>CM069554.1:12422526-17422526 GCA_035773235.1 Eospalax fontanierii
CACATCTCTCCTAGAAATGGAAGGTCCTGCTTTAAAAAAAACGTTAAAACAATTTATACATCTGAAAATCTTCATCTTCAGGCTTCATCATATTTAGGGTTATTTTTAAGTCAAATGACACATGTTTTGTTGAGAAAGAGTCTTGCTCTGCAGCCCAGGCTAGCCTGTAACTCACTTCACAGTCCAGCCTGGCCTTGAAAGCAGACGATCTTCCTCTTAGCCTCTGAGTGCTAGGATTGTCACTGAATCTGGCTCCAAACTGGCACTTTATAAACAAAAGCATAAATAAATACAAGAGAGGGGCTCGCAAGATGGCTCTGGGGTTAAGAACACGTATCGCTCTTGCGGAAGACTCAGGGTTTGGTTTACAGCAACCCTCGTAAGCACCAGTTCCAGGTAATCCAACACACAGTGCACTTCTATGTAGGCCACACACTCACACACACAAAATCAAAATTAAAAAATTGTTTTAAATACAAGAGGAGCTGGAGAGATTTCTGGCTCAGCAGTTAAGAGCACTGGGCACTGGCTGCTCACCAGGTTCAGTTCCCAGCACCCACATGGCAGCCAACAACCCTCCGCAACTCCAGTTCCACTGCATGACATGGGAGCACTTACACACATGCAGGCAATACACTCATACACATAAAAACTATTTTTTTTAATGCAAGAAAGCTGAAAAACAACCTTTTTAGGGAAGCTTCTCAATCATGAAGACTAAATGGCAGACTAAGAACAGACCTTGGTATAACTGACCCAGGCTGTGACGAGTCCTCACCGAAATGGCCAATTCAAGGTGCAGGCCGCTGCAAACCCCACCTGTTTACAACGTCATCTCAGGGACTGATGTGCACATTGTGTGAGTGTGAGCCACACGCCACAGCACCGGTGTGATGCTCGGAGACACCCTCAGACCCTGGGCCCAGCACGCCACCTTGTCTGAAGACAAGGCCACCATTGTTCTAACCCCCAAATCAAATGATTTCTTTTCTCTCCCTGTCTAGAAGCCATTTGGGAGGGAACTCACCCTGATTCTAGCCACTCCAGCTATGAAGGTGCCTGAAAAGAAATCCTGATTTCAAGACCCTCAAGTTCAGCCTTGGCAGTCAAAAAGAAAAACAAAGTGGACCCCAAAGATGGAAGCCTTTAACAGTCCTTAAGCAAGAAATTCTAATGGACTTTGAATTGGACATTTGAACTATTCCCTGTTATGACTATTTTAATTTCGTCTTCCGGGGACCAGTCAAGGACTTTCTTTTCTCCCTACAGCTAACAGTTATGCAATTCGGGGTTCTTTTAGATAGACTCACTGAAGGGGTACCCCTATTGCCACAGTCTACGACCCTATTCAGCCTTGAAGAAGCAAGAGCGGTCAGCGCCCCAATTCCCTATTGGCAATTAGGGTGACCTCTTCAGAGGGTTGTGTGAAGAGAATAGGAGGTAGAATTTGGCTAGGCAGTTTAGGGTAAAAAGACCCCAAAGAGCAGAAACTGTCCTTGTGTCCTTCAGCAGCCTACTCTGTATCAAAGGCCAAATCTGTCCAAGGTATTTGGGGGCTCTTACCTAATTCCTAAAAGGTTTTAGGGTTACCTCTTCAAAACGAAAACGTTAGAGAACGAATAGCTAGCTGAGAGACGCTAAATTCTCTCACTTATACCTTTCATAGACTCAAGAATTAACTTAAAACCCATTATCCACCCCTGGTTTGCCAATCCCCTCATGGCAGGGCTCCTCCCTTTACTGGGCCCTTATATGCCTCCCCATTATACATAGAAAACAAGGGGGAGATGTGGGGATCTGGTTACTGAGCAAGGCAAGCAACTCCTTATACCCTAAAGGGATGGCGGGTGTCTGACCTGCTCTGCCTGTGTGATAACCTGGCCCTTGGAAGCTAGTGTAGATACGAGTCTTACTTTTCCCCCACCCCAGACCAGAACCAGGTTTTTGGCTTTCGCTTCCTAGTTCCTGAACTTCTACAACCTTCCCTCCTTTGCCCCAACACCCCACCTTTCCCACCTTCTGTAACGGTCAGGAAGGCCTCCCTATATTAGCCCCTGCATTGGCTCTAGTAACCGAACTACCCACCGACGTAGTCTCCCGGGAGGGAACTCCTCCCGCCGCACTCTGAGCCACCCGAGGTCCCGTTCGATCATCCTCCATTCTCTGGCATGGCTGGAGCACGACAGCCTTGCTGGAGATGGAGACCGCACCCACAAATGGCACCCAACCTGAGTGGATAGAGACCAGGAATCGCGACTGAACAAGGGACAGTCCAGGATCCGCCGAAGAAGGTGAGTGCTCCCCATGAGGGACATCGGCTTCGCCTGGCCATCCCACTCTGAGGACAGGCACGGTTTCTTTCTAAAGTCCGTCTTTTCTATCAAGCTGCAGGGGAAGGACTGAGATCCATTAGTTGGAGCTTGTTACGCCTCAGGGCAGGTCAGAGCTTTATTGTCTGTGTCCGTTTTGGTTTTGTCTTAAGTGTTGTGACTGCTTCCTCGTGGGCCAGGGTGAGTCCGAAAATGTCAAAATGTCGCTGCTTTTAAATGTAGGGTGACCAACTTTTCTAAATGCGTTTATCTAGCTTCGTATATAAAAATGTAATTGCCTCTCTATAGGAAAAAAAAAAGGTTTTAAAAGTTATTTCTGTCCTTAGACTTTTTCTCCACCGTGGTTCTCTTTCTCTTCATGGATTGGGGAACAGAGCCCGTTAGAGGGCCTGAACTTTGGACCTCAGTCACCATGGTCCCAAGACAACTGCCTTTCTAACTAGATCTAAGCATTTTAAGTTTTCATGAACAGGAGAGTCATATACCCTGCTGTAGAGAACATTTAACTGGGTGCCCTTTCAAAGTAAAAACCCTGTGGTCTGATCTCCATATCTTACGTGTGTACTTTCATCAATATGGTGACAGTCACATGGCCTGACTGCCACCTGGGACAAAAATTTTCAAAATGGCGTTGACCTGCTCGACCTTGTCGCCATCTTAATCCAGCCACAGGGCTTAATCCCAAATGGCCACACCCAGGAATTTACTGGTTCTCAAATTAAAATAGACACAATATCAACATTTTAATATCATTTTTGTCTGTTTCTAATGAAAAGTATTTAAAATTTTAACTTTTAGTATGGTATTTGCTGGTTTTTAAATGACTGTTTCTACATTGTCTTATGCATTTGCTGGTTTTTACAAGGAACTATTTTAAATTCTGATATTTGTTTATATAACATCTTTATCTGTTAAAGGAAATTAATTTGGATTGTAACATCTTTATATGGTATATTTGTTGATCTCTAAATGTAACTATTTAAAATCTTACCTTGTTTTGCATAATGAATTTGTCAGTTTCTAAAGGGAACTTAAAAAGGTTTTTCTAGCCATAGGCCTCCAAGGCTAGCTAGGTACCTAGTGAGCTGACGTTTTTGTGATGGCTAAATCTAGGAAGCTCTTGTGAATTTGCAGTACCCCAGTACCAAACTTTACACGAGAAAGCTGCTACCAGGAAGCATTTACAGCAATTGGTAGGTAGGGAGGAATAGCCTGCTTGGATGGGAGTTGTGAGAGTCGTCCTTCACTGGTTTTAATTCCTGCTTTTTGCATTATGATTCAAAGCTGTTTTTGTGAAATAGAGTGCTTCCCTCTCTGATGTTCAGTTGCTTCAAGCTTGCTTTTCCGTGTCCTGAACATCACTGCTTTTCACTTTCTTGTTACAATTCCCTACACAGACTAATGCAAATGTACAAAATAGACAGACAGCACCCTCTGTCAGAAATTCCTCAGTTAGTGATTTATGCTGGAAATTCTAAAATCAAGTGGATAATGTATTACTATGTACCAACTGCTTCTCTCTCGTACCTACCTTCTCAAGACCTAAAGCAAGGTTTTGGTAGACCAACTCACTAATATAGATAAAGTACAAAGGGTTTTAGTGGTTTTTACGTTTTCTATAAGGGTTTACTAGAAACTTATAAAATTAAATGTACATTATCTTATGTGTGTAATTTACATCCCGTGTTCTTTATTAAGATGGTGCTGCACAGCACTCCTGAGTCGAGTAGCTGCCATGTTTGTGACTTCAGGTGTGCCTACTTACAGCTGTTCACCACAGTTGGCTTTGCTAACGGTTATATTCTGCAGCTGAAGGAGGAGTAAGCTGGACCCCCACCTGAGTATCCAGCTTCTCTTCCCATCCAGCTGTATGTAATTTTGCCCTAATCACACATGGTCCCCAGCATTTGGGGGGGAAATTTGGGAAAGGCTAAAAGAAAGGAGTTGATGCATGAGGTTATAGAAAAGTCAACATCCATGCTAAGACTTTACAGTGCATCTGCTCTCAGGTCACCTATATGCCTGTTACCGATACCTCACCCATCTGTATGAATACAGTCATTCGTTCCTCAGGGTGACCTTTAATATGATCAAACATTGGTTTGATACTAGAGCCCTAGAAACGGAATAAACATTGCTTAATGCATCCAGGAAGAAAATTTTCTTAATGTTATTATGTCTCATGATCTTAAAAAAAGAAAATGAACAGGTGAAAAAAATACATACATATATATATTAGTAAAAGGGTTTTTTGTATAAGAAAGTCTATACAAGTGATTAAAGATCTGCGTTTATATGTTATATTATAGAAAGCACTAGATAAATAATGTCTACATAGTCTTAAAATTTCTGGAGTAATAGTTCAGTCGTATACTTTAAGGAACAAAATATACGTCTAGTCGAGGTTTATTCAAAAATGTTTGGCTTTTGCCCAAGCTTTAGCTACGTAACATACAGTAATTAATAGTTCAGTATTGGTGGAACTAACCTTCTTGGGTGTCTAACCACCATATTTAAAGGCCTCTAATCTGGTCAGAGGGACTAAAAGGGACACTTTTTTGTCTCTTGCCCTCCAAGGTCAACTAAGTTCCAGGGGACAATGGGGCATCTCTCGAAATGTCCTATAACTGTGACGTGTCACCTGTCTTCCTGTTCAGGGAGGTCGTGGAGACCCCGCTAGAAGGACTTGAACCGGTATCCAGTCTGCAAAGAAGAGGGTCAGCACTGGAAAACGTTTCCTTGATTTACTTCAAAGTGAAGCTATGGTCTAGCAAGACCTTCTGACTTCCCTTCACATAGCTGGAACTAGTAAAACAGAGGCGTGTGGAGCCAGGGGCTCCTCTCAAGCCCATGTGATCCCCCTGAGGAACAGATAACTCAACTGACCTTAAGAATCAAATTAAGTTGGTTTATTTGGGCCAAAGTATATGATCTTAAACACCCAAAAGGAAAGTATAACCAAAAAATTACAGTGATTAGTATGCTTCTTTGTAAGACTATAAGGAATTACACTTCCCAAACATTAGGTTTAAGTTTATTGAAGATGTTATTTTTCACTGTTTCTCACTAATGATTGTGTTCTTAATAGGAAAATGCCACACAGATGTAAGACTTCAGTTGTTGGCCTACCTCAACACTGAAGTGCATACCTGTGGCCAAGAAAGGCAAGGCCACCATTGTTCTAACCCCCAAATCAGTGTGGCAACAGAGTCTAAAGGCTTGCCTGTCATTTGCTTGCAGAATCTCTTCACTCATTTGAGCATTGCTCTTCCAGTTTGTTTCTCTGTTGCTGTGATAAGACACTCTGACTAAAACCAACTTGGAGGAGAAAGGGTCGATTGCATCTTACACAGTCCATCACCGAAGGAAGTCGGGACAGCAACTGAAGGCAGGAATATGGAGGCCAGAGCTGAAGCAGAGACTACGGAGGAACACTGCTGAGGCTTGCTCCTCCGGCTCGTGCTCAGCCTGCTCTATACCACCCAGGACTGCCTGCCCACGTGAGGCACCACCCACAGTGGCTGGGCCCATCCCAGTCAAGAAAATGCCTCACAGACATGCCCCCGGGTCAGTCTGATAGAGGAGGTCCCCCAATTGAGGTTCCTTCTTCCCAGGTGTGTCAAGCTGACAACCAGAGCCAAGCAGGGCTATCACCATCCAGTGCTTCTCCAGAGTGTTAGTGCTTTGTGTGTGATGCCTTCCCACCTCATCCCCTTTATGAACCAGAGGTCAATAAAGGGACCTCCTCATTAACACTTCCTTGTTTAGTGGGAAGGCATGGCATTCTGGTATTCCTCCTCTGTGCAGCTGTGAGTCTGTGTCCTGAACTCATTTTTCTTCTTCAGACTGCATAGCACCCACCAGTGTGGATCCTGCCGTGCTGTGCTTTAGTTGCATCTGATGAGTAAGTCTGCTCCAAGAATACTAATGCAAGCGTGGCCAGGTGCAGGGGCACATCGGCAGTCCGAGCTACTGAGGAAGCTGAGGCAGGAGATGGCTTGAGGCCAGAAATTCAAGGACAGCCCTGGCAATAGAGTGAGACCCTGCTTCAGGGGGCAAAAAATTATGTGTACTTATATATGCAGGTCAGGATTGTGACCCTCAGACCAGGGTGTTTTATATGTCGCCTGAAAGGCAGCAGTGCCTGAAGAGCACAGCTAATGCTAGCTTTCATTTCTTTTTTTTTTTTTTTTTTCTGAAGAAAGTCATTCCACCAGGCATAGGAGAGAATGTTTTACAAATCATAGGGAAAATCAGGATTTTATCAAGCCAACCTCACACCTATAATCTCTGCACTTGGGAAGCTGAGGCAGGAGATTTACCATGAGTTCAAGTTCAGCCCTGGGCTACAATGTGACAGTTCTTTGTCTCTCTCTCTCTCTCTCTTTCTCTCCACATATGTAAATATCCCTTTAGAAGTGGAATTTAAGCCAGAAACACTAAACATGTCCAAATTGAGCTTATAAAGTATCTCATTTGAACTTAAGGATTTGTGATTTCATAGAAAGAAAAAATAAGCTTCTAGATTTTTGCCTAGAAATTCATGATTTGACAAACATGGGTCCCAATTACTGAAAGTAGCAGCTCAGTGGTGCGGCATAGAAACTGCTCCTGTCTCAGAGGAGTGCTGGTGGACTCTGTGCCCTGTTCACAGCAGTTCCGTTAACTAACTGCCTGGCCTTGTTTGATCTCCAGTTCCCAGACTGTGTCATCTCTGAGGTTTTAAAGTTTACGTTTGTATTGTCCTCTTAAGATTAGAAGTACCAAAGATTTTCTCAGAGCTCTAAACAACAGGAGAGGGAGGTTAGTACTCAGGGATCATTCATTCTTTCTTCACAAAGTTTTAATCTTTGAAAACTTTTCTTTTGGACAGTTTAACATTTTTTTAAGTGCAATATAAAATCTCTTGGGTTGAGACAGATGGTTTGGTAGTTAAGAGCACTTGTTGATCTTGCAGAGGACCTAAGTTCAGTTCAGTTCCCAGCACCCATGTCAGGTGGCTAACAACCCTCTGTAACTCCAGCTCCAGGGAATCTGATGCCCTCTGTGGGCACCACACACATTTGGACAAATACACACATACACACACACACACACACACACACACACACATAAACAAAATAAATCTTAATATTTTTTTGAACTCATATTATTCCACCTGCTCTAAGTGTGATGATTTGCTAGCAACTCTAATGCATCCCTAAAACCTCTGCTATCTCCTTGGAGGACAAAGGGCTGGGCACAGGGCTTCACCACACTGTCACCATGTCCCAACTGTGCAGTACCTCAAGGAGGTAGCCCACCAGTGACAAAGCATGCTTTACTTTCTATCCTGAATTTTCCTCTGTGTTTTACAGTTCAACAAATGTGTCTTGAATACCCCAGAGCTCACTCCTGTTTACTGGTTTCTTTTAAAAAGCGTTCTGGTTCACAATTCTAATCCCAGAACCTGGAGGGGGTGTTGGCAGAAGGACCAGGAGTTCAAGACCAGTTTCTGCTACACTGCAAGTTGGAGAGCAAAGTTGGGCAATAGGAGACCCTGTCTCAAAAAAGGAAAATCAAGATAATAGATAAAACAAAATACAAAGCATTGTGTTCTTGTTCTAGGAGCTGGCTGCTGCTCACACAGCACATTTCATGATTTCATGAGTGCTCCTGGGGCCAACCAGCTCCTTCCTTCCTACTGAATTTCCTACGTAAGGGCTTTGTCTTTAGTTAGTGTTTCAGAAATATATGTGGAAATGTCTATGTGGAATTGACCTCCATTGTCCTCCTGTCTTTTAGCTTATTTTCTGTTGCATGTGTGTGTGTGTGTGTGTGTGTGTGTGTGTGTGTGTGTGAGAGAGAGAGAGAGAGAGAGAGAGAGAGAGAAAGAGAGAGACAGAGAGAGAATGAGGATGCATGCTTGTGCTTACTTTTCCAAAGCCCGACAGATTGAATCAGTGGAACGTTGACACATGTTCCCTCAGGAACAGGGCTCTCAGTTCTCCGTTTTTGGGGATTGCTGTGACCTGTGGCAATGTTGCATACCTGTCCATTACATGTGGTGTGCAGGGGAGAGTGAACAGCTAGGCTCTCGTTTTCCTTTCTATCCACATGTAGCCATCTGGATGGTTTGGGCAGTGCCAGATAAACAGAAGCAAGATACATCACTTCCTAAGTTTTTTTGTGTGTGTGTCTTGTCTTTTTGAGACAGTGTCTCCCTGTAGCCCCAGCTGGCCTAGAACTTGCTATGTAGACCAGGCTGGCCTTGAACTCACAGAGATCCACCTGCCTCTGCCTCCCATGTGCTGGTATTAAAGGCGTGCACCACCACACCTGGCTTCCTGATAGGTTTTTAAGGACCAATGTGCACATACACTGTCTTTCTCTTCAGGCCAGTGAGATGCAGAAACCTCTGAGGCTTCAAGGATTGGTAGTCATTTAATCAACATACAAAGGGAAGCTGCCTAGGGACTAGCCCCACGCACATTAGCCTTAGGGAGTAATAAGTGTTTTTTTTTGTGATCAGTTACTGGCTTTCTTGTGGGTTACTTGTTATAAATACAGGCTAAGATCATATTCTGAATATGGGCCACCATCACGGGGTGTCCTTGCAATGTAGTGTCTGTGACAAGGACTAGGGAGGAATTAAAAGAACCTTCCAAGCACCAGCACAAACACTGGACTCTTAAAAGAATCAGAAAACTAATATGATCTGCCTTTACTTGAAAACACCTATGTTATTCAACTTGGGGTCAGGGCAGGAAGTTTATAGAGAATGCGTTTCCATTTGCACGAGGTGGTAGTTTTCACTTCTTGAATTCATGAATATGTGTTAAAGGTTTAGTATCAGGATCTGTTGCACGTTAAGAAGTAAGCTCTTAATTTTTGCAGCAATTTCTTGTTTACAAAGCTCTAGTCCACTCACTAAATGTCCCGGCCTGCGGGATTCAAGTAGAGCAAGGACCCTTAGATATACCTGGAATGAAAGGAACAGACAGACAGACACACAGAACAGACACATAGAACAGACAGACCTGGGAAAATGTCTCTCGTCAGGCCGCACGCTTTATTGTTCTAGGGGGTATTTATAGTTTTGGGGAGTCAGGAATACAGATGCACCCACACAGGAATGTGGTAATTAAGAGAGACAAAAGCCCACCATAAGGTTATGTGCATATCAGGAAGGTGGTACTAAGAGGGGAGGCAGGGGCTTTGAACTAGGAGAGTGCTAAAACCCTGGAGCAGGTCAGAGCGTCCTTTTTAGCTCAGCTCTGGTGAGAAGAAGGTGAGCCATTTTGTCAGACCCTAGGACATTCCTGTGAAACTTAGTTACAAGGATCAAAGACTGAGTTTACCTACAGGTGGTCACAGGGGGTGGAATTCTCCTAGAGCTGGTTTCTCTGAGATGAACTCAAACTACAAGCTGGCTGTTTTCTCTAACTCATGGCTTACGACAACTAAAAATGATAAAGAGAGTGAAAGAATTGGAGGTGTATGTAGCTGGAGGGAACTGAGGACCAGAGGAACTTCAGGGGACCCTCATGGTTTCATGGGATCAGAGTCTACCATGGGGATCCATTCCACCACTTCACCTGGATCCAGCCTCTGGACCTCCAGACTGCAGCAAGGCTGGTCCTTCCCTGTCTTTGGAATTGAGCTTCAGACACGTTAATGACGACGGAACTCTGTTGGCATTCCTTGCTTAGGTCTCAGAAGATGCACCAGACTCTGACTTCAATTCATTATATTGAATTCTTGTAATTTAGCTCTTGGAATGTCTCAGGTGCGTCACTGGCACCTCTAACCTCAGATTCCTATTTTATTTTCACAATGTAGTTGTTTCTCAGGTGCGTCACTGGCACCTCTAACCTCAGATTCCTATTTTATTTTCACAATGTAGTTGTTTCTCAGGTGCGTCACCGGCACCTCTGTACCAACCCCATCATTATCATCATCTTCTTTTAGATGAGATTGAAACGAGAGAAAAGGTGTTTACTCAAGATCAGCTGGTGAGTAACAGAGACCTAGATTCAGAGAAACTTAGAAAACAGAGGGGAGGGGGGAACCTTGGGGTTCAGATTCTCTGTCTTCTGTGTTCTCAGTGAAACAGGTTCCTGAAGCAGCTTTTGCTAAAAAGTGTAGACTCCTCTCTTGGGCCCCCAGGCTGAGCCCCTGGCACCTCTGCCTTCATTTTGAGATGTCTCCTTTGCTTTGGCTCAGACTCCTGCTGAACCCTGCCTGCCCAGCCCATCTCATCTCCCTTCCTGGCTAACGGCACACACAGAAGTCAGAAGTGAGTCACTGTCCTAATCTTTCCTCTTGAGTCATCTTGGATTCCAGTAAGAGTGAAGTCTTAGCAGACAGAACCCCTAACCCAGATGAGGGCAATTGCCCATAAAGTCCAGGTACTTTGAAGCCGATGTAATCAGCTTTTAAAAAGAATCAAGATTAGTCTCCTTTGGTGATAACAATGATTAACAGTTTATTAACCCCACTGAAAGACTGACCCTAAAAGGGCAGGACCACACCTCAACACCAGGACTGCCTAATTCTGCTCTTGCTCTCTGCCCCATTTAGTTCTCTATTTAAGTCTAAGTCTCATGGCAGTGCCTAAAAATGGACTTGGGGTCACTGGGTGCTTTCATCTGTTCATCCCAGTGTGGCCACACTGAATAAATATCCTCTCTCTGCTTTTCAGTATTCCGAGCCTCTTTTATTGACATATTAGGATGGGGAGGTGGGGCTAATCTGTTGGTGTTACAAGAACTCTGGCTTTCCCCTAAGAACTCTAGTTACAATTTTTGGTGACGGCAAGCCGGGAGAAAACTGCCTTGTTGGAATTCAGCAAGTCAACCCCGGGAGGAAAACAAAGCTTGAGTGATTCCTCGAAGCTGCTGAAATCATTTTTATTCCAAGAACTTTGTCTTATCCAGTTTGTCCAGCATTGGTTGCTTTCTATGACTTTTGAGGGGTTGGGGGAGAAACAAGGGCAGGGGAAACATGGACCTGGATCTTGAAGTTTGCCCTTGGTGAATTCTTTCAGGCCGGTATAGCTTGGGCCTTGCTGTCCTTTACTTTGTCGATCTGAGGGCTTTTTCAAGCTGTCTGCGTATCTGTCATGTATCTGCCAGGCCTTGTCCTTGAGGTTCTTTTGAGCAAATCTGGGTTCACTTGAACTATTTGGGCATATGCTGGTGTGACAGGGAAGCTTGAATTTTCCAACCTTGTGCTGGTAACTAGCAAGGAGGGGATCGAAAGAACACGGAAAAACAAGGGCGCTGGGGAGTTCCCTACTTGCACGTTGTGTAAACATGGACAATATTAGCTTTTCCTATCTTGGTATCCCTGAGGTAGAATTCTAGCTGACTAGTCTTTTGTGACAATTTGATGATTTTTCTGTCTCAATGAATGTAATTGTTGTGTGTCATCTCACGTTTCGCACAGCATGAGGCAAAACAATCTGCCCTTAAAATTCCCTCAAATAACTCAGTAATAAATCTATTTCTTTGTTTTTGCATTTTAAAAAGTTTTTCACTCTAAAATTGCTATTCTTGACATGCCTAATTTAAAATATGTGTGTATGTGTATACAAGTATTTTAGAATAATTTTAGGACTTTCAATTTTAGCCTTAATGTAGAAAGGTGGTTGTCCATACATTTCGCTTGCTCTTTTGTTTTTTTTTCTCTCTCTCTCTGTCTTTCTCTTTGTCTGTCTCTGTCTTTGTCTCTGTGTCTCCGTTTTTCTGTGTCTTTCTGTCTCTCTCTGTGTCTGTCTCTCTATCTCTGTCTTTGTCTGTGTCTCTGTCTTTCTGTGTCTGTTTCTCTCTGTCTCTGTCTCTCTCTTTCTCTGTTGCTGCATCTTTTGAAACACCAGTTACTCAAAGTCCTAGTCTTAGCCAGATCTAGCCGAAATACAGGCATTTAAGAGTTAACTGTATACTGTGAGACTGAGAAGAAAAGTAAAAAATAAAAGCTAGTCATTTTAAAACAGATCTGTAGACTACTTAGAAGCTTGTAAAAGGAATCTTAGCGTCCTAAAGTTTAATCATGTGGACAAGGATCTTAATGTTTCCTTGGCTCATAAATATAATGTGCGTTCAACTCTCTTGCACACTATATAGGATTACTAATAAATGTGTTTTCACAATAGCTAATATAGAGACGTCATTTTAAATTACTTTCTTTTCTGTGTTTTTGCTAAGAGTAAGATCATTAAGTGCTAATTTCTAATTAACATGCAGAAAATATGAAATAATTTGAGCTATGCTTTGATGCAAAAAAACTATGAAAAGCATAAAGCATTTTATTTTACTGAGAAAAGATAATTTTGTCTAAATTCCAAAATGTTGTAAATGTTCTTTCCAAATGTGCATTGATCTGAAGGATTTTCTAAGGTCAAATTCAATGTGCTAATGTGAAACTAGAAAAGAATTTCTTCTGTGTGAAGCTCTGCTTGCAGTAAGATTTGCAAGAAAGACTGGCTTAAAGGACAAATAATTTGTGTTTTATTACATAATTTTTTATGTTTTCTGCTGATTTTGCTTTTGACTAAGGAAACTGAATCTTATCAAAGTCTAAGTCAAACTTTTAGCCAAAGTCTTTTAAATGAGTATTTTTATAAACAGCTATTATTCTCAGGTGATTCTAGTACTGTGCTGTGCATCTGTGACTAGACATGTGTAACATGGGGTGTCTAAACTTTATCTAAATATTATGTGAAACTTTGCAGAGCTAAATGCATGCACGTGTATACATACAAAATGAACCAGTGTTCTCTTTTATACAATACTCAATGCATCTGGACTTTCAATATGTAAAATGCCCAGTGAAATTCTTTTGACATTTCTGCTGCTTGTAATCAGTCCCATTCAAGAGAAAAACTTGCCATTTGGGCAGTCTTTCCATTTAAAACATGGTAGAAACATATTTGCATTGAGTATATAAGCATTTTGTTATTGTGTGCATATGAGATGCACTTGTACATCTGCAGATGAGTCTATTTGTGGTCACTTAAACTTGTAAGAAGCCTGAAATTTTGATTTTTGCCCCTGCTGTAGACCTATTATCCCACTGAGCCATATAAATTTTTATTTCAGAGTAGAAGCTGGTACTGGAGAGATGGCTCAATGGCTAAGCGTACTAGCTGCTCTTACAGAGGACCTGGCTTGGGTTCTCAGCACCCACATGGCAGCTAACAACTGTCTGTGAACTCCAGTTCCAGGAGATCTAACACACTCTTCTGGCCTCTGCAGGCATTGCACGCACTTGTTGAGCTTCCTTACATATATGCAGGCAAAGAACTCAGACACATAAAATAGCATTTTTAGAAAGTAGCAGAACAAATGTAGGGCAGATTTCTGTGACACTAATTCCTGTGCATTCCTTCATATGTTGAATGTATTCGTGTCTCTCTCATATTACATGAGCTTACTAACATCCAAATCTTAGGACACTTCTTGTGCTGCTGTCCTTCAAACTAGAATTGCCAGTGGTCTCAATGTTTACCAAGCCTGGGTCCCTAGTTGTTTTATTGTTCTTACTATTATTTTATTTTATGTATATGCTGTGTATTGCCTGTATGTGTGTAAGTACACCCATTGCCATGCAGTGCCTATGGAAATCAGAAGAAGGAGTTGGATTCCTTGGAACTGGAGTTATGGATGGTTGTTAGCTGCCATGTGGGTGCTGGGAATTGAACCCAGGTACTCTGCAAGAGTAGCCAGTGCTCTTAACCACTGAACCATTTCTCCAGCCCTTTATGTTCCTAGCTGTAATGTGATCATCATCTTTAAGCAAAGATAATTAAACATGTCTAAACACTGTACATGCTAAGCAGTGCCTCTCTAATAATCAAAGTATTTGATTTATTTAGAAAACTTAAAAAATTTTAAAATATGAAATTAAATAGAGCTTTATATGTAAACATAGTTTATTAATGACAAATTATGTCATTAAGTGGAATCATAATGTTGTTAATTATAATTATTATCCTAAAATGCCGCATGCAATATCAATACATACTTTGGCAGTTGCCGAACTGCCTTAGAAATTCTAACCATGTGTGTCTTCTCTCTTTTATCAGCTGTAATTTTGTTCCTTCTCTAAATAATCTAGAATCACTCATGAAAAATGACTCTAACAAGTACTTAATTTTTCGAAGTAGTTTTTAAACATTTGCTGTTGCTAGCCGTGTTTTGTATTTTCTTTGTACAACATTGTAACATTTATCTGTTCACATTCTTCAGAAGTACAATGGATGTCAAAGTAGCCTGTGCAGTGTTTTTGAGATACCAGAACATCACACACAAGATAGACAGAGTAAAACTTGAGAATGAACTTAATTCAGCCTCAGAGTCTTTCACACACCTGCCCCTTTTAGCTGCATGAATTTGTCGAAGAAAGGACTTACTGACACCAACTTCTTGCCAGCTGTCACCCTCTACCCTTACACCATGGAATCAGATCAAATTAGCAAACACAGATTTCAAGTTGGCAACCAGGCAGTTCAGACAAAACTGCAGAAGTCAGAGGAAATTGTTCAGATACAAGGGGGGATGTTGCTGGAACTGAAATGAAGGGACACAGGCTATGATGGTCCATATATTGTCTTAGCACTTGAATGACTAAAACAGAGCATTTAAGGACACCCTGAGTTACATACAGAGACCCTGTCTTAAACAAGAAAAAAAATTAGTCACCTGTGGCAGCCCTTTTGAAATTAACCAAGCCAGGAGGTTATGGAGAAATGGTTCTGATGCACATTATTGTGATAAAATACTTCATAAAGCAACTTCAGAGAGAAAGATTCATTCTGGCTCACAGTTTGAAGCTGCAGTCCATCATGGCAGGGAGGTCGCTGCAGCAGAGTTTGAGGCAGCCAGTCACGCTGCATCTGCACTTAGCAAGTGGATGGAGATGAATGTCTGTGCTCTGTTTCCTTTCTCCTTTTCATGGCTTAGGAAGCCAGGAAATGCAGGCAGCCCACTTTCAGAGTCACCCTGCTTCAAATGACCCAAATAAAATAATTTCTCACAGGCATACCCAGAGAAATTGTCTCCTAAGTGATTCTTGAACCTGTCAAGTTGACGTCCAATATTAACCATCACAACCCTTATCAACTTTACACCCAAACACTGTACTACTAAGCCATACGCTTCTGCCGTTGACTCTAGAGACTTACAGCCACTTTATAATACAAAACTGCATTCAACCCAACTTCTAAAGACCCCATGGGTTTTAACAATTCAAGAATTATTTGAAACTGCAAAGCTCAAATTCTGTTTGAGGCACAAGATAACCTTTTAACTGTGAATCTTATAAAATAATAACAAAAAAATCCTCATATTTTCAACACACAGTCGCACAGAATGAACATTCTTGTGTTAGTTGCTGTTGTGTTGCTGTGATAAAATTGCCAAGGCAACTTACAGAAGGAAGAGTTTGTTTGGCTTATGGTTCAGAGTTTCCTCCAGCATGGCCACACCTCCTAAAGGTTCCATGATCCTCCCCAGACAGCGTCATAAACTGGGGACCAAGTGTCCAAATACATGGAGCACCATGATTTCCATTCCAAAAAAGGAAGAATGGGGTTAGGGTTAGGAATAACTGGACCAAAGAAAGACCAAAACACAGCAGAGCAAATACCAAATCCTGAAACTCCACTTAGAACACGCAACTTTTTTTTTGAATCAGTTCTACTCCATGCCTGCAGTTTTTCTTGGTGACTATCACATGGTCCTGGCATCTCCACTGTCCTGGGAGATGTCACCTTCACAGCTTCACACAGCGACCTCTCAGGGTCTCCTTGAAAGGGCTTTGACCCTGCCCTGCATTGACTGGCATTAGCTGTTTTATGAAACCAAGGAGGAAGACTCCCTCCGCCTCACAGCTTTAATGTTCGAAAAGTGAGTACCGTCTGGATCATGCTGGCGTAGTCTGCTGCCAGCTCAGATATAGCCTGCATGTTTTTGACCACATCTATATCAGCCTCTGTGTACTGACTCTGAGAAAACACCTTTCTAGGTAGTTACTTCAGAGAATAGGGAACCTTTCAGCTGATGTTTGGCTCAAGCTTTCTCCTTTCAAATAAATTTGCATTTTCACAAATTGGAGGTAGAGTCTCCCACTTAGAGCACATTTTCTAGTGTCCCTATGCAGAAGAGGTTGGTTCTCTTTTTCATCATGTGACTTGGCTGCAAAGTTTAACTTGCTCGAGCTCTTCTACTTCACAAGCCACCCATGTTTAATGTCTCTCTTTGCCCAACTTTTCTAATTTTTTCCCTTGAGGCTTGGATAAGCACAGTAAACAGTAGTATGCCACAGCTTCCACCAAACAAAACAGTCTACTACTGTAAAATGCCACCTTACTCAAGTTTAAAGGACATGGGTGGAATAAAGCCAGATTCTTTGCCAAATACCACATGGATGACCCCTGCTAGCTTCTGATGGAATCCTTGTTCCCCTCCCCTCTGAAGCTTCCTAAGCCAGATCTCCACAGGCCCCATGTCTTTCAGCACTATTGTTTTCCAAACTCCCACAGGAATGGCCCATTAAACTCTGCTTCTAGCATTCCAGGCTGTTCTTAGCCCAAATACCAACTTCTTCCAGATTTCTTCTGTAAACCTGTTCCAAAAGCTTAAGAACAAGCTGGTGAGTTTTATCACCAATAGCCCAACTTCTTGGCAACAATTTTTTGTTTTACCTACTTTTCCTGTGGTTGTAATAAAATATTCTATAAGTAACTTAAAGGGGAAAGTTCATTTTGCCTCATAGTTTGAGGTTCCAGTTTCTCATGGTGGGGAAGTCACAGCAGCCAGGAACTTGAGGCAATGAATCACATCTCCTCTGTAGTCAGTAAGCAGAGACAGATGAATAAATTGTGTTCACTTAACTTTCACCCTTTGTGTAGTCCAAGACCAAGCCCTGGGTCTTCCTACCTCAATTAACCTAACCAAGAAAATTAATTATATGCATGCCAAGGCTATAGCAATCAAGGTAATTCCTCAAGGGTATACCCAGAGGTGGCTCCCAATTAGGTCTAGATCCTGTCAAGTTGATAATTAACCATCACACATTGTTACCTGACAGTCCCTTTGACCAGAACTCATTCTCAGAACTCTACTCATGGAGCTATTTAAAAGGAAAGGAGGCTCCCTATAGAATTAGTGTTATTGTTTGCTGTTCTGGTTAAGTTTCTCTGTTGTTCTGATACAACAGGAACCGAAAACAGCTTTGTGAAGAAAGAGTTTATTTCATCTTACAACTCCCAGGTCAGATTCCATCACTGAGGAACATCAGGGCAGGAACTCAAGACAGGAACTGGAAAGCAGAAGCTGAAGCAGAGACCATGGAGGGATGTTGTTTCCTTGGATTACTCAGCCCAGACCCACCTGCCCAGGGATGAATGGCACTGCCCACAGAGGGGTGGGCTGGGCCCTCCCACCTCAGTCAACAATCAAGAAAATGTCCTACACACATGCCCACAGGCCAATCTGATGGAGGAAATTCTTCAGTTGAGGTCCCATCCTCCCAAGGGTCACTAGTTTGTGTCATGTTGACAAATCCAAACACCACAGTTGCCCTCTGACTTCGGCTCCTTCTTAAGTGTTTTATACTGTGTTTCTACTTTTAGGCCTAAATATCTGGATCTTTTACCTACATGCTTCAGCCATTAAAACTTGCCCATTTCTCATGTATCAATTTATCATCAGGTCAGTACACTTTGAAAGCCAGATCGTCCAGCACTCTGATTCCTTGAAGACTGATGGATGTCCAAACACAGGGATAGAAATTGAAACAGACACTTAGAAGCTGTTTTTTGTTTGTTTGTTTGTTTGTTTTTGCTAGAAATCACTGACTTTTCACTTGGGATGGCAAGGGCATTAAAATCAGGATACAAGCCTGGCATTTCTGCCTTTGTTTTATGTCTCCTTTACTTTGACTCAGATTCCTACTTGACTCTGTATGTATGTCTAAATGATCTCATCCCCTTCAAGGATGAAGTCTCAAGAATATATTATTGCCTTAAAGCACCTTGGGTCCCAGGAAGAGCAAACCTACAGGTTATAGATTGATGCATCCTCTTCTAGATGACCCCAGAAAATAATGATTTACTCTGTAAAGGAAGTAAGCACCTTGTAGGAAGCAGGTTGGCCCCCTTGTGTGATGATAGCAATTAACAATTTATGGGCCACCATGAAGGACTACTCTGTGACAGTAATGATGAATGGAACCACAGCTTAGTTAGGATTGCTTAATAATGTATGCCTCCTTCCTTCTTTTAAACCTAAAGCCCATGTCAGTGCCCTAAAGATAGGCTTGAAGTCACTGACCCCATTTATCTGCTATTTTTGCTAAAGATAATGATTTCCACCCAGTTTCCTGCAAATATCATGACTTCATTTGTCTTTACTGCTGCATAAAATTCTACCATGTACATTTTCTTTATTCAGTCATTTGTTATTGGACATCTAGGCTGATCCCATTTTCTGAATATTATGGGTAGGCTATGACAAATTTAGAGTTCTTCAAGTTTATACCAAGAGTGGTATGACTGGGTCATGTGATGGTTCTATTTTTAGTTTTTTGAGGAGTCTCCATACTGACTTCTACAGTGGCTGCATCGATATACAATCCCACCACCAGTTTATAAGGATGCCTCTTCTGTGCATTCTCACCAGCATTTAGTTTTGTTTATTTTGTAGGTGATAGTCATTCTGAGATGAGATGGGATATCAAAGCATGTTAAAATTGCAGTTCCTGATGGGTGAAGATATCCAACACTTTCTTAAATATTTACTGGCCATCTGTATGGGTGGGAACTTAACCCACAGGACACCTTTCCTCTTGTCCTAGTACAGAGTTCCAGGTTTCTTTTTACTTTTCGGTTGCGATGATAAAACATCATGACCAAGGCAACTTGTAGAAGAAAGAGTTTATTTGGCTTATGGTTTCAGAGGGATGTAAGTTCATCATGGTGGAGAGGCAAGGTGACAGAGGTGCCCAGGGCGGAAAGCTGAGCACTCACATCTTCAAGCACATGCAGGAAACAGAGAGAGAACAGGAAGTGGGGCCAGACCATGAACTCTCAGAACCTGGCCCCAGTGATGTGCTTCCTCCAACAAGGCCATCTACCAAAAACTCCACAATCATTGCCACCAACCAGGGTCAAGTATGAAATACTTGGAGCCTATTGGAGACATTTCCTATTCAAACCACCACATGGTGCCAGTATCTTTAACAATTATAGGTACTTACCCACCTTGTCTGCAACTTTAAACTTGTTCATATTTATTTTCCTGAGCGTAACAGTTTTCCCATCGTTCTGCTCTCTCTTACTGTGGAACGGAATAAGAGTAGTAAGCAATATCCATGCCAGAGCCTGAACACTCTGCTCTCTTGAAATTTCCTCTGCCAGCAAACTGGCTCGTTTTTTGAATTCTATCTCACTCAGGTTCTGAGGACAGGGGCAGAATGAAGTCAAAGTCTGTGACGCAATGTAACACAAATGGCTTCTGGTCTAATTCCTGAGAGCCTTTGTTCCTCTCTGAAATATCCTGAGCCAAGCAGCCACTGTTCAGATGTTTGAAATCATTCTAATTTTTCAAAATCCCACTGGATGGCATATGAAGTTCTGCCTCCAGCATTCTGGGAATTCTTTAGCCTTTAGTTTCAAGTTCTTTCACATTAATCTCAGAAATTCCCAAAGCTTATAGTAGCAATGGCCGCCACCTCTGAGCATCAGTTTTCTATTACCTTTCTCATGACTGTGATAAAATACCTGAAAAGGAAATTAAACAGGGAAGGGCTTATGTGGGGTGAGTTTGAGGACAGTTTATTACAGAGAAGATGTCCTGGTGGCAGGATCATGAGGCAACTGGTCGCCTTGCATTAACAGTCATGAAGCAAAGAGCTGGGATTGCTAGGGCTCAGTTTGCTTTCTTTTTTATATTCAGTCAAGGTTCCCAGTCCATGGAATGACTTTGATCATATTTATAGTGGGTCTCTTATCTCAACTAACCCAATCTAGAAACTCTCTTACAGCCATGCCTAAAGCATGTGTCTCCTAGGTGATTTTAGATCCTGTCAAGCTGACAGTCACTATTAACCGTCACTATGTTTGTGTGTGTATAGATAGGTCTCACAGATATTTATGTTTTCTTTCCTTTCATTTCTTTATCATGTAATTTAACATTGAGATGATTGTATCGGCAGTTAAGTGCTGTTCAATCCATGTTATCGTATTTGAATTATGGTATATTAAAAGTCTATCAAGGGACCTTGTTATCTACTCCGGGAGGAAGACGAGGGAAGAGTGCATTTTGGGTTGTGTGGGGGAAATTTAGGTCACGTTGGGTGGAGTCATGACTCTATTATTGACTTCATTTGGAAATTAAACATGATATAAGACATGGTTTGATGTCAAGTTGACAACGGGTGGACACGTGGCAGTTAATTTTGGTTGTCAATTCAATTAAATGTGGAGTCAGTTAAGACATGCCTTTGAGCAGGTCTCTAGGGTGTTTTCAGGATGGACTAACTGTTGGGAGAAGATGCCTTTCCAGAGCTGGTGGTGCCTCAGATATAAAGAGGCCTAAGAACAAAGCAGTGCTTCTTGAGTTGCCTTTACTTCCGTCCTGATGGCGAGTGCATCTGCCCTGCAATTGTCACGTCTGCCATGATCTGCTGAAATTAGAATCGAGTTCTTTCAGCCATCAGTGTGCACTGAAGATCAGCAGCTCTGAGAATTTTCCAGGCCCTTAGCAGCAGACTGGGGATGTTGATGATTCCAGCTTCATGGGCTGATCTGCTACCAGATTTTCGGCCTCTTCACCATGCAGCCATTGTTGTGCTAGGTAGCTCCCATCAAGTAAGCTGATCTAATATTACTCTCCGTTACAGTATATATTTATCAGTTCTGCTCCTTTAGAGAACCCTGACTTATTTCTCATTTCTTTTTCGATTTTAAAGGATAGCCTTGCTGAGGCTGGACAGGTGGCTCAGTGGTTAAGAACACTGTCTGCTTGTGCAGAGGATTGGGTTCAGTTCCCAGTACCCCCACAGTGGCTAACAACCATAGCAACTCCAGTTCTAGGGGATAAGATGCCCTCTACTGGCCTCCTCAGGCACTGCACATTATGCAGTATTTATGTATTTACATGCATGCAGGCAAAATACACTCAGACACATACAATAGGATAGCTTTTCTAAGCACAGCAATCTTGGTCAGTAGTTGTTGCTTTTAGGGCTTGAAATATATTTTGTCCTCTGCTGGTTTTCAAGGTTACAGATGAGAGATATATGATGTTGTTCTATTGTGCTTGTCTTTATAGTTGAGTTGGTGTTTTTTCCTTATGCCTCTTATTACTATCTATTTGCTTTATGTTTTTGAAAACATGATTATAATACAACATGGAAAGTTTTTTTTTTTTCCTTGCCATGTCTGCTTACGGTTTTAAATCTATCTTCTGCTTGCATGGTCATCTCATTCTTTATATTTACGGGAATTTCTGCCTTAATTTCATTGAACAGATTGCTTTTTAAATTTTCAATCTTGGCTTCTTCTATCACATATGTGTAGATCTGGTCTCCTGATTATATCCCAGAGTTATTGTAGATTGTGGTCATGCCCAGTTATTTTTCTCTTTATTGATGTTTGAATGTATTATTCCATTGACATCTTCCATCCTTGACATTTCTGCCCCTGCTTGGGTGAGTCCATAGATGATGCTTCATTGACATCCTCCATCCTTGACATTTCTGCCCCTGCTTGGTTGAATCTATAGATGATGTTTTCAGGAGTTGGTCTTTAAAATTTTGGTTCATTGTAGTTTTCACTTCCAGTATTCCTGTTTTAAATTTCAGTTCCCTTGGTGAATTTTTCTTTCATGGTAATGACTTTTTATCTATATTGCTGAGTTTCTCATCCATTTTGTTGACATGTCCCCTCATTGTCTGACCTTCTTCTAAAGCTCTTGGATTAAATCTACCCTCTCTCTGTCCTCTTTGATGGCTTTTGTCATTTAAAGCTTTTGAAACCTTTGTCTGGCATTGTACCTCATTCAGTATCTATGCCATCAGTAGCTGAGGAGTTACGACCTTCTGTGAAATAATGATGCCTGCCTTTTCATGCTTCTCCTGTTCTGTGTTATGATCTTAACCTCTTCTTTGGCTTTGTTGGGATATGTTCTTGTTGAGCAGACTACGCTTACAGACTCAGTTTCCAGGATAATTCAGAGAGAAGAAAGCAAAACTCTTAGGACATCTAACAACATCAAACCATGCAGGACATAGAGATACACTGAAGCACTGATCAAAGTCCATTATTACCTCACCTATGGTCATAAGACAGAAAGTGTCAACATTAATATGTTATATGGCATAAAGTTAAAATTTATTTAGGGTAACTGTGGAACTAATAAGTGAATGAGATACAGTGGGAAGGCAGAGGAAGGTTAAAAATAGAGAATAAACAGAGTTAAATGAAGGGGAGAGTGGGGAAGACTTTGTGGAGGAAAGGAGAAAAGAGCCATGGATTAGAAAAGTTTTACAAAGAAAAGCATTTTCAACAATGAGAAAGTTCAAAAGCAAGTGGGAGACGAAGGGCAGATAGGAATGAGAGTTTAGAAAAAAAGCTATGAGTGGGCCTGGGGGGCATGCCTTTAATCCCAGCACTTGGGAAGCAGACAGATCTCTGTGAGATCTAGGCCAGCCTGGTCTACATAGTGAGTTCCAGGCCAGCCCTGTCTCAAAAAACAAGAAAACCAATACAGCAAAAACAACCCCCAAAATCCCATAAAAATGGCTATGATGAAGTCGAGGTAACTGAGAGCACAGTAGAATGAAAAAGAGCGAGGGGCTTGGAGGGGGGAACCAGGACAAAAAGCAAGGAAAAGAACGCCAGCCGCCAAAACTAGGTGAATGTATAAAAGAGATGGAAACAAACCTTTTAATATGATAAAGTAAAAATACTACCCAAAGCGAAGTAAAATGGAAAAGAGAAAGAAAGAGAAAAGGATAACGTTCTGAGCAGCCCTCTGTGTCCTCCAGGATTGGAAGCTACCCGCCGGCCATATGCACGGAGTATGGGAGTTCGAGTTGAGCCTGGGGCCGCTTATCTTTCTAGGGCTTTTGCTAGTACGGAATCTATGCAGAATGTCCCGTCTCTCCAGGGCTGTCTTCATTTTAATGATTTCACTTCTTTGCCGACCAGGGGCCTCTGCTGGCCGTATTTGCCTTTGCATTATCTAGGCTGGACAGGTCCCCTCACATAGCCTCACCCCAAGACTCCCCAGATCACATTCCCTGAGTGGCTAATGTTCTCAGTGAGGGGGAGTGTCTCTCAGCCCGCTGGGAGTGTGGGAAGCAGCCCAGCGCTGAGATCTGTTCAAGCAGAGGCAGATACTCAGACTTTGAAGACCTCTGGAGTGTTAACTGCTCGATGAAGTTGGCTGTGGATACCAAAGTATTCAGCAGAAGCTTTGGAGTTCTTCTGTCCTGCAGCCCTAAAGGATTTACATAGATGTCTCCAGAAGTTGACCCACCCTCTGATCTCAGGCTCAAGGCTGTCAAACTCCAGGTTTATCCTCAACTGATAAGGTCACATGATGGTTATATGACAGGCGGGTGGGAGCCATCACCATCTCACTGTTAGGTGCACCCTTAGCAACTTAGTGTGGACTGTCTCTGTAAGGTGTGACTGAAAGGAACCCGCCCCCCCAGCAGTTTCAGGACTCAGGACTGACAGACACCTTGGCGACTCCAGCCAGACTTCCAGAATTCACAATCATCTGTGAAAAGAGACTGACTGGAGCTTCCTGACAAGATAAGCTTCCTGATACCAGGTGTTAAGTATGTCCTCTGAACATCAATCAGATGTTAAGGGGATCCTCGCCCCATAAAAAGGCCTACTGGGAAGCTAGGCTTTGCTGGTTTCTCATTTCCGGAACTGGGGAAGTTAGCCTTGTGCCTTTAATAATAAACCACCTGTCCAGTTAACTCCCCTGCATAGTCTTCCACTTCTGCTGGGTCTCGAAACCAGACCTTACAGTCTCTACCCCTGGGACCACGGCAGGTTAGAGTTAAGCTCACCAACTTGTCCTGATTCCCCATCTTCAGGCCCCAAATTAGCTCAGTTTCAAAGAATAGGTTCCCACTCAGGATAGATCCCAGTGACTGGCCCCCCTGTCATTATAAATAAAACTGAATCCCTCTCCATTGCTGAACAGGTCTCTGCAGGAATCAGTGTCTCACCAAAGCCTGCAGTTGGATGTGAGGCTTGTGAGGGCTTTGGAGGTGTCCTGAGGATTAGAGTATCTGTGTCTTCTTGCCCGGCCCCTGGCTTACCTTTTGGGTCAGGCTTCTGTTTTCAGTCCCATGCTAGCTGGAACTAGCATGTTGGGTTAGCCTGCTTTTCATCCTTTGTCCTTTTTTATTTTTTTCCCCAGTTTTCAGGTATCCTATCACAACCGTTGTAAGTTTCTGAAGCTCCTCCTTTCTTTCTTCTTTGGAATAGTACCTGTTTTTCTTTTAAATGTCCATTTCTCTTTCTTACCAGGTCACTGTGGAGGCAGAGGCTTGTCAGCCAGTCAAGTGACCCTGAAGTAATCCCACTCCTTGTAAGGACAGAGCTGAAATGAAAGCTCAAGCAGTATGAGATACTGAGATTCACATAAGGGCAATGTTGAGGGCAGGCTGACTCCCGCTCTAAGTTTCTCCATATTGTGTAAAACAGTGTTTTCTTCACGCTTTGCTTTGCACTAAGAGACTCCATTTTATAAGCAGATTTTGACTCCATTTTGAATGCAAACACAGAATGACCCTCCGCCTTGGTGGTCACATAAACAATACCATCTGACACCATCTGGCATGATCCACAAGGCACAGACTGATAAATAATTTAATTCTGAAAAATACAAAAGGTTACCATTCTATAAATGTATAAAAGTAAATTATGACCATATAGATGTATAGGCAAATCAAAATCACATCAGGAAAACCAGGTCTGAGAACTTACTGAACAAACCAAAAAGAGGATACCTAACACTGCAAGGATGATGGTCCCACCAGTCTGTCACCCAACTTCCTGAGTGTAAGTCAAGAATCGATGAGCGGATAACTCCTGACCACTCTAGGGCCTACAGCCCATTCGCCACCAGTCTACCTATATACCAACTCATCCATCTGGACTTTCATTTATCCGTTTGTCCATCTGGACTTTCATCCACCTGTAACAGAGTGACCTCATTTCCGCTGCTTCCCACCAGACCCTGTGAGAACGAAGACCCTCCCCCACAGGTGGTATCTAATCTTATGTGGACATTTTGTGTGAGAAAAGAGTATCTAATCTTATGCAGAACATCTTAAGCAAATAACAATTGTTAATGACTATATCTGTGTCTGTGCCGTGATAATGGTCTCCAACCAAACCAAAGAGACTCCATCTTACAGCAGTGACATCCTATTTTTTGAAGAAAGGGGACTCTGAGTTTGACATTTTCTCGTGATCTTCAGGATTGGATATAATGCCAGGATGTGTCTCAATCGGGAATAAAGGCAACGACGGAAATGTAAACATCTGCTTCTATGGACTCGGACGGGAATCTTGGGTTGGATATTTGTGAAGCTAAGCTTTACACACCTTGTACTTGCCTATAAAAGTTGAATGCTACAGTGGATCTGGGCTGCTTCTCAGAACCCACCCACCTAGAGTTCGGAAGTCAGCCCAGCCGTCATAAAATCTACCTTGCCTTTCTTTCGCGTGTGGTGACTCCTGTTTGGCACCCTGTAACACCACCCGTTCGTCCTTCTGAACTTGGTTTTGCCCTTCTTCTCTACGACCTCCACGATCCCACTTCTTGCCTCTGTAGTTTGACCCAACCCTAGATAAATCCACTCATCCTGTGGCTTGACTCTGCAGCAGCGCCTTCAGGAGGCTTCCCACAGGCCCGCCACAGGGTTCACTGTCTTATTCCCATGGAGATCCTCTTGATATCTGTTATCCTCTCTACTTCTGATTTCCAGTGAGGCATCTTTGGAACTCCTAGAAAACTACCGTGGCCTCTCAAACCCTTTGTAGCCATTCTGTAGCCTACAGATTTATGGACAAGTGTGTGATGTGATCTGAGAGCTACTATTGCTAGTTCCAGATGGAGTAAAAGAACCTGTATTTGCCTTGGCTGGGAATCAAGGGGAAACAGAATAATTTGGAAAATTTCTGCCGACCAAACCAACATACATAGATGGTGCATGCGCTGTCATTCAATAAATTCTATATCGTGGAAAGACACAAGTATGTCTATGTTTCAGACATAGTGTCTTCACAATGCATAGCTATTCTGCAAGGGACCTGACAAATGTCACAAGAAAGAACATAGCACTGATTCTGGAAAAACACTGTCCTAGGAGAAAAGATCCAGTCAGAGAAAGAAAGTCATGATCAACGTCTCCTGACCAGCCACATCCGAGCACAGGTAATTTTTAGGGAGCAGATGCACGAGCATATTCTGAGAGAGCAGTGATGTGTTAGGGTTTGAAGAGGCCAGCAGAGGTTTGGCATCAAGTCTCTACAAAGGGGATTTGGTGTCAGTGTTCTGGGGGATGTCCTGAGCTTCCTGAGACAAATGGCAGCAGCAGTGGCTTGAAGATTATTTGATCCAGACATCAGGCATACACCTAGAGGTAGAAGCTGTTGCTCTTGGTGTGTAGTTCTTAGCAGCCATGGAGGGGCAGCCTTCTGCTGCTGTTATAGCTAAAGATCCACCCCGCAGAGAGTCTACTCATGGATAGCCAGGATTTGAAACTGAAGAAAAGAATTTCATGGTGAGTTGGTATGAAGCAGAGCTGGGATTTATCTTAATAGAGGTAAGAAATAGTACAAATTTAGATTTAAGCATGGGCAGAGAGAGAGAGAGAGAGAGAGAGAGAGAGGAAGAATTCTACTAATAGCAATATATATGTTTGGAAAGTCCATTGTTCAAAGATGTAATTTATAACCAACTTTAAAGATTAAAGTTTAAAAATTAATTAAAATTTAAATATTAAGTAAAAACTGTGAGCAGGTTTCCTTATTTCTTTTATCAAAAGAATTTTTTTTTTGTAAATGAATCCTAAGGTAGTTTATGAAGTGCATTAATTAGGTTTATGGATGAGAGATGAGTACTGTTAATAAGGTTAAACTTGAAGGCCACATGCTTTTTGGTCTTAAACATGGCTCATTAGCTGCTTCAACACTCTGGCTGGAGCTCTCTTTCAGAAAAGGCAACTTTCACAGTGGCTTTGATTTTATCACTTGACTCTTGACCCTCAATCAGGGACATCTTGGGACATGTGGGACTTTTTTCTTTTCCTTGTGCTCTTAGATTTCCATTTTTCTACTCTGTCTCATAGGCCCCCAAAAGCTCCCCAAAGAATTCTGGTACATACTTCTGATGGAGGCAACGGAGGGAGACTTTGGGGGGAAGAGGAGGCTGAGGGTCCCCATTTCTATGGGGTTGCCTAACAGGCTGGAAAAGGCCAACTACAGTCTGTAGCCATCCCCTTGAGACTCACAGGCAAGTGAGGTCTGTTGGTCTTGAGTTACTCATCAAGAGAAGAGTGATGATAATGAGGCGCACTGGGCAGCTGGGGCGTCTAAGCTTCTAGAGCTTGTCAGGTCCCTTCAGCAGTCTGCCACCTCCTGGGTACATGGTGCTGACTAACCTCACTCTCATGACACAACCACCACCACCCACTCACGCCCTCAAGAGTCTACATATCTGACATTGGCATTAGAAATCTTCAGGCTTCAAGATGGTTTGTGATTTTTTCATTTCCTTTCTGTGTTCTTTTATACTAAATTTCATAACTTGAGGGAACTCTAAGCCTCCATCAAATCTCAGCAAATTCACACAGATTCCCAACTTTTACTTTCTGCTGCTCTTCGCCAAGCGTCTCTGTGCACCTCATTTGGGCACAACCCTCAAAATGAATAAAAATCTACTCTCAGCAAACATTTCATGCATTTTCTGTACACCTTTCTGAAAATGTGGGACTATGATAACAGCAAGTTTGTGCCCTGCACAGCTGTCACAATTCCCTCCTCTTCTCTCAATCTATCCATCATTTCTTCCTGCCTCCTTTTGGAGGAGCAAATATGGTCCTTCTTTTGTCTTGCCTACAGTTCTGCCTCACAGCTGTCTTCCCACAGCCTCAAGGGCATCTCTCAACCTCCTTGTTATTCTCTGAATAGGAACCTTAGATTCATGTGGTGCATACTTGGTTTCTAGCTGATATGACTTTTCTTTCTTCCTTCTTTCTTTCTTTCTTTCTCCCTTTTTTTTTTGAGATTCTGGGATATTGGAGCCAGTAGGTCATAGGTGCCATGCCTCAAAGGCCATAATTCATCTCTAATCCCTTCCTCTCTCTCTACTTCCTGATTTCCATTAGTTGAAAAACTTCCTCTACCACATACTCTTACTACTTCGCTTAAGCACATGGAGCCAAGCAACTGTTGATGGAGTCCTCTGAAACCATGAGCCAAAATAAATCCTTCCTCCCTTACATTGTCTCTGCTCTGTGTTTGGTTACAGCAACAATGAAACTAACCCCTCAAGAAAGTGTATTCTTTGCCTAGAGAAAGAATATTATTTCCTCTTCTGTTTTCTAGCTCCTTTCCCTGAAGGATTCTCTTTATCATTGAGGTCAACTAACCTACTGGTGGAGTTAAACTCATCTCTTCTCCTGGTTCATGGTACGTGAGTGTGGCAGCACGGAGATGTCACATTTCAGCAATGCCTAAATTAAAACCGCCTTACTCTTAGCATCTGTTTTAGCCAAGAGGGCATCCAATTTGCTCTCAGAACCTGTTCCTTCAGATTTCTTCCAGAACTGTTCTCTCAAGCAAAGGTTTGACTCCCTCTTCATTGAAACAGCATGTCTAGTATGAAATGGGGAAGGGAAAACAGATCCTATCTTATCAGAAAAGAATTTTCCCTTTCTGACCCCCACTGACTCAGAACAGCACACATACACAAGCACAAACAGATGTTATCAGTTTCATCCCACCTACTGTTTGCAACACAAATGGGATCATTTTCCCCTGCTTCCAACAAATGTGTGCAGTTTGCAGTGCTTGCATTAGATCCGCAACACACACACACATAAACATACATACATTCATTTTTCTGGGTCAAGGGCAAGGAAGGGTCATGAGAGATCAAGCTTTGGGCTCCTCTTGCAACCTAAACATATAGCTGAGATAAATGATCTCAAAACATAATACCTTTTGGTCCCAAAGTTAGATAGAGATTGTGTGTCCAGAAGTCATTCATTCCCACACTTGAAGTGGTTCTAAAGCAGCCGGGGTGATTTGGAGGATTCTCATTCTATTGTTTCTGGGGGAGCCAGCGTATTGGAGAGGGAGAACTGTAGGTAATCAGCATTTGTAGGTAGAACATGTCCTGTAAGTAATCAGGACATGTCCACCACGGAAAACCTGCTGCTCACAGAGGGACTTTTAGGATGTTAATAGTGACCTGGGTGGGCGTAGGGACCCTGGTTCATTCAGGGATCTCTTCCAATGGGTGAGCAAAACTCTGGGACAATATTGAACAAGTGGCTGTGGGCGTAGAAACAGCAAGCACTTTGGGAGTATGGAGAATGGAGGCACCAACTACTTCTGGCACAGATAATGGTGTCTGGCGTAGAACCGTGCTTCAGTGATTGGGCTGGTGAAGGACTTTCTGAGGAGACGGGCTAGAAAGGGAAGGCAGGACTTGCATGTGTGCTGTGGGTGGGGTGTATGTTGAAAGGGTAATAACAACCCAAATGTGGAAGTAAGGAATAGATGTTGCCACCACATTGTCCACAGAAGTCTCTGGTCTGTCCAACCCGAATGAAGCTCCAGGAGGACTGGATTTTTGTCAGCAAGAAGCCAGGCAGCAGTTTTGAGGTTAGGGAGTGGTGTTTGGTAAGAGATTGATATGTTTTGGAAATCTGGGGTATACTAAGAGAGATGAATACAAATGGAAATGTTGTAAACAGAGGTGTCTTTGGTGAGCCTCAAGCACCACATGCTGCCAGGCACAAAGCCTTCCTTCCTTTAGTACCACACATAATACAGCCCAGCATACATTCCCTTAGGTGTCTCAACCCTGCCCCGATGCTAATGAAATCAGAGTTCTTAAAACAGAAAATATCTTCAATGTGCCCCACACTTCCCTTAAGAGAGATGATTTTCATGTCTTCCTTTGATTCCCGGCTGCTCTTGATTTTGAACTTGAGCTGCTCCTGGCTCTAGTAGCATCCACGTGAAACCACACTTTGCTATTCAGCAGCGTGAGAGGGAGGCCCATCCTATTTATTTATTTACTTTTCCATGAGAGGGGTATGTTTGCTTTACCTTGCTGAGAAATCGATGAAAGTATGCAGTAAGTCCAAGCCTTATAGCTGGTAATAGTCTCTTAGATGTGGGAATGAGCTCTAGCACTTTGCCTAAGGGAGACTGTAAATCTCATCAGCCAGGCTGAGCTGGTAAAGCTGGGGATGAATGCTAATGGACCTGACTTCCTGTGTGAGGGTGGGAATTAGCTACTCAACAGGGGCCCTCAGCAGGACGTTGGGTTTTGTCCCTGTTTCCCAGCAGCCTCTGCATAGGATAGTTCACATTTGCCGGCCTCTCCTTTGGCTCTCTGGTTCCCTGGGACCAAATTTCATGACCTTGTGGGAGTGCCCCTGCAGTGTGTCTTGCTGATGGAAACAAAAGCACATGACTCCTGATGATACTAGAACTCTGAAAAGTTAGGATGCCCAGCATGATCGCAGGCTGTGCAAGCACCTGCTCACTGATGAGTGCATCCTCACACCTTGATCTTCCGTCCCCTCACTTTCCTCCCTATCAGTTTCTTTTTCATTTCTAAGTATCCCACTTTTGTTGCTGTTCTCTCCTTTATTTCCAATGTAAAATCATTTTCAGCTGGATATTACAAAGAAGTCACATGCGTAACTTTGAAATTTATTTTTAATATATTTATTATATGTGAATTTATAGTTATGTGTATGAGTATTTTGCCTACATGTATGTAAGTGCAACTCTGTTGTGCTGTGCCCATTGAGTCTAGAAGAGGGTGTCAAATCCTCTGGAACTAGAGTTACAGATTATTGTTAGCCACCATGTGGGTACTGGGAACCAAACACAAGTCCTCTTTCTGCAAGAGTGGCAAATGCTCTTTATTGCTGAACCACCTCTTCAGTCCCACGTGTAACATTTTTAATAGCTTTTTTAAATTTAATTTTTGTACATTTCATCAGTATATTTTGATCATATTTAGATCCCCTTATCTGCATCTTTTTATTATTCCCCATCCAATATATATATATATATGTATCTATATATATATATATATATTTAGAGAGAGAGAGAGAGAGAGAGAGAGAGAGAGAGTCAAATTTGTGTCCCCATTTGTCCTTCAGTGTGAACCCATCTACTGGAGCCTGGTTAACCTACCAAGAGTCTCACACTTAAACTAGACCAACTCTCCCCTCCCAGCAACTATCATTTGCCAATAGTGCTTCAGGGAGTGTTGGGGTTTCTTATGCACTTTCCCATGTCTCTGCTGGGATTTTGTCTAGTCTGAGCTTACATGAGACTTGTGCATGCTGTCATCATTGCTGTGAGTTCATATAAATAACTGATCAGCTTTCTGGGATGTTCTGTTTTCTTGTGGTCATCCACTTCCTCTCGCTCTTGCAACAATCTTTCTGTTGTCCCTTCTTCTGCGATGATCCCTGACCTCAGGAGGCAGAAGTTTGATATACAGGTTTCATTCATGGATAAGCAGTCTGTAAGCCTCTTATTCTCTGCACGTTGGCCAGCTGTGGGTCTCTCAAGCACAGCATTCTTGACTACAAACAACTTCTGAGTGGGGTGGGCACTTGGTTGTCTCTTCCTTCTGTCCCTTAGCATCTGAGGGTGCATCTTTTTCTGAAGTGGGCCTTTGTGTCTCTTATGTCAGAGTCAGCAGTACGTTCATTAAAAATGTAGACGTTTAGGCTAATTCCTGGATCTATTTCCTGTGGAAATCCTGAGAGTAATTTCTGTGCATGTTTATGTTCAAACAACACTGCCCCAGATAGAAATGTTAACAGAGAAACCGTAGCTCCATCTTATCTGGCATTTTCCAGTGCTTAGTACAGAGCCTGGTGTATACTAGATGAGGATGACTCATTACTATTTGAAGAATGACAAATGTGGGGCAGCAGGCTTCTCAAGACACCTATTGTAAACTTTTTCTCTCCACATTCTTTCCCTCCTGACATTCTCTATTCAAGTGCCCAGTAGGTTTTCTCTTTATTGTCCATTATATTAGTTATTTTTCTGTTGCAGTGATAGAACATGACTGAGGCAACTTATAGAACAAAGAGTTCATTTAGTAGTTTATGGTTCCAGAGGGTTAAGAGTTCATCATGGTGAGGAGGCACGGCAGGAGGCAGCCAGAGCAGGAAGCTGAGAGCGCACAGCTTCAAGCAGGCATAGGAGGCAGAGAGAGCTAGCTAGAAGTCGGGCAAGGCTATGACTCTCAGTGATGTGCTTCCTCCAGTAAGGCCACACCTCCTGAAGGATCCAGGACCTCCCCAAACAGTACCACCACTGAGCAAGTGTTCAAATACGGACAAGGGGAGGGGGCATCAAAGAATGGAAGACAGAACACAGTCCATTTGGCAAGACAAGTCCTTCAAGGAGGCAAGTGTGGCAACAGTTCTGACGACACAGGAGGACGGATGCTGCTAAGGAAATCAGAGACGGGGAAGGGTTTCCACGATGAGATCCAGGCTCTTAGTAAAAGGAAGTAAGGACAGATTTGCAGCTTCCAGAATCCTTAAGGGTCTGTGGCTCTGGAAGGGCCAGTCTCAAACAACCATGTAGCTAGCACGTGCCTGTCCATGGTGTCGTCTACTTTTGCATTTGTGTGATTAAATACTTGAAAGAAATAAGTAAGGGAGGGAACATTTTTTTTTCTAGCTCACAGAGGAAATCAGAGAGATTTCAGTCATGGCAGGGAGGGCGTGGCAGAGTTCATGATAGTGGCATCACGTGGATCACCCCTGCCTGATGCCATGGGAATCAAAGGGCATATTACAAAGAGCATTTGGTTCTGCACGTGATAGTGGGGTCGGAAGCAGAGATCACAGCTGGAAACAGGAGGAGGGCACAACCTAAAAAAGAAGGCTCTTAATGAATTATTTTCCCCTGCCAGGACCTATTTTCTAAAGGCCCTAGAGTCTTCAAAACGGTACCCTGAGCTGGGGACTGAGTATTCAAAACACAAATCTATCTGGAGACATTGCAGATTCAAACCATAACCACCAAGATATTACAGTTTGTGCTATGTGGCAGTTCTTAGAGAGTGATGGGAGTTAGAGGAACGTGGACTCCAGAGCTGAAACTCTGGCAACTTCAAAAGACAAACGTGAGATTTCCTGCAAACCTTGGCTTTTGGACCAAAGTTCATATTGGTCACAGTTCAATAACTTGCAGTCAGTTAAACCTAATGTTATTAAAGTTTCTCTTTGGGAGAGGCAGAGCAGCTTACCCTGCCCCCCCCCCCCCCCCCCCCGCCCCGCCAACTTTGCAATCCTAAAATCTCCCCAGGCCTTGCAACAAACACACGAATTTCTGCACTCACAGTTAGGCAAATTCTAGCTAGTTTATTTGGGCTTACAGAGCAATGGGTAGGGATTACTTACAGAACACGGGCGCCCACCCTCCCCTCCGCAAGTTACATTAGTAAATCCTTGATGCTTGGATCTTGCGACTTCATGGTGATCAGATCCGAATGGCCCGTGGGGGAGGGGAAAAAAGGACCGGCCTCCTGGCGCCCCCAGTTTAAATACTTTTAGCCCCTCCTCTTCTCACATCCAAGGCCAATAGACAGGGTGGGTGGGGCATAGGACTTTCCCAGCTCCTCATCTTTCTGCTCAAGGTGATCCTGGGTGATACCACTCTTCGAGGGGTGTTTGTCCATAGCTCATCAGGCTTTTCCCTCAGAGAATGGATCCACTCTACACCTAACTTATAAGCCCCTAAAGGAGAAAGGTTTATCCTCTGATATCCCTGATGCTGAGGTCTAAATTTGGCACAAGTTGGGCAGGAAGTACCACATACCTATGGTCAACTTTAACAGCATTTTGGAGAATCCCTTCATGTTTATCAGGAAAATCAGGGTCCCCTCTTGGGGTCTTTAGTCTCACTGATTCAAATGAAAACTCAAGGATAGTTTTGTCAGAGTTTAAGAGAAAACATCCCAGGGCAGGCAAGCTGTAAATTTTGCAGCTGCCTGGAGGACAAAAATTGATGAGAGAAGGAAAAGATAAACAATCCATGCCATTTGATCAGGCATGGAGGTCAGATAGATGGCCGACTAGTACCCAAGGCTGGAGGGTGTGGTGGTGGTGGGGCCTTAGAGAAAGAGAAGGGCAGCCCCAAATGCTTGGGAAGTTCAAAGTATTAGGGGAAACCATGGTTAGAGCAGAGACAGAAAGAAATGGAAAAGTTATGATCTTCTAAGTAATTCGGAAGTGCAGGCAGACTTAGAATCCAGCAAGACTGTGCTCAGCAAGAGACTGTGTGAGTAATGGGAATTCTGAAAACACAAAGTACAGTATCTCATTAAAAGACTAATTATTCCACCCATCTCTTTAGTGTGAAGTGAGCCTATTTTCCTAGGGCCAGTTCCTCTGCTAGGTGATTAATTAGCTAAGTTTCCATCCAGACGAGATATTCCAGTCTCTTGGCCAGAAGTTCTTATTTTTATTTTTGCTTTTAATTTTTTAAATTTGTATTTAAGTTATGTGTATAATTATTTTTGCTTACATGTACATAAGTATGTACATTGCACACCCCATGCGTGCAATGCCCAGTGACACCAGAACTGGGTGTTGGAACCTCTGGAACTGGAGATATAGATGGTTGTTAGCTTCCATGTGGGTGCTGGGATCTGAACTCTGTTAGAGCAGCCAGTGCTCTTAACAACTGAACCATCTCTCTAGACCCAGAAGGGGAGTTATTATTGCTCTACGATCAGCTCTATTCCCTCTGACTTTCATCTCGATGACAGTTGGAGCTGGGGCTTGCCACTTGAGCTCCAGAAGATTGCCTCAGCATGTTAGGCTGAGGTCCTTGGGAGCAAGCATGAGACAAGGCTGTGAGCGCAAACGGTTTACGGGATGAAAGCGCCTGCAGAGAGATGGGGAGGATGAGAAGACAGCATAGGGTGTGCTCATTAGCAGATTACCTACCGTCATGGGCAAATGGGATTCATCTAGTCTTGGATCTGTAGGTAGTGGCAGGGACGTTCTTTCAGATCCTAGCTGAGGGTCACAAAGGCTGCGTATGTTCCTCTGATTTCTACTTATCCTTGTCTTTGCCGGAGGATTAACATGGAAGACAGTGGCCTTAATCCCCTTGCACCAGGCCTGATCCCCCATCTATGCAAGGAAAGCACTAGGTGGAGTCCTGCAAACTGGCCAAGATGCCTTGCTTAGGGACGATACATGCAGTAAGGTATGAGTTCCAAATGCCTAAGCCTTGGGCTCCTTTACCGTGACTGGTCTTTGACAAGAATCTGTAAAGACAGTTGCTTTCTTATGCCCTTCTCTGGTAAGCTAAGTGGATCACTCCTTGAGAGACCTTAAGAGCTTGCCATTCCTGCAATTAGTGCTCTGGTCCCGCTGGCTGGCAGATTGCATCTGCTCTTTATTTTTATGTAGGCTTGTCAGACTCCATTATCAAATGTGCAGCTTGGAGGGCGTGGGGTGGGGATTTAGCTTCTGTTTTGCATTGAGAAGCCTTTTACAAGACATTCTGAGGAACTAATTAACTGTTTCTTGGGAGAGGATATAAGTTTGTTAATAAAAAAATGCAATTTGTAACTGTGTTATGAATAAATAGTTTTACACGGGATCTAGAGCGGTAAACTATGTTCTGCAGATATATAGGAGCAGGTGTAAGTATTCTGAGGGGCGATCTATGTTCCTGCTGGGGCCTTTTTTGGGAAATCCTCATGTGTAACTGGCATCTTAATTACCTCTTTGAGAAAAAAAAATCTTATTTATTTTTAATTTATATACATATGAGTGATTTGTCTGCTTACATGTAAATGTACCCTGAGTGTGCAATGCTGGTAGTGGCCAGAAAAGAGCATTAGATCCCCTGCATCTGGGGTTACAGATGGTTGTTAGCTGCCCTGTGTGTGGTGGGAACCAAACCTAGGTCCTCTGCAAGAGTAGCCAGTACTTTTAACCACTGTGACATCTCTACAGCCCCTCTTGGTTACTTCTTGGTGTCATATAGCCACATACATGAATGTATATGCACACATATATTTTTGTATTTTATTTGGTCTACAAAACTCTCACAGTTAAGATACTTTTGCCCCTTCATTTACCTGTTTTCCTATTACACAAAAATGATTCTTACTCTTGCTCACAAACTTCTTCCAGAATGTGTCCTTCCAGCCACCACAGCTCCCCTAGGCAAGTCCGCTTCCTCACAGCTCAGCTCCATGTTACTTCTTCCTACTCTAGTATAAGCTGGAAAGGTCCAGAGGAGGAAGGAGGGACCGGAGGGAGGATGGGAAAGAGGAGCAAAGAGAAAGGGAGAGGGAGATAGATAAATGATAGGCAGATAGCTTGATTGATTCATTGATTGACAGACAAAGAGTAAGAGATCCTAGAAGTGTTGAAAGAGGTCATTTGGTCTGCAAGCTCGTTTCCTGTTCTGTGAATGTTTCTTTGTAACACAGACTTACCTGTTCATTTGTATACTGTGTGTTTTCTCACTAAAGTCGAGTAGCTGTGACAGATGGTATGTCCGGAAAAGACTAAGATAGGTTTACTACCTGGGTTTTACCAAATTTTCTACTTAGTTCCATATTCCTTAACTTGCTCTGAAAAGCTTGTTGCACAAGGACTTACAAATGCCAGCCCTGCCCTGTACTCTACTCTCGACCTTCCTCTACTCTGCTCCGGGCCCCAGGAGGCTGACCTGAGTGAGGTTTCCTTGATTCGGGTCTGGACTTGACCAATGGGAGGGCAGAATGAATCAGAAGGCAGGAGTGGGTCAGGGCTCCTCTTCAGGTATCGGGATGGGTGGTTCTCGTGGCCAATAGGCCACTCTCCTATCAGAGGCCTTCTCCGTCACCCTGCCCTTCCTCTTTTTCTGCTGTGTTACTCACTGTGAGGTTGTACTTTCTCTTGTGATTCTTCTATACCTTGCCCACACCATTACAAAGGGTATTTGTGTGTATGTGTGTTCTTAGTTATTGTTTAAGCTTTTGTTTGTGTATCTGTTGGATGTTGAGCATGCTTCCCTTTTCATCCTCCTAACTTACTCTTCTCCACCATCTTCCCCTCTTATTCTTCTTTGTCCCCCTAGAGAGTTTTACTTCTACTCTTGATGTTTTATGTATCTACATAAAATCTAGGAACAAGAGAAGACACCCAGTATTTGTCTTTCTGACAATTTAATTCACTTGATATAATGATCTCTGATACGTCTATTTTCCATGCAAATTATAGAACTTTGTTCTTTCTTTTTATTCATCTTTATGTTATGTATATGAGTGCTTTGCCTGCATGTATGTAGAGTGTACCACCTGTGAGCAAACCTGTGGAGGCCAGAAGAGGGTATCAGATCCCCCAGACCTGATCCCTTTGAGTTACAGACAGTCGTTAGCTGCCATGTGGGAGCTGGGAACTGAATCTGGGTGTTCTGGAAAGCCGTCGGTGCTCCTAACTGCTGGGCCAGCTCTCTCGCCCCCTTATTTTCTTAAATCCACCTCCCTGTGAATGTCGGCAGCTCTCCAATTTGAGGATCGTCTCTTGTTTCTCATGCAGGGCAAGTAGAGAGTTCTAGAGCATTGTCATCCTGTGCGAACACTCTTGGTAGAGAAATGTGTTGGGTCCTTTCCTATCCTGTGGGATAGTGTTACTAGAATTTCAGGGGTCCCTCCATGTTTCCCAAAAGATACAGAGGAAAATGTGGGACCCCTTCTGATTGTGCAATCAGAAGCCTCCCTGAGCTGGCCCAGGCAGCACCTTCGAGGACAGCAACTGTGTAGGAAGCCTGTGGGACTCTGGCAGGCCCATGGATCTGGGAGTTCTGGGGAGGGCTGCCCCATTTGGTTCAACCTATCTCTCTCATTAACAACAGCTACCAGTTTCTGGGAAGAAGGCTGATAGAATGCTGTGTGAAGGGTCTGCGAGAAGCTGGAGTGACTGATTGAAAACAATTGAAACACAGATTTATCACAGCTGTTGTCATCTGAGGCGAGAACCTTATAGCTTTGGTTGGAGAAAATGTATTTTCCACTTTGAGCTCAATTTTCTAGGGTTGTAGCCACCAGCTCTGTTTCAATCTGATCTGTGATTGCCTCGCACCCGGAGATGAGTGGACAAACCCACAGAAAATCATTTTTATTTTTTACTGGTCATACAACTTCACTAGAAAGTAGCATGCTGAGGTCACCCAGGGAACGACGCTGTGATTGAGTCCTTTCTATCCCCGGCGGGTGCCTACTCCAGTTTCAAACTGTACTAGTGGGTCTGTGGATGGAATGCTGAAGTTCTTTCAAATGTTCTGAGAAGCATATTTTTTGGGGGGCGGGGAGAAAGTACTGGCAAGAACAGAAGTGGGAAGCTGTAGGATAATCAAACAATTTCTCTAAGGATGGAAGCTTGGTTCAGTCACTTTCATCTGTTTGAACTAGACCAGTCTCTTGGTGGGGGTTGGGTGAATCTTCAAATCTCTTGGTGCATCTTGTAGTGGACATAATCCTATGGCTGCATCTTCTTGGCCACTTCCAGTTAGAGGCGGGATTGTGGCAGTGCATTATAAGCTAATATAGACAACTGTCCTACTCAAGCCTGTACCACAAAGTTCTCCACTTCCTACCCAGGGCATCCCTAATTCCATAGCCCACAGATGGAGGTTGGGAGATCACTCTCTGGAGGAATAGCCCTCAGCAAAGAGGTTAGGAACCAGAGAACAAACAGCTCCCTTTCCTTCCAGAGCTACTAAATCTGGGATGTGTTTCTCAGGAGGGTGGCATTTTGGCTACCATAACTGAGTCTGCCAAGTGTGACAATTGCTTAAGGGAAGCTAGGCAGAGATCATTCCTTGTGGTACCCACATACTGTCGGATCTAGTTCTGGAGCAGGTGATGTCCTCTTGGTGGCAGGCTAGAGTAGATTCTGAGCATTTGTAACTGAGACAATCTGGATGAAAATGTTGTTTCAACCCAAGATAATAGTGGTCTTCTTTCTCCTCTCCTCTCAGCTCTGTGGGTCCTTGCCCTTGCCTGTAGGCATTAGTAAATACAACATTTTCCTTCTGCTCCTAGACCAAGGGGTGGTGGCTACTTGCTACAATTGTCACAGTGTGAGTTCAGTCCTCTGGCCTTTCTTCATCTACCTCTCTTTTTTCTTTCACATAATTTTATTTTCAGAGTCACTTCTCACCCACTCTCAGTTCAAGGGGATTTTCATACCTCAGGTGTGTCCAGTGAGAGTATCCCCCGGCCACTGTGAGAGGTTCAGGACCTTCTAAGCCGGAGAAGAGTCACCAAGACTTTTGCTAAAACTACTGGTGAAAGAAACTCAACTGGGGCCGTTGAGTTGAGGGAAACGAAGCTGGTGCTGATGGTGAGGACCTGCTCCCTCCCTGCTCAGATTTCCCCGTTTGACACTCATGTTAGTGCTGGACAGAGCTGACTTAAGAAGGAAGATGACTTTGAGGACAGCAGAGTGGATGGAAACTAAGAGTAGTAATTAAGCCCTAAAGAATTAAGGAGCTTGTTCTAGAAGATTCTATCCATAAAATTCACCAGTGGTAGGGTAATTTCAGCAAAATATTTCTGCTCATAACCACGGAGTTCATGTGTTCTTGAGCTCAAACACGCAGATCAAAGTCTTAAGTGCTCGAGAAGAAATATATTCTTCGGTCACCATTGTATTGCACTTGAAATATATCAGAGAATAAAAGAAGGTTCTTTCTGTCTCTAAGCCTGCATTACTCCGGGGAAGATGGGCACTAAAGCCATTGTAATAAGTTAAGTGTTAGTAAGAGATAAAAATGAAGCTGTACCGTGACAGAAAGTGGTAGGTGCTATGCAGGAGATCCAAGTGGGACGGCTTGTCACGAGGGGCAGTTAAGCAGAGTCTTGAGTGATGCTAGAGACCTGGTGCCATGTGGAAGAAGACCTCTGTAAGCTGAGGGGCAGCAGGTGCGAAGCCCGACTGCAGTAACACACCTCACGTCTGAGGTGCAGAAAGAACAAGAAAGCCAGGGACCAGCTGCAGGGTGCAGGGTGGGAGGGGGACTTTGGGAGTGCGGGGTGGGGACCAATCACAGCACTTTGTGATACCGTAGAGGGGCATCACCCATGCCAGATGCCAATACAAACCAGGGGTGCTCTCTGCATTGGCCCTTGAGCGGAGGAAACAGTCACCTCAGTGCCTCAGGGAATGACTAGGAAGTTTAGGGACCCTGGACCAGCCTCAGGCCAGTTTCTGAAAAGCATTTGAATGTGCAAGCAGAGATACTTTGCTTTCTGTTTCTTCTCGCCCACAGACTATTCTCTGGTTTAATTTCTCAACCCCTTGCTCAGAAGGTGTGCAGCTGTCTGGTCAAAGAACTCAGATGTCAGGCTATCAAACACAGCCTAATGTTGACCCCCATCTCTCTCTGTTTTGTCCCTGCTTCTCAAGGCTTTTTACATGCATATACTTTTTACTTTCTTACCTTGGCCCCTCTCACATACTCAAATCCTTGGTAATCGGAACTGACGCATAAATATTTCACAGATGCGAAAATTCAGAGTTGAGATTAGAGATCCAGGCACAGTTGAAAACAACTTTTTCGTTGGAGGACAAGTATTTGGCTCTTAGATTTAATTCTCTAATTCTCCCAGAACTGGGACTTCTAGCAGACCCAGACTCTGTGTTTCCATGTCTCATGTTTCCTTGGTCAGTAGCTACCTTTTTCCTAATTCTGAGCACTCAGGGGATTCTACTTCAATAAAGTACCATTTATGGAACTAAAGAACCCCTGCTGGGCTCTGTGCAACAGCTTTGCATGCATTGCTTTATGTTATAATAAACACAGGCTGTGAGGCAGAATCACAGGTATTCTAGTTTATAGATAAAGCCCATGCATTTTAGAGAAGTGAAAAGCTGTGCCTGAATTGAACAGCATGTGTACTATGGAGTCAGGTGTCAGCCCCAGGGTCCAGCCCCTCATCAGCACATGCCCACCTTCTACATTGCTCTCCATGGTCCCCTTTCACCGCCACAAGTCCTCTACTGCTGTGTAAGGATGTGTTTGCACATGTCAGCAAACTTGCTTTGATCATTTCCTATCTCGGGGTACAGCGGTAAAAATCAGAGCTGGACGCTGCTGGATTCAAGACAATGCGGTTGTGAAATGTATTCATGAACTTGAGTGTGACCTACGGTTTGTACCAAGTTTGATTTATATTTAAGTTTTGTCTGGCTGATTGGCTACAGAGGAGTTTGTGATTTTTTAAAAAAATCACTATACATTATTCCATAGCACGGTATAAAAATACCATCAAGTGCATTTTCAGAATGGTAATACGTTTTTGAATGGTGGAACTTTGATGGTGTAATTGAGGCTGAACTGAAATAATATGGTTCAAGGGAGAGATTTGAGGAAGATATTCAGAAAGAGAAATTTCTGTGCAGCTGAGCAGCAATGGTTTTAATATTCAACAAGTCAAATGCAGCCTTCTGCAATGGTAGCTGGCACATCTCTAAAATGTTGAAAAGATCTGTGTGCTTCTGGGTCCTTTCTTCTATGGCTAATTGACCATCCGCTCATCCTGACCTTAGAGGTCATTTGTGAAAATGCAGTTGAAAAACTACATTTAGATATGGCTCTAGAAAGCTTTTCATAATGGCCATTTAAAGAAATCAAAGTGATTTTATTAATTCTCAATTCCGTAAACCCAGCCAAATGGAGAGCAAAATTCAGAGACGGCCTTACCACAGCGGAGAAGAGGGCAGAGCCCGTTCTCTACAGGCCCTCTTCTGCCTGATTAACCCTTCTCTGGCCTGCGGTGAATCCCATGCTGTGTCCTCTGCTTCCTCTGTACCCCCTTGTAAAACTCCCCACTCTGCACTCCATCCCTGTCAGGGTCAGTTTTGATACATTTCTCAGATGGCGCTAGTTACTGGCTCTCTTTCTGCACTGAATTTAGAATCTATTAATTATTAAATTGAAGGAATGTGCTTTTTTTTGTATGGGGTCAAATGTAACAAAATGAAAAGCAATTGTAAGATCTCAGAGGGAGAGAGAAGGTAAAAAACGCCTCGGGTAAGACTCCATCATTTGATGTTTCAACCTTTGTACAAAGATGACATCTCCAAGCAGGGATTCCCCACGAAAACTGAATAAGTATGTATGTGGGAGGTTTCAAGACACAATAGGTGGAGAGAGGAAAGGGAAAGTAAACAATGGCAGGTGTACCAGCGAGCAGGTGACTGCTGTAGAAAACTGAAGTGCCTTCCCTGGGTCTCGGAGTGCCAATGCAGGACTCTCTAGTTAATCTTACTGTGGAGTGAGGAGCCTGGAGTGCTTACCTTTCAACTCCCATTCATTGCTAGCTGAAGGTCCTTCTTGGGGTCCTGATTCACAGGACCTTTGTTTTAGTTTCTGTCTATTGCCGTGATTAAAAGCACTGGCCAAAATTAACTTGGGGAGGATAGGACTTATTTGGCTTTCAGCACACAGTCCATCTTCAAGGGAAGCCAAGGAAGGAACTCAGAGCAGGATCCGGGAGCACATACGGGGAGGAACACTACTTTAAGGCTTGCTCCCCTGGCCCGTGCTCAGCCAGCTTATATAACATAAAACCAACTGCGGGGGGGGGGGGGGGGTGCGGCGCAGTGGACTGCACTCAACCATCAAGAAGACGCCCCACAGACATGACTACAGGCCAGTCTAAGGGAGGAAATTCTTTAGTTGCGATTTCCATCACTCAGGTGTGTCAAGGTGAAAGCTGAGGCGGTCCAGCACAGCCTTCCATCCTGCTACGCTGGAGGACAGAGCCTTAAGTCAGGAAGTCATGGGTTTGCAATGAGTACCACGGACGAGGCGTTTCTACGATAGGGTGCAACCGTCCTCTGCACTCCTGTTATAAAAGCATCTTAGCAAAATGTTTTGGGGTCACAGAATTCCAGCGATGAGAAGCTGGACATACTATCTTTCTAGATAGGCTTATTTTTTATTTTGTGTGTCTGAGTGTTTGAGTTCATGTACATATGATTACCATATGGTGGTTTAAATGGAGCGTCCCTCGTTGGCTCCGCGTATTTGAACTCGTGGTCCCCATTTCCTGGTACTGTTTGGTACCCATGGAGCCAATAGATGGTGTGATCACGCTGATGAAATCTACAACCCACTTCCGGTGTCTCTGTCTGCTTCATGTGCTTACTTGAGAATGGAAGCGTTCATCTTCCTGATCCAGCTTCCTTGCTGTGATGGACTCTTAGTCCTCTCTAACTGGAAGTCCAAAAAACTCTTCCTTCTATAAGTTGCCTTAGTCATGGTGTTTTATCACAGCAATAGAAAAGTGACTAAGACCAGGTGCATTCAGTGTCTGTGGAGGCCAAAAGAGGGCATCAGATATCCTGGAACTGGGGTCACAGACAGTTGTGAGCTGCCGTGTCAATGCTGAGAACTGAACCTGAGTCCTCTGTAAGAGCAGTCAGTGCTTTTAACCCTTGAGCCATCTCTCCAGCCCAACCTGACATATCTTAAAGAACATCTTGGACCCCTGAGAGTTTTCCCATCGACCTGTTGGTTCTAGTGAGTTAACTCTTAGAACCAAAAAGACCTTGCTTTCTCCTTGGCTCCTCTTACTCCACAGACCTCTTTCATGAGCTGCCTTCCTATTCAACTCTTCACTATACCAGTTTTCATACAGGGTATGGTACAGCATCTGTCAGGTAGCAAGTATTGAGTGGAGAGTTGCTACTGTTGCTTTTGATATTATTGTCAGTAACAATGTGTTCCAGGATGACTGGACCTCTTAGTGCTCCTGCTGTGATTTGGTGATAGAGGTAAAGTCTCTGGGAAATGATTGGGAAGAGAAGGGAGGAGACATGGTGTCTATAGAAGAGCGGATCACCCAGACTTTGGTTCACTAGGGATGTGAGCGATAATCTTTATTCTTGTCAAAGGGACTCTAGGGATCAGGGCTTGGAGTGAAAACGGTCCATCCTGGGAACTCTAGCTTTGGGTACTAGGAGAAGAACTATCTATCTCCCAGTTCTAAAAATTCAGGCCCACAGCTGAATCTACACGTGTGTATTTCTTGGCCTTTGTTTTATTTTTTTGTAAGTTGTCACACTGCTATAGACAAAGCAAAGACAAAGAAAAGACTTAATTTCCCAAGTTTTCCTCAAATACAATACATTAATTTTTTGATTTCTCCAAATATTTTATTGTTTTCTTTTAATATGAGTAAGTGTTTGGACCTAGAGCCAGGCTGTTTGAGTGATCAGAAGCCTTCTGATGTGAGTGATGGGAATGCATTCTGCTACTATGCATCCTGGGAACTGGTCCTTGGTCTCAAGGTGTTAAGAGCAGTTGGACAGGGAGGGTTGGGCAGTTCTGAGCTGACACCCAATGGGGATCGGGGTTCTCGGCTTTCCAGTTGTACCCTAAGAAATGTGATCAAACCTGAGATCCAAGCCACAGTGAGGGATTAGATATGCTGCTGCCACAGAATACCATTGTTCTCAGCAGGGTCCTGGGTAACAGACCCTGGGAGAAAGTGAAGGTGTGGAGTCACCTGCCTTGGGAGTCTGCTCTGACACACACAGAAGGCAGCCCAGGGGCAGTGATGCACAGCAGAGCTGAGTGAGACGGAAGTGGAGTGACAGTCTTCACCACAGACGTTCTATTGAAATAACTGACAAAAGCAACTGGGGGCTTATTTTGGTTTGTAGTTCCGGGAGTGAGACTGACAAGAGACCAACAGAACAAAGACCAAGGCTTGCAGCTCCTTCCTGGCACTCACACTGTAGTAGTCTGGGCTTCACAGGCTTCGGGTAGCCTTGACCTTCCAGCTTTGCCACCTGCAGCACAAAAAGCCTTTCTCTTGGTTCATCTCCACATGGTACCTTCAGTTTTCCTCAGCAGCCATCCTCAGGGCCTCCTTCTAGGGAGTTCAATCCCATCACACCTTGTCTGGCTGTTTTTAAGGGATCTTGATGCAAGCCTCCAAGATTTCTATACTCTTGCATTTTTCATGCCTGTAAAACCAGCGCCCCTGGATGGTATGGACAAGCTCTGCTGCATCTTGAGATGTAGCACGGCCCTCATGGACCAGAGTTACAGTAGTCTTTGTGTGCTGACCCTGGGGAAGCATTTCCCTAGGCAACTGTTTTTAAGTGTCCAGAGTTCTCAGTTCAAGCTCTCTCCTTTATTTTTAAAAATATTGTATTTATTATTTTCATTTTACTTTATGTGTATAAGTACACTGCCTGCATGCATACAAGTGCACTTGTGTCCCGCAGTGCTCACAGAGGTCAGAAGCGGGCATGGCTCACCTGGAACTGGAGTTAGTGCTGGTTGTTAGCTGCCATGTGGGTACTGGGAACTGAACCCAGGTCCTCTGCAAGAGCAGCCAGTGCTCTTAACCATTGAGCAATCTCTCTAGGACACAAGCTTTCTCCTTCAAAATTAATTTGCATTTTCACACATTGGAGCCTTCAATTAGTGCAGAGCCTGAGGTTACTCTTTTTAAAAATATTTATTTATTTATTTATTTAATGTGATGTGTGTCTGTGTTTTACCTGCATGTATGTAAGTGCACCACATGTGTGCAATGCCTGTGGAAGCCAGAAGAGGGCATTGGATTCCTTGGAACAGAAGGTAGGGATGGTTGTTAGGCACCATGTAGATACTGGGAACAGAACCCAGGTTCATTGCAAGAGCACTCAGTGCTCTTGACCTTGAGCCACTTTCCCAGCCCCTGAGGTTTCTCTTTTAGAGTGCTAATCTCTTTAACCGTTACAAGTACATTCTTAGCACTGACCTAAGCAACATAAACTCCCCTCTCTCTCCTCTAAGGGGTAAATTTTCATCCTTTTTTCTGCACTTGTTGCTTTCTCCCACTGTAGAACCAGATAGAGCAGTGATTAAGACAGCTTGAAGGCTGCCTATCCCATCCTGAAATTTCCTCCTCCAAATAAATTAGTCCATTACTTTTGAATTCAGTTTCATTCAGGTTCTCAGGACAGGGGCAGAATGAAGCGAGATTTTTTTTTTTCCAGACTGCAACACAAATGGCGTCTATCCTGGATTCTGACAGCCTTGTTCCTTTCTGAACCCTCATGAGTGTTACAGAGCTCGGGCCTACTGGAGAAGGACCACTGTACTTATTGTGAGTTTAACTTATCCGAATTTATTTTACTGGGCAAGTGGCTGCACTCTTTGGGCTGAGGGTTAGGGAGCTGAAATTGAGATTGCAGGCTGAAAAAACTCACTACCTCATTAACATACCAGGTATTCTGCCCACCCATCTATTTATCATAGCTTAAAGTGAACCTGCTTCCCTAGAGATAGTCCTATGACCAAATTATTGATCAGTGAAACTGGAAAAGTGGGTTTTCTCAGCAGATACCCTGGAGATGGTTTAGTCTCTCCCAGGTAATTTGGGGGGCTGTTTGGCACTTTAACACGAGCTGAGCCTCCACTGTCTGTATCTTTCTTGGCATTTGTCTGGTCTCCCAAACTCTCAACAGAATAACCTACTAAGCTCTGCTTGCAACATTCTAAGGTTTTGGATTTTTTTAGCCTTGAGTCCCAAATTGTTCCATGGCCTCCTAAGAAACAGTCCCAGGGGCCTCCAAGCCACACGAGCAGGTTTATCCCAGCAACGTCCTACTCTTCACTTCCCACTTCCTCTATTAGTCACTTTTCTTGTTGTTTTGACAAGATACCTGTTAAAAGCAGCTTAAGAGAAGAAGGGTTTATTTTGACCCAGGATTTGGAGATTTCAGCCAGTCAGAGATGGTGTCATGGTGGAACAGGTGGATTCAAGGGGCATGAAGTGCTGATCACATTGTGGTAGCAGACCAGAAACTGAATCAGAACCGGAGGTGAGCGTAACAGCCAAGGCTAACCTCTGGTGGCCGATGTCCACCAACTAGGCCCCACCTCCTAAAGGCTCCAGCCACCCCTGCAAACAGTACCAACAGTTGGGGATAAAGTGTCCAAAACGTTAGTCTGTGGAGGACCTTTCCGACTCAGATCCCAACAGGGTCTAAAACCAACAATGGGCCAGAAGCCATTTTTCCACACTTCTGGAGATAGAGCTGAGGTCAAAGATAAAACTCACAGTCGCTTCCACAACCCTAGGCCTGAGCTTAGCAGAAGGAGGGAGGGACTCTGCACTCTCAGCCAGCGTAGGAGTTGAGGGTGCAGTCCCTGCAAACATCACGCTTTGTAAAGCTAGACACATCCGAGGCTTGGCTGGATGAGAAGAAATATTGATGGAAATAAAGCTGTAGCCTGAGCTGTCAGTGTCTACTTTTGATGATGATGGTTTGGTATTCCCTCACAATTCCAGATCTCAGCCAGGGCCTACAGGACTCTGCACTGTGACCACCCCTTGCCTGTCTGATTCAGCTCATTGTGGCTCAACAGCTGCAGGTGGGAGGAGCTGATCTGAGGCTTACACAGTTGCTGCCTACAGGAGATGCTCACTGGGATTGTAGTAACTCTTGAGGCCAACTTCTAGGGACTCTATGGCTTTGACAGTTGTATCATGAATTCTTTCATGGTCAGGCCCAGCTTTCAGCCCCACCCCACCCCAGGTTTGAGCCGACTGAGCAAATGGAGAATGCCCTTCAACTAGAGAGACCAATTTATTCCAGGTTACTTACAAAGGATTCATTCCCAGAGAGAGACAGAGATTTCATATGGCAGAGCCTGCATTTTGATAAGTCCCCCAGACCTCTGGAACTCGCACCTAAGAATGGAGCCCTGGTGCCACGCCTGCCTCTCTCCTTCCCATCCTTCCGTGCGTTTCCACTAGACTTCCCCCCTTAAGTCATTGGTTAGTTGGCTGTCAATCACATTTGGAAGCCTATCCTTCAAAGTAGAGAGAAAACTATCTATACAACAGTCCTACACATCAATATTGCAGAGCCCCACATTTACAGAAGCTGGGGCATTGGGCTGTAAAACGTGGGCAAGGTTCAGAGCCAAAGCATAAGGTACAAGGCAGTGGCCAGGCAAGGACCTGTAGGTTGTCCCTGGTATATTGAGGACAGATAGGTGACTGGAACTATAGAGGACTTACAGAGAGATGACAAAGGGAGTGCTGGTCTGGAGGAACCTCACCTGGGACGTAGTGGGAGAAGGAAGGGTACCCTGTTACTGTAAGAGAAATGGAGTGTGTGCGTGTGTGTGTGTGTGTGTTTGTGTTTGTGTGTGTACTATGAAATTGTACCACTGGATCAGGGAGGTGAGGACCGAGGTTTGGCTGAGTGTAGTGGAGAAATCTTCAGGTTACCATCTGGTGCCTCTGACATTTGTTTGGAATTTGAATTTGCCACACTGTCCTGAGGGACCCTTGCGATAGAAGCCAAGAGCCAGGAACTTAGAGTGAAACAGAACTGACAGTGTCTAATTCTCCTTCTAATAGTTCCTCTGAGTCCCACCCCCAATTCTGACTCTCGTGTCCCCAAAGAGCATCTCTTGTGAGTCTGCACCCATAGGAAGCTGTGATATTCAGAAAACTCTTCCTGCATGAAACGCATGCAGTCTGGCCGGCGGTGTTTTCTGGAAAGGTGTGGTTTGGTTTCAGCAAAAAAGCTTATCATAATGGCTGTGATCTATAAGGCTTGAGCTAGGATGGGGAGAAAGACAGCTGTTGTCTCCCTTAGTTCAGACTCCCTGGTTTGAACCATAAAATCTGTCTCAAAGCTTGCTTAGGTTCCGGTTCACCGGCAACCAAATTCCCAAATGAAGGAAGCTGTGAACACCTGACTTTTCTCTAATCGCTCAGCAAGGACCTGCTCTCTAGGTTTCTCCTAATCTCTCATGCTTTCTGCATTAGCAACGCTCTGGTTGCAGACACTGGCTACTGTACTGCTGCATCCTCTGTACAGTTAGAGTTTGCTTATTTAAAGCGGCCATTTGTATTTTTATGGAGAGAAACATAAAAGCTGGCTGCAGGTTGAAAGGGTCTGTCAGGGCAGAAATGAATCTCTTTCTACAACTCCATTTCTTAAAGTCCCACAGAAAGATCTCGGTGTGGCTAGTCATATGCTCACTCACAAACCAACTGTATGGCTCCTTTCCTGACACCTGTGATTGCTGTCAGAAAGAATCAGTTCTGAAAGCAGAGAGACAGTTGCCCTGTGGGCAGGCCACATATCTACTGCTGGTAGAACCCCTAAGCTGTTATCACTGGACTACTTGGAGCTCAATTTCTACTTTTCTTCTGCTTCTTACGGCCCAAAATTCCACACAAAAGAAGGGTGTGATCAAGACAGCCTCGGCGAGCATTCTAATTATTGCAAGACAGGATAACGATCCCTTCTCAAACACCCACTAAGTCTCAAACTAACATATACATTATCACTAAGCTCAGAAAGTAACAATCAGAATTTTAGAAAGAAAACATGCATCTTAAAGTCTATGGTCTAGGGTTTATAAATTTTTTTTACTTAATAATGGTTATTTTAGATGGTGCTCAATCAACTAGATAATTCTTCAGCATACCTAAGCATCCCTGTGCTAGCTACAAGGCACAAGGTGGAAAATAAAACAGTCTGTATTTTAGTTCAGTGGATGAAGCTCAATCCCGATGGATAATTATGTGATGTGATGCTTAAGGGAGCTAGAGGTGTTGTCTGGATCCCAAGAATATACAATAAAGATGGGATCTATTAGATGTTGTTGTACTCAGAGAGTAGGAACTAAGAACTGACAATAAGGAAAAAAGGCTAGAGAGATGGCTCAGTGGTTAAAAGCAATGGCTGCTCTTGCGAAGGACCCAGGTTTGATTCCCAGAACCCACATGGTGGCTAACCACCATTTGTAACTCCAGTTCCAGGAGAATTTGAAGCCCTCTTCTGACCTCTGCTGGCATTGCATGACATGGTGCACTTACACACATGGGGGCAATGCACTCATACACATTAAAAAATAAATGAAAATACAGTGATGGGGAGGAGGTAGATAGGCCATGAGGACAGGAACAAGACATGACAGACACAGCATCTGGAAGCTGGATACTTCATCAGAAAGCTCGGGAATTCTCGAGAGTTTCAGAGGTATGACTCTGGTCTGCTAGATTCATCTTTCTCTAGAGCTGGATTCAGAGTCAGGGGAACTCTTTCCCATTCTCTATCCCGGTCCCTGTTTTGGATTTTAATGTATTATTATTACTTTTTTTGTAAATCCACATAGTGAAAGAAACAAAAATGTCACGTATTTCATGGTTGTTGAAGCTGGGTGACAATCTATTACATTCCTGGATTTATTTCATGTATATTTTTCATGTATATTTCATGTATATTTATTTCATGTAGATTTTTCTGTAATGACTTTGAGGACAGCCTCTTCTACACAGTGAGCTCTAAAACAGCCAGGCCTATGCAGTGAGACCCTGTCTCCAAAACACAACACAAAACAAAAGACAAAATTGACTCATGCTTATTCTAAAGATCTCGGTTACTTTTGGAGAGCAATAAGGGAAAAGAAGATTGCTTAGGGTTTAAGCAGGACTAGTTTTGGTTTTTATTTTGTTTTTTGATTAGTTTTCAATCCTTCCAGCTTTCCCTGGATGCTTTGGATGTGTATTACTGCCTGTTACACTTCTCTAAACATTTTAAATATGAAGAAAAAGAACCAGAGCACTGAGATCTTAATTGTGAATTCGCTGCCACCAACCAACATCCATCCACCTCTCTGGATTTTCATTTACCTGTTTAGAAAGTGAGTGGGTTAGACTACATGACATCTAAGGCATTCTGATTTTCCTTAATTGTAACTGCATTTATCAATGATGACCTTGTGCCCAAGGTTAAATTCTGCTCCTCTTAGCCTATACTAGAAGAAAATGTAAAATCAATTTGAGAAAGGCTCCTATCCAAAGCAAATTGATTACACATTTGCTAACTTACTGGTGTGGAATAAGGTAGTATAAATACAACAAACATTTTTCAAGTGCTGTGGACTGAACAAGACCAGGTGTTTATAGGTCCCAAAAATGGTGTGATGAGAGAGCAAGCAATTATAACTCAGGGTTGTGCTTTGATGGAAGCAGAGAAGGAACACATTAGAGATACATGTGACCCATGTGATGGGGATGGTCGGGATATCAAGGAAGACCTCATCATATGCAGCGTGTGTCTTGTGATCTGAAAGTTAATCTAGGTCTTCTTAGGCAAAGGTAAGAAGAGGTCTGAAGGTTACTAGTTGTTGCCATATGAATATGAAATGTCCCACATTTTCTCATGTTCTGAATGCTTGGTCCTCAGTGGGTGGCACTATTTAGGGTAGGGAGGATTCTAGAACTTTAGGAGGTGGTGTTTGACTAGAGGAAGTAGGTCACTGGTGATAGGTTCTTGGGGTTGAAATAATTAATCTTCATTATCAACTTGGCAAGATTTGGAATCACCCAGGAGATAAACCACTGGGTGTTTCCAAAGAGGTTTCACTGTGGAGAGAAACACCACCCTCACGTGGCAGCAACGTCCTGTGGACTGGGGGCCCAGCCTGAATAAAAAGAAGGAAACAGGACAGAACCCGCGGAGCACCAGCACTCACCTTTCTCTGCTCCTTTAAAATAATTGTATTTATTTACGTGTCCCTGTGTGTACCACATCTGTGCAGTGCCTGTGGAGGCCAGAAGAGGGCATCAGATCTCTTGGAACTAGAGTTACAGGCCATTTGAGCCACCTGATGAGGGTGCTGGGAACGAACTAGGGTCCTCTGGAAGAGCAGCAAGGACTGTTAACCACTGAGCCATCTCCCCGCACCCACTCTCTGCTTCCTGCTCCATCCAGACGTAAGAACCATTCACCACCGAGGCTGTGAGCCGAGGTACCGCCTCCTTCATGCGGACTTTATCCCTAGAATATGAACCGCAATAAACTTTTCCTGAAGCTGCTTCTAGTGAGGTATCTGTTGCTGTCACCTTCCTGTTTCCCTTTATCTGTCTCTTGGCCATCATGACGTGAGCTGCTCTTTTATACTGAGCTATTTGCGCCATGGTGATGGACGGACTCCCCCAGAGCTAGAACCAAAATAAATCCTTTTGATTTTAAGTTGTTAATGTCAGTATATTGGTTGTGAGGACACACAAATGAGTGAACACAGATGTGGGGAAGCAGTTGAACGGAGGGTACAACATGATCAGGAGAGGGGCCCAGCTAAAAACACCACCCCCTCCCCCGCCGTCTTGTCTTTATGCTAATGACCCTGCCCCTGTGATTCTGAGTGCTCTTGTATGCTGGAGGAACTTCTGCTGATTTTTTCTGATCTACCTGTGACTCCCAAAAGTCTGTGCTCTTACTGCCAGGCTTCCTGCAGCTCATGCCTCTTAACTGCAAGAGCCACACAATAGGTTACTTCTGTTGCCATCAGTCCTCCAAACCGTGCTCCAAAGCACAACCAGATTCTTGCTCTTGACCTCATTGCTGTATTTTTTTCAGTTTTCTAAATGCTTCAGATAAATATACAGATCCTAGCAAGGTCTGACTGAGGAGTACTGACAGGATCAGCAGCTGATGTCCCAGCCTCTGCTGTATGGGCGTGTCAGGACTGTCTCTGTGACAGCCACAGAGACTTCCCATAGTGCAGTCTCAGGGTGCTGTTCATTCTGAGTGTCTTATGCATGCTGAATGTCCTGTGCATTTGAATATCTGTGCATTCTAGGGTGCTGAGCATTCTCATTGTTGCTTGCATCCTAATTGTCCTGTGCATCCTGAGTGTCCAGAGCATCCTGAGTGTCCTGAGCATCCTGAGTGTCCTGTGCCTTCTGAGTGTCCTGTGTATTCTGAGTGCCCTGCATCTTGAGTGTCCTGAACATCCTGAGTATCATGAGCATCCTGAGTGTTCTGAGCATCGTGTGTGTCCTGAGCATCCTGAGTGTCCTGTGCCTTCTGAGTGTCCTGTGCATTCTGAGTGCCCTGCATCTTGAGTGTCTTGAGCATCCTGAGTGTCCTGAGTATCCTGAGTGTCCTGTGCACTCTGAGGGTCCTTTACATATAGTTCACAAAGCCCTATCTAATGATAATAAGTTTGCTGTCACTACGGAAACAACTTTGACAATGAGTTTGTGTCTATTACTTCCTCTTAAAGGTAGCAAGTTCTTCCTCTTTCTGGCTTTGGCCCTTTTTATCACTTAGATGTTTGTGAATTAGACAAGAAAACATTCTCTTACTGCTTTAAAATCTTCTCCCAGAGACTGCTGTTTAGAGACTGCAGAAACCTAGGACAATGGCTGGCAACATCAGAGCCCTGGCATTGTTGTCAGCTACTTCAGTGTGGTTTAGGTTGGAGTCAGATTTATTCTGCATGGATCAACTCTGTGGGGTTTTGTTTCTGTTGTTTTGTGTCTTGAGGATTTGAACATCAGGCCTCCTGTGTGTTATGCAATTGCCCTACCACCTAGCTAGAGCCTATGCCGTTCTCTCTCTCTCTCTCTCTCTCTCTCTCTCTCTCTCTTTTCTTTTTTTCTTTCCTTTTAAACTCTTTTGTGACAGAATCTCACTATGCTCCTCAGGCTGGCCTTGAACTCCCTCTGTAGTATGGGGCCTTGGACTTGCAATCTGCCACAGGCCTGCTTCTTTTTGGAAATTCCTCTGCTCTTGGTGAAGCCATGTCTGGGTTCTTTCCAGCAAGCTCTGGGGACTCCTTCCTGACCAGTCAAGGACTGGAACCAGGGCTAACCACCTCTAACAGCCAGAACCCTTTCCTGATTGGAGCCCCTTGGGGCCTGGACCTTAGAGCTGTTCTCTCTGGAGCTGTCTTACCTACACCCAAGGAACACGTCTCACTTGCTTGGGGGCCCTTAGAAAATCAAAACATGAAATTTGAATTTTCTACTTCCTAGAAGCTCCACAATACCACCTCTTCCCTGTTTCTTCCAGGACCCCCCAGCTGCTCTGGGATTCTGTTTCTGTACATGGCTTTGACTTTCTTTGAATTAGAAATGCAATGGGAGGCAACAAACTGCAAGAAGACTGTGGGATGTCTCTTTGAGAGCATTCTCGGACCTCATTCCTTTTGCAAGGAAAGAGAACTTGGAACAGGTTTACAAGGCTTGGTGCTGATTTGCATCTTGACACTCAGGTATGCTAGATAGCCTTGGGCAGACAAGAGCCTGCTGTGGCAAATGAGAAATCTCACTCCTCTGATTTAAATGCCTCTTGACCCTGCATAGCACAGGCTGCAATTCCAGTATGGATCTGAAGATGCAAACCAAGGTGCATGTGATATGTGCCTGGGGAGAAAGCTCAAGGGCTGGCTTGCTGGGTGATGACGGTAGCTGCTGGTTGCATGGATCTGTGTTGAGACCCCAAGGGTAAACTTGTCATTGGGTTCCTTAGAGGTGGGCAATCCAGTTCATCCTTCACTGAGCAAAGAAAACGCAGAATTATACCTTTGGGATTTGCCAAGCTTAGTCTACAGCAATTTACACAAAACCTCATCTTAAATTGAAATAATTCATCTCATATAGCAAAAAGGCTTCATGTGTCAACTACTGAGTGTGGAAATGAGACTGGGGAGGGAATCTACTGAAGACAGATTTCTTTACAAAAGCCTGTCTCTCCTCTTCTCTTCATTCTTATACAAGCCTATTGTTCAAAAATTACTTAAAAGCCAGACAATTAAAAAATACTCAAATCCATTCTAAATTCATCTCTGTTAATATGCATGACTTATTGGTTAGGATGTAAATTCAAGCTGTCGCTGTTCACCCAGTGTTGAAATAATTAATAACCCTGGTGTGATAGGCTGATCCGTATTCAGAGTCGGCACACCCTGCAGCTGACTGTCAGTACCACCCAGCTTCCCTCACTGGATGGCTTCTGCCGTCTGTTTACTGGGGATGGTAAATGAGGAAACACTTTGGCCATAGTCCAGACACTCCCAAGCTCCTGTTCTTGCCACAAATATGATTTCCCCGAAGTGTATAACCTTGGGTGTTTTGTGTCACGGACAGGCAAAATTTAAGAAACACCTGTTGCTATACTATATTCTTATTTTCAGTCTGATGACCTTCAGTGCTGGAAGTGTGATACTGGTACTCTGAGGACACCCCTTGGGATTCATTTGTGACAACACAATGAACTTGGGTGGACATTGTGTTTAGTGAAATGAACTGAGTAGGGGAAACAGGCCAGATGGTTGTACTCTTCTGCGGAATTAAAAACACAACACGGAAGTAGAAAACAGAATGCTTTGCACTGGCTGATAGAAGCGTATGATAGACAGGTATCGGTGTGAAATTGCCAGAAAGGATAAGTTCAAGAAATCTATTGTACAACATACGACTATGGTTAGTTCAGTGTTTTTATTGTTGACAATTGCTAAGGGTACATTTAAAGTGGACTCAGGTGAACAAAAGATGACAAGAGTGTGAGGCATTCGTATGATTACTTGTTAGATGCGACCATTCCATGGCATTTGCATATTTCAGTGTAACACGTTCCACACCATAAACATATACATCTTGCCAAATGAAAATAAAATGCTTTAAGGTTGGTTTGATGTAAAATAAAATGCTTTAAGGTTGGTTTGATGTAAAAAATAAATAGGGTTATTTGGTTATGCGTTTAAAATATTTTATAGTGGGGCTAGAGAGCTAGCTCAGTTGTAAAGAGCATTGATTACCCTTGCAGAGGGCCTGGTTTCTGTTCCCAGCACCCACATGGCAGCTAACAACCATCTATAACTCCAGTTCTAGGGGATCCAACACCCTCTTCTGACCTCTGTGGGCACTGCACAAAATGGGTGTACTTACATATATGCAGGCAATACACTTAGACATAAAATAAAATATTTACTATATATTAGTGTGCATACTTTATGACAGAATTAAAATTAATGAATATTAGCTAGGCATTCTGGCACGCCTTTGAATCCTGCACTCAGGAGGCAGAAGCAGGTGCATGCATCTCTGTGAGATGAAGGTCAGCCTGATCTACGTAATGAGTCCATGCCAGATGGAGTTTCAGGGAGACCCTGCCTCAAAAAATAAAAGACAAAACCAAACAAAAGCTTAATGAACACTTCTATCGTTGTCTCCAGTGATTTAACACTTTGGATAATTTTCCCATTGATCTCTCCCCACTGTGCTTGGATGTGATGGATCGCAGGGTTTGGTTCTGCTTAGCTTTCTGACTGCTCCTTTCCACATTAATCGGTTATTATGCAATATATTTATGCATTTGTCTGTGTACATATATATAGAAATATGTGAAATATGCAACAGTACTATGCTATACTGTATCACCCACATTCTCTTTTATGATATACTCTATCACTTTGGAGATTTTTCTATTTGTCTCTAATATTAAAAAGATTTCCCATCATGTGAACATTTTAGATCTGTTCACATACTGACAACACTTGTGATTATATTTGCTTCTTGAACTGTCATCTTTCTCTTTAAGCTTCATTCTTTCTATCTTATCTATCTATCTATCTATCTATCTATCTATCTATCTATATCATCTATAAGATAGTCTCTCCAAATACCTCAGACTGGTCTAAAACTAGCTATCCTCCTGCCTCAGCCTTCTCAGTGTTGGGATTGCAAATGTTCACCATCTTACCCAGCTCACTGTCTCTTATTTTTTTCTTAAAGATTTACTTTTTAGTTTATTTTTCATTACATGCATGTGTGTGTCTAGGTGTGGGCTTATGCCCATAAGGGCAGTGCTCACAGAAACCAGAAAAGGATGTTAGATCCCCTGGAGCTGGAATTGTGAGCCACCTGACATGGGTGCTGGGAACCAAACTTAGGTTCTTTGCAAGGGCTCTTAACCGCTGAGCCATCTCTCCAGCTACAACCATTTCCTAATATTTATAAGATGATTTATAATACATGTTTCTCTCATAGTTGAATGCAAGCTTGAGAATTCTAGATATGCATGTGCTAATTTGAAAATCAAGAGGATTCAGGAAACTAATAAAGGACATGGAGAGGGGTGGGCAGAGGATTCCTGGGAAGAGTGGCAGACTGCAGTAATAAGAAGCGGAAATAATAAAGGAGGAAGGTTTAATGAGGCTGGGAGTGGGAGACCGAGGCAGAGGAAGAAGTACGGGTCGGGAGAAGCAACACTAAGGGCCTTTAGAAAAAGCCACTTGCAAACCTAACACTAGAGAATCTTCTTAAAGTACAGACACATACTTTTAAAAGGATATATTGTATGTATCTAATACAATGCATTGCACTGGATAAGGAGTGGGAAGGGGAGGTGCAGATTGGGGAAGGGATCTAAATATGATCAAAATATATTGTATAAAAATCCAAAAATTCAATTAAAAAAATCTAAAAAAATAATTAAATTACTAGGTTCCTGCGAATGCAAAAATGGTTACTTTGGCCATATGCATGACTGGCATATATTTTTTTTTTTTTTAGGTATAAAATTCCAAGTTAACAATGATTCCACCTTAACAATTTGAAGCAATTATATAATCTCAGGGATATCCTTTGGTGTGGGGGGGGGCAATTTTCACCTAATGACTGCTATGTAACCAGACCCTCTCAGCTGTCTGTAGAGTGTTCTTGGAGATCTCACTTGCCTGTAGTTCTGTCTTGACTAAGGAACTCTTTATTAGCTTTCCTTCCATCGGCGTCTCACTTTGTTGTTTCTTTTTCGGGCATCTTCTCTCAAATGAACTATTTTCACTCAATGGGATCCAAGTCCGATGCCAGAGGCAGGGACAGGGGAGGTAAAAGTGCGTACGGATGGTGATGTTTGGACCCCCAGCGTCAGGCACAATTAGACGATGGGAGTCACTGGCAGAAGACAGGGGGTGATGGGACAGAGGTGCTGGTCATGTCCTTCTTACATCAGGACCACAGTTTTTGTGAGGTCTTCATTTCTTCTGCCTCCCTCTACATTACTGTTAGGCTCACAGCGTCTCAGTGTGCGTGTTATCCATCTGCCAGTGATCAGTCTAGCTTCTCTCAGCTCAGAATCCTTTCTCATTGATCTTAGACATGAAACTTGCAGACAGCTCTCTGTTATCAGCTACTTCAATGAGGAGTTTTGTCAATAGAGCTTCGGAAAGGAGCATGTCAACAGGGAAAGACCTCTCTTCTTTGTCCCTGTGTGCAAGCTTTGGGCATAGAGAGTCAGCATGTGGGAGGCATGGAGATATTCTCAGCAGCCTTCTGGGGATTAGCATTGTCCCATCCACATTCTCCAACAAGGTTTTTCACAGCCCACTTGGCCATCACTATGGCAAGCAGATGCATCTCACTTCCTATGGTACAGGCTGGCTGGTAGCTGTCATGAGCTCTTCAAAGAGAAGCTGTATGAGATTGGTGTAGCAAAGAGCTATAGACGGCATGGATTAAACCATAATTTATTGTGTCACAGTTCTAGAAAGTAGAAGTTCAAGATCAGGATGCTGGAGGGTTGGTGTTGGTGAGGGCTCTGCCCTTGACTATGAATGGTATACTGTGTACTCATGTGATCTTGTCTCTCTGCATGTGCAGGACACTGGAAGAAAGCATAGGAGCTCTGTCAAAAAGTCAGGTGACAACACAACAAAAAGAGAAGACTATAGGTCAACATCCTTGATGAATATGAATGCAAAAGTTCTCAACAAAATTCTTGCAAATGGAATTCAGACACAGAGCAGAAAGATCATACACCATGATCAAGTTGGCTTTTATTTCAAAGATGCAGGGATAGCTCAACATATGTAAGTCAATAACTGCAATAAATCATATAAATGGGCTTGAAAACAAAAATCATATATCATCTCAATAGATGCAGAAAAAGCCTTTTACAAAATCCAACATGGCTTCAAGATACGAGTCCTACAGAGAATGCGACTAAGAGGGAATGCATCTCAATATAATAAAGGCTGTAGGTGACAAACCCACAGCCAACATCAGTCTAAGTGGAGAAAAAGAACTCCAAGAAACCTCATTAAAATCAGGAATGAGACAGGAAGGTCCACCATCCTCACTCCTTTCCATTGTAGTGCACAAAGGCCTAGCTAGAAAGTAAAAGGGCCTACATAGGAGGAGAAGTCAAATTATCCCTATCAACAGGTGATATATTATACATAAAAGATCTAAAATTCCACGAGAAAACTTCGGGAAATGATCAACACTTTCAGCAAAGTGGAATTATACAAAATCAAATTACAAACAGCAGTAGTTTTTTCTATGTATCAGTAACAAGCAGACAGAGAAAGAGATCATGGGAGCACTCCCATTTTCAATAGCCTCAAAAAAATCGAGGAATAAAACTAATCAAAGAGATGAAAGACCTCTACAATGAAAACATTACATCTCTAAAGAAAGAGATGGTGGAAGACACTAGAAGACAGAAAGATCTTTCATTCTCATGAACTGGTAGAATTAATACTGTGAAAATGGTCATCCTACCAAAAGCAATGTACAGATTCAGTGCTATCCCGATCAAAATACCTATTACATTCTTCACAGAAATAGCAAAAATAAATCCTAAAATTCATATGGAAACACAGAAGAGCTGTGAGAGAGAAAGCAATCTTGAGCAGAAAGAACAATGCTGGAGAGATTAACATACCAGATTTTTTAATTTGTTGATGATCGTCACTCTGCTTGGAAATCTCAGAGCAGTTTAAATTTGTCTTTCCCTGATGGGTAATGATATTAAACACTTTTCCAAATATTGGCTGAGAATTTATGTTTCTTCTTTTGAGATCTATCTGTTCAGTTCATTATTGCATTTATTGGCTGGGTAATTTGCTTTTGGTGTTTAATTTTTACAGTTCTTCAGATAACCTAGCTATTAACCCAGCAGTAGCCCATGTATGGCTGGTAAAGATATCTCCCATTCCATAGACTCTCTCTTCACTCTGTCAACTGTTTCTGTTGCTATACAGAAGATTTTTAATCTCTTGTAATTTCATTTTTCACTTCTTGGGATTGTTCTCTATGGTTTTAGACTCCTTCCCTGAAGCTCATTCTCTATGCCTGCATCTTGACATATTTTACCCATGTTTTCCTCTTTAGAAGTTAAAAATTTTAGGTCTTATATTAAGGTCCTTGATCTATTTTGAACTGGGTTTTGTGCAGGATGCTGTACAGTACTGTGTTCTGATAGACAGACATCACCTTTCTGAGATTAACTGTGCCTGTTTGCCAAGGATCATCATAGCTGGTCTTGATAACTTTTGAAGACCTTGAACAGAAGGAAGGGCAGGAGAGGCATGGGACCCTCACTTGAGTGTGCAGTCACACCTCCCAACTTGTGGTCAGTTCTTCCCTAATTGAACATGACCTTGGGGAAGGGCTAGAGTATGTAGGCCAGGGAAGACCGAGAGAGAGGAGCTCTATTTATGTAGTTGTGAGGAAGCCATCATCTATGATGGCTGGAGACCTGTGCAGCCTTAAAGGGGAGCACCTATATTCTTGTCAATAACTCCTCATCTATTGCTCTGTAAGCTCAATAAACTCATTGGTTCCCCAGAGTGGAACTGATTCTCTGTTTTGTGGAATCATACCAGTTTGTTGCTGGGAAAAAGGAAAGAGAGGGTGACATTATTTACATCTACCTGAGGGGAGAAGTTTTAGCAAGACCAGTGATAGTGTTACTGCATCAACGACCACTCAGAATCCAGATGTTCCAAATTAACTGGATTTTATTTAGTTGGCCAGCAATTGTATTCTCTGGGTTGGAATTTAGAGAGTACAGTCCTGACTCAAGGGAGAGCAAAGCCTATAAAGGCAAAAACACATACTGACAGAGTAGGTGATTATATAAGATCACACAGGTCATGATATGTTTGGTCCTACAGTTGTGCAAGCAAGCAGTTACAGAAGCCAGATAAGCACTGCAGGGGTTTGAATGAGAATGTCCCTCAAGGACTCCAAGTATTCAATCATTTTGTCTCCAGGTGGTGGCGTCATTTGGGGAGGACTTGGAAGGTGTGGCCATGCTGCAGGAAGCACATCACTAGGGACGGGCTTAGAGAGTTCTTAAGCCTTGCTGGACTTCTAGTCAATTGCTCTCTGTTTCCTATACCTGCTTGAAGATGTGAGTGCTTAGCTTCTTCTCCTGCTCCAACCATCTCTGCTGCCATGCCTCCCCTCCATGATGGACTTTTGCCCCTTTGGAACCGTAAGCTAAACAAACTCTTCCTTTTATAAGTTTCCTTGGTCAGTGTTTCTGTCACAGCAACAGAAAAGTGACTAACACAAGCATTAAGCAAGTGGATACAAAATCTGTAAAATATTAACTGAGACCGTCTGGGTTTTGTGCGAGTATTTTTCTGTCGTTAATTCTTCTTGCAACAGCCCTGTGGTTAAACTCTTGTGGGAACTGCCTGCCAGAGTCAGAGACAGCTCATCAAGATGGTGGCCTTATACAAAATGGAGGAACCCGGGCCAGCACAGTTTGGATCTAGTTTCATTCTTCCACATGTGAAGATCCAGTTTCATAGCATCATTTGTTTAAGAGATTGATGTTTTTTCCAATGTTTGTTTTTGATACCTTGTCAAAAATCAGGAAGCCATAATATGTGGGTTTATTTCTGGATCATTCTATTCTGTTCTGTTCTGTTCTATTCTATTCTATTCTTCTATTTTTTTTCCATTTATGTATATGGATGTTTTGGTGTTAGTCCCATGCCATCCTTGTCACTATGACTCTGTAGTGTAATTTGAGGTCAGGCTTTGTAACACTGCCATGACTATTAGTTCTGCTAGTTTTTCTTTGGCTATTGTGGTTCTTTGTGTTTCCATACAAATTTTAGTATAGTGTGCTTAAGGTCTATGAGGAATGTCAAGAAAATTACAAGGAATCCACAGACTACTTAAAATATTTGGGAGGGGGGTTGGAGAGATGACTCAGTGGCTGAGTACTGACTGCTTTTGTAGAGGGCTTAGGTTCAGTTTCAGGCACTCACGTAGCAGCTAACAACCAGTTCCAGGAGATCTAACACTGTCTTTTGACTTCCATGGGCATTGCATTTACAGATATGCAGGCGCTACACTCATACACATAAAATAAAAAATGAATAAAGTATTAAAAAACAATTTTTTGATTTATTTATTTTTATTTTATATGTATGAGTGTTATGTCTGAATGTGTATAAGTTACACCCGTGTTGTTCAGTTCCCATGGAGGACAGAAAAGTGTGTCTAATTCACTGGACTTGGAGTTACGCAGGGTTGTTGCCAGCATATGGATGCCGGTGACAGAACCCAGGTCCTCTGGAAGAGCAGCCAGTGCTCTTAACTACTGAGCAACATCTCCAGGCCTCACAGACCATTTTAAATAAGAGCCATTTTCACAATATTAATTCTGCCAATCCATGGATATGACAGATATTTCTATCTTGTAGTGGAGAGCTTGCTTCTTAAGCCTTTCCCACTCCCGAAGTATTTTGGATCAAGAAATTTTTATGTTGTCTCAGGTATGTACAGATATCAAATATAACTAAATCAAGCATCTACAGATGAATCATAAAGTTATCTTAAAATAAGACATAATTTATCTTTTATTAAAGAGAAACCCAGCTTTGCATAGTAATGAGTTCAGTGTGCCTGTTTATTTTTACATATATAATTTAATCTTGGAATATTTGTTGAATGAATGTAGAATATCTTTAGTTTTTCAAAGTTGATCGATAACTTAATTTTATAATCACAATGTTGAGAACAGTGTTTTACATAAATATACAGTACAAAATGATAGAAGGATGTTTGGAACCATTTCCTGAGTTGTTGAGAATTCTGTCCTAATTTTTATTTTTTTATGTGTGTGAGTGTATTACCTGGATGTGTGTAAAATGCACCTGTGTTGTGCAATGCCTGCAGAGGTCAGAAGAGAACATTGGATTCCTTGGAAATGGAGTTATGGGTGGTTGTTAGCTGCTAAGTGGGTGCTGAGAATTGAACCCGAGTCCTCTGCAAGATAAGAGAGTGTTCTTAACCACTGAACTACCTCTCTAGCCCGTTTGTTCTAACCATAAGAAAAATTCATTTAATAATTTTATTTAATGCAACTCAAGGCAGCAACTAAAACATCAGTTTTAAAAATCAAACATTCTAATGAATTCCAAACATATACAATCTTGGTGCTTACATGCTGTGGAAAGTAGAAAAGTATCTGAAATCTTTCTTTTCCTTAAATAAATTTGTTTCATAAGTGCATAAAACTTAGGACAGTAGAAGCACTAAAGCCCATAACGACTGCAGTCCTGAATCTGAGCCAAGAACTTTTAGCAGTGTGCTGGCATTGCACGACAGAACCTCGTAGGCTCAAAGTCGCCTGTCTGGAGCTTGAGCAGAGGGACCCCCAGAAACGTCTTAGAGTCATTCGAGTTTAATTTTGAGTTAATTTTTGAATGTTGATGATTCCAAAAACCTTACTGTGATGTAACCCACATTTTCATAAGCTGTGTCCTAGTGTCTTCTTCAGTTTCTTTCCTCGGTGTCTTAAAAGTTTTCAGGAAGATGTCTTTCACTTCCTTGGTTAAGTTTACTCTTACACATTTTATTTTTAGCCAGGTGCGGAGGCTCACACCTTTGATCCCAGCACTGGGGAGGCAGAGGCATGCAGATCTCTATGAAATCAAGGCCAGCCTGGTCTACATAGTGAGTTCCAGGCCAGCACAGTTGGGACTACAGGGAGACCCCATCCCAAAATAACATAAACAAAGACAAAAATTCCTGAGCATTTTATTTTTGTTATTTTGCAGGTTTTGTGAAAGCTATTTTTAGAAGTTCTTTCTTGACAAGCTCCTTATTGGTATATATTGTGATGTGTTCATTTTGTACCCTGGTACTTTGCTGAGGGTGTTTATCAGATATGAATGTTCTGTGGAGTCTTAGAGTCTTTAAAGAATATCACTGTGTCGTCTGCAAATGGGGAACATTTGTCTCCTTCCTTACCTATTCAAATTTGTTTGTTTCTGTCTCATTGCCGTAGCCAAGACTACCAGAACTGCCTACATTAAGAGTGAAGAGAATGGGTGGCCTTGTTCTTGATTTCAGAGGAAAATGTGGATGGTTTGAGAACTGTCCCCCATACACAGGTCACAGGCAGCTTCAGCCTGTCCCGTTTGGGCCACTGTTTGGGGATGTTCAGGACGTGTGGCCTTGCAGGCATCAGTATGTCACTGGGGCAGGTTTTGAGGGTTCACAGCCTTGCTCCACTTCCAGTTCACTGTGCGATGTTTGGGATGAACATGTGAGTGTCCAGCTTCCTGCCCATCACAAGGTCTGCCACTGACCACCATGCCTCTTCACCACCACGATGGACTCTTATCCCAGACCCCAAGCCAAGACAAACTCTTCTGTAAGTTGCTTTTTTTCCCCTTGGTGTTTGAGCACAGCAACAGAGAAGTGAATAATACAAAGCGCTTTTAGTTTTCTCCACTTCGTATAATACTGGCTGTAGGTTTGTTACATACAGCCTTTGCTATGTTGAAACATGTTCCTTGACTTCCCAGTTTTCTTGGGATATGTATCTGAAGGGATGCTGAACTCTGCTGAATGTCTTTTCTCTGTCTCTTTAAGATGATTATGTTATTTTAACCCTTGTCTATTTATATGTGTATTACATTCATTGGTTTGCATATGTTGAACCATCTTTGTATCATGGAGTGAACACAACTTGGTCCTGATGTGTGAATCTTCTGAATGTGCTGATGAATTTGGTTTGGCAGAATTGTATTGAGAATTTTTGCATCCATATTCATCAAGGAAATTGTTCTGAAGTTTTGTTGTGCCCTTATCTGGTTTTGGTGTAAGCTTGATTACTTCCCTTTGTATTTTAGGAAACAGTTTCGAGAGCATTGGTCTTAGTAGCTTTAAAGTAAAGGCTTGGGAGAATTCAACAGAAAATCTACTCAGTCTGGGGATTTTCTTCGCTGGGAGATTTTTTATTACTGTTTCAATTTCATTGATTATTCTGGATCTGTTGAAATTGTTCATATTCTCTGGATGTAATTTTGGTGGTGATAAGTGTCTGGGAATTTATCCATTTCTCCCAGAATTTCTATTTTTTTAAAATATAAAATTTCAAAGTATTCCCTAATGATCCTCTGATGTGATTGGAATGTATTTTAAACTCCTTTTTTCAGCTCTAATTTTATTAATTTGGGTGTTCTCTCTTTGGCTTCCTTAGTTTGACAAGGGGGTTGACAATTATGTTTATTTCTTTCCAAAGGAGCAGCTTTGTTAGTTAATTCTGTGTTGTTCTTTTTGGCTCCGTCTCATTAACTTCTGCTTTGATATTCCTCATTTGTTACGGTCTACGCCTCTGGAGTTTGCCTGTTCCTGCTTTTTGAAGACTTTGAGAGGCACATCGTTCATTTATTTATCTGAGGTCTCTCTGATAGTTGTGGATGTATACGGTGTGTGTGTATGTACATTTACATGTGTGTTTATGCGTATGCAATTGTACGCATGTGTGTATGACTGAGGTTGACACTAGGTGTCTTATTATATCTGCCTTCCATTTATTTCACTTTGGCAACGTTTCTCACTGAACCTGGAGCGCACCAATTCTGGCTAGCCAGCCAGCTTGACCCAGGGGTGCCCTGACTCTGCTTCCCAAGTGCTGGGATGAGAGGCAGCTGTCAAGCCTCCTCAGGTTTTTGTATAGGTCAAGCGGCTCCAAATTTGAGTTCTTGGACTTCAGTTGTAGTTGCTTTATGTGCTGAACCATCTCTTTAACCCCTTTCTGATTACTTTTAAGTTTAAAAACAAATTTTAGCCAGGTGTGGTGGCCCATACCTTTACTTCTAGCACTCGGGAGGCATATATGCAAGTGCAGGTGCACCCATGTTGTGCAATGCCTACATAGCTCAGAAGAGGGCGTTAGATCCCCTGGAACTGTAGTTACAGGTGATTGTTAGCTGCCATGTCATATGTGCTCAGAGCTATCAATCCCATTAAAACCGCTTTAGGTCTGTGACCATGGTTCTGGTAACCTGTAATTTTTTTGATTATAGTAATTAAAAAATTTTTCCTCCCCGATTTCTTTTTGTGTATGTGCATATATGTGTGTGTATGCTGTCCATGTTTGTGTCCACAGGCGCAAATTCAGGTATGTGCACATGTATGCGGAGGCCAGAAAACCACTTTAGGTGCTGTACCTGAGGTGCTGTTAATCTTTTTCAATGTTTTGAGATGGTTTCTCGCTGGCCTAGAACTTGCCTAATAAGCTAGATGGCTGGTCAGTGAGTGGTCCTGCCTCCACCCTTTTACCCTCCCCCCAGTAAGGGAACTGCAAGTGTGTGCTACCGTACCTGACTTTCTCACATAGGCTCTGGGGACCGAATCCTGGTGGTCCTCCACTTGCAAGACAATGTACTTGGTGACAGATACCGACCCATCTCCTGTCCTCATTTCTTCAGTGACTCGCGGGCCAACCAGGAATGTATTGGTCAGTCTCCAATGATTTATGTAGTTTCTCTCGCTACTGAGTTTTAGTTTTTATTGTACTATGATCTGATCAAATATCAGAATTATTTGATTCATTTGTATCTATTAAGATTTTTGTGGCCTAGAATGTGGTTTGTTTTAGAGAAGAAGGTTTAAGGACTACAGAAAATTTGTTGAATGGAGTATTATGTATAGGTGTGTCTATGGTGTAATTCAGCTCTGAAATTTCACTGTTGGCTTTTGGTTTGGCTGATGTAACTAAAAATGTGAATGGGGTATTGAAATCACCTTCTTCTGTTATTGTATCAGGACCTATCTGACCTTTGAGTCATTAGTGTTTGTTTATAAAACTATTTTGTTTTAAAAATGAGTGTTTGGAAGCATTTGGTATATATATATATATATACAATTGCTGCAAATTTTGATGAAAATCATTTGCTTTATCAATCTGCAGTGGCCTTCTTTGTCTCCTCTAATTTTGTTTTGGAATCTGCTTCAGCAGATACCAGAATAACTATACCTATTTGTTTCCTGTTTCCTTTCACTTGATAGTCTGATTCTGTCCTTTGATTCTTTAGTCTGTGCTTGTCTTTAACAGTGAGGTGTCTTAGAGCCAACAGACACTTGGATATTGTTTTTTAATCCAATCAGTCAGTCCTCGACTCTTTATTTGTGAGTTGAGACCATTATTATTTAAGGTTATCACTGAGAATTATTTACTGATTCCTTTCATTTTGATGGTTGTTTGTCTGATAAGTGGAACTGCTGCTTCTTCCTTTCCTTTTACTCTGTTATATTAGGTGGTTTGCTATCCTTCTGTGCTGGGCGTGATGGATTACTTCCTGCTTCTCCTCTGTTCCTATCTTCCTCTCTTTAAATTTACTCTTTCTTATGCTGTCTTTATTGAGACTATATTTCGTCTTCCTCTGTCCGTAGTATTCTTTTAACTTTCCTATGTAGTGCTGGCTTGGTGGTCATGAAGTGCCTTAAATTATCCTGGTTTTGAAATGTCCTTATTTCTCCTTCAACTTTAAAAGATAGCTTTGCTGAATATAGCAGCCATGGCTGGTAGCTATTTGCTTCTAAGCCTGGAAATATATAATTCTGTGATTTGCTGGCTTTTAAAGTTGCTGAGCAGAGGTCTGATGTTATTCTGAGGGATTTGCTTTTGTAGGTGAACTCTTAGTTTTCCCTTACAGCTTTATTCTAAAGATTTTATGTTTACTTTTAATTATGTGTATATGTATGTTGTGTGTGTGTGTGTGTGCACGCGCGTGCGTGCATGTGGGTGCAGTGCCCATGAAGACCAGAAAAGGGTATCAAATTCCTGGAAGCTGGAGTTTCAGGTAGTCATGAGCCACTCAAGGTGGGTGCTGGTCCTCAGCAAGAGCAGCAAATTCTCTTAACCACTGAGCCATCTCTGCAGCCCTCCCTTAGAGTTTTAATATATTTTTTCTTCTTTTCTGATATTTTGATTATAATGTTGTATACCAGTTCTCCTCTGGCCATGTCTATTTGGGGTTCTAGATGCACCTTGCATTGGACATCAATTTCTCTGTATTTACGGACTCTTCTCTGTGATTTATTTCTCAATGCATCTCATTCTTCAGCTCCTTCTTCTCTCCCACGGACTCAGATTTGGCCTATTGATTATATCCCAGAGTTCTTGGATGCTCTGGTTGTACACGTTTCTTTTTGATTCTTTTGGATGTTTGAGTATACTACTTGTGGGGCGTAGCTTCAGGTGTCTGCTTGCACACCTGGAAGAGGGAACCTCAGCTGGGAATTTCTGCTGTGGGATTGGCCTATGGGCTCGTCTGTGAGGAGTTTTCTTGATTGTTGAGTGATGCGATAGGAAGGGCCCAGCACACTATGCTGTTACCCCTGGGCAGGGGCTTCTAGGTTGTATGAGAAAGTAGACTGAGTCTATATAGGCCAGAGAAGCGAGCTAGTGAGCATCCTCCTCCGTGGTCCGTGCTTTAGTTCCTGCCTCCCGCTTCCTGCCTTCCGCTTCCTGCCCTGAGCCCCGCCCTGGCTTCCCTCTGGGAACAGCTGCAACTGTAAGTGGAAATAAACCCTTCCTTTCTCAACTTTGTTTTGTCTGTGTTCTATCACAGCAATAGGAAGACAAACATGGAGGGCAGCGCCCGGGGCTGGTCTCCACGCCGGCATCTTTCTCCTGCTTGGGTGAATAACAGGTGATGCCTTCTGTGTTCTTTGATTCGCAGAATTTTTATTTCCAGCATTTGCATTCCTTGTTTTGTTTCAAGGTTTCAGTTTCCTTTCTGAAAATTTCTTCCATGTGTTGACTCTTTTGTCCATAGTCCTGGTTTTCTCACCCACTTTATCACTTTTCCCGCTGTTTCCGACTTTCCTGTTGAGATGCAGGATAGAAGATTGAATTCATCTGCTGGTACACATCCTCTGAGGCCGTTCATCTTTCTTACTAGCACACTTTCGAGATTCTCGTGTGGTACTTTACCGGTGTTAGCACTTTTGGAGGTCGTGGTTGAGGAGGTGTGATCTTTTGGGGAAGCCGCGTTGCCTTGCCTTCCCACATTTCTCGGGTTTCTGTATTGTGATTTGCACCCGTGTTGGTTTACACATCTCTTGCAGTTTTATTTGGAGATTTTTCTTATTGAGCAGACTAGTACTAAGGTCTGAATCCCCAGTACCACTCAGAGAGGAGGAACTAGTCTGCTGGAACAGCAACAACATGAAACCAACATAAGATACAGGAACACTAATGACCATAGAACAGAAAACATATATACTAATATACTAAAATGGGTCCTGCTATGAAGCTAAAATTATTTATGGTGAATATGGAAATATTAAATGAATAAGACAAAGGAAGGAGGGAAGAAAAGTCAAAAAATAGAAGAGAAGAAAGGCTAAGGAAAAGAGGACCAGAGAAGACCTTTGGAAGGTCAGAGAAAAGAGTAAGAGATTAGAAAAAAATTAAAAACAATAAAAGCACAGACAAAACCCCCCTCAATTTCCTTATAATCAAAACATTCACAAAATTAAGATGAATCTAAGAATGGAAATAAAAATAAGATCAGGAGTTTCTTGAAAATTACATATAAATGAAAAATAAGCTGCTGAAAATATAGTAGAAAATATCCTAAAGGGAAAACAGGCACATGGCAAAGAAGAAAGGAAAACTCTCACCAATTATTCCCTCAAGTGACAAAAATTAGATGAATAAATGAAGCAGAACACAAAATAGAAACAAAGTTCCAAAGTACAATAAAATAAAAATAGTATCAAACATATACAAAGAAAGAAAGAGGAATTACCTCTGGCAGAAACAGAAAGGAGGGATTGAAGCAGCTTATTTCTGGGTCCCTAACAACTGGAGAGTCCAGACCTCTCCACAGGGTGGGGGTGGACTCCTGAGCTCGTGGGCTCCTGTCTTTGCTGTGGTTTATGCTGTGTGGAGTTTGCATTAGTCAAGTGCCTGTTGTCTTTCAGAGCTGTCTTCAGTTTAGTCATTTCCTTTCCTTGTGCATTAGGGGTTTCTGCTGATCCCACTTTAACTCTGTAGTCTGTAGGCTAAACAGGTTCTCTCCTCCTCCCAACACTCTCTGGATCATATCTCTTGTAGCAGAGGACCCGGGTTCAATTCCCAGCGCCCACATGGTGGCTAACAACCATCCTCAATTCCAGTCTATGGGCTCTAACACTCTCTTCTGACCTCCGAGGGCACTGCACGACATAGGTGTTCTTATCTACATGTAGGCAATATACTCATACAAATAAAATAAAAATAATAAATAATTTGAGAAAAAGAATACTGGCTTCTCTTGCAGAGGACACAGGTTCAGTTTCCGGTGCCCACATAGTGGCTAACAACCATCCCTACCTCCAGTTGCAGGTGACCCAACGTCCTCTTCTGACCTCTGCAGGCATCGTGTGCCCAGGTGCGCTTACATACATGCAGGCAAAACACTCATACACATAAAACAAATAAATAGTAACATTCTCACACTTTAGATCAGTGAATGGGTAGGTGGTTCCAGAGGTTGATTCTCAGGCTCCAGGGTTTTGAACTCTAGGGTTGTACTCATTTCATGATGGCTGCTCCTTCTGCTCCTCTTGCCTGAGCCAGCCTTCTGCTTTTTACATCCTCTTCTTATCGTCACCTGCCTCAAGGGCTGTCTCTTCTCTGCAGGGCTCTGGCCAGTTAATTTCAGTGTTTTTTGTTTGTTTTAAAATCAGGCTTCTGTTTCCTTTCTCGCTACACGAGTCACACAGCTGGAGCCATGTTCAGTTCAGCATGACCTACTCCCTTCTGGTGAGTTTGTGTCTTTTTCTTCATACTTTCCAGGAATCCTCGTACCTGTGTCAATTTCTGAACCTCTTCCTTTCTTTCTCCCCGTGTAATAGTCTGTTTTATTGTTCTTATTCTGACTCTTCTGCTTCACCATGTCACATGGAAGTGAGCTCTTGTCTGACAGCTTTCCTGGCAATCTGAAGGAGACTCTCTTTGGAATCACTCTGGTTCTTTCTTTCAGCAGCTCAAGTGAAAGAAGGTGGAAGTGTAAATCTACTTGTGTGCAGTCAGTAGACAGGTGAAAGCCGTTCACACTGGCATTTGGCGATAGTTGACTGTGTAGGTAGAAGAGTTGGCAAATTCTTTCCAGCCGTATCGCTTAATGTTATTTTTCCCAGGACTATGGGATGACTGAGTGGGCCTCATGATGAGTGGTCTGCTCAGTCCACAATTCATGTGGTCGTGTGTATTCTTAGCAGAATAGAAGGCTCAGTCAGTTGTTTATTCTAATGAGAATGTTGTTTCCTGGTAATTTTGAATTCAACTCTAAGATGAATTTCTTTCTTTTTATACTCAAAGTTCTAGATTTTTCTGGTTGTTTGTTTTGAGACAGGGTCTCTCTGTAGCCCCAACTGGCCTGGAACTCACTATGTAGACCAGGATGGCCTCTGCTTCTGCCTCCCTAGTGCTAGGATTAAAGGCATGCACCATCATACCTGGCTCTTTAGAAGATGTTTTACATTTTATTGAGAAAATTTGGTCAGCTATGATGGTACACACCATATAATCCCAGCACTTGGGAGGCAGAGCCAAGAGAAATATTCTAAGTTCCAGGCTAGCCTGATCGACACAACAAGTTTCTGGCCTGTCAGGGCTCAATATCAAGACGCTGTCTCAAAAAATAAAAAGAATGCAGAAAATTTATGTTCATTTTGGAAATAATATGGAAATCCTATAGAATGGCACAGAGAACGGCAAACTGCCTGGTGTTTTAGATTATCAAGTAATACTCGTTATTTTGAAAAAATATTTGTGCTTGTGTGTATGTGTGTGTGCGTGTGTGTGTGTGTGTGTGTGTGTGTGTGTGTCTCCATGAGTTTATGCACATAACATGGATGCCTGTGCCCACAGAGGTCAGAAGAGGATCTTGGATCCCTTGGAACTGGAGTTACAGGCAGTTGTGAGTCACCTGATGTGGGTTCTGGAAACCAAACCCAGATCCTCTGCAACAGCAGTGAACACTTTTAACTGCTGATCCATCTCTTCAGTCCAGTGTAATCACTATTACTGTTACTATTATTGCTATTATTATTATTTTGGAGACATGTTACTCTAACCCCAGAGCCTGGCAAATGCTGTAGTGGCCCTTTTCCCTATGTGAAGGCACACCTGGAGTTCAACTATAGTACTTGTAAACAGACCACTGACTACTGAAGTAACTACTAAGCTTGTATAAGTTTGAGGACCAGGAGTACTGAGCCTATTACACCAAATCCAATCCCAGATCTTACCCTCTGTCAAGTTGGATGCCTGCATCACACAAAGTTCAGTTCCAAGTTTGTTTTTCTTATATTTATAAATTTTGGCTTGCTTGTGTGCACGTGCATGAATGTAGAGGCCAGAAGTTGGCATGTGTTCAGTTTCTTTCTAGTTCACACAGGCAGAGTTTTTCACTTGAACCAGGACTCATCAATTTGGCTAGTCCAGCTAGCCACCTTGTTCTGGGGTTCTCCTGCTTCCATGGGTGAGCTACCATGCCCACAGTATTAACATGGGTCCTGGGGATTCGAACTGTGGTCCTCACATTTGAACAACAAGAACTTTACTTACTGAGCCATCGCTTCAGGTTACTTTTTCAGATGGGTTACCATTAGTGTCCAGGAGCATATCAAACTGCCATCCCAGCTCCTAGACCCAGCCATTATTTTTAAGTGGAGATAATATCTCAGGTAATATATCATTCTGTTCTCAGATAATATTGTCGAAGGTAGTTTTCCATGCTACATTACTATACTTTCCTGGGACATTAATGTAAAATGCTGTTGCATAAACTTTCTCATGGCGGGTCTCGGCATTCAGCCACACCCTACCCTCCAGGTGTGAGCCAACTGACTGAATAGAAAATGCTCCTTTTAGAGAACTGATTTATTTCAGGTGAGCCATAAAGTCATTTTTTACCAGCTATCAACCCGCCTGGAGCCGCCATGGGAGTGGCATGTGAGTCTCTCTGCTCTGGGCACAAAGCTGTTTGTGGCAGGGCTCGGTCTGGTCCCAGCCCGCCTCTCGCTTCCACTCACATTTTTCTTAGGACTGCCGGGACTTGGGACATGGTCTCCTGTGTTGTGGCCTTCTGCGTGGGCCCAGGACCGGGGCGTTTTTCTTCCCACATGGATCTTAGCAATCTCCACTACTCTCTCCAGTTTGCAACCATGTTGGTTCTTCTTCCCACTTCCCACCTCCCTCCTCCCTTATTGGTCAGAGGGCAGGACTTGCCATGGAATGAACCAATAAGAAACAAAAACAGCAGAGAGACAGTTCCCAATCGCTATACAAATGCTATGGACTATTTGCAATCATACTCTTAGTGCTTAGAAGGAGCTGACTGAAGAAAAGGTCTTGGTTAAGGAAATCAACGTGTTTTCAATTTAAAAACTAATTTGGGATTATTGTGATTTAAGCTCCTTGGCCAAAGTACTGGTTGCTTTCTTTTTTATAGTTCTTAAAAATATTTTTTATTTTACTATTTTTATGTGTATGAGTTTATTGCCTGCATGTGTGTAAGTGCACCTGTGTTGTGCAGTGCCTGCTGAGGGCATTGGATTCAGTAGGAACTGGAATTATGGATGGTTGTTAGTTTCCATGTGGGTGCTGGGATTTGAACCCGAGTCCTCTGTAAGAGCAGCCAGTGCTCCTAACCGCTGAGCCATCTCTCCAGCCTGTTAGTTACTTTCTTGTAGTGATGGAATACCTAAGAGAAGGAACTATGGAAGGAAAGGTTTCTATGGCTCAGAGTTCAGTCTGTCACGATGTGGTAGAGTTCATGGTGGTGGGAGCACATGGCAGGGCCTTCCCTGATCCTTCTTTGTCGATCCAGAGGCAGGGAACTCAGGCCAGTCAGTGGTAGATATGAACTTCTAAGTCTGAACACAGTTATCCACTTCTGCTAGTCAGGTCACATGTGCCAAAGACTCCACAGCCTCTCCAAACAGCTCTGCTTGCTGGGGACCAAGTGTTTAAATACTTAAGCCTGTGGAGACATTTCCTATGTAACAGCCACCCCTCTCCGCTTGGAAGCGATGAGAGGTCAGGGCTTCTGACACTGAGAACCCAGGGAATTTCCTGGCCGGTATCTGAGAGAATGTTGCCTTTCACACAGACAAATCGGAATGATGTGGAAGAAAAGTCATACAGGTATTGAAGCCTTTCAGTAATAAGATGACTATAGCAGCTCATATTTGATTCTAGGGACCACACTCCTCATGCCCCGGACAACCTAGAAGTGATTATTTCCCAGTACTGCCTATAAGGGTAGTGGAAAGCCGGGAGCAGAAGTCCAGTCTCCCTGCTTACAGCTGGAGCTCAGAGTTTTATTTTCAGGTATTTTTTTTTCTCCAGAATTGGTCTGTTTAACATTTCACATACCTTAAGGATGCAAAGGGAAGGAAATCAATGTGAAATTGCTGTTCGTCTTGTCCTCAGGAACCTCTGCCTTGTCATCTGAGCCATTATATTTGCCTCTGCTCCTCTGGCCTGTCTGTTCTTGACATTTTCGTCTTATTAACTGAATTTTTCCTCTTGTTTATTGCCTTTTGGTGTGCACATTGATAGACAGAAGCCTGCATCTCACATGAAGTCTTTGGGGTCTTTAAAATCCACCCCCCGCCTTGCTCAAAGCAATCGTCCACATATGAGATCTGTCATGAAAGCAATACTTTCCTGCCTTTGGTGTGTGAGCCCAGAGGCCTCTTCTGCTCAGTCCTGTTCAGTGTCAGCATGACTGGAATGTTAGGTGAGACATAAATTACTTTTCTAAGTTGTATTTTATAAGAGAGAGAGAGAGAGAGAGAGAGAGAGAGAGAGAGAGAGAGAGAGAGAGAAAGAAAGATTCTATTTCCAAGATGTACTGTCTGGCCCAAGATTACGAATGCACATAGTAACCTCTCTGATATACAGGAACCCCAACTTGCTTTTCACAAGCTGGAGCTCCATTCGCTCCTCCTCTACCTTAGTTATGAGCAAAAGAGCAATTCCAGAACGGCAGATGAACTCTAGGGAGAACGTTTTAAAAGCCGCTTTTAAAATAATCTTTTTGGGAAACTGAATGTATCCCTACTCGGCCTACTTCTCAGCTGAGTCCTGCCTGGCTTGTCACTGAAGGTTTGTTGCCACCTGCCAGCCAGCGAGGGACATTTGGATGCTCCCGTGAGGCCACACCAACTAGTAGTCCCATGATTATTTTCAGTGTGTGTTCAATTAGTAATGATTCATGTTGACACCATTCTCTCTCTCTCTCTCTCTCTCTCTCTCTCTCTCTCGCTCTCTCTCCCTCTTTCTCCATCTGTGTGTGTGTGTGTGTGTGTGTAAACTGGAGGTAGTTTTCTGATGTCTTTCTCAGTCTCTTTCCATGCTATGATTGAAGCAGGATCTCCCACTGAGTCTGCATTTGACTAGGCCAGGTGACTAGCTAGCTCCTAGGGATCTATCAATTTCAGATCCATGCCACCTCACCTAGCTTTTTACATGGATGCTGAGGATCTGAAATCAGGTTGCCATGCTTCTGGGCCGTCTCCCCAGCCCATGTTGTTCATGGGTTATTGCTATTTTTAGTATATTTTCTACTTATTATTTAGTATTCTTAATTTTCACTCTTTTATTTATGTGTGTGTATGTGTGTGTGACTGCTTGTCTGTTTGTGCACCAAATGTGTGCAGTGCTCACAGAGGCCACAAGAGAGCATCAGATCCCTTGGAACTGTACTTATATGTGGTTGTGAGGCACCATGTGGGTTCTCTGAAAGAGCAGCAAGTAGTCTTAACTGCTGAGCCATCTCTCCAGCCATTATTTGGTACTTTTTTAGTCACTGGATTCAAAAGGTTAAATTGTGATCTAAAATTAGAGGGAAAAAAAGACTCAAGCTAAGAAAATTAAGAATATCAAGGAAGAGATTAGAATATCCCATTTCAGTCTTTCAGATCTCCAATTTTGCCTCTTTGATGATAACCATTCATATCAATTTTCTGTTTTTGTGCAACATGTTTGATACATTGGGATTCCAAGTTTGGCCCTGTCTCCCGAGATCACCACCATGGAAGTTCAATGCATCCAGCTAATATATGTAACTAATTAATGGTTCTAACTGTCTTTGCCATGTCTGGGAAATTCAAGAAATACGTCACTTTTTTTTTGTTTTTGTAATGAAATATCTGATACATGGTAACATTATAAAGAAAACAAATTATATATTAGCTTATATTTCTGGGGGTTTTCAGTTAAAGACCCCTCTTTAACTTCTGGTGAGGGCATAATGGTATATATATATATATATATATATATATATATATATATAATGGCAGGAATGTCAACAGCAAAGCACATCAAAGAGGAAAATCTTATAACTCAGGGTTCTAGTGATTAAGGGGTCAGGTTCACTCTTAGAGCCACCTGCTTCCACATAATTCAAGGGTTCCATGAGAGCTACCTTAATCCCTTCTGAGGATAGCTCCTCTGATGACATAGGGACTTTCCACTGGGCCCCAGCTCATTAAAGTCTGACCGTATTACACATTGCTACACTGAGGTCAACCTTCCACACTTTCTGGGGACACACTCAAGCCACATCCAAACCATAGCATTGGATAATTTAGTGCAGTTTGCCTTGAGCCCACATCTGTTCTTGTGGTTTCTTCATATCTGCTCTCTGGGCTTCTTAGATAAGCAGACTGCAGCTCTCAGCCTTGTGTGAGTCTGTAATCTTGTTTCCATGTTTTATTCTGTGTTATGGAGAAAATCAGAAGCCAATGCTGAACATATCCAGCTTCTCTGGGTCCTGCTGATTTATGTGAAGTTTGTATCAGCCATTTTAGCTTCCCCCCACTTCTGGAGATATGAATCTTTGTGCTGAACGCCTCCTATACAGTCTTCAGACCATCCTGGCTCTGTGCATCACTTTTGAGACAATTAGTTACAGGAAGGGTTTGATACCTTCTTGCAGGTAGAGATTAAGAGTGCCTGCTTGTCCCACAGTTATAGCAGCTTCTGTGATATACCCGGTGGGATCCCATGTGGGTTATGCCTGACTCTTTGGAGTATATGAGCTGGAAAAGTGGGCATTAAAATCCTTCAAGCCACTCTCAGTCGATGGCAGGTGGAAGTCAAAGATGGACAAATGCTCCCTTCTTTCATGTTGCAGGTGAAATTCTAGGATACATCTCTGTAAGATAAATTAATCTCTGAGGGACAAGCCTGATGAGCTGTGGACAAACGTCCCTCCCAGGCAGAGTGATATTTACCCAGGATTGCCTTGCATGGGAAAACAAGGAGCTGGGAAAGTCCTATGTCCCTCCCCACCAATTCATTGGCCTTGGATGTGAGAAGGGGGTCGGGGGGCTAATGGCATTTAAACTGAGGGCACCAGGAAGCTGGTCCTTTTGCCTCCCCTTTGGCCCTTAGGACCCGACCACTGGGAAGTTGCAAGATCCAAGCCTCTTTGTGGATCTATTAACGTAACTTGTGGAGGGGAGAGAGAGAGCCAGTGCTCTGTAAGTAAGTGATCCCCCCCCCCACTGCTCTGTTAGTAAGCCTGAGTAAATTAGCTAGGATTTGCCTAACTGTGAGTTGGGAAATTTGTGAGTTTGTTGCAGGACCTAGGGAGAGAGAGAGTAAGCCTGGTCGGCCTCTCCCAAGAGGAATTTTAGACCAATGCTCCTGTCGTTCATGTTGCAGGTGAAATTCGAGGATACATCTCATAAGTTAGGCACGGATGGGCCATGGCGCTGGTGAAGTCAATAATAGACCGTTTAAAAAGACCTTTCCCTTTTACCTTTCTTCGTGTGTGTGTGTGTGTGCGTGCGTGCGTGTGTGTGTGTGTGTGTGTGTGTGCATTAGCCCTGTTGGCTGGAAAAGTATGCAAATACACTGACATAAATCTTTGTCTCTACTATTGATTTGGACGAAGGATTCAGAGCCTTCATCTGGGCTTTTGAAGATGACCCCCAAAGAATTAACTGCTATTGGTGTTGTCGTGTCATCTGCTAACAGTAACATCAAAATGCTTTATTTGGAGGTGAATTAGGTGGTAGAGAAGTGGGTTATATAGTACCTGTGTAGCTGAAACTAGCTGGCCTTTACAACTGCTTCAGAAATCTTGACCAGTATGTAAAGACCATGTTTAGAAGAACTAATTATCAATATGAGGTATGCGATCAAATCCAAGGGGACTCTGTGTTTTACCTCAGGATATCCTTGTGGTAAACACAGAGATGTGCTTATCAGATACAAGAACTACAGACTGTAGACAGTCTCCAACTATCAGTCCCCGTAGGCGTTGTCTCAGCTGCAATGAATAAATTAATAATAATAATTAATAATAATAATAATAATAATAACCTTACCCAGGGTGCCATGCTCATGGGAGGAGACTGAGAAGGGCAAATGTAAAGGCCTGGCTATTTCAGCTGATATAACTAATGGACAACACTGACTATTTCTGGTCGTATTAACTGAGGTCAGGTCAGCTGTGCCCCACAATTTCACTCCTGCCAATCCTTGCTTCTCTCCATTTCTTTCACAGATGTTGGTCCAAAATCAATACTTTCTACCTTGAACTCTGTCTCCATGTCTCCTTGAGAAAAGCTATCTGGTGATAACTGCCAGCATAGACTTTGCTGAAATGCCCACACAGGTTTCTAATTGGAATGGTGATGAGGCTGAAAAAGACACTGCAAAATCCTCCTCTGACATACCTTCTGTGCCCAAGTATGAGTCCTAAAAGGATAAAAAGTAGAAGCCCACAGACTAGGATGGAAATATGTAAGTGGAATGTTAGAAACAGTAAGCTCCCAGGTTTCTCAGAATGCATTGTGTGACATAACCCATCTCTCTTCCATTGTTACTGAAAATCAAGTTCTGCAAGATCGGTGGTTCTGAAGAACGCTACCTGAGGCACGTGTCTTCCAGTATGAACCTACCTGCCAAGCTCTTCCCATTTCCTCCAAATGATAAGCAGAATCACACATTAATATAGCTCAAGTGAGTAAGTAAATTCCTTGCTGACGTCCCCCGCCAAAGAGATTCCATACCCAAGTAACCAAAGTTCCTACCTGATACCTATTGTCAAAAACATAAGGAACCCATAAGAAATCTTGAGTATCAAAGAAGAGAGGTCAGAAAGAAGAGCTAATTTACAGAGTGTTCACCTGTGACCTGTGACTTGGCATGGGGTACTAGGAGACAGTTTTATTTGAATGCTAGGATGGTACCTGAAAAATTGAACATGGGGTCTTTGCCTAGCATGCCTTGTATTTCAGATCTAGAATTGGAAAAAACAAACATGAGAAGGAAAAATGAAATAAATGAAGATACTTGAGGAAGGTTCAGGAAGCTTAGGGAATTGGAATGTTACCGATTTTCAATCATGTGAGACAATGGAGTGCCTCAGCTAGGAGATCTCAGAAAAGGGCAGCAAGGCATGCAAAAATGAGGACGATGCTAGAATATCTGAGAAGTCTGGAAATGGCTGTCTTTCATAAGATCAGGCTTTGTGACTGATACAAGATGATGATGTAGAGCTGAGCTCCTTAGCATCTCTGTGGACAACTAGATTCTAGAATGGTAAAGACTTGGTATTAGCAGTTAACTAACTAAAACTGGATGTAGTTTCCTAATAAACTCAATACCAAATTGGAAATCAGTTTGTTTTTTATCTGTGAGGACCTGTATTGTTGACCAATTTATCATAATGTTCTGAGGGTTGAAATATTTGTGCAACCAAGTAGGGTCTTTACTTCATTTCTATAAATGAAAAAATTGAGCAGAAGAGCAGAGAGAAGTGTTCAGTTTCCAGAGCTGTATACAAAGTACTATCCAGTAGGTGACTTAAACCACAAAAATATATTTCCTGTAGTTATAAAGGATGGAAGACCAAGGCCGAAGTGTGACGAGGGTCTGTTTCTGTGAGGGTGCAGGTGGTCATACGTCCCCATTCTTCACATCTTTTTCTCTGTGCTCATGCCCATGGCTTTGTTGCTTGATTTCGATGCGGGGTCTCACTGTGTATCCCCCAGGCTGGTCTGGAAGTAACTATGTAGCTCAGGCTGGCCTGAACTCATGATCCTCCCACCTCAGCCTCCTGAATTCTAGGATTATAGGCAGGCACTGGTCTATTGCTGTATTAGGCAGGGTTCTCTAGAGGAGCAGAACTAAAATAATGACTATATATCAAAATAGCTTATTGATTAGGCTACTTCAGATTATCACAACAGTTGAATCATACCTGAGAGGCTGAGAACCTGGTAGGTGCTTGGTCTTGAGGCCAGATGGATGCCTCAGCAGCCCAAGGAGTCCCACATTGCCCCATTTTGAAGAGTCAGAGACACCAGCAGTTGGTTAGTCCATGGAGCTGGGAGCCTCAGCAGTCCCAATCTGGTGTTAAAAACCTGGATTGTTCTTGGCAGAGCCAATGGTCCACAGTTATCGATAGAAGTCTAGAAAGACTGATTCTGATGTCAGCAAAGGAATCATCAACAGCAGCAGCAGGAACAGGTAAATCAACTCGGCAATGCAAGAGAGGGTGGATGATCTTGCTTCTGCTCTGCCCCTTTGTATTGGAGCTGCTGTCAGAGGAAGATATCCACATATGGTGTGGGTCTTTCCACATCAATTAAGGCATCCACGACACTTCTTCAGTTGAGGCTTCCTACTCAGGGGATGCTCATTTGTGGCAAGTTGCCATTAAAACCAACCATCCCAAGCACCATGCCCACCAGCCTCTGGATTCTATTCTGATCTCCCAATATAAAGGCACTAGACATACTGAATCACACGACCTGACCTCACTTTCCTCCTTTATTGGCCCTATCTCCAAATTCAGTCATGTTCTGAAGAACTAGTTCACGGAGACATTAATGTATGAATTTGAGAGGATGAAATGCAGGGCATAAGTGTAAATGCAGCTGTCTAAATAGAGAATTGTAGTATTTCAGGTAGTTTCCAGACATACAAGTTCACAAATAAACATTAAGAGGAGGAAGGATGTCTTGAAGAAGAAAAGTGAGACACTGTAAGCATACAATACAGGGTGTGATAAACACATCCCTAGTTCTACCAGAATCTTACACTGGGGAATTGGAGACTACCAAGAGTTCTTGAAATCTGATGTGACGTGGCCATTATGGGACCCTAAACATTATCATGGCTCTCCAGGCAGAATAGAGGTCACCTCACAGGGGTCCTAGACCACCCTAGTGGCTACTTCCTCAGATCCCCAAAACATGATTTAGATAGTATATTGAGTTCTGGGTACAATTTTGACATTGGTTTCTGTAATCATGAAATAAGAATCAGTATGGCAAGAAGGCAGAGGAGATTCTCTGTAGGCCTCCCCACTGCCACTACTAAGATAGGGGAGAGAGAGAGAGAAAGAGAGAGGGGGGGGAGAGAGAGAGGGAGAGAGAGGAGAGAGAGAAGAGAGAGAGAAAGAGAGAGAGTCTCTGTAGGCCTCCCCACTGCCACTACTAAGATAGAGAGAGAGAGAGAGAGGAGAGAGAGAGGAGAGAGAGAGAGAAAGAGAGAGGGGGGGGAGAGAGAGAGGGAGAGAGAGGAGAGAGAGAGAGAGAGTCTCTGTAGGCCTCCCCACTGCCACTACTAAGATAGGAGAGAGAGAAAGAGAGAGAGAGAGAAAGAGAGAGAGGGAGGGTCTCTGTAGGCCTCCCCACTGCCACTACTAAGATAGGGGAGAGAGAGAAGAGAGAGAGAGGAGAGAGAAAGGAGAGAGAGAAAGAGAGTCTCTGTAGGCCTCCCCACTGCCACTACTAAGATAGAGAGAGAGAGAGAGAGGAGAGAGAGAGAGAGAGGGAGAGTCTCTGTAGGCCTCCCCATTGCCACTACTAAGATAGTCAGAAGAGAGAGAGAGACAGAGACAGAGAGAGAGGGAGAGAGAGAAGGAGAGAGAGAGAGAGAGAGGGAGAAAGAAAGAGAGAGGGAGGGAGAGAGAGAGAGAGAACAGTAACTTTAAGTAGGAGTAACTTCAGAGATTGGTGCCATTCTCAAGGCTTCAAGGTGAGAAGACTCCCTACATTCTTCTTATAGACAGAGAACAACCATAAGATATAATAAAGTATCGGCTAGAGAGATGGCACAGCAGTGAGAGCACTTAATGCTCTTCCAGAGGACCTGAGCTCAGTTCCCAGCACCCGCACTGCGTGGCTCACAACCACCTGTAACTCTCGCTCCAGGGAATGTCATGATTGACGTCAGTTGCCACCTTTACACACCTGGGAAGAGAGAACCCCAGTTGGGGGACCATGTCTCTATATAACTGGCATGTGGCCATGTCTGTGAGGCATTTTCTTGATTGTTGAGTGATGTGGGAGGGGAGAGTGATGTTGGAGGGCCCACCCCACTGGGGGTTGTGGCACCCCTGGGCATATGGTCCTGGGTGTGTAAGAAAGCAGATTGAGCACGTTCCAGAAGATCACATCAGTAAGCAGTGTTCCTCTACAGTCTGTGCTTCAGTTATTGCCTCCAGGTTCCCAGCCTGCTTGAGTTCCTCCTTAACCTCCTTCGATGATGGGTTGTAACTGGTAAACCAAAATAAACCCTTTGTTTCCCACGTTGGTTTTGGTATTTTGTCACAGCAACAGAGAAACGAACTAACAAACAATCCAATGCCCTCTTTGGCCTCCAAGGGTAGCCTCACATATGTGATATAGAGTCACATAGGCACACACATATAGACAGAAATTAATTAAAAAAAAAAGAGGCAATGAAGTCCTGGTCATAGCTGCCATCCTGAGGCAGAAGTTAAACCTTTAATAGACTGAATTACCATAGTCTCTAGTGTCTGTTACGGCCACTGGGCTGTTGGGTGTATTCTTATTAAACCAGGTCAAAGATGCTTCTCTTTTTACATGAGAAGATGAGCAATATACATTCATTGTCTTCCCTCGGAACCTTTAACTCTCAGGTTCTCTATCATAACCCACTCTGCAGAGACCTAGATGTTGGAGCAATCTCTAGAACACTCTGCTGGTTTGCTGCACTAAACACAACATGCCAATTGTACCTGGTGATCAGGAAGTACTAAATCCTAAAAATGTCCTTGCCAAACTGGTGCATGTCACAGAGTAGAAAATAAAACCAGCAGAGTTTCAGAGGCATGATATACTGCATAGAAAGTCCTACAAAGTAGAGTACACATTGACATATGTCACACTTCCTGTGGGTTAGAAAGAGCTCAGTAATTCATTTGGTGGGTCTTGTTTGGATTTTAGGACATTATTGTACATGATTCAAGCATGTGATATATAGTTTTAAAAATATTTTATTTATTCTTTTTATTTATGTGTATGAGTGTACTGCCTGCATGAATGTAAGTACACCCATGTCATACAATGCCCATGGAGGTCAGAAGAGGGCACTGGATCCCCTGGAACTGGAGTTATAGATGGTTGTTGGCCACCATATGGGTGCTGGGAATCCTCTGCAAGAGCAGCCAGTGCTCTTAACTGCTGAGCCATCTCTCCAGCCCCATGACATATAGTTTTATATCTCCAAGTCTAGGAATTATAAAATGGAACAGTATTGTCTGCTTCCACAGACCACTTTAGCCTATCTGTAGACTATCTCTTCCCCAAGTTTTAGGTTCTGCTGAATTAAAGACTAGTGAAGAGGAAGGTAGGAGGACTTCACTGGACTCTAATCTCTGAATTGTTGTAATGGATGCTGTCAGGCATCACTCAGCCTCACTTCAGAGCCAAGAGAATCCTTAGAGCTGCTAGGAGTACTGTCAATGGCTCCCAAGCATCTTCCTCAGGTACTGCATTCAGCTAAATGGAGCTGTTTTTGACCCAGTGATTCCTCTTCCCTGGAGATGTCCCACATCTAACTTCTGATCAAGAGCCCAATGTCCTTTTGTTGAGTGGGGGTTAATATGAAGAGCTTACCAGCTCAGTGAGAGCTCTGGAGTCGCTAAGGTGAAGTACTCCCTCTGCCGAATCCTTATCTCTTTCCTTTATGGATACTTTTCCTGAATGCTTTTCCGAGCAATCTTCCTGAGCACAAAGATTTTCAGCTTCCGCTGCTGGGCAAATCTGAAGAACAACAGCAGGCTTTTGTCTAGGGCGCCTGTGAAGTCCAAACTTAGATGCCAGAAAAGGTGGATGGTTGTGGGAGGCCAGGAGATTGAAGAGATTACCAGAAGTCATAAAGAGATAAGATATACATTATTCACCCCAGGCAAAGGCCACTATCACACCACTAGAAAGCAGAAGATGGCAGGTATCTGGGAACACAGCAGCACACGTGGGCTGCACTAACAGACCAGCACATAGGCCACCTGGAGGTGAAGGTAAGGCTCCTATGCAGGTCCCTGACTCAAGGCCGTATTTATACAGACTCAGACTCACACAAAAGCAGCACTCTACTAAAAATAGTTATATAGCACATTACCACACTGTTTTGGCTGGTCTTCCCCTGACTCATAGCAGCCTGCATGGTCAGTGTGGTTATGTTTTAGCCGACTCATCAGCGCCATGTTATATAAACATCATCTGGCCATTATTGCCTTCTGCTGCTCACAGCTCTTCAGGTAAACGGGTCAGTAGGCAAAAAAGCTGTACCCTGGAATCAGGAAAAGAATCTCAATTCAGGAGTATATTCTGTGCAGTTTCGATGCTTCCTGGGTGCTGTCTATACTGAACAGCCAAAAGCACCCCAATAAGAGCATCTTAGCTGGGCAGAAAGCCAGGTCCTGCGGAGGTGACTCTGTGAAGCAGGCAACCCTCACTAGCAAAGGGGCTGACTAAGAGGGAGGGAGAGACAACTGATGGAGAAAAATGAAAGATCCTTGTATGGCCAGAGACTTGCTGTAGCACCAGGAACCGCTTCTTCTCTTGGTAGCTGTAGCACTGAGCCTTTGTAGAATGTGGACACCTGCCTTCTTCATGGGGAAAACATGATATGTGGGACTTAACGTGGACTGCAAGCAGGATGGATAGTCTGGTTGGGAGGCTGTAGTAGATTTACCATTTTATAACCAGTTCACAGAAGCCTCTTTTTTTCATCTTCCTGCTGCTGCGACAGGTTCTATTTCAGCCTAAAATTGCTGTCATTTTCAGCTTCTCTTTGGAGCTGCCAGTTCCTGCTTCTGGTTTCCTTCTTTGGAGTTTCTATGGTGCCAGGATGTAGATCTTCAACCTAATTCTATTCTGCAGTTTCACAGATGCTACTGATAAAGTCAGGGGAATTAAGGATTGACTACTCAGGGACAGGAATCAATAGACAGGTGTTCTCCCACCTCATCCACTGGGTGGGTAGTTTAAAACCACGTTTCTTAAGGCTCCATGAGAAGTCGTCTCTCAGACTGAATACTATCTGCCCTGCGTAGCAGCCTTCTCAGTAATGTGTCCCTGCCTTGACATCCCCTTTCTCTCTGGTTTGGTATTCCTGTGGGAAATCCTGTCTCCTATATTTCTGTCTTCAAGGGAACTCAAGCCAGGACAATCTGATAGGGAGGCAGTTGAGCATAAAAGCAGTGATGTGTGGGCAGAGCTAGTGAGTCAATATTCTAGCCTATTCTGATAAACGTGACTCACCACTTCTTCCAAGAGACCGTGCTTCATGTCTCTTTGCGGGTTCCATAGCAATGAAACAGATCTAGACCCAAAGTCACAAAGTCTTAATTGTTTAAGCTTCTTGAATTTTCTTCCATGCTCATGCATTCTTTTTAGCTTTATAGCACCTGTGAAACCTTGTGCATGTCATTGACTCTCTTCTAAAAAAAAAACATGAAATATGATGAGCTGAGAGTCTATCCTGTGTATCACATTATCAAGGATGTCATCGAGGAGAGGAGACTGAGCTCTGTGGGCAATTTTCTATTTCTTGTTTTTTCTTTTTTCTTTCTTTAATGGTGCTAGAATCAAACCCAGAATCTCATGCATGTTAGGCATAAATGGGACCACACATACCTGTAACCTGTTTGCAATGTTCGGGAGTCCATTGGTACCATTAATAGTTATGCATCGCTTAATGATGGAGTAAATTCTGAGAAGTGTGTCACAAAGTCAAGTCATTATGTAGGCATCATGGTATGTGTTTACACATAGTGAGGTAGCAAAGGCACCTCTAAGGGATTCAGTCCAATGGATCTGCCATTGTATATGTGGCCTGTTGTTGAGCAAAGCATTGAATGTCATTAAGTAAAGCACATCATATACCACATAATTGTATTTTATTTTAAAACAAAGCAGTGAAAAGGACAGTGACTACTCCAGCTTTAGACCACGTGGTGAGCAGTGCTTTCCTAGGATGGAGCACACAGGCATCAGCACTTTTCCGCAACAAGCCCAGGCTTCGGTTTTGCTGCCATTTATCAAAATGACCCTCTCCAACCTCCCTAGAACTGACATGGAGTATAGCCAGGCCTCTTTAGAGAATGTGGTAAGGATAGATGCCCGATTCCTCAAAGTGACAATGGCGATCAAGGAAAGAACGGTTTATGCCTGTCTTCAGGAGAGTTGGGGCGTTCCACAGCTGGAGCAGAATGTAGACGGCTTATTCCTGAGCCACATTCCTTCCACTGCCTCTTTCCTATCCTCGATGTCTCCAGCCAAACTTTTTCATTGCCCAGTGGATGCAGAAAATCAGATGAGAAACTCTCCAGCAATCAGAACCATATTGATTACTGCATTTAGTCTAAATACTTAGGGCATCATGGACGCTCTAACAAAGGCACACATTCCATCTGAAGAGCACACACACACACAAGTGTGAGTGTCAGAACCACGTGGACCTGGACCTAAATCACAGTTCATTTTTCTTTTTTGGTTCATGGCCATGGCGCTAATTGAACACCTGTGAGTCAGTTTTCGCCTGTAGAGTAGACATGCGATCTCTTATTTCACAGCATAGTTGTGAATGAGTAATTCTCTTCTCTGCCATCATCCTGTTCTCAAGGTTCAGCCCATATCCTTGGACACCACCTGCAGCCTTTTCTCTCAGGCATCCAGGAAGCTTTGCATGCTAACTGGTTTCGGTGCTATGGTTATATTCTGGTGTATGATTTGGATCTAGGTCACTAGCCTATGATCTCCTTGAAGCAGAGACTGAATTGTATCCATTTTATTTATGCATTCACAACTCTTGTTTCCTTTGTAACAAGAAGTTAAAGCTCTTCCACACAGACCAGTTACTAGGATGCAGGTCATGTCTGAAACATGTATGTGACATGAAAAGTGCCTGGCCAGTTCTCCTTTGTGGATTTTCAGGGTAGTGATAGTGTCTGGACTTCATGATTTGGGTAAGAAAACATTGATTTGTTGGGCCTGTGTTTTTCCAGCTGTGGGCCTTGGTCTTGGAAGACTTCCTGTTACAGTGTTGGACAGTGTAGAGGGAGCTATTCTTCTACACCCAGCATCAAGAGGCCATTTCCTAGCTTGGCTCAGGAGCATGTGTGACTTCATCATTTCTACTCTCTCAACTGATCTTCCCTATGAAGCTGTTGGCACAAAACACAGCCTTCACCTCCAGGAGAATAGGAGCTTACACTGGAGCTAAATATGAGAGACCACAGCCTGGGAACTTAGAACTGTTACCCCAAATACCATATTCCAACATAGTAACAGTTTCATGATGTTTTTATAGAAATAAAAAATATGCTAGTGGAAACATCAGGCAGGTAGGTTGCAGAACAGCCTACAAGTCTCTCCCATAAGCCTCCGATATTATTTTATTTTAGCCTTTGAGTTGGTGGAAGCTAAGTGTTTGTATATTTGAACAGGGTAAACAGTCACAAAGACAGGTCTTAGGTCATACATAGAGGTGGGTAATGAATGGTTTTTAAGTGTGCTAAAATATTAAGGAGTCCAAGATAATTCAGACCCAGACCTGCGACACTCTAGCTCTATACAATTACAGTGCATCCATCAGCCTTGTAGCAGCTCAACCCTGACACAAGATTTTTTTTTCTGAGAACTCGAGTTCACAAAGTTCTGTGATGGTGTGATTATGAACGAGGCCTCAGAGTTCTGTGAATGAGCTGGATAAGAACTAGAGGATCTAATTGTATGCACATCAATAACACTGCCATGTCCGGGCGCTCAGGTCAGGTATTCTTTATATACTCTTTGTATTATTGCCTTGTTCTTCAGAAAGGAATTTCAGAGGGAAAGGAGCAAGTTATGGTTCAGGTTCTGTCCACTGCAGCAACCCCAGGTTAAAGCAAAACTTGGAAGTAAACAAAGTGCTTCTCCAGTCTGCGTGCAACCAATGCTCAGGCTCCTTCCTGCTGGCTTTTTCCCATGTGTAAATGGCCACCACGGCTTGGTGTCAGGAAGCTGAATGAGATGGTTAATTGAGTTATGCAAGTTATACTGCTGCCTTCCTGGCCTCCGGATATAGCTGTCCTCTCCCAGCCTGTGACCTGAATTGCCTCTGCTCACTGAGGTAGAGCATCTCTGCAAGATAGGCTGGTCTCCCAAGTGATGAATGTTTAGACCCTAGCAATTACTACGCATCCCATTGGTCTCAGGAACAAGAGATCGTATTTTAGATGGATTTTTTTTTCCCTCGGGGTTATTTTCACATGTTGTCTCCTGAAGTGTATTTAAACAAAATTGGATTTATTCAAAGTAACGTGAACATAGCTTCTCTCATCAACAGAACTTGGGTTGAAAGTGAATTTTGTGGACACATTTACTGAGAAATGGGAATGAGGCAAATCACCAGAGCTGAGAAGAAATAAGTAATAAAGGAAGAATGAAATAGAATTGTAATCACTGAGAAGTGTTGAAGTTCAGGAAGCTGTAATCTCATATCGCCTGAAGGAAAAAATATGTCTGTGTAAAGCAAAAGTTGACTGCAGCTCACTTCTTAAGTGGCATGCTCTATTCCAGGAACCCAGAGAGAAGAGACGCAGCTGTGATGACCTCACCTGCTGACACAGGCAAGCCCACCCTCCCCAGCCCTATCCTGTAAGCCTTAAATGACAAAGGCAACAGAAAGACTGGCAACATTCTTAGCCCAGTCAAGAGTTTCCACCAGCAGCCCTGGAAGGAAGACCTGGCAGATGTGAGACCGGGACTGGGAAGACATGGTCAACACATTGTGAACAGCAGGAAGTTCCCGCTGGGGGCGCGAGTACCACTTAGCTTCCTCTGCAGGAAAAATTATATCTATAATCAAATTTCTGATTTTGTTACCAGCTATGCAGTGCAATTACCCAGCATGCTTCTAACCTTTCATCAAAGCGAAAGGAAAAGCACTCAGCAATTGTGCTTCTGAGGGTGTTCCCAGGAGAACGAAGGGGGGAAGGCCCCCAGGATGGGAGAAGTAGGTCTCCTGAGGGGCTAGTGATAGCTAGGGGGATCAGAGATGCAATCACAGAATGGCACAGGCTCGGAAGCTTGGACAAGAGACATTTTCTTGCAGTTCTCCAGACTAGAAGCTTAGTCAGGTGTCAGAGAGCTCGAGTCAGGTGAGGGCTGCTTTGCTGGGCTGCTGACCGTGACCTTTTCACTGTGTTCTCCGATGACCTGTCTCCCGCGTGTTTGTGGTGAGAAGAGAGTGGAGGTAAAGAGAGGGAGAGGGAATAGAAAGAATGAGGAAGTGAAGAAGAGACAGATGACAGACAGATAGATGATAGATAGATAGATAGATAGACAGACAGATAGAATCTTGGCCCAGCGCTTCTTCTTTGTGTTTCTTTGCTTATTGGAGATAGGCTTTCATTATATAGCCCAGGCTGCAGTATATAGCTGGTCTTGAACTCAAGATCCTCTTGCCAGGGATTATAGGCATGTGCCCAGACACCCAGCTTGCTATTTTTTCTTAGAAGGGTGTCATTTTAAAATTATAGGGGCTGAAGAGATGGCTCAGTGGTTAAGGAACTGTGGGATAGTGTTCCTATGGCTTTAAAAATACATTTGATGAATTAAGCTAAACTTTGAGCATGTGTGTCTGAACAGCCTTGTGTCTCATGAGAGTTTATGCAAGAATGCTTGCTGGAGAGATATCTTCCAAATGCCAGATCTCCCCTCTAGTTTCTCAGGAAACATGTTAACCTTCTAAGTCATAGCGTGGAGATTTTGTTGCTGTGCTCATCTTCTTTTGCTGAATTGTTATATTCTAGCCATATTATTATTATTATTCAGTATTCTGTAAACATTTCACTGTGATTCTCAAGAGTATGAGAAGCTATTTTATTATTATTCAGTTCTGTAGACATGTGACTGTAGTTCTCACATCAGGAGAATAAAATCAGAGCTGCAGGTGCAGTTAGCACGCCTGTGCAGGCAAGCACGGGGTCCCCTGGTTTATTATTAGTTCTGTGGTAATCCAGTCATGGCCTATGTCTGCGTCCCAGTAGCCACAGCTAACACTGCTCTTGCAAAGGACCTAGGTTCAGTTTCTAGCACCCATGCAGCAGCTGACAATCATCCATAACTCTAGTTCCTGGGGACACTTTCTTCTGGCCTCGTTGGTATTGCATTCATGGGTGCACTTACATACTTGCAGGCAAAATGCTCATACACATAAAATAAAAGTATAAAGTTCTATGGAGTTAGGACTTCACTCACAACTCAGTGTATTCTGATTACCCCTAACCATTCTAATTCCAGATACAGCCTCCTTTAACACACAAATCAGGAAGAGATGTAATTCAGTCTATAACAAATGATCAGCTGGAAAATAGGTGGCAGCAGAGGTGTGAGATACAGCCCGTGTTTACTCAGGAAGATATAAGAAAAGCTCTTTGCTCCCACACAGAGGACCTGCTTCTGACGTAGCTGAGATCTGGTCCTCCCTGCAGGTCAGCCTCTAGGAATTCATGGATCCATCAAACAAGGTGCATCACTGCGTTCTTTCTATGTTTCTGAGTCTTTTAGACTCACCTTTGCAAGCCAGCTTGCAATCTGATTCTCTAAGAACACCAACCCCTGTCAGTGTTTGTCACTGGCTCGTAAAGGCAGGAAAGGTGGTTATTTACTCCCTCAAACTTTTCAAAAGAAGAGAATCTTTATCATATGAGAATATGCATAGCTCAAAAACAATCACAAAAATGTCACACAGTGGTTAAACGGTCACAGGCTCTCTATGGCTCAAGAGTAGCAGATATTCTTAGAGAATGGGGCATGTGTGTCACAGTGGCAACCCCAGAGCTCATGAAATCTTTCCCCCCTTGAAGTCATCCTCCAGGAACTACTGGGCATCTGTGGGTAGGTGGTGAGGGCTGCCCCAGGGTAATGGGCATGAGCCGCTGTGCTCCTAGAACTAACCAGCCTCTTTCTCAGTATGAAATCACAGATTCTGCTCAATTCACAGTTACAGCAAGCCATGACTTTTCTTTTGGGAAAATTATCACAATATGCTCAAATTGTGGTTCCAATTTGTAAAATAGCCTCTTGTGAGAGGAGCAGCAAAGATGGTGTCTGTAAGACAGATGTCACATCTTCTTCTCACATAAAAGTCAAAGTGTGGCTGCTTGTGGTAAGGAAGAGGACCAGAGGGATAGAAAGGATAGCTGGGCGAGGGGGTAGTGTAAACAAAGTACAATGATATGCACATATGAAGATATCATAATGCAATACATTTAATATTTAGTCCCAGCACTTGGATGGAGGCAGAGGCAGGTGGATCTCTGTGAAATCAAGGGTAGCCTAGTCTACATATCTAGTTCCAGGTCAGTTGGTCTATAGGAAGAACTTGTTTCAAAACAAATGAACAAAAAACCCACAAAATAAAGAATAAATAAATACATAAATAAGACACATGCTACACCTGTATTCAGAAGGTAGGATAATTTGTTAAGCTTGTAGGATTGGGAGTCAAGTGCACGTAAATGGAGATCCAAAGTTTCTGAGCTCCTTGTTTTCTTCATTGGTGAGATATATATACACTGCTGTGAGGTACTTACATAGGAAACCTTGTTTCAGGGACTGGAGAAATGGACTGGAGCACTGGTTACTCTTTCAGAAGACCTGAGTTCGGTTCCCAGCACCCCACATGGTGGCTAACATCCATATGTAACTCTAGTTCCATGAGATCTGATGCCTTCTTCTGGCTTATGCATGACATGGATGTCTTGCATACATACAGATAAAACACTCATACATATAAAATAAAATAAACTTTAAAAATGAAAACTTGTTTTGTTTTGATTACTTAGGAAATGCTCCTAAAATGTGTGCCCTAAGAAGGGCATCGTATGAATGCGATCTCCCAAACCCATGAGGTTCAAGATGGAAAGGCAACACTGTTAGTATTTAGGTTGGGTCATAGACATAAAGCAAGCATCTCTTAGGTTAGCCAGCGTGCTCTAGCCTTCAGCTAACTCTAAGAATGAAAAGGCACGGTGTGGCTTTCATTTAAAACTTGATACCTGCTCGGCTATAGCCAAATATTTCTCCAAAGTAACCAGATTCGACTTGAAATTAGACCAAAGACAACTGAATCATGGCTTTGATGATGGATTAAATTGTATCTCCAAAAGATACATTGAGATTATAATTGCCAGTACCTCAGACTGTGACTTTGTTAGGGACTCGGGTTATAATAACTGGAATTAGTTAAGATGAGGTCATCATGGGACACAGAGAATTCAGCATCACTGGCATTCTCTTAAGAAAAGGAAAGTCTAGACACAGACACTGAGGAAGGATGACACTATGAAAATGGAATTGGAGACTGGAAAAATGTCACAAGTCAAGGAGGCGAGGAAGGAGGGGAGAGCAAGCCCATCCATCTGTAGTTTGAACTTCTTATCCCTAGAAATATGATGTCATACATGCCTATTGTTTTGAGCCTCCAGTTTGTGATGTTCCATCAAAGCAGTCTAGGACACTGATGTGGCTAGTAGCCATTTCTTCCAAACTGGATCATCCATTCCTGGAGAGTGGAGGGGGGCTCAGGAGACCTACCAGGTTCTCTTACTTGCCCTCCTGAAAGTCATATAAACTGTAAACAATGGCTGGAGAAAGGAGGGTCATCACGCATGCTGGGGTGAGCTTTTAGTGATGCAATGTCTTTGAGTAGCCCACATGCTCCTGTAAGTCACCTCAGTAAACTCAGTCTCCAAGCTAGGCCAGAACAGAATTGTTTCTTTGGGGTGAGTAGATTTTGTTTATGTCTTTTCAGGAACTATCACACAACAGAAATGAAGACAGATCAGGACACCGGCTCACAGTGTGGTGCTGAACAGTCCATTTGTCCATGATGTGATTCAGTTTCTCTGCTTTTGAAATGCATGCAAAGGGTTTAGGCAGTGGTAGCAAAGACTGAACCATGTGGCCAGTGCAAGTGTCCTCCAACCTCTTGCCTATGGGAAAGGGCTAGGTCTTATTCTGAGTATCTCCACTGTTTGGTCAGACCGTGCTGCCTTGCAGAATTGATGTCATAAGCGAAGCATAACTAAAGGTATACAAAAAGACATAAAATGTTATTCTAGTTATTGAATTGAGGATTGATGAAGCAACTTATAAAGGCAAACCATGCCGACTTTGGCTGAGTTCTAGTGGTCCACTCGTTAGAGGCTTTTTGAGGGGACCATCGCCTTACTATGAATGAGACCCATCCTGAATAGAATGAGTCAGAGGACATTGTTAGAAAACTAAGGATAAGGCAGATAGATGGAGCTTTCCTGCCACAGGGCTGGTCTCCCTGCAGGCTAGACTCAAACCAGCCTTACTTGGTGGCACAGGGTCAAAGGAACTTTCATTTAAGCCATGCTCCTATTATAAGTTCAGAGCGATGAAGGTTCTCTAGGGCATGGGAACTTGTTCTCAAAATCCACAGGCAGCCTTGGGAGAAATAAGTGGAGTTAACAAAAATAAACAAACATGGGGAGAGAGATCTGAGTTTCTGGACTGTGGCTGGAGTTTCAGTCTATCTGAAAGTGGGAAGGAAGGAGGGTGCAGGATGTGGCAACACTACAGGAACTGAAGATGTGATCGTGGCACTGGAAGTCAGAATCCGTGGCGTGGCCTCTAAAGCAACAAACTTGGAAACTGCTGAGTTGTGATGGAAACGGTGTTGAGTGCACACCTTCTCTCTGTCCGTGGCCTCACCGTGGACCCTTCGTCTCTCAATCCCCAATAGTATATTGACTCTTGCACAAGTTCCTCCATGACTTGTGTCACCCTGAGTTCCGCATGCGGATCTCTCCTCTGTCCTGGCAATGCAGTATGAATTGCTCCAGGCTAGCCTGTCAGGGAGGCTTGAATTTCATCCTCTAATTTCCCCTTCTTGAATTGCATCTTCATATGGAGGTCAGAGTAATCTTCCTGAAATGTAAATCAGATCACACATGCCCCTCAGCTCAGAATCCCAGAGCATGACATCATACTTAGAACAAAGCGCTGGAAGACACAGTGCTTCCACCTGCCTCTGTGACATCAGCCCCACCCCCACCCTGGTTCTAAGGACCCTGCTCTTATTCCTTGACACATCAAGATGAATCTTATTTCTGAGAAAAGTGCCTTCTGGACCATCTTCCTGGAATTCTCTCTTCTCAGATAGTATCATGGTCTTAGCTTCCTTTGTAGACAAGACACCCTGGTCTCAGGACCCCCAAATGCAGTCTCTCCTGTACAAAGCAACTCTGTTGCTGAAATTAGGTCAAATCATAAGCAAGCGTCAGTCTTATTAGGATGCCAGCTCCTGGAGGACTGATGCTTTTTCTTCTTTTCCACAGCATCCCTATCACCTACGACAGTACCAGGCACCGTAGAGGGACCTGACTAAATATTTATTGATCAAGGAGATATGTGGACAGATAGGATACTGAGATGCGGAATCATATCTTATAAGTATTAACATTAACTTTGTCACAAACCTGTACTGTTAAGGCTTGCGTACTAGCAACTGTGTGAGCCTGGACGGATGTTCCCTTGACCACCCACTACCCATTTGTTCATTGTTCAGCAAATATGTTCTGTGTATTAGTGATGATCTGGGACTATGCAAGGTGCTGGGTTTATGTAGCTGGGCAGACATCTGGATGTGAGTTCTCATGGACCTTAGTAGTCTATGATGACATAGTCACTTTAAAAGGCCAGCAAGGGATGGGGTGTGGCTCAGTAGAGGAATACTTTGCTAACATGTGCAAAGCCTCAGTAGTAAGATACAGATAAATTAGGACTGGAGAGACAGCTCCACAGTTAAAAGCACTGAATGCTCTTAGAGAGGATCTGGGTTCAATTCCCAGCACTCACATGGTGGCTCACAGCTATTCATAAATCCAGTTTCAGGGGATCCAACAGCCTCTAGTGGCCTCTGTGGGCATTGCGCACATGTGATGCATTTACATACATGCAGGCAAAACACTCATACATATAGAATAAATAAATATAAATCCTAAAAAATAGCTGATAAGAAATACTGAGAAGTGATGCTGTCTCATCTGTAAGATAAGGCAGGGGAATGGGAACGATGTGGCGAGGTGTGGGTGAGAAATACTCTATCCAAGTGCCTGGGAAAGATCTGTGTGTTTGGAAGAGAGCATTTGGACTGATATCCGAATCAAGAAAAGACGCTGGTCTTATGAAGAAATACAAAGATAACATCAAAACCCTGAGGCAGTGTTCTTGGTGGAACACCAAGCAGACCCTTCCATCGGGGGGTCAGGAGCTGTAGGGTAAAGCTTCAGCAGGCAGGCAGGTGCCGGGTTACAGTATCAGATAAAGCTTAGTGTCCTAGCGTATAGAATCAGCTAACAGCATCTCTCCTGCAGGATTGCTCTGGCGGTTCAGTAACTGCACCGTAGAGGATGAGTGGAAGCAGGAGTGGAAGTCATGGTTCTGGTTCTGAAGCTCTGTCTGGAGGTCTCATCAATGCAGCGTTTCTAATGCCTGTGTGGACTCGCAGTTGGGTGGCTTTGCTGCTGTGAGAGATGTCCTGGAAGTCCGATGATGCACAGACTACCTGAGTTCTTCCTCTCTGTGCCCCATCTTGCCCCTGGGCTGCCTGCCTCTTTCCATTATAGTCGTTTTAAAATGGATACAAATGGAGAGCTCGGCAAGTGACACAGGGCATGAATAATTCTACTCATTACTATCAGTTTGGAGACCATTTTGTAGCGGCAAGAGCTTTAGAAATAAAAATCTGATGTGATGGTAAAAGAACAGAGAGGATCATAAAAATACCAGGAGTCTTCTGGCCGTGAGGTGGTGAGGCAGAGAGGTGAATCCTTGGGCCTGAAATGTATTTGGAATGATGTTGATTTAACACTGGTCATGGCTTCACTCTCCTTGTGTCAGTTGGCACTGGGTGGCTCAAATGAGGAGGAAGGTGGTGGTCAAGGCTCATGAACAGTGTGTTGGCTCAGACTTGCTATTAGAACAACACTCCTGTTTTTCATTCTGTCTTCCACGGTGCCACGTGCTGTGGCCGCAGCTTGGGTTTCCAGCATTCCCTCTCTGGGCTCGGCTCCTCTGGCTATCCCAGAAGACAGCAAGTCCATTCCTTTCTTATGCCTTCCACACCTCTGTGTAGTTGGATTCTTGTTATCCTTGATGATCCATCACACTCAGTGGTGCCTGCCTTCGAGCAGCCTAAATAAAGCTGCTCACTCCCCACGTGATTTTCCCTGATGCCAGATCTCTCTGCAAAGGAATTTCTTGTGTATCGGCTGTTCCCACAGTAAAGCTGTCTTGTACAGAAGAGCAGTGACGGATCTCATCAGTGCCAAATGCCAACAGCAATGCCTAGCACATGGGTATGTGCTGTACAATGCCTGAAGTAAAAAAGTAAAGCATGAACTTGAACTTGCATGAAGAAGGGCCATCACTGAAGAGGCTCTGAGGTATCTCCTATCAATGCATGAGGATGAAGCATTTTTCTGTACAGATGCAGAGGCATGGCTGGGTCATCACTGCCAGGTTTGGCTCCATGTCTTAGTCACCATTTCATGTTCTTGACATTCCTTATCTGCACTTAGCAGAAAAGAGCCCAGAAACAGAGATTGTGGTTCACATCTCACCATTCCTGGCTGAAGAGACAATAATCTCCTAGGCAGTTCTCCTGTAGAAATGTCTCAGGCAAGAATGCCGACTGGATTGGCCTTATCCAGTACCAAGGAACTGTGTTGAAGGCACGGCCCAGAGGAGAACTAGGTAGCTCCAACAGAAGGGGTGGTGGTTGAAGCGTGAGCGGTTCTACTACAGAGAACTCTTGAGAAATGCTCACCAACCTGGGCTTTGAAACATGAGAAGGATCGTTGCAAGAAATCCATCAGTAACAAAGTACCAATATTTAGAAATGGTTTAGTTCTCATGCTCGTGAAAGCAGGTTTGAGCCGGTGTCTACGGTAATACTGTTTTTGATGTTGCATGTTTAGATTCACTTCCAAGAGTGGAACAGAAAGGGTGAGGTGTGGGATGCAAATCCTGCAAATCGTCCCCACTTTGCCTTGCTTTGTATCATGGCTCATGGCCCGCATTGCATATGCAGACATTTTTCTGTCAGAGGTGTGTTGGCACTAAGTTGTTTGAGACTAACTTGGCTAGACAGATGCTGTGTGCTCAGAAGAGTTCCCTCAGGTCTGGGATTAGTCAATGCCTGCGGCCCCAGGAGGAATGATGACATTAGGAGTTTGCAGCAGGTTCATCTTGTTAGGAAGCTGCAGGGCTATTCATTCTGGCTTCCAGATGATGCTTAATGGCTGCCACACGCAGAAGTGCACAGGCTGTCCCGGCCCCCACTCCATGATGATGAACGGGGGAAATAGAGGTGGTTCTGAAGTCAATGGTTAAGAAATTGGAACTCATCCCACACAAAGACATGGGGTGTCTAGTTTCTTCTGAATATTTTTGTAGCCGTTCAGTCACAAGTCCACAGCCGAGGAGGAAGCTGCTCTTCTCCCTCAGTACTTACTTCTTCTTTATCTAGATTAAGGGGCAAAGTGAGAGGAGGCCTGCTGCCTGCCTTGCACTGGCTTTGCACAGCGTCTCCCCACCAGGGCCTCATTTGTCTTGTAGAGACAGAAGAGGGAAGGAGCAGCCAGAGTTGTCCCAAACCAACTGCAGGTCAGCTGCTGCCCTGCCCCGGACCTCAGGCTCCATGCCTAGGCGTAGCCCTGGCTGTCTGTGGACTGGACAGCTTAACTGGGTCTTTATTGTTTAGACTTATTAGGGAATCACAGAGCGTATGCAGTAGATAAAATGGTGTTTCCTGAAAGGTGGGAGCCAGTGCTGTTGCGTATTTTCATCCTGGAAGATCTAAAACAGCTCAATCAGCAGAGGGTTAGTGGGAGAAGAAAATGAGCCCTTCTCCCCCATCACCTTACTTCCTTTCCCTTCCCTCCTCCTCCGATTCCTTCCGTTGTTTGGTTGTGTTGTTCACTGGCTCATTATAGCATAAGTAATATATATTTGATCTTGATCCCAGTCCTGGTTCCTTGGAATTTCCCAACTTACAGAGTGCTTTTTTGTTACCACAAGCCTTTTTGAACATGTCTGAACTAATGTCAATAAGGTGATTTGGGGGCAGGCTTTAGAGACCGTTGAATGAGACGCAGGGGCTGGCTTCCAGAAAGATCAAGTCTACAGCTGTGTCTTTCAGCTTTTTCCTTGACCTGTTGGGAGAGGAGAAGGGGACCAAGTTCTGTCACAAGTGACCGACAGTTTAATTCGGCATACCTGTGTAATGAAACCCCCTTACGATCCCTTAAAGGCTAGGATCTGAGGTCTTTGAATGTGTTGACCACTATTGAAGTGCTGCGTAGGACCTGGACTCTGAAATCTGCTCTATTTAGCCCTTCTTCTCAGCTCTTTCTGAGTTGTGTCTTTTATAGGTAACCGTAAGTATTTTCTTAAGTTCAGTGAACAATTCTAGCAAATTACTAAACTGACGCAGCAGTAAGGTTGTGAGAACTCTGGCTTATAGATGCCATTAAGTTGAATGAAGTGTCTCCCACAGGCTCACGTGCTGGCTGGTAGCGACAGGGTTTAGGGAGGTTACAGACCTTTGGAACTGGCAGCCAGCAGGTGTAGATAACAAGGGGTGGTCTCTGAAGGCCCCACTCTCCTCTGCTTCTGATCGAGCCCCTTGTGAAGAAGAGGCAGCCACAAGCTCCTCCATGACGAGAGTTGGTCTGCCACTCCTTTCTGCCGTGATGGACTGAAGGGTCCTGAAGCTGTAAGCCCAAAGGAATCCTTCCTCTCTTCAACTGCTTCTGGGCATTTTGTTATAGCTAAGAGGCAAATAGTTGACACAGCTGCCTGGGGCTGAAGCCTGGTGGCTAAATCCAGCAGTCTAGTAGCTGAGTCCTTTATCTGCTTAGAGGGGATGCTAACTGCAGGCAGATATATAAGAATTCAGCTGAATTGTCATATATACCATCACTGTTGAAGAGTCAGAGAGTATTTATTGAATATCCAGTGTGTCTCTTGTGCTGCAAGAGTCAGGAATGAACAGATAGATGAAGGAGAATCAAATGCCAACTCTATTTGATGATTAGCTCCTGGAGCTAATTAGATATGTCAGCCTTGGGGGGCATGTTCAGAGTGGGAATTTACACATGGGCGAGGACACACTGACATGTTTGAAATGCATCCGAATATGTCTAGGAGTTTTCCAGTAGAGAAGAGCACCCGAAGTAGGTTGGACACTTTTTAGGAAAGCACACATCCTGTGATCTGTTACCAAGACCCTTTGAAATTTGGAACTCACCTCTTCTAGCATGAATTTGGTGACAGACGTGGCGGCTGTTCCCCTGCCCCCACATCCTAGCTCTGGACTTTGGCTTGTGCTGCTTCTCCATACTAGAGGCCTCCCACGCTTGGCATCTGTTGAATCCTGCTTGTGTTTCAAGATTTCTGTTCTTTTTCTGCCCCTTCTGCCACAGAAGGCAGTGTCTGCAGTCCCTGCATCAGAAAGCTGACCCCACCACTTGGTGATGGAGTTGGCTATCTACATATTTACCTTTGATCCTCGGAGGCTCCACTGTGCAGATGGCCATGATTAACAAGGGAATGTTTCTTCCTGCACTTACAGAAATAGTGATTTCTTGTTTGGACAACTTCCATCAGGCCAGTGCCCAGTCAGAAAGTGTCCTCCTCTACTTTGGGGGGACAAGCCTTTGAACAGAGCCTGTGGACCTGGCTGCCATCATGGTTGCCGAGGGTGTTCTGCCGCATGTCCTGGGCAGGTGCTCTGTGCCATGCGCTGTGTGTGCCTTGGGGAAGTTGTTATCCTTATTCAAATACATAAGAACACTGATAAGCAGTGGCTGAAGTTGGGGTAGGGGCGGGGACCTGGGCTTAAAACTCTGGATGTCTGTGGTCAGAACTTGAGCTTGCAACTACTGGGCTTCAGTGATCCATAAAGTTTTCACCTTATAAACTCTCACCTCTACAAAGACCGGCTCCGAGGCACCTGAGCAGTTCCTCTGGGAGAAACGAACCTGCCTGGCCGGCCAGACTTGCTTTAATCTGTAAGGTTTTATCTTTGTTTGCTTGCTTGTTTTCTGTTCTTATATTTTCTCCAAAAGTTACTAAGGTTTTCTCTGAAATGCTTTCTGCCCAGACCACAGATTTACAAAACATTTCGTCCTTACTATTCTACAATGAGGAAGACCCAGAAGGACTGTTCTTAATTACAAAGGAATTTTGTCCTCTATTTGAAACTTGCAAGGCTGCTTTCTGTAGGTCATCATCCTATTGGCATGGGATTTCTTATTGATGATGATGATGTTATGGATGCTCTGAGGTTGGGTTCTCATTTCTGTCTGCAAAGCTCTTAGCAACCAAATATAGTGAGCCCTGTTTTCATAGGCAAGTTTATTAGCATATTCACTTAAAAATGGGTTTAGAACAAGAACAAAGCTAATTCAGAATTCTGAGTATCCCCCTTCAAAAGAAACTGCGAACAAAAACAAGTTTTTTAAATATATTTTTATTTTATGCGTATGAGTGTTTCTCCTGAAAGTATGTAAGTACACCTCGTGCATGCAGTGCCCACAGAGGCCGGAAGAGGGTGTATGATCCCTTGGACCTGGACTTACAGAATGCAGTTAGCCTCTATGCGAGTGCTGGGAACCCATCCTGGGTCCTCTGCAAGAATAGCCAGTGTTCTTAACCATTGAGCCATCTCTTCAGTTCCCCAAATAAGTCTTTATTCAAGCAGTGGCTCCTTAGAGTGAAATTCTTCATCAACCTCAAAATCAGAAAGACATTATGGGTGCTGAGAGGTGTGAACATTGTTCAGTTGCTCTACTGGAAGTGCAACACGCGTACACACGTGAGCCTCCTGACTGGGCAGCACAGGACTTCCCTGTGTGATGCCCTCGTTCTCAGCTTCCTGCTGTGTTACTCGAATGTGCCTGTGGACACACTGTTCTTTCTTCTGGAGTCCCATCCCACTCCTCATCTCTTCGTAAGACTCCCATCTCTATGTGTTCCTGGAGCTGAAACGGGTGAGTCTCGGCACAGCGGAAGTTGACCGCTCTCTTGCATTTCTGTAAACACTTCACTCAACACATACTTAGTTCTCATTACTCGGCCTTGCAAATATGTTTGCATGCCTTTGTTTGGTACTGTGAATGGCTTCATGTTTGTCTCTATGTTGATGATACCGCTGGCTCCCCTAAGACTGTTCTTTAAATGGAGTCACTTGGACAATTTTCTAGAGAACACCATCTCTCTCTGTAGGTGAGACTTAGAGGTGCCAAGGCAGTATTTGCCTGTGCTGTGGAGCCCAGCTGACAGCCAAGGCCCATCCTCACCTGATCTGTTTGCAGCTAGCTAGGGAAAGGAAGGTGCTAGACTGGTACCCAATGGAAGCTTCCTCCTAAGTATATTCAGCAGGACTGAGAATGAACAGGACTTCGAATGACTTCTCCACTGAGTGGTGATGGGATTTCATGCTACACTGTTCAGCCCCCTAGAATTCCCTCTCAGCCCACCACAAAGATTCCAGCATCCCACACATTGAGAACCCTGTCCCCTGAACTGGGAATAGCTCATGAAGGCAATCTTTCTTGTATTTCTCGGCAGAATCAATATCAATAAAATCATACTGTATTTAATGAACAGATAAATTACCTTGTTCTTTGCTGAAGGACACTGTGTTGGGACATCACATGGTCAGCATTCAGCAGTGCCTGGAGAGAATCTATATACACACAGCAACAGCTTGTACATACTAAGCATTTATTATGTACTTGGTACTAAGTAAATGGTTTGCACCCATGACATAATTTATCCCTTTAAATCACCTTAACAGGTAGGTATTAGCTGTTTCTCTTTGTTTGTTGTGAGGTGGGTTCTCACTGTGCTGCTCATACTGGTCTTGAGCTCATAAATCTCTTGCCTCAGCCTCCAATTTGTTGGGATGTCAGGCATGTACTATCACACTCAGCTGCCAAGAAGTATTCCTGCCATTGACTGTAAGACAAGGGACTGAAGTGCACAAACTTTATTAAGGTCACATAGAAACAGGTAACACATTTTACAGTTAGCCAAGGTTTATTCCATTGCAAAGCCATCCATAACAGATCCACATAATACCTCTTCCTGTGAAAGAACCAAGTCTAAGAGTCAGGGTGTGCTAGTTAATACAGTGTGTGGCACTGAACTCACATGAACTCAGACTTTCCAGTCCATCATCTCTAAGAGTTGGTGTTTCTGAATCTAGAATAAGTGCAGAAACATTTTAAACTTGTCTTCTGGACATTACATAGCCATTACACACACAAAATCACTGAAGCTGTAGTTATCTGCACAAGATCCCCCCCCCCCCCAAATTGGTTCTCTGAACATTTCACCATGGATGGGGGGTGGGGGACTGCTGGCAATTGATGGCTGTTGGGAGCAGGTGCTCTTTTCTTTCTTTTGTTTTCTTTTTGAGCCTGGGTCTCCCTGTAGCCCCAGCTGGCCTGGAACTATCTACATAGACCAGGCTGGCCTTGAACTCACATAGATCCACCTGCCCCTGCCTTTCAAGTGCTGGGACCAAAGACTCACGCCACAGCACTCATTGGGCACGGGTGTTATTTTCTTCAGTGATGTAAGTAGCTACTGAGAAAGTTTCCTTGCTTCGGCAAATAGCCTTTCCACACACACTCAGGCAAGAAACTCTAAACGCATTGGGCCTCCCAAATACAAAGAAGACAAACTAGTGCTTGTTGTGAAGGTTTCTGGGAGGAGGATGAGAACAGAGATGGGGAGAACGTTGAGATGTATGAAATTGTTGAACAACTGAAAAACAAAAACTTGTTACAAAGAACCAAGTACCCCAGTGATAAATCAGAGCTCCTGGAGCTGGGATCCAGGACTAATTACTTACAAAGAAAAATTGCAGGTGAATTCTCTATCAGTTTTATGTTACTATGGTAGCAGATGCTTACAGATTTAGTAACTTGAAAGCAATGCAAATATATGACAGTACAGTCCTGTAGGTCAGAAGTCTGAAGTGTGTCTCGGGGGCCTGATATCAAGGTATCAAAGGGTTCCGATCCTTCCTGTGAGAGCTAAGAGGGACTCCATCACCTCACTCACTCATGGATTAGTGATATTTGGATCCTCACCCCGATAGGACTGAGGTCTGCGTTTCCACGCTCACAAAGCCACTCCCTGGCTCCTGCACCAGTCTTAGAAGCAGCACAGAGCATAAGACGCTCCACATGCAGAATCTTCTGTCCCTGTTTTGTCACTGCGTCTTTCTGATGTCCTTGTTTGCCTCCAAGAGGGTCCAGTGTCTTCTCTCCATCTCAGCAGAGTAATCTCTATTTATTTATTTTTATTTTTATGTGTATGAGTATTTTGCCTGCATGTATATAAGTGCACCATGTGTCTGTGGAGGCCAGAAGAAGGTGTCAGATTCCTTAGAACTGAAGTTAAGGCTAGTTGTGAGCCAGCATGTAGATGCTGGGAACTGAACCCATGTCCTCTGCAAGAGCAGCCAGTATGCTTAACCACCATCAAGCCATCACTCCAGCCCCTCAGGGTGATAATCTTGATCATGTCTACAAAGTTCCTTATCTTATTCTACCAGTTCAGGGATTAGGGCTTGGTCATTTTGACAACCCAAATTCCAAACTCAATAGCAAGCTGATAATCTTTAGCATTTTTTTTCTTTTCCTTGACATCAGCAGCTGGCAGGCTGGTATTTTGGTCTTATTTAGAACCAGCTCTGTATCCAAATACCTCACCCTTCTCTGAGCTCAACTCATTGCTTTCTCTACCTGAAGAAAGCATTCCTCCACATCTGGCCATGTTGAAGCAAGGCTCTTCCTCAGCACTGCGCCACAAAACAATAAAAATTGTAATTTTTTAATTTATTATGTGTGGATATTAATCATCTTTTCCCCCACCCCAGACCAGAACTAGGTTTTTGGGTTTCGTTTCCTTGTTCCTGAACTTCCACATCAGCCCTACAACCTTCCCACCTTTACCCCAAAGACCCCACCTTTAACTTTCCTGCCTTCTGTAGCCGTCAGAAAGGCCTCCCTACATAACCCCTGCCTTGGTTTTGATAACTGAACTGCCCACTGATGTAGTATCCCGGGAGGGAACTCCTCCAGCTGCACTCTGAGCCACCTGAGGCCCTATTCGATCATCCTTCATTCTCTGGCATGGCTGGAGCATAACAGCCGTGCTGGAGATGGAGACCCACCCACAATTATGTATGAGTATGTTGCCTACATGTATGTAAATACCTGTGTCATACAATGTCCATGGAGGTCAGAAGATGGGGTCAGATTTCCTGAAACTGGATTAAGGATGGTTGTCAGCTATCATGTGGGTGCTGAGAAAACCCAGGAACAGCCAGTACTCTTAACTACTGAGCCATCTCTCCAGAACCTCAATAAAAAGTTTTTAAAAGAACAATAAAACCTCACTGAACTATGCACGGGGCCCAGAGAATGCCCCAGGCAGAGCTGCCCAAGAAGGAAACAGCTCTTCTTGAATTCAAACTATCTCCAAACAAAGGGAGACTAAAGAATAACCTTCTCTTTTAATTAATGCCCTACGATTTGAATGCCTTTTCCTGTGGCCCATGTAACTGTGATGTAGACATCTTTCTTGTGAATTAAAGGTTCTACACAAAGGCTAGAGAGACGGCTCAGCGGGCGTTGCCCTACACAGGTGCACTCGTACACATGCAGGCATACACTCATACACATAAAATAAAAATAATAAACAAAGGTTCTACACAAGAAAACCATGCATAAAGGATGCCTGTCAGCATTTGATAGAGTGAAAGTTTTAAACTTACAAAATAACAATGGTTCATTTATCTGTTACTTCTCCCATGTTATATTTTCTTGATAAATTCAATACCCAGCCGAAAAGAAAGAGAAAGAACAAGGTAGCTGCCCAAGGGTGACCAGATAGAATGGTCCGTGATTAGATCAGGGCCCTGGTCCATCGATGTGACTTTCCGTGCTTTATTCCTTGTGGGTTGTCCTAGTTAGCTCCAGTTATCAACTTAACACAGCCTAGACTCATCAGAAAGGAGAGCATAGATCAGATTGGCCTGTGGGCATGTCTGTGGGAGGTTATCCTGATTGTTAGTGTGGAAGGACACAGTCCACTGTGGGCAGCACCATCCCTAGGCAGGTGGTTCTAGGCTGTATAAGTGAAACTCACTAAACATGAGCTTGGAGGTAAGCCAATAAGCACTGTTCTTCCATGGTTTCTGCTTCAGGTTCCTGCTGGAGTTCCTGTCCTTACTTCTCTCAGTGATGAACTGTGACCTGTAAGCAGAAATAAACTCTTTCTTCCTCTAAGTCAGTGTTTTGTCACAGCAACAGAAATTAAACTAGAATGTGGAATTTTGAGATATCCTTGAACTTGCAATCCTTCAGCCTTCTGAATGCTCAGATTATAACATGGGCTGCCATGCCAGATTCTTTGGATTTTATTCTCATTACCTGGGTGAAACCTATTGAAATGTCACCTGAGAAACAGCCACTTCTGTCTTGAAACCCAGATCCTCGTCACCTCTTTACCAGCCCACAGGATCAGCAATAGCATGTTTCATTGGCAGATGTGGAAACCAAAGAGCTTCTACACCCACCAGCAGTTAGTGCTCACAGACTTGGAAGCCCAGCCTTACCCTCCAAGCTGGAGACCCTACTTTGAAGATTAATGGGGTGACAGAAGTCAAGGGTCTGGAGGGATTAAAATAGAACAGTCTCCCAAAGAGGTAGAGCTAATTTTAGCTTCTGTATTGAGTCTTCCATGTCCCACACACATTCGTGTGTTGAGTTCTTGAACCTCAGCTGGTGGTGCCATTTTGGAGGGTTCTAGAAACTGCAGAAGGCTGGGCCCAGCCAGAGGAAGTAGGTCACTAGAGGCAGGCCTTTGAAGGTCATACGTGTCCAGGGTCCCTTCCCCTCTCTCTGCTTCCTGTCCACCATGTGGGAAGCAGCTACTGCCATGAAGTGCCGTCTCACCACAGGCCTGGAGTCCCAAGAACCAAGGAGAATGAGCTGAGCCCTCTGAAAACATGAGCAAAATGAATCCTTCCTCCTTTACATTGTTTGTGTCAGGCGTTTTGCCACAGCAATGAGAAGTTCAACACAATATGTCAATAGCCACCCCGGCAAAGCCTGGTCCTTCAGCTGTCACTCTCACCTACAGTATCCCCTCTTCCACACAGACTATAACCATGGCGACTCTGACAAGGTCAACTTCAACAACATAAGGTCACCATCTCCCTATAAAAGAGAATCTGAAATTTCCCAGCCAGTCTCCCAAGAATGGACCCAATGGGTTCTGTGTTTCAGTAGACTTTGAGGAAACCTGGGTGAAAGGATTTGCACAATTTTAAACTTACTATGAAAGATGAATGTCCTATAGACTGACATCTGAGCAGCAGAAAAAATGGATCTGGATCATACAAGATTTAAATTTGGATGTGTGGGTAACCTTTAAAAAAAGAAGAAGAGAGTTGTGGTGGTGAACCTTTAATCCCAGCGAGCCCAAGAGCTAGGTAGCAAAACTGGGATTTGAACCCAGATCTTTCTCCCACCTATGTTTTCCTTAACAATGCATGTTTCCTTTTAGATAATAAAATCTCTGTGTGAAAAAAAGTCTCAAAGATTAATGTAAAACCTAGTAAAATCCAAATAAGATCCATAACTGAAATCAAACTTTTTTGAATGTCAGTGTCCTGATTTTGATGACACACTGTGGTAAGCTTTCAGGGTCTGGAGGAGGAATTGAACTGAAAGACTCCAAAGGCAGTTCTTTGCTACAACTTCTCATGAATTTTAAGGTATTTCCCAATAACACTTTATTTTTTAAGATGCTAATAGAAAACCAGCCGTGGCCACATACACTAGGAACCCAAGACCTGGGGAGGCCGATGCAGGAGTATAATGAATTTGAGGTCAGCCTGAACTACATTAGTGAGGCTCTGGCTCAAGAAAAAAGTTTTTTTAAGCTGATAAAGGTTCTTTGAACTTGTGAAAAACCATCTTCCTTGTATTTTTCTCACACCAAAAGACTTATAGAAATACCTAGAAAATCCCCAAATTTGAGTCTGTAAGGAATTGAGACGCGTACTGACTTTTAAACGCATCTATTTCAATCTACTATTTTACAACATAGCACTTTGGAGGACTATAGTTTCACATCTATCTTTCGAAATAAGTAGCAATGCCCCTCAGAAATGGAGGTCTCGGCACACCACTGATCTACCCATGAGTACAAGCGTTGGATCAGCTGTGAACAGTGACCACGGGAGTGGCATCTTCAGTTCAATCCTCAAGTGCCAGAGGCTTTAGCCAGCTTTGCTGCCTAAAGCTGGATCATCAGTCAAATAAATAAATAAATAAATAATAATAAGCTTGCTGCCCCAATGCTCCCCCAAGTGTGGGTTGCTGGGTGCTCCCATGACCCACGCTAACCTACGCTGAACAGACAGGTGACTGCAAAACAGGGACGTGATCCACATCATCATCAGATGTGGGATGCCGGGAATGGAGGAAGGGTGGTGTCAGCAGAGAGAAGGGATGGGAGCCAGTCCCCCTCCAGGATGGCTGTCTGAAAGGGTTCGGCCCTGGTTTGTGAGTCATTCATTAGTGAAGAAGAAACATGACCTTTTCCTGTTGATTCCAGGAAGACTAAGGAAGGGACCAACTGGGTAGAGAAGGTGCCAGAGTCACAGGCAAGGGGAGGACCGCTGCGGAGCCAGGTACTCAGAGGACGTTCCTAGGGCAGGAGAGAGTGCAGCAGTAAATGAAAAACAGGAAAACTGGCAAGTATGGACAGACACTTTATCTCTGGCTTATCAGTTCTCTTTCTCTCATACACAGAGACAGAGACAGAGAGAGACAAAGACAGAGACAGAGACAGAGACAGAGAGATGGGGGGCCCAAAAAATAAGACCACAAGGTAGTATCATCTCTACAGAGGAAGAAACTGACTTAGAAAGGTGAGTGAGGGCCGGCGAGATGGCTCTGTGGGTGAAGGTGCTTGCCGCTAGATCTAATGACTGGGTTTGAGTTCCAGGACCCACATGGTGGAAACAGAGATGGAATTCCAACAAATTGTCTTTTGACCGCTATATGCACACCATGGCGCATATCATATACATAAAAAGAAAGAAATAAGTAAGTTTAATTAAAAAAAATATTGAATAAGTCATCCACAGTCTAACAGATAAGTGAAAATCTGGGATGCAAACCTGGATCCTTCTCCCTTCAAAGCTTTCTTTAACAGTGCATGTCTTCTTTGAAATAACAAATGTTTATTTTAAAAACAAGACAATTCTAGAAGCAATGCATGCAAAAATACAAAACTTCTGAAGTTCCAAAGACTCTGTACCTAAAACGACAGTGTTTTTCCAGGGTCACTGTCCTGGTTTTGACAGAGCACTGTGATTATGTAAGAACCATCATCAAGGAGAATGATCTACACTAGCCCCAAACCCGAGAAACTCACCCCAGGCTCAGGGAAGGAGAGGCGAAAAGGAAGAACACGAGCGATGATAGATGAAGAGACAAGAGGCCAACGTGGTAAAGGCAGAGGGTCTTTTGCCATGCCAGGACGCAGCTAGATGAACACAACAGATGGGGTGATGATGGGAACGAACAGTCTGTGGAAAGAAATCCACACGTGTGCGGCCGAATATACTTGACAGAGTTCCCAGGCAACCCAATGATGTGCTTTGGAGCTTTTCAGCGTTGGTGCTGGAACAATGGCTTCCCATACGGAAGCCCCTACCCTTGCTTTTTATCATTTGCAAAGATGAACATGAGCTGGGTCAGAAGCCCTCACAGAAACTAAAATTATATCATGGTGGGCTGAATGAAAAATGTCCACCATAAGCTCCAAGAACTTGAAAGCTTTGTCTCCAGTTGGCACTGTTTGTAGAGAGTCACGGAACTTTTAGGAGGTATAGCCATGCTGGAGGAAGCACGTCACTGGGGGCAGGCTTTGAGAGGTCATAGCTTTGACCACTTCCAATTTCTCTCTCTGCTTCCTGTGCCTGCTTGAAGATGTGAGCTCAGCTTTCTGCTGCCACCTGCCATGATGGACTCTCATCCCTCTGGAACCATAAGACCAATAAACTTTTCCTTCTATAAGTAGCCTCGGTCATAGTGTTTTATCACAGCACCAGAAAACTAACTAATAGAAGCATTAAAAGAAAATGGAGAATGTCTTGACAACATTGAGCTTGGCTTTCCTAAGACACAGAAGACATTGTGCATGAAACATGATTCGTAACTCAGACTCCACTAAAATGGAAACTCAACTCCGAGAGACAATTAATTAATTATAAGAGTGGTCAAGAGAGCCACTGACTAGGGGGAAATAGCCATATATCTGACAAAGAACCCACAATACAATAATTTAAAAGTAAACACCATAATTAAAAACAGATGAAAGATTTATAAGGATGATTTGCATTAAGAGCGAAAATGAGAGTAAAAATGAGATAGAGAGAGACCTTTCATCCCAGCACTCAAGAGGCAGAAGCAGATGGATCTTTGTGAGTTTGAGGTCAGTTTGGTCTGTATAGTGAGAGGTATATAGTGGTATACCAGAGGTATGGGGAGGTCTCAAAAGAAAAAGGAAGAAAGAAAGAAAAAGAAGGAGAGTAGAGAGGAAAAGAAAAGAGAGAAAATCATAGGCTAGATGGTTTAGTGACACGGGCACCTGTTGTTAATCTCTGGGACCCCACATGATATAAAGAGAGAACCAATCTCCCCAGGTTGTCCTCTAACTGCACACATACACACGATGGCATTTGAGCACATACATGTGCGTGCATGGATAGATAGATGATAGATAGATGATAGATAGATAGATAGATAGATAGATAGATGATAGATCAATAGATAGGTAGAATAGATAAATCAATAGATAGATGGGTAGATAGATAAATCAATGGATAGAATAGATAAAGCAACAGATAGCCTAGATAGATAGGATGGATGGAAAGATAGATATATAGAAGAGATGGATAGATTAGAATAGATAGATGGATGGACAGATAGACAGATAGGATGGGTAGATAGAAGGATGGATGGATGATAGATAGAATAGATAAGATAGATACATAGATGATGGACAGATGGATAGAATGATGGATGGATGGACGGATGGATGGATGAGTCAGTGAGTGAAAGGTGTCCAGCAGCTCAGCCTCTGGGAAGACACAATCTAAAACAGTACACTGCCGCTTCCCACCTGCAGCAATGGGGGAGCTAAGCAGTCAGACAGCAGCGAAGGGCGGCAAGGCACAAAGCAGGCCTCCCGTCTTCAGTGTGGCCCTGACTCTGGCTTCTCCTGAGACTGTCTTCCATGCAGTGAGATGCTCTTTCCAGAGTCCAGGTTCCCAAACTAACATGCTAGTTCCTCTGCCCCAGATATGACAAGCAAAAATGTCCTCAGGCCCTTCCAGATACTGTCAAAGGGACAAACGTGGGTCACCTGAGACCCATGACAGACAGCCACTGGAGTCTCCCACCTGCTGTGGGGCTGAAAATGTACACATATTTTGGAGAACCATCTGCAACTTCCTTATAAAGCTAAACAGATACATCCACAAGGATTTAACAGTTCTACTCATAAGTATTTAATTAATCAAGAGAAGTGAAGGCACGAGATACACAGCCACACAAGGAAACTTAGAGTAGTCAGTCTCAGCAGCCTGACCTAAAAATACTCTAAAGGTCCACTGATGGGAATAAAGTGGCTAAACTGTGTGTATGTCCAAAACTCAGTGGAAAAGTGCTTGCTGTGCAAGTATCTGCACGAGTTCGAGCCGCAGCATCTATGCAAAAAGCCTAGGGGGTGGAGCACTGGGAGGTGAAGACAGGATTCCTGAGCTGGCCGGCTTGCCAGCCTGGTGGAGCTGGTGAACCCTGATGCCAGTAGAGACCCTGTCTCAAAAAACTCAGGTGGAGAGCAACTGAGGAAGGCACCCAGGTGTCAGCCTCTGGTATCCACATGCATGTGCACACATGTGTGTACATATACATATGCATACATACACATGTGTCCCAAGGAGATACTGGCATTCTAACCTCTAGTATCCGTGAGTGTGACCTTATTTGGCAGGATGTGGTCAAGTTAAAATGTGGCAGGATGCATCAGAGAGCCTAAATCTGCTGACCAGTGTTTTTATGAGGAAGAGGGGCCCACTAGCTAAGGGGGGAAGCCACATGTAGAAAGAAGCGGGGTTCAAATAACACAGCTCCATGCTGTGGAGCCTGGCACAGGATATGGTACCAAATGTAGCACAGGGTGTGACACAGAACATACCAAGGATCACTGGGAATCACCACAGCCTCAAAGAGATAAGGAAGGATTCTTTCTAGAAGGTTCAGAGGTACCTGGCTCTCCTGACACTTACTTCGCCTTGAGCTTCCAGTCAACAGATCTCTACAGTTCTAAGCTGTTCTGTCTGCAATGCTCCGCCTGCCACTTGGGGAACAGATGCAAAAGGAGGTAAATAAACAGCAGTCTGTGTGAGGTGAACCAGGAGCGGTGTTCAGTGACGATCCAAGACCGAAAAGGCCCGTGAAAGGAGTCAGTCACAAGAGTGTGCATACTCCCTGCTTCCACTTACGGAAAGTTCTGGAAGGAGCAAAACTCTGTAATCACTATCAGAGAAGTCATCACTCTCAAGCAAGGGAGACAACTCAAGAAACATGAAGGAACTTTTAAGAGTGGGTAAGGCATGTTCTAGATCAAGTTTGGGTTGGTGAGTACCAGGAAGTAGATGTTTATCAAAACTCATTTGACTTAGGACCAGAGAGACAGCTCAGAGGGCAAAAGCACTCACTCTATAAGCATGAGGACCCAAGTTTGGCCCACAGCACCACATACAAAACCTGGCTGCACATGCCTACAGCTCCATCACTGGAGGTGGGGACAGGAGATCCTAAGAGCTTCGCGGCCAACCACCATAGCCACCCAGTACAGCCAAAATGTCCAGCTTCTCATTCAGTGAGAGACCCCATGTCAAGGCAGTACAGCAGAGATTGATGGAGGAAGACACTCCTCTGGTCTCTGCCTGTGTGCACACAGGAATGTAGCCACACGCGTACACACACAGTCATTGAACTAAAAGTTTTTGTAATGTTCATTACAGGAATTTACTTATTGTGTGTGCATGTGGGGTGGGGTGAAGTGCAGGCCATGGGGAGCTTGTGGAGGTCAGAGGATAACCTGTGGGAGTCCTGAGGATCAAACTCAGATCGCCAGGTCTGGTGGCCAGCGCCTTTATCCACTAAGCCATCGTGCTGACCCATGGCTTTTCTTATTGTGTGAAAATTATACCTCAGTTTTCAAAACTATAAATACAAAGCTGAAGAGAAGAACAGACAATGAAGAAATGTGTTCCTCTTCCATATGGGTGAGGGAAGACAGGGAAGAAGACAAAGATGATTGGCAGAAAAGACTCAAAGGCAAGTGTACCCTCGCTAGGCCCCGCCTCCAGCAAGTTTTGCCATTTTGATACTCTGTGCTCAGCATGGTCCAGTAAATTCACAAATTCCTCATTGGAGGCCAAGTTTGCAGGCTGCTCACAGCAAACTGGCCCTGGGCAGACATTCCAGCTGCTGTCCATCACAACCTAGAATGGGACATTAACTTCTGAGAGGCCCCTGCGGCTCCCAGAGCCCCCAGCCTCCTCACACATCAGGAAGATTCTTGAAAACTTAAGCAGACAACTGAGATCAAGTTGGAACAGTGCTCCAGCCTGAGCATCCTGTGAGACCCGCCAGCACTGCATCTCTACCAAGCATGGATGATGGCTTTGGAGCCCCTTGGTGCTTGGTCTGAGCTCAGCTCATATTTTATGTGCTATTCAGGGCTGGACCTGAGCAAGACACAGACACAGAGGGGCTCAGTGGGAAAGTGGCAGACTTAGGGCTCCATTACGCCTCTAGCCGTGGGCCAGCCTCGGCTAGCAACTACTGCAGATGCACAGAGTGGTCAGAACTGGGAACTGCTCCCCACCCGGCCTCGTCATGGATGCTCCATGTGTGACATGGAAATTTCCTTTTGTGATACTCAGCCAGTGACACCTGCTTCTAAACATTGCTAGGGGACAAAAATCTACAATGAGTATGACAGGGTTTTGTCAAATATAGAAAAAGATGTCACTACTGGGGTGTCATTTTTACTAAGAAGTAGAATCTGCAGCCTTTGCGGTGTCCACAGTCCAATGCCAAGGGCAATGCACGTGTCCTCCCTAGAATGCACTGATTAACTGATCCACACATATGTTGCGGCAGCTCTGGGGAAGGGCCCCTGAGGATTCACATTCAGGGCTGTGCTTGCAATGGTTATCACAACAGCAGTTCCCTGTGACAACAGTGTAAGAATGTTCTCACTCCCGATGGCAGGGAAGGACAACTCTAGATTTGCCGAAAAGAAAGTGGTGGTTAGGTTTACATGTCAACCTGCCACAACTTAAATCATCTGGGAAGAGAATCTCAGTTGAGGAATTTCCTAGATCAGATTGGTCTGCAGGCAGGTCTGTGGGGGATTGTCTTGACTGTTAATGGCAGAAAGGCCCAGTCCTCCTGGGCAGGTGGACCTGTGCTATACGTGGAGGCAATCAAGCAGGAAACAGAGATGCATTCATTGCTTTCTGCTCCTGATAAGGGATTGGATATGATGGGACTAGATGCTTGAGTTCCTGCCTTGACTTCCCTTTGATGACAGACTGTGACCTGGAATTGTAAACCAAATGAACCCTCTCCTCCCCTAAGGAGATGTTGGTCAGGATATTTGCCACAACAATGGAGATGAAACTAAAGGAGAACAAGGAATGTTTCCAACACTTGTTCCCACATTACCCTGCAGCAGGTCAAGACTGGAAAGAAGCAGGCAGGTGTCATTGATGAGGCATCCCTGCCTTGAAGGGACTGAGATCTCTACATCAAGCAGCTTCTCTTACTCCTGCTGTGCCCAGGAAACAATCAAAAGTTGGCTTCCCAGGGCTAGAGAGATGCTCAGTGGTTAAGAGCACCAGATGCTCTTGCAGAGGACCCAGGTTCAGTTCCCAGCACGCACATAGCTGCTAACTATCGGCAACTCCAGTTCTAAGGAATCTCTCACCGTCTTCTGACCTCTGCTGGCATTGCATGTATGGATACACTTACACGCAGGCAAAACGCTCATTCATATATAATCAAATAAAAGAAGAAAAGTTGGCTTGTGGGGGCTGGAGAGATGACTCAGCAGTTAAGAGCACTGGCTGCTCTTGCAAAGGACCCAGGTTCAGTTCCCAGCATCCAGTTCCAGGAGATCCTATGCCCTCTTCTGACCTCCTCAGGCATTGTACAACACAGGTGCACTTACATACATGTGGGCAATACACTCATACACATAAAATAAAAATAAAAGTAATAAATAAAAAAAGAGACATTGCCTTTCCATGCTGGGAGCCTGGGAAAAGCATTAACCCATTCATTCAAGGGACATTTCCTGAGCTTTTATCATTGTGTCTCAAGCTGTGCTGAGCAGAGATGTGAAGGAGATGAACAAGGCAATAGCCTGCTCTCAGAGGCCAGATGCAACCTAAGGTATACTGCAAGAACAAATGTCAGGGCTGGAAACACAGCAGTAAGGACTAACAGGCCTGTGGTCACAAGGGCAGCTTTGGGCAGAAGGCTCAGTATGTAGCACATGTACCACCTATGAGCCATGACAGGTGCTTTCTAACAGCCCCAGACAGTAAATATCTTGGGCTCCCAGGGCCACATATAGCCTGCGACTGTTACTTGACTTTATTACAGTAATAAGAACACAGCTCTAGATAACATGCAAGGAGTAGGTGAAACTGTGTTACAATAAAACTTTATTTACAAAATCAAGGGGCAGTTGGATTTGGCCCTCTAGTCCCTCTCTGAGCAAGAAGATGAGAGCTTTCTCTACAATGGTGATGATGATAAATCCATCCCACGGGTTGCAGATTGAGACATCATGTGGGGAGATGCAGTAAGTACTAACATCTCTGTGATCATTGACTATTTGTAGTTTGAAGTTAGTGTACACAGGCAAGAAGGGCTGGAGGGGTCTAGATCTAGTGTGAAGGGAACCAAGGCCAGTGGTATGAACCTGAACCTCTCCAGCTCCCCTGATGGAATCAGGACAACTTCCCCCGATAACTTCCCTGCAGGGCCATCACTGCCCAAACAGCTCTCTAAAGACTCAAAGTCACAGGTCCTCCATGGCTCCGAGAGGCAAAGAATGACTGAATGTGAATATACACCATCCTGGGGCAAAAGAAATGCACCTTCATATTACTCTTCATCTCCACTGAAAATAAAATGCTCAGAGCTTTCACAGCTGGGAACATGAATCAAAGTTCCCCCGAGGTGCTCCAGTTCCTTCAACACACCACATGTTAGGGGTCAAACCCTGGGCCATCAGGTAATTGCTATACTCTGTGGGATACAGAGGGTGGACACTCAGAGGCCACCATCCTGATGTGAAAAAGATAGTCCCCAAATGCAACTGGGGCTGGAAGGAATGGCTCGGCATCTGCTTCCTGAAAATCGTTGATTGGCCCTGGAGAAAATGAACCGCGCCTGCTCTTCCGAGAACCTGACCGTGGTGGAAGGGGGGCCGGGCTGGAGGTCCAGAGGGCTGTTAAGGATTTTATTCTTCCTCTATTAATTTGAGTTAATAAATACCTCCAGCTTACAGAGAACAGGAGGAGGCATGCAAGACTCATTACTAGCGACCAGACAGCTCCCTCAATGACATAAGACTAACCAGGCCTGCCAGGAGCTGTCACCTGGCCATCAGAAGTGATGCAGGTAGAAAGCTAGCTGGTGCTAGGAGAGGCTCCAGGGCTCCCTGCCCTGTCATCAGTCACTAGAAGCAGATGGCAGCACCTCCCACGGACATCTGCTCCACCGTGTCACCACAGCCACACCTGTGAAAACTAATGGCAGAGAAAGGGGAAAGCCTTCAGAGCTGCTGGACTGACACCTTGAGGTTCAAAGGCAGGGCAGCTAAAATGATGCGTGACAGGTCATAGCCCCTCTATAGCAAGTCCTTCCAGAAGGTTCCCCACGTTTGCCTTCAGGATAAACCAGGAACTTTCTCAGACAGGACAGCCCGTGTCCTCTCCTGGCTTCTGTTCACGCACAAGCCTGTGCATGCACTGTGTACACGTAAACATACACATTCTAGAAGAAAATAAAGAACAAGGCAAAACAAAACAGTGTTCCCCTCAATTCTTGGCTGTGACTTGAGGGCACTGTTTGTATTATGGTGCTACGATCACCTTACCTATGTGTTTTCCTGAGATCAAACCCTGTATGATCCTGTCCACTGCTGCCTATGTGAACCAAGGACTGCTTAGGAGTGGACGAGGCACTTGCATGGCACAGGCTTCTGCAACCCACGACTAGTTATTGTTATTAACTCGACTAAAGGGAGAGCCTGGGCATGAATCTCAGGACTGAGGAGTGAGGAATAGGACTCTCTGTATAAGAAGAGGCAGGCTGCCCGAGGACTTAGTTTGTCAGTTGGATTTATGGCTTCCTTTTATCTTGCTCTGCGGTAATCGGGTTGAGTTTTTACTGCCCCCCTCCTCTCTGCCCGCCAGTGACGCCAGCCTTCTGGGAGGGAATGCCACACTTGCCAAATTAAAAGCCCCAAATCTGTTCACTCCCGAGCCATTGTTGAGAGAGAAACTCTGCTTCCTCTCTGACTCTTCGACCTATTTCATAGGCTTTGAAATGAACTCTTCAGTGTGATAGATGAAGAGGCATCAGAAGTCCTTCCAAGGCCACTTCTTCACTGTGCCTGGCTCCCAGATGGCACTCCAAGTCACAGAGGGCAGCTGCTTGGCACTTTGATTTAAGATAAAGGGGAACGGAGAGAAGGGTGGGGTGGAACAGTCACACTGAGGCAGACGGGACCACGTCTGGGTACAGCTGAGGTCCCCAAAATGTACGCAGGGACTGGAAGCTGTGATGCTGAGGCTATTCAGAGTCAAGGGTGTGGCCGGAGTTGCCAGACACAAGGTAGTCACAGAACACTCAAGATTACCTTGACAGAGGGTGCTTTGATGAGCCTACTGGACCAGGGGGTCATCCTGGGTCTATCCTAGTGTGAGATCAGTATGATCTGTACCACCATGGACCAGATGGAAGGTGTGTTACTTTGTTTCCTGCTGTGACAACAGCAGCTTAAAGAAGGAGGGAGTTACTTTGGTTCCCGGTTTGAGGGGACACAGTTCATCACTGTGGGGTAGCCATGGCACCAGGGCACTATGAGCAGAGAGAGATGGGTGCTGGTACTCAGCTCAGTTTCTTCTTTTTACTCAGTCCAGGTCCCAGCCCGCAAGATGGTACCACCCACAGTTACAGTGGGTCTTCGTACATCAGTTAACCCAGTTTAGAAATTCCTTCAAAGACCTGCTCTTGGTGTGTCTCCTAGGTGAGTTAGATTCTGTCATGTCGGTCATTGTTACAGGACTCTGTGCTTGGGGCTCTGCCATATATACATGTATACATCACACATTTGCTTGGGTTCCTATATGATGCCAGGTCCCAGCAGGGCTCCTCTGACAAGCTCAGGAGCCCTGCTCACAGATGCAAACAGTTGAGCTGATAACAGGCCAGCTGATAACAGGCCAGCAGAAGGGAACAGGAGTCTATGAGGAGTGTGTTAAAGCAGGTCATGGCTCTCTCTGAAGCCACTGGAGAGTTTGGAATTTGGAGTCCAAACTTGGAATATCCTTGAAGTGTCCCTGTCCCTCCCTGGGACTGGGGGTAGATCCCCAGGAGGCATTTGGGGCCTTTCCCTCCTTCTGTGTGGTCTAGAGAAATAGTGACAGCAGAGGTTCCTAATAAAACTTTCAACTACAAGGGCTGGTTGAACTCTGTTTAGTGCCATTATTGGGCTTGTCAGCATCAAACGCTCATTTTTCTCATTCTTTTCTGCAGCAGAGTTAGGTTTGGGGGCTTTGTGAGATGTGTAAGGTCAATGTGAGCCTGAACAAAGAAAGCGCTCCCCAGCCCCCTCTTTCTAATGTGGGTGTTGGGATCCGAACTTCGGCCCTTGTGCTTGTGCTGTTACACACCTGGTCATTTCCTCAGCCCAGGGTTTGGGTCTTTTGAGTCAGGGTCTCACTCTGTAGCTTAGGCTCGCTTTAAACTAGACTATCCAGGTTGTCCACCAATTCACAGCAGTCCTCCTGCATCAGCCTACTGAGTACTGAGATTATAAGCAAGCACCACCATGCCTAGCAATACTTATATTTAGACACTGAAGAGGTGGCTCAGTGGTTAAGAGGCTGGTTCAGAGGACCCAGGTTCGGTTCTTGACACCCACAGGGTAGCTGACAGTTCTCAGTAACTTCAGTTCCTGGGAATCCAGTGCCCTCTTCTGGCCTCTGTGGGCACTGCACAACATTGGTGCACTTACATACATGCAGGTCAAACACTCATATATGACAAAATAAAAATAAATTAAAAATTTAAAACAATTACATTTAAACAGCTTAAGTATAGTTCTCCCTGCCCAGCTCTTTCTTGCCTACCTAGTTTCATATTCTAAAGCAGTTCCACAGTGGAAGAATCACCTGCCTTGATAAACAGAATTAAGAACTGGGAGTGATGGGTCACAGAACCTAGAGTCATGTAGGAAGGAGCATCTGGGCACAAGGGAGAGAGTAGAATAGGCCAGCCTCTGGGCGTGCCTGTGACAGGTTATCTAGGATAGGCCAGCCTCTGGGCATGCCTGTGACAGGTTATCTAGGATAGGCCAGCCTCTGGGCGTGCCTGTGACAGGTTATCTAGGATAGGCCAGCCTCTGGGCGTGCCTATGACAGGTTATCTAGGACAGATCAGCCTCTGGGGCTATAAGGGGTTATTTAGGTTAACTCAGCCTTGGGCAGACCCCTGAGGTATTATCTAGGTTAGGTGACACTTCTGTTAGGGCTCTCTAGGTCATGTTAGTATTTGGGTGTGCCTATATGGGATTATCCGGATTAGGTTAATTGAAGTAGGAAGACTCACCTAAATGTGATACCATGATCTACCGTTCTAGACTAAATATAAAGAGGACAGCAAGCAGATCACCACATCCATTGTTCTGTGTTTCCTATAACTGTGGACAAAAGGTAACCAGCTGCCTCACACTCCTGCCACCATGCCTTCCTCCCATCATGGGCTGCACCCTCAAACTGTGAGCCAGAATGAACCTTCTTCCTTCCTTAAACGGCTTTTGTTGGGTATTTTGTCACAGCAATGAAACAAGAAATCAACACAGGGAGGTGTGAAAATAAGAGCAACTGCACACAACAAGGTTCTGGGTTGTGTGTGTGCCTGTGAGTGTGCGTGTGTGAGTGTGCATGTGTGAGTGTGCCTGTGAGTGTGCATGTGTGAGTGTGCCTGTGTGCATGTGCATGTGTGCATGTGCATGTGTGTGCCTGTGTGCGTGTGCATGTGTGAGTGTACCTGTGTGAGTGTGCCTGTGTGTGCGTGTATGTGTGTGCCTGTGTGAGTTTGCCTGTGTGCATGTGCATGTGTGCATGTGCATGTGTGTGTGTGCGTGTGTGCGTGTGCGTGTGTGTGTGCCTGTGTGAGTGTGCCTGTGTGAGTGTGCCTGTATGAGTGTGCACGTATGTGTGTGTATGTTCGTGCTGGAGGCCAGGTGACATCCGCTGTCAGTCCTCAGGTACTGTCCCATCTTTTTGTTATTTGACACAGGCTCTCTCACCAGGGCTGAGTATCCCGATTAGGCCAGGGAGCCCAGGCACCTGTGTGTCACTGTCTCTCCTGTGCTGGGATTACAAATGCGCACCACCATACTTGATGTTTTGACCCAGGTCCCCTGATGAGAAGGCAAGCTCTTTATCAACTGTGCCATCTCCCAGCCCAGACACAGCCATTCTGATTGCTTGGAGGGTAGTGGTTTTCCCAGAGTGTTAAGAACTCTGAAGACTTAGGAAACGTCTGTCTCCATAACTAGTGGCGGAACGGCCAGCCTTGTCCACTCACTGATCAGTCCTGTGAACAGAGATCCAGAAATTTCTACCCTATTCGCTATGTCCATCCAACTCAAAAAAATTCCACAAGATTCCATTAAAATGTCACCCATGACTGGGTCCAGAAATGCAAACTTGTCATCCCATCTACTAAAGAGACAGAGGCTGGAAGATTCCAGGTTCAAAGCCTGTTGGCAACTTAATGAGAGCTTGTTTCACAACACAAAGATGAAACACAAAGATGAAAGGGGCTGGAGTGTAGCTCAGTGACAGAGGTCTTGCCTAGCATGTGTGAGGGCCTGGGTTCCACACCTCGTGCTACAAAAATGAACTAATTAATCACCCAGTGTCTCTCTTTAGGTTTCCTTGGAACTTTTCTCCTCTGCTCAGGGAAAAAAATAGCCCTCCCTTGTCTGCCAAAAGATGTGAATCTTGGCACTGGGGACGTGGCTCAGTTGGTGAAGAGCCCGTTACACAGGCATGAGAACCTGAGTTCAGATCTCGGGCACCCAAGTAAAAAGCCAGGTGTAGTGGAGCACACCTGTACTCCTAACAGGGGAGTGCGGTGCTTTGATTAAGAATGTCCCCTGAGACACCAAGTATTTGAACTGCTTGTCCCAGTTGATGTCACTGTTTGGGAGGGGTTTAGGTGTGTTCTTGCTGAAGGAAGAGCATCACTGGGGACGGCTTTGGGAATTCACAACCTTGCCCACTCCCAGCTTCCCCTCTCTCCACTTCCTGTGCCTGACTGAACATGTGAGCGTTCAGCTTTCTGATCTAGCTGCCTCCTGCCAGGCCTATCCACCGTGATGGACTCAACTCGACTCCTTTGGAACCATAAGCCAAATAAACTCATCCTTCTGTAAGTTCCTTGATCGTGGTATGTTGTCACAGCAACAGAAAAGTAACCAGTACAGGGAGGCAAGGACAGGAAGGGCTCAGAGGCTGTCTTGTCAGTGCCAGAACTGATGAGCCAAATCAACGCTCTCTAGACATGGACCACTGTTGTCCACAGTCATGCATGCACATGTATACATGAACATGTCCACACACATCAACATCAAGGATGGGATCTAGGGACCTGCCTTGGCACATGGCGGCTAACAACCATCTGTATGAGGCCAGGTTGCTGGCCTCTGCAAGCATCTCCCCACTCACAGCACTGGGGCTCAAGTTTGGGTCCCTGGTGCTTATCCCACGCTTGGGTTCTTAGTAAGAACCCAGGAAACAGCTGTTGATTTCATGTTCCATTTGAACAAGCCCATCTCACCTTCACCTCACCAGAGAACATGGAAAAGTAATACAGATTAAGTAGACGCCTCAGTTCTGAGTTGATTCTGGAGGGGACATTTTCTCCACGAGGCTAGTGAGAAGAATCAGGGTTAATCCTCAGAGAACCACAGGGAAGGCTGTCCAACTCCCACGGACACCAAAGTCCTCTATTCACAGCTCCAAGCATAATTTTCTACCTCTGAGGCCTTGTCAGTGAGTTCTCTCCATAGTAGAAAACAAGGCCTGGCCTTTCGTGAGGAGACTCAGCTCTAAGACGACGCTTTGCAAACCTCCAGCATTCACTCTGTCAATCTACTCAAGTGCTCCCATGTCTAATACCACAGTGCTGTTTCTTTTTAAAATTTTCATTGTTACTACTTTGTACATGGTACTACGTTACATAAAGATACTGTCATGCAAGTACTCACTGGAAGTAGACTGTTTCTTTAAAATTCTTTTCAATTTATTTTATTTTTATTTATGTGCATGAGTGTTATGCATGCATGTGTGTAAGTGCACTTGTGTCATGCAGTGCCCAAGGAGTACAGAAGAGGGTGTTGGATCCCTTGGAACTGCAGTTACAAATTGCTCTTAATCACCATGTGGGTGCTGGGATTCAAACCTGGATCTTCTGCAAAAATAGCCAGTACTCTCAACCACGGAGCCATCTCTCCAGACCCTCTTTTTAATTTTTTTATTATATTTATTTCACTTTATTTATTTTTATTTATAGGAGGGACAGAGTGTACACCATCACACATATGTAGAGGTCAGAGGACAACTCACATAGAGTCAGGTCTCTCCTTCCACCATGTGGGTCAGGGGATCAAACAGGTCATCAGGCTTGGCGGCAAGTGCCTTTACCAGCTGAGTCATCTCACTGGCCCCATTCACTGTTTCTTTATATTGGCTTTTAAAGCCTCATGTTTGTTTTTTTGTTTCTTTTTTTTTTTTTTTTTTTTTTTTTTTGAGACAGGGTCTTACTATGTAGCCTTCCCTGCCTGGAACTCATTATGTAAACCAGGATAGCCTTGAAATTGCAGAGATCTGCCCACCTTTGCCTCCTGGGTGTTGGGATTAAAGCTATGCGCCACACACCTGGCCCCTGTTTTTCTCTAATAATGTTGAATCGTTTTAAATGTTAACCTCGTGCAGTTCCCCGTACTGCTTGTGATGGTGTGAATGAGAAGGTCCCCATAGGCTCCAAGTATTTGGACATTTTGTCTCCAGTTAGAGGCACTGACTTGGGAAGTTTTAGGTGTGGCCTTGCTGGAGGAAGTATATCACTGGGGGCAGGCTTTGAGAGCCTTTTGGAATTTCCTCTCTCTCTCTCTCCTCTCTCCTCTCTCTCTCTCTCCTTCCTGTGCCTGTTCAAGATGTGAGCTCTCCTCTCTCTCTTCTCTCTCCTCTCTCTCTCCTCTCTCTGCTCTCCTCTCTCTCCTCTCTCTCTCTCTCTGCTCTCTTCTCTCTGCTCTGGCCACCTGCTGCCACTACACCTCCCCACCATGATGAACTCTGGTTTCTCTGGAACCATAAGCTCAAATTAGCTCTTCCTTTGGTCATAGTGCTGTCTCACAGAAACAGAAAAATAACTAATACAATGCTTTAAATCCCAGAGGATGACGTCAAAGCAGGTGACTCCTGTCCCTCCTCCAGTGCCCCATCACTGCCATTGACAGTCAGATCCCAGACCAGCAGCACACAGCTGTACTCAGTCCCAGTACTCGAGGCAGAAGCAGAGGGTCATGATTTGAAAGCTGACAGGGGTACATTGTAAGAACTTGAATGGGAAAAACAGTCAGAGCTGAAGAGATGATTTAGTATGATTAGATGATGTAAGTATGGAGACCTGAGTTCAAAGCCCCAGCACACAACATAAAAAGCCAGGCATGACCACATGTACCTGAAACCCCAGCGTTGTGAGAGGTGGAGACAGGAGGACCACCAGGACTTGTTGACCACCAGCCGAGCTCCAGGTTCAAGAGAGAAACCCTGTCTCAACAGAATATGTTTGAAAACAATAGAGCAGCCCACCCACTGTCCTCCCTGGCCTATGTGTATATGCATGCACACCTGCTCACATGCTTACACACATACCACACATAAAAAAATAGAAGAGAACAAACAAAACAGAAAACAGCCACTCAGATCAGTGACCCCCAAGTTCCCATGAGAGATGCTGACTCAAACATTAATGTAGAAGCTCCTGAGGAATGACACCTAAGGTTGTCCTCTGACCCCTGCATGTATGTTGTCACACATGCACACATGCATACACATACATACACACATACACTAAAAATGAACATATTTTTAATTGGTTTTTTAGGGCCAGCAAGATGTGTCAGCAGGTAAAGTGCTTGCTGCCAAGCCTGATGACACGAGTTCAATCCCCAGAATGCACAGTAGAAGGACAGAACCGACTCCCAAATTGCCCTGTGACTTGCACGTGCGTGCCCTGACACACCTGTGCCTGCACTCGTACACATACATAATAATAGTATTTTATTTTAGAGAAATGGCATTTCAAGATTCCCCATCCTGAGTTGTTAATGGCTCATCTAACCTTGGGGATTTTTAAAAGCTGTTGTCAGGCATAGAAAGAACAGACTCCGGGACTGGAGAGGTGGCTCAGAGGTTAAGAGCACGGGCTTCTCTTACAAAGGACCCAGGTTCAGTTCCCAGCACCCACGTGGTGCCTAATACCCATCTGTAACTCCAATTCCAGGGATCTAACACTGTAACTGGATTACACATAAGGCTGATAGGCATCATCAGCTATAGGACACATCCTACCCACAGGAGGTGGTAAAGCTGTGCCCAGCTGGAGCATGGCATGAGCTCTCCATGTAGAACAGGTTCTCTACAACCTAGAACATCCCTCTCAGTGAGTCCAGGATGGAGCAAGTAGGTTTTCTGAGCACAATGAGGGAACAGAAGCAACGGTCTATGTCTACACAGTGCGGCCTGAGTGTGCAGCTTGTGATAAAATGTTTGCGTAGCACGAGCAAGGACCTAGGTTCAAATCCAGTACCATGGTGGAAAAATACAGCTACATGGCCACTGGGAGCCACTCTGCCTGCCAGCACTCAGATGAGCCTGGGCTGACAGCCACCACTTGTAAGTATCTCTCTGTACTTTCAAAGCTAATTTTCACATGGATTCACCTGACATTATTAATTTCATGCCTGAACAAAACGTCTTGTTTCCTCAAAGTAGAATTCAGAGCCTGGGATCCAGAAAGGGGTGCTTATCAATGCTGAAGGGAAGGCAGACTTAGAGCTTCCCTGTGCAAAGCAATAACAAGACTTAACAAAGTCTCCTGAGCATCTTATGCGAAGTGATTACATTACATAGCGAGTTTCTTATTCTATAATCATAGACCCTGTTAAAGTCATCACTGATTGAAACTGAAACAGTGTTGCAGCTCTTGTTTAGCATGCCAGAGGTCCTGGATTTGATCCCCAGCACTACAGGGAAGGAAAGGAAACAAAGAAAGGAAAGATCAAAAGAAAGGAGCGGAGAATAGGAGGGAGAAGGAGAGAGAGGAGGGAGCGACGGAAGCAGAGAAAGGCATGGGAGAAAGGGAAGGAAGGGGAGATGGCAGGGGGGAAGGGATGGAGGGAGGGGGGAAGAGGGTCAGCATGAATTTGCAGCAACCACATAAGACTTAAAAGAGAAGCTGTCGGTAAACGTGAACCCCGCCCTTCTGCCCCATTTGAGAATTTGACCTTGAGCTGCCTTTCTGAGTCTGATCCTCTGACACCTGCTAAAGAGGCCCTGCACCCTGTGAGCAGGCCACCAAGCTCGAGGTAGAACTGCCTCTGCTAGGTGGAGCTCACGGGGATTGGGAAGTCTCAGGTGGAACTTGAATCATACACAGCCCTGGGATGCTGATTGGGGACCACTCCCTGGCTGAGTGGTTATCACAAGGGCCAGTGTCCCCTGAGCTAGAATGGTTCCCATGCCTACTTAGCGTGGGCCTCATTGCTTTTTACCTGCGGACATAGAAGAATAGCTCCAGGGACCTACAGAAGCCACACTACCTTCCCCGGGTCACTCGGAGCCTAAGTGTGCTCAAGCACAAACTTGAACATGAAAGGAAATGCTGGGTGGGCAGGTCAGAGCCTTTTTCCTGTTTTAATGGATATTCTGTTATCTTCACACTAACCACCCTCCTCTGCCCTCAAACATACATCAAACTTCCTCCTCATGAGTAGCAAAATGATCTGAAGGTGAGTGTCAATGAGTTTAAACACTTGCACATAATTAGTTTTCTCAGATAGACAGAAAGTTCTCTCTAGAACTCTTACTTACATAATGAATCTGTTCAGCCAGGCCTGTTCTCTTCCAAACTACAAATGAAATAGTCCATACTGTGCCCGAAATCAGAATCAGCCAAAATGAAGAAATCAAGGTTCAAATGTAGATAATATAAACACATACTGTTAGCTGACCGAGCCTGGTTCTCTCCAATCTCGGGCTGGTGAGAGCTTGGACCCATTCCCTGGAAGGGTGAGGGGAAATGGCACCCCCAGAAACAGCACGGAGGTTTAAAAGTAGAGACACACACAAGAATGTTTTGAATGTGAAGTGGTGGGAACAGGAGAATCTCTAGGAGTAAAATTGGGCTCAATGGGTAAGAGTGCTTGCCAATCAAGCATGAGGACCTGAGTTCAAATGTCCAAAATCCACCTGAAAACACATTCAGGTGTAGCCATGAATGCCTGTTACCCCAGTGCTGGGGGAGAAGGTAGAGACGGAGATGAATCTCTGGAGTTTGATAGCTCCAACAGAGCTCCAGGTTCAATGAGAGACCCTGTCTCATGGGCCTAAGTCAGAGAGTGATGGAAGACACCTGACCTCCTCTTCTGGCCTCTGTGCTCACAAGGATACACACATACACATATACATACACACACACACATCATTCTCTTTACCTACTTGTCCGCTAACTTCAGCCCTTGACTGTTGTGAACGTGTACAATTATCAAGATAGAAATGCTAACAGCTCTGCCTTGATCATTGTACGCTGCATACATGCATCAAATTATACATGGTACCCCATAAGTATATGAAATTTCAGTAGACACACAAACATGCATGAAAACAATTTTTAAGAATTTAATGCCATAGAGATACTATACATTCTGGCTCCTCAGTGAACCACTGGGTGTCGTAAAAGCCAAGATTTGTTTCTGCCTTCCTTAGGAGCCAGATCTTGTCCGTTCAGGTTGGAAGTTTGTGCTCTATGAAGATACTGGATCTATTTGTAGAAAACTAGAAGACTGGACTGGTAAGTAAAACGTGCTGGCCACCAAGCCTGGCAAGCTGAGTTTGAACCCCAAGACCCTTGGGGTAAAGAGAGAAGTGAATCTCACAAGTTATCCTCTGACCTCCACATGCATACCATGACATGCACATTTATACACTAAATTAATTAGTTATAAATAAAAATATGGAAGTTTAGAAGAGAAAAGCAAAGTAAACAAGAGGACCATCGTGCCTGATCCCCTTATGCTCTTTGGGCTTGTTTAAGCTTCCACAATAAGAAAACATTTATTATTTCTGTGAACAGACCCTCTTTTCACACATGCCTGCGTCCTTTGATAATACCAATGAGTGAAGACACACACATACAGATAACAACAGGCAGGGAGAGGAAATGTTATTTTGAGAATGCACACAGAAGAGAAATGAAGATGAAGACCAGTCCAAGCTGCTCTGACCACGCTGTAGTCCAGGCTGGCCTCAGTCTCACTATGCAGCCATGGATGGCCTTGAACTCCTGATCCTCCTACCTCTACCTCCCAAGTGCTAGGATGACAGGTGTGTACCACCACACCTGGTTCATGTGGTACTGCGGATAGAGCCCAGGGCTACATGTGTGCCAGGCAGACTCTCTACCCACTGAGTTACAACCCAGGTTTGTTTCCTTGTTTTTTGACTCTGGTCATCGTGAAACCGGACAGGCCCACTGCCTTGACAGGACTAAGGCCCAGCTGGGCCATCTGATAAACACTGCCATCTCTCACCTTGCAATGCCAAGGCTAGAACAGTTGTGCCACCCGAAAAGTCTCAGCAACTGGCAGTTTTGAAAGATTCCCTTCTCATGCAGAAAAGCTTGTGACCTCTGGAACTCCACCTCAGCCCAGTTAAGAAATAACGGTGGCTTAAAGGCTGTTGAGTGCCCAGCAGGGACTGTGCCCAACCAGAACTGCATCCAACAGGAACTGCTCCCAACCAGGAGTGCGTCCAGTGGGGCTTCAGGGAAGGAGAAATGAGCCAGACATGGAGGGAAGATGACCCACTGCAGAAGCCAGAATGCATGCAGCAGTTGTGCAGGGTCTTCGGATGTACCCACGGGGCAGGGATTGGCTTTGTACGGCCCTCTCACTCCTCCCTGGGGAGATCATTCTAGACCCAAAGCTGTCCCGGTAGGACGAGCTCTCGGAGGGGAGAACAAAACAGGAAAACTGTATTTGTAGTTGATGTAGACACTTGTGTGTGTGTGTGGTGGGTATGTGTGTGCATATATGTGTATATATGTATGTGTGTGAGTATATGTGTGAATGTATAAATGTATGTGTATATCTCTGTATACATATGTATGTATGTATGTGTCTTTGTATGTGTAGATGGGTGTATGTTTTTAGGTATCTGTATATATGCATATATCATGTGGGTATGTGTACATATATATTTATATGTGTATATATGTCTATATGTGTATGCATGTATGCATACATGTGTCTGAATGTATGTACTTGTATTTATGCAAGTGTGTGTGTCTGTATTTGTATGCATACATATATGTGCATGTGCACACAAATGTGTGTATGTTTGCATGTGTGTATATTTGTGTATATGTTTGTATATATATACATGTGTGGGTATGTATATGTGTGTGCATATATGTGTACATGTGCATATGCATGGTATATGCATGTGACATGTATATCTGTGTGCTTTATGTATATAGGTGCATGTGTATATATGTATGTGTATCTATCTACATATGTGTTGATATGTGCATGTGTATGCGCAGGTATGTGCATATATGTGTCTGTATATATTTATTATGTGTAGATATGTATGTATTTGTGTTCACATGTATATGTATGTTTCTATGTGCCTATATGTCTAAATACGTGTGTACACACATACATGTGTGTTCATGCATGTGTCTTTGTGTATATGTGTCTATGCATGTCTGTGTATATATCTGTATGTATATATGTGTACAATATGTGTGTGCATGTGTATATGCATGTATATCTGTGTGTCTGCATGTGTATATATATCTTTATGCGTATATATGTCTATGTATGTATATGTGTGTATAAAAATACATATATGTGTATACATATATAGATCTGTGTATGTGTATGTATAGCCAGGGATGTATATATGTGTGTATGTATGTGTATATGTATGTTTATGTCTGTGTATATATGTCTGTTTGTACGTGTATTTATGTCTGTGTCAGTATGTGTATAGATAGAGGTCTGTGTGAATGTTGTGTGCATGTGTCTGTGTATATATGTGTGTACATTTGTGTCTATATCTGTATATAGTCTGCGCATATGCATATGCACATGTGTGTGTCTATATCTGTATATTTGTCTGTGTATATATGTATATACATGTGTGTATATGAATGTGTGTATGTCTGTATCCCTGTATCTGTATATATGTTTGTGTATGTATGTGTGTATATGTGTATATACATGTGTCTGTGTATATATGTATATAACTATATATCTGTGTGTATGTGTATACATGTGTGTCTGTGTGTACCCATGCGTGTACATATGTATGTATGTCTGTGTATAATGTATATAACTTCACATATTTGTGTATATATGTATGTATATGTGTAATGTGTGTGTCTGTGTCTGTATCTGTGGAAACAAGCTGCACAAAGCAGTGCCAATCCTCCAGTCCTGCACAATGTCCAGATACATTCTCTCTTAGCCAGTAGAATCTGTCTTTCAGATGCTAGTCACACCCTGTTAAAATGATGCACCTTCCACTAATGGCTCATAACCTTAGATTTTAAAACATAAGCATATCCCAAGCCCTTTAGCCCACAAATGGGAGAGCTAAGCCTCTGCAAGGTCAAAGCCAAGGTCCCAAGGCTCAGACCAAACTAGGTGTGGGCTGTTGTTACCAGTCCAATAATTAGAGCTCAGCTCAGAGATGCTTCCCTAACAAGCTCTTCCTGCACCCTCCTGGTGATAACTTCTCTGTCCCCCTGTCCCCTCTGACCATACTCTCTGAGGATTTCTTTGTTTCCTTGTGGTGCTAGGGATGGAACTGGAGAGTCCCGTGCATGCTAGGCAAGTGCTCTACCACTGAGGCACACCCAAAGCCTATTTTGGATTCTTACTTAAAAATCAAGTACCAAGATATCCTTTTGAATGAGTGTGCACAGTCCCTAGCCAAGGGTCCAATGGCACTGTCCACATCTCAAAGTGACCACAATGTTCCTCTCTCTGCAGCTTCCTTGAGGTGAACTTTGGCTTCCAGGATGTCTTCCTTGAAGAAACTGAGTTCACTAACCCAGAGAGAAGAAAGTTCACAGGCAAGGCTAACCCTCCCAGATCCTGATGTGGAATTTTCAGTGCCACTGAAAGTGGCTGAGTCCATTCGGAAGACCTTGAGGTAGTAGATTTATCCAGTTCATCCGGACAAAGTCAGGCTCTCACAAGGAGAGGTCAGCCTTGAAAACGCAAAGGGCAACCTCTCATACTCTGCCTCAAGAATGCAGACAAAAATGTTACAGATCCAGAAACCCTGCAGGCCGGTGCAGGGAAAGCTACTTTCAGGTGTACACAGGATGGCGTGAGGCAGACCCCAGTCCTCTCTCCACTGTCCACCTTAGCAATCGCACCCTCGCTCTCCCTGGAACTCTCTCCCACACCTTCACCTCAGGTCTCAGCACCCTCAGTCTCTGTGACATCCAGAAACCATGACTATCAGACCCAACTCCAATCCAAAAAGCATCTTCCCACCGCCTCAACCTCTGAGGGACCAAATACGTTGTTATCTCTGGGTTAGGTTTTCTCACAGCTGCTGGAACAGCCCCTCAGACAGTCCCATCTTCCCCTCCTCAGCACTCAGAAGGGGAAGGCCCTCTCTATACCCTCTACCAGGTCTCAGGACAAACCACAGCCCAATCCAGTCCGGCACACATTTCTATAAACAAAATTTTATTGGAACACAGGCACACCCACTCACCTACCTGCTCCATAAAGCAACCATAGACAATGCTAAAGGAAGGATTTAGGCATATTCTAGTGGGTCTTATTTACAAAAACAGGCCACAGGTCAGACAGAGCCCTCGACCGTGATCTGCCCATGAACACTCAAGAATATTAAATAGCATTATTTTCTTCAATGACCAATTCTGGGAAGTTTTTCTATATGATCCACTTTCTCACAACACTCAGCACAAAGCCTTTCCTTCAACCAGAGCCACAAACATAGTCCTGACTCCCCCAGAGCAACTCCTCTTAGGGTTCAACTACCCCAATCACCCACTGACCCCACTCACTTGGGTGTGTGGGCCTCGTCCACGCGGTTCCCAAGCTGGAACTCGTGGGATTTGCTCCGGTGTAACGCCGTGAATCCTGGGATCAGGTGGATGAGCTTCCGGGAGGAGGGTGGCGGGGTCCCTGGGGGTTTCAGCTTATTCTTCCTCCTCATGGGTGGTGTGCCGGGTGGGGTCACGGTGGTGACAATATTTGGGGTGCGAGGTGGAGTGCGGACTGCGTGCCGCTGCCGGGGTGATGGCGGCAGGGAGCGATGTCCAGACTCCAGGGGTGGCGGCGGGCACAAGCCAGGGTAGGCGTCCACAGTGAGTCTATCCACGTGGGTATACACAGGGGCCCCAGGTGTCGAGCTGGTGTGACACAAGTGCTGGACTGGACCCTGGGGCTCTGGGAGAGGTGGGTGCGGATCCACGGGCTGGGTTCCTGGGTACACACGGGGTTGTTCTCCTTCCCTGTCTCTGTCGTGGGCCACTGGATGGTCCAGTCTTGTTTGGAGAGGTTTCCTCCTGAGTCGGAACAAAGGTACAGAGATAAGCCAGGAGAAAGACAGGTGAGCTACACCTATGCAGAGCTCTATCATCCACATCCTACCACAGGCATATCACACCACATGCCTTGCATCATAGACATATTAAACCACAGCGCACTGCATCCCACACACCTTCCATGATGTGCACTTGACATCTCATGCATTGTGTGGAACACACACTGACATCGCATATGGGCCACACAGTATGCACGGTCTAGCCCATTCACATCGGCACAGTACACATGTTATACTATATGCATGTTCTATATAATAAGCACACTACAGCATACATGTCACATCAGACCCACATTAGCCCATATACATACCACATGCACATTGTTTCTTACACACAATGCACCTTGCACCCCTCACACACAGTAGAGGATATGCATGTTACATCACAGACGCATTTACAAAATCTAGACATGCCCACTGGGCCTTCCAGAAAACCCCTGGCGTTTCTTTGTTAGCTCTGTTACTTTCTTCCCTCCTAACATCCTTGATGCCCACTGCCTCCTGGCTGGGAAGGCCACACCCTCATGCTCAGGAAAGCAGGCAGCTAATCCCTGCCTTCTAAGAGACCAGACTTCAACTGTGCCAAAGTGGTTTAAAGGATTTCCACGGGCAACTCTTCCCTATGTGGTAACTGTAATGCCTGACTCCACCATAAGACACACCAAGTCACCAAGTCCACAGAACCCAGTTCCCCTTGTCCTCCTCTGGTCCATTCACTCCGCTGCTGCACAGACTCCAGAACTGCGCTGCCCAGAGCACTTGTTCAGGCATTTGTCAACGTGTTCTGAGTGCCAGCTTTGCACCAAGCACTGCGCTGGGAGAGGGTACCACAGACAAAGTCCTGATCTCTGGTATACATTTTGCAGGCACAGACTTGATAGACAAGCAGACATGGTCCTGGAAGCCTTTTGCATGGGTATAGTGCTGGGAGAAGGGAAGAATCCATGTGAGGTACACAGTGATGGCGAGTGACTAGACAGATGGTCCACACAAACCTCGGGACACTGCTTAGCTACAAAAGAAGCCAAGCACTGATGCACACAAGTCAGTGGGTCTCCAGGGAACATTTCAAGAGGCAAAGGCTAGTATTAAAGGTTGCACACTGTCTGGCTCCATTTCCATAGCCTCTTAGAAATGACAGCCTTTTAGATGTGGCTGCCAGGGGTTAGGGATGGGGAAGGAGATGGGAGGAGGTGAATATGGCTCTAAGACAATAACACAAGAGATGTGCTAGAGACTGGTGCTTTTTACTGTGGTTGTCAAATCATTAGCCCACCCGGGTGTGGACATTATACAGAACTGCACATGCATGTGCAAACACACACACTTAAACGCAAGCAACACTGGACACATCTGAATAAGATCAGCAGAGTGCATCTCTATCAACATCCTAGCTGAGTTGGCATTTTGCAAGATGTGAACAGTAAAAGAAAGAGCACGTCTAGCAGGGGTTCCTCTGCATCTTTCTAACAACTGTTTGTGAATCTGCAGGTATCCCAAGGAGGAACCTCAGTTATCCTGAGTGACACAGTGAGACCCAGGCTCAAATAACCAAGACCAAAGCTGAACAGTTCAGTGAAGAAATTAAAGAGCTGAGGGAGAGGCTTAGCCGTTACCTAAGATGTGGGATCCCCAGCACTGCAAACGAAAGAGAAACAGAGGGAGGAATGAAGGGAGACAGGGAGGGAGGGAGAGAGGAGGGCTAAGCCCACAAGGACAAGAAGGGTCAGCAGGCCAACAGTGAAGAGGAGGCACCCCAGGCGGAGGGACCGGGGGGATGGAAGCTTGGATCAAGGAACGGTTGGTTTGTTCTTACCGTGTTTATGTCTTTTGAAAGTTTGTCAGAAAGCACAGAGATGGTTTCAAAGGCAACCCACCATAACAAACATGAATTGAGGATTTCCGCACTGACGGGAACGGAATCAAACACTTTTAAAGATCTGCTAGTATATTAACATTTTCACTCATCAGCGGTGTGGACTGTATGGTACAGAGCTGACTGGAAAATACAAGCTATGGCAAAGGAGAGTGAAACCTTACAGCCTCACCCTCTGGACAGAGAAGCCAGCGCAAAGAGCCCAGTGATAGTGTGACCTCCAAGGAGGATGATCACTTTGCTGGGGCTTTTCTTTCAGTGCCCTGGTGGCAATGGGACAGCTGGCCCCACGTGCTACAGTTTGAACATGAATGTCCTCCACAGACTCACATTTCCAATGTTTAGCCCCCAGCTGATGGTGATATTCTGGAATACTGTGGAGCCTTTTGGAGGCAAGTTAGACCCACCTTGGTCCCTGCTCCTGGATAGTTCCTGGTCAGCTGCCATGTGAGGAAACCCTTCCCCATGCTCTCACAGCCACCTCCCAACCCCACAATAGATTGCAGTTCCAGAGACCAGGAGCCAAATTGAACCTGTCCTCCCGTAGATTGTTTCTGTCATGTGTTTTAGTCATGGTGACACCTGCAGAGATGAAGGGGACTCGGAAGGGAAGAGGACAGTTAATGGGTATAGGGTGTCAGTAGATGAGAGAGATAACCTCTAATCACCCATAGCACTGGTTGACAACACATTGTTTATCAAAACAGCTAGCGGAGAGGGGTCCGAATGCTCCTAATGCATTAAAAATACTGTTTAAATTTTAATGGGGGGGGTGTACAGGGTGAGGGCCCACATGCTCATAGGAACTCACGCAGAAGCCAGAAGAAGACACCTGTGTCCTGTTCTAGTCCTACCTTATTTTCTTGAGACAGGGTCTCTCGCTCAACCTGGAGCTAGGCTGGTAGCCAGTGATCCCATCTCTTCCCTCAAGAGAGTTGGGGTTAAAGGTACATTTGCAACCTCACCTGGGTTTTTACACAGGTGCTGAGGATTTGAACTCAGGTCCTCTTGCTTGCAGAGCAAGTTCTCTTCCCAGCCTGATAGATGTTTTAAGTGATGGATATCTAATGACCTTGACCTGATTTGTTTGTGACACATAATGTCACGCTGTTCATCATAAATATGTCCAGTTACTATGTGCCAACTCAACATGTTTTCTGGGGGCTGGAGGTGTTGCTTATAATAGAACATTTGCCTAGTGTGCATGAGGCCCTAGGCTCAATCTTCAGTGCTATGAAATAAAAAATGTTAATACATCCATGAAAGAAAATAATAAAAGAAAAAGACACACAAAAGAAAAGGAGAGGGACACACACATACATACACACACCAGTCAGTGTTTGTGAGGGAAGAACTGGCAGGGCCTGGGTAGGTGGTCCTCCCAGGAGTGTGCCTGTTAGGGGCCCAGGAAGGAGACTCGGGCAAAAGAAATTCCAACTCGCAGCCAACCAGGAATAATGACAATAATTACGTTAGTGACTGCACCAGGCACTCACCCACAGTGTGTTTGACAGTTTGCAAAGAGCTCACAGGAACCTGACTCACAACCCCATTTGAAATCAAAACAGGGTGGGTTTTTTGTTTTTTAATCAGATCCTCATTATAGAACAAAATCGAGGTTAAGGAACAGGACAGCTCTGTGAAGCCCAGCCATCCATGCCCTTGACAATGTTTGGCTGTGGAAGCTTCCAGAAGGTTCCCTGTGCATCTTTATTTTGTTTTACTTTTTTGAGGCAGAGTCTCCCTATTAACTCAGGTTGGCCTTGAATTCACAGTCCCGTAGCCTCAGCTTCCTGAGTGTTAGGATTACAGGGGTTGCCATGACACCTGACAGCACATCTGCCTTTAAGAATAAAAATGACCATAAGCTCCAGCTTCATGGTCCTCCTCTACCTGCTCACTCTGTTGGGACTGTTTCATGTTTCATTTGGTGAAAAGGGTCATTTGGTCTTCACTGTGCACATAAGGACACTGACAGGCACAGATGAAGATGTATTCAAGGCCAGGATTTGAATCCAGGATCTCAGCCTCCCTGTGATACATATATCTGTGACAGGGTCAGGACTTTCCTTTGTTGGGTCACCATGAATCAGTACAGTGAGAACAGATGGGTAAGAGCTTAGTTCCTATACGGGTCCCCTTTTCCCCAGCCCGGTGACCAAGCACTATGGTCGGATGACCTGGGCGCTGCTTGGGCTGATTCTGAATGACCCCACAAACACATTTTAAATGCTCAGCTTCTAGCTGGTGGCTCTATTTTAGGAGGTGCTGGAGCCTCCAGGAGGTGGGGCCTGGATGGAGGAAGTGGGTCACGAGGGTGGGCCTTTGAAGGTTGTAGCCCAGCCCTGGTTCCCATCATGCCCTGTTCTTCCTGGTCTGCCATGATGTGAGAAGCCACCACCAAATGCCCTCCAGGTCTCCCCACCGCAGGAAGGGGAATCCTGCAGTCCAGTTTAACCATGAGCCAAACTACATCGTGTTCCCTTCAGTTGTTCCGGTCGGGTATTACAGTACTGGGAAAGTAGCAAATGGGGCTGTTTGATGTCGGGTAGTCCCCCAGCCTCTCTGAATCTCAGCTTCCTCGCCTGAGAGATGGGACCTACCTCAAGGGCTCAACATCACACAGCGACGCACTAACACAGCTCCAGACACGCTGGGTGCCTGTGAGCTGAGACTGTAATTCTCAACACTGTGGGGATGTGCCTGAATCTTTCACTTGGTAAGATGCACATGTGAAGGCCAGAGACGACCTTGGATGCCATGCCTCGGGAGTCATTCACTCTGCTTGTTGAGACAGGATCTCTCACTGAACCTGGAACTTACTGACTCCATGGGCGGCAGAGAGCGTCAGCTCAGCTGCAGGATAGTGTGTGATGATCGGGGAAGGTGAGGCTCCTACCAACTCGGGGGACTTTAAGTGAGTCCTACTGCTCATTCAGGAGGACAGGGTGGCTGATCCTCTAAGTCTGAGAGTCACTACAGGTCCTCCGAGGACAGGCAGACATTCGACTGAGTTCAGGGAGGCTCTGAGTTGCCCCCAAGTTCCCATTCCTTCCTTAATTGTTCCTTCAACATTTAAGAAGAAAGGGAGTAGAATAATCACCCTGCTAGATCCCCTCCCCAGAAGACTGCCTGTCTTCCTTTCCACACCCAGCATTTCAAAAATCAGAAGTTTAGGGACGAAGAAGCAAAAAAGTCTCATTTCATTACAGAAATTGCTCAACAGATGGAGTCGACTCCTCACAGCCGAGGCTGCAGAGGCGCCTGGCTGATGGGCTGTATTCTATCAGTTCCCCACCCCCTCTCTTTTGATCCTCTTTTTAATAAAGTCTGAGGGGAAAAAGTTAATTTTTCATTTTAAATGGGGAAGGTGTGGTGGAGGCACAGGGCTCCGGAGTTATTAATCGTCACCTTTGCTGCCTTGTCACCCGTTTCTGGAAAATCATTTTATTTCAAGTCTTGAGATGGGTGGGGAGAAGGGAATAGATTTTAAGAAATGAGAGGTCTGAGGACTGATTAAAGGCATTTCAAGGTGTAGAAGGTTTATTTTTTCTTTCTTTCCTCTTGACGTTCTCTGATAAGGGACTAGGAGAAATAAAAGCCATTTGCAAAGGAGGAAAGGATTTGAAAAAGTCTAGGAAGTGTCTGACCCCTTTGTCCCTTCCCATTAAAACTGTGTAAACAGGCAAACATGGGCTTAGAAGCTGTCTGGTTCCCGAGCCAGCATCAGAAGGCACGGGCTGTGCCAAGTAGAGGCAGCTGGGCAAGGAGCCCCAGACACCATTCCCGGACTGCCGAGAGTGTCCTGAATATTTCAAAGCACCTGCTAGTTTAATCCCCCTAAGTTTCAGGCAGGAAGTAGGATCTATAGATATTTGTCTGAAAGGGCTCAGGGCAAGGCAAAATATAGAAATCTTAACTATTAGGGTAACAGGTTGAGCAACCTCATCCCCAGATCCAAAATCCTGAAAGCTCCAAAATCCAAAATTTTCCCAGCTCCACCATGATGCCCCAAGTGGAAACTCCCACACTGGCCTCCTGTAAAGAGCAAAAGTGCAGATTCAGGCACACTAAAGACACTGTGTGAGATTATTTTTAGGCACAGAGAGATGACTCAGTGGGTAAAGCGCTTGTCCTGCAAACATGAGGACATGAATTTGAATCCCACATGGGGGCCAACTGGGCAGGGTGGCCTACCTATAAACACAGCACACGGGATGCAGAGACAGGATCCCTTGAGCAAACAGGTAAGCTACACTAGCTTAACAGTGAGCCCTCAGTTCAGGGAGAGACCCTGCCTCAAGACACAAGGTGGAGAGGGAGAGAGCACTGGAGAAAAACACCTGATGTTAATCTTGGGCCTCCATCCCCTCAGGCACACACACACACACACACACACACACAAATACGCAAATAAATGTAAGTGAGCATACCGCATACACATACATAAATACATACATATATACATGTTCTCAGGCTGTGCATATGTGAGTATATAAAACAGAAATGAGCCTTCAATAGACGTGGCTAATATTAGTCAGAAACAACTATTCCAAAAACCTAAGACCAAACACTTGTGGTCACAATAATTTTATTGTTACTAGTGTTTTTTGTGGATTTCACAAATACCAGTTATTCATTCGCTGAGTACACACTGCAGTGATCTTGACAGCTAAGGTCACTCAACCCAGAACTACCCAGGATTTCAGAAACTCACACTTCTGTGTGTGTCTGCCAAGGCTTTTCCCAGAACCTGAGGACTCTGCCTCCTGGATGGTTCCATCCACTGACACACTGAAATCTGAATGGCTATAAGAAGGTGTTGGAAACACAGGTCACTGGGAAGATGCCCTGAAGCATATCCCTTGCCCACAACCTCTTCCTGTCGCTCTCCTTCTTGGCTGTCACACCTCCTCCCCAGCCCTGAGTGAGGTGAAGAACTCCACCCCACTGCACTAACTCACTCAGGCCCTCAAGCTTGCCCAGCAGAGCACTCTCCTGACTGAGCCATCTCCCCTGCCCTGTGGGATTATTTTAAAGTGTGGCACTCTGTATTTAGGATGTCCAGAGTTTTGTAACAGCCACCTCCATCAAGTTCAAAATGTTCCCATGCCCAAAAAAGAAAGCCTTGTCCCCCATCAGCACCATTCTCCATGCCCTCTTCCTCTGCCCCCTGGCAACGAGGAAGCACGTCCCGCCTCTGTGGAACTGTCTTGTCTCAGTAGCTCCTATCAATGGGATCATGCCATCCATGGGGATTAGTGTCTGGCTCCCTTCACATCACATCATGGCTCGGGTGCATCCACACTGCAGCACAGCCCAGTGCTTCCTTCTCATGGCTGAGTTCAACATCAGCACTACAGCTTTTCTCCACTCAGAGTGTAGAACTATTTCCACAGTGCTATGGGGAACAGGCATGGACAGGCAACTGTGTGGACATCTGTTTCCAGTGCTTCTAATAAAATAGAAGAATTGTTGGACCAGGTGGTAAGTCTCTTTAGCCACCTGAGAAACCATTGTGCGGCTTTCCAGGTTGGTTCTGCTAGCCTTCATTCCCACCAGTCATGTCTGGTGCTTCTGATTTGTCTTCATCGTTTTATTTACTATCAATCACCCCATCATCACCACTATCACCACCACCATTATCATCACCATCAGCATCATCACCATCATAACCTAACCAGCATCACCACCATCACCATCATCATCACCATTATGACCACCATAACCATCACCACATTACTATCATCATCATCATCATCTCATCATCACTAACACCATTATCACCAACCATCATCACCATCACCACCATCATAACATTATCATCACATCACCCATCATCACCATCACCACCACCTCCATCCTGATGGGTGTTTAACAAATCGTGTTAGCATCAGCTGTGGCTGAGGGTACTGCGTGCTGACTGTGGTCAAGGCTCCACCCTGACTCCTCTCACCATCCTGCCTTGCTTCATTACACTCTTATAATAATCTTGAAATTGGTGCAGAATTAAGGCTCTGTAAAAAATCAAGTTATTTTTCCAAGGCCAAGCTCCTACTCAGTCCCGAGGTCTGTTAGCGGAGCAGACCTTGGCTGACATGCAACATCCATTGGGTCAGAACCAATCTTCTCAGCCTCTAGGAGTATAATCTCAGAAACTGTAATCCCATTTTCAGCTGACCTCAGTACATTTCCACTGCTGGGAGAGTGATGCTAGAATTCCAAGACACATTGTCAGACAGGGAAGCTGAACCCTTGAGGGGTTCCCCCATCTAGAAAAGGCCAAGTCTATCCATTCCCATCAACCGCCTCCTCTCCTTGTCCATCCCCACCCACCTCCCCCCCGCCTCCTCCTATCCCTATCCAGTCCCACTCATCCCCACCCATCCCCACCCATCCCACCCCACCTACTCTCCTCTCCTCTGCTCCTCATCCCCAAAGCCCATGCTGCTCCGAGGACGGCTCTGCGACAGTCATTTCTCATCATTCACAGCAGTTTTGTCAAGTTGCAAACACTGAGCCTGTCCTTCCCCCTTATCTTGCCCCCGAGAGATACAGCCCTGGAGCCTCTGATCGTGAAAACTCATCCATGGATCCATAAATAACCGTGTTTGCTGAATGTTTCTCCAGGAGCCTTACTGAGCACGCGTCACTGATTCATTAACATAGAGGCACAGCCACAGAGCTATGTCAGGTTGGCCATATTAACCATGGCGTTTATATTCTAAGAACTGCAGCCCAGAGCACAGTGTGGCCTTGCTCCATCCCAGCTGGGAATGTGTGCATCAGATAACTGGAATGTTCCACCACTCCACAAATGCAACTCTTGATTTGGAGTAGACAAATATGTTTCAGAAAATCAGTGAGTTCACACATGCGGAATGCACAAAGATTAATAACCAACTGTATTCACACTTATTTAACATCCATCTTCCTAGCTGGAATCCTGCTGAAGACCCAGAAACCTGGGCCCGAGTCCCTACCGCTGGCCTTCCTAGGGCCCGTTACCCAGCCTTGCAATTAGTATTTACCTACAACTTATTTATTTGCATACAACTTATTCTATATCCCCACCAATTACATCTGTTCATTCTGATTTTCCCCATGTTTTAACATTGATCATCATCATCACCATCATCTCCATCATCATCATCTCCATCACCACCATCACCATCACCATCATCTCCATCACCACCATCACCATCACCATCATCTCCATCACCACCATCACCATCACCATCATCTCCATCACCACCATCACCATCATCTCCCTCACTGCCATCACCATTCCCATTCCATCAACTTCATCTTCATCATTCCCATCATCTTCATCACCACCAAATTCATCACCATCATCATTACTATCTTCATCAACGTTACCATTACCTTTTTGTACTGATGCCCAAGTCAGATCTTACTTCAATTGATATCTGATGAATGACTCAAATGACTGATTTGAAATACCGAAAAATTAAAGTTGTTGTGATGGGTGATAGTATGTGCACATGGTGCCTCTTATTCTCAGGGATGTGGTCTGCAACTTCCATGAATGTCTAACACCATGGGTAGGACTGCACCCTGCGTACTATGTTACCCACAGACCTACACTGCACGCCAGTGAGGACTTCTCGTGCCCCATGATCAGAGCTCCGTAATGTGGGAACAACAGACAAAATGACATGGATCTTTCATTTTTCTTCCCCACCATTGCACAGGATGAAGACTTGTTCTCAGCACAGATCTTTGCACCTCCGCACACTGTTTCTTTCAGAGACTTTCACCTCTCACTCACAGGAAGTACTTCACTGCCTCTCTTTGACATGTCAGCACACCCATTTTGGAGGGGATCATCTTATTTACTTAAATAAAGAGTTGTTTTAACATAATCATCAAAATACTCTAACAGATTGGATAACCAAGCAGAGCTTTTTAATGACTAATGGGAGGGTAGCACACATAGTGTACACACCCCAACTGTGGATCATGAAATCAACAACTCTTTAAAATGACTAATAGGAGAGTAGCATACGCAGTGTGGATACACAACATAGGCCAGAGCAGACTGGCTCACAGCTTCCCTGTGGTGCTCAGAACACTGCACAATTTAAAGTGTGGAAATTGCTTATTGGAGGATCTTTCCACTGACTGTTTTTCACTCTACCTCATTGAAACTACAGAACCCAAAACTGTAGGTAGGAAGCTGGAGAGATGGCTCACAGATCATGAGCACTGGCTGCTCTTATAGAGGACCCAGGTTCAGTTGCCAGCACCCACATGCAGCTAACAATCAGCTATAACTCCAGTTCCAAGGGATCTGACACCCTCTTCTGGCCTCTGTGGGTACTGCACACACATAGTGCACTTCTATACATAGAGACAAAATATTCATATATAAAATAAAAATAAATTTAAAAATACTATGGGTAAGGCAGGACAACTGTGCTACACATTTTGAGGTTAGGAAGAAAGTGGATGGGGAGGCCTTGCTGTGACCAGAATTCCAGTCATATCAGAGACGGCCCTGGGTGGCTAGCCTTGAGACATGAAGCCCTGGGACCTAGAGGAAGACGGTAGATGGGTTCTGTATCTTAGTTCAGCCTCCTCTGGCTTGACACCCTGTGCTTCTTCCTCCCTACAGAACTCACAGAAAGACAGACTGCCACGCAGGCCCCAGAGTAGGAGGACAGAGCACAGAAGGAAGAGAAGCTGATCCAGCTCAGCTCAGCCCAGCACCCAAGGAAAGTCACGGGACAGAACCCAGGGCACTCTGGGATGGAACAACCCCTGAGACACTGCTGATTCCAGAACTCTCTGCCACTCTAACACTCTGCCTCCCTTGAGTGACAGGCATTATATTAGTTCCATCACCCCTCGTGTTGGAGGATTCTAGAAGAGCTGAAGGCAACATCAGATGGTTTCATGAGCTTCAGGGAATGCTATTTTTATCCCTAGACAGTGATGCTGGAGCTTTCTAAACTCCTCTATCTTTTCACTCACCACCATATAGATTCAGTGGGGCCACCACCTGCCCAGGTGACTCCGTTTCCCTCCACAGACAGCACCTGCACAGCCTGCCCAGCCCAATATGCTAGGAGGTTTAACCACATCATCTTCACCTGGAGGCAGAGGGAAGTGTGGGCAGATCCAAGAGGAAGGTGCTGGGCAAGCTTTGACTAAGCTTTCAAACCCTCTCTCATCTAAGGCAGACACCTCCACGATCACTACAGGATTTTTCCAAAACATCCGGATTTGATACCCACCCTACAATGTCTGATCCCAGGACACAGATCCCAGAAGGGTCAGAGAGCTAAGCTTGAATCTCAGCTCCTCTTCTTAAGCTGTGTGACCTTGGTTAAATTGCTACCTCTCTGTTTGGTGTCTAGTATGGTTGCAGCACTCACTTTTTTTAAGAGTTGAAGTATTGAGTGGAAATCAAGCACTAGGTGGTGACTGTCATTGAGCGACAGTTCTGTTCTAGCTAACCCTAGGGAGACATATACACATCTTGAGTTAGATGCCTGTGACTATGGCAGGTACAATATGGGAATCTTCTCCATGTACATAGAACTTACATGGATGATGAAGACAGTATAAGAAGCAATAGAATTCAGTGTTTCCTATCAGCTGATTCTACATCTAGAAACACTGGTTTAAATAAATGAAAAACTTAATACTATTCCTCAGAAGGTTAAACACAGACTTTCTGTATGGTCTAGCAAATCTGCACCTAGGAACATATGCCAATGGACTGGAAGCAGAGACTCACACAGACATGTGTGCCCTGGTGGTCACAGACTACCATACCATGAAAGAAACAACATAGGTCTGTCAACAGAGGCCTGGCTAAGCATGGTCCAGTCACGTAACTGATGACCATTCAGCCTAAGAAACGAAGGAAAGGTCTGGGGAATGGCTCAGTGGGTAAACTGCTGTTCCCATAGGCATGAAGACCTGAGTTCGATCTCCAGCACCCATGTAAAAAGCCAGGCATGATGGCCCGGGCTTGGGTCCCAAGGAAGCAGAGACTGAAGGGTCTCACTTGCCAGCCAGCCTAGCGAAGCAATGAGCCCCAGGTCCCTGTGAGAGACCCAGTCTCAGAAAGCAAGGTAGATGGCTGCTGAGGAACAGCAGCACCCAAGGTTGACGTCTGGCCTCCATGTGTGTATGCATGCACACACAGACATATCACACACACATAAAAAAAACAGGAAACAGGGAAATTCTGACACCCACAACAACATGGATGATCCTTGAAAACAAGGTCACTTTACCCACTGAGCCATCCCCAGCCGTTTTCTTTCTTTCTGACACTGAATGGTCATCAGTTGTGTGGCTGGACCATGTTTAGCCAGGTATCTGTTGACAGACATATGGTGTTTCCTTTTGGCGTGGTAGCCTGTGACCACCAGGGCACTGCTGGGTCAGTAAGATGGCCCAATGGATAAAGATACTTGCTGCAAAAGCCTGATGATCAGAATTTGATTCCTGGAACCTACATAGAGGTGGGAGAGAGAACTAAATCCACAAAGTTGTTCCCTGACCTTCACACATTCACCATGACATTGGGGCCATCGAAAAACACATGCATCATACACACATAATAATAATAATAATAACAAAATATAACAAAAATAATTATTAAAAATCATTTTAAAGAAAACAGCATATTAGGCAAAAAGGCAAGCTATGTATTTAATTTCATAAAGTACCTAGAAAGGGCAAATACAAAGATGGAGTTTGAATCAAAGATTCCTGTTTTACTTAGAAACAGGACTTTGGTTTCCTTATGGTCAAGAGTTTCTGTTTGTGTTGGGGGAGGCGGTGCACATCTGGAATATCTGCACTTAGGCAAAGGCAGGAGGATCAGAGTTTAGAGCCATCCTCTGCTACACAGTGAGAGGGAAGACATCCTGGGCTACATGAGACATTGCATCAAAAAAAAAAATAAAATATATATATATATATAAAAGAAAAAAATATAAAAGAGTTTCCAGCTGTGATGACGGAAATTTCCAGCAAGAGAAGACAGGGACAATTTTGCAACAGTCTGGCTAGGCTTCATGCCACTAAATTTCCTCTCAACATGGCTTAAAGGACACATTTTGTTACATATATTTTATGATCACAGGAATACTTGTCAGTTGAAATTTTGTATTTTTTAATGTAACCTCTAGAAACATTTAAAATTACATACATGGTCTTTTCCTGGAATACAAAATGTCTAGTGTAGATCCAGAAAAGACAGGCGGCAAGTAGAAGTCCTTGTTAATTAGTGAGTTACAGTCTAGTGTAGATCCAGAAAAGACAGGCGGCAAGTAGAAGTCCTTGTTAATTAGTGAGTTACAGTGTCACAGGGTGGAGAAGGGAGACCCACCTCTCTGGGAGTTGAATGACAGCTAATTAGGTGAAGAAAGAGGAACTGGTGTGGGGGCCAACACGGAGGTGGTGGCTGGAGGAGACCCCGGAGCCCGGAGCCCGTGGGGTCAGAGCTCTGACAGTGAGGTTGGGCGAGGGGCTGGAGCGGAGGCGACAGGGACTGGCAGGCCACCAGGGCCTGGATTTATCCAAGGACAGTGCTACTCACAGTCTCTCAGCCACGATGATCTCCCCAAATGACTCCCAACCCTCTGCCTCTAAGTGGCGGACCCACCGCACCTACAGTCAGACCACAAACCCCTGGGGGTCAGAGCCCACCTCCTCCTGTCTCCGCACCTCCTCCTAGCATTGCAGTCGAGAGCTCCAGGTTGGCACTGGCTTTACCCAAAGGTGCCCTACTGGTCCCCACCCTCTCCAGCTCCCTGCTCACCCCCGGGTCCTGGCTTCCTCTCCATCTACTGTGCTTCTGAAGGCTATTTGTGGAACACCACACCATGGAACCCAGAGATAAAGAACAAAGGTGCCATTAAAAATATCCCTCCAGGGCTCCACAATAATTAAACCTTTTTAACTGTTAAAAATCAGAGTGAGGCGGAACCACTGTGTTTGGAATTTGACAACACGGATTCACAGTCCACATCTTTCTTCCCTGCGTCACGAGCCATAACAGAAGCCTGATACAGAAAATCTGGAGATCCAAGCTTCGACTGTCCCATAGGAGCTACAGTGTGAAAGCCTGCCTAGGAATTCAGGTACCCGGATCATGGTATTCAGAAGTGTGGGCTTTGAGGGGACTATAATTTTGATATTAAATGTTCCACCAAAGACCTGTGTGTTAAAAGGAGGTTAAGAGACGAAGCCTAGGCGAGGTCTGTAGGACATGACGAGGCGCGCCCCTGGTGAGACTGTGAAGCCTGGCTCTCTCCCTCTCTTTTCCTTCCTGGCTGAGAGGTGAGCAGTTTTGCTCAACCTCGGGCTTCCAGCTTGATGTACTGCCCAACCACAGGTCTGAAAGCAACAGACAACCAATGATGAAAGGAACCCCTAAAATCATTAACGAAAATAAGCCTTCTCTTCTCTGTAATTTGTTTATCTCATGGTTTGTTATAGCAGCAGAAAGCTGACTGACACGGGGATGACTAGGGTTAGGCAGGTCATGAGAGTGGGAGGAGACCGGCTTTGAAAGAGGGAAAAACACCCAAGACCGCATGTCTGCTCTGTCCCGCCATGGTGTGGCCTCCACCAGAAGCTGCACAGATGCAAGTGGTGTCTTTTGATGCCTCCAGAACTGTGAGCCAAATCTTTTGTGGGAGGGGACAAAACATGGTGCTGGGAATCGAACCAAGGGCCTCACGCATTCTAAGCAAGTACTCTACCACTGATATTCCCAGTCTTCCAAATAACTTTCTATTCTTTATGAATTACTCCATCTGCTATATTCCATTACAGCAACAGAAAAGACTAAGACAGTGGATGGCTCACTGAGAACCTGCTACCAGGTAAGAACCTGTAAGACACTGGAGAACTGGGCCAGCTCCTGCCAAAACTCCCTCCTGTGCCCCTAATCTCACATTCAGAATCACTGTGGACTAGATGGTCAAAGGAGCCTGAGGAAAGTAACGTTTTATAGCACCTGCCATGTGACAAGAGCTATGGCAGATACCGGCCCACCCAGCCTTGCTCTGAGTCTACAGCATCTCAGGGAGGAGCAGGCAGCCACAAGGCACAGGTGATGCCCCAGGGGACAAGGGGTTAAATTTTACTTGTTTTCAAGCCACATGGCTCCTAGGCATAAAAGCCAAAATTTAAACCAAAACTCTTCCCTATTCTCTCTGCCACAGAGATCAAGATGGGGAACTGAAGGATGAATAAATGGAAACAAGAAGAGAGACAGCAGACCAAGATGTCCACTGAGGAGAGGTGGGATTCCCAGCCCCATGTGGTGATGGGGTGGCGGGCATCAGCAGCTCAGGGAGTAAGGGAGAAAACAGAAAAAATGCCAAACGAACCCCACTGTGTCCAAAGAGGGCATGACTGGCACCTAGTGGCACAGGCCTGTCATCCCAGCCACTCAGCAGTGAGGCACCATCACATGTTCCAAACCAGCCTCGAGTGAGTTCATGGCCAGCCTGGGCTACTTAGTGAGATACTGTCTCAAAGAAAATGTAAAAAGGGGGCTGGAGATATAGTTCAGTGGTAGAGCTTTTGCTTAACATGCCTAAGGCCCTGGTTCAATATCCAGTAATGCCAAAATCTAAAATGATTTCATAAATGACAGAATTCAACAAATATTTCTGGTCTATTATGTTCTAGCCACTGCATGCTTGGTGCTGAATGTATAAAGAAAAAATTAAAAACAAATGCCAGTCACTGTAGAAAGTCTTCTGTGAGCTATGCGTAGTTCTCTATGTAATGATGGGACCCCTCCAGTTCCAACCAAGGCTGTCTGGGCAAATTCTAGCCTGTCCATCCCATGGCTGACGGGCCAGAAAGATGCAGCGCCCAACTTCTAGGGCCAACCAGGAGGGGAAGGGGAGTCATGAGGTGACGTAAGAAACCAGACTCCAAATACCACATGGACAGCAGTTAGATGAGGCCCTGGAGCCCGGCTTCACCTCTGTTTCCACATCGCTAAAATGGGGACAATGTCACGGACCCCCACAGGCTTGTCTGAAGGTTCTAATGAGTTAATATGCTAAACTGCACACCCCAGTCCCTCCAGGCTAGGATGGAGAAACTCGTGGAAGTCAATCCTCCCACCATGGATGACAGCCCAATACAGTCACCCAAATGGCACAGCAGACTGGGGAGAGAGACAGGAGGATGCTGAAGATAGAGGGCTACTCAGTCCAAACCCACGGGGCTGGCTGCCCGCCAGTGCTTGGTCACCTTCCATTCCTCACTGCTCCGTCTCTCAAAGCTGAAGAGCACCACTAGGAACCCCCGAGGCTGGAGTGCTTGTCCCCCCGGGGAGAAGGCACCATTGGGGAGCTAGGAGGCTGAAGCCCAATGGTCATTCAATTGGAGAACAAAAGGTTCTCATGGAGTGGAACGAGGCCAACAAGCAAGAGGCATGTAGAGCCCGTGGGAAGGACCAGAGGCAGCTCGCCTGGGACTCCCCAGAGACCCGGCACTAAGAAATGTCATGTGTCTTGTCATAGAAACTAGCCTCCAAAACAATGAATGACCTGGGCGTCGCCTGTCATCCCAACACTCAGGACACTGAAGCAAAAGGATCATGAGTTTGAGGCCAGCCTGGGCTACATAGGGAGTGTCAAGACACCAAAAAAGAAGAGTAGGCAAGAAGGTGCAGAAGGGATATGGGATTGTCTGTGAAGGGACTGTGAGCGAGGCACTTCCCAGCCAGGGACTGAAGGCAAGTGTATGAGTCCCCTGCTGCTGTGTAACAAGCAACCCCAACAATTGCTTCACTCTGCTACCAGCTCTCATAATGGTACTCTGGTGGTCTCAAGTCCAGAGGAGGTCTTGCTAAATAGCATCAAGGTGCCAATAGGGCACATTTGTTCTAGAAGATCCTGGAAGGGCTTATCTCCTTGTGTTCGGTATTAAAGCCTACCTGTGCTCTTAGCTCTGGCCCTCCCTCTACCCTGTGGGGCCTAGGCCTGTTAGGTGTTGAGCAACGATCGTGACCCCAAATACCCCAAGGAACGGTAGGAGTTCGGCCTGCTCTGCCTGAAGCTATGGCATAGGTCCTAGGGAGCTGCTGCAGGTAGGGCACAAAGATTCATTTCCTCTTCCTCAGTGCTTGCTTCACCTGACCCCTGCAGGCCACATCAGCCCTAGAACCTTCCCACCTTTACCTAAAGACCCTGCCTTGAACTTTCCCGCCTTTAGTAAAGTCCAAACAGGCCTCCCTATATAAACCCCTGCCTTGATTTCAATAAACAAGCTGTGCACTGACACAGACTTCCGGGTGTTCTTGCCAATTGTATACCCACTGCCCGAGGACCCATTCCCCTCTGGCCTTCCCGCCACCTGGGTCCCACTGGGAGCCAGAGCACAACAGCGTCTGGCCCCGAGAGCCACACGGGACAGGAGCGGGAAGAGACTGACACTACCCTGCAAGCCATCAGATAGCCTCCCTCTCACTGCAAGCCTTCTGCCCTCCCCTTTGCCTTATAAGACAGTCCACACACTCTCCAAGGTCTTTTATGAATCACAATTGCAAAGTCTCTTTGCTGTGGAAAGAAATGTGGGTTAGCAGAGATGGTTCAGTGGATGCAGGTACTTGCTGCCAACTCTGATGACCTGAGCTCTATTCTCAAGACCCATGTGGTGGAAAGAGAGACATGACTCCTGTAAGCTGTCCTCGGACCTACACACATAGACCATGGCATGTACACACATACACTAAATAAATAAATGTAATTTAAATTGTTTAAAGAAACGTTTCTACAGATCCTAGGAGTTACGGAACAGATGTTATTAGGGGTAGCAGCTTTGTACTCCCTACTACAGCAAAGAAATGCACTCCAAGCCTCAACTTCCTCATCTTCAAACTGGGGGTTGTAGCACCACACTGACTGACTGGAGGGTAACACTGTGGTCTCCTCCCTCCAGACTGAGACACCCTGTCCTGGAGGGAGACGACAGGCTCAGAGAACTTACCAGAAGGTTACAAGACTCATAGTCCCCTCCCTGAAGTTCTGCAAGCCGGAAACTAGCTGTGGAATGTGGGGACTCTTCAGTGGGCCTACCCGCAAGTTGCACAGTGTGCCCTAGAGATGCCACTGCATCCCTCACCCAGTCTGCTGTGGCTTTGTGTGATGCAGTCCCCAGAAGATGGACATGCTCCGTAAGTAACCTTAGTAAGCTCATCGGTCTGTTGTTGACCTCTCTATCTGGGATGAATAGACACACACTTCATGGGAAAAGTCACACACCAGATTGGAGGAGCAGGTGGGTGTCTGTGGTCAGTGATGGCCCACCTTCTTCTCTTCCATTCTCCACAGTTTACCTGAACCACCCTCTGGTATCCTTGGGATCAAGGATCTCTTCTCTCCAAATCTGGACGTGCGGCTCCAGAGGAAGGTGAGATCTTGGCTCCCAGGCTGGCTATGACAAGTCCACTACTATTCTGACACATGGACCCATACCCTTCACACAATCCACACCCCTCACAAAACCTGGGATTTTTCGAGTAAGCTCTATTGCCGGCCTGTCAGAGTCATTTGACTGATAATTGCGCTCTGAAGCTGGAATTGACAAATTGCCCATGCCTCTTTACGATGAGATGTTTACCTGATCTGTTTGATAAATATTAATTCACACGCAAAAATATTTCCAGCTCTGAAGCAACAGGGGCAGAATGATGCCTCGATCCCTCCCCAGACTACGAAGACAATGAGAGAGTTACGGAATACCAGCCCTTATCCCAATGATTTATTGGGTGTGAAAGGAGTTAGGAAGAAGGGTTTTACATTCCCTTCATCAGCTGTACACAAGAGAGGAAGCTGCAGTCCTCTCCAAGCCCTCCATGGACAGGTAGAGTTCAAGACCAGAGATATGAGTTCCAATAGACCACATATTGTGACCTTCAGACAAATGGCCAGAAGGTCTCCTGTGTCCTCACACTGAGGAGCTGTTTAAAAGAGTCGATATCTAGCATTTGGGAGGGAAGACAGGAGAATAACAAGTTTGAAACGAACTTGAGTTACATAGCAAGACCCTGTCTCAAAAGTTAATTAAGGGCCAGCGAGATGGCTCAGTGGGTAAAGTGCTTGCCCCAAAGCCTGATGACCTGAGTTTAATCTACATGATAGGAGAATATTGACTCCCTCCAAGGTCCTCTAACCTCCACATTTGTGCCACCGTGTGAGAATATACACGTGTACACATATGCACAGACACACACAAAAACAATAATAGTAATAATAATAAACAAATGTAAAGAAAACTAATTAATGACTGAATTAAGTTAAAAGAGGAGGTATGCATTGAACATCAGTTCTAATTCAGACTCCACTAACTGGCATCTAAGTCTCAAGGCCAATCCATGAGATCTGGTTCCTTACTGTCCCATTTTACAGATGGGCACTCAGAGGAGCAGGGGATCTGTCCAAGGTCGCAGCTAGAAGGTTGCAGAGCTACATCCACAGCCCCCATCTCACACAGCCCAGCATAGTTTGAGGACCAGAGCTCGAGTTTGTAATTTACAGTCTTTGGAACACAGTCTTGTTGTTTGGCTTGTATATTATGCATGGCTGATTTTAAGCCTGGATGACAGAGTTGCAGCATTACAAGGTAAGCCAGATGGTCTTCAAAGCCTAACTATTTACTACCTAGCCTGTGAGAATTTTGTTGACCCGTGGTAAAACATAATTGGCCTCAAGCTGGGGAAATGGTGCAGTTGGTAAAGTGCTCACCGTCCACACATGAGAACTTGGATTGATTCCCCAGAACCCAGGCAGAAACTTGGTATGGAGGTATGTACCTGTAACATCAGCTCTGCAGAGCTAGACACAGGTGGATCCGGCTTGCAGCCGGCCAGCCTAGCTAAATTGGCACACTCCAGGCAAGTGAGAGACCCTGTCTCAGAAACAAACCAACCAAGGTGGCTCCTGGGGAACAACACCCAAGATTAACTGCTGACTTCCACATACACACACATGCATGGACATGCACCTGCATGCATACATGCACACACATGTGCACACATGCAACCGATTTGCCAGCAAGTTCATGGACCAGTATAAGTCCCCAAGTGCTCATGAAAAGGCAACCAAAATAAGAACGACGGCTGCTCCTGCCGGGCAGTGGTCGCATCTCTGCTCTTATTTCACTGATTTCTAACCATCTTCACGTCCTTGAGAAAGACAAAGAAATCTTCCCAGCCACCCCCGCTGAGGAGTCAGCCTTCAAGATAATAAACCTTGTGTTTCATGCAGTAAATCCAAGATCCTTCAACATATTTAATAATATTGTAGCACTCTCAGTGTTTCTGGATTCTTAATGAGAGTTGAAATTGCAGTATCTCCTTCAACGAGCTCTTCCGGAAATACGTGCGGCTTTCTCCAGTCAGAACACAAGAGTCTAAAGACAGTCAGCTGGAAAGGGTCGGTATTAATTACTGAGCAAGGCCACGAGTGAGAATCCTCACAGTCTCTGACCTGACACCTAAGCTAGTCAGCAGCCTTGCTAGCCACAGAGAGCTCCTGAGGTCTGAGTAAGGTGACAAGAGATTCTAGACTTTGGGAGAAGTTCCAGGTTATGTAGCCCAGGCTGGCCTTGAACTCACAATCCTCCTGCCTTAGCCTCCCAAATTCTGAGATTACAAGTGGGAGTCCCCAGTGACACCCAACTCAATACACAACTGACACCAACAATGTCCAAGTAGTGTATGCTGTCGGCCTCCTGCAGGACAAATGGCCCCCATCTTCAAAGAACAGAGAGGAGAGATACAGAAGACATCATAGGGCTCTTCACTTAAGTGAATTGCCTGTTGAACTCTAGAATGTACACATATCACACACGCATGTGCACATAAACACATACAAGCATACATACACACATATTAACACATAAATATGCAAAAACTCACATACACATGCATGCATATGCATATACATGTGTGCACTCATGAACAATGCATACACACATAAACAAATGTTCACACCCATATATACATGCGTGTACACATATGCATTCATTTATATATGCATGCATATATACATGCATACACACAATCATGAATGTGCATTCATGCATACACGTGCACACAGTCATACATACAGGTTTGCACACATTCAAAAACACACATACAGTTATATGCACATGCATGCATGTGCATGCAGCCATGCACACATAGCATCATACATATACACACGCACATACACATGCACGCACACCTCTTTAAAGACTACCCTGGCTGCAAAATTCAGGCTCTCATGACCTGGTCATCCTTGGACATCTTGGGCTGTGGCTGCCCACACAGATGCAGACCGTGAGTGCCACATTACCTCCCTTATGTACACATGGCCAAGCCACTCCCAGCCAAGCTCCCTCAGCTTCCTCACCTGCAAATGGGGACAATCAGGCCTCTCAATTTCCAGAGCTAAGACTGGGATCAAATGAAACAGAGTAGACCAGCAGCTGCCTGGGAGCTTTTTAAGCGTGGCCCTCAGGGCTAACGATGCTGGCTTACTGGTATTTTGAACCCTGGTGAAGGGTGGTCCCCAGACCAGAACCAACTGGGTTAGAGATACAGATTCTCAAGCCTATCCTAGACCTGCTAAGTGGGAAACGCCATGGGAATGTGATCCCAGATGATTCAGGAGCACACTGAGTGAGGAATGCTGGTGTGTGTGTGTGTGTGTGTGTGTGTGTGTGTGTGCATTCGTATGTGTGTGTGTGTGTGTGTATCTGTACCTGTCTATGTATAATATATGTGTGCATGTATATGGGAGGACACACATTAGCGGGGAAGTCAGAGCCTGATGTGGAGTGTCTGCCTCAATCCCTCTCCACCTGACATTTTGAGGCACGGTCTCTCACTGAACCTGAGTCCATCATTTCATTTCGGCTGACTGGTCAGGGAACCCCAGGGATCTGCCCATCCCTACCCCCAATGCTGGGGTTACAGACACCCATGGCCATGCCTGGCTTTTACACAGGTGCTGAGGATTCGAACTCAGGTCCTCATGCTCACACAGCAAGAGCTCTTACCCACTGAGTCATCCTCCCATCCAGAAGAGCTGTTTTAAGCAGCATGTGGCATGGAAGGAAGGGCAAGACGTCAGGGCGTGGAAGACAGCGGGCAGTGGGGTGGGAGCAGGGAGTCAGGGATAGCTTACTCAAGCTGCCTTGATGCCCGTGAGCTGTGTGCCCCAGCCTCCTGCTTCTAGTTCCAGATGCAGGCCAAGATCACCCTGAAATCACAGAGAGCCAAACCCCCAAGGCTCGTTCTCACCAGAAATTAAAAGCTGATCCTGCAGAAGTAACAACAGAACTGTCCTCACTGGATCCCCAAAGAGGGCGGGATGGGGAGGCTGGTGGAGGGGTGCAGGGGTGTGGCTGAAGAGGAACAGCACTGTTCCAAGCTAGATAACCATGGTTTACAGTCCATGCTGTGCTTCAGAACAGCTGCTGGCGAGGACACTGCATGTTTCCAGTCGAAAGAAACGAGGCGTGCATGAGGCCACGTACATTACATTGTACCCACACATACAGGACAGTCATGGGTTAAAAAATTTAAATTAAATAAACTTTTAAGAATAAAACAAACTTTAAATTCCTGATACTCAGACTCAAGTCCGTTTTAGGGGAGGGGCCCAGGCAAGCAGAGTTCAAAGACATCCCGTTTACTCCAAAGGCAAACTCAGCCTAGCCTAGACCAGATACTAGAAACTTCTACAGTGAAGAGTCAGGTTAAGGACTTTTCAAAAACATTTTTAAGAGGTTGGGGAGGTGACTCTGTTGGTAAAGTGCTTGCTGCACAAGCGTGAGGACTTGAATCCAACCCTGAGCACCCGTATAAAGTGAGGTTCAGCAGTGTGTGCCCTGGAGAGGCAGAGATAGCCTGACCTTGGAGACTGACTGGCCAGTCAGTGTAGGAAAAATGGCCAGCTCCAGGTCCGGTGAGAGAGCCCGTCTCAAAAACCAGGGTGGAGAGCCAGTGAGGAAGACACCTGACACTGACCTCTGGCCTCCATGCACCCACACACAGGTATACACGTACACACATGCATACACCGTTTTTTAGAGTCATGGAACAAAACTCTCCACCATCAGGCCCACTTCATGGGCCTTTACAGTCACATCTCATACAAGCACCCCTCTAACCCCCAAACATATCTCCCCCAAAGGAGACCCCAGTTCCTCAGCAGGCGCCCCCTAGCCTTCCCCGAGCCCAGCTCCATGCCGTCTGCTCTCTATCTGTGACTTTGCCCATTCTAGACATTTCATTGAACCCAGTCCTGTGGCCCGTGGACCTTCCTGCCCGCTGTCTCTCACAGGCTGTCTTTGAGTTTTCCCCACACTGAGCACAGGGCAAAACCTCCTTTCCTTTAAGTCACATTCAAACACAAGCGTTCGGTGAATTGAAACTCACATGAGCCCCTGTGTAGGCGTCATGCCATTGCTGGACCTTGAGAACATCGTGACTCTCGGCGATACCTGTCACAGGCCTCTCCCGTCCACTAGCCCCTGTCAGGATCCATTACAGAGTGACCTGGGTAAAGTCACACACGCCCGTTCCACTCAGTCCCATACAGCTTCAGCCTCTGTGGCCCTGACACCTCCTTTTCATGGTAAGGGATCTGCCCTGATGAGGCCAGACGGGCCAGAGCTATGTGGGGAAACCATGTCTGTCACCCCACAACTCCAAAAACAAAGCAGGGCACAATGAAGCAGGTGGTTCCCAGGCTTCTTAGAAAAGTGGATGCACCTTGGAGTCCCATCAAAATACCTCCACTACCAGGGCAGCTCCACCTGAGAACCACAGAGCCAACTAGACTGCGGGGGAGGGTTCGAGGAAGGTGCACACACACACACACACAAGAAAAACTCACTACCAATTTAGAACAGTCTCCAAACAAGGTTCCACTGAATAATCTGTTCTACAGTGTGCTAGCAGGTTCTATGAGAAGAGACACAGTGTGCTCATTTTGATCATCCCTGAATATCAGCTTCCCCTTTGGGAGATTCTCTGAGCAACAGTGCAAATTAAAGGCTCTGAAAAGCTCTGCAAGAAAGGAAATGACTCATCTACTGAATACATCTGACCTAGGAAAGATACCGGACATGGGTGTGTCGAGGTATGACTTCACCTATAAATGCATCTGAAGTCCCTACACAGGACCCAGTATGTGACTGGTACCATACAAAAATCTGAGGATGAGGCCATGGAAAAGATCTTTATGATTCCTGCACCAAACATGATTCCATTTTAGTAGCTAACGACGTTAATTAGGGATCGAAAACAAGTGTACTTGCCCGTAATTCCAGCAGCTGGAAGGAAGGGGCGGGAGAAGCAGGAGTTCTAGGCTAGAGGCTAGCCTGGGCTATATTACAAGCTGTCTGAAAAGAAAAGAGTAGAGGGAGGGGAGGGGGGCGAGAAAGAGAGAGAGAGAAGAGGGGGGAGGGGAGAGAAGAGGAGGAAGACACCAACACGTGAATCGCATATTCTTTCAGTCTCTGGCTCCTCTCCACTCAAACCCCTGCAGACCCTCCTCCTGCAGGGAGGGCTACTTTGAGCCTCTGCAGTATTTATAGTTTCCTCCATGGCAGAGAGAACCCGCAAGGCGCTGCCTACAACAGCCTCCAGGCAATTTTACTGACCTCGCTGTATCTCTTGGCAGGCTAACATCCCGGGTCTGACCTTTGTTTTCTCCACCAGTTTTGCCAGTGAATGGAGACAAGTAGTGAGTCTGTTTCTCCCTTCCTGGCCTCGTGGTAGGAAGCAAGGATGGCACGCTGTTAGGCCACCCCAGTGAACAGCAATGAATCTGCAAACAGAGCCTTGATCTTGAACCTACCGGAACAGAACTCCACCTGGCCGAAAGTTTTCCAGGTGATTTGGGTCAAAATCAAGCAGAGATTGTTCAGCCTACAGTGTTTGTCTCTGACTCCTATAAGCTGGGATCAGTCCCAGATCCAACCTTTCCTAGCGGTGTGACCGTGGGGAAGTCATCTAACCTCTCTAAACCTCAGTTTGTTGGGAGTTATACCACTGAACACCCCAAACAGTTGGTAGGAGAATTAAAGATTTCCTTTGGAAGAAGTTTATCCCAGGGCTTTGTATGCAGTTGGAGCCTAATCCCTGCTGGAGTTCATGAGCAGGGATTGCTACCATGGTTACTTAGAAACCATCGCATGTAGCTCTGGCCCTGCTGACACCGCGAGCTGACCCCTCTCCCCACCCATCCCTCCAGCCTCAACCCCTTTGCCCACCCTTCTCTCCCAAGGTCTCTAGCTTGTCTCTAGAAACACCAGCTCTCTCCCCTGCTTCACCGAACACAAAAGCACTCCCCTTCCCTTTCCTCTTAGGTCACATTTAGGCATCATTTCCCAGAATTCTTTGCAGCTAGACTTGTGATCAATATATGGGTGGAAGCAAGGTCCAAAGTGTTCACGTCTACTCCCCTTCCCCCAACCATCTCCCACCAGGGTAGCAACACCCAGAGCAAACCGTGACTACATGATGAAGATTCTGGAGCCTGGGTCTTTCCTTCCAGAATGAATGAGCCCCAGGAGCAAGAGAGATCTCATTCCCACAGCCTTTCAAGCATGTCTATGTTGCATGAATTATGAATAACACTCTGCCATATTTCGCTGCCAAGACCTTTGAGCTTTACCTTCTAGAGAATCAATATGAGCAGAATTCCCTTACCTTCTTATGGGTTCCTATCCCTGGAAACATTCCCTCAGATCCTGGCTTCTTCCCATCACCCACACCTCTGTTCTCAGGGTCTCCAGCCACAGCACCACTGAGCTCTGCTTGGATAACTCTGTGTTGGTGGGGGAACAGGTGGATATTGAGCTGCATCTCAGCCCCACACTCTAGATGTTGCAGGTAGTTAGTCCACTTGTCTCTCCGCCACACTCAAACTACTTAAGTTGCTAAATGTCCACAAGGGCAGGGGGATGAAGGCAAAATCAATCCCAGGAAGGGCTCACAGGTTTACAAAAGTGTCACCTTCCTAGAATGGACATCCCCCTCCCTCATCCATCTCACTCTGCATCCCTTGCCCCAGTCACATGCTGTCTACAGGATTCAGCACTTTCTGAAATTACAGCGTGAATTTCCTATTTATTTGCTGGCTCCTTCCCCTGCTGTAATAAAAATCTCACAAGAACAGTCCATCCTGCCTGCAGCTTTATCGCTCCTGCACAACCAGTACCCCGTTCCTAGCTCGGGCGAACAAGGGAGGAACTACTGAATGGCAGCGATGGGAAATGGCTTGTGGATGGGAGGATTAGAACTCAGGGGAGGGATGCCATCATTTGCCTCCAATTACCCGGGTGATTGGTGAAGGAGACAGTGATTCAAGTGTCTGGGGAAAGTGGGACCATTTTGCAGATGGCGGGCATCTGTGAACTTCAATCACGGCCACTCCCATCAGTAGCCGCTCCCAGCTAGGAGGAAGTGGAGCCCAGGCTGAGCCTTTGTAAAGTTGTCAGCACCTCAAGGATGGACCACCAGAAAGCAACTGGCAGAACTGACCCAAGCCTGTGTGCTTTTTTGTTTGGTTTTGGGCTGGGGTTGGGGTGGGGTTTTTAGTGTACTATAATGCAGACTGTACATAGCTAATCAGTCATCTCTGTTCATTCTCACACTACCGTTTCTACCGTGTCATTTGAATAGAAAATAGACCTCTCTCGATTTCAAAAGTGAGAGCTCAGGTCTGGGGGATGGCTCGGCAGCTAACGCACTTACTGGGCAGGCATGAGAACAGAAACTCAGGTCAATGCCCGGTGGGCAATGCAGTCTGCCTGTAATTTCAGCCTCCAAAGGAGATCTCCTGAGCAAGCTGGCTAGCAAAGACCAGGCATATTGATGAGCTCTGGGTTTGATTGAGAGACCCTGCTTCCAAAACAAAGCTGAAAATAGGGGAGTGTGGGAATGAGGGCCCTGGAATGAAATCAAGCGCAATTGGCCGGGATGCTTTTCGAGAGTATCAAACTTGATATACTAACTAGTCTGCATTGAATCCACTGAAGAAGAGGATGTTTCCCTGCTTCCAACCAACTCAAACTCTCGCTTCAAACCTTGTATGTGATAGATGCCTTCAAAATCACCCACATGGTTGGCTGTCCTGTTGGACAGAACATCGTTCCTTTCATTTAGCCCAGTCTGATTTCACCTTCTGTACCAACAACTCTCCCCATGACAGTCTTGCTCAGAGGTGGTATACGTGGCATCATCCCTAACCACTTTCATTCCTCTGCTAAGGAGGCACAGTGCAGGAGACCTGGGGTTCAAGTCCAGCACCTATTATGAAGGAAGAATAATTGCTTTATTGTTTAATGTTTAATGTTATTTTGGATTTGTTGGGTTGAGTGAAATGTAGACACAAGATGAGGGGCTCAGAAGATGGATCAGTGGGTAAAGTGCTTGCTGCAACAGTCTGAGGACCTGAGCTCCACCCCTAGCAGCCACCTAAGAACCAGGTGCAGTGGGCCTGTACCCTAGCCTGGGAAGCTGAATCCCTGGTGGTACAGCCAGACAGTCCCAATTAGAAATCTCTAAGTTCAGTAAGAAAGTCTGTCACAAAATAAAGTCGATTGGGCCAGGCTAAAGCTAGGAGGGACAATTATACTTTAATGTGCTTTCCTTCCCAGAATTCTGCCCCTGGCTCAGTCCCTACGAGCTGTGATGAGGTTCTGTTGGGTCAACCACCTTTCCAAGTCCTGTGTCTTCGCTTCCATCTCTTTCTTTCAGATGCTCGCCAGAGCCTACATGTGCTTCCACCAGCACTCTGGGCTTCCTCGCTCTTTCTCTAGCTTCTCTCCTGCCATGTGACTCTCGTCCATCACTGACCGGCTTTCATAGCTTGTCTCAAATGGCAGGACATTTTCTATTTCTCTTCTCTGTCTCCTCCCAGTTGCTGTTGAGGTTTATAGCTTACCACCCAAAGCGTTTCTTTTAAACTTTAATAAACTTGTTCTCGAGATATAGAGGAGTCTCTAAGATATCCCCAGTCCTGCATAAGGAGTCTTCAGAACTAGTCTCCTCCAATCAGGGACATAAGCATGGACTCCCCCTCACTGTCTTGAGCTAACCACAGGAGAATTCCTCAGACTATGGGTCTCAAACATTCTGCACTTGAACCACTCACGTGAATACCTAAGCTCTGGACTCCTAGACTCCTGCTCAAATCATTTAAATAAAAATCAATGAGGAAAAACAAGCTGTTCATATCACAACAAATGACAAATTCTTAGTAAGTAAAGAGTGCTCACAAATCAATAAAAAGACAGCCCAGTCATAACGTGCTCAAAGGATATGGTCATGGGGCTCATAGCAAGGAACCATGGATGGCTCTAAGGACTAAAAATGTGAGGAGGTCAGGCTGACAGAAACATGTAAATATGGAATGCAGAGATCACTAGAGTCAGGAGCTACAAGTTCCCATGCTGTGTAAAACAACCAGTGCAAAAAGATAACCCCTTGGGTGTGGTGGTGTGTGCCTTTAATCCAGCAGAAGGAGGAAGAAGCAGGCAGATATTTGCGAGATCCCGGTCAGCCTGGTCTACATAGTGAGTTCCAGGCCATCTGTGGCTACAGGGAGACCCTGTCTCAAAAAGACAAAGAAAACAAAAGTTGTTCTCTGACCTCTACACATTCTCTCTCTCTCTCAGTTAATTAATTAATTAATTAAAAGATATTCCCTAAAGCTGCGTTTAGAACAGCAAAGACTACAATCAACCCCAATGCTCGCTCACAGGAGACCAGTTAAATAAAATATGTATCATCACACAGTGAAATACTAGGAGGCCTGGAACAAGATCAAGACAGTTTGGTGTGTTAACCTGGAGCAGCACCCATATACACAGGCTAAAAGAATGAACACATGTGACCGTGTGCTAGTAGCTACAAAGATGGCTCAGAGGGGACTTTCAGCACAAGTCTGAGAGCCTGAGTTTGGATCCCCCAAGAACCCACGTAAAGGGCAAACACGATAGCAGCAGTGTGGGTGATGCCAGGACCCCTAACAGAACAAGGGAGGCAGAGGTGGGAGACTGGTCAGAACCTGGGGCCCAGTTAGCCTAGAGCCCACAGAGTGAAGAACAGACACCCAGCCTCAAACAAGGTGCAAGGAGACAATCAACACCTGAGGATGTCCTCTGACCTCCACAGGCACACCATAGGACATACGTGCTCACAGCCCACACACACATATGAGAATAATGCATGTGGCAAGCCTGGATATGCTCACAACTAAGAAGGGACTTGTAAAGTTCACTACTACAGTAGTGCTGTGTCTCTGTGTCTAGTAATTAAGTTAGGGCCACGGGAGTACTGTGTTATTTGAGTTTCAGTAGTGTTGTGTCATTATAGTTACGGTGGTAGTGTGTTGTTACTGATACAGTGGTACTGTGTTGTTAAAACTACGGTTACAGAGGTTAATGATGCAGTGTTGTTACGGTCACAGTAGCAACCCAGCTGAAGCCCGAGGATCTTGACTTTGAGGTCAATCTGACACAGAGAGACACTGTGTCAAAATTAGTAAAAGCAGAGAAGGCAGAGAGGCTACCCTTGAAACTGATCAGAGTATATGACTCCCAACTGATCAAGGATGGCCAGCGTCAGGTCTCGTGACTTAAGCTGAACAAGAAAGATGCTGTGCACTTAGCCCGAATCCCGTCGGTTCTTCTCCTGTTTTGGGAGGGAGCTGCCATGCTTAGGGGTGAGTATACACAGCAGTTACCCGGTGGACCCAGCTGAGTCTGTCATCATCTACCTCCACACAGAGCCCCTGAGACTGTCCCTGACTCCCAGCTCCAGGCATCATGGAACAGAGACAAACCAGCCCCTCTGGGTTCTGTCTGAAATGCTGATCCATAGGATCCATAAGCCAGATAGAATGGCTGCATTCTGCCAGCCCTGGAGTCAGAATGCTTGCCACATGGTAACTAGAGCAGTGCATTCTGCACATGTCTGTAACAGGTTCTCTCTCTCTCTCTCTCTCTCTCTCTCTCTCTCTCTCTCTCTCTCTCTCTTTCTCTCTCTCTCAGATCAGCATGGAACCCTTAGACCATGCTACAATCATTCTTTATTGTGGGTATTAGCTTACTCATGTGTCTCTTCCAACAAATGCATCTCCCTTGCACACAAGGTGGGTCTTCAGTGCCCAGCTAGAGGCTGGCAAGAGCAACAGATGTCTCCACTTTCAGCTGGAGACCAGGCACTGAGCTGGGGCTCGAGGCCTTCTTTTAGTTAATTCACACACATAGGACAGTCTCACCCCTATCCTACCAACACTCAGTATATAAGACAATGAAACTGTGAGAGTGATGGGGGTTTGCTCCTCGTCCATCAGCTCCAAAGATGCAGGGAGGACAGAGATTCCAGTGGAGAGCCACTGAGAAGGACTCACACCCATGCGCAATGCAGGTCAAAGAAGCTTCCAGAAACAGAAGCATCCAGCGGATGCATTCTTGTCTGCAGGGGCTGGACCAAGGAGCAAATGGCATTTGGCCTAACTTGCTGGGAATCTCAGAGGTCAGCTGTGAACCAAGTCTATGTCACCTTGATGAGAGAGTTTTAACAAGCCATCTAAGGACTTCCCAGCCTTTCTGCGAACAGCTCTCCTCCCCTGGAAGAAAAGTTTGCTGACAAGATATCCCTGAAGACTTCCTGTCTCTTTGCATCTGAATTTCAAAACCATTCTAGCAAAACTTCATTAGGCTCCGAGTGTGACAGGAGGTAATGATCTGGTTTCTCTCTCTCATTCTCTCTTGATCACCCTCCCCACATTCCCAAATTGAACCAGCATGGGAAATTAGATGCCTCTAATTAATGACTCAATAAATAGAGAGAAGGGGGACAGGGTAGGTCACTTACTGTGACTCATCCATACACATTCTTAGTGTCCAATGAGCTACCTGGCCTGGACAGGCTTGCTACTCCTTAAAGACAGGCAGCTGGGTACTGTGAACTCAGCACTTGAGGCAAGAGGAGCAGAAATTCAAGACCAACTTGGCTACAGAGTGAGACCCTGGCCCAAAAAGGAAGGAAGGAAGGAAGGAAGGAAGGAAGGAAGGAAGGAAGGAAGGAAGGAAGGAAGGAAGGAAAGAAGGAGGGAAGGAGGGAGGGAGGGAGGGGAGGGAGGGAGGGAGGGAAGGAAGGAAGGAAGGAGAGAAAGAAAGAAAGAAAGAAGAAAGAAAGAAAGAAAGAAAGAAAGAAAGAAAGGAAGAAAGAAAGAAAGAAAGAAAGAAATATTTAAAACCTCCCATTCCAAGATCTGAACTTTGGCCCTCATTGTGAGTGGCCCTGGATACACACCCCATATCTGCATGATTGACAGCATGCTACCCACAAGACCTCAGAGGCTGAGAGACTGGATGAAGGAAGGTTCCCTTCTTGTATAGAGTCTGGGAGCTCATCCTCTCCACCCTCGTCCTCAGCAAGTCCCTCAGACTGTCCACTGAGTGGGGACTGCAGGCCGATCTCCGGGCCACCACTGTTGGAACCAAATATCAACAACTCCATTTGGCTGCCCCACCCAACCTTACTCTCCTCCCACCACACGGTGGGGCAGTACAAGGTGGAGCTGGATCTTGCACCTGTGCCCTGGGGCAGGCTGCTTGGACTCTCTCAACATCCGCTGAGAAGCATAGAAAACCCACAGCCAGGCCTGCCTGGAATACATTCTACGGGAGGGTAGACTCTGACCTCCAAGTCTACCTGGCTGCCAGAGGATGAAGGAAACTGAAGGAAGGAGCACTCCGCAAGTGCTGAGCCCAGAGCCTGTCGCCTGAGATGAGGCTGATAGATGTCTGTGGCTGGGTTGTTTACTGGGGCCTATTGCTTCTAAGCTGGCCTTGGTTCTCTGGAACACGTTCTTTATCTGGAATAGAAATGAATGCCATTACTGGCACCATGAAGCCAGTGTCTTTAGAACCTGGGCTCTCAAGGTTCGCAGTCATCCCAGCACTCAGGAGACAGAGCAGGAGGCTCTCGAGTTCAAAGCCAGCTTGGAAAACATAAAAGAGCTTATCTCAAAAATACCAAAAGCACAGGAAAAAAACAAGTCTGAAATATCATTATCAAAACACAATTGTAGAGGTCAGCAAGATGGCTCAGCGGATAAAGGCGCTTGCCATACAAGCCTGATGACATGAGTTCGATCCCTAGAACCCACATAAAAGTGAAAGGAGTGAACCAACTTCACAGTGCTGTCCTCTGACTTCCACATACTTGCTATGGCATGTGAATACCCCCCATACACATTTTACACACACACACACACACACACACACAGTAAATACATAAACTATAAATAAATAAAATCATAGTTTACTTAAGTAATAGAGAAAGCACTTATAAATATCGAACGGTTTCGCCTGCAGGTTTGAATGCTGACTGTCTACTGAGTGGGGATTGCAGGCCGATCTCAGGATACAGGACTGTGGGTGACTTTGGCTTTCTGTTTTTATACTTTTCTCAATTCCAAAATTCTTAGACACAGAAGTGACTTTAGTATTACAAAGAGAGATGCCTACAACTTCAAAACAATTAGTTAAGAGCCACTAAAGAGGGCTCTTCCCAGCTCTGCAGGGAGGAGGGTCTAGAGTGCTCAGTCCATGTGGCCTGACTGTTCAGAGTGCAGCCCCATGACCCCTTCTGAACTCGACAGAGGTTGGGGGTACCAGGGTTAGAGCAGGAGGTGGGGTGCTCTGCCTCACGAACACACTGATTGGATTAGACCTGGCTCTGGTTTTCTCTAAGTAGATTAAGCTTTTCTTGAACTTGCTCCAGTGGGTCCCGGAAATTCAGCCCAGGCCAGTGCTGTGGTTCGTTTCCCCAGCTTGCTGGGATATGTTTAAACATGTAATAAATACATTTAAGCTTAATCAGATAAATCACTAAATCAGATCGTTATCTTTGAAACCAATTTGAAAGCCAGGCTCTGGCTGCAGATCCTGGGGAAGGAGACACAGGAAGAAACTGGAAGGCTTGGGGCCAAGGCCAAGGTCGAGTCTCTAGCCACCACCACCCAGCATCAGAGGCAAAGAAGTGTGCCCTTCCAGCCCCACCCAGAAGTTTTGCTTCTGAAGGACTTCCCATCTGCAACAATACACCTAGAATCCACCAGTCATTGGAACCCTTCAAAAGATGTCAGGCCTAGTTCACATGTCAGTCATCTGGTCAACCTCCCCATTCAATGCAAGAAGGCTTACTAGCTCTCAGGCCACACCTCTGACAAACCACATCCTGTTACTGAAGTTTTGTTATAAGTCTTGCAGAGTCAAGATGAGGAAGCATGAACTTGAGGATCAGCTAAGATCTAAGTTCAGAGTCTCTGTCACTCAGTCTCTGGGACACCTTAGACATGTGACATAACCTCTTCATGCCTCAGTCTCTTCATCTGTAGAATGGGGACAGTATGGTACCAGTTCATGATGATACTGGAAAAGTCAAATGAGATGATACATTTTGAGAACAGACTCCACATGACCTGGATCCCTACAACAGGGGAGGAGTGAGGTTCAGACTGGCATAGGGATGACATCCCGGTCTCCAGCTGGAACAACTGCAGAGGTGGTACGACTGCTTACTAAGAAGGGAGGGGCAATTTGAGAGCAAAAGGGCTAATTCTTGGCAAGCAAAATTTAAGATGCAGGTAATATATTCAGAGACAAAGAGGGAGGGGAGACATCAGAAAAGAGTGTGTCCTCAGAAACCAACGTAGGAAGACAGTTCCAAAAGAGATAAAGTGGACTGAGATTGTACACACAGCTGAGAGATCAAATAGAGAACTGTCTGTGTTTCCCCTCCACATCTAAGAGCTTGACATGGAATAGCTTGTGGACAAGCATCTATTGGATGCAGGTGGACGGAGGGGGGCACAGGTGACAGTGGACGTACAGATAGATGGGCAGGTGGGCACACAGATGGACGGAGGGATCCATGGGTGAGTAGAGGGTTCATGCGCGGATAGCGGGCTAGGTGGATGGGCAGGTGGGTGTGTGCATAATGTGGGAGTGGTAATTAGATGTGCACATGAATGACTGATGGGCACACAGTGGGATGGAGAGGTACACAGATGGATGCACTGGTGAGTGGAGGCATGCATGGGTGCATGGATGCAATAGTACAGCCACAGAGACGCCAAGTTCATTCCCCAAGAAAAGCTACTTCATCCCTCATGTGACCATTCCCAGTCCAGAGCACTCTCTCCGACACCCCCTCTCCCTTCTGTTGTCTGTAGTCTGAAGTTCAATGCTATTCCCTCAGACAGACCATCTCTAACCGGTCAGCCGTGCGGCCGCCTCACTACCTTCCTCACAGTGTTTATCAGTCTCAGATCGTTTCTTTGTTGAATAGTTTATTGACTATCTTCCTCATCAGATGGTTCGGTACACAGAAAGGCGCTTGCACAGCAGTTCCGAATCTCTGACATGCAGCAGAGCACTTGGTACGTAAATGGGGCTGAGTGCCTATATATTAGATAGACGGGTGAACAGATGAGTGGGAGACAGAGAGACGGGTAGGTACATGGATGAGTGGATGACGAAAAGGGAAGATGGAATGAGTGAATGAACAAAGGGTAAATGGATGGGTGGATGGATGGATGGATGGATGGACAGGTGGGTAGATGGATGGATAGATGGGCGGGTGGGTGGATGGATGAATGGGTAGAGAGCTGGGTAGCTGGGTGGACAAATGGACAGGTGGATTGATAGTTGAACAAATGGATGAGTGGATAATTGAATGGATGGACAAGATGAAGATGATGGACATGGATAGACAGATGATGGATGGATGGACAGGTGGAGATAGTGACAGATGGGCAGGTAGGTGAACAAAAAGATGGGAAGATTAATGGGTAAACAGATAATAGGGGAGGAGGATGATGGGAAGAAGATGATGGGAAGAAGAGAGGAAAAGTGAATGAATGAATAAGTGAATGACTAAGTGGATGAATGAGTGAATGATGAGGAATGAGTGAGTGAATCAATAATGAATGAGTGAATGAATGAGTGAGTGAATGAGTGAATGAATGTGTGAATGAATGAGTGAATGAATGATTGAATGTACATGGCTCCCATCTAACCTGCACTTAAAAAAACTGTTCTGGTCATGGCCTTGCTCTGCCTTTGCTTAGCCACTAGCTGTCAGGCCACAGAGCTTCCAGGGAAGACAGAACCCTCCCAGGTGCCCCAAAGCCTATGAAGTTCTCCACACAGCGCGCACTACCCCTCCCTGTGGCACCACCAGAGCTGGGTAAGTAAGTATCCTGTCCCTGGGACTGCCCGCCATCCCTGAGAGGCCACCTTAGATGAGTGGGGCGGGCCATGTTGTCAGGCGCTGGGAGGAGGGAAAGAAGATTTTAAAAAGCAAGAGAGAAAAAACACTCCAGTAGGAACCACAACAAACCACCTCTGCTATACGCTGCTTCTTAGGGACGGGGTCAAGCCCCATTCCCTCAAAACATTCAGAAAATGACAAATGAGAGACACAGAGTCTATATACACAGAGTCTATGACTTCCCAAGAAAGGATGACTGACGTTACAGAGGCAAGTGTCAGCATTTAACAAGATCTTTCTAAAAACACACACAGGTGCCCGTGCACGCACGCATGCATGCACACACACACACACACACACACACACACACACACACGCGGGAGGGGTGATGACGGACAGGGCTACAGCTTCCCTGTACTTTGGATAAACACTTGCAAAGTTACTCTATTCTAAAATCCTGTTCTTAGGAACCCTGAATTCTCCCACTATTAAGCCATTCCAAAGGCTGGAGGAGGTGGAGGAGGGGGAGGGGCAGGAAGAAGAGGAAGGAAGAGGATGAAGAGAGGGAGGAAGAGGAAGCAAAACTAAAGTTTGGAAAGGGACAAAGGAGCAGAGCTAGGCCGCAGCAGTGTGCAGAGAAGGCGCACTGGGCATCTACAGGCTGGTCCTCTGCGGCAGAGGTCTCCCCTCTGTACTTCATAATAGACACGGAGTCGCTGCCTGACAGTCATTTCCTGCCTCTGAATTAGCCTCATCTGTACCAGGATAGGTCAGGGCTCACAGACTCAGGCACTGAAGTCTGGCCACTCGGCTTTGTTGTTCACTAGCTGCCTGCAGGAGTGGCTCTCGGGGCCCCCAGCCTCACTTTCATCATCGGTCCCATGTGAAGCCAGCCTGAGGAGTAAGATGGCAAATCCCATGAAGTCCCCGCCACCAAGCAGGCAGAGCAATGCCAGCTGCTCTGACTGATTCTGTTCTTGAGTCATTTTTGAACACTTAGAAGAGACTTCCTGGATATCAGTGCCTTGGAACTCACTGCCATCTCGAGAAATCCCTGAATGGGGCTGGGGCAATGGATCAAGTGCGAGGGTAGGAGTTTGCATCTCAAGCACATAGGTCAACACTGGAGCCAACAACGGTGGCCTGCCTGAGATGGGGTCTGCATCTGGGTGCCCTTTGGGGGCCTGAGGTCAGGGCTGAGAGGTCTTGGCTCGACAGACTAGCTGAATCAGGGGCACTCTGGGTTCACTGAGAGACCCTGCCCAAGGACAGAAGGTGGAGAGTAACTGAAGATCAACCTCTGGCCTCCACATGCATGTGTACACATGTGTACCTGTACTCTGTACTCACACACATGAACACATACTTGTAAGCACACCATACACACATACACATACAAAAACAAAATAACATCTATGAGCAATCCAGGTGTAATGGAGCATGCCTGTAATCTCAGCACTCAGAAAGCTGAGGCTGGAGGCTCTCGAGTTCAAGGCTAGCCTGGGCTACATAGTGAGACTCTGTCTCAAAAAAACAGCAAATAAACAAACAGAAAATAAACAAAAGACCCTCTGAGGGCTGGGGATGGAGCTCTGCTGGCAGAGTGCATGAAGCCCTGGTTCAATCCCAGCATGGCATAAACCAGGTGTGGCAACACACCTGGAATCCCAGAGATTAGAAGGTGAAGGTAAGAGGAGCAGGATTTCAAGGTCATCCTCAGCTACACATCGAGTTCAAAGACCTATGAGACAGTACAAGGACCATTCTTATTTCGTTGAGGAGGAACTACAAGTCCAAACAGATTATGTAGCTTGCTGGAGGTGACCCAGATAGAGGCAAACGGTTCTCAGCCCTCAAATGACTGCCTCAGAGTCTTCCTATAGCTCTACGTCACATGTGTGACCCTCTGTCGCTCCCTGTTCAAGCCATGTTATCCTCATTTTACTGAGGAGTGGAGAGCACAGGAGGAGTCCGGACTCCATGCTCCTCAGCACCGACTGTCTGCAAAGCCAGGCACAGAGCAACACTGGGTAAGTAGGACTCCAAACTCCCCTCAGACAGCAGGCCCTGCTTCCCAGTTCCTCAGCTCGGTGTGTGCTCAGAGAAGACAGAAGGCGCAGCCAAGTTCAGCCACCTCCTGATGTTAAACACAACCCAGCACACAGAGCTTTCAGCCTTGCAGGGAAGAAACAGGATTGATCTTTAAGTAAAACCCTTTGGCATCCTTTGGAAAGTTCATCCAGGGCTGCAAGTCAATCATGAAACCATTTTATTAAGTTCTTACTACAGGCCAGTGCTGGCTGTCTCTGTTACCACTTACTGAACTCTTACAACAGCCCTAAGGTGCACTTATCCTGTAACCAGGCTGTCCTGGGTTACCATGGTCCCTGGTGGCCCAGGCCAGCTGCTCCCAGTCTCGTGCACCCCAAGACCTCTTGGCCCTGACCTCAGGCCCCCAAAGGGCACCCAGATGCAGACCCCATCTCTGTGCCCTCTGGTACTTGCCAAGTCCTGTGGAAAGCACCCAACTCAATCTTTCTAGCTTGGCAGGCCTCCAACTGCTCTCAGCACCCCACTGTGAAGAAGGAACTGTGACTTAGAATGTTCTAGATTTGGCATGGCCGTAGTTCCCAGAAGGAGGACAAAATCAATTCCAAAGAGGTAAAGTCATTTTCTAGGGCCTGAGACACCCAGCCTGGGTTGAGAACAATCTGCCCCAAAGCCACCTGCAAAATGGGGTGACCTTGGGGTCCCTTTGAGGGGTCTGAAAAACCCAGTCAACCACACCCTGCCCCTGAACCCTACTTGGAATAAGCCATCATTGAAAGTGAAGACATAGAATCACCATCCTCTTCCTCAGATGATCGCCCCACCCCCCTCACCTCGGCTGCTAACCTCATCCCCTCCCCTCATTCCTCAAGCCCCAGTCCAGGCTTACTCCAGCTTCCTGGGCTGGTTATGGTGTCACAACCCCACACCTCACTACCAGTTTCCCACCAGCCTGGGAAGTCGGGCTCCCCCAGCCATGAGGGTCCTTTCCATTTTATACCTATCTCTAATATCCCCTGATCCACAAAGCCTTCCCACTTCCGCCCACACTCAGCACCCCAAACACTGCCTGTTTCATCCAACCTGTCACCCCTGCAGTCCTCCATGCCTATCTGGCACAATCATCCCTAAAGACAGGAAGCAGGTCCACTCACTTCTAAGTCCCCTGAACTCAACATAGGTGTGATACAAGAAACGGGTTCCAACCAAGTATGGTCCACATGTGCATGAGCAACGGAGTCCACTTGTTCACAAACACACACATAACAGGGAACCACAGAGAAGCATGGCCAAGAAGAAGAAGGTTCCTCAAATGTTTCCTGTATGGGACAGGATAGTATATATTTCAACTTTGTTACAGCTATGGAATCTTGCCATTATAGCACAAGTAACCACAGATAATATGTAAATAAGTGTGCATGACTGTGTTCTAATAAAACTTTATTTAAAACAAGAAACAGTGGTCCAGACATGGTATAACTTGCTGGACCCTGAATTTGACTATTCAGTACATGTTAAAGTAGTGTAAATCAGATAGGCTCATTATTAGCAAAGCATCCTATATTTCCCTATAGAGAGATCTAGTAAGGTGAGAAGAAGGAGAAGAAGGGAGGGAGGGAGGAAGGGAAGGAGGGAGGGAAGAAGAAAGAAAAGGAAAGTTGCCGTGTCCTAAGAAAACCTGGGCAGTTTTCAGGTGACTGAAAGGTTTTCTTTTCAGATCTCTTTCTGACCTGAGGTCCCAAAGCACCATGGACAGAACAAAATTTAAGCTACATGTGAGCCACAGATTCCTCTAAAGCGACAACTTCCACCACCAATGCATGATTCCAGAAGACAGGGTCTGTTTGGGTATCCCCATTTCTATTACTTTTATTCCTGATGCCGTCATTTGTGCTGATGAATTCTGCTCTAACTGATGTCCAGAGAAAGAAAGAAAACAGAAGCAAAAATTAGCTGCAGGGGGAAAGCCAAACTCCACGGAAATTTAATTAAATAAATAGATTTCTTGACTGGAACAGAAAGGAGATGTGACATGTCCCTAAATCCGACTTCCTGCATGCCTCCATCTCCTGGGGAAGTGGCAAGGCAGAGAAACAAAAATGCTTCCCCGGGAGCCTGCGACTCCGGCATTCCCAGCAATGCACTCCGGCCACACTCGGTCACGTCCTCTCCCGAGAGCCCGGCTCCTTGTGCTTTAGCACTCCTCACCAGTAAATGCATTGGCAAAGAAACTCTAGTTTTTTCCTGAGCTGTCTCCTTCCAGCCCACTTCTTAGCTGATGCTATCTCTCAACAGCCTTGCGTAATCTCTTTCCTGCAAGAAGTTTTGTACGTGCTCCACACTGACAAAAACCTGCCATCTGGCCCGTCTCTCACTAGAAGCCAGCGCCTCTCCCTCTGCCTCTCTGTGAGCCTGACTGTGTCTTCTTGGCACTTTAACTTCATTCTCATCTGTAAATTGGGGCAAGAACAACAAGCCCGGGCTGGCAAAATGGCCCAGGTGGGAAAGGCACTTGCAGCCAAGTTTCATGATCTGAGTTTGATTCCTGGACTCCACATAGTGAAAGAACCAATTTCCAGAAGTCCTCTGACCTCATGCACTCTGGGTGCGCACATACGCACATACACACATACAAATATCAATACAGTAAAATAAATTTAAAAATAAAAATGCTGGGTGTTTAAATCTACACAGAAAACAGTTTGGAAAACTAAAGTGGAATTTGAAGAAAGTTCTGGAAGGACTTGGATGGGGGCACTCAACTGTAAACATGATCCTTGCCAGAGAATGGTAGAGCAAGTTACCACTGAGCAGGCCTCAGAGACCCCCAAACCACTCAAGAGCTAGAGCCAGGATTACCTGAATTTCTCAACCAGGAAGTGCTAGCTCAGGGAGGTGAATTAACTTGCCAAAGGCCACAGAGCAAGTGCCTGGAACAGCCCTGCAAACAGGATGCACCATTAAAGCTATTTGAAGGTGGGTTTTTTTCTCCCTATCAAATCTATAGGCAGGGGTGGGATCTTCTCAGCAAGAGAGGCCCCTTCTGTGCTAATGGTCACAGACAAGGCTGGTGTGCAGCCTGGGTCATCCACAGAAGGACCACTGGTCATCAGTTGGGCGTACATTATACACCAGTGCTAAACAACAGGCTTTCATTTTTTGTAATTTTTTTGCATCTTATTTATTTTATTTTGCGGGAGGAGGAGAGCCTGTGTCACAGAGCATGTGTGCAGGTCAGAGGAAAACTTGCAGGAATCAGTTCTCTTCTTCTATCATGTGGGTCTCAGGCATTGAACTCAGGTCGTCAGGCTTGGCAGCAAGTGCCTTTACCCACTGAGCCATCTCGCTGGCCCTTTGATTGGCTTTTGCATGTGTCATCTCACCAACGCCCCACCCCTTTAGAAGAGTGAGAAGGTTCATGCCCCTCTCAAAATTCAGTTTGTACTTTTACAGCAAGGGATCTCATACAGATCCAACCAAGCCTAACTCCAAACAGCACTCAGGGACAGTTGCTGTTGCCTTCTTTCTTGGAGTCTGGGAAACTGTAGAAAATGGTGCTCATGAGCTAAGTTCCCCAGGGCAACACCTACTTCATGATTGGTCTGCTGCACAGCCTCCACCAGGACCATCCACCTCTTATAGTCCAACTCTTGTTACAAAAGACGGAGCAAGCGCTGCCTGGCAGAGGTGCTCTAAGGTACTGCATAGCAGAGCCTCACACAGTGTGCTGAGCCCACTGTAAACATGGACCCACACTGTGTCCATCATCAGGGAGAGACAAACATCTGGGCAGAGGGTCATATAGAATGTCCAAATCCTTTCTATATTTACTGGCTCCAAAGATATTTAGAAAGACCTAGGGACCCAAAGTCTTTCCTCGGGGGAAAAAGTCAAGATCCTCCATCCCAGACACTTTGGAGCCCTGCCAGGTGCCATGATTCCCGTTTGCTTAGCTTAGAACTGGCACAGCTGCAGAACTCCACTGCATAAGCCCAGGACCTGAGGTTCCAAGGCCTGTCGCCTTGGAGCCACCCCCCCCCGGCCCCCGACACACACACACACACACACACACAGAGTAGCTTGGCACAAAGGTCAAAGGCAATGGGCACTGCAGTGCTGGGTGCTGACACGTCTCACTGAGCAACCTCATCCCCTTCCCAAAGCAACACAACAGGAACTTGAAGACACCAAGTCCAATTCCCCACCACAGGGACAGTGCCTGCTCTGGCCTCGAAAAGTTTGCAGGCTCTTACAAGCCAAAAGGTTGTCCCTACAAGCCACAATGGTCCAAGAAGGTTCTGGAGACTTGTTTCTGAGCTGTGGTGGTTTGTAAGGAAAGGTATACTGGGTAGATCCTAACTCGACTTTTGAGGATAAAGAAAACTAGCTCCCTCCCCCCAGAAACAGGCTAGGAAGCCCAAACTGAGTGCCCCCACCAGAAACCATCTGTGAGCTCAAGGGAGCTGGGAGGGCCCCTGCTCTGGGCTCCCCCAGTCTATCAGGGTGGTAATGATGAATGTCAATGCATGTTAATGATATTTTAATGATCACCATGTTAACACTCTGCACTAAGCACTCTCCTTAGCTTTGGAGCTGAGACCCAAGTCATGAGAAGTTGTTCTCATAAGCATCCCGGCCGGAAGAAGCAAACAGAAAGGCAGAAATTCATTCTGATATCAAAGAACCCCCAAAGGGTGTGACAAGAGATCCAGCCTCTGTGTGAATGACATTTCTAACGGTTCAAGGCCGTAGTACAAACTGAGGGCTGCAGCAAGGGTAGAGTGTGGTTTCTCCTGTCAGAGTGATGCTTCAAGACCCCATCCTGCCTCTAGGTGCATCCCAGTCCAAGACTGGGCTCAGCAAGGTCCTGGCCAGGGTCCCAAAAATGGAGAAGGGAGGAATGGAAGCCAGCATCAGTCTCTGCCCTGAGCTGCACACACCTCCCTCCTTCCACGGGCCAGGAGCTGTTTACCTGCCAGTCTGAGGAGGCTTTAGCAAGCCCAGAAGGAGTGAGGGAGGAGGTGTGCCTCTGTGTGTGCCTGTTTGCCTATATATCCATCTGTGTGTCTGTCTGTCTATGTCTCTGTGTCTCCTCTGAGTGTGTGTCTGTGTATGTATGTGTGAGTGTGTGGGTATGCAGGTGTGTCTGTCTGTCTGTGTCTCCTCTGAGTGTGTGTCTGTGTATGTATGTGTGAGTGTGTGGGTATGTGGGTGTGTCTGTCTGTCTGTGTCTCCTTTGAGTGTGTGTCTGTGTATGTATGTGTGAGTGTGTGGGCATGTGGGTGTGTCTGTCTGTCTGTGTCTCCTCTGAGTGTGTGTCTGTGTATGTATGTGTGAGTGTGTGGGTATATGGGTGTGTCTGTCTGTGTCTCCTCTGAGTGTGTGTCTGTGTATGTATGTGTGAGTGTGTGGGTATATGGGTGTGTCTGTGTATGTATGTGTGAGTGTGTGAGTGTACGGGAGTGCACATGTGCATGCTGTGTGGGAGAGGTGCATCAAGGTCCCCAGTTTTCATGTTTCCTGTTCATCTAAGGCCTTCGGGGAAAGTCTCTGCCCATCATGAGCTGAACGCCAACTCAACTGCAGTTTTCTGTGCCTTTTGAGACTCTGGACCCTGCGGAGTCCCTTGGCTCTCATCTGGCTTCAGAACAGCTCCGCCTCCATCTTGTGCGCCCTCACCCTCAGTGCTGCCACGTGCCCACAGCACTTAGAATCCTTCTTGGTTTCAGTCAGAGTGACCTTGCCCCAAGTGGTGCTGAGGATGCTGGGAGATGTTTGTTTATGTGTCTTTTATTCATCTTGTGGTGCTGGAGATGGAGTCCAGGACATCGGGCCTGCTGAACGTGTGGTCTGCCACTAAGCCCCTGGAGGCATATTTAAGACTGTGGCTGAGGTACCACATCCCACAGTGCACAGTCGGGTCTCCTGTCACACTGGTATTCAGCCCCAAGGTCAACAGTGTAGGGGATGAGATACTCTGAACTAGAAGGTTCCACAGGCCAACAAGAGACCACAGAGAACACCTCCCACTCCAGACCTCTGAGCTGGTGAGCCTGACCCCGGGTGTGATGATCAATCAGCCAGTGACAGAAATAAAGTCCTGTCTAGGACAGACTGCGGGAAACTTCTTCCACCTCCTCAGAAACGTTACAAGAAGACACAGTGGCTGAGAACTTGTTCTTCTACCCTAAAATATTAAAGGGGCTCAAACACTGGCCCCTCCATCCATGGGGCAGTAGCCCATCAAGTTCAAGGGCTAAAATGACACAAACCCCTGGACAAGTCTGCCTTCTAGGAGCTGTACAGGCAGATAGGGCAGCGCCAGCCTGGCTAAGGAGACACTGGGGAGCACGTTTAACTAGCCCACTTTCTTTGGGTTCTGGGATTTCAACTCCCTGCAGCCTAAAGACGCAAGTGAAGACTCTCGTCAGAGGTCAGGGCAGCCCAGACAAAGACAAGAGTATGGGCCACCATCACCAGCATCATGCACGGTTAGGATTTACTACGCTGGTTACAAAGACTGGAGCCCTCTCCAGTCTGAGCCCGTGTGGGGCCAGGACTTACATCCCAGGCTCAGAATTCAACAAACAATCCAGGGCAGCTGGACAGAAGGTCCCAGGCCTCCTGCCCCTGCTAGACGCGGCCTTCGGTGTTGGTTTATACAGCTTGTCTTGTTTCTTGTTTTCCTTTAGGCGCATGGCAAGGACACAGATGGGGCACTGAAGCTGAGGCTTTCTGCTTCTCTTCCTAACTGTTATGTTGACAGACTCCCAGGAGGGTCCTCCACAGCTGGCACTGTCCCCGAATCCCACCCTCGCTTCCCCAGATGTCTCCCAAGAGAAGTAAGCTACCGTCTAGATCTCTCCCTGTCTCTTTGAGCTCCATCCTTATCATCTGGAGTCTGAGATGCAATGTTTCTTTTTTAGAGCTAGTTTTCTACTCTTAATTAGTTTTGCCGGTGTGGCAGGAAGACAGACACAAGAGCTTGGATGACAGGATGCTGAGGGAAGGGAGACAGGGAGATCCTTTCTGAGCAGAATGCAGTGGACAGGAGTATAAACCTGCCCAGACAGCAGCAGCTTGAGCAAAGCTAGCTAGGGACAAAGACCAAGTGCTACACCCCATCCCCAGGTGTCAGTGCGCCCAGAGTTCTGTGAATTATGCCCACATTAGTTCCCTGCTGCAACTGGATCCCACGCCCTCCCTTACCTCTCCTTTTCTGGGACTCAGTTTCCCCTGATTTCAGGTAATTGGAGCCAAGTTCCACTTCCAGGGAATCACAAATCTTGTCTTTTTAGCCAAACGAAGATTGTCAGACAGTGCCTCTTGGTGGCTGCATGTGGTACTGCACCATCGAGAGAGTGCCTCAGTGGGATGTTATCCAAGATAAATACTGAGAAGAAAACTTGACTCGATTCTACAGCCAAGTAACTAGCTATTTGATCCTGCTAGGGCTTGAAGCAAAAATATAGGCCTGACACTCAGCGCCCCGGCTCACCATGAGGATGAAGGCAGAAGGTCTTCAGATGGTAGCACTTAAACAGTCTGTCAGCGCCTTCACCAGGGCGGCCTGGAATCCAGTTACAAAGCCACCTGCCTCATTTCTCTTCTACAAAGTGGCAGACAGAGTAGGGTGAAACAAAAGCGCTAAAGAAAGAAAAGGATCAGATGTTGTAGCTAAACTGGGCCCTGTTACCAAGGGCAGGGCTGGTGTGGGGGTGGAAAGGTACTGTTGCACCCCAACTTAGTGCAACAACTTCTCCCTGGAGCTGGAATAAGGGATGTGAGATGTCCCTACATTCCAGAATCCCTTTAGGATACAGCACACATTTGCCCAAGGAGAACCAGGGACTTCCAAGTGGAAATCATTCAGAAACTTCTACCAGGAGCATCTGCAGGCCTGGCACTCTGAAGCTAATACATTCCAAAGAACTCACATCTTGGGGACAGAGACAAGAAAAACCAATCTGAAAGACACGATTTACTGCGAGCACCTGTTTGGGGTGACATGTACATGGACCCTCTACCTGGAACTAGCCATGTGACACGGGGTAAGTTTCTCTGTGCACATCCATCCTTTCTGTTCTCCCCGAGTAGTCTGTAAGTGACAGCTCTACACAAGTGCTGCACCGCCTGCACAAACACCATTCACCCGTCCTAGCACTCTTCCTATTGACTCCTCCCCAACCCCTCCCCCAGAAGAACTTCTACCTTGTGTCACCTGGAATCTCTCCTGGCTTACAGCATGTATGCATTTAACAAACATGTTTTATTTCTTCCTTAGTCTTTTATAAGGTTAGCAAATGTTTCCCCTAAAGAGTCAGACAGTAAACATGCCAAACTTTGTGAGGTACACAATCTCTGTCAAGCCACACAGTTCTGTGTTATGGTATTAAAACAGCCATAGAAGCCAAACGTGATTGGCGCATGCCTGTCAACCCAGTACTTTGGGGGACTGAGAGTTCAAGGCTAGCCTAGCTACACAGACACCTGCCGGGGGGTGATCCAGGTGGGAGCAGGTGTAATCCAGGAAGCAGCGTGGGAGCAGGAGTGTTAGCGTTGAAGCCACCACATCTCGAGGCATCATCAGGAGCTAACACAGGAAAGCTGACTTTGGAAAGAGCAGGCCAGGGAGGAGTACAAAGCGGGCTATAGACCACGAGGAAGCCACTGGAACCTGTGCTGAGGGGTCTAGCACAAGAGGTACAGACCACATCAACAGAGTGGAGGAAGGCTCTTTCCCTTCCAACTTCTGTTGAAGTTACACAACCTCCTGTTTGTTTCCCAAAAAGACAGAAAATGCACGTGAGCAGGAGGAATGATAAGCTGCACGAATCTGGAAACAACGGACTAGCTAGCCAGTGTTCCCTTCCAGACATTTTTTTCTTGGCGGCCATTTTTAAATACTAAGGAAAATACAAATCTGGATGTAAATTAGGCTCCATACAATGTTGAGATTTCTGTTTGTTTTGTTTTTCTTTCCCCAAACAACAGCTTGGTACTTCTCCTGCACGGCTATAAGTCATCAGCTGGAAACCCACAGAAAGAAGCTCAAGACTCCGGAAGGAGGGTCCCGCCCAGGAGGTGGTACTGGGCACCTTAGGAAAGGTGAAAGTATTTCATGTTCCCTGCCACCTGCCTTTGCTCCTCCCACACACTGGTTACACTCTATTTACCTGTTTATGTTTGCAGTGCTGTGGACAGAACCCAGGGCCTTGTGCATGCAAGGCAAGTGCTCCACCACTGAGCCACGCTCTCCCCACACACCTGCTTGTCCCCAGATTTTCAAACATGATCATATCCCCTATGCAGGCTTCCACTATCTCTCAGACCACAGTCAGGAGGGACAGAGGCCGGCAGAGGGAGACGCTCACCTGCCCACCTGCCGAGAGGTTTTCAGTCTGTGACACAGTGCTCTCTGCCTGGGCTCCCACCCCCTCTCCCAGGCCATGAGGCTCTCATGAGCTCATCTGTCTGTGGGTGGCACCCAGGGCTGGCAGTGCCCTACAATTTCGTTTCCTGGATGTGGCACACAGCCTTCTAGTGCTTTCCTTTTATCTCCATTTGGATTAAGCTGTTCCACCCTTGAATTCCCAAAGGGCTGCCATACACTCTGAGCAAATGGGGACACAGGGACCCACCCCTACAGGTAAGAGAAAGCTGTTTCCATCACTCTCTTACAGAGGAATATTGACTGAGAAGTCAGGTAGTCCTGGGTTCAAAGACTATCTTTGATATTCTGCTGACTCTAGGTGGGGCTGGGGAGATGGCTCGCTTAGTAAGGTGTTTGCCTTGCAAGCCAGAGGACCTGAGTTCCAGCACCCACTTATAACCGCAATGCTGGGGAGGGGCAGACAGGCAGCTAGATCACTGGGCTCCCTGGCCAACCTACACTGGCAAGTTCCCAACCAGGGAGAGACCTTGTCTCAAAATAAAGTGGATGACAGGTGAAGAACACTGCCTGGGGTCGCCCTCTGGCCTCAGCATGCCTGCATACACACACGTGCACATACATGAACACACAAAAGAACTCTCTATGATGATGGGAACGTTCTAGAACTGTGCTGACCCAATAAGACAACCATTTGTCACGCGGGGCAGTAAGTCACTGGAAACCAGATCTCTGAAAATGAAGAATAAATTTTCAACTGAAATTTCTCTTATTAGTATGATTTGAAATGGCAAGGAGCAGAGACGTGCGTTTCCAGATAGCTCTGGAACATGGACCCCAGGAGCAGAGCTTCCGGCTATAGTGGAGTCCCAACCACTCTCACCGCCGCCCCCCACCCACCCGCTGAATGAGGCGGTTACAGAGGGAGTGGACAGGCCACAGGTGTGGGATGCACCTGGGCAGGTTTCGCAAACCATTCTAGTGGGGTGCTGTGTGAGTCAGGAGGGTCGGGACACGGGTGACAGAAAGAGGAACACGGCACCACGCTGGTCCAGCCTGGTCCCCATGGGCCTTGCGCAGAAGGGGAGGCTGTGCCAGCCTTCTCCAAATCAGAAGGAGGTCCCACAATAGAGCAATCAAGACCCACTCTCAGGCTTTGTTCTAGTCAAAGGAAGCCAGTGGCCCTGCAGAGGGTGCTGGGGGCTCCGTTCAAAGCCCAAACTGGGAAGGAGCCGTGGAGCATCTGAGGCTGGTCTATTTCGGGGCCTCTCTGCTTCCTGTCCCCTGCTGCCAGCTCTCCCGGTCCTTGATACTCGGGAAGGGCCCAAGCCAAACAGGACTGCAAAGACAGACCCTGCTCCAAGCCTCTCCCTCAGGGCAGCCTGGGCTCCCAAAGAAGTCCAGTGTCTCGTCCTGAGGCATGCCACTGACCTACGCCACAGTCACTGTGTCTGTCTAACAAGATAGTAAGGAGTTCTGTGGCTGGTGGCCATTCAGCATGAGCTCTTTGCAGCGGCCCAACTGTCTGATGGACACCTCTCCCTCGCTCCCTCCTCGCGTGCCCAGTCAGCCTGGGTGCTCCGCCTTCTCCCCCCACCAGAGCCCTCGTCCCCCCACAACTCCCAAGTAGTGCAGCTCTTGCGCTAGGACAGTCAGCAACCCTGGAGACCAGCACTGAGGACCATGTGAAGTGAGCGCTCGGGAAAGGCAGGGCAGTCAGCAAAATCTGCATGGCTCTACAGAGCTCGCCCTTCTGTCAGGTGGCTCGGGGCGCCATCTCCGTGTACTGATGCATTGACGTTTTTACTTCCCAGAGTCCAGAACTATGGGGGAAACGTTTCTGGCCATTACAAGCTGCCACTGTAAGGGCTTCGAGTAAAGGAAGTAAAAGGAAAGGACTAACTTGAGCCCCTTGGGGAAAAAAACAAATAAGTGTGGGAAGAAGTGGACAAAGGTAAGTTGAAGTTGGGGCAGAGAAAGGACAGAGGAACTAGCGTTGATATGATGGTGGTGATGATGATGGTGATGATGGTGGTGATAGTGATGGTGGTAATGGTGATGGTGATGATGGTGATGGTGATAGTGATGGTGGTGATGGTGATGGTGGGGGTGGTGATGGTGATGGTGGTGATGGTGATGGTGATGGTGGTGATGGTGATGGTGGGGGTGGTGATGGTGATGGTGATGGTGGTGATGATGGTGATGGTGATGATGGTGATGGTGTTGTTGGTGATAGTGATGGTGGTGATGGTGATGGTGGGGGTGATGATGGTGATGGTGGTGATGGTGATGGTGGGGGTGGTGATGGTGGGGGTGGTGATGGTGATGGTGGTGATGGTGATGTTGGTGATGGTGATGGTGATGGCGGTGATGGTGATGGTGGGGGTGGTGATGGTGATGGTGGTGATGGTGATGGTGGGGGTGGTGATGGTGGGGGTGGTGATGGTGATGATGGTGATGGTGTTGTTGGTGATGGTGGTGATGGTGGTGATGGTGATGATGGTGGGGGTGGTGATGGTGATGGTGATGGTGGTGATGGTGATGGTGTTGTTGGTGATGGCGGTGATGGTGATGGTGATGTTGGTGATGGTGATGGCGGTGATGGTGATGGTGGGGGTGGTGATGGTGATGATGGTGATGGTGTTGTTGGTGATGGTGGTGATGGTGATGGTGATGGTGATGGTGGTGATGGTGATGGTGGTGATGGTGATAGTGGTGGTGGTGATGGTGGTGGTGGGGGTGGGGGTGATGATAATGGTGGTGATAGTGATGATGGTAATGGTGATGATGGGGGAGTGGTAGTGGTGGTGGTAACTATAGATATAGGTGGGTATAACAATGTGATGATGGTGGTAAAGATGATCTGATAATAAGGGCACACTAAGTCATTATGTGCCTGATGTGGGGCATACCTGTGCTCTGCCTACATCATCTCAGGGCATCCTCCCACAACCATGGCATGGAAATGTCATCATTCCTCCTGTCACTCAGGAAACTCGGCTCTGAACCATGGAGGCCATAGCCAGAATTGGAAGATAGGTTTGTCAGAATCCAGATCCCATATTCTGGGCCAAGAATGAAGGACTGAGACAGAGAAGCTGGAGATGCTACTCATGGCACAGAGCTTGTCTGCATGCCAATGTCCCAGTATGAGAGAAAGAGAAAGAGAGAGAGAAAGAGAGAGAGAGAGAGAGAGAACACAGAGCCGGGACTGTTGGTACATGACTGTAATCTCAGAAGTGGAGGTAGAGCAGGACCAGCCATTTAAGGACAGCCTGGGCTACATAGCAAGTTAGAAGTCAGCCTGGGCTGTATGAGACCCTGTTTCAAAAACAACAGCAAATATCAAAAATCAAGGGCTGTGGTGGTGATGGTTCATTGATCAAGAGCTCTGGCTGCTCTTCCAGAGGACCTGGGTTCAGTTCTCACCACCCACATTTGCTCACAACCATTTAGAACTCTAGTTCCAGGGGATCCAACACCCTCTTCTGGCCTCCATGGACACCAGACATGGACACCATGTATGTACGGACACATACACACATGCAGGCCAAACACTCATACACATAAAAAACAAATAAAAGTTAAAACATTTTTTAAAAGGAGCAAGAAGTTTCAGAAAGCAGTGAGGTGGCTGGAGACTGCCTTGCCTCCCTGGTTGGTGAGACAGCCCACGTGCCATCCACAGGCGCCACAGACGGCGGCCTGCTCACTCTCCTTCTTCCACTGTGGACCGTGAGCAGATGCCGGTACCTGTCCCTACTCTGTCCTCAGCCCACACAGAACCTAAGCTCCCCAGATACTTGCACATGTTTCAGAGCCCAGACTCACCCACTTACAGCAGCGGCCAACATTGTCCAATGAGCTCTGGAAGGCTTCTGGCTTCAGGCCACTCTAGATCTACCCAGAAAGGTTAAGCTGCCCCAGATTTAGGATCCCTTCAGCAGGTTCAGTGAATGAGTGATTATTCTTTGGTTTCAGGTTCAGGGTGATCCAGCAAAGCCAGAGAAAGAAGACAGCAAAGACTTGAGATTTCTCCCCCTTACAGCTCTGGGGTCACCAGGAGGGGTCCTGTGGGAAAGACGCACACTTATTCCCTGGTTTGAAATAGACTTTTAGTTAAAGCTGAAAGGCAGGGGTAATGGGACCATCCAGTCCCAAAGTGTTAGAAGCTTCAAGGAACGAATTACAATTTTTGAAGGAAGAAGACTTTGAAAACAGGAAGGATCCTGGTGGTTGGCTCACTGCTGCCACCTGGTGGAAATCTTGGGCAGCCACACCACGGGCTTTCCTGCACTGTCTTCATTAGTTAACACAACCAGCACAAGATGCTGAGGACCCAGAGGAAAGGGCAAGAGATGGAGTCTGCTCACAAGAAGATGATGGTTGAATGAGAGGGCGAGACTGGAAAACCATCCCTGTGAGGCACTCCTGACAAGCATCCGTTCCTTCTCGCTCATTCCTTCACGCGTTCAGCAAGGTGCAGAAGAGGGAGGGAGCCTGCCGTGTGGAGGGGAAACTTAGCAGACCACAGTGCGGAACTGAATGCTCGAGGATGAGACCAGCAGGAGATGAGGCTGGGAGGCAATGTGGGGCTCTGCGGTGCCGACCCCAAGAGCCACTGAATGTTTGTGATGTTCAGACCAGGGGGAGTCCAAGAGTCTGGAATTAGCTCAGTTTATGGAGTCCAGGAAGGGCCTCTGGGGACCAGACTTTGGGTCTGAGGATGTGAACAGAGACGAAGATTCAAAGGACAGGAGAGATCTGGACAGAGGGGCAAGTTCTGAGATAGGTAACTACAGAATTAGCGGGTTCATCAAGCATTTAGGGGCTGGAAAGATGGCTCAACAGTTAAGAGCGATGGCTACACAGGCCTGAGGACTGGAGTTCAGATCACAGAACAGTGTAGCAAGCCAGAACCCGGCGCATGCCTCATACCCCTGCCCTGAGCGGGGCAGAGACAGGAGGGTGGCCGAGGCTTGCTGGCTTCTGGGCTAGTGGAGCAAGCATGAGGACTAGGTTCAGGGAGAGACCCTGCCTCAAAGGAATCGGTGGGGAGTGATGGAGACACCCATGGTGTCTTGGAGCCTCTGTGCCCCATACGGGTGCACCCAGGGGCACATACAACCATACATTCACGCACACAGAAACATATGCACATATGAATAAATATAAATAAATAAATATCTAAAATAGATACAGATACATTTTTAGGGCTTGAAAGGAAAATTGGAACAGTGGAGCCAAGCAGAAGCCTAATCCTTAGTGCTGGCCATCCATGGGGAGATGCGTGCTTTAATCCATTATTGAGTTTCCATGGGCCAGAGGAAGGAGGGGCTGGTCACAATTATGTACTAAGAGTTACTAAGCCTCTACTATGTACCTGCAGTTGGGAACAAACAGTTGCATAAGCAACTGTGATCCCTGCCCTCTCACGGTTCACAGCCTTGTGGAGGACAGGCATGCCCTGAAAGGCAAAAATTAGTCTGAGGTAATGTAGCTGCATGTGGGCACCACAGAAGGGAAGGGTGATGGAAGGAAATACAGAGCCGGTCGGCCAATCCTTCCCCAAGAAGTCTGCATAGAGCCAACTCAGCCCCAAGTGCCCCGGAGACTGGACAGAGGAGCAGCCTTGAGTCACTGCATCCCAGAACCCACAGCCTGGCTCAGAGGCCGCCAGCGGAAGCAGGACACCACATAGCACACCAAACGCCATGGGTCCAAAGTAGCTGAGGTGGACACAGGAGCATCAGTTAGATTGGTCTTTTCTTTCTTTCCTAAGATGAAATTTTATTTTTATTGATGTGTATGTGTGTGTGTGTCTGTGTGGCGGTGTGTCATCTGTATGTGCGTCTCCACAGAGGCCAAAAGAGGGCATCGTCTCCCATGAAACTGGAGTTATAGGCCGTTGTGGGCTGCCATATGTGGGTGTTTGGAACCAAACTCTAACCTCTGCAAGAGTAGCAAGTGTTCTTAACCTTTGAGTCATCACTCTTTCCCATAGACTGGTACATTTCAAACCATGGCTTCACAGCCCTCAACATCATATGTGGAAGGTCATGGCCAACATTTGGTAAAGGATACAGACTATAACTTGATATGGCGCAGTGGTAGAGCACTTGCAGGAGCAAAGTCATGGGTCCAGTTCCCAGCATCCCCTGAACAAAATGTTTACAGTCAGAGAAGACAATAGGAAAGAATTTAAGCTATCTGTTCCCATCGTGCCTGCTAAGTCCAGGTCCTTTGCCAGAAAACACAATTCAGTTGTATGTAGGGATGTTTTCCTTCATGTGTGCTTGTGTGTGCACATGTGTGTGTATGTGTGTGTGGGGATACAATATAAATCATATTTCTTACTGCACAGCTAGATCAAAACAGTGGGAGAAGCAGCTGATGGCGAGGTCACCTCCCCATCTCAGTCAGCCCAGATGCCACTGGAGATGATAGACTGACCCTCACACAGATAAGAAAACACCAGTCTCAGGCAGAGCTGGAGTCCGGGGGAGCATACATCAATAGGAACTTTCCAGAGTGTAGCAACATTCACCCAAAGGCTTGCAGGGCTTCCACCTCCTCCGAGAACTGCACTCCTAAGACCCCACCCCGCAGACACTGCCACAGATGCCCTGGAAGACAGCACTGCCTGCGATGGAGACACGCCCAAGCTTCCGGATTGGAGACTGGCTGAATGGACAGTGCTGGTGTGCAGTGACAAGTGAGGAGACACATCTGCTGGGACGGAAGATATTTCTGATACAACACTGTGACTTGTGCAGTTTAAGGGGTGCATGGGGAGGCCAGCTATCACCTTCGTTGTCCTTCCTAAGGCACCATCTACCTTCTTTTGGCGAATGGGTCTCTCACTGGACTAGAACTGGCTGAATAGGTCAGGTTGGCTGACCAATGAGTCCCTGGGACCTCCCTGTCTCTGGCTCCCTGACACTGGGATTACAATCATGTGTCATCACATCCGGCTTTTCTTAACGTGAGTTCTTAAGGCAGAATGGAGGCCCTCGTGCTCGCACACAGGGTACTGCCCTGCTGGCACTCGTACGTCACAGTCTCTAATTCTCTATCACCAAAGATGATCTTGAACCTCTTGCCTCCACCTCCCAAACGCTGGAATCACAGGTATGTACCACTTATTTCTAACACCCCTTTTCTACAGTGCTAGAGATCAAAACTAAGGCTTTATGCATGTTAATGCAGGCACTGCCATCCCCAGCCCCACATCCCAATTTTTAAAAAATATTTTTGGATTTTTCTTTTAACATTTGACTTATTATTTTCATTTTTTTTATGTGAATGAGTGTATTGCCTGCATGTGTGTAAGTGCACCCATGTCGTGCAATGCCTACAGAGGTCAGAAGGAAGTGTCAGATCCCCTGGAACTGGAGTTACAGACAGTTGTGAGCAACCATGTGAGCGCTAGGAATGGAACCCCAGTCCTATACAAAAGCAGTCAGTGCTTTTAACCCCTGAGTCATCTCTATAGCCCCCAACATCCCAATTTTTGAGCAATTACTTAGAAAGATCAAGAAAAGATGACCATATATTTCGTTAGTAAACTAATACAGTAAGTCATGGAATTTTTTTTTTAATTTTGAAAAGAGAACTCTGAAATAATATGTATAATCCTACTACTGCTGGAGAAGGAGAGAGGGAGGAAGAAATTCCCATTTGGAAGAATTGTACAGAAAAGTACAGCAAGATAACAACAGCGGGTCCCTGGGGACCAGAGCCTGGGGTAGTTTCTCTACCGTCCTTTCTTCCCCTCTCTTTCCATCCCTCCCTTACTCTCTTCCTCTCTCTTTCTATATATGCTCATGTGGGTACATGAACATGTGCATACAATGTGGAGATCAGCGGTCAGCCTCAGGTGTTGTGCCCAGGAGCTGTTCACCTTTGTATTTTGGTCTTTTTTGAGACAGGGTCTCCCTGTAGCCTGAGTTGGTCTGGAACGTGCTATGTAGACCAGGCTGGCCTCGATCTCACAGAGATCTACCTGCCTCTGCCTCCCAAGCACTGGGTTGAGGTGCACACACCATCACACCTGGGTTTCTTTGTGGGTTCTGGGAGCTGAACTCAGGTCCTCATGCTCGCACAATAAGCACTTTAAGGACTGAGCCATCTCCCCAGCTCCTGCATGAGTGCTATTAAACTTGATCTACAGTAGAGAGAAGTGAGGCTTTGAATGTGACTCACTCCCAGGTCTGTGGGCTGCAGGTTCAATTCCCTAGTCGCAGAATTAGGATACTCCAGGTCTGAATCTCAGCTCTACCATCAGAGGCCACACAGCGAGTCACAGCCATCTGACTGTGGTTCTCTGTTGATTCAGGACAACAGGGACCTTCTTAGAAAGGTGCTTGTGGAGTCTGTGTGATATCATGCACATAGAAAGCTCACCACAGTGCTCAGTACACTTCTCAAAGTTTCTTTCTGGTCTAAGTCATTCCTGAGCGTGAGGTTCCCAGGCAACAGGATGCTGGTAATTGGCAGGAGCCCAGGAGTGCGGGTCCTTCCCAATTCAACAATGCCACCAGTAAAAGCCTCATTAAAACTTCCTTCCTAACCCAACTTTTAAGAGAAAATTTCACTTTGAGGTTAAAAAAATTGTTGTAGTTGAAAACTCTTGTGGGAAACCAATTACTTACTTTGGTACATTTTGTTAATTACATTTTTTTTTCTTTTGCTAAATTCACACTAAAATACACCAACTTAATTACTGCAATTTGGTTCCAGATAATGATATCTAACTAGATAAAGGTTTGGGCATTAACTAGTTAGAGCAAGTGATAGCTTTTCAAGGGGCCCAAGCAACAGGCTCTGAGTATTGAGATCTTCCCGAAACGCCCGGTTGGGGGCTGCCAGGGAGGGTAGGGGTCTGCTGGATCACAGGCATACATCCCCACACCTGGGTCCTTGGCTGGATTTTCTTAGCGTGCTCCATCCTGTGTCTGGAGTCTGTGCCTTGGTTTCTTCTTATTTTGTGTGCTTCCAAGGTTTTCTCTTTCTTCCCTGTGGCTCCAGATGCTATGTATTTGCTGACAAGTGTAAATTCTTTTTCCAGACTCCAGATGTAGAGACTCATCTGCCTTCCAGCTCCAATGATCGGTTCCAAAGTTGTTCATAGTCAGATCCAACTTCTTTGCACAGCCCAACCCTGCCTCACCTCTGGGGTCTCTATCTTGGTGAATAGCACTTTGCTCAAGGCAGATACCTAGAGACTGTCTGCATTCACCAATTCACCATGGTCTAGTATTTCCATCCCCTACAGAGGCGTCTTTATCTTGAGCCTTCATACACAAGGGTACTGATTCATAGAGGTGGCCAGCATCCCTTGTGGATAGGTTACCCTGCCTCAGCGAACCCTTCTCTGTTCAGTTCTCTGCAGTGCAGCCAGAGTGAGCTGATTGGATCAGACCTCCTGTGATGATCATGCCACCGGTCAGCTTCATAACTGTCAATGGCTCCCTAGTGCCCTGAGGATGAAAACTCCTCAAATTCACCACTAAGTCCATGAAGAAACGGTCTTGCTGTAGACACTGCCTTCTTCCCCCTTTGACCCACTCACCCTCTGGAACATCCCAGTCTCCCTTTCATCCATTCTCTGACTCTGACTTTGGAGCTGCTTCCTCCTGGAAGCCCTCCTTGACCTCTCAAGGTAGGGTGGCATCCTCTTTCATTCCCAGAGTCACTGTTTTCCCCCTCAGCGCAGCCTCTGCCAGGCTTTGCTGCCGCCATGTACCCTATAGGACAAAGTAGAGTCTGCAGCAAGTTTAAAGTACATTCACAAAGGCTGGGGTGCAGCTCAGGGTACAGCGCTTGCTGAGTATGTGCAAGGTCCTGGGTTCCAATACCAGTATGAAAAAGAAATGTCAATAAGGTTTTAGAAACTCCTCCCTTCCTGAAAAAGGCAGAGTTAATTTTGCTGTCCTCAAGTGGGACCTGAAGTTACTAGTTTGCCTCCCACAAGCAGCGTGCGAGGAAAGTAGACAGTGCATTTTGGGTAACCATAGCCAGCCTAGCGTTCAGAAGAGCTGGGAATGAGGATTTGCAAAGTCCTCCCCATAAAGAAAGTAGTAAGATGACGGGTGTGATAATTACCCTGGTTTGAACACTATGCAGTGTACACATGTATCAAAATATCCAGTTGCATGAAAAACGACATGTGTAATTATTATGTGTCATTCAAAAAAAAATATAAAACTTAGAGAAGACCAAGCTCGAAGTGGTGCCTTCAACCAGCTCATAATTACACCATATTGCAAGATGGCTCAAGTGACCTCCACAGAGCGTACACACCGAGGGGCAGAGGTCTGCTGCCCGTGGCAAGAGCAGCCATCTTGGAAGTGGTTCATTGGCCCACTTCAGATGAGGCCATAGCTCATCTGGGCTACAACCTCCTGAGAGAAATCAGTCAAGTTCATAGCCACTCACTTAAACTCCTGCCCCAAATTCCTGAGAATGTACTTGACATAATGCCTGTTATTCTAGGTTGTTGCATTTGGGGCTAATTTGTTATGCAGTAACAGGTGACTAATACAAGATTAAATCTTGTTTTTTTTTTTGTTTATTTGTTTGTTTGAGACAGGGTCTTACTATGTAGCCATGACTGGCCTGGAAATTGCTATGTAGATCAGGCTGGCCTGGAACTTACAGAGCTCTGCCTGCCTTTACATCTCAAGTTCCCAGATTAAAGGTGAGCACCATCCCACCCAGCCTAAGACTAAATTTTATATTCTTAGTATCTGGAATGGTCCTTCCATAGAGGAAGAATGAGTGAGTTGGGTAAATTGTCACGAGCATATAAACAGTCAGAAACCAGGCTTACAAGTGTGTTAGGGTCATTTCTCTATCACACCCTACTTAGATCCTCTCCCAGGCTCACTCAGAAATCCTGCCATCTCGCCCCCACCAACCCATGCCCTGACCCTTGCAAAGGCACTCTGGCCGTTGGCTTGTATGTAAATAAGGCTGTGGTTGTTGAAGGCCGGGTGTGGCCCACCTACCCAAGTGCAAAGACATCCGAGTGCTTGGAGAAGGGAAGCTTGTCCTCCTCCGTGTCAGGGGACAGCTGGCGGATGATCTCCGGAGCCAGGTGACACAGCCAGCCACTCTGGATGCGCAGCTTGTCCTCTCGCCTGAAAAGGCAAAGGCGAGTCTGTTTCACGGCACGGGGAGGACAGGGACTCCCGGCATTGACCCCAACCCACAGCCACTCCTGATGGTTTCCTGCCTTCCTCAGTGAGCACTGCCTGACCTGCCATTGGAGGCTGAGACCCAGTGGAAGGAGCAGAGAGAGGATTGCATGGTGAGTGGCCCATACCAGCCTCAGGCCTACAGTCTTTGGGAGTCTCTTGTCCATCTTCACTGTAGGAGCAATGCCCGTTCTTATTTTTGTGAGCTGCGCTCTGCAGTCTAAGCTCACTGGGACACTGTTGGCAAAAACCCAATCATAACTTCTGGAGGAAATACACAAAACCTCGCAGATTATAACCCCAAATCCCCCAAACAGCCTATCCTAGTAGATTCTTGGCTCCAGACACGCAATAGTGAACAAGATCAAGAAGTCACCCATCCTTGCATTTGGTAGGAGGAAACGACAAATGAATCAAATAGAAAAAGCCAGGTAAATGTTACACAAAGAGTTAAAACAGAGGTCTGTGTCTAAGCTGAGGACAAAGCTAAGATCCACATGGCAGAGGATTTAGTCCTATGAACAAGAATATCTAAGCAGAAGGGAAAGGTAAGTCAAAGACCTTTGAGAAGCGTTCTGGAAAGCTAAGAAACACTGGTGCACAGGAACCCAATGCACATTCCATGTACGTAAACAGCCACTCCTGTACTGATGGGCCTGGGTTGGGCTACCCTTCCAATACAGACAGTGCTACAATGAGCACCTTTAGATAACGGTGCAGACATCTCCCTTACCCATCATATCACTGTCCTCTAGGATAAATTCCTAGAGGAGGAGAGAGGCGAGGTTATTCCTATGCCTTGCAAGTCTTCAGTTGTCTCTTCCACTGAGGACTGACATCTAAGGAGACATTCATAAGATTTTCCCAGTCTGAGGACTCCTAAGGAAGGGACTACTAGTCAAGGAATGTGAGAGGAAGAAAGACATGGAATGGATCAAGACTGAGGGCAGGAAGCACTTGCCTCCCCTACGGTCTCTGTGGGACCTGGGGCTGGCTGCATGTTTCAGCTCTTCTAGGTGGGGTTCTGCGCTACGTGAGGTGTGACTGTGACACACTGGTCCCTCTGGGCCACTCATCACACCCTGTCATCATGGTTTTCACCAGTCTTAAACCCTTGAGCAGCAGTGTCCAATAGATTTGGACCAGTGGCCCATATCCAGGCAATGATTTACTAAGACTGAATTTTTAAAACTTAAATGTATTCTAATAAGTCACCTTTTAGCATAGCCATAAATAGGAACTAGTATTTTTTCCAATACACAGTAAAAACTAGATGGAAAGTGCTTGTTCATACCTTCCCTAAAATCCACTCCCAGACTACACTGACAGAACCCTGGGCAGAGGAAAATAACCCAAGCAAGGCTCCAGGAGCTTTAAGGGTCAGGGTTCTGGAGCCACTAATGCATTTATTAGTTGAGGCAAATGGGGTAGGAACATTCTAGACTTGTGGCTCTCTAGGCTGTGTTTCTTCTCTCTGCATCTTACATAGAGCACAACACCCATTGGATGAACTGGGATTTTGACTGATCCACGGTCAGGGGATGAGGAGGAGTAGGACAGGGGAGCCTCCATAGTTTCAACTCACAGTTGTATGTGGACGGGGGCTGTGCATGGGGTGGCCCTCCAGCACACAGCCCTTCACCCACGTCTATGTTGTGGTCCTGCCTGACTGGAAGGGGTTGGTGGCCACCAGGAAATGCATTCTAAGTCAGGAGTTTTCTATGTGGACATCCTATCGCTTTCAGCTGTCCTGTGTCATGTAGAGTGTTTTCTCACCCTGGCCTCTACCCAGTCTACCCAGGGGTGCCAGCAGCACCCCTGGACCATAGCTACAGCAAGTAGAAATGTCTTAAGACCCCTGGAAGGGAAAAATAGCCTGTGGTGAGAGTGACTGGTACACTTTATATAAAACAGAGAGTGGTCCAGTGTCCGGTGCTCTGAGCTGCACACAAACAGCATGGTTGAACACTCCCTCTGCTGCCAGGACGAGACCTTCCTTCCAGACCCAGGGATGGGCAAAGTGGAATGACATCTTGCTTCTGAATTCGGGGACACCTACAGGCCTTTAAGGATCCATATGTTGCTTATTGCTGTGGGACCTCAATTTTTCCATCTACCAAATGGGAACATTCACCTGTACCTTAGCCAGCTATGGTGAGGATTACTATGAGACAGTACCTAGCCCAGGGTTATGTCAGCTGCCAGGGTCACATAACTACTAGATATAATGATTACCTGTATTTGTATGTATACACACACACACATACACACACACACACACACACACTATCCATTTTCTGGAGGGTTCGAGAATGGAGTTGAGACTAGAGTCCAAAGTGGTCCTCTGGGAAGAGGAAGCTTAGGGTGGGCTAGCCAGCTTTCCTCTGACATGGTCAGGACCACAGAAGACAGTGGGGAGAAGCTGCAGGAGGCTGACACTGAGCCACTGGGGCAGGAGAGGGTGTGGCAGACACACAACTGCCAGCAGCTTGGGGTGATGTGGGCACACGTCTGGGGGAGGGCTAGAAGCTAGGCCTGGTGCAGACACCCCAGGGTGTCCTGTTCCCATGGTGATGCCCACCTATGACAAGCCCAAACATCTTCATTACGGTTATTCTTATGATTAATAACAGGCTGCATGCAGCCGGCACGGTAGGGCTGGTATCTTAAATGACAACTTATTTTGACGGTGACAGAGCAGCAGTAGACCAGGATGTGTGTGGCCACCTCTTCGCTGCCAGCCCAGGCAGGTCTCTCTCTGCTGAGTGCCTACTGAATGCCAGGTTTGTAAATCTACACTCAGAGGGAGAACCCCTCTCTTGTGTGGGTGAAGACAGAGGCTCAGTCTGGCTAAGCCGCCTGCTCAGGGTCCTGTATGGTAAGTGACTGAGCCAAGCCACATCTGCGAGATCACAGCTCTTCAAACCCCATGAGGCCAGATGCCCGCCCTGTAGCTCTGTGAGGCCATCCTGGGAAACAGCTCCCCTAGGGAGCCAGGCCCCTACCACCCCATTGCACCCCAGGCCGGTGGGTGCTCTAAAACCTCTGCTACGAGGTTATGTTGCTGAGGCTCCACCCCATTCCACAGGCTCAAGGATTCGGACACGTACTCAGTAAAAGCAATGTCCCTGCCATCTGTCTTGTGGTGTCTCCAAAAGGCTTACGTTAAAGCCCTGACTCTCAATGTGACTGTTACCAAAGGCAGGGCTTGTGACTCAAGATGTAATTTATATGTATGAAATTATAAGGAGGATGTTGGTGGAGAAGGAGGGAACCAGAAGGAAGGTAAGACAGGTGATGAGGGGGAGGAACACAGGAAAATCATGACACAGAGGAGGGAGAACGGCTTAACGAAGCCCAACGTTTGGTATGATGAACAGGTTAATAATTTAATTTTGTGTAGTTAAATTTTTAAAATTTCCATTTCTTTATTTGCACACACACGTGTATGGAGGTCAGAGGACAACTTTTGGGAGTCAGTTCTCTCCCTCTACCCTATGATTTCCAGGGATCGAGCTCTATCATCAGGCTTGGAGACTAGTGCCTTTATCCACTGAGCCATCTCCCCAGCCCATAATTTTTTTCTGAAGTTAGGGCTTTTAGAGAGGTCACTAAGGTTAACGGAGACCGTAAGTCCAGAGCCCAAAGCAATAATAGAACTGTTGTGCGGACAAAGCTGTCTGCTTGTTGCTCTTTCCCGGTCTTCTCTTCTTCTTCATCCTCCTCCTCTTCTCGTCCCCTTCCCTCCTCCGTTTGTCTGTGAATGATAGAGCCAAGGCTATGCCAGGACACAGGGAGAAGATGACCACCCATAGCCTTGGAACAGAGCCCTCTGTAGAAACTGAGTTGGCCAGCCTTGACTTTGAGTTCTCAGCCCCAGAACAGGGAGAAACGACGTGTGTTTCTTCAGTACCCCACCCTGATGCCTTGCTTGCTACAGCAACCCTGATGGGCAAAGGCTCCTGGAAGCTCTTGTCGGCCATGCCCGCCTGGCTGAACTGAGCAGACTCAGAACTCCCAGCCTCCATGCATGCCTGGGGTACTGCCTCCCTTGCCTCAGCACCTGTCATCCGGTCCCAGGATGCTCAGCTGGGCCCTGGACACCTCATGTTCAAAGAGTATCTCCTCCTGTCTCAAGTTGCTGTACTAGGGGTTCCAGCACAGACTTGGGGTACTTCCAGCCTGGAGATACCTATTTACAGACAGGAAGCAGGAAACTGACCTGAACCCTGCAGGTAGAATTCTAGAACAACACTGGAGGTGAGTAACATCTACGGAATAGGCCAAGTCCTGGGACTCACGAAAACCTCATGAGTTGTATCTCCTTACCACAGTCCCCAGCCTGGCCTTGACTTAGAATATGAAAGATGAGCATGCTGCCCCTCCCACTGGTGTCTACCTCTGCTGCCCACGAGTCATCCGGTGACATTAGGATGTGGTAAAAGGAATGTTCTAGATAGGGGCGCCCAGCCTTTTGTCTCCTTCGGGCTACACTGGATGAAGTGTCTTGGGCCACACAATAATCCTGAGGATTTCTGAAACAACATGACTGGAAGGTCTGCCATTGCCCTCTGGGAGTGCCGCTCTGTCTGGTAGGTGGGCGCTCTGGTAGAGCCCGGTTGCTTCACAGGAAATCTGAGTATTGTTGAGTCTACCATGGCAGTTGTGTAGGGACACTGTATGAAGAGAAGAGAGGAGGGGGCAGGAGAGGGGGAGAGCGAGGGAGAACGAGACAGATAGAGACCGAGGAAGAAGAGGAGAGAGAGGAGAGGGGGAGGAGGAGCAGGCAGGAGAAAAGACAAACTCCACTAGTCTCCAGCTGCTTCGGCTACCTTGGCCCAGATGTGCGTACATGGAAGCCTCTGGCTGACCTCATCTCATCTTGAATCTCCATCTTACTGCACCAAACAGCCTCAGCCCCAGAGCTCAGCTGAGCTCAGACCATTCACAGAAGCACATAGGCAATCATAACTTGGTGGCGTGAAATTGAGGGATGGTTTGTTAGGTAACAACACATAATTTGCAGCAGGATAAAAACCCAGGAAACTGCTGGTGGCTGTTGGTGGGAACTGAGAAATGTGGATTTATTGTTGGGTGCTGTCCTAAGGCCCCCTGAGCTCTCCTGACACACACTGGGTTCCTGTTGACAGCCAAGATGAGAGGAGATGGGGAAGTGGGGTTGCCTAGACAATAAGGCCAGAAGCCACCTTGACTCGGCCTTGAATTTCCTTCCCGGTCCATTCTGGGTCTCCATGAGGAACTAAAGAAAAGGATGCTTAGTTCTCAAATGGTCACATGTTGATGGCTCAGTCCACAGCTGGTAGTGTTATTTTGAGGTCAAGCAGGTGGGACCTAGCTGGAGGAGAAGTGAGATGCTGGGGGCGCTCGGGGCCGCTGGGGGGCGCTGGGAGCGTGGGGTAGGTCTCCTGGGTGCTATCTCATCCTTGCCCCTGCCCCTTCTCTTTGCTTCCCATGTGTCAAGCATTGAAGGGCTTCTTGCTCTTGTCCCTGCCTGCAGGGTACATGGGGCTGAACAATCATTCTGAATGCCCTGAAACCAAGCACCAAAATAAACCCTTTCTCTCTTGCTATCTGTTATCAGGTAAGTTGTTCACAGTTGGGAGAAATCTAAGACAGCAGGTTGCCAGGAGGGAGAGATCTAATTTTTTTTAGAAACTCTGAATCCAGTTTAAAAACAAATAAACTAACAAAAAACGTTTGTTCAGGCTCCATTAGTTTCCATGCAAGTACTTGTAATATCAACAATTGTGTCCCCACCACTGCTCTGACCCCAGATATGGGTAACAGAGGTTAGCGACTCCCTCCATCCAGCCAGAGACCTAAGTGTTGCTGCGGAGGTGGGGGGCTGGGGGTGGGGGCGGGGAGGTGGGAGCTTCCCAGTCTTGCTTTCCCAGCAACTTCAGGAACTCTCTTCCTGTGTAAGTGGATCTACTTGCTTGTCCCCTTGCTTATCTTCCTATCTTAGTGCCATGGATAGTTTTGGAACCTGGGTACTTCCTTTATGGGTGGGGGTGACATCTGAAAAAGAAACTAAGGCTGACGTATGTCACTGAATCCTATAGAAATAGCTCTGTCAAGTTTTGCTAACTCAGACACTCTGACTCCGTTTCACGATAGCTCACACCAGGGACAATATTCTTTTGGGGTTAGAGGAGGATGACCCTCAAAGAAATCAGTAGCTCTGTAGAGCAGCAGAAACAAGCCAAAAGGAGAGAAATCACAATGCTGTCTTCCTGTGGAGAAGACATTTGTTACTGTGTGTGTGTGTGTGTGTACAGCACACACCAAATTAAAACCCGCAGGGGCAGATCTTCTGAGTTATAGGTTGTTTACTTGGGATCAAGCTGTTTCTCACATGGTCAACTCAACATGGCTTGCTCTAGGGTGAGTGGCCTCTGAGAGTTAATTACTTAAGGATGTTAATCATTCCCTGGGTGATCCTGGGGAGGTATATGCAAATGTATGCTAATTACAGCAACTGGCTGCTATTCCGCCTGCATTTGATGTGCTCAGGGCCGGTGGGTGCTGGATGCTTGTTCTGTGTCCACCTGTTTTATCCTCACAAGCACCATATGAGGGAGGTGCTTTCCTATACACAAGGAAACTCAAGTTCAGAGAAGCTGCTCACCTTGACTACACACACTGTTATTAAGTGGCAGAGCCCTGTCTGGCTCAGGTGATCTGACTTGAAATCCCTGACTCTCAGCTGTCTTTGGTTGTTGGACTAAAATCAATTCATTTCTAAGACATTGTGGAGATAAGGCTCTTGAGTACTGTGGCCAAGAGGAAAGTCCTCCAGTCCAGGGCAAGAGTTTTGCAGGATTTAGGGATGTATTGGGTCTTAACCCATCTTTAGAACAGGTGATCAAGGTGCTGAGCCCATGAATAAAAGAGTGGGGGACCCCCAGTAATGTGATAGCCTAGTCACAACCCTCAGTGACCTCAAACTCAACCCCAAGTCAAGGTCACTAAGGTCATTTGGGATGAATTCCCAGCCTGTAATGGTCACCTACCAAGAACCCCTCTGGGCCCTTCTGTCATCTCTCACCTGCCAGCCTGTAGCACCCCAGAAATGCTGAAGAGACCAAAGTCTGTGATGACCACTTTGCCGTTGTCATAGAAGACGTTCTTTGATTTGAGGTCCTTGTGAAGGATCCCCTTGGCGTGGAGGTAGCCCATGCCCTGTAAGAGGTCAGGGAACAGGGAGTCATTAGAGAAAACACCCGTGCTTCCTTGTCACCCTCACTCGGGTCTCCAAGGGCAGCGAGGGGTGGGCTGGTCTGCCCATGGAGCTTGGAGGGCAAGATGGGATGTGAGAGCAGGCAGGGCCCTCAAGTCGTAAACCCAGTGTCACCCCCAGCCACCTGCAAAGCTCTCTCCACAGAGGGGCTCTGCTTCCTGGAGAAGAAACAAGGGAAGCATCTCAGAGAAAAAAAAGAGTAGGATGAATCCACTTCCTCTTTAAAGCCTCACCCCCTAGGTTGCTCAGCACACACTCCTGAAGAATGACCTCAGCTACCAGGGGACCTTTCATGACCCAACGTCAAGAACACAGAGGAAATTTACCGGAGGTCTAGTTCAAGGGCGGACATTTAGAGATTGCTTTATTTATTTTGTCTTGGTTAACAGTCATCTCTTTATTTCTTCTTACAGCCCATTCCTAATACTTCTGATGGGAAATAAAAGCTAGGGTGCAACTCCCCAAGATACCTGATGAGAAACTCAGGATGTTCTTGTTTATTTTCATCCAAAACAACACCCAACAACTTGATGTTTCCCCAGCTAAGATGCCTTATGCCCATGGGAATTCAAGGACCCAGATGGTTTGGATTTGAGATGTCTCCATGGGTACAAGTTTTGAAATCTTGGTCCCCAGTTAGTGATACTGTTTTTGCAGGTTCTGGAAACTTTGGTGGGTGGATCCTAGCTGAAGGAAGTAGGTTCCTGAGGTGGGGGGTGGGCCCTTGAAGGGTATGCTATCTGATCATTTCCTGTCTCTCTTTCTGCTTCCTGGTCTGCTATGAAGTGAGCCGACCTGCCTCACAATCCTGCTGCAGAGAACTGAGCTGCTTTGTATGCCTTCCTCACAATGATAGTCAGAAACCATGAGCTAAAGAAGTCTCCCTCCTTTAGCTTGCTTCTTCCAGAGTAACCTAGGAGTAACTTACACTCTAACCAAGAAACAGAGTCTTGTCTGCACCCACTGGCCCTCCCTTTTATATCCAGGCATCATGACTAGGAGGCCAGACAGAAAGCAAAGTCTGGACAGTATTTGTAAGGACTGCATCTTAACAGAATCCTCGTACATAACACCTGGTAATTTTTGGCTAAGTCTAATTTCTCTGAGGTCTGAAATGGTGATCTAAACCCAGACCCAGACTCAGAATCTTCCTGAGACTTGTCAGAAGCAGGCTAGGCAGATTCAGGTAGGGGGTCCCAGAACTCACAGTACCTTCACAATTTCTTGGGCTATCTGCCTGGTTTTGTTGACATCCAGGACGATCTTGGCATCCCTCACCACAGAGTAGAGTGTCCTCCCCTTGCAGAGGCTGCAAAGCAAAGGAGCAAGGTCACTCACTGGAATGACAGTGTGGCTAGATGAGGGTGTCCGCTCAGTTATCAGAAGCCAGGAAGAGTGGAGAGTGAAGCAGGTATCTACCTCTCGTGATGGTTAATAGGCCTGGGGTTAGACCCCAGAGTGGGCCCTGGGGTGAAGACCTGCAAGGAGGTACTTGTAGATTCTTTAGAATGCCAGCCTCTTGGTGCATGCAAGATCCAGCCTGCTCTAGAAAAGGGCTCTCTCTCTCTCTCTCTCTCTCTCTCTCTCTCTCTCCCCCGCCTCTGGTGTGTGTAGGTATACATGCATGTGAGTGCATGTTCATGTTTGTGAGTGTGTGTGCAGGTGGAGGACAGAGGACAACTTTGGCTGTCATTTCTCAGGTGCCAATCACCTTGGTTTGGGTTGTTTTTCTTTCTTTTGAGACAAGATCTCTCACAGGCTGAGACTTACCATGTAGGTGAAGCTGGCTGGTTGGTGAGCTCCAGAGGTCAGAGAGTCTACCTGACTCTGCCTCTTAGGGTGAAAAGCACGAATCACTATTTTATTTTATTTTTTTTTAACATGGACTCTGGGTATTGAACTCAGGATCTCATGTTTAAAAGGCAAGCACTGTACTGACTGAGTTCTCTCCAGCCTCCCTTTCCCTTTTTCTGAGACAGGATGTCCCCATAAGCCCGAGCTGGCCTGGGACTCTCTGTGTAGACCAGGCTGGTCTCAATCTCACTGAGATTGGCAGACTCTGCCTGCCTCTGCACCTTGAGTGTGAGGTTAAAGGCACGCACCACCGCACCTGCCTCCACACTCCCTTTTTAAAGACAGGATCTCTTCATGCAGCTCAGGCTGGCCTTGAACTCGTGAACCTCTAGCCTCCATCTCCCAAGCGCCAGGATTATACGTATGTGCCACCATGTCTGATTCCCATCCAGGGTCTCATAGGGAAGTTGTGAATAACCCAACAACTTTTGGGTCCTTAGACACCACTCAGATTGCACCATCTGCCATTTGTCCCAGCTGAAAGTCTCCCACGGATGGGACCAGGGATGAAAGAGCCGCAAAAGCGAGGCTGCCGCACACTAAGTATCATCAACAAAGGATGCATTTGGTCCTTTGAACAAGGGTGTGTCAGCAGCAATAATGCCACTCCAATCAGACGCTTGTGCAGATAACGGGGCTCTCAAACCATTTTCAGCCTCATTGAGTTCATTTCAAGAACCAGGAGTTTAAGATGAATAGCAGGATGAAAGAGAACCTTTCACAGCAGCAGTCACACCTCTATCTCCGCTCATCCATCCCGCCCTCCTCAGTGAGCCCAACTCCCAGCACACACAAAGCAGGTGCTGGGAGCAGTCACAGATTGATTGAGTATAGGAATGAGGAAGGAACTGTGAACTCACTGGGGCATCCTCAGACCCTAGAAGCCAGTGTTGGTTGAGAGAAGCTTGGGGGTCATTATGAAAATTAATTTTTCATAGCTATACAATAATAGCTTGAATATATTTCTTTTGATTTATTTTATTGCTAAAGCCTTCTGGACACAGTTTCTTTTTCCATTTAGTATTTACTGAGCTTTTGTTTCATGCTGTTTCATGTTTCCTACTTGACTGAAGTTGTATATCTAGGGTGAAAATGAGAACTCTGGAATCAGAGGGATCTTGGTTTGAATCCTGGTTTTGCTTCTTGCTGATTGTGTCTTTGGATGGGTTACTCAGCCTAGCTGGCCTTGGTTTCCTCATCTTTTAGAGGAAACCTATCTTGTAGGTTAGTATGAGGACTGAAGGAGAGAGAGCTCAGTCTGATGCTAGCCTGATGGTTAGGAGACTAAGGTCAGACTATAGAGTTAGGCTCCTGATTTGTCGTGTAGTGACTGTGTGACCCTGGGCACCCTGGGCAGGTAAGTTAGTCTTTGTGTCATTGTCTATAAAGTGGGGCAGATAGTTTTCTGCCTCTCCAGGCTGTGAGGAGAGTCACATGAACCCAGGTGTGTACAGGATCCTCTCTTTTTCTAATGCATAGCCAGTGCTTATGGCTTTTTTGATTGATAAATAGTGAATATACACTTGCACAGAGAAATGATATTTTTATTCACATATCACCTTTGTCTGCCCATCTGCCTACAAGCCTATCTCTCTAGTGTGTCCATCCATCCATCCGTCCATCCATCCATCCATCCATCCATCATCCATCCATCCATTCATTATCCATTCATCCACCCATTCATCATTCATCCATCCGTCCATCCAAACATCCATCCGCATGCCATCCCAAATGCTACCTCGAGCCACTCAAGATCTTTCATGAAGATTCTTTCCTTCACCTGTCCAAGGTGAGATTCTCAGAGCAGCTGACTCACAGGCATTCTGATTCACCTACCCAAGCTTGCCTAGGTAGTCAGCAGGAGGCAGCTCCAGATGACTCAAGGCTGCGGCCGTCCATGCTGGCACAGCAGTGTGTTTGCCGAGCCTCTGCAGCAGAGGTGGAGGAAGGAAGGGTGGGCTGAGCAGCCAATTATGCTCTGTTGACATTTAAGTATTCGAGAGGGAAGACTGTGGGTGGATTCTCTCCCCTGGATACCTCATTCTTCAACGGCCACCTACACTCATTGCAGGCCAGAGCCTTCCTCACTGCACACAGTGAAGCGAGTAATTGCAACAGGCTCCAAAGCGCCCAGTGTCTCCCGCTCAGGGTGACCACATGAAGTCCCATCTCGGTTTACATTCCTTCCACAGCTGGCAAGGTCTCTGCTTCCTTCCCTCACTGTGCTGTGGTCTGAACTGCTGGGACAGCCTACATTCACCGGTCAGGTGTACATTGGTACAACCATAGTTTGACTCATCTTTAAATGCAAAATAAACAGATAACTCACAGGCGGCAGTTCCCCCACTGAACACATGTCCAGAAGACAGGCATGTTCACATGAACACATACTTCATAATAAAAGGTTAACAGCAATGCCTGGACCCTAGCCCCCCAAATGGAAGCAAGCTGCGAGAGTCTACATAACTGCACCCTTGATTCTTAGCCCACACATGATGCTATGACGGACGAGCGCCAACAGAGGTGATTGGACAACGAGGGAGGCCCTCAGGAATGGAATCAGTGCGCTTGGGAAAGGGGCCCCAGAGCGTTCACACAGGCTGTGCTGGCCTCTTGGTCTCAGACGTCAGCCTCCAGAAGTGTGAGAAATAGTTTCTATTGTTCTTAAACCACCTGGCTTGTGGCATTTGTTACAGCAGTGGGAGCCAAGACAACCGGTGTTCATCAACAAACTGGACACACAACAGAATACCATCGTATCACGCTGCACAAAATACATGGACCACTGCTGACGCACAAAGCAGGTGAAGCTCAGACAGCAAGGAAGCCAGTCTCACAAGACTTCTGGAAGATTCTACTGAGGTCACCTGCAAACTCCAGAATACTGACCTATGTGTGGAAGTCAGCTGAGTGGCAGCAGTGTCTGTGTTTGTCTGTATGTGTCTGTACATGTCAATGTGTCTTTGTGTGTGTCTGTGTGTACCTATGTGTCTGAGGGTATGTGAGCATTTCTGTGTGTCTGTGTTGAGGAGTGTCTCTGGGTATCTGTGTCCATATCTATGGCTTTGTGCATACCTGTGTGTGCATATGTGTTTTTGTGTGTCTTTTTGTGTATCTGTATGTATCTGTGCATGTGTGTATGTATGTGTCTGTGTGTACTTATATGTGTTTCTGTGTGCCTTTTTGTGTGTGCCTATGCATCTATATGTGTCCATATGTATCTGTGCATATCTGTCTGTGTCTAAACCATTGAGCCATGGTGATGAAATTTAAAAGGAAATTGAAACCCACAGGGACACCCAAGGCATCTGGAAAAAAATTGGGGGTTCTAGGCCTAGCTGTGCCCACCCAAGTGTCTTCTGGGGACTAAGGTGTAAAGGCGAAAGGGAAGGCTCGTGTGTAAGGAGGAGCAAGGAAGGGACCAGGAGGACTGAGGCTAGGATAGTCTGCTCAGTTCAAATGCCCAGGGAAGCAGCTCCAAGCTTGGAGTGTCTTCAGTCGACAATGGGGTCCTAAAGCCACTTCTGGGTGGGAAGGGAGAAGACATGGATTTGTTGAGCACATACCCAGGACAGAATGACTTCCACGAACCCTTCTAAACTCTGCAGGGTCTGTATCATCATTCTATTTTACAGGACCAGATATGGAGTCCTAGAGCGGGAAGGACCATCTCACACACACCTATGATGTCAACACACGCACACACTTCTCCCGTCTTCTCTTCCACTGAGCAGGCACCCATTTACTGGAAATGATTCTCAACCATTAGGAGGGCAGCACACCTGGAGGGACATAAGACACAGTGAACGGAGCCAAATCTCAGCCTCTCTTTAATGCTACCTGTGTGACTCCAGGAAGTGACCGCGGCCCAGTGTAAGATGGCGTTGACACCTACCTATGCACCAGACACCGCCTATAGCACGAGGTGGGATTCCCAGTGTGCTTCAAAGACTCTAAGAGAGACACATATGCTTTACATCTCAGAAGGCAGAGCACATCTTGCATTGATTCATGGGGCAGAGTGCCATTGGCACTGCCTCTCTCGGGAACACATAAAAAGTGCATGTTCAGACTGGGGGCATCTCAAGTCACTGCTGTCTGTTCTCAGCTCAACTTTAAGATGACCCTGAGGGTCAGAGAGAGTAAGCAGAGATGACTTACTTGTTGTAGGTACTGGAGGTGAACCCAGTGTCCTGTGTGTGTGAGACAAACCCCGGCTACTGAGCTATATCCTCATTCTTCACCTATTGACTTTTTGAGACTGACAGCTCTCTAAGTTGCCTAGGCTGGCCTTGGACTCCTCTGTAGCCCAGACATGCTGTTGAACTTCCTACCTTCCTGTGTCAGCCTCTCAAATAGATGGGATTATAGGCCTGCACCACTAGGTCCAGCTGAGACAACTATTTTCACTTGGAAAAAAATTACATGTATTTATTGTATACACTATATTTTGATGAACAGTTAAACCAAGCTGATTAGCATATGCATTACCCCAAATACTAATTTATAGGGTGAGAATAAATTCTATCCTTAGTGACTGAATATATAAATGTATTGACTCTAGTTACCACAATAGACAATGGATGTCTTAAGCTGATTTCTCCTAACTGAAATTTTGTGCCATTAGAACAGCATTTCCCCAACTCTCTGCCTGGCCCCTGCCTCTGGCAGCCCTGACTTCACTGTCCATGTCAGTCAGCTTGACTTTTTTCTTTCTTCTTTTGACGTGGATATCCAGCTTAGAGTGTTGAGCATGCTAGGTAAGTGGCCACTGAGCTACATCTTCAGCCTTTGGTTTTAAACCTTTTTTTGGTTTATATATTTTATATGTCTGAGTGTTTTGTCTCTGCATGTATGTTAGTGAACCCATGTATTGCAATACCTGCAGAGGCCAGAATAGGGTGTCAGATCCCCTGGACCTGGATGGTTAAGGATGGTTGTTAGCCATCATGTGGGTGTTGGGAACTAAACTTGTGTCCTCTTTAAGAGCAGCCAATGCTTTTAATTGCTGAGCCATCTCTCAAACCCCCCTGCTTTGTTTTTTTTTTTAATGGTTTATGTTTTATTTGTACAAATGTTCTGATTGCCTGTGTGTATACTGGTATGTATATAGTGCCCTCGAAGACTGGAAGAGAGTGACAGAGCGAGTGGTGTAAAGTGAACTTGGGTCCTCTGCAAGAGCAACCGGTGCTCTTAAACACAAAGCCACTCTCCAGCAGCCTGCCTTTGGATTTTGATGAAGGATCTCTGTACAGCCCAGGCTAGTCTGAAACTCTAGGTCCTCCTGCTTCAGACTCCTGGGTGAAAGTGTTCATTGCCATGTCTGCTTGAGTTTGGCCTTTTAAGATCCCATGTGTGAGATTAGGCTGTCTTCATCTTCAGTGCCTGCCTTATTCCACCAGACATAATGTCCTCAGCACTCCTCTGTGGTGCTGCAAATGGAAGAGACTCCTTAGAAGTGCACGAGCATCTTTGTGTACATGGGCATCGCCTTTGTGATTTGTTTGTTCACCAGCAGACGTATGACTCTATGCTGTTCTGGTTTCATTTCTGTTGCTGTGACAAATACCCTGACCACAGGGGAGGAAAGGTCTCAACCCATCGTTAAGGGGAAGTCAAGGGAGGGACTTGAAGGCCACATCACATCCACAATCAAGAGAAGAGAGAAAATGAACATGTCCTCATCCTTGCTTGCTTTCTATACTCCTGTGTGGTCCAGGGCCCAGCGCATATCCCCATTCAGTCTTCCCAACTCAATTAACTAACAATCAGAGCAATTTCCCACAAATATGCCCATAGACCCATCGGATAAAGACATTCTCTTTCTGAGACTCTCATCCCAGGTGACTCTAGGTTACGTCAAATTGGCAGCACCTGGGCCCCATGCCTCCACCCCTGTGAGCTGTGATGCTGTGAGCGTTTGTGCTGATTTCTCTCCTAGATGTTGACTTCATCTTCAGTGATGTGCCCGAAGCTGGCACTGGAGCAAGGCACCCCAGCTCTCATATTTACGTTCCAGGAACCGATCACCTGCATTGCAGCATCCTCCTCTGGGGCTCTGGCACACACAGAGCTTCAGAAGACAGCAGCTGTGATGTCCTACCACCATCTCCCATGGCAATGGAAATTAATGAGCCCGTTATCCTGGGAGCAGATTTGGTCTGGAGGTCATAGGAGGTGTCTCAGTGGCTCGGGATATAGCTGGCTCGTCTCTAGCTCTGAAGCGGTAAGTACACACACACACACACACACACACACACACACACACACTCACTCACTTATGTACATGTATATCCATACATAGCCTCTCTCTGGGCAACAAGACTGTGTCCTCCAAAAAGAGGCAAAAAGACTAGAACTCTGCCTTCCTCTCTGCTAGCCACCCATCTCCCAGCTTGACCTTGGCCAGCTGCCTTTGAGCCTCATATCTGAGAAGCACAGCAAGCCTTTGACCAAGATGGTCCTGGGGTGAAAGATATATCCTGTGAACCAGTCTACAAGAGGCTTGTCAGAAATGAGACAAGCCCGCCCAGCAGGGCTCATGCTAAGGGCCTCTGTCCAAGTCACCTTAATGCAACCCAAACTGTGTCCAGGACAGGATCCTGCCCCCATGCTCAATGTTCACCAAGCCCAGCGACCCAGAGCAGGTAAGGATGGGAGTGAGTGGGTGGTACTGACCAGAAACACCTCAAAAACTGGTATGTGCCCCCAGCCCACAGTGCTGCTGTAAGTGCCGCAAAAGAACTTTGCAGATGTGAACAATTCAAGGGAAAGAGATGGGCTGACCTGGGTCATCCCAGTGGCCCCAAGGGTACGGCAGAACGGAGAGGCAGGGGGAGCTCTGAGAATGAATGAGGCCAGGTGACGGACCATGAGACTCAACCACCAGCACAGGCTCTGAGAATGGAGGAAGAGGACTTTGGGGGCTTTTAAAAGACTGAGCAACAAGTGGACCCCTAGGACCTCCAGAGTGACACAGCCCTGCCCACTCTGGGATTTTAACTCAACAAGTCCCGTTTGAACATCTGCCTTCCTGAATACATTTTTATTCTTTCAAGCTCTAAGTTTCTGGTCACTTGTTACAGCAACTATAAGATATTAATACAGTTTTCAGTAAGGACCATTTCATGTGAGACCATGTGGTAGGTGCAGTGTCTGGTCAGGATATACACTTGTTGAATAGCAATTCTTATGGTCATTCATAAAATCATCATCCCTAGGCTAGGGCTAGAGCTCAGGTGATTACGTCTTTGCCTGGCAGAAAGCCACTCTGGAGAAGTCATCTTGATACCAAGAGCTTTGTGAAGAAGCCAGGTATGTAGAAATCTGGGGATAGAGCTACAGTTTCTGGCCTAGCCAGTGCAAAGGCCCTGAGGTAGGACTCCATGTAGGGTGCTTAAGTAGTGTAGTAAAGGACATATGGCCAGACTCCAAAGAGCGTGCCCCAGTGTTTGATCTTCTAAGGGTCTCCGCTCTAACTGAAGGATATTGTCAGGTAGAAATTACAAACTGACTGATTTGAACTCTCAAGGCAGTTGGTTTTAAAATCAGCTGTTATTTTTAAAACACTTGGACTGTCAGTGAGATTTACAACCATCCGCTGTTCACTCAACTCTCAGCAACTTCCCCAACACTCAAATCCCACTTAATTGTCCCACGCTCTCCCACCTCCCCTGAGCGAACAAATCATGTTTCGAGTGACAAGCTGCACACCCCATCAAATTCTGGCCTCAGGCAATCTCTAACTTCCAAGTCTTCTACGGCTCTAACACTGAGATATTAAACCTCGGGACTCGGGGGAGTTCATAATAAAAATGCCAGGTTGGCTGCATCTAGAAACGGGAGTGCAGGCTGTTTGCCGCCTGCTTAACCCAGGGTGCGCCAGGGAAGGAAGTCACGGGAGGAGAGGCTTCCTTGGGAAGACGCGCGCCACAGCCTCACAAGAAAGAGCGCAGAAAGTAGGCAGAGCTGTAGGCCAGGTCCCCAGGGAGTAGGGCTTGGCTACGAGTGTGGGAGTATGTGTGTGGTGCGTGTATGTTGATGTATATGTGTAGTGTGTGTGTGTGTGATCTGTGTATGCATGGTATGTTATGGTGTGTGTGTGATCTGTGTGTGCATGGTATGTTATGATGTGTTTTCTGTGGTGTGTTGGTGTGGTGTATGTGAGTGTGTGTGGTATGTGTGTGTGTGGTATGCATGGGTGTGCATGGTATGAGTTTATATGTGTGTATGTGTGTGATGTGAGTATATATGTATGTGGTGTGTGTGATGTGTATATATGTGTATGTGTGTGGTATGTAAGAGTGTGTGAGACTATGTCGCATGTGTGATATGTATGTGTGTGATGTGCATGTATGTGTGAGAGTGTGTGGTGTATGGATGTGTGTGTATGGTGTGTGTGAGTGTGCAGTGTGTGTGTGAGTGTGGTGTGTGTGTGAGTGTGTGGTGTGTGTGTGTTGTGGAGAGATGCAAGTGCACATGGAGGTCAAAGGTTGACGTTGGTATCTTCCTCCCTCTCTCCCTTCCTTCTGAGAAGGTCTCTCACTGAGCCGGCAGCTCTTTAATTTGGTTAAGCTGGCTAGCCAATAGGCTGCAGGACCCACCTGCTTCCAGCTCCCCAGCACTGGGGTTACGGACTCTCAGGGTTGTGCTTGGCTTTTTACACAGGTACCGTAGACCTAACGTGGGCCCTTCTGCTGGTGTGCAAGCACTTTATCCACTCAGCTGTCTCCCCAGCCCCGGGTCTTGGCTTTCGATGGTTCATGTCCGTGCTCAGTGAAGAGAGGAGCCGAGGCAGGATTCTCTGTGGCCCTTCCATGTCTCTCTTCCTAGGGCTGGGTCTGATTTTGCTGTTAAGAGGCCAGAATGGGTGCTCTAGCCCTTCAAGAATGAGACATGATGCCTTCACCACCCCTGACTGGCCCAGTGTTGTTGGACTCTCTCATGTGTAGGGCGAGGGACATTACAAGGCCGCAGACAGCCATCTGGGAGGCATGAGGCACGACCTCCAGCTCACCGCAGAACTGAGGACAGCAGCAGTGTCTTGTTGCACAATGAAGCTTAGTCATAGTCCGGGACATTGAACAAAGGCATCTGGGATGTGTTCTTCCCTCATGCCAGATCTGCCCATTCTGCAGCCTCACCCAGGACCCCATTCATCACAGTCACTTGAGACCTGCCTGCTGGGCCAGCCAGCTCAGTGACTGCACATGGGAGCTGGAGGGACAGAGAAATAAGCAGGAGGCCCCTGTCCACAGACCGCTCAGAGTTGGCATGCCAGGAAGGACCGCAGGTCCCTCCCCACATCCTGTCACCCCTAGGGCAGTGGGGTCTGGGCTAACTTGGGACCATTTCTAACGAAGCACTCCTTGTCACGTCCCTCCAAGATTACAGCAGCATCCTGTTGGTGAGGACAGCCATCTTCAAGGGCCACCCAGTGCAGGGATAGCAAGAGAGGTTTTGAGACACAGCCTCATTAGATGAATCATGTATGTGCATGTTCGTGTGTGTGCATGTGTATATGTGTGAACATGCATGTGGAAGCCAGGCACAACCTCTGGTGTCATTGCTCAGGAGTTGTCCACTTTATTTCATTTAAAAAATTTTATTTTATTTTTTCTTCCTTCCTTCCTTCCTTCCTTCCTTCCTTCCTTCCTTCCTTCCTTCCTTCCTTCCTTCCTTCCCTCCTTCCTTCGTTCCCTCCCCTCTGCTCCCCTCCCTTCTCCATTCCTTTCCTTTCCTGACAAGGTCTCTCACTGGTCTGGAGCTCACCATGCAAGCCCCAGGGATCCTCTTGTCTCTACCTCCCCAGCTTTGAGACTACACATATGTACCAACATGCCTGCCTTTTTTTTTAAAAGAGGATAAGAGTTAGTTTATTCTGGAGCCAAATATGAGTGACCAGGACCCAGGAACACAGATTCAGGTCACTCCCAATTCCATGTTCCTACACCGAAGCAGTTTCAGGAAGTTTTTATAGTAACAGAACAAAGAAAAGTCATAAAGGAAGACAGTTTTCAGATACATTGGTGGAAACATTAAGTAGGTAGATACAGCAAAAAAAGATCTCAACTCTAGCCTCCTCACTCGGCTTAGGGCTTTGTTGGTTAATACATTCTGAAAGGTTTCTATCTGTTAGCTAAGGATGTTAATTCAGAAACAAAGGTGGGCAAGAAGTGGCTAATTGGGAAGCTAAAGATGACCCAAATAAATGGTAATTAGGCTCTGAACGTACATCACTCCAAACTTTCCACAGGGACTGAAGTTCTAAGTTGATCAGCCTTTGCACAAGGCTCAGTCTCAAGATGCAGTTTTGGGAACGTTCACTCGCAGTTCTCTATTGGCCAGCACCACATTTCGTGCACGCGGGGACCACACAGCTGTTCCTACGTTGCTAGGAAATACTTCAGATCCTCGTGCTTGCGAGAAAGTGTTTGATAGCCTGAGCTAACTCCCAAGTTCCACGTAACACTCTCCAAGGTGGTCTGGTGACTCCCAGTGTATAGATGAGTATGTGATCTCAGGGAAATTACCAGAACCTCTACAAGTCACTGTGCTCTGTGACCCAGGAGGTAGGGGACGTGGACCACAGTTGTTTTCCATGTGGCTGGGCTGGGGCAGACAGACACTCGAGAGCTGTGGAGCGGGCACCTCTGTTTATCTTTTCTCCAGGAGTGCTTGACATTCACACCCTCTCCTCTGCATGGAGTAAATGAAGATAGGGTGATTTATAGAGTTTCCTTTCACAAGGACAGACTCAAGAGCTCCCTGTACCATCCTTCCTGGAGGGAGGCACTATTTACAAAGAGGAGATTACATACAGCAAGCTAATCACCCAGCCAAGATGCTGATAGAGTAGCAGAAAGTCCCATAAGATGGCTGGTTAAAGAATAAAATCTCGAGTCTATCTGTTGGAAAACCCACCTTTCCAGTTTCATGGTCAGTCACCTGGACATGGGAACCCCCTCCTCAGGAAGGTGGGTTCACTTGCAGTCATGCTAAATAGATGGGTAGAATACTCAGGGCTTTATTGAGAGTGCGCCCTTCCTGCCTGGAATCCTGCCTCCTACGCAGTGCTTCTGGGCACGTTGGCTCTCTGTAGTCTGCCTGCACCTTGCTCTCCTTTCTTCTTCCTGTCCCTTTTCTAAGCATGTTCCCGCATGCTGTGGGCTGCCCCAAGCATTTTGTATTTCTTTTCTTTTCCTCTAAGGCTTCCTTTTCCCGTTCTGTGCGGCTGCCCATCCACCACGTGTCTGACCTCCCTGCACGGCCTCATGGCTTTTCTCCTTCTCCCTTCCATTCTCCTCCTCAAGGCAGCTGCCAAGATTCCTGGCTTGCCAGCCCTGAGGATTTTTTCTTTCAACTCTAATAACATTGTCCTAAAGCTTCCATTTGGGTCCTTTCTTAAATTCTTTTATGAATGAGACTAAGAACTTTCTAGGGAATGCTGTTTCTCCCCTGTTTCAGTGCTACCAAGAGGAGGTTGAGTCTGTAACTTGAAGTTTCATATCCTCAGTTCCCTCACATACCCCGGGGAGAGGTGAGTGTGAACTGGTATCTAGTATCTGACAGAAGAAGTAACTCCGAGAGGAAGCACTTACTTCCAGGATTCACCCCATCCTGGGAAGGCATGGCTCATTCCATCTACGCATGTTTGTGGCATGGCTTATTCACATCTTAACCCATCAAGAAGCAGAGCATCAGGCCAGAGACAGAAGCCCATGCCCAGCAATTACACACTCCAAGATCCCACAGCCTCCTGAAACGGCGCCACCAGTTGGAAGCTGAGTGTTTAAACACATCACCCCGTGGGGGACATGTCACATTCAAAGATAGGATTTTCCTCCATTGTGACCTGGGCGTTTTCTTCAACCCTCTAAATTCAAGGTCAGGTCGTCTTGGCCTTTTTCGTCCATTTGCTGCTTCTGTTTGGAAGTGCCCAGTTGCTACCAGGAAAAGTCTTGCATGTTAAAGATGACTGAACCAAGAAGGTCTCCATGGTTGCTCGGAGCATACCTGCCCAGCAAAAGGAAGAGCCCAGGATCTGCTTCTAGACGGGAGAATGGACCAGCAGAGATACGCCTGACCAGTGCCTGTCCTAATGGCCACAGCATCCTGCACACCTCAAGGCTGGGGAGGCCTGGGTAGAACCCCAAGGTAGGTTTTCCTTGCTTTACCTTAGCACATAAGCCACGTCATGAGCCAAACCCTCTGACACTTCCTGATTCCCCCAGCATCAGGTAAGCAGAGAGGAACAGAAGGCAAACAGATGCTAAGCCTGTGGCCTTCCAGGGCTGGATTCTGAAACCAGCGAGCACTTGTGGACCAGAGTCACATTTATTTTTCAGTCAAACAGTAAACTGAACTGCTGTTTTAAAAAATATATACATCCCTCACCTAATTTATATGCATTAAAAACTCACAAAGAGGCTGGATCCCGGTGTTGGCAAAGCTATATCTAAGTTCTGGGACCTAGGGTTTTATACACATTTCTGCTTATCTCTCCTTCCTCATTTTTCTCCAGTAAACTCATGTTACTTTTGTAGATTACAAAAAAGGGAAAGGAGGAAGGAGGAGGGAGGAGGGCCTCTGAAGGAGGTGGTGAAGGCAGACACGTGTGTTTATTCTGCAGAAAATATTCTGGAAAATACTGATCTGGAGAGACTTAAATGAAAGCGCAGAGAGTGCTCTGAGCCGAGTTCCTGTCTGAGGAACTCAGTCAGGTCTGCTGTTCCTCTGGGTGTTGGAGTGGGGGTCCAGGGTGTGGGGTGTGGGGTTGGGAGATGACAGGGGGAGGGGGAGAGGTGGGGGGATGGAGAGATGGGGAGGGTGGAGGATGGGCCTGTTTGCTGTTTCTGTCTGGTGCACATGGTATTGAATATACTAGGCACATGGCAAATCCTTGGTATGTTCCAGAAAGTCTAACAATGTGTCCTTCCTGGAAAAGTTGGGTGGATTCCTGAAGAAAGGCATGGCTTTTAAACTGTGGGATGTGTGTGTGTGTGTGTGTGTGTGTGTGTGCGCGCGCGTATGTGTGTGTCTAGAGGTTGAAGTCAGGGTCTTGTGCACGCTAGGCAAGTGTTCTATTATAAACTATCGCCCTGGCCCTTGTTACTATTGATTTTAGATTTTTAAAATTATATTTATCCATTTATTATGTAGGGGAGTGCATACCATGGCCTGCATGTAAAGGTCAGAGGACAACTTTGGCTTTCTCCTTCCACCATGAAGTCCTGGGGATCCAATACCGGTTGTCAGGCTTGATGGCAAGTCCCCCTACCTGCTGAGTCAGCCTGTCAACCCACTATTAATTTTTAATAGTCTCTGTACAGGAGGCATGGGTCATAGATATCACTCACCACACTGTCTCTGTCCCTTCTTTCACTGGCTCCAAAGCCCAAGAGGGCAAAGAAGACAAAGGATGCTGGACAGAAGACACACCAAGTTCAGTCACTCAGGGACACTGTTCTCCCACTACTGGGGCTAAGCTGACCTTAGATCTATGAATAGGAAGAGATGGAGGAGAAGGAGGAAGAGGAGAAGGAGGAAGAGGAGAAGGAGGAGGAAGAAGAGGAGGAGGAGGAGAAGGAGGAAGAGGAGAAGGAAGAGGAGGAGGAGGAGGAAGAGGAGGAGGAGGAGGAGAAGGAGGAGGAGGAGGGGGAGGGGGAGGAGGAGGAGGAGGAGGAGGGGGAGGAGGAGGGGGAGGAGGAGGAGGAGGAGGAGGGGGAGGAGGGGGAGGAGGAGGAGGAGGAGGAGGAGAGTTACAGTTTGAATCTGAGATGTCTCCGAAAGACTGGTGTGTTGGAGGCTTGATTGGTTGATAGGTTTGGGGAGGGTGATTAGACCTTGAGGACTCTGACATAATCAATGGATGAATCTCTTGATGGGTTCATATTACAACGGTACTATTGGCAAAAAGTTGAAGGCAGGGCTTAGTTGTAGGAAGTGGGTCGTGGAGGGTGTGTCCTGGAAAGATGTACCTAGTCTCCAGCCCTTTCCCGTCTCTCTCTGCTTCATGGTCACCATGGAGTGAGCAGCTGTCCTCCAGCATACCCTTCCTTCACGATGTTCTTTCTAACTACAGGCCCAGAAACAATGCAGTCAAGTGAGAGTGGAGCAAAACCTCGGAAACAGGAGCCACAGACCTTTCCCTCTTCGGCAATGGATACAGAACTCACACACTGAGCACAGACATGTAGGAGACAGAACATAAGTAGGAAGGTTGAAACATGCAGCTGGGTGTCACGATCCCTGGGTCCATCACTTCATGGGAGAGACCAGAATAAGGAGGGGACTGGTCCCAAGGTCATGCTTTGAGAGGCTCAGTGTGGGGAGAATCCTCGTGGATCCATGGGTTGAGCCTCCTAGGAGTACTGAGTACTGTTCTTGAGCCTCCCCGTGAGCATTCTGCTAGGGGATTCACAAGATCCCTCACGGAGTGGACCTCCTAGCCGCAGCCTCCGAAGGCAGATCTTACTTTTGTTTTACAGATGAGGAAATGGACCCTGGGACAGAAGAGATCATTTACTAAGGTCAGAGAAGGCTTTCCACCCTTGGGCCATGTGACACCAGGGCTTGTCTCTGGGCTTCACCACAAAGCTACGTGGTCTCTTTGGAAACAGGGAACAGGGTGGAGGAGATGAAAGAACTGACGTTTTCCAGGCTCCCAAACTAAGCCTGGCATGCCTTATGCCTTTCACCTCACAAGAACCCTGAAGGTGACTTTCCGTCCGCCCATTTCTCCAGCATGGAAGGAGAAGCTCACCCAGGCTCCTTCCCTGCCAGGACAGGGAGGAACAAAGGCTGGGTCCTGCCTGCCCAGAGCTCCCCAGTCCTTGTCCACACTGTTCCAGTCAGCGGTTTGCAAGGACTTGGAAAGGTGAAAATACCTATGGTCCGCTAGGACCAAGCCAGCTATAGCATGTGGGCCAAGTCTAGCCCTCCGCCTGCCCCTGTGTGGCCCACCAGCTAGGAATGCTTTTACTCCCTTAAAACAGTTGAAAACAATTCAAAAGGAGACTATTTTGTGACATGGGACAATCACATGAGAGTCCAGTGTCTGTTCATAATAATGTCTGGAATGCAGTCAGAATTGGTGTGTGAATTGTCCAGGGACAGCTCCATGCAACGGTGTCAGAGTTACATAGCCATGACAGACCGTGTGACAAAGAGAAAACTCTTTGCTGTTGGGCGCTTACAGGAAAGGTTTATGACTCCTACCGGAAGAAATCAGGCTGGGGCCAACAAGTTGGGCCGCTAGAATGAGGCTCTGAGGATTATTATTCTAGTTTCTGTTACTTGGGGAGGAAAGAGTTTATTTCATCTTATACATTTTCTGGTCACAGTCTGTCACTTCCTGGTAACAGTCTGTCGCTATAGGACACCATAGTCAGGGCAGGAATTCAAAGCAGAACCCTGAAGGTCTGGGCTGCTTGCCATCCCACACAGCTTTACCACTGACTAGGGAACACACAGGTAGGAAGTACATTGTGAGCCCTGGGTGTTGCTGGCTTGCTCTGAGGCTTGTGTTTAACTAGCTTTCCTATACAGCTCAGGCCCACCTGCCTAGGGGATGGCACCACCCACAGTGGGCTGGGCCCTCCTACAACAATTAATAATCAAGACAAATCCCACAGACATGCCCACAGGCCAATCTGATCGAGGAATTCCTCAATCGAGGCTTTCCTCTCAGAGGACCCTAGGCTGTGTCACATTGATGATAAAACTCACCAGGACAGCTGTGAAGACTCTTCTCTGTAGGAGAGATTACTAAGGTCAAGGCCGTGTGGGTTTTGTGTTCATTTACTAGCTCGTTCATCATTCAGCTACTCACAACTCCATGCAAGTGTTAGGCTCAGTCTCTCAGAGTTCCTGCACTGCCTGGGCCCTGTCGTAGTCCACGGGACACTGAATGTGGTGGCAGGCAGATGACATAAGATAGTGCACCAAGCATCAGGAAGTAGGGACAAGGCTCTGCTTGGGATGGATCTGGACTATGAGGGGAAGCCACTGGAACTGGGAGCAGCATAGGGCAGCTATACGAAGCACCTGTGTTCCGTATGGAGGCTGGCCGTGCCCCCCACAACACCCAGCTCCGGAGGGATATGCTCAGTTGGAAGTCCACATCACCCACCATATAGAACTCTGCATCTCCTGCCTCTTCTTCTCCTCCATTCTCTGCCCAGAACCCACATGACACTCTAATGCCCAGCCCTAGGCACTGTATTAGCTGACAAATGACCATTCAAGTGAGGCAAATCCCAAATCACTTTAGAAGGCCTTGTAGACCACTGACAGACAGGGCCACCACTGGGAAACGCCACCACACACAGGACTGCCATAGATGAAAAGTCACAGGTGTGTATGGGCATGGTCTAGTTTCTGTGGGTGTAGGCATGTGTCTGTGACTGTTCATGTGGGCATGTGTGAATACACAAATGAGCATGTGCATACTTGCAAGTGAATAAAATGTGTGCATGTTCAGGTGAATGAACACAGTACATACATGTATGTATATTTATTGTCATGGTTTTTGACAACTGTCTCCAAATACATAAAGGCTTGGCCTTCGGGGTTGTGATGCTGGCAAGTGATAGAGAACTTTCAGATGTGGGCTGAGTGAGAGGTCCTCAGGTTACTGGGGCATGTTATTACTGTTATCAAGTTGACAGGGTCTAGAGTCACTTGGGAGACAAGCCTTGGGGCATGCTTATGAGGTAGTTCCTGGATTAGGTTAACTGAGGTGGGAAGATCCACCTTAACTGTGTGTAGTACCATTCTATGGACCGGGATCCTGGATTGAACTAAAAAAGAGAGAGTTAGAAGAGCACCAGCGTCCATCACTCTCTGCTTCCTGACTGTAATGTAGTCCCAAGCGGAGAGCAAAATAAACCCTTTCTGTCTTCAGTTGCTTTGGTCAGATGTCCTGTCATAGCGAGAAGACAGGTAACTAATACAGGAATATCCTCAAGAGTCTCTCTCTCTCTCTCTCTCTCTCTCTCTCTCTCTCTCTCTCTCTCCCCCCTCTCTCCCCTCAAGATGTGATCGTTACTTCTGGCTTGTGCCCTGACCCTGACAAGCCTTCATCAGAGGCCACACTAAGGGGCTGCCCCATCTTGACTTGAACCTCTAGAGCCAAGAACCAAGATAACCTTTCTTCTGTTTTCATAAGGATCTTATGTTAGAGTGATGGAAAGCTGACTAATACACATATGTAGGTGTGTTCTCAGATACATGTGTGCCGAAATCTCTGCATGTGGAGACCCCTGAACAGCCATGCATGTGTGGTGCATGCTCTTTCTGACTGGAATCAAGGGCAGTGACTCATGCCAGCTACAGACCTGGCCTCGTACTCTTGGAGAGTGCACCGCATCTGCATTTTTCTGACCTTTGAAATGCTCCAAGAGAATCAATTCATTGCAAACTAGTTCAGGTTGCTAGGGGCTGGGGGAACGGGGAGGCCGTATACAGGAACGGGGATAACTGTCAATAGGTCTCTTTTTTGAAGGTGAAAAATGTTCTAAATTGAGAATTTGGTAATAGTTTTCCAATGTTATAAACACTTAAAGTCCTAGACTGCATTCTGTACTTTAAATGAGAAAACCATGGCATATAAACTCTGTCAGTGCAGTGCTCAGTAAATTAAAGAGAAGACAGTTTACAGAAATAAAAACTTTCCATTTACATTGACATAGAAGCTCTGCACTGGGAAACAGGGCAAAATAAGACTAGTACAGGAATGTCCTCAAGAGTTATTCTCTTTCTCTCTCTACCTCCCTCCCTCTCTCTCTTTGTGCCACTGGGACCAAGGAGACTCTGTGATGACATGCATCGCCACAAGGTCATGCCAACTGACCCCCTGAGCAACTAACTACATGGAAGAGGGCTGGCCGGGAGGCCTCCCAACCAACAGTGACTTCAATGAGTGAGTTAAATGGTCTGGTGAAGTTCCAGCAACCTTATGGCTATTTGTCTTTGCAGCTTACACTAATCCTATCCAACTAAAAAGACACTCAAGGACTCTGGTAAAGGTGCTTGCCACCAAGCCTGATGACATGAATTCAATCCTATGCACGCGCGCGCACACACACACACACACACACACACACACACACACACACCAGCAAAGAAGAGTGGCCAGCATAGGGCCTCACAGTGTCACACACACACATTTTGTCTTAGAATGCCCATGGCCATCCTGACAGATGGATAAGAACACTTGTCCCCATTTTACAGACCATGCTCCAAAAAGTGTTATTTCTTATCTAGAGCTCCTCTCAGAAGCAGAACCCAGCTTCCCTACAGGAGGCCGGGGTGAGCTCATGAGAAACTCAGGGTCATGGAAACAAAACTGCTAGGCTCTGGACTTGGGGCAAGTGACGTCCATCACTTCAGGGTTGGACCTTGTACCTTCATCTCCCCCATGGGGACAGTGTAGCTGCAATGTGACTCACATGACATGGTAGTCTCCACTCTGGAGAGGCAGTCTAGGAACTGACTTAGGGTCAAGGATATGTAGAATGAGCAGCCCCACTGGTCCCAACTTCTTTACATGCCCTGGTCCAGGCCTGAGTACTTCCTAACAGCAGCCTGCACACAGCATCTGCAGGTGTGCATGCTGTGGATATTGAAGTGGCTGGGCATGTTTAAGACTCCTGCGTCTTTACACTGGAAGCTTCCTAGATAGACAGTGGGATTTGTGAGGGCCTGGAAAGGCGAGATTACTCAGGTGAACACTGGGAAAGAATGCTTTGGTGCCCTGAAGTTAAGAGCTTATAGAGAGCAAAGAACCCCAGATGAACTTGACTTGAGATTTTTGCTGGTCTCCGAGAAATTGGCACAAACTTACATTTTGTTCCTGCACCTTCTAAATTGGGTTTTGAGGACTGACAGGACTTTCGATTGAAACAGATTAGCAGGGTGAGGCTTGGTGACTAATGGAAATATTCGTAATAGGATTACACGAAATTTTTCATCTTGCCCACGAAGATTCAACATCATCACATGACAACCTTTCGGGGCACAGCACCCGTCTTTCTAATCTCTCTGGACATTTATCTTCTGTTTTTAAATGATGAGGAGGGGACGTCACATCCCTGCAGTGATTTGCTTTCTATCTGGGACAAGCAAGAGAAAGCTATTAACACAAAACATGAAATTGAATCTTACCAAGCAGAGAGTCCCATTTGCCTGTGGTTCTTTAAAACCACCATGCAGCCCAGTTTTGTACAGATGGAGATGCCCATGGGCATTTGGAAAAAATACATTTCTTCAACACCAAGAAAAAATACAACTCATATCTGGGAGAGCTGGATTTCTGTAGTGATGGTTGTTGCAGGGCTTCAACTCTGACCACAGCATCTTTGTGAATGTTCCTCTTCTTCCTTCCTCTCTCTGTTTTCCTCTTGTGGCCTCACCTCACTTGGTATTTCTGAGCCCACCACTCCACCATAGCAGTCTTTATTTATTTATTTTAAATTATGTACTGTTATGTGTGTAAGTGTTTTGCCTCTGTGTATGTAAGTGCACCCCTGTGCGTGCAATGTCCATAGAGGCCAGAAGAGGACTCGGATCCCCTGGAACTGGAATTGTGGATAGCTATTAGCTGCCATGTTGGTGCTGGGAACCAAGCATGGGTCCTCTGCAAGAGCAACCAGTGCTCTTAACTGCTGAGCCATCTCTCCAGCCCAGAAGTCATTATTTATTGAGAGCTTTCTATGTTCCAAACTCTTCACATGTCTATTTTTTAAAAATTATTGCATTTATTTATTTTGTATGTGGGGGCATGCATGTGTGACAGCATTCGTGTGACAGAAAACAACCTGTGGGAGTCAGTTCTCTCCTTTCAGTCTATCGTCGTGTCAGTTACCGTCGTGTCTCACCACTCAGGGCCAGCCCGAGTGGACTTTGAGGGACTAGCCCGAGGGGTTGGAGGTGAGTAGACACAGAGTCGAGCCGCAGACTCTGGGAGTTGGACGGGAAGCAGGCCAAACATGTGGTACTGCAAACTTGTTTATTGAATAGGTGCACAAGCTCCTATAGGTCTGGATAGCCAATGACCTTATGGGTCCCAAATAGAGCCAATAGTAAGTTTGTCCCCAGGTAGGCAGGTTCTTTCCAGGTTCTGGTCTCACAACTGGCCAGAGCAGAACGCCACACCCACAGGAACCATTCCTCTATTCCTCCTAGCATGTGGCCTGGCTAAGCCCACCTTGCATTAAGCCCAACATCAGTCCCCAATACCATCCATTCTTATGATGTCACTACTCACCCATGGGGCTTAAGAGACCCACAGCATCAGTGCTCTATAATACCTCCCAGCTTGTACCATTTGTGCCTAACTTGTCCTTTCAATATCTGGAGGACATTTGTCCTAAGATCCCCCACGGATGCTGAACTCTGCAGCGGCTCACATCTTTTACATAAACGGTCCAGTATTTGCATATAACTTATGCACATCATTCTATGTACTTTAAATTATTTCTGTGACGTACATAACAATGCCTAGAATACAGTGTAAATGTTCTAGAAACAGCTGTAAGACTGTGTTGTTTTGGGGATCATGATTAGTAAAATAAAAAGTCTGAACATGGCACATTCTGACCTAAATGTGGCTGACCTAACTGCACAGTACATGAACCACAAACAAGACACAGAACAACAGTACTCAATGGAGCTCTGCAGGGGAGACTGGGGGTCGGGAGACAGGGCTGCAGCAGCTGTGTTACATAACCACTCCATTGAATGGGCTCAACATAGTGTTTAGAGTACAGCTAAGTCAAATGCTCATCTTTGCAACTTTCTAGAATCGCTTTCCCCTACTATTTCTCATCCATGGTTAGTTGAACCTGCAGATATGAAACTGCTGAACAAGGTTTCTTCCCCTATTCTCCACGTCTCCGCCATGTCTCCTTCATCAATGATCTTGATTAGTTACTTTTACGTTGCTGTGACCAAACACCTGACAGAAGTGATTTGAGGGAGGAGAGCTTATTTTGGCTCACGGTTCGGGGAACACAGTTCATCACGGTGGGGAAGGTGTGGTGGTGGGAGTAGCTCACGGTGGTGGTACAGGCACAGAAGGCAACTGGTGGCATCTCTGTGGCTCAGCAAACAGAAAGCAGGAAGCAGGGCTAGGCTGGCACCCTCAAGGCCTGCCTCTAGCAGTCCACTTGTGCCAGCCAGCCTCACGTCTTAAAAGTTCCACGACCTCCAGCTTGGAACCAAATGTTAAACTCATGAACCTGTGCAGAGGACATTTCACATCAAACCCTAATCTCATCGCACCTCTGAGTTTTCTCTTCACCCTTTGTATACTCAAAGCGCCCCGCTTGGTATAACGTTGCTGAATGCTTCTTGTATCTGGCTTTGCCATGACTGTCCGGCTTCTGAGGACAGGCCTGTCTTAGAGGGGGCCGTAGCTCCTGAGCCTGCACCTCCTGGATGGATGGATGAATGTATAAATGAATGGCTGAATAAGTGGAGGAACCAACATGCACATTGGTTAACAGAGCCATTTCTGAACATTTTGATTGGGGACACGTGTCCTGATCCTCTGTAGCCAGGAAGGAATCTGCAAAGTCAATGCATCTGTCACCAATATTGGGTCCTAGAAAACAGCTTCTCTATCAAAATTAGGAGCTAAATGTCAGGGCTCTCAGATGCAATTTCATGAATTATTTCAAGCAAACAGCTCAGAAGAACTAGACTGTGGGTTTTTATTGGTTCTTCGTGTTACATGTTAACATTCCTTTCAGCAAACTGAAAAATGACATTTCTTTCCTCAGTCAATATGATCTCTCTTCCAGTTAGCAAACACTACTGTGTTTTTACTTGAGCTGCGGGCTTCAGGCTGGAGCATCACCCCTGCTGGGAGTGTTCGTGTTGGGGTCTGTGCTTCGGAGATTAAGAAATGCCTTCCTTGGTCATAGAGACAGTTTGCACTGCCCATGAGCTTAGGTGCAGCCTCCTGGCATAACTACAAAGATGACTCACTGTAGGAAGGTGGGAGGGAGTCTATTCTTGAGGCTCTTCCAAGGAGGAAAGCAGAGAAGCCAACCTTAGTCTTTGTCCTGCAAGGATGGACTCCAGAGAGAGGCCCAGGGTGGCGTGTTAGAGTGAGGCAGGCTCACTCTGGCACTTCTGCACCAAGTGACCCAGGCAAGTTATTTCTCTTTTCTGAGGCTCAGTTTTCTTGTCTGCAATATCAGGGCAACAAGACCATGTTCATGGGGGATCAGGAGATACCAGGTACAAATCCTGACTCCAGCACTAAATATGTTGCCCTTGTCAGAGCCTTGGAGTTTTGTGTGTAAGCTGAGCTTAATGAACCAACTTTGGTCTTCTGAAAACTGAATCAGAAAGGATATCAGAATAGTTGCTGCTGTGCTCGGCTCACAAAAGGTGCAGAAGAAAACACAGCTGTTATTAATACGGAGACGGCGCTCCCCACACCTCCTTCCCTGAGGTTTTACTTTTTTGTAGTTTCAGATACTTGAGCGTTAACTACGGCCTAAGGATAAGAAATGGAAAATTCCAGAAGTAAAGAATTCATACATTTTAAGTTGCAGGCTAGTCTGGGTACATGACGAAATCTCATGTTATATTACTCTGCTTGCTGCCGTTCTGCTCAGAACATGAATCATTTCCTTTGACAAATGCATCCACACTGTATACACTTTTTGCCCATCACGTTACTCACTCGGTAGCTATCTGGTTACTAGATCGATATCTCAGGGCTGGTGTCGAGTAATGGTTGTTTTACTTCACAAGGTACCAGAGTACAAGGGGAGTGCAACTTGGATGTGACTAGGGAAGCCACAGAGCACTTCCTTCCAGTTACAAAGATGGGGTACTGGATTTAATAAGGAATGAAAAGAACCCTGTGCCAGGTTTGTTAAGATATAGTGTAAGAATGACTCTTCTATCTGTGACATAGTGAAAAACAAAAGGAACCTGTGGTAATTAAAAAAAAGAGAGAGTTTTTTTATTATGGGAGGGGGCATGCCAAGGCGTATGTCTAAAGGTCAGAGGACAACTTTGTGGAATCAGTTCTCTCCTTCTTCTATGTGGGACCTGGGGATTGAACTCAGGTCATCAGGCTTGTGAGGCAAGTGCTTTACCTGTTTACCTGATGTCACATCTCAAACTGCAAAAGCTAGAGCCAATATGCATAATAAATGCTGAGCTAAGACAGAAGAGGCATCGAAAGATGGTGGGTACCAGCTGCAGTCTGGGGCATCCATTGGGGTCTTGGATATATCCCATGCAGATAAGCGGGATAGCCGTGGCCACAACAGATATTTATTTCTGTCTGTGCTTCAAGTGCTCCAGAGTTGGAATGCATGCAAAAGATGAGGACCTGTGTTCTGGTCTGGGCTCAGTGCTGGGTGCTGGAGTCCCCCAGGTGAAGGAGACATCGAACAATAAGCACACAGGTGCCACTAAAGCCACAGGTGCATGCATGGACACAGAGACGGAATGGAGCCTGCTACCCGGGTGGGGCAGTGGTGAGGGACACAGAGACGGAATGGAGCCTGCTGCCCGGGTGGGGCAGTGGTGAGGGACACAGAGACGGAATGGAGCCTGCTGCCCGGGTGGGGCAGTGGTGAGGGACACAGAGATGGAATGGAGCCTGCTGCCAGGGTGGGGCAGTGGTGAGGGATGACTGCCAGCAGAGGTGCAGAGACTGTGGTGGGGAAAGCTTTGCTGAAGACTCGGTTGTACACTGGACCAGTATCATGAAACAGCAGGGGCTTGGGAAGACCTACCACTGTTCTTAGGATGCCATAAGGCAGTCTCTCTCTCTCTCTCTCTCTCTCTCTCTCTCTCTCTCTCTCTCTCTCTCTTTCTCTTCCCCCACCTCTCTTTCTATGTACTTATGCATAGGCAGGTGGGTATGGACATATGGGCAAGTACATGCACATTGCATGCTAGGCATGTGTGCAGAAGTCAGGGGCCAGCCTCAGGTGTCAGTTCTCAGGTCCCTTTTGCTTTTTGCTTGACACAGGGTCCTTCATTGGCTGAGTAGGCTGGGCTAGCTGGCCAGTGAGCTTCCAGGGGGCCGCCTGTCTCTCCCTTTCATTCCCCCAGTGCTGGGGTTGCAGATGTGAGTCATGGTCCCTGGAGTTTTACACAGGTTCTAGGGCTCTAAACTCAAGTCTTCACACTTGGGAGGAAAATGCTTTACCAAGGGAGCCCTCTCCCCAGCCCCTAAGGACTCGTTCTGAGGATGATTCCAATGGCCTCTGGCTGGGCTTCACCCTTTCTTTCCTTCCTTCAATATGCTCTCGACACTACAGCAAGAATGAATTTCATGACCCACAAAAGGTCACATTTACCCTCACCTTTCTAGGGCTTTCCATGGCAGAGTAATGTCACCTTTACCCCAGAGATTTGGCCTCTTCCTAAACTGCTCTGGCCTCTCTGAGATGCACCAAGAAATCTATAGTCTTAATGGAACCTAAGGGACATGAAAGGGACTCTCAGGACAACACCCCAAGCAAGAGAAAATGGCTGCCTGACTTCAGGTCTGGGTGAGATGAGGATACTGACTCAGAGAATTCAAGCCCTTCTGAGGCTCGAGGAGCAAGGCCACTGTATCTTCCAGTGGACACAGGCAGGGTGGGCTTGGTTCACATGTCACATCAAAGCTGCAGGGATGTGTGCTTTAGAGGAACAGCCAGACTCCTGGATGTTTGAGGAACTAGGTGTGCTACCCAACAGCCAGTACTATTGATTTGGTCATTCATCATTCATTCATTCATTCATTCATTCATTCAATCATGCATTCATTCATCCATGTACTCATCTATGAATTTGCTTTGGCACATTTGTTTTATTATCGAGCATCTCCTATAAAGCCAAGTTCTAGTTCTGAGAGTGAAAGAACTAGCTGGATAAAGTCATGTCCTCACCTCATGGAGCTCTGATTTCAGTACAAGGAGAAAAATCAAAAGAGATAAATGAACAAAGAATCTACCAATGATGATAACAGTAACAGCCGCTAATCTTTAGATGCGCCTGGTGCTCCCCAAAGCATCTAATTAATCACGGATGACAGCCCAATGAGGTGGGTACTGTGTTATCCTCATTTGATAGATGAGGGGCATCAGGGCACAGAGAGGGTAAGTAACTTAGTACTTTGTCCAAGGACACACAGCTAAGAAAGGGGAAAGAAGACTGGGGTTCGTGCCAGCCTTCAGGAAAAACACCACGGCTCCAAAAGCCACAGTTCTTACCCAGCCTGCCTCACGTACATGCTTCCAAGTTGGCTATAGCCATCCTCCTTCCCAATCGCTAAGGGAAGTCTTCTTTCTCATTGTCCCTATGTGACAGAGAGGAAACTGGGCCCTGAGGAAGGCTGTGACATCCTGAGCATGACTGAACCCCAGGTCCCTTGGGAAGAGAGAAAGGAAGGGGTGCTCTGGAGCACGAGTCTGCTGTGGCAGAGGGGGACTACCAGGATCATTTCCTGTCTCGCCTGGGTCCCCTAGAAACACTGGGCGTCTCAGGAAGTCACCTGGGTGCCTTCGTATTGGAATGGCCGTCCTACTTCTGAATGGATACTGAAGATGCCCCCAAATCATTCAAGTGAGGTGGAGTGGGGGTCCCCGAAGCACGCAGGTGCCAGCCAGCATTTCTGCGGCTGCTTCTCATGCCCTCTGAGAACAGCCTGTCCCCTACCACTTCTGTTGTTCTCAGGAAAGTGCTACCCTGGGTTTGACCCAGGGAACTTTAAAAGCCCCTGGAGTTCTCCTGGCCAACCTGCCACAGCAAGGAGCAGTCACGATGTGAGCTGGGGCTTGTTGAGCTCAGAGATGTGCCAAGAAGCCAAGAAATGTACATTGCATGCACTGCGGCTGCACGGATTCTTCTCCAGGCCCGAGAAGCTAAGATGATACTCCACCCCGTTCAGACAGTAAGCAGAGAGGCCAGATGGGGCTGCACCTAAATGCCTGGTTGGCCAGAACTCCTGTGGCTATGCAGCTCAGACTCTGAATTAAGAGGAATGAGAAATGGGAGTTAGCTGATGGTTCACTGTTCAGAAGTTCCTGGCTTGATTCCTGAACAGAAAGAAGACACCAGCCCCCACCCCAGGTCAAATGAATCTCAGAGTTATGGAGGGGAGCTGCGGCATCAGTCACACACTGAAGGCTCCCATGGGATTCTAAGTGTGTAGCCTAGGTAAGCTGATTTCATTCATTTTGACTCAGCAAAGGGGAAGTAAGCTAAATAAAGTAGTCTTGGCTGCTTGTTGACTTCTTTTCTGATTATATAACACTTTGACCCTTGTGAGTTGGTCTACCATCAGAAACAAGCCTTAAGAACAGGGAACAGTATGCCCAACCTACAGATGGGGAAGTTGAGCATCCCCGAGCCCACAGGGCTTGCCCCAAGGACAGTGTGCGGGTTAAACTGCCAACTCGACAGAACCTAGAATCACCTGAGAGGAGAGTCTTGATGAGGAATTACTCAGATCAGATCGGTCTGTGGGCATGACTGTGGGGGATTGCCTTAACTGTCAGTCTGTGGGGGATTGCCTTGACTGTCAGTCTGTGGGGGATTGCCTTGACTGTCAGTCTGTGGGGGATTGCCTTGACTGTCAGTCTGTGGGGGATTGCCTTGACTGTCGGTTGGTGCAGGAAGACGCAGCCACTTGGACACCACCATGCCCTAGGCAGGGGTTTCTGAACTGTGTAAGAGAAGAGAGAGCTGAGAGTAAGGAGGCGGGGATGGACCGATTCTCTCTCTCTTGACTGGATGTGATGTGACCAGCTGCTTGAGTTCCTGCACTGACTTCCCTGAAATGATGGACTGTGACCTGCAACTGTGAGCTGCCAAACCCTTCCTCCTCTATGCAGCCTTTTGTCAGGATATTTTTCACAGCAACAGAAACGAAGCTAGGGCAGACACCCAACATCAGGAAGAGAAGTCAGGGCTTTTGAGACCAAGTCTAAGTTAAGAAGCCTTCCTCAGAAGAACCAGCGATCTTTAAGGTAGGCAATGAGCTCCGTAGACATTCATGTCCCCTGAGGGAAGGGCTTTGAGGGACCCGACTTTGACACTTGACTCCAAATGATACTCATGCTAAGATTAACCAAAGGCTTTTAATACGACATGAAAATGCCAACCTAGACCCAGACGTCAAGTTCAGACCAGAAAGGGTGGGAAAGAGGGTGAGGTATGTTCCTCCGAGATGCCATTTAGAGATCAAATGCGGATGTCTGGTGTTGCAAGGCAGAGGCCTCCGGGCTGGCTGTCCATCTGCTCTTGGCATCCCCATCTGACTGTAGACAGCCAGCTTGCTGAGACTGTCACCCCAGCTGAGTCTCTTGAGTGGGTTAAACCTTCCCCCGCTGCGATCTTGTTTGAACTACTGATTTGCTTGGCAAACACTTTCTCTATAAATAATGAATAAGTAAACTCAACCTGCTGCTGAGAAATTATTACAAGTTGGGAGTTAATGGTGTGTGAAGTTGGCAATAAGAGCTCTGTTTCCAGTCTGCAGCACCCCCCGCCCTGAATCTCCCCACAACCCTCAGAGACAGCACTATGCAATCCTGGGCCGTGCAAGTCAGCTCCTTCTTCCCCTACCCTCTACTGCCCAAGAACAATCTCTACCCACCCACCTCACTCCACGTATCAGGCTGAGACTTTATCTCCCCTCCCCTTGGAAGCCTCCCAGGACCCCTGTCCCTACCAGTGAAGACTGCTTCCTTCGGTTAAAACAAAAGGAAAAGATGATGATTCTTTGAGCCTTGCTGCCTGCATTTTCCTCCGGAGAGGAATCTGCTTTGGTTTCCTAACTGGAATATGACCCAGGGTCCATTTCTATGATGTACAGTGGGCTGAGTTCCTGCTATGGATGTTTCCTTAGGTTTCTTGTCATTGTTGGCTCTAAAAGCAGTAAGACTAGAATGATGCTGACCACCGCCTCATGTTCCACCCACTCACGGTGCCTGGCCTCAAGGAGTTGACTTTAAATGTTACATGCTGTCTATATATATCATGGCCAAGAAGAAAAGCCCCCAGTTCTTTTTTATTTTGGCAATGTGGTAGTGGGATGGTAAAGAGGATACCAGTGGCTAGTGCTGGATGGATAAGCTATATTAGTGCAAAGATGTGTGGGTACATGGATGGATAGATGAATGGGTGGATGGATGGATTAGCAGTTGGCAAGTGGAGACATCGGTGTGCAGATACTGGGTGGGTGAGTGGGTCCACGAATGGACACATGCAGGTATACACAGGCAGTATGGATGGATGGGTTAGTGCGCAGATGATACATTAGTGGTTGTTGGGTAGATGGAGAGGTAGGTAGATACTGGATGGATGGATAGTTGGCTATACTAATGGTCATTTCAGAGATGGAGAAGTAGGTAGGCAGACAGTGGATGGGTGGGTGGCTAGTTGGATATATCAATGGTGGCTGGCTAGATGAAGAGATAGGTTGGAAAGATAGTGGATGGGTACATGGATGGATAGATAGATGACGGATGGGTGGATATATGATGTAGGCATAGATTAATGATGGCTAGGTGAATCGAGAGGCTAGCTATTGGGGGATTGGAGACTAGACAGGACAAATGGATGGATAAGCTGACACATGGGGTGGATGGGCAAAAAGATGAGTGAACAGATGGGTAGATGCTAAACGGATGGATGGGAGGGTCAGTGGGTAGGTAATTAGATGGGCAGGAGGTAAGGGGGATGAGGATGAAGGAGGCTGAGTTAACTCATGAGAGGACGGGTGGAGGGGTGAGCAGTTGTCACTCTCAATGGTCCATCTTCGGGTGAACACTGCAGACCAGGAGGCGGGTGACCCGGGGAAGGATGAAGTGGGTGCTATCATCATCGTTTAGCAAACAATGGAACCGAGAGCTAGAAAGACAGAGAAAGAACTTGACCTCCTGCCTCTTCTCCCCATGCCCTTGCTCTTAGACTCAGCTTCTGATGAAGGCTCACCTCCTATGTATTCTACCCTAGTTTTCACCTCCTCTCTTTAGTGGGAGATGAGATAACTTCAAGGATGCACCAGCCTTGTGGGTGAAACTGGAAGAGGAAGTTCCAAGAGCAGAGTTCCCAAGGACTGGTGTCAGGTCACAAGACCAGAAAGCCTGGAAACCGTGGTTTGTTGACAAGACAGAATAACAGCCTTGAGCCATAGCGTGCAACATGCAGTTCTGAGAGCTGTCAGAGGCAGCCAGGCCACGTGGAGAGAAATCAGACCCGGTGATCAAAATGAGATGACAGTCCTCAATAGTCTACAAACACTTCCAAACAAGTCCACCGAGAATCCTTGATCTGGGGCCGTGAGTCCCGGAGGGCCACACTAGTAACTGCCTTGGAGGGACGGGCACAGCTGGGAACGTCCTTAGGGAGCTCCTGGCCCCTCCCTTCTTTTGAAGGGGTCTGATCTCGCCCTTCTGTGGCACTCCTCTGGGTCTTTTGAACACCTAGAAGAAACGGAATCCTCGTTTGAAGAGGACTCGGAGACAAACCTTTTGATTAAAAGTAGAAGCAACTTCTCAGCCCTGGGCCCTGCTGTCGTCAAAGAAAAGCTGACAGGAAGGTAGGGGAGAGGCTCTGCTTCTCTTTAGTCTCAGAGCAAAGGCAGACACTGCATGGAAACTGCGGAAGGGCTTGAGCACCAAGAAGGAGTGGACACATGGCCACTGTTTCATTAACCATTAATACTATTACCCTGCTCCTTAAAAACAGAGCAGCTGAGGAGAGGAAAGGGGAAAAGAGAGGGTGAATTATGCCAGAATGTATTACTACGTGTCTACAGAGGTCCTAATGAAACCCACTATCGTATGTGATTAATATACGCTAATTAAAAATACTAGACGTAGACTCTCTATTTCCAAAGTCCTTGACATTTTATAGAGTTTCCAGTTATACTGTTCTTCTTATTCCTCATGTCCACTCAGGGAGACATATACTGTCATCTCCATGTTACAGGTGAGAATACAGAGGCACAGAGAGAGGAAGTGACTTGTCTGAGGTCACACAGCAAGTGACTAGGCTAGAACTCTCACCAGACATAATAAATTCATCTTAACATTCTTTCTGCTACAGTGTGGCATGAGAGCCGCCTCCTTGAGCTCTGTGGTGCAGCGTTAGCAGCAACAGTTGGCATGGTAACAAATGCTAAACCTGATCTTGCCATTGGTCAGTTCTGAGTGTTAGGACACATATTAAAGTTCAGTCCATTCTCTTCTCAGACTTCAAGTTGAGACTCTTATTATCTCCCTTGTACAGACAGGAGAACTGAGGTTCAGGAAGTCTCAATGATTACCAGTATAAAAGAAAAATCCTTTGCCAACAATTAGCCACAAACATTCAGTGACCACTGGCTGTGCTTCCTGGTGACTCATGAGGTCAGCCCCTGGAGGCTCAACTTTGCTCGATAAGAACTTGTCTGTTGTCAGTTTAAAATTTCTATATGGAGGTAAATTCCCATGAATTTGCTTCTGTATCCAAGGTTCAGAGATATGATGTGATCCATGAAGTCTGTCTTGGAGGGTCTGGAGAACACCCCAAAGTGAGCATTCAAGTGAAGAATTCTGTTTGTGAGATGATCCAGGACAACCTAAGGATCAAGGGTTGAGGCTCTGGACTCAGAAGGGTCAAGGTTACATCCTGACTTAGCTGACCCAGCTCTATGTCCTTGAATGAACTCCTTTTCTGAGGCCTTTGAAATGGGGATAAGAGTCAAGGACATAATGTCTACACAGCCCTTAGTGCAAGCCTAATGTATAGTGGTTGCCTGACAAGGTCCTTTTAATGAATATTCAGAGAGCCATTTCCCAAGTAAGTCCTCCTTCCTACCCAAAGAGTTCAGTCAGGTTATCAGATCCCTTCCTTATTTTTAAAGGACAGTGGTTGCAGAAGGGATCAGTGTAAAGGCCAGAGTGTCCAGTCCCAGAGAGGCTATCTCCTGGGAGAAGTCTCGTCTTCACACTCTTGGTCACTCTACGCAGCATTCTGAAGGACCACAGCTGTTGCCTGCAGGGAACAGTTCCTAGGAATGACTCTTCCAGCTGTGCCCTAACCTCTCCCATGACAGTCACTAACCACACTGTTAGTCCTGTTGTCTATGTGGTTGAGAAGGTGGAGAGCTCTCCCATTGGCACATCTGGCCCAAAGAAATCTATACACAGTGACACCACAGGCCAGCAGAGCGCTAAGGTATCCCGAAGGACATTTTTCCCATCTGCGTCTCATCTGCGCTTCTCATCCGTGTCCCTGGAACCTCTGACTGCTTCCCTGCTGAACCACTTACTATACCCAGGCTCCTAGGATCCTCCCTCCCATCTCTAGCCCTCTGTTCTCCCACAATCAGTCTTCCTTTCAAAATCACTCTCTCCCCTTCTTTCTGCACCTGGGTCTTCCTTCCAGGACTGCTGCTTCTCAGAGTGGCGTTCCAAGTCCTGCAACACCCTCACTGCTTGAGAGAATCCTTGGACACTTGAAAATACAGATTCCTGATGGCTAGCAAGATGGCTAGCCTGATGACCTGAGTTTGATGCCCAGGACCCACATGATAGAAAGAGAGGACCAACTCTTGCAAGTTGTCTTCTGACCTCCACCCAAACTCTCTTGACCCTGCCCCCCAGCACTCTCTATCATTAATGGTCTGAGTAGTGCTTAAGGGACCTGGTATCCCAGATCATCTCTACCAATTCCTCTCACTTCTCTTCCCATAACACTACAGGGCCAAACACTAGCAAGAACCACACTGCCCATGTGCAGAAGGGATGTCTGGGCAGAGAAAGGAATATAGAAACACTAAATACGGTTTCTCCTTAAAGAACACATCCCTTCACATTTCTGGGTTCATCTGGAATCACCCAGCATCTGCTTCTTATCCTGGAATTCCTTCAGTCAACTAGTCAGTCTCTCTGTCTGTCTGTCTGTCTTTTCTCCATTTCTTACTCCCTTTTCTGCCAAAACAAGGTCCCACTTCCAGTGGAAGATCCATGGTCCTGGTGCATATATTAATACGACTATTGATTTTCCTCCTGCCAGTCATGATCAGGATTTATCTATCCCCATGACTCCCATTGATCGAGGGAAGCAGATCCCCAGTGTTCAATTCATTTTCATAGCCACCATGACAAACAGTCAATATCTATTTATTATTTGATTTATGGGCTTCATTAGCTTAAACATGATCAGATAGGGGATGAAGCAAAAACTGAGCAGTGACCAGGCAATGGGAACTGGGTTAGGAATACATCAAACCAAATCCCGGAGCCCACATGTTCCGAAAGCAGAGAAAACCCACTTTCTACTTCCGGCCTACGCTTGCCACCCTGGAGTCTGACTCAGAGGAAGGCAGGGAGGAAACCAATGCACAGACTTCAGTTTGCACCTGGTGTTAACTCAACAAGCCACGTATGTTTGGTGGCTCAGACAATGAGAATGGAAAAGTCAGCCTCCTTGGTGGCGGGTCCTAAGGCATCCGTGGAGCATTAGAAAGGACTCCCCCAAAGACCCATGAGAAGGGAAAGAGGTCAAGAGAATCACCCGATGGGGGCTTTGTTCCAATCTGACAGTTGAAGGTTCCAGACCCATCTTTCCTGCCTTCTGACCTTGTACAAAATTATAATTAAAAGCCACCTTTCTGTAATTTGACCAACCTTCTTGCAGATATTGGTGTTAAGTTTTTATTTCATTTTTTTTGTTGTTGTTGTTGTCTGGTTTGGGCTCCATCGTTTGAACAGCCCTCTGAAATAGGTACCATTCAACTCCTGTACTTACAGACCAGGAACCAGAGATGAAGGGCAGGAGCCTCAGAGGGTGTTGATTCCAGTTTTGCCTCTCACCAGGAAGCTCCCCCACCCAAGCTCTCCCTTAGCATTGTTTAACCACTGCCTGCCAGCAACTCAAAGGAAATCATCCCTGCACTTTCTGGAACATGCACGAAGGGCCTGATGATGCCCACACTTGCCTTCAAAACATGGGAGTGTATCAGGTTATTTTTAACTTTGGGAAATAGTGAAAGCTGTTGAAAACACTTGTGATTCCAGAGGACGCCAGCCCACTGCTACTCTCCCCAAAGGGAGACAGACCAGCTAGCTTTCAGGAGTCAGAGCTTTCAAACCTGCGTGTATGGCCACTAAAATGGCTGATTAAAATCAATAGGCGCTGTCCACAGGGTGCTGGGGAAAGAACACACCAACCATCCTACCACAAGGTCTCCTGAGATAAGAGATGCCCCCAAGCAGGCCCTGTAAAATGTCGGTCAGATTGTGTGATTCTTCACGTTATGTCCTTGGATGGCTTCCCTTCCTTCTTTAGGAAAAAGGCTCAGACTCCATAGCCTGCCTCACCAGGCTCTTTGAGATGGTTTCCAGTTTATCTCCAGTTTTCCCCATGAGCACCATACACTCCAGTCGGAGACTTTTGATTCCTGAAGCCTTTCTGCTTCCTGATCCAGGCTTTGTACCTGTCATTCCTTCTGTTAGAAATACTACTCTCTCTCTCTCTGTCTCTCTCTCTGTCTGTCTCTCTCTGTCTCTGTCTCTGTCTCTCTTTCTCTCTCTGCATGTATATGGAGAGGTCAGATGTCTTTCCTTAATCACTCTCCACCCTTTTAAGACAAGGGTCTCTCATTGGCCCCGGACTTTACTGACTGGCCAGACTGTCTAGCCAGCAGCAGGCTGAGGGTTGCCTTGTTTCTGCATTCCCAGCATTGGAATTGGGCACATGCTTGGCTTTTCTGTGGGTGCTGCAAATGGAACTGCAATATCCTTGGCCCATGAAACTACTTTCTTTGTCATGGCAATTACTTGGTTAGATAATGGGCTAGCTCTGGGTCGACATGGCAGAGATTCTAACACCACTGAACACTCACCCTGTGAATTTCTCCTGTGAACTCCATGGGGGCGCAAACCACCCTTCTTCTCAGTAGTCCCAGCTTCAAGCACAAAATCCTGAATACAATGAGTGTTTAGGACAAGTGTCCCCAAGTCACTCATTACGATTAATATCACTCTGTCACCATTATGTCTCTCCCACCCTTCAGCCCCCAACCAGGTCATTTTCTGTTTTCTTATTCCCTCTCATTTCTCAGGAACCCTAATCCAATCCATTCACTGCATCTACACTTGCCTAGAGGCACAGGCTGGGAGGACACCTTTTTGGAAACTGTTATTCATTCATTCATTCAGTGTATGTAAAGACCAAATGGGTGCACTGGGGGCGAGTCAGAGAGCTGAAATCTTGACCTTCCTGGGCTCTGTTCTAGGGTGGAGAAGGGGATGTGCAGAAAAAGGTCAAGACGCACGTGACCCACAGTGACACACGTGATCTACAATGACACATGTGAGCCATGGTGACACATGCCCTAATAAGAGCAGGGTTCGATGTGGGAAGTGGCATGTCTTTGTGTTGCTTTCCAAAAACTCTTCTGGTTGCTTCTACCACTGACTGCTGTGTCCTCGGCCCTCTGCAAGATACGCCATCTCCATCAGGCCAGTCAGAACTGCAGGTGCTACAGCCTTCGTCCTTGGGTGACCCCTCTCGCCTGCCTGGATGACCTCAGCTACTCAGGCCCACGGCATCAATCGCCACATCCACAAGATGACTCACACAAGGTTATTTCTAGCCCCAAGCTTTCAGCTCAGCTGGAGACCAGGGTATGTGACTCCTTGCTCCACACCTCCCTCTGGATAGCCAGAGCTTAGGGGATGAAGCCATTCAGCTAAGGGACAAGCCAGGAGCAGAGCTGGGACAGGGAGGCAAGTCCTCAAACCCCAGCCATCATTTTAAGTCATTTGATATCAGAATAAACATCAAGACCTGCTGTTTATGGTACCCGGGGAGATGGCCCACTTCTCCCAGGTGTCTCTAGCCTTATGATCATTATTGCTGTTTCAGCATCACCACCCTTCTTGTTGGTTTGAACCTGAAATGACACCTCAGGCTCACAGTTTGAAAGCTCAGTTCCTAGCTTTCAAAGACAGTGAGATCTTTAAGTGGTGGGGCCTGGCTAGAGGCAGCGCCCTTAGGGGAGAGTCTCTGAAGGCTGGACCCACCCCTGGTTTCTGTTTAACTTGACCTGCTTCCTGGGTACACCCTGTGAGAGGGCCTCTACTCAGCCTCTCCTCTACCATGGACTGAAACTCTCTGAAACCATGAGCCAAAGTAAAGACACAAAGGTAACCCTACCCAAAGCTCCAGGGCACCCCTAGCTGCAGTGAGCACTGCTACAGCCTTTTTACATGGGATTTCTAATTTTTTTTTTTTTTTTTTTTTTTTTTTGGTGGTGGCTGCATGAGAATTGAATCCAGGACCTTGTGCATGCTAGGCAAGTGTGCTGCTACTTGCTAACTGGGATACATACCCAGCACCTTTTCTTTTTCTTTATCCTTTTGTATTTTTTTATCTGAGATAGGTCTCGCTAAATTGTCTAGGCTAGCCTTGACCTTGCTTTGTAGACCAGGCAGTCTTTGAACTTATAATCCTGTTTCAATCTTCTGCAGGGGTTAGGCCTGTGCCACCAGGCCCAATGAAGCTTCTAATTCTCATTTTTCATGATTATATATTACATTTGATTTATTTGTTATGTGGAGGCATGTCCTGGAATGTGTGTGGAGGTCAGAGGACAACTTACAGGAGTCAGTTCTTTCTTTCCACCATGTGGGTCCCAGGGATTGAACATAAGTCATAGGATTCCACTGAGTCAGCTCAGAGAGTTCTAATTCTTGTTCCTATCTTGCAAGAGAGATAAATACTATAACCATTTGATAAGTGAGGAAATGACAACAATGTTGGAAAGGAGGGAAGAAGTCTGAAATAGACCCAGATCTGAGAGAAAAGCATGCTGTATGTGTAGTGCTGAGCGGGCTTTTGTCACCGGAAGATCTTTCTAGAAAGGAGGAGAGTCTGGCAATGTTCACTCTGTCAGAAGGCTGATCTGGAGGACTGCCCCGTATGGAAAGAAGCAAGGAGAACTAAACAGGAAGCAGGGTAGATCTGACCTTCAAGACCTGCCCATTGTGACCTCCTGGTCATTCAGCAGAACTCGCTTCATTTTCCTCTTGGGAGAAGTTAGCTATTTCCCAGGCCCCCCTTACCACTGATGTGCCAGAGGCTTTGGTACCAGCCAACAGCACACTTGGGAACCCCCACGTGACCTTGCATATTCTTTCCTCTGCCTGCACCTCAATGCAGAGACTTCTGAGCCCTAGTACACAGTAGATGGGTATGGGTCATCCTTCCACATGCAAAGAAAAGCCATCTGGGCCAGTTCCTTATCCAGAAACTTCCATGTGGAACTCTTACATGATCTCTTAGAAATAACTCGCGCCAAGTCATTTCCTGTTTTCTTTTCAGTGTGTGTGAGCATGTTTATGTGAGTTCTGGTATACATGCATGTGTGTGCACATATGGAGGCCAGCGGTTAACCTCCAGGGTTACCCTCAGGAAATCCATCTACTTCCTTTGAAGAGTCTCCATGAAGAGTCTCTCATGGACTGGGAGTGCAAAAATTAGACTAGACTGGTTTGCCAGTGATCCCCAGGGATCACCCTCTCTGATATTCTAACGCTGAGATTAAAGCACACACCACCATCCGCAGCATTTTTGTGTGGATTCTGGGGATGGAACTCAGGACCTTGCACCAACTGAGCTGCACCCTAGTTGGAGTCATTTCATGTTTTGAGGCTTACTTGTCATAGCACCCACCATGACCCTGACTGATACCAAGTGTGCATTTGGGGGAAGATCTGCCTCAGTGGACATCTCTGTGTCCTCTATGTGATCCTCTCTGGCTGGAGATATAATGGGTAGATTTTTTTCTTTGTCATGATCTGTATTTTCAGTAACAACTAAGCTATCACTTGGACAATAAGACACAAAATATTTCCAAAGTGATGACAGATATCACACACTCTAATTCAGCATCTTGGAGAAGTGGAGGAGTGATGACCAGCAGTGAGATCCTCAGCCAGAGTCCTTGGCTGGTCACATGACTGTTCTCCAACAGGCATATGCAAACGTACACGAGAAGATGCTAATGACGACGGACATTTATAGCACTTCCTTCACAAAAGTCCCGCTCACGGCACAATTAAAGGCAGCAGCAGACAAAAAATCCTTTCAGCTGTGATTCATAAAGGGAACCGATTCAGCCTTTCTGAACATAAAAGGAAGTTGAAGCCACTCGATGGTGGGGGATGAAATCCTCATGGGCTCAGGCCCCCCAACTTTTCATGTTATATTTAGGACAATCAAACTAGTCTGAAGAAGGAAAACAAACCAGAAAGACACAAGTCCCCAAGTTGCAGAAAAAGCAAATTGAAATCTCACCCAACCAACTGAACTGTCTTTGCATCGGGCCATGGCCCCGTTCTCCTGTCTGTCAAATCTGGCAGTGTGGTGTGACTGGACTGGGAAGACTAGGAAACAGGAATGGATTTGGAGCTGGAAATAAATGAACTATTGACTAGCTCCGATAATTACTGGATTTCAAATGCTGTGCACCGGCAGCCCCTGGGATTTTACTGCTACCTGGCCCTTGGGAAATAGGCAGCGGCTGCTTGTGGCATGCATGGGGTGGGCCGGGGGGAGAACGGGACGGGATGGACGGGACGGACTCCAACCTCATAGGACTGACTTGTCTCCAGATTCCAGAAGCCAGGCAACAGGACTGATGACGTGCACGGAATATGGACATCTTTAAGGCTCTCCCCGCAGGCACAGGGCCCTCGCCTCTCGGTCACAATGCTCACATGCCCTTGATGCCTGGCTCCTTCAGTGACTCCATGAGGTCCAGACAGACCATGCTTGGGGAGCCGCTGCTTCAGAGCCGTTTCCCGCAGCATCACGGTACACAGCACGTTCTCAGAGGACCCAAGCATTTTGTCAGAGTCGGCACAGACATCTGCCTCTGCCTGCTCGCCTCACAGATGCAGAAACTGAGGCCCAGGGCACCCTGCAGCTAGGCGGAGGATGAAGGGCACTGTCATTCAGCTCCTTCAGCACGGGCTCTGCGATGCCATTTGGAGTTTTTAACATGAGCAATTGCACAGGCTGCCGACTGCGTTGCAGTAATACCATAATGGCCCAATTGTGAAATAATTCAGCCAGCTAGATTCGAATTGTATTTGCGGATGTAGTGATTGGGTAACTAGCTGGTTATCATTCACTTCCCAGGAGCCATGCATATCGCATTACAAGGAAACTAATCTCAGAAATACTTGTTCACTCTGATGATAATTACTAAGTAATTGGCTAGAACACACCATTGTGGATGAATCTGGAATATGCCAGGTAATTATCTGGTCTTATGCTCTCTGTAAAAATAAAACCAGGGTCCTCAAAATTGTTCTAGTCAGTTGGCTAGCTTCCAACAACAGACCTCTAACAGTCAATCATGTGAATGTAAGCAATTAATCAAATTACTCAAATATTTGGCTTCAAATAGAACATTCAGTTGGGAACTCTTAAGGACCAACAAGTAGATGGTGTTGAATGGGGGCACACAGAGCCCTCCCCAAGATAAATACATAACAACACAATAATTGGGAATAAATACCACTTCTTCAGGCTCATCTGGCATCCTCATATAAAATACCAAAACACTTCAGAGGCCAATTGCATGCCCCAAAGCTTTGGGGCTTTTATTGTGGTGCCAGAAAAAGCGTGGGTGCTTTGTGAAATCTGTGGGTCATTACAGCATAGGGGAGGCGCTCGGAGTTCCATATGGAATAGAACGCGGGGACACAGCTGGGCTGGAGGGACGAGCGGCACATTTTCATAATGACCACTTGTTTTCCAAAGGTGCTGCTAACGTGGTCTGTCCATTTCCAATGAGACGGTCTTTGGGAAGAAGGGAAGGCAGGAGATAAGGAATGGGTCCCTGAGCTCTGTGGGCCAGTCATGTATAACCCAAGTGAAGGGTTCCTGACTAGGAAAGGAGGGGTTGCCTTCTGATGAGAGAGAAGGCAAGAGCACAAAGGAGTCACTGCAGAGGGTTGTAAAAGTGATCTCCCAGAAGGGCTTCCACTCAGGTCCAATCTTTCTTCATGATTTGAATCCAGCTGACCACAAGAGATGCTCTGGACAACTGATGTCAGCAGCAGTGGTAGGACCCTGACCTCTTGCTGTACTTGGGAACCTGAGACCCCTCCCCGCCCCCAGCCACCATAGAAGGAGCTAGACCCAGGCCGGCGGCTCTGGAATAGAACTAAGACCCCCAGCTCACAGTGTACTCACCAAAGTACAGAAGAGAAAAGGCATCCATGATGGACCAGGTCCTCAAACACTTGCCAGCTAATCACAATGAACTAGGAGTGCCCAGCTATGGAGCATGACTCAGTCTAGAACTGTCCACTGGATAGAGGATGCCACTAAGCTGTGGGGTAGTTCTTCAGTAAGCACAAGTATGTGGACAGTTCACTGCCTCCTCAGAGCAGCCTGGTCCCTACACCAGTGACTTGAGAGCCACTTCTGTCCTGGGCATCAAGAGGGTCCCCATTTTTGTGCTGGTTTAAAGGCGCTAAAGACATATCAAACCCTCCTCAGTCTTCACATCCACTTGTCATTCAGTACAGGAGCCTCACCAATTCCATCATTTGCATAACCAATGATGACAGATGATATTGCTCTGACCACTGATCACCACAATCTAATAAACAGACTCCAGGGGATGAATTCATGACACACCAGCTCTGCTGAGCCTCACGTCCTGCTCCAATAACCTTCCCTGATGGGGAACGAACCCAGCTCCTGTTCTGGCATCTCCCAGAATAAGGGACTAACTCATGTAGGACTTTAATGCCTGAGCTGTGTCTGGGAGATAGAGGGCTCCTATTGGCATCCCAGGCCGTACCCAGAATGCTACAGCTGTGGCTAGTTCTTACTAACATAATAAGGGAGAATTTAGAAACATCAAAGACTGGTTCACAGCTGCTCAGCTGAAACCAAAGCTGCTTTGATTTTCCACTGTCTGCCTCATGTCACGGGGAAGATTAGAGAGAACACGTCTGAGAAAGTCACTACCATCTGCCATTTTCCTTTCTTTGTATCTTCTTTGTATGTGTCTATGTGGGTGTGTGTGCACCAGTGTGCATGTGCATTTGAAGGCCAGAGGGCAACGCTAGCTGCTATTTCTCAGCTGCCACCTGCCATGTTTCGATGAGACAGTGTCTCTCCCTGGGACCTGGGGCTCCGTAAGTAGGTTAGTCTGGCTGGCAACCGAGTGCCAGGGACTCCACCTCCCTAGTGCTGGCATTACAAGCAAGTTCCACCACATCTGGCTTCTTATTTTTAACCTAAGTTCTAGGAATGAGACTCAGATCCTGAGGCCCCATTTGCCCTTATTTTTGCACATGTGCACGTGCATGTGTGCATACATACGTACGGGAGCACATACACGTGAGGGTGTTTTTATACTGCTGTTTTCTTAATCTCAGTCCCTATTAACTACTACTCCTGAGCTCCTGCAGCCCACGGATGCCGACTATTCACAATAGAAATCACACCTCTCTAAATGCTTTCTATAAACTCAGTGAGAGCCACAACCAGAGTCATCAGAATCTCAGCTCAAATGATAGGTCAAATCTGACCTACCACCTGGCTTTGTAAATAAAGTTTTATTGGAACAGCCATAAGAATTCACTCACATATTGTCTATGACAACTTTTGAGTGACTGTGGTAGAAATAAATCACCAAGACAGAAACTGTCTGGCTTGCAGGAGCTGACTCTATATCCTATCACACCTGATACAGGAGTTGACTGACCTCTTGATTAATACAAGAGCCTCATTTTGCATAAGGCGAAACAAGTGTCAGAGATGCCCTGTGCAGGGTGGGTGTCAGACCTGCCTCTCTGGCTCCCTGGTCAGACACTGATAAAGCACTAAAAGCATTTCCTAGAACCTTAAACAGTGTGAAAAGGGTGGATGGAAGATCTCAAGATACTCTGTCAGCTTGAAGGGAGGGCTGAGGAGCCCCCATGGGAGCCGAGTGGACTGACCTGGTGATGATGGCCAGGTGGGGTGGGCTCATGCAGGCACCCATGAAGAGCACCACGTTCTCATGCCGTGTTTGTCTGTAGGCCATTACTTCCCGCTTGAAGGCCTTGAGCTGATCCTCGTTGTCTCTCTCGATGTCAATCAGCCGGATGGCCACCTCGCCATGCCAGCGTCCGTGGTACACCTGTCCGAAGCGACCCTTTCCAATGAGTTCACCGATCTCCAGCTGCTCAAATGGAATGTCCCACTCCTGAAGGAAGATGCTGGTCTGGCTGGCCTTGCGTGGGAAGCTTCGGGCTGAGAGGAGAGACAGGTTCATCTCCTCAAAGTCATCCTCGGACTCCTCAGCTTCCTCATGGCTCTCTTCATTCTGACGTTGGAGGGGAGAGAGGTCAGAGCCATGGCCACCCAGCTCCTCCCTAGGGGCTGGCTGGGTACCACATGCACTGTAGAGGTCAGACACACCTCTCTATTACTACCTGCAGACATAGCTGTGTCCCCAGGTGACTTTGAACTAGAATCAAATCACAGTGAAGGATCTGAAGGGAGGTTCACTGCAGTCCAACTAACCTGTGCTAAGGAGAAAACTCAGAGAGAGGAAATGCTAAGGGGACCTATTCTACGTGTTGATCCTGGTATGTCTCAGGATACCTGTCAGTTTGGGCAAACTAGGATGTTGGTCACCCTGGGAAGTTCTTAAGCAGAGGGACAGCCTAGATTCAGGTCTCTGGATTCCTCTAATTCAACATCAGTCCTATTCTACCATGCTGTTTTTGACCTGCCTTGCCTGACAACATGTGTATGCCAAGGACCACAGGCTAAAGGATGGGTGCACCATGCATCTGCATGTGACACAGACCACTCATCAACATCCCCAGGGAATTTGAAGGGGATGATTCAGAAATTGGGAGAGGTCAGAGCTCTGAGCTCTGTGGTTCTTCTAGTAGTTGAGTGGCTAAGAAATCGAGATTGGGTAGTTAAAGAACGGGCTGGACACTCAGATTCATTAAGCTAGGCTCTGGCTTTGGTGTGACTTTGGACAAATCACACTTCTCTGAGCCCTTCCTGACTCACTATAAAGTGGAATTAAAAATAAAAAAAAAACCTTCCCTGGGGGTCGTGTTGAACAAGATGAAGGGTTCTGAAGTTGCAGCCCAGACCTGGCTGTCTGCACCGAACACCTAAGGGATGCCAAAGGACATACAGGTCCCAGGGCCCCCCTGAGGTACACCGAGTCAGAACATTTCAGGCCTGGACTGGGACCGTCACTTTGGCCACATGACTCTAAGACTTAGTTATGACTACTAAGAGGGGATGCATAGAGGTTGGGGTGTCTGGTTTGGAGATATCTGGCGTCTTGGTTTCTTCCTGAAATGTGGGTACAATATGCTTGTGCCCAACCCAGTGGGGATTCCTGGAGGCCCTGGGACCTGGCAAGATGAACTTTGAAACAGGCCTCTTTACTGCACACAGGTCTTCCTGACCCTGAATCCATGAGCTGGCAGTTCTCTATGATATATTCTAGAAAGTCGACTCAGGAGATTTCAGCTCCCAGGATCATTTCCCCACGACCCCTACAGTCTCAGAAGATAACATGAATTTCTTTTTCTGGAGACCCGCTACCCTCCCTCTTGGCCCAGGGTGCACTGAAGAGCTGAGAGGGGGCTTGATGCTCCTTCCTCAGGACATCTCTTTCTTTATTCCTTTAGCAGTCTGGGAAGGAAGAAGGAGGCCGGAACATTTTCATTGTGCGGCTGAGCCCAGCATCCTGCGGGCTCCCACCTGCTCCCGTGTGTTATTTTTGAGGGCACAGTCGCATTTTGATCCCCCCCCCCCAGCCCTGAGCTGATTTTTAAACTAAAAATGCAAATCTCCTGCCAATTTCTACCCAACTGGCTTTGCTGTGATGTGTGCCATATACGGCCCATTAGGCTCAAAGCCTGGAGGGGTCACAGATCCTTAACTGTCATGGAGATAGCACATCCGTCAGTGAGCCACTGTCTCTCCCGCCCTGTCATCAGACACACCGGCTTTGCCAATCGCTAGCAACTTCCCCATCTCCAATTCTCACCTCTGAAGTTGGCTCCACTTCAATTTGAAGTAATGGATTTCCTTCCAAGCTGTAAAGAGAGAGAAGGAATCATGGTCTTAGGTGAAAGGCCAGTCCCTGTACTGAGGTCAGTTATGCCGAACGGTCCACAGCCGGACCTCCCGGCCATGAAACCTCTGGCTCTCGTTTCAACCCACAGCCCAGCACAAAAAACACCTCACAGGGTTGTTGTTTTTAGATAGATTTTTCTGGCCTGCTCAGGGATCATTTTCCTTTATGACTTTGGCTTTACCTAGTCTGGCAGCCTCCTTTTAAGTTGGCAGAAATGCCACAGGTGAGCAAGTACTCCCAAGTCTAGACATTCCATGGGAAAAACTGAATCAGATTTCTAAACTTCACTTAGATTCAGAATCTTCTAGAAGGACCATTTTTAAAGATTTCTTCTTTATTTTAAATTAAATGTACGTGTGGGGGATGGGGGGATACTTGCATACCAGTACTTGCATACCTATACGGTGCCTGAGGAGGCCAGAAGAAGGAATTGGATCCTGGAGTTAGAGTTTCAGGCAGCTGTGAGCCATCAAATATGGGTGCTAGGAATTGACCTCAGGTCCTCTGTAAGAGCAGCAAGTGCTTTCAACTTCTGACTCATGTCCCCAGCTTCCTTTGAGAAGGATCTTTAATGCTCACATGTTTGTTCATAGATTCATTCATTCATTCAGTCAGTCAGTCATTCATTCATGCAACTAGATTTCTGCACCAGGAATGGTGCTATGTCTTTAGAAGGATCTAGAATTGGAGGCTCCTGACATTAAGAAATATCCCATTACTACTGAAAATCAGATAAGTGTGTAGGAGGGGCTAAAATTAACAAGGGCCAAGAGTTACTAATGAACTGCATAAATGAGGTATCATGGGAATTCCCAGGAGAGAGACTTGCTGGGTGTGTTTGGAGGTGGTGGAGTTGAACTTGGCTGATCACACAGAATCAATCAGGCTGTGTTGCAGGAAAATAGGACAGTTTTCTTGGGCAGGAGGACACAGGTGATGTGTGTGGAGTGCACAAAATTCACAAGCTGTAGTTACATTCTAGGCCTATGAACACGCTGGCTATGGGTGCTTGGAAGAACATGCTTGCGTGTGAGCACTGCACAAGATGATGGCGGTGTTCCTTTTGGGGCTTGTCTTGAGTTGGGTAGACACACTGAGTGTGTTAGAGATGCTCTGTGTAGACACAGTGAGTGTATTAGGAATGTGCTGTGGGTCAATGGTGCATTGGCTGTGTGTTATTATGTAGTGGGGATGTGGGTACTGTATACATTTACAGGTGGGAGCATCCATCTACACTCAATAAACTGGTGTGCTTGTGGAATGCCGTAAGGACAGAGACGCTGGCCTACAAACCGTACAGGAGAGCTAGAGCAGACAGAATGAAGGAGGTGTGAGGAAAACCACGCCCCCTTCATACTTCTTCCACAGAAGCTTAGTGACCCCCACACCTTATCTTTGTGGGTGAGGATTTCTACCCTCAGATCCTAGGGTGTTACAGACCCCGAAGACAGAGTTAACCTACTTCCTGAAGGGGGTCTTGGCAAGAGAGAGTCAAAAAGACCCCAAGATCTAAAAGCAGAAGGAGGGGTCATCGCAATGTGGTGTGTGTCAATCAATTATTTGTAGCAGTCTGAGGAGGTGGGACGAAAATTCAGGGCCACAGCAGAGACACCAGGAACCCGATTCCCTGTGGGACAGCGCAGCTGAGTCTCTCCCCATGCCAACCGCACAAGGGCAGCCGTGTCCTCCTGCATTAAGGCGGGACTGCCGTCGCCAGGACTATTCAATTACTTCCCTCTGCAGCCTTCCGTCCCCTCACTCCACACACTTCTACGCAGATCACAGGCAGCTATTTGACTCAGGGCATTTTTCCTCCAGCAACCCTGACTGTCATTAATAACCCGGAGTTCATCTTGCACAAATTGTGGAGTTGGTTTATGAGCAGCAGAGAAAGGACCCGGAACTGTGTCAGCACAATATCCCCCTGCGAATGGCTGCTCCTTTGATTTCAGAGATGTTCCACGTCACTCTTTAACAAAGTCCTAACGCAGGTCAAACAGGATGCAGCGGTTAGGAGAATGAGAGAAAAAGCAAGCAGGCAGAAATGCTGGTTGAGAAACTCATCACATCCCAGCATGCCCTAGACTTCAGTCACAAGCACAGTGGTGAAGGACAGACAGTGGTTCTTCTCTTTGGTGGCACAGGCCACCTAGAGGGAGGGGCTGCATCCTAGGGGCAGGACACTCGAAGACATTCATATCCCTGTTTACAGCAGGGAGCTCTAGGAAGCAGCATCAAACTCAGCATCATGTGGGAAAGTTAAGGGAGTTATTTTCCATCGGCATGACATTTTATGAGAGATGGGTGTGGGGGGGGGACAGAGAGAGAGAGAGAGAGGGAGAGAGGGAGAAGAGACTCGAGAAACTGAAATTCTACGTGGTGATACTTCCTTTTCCTTTTTACAGCACAACCTAAATTTTCCACAATTAGCTTCTGTTAATTTAATAGTGGCACACAAACCAGAGGCTGGCAAGCTCTTTCTCCAGTGGGCCAGAAAGTCAATATTTTTGGCTTTTGTGAGTTGTATGGTTTCTTTACAATGCCTCAACTCTCCTGCAGTACAGAGACGCCAGCCAGTCACTGCTCTGTAAATACATGGGATGCCACTGTTCCAATAAAACTTTATTCATAAAAACAAATGATAGCTGGGATTTGTCTCAAGGTCTAGAGTTTGTAGAAGTAGGTATTATACTTCCCTTTTCTTTTCTCTTTTTTTTCTTCCCCTTCCCTTTCCTGCTCTTCCTCTCTCCTCTCCCCCCCCCCCTCCTTCACTTGTTACAAGATTAGGGACTGAACCTAGGGCCTTACAACAACTACATCTTTAGCCCTTTTAAGATTTTCAGATTTTCAGACAAGTTACTAAGTTTCCCGGGCATTCCTTGAACTTGTGATTCTTTTGCTTTGACCTCCCAAGTAGCTGGGGTTACAGGGCAGGTGCCTCCAGGCCCAGCTTAAATGAACTTTAAATGGGAGACTGTGGTATAAATTAAGTTCTGTTGTGTGGGAACAGTAATCCCAGGCAGGGAGCTAAGGAAATGGTGTAATCTTTAGGAACTGCAGCCAATATGCAGGGACAAAAACACAGTCAGAACTGGCTCACGGGGGCTAACATTGTCTCTGCCCCCCTAGAGGGCCAGGCCCCTCCTCTCTACTGAGTCATGTCTGTGTCTCTCTGTGTCCCTCATCCCATCTCCTTTAGGTAGAGGAAGAATGAAGGCAGAGGACCCAGCAGGTGGAAGGTCCTAGCATGGAAGGTCAGGGCAGGGGATGAGGTTACAAATCCACTTACATTGTATTCGAGGTGACCGGGTGCAGAATGACCTGGGGTGCCCGGGTCGGTGTCTCTGGCACAGGAACCACATCTGAGAAAAAGAAACAGAGGTCAAACCTGGAACCCACAACTCCCACCCTCCAAGAGATCTGATGCCTAGGAGAAACTGGAGCTGGCAACCCTTTCCCACATCACAAGTCTGGGATTGGCCAGCAGTCCTTTCTCCCAACCTTACCAACCTGGGCTTTAGCTGCTGAGATGTGCCACTTTCTAAAAGAGATCTTTGTACTTCTCTACTGCTCCACCGCACTGCGGACAGGACGCCCAAGCGTCCTGAGGCATCCATTGTTCATGCCTGAACCTCCCCGTTCTTGAGCTCCCTTAGGGACGATAGGCCACTTGGTCCACATCTCAGCCCAGATGGAGCCCCTTTGACCAACTGAGCCTCTGGACTCCACTGTGCTGCAACCTCCTTAGGTTCTGTGGTCCCCTTAGATCACCCACCTTCTCTTCTTCTATGCCCGTGTTATCCTGGGGTGTGGGGACCCTCTCTGCTCTTTATCTTTCTCCACCTGTCCCAGAAACCCCTGCTCATCATCAGGCTATGCTTAGATGATGCTGTCACAAACTCCAATGACACTCACCTGGGAAGATAAACTGCTGCTTGTATTTGTAGTAGTGGGATGCTTATGAAAGACAGAAAACACCAGTGTGAGTGCCAAGTATTGTCCCAGTTTTCTTTCTGTCACTGTGATAAAACATTTTGACCAAAAGCAACTTGGAGAGCAAAAGGTTTATTTGACTTTTGCTTTGGGGCCACAATCCATCACTGAGGCCAGTCAGGGCAGGAACTTAAAGTAGGAACCTGGGGGCAAGAACCATGGAGGGACGCTGCTTGCTGGCTTGCTCCCTGGCTCACTCGCGCTCAGCTAGCTTTCTTATATGGCTCAGGACCGCCTGCCTAGGGATGGCGCTGTGCGCAGTAGGAAGGGACCTCCTGCATCAATTACCCATGAAGACAATTCCTCACAGACATGTCCACAGATACAGCAAACTGATAGAGGAAGTTCCTCAACTGAGGTTTCTTTTCTCAGAGGAGTGTAGGCTGGGTCAGGCTGACAGTTAATGTTACGTAGGACGGGTATCACGTTGGGCTCTCATGGCCACCATGTGGTCATTCTCTGTCCACTCTAAGAGTGTGTGTGCTTTATCAGACACCTTGAGTTATAAGTAACTAAACCAGAACTCTAAGCATCCAGGTCAACTCAACCATTTGGTTTCTTATGCACTTAAGTCAGGTCATGACCCCTTAGAGAGCCATTTGAACACAGTATCAGTTTTGTTCTACACATGCACATGTGTGTGCTTACACACAGACATGCATACACAGTGGCACATACACTATGAAGGTATAATCCAACATAGCCTTTCTTTTTGGCAGCATAATTGCTTCGGCAAACCCATCCTTTATGTATCCAGCTCTGCATTCAATTTTGTTTTTGCTACTGTAGTAACTGGCAGTAAATGTAGTGGCTCAAAACCATACAAAGGGATTCTCTTATAGCTTGGAGGTTGGAGGTATCAAATAATTCTTAAAGGGCCACTGCAAGGTATCTGATTTGGACTCTGGGGAAGAGCCCAGCCTTCATCTTTTCTAGCTGCTGAGGGACCAGTGCTTCCTTAATCACCAACTCTTCTTCTCCATCTCTGCTTTGTTCTGATGTCACCTTCCATTGGCCTTCTTGCCTCTTAGGGGAACCTTAGAGATCACATTTAGCCTGATCCAGGATAAGCTGTCCCCCTCGAGGTCTGTGATTTACTCCTAGTAGCAAAGAGCTTTTTTGTCACGACAGGTGTAGACTTGGGGATTAGTACATGGACATCCCCCCCCCTTTTTTTTTTGGAGAGCAGGCAATTTTTCTGCCCACCACAAGTATGGATTAATTTTTCTTGTGGCTGTTTAGCGAAATAATTATACAAGACATTTCCTCGAATTCACTTGCTGATTCTCTATTTTATTTCTGGTCCACTCATCAGAGAGCAAGAGGCTCAGACACTTTAGAAGGTCGCTGTTTTGGCACTCTCTCTGTTGGGGTGCAGTGCAGGAAGTGGGGATGGGTCAGACAGCTTTATCTTCCCCAACAAACATGCTCAGCAGTGATGGGGTCACACACAAATCAGAACTGCAAAATCTGCTTCTAGAGCATCTTGACTCCTCCTCCCCTCCCCTCCCCTCTCCTTTCATTTCCTCTCCTCTCTTTGGAGAGGATCCCGCTTGGCTCCTTCCATGCAAGAACCATGACCAGGGCTGGAGTCTGGACTTGATCCAAGTCCCCTCAGAGCTGGACTGCAGCTCAGTGGTAGAACACATTCCTGACATGTGCAAGGCCCTGAGTTCAATTCTCAATACCACGCAGAGACATTTAGTCAATCAATCATCAATCAATAAAAGTATAAAACGTAGGGGACTGGAGAGATGATTCAGTGGTTGAGAGTACTGGCTGTTCATGCAGAGGACCTGGGTTCAGTTCCCAGCACCCACATGGCAGCTAACAGTCATTCATAACTCCAGTTCCAGAGGGGATTTGATATTTGATACCCTCTTCTGTACAACATGGGTGCACTTAAATACATGCAGGCAATACACTCATGTGTGTGTATATATATATATATATATATGTCCCCTGTGTGTAGCCTGGGTCAATCACTCCACAGGGGTGTACAGTGAATTCTAAGTGTATTTGGTCTTTAGTATCCACAAGTTCTACATTCACAGATTCAACCAACCCAGGACAGAAAATACACTAGAAGAAGTTGCCTCTGTACCGACCACGTGTAGAATTCACCCATGTTAGGCATTACATGTCAGCTAAAGATGATTTAGAATATATGGGAGGAACGGTGGAGACTATGTGTTTTGTGCAGGGACATGGGCATCCATGGATTCCTTTATTCACAAGGGTCCTCAAAACCTGGATCTGAGGGAAGAATGCATTAGTTGTGACAAATAAATCTCAGCTCCCTTAACTAACAGATGAGAATGATTTATAATTAAGAGTTGATAGCTCCAATTACTAAGTCATTTGTTTGAGAAATGCAAATGAAACACTTCCCTTGAGGCTATAGTTGATTTATACACTCCTTCAGGACAGAGGCTAAGTTTTAACATCCCAGAATCTCAAAGATCTACACACAAGGGTGGGAAACACTTGGACTAAAATCACCTCTTTTATCACAGATAAAATAGTAGAAATCCTTTGCTTTAGCCACTTCCTAATGATCTGGGAATACCCAGAATGTAGGTGGGCTCGTTTTGATTCTGGGACACAGGTGTTCAGAGTAGGAAACAATTTGTTCTGGGTCACCAAGCAGAGCTCTCCGAAACAGCCACCTCCATGGTTCCAGGAACCTTGCTGGTCATAGAATCCAGGGTTTCCTTTGCCCACAACCATTTTGTCAACAAGAGGCTAAAACCATACAATCAGAAACTCCCGCATCTCAGAGGGCTCAGTTGAACTTGAGCCCTCCCCAGAGTTGACCGAACCAGAGGACTCTAAGCCTGCACCTCAGTGCTAGAGCACTGGCCCCGCATGTGCAAGGCCCTGAGTTCAATTCCCAACAACACATACAGACATTAAATAATAAATAAAAATACAAAAAAAATGGTCCCTGTGCATAGGACTGAGACCATCACTCCACAGGAGTGTACAGGATGCTGGCAGACGCCTCCAGGCCTGCAGGAGGAGGGGAGATGCTGCCGAGGACATGGTCTCTCCAGAAGTGTCTCAAGGAGCAGCCAGTGATCGCCAGGAGGCATCTGAGGAGCGCAGAGCTGAGTGGTTCCTGACTTCTGGGATTGAAGAGGAGGGGGGCCTAGACACTATAGCGGGGTTCAGACAGACCAGTAGAGCATGGCAAGGGAGCTTTACTGAGAAGCCCCCAACTCCTGCCTTACAGCTTCCCCAAATTGCAGCCATCATGGTAGTCTACAAGGAAGAAGGACACCCCACCCTCGGCCTGAACTTTTTAACATGTCTTTCTTCTTTTCTTGTCCTCCTCCCCCCTTTCTCCGCCTTCCTCCTTCTCTCCCCCTCTCCCTCTCTCCCTCTTTCCTGCCCTCGCTCTTTCCTTGTTATTCGTTTTTGGAACTGCAGACTGACCTCAGGCTAGTGTACTAGGCAAGCACTTTACCACTAAGCTACGTCTTTAACCCTCTTTTTTTTGGAGACAGGATCTCCCTAAATTGCCCAAGGTGGCTTTGAACTCATTCTATAGTCTAGGCAGACCTTGACCTAGCGATCATCCTGTCTCAGCCTCTTGAGTAGCTGGGATTATTGGGGAGCACCACCGGGCCCAGTTTCATTGAGTTGCAAATGGAATCTGAGCTCCTGACAGTTTTATGACCTTTTTTGCTGCCATTTCTGGCAAGTGGTCCAAGTGGATTTCTCAGGTTCTTCCTATGGCCGGGCCTTTGACCCACTTTATACCTTAGGACCCAGCTGTCTCTGACCTTCATCCTGCAAGTGTCCTTTTCAGTCCACTCACAGTAAGGCTCTCTCTTCTCACAGCATATTCTGACAAGAATCATGCCAGTCTATTGCAAAGGCATAAACCCCAGGAAAACAGGGCAGAAGAATTCTCCAGACCTTAACCAGGACTCAGGGGCCTGGGGCGGGAGGATCATGATCTGCCTCAACTACATAGCAAGATCTTATCTGAAAATAAGATTTGCCTGTGCCTAATCCTGGAGAACCAATGACTACATTACCTTATATGGCAAAAGGGACTTTGCAGGTGAGATTGAATGAAGGCTCTTGAGATTGGAAGAACTATCCTGGGTCATGTGGCTGGCACAAGGTAATTACAAAGGTCCTTGAAAGAGGAAAGTCTGGAGGTCCAAGAGTTAGAGAATAGATGGCTGGATGGAGGAAGAAGGGTTGTAAATAAAGTAAGACGGGCTGCTTGCAGAAGTTGGGGAGAGACCAGGAAATGGCTTCTCTCCCAGCGCTTCCAGAACCACCCAACCCTGCTGAGCCTTGAGTTTTATCCCTGTCAAATGAGCTTGAGACCTTTAACCTCCAGACATAAATGATGAATTTGTGCTGTTAAGTCATCAGTTTGTGATCATTCGTTACAGCATTGGTAGAACACCAGTACAGGCCTGTGTCTAGTGTGTTCATGGTTCTGTACTTACTACAGGTACATAGCAGATGCTCAATAAAAACGTGTTCATGAAGTGAATAGATAAGTTCAATGGAGGGTGTGTGTGTGTGTGTGTCTGTGTGTGTGTGTGTGTGTGTAAGACAACTTGAAGAGGAGAAACTGCAGTACTGGGAAGTACATGAATGTAGTTTATTCATTCACTCAACAAACACCTCACTAGTGCCCACCAAGGGCATTTCATCGCTATTATTTGCTTCTTAAACCCATGCACACCCCCCATTATCCACATGTTAGAAGTGGATACTGAGACCCCTCAACTGGTCAGGCATGGTGGCACACACTTGTAATGCCAGCCCTCCAGAGGCAGAGGCAGGAGGATGGTTAGTGTGAAGTAAACCCAGACTATGCACCGAGTGAGAACTTATCTCAAGACAATCCCAAGTTCACAAACTGCTAGAATCAAGATGTACAGTCCCTCTGTACCACTATTTCCTGTTTTCTTAAAAACTAACCCTGTGGACTGAGAGATGGACGTCAGGTACAGAGTGCTCGCCTCCACACACAAGACCCTGGGAATCCCCAGCACATAAAACAAAACTGCCTGAAGCTCTAGCAGACTTTGTATTCACATATCTGTACCCATAGCACATACACAGACAGAAACATTTTGTAATAAGTACAGTGATCTTATACCAATCATTCTGCAAATCACTTATTCTTCCTGCTTAAAGTCCAGGATGAGCATCTTTCTGACTGGGAAGTCTCTACAGTTCCTTCTAAGGGTCGCGTCCACAGACTCACCACAGTGCACTGGACCGTTCTCCTGGTGGTTCCCTCCCCTGATTTCAGCTCTTCCCAGCTGCATGACACCCTAAAGCACAGATCCCTGTGGCCTAGTGAAAGCATCTCTTTGGAGAGTTCTCTGTGTTGAGTGACATCACTGATCCCATTTCATACTCTGATGAATTAGCTTCCTCAAAAGCCAAGTCCAATTTGTATTTGTGTGAGTATATGTGCATGTGTGCGCATGTGTGTGGAGGCCAGGGGCCAACTTTACGTGTTATTCTTCAGGCGCTGTCCTCGTTTTTTGAAACAGGTCTGTCACTTGGCTTAGAGCTCACCAATTGGGGTGGGCTGGCTGGACAGCAAGCACAGGGATTGTTCTGTCTCTGCCTCCCCAGGGCTAGGTCATAGGCATGAGCTGCCACACCAGGCTCCTTTTCTAAAACATGGATTCTGTGAGTTGAACTAAGACCCTCACCCCTCATGCCTGCAGAGCAAGCACTGCCCACTGAGCCATCTCCTCAGCCCTTCCCTTGCTCAGATATTTTACACAGCAATGGAGATCTGATGTTCTTGGGGCCCCAGAGCAGGAACTGGACTTGGCTGTGCCCTGGAAGAGGCACCAGGTGTCTTAGGTCTAACAATAATGCAGGATAAAATGTCACAATGTTTTACAAGTGGCCCTTCCACAGTTGTCTCACAGACCAAAGCCTGGTCAGTGGCTCAGTGTGAGCTGGCAGAACCTTCTAGACCATCTCATCCAACTACACACACTGCTTCAAGAGTGAGAGACTGAAGTCAGAGGTTGCACAGCTGAAACATAATAGATGTGGATCTTGAATCTAGGACTTCAGACTGCCCATTCAGAGTTGTGCCCAGCATCCAGGTTGGGAATGCAAATGTAGCCCAGGTCAGGTGTATGCCCCTAAGACCCTCAGCACGGCATCTTGCCACCAGTTTCAACCAGTTTGCAGAGCAGATACCTTTCCTGTGTGACTTAGGTAGGTGAAGACATCAGTGTGCTGCTAACCAAAGGACACATCTCTAAGAGTCTCTGAACCTCCTCCCACCTCAGTTTCCTTATCTGTAAATAGAGTTGACACCACTTATGTTTCTCTAAAGATGCAACACAGTAATATATGACAGGTGTCCTCCTACAGACCTCCTGACTCTCTCTGGTCGGTCATCAACTCATTACTTTCAAGCAAGAACAGGCCCCGTCATGGTTGGCTTCAGCAATGTCCCAACCCTCTCTGGCTCTGTCCCTCCAGGAGTGCCCCCAGCACAGAGGTACCTGGCAAGTTGAAATTCTTCTGCTGCCTCGTGCACTGTGGTGATGGGTGCAGGGGAGAGGGTGGCGTGGCGCTGGGAGGGAGGGGGGGTGCTGGCGAGGAGGGTGTGGAGGAGGTCGTGGAGGAGGGGTTGCTGCTGGAGTCTGGCTGATAAGGGACAGGAATGTGGTCCTGTGGAAAGAAAAAAAAGGTAGGGGTCAGGGACAGGGGAAGCAGACGGCCCAAAGGACGAGCTGAGCGGGAAGGGGCTCCCAAGCCAGCTCCCTCAGGGACAGCTGTCCTTTCTACAGTCACCAGATCCTCCCAGAGTCCAGCCTGCTTCAGGATGAGGCTCCGTCTCCAAAAATGAGATGGAGAGCAACAAAGGAAGATACCTGAAGTTGACCTCTGTCCTCCAGAGGTACGCACACAAGCAAGTGTACCCCAAACACACAAATACCTGAACAATCCAATTTTAAAGGGATTGCATCCAGATGTGGGAGGAAGTTTCTGGAATCACATTCCTGCTCCCTGCTTGGACCCCAGACAGTGAAGATTACCACATAATGAAATCTGCAGAGGTGCCAGCCACATACCCTTTGCCTCTTTGATTCTGGAAGGCCCCATGCTGAGTTGCCCAATGCAATCTCCCAATCCTAACATATCTCCTCTGAAGTGTTTATTAAAGGATAAACAACCCAGACAGATCCAAAGCCAGCGTGGGTGTGAGCCTTCAGCATCTTCCCCAGCAGCATTGAGGGACTACTGCATTGTTTCTCCTCTGATCCCCAAACCAGTTTCAGAGCAAGGATGAAGACAGAGCCTTGAGTGTACCCCCAGAATGACCTTGGTGGGCAAACTTAAGACAGCAGTACAATTGGTTGAAAGTGTCCCCCACAAAGACATGACACCCAGAAACTCAGAAGCCAATCCCAGTTAGAATAAGAGTCTCTGCCGACTGAAGAAAGGCGAGGATCTTGAGGTGGATCATCCTGGATTTGGTCCTGAATCTAAGACTGAGTACCTTTATGAGACACAGGAAAGACAGAAAGAAGTCAGGTGAAGACAGAGGCCGAGACAGAAGTGAAGCCACTACAGGCCAAGGACTGCAGGAGCCACTGGGAGCCGGAGAGGCAATGGATCCTCCTTCAGAAACTCCAGGGGCACCTGTGCTAACAAAGTGACGTGAGCGGTGCTGAGTAGTGCTCTATTCTATGGACATGCCACAGTTAATCGCCACCCACTGAAGGGCATCTAAGTGGCTTTCTGTTTGGGGTTATTCTGCATGTGTGAGGATGAAAGTACTGCAAACATTTGTTAACAGGTTTTATGTGAACATACGCCTCTTTACTTCCCTGGGACAAGTGCCCAGGAATGCAATTTCTGGATAATATGGCATTAGCATGCTTAGTTTTTAAAAGGAATGTAAAAATTGTTCTCCATGGTAGCTGCGCTGTTTCACACCCGGAATTCAGTGAGGGATTTTTCTCTGCATCCAGCCAGTGCTCAGTGTTCTCGTTTCCAGTTCTGACAGATAACGATGTGCGTCGTGCTGGCTCAGCGGTTAGGGAGGCTGAGTAACTTCTTTGTGCTGACCTACCCTCTGCTGGCTTTTTGGTTTTGATTTCTGTAGCCATTCGGTAAACTGCGTAGAATTTATTCTGTTTTCATTCTTCTCTTTTTTCAAAAGCATTTTTAGCTGTTCTCGTTGCATTTTCTTTCCATAGAACCTTCAGGGTAACATTGTACGGGGCTGGGAAGGCAGCTCCGTGGTTAACAGCATGGGGCTCTTGAAGAGAAGCAGAGTTCAGTGCCCAGCGCCCAGGCTAACTGGCTCACAACCACCTTTAACTCCAGCTCCAGGGGATCCCACACTGTCCTCTGGCCTCTGCAGGTACCTGCATTCATGTGCATGTACCCACACTCAAACACACATGAATACGTACAATGAAAAATTAAGAATAAAACTTAAAACAGAATAACATTTATCTGTAGAAAAATATTGGCTTTTGAAAGTGGTAAACTCATATATTAGTTTTGAGAAGAATGGATTTCTTAGCTATACGGAACCTTATTATCTATGAACATGGTATGCATATTAGTTTTCCAGGGCTGCTGGTAAAGTATTGCTAAATAGCTTTTGGAAAACATCTTCCCCTTCTTCCTCCTCCTCCTCCTCCTCCTCCTCCTCCTCCTCCTCCTCCTCCTCCTCCTCCTCCTCCTCCTCCTCCTCCTCCTCCTTATTTTCCTCCTCCTTCTGTTCTGGAAACTAAAACTCTGAAACCAGGGCTTACCTCTCAGGTTCAGCCCAAGACTTTGCACAGCCGCTCCCTTGCTGTTCCTAGCTTGTGCTGGTGCAGCCAGCCTTGACATTACCTTGTGTGCAGCTTCATGGCTACAAGCTGCCTTTGCTATTACTGACTGCTCCCCAGAATTCTCCTGTTTCTCTTCTGCTCTACAAGGAGTGGAAGCTGGGTGGCAACATTGCTCAGTGGGTAGAGGTACTTGTCACCAAGTTTGATCGTCTGAACTTGATTCCTGGGATCCACATGATGGAAGGAGAGAACTGGTTTCCACAAGCTGTCCTCTGACCTCCACAAACATACTATGGCAAACACACACACACACACACACACACACACACACACACACACACGCACACACGGATGCATGCACACACACACAGAGTAAATGTAATAAATTTTTTAAAAAAGACTATGATCAAGGGACCACATCCCTCCTGTATCACATCTAAATCTTATTACATCTGCACAGGGCTCTTTTCCAAACAAGGTCACATCAGTAGGCTTGCATGTCTTTGTAGGGTCGCAGTCCAGTATGCTGTGATGTGCCCTTCCATCTCTTTAGGTGTTTGTCACAAGCATTTGTGCTTGTAGTCTACAAGTCCTATACATATTATTAAATTTATACTTATTTCCATTTTGTTGAGCAAATATAAATATTATGTGAGTACGTGAGTGAAGGTGCTTGAAGAAGCCAGAAGAGGATGTTGGATCCCCCAGAACTCTGAGGTACAGATAGTTGTGAGCTGCCCGCTATGGGTGCTGGGAACTAGACCTGGGTCCTCTGCAAGTGCCACCTCAGTGGATGAGCCAGACCTGTAGCCCCCTAAATGGTATATTTTAGCTTCAGGTTTCCACATGTTACTTACCAGCAGATAGAAAACTGGTCGCTGTTTATGGACCTTGTACCTTGCATGATGCTGAAGTCATGTATTAGTTTTACTGTCAGAGAGCTTCTGTTTTGTGTTGTCAAATGTTATTTTGGGTTTTCTACATATACAATGTCATCCACAAATAAAAACAAGTTTATTTCTCTCTTTCCAATCTGTTTATTCTACCATTTTTTCTTGCCTTATTGCTCTGGCTAGCACTTCCAGTCACTGCATCAAAGTGGTAACAATCACATTATTCACATGGGAATTTTGTTTGTATTCTCGAACTCTTAAGTTTATGTCTTTGGCCCGTTGGCACTTGCTGTTGTTTTTTCTGCTCCCAATATGGAATGTAGGAAGCCAGAAGAAGTTCCAGGGAACTCGCCCACCTGCTGGTCCTTTGGGTCCCTGGCCTGTCTGCCTTCTCATTATGACTATTTTATACATAATGCCCACGTTTTTTAGTTGTATTTAGTGGTAGGAAGAAGAGAAGTCTTTTTCATGTGTTAGTTCATTGAATCCTGACAATGAGTCTGCACGTTGGATGCTACCTCAGGAGGGCAAAACTGGGACTCTGAAAAACGGAGACATGGCTATAATTGAGTAGATAGACAGAAATGCTGACCTCCGTCCAGTACCACTGGCCTGCCTGGCTATGGGATCATTCCAGGTATGACCATTCGCCCTCCAACAGGAATATAACCTCCAAGTGTGGAAGAAATAGGTTTGTTTCCCAGTAGAGGGGAGTGGCCACTCAGCCACTTGGATGCGGTCTTACTATTCCTGGCCAGGTCATGCTTCTAGGTCATTCTAACTACTTGTCAGTCAAGGCCACTTTGGAGATGACTCTGATCCAGCATCAGCAGAAAGAGGTCAGAGAGTCAGTTTTGTCATTGTGCCCTAACATATCTAAGGCAACAGACATGTTAGTGATAGATGTCAGTGACACATGACACAAAGACCTTTGTTTTGGGCTGTAAGTGGAGACATGCTCTTGTTCTATCCAGACCATGGACCATGTGAGATGTTTCAAAAACCTCAGAAGCCAATGATGTCACCCTAGGGAACTGGGGAAACACAAGCCTGCCAGGAGGTCCCTCCACGCCTCAGCTCTGTGAACATTCACCCACAGACTGGCAGGTTGCTAGATGTTTCCATGTTTTACAAAGAAAATTGCTACCTAAGTTATAAAACCTTAAAGGCTTCTGCTAAACATTAATGTTCCTTGAGCAGGGATTGGTACATAGGCCTTGCTCAAATGATGGCGCAGGTTCAAAATAAAAATGTAGGGACTGGAGAGATGGAGAGATGGCTCAGTTAGTAAAGTACCAGCTAGGCAAGCACACGGACCTGAGTTCGATCCCCAGCATCCATGTATAAAAGCTGGGGGTGACAGCATGTGTTGTAATACCAATGATGGGGAGGTGAGGACAGAAGGATCCCAACAATCTGCTGGCCAGGCAGCCTAGCCTAAAAGGCAAGCTTCAGGTTGAGTGAGAGACCCTGTCTCAAAAAAATAAGCTGGGGAGCGATTAAAGAAGGCATCTCATGTTGACCTCTAGAGTATACGTGCACACAAAAAATCATACACGTGTGCATACACACAAACACACAAAACCAAACACATATATACATGCATGCATACATATATAAGTGAATAAATAAACACTGGTCCAGGAGGCACATTTTAGGCTGGACCTGATTGACACTATCTCTTTGTCTCTCATTGGCACCTCACCTAGGCAAGGTCAGTTTTAGTAGGTCCAATGGCACACAGTTCTGGACACCAACTAGATGCTTCAACATTTATAAGGTTTTAAATACTCTTTCATGTCTACTTGGAAGGTATTCTAACTAGCTTTGGGCATGTCTATGGGGAAGGTCTTGATTGTTAATTGATGTAGAAGGGCCCAGCCCACTGTGAGTAGTACCATCCCTAGGCAAGTGGGCCTGGGCTGTGTAAAAAAGCTAGCTGAGGAGGCTGGAGAGATGGCTCAGTGGTTAAGAACACTTGCTGTTCTTATAGCTGACCCAAATTCAATTCCCACCACCCACATGGTGGCTCACACCCATCTGAACTCCAGTTCCAGGGGATCTGACACCATTCACCAGCTCCAGGTGGTGTGTATACATACATGCAGGCAAACACTCATGCACATAGAATAAATAAGTAAGTCCTTTTAAAAATGAAAACTAGTTGAATATATGTCTGCCTGCAAACCAGCAAGCAGCGTCCTCCACGGTTCCTGCCTTACTGCCTTGGCTGTGAAGTGAGTTCCTTGGTCTAAAGCAATGGTGTGTGGAGTGGCAAGCAGTTCTGCCTTCAGGTTCCAGTCTTGAGCTCCTGGCTTCCCAAAACAACAGACTGTGGCTTCCAAGTGGAAATAAAGCCCTTCCTCCCTTAGGTTGCTCTGGTCCTGGTGATTGTCACAGGAACAGAATGAATCTAGCACAGGATGACTGTGATTCAGTCATGTGCCAGAGTCCTAGATGACGCTCTTCCTTTCTTCAGATATGTCCTCGTCTGAGAAGCTGGCCCTACGTCACCTCCGCCAGTCCCGTCCACGTGACACTGCGCACAGTGCCCCAGATTTGACCGATGCATCTCCAAGGTCACTTCTCACACTGTTGCTTCATCTACTGGAACTGCTGAGAAAAGTGGCTGTGCTGTCCTCTCCTTCTGTTCTCAGTACTTACCAATGTACCCCAAACAAGGTGAGCCCTCCAGCACTAGACGGAAGTAATGGGGAGAAGGGTGGAGGAATGGGGAGAGATAGGGACAGAGGGGAAGGTCTGTATCCTCCCCCACCACTACCATCTTGGAATTCATCTTGGAATTTGCCAAACATAGTGGGGAGATGTTCACTGAGCCAAGCACTTGCCACACAAGCATAAGGATCCCAGTCCAGTCCCAAGCTAGGTGCGGTGGTACACGTCTGTAATCTCAATGTTAGGAAAGCAGAGGCAGGCAGCCCGCGGGCCGGCTGTCGTTAGCCTAGTCAGATTGGTGAGCCCTAGGTCCTGATGAGAGGCCCTGTTTTTAAAACAAAGATGGACAGCTGAGGGATGACACTCAAGGTTGATCTCTGGCCTCTACGCAAACACACACACATGCATGTATGCCTCCCCAAAGTGGCCCCCCACGGGATATGCATGCATATATGCACACCTGCATATATAAATAAAAATAAATAAAAAAAGAATTTAGCCCAGAAACAAAAACTAAGGTAGCTAATAAATTTTCTATCAATCAAGCAATCAAGCAAACAAGAAATCAATCCATAGAAAGGAAGGTCAGCAGAAGAGTTGTCTAAAGAGGAATGAGCTATGTCCACCTTTGTATGTCAGGAGTTGTGTCTCTGCCCTGTCTGTGACTCGGGGCTGAAGGGAACATCTACTGGCTAATGCATAGAGCATTCACTTTCCCCGGCAGAACGGTTACAAGAGGAAAATCCCCTCGGCAGGTCTGTGTCCCGAGTGGAACAGCTGTTGGAGGTGGAGTTCCATCAAAGGGAAACTCCGGCCCTGCTTGATCACACAGGGAAGGGCCAACGGCATGATGCCTCTTTCTCGTCACAGACCAGAGATGCAAATCCCTCGGAGACTCTCCTGGTCACCCCTTCCTTCTGTGGATGGGCACACTGGGATTTGGAAGAAAGTAATTTTCTGGAGTCACACTGTTAGTGGCCCAGGTCCCACTGCTCGGCCTGGAGGCAGAAATGCAAGGTTGGAACAAGTCCTAAGAAACTCATACTTGAGCAGAGCATGGTGTTCCACACCTGGAATCCTAGCACTCCAGAAACCAAGGCAAGAGGACCTTGAGTTCATGGCCAGCCTGTGCTACTTAGTAAAACCCTGTCTCAAAGACTGTGGGAACTGAATCTGTTCACCTTCTGGGTCTTCAGTTTATTGGCTGAGCACTGGGTTGGACAGGATAGTGATGGGAATGACCCTCCCGTGGATACTTCCCAAAGAAATTGCACTTACCCTCCAACCTAACAGCCTTTGCTGAGTGGGCCATTCTAAACAGATGTATTTATCCCGTGACTTCCACAGCCCACTCCCCCTTAGACCACGGTGGCCACGGGTCAGTTGAGTTATGTCACGGAATGGGATGCTGATGAGCTGATCCAACTGTGAGAATGATGGGAAAGCCTTAGGAAGAAAGACTTAAGCCAGATGGTCCACAGCACACGAGGAAGCAAACAACAGGTCAGAGGGTAAGGAATGCCACAGGGCTGGCAGTATCAACACAAAGAAGATGAGGCTTGAGAATGGTGGAGCCATCAACAGCCCAGGATGAAGAGAACCGCAAAGACCATCTAGGCCAGGTCATGACAGAGACCACAAAGATAATCCATGGTAGGGTTAGGAAGATAGCTCAGGGGTTAAGAGAGCTCATTGTTCTTCCAGAAGACCAAGAGTTCAGTTCCCAGCACCCACATCAGAGGGCTTACAACTGCCTGTAACTCCAGTTCCATGGGATCCAATGCCCTCTTCTATCCTTTACAACATGGGTGCACTCACTTACACACACTCGGGAAAAACACTCGAGGCCATCCTCCAGGTCTACTTCTAGATCCTTGAGGGTGATCTGCCTTGTCTTCTTGCCCTTTGGCCATCCTTACACAACTCTTCTGGCAGAGCTGGGCTAGGTGGGGCTCTGCTCCTTGTAACTGCCACAAACGAGGGACCTTCCAACAGCCTGACCACAGAAGGAAGAGCCCCAGTCTCTGTCATCACACGAGATGGCAGCTTTGATGGCAGCTTTGATGGCCTGAGGGAGAAGGACAAGTGGGAAGGCTGGTTTCCTAAGGAGCCGGCAGATGCTACTGAGGCTGCCTATCCTCCGCCTCCTCCTTCCATCTCTTCTTCTATCTTCTTTTCTGTTTGTTTGTTTGCTTGTTTGTTGGAAAGGGTTTCCCTACCCACAGGCTGCCTAGAACTTCCTATGTAGCCCAGGCTGGCCTCGATCTCACAGAGATCCACCTGCGTCTGCCTCCCAAATGCTGAGATCAAAGGTACGCGCCACACAGCGGCGTTCTTCTACCTTATTTTGCTCCTCCTTTTTCTCCTAATTTATTATTTTCTCTTTCTTGATTTTCCTTTTCGTTCTTTTTCTCGTTCTCCCCCTCTTCTTCCTTCATCCTCTGCTCATTCCATTCCTTTGATCCTCCTTGTCCTCCTCCTCCTCTTCCACCCACAGTTGGTCTAAATCCCCTCTCTGTACCATGCATTGGGGTTTGTCCTTCTCACAAACCCCAATAATGCCTCCTATTATCTGCCCATTTCACAGAGGAAAAAACTAAGACAGACCGGCTCACAGCAACACAACAAGTTAACCAGCCAAGTTGAAAGCCCAGGCTTTCTGACCCCCAAATCCAGCTGCTGCCCACTATACTGGACAGGGAAGTAAGGCCTCTGTGAACCTGGACGGATTGGGAAAGACAAAGAACAAGAAGCAGGCACTCTTCAGACAAAATTGGCGGGGAATCTGTTCATTAACCATATCACTGCCTGACAAGAAGGGTCTGCAGAAAGCGAGTGAGTCAAGAAGGAGGCAAAAAATAACCAGGAGATGAGAGAGCCTGTCCAACTTCACAACAGTCACTTCTGCAGAGAGGCTAATTTATGTTCCTTATCAAATTTCCCTGCAGTCAGACGAGCGGAACAATGTCTCTGTCGCTGTTCCGTCTGACCCATGTTTTTCGTCCCATCTGACATCAAGAGGTTCCAGTGTGGGCTAAGCCAGAGGGAAAGGTCTTGAGGTGGCTCAGAGCTTCTGGCCCTGAAGACGTCATAGAGGCAAAGGTGGGCTCTAAGGGATGCACACTCACCTCCCAAGGAATCAGCCAGTCAAGCCCCCTTGGCCTCTCAGTACGGGATGGGCATCCTCTTTAGAGACTCCTATCTGTTTTCTTTCCTCTGTCCTCCTTGCCTTCCTTCCTCCTTTCTCTTTTCCTCTTTCAACATCCCTCCCCCAGCTCTGAAGTGCTGGAGATGAAACCCAGAACTCTGCACATACTAACCTACTGCTCTTCCACTGAGACCAGCCCTGAGACTTTTGAAAACAGCCAAGGCAAAGGTGACCAGATTTGATATTTTGACTGGAGGCTGCGAGATAAAAACCGACACTTGTCACAATTCCCCAGATATCTCCAGTGTGCCAGGAAGCATGCTAAGTGTTAAAATGCTGATAATTTAATTCTACCCCTGCAACAGCTCTCTGAATTGGGTGTTCTTACCATCCACCTGAGGCATTTTAAATCAGAGACCCTAATCCTTAGATTCTTGGCCTCTTCCCATTAAGAGTTGGAGTCCAGATCTCCTACCTCAAATAGTATGACTCATGACTACTCCTTCATAAAGCACTGTAGAAACGACACTGCAGAGGTCCCACACTGGCTGTTAATTCAGTTGGTCTCTGAACCTTGAGTACCATGTAAGAAGCCCAAGCCTACAAACCAAGGCCAGAGGCAGATGTGCTGGCTGACCTCTCTGCCAAACCAAGACTTTGAGTTCTCCCAGTCTAAGTACCAGATTTGTGAGAGAAGTCGCCTCTAGACTGGCGGGGTCAGGAACTTTTTCTGTAAAAGGGCAGATGGCAAATATTTCAGGCTTTGAAGCCATGAAATCCCTCTTGTGATTGGCTATTGTTACCTCTACTGTATAAAAGTAGCCACAGACAACAGGGGTGTGGCTGAGACCCAGTGATGCTTGAGTCACACAAAAGCAGAAGGTGGGCTAGACTTGGCCTGTATTAGTTGCTTCCAGTCACCAGCTGTGGGTATTTTCCCAGTGGAGGCCCTGGACATCTTAGGTAAAGTCAAAGCCATGCCTCATGGTACGCTTTCCTAACTCCTAGCCCCTAGCCTATAGACAGAGAGCATAGGAAGGATGGTCCTTATACACCATTAACTTGGGGGTAGTTTGTTGTATAGCAATATAACATGCCCATTTTATATAGAGGAAAACTGAGGCTCAGAGAGATTAAGATACCTGCCTACAGTTTGAGTGGAGGGTGTGAAGGCTGACTAATCTGGTTGCCCTGATGCCAGAGCCCAATTCTCTCAACTGTTGGAATGATGTAACAAAGAGCCCAACAGAGACCGACTCCAAAATCTAGTAGCAAAACCTATGGCTGATGGCTATGACAAAAGACAAAGTATACAGGGGCTTTGAGAAGAGCCTGGGAGGTCAGAAACAGAGAACAGGACCAAATGATGCACAGTTTTGAGCTGCCATAAAGAATCTGACTTGAGTAGATATGGTAGGATACACCTGTAATCCCAGACGAAGATCACTAGTTCATGATCAGCCTGATCAATATAGCGTGACCCTATCTTGAAAAATAAATCTGGGCTGGGGATCAAAGTGCTTAAGGACCAGAGATTGGATCCCCAGAACCCATGCAAAGGCTGGAGTGGACATGGCAGCCTGACTAGAACTCCAGCTTTGGAAGGTGAAAACAGGGGTTCTACAAAGCAAGACAGCTAGCAAGACCGGATCAGCCATATCAATGAGATCCGGGCTTAATTAAGATACCCTGCTTTAATGAATAAGGTACAAGAGTGATTGGAATGGGAAATTTTTCTGACATCAACCACAAGCTCCACATGCATGCCCACACATATGCAAAAACATGTACACACACACATGAAATAAATAAGTAAATGCATTTGATTTACTTCCAGAAATCAACAGAAAACCATTAGGTGGGTTTTAAGCAGAATGAGGGACATAAATTGAGACTCATTAAGATTCTCTTGGACTGTTGTGTGGAGAGTGGACTAGGGAGGGGAGAAAGGGGAGGGGATGGTCCCCCCTCCCAGCCTATGCAGGGAAAAAAGAAGCACTTTGCCAAGGGGAGGTCAGCTGTGACCAAGATACTCATGTGGTGTCTGCACACAGATCTGTGAACTCCCACATCTCTGGGTTGATGCCATGCTTTATCCATCAACACGACCCACAGAGGCCTGGTGGGGCATGGGAAACCATCTATTGGCACATGCAAACTGGGCCTCTACTGGGGAGCTGGAGCTGTCCCTGGGATAACTTTGGCACAGTCCATCTATTGACCAAAGGCAGCATAGAGTGATGACACAGGAAAGAAAGATGTAGATGTATTGGCCATCCATCTGAGGAAAGAGTCTAAGCTGGCTATTGCTCAGGGCTCCCAAAGACTCCATCCATCCATCCAGTCCCATGAAAAACAGATGTAGATCCCATCCCTTAGTTCAGAAAGCCTGCCACCATTTGTATAGTTGATCCAGGCATCTCCCAGCACAGGCCAGGCCAGGTCTCGATCACTATGGAAACTCTTCTGGCATCTCCTCCCATCCTGTGTCGAGTGTCCCCCCTCACACACACTCATCCGTTCTAATTTTTCTGGGTCTATCTCTAAGCTAGACTCTCTGATAGGCACATCTCTTCCCCTGATCACAGGAGACTTCCCCTTTACCCCTTAAACTTTGCTCCATACAGACATCCAGAATCAGGAGGGTCCAGGAAGACTGGCAGGTGAGGTCTGCACCCCAGCTCAGCGCCCCCCCGCCCCCGCCTAGCCCATCCCACTTACCTTGTTGATTTTGTTGGTTTTGGGGAGTGTCTGACTGATGTGCAGATCAGAATACCGGGCTGGCTTCCGGACAGGATTGTTGATGTCACAGGGGACCGACTCCGTCCGCACCAACCTTGCTGGGTCCGTAGGGGTAAAGAGAGCAATGAGAGAGTTTAAGTATCATTTTGGGTCTGATCATGTCAAGAAAGCCCGACTCCGACCCCATCTTGAAGACCCACCCACACCGGCTGACAGAGACAGCGAAGCACCACTATGATGAGATCCGGCATGTTCTTTGGCTTCTGTGCTTCAGGTGTTATCTACACATGGTGTGTGTATGTTCCTGTTAGTGTGGATATGTGCACACGTGTGTGTGCATGCATGAAGGGATGCCTGAGTGCGAAGGCCTGAGGCATACCTTCAGTGTCTATAGTGGGTCTTTCCTCAATCACTCCCACCTTTATTTTTTGAGTCAGGGTCTGTTACTAAACCTGAAGCTCTTAGACTGGACTGGGCTGGTTGGCCAATGAGGGATCTTGGCCTGTCTCATCCCTTCCCTGACCCCACCCCTTGGGGGGCACACAGGACAGTGCTACCACCCTGACTCTTTTACTTGGGTTCTGGGCAATCCGAACCCAGGTCCACATGATTTTACAGTGGGCACTAACATACCAACTAAGTCAGCTCTCCATTCCCCTAAACATGATTTTTTTCAGGTATTTCTTGTGTTTTTTAAAATTAAATCTATTTCTTCACACAGAGTTTTGATAGTAAAAATAAGCTCTCTGGTTTATTTTTCCATACTGTTTCAGTTTCACAATACCATTTGCTTCAGCCTTGAACTTCATTTGCAAAGCAGGAGGTTCCTGATTCCTCAAGACCTACAATCAGTGGACAAGCTTATGATGGATACTCATTCCTGTCCTTCTAATCTCATGTTAAGATGCCTTTTGTTACTTATCGGGCTTATTGTGACTAAGAAGACCGTCACACCTTGGAACATGTTTGTCCTAAATAACCAAGGATCCCTGCAGAACGGCTCAGCTTCTGCAGGCTTCCCCTGGGCACCATGCCCCAAACCAGCCACTCAGGAAGCTGAGCACACAGGTGATGCTAAATAATGCTTCCTGCTGAGGAAGGAGGACCCCATCCTGAAGCCCTTCCCCTCTGTTATTTCCATTACTCACAGGGAGCACAGTGAGAAGCTCAAGTTCAAATGTGAAGTGTAGTGGTATCTTTCCTTGTTAGTTGTGTTTTTATGGAGGGGCAGTGTGTGTTTGTGGGGGGGGGGGTGCTGAGAATTTAAAGCTTTGCATTGACCCAGGGATTTAATTTCTCTGCTTAGCCTGAACTGCCATTACCATGGAAACGGACTCTATTTTCAACTTCCCACCAACAGGGGCTTTAAAAAAAAAAAGAAGAAGAAGAAAGAAAAGAAAGCAAGAAGTCAGCGGACTGCTAGAAAGTTCTGTTTGCTTTCCTTGTCAGGTACCAGCTTTTTGGAGCACAGGGAGCATAACCTTAAAGGTGGGTGAGTGGAGGGAATGCTTCTCCAAATATCAGCCTCTGAGGGGAGTTCACCTTCCTGCAGTCTGGGTCTCGCTTGCTCCGGGGAGTGAGACTCCACAGCACCCACCGTGGAGCAGGACATAGTGGGAAGCAACGTCCCCAGTGAGCTGACCTCAGGCAGGGGCTCCGAGCTGTGAGAACTCAGGTTTCAAAATAGCCTTGTGGAGTGGCTCTCGTCACTTCAGAACAGACGGTTCTTAATTAAAGACATGGGGATGGATGAGGGAAGAGAGCTGAACTCTCTTCTTGTCCTTTCTTCATAGAAACCAAGGGTACAGAAATCATCAGAAACCAGCTGCCCGCTCCAGTCTGTGACAGCTTAAGGGTGTAACTTGTTCCCTTCCTGAAGGTTCTCAGATCAGGTAGACACCCTCACTCAAATCCAAACTAACCAGCAAGGGGAGGAGGAAGGATGTAATGAGGTTGACTGTGGGTCAGCAGGTCTCTGAACTCTGCAGTTTCTCTGTGGTGAGTCTGAGACTCCATTCAGCACAGAGATACGGCTGTTGGTGGATAAGAGGCCAGAAAAGTTTCAAATATTTTAATAAGTCACTAATGACAGAAAATCCAAGGTACCTAAAACTATCCACATGGGCTTCTGTTTGGAATGTCATAAATGCAGGTGACACTGGCCTGCTGTACTGCCCAGAGTGCCCACCTCCTCTGGACAGTGCCCACCCTGGCTTTCCAGTCTGCCTCAGCCCCATCTGGCTAGTTTCTCTCATTAGGATCCTTTCTTGGTCCTAGTCATCTTCTGAATTTGTATAACTCTGCTCATGAGTTATGAGCATAACTCAGGCTTCAAAGTAGGAATCCCATCCACATCCTATTTAAACAGTTGGATTCTAAATCAGCCATTGAGGCATGGCCAGAAAATACGTGTTTCACAAATGCTCTGTAGACTATGCTTTGGTTAGATGGAGAAAAGAGTGAAGGTGGGTTGGTTTGGAAAAGGGGCTAACAGGAAAGTATTCTTGAATTAGGAGAGAGGTTCTCCAACCACAAGAGCCATGATAGGGCCTCATGCTAGGAAGGCATTACTTCAAAGACAACATCAATAGAGCTTAAAGAGGAGAGGCTTCCTTATACAACCTGTAGGGACACTGGGCATGATGATGCATGCTCTTAATCCCAGTACTCGGGAGGCACAGGCAGGCAGATCTCTGTGAGAGAGAGGCCAGCCTGGTCTCCATAGTTAGTTCCAGATAGACCAGGGCTATGGGAGACCCTGTCAAAAAGAAATCTGCAGGTAGGGGACTTCATTAGAGAGATGACTAAGGGGCTGGAGAGATAGTTCAGCAGTAAAGAGCACTCCTTGCTCTCACGGAGAACCAGGGTTTGATTCTCAGCAACCACATGGTGGTTAACAACCAACCACCTACAAGTCCTCCTGTAAGTTCTAGGGGATCTGATGCCATCTCCTGGCCTATAAGGGTACTGCATGCAAATGGTGTACATACACACTTGAAAACAAGCGTTCATATACATAAAAATAAAAAATAAATAAATCTTTAAGATAAAAACAGGGATAACTTAAAGTAAGAAAGAGATAGGTAACTGAGACAGAGAAGCTGGAGGACGCTGAGAGGAGAAGAAGCTTTCAGAGAAATCTCAAAATTGGGAAACTATCCTTTCAAGGGAAGTTCTACACCACATAATTTAGTCTGAGATAGCCTGTATGCAAGGAGGAGCCAGGTACTGGGTAGGACCATAAATTAGAGGCTGTAAAACCCACAACACAGATGGCTTATTAACTCTTTGTTCCAAAGAGAGAGCTGCAGGGGAAATGGCCTGATTTCTCCTATGAGATCTGGCCACTGATAGTGGCCAGAGTCTTAAAGGGGCAGGCTCATGGCCTAACATACTTTGAAAAGCGAGGGCTCCATCAGGAGGGTCCCCTGCAGCGATGTAAGTGCCGTGTCTCTGAACCACCCAGCACAGCAGCCACATGTGGCTCCTGGATCCTTGAAGTGCAGCTCCTGAGACTGAATAATTAAACTTGTGTTTTTGATTTCCGTTAATCTTGATTTAAATGGTTAACTGTAGCTAGCAGTTACTTGTCCAAGGGCACAGACCAAGAGAGCACTCCAGGGATGAATGCAATCTGAACAATGGGGTCTGGAAGCAACCGTTCCACAGGGCAAGAATCTGGGTAATTATTTTGCAAGCTTGACTGTGAGACTTTAAAAAGAGTTATCTCCTACCAAGTCCTTGGTACATAGGAAAAGCTTTCCCTCCCAGCTTTGTAGGTCTGGTTTTTGCACGATGAAAGGCTGGTACTAACTTCCTAGCCTTCTCAGTTCAGCCGAGACACTCCCAGCGTCCCAGAGGATGGGACACATATGGTCCAAACCAACTACCCTGAGCCAGACCCATCCCCATGGCCACTTCTGTAAGGCCAATTGAATGAGCTGAGATCATACAGTGGAAACCCCCGGCCAGCACTCTTTTCACCGGAAGAAGAAGCAATGGAGTTAGGAGAAGAGAAAAGAAAGAGTGGAAATTAGGAGCAGAACCAGCAAAAAGAGCCACAGGGCTGAGAGGCACTAGATGCTCAAGTGTCAGATGCTAATCCCTGTTTTCACACTGGTTAGGGTGGGCAGGCATGTGGGACGGGGAAGGAACACAGCAGACAGGAAGAAGGTACCAGAAGAAGAGAAATCAGTGGACGAGCATCTGGGGATCAGGGAGTATCTAGAATTATACTGGGAGGGTGATTATTTTAGAGGCAAGAGCTCCCGATGCCAGCATGGGGTAGCAAGTGTTAAATACTTACCTCCTCGATGGATGATCAGGAGGTGACAGGGTGGGGCTTCTTTGGTGCATTTGTTGTGGCACTTTAACCTGAAATACACAGAGAAGAAAAGATGGGTAGAAGACCGCATGAATGGACAGCTTGTTAGACAGATGGTTGGTAGAGGTTGGTAGGGTGGACAGATGGGTGAAAGAGTGGGTGGGTGGATAGAGGGGTGGACTGCCTTTTCTGCTTCCTGGTTTGTGCCACATGAACAAGCCACTCCTGCATGTTCTCACTATCATGTCTCCTCCGCCACAGTGGATGAAATATCCCTGGAACCGTGAGCCAAAAGTAATCTCCATAGGTTGCTTCTATCATTGACAAGAGAAGTCACTAACACACTCCATTTAAAAACATGATAAGGCTGTGACGGATGATAAGGCACAGAATCTGGCAGGGGCTATGGAGGGCTGCAGAGAGGGAGGTCTAACTATGATCAAGATGCATGAAAATTCGATGAAAGTATATATTGAAAAAAAGATGCTAAAGCCAGGCGTGGTGCTGTACACCTGTAATCCCAGCACTCGGAAGGCTGAGGCAGAGGAACTTCTGCTCGTTTGAAGTCATCCTGGGATATGTAGTGAGTTCCACTATGTTGCAAGAATTAAATGATACCATGCTTGTGTTTAGCAAAATGCCTGTAACATGGCGAATTCTCAGTATGTGATGTCTCATCACCATCATCACCATCATCATCATCATCATCAGTATTATCACAGTTATGACCACCACCATCATCACCAACATTATCACAGTTGTGATCATCATCATCATCACCATCACCATCATCATCAACATTATCACAATTACCACCATCACCATCATCACCGTAATCATCGTTGTCATCACCATTATCACCATCACTATTGTCATTATCCTATTATCACCATCATCATCACCATCATCATCATCACCATCATTATCATCACCATCATTATCATTACTATCATCACCACGTCCAATTCTCACTTCAGCTTCCAGAAGTAGTATGATCACCTTTTACATACAACTATAATCAAACCCAATATTTTTGCTTATAATAGTAAAAAGTGCATATAAGTGACTTATATGATACTTCTTTTGCAAGAACTGGTGTTTCTATTCATGGAAAAGTGAGTTCAAGCTTCAAGCGGATATCTCTGAAATGCATGCTCATAATTATATCCTGCCAACCTCCTGCCTGGCAGGCAGCTTCCCGAGCCTCCAGGAGCTCCGCAGCAGCTGCAGCAACAGCGCCCATCCTTTCTCCAGTTTGGACTCAGAGCTCAACTCCTGTGTCACTCCTGGTGGCACCTATCTGGGATTCCCCACTTACAGCCCTATTGCTCTCCTCTCCTGTCTTATATCGTCCTGGTGCTCCATGCAGCTCAGGTGTGTACTATCTCTGCCTAAACACAAAGCTCCATCTGTCTTGTTCATGTTTCCAGTACCTGGAACTTACTAGGTCCAGTTCAGCTTTGGTTCAATGAATGAGTGAGTGAGTGAATGAATGAATGGGTTTGCATTTAGTAGAGTTCTTCATCAGGGTTTGATCCAACACTACAGCTAGAACCTTCCCCACAGGTCTGAGAATTTGAGAGTCATAGAAAAGAAAAGGCTATGGAAGAGTAATGGGACTTTTATAAACCTTGGGAACTTAAGTGGGAGCACAGCTCTAAGAAAGGCATGTAGCCTCAGAGGGGCATGCCTCCTAGGGGCCTTCTTTCTTGCTCATGCCTCCCCCAGGATGGAAAGCCAGAAGACATAACACTTAAGGGCTGAGCTCAGGCCTCTGCTGCTCACTAACTCTGTGAGTCTGGCTGAGTCTGTTTCCCACTCTGTAAAATGGGGGCACCAGTCATTGCCACTGCTTACGGCTGTTGATGAGGCTGAGATGAATCATGTAAAGTACCCAGAACATCACTTTATTGTGATCTCTCCTTATATTCCTGGGACAAAATACCCAACAAAGCACCTTAAGGGAGGAAGAATTGATGTTGGCCCTGTTTCAAGGGCACAGTTCATCATGGCGGGGAAAACATGGCGGCAGGAGCATGAGGCTGCTGGTCACATTAAGTCCACTGTCAGGAAGCAGAGATGGATGCTGGTGCTCAGCTCACTTCCTCTTTTTTATTCAGCCCAGGACACCAACTCAGGGGACAGTGTTGCCCACAATCAGGGTGGGTCTCTCCACCCTTTCTGACCTGCTCACGGACACACCCAGAGGTGTGGTTCTAACTCTAGTCAAGTAAACAATAAAGATAAACCACCCCCTTCCCTGGGGGTTAGTGCCTGTCCCTCTCAGTGCCACGGGTTTTGCCAGTCATGTGCACCTTTTACTGGTTTGCCAGCATCTGAGACTTTCTGGTGCCAGGTGTTGATTTTTCTTTTTTAATATTCTGGATTATCTAAATCAACTGTTCCTAACCTGAGTCCGGCATTTGCTTAACATCTGGTGTGATTTTATCATACTCACATATCTACCCTATTTTTATTTAAATATCTATCTTTCATGGGTACATAGTGGCCATGTATTGGGCATGGAGTGATATTCTAACACATGTATACAACATGCAATGAGCAGGTCAGGATGATTGCCCACCCAGCATGGCAGATATTTGGGAAGGTGCTCTGTTACTTTCCCCAGGAGGCATCCGAAGGAAATGCCTGGCACAAGGTCTCAGGGAAGACTTCGTGTCACTAAAACATGGGTCTTTCTGGTTCAAGACCCCAGACACTTTACTATTTTACAGGGCTAAGGGTTGGCCACACAGCAGGGTGACAGCCACCCCTGCCTCTGCTCCCCCTTGGCCATGCGGAGCGGAGTGAGACCCAGGCTTGGCTGGCACTGACCCTGGACCACAGCCTCACCTGCTGCCTCTGTTTCCTGCCGCTTTCTCCCTGGCATGCCACCCTTTCTGAAAGATTCCCCCCAGGTCTCCAGATTTTGAGGTTCTCTTTTCAGGGATGTTGGGGTGGGCGAGAGCACATACAACTCTAAGGGTCATCAATCTACCTTTTTCTCTCTCAGCATCTTCATGATGCCTCTGGGTCTGGGGTCTGACAGAGATGGAGGCTTCCCTCCCCTCTAATGGTTTACACTGAGTTTTCTTCTGGGCCATCTGTGGGCTGGAGAGCTGGTCCCCGCCGGGCCGTGATCAGCCAAGGATACAACGGTCAGCGTCCTGTGCCAAGCGCCTACAGAGCACTGGCTCAAATGAGGGGTCCCAGGGAGCCAAAATGAGACCAGAAGGCTCAGGCTGGGACACTTGGCATCCCGGCTTGCCATGAAGGGAGTGGTGACTTTGGCATGCTTAGAGCACTGGGCATAGAAGAAACAGATACAGGTAGGGAGACGAGAGAGAGAGAGAGAGAGAGAGGACGCGGCCACAGAGACCCGCTGCTCACCAGCACTTCCTGTGACAGCCTGCCCAGGGCCCTTCTTCTCTCGGGATAGAAGCAGTCTCCTACTGAAACCCTCCAAACCGAGAACGTGCCCCCTTCTCCCTCTGCCCAGTACCCCTGCCCTCCTCCGTCCCTGAGCTCTGGCTCCAGTGAGCATCAGTCCCCGAATGTACCCCACAGCTTCTGCCTGGATCCTTGACACAGCCCAGCTAGCTCCCATGTATCTTCCCAGATCATTTCAGGACCCCCAACTGCCCTAGAATCTGAAAGGCCACGCCCCCTGCCATGTCTGATCACAGACTGTACTACTAAGTTGTGCCTGTTCCTGACTGGTGTTCAGTGCTTTGAGGACAGAGCCATGTCTGGCTGTCCTACGTTTAGTGACAGGACTAACTCACAAGCTTGGTATTCCGTGCTCAGGAAATATTTATTGGTTGAGTTGATGTCAACAGGAGCCTCTTAGAAGGAAATGGAGTCCTTACCATCACAGGACCCACAAAATGGGTTTTACATTCCGTTGGGGTCACTTCCAAGGGGCAATTTTCAAGCATTGGGTGAGTGGAAAGATGCTTATGCTTGAAGTCACAGTGCTTTGTTTATGTAAACAGGAAGATGCTTAGGGAAGGAATTCCTTGAGTGCATCTCTCCTTGCAAGTAGCACAGAAGTTGGCACCCAATAGGAACTCAGTGATATTTTCTGCATGGTCTCCACTCTGCCCTTTGCTGTGTGTATAGGGATGTCTGTCTTTTTGGGCCTCAGTCTTCCTGACTTTAAAGTGGGTATACAAATTCCTGCTCACTGCAGCATTATTATTCAGAGTGAATAGGTTGTAGAGGAGCACTGGGCTAAATGCTGGTGCTTGCTTAACAGTTTCCAGCCTGGGCTGGACATGATAACACACACTTTTGGTCCCAGCAATTGGGAGGCTAAGGCAGGAAGACTGTGAGTTTCAGGCCAGCCTGGATAACATAACAAGACCCTATCTCAAAAACAAACAAACAACAAAAACCATTATCCTTCCAGCTTTTTAAAGGGCTCTGTTGCAGGCAGAGGGCAAAGGTTGGCCAGACACAGGTAGATTCTTTAAAATAAATACAGAAGGAGCGGGAGAAATGAGGGCTTGGTTGGCCCCGAGCAAACTTTCTAGAAATTGGCTAGACTGGCCTGCTGAGCCATGTGACCTTGCAGCGCCTCTCCCTGTGGGAGGCGGGCACTGCATGCCGTCGGGGAACCCCGTCGGGGAACCCTGCCTCTCTGGCCGCACCTGTGCTGGGCTCTGGGCTCCAGCCGGTCCCACAGGTCTGTTCTGGGCTGCAACCAGACCAGAAATTAAACAGCAGAACTGCCCTTAAAGGGGACCCTGTGTCCCCCACAGTCCGGGACAAGGTCCCTGGTGGCCACATCCCCGCCTCCAGCCCCTGAGACTAGGAAAGGAAGAGAGAGAATGTAGACAGGATCGTGGCATGAGGAAGAGGGACACCGTTTAAAAGAAAGAGAAACCAGTTTTGGTTTTTAATTTTTTGGGTAAAGAATATAATGCTTCCAAATCAACAATATTTCACTGACCGCCCCCCATCCACCCTTCCTTCCTGCCCTCTGTGTTTCCTCCTCTCTCCCACCCTCTCTCTCGAAAGTCTGTCCAGCACGTTCGAGGCACCAGGACCTCCTCAGGAACGTGAAGAAGGAAAGGCAGCTATAGAGAGGAGGAGAGCTCAGACTTTGTCCTTGAGGTAAAGTCCCACCTTTTCTGTACGGGAATTGAGCCTATGACCTCATGCATGCTAGGCGAGTGATCCACCATCGAGCTACAACCTCAGCCCTCTCTTGCTTCTGCTTTGTTAACACAGAATTTCACTAAGTTGTTCAAGGTAGTTTAAAACTCACTGCACAGCCCAGGCAAGCATCGAACTGTCTGTCCTCCCGCCTCAGCCAAGTAGCGAGTGAGGGTTACGTGATGGGGCTGGCTCACACATTTAGTTTTTGGATGGTGATGATATGTCATTTAGCCAGCTCCTTTGGGAATGAAATAGTCCCCACAAGTACCTCCATAACTAAAGCTTGTCCTATTAAGCCTTGGAATTAAGAGATGAGAGAAAGAGAGAGAGAGAGAGAGAGAAAGAGAGAGAGAGAGAAAGAGAGAGAGAATTAGCCATTTTTCAATGGAAGTTTTACATAATTCTTTTCCAAGTTTCCAAGCTCTTCAAAGGCAGAATAGTGTTCTCTGTACAGATCAGAGTACTGGCTACACAACATGCACCTGCAGCCCTCGTGGCCCTGTCAGGTGGTTTACTATTTCATGTCCCTTCCAGTCACACAGCCAAGACCAGCAGAATTTGCACTCCAGTTCATGCTCAGGTCTGCCTAACTGCAAAGCCCAAAGCTTGATCCATTTCTGTGTGTGTGTGTGTGTGTGTGTGTGTTCACATGTGTGTGGGTACATGCAAGTACATGTCCACATGTGTGAATGTGTGATCAGAGATCTCAGGCACTGTGCATGTTTTTGAGCTCAAGTCTCCCACTATTTGGCTAGACTGAGCTCTAGGAACCCCCGCCTGTTCTCGCCTTCCAGGCACTGGGATTATAGCCTGCACCGCACCACTCCACCCCACCCCTCCCCACCCCACCCTGGTTTTTGTTTTTTTTTTCTTTTTTGAGACAAAGTCCCTGTAGTCCCAGCTGGCCTGGAATTCATTGTGTACAACAGGCTGGCCTTGATCTCACAAAGATCCACTTGCCAAAGTCTCCCAAATGCTGGGATTAAACACACGCACCACCACGCCCAGCTCTACCTTGTTTTTTTTATATATATATAAGTTCTAAAAGCTGGATGTAAGTCCTCATGAGTTTGTGGCAAGCATTTTACTGACTCAGCATCTCCTCAGCTCTGGAGTCACCTGTCTGAACACAGGAACTCTCCCTGGTGCCTGGAGACTTCTGATTCGTCATTCTAAAACACAAGGTGTCCTGTGTCTGGGTCAGGGGTCTCCTCCCTGGCCTCTGGAAGAGTCAGCTGCGTCCTCCCCTCCCTTCCCTTTCCTCCTTATAAAGTGGACACCGAGGACCGAATTCCTTAAGAGCTACCTGCCAAAGAGACACAGGGCAAAGCCGCCCTGAGATTCTTATTAAACACTGTGTTGTCTTTGGGGAACACCATTTCTTTCATGGCAGAGCCAGACTCAGATTCCAGGGCAAGTTGGTTATTTGAGAGGAAATCCCAGGTCATGCCACTAGTGAGACAGGGAGTTGGGCAGGAAAAGAAAACTGGCAGTGCTGGGTGCACTGAAGAACGGAGTGGGGCCGTGGTCAGCTGAGACCCGATTCCAGCCTGCATAGAGCCCGGAGTCATCCCTAGCCATGGTCCCTCCCACTCCATGGTCATGTGAGGGCTCTGCGCACTCCAGTTGGTCATCTTTCCCAGGAAAGAGCTGCCAGAAACAGGCTTGCAGAAGAAAGCTGGCACTAATTATGGACGCTACCATAGTAAAAAGAATGACCATTCTTTGAGCACCTACTATGTGCCAGGCACATATGTACTCGGCGCCTCTCTCCTCTCTGAGACCTTGTGAAATGGAAGACATGATTCTCCTCACTTTACAGAGGAAGATTCTGAGGTTCAGAATGGCTCAATGACTTGCTCAAGTTATCACAATCAGGAAGAGATGGGGTCAGGATTTGAAGCTGGGTTTGCTCAGTGTACTCTCCTGACCCCATTTCCTGTGGCAACAGAGTCCTATATTCTGGAAATCAGAGGCTCCACCGGGCATCTCGGAAGAACAACGTATTCCCCTTAGGCAGTGACTATCTTTTGCTGTGACAAGTTCCAGCTCCTCACAGACACTTGTAGATCCCCAGGACCCTGGCTTTGCAGTGAGTGGTCAGCTAATCAAGGATATGCAAGGTGCTCTCTCCTCCACTAGTGAGGAGGGAATCTGACTGCGGGAATGATGTGCATTTCTGGCTATTCACCGGATCCCCTGTAAGTGGGACTCGGTGTCCACGTGGATGAGAGCCCCGCTGAGGTCCCGCTGGCCCTCCTTTCCAGGGCAGTGTCATCTCAATGCCTGGCTAATCTTACTGACTCCAGCATGTTCCTGCATGTGTTGGCCCCAGCTTTCCCGATCTGAGCCAGGGCGCAGGGCACAAGCGCTCAGGCATTGGAGACATTTCCCCTGAGCTTTTCTATCCAAGCAAGACTTTGTTCCTATTGATGCCCTCTGAAGGTTCAGGCTTGAAGGAAGAGGTGTCCATGTCCCACTCTCTGGCCACAGAGGGCTGCTATCACCCTAAAAGCCAGGCAGTGAGGGACACTGAAGAAGAAAATACCAGAGAAAAGGGCGGAGGTCGGGGGGTGGTTCCTCACCACCATTCTGCTCTGGTTTGGCGAGGGTGGGTCCTTACCATGCTGCCCCGGTTTGCCAGGGGCCACAGGGTAAACTAAACAGCGAGTCCTTCCACTCTTTGCAGGCTTCCTGGCTGTTTGTAGGTGTGACACAATTCTCCGAACCCACTAGGGTTCCCCCATCCACTTTAGCTCTCTCTGTGGCTTTGGGGTACCACCTACCTCTCAAGCTCATATTGTCTACACATGCAACACTCTGGCCTCATTGCATTTCACTGCTTGACCCTAGAATCATCTGCTTGCTCTTCCTTAGGATGAGAAAGTAATCATAGACTTGCTGTGGATGCCTAGTGCTGGTGGTACTCATCAAGATTCAAAGATCCACTGGTCATCCTCCAGAAAGGATGGTGTCAGGAGACTGTGGCAGGCTAGCGAGGTGGTGGAAAGGGCTCTGTTGGGGTCGGCCGAACCCAGGTTTTCACTCTCTGTCCTGTGTGGGAAGTCAGGGAAGCGAAGTGGGAAGTGGCTGGTGTGGCTGTCACCCTGCTATTTTAGCCCTGCAAAAATGGACAAGTGTCTAGGGTCTTCAGTTAGAGGAATCCATGTTTGAGTGACAAATCTGCCCACCATGAGAGTCTGGGACATTCATTTATTTTGAGGCTTGAGTCTCTTCATCTGTATAATGGGGACAACAGTAGAACCTACTTGCCTTCTAATGATGTCACAAGAGTTAGATGGGACCATGTTTATAAAGTCTTTAGCAAAATGCCTGCAATATGGTAAGCAATCAATACATAGTAGTATCATTATCACCATGATTAACATCAAAATCTTCATCACCATCATCACCATCATCACCATCTCTGTCATCACAAATATAATCATGACCATTATTATCAATTCCATCATCATTATCGTCACCATCACTATCACTATTGTCATTGCCATAATCAACAGCAGTAGCACCATCATCATCTCCATCACCATCACCATCATCACCAGCATCACCACCACCATCATCATCATCTCTATCACCATTACCATCATCACCATTACCATAATCACCATCACCACCACCAACATCATCACCAGCACCACCACCATCATCATCATCTCTATCACCATCACTATCACAGCCATCACCATCATCATCCCATCACCCCACACCATCATCATCATCTCTACCACCATTATCCCATCACCCCATCATCACCATTATCACCATCATGACCATCACCATCAGCTTATCCAGGTCTGACTTCAGTTTCTGCAGGTCTTACGAGAATCTCTCATATATAACTATAATAGGACTCAACTTTTTTCCCCGTAATAGTAAAAAATATTGCATATAAGGGATGATTAATTCCCATAATAGTTTTCACAAGAACTGAAGTGCTTCTATTCATAGAATCGCAAGTTCAAGCTTCAAGCTGGTGATCTCTGAAACGTACACTTGTAATTATATCCTGTCAACATCCTGCCTGGTGGGCAGCTTCCCGAAGCTTCCAGGAACTCCACTGCAGCTGCAGCAGCTGTACCCATCAGTTTAGTGAGGGTGGAACAAATTTTCATTCCCGGTGCTCACACCAACCTGGCTGCCTTTCCCTTCCTCATCACCTGTGGCTGCAGCCATTTTGCAAAACTAGGAACTTTTCAGATACGACGCTGTATTTTGGTGCCATAACACAGGCAAGGAGAATGCACAGGGCACAGGGAAATTGGAAAGTGCAGAACAGAACAGATCCCTCAGCAGAGCAACACTGGGAAGGGGAGGGGCGCCCCATTTAAGGGCAAATGAGTGACGTGACCACACTTGTGGAGAGCAAGCAGCATCAACAAGTGCAGCTAACCAGAAGTGAGGGATTATCAGAAAAGGTGTCCACACATCCCTGGGGGGCGAGGGTGAAGCGTGTCCTATGGAATCCAGGCTTCCCAAGGTTGCTGCTTACCTTACAGGTAAGCCGTCACAGGCCTCACACCTGTCGAAGTGGCCAGTGACCTCAACTGCAGCATGTCAGTGTTCTTACTAGCACTGACCTGCTCTGTGGTAAATGGCCAAGCTAGGGCTCATGAAGAGGTTTCTAAGCATTGGGACCTTTCAATCCTAAACCAGGGAAAACCCCAGGCAGACTGGCACAGGGGTGATAACAGCTATAATCAGCCTGTGATTATAGGGCTGGTAACCCTATAATTCAGTCTAGAATGCTACAATTTACCTCAGAAGGTAAAGGTTTCAGTAATGGGTCGATGGTTGTGCTGGGCAAATGACTGGAAGCTGGCATGCTGAAACTGGGCACCGCAGGCCCTTTGACTGTGAGTCATTTATTATTACATAAATCTGTGCCTCTGCGCCAGGGGCCACACTGCATCCCCCATCTGGCAGCATCTGCAGACTTTGAAAGTCGTTACAGTGAGGAGTGGGGTTAGCACGCAGCCAAGGGCTGGATGAACTGACTAACCGGAGCCTGAGCTTGGTCCACAGAAGAGACTCGAGGTAGCTAAAGCCAGCAGAGGCTGTTACATGCTTTTTCTGCACTAGTGGCTCAAGAACATGTTCCATTTGTTTCCACACTGTAGTAACACAGACAGGAAAAAAAACGCATCTCGGCTTAAATTCTCTTTGTAAAGCAGAAGTCGCCCATGAGTGTACATTACTCTTTGTCAGCAAGAAATGTAGATGAAACCTGGCGTGGTGGCGCGTGTCTGTAATCCCCTCACTGGCGAGGCTGAAGCAGGAGGACAACTGTGAGTTTGAGGCTATCATGGATTACATAGTGTGGGGCTACAGAGTGTCTCAAAAAAAGAAAACAAAAATGAGGGAGGGAGGGAGGGACGGAGGGAAAGTAGGCAACAGTAGAGAGGTTTCTGAAGAGCAAGACCTCAGGGCTTTGGAACCTAGTGGAAAGAGCAGCAGGGAGCGAGGGACGCAGAAAGTGGGGGGACCCAGAGCTGGGAAACCCATCAGCACCCTCCTGAAAAAGCCAGCTGCGCCCGCTGAGTCCACAGTTATCAGACAATCTGAGCACAGCGCTGACACCCAGCCGCTCAGCTCCCTTCCACGCTCCTGAACCTATTAGATGAAAACGCCTCAATTTAGATAACTGCAAATTGCTTTCTGAGCCTTAATTTCCTATTAGTTCATTAATCTCTCTATTCAGAATGCCAACAAGACAGCTGATGACAATTCCGCAGGAAGTGGGCACTCACTGAAGAGCAGGGGAGGGGGAGGGGGAGGCGGCTTAGATACGAAGAAGTTTCTGGTTTCCTCTGTGGAAGGGTATCCCAACAGTAATTTGTCAAATCGGTTAAAGGTGTTAGCTTTCATTAATTGTACTTATAATGGGCCAGGTACACAGAAGAGCACTTTACCAAGCAATTTCCTTGCTTATCTTTTTCTTTTTAGCAATTGTAATAGCTACTTTTCTCCTTGCTATGACAAAATATCTGGCTTAAGAGAGGAAGGGTTTATTTTGGCTCACAGTTTGAGTGGCTCACAGTCCATCATGGTGGGGAAGCCATGGTGGGAGACATTGCATTCACAGTCAAGTGACACTGTATTCATAGTCAGGAAAGAGAGAGATGAATGCTGGTGCTCAGCTTGCTTTCTCCTTTTTCTCAGTATAGGCCCCCAGCCCATGGGATGGAGCCACCTCCCCACCTTAGAGGGCCCAGTCTGAAAACTCCTTCACAGTTATGCCAAGGGCTTTGTTTTCTTGATTCTAGATCCTGTCAAGTTGAAAATGTTAATCTTTGTAACAATCTAGCTAGGTAGATGTGATGAATACCATTTTACAGAAAAATAAACTGAGGCACAGAAATGATTACATGGCTGGCTTGTTGGGGAGAGGCAGGGCTCTGTACATCTGCCCTAAAGCCCAGGCTCTTAGTCACATGTCACATGTTGTCCCCTCTGCATGAATTTCTGGGCAGATGACCACAAAGAAACCCTCATCTATAAAGTGTTGCTTGGGGATGTTAGAGAAGAGCTTGGACCAAATCCACAAAAAGTTTCATTGTTATGAAAACACCTCACACTGTGTACGGTCCTGTTGAATAACAAAGTTCAGTTTTGATTGTTCGTGCTATGCACTGGATCGAAGGCTCTAGGGATGTGATGAGAGATCTACTTCAACCTTCCAGAACATTCCAATGCAAGCTCAAGTTTGAGACCCAGCACTCAGGAGGCTGAGGCAGGAGGATGGTTAGTTCAAGGCTAGCCTGTGCTATATAGCAAGATGACACCCCCACCCCAACTCACAACATCAGAATTGGAGATCCATATGATCGAAAAGAGAAAGCAAAATGGTAGGAATGTATGGAGAATTTGCAGCACAATGCCTTATAGACACAGAGGGATAGAACTGTGTCTAAAGGAAGAGCAGGGGTGTAGCTGAAGAACCAGTATGTGTGACCTGCTCAAAAGTGCTGCTGAGGATGCTATGAGCCCTGTGGAGCAGCAAGGACTAGTTCAACACCCATCCTCAGAGAGTTTCTTGCATACACAGGAGGGCTGCTTGGATTTTTAAAACTAAAAGGCTTGCCCAGGGTTGTGACCCACACCTTTAATCCCAGGACTCAGAAGGCAGAGCTCTGTGAGATCGAAGGCAGCCTGGTCTACATAGTAAGTTTTACGGGAGCTGGGACTACTGGGGGACCATGCCTAAATAAATAAATAAATAAATAATAACTCATTCCCTTCACAGAAGATCTAGATATGTGTCTGTGGCCAGCTGGGGGGGATGACAAATGTGCTGGCCTCATCTCTGGTTTTCCTAGAGTTCTTACTCAGGCTGGGGGGCCTTCCCAGATTAAAACCGCAGACCCAACTGCGGCCTCCCCTTCCCTCCGTCCCTCTGTCCCTCTCTCCTCTTCTTTCTCCCTTCCCTCCCTCCTGATTTTCTTTCCTCCTCCGTCCTCCCTCCTTCCTCCTTCCTTCTTTTCCTTTCTCTCTCTTTCATCTTCTTTTTCTCTTTCTTTCAGCAGGATCTCATTCTGTAACTCAGACTGGCCTTGAACCCTGGATCCTCCTGTCTCTGCTTCCCAAGCCCTGGGCTCACAGACCACCAGGCTCAGCTGTCTGCTTTGCTCTTGGCAGTCGGCATGATCCAATCACAAGATCTACTTGGGTGAATTCACTCCATTGCTATCTGCCACCTCCTGCCACAACCCCGACTCGGCCCCCTGCAGATAAATTCCATCAGAGGAGGGCTTTGTCCATTTCATTTCATGCTGTTGCTTCCCCAGTGCCTGGAAGGGCCCTTGGTAAACGTATTAATGTCTAACAGTTGAGCATCCCCAGTCAAACATCTGTAGTCCAAAATGCCCTCCCTCCCCCCGCAAATCTGAAACTTCTGAAACATCAAAAGGGTGCCAAAGGGGAGCATCCCACCTTGGATCTTGCAAGGCTGGGCGGGGCGGGGAGATCACAGCTAAAACAGGTTCGCTGGAAATACTGCACATCACCCTCAGGCTAGGTATATAAGGTAAATTTAAAACACAAATAAGGGACCAGGACCGGAGAGATGACTCAGTGGTTAAGAATACATATTGCTCTTGCAAAGGACAAGGGTTCCCAGGATTCATGTGGGGCCACTCACAACTGTCTGTATATATGTTATATATATTTGCATTATGCAGATATTCCAAATCAGAATAAATGGCAAACCTCAAACCTGCAAACCCTTTGGGGCATCTCCGATGAAGGTCTCTAAACCTGTAGTATTAAGTATCCAACTGGAGAGCATCACTCCAATGAGAGAAGAAATGGACCTGCCCATTTCTTTAAGAAGCAGCCCCCTGGTTCTAGGCACCTCCACCTCCCTGAAAGGCTGCCTGCCACTATTCTTCACTTTCTCCACCCTGTGTCACCTCTTAACTCCTTGGCCCCGGGGCCTGTGAGCTGCCCTGTGTTTCACTCACATTATCAGCCCATTAAATGTGCCTGCTCCTTGAAAGCACATGTAAACAAATGGTTATCCACCCTTACCACAATGCTCCCCTATGGGAAATTACCCAGAGGATGTGTCAGTTCCCACTGATACCAGCAATGCATGCTCCTCCTTATATCCTGGGGTAGTTCTTAATTGTGTTGTAGCTTGTGTAAATATCCAGTTAGGATGCTGAAGCAGGTCAGAGGGCCTTGGTAGTCACAGCAGCCACTGTCACTGTTTTACCAGCTTTCCAAGGTCTGAGCACATCGCTGAAGTCACAGGTGCCACCAAACCAGAGTTTGGTGTGAATTCTGAGCCTGCACCCTCCATGTGCTGGGAGCAATTTCTGCATAAGGTGGAAGAGGACAGGAATGCCCTTGATGAAACAGTGTGGTCTTAAGCCAGATGTGGTGGTGCACACCTTTAATCCCAGTATTTGGGAGAAAGAGACAGGCCTATCTCTGTGAGACGGAGGCCAGCCTGGTCTACACAGAGAGTTCCAGGCCAGTCAGAGCTACATAGGGAGACTCTGTCTCAAAATACAATACAACAAAAAAACCCACTTCAGTCTAGGACAAGGACATTTCAATGACTTCTTTCAACAGTCCAGCAGTGGGCATCAATGTCATGCCCACTTTTCAGAGGAGAAAACTGAGCCCAAGATCACAGAAAGAGCTCAGGCTCACATAGGGAGCTCAGTGACAGACCTGGGACCCACACTCAGTGCAGGAAACTTCCCAAGCCTAGGCTCCTGTCCTGTATTTAGCCCCAGCCCTCCTCCTCCAACCCCTGGCAGGTTCTGAGATGTGCTCATTACTTCTAGAATAGAAAGCAGGGAGTGAAGACCCCACTGGGTTCTACCTCTAGTGCTGAAAACTGAAAAGGCTTAGGAAGTATTCAGCCTCACTGACTCCTGGCTGAGTCCCTGCCGCCTAATTACTGGACATCAAAGCTTCCACACAGCAGGTGTGAGGATGTGAAAGCCACTTCCCCTATAGAACAACACATGACTAGATACAGTTGAGACAGGTCTCCAAGGCAGCAGATGTACTGGGGAGATCAGGCAGGCCCCAAGGCAGATCCAAAAGCCTGCCCCTGTGCAACTCAGAGTCAGAAAGATGAGGGGCCACCTAAGAGCCTGGGACCACAGAGGACCATGGTGGGATGCCAGCTCAAAATGCTAATGCATAGCAATTACTGTCCCCCTTAGACCAGGGAGCTAAAGGCTCCCTGGAGACTGAAACTAATTAACTCTCCCCACAGCCCAGGATGGCTGGGGGCTCAGCCTGTACCTCTCTCCTCAGGTAAGACTGCCGGGCTGCAAAGAACACAGGCTGTTGCTACTGACCCATCATCATGGGACAGAATACAGGAGGCCTGAGAGCAGGGAGGAAGAGAGGGAGAGGAGAGGGGGAGGAGAGAGAGAGAGAGAGAGAGAGATTGATTTTGAGAGGCAGAGTCCTAGAATCTTTCACCCTAAGTGGCTCCTATCAAGCAAGCAGACACACCTTCATCCAGATCCTTTCCAAAGAGCTGAATGTGTCTATTTCATAATCACTAGACCTGAGGGGGTAGCGAATAAGTGTATGCAGATGGGAAGAAGAGCCTCTTAGTATCTTCAAAGGGACTGAACTCTGGGCCAGACACTGTGTTGTGTTCTCAGTGTGTTGACATATTGAACATTCACTGTTGTCTAAGGAAGGTCTGGTTATTTTCTCTCCTACAGGAATGTGAGGGCACTTGCCCACAGTCAGCTACAAAGTGATAGAGTCAGGATTTGAACCCCGTTTAGTCTGTCCCCAGAGCCCATTTCTGGTGTCACAGTTTTTTCTTGTCTTCTTTCCAAGCTTCTATCAGACAGAACAGGGAATGGGTGTAAAGAAGGGGCAGGAAGTGTAGGGCTTGGGTGTCCCCAACTTCCTACCAGAATTTGAGACCAATATAAAGCCATAGGAAGAAAAAGGAGCAGTTCTGGGTCTTGAGATCAAGTCCTCACTGGCACTTCTTAGCTGTGACTTATCCTAGTTAAAACGCAACCTTCAAAGCTATAAAATGGAGGCATTGTAACATATTTTCAGAGAAGTCCCGTGACGGGGAGGAAGAGAAGAGACAAGGGCTTTGCAAACTGATTCAGAGCGCAGTAAACCACTGGCTGAAGCCATGTTGTCATCCATTTTTCTAAATAAAGTTTTACTGGGACAAATTCACAGACCTTATCTATTTGTTTTGCATCGTTTGAGGATACTTTTAAGCTACAGTTTTGAGCAGTTGCAGTGGAGAGCTTGAGCCCCACAAAGGTAAAATATTTACCATCTGATCAACTAGAGAATAAATTTGCGAGCTACTGATCTTCAATGTTGTTATCAGTTCCTTTCATTGTGACAGAATACTCAGAAAACGTGAAGGAGGACAGGTTCCCTCTGGCTCACTGTTCAGGCACTATAGCTCACTTTAGTGGCGGGAGTGGTTGTGGCAGGAGTGGTTGTGGCTGTAGCAGCAGGAGCATGAGGCAGGCAGCTGGTTAGGTCTTGGAGACAGGGAGTTTCCTATAGAAAAGGAGCTGGTGGAGGGACCCTTAAGCGCTGCCCCTGTGGTGCTGCGCCTGCCAGCTAGACTCCATGCCCATAAAGGTTCTACATCCTCCTGAAACATCAGCTGGGGACCGAGAGTCCAACCACAGGAGCCTGTGGGGCACACTACATGCAAGCCATAATAGAGGGTTCAAGAGCAGGAGATGCCACCGGGCACCCCACAGTGCCAATCTTCCCACCACTTTCCCTCAGTTCTGGCTTTTCACAGAACTGCCCTACCCAAACACATAGATCCACCTGGTACTCATTTCTAAACTACAGAGCAAAAGACATCTCTCAACTCCCACAAGTGTGTCAGAGCACGTCTCCCGACTGGTCAACCCCAGGCATTGCAAGAAGTCCCTTAAAACACAACCACTCACTTGCAGTTTTTACACTTGAGGCCAAAAAGCATTCCTTTTCCACAGACTGTGCAGGTCTGAGACATCCCGTACTTGGTAGAAAACCTGTGGGAAAGAGACAGGAAATGTTAACAGACTCTGGAAGGGGAGGTGCTCAGGCCCAGACTCCAGCCATTTCTTCAGGGATAGTGATAAGTTTAATCGAGTTGCTTAAGCCAGTGGAGCCTCAGGTTCCTCACCTGTAAAGTGGGGTAACAAAGACATGGATGTCACAGGCGTGGGAGGCAACTCAGGCCTATTAAAGGTCTCATGACACCTGGCACATACTAACACACAATGAATTGGGCTAGGACAATGTTATTACCTTGACATTTATTCATTTGACAAACATTGCCTGGTGGTATACTGTATACTGGCTTCAGTTCTAGCACAGAGCAATGGACCCCAAACTTCGTCAGTAGAGGGGAGCCCTCCAGATGAAAGCCTTCAGACCATCAGGTCAGTCTCCCTCCATCCGCCCTCCTCCCCAGTTACCACCACTAGCTACAAAACAGAGGCCTCCCACTGCACATCAGAGGTGTTACATTAACTCCCTGAGCATCCTTCCCGTGCTGTGGCGTGCTTTCTTCCTTGAGATAGGAGACAGAGGCAGGACTGAACCCGAGAAAAGCATTGAAGGTTGCCAGGTCACAGTTAATTTTAATTTTCAATTTGTGCCACGGTCGGCAGGACTCGTATCTAATCTCCCCTGCCTCCTCCGAGTGTCAAAAGGGAACTTGAATGTGGTTATGTAACTTGGAGACAGAGAACTTTGAGGGAAGGCTGCCTCCTCATCTGCTGTTCCCTTATGCCAGATCTGGGTCAGTCCTTCCCCAGACTCAACAAGCTACAGCCTGAGGCCGCCGCAGCAAAGCAAATGGCAATATTCACAGCAGAGATGCCGCCTGCCAATGCGCCCTCTTCAGCTCTGGACTTGGGGCGGGTTAAGCCCCTTTGGGTCTTAGCAGGGTTTAGCAGGTCTGTTCTGCAAGCTGGGACAGCTCAGGGCAGGGGCAGCTCCGGGCAGGAGCTGGCAAAGGACCCAGCAATGGGCAGGCCGGGAATGGAGGGCAGGTGTGAGTGGCTGCAAGCAGTTCTCCCTCTTTTCCAGTCCTGTCCTGTCCCCAGGGCCACCTCTCCTTGTTGTCTGGCTCTTGCCGAGGTCATTCTGAGGACCGAAAATGAGATCTGTTGGTGGCAGTGGTGATTTGAGACAAGACTTTACAGTGTAGCCCAGGTTGGCCTCAAACTCTCCATCCTCTCTCCTGCCTCAGCCTTCTGAGTGCCAGGATTACACCACGTACCCGACAAGGTGGACGGGACTTTGGTTTCATTTCTTTTCAAGGCTGAAGTCTCACCTCCCTGGCGTCCAGTCAGGGAATCATGGGTTGGCCCAGCCTAACGAGGAAGCCAGACTAAGCCCCATACAGTCAGCCTGGCTTCTCCCCGGGCATCAGCTTTGAAAGTTAGGGCACCAGCAATTGCAGCGCCCAGGAATAAAAGCCAAGAGTGTGGCCAACCCAGGGGTGTGGATGAGTCAGAAGAGTGACCAATTCTAAGAGGTAGCTGAGCCAGGGATGCAGCCAATCCAGAGGAGGGACTGAGTCGGGGGTGTGGCCAACCCAGGGGTGTGGCCAAACCAGGGGTGGAGCTGAGGCCCTAAACATAACAAAAGCCTTCATCCTTCCTCCCCCATCCCCCACATGGCTCAGCTGGTCCTTTATCAGTCACTGCTTCCTGCACTGTCTTCTTATTTGGAGTTTTAGCAAGGACCCTGTCAACATTCTTCTTTAAAAGCTGCTGCTGAGCAGCCCCGAGGGAGTGCTCTCATTCCCACCCTGCCCTGGGCTGTGGCCATGTGTCTGTGTTTGTCTCTGGCTCCTGGTGTTTTCCCCCCTAGTCCAGACCCCTGGGGACTGTCACAGTGTGTCCTCCGACTCTCCTCTAGCTGGCCAGCTCCCCAGGGGCACTGACCTAGTCCTGCCTGGTGCTGAAGACCTGGCACAGAACTCAAGGCTCCCCCAGCTGGCTCCCGGGAGACGGAAACTCAGAAAAACGAGAGGGCTCAGGTGAATTATCTCTGAGGCCTCTCTCTTATCTCCCAGGGCCTCAGTTTTCCCTATCTGTCAGTGGGCTTCACGATCTTTGCCTCCAGGGGAGGCTAAAGAAGTTGTCAGGGGACAAATGCTGCTCCCAACAAGGGCACGGGTGACTCTGGGGAAAGGGATCCCTGCTCACCCAGCTGGTCTTCTGCTCTGGGCTAACCTCTACCAATGAGCTCAGTTGGCCATCTTCAGTTTACTGGGTAGAGACAGCTCCACCCAGCCTAAGGCACTTCACAACAGTACCAGGAGCACTGAGTGATGAGCACTTTGCAGTCATCTCGTTTTCACACTTCCTAACCTCCCTGTGGGGAGGCAGAATTTATAGAAGTTACGAAATTTGACTGAATTCCAAAAAAAGACCTCTGAATATTGTGTGATGTCACCTCTTCCCTAGCTTGTTATTCCTATTTCCCAGATAGACAGTTTTGCTTTATCTCTCTAAAGATCTTGGTTATATCTTAGACTGCCTCTGCCTTTTGTTTGGCTGTATGTTGTGTGATTTTTGACAATAAAAATGACATATTTTTTTTAATAGAGCCCAGAGAGGTTAAGTCATTTCTCATGGTTGCAAAACTTTGCTAACAGGGATTGGAACACAGATCAGTCTGCCTCCAAAGTCCCAGCTTTAAATCACTGTGTGGATTTCATAAGGGCAAGGTTAATAAGAGGCAGAAAACCAAATCCTCCAGTTGCCATGCAGGCCAGCAAAGGACCGAAGGGCATGGCAATGTGTGAGCTGGGGCTGGACACATTCCGGCACCCATGGCTACCCTTCAGGCATCAGCCTCCCATCCCCACAGGTCCCCTAGGAGACCAGCCTACCTGTGCTTGATGGAGTTGCCCAGGTCTCTACGTGGGATCTGCGGGGACCAGCGTGGCACTGAGAGCGTGTCTGTGGAGAGAAGAGGAGGCAGGAAAAGCTGTTACCCAACAGGTAAAAGGCCGGGCAGACTCTGCCTAAGCCTTGGAAGTAAAAAGGAGGCTGCCAGCCTTGGGGAGGATGCAACCACACCAGGTGGAACCTCAACATAGACTGTGGGTTCAACTGGCAGGAGCTTCCCCAGGCAAGGCAGGCAGATGTCTTAAAAAATAAGCCAACCAAGGCCAAGCATAGAGGAGCATGCCTGTCACCTCAGCACTCAGGAGGCTGAAGCAGGAGGATCCTGAGTTGGATGTCAGCCCGCTACATAGTGAAACTGTCTCAAAAAGAGGAAGAAGAACAAGAGGAGGAAGAGGAGGAGGAGGAGGAGGAGGAGGAGGAGGAGGAGGAGGAGGAGGAGGTTAATGAAAGAATTAAGAAAAAGAAGAAAGGGAAAAAGAAAATTCACACAGGCTGGTGAGATGGCTCAGTAGGTAAAGGCGCTTGCCACCAAGCTCGACTACCTGAGCTTAGTTCCTGAGTCCACATAGTGGAAGGAAAAGAACTGACTCCTGAAAGTTGTCCTTTGACTTCCACACACTAAATAAATAAATGTAATTTTAAAATATAAGGAGAGACAGAGAGAGAGAAAGAGAGAGAGAGAGAGAGACACACTATGGGAAGAACAAGAGTCCTCAGCATACAGTAGACATGGACTGACTGACTCCCATGAGCAGCCTGCTGCATCTTTACAGCCACCCCAGTAATAGGAGTCCCAGCTGTACAGATAGGGAAACTGAGGCTTGCTGGAGCTGTATACCTCATAGCCTCATAGCAGCTATGAATCACAGTGTGCAGGACCTTTGAGCCTGTGTCCCTGAGGGCAAAGCTGTGATGCAGCAGACTCCAGGCGCCTCCACGACTGTGTGCACCCTTCTGCTCACCCTCCTTATGGCCACATGATGCCTTACTTAGTATTTTATGTTTGGTCCATTTCTTTGCTCAAATATTTTATTTATTTATTTACTTACTTACTTGGTCTTTTTGACATATGGTCTTCCTGTTGTTCCAGTTGGCCTGGAACTCACTATGTAGACCAGGCTGGACTTGATCTCACAGAGATCCACCTGCCTGTGCCTCCTGAGTGCTGTGTTTAAAAGCATGTTCCACTGTACCCAGCTCTCAAATATTTATTTTAATAGCAAACTCTAAGCCTGGCATGGTAGCATGTGATTCCAGCACTCAGGGGCGGTGTTGGGGGGTGGGGTAAGACTGAAGCAGGAAGATCATGAGTTTGAGGTCAGCCTGGGCTACACAGAGAGAATTTGTTTCGAAAAGCAAACAAAAACCAAAAGAACAAACTTTATATGGAAAACCATATAATTTATTTTGTATTGTAGATAACTACTTTCAGAATGTTGAACTGTGGGTAACCTAAACTCATAAGTAGATGAATATAATAAGCAGATAAATAAAGATGAGGAGTGAATGGGGAGATAATGGAAGGATGGATGGATAATGAATAGATGAATAAGAGATGGATGAATGGATAATGGATGGATGGCTAGACAGCTAATGAATAGATGGATGGATAATGGATGCGTGGTGGATGGATATAATAAAGTAGATGGATGGATGAATGTATGATCGATGGATGGATAGTGGTGGGTGGGTAGATGAATGGATAATGCATGGATAGATGGATGGTGAATGATGAATGAAGGTGGGTGGGTGGATATGGATAGAGGGATGGGTGAATGGATGGACAGAAGATTGTAAATGACGGAGGACAGATGGATAGTTAGGTAGGTAAGAAAATGGGTGGATAATGTGTGGATGGAGGGAGGATGGGTGGGTGGATGGATGGATGAATGGGTAGATGGATGGATGGATGGATGGATGGACAGATGGGTAGATGGATGGGTGGGTGGGTGGGTGGGTGGGTGGGTAGATGGATGGATGGATGGATGGGTGGGTGGGTAGATGGATGGAGGGATGGGTGGGTGGATGGATGGATGGATGGCTGTGTGGGTGGGTGGGTAGATGGATGGATGGATGGGTGGGTGGGTGGGTGGGTAGATGGATGGATGGGTGGGTGGGTGGGTAGATGGATGGATGGATGGATGGGTGGGTGGGTGGATGGATGGATGGATGGATGGACAGATGGGTAGATGGATGGATGGATGAGTGGGGGGTGGGTGGATGGGTGGGTGGGTAGATGGATGGATGGATGGGTGGGTGGCTGGGTAGGTAGATAGATGGATAGATGGATGAATGGATGGATGGGTAGATGGATGGATGGGTGGGTGGGTGGGTGGGTGGGTGGGTAGATGGATGGATGGGTGGGTGGCTGGGTGGGTAGATGGATGGATGGATGGATGGGTAGATGGATGGATGGGTGGGTGAGTGGGTAGATGGATGGATGGATGGGTGGGTAGATGGATGGATGGGTGGGTGGATGGATGGGTGGGTGGGTAGATGGATGGATGGGGGGGTGGATGGATGGGTGGGTGGGTGGGTAGATGGATGGATGGGTGGGTGGGTGGATGGATGGATGGATGGGTAGATGGACGGATGGGTGGGTGGGTGGGTGCATAGATACATGGATGAATGACAAGTGGATGAATGAAGGTGGGGGGTAAGTATATGGACAGATAATGAATAGATGGCTGAATAAGGAAGAAATAATAAGCCACAAAGACTGCAGATGGTTGCGTGGCCCCACCTGGTCTTTTCTTTCATGCCTTAGGCTAAATCCAAGCCAGCCATACGGTCACTTCCTCGCTGACCAAGTTCCACCTCTTCTGAGACCCTGGGCACAAGTTCCAGCTCCCACCCGTCTGCCTGCTTCCATGCCAGCGCCTCCACAGACAGCACAGGCAGCAGAGGCACTAAGCAACAGAAGAATGAACCTCATCCGTCCAGATCAGGACGGACGAGGAGAGAAGGACATGGCTGACCATACCTGCTCCCACTTCACAGCCAGGTATCGGAGCCTGCTCCGTCAGGGCTGCAGATGGGAGTCTCATTTTCCACAGCCATTGTCATGGAGGGACATGACAATGAGTCAACTCCTGAATACTGAATGGGAGTTGACTCAACTCCTCCTGGGGGAGCTGGGCATACCAGAACCCATCAGGGAGCAACATTTAACCCCAGTCCACTCCCTATTCTGTCTAGTGACAGTCTTGGTCATCTGAGAGCTGTTTCCAGAAGCCTCTATGATGCCCTTGAAGACCTTTTGAGAGAGGTAATGTTTTGAGAGAGGTGATGGTTTCTCAGACCCCAAGAGCTAAAGAAAATTGAAGAAGAGACTACAGGACAGATCCATCAGAACCATAACCTGGGGGATTTCCTCTGGTTTAAAGCTCCAAGTCCACTTTACTACTTAGCTTAGTTTCTGAAGGGAAGAAAAAAATTTTTAAACATCATTCTTTCCCTTCTCTCCCATTTATCAGACTGATTCTAAAAGACTGACTCTAAAAGGCTATACAGGAAATGAAGGTTAGCCTCCATAGTAATGAGCAATCTACAAACAGGAAATACTGAATGGGAGTCGACTCAAAGGCCACTAGCAGTGCTGATAAGAGCTGCATTGAGGATTGAGAGGAAGAGCACAATATTGATTAGTAATGTCTGCTATCAGTGAAGGACGTAGTACCGAATCAATATATATTTACCTCCTCTACAAAAGCAAAAACCAAATTTTCATCTCTGTATCCACCTCATAGCATAGTGCCTGGAGGCAAGTGTGTCCTTAAGATGTGTTTGCTGAACCCAAGATTATTATAATAGAAACAGTTTATAGAGTGCTTAGCATGTGCCAGGCATTCCTCTGCCCACTTCCTAGCTGGAAGCTATGCCCTTGCGCAGCTCAAGAAGCAACTGCAATTATTCAAAAACCCTCCCGGAGGGGCTTAGTTGCTACCATGGTATGCAAGCATAAGAACCCTGGTAAAATGCCATGCACAGTGGATTGCATCTATGACCCCTACCCTGGGGAGCTGGCGACAGGCGGTTTCCCGGGGCCTGCTGGCCAGCCAGTCTAGCTGAATGGATGAGCTCCAGGTTCAGTGAGAGACCCCGTTTCAAAAGATAAGGTAGAGAGGAGTGGAGGAAGACAACTGACCTCAGCCTCACACACACACACACACACACACACACACACACACACACACACAGAGTCTTCTCAATGTTTTCAACAGGAGAAGCTTTTGGACCCCTGTGGATATCTGATGATTTCTGGGGAAATTCTAGGGTGTCACACTGTGCTACTTGCAGCTAGTAGGGGTAAAGTCATGGATGCTGTTTAACATCCCATAATACATAGGTCAGACCTCCCCCACATCCAAAATATTAGTAGTACTAAGGTTCAGAATCCTGATCTAGAAGTTTCTAAAACCGTCTTCCCTGTAAAATAAAGCACATCAGACCAAGGCTCTGTGCGCAGAGTACACCGTCCGTGCTGTGTGCGCACCTCCATCAGATCGGCACCATACTTGTTCTCCATCAGAGCCCCTTTACGAGAGAGCAGATGTAATTAAGTTCCATGACTGGCTTCATTTCCCAGTATCCGGTTGAGGGGTGAATTCTGTCAATTACATTAAGCAGTGCAGCCTCATTAGTCTCCAGCCGTCACAACCTATGCGAGGCTTCCTACGTGGGTGTGAGACTTGAACTTGCAGATCATCTCTCTACTTTCTTTGTTTGTGTTTCATTAAACTTGCCAGTGCAAGCCTCAGAGCAAAGGAAAACTGTTGAAAGGGAAGGAGAAAAAAAAATCCCTGAGAATCGAAGCCTTATCATAACAGAGAAGGCAAATAACATTTATGGCAATTAAACCGATCCAGAAACTTCTGTTTAACAATCAAAGCGCCTATTAAGATGTCTCCATAGCTGCACTGAAGCTTCTTTCCTACCTAATTTTCTGATAACAAGGCATGAGGAGGCAGAGTCTGCACAGCCCTGTTGCCTTCGTCCTGGGGGAAGAAGACAGACACTGTCAGTGTGTGGAGAGAGAGCGGGAAGGAAGGGGGTTTCCTCTCCTTTGTCACAGCTCTGGGTGTGGAATCCCTCTCTGAAATACCTCCAAATAGATCAAGGGGACAAACCAGGAGCCCTGGACTTTGAAAATACCCCAGAAGTCACAAACAGAAGACTCAACAGGAGAAGCATCATTACAAGTGGTTTTGTTTGTTTTGTTTCGGTTGGTTTTTTTGAGACTGAGTCTCATAAAGCTCTGACTGGCCTCAAACTTTCTATGTGACCCAGGCTGGCCTCAGACTTGCAATGTAGCCTAGGCTGGCCTCAAACTTGCTATGTGACCCAGGCTGGCCTCAAACTTGCTATGTGACCCAGACTTGATATGTAGTCCAGGCTAGTTCTGATCTGCTAAGTCTGAAATCAGATGTACGAAAACACATAGGAGTAACACAAAGACATTAGATAAGACCCTGGGATGAGGGAGCAAAGGAAGAGGAGAAGAATGAAGAGGAGAGGAAAATAAGGATAGAAAAAAATGAGCTTGGAACCCTAGCTATCGGGAAGGTGAAGCAGGAGGACCAGGGGTTCAAGGCCACCCTGGGCAATTTAGGAAGACCTTGTCTCCAAAAGTGTGAAAAGAAAAAAGAAGCTGAGAATGTGATTCAGCGAAGGAGAAAGAGAGGGAGGGGAGGGAAGGGTGGGAACGGAGGAGAGAGGAGATGAGGAAGGAGAAAATAGTCTTGAATCTTCTGTTTGCTGAATGTCCTTCTATGTACCCAGCACTACTGCAAATCAAGACCTTCAACATCCCTTTGTTGAATCCACATATCACAGGCACTATCTCATTGGATCCAAGTGTGACAGTGTACATATGTAGTAGACAGTGGATCAGCCACCAGAATTTTCCCTCATTTCAAAACCAGCAAGAAGTCAAGGATTTATGCTTTGTGTCCTAGGGCAATAAAGACCAGAACTGGTTAACACACTGGGGCTTCACAAACATTTTATTTTATTCCCTTTTCACAGACAGGAACGTTGAGGATTAGAAGCAATAAACAACTGCCTCTAGGTAAATAGTGACAGAGTTTGGGATTTAAAACACAGGCAGGAATCATCCAGATGTTTCTTTTTGACACTTTCCTTAACTCAGCCTAGCCTTGTAATACTGACTAAGACGCAGAGGAACACCACATACTGATGGTCAAATTAGGAGTCTTTATCAGTAGCTGGTGGTCAGATAGGGGACTAATGCCCAAAAGAACTCTTGATGCTGAGGGGAAGCAAGGCAGGGTTTATAAAGCTCAAAACCATAATTACATTGTGCGAGGGGCAAAGCCAATAACCATGGTTACACCAGACCATGGCCAGGTCAGTTAATAAAGAGGCTTTCAGTTAACAAAAAGTTTCAGTTAGGCCCGGGGAGGGATGTGCTACCTGGATATGCTGTGTTTCCCAGTATCGTGGAAACAATGCACTCCCTCAAACTGCCTGCATGAGACGTTCTGCCTGGCTGGCTGCGGTGGGAATGGCTGGGCAAAACACAGGGCAGAGCAAAAGTCAGCTAGAACAAAATGGAGTTCGTTTTGCCATTTTAGCCCGTCGATGCCTACCTACCTCTGTCTTGGATGAGTAAAAGAAAGACTGAATTCTAACACTTTTTAAATTAAATCTTTGCAAATTTCATACAATATACTTTTATCAAATTTAGATCCCTCCCTCCCCATCTGTACCCTCTTCCCAGTTTCATGTACTGTATTATATCTATCTATCTATCTATCTATCATCTATCTGGAGAGAAAGTCAAACTTGTATCTCCAAATGTTTTTTGCTATGGGTCCATCCACTGGAGCTAGTTTCCCTATGAAGAGTCACACGCTTAGATGAGATTGCCTCCCAGCAGTCACTGGTTGCCAACAGTTCCTCAGACAGGGCTGGATTTCTTAGCTACTTCTCCACGCCTATGCTGGGATTTTGTCTGGCTAGGGGTTACATGGGACTTGTGCATGCTGTCACTATTGCTACGAGTTCATAGGAGTAACTGCCCAGCTGTCTGGAAAACTGTTTCCTTGCGGTCATCCACCACCTCTAGCTCTTAACAATCTTTCTTCTCCTTCTTCTGTGACAATTCCTGAGCCTTGGGAGGCAGACGTTTGGTATAGGCAGGCTCAGGTATGCATGTGTGTGTGTGTGTGTGTGTGTGTGTGTGTGTGTTAGCACTTTGTCTACTGTGGGGACACAACTCTGGGCTGAGAGCTTGGTGTTGTGGTAGGCATGGGTTTTTTCTGCTATTATGTTATCCAGGGTTTCCTTCAAGATCTGCTTAGAGGACAGGTTTGTGTTCAATGAATGAATGAATGAAAATGTGCATGGAGCACGAGTCCTGTTCTGGCCCAAGCTGCTACTTCACTTTAAGTGGAAACATGGGTGGGTGGTCTGGTATGAGACCCCTGAACGGGACGTGGGGCACACACACTTCATCCTCACAGTACCTGGTGTGAGGGCTGAGAAGATGGCTCAGTGGTTAAAGTGCTTGCTGTGCAAGCATGAAGACTGGGATTTGGATCCCCAAAACCCATAAAAATGCTAGGCAGGAAAACTGGCCAGTCTGTAATTCTAGCCTATGAAGCTGGGGACGGGGGATCCAGGGAGCAAGCTAGACAGCGAGCTCCCCGTTGGAGTGAGAGACCCTGCCTCAATGAATAAGGTGGAGAGTGACTGACATCAACATTGGGCTTCCACAGAGATCCACACGTGTGCATGCACACCCACACACATACAAACATGCATGTACACATATACATTAAAACGGAAAAAGAAAAATCTTGGTGTGATAGGAAAGACATGAACATGGTCTCCACGTCACAGATGCAAGTTGAGGCAGCTCTGAATGGAACCTGCTGCTTGTCCTTGGGCAAGTGACAGGTCCTTGAGCTTTGGCGTCCTCACCCTGCTCTATGGGGCTGTTTGAAGACAGCACATGATTATGTGCACAGACCATTCATCCCACCACCCGGCTTGGGGTGACACAGGGTCTTGGCCAGCATACACATATATGTGCATGACAACATACCTCACAAGGCCTCTACCTGTTCTCCCTACCTTGCCGTGACAGAACATCCAACAGGACAACTCAAGGGAGGGAAGATTTATTGTGCCTCAAAGTACTACAGGGTCCCAGGGCATCAAGGCAGAGTATAAGGCCAGGGAAGCTCTTCACATCATGACAGACCAAGAAACAGCTAGAAAGAAGCTTGAAGCATGGGCTGTGCTACAACCTTCAGTACCTGCCCCTACTGACCCACTTCTGCCAGGCAGGCCCCTCAGCCTCCCTAAACAGCATCCCAGCTGGGGAACAAGCAGTCAAAGCATGAGCCCATGGGTCACATTTCTGATACAAACCATAAATAATTGAGGCCTTTCTTCACTGAGTCCAAATAGACGGGAAGTTGTGTCCACACAAAGCATAACCGACTTGCTCCACATCACACAGCTAGTATTAGCAGACTTTTGATTTGACCCAGTTTCGTATAAAACCTACGCCTTGTTCCACACCTATACTGTGCCCCCTTCTGAGATAAACATAAAAATAACGTTAAGAACCGTGCCTCCCTAATGCCCGTACGGAAGAGAAACTGTCCATGAAAGCACCCGTGTCTCCAAAGCTCCTCGGATAGATAACAAACTACCTAATCCTTAAATGTTTCCATGGAGATGAAGACCTGTGAGCAAATAACATTATTAATATGAACTGCTAGCATTTATTGAGCACCTACTGTATAGCAGGACCTATGTTATATGACTTAAGTACACGGTTCAATTTAATCCCCGGCAGCAAAGCTGGGGTTGGCATTAAGGACAGCCAATACCCAGATATCATCCTTGAAAATGCTACACATGAAATAGAAACTCAGAACTGTCCTTAAGCTTCCAGTTCAGGGACATAATGGATTGAGTGACAACTTAGCTACATTCAAACAAGACTAGAAAATTTTGGGGGCCTAGAGATACTTGAGACTCATAAAACTTAGACCATTAAACTTTCTTTTTGAGGCCATAGGCCAAGCACCAACTAAAATAACTGATTTATCCAGGGCGCCCAGCAAGCCTTAACCAAAGCTGCTCATATTGTTCACACAGCGGGGAAGAACTCTATTTGCTTTAATATCTAATTCAAATATAATATGTCAGATCTAAAAGCATTTTAATTATGTGCCGTCTCTAAAGGTTACGGCTCTGTGATGCTTCGGGGCTGAATGAAGTTTCTTTGTGAATTTAGATATAACTTTCTCCCTGAGTCAAGAACAGGCTAGCCCAGTTTTGAAGGTTTGAACATCATCATGTAAACCCTTTGCCTGCTGTGGAGACTTTATGCAGGATTGTCAATTATGTTCATGAGGGCAAGTAGGATCAAACTTCACTGATGGGTCAGCAAGATGGTTCAGTGCATAACAGTGCTTGCTGCTGACCTAGACTGAGGACCTGAGTTTGATCCCTAGGCCCTACTGGGGAGAAGGAGAGAATGGACTCCTTTAAGTTGTTTTCTGTCCTTCATATGTGTACCATGGCTTGTGAGCACCACAATACAAAATAAAATGTAAAAAAAAAGTTGGCTAAGCCTGATGATTGATGATCTGAGTTCAATCTCCATGACCCCCATGAAAGAAGGAGAAAACAGACTCTTGCAAGTTGTCTTCTGATTGCCATATACATGCTGTGGTACACGCATGTGCATGTATAACTACACACACACACACACACACACACACACACGCACACACCACACACACACACACCACAAATATAATCAAACATTTATCAGTTCATTGTCAACTTGGTTAGACTTGGAATCACCCAGGAGACCAACCTGTGAGTGCGTCTGTGAGGGTGTTTCCAGAGAGGTTTAACTGAGGAGGAAGACCCACGCTAATGTGGGAGGCACCGTGCCATGGGCTAGGGTCTCTGACTGGTAAAGAGGGACAGGGGAGAAAGAGAGCTGAGCCCCATCATATGCCCCTGTCTTCTGACTGCGGATGCAATGTAACCAGCTGCCTCGGGATCCTGCTGCCATGCCTTCCCTGCCATGAGGAACTATTCCCTCCAACTGTGAGCCAGAACAAACACTTCCTTCCTTTGTGTCAGAGCAACAAGGGAAAAAAATACTCCATTGTACTCTGAAACCATGTCAGGGTCATGGACATGAGGAAAGCTAAGACAGCAATGTTTGGGTGAGATGCCGATGGCTCTCTCTCAGAATGGCATCTCAGGGATTTGAGGGGAGATGTTTAGGGGGCCCCCCCCACCATGGCACTGAAGCCTAACAGTGAAATTACCTGCCCAAGCATGTGAGGGTGTTAGCTACCTTCCCCATCGAATAACCAAATACCCAATAAGAAGTCGCTTAAGAGGAAGCTTGATTTGGGTTCATAGACTGAGGGGCAGTCCATCATGGCAGGGAAGTCACAGTGGTGGGTGGGGCTGGGGTGCAGCAGCATGAGGCTGCTCGCGTCTGGGAGGATCAGGAAGCGGAGTCCAGATAGGAAGAGGAACAAGGCTATATACATAGCAAAGCCTCCCTCCCCAGAGATCCAGTCTCTTCAGCTAGGCCCCACCTCCTATGGACTTCCAAAACCAGCGTCACCAGCTGCAGATGGAGCATTCAGTTGTATAAGCCTGTGGGACACATTTCACGTCCAAGGCGCACAGAAAGCATTGAGTGAATGGAGGTTTCAAGGTTGAGCCAATGGGTATATGTGTGGAGTTTAGGCTAGTGGTCTGACCTTGAGTGGAAGACTTCTACAGAGACAGAGAAACATCCCTTATTCCAGATGAGTAGCCTAGCACGACATTGACTCACCCAGAGCCACGTGGGAAGCAGAACACGGAATGTCAAGCAGGCAGATCTGTGACCACACCAGCTCTGACCCTTACGAGCTGAGGGACCTCAGGCCCCTTTATTCACTTTGTTTTCTTACAAAAGAGGGAATCATAGTCTGTCTGTAAAGGTCCTTAGGAGGGTGGAGGGGCTGTGATTAGAATCGCACTCTGGGGAGCACCTGGTGTATTGTTAGTCCTGGTTTCATCATGGACATAATCATTTCTGTCTAACACACCAGTTGGAACTTGACAAAGCTCTCCACAGATGGCCATTTAGAGCAAAGGTCAGTAAACTTGACCCTCGGGTCTAATGAAGCTCATTGTTGGGTTCTTCGGTGAATACAGGCGTGCCAGGGCCATCGTGGTTGCCCCCTCACTGTGCAACACAACTGAAAGACCACGACAGAGACTCAGGAGCCACAAAGCCCCAGTTAGTGATCATTACAGCCTTCACAGAAAAGGTGCATCAGTTGATACCTGGTTCAGAACAGAAACCCATTTCTTCAGTTGATTAGATGATTCCTTCCTATTCTTCCTGCCTTGAGGTCAGAAGACCTGGATTCAAGACTTGCTTTTGCCACTCAGCTGGTGAAAATCATTAGGCAAATGACGAAACCAAAATATAGGAGCCCTTGGCATCACCCCTTGGCTCACTTAATCCTAGTACCTTGTGTTGTATTTGACTCCCAATTTACAAAGTACAGCTGCAGGGCACAGGGGACCCATCACAATTCTACCCAAGTGCAATCCTAGGGCCTGGGGAGATGGTTCAGTTAGTAAAGTTCTTGTCACATAAGCATGAGGCCCTGAGCTCTTAGCACCAGCATCCATGTAAAAAGCCAGCTGTGTAGCATGCGCCTGTAATCACAGCACTGGAGAGGCAGAGACAGAGGGTCCTGGAGCTCATTGGCCTGCCAAGCTAGCAGAAGCCGTAAGTCCGAGGTTTAGTGAGAGACCCTGCCTCAAAACAATAAGGTAGACAGTGACTGAGGAAGACACCCAATGTCAGCCTCTGGTTGTACAAGTACATGTACAAGCACACACATGAATATGTACATATATAGACACAGCTGCTAACCGCAGCTTGTTTTCCATCCCCTCACTAGTGGGGACCTCTACCTCACTAGTGCTTCCTCCTCCCCTTCCTCCTCTCCCTCCTCCCTCCCTCTTCTCCTCCATCTTCTCCTTCCTCCCTCCTCTTCTTCTTCCTCCTCCTCCTTCTTCTTCTGAAACAGTCTTTTGTAGCTAAGGATGGATTTAAATTCCTGGCCATCCTCTTGCCTCCTCCTGGGATTACAAGCATACACCACCAGGCCCAGCTCATCCTGTGTTCTTCCTGCCCCTTGCTGCCTGCTGCTGGAATATTCTAGGGGATGACTATGCCTCTGATGACAGGTCATTGCTGAAAGCCATGTCAACGCACGGAGCAGAGGAACAGGAAAATTAACTCCCACCGCTGCTGTCTGGGATCATTAATGTGATGTCCTAGTTGTTACTTTATCAAAACAGAGAAAAGACCTTGAGGAAGTGTGAGCTAGAACTGAGGTGGTGCTTAGGAGGAAGGGGACAAAGGAAATGTCTCTGGAGTGTGTCCAGGTGGAAAAGCAGGGAGTGCACCGAGCAGATGGTGGCGAAAGGACGGGGCGGAGAGAAGCGGCAGGGAAGGGTGGACGGTGTGACACTGGATGACGTCGCAGGACAGTCCTCTTCCAAGTTCCACCTGTTCCCTCTGCCCCAGCTCTGTTACAGAACAAACAAGGTGAAGCAAACCAGAGACACCTTTGAGAGGAAAGTGTGACTGTATTTACCCTAATATGCACCCACCCCTTTTAAATTTGCCACTGGGCCTCTGAGTCCTGGCAGGTACCTGCTCCCCTTAATTCACCATAAATCAAATTTGTAGCTCGGCACTCCATCTCCTGAGGAGGGCCTTAGACCCTGGCTTCATCTCTTGTGATTTATGACAGCTCCTGCTGATGGCCTCTGTTAAATTCCACCCGATGAAAAAGAGAAGGTGGTTGTGGGACGTAATTACATCTTGCTTGTTCTGAATTTATTCAAGTGAACCAGGGATTTTTAACCCTATCACCAAACAGTGAGAGACCCAAGTGTCACCTGAGCAAGTCCTCTCCCTATAAGGGTTAATAGAGAAACCAAGGTATAAACGATCAGTTGGATGGGGCAGGGGGACTGGGCACAGTGGTGGCAGGTGGTGTGGCGGAGGTGGTGAGGGGCCACCCCAAGGATGATGTCGCAGATTTTTCCCAAATCGGAAGACAGACATATTTGGACGCTTGCCTTTCTTGTCTCTGCTCCTCTAACCTACCCCAATCTGCCTCCACTAATATCGCTTTGCAAAGAGGAAGGGGCCACACTGGATGTCAAACTCATCTGCTGTCATGAGACAACACAGTAACACAGAAGAAAAGGAAGCCAGGTATCGACACCTACCATTCTAGAAGAATCCCGAGGACTGGGGCAGGGGTCTCATTCGATACAAACTGTCCATAGTGAATTCATGTGCTGGGGAGGGGTCGCTTACACAGGACCTCTGAGGACAGGGTCCTGTGTAAGTACCATGGAGCAGACAGCGTAGGCCTTTATGTTCACTTGTGTAAACTTGGAATGTCAAAAGTTATGTCCCAAAGATCTCCGCCACTATGTCCTAGGTGGTTCAGTGACCCACAGTCAGAGAAGAGGAAGGTGCTCAGGCCAGCTCAGAGAGGAAAGCATATTCCCAGGCATGTGACAAATCTAAGTGTATGTATGCAGATATGCTTGTGTTCAGACGTGCGTCTATGCAGATGTGCATGTGTGTAGATGTGTGTACATGCAGGTGTGTGTATGTCCAGATGTAATATATACAGATGTATGTATATACAAGTGTATGTGTACACACATTTGTGTGTGCAAGTGTTTATGCAGATGTGTGTGTATACAGCTGTGTGTATGCAAATGTACATGTACACAAATGTGTGTATGTGCAGGTATATATTTATGCAGATGAGTGTGTCTATACAGGTGTGTGTTTATGCAGATGAGTGTGTCTATAAAGGTGTGTTTGCGGATGTTCATATATAGTGTATACAAGTGTGTGTGTGTGTGTGTGTGTGTGTGTAGCTGTGTGCATGTGGGCAGGTACAGTGGGAGAGTGCGTATTCCTGTGTAAAGGCCAGAGGACAACCTGATCTGTCTCTTCTCAGGCACTGTGCACCCCTGTTGTTTTGCTTTGTTTGGGTCTCTCATTGGCTTGGAATTTGCCAAGCAGACTAGGCCATCTGGCTAGCCAGCTCCAGGGATTCACCTGTCCCTGCTTCCCTGGGTGATGAGATTACAGACATGTGTCACTATGCCTGGATTTAATTTTTTAAGTTACATTTATTTCTGTGTGGGGTTCATAAGTGTGTGGGTAGGCATGCCATGACATGTGTGTGAAAGTCAGAGGACAACTGGTATGAATAGGCTCTCTCCGTCCCTTGTGGGACCCAGGGATCAAACTTAGGACCGTAGGCACTTTATCCACTGAGCCATCTAGCCTGCCCCAGCCCAGTCTTTATTAAACATGGGTTCCGAGGATGAGGCTCAAAACTTCCTGCTTGTATAGAAAGCACTTCACTGAATGTGCGATCAATCACCCCAGTCTCTTACAGAGTGTCTACTGATAAAGAGGACATTCTCCCTATCTAGAACATTCTTCTTCCCTTCCTCCCAATGCTTGCCCCAAGGCCCTGCCTCAGACACAGCTTCTCCAGGAGTGTTCACCTAAGTAAAAAGGGAGCCACAGCCCTTCTGTGGCTGTGCTGTGGCATTTGAAGCACAAACTCTCCGGAGCTCTTGTCTTGACATACATGGAGAGCTCAGTGTGTTCTCTCCTTTTCTACTCTTGACTATGAGCTCCTGCTGAGTCAGAGCCTCCAGCCTATCTTCACATGTGTCTGGGCAGCATTTGATCTTGCACTGAGATGTGGAGGACTCCCACAGAGCAGCAGCCCAGCCCTTGGAATGGCGGGTTCTCCTCCATACCCCAATCCCCGCCACGCTGCACACACCTGCAGCCCTAGCTCCCTGACCCCACCTGGAGTTGGGGCCTCAGCTGGAATGACTGATCACACAGTGCACCTGCCCTCTCCAGCTCCAAAATATAGCCCACTGCTTCCTCCTCCTACCCTCCCCAATCTGTGGTCCAGGAAAGGCCTCAGTACCAGGCCAGGACCTCTGTACTGTCTCAACCCCTCCCGACTGTACCCTGAGAAAGTTACTCAGCTTTCACGAGCTGGATTTCAGTCACAATGACAATATCCAACACAGGCCAGGTGTGCCAACCTCCAGGTCTCCCCAATTTGTCAGCTATTGGAATCACTCAAGACCAACTTATGGTGATTTAATTCAGAGGTTAGCAAACTATAGGCCAGATCTGGCCCATAGCATGTTTTTGTAAATAAAGTTTTATTGGAACCATTTTTCCATGGCTATAGATTTAACTAGTTATAATATAGACTGTGTTGCTCATAAGGCCTAGAATAAATGCTGACTGGTCCTTTTATAAACCCTGTGCTGAGTCTGATTTAATGGTGTTGGCCTCTAGGCAGACTGGTTACTTTTGTGTCTATGAATATAAAACCTAATAGACAAGGGAGAAAAGGTCTGTTTGGGCTCACAGTTTCTGGAAGTTTCAGTCTTTTATAGTGGGATGGACGGGACAGAGTGGCTGTGTCCGTGATGGTGGGAATTTATGACATGGTGGTGGATCAGGAAAGCAGAGTGTGGCTAAGAACTGACCGGTGCAACCAGAACCTTCAAAGTCCTATGACCTACTTCAGTCAGACAGACTGCACACCCTCAAGGTTCCACAGCCTCCCTAAAAGGTCACACCATCAGGAACAAAAGTTCAAGGTGTGAGCCTGACGTGGGCATTTCGGATTCAAACCCTATAAAGTGCAGACAAGTCAGGGGACCACTGGCCTGATCAAGCCACATTCATTTGCCTACTGAACACTCATAACAACAAAGTTTGTTTCATCCCCATCCTTGATGGGCACATGGTGGCACCTTATATATATTTATTATGTGAATGAATAAACAGTCTGCCTTTAGATTGATTCCATTTTAGAAATGGAGAAACTGAGGCTCAGAAGTCACCTAGGAAAATGTCCATCTCACACTGATTTGAACCTGGACTTCCCTGACTGCCCAGCTCCACAACTGAGCACTCTGCTCCAGAGTCTGTCTTAGATCTTCTGGAAGGAGAAGTGGTCACAGCAGGGCTGAGCAGGGGTCTCTGCTTGTGTGTTCTTTCCTGAGGGAAGCTCAGAGCAGCAGGGGGAGGCATCCTTGAGACCTCTAGAATCATCACACTGGGCTGCCAGCACGGAGCCCACCTTCTGACCTGTGTCCTCAACCCAAAGTAAGATGCTAATAATCAGGAGAAGCTGGCTTGCCTGCCTGGCTCGTGCTCAAGTAGGAACAAAGTAAGCATCGACAGGCAGTGGCCCACACAGCCATCACCACAAATGCCCCTGAGAAGAGAGGAGAGCAGGCAGCCTGGCTCCGTCAATTTCAATTGTAAATGGTTTCTGGCTGAAATCAGCCATCAAGAACAGTCAACAATGGCGGTGTGGGTTGGAGATGGCAGGTGAGGAGCGAGGAGACAGGGAGACCCAGAGATCTCAGACCAGGATGTGCAATCGGGGCAGACTCAGAAATGATCCAAAAGGCTTGTTTGTGGAGTGCATATTCCACAACCCAAGTCTCTCCAGAAGGCACAGAGCCCCTTTTGGTCTGGGAGACAGAATAGGGTTGATTTGCAGCTTAGAGCTTGGCAGATAGGCCCACTCCGTGCTGCCTGGCTCTCTCGCTGGGAGACTTCCCCTCTGTGAACCTCCTCTGTAAAACACAGAGGACCGGGCACTGGAATATCAAGGAAATATCTGGCACACAGTAGGTGTGTAATAAAAAGTCACTGCTCCCTGCAGCAGCCTAAGTACCTGCTGTCAGCTTTCCCCGAGCAGCACCTCTCCATGGCTGGATACAAACTCTTTGGGAGGGAGGCCATGACTGACGATGCCTGTGAGTTATGGAGAGGACAGGCCATTTATCCCCCTCCGATCAGCCTGTCCTCGGAGCGTGTCCACAGCCCTGGCTTGCCTGCTATGATGGATGGGGCCCAAGTTCCTTGAGCACTACATCATCAATTACGCACACATTTATTGCCTTGAACTGAGTTTATGGAACTTAAATCAGAACCATTTGGAATTGTCTGAGCTGAAAATTCTCCCTCAGTGGAAATGTGGTGTTTTAAATTATGCAGCCACCTTCTACTTAATGTTTGGTGGAAGTTAATTATCCATAGGACAAGAGGGCTACTGAGACATTCTCCATACAGACTCATTCTGTGGAATTTACTGCCTGAGTGGGCTCTACTGGGACAGAGAAGAAGAGTCAGCTGCCAGAGACCCCGACAGATCTGAAGAACCCAGGACACTAAGTACCATTGGGTCTGAGTTCTGGGAAGTCAGTGTCTCCTTTTGTCAACTCTGAGACCCAAAGCACCACCCAAAGAGGTGTCACACTGTCTGCATTCTGCAGACACAGTGAAGACAGCTTGGTGACAGATCACATTCCAAGGTCAAGGCACATGTCCATATTCCAAAGGCTGTCTTTCTTGCAAATCACTAACAGGGGGCCAGGATGTCTGTGGAGAAGACGGGACTCTGACAGGCCTCACAGTGATGTCACTGGGGCAGGAGATATGCTAAGACCAGGGCATGTTCAACACTGAGAGGTATCACCAACACTTTAAGGCAGAGCTCCAGCCAGGGAGAGCTTGACAACAAAGAAGGGAGTTGCCCTAGAGGAATAAACTTGCCCAACCCTAACAGATCAGAGGATAGAAACGCAATTATATCCAACTCTGCTCCTCACTAAAGTGAGACCCTCAATATTCAGAGACCTTTTTGGCTATCACAACACCAAGGTCACGGAGTATGCTAAAAACCACTGCCCCCTGCTTTAAAGGATCTGCTTTCTTGTACACTGTTTATATCTCTATCAAATCCTTGACATAGACTTGAGCTTGCACCAGAGCCTCCCAGAATGGGTGACAGAATACACAGACTTCTGGAAAATACATCTAGGGAAGGTCCCAAGAATCCATGTCTCCCGTGGGCTCCTAGGTATAGCTGCTGCTGCTGGCCTCGGTGTCTCTGTGAGTGGTTCCACACACCTCTGGCTCCTAGGCTTGGAAACAACAAACACCAAAGTAGTGAGCTACCTAGACACCCCTGCGGCCAAGTCCAGGGGCAGAAATACTTCATCCCCAATCCCCAACAAAGGAATCTAACAACATGTTGCTGATGACTGTAGCAGACTGAACAGTGAGCTCCCCGAAGACATCAGAAGGTATCCTGGCCTCAGTTCCTGCAGCTTGTGAATGGTGCTTTATTGTCAGAAGTGATGAAATCAAGGGTCTTGTGATGGGGAAGTATTCTGAAGGGTCTCAAATGCATTACAAGAATGCTTCTAAATGAGAAGCCAGTGGGGTTGGGGCATGCCTGTCATCCAGAACTCAGAAGGCTAAGACACAAAAGGATTGTGGGTTTGAGGCCAGCCTGGGCTACATAGTGAGACCAAGTCTCAAAAAATGCAAATGAATAAACAAACAAACAAATAAATAAATAGAGGGTTTAAAAGCCAGAAGAAGGACCACAAGGGTTAACACAGGATGTGAGGGGTTGTGCTGTGAGCTACGTAACATAAGTATCTTCTAGAAGCAAGGACAAGAAGGAGGAAGGTCTCCCAAAGAGGCTCCAGAAGTAACCAGATCCACAGACACCTTGACTTTTAGCTACATGAGCCTTGCTTTGGACTTGTGACCACTAGAGCCAGCAACTGGCTGGCTGGCTGAAGACCTCTAATTCTAAAATCTGAACTCAAAAATGGTCCAAAACTTGAAACATTCTGAGCACTGACATGCCACCACCCATGGAAAATTCCATTCTGACCTCATGTGATGGGTCCCAGTCAAAACACAGGTCACTAAAAATACTCAAATTACCTTCAGGCTATATAGGTCAATATCAAATGCAAAGGAATGTCATGTTCAGACTTGGGTCCTGTCCCCAAGATGTCTTGTTGTATATATACAAATATTCCAAAATTTTAAAAAATCCCAAGTCCAAAATGCTTCTGGACTCAAGTGTTTAATTTTATTTAGTTACACCTGTTGGTTTACTTTTGTGTATGTGTAATATGTGTGTGCATGTTCCTCTGTGTGTGTGTGTGTTACATATGGGCTCACATGAGCTATGTCACCCATATAAAAATAAGAGTCAATCTCAGGTGCCAGTCTTTGCCTTCTACTTTAAGACCAGGTCTCTCTACTGTCTGCTGGCCAGTGAGCCTCTGAGGATGATGTCCTGGCTCTGCCTCCCACTTCACACACTCCACACTTAGTTTTATGCAGGTCCTGGGGATTTGAACTCAGGCTCCCACACTTGCTTGTCAAGTGCTTAACCCACTGAGCCATCTTCCCATCTTTCCAACCCCTTTAGGAAAGGAATGCTCCCTCCCAGCTCTCCCAGAGAAGAGGTGTAACCAAGAGTTTCCCAATAGTATGCCCCCGCCCAGCATTTTATGTGCAGGATCCTCATGGCAACTGGAGGAATCAGGGTGATCTCAATGAACAGAGGAGAAACGAGAAGCCCAGAGGAATGCAGGCGCTGGCTCTGACTATGAGGGGTAAGGACTTTCTGGACACTATCAGGAATCTTCCACAGGAGAAATACTGTTCGTTCATCCTGTATGACCCACAATCTAAGGCAACAGGCTAAGTGGTGACATCTTTGAACAAAATCTAACTGTCCATGTAGATCCTGACCAGACGAACAGATGATTAACCTTGACTGTCAGATTGACGGGATCTAGAGTCACCTAGGAGACACGTCTCTGGGTATGCCTGTGAGGGAGTTTCTAGATTAGGTTAACTGATGGGGAAGACCCACCCTGAATGCAGGGAGCACTATTCACAGACTGGGGTTCCAGACTGAATACAAAGGGAGAAAGCAAGCGGAGCCCTAATGGTGTTCTGCTTCCTGACTGTGGATGAATGTGCCCAGAGCCCCAAAGTCCTGCCACCATGCCTTCCCCACACAACAGACTGCACCCTCAAGCTGTGAGCCAGAACAAACCTTCTTTCCTTAAATCGCTTTCATCAGGCATTTTGTCACAGTAAGGAGTAACTGATATATCTCCCCAGCTTCTGGGAATACATGGTTTAACCTATGGCACCCACAGGGAAGGCTCTATTTAGAAAAGTCAAAGACATGCCTTTCTTAGGATAGTCAGCGGCCATGTTAACACTGACCCAGAACCTGTAACTGGCTTCTTAGACAGGCAGGTGGCACTGATGCTAAGAATTAGCGTGCTGTGATTTGACACAGATTTGGATGGGACAGAAAGGTGACCACAACTGAGATCATGGGAACAGTGAGGTCAGAGTAGAGTCCCTGCTAGTTAATGAGCCCTGCACACATGTGCCTTTCTGGATCTTCATTTATGTAGTGGCAGGAATAGAACCCAGGACCTTGTATACGTCAGGCCAAGTACTCTGCCATTGATCTACACTGGCAAGCTTTCTATATATACATTTATATTTTATATGTTGAGAAAGTCTCACTAAGCTATCCAAGCTAGATTTGAACTTGCTTTGTAGCCCAGGCTGATCTTAAACTTGCCATCCTCTTGCCTCTGCCCCCTGAAGAGCAAGAATGACAAGCCTGTATCCCCAGGCCTGCCATTTCTGGGCTTGTGTATATGCTTACCTCTTGAGTACACATCTGAGAGCCCAGCGGGGCTTGTTACCAACTGCCAGATGGGGCTGGGGAGATAGCTCCTTATATAAAGTATCTGTCTCATAAGGGAAAGGGTCCGAAACCCCCCCTAGAGAACTGAGCACAGTGGAATGAATCTGTAATCCCTAGGATGAAGAGGCAGGTGAAGAGGTGGATCCGTGCTCACTGGCCAGCTAGCCTGGTGTGCTTAGTGAGCCATGAGAGGCCCTGTCTCAAACCAAAGGTGGAAGCTGCCCTCTGACCTCCACACTGGCGCCATGCGCAGGCACATATCCACACATGCAGACACAGACACGCAGACACAGATACACGTGGACGATAAACACAACCAGACACACACACACATATAGACATACAAAGGCACACACAGAGATACACCGACACACAGGTACACAAACGTACACATACACACCACTTGTGGACTCTCTCCCAGAATGACCCCTTCAGTGCTCTGTTGGGGACCTGTGACTGCACTTTTCTAATGAGTTCTGATGGCTTCTTTGCAGCTGTCCTGGACCCCCTCATAGACTACTCTGAAAAAGTTTCTCAGCCTGGGCACTAGTGACATTTGGGGCTGGGCTTCTCTGTGAGGAGGCCGTCCTGTGCGATGCAGGACACTGAGCCGAATCCATCACCTCCACCCCAGAGTTGCCAGTGCACCCCACCCCCTGAGCCAGGATGAAAAAATTTTCCCAAACACCGTTGCAGGTCCTTGGCCGCCACCCTTTCTTCAGCCAGAGGACCACTGCAGAGGCAGAAGTCACCGCACGAACTGCTCATGTGTTAAAGCTGCTGGCTTTAAATCTGGTCCCCAGGATTTATCAAAAGAGGGTCCAATAGAGGGAGATAACTGGAAGGCAGTGGAGACAAAGGACTCATCACAAGGAACCCACTTGCAAGGCTTGTGCCCTGAGAGACCCAGAGTAATACCACGTCCCACCTGCCACTCACACAGGCCTCCGGAAGTGGTCCATTGGCTTCAGGTCCTATCAGCCATGCGGCTCACTGTCTTCTTAAAGCTCCCCTCACCCCAAGTGCTCAGAAAAGCTGCTGCTCCCAGGTCCCAGGTGTTACAACTCAGCCTCCTGAGGACAACCTGGGCAACAAGACTAATCACGGAAAGTGGGTGTGAGTCAGTAAAGACGCTTGGGTCAGCACTCAAAAGACCGTCTGATTGCAGCCATGGAGGGAAAACAGCCAGGTTCCCAGTTCTCAGACTCAGCCAAATCAGAAGGTGCAATCTTCTCAGGTTTTCAAAACCCACATGGCTGATCACCGGAGAGAGGAAGAGGCGTGGGACCCAGGCCTGGTTGAGGGGTGTGGAGGCAATCAGAGGGGTTTTCAGAGCTCAGTGCTCTGACACCTGCCCTATTCTCTGCAGAGTTAGGTTGTAAAAGCACCCTGGGCCACACCCCCCTACCTGCCTGCTCCTCTTCTAGTGCCCTAATGATGGCTCTGTCCCCTGTGATCACTCTTGATTATGTATAAGACAAAGGCAGAACTGATGAAGCCAGAGAACACATTCACATGCCTGCTCTGCCTGCTCTACCTACGCCTCTCTCTCCCCTTGCGGCAGGCAGCACGGCCTCCAAGCCTGCTGGCATCTTAGCGCTCTGTCAATAGGATCTTGATTCTAGAGGGCTGAAAGGGGTTTTCATGAGTGAATACAGAAAGTCAGCCCAGGGCTTCCAAGACTCCGAGCCCCCAGGTGACGTTTTGCACCTGCTGGCTTCCTTTAGCTCTAGACAGCACCTCAGATTAGGGCAGGCGAAGACATTATCCAGCCTCCTAAGAAGATAATCACTCTCAGGGTATGGGGACAAGTGTGGGGACTCCTTGTTTGCAGAGACCCAGATGACCACTGCGGCCAAATGTTTTCATTTCTCTGACCCTACTGACTTACTTGCCTGCTATGTGAGAATTTAAACCGAAAGCCCACAGAAGGCTCTAGAGGCAGGCTGTCTGAGCTGGTAATCTGGTTTTGCTGTCTTTGAGCTAGAAACTTACAGCAAGTGCTTGTTTTTCCTGCCTGGACTTCGTCTGCCTCCTGGCTCCTCTTCAGAGCAACTGAGTGCTTCGCAGCATGCCTGGTACTTAACTATTGCTTCGTTACATTTATTGGTTTATTATGTGTGTGGGCATGTGTGCCAAAGCTTGTGTGACCAGTGGTCAGCTTGCAAGGGTCAGGTCTCTCCTACTGAGTGTCCTGGGATAGAACTCAGGTCTTCAGGTTTGGCAGCAAGCACCTTTACCTGCTGAGCCATCTGGCCAGCCATCAGATTTAGACCTGTCTTCTCCCTTCTGTGCATCCTGTGAGGGAATCCGATAAGGAATGAATTGTTTGTGAATTCGCTCCTTTAGCTGAACAGCTGATGGATTAATTTGTGTCTTTGCCTTGCTAAGCAACTACTCTGCCACTGAGCCACATCCTTGCCCCTGTTTTAATTTTAGTTTGAGACCATCCTGCTAAGTTACCCAAGCTGGTCTCAAATCTTTAATGTAGGATAGCCTCCAGCTCACCGTGTAGCCCAGGCTGGTCTTGAACTGGGCCTCTTGAGGAACGGTGATTGCAAGTATCACCTGCCCACGCTCACTCCTCTAGAATCAAAGTTCAAGTGGGGGCCTGGTGTACCAGGATAAATAGTGCCCCCCAAATTCATACACAGAACCTCTGGATATGACCGTATTTAGAAACAGGGTCTTTGCACTTTTGAAGTTATAATGAGGTTTGTGTGGCCTTAAACTAATGACCTAAAGAAGAAGGAAAAAGACCAAGAGACACACAGGGAAGGAGTGGATGTAGAGACTCGGGAAGAGAGTCCTGTGTTGATGGACAGAGGGGTGGGAGGGAAGCGGTTTCAAACTAAGGCATGTCCAGGGCAGCTTCTGACCCCATCAGTTGGAGGCTAGGAAAGATCCATCCCTGGAGCCTCCAGGAAGAACATCACCAGCCCACCTTCACTCTGGATGTTTAGCCTCTAGAAACATGAGAACAGGGCTTTCTTCTAAGCCAGCTGTCTTGGGGCATTTCATTCCTGACCAGCAGGGCCAGCTCACCCAACCCTCTACCCCACAGATCCTTCCAGAATGTGAAAAGCAACCTCGGGTCAGCAGATTCCAGAACGGTGCCTGGGGTGCACACTTTCCTCCCTGCGACCCCCTGTGGTCTGTGTCCCAGCTGCTGGCCTGTGCGGACTTGACATGAAGGCACAGAAGAGGTGACTAACAGGCCAGGCTGTGCGCCAATAAAACAGTGCTGATAGAGGCTGGCACTTAATCCCATGTAACGGTCCCACCACCCTGAACATTCCTCATCTCTCTGTTTTCCTCACTTATTTGGAAATGTAAAATTCATATTCTTAGCTTTGGGCCATGAAAAAAGAAAAAAAAAGGCAGCCGGGAGTTCTTTGTTATTAATAGAAGTGACATTCATGTTACATAAAATTAGTCATTACAAATCCATTTTTTCTTATTGTGTGTACGGTGTGGAGGGGGTTCGAGGGTGCTGCGGTGTGTGTGGAGGTCAGAAGACAACTCTGTCCAGTCTGTTCTCGCTTCTCCTTTATGTAAATTTGCACAGATCTGGGGAATTGAACTCAGGCTTCTAAGCTTGTCAGGCAAGCACCTGTACCTGCTGAGCCATCTTGCTGGCTCCAAGTTAGCCATTCTACACTTATTTATTTTATGGGGGATTCCCATACTACAGTCATGTGTGGAGGTCAGAGAAGAACTGGGGAGTTGGTGCTTCCCTTCTACCATGTGCGTCCTGGGGATCACATGCACGTCGTCAGGCTTGGCAGCGAGCACCTGTACCTGCCGAGGCATCTTATCAGCTGAAAATTCGCCATTTTAAAGAGGAGGTTCCAGAAGCATCTAGAACATTCACGGCACTGTGCACCTATTCCCCTCCATAGTTCCAAACCCTTTTCGTTCCCCTGTGGAGATGGATTTCCATTTAGTATTTTCTTCCCATCCCCTCGTGCACCCTCTGGTAGCACATCATTTGCTGCCTACACTTCCATTGGTTTGTTCTGGATATTTTTTTCATGTGGAATGATGCACACGCTGCCATGTGGGTCTGGCTTCTTTCACTTGGCATAGTTGTTTTGAGGTTCATTCACATTGTAACACACATAAGTACTCATCCCTTTTTGTGGTTGTATAATATTCCGGTGCGTGTGCATGCCACACACCCACATGCATCCCCACACATGCTCTTTGCCGACTCATTCATATGATGGACATGAGAGCAGTAAGCAGCACTTCTGTGAACATTCATGCGGCAGTGTTTGTGAGAAAGCCTGCTTCCAGGGCTGGAGAGAGGAGGAGTCAGTGGTTAAGAACACTGGCTGCTCTTGCAGAGGACCCAAGTTTGATTCCCAGCACCCACATGGTGCTAACAACCATCCTAATTCCAGTTTCAGGGAGCTGATGCCCCTGATCTCCATGAGTTATTGCAAGACATGGCTGCACTGACATACATACAAGCAATATATCGATACATAAGATAAAATAGTAAGATTTTAAAAGAAAGCCTGCTTCCAGTCCTTTAGGATATGTGTGCAGGAGTAGCAGACAGCTAGCTGTGTACTAATTTGATTCTGTGTTTCAGAGGGAGTGCCAAGTTCTACTCACAGCAGCTGGCTGCACCATCTTACCTTTTGTGGGTCAGATTGGACTGGAATGGGATAAATGACTGAGCCCTGACCTAGAAAAACAGTAAAAATCTCCATGTCTGAGCATGATACACATGGCAAGGGGGGACGGGGACCTTGAAGGCTCCTCCTGGACTAATACAGACAGGAATGGGGGAAATTGCTAATGAATATTAGTTAAATACTCTCTGTGTGAACATACATATATTTCAGATATATTACATAAAACATATTGGGGCAGGGGAGATGACTCAGTCAGTAAAGTAGTTGTTGCATAAGCGTGAGGTCCTGAGTTCTGATCGCCAGCATCCATGTTAGCCAGGCACTGTGTGCATGCCTGCAACCATAGCACTGGACAGGCAGAAACTGGAAGCACCTTGGGCTTGTCACCTTGCTGGCCAGTTTGGACAGAACTCGGAGGAGGAGACTGCAAGGATTGGCCACCCTTGATCTCGTGGGCCAGAACGTCGCCCTGGTCCTCAGCTGGATCCTTGGGACTCAGCCTCAACTCCCTGAGTCTCAGCTTTCTCCTCAGTTGGAGACTCCCAAAACAGTCAGAGCACACTGGGCAGTGTCTGAGCTATAGTTTGGAAGACCTCCGCTCCTTACTGGCATCTGAGAGGGAGGAGACTGTGCGGGGGACACAGCTTGTCTGACAGGGGCTGACCTGTAGCAGTTTTGCTGACAGGAGATTAGCCCAGGGGTCTGTGGATCCAAGCCTGATAGACAGAAGTGACAGGAGGCTGAGGGGCTCCTGATGCCACCGGGGCCCTTCTGAGAGAGGAGGGCAGAGCCAGACACACAGCCAGGGGGGTTATCCTGGGGCCACTGACTTGTGGGTGACAGCTCCGATTTGATGCTCAGCCACCTGTCAGTCCTCAGCCCAGTGGCCCAGTCCACAAGAATAGCCCCATGGGGGGTCGGCTCAGCTCTGCACTGGGAACATGCCTCAGGCCAGAGGATGATGGCTACTCAACTGCTCTGGTGACAGCAGGTTAACTGCTCAGGGTTCAACCCTGATGTCCTGCTTGTAATCAGGAAATGATATTTTGCCTCTCAGAGCCTCAGTTTCTTCATCTGTATAATAGAACTGAAACTAGCAGCTGTCTCTTGTGGACTGAAAACCTCCATGACATATGGTTAGAGTTATCTAACACTCACTGACATTTGAATATAAACTTGCCTAGACCATAAGCCCCTTGGCTCTCTTACAGAGTACCCAGAGAGGTTCCTACCAAGGAGTGATCAAACACATCAATGGGGGTCAACAAGATGGCTCAGGAGGTAAAAGCACTTGCTGCCAAACCCAAGGACCTAAGTTCTATCCCTGGGACCCACATGGTGAAAGAGAAAACTGATTTCTATAAGCTGCCCTCTCCTCCCCAAATAATAACTGTAACAAAAGCTTTTAATACAAATATAATGTGAGGAAGAACTGTAATCTGGAAGCAGTGAATGGAACTACTGCTGACTACAGTTTTTAAAACAAGGCTTCACCTAGAGAGTAACTGCCTTGAGCCTGTTGCCTGACTCCCAAAGGGAGCAATGTGAGGGCAACATCAAAGAGGTGGGTCCGCTTGTCAAAAGATCAACATTGCCTCATGCTTAGAGGGGACACAAAAGCCCTTCTGCTCTGCTTCCTTCTAAGATGAAGAGAGAAAAAAAAGTTATAATAAAAACTAGTCCACAATAAATCCGGCACGGACCAGCTCATCTTCAGGTCAACACAATGATAAAAAATTATTTTACTTTTTACTTATTCATTTTGATAGTGGAAGGAGCCTAGGAAGGCAAAGAGCCGTGGCCTCCACCTGGAGGGGTGGGAAGTGGCCCCAAAGAAAGCACAGAGCTGAGGACTGATGTCAATGACTGGGCCACAGCATGGGGCAGGGACACCGTGGGGAGGATGGCTCAGATAGGTACACAGGGAATTGTGGGAGATTCCTCACCATCAGAAAGCATCTCCCCTGTGCCCCACTGTCTTGGATTGTTACCAGGAAGTAGGATCACTCTGCAACCACAGGCTCCATGCCATGAACTGTACCAACCTCACAGGGAAGGTATGTGGGGAACTATGCATCTGTGTCGCATGTGTGCACACTTCTTTCCCATAACCAAGCTATAATGAGCATTTTCCTAGTACCTACAGGGCACTGTGTAGTGTAAGTCCTATAGAGATATAAGCTACCATGTCCAGGAATATGTGTGTGGGGTCCATGCACGTGCTGCATCATTTGATGTGAGGACAGAACTTCCCACAGGATTCATGAGGAGTCAAACAAGATCAGAACCCTGCTACACGGCCTGACACATAACTGCTTAACAAAGAATGTCAGCTGCTCCCCACCCTAACATCTCTGATCACTAGAACCCGACTTACCCAGAGGCTGGCTAATCAGGGCCCAAAGACCAAGTCTAGCCCACTGGCTGTCTTAAGGTGGCTGAAATCTAAGAAAAGTTTTGATATTCTCAAATGACCAGAATAAAATATTTTAAAAGGAAAATATCTTTTGATGTCAAAAATTACATGAAATTCAAGTTTCTGCATCCACAAATCATTATTTTTTTTTATTGTTGTTGTTACTGTTTTTTCTTTTCTTTGAGATAGGGTCTTATATATCCCAGGTTGGCCTCAAACTTCCTATGTAGCAAAGGATGACCCTGAATTCCTTATCTTTCTGCCTCCACCTCCCAAACTGTATGTCAGGGCTGTTAGCTGTGCCGTGACAGTCTCTTCGGGCTGGGGATGTCTTCGTGGCAGGACTGTACTCTTCATTGGAACATGCTGAATAGTCCCTTGCTACCAGCTGCCCAGAGCTCTCCATTACAAATGGTGACAACGACAAATATTCCTGGATGCTGGGAGCAGAAAACCGCCCTCAGTAGAATCCTGCTGCCACATGACCCACAAAACCCAAATATTTATTATATAGCCCATTATAGAAAAATCTTGCCAAATTCTGAGCTAATCTGACTTGTCTTCTGTGCAAACGGAAAGCCTACGGCCCAGGGAGCCCTGACTTGCCCAGATATACCCAGCCGAGCTTTGGCAGTAAGACAGTGGCTTCAGTGCTTGGCTTAATCTTATACATATTTTTCCCCAAATGTTCTTTCTAAAATATTACTCAGCCTCCTGGATAAGATGATTTTTAGCTTTTAGGGAGAATAAATCAGTACAATTTTCACAGAATAATTTGGCAATATAATTCAATCGCCTTTTAAATATGTACAGTCCATGACGCAGAAATAAGTCTTCCAAAAGTACCACCTAAGGAAACAGTCACAGACGCTCACAAAGCTCCGGGGCTGTGTGGATCACTTGGGCAATTACAGTGCTGTTTAGAAAGCCTGAATTAGAAAGCAACCCAATGCAGCAAACCACGGGGAGATGAGGGAATAATGCACAGGATGTATTGTGATGAGAACTACACAGCCATTAAAAATGATTCCACAAGGAAGACACACACACAGCATTCCAGAGTCAATCTTCCAAATTAGAGAGGTAATTGAAACGCGTGCATGTGCACCTGTCGCAGAGAGGGAAAAGGATGATTGGATACATAGAACTTCAAAGCTCTAGGAAGAACTCCTTCTAAGCAGTAAGAGGACTTTTGCAATAAACCATTATTGGTATTATGCTAAAAAACAATTTTAAATAAATTTAATTTAGTTAAAAATTTTAAGAGAACCTGGAAATGATTTCTCCTCCCCCAACTCCAGCACCCTGGTAGGCTTGGGAGCTGTGAGACTACCTGGGGGAACAGGCAACAAGAGGCCTTGGGAGCCTGGGCTACATTCGATTTACACATGAAAGTTTAAAAATTGGGCTGGAGAAATGTCTCAGTAGGTAAGACATTTGCCACACAGGTGTTAAGAACTGAGTTCAGATCCCCAGAACACACAGAAAAGTCGGAGGCCGCAGTGCATATCTGTGATGCCGCTGCTCCTGCAGTGAGATGAGAGTCCCCAGAAGCTCGTGGGTCAGCTAGCCTGGTGCACAGCAGAGAACAACAGAAGCGAGACACTGTCTCTAACAACGTGGAAGGTGAGGACCAACACCTGAGGTTGTCCTCTGACCCCCACCTGCTTGCAGACATGTGGGCTGTGGCACATGCATATATATCTACACCCACACACATGCACCACACACATAGACACAGATACATACAGACACACACACACACACACATATATATACGTGTATATATATGTGTGTGTGTGTGTGTCAGAAAATCATGTGTGGCCAGGGTTAACCCATGGTCTCTGCTGGCTTCTAAACCACCCTAATGGAGGTGCATAGCCGAGCCCACGGGAATTTGTTAATATCCAAAAAGAAATCCCTTCATCCGTGCACTCACGGCAGTCCACCTGTGAACGGTCAGGGTGATGAGTGGCTGGTTCGTGACATGGTTAGGCAACAAAAAGCTACATTCGTGGAGACAGTGGTGGCGAAGGCGGTGGACACTCAGGGCACCTGTAAGCCAAGTCTCATCATTCAGTCAAACACGAGTTTTAAGAAGAAAGGACAGCTGAGTTGAATCTTCAAAGTCTAACTCAGAGTCTCTTCTAGGATCACTAGAGCCTGTGCTGGAGAACCAGAGATCCCTTTCTAAGCATCAACAACTCCAAATCATTCAGTCCTTTAAAGGAAGCAGATTCTGTGGGTTGGCAAGATGGCTCAGTGGTTAAAGCTGCAAGCCTGATGACCTGAGTTCCATCCCTGGAATTCACATAAAGGTGGAAGGAGAGAATCAACTCCACAGTGTTGTCTTCTGACCTCCACCTGTGTACTTTGGCAAGCATGCCCACACATGCACCTCATACACACAATAGTAATAACAAATATGTAATTTTTTAAAGGAAGGAGATAATGCTATTGTTATGACAGCACAGATGAACCCCATGAGCATAATGGACAGGCCCTGTGTGGCTGCGCCTATATGAGGTCCCCAGCACTGTCGAATCCAAAAAGGTAGCAAGTAGACTAGGCAAGGTAACAGGGAGGAGGCTGCAGGAAGCTGGTGTTTAATGGGAACACAGAGTATCACTTGGGGAAGATAAAGCCATTCTGGAAATGGGTGGAGGCCGCTGGTCCAGGACCATGTGAATGGACTTAACCCAGCTCAGCTATTCACTTTCATTGGTTCAGTGGGGGTTGGGGATGCAGCTCAGTGACAGAACTAGCAGCAGGCATAAAGTCCTAGGTTCAAGTCTCAGAGCCATCTCTAACATTAAAATGGTTAAAACAGTACTTTTTTTGCTACACTTATTTTATTACAATAAGAAGAAAGTCACGATTGGGACTGGACAGATAATTCTGTTGGCAAGGCACTTGCCATACAAGCATGAGGGCCTGAGTTCTAGCCCCAGAACCCAAGTCAAAAATGGTTGGCGTGGTGGTGCATGCTTGTGATCCCAGAGCTGGGAAAAACAGAAACAAGTGAGTCCCGGGGCAAACCAGGCAGCCAGTCCCCAGTCTCCAACTTCCCTAATCCATGAGTTCCAGGCCAGGAAGAAGAAAAACAAAAGTAGACTGCACCTGAAGGATGACACTTCAGATGCACACACATTCACGCACAACTACATACACATGCAACAGCACATACATGAGCACACACACACAGTCACGTTTGTGTTTGGAAAGAACAATGCAAATCTTTTGAGCAAATATTTCCTTTTTCTGGAGTCACTTAAGATGATGCTTAGACACTCTGAACACCTTATAAAAAGCAAGTCATGGGGTCCCTGTGAAACGGGAACACCAGTTCTTAGGCAGCATAGTGGGCAGTTCCCAGACGACATGCCAACAGCCAGTGCACCTGTGCGGCAGCTCACTGGTAAGTCACGGCGGGTGACAGACAGAAAAACCAGTTCCACTCACTGAACTGGCAAAGCTCCATCAGGCGCTGAGGATCTGCAGTGTTAAAGATGCAGGAATGACTTCCAGGCACTGTGTATGGGGCTCAGATCAGAAGAACATAACTGGAAAGTGATATGTTAGACCCTACCAAAGCTGTGCGAGCACACGCCCCTGTACCCGGGTCTACATCTCGGAACAGATGTGAGAAATGCTAGTGCGCAGACACGGCTCAGTGGCCAGTCTGCTGGAAGCATCTTACCAGCCTCTATACCAGCTGTCCACTCTCTTTCAGCAGCCACACAGACTCAACCCAGTCCTTGGGGCTGTGCGTCCTGAGGCAGATCAGCACCACATTCAGTCTCCACACCTCCCACGCAGGACTTTGGTGAACCCCTCAGCTGAAGGACATGGGATCTGGTCTCTGTAAGCAGCCAACCTGTAGGCTGGATGTCACAATCACCAAGTGAAGGTTATGCAAGGGTGAGCCTGAACCCTGGAAAGCAGGAAGTGAGAAGCTACAGGGGCAGATCCACCCACCTTTAGTCCCCTTTAATGCGCTGCTCTTGAGATGTGGCTTCTGGCACAGCCACCCTAACACATTCCATGTGACTAAACAAAGGTGCCCTCTGTGTCTGTGTGGCTCATGGTGACTTCGTGAGGACAGAGTTGAACGTGGATCATTTATTGCACCTTCTCCCTCATCCCTCACTGTCAACGTCCTGGGACTGTGCCCCAACTACTAAATGGTGCATTAGAACCTATTTAACCTTGTCTCAGGCTCCATGCTCTACAGGAAGCTGTGACAAGTGGCATTATGCTCAGACATCTAGGTTCCTGGACTTCTGACATGGTTGACCTCATCTTTATTTGAAAACAACTTGAAACAAGTAAAGAACACACTTACACACCTAATCTTAACACAGTCACTTAGTCACTGTAGAGCTGGCTCTTTCCAATGACTATGAAGTTGACCAGGAGCTTCAGTATCTCAAGAAAGTGTCAAAATGCCTATCACTCAACCAGTGCAGAAAAACATCAGAATTCAGACCCAAAGCGTGGTTTCTTTTGAGATAGAGTTTTCCTATAGCCCCAACTGGCCTAGAACTCACTATGTAGACAAGGCTGGCCTTGATTTCACAGAGATCCACCTACCTGTGCCTCCGAGTGCTGGGATTAAAGGTGTGGGCCACCACACCCAGCTACTTTTGGACCATGTTAAAGCAAAGAACCATAAGTAAAACCCCTGTAAGTCAGGACCGGTCTATACATGCAAGGCCTTGAGGCCTACAGCAGGAAACTTAGTGCATCAGGGTGATGAGGAGCTGCGCCATACCACATGCATATGGATGCTACTTCTCTTGTTGCTGTGCCCAAACATCTGGCAAAAGCAAGTAAAGGAAGAAAAGGTTTCTGCGTCTCACCTTTCAAGGTTACAGTCCATCATGACGGGGAAGGTACGGCAGCAGGAGTGAGAGGTAGCTGGTCACACTGCATCCGCACTCAGGAAGCAGACAGAGAGACGGATGCTGGGGTTCAGCTTGACTTTTCCTTTTGACTCATTCCAGGACCCCAGTCTGTGGCACAGGGCTACCCACACTTAGGTTCTGTTTACCCTGGCCTAGAAACTCCCTCATAAACATGCCTAGAGATTTGTCTCCTTGATTGTGCTAGATCATGTCAAGCTGTCAATCATAACTAATCACCACAGCGTAGTATCAAATATGTCACTGCTCCCATAAGGATAGACACAGTCATATGACACTTAATAATGGGGTAAGTCCTGAGCAGTGCATCCCCAGGGGACCCTATCATACAACAACGTATGCAAGCTCAGAGAGCTATGACATCACAGGCTGGCGAGGTCTCAGGGGACTGCCGTCATTCATGGTATCCAGCATTGGCTGAAAGTGCCGTGCCTCTGCTCATGAACAGATGTGGATGTGGAAGCATGCCTTAACCTAGTGCAAAGATGCCTTAACCTAGTGCAAAGTGAAAATAAGAAGGAACGGAAAGGGCGTGCACTAACAACATTAAAACCACTGAACACAGCTGTATGGAGAACAAACCCACGAAAGTAGAGGAGAACTGTTCAGAAGAGGAACTGGATGAGCAGGAGCGGGAAACGGGGGCAAAGGGACTGTAAGGAAGTATGACCAATATGCGTTACATATGGGTATGCAAATGACATCCCAGAAACCACTATATACGAATTCACATATACTTATAAAAAAGATTTAAAGACTGCAGTGCTGAGGCGGGAACTCGGGACCTCACACATGCTAGCTAAGCCCCCCACCACCGGGTTACATCCCCAGATCCCTATTACTTTTGGTTTTGAGACAGGGTCTTACTAAGTTGCCCAGGTTGGTCCTAAACTCACTCTGTATTCCAGGTAGGCCTTGAACTTGTGATCCTCCTGCCTCAGCCTCCTGAGTTAGGCATGTGCCACCAGGCCTAGACATACGTTGATTACATTTTGAAATTAAAAAAAAAAATTTCTGGTCAGGTATGGTGGTTTACTTTAAATCCCAGCATTCGAGACACAGGGGCAGGCAGATCTCTGTGAGTTTGAGGCCAGCCTGGTCTACATAGCAAGTTTCTGGCTAGCTGGGGCCACAGAGTGAAACCCTGTCTCAAAGAAAATAACAACAAAAGGAAACTACTAAAAATCGAGAGAAAGCTTGTTATAAGAATAAGAACTTCGGAAGCTTACTAGCAGATGATTAAGAGTGGGTCGGCTTGGTTTGGGTTCAGTAGAAGATGTGCTGAACTCTGCTTCTATCTCCCCGGGTGGGCTGTACAGAATTCTAGCTCATTACCTGATAAAATGCGAATTTAATATCGCCATTAAGAGTAAATGATTGATCTGGTTGGTAAAACCTCCTGATGGAGGATAAAAAGCAGGGCTGTTGACATCTGCATTCGGAGAAAGGTCCCTTAATTTCTTCCCTTCATACTTTGGTGCACTCGACTATGGGAACTTTGGGAGAGCAAATGGAATCAACATCACAGGACTGCCTTTTAATTTACACCTGTGAAATAATTTTGACGGTCATTCATAAGTGTTTAACTAATGTCTATTCTGGAAATGTCAGCAGTGACTCTGAAATTTACTTTGATATTCTTGGAGTGTTATCTCTCCACTAATAGTGAGTGTGAAAAGAATTGTTCCTTGTCTGCTATCCTGACATCTTTTGATGAGCTGAGACTTGGCTTGAATTTGATACCCATGACTGCAAAATTTAGACAAATTTAAGATAAAGTTTAGCTTAAAAAAACAATCTGGGGCTGGAGAAATGGCTCGGTGGATGAGGACACTGACTGCTCTTGTAGAGCACCTGGGTTTGGTTCCCAGCACCCACATTGCAGCTAACAACAGTCTGTAGCTCCAGTTTCAGGAGACTTATACACCTTCTTCTGACCTTCATGGCAGCCTCACTCAAGTTACAGGACCCCGCTCCCGGGATACCCCACCACTAAAGGCTAGCCAGTGAGGGCCACTATCCCATTTCAAGACAATGGCATTGCCAGCCCAGCTCCCCGGTGCCCTGGGAGGTGGGATGAAATCTTTAAGCTTGTATGTCGGCGCAGCTCTGTCCAGGCTGGCTTCCTTTACTCCCACACAGCTGGTGACCCAACAACTCCATAACGGCTGCCAGTGTGACCAGGAAACCACTAACGCGGCAAATCTGAGTCGGCTTCCTCTCCCTCTTTTCCTTCCTTCCCTCCTTCCTTGTTCCTTCATTCATTCCTTCATTCACTCACGTGTGCCCACATACAATGAGCACTGAGTTGTGACCGTTCATCCTTCAGGAGCTGGTTGTAGGGTGCTGGCTCCGCCAGCGTGATGAAGCGTCACCTGTCTCTGTGTGGTTGTCTTTGTATTCCTCTTGTTTGAGGTTCAAGACATGTCTTTTCTTATTTTTTGCATTGTATGTGTGGGATGTGTGTACGGGGATGTTTCTACATTTATAGAGGATGGGTGTGGTGCACATACCCATGTCTGCAAACGGAGGCCAGAGGTTGACATCAGATGTCTTCCTCAATTACTTTCTACCTCATATATTGAAACAGTATCATTCTCTTGAACCCAGAGCTTGCCAGTTCAACTAGTCTAGCTAGCCAAATTGCCCTGGGCATCCTGTCTCCACTTCCCAAGCCCTGGCATTCCAGGCAGATTGCCAAACCCACCCAGCTTCTACGTGAATGCTGAGGATTTGAACTGAGGTCCTCGTGCTTACGCAGTAAGTGCTTTATCAACTGAGCTACCTCCAGCCCCTCAAGGCCCTTCTTAAGGCTTTGCTTGAGGTCCTGTTTTGGAAGTTTGCAGTCATTTATCTCCTTGGATTGGATTTTGCTTCTCTTCCTTATTTTTCTCCTCTCTCTCTGGAATTCAAATGCAAATCTGTCACATCTGCCCGGCCAGCCGCACACGTCTCACATTCCTTCAATATTTTTCATCTTTCTCTACTCTCTGCTTCCATCTGGATATTTTCCTCTGAGTTCTTCTCTAATTCACTGATTGTTCCATCTGTATCCAGTCTGTAATTAAACTCGTGCGTTATTGTTCATTTCAGTTACTGGAGTTTTCAGTTCTAGAAAGTCCATTTTGTGGTTTTCATGGGTCCCTGATCTCCGCTGAAAGTCTCCATCACCTCATCAAATTTTGTATAAACTCATGATTATTTAGAGTCTGTGTCTATGAAACATAAGTCACTAAAATGAGAGGCTGCCAGTGAGGTCCACAGCACACACTTTAACACAACACTGAGTGAAGGAAGCCAGACGCTGAAGAAAACATGACTTCATCTATCCATTGCTCTGAAATTCTAGCAGATATGATCGACTGTGACAGAAGAAAGCTAGGTGGCTCATGGGTTCAGGAGGATGGAGGGACTGACAGTGGAGGAGAACTTTGTAGGTCAGTGAGTCTGTTCTGCATGTCCACTGCAGTGACATTTACAGAGGTCTTTATGTTTCTCAAAAACATATCGATCCAACTGTATTCTTTAAACAAGTACAATTTATTTTATCTCAAACATTGTTTTAAAACAAATCAAAACAAAAACTAAATTAAACCCTCTGGGAGACAGCTCCTAATTCTGGAAAATCCCAGAACATAAGAATTAAGGATGGATTAAATCATAATAAAATCAAAAGATAAAGTTCATATTTGATAAATTAAATATCTGACTCTCTTCGGGGTCTGGTTGTTGTTTTGTTTTTTTTTTAACATTCCTGGTTTTCAGTCATGTGAGTTTACCTCCTAATATGTCTGGTAAATTTTTATTGAATTCCTAAAATTGTGCAAAATTAGAGGAGATAATTTGAGCTGCCGGGTGATGTCATTTCTCTCAAGGGAGGATTTCAACTTTGCTTCTGGCAGGCAGCTTGGAGAGAGACAAGACACATTAATCCAATCAGGTAGGGAACAGATCTGATACCCAGCTTTATTTTCTTAAGCACAGGTTTATATCTAGTTTAGCTTTAAATATTGTAGCGCGTCGCCTCTCTGGGACCCTGCTGCACGCATTGGTAGTTACCCCATTTTTCTTTGTAGGTGTTGAGATCCATATCCCCCAACACGAGGCACAGGAAGTTCTGGTCATCTTCTGGATGTCTGGGTTGCCATTTTGGAACTAGCAAAGAGCATAGGGCAAAGCAACATTAAACTTTGGGTTCACCTTTTTCTTTCTGGGACCATGGCTACCTCAGCTATCTTGATAGCTTGCTATTGGCTTCCAACAAATTTTAAAGCGATATTCTTGTCCCGATTCTCTAGCGCTCCTTAGCAGGAGGCTTAGCTTAAAACAATACATCCCATCATAGCTGGAAGTAGAAATTTCTGTGGGATTCTATGGAGACTCAGATCCAAAGCCAAGAAACTTATGAGGAGTTCTTGAGAAAGACTACAGTGCTGCTTGCCAGGCTTCCAGACTGCTACCCTGGGCAATGCTCTTCCTCGGTGACAGATAGACGTGCAGTTTTCCTCAGGGGACAGTCAACTTTCATTTTTAAAATTTTACCATTTGTATGGTTGTATGTGTATTATGCCACACCTGTGTAGATGGGAGGATAATGTTGGGGACTTGGTTCTCTCCTTCTACCTGGGTATCTGGGGATGGAACTCAGATTGTCAGGTTTGCACAGCAAGTACTTTTAGCTACTGAGCCATCAAAGTGGCCCAACTTCCATTTTTGAAAAGCGTTCAAGCATCTGGTATGTTGGAGTGTCTTAAGTAACGCCAACTCACTATCTCACTCAAGCCTCAGAGTTGATCATTTTATTTCTAAACAAAACTTTATTGAGGCATAATTTACATATCCTGAAACTTACTCATTTCAAGTGTACAATTCCATGAATTTTAGTAAATGGACAGAATTGGGATCATTCCAAGGCAATTCTAGAACATTCTATCACCTTGAAAAGATTACCCCCGGCCCACAAGTTACGGTTCTCTGCTCCTGGAAACTCCTCACCCACTCTGTCTTTCTCTCTTTGCCTTTTCTGAACATCTCGTACAAGCAGAGTCATGAAGTCTGTGATCTTTTCTGTCTGTCTTCTTTCATTTATCATGGCTGATCTTTGATGTAGTTATTATTATCTTTGCTCTACAGATGAGAAAATTGAGGACTAGAGAGGTTAAGAGACTCACCTGATGAGAATTAGGTGGTCAATGAAAAGGGCACCAAGATTTGAGCCCATGTCTGAAAGCTTTTCCTCTCTGTAAAACAGCCTCCTGCCCTATCTCCATCCTATGTGAGCTCCCTGATGCCAGTTGCATCCCATGGAGCTCTAAAGCCTGCGTGCTGACCACAGGATCTGATCTATCATGGATGCTCAGACTTCTTTTTTGTGGGCTGGAGCTATAGCTCAGTCGGTAGTGAGTAGACCTAACTGGTATGTCCAAGGCCCTTAGCTTGATCCCCAGCATTGTATAAACCAGGTATGGTGGTACATACCTGTAATCCTACCACTCAGGAGATGGAGGCAGGAGAATCAAAAGTTCAAAGTAACACTTGGCTGTGGAGAATGTCCAAGGCCAGCCTGGGATACATGAACCTTTATCTAAAAAAAAAAAGCGTTTCTTGAACTCAAGATCATCCTATATTGCTGCCTTCCAGACATGGGAATCATTAAGAATAACCTATTACTCGCCATTAATTGATACTTGCTCAGGGACTATACCTTCTAGTTATGGCTGACCGAAGGAAAATAAAGGAAGGAAAAATGAAGAAATTAGACAGTTATATCAAGCGCAAAGGCATGTGGATTAGCCACCATGGCGGCGTCTGCACTCTTGAGCTTTCTGTGAACAGAAATCTGTACCTAATAAGAGACAGATGAGGCTTCCTTCCCACTCTACAGTCAGCAGTAAAGGCCTGAAGGGTGAGCTCATTTCTCATATTTGGACTTCAGAACAAGTTGGGAAGAGGAGGGAGAGAAAGACGAGTGCAGTCCAGTACACCCCATCGATTCTCCTTATGCAGTCAATACACAGACATGAAGCACAGCCAAACTGTGTGGCAAGCCCCTGGGACAGGCAAACCACTGGGAGAAGACTCTAAGCCTCTCCTTCCAAGGAATTCCATTACTGGATTTGGAGGCAGAAAAGGGCTAAGAGGCTAGGATCTTGAGTCAGAGTCTGGGTTTGTATCCGAGCTCCACTATGGACTAGGTGCGTGCAGTAGGGCAGGGCACTGAACTGCTTTGTGCCTCGGTCTCATCTTGAAAAGTGGACTAAGAAGAGTAGCTACCTCACAGAGTGTTTCCGGAATTAAATGTGAAGCGCATGGAGAAAGGCTGGTCCAGAGGAAGGATTCACTTAGAGCAGCCCCGCACTGGACATGCAAAAGACACAGACCTCTGGTTGTGCGGTTCGTGGTGTTGTGCCAATATAACCAGGTTTTCCTGGTTTGAGTGATGCCCTGTGGTTCGATAAGACAAAATTGAGAGAACTTGGCACTTCACTGACAGAACCATCTCCCCAGCCAGAGACACTATTTTAAAACCATAACGTCTCCACGATGCCTTGATGTTTATTTCTGCATTTGAAAAATACTGAAGATGCCCCACGTTATGGCCAGGAAGCAACTTCATGACTCTTTTGTGTGATTGTTATTAATCTAGGTCTTTTATTCTCCATCAGGAAAATTGAACTTGCCTTTCATCTACATTTGCCACGCCTAATTATTTCTCTTCATCTATATTCCAATATGCTAAATATTATGATAATATATCAAGATAATCTTCAGTCCGTTCCTCTTCAAGCATGCTAAGTGCTCATTACCAGCCAGGACCCAAGTGGAGCTGCAATGTCTGCCACGTACTCAGCCATGAAAATGGGGTTGCTTTCAGGCAGGATGGAGACAATGATCATTATTTAGCAAATGAGATAATATGCAAAGAAAAAAAAAAACCCACTTTTAACCCAAAGGCGATATTCAAGATCTGAACCGCTATTATCATTTATTGAATAAAATTTCCTAAAATATTTATTTTGGGGTCAGAAACAACTTCTTGGTATGCTTGTAAAAATAAACTAGTAAGTACACAGTTAGTGAGCTAACAGGTAAATGCAATACGGCAGTTAATGATGAGGGTCAACTTGATTTTACTTAGAAGCACAGAAGAGGTTAAGAAAGCACACTTCTGTAGGTGTCTATGAGGGTGTTTCCAGAGAAGATTAGCTTAAAGGTAAAGAATTCAGACCTCACTCCCACAAGCTAAGGGCCCAGATGGACTAAATGGGGAGGAGGAGGAGCCAGCCAGCCTCGGAGCATTCTCATTCTCTCTCTCTTTCTCTCTCTCTCTCTCTCTCTCTCTCTCTCTCTCTGCCTCATGGCTGTCAACTGTCAGGATGTGATGGTTAATCTATCTTCCCTGTCAGCTTGACTGGATTGGGAATCACTTAGGAGACACACCTCTGTGCGTATCCCTAGGGGTGTTTCCAAAGAGGCTTAACTGAAGGGGGAAGCTGTACCCTGAATGTCAGTGGTGCCATCCCATGAGCTGGGGTCCCAGACTGAATAAAAGGGGAAAGAGCCAATCCAGCCCAGTGCCAGCATTCGCCTCTCTGCTTTCTGACTGCAGATGTGGTATGACCAGCTGCCTCGTGCTCTTACCCCCGTGGCTTTCCCACCATGATGCGATGTACCCCAACCACAGCTCCAATAAACCCTTCCTTTCCTAAGTTGTTTCTGTCAGATATTCTGTTACAGCAATGAAAAAAGTAACTCACACACACACACACACACGAGGTGAGCTGCTCTGCCCTGCCGCCTCCATCAACCAAGATGCTCCACCTCACCATGGTTCAGAAAGGGCAGGGCCAGCTGGCCAGGGACTGAAGAAATCATGAGCCAAAATAAACCTCTTCTTTCTTAAGTGACTCTTCTCGGGTCTCTTGTCACAGTCACAGGAGGACTCGCTAACACATACAGTGTCCATTAAAATATCTAGTTCAGACCTTTGACTTTTGGCTTGAACTAGGGAGAGGCCAGTTGTCTACTAAGATCATTCTCTATATTCACGGGAAAAAAACCTGTCACTCAATAGTCTTTAACCAATACTGAGCTCTATAAGGTGCTGGTCACAAAAGTCTGCTGGGTAGGAATCCTTATCCTTTCGTTCTTGGTTGTAGGAGAGTTTCCACCCTCGTGTTCCGAGAGCTGGGAAGTCATGTGGGTATATTCAGTGATTAGAATCTGCCCTTGTTTCTCAGCTACTGGAAATAGTGACGGGGTTGGTCAAAAGATCCTTCCATCCGTTCCTGTCATGCTGTGACACACCAGTTCTGTTCCCGGTCCAGAGACAGGGCTTCTCCCTGTCCTGAAACACAAGTGCTCTTCCCTGCTCAAGTCCTGCTTCCACTTAGAACTCCCACCTCCTGGCTCTTCCCTCCTCTGGCTCCTTGACCGTCACATGTTAATTTCATGGCTCTTCTGCAGGTGTGCAGTTGTGATGGTTAATCTTGACTGTTGTCATGAAAACAAGTCGCTGGGCCTATCTAGGAGCAAGTCTCTAAACTGAAAATTGAGGTGGGAAGCCCCAGCCCCTAAATGTGGGCAGCGGCCATTGGCTGGGATCCTGGATGAAACAACAAGAAGAAAACCAGCTGAGCACCACACTCATCTCTGCCTGCTTCCTGACTCCCGCTGCAATGTGAACAGCTGCCGGGTGCCCCAGCTGTCCTGACTTCTCTGTGAGCCAAAATAAACCCTCCTTCAAAGCGTTTTTGAGAAAGCAGCTAATTCATTAGCCCTGCCCTGTCTGGGGGCTCCTGAATCATCTATTAGTGCAAGTCCTCAGGCCTGCCCTAACAAAGCGCCACAAACCAGACACCTTCACACCCCCAATGGCCTAAAGACTTCCCACTTGGTAGCACCTCCAACAGCGCCACCTTGAGGATCAAGCCTTTAACACATGGGCCTTGGGAGGACTTTTCTGCCTAGCAAGGGGAGAAGGAAACACTATATTTTTAATAATGAAGGGAGAGAGATAATTTCGAAGTGATTGAGGCTAAGAACAATCTAAAAGACAAGCGACCTAAAGTTAAAAGCCAGTTATGATAGCAACAAGCAGAACCCAGAAACGCTTTTTCTTCTCAGTAGTGAGATTTAAAAAAAAAAAAAGAGAGAGAGAGATTTTAAAATAGAAGAGATTGCCAACCTTTAAAAGATCAAAAGAATCCAGGGAGACCCTGTCTCAAAAAGGCAAAAAAAATAAAAAATAAAATAAAAATAAAAAATAAAAGATGAAGAGAAAAAAAAAAGGTTGAATGGTTTAAACCCAAGAAATGGTAAATTAAGAATATAAAAGCAATGGGTTTAAGGATTAAGACATGGAGTTAAAAGAAAATAACAAAGGAAATACAATAATCCATTTTTCAGTTTGGAATGATTTTTATTTTGTTTGACTTTTTGAGACACGGTCTACCTGTAGCCTTAGTTGTTCTGGAATTCACTATGTAGACCGGGCCGGCCTTGACCTCAGAGATTTACCTGCCTTTGCCCCTCAAATGCTGAGATCAAAGTGTGTGTCTTATGCCTGACTTTTGGCATGTGTTTTAGATTTATAGAAAAGCTGAAAAATCACGCAGAATTCACTTTCGCTCCTCATCCAGCTTCCCCTGATGCAGAACTCTCGAGTAACCAGGAGAGAAGAGAGCCAAATATCAAGATAGCCTTTGATCTTGCATGTAAGTAGATGATCTGTTCCATTTGCCACTCCCAAATGCTGGCCCTGGTTCAAATAAAACTTTATTTACCAAAACATGGACTCTGCTGCTGAATTGTTGGGAGCATTCCATTAAAATGTCTGAATCTGAGCCATCAAAATGGCTCAATGGGGCCTGCAGCCAAACCTGACAACCTGAGTTTGATCTCCAAGACCCTCATGGTGAAAGAACAGAAATGACTCCCAAAAGTCATCCTCTGACTGCCACACATGCACTGACAAACACACACCCATCTACACAAAATAAATAAATATTAATAATTAAAATAAAGTGTTTATACCTGGATGTCTGCTCTTTGGGCCGCCTCTTAAATTTTGTGCCCAAGGCAAATTCCTAGTTCTGGCCTCACTGTAGGCTAGCCCAATGTCTTACTATTCTTCATTTAAATGTACATAGGAGGTGCTGGAGAGATGGCTCATAGGTTAAGAGCACAGGCTGCTCTTGCAGAGGACCTGGGTTTGGTTCCCAGCACCCATGTGATGGCTCACACCCATCCATAACTCCAGTTCCAGGGGATCAGACACATTCTTCTGGTTCTAGGGACATAGCTTGCATGGGTATATTTGCATACATGCAGGCAAAACACTCATACAAATAAAATATTAATGAATTAATAAATAATTTAAGTGTACATAGGGACTGGCGATGCTGTCTAGTGGTGGAGTGCTTTCCCTGATACATACGAAGTTCTGGGTTCCATACCCAGCACTGAAAGCAAACATTTTTTTAATTAAGTGCACATAGGTTTTAACTATATGTAGGTAAACATGCACACATGCATGTATATGAAGACACACCTTTAAAATTTGTGTAATACAGTATTTTAAATATTTCACAGAAATGGGAAGCCAGTAAGATTGATCAATCAATGCTAGTAAGTCACCAATCAATGGCTATGGCTCCTTTGCAAGCCCCAAACAGATGAGGGTGGGGACTACCCTGGAGGCTCTGGGAACCTGGAGTGGGAACCTCCCCGTCAGCCTCTGAAGGGGCAGTTCACTCTTGACCCCAAGTTATCATTCTGCTGTGGGGGAGTTACAAGAACCTCCAGTTCCCATGGGAGATTCCCAGCCTCAGAGTTGCTGACTAACCTGCAAGGGACTGTGGAACCTAGGGAGGCGGGGGGAGGGGGCTGAACGCATTTAACACTCACACACCATCTCAGTCTACCTGACAGGTGGCCTTTTCAAATCAAGAAACCATTTACTGAACATACAACTAAATCAGAAAGTGGGTTGATAAGACAAAGCCAAGGAGGTTCTAATGAACCCCCTCTTTTCCGAGACAGTATCTCATGTAGCCTAGGCTGGCCCCAAACTCTCTAATATAGCTGAGGATGACCTTGATTTTCTGACCCTCCTGCCCTCCTGTCTCCATTTCCCCAGTGCTAGAATTACAGGTATGTGTCACACCTGAGCTTATAAGGTGCTGGGGATTGCGGCTAATGTCTTCCGTATGCCAGGCAAATGCTCTCCCAACACCTACAGCCTCAACCCTACTTGTCCCCTTTAAACTGGGAAACGGCTTAATGCAAAGAGCCTTTCCCCTCACGGAACAGGCAGTGCAGACCCGTGTGCCCACGACTGGGTCGCCCGTGTCTAACTAGCTCCAGCCCTCTCCTTTGCCAAGAGAGCCTCCCCCGCCCCCTCTATTTCTGTGGCAAATGGCTTCCCAGAGAGCCATGGGCATTTTGGGAAGCCGCATTTAACTCTTCACAGTCACCAGGGGGCCATCTGAGAGGTGATCACTGGAACGCAGAGGCTGATGAGCAATTTCACAGATGAGGAGAACTCTGTCACTTCCCCCGAAAGGCAACCATTGACTCCCCAGCTGACTGTACAGGCCCCGGGAGCCTGGATCATTAGCCTGGTGCTCACGTCAGTGGGGCCGAAGAAGCGGCCCTTACAGACACTACCTCCAGGGGCTGCCCAGCTCAGTGGCTTGAAGCCATAGAAATATATTTTACAGTAAGTTTGGACACCAGACCATTTTACTCTTCTAGGTGTTAACAAGATGGCGTGCCTACCAAGACCATGCGAATATCGAACAGTGCTCTGTACTCCTTCAAGTTCCTGATGGTGACCAACAATCCCTGGCTGTCCCTAGCTGCCAGTGACTGCGGTCACAGGGCACTTTCTCTGGGTTTCTCTGTGCTTAAATTCCCTCTTTTTTTTTTTTTAAATCTGTGTTTGTTTGTGTGTGTAGTATGTGTATGTATGTGCATGCACTCATGTGTGTGGCATTCAGAGGACAACCTTGACTGCCAGTTCCACTCTGAAATAGGATCTTTGTTGTTTGTTGCTGTGTACCTCAGGCTAGCTAGCCTGGGAACTTTCAGGAATTCTCCTGCGTCCTCCTCCCGTCTTGTTAGAGGAGAGCTGGGATAACAGACACGTGCTGCTTCATCTGGCTTTCTGAGGGTGCTGGGCATCTGATTCCAGCTCCTCATGCCTGTGTGGCAAGTGCTTTTCTGCTTGAGCCACTGTCCCAGGCCCTAACTTTTCTTCCCACAGGACACACCAGTGACTAGACTAATGGCCCATGCACTTCTAGCACGACCACATCTTAACTTGGCTAATTAGATCTGCAATGGTCTTTCTAAATGAGGCCGGCACTCGGAGGTCTCGGGGCTTAGGGCTCCCACACATCTTTGAGTGAGGGCACAGGTCACAGTAGATACTCCTGCTCTGTGGTTTTGCTCTGTGCGGAGCAGCAGGGGTACAGGGATCTAGAGGGTCTAGCATGCCCCGATTCCCCGGCTACTACATCCTGCATCCCTGCGGCTACATCCTGCATCCCTGCAGCTACATCCTGCATCCTTGTGGCTATATCCTGCATCCTTGCTTTCCATTCACCTGATGAAGAAGCAGAAAAGAGGTGGCATCATGCTCAACTAGTGTGTCTATAATTTATTTGTTTCTTTTGCATTACAGGGAATTGAACCCATGGCCTTGTATATGCTAGGTAAGTGCTCTACCGCTGAGCTACACATGCAGCCCTTATCAGGAATTTCAAAGCTCCCTAGAGAATATGAATGCTCAGTCAAGGTTGGAGACCATTAGACTTGAAGAAAGTTCCTTCCTTCCTTCCTTCCTTCCTTCCTTCCTTCCTTCCTTCCTTCCTTCCTTCCTCCCTCCCTCCCTCCCTCCTTCCCTCCCTCCCTTTCTTCCTCCCTCTCTTCCTTCCTTCCTTCCTTCCTTCCTTTCCTCCCTCCCTCTCTCTCTTCTTCTTTCCTTTATTTCTTTTGTATGTGTATTGCTACCTATTCAAATGTGTCTATGGACATGTGTGAGCATGTATGTGGAGGTCGGTCCTCAAACGTTATTTTTTGGGTCTCTTACTGGAGCTCATCAATTTGACTAGCCTGGCTGACCAGTGAGTCTCAAGGACTCACCTGTGGCCACCTCCTCAGGGCTGGGATTACAGACGTGCATCACCATAGCTGGCTTTTTACATGGGTGTTCTGAACCCAAACTGTCACGCTTGCATGGCAAGCACTTTACTGATGAAGTATCTCCCTAACCCTCCTCCTTTCTTGGTCAGCTGACAGTCCTGGTGAAGGGGGACACACCAAAAGTCAAGCCTCAAGTCTAGACAAAGGCAAAGCTCGCTAGACTGACATGCATACCTCCTGGGATTACCACTCCTCGATATGCCCCTGGCTACTCAGTGGGAGCAGAAACTAACATGGAGCCCACACAGGCCAGCTGACTTCTTGAAGCGGGGGCTGACCTTGCCTGTTCAGCCTCTTGCGCTGGTGGCTGATAGAATCCTGGTGATCCTTGGCTAGCCATCTCTCTTAGGGCTCAGAGATTCAACAATCCGGCATTTCTCATGATCTTAGGAGTTGGTTAATGACTAAGGTCACACAATTCATCTAACTGGCTGATTACCAGCTCATATATACAAACAGTGTTACAAAGAGAGAATGTGGCTTAATCCTAGGGTCATTAGGAAGAAAAATGAAATGAAGTGAAGTGAAGACAGTGGGGCTATAGGATGAAGACAAGGAACATATGGGGTACATGAGGTCCTGGATCCAGACATGTCTGAAGCTCTTGTTCTCTAGACTTTCTAGTCCATGGACCAAAAGATCCGTGTATACTATTTCAAGTCGACACGTTGAGGGTCCTCGTCTCAGAAGTCCTAGCAAATGTCATCCAGGTCAGAAGCCAGGTTCACCATCTCTTCATAAGCACCCCTCCCCAACACACACATGGTCTAAGACCTGTGAGATGTCCAAATGAGAGAGAGGCCATTAAGGAAGGAAGCGTATGTACACTTGCTGGAGATTCCTGCACCCCATTCCCACACAATCACCTGCTCAGAACTAGCTTCACACCATGTGGGGACTGTGTTACAATTGGGTAAGGCGCTGTTCCATAGTCTGTCTCCCTACCCAAAGTTCCTGGGGGCAGAATCTCAGACTGATGAGGAGGGATGGGGTGGGGAACTTGCCTCGGGGTGACTGAACTAGTCAGGAGGGATTGCAAGCAAAAGAGGAGCTTTAGCTCAGGGCCTGGACTGCTGACTTGGCCTCATTCATTCACAAAGGGAGTGCTGAAGCCTCACTGAAAATGCACTTCCCTGGCTCTTTAAACAGTTCCAAAGGCAGACCACAAACAACCATCTCCCAAAATACAGGCGTGTGTATAATATACATGCACACACAAAGACATGTGTGTTTTGTATATATGGTATTTGGTTATAGATTAGCATTATCTGTAAATATATAATACATATCATATAATTATTATATCATTAATATATTAATGTATATAGTATCTATTATACATGAAAATATATAAAATAACATTACATGATGTAATTATATTATCACTTATATATTGTATCTAAATTATACATATTCTTAAATTATGTATATATCATGCATATTTTAAATTATATATACTTTTTATAAATTATACAATATAACTAATTGTATCATTATAATTATAATTATATATTATATATTCACGTATTTATAATTCATACAGTTAAGTATTAATTTTTAAATTTAAAATCAATGTATTGTACACAATTTATATGTTGTATATCATAGTATTATACAGCAGCATTGTATGATGGTAATTGTTGGTATTCGGTACCTGCTAGCCATGAGCCTAGCCCTGCACTGGCTGCTCATAACACACTTCTCATTTCTCCCAGAAAGTGTCCCATAGGAGAACTCAGGTCCTCCTATTCACAAAAGAGAAACTGAGTCTCAGAGGCTTCATTTCCCAATGCCCGCAGGGAGTAGAGCTGGGGTCTGAATACAGGTCTTGTTTGGTTGTGAAGTCTAAGGCTAATCTACAGCAGCTAACACAGGCCTTCCAGGCTGATATGTAAATAAAGTTTTATTGGAACTTGGCCCTGCCCATTCAATCACACATGGCCACTTTCACATAGCTACTGGGGAGCTGAGGAGCTGTGACATAGACCATTGATGTACAAAGATGAGAATATTCCCCCTCTTCCCTTTAGGGAAGAAGAAGCTGGTCCTGTTTGACAGCTTATACCATGTGCCCAGCGCTCCTCTGGTACCCCAAAGCTCCCCAAAGGCTTATATCAACATGAGCCCCATTTTAGAGATCAGGAAAGACAGGCAAGGGGTAGCTCAAGGGATCCTGCTGCTCAGAGTTGGGGTGGGGATGGTCCCCTGGTGCTGCCTCCTAACGCTTGAGAGGGGAGCCTTGCTCTAGGGGTGACTAGTAGGGTTAGGAGATTCCAGAAAGATCTGTTGCAGGAATCAAAGCCTCAGTCTCATAGCTGGTGTGGGCACCCTTCAGTGTCCCCAGGGATTCCAGAGACACAGACAAACACTCCCTGGTGACCAGAGGCAGGCCAGGATGCATCATTAGCCCAGAAGAATCTAGAACCTCAGGTCTGTGGTGATGGGATGAGCCTCACAGATGGTCAGAGGGACACACCAGCCCAGGCACAGTAGCCTCCCTTCTCCTAGCACCAACATCCAGATCGTCAGCACTTGGCCCCCAAACCTCAACCTTATCCCCCAAATTCAGATGCCTGGCTTCTGAGGGGTATCCATTCTCCCTTCCTCAATACCCCCACTACCCCTTAGATCATCTGTCTGCAGTGAAGGGTGGCAGGGAAGAGGGTACAGAGGAGCTGCCAGGGCACTAGAGCCAAGGAGGGACGGGGAACTGGAGAGGGGAAGGAGAAGAAAGGAGGGCAGGGGGAGGGGAGAGGAGAAGGGAGAGAGGAAGGAGGGAGGGAGGGAGGGAGGGAAGGAAGAAGGGAGGAAGTGGGGAGAAAGATGAAAAAAGTTGATATCAAACAGAAGAGATATGAGAGACAGAGAGAGCAAAGGCCACTCAGAGGGGAAGAAGTAGTGGCTTCCAGGAAAGACAGAGATAGCCAGACATGAAGAAACAGGTGCTGATGGGCTGAGAGATGATCAGTTAGTAAAGTTCCTGCCAGGCCAAGTGTGAGGACCTGGTCCCTAGAGCCCATGTTTAAAAAAACTGGATATGTCCAGGTGTGGTAGCTCACGCCTTTAATCCCAGCACTTGGGAGGCAGAGGCAAATGGATCTGTGTAAGATTGAGGCCAGCCTGGTCTACATAGAGAGTTCCAGGCTAGCTGGGGTGACAGGGAGACCCTGTCTCAAAAAATAAACAAACAAAAAGCTGAATGTGTTCATACTCGTTGTACTCAGTGAGCTCCAGGCCAGAGACAGATCCTACCTTTTAAAGAACATATATTTCACTTATTTTTTATTTTATGTGTATGAGTGGATTACCTGCATGTAAGTGCACCCATACTGTGCAATACCAGCCGAGGTCAGAAGAGGGCGTCAAATCCTCTGGAACTGGGGTTACAGAAGGGACACCAGATACACACATGTGCGCACACACGTGACAGCTCTAACAGCAGGAAGAGGAGAGAATGGGTGGAGGGGAGGAGGGTGCAGGAGCTGGGAGCCCCTCGCAAGCCCATCCAGTGGGCTCTGATTCAGCGAAAGTAACTGCCTCCGTAGCCACGGCAAAGACAGCCGCGGGGCACACGCCAACACTGTCTGCTGTCATGAACCTAAGATGGAAACAGGCTCTCAGGTGCTGCCCAGAGGTTGAGGCAACTCCTCAGAGCAACAAGGAAGAGAGAGTGTACCCAGCACAGGCCCAGGTGGGTGGGCAGTGGTTCTGCATGTCCACCCGAGGCCCGCGCAGCCACTGCTGACCAGGGAAGGGGCTTTTCCATGCGAACTGAGTAGCCAAGGGGTAAGATGGTCAGGAGGAGACGAGATCTCTTCAAAGCAATATCTGAAGAGCAGGCATGTGGCTGGAGGCCCACCTCTGAGGCAAGTTAGTGTCAGTAGGCATCAGAAAGGAGCTGAAACTCGGTCCCAAGAATGGACAAAAAGGCTGCCTCTCTCTTTGAAAAGTTCCCACTGAAAGAACCAGTAAGTAGGCCGGAGGGACGGCTCAGCAGTTAAAAGCACTAGCTGCTAGCAACCATCTGCAACCCTAGTTCCAGGGGATCCAACGCCCTCTTCTGGCCTCTGTGGGCATCGCACACATGCGGTACACTTATATACATGCAGACAAAACATTCATACACATAAAATAAAAATAAACTTTTTTTAAAAGAACCAGCAAGTAGAGACTGGAAGGATGGCTCGGTGCATGCCACTCTCCCAGACGATCTGAGTTCAGTTTCTAGTACCCATGCTGGATAGCTCACAACTGACCATAACTCCAGCTCAGTAGATCTGATGCCCTCTTCTGGCCTCTATGGGCACCCATACATGCATGTGTGAATACACATACACAGATGCAGACACACAGACATATGCAGCATAATTAAAAATAAAATAAATCCTTAATAAAGAAAAAAAGAGAGAGAGAAAGAACCAGCAAAGACTAGTGAGATGGCTCAGCAGGGAGGCACTTGAGGCTAAGCCTGATGACCTGAGTTCAATCACCAGGACCCACATGGTGGAAAAACAACTTCCACAAGTATTCCTCTAATGTCTACACACACACTATGGCATGCTTGCCTACACACCCCTCCACCCCCTCACAAAATAAGTAAAAATATAATTAATAAAATTAAAGAATCAGCAAGCATAGCACACAAATGGCAGGTCTCACAGTCACAAACTGAGGAACATCGTACAGACATGGATTAATATGTGTGCTAAATATTTACTACCAGCTAAATATTAAAATTAAAAGTGGGGTTATCTACCAAAACTCAGGTGTCTGGCTTCTTCTGGGAACGTTGAATAAGGTAGCATGTGTTTCCTTTCCTCAGAGCAACACCTGGGTGGGACCTGGTGGTGGCCTGCTACGGAAGGAGGGGGTGTTCTTAGTATTCCACAGTCCGCACCCCTCCCTACTGCCTGACCTCCTGTGGCCTTCTTCTCCCAAGGTCCTCCCCACAGATTTATTGGATATCCACCCACTCTGGCCCTGGCATGAGGCAATAGTTCCTTAAATTAAAACCAACTTTTTCAAGACCTGGGTTGTACCAGGCCAGAGGACTCACAGTGAACAAGATTTTACCTTTAGGGAGCACAGAGTCTGACAGACAAGACAAACTTTAATCTAATAGTATTTGCTCAGCTCAATAACCGTGCAAGGGATAACCCAATAATATCTGATCCACAATCACCCTGTGAGGAAAACATGGCTATGTCCTTTAATATATCAGAAAAGGCAGTGCTAGGAGTGCCATGGAAGATGTTCATGACACAGGAAGGGACCAGTCAGAAACACAGCCAACTGAACAGAAGACACACAGTGTCAATCAGGAAACATATCCAAGAGTTAATATACATCTAACCAGCCGGAACACTTGCCCAGTCAATCATAATACATAGCCAGTCAGATCCCCTGCCCTCTGTCATGGTTAGCTTTCATTGTTAACTTGACCCAAGCTAGAATCACCAGAGAAGAGAGTCTCACTGAGGAACTGTCCATGTCAGGTTGGCCTGTGGGGGATTGTTTTAGTTGGTTAGTTGAGATGGGAGGGCCTACCCTGAATGTGGACAGCACCATTTCATGCGTTGGGCCCAGAACTGTGTAAGAATGTGAGCGAGCGAGTAAGCGAGCAAGGATGCGTTTGGTTCTCTCTGCTCCTACTGTGGATGGGATGTGACCGGCCCTGTCACCCTAACCTCCCTGCAGTAAGGGACTGTGCCCTGGAATTATAAGCTGAACAAACCCTTTCTCCTCTAAGGTGTATTTTGTCAGGAAATTTTATCACAGCAACAGACATAAAGCTAGAACAGCACCTAATCAGAAAGTAGACTGACTTCCTGAGAACGCAACCCAGCCAATCAGATGGAATAGCTTGGCAGGTACATCAACACGGAATGCCTGCCCCGCTGGCAGTCATTTCACTGGGCAAAAATGATGACATCTTGTCCATGTGAACAACTTCTAGTTTTCGATCAATGACCCAATACATCCTGACAATAGTCCTAGGAGCTAGGCAGGCATGGCTGTTACTCCTGTAGAAGGGCTCAGTAGTGATAATCAGTCTGAAAAGAACCATACAGTCAGGAGAGCTCAGATCGACAAGTCCACGCTCAGAGGGTTTGGAATAGCCTAAAGTGGCTTCTAAGCAGCTAAGCTGCACATTCTCGGAGGTCAGCCGTCCATTTCACAGACCCTTCACTGATTCTCATGATCACACTTACATGTCAGAAATTCAACCAACTGCTGTGTTCAGATGTGAAGGCAGCAGGGTGATGTCCTGAGGAGACGATGAGGACCAGAGCCAACCTGAGCCCCAAGACTGTACAACCGTGTTGATAACTGTATCAGGTGTAGCAAATAACCTGACAAAAACAACTTAAAGAAGGGAGGGTTTGGCGCATAGAATCACGGCAGGGAAGGCGTGGTGGCCAGAGCATGAGCCAGTTGGTCCAGCACTGATCCACCGTAAGGGAGCAGAGGGAGATGAACACTGGTACTTGCTTTCTCCTTTCCCTTTTTCACCTGGGTAGGGTCTGCAGCTCACGAAATGCGGACCCTTGTTTAAAGTGGATTTTCTCACCTCTCTTAACCTGATTGTGTTATGGACATGCCCAAAGGTGTGTTTCTTAGGTGATGTTGACAGTCACTATGAACTGCCCCAGTGACCCTTCGTTGAGGCTTCCTATGCACCAGGCACAAGACCAGTATCATTTTGTTTTACCCTAATAGCCAAAAGCAATGGGCCAGCCCACATGAACTTAAACCTCTGAAACCATAAGCCAACATAAACCTTCTCCTTCTTCTAAACTACGTCTGGTGTTTTGTCACAGCAATGGAAGTCTGACTCACACAGTCTGCAAATCTATAGAGACTCACTATCTGGCTCTTCCTGGGAGGAAGCTGCCAACTGCTGAAATAGAAAATGAGCTCAATGAAACTAAGGGATGATGTCATGGAAAGGGAGGGTCAGAGGTCACACCTAGATCCCTCAACTTGGCAGATGGATGACCTGGTGCCAATAGCGGAGGAGCAGAGTTATTAGGAGAAGGTGCGGATACTGATTAAAACAGTGAACTCTGCCCCAAACTATTATCTCATGGGACAGAGGGCTAGGGAATGGCTCAGATAGTAAAGCCCTTACTTTGCAAGTGTGAGGACCTGAGTTTAGACCCCAAGAACCAATGTGGGGAGAAGCAGGGCCCGGTGGTATGCGCCTATAATCCCAGTGTCAGTGAAGTGGGAGGCAGACAGCAAATCTCTGAAAGCTTGTCAGTCACTTAGTCTGTTCTACATTGTGAAAACCCGGGTTCTTGTCTCAAGCAAAAGATGGAAGATGCCTAAGTACCAAAACCCAAAGGTGGCCTCTACACATGTATGCCATCCACATGTACACCTGCATCCAAACAAATCAAAGTTATGTGCAGAAAGCCCATGCAACCTGGAGTCTAAGGTCGGTGGTTTGGGGTCTTGGTTCTGTTATGCCATGTAACTTTCAGATATGATCTCCTCTACTGTAGTCTCAGTTTCCTCGCCTGTAGAATGGGGACACAAGAACGTGGAGAGGGAAGACGAGTGCTCGGTGCACATCACCAAGTCCTACTCTCTGTAACTTCTCGTTATGAATTCAGCTGATGTCTGAGAATCTCTCGCCTGGGGAGTTTCTGGGACCGAGATGGTGATGGTCAGACATAGGCCCTGATGACAAGGACAGAGACTTCCCACACTGACAGCATGAGCCTGAACCAGGATTGGGACTGACTTATCCAGTGGACACAAGTGACCCCCTTGGTTCCTGTTGCCAACCACTTACCAACCAATTTTGGTTGCCCCAGTTCCTGGTGGGAGCAATCATAACAAAAGGTCTGAGGTTGTCATCTTCATGCTGAGTCCAAATTGTTTGTGCCGAGGCAAGAATTGCAAAGTGTACAGGCAGAAAAGGCGAGAGAAGGAGTTGATGAGAACCGGAAAGGGGCCTCGCAGGGGACCCACACACCCACAGTCAGCAGCCCCGCACAAACCCAAATGTGTCACTTGCTAAACAGACACTGAGTCTTCTGAGTTCCCACTGCCTGTCTGATAAACATTTTGAGTGGCAGCGGACAGGGCTGTTTGTCAGTCTTCTTGGAAAAATAGTCCCAGTTGGGTTTCAGGAGCCTCATGTTCAAAGTCTCAGCCCTGTGGCCACAGGAAATTTCTTTCTACTCTCTGGCCTCATCAATAAAATGAGGACCTGGAATTGATGATTTCTGAGCTCTGGTATGGATGATACTTGAACATGGATGAAAAGTTCAGAGTCAACTACAGCTTGAAACCTACAGAGTTACCCAGCCGATCACATGGTGTTGACATAGTTGTGTCACAAGCTAGGATTTTATTCATTCATTCATTTATTTATATTTATTATTTTATGTGCATGAGTGTATTGCCTGCATGTGTGTAATGCCAATGGAGGTCAGAACAGGCCATTAGATCTCCTGGACCTGGATTTAGATTGTTAGTGCCATTGGGTGCTGGAAATCAAACCTGGGTCCTCTACAAGAGCAGCCAGTGCTCTTTACCACTGAGCCATCTCTCCAGCCCTAATCATTTATTTTTTGAAGTTTGGGGTGTATGTATGTGTGTGTGTGTATACGTATGTGTGCATGTAAATGTGTATGTCAGGTTGTGTACATGCCATGACTACATGTGGAGGGCATAGGAGAACCTTCAGGACTCAGCTTTCCGTCTTGTTGAGGCAGGTCTCTTTTGTTTCTGCCACCTTGTGTACTCCAGGCTAGTCGGTCCTCCAGCTTCCAAGCACTTCTCGCGCCTCCACCTCCTCCCATCTAACTTTAGAAGTGCTGGGATTACAGATGCACAGTACCACATCTGGCTTTCTGTCTGGGTTCCAGGGATGGAGTTCAGGTTGTCAGGCTTGCACAGCAAGTGCTTTTACCTACTGAGAGAACCACTGGCCGTGGTTGGGATTTTTAAACTAGGAGAGTTTTATACAAGTCAAGATGGGCAGTTTCTGAAAACGTAAAACATCTGGCAGCCCTGAGTCCTTTGTCTCCTGGGGTCCCATCTCTGATCTTCTGACATCCTCACAACTTCCCTTCATCAGCCTCAGGGCTTGGCTTCTTCTCCAGTCCCAGTCCCTGTCTAGGAGAGTGAACCCTGTGCCGTCGAGTGTTTGAGGTCGCCCAGGAGTCTGCTTATGTCCTAAGTTTCTATCAACAGGCAGAGTGATCTGAGTGTCCCCTGCATCTTCATTCTTGCTTGGAAAACAACGGGATGTCTACATCTGTTTCCAAGGATGGGAACAAGTCACCACAGCCTGGGTGCTTAGAACGAGAAGCCTGTACCCACTCTGCTCGGAAGGTCAAAAGTCTAAAGTCAGGCTGGCCTTTGACTTCCAAAGCATGAGTCGGGGCTGAGAGCTAAACCAGACATTAAAGTGCTTCCTATGCAGGCATGAAGACCTGAGTTTGAATTCCAGAATCCACATAAGTAATTCAGGTGTGGTGGTGGCGCATGTCTGTCATCCCAGAACTGGGGGACAGAGCCAGGAGGGTCTCCAGGGCTCATTGGCCAGCCAGACTAGCTACTTGGCACATTCCAGGCCAAGGAGAGACCCTGTATCAAAAACAAGGTGGACAGCTCTTGGGGAACAACACCTGAAGTTGTCCTCTGACTTCCACATGTATACACACATGTGAACCTGCAAATACATGAACACACATACACAAAGCCAACCTGACTGCTTCTACAGACTCTGAGGCGGACTCTGTCCCCTGCTGGCTCACTCCCAGCTTCTGGCATCCTGGCCAGTCCTGCGTTTGTGACTGTATCCCTTCCATCTCTGCCTCCATTAGCTACTGACCTACAGCCTCAACCCTCTGCCTCTAGGTTCACAGGGAGTTCTTGGGTCTCTGTCCAAACTCCCCTCTTCTTATAAGGACCAGGGTCACATTGGAATAGAGCTCACTCTAACCATCTCATCTTCACTTGACTATACCGGCCAAGACTTTACTTCAAGGGCACATCAGCAGGAACTGAGGGTGAGGATATGCGCATATCTGTTGAGGACCTTGGTTCCACTACAAAGCCTACTGTGGTTCATTAAACATCTGGGAATGAACTTCCAACAGAGAGGCTGGCCAGGGTCTGTTAACACAGACAGACACCTCTCCAAACCAAATGACCAGTGGTGGAGCCAGATCCTTATATCTGGGGATTTATCCTCGGGGTTAGCCACTAGCATTGTGAGCAAAGATCAAGCCTGGGCTAACTGCCCTCCCACCTTGGAGAAGCACCAAGAAGAAAAGGGCCAGGCACTGGGCCACTTGGAGAAGCTGAGGTAGGGCAGCGGGGCGTGAGAGATCTCAGGCCACCTGCTCCTGCACTGTGGAGATGAATAAATCGGGCATACCACGACCTGTGCAGGCAGCCGAGGCCCAGCAGGAGAGGCCATCACACAGATCCCACTGAGACATTCAATAGAGCAACTGTGTCCCTCTTCTGTGACAACAGGGTCATAAACAGCTAAGAAAAGCCAAGAGACTTCTAGCTTAACTCAACAGCAAAATGCTACGTGTTAGCCTGGATTGGGTCCCACACCAGTAGGAAATTGTGATGGATTCCACTGGGGCAATTGCCGAGAATGGAATCTGGCTAGATGGAAATACTGGCCTATTGTCAATATCCATAGAGAGCTTGTTCCCGGATACCAAAATATGTGGGTACCAAAGTCCCTGGATGCTCAGATGTTATATATAAACGGGCATAATATTTTCCCAGAACTAATGCATATTTCCTACACACTCTCCATCATCCCTGGCTCTTATAAAATTGAATACAACATCCAAGCCATGTATAGAAGTGTCACACTGTATTGTTTGGAAAATAATGACAGGGGGAAGTCGCTGTGTGTTCCGTGCCTGTGAATTTATCTTTTTCAATACTTTTCTCATCGACTGAGGCCACAGATGTGGAATACACACGTGCACAGGCTTGAGTGTATTTCAAAATAGAAAGCTAAAATGAGTGGTCCTAAAGCCAGGGATTCTGAAACTCTAATTTGCTAAACCTGCTAGGGTGTAGAACTTGTGAAAATTCAGACTGAGAGAGACCCCTTCCCTGGCTCCCTCACTCAGTAGGTGTTGGATTGAGGATAACAGCAAGAATTTGCATTTGTTTGTTTGTTTTTGAGACAGTTTCATTATGTAGCCAAGGCTAGCCTCCAACTCTGGATGTACAGCCTCAGCCTCTAAATGCTGAGAGACAAATGCCTGCCACCCTGCCCAGTGAAGATTTACATGTCTAACAAGGGTTTAGGTGCTGCTGCTCCTGGTAAGGGTCTGGAATAGTCTTTAAGAGCCTGTGACACCACCAGGGTTTAACGGTGGCGGGAACTACCAGCAGACAGAATTCAGTGTGGCTGTTTCTAGGAAGCAGGACTGGGTCAGTGACACTGGAAACCAGAACTTTCTGTGAACAGTCTGTGTACCATTTTATTCCCAGGTGGATCCTTTTTCATTATTTTCATACAGAGCAGCCATTTCAGGGCTTTCTGGAATGCACAGGAAATCTGCATGAGGGGACCTGCTGTAACCTGAGGCTCTAACCTAGGGCAAGATGCCAGACAACGAGGCTGATGGTTCAGTGCAGGGACAAGACCCTGGCACCAAAGTCAGCACTGTCACTTATTAATTATTAGGGAGCAAAGTCCTCTGGGTCAGCCCTATGAGACACATGTTCCACTGGAGTTGCTACCCCTGAGCCAGGGCTGACCCAAAGTGTTCAGATCTGTCCTGGTTGCAAGCCGTGACTGTGGCTCAGGCTGCCAACCTCTGTGGAGATGAGGCCTTCTCCTCCCCCTCTTCCAGGGGCAATGAGCCTTGGCCTCAAGCCTCATTAAGCCCCATTATATAATCAGCCCCATCCTGGGTATCTTTATAACCCCCACCAGTAGATGTCTTTGTGGGCCCTGTTCAGATTCATCATCCTTTACTGCCACCTGCTGCCACCACCCCCACAGCACCAGGCTCTGACTCGGCCTCCAGGTACTCATAAGGTCAGGTACTCTGCTGAGGGTCAGTACCTTGCCTCGGATCCAGGACGAAGAAGGAGAACTATTTCAAGAAGAGATGCAATGCCAGAAGGGTGCAGCATCCTCTGAGATACCGGAAGGACAAGATCTAAGACAGGCCGAGCATGCAATTCCAGCAGCCCCACAATGACCGTGAAGTCATGGAGCCATCAGTCACTTGTTCCTTTCACTAGCTGCAGACCTGAAGGGCTGGATGAACAGCTACAGGCAGCTACAAAACTCCCAGAACTCTGTGTCTAGCGACAGCACTAGCTTTATCTTCAATGGAAGATGATTAGGCTGAATGAGCCCCAGAAGCTGCCCATGGCTCTCTCTTCAGCCACTCTCCACAGCTGCATGGCCTCTCAGGGACAGCCACCACCTGGGCCCATCAATGGCTGAATATGAACAGTACAACCCAGGTGAGGTGACACATGCCTCCTCACAAGTTAGGTTCCCTATTTGATGAGCAAGAGCTTCAACAACGACGGCCTCACAGAATGAAGGATTCATTCCTTCACCTCTTCCCTAACCTCGTAACCTTGGGCCAGTTCCCTCACCGCAGCCTCAGTTTCTTTGTCTGTAAAGTGAAGATTTTTTTAAAAGTCTCAACATTATAGAAGATTCTATAGTATACATAAAGTAAGAATGGGAGATGAATTTGGACAGAGCCTGCAACACTGTCGCAGCTCAGGGCTATTAGGGCTCTGGTCGTCCTCACTGCTACAAGTCACTCTATACATAGCATGCCAACGGCTTCCACACGCTCTCCTTTGTTGAGGTACAGTGCTCGAAGCACTAGCCCCTGCCCTCCATGAATTCCTTGTCTCACCCTTATGGGGTGGAAGACAGACTTGTTTGGAAGTAGCTTTTTACTTTTCAAAGTATTTAGACACAACCTCATCTACAGCAACTGGGATCAAAGATGCTCTACAAAGAGCCACAAGTTCATAGCATGTTGGGCCACAGGTTGGTGGGGGGAAAAGTACACATCAGACATACCTAGTGACACGGGAACACGGGAAGAATACAGTCCCCAACTTATTCAAAGAATTTGCTTCAAGATACTGAGAAACTGTTCATACAGCCATTGCACCTTCATTTGCAGGACACTATGCAAGAGGCAACATGAGCTAGCCTGCACTATTATAAAACAAGATTTGTGCTCAGTGATTTTGGCCAGCTTTAGGTTAATGAGAGTGCTGAGTGCACTGAAGATCTACCAGGAATAGCATCCTTCAAGACACACAGTGAAGGACGAGATTTCCTAAGATGGGCCTACAAGGTGGGAACACTCAGTGCTTTTGCTATATCTGACGCCCTTTTGATTTACAGTGGGTTCCTCAGAATGGAGCCTGTGGTAAGTCAAGGCACATCTGTACAGCAAGAATGGAGAGATGAGCCCCGTGAGGTGTTGTGTCAGCATCTTCCATGCCACACAGAAGAGTGACGTCATGCTTCTGTTTGTATCTGAGTCTGTCCATGAACTCAGTTGGTCAGTGAACCTTGGAGCACACTGGTTCCTCCACCAGGTGAGATCTCCCTCCCTCCCTTACTCTGCTGGGCACCCTGGCATTAGGGAAATAGGAGAAAGGTCTAAAGAGGAGGAGTCCTCCCTGAAGCCCACACGAGGCTGGGCACCCTGAGGCTCCAAGGCTCAGCCACTCCAACCAGCTCGGCCTGTCTCCAGGGTCACCACCAGAGGTTCCGAGATGGTGTTTCCACCAACCGTCAAAATGCAGCAGGCCCAGGGCAGACGCTGACTAATGGGAGCTCACGCAGGGCCCCAGAGACATGGCCTAAGCGCTCTCTGCACTGGGCCCTTGGGAGAAAGGCTGACAGCGGAGCCCAAAAGCATGGCGTTTTCTCAAACTCAGAGAGCCGGGGCACTGGGAACAAGCGAGCAGGAGCCAGGGCCTGGCAGTTGTGCTCTAACCGAGTCCTAAGATTTGCCGTGAGTCTCTTATTATACAGGTGGGGAAATGGAGACCCAGATAGAAAAAGGAAATCCCTGCACCGAAAATGTGGAACGCAGGTGAAGGTTGGGCCTGGATTCAAAGTGTGGCACACGGACAGACCGCGAGCCTTGAGCCTCATTTTCCCACAGATTCCGGTGATCTATTTTTCTTCTGTGGGAGAGCCGTGTTCCTTGGGGCTGCTTTTTTGGATTTTCCCTATATCCCAGGCTGGCCCAGACCTCACAATGTAGTCCAGCTTGTGATTCTCCTGCCTCAGCCCTCCAAGTGCTATGATTATAGGCATGTACCTCCACGCCCAGCTCTGGGAGCTGCCTTTGAATGAAGGTCTTCACTGATGCCCACAGTTAGCAGACAGGCCTTTCCTTCTAGGTGGAGACCAGCTTGATTTCAAGATAAATCAAGCCTCTTATGGCTACGGGGAAGTGACAGGGACAAGGAGAGAACCACATGACACACAACAAGAATTAACCATGAGGCCAGGGGCTGGGAACACTACAAGAGAAATGGAGCTAAGACACAACATAATAGCCACCACTAATTAAGCACCTTTTGTATGCAGGTCCTGTATAGAGGAGCACTTGGCCATACTATGCATGTGGAAGTATATAATTAGCCCATTTCTCAGATGAGGAAAGTGAGGCTCACATTAAGAAACACTTAGCCCATTACTAGAAAGTAGGTGAGCTTGGACTCAAGCTGAGGCATCTCCCTTCCTGTTCATGCTCATAGTCACAATGTGGCCCTCACCTGCTGCCCCAACAGTGTGATGTCTGTTGTTCTCCTTTGCTTTGTCCTAACTTGCCAAGCTGTTCTCTGAATGCCACGCAGACCCGCCACACAGAGCATCTCTGGTTTCTCTGATGGTGATTTCTCTTGACAAATTAATAAATCGGCCTTCTGCTGCTATTTTAGTTTGCTTGAGGCAGGGCTTAAGCAGCCCAGGCACTGAAACAAGCCAGGCGCTGGACTGTCTCATGACTAACATCTGCATGGGTCCCTCTGGTCCAGACCCTAGGCTGACTCTTGCAGTGCCTCACACATACATGCTGTGGACAGACTCACCACCCAGCCCTGCCTACCCATGCAGCTGTGTGTCAAGTTACTATACCTGTCCCAGGGAGAGAACTAACAGGTGCTTAACTTTTGCAGAAGTCCGAGGCCTCCCTGGAAAGCAGTTTAAGAATGTTTCCATAAAGTCAAGAGCAAACCCCACACTGACAGAATTTTGAGGGATCTTGGCCATCAAATCACACCTGATGGTTTAGCTTGTCTACTGTATATTAAAAGGACCCAGATTCAAGCCAGGCTGGTGGCACAGGCCTGTGAGCCCAAGTACTTAAAAGGCTGGGTCAGGAGGACTACAAGTTCAAAGCAAGTTCAAAGGCAGCCAGGGCTACAGAGGGAGTTCACAATCAGCCTCCACAACAGAGTAAGAAAGACACTGTGTCAGGAGCACAGAGCTTGGCTAACATGTGTGGGACCCTGGGTCCACGCTCAGTACAGAAAGGGACACACAGAAATAAGGAGAGGGAGGGAGAGAAAGGAGAGAGAGAGAGAGAGAGAGAGAGAGAGAGAGAGAGAGAGAGAGAGAAGGCAGGGAGGAAGGGAGAAACCAGAGTCAAACCCCAGTTCAACATTTAGTAGCTGTGTGACTTTGAGTGACTTCTCTGCTGTTCCTCAGCCTCAGTTCCCTGCCCGTACTTTGGAAATGACCCATCTCTGCAATGGGCAATTGTCAGACCTGAATGGGGACCTGGCGGGGGTGGGGGGCAATTATCATGTCTGGTTCTCAATAAACATCTCTCGGCCTTTATCAGATCTATGGAACGCAGAAGAGCCTGTGGCCATACTGGGGGCAGGAGTTGCTGCGTCCCCAACCTAACATCTCCTCTCTCCTGGGCACCCCATAGGTCAACGTTGCTATTTTGCCAGAGGACCGCCTGGCCTTGCTTCTGGGGGCTCCCCTCTGACCTTAAGTGCACCCATTTCAAAAAACATGGCCCTGGATAAAAAGGAAAGTCTGGATCCTCAGCCCTCCATTACCAGAAACTCCCATTTCTACTATAGTCATAAGAACTCTATCTTTGGCAGCTGTTAGGGAAAGGCCTTGCTCAGCCTGATTTGAAGCCCAGTGCATCTTTGAGATGCAAAGTTTATATGTGTTGACCTGAGTAACAAAAACACATGTAATTTCATCACAGGACCCCATGTGTCCCGTGGCCCAGAGATTCTGAGGCAAGCACCTAAAAGGTGGTGGGAGCAGAGAGGAAAAGTGAGAGTTCTTGATAATGCCCAGGCCTCTGCTGTGTCATTCCTTTATCTCTGCACACTAAAGAGCAGGCACTCGGACCATGACAGCAGCCAGTCATCCCCAAGTGCCAATTACGCCCCCTTCAAAACCAGCCAGAGAACCAGGCACAGGTAGGAGGCGGTGAGTAAAGGATGAGCCTTGATCAGTGAGATTAGAAGCAGTAAGGAGCATGCCCCGTGGGGAAGGCAGCAGGCTGGGCAGGGAGGCAGCGCCAGGGTCTGCTGATCACAGCCAGTGCAGCCCGGAGACTGGCAGCCACTTACTTGCAGAGAAGTTGGCCTCCGTGTGGATGGGTGGGGTTGAGGGTAGAAAGGGCGCGTGGCCCACGAAGAAGGAACGCAGGGACCGCTCGGACAGGAGCGGGGAGCACTGCTGGGCTGGGATGCTCTCGCAGCTGCCCACACCACTGTGGATCTTGAGGTTCAGGGGTTTGCTCTTCTTCTTGGCCCTGAAAAGGAGACAGAGAAAGAAAAACGAGATGGATCGGTTCATGCACAGATTTAGCCTTGGGTCTGCCACTGGGAAGCCAAAGTCACAGGATTTTAGGGGAAGAGAAAAGGTGTGTGGCTGAGTGGAAGGACTTGGCCCTCTGCCTCCCAGCCCCGTCTCAAAGCCCCTCCTGCTGTGGGGCACAACACCAGAGGCACTCTATTCCTTCTCCAGGGGGTTCAGGTCAAATTAAAAGTCCAGGGGTGGGAAGACATCTCAGTCAGCAGGCTGTGCAAGCATGAGGACCTGAGTTCGATCCCCAGCACTTGTGTAAAAAAGCCATGGATGGTGGCTTACATGTGTATTCCCAGCACTAGGGAGGGAGACAGAATTTCTGAGGCTCAGCCAGCCTAGTCAAATCTGTGAGATCCAGGTTCAGTGAGGGACATTGTTTCAGAACAACCAAGGTAAAGAGGGCCTGTGATTGAGGAAGACACCTGAGGGCACAGGCACACACACACACACACACACACACACACACACACACACACACACAGCTCAGCTCTCAAACCACCCAAGCTCATCTTCCATCTGTACTGACTGAGTTCCCAGGGTCACAAGTTCCCAGGGTTACAAGTCTCGAACCCAGAGCCAAACTGCCCTCCGGTCATTAACGGGGACAGCAGGTCCTGGGTTGAAGTTCAGGGAGCAGACGATGAAGGTCAAGGTGACATTTGCCCCCTCTAAGGTGCCAGGCCCATAGCTGCCTTTCTGAGTCTGTGTGACACAGTCAGCCCATTTCTGCAAAAGTCAAACCTGACTGCTTCCAAGACAATCCAAGGAGACGAATCTTTGTGGAACTCCCCACACCCTTTCTAGAAACGTCTGGTCTTTGCCAGGGTTTCTGCTGCTGAGCCCATTTGAGAGCTCACTCACAGATCTGTGCAGTTTTCAGCTGAGTCTCTACCAGGAGCGTCACGTGGTGCCCACTTCAGGAATGCAGAAGGGAGGGGCTCCTGACCCCTTTGCTGCAGCATCCCGGGCCCCACAAGGGTGGCAGCTGGAGCCCTGGATCAAGACTGAGCCCTGCGGCCTTCCCCCGCATCCCCGCCTCTGTAGTGCCTGCTTGGGGTAAAAGCTGGGGGTATGAATTGGAGACCTCACTGCCCTGGGGTGAAGCAGTCTCTCCTCCATCAGCGTCCTTTCTCAGGATGCTGTGAGGGTATCAAATGACCCTGCAGGCTGATTCAAAGCATCAACAGGTATTTCCACTGCTATAATGCAAACCTTTTATTTCCTTTAGAAGAAAAATCTGCTCCTAAGACAAAGTGGAAACTTCTAGAAAGTATGGTCCTCTCCCAGCAGACTCTGCAACACTGCAGACCGAGCGGCATTCTTTACACAACGGGTACCTAGCCAAGGACTCTCCTCCAGCTCCCTAGAGAGGTTCCCAAGAGCCCAGGTCAACAACTCAAGCACTTGTTGAATGATTTCCAAAGTGACAAGGGAGGTGTGGCCAGAAGAGTCTGTCTTGGAGCCTCTAAGCTCACGGCCTTTGACCCATGACCGACTCTGAATCTGCTTCAGAGAAGGGAACAGAAGCTTCAGACCAGACACGGGTCCTCTCTGCCGTCAGGATGAGCGCTCACCTTCTCTGAACTCATGGTGCATTCAGAGCCACAGCTGAGGTCCCCAGATGGCCAGTGTAAGGAAATGGACAGGAACTCATTGGAAAAGGGACTGTGGGGTTTTAAACAGTTAATACAAAATGGTGCTCAACCAGAAACAACTTGATGCCCTCAAAAAAGAAGCATAATGTATACTGTAGTGTATCCCGGAGAAATCCTGCCTGTGAGAATAACTGCCATATTAGTCTAGAACTTTCCTGTCTGGTAAGGTAGCTACTCGCCTCATGAGTACTTGAAATGGACTTGGCAATACTGTGGCAGATATTTTATTAATGATATTTGTATACATTATAAAAGACACGCTTTTAATTTTAGAAAAGTGAGGAGCCTGGCAATGATGCATAGCCTGGAGCTGAAATAAAAACGTAAGGTTTTGCTAGTGTGGTGGTGCAGGCCTATAAACCCAGCACTCAGGAGGCTGAGGCAGGAGCAAGTTGACGTTGAGCCTAGCCTGGGCTATATAGTGAGTTATAAGCCAGCTTGAACTACAAAGCAAAATTCTGTCTCAATAAAACAAAACAAAACAAAGAAGCAGGTCTTTAGGATTCTTTCTCGACTTTTTTTCTGGCCGCTTTCTTGTAAACAGATCACTAGGAGGTGAAGTTACTCAATTTCCAGTAGGATTCCTCACAGAGACAGAGATGAGGAGAAAGCACTAAGAAAGGCTCCAGCCAGGTGCTGATTAAGCCCTGCTCTGAAGCTAGAGGGTGTCTCTAGAATCCTAAGCATGGAACACCGGTGTTTAAAAACGCCTTCGCTTTCCCAAACCTGGGACCTGAACAACATTTACATCACCAATGACAGCCACTATTACTGTTCCTATGATTTAAACACAGCCCGACAGGGACAGAATCAAGGACTTATGGGCATTATTTATTTAAGCATCAAAGTCATCTTAGGAGGGACATGCTATCTCATATGTCATGAGGACACTGAAGTGGAGGGGACAGGACGAGACCTGGCGGAGGCGGCTCCAGAGTCCCTGTCTCAACCGCATCTGAGCCAGATTCTCCAGGTGTCCCCGAATCTCAGACCACCCTGAGGCCAGTTACCCCGAGGAGCTGTACTTTGTGTTGTCTTTCTACCTGACCATCTCCCCATACTCGACAGCCCAGTGCAAACATGACCATATCTGTGAGGTCCTCTCCAAGCCCCCTGAGACCACCTCACTCTCTTAATCCCAGTCCCAGTGTCAGCATCCTACTTCTGGGAAGATGCAAGTTCCTGACCATGGCCCCAGATCTGTCTCCTCCACACACTTTCTTTCGGGGCTTTTCTACCTTTGTCCTTCCTGTCTGCCAGCCCCAAGTTCCTTCCCTGCTCATTGAACTCTACTTGTCTTGAAGGCCCAGCTCTGGTGGGTCTCCTGCAGGAGCCTTCCTGGAAACCCCAGTTCCTCCCAGCAGGGGTGAGAGTTCTTCCTCCAGGGAGCCCTCTGATACTCTTCTTCCCGCCTAGCCTGAGCTACCAGTTTCTTCTGTTTCCTATCTGTGTGGCTATATTTTCTCATCTTCCTAACTTTCCCGTTTGCCATGTCTCCAGTGGAATGTGGGTCTTGAGGGCAGTGACTAGCAGAGTGCCTGGCACACAGTAGGTGCTTTTCAAGCACCTCTTAAGTGACTATCTTTGATAAAGACTGTGGCCCAGGCATATCACACTGCATTCTAATTCTCCGTCTTTCACACCCAAACACAGGCTCCCTGAGGACAGGAACCATGTAAACAGCCTATCTCCCTTAGCCCCCGCTTGGTACCTATGTGTAGAAGCATACCTCATAAGTTAGTTTAGAATCAGCTCCCTTCTTCAACGTGCTGATTTAAGAGCGCTCGGTGTAAGACTTCATCCCAAACTAGTCTCAAGGCCCCTCCCGCCCACCTCCCCAAAATCCCACCAGCCCAGCATGGACCCAAGTGCCCTCTGGTGGCCACCACAGAACCTGCTTGCAAACTGCCACTCCTCCTGGGCTCTGGGCCTCCCATTACCATCGCCAAAAGCCATGCTCTGCAGCTGGCTGCTGGAGGAAGGAAGGCCTGCCAAGTTGCCTTCTCAGCCCCTGGGCAGCTGGTCCTGCTTGTTACCCCTCCAGGGGCTTGCTAATAGGTCCAGTCAGGTGCTGCTACAGCAGTTCCCTGCTCCGAGCTGGGGAAGTCAAGGAGGCGTGAGGCAGGTGGCACTTTGCTTCCCGAAAGTGTCCAGTGATATTGGATGAAGCGTGTGCCCCAAGACAGACACAGGCTTTGGGGACAGGGAGAGGGACTCAAACTTGATTGTGAAGCCAGGAAAGAGATAGCTTCCTTGTGGTTCGGGTCCCCCAGACAGTGGTCTGTTCTCTAACCATGTGAGGCTCCAGAAGGATCTCAAGTACCACGCTTGGCCTAGACAAGCTGGTGTGCCATTTCCTACCATCAGTACTCGGTGCTCGGCTTAACTCTCATGGCCACACAGCCTGGAAGAAGCCGATTATTGAAGCCAAGTTGGGCTTTACATGAATCGCCTAGAACTCTATCCACTGATGTTGGCAAGGGAAGAGGACATGGCCAGACCCTGAGCACAAAGCCCTGATCATCCCCAAATACCCAGGGGAGTCCAAGGCACTGAGCCCACAGGCTGTGCAGATCCAGGAAGAACAGAGTGTGTCCCACTCGAACCCAGTAGCTCAGGGACGTCAGAAGTGATATGTTTACCAACTCACAGACAGAAGAGAGGGCTGTGTGCAAATAATTATCAGCCAGACACATGGACCAAAAGAAGGGAGGAAGGAAGGGGCAAAAGAAGAAGGAAAGGAGGGAGGAAGGAGAGAAGCGAAGGAGGGGGGGGAAGGATGAAAAGTGATGGGATGAAGGAACAGTGGGAGGAACGGGGAAGGGAGAGAAGATGGAGGGGTGGATGGACAGATGGACGGATGGATGGACAAATGGATGGGCAGATGTGTAGATGGGTGGGTGGGTGAATGGGTGGGTGAGTGAATGGGTGGATGGGTGGATGGGTGGGTGGGTGGGTGGGTGGGTGAGTGGGTGGATGGGTGGGTGGGTGGGTGGGTAGATGTGTAGATGGGTGGGTGGGTGAATGGGTGGCTAGATGGGTGGATGGGTGAGTGGGTGGATGGGTGGATGGATGGGTGGGTGAATGGGTGGATGGGTGAGTGGGTGGATGGGTGGGTGGGTGGATGGGTGGGAGGATGGGTGGGTGGATGGGTGGATGGGTGAATGGGTGGGTGGGTGGGTGGGTGGATGGGTGGGTGGGTGGATGGGTGGGTGGGTGGATGTGTGGGTGGGTAGATGGGTAGATGGGTAGGTGGGTGGATGGGTGGGTGGGTGGATGAGTGGATGGGTGAATGAACAGAGAGGTGGATGGGTGCGTGTACATATTAATGGAATGACAGAGGGGAGATTGTAGAATGGAAAGATGGCTATGACAGAGACAGGAGAGGGTGGGAGGGAATGGGAAACTGCGACCATCTGAGCTGAGCAGAAGAGGTCCCGTGACATCCGCACTCGAGCAGCTGTCACAGACAGGATGTGGATTGACTCTGACCTTCCACATGTCTCTACCCATGAACAATCTCAGAGGAGAAAGCAGTGCTGCCCTGTGTGCTGCAAAAGCGAAGAAAGAAAACGGCCTCAGCCATAATCCTCCCAGACATCGCAGCAGAAGGGAGCCCAAGGCGAGCCCAGGCTCTGGAAAGGCATCACTATACTATGACTCCCTTACCTGGGTGGACCACAGTGCTCTCAGTTCAGGACAGATAACCGGCGGTCCTGATGAGGATGGTAGTCCTGACCGCATCCTTGGGCTAGCTGGAGCCCAGCCTGCTCACCCATGTTGAGAGAAGACACAACATCCCATGGGACAGTGCCCACACTTAGGAAATAGCCTTGGTTTTCCCAAGTGCAGGAGAGGACTTTAACAGAGCTGCAACCCAGGAAAGGCCCTAGCTCACCTGATACCTAATTAATATGCACTAGCTTTGCCTAAAGGATCCAGAGAATTCACATCCTCTTAGTCCTTTACTCTCCACCCCCTTCATTTGGTCCAAGCCACCTTCCTCCCTCCCCTAAACTCAATTACGTCTCAATCCCAATTTTTTATTTATTTTTGCTCACTTTTTATATATGAAGGTGATGATCAGAAGGCAAATAGTTCTAAAGGCAGCACACATTCTCACTGGGGTATGATCACCACCTGTCTAGTTCCAAACATAATCACCTCTTCAAAAGGAAGCCTTTAGCTCCCCTAGAGGGCCACAACCATTACACACACACACACACACACACACACACGCGCCCCCAAGGTCTCTAAGAACTTTCTTATTCTACACATTTCAGATAGTCAGAATCACACTTTTGGGTCAAACTTCTTTCTGGCATGTCTCTGAGGCTCACCTGCGTTATAGTATGCATAGATCCCAGTCCCAATCAATGTCCCCATTGTGGAGTTGCCACAATGTAGGCCAGGCTGCTCTTGAACTCTCAATCTTCTCCCTTCTGTCTCAAGTGCTGGAGTTACAGCTGTACTTGGGGATTTGAGATCCCACTTTTGATGCATTGCAATGTATATTTACCTGGCTGGGATTTGATTATTTATTTTTATTTTAATGTATATGAGTGTTTTGCCTGCATCTATGTAAGTGCACTTGTGCATGCAAGACCTGCAGAGGTCAGAAGAGAGCATCGGATCCCTGGAACTGGAGTTATGTGGGTGCTGGAAACTGAACCCAGGTCCTCTTCAACAGCAGCCAGTGCTCTTAACTGCTGTGCTACCTCTTAGTCCCTAAGAGATTTTATCCTTCTCTCTCTCTCTCTCTCTCTCTCTCTCTCTCACTCTTGCTTTCGATCTCGCTCTTGCTCTATTTGTATGTGTTTGTTTGTTTGTGTACATGTATTTGAGCACTCGCATAGGCCAGAAGAGGGCATCAGATACCCTGCAGTTGGAGTCAGAGGTAATTATGAACTGCCTAATGTGGGTGCTTGGAACCAAACTTGAGGTCTCTGGAAGAGCAGCAAGTGCTCTTAACCACTGAGTCATCTCTCCGGTCCTACCCAGATGGTTTTAAAGGGCGGTTTCAGAAGCATAAACTGTATCTCGTAGCCCTGGCATTTAAAAACCCTCCAAAGGATACCTCTGTTCCCCTTTTGGTTTATTTGTCTGGTTTTGTTGATGTTGTTTGACACAGGGTCTCCCTATAGCCCCACCTGGCCTGGATCTATGAAGACCAGGCTGGCCTTCATCTCACAGAGATCTACCTGCCTCTGCCTCCCAAGTGCTGGGATTAAAGGCATGTGCTGCCACACCTAACTATTCTTTCTTCCATTGCAGAAGTGTCTCAACCAGCCCTGGACAAAGTGCTGCACATTTGAGTGTCGTCTCTCCTCGCTCCCTGGCTAAAGTGTCTCCAAAAGCTGAAAGAAAAACTGGACCCAGTGATTTCACCTCCAGGGATGTACCCCACCAAAACAGGTTCCCACGTCCACAGAGACTAACAGGAGAATGCCTGTTGGCCATGTTCCAACCATAGCCAGTCACTTTGGGGCTTTTGGCTAGTATCAAGTGTAAGGCCCTAGGCCAGCACCGGGAACTTCTCCACCTTCATCAGTGGCAGAGAAGGTCAGTCACAGCACACTCAGACAGCTAACACCCTGAACTGCAGTGAAAATGGAAACATCTGTACCATGTCATAACGTGGGCAACGTTTCTAACTTACTTATTTACTTATTGCTGATGGTCAAGCCCAGGGCAGTCAATGCAGGAAGAGAAGGGATCAGTCACAAGGGCTGAGCCCTCACGATCAAGATCAGGAAACGAACCAGCTGTGGAGAGTTGGCTCTCTCTCTGTCTACCATGTGAAGACATGGCAAGAAGTTATCAGTCTACAGTCCATGGTGCTTTGGCACAGCAACCCAAACAAGACATTACAGAGAAGGTTAGAATGGGCAAGACGAATCCATGGTGAGAGGGGACAAAAGGAACCATTTGGCGCGGGGGGGCGGTACAGATTGCATGGGGATCCCAGAAGCCTTCTGATTGGGCATTCCCTTCTGTACCGATGTGCAAAGATTCATCAGTCTATACATACAAAGCGTGTATTCCCGTTTGAAGGTTATAACGGATGAAAACGGGGTTTCAGACAGTAACTTAAAAAGCAAATAAAGACAAGTTAAAGCCAGGGCACAGGGCATGAAAAGACAGTTCCCCCAAGAAGATGTCTGATGAGCCAACAAACCCATGTAAAGAAGCCCTGGAGAATTAGTCTGTAGAGAAACGCCAATCAAAACTTCAGCGAGATACAGGCTCAGTCCACCTGGGACGGTCATACCAAAGAACAACCACAGCAACAAAAAGAAAAATACCAAGTGCTGGTGAGGCTGGGGCCTGGGGGAGTGGAGGGAGATGCCTTGGGCATTGCTGGTGGGATGTAAAATGGCACAACCGGTATGGAAAACTTTTGGTAGTTCTTGACAGTGTAAAATGGGAGTATTCTATGACCCGGCAAGTCCACTGCCTAGATATATAATCAAAAGAACTGAAAACAAATGTTCAAAGAAAAGCTGCCCATGAACATGGGCAGCCACACTACTGACAACTGCTGACGGGAGGGGAAAACCCAAATGCACATCGCTGGGTGAACGAAGACAAATGCGATCTGTCTGGGCCACTCTTTCCGGTTTCATGGCTCTCTGATTCATAATCCAATGTGAGTGAACCTTGGTGATGGCACACCTCATGAAGGAAGCTAGACATGAAAGGCCACGTGCTTGTCCCCTGGCTTATACAAAACTGCTTGGATAGAAAAGTCCACACAGCAGAAAGAAGACTAGGGGTTACTGGGACTAGAGGGCAGGAAGAGGGGCGAGCGACAGGCAAGGGACGTGCTGTCTGTTGGGATGTCGTGAAGAGCCCTGGAAATAGACAGAGGTGAAGATTGCTTAGCGTCGTCGTGAGTGTGCTAAAGGTCTAAACAGTCAAGGTGGTGTTACATTCCTTTAGTGAAATTAGAAAACATACTCTAATGCTGCATGTCCTGTGTGTCCTTTCCTCTTGACTAGGTTACCTTTATCAAGTAGCTTAACCTTTCTGAGCCCCAAGCTCTTCACCTATAAAATTGATCACAATGCTTCTCTATTGCAGGGTTGTTATAAAGAGTCAGTGAAATGGGTATGTGATACCTCAGTTGGCCAGTGGTGAATCTAGCTCCCAAGTAGGGAGCTAGCAAAGGCTATTCTTGCACTTGACCTTGGTCAAGAAATGCTTTTGCTTCTAGATGTGGCAGCAAATTCCTTTCCATGCAGAGAAGGTCGGAGGTCAGCCCTGGAAACTCAGAGGATGCAGATAATCTGGAGGAATTCCTTTTTGCCTCTAACTCAGGATACATAGTGTGGGGGAGGAGGCTGCCTGTTCCCAGGTGGGAAGAGGCCGCAAATCTTCCTCAAATGAGATACTCAGTCAAAGCATCCCTGTCCCTCAGAATCTCCCCAAACCTTGGAATAAACAGTGTGTCCTCTTCCCCTATCCGTATGGGGTCCTAATCCCCAGAATCACAGAATGTGAGTTTAATGGGAGGTTGGGTTAATTTTTTAAAGACTTTGTTTTCTTTTTAATTATGTGTATATATGTGTGTCTGTGAGTGAGTTTGTGCCTAGGAGGCCAAAAGAGGGTGTCGGATCCCTCGGAACTGGAATTATGGGTGACTGTGAGTCGCCTGAGGTAGATGTTGGGAACTGAGCTCAGGTCTTCTTGAAGGACAGTATGTGTGTTTAACTGCTGAGCCAGGGAGACTGGGTCTTTTAAAACGTAGTTAAGAGGGCTGGGGATGTGACCCACTTGCCTAGGGTGCACAAAGCCCCAGGTTCTACCCCCAGCACAATATAAACCAAGCATAAGGATACACACCTGTTATCCCAGCACTTGAGAAATGGAGGCAGGAGGATCAGAAGCTCAAGGCCATCCTGGACTATAGGAGACACAACTGAGAAGGGAGAAAGGTAGAAAAAGAGAGGGAGGGAGGGAGGAAAGGAGGGAGGAAGGAAGGGAGAGACACAGAGAGAAAAGTGGACTAAATGAAGTCAAGGGGATGGGCCCTAATCTCACAGGTTGGTGTCCTCATAAGCAGAGGGACACCAGGGACACAGTCACAGAGGAAAGGCCATGTGAGGATGTGGCGAGCAAGGGACCATCTATAAATTACGAGTGTGGCCTCAGCAAACACCAGCTCAGTTGATCCCTTGATCTTGATAGTCCAGCCTTGGCTCATGGGAAGACGGTCTCTACCGTTAGAGTCACTGGATTTATGGTGTCCGGTTGCAGTGCGTTCATCTCAAGGGGTTATTTGGCTCCTGTTGTCTTCCATGGGGGGTTCACTGGGCATCTCAAAGAAGACTGACCCTTTTCTGAAGTTCCTTGTCTAATCAGGTGTTCATTTTGGAGTTTGTTCTCCATCTCTATCACTGAGAAAATGAAGCAAGACTTCTACTTCTGTTTTGTTACATCAATTGCTTGACTGATGGACTGATTGACTGATGATTGATTGAGTGAGTGAGTGATTTGGAGGCTGGGGAGGTACACATGTGACACTGAGCACATGTGGAGGTGAGAAGACAGCTTTCAGGAATTGGTTCTCCTCTCCTTCCACCATGGGGTCCCAGAATTGAACTCGGGTTGTCCAGTTTTGCAGCAAGTGTCTTTACCTGCTGAGCCATCTTGCCAGCCTTCCATCTCTGTCTTGTCCACTAATGTGTCCAAGGTCTGGAAACCCATTCGGGTGGGAGGCACCCTCTGGAATCCCACTTTGGATGGAGTCACAAGGCCTCACAGGAGGCCAGCACAACACCTCTGCTGGGGCCCATCAGACCAATGTGCTTACCGAGTCTGCGAGGTACTAGGTCCGAACCTGTTTGTCATGTCCAGAGCCAGGGCCCACACAATCACACGAGGCATCACCCTGGTCCAGTGTCAAGGTGGGGACCGTTCTAGTCTTAGTGCTCAGACATGCTTGGACACTGAGAATTAGGACTCCAGGGCTCTCTGAGAGATCCCCATGGCTTCCTCTTTGCTATAACCTTGACCGTGCAGAGCCTTGGGCTGTAGAACAGTCCATAATTTAATTGGTTGGTTCACTATGAAGCATGGTTGCTTCCCCCATGGACTAAGTACATCACTCCCCTCAAGCCCAAAGCACAGGAAACTAGACCTGAGAAAAACCCACTTAGAGCATCTTAAATCTTTAAAAAGAGAAAGCAGGGTTGAGGGAGGAGGATGGTGAGTCCCAGGCTACATAACAAAATCCTGTCTTAAAATAATAACAGCAACCACCGTTAACAGTCTCCTCATCCCCTCCTTTTCCATGACCTAGCTTGATGGCCTGAATCATCCAGGGCCAAGAATGTTCTTCAACAGAGGGAAGCCATTTACCCAAACCTGTGCCTCTCTCCACAGCTACTAAAGCTTAAAATTGAAAAAAAATGAAAGTTGAAATTTGAATGCCACATGTGGTTAGTAGCCACTGTAGTAAATGACAAAATACATCTGACATGGCTGAGACTTCTTGTGGACACGGCTGTTCCCGCCACCCATTCTCGGCAGCAGGGCAGAAGCTGTGAGGTCATGGGCACCATCTCCCTCTCTCTTCTCTTCTGTCCAAGTCTAATTCCCATCTCCCTGCCACTCCCTGCAGTATCATGCATGCACTGTGTCTCAGAGTGGACCAGTTGGCTCAGTTATGGCAATTCCATCCAATGGAAGCTTGGCAGACTCAAAAGCACCAGGCTGGAGGACACTGACATGGCTTTCCACACGGAAGGAAGAAGAAGGCTGCGTGTGGTCTGGCCTCCTGTGTCTTCACAAGCTATGTATGCATTCCAAAGTAATTCAAGAAATAGTACTCAACAGTAAGGACGGAAGCAAGGCTGGGCCACACGCTCTGTGGCATCATCCTGAGAGGGGAATGTCAGCAAACAGAATAGTAAGCAGTGGCTGACGATCAGCTCTGCGGAGGTAGTACCAGTAGTGAGCTGACAGTTGGGCAGTCGAGGACACAGCATCTCCACAGAGCCTGGAATATCAAGGAAGAGCCAGGGTTGGAAAGGTTGTGCAGGGGTCGGGGGGAGGTTCTTGGGGAGGCAGGGGTGACTCGAAGGCAAGGTCAGAAAGAGGAACCCAGAAGGCAGAGTCAGAAGGATAGGCTGGGAACCAGACATCTGCAGTCCTGCCTGCCATTGTCAGGAGAGGGGTTGTGTTCTGTTTCAAGAGTCCTAGGAAGCTATGAAGAAATCTTCCTGCTTGACATAAAGGATTGACTAAGATGGAGGACAAGGTTAGAGCTTGAAGGGGAGGGCAGCGAGATGGCTCAGTGAGTAAAGGCATTTGTGGTACAAGCCTGACAACCTGAGTTCTATCCCTGGAACCCCAGTGGGAGGAGAGAACAAACTCCCCGTAAGTTGTCCTCTGAGCCAAGCTTACATACACACACACACACACACACACACACACACACACCATATACACACAATAACAAATAATGTTTTTTAGTGTTTTAATTTTTTAAAGGTGGAACTGAGGGCTAAAGAGATGACTCAGCGGTTAAGAGCGCTGGCTGCTCTTGTAGAGGACCAAGGTTCAGTTTCCAGCACCCACAGGGTGACAGACAGCTGTCCATGATTCCAGTTCCAGGCAATCAGATGCCCTCCCCTGGCCTCTGTGGGCATTGCACAACACAGGGTACTTACATACATACATACATGCAAATAAAGCACTCATACACATAAAGTATAAATAAATAAATGGAAGTAGAGCTGGGAGAGGAGGCTGGGGTGTGACTCCGTGCTAGCAAGCCTGCTTAATTCACCAGTGAGGCAGAGGGTTTGTCCAGCACACACAAGGCCGCGGGTTCCATTTCCAGAACCAAAACAAAAATGTTATTGGGGAATTCGGAGACACCCAAGCAAGAGGGTGGCCAGGGTGGGCCTCACAGGTGCAGGGTCAATGGCTACAGAGACCCAGCTCTCTAGGACGTATTGAATGATTCAAGGGGAGGGCCGAGAAGCAGGAAGACCCCGCAGCTTCCTCCGCTGAGCGCACAGGTGTGCCAATACTCACACTGCAGTTCCACCAACCCGCTGTCAGCTGAAACTATTATAAGCCACAAATGCATTATACACTCACCCTATCGGGCCTCAGAGCCCGGCAACCTAGCCCACTGCAGAGACGTAGTCATCACCCCACGGGAGTACATGACAGGCGGGAAACACAGCTCATGGCCGCTGCCTACGGCAGAGAGATCACACTGAACACCACTCACCAGCAGAAAGATCAAGCTTCTAACTTGCCAGCATGGTTTCTGTTGAAGGCATATTGCTCTCACGTTATTGTAAACTGGAAAATTCATGAGCTGAGCCATCCTGAGGCTGAGACGTCTGCACACATATTTTTTTGGAAGGATGCACACAAGGTGGTTGGCAGACTTGTGAGGAGGCTGCAGCTCTCCAAGGCAGACACTGTTACTTTTAGATTGTCTCCATCATTCCAATTTAGTGAAAGGAGCAGTCGTTTATAATAATAAGACATAACTTTAAAATGCCATATGCAAAAGTTTCTCTATTTACTTAAAGAATGAAAATCCTTAGAAAGCAGAACAGGCATGGATGGACGCAGTCAAGTGTGGTAAATTTTCTAATATCGTTTCAGTCTTTTCTTCAAGTCTCATTTAAGACCAGACTTAAGATGGAGTTTTTTGTTTCCCAACCAGCTACTTTAACTTATCTGGTAATCGGTCTCAGATTCAGCTGACAGATTTGAAAACATGGTTGTCTATAAATTCCTAGAAATTAGTTAGGGATATGGCTTGGTCAAAAAAGCATTTGCCTGGCATGCACAAAGCCCTGGGTTCAAACCCTACCACCACATAAACCAGGCCTGGTGGTCGACACCTGCAATCGCCATACTCAGGAGATGGAGGCAAGAGGACCAGAAGTTCAAAGTCAGTCAGACATGGTGAGAAACGCCTTTAATCCCAACACTCAGTAGACGGAGGCGGGGAAATCTCTGTGAGTTCCAGGCCAGCCTGGTCTACACAGCAAGTTCCAGATTAGCCAGGGCTCTATAGTAATCTCTTGTCCCAAAATAAATAGATAAATAAAATAAAAAGTTTAAGGTCATCCTCCCTCAACTATATAGTGAGTTCAAGGCCAGTCTAGGTTACGTGAGACTCTGTCTCAAAAAAAAAAAATCCTAGAAATTAGAACATATACAATGTACATATAGTCTATATGGTGTGAACATACACACTTGCAAAGTATATAGTAAGGAGTTCAAGTCTTGATTCGAGGAAGGAAGAAAGTGAACTGGCCCCTCTTGCCTACCAATTCTACGGCATTGCACTTTACTGCGGTTCTAACAAACCTTCCCAAAAGGAGGAAAATCAAAATGAACCACCTCCCATCGCCCCACCCCTGAATCCCTGACACCCAGACTCAACCCACTGCCTCCCCTTCCTGAGGCTGAGCCCCGTCACTAGCAGCTGTGTTTCCCCACAGCTCTGATCTTGGTTTGGAAGCACATGGCTATTTCTTAATCATCTATCTCATGAGCACTGAGCTTTCCCATCTGTTTGGAAGCCCAGGTTGGGCAGAGCCCACATCTGACTGGTTGTCTCTGAACCCCAGAGCCAGCACAATACCTGAATCAGTAAGAGTTCCATAAGGACATATTCTGTGTCCGTTCACGTTCATGAGGGCGGGGGTTGCACCTATGTGTACACAGATGTCTGTGAGCACATGCATGTTCATGTGCATGGAGGCTGTCCTGGTTAGTTTTTATTGTCAACTTGACACAACTAAGAGCCACCTGGGGGATGAGGGAGTTGCAATTGGGAGATTTCCCAGATCTGGATGTCCTGTAGGCCTGTCTCTGGGGAATTTTCTTGATTGCTCATTGATGGGGGAGGACCCAGCCCACCTTGGGTGTCAGCCCTGGGCAGGTATTCCTCACTGGCATAAGAAAAGCTAGCTGAGGGGCCAGAGAGATGGTTCAGCTGTTAAGAGCACTGGCTGCTCATGCAGAGGAGCCGGGTTCGGTCTCCAGCACCCACGTGGCAGCTAAGTATCTCCTGTGACTCTAGTTCCAGGGAATCTGACGCCCTCTTCTGACCTCTGAGGCATTGCACCACACAGGTACACTTACATACGCACAGACAATACATTCAGACATATAAAATAAAAACAATAATGAAATATTTTAAAAAGAAGGCTAGCTGAGCCTGAGTCAGTGGAGCAGGCCACTCAGCAGGGTTCCTCTCATGTTTCTGCCTTTGCTCCTGCTTTGGTTCCTGCCCTGTCTGCCCTCAGTGATGGGCCATGACCCCATGACCTGGAAGCATAGGATGAAATAAACCCTCTCCTCCCGCAGTTACTTTGGTGTTTAGCACAACTGAAAGCAAATGAGGCCGAGGCCAAGGTCAACACTGCTGTCCTCAGTCACTCTCCAATCTGATTTTTTTTTTTGACACTGGGTCTCTAACTGGACTGGCCTCACAGATTTAGCTAGGCTGCCTGGCCAAGGAGCTCCACCGACCCACTGGTCTCTGCCTCCCCAGAGTGGGGATTCACAAGCTCACACCATCACACCTGGCTTTCTATCTGGGAGCTAGGGCTCGAACCAGGTCCTCACACTCACTAGGCAAATACTTTACCCACTGAGCAATCTCTCCAGTTCCAGGTTGAACATTTGAATAGCTCTGGGGGTTCATGTGGGTACCATGGCACAAGTGCCCAAGGACACCCCCTGAGGGGGTGGCAGACACAGGGCTGCACTTGGTGTGGATGCTACTGGGAGGTGAGAGCAGGCTCTATCCAGAGTATGGAGCTCTCCGTGGCTGTGTGGAGTTAAACACTCAGGAAAGGAACCAGACCACCCAGGGAGAGGATGCTATCCCTTCCAGGACTGCAAGGTCAGCTCCTGATGCCAGGCAGTGCGCTGTTCCCAAGAGTTAATATGGCTGAGCCGTTGACCTCAAAGGCAGCTCCATCTCAGCCTGTCAAGCTTGCTGTGAGAGATGGTTGCATCAGAGGCATGTGTACAGGCAGAAGTTAACAGGTTGTCAGATTCAAGAGAGAAACCCACCTTGGACTCATATTTGGGCACCTGGGTAGAGGCTGTTCTTGAATACAGCCAATGCTGCCTCTTCCGCTACTGAATAATCTACAAGTCCATACCCCCAGTGAAGACCCCTGCACAGCCCTCCCAGCTTCCCCTGAGACCCTCAGAGCGTGTGCTGAGGTGTGTCAGGGCCTCAGCCTTCCGCTGTGGGCACCCACATTCAGGCTTCCTGATATTTCTGCATCCCCATGATTAGTAACTAATCTTATTTTTTTTTTTTTTTTGTTCCTCGACCTATAAATCAGTTACAGACCAAATATTTACACAGTCTGTCATTTCCGATTGAACCAGGGCTCCTGACAGCCTTCATTATTAAAAAGGATGACTGATTTGGGGCAGATTTCACAGGGCATCTGGCTGGATGCTTTCTTTTAAGTTTCCCTTCTTCCTCCCTCTGCCCAAAGAAAAAGACAATTTCCAAGATAAATTGGCACAGAGGTCTGTTCTTGCTGCCTCCCTGGGGCTGGTGGGATGCAGGCAGGCTTCCGTCAGGCCAATAAATGATGGTCCCCCTAGAGAAATGACTGGGCTGACTCCTTCCCGCTCCCCCTGGCCTCACCCTGGGGTCAGAGAGAAGAGAAGGAGTTTTTCTACTCACAAACAACAGAAACTGGAAGAAAAGAAGAGGGGAGGGGCTGGGAAGAAAAAACAATACGACTGCCCGCCCTTGGCTCAGTGCTAAGCATTACATAGAAAGGCTCATCTTCACCTTCCAATGGGATTTGTCACCTCTCGGTGAACAAACACAGGGTCAGGGAGGCCACACAGCACAGAAGAGATAGAGGTAGATTTGAGCCCACTTCCATCTAGTTCCAAAGCTCTGAGTCCTAGCACATATCACAGCCTTGATAGGACAAGGATCTGTTTGGAATCTGTAAGAGAGATCATGTAAAAAATGGTTCAGTCAGTAAAGTGCTTGTTGTGCAAGCATGAGGACTTGAGTTTGAATCCCTAGAACCCATGTAAGAAAGGCGGGCATGGGGGCATGCTAGTAATTCCAGCACGGGAGGCAGAGACAGGAAGATCCCTGGGGCTCCCCAGCCTAATTGGTAAGCTCCAGGCCAGTAAGAGACATGAAAAGAGACCTCTCAAAAGGATAATAGTGAGTGGAGCCTGAGGTAAGACACCCGAGGCTGTCCTCTGGCCTCCACTACACAGGCACACACACGACAGACTACGAAAACAGTGGGTCTTCCCAGGCATGTGTAAACCAGCATTTAAACCCAGTGGTTCCAAGGGTTCCACATTGAAATCTGTCCATCAGAGCCTCTCAGGAATCAGAAGCTGAGGGGACTCAGTCCATGTGGGCCACTGGCTAGATGCTTGGGGATGGCCACTCAACCAGCTGGGCTCAACTTCTCTCCTATAAGTTGCAGGGTTTGGCACAGACTGTCTCAAGAGCTAGTCAATCCCCGGTACACTCACTCTGTGCTATGCTGAGCCCTCTCAGCTCAGTGTCGTGACCCTGGGCCTATCACAATCCATTCTCATCTGCCTCTTGCTTGTTTGACTGAGATGAATCAGAGTTAGGGATCACAGCGAGTTCTAGGTGAGGCTAGCCCCCTGTGCATCACATAGCTCATAGCTCACTCCTGAGCTGGCTTGTGTGACTACAAGAAGACAGTCCAGGGCTCTTTTTCCTTGTGAGTTAGAAGAATTGTTACTTATTAAAAAGCAGCGTTTTCCCCCAAAGTAAGGTCTTTGACATATATCCAACAACTGCAGCTAGCAAGCTGGCCGTAAAGCTTGATCATTTGGGGTGAACCAGGTCAGTGGCATGCTTATTGCCAACATCAACCAAGGAATCCTTCCTCAGCCAAACCCTCCTGTTAAATATTCCAGCCTGTGGTGTGTGTCACGGCCTTGCCGGAGACCTCTGCCTTGAGGCATCAAGAGCATCATGCTCCTCACTTGGGGAATTTCTCTCTGCTGAACTATACACAGTTCTGTTTGAAATTATAGCTAGAGTACAGGGGTGTCTCCAAGTCCCCAAGTGCCATGAGACCCACTTGAATCTCCCTGGGGAGTGTGGATCTTGATTGGTAATGTGATGGTATGGGGAAATAGAGGCTTGAGGAAGTTGTGTTGGTCTGGCGGTGGCTTGTCCACATAGTCTGCTGGGTTATGATCCTCTGTGAGCCAGGGTCCCAGCTTCCTAATGCATCCTGGAAATTAGTCTGCAAGTGTCCAAACGGGCTCACGCTCTGCTTACCTAGCTGACTTCTGCTGTCTGCACCCTAAGATCCCACATCTATCCCTCAGCCACCAAATGCTAACCCATCTCTGCCCCCCGCCCCCTTGTCTCTCAGTGCTGTACATGGAACCCAGGACCTTGCACATGCTAGCCAAGCACTCTACCACTGAACCACACCCTCAGACTGTTGGTAAGGAGGTTTTAATGGCTTTTTATTTTATTTGAGTGAGGGTCCTACAAGACCTAGTTACTCTTTCTAAAATTCTGAGGTTCAGTGTTTCACTAAGTCAGACTTTACACATTGAACCTAACTTCTCAAACCCTTTGGGAGGGGCCCAGAAGTCTGCATTCCTACCTACCTTCCCGTGACTCCATCCTGCCTTAGAACTGTTCCACAAAGTGATGCTCGCCTGTGCCAACACCAGAAGATTGGCTAACAGAGCACTGCACACACGGTAACCTCTGCTAAGACTCTCAGAACCAAAGGGCTCATCCACTGAGACCGAGATGGGACAGGAGAATTCCAGAACAAAAGAAGAGCCAGACACCCAAGGGCACCCTGTGAACCAGTCACAGGGACACAGGCCCACGTGAGGCCATCACAGGAACAAGATCAGAGTTTGGGCCTCAGCCCCTCTCTAGCATCTAAGGAGTTCAGAGACAGCCCCTTCTAGTGAGTTGTCATTTGAGTAGCAGGCACTAATAATGGGAAATCTTAATAAAATATAATGTAGCTGTGTTGCAGAATATTACGTAGTCAGTAAGAAAAAAATGGGGTGGTTTGAGAGCAGAAGTTAACAAGTTTTCTTTGTAAAGATCCAGATAGCAAATAACACAGGCTTTCTGGACAGTATGGTCTCCATGGCAACCAGTTAGCTATGCCTGTGTAGCACAAAAGTAATACATAAACAAATGGACATATGTTCCAGTGTCATTGCTATTGCTGTGATAAATGTCCCCAATTGAAAGCAGGGGAGGAAAGGGTTTATTTCAGCTCACAATTCCAGGTCACCACCCACCACCAAAGGAAGTCAAGGCAGGAACTTGAAGGCAGGAACTTGAAGGCAGGCCTGCTTGCTACTCCACACAGCCCTATCTCCAGCCAAGGAACTCGCTTCACAGTCAAGAAGAGCAGCAGGAACCGTGGAGGACACTGCTTCCTGGTTGCCAGGCAGGCTCCTCCTCCCCTAGCTTCTTATAGAGTGCTTGCAAGTAGAGCCATCCACGGTGGACTGATCCCTCCTGCATAGATTCATAATCAAGACAACCCCCCATGGCATGCCCACAGGCCAATCCGATCTAGGAAATTCCTCTATTGATATTTCCTTCCCAGATAATTCTAACTGTCAAGTTGACAGTTAAAGTTCATCGGGACAGCAAGGCTATGCTCCAATAAAACTTTACTGAACAGACAGGGGGCCACATTTAGTCCAGAGCTAAGGTTTGGGGGCTCTTGGTCAAACAAATGGTTGTTTAAAACCCCAACACACAGTGACTTGTGAACACAATTGAAACAAGTGAAGCATACTGGACAAAATAATTCACACAGAGACATGTTTAGACATAAAGGTAATAAAGGCATGTGCCTTGTGTTTAAATCTGCTGATTGTATGTCCCTGCAATGTACTGGAGGTCACAAAAGAACTAGAAGGTTCTGATAAAGGAGATGGAGGAAGGAGGTTGAATGGGGATAAGGAGCTTCCGGATTTGACGGGGGGGGGTGTCTTATAATGACAAGGTCCACTGGATGTGATACATGTGTGATTTACAAAGAAAAAGAAAGGAAGATGAGGTGGAGAGAAAGGATAGGGAGGGAGAGAAAGGAAAGGAAAAAAAGGAACACGGTGTTTCAATAACACTTTATTTATAAAAGCAAGTTGTGGGCCAGAGCTAGCTCATGGGCTATGGTGTTCTGACTTGTGCTCTAGGCAGGATGACAGCAGGGTGATCTTATTCATTGCTGCATCTCATAACTGCAGAGCATGAAAGGGGCTTAAGACATCACTTGTTGACGTCCTGAACAAACCCAGGCTCTCCTGTTATTGAGAGAGCTAACAGTTCAAACCCTCTGATTCTAAACCCTTGATATACGCACACGAGAGTCAGCTGTGTGTTACTCATGTGAATGTCTGCATTTTAAATGGGTGACGGCTGCCAGCACACAGGTCAATTAAATGGCAATAATCTTTAATAATAATAATAATAATAATAAAACGTTCAATTTTCTTTCTCACATCACAGGGGTCTCGCTCTATGGCACTTTGCTGGCTTAGAAATAAAAGCCCAGGCTAATGGATTTGGCTCTGTCTGGACACCTGTTTTCCTATTCTCACAGGCACAAAATCTAGCCCATGGTCAGGCAAGTCCCCAGCTCTGCGGGCTGATGTTGCCATCTCCAAGGAAACTGCTTCTCTGAGGGCCGTGCTGGGAGCCTTTGCAACCTCGGGCAAACAGATAGGGATTTGGACAAGAATCTGTGCACAGGGCTTTGAGTAGGGACCGGATGTGACCTTAAAAGGAATTGGGGCTGTCTGGAGAGATAGGAGAATAGAGAGACGGAGTGCACATGTGGGATCGGAGGTGCACAGGGACACCGCCCCTGTTGTCTTGAGATGGGAATGGGGATAGAGTCAAGTGACTATTCAAGTCCTTGCGAAGAGCACAACCCAATGTCACTGCTGGGAGGAGGGATGTGGCTCTGAGCGCGGGCCCCCGGGAGCTGGCTTCAGGCTCCTTCCCTCTGGTTCTGCCAACTGGCCTGGACTCTGGTTCAGCAGCCTTCGGGTCACTTCCAAGCCATGTTTGTTCCTCACTGAGATGAATTATGTATCAGTTGGGTTTGGCAGGTTGACAGACCCAGACAGCTGCCCACTGGAGGCTGTGCTGGGTACAAGTCAGAGCTGACACATTGCATCCCAAAGGCCCCTCCCTCTTTGCATGCACCTGGGTGGGAATCTCTACTCGCTGTGGCCGCCTTAGGCACTGTCCACAGTGTCTGTTTCAGATCTCTCAGGGAAGCTAAAGCATTCAGCAAGGGAAGGTGAGGGCCAAGCTGTAGCTGTGAATGAAATCTAAGAGTCAGAATGGGATCAAGTTCATATGAAGCATTAGTGTGTGCTGAGGGGGGACTAGATCAACAACATCTTTATCATCTCTAAGCTCTGAGCCTCTGCTGGAAGCAGAGAGTCATGTCCCCATTTCACAGAGGGGGAACACTGAGGATGGAGGTTGCTTGCCTGAGGCCCACAGAGATGACCTCCTGCCAAGACCTGGTGGGCCACCCACTCCAGCCCCTCTGCTCTGACTCACCTGCTGCTACCAGATTGCTGAGAGTGCCAGGAAAAGAGAGATTACAAATGCAGGGCCAGAGAAAGTAGGGGGCGGGGAGCACAGCTCAGCCACGGAGCACCTGCCGAAGCTCTAGTGGGGGCCGGGTGCAGGGGGGACAAAGATAGAGACAGAGACGGAGACAGAGACAGAGACAGAAAGCAATGAAAATGGACAACGGACCTGAGACATTTCCCCAAAGAAGATAAGGAAATGCTGGCCATAAGCACGCAAAGGAGACAGACATTACTGGTCATTAGAAAATATAAAATAAAGCCACAGTGAGAGTCCACCCCACAGGCAGCAAGGTGAAGAATGAGCACCCGGAGGATGCAGGGAAACAGGAACCGTGGCATGACACCAGTGGGAACGCAAAACAGTACAAGTGTGTGGAAAAGTTTGGTGGAATCTCAAAGCAGCAAACATAGAATTACCACTTGACCCAGGAACCCCACTCCTAAATACATGCCTAAAAACACTGAAAATATACTTAAATACATGCTTATATCAACATTGTTCATAGTAGCTAAAAGATAGAAGCATATCAACTCGTCCATAGATCGATGGATAAATAAATTGTAATTTATCCATAGAGTGGAATATTACCCATCTCTGAAAAAGAATGAAGCATTATCACACATAGGTGAGAGAGGCCAGTCTCAAAAGGCACCGGATAACAGGATTCCATTTACATGAAAGAGCAGGAGATGAAGGTCCATAGAAGCAGAATGCAGACTGGTAGTTGCTGGGGGCTGGAAAGAAGGGTGAAAACAGAAGTACATTTGGGACGATGGAAGAGTTTGGGCACGATGTAGACATGGTCACATAGCACTGCAACTCTGCTGAACCATTCCCTTTAAGACGGATAATTTTATGTTCTGTGAAATTCATCTTAATAATTTTTTAAAATATTTTTTAACTATCTCTCCAGCATGAGGGCTGGAGAGATGGCTCAGCTGTTAAGAGCACTGGCTGCTCTTGCAGAGGACCCAGGTTCAACTCCCACCAACACCCACGTGGCAGCTGACAACCTTCCCTAATTCCAGTCCTAGGAGAGCCAATGCCCTCTTCTGGCCTCACCGACAGAGCATACACACTGTGCACTTATGGACATACAGGCAAAAGACTCATACACATAAAATTAAAAATAAAATTTGTTAAGGCAACATGAGGGCAGAATTCAAGGAAATGAGAGACATAGTTACGAAAGGACGACGTGCAGAAATCAGGGAAGATGGGCGTCAGTACTGCCAAAGGCACTGCCCCTCCAGCAGCTGAGAGCCTCACCTAGGAGCCAAGACAGAGACCACACTAAATGAAGCGGACCACCTAAAAGCGGCCAAGGTCAGCGTAGAGTGGCCGGTGCCAAGGCCCTGCTAGAGGAAGAGACTCTAGGCTCTAGACTAGACTAATCTCCACTGCCAACTGGCCAGCACTGAGTCCCTCAGGAAGCACCTCTGGGCATCCAGGAGTGGACTGAGCACCAGCATCCATCGCTTTCTGCTTCCTGACCAGGATGCCCTGGGACCAGTGCCTCCTCTTCCTCCACCACGATCCACTAACCCTTGAACTGTGAGCCCCAAACAACCTGCCTCCATTAAGTTGTTTTGTTGGGTGTTTGAACACAGCAACCACATGGCAGCTAAAATAGAGATGGCTCTGAGTACGGACTTAGGTCAGCAAAGCAGCTCTGGGCAGCAATGACTCCCCTTTACCCTCCACAGGAGCCCAGAGGGTGAGGCTGACTTTCTGGAACACTCCTAAGCAGAAGCTAATTTTCTAAAAGCCATACATGATGCTTCCCCATGTTTCTGTCAAGTTGTTGAAGGCAAGTGGCTGCTTCCAGAGACCCTGGGATCTCCAGTAGGAGTCTCGAGGAATAACAATTATTCATGATAGATGGTGAGTGTGGCAGTGGCCACGAGTTGCAGCCCTGAGTGCACAGGGTGTAGGTGTTCTGTGGCTCTTGAGCACCTCCTCCACCCGCCATATTCTCCCTGAGGGCTCAGCTTCTGCCTGGCCCTGCACTGGAGGTCCCATGCCCACAGGCTCATGGTGCTCTTCCTATTCCTTAATCCCCAGTGGAAGGAAGGTTACATACGGCTCAGCAGGAACTGTCAACTGCTCAAGTCATCCACCCACTGGGCAGTAAGGTGAGCCCTTCAAAGGACGCTCTGACTCCTACAGGCTTGGTTCAACCACCCTGCACCAAGTTCTTAAATAAATGACTTCCCTCTGTATTAGTCCTTGATTCATGGTGCTGGATGGGAGGCCATCACTGAACCTTTGAACTTCGCATTAGAGGAAGAATAAGAAGTTTAATCAAAGGATCTAAAACCACATTGAAGACGTGGAGAGGTTGAGACTCTGGCACACCACCGGGGGATTATAAAAAGGTAAACAACATGGAGGTTCTGCAAAAACTTGACAACACTAATATAACCTAGTGATTCACCTCTGCCAGACCCCCAAAAACCAAAAGCAGAGACCTAGTGGGGATTTGCCCCATCGTGTTTATAACAGAGTTCTTTACAACAGCCCAAAGACTGAAGCAGCCAAATGTCCAAACAGATGAACAAAAACATGATCCTCACAAATACTGGAATATTACTTGACCTTGTAAAAGCAGGGCATTTGTACACGAATAAACAGCAGAGTCTCACTTGAAGTGAAGGAAACCAGTAACAAGAAGACAAACTCAGTGAGTCAGCATACATGAGGGTCCTACAAGAGCTGAATGGGTGGCTGCCAGAGGCTTATGGGAGGTTATTTAATGGCTAGAGTTTCTATTCGGAAAAAAGAAAGTTCTGGAGATGGACAGTGGTAATGGATGTTCAAGTGTGCACTTGAACACAGTTGATATGATAAATTTTACATTGTGTCTAGCTCAGCACAACTTTTATAAAACAGAGTGCTGTGTTGCCAAGTAGACACCCACGCTTGGATGATAGAAAGCCAGGATGGGAAAGGGTCTCTGAACCAGAGGGAGACACTAGAAAAGAAACTGCTTTCTTTAAGAAGGGGAGGGGGGTGGCACTTGGGCCTGCAGGTGCCTCAGAGGAAGAGGAAGCCAAACCATGCACGGTGAGAGGCGTCCTCCAGCTCAGTAGAGCCAGGCCCCCGCTTCTCCACAGCTGCTTTAAGCTTCCCTACCTGCCTGCTCTCCACCTGCTTGGAGCTGATTTAATTAGAAGTTCAAGGTTCCCCAAGTACCCAAAGCAAATGCCAAGTTTATGACCATGAACAGAGAAGCCATAAACCTCAGACCCACTGAAGTGCAGCATGGAGCCACCTGTCACCTGCCACCCCAGGGAGCCAGGCCCAAGCCTGGGTGTGGGGGAGGTCTCACTCCACTCAGGATCAACACATTACCTGGGTCATAAGAAATCTAGTGGATGGTGAACCCCAAAGGGGGCCAGAGCTCATTTCACAGGGCATACATCAGGTACATTTTTCCTAAGCTAGTGGTGATGACTGCCCTCAGGTAACCTGGGCCATCTTGGCAGCGGAGGGCCATAGCGGACATCAAGTAGAACAGGGATGTGCAGGCAGGAGGACCAGGACCTGCTTCTCTGCTCTTTGAATCTGTCACCTACAAAAAAAAATTAAGCTTCCTCCTCACAGGGTGGGTGGTGGTCCCCCGAAGTCATGCAGAGCGGGAACTTTGGAACTGGGAAGGGCATGGGATCCAGTTCAGGATCCAGTTCCATAACTGACAGGAGAGGGGTTTCCAGCCAGGCCACACGAGCTCCCTTTCGAAGGGATCAAATCGGTCTGAGGATACCAGTCTCTCGAAGTACCCTTTAGTTCCCATGCACCATGTGGGTTAGCTACAATGTGAACTAACACAGACCCCCAGACCCCAAAGACACCCCAGATATCACCTCGCCAGGCCTAGAGGATGTCAAGACAGTAAGAAACAGGACCCTGGAACTCACCTCAAAGATTCCCACCTCCACAGCTGTGAGCCGTGGCTCAGCAGTGCCTACCCCAAGCCTTGGGCGCTGGGAGCATTTCTGAAGGCTGCAGGCACCACACACTCTGGGGGTTACAGAGGGGCTGGTGCTGTCCCAGACGTGAAGAGGGTGGGATGCTTTGATATGACCTTTGCAGGCTAGGCTCCCAAAGAGGCACCTGCAGAGAGAACAGAAGAGTCATCCTTGAGGTTCCTGACAGGTCAGAAGCCACAGCCAGCTCTGTCTCCCCATGTGGGCTCTCTATTTCAAATCTTCATTTGTTTGTCTGTGTTACTGCTTACACAGCCAAGGGCCCTGCACATGCTAGATGGAGCTCTCCCACTGAGCTACATTGCTGGCCTTTTTCTCATTTTTCTATTTCAGGACCTGGTCTCACTAGGCTCCCCCAGCTAAATTTGACTTCCCTCTGCAGCCCAGGCTGCTGGATTTGCAATCTTCCTGCCTCAACCTCTCCAATAGTTAGTGACCAGTCTGCAAAGCCAGACCTGCCTTTATATGCTTTTCTTGTAGCTGTAAGTCTACCCATTGTAAACTGTCTAAACCCACAGGAAAGTTTGTGCTGGTAAATGAAAGTTCCGCATACAGGGCTCACGGAGACTGAACATCATCCCAGTTTTTTTCTGAAGCTGTTCATGCAGGTGTGTTGGCAGCATGGTGTTCTAGTGTCCTTTTTGTTGCCATGATAAAACTCCAATCAGAAGCAACTTAGGGGAGGAAAGGCTTTATGTGGCTTATACTTCCAGGGAAGTCTGGGCAGGAATTCAAGCAGCTTGAAGCAGAAGCCGTGGAGGGACCTTGCTTGCTGGCTCGTGCTGGCTCGCTCTCTAACTTGTTCACAGGATTCATGTCTAGCTAGTTTTTCCCATATAGCTCAGGCCTACCGGCCTAGGGATAGGCCGCCCACAGTGGACTGAGTCCTCTGTCATCCACCACACCCCACAGATGTGTTCACAGGCCAATCTGGTCTACACTCTTCCTTCATCAAAGCTGTCCTCTCAGATGACTCTTGACCATGTCAAGTTAACAAAACTAGCTAGATCAGATGGGCACTAGAGGAGCAACCCATTGATGGATGAGCATCTTCCCCTGTGGGGTCAGAGGTCAGTGAAAAGGGTCTGGGACGTTTTCTTGGGTTCAAGTGGCTTATGCCCTCCCCCCAAAATGTTGATGCCCTAAGGCATGTGGCCCTCTTTGAAAGAGGGTCATTGTAAAAGTGAGTAGTTAAAGGTAACACTGAAGGATGGTGACCCCTAGGCTGATGTGACTGGAGTCCATAGAGAAAAGGACAAACTGCAGACAGACAGATAGACAGACAAGCACACACTCACCAGGAAAAAATGAAAGCAGAGACCAGAGCAAAGCTTCCACAGACCAAAGCTCACTGGCAACTCAGAAGCCAGGCAGGGCACAGACTGTCTCCAGTCCACAGAGGAATCAGCCCTGTCCACAACTACCCTTTGGATTTCCAGCATCCAAGGCAAGAGATGTTGGCGTTTCTGTTGCCACATCTCTGGTGCCCTCACAGCAGCTCCCCACTCTGTTGAATCCTCCCACCCCCAGCACCCCTTCCTCTCAGGGGGCTTCAAAGCAGTCCTGGCGTTAGTAGCTTCTCGTCTCCCAGGGATTCTTGCTTTGGGTCAGGACACCTGACACACCTTCCTGCCTTCTTCCGCAGCTCTCCCGTGGGTGTCACACACCCAGCTCTAGAGCTGCAAACTGCCCAGTGAGGAGCCTGACAGGACCAATGAGGCTGCAGCCACCATTCGGGGTGGGGGCACAGCCAGCAGGACACATGGAGCTGCCAGTGCTGTGCAAGCTGCCGCTTCATATGAGACAAACATCTCTGCATTTTCCCATTCATGGGGGTCCTGGAACCTCCCTGCAGGGATACCAAGAGACATCCACGCTCATGGATTCCTGTCCTCTCCTCCATCCCAGCTACATGAGGACAAGAGTGTTCTGTTCTACTTTATTAGCATGTAACAGCACATGTGTTCACAAACACACATATACACACGTGTGAACACACATGCTAGGTGTTTATGAATCCTTGTGGACTCTCTGATAATACAGTATCTCTGGAACAAATCTGTGATAACTCCCGCTACCCAGACGCTCAATCCCCTCGGCACCTTATCTCATTTAACTCTCCCAACAGGCTGATGAACATGGAAGACTGTCCTTGCCTTGTAGCTAAGGGACCTTCCCCAGTTCCACAGAGCTTTAGCATGGTGGAGTCAGGATGTGACCACAGGACACCAGATCCCAGAACTCACAGCCCTGACCATCCATCAGCACCTCCCCTCTCAGGGACTCTGACGGGTCAGCACATACCTGCCCCTTCACATATTTAACCAGGCTCTGACTTCAGTATGTGACACAAGGAGGTCCCTAATGATATGCAAATAACATGCAAATTAAATGCAACCCTCAGTGAGGATCAAGATGCCTTTCTTATTTCTTTTTGCTGTGCAGAACAAGCCTGGTTGTTCTAGAAAAAAATAATGTCACTGAAAAATAATGATGTGGAAGCAATGAGCTGGGGATGGATCGTGCAGGCCCAGGCAGTAATTGCCTGCCTGGTGCTGCGCACTTCACTAGGGGAGGAGGCTATTAGCCACACTAAAGAAAGCATTTATTCACAAGAAAGCTCATAATAAGGGAAGTGTCCCAGGAAGAGATGTCAGCATCCCTCAGATGAGGGTGAGTGGCTCCTTCTGACTGCCGAGACGCCTTCCAAATAAGTTTGGGAACAATGTTCAACATTCAAGCCACCACAGGAAGCAGTGTAGAGTGAATGAACGTGCCGATGAGAAAAGAAACCCTCCCAGGCTTGGAAAGCAGCTCAGTCGAAGGGCCTTCCTGGCTAGCATGAGGTCCAAAGTTCGATCCCCAGGCGGGGTGGTGCGGGCGTCACTGGAGCCCAGCAGACGGGGACAGTGGGGTCCCAGGCAGGAGTTGGCTGGCCAGCCTGGCCTACTCGGTGAGTTCCAGGCCAGTAAGAGACCACTGCAAAACTCAAGATGGATGCCTCCTGAGGAACAAAACCCAAGGATGACCTCTAGCTTACACACGCATGTGCGTATACACATACATGTGTACTTGAATACGCATATGTGCGTGTACCCAGACATACAGGTATGCACATATGCATCTGCACACACACACATACACATATACACACACATGTGGGGATAATGAATGGACGTGAGTGTGCTTGAGAGTGAATCCATCATAGTGCTGAGAGCTGGGGCCTGTCTCCATTGCACACACAACCCAGGACCTTGGATGAAGGAAGAACTGGGGATGAAAAGACAAGATGGTCCTGTAAGATTAGGGTGGAGCCAAGATTGTCCTTTCCTCATGGAAGCTGGAAGATCCATTTTGAATAAAACCATGGTTGGGACCAGGCTGGAGGACCCAGTTCCAGAGACAGCTCCGGCGAGGAGCTCCCCTGGGAGAGCTCCGGGAGGTCTGGAGGGAGGGGTGTCCTCCTGGCTCGCGCTCACGCTTAAAAGCTGAACTCATCATAATAATATCAGCACAGTAATGGTGCGACCACACACACACGCACGCACATGCACACACACACATGCACACACACGCACATGCACACATACACATGCACACACATGCACACACATGCACATACGCACGCACATGCACACACGCACGCACATGCACACATGCACACACACATGCACACACGCGCACACACACATGCACACATGCACACACGCACATGCACACACTCACATGCACACACACATGCACACACATGCACACACACATGCACACACAGAATTCCCATTTTATGCTGGGTCCCTCCTAATTCCATCCACTTCTCAATCTTCCTGTCCCTGGAGCAGGTACCAGTGTCTCATCTCTTAGCTGACCTGAATGCTCACCAGCTCTCCACTGCTCCACAGGAGAGAAAAACATTTAATAGCATCAGTGAGGGCTGGCAAGATGGCTCAGCAAGTAAAGGTGCTTGCCACCACATGATGAAAAGAGAGAACTGAGTCCCAGAACCGTCCCCTGATCGCCACACATGAGCTATAGTGTGTACACACATGTGCATGTGCACATGAAAGAGGGAGGGAGGGAGGAAGGGAGGGAGGGAGGAAGGGAGGGAGGGAGGCAGGGAGGGACGGAAGGACTTTTTTAAAGCATCGATGGACTAGCTCCATGTTTTTGCTGATAATCCCCGAGTGGTCACCTAAAGACAAGATCTTCACCCTCACCTTGAGGGAGGTTTAGAGGGTGCCACATCCCAGGCCAAAGACACAGGCAGAAGACCTGTGATGTTATTTTGAGGGGGAAAAAAAAAACCGTGACACAGTTAAAGATCTTAAGGTAAGCCCGGCATGGTGGCGCACACCTTTAGTCCCAGCACTTGGGAGGAAGAGGCAGGTGGATCTCTGTGAGTTCAAGGCCAGCCAGTTCTACATAGTGAGTTCCAGGCCAGCTGGGGCTACAAGGAGACCCTGTCCCAGAAATACACACACAAAAAAGTTCTTGAGGTGAAAACATCCTGCATTTGGACTCTAAATCAGTGACACGTGTCCTCGACGAGATGGTGGAGACAGAAGAGGCTGAGAGCAGAGGGAGGCCATGCAAACACAAAGGCTGAGACAGCAGAGGGAGGCCGTGCAAACACAAAGCAGATAGGGTCAGGTGAGATGATACTGCCATGCGCCGAGGAACCTGAGTTCTGTCCAGACAGGGGACAGCATTCCCTACAGCCTTGGAGAGAACAGTGCTCAGACTTCTAAACTATGGGCAAAAGAGAAGACGCTGTCACTTTAAGCCACCTATTGTGAAGACAGTCATTACAGCAGCCACACTAAGTTCACAGTCTGCGAGCACTCTGTGTAACGTCTGTTCCCTCGCTTTACCTCCCTGTCCTTCTTTGTCACTTAAATATAACATACTCCCCTGCCTGCTCCAGGACCTCTGCACATACTGTGCTTCCATCAGTCCCCAGTTAGCTTAGACTTCAGTTCTATCTCTGTTCCCCTGAGGCAACCTTCAACGACATCGCCGAGGAACTGTGATTTCCTACTGCGGACCTTCCCAACAGCAAGCATCTTTCTGGTGGCATCTACCAGTTCCTATTGCAAAGGTATGGAGTCCATCTTCTTTTCCACCAGAGCTGCTACACAGGGTGGGGTCTGCCTGCCTCTGTCATGCCTGTCCCCAGAACTCATCAGCAGTGCCTAACTTATAACTGACACCCAGAGATTTCAATGACTATAGGACAGTCATAGTTGGATTCAGGTTGTCCCAACCTTACACTGTTGACATTTGGGGACAAATGACTCTGTTTGAGGAATGGGGAGCTGTGCTGTAGATCCTAGGATACTAAACAACATCTCTGGGCTCCACTCAGACGGCATCAGTAGCACTCCTTAAAATGTGACCACTGAAATGGACAGCAGATTAGCCAGGTGTCCCCTGGGAGGAGGCACACTTGTCAGGAGGAAGAACCAGAGCCACTGGGCTCTGGGAGACATGGATGCTAAGTGCACTTGATCTGAGTCTCCACACCCCAATTCTCACCCTACCTAGAAGGCTACGGAGCGAGCCAGCAGCAAGGCTGAGGGGGGAAGACAGGCACAGACATTGACAGGGCTGCTAGCATACTGAATCGCGGCCCTGAATCTAAGGAGAGGAAGGACTGGAGTAAACAGCCTGGCCTGACAGGTAATGAGGCCATTTGAATCTAGCCTCTTGCTCCCAGCCATCAAATCATCACTTTGGTTTTGCTTAAAGAGGAAAATAAAAAATGACCAACAGAAAAATTGGCAGGTGACATGGAAGGCCCTGGGCATTTGGAGCTTGTTATCCTCATCTCATCTTTTATGTAACAAGGAAACAGAAAAGTTTCCAAGCACTGGGGAGTAGGGAGGACAGAACATTCCAGTGGGTGGTGAGGAAGGGTCTGGAGCTGGGATAGGCAGAAGGTTATCCTGGCTGGGTTATGGGAACCCAGGCGCCCACAGCTCCTTCCATCCCATGTGCCTTGACCTGGATCTCTGCCAGAGAAACAAACTGGGGTTTGTGGTGTTTGAAGTTTTTCAGGCCTGGGTTCAAGTCTAACTTCACTGGGCTGTAGGCATGGGGCTTTGGACACATGGCCTAACCTCTGCCACACTCACGTTCTACATATGTACTCTCAGAGTTATTATGCCCAGGGATAGCAAGAATTAATGGAGAATTGTGAAGCTTTTAGCTCAAGAGCAAACACTGGACAGGGCTTCATAAATGGTAAGTACCATTACGTGACCTTCCCAAACAGCGCCCCTCACTGACCAAGTGTTCAAACACTTGAGCCTATGGAGGACATCTCTCATTCAAACACTACAGATAAATGACGAGATTGACAGATGATAGGATACAGATGGACATAGATGACAGATAGACTGATAGATACAAAGAAATAGATGGATAGATGAGCAAAAGAAAGGAGGGGAGCAAAAGGAAGGGAAGAGATGGAAAGAAAGAACACCCACTGACTCCCACTCTGCCATCATCTATCCTTCCCTCTGTCTGCCACTCCACATCTCTAGGAAGGAAGGGAGCGGGGTAGAAAGAGAGGGAGGAAGGGTGAGAGGGGTCTCTGAAGAACACAGGTGCAGGCCCTGGTGTGGTTTGTCTTGCTCTGTGGAGAGCAGAATTCACAGTTTTGCTGGCACAAGGCAGACGTCTGCACCGCCAGCAGCTCACACTATCACAGATGACTTTTGTGGTTTGAAATGAGGTTGGCAGGAAGGGACAGAAACATCAAGAGAGGACAGGTCAGGACACGAAAGAAAAGGCTCATTGGACCTCACAGATCCATCCTCCCCACTTCTTGGAAGCTGGCCACGGGGGTGGCAGCCACAGAGTTTTGGAGGAGGAGGCAACTCCTGGGGACGCAGCAAAGACACAAATGACTCTAACCACCTCCACCTAAGGAATCCCAGTCCCTGGGACTCAGGAAGCCACCAGCCCGCGCTTCCAAGCCAGATGTAAATGAGTGAGCCCAACAGCATTCATGTAGGGGGCAGAGGAGAGCCAAAGATCCCCCCATTCTATTTGAATCTTCTACTCATCTGAGGAGTTGTGGGGGAGAGGAATTTCCCGTCCTGCTTGGGAGGTGGCTACAAGGGGGTGGAGGCCAGCAGCAGCCCCTACCAAAGCCAGGCTCATCAAATATTCACTCAAATGCCTGTCACCCTCACAGGGAAGAGCAGATTTAAAGTTTGAATTTGACTGATCTATTATTCTTTTTGGAGCCGCAGGTGGAAGTCTTTCATGAAGCTGCAAATTATAAACCCATGCCATTCTTTGAAGAGAACTTTGTCATCAGCCGTGACTTACTTTTCTCCCCTCCATCCTGTGCCCTGTACTGGCTCTGTCCAAGAAAGAAGGAGAAGCAACAGAGGGACCCGGAACTCGGGGGAGGGTAGGTCCCCAGTACCGGCTCACTCTCATCCCTCCCTCTATCCATCCCTCCCTCCTTCCTTCCATCCACCATCCCTCCATGCGTCCACCTCCCCTCCTTCCGTCCATCCCTCCCCACATCCCTCCATCAACCCATCTATCTATCCCTCCCCGTCCCACCCCTCCCTCCATCTACCTCTTATTTCCTTCCCTCTACCCATCTGTCCCTCCATCCAACCATCCATCTAGTCACCCCTCGATCTAGGCACTCCTTGGCTCCTGGAGACCTGCAAAGACCGGGAAACCTTCCCAGGATCCTTGAAGAAGAAGAGAGGTGGAGTGCTCCTGCAGAGGGTGGCAGCACTTCCGGTACCTTACTAACCCCATCTCATTTCATCCTGCCTGCCTGCTCTGAACGAAATTCTCCTCTGAGAGGTTTAGCCACTTGTCTAAGATCACACAGCAAGCAGAGCACAATTCAAATCCAGCCTATGTCCATGAGCTCTAGATCTTGAGCCTCTGATCCACACTGCCATTAGCATACTGAGTCCTCTATGCTCAATCTGTGCATAATTTCCCCCGCAGTGAAGTTGGGCAGCATCAGGAGGCTTTGTTGGTTGTCATAACCTGGGGCTGGGGTTGCTGCCAGCATCCAGTGGGCAGAGACTGGAGGCACTGAGGAAAACCTGCCACCCCCAGGATGACGCCCAGGCCCACCTCAGTTATCCAGCCTCGGATCCCAGCAGTGCGGAGGTTGAGAAGCCACACCCACAGAAGCCACACCCCAGTCCTGCCATCGTCCTGGAGGATCTAGAAGATCCTTCCCAGCACCCTGGCGAAATTCACCTGGGGAAGCGATGGGTATTTGGGAATCTGCCTCTGTGGGTTGCCCCTGGATTTAAAAATCTCATCTAAATTCATGCTCACGCTCCAGTTTCATGCCAGTGAGACACAACTTTCTCATTAAGGGCACGGTGGAAGTTTCTCTCCACTGAGAGCGGTAAGAACCGGCACTCCCTCACAGTGAGGCGGCTGTAATTAACAGTAATGAGACCCCTAAGCTTCCGTCTTGCCAGCACCCAGCCTGGCTGCATGCTGTGGACCACTTTCCCTCCCTCAGCTCTCAGCCCCCTGCTAAGGAAATGCACCCCTCTGGCAGAGCCCCCTTTCTGCTGCCCCCAAACAAGGAACCCTCAAGGGCAGGGGCCAGAGCCCAGCAGAAGCTTTGGGACCCAGCACAGTACCCAAGTTCCCTACATTGCTGTGCTACGGGGAAGTCACTGAGGCTGACAGGGATAATGGCCACTCACAGCCTCCCACAGCTGACCGAGGAAGCACTCGTATCCCCATTTTAAAGATCACACATGTCTTCACCTGGGTTCGAGAGGCACAGCAGAGAAAGGGATCAGAGACTCCACTGGGAGCCAACAGGACCAGTTTATTAAGAGAAGACCAGATGGGACTCGCTTCTCCACACTCGGAAGTGGAGAAATGGAGAAATGCTAGCGCCCCGGGAGACTGCCCCCTCATCTTGGGGCTCGGGCTCCGGGGAACTGGGCTGGTGTGCCTGGCTCCAGATTGGGATGGAGAAGCTCCCTCAGGGAGAGTGTGAGAGGCAAACTCCCGGGACAGCAAGATCAGCCGAAAGCCTACAGCCCTCAGCCCCCTCTAGCCCCCTCCTAACTTTTATGGGAGGGGTTTTGGGGTTCCCATGACATCCGACTGATGATTAAGGTAAAGTTCTGGCCAGGAAGCAGTACCTTTTTATGCTGTTTGTGAATCCTGGGCTGGGAATCTTATCTATTCAAGAAGTTGTAAAAGTCAGTTCCTGTCCTCAGATCTCGGTGGGCTCTGAGAGTCTGGTCCGAATTGCCAAGGTGTCTGTCCTGGGACTGCTGGGGGCGGAGGTTGGGGGTTCCAGTCACATCTTACATTCACACCTTGCCGTAAAGAGTCAGAGAGTCAAAACTGAGCAGCTGAGCCACAAGGTCAGTCACAGCTAGGCTGCAAGAGCACAAAACAGCCATGGGGAGCACAGAGAATGCTCACCCTTCTACCTGTCCATCATTTATTCACTCATCCCCATTTAGCCACCCACCCAGTCCTCCACCCATTCATCCACCTACTCACCATCCACCTCTCCATCCATCTACCTAATCATCCACCTATCTATCCACCTCTCCATCCATCCGTCCATCTACTCATCCTCCATCTATCCACCCACCCATCTATCCATCTACCAATTCGTCTCAAACTCATCCATCCTTCCATCTATCCACTTAGCCATCATCCATCCTTATAGCAAATATCCATTGACAATCTACTGTGCATCTGGATATCAAGGCAAACAAATGTCTCTTGAGCCAGTCCTCAAGTAGTACAGCTATACTGGTCCTCGCTGGGTTCCTGGACCATGTGAGTGCTGTCCTGCCCCAGTGCCTTTGCACATATATTCTTTCTCCCTGGAAAATCTCCTTCACCCTCAACACCTGCTCCTCCCATGCCATTCCTCTACTCCAGCCTCAGATGAACGGAGAAGCTCCCTCAGCCCCTCTGTCATTCTCCACCTCAATGCTCTAGATGCTTCTTTCACAGATCTTGCAACACTGAAATTATTTTTATTGATTCCACTGTAAATGAGTTTTGTGTGAATTCCATGCAATCAAGGATTCAATCTTTCTAATTTGCATTACATCCTCAGCACTTGGCACATAACAGATGCTTAATAAACCGCTATTGAAAGAAATGAATGGATTTAAACCCAGAAAAGTTGGTTCCAAAGTATGGGTAGCCTCCATGAACGTCTCAGACTCTGCTATCCAATATGGCAGAGAGTGGCCAGGCAAGACCATGAGCTCTGAAAATGCAGTGATCCTGAACAAAGACCAGAGTTTGAAGACTTCCAATATGTGTGGGGGTGGGGTGGGGAGGGTGCTGTCAAGTACTTCAACTTTAAAAGAAAAAAGTTTTTTCTTAATGGGGGGAGGGTATGTGAACATGTGTGCAGGTGCTCACAGAGGCCAGAAGAGGGAGTCAGGTCTCCTGGAGTTGCAGTTACAGGCGACTGTGAGCCTCCTGGTGAGGGTGCCGGGAACCAAACTCAGGTCCTCTAGAAGACAAGCAAGTGCCCTTAACCACCAAGCTCATCTCTCCAGCTCCTCAGGTATCTCAATGTTTTAGACTACTTACACATTATATTGCTACCTGGGAGTCTACTGGATGAAATAAATTAAATAATTAAGACCAATTCCATTACTTTCTTTGTACTCTTCTAAAGCAGCTGTGACTGACCTTCGCATTACACCTGTGCTGTGTCTTTCAAGCCTGCTGGATGATGGCGGTCTGTCTAGCACTGCCTAACTTCTACTCCCCCAGACGTCCCCTGATTAACTCTGTGACCTCGATCCAGTCCATTAACCTCCTCTGTGGAGCAAGTGGATGTGAGCACGTCCAACCTGCTGACCACACAGGCTGGCGATGCAGAGAGGAGGTGCTGGATCTGGGAGAAACCTGCTCCAATCACAGCTCTTTTGTAGTGAGCTTCTCTGATTCAGTGTCTCCATCCCCATGTGACTTTTTGCTCCTGTGCCAGCTCCTGGATGTGCCCCCAGCATTCTCCAGCTTTCCTAGCTTTAGGTCTTCACAGTCTGACCTCTGTGGTCCTTACTGGTCCTTCTTCCCAAAGGAACTTCCACAGCCAGATACTGATGCTAAAGAGTTGGAACAAGACAAGTTCATTGTTGGACCCCTCAAGGTCACGTTGGTATGTGATTCACTTTTCTCTTCAACTTTGGGGATTGTCTTTCAAGTTCAAGTTACTTTAGGATGGCGCCAAGGGAAACCAAGTCATTCTGACAGCCTCTTCACATACCAAGCTGCATGTAGCTACATGCTCCCTGAGGCAGCCCTGCGTGACTCAGGCTGATGAAGAGATGATGTTTTACTTACTTTTAATATCAGCCTAGCATCCATCTACCTATCCCCCCCTCCCGCAATGAAGCAGGCGGAGATATGGACCTATTCCAACTAGCTTACACCATCTCCTGAATTCTCATAGTTTCAAAGTTGGGCACATAGCTCAAGTTGACTTACTCAGGACCAAAACTTTTATGAGAACCTTTGAAAAAGCAGTTCTTATAATTAAGATTATAAGCTTAGTACTACTTAAGAAACAGGTTAGGAAAAAAAAGTCCAGATCAACACAGAATGAGGGTTCCTAGGACTTTAAGCACCTAGATTCAACCATGCCTGAAAGCCACAATCCTGATGAACTACATAGTCATTAAAGCCAGCAAATGCATTTTGCAGAAGAAGACATGGTAACTTGTGGCTTCACCAAGGAAAAAGGCCAAGAACCAACACATTCTAAAAGGAATTTGCTCTTGTGACTTTTAATTAAAATACTAACTCCATGTGGATTAACAGTGCAGTATCTAGAGGTACTTCGAGGGGTTGCTGAAGAGCTCTGATAACTAAGTTATGAACTTAATGCAAACAATCTCTTCTACAGTCATTGGCTATGCTGAGGATCATGGGAAAGGCACTTTCTCTGGAGCTGTTTTACCAAAACCCTGCTATTCATTCTCAAGAAGGGAAGCAAATCCCTGAACAAGACACCTATATCAAACCTCTATAACAAACCCAACGTTCAGGGATTGTTGTATTGGGGTGGGGGGTGGAGAAAGATTTTAAGAGCCAGAGAAGGAGGCTGACCCCAAGAAATCAGAGTCTTCCAGGCAGCTAGGAAATTACTCAGAGGAACCCACAGCAATGGTGACAGCATGCACAAGAGCCACATAAGCTCAAGTCAGACAAAATCCCCGGACGGAAGCAGGGAGGCAGGTAAAAGGCCCCAGCCTTAGCTGAGGAACTATGGGCAACTGGAGGCTGCTGGTTTTCTTTAAGGTTGCGATGATAGACAGGTTAACCAGGCTCTAGTGGATGGACACACACTGAAGGACATTTAGGGGCACAAATTTGACTCAGTAGGCCATCACATATGTGAAGAATTAAGGAAATTGGGTGGGGGCATTAAGAGGGTACAGATGGGGAAGGGTCTCAATATGATCAATATATTGTATAAAATTCACAAAACAATAAAAATTGTAATTTTTTAATTTATTATGTGTGGATATTAATCATCTTTTCCCCCACCCCAGACCAGAACTAGGTTTTTGGGTTTCGTTTCCTTGTTCCTGAATTTCCACATCAGCCCTACAACCTTCCCACCTTTACCCCAAAGACCCCACCTTTAACTTTCCTGCCTTCTGTAGCCGTCAGAAAGGCCTCCCTACATAACCCCTGCCTTGGTTTTGATAACTGAACTGCCCACTGATGTAGTATCCCGGGAGGGAACTCCTCCAGCTGCACTCTGAGCCACCTGAGGCCCTATTCGGTCATCCTTCATTCTCTGGCATGGCTGGAGCATAACAGCCGTGCTGGAGATGGAGACCCACCCACAATTATGTATGAGTATGTTGCCTACATGTATGTAAATACCTGTGTCATACAATGTCCATGGAGGTCAGAAGATGGGGTCAGATTTCCTGAAACTGGATTAAGGATGGTTGTCAGCTATCATGTGGGTGCTGAGAAAACCCAGGAACAGCCAGTACTCTTAACTACTGAGCCATCTCTCCAGAACCTCAATAAAAAGTTTTTAAAAGAACAATAAAACCTCACTGAACTATGCACGGGGCCCAGAGAATGCCCCAGGCAGAACTGCCCAAGAAGGAAACAGCTCTTCTTGAATTCAAACTATCTCCAAACAAAGGGAGACTAAAGAATAACCTTCTCTTTTAATTAATGCCCTACGATTTGAATGCCTTTTCCTGTGGCCCATGTAACTGTGATGTAGACATCTTTCTTGTGAATTAAAGGTTCTACACAAAGGCTAGAGAGACGGCTCAGCGGGCGTTGCCCTACACAGGTGCACTCGTACACATGCAGGCATACACTCATACACATAAAATAAAAATAATAAACAAAGGTTCTACACAAGAAAACCATGCATAAAGGATGCCTGTCAGCATTTGATAGAGTGAAAGTTTTAAACTTACAAAATAACAATGGTTCATTTATCTGTTACTTCTCCCATGTTATATTTTCTTGATAAATTCAATACCCAGCCGAAAAGAAAGAGAAAGAACAAGGTAGCTGCCCAAGGGTGACCAGATAGAATGGTCCGTGATTAGATCAGGGCCCTGGTCCATCGATGTGACTTTCCGTGCTTTATTCCTTGTGGGTTGTCCTAGTTAGCTCCAGTTATCAACTTAACACAGCCTAGACTCATCAGAAAGGAGAGCATAGATCAGATTGGCCTGTGGGCATGTCTGTGGGAGGTTATCCTGATTGTTAGTGTGGAAGGACACAGTCCACTGTGGGCAGCACCATCCCTAGGCAGGTGGTTCTAGGCTGTATAAGTGAAACTCACTAAACATGAGCTTGGAGGTAAGCCAATAAGCACTGTTCTTCCATGGTTTCTGCTTCAGGTTCCTGCTGGAGTTCCTGTCCTTACTTCTCTCAGTGATGAACTGTGACCTGTAAGCAGAAATAAACTCTTTCTTCCTCTAAGTCAGTGTTTTGTCACAGCAACAGAAATTAAACTAGAATGTGGAATTTTGAGATATCCTTGAACTTGCAATCCTTCAGCCTTCTGAATGCTCAGATTATAACATGGGCTGCCATGCCAGATTCTTTGGATTTTATTCTCATTACCTGGGTGAAACCTATTGAAATGTCACCTGAGAAACAGCCACTTCTGTCTTGAAACCCAGATCCTCGTCACCTCTTTACCAGCCCACAGGATCAGCAATAGCATGTTTCATTGGCAGATGTGGAAACCAAAGAGCTTCTACACCCACCAGCAGTTAGTGCTCACAGACTTGGAAGCCCAGCCTTACCCTCCAAGCTGGAGACCCTACTTTGAAGATTAATGGGGTGACAGAAGTCAAGGGTCTGGAGGGATTAAAATAGAACAGTCTCCCAAAGAGGTAGAGCTAATTTTAGCTTCTGTATTGAGTCTTCCATGTCCCACACACATTCGTGTGTTGAGTTCTTGAACCTCAGCTGGTGGTGCCATTTTGGAGGGTTCTAGAAACTTCAGAAGGCTGGGCCCAGCCAGAGGAAGTAGGTCACTAGAGGCAGGCCTTTGAAGGTCATACGTGTCCAGGGTCCCTTCCCCTCTCTCTGCTTCCTGTCCACCATGTGGGAAGCAGCTACTGCCATGAAGTGCCGTCTCACCACAGGCCTGGAGTCCCAAGAACCAAGGAGAATGAGCTGAGCCCTCTGAAAACATGAGCAAAATGAATCCTTCCTCCTTTACATTGTTTGTGTCAGGCGTTTTGCCACAGCAATGAGAAGTTCAACACAATATGTCAATAGCCACCCCGGCAAAGCCTGGTCCTTCAGCTGTCACTCTCACCTACAGTATCCCCTCTTCCACACAGACTATAACCATGGCGACTCTGACAAGGTCAACTTCAACAACATAAGGTCACCATCTCCCTATAAAAGAGAATCTGAAATTTCCCAGCCAGTCTCCCAAGAATGGACCCAATGGGTTCTGTGTTTCAGTAGACTTTGAGGAAACCTGGGTGAAAGGATTTGCACAATTTTAAACTTACTATGAAAGATGAATGTCCTATAGACTGACATCTGAGCAGCAGAAAAAATGGATCTGGATCATACAAGATTTAAATTTGGATGTGTGGGTAACCTTTAAAAAAAGAAGAAGAGAGTTGTGGTGGTGAACCTTTAATCCCAGCGAGCCCAAGAGCTAGGTAGCAAAACTGGGATTTGAACCCAGATCTTTCTCCCACCTATGTTTTCCTTAACAATGCATGTTTCCTTTTAGATAATAAAATCTCTGTGTGAAAAAAAGTCTCAAAGATTAATGTAAAACCTAGTAAAATCCAAATAAGATCCATAACTGAAATCAAACTTTTTTGAATGTCAGTGTCCTGATTTTGATGACACACTGTGGTAAGCTTTCAGGGTCTGGAGGAGGAATTGAACTGAAAGACTCCAAAGGCAGTTCTTTGCTACAACTTCTCATGAATTTTAAGGTATTTCCCAATAACACTTTATTTTTTAAGATGCTAATAGAAAACTAGCCGTGGCCACATACACTAGGAACCCAAGACCTGGGGAGGCCGATGCAGGAGTATAATGAATTTGAGGTCAGCCTGAACTACATTAGTGAGGCTCTGGTTCGAGAAAAAAGTTTTTTTAAGCTGATAAAGGTTCTTTGAACTTGTGAAAAACCATCTTCCTTGTATTTTTCTCACACCAAAAGACTTATAGAAATACCTAGAAAATCCCCAAATTTGAGTCTGTAAGGAATTGAGACGCGTACTGACTTTTAAACGCATCTATTTCAATCTACTATTTTACAACATAGCACTTTGGAGGACTATAGTTTCACATCTATCTTTCGAAATAAGTAGCAATGCCCCTCAGAAATGGAGGTCTCGGCACACCACTGATCTACCCATGAGTACAAGCGTTGGATCAGCTGTGAACAGTGACCACGGGAGTGGCATCTTCAGTTCAATCCTCAAGTGCCAGAGGCTTTAGCCAGCTTTGCTGCCTAAAGCTGGATCATCAGTCAAATAAATAAATAAATAAATAATAATAAGCTTGCTGCCCCAATGCTCCCCCAAGTGTGGGTTGCTGGGTGCTCCCATGACCCACGCTAACCTACGCTGAACAGACAGGTGACTGCAAAACAGGGACGTGATCCACATCATCATCAGATGTGGGATGCCGGGAATGGAGGAAGGGTGGTGTCAGCAGAGAGAAGGGATGGGAGCCAGTCCCCCTCCAGGATGGCTGTCTGAAAGGGTTCGGCCCTGGTTTGTGAGTCATTCATTAGTGAAGAAGAAACATGACCTTTTCCTGTTGATTCCAGGAAGACTAAGGAAGGGACCAACTGGGTAGAGAAGGTGCCAGAGTCACAGGCAAGGGGAGGACCGCTGCGGAGCCAGGTACTCAGAGGACGTTCCTAGGGCAGGAGAGAGTGCAGCAGTAAATGAAAAACAGGAAAACTGGCAAGTATGGACAGACACTTTATCTCTGGCTTATCAGTTCTCTTTCTCTCATACACAGAGACAGAGACAGAGAGAGACAAAGACAGAGACAGAGACAGAGACAGAGAGATGGGGGGCCCAAAAAATAAGACCACAAGGTAGTATCATCTCTACAGAGGAAGAAACTGACTTAGAAAGGTGAGTGAGGGCCGGCGAGATGGCTCTGTGGGTGAAGGTGCTTGCCGATAGATCTAATGACTGGGTTTGAGTTCCAGGACCCACATGGTGGAAACAGAGATGGAATTCCAACAAATTGTCTTTTGACCGCTATATGCACACCATGGCGCATATCATATACATAAAAAGAAAGAAATAAGTAAGTTTAATTAAAAAAAATATTGAATAAGTCATCCACAGTCTAACAGATAAGTGAAAATCTGGGATGCAAACCTGGATCCTTCTCCCTTCAAAGCTTTCTTTAACAGTGCATGTCTTCTTTGAAATAACAAATGTTTATTTTAAAAACAAGACAATTCTAGAAGCAATGCATGCAAAAATACAAAACTTCTGAAGTTCCAAAGACTCTGTACCTAAAACGACAGTGTTTTTCCAGGGTCACTGTCCTGGTTTTGACAGAGCACTGTGATTATGTAAGAACCATCATCAAGGAGAATGATCTACACTAGCCCCAAACCCGAGAAACTCACCCCAGGCTCGGGGAAGGAGAGGCGAAAAGGAAGAACACGAGCGATGATAGATGAAGAGACAAGAGGCCAACGTGGTAAAGGCAGAGGGTCTTTTGCCATGCCAGGACGCAGCTAGATGAACACAACAGATGGGGTGATGATGGGAACGAACAGTCTGTGGAAAGAAATCCACACGTGTGCGGCCGAATATACTTGACAGAGTTCCCAGGCAACCCAATGATGTGCTTTGGAGCTTTTCAGCGTTGGTGCTGGAACAATGGCTTCCCATACGGAAGCCCCTACCCTTGCTTTTTATCATTTGCAAAGATGAACATGAGCTGGGTCAGAAGCCCTCACAGAAACTAAAATTATATCATGGTGGGCTGAATGAAAAATGTCCACCATAAGCTCCAAGAACTTGAAAGCTTTGTCTCCAGTTGGCACTGTTTGTAGAGAGTCACGGAACTTTTAGGAGGTATAGCCATGCTGGAGGAAGCACGTCACTGGGGGCAGGCTTTGAGAGGTCATAGCTTTGACCACTTCCAATTTCTCTCTCTGCTTCCTGTGCCTGCTTGAAGATGTGAGCTCAGCTTTCTGCTGCCACCTGCCATGATGGACTCTCATCCCTCTGGAACCATAAGACCAATAAACTTTTCCTTCTATAAGTAGCCTCGGTCATAGTGTTTTATCACAGCACCAGAAAACTAACTAATAGAAGCATTAAAAGAAAATGGAGAATGTCTTGACAACATTGAGCTTGGCTTTCCTAAGACACAGAAGACATTGTGCATGAAACATGATTCGTAACTCAGACTCCACTAAAATGGAAACTCAACTCCGAGAGACAATTAATTAATTATAAGAGTGGTCAAGAGAGCCACTGACTAGGGGGAAATAGCCATATATCTGACAAAGAACCCACAATACAATAATTTAAAAGTAAACACCATAATTAAAAACAGATGAAAGATTTATAAGGATGATTTGCATTAAGAGCGAAAATGAGAGTAAAAATGAGATAGAGAGAGACCTTTCATCCCAGCACTCAAGAGGCAGAAGCAGATGGATCTTTGTGAGTTTGAGGTCAGTTTGGTCTGTATAGTGAGAGGTATATAGTGGTATACCAGAGGTATGGGGAGGCCCTGTCTCAAAAGAAAAAGGAAGAAAGAAAGAAAAAGAAGGAGAGTAGAGAGGAAAAGAAAAGAGAGAAAATCATAGGCTAGATGGTTTAGTGACACGGGCACCTGTTGTTAATCTCTGGGACCCCACATGATATAAAGAGAGAACCAATCTCCCCAGGTTGTCCTCTAACTGCACACATACACACGATGGCATTTGAGCACATACATGTGCGTGCATGGATAGATAGATGATAGATAGATAGATAGATAGATAGATAGATAGATGATAGATCAATAGATAGGTAGAATAGATAAATCAATAGATAGATGGGTAGATAGATAAATCAATGGATAGAATAGATAAAGCAACAGATAGCCTAGATAGATAGGATGGATGGAAAGATAGATATATAGAAGAGATGGATAGATTAGAATAGATAGATGGATGGACAGATAGACAGATAGGATGGGTAGATAGAAGGATGGATGGATGATAGATAGAATAGATAAGATAGATACATAGATGATGGACAGATGGATAGAATGATGGATGGATGGACGGATGGATGGATGAGTCAGTGAGTGAAAGGTGTCCAGCAGCTCAGCCTCTGGGAAGACACAATCTAAAACAGTACACTGCCGCTTCCCACCTGCAGCAATGGGGGAGCTAAGCAGTCAGACAGCAGCGAAGGGCGGCAAGGCACAAAGCAGGCCTCCCATCTTCAGTGTGGCCCTGACTCTGGCTTCTCCTGAGACTGTCTTCCATGCAGTGAGATGCTCTTTCCAGAGTCCAGGTTCCCAAACTAACATGCTAGTTCCTCTGCCCCAGATATGACAAGCAAAAATGTCCTCAGGCCCTTCCAGATACTGTCAAAGGGACAAACGTGGGTCACCTGAGACCCATGACAGACAGCCACTGGAGTCTCCCACCTGCTGTGGGGCTGAAAATGTACACATATTTTGGAGAATCATCTGCAACTTCCTTATAAAGCTAAACAGATACATCCACAAGGATTTAACAGTTCTACTCATAAGTATTTAATTAATCAAGAGAAGTGAAGGCACGAGATACACAGCCACACAAGGAAACTTAGAGTAGTCAGTCTCAGCAGCCTGACCTAAAAATACTCTAAAGGTCCACTGATGGGAATAAAGTGGCTAAACTGTGTGTATGTCCAAAACTCAGTGGAAAAGTGCTTGCTGTGCAAGTATCTGCACGAGTTCGAGCCGCAGCATCTATGCAAAAAGCCTAGGGGGTGGAGCACTGGGAGGTGAAGACAGGATTCCTGAGCTGGCCGGCTTGCCAGCCTGGTGGAGCTGGTGAACCCTGATGCCAGTAGAGACCCTGTCTCAAAAAACTCAGGTGGAGAGCAACTGAGGAAGGCACCCAGGTGTCAGCCTCTGGTATCCACATGCATGTGCACACATGTGTGTACATATACATATGCATACATACACATGTGTCCCAAGGAGATACTGGCATTCTAACCTCTAGTATCCGTGAGTGTGACCTTATTTGGCAGGATGTGGTCAAGTTAAAATGTGGCAGGATGCATCAGAGAGCCTAAATCTGCTGACCAGTGTTTTTATGAGGAAGAGGGGCCCACTAGCTAAGGGGGGAAGCCACATGTAGAGAGAAGTGGGGTTCAAATAACACAGCTCCATGCTGTGGAGCCTGGCACAGGATATGGTACCAAATGTAGCACAGGGTGTGACACAGAACATACCAAGGATCACTGGGAATCACCACAGCCTCAAAGAGATAAGGAAGGATTCTTTCTAGAAGGTTCAGAGGTACCTGGCTCTCCTGACACTTACTTCGCCTTGAGCTTCCAGTCAACAGATCTCTACAGTTCTAAGCTGTTCTGTCTGCAATGCTCCGCCTGCCACTTGGGGAACAGATGCAAAAGGAGGTAAATAAACAGCAGTCTGTGTGAGGTGAACCAGGAGCGGCATTCAGTGACGATCCAAGACCGAAAAGGCCCGTGAAAGGAGTCAGTCACAAGAGTGTGCATACTCCCTGCTTCCACTTACGGAAAGTTCTGGAAGGAGCAAAACTCTGTAATCACTATCAGAGAAGTCATCACTCTCAAGCAAGGGAGACAACTCAAGAAACATGAAGGAACTTTTAAGAGTGGGTAAGGCATGTTCTAGATCAAGTTTGGGTTGGTGAGTACCAGGAAGTAGATGTTTATCAAAACTCATTTGACTTAGGACCAGAGAGACAGCTCAGAGGGCAAAAGCACTCACTCTATAAGCATGAGGACCCAAGTTTGGCCCACAGCACCACATACAAAACCTGGCTGCACATGCCTACAGCTCCATCACTGGAGGTGGGGACAGGAGATCCTAAGAGCTTCACGGCCAACCACCATAGCCACCCAGTACAGCCAAAATGTCCAGCTTCTCATTCAGTGAGAGACCCCATGTCAAGGCAGTACAGCAGAGATTGATGGAGGAAGACACTCCTCTGGTCTCTGCCTGTGTGCACACAGGAATGTAGCCACACGCGTACACACACAGTCATTGAACTAAAAGTTTTTGTAATGTTCATTACAGGAATTTACTTATTGTGTGTGCATGTGGGGTGGGGTGAAGTGCAGGCCATGGGGAGCTTGTGGAGGTCAGAGGATAACCTGTGGGAGTCCTGAGGATCAAACTCAGATCGCCAGGTCTGGTGGCCAGCGCCTTTATCCACTAAGCCATCGTGCTGACCCATGGCTTTTCTTATTGTGTGAAAATTATACCTCAGTTTTCAAAACTATAAATACAAAGCTGAAGAGAAGAACAGACAATGAAGAAATGTGTTCCTCTTCCATATGGGTGAGGGAAGACAGGGAAGAAGACAAAGATGATTGGCAGAAAAGACTCAAAGGCAAGTGTACCCTCGCTAGGCCCCGCCTCCAGCAAGTTTTGCCATTTTGATACTCTGTGCTCAGCATGGTCCAGTAAATTCACAAATTCCTCATTGGAGGCCAAGTTTGCAGGCTGCTCACAGCAAACTGGCCCTGGGCAGACATTCCAGCTGCTGTCCATCACAACCTAGAATGGGACATTAACTTCTGAGAGGCCCCTGCGGCTCCCAGAGCCCCCAGCCTCCTCACACATCAGGAAGATTCTTGAAAACTTAAGCAGACAACTGAGATCAAGTTGGAACAGTGCTCCAGCCTGAGCATCCTGTGAGACCCGCCAGCACTGCATCTCTACCAAGCATGGATGATGGCTTTGGAGCCCCTTGGTGCTTGGTCTGAGCTCAGCTCATATTTTATGTGCTATTCAGGGCTGGACCTGAGCAAGACACAGACACAGAGGGGCTCAGTGGGAAAGTGGCAGACTTAGGGCTCCATTACGCCTCTAGCCGTGGGCCAGCCTCGGCTAGCAACTACTGCAGATGCACAGAGTGGTCAGAACTGGGAACTGCTCCCCACCCGGCCTCGTCATGGATGCTCCATGTGTGACATGGAAATTTCCTTTTGTGATACTCAGCCAGTGACACCTGCTTCTAAACATTGCTAGGGGACAAAAATCTACAATGAGTATGACAGGGTTTTGTCAAATATAGAAAAAGATGTCACTACTGGGGTGTCATTTTTACTAAGAAGTAGAATCTGCAGCCTTTGCGGTGTCCACAGTCCAATGCCAAGGGCAATGCACGTGTCCTCCCTAGAATGCACTGATTAACTGATCCACACATATGTTGCGGCAGCTCTGGGGAAGGGCCCCTGAGGATTCACATTCAGGGCTGTGCTTGCAATGGTTATCACAACAGCAGTTCCCTGTGACAACAGTGTAAGAATGTTCTCACTCCCGATGGCAGGGAAGGACAACTCTAGATTTGCCGAAAAGAAAGTGGTGGTTAGGTTTACATGTCAACCTGCCACAACTTAAATCATCTGGGAAGAGAATCTCAGTTGAGGAATTTCCTAGATCAGATTGGTCTGCAGGCAGGTCTGTGGGGGATTGTCTTGACTGTTAATGGCAGAAAGGCCCAGTCCTCCTGGGCAGGTGGACCTGTGCTATACGTGGAGGCAATCAAGCAGGAAACAGAGATGCATTCATTGCTTTCTGCTCCTGATAAGGGATTGGATATGATGGGACTAGATGCTTGAGTTCCTGCCTTGACTTCCCTTTGATGACAGACTGTGACCTGGAATTGTAAACCAAATGAACCCTCTCCTCCCCTAAGGAGATGTTGGTCAGGATATTTGACACAACAATGGAGATGAAACTAAAGGAGAACAAGGAATGTTTCCAACACTTGTTCCCACATTACCCTGCAGCAGGTCAAGACTGGAAAGAAGCAGGCAGGTGTCATTGATGAGGCATCCCTGCCTTGAAGGGACTGAGATCTCTACATCAAGCAGCTTCTCTTACTCCTGCTGTGCCCAGGAAACAATCAAAAGTTGGCTTCCCAGGGCTAGAGAGATGCTCAGTGGTTAAGAGCACCAGATGCTCTTGCAGAGGACCCAGGTTCAGTTCCCAGCACGCACATAGCTGCTAACTATCGGCAACTCCAGTTCTAAGGAATCTCTCACCGTCTTCTGACCTCTGCTGGCATTGCATGTATGGATACACTTACACGCAGGCAAAACGCTCATTCATATATAATCAAATAAAAGAAGAAAAGTTGGCTTGTGGGGGCTGGAGAGATGACTCAGCAGTTAAGAGCACTGGCTGCTCTTGCAAAGGACCCAGGTTCAGTTCCCAGCATCCAGTTCCAGGAGATCCTATGCCCTCTTCTGACCTCCTCAGGCATTGTACAACACAGGTGCACTTACATACATGTGGGCAATACACTCATACACATAAAATAAAAATAAAAGTAATAAATAAAAAAAGAGACATTGCCTTTCCATGCTGGGAGCCTGGGAAAAGCATTAACCCATTCATTCAAGGGACATTTCCTGAGCTTTTATCATTGTGTCTCAAGCTGTGCTGAGCAGAGATGTGAAGGAGATGAACAAGGCAATAGCCTGCTCTCAGAGGCCAGATGCAACCTAAGGTATACTGCAAGAACAAATGTCAGGGCTGGAAACACAGCAGTAAGGACTAACAGGCCTGTGGTCACAAGGGCAGCTTTGGGCAGAAGGCTCAGTATGTAGCACATGTACCACCTATGAGCCATGACAGGTGCTTTCTAACAGCCCCAGACAGTAAATATCTTGGGCTCCCAGGGCCACATATAGCCTGCGACTGTTACTTGACTTTATTACAGTAATAAGAACACAGCTCTAGATAACATGCAAGGAGTAGGTGAAACTGTGTTACAATAAAACTTTATTTACAAAATCAAGGGGCAGTTGGATTTGGCCCTCTAGTCCCTCTCTGAGCAAGAAGATGAGAGCTTTCTCTACAATGGTGATGATGATAAATCCATCCCACGGGTTGCAGATTGAGACATCATGTGGGGAGATGCAGTAAGTACTAACATCTCTGTGATCATTGACTATTTGTAGTTTGAAGTTAGTGTACACAGGCAAGAAGGGCTGGAGGGGTCTAGATCTAGTGTGAAGGGAACCAAGGCCAGTGGTATGAACCTGAACCTCTCCAGCTCCCCTGATGGAATCAGGACAACTTCCCCCGATAACTTCCCTGCAGGGCCATCACTGCCCAAACAGCTCTCTAAAGACTCAAAGTCACAGGTCCTCCATGGCTCCGAGAGGCAAAGAATGACTGAATGTGAATATACACCATCCTGGGGCAAAAGAAATGCACCTTCATATTACTCTTCATCTCCACTGAAAATAAAATGCTCAGAGCTTTCACAGCTGGGAACATGAATCAAAGTTCCCCCGAGGTGCTCCAGTTCCTTCAACACACCACATGTTAGGGGTCAAACCCTGGGCCATCAGGTAATTGCTATACTCTGTGGGATACAGAGGGTGGACACTCAGAGGCCACCATCCTGATGTGAAAAAGATAGTCCCCAAATGCAACTGGGGCTGGAAGGAATGGCTCGGCATCTGCTTCCTGAAAATCGTTGATTGGCCCTGGAGAAAATGAACCGCGCCTGCTCTTCCGAGAACCTGACCGTGGTGGAAGGGGGGCCGGGCTGGAGGTCCAGAGGGCTGTTAAGGATTTTATTCTTCCTCTATTAATTTGAGTTAATAAATACCTCCAGCTTACAGAGAACAGGAGGAGGCATGCAAGACTCATTACTAGCGACCAGACAGCTCCCTCAATGACATAAGACTAACCAGGCCTGCCAGGAGCTGTCACCTGGCCATCAGAAGTGATGCAGGTAGAAAGCTAGCTGGTGCTAGGAGAGGCTCCAGGGCTCCCTGCCCTGTCATCAGTCACTAGAAGCAGATGGCAGCACCTCCCACGGACATCTGCTCCACCGTGTCACCACAGCCACACCTGTGAAAACTAATGGCAGAGAAAGGGGAAAGCCTTCAGAGCTGCTGGACTGACACCTTGAGGTTCAAAGGCAGGGCAGCTAAAATGATGCGTGACAGGTCATAGCCCCTCTATAGCAAGTCCTTCCAGAAGGTTCCCCACGTTTGCCTTCAGGATAAACCAGGAACTTTCTCAGACAGGACAGCCCGTGTCCTCTCCTGGCTTCTGTTCACGCACAAGCCTGTGCATGCACTGTGTACACGTAAACATACACATTCTAGAAGAAAATAAAGAACAAGGCAAAACAAAACAGTGTTCCCCTCAATTCTTGGCTGTGACTTGAGGGCACTGTTTGTATTATGGTGCTACGATCACCTTACCTATGTGTTTTCCTGAGATCAAACCCTGTATGATCCTGTCCACTGCTGCCTATGTGAACCAAGGACTGCTTAGGAGTGGACGAGGACTTGCATGGCACAGGCTTCTGCAACCCACGACTAGTTATTGTTATTAACTCGACTAAAGGGAGAGCCTGGGCATGAATCTCAGGACTGAGGAGTGAGGAATAGGACTCTCTGTATAAGAAGAGGCAGGCTGCCCGAGGACTTAGTTTGTCAGTTGGATTTATGGCTTCCTTTTATCTTGCTCTGCGGTAATCGGGTTGAGTTTTTACTGCCCCCCTCCTCTCTGCCCGCCAGTGACGCCAGCCTTCTGGGAGGGAATGCCACACTTGCCAAATTAAAAGCCCCAAATCTGTTCACTCCCGAGCCATTGTTGAGAGAGAAACTCTGCTTCCTCTCTGACTCTTCGACCTATTTCATAGGCTTTGAAATGAACTCTTCAGTGTGATAGATGAAGAGGCATCAGAAGTCCTTCCAAGGCCACTTCTTCACTGTGCCTGGCTCCCAGATGGCACTCCAAGTCACAGAGGGCAGCTGCTTGGCACTTTGATTTAAGATAAAGGGGAACGGAGAGAAGGGTGGGGTGGAACAGTCACACTGAGGCAGACGGGACCACGTCTGGGTACAGCTGAGGTCCCCAAAATGTACGCAGGGACTGGAAGCTGTGATGCTGAGGCTATTCAGAGTCAAGGGTGTGGCCGGAGTTGCCAGACACAAGGTAGTCACAGAACACTCAAGATTACCTTGACAGAGGGTGCTTTGATGAGCCTACTGGACCAGGGGGTCATCCTGGGTCTATCCTAGTGTGAGATCAGTACGATCTGTACCACCATGGACCAGATGGAAGGTGTGTTACTTTGTTTCCTGCTGTGACAACAGCAGCTTAAAGAAGGAGGGAGTTACTTTGGTTCCCGGTTTGAGGGGACACAGTTCATCACTGTGGGGTAGCCATGGCACCAGGGCACTATGAGCAGAGAGAGATGGGTGCTGGTACTCAGCTCAGTTTCTTCTTTTTACTCAGTCCAGGTCCCAGCCCGCAAGATGGTACCACCCACAGTTACAGTGGGTCTTCGTACATCAGTTAACCCAGTTTAGAAATTCCTTCAAAGACCTGCTCTTGGTGTGTCTCCTAGGTGAGTTAGATTCTGTCATGTCGGTCATTGTTACAGGACTCTGTGCTTGGGGCTCTGCCATATATACATGTATACATCACACATTTGCTTGGGTTCCTATATGATGCCAGGTCCCAGCAGGGCTCCTCTGACAAGCTCAGGAGCCCTGCTCACAGATGCAAACAGTTGAGCTGATAACAGGCCAGCTGATAACAGGCCAGCAGAAGGGAACAGGAGTCTATGAGGAGTGTGTTAAAGCAGGTCATGGCTCTCTCTGAAGCCACTGGAGAGTTTGGAATTTGGAGACCAAACTTGGAATATCCTTGAAGTGTCCCTGTCCCTCCCTGGGACTGGGGGTAGATCCCCAGGAGGCATTTGGGGCCTTTCCCTCCTTCTGTGTGGTCTAGAGAAATAGTGACAGCAGAGGTTCCTAATAAAACTTTCAACTACAAGGGCTGGTTGAACTCTGTTTAGTGCCATTATTGGGCTTGTCAGCATCAAACGCTCATTTTTCTCATTCTTTTCTGCAGCAGAGTTAGGTTTGGGGGCTTTGTGAGATGTGTAAGGTCAATGTGAGCCTGAACAAAGAAAGCGCTCCCCAGCCCCCTCTTTCTAATGTGGGTGTTGGGATCCGAACTTCGGCCCTTGTGCTTGTGCTGTTACACACCTGGTCATTTCCTCAGCCCAGGGTTTGGGTCTTTTGAGTCAGGGTCTCACTCTGTAGCTTAGGCTCGCTTTAAACTAGACTATCCAGGTTGTCCACCAATTCACAGCAGTCCTCCTGCATCAGCCTACTGAGTACTGAGATTATAAGCAAGCACCACCATGCCTAGCAATACTTATATTTAGACACTGAAGAGGTGGCTCGGTGGTTAAGAGGCTGGTTCAGAGGACCCAGGTTTGGTTCTTGACACCCACAGGGTAGCTGACAGTTCTCAGTAACTTCAGTTCCTGGGAATCCAGTGCCCTCTTCTGGCCTCTGTGGGCACTGCACAACATTGGTGCACTTACATACATGCAGGTCAAACACTCATATATGACAAAATAAAAATAAATTAAAAATTTAAAACAATTACATTTAAACAGCTTAAGTATAGTTCTCCCTGCCCAGCTCTTTCTTGCCTACCTAGTTTCATATTCTAAAGCAGTTCCACAGTGGAAGAATCACCTGCCTTGATAAACAGAATTAAGAACTGGGAGTGATGGGTCACAGAACCTAGAGTCATGTAGGAAGGAGCATCTGGGCACAAGGGAGAGAGTAGAATAGGCCAGCCTCTGGGCGTGCCTGTGACAGGTTATCTAGGATAGGCCAGCCTCTGGGCATGCCTGTGACAGGTTATCTAGGATAGGCCAGCCTCTGGGCGTGCCTGTGACAGGTTATCTAGGATAGGCCAGCCTCTGGGCGTGCCTATGACAGGTTATCTAGGACAGATCAGCCTCTGGGGCTATAAGGGGTTATTTAGGTTAACTCAGCCTTGGGCAGACCCCTGAGGTATTATCTAGGTTAGGTGACACTTCTGTTAGGGCTCTCTAGGTCATGTTAGTATTTGGGTGTGCCTATATGGGATTATCCGGATTAGGTTAATTGAAGTAGGAAGACTCACCTAAATGTGATACCATGATCTACCGTTCTAGACTAAATATAAAGAGGACAGCAAGCAGATCACCACATCCATTGTTCTGTGTTTCCTATAACTGTGGACAAAAGGTAACCAGCTGCCTCACACTCCTGCCACCATGCCTTCCTCCCATCATGGGCTGCACCCTCAAACTGTGAGCCAGAATGAACCTTCTTCCTTCCTTAAACGGCTTTTGTTGGGTATTTTGTCACAGCAATGAAACAAGAAATCAACACAGGGAGGTGTGAAAATAAGAGCAACTGCACACAACAAGGTTCTGGGTTGTGTGTGTGCCTGTGAGTGTGCGTGTGTGAGTGTGCATGTGTGAGTGTGCCTGTGAGTGTGCCTGTGAGTGTGCATGTGTGAGTGTGCCTGTGTGCATGTGCATGTGTGCATGTGCATGTGTGTGCCTGTGTGCGTGTGCATGTGTGAGTGTACCTGTGTGAGTGTGCCTGTGTGTGCGTGTATGTGTGTGCCTGTGTGAGTTTGCCTGTGTGCATGTGCATGTGTGCATGTGCATGTGTGTGTGTGCGTGTGTGTGTGCCTGTGTGAGTGTGCCTGTGTGAGTGTGCCTGTATGAGTGTGCACGTATGTGTGTGTATGTTCGTGCTGGAGGCCAGGTGACATCCGCTGTCAGTCCTCAGGTACTGTCCCATCTTTTTGTTATTTGACACAGGCTCTCTCACCAGGGCTGAGTATCCCGATTAGGCCAGGGAGCCCAGGCACCTGTGTGTCACTGTCTCTCCTGTGCTGGGATTACAAATGCGCACCACCATACTTGATGTTTTGACCCAGGTCCCCTGATGAGAAGGCAAGCTCTTTATCAACTGTGCCATCTCCCAGCCCAGACACAGCCATTCTGATTGCTTGGAGGGTAGTGGTTTTCCCAGAGTGTTAAGAACTCTGAAGACTTAGGAAACGTCTGTCTCCATAACTAGTGGCGGAACGGCCAGCCTTGTCCACTCACTGATCAGTCCTGTGAACAGAGATCCAGAAATTTCTACCCTATTCGCTATGTCCATCCAACTCAAAAAAATTCCACAAGATTCCATTAAAATGTCACCCATGACTGGGTCCAGAAATGCAAACTTGTCATCCCATCTACTAAAGAGACAGAGGCTGGAAGATTCCAGGTTCAAAGCCTGTTGGCAACTTAATGAGAGCTTGTTTCACAACACAAAGATGAAACACAAAGATGAAAGGGGCTGGAGTGTAGCTCAGTGACAGAGGTCTTGCCTAGCATGTGTGAGGGCCTGGGTTCCACACCTCGTGCTACAAAAATGAACTAATTAATCACCCAGTGTCTCTCTTTAGGTTTCCTTGGAACTTTTCTCCTCTGCTCAGGGAAAAAAATAGCCCTCCCTTGTCTGCCAAAAGATGTGAATCTTGGCACTGGGGACGTGGCTCAGTTGGTGAAGAGCCCGTTACACAGGCATGAGAACCTGAGTTCAGATCTCGGGCACCCAAGTAAAAAGCCAGGTGTAGTGGAGCACACCTGTACTCCTAACAGGGGAGTGCGGTGCTTTGATTAAGAATGTCCCCTGAGACACCAAGTATTTGAACTGCTTGTCCCAGTTGATGTCACTGTTTGGGAGGGGTTTAGGTGTGTTCTTGCTGAAGGAAGAGCATCACTGGGGACGGCTTTGGGAATTCACAACCTTGCCCACTCCCAGCTTCCCCTCTCTCCACTTCCTGTGCCTGACTGAACATGTGAGCGTTCAGCTTTCTGATCTAGCTGCCTCCTGCCAGGCCTATCCACCGTGATGGACTCAACTCGACTCCTTTGGAACCATAAGCCAAATAAACTCATCCTTCTGTAAGTTCCTTGATCGTGGTATGTTGTCACAGCAACAGAAAAGTAACCAGTACAGGGAGGCAAGGACAGGAAGGGCTCAGAGGCTGTCTTGTCAGTGCCAGAACTGATGAGCCAAATCAACGCTCTCTAGACATGGACCACTGTTGTCCACAGTCATGCATGCACATGTATACATGAACATGTCCACACACATCAACATCAAGGATGGGATCTAGGGACCTGCCTTGGCACATGGCGGCTAACAACCATCTGTATGAGGCCAGGTTGCTGGCCTCTGCAAGCATCTCCCCACTCACAGCACTGGGGCTCAAGTTTGGGTCCCTGGTGCTTATCCCACGCTTGGGTTCTTAGTAAGAACCCAGGAAACAGCTGTTGATTTCATGTTCCATTTGAACAAGCCCATCTCACCTTCACTTCACCAGAGAACATGGAAAAGTAATACAGATTAAGGAGATGCCTCAGTTCTGAGTTGATTCTGGAGGGGACATTTTCTCCACGAGGCTAGTGAGAAGAATCAGGGTTAATCCTCAGAGAACCACAGGGAAGGCTGTCCAACTCCCACGGACACCAAAGTCCTCTATTCACAGCTCCAAGCATAATTTTCTACCTCTGAGGCCTTGTCAGTGAGTTCTCTCCATAGTAGAAAACAAGGCCTGGCCTTTCGTGAGGAGACTCAGCTCTAAGACGACGCTTTGCAAACCTCCAGCATTCACTCTGTCAATCTACTCAAGTGCTCCCATGTCTAATACCACAGTGCTGTTTCTTTTTAAAATTTTCATTGTTACTACTTTGTACATGGTACTATGTTACATAAAGATACTGTCATGCAAGTACTCACTGGAAGTAGACTGTTACTTTAAAATTCTTTTCAATTTATTTTATTTTTATTTATGTGCATGAGTGTTATGCATGCATGTGTGTAAGTGCACTTGTGTCATGCAGTGCCCAAGGAGTACAGAAGAGGGTGTTGGATCCCTTGGAACTGCAGTTACAAATTGCTCTTAATCACCATGTGGGTGCTGGGATTCAAACCTGGATCTTCTGCAAAAATAGCCAGTACTCTCAACCACGGAGCCATCTCTCCAGACCCTCTTTTTAATTTTTTTATTATATTTATTTCACTTTATTTATTTTTATTTATAGGAGGGACAGAGTGTACACCATCACACATATGTAGAGGTCAGAGGACAACTCACATAGAGTCAGGTCTCTCCTTCCACCATGTGGGTCAGGGGATCAAACAGGTCATCAGGCTTGGCGGCAAGTGCCTTTACCAGCTGAGTCATCTCACTGGCCCCATTCACTGTTTCTTTATATTGGCTTTTAAAGCCTCATGTTTGTTTTTTTGTTTCTTTTTTTTTTTTTTTTTTTTTTTTGAGACAGGGTCTTACTATGTAGCCTTCCCTGCCTGGAACTCATTATGTAAACCAGGATAGCCTTGAAATTGCAGAGATCTGCCCACCTTTGCCTCCTGGGTGTTGGGATTAAAGCTATGCGCCACACACCTGGCCCCTGTTTTTCTCTAATAATGTTGAATCGTTTTAAATGTTAACCTCGTGCAGTTCCCCGTACTGCTTGTGATGGTGTGAATGAGAAGGTCCCCATAGGCTCCAAGTATTTGGACATTTTGTCTCCAGTTAGAGGCACTGACTTGGGAAGTTTTAGGTGTGGCCTTGCTGGAGGAAGTATATCACTGGGGGCAGGCTTTGAGAGCCTTTTGGAATTTCCTCTCTCTCCTCTCTCTCTCTCTCCTTCCTGTGCCTGTTCAAGATGTGAGCTCTCCTCTCTCTCTTCTCTCTCCTCTCTCTCTCCTCTCTCCGCTCTCCTCTCTCTCCTCTCTCTCTCTCTCTGCTCTCTTCTCTCTGCTCTGGCCACCTGCTGCCACTACACCTCCCCACCATGATGAACTCTGGTTTCTCTGGAACCATAAGCTCAAATTAGCTCTTCCTTTGGTCATAGTGCTGTCTCACAGAAACAGAAAAATAACTAATACAGTGCTTTAAATCCCAGAGGATGACGTCAAAGCAGGTGACTCCTGTCCCTCCTCCAGTGCCCCATCACTGCCATTGACAGTCAGATCCCAGACCAGCAGCACACAGCTGTACTCAGTCCCAGTACTCGAGGCAGAAGCAGAGGGTCATGATTTGAAAGCTGACAGGGGTACATTGTAAGAACTTGAATGGGAAAAACAGTCAGAGCTGAAGAGATGATTTAGTATGATTAGATGATGTAAGTATGGAGACCTGAGTTCAAAGCCCCAGCACACAACATAAAAAGCCAGGCATGACCACATGTACCTGAAACCCCAGCGTTGTGAGAGGTGGAGACAGGAGGACCACCAGGACTTGTTGACCACCAGCCGAGCTCCAGGTTCAAGAGAGAAACCCTGTCTCAACAGAATATGTTTGAAAACAATAGAGCAGCCCACCCACTGTCCTCCCTGGCCTATGTGTATATGCATGCACACCTGCTCACATGCTTACACACATACCACACACAAAAAAATAGAAGAGAACAAACAAAACAGAAAACAGCCACTCAGATCAGTGACCCCCAAGTTCCCATGAGAGATGCTGACTCAAACATTAATGTAGAAGCTCCTGAGGAATGACACCTAAGGTTGTCCTCTGACCCCTGCATGTATGTTGTCACACATGCACACATGCATACACATACATACACACATACACTAAAAATGAACATATTTTTAATTGGTTTTTTAGGGCCAGCAAGATGTGTCAGCAGGTAAAGTGCTTGCTGCCAAGCCTGATGACACGAGTTCAATCCCCAGAATGCACAGTAGAAGGACAGAACCGACTCCCAAATTGCCCTGTGACTTGCACGTGCGTGCCCTGACACACCTGTGCCTGCACTCGTACACATACATAATAATAGTATTTTATTTTAGAGAAATGGCATTTCAAGATTCCCCATCCTGAGTTGTTAATGGCTCATCTAACCTTGGGGATTTTTAAAAGCTGTTGTCAGGCATAGAAAGAACAGACTCCGGGACTGGAGAGGTGGCTCAGAGGTTAAGAGCACGGGCTTCTCTTACAAAGGACCCAGGTTCAGTTCCCAGCACCCACGTGGTGCCTAATACCCATCTGTAACTCCAATTCCAGGGATCTAACACTGTAACTGGATTACACATAAGGCTGATAGGCATCATCAGCTATAGGACACATCCTACCCACAGGAGGTGGTAAAGCTGTGCCCAGCTGGAGCATGGCATGAGCTCTCCATGTAGAACAGGTTCTCTACAACCTAGAACATCCCTCTCAGTGAGTCCAGGATGGAGCAAGTAGGTTTTCTGAGCACAATGAGGGAACAGAAGCAACGGTCTATGTCTACACAGTGCGGCCTGAGTGTGCAGCTTGTGATAAAATGTTTGCGTAGCACGAGCAAGGACCTAGGTTCAAATCCAGTACCATGGTGGAAAAATACAGCTACATGGCCACTGGGAGCCACTCTGCCTGCCAGCACTCAGATGAGCCTGGGCTGACAGCCACCACTTGTAAGTATCTCTCTGTACTTTCAAAGCTAATTTTCACATGGATTCACCTGACATTATTAATTTCATGCCTGAACAAAACGTCTTGTTTCCTCAAAGTAGAATTCAGAGCCTGGGATCCAGAAAGGGGTGCTTATCAATGCTGAAGGGAAGGCAGACTTAGAGCTTCCCTGTGCAAAGCAATAACAAGACTTAACAAAGTCTCCTGAGCATCTTATGCGAAGTGATTACATTACATAGCGAGTTTCTTATTCTATAATCATAGACCCTGTTAAAGTCATCACTGATTGAAACTGAAACAGTGTTGCAGCTCTTGTTTAGCATGCCAGAGGTCCTGGATTTGATCCCCAGCACTACAGGGAAGGAAAGGAAACAAAGAAAGGAAAGATCAAAAGAAAGGAGCGGAGAATAGGAGGGAGAAGGAGAGAGAGGAGGGAGCGACGGAAGCAGAGAAAGGCATGGGAGAAAGGGAAGGAAGGGGAGATGGCAGGGGGGAAGGGATGGAGGGAGGGGGGAAGAGGGTCAGCATGAATTTGCAGCAACCACATAAGACTTAAAAGAGAAGCTGTCGGTAAACGTGAACCCCGCCCTTCTGCCCCATTTGAGAATTTGACCTTGAGCTGCCTTTCTGAGTCTGATCCTCTGACACCTGCTAAAGAGGCCCTGCACCCTGTGAGCAGGCCACCAAGCTCGAGGTAGAACTGCCTCTGCTAGGTGGAGCTCACGGGGATTGGGAAGTCTCAGGTGGAACTTGAATCATACACAGCCCTGGGATGCTGATTGGGGACCACTCCCTGGCTGAGTGGTTATCACAAGGGCCAGTGTCCCCTGAGCTAGAATGGTTCCCATGCCTACTTAGCGTGGGCCTCATTGCTTTTTACCTGCGGACATAGAAGAATAGCTCCAGGGACCTACAGAAGCCACACTACCTTCCCCGGGTCACTCGGAGCCTAAGTGTGCTCAAGCACAAACTTGAACATGAAAGGAAATGCTGGGTGGGCAGGTCAGAGCCTTTTTCCTGTTTTAATGGATATTCTGTTATCTTCACACTAACCACCCTCCTCTGCCCTCAAACATACATCAAACTTCCTCCTCATGAGTAGCAAAATGATCTGAAGGTGAGTGTCAATGAGTTTAAACACTTGCACATAATTAGTTTTCTCAGATAGACAGAAAGTTCTCTCTAGAACTCTTACTTACATAATGAATCTGTTCAGCCAGGCCTGTTCTCTTCCAAACTACAAATGAAATAGTCCATACTGTGCCCGAAATCAGAATCAGCCAAAATGAAGAAATCAAGGTTCAAATGTAGATAATATAAACACATACTGTTAGCTGACCGAGCCTGGTTCTCTCCAATCTCGGGCTGGTGAGAGCTTGGACCCATTCCCTGGAAGGGTGAGGGGAAATGGCACCCCCAGAAACAGCACGGAGGTTTAAAAGTAGAGACACACACAAGAATGTTTTGAATGTGAAGTGGTGGGAACAGGAGAATCTCTAGGAGTAAAATTGGGCTCAATGGGTAAGAGTGCTTGCCAATCAAGCATGAGGACCTGAGTTCAAATGTCCAAAATCCACCTGAAAACACATTCAGGTGTAGCCATGAATGCCTGTTACCCCAGTGCTGGGGGAGAAGGTAGAGACGGAGATGAATCTCTGGAGTTTGATAGCTCCAACAGAGCTCCAGGTTCAATGAGAGACCCTGTCTCATGGGCCTAAGTCAGACAGTGATGGAAGACACCTGACCTCCTCTTCTGGCCTCTGTGCTCACAAGGATACACACATACACATATACATACACACACACACATCATTCTCTTTACCTACTTGTCCGCTAACTTCAGCCCTTGACTGTTGTGAACGTGTACAATTATCAAGATAGAAATGCTAACAGCTCTGCCTTGATCATTGTACGCTGCATACATGCATCAAATTATACATGGTACCCCATAAGTATATGAAATTTCAGTAGACACACAAACATGCATGAAAACAATTTTTAAGAATTTAATGCCATAGAGATACTATACATTCTGGCTCCTCAGTGAACCACTGGGTGTCGTAAAAGCCAAGATTTGTTTCTGCCTTCCTTAGGAGCCAGATCTTGTCCGTTCAGGTTGGAAGTTTGTGCTCTATGAAGATACTGGATCTATTTGTAGAAAACTAGAAGACTGGACTGGTAAGTAAAACGTGCTTGCCACCAAGCCTGGCAAGCTGAGTTTGAACCCCAAGACCCTTGGGGTAAAGAGAGAAGTGAATCTCACAAGTTATCCTCTGACCTCCACATGCATACCATGACATGCACATTTATACACTAAATTAATTAGTTATAAATAAAAATATGGAAGTTTAGAAGAGAAAAGCAAAGTAAACAAGAGGACCATCGTGCCTGATCCCCTTATGCTCTTTGGGCTTGTTTAAGCTTCCACAATAAGAAAACATTTATTATTTCTGTGAACAGACCCTCTTTTCACACATGCCTGCGTCCTTTGATAATACCAATGAGTGAAGACACACACATACAGATAACAACAGGCAGGGAGAGGAAATGTTATTTTGAGAATGCACACAGAAGAGAAATGAAGATGAAGACCAGTCCAAGCTGCTCTGACCACGCTGTAGTCCAGGCTGGCCTCAGTCTCACTATGCAGCCATGGATGGCCTTGAACTCCTGATCCTCCTACCTCTACCTCCCAAGTGCTAGGATGACAGGTGTGTACCACCACACCTGGTTCATGTGGTACTGCGGATAGAGCCCAGGGCTACATGTGTGCCAGGCAGACTCTCTACCCACTGAGTTACAACCCAGGTTTGTTTCCTTGTTTTTTGACTCTGGTCATCGTGAAACCGGACAGGCCCACTGCCTTGACAGGACTAAGGCCCAGCTGGGCCATCTGATAAACACTGCCATCTCTCACCTTGCAATGCCAAGGCTAGAACAGTTGTGCCACCCGAAAAGTCTCAGCAACTGGCAGTTTTGAAAGATTCCCTTCTCATGCAGAAAAGCTTGTGACCTCTGGAACTCCACCTCAGCCCAGTTAAGAAATAACGGTGGCTTAAAGGCTGTTGAGTGCCCAGCAGGGACTGTGCCCAACCAGAACTGCATCCAACAGGAACTGCTCCCAACCAGGAGTGCGTCCAGTGGGGCTTCAGGGAAGGAGAAATGAGCCAGACATGGAGGGAAGATGACCCACTGCAGAAGCCAGAATGCATGCAGCAGTTGTGCAGGGTCTTCGGATGTACCCACGGGGCAGGGATTGGCTTTGTACGGCCCTCTCACTCCTCCCTGGGGAGATCATTCTAGACCCAAAGCTGTCCCGGTAGGACGAGCTCTCGGAGGGGAGAACAAAACAGGAAAACTGTATTTGTAGTTGATGTAGACACTTGTGTGTGTGTGTGGTGGGTATGTGTGTGCATATATGTGTATATATGTATGTGTGTGAGTATATGTGTGAATGTATAAATGTATGTGTATATCTCTGTATACATATGTATGTATGTATGTGTCTTTGTATGTGTAGATGGGTGTATGTTTTTAGGTATCTGTATATATGCATATATCATGTGGGTATGTGTACATATATATTTATATGTGTATATATGTCTATATGTGTATGCATGTATGCATACATGTGTCTGAATGTATGTACTTGTATTTATGCAAGTGTGTGTGTCTGTATTTGTATGCATACATATATGTGCATGTGCACACAAATGTGTGTATGTTTGCATGTGTGTATATTTGTGTATATGTTTGTATATATATACATGTGTGGGTATGTATATGTGTGTGCATATATGTGTACATGTGCATATGCATGGTATATGCATGTGACATGTATATCTGTGTGCTTTATGTATATAGGTGCATGTGTATATATGTATGTGTATCTATCTACATATGTGTTGATATGTGCATGTGTATGCGCAGGTATGTGCATATATGTGTCTGTATATATTTATTATGTGTAGATATGTATGTATTTGTGTTCACATGTATATGTATGTTTCTATGTGCCTATATGTCTAAATACGTGTGTACACACATACATGTGTGTTCATGCATGTGTCTTTGTGTATATGTGTCTATGCATGTCTGTGTATATATCTGTATGTATATATGTGTACAATATGTGTGTGCATGTGTATATGCATGTATATCTGTGTGTCTGCATGTGTATATATATCTTTATGCGTATATATGTCTATGTATGTATATGTGTGTATAAAAATACATATATGTGTATACATATATAGATCTGTGTATGTGTATGTATAGCCAGGGATGTATATATGTGTGTATGTATGTGTATATGTATGTTTATGTCTGTGTATATATGTCTGTTTGTACGTGTATTTATGTCTGTGTCAGTATGTGTATAGATAGAGGTCTGTGTGAATGTTGTGTGCATGTGTCTGTGTATATATGTGTGTACATTTATGTCTATATCTGTATATAGTCTGCGCATATGCATATGCACATGTGTGTGTCTATATCTGTATATTTGTCTGTGTATATATGTATATACATGTGTGTATATGAATGTGTGTATGTCTGTATCCCTGTATCTGTATATATGTTTGTGTATGTATGTGTGTATATGTGTATATACATGTGTCTGTGTATATATGTATATAACTATATATCTGTGTGTATGTGTATACATGTGTGTCTGTGTGTACCCATGCGTGTACATATGTATGTATGTCTGTGTATAATGTATATAACTTCACATATTTGTGTATATATGTATGTATATGTGTAATGTGTGTGTCTGTGTCTGTATCTGTGGAAACAAGCTGCACAAAGCAGTGCCAATCCTCCAGTCCTGCACAATGTCCAGATACATTCTCTCTTAGCCAGTAGAATCTGTCTTTCAGATGCTAGTCACACCCTGTTAAAATGATGCACCTTCCACTAATGGCTCATAACCTTAGATTTTAAAACATAAGCATATCCCAAGCCCTTTAGCCCACAAATGGGAGAGCTAAGCCTCTGCAAGGTCAAAGCCAAGGTCCCAAGGCTCAGACCAAACTAGGTGTGGGCTGTTGTTACCAGTCCAATAATTAGAGCTCAGCTCAGAGATGCTTCCCTAACAAGCTCTTCCTGCACCCTCCTGGTGATAACTTCTCTGTCCCCCTGTCCCCTCTGACCATACTCTCTGAGGATTTCTTTGTTTCCTTGTGGTGCTAGGGATGGAACTGGAGAGTCCCGTGCATGCTAGGCAAGTGCTCTACCACTGAGGCACACCCAAAGCCTATTTTGGATTCTTACTTAAAAATCAAGTACCAAGATATCCTTTTGAATGAGTGTGCACAGTCCCTAGCCAAGGGTCCAATGGCACTGTCCACATCTCAAAGTGACCACAATGTTCCTCTCTCTGCAGCTTCCTTGAGGTGAACTTTGGCTTCCAGGATGTCTTCCTTGAAGAAACTGAGTTCACTAACCCAGAGAGAAGAAAGTTCACAGGCAAGGCTAACCCTCCCAGATCCTGATGTGGAATTTTCAGTGCCACTGAAAGTGGCTGAGTCCATTCGGAAGACCTTGAGGTAGTAGATTTATCCAGTTCATCCGGACAAAGTCAGGCTCTCACAAGGAGAGGTCAGCCTTGAAAACGCAAAGGGCAACCTCTCATACTCTGCCTCAAGAATGCAGACAAAAATGTTACAGATCCAGAAACCCTGCAGGCCGGTGCAGGGAAAGCTACTTTCAGGTGTACACAGGATGGCGTGAGGCAGACCCCAGTCCTCTCTCCACTGTCCACCTTAGCAATCGCACCCTTGCTCTCCCTGGAACTCTCTCCCACACCTTCACCTCAGGTCTCAGCACCCTCAGTCTCTGTGACATCCAGAAACCATGACTATCAGACCCAACTCCAATCCAAAAAGCATCTTCCCACCGCCTCAACCTCTGAGGGACCAAATACGTTGTTATCTCTGGGTTAGGTTTTCTCACAGCTGCTGGAACAGCCCCTCAGACAGTCCCATCTTCCCCTCCTCAGCACTCAGAAGGGGAAGGCCCTCTCTATACCCTCTACCAGGTCTCAGGACAAACCACAGCCCAATCCAGTCCGGCACACATTTCTATAAACAAAATTTTATTGGAACACAGGCACACCCACTCACCTACCTGCTCCATAAAGCAACCATAGACAATGCTAAAGGAAGGATTTAGGCATATTCTAGTGGGTCTTATTTACAAAAACAGGCCACAGGTCAGACAGAGCCCTCGACCGTGATCTGCCCATGAACACTCAAGAATATTAAATAGCATTATTTTCTTCAATGACCAATTCTGGGAAGTTTTTCTATATGATCCACTTTCTCACAACACTCAGCACAAAGCCTTTCCTTCAACCAGAGCCACAAACATAGTCCTGACTCCCCCAGAGCAACTCCTCTTAGGGTTCAACTACCCCAATCACCCACTGACCCCACTCACTTGGGTGTGTGGGCCTCGTCCACGCGGTTCCCAAGCTGGAACTCGTGGGATTTGCTCCGGTGTAACGCCGTGAATCCTGGGATCAGGTGGATGAGCTTCCGGGAGGAGGGTGGCGGGGTCCCTGGGGGTTTCAGCTTATTCTTCCTCCTCATGGGCGGTGTGCCGGGTGGGGTCACGGTGGTGACAATATTTGGGGTGCGAGGTGGAGTGCGGACTGCGTGCCGCTGCCGGGGTGATGGCGGCAGGGAGCGATGTCCAGACTCCAGGGGTGGCGGCGGGCACAAGCCAGGGTAGGCGTCCACAGTGAGTCTATCCACGTGGGTATACACAGGGGCCCCAGGTGTCGAGCTGGTGTGACACAAGTGCTGGACTGGACCCTGGGGCTCTGGGAGAGGTGGGTGCGGATCCACGGGCTGGGTTCCTGGGTACACACGGGGTTGTTCTCCTTCCCTGTCTCTGTCGTGGGCCACTGGATGGTCCAGTCTTGTTTGGAGAGGTTTCCTCCTGAGTCGGAACAAAGGTACAGAGATAAGCCAGGAGAAAGACAGGTGAGCTACACCTATGCAGAGCTCTATCATCCACATCCTACCACAGGCATATCACACCACATGCCTTGCATCATAGACATATTAAACCACAGCGCACTGCATCCCACACACCTTCCATGATGTGCACTTGACATCTCATGCATTGTGTGGAACACACACTGACATCGCATATGGGCCACACAGTATGCACGGTCTAGCCCATTCACATCGGCACAGTACACATGTTATACTATATGCATGTTCTATATAATAAGCACACTACAGCATACATGTCTCATCAGACCCACATTAGCCCATATACATACCACATGCACATTGTTTCTTACACACAATGCACCTTGCACCCCTCACACACAGTAGAGGATATGCATGTTACATCACAGACGCATTTACAAAATCTAGACATGCCCACTGGGCCTTCCAGAAAACCCCTGGCGTTTCTTTGTTAGCTCTGTTACTTTCTTCCCTCCTAACATCCTTGATGCCCACTGCCTCCTGGCTGGGAAGGCCACACCCTCATGCTCAGGAAAGCAGGCAGCTAATCCCTGCCTTCTAAGAGACCAGACTTCAACTGTGCCAAAGTGGTTTAAAGGATTTCCACGGGCAACTCTTCCCTATGTGGTAACTGTAATGCCTGACTCCACCATAAGACACACCAAGTCACCAAGTCCACAGAACCCAGTTCCCCTTGTCCTCCTCTGGTCCACTCACTCCGCTGCTGCACAGACTCCAGAACTGCGCTGCCCAGAGCACTTGTTCAGGCATTTGTCAACGTGTTCTGAGTGCCAGCTTTGCACCAAGCACTGCGCTGGGAGAGGGTACCACAGACAAAGTCCTGATCTCTGGTATACATTTTGCAGGCACAGACTTGATAGACAAGCAGACATGGTCCTGGAAGCCTTTTGCATGGGTATAGTGCTGGGAGAAGGGAAGAATCCATGTGAGGTACACAGTGATGGCGAGTGACTAGACAGATGGTCCACACAAACCTCGGGACACTGCTTAGCTACAAAAGAAGCCAAGCACTGATGCACACAAGTCAGTGGGTCTCCAGGGAACATTTCAAGAGGCAAAGGCTAGTATTAAAGGTTGCACACTGTCTGGCTCCATTTCCATAGCCTCTTAGAAATGACAGCCTTTTAGATGTGGCTGCCAGGGGTTAGGGATGGGGAAGGAGATGGGAGGAGGTGAATATGGCTCTAAGACAATAACACAAGAGATGTGCTAGAGACTGGTGCTTTTTACTGTGGTTGTCAAATCATTAGCCCACCCGGGTGTGGACATTATACAGAACTGCACATGCATGTGCAAACACACACACTTAAACGCAAGCAACACTGGACACATCTGAATAAGATCAGCAGAGTGCATCTCTATCAACATCCTAGCTGAGTTGGCATTTTGCAAGATGTGAACAGTAAAAGAAAGAGCACGTCTAGCAGGGGTTCCTCTGCATCTTTCTAACAACTGTTTGTGAATCTGCAGGTATCCCAAGGAGGAACCTCAGTTATCCTGAGTGACACAGTGAGACCCAGGCTCAAATAACCAAGACCAAAGCTGAACAGTTCAGTGAAGAAATTAAAGAGCTGAGGGAGAGGCTTAGCCGTTACCTAAGATGTGGGATCCCCAGCACTGCAAACGAAAGAGAAACAGAGGGAGGAATGAAGGGAGACAGGGAGGGAGGGAGAGAGGAGGGCTAAGCCCACAAGGACAAGAAGGGTCAGCAGGCCAACAGTGAAGAGGAGGCACCCCAGGCGGAGGGACCGGGGGGATGGAAGCTTGGATCAAGGAACGGTTGGTTTGTTCTTACCGTGTTTATGTCTTTTGAAAGTTTGTCAGAAAGCACAGAGATGGTTTCAAAGGCAACCCACCATAACAAACATGAATTGAGGATTTCCGCACTGACGGGAACGGAATCAAACACTTTTAAAGATCTGCTAGTATATTAACATTTTCACTCATCAGCGGTGTGGACTGTATGGTACAGAGCTGACTGGAAAATACAAGCTATGGCAAAGGAGAGTGAAACCTTACAGCCTCACCCTCTGGACAGAGAAGCCAGCGCAAAGAGCCCAGTGATAGTGTGACCTCCAAGGAGGATGATCACTTTGCTGGGGCTTTTCTTTCAGTGCCCTGGTGGCAATGGGACAGCTGGCCCCACGTGCTACAGTTTGAACATGAATGTCCTCCACAGACTCACATTTCCAATGTTTAGCCCCCAGCTGATGGTGATATTCTGGAATACTGTGGAGCCTTTTGGAGGCAAGTTAGACCCACCTTGGTCCCTGCTCCTGGATAGTTCCTGGTCAGCTGCCATGTGAGGAAACCCTTCCCCATGCTCTCACAGCCACCTCCCAACCCCACAATAGATTGCAGTTCCAGAGACCAGGAGCCAAATTGAACCTGTCCTCCCGTAGATTGTTTCTGTCATGTGTTTTAGTCATGGTGACACCTGCAGAGATGAAGGGGACTCGGAAGGGAAGAGGACAGTTAATGGGTATAGGGTGTCAGTAGATGAGAGAGATAACCTCTAATCACCCATAGCACTGGTTGACAACACATTGTTTATCAAAACAGCTAGCGGAGAGGGGTCCGAATGCTCCTAATGCATTAAAAATACTGTTTAAATTTTAATGGGGGGGGTGTACAGGGTGAGGGCCCACATGCTCATAGGAACTCACGCAGAAGCCAGAAGAAGACACCTGTGTCCTGTTCTAGTCCTACCTTATTTTCTTGAGACAGGGTCTCTCGCTCAACCTGGAGCTAGGCTGGTAGCCAGTGATCCCATCTCTTCCCTCAAGAGAGTTGGGGTTAAAGGTACATTTGCAACCTCACCTGGGTTTTTACACAGGTGCTGAGGATTTGAACTCAGGTCCTCTTGCTTGCAGAGCAAGTTCTCTTCCCAGCCTGATAGATGTTTTAAGTGATGGATATCTAATGACCTTGACCTGATTTGTTTGTGACACATAATGTCACGCTGTTCATCATAAATATGTCCAGTTACTATGTGCCAACTCAACATGTTTTCTGGGGGCTGGAGGTGTTGCTTATAATAGAACATTTGCCTAGTGTGCATGAGGCCCTAGGCTCAATCTTCAGTGCTATGAAATAAAAAATGTTAATACATCCATGAAAGAAAATAATAAAAGAAAAAGACACACAAAAGAAAAGGAGAGGGACACACACATACATACACACACCAGTCAGTGTTTGTGAGGGAAGAACTGGCAGGGCCTGGGTAGGTGGTCCTCCCAGGAGTGTGCCTGTTAGGGGCCCAGGAAGGAGACTCGGGCAAAAGAAATTCCAACTCGCAGCCAACCAGGAATAATGACAATAATTACGTTAGTGACTGCACCAGGCACTCACCCACAGTGTGTTTGACAGTTTGCAAAGAGCTCACAGGAACCTGACTCACAACCCCATTTGAAATCAAAACAGGGTGGGTTTTTTGTTTTTTAATCAGATCCTCATTATAGAACAAAATCGAGGTTAAGGAACAGGACAGCTCTGTGAAGCCCAGCCATCCATGCCCTTGACAATGTTTGGCTGTGGAAGCTTCCAGAAGGTTCCCTGTGCATCTTTATTTTGTTTTACTTTTTTGAGGCAGAGTCTCCCTATTAACTCAGGTTGGCCTTGAATTCACAGTCCCGTAGCCTCAGCTTCCTGAGTGTTAGGATTACAGGGGTTGCCATGACACCTGACAGCACATCTGCCTTTAAGAATAAAAATGACCATAAGCTCCAGCTTCATGGTCCTCCTCTACCTGCTCACTCTGTTGGGACTGTTTCATGTTTCATTTGGTGAAAAGGGTCATTTGGTCTTCACTGTGCACATAAGGACACTGACAGGCACAGATGAAGATGTATTCAAGGCCAGGATTTGAATCCAGGATCTCAGCCTCCCTGTGATACATATATCTGTGACAGGGTCAGGACTTTCCTTTGTTGGGTCACCATGAATCAGTACAGTGAGAACAGATGGGTAAGAGCTTAGTTCCTATACGGGTCCCCTTTTCCCCAGCCCGGTGACCAAGCACTATGGTCGGATGACCTGGGCGCTGCTTGGGCTGATTCTGAATGACCCCACAAACACATTTTAAATGCTCAGCTTCTAGCTGGTGGCTCTATTTTAGGAGGTGCTGGAGCCTCCAGGAGGTGGGGCCTGGATGGAGGAAGTGGGTCACGAGGGTGGGCCTTTGAAGGTTGTAGCCCAGCCCTGGTTCCCATCATGCCCTGTTCTTCCTGGTCTGCCATGATGTGAGAAGCCACCACCAAATGCCCTCCAGGTCTCCCCACCGCAGGAAGGGGAATCCTGCAGTCCAGTTTAACCATGAGCCAAACTACATCGTGTTCCCTTCAGTTGTTCCGGTCGGGTATTACAGTACTGGGAAAGTAGCAAATGGGGCTGTTTGATGTCGGGTAGTCCCCCAGCCTCTCTGAATCTCAGCTTCCTCGCCTGAGAGATGGGACCTACCTCAAGGGCTCAACATCACACAGCGACGCACTAACACAGCTCCAGACACGCTGGGTGCCTGTGAGCTGAGACTGTAATTCTCAACACTGTGGGGATGTGCCTGAATCTTTCACTTGGTAAGATGCACATGTGAAGGCCAGAGACGACCTTGGATGCCATGCCTCGGGAGTCATTCACTCTGCTTGTTGAGACAGGATCTCTCACTGAACCTGGAACTTACTGACTCCATGGGCGGCAGAGAGCGTCAGCTCAGCTGCAGGATAGTGTGTGATGATCGGGGAAGGTGAGGCTCCTACCAACTCGGGGGACTTTAAGTGAGTCCTACTGTTCATTCAGGAGGACAGGGTGGCTGATCCTCTAAGTCTGAGAGTCACTACAGGTCCTCCGAGGACAGGCAGACATTCGACTGAGTTCAGGGAGGCTCTGAGTTGCCCCCAAGTTCCCATTCCTTCCTTAATTGTTCCTTCAACATTTAAGAAGAAAGGGAGTAGAATAATCACCCTGCTAGATCCCCTCCCCAGAAGACTGCCTGTCTTCCTTTCCACACCCAGCATTTCAAAAATCAGAAGTTTAGGGACGAAGAAGCAAAAAAGTCTCATTTCATTACAGAAATTGCTCAACAGATGGAGTCGACTCCTCACAGCCGAGGCTGCAGAGGCGCCTGGCTGATGGGCTGTATTCTATCAGTTCCCCACCCCCTCTCTTTTGATCCTCTTTTTAATAAAGTCTGAGGGGAAAAAGTTAATTTTTCATTTTAAATGGGGAAGGTGTGGTGGAGGCACAGGGCTCCGGAGTTATTAATCGTCACCTTTGCTGCCTTGTCACCCGTTTCTGGAAAATCATTTTATTTCAAGTCTTGAGATGGGTGGGGAGAAGGGAATAGATTTTAAGAAATGAGAGGTCTGAGGACTGATTAAAGGCATTTCAAGGTGTAGAAGGTTTATTTTTTCTTTCTTTCCTCTTGACGTTCTCTGATAAGGGACTAGGAGAAATAAAAGCCATTTGCAAAGGAGGAAAGGATTTGAAAAAGTCTAGGAAGTGTCTGACCCCTTTGTCCCTTCCCATTAAAACTGTGTAAACAGGCAAACATGGGCTTAGAAGCTGTCTGGTTTCCGAGCCAGCATCAGAAGGCACGGGCTGTGCCAAGTAGAGGCAGCTGGGCAAGGAGCCCCAGACACCATTCCCGGACTGCCGAGAGTGTCCTGAATATTTCAAAGCACCTGCTAGTTTAATCCCCCTAAGTTTCAGGCAGGAAGTAGGATCTATAGATATTTGTCTGAAAGGGCTCAGGGCAAGGCAAAATATAGAAATCTTAACTATTAGGGTAACAGGTTGAGCAACCTCATCCCCAGATCCAAAATCCTGAAAGCTCCAAAATCCAAAATTTTCCCAGCTCCACCATGATGCCCCAAGTGGAAACTCCCACACTGGCCTCCTGTAAAGAGCAAAAGTGCAGATTCAGGCACACTAAAGACACTGTGTGAGATTATTTTTAGGCACAGAGAGATGACTCAGTGGGTAAAGCGCTTGTCCTGCAAACATGAGGACATGAATTTGAATCCCACATGGGGGCCAACTGGGCAGGGTGGCCTACCTATAAACACAGCACACGGGATGCAGAGACAGGATCCCTTGAGCAAACAGGTAAGCTACACTAGCTTAACAGTGAGCCCTCAGTTCAGGGAGAGACCCTGCCTCAAGACACAAGGTGGAGAGGGAGAGAGCACTGGAGAAAAACACCTGATGTTAATCTTGGGCCTCCATCCCCTCAGGCACACACACACACACACACACACAAATACGCAAATAAATGTAAGTGAGCATACCGCATACACATACATAAATACATACATATATACATGTTCTCAGGCTGTGCATATGTGAGTATATAAAACAGAAATGAGCCTTCAATAGACGTGGCTAATATTAGTCAGAAACAACTATTCCAAAAACCTAAGACCAAACACTTGTGGTCACAATAATTTTATTGTTACTAGTGTTTTTTGTGGATTTCACAAATACCAGTTATTCATTCGCTGAGTACACACTGCAGTGATCTTGACAGCTAAGGTCACTCAACCCAGAACTACCCAGGATTTCAGAAACTCACACTTCTGTGTGTGTCTGCCAAGGCTTTTCCCAGAACCTGAGGACTCTGCCTCCTGGATGGTTCCATCCACTGACACACTGAAATCTGAATGGCTATAAGAAGGTGTTGGAAACACAGGTCACTGGGAAGATGCCCTGAAGCATATCCCTTGCCCACAACCTCTTCCTGTCGCTCTCCTTCTTGGCTGTCACACCTCCTCCCCAGCCCTGAGTGAGGTGAAGAACTCCACCCCACTGCACTAACTCACTCAGGCCCTCAAGCTTGCCCAGCAGAGCACTCTCCTGACTGAGCCATCTCCCCTGCCCTGTGGGATTATTTTAAAGTGTGGCACTCTGTATTTAGGATGTCCAGAGTTTTGTAACAGCCACCTCCATCAAGTTCAAAATGTTCCCATGCCCAAAAAAGAAAGCCTTGTCCCCCATCAGCACCATTCTCCATGCCCTCTTCCTCTGCCCCCTGGCAACGAGGAAGCACGTCCCGCCTCTGTGGAACTGTCTTGTCTCAGTAGCTCCTATCAATGGGATCATGCCATCCATGGGGATTAGTGTCTGGCTCCCTTCACATCACATCATGGCTCGGGTGCATCCACACTGCAGCACAGCCCAGTGCTTCCTTCTCATGGCTGAGTTCAACATCAGCACTACAGCTTTTCTCCACTCAGAGTGTAGAACTATTTCCACAGTGCTATGGGGAACAGGCATGGACAGGCAACTGTGTGGACATCTGTTTCCAGTGCTTCTAATAAAATAGAAGAATTGTTGGACCAGGTGGTAAGTCTCTTTAGCCACCTGAGAAACCATTGTGCGGCTTTCCAGGTTGGTTCTGCTAGCCTTCATTCCCACCAGTCATGTCTGGTGCTTCTGATTTGTCTTCATCGTTTTATTTACTATCAATCACCCCATCATCACCACTATCACCACCACCATTATCATCACCATCAGCATCATCACCATCATAACCTAACCAGCATCACCACCATCACCATCATCATCACCATTATGACCACCATAACCATCACCACATTACTATCATCATCATCATCATCTCATCATCACTAACACCATTATCACCAACCATCATCACCATCACCACCATCATAACATTATCATCACATCACCCATCATCACCATCACCACCACCTCCATCCTGATGGGTGTTTAACAAATCGTGTTAGCATCAGCTGTGGCTGAGGGTACTGCGTGCTGACTGTGGTCAAGGCTCCACCCTGACTCCTCTCACCATCCTGCCTTGCTTCATTACACTCTTATAATAATCTTGAAATTGGTGCAGAATTAAGGCTCTGTAAAAAATCAAGTTATTTTTCCAAGGCCAAGCTCCTACTCAGTCCCGAGGTCTGTTAGAGGAGCAGACCTTGGCTGACATGCAACATCCATTGGGTCAGAACCAATCTTCTCAGCCTCTAGGAGTATAATCTCAGAAACTGTAATCCCATTTTCAGCTGACCTCAGTACATTTCCACTGCTGGGAGAGTGATGCTAGAATTCCAAGACACATTGTCAGACAGGGAAGCTGAACCCTTGAGGGGTTCCCCCATCTAGAAAAGGCCAAGTCTATCCATTCCCATCAACCGCCTCCTCTCCTTGTCCATCCCCACCCCCCTCCCCCCCCGCCTCCTCCTATCCCTATCCAGTCCCACTCATCCCCACCCATCCCCACCCATCCCACCCCACCTACTCTCCTCTCCTCTGCTCCTCATCCCCAAAGCCCATGCTGCTCCGAGGACGGCTCTGCGACAGTCATTTCTCATCATTCACAGCAGTTTTGTCAAGTTGCAAACACTGAGCCTGTCCTTCCCCCTTATCTCGCCCCCGAGAGATACAGCCCTGGAGCCTCTGATCGTGAAAACTCATCCATGGATCCATAAATAACCGTGTTTGTTGAATGTTTCTCCAGGAGCCTTATTGAGCACGCGTCACTGATTCATTAACATAGAGGCACAGCCACAGAGCTATGTCAGGTTGGCCATATTAACCATGGCGTTTATATTCTAAGAACTGCAGCCCAGAGCAGAGTGTGGCCTTGCTCCATCCCAGCTGGGAATGTGTGCATCAGATAACTGGAATGTTCCACCACTCCACAAATGCAACTCTTGATTTGGAGTAGACAAATATGTTTCAGAAAATCAGTGAGTTCACACATGCGGAATGCACAAAGATTAATAACCAACTGTATTCACACTTATTTAACATCCATCTTCCTAGCTGAAATCCTGCTGAAGACCCAGAAACCTGGGCCTGAGTCCCTACCGCTGGCCTTCCTAGGGCCCGTTACCCAGCCTTGCAATTAGTATTTACCTACAACTTATTTATTTGCATACAACTTATTCTATATCCCCACCAATTACATCTGTTCATTCTGATTTTCCCCATGTTTTAACATTGATCATCATCATCACCATCATCTCCATCATCATCATCTCCATCACCACCATCACCATCACCATCATCTCCATCACCACCATCACCATCACCATCACCATCATCTCCATCATCACCATCACCATCATCTCCCTCACTGCCATCACCATTCCCATTCCATCAACTTCATCTTCATCATTCCCATCATCTTCATCACCACCAAATTCATCACCATCATCATTACTATCTTCATCAACGTTACCATTACCTTTTTGTACTGATGCCCAAGTCAGATCTTACTTCAATTGATATCTGATGAATGACTCAAATGACTGATTTGAAATACCGAAAAATTAAAGTTGTTGTGATGGGTGATAGTATGTGCACATGGTGCCTCTTATTCTCAGGGATGTGGTCTGCAACTTCCATGAATGTCTAACACCATGGGTAGGACTGCACCCTGCGTACTATGTTACCCACAGACCTACACTGCATTGCCTACTACAATCTGAACCAGTAAAATAAATTAATTTGCTACACTCTGGCTAGCTGTGGTCTTCTGGGTTCATTGTCCTCTGCTGTATGAGGAAACTTCACTGATAAGAGTTAAGAGAGGCATTAGTAATATGACTCCCATGTTAAAGTTCACCTACTCAGGGACCACTGCAGAGTTAGGCTGTAAAGATTGTAAGAGACATGATCCTAAGAAAACAAAGTTTTACTGGCTTAGGGAACTTGCCCATATAAACTTATCACAATGGGGACAGCATGCACAAGACCCATGTAATCTCAATCAGAGATTACAGCACAAAAGTTGGGAAATGGGCATGAGACCCCAACTTTAGTTTAGGAACTATCAACAGGTGATCAATGCTGGGCAAATAATAGTTGATATTGTTTAAAAGACAGAAGCTAGATAGGTTGACCAGGCTCCGGGGGATGAACTCACACTCCAAGGAACAACTGGCTGCACTAACTTGACTTGATATATTTTAACATATGTGACAGAATGCATGTAGTCTTTGGGGGAACTATGGAGGGGCACAGATGGAGGAGGATGTATAAATATGAATAAGATGTATGAAATGCACGAAGTTCAATAAAAATACACATTGAAAAATTGAGTGCAACTGATCTGAATTGTCTTTTCCTACTCATTTTATGTCCAAACACAACGTTTACATGATTATATTTTACTCACCTTTTCCTTGACATTCAGATCCCTTCCGTGAGGAGGCACTTGCAGTGGTACAGCTAGATTTCTAGTTTCCTCTCTGTAAATGAAGAAACAGAAACCGGAAAATATGTGCAAATCTCCAGCCCTCTGCGCTATCTTCTGATTCTCTACTGCACTTCAAACACTGCTTTTTCTTATTTTTTTACTTTCAGCAAAACATGGTCTCTAGGTGTAATATGTTGTTAACAAATAAAAGAAATTTAAAAAATCAGTAACTTTCATTTCTCAGGGCAGGAACTTCTTTGCAAACTTCATATAGACAGATATTAGTAATTAACAACCATGTTTGATCTATCTTAACAAAACTTTATAAAGTATAACAAAAAGCATCCAGAATTTGTAGTCTTCCCAGCTGTCTTACCAGGTCTCTTAGCCCTTACACAGTTCCACAGACTGAACCTAGAAATCAGGAGGCTGTTGCAATGTGAAATCAGCCCGTCTCCCTTCTAGAAGCCACATTGCATTGGCTTATTTCCAGCAACTCAAAGAATCATTTCCAGAGTTATCCAGAGAACTCTGCCTGGATAATTCCCTGAGAAGCTTTCACTTCTCAGGCGCTGTACAACAGATTATCTTGGCATACATCAAAAGGTTCTGATAAAATTAGGACAATTTAAAGACATTAATCTGCTTTTGTCACGAATCATTTGCGTACAGTTTGCAAAGTCAAGGTCAAACTGACAGAAGCGAGGGTCAGATGAATGAAAGGAAGAAAAGTCTAGGGGGAATTGGACTGTATGTAGAATTAATTAGTACTTGGATGGTATTTCATGCCCTCCCTTCCATTTCTCCTTTCCATTGGATTAGGTTCATGTTCCCTTGGTTCCCTTCGTGGAAGCCATCTCATCAGTACCATCATTAGTAGAAATAAACATCTCCCCTGCATTACTTCCAAAGGAACTTGGAACTAATTCTCCCTCAATTCCTGGGATCTCGTGGCGTGCATGCTCCTGTTTCAGTCATTCACTGTCCCAACAGAGTGGAACGCTCTGATTGGTGATCTCTGGGACACAGAAATCAACCTATGAGTCAGAGGCTGTGAAGTGGAGAGAATCTTATGCAATTCCAATGTTTCTGTTATGCATTGGATATATGTTTTTTCTCAATGGTGAAATCATGGTTTTCTTTAACAGATGGAAATTAAATGCAGACCAAGCGGCTAAATTAAACTAATAGTTATCTGATAATTTTTACGTTTATCTGGTCTGTGTTTATAATTTGGGATCTGGGTGTGAAGGTGATAGGGATTTGCCCTCATCTTCTACCCACTTTTCATACACTAAGCATTGTCTTCCGGGGAGGTTTCCAGGGCCGCTGTCTTTGTGCGCAGTCTTCCTGCTCCCAGAGTCCATAGGAACAGACTGAAGGAATTATGACCTTTCAAGTTTCTTTTATTTCCTTTTGGTGGGACACCAAAAAAATGTAACTGTGATTGAAGTCCTGTGTCGTCTTTAACGAGTTTATGTTCTCAAGAACCCAGTGCTCCCCAAACTGGCTTTTTTCCTGCTGATTTCCAGTCATCTCACATTTCTCATTAGAACTTGGAGGACATGTATCATGTCAGCCTTCCAAGAAGCATGGGGCCAAACAGAATCAGAGGCAACAGATTGGTCTGGTGGAAATCTGATGATGGGCATGTATTCAGATCAGGACATGAAGGATACCTGTCCAAAAACCTGGGGGCGGGGCGGCTAATGGATAATAAAGGTCCTGAGTGTCAGCACAATTCCAACAAAAGTTCCACCAGGCAAACTGGAAATCTTACCATTGTAGCTTCTCATTAAAGAACTAACTGTAGGTCACAGCATTATGCTTATCTTGTTCACATATGTTCTGGACCTAGTGACGAGGATGAGAAGACTGAGCATAAAAAGTAGCACACCTCTGCCTCCTACAGTAATTTCTCCTGAATGAGAAGCAAGATGCACAGACCCATAGGTCCCTAAGGTGGTAGTGCCCCCACCATGCTGGAATGTTTTTGTGTTCATCACATACTATTCCTTTCTTTGGATACACAACAGTGGCTCTGGCCCCAAGCACAGTGAGCAACTTATTCTTTATATACAGAACGTGCCCTATATATTATTTTTCATTTGTCTACAAAGCAGTTGAGCTGAATGCTTACTTCATGTCAAAGGAAAAGATTATAAAATGAGCAGTATTCATTTCATAAATCACAATGTAGCCATTGCATAGATGCTTAAAATTCTTTCATTCAGTGTCATAGAAGTCCAAAGATAAAATATTTAAACAAAGGGCAAGACTGAAGAAAGTATCAAAGCTCTTAATATGACTATGAATGCTGTTGCTAAGTAATTAGGTCATATAAAATGATTGTTGTGAGTTAATGGGTTTTATGCAAAATCAATAATCCTGTTAGAAGTGTGATCCTCGATAAAACAGCTAAATGTTTACAAAATGAGAGGTAGAAATTGAATTGTGAACTCTGTATATGACAGAGATGAAACTGTGAAATACTTTAGACTTCAATTTTGAAGGGAATCTAAGAGTATGAATTAGTTCAATCTTGAATAAAATTTATCTCCAGTGACTGAAAGTAGATAGAGAATCAACCTATAGTTTAGACACTCATGCACATGCACACAGTCTGATTTCATGATGATTTTATTTAGTGAAAATGAAAGTAAGATGTGTGTACTGAATGCAGATGTCATGAAAACCTATCAAGAGTGAACTCCTTAATACTCAGTGATCAAAAAATTCATCAAAAGTCAAATGTGTCCCTAATAAGGTATTTATGGTAGAGTTTGTCCAAGTCAAATTGCATGACTTCCCCACTGCCTTGCTTCCCCGCAGCCTTGGTTCTGAACACACAACATGTGGACCTGCTCTGTGCGTGCCATTCCAATCACACCACAGGAAGCAAGTCACCGGCCACACAGATCCCATTTTAGAGTGTGCTAGGAATCAAATGTTTCCTTACACACTGAGGGTTCTGTCCTTAGAGAGAAACATAATAGTTTGATTGTAGAAAATAAAGAAAAGATAGTTGCTTATTGGTATTTTTTGGCATGGAAATATCAGTCTTTGATGTCCTCAGAGTACATTGTGTTAGAATGATGGCAACAAGTTCTGCTTGTGACTTGAATTTCATAAAATATGTTAAATAAATTTTGGCTGAAGATTTGGAAAGAATTACTAACAGTTTCTGAAAAAATCCAAAACATAATCCTTCCTTCTTTTTCTTTGTTAATAGTAGTTTTATTTTATTTTACTCTATTATTTTTTAAAATATTTGATTGAATTTTTCTGTGTGTCATATAGAACATCTCAGTATTAAGCATCTTTATGACCCTTTCCCCTCTGGCATCCCTCTATAGCCCCCCACCTGGAATCTATACATTCTTGTCATCTATGTTTAGGTCTATTGTGTCGTTAGTGTCCCCCAAGGGACATCAGTGTAGGTTCATCCACTGAGGTCTAGTCAGCCTATCCAGAGTCCTTCACTTTAGGAAGAAGAGCTCAGCCTCATCCAACAGTAATTAGTTGCCAACATTTCTTAAGCAAAGGTTGGGGTCTGTTATCCATTTCCTCAGTTCAATGCTGGGTTTTTGTCTGCTTGAGTTTCCATGGGTCTTGAGCATGCCAAAACCATTGCTGTAGGTGCATGTGAGCAGAGTCCCAGGAGCTTGGAGAATCCTATTTCCATATGCCCCCTCTTCCTGAGCACATAACCTGGCTCCACTTCCTCCTCTGGCTCTGTTTTCTGATCCACCCAGATGTGTGGTCACTAATCAATATCGCGTCTCCACAGCGGAGAGGACTGTCTACTGTCCCAGCGGCACTGTGTGGGGAAGCTAAGATGCACTGATACTGACTTGTGCCTTTTTGCTTGTTTGTTCAAAGCTTTATCTTTTGGGAAGCACATCAACAAACGTTCCAGAAAATAAATGAGTCACAGGTGTGACAAGGTATCAAACCTAAAATGTAAATCTTAAGGGCCATGTTTCTAATAGTTCACAGGGTACAGTTTCAACCCTGAGTCCTTAGCACCCTATATAACGGGCCTGTGATCAGACAGCACATCACAATGGAGCAGACAGATGAAAATGCTGTGTATAACAGGGGGTCACTGAAAGCAGCGTGAAGAATGACTGGAACCAAGAAGAACCCTCAAAAGTATGACGATATTAGCTTAGTTTCTCCCACTACATGTCAGCACCCAAGCTCTAGTGTCGCTCCCCAAATAGCACAGCTATACAGGAAATAAGCAATATCTTAACATGGGGGAGGGCATTTCATCTTCAAATAGGAACGTGCTACCCTGTTCCACACCCACAATGATCGTGACCATCTCATCACACAAAATTCATTTAGTCAATCTCCATCTATCTTTGAAATTTTGTTAGCCCCAAATATTAAAAAATTTATGTTCACAGCCTCTTCTGAGACTCAAAGGTAAATTCTTAGCTCTGACACCTACAAGATCTAACAGATAGTAATGTACCTTTGTAAGTGGCTCATTCTGCCTGTGAAATACAAACCAGGCATTGAATCTTTAGCTATGTTTTATTCAAAGACCCAGCAATTTGAAAATATAGTAGATTGGCATTCCAAAGATAAATTTTATATCTCGTTTTTATCCTGCAGACTATATCAAGGGGAGAAACAAAAGCACTCAGTCATTCAAATTTTAGCCTTGCCCTTTGGTCTGGTGGCCTGGCTTGCCTTTGAGATTTATAGTGTTGGTGTATTTTTCTTTTCTGTCTTCCTCTCCATAGCACAGGGAGGGTTTACAAACAAGGTCCTGAGTCCCACATTGCTCCTGAACAAGTAACTTTGATGACATCTAAATTGAATACCAACTCAGCAACAAACACTTAGCCATGTGTTTGTGTAAAGTCCTTCCTACAGAATGAAACACAAATGTATTCTTTATGTCCTCATCCTGTTATTGTTCAAAGACATAATGAAACAATCAACATTCTCTGTGAATACAGGAAGCATAAAGGAGAATTAGGACCTAAACAAGACCTAAGTCACTAAATCTAAACTCACATCCAGTATCCAGGGAACCTTCTATCAAGAAAATAGGTCCCATATCTTCTGGAGTTCCACAATGGTCTTCCCTTTGCAGCATACATCTCCTCTCACAGTGGGCTTACTCAGTGCCTATGGCTTTATTTAGCAGATATTCCATACTCCTGGAATAGCCAAACTATTCAGCTATCCACTGCAGCAACAGGCTTCAACCTCACAACTTTAGGACATCACACTTTGAAGTGATTTCTTGTAGAGAACCTGCCCCTGGCATTCATTCCTGGCCTCCTTCATCTTCCTCTAAAATTTGGGGAAAATTCTCCATGATACCATAGGTTTGCAAGCCTGCAAAACCAGAACCACATTATGATGTCAAAATCTGTCAACAGCTCACACAGTCAACAGCCACTTCATGGCTACAGAAGACTCAAAGTACCAGGTCAGCTGAGGATGGTACTGGAATTGTGGGTGTGGGGAGAGCTACCTCTTCCCGGGGAATGTCGCTCAGCTGCCTCTGCGTTTCATTCCTCCAGTTTGGGTAGGGTAACGCCAGTTCCTGGAATGCATCTTTCTTTTCCCCAGGTGAGGACTTTGGCCTCCTCGTAATCGCGCTAGTGTCTTCTAAACCACACTTTCCGTAATCCTAGCTTTTAAGCATGCTCTCTTATGACCAAACTTCACATTTAAAAAAACTTTTTTGCACTCTTTTTAGATACAGATTCTCACTATAAATCTAAAAGCAGCTAGAAATACCCATGATGGTACCTGAATGTTGGGCTGGTTTGAGACCTCCTGGTCTGATCAGTTTGTTCACTCCCGTTAAGCTCAGCTTCCCTCAGTCTCTGGACAAAGCATAACAAGTCATTTATCACAATGCTGGCCTGTAGTCCGATTCCAGTGGAGCCTGGTGCTAAATCTTAGTGATTTATTCTTTAATTTCCACGTTCTGGTTGGGATTCTAGTCCGGTGGACTCGAGCCAAAGCCGTCCACGAAGCTCTGTTTACACATCTGTAGCTCTCATTCAGTTCTTCAAACTTCCAATTTTTCCCATAAGCCTGTTCTTTTCACTGAATTTTTGAGTTTCATGCAATATCTTTGGATCATATTTAGATCCCCTCCCTCATCTCTGCCACTTTTAAGCGTCTGCATTGATCTTCATAGATTCTATCAAATATATGGAGGCCTAAAGGCTTTAAAACCATGTGTCCAGTTTAATCAGCAGTAAACTCACGTCCCCAGAACCAATTTTTTGTGCTAAACTGATTGCATTGCCAAAATATCTGATACAAACAACTTCAGAGGGGAAAGGCTTATTTTACCTTCATTTCAAGACCATCAAACTTTCTGTTCTTGTTATGTGATACGGCAGACGATCATGAAGTCAGGGGTATGTGGAGGGGAAAAGGCTGAGTGTGCATCCCCTTACCACAGGAAAGCATGCAGAGGAGACACTGGGGAGCAAACGATTCCTATAAATTCACCATGTTTCTCAAGTTCACAGAACCTCCCAGATATCGCTTCATCTGGGGAACAAGCTATCCAATGTGACACTATATATCCATATAGATATTTAGATAAAGATATGATTTAATTATCCTATTTTATTTGCTTTCATGTTTAATGTAATGAAGTAAGTTGCTGGAAAATTTTTGTAAAATGGACTATAGGACTATAATTGTTTTGGAAAATGTGTGATTTGCTGACAGGAGATTGTGAGTTGACATATGGAGGTGAAACTCGGAACCTCTGTGCATTTTCAGATATTCATTATTACAATTACATCAGGACCAATCAATGACTGTTTAAAATACCAACACAATGACTGAAAATCATACTTCTGAGATTCAAAGCAACAAATCAAGACACGGGATGCTGGGATGGAGAAATGCCTCAGGGTCTAAGAACACTGACCTTGACCTGTCTTGTGGATAACACAGGTTTAGTTCCTAGTACCCACATGATGGCTAACAACCATCTGTAACTCCAGTTCCAGGTGATTTGATGCCCTGTTCTATTCTCTGTGGGTATTGCATGACACAGGTGCACTTACACACCTGCAGGCAACCCACTCGTACACATAAAATGCAATCAAAATAATGAAACAGACATAGGATGCCATATTATGAAGCAGGGTGCCTATTGCTAGTGAAGCTTGCCAATAAACTGATTAGGTCTGAGCAGAGGCCAGTCAGCAAAGTCCATAAATTCACATGCAAACCTACACCAGGAATCACTATGGTAAACAGTCCTGACAGATCGTAGCTGTACCTATGACATTTCAAAATAGAACTGGATGAGACTAACACAAATGGGTGGAATCCATTAAAACAAGTACCTCGTGGTCTCAAACACAGAAAAACAAGAATGGGGACCACTGAGGAGAAGCTGCTGGAGTTATAGGACAGTGAGGACAGTACCTCAAACAGCCAGCCGGGAAAAACGTGAACAGTAAGTGTACATTATTATGTGTTGGAACATGGAACTTTTTGGAAACTTTGTCTAGACTTATGTTCAAAAGAGGGGCAATCCTGAAATTATAATAGCTACAATAACTACAATAATAAATATCAAATGAGAAAACACACTATAAACATCATGTATATCACTGCATTAGTGATCCCACAGATATATTTTCATCTATAGGACCCATCCCATGCATTTAAGAATGGTCAAAAAAGTTGGGTAAGGTAAGCACACTTCAGTTCCAACACTCGGGAGGCAGAGGCACACTGATCTCTGAGAGCCTGACCTACGAAGTGAGTTTCAGGCCAGATGGAGCCACAGGGTGACCTGCTTTAAAAAAAAGAATTTGTCAGGTGCATTACATTTTTTTTTCTTCTACCGAGGTTAAAGCTAGTGGAAAATAAAATATAATGCCAAGCACAGAGATCACTGTGAAAATATGAAACGGTAACTCAATGCTGGTGAAATGATCATGTTTAAGTGAATCATGAAGGCGGTTCTAAAGAAAATGTGGAGAAATATCGGAAATTGATACTAAAAATAAAAAAAAAAAACCTGCACCAATATCACAAAGAATGTGAAGAATACATTTAATAAATTTGAGTTAATAAAAGAGAAACCCCACTCAACTATAGCAGAGGACATCAATTTCAATTGATTTAAATGTCAACACATCTCAAACGATTAAGATTCTGTTACTTTATCAAAACTCAATTAAGCAGTAAGTTCATAATGAGTGTGCTTGATAAATTTCAACTGCAATGCGTGATCCAAACAGATCCTTATAGAGGCAGGAATACGTTGGGGGTCCCAGCACTCAGGGCCAGCCTGAGGGGGACTGAAGGGTCTCCGTGGGGGTGGGGAGTGAGTAGGCGCAGAATCAAGACACCGATTCCAGGAGTTGAGCGGAGAGCCAGCAGTGGTGGTCTGCTGCAAACTCACTTATTCAAGAGCAGAGAGTCTTATAGGTCTTGTTAGCTAATAGCCTTATGGGATGGGGTCCTGACAACAGCCAATCGCAGTTCGTTCCCAGGTGGATCAGGTTCCCTCCAGATGCTGGGTAGAAACTGGCTTCACAACCAACCAGTGTGGAGCACCCCACCCACGAGAGCCGTTTCTTCATTCCTCCTGACATGTGGCCTAGCTAGGCCCACCCTGCATTATGCCCAACAGAAATAGATGGAAATAGATTCAGATATGGCACTGCTATGTGGAATCAACAGCATATGTGTCCGTTAATATGAGTGAAGTAGTTCTCGGTAAGCATAATTATAAACCACAAATAATTACCTTCACTGATTCCATAAAACGCCATACAGAAGCGTTTGGTCAACAGAGCAGAAAACATGAAAATCCTCAAAGGTAGAAGAAAAAATGACTTATCTTTCAATCACAACTGACACCTGTAAAGAAATTCTGTGTCCATCGATAAATCCTATCAATTAATAAATAGTTTCAATTTCTCTGTAATATATATATATATATTCAACTGATATAAAAATAATTGATTCTTTAACCAAAAATGAAGAAAAGATTAACTATAAAATGTGGTATTTCTAATGCAATCACAATATTGAAACCTGCACAGGAGCAGAGTTATCCTGCGCTGAGCTATGATCATCTCAGTTCATCTTCAGGGAACCTGAAAGACAGAACGGAAACTCTTAAGCCTTAATTAAGATGAGCTATGATGAGACATTGGTACTGGGGAGACCCTGGGGTGATTGGTATTTAGAAACATTTAAAAAAACGTGTTGACTATATCACAAGCAAACGGGTAGAATTTGTTGAAGACACATAGGCGTCGTTAAACCTACTAGAAGAGCCCTCTTCTGTTCCCGTTTCCCCGCCATTTTACTCACTATACGTTGTAGCATTTCAAGGTGCGGGCCCTCAGCCTGCGTGGGTTTGAAGAACATGAATCAGTCTATCACTTAGGTCTACTTAGAAATTATTAGATGGGAATTCAGCATAAGAATTAGCAAGAAAAGATGTTTTTCAAATTAAGAAAAAGACGGTGTAGCTCAGCTGGTAGAGCGCTTGGCTAGGCTCCAGGATGGTCTGGATTCAGCCCCAGCACCGCACTGAACCAGGTATGTGAGAGCAAAGTGTTACTGTGGCAAAAGTGCGATGGGAACAGGAGAATCTGAAAGTCAAGATCATCTTCAGCTACATGGTGAATTCTGTATGTATTATCAAATGCATACAGAATAAATGAATAATAAAAATATAACTACATGACATTAAAAATCCATTATAGTCTGTTAGTCATTTTCATTTTGTAATTTTGAAAAAACAAACACAAGAGTACTTGTCTCTGTTTTAGTGACTCCACAAATCAGTTAAATCAATTTATTGGTTATTTTACTATATTTAAGATGTTTTACTTCAAAATTAATTCTGAAGTAACAACCTCACTCTTGTCCGTTATATGAATCTGAACAGTATTAACTAATGTGTAAAAGATGCTTTGCTTTTATTTTCATTACCACCATTAACATGGCATGATGTTTCTATTGGTCTTTGAGGGAATACTGAATATGGTTCAAGTTGGAAACATTTATTTTTAAGAACGGCACCCATAGATGTTACAGTTCCCATGCATGAGCTTGTTGCTGGTTTCCTGCCTTGTAAATCCACTTTGCAGACGTGGCACTGTAAAATTTTTACAGACGATGAGAGCATAGTCTAACGGTGACCATGTCTTCCTTGAAATAAGTAAGAGCACGTGCCGAGAGACTGAAGCCCCACTGACAGCCCTGCACTTACAATGCTTGAACAGAAACTGCTTATGAAATGGAGGCTGTGCTTTTTGCAAGGCACTAAGTGTTTTTGACACTAAATATTAACCTTCATATTAGATATGTAATGGTTTTATGATGGTATGACTTTTGTGTGTGTTAGAAGCAGAGGCTAGTTAACTGGCACATATTTTCAACTTTCAATCTAATGTCTTTATCTTGAGAGGAAAAGAAAAGCTAGCAATGGAGTATGCTGTTACTGACATTTAGGTTTTCTGTACATTACAAATAAGCCAATGTGAAAATGAATATAAAATCACCTTTTGGAATCAGTCATGTGGGACCAAATATCTTTAAAATTTTAAATTAAATAATGCAAACTGGGTGGTACACACCTGTAATCCCAGCACTTGGAAGGCTGAGATGGGAGGACACTGTAATTATTTTTCTCTGCCTGGTAGGATGGATTGTGTTCAGCCACACCTGCCTACTTGGGTCAAAAACTTGACTTGATTCTCCAAAGGAAGGGAGAAGCTAGGACAGTCAGCTACCCTCCCAATCAGCCAGTGACCTGAGTTGTACCTGGGGGAGTTACCAAGGTGTGAGTGTAGGAAGCTAAGAGTGGATTAGCCCCTTTGCCAGTGGCTCAGGGGGTCCCACTGAGAGTGTAGAATTTGCTGCATGACTTTGGTAGAGGAACACCCCACACCCATCCCCGACATCCTTACACCCCCGCTAACTGTTTGCAAGTTCAAATAAACTCTGGTTTCCCAAAATGTAGTTTGGTAAAAGTATATCTCACTTTGTCATTCCCAGATCTAGAGAGGAGAGCATTGCTGGATGCCTCTGGAGCCTCACAGAAAGAATTTTTACAACAATTATGTTTGGGAAGAACAATTATGTTCCCCCTGATATCAGGAAAGAGACCAAAGAGACTGGCAACCTAAAGGGAGTGGGGTGAGGGGAGTGTGCGTGCGGAGGAAGGGAAGTGTGGGGGCAGAGGAAATTTTGTCATGAATCATCAGTGGATAGTGAGATACTTAACTAAGGTGAAGCCACCAAGGCAGGTGCTGTCTGTGAGAGAAATCCCAGGATGACAGTCCACTTGTAGGTGCTGTGGAGTGGCACGCCTGCTTGAACAGTGGGGCCTGCGACATGAGTTCAGAGATGCTTTGAGAACAGCAGAGGGTCTAGAGCCAACCACAAGCCCCAGGGAGTAGCGCTCCAGGGACAGAAGTTTCAGTGGGCTGCTGTGGAGGCAGCCTGGCCATTGCTTTGTGTGATAGGAAATCTGTCTAAGCAGAGGCAGTAGCACGAAGGGAGACCGAAGGTTTAAGAGAGGAATGAAAGTGAGAGACAGCTGTGAGGCTGGCCTCTTCAGTACTAGTCTCTGACCTTGATGACAAATTAAATTAAAAAAAAAAAGATAAAAGTTTTAACCTGTCATTTTTCACGACCAGGAGGTCAAAAAGAAAGAATGCCCAAATTAGATCGGTTATACAAGGTTTATCCTGGGACCCCTCAACCTTGAAACCCATGGGAAAAACATATAGCGATGAGGAAGGGAACAGCCCAGGAAAGAATTTTTAGGAAATTCCAGCATGCCCTGTGCTGTATAGTGAGTGAGGCAGCGTCTCCAAAGAACAAAGAAAGTGATGCTCTGCCATGCAACTCCATTCCTCTAAGTGCCTGCCTTCTGCTTTCCTTACTCCCCTGTTCCTCACATCTCCCTTTCAATGCAGCTAAGATTCATGAGTCAGAGCTGTTAGCACAGAGGCATGAAGAAGAATGAAACTCATATCCTATATTAGGACCTTGAAGAATACTAGCAGATGCATTTAACATGACACAGGTTAAACAGGTATCGGGCTCACTGTGAATATGCAAGTAAACAAAGAGCTTTAAAAATGGGGTTTTTAAATGAATACCACAAAAGGAGCTAAGAGGAAATGGGGAAATTCATGACTTTATTTGGACAAGTAGATGTTCAAATGGTATAATTTGAATCTCTATACATTTATAGTTAGTGTTAACTTAAGGTGTGTTATAAATCTTATAGAGTAAAAAAAAAAAATCCCTTCAGTTGAACACTCTTTCATCTTTCTAAAATGACTACATCCAGTCATGTAGATAACAGAAAATCTAGCCCACCTTCAAGTACAAAATTAGTTGAAAATGAAAAAAATCATATATTCCATATTTCTTAAGATGATTCTTGAATGATCTTTTAAATTTCATGAGACAATACACTCTTGGTAATAGAATAAAATAAGTTTAGTTTTCATTACTAATATTTTATGTTACAGATTTCTATTAAGTTATGAATGAGTAAATCTCTCTTGAATACTTGAATAAGATAGTAAATGGATAAACATATGGACTTTTATAATAGATATCCTTTTAGCATACAGCTATTCTATTAAAATAATAGTGTATGTTTCTAAATATATTAATAGGGTTAAAACAGCCAGCTTCATTTTATCTGGAAGCAGAAGTCTCACAGAGGGAAACTCTGACAAATGACTAACACCTAGACCTAGGCAGCAGAGTTGACAAGCACTGTGATCAAGTTTCCAAAGGGCCGCTCTCAGTACTGCTTTTACTGAAGCACTGATAATAACCCTTATTCTACCTGTCATATATTGTGCTTCCTTTGACCCAATGTAAGCCACTTCCTGCAAGCTGACAGCATTGTGTAATTTAACATGAGAATGTATTCTTTTTCAAGACTGGTAACATTTTCTCACCATGAAGCTTTACTTTCACTGAAACAAGAATCTCATTTTATAGGATGGTACTGTTAGAAGTGTTTGTTTATGAACTATTGTATGATTAATTAGGTCACGTGCTTTAGACCAAACTTTCATAAAGATAAAACTGGCAGTAATACACTGCTAATATTTAAACCTATGATTTGATAAGATCTGACTTCAATATATATTCAGGGAAACAGCAACACAATTCATATATGAGTTAGCTCCTAAGTTTTCTGTCCCTTTCAATCTCTCCCCTCCTCACTTCCAGGAAACCATCATCTTTTCATCCTTGTAGTTTAGTTATAAACTTATCTGAGCACCACGATGCATTCTCTTACAACACAGCCTAAATGAGGTTCTGATTGCAGAAAAGGAAGCTTCCTTTTCATCATATTTTCTACTGGGTCACCAAACATTCCCTGAGAGTACTGGCAGTGAGAATAAAACACTTATTGGGGACCCCGATCTTGTGGGTGATGGTGAACCAGTAGTGTTTCCTAATCTGTACTAGGATTTGTCTGATTTGGGCTTGGGTGGGATTTGCACTTGCTATCAGCATTACTCTGAGTTCACATGAGCACTTGCATGGTAGTCTAAAAACCTGTTTTCTTGCGGCCTTCCACCACTTCTGGCTCTTATAATCCTTCTGACTCCGCTTCTGCATTAATCTGTGAATTTCGGGAGTCAGAGGTTTCACACAGGTGTCCTCAGGGGTACGTGCTATGCAGTCTCTTATTCTCTGCACATTGACCAGTTGGGGGTCTTTGTGTTAATCACCATCTACTGCTTGAGGTATTGCCTCTGGTGAGAGTTTAGAGATGCAATATCTATATGTGTAACAATAAGTAGGAGACAGTTTTCTATATTCATTTAGCAGAATAATATTCGCAGGCTCCTCCCTATGGCCCATGACTTCATTAGCCACAGATTCCTAGGCCTGATATCAGTGTCAGATATGGGTTCCAACTTGTGAGGCAAACCTAAATCAAATCCAAAATTGGAAGCCCTCCTTTTCTGTCATCAGAGTGTATGTGTCCTCCCTGTCTAATACCAATATTTCATTCGCTGTCCTCGGCATGTTCCAGCTCTGTGCTTTGCTCACCGTGGAAGCTGTTTCCTAACATGCTTTTGATTCCTTTAGTCTCATAAAAAGCATTTTGTATTTTGAAAGAGAACAATCATGACTTTTTCACTTTGTAAGATTCAATATATAAAAATCAAAATGTTTCCTTAAACTAATGGCTACTGTCGTCTTATAGTTTTTATAATCGTCTGAGGAAGGAGAATAACATCCTTATTCTTTGTGTCTGAGAAACCGTGTGAGACAAAACAAATCAATGTTCCAGGACTCGCCCACATGAGAGTATGATCTCCAGAATACTCACAGATCCTGCTGTCATCGAGAGTGGGACTGTGATGACTGTACCTTTGCACACCAGCTGGCACAAGTGCCAACGACTGTCACATCTTATTTCCAAAATACTTAGCCAGAAAAACACAGCTCAGCAGGAGGTGGGTAGTGTCCCCACCACAGAGAAGCAGGCATCTTTGTGGTTTATTTAGGAGGCCTAATTGATAGAAAGGTCAGGCATGCTATGTCATCCTAGGATGTTTGTCTTTATTCTGATTTAGTGTGGCTGGTAAGTTCCTCAGTGTCAAAGCCGTCACCAGTCAGTGAGCAGCCCCATTATCCGTTGCCTTCTGGGAAGTTAACGTACTAATCAGCTCAAGCTCAGAGGCTGATCCACAAGAAATAATTGGCTGGTTGGGATGTATTGTGTCAGCAGCAGGAATAACCGTCTCCTCTCTTTGTGTTACAGTTCTCCCCCAGCTTCCTGTCTAAAGAGGCCTGTGATACAAAAGAGGGACACTAGCTGTGATCTCTGGTGATTTCGCTGAGAAGCTAAGGTCCTCACATAGCACATGATAGCTCAAGATTACCTTAATGACCATGTTGAACCCTTGATTCAGATACATTGATTTGTGACTTCTGCGTAGAAAGCTCTTGTCAAACCTAAATTAAATCTCTGTAATCCTTTAAAATGGTTGTCTGCCCAAATTCTTGACACTTTTCATGAAGCTGAGACCACTGTGAAAATTGACCTCAGGCTTCCTCTGTAGGTCTCATTCAGTACACTCAAAAATCAAGCTTTTCAAAAGGTCCACAATGTTGACACACAGAGCTAAGAACATTTTGACAACACACTAGGAAAATTAGAGTTTTCCTGACCATAATTCTAGCCTAGAAGTGTGAGCCACAAACCTCAGGCCTGTGTTGAGGATAGAGGATACAGATATTGACAGTCATCTGTGAGTCATTTGTTCCATGGTATTGGGACTTGGTCCACTTGGGAAAGATCCACCCTAAGATCATCATCTTTATTTCTATTCTCTCAGTGACCTGGGTGTCATCCCCTTGTTAACAGAATCATTATGCTGCTCTCTATTCCTTAGACACTTATTTACTGGATCGCTGCTTAAGTCTTAGGTCCAGCATCAGCTTTAAAGACTCGGTGTCCGACTCTCAGTATAAAAGTCCTTCTCAGGCACATTCCTTGCCCTGGCTTATTCTGCTGCTGGGATTTACGGTCACATGTCCCCCCTGCGTGTCCCTTCTTCATTTTTCATCTTTCTTGTATAAACTTTAACCTGATGGAAGATGGAATTTTCTGCCTTTCTCACCGCTAGAGTCTCACTATCTACTGCATTTTCTGCCAAATAAACCAGCACAACTTTTGTTGAATACACTGCATAATCATCCACACTGTTTAAAAAACATGACATTTTAAGTAGGTCTGTGGCTTTATGCTTGTCCGTACACACAGGTGTACTGGGCTGCATGCAATCCACAGCCAGAGGTTAGGCACAGCTAGAACTCTCTCTCCAAAGGAGCCTTTCACTTCCAGGATCCTCCAAAACTTCCTGGGTAGATTGGACTACAGTAGTGGGGCTCAGCCTCCTTCTGTGTCTCCTAGAAGTGTACCTCTTTAAAAATCCCTGAAAGCCTTTGTGCCACTGTCAGTACTGAGGTAGTTCTCTGAAATCGGGATCCCGAGTCTTGGCTATGAATCCTGGCTTTGTTGTTTATTCCGGGTTTGTGAACAGCTTGATAACACTCTTCATGCCTCTATTCAGATATTCAACTTTAAAATTATTTTGTATTTGTGTGTGTGTGAGAGCGAGACAGAGAGAGAGAGAGAGAGAGAGAGAGAGAGAGAGAGAGAGAGAGAGAGAGAGTGTGTGTGTGTGTGTGTGAATGTGCACATTTGGAGGTCAGAGGAAACTTTCAGGATTTGATCCTCTTTTTCTACCATATGGATTCTAGGACTCTAACTCAGCTCATCAGGCTTGGCAGAAGATGTTTTTATCCCCTGAAACTTCTCACAGGCTATACGTGATTGACATTAAATGTATTGTCAAATATACTTGAAAGGAGTATTGGGTATCTACAGAAAAGAAAATTCTATAGGTATAAATGAATAGAATATTGTGCAAGTGGAGATAATGGAATCTAATATAAAACTGCCTTTTATTTTCCTTGTGACTCCTTGTTACAGTTAAACTTACTGTGGGAGGCTCAGCTTCCTGCTGATTTGATCCAAGGTTTCATGTGCTAAGACACAGTTTGTTTTCCAAAATGTTAAGAACAGGAAATGATTGCCCCACATCCTAACAGAATAAACCAATTGTCAAAGGCTAACTGATTGGTTTAAATAATGTTAACCAGAAACACTTATAACATAAAACAGGCTTCCTCGATCTCCTGTCACCACACAGACCTCTTCCCTACTGTATCTGGATGCTGCTGATATAGAAATAGAGCTCTCTTCTCACCGTTACACGTTCTTCATTCATGTTGCATGTTATTATGTCCATGTTAGTTAATTTAAATAAGACCAATGTACTAAATTCAGATTGAGAGTCTATATTGCCAGAGAGATTGGGTCTATTATGAGAACTTTCCTTTGTATCAGCTTCTTCCCTTGTACACACTGATCAAATTTAACTCCAAACTTATGTTGCAGAATTAAGTTAATAAATTTAAATTACTTGCAAAACTGTGCTACTTGTTATGAGTATTAAATCAATGTTGATTGTCATAACATTATTATTATAGTAAGAAAGTCAGCTATATCTCCCTTATATAAACCTCAAATTACTAGTCAGTCATATCTGACATTAGATATGATCTTTATTAAATTTTATTTATTTGTTATTTATATTATTATTAATTTTTAAGTCAGGGTCTCCCCATAGGCCCAGCTAGCCTCAAATTCAATAAGTAGCCCAGGCAGACCTTGATCTTGCAGAGATCTACTCTCTTCTGCCTCCCAAGTGTTGGGATTAAAGGAGTATTCTACCATTCCAAGCACATTTATTTTCTTAACACATAATATAATACTCGGTACTTTACCAAATTATAAAGGAAATTAATTGCCTTTCTCATTCAATATTTAGGCTATTCTTTTCTCCAGACCCAACTCCTCTCCTTCCTTCCATCTCCTTCTTTCCCTGTGATCTCATTTACTGTAATTTTAAGGTAAGCATGAGATAAATATTTGAAAACATTTTTTCTTCTTATGTTTTAAGTATTTTATTATTTGTATGTATTTATTTATTATGTGTATGAGTGTATTGCCTGAATGTAATTAAGTGCACCCATGTTGTGCAGTGCCCCACAGGTCAGAAGAAGTTGTCAGATACCCCCAGCACTGGGTGCTGGGAACCGAACATGGGTCTTCCGCAAGAGCAGCTAGAACTCTTAACCATGGAGCCGTATCTCCAGTGCCTCTTCTTGCTCTATAAAACAGTTATGATCTCAAACAAGATGATTGCTCCTTCGAATAGTTAATCACACTTACTTCCTGGGAAGGGTATGTTCTGGTATCCTCCAGCCTGCTCTGTTCTAGCCTGGAGACGGCTGCCTCTTATCAGTGTTTCCTTTTGAGTCTTCCTTGCTTTACCTTGTCTCTCTCTCTCTCTCTCCCTTTGTTCTCTTATATTATTGGAGAGAATAATGTGGTGACTCTTGAGATAAACTGATAGGCAGATTTTCCTTACTGTCATTTTCTTTTATTTGAAAATGACCTTAAAGCGGAAGCTGCCACTCCACAGAATCCAGAGGGGATCGCATCACTGCTGCTGCAGCCGTGGCGTATTTTATCCCAAATTGTTCTCCAAGTCCAGGCAAGTGTCACTTTGCTTTATAACTTTTACTGTTGTTCAAAGAATAAGTAGCAATTGGGCTCCCTGCTCTGAGGAAGCTTCTCCGTGTTCTGTAGGAAGCTTCTCTCTGCTCTGTAGGAAGCTCCTCCTTGTTCTGTAGCATGCTTATAGATGTGTTAGGTCTCTGCTAAACATCCTACTTCTTTCCATTCAGTTTGTAGAGTCTATCTCCATTTGCAGCTATTTTGGGGTTACAGGGTTGGTGTGATGCCACCACCATTTTCCTCTTTAGAATAGTTGCTCAATTTTTTGAGAAAGCCAAGCCTGGCAGCACACACCTGTGATGACAGCACTGAGGAAACCAAGGCAGGACAGTTATGATGACCCATAGAGTTCTTCAACAAGCAGACAAGGTACAATAAAGCAAGCACAGCATACACAAACCAGAGAGGCCATACTAGTATGCATAATACGTATGCGTTAATCAAAGCTCAGATGGAGGATCTCAGTTTGTGACCGTGGTTGGCAAAAGAACTTGCTATGTAGATCAGGATGGCCTCACACTAGCTTCCTTCATGCTGTGTTTACGTGGTATGGATTACAGGTGCCATTACTATACCCAGTCTGAGTCATTTTTTTTCTATGGTCAAGACATCTACATTAATTTTTTTGTGACACAATATTTGTTTTTATTGTCCGATTTTAGAACTCTGCTTTTTCTGTCATTATGTTTATATTGTGGTATTTCACCAGTTTTGTAATTCATTGGCTATTCTAAAATGGCATAGACACTCTTAAAGCTACCTCATGGTTCATGTATAAGCCCTGTGTTAAATAGCACGATAAATTTTCTAAATTTTAATGCTAAAATTTTATTTCGAAATATATTTATTCCACCAGTGTATGAGTTACTCCTCTGTTCTCGAGATTAAACCACTATGATCATGGCAACTTAGAGAAGGAAGAATTTATTTTATCCTATTTTTTAATTATTTTATTTCTTATTTTTATTTTATGTGTATGAGTGTATTGGCTTGCTGCATGTATGTAAGTGCATGCATGTCATGCAATACCAGTGGATGTCAGAAGAGGATGTTGGACCTCCTGGAACTGGAGTTATGGATGGTTGTTAGCTGCCATGTGGGTGCTGGGAACTGAACTTGTGTCCTCAGGAAAGTGCAGCCAAGGCTCTTGACTGCTGAACCATCTCTCAGGCCCAGGAAGAGTTTACTCAGCTTAGGGTTTCAGAGACTGGTCTGTAATAGTGGGGAGCAAAGACAGAGCAGAGTTAGCAGGGTCAGAAGGCTGAGCCATCACATCTTCATCAGGCACTGGCTCCAGAGAATGACTGAGAATCTTGCAGTGCTTAAGAACTCCCTAATCTGGCTGCAGGGACTTGCTTCCTCCAGTATGACCACAACTTCTCAGTCCTCCCAAATCAGAACCACCAACTGAGGACAAAATCTCCAAGAATTTGGAGCTTATAGGGGGCGTTCGCAGTCAAACCACCACGATCAGTAGGCAACAGGGAGGGTGTTTGGTTCTTGTTGTGTTTGGCATCCTTTCAATCCCCGTTGTTATGCAATGAGTCCTAATTTCAAGTACTTTTCATTTTGCTATTGGGTGGTCCAAAAGGGATGATATAGATGGCTATGCCTCTTCTTGGTTTAATAACTATGAAATCAGAAAGTAAGATTCTAACCTATTAAAATTCAGAAAAATCTAGTGTGATTAAATTCTATTGTGGATTATAAACCACTTAAGATCAACCGTCTATTTTGTAGTTACTTTTATCTTATGCCTATGAATTTCCAGGACTTTGTATTTTCTGCTCAGAGATCACAGAAATTTGAAGAGGAAGGTTAACTAAATCATTCAATTTCCAGTTTTCTTACTGGCTATCAGAAAAGATGTAACAGAAACCCGTCATAGGACAATGCGCTTCAAGACTGAAAGGCTGACTCATGAGTGGAAGGCCAATGAGTGTGTGAAAAGAAGTGAATGGGTATCGGGGTGCATCTGCGCAATGCCTTCTGTGAGGAGAACATGGAGGACAGCAGTTGTCTTAATTTCTTCTCTGTTGCTGTGACAGAATACCTTATGAAAAGCAACTAAGGGTTCATTTAGATGACCGCACTATAAGAACTGAGTCCCCCATGTCAGGGAAGGCAATGCACGACGACAGGCCAGGAAGCTGGCTGAGCACACTGCAGCAGCACACAAGAAACTGAGAGAGAACAGCAAGAGAGGTCCGGCTGTAAACCTGAAAGCCCGCCTAGGTGAGTACTTCCTCCAACAGTCCTGTAACCTTCCAAAGCAGCGACACCAGCTGCAGACCAAGTGTTCTCAGGCAGGAACCTATGGGGTCACTGCACACTCAACTATAAGGGTGTGCTCAGAAACCAAGCGTAAGACGAGAGGCCCGGATGCCCAAGTTCATTCATCCCCGCTGCGTGTCCTGAAGAGGCTTAACTCCAACTGTTGTTGTATGTGCCTCTTGAAAAACATTGAGCGTCTGACGTTGTCTTTCAAAATGCCTGGTACAGAATGGATACTCTGTAAAATAAGGCAGAATAGGTTTAGTTATTCGAAATGTGTGTGAGTTGTGAAATTCTCGTTTCAATTTTTTTTGTGATTTGCGGGAAAATGGGCGTGTACTCTCATAGTTCTAGAGGACACTATGCAAACTACTGAAGGAGAAATCAATCAATGGCCCAACCCATCTATAAATCCTAATAACTACAATGAATGTCACAACAATAATCTCTCTCTATTGCTGTAGTAAAGGCAGTTTTATCTGGGGGGTAATTGGCAACTATCTAATTGAATTTAAAGCCTTCTTAATGGAAGGGACCTCATGTGTGGCACTATAAAAATAGTCAAATTCATGTGGCTGGAGCGATCATAGGTCCCAGAGAAAACCTTATCTCTGTCATATTACACTGCAAAAGGTAGAGATAATTTTTATTGGCTCTTCGTATATTTCACACAGAGCATCGCAATCAGTCTTTATCATGTTTGTTCCCCCTTTCTGACTGCCACTCATAAAGGTCCCCAGCTGTAATCCATACATCTTCTAATCTGCGCTAAGGCCTATTGTGTCAAGTCTGTGATCCCAGATGTTCCTCGGTGAAAATTATATCAGTGTATCATCCCCTGTTATTTAGCATGTGATTATCAAGAAAACGGATTAAAATTCTGGACCTCTCATGAATTATATAAAACCCTGGGCTAGACAGGATATCCTGTATCTGATGTTGGCATGCTGAGACAAAAGTTCAGCTGTTCAGAAATAGAACCACCATGTCTCAAAAAGAATTATCAGTGGAGCCGAAGACCTGACTCAGTGGTGAAGAGTGTTGACTATTTTAGCAGACTATTGGGTTTCAATCCCAGCATCCACATGGCAGCTAACAACTGTCCATAACTCAAGTTCCAGGGTATCCGATGCCTTCTTCTGTTCCCTGAGGGCACTGCACAACACAGGTGCTGCTCTGTCATTGTCTCCTAGCTTGACAAAGAGTGGCCTGTCCCTGAGTGAGGCTACAAGGGCACTGCCTGGAATCCCCTGGTAGCGTTCATCTCAACCACTCCAACCTGAAGAGATGTAGCAGATTCCTTGAACCCCCCGCCTCTTAAGCTCTGAGCTATGACTTTGTGTGTGTGTGTGTGTGTGTGTGTGTGTATGTGTGGCGGGGGGGAGGGGTTAAGGCACAGGGTCCTTGTAGGTTCAGTTGTTTTTTAGTAAAAAATGAAATTTATGAGATATGTAAACTTGTAAGAATTAAGTGAATTTACATATGTTCTTGGCTGTGGGGTCAGTGGAATCTAAGGTTCAGTTCAAATATTCCAAAGAATTCACATAATAGTCCCATGGACATTAGATAAGACACAGAGGTGGACAATGAGTAGTCACTGAAGGAAGCTAAAGTTAGCCCCAGATAACTTTTTAACTAGGCTCTGGACCTGCAACATTCCAGCCTCTCCAAAATCATTGAAGTTCTAATCAGGCAACGACCCTTTATAGACCTAGATGGTTTCCAGGGCTCCTGTTCAAGCTCACTCTGTTGAGCAATGGGAACTCAGGAGTGGACTGGAAGGGTGCAGCAGGTAGCAGTCATAGAGACCCTTCTTAGAGCTTTTCTATACATCAGTCAACTTAGTATTAAAATGGATCTGTGTACATGAATACCAATTATACATTTTCAATCAGATATACTCTCTACCAGAATTTTAAGGTCCTTTATCATTGGTGATTTGAGCCATTAAGAGTCTATAAAACTTGATTGATTCTGTTTTACGTCCATCTCAATTTTTATAAGAATATTAATAATTTTATTATTTATTCAAACAGAATCTTTATATCTTGAAGCACTAAACAGATTCTTCTCAATCAAATACACTAGTAATGAACTTGGGAAAATTCTAGATCAGCCAGGTCTGGAGCCCCAGGCCTATAATTAGAGATACTCTGGATTGCAAGTTCAAGGCCTGTCTCACTAGAGAGAAAATTATTCAGACTTGGTCTTGAAATGAAAACTGATGAATGGTGTATGGATGAGGGTCAGTGGCAGAACTTCGGCCTAGCATTCACAAGGCCCTGGGTGCAGTATATACCATTACAGGAAACAAACAAGCAAACCGCGAAAAGGTGACGGGCATGATGGGCCACGACTAATCCCAGCTCTCTGAATCCAGAAGCAGGCAAAACTCTGAACTGGAGGCCAGCCTGGTCTACATGTCAAGTTCCAGGCCAGGCAGGGCTACATAGTGAGACCCTGCCTTAAGCAAGCAAAGAAAAGAAATAACAACGAACAAGAGTAAAAGCTCCATGTGAATCCGGTTGCCCATGTCTTTCAATGTCGAGTAATTATAGTTCTGAAGAAACAGAATCTTATCTTCAGTGAGAGCCAGCACGTGGGTATCTCATACTTTACACATACATCTGTCTTCCTTTTTGAGTCAAAAGGAAAATTGAAGATTCAAATGCCTAATCACAGTCTCATTTCAATACATATTTATGTAGACGTGGTGTGCCTTTAATGTGCATGGCTACCTATGTGCACTTCTACTGATTATGCGTCTTTGCTTCTTAAAAAACTTGGCCCACCTAACCCAATTCCACATTCTTGAAGGAGATTTTAAAAATTAATCATTTCCCTGTCATAGTTGTAAGCCATGTTACCCTGCTTAGACGTTTTACATGACTACTACAGCATTTGCAAATATAAGTTTTTACCCCATTTTCTGAATGTTCAGAGAATAGAAATCTTGTCTTCATATAAACATAATCAATCTTGAGCATGGGCTCAGCACAATTAAACATTCAGTAAGCATTTCCACTCAGGAGATGAATTAAGGGAGGAGAACACAAGGGTTGACTTGTGGTACAAACACTTCCTAATAAAGATGTACTTTGCATGCAAAGCTACTGAGCCTATGACCAGTCAGTTTTCACTCCCAGGACGAAACTGTTGAAATATTATTATGAGGGATGGCAAAATACATTGTAAAATGTTTTGGTTATCAAAAAAGCTTTCAGAGTTGTTTACTCAAAATTCACATTTGATATTAAAGCAGAATTGAGTAATTATCTTTACAAAGGAGAAGGATGTACTGACTTGCAATTACGAGCAATTATTGCCCCCAGAACTGAGTTCTAGTAAAAGTAACTCTTAAATATGCATATTCAACTCAATTTGACTAAAAATGTCTTAATATTAATACTGACAGAGGTCAGAAGACTTTTTTTCATTTAAATTTTATTATTTATAACAAGCATTATTTATATCCTAAGCATATAAATAAGGAAATTATTATTTATCAATTAACATTTATTGTAGGAATTATTGGATAGCTTTTCTGGTTAGACAGCAATAAGAAATAGCTTTTAAACAGTAAGCATGTCAGCCTCAGTAGCCATTTGAGTGCATTTTATTTGTAAATGTATAACAGCAGGCTAATTGTTCTACTAAACACTGAAAGTATTATGTCATTGCAAAGATGAGAGATATCACAGATATCTGTGTAACGTAAACATCCGAGTGCCACATAGAATAAAACTGAGGATGCTACTTTCCCAATATTTCAGGTTTATTTTTCTGAAATAGCCGTTATGCAGACCTATGCAGATTTGTAAACCTTATACCTTAATTTCAAATGGATTGGGAATATTTTATTAAGTAAACTAACTCTCTTCTCACAATAACCTTAGATGAGTCTTTAGGAAATGGCCCCATTCCAAATAAAAGCTTTATGAATTTAAGTAAAAGCTTTATGCATTTTCATAAACTTTGAGCTGTTTTATTAACAGGTGTGGAATCCTAGAAATGAAATAAATTCATACCACTGAATGATCCAAAGAGATGACAAATGTATTAGTGCTGTATTAATGTAAAACACTTGTTTAAACTTTCACAGCAAATTATTGGAAAAGCAAAGCCATATTATATCTCAATATTCTATTTCAAGGCAGACCTTATCATCTTTCAAATTTGTTTTGCTAAATTTGAGAGACTTACGTAGATGGAAAAAGTACAATTTGGTTAACTCTAAAGGGATGAGATATATAGAGAAATTAAATATCTACTTAAAATTAAAATAAAGCATTTTACAACAGAAAATGTTCATATATTTGCAGCTTTTGCAAAGGCATTACTGGTACACCTTTCTGTAATTAGATTATGTATCTGATATGTGGTTGGCCTAGCTTGTAAAGACTCTCATATTTACACATCTTTCATGTGTGTAGTGTATGTATCTTTTGTGTATGTGCGTATATGTGCTGTGTGTGTGTGCACTCATGTGTGTGGAGACCAACACTCAACATTAGAAGTCATCTATCCATCTCTTTTGAAAGTGTCCCTCACTGAATTTGGAGCCCCAATATTTGGCTAGACTGCAAATAAACTAGGGACCTACTTGAGTCTGACTTCCTAGGGCTGGGATTACAGATACCTTGTACCTGGGACTTGTGTGAGTTCTAGAGGTCTGAACACAGATCCTCAGGCTTGCATTGTAAATACTTTACCAAGTAAGACATATCTCCAGTCCTATTAGTTTAATATTTTACAAATTATTACACTTAGTCATGACATGTAGTCATTACTTATTACACTGATGAATAGAATGCGCTCTAACACCTAGTACTTCTGGTTTTCAAATTAGTTGGTGTAAACCCGGTTAAGATTGGAAACCATCAAGCTAAATCTAATCCAAGGCATTTCCCAGGTTTTAAAATGAAGACAGCAGGCAACGGGATGCAGCTCGGTTGATAAACGTTTCCTACCATGCAGGAGGCCCTGAGTGTGATTCCCTCCACTGCAGAAGCAGGGCCAGTGGCGCACTTTTCCGACCGGAGCACTGGGGTGGTGTGTAGAGTAGAGACAGGATTCCAGGTCAGCCTTGGCCACACAGTGAGTTTAAGGCCGGCTTGAGCCGCATGAAACTGTTGAAATAAACAGCACAAAGCTTTCCAGAGCAGCTCCACGGTCACAGAACTGTTAAGTGGAAAGTACGGGGAGTGTGCATAGTTCCTTCGGCCCCGCAGGCTAGGTCCTCTCAGGCTAGATCCTCTCAGGCTCAGCTATAATAATAGCTCATGCAATTATTCAAGCTCTGTTCTTACAGCGGGGTTTCTGGTCTTGTGTACTCTACTGGTTGTGGAAAGTATAACATGAGAGAGGCATACTATTACATTACAGCGCCCAGGAATTTCATTACGGTAACCAACCCCATGTCATAGTCCATTTTACCTCCCACCATTGGCAATTCTGGATCTTTCTCAGTTGTGTCCCTTACAGAATTTCTGTGTTAATGTCTGCCAGAAAGATTGGTCTATAATTTAACTTTCTCATGGATCTTTGTCGGGTTTGGTATTGAGTAATACTAGATAAATAACAGTGGGAAGTGTCCCTTCATTTTATACTTTCTGGAATAATTTGAAGAGTACTGGTATTTTCTATTATTTGAAGGTCTGGTAGACGTCTGTGATATATCTTTCTGGCCCTGGCCTTGTTTTACTTTAGATATTTTTAATTTTCTGTGTCTTCCTCATTGAATATTATTGATTTGTTAAGTTTACTTCATCTCTATTTAATTTTGTAGGTCATGCATATCTAGAAATTCATTTCTTGTAGCTTTTCTAGTTTAGTGAAATATAAAAAAATTAAGTATGTCTTTATTTTCTATATTTCTTTACTATTTATATAAATGTTTCCCCTATCATCTCAGATTTTGTTAATTTGCAGAAGATTATCAAAGCCTTTCCATTAAAATCAAGAACAAGACAAGGACTTCTTGTAAATAGATCAATAAAACCTAGGGAAAGGGGATACGATTTAGGAAGGAAGCAGTCAAATTTTCTTTGTATGTAGATGTTAAGATTATGTACATAAACTACTCTAAAGATTCTACCAAAGCATACCTAGAACTGATAAATATATTTGTCAAAATAGCAGGATACAAATTAACCCAAAATATCCCAAAATATTCAGTAGCTTTCCTATATATCCAGAACAAACCTACTGAGAAACAAACCATAGAAATGATCCCATTCATGTTTACCTCAACAAACACATATTGGAATAAATCTAACCAAATAAATCAAGGACATGTATAATTAAAACATTGATATTGTAGAAAGAAACTGAAGAGTAAGCAGGAGATGGAAATATTCCCATGCTCATGGATCAGGGGAGAAATATTTTGAATATGGCCACATACCGAAGCAATCTACAAATTCAATGCAACCCTTGCATATTTAGACCCTGACCATACAAAAAGGCTCTGAAACCTGAGTTCCTTGGTCAGAATCCAATTATCACCTCACACAGAGCAGGAACATTCAGTTCCTTTTTTGTTTTCTAATTGTGTGTGTGTGTGTGTGTGTGTGTGTGTGTTTCTTTTTTATTGTCATCTTTTTTCTTTGTTTTGAGACAGGGTTCCCTGTAGCCCCAGCAAGCCTGGAACTAGCTATGTAGACCAGACTGGTTTTGAACTCACAGAGATCCCCCTCCCTCTGCCTCCTGAGTGCTGGGATTAAAGGTATGCACCACTGTGCCCAGCGTGTGAGTGTTTCTATTTGTGTGTGTGCTTCATATCTGTGTTGAAACGTGATTATGAGTGCAGGAGGCTATGGAGACAAGAGTGTTGTGGTTCCCCTGGTGCATGAGCTACAGGGGCTTGAGTGCCTTCCAAAGATGGTGCTGGAGTCTGAACTGAGGTTCTCTGAAAGAGCAACATGTGCTCTTGACCACTAATTTGTCTCTTCTGTTGCAGGTCTGGTTTTCAAATTCTTATGTTGATGTTAATTCTTCTTTAAGTATTTGCTCACTTAGACATATTTCATATTTTAATTTATGTGTGACTTAAACAACAGAATCTATGTCCAGTATAATGTGTACTACTTCAATTTCAAGTTTTATGTTTCAAAGAGAGTATTTTTGATGCATTCTTTGTTAATTAATATGGAAAAAAATCATTCCATGTCAAGAATTAGACCTTTGGAAAAGAGAAAAAAAGTGGTAATTGCAGCACTTTGTGGTGGCTGCTTAACCCTCAGCTATTTAACCCTTCATATTTGTACGTCAAGTGAACAGAACAAGATTTCTCAGCTTCTCACAATCCATTACTTGTGAATTCAGTAATTAGAGAAATACCCTGGACTCGACTTTTTCTTTGAGAAAAGGTTTCACTAGACATCCCTGGGAGGCTGAGCGGATTTTGTATCTCAGGGTTTGCTTCAAACTTGTGATTCCCCTGCCTCAGTTCCAATGTATTGGAACTAGAGAAGGGTGATGTCACATGTAGCTTCATAATTCTTTTTTAGTACTCAATACAATTTATAAATAATTATGTATAAAATTATCTAAATTCAATTTGTAAACAAACGAATATCCCTTATGTTGTTAATAGCTTTTTGAAAAGAGTGGAGGAAACTCAGAGTTTCACTGTGTTCCCTCTGTACTGGTCAGGAGGAGGGACATTTATTTTAAGTTGCCCTCCTGGAGCAGGACAGATGGCTCGATGGTTAAACTCTTGCTTCACTTGCAGAGGATCAGAGCTCAGTTCCGCACACCCATATGGAAGCTTACAATCACCTGCAACTCCTACTCCAGGGGACATGACATCCTCTTCTGCCACTGATATATACTGCACATAGGCGGTGCACATACATGCAGGCAAAATACTCGTATACCTAAAACAAATGCCAACAAGCCCTTTAAAAATTGCATTGATATCATTTAATTGTCCACCTTGAATGGCATATACTTTGCTTGAATGAATCTTAATTAAATAAATGTAGTATTTGTATAAATTCATGATTTTTCATTTTTATTAGAAATATACAAACTCTCATGAATGTTCAAGCTTAAGCCACAACATGGATAAAGAAGGAATCATACATGTGGGTAATTATTGGTATCTATCACTCTCTGTATAGTGTATATACAGTCATGTGTCATTTAACCATTGGGTTATGACTGAGAAACATACTCTGATACATAAATTTTTATTGTCACACAAGCGCATATAGACCACATGACCACAGCATAACTAGGCATGTGCATAGTGTGTCTCTAACATGCAAACCTGTACCATGTACCATCATACTGAATACTATAGGTAGTCACAGCCCAATGTATACAAATATATGCAAATATAGTAATTGTGCAGAAGGTCAGAGTTGTGCATATCCGTCATGTCATCCAAACACTTGTTTTTCTAGGGAAGGTACTTAGGGTTAAAGACACACAGTTCTCTGCCATCTTTTGCCAAGATGGCTTCCTCTACAATATTTCTTGGCTTCCCTGAGCTCTGTCACTTTTAACTTTATGAATATATAAATGTGTGTTTATATTTATATATGTATATGTGTGCATATATGTATGTATATATGTGAGTGTATGAGAGAACTGACCTCTCTGTTTGCATTAGTAATTCTAATTTACTTAGACTTTTAATTGCTCTTTTAATTATTCCTTACTGTCATGTAGCCATGACACTGATGTCCAATGCTTCAACCAGGGCCTAACATTGTCAACATCATACCCACTCAGAAATGTTTACTGAGTCAATAATGGATGGAACAATAACAGTAGTCATAAGTGAAATGAGTATTTTGATTCAGTGGAGCCTATTAATCATATTATACTCAATATTTCAATTTATTCTCATAGCACAAAGTTGTTTTTTCCTGATCAAGCTGTTTAGAGAAGCATAATAAATATTCCATGGTATTGACAGTGGAAAGACCCATGAATATCACAGTTCTTACCTTGTATTTATGAGCTTTGTGAAATTTTGTTAGGTTGGTTTGGGTGCTCTTCACATGTCTACAAAATCACTTCTATGCATTTCCATTCTTTTAGTAGCTAGAACCATATTAGCAAGTATATGTTTTCAAATGATGTGTCTCTACATCAGCATAGCATTATCCTTCACATCAGTACATTGTCATCACTCTACTGATTGTACTTTTTCACAGTAGGGGAAGAGTAGAGTGGTTACATCAGGCAATTAGAAGAATTTCTGGAATGGCATTTAATAACTATGTAATGTCACAAAAGTGGTCCTGAATTCAAAGGTGAACAGACTCTAGAACAATAACAAGAAAATACAAAGGAGTTAATATTTGGCCGTACCTCATTTTCACAGTAAACACTAACACGCTCATGAGTAAAGCTAGATGATACGATGTCCATATCTCCTGTGTCGTGCTTTTTAGTGGAAGTGTACAAAAAATCAGAGATGGAATGAAACCCTGTGATCCATTCCTAAAAGAACTCAAACAAGAAACCTGGGGTACTGGACATAGGGCTCAATGATCAAGATCACTGACTGCTCTTGCAAAGGACCTGGGTTTGGTTCCCAGGACCCACATGGTGGCTAGCATCTGCCCATCACTCTAACTTCAGGGGATGGGACAATGTCTTCTGACCTCTGTGGGCATTGCACAATGCTAGTGCACTTATATACAGGCCGGCCATGCACACATACACATCAAATATGAATAACAGTAAAGAATGGACTTTAAAAACCAAGATAACCGCTACAGTGAAGTGAATCTGAGGAGAATCCTTTGCCAGTCATTGTACCTTATTTTCTGTCTCATAGATTCAGCTATACAGTTACACAATTTAGTTTCTTAATTTATCTGGAAATGAAGGTGTAGGCATGGTGTTCTATTTATTCACAAGTTTAGGTGGCTTCAGGACTGCAAGTTCAAGGTTACAGAGAAAATTAAAGGCCAACATGAACCATCAAAGATTATAAAGTTTTTTATAGGGGTAGTTTAATGCATGTGCAAGATAGCTTCGGTTATCAGCTTGACACACCTGGGTAAAGGGGAGTCTCAGCTGAGGACTTTCCTCCATTGGACTGGCCTGAGGCCGTGTCTGTGAGGCATTGTCTTGATTGTTGAGTGATGTGGGAGGTGCCATCCCACTGTGGCCACCCACAGGTATCAGGGTGCCAGTCTGAGTCTACAAGACAATCTGTGTTGAACAGCAGAGTCAGAGAAGGGAAGCCACCTAAGCCCTTTGGAGCCCAGAACATCGTGAGTAACCTTGAGCTATTTCACTGTACTTTGGTTTTGCTTAAATGTGCCTCATTCTTCCCTTGAAATTAAGACCATATTTAACTTGCTTTGAATTTTACAGAAACCCACAGCTAAATAACTTTTTGAAAAGACTTTGAATTCTTAAAGTGTTTGTATTTTAAGGGCTGTGGGAATTTTAAAGTTGCACTGTTTATGTTAATAATATCAATATGAGATCTTGGAGGTAAGAAAGTGAAAGGCTGTTGTTTAATAGTGATGTTTGTGTGTGATATTGACAAAGAATCAATTGTGAAAGATAGCTTTGGTTGTCAACTTGACACACCTAGAATGAGGGAACATCAACTGAGGAACTGTCTCCACTGGACTGACCTTAGGATATGTCTGCAGGACATTTTCTCAATTGTGGAGTGATGTAGACGTACCCAGCCCACTGTGAGTGCTGCACCTCTGGGAAGGTGATCTTATGATGTATAAACAACAGGCTGAACAAGGGCCAGAAGAACAAGCTAACTAGCAGTGTCCCTCGCAGTCCAGGTTCCAGCCCTGAGTCCCTGCCCTGACATCCCCCAGTGATGACCCGGGGGATCGAAGAGTACACAATGCCTTTCCTTCCCAACTTTACTTTAGTTAGAATTTTTATCATGGCAAGAGAAAGTGACTAAGACAGTGTTAGAGCTCTTGCCTTGCAAGCCAAACACCCTAGATTCAGCCCTTGAATACTGTGAATAGAAAATACATATAATAGCATTATCATTTTTATACTTTGAGTGAATGTTTGTATATTTCATAGAAAACATCTTAACCATCTTTTACCCCTCCCTCATCCATACCTCCAAAGCCCCCTCCACTGGATTTCCTGCTTCTGTCTTTTATATTAAGGCCCACTGAGTCAAGTTAGTGTACCCAAATGCCCCTCAGTGCAAGTTCATCCACTGGTGTCTAGTCAGCCTATCTAGAGTCACATCCTCAAACATCATCTCTTTCTCACCCAATAGTAATCAGCTGCCAATAATTAATTCTTACCTAATACTGGAGCCTACTGCCTTTTTCCCCAGTAACTTTTACTGATTGTTTTAGAAATTCATATAGGTATTTTGATCATATTTATAGCCCCTCTCCAATCCACCCCTAAAGACTTGCCTGCCCAACTTTATTATTACTTTAAAATTTTTAGGCCTGTCTAGATTAATTTTGAGTGCAATAAGTGCTTTTAAGTATGGGTCCATTACCTGGAGACTGGTGAATCTACCAGGTATCACGCCCCTAAAGAAAACTGATCTCCCTCTGCCTGTAGCTATCAATGGTCAAACTTCCTCAGTTTGGAGCTTCTTGCCCAGCTCTCAAATCCATGCTGTGGCCCTGATTGCCTTGGGCTTTCACAGGTCATGTACATGCTGTCATACACTCTGTGGGTTCGCATGTTCACCTGCTTTTCTGTGGCCAACAAGGTTTCCTTATGTTGATCCACCATCTCTGCCTCTGATGTCATTTCCACTCTTCCACAATAATCTCTGAGCCTTGGGAGCAGAAGGTGTGTTACAGATGTCACATAAGGCTGAGCACTCTATCGTCTCTTATTCTTTGCATGTTGACAAGTTTGCATCTGTGCTCATCACTATGTCCTGCAAGAAAAAGCTTCTCTAATGAGTTCTGAGAGACGCATTCATCTATGCTTGTAAGAAGAAGTCGTTTGTATTCAGTTTAATACTATATCTGTTTGTCTTCCCTTCGTCCTCTGACCATAGATTCCTCACTCTATAACAGTACAAGGTTAGGTTCCATCTTATCAAGCTTGTCTCAAGCCCAATTAGAAGGTGGTTGGTGACTCCCCTAATATCTGTGGCACTACTACCCAAGTGGGCATATCTTGTCGTTTTCTTTCCAGTAGCATTAATGGAACTTTCTAATACTATGAAATATAACCAGTAGTAATGAATCCCTGACTTCAGTGTCCCACTTTGCCTCTCCATTACTGTGACAAAATATTCTGACCAATACCAACTTTTGGAGAAAAAGGTTTATTCAGCTTACATCTCCCAGATCACACAGTTCATCAGGGAGTCCAAGGTAGGAACTGAGGGCAGAAATCTGGAGGCAGGAACTGAAGCACAGAACATGGAGGAACACTGTTTACTGGCTTGCTCCCCTGGCCCTGCTCAGCCTGCTTTCTTATACAACACAGAACAACCTGCCCAGGGGTGGCACCACACACAGTGGTCTGGTCCCTTACACAGCACTCAGTCGAGAAAATATCCCACAGAACCCACAGACATGGCCACAGGCCAGTCCAATAGAGGTGATTCCCTAGTTTAGGCTCCCTCAACCCAGGCTTTTAGTCTCCCGGGGTCTCAGTGGTCTTAATGCTTGTGCTGTCATGGTCCTGTTCATAAAGTCCTTTTCTTGGTTTCATTCAGAGTGGAATTTCCTGCAGAGTCAGAAGTACAGTTTTAGTATCATTCTTCTACATGTAGCTGTCGAGACTGAGCAGTACCACTTTTGAATATGTTGCATTTTCTCCAATGTGTGTTTTGGATCTTTCATCATGTACAATCAGTGGCTTTAGGTGTATGGATGGAAATCTAGGTCCTCAGTTCTATTTGGTTGATTAATGTGCTTTATTGCTGTAACTCTGCAGTATGATTGAATCAGAAATGGAGATACCACTCCTGATGTTCAGGATTGTCTTGGAATGCTTGGGTTTTTGTTTCTCTTTTAGATATAAAAGCAACTAAGACAAATATCTCTGTCCACATGTAGAACACACACACATACACATATGTGTGTGTATGTATATGTATATATATATATATATATATAATATAAATGTGATATAAAAGACAGGAATTGAAGAATCTCTCAAATAAGAATTCGAAGCACAGATGACCCACTGGTAACAGAGGATGACAGTGAGGACTAACTCAAAATTATGTAGTCAGAAAATTTCTTAGATCTGGAGGAAAGGTTAAACTGATTTTTCTGAACAACAGATCAGTGACCATAGTAGATTCATCACTTCCCATTTTTCTCCGGAGTTGCATGGACCTTCCTTTCGGTAACTTACAAGGGTTAAGACAATTATGGGTGTAACAGCACATTTTGACCTGTCACATTCTGGAAAGCTGACTCACCATCTTACATCTCATAAGAAGTCTATCTCACCTAGATAAATCAATTCATCTTTCTAGCATGATTCTTCTCTCTGAGTTCACAGACCGTAAACTTCACGCTTTTCTCTCAAGAAAGCATGTAGCAGAAGTTCACATATGGTAAATTGAAGGTAGACATCTATACTTTGGAAAAGTGTCCAAAGACATGAACCTTCAAACCCACTCAGCATCATTTCTGTTACCACAAACCTCTCTTCATAATGTCTGATAATCTATGCAGTTAATTTTTGTGGCACTGAGAATAGATATAAAGTAAATAACTCAGCAGGGATCTATTCATGTTTGCTTTTTTGTAATCTTTCTAGACTTGATGAAGATTAATCTGTTTGCTATTTATAGCTGATACTATTTAATTACATTTAAGGTTAAAATGTCTTCTTTTTAATTACAGAATCCATTTACTGATATTTGACATATATTGATAATGTCTCATGTTCTTCCTGTGGGTTTTGAGCATTGTTTTTCTTCTGCTGATTATATTTTTGCCTAGAGTCCATCTTTCTTTCCATTTCAGCATTATAATGATTCAGACTTTTTTTTTCTTCTTTTTCCTTTGGCATATTTGTGAGGTCAAGCTCAAGATATTTTCAAGGGCATATGATATATAGCTAAAAATAGTAGACTTTTAGTTTGTATTTACATAACTAATATGAAGCCTAAACAGCAGCTCAGTTTAATTCAGTTTTATTTTGAAATCTTTTATACTGCTAATGAGTATCCTCATTCAGTTTTCATTAAAGAGTTAAAGAACCCAGTCATGGAGACTCACACTGTGCCATTATGGCTCGGGAAGCTGAGGGAGTTCGGTTCCCAGGAGGCCCAGGCAAGCCAGAGCTCTTTAGAGTCCCTGGTCAGCCTGGACTAGAATGTGATACTCTGTTTCAAAAACGAAACAACAAAACAAACAGATAAACAAATGAAAAGAGCAGAAAATGAAACAAAAGCAAACCAATTAAAATTATAGAAGCAATAAAACAAATATTTTTTACAGATCACAAAAGGTACAGAAATCTGAAAGAATTCCTTCACATTGTCAAACATTGTTTACCTTATCTTTCCTGCTGACGAAAGTCATAGTCACCTACTTACTAAACTCACTAAAATTTTATTGATGTGTATTTCAAGAAACACTTAAGTTTTACTTAGTCATTCTTATTTTACGTTAATTTCACTTACCAGCTTTTAAAGTACTCCTTTAGTAGTCTTTATTCATATGCATATATGTCTGTGTATGGGCCTGCAGGGGTGAGAAGAGGCCAACTCCTCTGGAGATGCTGGGTGCTGGGAACTGAACTCACATCCTCCAAAGGAGCAGCAAGCGCTCCTCCTAACTGTTGAGCAATCCTGCAGCCCCTTACCACTGCTTAAAATATCTGAACCAAGGCAGGGCTTTCAAGGATGTCCACAGCACTGAGTGTATACATTAGAAAAGAAGAAACAAAATCCTGACAATTATTCAATAAGTAACTGAAGAGTAATTTTTGATAAAAACCAGAAGAGAAGAAATAATAAGAATTACATTCTTATCATATTAAATAGTAGAATTTAATAAATCATTAGCAAAACGACAATAACAAGACCATTGCTTTTAATAAAGATCAAAACAATTCTTAAATTGTGTGGGTCTAATCAATAACAAGGCAAAGATAATTTGAGAACTCGACAAGTGAATGACAGCCATCATTGTTAATTTCACCATAATAAATTATAATAAATGAACACAGCGTATCACTCACTCCATGCTCAAGGATATAAAATATTAAGTGTGTAATTTATTTGAAAGTCATTTCATAAAGATGATCACACAGAAGTGTAGAATCTCAATAGGCTTACATGGATTAAAATAATTATATTAATATTTATCACCCCCCAAAAAGGAAAGAAAGCAGATGGATTCACTGATCATGCTTACCGAATTTTTAAGGAGTAAAGCCTTCCTGCTTTTCAATGCCTTGTTCAAACCATGGAAGCATCAGGAAATCTTTCTGACTCTTTCTGTAAGGCCAAAATTAAACTTGTTTTAAATGTAGATGAACTTCTACAAAAGTAGCTTCATGCTTGCCTAATATGTACAAGGTCCTAGGTTTAAACATTAACCTCCAAATAACTGGACATGAATTAAAAGCATCACAATTACCAATTCCCCACTAATATCTTTAATGATTACATATGTGAACATCTAAACAATTTTAGAAAAATCAAATATACCTATACATAATAACTACTATATACCCTGGGAAACTGGTATGTAAGAATACAACTTCATTTCAACATGTAAAAGTCAAGGTTATACACCACATGATAAGGGAAAAGAAAAAAAAATTATCCTCGAAATTGATGTAATAAAAACATTTGTGCTAATCCACGTACACTTTTTAAAAAGTTGGGAGTAGAGGATGTACTCCTCAAATTCCTACAGAATCTCTGCTAATACTCTGTTGGCAGCATCCTCCTGTGGTCTGAGATGTTCTTTCTATGACTGTGAATAGAAAAAGATAATTTCTATTACATTTTTGCTTAGTATTAAACTTGAATTCCCAATTAATGAAGCAATAAAATATAGAGATGGGAAGACAAGCCCTGTCTTGAAATGGAAAAGACTGTATTAAAAATTCTAGAGTCAACACACAGATGAGAACATCAAACTCACTGAAACAAGGTTAATGAACAAAAGGTGATTGCTCTTCCTCACAGCTACAATGAACAACTGAAGATTGAACATGAAGACGTATATGTCATCATGTAGAAAAATACAAGAAAATCAGACCAGTCTAACAAAAATATATTCAAACCTATATACACAAAATTCTGATTTAGAAATTATACATTACTTGAATAAATGGACTGATAGTTCTTATTTATAGTTGAGATAATATTTTAACTTTTTCCCATTTGATCTATTGATTCATGTAATCATACTTACAATTATAGGAAAATGTTTTATGTACATTGACAAAAATCGGTCTACTGATATTGCAAAGAAAATTCTGGGATATTCAACACAGTACTCACAAGATTAATCTAGGTTGAAATTAAAAAAATGATTAAGTCGTGGGAAAGAAGATAAAAATTTCTAACAAACTCACTACAAATAATCTAAAGTCTTGATACTCAAAGAGGTGAAGTAAGTACATGGTGAAAGTAAGACACTCTGCAAATTGCCTCATCAGTACAGACACTGTCAAATCTAAAAGGAGTCTGTTGTGGAGAAGGCCTGCCTTTCCCCCTGACTTTCCGCCTGCCAGCATGTCTTAAAGATGCCTGCAGAGCCCTGGGTGGGAAGAGTGGTGGCAAGCTCAGAATGCCTGCGGCTGATCAGCAAGGTGGGATTACACCCACAGTTACTACCAGACGGACCTAAGTGTTCTAAGGTTGCAAAATTCACCATGATGCTTCCCTGACATGGGCAGAAGCCCTCGCCCGCTGAGAGGCTAGAGTACAAATGAAGCCCTTGCTTCTACCCCGACCCAGTACTGTGGGGTGGATTCCTTTTATTTAATCACCCAGTTAATGCTGAAAAAGCATGTCCCTTGCAGATTATCAATAAACACTGAGTTTGCGTGGCTCTCTAGCAATGAAGCATTGATAACCCCTTACCTGTAGACTTGAGCCAACTTCCTTATATCGGACAATCTAGTGAGAGGAACAGCAGTGATTATAGGCTTGGGGGAAGTAAGCAGCTCTCTTGACTTTCTGGGAGAACACGAACTAGCAAAGTCATATTGAAAGGCTGGAACACGACATGCAGCCAACGTGACAGGTCTGCGGTCATGAAAGACTACTTGCAGTGTGGTGTCATGTCTGATGCGTTGTTACTATGCCTCCATTTGTGATGACATTTCTGTTCCCTGTCCCCTGTTTCTTTAAGGTGGTCCTGCTCCAACATTTGTAACCCTATTGTGAACGTCTGCACATCTTGCTTTTATTTAAAACTTCATTTGTTCCTTCAGAAAATATAGATAGAGAATTTTTATATCTACTTAAATATATGAGTTATTCCGTGTGTCTTCTTTGAATAAGTTGATCTAATTATCAGTATTTCTAGATAGGTTTTATAAACATCAGTATATAGGTTTGATTTCAAGAAAAAGTCTTGCCAGTAAAAGATTTTTTAAAAAAGCACAATTTTATATACAAAGATAAAACCAAAGGAGACACATATCTACAACAGATAAAAAGAATAATTACTACCCAAAATTAATGTGATTCTAACAACAAACTTCTTACCAAACAACAATATAAAAGAAAAAAAAAAGCCCTCCTGATTAGCTTTTTCACCATACAGAGAATAGTTGTTAGCCTCAAATACATACTGCTAAATGGTAATTCCAGAAAGATTCTGACATGATGACATCATAGAGCATGGAAAAGAACAAACATTAATGATGGCTCACTTCTAAACAAAAAGCAAACTACAAGTAATGTATCAAAACACAGAAATCAAGCAAGAAGGAAAACTGGGATGCAATTAAAGAGAAATGGGTGTGCGTGTCACCTATTCAGGGTAATCATCTGTAATTGCTGTTAATTTAGTTATCATTAGATGTGGTTTATTATGAGCAGTAAATACCCGCATCTAGAGAAAACATAATCTTGACTTTAATTTTTCCTGTTTTTCTTTGCACTTAACTTGTAGTAATTTAGTAGATAATAGTAGATAATATAATAGAATCCCACAAGTCCAGGCAAATTTACCCAAGTTTTTCTGAAGGTTGGCAATCCTATGCTTAAAGCAACATACAAGTGTTGTGGTTCATACAGAAACCTTGTTTGGGACCATTGTAGGATGTGTTCATTAAACCATTATTTCTAATGAGCTAAAAGACCATTTTGGTGCTTTGAAAGAAGAAGCAGTCAACACACTTGATCATTTTGTGGAGGTGTGTGTATGTTGTAAGCTTAGAGACACAGATTTTTCCCATCCTTTACCTGCTATATCATTCCTAAAGATTCAGTATATTTGGGTTCTTCATCAAAGAATCACATTCATCAATATCACCATCCTCACCATCCTCACCAACCATCATCATCGTTATCACCGTCATCATCACCATCAGCATGATGACCATTATTACCATCCTCACCATCACCATCATCACTATTATCACCACCATTATCATCCCCGTCATCATCATCATCATCATCATCATCACCATTATCACCATCATCATCCTCACCATCACCATCATCACTATTATCACCACCATTATCATCCCCGTCATCATCACCATCATCATCCTCACCATCACCATCATCACTATTATCACCACCATTATCATCCCCGTCATCATCACCATCATCATCCTCACCATCACCATCATCACTATTATCACCACCATTATCATCCCCATCATCATCACCATCATCATCCTCACCATCACCATCATCACTATTATCACCACCATTATCATCACCATTATCACCATCATCATCCTCACCATCACCATCATCACTATTATCACCACCATTATCATCCCCGTCATCATCACCATCATCATCCTCACCATCACCATCATCATCCTCACCATCACCATCATCACTATTATCACCACCATTATCATCCCCGTCATCATCATCACCATTATCACCATCATCACCATCACCATCATCATCGTCACTCTCACCGCACCCATTTTCCTTACCAGACCGTTTCTTGGAGTATTTTCATCTGTATGGAAGCTCTATTCTTACTTTTTTGGAGCATTATAGAAGACATTTGACTAGGCTTCAGATGAGAATATTCTCTCAATAGTAAGAGAATTTTAGTAGTTCAAATTCACAGTCTGGCTTTCCTATTTGGAAATAAAGAGAAAAACGAGAAGAGGAGAAGGAGACATACTGATCACCAGTGTGAAAATGCGTTTTGTAAATATTTCACACTGGCTTTGATTCTAAAGTATCTGAAATTTTATTTGTCATATTCATTCTTTTCAAGAGCACGGTCTGAAGTGTTCATACTGACATGAAGTCAAAATGTGTCTTCTGTGTTTCTGTCTGCCACTCTTTCACACATAATTGAAAGCGATCTGATGTCAAATTCTTGAGTGTTTGGTGTCAGCAAAGCAAAGACAATGCATTATGGGAGCATCTTGAATCTACAGACACTGTGTCAGTGTTTCTGTTCAGTCAGTGTTTGCATGGAAATATTTATGACTGCCTGCTACTAAAAACAACAAACAAAAAGAAACAAAAATACATTCATTTTGATTTTAAGCACAAGCAAGGGTAATGATTTCTATTTAAAATCCTTAATAATATTTGAAATTTTATTTTTAGGGAAAGTGAGGAATGATCCATCTCTATTAATTTTTTTTCATTTCTATTAAATGAGAAAAAATAAATCGCAATGTGATATAATCCTTAGGAAACATAGGTTTCTTTTCTATTTTAATATACTAATTTTGTTAATTATCTGAGAAGTCCATACATGTATCCAATGACTTTTTCCTTATATTCACTTACTACTCCCCCTTTCCAATTTCTCCTGATCCTCCTACTGATCCTCCTTCTGATCCTCCTCCTGATCCTCCTACTGATCCTCCTACTGATCCTCCTTCTGATCCTCCTCCTCATCCTCCTTCTGATCCTCCTCCTGGATCCTCCTCCTGATCCTCCTCCTGATCCTCCTCCTGGGTCCTTCTCCTGATCCTCCTCCTGATCCTCCTCATGGACTCTCCTCCTGATCCTCCCCCTCATCCCCCCCCCAACTTCAGATTCTCTTGTTTTATTCCTTTAAATTTCCCACTGCATCCAATTATTACTGCCCATATACACATGGTTGTGAGGTCATCCACTGAAACATGGTCGACGTACCATGGACCACATCCTTAAAGAAAGCTGACTCTCCCCTCCCTAGCAGTCATCATCTGCCAATACCTTCTCATCAAGGGGTGGCAGCTCCTGATCCCCTCCATCTTCCATGCTGAAATACTGACTGGTTGAGCTTGTTCAGAAACCTAGGTTTTCTTTATTGCTGTTTTAAAAAATGATTTTCACTGATTGTATGACATTGACTAGCTAGCTTCTTATTGAGGATCAGTGAGTCTGACAAATTAAATAGGGGCAGAAATGTTTGTTCACTTCACCCCATAACTACATACTATACTGATTTCATAGGCTGTAATGAACAATTATTTCTAAAAGGAAAAAAGAAAAGCCTGGAAAAGTAAAAATGCCGAAAGCTTTATGGCATGGTTTATGTCGTTGTAACGAATGACAGAATGACCATGAGTTCTTTCTTCTCATGTCTCTGAATTTTAATGCAAAACATCACTGCGACAACTGGAAAATGGCTTTTTCCTCTTGTCTTTGGAAAATCACAAAAACAGACGTTGTTGCTACCTTTCCATGTAATTTTTTTCAAACTTTATGCAAGTACTCTCCAAGGATCCCATTTTATAACTATTTTGAAAGGGTGACATTTCAAAACCATACAGATTTGTTTTTCTAGGGCCAGGAATTATCCTCTAAATAATAGAATTCCAGTGAGCTGGAACAATCTCCCACACCTGATGTTTTTAGCAAACAGACTTTTCCCCAAAGCACAGTTGGAATTGCTTCTAACTGTCAAGAAAATCCACAGAGATTATATCTAAAGGTCTGTATTATCTGTGCCCAGGTAGAAGGCTTAAGATATCATTCCACACAGCTTCGGCTTGGTAATTGAACTTCCATGCAGTACTTGGGAAAGCAGACATCAAGTAATGACTTTGCAAGATATGAGTTTAGTAAGTCACACATATGGGCATTTTAACTGCATTCCTTGAGACAATGGAAAAGGCTTAAATGTCAGTTTACCAAGAGACTGGCTCTGCATCCTAAATTTCCTGAGATTAAAGATGTCGAAGACAAAGTAATGTCTTGGAGAGATGTTATAGCTGAGGTGAGGTGCAGTTGTCTAGCCAATAACCAGATCAGTTCTATGATCTCATTGCATATAATAGGTAACTTTTCTGCACCTAGTTATTTAAAATATAATTGTCTTATTACAACAATCACTCTTTAGGGCTTTCTGTTCGTTGGATATTTTCCATGGAACCATGCTCACTGTTCCTGACATTGTGGAATTAGAGGTCTAGAGAGAATATTGATTTAAAATTTTCTTTTTCACAACCAATTGAAATACTCATGTTAACTCAAATAATACCCACACACTATGGATATATATTATGGGAGAGATTTTTTTCCCTTGGGAATTGGAGCAATTTCACTGAGTAAATAATGTTTCAAATAAGCAATAACATGGGTTCCAAAGAGATTAAAGGCAAATAGGAGGGCACTGATTTATGTGAAGTGGACACACTGGACAGAAGCATCTTAGGAGAGCAAACGTGGGTGGGCTGAAATGAAGGACTTGTAGATGTAGGTACTGCAGAACTGGGAGCTGCCATGGTTAACATACATAGACATGTTATCATTGCTAGAATAAGATTCATAGAACATTCAAAAGAGAAAGACTGGGAAATAAACTCATATGGATTTGATTCTGCCTCTTCATTTTTATTAGCTCTGTTACCCTAGGACATAGCTATCTATCCCATTCTTTGTGAAGTTAAATAATCACAGAGTATTGACAGAACTGTTATGAATTTAGTATGAATTTGAAAAAGATTCATAGAAAACAGGTTTAATAAGACTTAATACTGCAAACGATACCATTAATAATATTTTCAGCAGTAGTATAGCAGTTTACCTCAGAGCTGCCCAGTAAATTGAACCTTAAATACATAGACTGCTGCTTTTCTGTTATTAAGGACATTCCAGGAGTTTATTTTTGCATATTGAAACCCATTTCTACATATGAAAATTATCCATTCTCAGCCTCTCTGTAGTTAATTTCTCTTTCTGTTAATATAAGAATTGTCATTTTAAATCTAGATCAAGCATTCTTAGTTTTATGAATAAACATGAAAATACTGAAAACAGAAAAGATCCTAAGGATACCAGAACACCAGCAAATTTGGGAACCTCCCTTCTCTTATACACCTGGGGTTCATGATTTATTTTAGAAATTTGAAGTCTCCTTTTAAAAAATGCAGACATGTACCACTAGAGGCCATGAGACACCTATGTAAATAAATAGATCTGCATAGCAATTAGAATCCTAATTACAGGCAAAATTCTGTAATCAGAGGTAGCATAAATGAATTTTTCAGTGGTGGTTTAACTTGGGAAGAAAGGAAATGAGAAGCAGTGGTTTCTACTGTTTTCTGTGCTTAATGACACCTATAGAATCATCTGCATTTAGTTTGGCAAATAAATGTACAAAACAAGTTTAAAAATATGAATTCATGGTATTTTGCTTCTGAGCTGCTGAGAGATTATTACAAATTACTTATGCATGAGCATGAGTGATAAAATTATACTGAACTTTTCTCTCCTGTTCTGTGTCAAAACAAGAGTTCATATCACAGTCATTTGGCAAATGCACAATCAAGTACTAAGATAAATCTCACTTTCTATAAACTTTTAATTATGTTTGAACTTTTGTTACTCTGTTAACAAAATGTTAAAATGTTTTAATGGACCAAGGGTGTGTGTGAACTTGATGAATTTACAGAGAAATGCAAGAATTAAAGCATGGAGCTTTTGAGTCTTAAAACATTTACCTGACAAGTAAATATATTTACTAATCTTGCTGAAAATCATTCAGTGGCAATACAACAGACTCTCATATAACCTAACAGAGAAGCTGATTGATAAGTAAATCATGTAGCCATGTCATGCAATGCCCAAGGAGGCCAGAAAAGGGCATCAGATCCCCTGGAGCTGTAGTTATGGATGGTCGTTTCCCACCATGTGGTGCTGGGAATCGAACTCAGGTTCTCTGCAAGAGCAATCAGTGCTCTTCACTGTTGAGCCCTCTCTCCAGGCCCCAGTACTTCAAACATTTTAAATGTCTCCTTGTTATTAAAGGAGGCCTCCTGCTGGGATCGTAATGACTTTTATTCCCTTTAGTTCATGTTTTCCTCACACTAAATTTTGTTTTCGTCCCAGGTTTTATGCTCATCATTAGATCAATTAGAGCACCTCCTTCACAGCTCTTCAGGATGTGTTTCCTTTAGCTTCTGGTACATGAGGGTTTATATAATTAATGGACTTTGGAACTTGTTCACAATTATTTTGTTGTCCTAGCCTTGGGCACAGGCCGGAGCTTGCTTTTAGCTTCCAAGATCTCTGGACTACGCTCTTGTTCCAGATCCACCCACTGCGCCCCGAACCCCCGTTCACAGACCATTCATCTATGGATCTCATTTTTGGGAACTATTATTATAATATGCTTCTTAGTTCTCCCAATCATATAAACCATTGGGTGTTTTCCAAATGTAATAACTAAGTCTAAGAATACATATCACTAAGCCTTATGAGACTCTTCAAGAGCTAATGGTTATTTCCCCTTGCTGTGTGGCATAATACTTGGGGAGACTTGAACACACATCTGTCCCACTCCAGAATGACAGAGTAAAGTAAGGATACTACCCAAATCCATCTTGATGAACCAGTGAGTTTTACTGGGATTACTTGCAGGCATGTGGGTGGGGAGGTTACAGGGGCTGAAATGACTCAAATATAGTAGGATCAGAAAAGGCCACCCCAGAGTGGGCGATAGCTCGCAAAACCAGGGAGCCTGAGGCAGATGGCATAACCCAGCCAGCTGTGCTGAGACTGTCTCACTGTTCTTGGGGTTTACAGATGCTTGGAGGCCAGTGGGCCTGTGGAGGATAGTAAATTTCAGGGCCTTCCTGAAGCCATTGAGTGGTCTACTTCTTGAACACAAGGAGAGACACTAGGAGATAAACATTTCAGCACTCCTCAAAATATCCTGTTGTTCATTTCCTTTCTGTATATCCTTTTTATCCTATTGTTTTTCTCTAGATAGACCCAGATTGTCTCCAAGAGGGAAGGTTTTATCTAGGAGGAAATTGTTACAGATTTCCCCTGTTCCACTAAATGTACACTGAGGTTCTCAGAAAGATTTAATATCTTCCTATCTGAATTTCTCCATTATAGGTCAATTCTATAAACCTTCAGGAAGTGGCTTAAATTCTATAATTTATGTAATATTTGTTGAAAATTGACCACTTCTATCAGAATGCTTATTTTCTTGTATGCAAGAAACTGGATGTGATGAATGAGACACGCAGAAGTCACACTGAAATGACTCTTCCCCACCAGCTCTGGTGGCACACGACTATAACCCCAGCACTTGACAGGCAAAGGCAGATGGACCTTTGTGAAATCCAGGCCAGTCTTGTCTACATTGTAAGTTTTAAGACAAATGGGGCTACAGGAGACCATGTCTCAAAACCAAACCAAAACCTGAATCAAAACAAATGAACACAAAAAGAGTATTTGCTACAAACACTAAATAACTGAAGAAGTACTGCCTGAACACAGTGGTGATAACAGTGGGCTGTGTCCTCACACTCTACTGAAAAACAAAGACAACTCAGGAAACCTTAGCCCTCTCTACATTCTTATAACAGTAACCTAGAATATCTGTGTTAAATTTAAACATCAAACTTCCTGTTAACTCTTTTAAGAGGAATCAGAGACTTTAACAATGTAGACAAAAATAGCCATATCTTAAAAACAAGAACAGAGCAAGTAGAATAAAGCATAACATAAATTTCAAAAACACCAACAAATACCAAAACCAAGTTCAATTTGAAGTTGGCATTACGTGATAATTTTAAGAAAGGCATTACAGAATGCTTCAACTACAAATTACCTCTAAGAAAAGACTTTTTGAAAAGAAATAAATAGAAGTTATCAAAGTCAACAAAATTATAGAAGTGTAGGTAATTATCATGTTATGCATTGAAATATATTTAATGGAATTATGGTTTGAATCTGAAAATCCTCTGAGAAACTCTGGGCTGGATAAGGTGGCCTGGCTGCTGGTGCCCCAGAGGTAGGAAGATGGAACTCCTGGCATCTAGCGGAAGGATGTGGGTCACGTGGTGAGCGGCTCTGGCTCTCTGCCTTACCTTACCTCTGACTCCCACAAACCACAGAATGACCAGCTCTCTCCCCCAAACCCTTTCTGACAGGATGCTTCACCTTGTCTCAGGCTCAGATTCATGAATCCAGGTGACCATGGACCAAAGTCTCTGAACTCAAAATCCAAAATTAATCTCATTCCCACTGAGTTGTCTTCTCAGGTAGCTTTCCCAATGGTGACAAAGTTAACATGGATGGAGTGATGGTAAAAGTGAAAAACTTAATGGAATTTGAATAATATGAACAACAGAAAAAAGAACAAAAAATATAAGCAGAGCCTCAGGAAAGCAGAACTGACTACAGTCAGTATTTAAATAATCAGAGTGTGGGAACAACGAAAGGACATCTTGAAACTAGCAAGAGCTAAAAATGTCAAATTTGGCAAATTAACCCAAGAGAATAATAAACTTTACTAGAGAGAAAAAAGAGAGAAATATGACATAAAACTAGTGGTGCTGGGAGATATAAATCCCTGTACTGTATGAGAATGTCTTATTTGCTAACCACAGAAGTCGTGAAGACGGGAGTGGAAATGGTGAATGACTTGAGAAAAGTGGGCTTTAATTAAAAGTAGAAACCACAACCGCACTTAAATTACTACAAGAGGAGACTAAAGTCAGTCCCCCAAAGGGAAATATCAAAGAAGAAAACACTTTGAACATATGTTCTTGGTAGTGAATTTTTCTAAAAATTTCTAGCTATAGTTTTCCTTTTCCAGAGATTTTGAGTTACATATGAACTTTATAAGTGACTCAGAGAATCTCAGTTTCTTACCTTTATAATTAATTTAAAGTTGCCTTTGTTTGACAAAATTCCAGAATAAATCTAATGCTCTCTGTGTTGACATCATGATGGAAAACCCTAAAAATATAAAACTATTAAATTTATTCTATAGAAAGATCACTTGTAGCAAACAGTACTAAGACAAAAAATATATATAAAAGCCAATAGACAGTAAAACTCCATCTTCAAAGGTAAGAAAAATATGGATTTTACAATAATGCTTAGACTCAAACTTTTCTAAGATATACAAAAATTTAGAGAAGCTTAATTTTCTAGTAGAACTTTAAATAAAATTGATACATTATCAATTGAATTCCATTTTTACTAAAAAAAATATATATATATAAAGTACTAATATCAGTCCTTAAAATAGCCACATAAGACTTTAAAAATTAGTTCAAACAAACCAAATTCACAACAGTCAGCACAGATTATTTTTTTAAAGCCAGTAACTAGGATAATAGCTTCATTTCAAATTGATCAGCACAGAAAATGTCCCAAGTCTACAGAAAAATGTCAAAAAATATTCTCAAAAGTTACTTGAAATTAAAACCCTGTGTATAATAAATATGCTACCATTTACATAAAGTTTCAAGATATGTGACACCATATTCTGTATATTCTCAGATATAGTAACAAAGTTTTCATCTGAAGAAAGGCTGTCTTTGGGGACACCATTCCCTGCTGGCGAGAAGGGAGAAAACAGGGCCCTAGAGCAGAAAACATTCCCCCTTAAGAGTAATGCACTCTTGGGCTTGTCATTGGAATTCTATTTGTTATATAAGTTTTACGTATTTCACATATAAAGTTTTCCCCAATGGTACTTGTTGGTTTTCCTTGAAGAAACCACTGACAACCCATTCCTACATATCTCTGTAGTTATATATGAAGAATCTTATTTTTTAAAAAATTGAGTATATCAAACATGAGTACAGTATTTGCAGTATTCGCCCTCTCAGTCCTCCTCAAACTCCTTTCATGGCCCCCACTGGTCACAATGTCTTATCTGCTCCTTTGATTTGTTATACTTAATATTATAAATAAATAAATGTTAAATACATATGTAAATCAATTATATATACTAATACATAATATATATATATAAATTAAATAAATTTATAAATAAAGCACAGAGTCCATTCAGTTGTGCTCCTGTGTGCATGTGTTTAGGGACGCCCACATGGGATGAGATAACCTCTTAGGGAACGAATACCTGGAAAAAACTGAGTCTCCTCCCTCAGAATCCATTGATTCCCAGGAAGTTTTCATTTAGAGGTGAAACCCCATGAAATCTCCCCAAACCGCCTTTGCATGTCAGCTGGTTATGCCACTCTGCGGAGAGTGTCAGGCCTCTACACTGTGGTTTCCATGAGTGCAGCTTCTCCGATATGTCTAGAATGCGCTAACAAGCAGCAGGCACCTGTTCCCTGGCTCTTACAATCTTTCTACCCTACTTCCATGACGTTCCCTGAGCTTTAGTTGTAGAGGTTGCGTGGTGCATGTAGTAGTTGGGGCATTTCACAGTCACTAATTCTCTACATTTTGACCAGGTGTGAACCTTTGCAAAAGTATCCATCTGCAAACAGAAGTTCTTTGATGGGTGGTGAGAATTGTACTTGTCCTGAATATCAGGATACCTATTTAGAATATAGTAAGAAATCACATTAGTCTACTGAAGTGACATTAATAGGTTCTTCTTTATGTCTGTGACCTCACCAACAAAGTACAGGTGGCTACATTTAAACACCATATATGGATTCTCTCCCACTTAGTGGCCTTAAGTCCAATTAGATAGGTGTTGATTACCCCCAAGACAAAAGTGCCACTACTACACAAATAGAGATAATTTGCTGGGCTGGTCATTGCCTATGAACCAGTATAGGCTTTGCAGTTGGGTAGGACCACTGAGTGGTTCTCTCCCTTGGCAGCTTACACAGCGCCTGTGTCACTGTGAGAGCTAGTCTTCATTCCGCAAGGAGGCTGCCATGTCCATTCCAACTAGCACACCCTGTGCTCAGCAGTAGGGACTCAGCTTTGTGTTCTGAGAAGAAATCAAGGGCTATGACAACAGTGTTATTCTGGGCTACTCTCAGATTATTATTGATATTTATTTATTTATTGAAATAAACAATATGCCACCCAATTTGCTTATTAAATCACAAATCACAAAATTATTTGACTATGTCTAGACAATTTTAACTTCTATAATGAATATTATTATGAATTAATTTCTCTATACAATTCTTAAAGTATAGGAAATCGATAATAAATATTCATGTAATAATAATTCCCCCTATACATTTACTTGTTTAATTGACATTACTATATTTTTAAAAATAAAAATGTATTCATGTATTCTATTTTAGAATTATGGATTAATTATAATTAATTATATATAATTATATATATAACCTATAATTAATTAAAGTTTAAATTATGGATTTTCTCTTTTCCTTTTATTCTTATTCAAGATTTCATGTAAAATTCAGTACATTGTAGAATTATGTTTCCTTAGTAGATTGTTCCTCCATATATATTATTTCATAATATCCATGAATCACAAGAATTTCAATAGAATATTTAAGAACTGTCTTCAAAAACATTAATTTTTTTCTTCTAGTGATCACATTCATTCAATAAATCCTTCAGTTACCACTTTTATATTTTTAATTATTTTTAAAATAATATAAGTTGGTGAAGAAATTTCAAACATGATATATGATAAAATCAAATATATAAGATGTTTTCAATAAGTACAAATTTTAACCAGTATGAATGTGTGATTGTCACATGAAACACTTTGAACTTCTTCTCAGTAAAAGGTATTATTTTTCAAACTATATGTTTTTAACAATAGGGAATCATTAAGTCTCTTAAAATTGGTACTCTATTTAAGGTGTGACAAAAAGATGTTAAAATATGATTCTCACAGCTGACTAAACAGATGAGATGCCAAAGTGCTTGCCACAGAAGCAGAAGAATCTCAGTTCGGGAGTCTTAGCATCCATGTAGAAAGCCACGTCCAGCGGGAGACTTGCGCAGTCCCAGCAGCGGCTGCGATGACAAGGGGTTGTCTAGGGTTCATTAGCCCGCCAGCCACGTGAACTCAGGGCGGTGCGAGAACTTGTTTTTAAAATTTATTTTATTAACTTTTGTACATTTCATACAATAGTTCTTAATCAACACCATCCATCTCCCCACAACCCCCGCCAGACATTCCGTCATATCCTATCCAGCCAAGCTTTAGTGCGTAGACGTTCTTTAGTGCACATTCATTCACTGCAGTGTGGTCAAGCTTTGTAGAGATCATAAGTGAGGCATGCTCTCCCTCCCCCAGTAGTAATCAGTCTCCAATAGTTCTCAGTCTAGATCTGGCCCACCAACGACCTCCACTCCTGTCCCTTTTCAAAATTAGATTTGGTGTGGCTCCTGTGCTCAATGTCATCACTGTCACAGTTTCACATATGCAAACATCCAGCAGTATGATAAACTTTGCTTCCCTAAGTTCATGAACCAGACTTGGCCCTACAGTCTTTCTGCTCCCTCTTCTGTAGTGATCCCTCAGACATAGGTGGGTAAGGATCAATATAGGAGTCCTATCCAGGAATACACTCTGCAGTCTCTTATATAAAATCTTGCCAGTTTTGGCCTTCTGTGTGCACAGGACCATGTTCTTTGAGGGTTGAGGGATGCTTTAGTTTTCTCTCTACCCCTCGTCTGCTGTGTTCCATGAATCTTAGCTGTGGAGGTTCAGCTGTAGGTGTGTCACCTAGGACTTGGCACTTCTCTCATATATGCTCTGTGTCTGACCAGTTGTGTGATTCTGCACCAGCCTCCATCTTGCAAAAGAAGCTTCTTTGATGAGTGGTGTACTGTATGCTTCTCTGTAATGTACTGTACTGTATATTTGGCATATGGTAAGAAATGTCATTTGTCTAGAGATATGACAGAGATAAGGTTCTCTCTAGGATCTATGTCCCCTCCAACCCTATGTATTTGGCTGAGTATAGTGCCACTCATGAGTTCACTCACTGAGAGGGTTTTGAGTTCAATTAGACAGCTGTTGATTATCCCTCAGATGAGACTGCTACTACTGTACCAATAGAGGTAGTGTGCTGTACTGGTTGTTATGGTTATTAGAATTTAGGGTTGGGTTGCATCATTGATTGTTATCATCTGGCATTATGGGAATAAAACTTCAGGTAAAAGAATTCCATATCAGTTCCTGCTCCATTGCTGAGTCCTGTATCCCAAGTCTGTCTAGTCTTCAGCAGTAGGGTATTATCTTCCCTTAGAAGTTTGCATGTTATCATCTGGCATTATGGGAGTAAAACTTCAGGTAAAAGAATTCCACATCAGTTCCTGCTCCATTGCTGAGTCCTGTATCCCAAGTCTGTCCAGTCTTCAGCGGTAGGGTATTATCTTCCAGTTCTGAGACATAACTAAGAGCTTTGGCAATCGCCTGTCTTATTTTGGGAGTCTCATGGACCACTCTCACCAACACACAGCGGGAGGCACCTTCTGTCTGGCACTGTGATCCTTGCACACAGCCCCAAAGATACAGCTGCACTGTTTCTCTGGGAGTTTCGGTGGCCTCACATTTCCCTCTGGGTTCCCCAGCCCTCTAAGATTCATTCATCTCTACACTTTCTCTTCCAATCCTCTCTCCCTTCTCCATTTCCAGTTCCAGCACCTGCATTATACCCACCTTCCCCCCACTAACACCAGCCTCTCTCCATCCCCTCTCTTCTGATTTCCTACCTACACACTTTGACCCCCTGCATGTCTCTCCCTCCTTTTCTCCCTGCTGAACTCTCCCACCTCCCCCCACCCCAGTAACATCTGGTCTCTACCCCTTTTCAGATTCTTTCTTTTCCTTTATCTCCCTGTATCCTTTCTCTGATCCTGGCTCCTGGTGTTATGTCAGGATCTAAATCCACATAGACGGGATTGGTGCTGCAATCCGCACATTCCCTTTTTTCTGCATTTGTTTTATTTCACTTAGTATAATACTCTCTAGTTTCATCCAGTTTCCTGTAAATTTCATCTTTTGTGATGCTGCATAGAACTGTACTGTGTAAATGGACCACATTTTCATTATTCATTTGTCACTTGAGGCACATTCAGATTGTTTCCATTTCTTACCTATTGTAAAGAGAGCAACAATAAAACAGTTTCATAGTTTCCGGCTTTATATTGAGATCTTTGCTACATTTGGAGTTAACTTTTGGGCAGGGTGAAAGATAAGTGTCCATTTTCCTAGGGGTCCTGTTTTGCCAGCACCACTTGTTGAAGATGCTGACTTTCCTCCATTGTATGTTCTTTACCTCTTTGTCAAATATCAGGTGGATGAAATTGCATGTACTCATTTGAGGTCTTCTATTATGTCCCGTTGGTCTACATGTCTACTTCTATTATGTTCCATTGGTGTACATGTCTACTTCTATTATGTCCCGTTGGTCTATATGTCTATTTCTGTCCTAGTACCAGGCTGTTTTTATGACTATAGCTATGGAATATAATCTGAGATCTGGTATGGTGATCCCCAGTGTTGTTCTTTTTGCTCCAAATTACTTTGTCTATCTGCAGTCTATGGTGAATCCATATGAATTTTAGGGAGTTTTTTTGTTTCATCTCTGTGAAGAATTTTTATTTGCATTGCATTTAATCTGTAGGTTACTTTTAGTAAGATGGTCATTTTCACAGTATTGATTCTACCAGTCCATGAGCATGGCAGGACCTTCTGTCTCCTCATGTCTTCCTCTATTTCTCTCTTCACAGATTTAAAAATTTCATTGTAGAGATCTTTAATCTTTTTAGTTAAATTTATTCCTAAATAATTTTTGATGTTATTGTGAATGGGATGCTTTCCTTGAATGCCTTTCTGGTTATTGTTATTTTAAACTATTTAAAAATATAGCAACAGATGGAGAATTCCCAAATTCCTCCATGAAGCCAGTATCACTCTAATAGGAAAACTAGATAAAGATACAACAACAAAAAAGGAAAAATATAGGCCCCTATCCCTAATCACTATAAATGCAAAGATACTCCAGAAAATACTGCCAAACCACATACTGACACACATCAAAAGATCATCCACCATGATCAAGTAGGCATTATTACAGAGATGCATGGATGGTTAAATACACTTAAGTCAATAAATGTAATAAAATATTTAAAATATATAAAAATATAAATGATCATAAAGACAAAAACCACATGGACATCTCAATAGATGCAGGAAAGACCTTTCACAAAATCCAACATATATTCATATTAAAAGTTTTAGAGGGAATTGGTGTAGAGGGAACATACCTCAACATAATTAAAGCCATATATAAAAATCCCAGAGCCAACATCATTCTAAATAGAGAAAACCTGGAATCACTCCCATTAAAATGTATCCAGACAAGCCTGTCCACTATGTCCACTCCTTTTCAATACAGTGCTTGAAATTCTTGCAAGAGCATTGAGACAAGAGAAGGAAATCAAACGAGAACTCACTGGAAAAGAAGAGGTCAACTTATATCTGTTTGAAGAGGATATAATATTATACAAAAGAGATCCCATAAGTTCCACCAGAAAACTGTTAGCAACCATTAACACTTTCAGTAAAGAGACATATTACAAAATCAACTCACAAAAATCAGTATATCAACCACCACAAGACCTCGTTAAAAGCGAGACCTTGTCTTTTTAAAAAATACACTAGAATTTGACTGAGAAAGACACCCAGCTTGATGCTTGATGTCACATGTATATACAAACACCCATACATACATACACATACACACATGTATATTCATGTACATATCAATATGAGTGTATACATGCACAGCAGTATTTGCACACACATGCAGAGTGAGACAGAGATATAAATGTAGAGAGAAAGAAAAAGACAGAAATAGAGAAATACAAATTCTTAATGTAGATTACACCACAGAAACCATGGTTAACCTGACTCTACTCAGTACATTTTTGGCACTGGATATATACTGGCGGTCCCTCATGGCTTTCAACATCAGATCTCTAAGAAGTTAAGAACGTCTATGACTGGCATTTCTACATTTTTGGTAATAGCACATATATAAATTTCATAACTTATATTCTCTTGAAATTGTCTATCACTCTGAGATGCAGTTATTAAATGTTTTTGGATATTCTTTATAGTAACCTGTTTTCCTGGTGAAAATCTAGCAAATTTTGTACACATATAAAGTAATATAAAATCCAGAATGGCTAATTCTACTTAGATTTGATGACCTAGCACGACCTGGAAAAGAATTGGAAGCCTGACCTATCTTGCTGCTTAAAGACAAGAAAGACAAATAAGTGATCATTGGGCAATGTAAGTAATGATGTAGCTTAAATTCAATAAAAAGTATGTATTATTTTAATTAAAGTGTTCATATTTGAGTCCAACCCGGACTAATCTACTTGGGTATTTTCACTGTAAAACTAATGTTGAAAGAAGTGAACATAAGAAGAAATAATGTGCATTTATATTTATATAAATCTACCAATGAATTTTTTATATTTGATCTGGGAAAGGTGAGGAGAAAGTTCAAATATTCACTATTGATGTTTCCCCAAACCAACATCAGTCAGAGGATTATGAGTCTCTTGTGAATGAGCTACACCATATCACATATTAAGCAAGATAAAACATACTTATGTGAATATTATAACTTGTTACTTCCAGAATTGGCAGGTAACCACAGAAAACATATTAAACTAATATTTTCAATCCCCAAGCCAGCTGAGAAGTCGCAGTTAATTGAAGCACCAGTCACATCCTAACACAAGACCTCTGTCTGACATACCATAGTAACTCAGTGTGACATCAAGACATCCCATTCCAGCAGATAGTGAGAAAGATATCTTGATTTCCAAGTAAAAAATCCCTAAACACAGTTTAAGATAGATATCTATATGTGCATATATCTATGAAATATTCATATATATAAAGATACATATTAAAGAACATCTCAAAATCTATCTGACCAAATGCATAAAAATTATTCATTGTCCCTATGATGCAGGTGGTCCCCAGGAGTAGTTTAGGGAGGGGTTCTATGACATGGTCTATAGCATGTCTTGGAATAGCACCTTGAGTGATAAAATTGTGTAATTTATGAATTTCAGTATCTTAAATAAGTCAATAATGCAGATGTTAAATAATGCCTCAAGGCTTATGATCTTCATGTAACAAAATAAAACTTGACATAAGGAAATCATTAAACAATGATATTTAATGATGTCAACTGAGAATTAGGTCTGAAGGACAGTAGAGCTTGGATGAACCTATATGCCAGGGAAGCTTAGAAGGCAATGTCACTGCCACATCTCAGCAGGTGGATATTTAGAGGACTAAAATGGAGGAAGGAGAAACAGAAGACATAGAAGTGTCAGAAATACACTGAGTGGACTTGGAGGTTTGGTGTCTTTAAGATTTTCTTCAGAAAGTATCTGTAACAACAAAACAGACAGAAGAGAACTGATGATGTGGTAGGATGAGGAAGGATGAATCCACTCCACCACAGTGACAGGATCCCAGCATAGGGAGAGAAGAGTGGATCTAAACAGAAAACATTTTCATTATTCAGTTGACTAGTGGCAAAGGTACATTAATCTGAGTGACTGTTGATCAAGCCTCAAGTTCCTTTTAATATACCAAGCTGTATGTAGGTAACTTAATCACACAACTTTTGTACAACCAGACAATAAATGTACATTTCCAATGTCATAAAACTCAATCCAGATGACAAGTTGCTACAGAAACTAAAGTCATATATGAAGTTCATTCAAATGTCCACACCCTATAAAGAGTTAGTTCTAAAGCCACCTGTTTAGGGCTCTCAAGATGACTGGAGACAGGAATATGGCAATGCAAATAGCTGTCTATTTCCAGGAGGTCATTCAGCAAACTGCAGCACATTAGTGGTTCTGCAAATCCACTGTCCTATACATGAAATTTACCTCTGTAAAGGACACTTTGACTTGTGAAAGCATCTGAGACAACTCTTAGTACTTGAGAGATCTCTGCATGACAAGTTGACCTTCATTCACCAGTAATGTTATGACCTCCTCATTTATTTCTTTGTTTTCACAGCCCCCAGGAACCCCTAACCCATCTTCAATTACACAGCGCCAGTTGCTATTTAAGCTTCAGTCATCTGGCTCTTCATCTGTCTTTGTCTCCTTTTTGAGAGACATGTAAGTGTTCACACATGATTAAAGTATTGTCCCCCTACTGTTAATGGGTTTTTATGACACTGTCATTTGTAGCCCAGGCAAAGAGCTTACAAGAGTGGAAGGAAGCCATTATTCTTTCCCATACACGTTTAGCAAGCCATATTTACACTATAATGTCTTCAAGTTATCTGAACAAGGACATCATCATTAAATCATTAGAGTTATTTAGAACTCAAGTTTCCTAAATTTCTGGTTGGCTCAGTACTCATTGCTTACCAAGCACAATGTGGCCTATCTATAAAATCTGTTTCTTCATTTGACAAGTGATGGTATGTCCTCTAATGCAAATTATTATCTTTACACCTAAGTACAATTATTTTGATCTTTAAAACATCTTCCATATATTAAAGATCCCAGAGTAAACCTCCATTAATTCCTTCATGTGTCCTCTGACATTTATTATTTAATATATGTAACAAAAAAATAAATAGCATTTGAAAGCACTTGCATAATTATTTCAAGACATTTGTGTTTGACAAAGACCCTATACGTTAAAAGGCGTGACTGAGCAATACTGCCCCAAAGGCAGCTCCAGTCAGACAGCACACCTAGGGTTTGTGGTTCTACCTTTGAAATGAGACAAAAGCTGGATCAAAGGAAAACTTTCCTGACTTACCAGAGAAATGAGTTTTCAGTGAAAAATCACAGAGAAATGTGTACACAGATTCTCAGGGGCAGAGTTGTTTACCAGAGAAAATATGCTTGAAACACTCACTGTAAAGACTTCTGAAATGTCAGAGACTGTGTGTGGAACAGAACAGTGTGAAGCTCAGGAGGCTACAGTTTCCAGGAGTCCCTGTAATTCTGTGGGTTTCATTTTCTGGAAACTTACATGATTTTCAAAACTAAACACCTAGAAGATCCACTTCAGGGCTAGGCAGTAAGAAGTAAAACCACCATTTTGAAATATCTCCCATGGATCCTCCACAATAAATTACTCTCCAGGTCATTTGAAGACATGGATGTCTCAACAGGCCTGTAGGGAAAGATAGTCCATATGAAGCTGTTGTGGCCATGTGATCCTCTAGGGTCTGGATTGAGTTCATTTGCTCTGCACATTAAAAAACGGGAAGGTCTCACACTCAGCAGAGAGCACAATCAAAGACTTCAATGAAAGACAAAGAATCACAGCCACATACACACTCATCCAGAAAGAAAAATTCTCCACCAAGGGAGAGGACATGTGGGAACCAAAAACTTTGAAGGCTGTGTGGGTAGGGCCTGGGTTTTATGGGTTTTCATCGTTTCCCTTCCCTAATTTTGGATTGGTCAACTTAAAGAAGAGAAGGCTGTTAGACTGATGGCTTCAAATGAGATGTCCTATTGGGATTTGCTCTTATCTAAATAGGTTTGGCCAAGTTGACTAGAGGGTGAGCACTGAAGCCTTTATCTCAGACCTAGAATAAGCAGCCAGTACTGTCATTATTCTTTAGTGACCCTGTTTGCCTATTAGGGATTTAGTTCTTTACATCTTCCCTCTGAAATGTTAATCCTAAAATCCTTTGGAGATGGGCTCAAATTTAAGAGTAGATGTAACCCATTTGTACCTGGAAAATCTAGAGATCTAGTTTCAAGATTTTTTTTCCAAACAGGGACAGATGTGTAGACTGAAGTTTGAGTGTCCATCTTCATGCACTATCTTGTAGGCTGGGGGTTCACTTAGGAGAACATAAGACATTGGAACTCCCTTTGTGCATTTTAACATTAGAGAACTAAGGATATTCGTGAAACACTTTTTTGCCATCTGTGTTAGTGACCTTTCTGTTGCAGGGATAAAACACCATGACCAAGACTTTATTGAGGGACGAGTTTATTTAGTCTGTAGTACCAGAGGAAAAGAGAGCCCGTCACGGTGGGGGAGGCCTGGCAGACAGCCAAGTGATGGCATCGTTAAGCAGACACCGGAAGCAAAAGTGGTGAAACTGGATTGGGCATGGCTAGAACGCTCAGGGTCTGCCCCCAGGGGAGTGCTTTTGCGCCCCCAGGGGAGTGCTTTTGCGCCCCCAGGGGAGTGCTTTTGCGCCCCCAGGGGAGTGCTTTTGCGCCCCCAGGGGAGTGCTTTTGCGCCCCCAGGGGAGTGCTTTTGCGCCCCCAGGGGAGTGCTTTTGCGCCCCCAGGGGAGTGCTTTTGCGCCCCCAGGGGAGTGCTTTGCCATCAAGCCTGTGATTCCCAAGCCTCCCCAAACAGAACAAACAAACTGGGGTCAATTTTCAGATGCTTGGAGCTGATGGGGGGACATTTTAGTCAACCAACCACAGGGTCCTTGCAGCAAATGCCCATCCACTTTCCACGTCCTGCCCTCATCAAACCCCCATGAAGAGCTCATCCTCATTCCCAGTGAGGATTGTAAGGACAATAAATTTGGGCTTGTTCTACCTGAATGGGGACAGTGGATATGGCTGGTGGAGTACCCCTCTCAGTGGGTCTATTTAAAGGATCCCCAAAGTACACAGCTGTTAGGTGTATAGAGGAAAACAATTCCTTGACTAGTGTTTTAAGGAAAACTTAGGGAGAAGTAAAAGCAAGTTGTTAGCATTATAAGTTCTACACAGGCAGTCAGGAGAATTCGTAACAAAGGCTATGTTTTCAAAGGTCCACTTTAAGGTCCATTACAAAGTACTCATCAGTTCCCCAAAGTGTCAATCTATTAGGCTATTCCTTGTTTTACTTTTGGCTTTCAAGGCACAGCCCAAGAGTGATAAGCCCCGGATAGTTTTGGTAGTGAGTAGACTCACAGTCTGAGGTACTTCAGTGCCTTACAGAGAGGGACAAAGAGAAGAATTTTTATCATTATTTAATTCTTGCATTAAAATCTATAGTAGCCTTGTACCTTGTTGCTGCAGGCACACATTGGGTGCAGGTAGGTTCTGTAGTATTGAGCTAAGCCAATGTCTGAAGTCCTATTTGGGTGGCATTTCTCTTATCAGGAGTAAAATCATTAGTGAGAAATAATTGTTTAGATAATATTTCATATGGGTTAAGCCTGAAGTTCAAAGATTGTAGTTCCTTTGGCTGTCAAGGAAACTTAGCAAGCATTTAACTTTTTGTTATAGTAGTCTACTGGGTGTTTAAGAAATGCAGGTGCTCGAAATTAGCCATCTGTACTTTACTGTCAAGGTCATTTGAGTATCTGGTCCTTAACAGTGACTACTGATGTGGAGAAGCCTTTGGCTCCCTTGGCCTTCCGTGTATATGAGGATCCATCAAACGCCTGACTTGACTATGGTTTTGCTGGAAGTATTACAGGAACTTTTCTTAATGGTGAACTGGTTAGAGTCCACCTGGTAAGGAATCCATGACCTCCCCCAAACAAGAGAAAAGTGGATTCAAAATAATTACATTTTCAGAGATGAACCCCGGTCTTCTGCAAGATTAGCCAGTGCTCTTAACCATGAACCATCTCTCTAGCTCCTTGTCTGCTATTTTCAAATATTAGAAACCAAGTTTGAGAAAAACAAAAATCAAAAAACAAAAACAATCACATTTAAGTGAAACTTGACATATCTGTTTTTTTCAGTGTATTCCTTATAACTGATAACAAGAATAGATTGATAATATCATTAATTATAAATGTTATGTGAATTCATCTGCATATACATGTCTCATCAGAGCATAGCTTGTGTATCTCCTTGTTGGCAAGAATATAATTTCCTTAAAAATATATCGTTAAACATAGTTATCCCTAATTTAAGACTTTAGGAGACTTTATGGCACTATTTATTTAGAAGAATAACTGCTGTGGTAACCATGTTCTAAGGTAGTGTTAGTGTCCTTTATTACAGTTGTGGACCCCAAGCCCCTTTGTCTGTTATTTGCTTTTCTGGAAACCTAGTCTAAAGACTCCCAGGTTTCCAGAGGGAAGCCTAATAGAGAGGGAGAGAAGGATGAATTGTGTGCCCAGGGAGAGGAAACTGAGTTGATTGTAACATTATTTCATAGCAGGTGACCATCAGTTACAAAAGCCTGAGAGAGGTTTTAGGTCAAGACACCAGTTTTATCTTTTTTGGTCAACAAACTAGCTTAAAAAGCCTTTGCACATTAGAATAAAAGCTACATTTAATTACAAACTGTGTTTAAAGCAATTGGCCTCAAAGGGTTAAAACACTGGCACCCTTGACACCCTGGAGGCTTTGACAGTCTGCCCTTCCCTTCACTCTGGGTGTGAGGAGGAGGGCAAGGGAGAAATGCTAGTTAGCCTGCTGAAAGTGAATGCTTTGTCACCTCTGGAGTAAAGTTTTATATTCTCCCCATGTCAGCTGCTAAGAATCCACTCCAGAAAATCAGAGCATTACTTATTAAAAGGAGAGGAATCCAAAAGAAACAGAGAAAAGAAGAAATTAAAATTATCAGCCCAAGGCTTCAGCTGGGCTCTGCGGCTTCCCCGCTCCTTTAATGACTTTCTGTTTCCTTAGAAGTTTGGTTTGGCAAGTACTGACCTTTAAGAGTCTGCAGTCACCAGAAGAGATCTCAGACAAGTCCCTGAATTGTGGGATTCCAATATTATTTAGGGGTCTTGATTGTTTGCATTTTTTGTCACTTATATCATTAAAAGGTAATGATATGCTCTCAGACACAGCAGGGAGCGAGCAAGCAGGCTTTATTGAAAGAAAGAATCATCCAGAAAATAAAACTCTCCACAAAGGGCCACAAAGGGCGATGGGGTTTGGAAATGAAAACATCCGAAGTTCCCAGGCTAAGCCTGGGATGTTGGGGCTTTACTGGTATCTTCTCTGCTGATTTTGGATTGTGCAATTTAAGCAATAAAAACAAGGCTGATAGGTTTCTAGCTTCAAAAGAAGAGGTGTCCAGATTGAGCCTCACTCTTACCTGAACTGGTTTGGGCTAGTTGGCTGGAAAGAGAATTCTGTAGCTGACATGTGAGCCCCCAAGTCTTTTCCTAAGACCAAGACACATCAGTACATGAAAGGCCTCTATTATGCAGTAATGAGCCTGCTCCGTTATGGATTTGGTTTCTTAAGAATCTACTTTAGAATCTTCTCTGTGGCAAATGGATGTGATAGGAAAAATTAGAAACCAGTGTCTCCTAATCTGTAGACAGGCCTAGAAGAGTTTGGATTAATCACAAGATTCCCTAAATTTTTCTGGTTCAGCTTTTCCTAACACATCAGCAGGTCTCAAGAAAGCTAACAGTGTATCCAAGCTGAAAGAGATAGATGCCTTGCACTTAAGGAGATGCTTGGAAGGAGGCAGGGGATCAGCTCCATTTCAAACATAGGTAGGATGTTGAAGCTGCAGCAATCACTGAGTAGTCCATCTCCTTGCAGTTAGCCTGAATTTATGAAGACACTGCAAAGGACCTTACATATATCTGGACTACAGCACTGTCTGCACATCATGTCCACATGTAAGGAGAAAAGTCTTTAAAAGGAAAAATAAACGTATCCAGAAAGAAAGTAAACAGAATAGATAAAATGGTTATTACACAAGTTTTATAAATGTAAGACTGAGAGTTTGAATGGCTCTTATTACTACATTAAGAACTTTACATTGAAAGAAAGCAGGATGTAAAGGTGGACACACATTTAAGCAGAGGATTGAAATTGGCAGCATGAAAAGGATGTGTTATGGAAAATGACCATGATAAACCAAAGTGAGTGATATCTTTGAGATGTTCATCAGTAGCCCAAGTGTGGCTGAGGGCAGACCAGCGAGCAGGAAAATAAGCCGACGTGGCTTTCCATGAAGTGCAAAGCTAGCAGAGAACTACAACCACATTTCCAGAGCAGAGCATCCAATGACTGTGGGACAGTTTCAGTGTTGGAACACAAAGAAAAAACCTATTAGAAAAAAGAGAAATGAAAAGAAACAAAGAAAATCTAGAATAAAAGAATTTTCAGAAATTGTCAATAGTCAGTAAAATATATTCCAGATGCTCAGAGATCACCAAGCAAGATGTTCAACTGAAACAGTCAGCACATAGCTGTTAAGTAGGTCGACAGACTGAAGCAGATATTAGAGCTAGACCTTTCCCTCTTAATAGTGCTGGAGGATAGCTTCAATGTCATCTTGACACACTTGGGAATAGGAAACCTCAGCTGGGGAATTTCCTCTATCAGACTGGCCTGGAGGCATGGCTCTGAGGCATTTCCTTTTTTATATATTTTATTTATTATTTTTATTTTATATGTATGAGTGTACTGCTTGCATGTGTGTAAGGAAACCAATGTTGTGCAATGCCCACAAAGGTTAGAAGAAGGTGTCATATCTCCTAGGACTGGAGATATGGTGGTTGTTTGTCCCCATGTGTCTGTTGGGTACTCAACCACTGAGTCATCTCTCCAGTGTGTGTGACATTTTCTTGTTGACCACTCTGGGCAGGTGGTTCTGGGTTGTATAAGAAATCAGCTGGGCACAGGCTGAAGGAACCAGCCAGTAAGCCACTTTCCTCTATTGTCTCTGCGCCAGTTCCTGGGTTCCAACCTCAATTTTCCTTGAAAATGAACTGTGAACTGTAAACCAATTAACACATTCCCTCATTAAATTTGTTTTATCTAGAGTGATCACAGTAATGGAAACCTAACCAGAATTCACCCAAGTGCTGAGAGGGCAGAGTTCTAATTCCTAGCACAATCCTGTTCCTGGGGAGGAGGCACAGCATCTGTTCTCTGTGACTGGAAGGATCTTCCTCTGCTAGGCTCAGATTACCAGGAAACATTCTCATTTGTGTTTTGAACTGAAACTGTTAAAAGATCAATTCTTTAGTAGTAAGTAATGTCTGACTTCTCAAGACCAATATATCTCACATTCAATCAAGATTTTTGTTAGGTTTTCTACATATGTATTCTAAACTCTGTTATATTTTTCAGTCACACGCAAATACTTGGTATCAGTTGATTCCATTATAGTTACTCTTTCCTATGTCCTCCCAAACTGAGATGATGAGAATCTAGTCTGGGGCTGTCTTCTTTAAATGCATCCATTGTGGACTAGTCCCATTCTTTTTTGACTTTCCTTAAAATAGAAATTCATCCCTGACTGTACGAGCTCAGTATGCCTAAAATTAAAACCAAGGAGACATGTCCTGTATTAAATATATGGCATGGCCCCCATCTGGACCCTCACCAGAGCTAGTCATCTTGACTGATATTCCATTTAATTGCCTAACAAATTACCTCTTCCTGAGTTGACCTTCACCTCCCTGCTCAAAACTTCAAACTCCACTTCAGTTACTACTTACAGTTTTCTATTTTCTTTATTCCATGAAAGACATGGCTTTTTTATTCCAGTAAATGGGTTCACATGTCTGAACCCTGTGCTTTAACTTTCTTTTATGCAAGTATGCAGTTATTTGGCTCTGTGTTCATCACCTGTGGCTCCTGTTATCACATGCTGTGTACCAGACAACTTATAATACAGTGACACCCATAGAAAACCTTTTGGTGTAATAGTTCCTAATAATATTCTCCCTTCAGACCATATGTACCAACAATTAAAACTCAGATAGAGTCCCAATTCTCAAAGTTCTAAGGTATCTGCTGTTTTCCCTCTCTGCAGGTCCATAATCTTCATCATGGTGTCAGTCTCCTCATTACAGCAAAAGTACTATTGTCAAGATGGGAGAGATGATTCAGTGGTTAAGAGTGCTTGCTGCTAAGTGGTTAAGAGTGCTTGCTGCTAAGTGGTTAAGAGTGCTTGCTGCTAAGTGGTTAAGAGTGCTTGCTTCTCTTCTAGGGCCTCCGAGTTTGGTTTTTAGCACCCACATATGGCAGCTGAAAATCACCTATAACTTCAGATACAGGGTACGTGGCACCTGTTTGCACGTGCATGTGCACATGCACACACATACACACACACGTGTGCAAATAAAAGTAATCTTACAAAAACAACAACCTAAACTCTCGTCTTGGTCACTGAAATCCTCTACAAAGAAAGTTGTTCAGGTCTCATATTTCAATACAGCTTACATTTTGCATCTCTTGTCTACCTCTACTTGGTTTGTGGATGCTAATACCATATGTTTTGCAACATTTCCAATGTTGACTCATTTTACGTCTTCCTCTTGCTAAATCTGATTTCTAAACAGCCAGATATACCATTCCACAGTCATATCAAATGATGTCTTTATTTCCTTCAAGTGTGGAAAAGACCTGACGTCACTGACATCCCAAACAAAGATGTTGAAGGGGCACAGAGCACTCCGTTAGCAAGCCTGCCTCCTTCTCAGTGACTCGTTCTTCTCCAAGAAACCTTCAGTATCTTAACTTTGGTTCACTCCAGGCCTTTCCTTATCTATGCCCATTGTGTTGATTTAAGGGAGAAAGAACACCAATTTCTGAAGAGATAAAGGAAAAAATAGAAAGACTGGCTCTAATAGGACTGACAACTTCCATAATACTAAGCTGAGTACCCATTGCAAACATCTTGTTAAGTCCTGTATTAATTATCGTTAAAGACAGTCTATATCACAGGCTAGTTCATTCTTCTGCTCAGCCCACTGACAACAACATTAGCTTTATATCCCGATTGATGGTAATGTCAGTGAGAATTGCCCTGAAGAGGATCAACCTCCATTTCTCCCTGAATAGTAATAATATGTTTACCCAACTTAGGTAATATTTCCCACTATGTAGCAAAAATCTCAGTAGCCAAAACATGAAAGCACATTGTATGAAAATGTTCACCATATCATAGACACATTCTACTGCCATTAATTTACATTACATTCTGCAAAACAGAGTATAGATAAAGGGCACTCCTTAATTCCTATCAGCAGTACCTCCTAGTTAAGTTAATGAAGTTATAAAAATGAAGCAATTACTGCCGAAATCAAGAGACTGTAAATACTTCAGTCATTGTATTTAGTTTTGAAAAAGTGAGCAGTGAGGAGAACGGTGTGAACTCATTGGATTAGAATGTAAGTGAGCGAAGGCTGGTCTGTCATGATAAAGGTCAGCACATTGACTTCTGGAATAACAAGCACTGGAAGAAGGCAGAAAAGACACCTCTCCTCTCAGGGGTCAGCCATATTCCCCACATTGATCAGAGAGGATAGCCAGGAGTCATTTCCATTCAAGTGCTTCAAGTAAATAAGCCAGAGCCTGTAGGGTTTTAATTGGGGTGTACACACAGTGCATGAAGACGGGGTGCAGCAACCCCAATTTTCCCATGTTAGTCATTCCTTCTGGACACAGGCCAGAGCGCCTGTGGATACGGTAGTGAAGCTGACAGAGGGATTTGCAAATTGGGAAATATTACAGGGAAGGATTCAGTGGTTTCCGAGTCACGGGTTCTCAGATGCAGATCTTTATTTTAACTTTCACTAGGTGGGGCATGTGCATCAGGAGATGCACCACAATGACTGCTCACATGGTGACCCCGAGGTCCAGAGACACAAACCCTGTAAGTCTGTGCTGTACAAAGAACTCCCGGTCATGTACAGCAAAGCTCATCTGAATGTTTGCTTTATCTCCACTCCCCTTGCTTATTTGGTACAGGGTCTGTAGTACCAGCCGACCTGGAACTCACTGTGTAGACCAGGCTGGCCTTGATCTCACAACTAAGTGCCTGCCTCTGCTTTCCCAGTGTTTGAATTAAAGGTGTGTGTCTGCACTCCAGGCATTATCTGCTTTAAATAAAAGAATCATACTCAGAGACAGGTAATACACTAACTCAAGAGGATAAAACAGACCTATTGTAAGAAGCTCTTCCATGATCAATGTTCACTGTATTATTTTGAGTGTTTATGCATAGCAGTTCTATGGCAACGTGAACCAACTTCATTCAGATTTGATATTGTAATATAATTTCCCAGTAATTGAGTAAAGAATAATGGTAGCTCAGTCATAAACTTGGGATAGATGCGGCCTTGTCTCTGAACCGTTTGCATTCTCCCCACTCCTCTGCTCTGAGGTTACAGCACACAACACAAAGACCTTTAATACTAAAGCATGGTTTCACAACTGAAAATTAATTCAATCATAATTTCCTTTAAGGCAGTATTTTTGTTCTCCGTATCTCTAGTTCCTACAATAGTTCCTAATTTATACTTAAGCTCATTCCAATAAAACTTGGACACATAAGTGAGGAACTGTTTTCCTTCAAAATTCTTACTGGGCAAAGTACAACTCGGCTCTTTAAGTGAATTATTTTAGGGCCAGTGAATAAAAGCACTTGCTTCATAAGCCTGATGTGATAACTAACATGAGTTCGGTCCCCGGGGCTGTCCTGGAGGAAGGAGAGGACAAACTCCAACAAATTGTTCTTTCAAATCCACACAGGCACAGTGGTACCCTGGCACACATACACACACAATAATAATCAATAAAATATTCAAAGGAAATGAATTATTTTGGAATGATGAACCAGTCATGGAATATTTCAGAAGCAGTAGTTGAATATCCAGGATGTGCAAGGACATGTCAAAGAGCCCTGACTGAGACTTACTTAGTGATCCCTCCACAGATTTTCAACACATACATTTCCAGTAATTTTATCCTAAAAAATTACAAGTCACCTTTCTCTACTGCCCTTTAGGCTAGTTATTTTAACAGAGTTTTGCAAAAGTTCAGTTTTAGTAATTGTGCCGTAGTTGGGTACCTTAGAATATTGGGAATACTGTTTTAAATGAGTTTTCACAAATATTAAACTTTCCTCTTAATTTCTATATGCATCACAATGCATGCCATACTGCCTTCATAATTTTACAGTAGTTCAGAATGTCTCTTTCCATGTTACAGATAACAAAGGCCTAACACAGCTATAACACTGCCTGAAGTTAAATGGGAAGTGAGTGATTTTAAATATTAAGATTATCCTTGACTGAAGCAGCATTCTTACCCCGAAGCCTCTCATCTACCACACTTTTAGTTCTTAGCTGTTTTTCTGGCTAACTCTCCCTTCATTAGGCTTCACAGAGTGGTGGACGAATTATTAAAAATGACCCTTGGAATCCTTAAATGATCTCCCAACATTCAAGTTTCTTGAGTTTAGAATATGAGATTAGCAGATAATTTCTATCAAAATTATTGACTTTTACATAATGAAAAGAAAATACCATATAATAATGGGCAGAAAACCTGTGCATTTATATGATAGTAAAGCTTTGAAAAGCAAAGTAGTTGATCGGTATAATTTCTATCTTTAATCACAGAGAAGCACTCACCAGGCACAGGTCATTAGGGACCGTAAATAAAATAGTCACTTAACCTACAACTAGGGTATGGCTGTGGATCATCAGTCAACTGGGTTTCAGCTTATTTTTCACACTTGATGGGTTGTGCATTTACCTTTGTAATTACCGTGTTCTCACTATTTCACTTCTTCATGTCAAATACATATTTGACAGGTTTACGATTTCTGTGTACTCAAGTATTCTAAAAAACCGTGCCTGACCTTTGCTAAGCTCTTATCTACTAGTTCTCATGCCGTTAATAATAGTTAAATTTAACAATGTTCGAGACCCACTAGATTCAGTTTAAGGAGATTTGTTTGCATTGTTTTATTAAAGTATTAAAATAAGCCCGGCGGGGGGGGCGTTGCTGCTATTTCCAATTTAGAAATCTGGAAAATGGAACCACGAAGTAATTGCTCAAACCCACATAGATTTACATACACCTTAAATTAGAAATTTGGAAGCATAAATCAAAAACCTGTTTTCCTTTTATCATATGTATTTGTTTGCTACATGAATGTAGACATATGGTATATAAAACAGTTATAAATACCACATATGAAGGATATTTAAAAATAAAAATGTTTTTAGTATATGCTAAATGAAAAAGTGGCCTGACACTGTGTACTACAAGCACCGACTGGCCTGACCAGACACAACCATTGACGTGCTAGTGGCACGACTGTCACAGGAGTGAACAACCGGTTCTCATCGGCCTCAGGGCATACTTTATAGAATGAAGTGCATCAGGACGCAGAACCTGTGGTTAGACAGGCCACAGGTCATAGATGAGAACCTACTACAATCGGTCTGCTACATAGACTTAGTGCTAAATGAAGATGCGTGCCTATCTCAGCTCTCACAAGAGATGCGTCTTCTCCAGAAGACAGCAATTATCGGAGACCCACAGCTAATAAACATGCCGAGAATAAGAGACTGGAGAGTGCTCAGCACTAAACGGGACTCGATATCATGCCCACTCTTCCCAGGGCTCAAGTATCTTAAGGAACAAGGAGCAGAACGATTGTGGTGGATGACCGCAAGGGAATGCTGCTTTCTGGACACAACAGGAAGGTTTCATTAACCCAGAGGGGATGTGATAGCATCTTGGGAAAAATCCCAGCACACATGGGGGAGTGGACCAGAAGGCCCAGCTGTGTCTGAGGGTCTGTGGGCAACTGATCGATGCTGGGAGACGAGGGGTCAATGATTGATCGATGCTGGGAGAGAAGGGGTCAGTGCATTTCAGAGGGGTGTACCTGGTAGGTTGACTGACCTCCGTGAGATGGATCTATGTCCTAGAGTGCATGGAGAACACAAATTAGACTTGATAGACCTTAAAAAACGAGAAAAACATGAATAGGAAATGAATTCAAGGTCCATTTTCAGATAGATGCGTATAGATGAGAGAGGGGGTCTGATGATGATCAAACTGTGCTCTACAAAATTCTAAGAACCAATAAAAAAAAGACAAAAAAATTTTGAGGTGATTTTATTTAAATGTTTTTTTTTTTCTTCAGACTGTGCATGTGAAGTACATATGACTTTGATATTCCCCAAAACTTATAGCTCAGAAATCAGGCCTGTTCCACTGAAACTCAGGCGGTCTCACCCCTCAGTGAACAGTACTTGCACTCCTTCCCTGAAAATCTACTTTGCTTTTGGTAAACTTAAGAAGGGTTTAAGCTGTATTTCAAAAAGCCATCGTGTTTCACTTGTTGTGGAAGAGGAACTGCCTGTTTATTGATGCCTGGTGTGTTTCCTTGGTGATCATCCAGCGTTGGACAGGTCAATCAGTGAAAGTGATAACTACAAACTAAGCACAAAAGATCTACCTGTGAAGGGCCCAACGCACCTAGAAGTGAGCTTGGCCTTGGCTAACACCCCATGACAGCCTAGACGTGGGAAGAAACCACTCCGCTTCCAACCGCGATACACAATGCATTGGAGCTGTCAATCTGCTTTCGGTGTTTTTAGTCTTCTGTACTTAGTGATGTTTTTCATATAAAAACTAATTCCTTCAAGGTGCTGACTGAGTGGTTTCTTCATTGTGGTTCAGAGAGAATGAAGCATTATACGATGTGAAAATCTGAAGCTCATCTCTTTAGGACACAGTATTTGCTAGTTTCTTCACCCTATGGGAAATCACCAATCTGGTTATAAGTTTACACCTTTTTATTTCATTGAGGGAATGCCTCCGTTTCAATTAGCAAAAACAACAGCAAATTGACAATACACATGGAATGAGGGAGAAAATGGATTATTTACTATAAAATCCCATAGGCCTTTCTATTCAACAGCCAGTCTTTCTGAAGGTATCTTGCTGCTAAAAAGGGAAAGTAAAAAAAAAAAATAAATAGCTTTATCCAATCGTTGTGTCTTAGACATCTGCTTAGCATTTGAGAACCATGAATCTGGGAAGACTCTTAAGATATTTATATTTAAGATTTATCAATTCACTTATACAGAGCTCAGTTTAAACATCACAATGCATAGATCCAAAATGAGCGGATGAAGGAATGAATATCAGGAATAACAAGCACTGTGTATACATCCTATAGCAGAGAGCGTATTCTTGGAATTTATAGCTCAATAACATTATAGAGTAATATGCTATATGTATTTAAGGACTATGGAACTTCTGATAAATAAGAATAAAACCCCAAACACACTAAACTTGATTATAATGTCCTATGAGAGACCTCCTAAAGTATACCTTCCTAGGTGACAGATCTCATTACCCTTGACATCAGCCTCCTCTAAATCTCTGGCACAGCCTTCGGGATGTAAGAGTTAGAAGGTGATGGCTTGAATCTGATTCATTTTTAATAACTGCAACCCAGAGATACCTCTTGGCGGAATTGGCAACTGATGCCAAGAAGATTTGCATATGTTCCTACTGCAGCCAGTCCTGCTGATTTCCCTGATGAACTGTGAACCTCAGAAGTGTTTTGCTGACCTTGTATTGAGTGTGCTTTTCCAGAATTCCCACACGGAAAGATAGAAAATATATTTAACTCACAGTGGCAGCTGCCTTGAGCTCACTGGTTAACCTGGTGGGTAATGACCCCTGAGTCCATATCATAAGAACATCACACAGGAAAGAATAGATGGTAGAATTCTTAGAGCCAGAGATGTATCTGGTGTTACTATGAATTAATACTATAAAACTTTAAAAAACTGTACAAGAACTTATCTAACTACCATGGATTTGTTTAAAATGGGTACCTGGAATGGCACGCTAATTGTGGCAGTGCTAACACCCTTTAAGAGAGCAGCTTTGCAACATTGAATTTTATTGTAAAATTCTTTAGATATCAAGATAAATTACTTCTATTAATTTATTTCGTCCCTTGCAGTAATATTAAGCCTAACAATAATGCACTAACATAAACTGGAATTGTAAAAATTGAAACCATAAAGTCATAACCATGGAGCTCAAAATTATTTTCATGAAAGCTTAGTTTTACAGTCTCTCTAAGGAAAAGTCTGATCGTTTATATATGCCATATCCTTCTGATAAAATCAAGTCACCCAAAGGGCACACTAGGAAAATCTATAGTGTCCATTAATACGTTAGTCCGAGATTCCTGGATAAGATGACAGCAAGCATAATGAAAATTTCCATTTGACATTTACAGCGCTTGGAAGGAAATCTTTCCCTAAAGCCCTGTTCCAAACAAAATACATGTGGGGAAAAGTGTCTTACAAAGTGAAGCAAGGATATCTTGAAATGTAAATTTCAATTTTGCATAACGTGCAATTGTAAAAAGAGAATGGTGGCCATGTAAAGCTTGCAATAGCTCTAACTGGCTGGTGTAGTCATTTAGTGATGCTAATTAGATTCCCAATATGGATTAAGTTATTCATAAAATGGAGATTTGTCTATAGAATATGAATCTTCAAGAGAGGGTAATTTGATAGGGGACAAATTAACTCCAGAAGCACTGAAGAACTAGCTATGCTCTGATCAGCATATATTCACTCAAGACAGAATTGAGAACTTGAGATCTAAATGAATGAAGCAGTTCACAGAGCTCCATATGATAAGTAGGGTGTGCTTAACAAGATGGGACAGAAAGGAATCTCTCAAAGCACAAATAAAAACTCATGGAAAAAGGCACAGCTGACACTGCAGATCAATTAAGAATTTACATATTCTATAGCCTGCTGTTGTGGTGCACACCTTTATTCCAAGCATTTAGGAGGCAGAGGCTGGCAGAACTCTGTGAGTTCAAGGCCATCCTGGTCTACACAGTGAGTTCCTGGCCAGCCTGGGCTACAGGTACAACCTGTCTAAAAATGACATGCAGAGTGTGAGTCCCTGGACAGGACTCCTATATTAAGTTTCACTCACCCAGGCCTGCAGCTCAGACTGCGGAAGAAGGGGTGGAAAGATTCTAAGAGCCAGTGGGGACGTACATGATGATATAGAAATAGAATCCTACAAATTCCTGGGATTCTGCTCATATGACCCTACAGCAATAGTGTCGGTGTGCTCAAGACCCATGCAATCAAACAAAATCCTAGCATAGAACCGGAGAAATGGGCAGCAGATCCCAACTAGCCAAGCAAGTACTGGCAAATGATTGTTGTGGGGTGAGCGCGAATAGATCTTCTTTATGGAAGCAACTCTAGACAGGCTGACTCACCTCCAGTGGAAGAATGTGCAGGTGGGACAGCTGGATGGAAGTACTTACCACATGGGATAGGATACCTGAAATCTGGCAGGGAAGGCTATGGGGCTGGGGAGGTGGTTCTAAATTAGATTAAAGCATATAATATGAAACACACTAATATATTTTTAAAAAGTGGACTTAAACAGAACAATATTTCTGTATAGTATTTGAAGCCAAATGAAATCTTGAAAGGGCAGCAGATGTCTTGTTGGAAAGTTGAGCTTTAATCAAGAACTATACAGCATGCAGGTAACTGGGAAAAATTATTCTTGGGAGAAGTTAGAATGAGTGGAAATGTCCTGAGATACAATGTATATGTTTATATCTATGTGTGAATGTTTATGTCTACATGTCTGTGTATACACGTGTATGCACATGTGTGTGTCTATGTGTGTTTGTGCATCTATGCTTATATACTTGTATGTGTCCCTCTCTTTTTCTCCCTGTCTCGTTGTGCTGTGTGTCTGTGTGTTTGTGTCTGTGTGTTTGTCTATGTGTGACTATTTGTATATTTGTGTCTGTAGGTACGTATGTGTGTGTCTGTGTGTATGTGTGCACATTTGAACTAGACTATGGGAGTCAATATAAATGAATAAGAAAGCCAAAGGGAAGTCAATGTCACAAAAGAATTATGAACAAAATTCCTACAAGGAAAAGCCAACCCTTGCTTTCTCAGTTACAATTCAGAATTCTCCTCTTAGTCTATGCTGGTAGGGATATCCTTGCATGATTCCTTTAAGCCTTTAATGTTTTGACACATACAGGGATGTTTAGTCACCTGATGTTAATATTTTCTATGATAAAATAAAATACTATATAAACATGTAATATTTCTTATTGAAATAAGCATCTTCATCACTAGGTATCCAATCACCCCTTCCCTGCACTGAGGCCTGGAGACATGGCTACCTGCTGGAGAGGCAGAGACAGGATGATCTCTGTGAGATCATAGCCAACTGTGTCTACGCAGTGAGTTCCTGATCATCTGTGGCAACAAGGGAACTTGACTCAAAAATAAAAGTGTTTGAGTGACATTGTCTGCATTTCTTTTTTAGAAGACTAATTCACTTTTTTTTTTTTTTTGGTTTTGTTTTAGTAGAGCACTTTTTGCTTCACAAAGACAGTTAACCCCTTCATTCCCAATTCTCCCTCCCTGAATACCTCTAAACAGAGGGCTGTTCAAACCATTTCCTCATAGCCTCTGACAATTATTTTTGTGGAATAAAAGCATGTTTTCTCATTTGTAGAAAATGAGGTTGAAAGTAAAGCCAAACTTATTTACGAGCTCTTTACTGTGGCAACTTCAAATTTGGCTTCAGATACTCACTTCACGTTATAAGCCATCAAAAAAAAAATGTAGGCTTTTGAAATTAGAAGAAATTACTTAAAAATCCCATGTGTGAATTTGCATAGCATTCTTTTATTACTAACTACATTGCAAGAAGCTATCCAAAGGGTAGAAGTGAGAAATTAAGTAAATAGGGTGCTGGTTTCTAAATTCAATAACTGCAACAAGGGAGTAACTAGTGGAGACGCTGCTAATGGCTTATATGTAGTTTGTTGCTTACACACAGTATCATGCTTCCAGAATATAGTTAAAATCTGAAATCACCAAGACCACAAAATTAAGTGCATATTAAGTATGTGTCTGCTCCCTTTCTCTGGCCACCCTTACTGAGGTGTGTCTTCTCATGTGTTCCACTGAGACATCCCACACCACATGAACACTGCTCCAGTGTGCTCCTTGTGTGACTAAATCAGCCCCCATCTGGCCCCCCTCTCAGGAGTTCTCTTGCTCTCTGTTCATCACAAAACTAGCTGAGACGCATTCTCAATGAGCTCTTACAGAGGGAATTGCTTTTCTAAAGCTCATTTCAGGTTCTCCTCAATGTGAGGAAAGAACTTTTCCAAAGCTTTGATTTATATCCCTCTATTTTCACGTAGGTAGAGCTATAAGCAAAACAGAAATAATATTGTCCCAATATAATTATTTATCAATGCTACTTGCACTTTAATATGCTAATATTATTTTATAATACCATCTCGTGATGGGTACAGAACCACTATCATGCAGCAACTAAATAAAATGCAGATCTAGAGCTGGGTATGTTGGTACATTAATCTCAGCACTTTGGAGGCAGAGGCAGGCATAGCTCTTTGAGTTCCTTTTTCAAAAATCATAAAAGATCTAGAGGCATATATTTGTGACTGCAACCGTGGCATGTGCTGAGTCTTCAGAGGCAGCCAGAAGCACAGTGAGTGAACAGCTGTGAACTGCTTAGTCTCCCTACATTGCATGAAGCCATTATCCTGCCCCTGTTCCTGGATTCTGGGGGAATGCACCTGACTCCTGGTTGCATACTTTAGGCTTCAAGTTAGCAGCATGATCGCGGTCATACAACAACTTTCACCCTCCTTTCTTATATGATGGGCTGAGGTCCGTGCATCATCTTGTAGATTTATTTTTGAGAGAAAAGGTAAAACTTCTTCCTAGCCCCCCATCTCCTTTTTTAATGATCTTCAGTCAAACATTCCCAACTTTTCACAGAGCAAGTATGATGGTTTGAAGGAGAATGTCCCCGGAGGCTCTCAGTGTTTGGACCTTTTGTCTCTGGTTGGTGGTGCTATTTTGGGAGGTCTTAGAAGGTGGCCATGCTGGAGGAAGCTCATCACTGGGGGTGGGCTTAGAGAGTCCTTAAGCCTTACTGGGTCTCCAGTTACTCTGTTTCCTGTGCCTGCTTGAAGATGTGAGCACTTGGCTTTCTGCTTCAGCCACCCTTGATATCATGCCTCGCTCCCATTATGAACTCTAATCCTCGGAGTCACAAGTCAAATAAACTCTTCCTTCTACAAGGTGCCATGGTCCGGGTATTTTATCACAGCAGCAGAAAAGTAACTCATAGTGCAAGTCGTCATATTATTGTACTAGAAAACTAAAGATCTTGAGCTTTACTCTTGTGGGAGATGCTGACTGTATTTTTTGGTTCTTCCCTAAGCAAATGTTCTTAGAGATACAGTCCATCAGTATCTCTGAACAGAAACTCTGTGAATGGTAGACACTTCTGAAGAATTGTCTCCAGTAGCGTTTATCCTCTCTGAAATATCTGTGTTTTTGTGTGCTTAGTAAGAGCAGTAAAACATAGCAAATTCCTGAGCCATGCATCACAGATTCTGTGTGGCAGACATTGTGCCACCTGAGACACTGAAGTGAATTCGATGAAGCACTATTAGGGTGTGACGAGTTGAAGGACAACTGATTTTTGAATGTAGTTACAATTTCTGTCAGTGTTAAATAAGAAGAAGTAGGAAAATCTACCCTTTTTGAGAAGTAGGACACCCAAACTCATATCTCAGCCATATGCTACAAAATACATTCACAGAACCACTTGCTTACAGTACAGTCTCTGGTTGTATTAATATGTTCTCTATATTATTAAGAATACTTTACAAGGGTGGCACATGCAGGGACCCATGAAACTTCAAGCAGACAAAAACCCAACATAGAACTGGGGCAGTAGAAGGCAGACCCCAATCTTAGATGAGGAGTTATTGGCAAGTAATTACTGGTTGAAGATGGATTGAACTTGCTAAAGGGAGGGCCCCTAGACAGGCAGACTGGACTTCAGTGGATGAACATGTGGGGACACTAACTTCCACAATAGACCTTAACACAGACGACAGAATGTACGGACTCCCGTTGGAGGCCTCTGGGGTGGCAACATGGGGAAGAAAGCATAAAGATGATTAAGATTGATTGATATGCTCTGTATGAAATGCACAAAGATCCAAAATAACGGAGACTAATTTATGAGACTGGAGAGATGGCTCAGTGGTTAAGAGCACTGGTTGCTCTTGCAGAGGGCCAAGTTTGAATCCCAGCACCCACATGGCAGCTAACAAGCATCGACACCTCCAGTTCCAGGTGCATCTGACGCCTTCTGCTGACCTTTTCAGGCATTGCATGACAAGGGTACATGTCATGTATGAAGGCAATGCACTCATACACAAAAAATAAAAATACATGATATATATATATATATATTTTTTTTTTTTTAAAAAGAATAGTTTACAAATAAGCTGTCTAATAATGCCCAATAGAGAAAATAGTTTTGACCCGTAAAATCTTGACACCTCTAAGTTTTTCAAAGAAGAATTTATTTTCAGAGGACGCTGTTTCCAGAGGTTGCTGTGTCCCTCTGCAGGTTTGGCATGACTTGGTACAACTCATATTTTCTGCTGTCAAGAACCTCAAACATCTATCCCTTTCCATGGCTCAGCACACTGTTTAGTCTGATGTAGTCTCTCCGTAGGACGGACAAGCCCTCTGTAACATGGAAAAACACACAGCACCTCTCATCCTTTTGTTTTACTTTCACAAATTCCCTTAGCATTAGATGCACAGCACTTGCTGCAGCACAACCATCCACTGTAGGATAGAAGAGAAAACACCTTGTGCTCTGGACAGCAGAATGAAAAGAAATGATTCTGCAGACAAGGCTTCCATGGTGGCCAAAACTCTGTGGAAATACTTTTAGGTAGTCTGCAGTCTTGACTAAAAGGCTCAACTTCTTTCAGAACTCTGGAGAATGATTCTGCAACACTGGGCTGTGCTGCTTTGGAACTGCAGAGAACCTGAAGGACAAGTCGGTACTCTGAATTTCCCTTACCTACTTCGACAGACCTAGGAAGGACCCTACCACAGAGAAAGAGACTGAAGGCTGGCACCAAAGTTTCACCCGCTCTTTTTAATTAATTATCTATTTTAATGTTTTATTTTTATTTTGTGCACTCTAAGAGAACCATCTGCCTGCAATGCATGTTGAGGCCAGAACTGGATCCCCTGGAACTGGAGCTACAGACAGTTGGTAGCTACTTCGTGGGTGCTGGGAATCAAACCCCTGGTCCTTTAGCAAAACAGCAACTGTTCTTAAACTCTCTGTCCTCTCACCTACTCTTTTTGAGGACTGGGACCAAGAGAGATTTTCTGTGTCTCACAAGACAACCTCTGTCAACCAAGGATTTCCTTAATCTCCTCAATGCTTCCCTGTCAAAAGTCTCAATCTTTTATTTCATAAGCTAGCTTAGATGAGTGCACAAACTTCATTATCCAGCCCTTCCTCCAGTCTCCCGAGCTATGCGATTCCCCTTTAGCCTGAGTTTGTCAGGTTACTACAGAGTATAAAATTACGAAAACTTCAGAAAGTAGACATTTTAACTCTCTTTTACTGTAACATCTAACTGTAACAATCTAACTGTTGACATCTAATGTGCAACAGTGCAGGAAAGAAAAGGCATGGAAGAAGGCACAGAAACCCCACTGAACAGTTGCGGAAGTTCCTTCCTAGGCATTGGAAGGTCTTCTATTACCTTAGCACAGATAGCTGGGGCCCTGACTTCTTGACTGTGTCCCTGCTAATCTGGCCTGAGATAAACAGGAAGCAAGTATTTCTTTTTGAAACAATTCAGATTTCTCTGCCTGTCACATAATAGTCTAGTTATGAGGATGGAACAATGCTTTGATAACGGATGATGAACAATTACCGATCCTGTGGCTTCCATTGTTTATAGATCTCCTGTTGATAAGACAGCCAGTGGCCTACTTCACTTTTGCCTGGTTCAGTGGTTGTACCCAGAGTCAGTGTTTCAGCAGGCCATGAATCATGAATTTGACAGGGCAACTGAGATCTCTGTCCTTTAGAAGCAACACATCATGTGCTTTAGAAAGGCAGAGCTCTCACGCTGCTGACAGACTAAACCAATATGGCAGGCCTGGTATTTCCACTACTCCCTACCTGAGGGTATAGTGTTTTCTTCATTTACACCTTGGATTTCTATTCCTATTTCCTATTACCCCCAATGAATTTTGTTTCAAATACATATTTACAGTTCTGTGAGGAATCTCAGTAGGCGCTAAATTAGACATTTAAGTCTTTAAACATTGGCATAATGTGTGGTATTTTTCAAAACCGCATCGCATTATTTTATGCTCATATAAATTTTATAACAACCAGTATGTGTGCACCATAGCTCACCGTGGTTCCTGTGTAAGACACTTCCTTATCCAATGTTGTTAAGTTAGAACAAATGGGGGGAACTTAGCCACTTTGAGATGATTTAGTGGGGAACATAGGCTGGGTATAAATAACTGCAATACAGAATAAATACAGAAAGGTTCTGCTGCCTATTTTTGCCCAACCTGAGAAGAACGAGTTGCTAATGTTTTTCATAGTTCTTTTGGCCGGAGGCTATTTCTGCAGCTTTGTCTTGGATTTATTTCATCTCTTGTAGATTTCATTCTCTTCTGTGAATATTTCATTTCTAACTAGTCCTACAATATTTTATTCTCTCACAAACACCAGGGAGGGAGGCACCATTTTACTGAAGGATAACGTAATGAATTTGATACTCAAAAGAGTTAAGGGAGCCCCATTCTCACTCCATGTCAAACATGGTGTGTCCAGAGAAGCCGTGTGCAGGATGGGAGGAGAGAAGGAAATGACAGAGTGTGAGGGCAATTGTGAAAGAAACTGGCAGTGAAAAAATGGAAACCCAAGATAGAATCCATCCCTAAGAAAACTTATTCTAGTAATTGTACCTAATGCAAAAATGGAATTCCCTGGGCCAAAGGCACAGATACAGCTCCACGCAGAAGGCAACCAACAGAAACTCAGAAGCCAGAAGAGGAAGCCATCTCAGCTTGACTGGAAAAATCTGAGAGGCAATTATGTCAGGTAATCCATGCAATTCATTGTGATGGAGTCTCTAGAAAGATCTCTAGGGCCTCAAGCATCAGCTGATTGTCATGACAGTGCTCTTTAGGTGCTGTGATAGTTGATAAGTCAGATAAATTGACAAGAAAATGACCTGAGATCACATGAACAGATCAGTGTCTACACACCTAGGCATATAACACTTTGAAGGTTGTAGTTGTTCCTTATGTTCATCCTCTAAATAGCATGAAACTCTCTTCCAGTCAAAGCTATGCCAGAACTTTAAACAAAGGAGAGTGTAAGACTAAACCTTCCCTGCTTCAACTCTGTTGACCAGAAACATCTATTCAAGACTGGAATTTCTCAGTTTGTAAACATGCCTCATTTGACAACCTTCAGTAACTTCCAAAGAAGGGAATTTTAAGGCCATGCTTCAGCCTAAGTGCCACCATGAGCACATTAGAAAATTCTGACATTTCCCAGTCCCAAACTTACAAGGAGTGGCTCAAATACACCATTAAACATGCTACACTCATTGCATTCAAATTATAAAAAGAAAAACAGGGATGGAGGAAGGGCTCAGCAGTTAAGATCACTCTGTGTTCTTGGAGAGGACTCTTGTATGGTGACCAGTGCCTGCCTGGTTGCTACCATCTGTAACTCCAGTTTAAGGGGATCAATCACCCTCTTCTGGCCTCCTCAGGAACTAAATACACATGTGCAGAACATGCATTCAGGGAGTCAAAGCATTCATAAATAAAGTAAAAGATAACTAAATCTCTAAAATAACAACAGCAGACACATAGAACAAATTGGTCTTCTTTCCTCCCTCCTCGGCCTCTGGAGTGCGGTGACGGCAGGAATCCGCTGTGCTGCTCAGGTCGAGATCAATGCTCCAATTTCAAATCTAAAGCCTGCATTACTTAAACTTACCATTGTTGTTTGAAGAGAAACAAAAGGAAAAACTGTCAAAACTCTACTGTTGTTTTCACATTCTTTATCAGATCTGAGAGTGTTTACTGTCCCTTCTACTTCTCATCCTCCCTCGACTGTAAACCAGGATTAATATAATAGATCCAACCATGGTTCTGTGGCATTTTGCTGTTGTGATTATGGATGTGTCCGTACATTTTGCTTCTGTTAAAGTTGACAGAATGTTAAGCCAATTATTCAAGAATACTACTATTTTGAACAACTAAGATAAAAGAGAAAGTCTCCTGTCTTCCTCTCAAAATAAATAATACATATTTTAAATAATTGATCTCTAATGGTTTGACATTTGTAGGAAACATAGGAAATATAATTAGATTTCAGAGCCCAACGAAAGGCTTAAAAGGAGCAGGCAGAGTGAAATAAGAGATATGTAAGAGTCTCATAAACAATTTAGGAGTCATATGTTCTTTTAAGGTTTCAAAGACATGGCCAGGTTGATTTTCAGCAGTTTCAAATTTTTCAGAAACTACAATTATTGGGTACTCAATTTGGACCATTTTTACATTTAATTGAGTTTCTGTCTACTTTCATGGTATTTTTATATTTAATTGGGTTCCAGTCTACTTTTATGGTATTTTAATATCATATACAAGCAGATCCAAAGTGTGATGCTTTGGACTTAGAGCAGATCTTTTCAGTATCATGTCAATAATTCTACTGAAATTTATAACCACAATTTTCCATCCCAAAATCAATCAGCAGAATGACACACCTAATCTGGAGAAACTCCAGATATTCCTGATAACACATGATATAGATTATGATGATTGTATTCGTCTTCATAGAATGCCTGATTTTTCTGCTTTTCAGATATTATTAAAATGTGACAGAATAGTGCTTACTGACAGAATGATCCTCTAGTGGAAGCATATCTGCCTATGAAATAGTGAAGAGAGCAAAATATACCTAATGAAGTAAAATAGGAACACCGATTTCAGATGACCCACTATGAGCAGTATCACATTCGGAATTTGGGGAGAAATTCTAGATTCCATTGACTGTTGACTATCAGGTGTGGTTTTCAATCATGATTACCACTAGACTTGGATAGAAACTATGAAATTTCCTATGTACATGTGCAGGAGAGGTATTTTGGCTTCCCCAGGATTTGTAAATGATGATCTTGGCAAAATCATAACTATGAAAATTGTTTCATTGTGACTGAGTTGCCAGAATAAATAACATCGTTTACTTAATTTTCTTTAGGCAAATCCATGAGATATGTGATGTCAAAATAAATATAGGAAAAGTACCAAAGTTTTGGAGCTAAATTTCTGACACTAGGGTAGAAAATGACTATGGTTTGACTTAATACTCGCTTCTCCATTTGCACAAGCTTTCTGAAATTCATCTATATCACTGAAGAAAAACACAAAAACATGAAAGAATTCCAAAACTGTACGGACTATGGTTATTACGTGAATTAAAGTTGGAAGCTCCCTGTAAGAGAGTGTCAAATCCATTCAGAGGAACTATGCAGAATGAACACCGTTATTCAGAGCATGTTCCTTATTCAAAGATTTCCATGGTCTTTCTCATTATCAGGCTCAAATGTTACTGCTTCCCACATCCTTAGGGACCTTGCTATTCTCTTTCCTACTTTTTTTCACAGAAGGTATTTTTAAACTTCGATCTTTCCTCTGAATTCCATCCCATTAGCAGCTGTGCACAGCTTGTTCAACTGCAAACATTTTCCTTTGTAAATAGTATTTTATTTTCAGCCCTAAGGTAATAATTCATCTGGGTCAATTCCTTTATGTATGAGAATGGGCTTCAGTTCTGTGAATAATTAGAGTACTTTTCTTGGAAGAAAAAAAGATAATAAGAGATAACTTTACTTATTTAAGTTTAGACTTTCTTAAAGCCTTTGTTGACATAGCAATCATCTGTTTCAAGATTATTCAGTACCCTTTTGTTCAAGACATTGTGATGAATAAGAATAAGACATTTCAAGTACATGCTATATATTAGCAAGTCACTGGGTGTTTATTGATAGTTGAATATGCTTATGAAATAAACCTTGGAGAAAGATTTATCATTATAAACCTACAGATTAGAAAATTGAGTCAAAAAGCTTAAAAATGTATTCCTGGTCATACTTATATTAACTCTTTCACAGAAAAGACAAGTTCCAAGTCCATGTTGGTGCTTTCTAGATTGAAAGTGCCTTTCATACAAACAGAGCAAAGTTAAGACATTTGAAAACAAAATATTGTACACAGAATTACTGAAAAAAATCAGAATCCATGTTTACTTTACTGCAAAGCAGACGTGAAAGGGGTTGATGCTCATATGTACTACAGAATTCTGTTTAACTAGGGCAATAGACTGATCCACTAGAGGAGTCAGTTTTAGAGCTCAGTAGTTCTCAGTCCATCAGACATTGGCCCTGTCAAGCAGTGAATACCTTATCATACTCCTCATGACAAATCCAGTGTTATCTCTTCTGTCACCTGAAAAGATTTTATAAAGGAGCCAATTACTTCCTCAGATTGCTGTCCTAGAATCTCCTAAGCCTGCATGTACTGTTAGTCAGACTTGTTGACTGTCTGGCCTTAATCAGGTCAGACTCAGGAGAGCTCGACCTTGGCTACTTTCTGCACATTGTTTGCAGTTCCTCAGTGAGGGAGACCTCATTTGCTAAGGGAGATGTAGGAGATGGTGTACTGACTCAGTCCCTGTTTATAAAATCCTAAGTCAAAGGCATGGGTTTCAGATGGGAAACCCACTCGCTGTTTTAGGATTACTAGATGTGATGTTTCCGCTCATTCCCTAAACATGTAGAATTTCTTTCTAGATTAGTGCCTCAATTGTCTTTCCACAATTAAACCTCCCTTTCTTTAGGAGTTCAAATATCTGAAAGTAATAAGTGAATATTAGTGTGCTAGTGTGCTAGTGTGTGTGTGTGTGTGTGTGTGTGAAACTGAGCACACACATATGCCACAGCACACATATGCATATCTATGGACAGTTTTCAGTAGTCTGTGTTCTCTGCCCCCATGGGTTCGGTGGACTGAGCTCAGACTGTCAGACTTGTACATCAAGTGCTTTTTACCAATTAAAACATCATGACAGCACTGTTTTCAAATTTTAAATATTTTTCTCTAATAACTGAATAAAATTGTTATTTAGTTACTGTGGATATTTTTGTTAAGTATCTGAGAATATATTGTAATTCTATATACAATGTTATTCAAGTATGAAGGTGAATAGTCAAATTTTATGAAAGAGTACTTTATAGTTTTATAGATAATATGACTCTTTACTCTTTTCGATTCATTTGTTTAATGTGTGTGTGTGTGTGTGTGTGTGTGTGTGTGTGTGTGTGCATGTGTGTGCGTGTGTGTGGCCTCCATGCATGTGAGATCAGAGGATAACTTTCAGGAGTCAGTGCTCACAACCTTGTTGGGGAAGAATCTCTAAGAGCTGAGCACTGAGCTTCTGGCCCACCCTCCTGCCTGGCCTCTCATCTCCTGGTAAGAATGCTGTGCTTAGACAAGAATGGCATTCATCTGGTGCTTTAAAAAAGGTTCCAGGGCCCTGATTGAACTCAGTTCCTGAGGCTGTGTAGCAACTGCTTTTAAGTTCTGAGTCTTCTCCCCAGTCCTAAAATACAGGACTTTGATGTTTGCATGTCTGTTGCAAGTACAGTGAGAGTCACAACAAAGATGCCCTAGCTCTGGAGAGCACTGTGTAAGTAAGTAGTCAAGGGAAAACAGTCAATGGCCCAACACCAGCTTCATGTCCAAATAACCACATTGGTGACTGGCACAGCATTGGACACTAGTGTAGTAGTGGCTCTTTTATCTTGGGGCCAATCAAAGGCTACCTATTTGGTCTTAGAGCTCACTCAGTGCAAAGAAACTCATATGTGGTACTGTAATCATAGCCAGATATACAAGCTGAAGATGTCATAGATCTTAGAGAGATTGCTAGTGCTGTCACATCCCGTCTTACTAAGTACAAAACTTTTACAGTCAAGTAGCCCAGTCACCACTCATCAAAGAAGCTTATTTTGGACCAGATGGAGACTACTACAGAGTACCACAGCTGGTCACGTGCAGACATTGTCTGTGAATTGCTGATGCCTTAGTGGCACATCTTCAATGCAGCCTCTTCACCCAAGGCTCATGCAATATAGAACCAGGTGATAAAGAGGAATCTCTCAGCTCTTGTTAATGAAGCTCCCACATGCAACAAAGGGACAGAAACACAAAAGGTCACAAAGGATGAAATAATGGAGATCAGGAGTCTGCAGGGTGTGGGTCCCTGGACAGGACTCCTATATTAAGTCTCACTCACCCAGGTCTCAGAGACCATTGTAGAAGAGGGGGCAGAATGATTGTAAGAGCCAATGAGGAGGGCTGTGACCATGTGGAGAAGGAATTCTGCAAGTTCCTGGGACCTTACTCATATGAACCCACAGCAATGATCTGGGCATGCTCAGGACCCGCCGTAGAACTGGCAAAGTGGGCAGGGGACCCCAGTCTTTGTTGAGGAAATATTGGAGGCTAATTGCTATTGGTTGAGGATGAACTGGTCTTCCTGGAGCAGGGGACTCTGGGTAGGCTGGCTGGACTTCAGGGATGAACCTGCACTGAGGTCACTTGGGGATGCTGACTTGACCCAATGGACCTTGACACAGATAAAGGAATGTTTGGATTCCAGTTGAGGGACTATGGAGGATTTCAGTGGGGGAGGGATGTGGGATGTTGAGATTGATTGGGATGTTGTGTGTGAAACACAAAATGATTCAATGATTAAAAAACATTTTTTAAAATACATGTATTTGGGGGTGATTGAGGAAAATGTTTCTAAAGAAATTGTTTTGGTGATGGACTTGAGGGCAGCAGGAGACAGCATATCCACTGATGGGGACAGGACATCAAAAATTGGTTCATTTTTTTCAAACAAAATATAAAAGGTGAGATAATTCTGAGAGATAGTAGATGAACTAAATAAAAATCTGCATCGTCTTTGAGCCTGTGTCTTGGGAAAGTCCGGCAAGTACTCAAAATTTCTCAGGTACCTGGGGTGAATTTTGCATTTTAAACAGTGACCTCAAATCACATGGTACCATGATAGCTCAGGAGTCGGCTGGTCACAGGAGGAAGGTTAAAGGACTGGGGCTTCCAATTAGAAGACACCAGAATGAAACTGAGTTTTCCAGGCAGCTGGAAAGTTATTCACATGAGCTCACAGCAAGGTTGACAGCATGAGGAAGGCCTCCGGAGACCCAGGCAGGAAATCTCCCAGCACAGAGCAGGGAGGGAGGCCACCAGCCCCAACCTTAGCTGAGGAATTACCGCCAGCTGGGAGGGGCGAGCCGGCTTTCTCCAGGGCCTGGTGCAGGACCTTTAACCTGGCTCCGGGGTGGACCAGCACCCAAGGCTTCTGAGGACGCAGATTTGACCAGCTAGGTCCTGACATATATGGCAGGACATGAAAACGGGCAGGGACACTGGAGGAGTGCAGACAAGGGTCTGAGGATGATCACGTGGAGATGCAGAGAAGGCTCTGGGACTCGGAACCCCTGCTGTCCCTTCAGAGGACTTGGGTTTGAACACATCACCCACGTGACAGCTGACGAAAGGAGTCTGTAGCTCTGGATCCAGAGGATCCCACGCCCTCTTCTGGCCTCCGCTGGCATTGCATGACATGGGCGCTCTTGCATTTAGCAAAACAGTATTACATATAAAATAAATTAAAATTAATAGCTAAAATAATTTAAAAATATGTTTTCCAAAATTCTCAAAAGTCTCATATTTTTAAAGCTACTAAACCTTTCCTGGGAGGAGCAGCAAATCCATTCTGAGCCAGGAGAGCAGTGACGCAACCGTTCCTGAGCACTGACATCTCAGTGGACAGCCTCGGCACTAGGCATATGCTTTTCCCAGTAACAGTCAAAGCTCAACGAAATATTTTAAAATTAATTTTAAAAGATATTTCTTTCTCACACATTTCATTCTTTCATTTTACATTTCTAATTGTTTATTTTCTACCTATGATTTATTTACGTAGACAAATAAAATCAAATATTTTCAGTACCAATGTCAGTTTGATGATTAGTTCTTTGTATTAAATGATTTGAGAGTCTAGGCTCCCCTCCAGTACTATCCTTAAAATAATGCAAGAATGAGACTTTTCTAGTACAAAAATGTGGCATTGCAGAGTCCCCAACATTATCCTTCAGGACAGAGGAGAGTAGCTCTGTCACTGTGTTTCTTTTACATGTAATCGTCATTAATGCCAATTGAAACTTGACAGTGTATAAGTTAGACTATTTAAATTCTGTGTGTTTCTGTCATTTTATGTATCACTTCCTCTCTCTGCAAACACAAAGGAGAAGAAAGGAAAATAATTATAGCTCCCAGCTGTTAGTAGTTAGTTCCTGTCCCTCCAGAAAATGTGGTTCAGCAGACCGAAACAGGGAAGAAAGATGACATGAATACGACAATTTAAGATTCCAGAATGTAGGGAATCAAGTGAACAACACTTGATTGGCACATGCCTGTCATCACAGCCCTAAGAGGATGGGGCAGAGGATGGCAGGTTCAAGGCCAGCCGTAGTCTACATAACAAAACCAGGGTACCCCAAAATAAATTCTACAACAGATTACCTAGGAATAGTCTCCACAATAATATTCTACTTTTATATTATAGGATAAAGCAACAAGGTCTGATACCACAATTCATTTTTGTTATGCCCTTATACAATGTCCAGCCCCAGAACATTCTTATAGCTCTCCAAGGATGGTTGATTAGAAAAAGAAAATTAAAATAGATTAATATGATTTCTAAAGCCAAAGTTTACCTTAAGAATCCAATGCATTTGAATAAGACAGATCTTAATTTTGTACACGATTGTCTTCTACAATATAAGAACAATTAAATCATCTCTATAGATTCATACAAGGAAATGCTACTCAGCTCTTAAAGAATGAGCTCTTCATGTAACATTAAAGACTCTCAAATGTACTTTGCTAAGATCTTCACAAACAACAACAGCAAAAATAGTCTTGGATTCAAGGTCTAAAATATTAAACTCGGTCTTACACATATAATGTAGTCATACATCCATGTATCTGTAATGTTATATATAAACTATTGTATAAAATAGGAGGTAAAGAACAATATATAGTCTTCATTATTAACTCTAGAAGTAATAGAAGATAATGGAAAGTCATCAGCGTGGTACAGTCTTAGGCAAAGGGTTCATGCTAAAATTAACAGGCAAAACTTTGTTGAACAGACTATTAGTTTATATTTTCAAAGTATTTCTTTAAAAATATTTTTTACATTTTCATGTATTGAACATATTCCCTTAAATTCTTTCATATTCCTTCTCCTAGAATATAGAATTTAGTTTTCATCCCCTTGAATTCAGACTGGACATAATGACCCATCTTCAACATAAACAATGTAAGATTAAAATAAGAAATGTATCTAATATTATTTTGACAATAATATTAATGGAACTAACTTTATGGAAGTTTAACTTTAATGGGAACTGGAAGAAAGGCCTGGGGAGTTTATTCTTCCGCTGAACTGACTAGATTTTAAGTAAAATATTAAATAAAATGATGAATTAAGTACTTTTCTGTTGCTATGACAAAACACCATGACCTTGGCAACTTATAGAAGTTAAAGTTTATTTGGGTTTATGGTTCCAGAGGAAAAAGAGTCCATCATGGTAGGGGAGGTATGTCAGGAGGCAGCTGTAGCCGGACGCTGAGCACTCACATCCTCAAGCAGGCACAGGAAGCATACAGAAAGACTAGAAATGGGACAAGGCTGTGAACTCTCACAACCCACCTCAGGTGACGTGCCTCCTCCAACAATTCCACGTCTCCTAAACCTTTGCTGAGAGACAAGATGTTTAAATATGTGGATCCTGATAGACATTCAATTCAAACCATGAAATCGGTGGTAATATGCAAATGAGCTCATAATTTGAGATAATAATATTTCAATGTTAATTTAAATTTATAATATTTTGAATATATATTTTCAGACATTTGTTGTTTTTAGATTACTTTCAGAAACATCTTTGACTCAAATAATTTTGTTCTGTCTCTATTACAATTAAGCATTTTAGTTTGAATCTATTAGCTTTTTAATAACATAAAAGATAAACTCACACACTCATGGTATACTGGCATGGTTATCAAGACAATTCAGTTTTAAAAAATATTTTATTTATTATCTTTATTGTGTTTGTGTGTGTATTACCTGCACATATGTCAGTGCACCTGTTATGTGCAATGCTTACTGAGGAAAGAAAAGGATGTCATTAGCACGTTTGGGCAATAGAATCTGAGTCCTCTGCAAGAGCATCCAGGGCTCTTAAATTCTTAGCCGTCTCTCCAACCTCACAATTCACTTTTTGATTACTTATATATTGTAATATACACTTCTGATAGTGGCTTTTGGTGTTTCGCTTACATTATCTTATCTTACGTGTATCTGCAGCCCAGCTCCACGCAACTCCACCGTGGACGGCTACGAGGGAGGCAGTGCTGTTACAGTTCTTTCCATGTGAGCTTACCACTAGTAAGCTCTGCATATTGAGGATAATGTGCATTCACCAAATATCACAGCATGCTGTCTTCCTTCCCAGTGATGTATTTTATGTTACTCAGGGTAATCAAGGCATCAGAAGTTCCTTACCAATTTCCATGATACCTTCCCAGTCACTGAATCTCAGTCTTAAATTAAAATGGACAGATTTTCCAGCTAAGAAGATTTGGTATCCTGGAGATTTTTCTAGAATACATACTTGGGCTATTTTTAGAATCTGCATCCTCCTTTACTTTGATAAGTTTTAAAGGAATTTACTAAAAATGTTATGTTGATGTTTGGTTGGTTTGGTATTATTTTATTCAGGGTCTCAAGTCTCCCAGGCTGGCTTCAGATTTTCAATGGAACAGAAGCTGATCTAGAACTTCTCATCTTACTTTTAATCCCTGGTAGCTGGGATTATAGACATGCAGCATGTAGAGTAGTTTGTGTTGTACTCAGGATCAAACCCAGCACATTGTGATTGCTAATCAAGAATTCTACCACCTGAGTCTCATTTTCAGTTGTCCTATGATATGATGATATGATGATCCGATGAGGAAGTATGGAGACAGGTTATGATGGTGTGATGGCAGGATGACATTAATAGATGTGATGATGTGATGACAGAAGGAAGAGATGAGGTGGTGGGGAGGAGATGCGATCTGATGATGTGATGAACTGTCATGATGGGATTATATGATGATGTGCTAATGGGAGCACATGAAAATGGCATGATGTAATATGATGATGGCATGATGGGATGAAGAGAAGATGGCAAATGGTGATTGGATAGGAAGAGATGTGATGACACAATCTGATGATGTGAATAGATGCCACAATGTGATGATGGGATGATGAGGAGATGTGATGAAATGTGATGATGGAATGAGATGTGATGATGGGATGGTGATGTAATGAGATCTTATGATGTGATGACATGGTGATGGGCTATAATAATGTGATAAGTGTGACGTTATGATGATTTGAAGATGTGATAGGATGATGCAATAATCCAATATAATATCACAATGTCATTTGATGATAGGATGTGATGATTCTGTGACTTGCTGTGATGAGGAAATGATGGAATAGCACAATGTGAGGATGTGATGATGCAATCTGATGATGAGATGATGTGATGTGATGATAAGATATGGTACACAGTCATGGCATGTGATGTGATGTGATGATAAGATATGGTACACAGTCATGGCATGTGATGTGATGTGATGATAAGATATGGTACACAGTCATGGCATGTGATGTGATGTGATGATAAGATATGGTACACAGTCATGGCATGATGTAACGGTGTGATGACAGAAAGTCTACGTTATGTTAGGGTAGATGGAGGCCTCATTCAGGAAATAACAAAGCAAAGTTTCTCTTTTAACCCTGTGAGATTCATTTAGAATTCAGACCTCAGAACTGTAAGATATCAAATGATGTCAATAAAATTTTAAGTTATTAATCATTCAGGATTACAGAAATTTGTTGTAAGGAAGTTACTATAATGTGCCAGTCATTCTTGTAAGAAGTTTCAGTGAATGACGCAATTAAAAAAGCAACTAGCACTACCTAATAAATGCCATGGTTCTTCAGTTGGTTGAAAATATAGAGATGAAAACAGTGAGTGATTGAAGTCATGGTGCATCAGAAAAGCAGTGGGAGTGCCCATCATGGGAAGCTGGGAGGGCGCATCATGGGGAGCTGGGAGGGCGCATCATGGGGAGCTGGAAGGGTGCATCATGGGGAGCTGGGAGGGCACATCATGGGGAGCTGGGGGTGTGCATTATGGGGAGCTGGCATCACTACTGATTTACTTCTTAAAAAATCCTGAGAGAAAAATCTGTCCAATTTATGATGCCACAAGCATGCAAACATTTTCTAAGCATCTGTCCATACTCAATTAAGAATTTAAAGTATTCTGTGTATTCTGTGTTACAGATAATAGGGCACATGATAAATGTGTCCTATCTAAATTATATATATATATATATATATATATATATATCATGGTTACATTTTTCCTAGGATGTGAAGGACAGAAAAGAGGTTTCTTTTCTTTATATAAACTTTTGTGCTTTGGAATTGCCACAGTCGTAACCTTGTGATTCATCTAGATTCACATTTCTTAGTCATGAAATCACACACGGTTTTCAGTGCACACAGATGACTGCTCATTTCCATGAACGTCCAGAGGCTTGGCAGATTCGATTTCTTCAAACATAGGAGACCAAGACACACATACGGAAAAAGTACACAAACCTGATGTACTAAGTGTTCTCTGTGCTGCACTGCAGGGCCGCTTTATAAAGTGACATGGATATCTAAGGCAGAAATGCCAAAGGACACATAGCACTTCAAAGTTCAGGTGTTACAAGAAAAGCAGAAAAAGTCAGATCTTCTCTAAAAGCTAAAATATACCCAAAACACAGCTTATCGGTAGTTTTAAAGGAGAAACTGACTTAGAGGTAGTAAGCCTTAGGACACTCATGAATCATAGTTCTTCAAAAAGGCAGAGTTGGCAAGACCACAGAAGCTAAGCAGTTTATGGTCTGCTGTGTGTAAGCAAGAGACCCAAGAGAAGTGGTTACACTGACAAGGGGGTCTGGTGACTGGACAACAGTCCAAATGTTGGCAAAGATTAACAAAAGATAACCTACTGAAATTCCCCAGAAGCAAACAATATATGTGAATGACTTCCAGTGGGATCTAAGGCTGACCAGGCAAAAATCAAAGCATCACCTACCTTAAGCTATTCTTCAATTCCAAAGTCAATATTATCTGGCCACACCTGTACAGAAAGAACCAGAGATGATAGTTAAGCTGGGAACCTTGTGACAGTCATTTGCCCATCAAATTAATTATCAAAAGGGAGTCATTCCTGAGATGTTAATGCATTCCCCAAATTGTCTTTACTGTTATCTAACATCATATAGTGCTTATTTCCTTATTATTGCATGAATACCTACAGCACATTACTCAAAATAATGTTACATTGACATCAGTTAGAAAAAATTGTAACTGATACCCTGGGGTATGATTATAAGCTTTGAAACCATAATTTATCATATTTGTGATTTGGTCTTTTAAATTTTGAAGTATGTTATTGTATCTAAGCATTTATGCTAAAGAATTTATCTGTAGAGCATGTACTAGTGAAGTTTTGCTAAATGGACATATATCCACTCTGTCTCCTTATCATGTATTTAAGGTCCATAAGCTGGAGATGAGTGCTGAGAGATAGGTAAGAAGTAGCTTGGAAGTAGGGAGTCGGGTAGGGAAGGGATGAGAGAGGGTAATGAAGGAGTGAGCATGATCACAGTATAGTCAATACATGGTTAATATTGTCAAAAATAAACACAAGATTTTTCCCCTTTATCCTTTATATTCTGAGTCAGATTGTACTGACTGGACAAAACAAATCCAAAATTTAACTTATATGCTTATAGCTTCTAATGATTTTTAGATTAAATAAGAAAGCCTCAAGAGGCCTTATCAGCACAGCAAACTGAAATCTAGTGCAATTCCTCATCTTGAAAAACCTTAGCTCCAGTCCATTTTCGTGATACTGCAATGCCTGATATTTATCACATTAAAATATTAATGACCAATTATTTCATATGTGTATTGTCAATAACTTCCCATATATTGCATTTAAATTGCAAAATTTAAATGTTTCTATTTTTCCTGAAAAAAATGAAAATACTGTTTATATATTACATGTCAGCTTACAGTCTTTGTAGTTTTGTTATATGTGCGAAAAACAATACTAATATGAAAATTCTAATATTCAAGTGACTCACAGGGATGTTTTATTTCCCCAAACTTATGCATATATGTAATTTAGAAAATTAAGTCTGAATTTTGTTTTGGCTTCAGGCAAACCATATTAATAATATGAGGATATTTATGTCTGTCTATTACCAGTGTCTCCCACATTGTTCATAACACAGATAAAGAAAATGAGCCTATCTGCATTCATTTTATGTGTTCGGTATACACAGTTCCCCAGAATCTGGTTTTATTGGGAGTAAAACTAACTAATCACAGTTAGTGAAATCACATTCCAACCAGTTAAAAAGGACAACAAAAAGATCCAAAGAGGTAAACCCTATGGGGTTTATCAGCAGCATCATATCCCTGTAAATATGTGAGTGAATTCAGTTCGGGTTAAAGTCATGACTCAGCTGTCAAGATCTCTTGATAACCTTTCAGACGGCCAGAGTTGGGTTCCCAGAAACCACATTGGGCAACTCACAACTGCCTGTAACTCCAGCTGTAGGTGACTTGATGCCCTCTTCTGGATTCCGTGGACACCTACTTTCACAGATATACATATAATTTAAAATAAAATTAAAGACTGAAGAAAAACTTTGTTGCTTTTCAATACTTTATTGTTTATGATTAAATAATAATTGAAGAAAACTTAAAGTTATGAAAAACTATTGATAACTATAATTTACCAATCTCATAAAAATTCCTTTCAAAATTTAAAAATCATATCCACTAAATAAATATACCTCTCTGGGAGGTTCTTGCTTGCACAAACCATCAATTCTACCCTAGTCTCCAGAGGACTTGGTTTACAGGTGTGCACCACCATACCCAACTGTCTTCTTAAATGTATTTTTATACACGTAAGGACAAGAGTATAATGGTCCCTGGAATACGAGTTTTTGTACAGTATAGTATCAGGTTGAAAAATCGAATCTGATGTGGAGATTGACATTCACGGGGCTTCTTAGGGATTGCAATAGGACTCACATGAGTGGAGAAAAGAAACTGTAGAGGGAGAGCTTGAGTAGAACCATGTTCACATAAGAGCTTGTGATTGCCTCAGGAAAGCTGAAAATCTGGGATGAACCCTCGTTAGTAGACTGGAAGGGATTGGCATCTGTACCATCCTGCCCACCACCCTGTCCACAGCCATTGGATGCTGGAAGGCTCCAGGAAGGAGCAACCTTAGATTCAATGATAAACTTCACCGAGTGTAAATCAAGAGATGATTGAAACATGAAGTCTGTGGCACAGTAGCTTAGGGCAGAGTCCTTCAGTTCTGAGGCGAAAAGTAAATGGTGCTTACCACATCTCAGATGACTGCTAACAGTGCTTGATTTATTTAGAGAACTGTAAGATATTGCTGTAGTGTATGGATAGACTAGATAGACCTTAATTTCTAAACTAAACATATCAACTTGATTCTTGGTTTAGGCCCTGCCCTAACTGAGTAGTAATTAGAAGACTCCGGTCAGCTTCTCCATGAAGAAGCTCTATGGTGGTCCCCTGTACATATCTCTCCCCACTTTTATAATCATCTCTGAAAGACTTTGGAGCTTATACAACAGCAGTGTCATAGGTGAGTGGCTTATAAGGGACAACAATCTTTCTCTCTTTCTCTCTCTCTCTCTCTCTCTCTCTATATATATATATATATATATATATATATTTATATATGTTAATGAATTTTGTGTATTCCATACATCTTAAATATATTTAGACCTCTCCTCCACAGTGCGCCCACTGGATTTCATGCATTCTCTCATATATGTTAAGGCATATAGAGTCAAGTTTGTGTCCTCAGATGTCCCTTGGTGTGGGAGTTCATCCACTGGAGCCTGGTCAGCCTGTCTAGCATCACTCCCTTGACGAAGACGAACTCTCCTTCATCCTGCAGTGATCAGCTGTCAATAGTTCTTTGGCTATGGTTAGGGACTGCTGCCCATTCACCTGGTTCCATACTAGTCGTTTGTCTGGTTGAGTCTGCATGGGTCTTGTGCATGTAGATACCATTGCTATAATATCATAATGAGCAGGTTCTCAGGATCCTGGAAGACCGTTTCCCTGTGGTCTTGCACCTGCTCCCCTGGCTCTTACAATCTTTCTTACTGCTCTCCTGCAATGGTTCTCAGCCACTGGTGGGTGAGATTTTATATAGGAATTCTGCCCAGGGACATGCACTCTCCAGTTCCTTTTTCTCTACACTTCGGTCATATGTGACTTTCTATGGTAATCATCATCTCTTCCAAGAGGAAGCTTCGCTGGTGAGCATTGAAAGATGGATTGATATTCTCTCTACCCTCTGTTCCACTATGCTCCTAGGGCATTAGGTGCAGAAGTTCCATTGCAGATGTGTCACCTAGGACTGGGCATCTCAAAGACACGTATTCTCTGAGTTTGACCAGGTGTGGAAATCTGTAATAGTCACCATTTGTTGCAAAAAGATGCCTGTTTGATGAGTGGGACAGACATAACTGTTTGCAAATATCAGAATCCATATTTATCACATGGTAAAAAATTTCATTTGTCTAGAGATACGACAAAGGTGGGGTTTTCTCTAGGGTCTGTGACCTCTCCAGCCATGTGTGTTTGGCTGTGTTTCCTTCCTTTGCTTCTTGATTTCACAAGGGATATCCCTGAGTGGATGTCTAAAGAGCCATATGAGTAGTTACAGAAAGATCCCTTGTATTCATGAGCTTTGAATGTATTTAAATTTGTATGTGTGTCAATTCATAACACCTCTCAGTTTTCTTGGTGAATTAGAAGTTAGTAACATTCCTAAATATTAGTCATTCTTTCTGATGAGTGCACAATTATTTGAGACAGCTTTCCTTTGCCAGTAAATGCAGGATCACTTCAGAGATAGAGACAGGAAGGTTAGAAATTCAACATTGGTGTCAGGTGATAATATTTCTTCAGTCAGCAAAGGAAACTTGAGTTGCTGTCTCAAAACAAACAGAAAAGGAACACGAATCAAAACAAAACCAAAGCAAACAAACAATGAAAGATCATAATGAACCTTCTAAAATAAGATACAACTTGTAAGAGAGTGGAGAATGTGAATGGAGGCATTCAGATTACTAACACACTGTCAGAGAGCGTACGGCAAGCAGAAAAAATGGATCATTATTTTGAAAGTTGAAAGGAAACACAATATGAAAATATTTCTGAATACTTCTGAAAGTAAGATGATTTCTGACTTATTAAAATGAAAGAATTAATGAGCTGAATCAAACTCAAAATATTTGAAAGAAGCTCTGTGACATTTTCAACAAGACTTTTGCAGAGGTCTTTTCTGCATCTAACAGGATGATCAAGAGATTTCCCTCCTTGAGTCTGTTTATATGCTGGATTACATTTGTTGATTTACATGCACTCAACTGTGCCTTTTCTCTGGGATGAAGCCAAACTGATCACAGCGATTACTCTTTCTGATATGTGCTTGCATAAAGTTCACAAGTATTTGACTGAGCAATTTTCATCTTTGTTCATCAGAGAGATGGATCTATAATTTTCTTTTTGGGTGATCTTTGTCTGGTACTTGTAGAATTTTGTAGTGGTCTATCATATTCTCCTTTATGGAATAACTTCAGTAGTATTGATACAAGTTCTTCACTGAAGGTTTGGTAGAATTCAGTGCAGTTTTGATCTGATCCCCAGTTCTTTTCAGCTAGGAGGTTTTTAATTACTATATCAACCTATCTCATTTGTTGCTATGGGTCTGTTTATTTATGTCATATTTAATTAACTTTTGTAGCCTGTGCATATCTAGAAATTCATGCATTTATTTTAGATTTTCTAGTTATGGGAATATAGTTTTTAAAGTATGTCTTTAATAGAGTTCTGAATTCCTCAGAGTTGTAATACATCCCATTTCATCTCTGAATTTGTTAATTTGGGTTCTCTCTCTCTCTTTCTCTTTCTCTAGGTTAATTTGGCTTAAGGTTTTTCAGTCTTGTTAATTTTTTATGTTTGGAATTTAAAATTTTTTTATTGAGATTTTATACATTTCTTACAACAGTTCTTAATCAAATTTAGACATATCCCCCATCGAAGCACCCAAACTGCCCATCAGATTTCAGGTATTCTCCTATACGTGTTTAGTCCTATCCAGTAAAGGATTTGTATAGAGATGTCCTTTAGTGCAAATTCTTCCACTAGAGTTTGGTCAGCCTAACTAGACATCATAAGTAAGGCATGCTCTTTCTCTCCCAGTCGTATTGTCTCCAGTAGTTTTCAGTCTAGGTCTGGCTCACCAACAGTTTCTCTCATTACACTCTGGGTCATTGTCTAATTGAGTTGACATGGAACCTGTGCTCAATGCCACAAGTTCACATGTGTAAGCTTCCAGTGGCCTGAAAACTTCTGCTTCCCTGAGTTCATGAACCAATACTGGCTCTTCTTGTCTTTCTAACCCTTCTTCTGCAGCAATCACTGAGCCATTGGAGTGTGAGTGTTAAAATCAGGGTCCTATTCAGAGATAGAGACCCTGAAATCTCTTATTCCTTAAAACTTGGCCAGTTGCGGCTTCTCTGTGCACAGCACTCTGTTGTATAAGGAAGTGTCACTGATGAGAGTTGAGGGATGCACTGATTTTCTCTTTAACCTCATTCTGCTGTGTTCCATGAGCCGTAGGTGCTGAAGTTCAGCTGTAGATGAGTCACCTAGGACTGGACATCTTTCAGATGTATATTCTCTGTATCTGACCAGTTGTGAAGTTCTGTATTCTACATAGGATGCTAAAAGAAGCTTCTCTGATGAGTAGTATGCTGTATGCTTTTCTATAGGTATAAGGATCCATATTTTCTGTATAGAAAGAAATTTCAGTGTCTAAAGCTATGTCTAAAGCAGTGTCTAAAACCCTAAGAGGTAGGGTTTTCTCTAACATCCATGTCCCCTTCAACCATGTGTATCTGACTGAGTTTACAGTGACACCAATGAGTTCATTCCGATGAGAGGACTTTAAGCCCAGTTAGACAGCTCTGATTAGCCCCAGAAAGCAGTGACACTACGCACCCACAGAGGCAGTGTGCTGTGCCGGTTGCTACAGTTACCAGGTTTTAGGTTTGGCTGGGACCGTTGATTGATTTTCTCCCTTTTGTACTTTGCATGTTATCATCTAGCATTATGAGTGCTTAACTTCAGGTAGATGGCTTCCAGGTCAGTTCCTGCTCCATTGCCCTGAGCCCCAGATCCCAAGTATGTCCTGTCTTCAGCAGTACAGTTTTTTCTGGGAAAAAACAAGGAGCTTTCACAATAGCCTGTCTTATTTCTAGAGTCTCTTGGACACCTCTCACCAAGAACTCAAAAGGAGGTCTCTTCTGTCTGGTTCACTGTTCCTTGCCAAACAGCCCACAGGTGTACATATGTACTAATTTCTACACACCGTTTGTGCATTCTTGGGGTTTGGTGATTTCACATTTCCCTCTGGGTTTGCTAACCACCCAAGGTTCACTCATTTCTGTCTTTTTCTTCCCATTCAACCACCCCCTCCTTTCCCAGTCCCAGCACCTGCATGATCCTTACCACTTCCCCAAAATCACCTGCCTCTGACCACCCCTTTCTATGATTTCCCTCGGTCACACACCATGGCTCCTGCATGTCTCTCACTCCGTGCCTCCCTGCCAAAAAATCCCACTTTCCTCACCTCCCCCCGGAAACATGTGCTCCCTACTACCACCCTTTTTGGGGTTCATTCTTTTCCTTTACCCCGTGCATCCTTTCTCTCTTCTTGTTTCCTGGTGTTACATCAGGATGTACACTCACATATAGGGATTGGTGTTACAATCTGCAAATGTGAGAGAACATTCAGCATTGATTTTCTCCATTTGTGTTACTTTACTTTGTATAACATGCTCTAGTTCCATCCGTTTACCTGCAAATTTCAACATTTCATCTTTCCTTACTGATGAGTAGAATGCCATTGAATAAATGAACTACATTTTCCTCCTCCATTCGTCAGTTGAGGGACATTTTGGTTGTTTCCATTTCTTAGCTATTGTGAAAAGAGCAGCAATAAACATGGATGTACAGGTGTCTCTACAGTAGGCTGAGTCCTTTGGGTATATGCCAAGGAGAGGTATAATGGGATCATATGACAGATTCGGTTTTAGTTTTTGAAGAGTTCTCTGCACTGCTTTCATAGTGGTGGGTACATTCCCACCGTCAGTGAATGAGCCTTCTCCTTTCTCCACATCCTGTCTAGCATTTGGTGTCTTTTGTTCTCCTGATTTTAGTCAGTCTGACTAATCTCTCTAATTACTAAGGATGTCGAGCACTTTTTAAGGTGTTTCTTATCCATTTTTATTTCTTTCCTTGAGAATTCTCTGTCCAGGTCTATAGCCAGCATTTTATTGAGTCATTAATTTTCTTGTTTCTTTGCTTATCAGTTCAATGTATATTTTGAATATTAATCTTCTGTTGGGTGTGTAGCTGGTAAAGATTTTCTCCCAGTCAGTGGTTTTCCTCTTCCTTTCCTTGTTTTTTTTTTTTTTTTTTTATGAAAAGAATCTTTGTAGCTTAATGAGGTCCTATTTATTGATTGTTGACCTTAATATCTGAGCAGCTGATGTCTGATTTAGAAAGTCCTTTCCTATATCTATACCTTGGAGAGTACTGCCTGTGTTTTCTTATGGCAGTTTCAGGTTGCATATTGAGGTCTCTGATCCATTTGGAGTGGACCTTTGTGCAGGGTGAAAGATAACAGTTCAATTTCATGCTTCTACAGGTGGAGATCCAGTTTTGTCGGGACCATTTGTTGGAGATGATATCTTTCCTCCATTGTGTGTCCTTGGCAACTTTTTCAAATATCAAGTGACTGAAACTGCACGTACTAATGTTCCGTCTTCTATTTCACCCCCTGGTCTGTAGCTCTATTTCTGTGCCAGTACCATGCTGTTTAATGACAATAGGTCTGTAAGATAATCTGAGATATGATATGGTGATCTTCCAAGCATTGTTCTTTTTACACAATATTATTTTTGTAATTCTGGGTCTTCTGTGATTTGTATGAATTTTAGGATGATTTTTTTCTAGCTCTGTGTAGAATGTTGTGGGTGTTATGAATGGCATCACATTGAATCTATGTATTGTTTTTTGTAAGGTGGTCATTTTCATAGTATAGATTCTACCAATCCAAGAGCAGGGTAGAGACTTCCGTGTCCTACTGTCTTCTGTCTCTTTCTTTGAAATTTTTATTGTAGAGATATTTAATGTCTTCAGTTTGGTTTATTTCAAAATTTCCTATATATTGAGGGTATTGTGAATGGGAGGGATTCCTTGAATGATTTTTAAAGTATATAGGAAAGCTACTGATCTTTGTAAGTTGCTTTTGTAACTTGCCACATTACTGAATGTGTCAAACATTTTTAACAATTTTCTATAGGAAATTTGGGGATCTCTTATGTGTAATGTCATACATATATTGAACTATCTCTGCATTTCTGGAATAAAGCCTACTCGATCAAGTTGATTAAACTTTCTGATGTATGTCTGTATGTGTTTTGTGAGTATTTTGTTGAGTATCTTTGCATCTATATTCCTATATGTGCATGTAGTTTTCTTTCTTTGTTGTAACTTTACCTGGTTTTGGTATTAAAGTGATACTACTTTCATAGAAGGAGTTTGTGAATTTTCCATTGGTTTCTATCTTTTCGAATAATTTAAGCTGTATTGGTAGATCTTCTTTGTTTAGTAGAATTCTTCTGTGAATCCATCTGTGACTGAGATTTTTTTAGTTGAGAGGTTTTGTTTTAATTTTTCAATTTTCTTATTTTTAATGTGTCTGTTTAAGCTCTTGATGTCTTCTTGGCTTAACTTTGGTGGTATCTATGATTTTAGAAATCCATCCATTTCTTTTCAAATTTAACAGAGTGTGGATTTTTAAAGTATTCCTTTACAAAGTTCAGAATTTTTGGTGTCTGCTGTGAGGCTTCCCTTTTCATCTCTTTGTTAATTTGGATTTGCTCTTCCTTTCTTTTGGTTAACTGGGTTAGGGGAATATTTATCTTGTTTAAACTTTCAAAGAACCAGCTCTTAGACTGACTATTTTTTTGTATTGCTTTCTTTGTTTCTGCTTTATAAATCCTGCTCTGATTTTTGTTATTTTTTCTTGTCTACTTGGTTTGGGGTTGTTTTTTTTTCCTGCCTTTTCAAGCCCTGAGTTGCAATGTTAAGTCATTTACTTGTGCTCTTTCTGATTTTTTAATGTAGGCACTTAGATCTATAATCTTCCCCATAGGGCTGCCATTAAGTTGTCTCAGAGGTTTTGTTGTGTTGCATTCTCATTCTTGTTTAGATCCAGGAATACTTTTATTTTGTTCTAAATTCCTCCCTGGCCCATTCTTCATTCAGGGTGTGGTGTTCAATCACCATCAGGTTGTGCAGCTACTAGAATTTCTTTTGCATTTTGAATATAAGCTTGATTACAATGTGGTCTTGTAGAATGGAATTATTTCAACATTTTTGTATTTGTTGAGACTTGCTGTATGTCCCAGAATGTGGTCAAATTTAGGAAAACTTGCATTGGCTGATGAGTAGAAACTATTTTCTTTGGTGCTTGGCTGGAATATCCCATAGATATTCTATGTCCATTTCATGTAAGATGTCATTTAATTCTGAGGTCTTTATGTTTATTCTTTGTTCTGTTGACCTGTCGATTGAAGACAGTAGAGTATTAAAGTCATGAGACTATTTCTGTGTTGGGACTAATCTGTGTTTTATAGTCTTCAAGTACTGTTTTTGTGAAATTGGGTGCCTCAGAGTTTGTTGCATATATGTTCATGATTGTAATTCCTTCTTGATTAATTGTTCCTTTGATTAGAATGATGTCACCCTCTTTATTCTTAATAGTTTTAATTTGAAATCTATTTTGTCTGATATTAGAATTGCAAGACCTGTTTTTTTCTTAGAGCCATTTGCTTGAAATATTTTTTCCATCCTTTCACCCTAAGGTACTGTCTATCCTTGAAGGTGAGATGAACTTCTTGAAGACAACAGAAATATGGGTTTTCTTTCTTGATCTATTCAGCTACCTGTGTCTTTTGACAAGGGAGTTGAGACCATTGATATTTACTGTTATTATTGAAAATTGTACATTGGATGCTGCCATTTTAATTTCTTTGTATTTGTGTTTCCACTTTTATACTTTTCTTTCTCTAGCCTCTTGGGGACCCTTGTTCCTTTCTTCAGTCCTTTCTATTGCTTTCAGTAGCTATAGGGATGGCTCAGTGGACATTAATTATTTCAGTCTATTTGTGTCATGAGAAAGTTTCCATTACTCCGTGACCAAGATGAGCCCTTTTCCCGTCTTCTGGTGGCCACTGACTCCAGGAGTCACCACCAGCTCCTCCCAGCGGCAGCTTAAATCAACTCGCCCACCATCTCTCTGTGTAACACATTCTCCTCTGAGCTTTGTAGACATTGCACTCCCATGGAAGAATTGGGAGCTCTCTCGGTGAGTCTCAGGTGGTGGACGCTGCTCCAGGCTGTTCTCCACAGGTGAGGCACCATCTCCCATGAGCACCCATGAAGGCTCATGCCTGATCTCTTCTGCCGAGACCCTGAAGAGATTGAGAAGGAAGAGCAAGCCGCTGCTGACAAGAGTGCCCAAGGAGGAGTTTCAGTGCGCATGGACCGCACCAGCTCCTTAGCTGACTGCTGCTCAGCCAGAGGAGGCAGACGTGCAGGTGCGCTGTTACCTGTCCGGCATGTCCTTACTGAAAACTGGAGTGGCCAGGCAGCCACTGAGGACCGGTCTGCACCTTGCACTGCTCAGGAAACTGAATAGGTGGGCACACACACAGAATGTTCGTTGTAAGGTGTTCTTCAGGCACTCGAGGAGAGAAAGAAGGTGAATGGAAAATAAGACGAGTAATAAAAAGACACACAGAACAATCATTGGGAGTCAAAAAAGAAGCCTGGCTGATATCTCATGAGGAAAGGTAAAATGAAATACCATATTCCGTTAATAAGAATGAAGAAAATTTGAGTGAGTCTAAAAAATTGTAGATTGAGCTGGTGAGATTGCAGAATGAAAGCCATCACAATTGGCAGTTATGTTAATTCTAAGAAGATGGAATATTCAGTGTATAAGGGATAGACCTGGGGAGATGCTCAGTGGTTTAAGATACCAGGTGCCAGGCCTGATGATCTGATTTGGATCCCCAGATCCTGCAGCATGGAGGGATCCAATTCCTGCAAGTTGTCCTCTGAAATTGCCTAATAATAAGCAAATTAAGGTGATGATTTGTCCAATTAGAAAGAATTTCAACCCAAAATATATTGGGAAATAGCCATTGTTTTTCATTTCATACAGTTCTGGGAACTGGGATTTTAATTCAGGCAAAAAATAAATAAAGAGTATGCTAAGTACATTAAAAAATAAATTCTGTGTGTGTGTTGGGGGCTGTCTTTAACTTGACAGCAGGCCTATTTACCTACTCGGCCATCTCACTGAACTAGAAGCAAAGTTACTGTTGGTTAACTTTTAGTAGGCATTGTAAAACAAGTCTTGAATGTGTACCAACAACTGCTTCCTCCTAGACACAGAACATGGAGTTCCTGCCCTGGGGCCCTCACTCAAAAGAAGGAGGAGTGTATAAGAGAATTAGGATTCTCCTAAAGACAAAGAAAGAAGCGATAATTCAGATGTTATATTTTATTCTTTCCATCACCTGATCCACCTGCTCCATCTCTCCTGTCTTTCAGATATTGTAGATAATGTATGTTTTAATTTCTTGAATTAATTGTTTGAAACCAAGTTAAGCTTTCAAATGAGGCAAATTCTAGAACTTAGAGGATTCATAAAATTTGGCATAATAGGACCCATAGCCAAACCACAACCTTATTTGTGGATATGTGAGCAAAATGTTCTTTTCTATCACATTTAAAAATCATACCTTATAAGGTAATTTTCTGAGACTGAGAGATGGCCCTGCTGTTAAGAATGAGTACAGATTTGCAAAGGATCTGAGTTTGGTTCCCAGCATTCACTCTGAGTGGCTCACAATCACCTGCATCTTCAGATTCAGGGTATCTAATGCCCTCTTTTGGCATTGCCTGCTGGTATCAGCCCTCACATGCACATGCCCACACAGGCATTTCCCCAACTTCAAAGAAAAGCAATTCTTGGGGACACAAACTTGCAAAGCCTTAACATCTATGATAGAATGCATGAAAGCTGGTTGGGTGGTACATTGTGAGTCATGTAGGGAGAGGCTCTAAACATGATTAAGACCTACTAAATGAAATGTAAAAAAATTAAATAAAATATGTATTGTAAAACAGTAGCTGTTTTTAAAGAAGGAAATTTTCATGACTCCATTTTCTGGTGTGACTTAAATGGAGATGTCTGAGTCACAGGTACATTTGTAATACCTTGAGAATAATTGTAATATTTCCTAGTGTGTCATTGATCATGGCCTATATATGAAATTAGACTTTGAGCAAACTGCCAGAAAAAAGGAACTAAATACAGAGTGGATTTCTATTTATGGAACTTGAAGATGTGTATTCGTTGAAATTAATGTAAATAGAAGGACATACAAACACACATTAATTAATGAACAACATCTAGAATTCACTGAATTTGTTCTGCTCTTAAGCCATATGTGATCGTGAGAAAGCATCATTTTATTTGGGGGGGTGTTTCCTCTTCATTTGTAAGCCAAGTAAGAAACACTGCCTTTCCCATCTACTCTGGGTGATTGATGTTCTAACTGTGACAGCAGCAGACGAGTAGGTGCTATTTCCTTTGATTTTAAGGAATTTGAGTTTTTGTTTTACTGTTTTCTGAGATGGAGGATAAAGATAAGATCCAGTTTTTATAAATCTGTGATGAAGCAATAAAACATCTTTTCATCTGAACATGACATTCTAGAAAGTTCTAAAACAAGTCATCAGAAGACGATCACTGAATTTTAATTCTTGGGCCATTTAGGAGACAAGAAGGATAGCCATAAATTCCAGGCTGGTCTAGTTTACAGATCATATACCAGGCCAACTGTGGCAACACATTGAGCCAGAGAAACAAACACCACCAAATATAACAACAAAAGAGAATCAAGATAACATACAAGAATTTTTAAAATCTAAGGATTAATTTAAAAAACTGCCAGCATATCATATGCACTGGGTACAATAATTGAAATATAAATAATTAGGTTAGATCATGTAATTAAACAAAGCTAAAGATAAACAAACATTTAAAACTAATATTTTAAGAGCACATTTAATATGAAAAGAATATTAGAGAAGAACAGTACTGAGCTTGTCTTAATTACTAAACATTTCTAGAAACATAAACACATATAAATTCTTAAAAGTCTATTTCCTTAAGAGAAATAGATGGTGGAGCAATCTGTTGTTTGTACAAAACAGGAGCTGATCAGATCAGAAAGGTGCCTCATGGGAGCACTTACCCTCAGAAGGGAATAATCATGTTCATGTTGGGGAACATCTGCTGCACAGAGCTGTGTGGCTGACATCCGAGTATCACCCGAGAGAGAAGGGAAACCTCGGGGAGAACAAGCCACAGAGACGGCTCCAGTCAAAGTGCACAGGAGCTTCTGTGCAATAACGAGGAGCTGGAACTTTGAATTCTTATATTAGAAATTAAGATGATATTCCTAGAGGCAATAATAAAAATCTGGCAGCGTTTACTCAAGGATCATGGCTCAGATCTTCTACTTGAATTGATTATTATGAGCTAGTGTCTTGACCACAGTGCATGCAATTCTCTGTCTCTGTCTCTCTGTGTCAGCCTCTCTCTCTCTCTCTCTCTCTCTCTCTCTCTCTCTATATATATATATATATATATATATATATATATATATATATATACACACACACACAATGTATTAGTTCCCATCAATACCACTTCAGAAATTAGCATTTATTCAAAGCTCAATCTCTTAATGTATTAGTATATTAGTCACTTCTAGATGCTGGGATAAATACCCTTACAAAAGCAATTTAAGAAAGGCAGGTTATATTTGAGCTCATGGTTTCAGGGATCCAGTCTATCATGGAGGGGATGATGGCTGTGGGTGACTCCACCCTGACAGGAGTACACTCCGGGAATTCTTTTCTTCAAATCCTGGAGGAACAGGAGACAGAGAGTCGACAGGAAGCATGGCTGGCCTCTAAAACCTAGAAACCCTCTCTCAGGGATGCACTTCCTCTAGTGATGCCCCACTGAAAGGTGCCACAAGCCTTTATAATGTGCCACCATCTGGGGACAAAGCGCTCTAACAAATGAGCTTTGTGAGAATTTCTCACTCTCAAACCATGTGTCAGCATTTCTTACCATTTCTTCAAGATCGCTGGCACTAAGCATTCTCATATTATGTTTTAGCTTTGAGACATTTGCCCAAGAGGACACACATCAGTATGCTTTGGAAGATGAAAACTTAATTTTACATTAAATGAATAATTCCCCAAATAATGAAAAATTCTTACTGTAGGGTCTGAAGAGGTGGCTCAGTGGTCAAAAGCACTGGGTGCTCTTGCAGAGGACCTGGGTCCCGTTCCCAGCATGTACATGTCAGCTAGCAACCATCCATAACTCCAGTTCTATGAGAATCTGAAGCCCTCTTCTGACTTCCGTGGGCACTGCACAGCACAGGCAGGTGCACTCACATACATGCAGGCAATACATTCATGTACCTAAATAAAAAAATAATAAATAAAATATTAAAATAAAATTGTTACTGTGGCTGTACCTTGTATGAACAGGCAATTTGAATAATAATCATAACTTAAAAATCAGAATGTATTTGTTGCTAATTGCATGCCTTACTTAAGGTACAGTTGTAGTGATTTCATGTGCATACTCTTTCAAAATATTATTTCCACATGAAACAATACTTTCATTTTTCAAGATTTCATGCTTTATAAACAACATTTGGCAGTTTAGCATCTGGGCTGTGTGTTCAATCACTCAATGTACTCTTAGTAATTAAATATAAGTAATTTTTCTAGTAATAAAATAGTCTCAATATAGTAGTGATATAATTAACATGGAAACAACATTTATATTACTATTTTGAGAAATTTGTTTTATTTCAGAAACTAAGTGATTCTGTGTCATTTTTCCTCTTATTTTCCACTATTTAACCACATATTTTTTATTATCATTTTTGAAACAAAGTTTCAAAACGATTGAACACGTGTCTGCATTAAAGAAAAACATCTTCTTTCGAAACACTCTGAAATACAGAGTTGCAGATCTAACTCATTGTTCATTTTTACTGTAAGAATGTCTTGTCATTAAGGACAAGCAAATTCTGATACTACCAAAAGCAAACACACAGCAAATGATGTGAGTTCATCAAGTGATGGCTCCTGACTTTTTATTGATTGAGAGGTGGGGTTTGTGAAATTCTCTGTGCTATCATTAAGGTTTGTATTTTACCATCAAGGCCATTGTTCTATGAGTTGTATCGAGATGCTGTGATTAAGTCTCCACAAACCACATTCTCTTCACCAAATGGCTCCTTGTTATACCCTGCTTGTCTGAGGGCAAGAAAGTGGCCTCCAGAAAAGCAGAGGCACAGGCCTGAGACATCCGTGTGTTCCTTTCTGTCTGCTTTCTGTCCTTGAATGTGCCATAGAAAAGACTGGACACCAAGGCAACGGCTGTTAGATTCAGGGACAAGCTATTCCTTACACTCAGAAATCCATGTCCAGTTCAGTTTGGATACATGTGCAAACTGCCACAGTATTAATACAGCCAATGGTTATCCTTTCTACAGAGGCCCAGGCCCATCCCCCTGTCCCTGCTCCAAGTTTCCTGATTGACACAGTTCCAGAGGTGGCAGCTGCAGTCAGAGACAAGAGTCACTAACTGTTCCACTTTGCTTTTGATGCACAGCTAAGCCATTCCTCATGCTACCTGTTGAAATAGTGGGTTGGTTCTGTGTTCTTGAATGAACTGATGTACTAGAATGAGACTGAAGTACAGTGACTAGTTGTCTGGAAAAATGACCTTCACAGATCCAGATGATACTTTTTTATGGGAACCTGATTTAAGGCAATTTTTCATTCAATTTTATTTTAGTCATAAAAAGAAATATTACTTTAGATGTACAAATCTCAGTTCATCCTCATACCTTTTAATATTTTGAAATTATAGTTTAAAATCAGGATATTTTGTATGTGTTTTTTAAAATAAGTCATTGGATGTATGATTTCCTTTCTCAAATTTCAAGGGCTGTAAGAAGTATAAAGTATACGTCAAAATGCTGTCTTATGCTAATAATTCTTTATGACCGAATGCAGAGTCTGTATATAGATGATAGAGATGAGCACCTTTAAGCAAAATAAATATACCAGCAATTTATTCATTTCCTTCCTATAAATGTCATGAATAAATTCAGTGTTTGAGAAAGGAGGAACCTCCTTACCTATAGTCTACCCACTGTGTCTGCCATAAGCTCTAATTGACTAAGCAGAAAATATTGGAAAGACATTAGCACTAGTATTTTTTAACATTGGAAATTTTTACAAAGAGATTTTAAATAAATATATTTCACACTTTCAAAGGCAACACAGAATTTTAAGTGGCATTTTTAATAGTTTATTTACTATTTTTTTAATTTTATATGTATGAGTGCATTGCCTGCATTTGTGTAAGCACGTCCATGTCATCATGTCCGCAATGCAGGTGGAAGTCAGAAGAGGTGCTGGACTCCCCTAAAACTGGAGTTAAGGGGGGGTTATCCGCCATGTGTGCTGAGAGCTGCTAGTGCTCTTAACCTCTGAGCCATCTTTTCAGTCCCTTAAGTGCCATTTCTAAAAACAAGAGTACACAAGTCGCACCCCTGAGGGCATTTCTGCAGAGCCTGTTCTGTGCAGCACAAGGAGAAGTCAGGAGATTTATTTTTTCATACACAGACACAGACTTGCTCCACAGGGAATGAGGTAGAGCTCCGAGAGACACCTAAGCAGGTGTTTGTCACCAAGCTTAGCTACCTGTGTTTGACTCAGAAGTCTCCCAATAGCAGAAAAGAACCAACTCCTTCAAGTAATCCTCTGATCTCCACATGGGCATATGAGCATTTCCTTTTCTAAATTAATGAACATTTAAAATTCCAAGTAAATTAATTACATAAGAATAGATACCTTTGTTCACTCTAACTCAGAACTTCCACTGCTTAGGGTTCTTGTGTAAAACACTATCTATCCGCTTGGATATAAAGTGTTCGTGAAAGTCCACTTGTGACAACCTCACAATAAAACAAACTGAATACCCATTGGAACAGGAAGAATAAAAAATAAAATAATAATAATTCAAATACCCACAAAATAGGACTCCTGGCGTGGCACAATTTCCATAAATTCTCAAAACCTGGCAAACCTAACTACCTTGCTTAACCTTACAGCTACAGCAAACTCTCTTCCAAATCAGTGCTGTTATCAACCTTTGCTATTCTTCTTCACAATATCCGTTTATTTTCTCATTAAACTGGAATTTATATCTGGTTTGCTGCACAAATTGAAGTTTGTGGTTTGATGAGTTTGTAATGGATGCACAGCCATGGGACTGATAGCACTCAGAAGCTGAAGGTTTGTCAGGCTGGTTAGCACCACTCCAACCCCTACCCCCACCCCTACTCCTGACCCCACCCGTCTCTGTTCCAGGTATTGCCTATCTAGCTATGTCAATGGAGTTTATTAAAAATGGAGTCTAGCGCACCCAGTCTTCTGGTCTTGCCTGGCGCCTTCCGTCACCAGGTCCTGGCTATCCATCCGCATCACGGCCTATGTCTGTGCTTCACTTGTTCGTTGCTGGAAACTTGGCTGTTTCATGAAAGGTGCGGATGGACAGTTTGCAATATATGAATTTCTCAGCTTTTTATACTTGGGCAGGCAATATCAGTAGAACTACTATGCGTGTTTGCTAAAAGTAATTTTACAGATGTAATTTCTTATTTCTCCCAGGCAGTATGAAGAAGTGAATTTTGGAGTTGCCAAGAAACTGTATATTTAAGTTTGTTAGGACCTGGACAAACTTTAACAGCTGCTGTTGTCTATAGACTGAGGATAAGAGGAGAAGTTAGATAGATATTAACATACATGTTCATTAAGATCCGTTCTAGATCATGAGATATATTTTAACTTTTTACAAGCTGGAAAATTAATTATTTGTACGAAAGGAAAGGAAGAAACTGTTATGTACACTTACAAAAGGAAACTATAAGTTCAGTTATTCTGATTGACTCTTCTGATGACTACTTGATCATAATAAACAGTTTTTACATGTAACATACGTAAATGAGGGACTGTAGAGATGGCTCAGGGGTTAAAAGCACCGGCTACATTTGGAGAGGACCACAGTTCGATTCCCACCACCAACATGGCGGCTAACAACTGTCTATAACTCTGGTTCCATGGAATCTGATGCCATCTACTGACCTCTGTGGGCATGGGTGCACCTACCTACATGCAGGCAATATATTCATATGCATAAAAAATAAATAACATGCCTTAAATGAAAGAGAGATCTTTTGTCTTATTATCCACAATGAATCCTATAGATTTTATTCCCAAATATTAAAAAAAACCCTCTGGACACACATCTTTCCCACAAATTTTTACTGAGTTTTTGTGAATTTCATATACTAAACCTTGATCAAATGTAGACCCCTCATTCTCCCTGATCATAGCACCCCTCAAAGGATTTCAGGTATTCTGTCATATATGTTAAGCTCTAAACCACCAAGTATTTTTAAAAATCTTTTATTGAATTCTTGTGTATTTCATACAGAACATATCAATCAATCTTAATCATCTCTACACTCCCTTCCCCACTGGAACTCCCTCAGAGCCCCCCAACTGGAATTTGTGTTAAGGCCTAATGTGTCAAGTTTATGTCCCCAGACATTCCTTAGTGCATGGTCATCTACTGACATCTAGGCAGCAGATCTAGAGATTGTTTCTTTTAGAATATCCTCCCTTCCTCACCAAGCGGTAATCATTTGCCAGCGTTTCTTTGTCTAAGATTGGGCTCAACTGTTCATTTTCTTAGTTCTATGCTAAGTTTTTGTCTGCTTGAATTTGCGTGGATCTTATGCATGGGCTGGAGAGCTGGATTGGTCATTAAAGGTCTAGGCCAACAGCCAAAAAATCAAGAACTCAGTTTCCAGTCGAGCATTTGTATCCAGATGTCCCTCAGTACAAGTTCATCCACTGGAGTCTAGTCAACCTATTTAGAGTCACTTCCTTAAAGAAGATCTACTCTTTCTCAACCCACAGTAATCATTTTCTAGTAGTTCCTTCGCTAGGGTTGTGGCCTGCTGCCCATCCCCTGTTCTATGCAGGAGACACTTTCACATGATCAGTTACTATTGTGCTCTCATTGATTGAATGAATTAAAATTCTATCTAATAATACTATAAAGGCGTGGGAATCACAAGAAGGCAAGGCTATAAAGAACGATGCTTTATCAGCTCCTGTAGTTGGGTGGCATAAAGAAAGAAGATTAGCAACTCTGCTCCCCCAGAGTGCACTCTGAGCCTGTGCAGAGTGGCCAAAGACGGACACCAGTTCGTTAGAGAGATATGTAATGTCTACATTTTAAATTAAGCTTTGTGCATGGAGTGTGGGGAGCATATATGAACAACCTCATGAAGCCAAATATTGTTTAATGGTATCATATAAATGCAGACCAAGGGATTGTCTTAATATAACAATAAAGGACTATGGTTTAAAATGAATAGAATACAGCTAGAATAAGGAAGCCTTGTGTTCATGGCCTTTAACTTATTTTATTAGATGTTGGTCTTTACTGGGATTGGGGAAAGTATTAAGTGCTTGTCACATTTAATTCACATTGCAGCAGTTATGTGTACCAAGTAACAGAAGAATTTTTTGATTTTTATGATTTCTCTACTTACTGGCAAAATTTATTATTTTTCAACTGGATTCTCTTTTAACACATTTTTTCCCCAAATTTCTTGAGGACTAAATAATGTAGGAAGAACAGAAAATGATTTGTTCTGGAACTCTAATGTGCACAGTATCCTGACATCTGACTCACGGGTCTCCTCACTACGTATGTCCGTGCACAGCCTAGGTAAGACAGCCAAATGCTGTGTTGAAGGCTTTTGCACAAGGGTGCTAATCTCATTAACAATCGGATTAAACTGTCTTTGACCAATATTTAACACTGCAACTTGGCAACAATTGATTATTATATTTTTTTAGTAGAATGCATTCAAATAGAACCAGATGTCTTTGGAATGTATCTTATAACAATGATCTTGTGAGTTTTCATATTTTGGTTATACGGAGAACATATAAGAACGTAAGTTTGAAGAGGGCTTTTAACCTGTTCATGGATCAGAAGTGTACGGGGATGAATTCCTGTGTCATGAGTCATGTATTCCTGTCACAGGCTCAGCAATTTCCTTAAATAACACAGAATCACAGAATTCAAAATGTCCATCTTATTGACAATTCTGTCTTTTGTAACCGTCAATCATGAAAATGGTATTTGCACATTATGAGTTTACATGACAGATAATAGCAGCCTTGCCTATGAGGAAGAAAAGGCCTTAGCAAGAACATTCAGAGCACTGTATTCCATCCTACACATGCACATGCATGCACGAACATGCACATGAACACACACATCCTACATTCAAAAGCAACTGTGTTTCATCTTCATATAAGCATAAAGATTTCAAATAAGGAATATATAATCTGACTTCAAAGGACTCAGCCAAAATACAGCAGAATGCCAGAAATATACCCATAGAAATAGCAGAGCAGGGAAATTTAAAATCTTGAGAAAAATAAATTTTCTGCCAAGTTATTTGCTACTGATTTTTTCTACTTTCTCTCCTGGTTCCTGAACTTCTCTATGTGTAATTAATGTTTATCAATAAAAACCTAGCTCTATATATTATAAGAAAAATTATACTTAACTGTATATAAATTTATGTTTAACAACACTTTTGGGTATGTCATTTACATGAAGTATTAAATTAACTTTCTATTTTAGACTTCTTGAGACACAGTCCCCCTGTAGCCCCAGTTAGCCTGGAACTCACTGTAGACCAGCCTGGCCTGTATCTTAAATAGATCTGCTGCCAGTTCTGTCTTTGAAGGCATGCATCACCATCCCTGACTTAAATTAACTTGTGTGTGTTTGTGTGTGTGTGTGTGTACGAGTGTATTGCCTCCATGTATGTAAGTGCACCTGTGTTATGCAATGAACACTGAGGTCAGAAGAAGGTGATGGATTCCCTTGGAACTGGAGTGACAGACAGTTGCTAGGTGTCATGTAGGTGCTGGAAATCTATCCTGGGTCCTCTGCAAGAACAGTCATTGCTCTTAACTGCTGAGCCATGTCTCCAGCTCCCCAATTTACTTTTTAAATACATTCTTTTCGTGTTTTAAGGAAAGAAAAATGAGTCATACAATATTTAGCCATATTATTATTAAATGTGGTATGCTGTAAGGCTGCAAAGTTGGTATTGTGCTGAGGTAGGAAGGCATGGTCCAGTCTCTCAGAAATAATACTACTGAGTGCATGCAAAGATGGATAAGAGAAAAAAACCAGGGAAAAACCATTATTTAGACATCTAGGGCAGTGTTAGGGCTGAGAAGAGCTTGACAAGTAAGATTGCTTGATGTTTTAGCACAAAGACTGGAGTTCAGTTCCCAGAACCCATACAAGGCAGCTCGGAAGTGTCTATATCTCCAGCTCCAGGGAATCAGACATCCTCTTATAGTCTCTGTGGGCACTATACTTGCATGTGCACAAAATCTTCACAGACATGAGGACACAGACACACAAACATATAATTCTTTTAAACAAAAGGAAGAGAAGACCTGCATATCCAAATGAATACTCAAATTCATATAATATTATCTTGGAAATGTAAATAGATATGATAGCTTACATTTTAATGGTGCTACTAATCTTTTAGTTACTGAAGCCTCAGGAGAAGAAGTGAAAGTCTTTGATGGAACTTTGCTGAGGGTCCTGTGTTGCTTAATCTTTCCTAACTTGACACAAATTAGAGTCATTTGGGAAGAGGGAATCTCAACTGAAATTTTCCCAGATCAGACTTGCCTGTGGCCATGTGTGTGGGTCATTTTCCCCTTTCTGCAGATTCATAAGGCAATTCTGTTTGAAATTTTGGAGGAACCCCATGCTGTTTTTGATAGTGGATATAATAATTTATACATTTTTCTCCTCATCCTAAAAGCAGAAAAATGAACATACTTAATCCTTGGCACTTATGATTAGCAAAGCAACAAACCAAAGGGTGAAGAGACAGTCTAAGGATAAGAGAAAATAACTCCAGGCTGTTCATCTGAGAAGGGGTTAATATCCAGGATACATAAAAATCTAAGTAGCAAGAAAATAACACAATTAAAGAAACAGGAAATAGACATTTCTCAAAAGGAAATGTATAAATGAAAAATTGAGCTGCATTGCCAACCACCATAGAAATGTGTGTCAAAACCCAGTGAGTTGTCACCTGACTCTGGTAAGGAAGGCTACTGCCTAAAGAAGAAGATGGCAGGTATAGGCAAGGGCGTGGAGAAAAGGCTGTTTCTGGATCACTAATTCAAGTGGGAAGGCCAGCCCACTGTGGGAAGGAAGAGCAGGATGAATAGAGAGGTAGCTGTGCAGGTCACTAGACAGTGTTCCTCCACAGTCTCTGCTTCAGTTTCTGTCTCCAGCTTCCTGCCTTGGCTTCTTGATGATGAGCTGCAATGTGTAAACACCACTCGGCAAGTTGTTTATCAAGGTGTTTATCATGCCACAGAGAGGTACACTAGGACAGTCAGCATTTGGGTTCCCTCATCTGTACTAGTTGGTGTCCCTGGACTGGGTATGTCTTTCATATGTCCTATGGAATTCACACTGTTTATTAAAAAAGACTCAGCCATGATGTTCAGCTATGACACAGGCATTGTTTACTTTGTTTATATAAACTTAGACCTTCCTCAAGAATGTTTTAAGTATGTATGCTGAAGTTAATAAGTGTTAAACTTAACATAAGTGTGTATGATCTACTTAGAAGAAATTTACATATACCTGTTTACAATATATGAGTATACATCTATAATTGTGCATGGAGGTAATTTACAAAAAACACAGTTAAAACCCTAACGTGAAGTCTTCATGCACGTATTTATATCCTGAGATGTTTAATTTTCTGTGTTACTAACCAGTTGTGGTAGAACTCTGAAATGGTCAAGATATCACACTCCTTCCTTAGGAGAGCTCTAGCTGGTGGGCTGGGAGCATGGCTGGTAGAGGGTGGCACTCACCTGCTAAGTGCAGCAGACGACACCACAGAAGAGAATACAGGTGAGGTTTCATTGGTGGCGAGAAGTAGACTGAAGGTCTGTGACAAGAATGAACCAACTTCTGGCAGGAGACCTGTGGGGGGTTTGCTGCTCTTATAACAGGAAACTGGTGTGTGCAATGGATTCAGAAGCCGGACAGGCAGCGAGGCTCAGTCTTAGGTCCTAGCTCTTGGAACAAGTCTGATGTCCTGAGGTAGCAAGGACATCTTCTTCCTTCTGCTCTTAAGACGGGAGAAGTGAAATAACTTCTCCACTTGGAGCCCCTTCTGATATGTCTCCAGTTTGAAGATGTGTGGATGTTCTATTAAAAATATTTAGAAATTGGAAGGCAGAATCACAGGCTCACGGTGAACAGGGGTTTGAATCCTGTAGGATCGATGTTTTTCATATTAGGTATACTTCAGGTTATTTTGATTATGAAAGCTATGAACATAAGCTTTTCTGAGAGATGGATATTTTATATCAGATAAATTGCTTAATATTAATAAATATCACTTATTAAGAAATAGAAAATAGAGGAATTGTGCCACAGATATCAGTATTATTGAGCTTATGCATTTCCTAACACCTCAGGGTTTCCTTCATCTCATAAAATGACTACATAGAAAATTCTATTTTGACTTCAGATCTGTGTCTGTGTATACACTTTTACAGGAATTATCACTGTGATATTTCTGTCATTTCAAATGTACTCTCAATATTAACCCTCAAATTTCAGGTCCTTATCCTGGACACGCACTCTAGTCCCTTTTCAATGGTGTAATATCCTTTCGAGCAAATGACAAGACTAAGAGCAAGTTTCCTGTCATCAGTTAGACCAATATTCCAAGCACACTTCTGTGTGTCCTAATAGTGACTGTGAAATATTATCAGTTCCCTCGGATATTAGGAATTCCTTCTTGGTTAGTGTTTCTAAGAAACTTTCAAGAGATGGATAACTTATGAAAAGTATCCTATCAAGTCCCTTTTATCTGAAGTTACTCTTGAATTCTAGAGAAATAAAAAACAATTCCAAATAAAAATAAATTTATAAATGTTAGGAAGTGGGATGAAATTATAGCAGAGTCTGGTTCATGACCTGTGCTGCTAGATGATGTGTTGACATGGACGTGGGGCTTCGGAATGTGTATCTTTCATGCACCCTATGCCAAGCATCAGATATGTGTAGTGGTCTCTGGTAGCCCCTGCTCTGCTGATCCGTCCTTGCCCTCTTTTCTGTTCTCAGAATTCCTTGTCTGTCACACTCAATGGCAGTGTGGCTAACATGCACTTGGAGATTAGCTCTGTGTGCTTTGTTCTTCAAACTTGCTCCTTTAACTCTGCAGCTCTATTCTGAGACTCCCTCTTTACCTACCATTTGCATATTGCAAAGGTTTATGCAAAACAAGAGCAGCAGCAACAATCCAGATCCTCAGGCGGTGTGACAACTGCATTTACCAGCTGAGCTATTCCTCCTCACTGCTAAATGACTTTTCAGTATCTCAGAAATAAACAACAGAGCCAGAATTTGCACCCACATGGATCAAATGTGAAGTTGAAGATGGATTATCAATTTGACAGACTCCAGAAGCATGGAAGAACCACGCCTCTGAGTATGTCTATGAGAAATTATCTAGATTAATCTGAGGTGGGAAGACCCACTATCAAGGAATGCGGCAACTTTCCAGGGGCTAAGGCCCCAGACTTAATTAAAAAGCAGAGAACACAAACACCCCTTCATCATGCACTCTTCCTGACTGGTTTCAATGTGATTAGCCAGCTCCTGCTCCTGACACAATGCTGTTCCTGCCGGAGGGGCTGAATCCTCTAGAACTATAAACCAAAATAACCCTTCCTGCATTAAGTTGTTTGTGTCTGCTGCTTCATCACAGCATCAAAACAGAAAATGAATGCAACATATTCCAAAGAAAATGACACAAAGAAATTAGCCAAAAGGTCCTCTTCTATTTGCACGAAGATTTCTTAAATTTCTAGTGATTGGCTTAATCCTGTTCTTCTCGTTACACTTTATGTTGAACTTCATACCTGCGTCCTGTACATCAATCCTACTGCTCCCTGTTCCCTGTACTCTTCCCACTGTCCAGCTTTCTAAAGCTTGCAACTGCAACTACGTCATTATAATTGTTACCTACACATACATGCATATATATTTATATATACATATATACACACACGTATATATACACCCTTACACTTCGCCACCTCCCAGGTAATCGTGTGCATATAAACATTTACATATATCTATACATGTATATACATGTGTGTATATACATATATATTTTTATACCTACATATCTATCTATTATCTATCTATCTATATCTATCTATCTATCTATCTATCTATATATATATAGAGAGAGAGAAATAGAGAGAGAGAGAGAGACCATCTAGTGGTACATGTGTGTGATGAAGACATCCCTTTGGAGAGTCTGAGCAGCATTTCGAGAGGACTAACTGAGACGGGAAGACCCTGCTGAAGCTCAAAGCTGATGCGGTGACCACATCCACGGACCGGGAGCCCCCAGGTTGAATAAAGAGCAAAAAGGAAAGCTTGATGTGCAATAACATCTGTCTCTGCTTCCTGCACCACCCGGATCTGAGCAAGGAGTCACACACTGCAGGCAGAGCAGCAAGAAAGTAACTGGCATGGCTCCCCGCGTGACAGAGCTTCGCGGCGGCCGTTTAGCTGCACATCTGGGGGAACACTGACGTCTCTCTCTTACTCAGGACAGCAGGGAACATCTGTTCCGGTCATCACTTTAGGACCACAGTAACTACCAGCAAAGCAATGGCGTCAGCATGGAAGACAGAGGACGAGGAGAAGCAGAGAGCCTGGGCCTGAGGACAGCCTTGACCGCGTCACCACAGCAAAGACGGAGCCGACATTACCCCGACTTCCAAGTCCTGTTTAAGACTTTGATGTTAGGATGGAAATGAAAAGTTAGATTAATTCGAAAGCACTTCCTTACACTTTGTGTGCTTTAACCTCTGCAGAGCCGCCGCACACTGCACTGACTGCCTCCGCTCTTCTTGTCTCAGTCCCAGTTGGTCGCATGGCCCACATCACACTCCCCTTTTCTGCCTGCTGCTTTCAGCTCTGCATTTGCTGGGACTCTTCTTTACCTTTGTATGCAAACTCTGACTCTTCAGAATGTCCTTGGACATTGCTCTTTTGCACATTTATATTTATTAGTGTTTGCCTGCATGCATGTATATGTGTATGCATGCGTGTATTTATGTGTAATGTGAGGGCAGTGCCTGCTGAGGCAGAAGAGTGTGATGAATTCCCTGAAACCAGAGGTACACAGGACTGTGAGCTGCCACATCGGGAGTGTTTAGAACTGAACCAGGGACTCTGCACACATGACAAAAACAGCTGCGTCATCTCTCTAGTCCCATGCTGTAGATTCTTGAGCTCGATCTGCTCACTCCAAGCTGCCTGCAGCAATTTCCTGCTCAGTATAGTCCCACACATGACCTGGCCAGGTTAGTCATAAACTATTCTGGTCATTTTGGGAGTTAATCTTTTAACTGGCAGATGAGTTTTCCAGAAGAGAATGGTTGCTAAATTAGCCAATTTATTTGTAGTTCTTTGAACAGTTTTGTCCTACTAAGAATTGTATGTGTGTGTGTGTGTGTGTGTGTGTGCATGCTTGTGTGTATTCCTAAGAAGACAGGTTTGGCAAAAGTGAGCAAAGAGAAAGTCTATCTGTATATTGTAAATAACAGTACTAACAATCACTTCAATTATGATTTGTTTGTCTCAACAAAGCAAGATATTTAAGTCTGAGATATTGGTTTTAGAAAAGTTGCATCTGGTAACTATGTTTGATATTCTTGATTTGTCCATTTTTACATGTCATCCTCTTGGTCTCCTGTCCTATTCACATATCTTTTCATTTCTAAATACTGTGCTATATCTTTTCAGAAAATCAATATTCTCCTGTAAAGGTTTTGGTATTATAAAATATTAATTTATCCTTTCATTATAGACTATTTTCTTGTTGCTTTATTACTATTAATAATTAAGTTTAAAAAGATCCCCTTTTGAGACTTACATTAAAAATACACTACAGTTAAAAACATAATGAAATAAACATTCAAATGGAATGAAATATTTAAAAGCTCAGAAAACTGGCTTCAATAAACCAATGGAAAGAAATTTATCTTATGCTGACTTCTGGGAAAAAAGGAGACCTGTAATCACATCTGGAGGATACTTTCCCAAAGGTGGTCGCTTCTGTTTAAACACCCCCTGCTCTTGAGTTCTATTTTCTTGACTTTTATTGGTCGTTCTGTCATTCTGAAGGATGAAGGGGAAAAGTTGAAGAGATTTTGAAACATCTAAATGAAGAAATGTCTCCTCAAACAAAATAATGTTAGTAAATGTACTTAACAATCTTTTCATAGCCAAATTAGATGACTCCATGTCTGGTTTGATTTGGCTAGATCTAATTTATGTGATGCCTTCAGCATAATGTATCAGATAGTGCACTTCAGTCAATACCATTCCTTGATGCTGGAGACAGTGTTAAGGGGACCAGGGGTCATATCTTTGGTTTTGCTTGACATTCAAATTACCATATAGTTTATCTTTTAAGAGAAAAATCTGAAACTAGATAGTCCAAAAGATAATAATCATGAGGATTGACCTAATGTTTGAAACTTCTTCAGAGTCACTAAAAGAAAAAAACATTTCAAAACAGTATTGAATGTAAATAAATAAATACCCCTACATAAGAAAGAGTAACATTTTATGTTGTGCCTAAAAATATAGATGTAATATTTTTATAATAGATGACTACAATAGGAGATATATCTCACAGCTGTAAAGATGCCTGCCTGTAACTTTGTCTGATATTGCTTGAGAAGGAAATTAGACAGTCAACTGAGATGATTCAAAAACCAGGTAACAGTTCCCTTCAAATGCTCACTTAACTCTAGCTAGAGCCTTTGGCCACTATACTCACTGAAGCAAGTTCCTAATCACCCACATTGATCCCTTTATCTCAATATTTCTTTAGGCTTGAGTTTTAGATCATCAGTACTTTATGTCTAATACCTAATAATTTGGAAACCCAGGAAGAGAGAATTATTTATCTAATTATGACATAAACTGGAAGATTTTTTGCATATTCCTACTAGTGATTATTTGGTTAAAAATTGGTATTCCTGTTATGCTATTCTTTGGTGTTCTTGTGTGCTGAGAAAGTGCAGAACTGAAAAAGAAACCCTTCTGTCACAAACACAGTCAATAAGGTACAGAGGGAAATACAACCTGGGCCTGAAAATCATCCTTCAAACCAGGGGAAGAAACCGAATAGAGTCCAGACACGTTCCTTAACGCGGCACATGCGTCGCAGAGGTAAATGGAGGTCTGAGTAGTCTCTAAGGCACAGACATATGTCCTGGCTTCTGATGGTCACAGTAGCTGGTGGACGACACCCTGGAACCCAGGTATTCCAAGGCTGTGCCTCCTTATTCTTGCACATGTCGTCCATGTGGACATCAGCATCTCTGTGTTCTTTGTCCAGAATGAAGCTCTGAAAATCAGTCTTTCTTATAATAACCTGTGTTTTATGTGAATTTTCAGCATAGAAATTTAGTCTTTATTTTAATCACCTGTGCCTTGTGTGAATTTTCAACATTGAGAAAATATATAAAACAAACCAAAAATATGCCCCTTATTAAGTTTTCAGTTACAAAAGCCTTCTTTGTATTTATTTGATATTTTTAAAAAATTACTTCACTTGAAGTGTAAAATGTAGTCAAATCATCTTTAAACTGAAATGCAGATACAATCAATATAGTCAGGGTTGCAATTATGACTGGCTTTTATTGCTACTGATGATACAATTTTTCAATCAAATCTTTTTCTCTCTTTTGTCATTATAATAAAATGTTTACTATTTTAAGTAATATTACTGTACTTGTAATCATTTTTTCGTGTACATTAATTTTTAATGTTACAAAATACCTTTCTGAAATATTATAAAAAGCCAGGCATATTGTGACATATTTACTGATGGTTGGATATATGTCACATGAGCTTTGTCTGATATGATTTGAATATGACTGATTATAGTCATGCTGTGTGCACCCTCCCACAAGATCAAAATACGCTTACTTAAGATAAAAAACATAAAAGACTGAGTCCACAAAAGAAAGTCAAATAAACAAATAAAAGGTGGATTCATTTAAAATTCAGAAAATGAATTCTTTTGCTGTGCATGACAGAAGCTCATGCAAGAATGGGAGAAAAGCATGTGAAATGTTCCAAGGCTAGGAGGAGTTTTCCAAGTCACACCCCTGTGTGCTGTTTTGTGGGTTTTCATTTCTTGTGCCTTTTGTGGTACATGGTATATGAAGATTTCTAGCTGTCAACTATTTTAGGAATGGTTTTACTTGTCAATATTGTTTCATTCATTTGTTTCATGAATTAGATTTGTTCTTTCTTGTAGCTGTCCTAGCTCCCTTCCTCCCTCCCTCCGTCCCTCCCTCCTTCCTTCCTCCCCTCTCCCTCTTCCTTTTTTCCTCTCATTATCCTTTTCTTCCTTGCTCTTTCATTCTTTTATTATGATTTGATTTCATATTCACACATGTTTGAATCTAATCCATGCCCTACAACTGGGAGAGGGAAAATTGCCTTTCTTCAGGGATGCTGTGCTTGAGAGGTAGCAAGAACCAGGAGACAGTCCTGAATTCATGGATATGGACGCAGCACTAAGTGGACTCGGTGACTATTATATTGAGTGACAGAGAGGGAAAGAGAGAAGGGGGGGGAGAGAGAGGGAGAGAGAGATTATGAAGTTGGGAGGAAAATGTTGGGTGAATTCTTAATAAAACAAATTTTCTGTAATTCATCATTCTCAGAAAACATAATCCATGTTAAACTTTTTATACACTGAGAACAAAGCCTCGGGGTGGATAACACACCAGCTGTCTACATTAGGTGGGTGCGTAACACTGGTCACGCTGTGCCCAGAGCACACGCTGCAGCCCTTGGTACCTCAGTGCTGGTGTCTTTATGTATTTTAACCTGACTGGTCTCCTGTTGGAATGACAGGACCCTAGGTGTGTCGTTTTCCTGATCTCAAACCACATCTATTCAAGAATCACCCCCCACCCCGGACCTGCCCCTCTCTGTCTTTTGAAACACCAACTATTATTTTTCCTGTTGGAAGTTTCATATTGGTATGAAATTTTGCTTCTTCTTCTTCCAGCTGCTTGAACCTGCCATTATTTCTGATTTCAGAGTCATTTCTGCCTGACCCCCATGTCATCTCCCAAGACCTTCTTTCTATTACTTCAGGAAACCACTCCAATACAATTTTTCCTTTCAAATCCTAAAACACATTCTGCCAAATCAATGCAGTCACCGATAAAATATTCAAAAGTCATCTTAAGTCAATTTGACTTGCCTCTCATATTTACAGTTGGATATGCATTTCTTGATGACTGGATTGGTTTTCACTCCTGGGTCTTGGTGGCTGTGCTTGTTTAGGTTTCTATGGTTTGTACTGTCTGGTTTCCATGGTGACTGCGCTTGTTTAGGTTTCTATGGTTTGTACTGTCTGGTTTCAGTGGTGACTGTGCTTGTCTATGTTTCGTTTCCATGGTTTTCATGGTCTATCTGGTTTCCATGGTGACTGTGCTTGTCTGCTTTACATTCATCTCATTGAGTATTTCTTCCTAAACTCTTCCACTGTTATGTCCATGGCTGACACAGCTCAAATTTCAGCTGTTGGTCCACTTTGAGTCTAACTGCTCTCCCTGTATCAGTCCTGTGTCTTGAAACAGACTCTGCAGGATGCAACCTCAGAGTGGTATTTGTTTTATTGTGCCTTCTCCTGATACTGAAGTTACTTATCAAAGGCCCTTTGAACTCTTCTCAAGCTTACCCTGTCCACGTTAAACAGGATCCACAGTGCTGAGATCACTCTTACTTAGCCTGGGAGGGTCAGTCAGCGGCAAAACGACGCCCCTCCTAGTCTGTCCCGGCCACCATGCCAGCTTAGTCAACACAACATTACCAGGGTTCCTGGCTGTTCCTTTCCATTCTACCAGCTAAGTCAAAGGTAAAGTTATCTGATGCTCTGTACATTCCGTTGTTTTCAACTCCTAAAGAAATCTGGTCAGTTTCCTCATTCTTGCCGAAGCAATGCTGTTCGAGGTCCCACTGCTGACTTTGTAGACAGACCCAACAGCCCCTGCCTGATCTAATAATGTAACACTGAAATTTCATTCAATTGTCTGTAGAGAGAAACTGTTAACATGAACTGTAACAATATGTATATCAAATCATGCTACTGATAAGCTCAATCATTTCAGTGGTTTTACCTACGACTCAGAAAATACCCCAAATTCCTTATAATTCCTTACTAATAATTTAAATTGTACTTATTTTCAAATTAGAAAAGTATTCTAGCTAAAATCCAGGGAAACACAGCAGGACCTGGACTTCCACGGCGTGGCTGCCTTTACCATTTCCCATCCACACGTTCTTCCCAAGCATACCGGCATGCTACAAATAATGGTGGAGACATACGTGCTCGTGAACTACTCTCAAGTCCTGCAAATCAGGCCTTGAAGCTACCCACAGGGGGACTCCATCAGCTCCCCATCTCCTTTCCTACCTTCCTAGAGCTTTCCAGACAGAGCTGTTCAAAAGCCAGCTTGACAATATTTTCCTTTGGCTTATGACCTCATACAAGTGTCAGAGTAGATATATTATGATCTTATTGTTTGTCTCCTACCATCAGAATATAACGTCCTTATGAAGAAGTATTCTTCTGAATGGAGAATCTCTAAGCTATTTGTGATTTAGTTTTAAGGCAGTGTATTTATTGTTTTAGACCTTGCATAGGCTTATATGGATTTTGTCCAATCTTTCCCAAACCACCCGTGTCTCTAAACTCTCTCTCTCTCTGTCTCTCTCAAACCCCGATACACAATTCTGTACATAATATTATAATGTGTTTAATTATATAATAGCTCCTTGATTAAAAAAATACAAAATTTTATAATAAAACTTCTACTGAAATCTCATGAATATTCTTCAGATATTAGCATTTATTTCTCTCCACATTTATGTATATACATGCTCATGTGTATCTTCATCATGAGTATAAATACATATATATACTGGGAGGAGAATATATATACATGCTGAGAGGAGAAGCATCACTTCGGGTTACTCATTTCAAAATACTGGAAAGATAATAGTATTTAAACTGGCAAAAATCTAACATATTACTGCCCTCTGCTTTAATTTGATCTTATATCCTAAATGTCATGAGACATGTATTGTTTGATCACAGTTAAGACCAAATGTCTAGCAAGAATCAACTTCGGGGAAGAGAGTCTTAAAGGCAACAGGCCCGTGAGCCTCCTTTCCTGTGTCTGAGTGGACTGGGGAGCAGAGAGGGGTGCTCATTCACCCACATTCCCCCTTCTCCCATTTTCATTTAGTTCATGACCCAACTTCATTGGATGACATCACAGACATCAAGGACAAGCTTTTTCATAATCCTCCATGAAACACGCTCATAGACAAACCTGAGTCTCTGTTCACTGATGCCCCAGATAGCCCACATTTCTACTACTTAATCACGAAGACCGAACATTATATTTTCTTGGCATGTTTTCATATGATTAGAATATGCCCCATGTCTGATACTTGTTTTGGTTGTGGAAAATCACTTAAAAAAACAGCTATGATTTTTTAAGATTTATGTGTTTTATGATTAGTTTTGAATTTATATGTATGTATCTGCATATGAGTCTGCCCTGTGGTCAGGAGTAAGGAAGGCAGAGGTGTGTGACACATCCCTTTAGGCTGGAGTTAGAGGCAGTAGCTAGCAGCCTCACGTGGATGCTGGGAATAGAATTTGGGTCCTCTGCAAGAGTTCATCTTTGAGCCTTGTTTCCCATCTTGATCAACTATCTCATAAGCAAATAATTACTCTATTATTTAAAAAGTTTTCTATATATTAATAGTTAAATTTGACATATCTCCATCTGCATAGTCACTTAAAGTAATATTCATTTTCCATAGATGAAGAAAGAATACTCTTCTAGTCTATGATGTCTTTTTAAATGATGAATGTTTTAAAGTGAATCATAGTGTATTTCATACAGAATATCTCAATCAGTCTGTTCTTAACTGCTGAGCCATCTCTCCAGTCCAAAAAAGTATATCTTAAATAAATAAAGCTAGATATGGTAGCTCTCAGTCGCATTCCCAGTACTTGAGAAGGTTAGAGATGACTGTGATGTTGAGACCAACCTAAGCTATGCTGCAAGACCCAGGCTCAGAAAATAAGTCAAAACAAAATTACCTACTTTAAATAAATAAAGTAGTTTTATGTGTACATGACATGGATATTCATAGATTACACATTCTCATATAATTTAATTTACATAATTATGTTCACAATGTACACATATAATTCGGATTAATATATTTTCCAGAGATTTGACTGATATAACCAAATGAGAAGATATTTTATAAAGAATTCTATATCCCCATATTTAGGTCAATATTTTGGTAAGATTGCTTCTAGAAATACTTTTTCACTCTTCTTCCATAATGGGATCTTTATTTAGAAAGAAGATTTATTTTCTGAAGTTATCCAAGTACCAAGACATCAAACCAATTGGTTCACCCAGTTTTAGCATCATAGACCCAATGAGTGTTTGCTTTTGTATAAAAGGACCAAAATGTTTTGAGATGCGGAAAAAGATTCAACCTGAATCATCTAGACCCAACCTGAAGTTTTAAGCCGATAATATCATGTCATCAATGGAGTAATAGGCTAAGCCCACAATAAAGCATTCTCAAAATAATCAGATTCTCTTTTTACACTGAGATAGATGCCTTGGTGTGGTAAATGAAGGAAGGAAGTGTCTATCTGGGCTCCCAGATTGAGGGCATGGCCCATCATCCCAGGGTATCATGGCAGAGAGAGTTTGAGGCTGCTGGTCATGTGGCATCTGCAGTCTGGAAGGAGAGATGATGAAGGCTGTTTGTTCCTACTTAGTTTTTTCCTTCATATGTGGTCCAGAACCCCAATCCAGGGAACAGGGCCACTCTCATTTAGGATAAATATTTCCACCTGAATTAACCTAACCTAGATAATCCTACACAGGAATGTCCATGGGTTTCCCTCTTCAGCAATTCTAGATACTATAATGGTGACCATCAATATTAAATACCATGTACACTGTGTCTCCTAACACCCTGGACTTGTTTGTTGATAAATAGTAGGATAAAGTACAAAGGAAATGCTACTGTCTCATCTTTCTAAAAGAATTAACTGTGAACACGAATTCTTTCCACTTTCTGGTTAAGCTGTGAGTATGAATCAATTTCCATTTCTTTTACAGACAGAATCATAGCTTGTCCTGAACGCACGATGCTCTTGCCATAGCCTAGTATTGATTGTTTTGTTATTTAGCATTATAATAAATTATGTTTATAACATTTTAAGTGAAACTTGAATGATACACATTATGCTATTTCAGTTATTAAAAATACTATAGTATATTTTAGTGAATTCAGCTACCGTTGATCTTGTTATTACCTCCATAGTTATTTCTGTGTATTATGTATATTAATATTATTGGGGATTCTTCCAGGATAGATTATTGGACATGTTATAAGCTCATTTCCAAAACACTAATTGATACAATACTCCCTTATATCTAAGCTATACTATGAGGATTTTTCCATAAACATGATTTGATGATAATAACTGTCAGAGACATGGAATTCTTTTGTTGTGGATTCAGTTGTGACAAAATTGTAGATATCTTGAAACTCTAACACTTGGTACCTCAGAATGTTATATCACTTAGAAAAACGACTGTTGATGACTTAAAGAGTTTAGAGCAGGACACACTGGGATTGGACAGGGAGTTAATCATCATGAGAAGAGAAAAAGAGACACAGATACATGACTAGGAAAGGAAAGTTTTGTAAAAATGGAGACATGTTTGAGGTTCTGTACAACATATGCAAAACCACAAAAGATTACAGTTAAATCATCAAAAACTATGAGGTAGGCTACATGGAAATGGTCCCTCCTGTCAGCATCACAACTAAGTATGGCTTTTCTGAATTATTGATTATGGATTTCCAGTTTTAAGATAGGCCATCTCCCAGAATTTTTCATAATAAATCTGGGAAAATCTTCTGCCTATAAACCATATTATTATATATATGCTGCTATAACTCCCTGAACACATCCATGCATAAAACCAACCTTTTATTCTCTATAAAAGAAATCTAATATTCTTCCTTGTTTCTTTCATTAACCTCTGTATATTTTAATCACCTCTCTTGTTAACCATCTTTTAGGATTTACAAAAAAAAATGTTCTAAATTTATTTAAAATATTCAGTGAATCAATATTCTTATTCACCCTCCTTCTAACAAAAATAATAAAATTTATATAAACTTCAAAAGGATGGGTGGTTCTGGAGCATTTATTATGAAAAGAACTGTTTTATATATCGAGGGGAAATATCTCAGCTACTGCAGATCAGTACTGAGCTCATTTGGTGAGTTATGGTTTAGATTAACGTGTTATTTACATTTGAAGCCTTCATTTTTTTTCAGCTGAGATGTTTAAAATGAATTTTAATAACAAACTGCCAACTTATTCATTTCAATTGATTTATAGCAATGTTTAGAGAACTGAAAGTGTTGACTAAAATAACTTGCTGTTGTAGTTGCCGTCCACACTGTAAATTTTGTAGTAGCTTAATACTTTCTTTATCCTTGATAGAAAATGAACCTTTATTTAATTCACAAGTAATGTAGGGTAAGGTGAAGCCAGCCCTTGGGTAAATTTTATTATGTCCAGTGCCTCAATTATGCAAGTTAATGAAGACACTTGCTTTCAAAGAGACTTCCTCACCAGGAGAAATTGTTTGGTCTTTTTAGAAAATAAACAATATTACCTTTATTTCATTATTTGATCATAAAGATTCTCTCTGTCAAAATTCTGCTTGACTCCTCCAAGCTCTATTTTGACTAAGGCCACAATCTTCGGTTTTGCATCACAGTCTTGGGCTTTGCATCCATCCTTTTAGAGTACATTTTAGGATCCTAGTGTGGTATTATAGGGTTATAATCAGAACAACCACCCAGCTCTGTCAGGATGATCATGAGTTGTAGGACAGCCTGGGCCATATAGTAAGTTCAAGATCATCACACATTATATAGCAACTTCAGGGTTGTATAGCAAATTGAAGGCCAGCCTTGGCCATATAGCAAGTTCAAGTTCAGCTCCCCCTATAGGGGGAGTCCAAGAACAGCCTGGGTCTTATAGTGAGTTCAAGAACCTGGCCAATACACAAACTCAAAGCCAACCTGAGCCATCCAGTAAGGCCCTGTCTCAAAATATCCAAGAAACCTCCAAACAAGAACACACTTCTATTAGCAATTCTTATAAGACAATTTAGTTACCAACATTTTTTTCTGGTCAAATTCCTCATTCCCTGACTCTGCTGCCTGACCACCATGGTAGCCTTCAAGCAATGACCCTGTGGTGTAGACTGAGCTGGACCTCACCTCCTTTTATACTTGCTCTCAGTTTCCTCCTCTGTTGAATATTCCTGCTTATCCATGCTGACTTTGAAAATAAGGCCGATTTTATACTGAGACCTATTTTCTCTGATTGAAATAGCTTTCTTCTTAAGAGTAGTATTTATTTTTGTCATTTTAGAATAAAATGTCTCATTCTTTTTAAGATGAGATAGATTAATTTTTTCTTTGAAAAACTGTATTGGGCTTTTTTTGAAAGTCAGTTTTTCATCCTTTCCATTTCTACAGGCTGGATAAATCATAAGTAAAGGCACTTAACACCAATTTACAGGTGTTTACAAACAAAGACATTGCAAAAGAGAAATACTTTAAGACTCAGGAGAATACAGATCTCTTCAATCAAGTACATTTTTGAATAAAGAGAAGTCTACCTTCCCTCTGGAGGAGAGGATGGTGCACCAGTTCTCTCAATTTGGGGATTACTGTCTTTGGGGAAATACACTCCACTATATGTGGAAGTGCCATCCGCCCTGCACTAAGCTCCAATGTGATACTGGAGACTGGGGTATGGGCATAAGCTGTTGCTTTGCAGATTTTGCAATGTCTAGTATACTGTGCCTGACCCAGAGATAATGGACATCACATACACGTACACACATTTTCTCACATCAAAAGCACACGTTTGAAGTAGGAGGTTCCCACCCGCTATGAACAATATCATCCCTAGGTAGGTAGTCCTAGAGTCTACAAGGCAGCTTGAGCCTACAGGTAGACAAGCAAGCTGTGTTTCTCTCTGGTTTCTGTTTCAGGCTTCTGCTTTCCTTTCTGACTTGACTTGCCTTAACGATTAACTTAGTTAACTTAGTAGCTCTAAGATAATGAAAGTTCATGCTCCTCTGACCTAACTGCTTTTGGCCTATCAGATTTCTGTTACAAGTCCAGAACGTGGATGCAAATTTAAAATGTTTTGGAAGAATTTATAATATGAAATATATATTTCATCACAATATTCAATGTAACTAATATTTTGGGTTTGAAATGCAACATGGCAATCTAACAACCTGTCCTGGGTCTTAGACAATATTCCCAGCACCATTAAGGAGTAAAGAAACATTAGGTTTGGAATTTCAAGAGATTTAAAATCAAAAGAAAGAAGATTGATGAAATGGCAAATGTTTGTCACTTTTGAGAGCTTGAATAGAGAGTGCACAGAAGTCTCCAGCAGTTTCCAGAGAAGCCTCTGGATGGGACAGCTGAGCTTGTTAGACAACGAATGATGGTAGAGTAGCTCTTGAACAAGTCTTACTGGTATCTCAAATGGGTGGATTAAAAGGATCACAAGCTGTTCTAGTTTCCTTTCTGCTAATGTGACAAAAAATACTCTGACTGAAAGCAACTTAGGGGAAGAAAATGTTTACGTGACTTACACTTCTAGATTGTAGTCTGTCATTGATAGAAGTCAAGACAGAAACTCAAGTAGGAACTGGAAGCAGAACCTGTGGAGGAACCTGGCTTGCTGGGGCTCATGTTTAGCCAGCTTTCTCATATAACACAGGACTACACTCCAAGGGAAGGTGCTGTCAGTAGTGGGCTGAACCCTTCTAATATGGGACAGCAGTGAAGAAGATCCCCCACAGACCTTTAGACAGGCCACTCCAATGTAGACAATTCCTTACGAGGCTTTCCTCTCAGATGACTCTCAGATGTGTCTAATTGTGAATTAAAGCTCACCTGGAAACAATACAGTTGGGGAAATAGTTCATAACTGAGAACACTGATTATTAACCTGGTTTTGGGTCAATGAGTAGAGCACGAGGAAGCAGTGGGACTCCTGGTGGAGAAGCTGTCTGTCTCCAGCAGTCAACAGCACTGCCTCCCGGTCTGGTTTCTCCTTGTGTCTCAGGTGTTTCCTGGAGGAACAGCTGCCGTGTTTTCCTGACTTGTGGTAATAACCCCGGGGCAGAGAATTAGTTCAGCTTCAGATCTGATCTTCCGGGTTTCAGTAGATTCTAATCATGGAAGCACACAGACGGGAGCATTCATTATTCTTCAGCTACTAGGTCATTATTAAACACTGGTCGGTAACGGCCAGAAAGGCTTTCTAAAACCAGAGGCTGTGCCAGGGATTTGGCTCAGCTGGTAAAAGTGTTTACCGTGCACGCCTGAACCTACTATAGATAAAGAAGTAGAAAGAGATAACTGACTCTGAAAAAAGAACTGATTTTGAAAGTTCTTCTGACCTCCAAACGGTACGATTGCACAGGTAGACCTGCACTCCACACACACACACACACACACACACACACACACACACACACACACACAATGATAATAAATAAAATTATAACTGTACACACCACTGGTCTCACCAGTCCAGGTTGCTGAACGAAGTAACACTGACGTGCTTGTCGAGATGCTCTAATGTTGGAAAGAGAGTTCGTGGGAACCAACTCCGGTATGTATCGATACAAGGCCTGCTCCACAGGAGGGGATCCATGCCTCCTGCCACAAACTTGTTAGAATCCCATGACTGTTGGAAATTATATCACACGCCTTTAGTCCCAGGCCTTAGGAGGCAGAGGAAGCTGACGTCTCTGAGATATAGTGAGTTCCTGGCCAGCTGGGGATACAGGGAGACCCTGTCTCCAGGAACAAAACAAAACAAAATTAACAGCAACAACGAAAATCCCATGACTTGGATTCCATCTTAGAACCTAGTGGGGAACCTACTGTTATCATTTTCCTAAATGATCATGCTGTCAAAATGCCTTTTAAATATCTATGTTTGTGCCCATAGATACATGTCACTCTCTTTTCAGAGAAGCTCCTTTTTACAGCAGACAGTCGTTAATCCAGAGGCTCATAATTGGTCACAATAGAAGCATAATTAACTATTATGTAAGCAGCTGTGGATGAATCATCTATATCAGTCTCTCATCATCCTCGGCTCAGGGGACCTCTCAGAAGGGCGGGAAGAATATGAAAGCTGCTGGAAGGGGAGGAGAGCTGTGTGTGATGTGGCTGTTGTATGTGTTGGCACCTCGCCACCTTCCACCCCCAACCCCCACCCCACCCCACAAAGGAGGCTACTTGCACAAAACCTGTATAGATCAAGCCAGTGAAATAAAATCCTGCATGGACGAGGGAAGGACTAACACTGCAGCATCTGGGAGATGCTACTGGCAGTTGATGGCTGTTAGGGAGTGCCATTGTCTCTCTCCTCCAGGGACACTGTCATTTGTATATTGCTCAATTCTTAGTAGATGTCCCAACGCCCATCTACATGTGTGCCAGACTAATTTAATGCAGAAGGTTATGCATAAGAAAGAAGAAGAGGACATAAAGTTGGTAGGGAGAAGGAATTGGGGGTCCTGATGGGAGCTGGGGGGAGATACCATTGGACAGATATGCTAAAGAGATGTTATTTAATTATAAAATATAAAATTATAAAATATAAAAGTTCCAATGGACAAATAAATATTATTGAAAAGGATAAACACGTGCATATATAAAATAAAAAAGAGACTGAAAAAACAAATAAGCATAGCTATATATACAGGCCTCTCTGAGGATAGTTATCAGAATTCTGTAGCCATAGAGTATAAAAATAGTTAACATTTGAACTATATTTTCTCATTGGATATATTAGAATGGTGATTGAAGCAGAGACCCCTGTCTGCTTTGGGTGATGAGTTCAGAAATCAGTTGTAAATGGACAAAAGCACATGTGTTACAACTACATATAACTACACACAAATATATTAATTTACCCGTGCAGAAAGCATATTAAACTGCATTTAACTACACACAAATATATTAACTTACCTGTGCAGAAAGCATATTAAATTATGCTTGAAAGAACAATTGCTAATATGTCATGGGTATTTTATATGAATGTTTACACTCACTTTCTCATAAAAATGCTAGAAATAACTTGTTAAGACTATTTACAGCTGGGGCTGGAGGGATGGCTCTGCATTTAAGGGCACTGCCTGCTCTTACAGAGGACCTGGGTTCAGTTCCAGCACCCACGTGCTGGCTGACAACCTCCAGAATCGTGGGTTCCAGGGAATCTGATGCTCTCTTCTGCACTCTCAGGGAACTGCACACACAGGAGCGGCTATATACATGCAGGCAAAGCACCCATACTCTAAAAATAAAAATAAATAAATTTAAGAATAAATAAAGACTATTTACTTCTCAAATAAAACCAAGAAAAATGTTTTTCACAGCTATAGATTCTTTTTCAACTTTCAAAATATTTCAAAATTTATCAATTTACTGGTTTAAGGTGAAGGAAGATGGCAAAATTGATCCTGAACCACCAAATTCAATGTTTCTGCTTAACTGTTAAAGTGGCTTGGTGACTCTCTCCTGTGTATTGATAAACGAGGCAGCTCACACTCAGGACACAGTGTTACTGAAAACGAGTGCGGACTATTCTGAAATCCCCAACACTACAACTCCCTCACATTTCATACTTGTGATATTTGTTGTTATGGAAATGCATGTTATCAGCATGCAAATTTCACCATATATAATATATATTATGAAATGTCATATATAGCAATGCACATCTGTATCTTCACAGTTAAGAAACTAAAGAACAAACTAATGTATTACACACAGTTTCTTGCTCTTTGCATGCATACATGTTCAGACATATGCAGCTTGAAGACCGACCCTCGCAGCCATGTTTCTGAATGTCCACTTCTGCTCATTACGATATGTACACTTGCAGAAGTTGAAGTATCAGATCTCAGCTTCTTAAATATTGTCTAATGTTGTAGAGAAAATAAGCAGATCAGACAGGCTTCATCCAGCTTCCTCTAAGGATGAGGAATCAGGAAGGACATCCATACAGTTTTCAATGTCAATTGGCTACGTTTTCTGTGGCATGAATTTGAGGTGACCTATTATTACTGCTCTTTTCAAATCAGGTTCGCAGAAATAGGTCTGTGAATAACTGAGATAACTAAGCTGGCCAAAACTGCAAAACTATAATTCAGCATAATCATGTTAATAGATCTGCACTCGTGCCTTGCTAGTGGAGAATTATGTTAAATTCCTAACTGTGCTATTCTGATCACTACCTACCTAATAACTCTGTTCATTGGTGACAATATTTTAGACAATTCCTTTCTAATAGACTTCATAGACAATGTGATGCTTACACCACACCATTTGTGTAAAATACAGATGGTCACAAACTCTGTTTTGCCTAATCTACTTCTGCTTGTAGAAACAGGCTGCACATCCACTGTGTGGATGCAGATATTTTATTCTGCAATGATTTTTGTCTTTAAGCTTCATCTTAGCCACACAGTGGAATGAGAGTGAAGGTGGTGGGATCAGACGGTGTTGGAATCCTGCTCTGCTCACACCTTAGTGTCCTCGTGGTCAGTTTATCTGTCTCTTTGTGCTCAGTTTTGGCCAGATGTTCTGCACACTGACCCGCTCTCAGAAGACATCCCATCTGGCTGCCTGAAGCCCGGTGTTCCCAGGCCTCCTGCTTTGCTTTCCTGCTCGCTCCATCTTACTGCCCTTGGTCCCCTGAGGACCCTCCATGGAAGTGCATTTGAACTTTGTGCATGCCCCCGACACCTCCTTCCCTCCCCAGCATTATCCTCTTTGTTCCAGACAGTCTCACTCTCAATTTGCCTCTTTAACAGGTGTGATTTTACCCAGCTGTGTATAAACCTAAGTGAGGTCAGTTGAGTAGGGACCCAGGAGCCTGTCGGACTCTGTTTCCATGTGGTCATGCATCTCCTCCTGGGGCTCCTACAGTCTTTCTGACACCTCTTCTGCCATGGTCCCAACCTCTGGGTGGATGAGGTTTAGCATAGGAGTCCTGTCAAGGGACTCACAGTCTGCAGCCACTTTTTCTCTACACTTTGGTCACTTCTGTCCTTCTGTGTCCATCACCCTCTAATGAACAAGGAAGCTTTGCTGATGACATTGAGAGGAGTTAGTGTTCTACCTATCCCCTTGTTCTGCTAGGTTCTGTGAACCTTACGTATAGAGGTTGCATTGTAGGTGTGTCACTCAGGGCTGAGCATCTCAGGACACTCATTCTCTATGTGTCTAGTTGTAGAATTCTGAAATACACTCCAGATCTGCTGCAAAGAAGTTTCTTTGGTGAATGGTGGAGGACATACTGGTCTGTCAATATAAGAATCTGCATTTAGCACACATAAAGGAATTACTGATGTGACAGACTTAGGGATTTTCTTTATCTTTCTTCTGTTTTGGTCGCCTAGGTTACTTCCATAGCAGATACTGTAAAATGCTGCAGTAAACACTGACCAGCAAGTATCTCTGTGATCTGTTGACTTAGTGCCTTTAAAGTCTCTAAGGTAAGTAAATATCTGGGAGTGTATCCTGATTACATGCTAATTCAATTTTTAGTTTTTTGAGGAAACTCTATAGTGATTTCCACAATGACTGGACCGTTTTACATTTGTCCAAGTATGAGAATTCTTATATCTCTGTATCTGTATTTGTTTCTTGAGGACTTCCATTCAGAACAGGTCAGAAGGAGACTTAACACAGTCTTCATTTGTATTTCTCTGTGGCTAGTGGTGCTGAAAACCTTAGACCTTGCCTACTCCTACTCGTGTCTCATCTAGCTCAGAAAGCATGATGCTTTCCCTGTCCTTTCCTAGCTCTCTGCTTTTCACGTCTGCAAGAAATCCAACTTGGCCGCCCTATTGTCTTCCTTCTTGACATCCACTAAAATTGTGCTTGAGATTCCTTTAGAGTCTATAAGTTCTTTTATCTAAAATACTCAGAACCTACAAAGGAATTCTGTGTCTCCTTATAAAAGGGGACACTTGGATTTACTCAAACCATAGTATTATACCTTAGTAGGTGTTATTTTCATGCAGTGCATATTAAATCTAATTCTATTTTCCATGTAAAATCATCCAATATCTATATTAAATTGCTTCCTTAATTTATTCATAGAGTAATTATAATCAGTATAGAATAATGAACATATTTGGTTAACATTTGCCTGTTTGAGAATATTCCCAAATTCAATGTGCTAGAAGAGTTTTCAGTGAATTTTATTGAATTTTTGTGTGTTTCATACAGAACATCTTAAACATCTTGATATCCCCTTCCCTACTGGCTATTGACACCCTCCTTAACTCCTCCACTGGATTTCGTGCACTCCATCATTTGTGTTAAGGTCTATAGAGTGAAGTTAGTGTCAAAAAGAAAAGAAAAGGAATGGTCTGAATTTCCGTTGCTGGAGGTATACTGTGAGTTCTACGTCTACAAGGAGAAATTCTTGAAAGGAATTTTCAGAGTGCTTCCAGCAGAACAGACCTTGTCTATGCTCTAGAAAGTGCCTGATACCCAGGAGGTCAAGGGACCAGAGGAGACCCATTTTTCAAAGCTTGGCTTTGCCTGCAGGAGTAGCTCAGTGGGAGTTTTAGCAGATCCTATTGTCTGTAAGGCAAGGTTGATTTATTGTTTTTAGGGTGTTCCTAATTCTTTTTAAAGCCAAATATTTTTCTTTTGAGGCCTGAGCACTTAAGGAAATTAATTTCTCAGATTCATTTACCACGTGAGCCAAGTCCTGTACCCACACCTAGAACGCAAAAAGCGATAGCGCATGCTGCGTGCATCGTGGATAACAACACTGACATGACTTTTCCTGGGGAGACACCCTAGGCAGAGCACTGACCACCGACCAAAGCAACAATTCCACCCAAGTGTTTAGTGAACCAGTGAGTTTAATTTAGTCACAGGGGAGTGAGTGGAAATTCTGTCCCTTTTATCTTTTTAAATATTCTTTATTATCATACACTACAGGACTTCTAAAATACTTATTCATTTTTCCCAATTATAATATAGCTCCACACAGAAAACCTCCAATCAATGTACTATCCACTTTTATTGGCTAAGGCAGCCAAATAACATCAGGACACTCTTTAGTGCTTTAATTTTGGTGGGAACATAATTTCGTTATAAACACTTACCAAATATTATATATTATTTCTACCAATAAATTTCGTCTGTGTGGAATTCAAATTCACCTGGGAATCTGTATTTTCATGTGCTAAATGTGGCGACTCAACTAGCCCTATATTGCCAATGGTGAAAATCAAGGCTGGTATGGATTGAGCCATCAGCAAACACATTTGAGTGACTCAAAAACAAGCCTGTAGTCAGCACTGCACAACAGCATCAGTGTTCTTAATTGTAAATCCAGTGCATAGAAACAAAACTTATGTCCCTTACCTTAAGAAAGTTTACACTGACCCAGAAAAGAAACTTCCCCATATATGGTACTAAGATGGGGCACTTGCTTAGAAAGTTATACAGTGAACTGTATGCATCTCTAGCTTTCCCCTCCCGCACACGGGCATACTCTCTCTTCTCTTGGTTCTCTTGGTAGAACCACATTTATTTCAAAACAAATCCACTGTAATTGTGTAAATAAACAATGTGTTAGAAAAAATTTACATTAACAAGAATCAAAATCATTTTAAATTTAATCAGTATCTTCAGAGGAAAATATTTTTTTACTATTGGGAATATTAATTAAAGGTAATCTAATAAAGTTACTAAATTATAGAAAATATACCTTTTAGACATACTTAATTGCCATGAAAATCAAGTATAATATACTTTATTTATCATTACCAATGCTTCTGTCATTACTTCTCAATGATTCCTTTCTACTAGGGAATGTCTGTATTTAAGATGGCTTTGATCATTCTATAGTGAATGATACTGCAAATTTAACAATTTCATGGTGTGACACCCTACAACAAGTAAATAGTCATGAGAATCTTAACATGATACAGCTTACGTTTGCAAAATTTAGAAATGGATCCTTTGTTTTAGTAAAACACTTAATAGAGGATAAAATTACACATTTAGTTAAAGAAATAGAATTGAGAAAATAATTCACAGTAGGCAAATCACCAATATCATGTTTACAGATTGTTGGTTCTGATCGTGATTGCTGGCCTGCTTTGTACATAACTCTTAAATATTTCTTTTTGTTTTCAAACAGTAAAGGAGACTATAGACAAATATGTTTTATACTAATTTGGAAATCATCACTCATATGAGCACTTGCAATGAACCAGATTTCTTTATAATTTAATTTTCCAAAAACATAAGGAAAAGCTATGATCTTATGGCATCTAAATTTTCTATTAATTTCAGTTTCTTTAAATGTATTAAATAATGTCATCTCTTGAATAAGGGAAAAGAACAAAAATATATTTTTAAATACTCTTCCTGTGAGTTTTAAGGAAATAAAGAAAGATGACTTACAAAGAAATCAGTAACTAATAAATGTAAGGGGCTTCAAACAATGAATTGAAACTTTTTTAGAAATTTATCTAAGAGCCAAGATGGTGAGAGAAATTTGGGGATATGAATTGGCTTTGAAATTTAGTAAGATTCTAATATTCACAACTAAGTTGTAAAGACACTGATCTTGTTTCCTGTTCCCTGTCTCTACCCCACAATACCATACAGGTATGCAGTTATGACCAGGACAAATTAACTCATCAGAATAAACACAGGTTATGTTCTACATGCTTAGCCTTCTATGTACTTTTCCTTTCTCAAAAAACTGATTTGTGAAGTTTAACAAAAATAGTCAGAGCAGTAAGTATTACACCAAGAGAGAGGGTTTGGCATGTTATGTGTAGCTATGCATTAACTACAATGGTTAGAATGTTGAATGACTCTTTAAAAAATTTCACTATGTGTATAATGATATGTTAAACAGTTGTTGAAGTTCATGTAATTACAAGATGTTATATGTCTGGTGCATCAATGTGTTCTGTTTCACAGTATGTCTTTGTGGGTAAGTTTATCAGGGTTTCCAGCAGGAGTTATACTTGGATCAGAACTACTTCAAGATATAGTATGAATAAAATGAAATGTAAAAAAACTAGTCAAAGAAAATGCAAAACTAACATCACAAGTCAAACATACTAAAACTTAAAAGTTTGAAATTATACATAAATTTCAATGTATAAATTCAGAGATAGATAGTGTTAGGAATTAAGGAATTAGGGATTATATTATGCCTTGATGAATTATTAACTTACATCTTGTGGAAGAATCCTACTAACTGTCAAGGACGGAGAAACAAATAAAAGTGTAAATGTATTATTTTAGTAATTTATGGGCACCACTTAGATTCTTCATATTAGTTCTTCCTCAATTACATTTTCAGGATAGCACACTACTTACCATTTTGACTGACATATTCCTTCTGTGTACACATTTGTACCTTTAATTAGATTTGTGTCAAATGTCACTTGTTGAAGAGGCTTTTATGTCTGAAAGTTAACATTACTTTCTGACTTAGTCTATTGATTTGCCATTTATCTTATATAAAAAGACATTTATCTTTAGTCCTTAACAAAGCTTCCAGATGACAGTTGCTATTCTTTAGGTATATATATAAAGCTGTTTGAAATATGAAAATAGAGATGGCTTAAGGTAATCAGCACATTTTTCATTGATACAGTTATTTTTCTCAAGACATAAGTGTATTTATGTATATACATATATACACAAGAGTTTATTTACATAATGGATAATGAAACATTTGAATTCCTATTTGTATTATAAAAAATATTCAGTGTGTTAAAAGGTGTGCTGTTCAGAAGGTTAGCTTCTGTATGGAGTTATGGAATCTGTTTTTAATCTAAAGTAATTTGCTTTGATAGATGCATTGCTAACATTTATTGCAATGATTAGTCATGTAGTTAAATTCATCCAAAGTGAAAATTAGATGGCTATTCTACAAACAGGCTAATAGATATTCAAACTGTCACTGTTTACCAAATGTGTCCATTTCTTAGCAATTTTAGTACTATAAAGGAGTCTATCTTCTAGATAGCTGTGATAAAAATTTTTGTAAAGTGATATGGACAAAATATATTCAAGAAAATATAAGGGCATATATTCAAGATAATTTAAAAAATAAGAAAGCTGTAGAAAAAATTAACAATGTCAAATTTTTCAGAGTCAAGAGAAATGTATGGAATTTTTTTTGTTTATAATGCTTTCTTAGTTTTATCTTAAACTTTTCCATACTTTGTTTCTCTTTGGACAGATAATGTAACCATCCACGATTTTTCTTGCATGCAGAAATACATCCCCTCTTCATATTAGAAGTACATGGTGCCAACTTAGCCATCAAGTATTTGCAAAGACTCATAGTTGGTCTTGAGGAAACTGTAGAACCTTGTGGAGGTCCTTGTGACCATGTTAGCCTCTATCTTTACTTTTTACAAACAAATATTTGCTATTTTCTTGTAAACCTGATCACAGTTGTTACTTGACTTGGTCCTTAAATTTCTCCTGCTGCTAAGAAAAATGGCTCTTCTTGAACAAAAAGCAAAACAAGTGGCTATTACTTTTATTTTCCCATAACAGCCATGGAGCTGTGATAGTCTGTACTTTAAATACCAAATAGAAAGGAAAAGATATATTCTAAAGAAGGAGACAAATGATGATTCTGAATATTGATTAAAGAAGAAAATAGTAAATGTCCATCCCAGCTGACAATTCTGTTCTTTTTGGGCAATCTGCAAAGGTCTATTAATGAACTAGGTTACTTGAAACTCTATTACACTAATTTACTGAAAACGAGGTATGGATTTACAATTAAGTGTTTGATAGGGACTCCTAAGATCATTCAAAATCACACTGCAACTTATGAAGACTCTAGTTTGAGGATATTAAAAGTCTGGGATATATTTACAGAATTGCTCTTATGTCTTAGGTATAGTTAACATATAGATTATATTAAAGAAATAATCCTCTGGCCCTATAGATTTACAGGGCTCCAGTTCACAGGAAGTAAGAGGGACACAGATGGTGCAAGGCATCCTACATTACACAAAAGTGAAAGTGCAGGAATGAATAGAGTTCATGAGTTGGTCTAAGAAGACGAAGGAGGACTCTAGACAATGCTTGACCTGGCTCAGAAGGAAGAAATATAAATCAGCTTCTGAAGTAAAGGGAAGAAGGCTGATCTGATGCCAGGTTCATAAAAGGAGGTCTTGTAAAAGTGCCTGGTGGCCAGGAGTTGTGGTATATACACTTGTAATCCCTGTACTTAAGAGGCTGAGGCTAGAGAATCACAAATTTGAAGCCAGCCTTAGGTCTCTGCCTTTAAAATACAAAATGTAGGGCTTGTCTACTTAGTGGTATAATACTTGCCTAATACAGAAAGATCATTTATTATTTCCCAGAACCTTTAAAAACAATTTGAAATAAAAATCAATCGGGAACTATGAAGGATGGATATATTTGCTTACAGAATTTGTGATCCAAAGCCAGCTATGAGTTAATCTTGCAGCCTTGTGCTTTAAGAAGAAGCTTCTCTAGTGAGCACTGACAGGTGAACCAATGTATGGGTGTAACAGTAAGTCATCAGGAATCAGTTTAATACTCTGTCCATTTAGCACAATAATAGTAACCTGCAATTGTTCAATGTGCTGAAGATAAGAAATCACAGAGTACTCTGCTCTAAATAGGACACCTGTGTCATAGTCTTTTACCTAATGCTCAGGGATCATTGGAGATGAGCGGTCAGAAAGACTGTAAGAACCAGAGGTGATGAATGGCACAAGGAAACAATGTTTTCTAGACAGTTGCTCAGATGAACTCACAGCAACTGTGACAGCATACAGAAGACTATGGAACCTCAAGCCAGGCATGCCTCAGTCGTCAGAACTCGCCTTTCATTTTAACACGAAAAAGCCTTGCAGAACTTATATAGAGTCTGAACTTTACCTCCTAAGTTTATTGTCATCCATTGTAACTCTTCAAAGAAGAGAGACTTAAAAACAAAGATTCCTATATATATGGAATACGTCCGGCAACATTTGAATGACATGACCTCTAGATGAAGGAAAATACTTTTGCGTTTAAAAAGGCATCATTTTTCTTACTGACGAATACTTAATTAAAGGTCACTATTGTCCTTTAGGCACAGAAAAAAAAAAAAAAAAAGAAATCTGCCAGAACCTCTTTAACACAGGGAACACAGGAAAGAAGAAATCTATTGAAAAGCATGAGACATAACATTATAAGGAATAAATGTTCAAATCAATTATGGGGAATCTCCTGAGTTATTGCTTTTGTGTCTTCTGTATGAATGCTGATAAGGCATAGAATATGGTTTCTTACCATTGTTGCTTAAGTGTGTTTAAGCATGCTAGCTAATTAACCCATTGTTTCCAATGCATAATGATCTTTCTTAGAGGGACTTGGGCATTTTTACAAATGCATTAGCAACTATTTAACAGTATTCAAGCAATCATCATGTAGATGGTAACCTTGTAGCATGCAAATGATGATGTCCACCTTTTGTCTGCTTCAGGCCACTGAGATAACCGTAAGGTATCATTACTGTCATGGGGAGTTAAAGCAGTGTAGCAGATACCCAAAAGAATCACAGTAGTGGATTCCTGGGCAGCAATTATGTTATGTCTTCAGGATATACAGAAAATAATTTTAATTAAGCAAATGCCTATGATGATTAAAATAAAGAGCCAATGATTTGAGCAAATGCACTTCCTCATCTTGTAGCTATTGAAAAATTGTTGATTGCAATCCAGTTTTCTGTCATGATTTTCTATAGGCTAATGATGTGGCATGGTGGGGTATATCTGAGATGCTGCTACTTGTGAGGCACTCACACAACTTGATAGACTCTGACACAGTACAGACATAGACTGTACTTCATCCTGCTTCATGCTGCTAATAGCTGCCACAATTCTAATGTATCATATCCAGCATGCAGAAATGCATAAAAGTCATAATGACCATGAGACCAAACTTCTGTCTGTGGACATTAGTCTCTGTTTCTCTTTGTCTTCCTCTTCTTCACTCCTAATGCATCTTTGACATCCTGGCACCTCTGTTTATCCAGTATCTGGCGGGTTTCCACGAGGTTCCTGAACTGTTAGCCCCATTGTAACATACCAGTTCAAAATTTCTATTAACCTTATTTTATCTTAGAATCTTCTCCTGTGAACTATGCACAGCCCAAAAGCTTCTTATTTTTCATTCTAGGCTTACAGCACAGATTTCTTACAAGCCTCCAGCCTATCACTACAAAATGTGGAAATGTATTCTTTGACCCATTAGGTTTTACACTTTCAATATGTATGTGTGTTACACAGAAATCCATTAGAAAGACCACTTAAAGTGACTGGCAATTTCCTAAGCCAAGTAGGGGCTGACACTGAATAACAACTAGCGTTTTAAGCTCTAGTGTGATACTAGTAAAATGGAGAACTATTCAGTATCGAGTGATCCCCTGGAGAAAGTATTCTCACTGATTAAAAGGCAAGCAAAGATACAAACACACAGAGTGCCAGGAAATACTGCAGAAGTTGGGAGAGTGACTAGAAAGCCATTGTGTGATTTCACATGCTAGCTCCGCATAGGGAACATTTGTTGGTATGGATAAATCACATTTTCTTGTAACTGTCAAATGTTCTTGTAATAGCTGCAGTCTCGTGCGTGATCCTCTCTTTCCTTTGCAGTATTACATCTTTTGCGCATTTAATCCATGACCAATGATAACCAATCACAATCTCTGTCAGTCATTTTTAGGCATGTAGCTTTTGTAATATAAATGCCAAGTTTCCCAACTGAGTTTCTTTTAAAGTTCACATTCTTCTTTTATCTAAAGGCCAGCATAGACTGAGGGAAATTGTGAAAGATTCCACGATAAAAATATGAATGTTGAAAGAATTTCAACAGATGAGATTCTTACAACCTTCTTAGTTACCTCACTGTGTATATGTAAAAAGATTATAAAGGTTATATGAATCTACTTAAATATTTATAAAAATACATATTTTATGTTTGAAATCCTCGAAGTATCAGAAAAAAATCATTTTGATTAATTACCCTTTACTGAACTTTTCACCAAATTCATTTTCAATAAGACCAATTTTGAGTATTTTTTGTTTACTCTTCCATTCACAAACACCTTTCTCTCTCTCCAAATCTAACTTTGATTAATAAGCATTGTTACTGAAATAGATTCATTTACAATGAACCATGCAAGCATTTATCCAAGCAGTCATGTGTGTGAATGCCTATATTCCTCATTGTGCAAAAAATCTATTAATTTATTTGCCTAAATATAAAATACATACCAATCTGACATAAATTATTGACTAAGTTAATAAATGGAGGGCTGGGGAGTTGGTCTAGTGGGTAAAAGGGCTTGTCACCAAGCCTGATGACCCGAGTTCAATATCGGGAACTCACCGGGGGAAGGAGAGAACTGACTCCTGCCAGTTGTCCTCTGAATGTACAGGCATGTCACAACCACACAAAATAAATAGATAAATGAAATTTAAGAATTAATAAATGGTAAAGCAAACCTTCCCATATGAAAAAAACTGTAATTAATTTAAGTAGCTATTCCGGTGTCAAGGAGAGGGAGGGAGAACAAAGTACCTCTTTTCCAAAGTTTATTTATGGAAAAGAAGCTTTGGGGTAGGAGAATAGCTGTATACTAACAAATTTTGAAATCTGGCAGTCAGGTGAACAAGATGGACATTCATATCTGCCAGACATGTTGAGAGTAAGATTGTTTAGCAGGAGGACATGACAGATAAAAACAGCACGCCCTCTGTGGTCTTCCTGCCGTTCCCAATAACTGCAGTCGTATCACGAGAAACACACCAGACAAATATCAATAGTGAGACTCCTACAAAGAATACCACCACACTCCTTAAAACTGCCAAGGTTAGCAAAAGTAAGGCACGCCTGAGAACTGCGACACGTGACAGCTAAACGTGATTTCCCACCCTGGCTGGAATTCTGGCACCGAATGAGGAATGATGTAAATGTTATGGAGAGCACAACAATTTATAAGCTGTAGCCAATAGTAATGGGTGAACATTCATTATAACAAATGTATAATATGTATAATACTAACTTTATAATTTTAGTGGGAAGGAAACTCAGCTGTGGACTACAGAGGAAGTATATTAACATCTCAGTTTTGTGTAGGTCTCAAGTTAATTTTAAAAATACTTTGTAGGTCTGAGGACCTGAGTTTGATTTCTAGGTTCCACATGAGGAAAGCAGAGAATAAACCCCTGCAAGCTGTCCTCTGACCACATGTATACTGTTTAGTTTCATTTTAAGATACTAAACTGCTTAACTCTTTAGTGTTTTTATAAATGTATTGTTTTTCAAACATTAAAATATTACTTAAATGTGCTCCTACTTTTAAGTTTCAACAATATGGAGGCAAATAAGGAATGTTGCATAATATTTTGTGATAATATTCAATGATGTACTGCTTAGATGAATATATACAGAGAGAGAAAGAGAGAGAGGAGACTTGTATATGTGTATATACTATGCTCTGATCAATTTCTCCATTCCCTCCTCTCTAATTCCCCTCCTCTGCCCCCCCACTAGCCCCACCCAACTTCCTGTGCTCCTTTTTTTGAAACCTACCAATTCCACTTAGTCCTTCCAGTGTTCACTTGGGTGTACGGCCATATACTGGGTGGAGGGAGCCTCTCAAGAGCTGCATCCCTGAAGATAACTGACTTTTCCTCTCCCACCAGACAAATGACAATAGTTCTCTGGTAGAGGTGGAACTTCAGGACCTACACAGTCACATATTCTTAGCCCAATTGCTGATAGCAGGGATGAATTCTATTTTGGGGCAGAGGCCTTTCATCCCAGCCGAAAGTTGTTGGTTACTCTTATAACATTCATGACACTGTTACAGCAACACAGCTGTAGTGTTTTATTTGAACTACAGTGCTCTAAATGGTCCATTCTTATAGTACTCTTGCAAGAAAAAATGACTTGCTAGAAATGATTCCCCAATCCTTCCTACACAAAACCAATCAGAATTACTGTTCATAGCACAGAGGATGGTTGTAAAATTCATCACTATAAATCATTACTTCAGTGTTACAGGAAAGAAGCACTCACCTCTCAGATGACCTGATCTGGTTGAGTCTATCAAGATTAGTAAAGAAATCATCTGCCCACTATTTTTTTTTTATCATCAAGAACACCTCATGAGAAAAAAAGACTTCATACTCCAGAGGATGTTCTGATGTCTTTGTTAGGTTATCCAGCAATCTTTAGACAAACTATCAAAGGAGAAAACAGAATCCAGAGAGCAAAGATTGGCCTCCTTTCTAGTCCAGAGGTTACAGGGGAAGAAAAGGAGATTTTGGTGTTGTTATTGTTGTTGGCTTCTTTTTAAATACTGGAAATCACAGTTAGCAAGGATACCTGTGCTAATCAACCCATGTGTTTTTTTTTCAGGAATAAGTCTACACTTAACATGGCAGGTGCATTAGTCAGGGTGATGGTGCTCCTGTGGCTGTTTTCAGTAAATCAGTTGTAGCTTCTTCAGGCCAGGACCCCATAGGGCTCCCATTAGGGCTCAAACCCTGGGTGCCTACCAGTCTCTAACCTCCTGAATTTTTAGCTTACAAACTTTATCTTCATTTCACAAACAAGAGAGAAATGATTTTCTTTTGTGTTCTGAATATTTCTGCTGTTTCTGGATCTCTTCTGTTCTAGATTATAGTTTCCTCATAATTTCCCAGTTCCTTTAATTTCCTCTCTCTGTTTTAGAGAGTAAGCCAGGCTCTGAGTCAGGTGCCTTGCCCCCCTGTACAGATTTTTGAAACTATTCCTAGCTATGGCTAGTCGTTGGCTTCTGAAAAATTGTAGCTATCTGACACATTGTTTAAAAATGAAAAATGACCTTTCCCAGGGGCACAGAAGTGGGGAGAACCCTCCCCTTCAACCTGCCTGTACCTCCAAACATATCTGTTTAAAAACAAAGCCACAGAGAATGTTCTTGTCATTGCTCATTATAAATCTATCCAGCTGGGTAGGACACAGGAGAAATGAGGTACAAATTACAAGCTATGAAATGAAAGAGGGAAAGACAATCCTAAATCTTTCTCTGAAAGAAGCCTTAGACTCGGTCTTTTCTTACAGAAAAATTACTTGTGTGAGGTCCAGGTGGAATTCATATTTCTTCATATGGGAAATAGTTTTATCAGAATGCAGTTGAGAAAGAAAGAAAAAAGTTTTGATTCTAGGGAACCTGATACGACAAAGAAAACTCAAATTTGCAGAAGGAGGTGTGAAATGAGGCTCTGAGCTTATTTAAAGTCTTTGCTCACAATGGTGGTAGTTGACTCACAGCTAGCTGTGCAGTATGAGTTCTAAAGTAGAGCACATCTGGAGAAAGAGCTCTGTGTTCTTGGGGAAAGATAACAACCTCTCTAACAAAGAATATTAAAACAACAGTGGGGTTGGGAATTCTACAAAGTAGTTACTGAATAATATTTTCCTTCAAATCCTGAGCTCAATAGCATGGCATATGGTCTAGTTTACCTTCAATTGCTGTGAGAAAACACTCTGACCAGTACCAGCTTGGGGAGGAAAGGGTTTATTTGGCTTACATCTCCAGAGTTCATCATTGTTGGAGCCCAAGGTAGGAACTCAAGGCAGGAACATGGAGGCAGGAGCTGAAGCACAGGCCATGGAGGAACGCTGCTTATTGGCTTGTTCCCCTGTCCCACGCACAGCCTGCTTTCTTACACAGTGCAGCCCGCAGTGACCTGGGCCCTTTCACATCGATCGACAACCAAGAAAACACACCACAGACATGGCCATAGCGTGGTCCAATTCACAAATTGAGGCTCCCTCAACCCAGGTGTGTCAAGTTCACAACTAAAGCTACTTGTCACAGTATATAAAATTGTAATTATGTTTTAAAATTAGTTATTTCTTGGAGTTGAAAACGGGAAAATATGGGGAATTTCAGAGATGCATTAAAAAGTATAGTTTTTTTAAATTGGTTTAAGTTGTTTTTTAAGTGCTGGAATATCACGATACGTCAGGCTAGCTTGTCTATGGACTGAGAGGTTCATATGTTCATGTAATCATTTTTACTCGTTTTCAGCCCCATTCCCATCCCGTACCGCCACCCTAGACAGGCACACTTCTGAATGAGGACCTACTACTTAGACCTGGTCTCTTTGTGTGTGACCCACTGAATTTGGTTTCTGAGCATAGCTGGGAAGTTATTCAACTGAGCAAGGGCAACTTCTCCGTAGTTATATCACTGAATAAAACGGCGCCACCCTTTTAATAAGCATCAAGTGCCGAATTGTATAGTTCTGTGAATCATCAGCAATTTCATGTAGCTCTATAATAAATATAAATACATATCCTCCTAGGCAAAACTGAAAATCAAATGCTCCAAGTGGCCACAAAAAGATTTATTCTTGTCCAAAATAACAAAAGATCACAAATTCTGTATGTTTATTTATTATCCTGTTTTCCTTGCTCTTCTGTTAACTGTAATTTGAAGTTTAGTTTCATGAACAATTGAACGACCAGTCGAAAGTTAGCAAATGAGAATTTGGAATTAATTCCTAAAACCCATCAGTACAAAATAATCATAAAACGTGTCCAAAGATAAACAGCCTCATCAGAACACAATGAACATGCGCTTCCTAGTATAGTGTAGATAAGAAAAAGATTTATTTTTTAAAGACTTTAATCAAGAAAAGGATGAAAATAATATTTACAAATTTTAAATATTTCAAATTTTACAATTGAATTATTCTTTTTTATTTGTTAAGTTGAACATGTGTGGCCATCTTATTTCCTTTGCATTGTCTTAGCTTATGGAGCATATCTAAGCAGGTAGTCATTTCAAATTGTATAATCTTGTTCCATAAAGTTCCATGTTTGCACAGTTTCTTTTTGCTTTTCCCTTGATGCTCTAGTAATCAGAAGTGATTACCAGATTGCTGACCCTCCCTATTTGCAACTGATACACTACACTGCTAAGAACATAAGAAGACAAGGACAACTGGCATTTGATGTCATAGCGCATTCATCCTGGAAAAGTATATTTCATGATTTGAAGAAATTATACCATACTAAATATTTGTAGATTCTTTGGTCTTAATTCAGACGTACCAATATGTACTTATTATTTTCTGAAAGCTGCAAGGCCGTCACTAGAAAACAAACTTCAGCGTGTGGCTTTGGTTGGTATTAGTGCACAGGCTACAAACTGCGGTTCAGAATAGCACAGGCGCCTTTAGTTAATATTGTTGCCTGACTTAGTCAACCATTAAATAAAAGTTTCTGAAATCCTGGTATCTCCTTTTATTCTTTTGTTTTTAATTAAAGCTGCAGAGAATCATTGATTGAAATGTCTTTTATCCTCTTGTTGCTTTAAAAAAAATACCTCAGTCTTTTATACTCCTCCTTAATCATGAATGCAAATAAAATTCAAACTGTAATCAGCAGCTGCTGAGAGAACTGAGCAAACTGGGTTGCCATGGAAACCATGAAGTCAGTCCTTGACCAGACAAAGAATAATACCTGTGTGTATGTGTGTATGTGTGTGTGTGTGTGTGTGTGTGTGTGCATGTGTGATATATGCATGAACTTAACAACAGTTTACAAAGGACATCTGAAGAGCCTTCATGGTATTTCTTTCACCCATAACATTGTTCAGTTTTAGATATTTAAGTTAAAGGTGAAGGAATAAATTCAAATTACAATAAAATCAGAGAAGTTTGCTTTTCATTTGAGGCAAGGTACTCCTGTCCTGCAGAAAGGCACAGGTATGCAAAAGGCCGAATTAGACCAGAGGGGAGCACAATAAATATTGAATACATCCCTTTGCAAACAAATAAACAATTAATGTAATTATCTGGCCTATTATTGCTGTCATTATCCTGGCCTTCACTTTTCCAACAAGCTTTGCAGTGTTTTAATTTTATTTTCTCCTGGGAAAGAGTTATCTCCTGCTTTAAGCTGCTGGGGGAAAGTATTGTAAAGCTTTCTAAATGTTGAATATAAAGGTCATCCCGCTGAGGGATTCTTCAGCTGTGAGTAAACACGTCCAGATGAAGGAGTCTTTCCCCTCCCTCTCCCTCAACACAAATATAGTTTTAAACTGACTGGTGAAGTGTGTGTATCTTAATTGAGCATATCCAATACCCATAGCATGTAATATGATTAGAACCCAACGGTTACAAAGATAGAACAAAAACTCATAAATCAGTCTTTACCAATAATAAGAAATAGCTCAGGTCTGCAGCTTGAAGCTTTGTTCCTCATTGTTAGTAGCTTGCAGGAGAAATATTTCTAATTATAAAGAAATAAAGGCAGTTACTTTAGCTGGATTAGAGAATCTGGATTTAAGTTTGGGACACATGGACCAATTATATGCCGATGACCAAAGCACTGGGAAGGCAGCCCATCTATGTCCACAGCCTTGCTGACAGGCAGAGGTCATGATCCATCTCTCCCCCAATCTATCTCTCCCCCAATCTCTCTCCCCTCAGCCTTGAGGACATCTCTCCCATAATATGTCTCTTCCCCTAGCCTTTCAGACCAGCAGAAGTGGTTGTCCATCTCTGCCCCAATCCATCGCTCCCTACCTCCCGCCCACAGCCGTGCGGACAGGTGGAGATAATTCCCTTCCTTCTCCTTCTCAACTCTGCAAGGTGCCTCCAGGTGTTCTCTTCATCAACCTTGCAAAGCAGTCAATGCTATTCCCTCAGCTTTCCAGCTGAGGAAACATGAACATAGAAAGTTCAGTGACTTTTCTGAGATGGCTGAAAAAGTTATTGACAAGGGAGAAATTAGAATTTACTTCAAAATAGAGTGACTTTCAAAGAAGTCAGTGAGTTTGGAATGGAATGAAGGAATGACCAGAAGTAATTCAAGTCAGGAGAAGATAGAAATAGCATCCTCTCTAGTTGAAGCCCAAGATGAATCATTAAAACCACACATTGTGCCATAAGTAACACAGGAAGAAAAATGGGCTCACATGCTCCCTGGAGTTTCTGTTACTCATGTGACCAGTTTTTCTCTCCATGTTGTAGGCAGTGATTCTGCCCTGAAAATGTACTTTGCTGTGGTGTCGATCATTCTTCCTGATGTGTCACAAAGAACCATTGATTGTTGTATCTGTTAGACTTCCTGAACTATATCCTGTGATCACTGAAAACCCATTTTGTTCTCGTTGGTTGTACTTAGAAATAGTATTAAAGATGACTGCATATTTTGCTATCCCTCACTTAGTATATCTGAGTTTTAAAAAATATTATACATGTGGCTAGTGAGATGGGGCTGGTAAGATGGCTCATCAGGAGAATTCATTTGCCAGCCATCCTGCAGACCTGAGTTCCATTCATGGGACATAAATGGTGGAAGGAGAAAATCTCTTCTCCCAAGTTGTCCTATGATCCCCACACACAAGGGCACATGGCACATGCATGTGCTCACTACAGTACACACATATCCATATGAAATAAAGGTAAAAAATAAAATCTATACCTATGTTTGATCACTTCTTGTTTGAAAAATAGTTTAATTTGAGTTATTCTTTATGTTGAAATACAAAAAATAAATTTCAACACTTAAAAGGTACTGTGATGGTGAAACTCAGAGTAGTGTATGCCCGGGTACACACTCCTCTCTCCCACAAACCTTCTTTATGGACCAGACAACTATTCGTAGCATATTTCTATAACTCTAACTCACAAATATGGAAACAAGGAATGTCCTTTTTAAATATTCAAGTTGTGGTGTTTGTATACCGTAAACCCTAAAACCTACACCTTTCTAACTTCTCATCAGATATGCCAAAGACCTCTGGGGCTGCTCATCTCCTCCAGAGGGACTCCTCCTCCTCTGCAATGCCCAGTCATCAACCTAAGGCTTCCATTCTCCAATGCTGTTCACATGGCCAGTGTTGCCTAGGATCTCTCAAAACCCACAGCTGACTTAGTGGTGTGCCAAATGCGTCCATTGGCTGTAGCCATCTCCACCGATGCTCTGTAGTGTCACAGCTACCTTGTTACTAGGAACCATTCTACAGCACTGACTCTAAAGTGTGCTCCCAGCACAGCAACATCACCTAAAATTTCAAGAGAAGCCCAGCTCTGTACAACTCACCCAGGTACTGTGTCAGAAACACTGGAGACTGAGCCCATCAATCTGTATGCTAATCAGTCTTTAAGTTATTCTAATCCATGCCAAAGTTCCAAACACTTTTTATAACACAGTTTTCAAAATCTGGTTGCATGTGTGTATGGGGATGGGTGTACGTGCATGTGTGTGTACATTGCAGTCAAACATAGTTTGGATATTTCTGAACGCCTACTTTTCTTCAGCTACAGACTTACCTCAAATAAGATCCATCAGAAACTAATGTGAATTAATGAATAATTTACCCTCCAAATGTAGAGCTGAACATGTAGATCAATGGAAAGGTTATCTTCTTATAAAATACAGGGAAAAACAGTCTTGCATTTGTACAACTAAGGAAAATCTGAGGGTGACAAGCAAAACAAAGATAAGGACCTTAGTACCAAGTAGCTGAAATACCAGCACTCTAATCTGCCAGACCATATTAACTACTGGCGTGATACAAGAAGACTGTAATGGAGCATAAAAGAAATCGAGCAATGCCAGAAGCGAGGAGGATCATGGGTTCATGTAGAGATCTCCTCACATTACTAGGGAATCAGGGGTGCAGAGATATCTCCTTACAGTGCTAGGATCTACAAACAATATGGTCTGCACGGAGTCCTCTCATATTCAACTGCTGTAATTTCTTTTGGAAGTTTCCATCTGTATTCCTTTCAAACTGTAAGTGGTCACTTCTAAATGGGCATACGGGTTTCATCCTATTGAAAAAGAACTGATCTGTTAACCACTGTCCAAGATTCTTTTTGCCTAATTTACCATATCTAAATTTTCTCCTCATGTTTTACATTATAGCGAATAAAGTTCTACAGTTTCAAATATTTACCAGAAAGAAACATTTTGAAACTCACCATTTCTTCAGAATCCTGCAGAAAAATGGCAAGTGAAATAAACTAATAATAAAAAAGTATGAATTATTTCTATAACTATAAAAATATATAAACAAAAATATTATTAAAATATTTTAAATAAATTGGATGGTGACAGTATTTATATTTCAGTATAGACACATGCCATGTCAGATTTTGTTTTACCATAAGCCAGTATTTTTTATTTTCTTCGATCAGCTAATTTAAATCATGCTTAAGGCTGTTTTAGAAAGAGGCATTATAAAACATTTCAGGCATGTCAATATAACTTGCCACATTCCTTTCAAACATAACAGAAAAATCTACTTAGAAAGCAAACATTTTGGAAAAATCAAAAGGCAATAAAAGTTTAAAATCCAGGGTCACTTTAAGAAAATGAAGGTGTTTTAATCCTCAAATTTGATTTTTTTTAATTAAGTAGGATTTTCTTCCACTCGGTGTTCTACCTCTTCACTTATTCAATTATTTTCTTTGCTGTACGGAAGCTTTTAGTTTAATGAGATCCCATTGTCAATTGTTGACCTTATTTGCTGACCAACTGAAGTACAATTTAGAAAGCCCTTTACTGTATCTGTATTTTTGTAGGCTACTGTCTATGTTTTATTTTAACTGTTTAAGATTTTACACTGAGGTCTTTATCCATTTGGAGTTGACTTTTGAGAAGTATGATAGATAGGGACCTATCTTCTGCACATGGAGATGCAGTTTTCTCAGCAACATTTGTAGAAGATGCTGTCTTCTCTGCAGGGCATATTATTTTTTGCAATAGATGGAGACACCTAAAAGGTTCCACAACTGATCAAGTGCAGAGAATAAGTGTCTCTGCGGTGCCCAGTCCTGAGTGACACATCTACAGTGCAACCTCTGTACTTAAGTACAGGGGATATAGTGGAACAAGAAAGGAAGAATATTAACGCTTTTCTCAATTCTCACCAACAAAGCTTCCTCGGGCAAGGGATGGCGATGAATCCAGAAAACAGCCACAGGCCAAAGTGCAGGTATTAAGAGACTTTAGAGTGTTTAACCCTGAATAGGACACCTATTTCAGTCTCTGCCACCTAAAGCTCAGGGATCATTGCAGAAGAGGCAGTGGAAAGACTGTAAGAGCCAGAAGTGATAAAAGATCACAGGAAGCAGTTGGGAAGTTTTTCACATGAACTAACAGTAATGTGACAGCATGCACAAGACTCATGCAAGCTGAAGCCAAAGAAAAACCAGCAGAGAAGTGGAGAAGTGGAGAAGAATCTCCAGCCCTATCTGAGGAACTGTTGGCAACTGATAACCTCTAGGTGGGGGAAAGTCAGTGTTCTTTAAGGATGTGATGCTAGATAGTTTAAACTGACTCCAGGCTTTGGTCACAAACTGAAGGACATCTGGGGACACAAACATGACCCAGTAGACCTTAATATATATGACAGAGTACATGAAATCCAGCTAGAAGAAGTGTGCAGATAAGGGAATGGGTCTAAAAATGATCAAGTATAAATAGTATGAAATTTGCAAAAATTCAATAAAATTGAAGCATAGAAGATTTTCACCTAAACAGTGTCATTTTCATCCATTTTGAAAATATTGAGTGAAGAACTATGTCTTTATATGCTGTTCAAAAGTGAGTTTATTCTCCTTACTAATTCTACTGTATATCCATATACCTAAGACAGGCCAACGATACTTCTCATACTTTGATATGTTGTTTACTTTTAATACACATTCCAAACCTTTATTTATACATAAGGTGATCAGAACATATCATTTACTTTTCCTTTATCAATTAATTTTGCCATGTGGAGCCAGGGTCTATAAGCTGTGTTAGAGAGTTTTCCAGAAGGCTGCTAACACCACTGCACAAGTTCTGCCCTTCTCAGCACTGTCCAGAGGTCTATAGTTGTTAGTGCTGATGAAGCAGGGCTGGTTTCTGCACTCTATACTGAACCACGGCTCTTTCACAGACATATAGAAAAGGAAAAGATGATTTTAAATTTTAAAATAAATTTGATAGCTTGACCAGTTCAAAACTTGGTATGAAATGTCTCACATATTTTTCATCGCAGAGAAAAATATACCAGGTAGATTTGAATGACTCTGCATTTAAAAGTATTTTATTAAAACTTTGATTTGTAGTTATATATGTCCCAGATAGCAAACAAATAACCAACATAGCAGTATAATTTTCTGGATAATAAAATTTTATCTGTTTCATTTGTGAAAGAAGGCAACTGTCATGCATGCTGTCTGAAACTCTTGCTAACGGTCAGCTAGAGGCGATTGTGGTGACTCATCACAATACATGGAAGTATGGCAGAACCACACACACACACACACACACACACACACACACACACACACACACACACCCCACCTTGTTCCTCTCTTCTGTGATAGTTACCTTTAGAATTCATACTGTTAATTTACAGCATGCTGCTTTTTGGATCCTTGCTGCCTTAATGATGCAATCATCTTCTGAACTCATTAAGGTCCCATCTAGGTTTGTGTGTGTTATAGTGACATCTTTATTTCTCAGAGCAGTTTGGAAACCTGCAAGGACATAGAATTGCCACAGATGGAGCGTTATGCAAATCTGAGTCTACCAAGCCTCCCCAAAAGTGAAAAGGAAAAGTATTTTGGAACATAAAAGCAGCATATGTTATAGCTCTAGATGTGAGTTGATGGAGGTCAGATTTGCGCACTGATTGCTTTCCATTTGCAGCTAAGAGGTACCTGACCATAGGGATTTGCTGATGACTTTCTGAGGTCTGCAAAAAGAAGCATGCTGATCATTTACTTGATTATAAACCTCCTGTTCTCAAACAAAATAATGTAGAGATGACAATCAGCAAAGACTTGATTGAAACAAGAATATAAATGAATGAAAATGAATTTCACGTTAATGCTGAGTGGGCTGAAAAAGTAATCAAAGGACAAAACCCCATATCAGAAATTTCCACTATGTCTGAAAAAGGATCTTCTAAATAGGACACCCTGGATTTTCAAAGTATGCTGTGAGAATAGAAACATGGATCCCCCCACCCTCCATCCCAAACTACCTATTGCCAGTTATACTTCTGTATTCATTTGTATTACATCATTAGCGAGGACCTACTCAGTTCGAGACTTTAGCATTTAGGATACTGAAATAGGATTTTAAAAGCCCCTATGCCAGCCAGGATTAGCATACAGTTTACAATGGAGAATGAATACTCAAGAACATATAAATGAAAATGAGGGATAACTTAATCTCAGTGAAACACATCAAGAGCAGGAAGGAAAGAGGATTGGATTTTATAGCTGAACACTAATTTTTTTAAGCAAAAACTGTAGATCTACGTTAATTAGGGTGAGCTGACAACAAAATGCTGTTACTACTGATGGTTTATATTTTAATAATTACAACACAAGTAAAGAACACAAAGAGGAAAGTCACTTAAAGAAAAGATATTTTTATTTTTTTAAATATTTTTATTGAATTATTGTATATTTCCTATAGAACATCTCAATCAGTCTTAATCATCTTTACACTGCCTTCCCCAACAGTAATCCCCCACTGCTCTCCAACTGGAATCCACACATTCTTTCATCTGTGTTAGGGTTTGTTGTGTCAAGATGATGTCCACAAATGTTCTTCTGTACAAAAGTTCATCCACTGGGGTCTAGTCAGCTTGTCCAGAGTCCCTTGCTTTATGAAGATTAGCTTATCCTCACCCAACAGTAATCAGTTGCCAAAATTTCTTCAGCAAAGTTTTGGGTCTGCTGCCACTTTCCCCAGTCCTGTGCTGGATTTTTGTCTGCTTGAGTTTGCATGGGTCTTGAGCATGCTGACACCATTGCTGTAGATTCATATAAGCAAGGTCCAGGAACTTCTAGGATTCTATTTCTACATGGTCAAACATCTCCTCATTGACTCTTACAATCTTTTTGCCCCCGCCTTCCACAATGGTCCCTGAGCATTCAGGGAGTGAATCTTAATATAGAAATCCTGTCTGAGACTCACACACTACCGATTACTGATCTCCATGCTTTGGCCAGTTGTAACCTTTTGTGTTACTAACTATTGCATAAGGGAGCTTCATTAATGAGAGTTGACAGATTCATTAGTGTCCTCTCTATACCTTGTTCTATGTTGCTTGAGCCTTATGTGCAGAGGTTGCATTGCAGGTGTGCCACTTGTGGATGGGCAATTCACAGAAAATGTTGGTATGTGGCTAGTGGTGGTATTCTGTAGTAGTCTCCATCTAGTGTAAATGAACCTTCTTCGATGAGGTTGACTGGGATGCTTGACTGTAAATATAAGGATACATATTTTGCACTTAGTAAGATGTTACATTAGCCTAGGTGTCCCTTGACTGTACACTTAGTAAGATGTGACAGCCTTGAGGATTTCTCTAAGATCTGTAACCCCTTCAGCCATGTGTATTTAGCTATGATTACAGTACCACATATGAGTTTCCTCCTGCTGGGTGGATTTTAAGACCAATTATGTAGTCTTTGATTGCTCCTAAGATAAAAGTGACACTACCATATGAGTGTTAAATGTTGCGCAAGTCATTGATGTGGTTTTTTGGTCATAAAGCTGGTGTTGGGACATCAATTGATGTTCTCCCTTGGCTTCTTGCATATTGCTCTCCAGAAATATGAGAGCTAGTCTTCAGGGAAGTGTCTTCCAGGTCAATTCCAGCTCCATTGTTACAAATCTGGTCTCCGAAGCATGTCCTGTTTTCTGCAATATGGTCTTATCTTCAAGTTCTGGGAGGCAATCATGGGCTGTGGCAATACCTTGTGTATTTAGGGAGTCTCTTGGACCACCCTGGCCAACAACTCAAAGGAAAGTTTTTCCTGTCAGGCACTGTTTCTTGTTATGTAGCCTTCAGCTATGCACATGGGCTGAGGTAGAGATATAGTATGTGGAATTTGTCTTTATGTTGTTAGACTAATATGATTCCCTCTGCTGTTTTATACTAGCTAGGCATTATTTTTCTCTTCTCCCTCTCTCCCTGTCTAACCTTCACTCCATTGTCTTTCCCATTTAAAGTATGCCCATCGTCCCCATTTCTTCCTTATTAATACTAGTTAGTCTCCTATGACCGCACCTCTCCTGAGCTCCCTTTTCCCCTTATTCCCACAGTTCCTTGTATAATCCTTTCTCCCCCTCCCATTTAAATATCCCCATTTTATCTATTTCTCCCTTAGTAACATCTATCTCCTACTATTCTTCTCTCCAGCTTCCTTCTTTCCCCCTTTCTCCTTGGTTCCTTTCCATTTTCCTGGTTCCTGCAGTTACATCATGATAGATGCTCACATATAAGGATTTGATGCTAGGATCCACAAATGAAGGAGAACATATGTTGTTGTTTTTCTGAGTCTGTGTTACTTCATTTAGCATAATAGTTTCTAGTTCCATCCATTTAACCCATTTGACTGAAAATTTATTATCTAGTTTTTCTTTACTGGTAAGTAGAACTCCACTGTGTACATGTAGTACATTTTCATTATCCATTTGTCAGTCAAGGGACACTTAGGTTGCTTCCGTCCCTATTGTGAAAAGAGCATGGTATATAGAAGTTTCTCTGCAATAGGATGAGTCCTTTGGGTATATGTCAAGGATTGTTAAAACTAGATCAAATGGTAGATTCATTTTTAGTTTTTTAAAGAACTTTCCACAGTACTTTTCATAGGGGTTGCACAAGTTTATGATCCCACCACCTGTGAATGAGTATTCCTCTTTCCCCACATCCTTTCCAGCATTTGGTATCATTTACTTTCTTGATCTTTTCTAGTCTGACTGGAGTAATATGAAATCTTATAGTGGTTTTAATATGCATTTCCCTAATTATTAGTGATGTTGAACACTTTTTAAGATGTTTCTCAGTGATCTTTATTTCTTCTTTTGAGAAGTCTCTGCTCTGATCCTTAGTCCACCTTTTAATTGGGTAACTTGTTTTCTTGATTATTTGTTTTTTTGGGTTCTTTATATATTCTGAATATTAAACCTCTGTTAGATATGTTCCTGGTGAAGATTTTCTCCCACTCCGTGGGTTTTCTCTCCACTTCTTTGGTTGTTTCTTTTGCTGTACAGAAGCTTTTTTTTAAGTTTAAAGGTCCCTCTTGTTGATTATTGACCTTATTTCCTTAATGCCTGATGTCTGATTTAGAACGTTCTTTCCTACTCCTTATCTTGTAGGTTACTACCAATGTTTTCCTTGAAAAGTTCCAGAGTTTCAGGTTTCATATTGAGGTCTTTGGTCCATTTGAAGTTGACTTTTGTGCAAGGTGAAAGATAAGGATCTAGTTTCATTCTTCTACAGGTAGAGATCCAGTTTTTCCAGCACCATTTGATGAAGATGCAGTCTTTCCTCCAGTGAGTGTTCTTGGCCTCTTTGTCAAATATCAGGTGGCTAAAACTGCATGGACTCATGTTTAGGTCTTCAGTTATGCCATTGGTCTCTGGGTCTATTTTTGTGGCAATACCATGCTTTTTATGACTATAGCTCTATAATAAAGTTTGAAATTTGATATATTAAACCCCCTGCATTGCTCTTTGTGCTCAGGGTTGCTTTGGCTCTCTAGGGTTGAAAAGCCATATTTAATCTTGCACGACACAGTACATATATCTCACTACCCTCAACGCATCAGATAAGCTGCTTGGTTCTAGTCAAATATGGACATAATAACAGAGGAATTGTTTCTCTATAATGTTTTCATGTGTTGCTTATCTACTTGCAAATTTTCTTGCATTTGCAATTATTTAAACTGAAGTGTTTGATACTATTAAATAATGAGAACTATATTCCTTTCTTTTAAATTCAGTTAGATAAAATACACCTATATACTATCAAGACTGCTAAAACAAAAGTTGGCATACTTTGATATACTGGACATGATTTCATAACTCTCAATTAAAAGTGGTATTCAGAGTCATCTGGGGAGGTTCACACTCATAATCCCATTACTTGGGAGGTGAATTGAAATACGAGGAGTACCTAGAGTTCAAGGCCAGCCTGGGCTATATGATGCGTGAGAAACTGTCTCCAAAACCAAAAATCAAGAAATAGCAGTCAGTTTTATGAAATACTGAAGATGAGCTTTAGGAATGTAAACATAAGCAGGAAGTGATTAAATCAGATGCAGCTACATGTGCTTGAACAGTAACTTCAGACCACAGTCAGAGATGGGAAAAGTGACTGAACTGGTAAAGTATGGAAGATTATCTAGCATGTGAGATATTCCTTAGTAGATTTATTACACATAAATGACCACTTTTTAGCACAGAACTGGAACATTTGTATTCAGTAGGCTCACATTTCAGTGTCTGAGTTAGTAAAGCTTTTAATAGTCACAACTCTATGTGCTCATATATTGTTTAGAACAAAAGTCTACAGGCAACTGGTGCAAGAATTTGCTTAGATGCCACATCCAAACTCACATCTTCATGGCAACATCTGGCTTCCATTCTTGAAGGACACAAAGATATCCTGGGCAAAGCCAGAGAGCTATGAGGAAAGGGTCTCCACATAGGTCCTCTCTTGTTTATCAGAACCTCTAGCTTTCTAGAAAGCCTTTTTAGTTGGCATTTCATTGGCTGCCTCTGAGTCTGTGAATGCTTCCAACCTCAGCAGATTCTGGAAAGAAGACTAGCTGCATTTAAGCCACAAAGGTGTGAGGGGACACTAAGAAGAAAAATGGTTGGGAATGGATCCTGGTTTCCAGTGAATGGAATCTGCTATAATTCTTCTTGGCATTTAATCTTAAATTTATGTCTCACTTTGGCAGAGAGTTCCAATTTCACCTTCAAAGAATTGTCACACAACCTATCAGGCTTTAACTTTTGTCAAAAAAGATGTGTTCACAGTTGAGTTTTATTCAGTTCATCCTTTCCCCTTATTTTTAGGTAACAAACTGTAGTTTAAGTTGGTACAGATTATATTGTTCTCTTTTATTCTCTTTTGTGTATTTCAATTTTAGTTTTATTTTTCAGAGTCTTTTTTGTCCTCCCCTCCCCCAAATAAATGTCAATACACTTCAGTAGATCTAATAAGTTGAGATGAAGTACTTTTAAAATTTTCATTTGAAATCCTATATTATGCTTAAAATTTAATAGTATGAATAATTAGATTAACAGAAAAAAGCAAATTTGGATTTTTTTCCAGCTCTTTGAACAAAATACACATTATAGAAATATTTTCCTTATAAGACACCAGACTTTTTGAGTATTTGTAGATTAGTATTATAAGTAATTTATTAGGGTCATGTTTACACTTTATAATGAAGGGACTTTGTTGTTACATTTTGCCCTGAGGTTGTTTTGTGGGAATATCTTGATGTACGGTATTTTTTCCAATTTATTCCTATTTAATATTTTTACTCATTAACCTTTATAATTGAGGCATGTCTGTACCTATCAACATTTATTTCGATTTAAGTTTAGAATAATTCAACTCTTAAGAAATAATGAGGCTGTTAGTAAAATCATGACATTTTAGAAAAGTATTCTTTTTTAATTCCAAGAATTCTTGTTCCACTCCAGGAATATAAATACCCTCCAAATTTATAGAATTTTATTTTACAGCTTTTTTTTACTAGTATATACTTAATTTTATTAAGGAGTATTACATATTTTAAATATATTTTCATTGATTTTTATAGATTTCATAAAATAATTCTTAATCATTTTTAGCCCTCCCCTTTTGTATATGCACCCACCCACAGGATTTCAGGAATTATATCATTTGTGTAGCATGAAAATAATCTAATCTGCAAGAGCAAAAGTTTCAAAATTTTCCAACTTACACTAATCACTGAAATGAAAGCCAAACTGCTTAGACAAATGAGATTTCAGACTAAATTTTCAGCTCCTAAATTTTCCACCCTTTTTAGACCTAGTACATCTGTGTGTAGAAAGGGGACACCCCATATCTTGTAAGACATTAAATCAGCCAGTGCTGCTTGTCTTGTAGAATATTTAACAGCATCTCTGGCATCCTGCCTCATTCCCAATGGCACGACCCCCAACTCAAAATACTACCTCTGCATTAAAAAGCACAACCAGCCAATGCCAAATGTCCCAGCGGACACAAACCTGCCCTTGAATATGAACTACTAGACTAATTGTTGAATCAAATCAGTTTTTTTGTTTAATGATGATTGGTTTGAGCACTTTCATGGTGTAAGAAGAGGTATAAATAATACAGTTTAGGACTGTGGGTTTGGCGAATGTTACCTTGATTCAAATTCTCTAGCCTGTTTGCGTTGCAAACGTGAAAGCAAGTGAGGGAGATGTGCTTAATGTCTCACAAGGCTCTCTTCCCTTTCTTACCTATTATCAGAATAGAATGATCTGTTTGGAGAGACAAAGAAAGGTTCCTCAACAGTATACTTCTAAACTGTCTCGTTATTTCTGGACAGGAAAGCATTATTAAGTCCACAGACATGGTGATCTGCTTATTGATACTGCCGTGTTTACATCTTCTAAGTCCATGGACATGGTAATCTGTTTATTGGTACTGCCTCTTTACATTATTCACGCGATTGCCTCCTATACTATTTTCACATATGTTTGAAAATAATGTGAAAAATGATGTTGACATTTTTCTCTTTCTTCAGAATGTTTTTCCTATTTATAGTTTAAGATCCATAGAAGGCTGTGTTTGGTCAAAGCATGGTGAGGACTTGATGGAGAGGGTTTGTTTGGCTGGGAAATGCTGTTGGTTGCTTGTGAAACATTCTGTGTGTTTAATTTAACAGCATTTTAGACTACCTAGTTAAAGAGGTTAGCAGCAATCTCTGTCCCCTGGGCCTTGTCAATTCAAGGCCAACTCGGTTATAGCTTTATTGCCTTCATTTGCTTTATTCTTAAAATATAAATTAGATGTTTCAAATATTAAGGAAACAGAACTTTTTTCATCCTCTCGTTCTCACAAGCTACATATACAGAAAATTGTGTTTGTATTTGACTAGAAGGAAATAGTAATTGATATTTCCTATTCAACTAACTAGACACAAAGACAGCTATATTCACTTCCAAAAGACACATATTTAAAGTACCTATATCAGTCAACGAATTGGCATTGTGTGAACTGATGTTGGCTGCAGCTGCACAAGGCATCAGGTGCTCAATGAACCGGAAGAGGCGCAAGGGAACAGATCATTGTTTATTTTGTGCTATTTGGTTTTCCAGCAAACAACTTGACCCAGAAGCTCCCTACAGCAGGTATGGCCTCCTAGATTGTTAGTGCTGCACTGGCTAGAGAAAGGGCCGGCAACTTCCTTCATAGTCTGCTGCAACCTGGGAACCTATGTATACCAATAAGCAATCTAGTTACACTAAGAACAATTTGTGGGAATATTCTAAGATAAGAACTGCTCTTCTGGCTACCTTGGCTAGGAGGTACCATAGAGGTATCTATCTGTAAGGAGGTCTAGTTTAGGTTGATACTGTAAATTCATAGGAGTGACTGAGGATATTGCAACTTTTTTCCTCATCTTCATCTTCCCAAGAAATGATGCACCAGTCTAGCAAACCACTGTTTTAAGGGTCATCTTGGCTTAAAGTTTTCACATAAAGTAACATGATCTTGAGCACCTAAAAGCAAAATATAGATTATTTTGAAATATGAAATATAACTTGCTACATTCAGTTAGTGACAGATATTTGGGTGATTATTATTTTATTTTCATATTTTGCATTTTCCAAAATTAAAAATCACCCAACAGGAAGGAAAAAAAAAAGGAATTTTCTAATTGTAAATAGGAAAGTTGTCCTTGGACTCAGCTTTGTGTGCACAGAGATGTATTACATATATATTTATTCCTTACATATACCCTATGAGTAATATCCTTTTATCTAGATACTAAAGTGGCACATTTACCTGGGTGCTGACTAGAAGGGAGTTCCACTAGATATATTTCCTCCAGTTTTACAAATAAAGACACATTTTGCATATTTAACTCTAATTCTTGTTTTATTTCTCTAAATCTAATCATAAATCTAAATCTAATCTAACTCTAATCTCATCATTCAAACTCAAGAAAATGCTATAAAGTCTGCAAAGGCACCTCAGGACAAAAAAACAAGACCTCTTTTCCACATGACATTTTTAGATCAAACGTTTAAGTAATTCCGGGGTTTATTCAATGTTTTCAATACTTGCAAAGGAACAAACCTGGCACTGGGTATACAAAAATATTTCTCCTTTATCCCAAAGAGAGACAGAGTCCATTATCAGTGCTACATAGCATCAGAAATTATTGAAAAGTTTTGTGTGTGCATGTGTGTGCATATTCATGTATGTACACACACATGTATGTGTGTATATACGGAGGCCAGAAGACAGTCTTGGATGTCATTCTTCTGGCTTCATTAGGCAGTCTAGGTTGACTGTCCAGCAAGTCCCAGGGACTGCCTATTTTAGCAGATTACAAGAGCTACAGTGGCATGACCTACATGCCTAGCATATGTAATGTGCGCTGAGAATTAAACAGGTCCTCAAGCTTTTGAAGCACACACTTTAGATACTGAATTCTTGCCCAAGGCCACCGAAAGTTGTGTTTTTTTTTTTTTTCTCATGTAAATCATGACTATTTTTAAAAGTGCAAAATAAAATTCCTGCAAAACAGTTAACTGAGAATTAACTGATGTAAAATTAGGAATTCTATTGAAGACACTACTTCTCACGATGAACAAACCCTAATATCCTCATAGTATGATGGTTATATTTTATTTAAGGCCTGTAGCCAGCATCTAATTTTACTCTCTGACAATTCTTTCATTTTAAAGTATAAAAGCTTTCTTTTGTGATGGGAAAAACTGAAAACAAAAACAATATTCTGAAATTCAATGTGGGGATAATTTTGAAATATGGCAATCACATTAATTAGCCCTTAACTCAAAGAGACTGTCATCAAGAGGTGCACATGCTTTTACTCACTTCTGATGATTAAGATTATACACCAAGTGCTCTATCTCAGGATACCATGTGATCAGTCTGAGACTCATGCCTGATGGCTGTCACACACGGAATGATAAACAAAAGATGCATACTGGATGATTCAGTTTTACAGTAAACTTGAGATTCTTTACTCAGAGTAGTTAATGTGGAATTAAGTTTTCCTAGTACCCTGGAACAAATCTCTATAACCTCCCAATTAGACAGCCTAATTATCAATATATTTAAATTTACAAAGTGGAACATAAGGAATGATCTTGACTGAGGCCTAGGAGGTAGCTAGCTGATCAGTACAACTAATAAAATTATGGATGAAAATATTTATTTTTAATAAGTACTTTCTTCTTTTGGAATAAATACAGTTTTGTTTAGTTTTACATATCTAAACCTAATAAAAAAACTGTCCCATCCTTGTCTAGCATTTTATTGCTTTCAAATATCATACAGTTTCTAAAATAGTCTGCTAATGATACATCAATTGTTTTCTGATGAATAAACAGAGACTGGCAGACAATATTGAGGCAGGCTTTCTGTTCTACTATAAAAATTATTTAAATGCAGAATTAGTGTTTTATTCATAAAATCCGTAGTTCCTAAATATGTTTGTTTGATTAAATAGAAATGTTGTTACCTAATGTCACATATTGGAAGATTAAGTATGCTAAACCATATGTTTATTTACTTAATATTAAATAAGAGGAATATTAAATATGTTATATACTGTATTAAATTTAAATGTTATAACATTATTAGACTGAGGCTGTAGGGTAGTTATTAAGATACTTGCCTCCATGCAGCAAGACTAAGGTTCAGTCCCAGTACTTGATAGATAAGGGTAGGAGAATCAGGAGTTCAAATCCAATCTCTGCTATACTGAGAATTTTAGGCCAGTCTCAATTGTGAGACCCTGCCTCAGAAAACATAATAAAATAAAGAAGAGTTGATAACATTATTACATTAAAATGATACAAATTTGTATTTTATTTTTATAATTTTTCCTATAACTGGATACAGCACACCACTGTGATTTGCTAAAACTGGACTAACTAAATTTGCACATCTTTTTCTCGAACAAGACATTTTTGTCATGTCAAAGGTCTGAATTGGAATGAAATCGGTATTATTTTCCAATAAATTTCTACCACATCCTCAAGTGTTTGGGTCACTCTTCTAAATACATTATCACATATTTAAGATAGTTCATGCTGAACTAATTTTGTTACTTGTTTCCAACATACAGTTCGCAAAATACTTTGTTCTTTGTATTATAATATAATGGAAATGATACTCTCTAAAACTACTTTAATGTCTCAATGATGGGGATGGAAACACAAAGATTATCATCTATTTATATTTTTAATACAAAGCAATACTGGCAACATAGGCACAAAAATGTATTTTTAAATGTGTGAAAAGGATATGCTGTCATAGCAGTAGTAGATTTCCCCTCCATTTTCACTGATACACAAAGAACTCAAGTGAATCCTAAGAATCACAAGGTTCTGCCAACTCAGACATCACCTTTAAAGAGAGCCTTCTTTTGTAGACCACTGCCAATTCTTTCTTTGTAATAAGAACAAATCGGCATAACAAGATGATTCAGGAACACAGTTTGTGCAAGTTTACTTACAGAGAGAGAACAAACATTTCAAGTTGAGAACTACAGTTGTTGTAGCTGATTTACTGTATCACATTCACTGAAGGTCTGAGAGAAGATTCACTATGGTTACTTTGTAATTACGAGTCACACCTTGCATATAAGTCAAGGAATACCCAGCTTGGAAGGCTGGCAGGATCTCTCAGAAAACACAAGTAGAAGTCCTCAAAAATATAGAATATGAAGACTTCTAGAAATTGTAGAAAGCTGTTTCGTTGTCTCTGTTGTTTCTGTTTGTTTTGAAACAGGATAGCCCTGTGTAGCCCAGGCTGGCCTGACTCTTGGTGAGTTGTCTCTCACCCTTCTGCATAGTATTACAAGTCTGTGATATCACAATCCTCCTAAGAAATTGTAGAAACATTTTAAAAAATTAGAATTAATGCTTGAGCTGAAAGAATCTTTATGGGGTTCGTAACTTTCTTGAATCATGACATTAAACAGAATTGCATGATATAGATATCCAGTAATCATTTTCTGTGTCAACAGTAACACAAGTTTTCTCTACTCCAACTATGTGTTTTCCTGTGGTTCTTCACCTTATCTAGATGCATCTCATCTGCCCTTCCTGAGAATACCTTAGAGTCTGCCTTCCGGTATCCATCCTCTTACAAATCAAATGTAAAACAATGGCTAACAGATACTGATCATCCACTGTGAACCAAGCACTGTGCTTAGATATATTTATTTCACCACGTCTTGTAGCAAACCTTAGCAGTGTGCATATTTGTCATTGCCACCTTTGTGGTCTTTGTGGGGAGAAAAAGAGAAGCAGTAATTTTGCTAAAATCATACTGCCAAAGACCAGAAGACCTACCATCAAAGTCTTAAGCACAAACATACAACAAGCACATTGAAATAGCATACCCCCCACAGAGTAAGTCAACTGCATTTATTATATAATATGTTATATAATTACTGTCAAACTTTTACTCAGTGAAGAGGATAAGAGTGATTTTTAATCCTTAGTCTGTGATAAAAGTGTGCCTGGAAAATGATTAACCAGGATTCTCTCTGAATGATATCTGCATGACCCCGTTCATGCCATTTATACTTCCTAGTTCCCTAGGAAGTTCTCGTGGTATAGTTCTGCAATGCACACTTCCTCGATTGCAGCACTATAAACTGACCGAAGATCAATGACATTGCCCTGGAGCCTAAAGATAGTATACTCTTTCTGAAAATACATCTCTTTTAGTCCCCTTCTGTGGAGTGTTCCGATTGGCTTAATCTCTTTCCACTGCTCAAACACATTTCCTGAGAACTTTGCTAAATGAGAGAAATTCACTGAGCAGAATTCTGGAGGCTAGAAAGTCCAAGATCAAAGTGCTGACAGATTTGACGGCAGACATGGTTCATTCCTCATAGAGACCTCTTTCTTGTGCTCACATGGTGAAAAGGGCATGGAAGCTTCGTCATGCTTCTTTTATAATGGGCTTTTGTCCAGCTGAGGTCATTTCATCAAGTTTTGAGATTCTGCCCTCACAATGTAATCATTTCCCAAAGTCCCCACCTTTAAACACTTCCACCTTGAGGGGGGAATGCAAAATGTGAATTATAAAGAATATATACATTTAGATTGTAAATGATATTTCAGTTCAGACTATAAGTAATAACTAATAATGGTCTGTTTTCTGCATTGCTATTCTCAAAGAGAGAGTTCACTACTTATGTCTTCTTCTGTCCTTGAGGATGCCCTGGTTCCTTTTCAGTTATCAAAAGCAAACTCCCCTTCAAGATCCACCTAATTTTTTTATTCAGCAAATCATTATTAAGCATAACTGTATTAGCTACATTTCTTAACATTGTGACAGCACATCTGACACAAATAGCTGAAGGGAGGATGTACTTGACTCACAGCTTCAGCCCTGGCTTGCTTGGTTGCGTGTACATGAGCACAGCAAGACATCAGGACTGTAGCAGAGGAGACGGTTCACTTCATGACAGACAGGAAGTGGAAGCAAGGGGGTTACTGGGGGGCCAGGGAAGACCTTAAAAACACATCCGAATTTGGTGGTTGAATGAGAATGTCCCCACAAGCTCCAGTATTTGGACATTTTGTCCAGAGTTGGTGGAGCTATTTTGAGAGGTTTTAGGAAGCACATCACTGGGGCAGGCTTTGAGAGTTCCTAAGACTTGTCAGATTTTCAGTCCCTCTCGACATCCTATGACTGCTTGAAGGTATAATTGCTCAGCTTTCTGCTCTGGCCCACCTCTACCACCACGTCTCCCCCGTCATAATGGATTCTTGTCCCTCTGAACTCTAAGTTGAATAAACTCTTCTTTCCCTAAGCTACCATGGTCATGAGTTTTATTACAGTGACCAACACAGTGACCTACCTCCTCCAGCTAGGCCATGCCACCTAATTCTTCCAGAACCTCATGGCATAGCATCACCAAACATTCTCCACATGAGTTTGTGCAGAACATTCCACTTTTAACTTCAAGAGCCCATCTTCAGGGACAGTGTGCTGCCCAGAAAGTTTCTACAACCAATTCAGGCCAAAGCAATGTGAAATATATAACTTATATTCAATATTAACCCACGTGACAATTTCTTATTTAGGCACATTTTCTTTGAAATAATTATATTGTGTATCTTTGATTAGTATTTGTTGACCTAGACATTCGATGTAACTATAAACTTCTAAGGAATGTGGGCCTCTTGTATCAACACTGTTTTTGTATCCTGTGGCATGCCCTTAATTATTGTTGAGTTCACTGAATATGGTTTTTAATCTCCCACTGACAATCATCTCTACAAGTCATTTGACTACAGCTATACTGAAGGAGCCCTTGTTAAAAGAATAGGATCGAGTAAGTAATGATAACACATACACAAAAATAAAACTTTGCTATTGAAAATTTACTTTCAGATCTGTGTTTTTATTTCTGCCTACAAAAGCTTATGAAAGAAATCAGAAATAATGGTCACCGTGTACTTCATAGGTGTCTGAAATACTGAACAAAAATGGGAAAAGCTTTGAAATGCAGTCATGAAAAACATAATTTTGTTATTATTACTGTGGATAAAATGTTTCTTTGCAAGAGTAGTGTCTGACTCTCATTAACCCAATTTCTGTAAATATTATTTGGAGGAAGAGTTCAAGGTGATGTCATGGCAGATGTTATCACTATAACATGCAAAGTCTCTCAGGGAAAACACAGGAGAGAGAGTCTCATCAGGAGAAACATTGTCTGCAAAGACTGAATCCTTGATGAACAGCCACATGAGCTCTATTTATTGTCTTTAAGTCCTGTCTAAAAGACAAAAAGAATGTCCTTAGTCATTGGAATATTATGTTAGAGCTTTGATATGTTTCTTTTGAGGGAAAGAGAAATGGGAGTGGAAAGGCTGTGAAACTTACTGTTAATTTCGTTGTAAATAGATTGAAAGAAATAAGCCTTTTCTTAAAAGAATCTCAAGTTCATACAAAGTAGGATAAAATGTTCAAAACCCATGTCTAAATGTGTCAGAATATTTTAAAGAAGCATATTAAAGGAAAATTGCATTATACTCTTTTCATGATAAGCTTGTAGGCGTATACCGATTCTCTAGTAGCAACTAGGCTCATATGGAAATTGGACAATTAAAATGTTCTGTCCTAAACCAGCGATTCATAAAACCACCTAAAGAAATTGAAAAAGTCCAAGGACAAAATGCAACGGACTAAGTAAGAATGTGGGATACCAGAAGAGGAGCTCCTTCCTCACAGAATCAAAGAGAGAGGAGGGAGGTACAAGCAGGCTATCTCATCTCCTCGGAGACCCTCCCTCAAAGCCATCTAGCATAGTCAGCGGTGCTGATGCACAACACTGACGGACATCCAAAGGAGGAGTACAAGCCAGGGCTCCTCTCCTGCACTCTTGTCTCTTTTCTGATCAATCAACTGTTCGTGAAGTGGCGGGAGCTAAAAGGGCTTTTCCTCCTTGGATTTGTATTCTGCTTTGGTGGTTTCCTTGATGACGCCATAGGTTAGGAAATAGGTCCTAGCACCTTACTGCCTCGATTTTAGACCTTCCCTTAAATGAAACATCTTCTTTGCATGTGTAACTGAATTTCACACAAAGAAAATTAATAATAAGCACATATATACAGGTTCTTTCAACAATGTATATCATTAATGTAGTTTACAAGCTATATAAAACCAAGGGGGCCATGTGAGCCAGTGAAAACTATCTTTTGACAAAGTTGTTTCAAATTCCACACTTGTTCTACACAGCTCATTTACTTCCCAGTCAGTGCTAGCACAGGCCACACGAACATCTCAGTAGTGTTCCTGACCTTACGCCTTGTAACACAGCTTATAAAGTGCGTAGAGATCCCTTCCCTGAGAAACAAATGCTCCTTAGACTGTTCTGAAAGGCATTAGTGAAATTACAATATGAAGACTGATGTCAGATGAAAAAAAGAGAATAAATCAAAGTGCATTTTATGCTACATGAAATGTGACTATGAATAAGCTGCAGTGGTGTGGATGGGTCTATGAGTGGGAAGTGTGATCTAGCTTCTGCTCCCAGATACCAGCTACCTGTCAGAACTCCATCAAGGTCAAATAACAAACTAAAGATGGAGGACTAAATTAAAATCACCTTACAATGAATGGGAATAACTATATGACCTTATCACAATCATTAGATTTCATAAAAATTGAACTGAAATATATATTTTAGTTGATTTTAAAGCCAGAACAAATTCCTATGCATAGTTTAAAGTCACCTAAATCAAATATTCTTATAAGAGTATTTGAAAAATACTTCACTTATTATTTTTATTTGATGTGTGTGAGTGTATTGCCTGCATGTAGGTAGGTTCACAGGTGTCATTCAGGGCTCATGCAGGTCAGAAGAAGATCTCGATCCCCTGGAACTGGAGTTATGGATGATTGCTTGCCACCATATGGGAATTGAACCTGGGTCTTTTACAAGAGCAGCCATTTGCTCTTAACTGCTGAGTCATCTCTCCAGCCCCAGTGATTATTTTTTTCAAATACAATAGTAGGCATTTGAAAAATGAATGCTTACAGATGGAAAGGGGAACAGACTATTTGATGCATTGCATCTGCAAAAGCTCCCACGGAGCATAGTGTTTGTAACACTAAATGACAGGCTCTAATATATTGCATATTATATTGCATTGACATTTTAAGACGTATTTGTTGAAGTCTTCTGCATGCCAAGCACATGTGATAATAAAAGAAAAAGACCTGTCTTCTCATGGGGCTTACACATGCTAATCCTATTACCAAACAATATCAGTGCGTATAACTAGAGTGCAAAGGGAATACTAAACAGCACTTTGTTATGGACAGATTCTTCTCACTTTCCTCTTCTTATTGCTAGTTGCATTTAGAAAGCTTCTTCGTTCACAGAAAATGGAACATTTCTGTAAAATCAGATATTAAATAACATGAACTTGATTAATAAGCCTAAAAAGACATGTATGGTAATGTTCATCTTCTAGATTATCCTGTGCCTATCTGTGTCCGATTATCCTTTCACTCATCATATTTTCCTCAGTGATCATAGTAGATCAGTCTCTGTTACAGGTTTGAGTCATAAAGAACATGAAGAAAGTCATCTCCACCCAGGGACCTGGTATAGTGATCTGGAACTGAGGTGGAGCAGGGTCAGCACAGAGCCTAGTACAGGCTGTGCAAGTAGACCCAATACTCCCTGAGAGACTTAGGCATGGTGAGGTTGTAAAGGCAAAACTGTAACCTGAGGGAGAAACAGAACTCCTGAGGAAGACTCAGTCATATCTAGTCCATCTGAGCACAGACCAATAGAAACCTGCAGTAGAAAAATCAAATCATGAGAGGACAAAGACTACAAAATCAGATACACAACCCAGGCACAGGGGTGCATGCCTTTAATCCTGTTGGATCTCTGTGAGTTTAAGGCCAGCTTGGTCTACATAGCAGGTTCCAAGTCAGCTGAGGCTACAGGAACACCCTGTCTCAAAAAGACCAACACCCCCCCCAAGAAAAATGAGATACATCCAGTTAAATTTCATAGTGGAGGGGCACACTCCTCATATCCACACACAACCTGATGGTGTACCAACTTACTGCACTTGCTTGAATTTCCGCAGTGTCTTCCATCAATACATATGAAATTATAAGCCCCACAAAAATATGAGAATAAGCAATCCATTGTTAAAATGTAAACAGACTGAAAGAAGTAAGTGCTAAATACTGGCACCATCACTGAGCATCATAACATTATCTATGGCAAATATGAAGAATTCAGGGAAATAAATGGGAAGAAAGATGAAAGAGCACCACACAGAGGGACATCTATTGGAATTAATTCAAACTAAATTCCAGCTAATCTAAAGAAAGGGAATTAAAAAGATCAGAATGAAAGTGAGTGAAGCAGAAAATGAAGAGAGAAGACAAGAAATCCATAAAGCCAAAAGCTTTTTCTTTCAGAAAAATCAATAAATTGCTAAACAGGCAGACTGATCAAGAAGAAAAAGATATATAAATGACCAGAGGGAGTACTATAAACCACTTTATGAAAGCAAATGTGATAACTGAGAACAAAAGGGTGAGTTCTTTGTAAAGTACAACTTGCCAAGGCTCATCAAAGCAGAACTAGATAAGCTGGCAGTCTGTACACGTCTTTTAAAGAAACATTATTGTGATAAACTCAATGTCCCCCAAGTTTCACTGATGAATTCTGGAAAGCATTTAAGGAAGATATGACATCAATTATACATACGCCAAAGGGGCACATCTAGAAACTGAAAAAAAAAATATACTCTAAGTTATGTACTAAGCCAAGCAATGTGTCTTTAAGGACAGTTTAGCATGTGGAGGTTAGTTAGGTGTAATAATGCACACCTGTAATTCCAACACTGAGAAAGCAGAGACTAGTGATGTCTGTGAGTTCAAGGCCAACTTGGTCTATGTAGTGAGTTCCAGGCCAGCCAGGGGTACACAGTGAAACCCTGTCCCGAAAGAAAGAAAGAAGAAAGAAAGAAAGTCCATTCGTTTATCAATATTGCAAAGTAAAACCCAAAATCAGGTGATTCACTTAATAGATATAGAAAAAATAGTTTATAAAATTAAACATTCATTCTTGGTAGAAACTCTCTGCAACATGATTCTTAGGAAAACTAGACTCAGAAATAAAAATGAACTTCCTCTCCTTGTAAAAGGCATTGTTAAAAAACCTGAGGAGCTTTCACCAAATTGTCAGAGATCAAGAAAAAAGGGAAGTTTTTCTTGCCACATTCACTCAACACTGAATTCTTTGTACCAGCCAGTGCAGTAAGACAGGAAAAATAATATATAGAATAAAGAGGAAGAATTAAAACTGCTTTCATTTGAAGGTAACATGGCTGAATATATAGAAAACCCTACAAAATTTACAAACAAGGAAACTAGAACAAGTTTAAATATGTTTAATGATACAAGGATAACATCAAACATCAACTCCTTTTGTTCCTCCCCTCAATTGCTAGAATTTCAGAAGTACACTACGATATCTGGTTTATGCAGAGCTGGGTATTGAATTCAGGGCTTTATATATGCTAAGAAAACACTCTATCTCCCCTAATCCCAACACAATGGATAATTGTGGAGGGTGGTGTTCATATGTCTTAACTTGTTGAAATATTTTGCTGCATGTTTTAGAATCAGTTCTAAATCTAAGACATGTCCTACTTTAACAATTTTATCATTTACTTTAGTTTTTGTTGCTTGTGTGGTATGTGTCATTTACATTTCTTTGTCTGGATATGGACACTTGTATGTGCAGATATGCATTCCACATATGTGCACATTTATGTGGAGGAAAGAGGTTAACATCAGGTGTCTTCCTCAATTTATTCCCACCTATTTCCTAAGCAGGGGCCTAGTACAGGCTGAGCTTCTCATTGACTCCAGAGCTCACAGATTTGGGGATCTAAACTCCCATCCATGAGTTTGCACAGAAAGTACATTATTGATTAATCCATCTCCTCAGGTTCCCAGACCCTAACTGCATAAAAATTAAAAATATTAATGATGTCCTATGTAATGTTTTGAAACATGTAAATATTATGTGATGTCTTAGTATCCTTTCTGTTGCTGTGATAGAAACACTGATCAAGGGAACCTATAAAAAGAAGAATTTATTTAGCTTATGGTTCCAAAGGGGCAAGAGTCCATCATGGTGGGGAGGCACGGCGGCAGAGGTGACTAGAGTAGACACAGCAGCTAAACCCTTCAAGCAGGCACAGGAAGCAGAGGGAAACTGCAGATCAGGCAAGACTGAAGAACTCTCTAAGCCCGACACCAGTGATGTGTTTCCTCCAACATGGCCACACCTTCTGAGACCTCCCAAAACAGTCCCATCAACTAGGGACAAAATGTCCAGATACTTGGAGCCTATGGAGGACATTCTCATTCAAACCACCACTTGTGATGTTTGAATCATGATAAATACATCTAGCCCCTCACCACTTAGCATTTCTTTACAGTAAAAGCATTTGGAATTCTTTTCTTTAGTTTAGTTTTTAAGGATAAAAATTTCAACATCTAGAAGTTATATAAATGATAAGAAAAGTCTAAAGTCAGACAAGTGCTGCAATGTAGGCTATCATCCTTATCAAGATCATGTCTGATTCTCACTGTTTCTTACTTGGGGATATAAAGTCACAATTTTACCAAATCTAGCTGTTAGCTGAGGATCAACTGTGGACCGCAAGACAGGGAGGATTTTGCTTCACTCAAACTCAGCATTTCTAATTCTGCAGGCTCTAGGAAGGCCTTTCTAAACATAGCATGAAGCAAAAAGTTGCTAAAGGGACACAAATTAACCATTTTATTATGTAATAATTCAAAAACCTTTTGAGGAACTGTGTAAGTTGTAGTATATTTAACATACAAAGCACTAAAGGATTCAGCCACTGCCCCGCCCACCACCCATCAGTGTGCTCGATAAACCCATTTCTTTCAAAGTCAAAACAAAAGCAAACAAAAGTTAAATACTAAAGAAACACTAAAGTCGACTCATAAATTAAAGGATAATAACTTTCATAAGTTCTTCAAATTAGCAGAAAACTTCCATAATGATTTTTTTGAAACTTGATTGATGAATTATTTGATGAATGTTTACTTTGTGACATTAAAACTCATCCATTGTATATTTTGAAGAACTATAACATGACTGGGCATGATGGCACGTTCCTTTAATCCCAGCACTAAATAGATGTAGCTCAGCCCAGGTTACGTAGTGAGTTGCAAGTTGTCTGGGGTTACAGGAGACCCTGTCTCAAAAAGACCCCTCCCCTCAAAGAAGAGAAAGGAAAAAAATCTGTAATGCTAGTTTTACTGACTTTGAACTATTCACTGAAGAGAAGAATAAATATTTGAGGACACCTAGAAATTTTTGAGATACAGTTTATGTGCATTTGGGAAATAAATTTTTAAAAGTAGAACTTGGCCATATGCTCCTTTTCATAGTTTAATGAAGTCTTGCTAACGAAATCACAGTAAAAGTCTATTGAGAACAAGAAGCTAAAAAACATCATCCCCCCAAATCTCTGATACTATCTGTAGATTACGTGATTTCATTAAAAGACCACAATCTAAAAGCTTTGCATTTAATTGGTATCTGGAGTTTGGGGGCATTAGATATTAGGGGAGGAATCATAACATTCTGGCTTCTTCACTGTATTCGTTCATTTGTATTGCCCCAATAGAAATTCAAAGGATGGATAGTTTATATTAAAAAACACACTTATTTCTCTCAGTTCTGGAGGCTGGAAAGTTCAAGACCGAGGCAGGGGCATGTGGGAAAATCTTTCTTGCTTGTTGTTTCATGTGGAAAAGCATAGGGAGGACGGGAGAGCAAGACAAGAGGGGCCAAACTCATTCTTTTACAAGGGTCCATTGTCAGTGTAGAAACATCAAGCTGTTTAAGAAGTCAGTGTCCTTAAGATGCAAATGGGTCCTATTCGTCTTCACCTCCCAATACCATAGCATTGGAGATTAAGTTTCTAATACATCAGACTCAGAGGACTTACAGAAACCCTAACTATATGGGGCTGGCCTGTGCTAAATTTAAGTTGACTTGAAGAAGCTCTAGGAAGACAGATTGGTCATTATAAATATGTTAAAAATATCACAAGGAACATTTGCGTTCAGGAAGGATGGTGATATCCAGTTATTTTACTGAGTTCTTGTTGAACACTGAATAGCAGGCAATCCATTTCAAAATGCTTTATATTCCTTATTTTTCATCTCCTTTTATTTAGTAAGAAAAAGAAGACTCCAACTGCTTAGCTTCAGGAATGGGAAGGATGACATACATGAACTTCATTTAATGTAAATTTATATATTTCCACAGCCGGCTTCATTTCCATAACTGCTGAATGACCAGAAGCAGGAAAGTGTTGCTGACTGCAAACGCTATTAGCAAAAGAATGAAAAGGTGTTGGCTTTCAGCAATTAGTGAAAGCTCCATTCATCTCTGAGAGTGTTAAAAGCTCAAACAGCTGGAGTTACAAAACCAGCAAGCTGTTGCTTATGGTCTGCATGTATCTGTATCTATGTGTGGAGCAATTCAGAGTGAATGAATCATACAGCCTGAAATACTATCAAAAGAATATGCCTCCGAGAAGTCTTCAGCTTCAATGCAAAGCAAGTGGAAGAAGCATGCAGTGTAGTCTCTGATCTTCCCAACCCAGTTCCCACAATTTATCTAGTGTGCTGATGATGGCAGCTATGGAAATAAGACTCTAAATATCAAGTGTTCTAGCGATATGAAATTCCTGCCAAATGCAGACTATGTCCTCTTCTGACTCAATCCTGTATGTTCACCATTCTCCTCAGCTATCATGAGTGACTCTCTTAGGCTAGCTTTCATCTAGTGCCTACAGATCAAAGCAAATCAATTAGATTCATCTGTGTTTCAGATAACATTTTATATTGTTAACCACCTTCATAGGACAGCCTTAAAGAATAAATTGTAGGTTGCCATGGAGGCCCAGTGTTTCATGTACTCTGCTGGGACGGGGCTTTTAGGTGCACCAGTTCCAATCCAGTCGGGTGTGTGAGTTCTTTCTTCTCTTTTCTGAAGGACTGGCTCTCTTCGTCAAACCTGACATTAGACATACCCCAGTTGAAATTTTCCCTATGGAGATCTCTCTATTCTTAGCCATGCAAAGATATGAAGTTATAAATGAAAGCTACCCCCTGGTTCCTGTTCTACAGTGCATGGCAGGAAGATCTTGGGCCAGTGGGTAGATCTCAACTCTTGTACTCTAGCCCCCCCTTCAGAGGTGATTTGATTTCTGGACAACTGTAATCTATCTGAGGCTAGGAAATGTAAGCAGAAAGTGCATCTGTGGCCTGTCAGCTTCTGCTCTCCAGTCTTTCCCTGTGAAAAACCTTACAAAGTGACTTAATGTTATTTTTTTCTTATTGTGTCGCAGAATCTTTTGACACAATGGTGTTCTAATGTGCCAACTCACCAATGGTGCATAGTTTAGCAGTTATAGCTAACATTCCAAGCTTGAACTACATAGTCTTTAAATCATCATTCCAACCTGATGCATAGGTTGTAGCTAATATTTAATTATTTCCATTTTGATATTATATGCATATTTCAGTTAATTCTTGTTAAAATGCGTAGCTGAATGGTAATACCAAATAATAACCTAAACACAATGTGTTTATCTACATAAACATCACTGGTTTGGATATTTTCTCAGAATTTTTTCTTTCCACAGTATATTACTAGGAAATATATTACCCTCATTAAGCACAGGGCTACGTTCCAAGACTTCCAGGATATCAGATCCTCCCCATAGTACCAAACTCTAACATTTGCCTTTATCATGAGATCCAAGATAAAGTTTAATTTATAAGCTAGACATGGTAAGATACTGAAATTAGTAATAATAAAATGGAAGTTAAGTATAATGGAACACATCTATAATCTTGGTCCTTGGGAATTAGAGACAAGAGGATCATAAGTTCAAGCTCATTCTTGGCTACGAGGAAGTTCAAAGCCAGACTCAGTTCAAAACAAAGCAAAACCAACCAACCAACCAACAAAAATCCATAACGAACAGCCTAACAATATACTGTAACAAAAGGGGTACAATTGTGGTCTCTCTCAAGTAGTACACTGCAGAACAGGCATGGTTCTTGATGTCACAGGCAGTGAGACATTCTCATTTAAGCACAAGCTTTGGGAAATCTAGACCATTTTTCTGATAACAAAGATGGCTCTAAGTGACTAGCAGGAAGTTAGCCTGGGTCACAGTGATTCACAATCTGGGTGAGTGGAGAATAGTGATGTAACATTTAACCACTCTACTCAGAATGGCATGCAGCATTACCTAAAAATGCTCTCTGCAATTCTCCATTAATGTAGAATATTTTCAGAGACTTCACTTGATCACAAGTAAATTGGAATGATTATAAATTCCTGCCTCAAAAAACTAAGATTGTGGACTAACAGAAAGTTTGCAACTGTCAGTGATTAATATATAACTTTTCCTTTTGGAGCATAAGCTTCTACATGTAAAGACTAAGACTCAATTGTATGATGATGTTATGTGGCTATGTGAAAGAATATGGTAAATAAACTGAAGCTTTTGTTTGAAAATTATAACTTTGTGAAATTTGGGTCAACTGGAGCTACATGAAGAACCTGTCTCAAGAAAGAGGGAGGGAAGGAAGGAAGGAAGGAAGGAAGGAAGGAAGGAAGGAAGGAAGGAAGGAACGAAGGAAGGAAAGCTTAACATTTACTCTTTGTGGTTGAAGTATATAAAATGTATTGAAGTATATAAAATGTTTAATCTATAATTATTGCAATGTAAAATTTGCATCGAGCTGTGTATACTTTAAGGCATTCTTCTTATTTTGACTTTAAATGCTAAATGAGGCAAGTTTTTAAGCATAGTTTCCACTGGATCATGTAAATCAGTAATGGCTTATTTACTATAGAAATGAAATAAACTTTTGACCATGCTTTTGCATGAATTCATTTAAATTATTTATAAGTGTAAATTCATATTGCTTTGATTTTTTCCCCCTGAAACTTCAATCTGAGTGTCTTATGTTCTAAGAGCATACCTCCTTCATGCTTTCTTTCACATGGATTTGAAATCAATATAATGCCTCCCATGAGGTAGTGCTTGAAAACATTTCCTATGATTACGAGTTGACTTTGTATGCATAGAATTCCTTATCGTTAAGTACAGTTAATGCACACGATGCCCATATGCTGAGCCTTAAACTTCCCCTTCAGATCAGCCTTCATTAAGCTACTGATTAGTTACATGGAAGGGCTTGCTTTCTAAATGTTCCTTTAAGTTTTTCAATAATTATGTAAAACAATGTATTATGAATTTTGAATTCTGAGCACGTTCTCTTAGAAAGTCAAAAAGAAAAATAGGTTATAATAACTAAGCATTTCGAATGTAACTATTTGTGCCTTTAATCTCAGCCTTGTGAGGCAAGTGGACCTCGGTAAGTTTGAGGCCAGCCTTGTCTACATATAAGTTCTGGGCAGGCCAGAGCTTCATAGTAAAACTCTGTGTCAAAAAAACAAAATAAAATAAAATGTAAATATGTGCCTTCTTCTAAAGTTTAAAATTTGTATTATTTTACTTTCAAACATTGGCATTCAGAAGTACTGATTCTTACTTGTTTTTTTCTCCATATATTGCATATTTATATATATAATTATCATTTATATATGATCTAGTTTAAGTATATTTGAGGTGAAGGAATTTTTGTAATGAAAAAGTGAAATTTAGATAGATCATAAAATAGCAAATTGTTCTTCTGGAAACCAAAACGAGATTGCTGGTAAAATTTAGCATTTTTGTTGCCCAAGAGTTTTCTGACTTTTAAGAGAGAGAACAAGCACATTTGTCACTTGCCCAGTTTATTGAGAGAGAAAAGGTCACCTAGCTTTGGGGGAGTTTAATGGCCAAAAGCATCATCTTTTCTCAGTCACCACTTTGCATATTAGCTGCTTTCTGTAAACTTGTGTTACATATTCAGCAATTATCTTTTTAAATTATAAATTGACAATTACACAAGTTCAACTACCATTTGAATGTCTTCCATGTGAGTGGCAAACAACAGACACTGGTTTACCACTAATCCTCACATAATAATGCCAGATTCAGGCTATTCTGCTGTTTTACTGATGGTGAGATTGAGCCAAGAGAAGCTTGCACACCACACAGAGCTGAGGGAAGGAAGAAAGCAGAATTATTTGACTTAACTCAGCAGTGCTTTGTAATTTTAGGGTTTTTTCATATACAATGCCCACTTAAAAATGCTTGTTTGACAATCTAGGTGTGGTGCTGCATGCCTTTAGTCCCAGCATTAAGGAAGCAGAGCCAGGTAAATCTCTGTGAGTTCAAGGCCAGCCTGAACTAGATAGTGAGTTCCAGGTCAGCTAGGACTACAGGGACTCCCTGTCTCAAAAAGACCAAAAAGAAAAAAAAAAAAAAAAAAAAAAAAAGCTTATTTGAACAACCGTGTAAACCATTTCTTCCACAGAAAGGAGACCTATGCAAATCCACTGACCTTGGCTACCACTGTGTTCTCTTTGCAGCATGTGAACTTATGAACCAGGGCATCCTGGCTCTGGTCAGCTCCATTGGCTGTACATCGGCTGGGTCCCTCCAGTCTCTAGCAGATGCCATGCACATCCCCCACCTCTTCATTCAGCGCTCAACAGCTGGGACCCCAAGAAGTGGCTGTGGCCTCACCCGGAGCAACAGAATTGATGACTATACTCTATCCGTCCGTCCACCCGTCTACTTGAATGAAGTCATCCTGAGGGTAGTCACGGAGTATGCCTGGCAGAAATTCATTATTTTCTATGACAGTGAATATGGTAAGTGTTTGTAGTCTGTGTGAGTTTTATAAGATGTTTGCATGAAAAACACCTTCATTAAATCCTGAAAAAGATATTGAATATGAATTTCATAAATATATTTTCATCATATTTAGACTCCTCTTCCCCATCTGCACCTCTCCTTAATGCACCCTCCATATTTCATATAATCTGTCCTACATATATTTAGGTCTATTGAGTCAAATTTGTGCCCCCAAATGCCCTTTGCTGTGAGTTCATCCCCTGGAGCATGGTTAACCTATCTAGCATCGTACCCTTGTGGAAAACAGAAGTGCCCTCTCCCAGTACTTACTAAATATTTGTTGCCTTCTTGCTTCTTTTATACCTAGCAGCAGTAATCAAATTGGTTTTAAATGCTTTTGCGTTTATCCTTTGAATTAATAACCTTTGAAATAAAATTGAAATGCGGATATTTGTTGGAATATAGGCCATCTGCCAGTCACACCAGCACTTGAAAGGCTGAGATAAAATATGGAGAGTTCAAGGCCAGCCTGAGATGCATAGCAAGATGCTGTCTCAAAAATAAATCATTTCAGCCAGTGTGGTGGCACAGGTCTTTAATCTCAGCACTCCAGAGACAAGAGGATCACTGTGAGATAGAGGCTAGCCTGGTCTCCATAGAGAGTCTAGGCCAGCTGGGGCTACAAAGAAAGCACAATTAAAAAAAAATAAAATCACATAAATAGCTACATAAATATAGATAAGTGATAGATAGATGATAGACAAATTGTTTCATCCAGGTGTGGCATCAGCACTCGGGTGGCAGAGGCAGGCAGATCTCCGTGAGATCCAGGCCGGCCTGGTCTACAGATCAAGTTCCAGGCTAGCTACAAGGAAACTGTATCTCAAAAAGATGAAAAAAAAATCATTTAAATATATAAAGCACTTGCTTTATAATCTTCAGTTTACAAGTGTTTCTGAAGTAAGATGACTACCGTATATCCTGATTTTCCTAATAAAGGAAGTTATAAAGACAACAATGTTCTTTAAAAATTCATAGCTTGAAGATGGTGATCGTGATGATGATGAAACGTTGGACAGGTCCTAGAACACTGAGGAAAGAAAACCTCTTCCTGTTTATTTACTAAAAGTAATCTGACAAACGTGCATATACTCTTGCTTTGACTCCAATATCTGTTCAGCATTTAGCCCTTTAGACTTACTGAAATTAGATCATCACACACAAAGCTTATTTTCTTCAGTATGGGATTTTACAAAACTGTAGACTATTACAAACCGATTTTTTCAGACTTACAGCAAAATATGCATTGTCTTTAAATGTACCATAGTTTAAGGAAAAAAACGCCTTGTCTCAGTATATTTTCTCATGTTATATTGTGTTAAGCAAAAACTATTTTATTTTTAAATTATTTATTTATTTTTATTTTATGTGTATGAATGTTTTGCTTGCATGTTTGGAAGTACATACCTGTCACACAAAGGCTACAGAAGCCAGAGAGGACATTGTATCCCCTGGAACTAGAGTTATGGACTGTTATTAGGTGCTATGTGGGTGCTGGGAATTGAACCTGAGACCTCTGGAAGGGCAACCAGTACTATTAACCACTGAGCCATCTCTCCAGTCCGCCAAATAATACTTTCAGTTACATTCTTTTTTGAAGGTCTTTGTTTTCTCAGAGTCCAAAGTTCTTTAAATGTGGATTTCCCGTGTGACTGACTGATTAATTGGGAGACAGGGAATCTCTCTGTAGCCCCAGCTGGTGTGGAAATCACCACATAGATCAGTCTGGCCTCGATGTCACAGAGATCACCTGCCTCTGCTTCTCAAGTGCTAGAATTAAAGGTGTGTGTCATTGCCACCGACTCCTCTTATTTTGTGAGTAGAGAAAGACATAACATTGAACGACACTTGGTCAAATGAGAATGAAAACATCTCTGAATGGGGAGAGCTGGTTTACAAACCTGTCTCCTCAGAGTTTATAACTTGACAATTCTAAAGTGTATCTCTTCTGGGTCTTGTATTAGCAAAGGAGTGGTTTTGTTTGTTTGTTCATTTTGTTTTAGCAAGTAAGTAAAAAAGCATTAAAAACAAACAAACAAACAAATCAATCTTTTCTACTCTTAATCTGGCTGTAATACTGAACGATGACAGGATAGTGAGACGAGCTGGAAGGCACCCATTAACAGAGCTGAGAATGAGCGGATTGGCACAAATCTGGGAAGCAACAAAAAAGAGCCCCTGGGGCTGGCAGGAAAAAGAACAGGGGCAGTTCCATTTTGCCATAACTCGTCAGAGTTGCCTGGACTTTTGACTGCTAGACTGCTATTGAATTCACTGGGCCAAAGTCTATGAAACTCTCTACAAACACATTTTGTGTCCAAGACGGAAACCCATATTTTTGTTGTTTACTTCACATTATTGAAGGGTCATGAACAAAGACTAAGGAACTGAAATGAATAAAATAAGCAAATACAATACTAAAAGAAAATATTTGGCTCCTCAGCAAAAGGGACTGGAGCAGCACAATGCTGAGATTCTCCGCCTTATTCTGTAGCGAGCACCTCACACTGTCCCTGCAATCAACATGCTGACTGTGCCTTTGTCCACTTCCATCCAGTTAGGTCAAGTCCTCCTTTTCAGCTTTAAATGGCATTCTTATAGCCTTTGATCAAACATAAGCTCAAGTAATGAATTTTTAAGACCCCTGAATCTTTAATGGGAGAAAACACTTCAGTTAGCCTTATAAATAAGCAGCAGAAAAGTGACTTTTGATGATGGCATTTTCACAGCATTAAAATGAGAAATTTACCCTTTGATTATAAATGCCTGTGAGGAAAGAATATCACTTATTAGCTTGTTTCCAAGTCCTGTGAGAATTACAGGCAAGAAATTCTCATAAGAGAAAACATTTTCCTTATTGATGAGCTAAAGAATCTTTAAAATACAGTCCCTCGCATATAGGTGCAGAGTCCTTTACACACATTGCCATTCTTCATTCCTCCTTGACAGGCATGGGTGCTGTAAATTGCACAGTGGATGGCTGGATTCTATTTGGACTGCAGGGTTTGTTTTAGGAATAATGAAAACATTTCCCTTTACTTATATTGGTAATCTTGTTTTTGACTTACTTAATTTAATAATTCATGAAAAATTGCCCAGCTCCTATTAGTAAGATTATTTCCAGAAACACCATTATTTAATGAAAGAAAATTTCCCTTTGATACTTACAATAAATCTTGTTAGTGAAAACTAGGCTGGAGTCCAAAATAAACATCAAACTACCCAAATACCTTGTACCTCCAAGAGGGATACATATATTTACATATCCCTTTATCTGTGTCATCATTTTGAGTTCAAATCCTAGAATTGTACCTGACTTTCATCTTGATTATCAAGAATTGCTTTCATTAATGAGTGCATTAAGTATCATTGGTGGATGACATCAGACAGCCTGCTGGGACCAACTGTTACTGGAGGTGTATTTAGCTTAAAATAATATAGTTTAAAAATAAAGGCTTCTACTTCCAGCTAATTAGAGTAAGCATTTTCTTCAGAAGCAGTTAATTATGATTAAGGGCATGGTGTAGAAGTCCACTTTAACAAAGACAATTCACACCACTGATTCTAAGCAATTAAAAAAAAATGATTTAAAATGTGGAAACTTTATTTGAATGGATTGATTGAAGACATTTCTTTAAAAGGTTTGAAAAGGATGTTGGAGGTGTGGAGCTTTAAAAACATGCCATTAAGGGAGATGTTCATTGCTCAGCTCTTAGTTCAATGCAAATTATAAAATAACAAATTATATAGAATGTACTTTTACCTTTGAAGAAGGTTTAAAACTTTACAATTAATAAAAGAGTCAGTTATTGATAGGTCTCTTGATCAAGGAAACTGGATAAAGTGTTATCAACAATTGAATGTTGGTGGTGTATAATGAAGAAAGCACTTATTTTTGGTAGCAGTGGTTAACAAGACTTCCTTGGTAGACTTTGATCTTGGTTAGTAAAGCTAAAGTTCTGGAAGGCAACATATGTGAGAAACAGCCACTTCAATAGAGAGAAAATATGAACAAGTTTTAGAGTGACTGAAATATTAAAAATAGCTCTGAGCACTTTTATTAGTGAAGAGCTAGAATCAGTATGTTATTCTATATCATTTAATCTTCCCAGCAGTCAAGAACACAAGAGCTAATTTCTGAGAGAACATTTGCTATGAGCAGTCACATAAGTTCTTTACATGTATGTACTAGCTCACAGACTCCTCACAGTAGTCTTCTAAGACACTTGTTATTACTATTTTACAACTGAAATAGTGGGACATAAGAAGCTTCAGAACAGTTTCTTCCAAAATCCTTGATTTTATCTATTAGTGTATTGTGACATTTTAGAAATAAAATAAGATTAATGTCTGACAAATTGAAAAATAAAAAATATAAGTTCACATATTAAATGTATAGAATTATCATCATAAAATAGAAACAGTGTTTTAAAGCCTATAGATTTCCTACATATTATAGTTGTATCAAGGACAATTGTGATATAATTTAATTAGGCAGACTCAGTAATCATGTGACACAGGGAAACAACAATCATTAGACTAAATTACACTGGCCCATCAGTAACCAAAAACAGCTGTTTATGTACTCAGTAAACATTGTTCCAAAACAGAGACCTTAACCCTTTTGAAACAGGACGCATCATGAGCCTTATGCTAATGTGGGTTCCCCTTTGACCTAGAGTCCACAAGGCTGTGTGAATCAATGCAGTTCAGGTGGTTATGCTGTGGACTGGGTACCACGAAGGCACCTTGAGTTTAGGGAACCAGGATGCACTCTTCTCTAGTGTGCATTGCTACTTTCAAAATGCACAGTACCACAAGAGCTTGGTGGAGATTGCTAATATTCCCTCTCTGTACAGTGTTGGCCACTAGCAACGTTCCCACGCATTTGCTCCTCTACTGATTAATCTGAATGACAGGGACTGGGATCAAATCCATTTGATTTTTCTCACCAAATTTATTTAATAATATTACAGAGAGCTCTTTAATGAGCTGAATAAATCCCATGAAACATGAGAGTTTATTTTCAAAAGTTGGACAGTATTCTCCTTAAATTGCTGCATAAACTTTCCATTGCACCAAAGGCATTAATCCAGGTAGAGTAAAAGCAAAGACTCTGCTACCCACAATGAGAACACCTGTTATCTATAACGGCTTTGACCATGGGGGTGAAGCTGAAGTCAGTGACCTCCGAAACTGAAGAGATGTCATTGACCATGCCTTTCAGGGGAATGTTTACAAGTCAACCACTTCAGTAGGAGGGAAAACTACCTACACAATACTTAGAGAATGTTCCATAAAGCACTCACAAACAAACAAGAGAGATCTCATTAGGGTACCTCATTATCTGCTGATACCTATTTCAATACTTGGAGGTCTCTTAAGGCCATTCTGAACTGGCTAGCTCAGTCCATTCCTGACAGCGGTAACTTTCACATAGAATTATAATTCTGGAAGTGCACCCAGTGCTTTTAAGCAGTAGGTGTGTGACCCAGACCAAACACAATCTGATATTAGTCATATAGCCTCCTTTCCACGTGATAATTCGAGGAGCTCCCGATTAATGTAGAATTAACTTCTGCTCGTAATTAAAAGAAACCTCCTGAAGTTGGTTGATCCAGTCTTATCCTAATTGCCTACTCCAGGGCCAGAAAACTGTTGCTCTGTCTGAAACTTCTTTTAGTACATAAATTCTTTGGAATACAGTCATCGTCATTTACTTGCAGGCTGCTGTTGACTTCCTTTGAACTACAAATAGTTGAACAATTTTATCAAAAACAGCATAACTTCCCAGCCTAGTTGTGTGGTAACTTTGTTCTGGTTCTCTTCTTACCACCCCATGTGATAGGTGAGAATCATGGTAGAGAAGTTATTAGGATATTGACAGATGTTCTTTACAGCATCGGTAATCATTCCTGCTATTTTCAGTCAACTCATAAGATTACAAGACTGATGTTAAAATTTTGAATAGAATCCTCTCTGGTAGTTCCAGAATTCAGCTGAATGTAAGACTTAGTTTAGGATATCTGTACTAGAGTGTTTCTCATGAAGAAAGTTCCCAATGTCATTCTATTAAGTTTTCTGTTTTGTTTTGTTTTTGCTTTGAGACGGCATCTCCCTATAGCTCTAGCTGGCCGGTAACTCACTAGGTAGACCAGGATGGCCTCAATCTCACAAGGGATCTGCCTGTCTCTGCCTCCTAAGTGCTGGGATTAAAGGTGTGCACCACCAAGCCCAGCCCAACATTATTCTTGAAGAACAATAATGGATATCTCTTTTCCATATCACTAGACGTCTAGAGATGTTGGCTTGTCAGGTACTTGAGTGGTTCTCCTTGTACTTTCAGAAAAATCAGTGCCTCAAAACCAAAAGCTACAACCTCAACTTTCCCCAATTTACTTCTTTCATTCACCAAGGATAGTTAGATACAGGAGCTGCAGGTCATGTCCACAAAACTTAGAAAGTGATTGTGTCCACTATCTGGCCTGCATGAGCCATTAGAAGCAGCAAGCTGTGTGCTCTGTAATGCTCATGACCCCTGTGAATCAGTCATCTCAGCTCAGCAGAAACTCCAGGAGACTGATAAATATGTAAGTCCACAACCCCAAATCCATTTAGGCCAGCAGCCCCTCAAGCAGGACTTGAATATAAAAGAAAGAAATGCTACCTTCCCAGGGAAGGGCCATGGGATGTTGAATCTGAGAAGCAGGTCTGTGTCATTCTAGACCATTCAGGTTTATTGTTATCCACAATGCAGCCAAGGTGACAGGATTCATTTCTTGTAATATCTCTGCCAAGTTGAACAAACTACCTTACTTAGGTATGTAGATCACAAGAAAAGGTGAGTGGTCATATTTTTGAGTCAATGTTTGAGGAGACTGTCTCAACATCTAACAGTAGCAGAAGTCCTTAGATGGTATGGACTATAAAGACCCATCCAATTTCTTGACTATTAGGCCCCCACTCAGTGTCTTAGTCACACCTCTGTAGGATTCTAATGGGTTCAGAAAGCTAAGAACACGACCTAGATTGGTTTCAAAGGGAACGGAGGCAGTGCCCAATTTGATTGATCAATGTGGAACAACTCGTTCAAGCAGCACTGAGAGGTGGTCAAAAGTCCCAAATTGTCAATGTGTTTGAAAAGGGAATGGACCCTAGGTATATGATTTTTCTTCATCAGGAGACCAGTGGGAAATGGGAGGAAAAGAAACCTCTCTCTTCAGGAGATATTGAAAATTTGTTGGTAAGAATTCTGAATGTTGTTGGCAGAAATGTCATAGCAGTGGAGTCAGAACTACAAGATGGAAGCTCCTGATTTGCCCACTGACATTCTAACTCTAACTTTGTTTAAAACGTAGACCATTTGTACCGAATACTGAAAGCAAATTGTGGAAGATTTGTCTCACCAGTTTATTCTTTTATGAGAGATCTTTCTACTAAGAGAAACTTCCTTGAAAGTCTGTGAAACAGGACAGTAGAAATGCACCAAGGACAGCTGCATAGGCCATGAGAGAACAGGACAACATTGTACTAAGGACCCACCCACAAGGTCAAGCTATTTGCCCTCCCCCACAATGCAACCCCACCAAACCTCACTTTTGATAGGACCTTTGTCCAATAGAGCCACAGAAGTTGAGATTCTGGGACTAGAAATGTGACTCAGCTGCCAAGAGCAACTGCTGATCTTGCAGAGATGCTGGGTTCTGTTCCCAGCATCAACATGGTGAGTCACAACCATCTGTAACTCCAGGTCTGTGAGATTTGATGACATTGTTGGGCTCTGTGGACACCACATACATACATCTATACAGTCAAAGAATTCATAAAATGAAATTGTTTTTAATCCCTTAAAAATGTCAGATTGTTTCCTTCTTAAGGTTTCTCATCATAAAAGGAATACACAGAGTCCTCTTGATCTCTCTGGAAGGATCCTTCATGATAAAGTATTTGTCCCACTCAGTAGAGGGAAAGGAGAGAGAAGGGGATGTTACTAGCAGCTGGCTGTACAGCAGCTACCAAGTACTGCTTTCTGTTTGAAGCAGTCATTAAATCACTGACCCAATCAAACACCCTTGCATATGGCCCACCAGAACATCCGCATTTTCATGGGTAGTATTGTTCATTGCAGCTCATACTGAATTGTCCATATTTTGTTTTATTTGATACTGGAGTGAACATATGAGTGCTTTAAAAAGAAGACACAGAGGGATGGAGAGATGACTCAGAGGTTAAAAGAACTGGCTGTTCTTGAAGAGGACCAGGGTTCCATTCCCAGCACTAGCTAACAACTATCCAACAGTTCATAACTCCAGTTCCAGGGAATCCAACACCTCTTCTGACCTCTTCAAGCCTTGCATGACAGGTTTCACTTACGCGCATGCAGTCAATACAGTTATACACATAAAATGATAGTAAAAATCATAAAAAGAAGCCACAGATATTCTCAGTTAGTGGAATGTGATTGTATTTGTGTTATTTCTTGGAGTGGTACTGATTCAGGAAAAACATAATTGTTTATTTACTTTCTATTACCATTGTTTAAAAGTTGGTTGTAATAAATGCTGGTTGACGAATGCATACTTCATGAGTGGACAAGCAGGCTGGTTTTTATCATGCTTTCTAAAGCAGAGCAATGGGTTGTTTGGTTTTGGTTTTGGTTTTGGTCTTTTGTAGAGTCTCCCTATAGCTCCAGCTGGCAAGAAACTTCCCACATAGACCAGGCTGGCCTGAATCTCACAGAGATCGGTCTGCGTCTCCTCCTGAATATTGAGGTCAAAGGCATGTATCATCACACCTGGCTAGCAGTATGTTTAAAAATGCTAATTTTACCTCACTTTCAACTGCCCGCTGAATAAAATAATATTTTCAGGATACCTGGAATCTTTTGAGGTATAGAATATGAAATTAGGTCTCCAGAGTATGGCCTGTCTTCAGCACTAGGGACTGAGTTTCAAGTGTTGGGAGGCAATCAAGGACTGTGGCAAAAGCTTGTATAATTTTGGGAGTCTCTTGAACTACGCTGGCCAACAACTCAACAGGTTTCTCCTGTCTGGCACTGTTTCTTCTTTTGCAGCCTTCAGCTATGCACATGGGCTCATGTACGGATATCGTATGTGAAATCTGTCCTTAGATTATTAGACGAACATGAGTCCCTCTGGTGTTTGCAGTAGCTAGGCATTATTTGTCTTCTCTCTCTCTCTCTCTCTCTCTCTGTCCACCCTCCCCTCTATGTGTTCCTAATTTAAAGTGTCCCCGTTTTCCCCATTTCTCCCTTGATAATATCAACTTCTTTGGCCCCATCTCTCTTGAGCGCTTTCTTTCCCTTTATCCCCATCGTTCCTTGGATAGCCATTCTTTCCCCCTTCTGCTTAAATACCCCATTTTATCCATTTCTCCCTTAGTAACACTTATCCCCTACTATTCTCTCTCAGGTTCCTTCTTTCTCTTTATTTTCCAGGTTTCTTTTTATTTTCCTGGTTCCTGCAGTTACATCAAGATACATGCTCACATATAAAGAATGAGGAGGACTAAAGTTTAGAATGCCTGTCCACAAGGCAATGCCAAATTTTCTTCAGACATCAATCAAATGCACAGCCTTCAGATTGTGGCCTTTCACTGACATTATAGTGATCATTTGCATATTGATTTTGGGGTAGCCATTAATTTCTTATTAGCAAAAGAGATTCATTCTGATTATATTAGCAAGACTATGCTAAAGCTACATAGAAGGATTGTTGGGCGAGTGTCATATTTCAAATAATTTTATAAAATATTTTAATGACTTTTATTTTAAATTGAATATTTTGAAATAATTTTATATTATTTTATATTTAATACTATTTAAGGCACGTTGAGGGCAGGTAATTGTAAGTAGGAATTTTAAACTTCAGTTTTCCTTCCCACTACACTTAGATGTTTTAGAAATATGGATCATGCTTATACTGGGACTTAATCTATTCAACTTATACTAAGGCTAACTCTAATTAGGATCTATGTTGAAGAAGATTAAGTTTGTGAACTGTTTTAAAAGAAGGCTAATTATGAACTGAAATTAAATGAAATGCCTCAAACCACTGATCCCCAAGCATAATAAGTACAAATAAGTCAGTATACTGGCAAAAAGTAAATAAAATGTGTCTATATGTGAAAACAAGAAAGGCTAAAGCACAAACTATGCATCAGGTACAGCCTACTTAAGCTATATTAAAGACAATTTATGAGAAACTAGGAAAAAGTGGAGTTAGATGAAACAAAACATATAAATAATAACAGAAAACAAAGTCTGAAATCATTAAATCAGTATTTTTTTACATTTTTAATTAAGAACTTTTGTGTGTATGAGTGTTCTGTCTGCATGTACGTAAGTCCTCTCCGAGCATATCAAGTACTCTTCACTGCCATCTCTCCAAGCCCTCATTCAATGTTTTAAAGGAAATTATACATGTTTTCATTAAAATTCAAGATTTAATAATACATTTTAAAACAAACTGTTTTGCTATAATTTATTAAATTTTGCTTTTTAGTGCTAATAATAATTTTGGGTTCTTAATTGCTCTGGTATTTTTCTAATGATTTCACAATGGTCTCTTTTTATTTTATAACAGTAGTTTGTATTACATTATATAAATCATTACCATATTTAGTTAACCATTCTAAAAACCAGAGACAAATCTCCATAATGTGTCAATAAAATGAAATACCACTAAATGACCAAATCAGATATTATGAGTAGAAATACATATTCTCTAACACTTGTCTGCACAGAAACAAAGAAAATTTCAACTTCAGAGATTCATAAATATATTATCTTGAAGTCCTCTATGTAGTGTAAACATTTATGATTGAAATTAAGGTTCAAGACATAGTCAAGTGACTGAGGTAATTAAGCAGGATATTTCATTTTGAAATGAAGATTAGAGGGCCATCCTCATGAATAAATTCCTGAGCCATGATCTTTATTCCACATAGTTTTGCTATAGGTTTTATCAAGGCCATAAGATGGATGCATTCCTTTTAATTGATTGCTAGTTATTATGACTGCTCTGAGTATACTTTCAAATGCCTGATGAGTATAATATTACCAGCCTTCCCTCTCGGCAGCCTTAAAGCTCTTTATTAGTTGCTTGGCTATTTTCCAGCTTTCAGTTCTCTCATTGACTCCACTCTGCATCAACAAGCCTGTAATTAATCCAAGTGGCTTATTGAACTATTTCCATTGAAGTAGTATATATTCTGTCAAAGAAATAAAAATTGCATATTCTACTACTTAGGATTTATTCAGTAGTACATTATGTTTTAAAAATATTATCAGCTTTGGAGGTTGAGAAGATGGTTCAGTGGTAAAGAGTACTGACTGCTTTTGCTAAATACCTGGTTTCTGTTCCCAGCAGCCCCATGGAATCAAACAGTTGTCCAGTGCCAGTGGATCCAATGCCTTCTCATTGGTATTGCATGCATGTGGTGCACTTACATATATGCAGATAAAACACTCATACACAAAAAATAAAAACTAATATATCAAAAAATTTTCAAATGTATTATCATCTTTAATGCAAACATGGTTTCCAGAGTAAAATATCATGAATTTATGTTCAAATAATAAGTTCCTATCAAGTATCAAATATTAATATTAGGTGGGCACAATTGCTAAGCTGTGCCATCTGAAAATCTAATATAGCATGCTATTATATTTATTTTTCAATTATTAAGTAAATTGCACAAAAAAAACCAAACATATTACTTGATTCCAATTATTTTTAAGTTAAGAATCTTTCTATATAAAACATTAAAGATTGCTTCATGGCTAAATCCTTACTTTTCAGGAAACTGACAGGGCCTATTTTGCTATTCAAATGTTCGGAAAATCTGTTCTAGTTTTTGATGTGTCTGTGTTTCCAGTTTAAGATATATTTCTGTTCTAGTTTGCTTTCGCTTGCTGTGACAAAACACTCTGACCAAAACCAACTTTGGGAGGAAAGGATTTATTTTAATTGGTCTCAGTTCATCACTGAAGGAGCTTAGGTAGGAACTCAAGGTAGGAACCTGGAGGCAGGAGCTGAAGCACAGGCCATAGAGGACTGGTGCTTACTGACTTGCTCCTTTGGCCCATGCTCACAAAACAACTTGTTCAAGAGTAGCACCACCCGAGGTGGGCTGGGCCCTCAACAATCAAGAAAATATACAACAGACATGGCCACAGACCAGTCCAATGGAGGCCATTCCCAGTTGAGGTGCCCTCAACCCAGGTGTGTCAAGTTGACAACTAAAGCCATCCAACACAATTCCTGTTTATAAAATAGGAAGGGAGAAGGCATTTCAAAAAGGTCCTGGGGTTTAATTTTAAAGCTAAGCATGTTTTCATAATTTCAGAATTACCAGTGTTAGTGACTGCAATATTGAAGACTTCTTGCTCAAATTGAGGTCTTCACCACATTAAATCATCAAAATGATTAAATGTGTTTAATCTACTCAAAGAAGGAAGGCATGAATAGAGAAAAAAATTAAACATGAAAACTTAGTGACAGATCTCTTCTCTTGTTAAATTCAGTGTTTTAAAGGTGCTGTTTGAACACAATGTTGAGACTGTGAATTGCTATTTTGATATATTTCACAGAAAACTATGACATTTAGCTAAACTGCAATTGTAATTGAGAAGAAGCAATACTGCACCATTTCTCAGTCAGTGATATGATCATTGTTGTCAACAGATATCATCTTCCAGAAGGGCACAGTCTATTTTGTTCTGCCAAACACTCTCTTCAGAGTGCCTTTCACAGTGATTGGGCCACAGTAACTCAATACAGCCAAGAAAGTGGGCTATACCTATTCTGAGGACCAGTACAGAGTACATAGGCATCATGTACCTGTCTGAAATATAATATCCTATGGTCTCATATTTTTGTTTCCTTCTTAAGGTCACTTTAGAAACATAGTAATGTATTAAATTTTGATATTGCCTAAGAACTTAGTCTACATATTAACCCCTTTTAGAAAAAAGGTGAAAATTAATCTTACTTTAGAGATCATAATAATGTCATTATTTTACAAGATTTAATAAAATGAGTTATTAACCTCTAATTATCATCATATCCTGGTGGATTATAAGGGGAGGATAGTCTAAGTAGGTAACACAAGTCAGGTGTCAAAGAAATTGGTGATTGATAAAATATTAAGTTTTGAAGGTGATTTTGCTTTTTTATTTATTTACTTATTTCATGTGAATCACTTTATTTCTGAGGCTGGCTTTGAATTTGAGATCTATTTGCCTCAGCCTTGCAAATGCTTAGATTACAGGAATGTGTCATATAGAAAAGGCCATGCTATGCTATGCTAGTAGCTAATACCCGGCACTCCTTACCAATGGTCTTCCATTTTTATAATTTCTACAGACAAAGTAAAGACAAAAGTTTTGACTAAAGTTATTAAAGAGTTCATAATGGAAGTGCATATTATGTAGAAATCTGAAGCTTAAATACTTCTTTAATGTTTTAACCACTACTTTTTACATCCAAAGACCCAGTGCTTCAGTGAGATAAAATTATTTGCACATGCATTGTTTCATTTGTAGCCTTGTACTTCCCCAGAGCACCTGCAGTTCCCCTGTTCCATCACATTGCCTCTATTGGGCACAGTCCAGTTAAAATAGAAATTCTTCATATTTACTTCTAACATGGACGCACTCCAGAAACAGGAACTGTGCCTGCACCTTCACCATCAGGTTACCTCATGTTTGCTAAAAATAAATAAATAAGATAAAAAGATGTAAGGTGCCAAAGCCTTTGTCAGAGATGGCAGCTCCTTTGAACCAATTGCTGTCGCTGCTGTACCCACACCTTGGCTCCTGTTCTTCCTTGTTTTTACTTTTGGTTTGTTATTAACTGGTGGAGTTGGAAAGTCTGGAAAAGAAAATGGCTTGTCTGAAGTGGCTGGCCTGCTACATGCTAGTTACGTTGCGTAACCAGATCCTTGCCTCCTATAATGTAATCAGACTACATCTTTACAATTTGGTATAAAAGAAAGGTCATTGCATTTACAATAAGGCTGTACTTAGTTTCAGAGGGCCAGTTATACCAAGGACACGAAGTCAAGTTGACAAGCTTGGGAAGCACAGGATCCTGTATCAGACTTCTGACTGACAGAACTGTACATAATTTGCTCAACCTATTGTTCACACAGTGAGATTCTATTTTTCATATATGAAATGATCTGGTCTCATCCCTTCATTCTACATATGCCCAATTCTCAGTTGATGAATCTTCTGCCACTTGCTGTTATATAATTATCTGGTCAGTAGGACTAATAACATCTGGAAAACCTGTTATCAATAAATAGCCCCTCCTGATAGGTGCTTTCAGTCTAGCAGCTCCTTGAGGTGTAGAACTATGTTGCTTTTGTTTCTGTAACTTTTGGAACTTAGTTCATTGAGTAACAACTAATCAGCATACAGATAATGTAGCTGAATAATTGGGATGGTTGATTATGCTCATGTTTAATTAACAAACCCAAAGGCCTACTCTCTCTTTTAATGAATCTTTTACAGATAATAGTATGATTCAGATCAGTCTCTTCTCACTCTTGCTAGTTGCTACTCACCGGAATCGGTATCAGCCTCAAATATGCAGAACTCTTACTGTTTGATTCCTGTATCACAATAGCCTACCTTGGATTTAATATTTGCTGTTTGGGTGGCTAGCCATCAGTAAATTCAAGGGCAAGTAGGGAGAGAAACAGTCGTGCCTTAACAGTCATAGATTAGTGTCAGTAATAGTAATTACCATGTCATATACTGTGTACACTGTACAATACCAGCATACACACACATTATTAACTGGACATTTGATGATTTCTCTAAAGTAAATACTTCTACATATTTCTTCGTTTACTGATCAGGAAATAATTTTGAACAAATTTTATAAGTTTATATCTAGGGAGTGGAACCAATAAAGGAGCTCGTAAGCAGAGGGATGACAAATGGTTTTTTATCATGTCCCTGTTCTGACCAAATACCAAAGTGGATGTTACCTTCTGATCAAAAGTAGGCTGAAAATAGTCATATTGTTTTCACTTACTGACAAATGTGTTAAAGCTTCATTTCATCACAGCATCTGCAAAACCAAGTCCAGGTTTGAAATGCATTTCCTTCTCCATCGACTTCAGCTAGGTGCTCTCCTCAACACTTTTAATCTATTAAATTTGTATTTAAAACAAAATAAACAGAAGCTCAATATTTCACACTGATCTATATCACTGGAACCCTACCTTCAGAATGATTTACCTGGCCACTCAGCCTCAGGCAGCAGCTACCTTGAAATCCTACAGATCTGTCAAACACTATCTCCTTCCTATTGATCGGTTCCCCATCTCCTCCTCCACCAAGCCACTGTCTTCTCCCTGCCTCCTTGCCTGAGTACTGTCTTCTCATTATTTGGATGACTGTGTAAACCCCGATTTTACAGAGAAAACTGTCACGAGTGCTTTCACCAGCATCCATCCTCCTTATTCCTCTGTGGTTACATGCCAAGTCCTTGTGCTGGTCCTTCCTGTAGGCTCCATGCTCTGTGTTTATGAGTTTGTTTCCCTATGTGTTGACTGACCCTTGTGGACCTGTGCATTCGTGGTTGCATTCCTACCATGCAACACTGGGTCCAGAATTCAGTGAGCGCTTTTTAAAACAAACTTTTTTTTCTCACAAAGTTAGAGTGAAGTTACAGCAGTGTTTTGTATTTGATTCAGATTTCAGAATGTAAGTGAGTTGGAGTCTTACATTCCATTTATGCTTTGTTTTCTGAGGGATCTTGGATCTGTTTCAACATATTTTTGTTTTGTCTTTTTAGTGATGTGCACATTAAAGTAAGTTAAGAACAACAGCATTCACAAAAAATAAATAAAAATAAAAATCCTACAATTTAAAATAAGAATTATGTTCTAGGTTCTGAGACAGGCCCAGTCTCCCAAGTGAATGTGATTCACACCAAAGTTTGAGGACCTGTGCTTCACAACTCTGACCTATTTTTGTATTTGTGTGTGCTATGGGCCATGAGATTTTACCCTGTTAAATCTATGTGTGTTAGTGTTATCTTCTTAGGTACTTTCTGATTTGGTTATTGAACGAGTGAACAATAACTTTCCCTCATCCTTTCTGCCTCTTTGTCTCTTGCTCTTTTCTAGCTGAGCCTTTTGTCCTGATAACCTGTTTCAGTGCTGACATACTGATTTTATAATCTAATTAGGAATAAAGCCTGGAAGTAGAATTTATGCAGACACAGTTATCAACTAACTAAGCATATCTCTACAGTAAGGATCTAAAATAAATTCAACAAAACCATGATTTTTAAAATATTAATTTGTAACCTTGTAGACATTAACTTTTATTATGAAAAAATACTAGTTTCTATGTTTAGAGCTATTAACTCTTGTTCTTTGGGCATTTTTGTTGCTATCAAATTAATTATTCCACTTGAAAGAAAATTTCCATGCATGTAGTCATGCACAGTATTTGAAATATGCTCTAATGGTATTACGTCCTTTGTTTCTGATCCTTCTCCAATGCATGTTTGCTTGAAACAATTTATGACATGGACACATAATAAAAAGTGTATTTTATTAACTGGTAAAAAGAATCCTACTACATTAAAACTACATTGGCCAGGGATCCTTTCCAGTCATGTTTATTAGTTCAGATCCCTTTATTAGCATCCAGTATAGTACTGGAAATATTTACTGACATTTCAGATTTCTGTTCACAGTCCAATGCAAGTACACATTGTAAATTTCTTTCTATATTTGATTTTACTTTCCTTGTTTAAACATGAAATGACCCCAGAACTTTTTATTTGACAACTTTTCAGAACATTGTTTATTTTGAATTTGATGTGTGAATATTCTAAAGATCATATTATATTAAAAAACCTTGCATAACATTTTCCCAAATACTGAAATACATGATATATTCTCCATATTACTAAAAAGGAAACTATTTTTTTCTGTACTTTCAGATTGAAACATCTGATTAATATATAACTCATTTTATGTGAGTGTTGACTTGAGATTCTTTGAAGGAAACTTTTCAAAATATTCTGTTTATATTATAAATGTCAATTGAGTGATAGTCTTGAGTATTTTAAGAAATCTTAATCTTCATACAAATCCATGTGTCCTAAGTGATATTCCTCTCACTGCATGAATATTACTATTATTTTTTCTTATTTTTGATTGCTCTAACATAATTTGTTCATAATGGTAATATTACTAATAATATATGTTGTGATTATAGCTTGTGACAGATAAATTACCACAATGGTGTAAGAAATTGCAAAAACAATTGTTTTCTTTTCTTTAACAAAGACAGTTGTGTTAGATTTTAAAAGAAGAACCCCAGTTCATGCAAGCTGTGAAGTTCAGCAACTGCCTGGAAGAGAGAGCTAGAGAAGACGAAAAGAGAAAGCTAGGCCATTTTGAGTTAGGCTTGGAGGTTCAACAAACAGCCATGTTGCAAATGGGAGGAGCTTCAGAGCAAATGTGAAAAACCCAGAGTGTTAGAGAAAGCACACTTAGGATCTGGTCAGCATTCACAAGAAAGAGACAAAATGAGGAAAAGATAGAAACACGCCTTTGGTGGACAAACCTACCAGAGCTCGTGGCCAGTGCAGCAGTGCCCAACACAGGATCATGAGAAGAAAGACCTCCTCATTTTGTTGAGGGGATTATTACTTTTACCTCCTAATCATGAATCTGCCTTCCTGAGGGGTGGTGCCCTGGCCAGGTGATCTACATGCCCAGTTCTGAAGGACCTGTACTTTGGATGTTAGGTCTCACCAGGGAAACAGCTTCCCTTTCATAGGCCTCCAGGGCTACTTTATACTACCCTCTTTGAAAAGATTACCCTGAAATCATTTAGGAGATTGGATGAAATGGGGAGTAGACATAAGCCATATTCACCCTGAAAACCTGGAGATTCAGTGCAAAAGCTGTTCCCCAGAGCCCATCAGTATCTAGACTGTAGTTTCCGTCTCTCATCCCTACTTTGTGGAAATGAATCACCTTTCTCTCTCCCTCTACCCTGTTCCAACATTTTCCAGTATTCTGTTAACTCAGCATGCTAACTAAATAGAAATAAATCCATTTGGAGCAATGCTTATTTTTTCAGGCATTGTATCAATCCAAATCATAAGCATATCTGAGAATTTATGGTATTGCTCAACTAAATTATTCAAAGGTGATATGACTTTGTATCCCCTGTCCTGTAATGTTCCTAGATATCCGTGGAATACAGGAGTTTCTGGACAAAGTGTCTCAGCAGGGAATGGATGTGGCCCTTCAAAAAGTGGAAAACAACATCAATAAAATGATCACCACCCTCTTTGACACCATGAGGATAGAGGAACTGAATCGCTATCGAGACACTCTTAGGAGAGCCATTCTTGTTATGAATCCTGCCACAGCCAAATCCTTCATAAGTGAGGTAAGTGGGAGTACTTCTGGCTATTGCCGTGTACACATCATACAGAAGCCTTCTTTGGAATGGACCCCACAGAGATGAAAGCAAAAAGCAGAGCAAGAGAATTGACTGCAGGATTGTCATTAGTACTAATGAAGGAAGCACAGTGAATTGCTTGCGTCTTTCATTTACCCCATACCGCCCTGTTAATTGGTAGGGATATTTGTATTTATATATTTAGGCACATAGCCAGTGCAATTTTGAGCAGTCTTACGGGGATTTCAAAATGCTGTTGGCCTAAACGAATCCAACAGCTTTCAAGAATGAATTCCCAAGTATGCAGCTAACTAATTCATTTTTGTTGTTGTTATTATTACAAGTTAAAATTTTGCTTCTGAGAAAAGATTTATTAGAATCAGGCTCTAGTTGCTCAAACAAGATGATTCTCTAGAACATACCGCAGCTTCCTCTCTGCTCCAGGAAATATGTACCAAGACAAGCAATTAAAAATATCCAAGGCTCCATAAAGTGATGGCCACTGTCCATTTTATGAGCTCTCGTCCTCCAAATGTTAGTCATATCTATTAATTTGATTGGAAGCACTGAAAGTTTTTAAGAGTACCAGCAAGACTCTAGTGATTGAGAGGACATCTCTGTACCCTACAATGTTTGTGATTACCTTGAAAAGACCCTGTCTTCCTCCCCTCACTGCGCATGTTTAATCTCATATAGTGATAGCATTTGTTCATTTCATTACACACTCTCACACTGATTTTAGATTTGTTGTCTTTATTTAATGGACCTTTTTCTTCATTTTCCCTCTGTGCTTCCATTAACTCCTTAAATACTTATAAGATTTCAAATTAGAATGTGTCCACTGATACTGTGTAATATGATGGCTGTTAAGGATCTTGAAACAGAATAAAAATCATTAAAGAAAGTAAAACATGGGAAACTATCACTTGTTAAATTTCAATACCAATTTTATTATGCAACTTTAAAGACAAATAGATAACTTTGACCTTCTTAGATTAGCAAATGACACTCAATCATGAGACTTTCCTTCTATAATAATAAAAAAAAAGAAACATTTCCAGGTTTTGAATTCACTCTTTCCTTCCTCTACAACATACCTGAGTAAAACAACTCAAAGCAGAAAAGATTTATTTCAGCTCTTGGATTCAGAGGCTTCATTCCAAGGTCTCCAGGCTTGAGGGGAAGTGGAGCATCATGGTTGAGAGCAGGTGGCTGAGCAAATCTGCTCATCTCTTGAGGATCAGGAAGCAGGAAGAGTGAAGAAGGCACTAGGGACAGGAAATGCACCCCTCCTCCTAATGACCTACTTCCTCCAGTTAGGATCCAGTTCCAAAAGTCTCTTACAACCCCAAATAATGCCATCAAAGTACCATCCACGGGTGGAATAAGACACTGATGACAGCAAAGCCCACATGGCCTGATCATTTTCCACAAGTTCCACCCTGAACACTGTTTGGGACCAAGTCTTTAACATATGAGCCATCAAGGAACACATTATATACAAACTACATCCCTTAAGAAGTACAATGTCATCCGGGTGTGGTGGCATGCGCCTTTAATCCTAGCACTTGGAAGGCAGAGGCAGGTGGATCTCTGTGAGTTCAAGGCTGGTTTGCTGCTCATAGTGAGTTCTAGGTTGGCTGGGCTAAAGGGAGATCCTGTCTTAAAAAAAAGTACAAAATTACAAATAATGGTGCAAAGATATAAATTGGAATATTATAATTGCAATAAAAGAAGTTGAAATATCTGTGGTCATTTCTGTCTTGGATGATCAGGTAAGATTTTACTGAGAAGGAGTTTTTGAGTTGGGTACAGTGACATGGGTAGGAAGAACAATATATGAATTTAAACATCTTAAGAGTATGATACAAATTAATATATCCTGCAGTAAGCCTCCAAAAGGTGGTGGTGGACAGGCCTAACAATGAACAAGCATATATGAAGATATAGACCTGGATTGTATGTTTCGCTTACAGCAAGGAATTTGGAATATATTAAAAATAAGTTCTGTGATGAAGAACAATGGCACACAGTGGGTGATGAAGGTCCTGGGATGTCAGAGCCACAGTTTACAGCTTTTCAGTTAACCTTGGCAAATAATGCACTGAAACAGGGGTTGGCATGCTCAGGACACTTACTGTGGAAAGTCTGTGGGTGGAGACATGTGAGGGAACAATGGCTGTTCTCTTGAGAGGGGAAATGAAGATCTCTAAAGGTGATTTTGACACATACAGTCAAATGAGTTAGAGCCACTTGGTGGACTGTCAAAGTTCACATATTAGGAACCAGAGAATAATAGAATTGTGATGTTTTTAAACTGGGTTGCATAAGATGCTGGAAGCTAGAGCTTCCCTAATGAAATATGAAATCCTTCAATAGCACAAATGTTCTGTCTCACAGTCTGGTGTCTACATGTTCCAAATGAAGATATTTACAAATTGAGTTCACCCTAAGCACTATCTGAAGGGCTTTCCCAGCCCTGTGTTGAGATTGGTGGGGATGCCTGTATTTTCCTCATGGTTCTTCACATTACCCCTCTGCATATCTGTGTGTCCAGATTTCTGTTGTGAAGGACACCAGTCATTTTGGACTAATACTCCAAAGGACCTCATTTTTCTTACATTTGTAAATACTATCTCCAAATACTGTTATAGTCTCAAGTACTGGATGTTATGATTTCGGCATTGGGATTTTGAATATAATAGAGGGATGATGATACAATTTACCACATAACAGATGTCATCAAGGATTAAAACCAAATATGACAGACAGAACAGGCTTGTGTCAATGTGATATAACTAACTATATAGAGGTGGATTTGGGGAAGACTAAGTGTTCTCCTCCATTGCCTGGGAACTAACTGTAATTTACAGAAATGGCAAACGTAAGGGCATCACTGACGTGCAGAAGAAAGGTTAAAGGTAAGGTTGCTGCTGGTTTTATTTTCTATTTTGTTTTTCAATAAGCATATATTTCTTGTTTAGTGTATCCTGGATACTCTACTAGGGAGATGATGATGTTGAAGATCTAGGACCTCTCTTCAAGCTTCTAGTATGACACAAGAGAAGAAAAGAGAAAGCATTAAACAGGACACAGTGTGTTGGAGTATACACATCTACCCTCACTGCAGAGCCACCTTCAGAAGGGAGGACCACGCTGAGTCATGTTGTGAGGCTGCCCTGTGTGACTGTGGAAATGATGATGAAGCTTGTCTTGGATGGGGTCCTGTGGGAGATGCTCCTTAGATCCAGTATTGAAGGATATGTAATCCATCAGAAATGGGATAGAAGGATGGCCTAAGCCACAGGAACACCACAAATAAAAGCAGAAAGGCGGGTGATGGGGCACAAGTGTAAAGGAATTAAGGAAAAAATGGATGTGTTGAGTGTTCTGTTGAAGTTTAATAAAGACATGTATGAATGCTTCTTAAAAACCCATGTGATAAATAACAGAATCAGAAATTGTCTTATTTTTAGGATAGAACAAGCTGAAATGTTTTACACAGGTTAGCAACTAGCAGTGAATAAAGGAATTGATGTGGTAAGACACAGAACTTCTCAACTTTATGAGAGAAGGCATCCCAGGACCAACCAAGACACTGAAACTGCTGTTGTAAAGGTGGATGGAGTTAAAAGAGTTTCTTTGTTCTGTGGCATGGATTACTATTAATTTCAACTCATATAGCTCTTTCTTTTATTTTTGTTAACACCTATAATTTTCAGTTGTATTTTACTTTGGTCCCCATCATTATGGACTAAAATACATCTAGTAATTTATTGCTTTCTTCTTTGTTTTTAAAAACATATCATCTACTATTGTATGTTTCCTTTGAAAATTCTCTATTTTCTCCCATTAGCTACATTTGTTTCACCTAGCAACACCTGCTTTATATAGATTTTTTTTTTTCTGTTGTCATCCTAATCAGAGGTTCAGGAAAGATGGAAAGAATCCAGGTCAGTCCAGTCCATCCTAAACTCACTACCCTCTGTTCTAATCTGCCTGGCTCTGCCTTTTACCCAGCCATGTGCTCTCGAAGGCCACCACCCTGCCTGGACTGCTCTTCTGTGGGCTTTAGGAGTGTCAGTGCTAAAGGCAGTTAATTCCAACTCCAGGAAGCTTTGAATTCAGAAGAATACATTGAAATCCTGTATGTTCAAAAAGGACTATGGAATTGGACTGGATACTGCCATAGGACTAAGGAATAAAATGTAAAAAACAGGAAGTTACAATGATGTGTAGAATGAACTTCTGCAAAACGCTTGGCTGAATATAGACTTCACAGAGAACTTTATGACAATCTTGATAAACGAGTAATGATTCATCATCATCATCATCATCATCATCATCATTATTAAGATAATAGAAAGCAAATAACAATTGAAGCTGTGTGTACATATGAAGGAGACACAGAGACAGAGGAAGACAGAGAGGAAGCGAGAGAGAGATGAAAAAAAATTCTGAGGTTTTTATAATGGAAAGCAAGAGTTCCGTGCCTTCTACCTCTCTGGCTCTATCATCACCATCAGAAAGAATAACGTATTTCTAGTTTTTAAGCATTTGATTACTTGTAGCATATTCTATGACTTTATGTATCAAACTTTTGAAGGTTTAAAAGGAAAACCTCCGATTACTGGTACTCAGACACTTGATTGCCTTCACACGAGACAAGTGATGTATCTTCTGTTGTATTTCAGGTGAATAAACACAAACACAAACACCTATACACTGAGTTTTCAACCTTTCTTTTAGAAATTCTTGTATAGTACACGTAACTTTTCTGTAGACATTTCCCTTGATAACATTTAGGCTATTATTCCATTGATACTTGTGAAATCTCTCTCATAATTTTAGCAGTTATGCAATACTCCAAAGCTAGATTAATGTGTAACTTTGTTTCCTCTTTATTATTTGGTTTCATTCTTCCTTTATTTCTGATATGGTATATGTAAATTCAGTTCATTTCCTTCACTCACATGCACACTAGCTCTCAGTAAAGTTAATACAATTCAAAGTACCATTAAAGGACCCTACTACATCTTCATTGCGAAGCTATCTGCTCTGCGGCCAGCACAGACTACGTAAAGATCCTTCCTTCATCCCACATCCTCCTGCTAAGCACACTTGATCCAGAGCTGTACCTTCATACAGAGTGTTAGAAACAGCTATCTCTTACTTTGCCAACACAAATAAATGTTTCATGGCTTGGCTAATGATGATGCTACAAGAGAAAATTTATTAATAAGTTTTTATCACTATAGTTTCTATGTCACATAAGAGGATTAAGGTATGATTTGTTGGACTTTCTTACTCAGCCTCGGGTTTCCCTTGCGTTATGACTTTTCTTATTTATTCCTCATTTTATCTTTCTTGGCTGTTTAAATTCCAAATTCCTGTGTTTAGTTGAACCACTTTGATTTCTTTTTTACTGACTGGAGCCTTCCTTCACAGAGTTCTTTCTTTCTTGATCTCTTCCCATCTCTTGCTTCAGATCTGGTATAGTTTTTAGAACCCCTGTGTTATAATTTCCTGGTTCCCCCTCTCTCTATCCATCCCCAGTGGGGAATATCTTCAAGTATGGGGGTGTGTTAGGTAGTATTTGTTATTTTTACTTATGAAAAATGTCTGTTTTTAATTCAAAGTGAATGATTTGGGTGGCCGTAAATGGCTGGATTCAACACCACATGCCTCAGAACTCTGCCATTGCTGGCTTATGACTCCATTCCATCACCCAGACTAAGCAACAGAGACAGTTATGTTTTCCTGCAGGTGATACCAGGAATGGTGATGTGTGCAATGTGTGTCATCTTCACTTTAGACTGACAATGCCAGTTACTTGTTCTAAGTCATATCCAGAAAGCTTACTTACAAAAGTGTTTTCAAAGAGAAGCCTAGGGTTTGGGTTGTATTTTCTATAAAAGGGCAAATGTCACTTTCAGAAACCTCTGCACATGACAGTGTATACATTTAATTTAATTTATTCCACCCTAATCACTGATTATATTTACAAACTTGCCTCCTCACTGGAATTCATTTGTAAATCCAAAATCAATGCTTGAGCTACAAAAACTCGCTCATCAGCTGATATTCCAAGCTAAGGCCAAACAAAGTCACTCCCCTTGATCATGTTTCACCCCCATCCACCATCTAGTCCTTCTTGTGCTTTTTGTTTTCTGTGTACAGTGCTAAAGTGCTGGCTAGTGTCCCTGAACACAGAAAAGCATTGGTGTGCTTCTCAAAGACAACAGCAGTGCTAGATGAATTGGACCCAGTCTTGAGTTAAGATACTGTTGAGTCCAGAGTCAATGAATCAACAATATGTAATAGATAGAGTGGCTTTAAATGGATATTTGCAGAGTCAGAAGCTTGTGGCAATGAGGTCACATGTTTCCATAACAAGCAGTAGTGCAGGAGGCTTTAACTCAGTGTCCCAAGGACTGTACAGGGCATGTGTGCCAGGAATGACAGGAACCTATACTCTCAGGTGTTTTCATCTCTGTAATCCCGTCCTCCCTGCTGATTGACTTGGCATGTATAGATGAGAACATCTGTCTAGTTCGTAGGACAGAGGTTTGTGTGAGCAGCCACTGCCCCTTAAGCTAGTGTCCAGTCCCCAGCTTCCGCCTCCAGCGTCACTAGCAGCTTTACTTTCTCTGCTTTTCACTTTTCAATAATTTACTTGAAAATTTTATCTGATGGCCTGTTTTCTCCCCAGAAAAAGTACAGAATGGAGGAGGGGTTCCTTTTAATCTTCTTGAGTCGAACATTCCAAAATGACATTGTTTCTCAGATTCTTAGACATCGAACCTACATAAACACAAAAGACTTTTCAAATATCATTTTGCCAAATATGGTGTCTACATAGTGGGATCCCGGGTCAAATGATAATAAAATAAAAGAAATTAACAATTTTTAAGAAATAATAAACCATGACATCTTGGATTTACACAGTAAAACATAATGTTTGACAAATTCTAAAATTCGGCTGGAAAGTTGAAGCCTTGCACAGATGTGACCGCATTTTCCCATGTGTCTGTCCTCCCGCAATGTGCACTCCTCAGCAGCTGGGGTAGCGTAATTAATGGTGAGGAACCCAAAGGTTAAAACTGGTCAATTGAAGTTTCAGAGGGTCAAAATGGTACATGAGTGCTGGGTAGGAAGAGAAAGATTTGCGGAGATGATTTACCACAGATTATATGATGGATAGAGAAGAAAACAGCTAGAATGACAAGGATGAACCTGGACAATAAGGAGGGTGGGAGGAGAAAGGGACAGGAAGAAGGCAGAGAGACAACCACGTTGAGTAAACACCTAAGACAGGGGCTGCATATGTGAACAGCAGCGTCACAGCTCTACTGCGGTTTGCATGGTATAAGTCGGCATGGAATGTTATTGAAATATTAAAAGTCAAAAGAATGAGTTTAAGAAGGAAACTGCTCACTTATCATTGTCATTTAATTGCTGTGGAAAAAAAAAATCAGGCATATCAGTTGTGCTTGCTGCCTCTTTTTCTGTCCCTGGAGCAACTGTGGCATTGAGTTAATCATGCTTCCTTTGATGTCTTAGACGTTTAATACATTAAATGTCTGCAGTTAGTGTTCCACCTCCCGTTCACCAGCTTCAAAGCTTCAAGGAGAGAATGTAGTGATGTGCAGCTGGGTAATCCACCCACTGTGGCTTTGTAATAAAGCTGTTGTCACAGTGTACCTGTAAGTGTCCTTGAAATGAGCGTGGAGAGACAAGCACGCTCTCCCAGCGTCACTGAAGCATGGTTTGGGATAATGCTTTCAAAATCAATTCTTTCTATAGGAATAGTGTTGCATTGGTTATTTTGTGAGTTATGACCTGTATAAAGGAAAAGCATTGTCTATATAAATGAAGATGTTTTGACAAAGGGTCTTTAGTTTCAATTTTCATGAAAAATATCACAATCCAAGAATGATGGTCCATGGTAGTTTAAGCCCAATACTCACTCGGGAGACAGAGGCAGGAGGATGGCTATGAATTCAAAGAAAGCCAGCATAGGGAATTTGAAGCCAGCCTGGAGCAACTTATTGAGATCTTGTCTAAAAGAATCAGTGCTTTGGAAACAGGAGGATGTATTTATATATGACAATGAATATGATTTCCATTTGCAATTTTACTTCAGTGTTTCAGATTTGAACCCTACTGTTATGGGAAGTCCTTAGGAAATAGTCTTCATCCTCCTGTACTACATCCAATGTTCAGGAAGAAATCATTTTAACCCTGTCAAATAACAAAAAGGCAAAGTTACTTCCTTCAAATATCTTCCAGAAATAGGCCTCTAGGCAGTTTAAGGAACTAGCAACAATAGCTTTGTCTCAGCAGATGTAGAAAGATCTCCAGTCATCACAAGACTCTGTGTGCTCAAAATGTCCTGATAGTTATTTAAAAGATATTTAATTGACTTTTTTTTCCAAGAAGAGATTATTTGGGCAACATTAAGCAAGGTACAGTTTTAAAGATGGAGCTGTTATAATGACATATTTTATTTTATTTTATATGTATGAGTTTTGTCTGCATGTATGTAAGTGCACCTGTGTGTGTATGTTCATGGAGGCCAGAAGAGCGAGTCTGGAATTACAGTAGGCTGTTAGCCATCAAGTGAGAATTGGGAACTAAGCCAAGTCCTCTGCAAGAACAGTCAGTGCTCTTAACCACTAAACCAATTCTCCAGCCCTTATAATGATGTATTTCAAAAAGAACATTTTTATGAAAAAATATCCATTGCAAGTCTAAGATACTGTGCTATTAGATGACTATTGTGCATTTTCTAACGACATGTGTGTATAGTACAGCACAAACTGTCTATTTATAGCCGAATAGATTTCCATGTGAACAGCATCTGAGCAGAAGTGGGATCTAGTGCTCCCAGCTCCCCTCCCAGGCTCCCATATGACCCTCCAGCCATGCTGGCTTCTAGCAGTTCATTCCTGGGGACTGGTTATAAGTTGATTAAGAACAGAAGCATGAAGTATATACTGTTTGCCTGCTTTCTTCTGCTAAACAAGTATGGGTGAGATTCATTCATGATGAAGTAAGCAGAAAAAGAGTATTCATTTTGATTGATTCAGAGTATCATTGTGCAAACATGCTGTCAGTATGCAGCATCTGTTGAGTTTTATTTTTCCATTATTCTATTATAAATAGAGATCCTGTGAAACCATTACTGTATTTCTGTATGCATTTTTGTGAGATATGTTACTGAAAATGGAATTGCTGGCCCAAGATATCTGTGAGTCCTTACCCTTAGTTAACAATTTCCCTGACCTTCTCCTCTCCCCAGTTCCCCACCCCGTTCCCATGGAAACCTTTCTACCCTCAGTATTTCCCACCTCTATTTTCATAGCACATATGCTCTACTCTCTCCTCTCAAGGCCTCTTCCAACCCCACTTCCCCATAATAGGCCCTTTCTAGATTCCAGGCACTCATAATCTCTCCAAGTAGAGGAGTGTATTAAATTCAAGTTTTCTTTGTAATCTGAATTTTCCTGATGGACGTTGTTCTAAGTGTTTATTGCTATTTTGATATTTTCATTTACAGAATACCTGTTCAAGTTACATTTTGTATCTTCATGGCTTGTGGGAGTTTATATATTAATATGTATAAAGTTTATTGTCACACATATGTTTTTTCCTCCATTTTAAACAATTTGGACCATTCTGAGGATTGAACCTGCAGCCTTGTGAAAGCCATCCTAATGCCCACTACTGTTGTAAACTCTGCCATCTTTTTTTTCTTTTTCTTTTGATACAGTGTCTCTCAGTATGATGCCTAGGTTGGCCTTTGATCTTCTGTAACCCGGGCAGGCCTTGAACTTGCAGACCTCCTGGCTCAGTCTCAAGACTACCTGGGACTGTACACTCGTACTATCACCACACACGTACCGTCAGGTATCAGACTTTAGATAGCCCTCCTTCACTTTGCTTTTCATTCTGTAAGGATGAACTTCATTGAACTAGTTCTTATTTGCAATGTATACATGTTATTTGTTTTCTTTTATAATTAGCATTTTTGTCTTTTTCCAAAGAAAGCTTCTCACTTCCCATTTCAAGATCTGTGAAGACAAATTACAATTTTTTTTTCTAGAAACTTGCTTCATTTTAAATGTAGATATATTAAATGTAAATATGCTTTACATTTAAATATGAAGTCAATATGAAATTGATCGTTTTGCATGATGGGAATGGGACATAAAGATGCATTTTGTTTCCATGATAGCTCTTCCCTTCTTTGCAAAACAGAATCAGTATTTCCCAATAGACAGAATGTTAGAAATTTCCACTGCTGGTAAATAAAATGAGAGCTAATTGGTAGAATTGAAAGTATAGGATTATTATTCTTATATCACATCCTACACCGCCTGGTCACTTGTTTTTTCTATAATACAAAGTCCATGACTAGGGAGAAAATGAAAAGACTATGTGAATAACATCACTGAAATGGAAACCTTCACATGAATCCAGGAGCAGTGGGTTCTGCACTAAGAGCTGTAAGTGCAATGGCACACTGAGCCAGGAAGCTATAGGTCATCAATTGGTCAGTGGCCAGGAGCCCAAATGTCAACTGTACCATGCAAATATGTCTTTTACAACTGTGTGACATTCTAATAATGACACATATCCTCTAACAAGCACTACTAATTCAATCCTCACTTTACATTTTCTTATCTCATAATTTTCAATTATATTTGAACTACTCTAAACGTCAGTTTTCATTTTAGTTCAGTAAGTTTCTACTGAATTCGAAAGATTTCTACTGTTACAAGTACTATTACAGCTATTTGAGTCCATGCGATATGTATATGTATGTGTCTGGTGTTTGCATGTGTTCATGTGAATGTGTGCACTTGTTCCTTCGGGTACCTGTAGGCCTATATGTGAATGTGGAAGCCCAAGGTCACATAGGGTTCCTTCCTCTTTTGCCAACTATTGTATTTTTTGAGAATGGGTTTCTCGCTAGACCTGAAACTCCCTGATTGGCTAGACTGGCTGGCCATTCAGCTCCAAGGATCGCCTTGTCTCTTCCCCAGCTGTGGGAAGATAGGTGAGTGCTGGGCATCAAACCAGACCTTATGCTTGCTCGGAAGCACTTTACAATCTCAGACATCTTCCCAGCCCTTGTGATTCCTTACTTACTGATAGTCTTAACTCTCTCTCTCTCTCTCTCTCTCTCTCTCTCCTCTCTCTCTCTCTCTCTCTCTCTCTCTCTCTCTCTCTCTCTCTCTCTCCTCTCTCACCAAAATTGTATAAGACATGCCTCTTTACTCTTAAGAGGCATGAAACAGCATTGAGTTGAACTCAGTTAAGCTTGGTGTACACAAGAGAAGAAAGTACAAATGGTTCTAACTTCTAGATGGACAATTCTATCCCAGTTGTTTCTATGATCAGAGGTGTTCTGATACTGCTAGGTTGTTTGTTATGGATCCTATTTACTCATCTTCAGGTGAATTAACCATGTTTGTATTTGTAGCATGTGCTGTGTTACTACTCTCTATATTTAATAGTGTTCTTAAATGTGTGCAGTGCTTTCATTCCATTCTATGTATTGAAACAAACTGGAAATTCTTCAACACAAAGGTCTCAGTGTTACTTTATTTTGATTCTCTGACTGAGGGTCTCATGTAGTTCAGGCTGACTTCAAACTTGCTATGCAGCAGACAATGGCCTTCAGCTGCTCAGTCTCCTGTCTCTACATCCCAAGTACTAGAATTGCAGGCCTATACCACCATGCCTGGCTCTTTAGTCTAATTTTAAATGTAGGTGACTTTAAATGTTTTATTCACTTATTGATTGATTGTTTTTACTCATATGATTTGTCTGCATGTATGTAAGAGTAACACATACATGCATGCCACCAGAGACCAGAAGAAAGTGTCAGATCTCCTGGAACTGGAGTTATGGATGGGTATTAGCCTCCATGTAGGTTATAGGAATCAAATCCAGGTCCTCTGCAAAAGCAATTCGTGCTCTTAACAGCTGAGCCATTTCTCCAAATCCTAGAATCACTTTAGTGTCAGCATTCAAGACAAGGACATTGATGCCTTTTTTGCATCTATTGTTTACATTTTTCTTCTTTCACACAGTATGTTTAAAGTTCTGTGAATCTTGGTGTAGGAAGTGTAGGAATACAATAATGGATGATGCATGATTCTACACCCCAAGGTTAATAGAATAAGGAAAACAATAAGCATAAAGCATGCAAAATAGTAAAACTTCAGGAAAGGAAACAGGTAAGTCAATCCCAATGGGAACTGAGAAAAACGCCTTATAAAACATAAAGATACAATACTGCTTGTGTCTAGATCATTCACACAAGCTTTTTCTAACAGTATAACGGATAAGTCCTTGTTGATGGAAAAAGTTCTTGCCACAATTTGCTATAGTCTTATAGGCTTATCAACGAGAAATGTGAAAGAATCCGAGAATGGTGAACTTTCAATTGGGTGCCCCTTCTGTAGCATTATGTAGAAAAGGATGTTTTAAAGGCAGCAGCTTGGATGGACTCAGTGATAAATTTGGAGGTAAGAATTTGACATTCTTGTCATTAATGCATGGGCACTCTCCTGGAATGTGGGAATATACTGTCTTGTAAGGGTATTCTCTATAGTACATCATGCTGTATGTTTTACAACTTTCTGTGGTCGAAGCAGAAATGTTTTCCAAATCATGCATCTGTGCTGCTCTTTTCCCACTCTTGGTGTCACCAGCTAGGTCAGAAACGTGGTGAGCACATGAACTCCAAGCATTGAAGAGAAAGATGTGTGAATGCTAAAAAATATTTTATTGTAAGGAAATTGGCAGTTTAATTTGTGTTATTGTTAAGTTTCTGTCAGTTTCACTTAGAGCATAAATTAACAACATATGCTGCAAGTCATTACTTTCATTTCCAGACAAAATTGTGGATTACTACACTTAGTCCTGCTCTCCTGGGTGGCACTGGCCAATGGATGTTAATTAGCCCTGGATTTCAAATCCATTTTCCAACCTGGGTTACAGTGACTTAGTCTTCTAGAACATAATCAACTCCTTAAATGCTTACTGACAAAATCAATATCTTAGATCTGTAGAGAAACAAATTTTTAGAAATTGGCAGCCTGTGATCCTTTGTTGAAGAGTTATCCAGTCCTTGAGGGTACAGTTGGATTCAGACTTTTTCTCACTGTGATATAGACAAACGAGAGAAGCATCAAATATCTAGATAAAGAAAATTAAGATTCATTTTATTTTTCTAGCAAGCCCTGCTTTTATTAGAACAGATAAAATTGTAGCATGAAGGTTATAAAAGATTAAATTTGTATCTGCTCACCCAATACTAAAATAATATGAACATGTAGACTCAGTAATTTAAAATACTAATTACTAAACCAGCCATGGTAGTTCATACCTAAGACACCAGCATGTGGAAGGCTAAGCCAGGATAATGGAGAATTCAAGAAAACCCTGGATTATATATAGAAAATATATAAGTATACTATTTATTATGTAAATATAATATAAAAAGATATAAAAATAAATATATAAAAATTGTATTTTATTTGGTAAGGCAATATTTATGTTGCCAGTCTAATAAAACATTAGAAAATAATCCTCTAAAACAAGTGCAGATTTATTTGGAAATAGAACACCATTAGAATGGGAATATGTGCAGAACAGTCTGAATATATTAAAAGAAGCTGGGGAAAATGAAAGCATTCAAAGACATTGCTGAGGTTTCTGGGGCTGGAGAGATGGCTTAGCACATGAGGGTACTGTCTACTCTTGCAGAGGACCTGTTCAGTTCTGAGCACCCACATGGCAGCTAACAACCATCTGTAACTCCAGTTGCAGGTGAGCTGACACCCTCTTCTGGCCTTCACAGGCATTGCACACATATGGTACATTTACATAAAGGCAAGCAAAATACTCATACACATAAAATTAAAATAAATTAAAAAAACCAATTTTCTGTGAAGCAATATTCTTTGGCCATAGGATATGTTTCTTATAGAATTAATAGAATGTAAATATTTGTTTCTGCAGTTGTCAGGAGATTAAATTCAGAAATGTAGAGGAAAATCAAGACAAAATTAGATAGCTCCTGTGGAAATAATGCTAACAGGCTGCACATGGGGACAATTTGCAGGCTTGCTAAGAGACACTGGGAAGTCATTTCCACCATGAATCCTTCTATATCAGAGGTACATTGGGAAAAATCTTCCTGGATAATGTATAGAATTTTAGCCTTTCACAAGTAGTAAAGAACCCTTCAGTGTGCTCATAGACTTAATACAGGCTTGATTCTAGAACACTAGGTAGAGGCAAGGCTGGGGAACAGCCAAAACAAAGCAAAAAAAACATTCAACCACAGCAAGATACATAGGTCTGCAGTAACTGGCATACACCGGAACCTAAATCTGATGGAAAGGGAGCATACAAGCTCTGGAACAAGGGCTGTGTTGGGCCCTAGGAATACATACACCAGGTTGAAACCTGGTCATGACACAGGCAGTCTGCAGGATTCATATTGCTCAGTGAAGACAAAGGTGAACTTAGGTGCAGTTGGAAAGCAATGAAGGCAGAGAATTGGGGAAACAGTTGTCATGGATGAATTAGTAACCCTGGGAGTGCAGTCAGAAAGCTGGGCATGCTGAACAAGTGGACGAAGAGTTAGGTTAGATTACCTTGTCAATCAGAGAGTGATGCATTCTGATTAATGAAAGATTTCGAGCACTGTAGACTAAAATCCCTTTAATCCAGCTGTTGGGAGGCAGAGACAAGCAGATATCTGTGAGATGATTGCCAGCCTGGTCTACATAGTGAGTTCCAGCCCAGTTGGGGCCACAGGGAGACCCCGTCTCAAAACAAACAAACAAACAAACAGCAATTACAAAACAAGAATAAAGCTTGCTAGTTTGTTCTTTTTTTCTTTTTCTTTACAAGGCTTCTAACGAAGTCACCTACATCTTTACTTTTGATCAACCAGTTGTTACTGGACCTTGAGAGCACCAGTGCTTACTATGTCAAACTCACACTAGAACTTAATACTGACACTGCAGTGTTTGAAGAACATGTCTTTACAGTGAAGTACCTCGGATTCTCCTTTAAATGAAAAACGCAAATGAACATTTGTTCATGGAATGTGGTGTATATTGGTCCAAGAAGATGGATGGGAGTTGACTCATTTTTAACAAATAAATGTTAAATCTTTGAAAACATAATTTAATGAACTTTGACCCTAAGTCATCTATTCTATAGTTTCTTATATACTTAATGAATTATATTTACTATAGTTAGGATTTTTCATCATTTCCCTTGTGCAATTAATCAATGATTAGTTGACATTTAATTGTTCCTTTCAATAATATTTGATTGATTCCAAAGTATGCTTATTATCCCTCTTACATTGTTTAAAATTTTAACTTTATAATATCTCATGGAAACTTGCTAATGAATTGCTTAAAAATCACTGTATAGAAAATATTTTTAATTTTTTTCTCTAATTCTTGATTTGCTTAATAATAACCTTAATATCCTTTAGAGAACTCTGATTACAAAAGTAGATGGAGAAGCTGGTTCAGCAGTTAAGAGCATTGCTCTGCAGAGGACCTGGGTTTGGTTCCCAGCACCCACATGGCAGATAATAACTGTCTGTAACTGCCCAGGGTATCTGGCATCCTTTTCTGGCCTCCATAGGTATCGCATGTATAGGTACACTTATGTGCATGCAGACCAAACACTCATACACATAAAATAAAAATGAGCCAATAAATATTTGGTTAAAATATGGACATTCACTTTGAGTCATTGGCACAGCAAATAAATCCACGTGGTTAAAACAACGTATATGTAAAATTTGGGTTTGACACTAAACCTAATAGACAGATGGGTTTATTATTGCAAGTTCATATATACCAGGCACATGCTCACGGTTTCCATCTTTTCTGATGAAAGGGGCCCCATTCTGGTTGCTTTATATTTGTTTTATAGACTTGATTTTATTTACTATTTTAACAGCATTCTCAACCACATAAATGCCCCAACAGGTAAGAACTGTAAGATATGAATCTAATGATCTAGGGAAATCTTATGTGTACAGGGGTTTATATGATTGTTTTCAGTCTTATTACATGAACATAGGAAGTAGTATCATATTTAAGAAACTTTTAGAGTCTTTAAAAATTTGCCAATAGTAGTTGGTCAATTAGAATTATATATTAAAAGTTTATATCTTGCAAGCATTTTTCTAATTTAAGAATGGCTCTGGTGGTAGATTTTTATAGTCAAAAGGTGTCTTTTCATACTATCCTTATTAATAATAAAATAATCTTACTCTGCTTTGTTTATATTTATATAAATAACTAATAGAGCATTTAAGAGAAGGTACATCTTTTGGTTAATACTTCTGAGATAAAGTCATGTGTTACTTGTAATAAATTCTATTGGCCTCATTACTACCTAATGATAATTTATACCAAATAATAATTTGTTGTAGGCTCATGTCCTACACTTAAAACACTTTAGTATGTTTACTAGCATCCACCTTTCTATTACCTAGATGTCAATAAGACCCGCCCTAACTGTGGCAGATAATAAAATTTCCTCTGCTTGACAATCACTGATCTATAACTTTAATTTAGACATACAAATTTTTTTCTCACGAGATTTATGTTGTTTGCATATAACTGCTTCTCATGTTGCCATAACAATAGCTTTCAAGCATTTATTGGACTAATTGCAGGTGTCTGACATTACTAATTACTGAATAAATTATCTTGTATCAGGCTCAAAACAATCCAGTGAGACTGAATTATCATTCCTTGGATGAAAAATGAAAGGAATGTTATTCAAACATGTATCGATTCAGACTAACTAGATCCATTCCCATTCTATTTGTGTTTTGACTTAATAATCACTTTCCAAGTTATTATACTATTTTCTAATATATTCATCATGAAATCCATTTTCCAAATAGTGTTTCAGTTTTTCTAAAAGAACATTTAAGGCCAATGCTAATGTGGTGTTTTTGAGCATGCCTTATGAAGAATCAGGCTAATATGAATGAGATTTTAACAGTAAGTAAGGGAAAAAGTGAAAGGGATCAATCACATCTGTAATGTGGGAAGTATAACTAATTGGCAGCAGGAAATGTTTTGAACAAACAACACTCTTGTCAAGTGATGAGCAAAGACTCATCGGATTTTCCTTGTATGCTGCACAGTACTCTGTGTGGCTTTTTAAAATTTACTTTTATTTTATGTGTATGAGTTTGTCCTGCATGTATATAAGCTCACCTGTACATGCAATGCCTGTTGAGACCAGAAGAGAGAGTCAGATCCCCTGGAACTGGAACTGGATATAGATGACTGGTTGTTAGCCACTATATGGATCCTGGGAACAGAACCCTGGTCCCTCTGCAAGACCAACTAGTACTCTTAACCTCTGAATCATCCCTCTAGTTCAGACTATTCTGTGTTTTACATATTTAATCATCACGTAAAATTCAGATATGAATTTTAATGCAGGAAGTTGTGAGAATAACCATAGTTCATTCAGCAGCTAACAGCCAAACTGCATGTATTTGGCTTGGGTTTAGTTTTGAAAGGCAATGAATATTTGGGGACAGTGTTTTATTAGTTGGCCCAGGAAGCTTCAATGTTATAAATGATCCTCCTCACTCAGTTGCCCCACTACTGAGCTTAACAGTGTGCCCTACCACATCCTGTTCATGAAGTGCTGGTGAGCAAACCCAAGGATTGTTACATGCTAGGCAAGAATTCTGCCAACTGAGCTACATTTCCAGTCCCCAAATTACAGGAGGATCATTGGAAAAGACTGTTGAACCGTTGCCCATAAAAAGTACATCCCGACCTTTTACTTATGACAGAAGTAACTAGTGTGCATGACCCCCATGAAATCGTTTACAAGAAGACTTTCCAATGTGAACTGCATACATAACATCGCTGCATGATACTGTGAAATAATGAAATGACTGTGATCAAAAGCTTTGTCATGGTTGTGACCTTTAACATGGGTAGAAACTATATTTGGACTAGCAAAGGGGACAGAGGAGGAAGACATGTAAGAAATGTATTATGACATGAAGGAATTTGGGAATGAAAGGCATTTCAGAATTCCAGTGAGTCATGAAACAGTGCTTAATTATTGGTATGACAAGCTCGCTTTGATATCTGAATGTGAACTTGCAGAACAGAAGAATACTATTGATGTGGCTTTAATCTAAGAGGTCCAAATGCCAGACACTTTACCCTGCACTTGCAGAGGAAATAGATGCAATGTTGACTTCCCTACAGCTAGCCTGTGGTGAGCAGATCTAAAATAAGCAGCAGGGCTGGAAGCTGGTGGAGGCTGGGGTTCAGAAAGCAGGACAGGTCACATTGTTCTTCATAGCAATATAAGCTCTCTTTGCAAGTCAGGGAATACCCGACAGATACTTTCGTCTTGGCCAATGGTCTTCTCAATGAACCTGACCTAAGCTGCGGGCAGAAGCATGTCAGCACAGCTTTTAGAAGAAATGAAAAGGCACTCTAAAAAGAGAAGCCGACTTTGTACAGAACTTAATGCGTTGCATGGCTCTAACTGTGGGCCCCTATTCTACCATTATTTTTATTTTCAAGATAAAATGATGCGTGTGAAAACAATATAATACCTCAACATAAACTCATCAACCTAGAAGGCTAGCCTGCTTTAGATATCGAATTTGTATTAGAAAGAAAGAAAGAGAGAGAGAGGCAGGAGAGGAGGGGAGGGTTGTGAAGAGGAGAAGAGAAGGGAGCAAAGAAACAAAGGAAGTTTACATGAATTCAAAGGACAGAAAATTTAGCATCATGACTGAGTTTTTCCATCTAGCAGTTAGTACATCTACCTGACTGCATTTCAAACAGAATCTAATTGTATCTCCTGGCCTACCTGCCTGAGGTAGATTCATTGCTGAGATAATAATAAAGGAACCAGAACCACTGTCTGGAGATCTGCACTAGCTGACCTATTTGGAACACTGGTTTTCTAAACTATCAGTTCAGTGCAGTATCCCTGGAGCTTTCACCTCTCCTCAAGGATTCTGGCACTGGTATGTTGTATATATGATCTGCATGCTTCAGAAGGGACTAGGTGAACAGACCCAGGTCACTCTCACACTACGCTCTTGTCATTCTTAGCACACTAAAGCATGCCCAGCGACACAGCCTCACCCCAACATTGTTACAATGCCCCTTAATATAGTTCCTTTAGATGAGTGGAATATAGCGTTGTTGCATTGCTGTAGAGAAACTACTGATCTGGTATTTTTTTTCTCTCTCTTTCTTTCTCTCTCTGTCTGGGGTGTGTGTGTGTGTGTGTGTGTGTGTGTGTGTGTGTGTGTGTGTGTAATTTCAGCCCCTTTCTGCATGATATATGTCACTGAAACAGAGAAGAGCTTGGTAGGATGTGTCTCAGCAGTGTCTAATAGAATCCATATTAAATTTGGGGTACCCCATTTCATACAATGCACAGTTAGCCGGAGGCTCGATTGTGTCCCACAGAGATCATATGTGACCTTAACTAAGGTATGAGGTTGCCAACTACAAATGTGCAAATATATTGCCTTATAAGTAAATTCCTAGTGTAATAGAGTACTGTGTTCTACCAGGACCTGACGTGATATAGCTGAGATGCCAGGATGTAAGCTGTGTGGAGGTTCCAGCACAAAATACAACGTCAACACAGTCTGAATAAAATAATCACTTCATATTTATCCAGAAAGAGAAAAATTTGGGTGATGATCATAGAAAAAAAAATAAAGTTTTTAAAAAGGAACACTTTAAGTTCTGTGTGAATAATCAGATTGTTTTCTTACATTATTTAATGGACAATCTTTGCTTTGTGAGTTTCAGAGCTTTCAAAATTATCACCAATTATTCTTTTTCTTCATTAGACTCTAAGGAAAATTCTTTATATGCTAAACCTCATTACCACATACAACTTTAACTTCTATACCACATACAGCTTAGTCTAGTGTATTTAGTAATCTTAAGTAAACGGTGAATTTTTTAGATGGGAATTGTTCACTGTAGCCGTGTGACTAAATATTGTAAGAAACTTCACATGTTATGTACATAAGATGTAAGCTGACATTCAGTTGCCTCAATTGAAACTTCCATCATTCTAATTGGCTATGAGCCTTGCATGGAATTCAACTGTCAAACTGACTAAAACTCGCTAGCCAATAATTTTTAAAAACATAGCTAAAGTTAGAAATTCTCTTTTGAAACAACCTATTGCATCCCTTGATTGCTGACTCTTAGCAGTTTCTGGACTTAATACTGCAGTTTCCATGAAAAGATTGAATTAGGCAACATTTAAAAAATCCAGCCTACTCCTCTTATAATTTTTAATAAAAAGGGTGATTCAAATAGCTGGTAAAAAAAAACATGGACGTACTTATTTATCTGTAATATTATCGTTTTAATTATTCTAGTGGAAAACTAGCCTAGTACAAATTCAACATAAGATTTGAGTCCACCAGTGTTCGTTTCTGAAAAGGTAGACTGTTGGTTTGTTCGTTTTCCTACATCTGAAGTGAGTGTTGTTCCGGGGTTTCAGGGAAATCATCCAAAGGCTTGAACAGGACTGTCAAGAATTGTGGTGTCTCCACAATGTTCACTTTGGATTCTAAGTTCAGGTTTTTGTTTGTTAGTTATCTGTGTCCACTTTGTTCCACAAGGGAGCAATAAACTAAATTAACATATAAGTATGATGTAAATGTCAAGACAAAGGAAAAGGAAAAATGGAGAATGTTGTTTTAGGGGAGAAATTAGCATGTTACAATACTGGCCAGTGGGTTTTAGAAAAAATAAGGCTGAACACTTCTCCATTTGAGGTCTACTTTCAATTTCATAGTCTCATCTGTATTTGAAATGGCGCTCATCTGTAAGTGGTGCTCAATAAACACTCAATGTTTGTTTCATTCATTTGTGCAAAATAATAGAGGACAAAGAATATGACTGCCTGATTTCATGCTATATAAAACACACGAACACATTTTCTTTCTGGATGAGATCCTGTGCTCTGAGAATTTTGATACAACTACTAGGACCTAGAGAATTATGCAGATTTTTAGACACCTGGAGGAATGAACCATTGAATATCCTTTGTGATGTCCACAGTTAACTACAGGCACACTCAGCTCTCAGCAGGGTTGCTAGTTTCCAAATTTTAACTTGCATCCTTAAGGGATGGAGCTGGATGAACAGATATTTTTTAGCAGAAATGAACTTCAATCTGACGTAAACTTCACTAGTTGTTATTATTTCTTAATTCTCTTAAAACACGAAAGATGAAAGGCTAAAATGTAATTCTAATTGGCAAAGGAATTTCATACCGGGAAGGCACCTCTTGATTAACAGCCTTGTAGGCAGAGGGAGAGTTGGGGGTATGGAAATTTGACTGAGATTTCTCAGAGAGAAGTGCTGTATGTGCTGGGAAATAGCACAATCAGTACTCAGCGTGCTGTGAAAGCCTCAACTTCCAGCTTATTTAAATGAGTTGAGGCTTACTTTGTAAAAGTGCTCAATTGGGAGTGCTCAAGTTGTGGTGCCTATTAGTTGAATGCTAATTAACTTACCCTTTCCTTAGGGTTCACTTCTCTATCAAGCAGACAGACAGCTTTGCTGTTCATGTTTTCAAGCTGAACCTGGACTTGAGACCTTAAGTGATCTGCATTTGTTTTGGAATAGGGAAATATCCAACCAGCCATTCTGATGGGTCCTTTGTGTTCTTACATCTCTCTGCCTTTATCACGTTTTCATATCCTCTTTACTCTTTCTGGGCTTTATTGTCTTGTTTGAAGCTGTTTTGAGATGACTGAAATAGCAGAGCTCGCCGTGTTATTTGATCTGATATTTTTTTTATCCCTGATACATGGTTTTGGTTCTTCCCCAGTGTCTCCTCAATCATTTTGATAACATTTCTCCTCTGAAATGGTTTTGAGCTTTAATTTGCATTTACAGCTCTGTATGGTTGTGTTCTGTGTTCCTTAATATCCACTCTCACCTTGGATGACCTCATTAGTACCTTGCTTTTTAAGTTGGAAAGACAAATCCTGCATAACAAATAAAAACTCCATTAAGTGATTTGTTGTATATTTTGTGACTGTGCTTTGTGACAAAATATATTTTGCCTGCAATTATTGCTGTCAACCATTGTGGAGCAATGAGGTGAAGATTTGTATGAATATTTTTCCCTTTCAAAATCCCTTTCATAAGAAGATGCTATCTATCTACACTGATGTGTGAATTTAACAGTGGAGAGTGTGCAGTGTGGGGTAACTAGCCAGTGACCTCTCAGTTCATCTAGGTTTATAGTTCAGTGTGCTTTTTAATGTCCTGGAAACCACCTAACATGGGTACCCAATTTCCCCCGATTGCCAATTCAAAGTCTATTCCCAGTTGAACGATAGCTTTAGAACATTCTCTTTCCATGGGAGAAAAATGCAAGTCAAACTTAACACAGTGAATACTGTCAAACGTGAATACTGCGAAACCTTTATTTATTTATTTATTTATTTATTTAGTCCTTGACCTTTAATAAAGGTGTAACAAGATGCTCAGAGTAAAGGTTACATGATGTTTAGGTAAATAGAAAGGTAAAATTTCTCATCCTTCACACAACTGAAGTAAAAAGGATTTAGTCTTTGTTTTAAAGTCAATGAAATGTAATTTTAATAGCCTCTAATAAAGGATCAGTGCTTTACCCTCCTAACTGCTCTCTTGACTAACCACTCCCCAAAAGAGAAGTGCCTTCCAGTAGATAAATGTCACTTAGAAGGCTATATTGGACTTTGAGCCATTGAAAACTGGGCCATCTTAGTCTCCAGTTTGCACATTGAGTCCTCAAACACTTTTCTGAATTTAATTGACTCCCATACAATCTACTTTAAAGAAAGTGTGCAGTGCACATGAATAAATTATCTATAAAATAAATTTGTTGTATTCTGGTATATGGGAAATGATAGGAATTTCACCAGGCATTATTAATAAATCCATACTAGGGCTTAGCCTGTACCTGACTAATGTGAGTCTGTAGAGTCATGGTGGTGCTGCTGAGTGTTCTGATGATGACTCAGATTTCTGAGTCTGCAAGGTCCTGACCTCAGATGATAAAGAACTCCAGAGAAATGTCCGTGCCACTAGTAAGAAAACTTGGTAAACAGATCCATGTTTAATATTTGTTCTCTTTGAATTTATATTGAATTTCTGGGACATTTTCATAAGAATGCCATGTCCAACTTTATAAGCATAATAAAAATCATTTATTTATCTATATGTAAACATCAACTGCCACTATAAAGGCATTTTGCTGAAAATTAAAATTTTAGATTTTTAGTAATCTGAGTTAACATAATGATACCATCCAGTTAGAAATATCTCTTGTTTGTAGAACAAGATGAAGTTCTAACAGAGATTCTTTCACAAATTCTACCAAGGACTCTGAGAGACAATACCATGTTTCTGCTTTGCTGTAAAGTAAGGCCAGGAATGTGAGCCCATTGTCCCTCTGTGTATCATACTGAGACCTGCTGTTAAATCACCCTTTACAGAGTTCCACTCTGTTCTTTTGATTTCTGAAAATAAAAGCTAATCAGCTTTTCTATTTTATGACAGGAAAAATACTCATACTTCGAATGTGAATTCACCATGTAATCACACGTTCAAGTGATATATTTACTTCAATAAACTAAGGAGGTATTTAGTTGGCTTGCATCAATTTTAAACAATTATCCTTTTGTATTTACTTGACCTAGTTAGATAATGATGTACAAACAGATTTGATTCAATAACGCATTAGTAAAATGTTCAGTGAAGTCTTAAAACAACTGCCTTAATATTCCTAAGCAATAGGAGGCTGGGTTCTGCCTCCTGCAAGGTGAGCTCAGCTTGCTTGCTATCAGCTCAGACTTTCCAGGAGACTTCCACTTCACAGAGGTTCTTCTTTCAAAACACTTATTAGAGAACAGCTGTATGAGTGGCCTCCATTGACACTCTTTGTTGATTAGTTATTGTTTTCCATGATTGACCAAGATTAAGAAACTGTTGAGAAGTATGGCTGTGGCTGTTTGATAATTAGGCAAAATGTTTTTCCACCTTCAAATACTATCTTTTCAAACGTAGGGTTTTAGAACATTGAATTAATATGCAAATGATTGCTAAGACCATGTTTTTCCTCTACTGTAGGGATGGTCTGCTTTCCAACTGGAAATTAATAAACTCTCTTGATTGGTCTTGAAGTTGATATTATATGAATAGATGTTGCTATTGTTTCTTTGGCTGGAGCAGTTACTTTGAAAGATAGCATCTGAACTGGAAAATAAACAAAGCCATATTCTGATTGTTGTACAGTGCTATCAGGAAAATTGTTTGCTTTGTTTTCATTTTAGTAATAAACTAAGAGGAGTTTTCATTTGGGGGGATATAAATTTCAGAGACTAGCTCTAATTATGTTTGGTTTACGTTTTATATCAAAGTTCAGTCCTAAACAGAAAGCCTTTGTTATAGGGACGTGAAATGCTTATAATGGCACTTTTAACACTTTTTAAAGGTTTTGAGAATTTATACATAATCACTGTATTTTCATTGTTTCCACCCCTCCCTCTCCCACCTTCAGTCCTTCCCCCACCTACACCCCATCTCAATTTTGTGACTTCTTTGATTATCATTGTTACATATACATATATAATTCTTTATAATCTACTGAGTCCATTTAGTGATGCTTGTGTGTTTGTGTATTTAGGGCTGACCACTTGGAATTAGGTAACCTGTCAGGGAACTTGTCCTCAGCAATGGTTGATTGCTTATAGACATGGGACCTTGTGAAGTTTTCCCCAGCTACATTGGCATGCAACTGATGTAGTCATGATGGAGGTCTTGCTTAGGCTACCATAGTGTTGAGATTTCATGGATGCAGCTTCCATGGCATGCCTAGAGGATACTGTCTTACAGCAGGTCTCCTAGTTTTCTGACTCTTACAATTTTTCAGAGTCAATTCTATCATTCCACTATGTGGATCCTGGAGATAGAACTTGGGTCATCTGACTTATTATCAAGCTCATGGTGCCTGTCCTTGTGAGTTGTTTTAGATTCTGAGTGATAAGATTTGTCTTGTGAATGTGTATCCGTAGCCACTTGATATTTGGGTAAGATCATGCTTAAACGTTCTTGTATTTCAGTGGGAATACAGTCTTGCATCTTGCCCTCTTTATACAAATGGTTATAAGAAAATCCAGCCTGAGATTTCCTTTGAGCTTCTGGAGCACATGTATTAGATACAAAATAAGGAAATTAGACCTTGGAATAATTTTAGAAAATCTTGCAATTATTAATGATGGTTGTTATAGGAAAAGTCCTTGAGGACTTTGCATTTTCAAAAAAAAAACTGCCAGTTTTCGCGCTTGCTGCTTGTGGCACGTTTAATGCAGGTCTGTAGCCCTATAGCCCGGAAGAAACACCAGGCCTGCTCTGCCATCATTCAGGAAAATAGCACATCATGGAAGAAGTGAACAGCAAGAAGCGGAGAGGATGTGATGAGGGAAGAAACTATACAGAGGCAGCAAGCAGGCTGGAGCGTGGTCGAGGTGACAGAGACACATATTTATATGATGTCATTCTGTTTTATAGATCTAATAGATCCCAAAAATGCTGCACTTGCAACAGTGAGATTTATTTATGTGAGACAGAAAGATTCATGAAGACGTTTAAATTATATGATTTTAGTAAGCAGTTTATTGTCAAACCAAAACTTGAGGGACAATGAAGAGTCACATCACAGTGTTTAATATTTAGCTATGTCATGAGTAGCGTCTTCAAAGTTCAAATACACATTTTTTATAATTAGAAAAATAAGCGTCCTTTCTGAAACTCACTGTGTATTTTGTAATCCACACAGTGTTGAGCTTTGAATATTGAGCATAAAAATGTACTAAGAATTTCTCCTTGATTTTGCATAGAAAGGCATTGGAGCTTATTCTGGTACCTCGTTTATACTGCGATCCACACAGAAGACTATAAAGGCTAAATGCATATGTTTTGTCCTGTGTTCTATTTCTTATGTTTATTCCTTGTGAATGTGCGACTGATCCTTCAAGTGTCCATGCTACTTCATCAGAGCATATGCACCGAGGTGTTTAATGCATCAAGTTTCTTCTTGCATCCTCATCTAACTGCCACCCTGGCTTCTTCCAGTCTAATTAGCTCATTGAATCTTCACTTCAGATCCGATTCTGAAGACTCCCTCAGTTAATACTTCCCTCTATTCAATTGTGGAGCCAGACCACTGGGAATCACTTTTCCAACCTCAGCTGCTTTCACCTCACAGCGCTCTTCATCTCTATTGGTCCCTGAACCTACTCTTGTTAAGGTGTTTGCAATTTTTCACTTCCTCTTTTCTGGCTTCTGAAATTTAGGTTGCCAACTGAGCTGGATTTAGCTTTTCTCTAAAACTTCCTAGAGAAGGCCCAACTAAGCTTCCTGAAATGTAGAGACGATATAACTCCTTTACCAGAAAACTTTAAAATATATTTTATTGATTCTTTGAGAATTTTCATACAATGTATTCTGATCATATCCTTAGCCTTTGCCCATTTCCACTCTCACCTTACTCACTACAACTTCATGACCTGCTCTACCGTTTTTCTTCCTGTTAAAAATCTATTGAAACTACCTTATATTCTGTAAACACTTAGGTGTGGGTCGGTCACATGGAGCCTGGTCAAACTACCTGCATCACACCTTTAAAGAAAACTGACTCTCCCTTTCCCAACAGCTATCAATTGTCAACAACTCCTCAACTACGGCTGGGGCTTCCTGCCCGCATCCCCCATCCATGCTGGATTTTTGTTTGGCTTGAGACTGTATAGTTTCTGTACATGCTGCCCCAAATACTGTGAGGTCATATGGGAAGCTTCTCCGCTGTGTCTGACAACATGATTTCCATGTGTTCCTCAACCACATCTGGCTCTTACAATCCTTCTGCCCCTCTTCTGCAATGTCATCTGACAGGTGATTTAATTTTAACACGGTATTAAAAGTTTAAAATATTCCTAAAAACAAAATCCTGTGCTAAAACCCAATGTTAACATTCAACATATACAATGAGTATCAAGATTCTGTCCTACTTGCATCAACTCACTCCTGCCCATTGCCCTTTTCTATAGAAAATTTTAAAACAGATTAAGACCCTTTGCCACCTTACCCCTTGTATACTCGTTGTGCATCTCTGAAGAACGTCGGCATTGTCTTACACAACCGTGATTCTATCGTATTAAAATACATTCAGAGAAGTTTAACTTCTGTCCTTCTTTCTCTTCTCTTTTCCCCTGTTCATAGTAACTAAACTTTCTGTATTAAAAATATTTTTTAGGGGATGGAGAAATGGCTCAGTGATTAAGAGCAGTGACTGCCCTTCCAGAAGATCTGGGTTCAGTTCCCAGCACCCACATGATGGCTAACAACCATCCTTAACTCCAGTTCCAGGAGATCGGAGCCCTCCTCTGACTTCCGTGGGCATTTGCACAACATGGGTGCACGCATAGACCTGTATACATATAAAATAAAAATAATAAAAAATTTTACAAGATTTTTTGGATTAGCATAGAAAGTAATGGTTTTCACATAGCGTCTTCATAAAGGCAGCAGTAACCTGTGGTCTCTCCCATTCCTCTCTCACTGACCTCTCATGTGTGCCACACCCTCCCCTGCCTAGCTGATTCCCTTCCTTCCTTCAGTTAAATTTCCCTTATGTTTTCTTATCCAGTGCTTCTTAAAAATAAGATAGCTAAGGGCTGGAGAGATGACTCAATGGTTAAGAGTACTGGCTGTCTTGCAGAGGACTCAGGTTCGGTTCCCAACATCCACATGGCAGCTCATAACTGTCCATATCTCCAGTTTCAGAGGCTCTGACAGCCTCCTCTGACCTCCACAGGCATTACATGATATAGGTGCACTTACACATATACAAGCAATACACTCATAGACATAAAATAAAAATAAAAAATTAAAAAAAAAATATTAAAAAAAAAAAAAGATAGCTGTAGCATGGTGCTCCAGAGCTGGTTCCACACTAAAGACTACACAAATTTGTTAACAAACAGAAGTTACCAAGATTAAGTCCACTAGATATGTAAGTAGAATAGGTGGGCTTCTCGCAATCCCAGTCTCCATCAAATTTATATCATTGTTGCTATGGAGAACTGATATTTGCTTAATTTTCTATCAATGAGATTAAAAACAAAAGCTTTATCTCTCCAATCCCTGCACTTCTATGTACCTGTTCTCTGAAATAAAAATTCAGAAGTGATCTTCAGGAATGCAACTGATATATTTTGAAAGAATTCAGAGACATACTGTGGATGTACTGATAGAAGTTTGAGTGGTTTCCTTAACTCCATTGTGTTCTGATCCTAACTTAATAAAACAAAGCGAATCTCAAAATATTGAAATTTAAAGACACATACCAATAATATGTACCACTTAAATATAATAAGACCATGCTCCAGATTCTTAGAGAAAATGAAGCTTTATGGCTAGAAACTGAAGAAAGTTAGTTGTGTTGGTGGGCCACACAACTCTTCCTACAAGTGATGGGTTTCTCCACAAGTCACAGAAAACCCTCACCTCTAAGATAAAACTACATACATGGCAGTCTCTGATGAACTATAATAATGTCTGAAGAGCTGTCTCCTTGGTTGACCTACAAAGTTTCAACACCACTGGAGAGAATGTATTTTAGGGTTACTATTTCCAATAATTTGGTTACTCTACTACAAAATCTTGTTTAATGTTCTGATTAACATATTGATATATTTCTGTTATTTACTGGTATTTGGTAGTTCTGTTTATTGTCTCCATATAGCACAGCGTGGTCCCAAATTTGTGGCGCAGCCCTCCTGGTTGCTAGAATTACAGGCATGAGCCACCATGCCAACCTTTTTAAAAAATTATATTTATTAATTTATTTCATGTGATTGGGTGTTTTGCCTGCATGTGTGTAAGTACACCACGTGCATTCAAACCGGGAAAGGCTGGAAGAAGGAATCCTATCCCTGGAAACTGGATTTACAGACAGTTGTTAGTCATCGTGTGGATGCTGGGAATGGAAAGTGGGTCCTCTGCAAGAGTAGTTATGCTCTTAATTGTTGAACCATTTCTCTAACCCCTATGCCAACATTTTAACAAACTTGAGGGTATTGTTTTGCCACATCATGAATACTGTTAGTCCTAGTTATACACTTTAGGTGGGGTCTCCTTTTTTCTACACATAGTAAGGAATTTGGATAGTTGGTACTACTATTTTTGATTTAGCATTAAAAAAAAGGACTTGCCTTGTCTGAACTTGTACAGGGCTTGTGTATGCTATCACCATTGCTGTGAGTTCCTATGAGTAATTGATCAGCTTTTTGACCCTTCCAATCTTTCCACCTCCTTTTCCACAATGATTCCTGAGCCTTGGGAAGCAGAGGTTTGGAAAAGGTGTCCTATTCAAGAATAAGCACTCTGAAACCTCTTGTTCTCTGCGCATAGGCCAGTTGTGGATTTTTGTGTTAATCACCATCTGCTGCATAAAGAAACTTCTCTGGTGAGCATTGAGAAATGCATTCTTCTTATGTATAGAGGTTGTTTGGAAGATGTGTCACTTACTTAACCTGGTTAAGCATCTTACAGACACCTAAATACCATCAAACTATACTGTGTGAAAAAAATCATAAAATTGAATTTAATAAAAGGTACAAAAAGTTAAACTAAATTAAATATTTAGAAAACAATTATTTGTTTTCAATGTCCTCATGAACTCATTGACAGATGAATTAATTCATCCAAGCTGCTATAACAAAATGTTATAAAAGGTAGCTTATAAACAAAAGAAGCTCATTTCTCACAATTTTGGAGCCTGGGAAAGCCAAACTAAAGGTGACAACAAATTTGGTGTCTGGTGAGATCTTGCTTCCCAACTTTTTGTTGCAGCCTCTCGTGGTAGAAAGAGTTACGAGCTCCCTGGGGTCCGTTTTATCACTCTGTTGTGATTTGGATGTGGGTTTTCCTCCAAGGGCCCATGTCTTCCTGGTCTTCCGCACAGTGATGTGAGATACAGAGGAAACTTAAAGAAGCGGGGCCTAGTGGGAAGTGCTACATCACCAAAGGCAGCTCTTATGAGATGGAGTGAGGTTCCAACAAGCAAGTCTGACCCCTCCCAACCACCCGCACCTACTCTGCAGCTTCCTCTTAGTGCAGGATCCCTTTCCCCTTTCTTTTCCTTCCTCTCTGCATGTGATCTCACCATTTCTTCTCAGCCACAATGTGACACAACAAGGAATGAACCCAGAGAACAAACCATTGGAACTGCCCAACTTGGGATTTCTACCTCCAAAATTTGAGCCTCAGATTTTTTTTTTTTAATCAGTCACAGTTTGATAAAGGCATGAACCCACATGACGGGGCTTATGCTCATGACCTGTGTCCTAAACGCTTGTCTCCTGCTATCATCTCCTGGCTTGTTGAACCTGTGGCCTGCCAGCTGCATGGGCAGAAGATAGCCATGAATACAGACCAATACAAAGTCCTAAACTAACTCAAAACATTGAGATTTTTTTAATGATTTCATTTTGTAGTTCAGTTACTTCATTCCAAGTGTGGACTTTGTACAGGATGTCATGTCACAATGTCAAAAGTTTGGATGCACTTGAAGGTGGTTAGGATTTCCACACACGAAGTTGAGAGGAGTGAGCCGAACACTCCAACCTTAAGCTATATGTACAAATGCACATCCGTCTGATGTAGGATTGCCTTCCAGTATTCCCACTGTGAACTGAAATATCTTAGGCAAAATGGAATTCTTTACATCTACTCTGCTGGGTATCATAGATTAGCAACAAGTTCCCTGTGCAGTACTAGTCCTCTTTCTCATGGATGATGGGATGGTGGTGACCTGAGGTTCCTTTCTGCTACCCAGCATAATATAATGCCTTTGTACCACATACTGTTAACCTGGGAAAAGTTAAGAGAGCAAAAATCACAGTACCATTTTATCCCATTACATATTGCTGTTTCACCCTCATGAAGTGGAAACTTGTAAGACAATGAATAAGGGGCTAGAGAGTTGGCTCAGCAGTTAAGAGTACTGGCTGCTCTTGCAGAGGACCTGGGTTTGATTCCCAGCACCCACAGGGCAGTTAACAGCTGTCTGCAACTCCAGTTCCAGGGGATGTGACACCCTCATCTGATCTCCTTGGTCAGTGTAAGACATGGTGCCCTTACATAATGCGGTCAATAAACTCATACACATAAAAATATTAAAATAAAAAAATTTAAATGACAATGAAGTAGACATTGGTTATACTTAGCATAAACCAGTTGTTAAAAAAAAATAATAAACCTGGGAATTGAACCCGAGCCCTCTGCAAGAGCAACCAGTGCTCTTAACCACTGAGCCAAATCTCCAGCCCCTAAGGTTTTATATATATATATATATATATATATATAACAGTATATATGTGTATATATATATAAAACAGTATATATGTGTATATATATAAGTATATATATATATGTATATATATATGTATATATATTTTTTTTTACTTCCATCAGAACAGAACAGACAGAAAGTATTATGGGGCTAAACTATGAGTGTAGTTTGTATATCTTTCTCAAAAACTTCGTTAGGAGGCTTCCTAGTCAGAGAAGTCTGCATGTCACAGCAGTGGCCTCAGCTACAGTATCAGCATTGGCATTATTGTACCACTCTTCCTGGCTGCATGGGCAATTAGGAAGCTTCAGAGGGAGGCTACGCATTCTGTTTGCAACATATCTGAGGCAGCCATGGGGAGGAAGCACAAGACTTTTGTAATAAGCTGCAAGAACACCTGCACTTTGTCCCATTGGGAGAGATCATCATTATTGACACTCAGCTAATCTGGCCTTTCCTTAGAAAAGACTGTTTTGAAAGTTTCTTCTGAAACAGAACTGTCTTACTTAGAGAGCATGAAAAGTGCAGGAGACCCATGAGGAGCTATTTCTCAGGCAGGTAGACACTTTCATTTCTACCTAAGGAAGCCTAATTGCCTCTAATTGACTCTAAAGTAAGAAAAGGTACATTTTAATTATAGTTTAAATAAATTTATGGTAATAAAGTGTTAGTGGAATCAGTTCATATGTTTTTGCTTCTTAAGATATTACATTAGAAAAAAATGTTCAGCTACTAAAAAATGTGGGAAAAACCATTAATCAGAACAGAACTTAAGAATAAGATATTTAAATAAATTTTCTGTATCAAAACTAAGTATTTTCCTTATGTTAGATAGCTCACAAAAATACCAGCATTTTTACAAAAGACAAAGCGCTCAGAAGGTGACCCTGTCTAAGGATATGCTTTTGATTAGCTTGTGGTAGTATTATCCTGGTAGAAGAAACCAGTAAGTCATAGAATAAAATGTTTCACATTTTAAGATTTTGTTAAATAAATCCTTCTATTATGATCCATGTGTGTGGGAACTCAAGGCGTTTCTTTAGCCAAACATTTTAACTTTGATGAAGAGAATAATTTGACCAATTAACCATTACCACATTATACTTCAGAATAGTATATCTAATTCATACATATATAAAACATCACATAGACCATCCATCTCTATAATTTTATTTTGTGAATGCATTTTCAGTTTTATGAACTTGAAATAAAAGTGAAAACTTCCTAAGAACAATGGTATCTTCCCTGACTGCCCTGAGAATTTCCAGGGAATCATTCTGACATCTAGATACATCTAGATAAATTTGTGAAGAGAAAACATAGTTTGCTTGTCTGCCTTGCCTTTTTGAGTGGCTTAGTTCTGAGAAATTTTCTTGGAAGCTTTTTCCCCATAGGACATTGTAGATTTCTGAGCCTCTCGCTCTAGCAGAAATATGATGAGCTTAATTATGAACATCTCAGAGTAGACAGTAATGTAACTCATTTTCTCTCATTCAGAATTAGCATGTATCTGAATTGCAGGGTTTAGCAGAACTCAGACTGATGGCTATACTCCAGTTTCTGATTCAGTAATGCCCAGGGGCTCTATCCAGTGAGTTGTTTGGAGATGCTCTAAGACTGTTCTAAAAGCTTCACTTTGAGAACCACTACTGAAAAGAAAAAGGACTGTGATGATGGAGTCAGGTGAAAGCAGCATCTGATGCATGCTGCATGCTGTCCTGACACCGTGTATTCTAGCAATTATTCCCTTGCATAAGCAATGCCACATCATCATATTTGCAAATATGAAAACAAAAGTTCAATGAAGTTAAACAATGGCCTCCAATCACAAATTTAAAAGCTGAAAATTTCCCATTATATGAAATCCTAATTCCAAATCTTGTGTGCCTCAGCACGAGCAGAGAAAATATGTGAGGAAGGCAAAAGAGGACCACACAGGAGGGAACATTGCACAGTTCATGATGGTCTTTGACTCCACAAAGCAAGTGCCCAGGATACCTGTGAACCAGGAGAGCCAGGTGAAAGCCATGGCTCCTAGTAACAGGCAAGAAATGCCCTGTGGGGGATGGGGAAGCTAGAAATTGAAGGGCGATTCCTTCAGTGGCTCAGAGACAGCCGTGAGAAGTTTACGCACAGCCCGTAAATGACACGAGGAAAGATAAATACCAAAAGCAAGTCAGAGCAAGAGTTTCTTTATAGTTTTCATATTCAAAAATAAATGGCTTCTGTTACTTAGAGTAAATAACTATATTTCTTCATCAAAATATTGGAGATTGAAATGGTATACTTTGTGTTTCATGCCCAATAAAAGTCTAAAATGATGCATTTGCTTAGAATGCCAATAAAAAGCATCATTAATCATCCTACTTCCCTGACAAGGGCAGAGATGATGTATCAGGGGGAAATGGGATGTTTGTGGTTAAGCCTCAGAATCTGAAATATAGGCTGAAGCAAAGCCACCAGACCCTCTGCTGCCTATGCCTTTCCTTAATGGACCTGTTTGACATTTTGCTACTTGAACTAGGAAAGGATATTCACAAACTTGCCATGCCTTAAACTTGCACTGAGTGCAGACGGACAGCTCACCTCACACAGACCTCTCCCATTTTGGTCTTCTGTCTGTGGTGAAGATTCAAAGTAATACAGTTACAGCCCTCTGGCTGGGCCGCTCCTTCCTCCATTTCATTTTCCTCAGTGTTGACATTAAATGAAGAGGCTGACGCATAAATACATTTTTGGAAATTTCAAACACATTTCCAGTTCAAAATTAACTCGCACAATAGAAGAGCTAAAACTAAATATTTGAATCCTACCTTTCCATTCGGTCAGGAAAAGTCTCTAAAGATCAACCACACATTCGTATTCTTGTAAATATTTTTCAAACTCATTGTCTCATGATGTCACTTTTACACTAAGAATGACTTGCAGAGATGATTGTATTTGGTAATGTATTTGGATTTTCACTTTGTGTAGAATATAAAAGAAGGATTAAGAAATAATGTGTAAAGAACAATTCATTTCTAATAAAAACTGATTCCATTATGACCCAACATCCTGTAAGCTCAGAGGTAGAGGCAGCCTTTGAAAACTCACATGGTACTTAGAGGTGTTCCCAGGAATGAAAACTCACTTTGTGTGATCATCTGAAAATGGAATTTCTGTCCAAAATGGTAAATGTCCATATTAAATGTATCTATGTACACAAAGAGTAATAATGACCCGAAGAGTCTAGATTCTCCTTGTACGTAAATGAACGTGTGAAGAGAGAATTAGAGTGACAAGGAGAAATGAAAGAAGGGTCTACAAAGAACAGGCCAGTGAGCTGTCCTAGGTTATGGCATCTGTGAAGCTCTCTCCCACACAGAGAGCTTTGACTGTGGGTGTGGTTTGTGTTTGTCCAGATCGCTTACCTGCTTTCCGGTTTCAGTGGGGATGAAATGGAAATGTTGCAGTGTTTCATTTGGGGATTTCAACCCCTTCGTTTGCTCACTTTCTAAAACATCTACTGAGTATTCTGTGCTTGTCACTATTAGAACTATGTGAACATATAAATATATGAAACTTCTAAATTCCTGTGTCAGTTTCTAAAAAGAAAGAAAGAAAACTGCATTTTGAACGGACAGTGATTGAAATTATAATGAGATTGATACACATATATTCTATAAATATGAATGTTCTCTTGCTTAGACTTAGCATTTTATTATAATGGAATTTTATGACTTAAAATATTTATAAGAGAATTGAGTAGAATTTTTCTATAATTTGAATGATAGCCCAGACTTTAAGCAGAATTTAAGTAAAAGTGATCAAAACTTAACATCTGTTTCAACTAAATCTTAACTGTTTTCTCAGTGTGCCAGGGAGTGAATTCCTGAAAATATACTTTGTATTTGCAGGACAAAATAATCTAAAAGTGAATTGTAGACTTAATACCTACCATTCTAAAGAGTACCTAACATGTGTTATATAAAGGATAAGAAAACCTGGCTTGATGCAAGGAAAAATATGCATTTCTGAAAGATTACCCAAGGGATATCTACATCTGTCAAATATTTTCAAATTTGGACCTCGATGAAATTCAATCTCAGAACAGTCCTTTGAATTTAGAACTTTTTGAAAATAAAATGTAGTTTCTTTTGAATTTCATGCTAATGGTAAAACAGAAAGCATACAGCTGGAAATCACATGAGACAGTGCTGATAACTTCTTGAGGTGCCACAGCTAGGACCCAGGGGGAGGGAAGAGAAATGTTAAGATGCCTGTTTCACATTGTGAGCCATTAGCTGCCTGCTCCATTCTCTGCTCCAACAGAAGAGCAGAAGGAAGGTGGCCCTGTGGCAACAGGAAGGACGAAAGGCAGATCCGTCGTCTTCTCTGTAGGACCTTCTCTCTTTCTGCCCAGTGCTCTGTTATAAGACATCAAGCCTCTTAATCCTCTGCTCCTTGTATTCTTTGTGGTCAGGCAATAAAATGAAATGTTTTGCCTGAATAACTGTTTCACCTTTTTAAAACTGTTATCTGTTTATGTATACTTGCAAAATTTAACCACAGATTTCTAAAGACAAGAATCAAGGAATTGGATATCTTTGATGACAGATTTTATGTTTTGCTATACAACTGTATGCATATATAGTGCTTTGAAAATACCAGCAATCAGCATGTTATGTTTAAATTTTTTGACAGATATGTTACCTGAGTGAATGAGCAGTAGCCTATTGAAGATAAGTTTAAATAATACTGTGGAATCAGACCAATCAGAGCATGGCATACCTAGATTCTTCAGCCATAGAGACCTGTCCCCAGTCAACTCCAAGAGGCACTTCTTTGTCATATATCTCTACATCAGCTAAATCTCTGAATATACGAATTCTCAACTGAAAAGTGTAAATGACACTGTTACCAGCTTTACAAATTGCGCATAACACCATATCAGTCTTACACTGATCCCTTATGAGGTGTCTTGCTATCAGTTAAATTGTTATGAGTAACTGAACATAGTGATTAATGCACAGAAAAAATTATGAAAATAGTAACGAAAATTGAAATGAATCCTTGAGAAAGAAAAGAAAGGGTTTAAAAATGATTTATGTGTAACAAAATTCTTACAAATCTAAGTCTACTTTATATGTTTTTATGAGAGTAAATTTTGTACTCCCAATTATACGCAGGGATATATCTCCAGATTCAGCCTGTATTTGAAGTATGATTTGAATAATATTATTTAAAATGCCCAAATAGGATTACATAATGTTTACTCTTCTACCATAGAAATAAATGAACTCATATCATTTATAACTCTCTCTAACTGTATGTAAAGCTGCTCATGACCCCATTAGACTGCTAAAATGTGTGTTCTGTGAGGTCACGGGTGTTCATTTACTGGTTTGCAATTAGTTAGGAAGCACAGAGGGCATATTCTGAATATGGGATCTATGCATTAAGCATCTGTGGTCTAAAAAGCAACCAGTGTAAAGCATGGTATGTATTTAAAGATTTTTAATGAATTATAGATGAATTTCAGGCAATCCTGACAAGGGACAGTACTGTACCCATGGTTTTTTTGCTTGGGAAAATGGCAACATCAATTTCTCTCTCAGTAAGAAATAGACGAAGCAAGCATTCTTTTTAGTTCCTCAATCCTATGGCTGTCAATTCTATATAGTCCTAAGGGCATGATACACAAGCTTCCAGTTTCTCAGCACCAGACCCTGCATGGCATTTCGGAATATACTCACTGCTTATCTGAAGCTTCTAGATCAACAGTATATATAAAATTCAGAATTTACATTTCTTGCCTCACTCCTAAGACAACAAAGGATCTGTATAACTGACTTATAAGGTCAGTTACTGTGGTGACCAACTGTCCTGCTTTAAGGAGAAAGTAACTGTACACATACAAGTATTATGGAGCATTTTCAGTGAAAATTGAATAAGCAATTTAAGATTACTTTTATCTAAAGTTGATATATTTGGTTTCGATCAAATATGTTTTAAAGTAAATATTTTAGCTATTATGTATTAGTAAAGTTTGAGATCATGTTTAACTATACCCCAAACAGGAATAATTACAGGTAACAGTCTTCCTAGCAGAAATGCAATACCTAGTAAGGGAATCAGGAAAAGTGAGATCTGGATATCTCTTTAAATCTGTCTTGATGTCTTTTCTGGTACAAGTAGTCTCTGGTTATATTTGCCTCTGTGCATACCAACCCAGTAAAGTGTCAAACAGGGGCTTGAGCTTACAGACTGATTTTGTCAATAGGAGAGCGCTAATGTAGGGGTGTGGATCGTATGGAACATCTATTACTGCATTCCCTACAAGTATAAGCCACTGAAATGCAATTGGTTCCATCCATCCTCTGCTTCATATCTGTTCACATCCAGTGATGCTGTGGCTCTGTACCCATTTGTGGAGTTCCTTAAGTAGTGATCACTTTGTTCTGAACCATGGGCCTTTGGCTTTCTCAGAAAATTTGTTTCATATTGCAAGACATAGAGCAGCTTCTAATTGTTGGGGGGTCCCTGTGCTCAAGGCCAGCCTAAAGGGATGAAGGGTCTTCGTGGTTGGGGGGCTGTGAGTAGGTGCCCAATCAAAACACCCAGACTCGGGGGCTGAGTGAGAAACAGGCGTGGCAAAGCTCATTTATTCAAGGAAATGCAAGGAGTCTTATTGGTCTGGTTATCCAATGGCTTTATGGGGTGGGGTCCCGACTGCAGCCAATAGTAGTCTGCCCCTAGACAGATCATCTTGGTGCAGGTTCTTTCCAGATGCTGGGCAGAAGTTAGTCTCATGACTATCCAGAGTGGAGTGCATGCCCAAGGGAGCCATTCCTTTATTCCTCATAGCAGGTAACCTGGCTAAGGCCCATCCTGAGTTGTGCACTACATCTAAATCTCTTAGCAGAATCCACAAGTTGTAGTCATCTGTAGTTCTACCTCTGGGCATCTTCAGCTTCACTTGATATTTGAGCGCTTCTCCTAATGGTTGAAATCCAAGGTCTAGTGGACCTGGGAGAGAACCTTGGGATTGTTGGACTCCCAGACAATAACACCTATGCTCCTGTCAGCTTTCCAGTGCTGTAGAGCACTAAATCTCAAGATTCCACATTATTATTGAAAATATGAACACAGCAAACTTGATCTCACATCCTAGAGTTTTCTCTGCCTTCACTCTGGTGAGCAGGGCACCCAGATGGGTTCTGTCCTTTTTGTGAAACTGTGTGATTAGGTCAGACAGGCCTTCTTGTTAAGGATAATAAAATTATCCAAACACAATTCCTACAGTGTTATAATTATGACACCTATGAACTATAACTACAGTAAAATATGGTAGAAATCATTTAATTTCTAACTATGGGGAATGTAATTTATACTACTGTCAAAACGTAAAGAAATAACTCATTTTTCCTGAAACATAAAAGCCTCCTTGCATCACAAAGTGGACATGCTGGGCACAATGTCATTTATGGGGAAAGACTCATTTTCATCTTCTACGTTGGTATTTCAAACAGGTAATTACACTAAATGGACTTCCATGTGTTTTATGAGAGAAGTTCTGGTGTTCTGGACTTAAATGCGGTAGAGAGTGGATCTATAAACAGCCTTCTTGTAGAATGTAAGTTGTTCAGTTCATTTCTGAGTGTCCTAGCTTTTCTGTATATATATTTATATATAGATAAATATTGGTCTTAAAGCTATGGAATGGAACAACAGTTCTGGGAAAGGACAGAAAATTGAAAAGAAACTCATCAAATTGCTTTGTTTAATCAATTTCAGAGCAAAAGTATATTAAAAATAGTGAGATAGGTTTACAAAACTTTGCCCTAAAACTCCAAGATTAAACTTAAGGATTTTGATTATGGACTACCAAGTTATTTGTCAATTGTAAACCTTAGCAGGTTGATAAACGTTTTATTTTTTTAACTAGAATTTTTAAAAAGCAAGGCAAAAAGAATGAGAAGAAAAAGGAGTGTGGTTTGAAGCTGCTTAGAGAGAACAAATAAAGAGGGTTATTTACGTTTGATTTAGAAAGATGAGAACAAAGAGTACACAGAGGGTTTTCCAAGAAAAGGAAGAAAAACAGGCTTGAGATATCATTTCCCAAGAAATGAAAGAAGAACAAAATGTCCATAATTACCACAGCTTAATTGAGCAGGTGTGTATATACTAGTGGACACGTAAGCTCACTGTGTACATAAGTAGTGTTTGATAAAAACTATTTTTGCTTCAAGCCAGAGTCTCGAACCAAATGGCACTCAGTGCCAACTGTCCACTGTCACCACCCCTGAGAACTATAGATTCAGAATGCACATAGCATGGCTAATCCTGGTAGATGAGACAGTCCTCAAAGTGAGCAGTAACAATGGTCTAATCTGATATGTGACCTAGTTGATAAAATATTTTGAGTTTCTCAGAGAAAAACAAGGTATGATTTATGGTTATTGAATAAATGTCTCTAGATTTAGGGGAAGTTGTAAAATATAACTCAAATATAAAAATCCTTGCAAATAAAAAGAACATGCTCAAAGCAGCCAACATGGTTGTCCTTATTTGTCAATATTTTTCTACAGAGAGGCCTCTGAAATTGATTTATCCTATCATTTCCTATAAAGTAATCTCATCAGTGACTTTGACAAAGACAAAGAAAGTCAAGGTGGGAATTGAGCAGTAATTCCGAAATGATTAGATGTATGCTGAATGGGAGTCAATGGCTCATTTAGCAACATGATACTGGCTTGGAAAAGACGGGGCTGTAAAAATAGCACGAAGAAATATAAAATCCTTGATTCCGTTTTTCCTGTTATAGGGGGACCAGGTATTTTCAGTGATTGTCCACTTTCAATAATTGATGTACATTTTAAATGTAGCTTCATAAACACTTTCAGAAGCTACTAAAAACATCCTGGACAAAGTCAGAAGAAGCTTGGCATCTGTTTTCATTTTGAGGGCGTATGCCTTATGAGGTAACTTGGAACATCATTTTGTCTTAGACTGTCAATACTCAGCTCACAGCCGAAAGTATGGGGTGCCTTTCTACGCTGAGAAGTCAGCTAGTTTAGCTAATTGCACACCAAGTTTGGGCTTTCTAAAGCACACTGACATCCCCATTTCCCAGAGTCTCTCACGGTGAGGTTTGAATGGGTCACACATCTGCTTCTTTCAGGTCAGGTACTTCCACGGTTGCTTTTATGACAGGTACTGTGATCATGTACTGAAGATAGCGCTGTCTCATTTTAGACACAAACAGGACACTGATCCAAGGCACAGGCAGAAGCCACTTAGGAAAACTGTAATTCTCCTTTATAACTGGCTAAGTATCTCTCTACTTTAAATTTTTATCCTTTTTATGTGAAAATTATTGAAATGTAGAGTTCCTAAGATTCTTCCAACACTAAAGATTTTGAGGAATTTGTTTTATTTTGGTAAGAATGTGTCATACAAGAGCTATACCGTCAAATTCTCAACTATGCAGTACAGTACTATCTGTGAGTGCAACATTATACATCAGCTTTCTGTAACTAATGCACAGGCTGCTTTCTGTGCTGTGCTGCCTGGAATAGGCACTTAGCATTTTTGAATGAGTTGGTAAACAGCTGAGACCCAAACTACCGTTCCCTGCAAATCATTCCTGCCGTCAACGTCAACTCAATCTCTAGTCCTTCACCCTGGCCATGTAATTAACACACAGGTTGTAGAAAAATAATTGTTGGACATGTTCTCATTCTGAAGTAATGACGGGAATTCTACAGGCTAACCCACATCCACTTGCTGTGTATCGACCCTGCTCACAGCAGCTGTAAAAATATGGAGCTCTTACTATACTTACTATCCATAAGTATTTGATGCTTTAAATCCTCTCCTATGTAAAATAATGCACTGGGCTAAACCATCTCTTTGTTGAGCACTGAAACAGTAGTACATAGTCTTGTATATGGAGATGCTCCTGGTTAAGAAACAAGGACACACTTAGCTGGAGGGAAGACACATGTGCTTGAAGAGTGAGGGGTGTTTCTAAGAGGCTTCTACTGACTTTCTGAGAAGTTTTGGAAAAGTAGCATCGCCTTACTTCCATATTTCTGGCCTTCAGGGGATGTGCTGAGTTTTTTGTCTGCTGTCATCCTGTCCGCATAGCTTAGGGGCCAAGTCTCTGTTCTTTTCCTCTGACTTTACAATTGCCTATAAGAATTCTAATATACTTTTCCTATTCTATATTAACACTTTCAGATGATTTCTAAACAGTATTTATATATTCTTCTCAAAGCTCTCCATTTAGTATTTTGACAGTTTCCGGCCATCTTTGCCTGGGTATCTATGGGCTCCTAAAATTGTATCTTTCTCAGTGAGTGTTCTTATGACTCATGCTAACACGAGAGTGCATACCTATTCCTTTCTATTTCCTATCTTTCTCAGTGAGTGTTCTTATGATTTATGCTGACATGAAAGTGCATATCTGTTCCTATTCATTCTTACTGTTTTCAGTTACTCATCAAAATCTGCTTCCTGAATCTCTCAGGTTTTGATGCCTCCACACTCACACAAGCATGGTGCAGCCATTCTGAACCGTCCATGTGCTCTATTTAATCTCTTCAACTTCCAGCTTTTCACAGGCGGTACCTTAACCTGCCTGACACCCTCTTCTATCCTGAAGGTGCTCTTGTCAAGCCTTTCATAATGAGTCAGAGGTCATGATTCACACTTTCCTCTGGAAAGACCCACTCAATGGCGCTGATACTGTTCTTATCATGTGTTGCTGTAGTAAATTCTATCCCATTCTTTAGCAACTTTATCAAAAAGTTGTACTACAATGAAAGTGAACCTGAAACAGTTGCCTGCAATCCATTTAGGGATACATACAATCCATCAGTATCAGGTATGTGAACATCACTCTAATGTGGCCAGGGGGAATTGTTAGCCTAAAAGATGACAGCTGGAAATGTAGAAGGACCTGCTTGCAACAACAGGGTGAACAAATATAGGAAATTTAAGTAGTTTCATATGATCAGAGTGCAGAACATAAGTAAAAGAGGCAAGAAAAAAGTGTGAAGGGGCTGGCAAGATAAACAGTTAAGAACACTGGTTGCTCTTTGAGAGGATCCAGGCTCAATTCCCAACACTCACATGGTAGCTAACAACTAGCTAACTCCAGTTCCAGGGGAATCGAACCCCTTCTTCTGGCCTCCAGGTACATTTCATATCATGGGTGCATCGATATACATGCAGACCATATAGGCATACACATGGAATTATTCTTAAAAAACAAAGAAGTGTGAAAACAGTAATGAGGTCACATTTGAAGATATTTGAAGGAAGAGTTGCATATGCTGGACTTCGTGTCTGAAACCGTTGATGAATTCTTAATTTTTTTGTCATCAGTAGAGCTGATCACAATTTGCCTCTTATAGATAACTTTGAGTTTGCACAATGCTGAGGAGAACTGGCAGGACATACTAATAAGAAAGCAGTGATCTAGTGGATAGTGTGTGCTCATAAGGCACTGAGTAGGCTTTTGATTCACAGCCAAGGTTTTTGAGGGAAATATACAGGTTCAAGGCAGATGTCCACAGGCTGTTGAACACATTAGCTGAGAGCAGAGGTGACTGTGGAATGGACATATGGACATGCAGATTTCAAACTCAGTAGTCTGTCAGCAGCTTTTAAAGAAAGGACTATGAATAAGATGGTCCAAGCAGCAGGGATGAAATGAAACCCAATCATATGTTGTTAAGCACAAGCAGATAAGGGATCATTTCTGGACTGAGGTGGAAAATGGAATCCAGATGAATGCAATTGAGCATCATTTGAAGCTGTGTCTGGTCCACAGTAGGAAAGAAATGAATTTAGATCCTATGTACCTGACAATTGCAATAGACAGCAAAGTTAGGCTTCATGCTGAAGCTGATCTACTGCAATTCCTGCCTTTATCCAGGGCTGGATATTTCGTGTGTGAGTCTCAGAAAAAATGAAAATTGTAGGCTCGCCAGTTCAACAGACAAGAAACAAACACCAGTAAAGGTGTCAAAAAGCATCCTCTCTTTCCACAGTCTTGTCCTCTACTTTCATGTTTTGCAATTTTCTGTCTGGGGCTGCCAAAACAGCTCAGCAGGTGGGAGTGCCTGCCATAGAAGCCTGAGTTCAATCCCTGGAATAGGAGAGAACTTATTCCATAATGTTGTTTCTCTGACCTTCACATGCATGCCTTGGAACACAAGCCCACAAAACACACACACAAACACATGCACGCACACACACATGCATGCACATGGACGCACATGCACACACACACACACAATGCATGCACATGCATGCACATGCACACACACACGCACACACATACACATTCAAAATAGCAAATTATAAAATCCCATTTTATCTAGCTTTAAAGAATGATACAAAAAAAATTAAATTGCATTAATTGATCTTATGTGATGAGATGCTAGTTTTAAATGCAAATGTGAAAATGTGTGACTCAGGTGTGTAATCACCACAGCTCTGTCATTCCATTTCTTTTTCACATTTCTGGACACGCCCTTTCCTCTGTTAGCAGAACACTGTGCACAGATGAAACAACCAAACCAAAGAAACTCATGTGTTTTTACTATGTGTGCACAGTCTCTCAATACTCCCCACCTGTTCCTAGGAGACCATTCAGGGAGGTAGAAAGGCATCTAGAGCTACGCTAACTTTCATTTTCTAAGTCACAGTTTTCAGCACGAGTAACAACTGGCTGCTAGGAAATAACACATGTACGAGAAGATATGAACGGTTTGCTCTACGCCTGATGATGCTTGCCTGTAATCCCAGCATCCCTGAGGAAGAGGAAGGCTGTTCATTCTAAGCCAGCCTCAGCTACAGAAGAAACCCAGCTCTCCTATCCCACCACAAAAAGAATGTGACAGGGTTCCTTGGTCATTGGTCTCTTAGGTTGCTTTTTTATCTGAAGCTGAAATGAATTCTGGCTCCAATGACAGGCCTCTCAGTGAGGTTAGAGCCCTGCTCAGTGTGCACAGATGAAATACTTTGAACTTACTCTCCACTTACTGCACCATGACTCACCGTGGGACACTGCAGATGGTATACAAGAATGACCAATATTCACGGCACACTGACACCTTTGCTCAAGTTCATGTGTCATTGTACTTCGGACATCAGTTACAAAAACTCAAGTTCAAACATAAAATCACTACAATTTCAAGGCAGCAGTAACATAGCATTAAATCAAGCTCAGAGCTCCTGCGAATTTGAGTCACTTTCAACTGTGCAGAGTTACACCTGTGAAGCTGGCCTTGTACTTAACCTATTCTGTATCTTCTCATTACAATGCAGTGCCTCACCTTAGACTGAACAGCTTTACGGTTTGAAAAAGCAAAAATTAATTATAAAGACAAATGACAAGGTAACCTGGGGAAACACATCTCTTGTAGATCGATGCTTTGTGTCTGATTTGGCTGTAAAGAAAATGATGCTCTCAGTAAACATGATCTTCTTCTCTGACGTCACGCACCCCTCAGCCACATAGCATCTTCTTTAACTTGAAGTAGCTTGGCTCATTTTTGGTCACTTCCATTTCACCTTTTTTGTGTGTCTTGTTGCTGTTAGTTTCTCTGCCACAGAGGGAAGAACACTGTGCATCCCTCTGCAATTCATTATGCAGGAGAAAGGAGTAACATGTCCTTGTGCAGGGAAACTACAGAGGGAACACTCCTTCCTAGAAATTTTTATCCTTTCACATTTTCCCCTGGCATGTTCTTTTTCTAAGTGAGGTTGTTCTGAAAGAGAGGAAACTTCCCGCAGCCCCATTAGCTGCATCTGCAGAGTTCCGTCGTAGCCTCTCATTTACTGAGATGCTAAAGAAAGCAAAAGAAGGTTGAACCCATTTATAAAGAGGCCAGAAACACACGTTGCCTTTATAAACCTCCCCAAGTTTTTGCTGTGGTATCTTACACTGCAGGAAAGATTTTTACACATCCAGGTCATATTTCATTATTTTTGTAATTCTGGATTCCGACCCTTTGTTAAATCAATTATTTTAAAGGTGCCAGAGGCTATACATCTAGGAATATTACCTTCTATCACTGAAAAAGCCATATAGTTGAATTTTGGCAAAGTACATACATTTACACCCACACATTTTGGCAGAAGGTAAGATATATGTGTGTATATATATATGTTTACAAAATGCAAAAATTGCTACCTTGTCTTCAACTAGACATAAATATGTATAGACTCATTTAAGAGCTGTATAATAATAGATCTGCTAATCCATATAGATACCCATAAATGTCTATATTGTGAGAAACTGAAATTGATTGACTCTGAATAATTCTAAACTGTCAACACAATACAGTAATGAGAGTTCAATATGCATATCTATGAATAATGATATTAAATATTTCCCTGTGTGTGTGCAAGTGTGGTATGCTTATGCTGGTGAATATGCCTGAGCATGTGTGATTGGAGGTCAGAGGTTAACAGTGGGAGTCTTCCTCTATAGTTCTCCATGTATTTTAAGAGAGACAGAATCTCACTGAACATGGAGTTCGCCCTTTCAGCTGAGCCCCCAGGGGCCTGTCTCCACCACTCCAGCACTGGGGTTTCCACCTTTGGCTCATCTCTATGGGTTTTGGGTATCTCAACCCAGGTCTTCATGCTTGCATAACAAGCTCTTTTGTGTCTGACCCACAGTTCCCCTGGCCCTCATTTCTATTTCATTCCTTAACAGATAATAATGTTAATATTATAAGACATACTCTGACTTAACTCCTTTTGTAATTATTATAAATACTGATGAATGCATAAAGACACATACATATGTCCTCACACACATTTACATACATTTTTTAGTGACTTACCTGCAAACCTTAAATAAAAAAGGGGTGAAACTGCAGGGTGTGGGGGTGCACACACCTGTTGTAATCCCAGTACTTGAAAGTCACAGAATAATTTCCTATGTGTTTGAGACCAGTGTGGGCTACATAGTGAACTCCAGGCCAGCCAGTGTTACATAATGAGCATCTGTCTCAAAAAAACAAAAACAAAACCAAACAACAGGAGTACGCATACCAAATTGTGGGGCCTAGGCCTATTGCAAACTGTATTGAGCAAGTAGTGTCCCTGAAGGGACAGTAGAAATCCAGCCTGCTGTGCCTGAAGCTGTGGCCCTGGTCCTAGGGAGCCGCTGCAGGTGCAGGTACAGCATAAAGTTTCATTTCCTTGTTCCTCGGTGCTTGCTTCACCTGACCCCCATAGGCCAAGTCAGCTCTAGAACCTTCCTGCCTTTACCTAAAAGATCCTGACTTGAGCTTTTCCGCCTTCAGTAGCGACCAGATAGGCTTCCCTATATAAGCCTCTGCCTTGATTTGAATAAGCAAGATGTCCACTGACACAGCCTCCTGGGAGTTCTTTCCGGTATCACTCTGGGCTGCCTGAGGACCTGTTTGTCTGCTCTCCACTCTCTGGGACTGCTGGTGCACAACAGACATCTCATGGAGAAGACCCACACCAAATGATAGTTTGGAAGTTCTTTTCATTCTAAGACTTTTTAATCACAATATTTTTTTTCTTAAATTTACACATGTCTTACATATCTTTATGTATTTGCATATGGCCTTGAAAACGTTTTATGAACTTATAATGTTATGTAGAGGCAGTTATTTCTCAAAATCAACCAACTGAAACAGTACCAAAGGTATCTGCATTCCCATGATCCAAGGATTGTGTCTGATACATTCTTTAGAAAATACCTTGTGTGATTTTTGTTCATTAGCAGACAGGAGTTATTTTTATCACCACCTCAGTCATCAGAGAACTGAGTCTTTACAGACAGTACCCAAGACAAGCAGTGCTATGAAAGTGAGCATAAACTTGATTTTAGACAGACTCCAAATGTTACATTTAAAAACCACTCTTCTAGTTTGTTTTGGCACAAAGATTGATTGGCCATTATTTGCTCCTGAAGGAATTGTACTATATAATTACTTGGCAACAATATTTTTAATGGTACCATCTGTGCTTTTTCTTTGTTTTCTTTTCCTTAGTAGTGGCAGAGTCCATGTCTATAAAATACACCTTGCAAGCTGTGCTTCATTCCTTGGCAGTTGCCTGGTCTGCACCTGAACAGTGGAATATAGTCGAATTACTTGGGGAAAGAGAGAATTGCATTTGTACAGGTCAAAATGCTGAAGAATTCACAGGGCTGACTCTATAGTTGTTCACTGGAAGACTTCCCTGAGTGCCTGAGTACTTCCAGCCCATATTCCAGAGAGTGCTGGATCCAGTGCTACCTGTAGAAATTAGGGATCCTTTTAGAAATGAAAAAAGCAGCCAAGATTACGCCATCCTGATTAGGTAGGTGCTTTTGAGTACTCAGATCATGTTCCTATGTTGTGGATGTGATGCCTCTCATCGTGGCTTTTCTGTCTCTAGTGACACTGGAATGGTGTTCAGGACAAAGCACTAACTTTTCCTGTGCACCTCAGTTATTTACTTTACAGTAGATTACTATTGAAGAGACTTAACATTAAGACAGAGGCATCCAATTTTTAATTTTTTTTTCTAAGTACTTAAAACCAGATAGATAGAATATCTCTCCTTCTGTCTTCTTGCTCTTCTCACGTTTTACTTAGGGATTCAATTCCTAGTATCCATAGCTTTTGTTTTAGCATTGTCGTCACAAATAACCAGTTACCTCAGTTATCATTTTAAGCTACAAAGAAAAGGCACAAAGTGAATAATGTGAGAATTAGTTCTACTATTTTAAAAATATTATAGTCAGGATTTCCGGTTTTTACTGCAAGTCAAAGAAATTAATGATGTGATTATTTTGTTCCTATAGAGTTGATCATATCTCAGCTGTTTTCCTAATCAATAGAATGTATATAAAATTCATTACTGGGTACAAAATGAGAACAGAGTGAGCTTTCTGTTGCTGGGAGACAGTCTTTGGTCCATATTGTAATAGTCACATGCTGGCTTATAAAATGCAGATTATACTGCATCTTGAAGCCTGTGTGTAGACAGTCTGTGAGCTGGAAATCAAAAGACTTGATCTTTAAGGAAACAAAAAAAGGTATGATTCACAATTATTAAGCAAAACTTGAAATTTGTACAATAATTGATGCTAATGAAGTTAAATTATTGAATACTTAAGAAAACTTTTAAGTCTGGAATAAAAAACCCAAGTAAAAAACATGCAAAAAGTTCTTTAGCTTGTCTTAAGTCTTAAAGAAGTTTGCTTGCCTTAAGATAAAAATACCAACTGAATCCACAATAATTTTGTTACTATTCTCTTTTCTTAACCAAAATGAATTTCTCTGATTGAACCCCTAGCTACAGAGGTATGCATCAATGGAATTAGGATTTTCTCCTAATTTGTCCCCTGTGCCTTTTGACACAATGTACCCTAGTTCTTTGGGAATCTGGCTTTCCTGAAGATGCCAGAGCAGACCCCCAAGGGCAGGCCTAGTGAAGTGGTGGCCACTCCTTTCACTTATCAGCCCTCTTTCATGAAATAAACGTGACAGGCTTGTTCTATCTGTTTCCAAGGGTGAATTATCCCTGATAGACACTGTCACTAGTAAACTGTGTACTCATAAATTAACAAGTATCAGATGTAGACCAATGATAAAACCATCACATGGCAACTAGTTGAAATGTACATTCCTGAGCTTTAGTTTCTTCCCTTGAACTGAAACCTACATTTTAACAAGACCCTACGGTGATTGCCATGTGCAATAAATGTTCAAAAACAATGTTGCTAAAAAAAGAAGAAAGAGAGAAAAATAGAAGAATTTTTTTTTTTAATTTAAAGGGGCTACCAACTAATGGTTAAGAAAAAAAAAATATCCTGTAAGTGTGAAAACATCAGTTTAAAAAAAAAGGATGCATCTGATGGCAATATTAAATCCTGTGGCAGGACAACCTGGGGAAATGTTTGGACACAGGTAGAGCTAGAGGCTTTTTGAACTGTACGACTGTACTACACAGTCATCATTATTTTTAGGCTTTAACAAAAATCCCTACTTATTTTACTTGAAAAAGTGGGTACAGAAATGCAAATTTTTAGTTTCAACCTTGAGACACATAGACAGAGGCAGAGGTCGAACTTTTTTGTACGCCCTAGGAGAACTTTGACCTTAGTCATATCAAACAATTTAAGTATGCTATTGCTTTTAACGACTTAGGTTGGAGTGGAAATCTAATTTCCCAATCTTTAATCATTCATTTGACCTTTTCTGAAATTCTTCACATCCTTCATCATTACTAGAGTTTAACATGGACATAGTTCACTACGCTGTTATGGAGGGCTTTGCTCAATATTAGTCATAATGAAGGAATCTGAGATACCAATTCCTGCAGCCTTCTTACAAATATGTTCTTATTTTAGCATGTCTGTCTACCATGATGGTGCAATAATTGGATACATATGTAAATTTATATTTTTAACAGTCTTACCTAGTGATTAAGATACATGTGGGTTCTTGAATCATATTTTGAAAACAAATGATCAGTTTTAACCCCAAGGTTAGAAGAGGCTAATAAAAAGTAACAGTATGTAGGACATATATGTATATATTATAAAATTTTGGGGCATTTCATACAAAACATTGTAATAATAGATCTTTCTCCCTTACCTGCACTTTCCACAGCCCCCATTGGATTTCATGCATTCTGTCATATAGGTAAAGGTCTATCACGTCAAGTTTGTTCCCCGAAATGCCCCTCAATATGAGTCCATCCACTGCAGCCTGGTCAGCCTATCTAACATCACTCACTTAAAGAAGACCAACTCTCCCTCACGCAGTACTAACCAGTTGCCAATAGTTCTCTGGCTATATTTGGGGTCTCCTATCCTTTATCCATTTCAGTGCTCATTTCTGTCTGGTTTGAGTTTGCATAGATCCTGTGTGTTCTGTCACCATTGCTATAAGTGCATGTGAGCAAATTCTCAGAGGCCTGAAAAACTGCTTCTTTGTAATCATCCACAACCCGTGGTTCTTAGGTTTTCTTTTTGTTTATTTTTTCTTCTTCCCATTCTCCACCCACCAGAGCCCTGGGTGGGTGAGTTTGATATAGGATCTGTATGTTACATATAGGATCCCTACATACTTTGCAGACTCTTATTCTCTACATTTTGGCCACTTATGGCTTTTTGTGTTCATCACCCTCTGAGGTATGAGGAACTTTGCTGATGAGGGTTGAGAGATGCATTAGTATTCTTTTTCTGTGTCCCCAGTTCCTCTATGTTCTGTGAGCCTTAGGTGTAGAGGTTCCATGGCAGATATGTTATTTAGGACTGAGCATCTCAGGGACACTTATTCTCTGTGTTTGATCAGTTGTGGAACTCTGTAATAGTCTCCATCTGTTGCAAAAAGAAGCTTCTTTGATGAGTAGTAACAGGAACACTCTCTGTAAATATAAAGATATATATTTAACATACAGTAAAAAGTTACCTTTGTCTAGGGATGTGACAGACATAGGGTTTAATCTGGCATCCATGATCTTTTCAGCTATGTGTATTGGTTATGTTTATAATACCACACATGAGTTCCCTGTGACTACATTTGTATTGTCTGTCTCTATTTCACTTTACTTTGTAAATGTTATTTTTGAAGTTATAGTAAAATTCACCATCATTTTTTTAGCATTTCAGTAGGATAAATGGCACTTTTTAAGGTTGAAATATATTGTCTTTACCAGTTGACTTATTTTCATTCTCATTTTTCTTACTGATACTGTCTCTCTCTCTCTTTCTTTCTCTCTCTCTCTCTCTCTCTCTCTCTCTCTCTATATATATATATATATAGTATTTAATGAAATAGTATCTATGTACATAATTCTTTCTGAAATTGCTGTTAAATGAGTTATTGTTGACTTTAATTCTTTCTTCTTAATAACATAGATGCTCCCTTAAATAAATATACAGAATACTATTATTTTTCAATTTTTTGATATTTAATAACAACAGGCATGTGCTATATGAATACAATTCTTATATTTCAACTCATTAACTTCACCCTGTTTACTTTATATGAATGTGTTGTCATGAATTTCCTTTAATTTGATAGTCTTTTAAACTATTGCTGTGAGTTTGAGAACTATAATTTATTATTATTCATCTGAACAATTAGTCTATCACCTATAACACTGCTGGGTAGATAATCAGACACAGCTACTCACTTCAGATAGGGCTGAATAAGAAAAGAATAAGGAAACTCTGTCCAGCTCTCTGATTATATTGATACTGCTTTTAGAAGCATAGATAAGGGATTATTACAGGGACCTGACAGTGATGGCCAATGTTAATTGTCAGCTGGCTAGAGTCTAAAACCATCTGAGAGAGAAGCCTCTGGTAATGTCTGTGGGAAATTGTCTTTATTACATTGGCTGATGTGAAAGGACTCATCATAATCCCTTTGCAGAGAGTCCTAGAGTACATATAAAGGAGAAGGCAAACTGAACACAAGGTTTCATTGTTCCTTTCTTCCTGGTTGTGGATACAGTGTGATTAGCTACTTCGAGCTCCTGCTGCCCTGCCTGCCCTTCCATGATGAAGTGTATCTTGAAATACAAGATGAGATCAATCTTTTCTCCCTTAACTTGTTTTTGTCAGAGAATTTTATGACAATACCAGAAAAAGAAACCAAGACACAAGTGACTCTCTGGCAGTTGCCTAGCCAAAAAGCTTACAGCAGCATGAGGAATAACTCACCAAAGCATCATTGCTTGAGTTCCAGCACCATCTAGCACACTTGCAGTCCCCAAGCAATGAGGACAAGACTATATGAGGCTTGGAGGAGGGGATGGAACAAAATGCATTGTTGCTGGACTCTCAGATAATGGTCTGATCATCCTCCTTGACCTAGTTTGATGAGGAAATGCTATAGGGTGTCTTCTGAGAGTATCATGTAGATAATCACCACTCCTCTGATTTTAAGATCAAAATGGTTATGTCAGCCTTAGAGGACAGAGTTAAACTACAGTATAAATAATGCTATTGTATTATGTTTTATTATTGTATCATATGTAATATAATATTGTTATATTGTTTTATATTTAAATATAAAATTATATTGTTTATTATTTTCATCCATTACACTCAAACTTTGCCTTTAGTATTCCTTCTAACATTAAGGTATGCTGTCTGAAATGGGTGATACTAGAAAGGCTGACTTTAGAAATGATTACAGAATGCAACAAACTGAGAGAAAATATGAGGAGTTCTATCTTCATTGTGGTCAGTTAAGAATATTGATGGAAAATGGAGAAGCATCCTGTGTAAAGATGAAACTGGAAGAGAAGAGAAGGGTTATCTGTCCTTCACAATGGCTCACATAAGAATGAAACTACTTACTGCTTTCTCCAGAGCACAGAAGGTTAAGCAATGTTTCCTAAGCTGGTGTCTTCCATTTCATCACATTTGAGAAACAGGTTTTTTTTTTTTCCTTTTTTTGACTAAATTTTTGCAAATTTCACACAATTTATTTTAATTGTATTAGAGTTCTTCCCCTATATGCATCTGCTCTTACTAGCCCTAACCTAATTTCATATACTCTAATACATATACATATATATGTCTCTCTATAGATATATTAATGTATGTAAGTATGATATACATATATGTATACATATATATGCCTATAGACTCAAATTTGTGTCATCAAATGCCCTTCAATGTGAATCAACCACTGGAGCCTGGTTAACCTACCAAGAGTCACATCCTTTTAAAATACTACCTCTCCCTTCTAATAGTCACAGGTTTCCAATAGTTCCTCAGATAGGGTTGGAGTTTTTCCCACTTCCCCACATCTATACTGGAATTTTGGCTGGCTTGTTTGATACATGTGCATGCTGTCACCACCATTATGAGTTCTTGTGAGTGGTTTCCCAGCTGGTTTGAAAATTCTGTTTCCTTGCGGTTATCGATTACCACTGGATCTTACAATCTTTGTGCAACCTATTTTATAGACAGATGAACATGGCATCAGATTGAGTGGTTATGGTACTGTCCCACACTCACAGTACAGTAATTATTTACTGGGAAGTCATTTCTTAGGGACCAGTAATTTATACAATGAAAGTCAGTTTGTTTTATTGAGTTTAGCAAATAGTGAAGCCTTCAGTATGCTTAGGCTAAATGAGAGAAATGTGACAGGTGGAATACCAATTTACCCCAAAAGGGGTAATTTATAAGAAACATAAGCGTGGGGAGAAATCCAACAATAGGGATAGCTCAACAGAAACTGTAGAAGACAGAATAAATCAGCTTTAAGCAGAACACTCTGACCCAGGTAGCATGGCCTGATCCTATAAGAATGAAGAACCTGTCCAGTGGACTAACATGACTTAGGGTTGCAGCACTGGGCATTGGTACAAAAGTCTCTATGATTTATTCAAAGAAAAATTAAGTGCAGAATGGAATATGGCTTGTGCTTGGAAATATTTTTTTTAATACAGGCCAAGATAGTCATAAAATACACAGTTTTCTTTTAATTTAGGAATAAAACTGGACCTTTAAAATTTATGCTTCTCTGATTTTGTTCTTCTCAAATTAGTCTGGAAATAAAGTTATCAACAAGTTAGATTTTACTATACTCTGTGTTGGCTTTTAATATTATCAAGAAAGAAATTGGGCAGAGGCAGTGGTCATCCCTGATTGGAGAGTCTAGCTTCAGGAGAAAAGTGGGGGATGTGACTTCATCTTTTTCCACTGAGCTTTGGGTTTGTCTTCTAGAAAATCACTTAAGGAGGAAAGCCTGAGAGTGACCTGTGCATGTTTCCAGAACATATACTTTGAGCAGGTCACACATGTACAAAGGGAAGCTGGCTTTACTACTGGGCTCAAGTTCATGTTTACCTCTGATTTTGATTGGTGGATTTCTGGAAATATCATGTCTGAACAAAATGACAGAGTCCTTTTTAGAGATGGTCTCTGATGTGGAATTGAGAAGATGGCCAATCTTATTTTAAATACTGGCGTTTTTGTCTTTGCTTAAAAAAATTCTTCAACATCTCTGAATGACCTGTCCTCATCTAGAAAATGGGGGTACTAAATTCCGTCTGAACTAAAGGAATGTTTAAATTAGGTAGTTCCTGCAAAGGGATTAACATACTGTCTAGTACATAGTAAACATAAAGAAATACAAACTATTTGGGTTTCTCTATTTTTAAATTGGCTTAGCAGATACTGACAACACAAATTTCACTATCTTAGTTCTAGGGGCCTAACAATTTTCAACAGTCAGAGGCAGTAAACAGAAAATGAGAGGTCCATGTGCTTTCATCTGTGGATGCCTTTTCTTACTGCAGACAGGTGAAAGGACCAAGACTGTCTGAAGAAATACTAGAGAAGAGCCAATGTCAGAGGTCATAAGTAGACATAGGCTTTCTAGTGACTACTGTAGGTGAACTGAAGACTCAGAGGTCTAAGGAGAAGAGTTCTGGAATCCTCTCATCAACTACCTCCCCTCTTGTGGCTGTGAAACTGGGGAGAATAAACACCAGGAGGAGGCTGCTAAAGGCAAAGAAACGACGGGAAAAAATCTTGATGTGCCTGACGCACACTTTCCCAAATAGCCTGCCCATCAGTAAAGTCCCAAAGGATAAAGCGTGAAGTTGACCGGTTTAGTTTGGTCCTAATCTTTCTCTCTCTCTCTTTCTCTCTCTCTCTTTCTCTCCCTCTCTTTCTCTCATCTATTTTTTTCTGTCAGAGCAGAGCCTGATTAATAATGGGAGGTGGCCCAACGTAAATGAACATTTCATAATTAAAAGGATCCCCTTTAATTGAAACAGACATACAGAGAGGACACATTTGTTAAAACTTATAAGATTGATGAACTGTTCAAAACCACCTGTAGAGCCACAAATAGGAAACAGAACCTTGAACATTTAAAATTAGAGAGATGTCATTGGTACTTGCTAAAAAGATATTGCATTGAATTTCTACACTGGTACACCAGCAGAAGAGCGCACAGGCAGATTAAAGGAGTGTTTGTCTTGAGACATACGGTATAGGGAACCACAGAAGAAGATCATATATTATGAGATGACAACTGTATCTTGTAGGTGAAAGTGGCAATGGAAGGTAAGTGGAATCTGCACAGGCTGCACAGGTCAGGCTTGCCCATGTTTGCAAAGACACATTAAAGATGTAGACAAATAAGACAAACAGGAAAATCCTGAAATGTGGTATAATTTATCAGCTACACATTTAAATATCCATCTAATATGTTTAATATGTTGAAGAATCTGAAAAGTTCAAATCCACATCTTCCTACACTCCTACAACTAAAGAAAGAAGCATTTACAGACTTGGCAAACCTTTATTTCCCTCACTAGGACAAAGCATCCACAGGAAAGAAAAGCCAGGTGATGCAAGTCTTTTTCTTGTCAACCAGGTGTCTGCGAAAACAGACTAAGGATATTTGCTTGGAGAAATACCTGAGAAATGCTCTCAGCATGATGTCCTCAATAAGAAACTGTAAATACAATCCTGATCTGTAAGGCACATCAGAGGCAAGCTAGGAACTGTCTGAGGTATAAAGTGATGATGTTTTAGAGCAGAACACTTCTGCTTTAGGGAAAACTTCAGAACATGTATTGAGTAGCCTAATCTATCCTGGCCTATTGTGCCTGTCCAACACTAGAGGCTACCCCAGTGACCTAGCCCCGTCTCTGTTGAGATTGGCAGTCTTACTCTCCGGATCCTTTGGTGTGTCAATTGATACTAAGCAAGGGCTCCAATTCTTGCGCATCTAGTTAACAATCCAACCTAGTATGTTAGCTCATAGATTTGTAGGATTTATTTGGATTAAGTGAAACAAATCCTATCTATACATCTTAAATTTGGAGTCAGACAAAGGAGAAGGGCGCTACATTGGCAGCCATTTCAGTAACTAGATTGCTGCTGCAATTAAGGATGCAAGATCATTGTATGTTTTGGGGGCAGGGTTTAAATCAGCATCAAACAAGGTGGATTTAGTAAAATGCTGGTGAGATGGAGCCTGGCTTTCTTCCACTCAGTTAAATGAAGCCAACTGTGGAGGAGCTTTTTTATCTGTCTTATTTTATTTTTCTGTTTTGTTATGAAGTAAGTTTTAAAATTCTGTTTTATGACAGTTTTTAACTAATGTTCCTGAAGAGAGTAAATACTTGTAACTGTGCCACTTGTGAAAGGAAATTCTGTATAGGAGAAAGCATTTCCTCATGAGCTGGGTCATACCATCCTTTGTACCCTCTGCTGGAAAAGTACAGTCAGTTCTCAAATAATGACCTTTAGATTGCATCCTCTGATATTATGGATGTAGGATAGCAATGTATCATGACTCTTGGGATGTAAAACATCTTGTACCTGCTTTATAATGTAGTACAGACTGCTTTATTAGAGATTTTTAAAACAGTATTCCTCCAGAATGTTTTCTTTCCAGATGGTAACTGAGAAGCTATTAAAAGAAAATGGCTGTGGGAATCACAACAGTAACAGAAATTGGCTGTTTTCTGGAAGTTTGGTTTTTTTAAGTATAATACTTTAAAATTATTCTTTGAGAATTATTCATGCAATGTATTTTGAACACCCTCTAAATTCCACCCCTGCCCTAAATCCTCCTAAACTCCTTATCACCATGTCTTGCTCTCAATTTCATGTTCCTTTTTTTTCCTGTATCCCTAGCGAGTGCACTTTGTTTTTCCCAAGTATGCACTGGTGTGGTTCTACCCAGTAAAATGTTGGCAACCTACCAAGGACCAAAGCCCCGAAGAAAACAATCTTCCTGTCCCAGCACCCATCAGCTGCCTATAGCTCCCTCCTCCATCCATGCTGGAATACTGACTGATCTTGTTGGCTTGATCTTGTGCAGGTCTTATGCAGTCACCCACAGCTGCTGTGAGTTCCAAAGCATCCACTCTGTCATGTCAGAAGACAATTGTGCATCAGTCCTCCCCAGCCTCTGGTCCTTACAATCTTTCTACTGCTTCTTCCATGATGCTTTCTGTGCCTTGAGGGGAAGAGTGTGACAGAGATGTTCTGTTTATGACTGAGCACTCCACAGACACTTGCTCTATGCACTTTGATCAGATGTGATTGTCTGTATTAACTACTATCCATTGCAAAAAAGTTTACCTGATCTTGACTGAGAGCTACACTAATCTTGGATATAAACATAAGTATTTAAGAGCTAGTTTGACACGATATCTATTCAGCAAAATAAAAGAGATGGGTTCCCCCTTAAAGCCTATGACCTCCCTAGCCGTGGGTTCTTGGGTAGGTTTATGGTAGGTCTTTTTTTCAGTAAAGCATGCTGATGTTTCTGCAATTTCATTCAAATGACCACAGAGTCAAAAAACTGTTGATGCTACTGATGCACAGCATACTGCTATTACTGATCTTTTTATATAAATGAAATATACTTATAATTGGATTTTTAGAAGCTTACATGTGCTGTCAGCTTTGGGGGGGGGGAGTATCAAATCTACCCTGTGAGTTGGACTTGTACATTACTAGCCATGTTAGTCTAGAAATGATAAACTTGTTTTTTTTTTTTTTTTCTATTTGTATACAGGTAAAACTAAATAGTTAAGGTCTATTCTTCATGTACTTGATTACAGAAACTGATGAAGTGTTTTCTGACTAAAGAAAAAGTAATATTTTAATAGGAGCCCTGGAAACAAGAAGGTGGAGTCCAAAAATGACACGCAGGAGAAAATATAATATTTGCGTGGTTTGATTTTTTTCTGAAGCACAGAAAGCAATACTTGTTTTTTCAGTACTTTAAAAGAAACACTGTGGTTCTTTTAAGATACACTTGAATTGCTTTAGTGACAGAGATTCATACTCAAGAGGCACCCCATTCCTCATTGATGGCTCTGATTGTTCAACAGTTACATTGAGATGGATGTGTTTCCAAACAGAGCTGGCTCAGCGGTACTAATTTTCATTCTGCCTTTAACAGTGACTATAAAATCCATTTCTTGGTTTTTGCCTTCTAATTCTTTCATGTCTATTTTCCATCCTAAGTGCTCCTATCTGAATGTGATTAGGTTTGGGTATGGTCCTCTTTGGAAAATAGATCTAGTTTTATTTCTGCTCCAATACCAATAATAGCAAATGCAAGGGAAAGAAATATAAAATAGAAAAGAAGCCTAGCGATTTAAAACCTATCTTTTAAAAAAAATACCCTAATATATCTTATTTATACTGCTTCAAAAAAGCTGCAAAAATTAATTTGTCGGAGTCATGAGTTGGTGGAAAATATTAGACAACACAGCATAGTTAAAATAAATTATTTTAACGAGAAAATTATATAGAATTTTAAGTCATCAGTATAATTATTTTTCAACAATGTATGACTTTAAATATTTTATGAATATAACACATATTATTTAAAAGTTCAATTCTTGTTTAGGAATGAATTACATCTAGAAAATGGATTACATTTTAGTAGTTGGATGTGTAATCAATAATTTACAAGATCTAGCCTAACAAAACTTTTTATATGCCAAGACTCAACGTGCCTGCTTGTAAGGTAGTTTATTGTTTATTGATGTTTGAGTTTTTCATATACTTTCAAGTATGATTTCAGGATAAATATTATACAGAATCTAGAGGTAAATGTGACCTAAAAACTATTATAGTGGTCAGGAAAACTGTCTTAATTGTTTCTGAGCTGTCTTTAAACATACTCGTTGAAAGAATATATTAGATTTTCCAAGTGTGGTGGCCCACACCTCTAATCCCACTCTAGGGAATCAGGGGCAGGTGGATTGCTATGAAATGGAGGCCAACCTGGTCTACATAAATTCTAGGCCAGGGGAGGCTATAGAAAGACTCTTCTCAAAAACCACCTTCTCAATACAATAATTTGAATAACTTAAAAAAATTTTAATCGATCATTGTGTGTTTCATACAGAACATCTCAATCAGTCTTGATCATCTGTATACCCCCTTCCTCTGAATGACTTTTATAAGTATATGAGATCTCATCATAAGCTTATTTAATATGTATTGGAAGATAGGTTTAACTAAAATAAGGAAATGATGAATTTCATATGTAAAATTGGAAGTCAATTTCACTTCTCATAATTTTTCAGTTTTGAAATAATCTTGTACCTTATAAAATTTAGAGTTTTTAACATGCATTATCTCATTTAATTCTCATGACAGTGTTGGATGGGCTAGTACTATCTGTGGCAATTTGACTTCAAGGAAGGAACAAGCCTTTGCTGTCTGCTGTTTGCTGTGTTGACTCAGGAATGACTAGGTCTCTGGACATAACCTGTTCCTCTGAGATGATTCCATTCTTTCCAGTGTCATATAAATGAAATTCTGTACAAGATTCTCTGTTCCTTTTTCACCATAATAGCTATTTTATTTCAGTTTTACATTCTAGGACCACTGATCCTGACTTAGACTCCACATACCAAATGTTGGTGTCAACCAGGATCACTTTCTCTATTTTGAATGTGATTCCTTGGAGACAGTATCTGATTGGTTCAGTCTTGGCCATTATTTTCAGCTCACATTCTGTACTGAAATGAATTCAGTGTGCTTATCACCTCCGTTTGGATGTCAAATGGACTTTAAAATAGCAAATGATCAACCTCAAATGTTACCTATCTGAATCACTTCTTTTTCATATTCCCATAATGCAATCTGGTAAGAGACTGAGATTTGCTCCCCAGTACCCAGAAAATAAAGACTGCTCAACACTTCTGTCACTCCCACCCATGCTCCTCTGCTGCGATTGTTGATCTCTCTGCACCTACCCACGCTTACCACACTCTGTTCTCTGTCTAAGACAGAGAGTCATGTTTTCATCTTTTAAATAGGACCGCATCACCTTCTGGACAGAGTTCCTCTCTCAGTTGTAGTAAGATCTTTAAAATAGTCTACAAGACTGTCCATTACCCTCACTGTACTTTTATGACCCCTTAATTTAAAACTCTTCTTTATCTTGGTCATTGTCTCTAGCCTTACTAACTTGAGGCTGTTTCTCACATACACCAAGTATGGCTCCCACTGTATGGTTCATTCTCCTGATGGAAATGGTTCTGTGTCTCAGTCTTTCACATATTTGAATCTGTGTTCAAATGTCCTCTTCCCATCAGGGCCTCTTCTGGGATATGTAAAACTGTGAGTCCTCTTGGAACACTCCCTGAACTTAATTCACAGTTTAAATTTTTCCAGAACACCTGTCTTCATCCAACATTTTGTCTATTTTGTCTCTGTTTATTTTATTTCTCTCTCCCTACAATACCCCACTTAGTCATACGTTCTTCAAACACACAGATGCAGTGAGTGTTATCCCAAAACAAAAGTTTGAAAAGAAACATTTCTTAAAATTAAACTGTCTGCCAAGGATCCAGTTATCCATACCACTGGATTGAAAGGCTAGAGAAAGTGAAGAAGGTAGGAGATAATAAGTTATGTTCTGTCATATATACAGCAATACAGATATTGCTACCTATTTTCAAAATAATAGAATTAATGTTCAGTGTCACTTGACTTTCCTGGGGTTATATAACTAATTAGTGGTAGAATGGAATGAATCTTAAGTACCACACTATCAAATCCACAGTCTTTATACAGCTAAAGTGCCACATGACCTGGGGTATATTGAGAAAGAGATTGAAAGTCATCTCATTAATGTATAGTTGTGAGACTGACTTGTTAATTGGAAAATTATTAGGCTCCCATTTAATTATATCCTAGTGACTTGCCTTCCAGCTGATATTTAAGGTCACATACATTGTCTACTTATTTAATAACATTCTTACACAAATTTCAACCAAATTGGGCTCTGGAGTCTCCTTGTGGCCTCGGGTCAATAACTCTTTTCTTTTCCTTCAAAGTTTAAAATTATATATCCCAAGAGCCTCTAAACTGAAATCTTCCTAAAATGCAGATTGTGGCTGCAGTGTTCTCTATGTTCGTGTATCTAAGGGGCCTGCTAATTAATGTGCAATACTTCGTTGTCATGGTAGATATAGGATGCCCTATGAGTGTCAAGATACCAGCCCTCACACATGAGGAAAGCCACAGAGCTGCTTTAGAAAAATTATATCCAATCCAAAATCGTGGTAATGGGGCTTCACACTTATCAATGGCAGTGTTCCACGTGCTATGTCAAAAACAGATAAACATGTTTGTGTTTTTCACAATTTCAGAATTTATTTAATGACAACAATTCCTAAAGGTAGAGCAGTTTTGTTGGCAATGATTCACCAGGTACTCCCAAGTTTCCTTGATAGCCCAGAGCAAAGCAAACACAGGTTCTTTTATTTCCATCTTAATTACTAATATTAGCTCTCAGATCATGCACTACGCGTCACACAGTGAAAATATTCACAGTTATGTCTATATATCCTTTACAGAAGGGCTGTGCTAAAAGGCCGCAATGGGGCTCAAGAATTTTCCAAGATCCATGGCGCAGGGCAACTGATCTGACGTGAATAGGGTCTCAAACCGAATCAAGAAAACCGAATCAAGAAGACACTACAACTGTCCTCTACAGTGTCAGGCTGCAGGGTTATAGTTCGGCTGCAGGGTGGTGTACAGATGCAGAGGCAAAAGGTAGGACTGGGCCCAGATGAAGGAATGGGCAGACAGATGAACAGCAACCCGGACCCGGGAACAGGAGGATGGATGGACCACAGCTGAGTAGATTGCTTCATCAATGGAGAATGAGTCCGTTGAAAACACCTAAGATTACTGACAGCCCTCTGGCAGCTGTGGGTCCAGATCCCTTGACACACACATGGAATGGACAGATGACAGTTACGTGGGGCCATCACCATTGCAGTGCTAGATGTCCACCTCCGTATGGGGGTCCAAGGGAGGGAATCAGAATTCTTCCTCAGTCTGGTATATCTGATAAGTCTTTCAGGTCCGGTTTTTCTAATATGATTTTAATATGTACTCGAAACTTCCAGAGATAAGTCCTTTATCATTCTATTACTGTGTGGGGTGGTGACAGATGGATCATTCCCAAGCACAGAGTCATCCTTCATCCTTAAAATGAAGTCAAAAGCTGCATATAACATGGAGGTTCTCAAGTTAAGGCACTGTCTAAGGACATCGAGTAACTTAGAGTATGTCACGGCCTGTCCCAACAACTTTTTAAAAAGACAATGTGAGTACTGCAGAGACTGACTGCTACATTTAAAAACCAAAGTTAAAATAAAGGGAAACTAATTGTACCAAGATCAAAGTATCTCAGAAGGACTGATCCAAATTACTAAAGTTTAGCAGAAATAAAAGTTAACTGAAAATTAGTGTGAATATTTGAATAACTTCTTTAAGACTAAATTGTCCTATAGTCATTTTTTTCTTAGTTCGGTGATTCTATATGGCTCTGCCAAAGTTTCTCTCCCTCAGGAAAACATCACTAATTAGAAGTGAGGCATATTCCATGCAGACAATATTATTTTTCTGTTCTTAACAACAAGTTTCATTTTTATGTCATCAGCTAAATCAAAGTGTTATAAGGAAAATTATGTTGCCTTAAAAATGTTAATGATTCACCTCCATAATCATGTATAGCTAGATAGACCAATGGTGATGAATAAGAACAAAGTTTAATTATATATGTATGAAAATGTCACCCTGAAACAGATGCCTTTGTAGAGTAGCCAAAAAATTAATTCAAAAAAAGTAATATGTATGTAAAACTTTAAAATCAACTGTATCTCTTTATAAGATACAGTTATTCCTGAAAAAAAAAGCTTTCATCTAGTTTTAAATTGGTAAGGAACAGGAGAATGCTGTTCAAGAGTAATGAAGTGATATAAAAGAAAAAGAAAGTGACTTTTTTAATGTATCCAAGAAACTTTTCATAAAATTCGTATTGTAGAGCTATTTTAATAATTTCAAGACCACATTCTAGAAGGACTTGTCAGTGGCTAGAGAAATGGCTCACCAGTTAAAGCAGTTGTTGCCCTTGCAGAGCAGCTGGGTTTGGTTTCCAGAACCCACATGGTGTCACACGACCATCCATAACTCCAGTTCCAGTTCCTTTCTGGCCTCTGTGGGCACTACATACATGTAGCACAATTATAAACATATATGCATACTCATACACATAAAAAAGAAGAATTAAGACCTTTTGAAATTTTCTTTTTCTTACTTTTTTATTTTATGTGTATTAGTGTTTTGCCTGCATGTATGTAAGTACACCTATGTTGTGCAGTGCTCATGGAGTTCAGAACAGGGCATTGTACCCCTTGAACTGGAGCCAGCATGGTTGTTAGCTGCCATGTAGGTATTGGGAATCGAATCCAGGTCCTCTGCAAGAGCAGTCAGTGCTCTTAACCACTGAGCCGTCTCTCCAGCCGCAAGATATTTTTTTTACATTTAGCATAGATATACGAAGATCTAGCTAAGTTATTCTAAAGGCTTACATTTTATGGTATGATGAGCTGAACTGTGCTCATTCCAAAATTCGTAAGTTGGAAACTCTACTCACAATCTGACTCTATTTGGAGATAGTTTCCAAGTGGTTTTTGATACCTTAATCTCATATGACTATGGTCTTATTAGAAGACAGAAAGTTCTCACCAGAAGACAACCACACTCCTTTATCTAGGACTTTGAGTCTCTAGAACTGTATGAAACAGATTTCTGTTCTGTGAGGTATTCAATATACAGGTAACTTGCTACAGCAGCACAGGACCAAATTTTTTGACAATTTTCTTTAATTCAGAGCTTCTGGAGTAATTTCAAGTTGGGGCTCTTATGAATAAAGCTGCCAGTAACAATCATGCATTGGCTTTTTTATGGCACCAAGTCACATTTCTTTTTATTGCTATACTTACTTGTGATCTGTATGTATTTTAAAGGTTAAAAATAAAATGTGATATAGTCATATTTCTCCCCAGTAAATTTCCAGTATTGAAATTGCTGGGATACACAGTAAGTGGCTATTTTTTGATAGTTAATTGGCATATGTTTTTTCTTGAGTGGTGATGCTATTGTATAGTAGAAACTACAATACACAATGATTCAGTTTTTGCATAGTCTTGAATTCAGTATTATCACCATTCTTTTATCATTATTATAGCTGCAGTAATATCTCATTATTGTTTGAATTTGCATTTCCATGACAGCTAATGATATTGAACATCTTGTCATGTCAAGTCTTTCTAGAATATACATATATTCTAGAATATATATATATATATATATATATATATATACATATAAAACAGTATTTCTAAAAACATAAGGATTTGTAGAATTTGTCTGTGTCTATGCTTTTGTCTGGGGGCCAGAGAATAATCTTGGTATCCATCTGTAGATGATGTTACTCTTATTTTTTGAGACAAGGTTTTTGACTAGTCTCGAACTTGCCAGGTAGGTTTGTCTGCAGACCAACAAGGCCTAGAATTCACCTCACTTTGTTTACACAGTGCTGGGCTTACCAGCACATGCTACAATGCCTGGCTTCATTCACATGTGTTCTTGGGATTAAATTCAGATCTTTGCCCATGCAAGACAAACACTGGACAAACTGAGCCACTGAGTTATTTTCCCAGCCAAAGATACAAGTGTGTGTGGGGGACTAATACCAACAATTTTGGTCAAGATATTAAAACTGTAAGATGAAATGATTTACCTCTTAAAGCACAATTTTTAGATTATATTTTTACTGACTTTTGTGCATTTCATACAATATGTTGCAATCGTTCTTAGATTACATTTAGATGCCCTCTCCTATCCACAACCCCTCATAGCCTCCTTCCACTGTGGTTCGTAATATGTCATATATGTTAATGCCTATCAAATCAAGCTTTTGTGCTCAGATATCCCTCCATGTAAGTTCATCCACTGTTGTCCAGCTTGTCTATCTACAGTCATCTCCTAAAAGAAGATGAACTCTCCCTCATTTAGTAGTAATCAGTTGCTAATAGTCTCTTGGTTACTGTTGGGGCTTGCTGCATAATTCCCCATTTCCAGGCCAGTTCTGCTCCAATTGAATCAGTATGGCTATTCTTTGTGCCATCACCATTGTTTGAGCAAGTTCCCAGAGACCTGGAAGATTCTGTTTCCTAATGCTCATGCACTAACCCTAGCTCTAAAAATCTTTCTGCTTCCTCATCTACAAAGGTCCCTGAGACATCACTGGGGGAGGTTTAATACAGAAGTCCTACACAAGGACATGCACTGTCCTCGTCTGCCCTCAATTTCTATGATAAAACACTCTGGATAATACTTGTGGAGGAAAAGATTTGTTTAGCTTACATCTCCTAGGTCACAGTTCACCACTGAAGGAACCCAAGGAAGGAACTCAGGACAGGAATCTGGTGGCAGGAGCTGAAGCACAGGCCATGAAGGAACACTGCTTACTGGCTTGCTTACCTGGTCCATGCTCAGCTTGCCTTCTTATACAATACGGACAACCTGCCCAGGGGTGGCACCACCCACAGTGGACTAGACCCTCCCACAGCACTCAACAATCAAGAAAATACCCCACAGACATGGCCACAGGCCAGTCCAATGGAGGCGATTCCCCAACTGAGGGTCTCTCAACCTGTGTGTCAAGTTGATGCTAAAGCTATCCAGCACAACTGACCTTTGCCAACTTGACACACAAAACGCATCACTATGGAATCACATCCTTTCCGTTTCGTGTTCCCTATATATGATGTTAATATTAATATCACAACATAAGACAGTACAACCTTAAAAGGTTCACAGTCCTTAAAAATCCAAACACTTCAAAGTTCACAGTCTCTTCTAAGAGTTTTAACTGCAGGTTCTTGTAAAATCGAAAACAAAAACACGTACTGTTTTATTTCAAAGGGAAGAATGGGGCACACCTAAGTTAAACCAAGTTCAGCAAAGTAGCCTAAGGCTGGACACCTGGGATTCACTTGCCATCCTCTGGGATTCACTTGCCATCCTCTGGACTCCAAAGATTTCAGCAGCTCTACTACTCTGATTCTGTGGTCCACAGCACACAAAGCTCCTGTTGCAGGTTCCGGATGGGTCCAGTCCTCACTAGCCACTGCTCTTGGTGGTCATTCCATGGTCCTGGCATCTCCAAAAGCTGATGTCTCCCCTGAAACTGAGGCTGCACCTTCACCGTTGGGCTTTTCTGGCCTCTCGGGGTGCAAAGCCTTGGCAGTTCTCTGTGCCCCCTTCCCGCTTTCCACACCAGAATGGTGCAGAAGACTCTTCCACATTACCAAATCCTACTTTCAGCTTGAGATGGAGACTTGGTCCCTCTCTGGATCACAGCTTCTGCAGGCTGGCCCTGAGGAAATATCTTCCAGAAGATTTTGCCACAGTGATCCTGGTCTCTTATTATTTACAGCTGATTTTTCAACCCCAGCTAACCAGCATCAATTGTCCCAGTAAAGCAAAGATTTTACTTCAGGTTGTGGTCTCTTCTTAATCACAGCTAATTCTTCAGCCCTAGTGAACCAGAACTCACAGATTCTCAATTCCAAATACACAAACAACCCTGATAGTTTCTGCTTCCCTTTAGAGTTTCACAAGTCAGGCCTCCATAGTCTATAGCTCTTTCAGCATAACTGTTCCAAACACCACAGCAAAAACTCTAAGCACTCAACGGCCTTTCTATCCGATAGTTACAAAGGCTTCCACAGTCTTCCCCCAAACACCAAGGTCAGATCTGTCACAGCAATACCTCAAGACCCTGGTTCCAGTTTCTGCCCTAGTTTACATTTAGTTGCTCTGAGAAACCACTGATCAATACCAACTTGGGGAAGAAAGGGTTTATTCAGCTTACATCTCCCAGGTCACAGTTCATCACTGAGGGAGTCCAAGGTAGGAACTCAGAACAGGAACCTGGAGGCAGGAGCTGGAGCACAGGCCATGGAAGAACACCGCTTACTGGTTTGCTCGCCTGGCCCGTGCTCAAGTTGGCTTCTTATACAGTACAGAACAACCTGCCCAGGGGTGGCATTACCCACAGTGTTCTGGGCACTCCCACATCACTCAACAGTCAAGAAAATACTCCACAGACATGACCATATTCCAGTTAAATGGAATCAATTCCCCAGTTGAGGTTTCCTCAACCCAGGTATGCAAGTTGACACTAAAGCTCTACATACTCTACAGTCTTGTATTTTCTACACTTTGGCCAGTTGTGGCCTTCTGGGTAGATTGCTCTCTGTTGCACGAGGAAGCTTTGCTGCTGAGAACTGAGAGATGCATTCGTTTTCTCTCTACGCCCTGTTGCTCTGTGCTCCATGAGCCTTATGTGTAGAGATTCCACTGCACATATGTCACTTAGGGCAAGGCATCTCTCAGAAACATTTGCTGTATGTGACCAGTTGTGGAACTCTGTAATAGTATACATCTGTGGCAAAAAGGAGTTTCTCTGATAAGTAATAAATGATATACTTGTCAATTTGTTTATGGAGGAAACGTTTTTAAGAATTTTTCATTGATGAATTCATTGAAAGTAGTATAGATATTAGCAACTGTGGATGTCAGAGATCATTTTAGTTCAGTTGGAGTCACATTGACAGTAGTTTTGGAAATATATTATGAATTTGAAATACCTGTGGATAGTCATTTTTGTAGAGCCTAGAAAGGTGTCGCCTGATCCCACACAGTACTACAGGAGGACATTCAAAGTCTTAGGTGACACAGCACTAAAAGGAAGACAGGTGGCATCTTAGGCAAGCAGCATCTGCCTTGGCAGCAGACCTCTTTCCCACAGAGTCCCCAAGTCTTGAACTGTGGCTTTGACCTTCAAGTGTCCCCAAATACATCCAAACTGAGAACTAGTAGCAGTCACAATAGCAAGATACACAGAATCAAATAATTAATTATGAAATAATCAACAATTAAGGAGCAAATGGGTATTTATGTAAAATATGCTCTGCCAATAATGAAAACTGATTTTTAAAAGCACTTGATAACCATAGGCTCAATTAAAAGAAAATAATCTTAACATTACCATTTGCCTTTGAAGGAAGTATTTTCCACATAAGCTATAAATGAACCAATTAGTAGGAAGCAATAAGACATTTTCTATCACCAGTCTCTCGCTAATGTCATTTTCTGTGTTAAGCCCAGAATAAAATGATGTCTGAAAGCATAAATTTTAAGAATTTTGCATTCCTTTAGTTGTTTAAAGAATGCAAGTTCATTCTGACTCATTGTTGCTTAATGAGAAGTCTCACTAAGTACATGCAATTAAAAATAAATGTAAAATAGGAATAAAGCACACAGAAGAGGTCTTTAAATGTATTATATTTATTTTAAATGCTGTTTAATTTTTAGTTCAAATGTCTTAAATGCTACATATGTAGTAGCATGAGGAATGGCTGACCAACACAGGATAAATGCCATTCAGACAAGCTCAGGAAGTCTGGTGGACTTAGGGAATGACCATTACATTTCTAATATAATCCCTAATATTTTGAGAGGAAAATTTTGTAGAAAAATACAGAGTTTATCTGAGATTGTTAATTCTGGTGTTTGAGTGAATATTCTCTCTTTTAAACAGCACTGTCCCTTGTGTACTGTTTCTTTATGCACTTTCCAGGCAAAAGTCCGCCTGACCCAGAATCCCAGGCCTATGTGAATTAACAATGACAGTAGCAAGAATAACAATAACTGATATTTATTGACTGAACCTTACTTTTGGATCTTCAATCCTTCTGATCATTACCCTCCTTTTACGGATGAAGCACTTGCAGTTTAGAGTACCTAAATAACCTGCTGAGAGTCACAGAGTAAAGAAGTCAACAGTTAAACTCAAGTTCACTTACTATAGAGCAAAGGCTTTCCTCACTTTTCATATTAAAAATGTCCTCAGTACTTCAGAAACAAACTGTAAATTAAAAATTAATAGAAAACCTTTCACTGTGTGCTGTAGATTCAATGTATAAACTGGCCCAGGAAAAAAATTAATTCCCAAACACATTTATCATCAACCAGCAACTACACAAAATCTGTCAAATTAAAGCTAGGTCCTTAAATTATTTTTGTTTTGAATTCTATTACTATCCATTTCATATTTCTCTTGATGCTTTTTAATGAAAGACATTTTTTCCTAAGTGACAACTAAGGAGTTTTAGCACTACCAGCATTTTAAACATCTAGCAGTTTGCAATGCCCTATTAATTTTTAACAGATTACTTCTATACAGATATCTATCCTAAAATATTTTTAAAGATTGAAAGAAAGTGTTGCTTTGTAAACATGAATTTGTCTAATCTGAAGTCATTTAGCAAAGTCTATCCATTTTCAACAGATGTGGTACTCGTTTGTCCTAACTTTCAAAACCCAAAGAATTCCTTTAAATATCACAAAATTGGTATTTAACAATGATGTGTTTTTCCATGAAAATGTTCTATCGATGGAGACTCAGCTGTAGATTCTCAGTGCCCAGCTTGATTCACACTGCTGCTTGTGATCTTGTTTGTACCTTGATTCTTTGACTCTCCACTCACCACTTGTGCCTTTAGCCTCTCTGCTGTGCTCTTTCTGTCTGTGGAACTTTCCACTTTCACTCGTCTTGAAAAGAGAAACGAATAAAGAAGCCTTCTATAAAGCTATATCCTACCAAAGTTTCTACTGTAAGCTCCCTTCCCACCAGGCATCTTGAGGTGAAGCTTGCTCTCTCCTCCCATTAGGCCTCTACCACGCCTCAGTCCCCTGTGGTTTGACTCTGCCCACCTCAGCCCTTTAGATCTCTTATTTCTACAAGGTAGCTATAAAAATCTACACGAGTAACCCAAGTCACAAACAAACTGCTACTTACTTCTCTAAGAAGACAGAATACCAGCTACTGTGTGAATCAAACTTCCTGGCTGTTATTGAGCCCACATGAATGGTTATTCTTAGCTGTATGGAACTCAAGGGGAAATGCCACTGGATAAAACAGAGCAGGGAGACACACTGATAGATTCATTCAAATTTACTCAGTGTAATCAGGGCCCATGAAGAGCAGAATCTGAGCACAGCTCTTACACAACAAATGGTAAGGAAGAGATACTCCTTTAGTTCTATTGTACATCACTGGGTTTGTAGCAGGGCTTTTTCCAGCATCAATTAGTTTGATAGCTTATTCATACATACTGTTGGACAGCACAGCGGCTGTAGCCAGGATAGGTAGAAGTGAAAGCTTGTGTTCCTTGTTTACTTCATGGTAGCTGTGTCATTTTCACAAAGGTCAGTAATAAGAGTTCCATTTGGGGACTATAATACAGGGGGTTAAAAATGAAATGACATGTGAAAATGTCACTTTCCTTATTCATGCTTTTCCTCAAAGGCATAGACTAAGAAATACAGCTTTTGAACCCATTTATGTATTGTGAGCTAATGGTGTCCAGTGCATTTAGCTGTCCACTGGTTATAATTTATCTCCAAGAACTCCTGTGCAGAGCTTATGTAAAAGTCTTGTTAAGTGCTTTCAGTGAAGAAGGTTTGTGCAAAGTTTCTGTATATCTTAATCTCACTGAATGGTCAACACAATCCAGTGTGATAAGAACTGCTGTACGCATCATTAGAGGCCACCTAGAGGAAAGAAACACTGACTTAACCCAGACGCCCCAGACAGCAGGTGGTCGATCTAGTCTTCCTGTCTATCAGTAGAGCTGCTGGAAACAAGTCAATGAGCAGCCGCCTCAAACCTGAAGCTGAACTGGCTGACAGTGCTCAGCCCAACCCTACAGCACTCACACTATTTCCTAAGGAAATCCAGTGACTCCAAAGCTCTAGGTACATTTTATGTCTGAACTTTACATTTCCATTGATTGTTCGAACTCGTTTCCTAGAAAGCCTCAATGTAACTGCATTCAAGGACAGGCAAGAGGTTAAACCTGGACACGTTCCCCGTGAAGCCGCTTACTCCATCAAGCCTTTCTCGATGCTGTGTGTGCACTCATGCTGTCACTGTAAAGCCAGCAGCAAGCTCAATATGCTCCTGTTATGGAATATATCCTGAATGTTCTTGCTGTGCCTAAAGTACCATGCCACCAGCCTAGCCTAAGGACAGTAGTCTCCTAGACTGTGCTCATGACCTCCAGATTGTGTTTGTGTTTCCTCTCGGGCTGCTTTCATTTCCAACATAGAGTTGTGTCCATTAAATCTCATTAATTCCTTCTCTTGATCAGAGCAGTCATAATTCACCATATCAGGAGAGTAAAATCTGCATCTGCATGTGATCTGGCATCTCCTTGACCTGGCCAGCTCCCACTCTCCTGGTCCTCACTCTGAGGACCTCACATTCCCAGTCCTCACACTTCAAGAATGCAAGCCCTTCCCTTTCCAGGGTCCTTACAATGAACAGTCCTCCTTTCTGGAAAAGTTTTCCAGTGATATCTGGATGGCTTAATTCCTCTTTCTTTCCAGGCTTCTATTTTTGAGTTTCCCTTAACTGGGATGTAACTCTCTTCCTGCACCACAGGTTCAGTCTCGTTTTCATCCATATTCATATCCCGTTCCTTCTGTCCCCCAGCCCCTGTGAGAGCTCCCTCCTCCCAGAGCCATTCCTGGGATCCCAGTTATAGCTCTATGGCGCACCCCTGTAGAGCATCTAAAGCAGCCATTGGCTCTTGGCTAGTGTTTGGGATTGCTCACTGGAAGCATGCAGAGATAACAGGCAGCAAAAGAGACAGATGGATACATCTAATGTGCGCTTGCTTCCTTTGTGTCTTCACTGCTGTGGCTTCCTCCAGGCCCGTAGTTCCTCTCCAGGGGTACTTTTACTACAACTCCAGTTCTTATTCCCTCTAGAAACATAATTCTTTCAATCTGTCTTCCAGTTGGAAAAGGGCTGTGCTTCCCACTGTGACTCTTCCCTGGGTACTTCATTATCCCTCCCTGAGCTCTTTAACTTTGTCCATATCTGTGTATAAAAGCTCTTTTATTGGTGCTCTTCATTTAAAACTATTGCTGTCTGAATCTCGCCTGAAATCCAGATGTAAGTTTTATGAGGCCTGGTAAGCATATGATCAGTGAAAAGTCTCCCTATGTCCACCAAGATCTGTGGGAGCCTGTGACCTACACTTTAGCTTGCAAATAGACTGCAAATGTGGTTAGGTATATGAACCTTAAGATGACATCCAATTTGATCACGTGAGGCCTTCAAAACAAGTCCTTCCCTGAATAGCTCAGAAAGAGGGCCAAAAAGGACAGGAGAAGTATAAAATGGGACAATAAGTCAATTTATTATCTCTGCTTGTCATACTCTATGTTGTCCTACTGTAGCAGAACATCACAGACTGAACAATTGATTAAAAAATAAATAAAAGATTTTTTTCACCTGTAATCTGGAATCTAGGAAGCCCAAAATCAAAGGATGCCTGTGATAAGGACCTTCTTACTGCATTACACAGTGCAGGAAGAGCAGGCATGTATCCTTCAGACAGAAAGAAAGACTGGAACCAAATCCAGCCTTCTATCAGGAAACTACTCTCATACTAAGAGCAGAAATCTAGTCATAGCACCAATCAAATTATAGCTTGACTTTGAGATGGAAGAGGGAGCCACAAGCCAGGAAATAGATTAGGAAAGAAACTGGTCCTGACTAGAGGAACGCAAAGTCCAGGTAATTGGCCAGCTGCCTGAATTTAGTCCTGTGACACTCATGCCGGACTTAAGGCATACAAAACAATGAGATAAGAGATGTTTAGGACACTAAATTTGTGGTGATGTTTTAGAATAGCAACAGAAAACTAATGTATAAGGTTAGGGTTTTCTTGAATTCTCATCATACACATTTGACCAAAAAGAGTCCCTGTGGTCTATTAGAACTGAAAATTTGATTATTAAGACATATTTTAAGAAATTCTCCTCTTTATAAAACATCTATAGATATAAAAACTTCTATAGATAATTATTTGCAGTATTTATAAAATATGATAGTCTGTGAGATTGTGAAGAAGGGAAGCTATTAAGATAATTCAATGAATTTTACCATGGTTTTCCAGAAGCTTCTTCTGTCTTTTGAAGACTCAAGTAGCACTGAAATATGTTTGATTGCCATTTAAATTCAAAACACCATTTAAATTCAAAACACCATTTAAATTCAAAACATTTCCAGTGTTTAAGATGCGGTACATCTAATAATAATCGCTTTTAAAAATGTAGACTTTTTAAAGTATCTTATGCAGACTTATGTAAATTCCTCTTAAATTGTCAGAATCTATTTTTTAAGAACTTTGTATGTGGATCACTTTAACAGCTTTTTTGTGGTGGGGGGGAAACTAATAATGTTGTCTCTCTATGGCACACCTTATGAACTTTGAAAAAAAATCCAATTTAAAACTCTGGATGTGTGATTTCTGTGTGTGAATGGATTTCTACTCAGTCAACCTTTATTCTTTTATCCTTAAAATAGACTGGATTATCAATTCAAGTATGTAACAACAAATTAGAAGAGAGTGATTAAAAATAACCACATAATCAACTTCTAATTAGTACTAAGTTGAACTTTCACTGTGTTCCATTTATATAGAGATAGTAGTTCATGGACAATATTACATTATACTACCAGAAATCAAAATAGCCTTTAAAATATGCCTAAAGACAAGTTTATTCTAGCCCAAATGTTCTATAGACAGAAGTTGCTCAAATATGGGCCATCACATTTTTAAATCATCAGAAACTTTAAGTTTCTGCACCTAGACATTAGTTCTGCTATAAACAATTTATCACTTGAAAATTGTTGCTACAATTTAATGAAAAATCTAACCCCAGCAAGAGGCCATTTCTTCTCTGGCTCAAAAGCACATCATGTGGGGAGATATTAGAAATGCAGATTCTTGAGCCCAGCAAAAAGGACCCGGTGGTAGAGTCCAGCCCATAGAGTTTGCAAGCACCCCCAAATCCGAGCGATCCCGATGAGCCTGAATGGAAGGGAACCACTGTGTTTGCCCTAGGAAGCTGATTGTCATTTCATGAGTTCTCTTATTCATCCATTAAGCAGAGTTAAAACAGAATGAGGAATGTCAAAATGAAATTGATTGGGTTATTTTAAACCAAAAATATTCATGAGTTTTTTAAAATTCTGTTTGAGATATGGCTGTATATACATTATATATACATAATAATATCTCAATTTTCAATAATACCCCATTTATCAATAAGGAGCCAGTAGGGGATGCTGCATAAGGAGAGATTTACAGAGAATCTCCAGCTCACACAAAACTCCTGCATTTTGGTGACAGTTTTGTTCATTTGATCTACAGCTGTTGAGTTTATTAAAAGTTGACTATAATATCAAGTGATGTATCATAAGGTTAAGAAAATGACTTTATTGCCCCTTTTAGACATAAGCATGTCTCCCTTAATACTGAAAAAAATGATAGATCTGATCCAATTAATATTTCATGTGTGAAGATTTCCCACAGTGTATCTAAATGTTCTTCCTTTGTATTTGCTGAGAGCAATAGAAGGTGGTTAGGGATTCCTCACAGCACCCAGTTGGCTCATTCATTCACATAACCACTTTGTGAGGGTCCACAAGGTACTTAATTGCTGGTAGGCATTATTATAGAGGAAGAGAGGCAATGTAAGACAATTCTGCTCTGTGGCAGCTGAAATTAAAAGCAAAAAAAAGGAAAAGGAGAAAGACCAACCTTTGTCCCATACGTCAGCAGTGCCAGGCATCACATGGGGCAGGGGACATGAACTGTGTCATTTAATTCTCAAACCACCAGAGGAATTGGCATCGCTCTCACTTTACAAACATGGACATCAGTCTTCAGACATGGACAACTTTCTAACACTCATCAGAGAGGGAGATGGTGGAAGCGAATTTAGAATCAAGAGAGGTTTAGGTCTGAATGCTTTCTCCTATGCAACATCATATATAAAACAGAAGCAACAGTTGCTAGAAGTAAACAGTAAAAACCTAAATGGATAATATGTATTACTTCCCGACATGAGCATTAACCATAGATGGACAAGGGAAGTTTGTCCAGTAAAAGTCCAAAACCAACATTCACCTGAAGGTGTCAAGGTCTCTCACCTTGCTATAGGGACAAGAGAAGCTGTATTCCAGATTAAAAACACTATTAATCAGAAACATCCAGTCAGAAATGAGAAAGGCATGTCCAGTAGAAGGAAGAGATCAGCCCAAAGCATTTTAATAACAAGACATTTTAACAATAAAGAAAGATTGACAAGAAGAGCCACTTAGTTTCCCTTAAGCAGTCCATTTGCTGTATCCTTGTACTTTTGGCCCACATTGTAAAGTACCTGTTTCTTTCAGTTCTAATTCTAGATATAGGTTATCTTCTCCCATGAATGTGACCTTTTTGTTTCCCTGCTCTACAGGACTCCCTTCCTTTAGCCATATTGTCTCCCAAAGAAAACCTTACAGGTACTCTTTCATAACTTCCCAAGCCCATATACCTGAACATATTCTTAAGCATATAAAGTCTCCCAGATACTCATCTGTAGATAGTGTCATGTGTCCTGATGTTCATTCAACTTAAATAGCTACATGGGTTGAATAGTCATTTTCTGGGAAAACAAAAGGTGAGAATGGTTAGTCAGGATTAGCATTAAAGAAATATTTGAAGATATTTAGAGTCATTAAAATGTATCTGAGCTGGCTATGATGGTGGGTGCCTTGAATTCCACCCCTAGAGAGGCAGAGGCAGGTGGATCTTCATGAGATCGAGGCCAACCTAGTCCCATAGTGACTTCAAGTGGGCTGGGACTAGGTAGACTTTGTCCAAAGAAAAGTATCTGAAAAAAAGATACATTTGATTGACCTATCCTTCAACTCCTGTGAAATTCTGTCTGTTCCTGTATTTACTTTGAACAAAGTACCATTATACAGGTGGAAGGAGGTTTAAGAAAGAAGTTTCAACAGTGCTGTTGGTTTGTTCTGTTGTTAAAGCCCTCTGTTCTCTATAAGAAATGTTTTGACGCTTGGTTGCTGTGAATTTCAAAAAGCTTTCCTATGACAGAAACGTGATTCCCTAAAGATGTTTCGACCACCGTAAGAAATGTCCTTGTTCCCAAGGAAGGTAATAAAATCAGCAAGAAAATAATAAACCTTCTCTATAGGATATCACAATCTTAATTGACTGCAGACACTCAAATTGATTTTTTAATCTACAGACACAGGGCAAGGTCAGGGGCAGAGGAGGCTGAGGTTGCTTTACCTCACAGTATAAAAGAGACATTTAATGCTCAAAAAATAAACATCAAGTGTGGCATTTTGGAAAGAACAGGTTTTGATATCGCAGATATTAATTACATTTTACTATGATTTTAAAAATACAGGTTTCACAAAACTTAATTAGAAAACATTGTTCTAGGAGGCGTTTGGGATACGGTCAGTGATAAGGTGCTTGCCTTATTTGGGAGATTATAGGTTCAATCTTCAGTAGAATATGATGTAATATAGTGTAATATAAATATGGACCTTACGTTTAGACAGGGGATTAGGGAATAAGGACAGGGATTCAAGAGGAGTTGAATATAATCAAAATACACTGTATGAGCATATGAAATTTTCTAGGAATTAACACAAATATATTAAAAATTATTCTTAGAGATTATTTTTAATTTCATTTTTAATAACGGTATGGTCAAATAATCATATTCAATTAAAAAATTAAGCTTCAGTTTTTTGTAAAAAATGAGTTGTAATATCAAGAAAAGAAACTACTTTTAAAACTAATCATTGAAAACAAATTGTTTTACTAACCCCACCCCAACACATTCTCTTTCCATTCCATGGAAACAGTTCTCAATTTTGTTTTGCTTCTGAATTATAGAGATTTTCAATTTAAAAAAAGATTTTGATTTCTGAGACATTTCAGAATCACCATTTCTTGCCACTCTTTCAACTGTTTGAAAAGTACCATTTTGGATTACTGTAAAGCAAAAGCTTTTGAAATGATTAATGGACTACTAGAAAGGACAGAGTTTCTACTTTCTTGTGTATTGATATATTTTTCATTCTTTATTCAACAATCTAGATGTCATTCAATTCTGCTGCATCTTTAGATGATCATTGTTAGGACAACTTGTCAGCTCACATTTCATTCACGTTTTGACTTATATTTTAAGTTGGCATTGCTTAGGATACATAATCATTTCATTCTCTTTATTTCTATCATTTCATATTGTACAAAATAAAATGTCCTAAGAAAGAGAATTACCTACCACTTGTACTATTAAAACATGAACTGCAGGGTCATTAGATAGACTTTTTTGTTTATAGCATTTATAAGTTCAAAATTAGTATCAGTTTATTCATTTTGTTACACTACATCTGAATAACCATTATTGATTCACTAGATTAAAACAGTCATTGACTTTACAAAGAAGTTTAGTTCAGCAGTGAAGGAAAATTTTATTCTTTATACAAGACTTATTATACCTTCAACTTCTTTACGAAGTTTAGCAGAAGGCCTGGCCTTTGGCATTCTGGTGAACCCACTGACAGTGTCTGTCAGTTTGGCTTTCAAACAGTAAATATTTGGGATGCTTTGGATTTCAAATCACACCAACTCTGAAACTAAAAAATATTCATTTGCTTCCTGAAGACATTTTTCAACTTGAAATGTTTTCTTTTAAGTTTCTTAAAGTCATATTTAAAGCCAAAGAGGGTAGATTTTCCAATAGAGTGAACGTAGGAAAGATAAGATCCATCATGGAAGTAAAATGACCCTCTTCCCTGCTGTGAGGTTATCAGCCTTTCATCTATTTTTCCTTTTCTGTCAAATTTTAATTACAGTTTTCATTGAATACTTTGGGTCTTTGTTATAATTATTCTTTTATATTTTTTCCCATGAAGTAATTTTAAGGAAAAAAAATATATGTAATTTTCAATGTAATATAATTCAAAATTTCTCTTATATTTCTTCATCTATTAATTTCTTCATATATTAAGATATGAATAAAAAAACTGAAAATAATTTGAAAAACTTATGTGAACATAAACTTAATTAAGAGATTTATTAACTATGAAAATGATCCAGATTTACTCTATGTATAACAAGTTATAATAAAGTTAGGAACCTAGACATTTTTAACAATATATAAAATCTAATTTAGCAAAATTAGAATAAAAACATACATATTTTATTTTATTTTAAAAGTTTTATGTATATGAGTGGTTTTTTTGCCTGTATTTATTTACGTGCATCACTTGCATGAAATGCCCATAGAGGCCAGAAGAGTGCAGCAGATCCCTGGAGCCAGAGTTGCAGATTCTTGCAAGTCACTGTATGGGTACCAGGAACAGAACCCTGGTTCTCTGCAAGAACAGCCAGTGCTCTTAACTGCTAAGTCAATTCCCAGCCCCTATTTTTTTTTTTTTTGTATCTACTTACTTAACCCAAAGAGTCTAATTAGTGCTGCCCAAGTGTTGATGGGTCATCTACTGGGACAAGGAGAAGCTACCAGTGGCCACATTCCTCAAGGTAGTGTTTTAGTTGCTTTCTATTGCTATGATAAAACACTGGCCAAAAGTCAGGGAGGAAAAGGTGCATTTGGCTTCCATGTTGCAATCCTGCTCCATCCTTGAGGGAAGCCAGGGCAAGAACCCAGGGTAGAAATCTAGAAGCAGAAATGAAGCATGAGCAAAGGTGTAATGCTACTTACTGGCTTGTTTTGCTGGCCTGTGATTAACCTGTTTTCTTGTACAACCTAGGAATTTTAAAATTGACATTGACCAGGAATTTTTAAAATGCCCATAGGCCAGTCTGATAGAGGAAATTCCTTAACATAGGTTTCCTCTTCCTGGGTGTTTCACGTTGACAGTGGAAGTTATCCAGCACAGTTAGTGCCTCTACTTTCAGCAGCAGCTACTTACTGCCAGTAGCTCCTGATCTGTAGGCGATCATAGTAGCCCCTCCACTGTAACTGCTGAATTTTATCCGGCATGATTTCATGCAGATCTTGTTTAACTAACAGCTGTTGTGAGTTCAAGTGTGCAAAACAATGTCATATCCATGAACAGAGACAATTCCTGGTCATTTGTTTGCTGTGTCCTGAAACCAAAAGATAAGATGTCTTCAGCCACTAGGTCTTGCCATCTAGTTATGGGGAGCAACCAAGGACAATGGCAAGAGCCTGGATTGCTCTGGATGCCTCTGGAGTGTCTCTGACCAATAATGCATAGGAAAGTAATGCATACCTAGCCCTGGAATTTTAATTTAAGGACACCTGTGTTCTAGAAGCAGTATTGTTCACTAATGTGGGGTACTTATGTTCAAATTCCTTCTAAAAATGCACATTATTAATTAGATTAAAAGTTTTATAACGCTTCTACATATCTCATTAGTTTTGATTAGCCAACCCCTTCCCTCCTTTCCCCACCACCCAGTCCCTGGCTGTCTTAAACCTGTCACCCTCATCATGGCCTCCCTTTTCTCTCATAAGACACATGTTCTAATATTCCCTCCGATGATTTAACTTGGATTACAAGACCTTACCGTACAGTGCGCTTCTTTGTGTGTGCTTTGTTTCGTTTAAACGTTTGTCTGGCTCCTCATTTCCCATTCTCTGTCACTCCACTACCTGATTCAACTTTTCTGTCCCTAGTGCTCTCCATTTCTAATTTCACCTGCATTTTACTATCTTCTCTTTTTAAATGCACCCTAACCAAATGGCCTGTTCCTAGTTTCCTCAGTTCCACATGTTATACTTCATATTAAATACACATGCGCGTGCGCGCGCGGGCACACACACACACACACACACACACACACACACACACACATAGATCTGAAGCTAGGAATCACAATGAGAGACTAGATAGGGTTTGTTTGTGGGGCTTTGGGTGACCTCACCCAGTATTTTTTTGTATAGCTCCATCCATTTACTTGGAAATTGTAAGGTTACATTTTACTTTATAGTTGAGTAACAGTCCCTTGTGTATATGCACCAAATTTTCATTATCTGTTCATCAGTTGACGGAAAGCTAGGTTGATTGCATTTCCTGGCTACTGTGAGGAGAACACTAAGAAACATAGAGATTGCCAATCTGTTTTATCTCTTTCAACAATCAGCTCTTCATTTCATTGACTGTATCTTTTTATTAAAGTACTTTTTATTGAATCGTTGTGTGTGTTATATAGAACATCTCAATAAATCTTAATAATCTTTCTATCCCTTCCCACACCAGCAGATGCCATAGCCCCTAAGAGGAATCCGGACATACTTTCCTCTGTGCTAAGTTCTATTGTTTCAAGTTAACGTATCCAACAGACTAGCACCCTCCATTGCCCCCCATCTGGAAGCCATACATTTGTTCATGTTTTTTAAGGTCTATTGTATCAAGATGATGTCCACAAATGTTCCTCAGTGCAAGTTCATCCACCAAGGTATAGTCAGTCTATTCAGAGTCCCTTGCTTCAGGAAAACTAACTCATCTTCACCCAATCAGTTGCCAATATCTCTTAAGCAAAGATTGAGGTCTGCTACCCTTTTCTCCAGTGCCACACTGGGTTTTTGTCTACATGAGTCTGCATGGCTCTTGAGCATGCCAACACCATTGCTGTAGGTTCATGTGGGCAGGGTCCAAGGGGCTTGTAGGATTCTAGTTCTATATGGTCACCCACCTCCTCTGTCTGTGGTGCTGTGTATTAGTCTTTTTCTGGTGCCAAAGAAGTTTCTTTGATGAGTAGTTACTGTCACTGTGATACTTGACTGTAAATATAAGGATATATATTTTAAGAAATGATGTTAACCTTTGGATGTGACAGCTCTGGTGATCTTTTTAAGATCTATGACCTCTTTAGCCATGTGTATTTGACTATGATTATAGTACCGCTTATAAGTTTCTTCCCATTGAGAGCCCTGTAAGATCAATTAGGTAGCTGTTCATTATCCCCAAGATAAAAGTGCCACTATTGAACCAGCACGGAATGCTGTGCCACTTATCAGTGGTTATTTGGACATGAAACTGGTGTTGGGCTATCGATTGCTGGGCCATCTTCCCTTAGCTTCTTATATAGTGCTTTCCAGAGCTATGAAAACTAGCCTTCAGGGAAAGTGAGTTCCAAGTAGTTTCCAGCTCCATTACTTGAAATTTGGTCTCCTAAACGTGTCCTGTTTAGCAATGGCTCTTACCTTCAAGTTCTGGGAGGCAGTCAAGGGCTGTGGTAATAACCCGTGTAATTTTTGGAGTCTCTTGGATAAGCCTAGCCAACAACTCAAAGGAAAGTTTCTCCTGTCAGCCACTGCTTATTATGTAGCCTTCAGCTATACACATGGGTTCATGTAAAGATATTGGATGTGGAATTTGTCGTCATTAGTGTATTATAATATATGGTTACCTCTGGTGTTTTACACTAGCTAAGCATTATTTATCTATTCTCTCTCTCTCTCTCTCTCTCTCTCTCTCTCTCTCTCTCTCATTTCATTCCATTCTATGACTAACCTTCTTTCCATGCTTTCTCCATTGAAAATGTCCCCATTTTCCTCATTTCTCCCTGGATAAGATCAGTTTCCTATGGCCCCACCTCACTTGAGTTCCTTCTTTCTCTTTATCGCTATATTTCTTTTTATAATCCTCTTCTCTTCCTTCCATTAAAATACCCTCCATTTATTTCTCCCTTAGTCACACCTATCTCTTATTACTCTTCTCTCTCAGGTTCCTTCTTTCCCTTTGCCTCCATGATTCCTTTCCATTTTCCTGGTTCCTTCAGTTACATCAGGATGCAGAATTACTTATAAGTGTTTGGTGCTAGGATCCACAAATGAGAGAGAACATACGTCATTTGTTTTTCTGATTCTGTGTTATTTCGCTTAGGATAAGAACTTCGAGTTCCAACCATTTACCTGCAGATGTCATGATTTCATCCTTCTTTACCATTGAATAGAACTCCATTGTGTAAATATATTGCATTTTCATTATCTACTCATCCACTGACGGACACTTAGGTTACTTCAATCCCTTAGCTATTGTGAAAAGAGCAGCTACAAACATGGATCTACAGGTGTCTCTGCAATGTGATGAGTCCTTTGGGTGTATGCTAGGGATTGTTATAACCAGATCAAATGGTAGATTCATTTTTAGATTTTTAAGATTTCTCCACACTGCTTTCCACACAGCTTGCACGAGTTTACAATCCCATCAGAGGTAAATAAATCTTCCTCTTTCCCCACATCTTGTTTGAAATCTTGTATAATAATCCCTTGCATTGCTCTTTATACTCAGGGCTGCTTTGGCTATCTGGGTCTTTTGTACTTCTGTATGAATTATAGGATTTTTTTCTAATGCTGTGAAGAATATCAATGAAATTTTGATTGTGATTGCATTGAATCTATATATTGCTTTTGATAGGATGTTCATTTTCACAATACTAATTCTTCTAAACTATGAGCATGGGAGGCCCTTCCATCTTCTGATGTCCACATTTGTCTCTTTCTTTAAAGATCTAAAATTTTATTGTAGAGGTCTTTAATGTCTTTGATCAGGTTTATTCTGAGAATTTTTTTAAATGAAGCTCTTATTAATGGGAGGGTTTCCTTAAACTCATTCTCCAATTGCTTGTTATTGGTATATAGAAAGACTACTGGTTTTTGTAGATTAATTGTAATTTTGTAATGTTCCACTTTACTGAATGTGTTAATCATTTCTAGGGGTTTTCTAGTGGAATTTTTGGCATACCTTGGTTATAATATCATGTCATCTGCAAAAAGGGATAATTTGACTTCTTTTCTAATGAGTACTCCTTTAACTTCCTTCTCTTGTCTTATTGCTGTAGTTTGAGTTTCAAGCACTGTATTAAAAAGGAGAGGAGATAGTGGACAACCTTGTCTGGTTCCTGATTTCAGTGGGAATGCTTCCAGTTTTTCTCCATTTAGAATGATGTTAGCTGTGGAGTTTTTGTTTATAGCTTTAATTATGTTGAGGAATGTTTACACCATTCCAATTTCCTCTTGGAATTTTAACATAAATGCATGTTGAACTTGGTCAAAGGCATTTTCTGCATCAATTGAGTTGACCATGTGATTTTTGTCTTTGAGTCCATTTATGTGCTTTATTGCATTAATTGACTTTCATATATTGAACCACCCTTGCATACTGGAATAAAGCAAATGATCATTGTGGATGACCTTTTTGATGTGTGTTTGAATGTGTTTTGCATATGTTGTGGAGAGGTTTTGCATCTCTATTCATTAAGGATATGGTCTATAGTTTTCTCTTTTGGTTTTGTGATTATGAACTTTTGATTTTAGGGTAATGCTGGCTTCATAGAAGGAATTTGGGAATTCTCTCTCTGTTTCTATCTTTTTCAATAATCTAAGTTGTATTGGACATAGGTGTTCTTTGAATGTCTGGTAGAATTCTGCTGTGAACTCCTCTGGGTCTGGGCTTATTTTGGTTGGTTTTTTTTTTAATTAGTGTTTTAATTTCCTTACAGGTTATGAGTTTGTTTAAGCTTTTAATCTGTTCTTGGTTGAACTGTGGTGGTTTCCATGATTTTAGATATACATTCATTTCTTTAAGGTTTTCAAATTTAATAGTATATAGCTTTTTAATGTATTCTCTTATAATGTTCTATATTTTATTATTATCAGTTGTGATGCTTCCCTTTCATCTCTGATTTTGGTGATTTGGAGTTGTTCTTTTTTTCTTTTGGTTAACTGGGCCAAGGGTCTGTCTTTCTTGTTTATCTTTTCAAAGAACCACATTGTTACATCATTAATTTTTTGCATTGTCTCATTGTTTCTATTTCATTAATTTCTGCTCTCATTTTTCTTATTTCTTCTTGTCTACTGGGTTTGGGTGTCATTTGTTGTTTTCTTTCAAGATTCTTGATTTGAAATGTTAAATCATTTGTTCATATCTTTTCTCATTTTTTATTGTAGATACTTAGAATCTAACCTATTAGGACTGCTTCTAAAGTGGCTCAGTGTTTTTATTGGGTTGTATTGTCCTTTTCTTTTAAAACCAGGAATACATTTATTTCTTTTTAAATTTTTCCTTTGAAATATTCGTCATTCAGGAGTCTGTTGCCTAGTCTCCATGAGTTTGTGAAGTTATTAGGGCATCTTCCAGTGTTGATTTTAAGCTATGTTGCCCTGTTGTCTGATATAATACATGGAATTATTTCAACTTTTTGCTCTTGTTAAGGTTTGTTTTGTGCCCCAGTATGTGGTCACTTTTGAGAAAGTTCCATGGGATGCTGAATAGAATGTGCATTCCTTCCTGATTGGGTGAAATATTCAGTAGATGTCACTTAGGTCCATTTGATGTATAGTATTGTTTAATTCATATGTCTCTTTATTTATTCTCTGTCTGGTTGACATGTCTAACAGAGACAGTGGGGTATTGAAGTCCCCTAGTATTAGTGAGTTGGGTTTAATCTGTGTTTTAAGGTCCTGTAGTACTGTTTTAATGAAGTTGGGTGCAAGAGAGTTTGGTGCATATATGTTCATATTTGTAATATCTTCTTGATTAATTGTTCCTTTGATCAGAATGAAGTGGTTCTCTTTATTTCTTATGATTAGTTTTCGTTTGAGTACATTTTGTCAGATAACAGAATGGAAGCTCCTTCTTATTTCTTAGTACCTTCTTCTTGGAATATTTTTTTCCATCCTTTCACCTTAAGGTAGTACCTATCCTTGAAGTTTTGATGAGTTTCCTGCAGATAACAAAAAGTTGCATTTTGTTTCTTTATCCATTCATCTAGCCTGAGTCTTTTGGCTGGGGAATTCAGTCCATTGATACTTAAAGTTATTATTGAATGATGTGTATTGATTCCTATCATTTTAAATTATTTTTGTATCTTTGGTCTAACTTTCTCATTTCCCAGTTATACCTTCATCTTCATTTAGTTTCCTTTTTTTGCCCCTTGAGTTTAGTCATTCCTTTCTTCAGCTCTTTATATTATCGCTTAAAGAATTCTCTGAAGGGCTGGTTTACTGGAAAGTTTCAGCCTATTCATATCATAGAAGATTTTTTTTCCCCTTCAACTATAACAGACATTTTTCATGGATAAAGTATTTTAGGTTGGCATCTATGGTCATTTAGGACTGGGAGTACTTTAGTCCAGGCTCTTCTGACTTTCATAGTTTTCACTGAAAAGTCAGCTGTAATTCTGATGGGTTTTTCTTGATATATATTTTGTTGTTTTTCTTTTGCAGCTTTCAGAATTCTCTCTTTGTTTTGTATGTTTAATATTTTCACTACGATATGCCATGGGGAGTTTCTTTTCTTGTCCTGTTTATTTGTTGTTCTATGTGCTTCTTTTATTTGTATTGGAATGTCTTTCTTTAATTTTGGGAAATTTTCTTCTACCATTATCCTGAGATTCTTCTCCTTCCTCTATACCTATGATTTGTATGTATGTATAAGTATGATATGTATGCCTATGATTTGATCTTTTCATAGTATCATATATTTCCTGCATATTCTATTCCTGTATTTAAAAAATATTTTTCATAATCTTTGCTTGAGTGCTCTAATTCTTCAACTTTATTGTCTAGTCTTCATATGTTGTTTTCCATTTCCCTCATTCTATTTGTGAGGCTTTCTCCAGTCATTTTAAACTGACTTACTGATTTTTTCACTTCCTTTTTCATTTCATTTCATTTGTATTTCTATGTCTTTTGTGACTTCAGCCAGAAGTTCATTCCTATATTCTTTTAGTTCCCTGATGTGCTTCTTTGTTTGTTCTGTAAATTCACTTAATTCTTTGATCATGTTTATGATTGTTCTTTTAAACTCTGTGTCCTGGTTCATCTTTATGGAGTTCTTGTTGTAGTCCTCTTCTATAGGACTGCTGATGTTTGGTGGGTACATATTTTTGGAGGGTTTTCACTGTATTATTTTTTCATTGCAATCTTTGTATGTAGAATTCTTTTGTGGTTTGTGATTCAGATGTGAGACTTAAACCTTCCTTTGTTCAGTTGAAGTCTGATTCTATTTGTATACTTGATGTGACTTGGTGGTTTTTTCAATGGGTATGAAAAGGTGGTTGGTCATGACTTCATGTTCTCTCTTGATTTTATATGAGAGAGATCAGATGGCTCTAGTCCAGCTGCTCCAGAGTTCCCTCAGAGGCATAGGTTAAGCAAGATCAAATGCTACTAGGCCCTCTCTTAGGTCTGGTTTCTCTAGGCAGCAGGCACAACACAATTTGGGAAAACTGTTAGGCAGATCCTGAATTCAGGCTTTCTCAGTCAGTCTTCCAAGGTCTGGGCCCCTACCAAAGGTCACAGAATCCTAGCCCTGCAGTAATGGGAGGGACGACAGAGGATACCAATGTATGTGGATGTGCACAATGTGATATGGTGAGCTCACAGCCCACTAAAAGTAAGTGGGTAATACAGAGATCTGGGGAAGTAAGAGTAAGTGTGTACCTGTCCCCAAGGCTAGACAGAGAACAGGATGTGGGGTCGGGTATTTTGAAGTTGCTGCAGAGATAAGGGAGTGGAATCTCATTGGGAAGGGTCAGTTTTACCAGGGTAGAAAGCTGGTCTTCAGAATCTAAGTCAATTTGGGGGTGTGAACACTCTGTGAAGGCTCTAACAAACAAGACTGAAAAAATGAGCTGATCTGAGTAGAGGGGATCAGGTTGCAGTGGGAGGCTATGAATTAGAAGGATAGTCCAGGGATGTGGTGCACTAAGGGCAAAAACAGGCCTGTGCCCAAGGCTTAAAGCTAGACTAGTATATGGGACAGGAGAGAAGGAAGTTGCTCAGGTAGGAGGAGTTGGGAAGGCAGAGGGTGGGATCAGACTTAACAGAGAAGAAGAAGAAGGTTCTCATAGAAATCCAAAGTAGGTTTTGGGAGGGGACAGCCAAGGTTGATGGGAGGTCACAGGAATTCAATGGCAAGTTTGGGGTGAGGACAGCCTGTGAAGTCTCTAACAAAATAGACTGAAAACTGAGCTGATGTGAGTGTGAGATTCAGGACACAGTGGTTGGGTCTGGAGTAGAGAGTGGTCTAGGGATCAGGGTGCTAAAAGTAGAGGTGGCCTGTGCCCAAGGTGTGGGGTGGGGGGAGGATGGAGCTGCTCGGGTGGGAGGGGATTGCAAAGGCACTGGGCAGGATCAAACTTGCCAATGAAGAAGGCTTGTGCCCAAGTCTAAGGGAACAGAAGATGTGGTGGGGAGGGGAACATGTATATTTTTTTCATTTTTAATTAATTAACTTCTGACTGAATCTGATTATCCCTTTCTGTGTACTGTTTTGGGGTTTGGTTGTTGTTTTCCTAAGGCATTAAGGTGCATCAGGTTATTAATTTGAGATCACTGGAGTTCTTTGCGTTGGCACTTAGTGCTACACACTTTTCTCTTGAGACAGTCTTCATTGCGTTCCACAGAGTTTAGTATGTTGTATTTTCACTTTCATTCATTTCTAAGATTTTAAAATTTTTCCTTCTTGATTTTTCTTTGACTTGATTATCATCGTGTAGTGTGCTATTTAGTCTCCGTGAATTTCTGTGTTTCTGTTGTTGTTGACATCAAGCTTTATTACATTGTGGTCAGATAGGATACAGAATTTTATTTCAGTTTTCTGGTCCTCTTGATTTATGATGCCATTTAACTCCAGTGTGAGTTTTTGTCCATATGATTTGTCTGTTGGTGAGAGTGAGGTATTGAAGTCACCCACTATCACTGTTTGGGAGTTAATCTGTAGTTTTAGATCCAATAGTATGTCTTTTATGAAATTGGACATACTATGTTTGGTCCATTTATCTTTAAAATTGTAATGTCCTCTTGGATGATTGTTCCTTTAATGAATTTCAAGTGATGTTTCTTATCTCTTTTGGCTAGCTTTGGTTTGACCTCTGTTTTGTCAGATATCCGATTAGTTATACCTGCTTGTTTCTTAATTCCATTTTCTTGGAATACCCTTTTCATCTTTTTTCCATTGAGGTAGCTTTAACCATGGATGGGGTAATATATGTCTTATAGGCAGTAAATAGGTAGTGGTGGTTGGAGATGGAGCAGGGCAGTAGATCCAAATTTGATCAAAATATATAGCATGAAATTCATAATAATTCAATTAAAACAATTTCTTATTGAGAAAAATAAGATGGATACTGTTTTCTAATCTGATCTGCCTACCGGTTTCTTTTGTAAAAAGTTTTGTTTATTATTATTATTTTATGTGTATGAGTGTGTGGCCTGCATGTGTGTAAGTGTAGCAATGTTGTACAGTGTCTGTGAAGGTCAGAAGAGTGTCAGATTCCATGGAACTGGAGTTACAGACAGTTGTTATATGCTATATGGGTGCTAGGAACAAAACCTCGGTTCTTTGCAAGAGCAGCCAATGTTGTTAACCACTGAGCCATCTTTCTAGTCCCATTGTTTCTTTTCATTGGTATAATTAAGAACTTTAATACTGAGTTGTTATTGAAAGGTGTGTTTTAAATATTGTCATTTTGTTGATTTTTGTGGTGTTTTCTTAGGCCTCCTTTGATTAAGTATGCTGGTATGGATTACTTTTTCTCTTTGACTTCTTGAACGTGTTTATTATACTTTTAAGACTGAAGTATTTTTTCTAGTATTTGTGAGCTTAGAGGCCATAAACTCCTTTAATATGTTTTTATATCATAGAAAGATTTTGTTTCTGTTTCAATTTTTATACATTGTTTTGTTGAGTATAATAGCCCAGTTTGACAGTTTCTATCTTTCAGAACTTAGAATACATCCAGACCCTTTGGACTTTAAAATTCGTTTTTCAAAGAATCAGGTGTTACACTCTTGTGTCTGCCGTTATGAATGGCTTGGCCTTTCTCATACCTTTCTCTATTCTTTATTCTGTGTTTTTAATGTTTTAATTATAGCATGTCATGAAGAGTTTCTAGTACTTTTTGGTGTTATGTAGACTTCTTTTACATGGATAAGCATCTTTTTCTCTAGGTTTGAAATGTTTTCATCTGTGATTTAGTTAAGAACTGTTTCTATGCCTTTGGTGTAGTATTCCTCTATATATTCTATGTCATAACCCAAAGATTTGGTGCTGTCATGTGTCCCATAGATTTTCTATGTTTTGTTTATTTTTTAAAATAAATTATCACTGACCTTTACTGTGTGATTCAATTTCTCTCCTTTGTCTTTCAGTCCTGATTGTCTTTATTTCCTTCATGTGATTCATTCTATTAGTGAGCTTGCTACTGTGTTTTTTTAGTTGGCTATTGAGTTTTTCATTTCCAACATATTTTAATTTGGTTTTTCTTCAGTAATTTCATCTCTTTATTAAATTCTGTTTTCATATCTTCTGTTGACATTCTATCTCATTCAACTCTCTGTGTTCTCTTGGAGTGTGTTCATATCTTCTTTGAATTGCATGAACATAGCTCTGTAGTTATAATCATTTTCTATTTTAATTCTTTAAAAGTTCCTCCCCAGGTCATTCTAAATTGTGGATCAATATTACAGGTTTAGAGATTTGTGAATAAGCCATACTGTCTTGGTTCTTGTGTTGATGATTTTGGTTTTGCACTGGGAGTTGTACATCTGGGATAGTTTGCTGGTTGGCTTTTTCTCTTTCTATCTCTCTTGTTTTTCTTTCTTTCTCTCACGCTTTCTTTCTTTATTTATTTATTCTTTGTTTCTGTTCAAGTCACCTTTCTTTTATCAGTATAGGTGTTCACAATGTTCAGAAGAAGCTTCCATATTGGTTGTGCTGAGATGGCTTTTGTTCTTGGCTGGTACAAGAAATTCCGTGGGGAAGTTTAAATGGACCTAAACAAATGAAACCAATGGTCCCTATTTGGTACATGAGGTAGTGCAGGCTGGGCTTCTGGTGTAAACTTCCCTGGATCTATGGAACAGTCTGGAGCAAAGTTCCTGGGCAGTACAGGCAGGTCCAAACAGAGGAACCTGGGGCCCCTACTTGGTTCAGGAAGCTGTGAAATCTTGGCTCCTGGAGCAAAATTCTCAGGAGCTGTAGGAGGATCTGGTCTGTGAGGCTGGTGGAAGCTTCATGCCTAGAACAAGTTTTCTAAGTTGTGTAGGCAGGCTTAAGCAGAGGCCACATTTTATTTTTTAACAGAATGAATATTCACATTTCTAAGAAAAAGCATCAAAACTTACAAAAATCATTAAATTGCTAAATAGTGTTTTGTATGAAAGAAAATAACACAACTATAACAAATACCATTTGCCTGCTTCTTCCCACAGGAGACTTAGATCTTCCTACCACAATCTTACTTACAACAGCAAACTGTATTCCTCTGTCTCACACACTTAATGCAGGCAGGGCTTTTTAAATACTCCTTAATCCAAAATATTAATCTGTTGCACATAATTGAATCCATGTCAAGTAATATTTTTAATTTTTAAAAATGTATAAGATATATAATATAATAATCATATATTACAAAATAATTGTTCAAAATCTTTGATTTTCTATCTCTAAGAATATTCTAAAACTGTATAAAAAATACTAAGTGGTTACTACAGAAATCTTATTTGGACATGTTTGTCACATCCACATGTGACTAGCTCTTCTTTCTGTTACAAAGTGGTTTGGGGTAAGAACAGTCTGTACCAGCATGTCATTTCTTCGTGTCAAGGAACGTCTAACTCTAGTTCAAATTCTGTTCATTGGTTCAAAGTTGATTTGAAGCATATTTTGCTTACCATAAATATTGCAGCATAGTTTTGTTTCTCTGCCCTGTTCTCGAAAATGGCAGCCACAATTTGTCCATTATATCCAGAATAACGTCTTCCATTTCTTGGTACTCATTTATTTTCCTTTCTTGCTTTCCTTACATCTCTGAAGCATCGATATTTTGCTGCATATATTTTTCATTTGAAGACTCAATGGGGAGTGAACAGTGTTCGGTTTGTTGCTGTTGAGAATAGTGTCTAGTGATTTGGGGAAGAGAGGATTAGCAATTTACCTAGACCTGAGCTGAATAAATATTCCTATCACTGCTTCTCTTTTTAATAATGTGAGACTGGGCCTGGGGAGATGACTCAGTGGTTCTTGCAGAGGAATCAGGTTCGGCTCCCAGCACCCACATGGCAGCTAATAATTCCACTTCCAGGGGATTCATGAACTTCACAGGCATTGTATGATGTGGGTGCATTTACATATATGCAGGCAATATACTCATACACATAAAATAAAAATAGTAAATAAATTTTTAAGTAAAATAAAGTGAGGAAAAATTACAGAGAATTTGTTATTTAAAATAATTTCATGACTCACCTAAAGAAGATGAAAAATAAAGACTTATTGTGGACCAAAATTCTTTAGGTAAAATATGAGCTTCTACAGTCAATGCATTATATAATAAAACATTAAATTAAGATCTTGAATGATAATCATTTCAGTGAATTGTACAGAACAACTGATATAAAGATGCAAATCAGCATGTTTTTTTTATTTTTATGGTTTTATAATGAAAAGACAATGGACCAGTTCATCTCACAAAAGGATTCTCCCACTGTGGTATAGCCCAAGATAAATACAGTCCTGGTTAGAACAGAAGAGGTTCTAGATTCAATCCTCCATATCAAAATAAAGCCAGGGGAATTTCCTATTTCTATGAAAACTCTTCTGCCATAGCCATTCTGAAAATCGTACTGCACTCTGACAGCAAGCTCACTAAACCAACACGTCACCTACTTGCTTGCTTCATTAGCCAATGAGGATTCTAGCTGCAGAGGGCAGCAGACTTTCTAAAATTCTACGCATTATGCCAATGTCTGCAAAAGAAACAAACCAGAAGAAGCAGATCAAGAAAAGCGCAAGAATACTTCAATAATTGTGATTTTCAGATCACAGAATGATATTCACGCACATTATTTTTCTTCATTCTCATAAAATAAGTACTGTCTTAAGACACCTGATGTCTATCTTCTAATACTTCTGACATCAAGTCATCTGGAAACAAGGAATGTAAAGATTATCAAGCCTCTTTAGGACTGAATTTCAAATTTTGTTTAGAAGGAAACCTAGTGCCCAGCACTACAGCTGTGAGTTCATTTTAGAGTCTGAAAAAAAAAAAAACCCATAAGGAATCATTAACAATCAGAACATTGGATTTTTCTCTCTTACTTTGATATTCTGACCCAGGAAAAATGTTTATTTAATAGTGTGAAATATGAAATCATGCTGTGAAATAGTGCTAAATATTTAAGTGAACAATAAAATATTTGGAGATTAAAAATCAGTATGCACTATGTATTGTTTAAGATGGCTGTTCTGACACACTTCTCCAAATGACTCTTTGACTTATGGACTAAAATGTACCAGACTAATGGGTTCAACTCTAGTAGCAGGAACACACCTAACTCCCATTGTGTTGTTTGTGATAAAGAATATTTCTCAAAATGAATGCAAACGGTAATCTACAGGATGTTATTGTCTTTTCTCTTTATCTAAAGGCAATTAATTGAAGCAAGCTTTGATACCTCTTTTATTTAGTAGCCTGGCAGAGCTGATTTCTACTGTTGAACTTGGAATCACATCTGAAGTAATGTGCAAACAAATTGATGATGTATTTCAAAGTATCACTGATAGTTTGTAATCAAGACTTGCTTATCTCTTTTGATGAAAGACTAAAAACAAAACATGATTTAAATAAAAATATTACTTGAAAATCTGAAAAATTAATTCTAGGATATAGTAACATGTGATTGAAAATGAAAAATAGATATGATAGAAATAATGGCTAGAGTTTGCTTTATAATTATGGTGGAAATATATGTTTCAGTGTTCTTCAAAAAGTCTTCCAAAAAGTTATTTTTGAGGATTGGCTTTAGATGCAATGTTCTTTCTAAAGAAGATTTGGGGGCTGTCTGTCCTCGGAAAGGTGCTTGGTTGCAACTACTTCTTCTAAGTAGGTCTGGCATTGCTGGCAGGCACTGCTACTTTTCCAAACTCCTGATTAGTGCCCAGTAGAGTTCTCTTAGAACAGAGAATGGGTCAGCCTTGATCATCTAAACCACTCAGTATCTAGTCCTGTTTCTGATACATTTCACATGTTTTAAACAACCTAATGGTTTTATTTGTTTTTGTAAGTAGAGATAGAATCAATGCTGAACATCACTCTGAGTCCCTGATGTGAGCTCTTTGTAAATCAGTAGATCTTAGAGCATTCATTGGACTTTCAACATGGCATCACTTGGGAACTTGTTAGAAACGTGCATTCTCTGCCAGACCCTCTAAATCTGGTGGGAGCCCAGAAGTCTGTGTTTATGAAGCTCTTCAGGTGATTCTTATTTATTCTAAAATTGAGACCTGCTAATATAAAGAATTCCCAAACATATTGTACACGGGTTTTACTGGAATTGTAAGAGTATGTGAACAGTCTATTATAGAAAATACTATTTTAGGATAGGTTATGAATCACTTTAATGTCTTAAGAATTTTATTATTAAGACTCCAATTTAATCTTAGGAACCATTGTCTATTCGTGTAATAACTGGTGTATATTGTGTGGGAAGGCTGACTCAGTTTGAATTACTGGAACAGATCCTGAGTCAAGTACTTTAGTAGAGATGGCTCATTAAGGAAGCGATTGCAGAAAGTACATTTGAGAGACTGTAAGAAGAAAAGTCAGTCAGAGTGTCTAACCAAGAATAGGCTATGAACATGGGCAGAAGATGCTCCACTCTAAAGAGAACCTTGTAAGAAACTGCCTGTATAATATACCTCAGAGTTGGCATCAGCAAAGTCTTATCCAGGGCACAGGGAAGCCAACACTTTTACTCTGACAAGAAGGAAAAGCTTTAAAGCACAGTCAACCATCAAGGAAGCAGGCATTGAAGAAGAAAGTGATAACCTATCAAGGACCAGGTTGGGAGTAGATGAATCCATGGAGAGAGGAGAGATGTCTGCTGATTGGACAGTGAGAGAGGGACCATTAGGGTTCTTCCTCATAAGCCCACATGTTCATCTTGCCTCTTCACAGGTCACATGTTTCTTTTCAGGTGGTAGGGAGCAGCTATCATGTTCTGCCTGGGGGAATTTAAGCTGTGACATCAAAAAGTCATTGACCAGAAGAGCTGTTCACTTCCACATGTGTCCATTATTAAACAGCTGTACGGTCCCTTAAGGGGATTCTGGGAGATTTACAGAAAGGCATTTTAAATACATTTCTACTGAAAGAATTAATATCCACATGTATATAGGCGTTAGCTAATTTCAGAATCATCCTACTGGAAGGCAAAGCAACCAAAGCAAATATTTACTTCCTCATGGCATGAGCATTGATCTCAACAATTTTAATGCACCTCCTTTTCCAGTATCTGTTTAAGGATGGCTAAATTAGCTGAGTTGTCAGAAAAGGAAAATAAGACAAGAGCTTATAAAAACGAATGAAACACTCGTAACTGATCCTTGGTGGTTATGATAAAGTGATAAAATGACAATAAAAAATGGACGTTTGCATTCACTGATTGTAACACATAGACACATTTACAAGAGGAGATGTCGTCACTGTGAAAGTCTTCTTAGAAGTGGTAATTTAGAGAAGATGCCTAAGTTGATGTCCAAAAGTCATCCACAGGCTATGTGAATAGGATGGCTCAGCTGTTAAAGGTGCTTGCCTTCAAACCTGAGGATGAGTTTGATGCCTGGTTACCCACATGGTGGAATGAGAAAAACAACGTGCACAAGTTTATCTCTGACCTCCATATTCACTCTTGAAGGTGGTTGTTATTTTGTCTTAAATGCAGATGAATTCATACAACCTTATCTTCATTCTTCCTATCTAGATCAAAAGTGACAACCCTGAGTTCTTCTCCCTCCCTTAGAAAACTCATATCATGAATTAGCTACACACACACACACACACACACACACACACGCACGCACACATACATACACGGCACACGTGCTTAAACACGTGCTCTGCGCGTGCCCAAATAAATACATAAAATATAATAGAATTCATTGCTATAATCAGAGACCAGAAAGTGTAGAAGGCATGTGGACATCAGTCAAACTGATAAGGGTGTGGACTGGAAGTGTGGAAAAGAGGGGATAATTATAGAAAGTTCTGAGAAGATTATAAAGACTGGTTTACTGAGAGGCTGTGTGTCAGAGCAAGACTCCAGCCCTACCAATGGCATAAGGAGATACTGAATGTACAGCCTAGGTAGATAATTCATGATATGAGTTTTCTAAAGAAAGGAGAAGGACCCAAGGCTGTCATTTGTGGTGAAGATAGGAAGAATGAAGATATGGTTGTGTGAATTCATCTGCAATTAAGGAAAAATAACAACTACCATCAAGAACCGTCTTGAAGCAAAATGATAAAAGGCAGCAAAGCGTTTACCACAGTACTCAGGATATGATACACACCCAGCAGATCCAGCTACTAAACTTGAAATGGGAATCGTTCTGCTTTGTTTTTGATTAGGAATGGCAGAAAGCCGAGGGCTTGAACTCATCTGTACCTGTTGCACTTTATCCACTTTTATGTTTTATATAATGAGCAAAACTACTTGTGACCCTGTTAGGAGGAATGGACTAATGGGGCTGGCTGAAGTTTGATGGCACCGCCTTGGAGAATGGAACACGAACAAAACTGGTATGTGTGGAACAGAGTCTGTGATCAGAATTAATGGTCAGTAAAGGTTAGAAGCTGTATATTTTCTGTGACCTCAAAAAAGCGCCGTTGTGGATTCCCATTTGTAGGAAGGAGGAAGAGTGACTTCAGGGATAACCCTAATCATTTTATAGAAAGAAACCACTTATAAAATTAAGCAGATAAACATACATGTCTAATACTTAAAAACAGAAAAAAAAAGAATTTACCAAGTGGCTTATGATGACAAAAATGTATCAGCTGACTTTGAATATGTGTGCCCAGTGTGATCATGGCATGGGTGGCTTTGTCAACCACTGTAATTCTGTTCTGTAAATGACATTTTGTTTGAGCAGCTAGCTGTCGTGCCTAGGTTTCAAATGACATTTTGTTACTAAACACAGTTTTAACACCATAAGGTGATTTGTAGATGGTAAGAAAAGATAATTTTATTTAGCCATAATAAAATAGCACAGACAACAGAGTCCATTGCTTGGAACTCAAGAAATTGTCCATTGCAGTCAAGCCAAAGCTATTAAAAATGATTTTATAGTAGACTACAATTTTCTTTATTATGGAAAGAACCTCTGAAGAAATATTAAAATCCAGGAAAGCATGAAGATCTAAGTTTGAGTCAATGACAGGCTTAAAGCTAAACTTCAAACAAGTGTAAACACTTTGAGGATGGAAGACACACATGGTTTAGTTGATGACTGTGAAAATTTGCACTTCATATTTGAATTTTTTCTCTTTTGGATACTTTATATATAAACTCCAATAAAAATTCTGTTGAAGTCTTGATTCTAAAAATCACTAGTACCTTTATATATAACTCTAGAAACTTCTGGAAAGTAAAGTCCTGATGTAAGATTGAATTAGGTATGCTTTGCAATCACTAATCATTAGTAATTAGCCATATCAGTAATGAAAAGGCTACCGCCAAGTCACCGCAAGGCTGCCATTACTGTATGAACAGAGTAAACCAATTTACTCCCTACAAGTGTGATGTTTAATCGTCATATTGCCTTTTGGCACAATCCCTGAGAGTTTATTGTCAATTTATCCTCTACAAGCATTAGAGCCTTCCTTCTGTAGCAGAAAATTCTGTTGTTGAAATTACAGGAAAAAATAACTTCCTGTGGTTCAACATCAGGTAAAGACATGCATACAAATATGTACAATATGCCAACGGTAAAGCCTAGGAACCGCAATAATGACCAGCCCAATGAACTATGTCTTTTGATGTGACACTTTTATCCTGGGGTGAATCAACAGTTGTCTAATGGGACATAAGGCCCCATCAATCAGAGGAAACCTCATGAGTGGTACTGTAAACATAGCCGAGTACACATGGCTGGAGATGGCATAGACTCTAGAAGAAAAATCTACTTCTCTAACATCTCTAGACCAAAGTAATTTCTCACTATATTTTAATTACTTATCCTTGTATTTACAGACAAGTGTATCTCTCATCATTTTTGCAATAGATAAAGACAGATGGCTCAGTGATTAAAAGCACCGGTTGCTTTTGCAGAAGACCTGGTTGGGTTCCCAGTACCCACATAGTAGCTAACAACTGTCTATAAATCCAGTTCCAGAGGATTCAGTGCCCTCTTCTGACCATGGGCATTGCACGGCATGGGTGTACTTACACACATGCAGGCAATATGCTCATTCACATAAAATAAAAAATAATAATAGGTGGTTCCACAAGTGGTCAAATATATGTCTATGAGGTGCCCATTCGTAAGTGACACATCTACATTGCAACATCTAACCTAAGGCTCAGGGAACTTTGTGAAAAGGGTGCAAAGAATGTGAGAGCCAGGAGGGCAAGATACCTACTTCTAGTTAATGCATTCTACACATGATAAGGAAACTGCACCAACTCCACAGTAAGGTAATCTAACAAGATTTGCGTCATGACAAGGAAGTTGACATACAAAAGTGGATGGGGGACATGTCATGAAGTCTCATCTCAAGACGAAGAGCTACAGGCAATCAATGGATGCTGAGGGAGGAAGAATCAGTTTTCTCTAAGGACAAGCTCCCTGAGAGGTTCTCTGACTCCAAGTGGGTAGCCTAAGCACAGGTACACAGGAGCGCCAGTGGATGGAATCAGTTTATAGATGTATATCTATGTGCGTATGTATGCATGTATAAATGTACCCATGTTACATATACATGTAAGAATAATAATCAAGGAAGGGGACAGGGAATTGATGGGTTATGGTGTGGCAGGAGTTGAGGGGAACTGGGAGAGATGGAAATGTTGTAAAGATTATATTCATGAAGGATGTTGACAAAATTTTTAAAAACTTTGAACAGAAACATGCACATATAAAATTTATAATAAATAGATGTGTGTGTGTCTGTCTGTCTGTCTGTGTCTGTGTGTCTGTGAGTGTAAGTGTTGAAGTGCTCAGTCATTTTAGCAGTGTCTACATTCTGGAAGATGAGTGAGGGCTGAGAATTACTGAAAGAAGAACAGGTTTCTCAGAACACCAGCATAAAACAGTCATGCATTAAGATGGTGGAATCACCCTGACCTTTCACATTCTTCTAAGGTACATTTCCTCATCTCCCTGGGTGAACAGGTTCACAAGTTAACATGGTGGGATGTATGAACAGAAAGCTTCAGTGTCTCTTGCTGTTTAACTGCAAATTACAGTTTAACTGTAATTCTCCCAGTTTTGAGAAATGCATAATGGTTTCTGCATTTGTGAAAGGCTGGGTTCCCTTGTGAGAACTGTGAAGACTATGAGGACGTGTTCCTAGAGTGGAGCTCTGAACTGACTGCCTTCCACCGCTGCTGAGGCCTCAGCAAGTTCTTTAATGTTAAGTTTCCATTGTTTTTCCATATGTAAACTACACAGCATGAGTTGAAATGATGTCAGTGTTGGGAGAATGTAACTAGCTATTTAGACATACACAAGTTTAATAGTCATATACATATAATTTTCCTGGGGAGACAATGTAAATATATATATTTCTTACTTCCAAATATTTTATTATTTTTATTTTTTATATGTGTAAGTGTTTTGCCTATATTTATGTACATGCACCCCTGTCATGCAAAGCCTGAAGAGGCCAGAAGAGAGTGCTAAATCCTTGGAAGACCACTGTTAACTGATATATGGGTGTTGAGAATTGAACCCTGTTCCTGTGGAAGAACATCAAGTATTCTTAACCACTCTAGCCCTATATTTTATATAATTGAATCTTCAGATAATCTAAATATATAATTATCTAGTACCTGCATGTACTAAATATTCAGTAAGTGCTACTTTATATAATTAGGATTATTGATACACTACAAATAATATCAAATAAATATTTACTGAATAGTCTATATACATTCATGACCACTTATAAGTCGTGTCAAAAAAATGCCATAGTAGTGAGACATAGTGGTACATTTGGAAGACAGTGGCAAGCAGAGCTCTGTGAAATCAAGGCCAAACTGGTCTACGTGGTGAGGTGACAGGGAGACCCTGTCTCAAAAAGACAAAAATAAAAAACATCAAGTATCCCTTTGAACGCTTGATATATGTTCTATGATCTTAAAGATAATTTTATTCATTTACTCTTCACTCACGAAAAAAAAAAATTAGTCAGATCAACAGAAAACATACGTAGAGTTAGGACCATGTTTAGGTATATTAAGAAAACCCAGTTTTTGCAATCAAGCACTGAGAGTCTGTGTTCTGCCCTATTACTCTAAATCCTCCTAGTCCTGAGATATTTAGCTTTGCTGACTTCAAACTAAATAATTTGGTAACTCACTGTCATGTACATGATCAATATAGACCCACTAGAAAACATGGAATTTATTCATTTTATGATCATTTAATAGTTTGAAGTTATGTGTCATCCTATGACTTACCTTTCACGCCATTCATCAAGTGGCCCTGGATAAAGTACATATATCCACTGATACAGAATCCCGAGTTACAGCTACACAATTGTCTTTTTTGTACAATCAATGCTTAATAAAATCTCTTCTGTCCTGACCAATTAATTTTACTAAATCTCTACTATCCATTAATCATTACTAAAGAGAGACCATGGATGGAAGGCAAAACTTTATTCTTGTGATGTTTACCAGAAGAATGAAAAGTACATTGAAAGTAACATGGAACAATGATTGTCCAAGGGAGGACAGAGACGATGTCAAAAGGAGCAAAGTGGGTGCACACCTTTAATATAAGCACTCAAGATGCAGAGGCAGGAGGATCTCTGTGAGAGTGAGGCTAGCCTGGTCTACAGGTAGAATCAAAGTTCAGTTGTGAAGGGCTGTGGGCTCCTCTGAGTGTTGCAACATGCTTGTCTTTCAGAACTACTCTTACATTCTTCTTCTCTTTCTTTTCCTTCTTTCTTTCCCAGTCTTTCTTTCTTTGTCTCTTTTTTCTTTCTTTATTTGTTCAAAATAGGAACATCTGTAAGTTCTAGCAATTAAGCGCCAATATGTCCACAAGTTGTCATTTTAAATCTTGATCAAACTAAAGGCTCATTACTTTATGTTGTCAATCATACTTAAGAATTGCTTTTCCCTACCAAGAGTCATTTGACTATTTAAAAATAAATAAGCACTTTAATATTTCCTAGTTATTCAAAAAGTCAGCATAATACGATAGGTTAAAAAAAAAGAGGAAGGATAAATAGTCTTTCAACAAGCACAATTTTAAAATAGGTTTGAGGACTGGGTCAGTGAGCTCATTTGATAAAGTTCTGTCCATGCAAACATGGTAACCTGAGCACCCATGTACAAAGCCAGACATGGCAGTGAATGCTTATAATCCCAGTCTGGGGACAGGAAGATCCCCAGAGCTCACTGGTCAGATAGCCTGATTGAATGGGTGAGTTCCAGAATCAGTGAGACTCTATTAAAAAAAAATTAAGATGGGGTGTGACTAAGAAAAAAACCCCACACCAACCCCTAGCCTACCACTCCCACACATAAAGATTTTGACATACTACACCTTTGACATACTACGCCATAGCCAACATATACAACAACCCGAAGATGTCAACAAGAACTCAAAAGAATTACAAACAAGATCAGAGAGAGAGACAATCCTAGCACTTGGGAATTGGTGGATAGATCAGAAGTTCAAGGCCAGCATCAGCTACATAGTGAGTTCAACAATAACCTGGGCTACATGAAACCATGTCTGAAACCAAACAAAACAAAATATCTTTTTAAAAAATAATTATTGTATATAAATGAGTCCCCAAACATGAAAATAGCATCTGTCAAGAAGACAGTATTCATCATGCAAAATAGTTTTATTGAAGGCTTTAACAGACCATCACAAGTAAATGTTGATTAACTTAAAGCACAGTTTTAACCCATTTAGGAAATGTTATTGAATGTAAATATGGGATATTCAAAGTATTTATCATGAAAATTATGGACAAATGTAGTCAGTGGTTCAGTTTTTTTCTGAACGAAATGCTATTGGAACATGATTACAGCCATTTGTTTATGAACTTTTTGCTTCTGTGTAGCTGTGGCAGAATTAAGTAGTTGAAGCCTAAGATATTATACCATCTGGCCTTTTGTATAAAAATGTTTGCAGAACCCTATTCCTCCTTATTAATAAACCATCAGCTATATTGTTTTAAAAAGAATTTTTAAAAGAGTACATTGATCCATTGGGCTAACAATCATTGTTAAATCTTTATATTCTCATCAATGTATTAAAGTTATAAATTTACTTTTAATCACTCTTCAAACTTTGTTCAAAATTCCGGGACGCAGGGCCACATGATGAAGGCAGAGTCTATTCTCTTGCATCAGCACCCATCTTTACACGTTAAGAGGCACAACTGGTAGTATAGTGCTGGCCAACACTCGGTGGTGGCATATTTCCATCTCTCAGGGGTGTGGGAAGACCCAACTGCACAGCAGTAACAATAAATCTAGCATATCCGTTTATGAAATAACTTTGGCAGTAATGGCAGGAGGATTTGGACGGAAGTGCATTCGTGGTCTTCCAGCTGGAAGATCAGAGCAGAGATTTTAAAGCAAAAGGCAGAGTGGGATGGCAGATAGTGGCTGCTTGGATAGGAACAGAACAGAGCTGGGGCTCCACGCTGAGCTCAAGGGGAAATGCAAACAAGATAGTGGGCTCCAAAAAGCCAGGCCCCTGTGGCCCAGCATCAGCCGGAGGATTGCTGACGCCATCTGCTGGACAAAAGGGATTTCAAATAGAATCTGCACAAGTAACACTCCCATGTGTCTCTATACTTCTGTGCTTCAATAAGGGGCATTAGAGCAACACACACATACACACACACACACACACACACACACACAAGCTAGGTAACACAGACAATGAAAGTAAACGTGATCTGAACCTGTTCACTTCACAAGAACCTTGGAAGAGTGCAGCGTTGGTCCGCAGATCTCCGGGGCACAGACCTCAATAGTGTTTAAATGCCTGGATTTTTTAGAGCCCAACCCTGCCGGCCTGTTTACCTATGTACATCACTAGGGCAACTGGAGGTGCTCTCTACTCCAGATCCATTAATTCTGAGCTAAAAAACTCTTGTTATTCACTATAAACCTTATACTCCCATTCTATACTTTATTGGAGAGGATATGATGGCATGATTTGGTTTTGTCTTTTCTTTTTTTCCTTTTAATTTAGAAGTGGAGACTAAAACTCGAAGGAAAAAAACTGTCACCGCTTGGTACAAACCATTGTCTGTGATTTAGAACTTACATAAAATCTAGCAGTTCACCACTTTCCGTTGGCTCTCCTAGGATTACTGTGGAACGCTCGTTTCAAATTATAGTTTTTCATGGATTTCCATGAATTTCGGAGGTTGTGGAAATGTGCGGGTAAATTAACATTGATTCTAATTTGCAATTCTCTGAATTTATTAATCCCGTGAGATCTGTAGTGGGAAATATGGATTCTCTGGTGAAATCGGTTTAGAATTTTATCGTTCTATTAGCTCGTCCTGGTGATCCGTAACACGTATTAAGATCGAGGAGTTGCCATTTATCACAACTTTACTAGATGCCCTTAATCTCATTCTATCCTTGTCATGATTCACTCATGCCAGGATCATCCTTATTCTTAATGAAAAACAAAGAAGCTGAGGCTTATGAATTTGGCACTTTGCTCAAAGTTACACAAAGAAAATAAAATGGAGGCACCGATTGTGACTTTAAAGCTTAGGTTTAAAATCTGGAGCTCCACAATATTATATAAATAATATTACATATTAATGACTTTTGTGTTAATTGTGTTTCTGAATTGATGTTTGGCTATTTGAGGAGGAGTGCCGGAAGGGCTTGTGTTTACCTTTATTTAACCTGCTATTTCTGAAAGCATTTGGCTGCAGAACCCTGAGTAAATTTGAGTGGAAATACTGTGGAAATCCATAGCATACAGTTCCATCTGCTAACATAGTATTGCTACAGATAAGCCAGGTAGGAAGTAGCTCTTTAGTATTTCTCTAGCAACTTCTGGAATGAGCCTTGGAGCCTTCTGCAAATGCCTGTGTTTGATGGTTTCCACCTCACAGTCTGTAGTGGGTAGAGATGGGGGACCAGACACCTGATATCTTGGCTGCTGCAGTACACCAGAAAGCTCTGGGTGCATGTGTAACATCCAGGGCATACCGCAAACGGAACAGTGTAGCTTAGTTGAGCCTGGAGCTTGAGTGAAATCACAGCATGTTGCAGCTATTGTTTAGTCAACTGGATTGTCCTCTGCCTTGTAAGATCTGCTCTGCATTTAATCCCGGTGAGATGCACGCTCTTGAAGTCTGGCTGATTTCTTTGCTTCACGTTGCCTTATATTTAGCACAACCAAGAGATCTGAAAAGGAAGGATGGGAGAAGTGATGATACATTTGTCAGGTTTTTCTAAAGACTAAAGTGACAGATGGTCTGTCCTTGCTCCTTGCTTGTCTTCCTGACAGGTCTTGATTCCTCATCCACCCTCCTTTCTGCTGAATTCCCTTAAATTAACCTCAGCTTTTTGGGAGGTGTATGGGTTTCCTTTGTTATAATTATATTACTATATGTGGACATGAAACCAGCTCCACAGCACAGTGCTCTTTGCACTACCTGAATATAGAGATAAAAGAGAATGGTGCAGTCAGGAGATGCAAAACAGATTACCAAAAAAATGTGTATTCCATCTCTGCTATTATTTTTGCTTTCCTTTGTCATGTTTTCCCAACTTGCTATTTCTCTGTGTATTCCAAGTATAACACCATCTTTCAGGCAGGTTTTATTACTCATCATGTTAATAAATAATATTCTTGAAATATAACTACCTGAATTTTCATTTTATTATCACATGAAATTTCTTGAGTTTTTATTTTAAAAAAGCACAACTAGTGACTGAAGAGATGGCTCAGGATCCGGGTCTGATTCCCAGCACCTATATGGTAGCTTACAACTGTCCATAACTGCAGTTCCATGGAATCCAGTTGTGTCTTCTGACCTCTGTGGGCATTGCATAGCTCAAGTATACTTACATCTATGCAGGCAAAACACTCATCTACATAAAATACAAATAATAAATAAAATATTTTAAATATATTTTTAAAAGCACAACTAGAATTTCCCAACTTGTAAACAGTCCCAGAAACTCACAGAAAGAAACAGAATGACTGTAACCATGATGAGCTTGGATATGAAACAGGCTTCATGAGACAAAGGAGAGGACATTTTAAGTCTAGTATCTTAATCCATTTCTTTGATTTTAAAAGTTTACTATTAACATATGCTACTTAAGTAAGAACAATGAGCAAAAGAAGCTGTATTAGTTACTTTTCTGGTTGCTATGTCAAAATACCCTACAAAAGCTCCTTAAAGCAGTGAGGGGTGTTTCTTCTGGGGCATGGTTTAGGAAGGCTCATAGGAAGGCATGACAGCAGGAACGCAGCTGCTCATGACAAGGTGTCAGCAGTCAGGAGGCGGAGAAAGGTGGCTGCTGGCTGGTGCTCAGCTCACTTTCTACTTTTTGTTGACTCTGGGACCCCAGCCCACGGGATGGAGCTGATTGTATTTAAGGTGGGTTGTTCAAGCTCAGTTAGATCTTTCTGGAAACAGCCTTGTAGATACACCCTGAAGTGTGGGTTTCCATGGTGATTCTAAATCCAGTCAAGTCGGCGATGAAGTTAAATCATCAGAGAGACAATCTTCCCTAATTGAATTCTGACAGAACTGTAGGAATAAATACAAAGAATATAGAAATTCTAGGATGTCTTAAAATAATTAAAATAATAATTTCTAAAATCCAGAATTTGGTCCTTTACTTCAGTAATGCCATTAGATTGGTGCAGCACTACTGGGGCTTAAGTGTCATTACTTCGAAAAGAATTAAAGAAAAGGATTAATATCATAAATAAATAATCAGGAAGTCTGATTTGGATTCACAGAAGTCATTCATCATTCTTGTCCACACTGAGCTTCTTTTGTGTAAACGTGTCTTTTGAGGAACACTCACTAGCTATTAGCTCATTCTGATAATATACGAGGATGAGCAGCCTACATCCTCATTCTCCTCTCTTTGATTCTATAGTTAGTTTCAGCCTCTCTGAAAATGCTGCCTGTAATTTGTTATATTTTCATTAGTATTTGCATTTCTAAGGTGTAAAATATTGAACTCTGCCAACATTTTATGCTCCTTTCCAAATGTTCCTTCTCTTACTGGTGTTAGTCACTTTCTGTATTAGTTACTTTTAAACATTGCTCACTTTTAGTAAAAATCTGTTACAAAATAAAAAAAAAATTCTATGTGACCTTATCATTTATACACAAAGAACTTAAGCTAGACCTAAGAGAATTATATTGTTCTTTTATCAGATGTTTCTTCAGATAATTTTTTTGTGTTCAGCATTATAATATAAAGATCAAGCCTCACTGAAATTTGTTCTCACAATACTGCATGAATTTTAGTCATATGTATGTGTACATATTCATTATGCCATTAAAGGGACATAAGCCATTGATCTTTTCATTCCTAAGTATAATTAACAGACATTGCTTTCCTTCTCCAAAGAAAAGCATGTTTTTAAAAAGGAGTCTCAGACATTTAGTGTCCATTAAAATGATCAAGCTACATTTTTCAGAGCAAGCTTTTACCAAATCACAGAAATTCAGCTACGCTAGTGAACTGTATTCACCACAATTTCGGATTATAAAAAGACACGGAGCTGAACTTAATAATAAAAAAGGTAGGCTAAATTACTTCAAGGAGTAGACCCCAAATGCCACGTTTCAAGACAACAGAGTTTATTTCATATCAGCTTAGTATGGCAGAGCTAGCATGACATTCAAGGTGCCTTAAGCATGGCTTAACAGCCTCATGTGCTACAAGTCTAGACAGCAGGCACCAGCACTGTCATGTGGCATCAGCATACGGGCACTGACAAGCAGGAGGCTTAATGAGTCAGGGTAGGAGGTACCAGCCTTCACTTCTGCTCATATGCTCCTGGTGGATGTAGTGACATCACCTTGAGGTACCCCTGGATGGGGGAGTGAGAAATGTGGTATAGGTGATGTCTCAGAAGGAGAGAATGGACTTTGGTGATCATTGTTTTCTGGCACATGGATTCTCAATTTTGTTTGAAAATTGACGTGATTTAAGCTACTCTGGCTAGTGTTAACGGTCAATTACATTCTGACAAAGTTTGCATCCTCTCACTGGTTGTTAGGACAGGGTTTGTAAAATTCGTTTAGCAGTCTCAATTTAAAGCAAGCTTTGAGACTAATGATTTTAGAACAGTCGCACAGAGTCGCAGAAGGAGACCTGTGAGCTGAGAAGCCCAAGGGTGACTCTCATAGAGCTTGTGTTTCCCCTACACATTGAGATTTGCAGATGTGTTTCAGTGAACTCATATGGAGGTCAAATACACCTGGTACCCACCTAAGGCGAAGAGCTCTCAAACGAGAATGTGCAGATAAATAGATTCCCTGTTTATTTACAGTAAAGTGCTAATAACTTCTTGCTTGTTTCAAATCTACATTGCTAAAATTGTCTTGTAATACTCCCAAATGAAAGGAAAGACAGTATGGCAGACCGTTTCTCTGCTGTCTCTAAGGGAATGAGGACCACATCATGTCCAGAGATGCTGAGGACAGGAGGTAGAAACGATTTGGAAGCTCAGAGAAAAAGAAAAGTGACCTTGATAAAGAGACTAGTTCCCTTCTTGGTTAAAAGCTGGAAATGTCCTTGTGCCTACAAGAAGCTTAGTCCTTGCCAGAAATATCAGAAATGTCTAAGCCAAAAATTTCCCTGGTTCCACCATGACCAAAGACTGGAGCTGCCAGGAACCAGAGCGTTGGGTGGGGGTGTTGGTGGTGGTGGTGGTGGCTGTTTTCCCTTATCTCTTTCCTGTGAAGGGTATCCCTTTCCTGGAAACCATACTAAGGTTATGACCAAAACTGTAAGGAACTTCCCAAACCCCAGTTTATCCACTAAATCCTTATTAACACCCTTGCAATAAGACTCAATGCAATTCCACTCCCACAGACCCTCGCTGCTATACCGGAACTCTGCCTTCTTTCTTTCTCTTCAACTCTCTATAATAAAGTATTCTTTCAAAACTCACCCTCTGTGGTCTGTGAATTTCATTCTTCTTGGGACAAACACCCAAAATCCTTTGACTTGAGGAAGCTTTAGGTGATCCTAGCCTCTCAAAGGAAGCACAACAGAGTGAAGAAGTCCTTCTGGCGCCCAAAGACACACCAGTATGCCCAAATCAATGAGCTATTTGCCTTTCTTCTTTGCTGAAGCTCAATACTGCTTTTTCCCTCCCTCCTGTTTATATCAACACACAGTGTGAAAGATTACCTTCACTGTCTACACAAATTATTCAGTTACTCTCTAGAAGCTCACTAGGGCGGGTCTACAAAATAACAATAGTTACATGTAATATAGACTTCTCATCCCTAAAATTTTGTTTAATTCACTGGGACAGATGATCTTCAAAAGCACAATTTTTAGCTAAATTGTTTCTTCTTCCTTTATTCTTTATTATATTTATTTATTGCTTTTCATTCTTACTAAATTATTGACATGTCTCTATAATTGTCAATGATGAATCATTAAAAATTGTAAATTAGTTTTAATATTGCTGATATAAAGCAAAAGTTACGTTTTTTAATTAGCTAAAACTGCAAATTGACACGTCATGTGTTCTATGATAAATTTCACCTATAAGTTAATTATACATGTATTTCAAAAGTAATAATGATAAACCTTAGAAATAGGAAAAATGATCCCTACTCTTCTGACATGGCATTATCAATATTCCTTAGCAAGTTCATGGGGATCAGATGACATATACAGGAGTTGAATGAAATATCAGTATTTTAAAACAAGAATAGTACAAATAGCTATAGATTTGAATCAAAAAACATATAATATACAACAAATCCATACCTAGGTATATTTCCTATGAACCAAAGCATTTTTGAAGAAGCATTCTCAGTAGGAAGGACAAAGAATAACCACCAAATACAATTCACACTTTGTAACACATCCATCATAGTCAATAGAAAGCATCTTCATTTGAAACCAACTCTTCAAACATTATTACTAAAACTATAATAATTTTTTACAAAGCAGCTTCATACATTAAGTGCTCTTGACATGATTTGGAAGATAGATATTGGTATGTATATATTGTGAACAAATATAATGAAAACTTTATTACAAAAACTATATCAACTATACACACAAATATACACAGACACACACACACACACACAAACAAACACACACATACACATGCATTCACTTAGGAACTTGTTAAAGAACTTACTCTTGTCCTTTGCCAAATGTCCAAAGTACATCAGTCAAGATTGATACCCATATATTGGTTTTTTTTCCCATTAATATTTTTTCCATCTTTTCAGCTACAAAATATTCCTATCTCTAACAGATTGTCAATATAATAGGAATTGCTTTGAGTATTTTACAGGTTAATTTTAGAATTGAATCTACTTCAAATATATATGACATAAAAATTTCTTCAGAGCAACAGTTTACTCAAAATAGTAGTAAACACAGAAGTAGAAGACCAAAACACATTAAGTTACATTAGAGCCAGGTTGTAGAGAAATGCACTCATTTATTAGATGTGAAATAAAAAATTCTAAAACTTATTTAGAGCAGATGTGATTTGAGACTTGAAATCCATTAAATCATGAAACATCATTACTTAACTTTTTCTTTTGAAATTTTTGTTTTTCTAGGTTTGGGCAAGTGCGGCCCTCAACTTTATTTAGCAGGTCTGCCGTTAAGTGTATGGCTGTCAGGCATACATGGTTCTTCAGTGCTTGGTTGGCGATTTTCCAGCCTTAGCTGATCTGGAACTTTTAATAACTTAGAATGATTTATGTCTGTTTAGAGTTTATACATTTGTGTGATGTGATCTTCACGACTAATGCTAATGGCTCCTTTGTTTTCTCTTCTAGGTTGTAGAGACTAACCTGGTTGCTTTTGACTGTCACTGGATCATTATAAATGAGGTAAAGTTGTCAGCTCCCAGTTTTCCTATGTAGAGCTACAGGGCCTTCATTTCTAAGAGGAAACAGAATACGAAGTCAACTTTCAGCTTACTGCACGAATACGCTTAAATAAAAATAGAACCAAGATTTTAAGAAATGATAAAGTTTTTATTTGAAGTAAATAAATGGAGAAAGTCTTTCCCCACTGAGTGTCTTTTAGCTCTTCCTGTTGTCGTCCACTTCCTGCTTAGCAAGATCATCTTTATGAAAAGTTCAGTTCTTTGTGAGCAACATGAATTTCTCCCAGTGGAGAGCTTGTGTTCCATTTGTATTTTAATAACATTTCTAAGACTTGCATAGCCATTTTCTTATTGAGGATTAAATAGTTCAGAATATAAATATGAATCAACTGAGAACAGATTATTAAAATATTTTTACAAAGAAATACAAATGTTTTAAAAATCCATAGACATGTCAAATTCCTTTTCAGAGTGTCCTTTTTTTCTAGTTTGAAAAGGTAATACATTAAGAATAAAGGTATCTTGCAATCCAAGATCCAAGGGGAAGACATCTTTCCCTTAGCACTTGCCAGTTAAGATCCACAAAGACCAGGACACATAATGTGACAGTACCCAGTGATGTGATTTGTCCTCAGCATGACATGGTATTCAAGCCTGCCTCTTATGTACAAATAAATACAATGCATTATTTATGTATGGGATACTGCTGATGGGATTATAGGAAGATGACATTGGTTTCAGGGACAAATATACCTGACTCTCAAAAGTATGCACATAAATAGATCTACCAAGACAATACACTATGACCATTTCCCCCTCTTTATTAAAGGCTAATTTGTGCTTTGGAGATAGTTTTCCCTTCATTTTCTCTATATTATAAATTGTATTATAAGGACTATTTATAGTAGGCTGGCATACATTTCAATGATGTAGCTTTTTAAAGTATTAAATGCAATTTGTTAAACTTAGTAAACATTGCTTCAGAAAATATCAGGAAGAGAGAATGTTATTGTTACATGAATATTCCATAATTTGGGTAAAGAAAGTACTTAGTACACAAAGAAATCTAACTGGTAAATAGCCCAGTGAATGTCAGAAGTACAGAAGACAATAGAAGATCTCAACTATTTTCTTGATCGTAAAAGCTTTTCTACTGCAAACTATAATTCTCACAATCATAACTTTACCATAAAAGTTCCTGTAAACCTTACTCTGTTTTATTATTTTCTAATCCTTGAGGAAAGTGTTGTTTCTTTTTAACAGTTCAACACTGCTTAGACTCTAAAAATAAAATATCCACAACCCATGCCAATTACAGTGACCATTACTTTGACCTAAGCTAGACAGAAGAGCATAGAAGGAACATGTTTGCAAGGAAAACTGTGATTGTCAGAAGATGCAAGATCAGCCCTATTTGTGCTTAATTATATTCAGCTACCTCATTCATTGCTGTCCTCTTCAGGGAATTTGAAACACACCCTTTTATAACATTTACACGTTTTCTAAACAACTTAAAGAAAGAACAAGAAGAATTTACTCCAGGTCTTAAAAAGAAGCAAGCATGTTTCTCAGATTTATTAAGAAGCTAAAAATCTCTAAAAGTAACAACAAAATATCAAAATTTAAATTCTCATTTTGACCAAACATGAGAAAATGAATATGTGTAGTTTGGTACGTATAGCTATGGTTTTGTTGCTGATTTCAATTGATTGATTTTTTTATTAAGTTAAATTTGTTTGTTTACTTATCTATTTGTTATTTTGGTGATAAGGTCTCCCTGTAGCTTCAGCTGCCCTGGAAGCTACTATGTAGACCACAGAGATTGGACTCCCTCCGCCTCCCCAGTGCTGGGATTGAGGCTTGCGCCACCACCCTCATCGTTTTGATAATTTTACAACGGGTTACAAACATTTATTTAATCTTATCATACCAATAGTTTTTAGAGAAATCTGTAAATCAAAGTTGATCATGGTACAAGTGGATGTAGAACCTTGGAATTTTTTTTTTTTTCATTTACATCAAATAGGCTGTACTAATACAGGCTGTGCTAGCTCACTGGCAGCAAGCAATTACATGTGGGGACTTGGAGATGGTGTTTTTCATTCACTTGCAATCAGTGAGTCCACTCAGAACACCCTTTTTGTGTTACTCTTGGAATGCCCTGCACATTAAGTTTTCATAAAAGTCAGAAATACAGATAGGAACTGATACATCGTTTGAACATGCAATACTTCATGAACTTATTTCTGAAGATACTGACCCTAGCCCCTAATGTCTCCTATTTTTACAGACTTAAACAAAATGTCCAAACCATTATTCTCTGTTAGTCACTGCTGGGGACAGTAGTTAAGGAAGACATTTTTAGTTGGGGGATTTAGTGGTTGTTTTGAGGTGTAAAAACTTACAAATGTTGTAGATATTCCATTTTTTCCTAGTTTAATGATAAATGGAACTCCATAATAGTAATAGGTCAAGGATAAAATTGCCATTCTGTCCTTCTTCCTGTGGATATGTAACTTAGGGCTGGTTTTGTCTCAGATTCCAATACAGTGTTTGCATCATGGCTTCATATTCATGTTAGACTTTCTGTAAATAGCACAGGGTCATCTTCATTACAGCACAAGGAACGCAAACATTAGGATAAAATGCGCCACTCCCTAGATAGACTGCAGCATCGAATTAGTGAAATTTGCATTGTTTGGAATATTTATCGTCTTCAGTGCATTCTCAGCATCTGAGGTTAATGTTAATAAGATGGTTTAGTAAAATCTTACCATCCATTCATGCAACAAATGTTCAGTCTCTCAGCATTTACAGAGTGCCCACTGCTATCTAGGCACTTCATTCAGTGCTGTGACAGGATGAAGAAGAAGAAACAAATGGGGAAAAAGAACAAACTTCTCCCGTATCTCAGACTGTCAATTGGTTTCATACTTGCTGAGAGTCTCCCTTCCTCCCAAATTCTGTTCCTTGCAACCTAACGCTGATTTATTTCAAGGATGCAAGATTGACTGAATTCAATTAAGAGACTTGTTCTGTGCAATGTCTGCTTCAGAAGGGAGTTGTCTCTGTCAGGAACTTTTGCTCCCCTTTCTAGGCACTGAGCCTTACACAGTGCAGTGTCCACTCTACTTTGTCAGTGCGTGTTTACACTAAGTGAATACTGACTTAGGCATAGTAATTGGACTCAGTAATTGAAGAATATTAAGTGAATTATATTTGGAAAAATAGTGCTATGCTGCTACTGTGAAATATATGAATTTGTTTTTATTGCAGCATTAATTCTACACTCATAAATATATGCAAACAGAGGATACAAAGACAAATAATTTCACAATCCTGATTCAATTAATTTTTTAAAGGTCAGAATATTTCTCTCCTTATAGAGATTAATTAGCATATTCGGTGGTGTTGGGGACCTCAGGAGGGGCGCTCTTAGCTTCTCGTTGTTTCAAAACCTTATAATTTAAACAATATTTTTAAATTAAATTTTTATTGAATTTTTATGCATTTCATACTGAACATCTCAATCAGTCTTAATAAGTTTTAAACCCCCTTTCTCACTGACACCCTCCCACAGTGCCTACCCCTACTTGAATTTCATAGACTCTGTCATTTGTGTTAAGGCCTATTGTGTCAAGTTAGTGTCCCTGGACATTCCCCAGTGCAAGTTCATCCACTGAGGTCTAGTCAGCCTATCCAGAGTTCCTTACTTTATGAAGAGTAGCTCTTCCTCACCCAACAGTAATCATCTCCCAATATTTCTTCCCCTAAGCCTGGGGTCTGCAGCCCATTTCCCCAGTTCCCTGCTGAGTTTTTGTTTGCTTAAGTTTGCATGGGTCTTGTTCATGCCAACACCATTGCTGTAAGTTCATGTGAGGAAGGTCCCAGAGCTTGTAGGATTCCATTTCCATATGGTCATACACCTCCTCATTGGCTCTTACAGTCTTTCTGCCCACCTCTTCAGCAATGGTCCTGAGCCCTGGGTGAGTTAAGCTTAATATAGGTCCCCTGTCCAGGGACCCACACTCCAAAGAATCCCCAGTACTTTGGCCATTTGTGACCTTTCGTTATTCAGGACATCTGTTGCATGAGGTAGTTTCAATAATGAAAGTTAAGAGATCTATTAGTGTCTTCTTTACCCCTTGTTCTATGTTGTATGAGCCTTAGATGTAGAGGTTGCATTGTAGATGTGGCCCTTAGGCTTGGGCAATTCACAGGCAATGTCTGTGTGTGACCAGTTGTGGTCCTCTGCAATAGTCTCTGTCTGATGCAATAGAAGCTTCTTTGATCAGTGGTGACTGGGATACTTGACTGTAAATATAAATAAAGACAGATATTTTGCACTTAGTAAGAAGTTACATTAGTCTAGGGATGTGACTTGGGGATTTCTCTAAGACAGTATGACCGCTTCAAAATTTTAATAACATGACTTTAAAAAAAAAAGAAGACTAGAACAGAGATACTAGGGAGATGACACCACAGTTAAGAGCAATTACTGCTCTTGTAGTGGACCAGAGTTAAGGTCCCCGCCTTCTTATTGGGCAACTCGCAACTGCCTACAACTCGAATCCCAGCAGAATCCTACACTTCTGGACTTTCAGTGTACCTGCACTCGATATACACACACCCACACACAGAAACGCACAGAAATAAAAATAAAATCGATCTTTAAAGAAAAATAGAACAATATAGATCCTGGAGGTACAAGAGTTTGATATTTTAATACAGTTATTTACTTAAGGATTTTTGTCTGTTTTAAAATATTTCCTAATAGCTAATCATTTGTCATTCAGAGTTTATAGAACATTACATCTGGCCCTCTGGAGATGCACCTTTTGAAAAGCAGAAGTTCCTGTAAATATAAAGTGGCTCCTGATAAGTTTTCACACCGCTATCAAACTGTTTTTGCGATCAGGTGTCAAAACTAAAATTGCTAGTGAGATTTCTGAGACAGACTGTCTGTTAGCTTCATTCGGAATGGCAGATTCTTTCCTCCCAGAAAATTACTTTCTTTTCCCTTTCCCAAATAATAATAGACAAAATATATTCAATTCAAATTGACAGTTCTTCAGACTGACTTGCACTTAGGAAGCTGAGAACTTCAGCTTATGGATCATTTAAAAGGTAACCTATCCTTTTTCATATTTGAAAATGGACCTGTGAAAGGATTTTGTCTCAGGAGAGATGATTTTATCAATTCCTTTAAAATCATCAGGCCATCAACTGATGACAGAATGCATTTTTATAGTTTTAATTCCCATCATTTATGAATATTAATCTAAGTGATTCCTGTGAGGAAATATGGATGTCTTATATAATTAGTGCACAGGACTTCTCATTTCATGACTTTTCAAAATTTTTCTATGTATTAAATTACTCAGAACAAAGAGCGTGGAATCTCCTTGATTATTCATAAGGTGTTAGTAAACAGTGATTTGGTGTCTCTCAATATTTTTTTTAGCAGAAAATGAGATCGTAGGGAATGAAGTTAGCATTTTACCTATCACATAGTAGGCATTTCTTAAATGCAAACTTTTGCTTTAATGTATAGACATATACTTTATCCCTATATGGGGAACAGACAGTAAGGGTAGTTTTTGATAAGTTTGGTAAATATTAATTTGCTAAGAAGATTAAAAATAACGCATATAAGGCATGTATTCATATTATGATAAAAACAGTGCAGCTTTTATTAGCTTTGCAGTGAAACTTCCTGACTGTTCAATGTGGAATTTTAAAACACTAAAAGATATTGAATAACAACATTGGTACTAATTCACTTTAGAAAATTCCAGGTTTGTATTGGGGATTAATAGAGTTGACTTGACACCATTTAATTCTGCTTTGTGACCAGATAATGGAAAATTCAAAAGCACCGGGTTTTTTCCAGATGAAGTTTAGGTAGCCAGCAAAATGCAGAGAGCCATTGTTTATGGTGCATTGAGGATTAATTCCTAATATTACAGTGGATACGGCTGGCGGCAAGTGTTATTTTATTTTCACAAAACTTATATTTCATAAGGATCATAAACAAAGAAGGAGTTTTAAAGGAGTATACCCCAAATAAATGTAATATATAATTAGCATGGTTTGGAGAAGAAGAAAATTTACACCTGTGGATGGCCCCTTTTCACTTTCATCTTTTAATAATACTACCTTAGATTAGAAACAGAGGAATTTACACTGCAGTCAGAAACAGTCCAGATCAAATCTTTTTTTTTATTGCATAAAAGTCTGTTAACACCAATAATCTGTTAATAACCAAGGCCTCATTAGTTTAAAGGGTTCCAAATGGAACTGAGCACAAACTGCTTTAGTAAAGACTACTTAGAAACTAAAATGTATTTTTATCATTTTTGTTCTAATTCCAGTTAGGACAAATTTATACATAAGACATTATTTCATGTTTATTGCTTCTAAATCTCTTATTAAGCCAATCTTGAAATCTAATTTTGGAACTGGGCAGTATAGAGAAATAGAGATTGCACTCTCTGAGTCCACCAAGCACTCATTCACAAAATAAACCTCATGTAGATCGTGCTGGGTCTCGCTCTTCACTAACCTCCATGGCTAACCAACATGACATTTCACACTGATATGAAGATCACAGGAAACAAACTTTTTAAATTCCATACTTAATGAGCACTTTGTTGAGTCCATTCCTTACCGCAGACACGTATATTAACCTCAGTGAGAAAAGAAAAAGGAAATCTTTTCAGTAGTGTCTCCACTTGTTCTCTTCCCTTACTTCATTTAAAAGCTTCATTTTTCATTGCTAAGAACACTGTCTATCAGTCTTAAATTGCATTTATCATTCGAGATATTCAGACTATCTTGAGACTTATCAATGAATCATCAGCCACAATTGAATCGTATCTATGAACTTCCGAAATTTTAACATACCCCATTTTCTGTCAGGCTTTCAGCACAATCAATTACAAAGTTGTTTTTTAATAAAGCATCTTTCAACCATGTAGGCATCAGTATATATAATTTCAAGCAGAGAAAATAAATATGAAAGAATTGATCATTTCGATAAGTGCATGCTACTTTCATTTGAATGCAAGCTAAGCCTTAAAAAAAATGTGACAGCTACAGAAGCTCTTAGTAGCTCCAGATAACTATTCATTAATGTGTCTGTGTTTCTGCTGCCATATGTAAGAATTTCTACTTCTTCCACTTCTTGTCTTTCAGGAAATAAATGATGTGGATGTCCAGGAACTTGTAAGAAGGTCAATCGGAAGGTTAACAATTATTCGGCAGACATTTCCTGTTCCTCAGAATATAAGTCAGAGGTGTTTCCGTGGCAACCATCGGATCTCTTCAACATTATGTGATCCCAAGGATCCATTTGCTCAGAATATGGAGGTGTGTTCTAAATGCCAGAGTGTCTCTTCCAAAATGTGTCCTTGGTCAACTGTGATGAGACCCAAAGGATAACAGATTAGGAACTGCATACATAACCATTCCTCAACAATTTCCTTCTCTAGCATCTGAATAAGTGCAGCAAGGAGACTAGAGAACCTACGTTAATGATCCTTTTGATCCTATTTTAGAAACATGCTTCCTTGCTTAATAAAAATATAATAAAAAAGCTTATTTCCTTCCAAGAAAGCAGGTGCACAACATTTCCGAGAAACTGTGGTTGGTAATACCAAAGCCATACTCCAAATTATTAAGTGAATAAAATTGCTTGACTTATCTGATGTAAAAAATATAAATGTTGATTCTCTTTTAAAAAGTCCCAATTTGGGGTTGGAGAGGTGGTTCAATGCTCAAGAGCACTGGCTGCTCTTGCAGAGGACCCAGATTCGATTCCCAGCGCCCACATGGCAGCTAACAACCCTCCTAACTCCAGTTACAGGAGATCTAATGTTCTCCTCTGACCTTTGAGAGCACCACATGTCATGTGTGCATCTATCTACATGAGGCAATACACTCATACACATTGAAAAATAATAATATATAAAATATATTTAAAATTTCCAGTTTGAAAAACTTCAACTAAAAGAAAAGCCTACTCAAAACCCAAAAAGGAATTATAATATTGTATAGTTATACCCAAATGAGATAGGAAACAGCTGAAACCTTTGCCATCCAAAATATAAAAAAAAAAAAAAAGAAGAAGAAGAATTTCAGAATAAATAAAAAGAAGTCAACAGTGTGAAGAAATGCTTGGGTAAAAGGCAATCCTCTATAGAACCCAAACGTGAAAAGGAGAGGGAAGCTGTGGAGTCAGCTCTCAGATTAATAGTTTTACAAACTTACCTTGTTTATCAGGTGCTGTGGGAGATAGATTAGTCTTCCTAGCATTATATTTCCAAACTCTTCAGAAACTAAAATGTTTTCCGCAGTAAACACGCTAAAGGATTCTATTTGGGAAATATATTTTCTTGACTTGTAAAACTGATCTTGACTTTAATCTTTGCTGAAATCTTAGAGTTAATGTTCAATATTCACAAATATGCTGGTGCTGCTCGTCACGATAGGCACAGAGACTGCTTTGATTTCAGGTAAAGCCCTACACTGATCAGATGTGTAAGTTAGTATATCTGATCAGTTCCACCCTTTTCCTGTCTCTTGCCCTGATGGAGAGCTTCTTGCATCTCCCTGCCCTTGCTGGTGTTCCTGCTTTCCTTCAAACTCTCAGACTGAGATCCCTAGTACAAGAAAAAAATATCCGACAGGATTTTTTAAGAAAAAGAAATGGGCTCCAAGAGAGTTCTCTAAAGCATACTCTTGTGACTATGCTTCAGGGACTGGATGTACTCTACCATGTCTTCCAGCATGCCTACTACAGTGCTTGGTACATTTACGAAAATGCCTGGATTTGAATGTAAATGAGGAGAAAACAATGGTCACATGAGATCTTCTAAAACCTTAACAAGCATGTTTAAATGTTAGTGTTGCTCTTAATTTTACGTGTTTGATGCATTCTTTACATACTAACTAGTTATGAACATAAATGATCTGAAAATGCTAAAATTTTAATTGAAGGAAGCATGAAAGAGTCTTTATTTAGAAAATTATGAAATAGTTAAAGCTGTTCTTATCAAAGGAAGCAGCATAGAATGAAAGCCAAACTTAAGAAATGTTATTATGTCATTTGTGGAAAGCAAAAAGTTTTCAAAGTACATTTGTCTAACAACATAATCCTCAGTTTAATTGATCATGGAACAAATACGTTAGTTACCTCTCTTTTCCCAAACATATCTGATGCTTTGATGTCCTAGGAATCACTGCTCCACCTTAATCTATGTCCTTGTCTTGTTTTCACCTTCAAATGCACAGATCAAAGAAAAAGGACAACTATATTTTGTTTACATATTAAGTTTTCTTAATATTATAGGATTAGACTAACTATTTAATAGGTAATAATTAATCTGACAGAAACATTTTATATGAGATTTATATTTAAGTGTGAATTCAGGGCTCTAGAATTTAAAGTATTCCACTAAAAACAGAGTACTTGATATACTGCCTGCTTTTGTGAAGATTTATCTCACTATATTTAGGAAAAACAACTAAACAAAATGATACTTTGCATTAAATTCTCAAGTTACTATTGGCTGATACTTTGGGAATGGGGAATTCCTTAGGAAAAGAGTCCCCTCCTTCCCCACTTGGGTTCTATAAAAGTATTGCAAGTAAATACGAAGAGAGATAGACATTCACCTTCAAATTCTGAAGTGTACAGTTTGGAATATTTCAAGGAAGCATATAGGGCTTACTGAGATCAAGCAATGTCAAACTAAACCTTCACTAATAATCTGAAGATTTTTTGTTTGGTTTTCTTTGTTATTATATTGGAAGGCTATTAAAATTATACATTTTAGACTGAGTTTATACATCCTGCAGTGCTGGGTACTTCCTGTTATGGACAGCCTACCACCAGGTATTCTTCTGTGATCAGTTTGAGCAGTGGGGAAACAGAAAGGTACTCAAGCTAGCTAGGCAAATCTTCACTCTTTTATGGTCATCCAAAAGCTTCTGTCCCTGGAGGTAATAGATCAAGCATCTACTTACACATCATCAAACTGGCAGATGACATGAGAGAAAGGCTACATCAAACTACACCATCAAGGTCAAAATTGATAATCAAGGTCAAAATTATTAACACTAATTTCTAATAATCCTAAAAGTTTAAATTTCACAGAAATAAAGTAGCTTCAAAATCAATAACAGAAAATCTAGATGGAAGCATCCCGATTTGGCAGCTGTTCAAAACTGTTACGTTGAAGGCAAATTCAGTCTGATCAGAGTGTAAGTCAATTCTCTGTGAACCGTTTTAGTACAATCTTGGACTCTATGTCAGAAGCACTTTGCCGTGATCAAGAGATAGGCTGTCTTACACTTCTGTCTCCTAGTCAGATTGCATCTGCATTAATGTGTCAGTTCTGGTTACTAAACATTTTACAGAAACTGAGAAACAAAAGACAGAGAAAAGAATAGATGTGAGATGACAAACAGTTGAGAAACTATCTGACAACAAGCAACAGGAGGACAGAGGGTGTTTCAGGGCAAGTGACAGATAGCGCCTGGCAGTTCACCCCTGATAGAGGACAGGTGTGGTGGCAGGAAAGCCGTGGAGAAGTCATGAGTTTGTTATGGGATGATGGGATTATGGAGTAATTGGGAAAGTTGGTTCTCCACTTCCCTAATCTTGCTGGAGTGCAGGATTGTATGTTTCTATCGTAAGAATCAGTTTGTGCTGGTTGTAGCCAGACTAAATGATTGTGTATGGAAAACTTGAATTCACCTTTTAAAATGCCCAAAGACAGCTTGAAATCACAGTGTCGGAAGAGTCAAAGACCTCACAAAGAAAGTGACCAAAAGGTAAGTAGATGGGGCCAGAAAGGTGATGGGAGAGAACAGGCACCTCAAAGTGGAGTGAGCACCTGTTCAAAGAAGAAGAAACAGACTACAGAAAAAAATGGAAACCTCAGAAAAGGTCAGCTCCGTCTCCAGACTCTGCTGTTTACAATAGTGACAGATGAGAAGAGAGGGTCACTTGTTGAAAATGCCTACAGTGTCAAGCTCAAAGTTCCTACCTTAAAGATTAGCGTAGATCTCAGAGAACATGCCTCGGTGTACAAACAGACTGCAGACGACGTGTCGGGCGGAGGAGAACATTGTATGCCAAATGCCTGTATCTTAGCTTCTGCTGTGTTCACCTGACTTGGGAATTTAATTTTTCTTTTCCCTTTCTTATAATTTTTCTATTTGACAAGTGTTTATTGAAAGCCAAATATGTTGTGGGCTATTGCCTAAATCAGAAGCAGACAGAGCCCAGGAAAACAAAAGAGGAAAGGACTTACAGAACACATCTCCATCATGACTCACATGCTAGGCAAATTACTAAGAGTCTTAACACTGTGATACATTCCAATAGAGATGATGCACACTGAGTGCTCAGGGAAAGGCAGAAAGGACAGGGAGGAAGTCATTGTCTAAAGACAATGTGACACAGCCACTGGTGAATTACTCCGGCTCCAGTGGACAATGCCACACCCATACCCTTGAGACTGGTCTGGGTTAAATTCAATGAGTCACATAGTAAAACAGAAACAGAAAGACATAAAATTGGGACAGGGACTTGGCAAGAAAGAAAGGGGTGGCAGGGATGAGAGGAGGATAAGACAAAGTGTGGGTGAGTGGAGTCACTGTGTATCATATGCGTGTATGTATGTAACTGGCAAAGAATAAATTAATTTAAAAAAAAACACTACTCAATGAAGCCTGGAATCAGGAGACAGGAAGAAGGACTTCCAATAAGGATTCTCCTAGACAGTAACCTTTGAACTGAATGTAGAAGGAAGTTAACTATTTGGAGAAAGGGGAAAGGAAATGGAAAAATTCTGCCAAACAGTCTCATCTGACAGGTAAGCATAGTACAGATGGAGATGCGAAGGAGCGGGTCTGACTTTCCTACCACAAAAGGTAGGAAAAAGGTGCATCTTGCATATTATTTCGAGAAGTCTTTCAAAAGACTTCCCTTGGGCTGTTGGGTGCAACCCAGCCATCCTTAATTTGTCCCTTACATTTGTCTTTGCAGTCTGTTTCTGGCATGAATTTGGATTCATGGACTGCTTTTAGCTTTGGGAGTCAAACTTTGTTCATAGGTTTCTGCCAACTGAGACTAGTTTCTCCAATAATTATCTATGTGGGGTGAGCATAAAAACAGGTAAAACTAATATTTCCTTATGGAAAGTAGCCTTCAACTTCATAGAGTGCAGAAGCTACTTCAGTACCTCTTTGAAGAAAGAAGAACCCCACCAGTATGACTCTTTCAATATGTACCCATAAAATGATGCCTAAAAACCCACAAATGGTTAAAGGGTTCCCTAAAATGTGAAAGGACACACAAGGCATTTTCAGGAAGCTCCTGTTAACAGTTGTGCACGGTATCAAACTCTAATTATCTGAACAGTTGAATCTCTGTACCATTCTTTAATGTGCACAGACTAGTTCATACATTTCCTTCGTGATTAATTACAATCAATGACAATCCACATAGTCTCTCCTTTGTTATTAAAAAAAAAAGTCTGTGATGACACTTAACTGGAGAAAGGGCAAGTGCTTTAAGGTGAGGTGAATTTCTGTCACTGTCTTTTTCAGTTTTATTCTGCATGAGATTTTTCCTTCTGAGAGGTAACAAAGTAAATTTAGCAACTTTTGTTGATCTCCAGCCCCTTTAAATATTCATGCTTCCTGAATAAATTCCAATTTCCTTAAAAAATAAACAACTTTGGTAAGTAACTGATAGTACGGACAGTAGTTTTTGCAAGATTTGTTCCTGAGTAAAGTAGACCTTGGCAACGAAAGCAGCTGTAATTCCGTTTCCAGTGTGTAAGAAGAAGATGATGCTATATAGAAGACAAAAGCCCAGCTATAAACACACATTCATAAGCTGTCAATAGTATGTAGGTTTTGTCCTGTCAATGAATTGCAGCATTTGTACGACTATTACATTTTGTACCTATTGGGTCATTGTGATATGAGTGTTTCCTAACCTTGCTCAGAATTCCTCAGGAACCTACATGAATGGTTGCTTCCTTTTTTGGGTCCTATAACACTCATACAGAAAAACAGAGTTGATAGTTGCTTCCATATGAATAACCAAAAGGTACAGATTTGACATATTCAGAAAATATATTATTCAATATGCCCTTCCAATCTGAATCCCTTAGATTGCTGTCTTCTCAAAAGAATGAAGGGTCACCTGATTTTCTAAGGTCTGACACATCCTGGCCTCCGTGGAAACCACTCTTTTTTTCCCTTCTCTTTCACACCCAAATGAGATAAAAAAAAGCAATTGAAGTACACAATCAAATAAGACTGTTCTCATTGGAAAAATTGTCTGAGAAATGTAAAAAGAAATCTTCTGCCTAAAAACTTACCCGTGGCCTGCATAAGAAAGGCTAAGCTATTGCCTTTCCACTGGGGGATGGCTGCCGTAAAGAATCTAACGATCACTGCCTAATGTCTTTCCAGATTTCAAACCTTTATATCTACGACACGGTGCTTCTGCTTGCTAATGCTTTTCATAAGAAGTTGGAGGACCGGAAGTGGCATAGTATGGCAAGTCTATCGTGCATCAGGAAAAACTCGAAGCCCTGGCAGGGAGGGCGTTCCATGCTGGAAACCATCAAGAAGGTAACTATCCACTGACGGGATCGCCTTGTTTTGCCTTGCAAAGCTGGGGGAGAGGTTATATGGATGACTATGGATTTCCTTTATCTTTCTTACAAGTATTTCTGCTAAATCAGAGCATGATAGGAGAAATGAAATATTTACAAAAGAAAAATGGTAGAAGGAAAGGGCAGATTTTATTCATAAGAGAAATCCACACAAGGGAAATAAAAGGTGGATGTGATATTTTAAATTGCTCTGGTTGTGCCTTCTGGATAAAGAAACATGTTGTTTGGGTGCCTGTTACAAGGTACAAAACATCTCTTTGTTGTTTCATTTATGTACCACACCATCAACGGGAAAAACTCGCAATGGATTTCACTGTTCTCTGGTGAGATGGGAAAGGTATAGTTATAGATGTGAGGACCTTTATCTTCTAATTAAGACACGAATCACCAACAGTTACTATATGTCTGCACCGTGAATTATTTGGGATGTCTGACTGAATTCTTCTTTACTGGTGGCCTTGTTGGTGTGACCTGCTTTGGCATAGCTAGCTGCTTCAATCCCACAAAGCAGTCTATTCAGTTCAGCTCTGCTTGGTGGTATAAACACTGTGCAGTTTAGTAGCCTCTTTGTCATGCTGTCCTTGCTGACATTCCCCGTTTGTCTTGCAAGGCCTCTTTGATTTAAAATGAAATGATTAATAAAACAAAGAAATTTCTCCTCTACCCTTTCCACAGAGGAGGTTCAAGCTGTTTAACTTCCTCGTCCTTTTCACTCTCCCACGTGTTCGCCTTTCTCTCCGGAAAGGAAGAAAAATAGCTAGTGATTTGAAATATGAATACGTTTAGAAAAGTCAGGGAGATGTCTAAAAATTAAACATTAGAAATAAAATAGATATACCAAAAAAAACAGGAAGTGAGGGGAAGAAACCCTTCAAACAGAGAACAGCCTTGATTTTCTGCTGGTACAATTTCCTCTTTACAAAAGGATCACTCTGGTGCAAATTGAAGCTCTTATTAACCAAAGTAGTTGAGATGTATTAAACATAATGGCAGAGAAACATTTTTCAACTGACAAATGAATAAGGCAAATAGAAATTAAGGTATTGCCAAATCTCCCAGCTCTATCTTGGTAGAGAGCTGGCAAGTGTGAATCCAAGGGATGTTGTTGAACATGGGTCAGATGCTGCCAATATATTAATTCGTGATTTGGCAAGGGCACAGGATCCTGCATCTACCTATTCTTCTGAAGCTTTCACAGAGAGTAATGGCTTGGGGGGTAGCTCAGAAGACCTTTAGTGCAGCTAGAAGTGGCAAGGGAGGCAGCCTCCATGACATACCAGGGTCTCATGTAAAAATTCAACATATGAAATGATGCCGTTAGAATTTGCATAATTGAAAAATATTTAAGAATTATTAAATAAATGTGAGTATTTGATTCAATAATATGAAATACTACTTGAGCATCTATTTTCATAATTCCCTACAAGGATATACTCCATTTTCGATTCCCAGTACCCACATGATGGATAACAACAGTCTTTAATTCCAGTTCCAGGGAAATCTTTTGATCACCCTCTTTTGATCACCATGAGCATTGTATGACATGTGTTCACTTACATACATGTAGGCAAAACATTCACCAAATAAAGTAAATAAATAAAATATCTTTAAAATTTATTCATTTTATGTATGTGAATGTTTTGCCTGCATGCAAATAAGCACACTACGTGTGTGCAATGTCTTCAGAAGCCAGAAGATGTCAGATGCTTTGGAATTGGACTTAATGATCATTATTAGCTATCACATGAGTACTAAGAACTGAAACCAGGTCCTCTGCAAGAGCAGTCAGTGCTCTTACATGTTGAGTCATTCCTTCATCCCTCCAATGAACGCATGCTTAAAAACAAAAGTTTGAAAGGATGTGTCCTACATGGGTGGACAATACTGTTCCCAGAAGACTTCGGTTATTAAATAAAAGTCTCAGTTCAAGGAGTAGAATAATGCCATGTGAATAAGTAGGGAGAGAGACTCCAGAGTTGTCCAGAACAACACAGGCTCTTGTCGTTGTGCTTTGTCACCAACCATAACCGAATGTTGCACCCTATTTCATGTTATCTTGGGACAAGAAATCAATGTCAAACCAAGGAAACTCCATCCCTGATGGAAAGCTTTCATAGTTCCAGAAAGTACGATATATAGCCTGCTAGGTGGATCAGGGAGGAAAGACATCAATATCTTACCCAAAGCTGCTACAGTACTGAACTATCAGGCAGAATATGCCCAGTAGTGTCACAGCTGTTACGGGATAACTAAAAGCTTCTGATTTGACTTGAGGTCTGTTTGTTCCACAGGAAGGTACTTCATGCTTTCTACTGTATTTCTTGTCAGAAGCCCATGGCTAGGGAAATCATAGGCCACAGGGGTAGAACCTGCTATTGTTATTTGGCTCGATACTTATGTTGTCAAATTGCCTTCTAAATATTTGTGTTTGTGCTCACAGACCTGGATTGCTTTCAATGTTGAGGACAGAGAAGAAGGCCATGAAATTCTGTGTTCTGAGAATGGCTTGGTTATCTCACACATGAACCCACAGCATCTGTGGTTACTTGTATAAGACCTGTATAAGATCAAGTCAGCTAAAATTCAGGCACATATAGTATGCTCCACTACTTACTGAGGATCTATTGACAGTTTGAATGCATGAAACTCGGAATTTAAAACTAATAATAAGTATAATCTCTGATAAGTCATTTAATTTTTCTGAGGCTTAATTTTTTCCACTTTATAACTCTGGAATTTAGCTAGATTAATATTGTTAAATAGATTAGTTTAAAATTATTTTACCACACTACTCTAAAATTATATAACTTAGTAACATAAACATAAGAATTTTAAGTATAAAAATTGCAAAAACTAAACTAGGAACTTTTGTGTCCCAAATTTAAAAATATTTTTTTAAATAGTAGACTTGACATACCAGATAATACAATTTTATCACTGTTTTCATTAAAGTAAGATAATGTTCAGTGTAAAAAATATGTAAAATCGGAGGAAGGTAATACAGTTAACCAGAAGTGTTTTAACACATTTTAAGGAAACAAAGGATTAGAATCAGAGTGATAACATTAATTTTATTTGAAGTAAATATACATATGTACTCAAAAAAGCATAAGAGAGTTGCAAAAAAAAAAAAAACAGTAATTACACTTCAAAGCTGAGCAGATCAGTAAAAATAAACATCAATAACTTCCTTATCTTGAAGACATACCCCATTCATAATACCATATGCATACACACACAGCATACAAATACGTACCACATACTCACTGCACTTTTTGCACATATATTATACAAATAACATATGTGTACACAGTTATACCCGTACCACACACATATACACACATATGCACACACTATATTGTACACTATGCACACATATAAAAACACACATACAAGCATGCACATATACATACATACACAGAATCCTATAAATATTTTAGGGACAAGTGCAATGGAAATATGTATGAAGAATACTAGGGCATTAAGGAAGGTTGGACAAAGGTGACACTATAGATGAGAAGCTCGATATTAAAAATTATAATTCACAAAAATTCATGGATAAAATTGTGTAAGCAACAAGGTCACTGATGATAGAGAAATAAACGTTTGTAATTTGTGGGGGAGGAAGACATAAGGATTTTACTTCTAAAAATATCCTACCATGTCACAAAATAAATTACAAAACTGTAACTGGAGTCTTTGAAAACAGCTCCCGTCCATTTCCTTGAACATTTACACTCTTTTTATCAACTGAATTACTTTTCAAAACTTTTTGGCCTCATCTTGGTAGTAAGAATATAATCAGTTCAGGAACAAAAGCTCAATTTTTATTTATTTGCACTGTGTGTGTTTTGCATAAAATGAACACATATTGCACATAGCTACATAGAATGTGTAGAGCATGGCCCCACTAAGTTCAATTATTCCTGCCCATGTGTACATGGATGTGGAGCCATCAACTGAGCATGGGAAGCCTGCTTGTGTTCACATCTTCAAAGAATGATTCTTCCTCCCCAAGCAGCTATCAGCTGTCCATAGTTCCTCAATAAGGAGTGAGGTCTAGAGAGCACCTCTCCCATTTATACCCAAATTTTGGCTGACTTGATCTTATACAGGTATTATGCAAGCAACCACAGATGCTATGAATTCATGAGTGAGATGACAGGGCCATTCCCAGAACACAGCTTTTCAAGGTCCTCTGCTCCATCCTCAAGGGGTAGAGAGGTTGATAAATATGCCCTATTTAGGGGTGAGTACGCAGTCTCTTATTCTCAGCACTTTGACCAATTATGAGTCTCTGCATTGACTGCTGCCCACACTGACTATTATCTGCTGCAAAAAGAAGCTTCTCTGACCAAGACTGAACGCAACCCAGATCTATGAACATAAACATAAATACTTAGAATGCAATTTGACAGCATGACCATTGAATCAAATAGCCATATCAGCCAAATCAGAAAGTCATCAGTTGCTTCCATAACAGCTGTGCCATTTCTGCACCCATGGGCACATCTTGCCTGGAAGTTCAGTACTATATAGCATTCAGAGGCAAGCTCTGGGTCAGTGCTGGGGTGATCTCCTCCACACTGCACCCCAGCAGGCTACAAAGCACTTTCTGATGCTATGAAAGCTATCCTTTAGAGAGGAAATTTCACAGTTCATTTTAAATTGTTTTTTTTTTTTTTGAGGTCCTGTGTGGCTTCTTCAGCAATAGAGTCTAACATGTAGTTACCATTGCTGACCTCTGGGGCCTCTATGCCCAATAATTCATAGGGTTTCATTCCATGCCTTGAAGAAAGACTTTTATTCAATAATCCATGTCTTGCAGCAACACTGTCCACTCATGCAGGATAATGTCTTTCAAACTCTTTCTATAATTACATATTGAAATTATCTTACTAAGTAGTGGGTTTTCAAGAGGCTTTTTTTCATACATCTTTAGTTTTGATTAACTCACTCACCCACTTAAACCCACTTTTACAATCTAGGCCATTCCCTACGTAATCCTTTAAACTTAAAGATGTCCATCTGCTTTCATATCACGTATACTCTATATCCCTCCAATTATGCTTTAATTGGTCTGTATGATAGTAGGCTTCCATATGGCTGTTCATAACCCAACCTTTGGGTATAAAACCAGGATGATATAACTAGATCACATGGAAATTCCAGGTGTAGTTTTTTGAGAAACTTCCAGACTGAATTACACCTCTACTCACAGTATATGAGAACTCCCATGTGGTCCCTTAGATACAGCTATCCTTCTCTTCATTCTTAAACAGTCCATCCATTATCCTCTGTAAAACTGGCTTAGTGGACATGTATTTCTTTAGAGTGTTTTTATCACAGAAAGTTCCCCACCCCCATTCCTGGGCTGGAGGGATGACTCAGTGCTTAAGTGAGTCTGCTGTGGCACAAGACCTGGGTTTGAATCCCAGCACCCACATGGAGGCTAACAACTGTCTGTAACTCTAGTTCCAGGGGATCTGACTCTATGTTCTGTCCTCTGCAGACACTGCACAACACAGGTCCACTAACATACATACAGGCATAACGCTCGTACACATAAAATAAAAACACATGAAAGAATATTTTTTAAAATAAAGTTTTATTTCTCTTTCAATTTTATAGATAATTTTTCTGTGTATAGTAATCTCAGTTGGTAGGTGTGGTGTCCCAGAGCTTGGAATATATCTTTCTAGTTCCTCCTGCTTTTAAATATTTCTATGAAATAATCAAGTGTTATTAATGATGGGCCTGACTTATAAATGTCCTAACCCTTTTCTCAGGAGAAAGTTTTCAATAATTGGTTTTTATTCTCTGTTTTTAGAGTTTTAATTATAATTCATGGTTAGAAGTGTCTTTTCCCATGAAGCTGCTTTTGTGTTTTTTATTGTCTTCATAGACCTGGTTTGACATCTCTCAAGATTTGTGAAAATACCTTTTTTACTTTATTGAAAATATTCTCTATTCCTCCTATGTAGTATTCTTCCTCTATGCCCTTAACAGAAGATAACAGAAGATTTGGTCCCCTGTGGAACCCCAGGGCTTTAACATATTCCATCACATATATATATATATATATATATATATATATATATGTTATATATATATATATATATGTGTGTGTGTGTGTGTGTGTAATTATATATATAATTGTCTTTCCCTGAATAATTCAATTCCTCAGCCTCGTCTTATAGCCCTGACATTGTCTTGTCCATGATCTCTGCCTTGTTGTTAGTCTTCCCACTGAGCTTCTCATTTGGCTCATTGAATTTCCCACTCTAGCATCATTCCAGTTGCTTTGTTCTTCAGCAATGCCATCTCGTCACTGATACTGTTTCATGCCGTGTCTGGACGTCCTTCATTGTGTCACTCAGCTCTGCATTCTGTTCCCCTCTTGTGAACTCACGTCCTCTTTGAGCTGTTTGAACAGTTATAATTATTCTTTTAAGTTTTGTTATTTGGAAATTCTTCCAAATAATTTTCAATGGAAAATTACTCTGAAATTAGTAATTTGGGAAAAAAAAACGTTATCTTGGTTTTTATGTTGTTTTGGTTTCTGTCCTGGGACTTGCATATCTGGAGGTTGAATTTTTCCTTCTTTTTTTTTTTTTCTTTTTACATTTCTACAAAATTTAAATGTCTTATTTCTTTCAGTGGATACATATATAATGTTCAGGAGAAAAGTAATTCATAATTCGATTGAGCTGTCATTTCCCTCCCTAGGTTGGTCTTTAGGATCAGAGACTCTTTCCTTTCTCAGAAGGCAGACACTCTCCTAGGTTAGCGCAGGCCTTTTACCTGGGTCTGCAACTTGTACTGGGATGTCATGGGTTGCCCTAGGTCTCTGACCTTTACTCTCAGAGAGCTTAGGTGCCCCCCTAGGTTCATAGCTTCCACCACAGCTGATTACAGAACTCCCTATATGCCTATTTCATTACCCTGGGTCAGATTACTTCTCTACTCAAGGACTGGAGGGTTATGTTGCTGACCACTGTGACTTGTAAAGGAGCCCTCTCTACTGAGAACCTTACACTGGGTCACAGATTTACTTGTCAGCATCTGAGCTGTAGAACTCTCTGTGTGCCTGTGGACTTTATCTTGGGTCAGGTGGAGTGTTAATATTCTTAATATTGAGAAAATTGAAATTACATACCTTATTCACTGATGCCTACCAACTGCTCCTATTATGGAATTTCATAGCACAAACTTTCATATAGTAGTACGCAAAACAGAAGTTTAGAGCCTAGTACTGAGTACTGATTATACAAAAAGTATTCTCCAAGGCCTGAGACAATAAATGGACTCAAGCACACTGAAAACAAGATTCTGTGCATTCCGTGGAGTGTGTGTGTTACTTTTCTCACTCATATGTGCATTACAGGAAGGGCACTCCTTCCCGGCCAGGGCCCACAGTCATGCAGTCGAGGATCTGTTCAGTTTCTAAACAGTTGTTCTACCTGCTTCCTGAGATAAGTTTACATATAATGGCCATATGATGGCCACCGCAGAACTAGGAAGTTCCAAGTCCTTCCCTTCCTTCAGCTTTGGTTAGCTACAGACATGGAGCACATGTGTTTGCTCCTCAACTTTGCCTGTCTCATGGTCGCATCTTGCTTCACTGACTCTCTTACATGTACTTTCTCAGGAGCATTTTAAGTATGCCTTCTGTATACAATCAACTTTCTATCTCTGCTGGTTCCTGTGGGACTTGACTTAAAATAGAAAATAATTAGAAAGATTTGGATGGACCCCATAGCATCTTAATGGAGGCTTAGAAAATAGCAATCTTGGGCTCTGCAAAGCTGTGAAGGGGAACGTTCCAGATGGTGGGGCATGCTAGCTGACACCTCTGCTGGAGTAAATCATGTGTACAATGACAAAGGTTGATTAATTTTCCAAAGTGCACACTGAATACATGGAGAGAATGTTCCACTCTGGAAAGAGACTGACAGAAAGAGTTTCTTGTGTGGGTAAATGAAGGACAGCAAATGTATTTTAGATGAAATCAGACTAGAGCGTTAGACAGAATATGCTTACAGCTTTGGGGAAAAAAACAACTGATGAAAATATTATACTTAAAATCTTTGGTTACATATAAAAACCACTGGCCTGTTTTTATGTATGCTATATGAGTTAGCTGAAGAAAATTCACCAGTTCCTCAAGTAATTTGATGTTACCTTAACTTTGATTTAAATCTTTATGTTAAGTGTTTTCAATCCTTAATGTGGAAAAATAAAAAATATCATTGTTTGCAGATTGTCACATTCCTTTAAACACCAATATATTATCTCAAATTGGTACATATTAATACTTATGGATATCTAAAAGATACATGTTGACACATGTTGATATTTGAAAAAAAGGTTGTTTTTGAATCCACAAATATTGAAAATAATCCTGTCGTTAAAGATTATTATTTCATTCAACAAGTATTGCCTGAATAACATAATATGTTGTACTTTTGAGGCCACAGAATTAAAAAGGAAAATAGAAATATCAAAAATAATTATAAGTATGATCAATTCCACAAAAGGGGGAATACCAGCTGCTCAGAGAATGTATGATTGGATGATCTTACTTGGAGTCTAAGTGACATTTAGAACCTGGAGCCCTGTGTCAAGAAAGGAAGGGTGGAGTGTCCCATGAATGAGGAGAAGGGACATGTGACCAAGAGGCAGATGATCTTCACAGGCTTAGATGAAAGATTAGGCTAACTTGGGCAATGGAAACAAGCCCATTTAAAAGAACAGAGAGTAAAGACACAGATTTGTCATTTGCTAACAGACACAGGGAAAGCTAATGACATGACAGGGGTTGTAAACTATGTTAAGGTTCCTTTTTTGAGGGCTAGCATGCTAAAAAGGATGCTCATAACACTGCCATGGAGGAGCCACTCTGCAGCTGCACTGAGAAGGACAGATACCCAAGGACATCCCTGAAGAGGCTCACATTACCCCTAGAACAGGCCTGCGCCAGGGAGTAGCAATCATGTGGATACAAGAAACACTCCCAGCAGGATGTCGGGGCATTGAAATTAAATTTAGAGACTGAAAAAGTTATAAGCAAGAGGAATCATGAGGCAATGATTTCTAGGTATATACCATGAAGAAAATGAAGAATAAAGGTGTTTTGTTTCATGAGGTTTCAAAACATGAATTCTTAGGGAAGTAGAAGTATATTAGTTTTCTGTAAAATATTATATCATTTAGAATGTACAAGTATGAAGGAGGGAGGGAAATTTTAGGAATACATAACTTGACTTACTATGAATAGCACTGACTTGGAATATAAAATAGCATTTTCACAAATATGTAAAGAAGCAAATTTTTGCCACAGCAGCTTTCAAAAATGCCATTTAAGGACTAGGAAGATGGCCCACTGGATAGTGTGCTTGATCTGTAATCATGAAAACCTGAATATTGATCCCCCAAACCCATGTAAAAAGGCAGAACGAAGTGCTTCTGTAATAATAGCTTTGATGGCGTAAAGAGACAGGAGGATTTGCGAGGTGGGTGCAACTAAGGACTCCTGACACTGACTTTTGCACAGTACAGGCACAACCACAAGTGAGTGCACCCATGTACACAGTGCACATACAAATATGCCGTGTGTCCCTTGAGAAGGGGCTCTTAGGATTCACTAATGTACATTCTAACTTTAGACCGTTTGAACTAGATACTGCATAACATGGTGTAGATGTTTTTACTTAATTCAGTTCAGATGCTCATTTTTGAGCAATGTGTTATAAAATGCATATGTAATATGAGACACTCAGTTTACATAGTTAAGAAAGAAAAGGACCTTTTCAGTCTGGGCTTCTCAATGAAAGATTTAATGTTCTTGTTTCATTTAAAGTGTGGACAACATAATGGGCTTCCTACAAGTCTCTGTTGTGAATGAATATTTGTGTATATGCATATATGTGTCCACATGTATATATGCACATGTAAATATTATATTCTCACTCAGATATTCCTGAACAGTTGACACACATTAACTTGTTTTCCTCTTTGAGTTTTGAGCCTTGTCTCTTGACATTTATTTATACATTGCTATATGTAACATTTTCCTTGTGTTGGAAACTCTCTCCTTGAGCATAACACCAATGGGACATGGGACATCATGACAAGCTACTGAGTCTGGCACGTGATATGCTCACTGCCTTGCAGGGTACATGGGTTTTATCAGGGCATTCTTGGATACCAAGCACATCTGTGAGAGTTTCAAGCAGCTTGGGGACATGCAATAGGAAGTTAGACAGATGACACACAGATCTGATGTTCCTTAACGATCCTCCCAAAGTATCTGAGTTAAAAGATCCTTCAACCTCATAAGCAAAGGGAAATAAACTCTTAGGAAATATTTTAATCTCTTTTCCCCAGTTTTTAACTACAGGGAGACAGCAGAGTTTGGCCTTTCAGAAATTTATCATCCAATATTTGTGATGAAATTTTCCGTCTTTGATTCTGCTCTTTGCTCTTCGATGTACAGTGGTATTTTTACATTCTGTGGGTAGGATTAAATCCAAAGTAATGTGTTTGGTATTATAAAGATTTCCTCTGGCAGGAGTTTTAACAGTCAGTGTGAAGGACAAATAAGAAGCCGCCTAGCTGTGTGTTCTGTCGCCATCTCATTAGTTTATCTTGCTCAGAATCTGCTGCATCACCAAGAGATTTAATAATACATTCATGCATACAACAAAGATAACTACCACTTATCACCCAATGTTTTTACTAAGCTCTGCTTTCAAGGTTAATCTGATGATAAATGAAAAAATATTACTCAAAAGCAATGATATCTTTTTAAGCAATCAAAATTCAGGCAGGTCAAGTCTGGGTAAGATAACAAAAGTTGTCATCAAAAGGGATTGTTTGCTTAGAATGGTGACCTCTTAAGCATCCCTGACACCTTCATGAGAGCAGATTCTTCTGATTATGCATGCCAAAAGCTCATTAATGATATAGCATAAAGAAGATAAATTACAAAGTCAAAAAGGTGAGCACTGTAAGGCTGCAGCAAACTAAGTGAGAGCCCTCTGATTTATTGTTTTTAGGCTTGTTCTCAGTAAATGCACTAAGTCACACAGTGGAAGCTGCTCCAGGCAGGGGAAGGCCTAGTCCTGCAAAAGCCACAGGGCCCTGGCTGAGAATAACAAGGCAGCAAGACACATAACCCAGTGCTCTAATGTTTAAAACTTTCTGAGCATAGTTTGTTTGCTAGAACCATCATAGTATTTCTTTTCTCTTTTCCTAGAAGTGAGACAGAAATCTAAGATTCTGTAATTAGGACATACTGATAAGTAGGTTGAGAAAAATAAAAGCTCATTTAACAAAGACTTTGTGGGTTCAGTGACTTGGCACCAAGCCTGATGAACTGAGTTTAATCTCAGAAATCCATATGATGGAAAGAGACAGTTGATCCCGACAAGTTGTCCTGTGACCTACACATGTGTACCATTGTACATGATTCCCCCCCACACAAATAAATAAATTACTGAATAAATAAAAATAATAATATGAGGTTTTTTTGGGTTTTTGATATATAGTGTCTCCCTTGCCGTAGTTTGGCCGGGAACTTGCAATGAGGCCTAGAATGCCTTCAATTTCTCAGAAATCCGCTCGCCTCTGCCTCCCAAGTGCTTGGTGAAATTAAAATCATGTGCCAATATACCACTTAATAATTTATGAAAAGGAGTTTTAGGGATGCTGGTAGCTTGAACTTAGAGCAATAAAAGCTCTATTTGGTATTTGCTACCATTAGTGATAATGAAGTCAACTATACTTACTCCTTATTTAAAATCTTAATTGATAACTAGGTGCTTTGAGGTACTAATACTAACCAAAAATTGATATAAAATTGAATAATAACAATTGGATATATCCTTTATATCAAGGATATAGCAAGCAAGGAGCACAGGCAAAACAGAGAGGATGGGGTGGGGACTGGAGAGATGGCTCCATGGTTAAGAACACTGACTGCTATTGCAAAGGAACTGGATTTGATTCTCAGTTCCCACTTGGCAACTAACTTGTCCCTAACTCCAGTTCTAGGGAATCTGACACCCTATTTGGACCTCCATAGACATTGCAGGACATGGATGCATTTACATGCAGTCAGGAAATGCAGTCATACACAAAAAATAAAATAAAAATAATAAATTTTTAGAAAGAGAGAGAATGAGTTGTGCTGCCCAGCTCCCTGGGACATTTCTTCTTTCATTGGACTCGCACATTCTAACTCCAAGGACTCCTGACCTCTACATACATGTGCAAACACACACATATAGTAGACACACTATCATAGGCATGCAAATACCATGAATCTTGAAAACTCAGTAAACTTTTGTTAACAAAAAGCAAGATGGTTCACATCTTGTATAATTCAAAAACCTCCAAAATTAAAGGATGGACCAGTGTTGGAGGTAATGATGACTAGAACAGTAATTAAGCTCTTGCTGCATGAAGTGCCCACTGTATTGTTTACATGGACAATATTACATGAATAGTAATAATATTCTGAGATTGGTGTTTTATTTTCCATTTAAAATACCCAAAAATTGAGGTATAAGGAAAGCAAGCAAATTGGTTTGTTTTTGCACAGATGTTAGGTATTCATGCCATTGGAGTCCTCACTGCTAGCCCAAGTAAGAAAGGAACACAGACATGTCAAATTTAACAGGTTCTTCATGGAAAATGCTAGATAATGAGAGATGCTGAATGAGAGGAAACAGTGGTGGAAGGTTCATTAATTCTATTGCTGTAAAAATGAAATAGATTAACTCTTGATATTCATAAAGAAAGGAAACATCGATCAATAATGACTTCCTGAACGCTTGTTACTAAGTTGGTGTCTTGTGAAGGGTTGGCAGGTAAAGAAATGTGAGACAGAGCAGACAGAATAAAACCAGTCAGAAAAGACTAGAGCAGGGGTTTCAGGCTATGACAACAGGTCTGTGTGTAGCTGGCAGCATCATAGAGTAATAATGGAAACAATTAAAAAATAGACACTTTCTTGTCCAAATAAAAGTCATTATCGAATCAAATTCTATATGGAATTTACGTTAACATGAAAGTCACTGAGAATGTGGTACTGATTTTAAATCCTAGGTGAAATGAAGGCTGAGAGACTAAAGTGAGAAGAATAGCGAGCAAGGCAGGGGTGGGGGGTGTGACCTACATTGCCATCTGTTGGGAAAGAAGCACCTGTCACGCTGAAAGAGAGATGAAGTTGGGGAATTCCCGGTCTCAGCAGCCAGCAATACCAGCGCAGAGCAGAAACCATTTCAAGTCTGATTTATCTTTGTATACATAAACATAAAATTCACTGTCTTTATTAAACATTTTTTCCTTGACTGTTAATAAAAACAAAAAAAAAGTATATGTTATGGGGTGCTGTGTGATGTTCTGAGATTGATTTCTAAATACCATACGTTGTTTAATATTAATCAGGCTAACATAATTTCTTTATGGTGAAACACTTCAAAAACATTTCTTCAAGCTTTTAGAAATATATGCTACCTTACTGTTATAATTTGAAAAGTGTATTATAAGGGGAAAATTAATTCCAATAATTTAATTAAACCATAAATTTTAAGATTCACATGTATAATTTTAGATTAAATTTGAATGGAATTGTCTGTAGAATGACTTGCCATCTCCAGGAGACTCCTGTATTCTTGCTAATGAGTCCATGCAAGTTCCTTGGCTGCAGCCAAACATCTGCCATGGACTCTAGTCTTGGCTCTAACCAGGGCCATTTTGAGTAACCATTTGACTCTGTGGGCCTAAATTCTTTTGTATGAAAAGTTGTTTCTGCATCAGCTAAGATTAACCTGTGAGTAAGCATTCTCTTGGAATACAGATCTTGTAATTTGAAATTGAGAACTTAAAATTTATTTTTTATGTTTTTTTAAATTAAATTTTTAGTTCTTCTAAACTTTTACATAAGTATCTATTCCATTATGTAGGGTGGAGTTAATGGCTTGACTGGAGAGCTAGAATTTGGAGAAAATGGAGGTAACCCCAACGTCCACTTTGAAATCCTTGGAACCAACTATGGAGAAGAGCTTGGCAGAGGCATTCGTAAAGTAAGCCTAGACTCATTACAAATTCGGGTTTTCTCCCGTACTGTGTGTTGTGTTGTCATATAATTCTCTGTGGTGTGATCATACTGCCCATTAAAGTTCCTGTGCTACAAAGACAAAGTAACGGAGACAGTACGAGGCAGTGGAAATATCTTAGAAAGTATCGCACAGTTAATTCCATTTATGCCTTGGAACCATTTAAAAGAAGAAAGTAACTTGATGCCGACCGAGGAAAGTGGCACTACTTTCATTCACTATAATAATACTTTTATAAAGTAGTGAATCTAATATTTATATAAATTTGTAACATGCACAAAATTAGAATAAGTGCTTGGATAAATTTCATATATATAGTAAGAAAGAAAGTCTGCTATAGAAAGTGACATCGTAGTAGTTCCCTGTCTGTGTGTGTCTTGAAGTAAGTAGAAAATACTTTTCAGGAAATGAACTCCAGTTATATTCTGCAGATCACATAGAAGAGGCAGCTAAGAGCCAATAAAGTATTTTTCGTGAAATAATGGGACTGTAACTTTCTCAAGGAGAAATATAAAAGCCCTTGCAGAACGACTTCTCTATACTTTGGAGTTTCCATTTTTATATATATTTTGGTGAGGACACACTGAAGGCAATTGAGTTTGCATACAGAGCGGATAACTATGAACTTCTCAGTGTCTGAAGCTTACTGCATTGGGAATAATTGGCTCTTCCAGAAATGCTTCTTTTCACTGTTGACATGTGCCATACAGAAAACAAAGTTAGACTTGTTACTGGAAATAAGAATTTCTCAGTAAGTTTAGACTGATTTAAAACCAGGTTAGTACATTTTAATTTTTTTTCTAGTTAATAATTTCAAACACATATAGAACTGCACAAAACCCAAGATAGTTTACTGAAATCTTTCAAGGGAAGCAATCACTATTGTGATACACAAAAAGAACACAGTGGGAGTGGAAAATACCCTCATATGCTTCTCCTGACTGCATGCTTGAAATCCCTTCTCACTTGTGTAACTATTAGTCTGCATTTTACTGTGATCACTTGGCTATATTTTAATAATTTTATTACCTGTTTGAATACTTACATAACTGAGTTCACCAATATTCAGTCTTATAGTCAATCTTGCATGTGTTTATTTTTTCTTGCTTCTTGTGTTCAACATTCTGTACTCTATCATTGCTGTTATTTGTAGTTGAAATTTATTATTTTACAATGCTGCATTATTATGACTGCATCTCAGTTATATTTTGTATCCTTTTTTAGACTATTAGAAAGACTATGACAGCATTCCTGAGAATATGTCTTAGCTTGTACTTGTGCAAATATTTTTGTGTCACAGAACAGAATTACAATACAAGAACATATATCTTAGTCCTTACTGGATAGCATCATACCATTTATAATTGAAATTTATGAATTTTTGCTTATCATCAACAGTCCAAGTAAGCTCACATTGAGTCTGATCTAGCCAAACCTTTGTCAGTCTTCTAAATTTTTACAAATTTTCAGATATAATAATACATCCTCATGGATTCAGTTCAAATTCCCTGAAGTGAAAAAAGATCTTTCATATTTTTTAAGATTTGTTTATTGTAATTGTATGCATATGAGTATTTTGTCTGCAAGTATGTAAGTGCACCACATGTATGCAATACCTATAGAGGCCTGAAGAAGGTGCTGTCTTGCCTGGAACTGGCGTTACAGATAGTTGTAAGCTGGGTGTTGGGAATCAACTCCAAGGCCTCTATAAGGTCAGTCAGATGGCCCTTACCAACTGACCTGTCCCTCTAGTCCCTGGTCACATATTTTAAAGACTTTGAATTTCTCTTTGACTTCATTATACATTCAAATTGGAGGGAGGAGGTATTTTTGTTGTTTGTATGCCGTTTTGGTGAAGTAAGAATGTCTTTTGTCAATAAGAATGGTTTCTTGGAGTGACAGGTATATGACTATTTGTCCTTTGCCACTTAATTATAAGTACTACTTTCTGCTCCATGTATTTTCTTTTCATAGTATTTGTAGTATATTTAGATTTAATTTTTTATGAGTTTTCAGCCTATGTTTGCTGGCATTTATTTGTATTCAAAGAATTATTTCCTGTTCTCAGAGTCATAACACTGTGGTTACAGTCATTTTCCAAAGACTTTATAGTTCTTCTTTTTATGCTCAGGTTTTTGACTACCAAGTACCTTTTTAGATATACGGAATAAGAAAAGAGTAAAGTTTCATTCTTCAATGTGGATTGTGGTTTGTCGGGGGAGGGATACAATGAAAATATAAGTTACAAACTGTATGTATATTATGGTTTTCAATATTTGTCTTCTCCAGTGTGATCTCCTCCTAGATTGAAATACAGAACATTTCTGTCACCCAGACGGTGCCCTTATCCCCACTCCCATTCTCAATGACCGAGATATCTTGCTTGGCCTGAAAGTTCACATGCACATAAATGGACTCTGTAGTGATGTTAGTCATGTCGTCCTTCCTCCACACAGCTAATGCTGCAGTAATAACTTCAATTAGCAGTGTGTTGGTGCTTCACTTGGAGAAGTTGTTTAACTTATTTCCTATGAGTATAAAATGGCATTTGAAAAATTGTGTTTCCTGTTTATTGCTTGTACATTAAAATAGCAGTGATATTCTCTATTTTTTTGTACCGAGCTTTCTTATCCAGCTTTTAATTATAACACACTATCTGGAGATTCTTGCGTACTCACTGAAAGGTGGGTCTGAAATATCTAAATTTTTTATCACTTCTTCATAGTGTTGTACCTCTTATTTTTATTGCATCTTTGCAAATTTCATACGGTACATCTTGATTATATTAAGCCCCCTCCCCACCTGCACCTCCCCATGGTCTCTCACCATATTTCATGCATTCTGTCATATATGTTAAGGTCTAATGAGCCAAGGTTTGTCTCCAAATGATCGTTGGTGTGAGTTCATCCACTGGAGCACGGTGAGCCAATTTAGCATCTCTACCTTAAAGAAAATCAATCTTCACTATTCCAGGAGTCATTGGTTGCCAATAGTTTCTCAGCTAAGATTGGGGATTCTTTCCTATTTCCCCCATTCCATGCTGGGATTTTGTTGGGATTGAGCTTCTATGGGTCTCATGTAGGCTGTCATCATTAGTGCAACTTCACAGTCACCTGGAAGGAAACAGGGTTTTCCAAGTATACATGAAGTTGCTCATGGAATATATCTCTCACTTTTTCTTGTATTAGTCTACTACTAGGACCTCTAGAACAAAGTTGAATGAAAATAATAACAGTAGACATATTGAGTTCTTATTTACAATGCTAAAAATATATTTTTGATTAGCTTTGTTCTGGTTAATGAAGCTCCATCCCTTACTAAAATATATATAATTTTGATGAAATGCAGACTTAGTTTTTTTTAATATTATTTATTTATATTTAACAGAAACACATCCGGTTTGCTTTCCCCTTGTCTATATTTGTTATATTGATGATTCTGATCTAGGTTTTCTGAATTTGTCCATTTTGTTGGATTTCTATCCTGTTAGGCTGACCTAGCTTAGATGTATTAATAATGTGAGCCCTTCAGAGCCATGTCTGTACAGCAACAGATGTTAATCAGCTGTTGTTCATGAGACAAAGCTCAACAGAGTGGTGGCAATGCCAGATATTTAAATAACAATAGTAGGAAAATCAAAAGGAAGGTGAAAAGGTCCACATGTTTGTATAGAAATTAAGTAGTTTTGTGACAGAGAAGGAAGACCATTTAAAAGACAAATGAGTTGGGCATAATTGAATAGTCTGGGGTCAAGGCAAGTAAGAGAAAGAACTGAATATTAAGCAAAAGTTGTTGACTAACAATTAAGCTCAAGTACAAAGAGAGAGAGAGAGATTTCGATCCAGAGTTAGTTGGTGTTCCTGACCTTCAGCAAGGTAGACATTATTTTCCAGAGTAATGAAAGAGAAGGGATGAGGAAAGAGTGGGGGAACTGAAAGTAAGTCTGCATGCAGTGTAGATTTACTGGTGTGATGAAGTTAAGGTAATGGTTATAAAATACATTATATTTTCCTGAAGAAATGGGAGATGAGATTATCTGCCAAGAAGAAAAGATACTGGAATATCAAAAGCCACTGGAGATAGAGAGAAGCTTAAAGTGGCCAGATATGACCAGGAAACTAGGAAGGATGGCCAGGTGGAGAAGCTATCACATATAAGGCTCATTGGAGCAGTGATTTTGGTCATATATGTTTGTCCGTAGACTTCAGCAGACTGAGTGTGTTTCGTTAATGTCGGCTCGGGTTTCATCAGGTTGCTGTCCTTTTGTTTTATTTTTGATAGCAGTGCTGTGAAACAAGTGAGGTTAAAAACATTGGTAGGATATTACTGAGATGATAAAGCTTCATATCTACACTGGACATGGATGTCAATGAAGAGAGGAAGAGTTTTAGTAATAGAAAAAATGCATGGCTCTTGAGACAAGCCTTGAAAGGTCTGCTAAAATACTGTTTGGGTATAGTGAGAGAGCGTCAGAACCAGGAATCCTGTGTTTGGGGAGGAAGATGTCTGGATTCATGACTCTGGGGGTAAGTGTGGCCCAGTCACTCACTAAGTCATGCTTCCAGGCTAAGTAGACTTCCTGGCTCATTCAACCTTGGAAGCCTGTGTGGTCCATACAGGTTTGTCAGGGTGGTTGCTTTGCCCTGCTCTGAACTCAGGCTGTAGTTTGTGATCTGGCATTAAGATGATGTTGATTCATGTACATTAAATCATGTGTACTTCATTCTTAAGTCTATTAAATAGCTCCAGGAATTCTTTTTTAGGTTTCTGTGTGTCAACTCCTCAACACATTGTGGTGCTCCTAAGACCTAGTACCACATAAATATACAAAAGGTACTAGTATTTTAACAAACTATCTATCTATCCTTTGGTACTTTTTACATGATTGATACCCCCTAAACTTTTGAAGCCAGGTGTGTAGGCATGCAGCCATAATAACAGAATTGGAAAAACTGAAGCAAGAGGATCAAGAACTCCAGGAATACCTGAATTCCACAAAGAGACCCTGGCTCAAAAAACTCTTTTTGTCTACCTTATTTTAAAAACAATGTTAATTTTAATTAATTCTCTTTTTGAAATATTTATTTGTTAATTTATTTACGTAGGAGGACTCTCTCACACCATGATATACAATCTATACATGTAAAATGTGTAGATCAGAGGACAGGCTGCAGGAGTTGGTTCTGTCTTTTTACCATGTGAATTCAAAGGATCAAACTCAGGCTGTCAGACCTCAAAACAAACACTTTTACCCACCAAACCATCTCACAATCTCCACATATTTGTTTCCGTAGCTAATTTTTTTCTGCTCACTTTAATATCAGATAGCAATTGAATTTAAAAACCTACAAATCTAACACATCGTTTTAAGACTATGATGAATCAGTTGTGGATGTTGATGTTAATTAATAAATGGCACAATTCCTTCATGGAGACATTAGCACATTCAATGATGTTTTCAATGGTACTTAGCAAGGAGAGCATCGCCATCCAAACAACTGCAGCATAGATATACCAAATGTGTGTCCAATAGGAAGGCTCTGGTCTGTTATTCTAGCCACATCTCAGAGTGAATGGCTTTCCAACTGAGGAACCATCAGGTTGTGTTTGTTGTTTAGACAGTAGCAAAGTGTATACAAAGGCTGCAGCTTCATCACCTGGAACAGGGATCCTGTCAGATCTCATGAGCCAGGAAGATTGTGTATGCCCAGGATTTGGCAACAGATTCACAGCCCTAAATTCTGGATCACTATATGCTTCCTTGGCATTATTTGAATGAAGGTTTTATTTTTCTGAATTTGATGAGAATGTCAGAGGATTTATTTTCATTGATGCTGACCAAAGTGAAGAGATTTCCTGTTTTATATTCTGTACATATTGTTTTGCTTGGAAGTAAGGTGTTTCACTCAGAAAATGATATATTAGAGGTGTTCACACAATGTGTGTCCTGGAGATAAATTTACATGAAACTTTTTGCTTTCATCAAGATTCTCTACGTTGTCATACTGTGCAGTGATGTGGTTGTTCCTGTTTCTTCATTTGAATACAGAGTTTCCAAGAAAAAGTAATTGTAGCCATAACTTTGTATCAAGCCACCTAAAATGGAATTTATAATAGGAACATTTGAAAAATAAAGGTTATACTGGTTGAATAATTACACAAAGAATCAGTATATGTTTTCCTTAGAAGAGGAAGTATACCACCGCTTTTGCTCATCTGAATTTTCTTTGTTTTGTTTAGTTGGCTGATGCCATTCACATTTTATTGTGAGGACCAACTTCCAACATGAAAATTTAATACTCTGGACTTAAAGTCTCTGAACTTTATCACAAACAGCAAAATAAGAGCAGGAAAACAGATTAAGGACAGTTTCACAACCAATCTTAATTGCATAGTAATGTTTAGTACCTTCATAAAAGTGTTTTCTCATAAGCTGATGAAATAAAATGGTACAGCTGAGACATTTTTGCTCCCAGGTACAATGATTTCTCTGAGTTGGAACCCTTACTCACATTTTCCAACACTAAATTCACAAAGATAAAACAGCTTTGCCTTCTTGGCTAAACTCATTTTTTTTTTTTTGCAAAGGACATTAAATAGATTATTGCTGGTCCGTTTTTAATGAAGCAAAATATTTTACTGCCATGTTTTCAGAAAGATAAAAGAAATGCCTTGGTTTCAAATGGCCAAGGATGAACTATTTTGCTGATATTTTTTGATACTGGTTATTCTATTCAGGACTATGTAAAACAACATCTGCTATTCCACATTACTCTGTCTTAGATTTGCCTTTAGCAATCTTTGCAATCTGGTGTGTGTGTGTGTGTGTGTGTGTGTGTGTGTGTGTGTGTACTTATACGAATAATTTTTGTGTATGTATTTATGTGAATATAAATAAGTTTCTTGTTTAAATTCTCATCTTTTCCATTGCAATGTTACTCCATGAGATCAAAAATATTTTTTGTTGACTGTTGTATTGCCCACGTGTGTTCAGTGATAAGAATACATTAATACTCTTCTCTGCATCTAAAAATTTAGCCATCATGATTTTCCTTTATTCCAGTGAAATGTAATTAGTAAATTCACATAATTTTTTTGTGGGCATACCTCATTTATGTATGGCAATGTGTGCTGAATATCTTTAGTTATCAACTTGCACACCTGGGTTGAAGGAGCCTCAACTGGGGAATTCTTCCATTGGACTGGCCTGTGGCCATGTCTTTAGGGTATTTTCTTGATTGTTGAGTGTTGTGAGAGGGCCCAGACCACTGTGTGCTGTGCTACCCCTGGACAAGTTGTTCTGTATTGTATAAAAAAGCAGGCTAGGCATAGGCCAATGGAGTAAGCCAGTAAGCAGCATTCTTCCATGGCCTGTACTTCAGCTCTTACCTCCAGTTTTCTGCCCTGAGTTCCTAACTTGGGCTCCATCGCTGATGAACTGTGATTCAGGAGGTGTAAAATAAAATAAACCCTTTCCTCTTCAAGTTGGTTTTGATCTGAGTGTTTTGTCACAGAAATTGGAAACAAACTAGAACACCATGGTTTATTCATAATACATAGCAACACTGGAAGCTTGGTTATGTTTTTTTTGATGGTTAAGTAAGGCATTTATGTTACCTATCACAGTACTTAGTAGTTAGATTGTTACTCCAGGAAAAATGGAAGTGCTCACAAAAGTGTACGCTTGTTAGGATTGCTGGTATTGGTACTTCATCATTTCTTCCTTGAGAGTCTCATTATGCTGCAGTTCACAGAGGTGTGTGGCGTTTGCCATCAGACACACCTGAGTTAAAGTTCTGATTGTCACTGACTGTGTGATCTAAGGACTTCTCCGTAGAGTGGGTCTCAACTTCTTAATTTGTAATGTCGCTTATCTCTCAAGATTATTATGAGGTTTGAGTGAAATTATGTCTCTGGATTTTGCAGGGAGGGATAAATAAACTACTATCTATTTACAAATATACGTTTATGCAGTTCAAAGAAATGTAAAATCTGATGCTACTGTGAAAAGAAATTGCTATGTGAAGTGGGAATAATTATTTCATTTTAGATGTATGAACTAATCATTGCACAAGACAATCACAATGATAGCATGAAACTCTTATTTTTGTTGTTTTGTTTAAGGTTTTTTTCTGACTTCAAAATTCTACAAGTATATTAATCAAAGTTCAGAAGTCTAGTATCTATGATCATTTGGAAAGGAAAAAGCAGAAAATAATCTGACAGTAAATACAGTGGGCATAAGCCAAGTCTGTACATTAAGCCCATAGTTAGACAATGTGTCATCTTTGTTTACTCTCACTGTGTATATGTGTGTGTGTGTGTGTGTGTGTGTGTGTGTGTTTATTGCTTAGGATCAAACTCAGGAACCTTGTGCAGACTAGACAGGAGCTCTACCATTGTTTCATCTTTAACAGTGAATGTTGTAAAGCCAATAGCTTTTTTTGCAAACATCCTTTATGTATAATTTATAATCCACAATTAATTTGATGCCATTCCCTTTTATGGGGCTATCTCCAAGAAAATGTTTTGTACACAAAGTTATGATTGCTATTTAGTCTAATATTTGATTAAATTTCCATGGTGTGTTAAACTCTAAGATTTACTGATCTCAGGAATCACCTATGAGGAAGGTATAGTATTGACATATTTGTAGTCTTGACATATTTGTAGGTCTTCTCTGTTCCTAAGATGCTCTGCCTGCCACCAGTTGCATGTACATGTCTACAGTTGCTCTAACTTTTCTGGAGTAATTAGCTGCTCTGATGCTGAGGTCATTTCTGCAGGATTCTCATTCAGGAAAGCAGATTCACTGCCTCTTGGCAGGAGCAGGAGCTATCATTTATGGTTGGAACGATGGTGACTTCTCCGTAAGACATCAGAGATACTCAACAGAACTCAATTCCAACTCCACATTTTAACAGAAGCAACTTTCTGAAAGAGCTACAAAACCTTGATGGTTTTGCCTAGTAAGCCAGTTAACATTATGTGACAACAGGGTTAAAAAGTGCCTGTATTGCTGACAAATATTATTTCTCAGTGTGTCTGTGGGATCATTTGTGAAGCAGTTAGCATTTGGCAAACTGAGTAAAAGATCACCATCACCAATGGGAGTGGGAGTCACCCAGTCTGCAGATGCTTGGACAGAACAGGAAGGCAGAGGAAGACATCCCATTGTGCCTCCCTCGAATATAAGTACTCTTGATGTCAGGCCTTTGAACTACGATTGAGGACTACACACCTGGTCCATGTTCTTGGGTCTTAAACTAAGACCAGGACCTATGCCATGGTTTTCTGATTCTCAGACTTTTGGGTCTGGACTGGCATTGTGCAATCCACTTTCCAATCCTCTAGTTTTCAGACAGTTGATCTTGAAACTTCTTAGTTTCTGTAAATGCAGGAGCCAAGGGACCAATCCTTCAAAATACATTTCTTTACATAATATGTACTTATGATGATATATACCAAGAGGATTCTGCATGGTATTAGTCCTGTTTTTCTGGAAAACCTTGAATCTACTTAATATGGTCTGTTTCAGTATTTTTAGGGAAAGAAATTATTTGTAAGCAAACAGTTGTTATTAGTCCTATAGACTCAGAGATATGCATGTCCTCATATAGAAACTCATAGATTGCCTAATGCCATCTCCAGTCTAAATACAGAGGACTGGCTGGATTGGGCTCAATGCCATAACAGATACAGAAGATTTAATTTACTTCCTATCCCACTAGATAATATGCATAAGGGGACAGAGTGACATCTCCCTCATCTCAAACTCTGTCCAGAATTAAGTATGAGGACAGTAGTTCTGAAAGGAACCTAGATTATGAATCTATAGAATAGAGATCTATGTATACAGATACTTCTTTAACAAGGTCTCACTCATTGTTGTAACTGAATTTCTAAGTGGTTGATACAAAAGTTTATTTAAAAGAGGGGGCAGTAAAAAGTCAAAAGCAAATCATTTCTTCATGTGTGTTGGAAACTCACAGCAGATTCATGTATTACACAGTGACATTTACATCAGAGAAGGCTCATCAGAAGCACAGTCTAGGAGGTTCCCAGTCTTCATGTTCTCAGCCTTTCCCCCTCAAAATCGCTCTATAGGCTGTTCAGATCTCCAAGCATATATCTTCTTACTTTCTCAGGCTTATCAGAAGGCATCCTCGAGGGAATTATAAATTCTCTTTTAACAGGAAATGGGTTTCATGTAGTAGGAATGAGCAAAAACCTTGTACAGTATTGGTCGCAGAATCTAATTGTTTTCTAGTAGAGCTTTGGCAAGTCATTTGACAGGGTGATAACCATACCTGCCTTGTACAATGATCAACAGAATACCTGTGCTAATGCTGAAACTGGGGCTATCATCGTAGTTTTGGACAACAGTTACTTGATTTTTTTCCTCTTTTCTTTCTCTTTTAGAATTTTTTTCTTTTTAGTTTTTTTGTTTTAAACCAGTAAATCTGACCTACTGGGTCAGGCATGAAACCATGAATGAATCCTAGTTAAGATGGTCTACGGTGACTGAAAAATGAATGATGTACATTTTTATATTTTAGGTAGAAATTACACTATTAATTAAAGTCTGAGACTTTAGGATGACCTAAATGTGTGTTCTCACCCCCTTAAAATTTCTGCCATTAGTAAATTTCTTTCTTGAAAATAGGTCATAGAACCATAAAAACAAACAACCCATATTGTTGCTGTTCCAGAGTACAAGATAATTGATTTCATGTTAGCATGTGGAGCATGATATCACTACACCTGTAGTAGTCCATGTATGCTGTGTTACACACAACAGGAATATACTGTTCATAAATTAACTTGGAGACTATTTACATATGCCTGTGAATCACTGTGTATTTCTTATTATGGCCCTGTTTTAAGGAAAGAGTATTAACAAGTACAAAATTTAAGAATACATATACACATGTTCATTGATACTTCCACAATTAGCATAACTAAATTCTTATTTACCTGATGATAAGTGCTTTTCAGAATATGCAATTTTCCCCTTTCCTTGTGCCTCTGAAACACGTGAAAACATTGCTGGGAACAATGAGCATTTATTTCTACCTGTGTGAAAGCAACTAGTATTTATTTTCTTCCTCTTACTGGTAGAGTTCTGTCTTAAGATATGTCATATTTAAAATTTTCTGTTTACCTTAAGGGAAGATAATCTTCCTCAAGATTTATCAGAAGTTGTCACAGATTATTGGAAACATTCTGTGAGTTTTTCATATTAAAGCACCCTGCATTCAAAGAACTTCAGAAGCCGTGTTTTTTAGTGGGTAAACAAGCCATTTTATTTTGGGGAAGACACTTTGACATTCGAGTGTACAATGCAGAGTGTGTTATTAGAAGCAGGATTGTGGCATTTTGATCATTTTCAGCTCTATTCAATAAATATTTCTATTTCAGTTGGGATTTTAAAATTTCAAGTAACTTTAAAATATGACAATTTAATTAATTTTGAATTTTATTTATTATATTTGTGTGTGTGTGTTTATGGTGTGTGGTTGTGAGTGTGTGTGTGAGGAAGTCAGGCAACTTCTAGGAGATTCTTCTCCCTTGCTTGGGTCCAGGTTACAATGCAGGTTATCAGATTTGTAAAGCAAGCACCTTTGTCCACTGAGACATCTTGCTGGCCTGCAATTGTATGTATAATATAATAATGAAACTCAAAATTATTTTTAAATCTTTTATTTATTATCTTTATGTTATGTGTATGAGTGCACTCATGTACATAAGTGCAGTCATGTTGTGCAGTGCCCACAGAGGACAGAAGAGGCCCTTGGACCCTTTGGAACCTGAGTTATGGACAGTTGTTAGCTGCAGTGTGAGTGCTGGGAACCAAACTTAGATCCTTTGCAAGAGCAATCACTCTTAAATGCTGAGCCATCTCTCCTACACCTTAAACTCAAAATTCTAATAACAAACTTGTTTTTAATATATAAAATACATCTTCCATAAATGATACCCACTAACAAAAGCTTGGAAACTTTGAAAAACAACCCTGAAAGCTTATGACTTTATTTGCTCTAACATTAAAAATTAGTATTTGACAGGGATTTTTTTTCCCATGTAATTTGGAGTTAGATTTTGATGAATTAGTAATATAAAGCAATTAATTATTTTAATTTTATCAATAGTATTATCAAATTATAGTATCCATACTGCTGTTTTTAAAAAGTATTTTTATTTTATGTGTTTGAATATACTACAGGCATGTATGTGAGTGCACTCTGTGCATGCAATGCCTAGGGAGGACAGAAGAGGCCGTGAACCCTGGAAGTGGAATTAGAGATGGTTGCTAGTCCCATGTGAGTTCTAAGAACTAAACCTGAGTCTTCTGGAAGAGCAGTCGGTGCTCTAAATTACAGAGCCCTCACTCCAGCCCCATATCTGCACTGTTTCTAACTTGAGATTAGTTCTCAGATTCAGACCCAAATGCTTGCTATTGACTGAATATGCTTTTACATGACTGAAGAAATAAAAGAAAGGCATAAAAGCAGAACCAATAAAACTTTAAATCCACAAATATATAAAAGTCTCAATTTTTTGACAAACTTCAAATAATTAATTCTAATGGCCATTTTCCAAGGTTATAGTAAATATTTTTATTCCAGAATAAAATCTCATTATGACTGAAAGTATTTCTATCAGAAATTTGTATGTTCATAAAATCTGATGTTGCTGATTCTCATTTTGAATTAAAATGCTGGCCTGCTCCCTACCTGTCTAACCACTACTGTTTTTTGTTTTGTTTTATTTGAACTTTTGGAGACATGATCTCACAGAGACCTTCCTGGCTGCACTATTATTTTGACTTAATCATCATGTTCACTGAATTCTTGAATCTTTCCAGTAAACTGTCTATGAACTGAATAAATCATCTAGTAAAGCTGCGTGAGAAGCTGTTTGTTTAGAACTGTTATCAATATGAAAATAAAAGGTTTTGAAATAAAGATGTGCTTTGAGTAATTAGAAGCACTTTTATGATTCAGACCAATTCAGATGCAATAAGGGATCTTTACATTCATTGGCAGTGAATTTAATTTTTAAAATTCAGTAAGTATACTATTTCCAGGATTATTAAATACTACTATAATAGCAAAATAACATTTCTGAATTCTTTTCTTAATAACCAAAAGTGAGAAGTGACTCCCATTTTAACACAGTTCAACAACTTGGATTAATATAGGACGTGCCTTGAAATGCGAAGAGCTCTCCTCTCAGATGCATCTGAAGCATTTCTTAATCAGAGCTTTGGAGGGTTTGATACAGGAGAACATGAATGAAAACAGTTCTGTGCTTTAAACAGAAATGCACTGGAAATGCTTTGCTGGTGTATTCTTTCTTTTGATTCTTTCAAGGTTGGTATGAACTGTATCCCAGACTGAGATGAGGAATCTTTCAGTTGTGGGTTCAAACACTTCAGTGTCTGATTGTAGACATTCAGAGCAATGACACGACTTGAATATGTTCTCTTCCATTAAAAGCAGGAGACAATTTCTATTCAGGGTTATGGAAAATTGTTATAATTCTCATACTCATGTGGAACATATTGTATTAATATATAATTTTTCTTGCAAAGAAAATTGGAAAGTGTACAATTGTTCTTAGGACAACCACATATTTATAATGCAGGGAAAGGTTCTCATCTCATCTTTTTTTTAATGAAAACTGTAGAATAATTTCTATTTCACCTTCTTCACCTTTCTATGATTTTAGCAGTTAAGAGGAAAAAGTCTTTATTCCTACACTTCTTCTCTTTACTCTCTGTTCTAGAGCACTAGACAATTAATTAGATACCATTTCATCTATACTTTGTATTTTATAGTCTTATGAGCTGGATCTAGTATTTTATTCATTGCTGAACATATCAGAGTTCCTCATGATAGGTTTTTGTTCATTTGTTTCTTTGTCCCAAATATTTCAGAGAGGCCCAAAATTAGGGACTAGCAAACTTTGGTGGAACATCTCTGTCTTCTATGTGTGGAATGACTTGGTTCAGAGAATTGAGTGACTCACATGGGAACCTTTGGTTTGCTAAAAGCTCCAAGACTTTGACTGCTAGGTAAAGACCTTCCATTGGGTCATGGCATCCCACAGTGGTGTTTTGTTTTTTCATTCATCATAGGTCTAGAACTGTGTCCAAGTATGTTTATACTTAGTTTTTTCACATTTATAGTTTATTATGTTCCAAGAAAAATCTATCTAAAATCTCACTAAAATTTTCAGCTTCCATAAATTAACTTCAATTTGCTTCTTCTTTCCCCTTGTCAACTCTGGTTCAATGCAGAATTCTGTGGGCTGTACACTGTCATGAACTTGACTGTCTTTGAAAGGTTTTATTTAATATTTAACTTTAGCACTTTATATTTTTCTTGCATATCCTATGTTTTGTTTATGACAGAAAACAAAAGGCTGGAGAGATGGCTCAATGGTTTTAAGGGCACTGGGTGCTCTTGTAGAAGACCTGGGTTCATTTCTCAGCACTGATATTGCAACTAATAACTGTCAGTAACTCCAGGTCCAGGGGATCAATGCCTTCTTCTGACCTTCGACAGGCATTTTATGACATGGGTGTACTTGCATACATTCAGGCAAAACACACATACACATAAAATAAAAAATAATGAATTAAAATACTTCCATTCCTCTCCTCAAGGCTGTCCTTCTCTCTGTATGTCTTTCTTTCTTTCTTTCATTCTTTCTTTCTTTCTTTCTTTCTTTCTTTCCTTCTTTTTTTTCTCTCATTCAGATAGCAACTACACTTTACATCCCTATGAACTTTAAATTAATTTTTATCTTACTCTTGTAAGCTGAAATACATATTTTTATGTGGCATAAGAATCATTTGGAAATTTCTGTTAAAAATTATCATGTGTTATTTTAGGCATGTATTTCCTGTCAACAGGCTTATATTTTGGAAGTGAGAATCACACTGTCATCAGCCACCAAAATCAAGGCATCTTTTCTTTATAAAACACCCAGCCTCAGGTAGTTTTCTATAGGAATACAAAGTGGACTAAGATACACAGTATACTAATAGTATATACAAATACAGAACTGAGTCAGACATTTTTACATGAGTAATTTTTACTATGTACTGTCACATGGATGACAGACCTACAAAATACTTTGACTCTTTCTTGAATCTTACATTGAACTGTGTCACAGCATGACATACAGAAAGCTCTAGTCATTCAAAACACCCAGTTTGTGTCATATTTCCATGTTGGCATTATAATGCTGTTAAAGCACATAATTTGAAGGCACGTAAAGAGACATGAATAATTCTAGGAAAGATGCAAAGTGATTTCACAACTTCCATATGAGAGTAAAAACAGTTGAAGCCAATTCAGGTGCTGTGAATACAGACCCCATTCAGATGCTGTGGAATACAGACTACAGTTTGACTAAGCTACAAAACATGGCAGGTTTTACCTGGCAGGCCAGGCTTCCACATTTATAACATCAACAACAGAAATCACACAAAGGCAAGATAGATCCAAGAAACTAACAAATGCTTTGATTGTCTGCCAAGATTGGTTATGGTAATTAAGAGATGATTAAAGAAAATGAACTGTGCATCCCTGTGGCCTTGCAATGAGTAGTATATTTCAATCCAATGAAATCACTGTGCTAAAGGATGTTCTCTAGTCAGAAATGAGAAGTGATACCTTATTGATTAGTATACTAATAGTAGCTTTAAAGAAACAGTAAGGTTTAATTACTATTTTAGCCACCCCACATCTGTAGCACTAATTTTATCAACATTGAGATTGTATGAGTAGAAGGAATTTACATCTATAATAAATAAGTTGAAAAGATATTTCTTATCTTGTCATTTAAGAATTCTATTGATATTAATCATTTACTAAAAGGAAATGTTACTAATAGTGAATATCATATCTATTTGTGCCTCCGTTATATAAGAAAAATACAGTTTTGTTATTTCCTATGTCTCCAACATTTTTCTGACTTGAGAAGGGCAAAGAAACAAGATAGAATTTTTGAGTCTTTATTGTTTATTTCTGGGAAATTGAATGGCAACATAAAAAACTTAATGTTATGAGTGATTACCTCTGGACGGAAAGTGTGTACATTGGCTAATGGTTGTATTATAATTAATTGTGGGTCACACATTTTTAAAAATAATTTTCCTCATGAAAGTATTGCTTCTTGATCAAATCCCTTGTTTCTGAGTCCTGGCATTCTTTATTTTCATAAAAGAGGCTTCAGATCATACAAATAAACTGTGCAGGAATAAAAACCAAGTTCAGACTTTCTTCTAATGGTAACAAAATAAAATGGTAATGATAAAAATTGGAGGACATTTCTTAATAGAGAAAATAGGAGGGAAAAAAAGGATTTTCACTGACTAAAGATCAAATGAGAAAATAAGATTATGAGTATGCCAAAAAAACTAATGAAAGCTATTAAAATAGTTAAGAGAAGTGTGTTGCAGTAGAAACCCATGAAGGAATTAAAGACATTTAGGTTGAAATGAAAACCATATCAATAATATTTTCATGTATTTAATGGCATACAGGCATAATGGCAAATATGGCCATTTCATGCTTTTTCATGGATATGTTCTGAATCAAAGTTTCATCATGTTAAGAGAAAGAACATGGCATGTGCATGACTCTCTCAATGCATATTATGTGCATGACTCTCAGTATATGTGGGGGTTCCAGGGGGCCTTGCTCCTGTCCAGCAGGTCAGCTCCTGGAGGAATTTCCACACAGGGGACTGGGGAAAGGGAGTCCACTGTCTGCCAGTTCCTCAGCCTTCCCTTCCCAGAGACAATTAGACACAATAGGGAGTCTAGTCAAAGCAGGGACTCATTTATTAGGGAGTGCCAGGCAACATATAAAGGCAAAAACTGCAAAGGAGTTTTCCATAGTGAGGTGAGCACAACCGATTGTTTTAAAGGTCCAGTGAGCATGTATGTATTGGGTCTCATAGCAACCTGGGGCTGATCATGTACATGTAAGACCCAACCAGGCTGATCCCGTACTGCCCAAGACCTAACTAACTCTTTTTCAAAAACAAGTTAGGACATGCCTAGGCTGCGCCCTTCTTACTTCCTTCAAGCACCATCTTACTGGTACTTGTTACAGGGCCCCTCCTGCATATGCGTAGCCCCCCAGCACCTGATGATGAGGTGTGTAAAACAGAACCTGTTAATGCTGCCCCACATGTCCATATGCCATGATAAGCTGCTGTGAGTTAAACAGAGCCAACAGATGCAGAAGCAAATAGCTATGGACAAATAGCTGCATAAGTCACCTGATTCTAAATCTCATCATTCTAGCTGCAACTGTTCCCTGCTGCTCGTGCATGCATACATTCATTGTCCTCCCCGTTCTGGTGACAGAATTGTAAGTGTGTGGAATGAGGTAGTAAAAGAGTCACATCACACTGATCTACTGGAAGAAGTTGGCACTGGCTCAGAAGTTTGATAGAGAAGTGATATGCACAGTCCTTACCTGTAATGCCATGATGCCAGGATAGATAAGATTTCAGAAAGGCAGGGAAGTGTCAAATGCAGAAGGGTCAAGTGGATGTACTTTGCCTAGTTTATCTTTTTATTCCAAGGGGACCCTGCCACATTCCTAGATTACAAATATTTAATCACTTAATAGTCTATGCATAAAAGGAAAAATGGTGATAGAGAGTAGTGCCTAACAGCAACCTTGCTAACTTTGTTTTATCTGATGTGTCAGTTACTTTTCTGTTGCTGTGGTAAAACACTGTGCCCAAGGCAACTTAGAGAAGGAAGAGCTTACTTGGCTTATGCTTCACAAGATGATAGTCCATAAAGGCACCAGAGGCATGGCAGCAGAAATGGTTAGAGAAAAAAGCTGAATGATGGCGTCCAAGCAGTCACAGGAAGCAAGGAGATACAGGAAGTCCTGCAAGGCTTAAGAATTCTCAAAGCCCACCCCCCAGTGACATATTTCCTTCAACAAGGCTGCACCTTCTAAAGCCTCCCAAAATAATGTCACCAGCTGGGGACAAAATGTCCAAATACGTGGAGTTTATGGGGGACATTCTCATTTAAACTACCACATTCAACCACCCAGTATTCATCACAGTCCTCTAGAGGAACAGAACTGATAGAACAAATATGTATTACCACACTTGATCTTAGCCAAAAGGCCAAGAAGTGGTTGAATAATTATCAGAAAATGGGATTTATTAGATTGACTTACAGGATAGGGGCTGGGTAGTCCAACAGTGGGCATCACATGGGAGAAACTGAGAAAGCAAACCAGCAGCTGCTCAGTTCACTAAGCAGGTGCCTCAGTGGTTCTAATCTGATGATGAAGCCAAACCGTTCTTGGAGAATTGGCCTTTGGTCTACTTGGAAGGCCAAAGAGGAGTTGTGAGGTGAGTGAAGAATGGGAAATCAGCAACACTGCTTTTCCCTCACACCTCTGTATATGTGGGCCATTTCAGAAGGTGACACCCACGCTGAGGGAGGGATTTCTCCTTATATTTGACCTTTCCCATGGAACGCTGCTGCAGACACACCCGAAGCCCTTTCTCTTAGTTGATTCCGTGTCCAATCAAATTGACCGTCACAAGATTAACCACCACAGACCCTATGCAGAATTAAGACTCTAAAGTGCGAAGGGATTTAAGTAGTCACTAGACTATCAGCTAATGTAATTGCTCCAATTAATCACAATTAGCCCTTGAAACTGAAAATGTCTAATCTCTCAGTAGCTAGTTTTCTAGTACCCTGAAGAAGAAGTTCATAGTCCATTAAAAAACAGTCTTGCATATGTTCCCTATCTTGATATCAGAAATAATTCGATAGGTAAATATAAATGCCAGGTCTCATAAGAATATACTTCATGAATATAATTCTTGGCAATGACACTTGACTGAAGAAATTTGGAAAATCCAATTGCAGAAATGAATCAAATGTTGCACATTACTATCAATTTTTCTGGAAAGCTTTTGATTATTAAGATGTGTTTAAGCAAGGGAAGGTAATAATGAACATGTTCAGTTATGTCTGACCCCATATTTCAAAGAAATGTGAATGTAATGATCACATACTGAAGATCCATAATTGTATTTTATTAATTCCTTCAGTAATTGGAATTATAATAAATATCACCTTCAATGTATATATCTTCAGTTTCCTGGGATTTCAGTTTTTCAGTTCTTTCAAGATTATACTAAATATTATCTAAGGATTTGTACTAGTCATATTTTCATTACTACAGCATAATCAACTTATAAAGAGGATAGGTTAATTTGACTCACAGGTTTAGTCATTTGATGCTATTGCTTTGGAGCATGATTGAGGCAGGAGATCATGGTAAGAGCACAAGGTCCAATAAAGTCCATTAACTGCATGACTGCATGAAAGAAGATAGATAGGTAGATAGATAGATAGATAATATATAGATGGATAATAGATAGATAATAGATGGATAGATAGATAATAGATGGATGGATAGATAGATAATAGAGAGATTAACAGATCAATGGATAGATAGATAATAGATAGATAGATAGATAGATAATAGATGGATAGATAGATAATAGATAGATAGATAGATGATACTAAGATAGGCATAAAGACAGACAAATACAGAAAGACCAGTATTCCATATCCCCTAAGGCATTCCCCCAGTGACTTAAGTCTTCCTGTAAATGTTTAGCCCTTAAATGTTGAACTACCTTCCAGTAGCACCAATCCAAGGTACAAGCCTTTAAAAAATGCCTTCGGGCACATCCTAGGTCTCCAAATTATGGCAGTTTTATATATCTATATCTAACTATCTATATGTGTGTGTGCTTTTTTTGTGTATTTCTGATTGAATTTTTGTGTATTACATATACAATATCGTAATCATCTTTATACATCCTTCCCATTGGTACATTCACATAGACCACCCCACTGGATTTCATGCATTCCATCATCTATGTTAAGGACTCTTGAGTCAAGTTCATGTTCCTAGACATCCCTCAGTGTAACTTTATCTATTTGAGTCCATTTGAGTCTAACCAGCCTATCAAAAGTCATTTGCTTAAAGAAGATCAGCTTTTCCTCACCCAGCAGTAATCAGCTGCTGAATAGTTATTTGGCTAAGATTGGGGCCCGCAGTGCATATCTGCTGTTCTGTGCTTGGTTTTTGTCTGCTTGAGTCTACACAGGTAATGTACTTGCTTTCACCATTGCTGTAAGTTCATGTGGGCGAGATCCCAGGAGCCTGTAAGACTCTTATTTCCATATAGTCATGTACCTCCTTCCTCCCTGAGGTGCTCTTACAATCTTTACCCCCCTCCCTGAAGTTTAATACAGGAGTCCTGTCCAAGGACCCGCACTCTGCAGACTCTTATTCTTTACACTTTGGCCATTTGTATCCCTTTGTGTTCATGGTCCAGTGTTGCATGAGGGGGCTTCATTGATGAGAGTTGAGAAATGCGTTAATAATCTCTGTACCCCTTGTTCCACTATGTTCCATGAGCCTTAGGTATAGAAGTTGCATTGTGGATGTGTCACATAGGATTGGGCATTTCACAGAAACTTAATCTCTGTGAGTGACCAGTTGTGGAACTCTGTAATAGTCTCTGTCTGTTGCAAAAGAAAATTCTTTGATGTGTAGTGACTAGCATACTTGTCTGTAAATGTTAGGATCCACATTTAGCACATAGTAAGAAATTACATTAGACTAGAGTTGTGACAGCCTTGGGGTTTTTTCTAAGATCTATGACTTCTCCATCCATATGTACTCAGCTATGTTTACAGTACCACACATGAGCTCCCTCCCATTGAGTGGGGTTTAAGTCCAATTAGGAAAGCTGTTCATTACCCCAAGATAAAAGTTCCATTACTACACCAATATAGTTTCCTTTGCCAGTCATTGTTTTTGTTAGATCTTAAAGTTGAGTTGGACCATCAACTAATGGTCTTCCTTAGCAGTTTGCGTAATGTTCGCTAAAACTATGAGAATAAGCCTTAAGGAAGAGGATTCCACATTTGTTCCAACTCCATTGATCCAATTCTGTGACTGAAGTATGTCTTGTCCTGAGCAATAAGGCCTTATTTTCAATTTCTGAGAGGTAATCACTGGCTGTGGCAATAGCCTGTGTAATTTTGAGAGACTCTTGAACTATCCTGGCCAACAACTCAAAGGGAGGTTTCTCCTGTCTGATACTGTTTTTTGTTGTTGTTGTTGTTATGTAGCCTTCAGCTATGCACATGTGCTCTATGTGTAATTTTTCAGTAGGTTTCTGACCTAATATAATTCTGGCTGTATTTTTTGTACCACCTAGGCATTGTTTTTCTTTCCTTTATCTCTCCCTGTCTAGAAGAACTTTTGGGGTGTGAAATTTGCAACTTGACACAGCTTAGAGTCATGTGACAGGGAAGGTTTGACTGAGAAATCACTTAGATCATATTGCTTGTGAACATGTCTAAGAGGGATTGTCTTATTGTTATTTGATGTAGCAGTTCCCAGCCCACTGTGAGCAGCCCCATTCCTAGGCAGATGGTCCTCCTTGTATTAAAATGCTAGATAAGAAGCTAGAGAGATGACTCAGCGGTAAAGAACACTGGATGCTCTTGCAGCAGACCTGGATCCAATTCCCAGCACCCACATGGTACCTAACAACCATATGTGCATTTCTGCTATTATTGATATGAGCAAAGCACAGTTAAATAAGAAACACAGATTTCTTGTCAAATAGAGCTTATTGTCCTTGTATGTGATAGCTTCACTTGTCAACGTGACACACCTCGAAGAGGGAGCCAAAAATTGGGGAATTTCCTCTATCTCTGTTCTGTGGGCATGTCTGTGAGGCATTTTCTTGATTGCTAGTGATGTTTAAGGGCCCAGCCCACTGTGGGTGCTGCTGCTCCTGAGCAGGTGGTCCTAGTTTTATAGCAGGCCAGAGGAGTAAGGCAGTAAGTTCATTCTTCCATGGTGTCTGCTATAGCTCCTGCCTCCAGGTTCCTGCCCTGCTTTGGTTTCCCTCACTGCTGGACTGTGATCAGAACATATAAGCCACATAATAACAATAATAACAACCTTTTTCTCCCCAAGTTTGTTTTGGCTTCTGTTTCATCACAGCAATAGAAAGAAAACTAGGATAGCCTTTGTGATATTAAAATCTGTAGTTTTTTTACATTACTTTATGTGTAAAGATTCTGGTGGGTTAATGTTTATATGCAGCAGATATATATGTATCAATAAGTTATCCATGAAATTATTCCAGAAATGGGGAGTTCTGTTATGTATATAATGCATGCTTAGATTAGAAATACATTACAGAAGATATTGATATTTTGTCAACCTTGAAAGTGTGATTTTTAACCAGCATCCTCATCTATAGATCTATGGAGCTTACTCCAAAACCAATTTTAATTTGAGAGCAAAGTTTCTTTTACATTCTGCATTGCTTTTCTAAATACATTTCTACATAATCCATATAAAAGGCACTATTGAAATGTATTACACCCAAAATTTTAATAACCAAGATGTCTATATTTTTTTTAAAACCAAACTAAGTTCCTATAACGGTCTTACTATGAAGCCTGGTCCATCCAGGAGGGAACAGCAGCCTCAGCTTCAGGCCCAAATGATGGACTGTGGCCAACATGAACCAAAGTTGATCCTTCTCCCCCTAAATTGCTTTCTGTCAGGGATTTGCTCACAACTATGAGAAAAATAACTAGCACCCATGGGATGGTTAGAAGTATGCTGCAGAGACTGTCACCACTCTGAGGCACGGTCTCCAAGAGCTATTCCAAGCTGACATGTTTGCCACAGAAACCAAAGGTAACTGTCAAGGCCAACTGACACACTACTTGGTGGCCTAATGCACTCTTTTTTGACAGTAATATATGACAACACTGGTGAAGGGTGTCGTCTTTTTCTTTTTCTTTAATTTTTTAATTGAATTTTTGTATATCATACAGAACATCTCAATCTTAATGATCTTTATACCTACTTCCACACTGGCACCCCTCTGTAGCCTCTCAACTGGAATTCATTCATTCTGTCATTTGTGTCAAGGCCTTTTGGGCCAAACTACTGTCCCCAGAGGTTCTTCAATGCAAGTACATCTGCTGAGATCTAGTCAGCCTATCCAGAGTCCCTCACTTTAGGAAGATTAGCTCTTCCTCATCTATCAGTAATCAGTTGTCAATATTTATGCATCTAAGATTGGGGTCTATTATATATTGTTCCAGTTCTATGTGGGTTTTTGTCTGCTGAGTTTGCATGGGTCCTGAACTTGCTGACACCAATGATGTAGATACAAGTGAGCAGAGCCCAGGAGCTTCTGGAACCTTGCTTCATGCAGCTTCTCCCTGGCTCTTACAATCTTTCCACCTCATCTTCTTCAATGGTCCCTGAACCCTGGGTAAAGTTTAAGATAGGAGCTCTGTCAAAGGACCAGCATTCTGCAGACTCTGATTTTCTGTGCTTGCTCATTTGTGTCATTTTGTGTTCATGGCCCTCTTTTGCATGAGGGAGATTCATTATGAGAATTAAGAGATCCGTTAGAGTCCCCTTTACTTCTTGTTCTATGTTCCATGAGCCTTAGGTGTAGATGTTGCATTGTAGCTGTGCCACTTAGGATTTGGCAATTCACAGACAATGTCTGTGTGTGATTAGTTGTGGTCCTCTGTAATGGTCACCATCTGGTGCAAAAGAAGCTTCTTTGACGAGTGGTGACTGGGATATTTGTCTGCAAATACAAAGATATATATTTTGTACATAAAAATTTACCTGAATCTGTGAAAGTCTTGTGACTTTTGCTAAAATAATGACCTCTCCAGCAATAGGTATTTGACTATATATATATATTTACAGTACCACACATGTTTCCTCCCTTTGAATAGACTTTTAGTCAAATTATGTAGTTTTTCATTTTTATCCCAAGATAAAAATGCCACTACTGCACCCATGTCCTGTCCTGTGCTAGTCACTGATGGGGTTATTTGGTCTTGAAGCTGGTGTTGGAGCACCTTGGGTAGTACTGCAAAGCAACGAGAGCTAGTCTTCAGGGAAAGTGGCTTACAGGTCAGTTCCAGCTCCATTGCTCCAGATCCTGTGTCCAAAGTGTATCCTGTTTTCAGCAATAGGGTCTTATCTTGAAGTTCTGAGTGGCAGTCAAGGGCTGTGGCAATAACCTGTGTAATCTGGGGAATCTCTTGAGCTACCCTGGTCAACAAGTCAAAGAAGAGTTTCCTCTCTGGCACTATTTCTTGTTATGTAGGCATTAGCTGTGCACATGGACACCTGTAGAATTTGGGGATGTGTAACTTTTCATCAGGTTGTTGGACTAATAAGATACCTTTTGTTTTTTTAACTAGCTATGAATTATTTGTTTCTCCTCACTCTCTTCCAGTCTAACTCTCTCTCCATGCCTTCTGCATTTGAAGTATCCCATTTTCCCCATTTCTCCCATGATATTACCAGTCCTTTATGGAAGCTACCACACTACCTTTCTGGAGTCCCTTCTTTCCCTTTATTGCCAAAATTCCTGGTATAGTACTCCCATTAAAATATCCCCATTATATCCATTTCTCATGTAGTAACACCTGACTCCTACTGTTATTCTCTCTCAGCTACCTTCTTTCCCTTTACCTCCCTGGTTCTGTTCCATTATTCTGGGTCCTTCAGTTACATAAGGATATATCTTCACAAATATGGATGTACCACTAGAATCCACCTATGAGAAAGAACATATAATGCTTGTTTTTCTGAGTCTGTGTTTCTTCACTTAGTATAAGTTTCTACTGCTATCCAATTACCTGCAAATTTCATGATTTCATCTTTCTTTACTGATGAGTAGAACTCTATTGTGTAAATGGACCACATTTTCATTATCCAGTCATCACTTGAGGACACTTAGGTTGCTTCCATCTCTTAGCTATTGGGAAAAGAGCAGCCGCAAACATGGATGTACAAGTATTTCTTCATTAGGGTGCATCCTTTGGGTATATGCCAAGAAGTGGTATGACCGGGTCAAATGGTAGATTCAATTTTAGTTTTTAAGAGTTCTGCACACTGCTTCCCGTAGGGGTTGTAGAGTTTGCACTTCCACCAGAGGTGAATGAGTGTTCCCCTTGCCCCACATCATGTCTAGCATTTGAAATCCTTTGTTCTCTTGATCTTAGTCAATCTGACTGGTATAAGATAAAATCTTTCCATGGTTTTAATTTGCATTTTCCTAATTATTAAGAATGTTGAACACGTTTTAAGATGTTTCTCAGCCATTTTTATTTCTACTTTTGGGAACTCTTTGCTCAGATCCTTAGTCCATCTTTTAATTAAGTCATTTGTTTTTTTGAATCTTTATTTTGGTTCTTTATATTTTCTGAATGTTAAAACTCTTTCAGATGTGTCACTGGTAAAGAGGTTCTCTTCACCTTCTTGGTTGTTTCTTTTGCCATACATAAGTTTCTAAGTTTAATAAGATCCCACTTGTTGATTCTTGACCTTAATTCCAGAGCTACTGATGTCTCGTTTAGATAGTCCCTTCCTACCCCTGTGTCTTGTAGGTTATTGCCAATGTTTTCTTCTAAAAGTTTCAAATTGCAGGTTTCACATTGAGGTCTTTGATCCATTTGGAGTTGACTTTTGTGCAAAGTGAAAGAAAAGGGTCCAGCTTCATTCTTCTACAGGTGGAGATCCAGTTTTGCCAGCACCATTTGCTGAAAATACTATCTTTCCTCTAGTGAGTGTTCTTGGCCCCTTTGTCAAATACCAGGTAGAGGTTGAAAATGCATTTACATAGGTTTGGGGCTTCAAGTATGTTCCATTGATCTATAGGTCTATTTCTGTGCCAGTATCAGGCTATTTTTATAACTATAGCTCTGTAATGTAGTTTGAAATCTGATATATTAATCCCCACAGCATTGCTCTTTGTGCTGAGAGTTGCTTTGCCTATCTGGGGTCTTTTGTAATTTAATATAAATTATAGGATGGTTTCTTCTAATTCTGTGAATAGTGTCATGGGGATTTTGATTAACATTCATTGAATCTATAAATAGCTTTTAGTAAGATTGTCATTTTCATCATATTAATTCTTCTGATCCATGAGCAAGGGAGGGCCTTCCACTTCTGGTGTCTTCCTCAATCTCTTTCTTTAAATATTTAGAATTTTCATTATAAAGATCTTTAATGTCTTTTGTTAGATTTGCTCTGAGATATTTGATGTTTTGAGAGTATTGTAAATGGGAGGGTTTCTATGTACTCTTTCTCCTGTTGCTTGTTTTTGGTATAAATAAAGGCTACTGATTTCTGTAGATTAATTTTGTAACCTGCCACATTACTGAAAGTGTTAAAAAATTCTACGAGTTTTCTGGTCGATTTTTTGGCATCTTTTAGGTAAATATCAGATCATCTGCAAAAAGGCATAATTCAAGCTCTTCTTTTCCATTTAGTACTCTCTTAATTTCCTTCTCTTGTCTTATTGCTTTAGCAAGAGTTTCAGGCACTATACTAAAAAGAGTGGAGACAGAAGACATCCTTGCCTGGTTCCCAATTTTAAGGGGAAGGTTTCCAGTTTTTCTCCACTTAGAATCATGTTGAGAATGGGTTTGTTTTATATATAAACATATATATAAATATATAAATGGGTTTGTTTTGTCAAAGGTCTTTTCTGCATCTATTGAGATGACCATGTTATTTTTGTTTTTGAGTTCATTTATATGATTTATCATATTTATTGGCATATATATATATATATATATATATATATATATAGTGTACCATCCCTTCACATCTGAAATAAACTGTCATTTTCATGGTGGATTTTTCATGGTGGATGATCTTTTTGATATATCTCTGTATTCATTTTACAAGTATTTTGTTGAGAATTTTTGTATCTATGTTTTCGGCGAACGCCTCCGGCCAGCAGAGGAAGAAAGCACGCGATCACGAGGAGTCTTCCAGTATCACACTTTATTGGAGAGCTCTTGGTTAACAGATGGGCGATGATGGTGAGGGGGCGGGGAGCAAGGCACCTACGGCTGCTTATAAAGCCTGGAAGGAGACGGGGCACCTATTGATTGGTTGCAAGTAGCTAACCACAGGTGGACGCCACGGGATAGGCTCAGGACAGGTCATGTGGCGCGCATGTGCAGTAGCAAGATCCAGGTTGGCGCCAAAGCACTACCTAATTAGAAGTTGTTTACCACAACGCTGCCAGGAAGCCGGCGCCATCTTGTAATGGCGTTTACGGCTCCCTGCAGCTCCCCCCTTTTTATTAATTATGTAGCAACACCCTGCGAGTAGCAAAGGAAAGCTCCCGATCTGATCCCCACCTCATGATGTGTTGATCGATCAAGGGAGAAAGAAAATCAGGCTTCTGGCCTCCCCTTATCCCGTGCAATGGGAACAGACCTTGGGAGTGCAAAGGCAGAGACCGGCCTAGGGAACCCTGTCCCTGCCTTCCTACGTGCAATGGGGCATACTGACCCCTGAGGGTGCAAAGGCCAGGTAAGGGTGAGAGTGACTACTCCTGTTTTAGGGCTGCTAGTCATACTTGGAGGGAGGCTCCCAACTCCAGTGAGGTTAGCGCTTGAATAAGAATGACCTTGTCCTTACGCACCTGGGCTTGCATTTTGCAAATCAACCAAAGGCACAATATGCCTCCTCCAATACTAAGGGCCAAGAAGGTACCAACTCCTGCCCATTTTTTTTTTAAAAATAGGAAAATGCCGAGGAAAACCAGGAAACAAACCCAGCTGCCAAACTTGGATCAACTCGGGTGGAATTAAGAGAAATAACAGCTCTCTGAAGCTCATCCAAAGTAACATCAAAATTATCACTCCAATTTCCAATTCAATAGTTAAAGGCTGTCTGGACAAATTTGTTGTTCTAGAAGCATTATTATACAAAACACTAGTCCTTTTCAGTTGTAAAGAAGCGAGGAAAACAATTGCAGTATGGCGAACTGGGATCGGAAGTGGGAAGGTAGACAGGAACCCCCAGCGCAGCTCATCCTGGCTTGATGTCCATAGCTGAGTCAGAGTCAGCATCACCAGGAGCCTCCACGTTTTCTTGTTCCACAGTATCCTCCAAGGACGGCTGGAGTGTCCTCACCAATCTGCTGGGCACCCAGTGAGGTGATTCGTCGTCCTGGGGAAAAACACAAACAGCTCCCCTGGATCTGTTAATAACCAGATCCGGTCCCATCCATTTATTGGATATAACATCCTGAAGACAGGCTTTGGCCAATTCTATCCAATCAGTGGGTGTTAGCGGAACAGCTATGATCCGCTGCAGCAAGGCTACAGAGTAATCTGCACCCGGGCCAAAATCTTTTACAGCTTGAACTAAATCCTTCAGTTGCTTATAGGGTACCGGCTCATGTCTCCTGAGATGAGTAACTGGATCCTCAAACACAGGGAAAACGGATAATAAACATGACCAAGTACCTGGCTGAATAAAGTAACATTGGCCTGTAATAGGTGCATGGGGCGGAGGCGCTGTAGGTTCCGTCCCCGGTCTATGGCTTCCCGGTAAGGCGTTAGCCTTCCGCGTAATGGAAGCTTTTCTAGAATCGGGGGGGGGGGGTGTCATGGCCCCCTTGCATAGAGGGTGTTTACTTTTTCTTTCTCATATTCTCCCTGAAAAAATTTTTTCTCTTGGTTTGTATACATTATTTTTTCTTCCTCATCACTGGAACCTTGGTCTTGTACAGACAAACATTTAAATTCCTCCAAGGAAGGATACGAAACTTGAGGGGGGGACGGCCGCAGCCCCCCATCTACAGGATCCCCTCTTTTGGGGCCTTCATCATGACTGGCTTCCTTAAGCTCCTCTTTATGACTGGCTTTTATAAGCTCCTCTTTATGACTGGCTTCTATAAGCTCCTCTTTATGACTTTTTTTTTTGTTTTTGACTTTTCTTAGGCCTAACTTGTATATCCCCACTTGCATCTGACTCTGAAAGACTGTCCTGATGCCTTACCAGTGCCCTCCTTCCTTCCTTGGTAAGATTGGGATGGCTTCCTTTGCTGAGACACGAGTAGAAACAGTGGCAGCAAACGAAGACCATGACAACCCACACAAAAAGGACGGCAGCACCAATCAGGGCAGACTGCAGATCAAAAGCATACATGGGGCTGACTTACCGGTACCTCCCTCTCCGTGTGTCTGGTTCTGGCTCCTCTTCGGCCCCCTGCCAGGCGGCCTCACAACGCCCGGCGTCCCGGGTTTCGGCACCAACTGCAGCGAACGCCTCCGACCAGCGGAGGAAGAAAGCACGCGATCACGAGGAGTCTTCCAGTATCACACTTTATTGGAGAGCTCTTGGTTAACAGATGGGCGATGATGGCGAGGGGGTGGGGAGCAAGGCACCTACGGCTGCTTATAAAGCCTGGAAGGAGACGGGGCACCTATTGATTGGCTGCAAGTAGCTAACCACAGGTGGACGCCACGGGATAGGCTCAGGACAGGTCATGTGGCGCGCATGTGCAGTAGCAAGATCCAGGTTGGCGCCAAAGCACTACCTAATTAGGAGTTGTTTACCACAACGCTGCCAGGAAGCCAGCGCCATCTTGTAATGGCGTTTATGACCGCTCCCTGCATATGTTCATTAAGAATATGGTTCATTAAGAATAGTTTTCTGTCTCTGTTTCTCTCTCTCTCTCTCTCTCTCTCTCTCTCTCTCTCTCTCTCTCTCTCTCTCTTTCAGTTATATCTTTACCTGGTTTGGGTATTAGTAAGATGCTGGCTTCATAAAAGAAATTTTGGAATTCTCCCTCTGTTTCTATCTTTTTGATTAGCTTATACAGTATTGACTATATATCTTCTTTGAAAGTCTGATAAAATTCTGCTATGAATCTATCTGGGCCTAAAATATTTTTGTTGTCAGGAGGTTGTATATTACTATTTGGATTTCCTTATACATTATGGATCTTTTTAAGCTGTTGATCTCTTCTTCCTTTTACTTTGGTGAGTCCCATATTTTAGATATACATCCATTTCTTTAAGGTTTTCAAATTTACAAACATATATATATTTTTAAAGAGTTCCCTTACAGTGTTCTGGGTATTTTTGTTGTGTGCTGTGATGTTTCCCTTTTCATCTCTGCTTTTGTTGATTTGGAGTTGCTCTTTCTTTCTTTTGGTTAACTGGGCCAAGGATCTGTCTAGTTTATCTTTTCAAAGAACCAGCTCTTGGATTAATTGATTCTTTTATTGTTTTCTTTGTTTCTATTTCTTTAATTTCAGCTCTTATTTTTGTTATTTTTTCTTGTCTGCTGGATTTTTGTTGCTGTTCATGGTTCTAGAATTGCAATGCCAAATCATTTATTTGTGTTATTTCCCAGAGATTTTGAAGTGCTGTATTGTCTTTTTCACATAATTCCACCATACTTTTATTTCTTCCTTAATTTCTCCTTTCAGTCTTCCAACATTCTGTAATGTGTTGTTTAATATCCATGAGTACCTGTACTTACTAGGGCCTCTTCCTGTATTAATTTTAAGCCTTATTGTATTGTGGTTTGATAGAATGCATGGAAATATTGCAATGTTTTTGTATTTGTTGAGGTTTGTTTTTTTGCCCTAGTATGTGGCTGATTTTGGAGAAAGTTCCCTGGAGTGCTGAATATAACATATACACTTTGGTGCCTGGGTGCAATGTTCCATGATGTCTGTTAGGTTCATGTGATGTAGGTATTGTTTCAATCAGATGCTTCTCTGTCTATTCTTTGTCAAGTTGACCTATCTGATGGAGGCAATGGGGTACTGAAGTCCCCTATTATTGAGTTGGAAATACTCTGTGTCTTAAAGTCCTGTGGTACTCTTTTTATGAAACTGGGTGCACCAGAGTTTGCACCAGTGTATACCTGTGCATGATTGTTATATCTTCTTGGTTAACTGTTCCTTTGATCGGAATGCAGTGACCCTCTTTATCTCTTCTGGTAAGTTTTAGTTTGAAGTCTATTTTGTCAAATTTTAGAATGGCAACTCCTGCTTGTTTCTCAGTGTCATTTGCTGGGAATATTTCCCCCATTCTTTCATCTTAAGGTAGTGCCTGTCCTTGAAGGTGCGATGGTTTTCTTGCAGACAACGAAAAGATGCATTTTGTTTCTTATTCAAGTCAATTCGCCTGTGTCTTTTGACTAGTGAGTTCAGTCCATCGATATTTAAAGTTATTATTGAAAGATGTGTATTGGTTGCCCTCATTTTAATTTCTGTTTTCATTCTTGGTCTAACTCTGTGCTTCTCCATTTGTACCTTCATTTAGTTTCTTTCTGCTGCCCCTTGGATATAGTTGCTCCTTTCTTCAGCTCTTTTATTGCATCAAGAACTCTGTGAAGGACTGGTTTTGCGGAGATGAATTCTTTCAGCCTATTCATTTTAGGGAAGATTTTTCTTTTCTCTTCAACTATATAGACATTTTTCAAGGTAAAATGTTTTGGTTTGCCTCTGTGGTCATTTAAAACTGGGAATACTTTGATCCAGGCTCTTCTGAGTTTCATAGTTTATATTGAAAAGTCAGTATTATTTCCTGACAGTTTTTCTTTTCTATGTGATTTGCTTTTCTCTTCTATCTTTGGTATTCTCTCTTAGTTTTGTATATTCAGGGTTACTATGATATGCCATGGGGAGGTTTTCTGGTCCTTTCTATATGGTATTCTATGTTCTTCTTGTACTTGTATGGGTATGTCTTTCCTTAATTTGGGGGATGTTTTTTCTACAATCCTGTTGAAATTCTGGTGAATATCATTATCCTGATATTCTTCCCCTTCCTTCAGGCCTATGAGGTTTAAATTTGGTCTTTTCATGGGGTCCCACATTTGCTACATGTCCCATCTTATTTTTTTCTTAATTTTTCATAATCTTTGCGTGAGTACTCCAAATCTTCAGCTTTATCGTTCAGTCTTGATGTTCTGTTTTTCATTTTATTTATTCTATTGGTGAGGCTTTCTCCTGTTATTTCAAATTGGCTTATTGAATGTTTCACTTTCTTCTTCATTTCAGCTTGAGTTTTCTTCAATATTTCTATATCTTTTGTTAACTCAGTCCAAAGTTTATCCCTATCTTCTTTTAGTTCTTTTATATTATTGTGTTCTTTAAATTCATGGAAATCTTTGAACATGTTTATGATTCTTCTTTTAAAATCTATGTCCTGGGTTATTGTAGAGGGTTCTCATTATCGAGCTCTTCTATGGGACTGGTGATGTTTGGTGGGGACATGTTATTTGGGTTTTTTGTATTGTTATTTTGTTCATTGTGATCTTGACATGTGGATTTCTTTTGTTGTTTCTGATTCTTGTCTGAGACCAAAGTCTTTCTTTGTTGAGTTGAAGACTGACTCTATTTGTATATTCGATGTACCTTAGTTGTTTTCTTATTTGGTATGAAAAGCTAGCTGGTCAAGGCTTCAGGTTCTCTCTTTTGATTTATATTGAAGGGACCAGAATACTCTAGTCCATTTACTCGGGAGTTCCCCCAGAGATGCTCTCAGGCACTGTCCTAAGGTCTGCACCCTTCTAGGCAGCAGGCACTTCACAGTTTGGGAAGCATGGTAGGCAGAGGCTGGATTCAGGTGTTCTCAGGCAGTATGCAAAGGTTTAGGACCCTAGTAAATGGCACAGAAGCCTATCCTTACAGCATTGGGAGGGGTTGCAGATGGTCCTGAAGTAGGGGGAGGGAATGGGCTGGATTTGGAAAGCTCACAGTCAGGCGGAGCTAAATGTATAGTCCAAAGATCTGAGGACAGGGAGAGCAAAATGGCCTGTGTGGAGAACAGGATGTGGGGTGGAGGCCCTCTTTTTCTTAGATCCCTGAACCTTGAGGTGAACTGTGTATGGTGCTCCTAGTGTAGATTAGGAAACACATATCCCTTTTCTCACACTTTGGTTTTGGAGAGGGGCTGGAAACTATCCATTCTAAGACCCCAGCAATTGTAGTTGAGTGTCTTTTAAGAGAAAGTAATATAATTTCCAACTTGCTCATATCTAAATCTCCCTCACTCTGAGAAAAATTCCCACACAGGAAGCATGAGAAATATTAAAACATGACATACCATTCCTGCACTCAAAGTGGCTTTCAGTCTCATGGGACAGAATGTGCACAAGCTGATGCGAGTTTATACTAGGGAGCGTGAACTGTAAATATCACATTACCCAGTGCAGATTCTCCAAGAGATCCTGCAATTAGACAGTCACAAAGGCTTGGATTGACAGGAAATTCAGGTAACACTGAGTAAACAGAAAAGAACACTCTAAATGGAATGACCCACAGACAGAGTAAAGAGACAAGAGTGGGCTGGGCATGGTCTGTATAAGAGTCCATGTCTTGGAATAAACACGTGAATGAACTGAATACAACAAATTGAACAGTACATTATAGTGAACGATAACTGTGTATTTTATTAACAGGGGAGTCTGTACACAAGAATGTGGTCTTACTGCAGAAGATTTGGGGAGAGGCTGAAATTAGAGCTTACTAGCCATGAGGCCATCTAATCTATCCAAAAAAGAGTTGGCAGCTCTCCTGTAGATATTTTAGACTTTGTGAAACTTGAGAAACTTGAGGCTGTTATTTCCTTTCTCTGCTTAAATTGTAATTGTGAATGAATACATAAAGTTTTCAATTTGCACTTCTTTGCAAGTGGAATGAAGTCTTATGTTGTCCAAGATCCAAAGACAACAACAAAAACTGGCTAGAGGGCCATACTGTAATTTGTAATTTGTGTTTTGTTAACCCTTGATTTTATCTGTATATTGCCTGGCTTCTACAAAGGGTTTAAAGAGACTTGTGAGAATAAAATATGCACTCAAGACATTAGCAAATAGCAGATATAGGAGAACAAAATCAATACTTAGTAATAGAAAAATAAGAAACAGAATTATGAACATATTATAAGGTCATATAAGACTGCCACCTTGAAGTTCAACATTTGCATTTCGGTCTGTTAAGAGTTCTCCCCAAGCCCCCCCCACACACACACTATAAAATCAGTCAGCTGCATGGGCTTAGGCTGACAGGCCTAGGCCCATTTCTCAGTGTTTTCTATAAAGCAGTGTCTACAGAATACCTCACTCCCCTTAGTGATTTTGTAAAGCAAATGAAATAAGTCTCATTTAAAATCATCTTTTGATTAAACACTGGACGTGTAACTGCAAGCTTAAGAAGGTGGTTTCTCAGTAGACTTTGGATTGTGAGATCTATACAGAAAATTTAACATTTTTAAGCCGATTCAAGAAGAAAATGTAAAATACCTTGGAACTAAGTATTCCTCAACTATTATGCACAGTTATTCCCCATGATTGTTTCCAGTGAAATATGTCCCTTTTTTCTTGTTGTTTTTGCTGTTGTTTTAGGGTTTTCAATTGTTTAATTATATAAGAATTACTTACTCCTTGGGGGAAAAATCCATTCTATCCCCAATAATTATTAATATTTAGTGGGTTTTCCATAACTTACAAGATTGACAGATTAAATGAATAGATGTATTTTAAGGTTACTAATAAAATTACATATTAATGAAATATTTAAATATTATGGTGCTATTTTTTCACTTTTTATCCTTTAAAATAGTATATTAAACACAGTGAATATATCGTTAATAAACGTCCCTATTGCTATATATACCCCTATATGTATCTTTTCTTAACTTTGTATTATATCTATTTTTAGAATTTTTTTTCATTTTATACTTTCTCTAGTATAAATGATAGTGTTCTGACATAAATAGAATTCCCTAGTCGAGTCTGCAGTATTATTTCTAAAGCTGGAAAGCTTGACTCTGTGTTTAAACACCTGCCAAAATTAAGAGAAAATAATAATATACATAAAAATGGAGCAATTTATTTATTTTCGGTTTTGGAAAAAATCTTAGAAGAGAAAAATTTTCAGTCTGTGTCTACGTTTCCCATAGCAGTGTAAAAGGGGATGGTGAGATGGCTCAGGAGTTAAAGACATGTGCTCGACAGGCCTCCTGTGCATACACACACACATACACACACACATAAACATACACAAACACACATATACATACACACACATATAAACATACACAAACACACATATATACTCATACACACAAACACACATATACATACACACACACATACACACATGCACAGACTCCCCCACACAAAGTAAATGTAAATTTGAAGTAAACTTCATGGAAAGGATGAAATAGAAGCCCGGAGACATGCATTCAAAATGTAAGAGTGACCCCATTTACCAGAACTGGGAGATAAGACTCTCTTCTAGTGTCACGGGCCAAACTCTGAGGGCAGCGATTTCACTTCCAGCATGGTAATTCCTGTACTAAGCTGGAGGCTGCAGAAGATAATTTTTGTAAATGAACCCTATTCCTCAGGCCCATAAATCAGCACTGACAAGTCCCCTCTGGAGAAGCCGAGAAACTAGGGGTGCACATGTCAGTTGTCTTTCCTTATGTAGATTTGCATTTATTTTTCTCTTTGTAGAACCATCCACAGTCTTCTCTATCTCCATGTTGTAATTCCCAATTTCTGTAGGGTCATTTTATGCAGAAACATTCACCTTTTGCCATTTTATCAGAGTTCACTTACTTTGTTTTCACCTACAGAAAATGGCGAATCTACCTCTACCAAACCCCTTCCACTGTAGTTTCTGTTCTTCTTTTACACAATAAAGGCCCTGCTCAGTGACAGTCAGATTCACACATCTCCTTCCCCTGGACATCTGTAGCTTGACTATTTACAAGTACCTTTTTTGTATGATAGTGTATAAAAAGAATTAAATGGATATTATATTCCAAAATAATTGGGTGATTTTCTATGTATTGAGAAAAAAAATCTTCCCTTTTTCATTGCCACAAGTAATTATGTCACATAATTAAAATGCCTCAGTCTCTCCTTTATATTTAGATCAAATAGATAACTTGCCCTGCCTGCCTTTTGCTTCTCACTAGGGCCTTTTGCCTTGTACCTGGAAGTCTCCTTCTCAGATCCAGTTAGCTGATTGTTTTCATTTCGGTCCAGTGTACATTTGCATCCTCTTATCTTTCCTTGGGTTTGAGTGGGTAGTTTGCAAAGGCAGAGTCAGAAACCGCTACTCACAAAACAACCTTTGTGAAAATGTGGCCATTGTGCCCTTCCAAAGCACGCTCATCACAGCCGTGTGACAATGGACCCGAGTCATTGCAAAGAAATGGTCTTATCTTAATTGCTAAGAAATGGGAGCATAAAAGTCAACTGAAAATGATTTCAATTCATTAAAATGAGTTTCTTTGATTTAAAAGCAGCTCAGAAAAGAGTCCTGTTTTGTGTGGCTTGAAACTGTTATCTGATATGTGATGACCATTCTTGCCGAACTGTCTTTTGCAAGGTTATTAAAATGCAAGTTACATTCAAGCAGCTGAAGACTGGGGTTCTATGCCAAACTCAAATTTAGAGTAGAAAGAGTTTTTCTCCCACAGAGTCACAGGCCTGTAGTCAGTAAATATGCAAACAAAATGTTATTATTTTAAGTTTATTTATACCTTTGACCACATAAAACATTGACTGTAATACCTACAATTACTCTTCATTAAAGACTGCACTCAAGGACCCGACAGTTTAAGTAATTTATAAACACAGTAATAGTTCTGTCATTTTAAGAAAGTTGACTTCTTTATTTGACTTAGACTGTAATATGAACTCATCTGGGTAAGGTCACAACAAAATTATGCTTAACAAGGTGATGATTAGACCCCTTTAGGCTTTGAGCGGTGGCAAAATAATCTAATTATTGTTTCAACTTGAATCTTCCAGGAAGACAAGCTTAGCAAGGAGGCATTTGAAAACCAAGACTGAAAAAGTTTCTTCCCATGCATCACAACAAGCTTTCATACTAAGCCTGGGATCCCTAGGGAAATGGGCAGCTTGGATGGCGCCTGGCACACTAAAAAATTTCTCTACTATCACAATTTCTCTCTTTCCTGAGACACATTTTCATGGACTGTTATTGATCATTGGACCACACAGTTTTCCAAAAGGAGTTATATTCGTGTGTGACTGCAACTGGTAATAATTAATACAACTTAAATTTCATAAACACCTGGTGCTCTTGCCAGCATTCCACTTTACCAGCTCCCTCAGCAAATGGCTTCAGTTCATTTGATTCTAGGAATCTTTATCTAATCAGAAAGTAGAAAGATATTATCCATATTTTCCTGAAGTTCAGACACAGAAAATCATGTTTCCTTTCTCACCCCCAAACTCATGTCCACTTAGAGTTTTCCAACACTCTGAAGAACCAACCATCTGATCTAATGGTGCCAAGTGATTCTTAGAAAACATTACAACAGCCCTGTTTTCTAAAGGATTAGCTGAAATGCAGTCATAACCCTGCTCACTTTAGAAGAGAAAATAGTATCTGTCATCCCTAGATACATTCATAAACTGATTGTGTTGTTTTAAGTATTGATAATGGCACCACCTTATCTTACACACACACACACACACACACACAACAAAACATGAAGGGGAGAGTTGGGCTTATTAAGTTCTTCCAACCAAAGTTCTTTCCTTCAGTGGTTTTTCAAAATAAGGGAAATTTATTAGAAAAACATCCCTTTCCTCTGAATATTAGTCTTGAAAAGTTAAGTCCCATTGCACCTACAAAATGAAGCCAACATTCATTGAGAAGATAAAGAAATTCCAAATATTCTTGATTCAAATTGTTCCTAGAAAGGATTGGGTTTCTGTAGTCCACACCTAATAGAAATTTTACAACTAACTTGTCATGCAGTGTTATTGAATTCAAAATTTATCCATTGGGCAGGAAGCTTGTGACTTAATCTAGGAAGAATAGAAACAGTCCTCCTTCCCCGTCAGTCTTAGAAAAGGCTCTGACAGTCCTGCCATCTTTACTGATGTTTAAGTCTTACTCAGTCTTTCAATTAATAGTCATAACACTGATGTTAGGAAAGTTTATTAAACTCTAACTAGGTGCCCTTGACTGTTCTATCCCTTACAACAACCACAGGTAGATGCCTAAATAAATGAATAGTAGAATTTGATTACTCTCTCTACAAGCAATTGGTTTAATATGAAAACCTAAATCTGTTTGATTTGAAAAATGAGACCTTAAGCTCTCTACTGCTTTCCCTGTTCCAGTGCACCTGACAGGTGCCAGCAATGAAGAGGCACAAGGGTGTAGTGTGAAGAAGACACAGTTACCACTTCTCAAAGTACATAGTGATGGAGAGACATAGGTAAATCAACAGGAAGTCTTTAAAGCAACTTGCCTGATGACTATAACAGAATACTAGAGATGAGTTGCATATACAATAGAAACGTATTTCCTCATGGTTTGGAAGACTGGATGTCCAAGATCAAACTATTAACAGAGCAAATGGCCGAAAAGTGCTTTCCCTTTAGATAAAAGATATAAAATATGGCTACTTTTGTATTTGTGAGGAGAAAAATATGAGAGAGGAAAGAGAGAGAGAAAGAAAGAGAGGAGAGAGAGAGAGAATGAGTAAGCTCTCTGGCATCTCTTCCCATAAGTATACTAACCCTGTTGGGATTATAAGTTCACTTAATTTTATTACCTCCTTCACAAGCCATATATCCTAAAACACTGAAATTTAACGTTTTAGCATATAAGATTTGGGAGAAATCAAACATTTAGTCTATAACAAAAATTATAGATATGCCTCGATTTTTCATCAAGTTATGTCTGAATAAATACATGGGATGTTAATAGCATAAACTGAGTATGCGTTTAATGCAGGTAATCTGATGAACATCAAAGCTTTGCAGCACAATTCACTGAGGGCCAGCTGCTCACTCTTCACACTGAATGGCTAAGTGGGACTGGACTCCTGACTCTACACAGTACTGAGAGAGAATATTATACTGCTTATTGCTAATCTGAGCAAAGGTCAGAAATCTAAATACAAAAAAAAATGGCTTCTCCTGAGTCAGTTTCATTTTCTGCCATTGAAAAGTTAAAATATCCCTAGTTGAATCATAAGATGGGAATTACTTACATAGAATAAGTATTCATTTAAGGTAAATTCAGTCCTTCATAGAATTATATCATTAACTCAAATAGGATCTCCCACTGTGACTTCCAAGAAATGTAAATACATTTCAATAAAATATAGATTCTATAAACTTCTGCCAACTTTTTCATATTCCATTTGACCTAACTCAAGTTAAGTAGCTCACAGAGTGATGTTTGCACAGATGAATAAAAAGAAGTCTTGACTCATTAAATTCTGACAGGGTATCTAAACTGCAGCAGATATCTTAGTTGGAAAAAATATAAGCAGTAAGCCAAAATATACTCATCTTCTCTGAGAGCTGATTTAGTGTAAGAAAAAGGTTGCACAATCTTTGAAGCTCATGGCTGTCTCCATGAGGTGATAGAGAACTGGACTAGACCCTCTTTGCTGTGTCTGTTTTCAGCTAATGGGGAGAAATACACATTTTACAACCAAATGTCATAAAGCTATCATAATGATTTAATCTATTTCCTGAAACCATCTCTCTTGCAGACACATAAATTCATAATAAAAAATTAACATGTAGGTGTCTTTCAACTCCAGGTCACATCTAGGCATAGTTCAGGAAAACTGTAGCCAACGCCAGGAAGACTCCAAAATACCCATGTCAGGAATCAAATTATGGCCAAGCGAGTGCAGAGGTCCTCAGTCTTTCTTGTACGTTAGAGTCACCTGGGAAGTTGTTTAGAAATAGCCCCAATGTCTTTTCTCCACCTGAAATAAAATCAGTGGATATGAGAACTGGCCTTTAAAAAGCTCCCCAAATGAATCTTCTGGAACAGAGAGCTGCATACAATGTCAATATGGTTAACAGTTAAATCCCCTTGTCTGAACGTAGAAAGGCCGGAACATATGAAAAAGATTCTTTTTTACCAATATTTCGGTGTAAGAACTTCATTTAAGGAGGGGCAGCACTCAACAGAGTCAATATAAATCACTAATTAGATGGAGCCAAGCCTTCCTGAGCAGCATCTGGTAACGTGAGCTGCTGTTTGGAAGGGCAAAGCTGTTTTCTGGGATTCATGGAGATTGTAGATGTTTTATGTTGTGACTTTTGGCTGGCAAACTCAACAGAGGTGATCACTTCTATTAAAAGATCTCTCTTAAATCTAATTGAACTTAATTATAGATATCAGTAGCATCAAGAATTCATTACAGCATAGAACTCAAACTTCTATTCAGTCTGCCTTCTGGAATGCTTGTCTATGTATGAGAATGTGCTGTTCTCTCTGGGGCAGATGTGCACTAGAGAAATGGAATGCTTCCTGGATGACCACACTACCAAGCAGTGCAGAAAATTTATGCTGACTGTTGGATATTTTATTTTCCTGTTTCCCTGGGATTCCAAGATTTGCACATAATTTCTTAATAACCTTTCAGGAAGATGTCCATAATTAGTTTCTGCTTAACTCTCAAAATAAGAGAAGGATACTAGGAACAAAAAAACCTTCAATTATTTGCCAATAAGTATGGAGAGATATTAAATCTTATGCACAAATAGGCAATATGCATTAAGTAGTATTTAAGAATGTTAACTCTCTTTCAAAGTGAAAAAAGGAACCAACAATCAGCAAAGACATCAGCTAGAAAGTCAGGGTGCAATTATTCCAAGGCAATTAGTTCAACTTTTCACACACGCACACACACACACACACACACACACATAGTTACAAATACACATACATGTACTAGCTCTCTACAGAGATTTCAGATCTGGTTTAATAGGCATATAACAGCATGATAAATAAAGAATCTTTAGCTCTGACAAGATGCAGAAGAAAATCCAAAATGGATAAGATGACCAAAATGAAAACTTGCCGAAGCAAAATAACTCTTTATACTGCTTTCAAATGCTTTATTCACATTTACAATTAAACACAACACATATTAGAGACGTTTTCTGAGATTTCTGTTTGTGGGTCGGTTGATTGTTTGGCTGGTTTAGATAGAATCTTCCTGTGCAGCCCAGGCTGACCTTCAACTTTCAATCCTCCCAATTTCTGTAATTACAAACATTTGCTCCCATCCCAAGACTGATAGATTTCTTTGAGAAAGTGGTCATTGAGCTGAATTCCTCCACTGTATCACGCCACCAACAGCAACAACTGCTACCCACCCAGGAGAGGAGGTTTCTAACCCTACCTCAGGCAAGACAGAGAGTATAAGGAAATCTCATTGAAAATGTAATTGTTATTTCTTGCGCACTGGGGGACCCAGTGGCCAAGTAATAGATTCATTCCTACAAAATTTTTTACCAGAGTCCATCAACTGCTCAGTAAGCAATAGAAGATGTCAATGTTACACTATGTAATAACACATAATTCTAAGTCTCAGGGCTTATGGGACAAACTCTGTCTGTATCCATGGACATATATATGCCAGGCAGAAGGCTTCTGGGCTCTTGTCTGGGTCATCTTAGGTCTCATTCTAAGAGTACAAGCAGACCTCACTAGAGAGAATTTGAAGGAACTGCTAGCATCCCTTGGTTAGCAAGGAGGATAACAACCTGCTGGAGTAGAATTGGGAGGATGAGGCTGAGCATCAGCGGTCTCTAAAGGATTCACAACAGTTGGAAACCCAGGACCAAGGTCAAATATATGGGGACTTTCTTACCCATGTTTTTCCTTTCCTGCCCATCTATGTTCCACTCCAGACAGTACAAACAATTTAGGTTAGAAAGGAGAGAAAAAAGTCAATTCCATGTCTCCATCTATACAGATCTCACTGTAAGAGCTCAAGACATCAGAGGGAAGATTAAAGTTCAATTCCTAAGAGAGTCAGAATTTGATGTTTTTAAAACTCAGGTGGTAAAATTTTAAATGATTGAATTAAAAATGTGACCATAATTCAGTGTTGCTTAAAAAATTTAAAAAGCCATGTGCCTTACTGAAACAGCATACTTTATGAGTATTATTTATGAAATTCACTACTTATAAAACTGTCAAAAATCATAAATAAGAAGTATAGACTCATCATCACATTTTAAACCTTTGTTCCATTTTATACTACTGCGTATATTCTATTTTAAAACCCAATATCCTAAAGATAAGGAAGCGATAAGTTTTCATTTTCTGAAATCTCACTTGAAAATTAAAGTTGATAAATACTGTCTAAGATATTACATGTATTGACTAAGGACTTGAAAGTAGGACCAGAGTCTAGTGACAGTCTCTAAACATTACCCATGGGCACAGGTCCTCGGGTAAGAACTTTGACATTTCCTTAAAAGTTGTTTAATTTATCCAGAAGAAAAGTGTCAACTGATCGACTTTCAAGTATGTATGTAGGTTATTGAAAATTCTTTATGGAAGAAATCAAGAAATTCCACTATTCTCTCAGAACGTCCATTCTAACGCAAGGAGATGCCTGAGTTAAATGAACAGAAACTAAGACCCTAATTGGAAAAAAAAAATACATGGCAAGAGGCAGCTCTTACAGACCTATGATTATGGTAGGTCACAAAGGGTTGCCATATATGTCAGACAGGCTGGAGGGTTGCAACCCGGCAGTAGGCCTAAGGTGTTGATGAGCTAACGTAGATGAAAGTCATTTTGCTAAGGCAGAGTAAGCCGGAGTGGAGTATGCGTAGAAATATCAGACATGATGTCCTTGCAGCCTGAGAGGATATGGTTTGACTAGCCGGACAGCAAGAGACTTGATTACCCAGGAATACAGTGGGGAGCCATTCACATAAAGAGAGAGAAGTGGTTTTCCTGCTTTTGCTTAAAAAAACCAAACAAATTAATTAATTCAAATTCTGGTTGCTATGTAACTCTAGATGTCATTAAGATGTGGTGGAAGTGGGAAGACCCTGTGGAGATTATTGAACATTGTAGGCAATCCCTAGGAGAGAAGCTGTGCAAGGAAGTGCTTCACACCCTTCATTTTTTATTTTGCAGGTGGCCATTGGTCAAGAGCACTCTGTGTGTTCTCGGGTCACATGCAGTTTATAAGACAAATTTGGTGGGTTTGCTATCTGTGCCAAGGATGATTCACTTCCTATATTTACCAATACAGTATCTTCTAAGTCATTGCCATTTCAAAAAACCCTTGACCATCCTTCGAAGTCACCCACCCTTTGCACATTTGCCCATTGAAAAGACTTCATCACTAAATGATTTCTTCTAAGCATTTGTTATAAAACCTGGATGTACATCAATTAATCATGTGGTTATAGCTTGTGTTTCCTAACATTTAAGAACTCAGAAAGCAGGCTTTATTTCTCTTTCACTTATTTCTACATAATGAATGCCTGGTTTTGACACAAAGTAGATAATCAAAACCATATTTTGAAGCTGAGCATGAAAACACCTGTTTATAATCTCAATATTCAGGAGACTAAGGCAGGATCATGAATTTCAGTCCAGCCTGGGCTACAAAGTGAGATCTTGTCACATAAGAATAAAATAACAAAAAACAAAAGACAAACATATATGTGCATTGGAATGATTCCCCTTCATATTTTCATTCTAAAATAACTCTAATATATTTCTATTAACTATATGAAAAAGGTAATGGGGCACTGGAGAGATGGCTCAGTAGTTCAGAGCACTGACTGTTCTTGCAGAGGACTGGAGTACAATTCTCAGCACCCTCTTGGTGCTTAACAACCATCCATAATTCTAGTTTCAGGGGATCCAATGCCCTTTTCTGACCTCTGAGGGCATTGCACCACACAGGTGCACTTACAAACATGCAGACAGTATACTCATACACATAAAATAATAAGTAAAATATTTTAAAAGAAAAAGTTAATAGGGATCATAATAGACTTTTAGACTTGTTGAACTGTAAGTCTGATAAATTCTTAGTTACTACATTTGTGGTTGCAACTTGAAAAGAAAACTTCCCTTACTTGAAATAAAACAATTATTATCCCTGGTGTTCCAACTACAGTGATTACAGGTTGTTAATCAGCTAACATTAAACTAAGAGGATTAGAGGGAACTATCTATGTTAACTAGTATAGGGAAAAGAGTGCCAACAGGGGAAGAGAGGCTGAAAGAGCAGAGGATGTGCTCTATAAAGGCTGGACCTACTGGTGCTGGTTTGGACATGGAAGAAGTGGTTCATGAGTGAAGAAACATGCCTTTAGAAAGCAAAGAGCATCTCTCAATTGAAATGTAGCAAGAAAGCAAGGCTCTCTGCCCAACAGCAAGGGACTATATTCTACCAACAATTTTCTGACCTGCAAAACTCTAAGATAAATTCTGTTGTTATTAAATGCACAGTAATTTTTCTTAGCAGCAATAGAAAATAGAACCTCACAGCAAGAATTCATTTCTTTATCTGACTTTGTTATAATGCAGAACCTTAAAGATTACAATGCGAATTAACATCTGTATGACTAGCATTACACTCACACACATAAAATAAAAATAGTAAAATAAAATATTTTTTAAAATATTAAGATCTCATCTCCTTACATTTTTATTATGAAACTTCTTATATTCTTAAAAGCAGTATATGTAATTTTCATAAGGGGCTTGTAATTGTTTTGAAATGTAATAGCTGATTCCCTTTGAAAAACCACAGGCAACTTGAACTGCTTCCTTACTGTAACTTCTGGAAGACTATTAGATTTAGAGAAAAGAGGTAAACACTGACCACTAGAATTCAGAGATTGACAATGCATAAACTTCACTTCACATCCCTTTCTATTTCTATGAGGTTTAGAGAATTTGAGAAATGCTCATAGACACCTGAGTGAGAAGAGACTAGAGTCGTCTTGCCTCTTTCTTCTTTGTACACTTAAGAAATAGAAACTTTGAAGTCTGTTCAATGAATTTCACCCCTGTGGTAGGAAAGCTGATTCAGGCTACACAGTGAGAATCTTGAAAAATAATTGAACTTTTCAGAAATGTACTTTGTGTACATGTCACAAAGTCTAACCTATGAGGTTTTTAAAAATTATATATATACTTTATATTATATATTTTAAAACAGGTTTTCAACTTCTGAGTTAAAGTTCAATTTAATTTTATGACAGAAATCACAAGACTTTTAGTTGCCTTATTTTTTTAAAAAAAAATCTATATAGTTAGTAAATATTTCAAACAGTAATTGACCTTTTATGATGAAAACTTTAAAGTAAGTTACAGTGATAATTTAAAATATATTTACACTGTAGCTGTTCCTGATAATTTCTCTCTAAATTGAGACACACTTTCACTAAACAAATATGAGCTATGTTAACTGTATTTCACTGTGTCTTAAATTGAAGTTACTCAGTCTGGCACTGTCCTAGCCCCACTCCACTCTCATTCATACAATGCTTGTCCTCAGCTCTCTGCTTGTCTTTTTTATCATTAGTCTTTGTCTGTCTGGCTAGTGAGCACATATAACGCATTTCCCGAATGAATAAATGAACAGAAGGAGCAGGTAGTGAGCTTTCAAAGAAAAGTAAGCCATTATGAACTGAGCATGAAGAGAAGTTTGCAAAGAGTTTGTGAGTGAGAGAGGCATGCAGGGTGCTTTCATGATCAGAGAACAGCAGGGCCTTTGAGGTGTGAGGAGTGTGGAGGTGAGGATGTGATCACATCTGAAGAGAATGATCAGCTGGATTTGATTGGATTAGACACAAGTGTGGGCAGCCTATTGTTCTCCTGCCAAATCTCCCCACCTCCTGCTCTGTGATGAAGTTTTATTGGAACATAAAGCTACTTACTGTTCATGCATTGCCTGTGGCTGCTTTGTACTATAAGGATGGAGCTAAAAACTGAGAAAGACTAGGCCATATGACTCACAAACCCCCCTACATTTACAGGAAGTGTCCCAACTATGGATTTAGGTGTCCACTGAACGAAATAGAGAAAAATAAGATTATTAGGTCACCAGAATTTCAATGTGTGGCGGAGTTTGGACTCTGTGCTTTAGATTGGTCAGAGGAACAATGTATTTCAAGTCAATAGATTCTTGTTCTTCTAGCCAGCCAGGTAGGAAGTAAATTAAAAGGAGAGACAGACGTTAGGAGGAATGGCCACCTGCTACATATGGCAAGAAAGCAAGGGCTGCGATTATGGAAACAGAAGCCAGGGAAGGGAGAGAGGGTAATGATGAAAGTAGGAACAATATGAAACAAGACAAAGCCATAAATTGACATGGACAGTCTCTACTGATGGGGGAAAATAGACAAAGCAGGAAATGTCAGTGATGATTCCAAGTTTCAAAAGTACATTCCTGAAAGAATAAAACAGAAAATCATAGACTAAATTGGTTTTCAAAAAATACATTTGACTTTTGTAAAATCCATGTTGTTGGATGCTATTAGATGCCTCAACAGAACTGCCTAGGGGGTAATTAGAACTACAAGACCTGGGCTGGAGAGATGGCTCACAGGTTAAGAGCCTTGGCTGCTATTGCAAAGGATCTGAGTTCAATTCCCAGCATCACATGGTGGCTAACAACTGTCTGTAACTCCAGGTCCAGGGGAATCTGATGCCCTCTTCTGACCTCCATGAGCATTGCACGACATGGGTGCACTTACATACATGCTGGCAATATACTCAAACACATAAAATGAAAATAGTAAATAAAATATTTTTAAGACATTACGGGAGCTGAGCTCATAGGCAAAGACTGGCATCATGGCATTGATTTGAATGTAGAGATTGAACGATCATAGGTCATCACATCTTGTGGAGAGGAAGAAAAAAGGAGACAGCCAGTAAGCAGGGAGGGTGCTATGGAGACAGCAAAACATGCTGTTATCCAATGATTTCAGCATGGATGATGTCATTAACTCAGGCCAATCTTATCACTGAACATCCAATGAGCATACATGACATTGTATGCAGCTCATATACTTCTGAAGTAAACAGCATTACAAATAGAGAAAATGGATTTTTACAGACAGGAAAAGATATCATAAGATCCTAGGAAGAGAAAGAACTGTGTGAGGAATGTTAGCATTGTTTTCTTAGTTTTTTATGATTTAAAGGAATTGAGCAGAATGGGAGTACTGTTGGCTTTAAACTCAATGTGAAAGTTATTAAACTTACAAATTAGAAATCTCTATTCCTTTATTAAACTTCCATAAGCCTCAGTCTCATTTAAAGCCTCACTCTCGTCTTTCCCAATCTGCTCTGTCTTGTGTTTTCTCTCTCTCTTTCTTTCTCTCCCTCTCTCTCCCTCATTTATGTTTCAATAATTATTTTTTAAATCTTTGGATAAGTTTTGATCTCATTCAAACAATTGTTCAAATACCTTTAATAACAAATCAAATATGTTTAGATACTTTTATAAAATTCCCCATTTCACTTATCTTATGGACGAAATATCCCATTAAAGAATTCTAATAAGCAAATATATGGTTTAACTGTGCTCCCATGCTATATACTTAATAAAATAGCTACATTAAAATTGTATAAATTATACCTAATTACTTAATTTGGACATATGAATTCACAAAATATTGAACTTCATCATTTCATAAAATATCAATACATTTAACACTCCAATGAGGCACTAATATATCTTGGTTGGTTTATTCCCTTGAATGCTCCTGCTATTAATCTGAAATCGCTGTAAGGCAGAAAGAAGCTTATTCATTATATACTAAGTTAGATAATCCTAAGCAATTTGAAGGATTCTCAGGCAAGATACTGACAAATGTTTGCCCAGGATTATAGTGGGATATACTGATGCCTAAATATAACGTTAAATTTAACTATAAATTGGAAGGACTCTCATGATATGAGTTACGGATCCATCTATCATCTATCTATCTATCTATCTATCATCTAGTTATCATGTATCTATCATCTATCTGTCTATCGTCTATCAATCATCTGTCATCTATCTATCCATCATCTCTCTATCATCTATCATTTATCTATCTATCATCTATCTATCTATCTATCATTTATCTATCATCTATCAATCATCTATCTATCTATCTATCATCTATCTATCCATAATCTATCAATCATCTATCTATCTATCATCTATCTATCATTTATCTATCATCTATCAATCATCTACCATCTATCAATCATCTATCTATCATCTACCTATCTATCTACCATCTACCTATCATCTATCTTTCTATCATCTATCTATCATCTATCTTTCTGTCTATCTATCTATCATCTACCTATCTATCATCTATCATCTATCTATCATCTACCTATCTATCAATCATCTATCTATTTATCTATCATCTATCTATCATCTATCATCTATCTATTTATCTATCTTTCTATCATCTATCTACTATCACCTATCTATCAATCATCTATCTATTTATCTATCATCTATCTATCTTTCTATCACCTATCTACTATCATCTATCTATCAATCATCTATTTATCTATCATCTATCTGTCTATCATCTATTTATCTATCATCTATCTGTCTATCATCTATCTATTTATCTATCATCTATCTATCTATCAATCATGTATCTATCATGTATCTATCATGTATCTATCTATCATCTATCTGTCTATACTTTCCTTGTGTTCATATAACTTGATTGAATTTTAGATATTTTTGAAGACCTTTGAACTTGACTCCTAAGCTGTTTTTTCCCATCTTCTAATTCTATGCAAATAATATGTGTTAAAAATAACAGCCACATAAATTACAGATATATATCCGGAATTTACATGTTTAGAAAACAGATCCACATTAAGCTAAAGCTGTGATCTTTTATTTTTTTGATCTTTTACTTTCTTATTTTATGTCTATGAATGTATTGCCTGCATCAAAGTCCACACATGCCATATAATGCCCACAGCAGTCAGAAGGTACTGGATCTCCTGGAACTGGACTTATGATGGTTGTTAGGTGCCATGTGGGTGCTGGAAATCAAACAAGGTCCTCTGTAAGAGCAGCCCGTGCTCTTAACCATTGAGCCTTATCTCCATCCCTGTGATATTTTATTTTTTTAAATGTTTATTCATTTAAAAATTACATACAATGTATTTGACTGCGTTCAGATCATCCCACTGCAGCTCATTCCCTGAGCCGCCTCCTCTCCCCATTGCTGCCGCCCCCATATTTCATGTCATCTGTTATTAGCTATCCTTTTATTTTATTAATTTATTTTATTTTTAAAGGCCTATCAATTCTAACCAGTGCCTTCTAAGAGCTCCGGAGAATGGATCCCTAATTTGTTATTTTGAAATCATTGTCTTATGCATCTACTAGGTTGTCATTCTCAGGAAACATTACTATGGGGATGCTAATTTCTTGAGGAAACATATTGTCATGGTTGTTCATGTTGTTTCTGTTTTTTCAATGAGACTAGGCATCTGGACTTGTGTCGGCAGTGGTATCTCTTGGTATTGTGGTGATATTGTCTTTGTGGTGTGGGTGTTTTGATCTTTGTTGTTTCTCTGACTTGTCTGGTTATGGCCCAGATGAGTGGTGCTTGGTTTTCATTCTTGGGGCCATTTCATGTTAATATGTGAATGGAGTATAAGAATTTGTGTCAGTTCAACTAGGACTAGGTGCATCTTTTGAGCCTGAGGTTCCAGGAATGACTCCTTAGGGTTCTGGGGTATCAAGGTAGGCAGGTTGGCTGCTAGATGAACAGGTCTGCTGGCTGGTACATCTGGATGAGCTCACGGGCTGGGATGTGCATGGATCTGTGTGACCTGAGCAGGCCTGAGAGCTGAGATGGTGGGGTCAAAATATGACATTTTGTGTGTCAAGGTCTTTTTACAGTAGTTATGAATGGACAGGATAGTTTAAATCTACAGAGATTTGTGACTTAAGGAGCAGTTGTGTCATTGAGCAGCATCTCCTGGGCAAGGTGAGTAACTCATCTTCCTGATATCAAGTTGTCAGGCTGTGTGCGCTCCTTCCTAGTTATTCAGAGCTAAGGTGACCCCTGCTTGTAAAACCTTGTTTTGCATGCCAACTGCAGAATTTAGATTTTATCCTGTGTGGCAGATTTTTTAGTGTTTAGAGAAAGATGTGTATGACAGCAATGTGAGGTATGGGTCAGAGGAGCACTAGCAAGTGGCATGGGCTTAGGAAGTTGTTCCAAAAATACAAGAAAGAAATGATGAGTGCCAAGTTTAAACTAATGTGCAAAGGGTGAAAGCTGTATTTTGTTAGCTATTAGTTGCAAGGTTGAGAAATGGGAAAGAATCAAACCATACAGAGATTTGTGACTTGGGGAGCAGTTGTGTCATTGAGCAGCATCTCCTGGGCGAGGTGAGTAACTCATCTTCCTGATATCAAGTCATCAGGCTGTGCGCACTCCTTCCTAGTTATTCAGAGCTAAGGTGATCCCTGCTTGTAAAACCTTGTGATTGCTCATGCACGTATACTGCATGTGAATATATATGAAGTAGTTCCTTACACATGAGTCCAATTTGTATATTACTATGTGTCTTATTAGGCTTCTGAATTATGAAACTGTCAGGCTGCAAACAAACATTGTCCTACGCTTTTGAATGTATTTTCTCAGAAAAAAATGGAGCACATAACATTAAATAAATTTCTTCAAGAAAATGCCTTCATCATTTTATGACTCTGTATCCTCTTAGCATTAATAAATCTCGGTTTATGATTTTGTTATCTGGCTACTTGATTTACATTCTCTTTTTTGAGTGTGTGTTTTGAATTTTACGGCTTAATGAGGGAGCAGAATTTTTACTATCTGGTTAATTCTGAGGATATGACACATAGATAATGTAAGTTAGCTGTCTTCTTGCTTGAGAGTCTTACAAAAATGTGACTTTAATAGATATCAATAATATTTAAATATGGTAATATAGTTCAATTTGAACTGCTTTGATTGAGGCCAACGTTCTATCAGATATTACCTGAAGAAAACTCTGTTTCTCTTTCTCTTTATGTTGGTCTCCTCTAAGAAAAATTCGGTTATCAATAAGTATTGTATTTTTACTTCTGGAGGCAGCAGAGAACATAGTCTACACAGAAATAAACACACACGCATGCACATATACACCACACGTGCACACAAACACACATACAAAACCTCTCTAATATATGGCACACAATACTTATTTGATGTATTCACCGTATTCCAGTGAAAAATAACAGCACTAGGATTTGGGATGGGAGGAATGGCGACCACAGCACATCTTTAAAAGGCATCGGAGGCAACGTGCGCACATTTGAGAAAAAGTAAAAAGAGAAAAGGTAAACAAATGGCAGTTCTCAGGAAACTACCTTATAGAGCTAGCATACAGCAAAGGGTAAGATTCCAAGGAATGTTTCACTAACATACTTGAAAACCTGCAGCTTGGAGCCCAATCTGGCTGCATCCAAAAGGAGGAGCAAGAAGTAGAGAGAGACAAGTCCCCAGGGTGGGGAAGGTCACCTGTTAGGTCATTTTCTGGATGCAGTGATGGTACTGAGTGAGAGGGTGAGACATTGCAGAATTTGGACAGAGAGGGAAGTAATCTGATCCTATCTTTAACAGAATCAAGATTTCAAAATACATGTGAAAACTAGGACTTGAACACAGAAAACCTGCCCACAAACTGCTAATGCAATGAGCACGAGTCATCTTAGAGATAACAGCTCTATAGGATGCTTACAAAATTTATCTGTAAAACAGAAGTGTTAAAAAGTAAGCAAACAAAATTAGCCTCTTAAATTTTCTAGTGTTAGCACAAGGTATATTTGCATATACATGTTAAATAATAGAAAAAATACATATTCTTCATTTTCATTCTGTTGCTGGTACAGTGCCACATTATTCTTTAAAATGGTCTCTTAAGATTGATTCTATTACTTCGGGTAGACCACCGAGTTGAAACTACTTTAAAGATGGAAAATTGATGTTCAATTTTTTAAGTATCTCTTTAATTTAAAAATTCCTGGCAGCAAACTATCAACTTTGTAAAGGCCTGGCCTCAGATGGTCCAAACAATTATAGAGTACCCAGAGCAGAAATACTCCTGGGTGATTGTTTGATCAAAGTGTTTATGAAGTTTGTTTATCCAACACACGGAAAAACTAATAATCCTATCTTAAATGCCATGTACTGTTTTATTTTGTTAATTTTATCGTAAATGCTTTCTTTAATTGCCAGAGCCAGTTTTTGAATGTGCTCCCAATGTGTGATTTGTGATCAAAGATGCATTTTGTTTTGTTTCTGTTTCTTTCGTTTGTGTTTTTTTTTTTTTGGTGGGGGTGGGGATTATCTTGTTTGTTTGTTCTTTTTTGTTTTGCTTCTGTGATTTTTGTGTCTTTTTAACACAGGGTCTCCTTATAACCACAGCTGGCCTAGAACTCACTATGTAGACCAGGCAGGCTTTGGTCTCACAGAAATCCACCTGTCTCTGCCTATGAGTGCTATGATTAAAGGCGTATAGCACCAAGTTGGACTCAAAGATGATTTGTTTATACAAAATCAAATTGCCTTGTGACAGACATTGTTTATATTTAAAACCAGCTGCCAAATTTTCTCCTGCCTTTGTCAGAATGAATTACCAATGCCTAATAACCACAAACTTCTGGGGACTTTGTGACCATTGCAAATACTAGAACACAAACCAAAAATGTAGTGTCAAAGTCTCTGAAAATGAAGCATAAGACTATATATTTCAAGGGTAGGAAAATTTTCTAAAACATTGGCAATATCAGGAAGATGTTTAGGAGATGTTTAGGCTCGCTGTCCTGGGGTAATTGACATGCTGGCCCCAGCTGCTCAGTTACTGCTCTAGAATGGGCCAGGTGCAATGGGAGGAGTACAGGTACCTCATCTGACTGTCTAGTTCTAGCGTCTGCTTTTCCAAAGTAAGAAAAATAAACAAATAAAGAAAAAAATTAGGTAGCTAACCACCAGCTTCAGGTTACCCATAAAACAGCAAGGAGCTAAGTGACCACAAAATATCCTCTCTCCTTCGGGAAAGCAAATGAACTCCAGTGGCCTCCTGAATTCGTGAACATTTCAAAGCCCCTTCTCAGGCAGGAGCTTAGACACCAGTGGGAATATCATAGGCATCTATTAAAGGCTGACTGTGTAGTTGCAATTATTAAACATTTCATAGCTAGACTCCGCTCCTCATTACTTCTGCACTAACATTCATTTTTTCACATCTAGTTTGATTTTCCTTTCATTACAGGATGACAGGTTTTCTATTTCCTGCCGTCTTACTGGCAGTTTTTGTCTTCTTTTATTATTGTTTAAGTCTTCAATTTCTAGTTCTAATGTATCCATATAAGGACATCTTGATTCATTTGCATCAAAGAGAGGAAATGAAAACAGAACAACATTTTCACCTTTGTTCACTTCTTATTTCTCTAAGTATAAGGTGAAAATATAAGAGAGATAGGTTAAGCTACTAAAGTGTTTCATCACAGTTCAAAATTCGTTTTTTTCTGTTTTTGACAATAAAAGGTCCCTATCTTCATAGCACATCATTTTTTAAAGCTAGATATATCTTAAGGTATATAAATGTACATTGACTTTCAGTTTTGCATGAATGCACTGAAATTATACAAACAGGTATACAATCACGTAATGCATACATTATATAAAGGAAATGTGGTTATACATAATTTTATAAATTTTTGATCAAAATTAGCCTAACAGGAATGATTGAATTTGTCCTTTTGTTCCTTGAAAATCAACATGTCAGTCATTTTGTCTGAAGCACCTGGATGAAATAGTGATGCATAAGCTGTCAAGTGAAAGAGTGAGGGAGGGATTAGACCAGATCATTTGCTTTGTAGCCACTCTTGGAATAGCTAGGTAACTGAGCAACTTCAAACTCTTGATCCTCCTGCATCCATCTCCACGATGCTGTCATTGTAGGGGTACACCATCATCCCAAATTTTATATACACACTTCTGTTGTTCATTTTTCTTTTACTAAATGAACTGGATCACCTTACATGTCTCGCAGATTGTACCAGCAATCACAGCCGAAGTTGCATAATTTAAAATTCCCAATATTCAATTCAAAGCAACTATTTCCCTAGAAATTATGTTGTAATAAAAATGGTGGGTTAGAGATGGAGACAGAGATGAATGATGCCTAGCTAGTGTAAAACCCCAGAGAGAATCATATTAGTCTAACAACTCATGACAAATTACAAATACAGTATCACTACAAGAATCTGTGTGTATGACAAGAAGCAGTGGCCGACATGAAAAACCTTCCTTTGAGCTGTTGGCCAAGAGACTACCAAAATTTCACAGACTTTTGCCACAGCCCTTGACTGTCACCCAGAACATGAAGATAAGACCCTATTGCTGAAGACAGGACATACTTCAGACACAGGATTTAGAGTCACAGAACTGGAACTGACCTGGAAGCCACTTGTACCGAAGGCTAGATCTTATAGCTCTGGAAGCACAATGCAAGCTGCTAAGGGAGAACATAAATCAATGACCCAACAACAGCTTCATTCTCAAATAACCACATCAACGACTGGCACAGCATACAAGACTGGTGCAGTAGGGTTGATCATGGAGGTAATCAATGGCTGCCTAATTGGACTTAAAGCCTGCTCAATGGGAGGCAACTCATGTGATACTATAACAATAGCCAGATACACATGGCTGAAGAGGTCATAGATCTTAGAGAAATCTCCAAGGCTTTTGCATCCTTAGACTAATGTAACTTCTTACTAAGTACATGTATATCCTTATATTTAGTCAAGTATCCCAGTCACCACTCATCAAAGAAACTTCTTTTTTACCAGATGGAGATTGTTATTACAGAGTATCACAACTGGTCACACACAGGTGTTGTCAGTGAATTTCCCAATCCTAAGCAGCACTTCTACAATGCAACCTCTCCACCCAAGGCTCAGGCAACAAAGAACAAGGGGTAAAGAAGACACTAATGAACCTCTCAACTCTCAGTAATGAAGCTCTCTCATGCAGCAGGAGCACAAAAGGTCACAAATGGCCAAAGCATGGAGATTAAGAGTCTGCAGAGTGTGGGTCCCTGGTCAGGACTCCTCTATTAAGCTTCACTAACCCAGGGCTCAAAGATCATTGTGGAAGAGGGGGCAGAATGATTGTAGGAGCCAAGAAGGAAGTGCACCAGCATACGGAAATAGAATCCTACAACCTCCCAGGACCCTGCAAATATGAACCTACAACGATGGTGTCAGCATGCTCAAGACTCATGCAAACTCAAGCAGACAAAAACCCAGCATGGAACTGGGGAAATGGGCAGCAGATCCCAATCTTAGCTGAAGAAGTATTAGCGATTGAATACTATTGGGTGAGGAAAAGCCAAAATCTTCTTAATGTGAGGGTCTCTAGATAGGATATTAAGATAGCTTCAGATGTTCTGTATGAAATACACAAAAATTGAACTTAAAAATATTCAATAAAAAATACTGGGAAAATTTTTAAAAATAAAAATGTCTGATATAAATGCATGCATTAGTGCCATCTGAATGATATCTTGATGGCATAGCAGGATTCTGGCCCTTGCAAGATCAACTGTTTTACAAAGTCTTAAAATTCTTCATAGTTGGGAATTCCTGCGTCATTTTGCCTTTTACTGGTCATGCACTAGTGATGTCCTCATTTTACAGTCTATAGAAAACACACAGCGAATCTTCATTTTTAAATCAGAAAAAATAAAATGTGCTTTAATAAAAAATCCATATTTGCATTTTTGTGTCTAGGCTTAGCCCAAATTTACCTGTCAAACTGAACATAGAAGAAACAGCACTAATCAATTGACATTATAAAATTTCAGGCAAATTTAAAACATGGGTGGTTATATTCCTTTTTCTGAAGTCACCAAATACTATAATAATAAATATTGTAGAATAGTGAAAGTTTTAATTTCTTAATATATCCAAAACTAAATACGGTAAGTTAAACTTTTTTTAAAAGTGTTTAAAACTTGTTTAAGGGGGCAGGAATGAAGGCTCAGTGGTTAAAAGTGCTTATTGTTCTTGCAGAAGACCTGTATTTGGTTCCTAGCACCCCACTTGGTGGCTCACAACCACCTATAACCTTCACTCCAGATGGATCTGTCACATCCGGCCTCTGCTAGCACCTGTACTCACATGGACACACACACACACACACACACACACACACACACACTTTAAATTAAATCTTTATAAATATTTAAAAAGCAAAGTTTTAATATTTCCAAATGCTAAAATATGAATTAACATTCATTCTTCTTTAGCAAGTCTTTGAAGCATAGGAAAGTCAAGACTTGACAATTTTGTCAACTGCTATAGGAACAAAATTGTGTAATTGGTAATCAAAGCAATTTATGTTGCTTGAAAATAAAATCTTACCCCTGAATTGAATTTACCAAGACATCTTTCTAAATCCTGAAAAAGTAATTTTGCAGTCTACCTAAAATTATTGTTTGCTAAGATTTTAATAAGCTTTAAGTATCAATAAACTGCATCATTTCTTTAGAGTGAAGCTGTAAATTATGCTTAAATATATCTAAATTTCAAATAGCAATAAATGTCAGAATACAAACCATTTCCTTGCATATGGAGAATATGCCCTTGAATTTACATAAAACACTGCAGTGTGTTGTGACTGAAGTGAAAACCAAACAAGGAACTATTGTGTAAGCAGAAGCCTGGAGTACAGAGTAAAAATAGATTTTCAGCACCAGGCACATTGGAAGTCAAGGTGATAGCAAAGCTGGCGTGTTGATAATGAATGACTGGCAGCACCAAGCAGAGCCTGTCTGGAGGACGGATTAACCAAGGAAGCTCACATTCACCCAATAAGATCCACACAAAGGCCTTACTCTCAGTATTTGCAGTCAGTCTCATTCTTCCTGTGTCTTAGAACTCAAATGCTTTGTTTCCTCTCTGTAATTTAAGCCTACACTCTAGTTTTAAGAACAACATGTCCTGGCCTGCTTTAAGCCATTTTCTTCTCACCTCCTTGTCTGTCTGTGCTTGCATGGTTAATTTCAAGTGGGCTCTCTCTAACCACTTCATGAAGGGATGTGTGCACTGTTCTCACTTGATGACTGGTCTGATATTGCCTTCCCAATTCTAACGAAAAATCCAGACAGGCTTCCTCTCCATGCAGATTTCATCAGTGGGAATCTGTTAGTACCGCAGGCATAAAAACTGGGTCCTGAGAGATTCACTGAGAAAAGAAATCTAAAAAGAGAGGGCATTATCCCTAACTCTTACCTAACTTCACCCTGCTGAATCCTTAAAATTAAATGACTTCCAACAAAAGCGCCCTCAACCTGATAGATTATTTCCACACATCAAATTTTTCCAAAATTTATTGTTCAGTTGGTGTTTTCTGCCAAGAAAACAATCTTTCACATATATTTCGGTATACTTTCCTAAGTCTCACACTCTAATGAGTACTAATAGCCACAGAAAACTATTCTATTACCTAGGTATTTTTCAAAGGTTTTCTTCTCTCAGGAAGGAGTGCCTCCATCAGAAAAAGCTTTCCTAGGTGTGTTTTGCTTGGAGAGGAGTTCATATACTGGGTGCAAGAGTGTGGACTACCACTTCTGAATCAGCTCCTCCCATAGCACTGGAACTGACTGCTGAATTATCTCACTTTTGGAATAAAGTTCATATTTCTTCAAAAGTTAATAATTACAAGACTAAATTCAACAATAGACAATTAACATAAGACTAATTCTAGATGGCATTTTCTTATTCTTAAGGTGAACAAAACAATTAAAGATTATTGTTGGGTTAAAATAAAACTCTAGCACCAGCTTTTTGTGCTGGTAGTTATTTAAAAAATTACTTTTTTTCTGTTCTTTATAGTCTATGTAATAGAAGAATAAAAGGAAGTGAGTTGATATTTTACTTTAGGTACCAAATCAGTCACCCTGTTAGGAAAAAAAAATAGGTAACTCAGAAGTTGAAAAAACTTAGGAAGATCCTCCTGTGTCCTGTTACTGTTTATGAAAGAACATGATCTGAGGTAAAATTGTAAGAAGACTCTTCAGACACTGGCTGAATTGCCAGTTTCTCTGAGGCGATCTTCAGGAGGCCATGGTGAAGTACAGCAGAAGAACCCAGAGTCTCCGCTCTGGCAGGTCGGAAGCTACAGTCAGTCCTCACTGACCTGTCCTGAGGCAGTCAGACAAACCTCAGTAGCCACTTCTGAGAACCGCCCTCTCAGTTGTTCACCGGCCCCTCACAGAAATGACAGTGCCTTGGGAGCATTTTCTAGGACATGAAGAAATACAGAAGTGTTACGCTGAAAATCAAAAGAGATGAAAAAAGTTTAAGTTGGTTAAAATATTTTTCCTTTTACTTGTGTTGCCCCAAATGACAATTTAAACCATTTTATTAAAATGCAAACATGTGCTGTCAGCATTTTAACCAAATGGCTTTGTTAATATTTTATGGTAGAACTGTCAGAGGTGAAGTCTACTTCATGAAGTGTATGTGTACTATTCTCACTTGATGATTGGTCTGATATTGTATTGTCAATTCTAGAGAAAAATCCAGGATGGGTTTCCTCTCTGAACACATTTCATCAGTAGGAGTCTGTCAGTATTACAGGCATAAAGCTTGTGTCCTGAGTCAGTCACTGGGGAAAATGTCTAAGAGGACATCAAGAGGACATCACCCCTCAGCCTTACCCAACTTATCCTCCTGAACTGTTTAGCTTAAATGACTTCCAACAAAAGTGCTATCAACCTGATAAGTTATTTCCACACATCAAATTTTCCCAAAATTTACTTTTCAGTTTGTATTTTCTACTAAAAGAAATATTTTGCATAGATTTTGGTATACTCTCCCAACAAATTTTATTGTCATATCATCAAGTGATGTTAAACTTTACTTCAGGAGCCCTTGTTAGAAGCATCAGTGCAAGTATCATCAAAGCACTGCACTCAACATTTCAGTCTTCAAATTGCTTCCAGTAAAATACTGTGAGATGAAGGAGAAGATGAAGTAGATAGAAGTTCTTATATAATAATAGTGGGTTCAAAACTATTAAGACTATGTCTTTGAGTTGCCACTTCCAAATGGAGCTTTTATTGATACCTAAAGTCAACTGGGTGTCTGGTACTTAGTCAAAAACATTAGAACATTTATAAATACGTACACCGCCTAGGGCACTCCCAGTGCTGTTAATGATGGGCAGGTGGTACGCTGTCCCTGTGCCGCACCAGCATTCCACTTAGCTGGCCGCCATCTTGCAGAATAAATGAAGTCTAACGGCCTCAGGCATTCCATCTGTCCAAAGAAAACTGGCTCACTTGTAACTTGACTTCTCCTTCTCTACCCATTGTACTATATACACTGAAAAGGAGACTACACTCTTAGTGTTTGCTTTGCATTGTTAAAAATGTATTCAAAATATGGATCAGGGTAAAATTCTGTCCTTATAATAAAAATTCTAACACTCTTCTGAGGATTTTAAGATAGCTTGTCATATGCATTTCACAAGCTTCCCTGCTTAGATTCCTTTCAGTAGATGTTTCTCTTCTATTTTCATGTATATTCACATATTATGTGAACCACATGTTTTTTAAGTGAGATGTGATTTGGGTCTTCTGAAGTATTAGGTTGATTTTCTACTCCTTCCTAGATGGACCCACAGTATTCTAAATTCTTTCACACAATTTTTCTTCAAGGACAAATAGAGTATTCGTTTCATTAAGTATGAAATAACATGCATTTCCTTTTCAAAAATGCTATACCAAGAAACATTTTTCTAAAACTGTGTATGGATCTAGATAGTAAGTTTATTACATGTGTTTGTCAGGTGTAAGTAGTCATTCATGGTGCTGCTATATGTTATACAGAACTGTGGTAAATTTGTTGTAAAGATGCCTCATAGCCTGATAATAAACTATGTGCCACTTTGCTTGAACAAGAACATAATGATCCTTTGGGATTCTGTTATCAATGTAAATTTATAGAAGTAAAATATTATTTGAAATAAAGAAAGTTTTGCCATTCCCCATTGTATTTTTTAAAGGATTGGATTCAGTGAAAATTTTAAAAAATAGATACAAACCACATCTTTCCCTTTTAAAAAACTTGTATTTATATTTCATGTGTATGAGTGTTTTGCCTGCATGTAAGTGCACCATATGCATGCAGTGTCAGCAGAGACCAGAAGAAGGCTTTGATTTCTTGGAACTGAAGTTAGGGATGGTTGTTAGTTGTCATGCAGGTGCTGGGAAGTTGACTGGGGCCTCTGCAAAAGCACACATTGCTCTGAGATGCTGAGCCATCTCTCCAGCCCCCTAAATAAATCTCTTGATAAAGCAGCTTATTAGATTGTGCTGTAGCTTGGCCTCAAAGGCCTATGTGTTCAATGGTGCTCTTGGAAGACAGGAGAACCTTTGGGAGGTGAGGTCTAGTGGAAGGAAGTTAGGCAATTACAGATGCAACTGGAAGAGCGATCAGAACCTGGTGCCTCCTTTCCTCTTTTGTTTCCTGGACACTTGAGGTGAGCAGCTTATCACACCATCACCAGCACATGCTGTCTCACTATCAACCCAAAAGAAATGGCGCCAGATAACCATAGACTGAAATCTCATGAGTCAAAATAAAGTTTCCTCTCCTTGAGTTGAACTTCCCAGATATTCGTTGAGTTGGTGTTATTAAACTTCTTTAAGTCCCCAAGGCTGCCTCATGTTTGTCACTCTATAAAACCCAGTGAGCCTTCCTCTAGGTAAGAACATCTGTACCTGAAGATGTTCTTTATTTTAAAATTTAAGATACCAGAAGTGGACTTGTTTCTCTTCCAGAAAAGGTTATGTGGCATGTAATGAGTATGTTTGTGGCAGGGACAGATGTATGGAGGCAGGGTGAGGAAGACCGATATTCAAGTTGATGCAACACTGAAGATTTGGTCAGTAACAAAACTCACTGTAGCAGAAAAAAGTTACTTTATTCTATCTAGCAGGCACTAAGGATCTCAAGCTTTACTTGTAGGTGTGCTTATGTTTAATGTCAGATGTTTATATTTAGTGTTTATATTTAATGTCAGCACCAATTGAATTATTTTTCATTACCTCCTCTTTTTGAATTTCTATATCTCTTTAACATTACATAATAACCACCTTTTCTTTCATTTTATCATCTTTACTCTTTCATGCACAGCTTATATAGTAAATAAGATCAAATGATCCTTGTTTGTACAATGGAGATTTCTGAGGGTTTTGTTCTGTTTTCCTTTTTTACATACCGCTCACATCCCTTTAGCATCTCACCTCTCCTTCTTGGCTTCCCACAAAACATTTTAAGCCTGGGGCTGATGAAATGACTCCCTGAGTAAAGGTACATGCTGACAAGCCTGATGGCCTGAACTCAATCCCAGAACCTACATGGTGAAACAAGTGAACTAATTCTTTCAAATTTGTTCTCTAACTCCACATATGTACCCATAGAAATACACACACACATGAAATAATTAATATAAAAACTGTAATTAAAAAGCCAATAAATACTTTAAGTCTAGTGTTAGTTATTCTATATATTCTGTATTTATTTAAACTTTTAAAGGTATTAATATATGTGTACAGAATGTGCAAACACCCTCCAATCTGCATACAAATACATTTATATAAGCCACATGTATATGACTATATTACTTTGCTTTTTATTGATGTGATAAAACACTGACCAAAACTAGTTTGTGGAAGAAAGGGTTTACTGGCTTATAGGTTATAGTCGATCACTGAGGGATGCCAAAGCAGACACTCAAAGCAGGAACCTGGACACAGTAACCAGAACAGAGACCATGGAGGAAAGCACCTTCGGACTTACTTTTCTGGCTTGCTCAGTTACCTCTCTTATACAGCCTAGGCCATTACTATATCATTTACAGTCAAGAAAATGTGTTACAGGCCAATCCAATCTAGGAAATTCCTCAATTGAGGTTTCCTCTCCCCAGGTGACTCTAAGTTTGTGTCAAGTTAATATCTGAGGCTAAGACAATGCATATACGTTTGCGTGTGTGTGTGTGTGTGTGTGTGTGTGTGTGTGTGTGTGTGTGTGATATTTGGTCATTATTTTACCAAAAATCTACTTACAGTTTTAATTAGGCTACTATTCTCAGAATAACTTCACTAGAATTTCCATAAGACTCCAAATCATTAAGCATTGTTTTAATCAGGTCTCTGTAACTAGTGTATAATAAAGTTATAGAATCAATGAATTTAAATTTATTCACCAATTCTCTTACTAATGCGTTGTGATTTTATTTGAAAGTTTTGATTACTTTAAAAACCCTGAATTGGCCAGGCATCATGACACATACCTTTAGTCCCAGCACTTGGGAGGTAGAGGCAGGAAGACTTCTATGAGTTCAACGCCAGCCTGGTGGTCTACATAGTGAGTTCCAGGCCAGTTGGGGCTACAAGAGACCCTGCCTCAAAAAAGAACAAAAAAAAATCCTGTAGTAAATATTATTATACAGTCTATAGAAATGAGCAGGAATATATTCTACAAAACTGAGTTTTTTAAAACTACATAACCTTAATTTTAGTAGATGCCTTAAAGGCTTTAGTATTACACATCCACTAATGATGTGTGTTAGTACCCTTTATATTTAAAACTAACAGCAAATATATTGTAAATCTTGGTAAATATCTCTATCTGTGGCGAGAAAAAGATTTTGTTCTTTGATTTTTTTTTCCCTACTCTTAAATTGTAACAACTTTTCACAGACCTTAAGCTGTTTACTTTTCCCTGTGGATTCTCTTTCTTACTATGCCCACTGGGATATCATCTCCTTTTCTGTTTGAAAAGGTCCTTTGCATACAGAAAGTTTTTCCATGTATGTTATGTCATCTGAATTACAGAAACTTTTCCTGGACTGTTATTTTTCTACTGGCTTTTTTTTAAGGTTTGCTATAAAAAAGATTCAAACATTTTTATGTAAATAAATGATGTCTGTATTTTGTTTCCTATCCTGTTTTCCCAAAGTTGCTTTGGTAATATTTCCAAAAGCAGATTGAACATTTAGTCATCTAAATTTTCCTGAAAATGTGTGCAACGCTCTGGATTTGGTAAAAATGTGATTGTGCTGTCTGCAATTTTGTTATGAAAATTTTGTTAACTGAAATACACAATCTTTCACTCTCTTAAGCAGTAGTGAAGAGGATCCTAACCGCTAAAAACATGAGACTCGACACAAGCATGTTGCACAGTCTGCTACAAAGCTGACTATATCTTAAGTGGGTGAGACAGGCTCTCAATGTAGCCTAGTCAACCTTGAACTCACTATGTAGACCAGTTGGGTCAAGATCTCATAGAGATTCCACTTTCCCTGCGACCCCAATGCATGGATTAAAGGCATATGCCATCATGCCTAACCCCAAACTGACTTTATATATACACTGCAAAAACTCTTCTGTTTGTGAATTTATTGCAGTTTAGTGATTTTTTAACATCATGTTATTTTTTACATTTATTTTTACTTTTTGTAGAATTTCATCTGAGTATCGTATTTCCATCATTTCCATCATCCCTCTTCTCTCTCTAGCCCTTCCCATGTTCCAGTGATGCCCTCTCAATTTTTATTCTCTTCTTTGACTATTATTGTTACATATACATGCATACAGTGATAAATATACATATATTCTACCTATAATGACTGAATAAAGTTAGTGGTAATCATATGTATATGTGTTTAGGGTTGACTATTTGGGATTACATAACCTATCAGGGAGTTCGGCCATGGAGAAAACTGATTCTCCCTCCCTCACCAGCTACTGATTGCCACAGCTCTTCAACTAGAGGTGGGGCCTTGCGAAATTTCCCTATCCACACTGGCATGTTAACTGGTAACACCTTGTTATTTAGAATAAAATGACTATGTTTAGATAAAGAAGACAACAGTTGTTCATTTTCATGGGTATTTCCATTTTAATTGGATATATATTCTGCGTGTAGTTTGAGATCATTCTACGTAATTTCAGGTAAAACACTGCTATGACATTAGTTGAAATTACATTAAATGTATATATTAATTTTAAGAGTTACTGATTGATTTTCATTAAGACTTACTAAATATTCTAGACAAGATACTGACTGTGACCTTCTGAATTTAGGCAATTTGAGAAAGTTTAAATGGCAAAAATGATTTTTTAAAATAGACATTTTACTAGAAAAAGTCTTATACAGAGTTCCTTCTCCCAAAACTCTATCAGTAATGACAGCATGAAGAAAGGTATATCTGGCTTCAGGTATGCTCCAAGTGCTGTGCTTTTACTCCTAGTTATTGCTGGGATTATTTTATATTCCCTTACAATCTACCCTTAGCACAAGCAGTCAAGTTGGAGTCTGAGCACAAGGAGCATCATCACATATAGATGCATCAAACCATAGGAGTCAGTGTTTCTCCATTAGCAAATTCCAGGCCTCCTGGAATTAGTAACCATGACTGGGAAGGACCCAGATAGGCAATTATAGGGGAAGGAAAAAAAATACAACAAAAGAAGCCAAAGTTCTGTGGCAACTGATTATTAGCCTGTTGTTATATCTAGTTATGTCTACTTATACTAAATATTCATACAGAACATTCTGAGCTAAAAGATGACATTGATTTAGCAATTGTTTCTGCTCTCACTATCTACAGTTTGGAGCTTGTCTGTTGCATTGTGATACTTTGTATAGATTGGTATCATTTAATTGGAACAAAGCGAAGTTCCTAGACTCAGAAGACACCAGGAACTCAAAGCTGGTATCATGATAGAACAATTTTTATAGTGTTTTCAAAACTAAAAATGTGTCCCTGTGGATGATTCTATGGTATTGTCAAGGGAGAGTTAGGATTACTGTAGAGAAGCTCCACTAGAAGGACTAAGCAACAGAACTGATGTTTTGTGATCTTGCTCTTGTTTCCTCCACTTTAACACTTTCAAATACAACTCTGACTCTGCTTCAACAATTCAAGATGCTGTTAAAGAGTCAACAAGTCTACAAATCCTTTGAAATTATTTCTGGGCACATACAGGGAAAATCGCAGGCATCACAATATGTTATCATGCCCATTCATCATTTTGCTATATAATTTTTAACACGAAGCTTTAGTTTCAGTCTTTTTTAACTTTAGGCCAAGCTTTGGAGTAAGGCATGCTTCTGTTGTGTACTTAGTGTGTTTATGTGGGCAGGATATTTAACATCCCACATATACTGAGGAAAGTCAGAGTACTTCATTTCAGGTTGTATTAAGTTTAAATGATCTCAGAATGTTTCATACCCAATAAACACTAAAATATTAATCAAATTTCAATTTTTCAAAAACTGAATTCAAAAGATGAATTATTCAGAAAACATGAAAACTTGTGATAACTAAGACAAAATTTTGGTGAATTTTTCATCAGTGATAAAAATCATTTATATTTCCAAATGTGTTTAAGGCGCAAGCTTCCAACTGAGAAAAGCAACCAATGTTCCTACCCAGCTGTGAAGTGGTGACCATCTTGATAAGATAACCCAAATGGTTAAATAGTGACACTTATATCTTAGGGGTTGCCAACAGCTCTCTAATTGGACTTTAGACCTGTTCAATAAGAGGCAATTTATGCCTGATACTATAAAAGTAGCCAAATGTCTGGAGAGGTTGTAGAACCTGGAGGAGAACCTACTACTGCCATTTCCCTAAATCAGGTGTATCTTCTCACTGTATTCTAAATAATTATCCTTGTACCCACAGAATGTGAAGCACTCGCTCCTCATCAATTAGCCTCTTTTTGCAGCGACAAAAGCAGAAGCAACTGCAGACAACCACACTTGTAAAAATGCAGAGACTAAATGATTTTCGGGTTTGCACCCCCAATTGATACATCTAAAATGCAACCCTTCCTCTAAGGCTCAGGGATCATCCTGGAAATGGGGCAGAATGATTGTAAGACCTGTAAGATCAGGACACCAGTTGCTAGATAGTGTCCTCTAGACATGACAGAGATACTGTGTCAATGAATGCTCAGTAGTATGGTTGCTTAAACAAGGCCTACATAATGGTCACACCAGCCAACATGCCAACATGAATGGGGGAATGTCACAAGGTTCCACTCCTAGGTGAGCAGCTGCCAAGAGAGGGAGAATCACTTTTCTCTAGGGATGAACCTCCATCAGATTATCTAATCCTAAGTGGTCAGCCCTGAACACATGTACATATGAGTAATATTAAGGATTCAGTAGGTAGAGAAAGAAAGAGAGGGAGAGAATAGAAGAGAGAGGAGAGGAAAGGAGAAGAGAGAGGAGAAGAGAAGAGAGGAGAGGAGAGGAGAGGAGAAGAGAAAAGAGAAGACAAGAGAAGAGAAGAGAAGAGAAGAGAAGAGAAGAGAAGAGAAGAGAAGAGAAGAGAAGAGAAGAGAAGAGAAGAGAAGAGAAGAGAAGAGAAGAGAAGAGAAGAGAAGAGAAGAGAAGAGAAGAGAAGAGAGAAGCAAAAGAAAAGTGGAGAAAGCTTACTTTCTCTTGCTGGAATAAAATATCATTTCTAAAGGCAGTTTATGGAAGAAAGTACAATGCTTATTTTGACTTACAGTCCCACAGGGTAACATAATGGTAGGCGATACAAAACAGCACATGACCAGGAAGCCAGGAAACTGAGAACTCACACTGTCAACCACAAACAGGAAGCAGAGAGAGTGACTTGGAAGTGGTCAAGGCTATGAACTTTTAATGTGTTCCCCCAGTAACATACTATCTCCAGCAAGGTTTCATATCCTAAAACTCCCCAAACAGTAATACCAACTAGGAACCAATTATTCAAACACCTGAGCCTCTAGGGGAACATTCTCATTCAAACCATAACATTCCACTTCTAGTACACATAGGCTTACAGCCATATCATAATACAAAATATATTTAGTCCAACTTAAAAAAAATCCCATAACCTTTAACAATATCAACATTTCAAAAACCCCAAAATCTCTTCTGAGACCAAATGTACTCTTTTAACTAGGACTTCTATAAAATTCAAATTCAAATTATGTACTTCCAGCACACCATGGGACAGAATACACATTTTCACTCCAAAAGAAAGGGATGGGAACCTAATGATGAAATACCCGAGCAAAGCAAATTCAAAACTCAACAGGGCAGACATCAAAATCTGTAGCTCCAATTATGTTGTCAGGGGCTTTACTTTCAAGGAGCTTAGATAGCTCTAGCCTTCCAGCTTTTCTGCCTACAAAATACATCTTTCTCTTGGGCTGGTTCTATTCCCTGTATGCTTCTCACCTTGACAGATGTCTCATGGCTACGGCATCTCCAACTATTTTGGTGTCCATTGTAACCCAGACCTCACTTTTATAGCTTTATCAAAAAAGTCTCTCATGGTCTCCTGAACTCTCGGGACCTTCTTACAATTAGTCCAGCACTGCCACATTTTGCCTGGCCTCAGCAGCTCTCTGATACTGTGGATGAAGTCTCTAGGAACCCCCTCACTCTTGCATTTTTCATGCTGTTGAAGCCAGTACCATGTGGATGAGTAAAGTTAGGCTGCCTGCTTTGGATGGACTCTCATCCCTTTAACCGCATTGATAACACCTTTTTTTTTTTTTTAATGTTGAAACAGCTGCATTCTAGGAAAAGAAAGCTCTTTATGCCTTCTTCTTTTACTAATTGGAGGCTTAGCTCAATAGGGTCTTCTCCTGAGGGTTTCCCATTGTTGCAGAACAAGAGGCTTCTCCTTAAAAGCACTAATTCCTTAATAAATAAATATAGCCTCTCTTTCAAGACATTCCTTAACTATAACATTCAGCTTCCTGGTGCTCTTTTTCTCTCCAAACTATATATTTTGTATTCTTTCTGCTCTACTTACTCTTGTTCATCATAGACCTGCATAAATGTTTTTAGTAATAACTATTCTTCAGTTACCTGTAGACTCAATGTTACGCTGTTCTGGAATTTCATCCCTTACCTTTTAATTTAACTGCAGTCAGGTCCTTAGGACATGAGCAGAAAGCATCAAAAATCTTTGCCAAATATCACAACAGTGGCCTCTAGCCCAATTGCTAATATTGTTTCCCTCTGAAACCTCATGAATGGGGCCTCCACCATCCACATTACTCTTAGACTACTGTCTTCCAGGCTCCTACTAGAACAGCCCATTAAGCTCTGCTTACAGCACTCAACTGTTTTTTTCTTCCGCAAAGTTCCATAATGTTCTATATTCCTCTAAGAAACAGCATGATCAGATTCTTTGTAGCAATACCACATATCACTAAGTATCAATTTCTGTTCTAGATTGCTTTTTGTTGCTGCGACAAAAATACCAGGACCAAAAGCATCTTGTAGAAGAAGGAGTCTCCTTTGGCTTACTATGGGGAAGTCCTTGCTGTAGGGGAGGCAGGGCAGCAAGCAGCCAAAACAAGAAGTTGTGAGATCACATTTCCAGTTCCAAACAGGAATTAGAGAGCAAACTGGAGGTGGGGCAAGACTAGGAACTTTCAAAGCCTGCCTGTACTGACATAAAATTTAAATTAAAAATCGAAAAAAAATCCCTAAAGATTGAAAAGTATACAAAACCCTGGCGCCTATGGTTTGCTTCCATTACAGTTCACACTTATCAGTAGTGCAACAAATGAATGGATTGTGTCCATTCTTTCTTATATACATTCTTTTCACAATGGACTATTAAATTTTGTGATTATGTATATACACATGCTTTTATACAAAACTAAAAGTACATATTTATCATAAACATAATGATGTTTTGAAATTGATATGCATTATGAGACAGCTGAACTAATCTAATATATTTATTACCACATATAGGTGTGTCATCAATGTAGTAAGAACCCTTTAAAAAATCTCTCCTCAGTATTATTCAACAACTTAAAATATTGTTGTTAACTGCTGTGGACATTTTGATTGTCACTCATACAGTGGTCGGAATGAGCCTGTGACCACCATCTGGCCGGATAATGACAGTTCATTCTGAGAGGTAGTGTTCAGAAATGATTTTGGTAATGAATAGCTTGCAATTGTGCATATTCAGAGGATACCTTATAGTAAAATTTAATTAGTGTCCAAACTATCTGTCTTTTTGCTCTAATGTATGTTCCTACAGGGATAGCTACATTCCTTCTCCTTCTGTGGGGCAAAAATATAAGAGACAGAACCATGGCATCCCAGAGGGGTTATCCTGTATCTTGTACCTTATCTGTGAGTGTTTTTATTCTTTTGTCTGTGAGAGTTTTTTTTTTCTTTTTTTTTTCAACCAGGTGCCTATTAAGAATTCAGTCTATCCTTAGCACGGCAGTTGACCCTAGGAAACTTCTGTGGGCGGGGCGGCAGGCGGGGATTAAAGGCAACAGCATAGAACAGGCAGGCTAAGAGCAGAACCTAGGAGCCAACAGATACTGAAGGTCTATGTTCACTGCTGCTATGGTAAGCACAGTTTTTTCAGCCCCTTCTCTTTCCCAAACAGAACTGAAGTTTTAACAAAGTTGAAACAATTTCAGATGTGGATTAATTTGCAACAGCAGCTGAGTTTTGACATCTGAACAACAACAACAACAAAAAAATCACTATTTCTATCCTTGCTACCAAACTGAATTTAGTTGGAGCCTTTAAGGATTTAAACTATAAATTTTTAAAATGATGATTTTCATCTTAGAATGTTTTGGCCCCTTTGAGATTCAAAACTGTCACATGGTTAAGAAAGAGGCCATTCCGAAAGCATAAAGTTTCTCTTGCAAGTTCACAAGTGCTTTCCGTTCTTCCTTTCTTACTCAATATAGGTCCCCTGAGTTCCACTGGAAGGACTAATCTTTTCTCTTAAAACTGTGTAAATACAGCAAGCCCCAGTAAAGACAGATGGTCGGTGTGATCACTTTTAACAGCCCTGAGAGACATCCGTATGCTATTCTGTCATGTGACATCTGTGTGGCCCCTTAGCTATGGCGTACACTTTAAACATAAGCAATTTTTAAGCAACAAGGTGTCAAACTATCCACGCATGTGAGGGAGAGCAGTCCGGCTGCACCCATGAGTACAATCAGTGAAAACCCTCAGAGTGCATATATATATATATATATATATATCCACCCCCCCACGCCCCGTGACACAGGATGTTCTTTTAGTACAATTGCATTTTTGTACCTGCAATTCAAAATTTTTTCACCAAGTAAAATGCTCATTCAATTAAGAGAAAAATTACTAGGGCATCACTGCCATTCCCCAGCAATGGAATGTGGGTGCCTTCATCTGGCTGTGGACAGAGTTTCTGTTTCCCCTATACCACAGCTGTATCAGCTGAATCTAATGCACTCTACTGATGAATAAAGAGAACACAGGCAGAATAACAGAACTTTAATTCCAAAGGGCTTGGAGTCCTGCCTGTTAGTTTCATTCAAAACAAAGTATTATATTTTTGTTGAGTTTCTTCCTCTACCCTCTGTTTTCTGTCTTTGGACCTTTAACAACCAGATTGAAAAGAGATATACTAAGGAACTGTTTCATTCTGTAGACACATTAATAACACACACACCACACACACAAGGAAATAATTTGTGAGATGATGAACCGATTAAGTAGCATTACAAAGATAATATCAAAAACTGCTAGTTCTAGCCAAGTTGTGCATGAGGGTATGTGTGCACATGTGTATATAGGTGTTCACATACTTGTGTGCATATGCATGTGGAAGCCAGAGCTTGATCCTGTGTCTTCTTCAAGTACTCGTCACTTTGTTTTGAGATAGGGTCTTTCACTGAACTTGGAACTCACCAGTTCAGCCAGATTGACTGACTAGTGACCATCAGGAGATTTGCCTGTATTCCCCTGCCCCGACCTTGTATCCTCTTCTCCCTCGACTCCTCTCTTACAAAAAGGGGAAGTAACTAACTATTCTCAATAGTTCTGAGTAGGTCAACATGCTGACTATTGCATTTAGCTACCAGGAGGTCATTGGTGAATTCAGTGGCTTTCTTAGAATGCTGCTGTGTTTGTTTCCTATATCTGATACAACAAATTATCACACAGTGAATGGCTTAAAATAACAAAAAATAGAAGAATTCATACACTTTTATAAAACCACAGGCTAGAATTTCAATAGTAGCTTCTTAGGCTGATGTAAAGCTATTGGTAGTCCGCATTCCCTACGGTGTCTATAACAGCCTCTTCTGGCATCTGGTGGCTATAACAGTCATTGACTGGTGGTCACATGCCTCCAGTCTGGGCCTCTGTTTTCAAGTTTCTTCCTCTTCTCTGTAACAAATCTCCTTCCACATTTCTCTTATCAGGAAATGTGATTAGACTCAGGGACCCAGGGGTAATCCAGGATAATCTACCCACACTGAAAGTCTTAATCACATCTGGACAAACCCCTTTCCTATGAGCAGGTAGTCCTGGGTTTTACACAGTATCAGTAAATGGCTATTCTGCTCAGCCTACTTAAAAGGCAAAGTCAAGTGAGCAAGTTCAGAAAACTTACCTCTTTTGGTTTGTTTCCATAAAGGAAAGTATTGGGGATCTGAAAGAGAAAAGTTGGGAATGGTATACACAGAATTCCTTTCCTTTGCAGAGAAATGTCCTCTATAAAGATTCATGTAATTCTGGCTTTACAGATTTCATTTGTAGCTAAGCATGTCCATTCATCAACTTCACATTTAACAGAAGTAGTTATTTTAAGCTAATATCATTCTTTATTGTGCATTGATAAAAATATTCAAAAGTATCTTCTAAGCAGGGGATAACTTCATGAATTTCAATATCTGACAGTTTTTCTTTAATTTTATTTTTCCTGAAAATTAAATATTTGCTCTCCAAGTCCAAAGTGAATATCTTCTGATAGTACTGTGAACTAAGCATGGTAGTGTCCCCTTGTCATCCTAGCACTTGGGAGATGAGAGTATGAGGATCAGGAGTTCAAGGTTATCCTTGGCTACATAACAAATTTGTAGCCAGATTGGGCTATATGAAACTCTATCAGGAGGAAAAACAAAATGACACTGTATTGACTGTGTACTGTAAGTCAGAGCTCTTGTCACATCTGGGGCCATTCCCTTACAAGATATTCTCAAATTCTAATTATCATTGCATCCTTAAAATAGAGGTGGTGCTATTTCTACTGAAAATTAAAATTTATGCAGTTATCTCTTTCTTTGCTTTTTCTGAATCATTTAAGCCCTAATCATGTCTATGCCATTATGGCATGAAAGAGATCTGAAGGAAAAAGATCAGAAACAAGAAGATCTTGCTGAAATAGGAAGGCTTTTTTGTAATTCATGAGAAGGTCTAGGCAGTCTTAACTTTTTGAGCACTCATTTCTGTTGTGCCTGGAGTGTCCAGCATCGAAACACCCAGAGCTGTGTCCAACACATAGATAAGAACTCAGGAAATGCTAATGCATGAACTGTAAAAGTACTAATAAGACCTTTCATTTTGTGTTTATTGTTTTATTGCTATTAAACACACTTATAAGCATCATAATTTTATCTACATGTATATTTAAGATTATATTATCCGTTAGGTAAGAAATTAAAATTTATAAAATAGTGTCTTATGGGACTGACACAGTATATCAACTGAAAAAGAGTATCTCTTTTGAAGAAATCAAAGATGGTTTTTCATGCCAAAATAAAAAGAAACACCAACAGAATATAGTGAAGGAAAAAGCAGGCTCTAAAATAAGGCCAGCATCTCTGGGTGGACATGACTGATTTGTGCTTTACTGGACTGATGACCTCTCGTGCTAAGTATTTGATGCAGTTGTTTTTTATTATCTTCATCTGGAAAACTGAGTTACCCACTTTATAAACTGTCTTATTTTTGTATTATATGTGTATGCATATGCATGTGTACATATGTGTATGTTCATGCACAGCGTGTGCCGCAGATTGAATGTGGAGATCAGAGGATAGCTTGCAGAAGTCAGTTCTCTCCTTCCAGCATGTGGGTTCTTGGGGAAGAGCTCAGATTATCAGGGACCTTCAATGTTGTGCCATCTTATCAACTCCCACATTATGTCTTTAGAAAATCAATGGGATGATACAGATAAAGGATTTTCTTATGTGTCAGATACATAGTTTTGGTTAATGTTTTGTCATCATAATCTTTATTACCACCATGATCAACTGCCTTTTACTGAGGATTTTCTGTAACTACTTAAAAATTATTTATGATATCAAAACTTAAATAACAAATGAGAATGGAAAACTCAGATTCTATTAATGATTTTGTCAAAGCTTCCCATAGCTTTATTCAGCAAGTTGTGATATAAGTTCTACAATTTGTCTCTGAAATACAGATATCGAATTTAACGGTGTTATTGACCTTACTCTTGGAGACTTCAAAAGCCACAAGTATAAAATGAAACTGTGATATTCCTGTTCCATCTTTGCCCAGTTCTACTTCATGTACACACACACACACACACACAAATAAAATCCTTTGGAAAAACATGATATTTGGTTTAGCTCACTTTTTTATTTTCAAGATTCAGAATTTTCCAAAATTTTCATAAAGAACCATTAATGAGTACAAAAATCAGCTAAAGAACCAGGTTAAAGATTTTATCCTAGCATCGTAATGGGGTAGAATGAGTTGTGTCTAGAATAAATAAATACAGGCTAAAGAGAAGGCTCAGCAGTTGGCTACTCTTGTAAAGGACCTGGTTTCAATTCTCAGTTCACAACAGTGGCCATCAACCATCCCAAACTCCAGTTCCAGGGGATCTGATGCTCTCTTTAGACTTCCTTGGACACTACAGGACATGGGCACACCTATTGTACCTTAAAGCTATTTTTAGGTCTTAGCACATCTCTATTTTCATAACTACATATATATGTTTGTGTATGGGTCTTGAGGAAAAATACATTTTCATTATAGATGTCAGTCAAAAATGTTACATGAATATCTCTTAGATCTATAACTGACATTTCATAGGCCTTCAGCAATTATGAGCCTAATTATTTAATCAGTGTCTTGATTTCCTCCTACCACTACTTGATTTGATCACTTCCGGCCTGAAGATTGGGAAGAATTTACAATACTGATGTCCTAGTTCTGTATACATTGCTAATGATAAGATTCTGTAGCAAAGATTTCTATCTCTACTTAATATTAGTCTAGTCAGTTAAAGTACAGTTATTAAATAATCAAATTGTTTAACTTTTTCTTAATAATTTTTACAATGTCATAATAAAATTTCATTCACTTCCCATCAATGCTTAAATCAGTATTAATATATTAGATAGAATGTGTATAAAAATACTGCTGGCAAGTTTATAAATTCATTTATTATATACACATTAATGTGTCTATGCAAGGACCATGTTATAAAAATGATTTGATAATTTTAATGGTTACTTATGTTTGAGAACTAATGGATTAATGAACGAACTATCTGTTAAGTAGAAACTGGATTCTGGTATAAATCAGATGCAGTGATGAAAACATAGACATTCCTTCTGAATTTGAGGTGTGAACTCGGGTACATGCAATTCATTTGATAGGTGATCCTAGGACTCCTGAAAAGAAATGGGAAGTCAGGTAGAAAATAAGATGCCCATGAGTTCATTCGTGAGGAAGTTGTTGCTGCTAAAGGGAGCTGGACTTATTGCTGCTGGGAGCGCTGGAATTCACCTCAAGATTCCCAGCTGTCAGAGACTAATTTTGAGGGACCACTGGCCTGGGCTGCCTGGAAATAGAAATGGTCCAAGTGCAAGAAATGCAGATGCTACATGAATCTGCCTACAAAGGAGTCCACAAGCTAAGGCTCAGGAGACTTGTCGGGTTTCACACTGCCAATTCAGCTTATTTATTTGAAACTGAAAAGAATTCAGATGAGTATCCTTTTATATTTTTCTCAAACACTTTAAAGTTAATTATGTCAATCATAAATTACTTCCAAGTTATTTAAGTATATCCCTTACTCTGTGCACCATCTAAGAATTTAGGTATTTAAGACACAGAACGCAAATAGGTTTTATGCATGCACATGATTTGTACTCAAAGACCAATAAAAATAGGATTATTAATGTTCACTATTTCTTCTAAAAGTTTTTATAAGTGTAGCTGTCCTGTTTCATTCCTGTGAAACTAGGAGTCCTCGGTGGAGGAGAGCGGCCCCAGAGCAGGGCCGCTCAGCAGCCTTAGTGTGTGCTCAGACACCACCTTCTCCCTCCATTGCTTTTGTAACAGCAGCACAAATGCCAATATTGTGAAAAGGCAAATACACCCTGCTCTTATTATGTGAAGACTTTAGGCTTGAACCACTCTTAAAAAGGTCTTCAGATCACACTTTAACAGTTCCTCACACATGATACAAAACCCGCTTCAACATATACAGGAAGTATTTCATGGTAATAGAGAAATACAGTGCATTTTTGTGAAGATGTTACTGTTAATCTTAAACCTGCTTTACCTCCCAAAGGAACACTTTCTGATGTGTTATTTATTGCTTTCTCTCAATTTTTATAAATTCTTTAGTTAGCATACAAAACAAGGGGCTTCATTAGGACACCTTGATATACATGTATTGTATGGACTGCCTATCTGCTCCTCCACTCTCCATCCTGCCCCCTCAATAGGCCCTTCTTTCCTCTCAGTGTCCCCTCTTTGCCTTTCATGCCGTGTGTGTGTGTGTGTGTGTGTGTGTGTGCGTGCATGCGCGCGCGTGTGTGTGTGTGTGTGTGTGTGTGTGTGTGTATATATGTGGCTGTTTGGATCTAGATTCCACATATGAGAGAAAATTTGTGATCTCCTACCATCTCTGCTTCAATGCCCTATTTCCTGCCACCTCTCTTTGGAACTCTTCCTTACCCAATTAAAGACTCCACTGGAGCTGGAAAAATGGCTTCTTGGTTAAGAATTCTGACTGCTCCTCCATAGGACATGGATTCAGTGGAAGCTAACATCCGTCCATAAATCCAGTTCCAGGGGATCTGATGATCCTCCTCTGGCCTCTATGGTCATTGCATACAAGTGCTACAATTATATTCTTGCTGGCAAAACACTCATACACATAAAATAAAGATAAATAAAGCTCTCTTTTCTTAATTATTTTTGGAATAACCAGCTGTCTACATTAATGTTTAGTTATTTTGCCATTTCTCCACTTTCAGGGTGTTTATTGGAAAGAATACAGTGCATTACCATGTTCTAGAAACACACTGTATGTATTGAAATCATTGCTGTGTTTAAAACAAACAGACAGCAAGTAGCGTGGAAAGCAAAGGAATTTGCCAGTCAGCAATTAACTAGATTTGTTTTAAAGCAGCAACCACTTAGTTTGGAGATTCTACTTGTGTTTTATTGCACCATCTGAGGTTTATAGGACTTGTACTTTACTGAATATCCAACAGGCAGAAATGGGTAGATGAAAATGAGTTTATTCAAAGCAAACAGAAGACACTGTCCATCTCATAGCTCTATCTTGGAGTCGCGGGTACCTTTTATGAGGAAACAAAAGAGATTTCAGAGAGAGAATGGGCACTGTCCCTGCCCTGTGGTGCTTGGGTCTTGGTCTCCTTTCTCTCTAGTGAGAATTCTTCTTTCCTTCAGCATGTTCATCAGACCCAATGAAGGGCTTCTCCTTTGCAGAAAGCACTAGAAAGGCATAAGGGCTCGAGGACAGGAGGGAAGCATGAAGCATCTCAAATGACCACTGTTTGAAGTCATCAGAGTTCTACTCAAGGAGCTTCGATTCTTGGTTACAGAATCCACACACTCTTTATGGTATCTGCCAACTATCTTAACAACTTACTCTGCCTCTCAGGGTATATTCACTGTTAAGTTAGAATGTTACAAGCCCTTCTCTTTGTTTTGAAACTCTATCCGCCAAAGGGCAGGTTCACTTAGATCATCAATTAGCAACCAAAACCCAAAGTATGTTAAAATAAAATTAAACACTTATTCAACATTTTTTATGTGTATGAGTGTTTTGCCTTCATGTATGTAAGTACACCAGTTGCATGCCTGGTGCCCACAGAGGTAAGATGAGGGTATCAGATCCCCTAGAGTTAAAGGATGATTGTTAGCTGCCATAAGGGTACTGGGAACTGAACCTGGGTCCCCTGCAAGAACACATGCTCTTAACCTGTGAATGATTTCTCCAGCCCCTCAACAAGTATTTCTTGGGAGCTCTCCAAGAAATAAAAGCCACTAAAAGAAGTCCCTAGGTAACCTTCAGTCTAGGAAAGGATAACTGCAGAGATGGGCCACAAAGCACCCAGATGAAACCTTAGGTGAGACCACAGGAGGGAACATTTGTTTGCATAAGAGAGATGTCACACAATGCTTTTATTATGCTTTCAGTTTTTCCCCATGTTGCCTGTTTGGCTGTCAGAATCTTTAGTTCTCATGTCTCACATGGTTAAATTTAAGAAGTTTCTATACACTGCTCAATGCATTTAATATAGTTATAAGGTGACATACAGGTTCTACGTACATGCTACAGCAGGGTTTAAGCAGCTGAAGCAGTTGTAGTGTTATCTCCTCATGGGAGATGATGTAATCAGTTGAGTAAAGCCTCAGCGTATGACATGCACTTGAATAAATATTGACTACTTATTCCATTGTCTGCAAAGATACAGCTCCCAGGAACTGGAAAAGGCCTGTCTTCCAGTTGGGCCACACTGCTAACTGGAGCGCTAGTACAAACTAAACAGTGCCAACACAATGATTGTGCTTTCTATTTACACACACATGCACACACGCACACACACACACACATGCACCCACACAGCTCAAAAGTTCAGAAGTGTCAAAAAACTATATTGTCAAGCACTTTCACTGTTTATATACTACATATTCAATTCTGTACATTTATGAATGTGTATATAAAAACATAATTTTCAGTGACAGTCTAATAAGCGACTTCACTGAATTTATATGTATCTCCTAATAAACCAACAATATATTCAACTCTAGAGTATTCTCTTTAGTATTTTATTTATTTTATAGTATTTATAATAAATAGTATAGTATTTATTTTTATTTTATGTATGTGAATGTACTGCCTGCATGCGTATAAGTACATTCATGTCATGCGATGCCTATGGAGGTCAGAAGAGGGCATCCGATCCCCTGAATCTAGAGCGAAGGACAATTGTTAACACCATGTGGGTGCTAGGAATCAAACCCAGGTCCACTGCAAAAGGATGATAGTAAATTCCCCATGCTACCTTATGGTGATTAGAGAATAGGAGTCAGTGCAAATGTACTACATAAACAGTGGTCTATTCTTTGATCTGTCCTTATGTTTCCTGTCAGAATAACTGTCTGTATATCCGTGCAGCCACCTGTCCCTCCATCAATCAATGCATCCATCCATCCATCCATCCATCCATCCAAACTTATCAACCTGACATTCATGTAGACTTTAAAATATCCTATTACTAGGTTCTCTGTCTTCATTTTATCAAACAAGACCTAAATCATTCCAACAAAATAGTATTATGATTTCATAAAACAAATAGCTTTTAAGTTGGTCTAATTTAAATGGAAGATTTTAAATATTGAAATTAATTGTATGCCTGTTGCTAGATAAAAATTCTAGACATAATAGGGAAACTGTACCCATGAAATTCCTCAATATGGTTGCTTAACAAGACTTGAATAATGACAACACCATCAACTTGCCCATACGGGTCCAGGAAGGGACACAAGGTCCCTCACCTAGATGAAGAGCTACAGGAAATTAATGGATATGAGAGCGGGAGGATTAGTTTTCTCCAGGGACAAGCTCTCTAGCACGTTGTCCAATCTGAAGTGGTCAGCCCTAAACACATGTACACATGAGCACAACTAAATGGACTCCATATATATATATATATATATATATATATATATATATATATACATATGTTTGTATATGTACTAATAATAAAGAAGAAAACAAGAAACTGAGAGGGAGTGAGGGGAACTTGGGAGAGCTTGGATGGGGGGAAGGGAGAAGTGAAAATAATGCAAATATAATACTAATGCATGAATTCCCAATAAATTTAAAAAGGAAAAGAAAAGAACAATATTTATTTATAATTAATTGAATTATATTTTCCTCAATGCTTGTATTCATATACACCAACCTCAAAACCATTGTTATTCAAAATAACATTTAAAATATGGTTCAAATAAAAAAGGTTAAATTACTGCCAACTTTATAATGACCTATTTAAATGAAAATGGGTGTACGTATTAAATTAAATTATTCAATTAATTTAAAATGTAGAAACAGTTTGATAAGAGTATTTGTAAATGTGTCTGAGAGAGAATCCTGATGTGTCATACTGAGAATTTAATATATCACTAAAATCTTAGAAAAAGAATGAAATGTAGAAAGCATTTAAATATGAACTCAAAGAGACAAGACAACACCACAGAGCTATGATCTTTCCTAAAAGACGTTTTATTTTCCTTAGGAAAACCTCAGCTTCTCTTTGGGAAAATTCAGATTGGTCACACTTCAGATAAGCCTTTGATAAGTACTTTGATGTTCAATAAAAAAGAAAAAAGATGTTTTCACAAAGAGAATCAAGAAAATAATACCAGTTTCAGCAAATGAGCTGTCAATGTCTTCTGTGCCAAGAATACTTCCAAGAATGTGAAGTGTTCCTTCTCATATTTGCTTTAGGAAAACAAATAGGACATATATATGAAAGAACAAAATTAAGATAAAATAACATACTAATTGTCTCGTCTAGAGTAGGTAGCCAATGGTTTTGAAATTGAATGACAGTGAAGTAAAAATAAAGAAGGGACCATTTCTAGCTAGGTACTGCCTTTAAGACATTTCTGAGTCCAGTGACAGAGCATGCACCCTTATATGTGCATAAACAAAGCTGTTACCCATGAAAGCCTTTTTATTAAAACTAAACAGTGATATCTAAGTGGGTAAGGCTGCAGTATTCTGCTAAGCAGTGCTTTGCAATATTAGATAAATTTGAGGAAATGTCCACATTTATGTGATGGATTGCTATGACTGCAAAGATACTTGTTAGTATTTGTCTTTAAGGGCTTTACCAGAGCTAGCTAACAGAAATGAGCTGTTATATTTCCCCAGCAGAGGACACCTACTTCTGAATTATAAAGCAAAAAGTCTGGGGGTAAAACCTCTAGAAATGACAGCTTCAGGAAGACCACCTTTTTTCCCACAAATCAAACCAGAGAAGGGAGAATATAGCCTTACAATACAGTTTATTGACCTGGAAGCAATTGTGATAACAGGCAAATAAACTTAATTGTAAAATTTCTAAGTGAGTCAGTTTCAGTAATTCCTGAATGAAGCTGTGGACCTGCTCCTGTGCTGAGTGGGTGCTGTGTCAGTGGCCCAGAGGGCAGATGAGTTGAATTGTGGATAAGGAGAGGAATGCCCGTCAGCAGACAGTTCTGAGAATGAGAGAGGTTAACTGAAGAAAGACAAGCCAAACTGACAAGTGTCGAAGGGTAGTATAATTATTTGAATTGGGAGATATGACAGGAGAAAACAAGAGAGCACGATGCAAAAGTTCTTTGAAATCATGGTACAAATAGTTTTCATTTTGAGGTCCAGGTAAATAAAGGCTGATGAAACCAGGCTGATTTAACAGAAGCCACCAGCATAATTTATCTAGTACTGCTGATATGAATTAGGGATTCAGTGCCTCTTACCTGGATTATTTTAACAACTCCTATATAACATTTTCTGCTTTTGATAAACTGTACATCTGATCCAGAGCCAAAGGTCAAATCGCAAGTTAATCATCTGTTCCTGGGTAAAGGTCAAGTCATCCAAGGGTCATGCCCTCATGCTTTTCTGTTTGAAATCCATGCTTCTTTTGCAATCCCCTAGAACTGCAGTGGGATCGGTCCTCCAGTAATTAATTTAAATCAATATTAGTTCATTTACCTGATTATGTACATGTCTTCAGTATGATGATGGAAATGACTTTAATGTACCATTTTTCTTGTTTCTATTTTATTCTTGATTTGTTCAAATAAAGCACAGTCGTATATTTTTAAAAAAGTAGTCTCTTGAATAAAGAGTCAAGGTTAAGCCAGGGATTGGATCACTAGGAGAATGGTGGCTTCGAGGGACAGGGTCTAGAAAAGAGCTTTTCTGGTTAGCCTAAGACATGATGATAGACTTAGAAAGACTCTTTTTACTCTTTAAATCTTTTTCCAAATTTGAGATTATTCATTCCTACCATGCTAATATTTTATGTTGCAAATTGCCCTGTAGTATACTGAGGTTTGATTTTCAGGTGTGTGATACAGTGAACGACAGGCAAATATGCATGACCAGAAAAAGAAAATAATGTCGTGGGGTGAAAACTAAATATTTCCTTAGCATTTCATTAGCTTGGAAAAGTAACTGAGCATGGAACTGAAATAAAACTTTCCTGAAAACAGGGCTTGCCTCAGCATCAGCAGCCCTGACATGGTGAGAGAGGTCTCAACCTTCTGCTGATCTCATGAGCTTTCAAGAGGGTATTGTTAATTACCTGTAAACCTCTAGTGATGGAGGATGGGCTACTATTATTTAAAATGATATGGATGTCTTGGGATGTTCAACCTTCAACACCACACATACAAAAGATATGAGGAATTGGAAAAATTATGCTGCTTAACCCATTCATGCTCATTGTATGAATAGAGCTAACATTCTAGAAACACAGTTGCACTTTTTTTTTTTTTTCCTTTTTGTGAGTGTTATGTAGTACTTGCTTTCTGTTAGGGTTTTATTAGTTAGGATTTCCTAGAGAAACATACCGGCATAAAGAATATATCAGTATATGTTAATCAGCTTACTTGTACAACTGAATCACATCTGAGAACAAGAAAACCAGATAGCTGATCAGTCTGTGACCCTGGGTGTCTCAGTAGTCTTAATCTAGCACTAACATCTGGAGCGTTCCTGGTCTTTAGTCAGTGGTGGAAGCTGGGAAATGCTGATTCTTATAACATCAACAGAATTAACAGAAGCAGCAGCAGGCTACATCAGCTCAGCTCGGACTGGAAAAGGGAAGGCCAAACAAACAAACAGTGAACAATTTCCTTTTGGCCAAGTCCCTTTTTACTTGGGCTCTTACCAGAAGGTGATATCCACATTTGAGGTGGTTCTTCCCACATCAGTTAAGACAATTAAGGCATTTCCTCAACTGAGGCTCCCTGCTCAGGTGATTCTAATATGTAAATGTGGCAAATTGACATTAAAACCAACCATCAATGTGTCTGTTTATCTCCCAAACCAATGATTTCTTGGTTAGTGTGATGAAGTTTTAAATTTTACATCATAGAATTTAAGAAAACAAATAAACAAAAATAGGATTCTTTTCTCCCACCTTAGCCTGTAGATCTATAAACCAGCCTGCAGGCCGCCAAACCCTGTTTTCCAAATGGCCCTCATTCCAAAATAACAGTACATCTTTCCTTCAACATCGATATCCTGCATACCCAGTCCAATGAACTGACAACATATTGACTGTGTGCACTTGAGATCTCATACTGTCATTATGAATGAGCAATTAGAAACAGAATTCTGAGTTAGATTTTGACAAGATCTGTGTCTTTTAAAAAAGATAAAAATTGTATATTTCAATTAGCAAACTTCTTAGGCTCTCTCTTAATTTGAAGCACCTTAGAATCTACATTCCTTCCCAGCCCTACACATCTTCACGTGTTGACCTATACCTTGCATTGTTTCTACCTATTCTAGGACCACTCCTATTTGATTTCTGCTTCTACAAATCTTGATATGGATTCAATAGTTTTGTATTTTAATCTGAAAATAGGGCGTTTAGTTTAAATTTAAATGCAACTTAAATTTAGTAATAATGCCCATGTCTCTAGGTTGTTAATAATATTGTTCCAAACAGTTTAGATCTTAGAATTAGCTCAAACTAGTTGTCTCATACAATGTCTTTTGTCTTATACAATGCAAAGCATTTGTAGGGGATGGGGAAGCCTACATGACTGTATCTTTACTTGTCACTCTAGCCATATTTTTTTCAAATTTGTTTTGCACATGTAAATACACAAATACATTGTGTTAATTACTTTCTGATATCTCTTGCCTGGGAACTTTTCACATAATGTCATAAAAATTTCTTTCTGCTAGGCGTAAGTGGCATCCAGCCTCGCCCTCCTCATCAGGTCCAGAACAACAAAGCAAATGGAGTATGAGTTTGCCAAGCTACAGTTTGGGAAACCAGAGTTTATCTGAGCTGACTTACAGAGCAATTAGCAGGGAGGGAGGAATCCCTTAACTGAGGTCCTGAAGGGAATTCTACATTTCTGCAGGACCCGGTGAGCCGCTGCCAGCAGCCCAGGCTGGCAAAGGGGCTAGTCCCTTCCCAGTTTCCTCTGCAGGTGGGGTGGTGGAATGCATGGTCCATCTTGTCAGTTAGAGGAAAAAATTCATATAACAAATGTCCTGTCGATGAAGTACAACTCACCAACAGCTCAACACAGTGCTGTGGTTGCATTTTGCATGCCAAGAATAATTGTTCCATTAGAGTCAAAATCTTCAACATCTTCCCATCTTACAGTTTACTCATCAGAGAACACAATGTAATCAGTCATAAGAACAAAAACATATTGATTTTCCCGTTTTATATCCCAGTGATCTGAAAGTGATACAAGGAAAAGCAGGTTCCTTTCAGGGTTCTTAGTCCGACTCATAAAAGAATTTAAGAGTGCAGTCAAATGAAAGCTTAAGTATAATTTTACTAGAATTTAAAGAAAAATCCTCATGGCAGGTAAACTGAAAACTGCAGCAGCTACCCAAAAGAGGGCAACGAAGGGGAAAAGGACAAAAATAAGGACCATAAAGCCGTGCAGTTTTACTGCTGGCATGGGGGTCAGCCACACCACAGACTAGCAACCCCAGGCTCGGAGGGGAAGGGACCTTTAGAGGAAAAGTTAAAAAAATAATTGAGGTAGCCCAGAGCATTAAGGAAAGCTTGTTTAGAAAAGATGTAGAAAGTATAAGAGAAGTTACAGTTTTCTGAAGATTCAGGAAAGTGGGCAGACTGATGGAGATTGTGACCTGGTCCAATGCTCCAGGTCTGTGACCTAGTCTAGAAGCACCGCACCAGGGGGCTGGAATTCTGGGCAGGAAAGTTCACCATTTCATTAATCACTAAGGTATTATGTCTAGCTTTTTAGCATGACTTAAGGCAAACCTGTCTGTCTTCCTAGGGGTGGCCCTGTGACCAGGTGATTGTCCAACAAAACTGGAAATTTAAGGCTCCCCGTAGGCCAGAGATTCTTATTGTCTTGTCCAGTTTTCTCTTCTGGGGTTCTTTTGCTACTGTACCTGAAGAAACCATTAGTTGTTCTACAAGCCCTTCCCCTTCTGAGGAACAGTCTGATTTGATGGCAGTTTGTTTTCTAGATATTTGACCAAGCTCTCCTCTTCTCTTCTCACCCCACATAGTTTGCTTTCTCTCTCTCTCTCTCTCTCTCTCTCTCTCTCTCTCTCTCTCTCTCTGTCTGTGTTAAGTGTGTTTTTGCCACAGAATTGAATTTTCTGGCTACCAGAAGTGGCTGGCATGACTTGTGAACCTATTAGAGGTGCAAAGCAATTCTGGTCTTGTTTCCATAGTTCACATTCATTTCCATGAGAATGAGAGGCTTGAGAGAGCAGCATTTTTTTCAGTGTTGATCCTGGCTGATTGAAACACTTCTCAGAACAAGCCACTGTTCCTTGTTATGCAAATTGCAGGCTTCGAAGAAGTGGACTTTTGAGGCTGCTTCAACATTCCTTATTTAATGAAAACAAGGAAGACTGTGTTTTCTATACATGGCCAAACAGTTTCTAAAGTCTAATAATAGATCTGAATATATTTGAATAGTGAAGGAAGAGAAAGATGTGAACAGAAGAAACGTAATATGGAAATTGGAAGTTTGTGTCTAATTTGGAAAACAATGAAAACAAGACCTTCCTATACTGTACAGAAAAATGGGGGTCACCAGTGAAATAGTACTTTTGCCAAAAATTCTTCTCACCACTTGGACAACTGAAAAATTGCTTCCTTTATCTGAATCATATAATAAAAGCAATTTCAGTATAAAGTATTCCTTTTCTGATTTATTGCTTATAAATAATCTGTAGAGAATGCATAGTCCCTGTCCATGAGAGCTCGCTATTCCCACTGACGTTGCCCTCTCTATCCTCTGGCACACCAGGTGTGGGATGAAACGTTGTGACACAGTACGCAGCGCCAGTTTCATCTTGTCACTTTACTCAGCGTTAATTTAGTTACTGCTGTATTTGCAATTTGCAGCTTCAAAAATGATTACGTAGAGAGAGAGACCTGTCCTCCTTTGTTTACAAAGTCAGATATACATATATACATATAAATGAGTTTATTAAAATAGTGTACACTGAAAGATAAGCAGGTTTGTGTGGAAAATCCTTGAATTTGGTGTTGAACAAGTTGAATTGTAAGTGTCAAATCTCCGAAATTATTACTTGCCTGCCCGTAGACTCAATACTCAGAGAGTAGCTTTTGAAATACCCAAAAGCACATGTTGACTAAACAAACACTTGGGGTCCAGAGTGATAGCACAAGATTAAGGATAATTGTTATTTGATTATAACAAGGATCTGTGGAGGACTGTGTTCAAAATTACCCAAGAAGACAGCATCTAAAAAGGCAGTAGTCTAGGACCGAATGTAAGGAAACTTCAACAACTTATGACTGGAGACAGAGCATTCAAAGGAGACTAACTAGTAATCCGAAATGTGTGAGAATGACCAAGTGAGTGAAGGGAGATACTGAGTGCTACTACCAGAGCTCTAAATGTGCAGTCATTGTAGGTTAGAAGGACTTTGAAATCATGGAGGCACAATCAGATTGGAGAAGGCTGAGACAAGTCAAGGAGCTGGATAGGAAATAGGCGATACTTGTCTAAGAAGCAGAAGGATGAGTGGTTTTTGTAGGACGCTGAGAATGGTGCTTTCTTTCTGTGGGAGAGATTGGCCTGTATCTAGATGTACATCTTTTCTGCTTCCAGTCTCACTCTACAAGCTCTGTTCTCGCTTTCTGCCCTGTGCTGATTCATTCATTGACTTTATTCAGCAGAGCATTCACAGAACTTGAACCAAAGCAATCTACACACTCTCAGAAGACCATTATATTGCAAGGAAATGTGAATAAAGGTACCAAAGCCAGATCCTTGCGGCTGCAACATTAGGATGAATGCAGATTAAGTCTGAGTTTTTGTTGTACTCCAAAGGTATATTCATTTACATAGCCTCACAATACAAGTATTTGACTGAAAATTGGATTGCGTTTTGAAGTCTCTGAACCAAATTTCCTCCAGGAACTGCAGGCTTACAGGGATGAAAACTTTCGACCTTGAGCTCATTAGCATGATGAAGTAATCAAGTGAACTAGCAGATACAAGACTAAAACAAAAAAGAACATCAATTTTTTGATTAATTCTAAATGCCTAAGTTGAAGGTAGAAGAATGAAATTTGAATTAGTTTAGGCAACATGCCCTTTGAAAATTCACCTGAAATTAATATTCAACCAAATCTTCCATTTCATGCTAAAAATATTCATTTTCCCAAACCTCTGGAACCAAAGGTGCAAGAAGTAAACTAAAATACACACAGGAAGTCATGCTGCGTTCTCATGTTGCTAATTGGAATTTCGATAATATAATACAGAAACAAGACAAGACAAGAGCAAAGTATTTTCATTAACTCCCCTCCTCAGGTTTCTGCATCTTAATCAGTCTTGTTAATATTTAAATATGTGGCTGAAGCCCAAGGGCATAGGAAAGCATGGGAGTTTCATTAGTAACTGTAATTTGTATAAAATATACGCTATTGACAAATGCTCAGATATAACATTACACTGGAGTTTTAAAAACTTGCTTCCATAGCTCAGAAATGTAAACATGTGCAGCTGTAAATGAACTTCTGTTTAGTTACTGAGTTACCGTATGGTTTATCATTTACTGAGAAAAGTTCAGAATCCTATCATAAAGTCACAGTTCTCCACTAGCTACATACCAGTCTCTGTTTATGCAGTGCTATTTGGAAACAAGCAAATGGTGTGCAAGGTGTGCATATTTGGCGTCTCCTGAAGTGCCTCATATTCTGCAGATCTCTGAGCTGTACAGGCTTCAAAAGGGACATAATGGAGCAGAGAGAGCTGTCACTCTCAGCTACGACTTTCTCCTTCAGCAGTCAAGCTTCAAATGGGTCCTTCTGCAGAAGAAGGGCTTGAAGTGACAGTCACCATGCCTTGCTCACAGCAGTCTGCCATAGAACAGAGTGTTCTGGGATAATGGCTGTAGGAATAGCACAGTGTGCCTTTTCTATACATCTACAAGGACACTTACCTAGTGGCTTCTCTGTTCTAAAGGAAGGATATAATTCGTTGTTACCCACAGCTCTTAAGTCTCCCTTACTGTGTGTAACTGATTCTTTTGTTAACAGAGTAAAGGAAAAGATTTCTAACATGCAACAAACAGGCTGAAATTATTCAATGAAACCTGACTCAGATATTGTTTTCTACTAATTATTAGTGTGATGCATTCTCATTAAATTCACAAAGAAGAAAAATATTTGTAGAACAATGTGATAGTCACTTAGGACTGAAAAGCCCCATAGCTTTTATGCAGAGAAAAGAGAAAATGTTAAAACAAAAACCAGTTCTTGCAGCCTTAGTTACTTTAGAAATCATAGCAGAAGTAGTTGACTAAGCTGTGACCAAAGGTCCTTTGATTTGATGCATAGATTGTGAAAAGCTAGCCCTGCTTTACACACAGCCATTACATCTGTTAGTCTACTGGCCTCAGAATATGACTTCTAACAAGCTTCCAAAGTCAAGAGTGAGAGAAACAGGAGCTTGGGAACTTCTCTATTAGAGTAAAAGTCCACATCATTATGAGACTTTACCAAAGGTCACCATGGTGAGATTTCCCAGTGTCTCTGAGCATATTGTTTTCAACACATTTGATCTCGCTCTGAGTCTTTCCTACAGGCACACCTTGCTGGTCAGAAGAATACTTAACTGCCTCATCAGAAGACCTTTGTCTAGAATGCTGGCTAACTTTATTAGCTGTTTCATTGTTCCCTTAAAGTTTGCTTTCTCAATAGCCCAGGCTCTGTTTTACCAAGGCAGTATACCCGTTCCCTCTTCCGTTTTCTTTTAACTTGGCCTTATTGAAATGGAATTGATCAAGTTCAAGCTGGGCTGCTGCTTGCCACTTGAATGGTATAGACAAAGAATGGGGAGTTTGGATCTGATTGAGCTACTGAGCAAGATCAAGACTGACCTGGGCATTAGCCAAACTGTTTCAAAAGGGAGTTGGGATACAGAGCATTAACAGGACACCTGCCTAGGACTCTAGGGCCCTGAATTCAGTTCTCCATATGGAAAAATACAAAACAGTAAATTTCAGAAGTAATAATAGTTGACTATGCATATATATTTGTTGGCATAACCAACTAGTTGACACATCTACTACATTCTCTGTTTACTACATATTTTTTAAAGGAGAAATCATTTAAAATCTCAGTAAATTTTAAGAATAAAGCAGAGTATTGTTAACCATAATGATGTTATATATTAGATTCCCAGAACTTAATTATTACTGTAAATTTATACTCATTGACAATATCTCCCAAATTCCCTACTCCCGGCACTGGAGGATATTGCTGCATCCTTTATTTATTTATTATATAAGTGCCCCCCTCCCCTTTGAAATTCTCCCATAGTTTGTTCTAAATTTTTTCAAATACGTTCATTATTAGCATACTCCAATACTTCCACATTAATTACGTTTATTGGTAATTGTATCATTTCCTTCATAAGATAACACCCACCCACACACACAATAATCACTCAGAGTGAGGCTATTTGTCTGCTTTTATTTATCACTGAGAAACCTCACATGTCGAGAACTGTGCTTGACACATTGGAGGCCCTTCCTAAGTATTTATTGAATGAATGCATGGCTGACATGGTAGAGGGCTAGGGAATGTTGGGAGAGATAGGAAGACTAGGTAGAGGTTCCTGTGGTCATCAGACTATGAACTCTCAGAGGAGATGAAGTAAACAAAGTCCTGAGGAGATGGTTCCGTTGTGTCACTGTGGAAGATGCATTCTGGGAAATGCAATGGTAATTAATATGGATGTTATTATAATGAAGCAAAGGGCAAAAGTACAGTTAGGGTGTTGTAGATCCCAGTGGGTGCTGATAAGGTCACATGATGTCCTCCATTAACCCAGCTTTGCAAATGTAGTCATTACCTGCTTGCTACATATGGCTAGGTTTCTTCCCCTGATACCTAGTTTTTCTGACAGATGTCAACCATCTTTCTTTCTCTTTCCCCTGAAAGACATTATACACACATTTTATAGAAAATTTCAAAAGGAATAGACTTTGTAGCTTCATGCCCTTCTTACAAATAGAGCCCAGTCTTTGGGGTTCAGATCTAGCATCATGATGTCCATAAAGTAACATATGTTGAGAGCTGAACTGAAGTAGTACATTGAAATGCTAACTAGTATCTGTTTGAATACTGCGTATATCAAATTACTTAAATTGTGTTTAGTAAGCAGGGGTCTGTGATAATCCAAGGAAGAAAATACATTTTGATGAAGTAACTTAGAAGATTTTTACTACCTTACCATACCATGAAGGCAGTGCAGGAACTACGTTTTCCAGGGCAGCTCATGAGAAGGGCGAGACTGGGGGCTGACCCTAATTGTGGCATGTGGGGCTGAGTAACTATCCAAGGAGACAAGAGGAATGTGCTGAGATGTTAGAGCTTCACTACGAAAGGACTTGGGTAGTGAGAAGTCTAAATCCATTACCATAATTTCCACTTCTATAGATTTAGCATTGCAGGGTCATTTGGGAGATTCTCATCATTGATGTAATATTTTATAATTACTAAGGGAAAATGAGCTTTTGATAGCTGAGGTGATTTTTTTCATTTAAATCAATGTATCCATTAAAGAATGCATTATTGTACAGCAGATGGAATTAAATGAACCATTGTGTGAACTTGGCATTTTCAAATCGAGCTACCTGAATGTAATTACCTGAAGACACTTTCTAAATACACTGTTCACGAGGGATTAGGTTTTATGGAGAAGTTCTCTTCCATTCCTCAGCTTTTTTTCCCCTTTGCAATGCTTTCAGTCATTTTGGCTTATTGTGCCATCATGTTCTGCCAGTGATAATGGGAGAATTAATCCTGAAATACCAGAATTGATGATACAGAACCAGTCGACAGCTGCTTAAAAAACAAACAAACAGACCAGAGACAGCTTACAGGAAGGAATGCCATGGTTCTGTGCCATACAATTTGAATTGCGTGCCCCGGTCCCAATAATATGGAAATTTAGAGAAATTTCCCTATGCATAAAATAGTAAGTTTTAGGAACTTATGAGCAAGCTGCAAGGCTATGCTTTGCTTCCTCTTGTCCTTTTTATATCACATGAGTTGCTGAGGAGGAGAGCCGGCACATTTTATAGCGCGCTTGGTTTGATTTTCGTGGTGAATAAGCAGAATTGCATTTTTTGTAAATCATCTCTTCATATAGGGAGTATACTCGTGGGTGACATTTACTGGTAGTGTGACAATCAGCTTCTTCTGTTTCCTGAAGTAAGGAGAAGTTTTATGTCTGCTTCCTACACTAATGGTGAGTACATGGTTTCCTCCCACTAAATAAATATGTATATGATTGGAACAATGGGAGATCAGAACTCCATTTTAAATTCTCAGCACTAAATCATGTTCATTCTTTATTTTAAAAAGTAAATTCTCAGCTGGGTATAATGGCACTACAAGACTGTAATCCCAGCACTTGGGCAGTAGACACAGTAGGATCAGGTGTTCAAGGTCATCATCCTCTCCTCAACTATATGGCAAGTTTTGAAACCTGGGCAACAGGATCTTCTGTTTCTAAACAATAACAACAACAAATAAACAAACAAAAGACCTCCAAACCCTAAATACTGAGTTCTCTACACCATTTCTCAAGCTGTCACTAGTGGAGCACTTAGAAAATGGTGAGCACTCACTTCAAGCTGAATAGAAAGATGTGACTTCTAACCAGCTTTGCATCCTTCATGTACTGTTTTATTTGTTTGTAAACTCTCCAGTAATTTCAGTCAGCCAAATAATGAGTGTAACACTTTCTTTCTTTTTCTAAGCAAAGTGATAATGCTCTTTCCAACATGAATCCTATTTTATAGAATTCAGCTAGTATCACATTCTATGATGCATGATGATCTGAAAAAGATGTGGTAATAATGAGCACTTCCATAAAAAAATGCATCCTCAGAAGACCTGTAAGGTGTTTGGGAATAAACTGATCATCATTTATGATGAAGGCAAATTGAAATTGGCAAGTTATGATATTATTAATAAAGACTACAAATTAGTACTATACATGTTGTAGTTTCTAACCTGCTAGCTACAAGATCAGCTGGGGGGAGGATGGCTATTAATCAAAAAGACTGCAGAATGTTTGTGGTCTTCATTAAAGCAAGAATCACCAGAAATATGTTGGAAGGAAAAAGAACTGTAGCCAGTCAGTTACTCTACAAGACTAGAAGCTCGGAGAGTTGAGATGTGACCTACTCATTTAAAGTGCACACTCATCACTCTACCTGTGTTTCTCACTCAAGAGTGCAAGTCTTGTAGAAGCATGGTGCTGTAAGGAGCCGACTTTATCACACTGTCTCATCCCTGCCCCCCGAAAACAAACACATGAGTACTTCAAGAAAGGCCAATGATGGGGGTGGAGAGATGGCTCAGCAGTTAAGAGCACTGGCTGCTCTTGCAAAGGACCTGGGTTCTAGGTCCCACATGGCAGCTAACAGTCATCCATTATTCCAGTTCCAGGGAAACTGACACCCTCTTCTGACTTCTGTGAGCACTGCATGACACGGATGCACTTACATCCATGCAAGCAATATACTCATACATGTAAAATTTAAAAAAATGAATTAATTTTAAGGAAAGGGTGATGGGTACTATGTGATCCAAAGAAGTCACTGTTCTTTCTCAGTAACTATTAAATTTTGCTGGGAACTCAGATGGCACATATGAAATATTAAATGAGAATGTTAAACTACTGAGGAACTAGGCTGTAGGCCTGTAACCACAGGACTTGGGAGACTGAAGTAGAAGGATTACCACAACTTTGATGTCAACCGTAGCCTATACTGTTAGTGAACTTTCTGGGAGAAAAAAAAAGCAAACAATAATGACACTACCAGTGGAGAGAAAGTTCTAAGATGGGCCCATAACATTCACCTTAAGCCTTCTTCCCATGAATCCTAGAGCATGCTGCACTGTATATAAAAAGGAGTTTGCAGATGCAATTAAGACTATTAATCAACTTGCTTTAAATAGGAAACTTAACACTGAGTTTTGCCTATGTAATGGACAGCTTTGGTTGTCAACTTGACAGACCTGGGTAAAGGGAACCTCAGCTGAGGAATTTCCTCCATTGGATTGGCCTATGGGCATGCTTTGGGGGCATTTCCTTGATGATTCAGTGATATGGGATGTCCTGATGCACTGTGAGCGCTGCCACCCCTAGGCAGGTGGTCTTGTGCTGTATCAGAAAGCAGACTGGGCACTGGCCAGGGAAGCAAGCCAGGAAGCAGCACCCCTCCATGGTCAATGCTTAAGTTCCTGCCTTCCGGTTCCAGCCTCACTTCCTGCTCTCACATCCCTCAGTGATGATGAGGGATGACATACTGATCTAAGATGAAGTAATCCCTTTCTTCCTTAAGTTGGTTTTGATCCATGTATTTAACCACAGCAATAGAAAGTAATTAGAACAACCTAACAATCACATGAAACTTTTTGCTTTTAATTAATTAATTAATTTTATTTATTTAGGTGGGGTATGTGCATTGGCCATGGTCAGAGGGCAATTTTCAGGAGTTTCTTTTCTCTTTCCACCATGGGGATCTGAGGATCAAACACAGATCATCAGGCTTGGCAGTAGTTGCCTTCACCTGCTAACCTGTCTCACCTGCCCCACATGAGGCTTTTCAAAGCAAAGATTTTGTTGATGATTATTATAAATCAGAGAGACATAATAGAAGGGAGATCTAATTAAGTACTTACAATCAGCTCATGGACTGACTCTAAGAAAGGCAGACCAACCACTCACAAAAGCAGCCAAGGAAAATATGAACTCAACATTACCACTGCCAGCAAAAGAATCATGCCAGCCACAACTATGAGTCTGGAAGGATATCGTTTCCTCGAACCCAAGACCATTCTGGCCACTATCCCAGTTCCAGCACTGTGATGTCTTAAGTAGAGAAACCAGAGGTGCCCCCTACTTTCTGATTGACAGAGTATGGGAGTAAAAAAATTGGTGCTGTTTTGAGCTGCTAAGAATATGAGAATGTCTTACAGAGCAATGCAAACCCTCTGCAACTTCCCTGACCACAATTCAGCACTTTACATGAGCTTTGCGCTGCATCATCCACAGAATATAGCGAAAGGAAGGCCAGGCTCTTAAAGAACACTGTCCTGAAGAGGTATTACCAAAGGCTGCTTGAATACGGAGCATGGACTTGTAAGTGGGTAAACTGGAAACTGAATTATGTCATTGAGGACTGAAGGCATGAAGACAGAGATGCTACAGCCCAGCTATGGGAAGACAGTTATGTCAGAAGGTCAATAGGATAGGTTTCCAGAGCTGAGATGGGTGAGCAGCTGAAACTAAATTCAGCTCAGAAGAATCTACACCTGTGTGGATTTTTAAGCATCTAGACCCCAGAGCAACACTGCAGAATAATGGAATCAGGAATTCTGGAACCAGTCACCTCATCTGTGCTTCTTTTAAGGTCAGCCCTGGTGACGTTAGGTAGTGATGTTAGGTACGAGGGCTCTGGGCTTTCTGAAGCTCTAACAAACATCCAGAGCTGTGTGGCGGTTTGTAAGTTTCCCTCTTTCCCTCTCTCCTTTACTTCCTCCTGGGAAGGGCAGAGCTGAGTTAACCTAACTTGAGCTGTAGCTTTTCTCTTTTGGTGACAAAAAATATCATGAAGAAAGGAATAGTGTAAAAGTCAAGCAATAAAGCACACTGAACATGATTCCAGGTGCAGTGGAAACTTATGTGAGATCATTTCATTTTTATTGCCCTTAACATCATACTGTTTAGAAGTATGCATCTTTAATATTTGAATAGTATCTATGTTAGTCAGGCTTTTTATCACCCTGAGAAATAGCTGAGAGACATAATTTAAAGGAAGAAAGATTTATTTTGGCTCATGATGTCAGAGCTTTTATTCATGATTGATTGATTCCATTTCCTTTGAACCCATGCAAGGCAGACATGTGGTCGAAGGTGTGGCAGAGGAAAGCTGCTCATCACCTCCATTGTTCAGGAAGTAGAGAGAAACAGTGGGAAGGGGCAGAGGCCAGAGAAGGCTGTTCAAAGTCACAGCCCCTCCCCTGTAGCTAGGCCACACTTTCTACAGTTATACCTCCCTTTCAATAGGTCATTCCATTTTAAATTCACAGTTAGTTAAATTCCAGAGCTTCTGTTGTTATTGTTGATTTTCTCTTTCTTCTTTTTTAATAATATTTTTGTTCATTGAAAGTCTGATCAATTTATACAATGCATATCGATCATATACATTCACCACTAACTCCACCCGAATGCTCTAGTGCCCACATCCCATCTCCCTCCCGACTTCATGTCCTCTTTTTATTTTTATACTATTTGATATCAATAATCTCATGAGTTTACAAAGAGCTGCACATGTGCACATGCGTGTTAGGCCATCCACTGGATCACTAGTAACCTGACAGCAGCCACAGTCCAAGGAGAGTGACTCTCCCTTTCTCTACTGCCACCTGCCAGTAGTTACCCTGATAAGGATGAGGCTCCATCCATACGGAAAATTTGATTGGCTTCATCTGATGTAGCTAGAATCCATATAGGAGAGAGAACATAGTTTGTCTTTCTGGTCTCAAGTTACCTCACTCAGTGTAACTTTTCCATTTCCATCCATTTATCTGAAAATTGCATGTTTTTATTTTTTCTTTATAGCTGAGTAGTAATACACTGTGTATATGAACCACATTTTCCAAGTCCATTCATCAACTGATGGGCATCTTGCCTGATTTCATTTCCTAGTTATTATGAATTGAGCTACAGTAAACATGGATGTGTGGGTATCTCTCTAGTGGAATACAAAATCTGTTGTCTGTATACCCAGGAGTGGTATTGCTGGGTCATATGACAATTTTATTTTTAATTCGTTGAGAAAACGTTAGTCTAATTTTCACAGGGACTTTACCACTTTGAATTCCCACCATGAAGGTCTAAGTGCTTCCTTTCCTCCACATCCATGGAAGCATTTGTTGCCATTTGTATTCTTGATGTTGGCCATTCAGATTAGAGTAAGATGGAATCTTTAACTACTTTTAACCTATGTTTCACAGATAGCTTAATATGTTGAACACTATTCTTAAGTGTTTACTGTCATTTCTATTTTGTTTTGAGAATGTTTTGTTCAGTTCTGTAGCCCATTTCCTAATTGCCCCGCTTGTTTTCTTGATGTTTAGTTTTTAAATTCTTTTTGTATTCTAGATACTAATCTTTGGTCAGATATAGAGCTGGATAAAATTTTCTGCCATTCTGTAGGCTTTGTCTCCACTCAATTGGTAGTTTTCTTTGTTGCACGGATGCTTTTAATTCTTGAGATCCCATTTATGAATTGTTGGTCTTATTTCCTGTACTATGGAGTTTTTATTCAGAAAGTCTATCTTTTGACTATAAATTGAAGTGCACTGTCTACTTTTTCCTCTAGCAGTTTCAGGGTACATAGAGAGGCTTTTTATGTATGTGTTAATTTTATATCCTACCACTTTGCTGGAAGTAGTTCAAAGAACTTTCTGATAGGAGTTTTAGGACAGGCCAGAGCCGATGTAATCTAATCCTTTCTGGAAATCTGTGTGGATACTCCCAGGGATATGATTTACTAACAAACCTAAGTATTCCTAGGTGGAACCAACTGACCTTCAAGACCAAGGATCCCAGGATCTCAGGTTTGATTCTTTGAAACAGTCTCTTAAGAACAAGTCTGGAAGGGTATGGTTTTACTGAAGAAACTATGATGCATTCTCCATGAAGATGTCCCCTCAGAATTCTCTGGAGTTGGCTACTTGTGTTCCTCTGATGTGACACATAAGTTGTGCTAACCTAACCTGAATTGTAGTTATATTGTCATTTTTTATGGCAAAAGAATATAAAAAAGGAATTCTATAAAATCAATCTATAAAATAAAGTGGGTAGAGCATTATGCCCAGATCAATGGAAATTCATGAGAGATTAATTCATTAATCTTCCTACTGCTCCTACTGCACTTCCTGTGCTTTTGCATGTTTTCATTCCTCATTTCCCGATCATTAAATCTTAAGATTGACCCAAGGAAGGCACTGGCTTCACCGTTAATTTATCCTTGAGAAGTAGAATACCTAATATTCATTTCTTAAAATTCCCTTATGATTTTCAAAATTCACATCTGTATCTTTAAGAAATTTTAAGATATTTCATCTGCAAATTTTGTTGCTGACATCCAAGAAGAATGTGTATAGAATCTGTTGGCTAAAGATGGAAATCTGACCTACAACTTTCTCTGTTTCCTTTTATTTAAATTAACACTCATCTGGCAACTAGTGCTCTAACCCCTTTGCTAGTTCCTGCTGTCCTTTCCAGTTTCTAATATTGACATTCCAATGCTGTCTTTTAAAATATCAGCTATGTATTTGTGATGTCTAAATTAATATTGTCACATTCAATCCTTCCATTCTACGTTACTGCAGATTTGTCTATACAACTGCCTACATCATACTTCTATCAGGAAGTCTAGAAGACATCCAAAACATAGAGGATCAAAACATAAATAAAATTTCTTTAACTCATGCTGTTTATTTATCCTCAATATTTCCACTTCAGTAATTGATGTAGCAATTCATATAGTGAATTATGAAAATGCTTAAAAATTGCCTGACACATCATCTTCAACTTCTAATCCATTAGACATCCTATGATGTATGTATTCCACGAAGCTGCAAATCTTTCCCACTGTTACACTTCTCTACACCGTCATGATTTCTTACCTGGGTTTCAGAAATAACTTAGTAGAGATCCGAGTCTGTAGGTAAAGAATCTTAACTACTTTCTCTTTCACAGTGTACCTTTAAAATATGTTCCTTAAGAAATGAAATTTAGATAACATTACCACTGGAATAGAACTTCCAAAGACTTTAATTTCACTGAGAAGGAACTACAAACCCTAGAATATGTCGCTATTAGTATCTGTGGTGTTTGCTTTGTGATGGATCTTGTAATTTTACCTTTGCCCCCTTCATTCTTGCTGCACTGACTGAAGAAAGAATATTTCATCTGGAGCACTCTTTCCCCATCATTTGATTTTCCTATTCTAGTCACTTCTCAGTAAAGTCCTAAACAAATTCTGTTTTTAGGTTCTTTATCTCACTGTATAAAATAACACCTCTGACAATTTTCTGACACACATATGATTTTTGTAATTTACTGCTATTTATAGAAACTGTATATATGCTTATTTTTCATTGATGGTCTGTAAATTTATTCCACATTCCATGTTTATTCCATGTCTTATTTTGTTCTCCATCATGCACATGTACATGTTGGGTGGATGGATGAATGTATGGATGGATGAACAGAGGATATTCAGAGGAATTGCATAAAGTTAGCAAGCTATAACTATGTCTCTGAGGTACCTGGACAGGTAACAAGTCAAAAGCCATGAAATAGAGAGTAATTCACTGGACTGGCTGCATCCATCCATGGATGATGTCACCAGGATAGAACCCAAAAGAAGATCAGTATTTACCTTGTTATACTCTCTAAAGTAACAACCATCTTTTTTTCTCTTTTTTATTGCTATCTTCCCAATCTCTTTTATAGGAGAGTTTTCAGTACACTTGACTGATTTAAGGAATGGATTTATTTTCTGGAAAAAAATGCACTAAGAACATGAGGCAGTAGCCGAACATTAAGAGAAAAGATGAAAGGAATAAGTTGATTGAGACTTGGACAGAAGGAAGTTTCATTAAAGTAATCAAAAATCTTAAAAGTTACAGAAAGTCCAAAAAGATAAGGTCTTATAAGAAGGCGTTGTTTTCATCCAGAATAGGGAAAGAAATGACATTAACATCAATAGAAACCAGAAAGGATTTCTGTTTATGCTAAACATATCACTACTGTGTCATTACATAGCCTTTGCATAGGTTATGAAAATGCTTCTTTCATACTGAAGTTTTAAGTCAGTGAGTGCGTGCCTTTAATGTACTTTTGAGAGTCTGTATAGGATTTGCTTTAGATTCAAACTATAAGTCATGTGATGAACACACCAATCTTGTACAATCACGAATAAAACAATTTATGACAACAGTTTACAAAGCATATCGGATGTTTGGAAAATAGCATGAAAGTATCACTTAAAAAATAATGACTAGCTGATCCGGTTTCCTGAATAGGAAACTTCTGAACAATTTCCCAGTGCTTCTGCAAAAGAATACAAATGATGAGTTCTGAAAGAGCTGGGACTCTCAGGGAGACACCATGCAAGGATGACTCAGAACTTCACAGAATTAGGATATTTAGGGCTAACTGATGCACCAATCTCAGCAAAAAAATTTCATTGAATGTTTGTCTGGGTCCCTACAGAACACAGCTAGCTGTAATCTTTGTAAAGGCAGAATTTTGCCAAGATAGTAATGAGCAGCTAGCAGAACCATCTATGTGGTGCACACTAATTCTCCCTGTGTTTCACTTTCAAAGGAGATTTATATACTCAATCTCTCTTTTCATTCTAAAAATCAAAATCCCCAAAGGTGAGGGCAGAGTGAAGAGTCAGAAGGCTCCATCTCCCATATGAGCTCCTCCATCCTTTATTTTGGAAATCCCACAGTGTCCTTAGACTATTGAGATGACTTCTGTACCTTGATAAGTTGTTACATACTCAATTAAAGCAAGTATTTTTATTTATTCACTAAACTATAAATTCTGTTTTAATGTATATAGTATTAAAGTAGCTCCAACTTATTATATCAATAAAATTAAATGAAAATTTGCAAAGTAAAGGCTTAGATTCCCCTTGTGCCCTCCCTTTATTTTCATAGCTTTCCCTGCATTATCACTGGGAATGGTGTAGATTATCTTCCATATTTCTGTGTATATGTATCTGTACATACCAAATTATACATTATATATTGTAACTATAATATGTTCTAGTTATTTTACTATTGTATAGTAATCATTAAGCATTATATAATTATAGGATATATTACATATACACGTCCATTAAAGCCATGAACCTTCTTTTTATTGCTTTTAAGATGGACTCTCTCTTTGTAGCGCAGGCAAACCTTAAAATCCACCTGCCTAAGTATCCTTTGTGCTGGGATCACAGGTTAAGCCACCAACCTTGCTTCAAGATCATCTAATTTATATAGGCAAGCTCTTAGAAGCCTGTTCACACCTTCTCAGTTTCATTTCTTCTGCTAGCCCCAGTTGTTGATTAGAAGTGGTTCAGCAGTGGCAATGGGTTGCAGAACATAGTATCTATGTCCAGGCCTCATTTTACTCCCTGAAATCAGTCAAGCATCATTGTAGAGCATTCTCCTAACTGCTTCACTGCGTGCCGCGCACACACACACACACACACACACACACACACACACACACAAATAATAGAGGTTTATTAAAAGTAGATTAGATCTTGCCTTTTCTATTTTCAAACTGAATAGCAGAAGTCAAATTTCTACACGAGCATTAGGAATGCTGTGTTCTGTCTCCCAAACCTATTTCTAACCTCTCCAGTATCACTTCCTTTCCACATTCCTTGCCATTTCTACTCTAAAGTCATCTGTGGTCTTTAAATGTACTAGTGGGAATCAGGCCGCACATTTGATTTCTCACAGAGTAAACAGATGTGATCCTGAGTCAACTGCATAACGGCTCTTGGAAACTTCCCCAGAGATCTCTTTGTATTCTTCCCTCATGTCTTTCAAATCTTTGGTCAACCTTAACATTCTCAGTGGGGCCCACATATAACACTGGGTTTAGAACAGTAGGGTGGAGATTGAGAGTTTGATCTCTTGTTTTGTTTTGTTTTGTTTCTGTAACATTGCCAAGATACAAGATAATACATATTGTGCTTATTGATTAGACATCTTCTGTTCTTCCTCTTTCAGAATATATGTTCTATATATACAGGATTTTGCCCAGTGCCGTCTCAGAGCCTGCAAGAATTTCTACAGTTATTCAACAAATGAACATATAAGTGAATAGAGCATACACACACATTTAGAAGTTGGTTTTAGTGTAATGCATTAGCAAGCAAGAAGTAGGTAAAAGCAGATAGTCTCCATTCATCGTCCATTGTAAAAGGAAACCAGAGTAGAATAATAAGAGGTACCCTAAAAACCCACCCAACAGTGCTCTTAGGAAAGTTCAGTTTGCAACTAGCTAGTAATTATAAAAAACACAAAATACTACCTGAAATATATTGTTTAATGCTGACTGCTTACATATATAGTTTTAAAAATAAGAACACAATTATGTTCTACTATTATTTATACATGTAATGTTCATATCCAATAACAAATCTTTTGTCCTTGTTTCATTTATGTTGTTGTGATTAAAAAAATTACGTTGACAAGGGACTGGAGAGATGATGACTCAGTGGTTAAGAGCACTGGCTGCTTTTGAAGAGGACCTGAGTTCACTCCCAGCCCCCACATGGTGGCTAACAACTGTGCATAACTCCAGAAAATCCAATGCCCTCTTCTGACCTCCATGGGCATTGCTCAACATGAGTGCATTTACAAACCTGCAGGCAATACACTCATACACATAAAATAAAAATAATAAAAGATTTTGTAAATACCTGAACAACAACAACAAAAGCTACAAGAGGAGAAAGGAATCTGTTTGGCTCATCATTTCAGATTGCAGTCCATCAATCAGGGAGGTCACCACGTCAAGAACTGGAAGCAGCTAGTCACACCCACAGTCAAGTGCAGGGAGGGATGTGTGCATGAGTGCTTAGCACTCAGTTCACTCTCTCCTCTCTTACAGTTCATGGCCCCACGCCAGAGAATAGTGCTGCCCACTTTCAGGCTGGGTCTTCCTACATCAACTAATCAAGACAAGTCCCAGTGAAGACAACCCCCCACAGACAAGGCCACGCTCCAACTTGATCCTCACCGAGAACTTCTTCCAAGGAGATTCTAGGTTGTTAATAATTAAAACCGAACACCATATTTTTTTCCTAAATAGAATGTACAGTTCTCATTCATTCATTTGCTAAAATAATTTCTAAACATGCTCAGTGTATTCTACTGAAATGGCATTTACATTTTCTTTATTTCTGCAACTCCATCGTATTACATAGAACCTCTATGTGACCATTTAGTCATTTGTCTAATAATAAATATTTTGGTAGCCTCTGCTTTTTATTATTTTTTTCTTGAAGAATAATCTTACAATGTTGAAATTTAATGCTGTAGTGCTCTGCCTTTTCATACACTTTAAATAGAAGTAGGTCTTTTTAAGCTATGCCTACAGTATTTCAAAGGTAATACTTGTCAGCCACTCTGAAGAATAAGGCATGTATTAAATCAATTTTAAGCCCAAAATATATATATATATATATATATATATATATGTATGTATTCAATAGACACATGTGTGCTCAGTCTTCCCTTTTTCCTAAAGTATTCTTCTCCTTCCAAGCTTCCAGTTTTTACAAAATTGCCATGTGTTTCCTCTCCCCTGTCTTCCCATTTCAGTCAGACTTAAAGTCCTCATGAAACCCTGCCCACAGTAGCACCTGATTAGTCCACAGCTTCTAACCCTAACTGTGAAATATTTGACTTGTCTGAACCTTTGAACTTTAGATCACAACCTAGGTCAGTATTGCTAGCTTTAAGAAACAAAACTTAAAGAGGAATCAGGTGTTTTATTTCTGACAAAGTATGCTTAGGCAAAGAAGGCAATAAAGTCCACACAACTTAAATGATAGAAAGGTAGAGAGGGGAAGACACGGAGAAAGGGGAGAGGAAGGGAAAGAGACAGAGAGTGGGGGAGAGAACTGGAGGTATTTGAGTTCTCAGTTCCAGGTGGTTATAACTGTTAGTGCATGTTGCCTTATTTGTAAATAAAGTATTTGAGCCTTTTCCTATGTTTTACCAGCCAGCAAGATGCTTTTCTTTTTCATGAAGAATTTTAAAGCATAGCTCCTATAACTTACATTCAGATAATATCAATGTTTTGCTTTAAAATTAAATTAGAACCAGTTATACATTCTTGTAGTATCTACAAGAATACTGTACTTAAAGAAATGCATTATAATGTTATATTAATAAAAGATACTTCAATGGCCCATCACATTAGTGTAAGACATGCTATGAGACATAAATGAGTGAAGAGACAGAAGAACATGTTTTAGGGTACAGACTCTCACACCATCATTTGAAAACTGCCTCCCTAGGTTAGGCAGAGTCTAGCTTTCTTGTTTCCTTAGGCCTAGAGGCTGACTGGAATTACTAATGAGAAGCCTTTCTTCGTGGGGCCTTGCCTCTCCCCAGGTAATTAATCACAGCTCCTCAGAAGCCTTGCTTGGCACAGTTCCTTTTTGATGTGTAGCTATTGCAACCAGCCATAACTGCATGCAATAGAAATTTCTCCAGCCATACTGACTTTGACAAAAGATGCTTTCTTCCTAGAAAATTGGTCATTTCAGTTATCATGCATTTGATGATCATAATAATGATAATTACCTATTGACAGTTAGCTTCTGGGTTCTCTAAGCCTTTTCAGATTTTGACAAGTGGGCCTCCCAGCCATCTGTCCCTCCAGGGGAGTAAACAAGTCTCTAGAAAAGTCTTCCGAAATTTTCTTTACTTCATTCCATAGCAGTACTTTTTAAAACTTTAATGTGCAGATGAATTGCTTCAGGATCTTATAAAATGTGCATTCTGACTAGCAGCTGTGCACTACAGCTTCAAGTTCTGCTTCCCAAACCAGCTGCCAGGTGAGGATAAGGCTGCTTCTTCAGATTGCCCTTTGATTAGCAAGTCCTAGAAAAGTACATATGTACTTGTCCTACGCAGTGCTCTAATGCAGTGCTCAAGTTCCACAAATCTTTCAGTGTATTGCTCTTATATAGACATGAGGACCACCACGCACCTTAAAAATAATGTAGTATCGAATTCAAAGCTTGTTTTCTGAGTTTTCCCTTCCTGAGACCTGAGAGATAGACTTAAAGAAACCTTATTATCCAGACACTATTCTCATACACTGGTGTCATCCTATGTAAAGATATTACCTCATAAATAGATGGGATATCCAAGGAAGCCAACTGCAGGTGTGTGTCTAGAAAGCTGTTTCCAAAGTAGAGTACCTTCTGGATTTAACTTAGATCTTTCAAAGAGAAAAGCGATCCATTCTTTGATAATTTCACATACATAGTTTTATCATGTCCCCCGTGGTCTTCTATCATTCCTGCCTCACTCCTGTGAACTCTTTTCCCAACAAGTCCCCTTTCTCCTTGCCTGCTTGCATGTCTTATTGTGATCCACTGACTTTAATTAGAGTCGATTGCATGAACATGAGGAGGGGAGAGTTACTCACTAGAGCACAGGCACCTTGACCACTGAAGAAAATGACTCCCACACCCCCTAAACTTAGACCTTATCATTGCAAAATAATGACAGAGAATCATCCCTGGCTTATGTGTATTTTTTTTTTAGTTTAACATTTCATTTCTCCTAATTGAAAGTTGACTTATGAATAAATAAAATTTCTTTTTTTGTGTTGTTTTCTTTATAGAGACACTGCGGTCTTACATCATTAAAATCTTAACAAAGTTACTTACTTTCCAGTTACCATAATCATAATAATGGTCTTGTCTCTTTTGAAGCAGAATTTCAGTATGCAGTCCGCAGACATTGTTAACTAGAGCATTCGATGCAGCTCAGTTAACCAGATGTTTATATACATAACAGGTAATCAAAGGACAGGTTTTCCCTTGAAGCAGGATTTGTATTATGCAATGTCTGAGGTCCAGGGGATTAGGAATTAATACTGGAATGCAGCACTCCTTGGTCACTTTGTACTCTACCCCAGCTGGCTGTAGTTAATTCTGCCATCAATTCTGTTCTGTTACTGAAAGGAAATGCAGAATGATTTCAAACTACTTCCCTCTGCACCCTGAAAATCATCACCACCATCCCTACTCTGCTAGTCTAAATGATTTCGAAAGGGAATGCCAGTCTCCCCTTGGAGATGAGCCCTGAAGCCCTTAGTCAGTTCATTGGAGAATTGCCACAAGAGAAGTGCTTCATGGTTGCATAGTATCTACTTTAAATAATGTGATTTGATCCCCTGGGCAATTTATGTGGACTGCTGAACTGACCATAAAATATTCTAAAATGTGGCAGAATACTTGTTCTGTTTTACATGTGTAAACATCTATTGCAAGTAGAGGCTGTGGCGCTAACACTGACTTGTTCATCTCATCATTAATAGTATCAAGAGCAAAAGAAAGTACTTACCTTTGAAAAAGAGTATCATTTCAGGAAAACATCTAACATACTAGTAATTTCTAGTCTTAATGTTTTGTTTAAATGTGCTATCAGTGAGCTATATTCCTAGCCTTGATGTTTTGTTTAGAAATAATCTTGTTATGAACTGTATACTAACTCTCTTCCACTTTCTCTATCACACACACACACACACACACACACACACACACACATACACACACAGAAATTGTAAACACTACTGATCATTTTTACTGAAGATGTCAAATGCTAAATATAAAACAATATATGTATGGATTACAAAATTTATATCAGGCAGTGATTTTTTTCAATTTTTTTATTAGCAATAACTATAGTTTGACAGTCTAGTATGACAATGAACCGTCTCTGACATCCTAGGCCACTTGGCAAAAATAGGATTTTTCTAATAGTGAGAAGACAGACAAGTATTTATGTATTTATTCAGCTTATTCCTTGGGCTCACAAAGGGAAGTGTCCAGTTCATCTACCCATCTAGGAACCAGATTGAAAGGAATGGGTTATGTCTATAAAAGGGAACTAGATACAACTTTAATTTTACAGATTCTAATAACATGGTTTTAGAGGTTAATTTTGTTTGTGTGTGTGTGTGGTATATGCACATGTGTGCATATGTGTGTTTGCATATGAATGCAGAGGCTAGATGCGAATTTTGCGGTGTCTTCTCCTGAACTCCACTTCAGTTTTTCAGACAAGGTGTATCATTGAAACTGGGGCTTGACATTTCTCCTAGACTGGCCAGCATGTCATGCATATCCTCCTGTCTCCAGACCTTTTAGTCCTGAGGTTATAGGCACGCATAACCACGTCCAACTTTTATGTGATTTCTGTGGATCTGAACTCAGAACTTACGCATATGCAGCATGCAGTTTACACACTAAGCAATCCCCCTATCCCCTCAACATATTTTATATTGTCATAAGTATACTTATTTGAGGTTGGATAATACACATATATCATAAGAATGCCAGGAATCAAGCTACAGTAACCACTAGGCCAACTCCCAACATAGTAGAAACCCATTTGACTATTTCTGAAAACTCATTATAAAGCTTTGAACTTTTAAAAGTGACTGATTGTATTCATTACTTTTCTTGTTTTTGTGACAAAATGCCAGACAAAATTAGCAAAAGAAGGGAAGGAAGGCTTTGTGTTGGCTCCTGGTGGAAGAAGTACATCACGGCAGGGAAAGCCCGGGTGCAGGAGTCAGGCAAGCGGGTCACTTTGTATCCATAGTCAGGAAGCAGACAGAGATGAAGGCTGGTACTCAGGTCACCGCTTCCTTTTTATTCTCTCTGAGACTCCAGACCATGGAATTGTGTCATTTAACGCTGACAATGAGTCTATCTTCCTCAGATAAGCCTTGTTAAAGAGTACTCTCTAGACATATCTAGAGGCGTGTTTCCATAATGATTCGAAATCCATGGACAATAAAAATTGACCATCACAATGGTAAATGCTTTTCTCCTTTGCCTCTTACTTCCTCATCAAAATATGTTCTCTTACCATAAAACTTTACAAATATATAGAAAAAAATTTAAAAATATGTAAGATCCCTGCTTTACTACCAAGATTAAATAGCCATGAATAGTTTTCATGCTTTCTTTAATGAAGAAAGCTTACAGACACATGGAAGCACATGTCCATTGGCTCTCCTCACCTATCTTCACAGACTAGTTTGTCTAATTTCTTTACAGCGAGCTTTAGTCCATTCGCATAATACTACAGGTTCTCAGCATTGCGGTTTATGCCTCCGGAGTTTAAAACAATGATATTCCATGTTTAAGACTTTTTTCCTCTCAGTATTTTTATGCTAATATATGTAATTGTGTTTTCTTTATTTTACTCTTCTACAACATTCCTCTGCATGAGTAATCTGCATAAATCTCAGTTATGTTCTACTGCGGTTGTGCAGAGGAATAATTAGGTTGCTTCTCGCTTCCACTAAAACAACTGATGCTTCAGTGCACAGTGTAGTATTCCTGTCCTTAGGCATCTGTGCAGAATATTCTCTAGGACAGACACCTACAAGTGAGGCTGTTGATAACGGGTTATGAACCTCTTCAAATTCAGTAAATACTGCCAAATTGCCCTCCAAGGTGATTGTACCAATTGTCACTCCCAGTGGCATCACATAAGGTCACATTTTGTTTCATTCTGAGTAAGGTTTGGGGGTTGCCTGCCTCCTGTGATAGTATTGTAAATGTCATCGTGCTTGTTTTAATTTCTTTTTCCTTAAAATATCAATGAGGGCTTTGTGTGTCATTTCATGTTTTCATGACACAGTAGATGTGTTCTTAATATCTATGTCCTTCCATTTGTTTAGTCCATGTTCTTTATTATTTATTGTTGTTTCCATTCTTTAATATCAACTTCCAGTTGAATGAATTGTTACTCCCTTAGTGTGACAGCAAAGAGATGTTGAAGGAATTCAAATATTTACTTATCCACTGTATGTGGGGATTTTTTTTAATGACTAGGTTATATTAATAACACTTTTAGTTTATCTTTTTAAACTTCATTTGTTATTTTACCTATTCATGCATATGAATGCTTTTTGCATGCATACATGTATGTAAGTGTATTGATGGCAGACAATGTCCACAGAAGCCAGAAGACGGTATCAGATAACCTGGAACTGGAGTTATGGATAGTTGCTAACCACTATGTGGGTTCTGGGATGTGAACTTTGATCCTCTAAAAGACCAGGCAGTGCTCTTAAGCACTGAGCCATTTCCCCAACCCACTTAGTTTATCTTAATACTATGTGTTATACAGTAGTTTTACTTCTATTCTTGTATGAAATAGTAATAAATGAAGAGAAAGAGGATTTTTATTATGCTATCCTGGGAAAATATGTGGGAAAAGGAAGTTTTTCATAAAATTATTCATAACTTAATGGTGACTTTTTTGATACTTAGTATTAATTACTTTGAAGAGTTTGAGTTTTGTTTACAACCCATAAAGTTAACTTTACAGTTTCATGAAAAAGGCATGGAATCCCCAGGAAAGACACCTGGATGTTTTGAATAAGAAATGGCTCCCAGTGAATCATACATTTGAGTACTGGTTCCCAGTTGTTTGGGGAAGTCCTGTAACCTTTAGATGGTGGAGTCTTGGTGCAGGAAGTGTTCCAAGGGGAGCAGTCTTCGAGAGTGCTCAGCCTCACAGGGTTTTCCAGTTTATGCCCAGCATCCTGTGCACTGTTGAGATGTGATCTCTCAGCTTCCTGCCGTACCACCTGCTGCTCTACCTCCCATGCTATTAAGGACCCTCCTTTTGGAACCGAAAATAAACTCTTCTATAAGCTGCTGCTTTGGGTCATGGTATTTTATTGCAACAACAGAAAAGTAACTACTACAAAGACCAAGGAACTTACTCTCTTCAACATGTGGTACGAAGTTCACCCTCGCCTTGACATCCTGTCCTTCATCCACACAATATTCCATAAAATTGCACAGATGGTTCCATGTGATGATGCATACAGTCATAACTGAAGAATCCTGAGCTTAGACAACACATATTTATTTGTTTGTTTAACTTTTATATAGAGTCTCACTATGCAGCCCTGATTGGCCGGAAATTCACAATGTAGACAAGATTGGCCTGGAACTCACAGAAATTTTCATGCCTCTGCTTCCAAAGTACTGAGGTTAAAGGCATGCACTACCAACCCCAACAGATGTATATTTTATAATAAGCAGCTTGAATGATTATTTGCCCCGAGGGAAGACGCTCTTTCTGTTATGTTTGACACTAAGGAAACATATCTATGGTCTGGGGGAATAAGCTTGGTCTGTTTTCCCACACTCTTCTATATGTAAGTAGCTTTAGAAAACTAGTTCTGGGGATGAAAAAAAGGTAGTTATTACATCCACTAGTATAATGAAATATAAAGGAATTAAAAAAAAAGAAATCATTCATTCTGCAGAATAATCTCCCAAAGCTTAGGGCTGAACAACAACAAAAACCTATTTTTCATGAATGAATTAAAAGTCTGTTTTAAGTCCTATTTTGGAAATTGCTCAGAAGCTTTTCTAAAATAAAAAATTCAGTTCCAAGTAATATCTGTACATGGTTTAAAAGTTGCTAATCAATTCACAATTAGTTCTCCAAGTTTAGTCTAATCAATATGAATGTTAGTTGATATTTAAAAATATCAATATTTCCATAGATAAAGCAAACATTAAACAATGAAACATGCCTAAATTTCATTGCTCATCAATGGTGTGATTTTACTGCTACAAGTACTATTCTCAAACAATTTCCATACTATTGGCAATGCAATGACATCACCAAAGGAATTCTTTGAAATGAGCATTCATAACAATTTTAAGTCTAGACAATATGCAAAATAATAAATCAAGCTATGGTATGCAGTGCTTGATGAGTTTTGTGGTATAAATATTCTCATCCTAACTGAGGCTGGCAGACTGACATCACTGTGTATACAGTTGGAACTGCGTCTTAGCACAGTATTTTGTGGACTCCTACCATACAGAGGCAGTGAATAAATTCAAGAGAGAGGGTGACAGGAAAATGTAAGAAATTATTTGAGAATGATAAACTCAAGTATGTACTACCTTTGTTAATGAGTTAATGTGATTAAATCTTTAATAATGACAATGCTTCTTAACCACTCACAAATTTATGAAAACTTAACAATCAGCCTGTGAGCTTTTACCTATAGACTCTTTCACGCCAAGTCTTTTCTCTGTATCTTGAGTCAGTGTTCAGTCACTACTTTGTGATGCATTAATTCTTCATATTCTGTTTTCATGCATTAATTGATGAAAAAAGCACTCATAAGCATCATTTGCTCGCTCCCTGTAGTGGACAGCTTCTAACATGTCTTCCCCAAACCTCTTTTCTTGGTCTTCAGATCTTTGTTTGGTCCCTTCCCCCACTCACTGGGACAGAGCTGAGTAACCAACAAGATGTTGAAGACATACGGGTTTGTGACAGCCAAGATTAGGACAAACAAGCTATTAGTATTACTTTTTTGGATCTCTGATCTGGGGAAAAGCTCTTCCCCATGTCCGGCTGCCCTGAAAATGGGCCTTGTCTCATGAAGTTTATTTTCCATGCCTTAGTGGGCAGGGTCTGTTAATCCGGCTGGATAAAACGGAAACTGATCTTCCATTTAGAGAGACTGATTTATTTAGGGGGACTCACAAACTTATTGTTTACCTGCCGCCGGCTGCCCTATCTTTGGCAAGGTCTGGAGCAGCGCCACAGTGGTGCAGGGCTCTTATTCCATTCCAGGCCTGATTTCTGCTTCCAATCTCACGAGTCTTAGGACTCCCAGAACTTGGAATCCTTCACCCTGAGTCTTGGCCTTCCGCGTGGGCTGGGGTCAGGCAGTTGTTATTCCATGTGGCTTTGAGTATTCTCCCTCTCCTGGATGCCACGTTTCCTCTCCTCTCTCCCTGCCTTCCTGCCCCCTTATTGGTCAGAAGGTCCGGACTTGCCATTGAATGAACCAATAGTAAAAAAAAAAAAAAAAAAAAAAAAAACCTCAGAGAGAAATGTGTCTATAATACAGGCCTCTATGGTGAAAAATGGAGGCATTCTGCCAACACATTACATATATGACTAGTCCATGTTGAGTGAACAGCCTCCAGCCCCAGCACACATTTAAATACCTGTAGCCCAAGCCCACCAGAGACAGCAATTCTAGAACCACCCAGAATAAGCTGCTCCTGAATTTCTGACCCATGAAAGTGAGCACAGCCTCAAGGCTGTAGATGTTGAGGCAATTTGCTGTGATCTAAGAGAGAGCTTGTATATCTCATTGCAATTTTTTTGCTTACTCATGTCAATATTCTGCTCCTTCACGGCTCATAAATAAACAAACACGCCCTTTAATAGGAGGTGGTGTTAGTACCACTGAAGAAAACCAAAACGCAGCGAAGCTGCAAGAGTACGCCTCAGAGAAAGACTGTTGAGCAAACATTTGAGTGATAATCTGAATCTGGGAAGGAAGCAAGCCAGGTAGACAGTTGAGGAAAGTCATTTTCAAGCCTGAAGATTAGAAAGTGAACACACCCAGGGACAGTGCTGCCGCAGTCATTGAGCCTCGGCGTCTGTCATCTTTGCACTTTGCACTTTTGGAGTTCTAACCAACTCCTCCCAGTATAGACCAATTCTACTTTTGTCACATAAAAGTATCCTCCTTCTCTGAGCTTGGAAACATTGTTATTTTCAGCCGACATAGATTTCCCATGATTTTTCAGAATAAAAATTTCTTCACCTTTCTTCTTAGAATGATTGTGTTGGAAGAAAATATCCTGACAATTTAAATATCTAAAAATATCTTTGTCTTCCCTTACAAAATCCATGTAGGCATAGATTCTCAGTTGATAGTGCCCTGCCGTATACACACACACACACACACACACACACACACACACACACCACACAGCACTCGAACATTTACTTTGAAGGCCTGGTTTCATGTGAGCAGCATTTATTATTGCTAACAGGAGCTCTCTCTTGCCAGTTCTTTTTCAGTTAGTGACTATTTTGTGTTGAAATAGATCTCTCTTTAAAAAATATTGTTAAGTTCCAGCCGACCACATTTCAGAGTGCGATCTTATTTAGAAACAGAAATCTGTTTACACTTTGCCTAATTTCATTAAACAGCACTAAAACCGGAAAGGATAAAATGACTAATGTCCTTAAGAAAATGAGTTAGATGGGTGGAGAGGTTTGAGTGTGCCTACTGCTCTTGCAGAGTAGCAAAGCTCAGTTTCAAGCATCCACAATGAGCAACTCACAACCATCCATTCTCCAGCTCCATGTGATCTGAGTGTCCCCTTGGGTACCTGCACTCATTTGCACAAACCCCCACACAGACACATATGCACACATGTAGTAACATAAAAACAAGATTTAATCCCAGTACTTGGTAGGCTGAAGTAGGAAGATTGTGAGTTTGAGGCCAACCTAAGACATATAGAATCTATGTATCAAAAAGAAAAGAAAACAGAGAAGGAGATGAAAGTAGGGAGCCACTATATGTTTTAATGAAACAAATGAAAGGTTAGTTTAGACAAATAATGCATGCTGATAAGAAAGAAAAATCACCAAGCAAAGACAAAGACAAGGTAAGGAGAATGTTGCATGGTGTTGAGACATGGATTGGAGTTCAGCAAGAAAGCAAAGAATGCTGTGAGGAGGTTAGAAAACACACTCTACAGCTTCAGAAGAGCCTGGTCCTGACAACACCTTGATTTTCATCTTGTACCTCGAGAATTGTAAGACAACAAATTTGTATCATTTTAATCACTTGTTCATGGTACTTTGTTACAGTACTCCAAGAGTCTGAACAGTGACTTTATTTCTCTGTGGAAAACATTGGACCTTCTATTTATCCTTGGTGGTTCACACTTCCCAAAAATTTGTGTAAAGGAAAATTTCCTCAGTAATTACTATGGCCTTGTGGCCAGTAACTATGACATGGAAACTCAGTCTCACGGAAGTTCTCTAATATCATTGGATAATTTCAACTTCTTTCTCTTTTGCTTTCCTTTCTTTTAGTTTTACTGTTTAATATCTATTAGAAAGTGGTTGGTGTTTTTATACTGATCTTCTGTATCTTTTTTAATCTCTCTTTTGGGCTTTATTTTATTAGCATATTTAAATTTTTTCTATGATTTTTATTAATTGTTAAAGTTTTCTTCCTCATTTAAAATTCCTTATGTTTCCTGCTATTGACATCTTTTTTATGAATTTTGGTTTTAGTTTTGTTTAGAGTAATACATGCTTGAGTCTGAACACTAGTTAGACAGGTTCCGTTGTGTATTTTTAGGGTGCTCTGATATTTGGGTTGTTTTTCGCTTTGTTTGTTTTATGCATTTTCTTTCCACTTTGGTTGACATTTTTTCTCCAATGTCTGGTGGCTCTTGTTCCTCTTATGATGCTGGTCTGACTACAGGTTCAGTGCTTCATAGAAAGGCCTAAAGTCTCCTATTAATCTGGAGACATCAAATGTCCTAAAAGTAGAAAAAATATTGGTATTTTTGTTTGTTGTAGGGAGGTTATTTGCTAGACTTTTTGTTTTGCTTGCATTGTTTGGTTGAAGTTTTGCGGGGCCGGGTCTCATGGAGTCCTGACTGGCCCCAAATTTGCTTTGAAAATGACCTTGAAGTTCTGATTCTCCTAGCTCCATATCTCCAGTGCTGGAATTATACTAGGCACCATTGAAGATGGAAGAACTTGATTTAGAGGTTTCATTCCTGCCTGAAGCTCACAGAGGGATTTCTTTATGGAGGAAAATCTTAATGGTAAACACCTGACAGCAGCTTGAGGCAGGTGCTAAGGATAGGAGCTGTGCCTATCACAGTTTTTCATTCCATAGTCACACAGTGTTTTGTTCCATTTTTACCTGTACCTTTCTTTTCAAGGTCCCCTTCCACTCAGAGCAGATTGTAGAGTTAAAGAATCCCTCCTTTTATAGATGTAAGTAGTAACTTTAACAGAGTCTCAGTAGGAGGAGGAAACAAAGAGCAGTTTAAAAAGTCTTGAACCAGAAATCTCAAAACCTTTCATTTATTAAAGTACTCTTCAATTAAGTTTATTTAGAAAACAAAACAAAAAAAAAAGATATCTTTAAAGGCAAAATTCATTTCATTTAATTTTTAGCATAAAAATAATTAAAGGGGTCTAAATCTTACTAATTATATCAAATATGAAAAAGAGTCTTGTCTAGCCAGTTTATTTTGTTAAAGTTGGCTTCCATTTAAACAACTGTCATCTGTAGCTTCTTTGGTCCATTAGAGATGGATTCTATAAGCATAAAATCTTGTTACTCATGAAAACATGAAAGACCAGAAGATCATTATGTCAAGCACAGACGCACAGATGATGAGGGCATGGTCTGTCTCCCATGTGGAAATGAGAACAGTTTATTTGAAACTAAGAGCAGAATGGAGGTTCCTAAAGGGTGCAAAGGTCTGTGCCAACTGGAGAGAGGAGGGAAAGAAACATATGCTGTGCATTTGATGTTACCTCTGTGAACATTTAATATTGCTTCTATCATGAGTTTTTCTTTAGGAGACCACAAGAGCAGTCTCCTTAGGAAAAACAAAACCACAAGGGCTGAATTGAGAAATGGTAACCACAATTACCCGGTGAAACTTCTGTCTGCAATTACCCTGTCTGCTAAGATGCTTGCAATCCTTTTGTTCATTAAAGAACATCCTGACCTCTGCCCTCAGTCTCTGCTTCTGTAAACACTTGACCACTTAACCACAAAAAGAATTTCCCCATGGTGGTCTCGAGTCACGTAGACCATCTGCTGCCTGATGGTCCTGAAGGTTGCAGTTTGAATCCACCAATGCTGTTAACAGTTGAGAAATAATATGGGAAAATTGTATGAGGGACTAGAGAGATGGCTCAGTGGTTAAGAGCATTAGCTGATCTTGCAGAAGACGGGTTCGATTCCCAATACCTACACTCATACACATAAAATAAACATAATAGTTCTTTTTTTTTCAGATATAAAACCATGACTTGTGGACCAACACCTCAGAGCACTATCTCATCTGGTTCTGCCAGCATAAATGAAACTGAGTTCTCCTAACCCTCTGAATGGGGCTAGGTTCCTGGCCTAATGCAATTTCCGCAACAGAAGTGTTCAGGTGTAGTTAGACATAAGTGAGAGTTCTGGAGTGTTATCACAAGGAGGGGGATTATGGAGAATGACAATGTACTGCATACTTCAGAATTCAATGAGAAAGGGTGTGAATGAATTTTCCATCAGTGCCATACTCAGAGAATAGTTAAAAATCAATTTGAGTTTAAAAATTAGTATTAAGAGAATGAATGTCAAGTTCCTCCATCCTGGTGTGTAATGATCTAGTGGATGAAGTCTCTTCTCAAGTTTTGCTACTCTGTGGCTTAGATAAAAATATTCTGTTCTTCAAAATGTATTATTGTGAAAAATTTAAATGTGCTTGTTCTTGCCACTGAGTAGAATGAATGAATTTATCTGGCTGTATTCTTGCATCTCTTCTCTCGTCTGACTATTCTGTTATCTTGGTCTAAGTCACAGAATATGAGATGCTTCTCCTCCTTACAGCCTCCGCCCCCAGCAATGTAAGGCAGCATCTACCTTGCCAACACTTTAAGGCATGCTCAGTGTCCATTTCCCTACCAGGGTTTCCAATCTGTCCATGACCCTGACCTGCCTGAGTACTGTCTTCATCACAGCTGCTTCCTCTCCACTGAGTTTGCTGAAGCAAACTGCTCATTCGTTCCTCAGATATACCCAACCCTTGCTACGACTTCTTATATAGCATTCTCCACACAACCCAGGATCAGATCCTGCAGAATTCAGCCTGAAAGCCATTTCTTCTAAAAGACCCCTCATCACTAACTCTCCCTTTCCAGGGTTTCCTGGGCCATACCAAAGTGTTCAGTGGTGTGTGTGTTTGGTTAAGGCAGCAAATAAGCTTCTGTACTTTGAATCACAGTGCCTTCTGACCACATGTCAGGGACATGATAATAAGTGATAAATATCTGATATAAGATAAAGGCACTAAAATGAATGATTTTTATAGAAAATGTGTTAGTAGAATGAATTTTGTTTTAGAAATGTGTTAACTGGTATTATAGAACAAAGCACATTACAAATCATACTGTTTTCTTTATATTTATATGCTTTCTGTATTTTTCTATATTAAACTTCATTAAATCAAGTCTGTTTGTGTTCATATTTTTTCAGGCTGCCCTTGTTGGAATTAGAAGCATTTTTAGAATAATTCATGCATCAAGAAAGGAATATAATGCTCTACTGATGCTAGGACCCTGAGGGCATAGTTTAAAGTGAAATATTCATGAAGCTTAAGACATCAGATTTTCAGTGGTATTCTAACACTGTATTCTGTAAAGGATTTGTAGAATGAAAGAGTATGAGAAAAGATAAACATGTAAGACAATAAATGGACTCACAAAGTGAATTCTTCCTACTCCATTTTTGAAGTTACTGTCTTTGCAAGTGTGTACAGGTCCATACTGGATCATGGTAGAAGAACCTTCATAAACAGTATGAGTTGGTATTAAGACTCCATACAGTGTCTCAATTAGGGATGAACACTTCACAGTCTCTTATTCTCTGCACATTGACCAGTAGTGGATCTCTAAATCACAAGAAGCCTCTCTGATGAAAAGTGAGAGATGCACTAACTTCTGACTACAACTAAGTCATTAGGAGTCAGTTTAATGCTATGCTTATTTAGCAGAAGTAGGCTAAATAAAAGGAGGCTTTCCCTTACAGCACAGATGGGGGAAGTGGACAAAAAGTCCCAGCATTAGTTGAGGATTTATTGGTAATTGACAGCTCCTGGAAAAGACAAAGTCAGTTTTCTTTAGGATGTGTTACCTGGAAGGTTGATCAGACTCCAAGCGATGAACTCAAGAACATTTGGGGAACACAGATTAGACTCAATATGACTTTAGAAGAAGAAAATCATAATAGAAGACATGAATTTGGGGGCAGTGTAGTAGGGTGCAGATGGAGTAGGCGATATCAAAACATGATCAAAATTCATTATATAAATTCTCAAAGAATCAATGAAAATACTTTTATAAAGAATCCCTATAGATTCGGATAATCTTTTCTGGGTTAGTCTTTAATTTGCATTTATGTTTGGCCATTTAAAAGATGATCAAGAAAAGATCAAGCACAAAGTATAGTTTTGTGAGTTTTTCTGGTGATGCTTTTCATCTAGATGAAAGCTAGCCCTCTTTGCTCAACTTCCACATCCAGCTCTATATTCTCTCTGTCATTTGTTATTTTCTGAGATGTGCAGGAAGATACGTGGTGAACTAGTACTGGAAACATTTAGTACACACAGTCTTCCAGAGCTTGTCAAGTTGAAAACAATACCTGTGCATTAGTGGAAACTATCATGGCAAGAAACGTTTCCACAAAGTCTGTCTCCAGGCATCTCCTTATCTTTCTCATGTCATGGTTACTTTATTCCAGTTCTTAAAAAAAAAGTTAAAAAGAATATGTTTGACAGACTTTTGAAGGAAAATATCATATTAAGCTCACTACCTGCATTCCATCTGTGGCCAACTATAAGACTCTAGAGCTCCAGAAACCAGTAGTGTGTAGGAACCATGGAATGTCTGAACCTAGAAGTTAATTCAGCCTTACAGTATATTAGTTGTGTGGTATTCTTGAACATTTACTGTCACTCTTTCTGCTGTAAGATGTGTGTGTATGTGTGTCCACATGTGTGTACAAGTGTATGCATTCATGCATGAGAGAGGAGGCCAGAGGTCAATGTTCCTCTCTCACCCTTCATCTCTCACTGAACCTGGAGGTCATCACTTGGCTAGACTGACTGGGCATGGAGTCCCCAGGATCCTCCAGCTTCTACCTCCTAGTACTGGGATCACAGGCACACAGCACCTCTCCCAGCTTCTTACGTGGATGCTGGGAATCTGATCTCAGGTCCTCATGCTTGGTTAGCAGTGACTTCACCCGCTGAGAAATCTTACCAACCACTTGGTTGACAGTCCTGAAACATGTGGCTTGTAATTTCAATTCACAGCAGGATTTATAACATTTAAACTTCAAATGACGGTCCATCAAAGCAGTGATGGCAAGTACGGATTCTTGCACTGTTCCGTCTTGAAATGTTCTAAGTATAATCCATATGTGACATACACTGGAAGATCATATCACCCAATATTCCATACTGAACTAGTTCTCAGCATGCAGAAATACCATGTGAGTCTCGAGTATTGTCATAAGCCAGAGTATTTCTGTCTAATTTTGCTACTTAACCAAAGATTGTCATGACGGCCTTGGTGGCACACACCCATCCTATACAGAGAAGGCTGTAATCTTAGCACCTGGAGAATTTGAAGTATACGGTTCTCAAGTTCAAGTGTGTTCTGTGCTGTATAGGCAGAACCTGTTTCAAAAATTAAATAAAACAAAGCAAATCTTCATGAATGGAAACATGTAGGAAACATATAAGTCATAGCCTTTGAGGACAGAGGAAAAGACTCTGTTAATTTTAAATTAATTTTTAATGCTCAGCTATGTCCATGGGTGGCTGCCCTCAACCCTAAACCTTTATTAAGGTACACTTGAAAAATAAAATTTCCACAGTATTACACTTGAAAAGTGTTTGGATTAAGCTACTAATAATCATAAATATAGATGCACCACCACACACACTTAGTTTCTGTGATGACAACAATGAAGATATTTTCTCTCTATGGCTATGGTGTTAAGTAGTCATCATATGGCCCGGTAGAGTTCTTGTACATGTCCACACATGCCTGAGCCCGCCGGCAGAAATCGAACTGTACCTGAATTGGGGAGTGAGGATTGAGAAATAAAGAGAGATAGAGAGAGAGAACATGAGGACAGATTCGGGAGGGCTCTCAGTCAATACTGAGGCCACAAATTTATTTTGCTCACTGTATTTATAGGAACAATACAACCATCATTTACATGTGCAGGATTATTCAAAACACCTACATCTACTTAACAAAAGGTGCTAAGCCTAGGACTTAAGATAAACTTTCCTCCGGGTGATTAAATCAGACCTTCCTACAAGGATTTACAAGATCCCTACAAGGATTTACAAGATCTTCAGCCTTGGGTTTATAGGATCTTCAGCCTTGGGTTTACAGGATTTTCAGCCTTGGGCCTAAAATAATCTCTCCTTCAGGTGAATAAATCATTTACATAGCAAAGTGCCCTAATCCCACAGCACTTCTGTGAACAGCCAGACTGATCCCTGCTTGATCCTGAACTAGGGCAAAGTTCAAGGCAGGCAAATGGCTCCCGACACACACAATCTTTAATCAACCCAGTTAAAACACATTTTCCCTTTTCCGTCTTTCTCAGTTGCATCCTCTGGTAGCCCGGTTCTACTCTGTGCTTCTGTGGTTTAATCTTACATTTCACATATGCACCTGTTCTTCATTCAGCCATCATGGGACACAGGTTAAAATAGCAACGCCTGCACTGACCAGGAGAGGCAGACAGCTCTTCAGCACACTGACGTCATTTTCTTTGTGAAAGGTCTCTTTCTAGGTAATTTGAGGAGCCTCTATGTTGTTTTCCATACAGCTTCACTAAATGAACATTTCCCAACAGTCTACAGAGCTTCCTTTTTTCCACAATCTTACCACTACTCGTTAGCTGTTGCCATTTGGACAAAGCCATTCCTGCATGTTTGAAGTGATATAGCACCTGGATTTTGAGTTGCATTTCCCTGGAGATTAGTGATACTCAGTTTTTTTTTTGATTTTTTGTTTGTTTGTTTGTTTTTGCATATATCCTCGACGTTTGTAGGTCATGTTTGAGAAATGTCCGTCAGGTCTTTTACCCTTGTCCAAAAGGTTATCCGTTTGCTCACTATTGAATCGAGTTTCTGGGAATTAACTCCTTCCTTAATGTCTGGTTTGAAGATATTTTCTCAGTTGCCTCTTCATCCTATCAGTCATTCTTTTGCTATGCAAATCCTTTTGTCAAATTTGGCCCAAGCATTAGCATCATAATTTTTTTCCAGACAAACATCAAGATATTTCTCACATATTTCCTACTTGTTACACTTTACGCCTTCTCATGTTTAAATCTTAAGTCTGTTGAATTTTTATTTATTTCATTCCTCTCCCAGGGTATCCAGTTTTCCAAGCCTCATTTATTGAAGATTTATTCTATCCCCATTGTGTGTTCTTAGTAACTTTGTCAATACAATAGAATGAAAATACACAGATTTATTATGGAGATATCTGTTATTTTCCGAAAGTCTACATGTCTATTTTTATGCCAGAATCATCCTGTTTTGTTTATTATAGCTTTGTAATATGTTGTGAATAAAATGACTGTATTTTACGTATTGTTTTTTATGCTGAAGACTGTCTTTTCTTGGTCATTTGCAGCTCTATAGAAGGCAAGAATTATTTCTCTTCAGTTATGTTGCATTACTATTGGTAGTTTTATTCTAACCTTCAGAGTTTTTGACTTGGTAACTTATAACATAATGTTTCCATAATTAAATAATGAAAATCAAAGAAAAATTATATTTTCCATGAAGTTCACATTATCATGAAATTTGGGGGAGTATGTCCTGACAGATGTGAGTATGTGGAAATGAGACGAAGAAATCAGGGTGTTCATGGAAGTTTGTTTCTTGTCTATTTTCAGCAGAATACTCCAAAGAAAATGGGCAGCCTTTTTAAGTTTTATCTCTTTTCCTTTCCTCTCTGATCTCTCTAGTCTTATTCTTATGACCCAAAGGTAATAAATGTGTATTGGTTAAAAGCAAGACAAGATTGGTAACATCACTGTGTCATTAAATCCAGTTTCTCATCAAAGTCTGTTCCATAATTTAATGAAATTAAGAATGAAAATTGGTTCTCTTTAAGAGAAAAATATCTTATGAGGCTCATTTGAAAACTGCAATGTTCATTGCTGTGGTTTTATGTGAAATCTGGAAATAATTGAACTATGCTAAGTCAGTCTTAACCGAATGAAGTTTTAATATAGTGTCAGGGGCAGAGATGGTCCTAGATCAGGATAAGCCTCAGGTAAGTGCTGGGTGATACAAGCCTTTCCTAGTGCTATGTAAGAATTCAAAGAAAGGAGCACTGCTAAGTTTTGATAAGTGGCCCCCAGCCTTGAGCTCATGAGGTGACGCCATTGAGCACTGGTCTGTGTGCTCCCAGTCTGTCCACTGAGGCGTCACCTTAGATGTGCCAGCCTGGCTACCCAGTTGCTCCCATTCTCAGAAGCTGCCTCTGAGAGGCAGTCTTTCATCTGCCTTATACCAGGAATACAACCTTGCTCTCACAGTACAATGTAAAGATGGGCTTATTTTACATTGTCCCAAAATATATCACAAATTCTTTAAAAAATATAATTTACGGGGCTGGAGAGATGGCTCAGCAGTTAAGAGTACTCGCTGTTCTTGCAGAAGACCTGAGTTCAAATACCAGCACCCCCATGATGGCTAATAACTGTCCATAACTCCAGTTCCAAGGGATCCAATGCCCTCTTCTGTCCTCTGTGGCCACTGCACAACGTGAATGTGCTTATACACATATAGGCATAACACTCATACACATAAAATAAAAATAATAACTTAAACACAGAAATATTTAGAGCACTTAGACGTTTTGCCTCATTTTTCTTTGTAATAAATAACCGCAAAAGTCGATGCTTTGATACTGAAAAATTTTGCGGGGGATACAAGGTCTCACTACGCAGCCCTTCTTGGCCTGGAACTCATCATATGGAACCAGGGTAGTGTGGAGTTCACAGACATCTCCCAGCCTTTGCCTCTCCAATGCAGTTTGAAATATTATCACTTCAGTTTTTTTCATGTTATACTTTGCATGGAAGGAATACTTTTTTGCAAAAGTAATATCTCTAAGGCCAGGTGTGTCTGTACCCATCTTTAATTCCAGCACAAAAGACGCAGAGATAGGCTGATCTCTCTAATCAGAGAGAGCCAATCCTGGTCTACATAGGGATTTCCAGGCCAGTCTGGGCTACATGGTGAGACCCTGTCTAAAATAAGTTAATAATTAATTAATCAATTAATTAAATAAAAGAAATAATTTATAGCACTGCATGGTTTGTCATACATTTTACTTTCAAGAATTGTCATTATAAGTCAGATGCTCTAAGTGTTTTTTGAGAAAAGAAATTTTTAAAGTCAGTTTTCATAACAGTGCTTGCGGATTAGCTTGAACACTATCCACAAATAATATTATCCACAAATTATAATAGTAGTAATCCTAGCAAATAGGACATCAGGTTTTATTTATGTATATTAGATATTCATGTAGACACTTTCGATCTAGTCATTAATTTATTACTAATTACCAAACCTATGAGGTAGTTACTGCTCATTATTTCATTTCTGATGATGATGAAACTGATATACATTATAATGTGTAGCTTGCTTAAGATAATCAAGTCAGTAAACGAGCTGGGTTTCTTCTAGGCAGTCCGGCTTCCATGTCTGTCATAGAAACACTGCTTTCTACTTTCTTTCTCTTAAGAAATAAAACCCGATCTCTAAGTAGAGAGTATTACAAATTTATGGTGTGGAGGAATTTCTAATTTCTTTGTAAAGTTTCTAAGTTGTTTCTAAATATCAGTGATTCACATTCTTAGAATATAGGATTATTGAGGATCAAACATGCCATGATAAATGAAGGTCTTTGCACCATTGAGGACTGTTTCAATACCTAAAGTAGCAAGCTAAATGCTTACTTTGATAAAAAAAAATTTGTTAAAACAGTAATGTTTTCTATGAAATTTTTTTTGAGAGTCAGAAAGCTGATTTTTAGTTATACATGAACATTTCCAACAACTTATTAACAATGATGTGTTTCTTTAATTATAAGAATGTGTTCTGAGAAATACAATGGGCAAGTTCACCAATGTGCTAGTATTAAATATGCTTATACACACTAAGATAGTGACAGTGTTTTTAGGTGATACAGCACAAAGGACCATTATTTTAGACATAGTTATCATTGACCTGATGACAGTAGTACAGGATACAACTGGACTATTGCTTATGCCGTTCAAATAAAATTTTGAAATGCTGCTTGATATAATACAAAATCCATATATACTGACAAAATACCTTTCATATTATGCTATTCATAACTCTGTCTGGTTAAGTCTATTCGACACTCTAAGTGTTAAACAAAATAAATAGTAATAGATATTTGAATCCAAACTAAAAGTGGCGAGTATCTGTTTATAAAGATAAGTTCTTAAATTTGGTTTCAATTTTGTAAGTTGTGATTGCATATTAGACATGTAATGAAGTACAACTAAACTGAATAATTTATAGAGTGTCAACACAGTTAATGAAAATGTCTGAAGCTAAGTGCTTAAATCATAACAAATGCCCCTACGCTCATGGACTTCACCCAGATGTTAGAAACTGAATCAACACCTCCCTGGGATGTCCTTCTTCGAAATCATTCTTCTGAAAATGAGGCCCTGAACTGCTGTTGGCAGAACTTCTAGAATCTCCAGGACATCGGCTCTCATAGACCCCATAGTGGCATTGGGTATTTATCATTGTCCTGCAACTTGGGTCAAGGTATTCTGGATACTTAGCAGTGTTAGTGAAAAAGGCCAACTACATCAGGGGAAGGTTTTCACACAACAGTGAATTTAATTTTTTTTTTTTTATTCCTGGTAGTAGGTGTTCAAAAAAAAAAAATGAAAGGATCCAATTCACTTGGAGAATTGCACAGAATGAACGGTAATGGGCTGTGCAGTCAGCAGGTGCACATGGGAACTTGCCTTCGTGGCTGCTGTTTATTAGTTTTGATATTCTGCTTTCTTGCTAGTGAAGCTGTCTCTAAGAGCAAATTCCATTCACACCTTCATTTGATCAATGCAGTCAGTGTAACCGGAGAGAAATCATTGTCAAGCTCCAGCGGAATTCTAATGCTTCTTTATAGACACAAGCACATTTCCACACATGCACTTGTCATGTGAAAATAATATGAAGATGTCTCAAAATACATGCACATATGTACAATTCCACATGGAAACACTATGTTCATGGCCAGCAAAGTAGAAATGGGATTCTTTTGTACACTGTTCCCTATACTCTAGTACGTAGGAAGCTCTCTCAAATTGGAAAACCTCAAGAGTCACACAAGACTAAATACATTTTTCCCCCTTTTACAAACTTTACTTATGTTTGGGTAAAATGATTTCTTACTTTTGCTCTGTTTTGGGAAGTTTCTATATTTTTCTTTTAGCCCCTTTCCTGTTTATGGAAACCAGAGATATTCTAAAATAAAGATCACATGTTGAATAAATTTCTGGAACACAAAGCTCCTTTTATCTCCATACAATTAATCAAAGTAGCACATACTAGGAAAGCAGACTTCAAGGAGTCATAAATGATGTCTTAATTATATCCCTTCATTTTAGTCAGGAGAAGATTTAAAAGGTCAGAGTAGGATGAAGTCAGATCAACAAGAGCATCAAGCCTTCTAGGCTCCTCCACAGTGCTCTTTTCTCAGGATTTTGACTCAAAATGGAAAACAAAGAAGCCAGAAAGTCTTAATAATAAAATATAACAAAATAACAAAATAAAAATAATGAAACAACAATAAAATATATCTGTGTATAAAGTGAGCTGATGTTATAAATTGATTATAATGGAATAAGCACATGTAGGAAAGCAATTATACAGGAAATGGATCTAATTTCCAGTTTACAATTTAAGATGGTAGTCAGAGTTTGGTGTGCAGTATGAGTTTGGTCTAACCACAGTGCTCAGAACACTTTATATCTTGGTCAATGAAGATATTTACCTAAAAATTAAATAGCTCTCTGAGGCCTGAGCAGAAACATAAGTTTTCCAAGAAGCTTGATGGTTTTTTTGGTGTGGAAAATACAAACTTTGCTTCCCTAACTGCAGGATAAAGAGTAAACTCATTAGCACTGCCCGGTGCCTTCCCAGCTTGACCTGTCACCTGGACAGAACCTGAACTGGAGCAGTCCATGGGATTTTAGTTGCCAGAATTCCCTAATGCACAGCATATTCTTGCGAGATGTTGTCAGAGATTAATCTGAAAGAAGTGGAGGACACCTGACAATGGAAACTACCCAGCATCAAGTCAGTGGACAGATGAGAGGAACATGAGAACTCCAGTTTCAAGAACCAGCCTGGCATTGTAGCATCCACTCATCAACCCTGCACCTCACCTGAATATTCAGTTCAAGAGCAAGAGGGTCTCAGGACAGCCTGGGATACACTGGGATAACATGTGAAAGGCAAACAAAACAAAAATCCTCCATGATCATTTTTAGAGTAATCAGTGGTTGAAAAGGATTAAAAGAATCAATTTGTATTCAAAAACTGTTCAACAGAAAGTAACACATAGATGTAGTTGTATTCTTTGTTACTTAACTTTGGAAACAGCTGTATAACACAGGACATAATAAGCCTCTTTTGAAAACAAGGAGGCTAAGCATAAAGTCTCATATCTTATAATTGGAAGAATGAGTAAGGAATGTATTTTCATCACAGGGTTGAAAATAATCACTATAACTTTAAACACTAGCAAAATGTAAGGGATTCATTCAGGTTTATAACAATAGCATTTTAGACAGGGTAGAGATTTCTAGAAAATCAAGGTCTCTAAGCAACTGCCTCCTTCCCCACTCCAATGACAACACAAAGACAGGTGTGGCACAACACAGTATCTGATCCATGTGCTTGCATGTCCTGTGGTGGAAAACTGACAGCAAACCACACTGACCAGTCTGCAGAGACTGACTGGGGCTGTCAGCATTCACAGCAGGCTCATATAGATAATGCAGTACCAAAGTGCTTATTTAGAATTAGAAGCACAGCTATAAAGCTGGACAGAAATGTTATGCTTATGACTCAGTGCATTTTCTCCTTGTAGACAAATCCGCAAGCTACAATTAAAAATGTGTTCGGGGTAATGGAATCTAGTTGATGACAATAGGTAGAATACCCTCAGTCGTGCATGCATCCATCCTGCCAAACTTTGCTAAGCTCTTTATTTGAATTAGCTCTTCTGGTTTCACATTATTTCATGAATATTCACCTTATAGGTAAGGAATAGTAGACTCAGAAGGTCTAAGGACCTCGTCTGCACTTACAAAGTTAGCAAGGATTAGACTCAGAATTCAAAAGTAAATTTACAAACTCAAGAGCAAAAGGTCATAACCATGATCCATGCTACCACCCAAAGTCGAATAGAAAGTCTTTGAAGGCATAGAAAGTCTTAAAAACATTAACATCTACCAGTGGAGGAGTGTTGTCCACCCCATTACCACATTTTAAATCATCTCCATCTCCCACTCTAATTCTCACATCAAACCTTTGAGAGAGAAAACGAGTTCCCATGTGAACTCTAAGGTCACATAGCTACTGAGCAGCAATACTCAACTAGGCCCCTGAATTTGAAACATGCAGCCATTCTCTTACAGATAATGTAAGCCAGGCATGCAATGCCAGATGGTAATGACCACTCTTCTTGCATGTCTCCTTGCATTCCAAGCATGCTCCTACACACACACACACATTGAATCTTCATAATAATCCTGTGAAGCTATATGTATTTTCATTTTATGGATAAGGAACTTTAATCAGAAGACAACATTCTGTGGAAACTATTTGGAACAATTCTAAACAAGTATCCTGTCTCTATATTTAATAAATTCACACAACTAGCATGTGGTACAGTAGCAATATATAAGCCAGGCAGGCTGGACTCAAACTCTACACACTCCTGCCTGCTGAATGATCTTAATAACAAATGGCAACGAGCTTTATGGCCTGATGCATTCAATTTCATTTTGCAATATATGAGCTATAGGCAACAGAATGCCTGTACCGTACAAAGCTGAGAAAAACACAGCAAATGAAATATATTCCTAAAAGAGCAAGATCATTTCTGTCATTATAGCTGTTATTATTTAAAATATTCTCAGCCTACAGAATGAAGCGTGGAGGTGCTCTGATTCAAGCTTGAGTAGCTTCTCTAAATTCAGCCTGGCCTCCCTGAGACTCAATCATCTGCTTTGAGAGAACTTGAATTTTCATAGTAAGGGCACGTGTGATCCATGAAACAGAGGAGAAAGCAGAAATACACCAGGTTGTGAAGAGCTATATGAGAAACTGCAATTACAAAAACAGAATATCATCCAAGCAATTTCACAAGGAGCAACACAGATATGGTGCAAGATAGACTGTTCAGGACCAAGCGGGCTACCGCCAGTTTCCTCCTCTTGCAAAACTGCTCCCGAGTCATCTTCCATTACCCATTCATAAGAACATTCTGTGGTTGCTATTTTAATCAATTCTAAATTTAACAAGAGGACCTGTCCCTAAATTTAACACTGCTGACAGAGAACTTGTTAAAGAAGGAAACATACCAAGAATCTTGCGGGGAAAATTTACCATGTCCACCTGCAGTAAGGACAACTCAGGAAAAGCAGTCAGAAACTACTAGATGTTTAAAATGCACATCAGAAAGAATAGAAAAAAATACCTTAGAAGGTCAGATATTAATAAAGTTACACCTGAAGGAGAGTGAGACTGTCAGAAAGGGACTCAGACCACATACTCACAAATGGTGTCACTGGGAAAGAAAGTGTTTGGAAATCTGGAGAGATAGGAGTACAGTATTCTCACAAGCTTGGTAAACATGAGAGCATAAAACAAGGGAAGTGTGAGTTTATGAATAAGAAGGACAGTAAAGTATAACGCATCCTCCAAGAAAACTGCCTAGTGTGGCACAACACGGAGTTGAGAAAATCTCCAAAGGCTTTTTCTTTTTAATAAGGATGCTTAAATCACAAAGAATAATAATAAAGAGTACCTGCTGTTTGGAGCTGAGGATGACACATTAACAGATGTCTAAGAGACAGCAGGCAGCATTAGTCTGCTCCACCTGACTTCCTCTTTAGACAGAGAAAGAAGGTAAATGTCCCTCTGGGAAGAACAGGAGCCCCCACATGTGTACATACCACATGTTTGATTATAACCTGCATTTCTATGAGGGCTTGAAACCATAATTGAAATATTGCTGATGTTTTTCTATTATTTTTTAAATGACTGTATAACAATCTTTATAAAGTAGTCTACAATTATCTACATGTCTTCCTTACATCAATTCCAAAATTTTATTTAAAAATCCCATAATTGTGGAGAACAAAAGATATACATTTATATATACAAGAGAACTCTCAGCCAAAAGATCTACCTACCTGAGACCACTAGTCTTTTAAATTAGGCTGTTTGACCTAACTAGTGCTTATTGACCTCATATTCTTCTTGGAGTTCTGACTTGATGTTCATAATTTGTTCATAACGGAAGTACAGTAACCAGTTAAAGGAGCTTGTGCTATTTAGGCAGTAAACAGACCGCAGGGATTATGACGTACTGATCAAACCTATAGTTACAAAGTTGAGAATGACACAAAGTAGAAAGAGAAACAGAAGTTTAGGAAAGGGTTGAGTAAGTAGGAATAATGGAAGGTTGTGTGTCCCCTGAAGATGGATAGTATGCATTACCAGTCTCTGTCACAGTTTTCTTATACAGTTATAATAATGATTTCTAGTTCAAACATCAAGACTTCTAAAGCCTTAGTGTGTATTCAAACTACTTTCTCTCCTAAGATGGGTGGATGGAAAGATGGATGAATGGATGGATGGATGGATGGATGGAAAAAGAAGTAGATAGACCTACAGAAAACAGGTTGATCCATCTGTAGACATAGATTTTTCACTGAAGACATGTTCTAGATCTATTTTCTACTGAAAGTCATTGCCTATCTACTTCTAGGCATGGAAAGTGGAACTTAACATTTTTAACCTCAAGGAACCACTTTTTCTTGTATTACATCCTATTATTTTTTCTTTATTTTTAAGAATATTTTTAAATATGTTTTTACTGACTCATTGTGTATTTCATAATGAACATCTCAATCAATCTTAATGAATATTTTAAATATGTTTTTACTGACTCATTGTGTATTTCATAATGAATATCTCAATCAATCTTAATCATCTTTATATCCCTTTTCCCTCTGGGGTACCCCCAATAGTCCCCTACTGGAATCCACACAGTCTTTCATCTGTCTCAAAGGGTGTCAACTTAGTATTCCCAGGTGACCTCAGTGCAGGTTCATCTACTGAGGTCTAGTTAGCCTACCCAGAGTCCCTTGTTTAGGAAGACTAGCCCATCTTCACCCAACAGTAATCAGTTGCCAATATTTCTTATGCAAAGTTTTGGGTTGGCTATCCATTTCCCCCAGTGTTCTGTTGGGTTTTTGTCTGCTTGAGTTTGCATGGATCTTGAGCATGCTGAAACAATTGCTGTAGCTTCATATGAGAAGGGTCATAAGATTTAATTTCCGTATGGTCATGCCCCTCCTCACTGGCTCTTACAACTTTCCTGTCCCCTCTTCCTCAGTGGTCCCTGAGCCATGCGTAAGACAATATAAGAATCCTGTTCAGGGACCCAAACTCTACAGATTCCTAATTTCCATGATTTAGCCATTTGTAAACTTTTGTGTTACTGGCACTTTGTTGCTTGCGGGAGCTCCATTAACGAGAGTTGGAAGAATCATTAGTGTCTTCTTAAACCCTTATTCTATATTGTGTGAGCCTTTAGTGTAGAGGCTGCATTGTAGATGTACTGCTTAGAAATGGGCAGTTCACACACAATGTCTATATGTGAACAGCTGTGGTACTCTGTATTAGTCTCTGCCTGGTGCAAAAGAAGTTTCTTTCATGAGTGGTAACTGGGATACTTAACTCTAAATATAAGGATACATATTTGGCAATTACTAAGAGGTTATGTTAGCCTAGGGATATGACAGTCTTGAGGCTATCTCTAAGATCTATGACCTCTTCAGTATTTGGCTATGATTACAGTATGACACATGAGTTTCCTCCCATAGAGTAGGCTCTAATTGGGTAGCTGTTGATTGGCTGTAAGATAAAAGTGCCACTACTGCACCAGTGTTGAATGGTGTGCCAGTCATTGATATGATATGATGGATGAGCCATCGATTGAGGTTCTCCCTTGGCTACTTGTATAGTGCTCTCCAGAGCTATGAGTGTTACACTCAGGGGAATAGCTTCCAGGTCAGTTCCAGCTCCATTGCTTCAAATCTGGTCTCTGAAGTATGTCCTGTTTTCAGGAATAAGCCATTACCTTCAAATTTTGGGAGACAGTCCAGGGCTGTGGCAATAGCCCATGTAATTTGGGGAATCTCTTTGACCTTCTTGGCCAAAACTCAAAGGAAAGTTTCTCTCGTTCAGTTATGCACATGGGCTCAGGTAGAGATACTGTGGAATTTGTCGTTAGGGTTGGTAGACTAGTATGATTTCCTCTGGTGCTTTACATTAGCTAGGCTTTATTATCTCTCTACTCTCTCTCCCTGTCTAACCTTCCCTCCATGCCTTCCCCATTTGAAATATCCCCAATTTTCCCCATTTATCCTTTGATAATACCAGTCTTCTAAGGCCCCATCTTTCTTAAGTTCCTTCTTTCCCTTTACCCCATCTTGCCTTGTAAACCCTCCCCCTTCCATTTAAATGGCCCCTTCTATCTATTTTTCCCTTATGAACACCTATTATTCTTTTCTCTTAGGTTCCTTTTTCCCCTTTACCCCCCCCCCCCCCGGCTCCTTCCATTTTCCTGGTTTCTGCAGTTACATCAGGGTACATACTCACCTATAAAGGTTTGGTGCTAGAATCCACAACTGAGAAAGAAAAAATCCTTTGATTTTTCTGATTCTGTGTTATTTCACTTAGCAGAACAGTTACTGCTTTCATCCATTTACCTACAAATGTCATGGGGATTTTGATTGGGACTGCATTAGATCTGTATATTGTTCTTGGTAGGATGATCATTTTCGTAAGGTTAATTCTTTCAAGCCATGAGTATTCCATCTTCTGGTGTCCTTATAAATATCTTTAAAGATCTAAAATTTTTATTGTAGTGTTTTATAATATCTTTGGTCAGGTTTATGCTGAGATATATATTTTGGGGGGCTACTGTGAATAGATAGATTTCCTTGTACTCTCTCTCCAGTTGCCTATTATTGGTATATAGAAAGGCTATTGATTTTTGTAGATTAATTTTGTAAACTGACACTATACAAAAGTGTTAATCATTTCTAGGAGTTTTCTGGTGAAACTTTTGTCATGGTTAGGTATCATATCATGTCAGCTGAAAAAAGGGACAATTTGACTTCTTTTCCAATGAGTACTCCTTCAACTTCTCTTACCTTAATTCTCTAGCAAGACTTTCAAGCACTATAGTGTAAAGGAGTGGAAATAGTAGACAGCCTTTTATGGGTCCTAATTTTAATAGGAATGTTTCCAGATTTTCTTCATTTAGAATGATGTTGGCTCTGGGGTTTTTGTGCATAGCTTTAAATATATTGAGGTATGTTCCCTCGAGTCCAATTCCTTCTAGGGCTTTTAACATAAATGCCTGTTGAATTTTGTCAAAGGCCTTTTCTGCATCTACTGGGATGACTATGTGATTTTTGTCTTTGAGTCCTTTTATGCTCTCTATGAAATTTATTGACTTACATATATTGAATCACCCCTGCAACTCTGGAATAATGTCAACCTGATCATGGCGGATAACCTTTTTGATGTCTGTCTGTATGCAGTTTGCAAATATTTTCTTGAGAGTTTTTGCATCTATGTTCATTAAGGATATGGATCTACAGTTTTCTTTCAGGGTTGTATCTTTACCTGGTTGCTGATACTGGCTTCATAGAAGGAATTTGGGAGTTCTCCCTCTGTTTCTATCTTTTTGGATAATTTAAATAATATTGGATACAGTCCGTTTTTGAATGTGTGGTAGAATTCTGCTGTGACTCCTGGGTCTGGGCTCTTTTTTTGGTCAGAAGGTTTTTTTATTGCTATTTCAGTTTCCTTATATATTACAAACCTGTTTAGATTGTTGACCCCTTCTTGGATTAGCTTTCGGGGTTCCCATCATTTTAGATATACATCCATTTATTTTAGGTTTTCAAATTTAATAACATGTAGCATTTTAAAGTTTCCTTTATAATGTTTTGGGTAGCAATAGAGTATGTTTTTTTTTTTTTTCCATAAGAAACATGTAAAGTTCTCATTGGGAACCACAGCAAAAGTCTGTTTCTGGGCCATGCTTTATGAAAGATAATGAGGAGAGCGGCCTCTGCTCTTCCTCATTAATCCTCCAAACTGTTTCCATTATTTATTACTGCAAGATAACAACTCTCCCTACAGTGTCATGAGGCAGCAGTACCATCATGATTCTGTTTTACGGTCCTATGGGCTTTGTGGGATCAGTACATGGATAATCCACTCCAGAGGATACCCATGTCATCACGACTACAGTACCTTTGTGGTGCTCATTGTCCTACATGGGTCAGCTTTGTAACTGGCAGTTGATGCCAAATACTAGCTGGGGACTCAGTTGGGGTGTGTTCTTGACAGTCTTCCCAGCATCAGCTTATGACTTGGGGTCTCCCAGTATGGTGATGGGATTTCCAGAAGTCACATTCCAAAAGGCAGTGCACAAGCAAGAAGTAGAAGCTCTATACTCACTCTAAGAACGCCCTGGGGGTTGCCATAGAGTCCTCTCTGCTTCATTCTCGTAATTTGGCAGATAGTTCTCTAGGTCATGGGGTGGACTTGTAACTGAAGAGTGTTCAAAGAATCTATGGGCCTCTTTTGTTTATTGGCTGAATAATCATTTGATGGCCACTTGCAGTTTAAGGAAAACACAGTTCTGTAAACCTTTATATCAACAAAGAGTTTTCATCTTATATGTGATACATTCTTTTCAACTCAAATCTGTTTTATCCAAACGGGTTAAAGAACTACACCCAGCCACAGAATATGAGGAAGTATTAGTCTTGAGAGAACAGACACAGAGATTGGCAAAGGGCAGTAACGATTCTATTCCTGGATACATCCTGGTGGATGGACTTACTAGGTCAAGGCACAAACGTCAATATTGCCACTCTAGATGATTACTCACAATTAAGAATCCCAAACTTGCACTGATTCTGTCTCCTGACCATCATTCCAATTTGTTTCCTCCTCCCAAATTCCACTAATGTCTCCATCAACAACAGACATACACAAAAAGCTTTATAAAATATGAACACAATTGTCTGACAATCACATAAAATTGTAAGAGACTAAAACATATCACATAAAGTGAAAACTCACAGCCTGGACATGTTCCTAAAGGCAGTGTCTTTACTGAACTTTCTCCCAGGTGCCCACCCTGCTAGTTCCTGGTGACACAAACAATACAGCTTCAATGCTATGCCCTAGAATACTTATCAGATCTTAAATTCTCAGTAGGATTTATGGGATGTTGAAGGTCATAGGCGTGGGCCCAGTTCTCCAGTTTCATTTTGGGAAGGCAGTTTGATATCTTGTTGCTCTTGTTAATTGTGCCTCGTTCCTTGATGTGTACTTTTTTTCAAATGATAAACTTTGCTTTTAATAACTTTCCTACTTTAAAAACTACTAAGTTTTTGATTTGTTTTTGTACTATTGTTTTCTTTCTTTTTGTAATTTGCTTTTATGGTCATTTTTCCTTAATTATGAAATTGAATACAGAGCTCATCTATGTTCGCTCTTGCTGTCCTAATCATAAAAGCAATGAATTTAACTATTCTGAAGCACTTCTCTGTCTCATACTTATGTTATTATAAAATCATATTTATATTTATTCATCTTTACCTTAGAGAAGATTTAGCATTATTTAATGCTATTAACAAAAAAAAATTGTGCCTGCATAACCACAAAAGGGCGCAGATAAGGAGAGAGACCTGAAAATTGGATCAATAATACAATCAAAGCACCAATGGAGTCTTAAATGGTATGAGAATTACATGATTAAGACAAATGTGTTTATATAAACCTCCTTTAGAACTGGACCCCTTTCAGAAGATTTTTTTGATTTATTAACAGTATGCCATTCCTACCTTTCCTGTTCCTAGTGAAAAATCTTCATTATTGCAGTGAAGTTTATTTTCTAAAGCTATTTTTATTTGACCTTGATGTCCTTAACTGGTCTCATAATAATGACTTAAATGAATGACTTAAGAGATGTGTCTATATTAGTGTTGGTAATAAAATAGAAAAAAAAAGGGGGACCCCTTTTAAGGGTCTTAGAATTTAAGAATGGATTCCACCTGAAGCTTTAAGACAATTTTATTAGAATTTAAAGAAAAATTCTGAGAGCAGGGAGACTGTATGGAGAATGGAGGGGAGAAGGAAAAAAGCCTTGAAGTCAGGCTTGTTTGGAGCCAGCAGGGAGGGCAGATGCGTATTGCTGTGCTCTGTCCCCTCAGGGTCATAATTTGCTCCTTCTGTTATCATGTTCTCTACCTTACAGGGAATTCAGCTTACTGTTGTTACTGACTTCCTAACTAGAGTACAACAACATTTTTGTTGTTGTTGTTGTGTTTACACAGGATGCTGCTAAGCTACTTGTCCATCCATTTGAATCAGGCCAACTTTACCTGCAAGTCTTCAAAGACTAGTCCCAACACTGCACATTTGGGATATCCATTGTCATCAACTGTTCCTTGGTTAAAGAGCATTATTTAGATGCTAGCATTATTAACTAGCAGTTCTTTAAAATGTCTGATATTAATTTGACTTTTATTACCTAATGTTCAGAAACTATAAATAATACCATTTGTTTTGTAATTTTTCTCAGAATTTCAGCATATTTATAATTGTTTCATTGTCAAATATATGACCAATAGGGTGCATGAAAATAGATTGTATTTTTTTAATTTACAAATATATTAATATCTTATATATTTCACTTTCAGTGTACTAGCTATGGGTGACTCTTGGCATTTACTGTGTTTTTATCCCATATTTCTACCTATTTCTTTGTCTAAATTGCTTTATTTCTCTTTGTATATTAAAGATTTTAAATGCACATATATTTAACTATGTTTCCAGTGTGTAAGTCTTCAACAACTACAGTTTTAAAGTATTTTTCCATATTAAATTATTTTTCAAAATCTATTTTTATCTGAAGTAACTATTGTTATCATTGCTTTCTGTTAAACAGTTTAACACTTAATGACCTCTGCAGTGATACAAATAAGATCATTTAACCATGCAGCAATTGATGTATTTTTCATCAGAATCTTACGAAGTAGAATTATTACCCCATTTACTGAGGGATAAGGTTGAGGCAATGGAGTTAATGTAACTTGCTTAAAGTCACAAATCTGACTAGTGCTAGAACTGAAATCTGAAATGAAAGCTCCAGTCTGAAGCTTTTAGCAACCATATTTTATTGTTTCTGTTTCGATGCTGCTTAGTTTTGTTAACAATTAGGCAATCTATATTAACTCTTCCCTAAGTTCACAATTTTTGTAGTTGTGTCAAACATACTAATGAGCCTGTCAGTATAAAAACACAGCTCTCACCTCAAAGGAAATAAGAGATAGTTTATTCTGGAGTCAAACAGAAGTGACCATGACTTGGGAACATAGACTCGGGTTCCAGTGTGATAACAATTCATGAAAAGTTTATACTCACTCAGCAAAAGAAAGCCCTGAATCCAGACGCTTATACAATACATTGGTGGAAACATCAGGGTTGCAGTAAAGCAGATACCATCGGATGGTATCATAGGACATTCTTAGCCTTTCGGCTGATAGAGGCTATGGGTTTGCTTTTACATTAGAAATATTTACCCAAGGGGGCTGGCGAGATGGCCCAGTAGTTAAAAGCACTGGTTATTCTTGCAGAGGACCCAGGTGCGGTTCCTAGCACCCACATGACAGTTAACAACCTTCTGTAACTCCAGTTCCAAGGGAATCTGACACCCTCCTCTGACCTCAGCAGGCATTGAATGACACAGGTACACTTACATGCGTGCAGGCAATACATTCATACACCTAAAATAAAAATAATAAATAAAATATTTTTTTAAGAAAAATTGCTCACAGAGGTGGACAGTGAACGGCTGTTAAGATAGCCATGATAATTTGACTCTGGGCCTCTAACATTCCAGTTCTCTAGAACGGTGAAGTCAGAACTAATCAGTCTAGTACAATCTTTAACACAGATGAGGTGCTTTATCTGGGAACTTCAGTTCCAAAGTCCATGAGAGGCATTCTGCTCTCTATTATTGTTACCATGGGAACTCAGTTTCCTTCTTTGGGTTCTTGGTCTTACTGATAAAAGAATTTAGATATGGACCTGAAAGACACCTGGGGGACAATTTTATTGGAATTTAATGGAAAAACAACAGAATAGGCCAGCTGTAAATCTTGGCAGCTGTTGGAGTATAACATAAAGAATCAAAAGAGAGAGCCATGCATGCTATTTGAGTTAGAGGCCAGTGTGTTCAGCAAGCAGCCACATGGCAAGGCCAGGGGTGGGGGTGGGGATGGGGTCAGAGAAATAATGTGAGAAAGCCCAAGGCATCGGGGAAAGCATGCCCAGATTTGAAGAAAAGAAAACAGATAAAGACAAATGTATGTGCTTCTGATTAACTGGACAGACAATAGCTCCATGGAGCAGGGCAGGAGGGAGAAGTACATTATCTCATTTAGGAGATTATTATACCTCCCATTTCTTTAGCCAGGCTTTAGGTAAATCAGCCATTCTGAGGGGTGATGTTTTGAACAGGTGATTGACAGGTTCAACTGGATTAACTCACAAGGGAAGAGACAATATTATGAGATGCTCTAATCTTTGGAGCCTATCGGAATGCTATGACTACATCCAGAGCCAGATACTCTACCCTTCTGACCAGAAAGAAATAGCTTTTCCTTAATGAGGCTCAACAAAGCCAAGAAACCTGCATGTTTTTAAAGGCAATTTAATTTCCAAGGAAAGCTAATGCTCACCTTTGTACTGTCAGGAGGGAAATGGAAGGTGGCCTGCAGAGCCTCAACAGGACTGTAATAGCACTACTACGATTGTTATTGCTTTGGTAGTCAGTGGGGAGATCCTCCTCCTGGGCCCTGATGGAGCTCTAAGGGGAAGTACTAAAGCTACAAGCAGGAAGTGCCAAGTTGGAGCTCAGATGCCAAATTAACCCCTACTGACAACTGCTGGGAGAAGAGCATAGATCAGTGTCTGCATGTGTCCACAGTCTCTGTAAACATTTTCACATCTGCAACCTCAGCACCCTGTGGTCTAGAGTACCCAGTTAGAACATGTGTAATATACATTTCCATATAGGGGAGGCAAAGAACCTAGAGTGTATCAAAGGTATAAGCGATAACTTCCCCCTGTGTATCAGGCTCAGCCTTCGGGTTTGTACCTCTAAGTCCATGCAGGAGTATACTACAATATGCCTAATTCTAGGATTTCTTTTAAAATCTTTCCAAAGAGTCCTTCTGTGTTAAAATTTCCTGTGTATTCACACGTGTAGTTCATTGTAGTCTTTCTCACATTAATCATGGTTCTTTTAAATATTCTTTTGGTTCTAATACATGAAGCATATTTTCCATTGCTTCAGTGGCTTTTCTCTTAATTATAGGCATTCTTTTGTGCATTTTTATACACTTTATAATTTGTTAAACTTATTTTCATTTTTATGCATGTGTATGAATGTTATGCCTGCCTATGAATAAGTATGTCCATGTTATGCAGTGCCCATGGAGGACAGAAGAGGGCATTGGATCCCTGGAACTGGAGTTATGGACAGTTCTTAACCACTATGTGAGTGCTGGGATTTGAACCCAGGTCATCTACAAAAACAGCAAGTGCTCTTAGCCACTGAGCCATCTTTCCAGTCCCTTGCCTCATAACTTTTAAGGAGAGCTGGATACTATGTGAGGACAGTAGAGATGGAAGAAAACAGAGCTGGAAGGAAATAGGAAGCAGGAAGGAGATGGGTAGAGAAAACAGACTGACAGAGCATACAGACTTATTTGAGAACAACCTCAGCAGGACTCTCCTCATAGTCCACGATCCACAGAAGAACAGTCACTCTTAACAGATTCAGGTTTTTATACGTTTGTCTCTCTTTAGTGAGGGCTAGGTGTTGGATCATCCCGGGCAGGTGCAGGGTGGGTTTCCTCGTTATGAGGAGGGTCAGCCAAGCAGGACTCTAATTCAGGGAATGCCCAGTGATTGGGATTGAGTCCAGTGCCTGGAGCAGGGTGGGTAGGTGGATGGGGTGTGAGACAGAGCCTTTGAGAAGGCTGTCAGAGAGAGACTGTGGGTGGGTCTCCATCTCCAGCATGGCTGTTGTGCTCCAGCCATGCCAGAGAATGGAGGACGATTGAACGAACCGGACCTCAGGTGGCTCAGAGTGCGGCGGGAGGAGTTCCCTCCCGGGAGACTACGTCGGTGGGTAGTTCGGTTATTAGAGCCAATGCAGGGGTTTATATAGGGAAGCCTCTCTGACCGTTACAGAAGACGGGAAAGGTGGGATGTTGGGGTAAAGTCGGGAAGGTTGTAGAAGTTCAGGAACGAGGAAATGAAACCCAAAAACCTGGTTCTGGTCTGGGGTGGGGGAAAGGAAGATTCATATCTACAGTAGTTTCCTGGGGCAAGGTTATCACACAGGCAGAGTAGGTCAGACACCTGCCATCCCTTTAGGGTGTTGCTTGCCTTGCTCAGTAACCAGATCCCCACAAGAGACAATAATGCAACCATGTGAAGAACATTCAGGACACATGATTTCTCCTTCAAGAATTAATTTCTAGCTGTGGGCAGGCCTTTTAACTGGACTTACTTGTAGGATATCAGATCCATCCATTTGAGAGGTAAGTTCCATTTATGCTGTGATCTTGCTCAGTGCACTGATGTACCTAGACTCAAGATTCTTTCCTGAAATCCGACGACAGTGTTGAGGTTGGATCAACAGAAGGTGTTTTCTTCGCCCTCATGCTCAGTGTAATTTTTTTTGAGCCTCACTTCAGTGGCTCTTCATGCTGAAGACTCCCTCAGTAGAGGGTGGCTTGTTATTCAGATATTGGTAGATGGTTACTGGGAGAGGGTTTGGAAGCTTTCTTTGAATTAGGTTGACTATGTCCTTGGACTAAGCGCATGGCTTCCTCAAGTTCAACCTCATAATATGGGGAAAACAAGTGCCCTCTTAGGGTTCTTAGGCTCATTTTTAAAATAGTCTCAAACAGAAGCTTAAGGACAATTCAAAAAACCCTCTGAGCAGGCAAGCTGTACATCTCAGCAGGTGTCTGGAGGAGGAAAATGGAGAGAGAAGGAAAAAGTCATAAAACAGGCCATTTTAAGTCTAAGTGGAAGTCAGAAAAGTGTCATACTAGCAGTCCCATGGTGGGGAGGGAGCATTAATGAAAGAATGAGAACCCCAAATGCTGGGGTAGCCCAGAGTGTTAGGGAAAGCGTGCTTATAAAGGAAATTAAAAAGAAGGAAAGGAGAAGCCACCCTTTTTGAAGAATTCAGAAAACATACAGACTTAGAAAGCTACGTCCTTGTAGCTGCTCTGATCAACTACTGCAGGGGTGGGAGGGGGCGCTGGAAAAGCTCGGTATCTCCTTAATGCACCCGTTATTCTACCTACCTCTTTAACATGATTGAAGGTGAACCCACTTTCCTGGTGGCCCTGTGGGCATAGGATAGAACTGGCAATACTAGAATGCTGGGTATCTAAAACCCTTAACGGGCCTTTCTTGCTGCAGGTAACACTCATCCTGGTCATAATTTATCTTAAATACTGTTAGGCGAACCGTTTCCACCGCTTCTGGAATGCTGGAATTTGTTCTTCTGACTTTTCTCTCAGGGGTGAATTTTTCACCTAAGATCTGGAACAGCAGGAATGCAGGTTTTGTTTCCTCTCCTTCATTAGTTTAAGACTTTTTTGTCCTCTAGCAAAGATGAAAAAAAAGAGCTAGGTAAGCAGAAGCTGCTCCTCTTCCACGCCTGCATTTGTCTTCCCTCTAATTCTTTTCATTCAACTCATCTTCCCTGCCTTCCTTCCTTCCTCTTCTTTCTTTATAAGACACATCTTTAGCTAGTTAGGCTGACCTGAAACTCAAAATCTTCTACACTCATCCTGCCCAGTCCTAATAGCAGGTATGCACCACTGTGCCTAGCCTGTCTCCTATCTTCATGTAAACACATGCTGAGGGATGAAGGCAGACTGCAAGTTGAGTGAAAATCCTTTGAGCCCCATTGCAGTAGAGTTGGGACCACAGAGTAAGACATCAAGATTAATATACAGAAGAGGCCAGTGTGCAGAGAAAGCCAAAAGTCCTTCCCCACTTGGCTTCAGCTAATAAATTCGTGCCAAGAGAAGCCCAAGGGTGCAGTGGAGATGCAAATATTTCAGAAAGGGAGATACTTGTGACTGTGCCTTTGGGCTTTTCCCACAGCTCAGCAGCCCACTCCTATTCGAGAGTGTGTCCTCCTTTTAATAAACTGCCTCCTTCCTTGATGCACTGGACCTTCTCATCTTTTTCTGAGACTCTCCTCTCCAAGCAGTTGCTCGCTATCCTCAATTGCTGGGCCCTAACTGTAAAAGCATGATTGTCTGTTCTTTTGCCCAGCTCTCTCCTCCAGCCTGATGCTAAAGATTACAGCTCTCAAACTCTAATGAAACTTCTTTTTCAGTCCAGTTTTTAATTATTTTATTAATGAAACACGATTCCCTTCACAGCCCTCTACTCATGAATACACTCTCCACACTCTCATGAATGCCCACACCCTCATGGAGGTCCACCCTTTGCTTAGGTAATTTAATTTAACAGTGAGCAGAAATCCTGTTACCTGCTTTTCTGGTGACCTCTTTTCCCTTCATTTCCCGCCCCTGCTACTCAAGTACCCACAGCCGTTTCTGTCCTTGTGTTACTAGAAAATCTGAGGCGTCTTGCTGGATTCACAGAAAGTGGGTTTACTCTTGGGGTTCTTAGTCTCATCAATAAAAGAATTTAGGAACAGACTCAAAGGAAGGTCAAGGACAATTTTTATTAGAGTTTAAAAAAAAAAAAAAAAAACCCTGGGGCAGACAAGTCGGGAAGAAGAGGAAAAGAGAAAGTCCCTGCTATTTGAGTTAAGTCTAAATAGAGGTCAGCCGCTTGGCAAACAAGAAGTCACATGCAGGAACTTTAGAAAAAGGATAGGGATGCCCAAAGTACCACATCTAACCAGTATCCAAAGACAAAAGTCTGATGAAAAGAAAAAGGAATAGTCATGACTGAGTCAGCACCCAGAAAGGGAGGCAGACCCAGGCAAACCTCATGACAGCATTTAGGGACTGCACTATTGGGCAGGGATTCTGAAAAGGAAAATCTAATTAAACGAATGACTATTCCATCTATTTCTTTAGCATGACTTTAAATAAACCACCTGGATTGTCTCTTATGGGAGGCACTTCTCCACCTAGGGTCACATTGCATTGTTTGGGCTTTCCCACAGCGGACCCTCAATAAACTCTAACTTTGGAAAAACTTGTATTTCCATGTATTTCAGGTTAGAAGGCTGTCTGGCAGCTTCAGCTCTCTGATAAGTTTGAGAGTACTCATGATTTTGTAGATCATCAAGCTACAAAGTTTTTATTGTAAAGAAGGGATTAATGTTTTTTCCACTGTCTACATTATAAGCAGGGCAATCTAATCCATATTATAGTTCCTCTATCAACATTATACATGTTTTTCTTCTTAATTCTACTTGTTATTGTTGGCGTGTGCTTGTGTGCTTTTGACCTTGTTTTGCAATGTATGTTCTTATTTTATCAGTTAGAAAGTCTGATTCTGTTTTCATTTAGTGAATGTGTTTTAATTTTTAACATACGCTTAAATTCATATGCTTTAAATAAACATCAATATTAGAACAATTATTTCTTATGTCTCTTCGTGCATGAAAATTAAGATGCCATTTGTCATGAGATTTTGGGGCTAATAATTGGGCTCCAGCAGCCCCATAAAAGTAGGATCTGCCCTCATCTCCAACGCAGTTATGAAAAACATAATGATAAGAAGCAGAGAGAGATGATTTCAAAGTGATCACAATGGGGAGAACAAACGACAGCATCTAGTGACCCCAAGTCCCACATCTATTGTTCATTAGAGGAAGAATGGGGGCACAGAGCCAAAAAGCACGCATAACTAAGCAGTCCTGGTAAAGCAGGTTGTAGTTCTAGTTTTAAGGTGGTCCAAGGAAGTCTTTATTGCTGTCACTGCTGTGAGGAACAGCCTGGTTCTCATAAGAGGACTTCTGCTGCCCCAGGGTGCAGACTCACCACCTGCCCCGCCCTGGTGAGAGTCTGCTGTTTCTGGAATCCAAGCTGAATGCAGTTTATGACAATGACTTATCTTTCTGTCTTTGGCTTCAAGGGGGAATTTAGCAGATTAGAAGCTGCTTCGTGAGTGATTAACATGCGTGTGTATAGGAACAAGTTACCGAAAGAAAGAAGACAGATACAAAAAGAAGCAGAGATGCCCGGCTTTCACGATCTATTTAGTTACCTTGAGGGTTCAAGTGATGAGTCAGTGCTTTATAGCAAAAACAGCTTCTGAATGCCTGTTTCAATTTCATTTCTTTTATAGTTCCCCAATTCAAAATCCATTTTTGAAGCAAACACCTTTTAAATGCCATATGTATCTGTGTGTTTATTTGATTAAAGCATAAAAATACTGTATTTTAAGAATTTGAAAATGCATCACTATTGCAAATAAATTGATAATATATGGCAGGGAGTAACTTTATATATGTAATTCCCTATCAATACTTTTACCCTTTATTTCAAGCAATATTTTCATCCATTCTTTGACAATTTTGTAAATATATTTTGGCCATATTCAGATTCCCTCTGTCTCTTATCCATTCACAATTCCTTGTCCCTTGCTTCATATGATTAATAGTGTGTGTGTGTGTGTGTGTGTGTGTCGTGTGTGTGTGTGTGTGTGTGTGTTAAATTTGTTTATTTGTCTTTTGAGACAGGGTGTCCCCTATAGCCCCAGATGGCCTGAAACTTGTCATGTAGACCAGGCTGGCCTCCATCTCACAAAAATGTTCCTGCTTCTGCCTCTGCCTCTCAAATGCCAGGATTAAAGACATGTGTCACCATACCTGGCCATCTATTGTTTTTAAGGCCTAACTAGTCTGATTTTGTGTTCCCCTCATGCTCTTGCCTGTGGGTCCAACCTCTGAAGTGTGATTAATGTACATAGCATAACAGTCTTAAAGAAAACTGATTCTGTCTTTCCCAACAGTTATCAGTTGTCAAAAAGTTCCTTAGCTGGGCTGGGGCAGATTCTCCCCCTGTCCCGTGCTGGCATTTTGTCCTGCCTGGGCTTTCACAGGCCTTGAGTGTGCTTTAATAATGCCACGCTTTCATGTGTGCAACTGCACTGTTGTGTCCATAAACACTGTCCATACCTGGCACTTAAAATCTGTACCTCTTCCACGTAATGATCCCTGAACCTTGGGAGGAGACAGCATGATATAGGTGTCCCATTTAGTGCTGAGCACTAAGAGAAAGAGAGCACAGTCTTTTTTTCTCTGCATATTGACCAGTTGTGCATCTTTGTATTAATCACCATCTGCTGCAAGAAGAAGCTTTTCTGGTGAGAGTTGAGAGATGCACTCATCTATAGGTACAGCAGTGTCATTAGGCATTAGTTTAATAAGACATTCATTTAGCAGTCGAATAGTGGAAGGCTTTTTCCTAAGGCCTGTGACCTGTCTAAACATAAGTTCTTTGCCCCAGTAACAATTCTTGGTATAGGTTCTGTGCTTTAGGCTCTGGATTGCTTTAGTTGTCAACTTGACAAACGTGGGTTGAGAGACCTCAGTTGGAGAACTTCCTCCATTGAACTGGCCTGTTGGCCATGTCTGTGGGGTATTTTTTTCATTGTTGAGTGACTGGGAGGGCCAAGCCCACTGTAGGTGGTGACACCCCTGGGAGACTGTTCTGTTTTGTATAAGAAAGCAGGCTAAGCAAGGTCCAGGGGAGGAAGTCAGTAAGCAGTGTCCCTCCATGGCTTCAACTCCTGCCTCCAGGTTCCTGCCCTGAGTTCCTACCTTGGGCTCCCTCAGTGATAAGCTGTGACCTGGGAGATGTAAGCCAGATAAAACCATTTCCTCCCCAAGTTAGTTTTGGTCAGAGTGTTTTGTCACAGCAATTGAAAATAAACTAGAACAGGTTTCATCAGGTGAAGATGGCTGTAAATCTGTCAGAAAATGGATAGACACTCCTATACCTTCATGCTTCCATTGCACCAGTGGGCATATCTTACCAGACCAGTCATTATTGAAGCTCACAAATGTTCCCAGCTGGGTAAGTTTGATAATTAATTTTCTTTTCCATTATCATGTACCTTTGGGCACTATGAAAGCTTAGCAATGGAGATGAAGCTTCTAGGTGAGTGCCAGCTGGATTTCTCCACGTTTGCTCTACAGCTCATATACATAGTGTCTTCAGCAATAGGTTCTTACTGTCCTGTACTTGAGGGTAAACGAGAGCAATGGCCATAGCCAGTACTGCTTGAGGGTCTGCGGACCCATAGTGGAAGGGAGAGCCCACTCCTGACATTGGGCTTCTTTTGCTAGCCTATGGTACCTGATAGGGGCATTGTGTACCTGTTGCAGGCAATATAATTTCAACTCTTTTATATACGTATGTGTATATATTTATGAAGCTTCTACAGTAGGTTCCATCTGACTTCTTCAAAGGGCTGTTAGTGCTATCCCTCTGCACACTGGCTCATGTACATCTCCTCTGACTTCCAACTCTATTTTTAGTTCCTTTCTTCCTTTATGTCACTGCATTTTAATGCCACTTCCATGAAGCTCTGACCACCCCATGGCCTCGTAATACATTTGTAACTTCTATGGATTTCCTAATTGAAGCACACACATCTAAAGATTCAAAACTAATATCCACCTATGAGAAAACATATGATTTTTTGAGGGTTTTTTTTTTCTGAATTTGGGTTACCTCACTCAGGATCATTGTTTCCGGTTCCATCCATTTACATGTGAATTTCATGATTTCATTTTTTTTGGTAGCTGAATAATTTTCCATTGTGTAAATGTACCATGTTTTCATTATCCATTTATCAGGTGATGGATATCTAGGGTGTTCCCATTTCCTGGTTATTGTGACTAGAGCACCAATGAACATGGATGAGCAGGTATCTCTGTAGTAGGATGTAGGATCTTTTTGTTATATACTCAAGAGCGATATAGCTGGACCATGTGAAAGATCTATTTCTGGCTTTTTGAGGAGCCTCCATATTGATTTTTCAAAGTTGCTGCACTGGTTTTCACTTCCTCCAGCAATGAAAAGTGTCCCCCTTTCCCCACAACTCAGCAGCATTTGTCATTTTTTTTTTTTTTTGGACTTTAGGCATTCTGATTGGGGTGAGATGAAATTTTAAAGTACTTTTAATTTCTCAACAATTCACATATCCTATTTTGGGAACTCTGTTTAATCGCCTCCCCCAATTTTAAATCTGGTCATACGCTTTTTTTTTAGATTGTTTTTGTTTAGATTTTTGAGATCTTTGTATAGTCTAGATACTAACACTATCAGATATAGAACAGGAACATAATTTTCCCATTCTTTAGACTGTCCCTTAACTCTAATGATAGTGTCATTTGCAGTATGAAAGCTTTTTAGTTTCATGAGGTCCTATTTGTCAGTCGATCTTAAAGTCTGTGCTATAGATCAAGTGCAAAAAATTCTTTCCTGTGTCTGTAAATGTCAGTGTACCCCCTACTTTCACCTCTTTCAGACCTGATTCAAGATATCAGATTTTTTTTTTCTGTTGTTTTGGGGGAAGGGAACTCATTGAGATCCACCTGCCTCTGACTCCTGAACACTGGGATTAAAGGTATAGACTACCTTACCCAATAGGTTTTAGGCTGAACTTCTTGATCCATTTGAGTTGTGTGCAGAGTGAGAGATGAGGTTCTAGTTTTATTCTTCTACATGTAGCTTTCCACTTTGACCAGCACCATTTATTGAACATGCTCTCTTTTCTCCACTGGTATATTTGTCCCCACTGGAAAAATCAGGTGGGTGTAAGTGCATGGACTTGGATGAAGGTCTCCAATTCTATTCCATTGATCAATGTGTCTGTTTCCGTGCTGGTACCATATTGTTTTTATTACCATAGCTCTGTAGCATAATTTAAAATCAGGGAGGCAGATGTCTTCGGCTTGTCTTTTGTTGTTCATTATTGTTGGCTATCCTAGATTTTTTGAGTTTCCATAAGAAATTTGAGATTACTTTTTCAATTTATGTGAAAAATTGTGTTAGAATTTGGATGGAAATCCCACTGAATTTGTAGATCCATGAGCATAGGACATCTTTCCATCTCCTGCTATCATCTTCAATTTACTTTTCCTGTGTCATAAAGTTTGTATTATGTAAGTTCTTCACTTCCTTAGTTAGATTTTATTCCAAGAAATTATTTAGAGGTTATCATGAGTGGGATTGTTTCCCCAGTTCCTTTCTCAGTATGTTTGTTTTTGATATATAAGAAGGCCTTTGAGTTTTGTGTGATAATTTAGAATCCTACTGCTTTGCTGAATGTGTTTATCAACTCTAGGCATTTTCTGGTGGAGTCTTTAGGATCTTTTATGTGTAGAATCATATCATCTACAAATACCAATACTTTAACTTTCACTTTGAATTTGTATCCCCGCTATCTCCTTCATGTATTTTATTGCTTTGGTAAAACTTCAGTATATTAGACAAGAATGAAGAGAATGACAATAATTGTCTTTTTCCTGTCTTTAGTGAAAATGCTTTGTGTTTTTCTCCATTCAGTGTGATGTCAACTGTGGGCTTGTTGTATATTATCTTTACTTTGTCAAGGTGTGCCCCCTGTTTTCCTAGATTCTTCATAACTTTTGTCATGAATGGATGTTAGATTTGGTCAAAGGCCTTTTCGTCATCTAATAAGATAATCATGTGGTTTCTATCTCTGATTCTCTTTATGTGGTGGATTACATTTATGGATTTATGTATGCTGAAACATGTTTGCATCTCTGGTGTAAAGTTAATTTGATCATGGGGTGGCCATGAATTTTGTTTGTGAGTATTTTATTGAGAATATTTGTGCCTATGTCCACATGGGAGATTGACTTATGCCTCTCTTTTTTTTATTTGGTCTTTGTATAGTTTGTTATCAGCTTAATACTGACTTTATAGAAAGAATTTGAAGTATTCCTTCCCTTTCTATTTTATGGAATATTTTGAGGAGTATTGCTGTTAGTTATTTTTGGAATGTCATGTAGAATACTGTGTTGAACCCATCTGGTTCTGAACCCATCTAGTTTTGTTTTCCTATTAGTTGAAATTTTTAATTATTGCTTCTGTTTCATTGACTATTATGGATTTAGCTTAATTAATTATTTCACTTTGATTTAATGTTAGTTTATACTTTGAAGTTATCTATAGTCATTATTATTTATATGGTAATTTATCATATGTTTGTTTTATGTATATTTATATATGTGTGTATATGTTATATATCATACAACTTGAATTAAAGAGCCTGGGACAATTTTTAAACTTTCCTTTCTGTAAACTTTTTTTCCTGAAAGAAAAAAAAGAATTTTTGGTCTTTTTGAAACAACAGGTTCTCCCTGTAGCCCCAGCTGACCTGAACTCACTATATAGACCAGACTGGCCTTAAACTCACAAAGATCTGCCTGCCTGTGCCTCCCCAGTGCTGGGATTAAAAGTATGCACCATCATGCCTGGACTGTTGTGAGCAATTTTTAAATCAACATTTTGAGAAAGACTATGAGATTTAGAGGTGAAATTAAGTCTTAATGCCAGTCATTCTTATACTGATTCCATAAGTCATGCCATCTTGAATGTTCAATTGCCTTAAATTTAATTTCTGTTCATATTGTACAGAACTCTGTAGAAATGTTTTCTAAATGCAACTAATTTATCTCTTAAATGTAGTTAATCTTGTTGATTGAAATAAGGAAGAATGAGAAAATGGGAAATTACTCTGAAAATTCTGTCATATCCTTTGTTTAAACTACCTGAGAAAGAACAACATAACCACAAGAAATACGGAGAGTAATGTGTTAATACAGAACAAATAGCTCCAGGAGTATTGCGTGCTGTGCTGATAGCTTGAAGCCTTGCAGATGAGCATTGTGCAGTAAATACAATGCACCGTAACTGCTTCCAAAGTACCAGACAATACCTTGTGAAATTCTGATTGCAAAATTAATTTGAGATGGCTTGAAAAACATTGCTAAATGAATTGCAAGCTGGCCAAACGGATAGTCGAAGAAGACTGTTGATTAATGTCAATGAACTCATCAGTGGAGTAAGACCTTCAGGTAAAGGTCATGGGTTTTGTCTTTGACTGAGTGACCATTTAATATTTATATTTTCTGTTGCTGAAGGAATAGCACCAGATTGATTAAATTAGAGTGGTAATTTATCAGGAGGTCTCAGTGATTGCAGAAAAACTGTATAAAAATAGGGACTTAGTACCAAAACCTCACAAGAGTATAAAATAATTTCACTTGAAGATATCATCTTCTCAGCACACACATACACACAACATTGTCATGATATACAATGACAGGACTCCTCTTCTGCCTGTCTAATTCCCCATTTCAATGCTGTAAGAATTGTCACTAGATTTCGGATGCCCTCAAGTAATCCAGAATAATCTACTCACCACAGAATCTTCAATTTAATTATATCTACAAAGATATTTTTCAATTTTCAGTTAGATATTCATCATACAGGATAATATGTTACATGGGCATTTCATACACCCGTCCACCGGAACCTCTTCTCTCTGATGACCCACTACCCTGTGCTCACTGACCTTTTTTCCTTCCCATTCTTAGTCCCTTGTTTTTGAAGACCTTAATGTGGAACTGGAAACTTTGAAACTATTAGAGGGAAAAGCATAGAAAACACTAAAAGAACTAGGTTTAGGTAAGGGTTTTCTAAACAGGAGTCCAGGCTCTCAAGGAATAGTGTCAACAACTGAGAAATGGAGCCTCAGGAAATTAAAAGGCTTCTGCACAGCAAAGGAAATAGCTAATTGAATGATGAGACAGATTACAGAATGGGAGAAAAGCTTTCCCAACTCTACCTCTGAGAGAGGATTAATATCTATGATATACAAAGAATTCAAGGAACTAAGTGAGAAATCAAGCAACCAAATCAATAAATGGTCTAATGAAATTAGCAAACACCATTTTTCCCAACATAAACTGTCTAAGAATTCAATGGAGCTGGATGTGATATCTCTGGCTAGAAGTGCTTGACCTCTGACTCTATTAAGGAGTTGGAAATTAGTTTCTGTCACAGCTTTAGCTTGCATAACCCATATCCTGAAATGCCCTTGAGACTGCTCCCCAGCCTGACCATGCAGAGGCCTCCTCTTTGCAATGATTTTCCACTAAAATTCTGCTGCATTCAAAGAGTTTATGCTAGGGCTACCAGCTTCTAACTGATGTTCTATTGATAATCCTTCTTTTATTTACCTGCTGTACAAACATCATATGTATACTTGTAAAACATATTTTATTGAGTTTTCTACCTAATAATTCATCTGGATTTCAGATATATAAATGAAGGCCATTCTTCTTTTACAAGCATCCAAGAGTTCTTCTGAAATGCTTGTCTCTGTTCCTTTTTTTTTCTGCAATTTTGTTACTTAACATTCTTGCTCTTACATACACACACACACACACACAATAAAATTGTCTGTATGGCTAGTGAAACTCTAGTCAAATATTCTAATTTTCTTACCTTTCCCTACATACTTACTCTCCATCCTTCCACTTTTTAAATATAGCTTTTGTTACTATATCTTTTCATTTTATCATGGTCAATTTTCTTCATGTGATTTTCTTTTCTGTCATGTGCATATCTTACCCAAATTGGATATGTGATCCTTAATAGGGACTGTCTATCTTCATATTTTCAGTTGCTTGAACAAATTTTAATCCCTGCAAGATGCTTCTAAAATCTTAATCAACCAAATGAATTGAAATTTCAGATATATTTACATTTAAATCACATGACTTACTTAAAATTGTTTTATTATCATCAATGTAGTTAATGAACTAAATAAAGTACATCTTGAACGTAAAGTACATACTGAACATCAAGATCAGTATTGAAATCCCCCACTATAAGACCTAAGAATATTGAATTACTGTTTCAGAAAACATTTGTGTTCCCTTACAGGCCCTCCGTGAAGGCTAAGAATCTCAAAATGAAAATTTGAAAATATTTGTACTGTACCACTCAGAGAAAGAGCATCACACTTGTTACGTTGTCTAAAGTTAACTAATTATTAAACTTGTAAGTGAATCCAAAGTGTAAATCACAAGGAGCCTTACTAGATAATAGAGAAGTCAAAAGTCAGTCACTTCCAGATGTGACCGAACTGATAAATTCGATCAATCTAGTAGGAAGCTGCCATTTTTATTCCTGAATGCAGTCTGTTAATCCTCTTTCTTCAAAATTTTCTAGGGAAAATTCTACCCATCTGTTAACGAACCACAACCCTAGACATGGCATTCATATCTAAAACTCACAGCAAAAAGGAGGTTCTCCCCAAGTCATTCCGGAAGTATCTCATGGAGGAATGGAAGGCTCTAACTGGCCTTATTTGAACCACTTCTCCGTCTTTGAACCAGTTACTCTGATTGGAGGATGAACTTGTCAGTATTTTCAGGATCAGATTCATGTGCCAAACACTGAGGAAGAGATAAAGCAAAACAGGGAGAGATGGAGTCAGGGTGCACTGGAGAGGCAGAGCACAGACACTGGGGTGTCACCCTCACATGATTCCGCAAGTCTGTCTCACACCAGCACTTTGAGGGAGTGATGATTGTGCTCCACTTCTGTCTGTGACCAGGTAACTGAGGCAAAAGTTAGGAGGATTCTCAGCATCTTACTCAGCTTTCAGTGACTATCTTTGGATTTGAAATCTGATACTCTGCTCCAGAGTTGGATGCAAGATGACCAGGCTTCTTCCTCGAGGAATAAAAGAAACAACAAAATGCTACAATTCTGAGATAGATGAGCATTTTGTAATACTGGATGGCATTTCTCTACACATCACATGGCTCTGTCAGACTACTTTCCCATGTATTGATGTTTACATAATTTCCATACATTCCTTCTACCGGGTAAACATATACACTTTGTATTTCAATATTATTCTAAAATATGTCTTCTGTCCTCAAAGCTCTTACTGTATAGTATGAAAGGAACTCCAGTCACGAAGGCAAGGCTCTTCTTAGAGTCTTCTGATGCTTATCACATTTCAATCTATGCCTTTTGCTTCAGCTGCTCAAAGTTGGGACTTCCTGACATCCTTTCCCCTCACCAACTCCTTTCTTATGGCTAAAAAATGTCTTGTACCTACATAAGTTTTTCCAGAATAATCCATAAAGAACCCATCTCCTTTTGTTTAGTTTCTATACTTCCATAAGGTAAGAGGATTTACCAGTTTAATTCTTTATACAACGATGTAGTAATTATTTGTAGAAGCAGACAGTGCACTTCTGTATGATAAGGTCTTGTCTCATTTTTCAAACAAAGTATTTTGGACAATGGACAGGAATCCTATTTTTTGTGCCTTTATACCCAAATGCCTTTTGCTTAGTTTATGGATATGGTTCATTCCCTGGAATAGAATTGGCATAGATTCTGGCTTCTGTTAACTGTCTCCTTTCTATACTTGTTAGTCCTAGCATATTTACTAATGCAGAGAATTAAGCCTTGATCCCAGGAAAAGAAAAAAAAAATAGTTCACCTACATACTGACTGGCACTTGCTGGAATTAGGAAAATGGTCACTGAAACCATTTTTGTTGTTCTAGATCTCAGTGTGAAACTGCTGGAATATATGGCTAGTCATCTTGGTTTAAATAATAAAAGTATTTACAAAGAAATAGATTTACATTGATTGAAACAGGAACTAGTGGTTCAAAGATGTATCTCTGCTACCAAATGCATATTAGGACATTATGATACTGTTATGCATCGTCTTAAGTGGAAAATTATTATTTCCCTGTCAGTGTGTCATTTGAAACTCATCATGCATCTGCTCCATGTCACTTTCTACTTAAATATTTAGGACAGTTAGATTGCACTGCCGAGGTAGGTCATCATAACTCCAACAGATGTTGTCACGTAGATGCAGAAAAAATCATTCTAAGTGATCACAGCTTTAGAAAGCACTTTGCTTGTGCCTCAGGGCGGCAACAATATGCCACGTTAATGCTGCAGAATCAAGCTTGGTCTTCATTTCAAATTCAATTCCATCTCATTCTGTCATTTGGTTATAAAGAAACGATTGGCCAGACTGAGTAAATGGTAAAGCAAGAACCTGGACTCAGCCTAAACTACAGGGACTGCAATTGTAGTTTGAGCAATACTTCATTCATTAGTATCACCTGATTCCTATTGTTACACATTTATTTATTTCGTATGTATGTATATGTGTGGGTCCATGCGTGCATGGCACTGTGGAGAGGTCACAGACTATAGGGACCTAGTGCAAATGCAGATACGGCCATCGCCTTGGGAAACAGAGGAGTCACTCTGACCCTGGATTCCTAGGTCTTCTGCTCACATCCTGAAATTGTGGAAAAGTTATTGGTTAGCTTGCATGTAGATTACAATGTGGATCCTGCAGTCTTTTGACAATATTGTCTGGATTGTTATGTTTTCATTTGAAATCTCATTTGTATAATTATTTTGGCCATCGGGCTCATACTCATGCAAGAATGTACCCTTCTCAGAATGTATATGGGATAGTCATTTGGTCTGTGTCAGGCTCCAGACTGGAGAAAAACCAGCGAACCGAACTCCACATACCATAAGATCTCATTTATTCCTTCTCTATGCTAGGTCAGAAGTAAATTCTTAGACTCTTCAGCAAAGAAGCAACAGTTAAATCAATCAGTCGTTAGACCATTCATTGCTCTTCTCTAGCCTAAATGTCTGGAGGGTGATAAGATGGAGAAGTGAAGGCCCAACATTGCTTAGCCTGTGTCTGCTGAGGTACTTCCTTATCCTCAACAGGACTGGATACTGTTCAGCTGTGCTTTGTCCTTCCTCAGCCCAGTGCATCTTATGGCAGAAGCACATTAGATTCCTGAAGGAAGCACCAAGAGATGATGTTCCACATCAACATTAGGAAAAGGGAAGAACTGAAGAGAGAGAGACAGAGAGAGAGAGAGACACAGAGAGATGGAGACAGAGACAAAGAGATGGAGACACAGAAAGACACAGAGAGAGGGGCAAAGGCAAGCTGGGAAGGGAGGAAGAGAGGAAGGGAGGAAAGGAGGGAAGAAGGAAGGAAGAAAGAAAGGAAGGAAGGAAGGAAGGAAGGAAGGAAGGAAGGAAGGAAGGAAAGAAGGAAGGAAGGAAGGAAGGAAGGAAAAGGAAGGATGACTTCTCCTTCTTAACTGCAACCCCACATGGTCAGACACAACACTTTAATATGTCCTTCTCTTTCCAGGATGTTTTTTTCTTTTTGACAATATCTCATTATTCCAAGCTCACTTTGAACTCACTACGTAGCCAGGATGGCCTTCTCCTTTGCACACGTGCACAATTCTGCTGTCTCAGCCTCCTGAATGCTGGCATTACAAGCATATGCCAATACCACCTAAGGCTAACTTTTTTCAAATAGCCCAGTTTGCAAACAAAGAGGAGATTGTAGAAGTAAAACATTAACATTCTCACTTGGGAGATTAAGACAGGAAGATCAAAAGTTCAAGGTCATTTTTAGCTATACAACCAGTATGGCCAGCCTGGGGTAAATTAGCATTTTACCATTTCTAGTTATATTAGTTCTGAAGGTTACCATAACAAAACACAGGCAGGCTAACCGAACCAATAGAAATCTATTTTCTCATAATTTGAAGGGTAGAAAGTCCAAATGCAATGTGCCAGGAGACATCTTTCCCCAAGATTTCCCTTGTGGCTTTCAGTAGCCATCCCTCTCTGTTCTCGTGTGCTCTTTCTTTACCTTAGTAAAGACTCTGTGTGTGACAGATTCTCCTCCTCTAGTAAAAGCACTATTTTATTGGAGTTTTATCAACTCATATAACATATTTAAGAAGACTTACGTCTTTAAAGACCCTTTACCAAATATGGTCCTATTATGATGTCCTGGGACTTAGGGCTTCAACATATAAATTTGGGGGAATATTGTTTATCCGAATGGAATCGATAAATAATAACCAATGACTGGTCTTATTGCTTTGAGAGAACGGAACAAGAATGTACCTTCTGCTTATGTGCAAACAGGATTTTACTGAAAAATGCCTCAAAGTGGCACCAGTCTCTGGATTTAATGATTTTCAGAAAATGAAATGAGGAGAGAAGCATGTAGATGGGCATGGTGGCCCACACCGTTAATCCCAGCACTCCGTCGGCAGAGGCAGGCAGCTCTCTATGAGTGCATGGCCAGCCTTGTCTACATAGCTAGTTTCAGGTCAGCAGGGAATAGAAGGAGACCCTGTCTTAAAAATAACAACAACAGAAAGAAAAGGTAAAGAGAAACATGTTGGAATCGAGATAGGGGAATTTAGTCGGCACAATCTAAGTCTTAGGAAACTGTTCAAAAATGACCAATTTTTCTTTAATCTATAAATTGATGGAACAAATGAATAGAGAACTCAATTAAAATGAGGAGCAATTCTTTACTCTTGTGAAATACGGACACCGATCTGGATTCATGTATATTGACTGAATCTTTGATGTTATTAAAAATTATTAGATATCAGGGCTGCAGAGATGGCTCAGGACTTCAGAGCACTGGTTGCTCTTACATAGGACCATGGTTCAGTTCCAAACACCTATGTAACAGCTACCTACTGACTATAACTCCAGTTCCAGGGAATCTGCTGCTGTCATCCTCTGGCCTCTGTGAGCATTGCATGCATGTGGTATACCTACATACATGCAAGCAAAACACTCATACACAAAATAGAAACAGGTAAATCAAAAAGTAATATAAACCTTTAGGGTGTCATAATTATGTTTTAAAGGATATTTTTCTTTTCAGAAAAATGTACCAGACTAGTTAGAAATACAATTGCATGCCTGACATTTGTTTTAAAGGGCAGCTGACAAGAAGAGTGACAGGAAAAGTAGGTGGATGCACAAACAAGATTAAAAATTGCCCATAATTGCTAAGCAGGTGATAAATATTTGAGTTCATGACACCATATATACTTGAATTTTCCATAATAAAAGGTTGAAAGGTGTATGTTGGCGTTTTAAATTTTTTAAATGCTCACTTATGGAAACTGGTACATATGTCTGTTGTTTGCCTGTGGTGAGGAGTTTTGATGCATTAATCCGGCTGCCTCTAGAGCATTCCTTAAGGTTAATTGCATGCACTGGAGGGCTGCCTAGGCTGGAAGAGCAAGCTCTGCTTGACGAACAGTGTTTCTGCTTGACAAACTAACTGCCTTATACGATTATTAAGCTTTGATGCCATCTTCATTAGCACCATGTTCTGCTCACCTGTGGTAACCTGTCCAGATGTTTCTGTGATACTGTTCAGCGTGATAAATTTAGACTTCACACAATAATACATGTCATTTTTTTTATCCTCCTGTCCATAGTATATTTCAAAATATGTCCAATCCAGCTGTTAATTTGACAGCATGGAATACTGTAAGAATACATTTGAGGGTTGTAATGATGTTTGAAGTGTTTGAATAGTCATTTCCCTGGGGATTGAGAAACAGCTTTGACCAATCAAAAATTAGTCTCAAAATTCAGTGCTTTCTTTATCTCCCACAGCAACTTTGGCAGTGTCCACCACTAGAAGATCACATAGAAAAGTCCACTGAAATGACTGAGCAAATATTCTTGGAATATCAGACTTGTTAACTCTGTACCATATAAGGAGTTTCTCTCGTAAGGCTTACATATTTGTTATTAAAACTCAATTGTCTTTTCATAGGTTAATTTACCCTGGATTTTACTAATTTAGAAAAGGCAATCATTAAGTTAAACCACAATTTTTACATGGATTGACCATGGCCCCCGAAGCAAAGATAACAACAGCAACAACAAAAAAAACCAACAACTTTGTGGGGAGATGGAGAGGACAGTGAAAGATGGTTGAACTGTTATATGAGAAATCAACAAAATGACCAGGAGCAGGTGTGCGTGGCGAGCACTTGAACGACAAACAGAAGAAATGAACGAGATGGATTAATGTGAGAAGAAAGGCGGTTCAGAGATTGGAGGGGAGGAGGGATGGGCGGGGAGGGAGGATGAACCAGGGCATTAAGCTCTGTCAGACCTGGATTTCACACTTAGCGAGAGAATAAGGCTATACAGTGATTTTTAAACACGTATTTTACTATTTATTCATGCATACGTGTGTCTGGGTGTGGGTATTGGAATGTGCATGTGGGAACGCAGAGGACAGAAGGTGGCAGTAGATTCCTGGAGCTGGAATTAGAGGTAGTTGTGTGCAGCCTGACATGGGTGCTGGGAAGGAAACTCTGATTCTCTGCCAAAGGAACAAGCGCTGTTAACCACTGAGTCATATAGACAGCCTCCTCCATAGGATGCCAAGAACGAGACTGCATGCATAGTCATAGTGTTCTTCTTAAGTGGTTCATTTTAGCTTCAGTAAAAATGCTGAAGAGAGACAGATACAATGCCTGGATAAATGGGAGCTTGGTACAATTGTCTTGGAAGGAGTTGGTGGAAGCTGAGACCAGAGAGGAGGATTCTAGAACAGAAGGGAGGTGTATGCTCAAATTGGTGTTTGCTAGAAGACTTGCTGGAGTTTTCGAAAGATCTGCTATAGAAAGTAAGGGAAAAGTCAAATTCATTGTTATCACATTCACTTAAGGAAAACAGAAGTAAGAACTTGGTATGATCTCTGATGAGGAAAGGCTGTGAGAGACATGGGGGAGTTTATAGAAATACAGAGGTGAGCCTGGTGCATCCTGTTTGCAATGTTAGATACCCAATTTTAGAGACTGAATCTGACACTGGATTCATTCTTCTAGGGAGAGTTTGAGACCAGAAAGGCCATTTGGGAATTGAATGTTGTATTAGTCACTTTTGACAGTAATAAAGCATCATGACCAAACATGAGTTAGACAAGAAACAGAGGCAAGAGAGAGCATCCTAGTGGGGAGGCCAAGAGCTCATATCTTCAAGTGTCACACAGAGGAGAGAGGGCAGACTGGAAGTGGAAGAAGGCTTCCAACTCTCAAAGGATAGCCCAGAGTACACCCCAGAGATGTACTTCTTCCTAAACCTCCCCACACCGCCACTAACTGGATACCTGAGCCATGGGGTACATTTCTCATTCAGACCGCCACAACTCTATAGACAGCATTTCACATGAGAAAATGAGAACTGTGTTCTTTCTCTGGAAGGTATTTCTAATTGCTTTGGATTTTTAAACTGTTGACATGTGGTCACTTCTTGTGGTCTATAAAGAAGGGAAGGAAGCTCTCTGCTTTCCACCAACACATTCTCACTGTGGATCAGGACTCAGTGCTGGTCTTAGAAAACTCATGTGGAGCATAGCCTCAAGTCTGTGCCCTCGGCAGGGGTTTTCATTTACATTCTTCTTGATACTCTCCCTTTCCTAATTTTAGGATTTCTCTTTCTCAGGGCTAGAGAGATGGACCAGCGGTTAAGAGCACTGCCTGTCCTTGCAGAGGACTTGGGTTCAAATCCCAGCACTCACATAGCAGCTAACAACCATCTATAACTCTAGGTCCAGGGGATCCGATGCCCTCTTCTGACCCCTGTGGGCCTTGGGCATTGCATGACATGGGTATACTTACATATGGTAAAAAGACACATAAAAATATTAAATAAAATATTTTTAAAAGACTTCCCTTTCTTAAAGGAGGCAAGGTAAGTGAGTCCACATGCTGATTCACATGAGACATCAGACTTTTATGTCCCTATAAATAAAACTGTATTAACACATATTACTCTTTTCTCTTGACACAATATGTATGGCAGATATTTCAGTGGGATGCTGTTCTCTTAGTGTGGTTAGCCTCTCCAAAGTTGAGAGTTCCTACATTAGTACATCCTAGAAGTAATTGGAATTTTAATAATCTTAATTAAATTTTCTTGTCAACAGAGTCAAACAAAAAGAGCCCAATTTCAGCATATTAAATTGACTATGACTTTTTGATTTGAGTTTAGTGGCAGAAGTGTCTTCAACTTGGACAAAGTCTGTTAACTTCTACCTTCGTCATCTAATATTTTACTAAACCTACATGTCCCATTAGCAGATTTTTTAATATCTAACTTCTGTTCAAAACTTCCTGGGTAAAACCATCCTGCAGGCTTCTTGTATGTTGTTGAGAGAGTCACTTAAATGTCTGATTTCAAGATTATCTCTTTTGTAGACTTGAAATGTGCATTCTTCAGTATTTTAAGGTTACATTTTAAATTTTGTGATGCAAATTGGCAATGCAGGCATCTTATCCAACACTGTTCTCTTACTTCATCTCTCACAGGCCTAGAAGATTGTCCTGTGTTCATATAATGAAGTCATCTTTCATGTTGTCAATGAAAGAAAAACACTCACTGAAAAGAATAAAATTCAGACTACTTTACAAAAGTTGCAGGATCCATTTTTCTATTTTTTAAATTAGAAACAAACCTAGGATAGCATACTTGAATGAAAACAGTAAGTTTGTGGTGTGATACATGAGATCACATACATACACTATCTTATTAGATTGAGGCCTAGAAGTCACAGGAACCTGGCTGTGTGCTGAGTATAAAACAAAGGGCATTAAAGTTAATGCTCATGTCAAAAGGGATTTCAGTTTCCCAGATGATGTTCCATAATTAGACTGAAATCTTTAGTAGCCAAACTACATTATTATTAAAATCACAAATTTACCCACTGCATATGAAATCAATACCATCTGTATAATAACAAAGAAAATGGTTAGATCGTTAAAACCAAAACTGTAGCTTATCCTGCTAAAACACATAAATGCTTCAAGTAAAATCTGAAAGTCAGTCATGTACACAGACATCAGCACAAAGAGACACAGTCAGTCACATACACAGACATTGGAAGAGACACAGCCAATTTTTCACTTTCAAAGTGAAGAGATAAAAAACACAGTTAAATATACGCTCTCTCATCTTGTGGAGTTTCCAAGAGGGCTGTGTGATATTCTGTCTTCTAAGGAGCAAAGGAATAAATCATCTGTGTGAGCTAAAGATAGCCCAAAGTGCTATCCTTCTATTTTAGATCCAGAGATACTGACAGAACAGTAAGACGCACAGCTCTCCCTCTTCGCTCCTCTGACAGGCACACTTGCCTTCTCTCCTCACCAGGTAACTGGAATCAATTCCCTGGACCCTATTCACTGTAATCTTATGTGGAAAGAACATATTACTTCCTAAATATTTTATTCTTATTCTTAAGTGTTTTGTATTTGACTTAAATATCATTGTTAACTTGGGATAAATAATTTTAGAGATTATTTTTAGAAGCAGGGAATACTATTGAAATTAAACAAATGGCAATTTTTCCTAGATTTTACCCTTGAAAAGTGAAGGAGGTTATTTCCCAGTAGGCCAATTTTCAATATTCTTACTGTGTGTAACTTCTAAAAGTCATGAAAAGACAGACAATCTTGCAGTAGTTCTGATTCCTAAAGATTGTGATTAAATGAGGCTTATACTTGGTAAGGTTTTAATGACTGGATTTTGAAATGACCTATTTTCCTATATCATAATGACACAGACTCTACTACAGAGTGTTTTTATATATCCTTTTTATATATCCTTCTAAATGTCTGTGAGGCTCTAGGTTGATGATGCGCAGGACTCCGCCGTGCTCTTACCACTCTAGGTGATCTGAAATGAATCCCTCCTGAACAGCTGATAGAATTCTGAGTGCAGTGCTCTGTGGGAGAGTTAAACAGTTACAGTGAAGAAATGTGAAACAGATGCGAGTCTACACATATTTTAGAAGTTCCCAATTTCTGAGTGTTTTCTTCTCTTTCCTCTTAGAATAGAAAAATGGTCTTAATGGTGTAGTTGTAATTCAGGTAGCAATTATGTTTTGAGTCAGAATGTATCAAAAAGCAAGAGAAACACTGTTTTCTTGCCTTGGCCTATTTTTTATGTGCAACATCACTGAATTTTACCTCCTTAGTTATGTGACATATATGTCATGGAATATCTGTTGAATTCCTCAAAAACTAATCCACACAAAGGTATGTTAACTGTTTCCTGGGAAGAAGTAGGTCCACAAAAGGTGAACTTCTTTTTAGGTGTTTAGGAAAGGAAGTCATAAATGACCATTAGTTATTTCGCATATATTTCTAATGTAGCAATTCTCAACTTGTGTGTGTCTGTCCATATATGTGTGGTATATGTGTATGCAAACTTGTACATGTGTGTGTCTGTGTGTGTATTTGAGTGCAGGTGAACATACATGTGTGTGCATGCACACAGAAGCCAGGTGTTGACATGTGGAGCCTTCTCCAAGTGCTCTATGCCTTCCCTTTTGACACAGTCTCTCCAAAGCCTGGAGCTCCTGAATTAGTCTTGGTTGCCTGGCCGGTGAGGAATTCTCCTGTCTCAGCACTGACTTTACATGTAGATACGATCACGCCCAGCCTTCTGGGGATGGGAGTCCTCTTAGAGTTCCTCGTCCTTGGAAGGCAAGTACTTTACTGACTACACTAACTCTGAAGCCCCAAAAATCTTGAATTCAGAGATACCAGGCCCTTTACATGTCGTTCCCTCTCGTGGTGGTCGCGGTGGATGCCAGCCGGCGTACTCCCTCTCTCCAAGCTCCCGGTCTCCCGGCCAGCGGAGAAGGTGATGAGGGGGAGATCCAGTTCTAAGCTTGTGTTCCTCCTCCCTTGGATTGCCCTGACTCTCACCCCCGGAAGGCGAGAGTCGGTGAGGGGGCCTCCTGGCCCATCCCAGGAGACAATCAGATGCCTTCAGGGTTCCCGTCTGACAGAAGAAGTCCTCAGCCAGCCAGCTTCACAGGTGCTACAGCTCTTTAATGTTACAACTCTTTCAGGGTGTTACAGCTCTTCTAACAGTGCAGCAGGAAGCCCTTTAGGGAACTCAGCAGGCACATTATAAAGGCTCAGAGCCACAGGTATTAGCATACAGTGCAAGGTCTCTACCAATCATCACACAGGAGAAAGGATACCTTATTAGCATACAGGGGAGGGGTAATTCTTTAAATGAGGAAGTAACATATTGCTCCAATAGTAACACTTTCACTTTATTAGCATAAGTTTCATTTCTTTGCAGGTTCCTCATTTCCAGGAATCCTTGTTTATCTCTTGGTGCCTTCTGGTTTGGTTTCACTTCCTCTAGGTGCCATCTTAACAGCACTTTTAATTCCATAAGGCCGAACATTTACATTATTAAAAATTTGAAGATTTCAAAAACTTTTATTTATGAAGGTAAAAATGTATCGATACTGACCATAATAAAAGACTGAATCTGAGAAGATTTATCTAATGCATATATACTAGTTTATATGGCAGAGTATTAACCTTTCAAACATTCACCTATACAAGATGTTTTTAGAAAATATTAATTCTACTTTCCCAAAAGAAACTAAGAGGACAATGGCATGCGTGCTGCCAGCTCCTCGTTTACAGCCTTATCTGTATTTCAGTTCTTGGGGAATCCAAGCCCACCTTCTGACCTCCATGGATATTGCATGACATGGGTGCACTTACATACATGCAGGCAATACACTCTTTCATAAAAGAAAAAATAATAACATGTTTTTAAAGTTAGGTAGATTTGATTTACATTATACAATATGGAAAAAGCACATTTACCACATACATGTTCTTGAGCCATGGGCGAGTAATAGGTTAATTACACTTTCCCACCCATAACAATGAAAATAGAAATAGAATTTATCAAACAACCAAGGTAAGGCTCACAGTCATTGGTCATGGAAGGGCTTTAACCCTAAGAGATCAAAACAGATCCCCAACAGGGAACAAGGCAGCCAGGAGGGCTCTGAGTGGTGCAGAGCATTCCCAGATACCGGCACTGGGAACTCATCAGTGCCCGCAGGTCAGAAGCTGCAGACCTGGACCTGGAGTAGTTCTGTTTCTAAAAGCTCATGTGAGAAATCACATGTTTTATAAGAATTGAAATATGGCACTTCAAAAATTTTTCTCCCTCAGTGGACAATGAAAAGAGGGTCTAGATTAAACACTGCTTTAAACCCACTGAACAGGGATTAAAGGCAAGACTTGAAAACGTCAGATTGTTCAGAAGAAACTTAATTGTATTGTAAAATCAAGATCACGGGTATTTAAGAAATTTCAAGAGTGAAAACTGCATTCAGTGAAATTTATAGCAGATGACTCAGGATGGACCAAGTTACTGTACATAAAAGCATACAAATTATAGAAATCAAGATAAATGAAGAATAAGAAAACCTAGAAATTAGGGAGTGTGCTTTAATAAAAACTTGGTCTAATATCTGTATATTTAGAAGACAGAAGCTGAGAAGCCAGATTTAGAAAAAATATTTATAAAAGTAATGACCCAATAATTTTTGAAACTGATAAAAATATAAACATGATACAAGATACCAAATAAGCCATAAGCACATACAAATGATTTCCTTTCAAGAGAGGGTAAAGAGGGAACAAATAGATCAGACAGTTATAAGCTATTACATAATGAAATATATGTGGAAATATCTATCTTATTTGAAGCAACAAGAACTATCATGCAGAGGTGCAAAATGTGAACATATCAAAAGTGTACTTCTAAATCCAGGAAACATACTTCAAGGATGGAGTACAAGTGAGGAATGCCTTACAGATGCAGAATGATGTCATTGTGCTTTAAGATTTATTTTTAATTATGTTCACTTTTATGTCTGTGGGGTGTGCACGTGCATGTAGGTGCCCAGAGACCAAAGCAGGAGCCTGATCTCCTGGAACTGGAGTAACAGAGAGTTATGACCTGTCTAATGGGGGTTCTAGGAGCTGAACTTGGTACTCTTCAAGAGCATTAAGTGCTACCAACCACTGAACTATCTCTCAGCCCCTGGTGTAGCTCACTAACTTCTGACTTTCACCAAAGAACTATAGCAGATACCCTCGAAGCAGAAGGGACACGCTGCCTGTAGATCTGGATGAATGCAAAGGCATGAAGAACTGAGAGAGGGAATGGTGACTGCGGATAGCAATGATATAGCTAAAAACAAATCCCTTTAAATTATAGTCAACTTACGACAATGCTGAATATTACCCTGCATAATCAGTGTAGGACAGAGGCCTGGAGAGCAGCAACACAACACTCTAGCAGCACTCAAGTTCTTGAAGTACAGTTGCATCACTTTCAGGTGGACACTGAAGATTTAGAGATAAAAAGGAAAAGCCACAGAACACTTCAGTGTCATTGTGCTCTAACAAGGGTGGGAGGCAGTTCAGGGATGGTGATGGATAATAGGAATGAGACAGCATTATGTACATGTAGAAAATTGTTCAAGAACACATTCAATAAAATATGATGAAATATAAATCAATCATTGCAATTCTAAGACAGCAGCTTAATAAAAAACAAAGCTAATAAATTATTGTGAAAATATACCTCTAAAAATATAGAAAATGGTTTTAACTAAAGAAAGAAATAGCAGCGTTTACAAAGACAGTAGATAACAGAAAACATTTGAAACATACTTAACCACATACAGTGTAAATTATCTAATCATACCAATTAAGAGGCATAGACTACAGATGGCTGAGACAACAGATCAAGTCCATGTAGTTCTACAAGACAGTATTTCACACATAAACGCACATTGCTTACAGTGAGATGGAAGATTACACAGAGCACAGAGGACACAAGACAGAGAATATTAATTATAGTAAAAAAATGATGCCAATATTAATACCAAATAAATGAGTATTGATTTCATGGAGAAAATAGAATTTTTTTGAATAGAGAAATTAAGATCAGTATAGTTATGCATACTTACACACCTACATGGCTTTAGGAACATATAAGACAGAACTGTGAGAATGCAGGAGATAGACACACCTACTACTCAACAGAAATTCACAGGGGGAGGGATGTATGGAGAAGAGCACGTGACACATTGGCCAAGGCCACATAGCATGTGCCCGCTGCTTACAGTGATACAAGCTGCAATAGTTCCTCTAAATAAAAAGAGATTGTTTTATAAATCATTGTCAGATATACTCACAGTTCATAAATACTCAGTAATTGACATGATTCCAAAGAACACGTGGACCAAAAAGAATTTAAAATTAATAGTGTGAATTAACCAAAAATAACTCAGAATATCCAGACTATGGAATGCAGCTAAAGTTGTACTTAGAGGAACTTTTATACATGTTACTGATGGTCAGGAAGAAAAAGCCTCAAACTAATTTTCTCACTCCCACCTTAAACAAATAGAAAAAGAATCAGAAATTAAATCAAATAAGTTTAAGGTAACTTGAGAAACAGATAAAACACATATACAAAGAAGGAAGAAAAACATATAAGTCACCAATATGAGGAAGAAGTCTTAGGAATTTAATATACATGTGGGATCCTGAATATATTGTACGGAAATACAATGAAAGTCTTTATGATCAAAAATTCAACAATTTAGGGGAAATGATCCAATTCCTTGGCAGATATAGTACATCAAAGTTCATTTGAGAGTAACCAGATACTTATTATGTAAATGTTATATTCAGTAATCTACTTTCCTTTTCTTTTCTTTTGGTGAAAGTCATATCCAAATATTTCTCTAATACTTTTAAGAAAATTGCAAATAGGTAATTCTACATGAAAAAGTCTAACATCTAGCAGACTAGATATACTTCTTAACTCTGTAGTCCCATGGTATTCTGTCACCAGAGCAAACAAAAACATGTAAAACCCTGAAGTGTAGCAATGGTCCTGATGATGATGTAAAAATCTTCTAAATTATGTGGCAAGTCTCATCTGAAACTATGTTCATCTGTGTGTGGATACACTGTGACAAAAGTAGGTTTAAGTTGTGGATGCAAGATTGTTTTAATATATGAGGACCAGTCAATAAAATTATCATATTGGAAGACTAAAACTGAATTAAAATGTGCTAGTAATTGGTCATAGCAATAGACCCAAAAACGCATCTGAGAGAATCCAGTGTCCATTTTGGGTGAATGTTTTCAGGAAAGTAGTTATAATGCAAACAGAATGTGTCAAGTGGATCATCTCTTTGAAAGCCATTCATTCATATTTAATGACTAAAGTTGAACATTTTCCCTTGAATGTTAATGAGTTAAATGGTTGCATGCTTACACAAATGTTAAAACTATAAACAGGAGTGATATATCAGGAGAGAAATGGGTGAATCTCTATTTCATATTTTTAAGAGAAAAACTCCAGTTTGATCAACAGACGTATTGTATGATTCTTATTATACGGTGGAAAGCCCATAGCTATAAATAAATCATTGGTTACCAATAGTTTGAGAAGATGTTTGACTAGGTAAAGACCTGAGTTTCACTTAAAATGCTCAAACTATTCTAAATAATCATTTCCATTTTCAAGATAAGTATAAAAATGTATAAGAAATCATAGTTTTATAGTATCAAAGTGTCATTTTCAAGTTTATTTAGGAAATACATAGATTTTAAAATAGAATGTAGAATACAGCAGAAATCTCGATGTCTTAGGAATACATGAAAAATAAATAATTACCAAAAGAGGGTTTGGAACCTAGTTAAAAATGTGGCATGATGAAGGGGGTCTTCTGTCTTCCTTGTTATGCAGACTCACCATTTAGAAATTCCTTAAACAAGGGTTAGCCTATTGAAGCCCATGTGTCTGCCTGCGTATATACTGTGTCTATATACATACATGTATGTGTACATACATACACACATATGTTAAGACAGTCTATTGGCTTAAAGAAGCTGTAGCTTGGAGCTGGAAGATATGTAACTTAGTAAAGTTCCTGCCATGCCAGCCTGAGACCCCGAGTTTCTATCCTAGCACCCACGTAGAAAACCCTGGAGTGCGTGTCTAGAACAGGAATCCTAGTGTCATGTGGGTTTGGGCTTGAGAGGAGAGAGAGACCGGCAGGCCAATTCCCCTGAGCCACCTGGCAGACCAGTCTGCCTAATTAGTCAATTCTGGGACTATGAGAGAATCTAAAACAAAAAACAAGGTAGAGGTCAACCAGTATCAACCTCTGGCCTCTCCATACATGTGCATGCATATGCGCATGCGTATACCTATGTTACATACATGCACAACACACATTAACACACAATCTAAAAAATTAGCTCTAAGCTGAAGAAATATGTGAAATCTAGTCAAGAGATAGTATTGTATGTCAAAAATCCAATAGTGTATGCGGTTTGGGGAGTGCTATGACCATGCTCCACCTCTTCCAGCATCTCAAAGTAATGCCCAGACCAATGTTTGTGATTGCACAGCAATCATATTTACATGCAGCCTCCACGTTGGGTAGTGTTTTAGAACTTTATAACAAATATCTCATTTGTTCTTTGGATAAGACTTTGTGGATAGATTCTATTATTTTTTTAAAGAATAGTTCTTTCATATTTCAGTATGTTGTCTGACACTTTTGTTCCAGGTCTCTTTTCATGCATGTTCGCATAAAATATCTTTGAATAAAAGTGAGGTGATTTATCGCCCACAGTGATGTAGTGGCTTTGTTAACTACCCAGAGGTAAAACATGTCTCTTTCTAGGCAAAGACTGGCATGTGTCGCTCAACTGAGCTGCTCAGTTGTTTGGTGTCTAAAGTTTAGATTTCTTCAACTACGACACACACGCAAGATTCACAATTCCAACACTCAGCCCTATATTAGCCCAAATACTTAGGGGCTAGTTATCTCTAAAAGAGACTAAAGCCTTCGAAAAAAACATCTCAAATTATAATTTTTTTGGTCTTTTTAAGACAAGGTGTCCTGATAGCCCCAGTTGGCCGGGAACTTGCTATGTCAATCAGGCTGGCCTTGAACTCACAGAGATCTGCCTGTCTCTCTCCCAAGTGCTGGAAATAAAGGTGTGTGCCACCATGGCTAGCTGAATTATTATAATTAAATTAATTTTACTACTTGCAGAAGTTGGTTAAGTTACTCACTCTGGATACCAAGGAAAGTGGAGGAGGAACTTTTGGGCTCAGTAGTCTGGAATGTACCTTCCACATGACATAATTCTTCCCTTGGGATTTCTCTGGATCCCAAGCTTGCTTCCCAAGCTTGTAACATTGTTTTCCATTTCCTTCTTCTGCTGAACTATAAAATTGTTGACATGAACTCAAAACAGAAAGTGAAATTAATATTCTTTTGTTTTGTCAAATGAACATCTACCATGACCTTAGCCACATTACCGGCACCTCTGTCCCACATTTGCCCAGCACTTCCTGACTTCTGCATCCCTCCTTGTCAGGAATCCTAGTCACTTTCCCAAAAGACAGAAATAGATGATCATCCTCAAGGGTGAGCTGATTCGTGCTGCCAAGCCGGGTACCTCTCTAGCTGAGGGTTAACTTTAAATGAGTCATCACTCGTTCTGTACCTCCAGCTCTGACGAATCTTAGTGGCAGTGACAGGCACATGGATGGGCCCAGGAGATTCAGAAGCACATTTTTAAATCCAGAAGGTCCCTAAAGTACCTGCACCCATCTATGTTAGTCCTTCATGACAAAACAACCTTCTTTGCCTTTCCCACGCTGGAGACTGATCTCTTTGGGGCAGAAACAAAAGCTTTTCTTTCTCTGTGTTCAGTATTTTCTGTTCTTCCATTGGCAGATTTCTCTTCCTGGGCTTGGAACAATATAAACAAAAAGTTAAAAAAGCCATGTTCAATAAATACATTCAATAAACAAGTTTTAAGTTCAGGAGACAGGCATTATTTTTGAATGTGCATTTCTGTGCGTGTACATCTGCATGTACGTGCAGGCTTCACGAGATGGAAGAAAGCATCAGGTTCCCTTAGGCTGGAGTTGCAGACACACGTGAGCTGCCTTCCACAGGTACCGGGAATCCAACTCAGATTCTCTGGAAGACCAGCAAGTACTCTCAACTGCTGAGGCATCTCTCTACACCTTATTTATTTCTTATTTTGCTATAACACTAGTGTTTACACCTGTAATTTCCATGTCTATTATGATCTTATCTGAATGTGTCTATTAGAAGTAACAGAGAACTCTCCTTTCCTTCAGATTTTCTAACAAATGCGCCTTCTCTCTTCAGAGTTTCTGTGCGTAACTCCTGTTCTAATGATACCTGTTCAGCACCAGGCTGTGTGCCCAGCACACGGAGCATGCTACTCTGCATTATTTCAATCTCTTTAGTTCCCCACCAACTGCTTCCACGTCCCCTATTCCCTCTCAATTTCTTGTCTTCTTCTTTGATACATACATATATATACATATATATGTGTGTATATGTATATCATATATGTGTATGTATATATGTATATTATATGTGTATATAGATGTATATCATATATGTGTGTATGTATATCATATATATGCGCTTTCCTAACCACTGAGCCATTTCTTGCTCTCCTCTTTCTGTCTTCTTAACTCTGTGTTGGGTGGTTAAGCTTTGAAGGATGTTTAGATGTTGGTACATTTGACTTGACAGTGACCTCAGCTTTCTGATTTACGAAATTGTGGGGAACAAGGATCTTGTTCCTTTTGGGCATTGATAATGTTTTATTCACAGTTGCTTTAGCAATGTCTTTTTATCTAGTTTCTATCTTAAAGTAGATGCTTAAATATTTCTTTATATAATATAATCAAATGCACTACCAATATATAACGGCAAAAAATGTGATATATTTTCCCAAGTCCTTCCAGTTTGAAAGAAGTAATCAAAGATATTTAAAACTATAAATCTCTTTATTAGACAGAATGGGCTTTGATCAATATCATTGTTCTTAACTCATCTATTTCTGTTTCTTCTATAGACAATAACAGCTTCCTATTTCTGTTATTAAACAGGATCTTTACAAATAAGTTCTAATAAACCTTCTGACAGGAGGATTTGTTTGTGTTTCTACCAAACAGACATAAATTGTACTTATCAAAATACCCACAGGGTCCACTTCATGGTAGAATTATTTCAGCTACTTAAGTGACCAACCCTGCTTCCTGCCAAATTGAACGCCTCACCTCTTTCAGTTACAAGGAGCTTATTAAAACTACTTGAATTTTTCTTTAAAAGACAGGGCTGTAAATCAAGGAAAGGAAATTATCATAGCTGTTGATCTTTGCATATCTAGCATTTACCAAGGTGCCTGTCACAGATTAAGTGCCCATTAATGCTTGAAACAAAAATATATTTAATAACTGGAAAAGGGGTGAGAAGGTACAAGAGTTCTTTATTGTTGCTTCTTTGGAAGTTTGGGATGAAAAAAGAATCTGGGTTCATAAGTTAGTGTCACATACCCTACGACCTAAGTTAGTGTTACATACCCTAAAATATGTTAGTGTCACAATACCCATCTTATATAATGAAATCTTTCTGATGATATCAAAGTTTACAGAGCATCACCATTTTGAGTTCCATCACATTACCATAATTTATGGGATGCCAGTGAACAAGTCTTCCAGGAAATGTAAAAACATTTCATTTGTTAAATGACTTGGCTATTAAGAACACTGATTTGTCTTGCAGAAGATTCAAGCTTTATTATCAGCAAACACACTAAGCATTTCACAATCACCTGTAACTCCAGATCCCAACACTATCTTCTAGCCTCTGCAGGCACCTGCATACGCACACACACACACACACACACACACACACACACACACACACTAAAAGCAAATCTTTAAAATTATCAATGTTCATATAAAAATTCATCTGTATGCTTATTAAAATGAAAAGAAAAGAAAACCACAAGCAACCAGATGAGAAAGGGTGAACATTTGCTTGAGAACATAGAGTTTTGAACATATTTTCAATGCATTTATGATCGTTCTTTGGTCAAGGGTTTCTGTTAATCAAAGGAAAAAGCTGCATTTTGCCTTTGAAAGATATTAAGGCTAAAGCTGATGCACATGAGTTAATTTTGTGCAGGACACACAAGACATTTGATTCTTTCATTCTGCACAATATCATCAAAGCAAGGATTTAATTGGCTACAGTGTGGGTCAATTGAGCCAATAGGAAGTAGTACTGAGCACAGTCATTTCACAACTGTGATGGCAGCCATGTTTCACAGGATTGTCAGACAAAATTGCATTTTCCTCGTTTCAGGTCACTTACTACTCAAATGAGCAATGGTTAACAGAGTCAGATCATTAGTTCCTGCTCTCCTGATTTTCGTGTCACCATATAAATGCACATTTCAATGCGCAGAGAATAATCTAGATGGCTTTCCCATGTGCATGAGGAAGACATTTGGTAAGTTTTGATAAATGACTCTATTTAGACTATGAAGAATTATCTAACTGAAACTGCTGATCACAGAGGAGGGAAGGGCTGACAAGAGCGACTCTGGCTCATATGTGCCAACAGAAGAGGACAAAATGGAATAACTCAAGATCTAGCAAAGTAATGCTAATATTACTGAAATTAGTAATAGAATTCACATGGAAGAGTATTACTGAGAAGGTGCCATGTTCAAAGCAGTGCAATACTGAACTTATATACATTACATTGACTAGCCACAAAACAACAATCTGAAGAAATACTGCAATGTCAAAGTAATGATGGAAAGCTAGGTCTGATAACACAGAGAACAAATGGGAATCATAGACCCCCCACTCCGCTCTATATTCTTACCGCCCCACTGCAGTTTACCAGTGATGCCCAGTTGCACCCTTTCTCTCCGTGCTTGTATGTGCCGTGTTACTCTTATTATTCTTGGGAGATTTCATCTAACCTGTCAGAATGGGTAACGTGACTCTAGATACTTGCTTGGATGCAGGGAATGGGGGACCCTCACCCTCTGTTGGTGGGATTGCAAACCCATGCACCCACTGTAGAAATCAGTAGGGAAACTCTTTTAAAAAAATCTAAAAGTAAGTTTGCCATCCAGTCTGGCCATACCACTCCTTGGCATCTATACAATAGGCTCATCTTACTACAAAGGGACTTGCCCAGCTATGTTGGTTGCTGCTCTTTTCACAATCACTAAGAAATGGAAGCAACCTAAATGTCTCTCCACCGATGAGTGGATGATGAAAATGAGGTACATTTTCACAGTGGAGATCTACTCAGCAGTAAGGAAAAAAATCATGAAATTTTCTGGTAAATGGATAGAACTAGAAACTGTTATACTATGTGAAGTAACAGAATCAGAAAAACAAGTGACATATGTTCTCTTTCATTCAGCTCCTTAGATATGAGCATGTATTCTGATGTAACTGCGGGAGCCAGGAAAACGGTATGGAATATAAAAGGAGAGAAGGAACTCGAGAAAGGGGTGCAGTAGATGAGTGTTTTCAAGGGTGAAGTGAGAAGAGGCGGGCCACTTTAATTTGGGAGGAGTAGGCAGAGTCAAACAATGAGAGGAGAGGTAAATAAGTCTTAGATGATATTAAAAATGAGAAGATGGTATTAAAAATGTATTAATTCAAAGTCTTCCTGGAAATATGCATACAATAAATTTACCACTGTATGTGTATGAATGAATGTTATGTAACAAGAAACACAATGCCAAGCAGGAGAAACCTTCTTTTCACTTGTTGGTCAGTATAGTCAGAGTCTCCCAAAATAAGCCAAGCTATTGCCACAGCCCTTGATTGCCTTCCAGAATTTGAAGGTAAGACAGTATTGTTAGAGACATTCCATATTCTGGACACAGGACTTGCAACAATTAGGCTGGAACTGACCTGGAAGCCTCCTCCCTGAAGCCTAGCTCTCATGGTATTGGAGGATACTCTACAAGCTGCCCAGGGAGAAAACCAATGTTTCTACCCTGCCATACAGCCTAATAAACAACAATGACTGGACCAGCACACTGTCCCTATTGGTGCAGTAGTGACACTTGTATTCTGTGGATATTCAACTGCTGTCTAATTGGAATGAAGGCCTGCTTAATGGGATGGAACTCATGTGTTGCACTCCTAAACATAGCCAAACACACATGGTTGGAGAGGTCATAGATCCTAGAGAAAAACCTACTTTTTTCACATCCCTTGACCAACTTAATTTCTTACTTTATTCTGAATATTCATCCAGATATTTACAAAGAAGTATACCTTTAAATCCCAATCAAAGAAGCTTTTTTTGCAACACATAGAGACTATTACAGAGTTCTAGAACTAGTCAAATGAGGAGAATAAGTCTGTGGGAAACATAACCCTAAGTGACACATCTTCAATGCAAACTCTACATGTAGCATAAATGCATCTCACAACTCTCATCAGAGAAGTTTCCTTATGCAGCAGATGGTGATTAACACGGAAACCCACAATGAGCCAGTGTGCAGAGAACAAGAGGCCAAAGTAATGATTATCTTTAAATAGAACACCTCCTTCAAAACTCTGCCTCCCAAGGCTCAGGGATTGTTTCAGAAGAGGAGGCAGGAAGATTGTAAGAGTGTGGAGGGGATGGATGATCACAAGAAAACAGTCTTCCAGACAGTTGGTCAGTTACTCATAGCAATGGTGACAGCACGCACAAGTCCTATGTAAGCTCAGAGCAGACAAAATCCCATCTTAGACATGGGGAAGTAGGTAAGAGTCTCAACCCAGCCTAAGTAACTTACGGCGATTGATGGGTGCTGGGAAGGGGAGTGACTGTTTCTTACTGGGATGGGAATCTTGATGAGCCCAGTAATGGACCCACCCTGAAGGACGTTCAGTCACACAACCAGACTCCATAGGCCTATAGACCATTATATATATATATTCATATATTGAATATATGAATGTATATTAATATATATTGAATATATATATTCAAACTTGGCTGGGGAGTAGTGTTGGGAGCTGTCAATGGAGAGGACATCAAAATACCACCAAACTGTAGTGTATAAAAATTGAAAATTTGCATTCATTACCCATGTCTGTTTCTTTGAACACAACAATCTCTCAACCTTGGGAGGCAAAGGTTTGAAATATCCCAATTTTCCCATTCACTGGTTTTAGTCAGTTAATTGGACTTTGTATCATATTCAACAGATATAGCTTGTTTCTTGGAGTTTTAGTTTGAACCACCAGTTACAAAAAGAGATCTCTCGGGGCTGGAGAGATAGCTCAACAATTAGGAGCCCTGACTGCTCTTGCAGAAGACTCACGTAGGTTCCCAGCTCTCAGTTGGTGGCTAACAGCCATCTGTAACTCCAGTTTCAGGAGATCTGATTCCCTCTTCTGACCTCTGTGAACATTGCACAACATGGGTGCACTAACCTTCACTCAGGCAGAACATCCATACATGTAACAAATAAGTAAAATTGAAAGAGAAATGAGAGCTCTTACTGTTGTGAAAATGCATCTTTTTAAATCAATTATCTTCAAGGGAGAGGTGTTTAAAATGACCCTGAAATGTTTGTATTGAGTAAAACCAACACAACAGATAAGGAATTCAAACATGACAGATGGCACTCACGTAAAACTCAGATTCAACCCATGTTCTTGAATTAGTTCTATTGTTAATAATTCAGCACACTCAGGCTAGAGAGAGGGATCAGTCATTGTAAGTGCTTTTTTTCTCTTCCAGAGACCTCAACTTTACTTCCCAGAACCTACATCTTGTGGCTCACAACCACCTGTAACTTCCACTCCAGGGTGAAATGATGCCCTTGGCGTTCTCGGGAACCTGCACTCAAGTGCAAGTACCCACACAGTACATGTACATATACCCATAATTTTTAAGAATTCAGTTCTCCAAGTTATAATAATAAATGAAGTAAAGTCTTAGGATACCAAACTTAATTCAGTAGTTGCTTTTTATAATGGTATGTAACGTCCATCTCTGTGAATTACTTTTTATAGTGAGTTTTATGGTAATTCATACACACACATATACAATTGCACAAACATATACATAGGTATTATACTATCCCACTGCAATGATGCTATGTCACTATGTATAGACATATCTATAAGCAAATATAATGAATTTACCTTTGTGGGTTCTATGTAGCCAAACTTTTATATCTGAAGTGCTCAGTACAGTTCTAAACACTTAAGAAATATGGAAAACCATTATCAATGAACAATGATCATACATGTCTATCAGGTACCATGCAAGGAAGGGTGAATGAAGAAAAACCAAAATTACCTGGGTAATGATAAAAGATATGTATTTTAAATAATTACGTTCAGAGTAAGTCTTGGGGTTGGAATGTAAAATCACTGAAAGTGTGTTGACCTGAATGAGCTAAGCAGACAAGCTGGCACAGTGGTGCGTGGCCAGAATCCTGGCACTCTGGTGCAGGCAGGAAAATTAGAGTTTAAGGTCATCATCAGTCGTGTGGCAAGTCTGAGATCAGCTTTGGTACATGAGACCATCTTTCAGAAATATCAACACGAGGAAAAACCAATTGCTCATGTGTTTACTTTCATGTGGTTCTAGATGAGGCCCAGAAAGCGAGACATTCACTCTGACGTAAAAGGCAGTAGTGTAGTGAGTATATGCTCAGATTTGTACTTCCAGTCATTTTTCAAATGATTTGCATTAAATGCATGTTATGTACCTAGGATCATGAGAACAACATGGATGTCAAGTGGCTGTGTTTTGGAAACCTTGGTTTGAATAACAGGAGAGAGTTTCTGAGTGAGGTTCTCCAGTTCTTCCTGGGACATGGATGTAGTCAACTGAAGATTATTAAGATCTGCAGAGTCCTTGGGCACTGATGGTGATAAACATACAAGCCAATTCTTCATATGAATGGACTTTTCTCATGCTAAGTCACAGGGAGTCTTTCCTTCCTCACAGTTTTCCTTGATGCTTTTCAACTCTAAACATGTTTATGTGCTAAGAATCAACTATCTCTACATTGTGTTTCAAAGACCTCACAAACTTGAATTGCTTTCTTTTGCTCAGTAGAATTTGGATAATGGATATACTGAATAGATATTTCTGAATGACTTTCTTCAGTAAATTATTTATTTTTATTTTATGTGTATGCATGTTTTGCCAACATCTACTTAAGTCTTATCCATGTCATGGGGGCCAAAAAGGGCATTGGATTTCTGAAACTCAAGTTACAGGCAGCTGTTAGCTGCCATGTAGCTCCTGGAAACTGAATTCAGGTCTTTTGGAAGAGCAGCCAGTGCTCTTAACACAACTCCGTCTCTCAAACAGCACGTTCTTCAGGCTTTAAACAGACACTTATCGAGTGTCTCTGTGACAGGTACTGTAAAACGTGCTCAAGGTGAAGCCTGGGGACAGATATGAGTTTTGCTTTTAAGGAACTTATAGATGAATATGGAGAAAGGTGTGTAAGGTAATGTATGGGAAGCGCAGCGAGGTTGTGCTTTCCTAGGGGGGGAGGTGAAAAGGCAAAGACTCCATTGATTAATCTGAGTTGCAAAGTATTTATCCCAGAAAATTTGAGATGTGGCGTAAAGGGTGAATAGGGTTTGGGGAGGTAATTCCAGGAAAGTTAAGGTCACAACGTGAAAACCCAGAGCTCTAATGAAGCCTGCAAGAAAGGGCCCACTCAGGGTGCAATGTAAAGGTTAAAGGGTCACCGACTACTTGGTTGTGGCACACAGAATCTCATTCCACAAGTTTGTCACAGGCATGGAAGGGACAGAAGACACTAGGGACAGAGAAAGATCATATCTCCCTTACTTTTGAGTAAGGTAAGTCAGAAGTTGGTGTGACAGACTAGACAGACAGAGAAAAGGGAAACAATTTCAGTAATCCAGAATAATTTAGATAGAAACATATCAAGACAGAGAAGGACAATGGAAAGTCAGAAAAAGAGAGCTCTAATTGCCATAAAAGCAGTTCTTTTTAATCCAGTTATTTTCAAGGAAATTTATTAGCTATGACCTTGAAGTATTTATTTTGCATAAAATCAAGACATAGCATGCAGGCTTTTGGAAATATGACAGAAAGGCTCCATACCGAACTTCTTGTTAAAGGTTAAATCATTGCTACAAGACGTGAATACTACTCTCTTCATTTGCTGGGAAAAACAACAAAGAACAAAACAAAAAATAAACAGGTTAAGAAGCTTTAAGTGTCAGATAGGGCCTGAAGTGTCTGCAGTGTTCCAGCGCCTGTTACCTTTCAAGAAACAGGCTGGCCAGAAGCAGCTGTGATTTTGAGGAACTGGCTGCACAATTTCCCACAAGCATCAATATGATAATGTCCTGCAACCAATCAAAGAAATGGAGCTTCCCATTTAAGAGAATAGTTGCAACATTTTCCAACAACAGTCAGCTTAAATACTGAGGACTCAAGTACCTAAAAAAGCAGAGCCGAAATGCCTTCCACTTCTCCATCCCTCCATCCATCCATCCCTCCCTCCCTCCCTTCTTCCCTCTCTCCTTCTTTCTCTATTTCTATTTTTGAAGATGTAAAGACTTTTTGGCCTATTTCTATTCAGGATAACGATGTACTTTAAAAAATAAATCCAAATGCCACTTTCTTCTATTTTGTTAAAATCAGCTATAGGAATATGAAATTGACTCTAGACAGATAAGAATTAAATGTGATTAAGCAACATCTACTGTCTCTGATATGATGCTATCTGAATACAAAATTCCTTTTGAACTCCTGTCAGCCTTTCTCTTACATAGAAATCTCGACTTGAACTCTCACCCGTCTCATCTCCGTCTCTTGGCATATTGCTATCCAGGGCTGTGAAAAGATAGGCACTTCAAGAGAAAGCACATTAGTTAAGCATCAATTGCAACTTAATGGGCCAAGATTTTGAATGATATTCTACAATGGCATTATAAATCTTTTCTTGACTGCTGAGGGAAAATGCTGTACCTCATTGAAAATCTCTGATGTGACTTTGTTATCAATAATCCTTTTGTAGATGAGCCAACTGAATAGACAGGTATATTTTGAGAACAAATAGCCCAGAGTGAAAGCAGAATCACAATAGGATGATGGGCTCAATATGAGAGCAGACAGTCTGTGGTAGGAGAGGTGTGACAGGGAGACCTGAGAGGGCAGAGAGAGAATAAAAATTAATAGGAACACACGAATCACAAATGCTGTTATTTCTCTCCCTTTACTGGATGCGCACATCAGTCTGTCTTCAATCAAGTGAATAGCAGGTGGAGTTTTTATGTGACAGAGAAGTCTAAATCTGCCAGACAAGTAATAGGTAGCAGTGAGCCTGGCCATTGTTACCCTGCAGTGGAGAGCTGAACCTACAGAGCTGGCTTTAAACATCACCCACTCACCCCACTTTTCTTTCAATTAGGCTGTACAGGACAGCAGTGTTGGCCTAGCAGGGCAGAGTGAGATGGCAGCTTCAGGAGCACAGAAAAGAGGTGTCAATGGTCTGCTGTCATGTATCGGATGAAGACATTACACTTGACATTTGTAGGTAACACTGAACATTTAAGAGAAACTGACATGGCAGCTGAGATGGAACGGCTAAAATTCATAGTAAGTTCATGATTAGCTGGGTTAGGTCACAGGAGAATGACCTGCTTGGATGATACACAGAAGTCCTCTGCGCCTCTCTGCCTTCTGTCCATGTATTCAATACATGTTAATTGGGCACAAATTGTGTGCCAGGTATCTTAAACTGTACCTTGTTGTTCTAGAAGAACAATTTATAAAGAAAAGAAACTATTTCTTTTCATGGTTCCAGAATGTTGAGAGCAGGAGCCAGTGTCTGATTGGTGTTTGCTGAGGGCTTTCTGACATCTATAGTGGAAGGCAAGACAGCAAGTGGTCAAGTGGGCACATATGAAAGAACAAACCTGGGGGTCACTGGCTTTGCCATTGCCTATACGTGTGGTAACCCATTCTGGTAAGAAGAGCACCAATCCATTCTTGACAGTGCAGCCCCCAGACATGATAGACAGTAAAATATTAAACGTTTCTAATATTACCATGAAAATTATATTTCAAATAGTTTTCAAAGAGAAACTATATTCAAATTGCAGAATACCATAGAGCACCAAATACTGGTGAGTCCTCAGGGCACAGCAGATCTTAGAAAGTAACCCCACTTCATTCTCAAGGATTTCTGATTGTGGTGGAGTAGCTGAGAAGCCAGTACAAGAATGACTCAGAAACAAAGCTATTTATAGAATTAAATAACTATCAGAAACTTATCCTATGTTTTAAGTTTCCCGAACAGTGGCGGGAAACCGAGGTGGCAATGGAGAGCCAGCCTACAACTCAACACACTGCACTTCATGTTTCTCCACCAAAAACGTCAATAAGAGTTGGAAATGAGCCAAGGGGACACTTAAGAGAAGAACCCTGAGGTGCACGGCGAGATCGTTCCCAAAGCCCCGAGGAACAGAGAGCCGGAGGAGCAGGGTGGAAAATAATGCTGAAGTTGAGAACACACAGCCCTGTGTGGAGAGACTGAGGGAACTGAGGGAAGAATGTGTCGCTTGGACACTGAGAACGGGAAAAGAGCGATCAGTGACAGCACATCTTAAAAGAGAAATGAAATCAAGAAAGGTTTAATCGTGGAATTAAGAGGATTTAATTAATTGTTTGCCGACCATGAACCACGAGAGTTCTGAGAGTAAATGGAAGAGTCTAAATTGAATGGATTTAAACAGGGAAATTCCTCTCTCGGACTGGTCTGAGCCTTGTCTGCTTTGGTGCTAATTGATGGAGGAGGTCCCAGTCCCTGGGCGGTGCCATCTCCCCACCAGGGAGAGTGAGCTCTGTGAAGGGAGCAGCTGTGAGAAGGAGCAGCTGGGCAGCTAGTGAGCAGCGCGCCTCTAAGGTCTCAGATCGTCTCCAGATTCCCGCCTTGGCTCCCCTCTGTGATGGACAGAGAGAGGAATGTGTAAGTCAAGCAAACCCTCTCCTCCCAAGGTGCTTCTTGCCAGTGTTATCACAGCAGCAGAAAGCATAAATACAGTACGTAATGAGATGAACTTTAGTGAGGCTTGCTGATCACTCAGTCCAGAGCCCGTGCCTCTAACCACTTCTTTATCAAGAGCTCAATTCATAATCTAGTATTCCCTTCACCCTAAATCAACAGAGAGTCAAATACCAGACATTCGGGGCTACTGAAGCACCTTGAAAGTCCAGGGTTAAATTATTGACTGAGATCATTTACACTATCCACTCCTCAACTTATGGTCACCCATCTCATCTGGACTACACTTTCCCTTGAAAACCCTGCAGCTGAGCCGGTCTTTTCCTTTTGCTGCCTTCTGCCATCTTGCTCACCCGAGTCCCTCCCCATGTGGTTCTTTATACACTGGCATGCTCCTTTCTGTGGGGACTGAAAGTAATAAGCTCTTTCCATTCCAAGCATTTCCTGTTCTGTTGGCCTTACCATACCTGAATAGAGCCAAAGGCACATTATATTAGTTATGTTCTTCATAGTGTGATCAAATTCCTGGAAAGAGAGAATTCAAGGGAGGAAATGTTTAATTTGGCTTACTGTTTAAGGAAATACAGTTCATCATGTTGGGGAGGTACTGTGTTAGGACCCGTGTTAGACCTGTAACAGCTCAGTGACTCAGGAACCAGAGTGATCCAGTTGGGAATATCTGGACACTAACCCTAAAACCCTGCACAGTGACCCACCTCCACTTTCAAAGTATTCAAATCTCCCCAAATAATGCCAGCAGATGGGTCAAGTGTTCCAACCACAAAACTCTAAGGGATATTTCAACCTCAAACCATGATGTTGTATCTCTGATTCCCATGTGACCATCTCATAATTGTAAAACTAACTTATCACTCTAACTCTAATACAAAACTCCCTATGGTCTCAATTCCAAGGTTAAAAATTCATTCTAAGACTCCTGCATTGCCTTAGAACTGAGTTCAAATAAAATCAACAAACAAAAAACAGCCTTCCAATGTAAAGTGCCAAGGGATGTAAATATTCCCATTCCAAAAGGGAGCATAGGGACATAACAAGAAAGGACCAGAGCACAGGAAGACCAAAATCCAGCAGGGTATCCACCAAACCTCCATTTTCATGTCCAGCACTGGGAAGTAATGGTCACATCATGTGAACGCCACTTGGGTGGCCTTGTCCTTCCAACTCTGTGATCTGTGGCATAGGTGGCATCTCTCCTGGCCAACGTAATCTCTGTGCCTACAGTTTTATTTGGCAGACATTCCATAGAGTGGCATCAACAAATACTGGGGTCTCCACTTAGGCAACTTAGGTGCTCCCTTCACAGCTTTATACAATGGCCTTTCGGGACCTCCTTGTATAGATCTGACATGGTACACATGGCCTTGTCTCAGTAGTTTGTAGAATCTTGATTCAAGCTTCTGTGACCTGTAATGCTTGCATCTTCTTTGCCTCCAGCATGAGCATCATAAAGACATCACATAATTCTTTGACTAGCTGACAAAATAGCCTTTATATCATACCTGCAGTTGTTCCCCAAGCCTTGTGTATGCCAGTTGGGTAGGGTCCTTAGAGGCCCTACTTTGTCAGCTAATCTCTTTTCGGGGCCTCTCTTTTTAAATTTTGCGATATGCAAGTGTTTTCTGTGCCTATGGCCTTGCCCTGAAGTCACCTTTCATGGTGTCTGGATGTGAAGTTTGTGGTTTCTATTTGATGGCACAGATCTCTTTAACAGAGATAACCCCTTTGCCAGCAAGTGCGAATTGCTGCCAGCAGCATTAACTGTGCTCATCCTCCTTTTCTCCTCAAACTGCTCATTTTCTCACATCTTCCTGCTTTGAATTCTCACTCTAAACTTCACCAAACGTAATGAGCAACAACAGTGCCACGGCCTGAATGGAATGTTCTCATGAATTCCCTCTGCCAAACAAAACGAATACATAGCCTTGGGATTTGGCCTCACTCAGACTTTTGAGGTCGGAGCAGAGCACAGCTAAGTTCTTTGTGAGAAACATGAATGGCTCCATGGTGGCATTTTGTCCCTGTCTGAAATTTAGTGAGCACAGTCTTTACTGCCCACACCAAAGTGTATCATTAAAGTTTGCTTATAGTCCTTTAGTGTCCCTCTAGCTCCAGTTCTGAGCTTTTGCACATAGACCTGCATATCAGCTTCAAAGGCCCATGGAAGCCAGAGTGAGATTTCTTATAGCAACAGCATCAATCCTACCTCTCATTTCCAGTTTTTCTCTTCTTATTGCGTTTTTCATCATTGTGACCAAATACCTGGAAAGGCAGCTTTGGTGAAGATTGATTCTGACTCATCAGTTAAGGGACTGTAGTCCTTTGTAGTATGGGGAAGGTAGCCATTGGAGCTTCTGACATGACCTGTTATGCCTTAGGGGATCAGAAAGCAAAGAGAGATTGTGCCTGAAGTGGAGTTGAACTGTAAACTTCTAGGCCTGTTCCCTAGAAACACGTTCGCTCCTAGGTCTCATCATCTTAATGGTTTCATAACCTTCAAAGATAACCCTGCCAACTGGAGCCAAGTTTTCAACACCTGAGCCTCTGGGGGAACAGCTCACATTGAAACTATGACATGGACACATCTTAATAAAGATGACATAGACATAAACCAGTTACAGGGGGTAGTTATAGAGAAATCAATGGTGAGTTGGACCCTCCAATCATTTAGACTCAAGAGGGCAAAATTGAGGGATGTTGAGATAAGTGCTCTAAGAGGTACAGTGAGTTCTGTGGTCTTGTCTTTTTTTATTACTATTTGAAAATTTCAATACAACATATATTGATCATATCCTTGCTCCTCCCTCGAAGGACCCCAGAGTCATGATTCTGAAGATAAAGTTTCTTGATTTTAGAAAGGATGGAACAAAAGTGTTCAACTTGTCCAGGAGAGTGCAGAGCACCCTGTCACCTACTCACACTGAGAGTTTGGATATTCTTCTCTTGAGCAACTTAAAGAGGAGAAATATTTTCTGAGAAAATGTTTCTGATCAAACAAAAGGCAAAGGAGATGGATCTAGAGCAGGTTGGAAAGTGAAAGACACAAAAGACTTTTATATCTGAGATATGCCAATTCTATAAGCTGTAGTGGGAACAAGTTTTAATGGGGATTGAAGGAAAATATTTTCCATTAAAGGTTAACATACTTCTGGGGATGTAGCTTAGTTGTTAGAGTAGCTAGCATACATGAAGCTTTAGGTTCAATATTCAGCAGTTTACAAAAGCAGACTTGATAGTACATACTTACAAACCCAGCACTCAGGAGGAAGAGCTAACATCATTCTTAGCTACAGAACCTGAGGCGCATGCAACCCTGTCTCAAAAGATCTCTTCCGGAAGGCATAAAATTAAAAAACCCACATAAAACCTTTACAAAGGCAACAGTGGAAGGTATGGGTCACCAGCAGCTCTTCCTCTGATCTCACAGATCTGCTTTTGCAGGAGGTTTCAGACAAATTATAACTAGTTCAGATAAATGTGCTCCATCGTATTCTACTGAAGGGTGTCCACCTCTTTGCTAATTTGCTAAGATTCCAAACTTTGAGGATAATAGTTTTATGGAAGGTCTGCTAAATACCTAGCTGTGACAGTGATGTTGGTGTGCATCTTACAGTCAGCTTCAAAAGCAGGTTGTCAAGGGTGGCTTGCTCATAGTGATGCTTTGTGTCCCATGGCTGTCTCTTGCTCCCATGAGAACATCCTATACTGGATTCTGCTGCTGGTTACCGTAGGAGGCATTCATCTCAGTTTGAGGAGAGCTGTTATTTGAAGTTAATGGCTAAAGAAGAGGGAGATGTCAGAGAGCAAAGAAACCGAAAATGGAAAAGCGAGCTACTGAAGCAGAGGTGAATTCTGAAAGTTTAGCCAGCAAGAGGCACATCTCACAACTTGGGAGGCAAGCTGGGGGGGAGAATTTTCAAACACAGCTGTGGGTCGCTTTACCTTGCAGAGGCTTGCTCACTTCTGGACTTTCAGAATCCTATGCCTTTAAATGTTCATTTTATCTTTGGGATTAATCAGTGGGGAGGAATGAAACCTGCTGGCAGATCATGTCTGTCTGACACATTCTGTCAAAACTTTGAACTTGGTGTTTTTGCAATAGAATCATGTCACAAAGTGCCAGCAAGATAAAGAACTTCACTTCAACACTGACATTGGGGGCCTTAATGACTGCTGTGTACACAGCCATAAAAAAGACCTTTTATGATAGAAGGCAATTTACAGGAAAGCAGAGAAATGCTATCTTTTTCATTATTTTATTATTTCTTTAATGATATATTTTTATTTATGTTGTGTTCGTGTTTGTGTGTATGTGGTGTGTGTGTGTTTGTTTGTATGAGCATGCATGTGTCTGTATAGGTGCCCTTTGAAGCTAAAAAGCCCCTTGTATTCTCTAGCTCTGGAGCTAGAGGACGTTCAGAGACACCTTACATGAATTCTGGGAAATGTACTAATACTTTCTGGAAGAGCAGCAAGTGTTCTTAACCCCCAAGGCATCTCTCCAACTCCTTTGCTATTATATTCTTTTAAAAAGTGTTATTTATTTTTATGCCCCATCTCAGTCTCACAGAGATCTGCCTGCCTCTGCCTCATGAGTGCTGGAATTAGACATGTACACCACAGCAGTTACGTTGTGTGTGTTATCGTTTGGCCTTTATGTACATAAGTGCACCACGTGCATGCATGTTCTTATAGTCTTATATTTTAAAATATTTTTCAATGTTTTTAATTTTATGTGTATGAGTGTATTGCTTGCATATGTGTAAGTGCTACCATGTCGTGCAATGCCCTCAGAGGTCAAAAGAGGGCATCTGCTTCTCCTAGAACTGGAGTTGCAGAAGGTTTTTAGCTGCCATGTGGGTACTGAGAATCAAACCCAGATCTTCTGTAAGATCTGTAAGTGCTCTTAACCACTGAGCCACCTCTCTAGCCTCAAATGTTATTATATTCTTAAAACTTTAAAAATAGAATAAAAGACAAAAATAGTGGCTGTGAAAAGGTCTTACAATTGCTAAATGTGGATCCTTTTATTTACAGAGCATGTACCACACATCAAAGAATTTTCTGTTTGAAACACATGGAAACTTTTATAGAATTCTACACCAGGTCACACCCAGAGAACATATGTCTGAGAGATGCACACCACTGAGGCTCATTGGACAATATTAATACATCCAACTCTCACCAGCAGAGCTTCCTATACAACAGAGTGTGATGCACACAAGGCCACAACTAGCCAAGTTTTAAATAATAAGGGACTACAGAATTTGTGTCCCTGGATAGGTATCCTATAGCAAACCTCACCCACAAAAGGCTCAGGGACCATTGTCGAAGAAGGAGCAGAAAGATTGTAAGACCAGGGTTGGTGCATTGACATAAGGCAACAGAGTCTTCCAGGCCTCTGGGAACTTGCTTATTTGAACTTGAAGCCATGTTAACAGCATGCACAAGACCCATGCTGACTAAGTCAGACAGATTCCAGCATAGAACCGTGCAAATGGGCAATCTTAGTCAAAGAACTATTAGAAACCTATTACTGCTAGGTGAGGCAGAATAGATCTTCTTTAAGGGATTGACTCTAGATAGGCTGATTAGACCCTAGTGGATGAACTTGCACCAAGAGACATTGGGATACAAATGTTTGACCAGATAAGCCTTAACATGTGTGAGAGAGTACATGAAATCCAGTGTGGAGGAGGTGCAATTTGGGGGAGGGGGTCTAAGTTTAAGATCTTTTGTATGAAATGTGCAAAAATTCAATAATAAAAATTATGTAAAAGATATTACAATTCCTAGAATAAAGGTGGAGTTCTATGGTGCTATATGAACAGATCACATATAAATGCTAGTCCTTACAATGTGAGACCTGGTACATCTGTACTTCATAATCAAATTAATCACACATCCTCTGACAGTCATTAGGGTCCTACTGTATGCTAGGCGTGTCCTGAGAACTTCATATAGAATGTCCTCAGACATTTAACCAAGACCTTTGAACTTTAGCTGAATATTTGCTGAGGGCTGAGGACGTGGGGTTTGGAGTTCAGGCTGCAGCTGGTTTAGGTGTGTACAGATCCCTCTGCTGTGGTAGGCAGCACGGCATAGCTCAGATAAAGATAACACAGGGGCATCAATTAGTTTTAAAGATGTGTGTTCTTGATGGGGAGTAATTTAAACAGAGAAAATTATAAGCCAAGTTGTACAGAAGTTGGCAGTACATATAAAGGAAGGGAGTCCTAAGACTCACATCACTTCATCAGCATCTCCACAAAGAGGCACCAAGAGGTTGGTTGGGGTAATGAGGTGGGACAAAGATTAGTATCTTTAGCCTACAGAAGCAGTTCATGCAAGGGCAAAGCCTGAGATGCCTTGACGTAGCAAGCTGGCAAGGGACCCTGTCTTCAGACACAGTCATGAGCCACGTGGGACTTTATTTGGACACAGGTAGCAATAAATTCTTCAAGTTTCCTGCATCCTTTGTAACTGTTTGATAGCTTTACCACAAGACACTCACCTAGCTTGCCCATCGATCTTGACTGGAAACAGTGTGTTGATCAGCTTTCAAAAATGATGAACTTAAAAGGAAAAAGACATGAAATTTGCAAGCTTTTATTGTAAGGGAATGCTTATCCAGAAGGTCAGTCCTGGGGCTGGAGAGATGGCTCAGGGGGTAAGAGCACTTGCTGCTCTTCCAGAGGGCCTGGGGTTTTATTTCTAGCAATCACCTTGAGTGGGTCACAACTACCTCTGACTCTGGTTCCAGGGAATCTGACAGCCTCATTTGCTGTTCATAGGTGTTGCACACGTGTGATACATACACATGGACACATAAATCAAAATAAGATTTTTAAAGACCAGTCTTTCTGTGAACATCTCTACAATATAGCTCCTCCCTGTCTTACAGAGGAAATGGTTGTATTGTTGCTGGAATTTCTGTAAGATTGCGAGCTAACCGCACACACAAACATACACGTGCACGCGCGCGCGCACACACACACACACATCAACTTTGGTAGTTCAATCCTCAATATGTTTAATTGCGTCTCGGGTTATGTTCCCTTATTCCATGTGAAAAATCAATCACTTCTGAAGTTTAGAGTCAGTTTGAATCATTGTCACTCTTCTAAAATGGAGAAGTTAAAAAAATCAGAAAAGTTTATTGCTCACAGCAGTTTCGTTCATCAAAGTTCTGTTTTTAGAGTTTTAGAATTCTCTTATAATGTGTAATAGAGTGTTCTGTGTGAATCCCCGGGTTTCTTTGGTGTGGTGATTTAAACTAACGATAGCTGACACCTCCCTTTGAGTTAATATAGCAGCTAGTACAACATAACTCAATGTTATTCATATTTAAAAGGAGCCACTCAGATTTCAGGAATGAGACAAATTGAAATTTTAAGTATGATTTGAACACTGCTGTTAATGGCACCTTTGCTGATTCATGGTGAAGCCCAGGCATCTTTCTTCATTAGAAATGGGAACCAAAAAGTATACTGATGGGGATAATCTCACTTGGCAGCAGTTTATCACGTACAGCAACAAATGATATTTCACTTAAAGCACTAGATGTTAAAATATTCAGACAACTGAAGATTAGAATCCCAGTTTTGTAGCTTGAGAAGCAGGAAGGAAATGCTCAGTCTGTCAATGCAGCAACCCATCTTTAACAAGCACTCGGAAGTGAGCATGTTGCTTAAAACACAAGTCATTTTTTGTTTCTAGTTAAGCATATTACACCTCACATTTTTAGAAGCTCTCTCGCTTCTGTCTAATATTTTGGTGGCTCACATACGGTCTCCTATTTGTTTTATTATAACCGGCCGATACTAACATTGTCGGTTTTAAAACATCTCCACATGAAGAAATTTATGAGGGAATTCCTACCATGTGGTGCTGTCTGGTCTCAGTCTCACAAAACTCACTCCATCTCTGACTCCTCAGAATTGGGGTTATGGGTATGGGCTACCACGCTCAGCTGGGAAACTGTGTTTTAAAGGTACTGGCAGAATCATAGATCAAAATGTTGACAGAGGAACTGCTAAGCTAAGGGCTGGACCGATGGTTCGCATTACCAGCACGCACTGGCTTGAGCTACCTGTGTCTTGTGCATGTTGTTACACTTGTGGAGAGTTCACATGAGTAACTGCCCAACTGTCTGGAAACATGTGGTCGTGTACGGCCTCTTGCTTTTACAAATTTTCTTCCCTGTCCTTCATAATGATTCCTGGTCCCTGGGGGGCAGAGTTTTGATGTGTGCCCTATTCAAGGATAGACAGTGTGCAACCTCTTATTCTCTGCACCTTGGCCTGTTGTAGGTCTCTGTGTTAATGTCCATCTGCTGCATGAGGAGATGAGAGTTGAGATATGCATTAATATATGTGCACATACAGACACAGTGAGACACACACACACACACACACACACACACACATACATAATTTAAAAAAAGAAATGACAGGAACAAATATTCAAAACAGATTGGGTAGAATTACCTTGCATTTACATAATCTTCCTTTTCGCGTACTTGAGTGGTACTACACTACATTCTGACCCCAAACTAAAAATTTTTTATAAATTTTTTTGCAAATTGCATGCAAATTGCATTTTCTCAAACTAGGAGTCCTAGGCAGGTTGACCTTTCAGAATTACAGGAAATGACAGGGAGAGGGACTGAGACGCCCATGCCAGTCTTCTGTGTGACCTCTTCACACCTTTGGGTTCACACCCAGAACGCCAAGTAAATGGTTCCTATGCTGGCCACTGGTTTTGCTCTTTTCGCCCAGCTCTCATATCCTTTTACTCAAAAGCAAGAAATCGCCTCTTTCATGTTGTTCTGTAGTTTAGTTCTGTTTCTTTGCATCAGTAGGTATTTAATTTCATGGGTAACTGAGAAGCAAGTAGCTAAACTGAGGCCTATAAATAATACAAAATATGCTTTTGAGGGTATGATAACTGACAGGTTTCTTTTACCCATACAGGACAGAGAAATTTCTAGTCAAATGACATTAGCCATTGCCTGTGTTTTGTACTTAATCCAAATGGCTGTAGCATAGATTGTGTTATTTTGTAAAGCATGGTGAAGTTTAACATGTGGAGTTATTCTATTAATCAGCAACTGAACTAAATTTCTTCCTATTTTTGTTATATAAATACTCGAGATCATTAGAGGTATTTCATAGGAGGAACTTAAAAATTGTTGGAATTTAGCAAAATTGAACCTCCATGAAACTAAGATAATTTGACTTTTGGAGGACAAAGGAAAAGCATTTTGAAGAGTAAGTTATTGATTTGTCTTTTTTCAAATATTTTCAATGTGAAACACTGGGAATGAAAATCTAGAGTGAAATATGTCCATAGTGTCACAGTTAGGCAGAAATGGAATTTTGTTTTAAAGAAAGAAAATATTGAAAAGTCTCATATAACAGTTTTCTTTTCTGGATTTCAGTGACTGTATTGAATAACAAATGAACTCAACAGAGTAACACTGATCAAGTACTCTTAAGCGTGCAAAATTTATTCTCCTTCTGCCATCTAACATGTTACTGTAGTATATTAGAGTCCAGTGGCACAGATTATAAAAGCATGAGATTTTAGTATTATTTCTATACAGTTTATGGATTATAGCCTCTTTATTTCTATAAAGTTTTATTTTTTAAATTTGACCTTGACTAACAGGTTTTTGAATGGACACATTTTTAAAAAATTTTGTTATACTTGCAAAAACCAATGTTAAAATGTATAGAAATATTTTCTGTTTGGTCCTTAAGAACATAGCATTAAGGAAGAGTTAGAACCTTTTCCCATGGGATTGGACAATTCTTTTAAAGAGTTCAAAGTTCATGGAAATATAAATGTGTTGTAGTGAAGATTGGAGGTGGCTTAGTGATTAAGAGCACTTGCTGTTGCTCCAGAAGACCCAAGTTTAATTCTATACCCAGGTTTGGGGGCTACAATCACCTGAAATTTCAGCTCCAGAAAATATGATGCCGTTTTTAGGTTCCTGTGAGCATATACTCACACAGACATATAAACATACACAGAAATAAAAATAATAAAAATCTTAAAATAAGAAAATGCTCTTACACAATATTTTATAAACTCTTCAAACAAATTCAAATTTGAATTATTTGTTTTAAAATTCTAGAAAAATTAACATTCTTCAAATAATGCAAGATTTTTGAGAGTATACTTTAAGAGTTTCCAAACATCACTGTGAGAAACAGATATCCCCTACTAGTAAAAAAAAAAGAAGGATCAGTAGTGATGGAGTCATTTTTGGTATAGTTTGGGGAGGTTTTAGAATGCAGTTAGTAAAGTTCTGTTGACCATGAAAATAACTGATAATTTAAGCTAAATTAAAAACAGAATGCTAAATAGCAAATGATCCCTTTTCTCATAGAAACTCAAATTGAGTCTTCACTTAGCTCCACCTTATATTTGACATTCTAGAAGAAAATACATTTTTTAAAGATTCTATACAGACTGCACTGCTTCTTTTCCTAATAATTAAGCACTTTTTCTTGGGGTTTGTACTCCTTTCTCCCCGTTCTTGCTCATTCCCCTCTCCTTGGGCTCATTCTCTCTTATCTTCAATAAGTCCCATTATTTCTGAAAGGTTATTTCTTAATTTTCTTCTACAAGGAAAATCTGATTTATCCCCTGATGTTAGAATAAACACATGACTAATAATGCAAACTTTTAGCCATTTTGTGAATGTAAAGAAATGCAACTTATACAGGAAAAAAGTACAGAAGGGACAGTTGTACGAAACAAGGCAGGGTGTCGCCATCCTGGCACAGAGGAGTCGTGCTTGGAGGGAATGCTGCCCCCAGGAGGACGAGATGAGGATGCAGACCCTCTGAACCCCCTGGCCCTTGTCCTACACCCACCATCCCAGGAAGGGGAGGCCTCACACTTGGAAAATTTCAAGTGGTTCTTGAGTTCTATGCTTTCCCTCCGCCTCCCAGTTTCAGCCAGGTAGCTGAGCTCTGGGAATCACGGCAGCTCTGGACCATTTTCTCAACAGAGCGTTAGGATGGCTGCCAGCTCTGATGACTTGGTAATTCTGTCTAAATGGGGCAGCCAGCAAGGCCATCTAGGCATGGCATTGGACAAGGTACCTCGGTACCACATTGTATCAGTGTCTGAATTATTTTCGATTTTCTTTGGCTTAAAGATTTGTATTTCTTGGTATGGATTTATTTTAATGATTCTAGAAATGCTTATGATGTACACTGATCCTATCCCCCTGACTTTATCACATGTATTATTATTTGACATTCTAAACTGTGTTTCCTAAACACTCTTGGGTGTAAGTCTACTCCTTGGAGTCTAGTCAACCTACCAAGAGTCACACCAGGAAGGAAAACAGAATCTCCTTCTCCCAACATCTATCAATTGACAATAGATCTTCATTTAGGACTGGAGGTTCCTGCCCGTCCCACTCATCCATGCTGGGCTCTGTCCAGCTTGGGTTTGCACAGGTCTTGTGTATGTCATCATTCATGCTTTGGGTTCATATGTGCAACTAGCTTGTGGGGTCCAAACAATACAGTTTTCTTGCATAATGCAGCTTCTGGTTCTTACAATCTTTCTTCCCCTCCTCCACAATGACCCCAGAGTTTTGGGGGTAAAGAGGGTGATAGAGGGCTCCCACCTCATATTTTTTGATTCAGGAGACAAGTGGACTTTGAAGGTCAGTGTAGCACTGATAAAGTGCACCTGTGTCCAGGAAGAGACGCTTGCAACTTGGTCACCTTACTCTAAAAACAGCCATGTTGTGATACTTATTTAATTAGTTATATTGATAGTTATTTGTGCATCTGTCTACCCCTATCAATGTGAGAATTTATATATTTATTTCACTTTCCCAGTAGATTATGACACACTGTAGATAGGCTTCAAGAGATGATTTTTTAAAAGAAAAAACAAATGTTGATTGTCACTATAGTTCGATAGTCTATTTGCTCTGAATTTATGTCATAAAAGGTGAAGATTATAGGCTTTATGCATGAAAAATAATCTAGCATAGATTAAGATATCCAAAAAGCTCCTAAAATGTAACTTGTCATTAAGTTATTGTACACAAAATAGGTAGAGCTTTTCTTATTTTCTGGATAAGAAAGCAGGTGCAGACAACACATCATCTTTGCTAGACTTATGCAATAGAAAAGGGTTTGTTACGTTCGTCTAGGACTGTGGCTTCCAAAAATGGAGGCTCTGTCCCGTGTCACTCTGCTGTGACAATGTCTTGTCTGAGGTATAGGAACAGCAGTTCACATTGGATTTTTACATACAAATAAACAGAAAATTCATAAGTAATTTTGAGCTAGGATACTGCACCCTACATTTATGGGAAGGGATGAGTCACCTTGGAGTCTGGTGCCTCATCATTTCAGGAAGAGCCTTTCGAATAAAGAATAAGCATGCTGGAGCTGACATTGGAGGAATTCTAATATTTAAACACAGAAAATGTCATTTTCCAGCTCTTCTGGTTTTAAACAGTGCACTATGAAGAGATGATGCCAGGTTGTCTCGGGAGAGCAGCAGAGAGCCAACCTGATTAACCTCCGGCAGCCAATGTCATTGTAATTTTATTTGATATGAAATAGTGAGTAAGTTTCAATGCCTTGATAGAGCCAAATACCATCACATCTTTAGCACGTAAGATTTCTTCCTTGCCACAGAGTTCCATGATGCTCTTATTTGGCAAATTCCCCTTGATGGAACTTGGTACGATTTAATTTCATTCATTCATTTTTGGTTTGCCTCATATAGCTGTGCTACTCTTAGCATCCGGGTTTAAGGAGATAAATTTCAAAATTACTGAAAAAGGTTTTCTAACTTATTGAATCACAGCAGTGTCAAACTAGAACTGAAAAGAGACTAAGTAAGTGTTGGGAAAGTGTAGGTGGATAGGGACCACATTCTCAGTAAGGGGAAAAGAATTTTGAATTTCATTAAAGAATAGGTACCTTATTGAACTTAAGAAGTAAATGGCAGCATACAAAATAATATTTCATTTAGGATTTGAGAATGCGCCGTCACAAGTCAGTCAGAATTTTTCTGCAGGCTCAGAATAGGTGAAAACTGCAAACATCATTTGGAGTATATTACAGATGTTTGATCTCACAATAAAGAAAGAACAGTTTCCTGAGAAGTCAGCAGGACAATCTGCCCCCAAACCATTTATTACCTAATTATTAATGATCTGATGAGCTAATACTTTGGTAATTTCTGAATGAGTTGAAAAATTTCATCTTAACAAATGTCAGTGAACTCTGCTGTAGAATTTCCTCCAGTTTTAGATGTTGTGTCTCTTTGGAGGCTCAAAGGGAAGTGTGTGCTATGCTTTTCATTCCCATCTTTTTATTATGTGATTCCTCAGTTTTATTCTCTGTGCAGCCAGGCATGAGAATAGTGTTCAACAAGGCCTAATTTGGAAAACTCTTAGTTTGTTTTTAAAGTCTTCTCTTTTTTAACTTTTTATTGAATTTTTGATGTTGTATACAATATATTTTGATTGTCTTTAGACCCTATTTGCACCTGTTAAACACCCCTGCCAGTTCATGTATTTTGCCTTATATATTGAAGCCTATTGATTCAAGTTTCAGGTCCCAAAAGTCCTTTGGTTTTCATTTCTGGAGCCTGCTTAAGCTATCTAGCATCATACACTTAAAGAAAACGAACTGTCCCTCTCCCAGCAGTTAACAGTGGCCTGTAGTTCCTCAGTCTTCTGACTTCCCCATTTCTATGCTCAGATTTTGTCTAACTTAAGCTTGCTTGGGTCATACACATACAGTCACCATTCTGTTAATTCATATGACTCACTTCCGAGCTGTCTGAAAACTCTGTTTCCTTGTGGTCATCAACCATCCTCTCTTCTGCAATGGTCCCTGAGTCATGGGATGCAGAGATTTGAGATAGGTGTCCTATTCAATGATAAATTCTCTGCAGTTCCCCATTCTCTGTATTTTGGTCAGTTCTGGATTTCTGGGTTTATCTGATCTGTTTCATGGTAAGGCTTTCTGGTGAGAGCTGAGAGATGCATTAATGGTCATTCTGCCACTATTCCGCTGGGTTTCTCTGAATCGGGGATAGAGGCTGCATTGGAGATGTGTTGCGTAGGGTGGGGCTAATCACAGAAACTTAGTCTCTGTGTTTGATCAGGAGTCATCATCTCCATCTGTTGCAAAAGGAGTTTCTTTGATGAGTGATGATATACTTGTCTATAAATATAAGGACATGTGTTTAGAAGACAGTAAGAAGCTATGTTGATATAGAGTATGACAAAAGTAGGTTTTTCTCTAAGATTGAAGACTCCTCAAGTCATGTAAATTTGGCTATGTTTACAGTACCAGAGATGAGGTCCCTCCCATTCAGTGGGCCTTAAGTCCCACTGGATAACTGTTGGTTACCATGAAGATAAAAGTGTCACTACTGAAGCAGTAGAGATTTTTTGCTGAATGGTCATCGTTGTAGTTCATAGACTTACAGCTCAATGGAATGGTTGATTGGCTTTCTCCTTTGGCAGTTGGCATGGTATCTTCAGATAATATGGGCACTGGTCTTCAGGGAGGAGGCTTCCATTTCAGTTCCAGTTCCATTGCTCCAAGTCCTGTGCCCAAGGTATGCCATATCTTCAGCAACAGTATCTTACCAATAGGATCAAGGATTGTAGAGATAGCCTGTGTTATTGTGGAAGTCTCAGGCCACACTGAGAAGCAATTGAAGGAAGACTTCTCCTGTCTGACATTGTGTTTTTTGTTATGTGACCTTCTTTTATACACTTGTTCTTATATATTTATTGTCTTTATTTTTCAGTAGGATTTTGAACAATACATTTCCCTCTGGTTTTTGGTATCATATAAGCATTACCTATCTCTCCTCTCATTCATTCCTGATTACACTCCCAACTCTGTTCCCAGATAAAGGACTCTCCATTTCACCCGTTCCCCATAACACCTGTCCCCTACTGGCCCTCTTTGGGGATTCTTCTTCCCTTTTGCTCTCATGGTTCCTTTTATTTCCCTGACTCCTGTGTTTACATCATGATCAATACTCACATCTAAGGGATTAGAGATGATATCCAGAAATGAGAGAGAACACACATTGCTTGTCTCCCTGAGTCTGTGTTATTTCACTCAGTACAACAGTTTCTAGTTCCATGCCTATAAATTTCATTTTTGTTTTTCAGTATTCCTGAGTAGAACTCCACTGTGTAAATGTTTCACATTTTCATTATCTATTGATCATCTGGGGGAGATTTAATTTGTTTCCATTTCCTAGATATTGTGGAATATCTAAGCCAATATCTCTGAGGTAGGGTATTGAGTCCTTTGGGTATATGCAAAGGATTGTTTAACCAGACAATATGATAAATCTCTTTGTAGTATTCTCAGACTTCTCCACACTGAGTTCCACAATGGTACCAGTTTTCAGTCCCATGAGCAGTGAATGCAGACTCCCCTTTAATAAAGTTCAATTTCTTTTTTGTGACCACTTTTATGAAGTCATCTTTTTCAATCTATATATAACAAACCTCACCTGATTAACCAACAATTCTCTGGCAAGAAACCTCTGTGCAGGAAGCCTGTATCCTCTGAACCTATGATCATAATTTTCTCCTGTGAAAGGTTGTTTGAGTTGACACCTAGATGAGATTTATAATCCCCTGGGAAACGAACTATTGGTCATGACCATGAAAGAGTTCCCAGGAGGTTTAACATAAATAAAAGCAACCAGAATGGGGGTGGTGCCGTCACATGGCCGATGTCCTTGACTAAATAAAAAGAGGAAAAGCAGAGATCCAGCTGAGCCTAGGTCTCCATCTTGTTCTACTTCATGAGTCTGGCTGCAGTGTGACCCGTTACCATGGACTCATGACGTTGCTGCCCTTATGGGCCTTCCTAAACCATGAGGCAAAACAAGTTCGTTTTCCCTTCAGATGCTTTTGTCAAGAATTTGGTCATTGCACTGAAAAAATTAGCCAGTAGAGCCACTTTATTTCATGAAGGGGGCTTGAAATGCGGCTTTTAATGCTCTGCTTCCTAATATAATTTCAGGCCACAAGTTCTTTACTGAGCTTAAACTACTGAGCTTTGGAAAATGCTGCTATTATTTTTTTCTTCCTCCTGATGGTTTTACTCTGAGCCTTCTTGCCCACTTTGCTTCTCATGAATTCCCCTGTGCCTAAATTCCATCTAACATGACACCTGGGTCTGTACCCCAGTCTGCCATGTCCTCATGGTCTCCTTGTCGACAGGGTCAAGATGAAATATAATGTTGGGGAAACCATATTCTTCAAACCTCTGTTTGAGAGAATTGACAGGGGCCATTGTGACATCAGGATAAATCAGAGAATATGACTCCTTAACAGTACTGATTCTCCAAAGAGGAGATGGGGCAAAGAATGTACATTGCACATGTAAAATATTGAAATGGAGGTTGATCACTGAGGAAAGCTACAGCAGAACCTTGTGGATTGGCCAATATTTAGTCATCATCTTGTGAAGTTGAGAAAATACACTGGAAATAGCAAGAATCATCAGGCAGCCCAGTGGACTGAGCACTGCTTGGGTTGCATTCCCAGCAGCACACAGATGGCCAAAGCTGGGCTACTTAGGTTCTGCTGTGTGAGCCAATCCAGTAAACTTCCTTTTATATCATTTATCCACGGTCTTACTTCTCCATTCACCATCTTGCTGGAGTGGAGCTAAAGATGTATTTAAGCCTTCTACCACATTTTAAGTCCACTTCATATTGGGACAATTATGGAAACGTTAGGATAGACATCTTTATAGAGCAATTAAAGACCCTACGTTTAAAAAAATTTTTCCATAGGCAATATTTGGTTAACTGTTCAGAACCATGAGTGTAAAGTAAGCCATATGTCTTGCAGAGGAAGGATCACACACTGCACGCTCTTCCAGTTTCTGTCATTTAATGGTCAGCCTCAGGCGCTCCTCATTCCCTCATTCGAAGATGATGAGGCATAACGTATCGGTGCCCTCTCACCACGGCATCCTAAACGAGGGAGGATTGCTTCTCTAGGGCTGTCAAGTGTTTGAGGCATGCCTAGAAGGTCACGCCCATTTCTCTGGGCCTCCTCGAATCTGGTTCTTATTCCGTTTTATGCCTCCTGATTTTTGCATGTAGTAGTGCTATAGTGAAAGAGATAATTTTGACTTTACAGTTCTGCAAAATTTATGATGATCAGATGATCAGTATTCTTGGATTTCCAGCTTTAGGCAAAATGTGTTTTATTAAAGTTCTATTTTTTCCTACATTAAGCCAGGCGAGCAGCTTGTCTCTTTCTTATGGAATCTACTGAATTCTGCAAATGTGGCTTTTTTTGATGGGCATTGCATATATCTCACCAATGTCAAAGCTGTTGCTTTTCTGGGTTTAGGTTCAGAGATTTCATGTTAACTAGATGTTTTCCATTGAAATCATAAGTAGTTTCAAGTCCTTGGTTTGTGAGTGGATGAGGGGTTCCTAATAACCTACACAATTACCTAGAGTATCTTAAGCTGTTCTGTTAGTCAACCACAGCGCAGACTAGAATGAGAGACAGATGAACATTCAAGGTTGGATTTTTTTCAGAGGGAGAGACAGGCTTACACACTGCTCCATGAGAATTGGTAGGCAGTTAATAGTTTCTGGGGATGGAAGAAACATTTTATTCAGTGGCGCAGCCACTGGTAGGGGTCCGTGCTCCTCTAAATGAATCATTATCCATGGTCCTGTCAGTTACTATAATGAAAATCATGAAGTCATCAAATGAAAGGAAAAACTATATATAATCTACAAGAAAGTGGAAGAGGAAGGAATAAGTGGGCAGGAAGCAGGGAAGAGACAACGATGGGGTGAATCTGGTCAAACTGCATTGTATGCACATATGAAAACACCACAATGAAACTGTTGTTATTTATGATTAATGAATGCCAATTTCAGGAAAAAAAGGAAGGTGGAAAGATCTTTGAACTCTATTGGTAAACTTCCCTTCATGTGGAAACCTCAGTCCTACCTATGGAATCTCCCAGTCCATTTCTCCCTGGCGTGACTTCAGGCATGCAGTGTGCTTCTGAGTCATCAATTTGACATATCTGGGAAGAGGGAACCTCAACTGAGGAAATTTCTCCCTTAGATTGGCCTGGGCCATGCTTGTTGATCGATAAAGGAGTGCCCACCCCAATGTGGCAGTGCTGTTCCTGGGCAGGGGCACCCAGACTGTATAGGAAGTGCAGCTGGGCAAGCCAGGGGAGACAAGCCAGTGTGCAGCAACGTCCTCCTCAGTTCCTGCCTCTAAGTTCCTGTCTTGAGTTCCTGTCCTGACTGTGTTCAATGATGGACTGAGACTTTGAAGTGTGAGATGCACTTTCCTCCCTAAGTTGGTTTTGGTCAGGGTGTTTTATTCCAGCAACAGAAAGGAAACTAGAACATGTAAATTTTTCATTTTACTTAATTGTTATTTTTCTACTGTATAAGCTCAAAGTTATTTTTGGTCCTTTATGAGCTCTATTTTATCTAGAGAAAATGGCAAACCTCTGTATATGAGAAAAAACATGTAAGCAATCCTTTGGAGGTCCAGGGACCAATTTAGTTTACGTGTTGAATTCTTCCAGCTCTTCCTAACAAGAATATTCTGGAGCAGCAATCTTGAAAAGGAGCAGTAGCCATAGCAACTATATAATACAGGAGGCTTATTTCAGACAGTGCTTTATCTTTGGGCATTTAACATGAGCGATATTGGAACAGCAGTTGGCATATGCCGGGTACCCACACATCACTGTTGGCCATTACTTTCAAAGCCAAGACATCGAAACAAGCAGATGACCTCCAGGAGAAAGCTGTGTTTGGGCTTTTCATTTTGGGGAGAACTGGATATTTGGTATAAAACCAAGTTCCATTTGGAAATCCTTTTCAAAACTGTTTCAGTATATTTCTTTTTCAGCAAATCCCAGTGAGGATGTATTTCTGAGGAGACTGAGGTAGAGAGAGCCTCTGCTGACCTCACTCAGTCATCACTCAAAGCCATCAGCATCTTTTAGATCAGGAACAAGTCCTTTGATTCCATCCCTGTATGCTTGTCCTGTGAAAGCACAGGAGATACAAACACATTTGACCAACCGACCTTTTCAATAAAATAAAATTTAAACATGCATTTATTTTTAGCATGTGGACATTTCATAGGTATAAGCCAACAAGTATAATTTCAGATATTTGATATTAAATAATGACACATAGAATTTTCTGAATTCAAGAAGTAGAAAACTGGTTCTGCCTCAGTTTCCAGTGTTCTGTAAGGTAGAGATGTGGGACCAAGTCAATACACAAATGGGGAATCCAGACAGAAAATGTGGATTTCTATTTTCATTCTAGAAAATATTCATTGAAATGTCAGTTGAATAAATTGTTTCTTATTTTATGTTGGAAAAAAAGCCAGGTATTGTGATTTATTAAAACAAATTGTTCTGAAATTCTGATTCAAGTTTGTATGTAACTGGTTTCTCTCTGGATAATAGCAATAGAAAGATGCTGTGGAAGATCCTTATTGTGGCTTTCTTTGGGTATTAGGAAGAAAGAATATATAGAAAGAGGATAGGAAATGTATATTAATTTTACTTGCATATATTGTGACAGAAATATCATATGAATCCGAGGAATATGCTGTCTGACAGCTTTTGTTCAGAGCTCATTACCGTGGACAGGACAGCTAACGCTCTCATTGAGACTCCATGTGACAGCTCTTCTGCTGGTGTGTGGGGATCTCATGAGGTGAGGAGCACATGTATATGCTCAATCTGATTTCACATTATCTCGTGGCAACCTTGTAAGTCAATAAGCAAAACTTGTAAGATGTAAATTTTCAAACTCCATGTCATTAAACTGGGTGATTCAAAGTGCCAGATGTTGCCTTGGACTTCTGCAGGACTGGGAGTTTGTTATCATCACACACACTCAACAGCTGTAAAGATCACGATTATGTTTATTATATTTACTGTGTTACTGGGAGAATTAGAAGCCCTGAAGTGCATTTTAAAAGGTTTTATCACTCTATAAATGATCCTGTCACTTTAAACTCTATCAGTTGAGCTCTTTGGATTAGTAATGATATTCTTAGGGAGAGGCACTAGAAGTGGATTTAGGAGTCTGAATTGAGCCCTTCACCATCAGTGGCAAATGTCAGCCTATCTTAGGAGAAAGGGATTGATGTTCAAAGCTCAATGAAGTTATTCAATTGGAGAAGAATAAGGTTCATTGTAAGCCTTCTGTTCAAACCCCTGTAACCCCGGTGTCTGGGTCATGATGTTGCTGGTATCTTAAATGTTTGAAATAATGTAATTTGGGTCACGTGAGATGGCTCAGTGGGGAAAGGTGCTGGGATTAAGGGTAATGATCTGAGTGGATCCTGGGGACCCATAATATGGAAGCAGAGAGTCAGCTCCCACAGGCTGTCCTCTGATGTCCACACACATGCTCTCCTAAGTGCATTATTTTGCCTCTAAAACAGGCAAACATACAAATGAATAATAAATACCAAAGAAATTAAGAGTATTTGCATTAATGCATTTTCAATGGTGTATAGAATATGTAAGGTAGAATTAAGAATTTATTCCTGTTTTTACATTTTAATTAAATATAGTTTAAGATGCATATGAATGCCAACTTGAAGATGAACTATGGTTCTCAGTTTGTATAACACCTTGGCTAGGATACAGTCCTCACCTATTTGGCCAAACACTAGGCACTGTGAGAGTATTTTGTAGTTCTGATGGATGTCTAAAATGGGCTACTTTTAAGCAAAAGAAATGACTGCACTTCAACTAAGTGTGTCTAATCCAATCATGTTAATAACACAGATGAGGTTTCCCTAAGGATGAAGGCATTCTGTCTGGAGACAGTAACTTTAGGGCCTCTCTAGGAATTGTTGACATCCTCTTGCTTCCACTTTTCAGTTCCCCTACACGATCTGCAGCCATACAAGACTGTCAATTGATATTAAATTCCATCATCTATGTATCTACCTTTGTATATATGAATCTATCTGGCATCTGTGCATCATCTATTATCTGTCATCTATTATCTATCTATCATCTATTACCTATACATCATCTGTGTATCACTAGCATTTGTCTTCCTTACTCCACTCTTTCCTTCCCTCCATTCCTCCCTCCCTCTCTCCCTCCATCCCTCCCTCCATCCTTCCCTCCATTCCTCTCTTTCTTTCCTTCCTTCCTTCCTCCTTCTTTCTTTTCTTCCTTGATCTTTCAGCAAACATCTCCTGTCAGATCTCTTTCACTAGTAGAATACTGGCATGAATTCTATCCAAATATTTAGTGACTTGATATTTACATAGAGGGATGACAGGAGTAAGTGGTTAAACAAAGGTGTTGATAGTAGCATCGGTTTATGATTGCAACCACACCTAATGGAAAAGAGAGCTAGTGTTAAAGTCCGTGTCTGGAAGGTAAGAAGGGGCAACTTTTTAGTTGCGCATGAATTCACCAAGAGGTTTGGATAGATAAGTGGTTTGGAAGAGCATGAGATATTCCAGCATCTGGAAGAGTAGCTCTCAGTGAACTCAGGTACAAATACAGCATTACATATTTTCACAATTTCAGATTTAGGAGCAAGGGCTGAGCCTTTCAGTTGAACTAGGTTCACACTAGGGCATATCCAAGATGGTGCTGTTAGCTATTAAGTAAGATTTTAAATTATTTACTTATTTTGTGTGTGTATAAGTGTTTTGCAAGCATTATGTAAGGTAACCATGCGTATGATGCCCACAGAGGCCAGTGCAGGGCGTGGGATCCCCAGGAATTGAAATGACCAACAGTTGTGCGCTGTCAGGTGGGTGCTAGGGACCAAACTCCAGTCCTCTGTGAGAGCAGCAGTGCTTTGAATCACTGAACAGTCTCTCAAAGACCCCAAAGTAAGATTTTTTAATGAATTTTTTCTCATATGGTTATATACCCAAATAAAGGGAATCGATACTTACTATACTGGTTTGTTTTGTTTTGTATTTTGCTTTTGGGAGTCTTACTTTGTAGCCCAGGCTGGTTTCCAACTCAGGATCCTCCTACCTCAGTCTCTAGAATTCTGGCATTACAAGTGTATGCCATCATGTTTGGTTGGCTTTGTTTTAAATTCACCATAACGTATGAATTCTTCTCTGCATATTTACATTATTTTAAGTACCTGATAATAATTATTTTCCCCAGGTATGTATGTACCCAAGGTTCAGGGCCTAACAAAAGACATACCGCAATTCTTCTATTCAGAGATACAAAATAAATATTTTTAGTTGTTTTAGGAGTCAGGATTTCCCTGCATCCCCATCTGGCCTGGAACTCACTATGTAGACCAGGCTGGGCTTGATCTCATAGAGATCTACCTGCCTCTTTCACTGGGTGCCAAAATTAAAGGTGTGTGCCACCAAGCCCAGGACTCACAAAATAGATCTTGATGTTACACATTTTATTTCAGATCACTATATATTTCAAAACTGAAAAGAAAGTCCCTTGCATAAAAAGCCTCCTTTTACTAACTTGACTCCATAGGCCTTAACGCAAATGACAGAATGCGTGAAATCCAGTGGGGGGTGGGGGGGTGGGGGGTGTCAGTGGGGGAAGGGTGTAAAGGTGATTAAGATATTCTGTATGAAATACACAAAAGTTCTATAAAATTTTACCGAAAGGCCTCATTTTGTGACAGTTCATTATTACTAGGTGACTTTTCTTTATGTTTTATTTTCTCATTAGCATACAGTGTTTTATGACCTCCAGAACCTAAAAGTATATGACTGAAATGAAAGCAATATAGTTGATATTGTATATACACAGACTTCAACTCATTTTGGTTTTTGGCAGATCTTTATGTGGTATATCTCTATAAATCTTCAGTCTGCTTTTGTTGAGAATTCTTAATATGCTTCTAAAGGACACCTAGTCATATTTAAGATAAGAGAATATTTGAAAAAACAGGAGAGTTTTTAATGACACATTTTAAAATTGTGGAATAAGAAATATAAACATGTCTTGATCCGAAGGGATCTCTGAATCTTGAGCTGGAAATGATGTGAGAAAAGTGTATTTTGTTACACCTTCACAGGAAACTTATGTTATAAGGCTGTGAGTTGTCATCACTGATGTTTGAATTTGATAGTTTAAACATAATCCTAAATAACACTTCATAACTTCCTTTTTTCAAAGAATATTTTCATTTATGTGTATGCATGAGTGCCCGTTTGCCTTTATTTGCACCCCGAGCATCTAAATGCCTGCAGAGGGCAGAAGTAGGCACAGGATCTCCTGGAACTGGAGCATCAGGTGGTTATAGGCTGCCTTGTAGGTGCTGGGAATAGAATACCAGTCCTCTGCAAGAGCAGCCGGTGCTCTTGAGCATTGAGCCAGACCCCATATGCTGCTTTTTAAAGAAGAGTTTTCACTGTTAGAAGGGAAAGGAGCAACAGTGCTTCTCTAGATGGGGAAAACCCTTCTGGTAACATGGAAAGAACTTGCAGTTGAGTTAAGTAATTTCCACATGATAAATACCAAACCCCATTCACATCTACTCTAAAGCAGTTATTGAAGGATATTTCCATCTCTTTGGCTCTTTACAATATAATAAGTGGCCGGATATGTCTCTGGCAACTACATGAAGAGTGTTTTCTATACAAAACAGGGAAACTGCACATGTGAACTCTCAGCACCCGCGACATCATGCCCACCACCTGCACAAGATCAAGTCAGATGAAACCCCAGCATGGAGCGGGGAGGTGTCACAAAGTCCCATGTTAGCTGAGAAACTACAGGCAGTTGACGGTTGCCAGGGAAAGGTAGTGCCAGTTTTCCTCAGGGATCTTACTCATGAGTGGTTACTCAAGCTCGAGTCACTGGTCCTATGTGCAGGCAGCATTAAGTGGGATCTGTGGTTTATAAAAGAGAACATGATTTTGTGAGGGAAAAGTGGGGGTGGGAATTTGAAGGGACAGAGTGGGGTAGATTTGATTAAAGCACATGCATATGTGAAATTCAGGAACAATAGAAAAGAAAAGGTCCTGAACACATATCTACTTATTTATTTATGGAAAAATGAATGCTACCTGAGCAAATATTGATATTTGTAGAACTTTTGTAATTATGACTCCGGTCTTTTTAAATGGAAGTGTACACAATTTATAGCTGGAGAGAGTGATATGTTTTTAAAGCTATTTAATTTTTGGTGTAGCAACTTGAAATGCAAGGAGATGGAGGAAAATAGTATTTAATCTTGGTATATGTATGGATTTAGGAAGTCTCTCATCACACTCTGATCTCATGGGATTTTGGAACATTGTACAATGCAGGAACAGTGCGGTTTGCTGTTAACAGAACCTAAAGGGATGCATAGAGGAATGAAATTACTAAACATGAGCATCTTAATTGATAATTCAGCCATTAGTATAGCCAGAAGATATCTCTCCCTGTTTGTAGGAGGTGATGTGGAAATGGCTTTTTCCATTAAAATGCACTGAGTATTCTCCCAAGCTTCATGAAACTGAACAGAGAAATGAAGTATCTTTTCTTGTATAGCCTTGACCAGGACTCTTCCGCCATAGACATGTAGTGTGCTACAGTTACTAATGTGGAGATCATTGCTTAGTTAGACAACCAAAGCCACAGGAAGCCTTTGCCTATGTCAGGCCCACAGTAAGAGAGACAGACCTGAAAGGTAGGTATTTCTGTTGTAAATAAAGCAATGTAGAACAGAGGAACTAGACCAAGTCAGCTAGTAAGAGAGGGTTTTTCGATTGGCCTGAGAGAGAAGAAGCTAAAGAAACATGGGCAACAGCAATTTTTCTGGAAGAAACAGAGAGATGGATTTCTCCAGGGAAGCTGAGAACTTTCTACTGCGTCAGTGGAGGCGGAAGGACCCGAACATAAACGTGGGGTGGAGAGGGAGCAGGACAGAGTATGGCCTGTTTTTCCCACTAAGAAATAGTGTATACATAAAAGTCATAAAATATGATCCATCAAAATACTGCTACAACTGAAGGAAGACAGAAGAGGGTTCCACAAGTGCCGTCCCCAACTGTCCTTGCTTAGGAATTGGAAGAAGTGGAAGATTCTCTTTTAATGATTCCCAAAAATATGAGGACAGGCTGGAGGATAAAGATTCTATAGAGATCCTGACTGAGCACAAGGCTACTCAGCTAGTGGATCCATACATATCACACCAGCATGTGCTCTGAGAACACTGCAATGCCTTTCTTCTCAGTAACCCTCTGTCCCTGGTTTTGATACAAAGGAGCTTAAGAAGATTGGTTTTATTATTTCCAGACTGTCATGGAAGCTATCCATGCAGGATGATTCTTATAATTTTAAACTTAAATTAAGAATGATGATAGAAAAGGAAAGAGTCTTACAAAGAATGAATGGTCCTCAGGTATGAGAAGGATACCTGAGATGGAGTAGGGGATAATTTAAAATCAGATTACCAGATTCTGCATTTGAAAGAAAAGATGCAATGTTTGTCCTTCCGAGTCCAGCTAATTTCACCTAAGTATCTACCACACTGTCAATTCTCCTTTACAGTTAACACTGTATTTCTTCTCTAGGGTTAGATAAAATCCAGCTGTGAGTAGGTAGTTGTTCTGGGCGCCAGATTTTCTACTCACTGGCATCCAAGCTTGGGTGCAGATTGCACATTTTGTGAACAGTGCACCAGTAGGCATGGATGTGCAAATATCGCTGTGATTTCTCCATGGTCTGCTTTTGAAAGCCACAATCACAAAGTGATGTCCTGACACATAAGAATATGAGGGTTCACGTGTTATTGCTAGTCTCTTACCAACAAAACGTAGGAATATCCTCAATTTCCATGCAGTACAAGCTCTCATAATGGCAGTTGCCCTGGCACATTAAAGACAGAAGTTTCAGAAGAAGAGAGAGCAAAATGGACTTTTTTCCTTGTATGAGTAACCTACCTATTAGATGTAAATGCTAAGGGTGGGTGTGTTCAAGACAAACAGAAGTGGAAGGCATGAAGAGGCATGTCAGAGAGGCGTGCAGCCGAAGCTGGGGCACAGCGACGGCCTAGAGCCAGGCAGGGGCCAAGTCAACAGGAACTCCCCTTGGTTCTAACTGGGAAGGTGAACCAGGGCTGTGCGCTCCAAAACGAAGGTCCCGAGAGCAGAACTGCACAGCCCTCTGTCAACACATCTGGGGTCCTGGGGCAGCAGTGGCCACGAGGAATCTGGATCAGAGGATGGCAGGAAGAAGTCAAGTACCAACCGCGAATCGAGGACCAGCTAGATGGAAGCTCTGCGTGTCTGGCACTGTTTGGCACCCAGCCTGGGTTCTCTGTGGACTGCGCCTTTCAGGATGTGATGCCGCTAGGAGCAGCGGACAGAAAGGGAAAGGAAACAGCTCAGGAAGAAGGGCGCGTTGTGGGAGAAAGAAAGGGAAGCTGTGAGTTTAGTCCAAAGAGTCGAACGTTTTCGGTCCAGTGACTCTACAAGGAAGGATGAGGAGATGAGGAGGTCAGAGGAGGCACCACAGGCCACTGGAGAAGCAAGGTGGACAAGCTCAAGGAAAGAGAAGCAGAGCAGAAGAAAGGGGAGGAGGTGAGAGGCCCCCTGTATCTGAGTCCAGGTCTTCAGTGCGGCCATGGAAACAACTGTAGAGAGAAAACAGGAGAAAGGGAGAGAGCACAGCCTGGAAGAGAGCTGGGAGGCCAAGGAAAACCACCACCCGGCTGCTCCTCTTCCTCCCCACTGCTCTCCCTCCTCCCTGCCTGCCCTCCTCCTCCCTGCCCATCCTTCTCCCTGCAGCTCCTCCTCCCATGATGCCCGGCCACTGGTTCTCACATTCTCCCGTCTTTCCATCAGACCATAAGGACTTACAAGGAACAGACGTACAGGGCTAAAACACTGAGGCCTGGGCGGGTGGTCCAGCAGAGAAACCCTTGTCCACAAGCACCTTAAACAGAAACCCCAGAAGCAGCCCCATATCCCGAGGAAAGGAACCCTGGAATATTCTTCTGTTAATGATGATGGAAGACTTCACAGAGCTTCAGGGGAAAGAGGCGGGAAGAAAAGTCAGGGCAGAGTTTCCTAGGAGTTGGGGACAAATTGCCTGTGTTAGAACGTCAGAGGAAACACAGACATTAAGAGAGAGCTGAAACCCATGTAAGGACATCAGTATGTGTTTCTATACCAGATGAAATGGGATGTAGTGTGAGCTCCATCCAAGGACAATGAGCCAGAAAAGACTTTCAGCTGACAACATATTTCAGCGTGAAAGAATTTTGAATATCTATGAAGAACAGTGTTCTGGTTACTCCCCTGCCCCACCTCGCCACCCAGAATCCCTATATTTTAAACAAAGGCTGGAGAGACTTACCTTAAGATCACTGGCTGCTCTTGCACAGTACTAAGTTTGATTCCCAGAACCCACATGGGGGTCTCAGATACGCCTGCACCTCCAGCTCCAGGGGGACTAATGCCCTATTCTGGTCTCCATGGGCAGTATGCACTTGTGACATATACACAGAGACACATGCACACAGATGTACAAATAAATCATAAAAGCACAAAATAAATAACTAATTTGTAGGCACAAAGCAAACTTAGACCTCTTAAGTTTTAATCGCCTCACCCGCCTTGTTACATTCTGGGCGCTAACACTCAACATGCATTCTGGCGCCAAGTGAAGACCCCACAGATGACCAGGTCTGAGTTGTCCAGTACAAATAATCCAGAGGGTCAGACAGGCTCTGGACCAACCAATTCCAAGGTTGGACTCATTGACAGAGCCGCTCAGCTACAGAACCTTTAAAGGCTGGCTGAACCCTGGAGAGCTTTAGGGATTGCAGCCAGGCTGGTCCCATGATTCTCTTTGTAAATAAATTTTCCTTTTTGCATCATAGTGGAGTCATGGGGTTTGTTTCCAATTCTGTGACCCTAACATTTTTGGAGGTTCTACCGAGGTCTGGGAGCATATACCCCATTGTGAGCTCTCCAATGCAGCTGGCCTCATAAGCGAAAGAGTCTCACATGGTCTTTTGTAATAAGGTTGATACATTTCTGTGTCAAACATGGAAAGCAATATCAGGATTTTAACTTCTTATGGTATAATTACTGGATTTTAAAATGACTGTTAAAAGTTTTTACACTGTCTTATGCATTTACTGGTTTTTACAGTGAACAAATTTGGATTCTGATTGTTTCCATGACATCAGTTTTTAAGGGGAATTATTTTGGATTTTAACATCTTTGTAAGATATGTTTGCTAATTTCTGAAAATGACTTTTAAAATCTTACATTGGTTGTCAGTTTCTAAAGAAAAAAGGATTTCCATATCAACTCTTTACAGGTTCCTTTAGGTATCATTGTTGTCTGTGTTCCTTATTCTTTAGATTGTAGGTATTTAGTTCAAAATTAGGTATGCTAAATTATAATATGTTTTTATGATTCAGACAGACTGGGAGCCATTTTTAGAAGAAACTACCCTATAAGCTAATATTCTTGCCTCTTGTTTAGTTAAAGAAAAAGTTGGATAAATAAGTTATAACTTTAAAAAAAAGTTTAAAACATTTAAAGAGTACTTATTAAATCTTTCAGATTGTCATTGATATAAATAGACTAATTAATTACGGGTATAAGTTTTCATGCCTCAGGTATACATTAAGTATAGCCAGAGAGGAACTTGGTTTTGACAGTGATACAGACAGAAACTTCTGGCATCCTAGTCCTTGTTGATCCTGGGTGCTCACCAAGCACCCACGGCTTCATAAATTTAAAAATATTAAATAAAATAATCTTAATATTAAATGTTCTGTTTTAATTAATCAACCCCTATTCTGGATAAAGGATCCAGTAGATGAAAAGACTCACCTGTCTGGACAATGTATACAGATTATAGAAAGGGCAGATGCCTTTTATGTAAATCATATTGGGAAATTGTCACATGGTGTTTGAGCTCACAGAGAAGCTGACTCTGGAGTTGGGATTAGCCCTCCCAACTGTAGCCTGTTATCTCAAGATGTTTTTTAAGACTTTGACAAGAAAAAGAGCAAAACAGCCTCAAAGATGTTATACTATTAAAAATAACTAGGGAATAAACTAATTTCAACAAAGGTTATTATTATCTCATGGTATAAAATATCTAACAAAAATAGTTATTTTCTATTTTATAGTAAAAAATATTTTAATGGTCTAAGGTGTACCTGGAAACTTGTAAATTGCAGGGTGTATATGGGTAATATTAATTATTCATTAGATTATCTTATGTATGTAATCTGCATTACATGTTCTTTTATTAAGATGATGCTGAACAGCATACTTCTGAGTCCAGTAACTGCCATCCTCATGACTTCAGCTGTGCCTATTTGCAAACATTCATCACAGTTGGGTTTGTTAACATTTTTGTTCTTTCACTGAGGGAGAAGTAGGGTCATTGGACCCTCATCTGGGAATCCAGCTACTCTTCCAAGCCAGCTGTATGTAATTTTGTCCTAGTCACAAATGGTCTCTTGCATTTGGGGAGGAAATCTGGAAAGCTAGGAAGAAAAGACTTGACGTATAAGGTTATAGAAAAGTCAACATCCATGCTGGATAAAGAGTTTTCAGTGCAGCTACTCTCAGGTCATCCATATACCTGTTAGTAATACCTTACCCATCAGTATAAGAAAGTCAGTTTGCCAGCAGCAGACAGGAGGAGTCCCCTCATTTGATGTGTGGGAAAGGGTGGAGGCTGGAGATTAGACTGAGAGTTAGTACATAGACATGTATCACAGGTATGGGAGAATTGTTGGAGAAAGGCTTTGTCTTCAGATTGAACCAGAAAGTATTGTTTTAAGAATATGAAGAGGGTTTGACTTGCTGGGTGGAACAAAGAATGTAGAAACACATGAGGGTCTTGGGAGTTAGGGTTGAGGAGAACTGGACTGTATGGTTTGGAGCACTTTGAGTGAATTACAGGAGCCCTTTTAAGATGTTATGAGATCTGGGTACGTTAGGACAATGTCTTTGTCTAATTAATCAGCTCTGTTATTAGCAATGGAGAGGTATTTCTTGTCCTTTTGATGTCCTGGCAAATGTAGCCTGAGTGAAGCTGCCTCTAGCAGGTCTGTAATATGGGGCATTTGCAGTGGGTGGTCCCTCTGGGGTTAGAAATCCCCTTGGTCTCCATACCAAATGTTAGAATTGTATGCTGTTGTAAGCATATTTAGAACCAGTAAAAATGTTAATTTGTTTTCCCTTTGCCAGGGCTAGTCGTTTGATGAGTGCCCCTTAATTAAGGCTGAATGGGGAGGAAGCTTTGGGTTTCTATTAGAGAGTATATGGTAGGATTTTGAGCATTTCCTGGTACCATGGCATAGCCTGCTGCAAAAGAAAAAGTTTTCTGCCTGCTTCAGTCTCTGAGCCAACCTGCATTTTGGGAAATAGGATAATCATAGATGTGAGAAAAGAGGTTTAGGATAAGATCTATGAATTCAGAGCATGAATGTGAGGGTTCGTATTGATCTGTCAAAGGGAGAATGCTAGGTAGAAGAATATCTATTATGTACAAATCATCTTAAATTTTCTGAAGTAATAGTTCAAATAATCTCAAGAACAAATGTATGTGCAATCAAGGTTTATTCAAGAATGTTTGGTTTTTGCCCAACCAAAACCTGTCCAGCAAGATTTTCTGACTTATCTTCACACATTTGGAACTGGAAAAAGAAAGGCCTAGGGAGTTGGGGTCTCCTCTGAAAGAGGACCCCCCTGAGGAACAGATACTTAACTGACCTTAAAAATGAAACTAAATTGGTTTATTTTGGCCAATTATATTATCTTAAACACTCAACAGGAAAATATAACTGAAGATTGAAATGACTGGTATAGCCTTCAAGAGTCCAAAGGATTGCACTTCCCAGATATCAGATTTATGTTCACATGTTATTTGCATAATTTCTCACTAATGATTTTACTATTATTAGCAAAAATACTACTCAGATATAGGACTTCAAATCTTGGCCCACTTCAACACTTTAGTGCATATTTGAGGCCAAGAAAGTTAAGCCCACCATTGTTCTAACCTAAAAATTAAGTGATAAATAGTTTCTTTTCTATCCCTGTCTAGAAGCCATTTGGGAGGGAACATACCCTGATTCTAGTCACTCCAGAAAGCTATCAAAGTGCCTGAAAACAAATTCTGACTTCAAGACTCTCAAATTCAGCCTTGACAGCCAGAAAGAAACCCAGAGGGAATGCAAAAGATGGATGTTCTTGGAAGTCCTAAGCAAGAAATTCTAATGGATTTTAATTTGGACATTTGAAATTTTCCTGGTTCTCACTTTTCTGGTTTCCTGTCTAGAACGTACAGTGCTAACTGCTCTTGCCTTTACTTCTTCACGTCTCCCAGGCAACAGTTAAGGACTTTCTTGTCTCCCTACAGCTAACAATTATGCAATTTAGGGGACTTTTAGATAGACATACTGAAGGGGTACCCCAAATTGCCACAACCTATGTCCCTGTTCAGCTTTAAAGAACCAGAGCGGTCAGTGCCCCAATTCCCTATTGGAAATTGGGTGAGCTCTTCAGAGGGTGATATGGTTAAAATAACAGGTATCACTTCAATTGGTACAAGTCCCTGTTTGCAAGCCCCCCCTGGCTAACTTCCTTGTCCCTGGCATAGCCAGGCCTCTTTTATTCCTTGTGGCACTTACCTGTGGTCAGTGCATCTTAAATACACTCCAATTTTATCAAGATGGTCTTGCACACTCACTTTGTGCAACTCAGTCAATCTGGGGATGGCTATGTCTATGAGAATTGTGCCAAGCTACTGCCCCTCTCCCCTGAAGTGCACCATCTAACTGCTTTTTCTGCTTCTATAAAATGGTTGGCTTAAAGATTTAATCCACTTACCATTCCAAGGGGGTAAATATAGGGACAAAGCAAACTTAGACCTCTTAAGTTTTAATTGCCCCGCCCCTCCCTGCTACTTTCAGGATGCTAACACTTCAGGGTGCATGCTGGTGACAAGCCAAGACCACACAGATGACGGGGTCTGAGTTATCCAATACAAATAATCCAGAGGGACAGACAGGTTCTGGACCAACCAATTCTAAGATTGGACTAGCCCGCAGAGCCAGTCAGCTAAGGAACCTTTAAAAGCTGTCTGCACCCTGGAGAGTGCATGGCAGTCCCCCAATCTGGCTTTAGGGACTGCAGCCTGGTTAGCTGCTTGATTTGCTTTGTTTGCCAAATTATGCAAATAAATTTTCCTTTTGGCATCATAGTGGAGTCGTGGGGTTTGTTCCTGATTCTCAGACTCTAACACAAATGAAGAAGGAGAACCTAAAAGTTAAATAACAGTTTAGGACATGTATGTATGTAACAGGTATTATTAATTTCCTTTGATACAGTATGGAAAAATTCTGTTATCTAGCCATTTTCCTTATTAGTGTAAATTGTGTATTAGAGTTGGAGAGACAGCAGAACTGTGCTTGCAACTGACCCTGCTGAAATGTGAGAAGGACTGCTGCATCACTGATGGCCTTGTGGATAGGACAGGACACTAATCAAGGAAAATTCAAGAAGGTAAACTTTGCTCTGTGACCTTCAGAAGGTCCTGAGGTCTATGGAAGCCTTGAATTTTGGTCTAGTGAGGTCCATTTCTAAGTTCTGGCCTTGAGAGATATATCATCAATATTTTCTTGTCATTAAAAAAAATCGATAGCTAAAAATAAATGACATGTATGTCATAATTAGCTTCAATCGCCAATTTGTCTTAACCCAGACTCTTGAGAAGAGAGAGCTACAACTGAGGAATTCCCTCCACCAGGCTTGCCTGGAGCTGAAGAATTTCTTGATTGCTCATTGAGGTAGGTAGAAGGCCTCAGTCCTCAGTCCATGGGCAGTGCTTTCCCTAGGCATGCAGCCCAGAGCTGTAAGAAAGGCAGCTGAGCATGAACCTGGAAGGTAGCTGGGTTCCTCAGTGGCCTGTGCTTAATTCTTGCTTACAGGCTCCTGCCTTGAGTTCCTGCCCTGACATCCTTCAATGATAGAGTGTGACTTGGGAGTTATAAGAAGAAATAGCCCTTCTCCTCCCCATGTTGTTTTGGGTCACAGCAGGAGAAAGCAAACAAGGACAGTCTGTATTCATTCCTGCAGTGGCCAGCTTAGTGATGACCTATGTTCCTAGCACCGCAGATAGTCTGACCCCTCTCCCCTCATCCCTTCTCGTTCTTCCTTTTCTGCTTCCCTCTTCCCATTAGGTTCCTTCTTTCTTAAGAAGATTTTAAGAAATATTGGGAGAATGTGTACTACTGACAAAGGGAGGTCACTGGAATCAGTTTCAAATTCACATTGAACAGATGGCCATCCCATACTGAGGAAGCTTGGGGTATTAGTTACTTCTTCCACCATTGTGACAAAATATCTGACAGAAACACCCGGGGAAGGAAAGGTTTATTTTCCCTCTCTTTAGAGGGTACAGTCCATCACAGCAGGAAGCCATGGCAATGGCCAGAGGTTTCTCAGCATCTAGCTGGCAATAGCAGCAGATGTAACCTCAAAAGCCTTCCCCTGGTGGCCTACGTCCTTCAGCCAGGCATTACATCCTAATGGTTCCAGAATCTCCCTAAGTAGTCCCACTAGCTGGGGGTCTAGTGTTCAAACACACACGTCTGCGAGGACATTTCAGACTCAAACCTTTAACATTGGGGAATAGGCAGAAACTGCTTTGTCAGGTTGGGTAGGCAACTGTTATTCAATTTGGAGGATCATGTCAGTGTTTCTAGATCATTGTTAAGGTCACACCCTATGAATTTTAGGTAGTTTTATTCCTATTCTCTAGCATATGTATCTATATATATACATATCTATATACATATATGTAGGTGTGTGTGTGTGTGGTGTGTGTGTGTGTGTGTGTGTGTGTGTGTGTGTGTGTGTGTGATTTAAAGCATGTTTTGCTCTCCAGATTCAGTCAATATGACTTTCCATGCAAAATGGATCAGGAACCTATTTTGTTGAAGGTCATTATGAAGAGAACTAGAGATAGAGTCGATGCCTTTCTTACTGCTGACCTGAAGGTAAACCACAGCTGCTTATTAAGACAGCAGAACGGGAAAACAAAACAATCAAAAAATTCCAAAGCAACACAAAACAAAAATGAGCCTGCCCATTGAAGACTGATGTTGAATACCAGGTTTCAGCAGAATGTAAAGCAGCTGGTCTAAAAGGGTCAGAGAGGAGGAAAGGCTCCTGCTGACTCAGTCACTGGATCAAGTCTAAAATAACTCAGTGTCATACTCCGAGAACCATCCGTCTTCCCCTCTCAGCACTAATCTACTTTCTGATATTTAAATGGAGACAGGGTAGAGATCATCATCCTAACATCCATCAAGCCATCTGAGGACATTAATTGTTCTGGTTCACTGGGGATATACTGTTGGATTTAATTTTTGCTTAGACCTTAAATGAAAAAAAGGTAGAAAACTGAATTTGGAATTCTGTGAGCTGAAAAATATGTTTGTTTGTTCCATTTGTCCAATTAGAGATAGAAATAGAGCTGGGAGATGGCTCAGTGTATAAAGCAGTTGTCATGTAAGCATGGTACCTGAGTTCCTAGAACCAGCGTAAATCAGATACGCTACCTGAGTCTGTAATCCTCGCACTGCTCTGGTGAGATGTGAAACAGAGACAGGAAAATCCCCAGAAGCCCAAGGGCCAGTTAGCCTCATGTGCACAGTGGTGAAAGACAATGGATCCCCTTTCAGACATACGTGGATGGATAGGACGGACACGAGAGGTTCCCCTCTGACCTTGTAAAGGGAGCTGTGGTACATGCTCTCCCACATGCAAACACACACACACAACACACATAACACATACACACACAACACATACACGAAAGAGAGCTTTTTTTTAAAGAATGATAAAAAGAAACCTTGTTTTACAGACCCACTCTACAAACTCAAATCAAGTCAGCCTATGTATTTATCAGCTGATAGAGACACTCTTAGTCTGATTGATAAACTGTGGTAGCAGGCAACTCCAAGTACATTTACTGGCAGTCAGAATGTATTAATACTTGAAAAGTCAAGATTGTTCTCTTTTTTTGGTGTAAAATGTACATCATTTTGGTAAATGGCACAGTCCCCTTTGGGGTGCCCACCAGAGTATTATCTTGGTTTCTCTATGAATGATGGAGACTATGATAGATGATCAGGTCATACATAAAGAGTGAACTCTAGTAATCTTACCTTTGTAATTTGTTGATTTAATCCATTATATAAGGAATTTCTAATATATTAACTTTGTTTAATGAATCCCAATTTCATTAAACACTCAAATGATTCAAGTTACTTTGAGTTTTCTACAGATCTTTCTGTTTATTAATATTGTTATGATACAATGATACTATGTTCTGGTTCTCATTTTTCTCTCTGTATGTATATATTTGTAATTTATGTATGAGTGTTTATTGACTTCATTATAATCATTCATAGTTAATAAAATTATTATCTTCATTGTACACATCAGGTACGTCTTAGTCAAGCAAACAGAAATGGAATTTGAAGGTTTCAGAATGTATATATTACAGCAACTCACCTAAATATTCTCCCTAATGTTCTAAGAGAGTCTTCCTGTTCTCTCACTGTTCATGTGTCAAAGTGAGGAATTCAGGTGACTATAATTCTGTAATTTCTGGAATTGGTTTCTGTGTCTGATGTATTCTTATCTCAGTCAGTGGCTAGGAAAGATTAAAGATTGTTCATAAGAACTCAAGGATATTAATTCTATTCATACAGGTAAGTTTGGGAAGCAAAGTCACGGAAGAAATAGTATTTAAGGTTTTGAGCTATCATTTTCTACTTTTAATGCTGAACAGTTTCATCAGATAGCCAGCTCAGCCCTAGTCTGTGGAGTTCCCTAATATTATCATTGTGTTCACTAGAAGTGGCCACTCAGACATTAATCTCCTCTTCTAGGATTGAACACCTGCTAGAGGCACCTGGAATCCATTTGTGATGGAATAACCCCTGCTTTGAGATCAGGTTGCAAATTCAATTCAAAGCATCTGTCTCACAGGGCTTTCCCATAACTAGTTCCAGTTTTTTATATTTCTTATATGTTTTATTAGTTAAAGCTTAGTAGGATAAACAAAATCTATACTACATATTTCAAATACAAAGTAAAGTGAGTTAATGTTAATAATGTTACACAAGATCTGGGTATTTATTTGTGTCTACATATGGGAACTTTTTACTTAGGAATTTTCAGAAGAGCATTAATTTCCTTTAAGTGTTACTATATAATGAATCTTCCCCAGGATTATTCGCCCAATACACAATACAAATTCTAACAAAACATGTTGAGAATGTCAAGGCATAAATTACAAACTCTTAAAGTTTTTCATGTTTTGTGTTCGCTTGGTTTCTGTTTCCTTGAATGTTTGCTTTTTCAGGGGAGTACATGGATAAAGTGTTTCTTTGCCCTCTTGTGTTTTCTCGTGACAGTTAAGGGTATCAGTCTAGAGTCAGAACCTTGGGTAGGAATGACAGTTTTACCACACACTATCTAGGTGCTTCTGAGCAGTTACTAAACCTTCTTGAGCCTCTAAAATGTCTCATTATAAGAGATAAAATATTGATAGCTCCTTTTAAGGTGGCTATGAAGATTGAACGGTACATTTTGACACTAGTCAAAAAATGCTAGACGTGGAAAGAGGATACTGTTCACATTTCCTTTCCTATGTGGTGACATTTGTTGTTTTGGATGCTCCAGTCTTCAGAGGAAAGGTAGAAAAGAACGAAGAGATAAGTCCTGTCTTATCAGTGATTGGGCTTTCCAATCCTACCTCATTACCATCCCGATAAACTGTTTTTCATACTAGAGCCCACAAGAGGCTGCAGTCTTGTAAGACAAGGATGCCCTGTCTCCCTGACAATTTGATTGTGAAAAAAGAGACTGTACTGGTGTGTGTGTGTGTGTGTGTGTGTATGTGTATGTGTGGCCAGGGAGAATGTGGCTGGACTGATGAGCTGAAGGTTAGACTCTGGGACCATAGGTCACTAGGGAATTTGGGGAAACTTGTAGCTTGACCATATTCTAGGGATAACAACAGAGACAGCTGACAGACTAGCTTTGATAAAGGATGTGGAAGTTTCAGCATGTGGTGTGGAGATTTTATGACCAAGAGAATAACAATTGAGAGAATTCTGTACCAAGCAGGACTGCAAACATCTTATGTGGCGTTAATTCAGTGTCTACAACAGGAGCAAAGCTAGCTGCTGAATGAAGCACTCTATGAAGACAGAGTCCCATCTAAGAAGATCATTTTCTTTGTCCCTCTCCTATTATCTTCTGGAATTCCTCTCCAGGGCCTCTATTGTAATTCTCTCTGGACATGTAAGGCTCATCTGGAGGGAGGTACATGGGCAGAGAAATTAAACATGAAATTCCTGACATTTATTGAAAACTTAAATCACTTAACAAGAGGTTTTGGTTTTGGTTTGGGTATTATTATTTCCTCCTCCTTCTCTTTCTCCTCTCCATCTCCTTCTTCTATTCTTATTCTTTTATTCTTATTCTTATTCTTATTCTTATTCTGACAGAGTCTTCCTGGAGTCCCAGATTGCCAGGAACTTACTATTTAAACCAGGCTTTCACAGAGCTCCACCTGCCTCTGCTTCCAAATGTAGGAATTGAAGACTTGTGCCACAATGCCTAAAGGGATTTTTTTTTTTTTTAAAAAAAAGGGGGCTGGAGACATGGCTCAGCAGTTCAGAGTACTTGCGTCTCTTAAAGAGGACAAGAGGTCATGTCCCAGTAGACCCTTGGGGTAGCTCACAACTCCCTAGTTCTAGGATCTCCCACCCTTCTTCTGGCCCCTGGAGGTACTCACACATATGTGCTCACATCCTCACACAGGCACACATACATGTAATTAAAAATAAAATGATCTTAAAATGGATATTAAATGAGAAATTTGAAGTTTTGACATTTAAATTTCATGATACAGAAGATAAGGGCTTAAAGCTACCTTTACATTAGAAGAGAAAATAAAATAAAATCCATGATTCTCTGCAATCTAAGCTGTGCTGTGCCTAAATGTGTAAAGTTATATAATTTCTTCAGTCATATTTGACAGTACAACACGAACCTTTCTTTACCTCCATTAACATGAACTATATTCACATGTACAAAGACAATGGTTCCAAAAGAACTAGGAACCAATAGTTCCAAAGGTACATAATGTACACATATACTCTTCATGTAGGTAAAAATATGACTTTTTTTGAAATAATTACAAATATTCAACGCAGAAAAAAGACAAAGTTGAAGTAACCATGTACTTACTTTGAGAAATTGAGGAGTCGTTTCCCAGAGGCACAACACTTCCACAGAACGTTCTTTGAGGAACTGAGTTCATTGCCTTCCACAGCTTCTCATTGTAGCCTACCCAGTCTTCAACTTTACTTTATTCATATTTGCTCTTTTTGGGGTCTTAAAATAGACTTTGGTTAAGCCAGCTGTTCATGAAACAGAGGAGCGAGAGAGAAGAAAAAAGCTAGCTCAGGAAAGCACAGTGTCTGGCTGGGGGTCTGCATAGTTGCTATACTAATCAATATCACAGTAATTAAAATCACCCATGATTAATGTGCTGGGTTCTTAGAGGGCTTTGTTGTCTGCAAAAGCATTTCACAATCTATTTTGTCTAACTGCCCAGCAGGAGCAAGCCCCAAATCACCAGGTTACCTTTTGTCCTTAATTTCCATTTGAACCAGTCTTGTCTGCAGGAATACCTTTCCTCAGGCTGCAATTGTGTGTTTTCCCTTTTTGTGCAGGAGGAAAAAAAAAATCACTTTTCTCTCAAAAGCAAACTGGAGCTGAAATTCAGATTGCCACTTACTTTGCCAACAATTCATTGAATGCAGCTTCTTTGCATAAGGGGTGTCTCCTGGGATATCAGGACTCTGACAGGCTAGATCCATCATATTCGCTACGCTGAGGCTGTAGCCATTGGCCTTATTTCTCGCCCTGAGACAGAACAGTCAATACTATCTTCCTCTTGTCTAATCAACCATGGCTGGGACTCTTAAATCTCAAGTTCTAATCCTGGCACTTGATTTATGCAATCCTGGAACATTGACATTTTTTGCCATGCACACACAAATTGGGCACACACAAGCACTTTACATTTTAAGGAAGGCAGCTCCCTGAAGGAGGTAGTTAGATACTCATCATTTGCAGTTACTGAAATAGCCTCAAAGGCTCAAAATAAATATTCTTTGGATACCAGGTTATACCTGGTATCTTCTTTTCCTTTCATGAATTTCAGGAAGGGATTTTTTTTTTTAACTTACAGCTGATGAAACACACAATGATGACATAAAATAGTCTTTTGGAGGCTACACTTAATGGTAAAACCCTCCATTAATTTGAAGTCTTAAGCACACCCCTTCTCATCAAGTATCAAAGAATAGTCAAATTGGCCAATTTTAATTCCATTCTTCCAAGTGATTTGCACATTTCTTCATTTATTTCTTCACCCTGCACACTTTCCCCTTGAGAATTCTTTGAAATATTCTTTAAGAAGACAATAGAAATCATGTAGAAATGACATAGCCTTAATTGCTTTATTAATATACTTCTTTGTAATTTTCTACTTTTTTTAAGCATTCAAGTACAATACTGTTGAGTATGATCTACTCAGAATCAGAAAGATCCTGTAAATCTTTCTCCAATCCATTCAACAAGTATATACAGACACTCTATATTCTAGTCGGCATGGTTAAACTCTCTCCTGGCTATTGAGTTTTAGCTCTACAAACTCCCAAGAGAATCACCTGTGGGGTGAAACTGGCAGGGGAGAGCATCACCTTGATGCTCTCTCAGTCACTTCTTTAGGTAACAGGGGCAGCATAACAACCGTGGAAGGGATCTGAATTGTAGCTGCAGGTGGTCCAGTAAAAACTGAGTCTGCTTAGGTGAAAGCCTTTGATGTAATATTCCAAGACTGATGCTGATGGTGAGATGGGGGCTTCAATATAGGGGTGCAAGTAGTCTTAGGGAGTAACAATTCTTGATATTATCTGTTGAAAAGTTGAACAATTTCATGCCCTTGAATGGTTTCCTGAGAATGTCATGAAATGAAAAATAACCTTATTTGCAACTTTTGTTTCTCTGGGAAATAATTCCTCCTGAAACAGAAAAGACATGTTAATGACAATAATTAAATTGTAAACATCCTTCACTGTGCACTGTAAAGTATATGATCATACATTGAAAATTATAAAAACAAAATAAGATAGGAATTGAGAATGCAAAATATATAACATTATGTGTAAGTGTCACCCAGAGAAACAGAGCTGTTTGCTCTGCTCTTCTAAATATTGTAAATGGCAGCTTCCTATCAGAAATTCAGGGTTTTCATTCAGTTTTTATTTCTGACATTTCTCAAATACAGCTAGGAAGGTATTTGAGTTCCTCTTACACCCATTCTACATTTAGAACTTGTCCTATATTTCAGCAACTTATATTTACCATCCTGTTCTGAATGACTTCTTAGTCTCTTCACCACACCTGTGAATCTGAGATGTGAGAAGTCTGCTGGGGGCGGCACTCAGTTCAATGGACCCTGGAAGAGCACAGCTGAAAGAGGAATTTCTCAGTACAATCTGTCTCCTCACCCCACCAGCCTGATCTGTGTGGAAGGCAAAGACCCCGCCTGATGATCTAGTGCTAGGTGGTACTGAGTAGTGATTTCCTGAAGTGGCCGTGACAGTGGCCAATAAACATGTTCAGGGAACACACTAACACCCTTTCCTGCACCGGGTTTCCATTCCAGAATCTCTGCCTGGAATTTCCTCCACTTTCTCCTGCTCTTTGAGGGGTTCGTTTTAGTACAGTAGCCACAAGTAGAAGCGGGTAAGTCAGGGTGGCTATTAGCTGTACTGCTTCATGTAATTCGAGGTGGGCATGGTCTTGATTCGTGTTTTTGATAGCCCTGTAATCTTGGTTATAAGCCCCTTTTCATTTTGCAAGCCAGTGGTACTGTAGGCAATATATGCTATGATTTTTTAAAGACTTACTTTCTTCAATATATATTTTGTTGAATTTTTGTGCATTTCTTACAGTATATCTTGATAATATCTGTACTCGTCTCCCTTATTCGAACGCCCCCTATAGACTGGCCACCAGATTTCATGCATTCTGTCATATATGTTAAGGCCTATTGAGTCAAATTCATGTCCCCAGATGTCCCTGAGTGATTCATTCCCCGAAGCCTGGTCAGCCTATCTAGCATCACTCCCTTAAAGAAGACCAGCTTTCCTTCAACCAGCAGTGATCAGGTGCCAATTGTTCCTCAGCTGAGGTTGGGGATTCTTAGCCCTTCTATCTGATCTATGCTGGGTTTTGTCTGATTGAGTTTGCCTGGGGCCTTGTACATCTTGTCACCATTGCTGAAAGTTCATATGAGCAAGTTCTCAGAAGCCTGGAAGCCCTGTTTTCTTGTAGCCATCTGCTACTCTTGGCTATTACAGTCTTTCTCGCCCCTCTCCCTCAATGGTCCCTGAGCTCTGAGTGAGGCTTAATATAGGAGTCCTGTCCAGGGACATGCACTCTGAATTCTATTATTCTCTACATTTTGGTCAATTTTGGCTTTCTGTGTTAATTGTACTCAGTTGCATGAGGTAACTTCCTTGCTTAGAGTTGAGAGATGTTATATACTGTGAGCCATCAGTGTAGAGACTCCATTGTAGATGTGTCATTTAGGGATGGACGTCTCACAGACACTTATTCTACGTGTATGACCAGTTGTGGAACTCTGTAATAGTTTATATCTGTTGCAAGAAGAAGCTTCTTTGATGAGTGGTGAGAGATTTATTTGCCTATAAATATAAGGATATATACTTAGCATACAGTAAGAAATTACATGTGTCGAGGCAAGTGACAGATCTCTAGGATCTATGACCTCTCCAGTCTTGTGTATTTGACTGTCTATATAGTACCACACATACTTTGCCTTCCATTGAGCAGGCTTTAAGTACAAATTACATTTCTCTTAATTACCCCAAGACAAAACTGCCACTATTGTATTGATAAAGATGGTTTGCTGTGCCAGTCCTTGTTGTGGTTATTATGTTTTACAGCTATAATTGCATCATTGTTGGATTTTCTCCCTCAGCAGTTTGTGCAGTATCCTCTGAAGCTATGAGAGCTCGTCTTCAGGGAGAGTCCTCCATGTTAGTTCTAACTCCAGTGCAAGCCAGATGGATTATATCAAGATGGTCTGGCTCAAGAAATTTGGGAGTTCTCTAAATCTCCTTAGGATAGTACAGGTGTTAGGGCCATTAACATCTGTTGGCTAGGTCCAAAATGAAACAGTATGATATAAATTTGTGCAGAAAAAGTTAAAATTTTCTTCAAAGGCAATAGTTTTTATTTTTCTCATACCTATTTAATATCATGGTAATAGTCTTTATTTTGTGATTATAATTATGGAAATAATTTTCAGGGGAAAAGGGAGCATCGGACTTGTCTTCACATGTTTGTGTCTAACTTTCCATGCTTGTCTTAGAAAGTTCTTCTGGAACACCTGTCTATTTGAGACTTTGACCCATGCTCCCGACCCCCCATTTATCTCTCATGCTGCATGGAGCATCAACATTTTACTTGAGTATTTAAATTTTATTGATTTTGAGTAATAATAAGAAAAATACAGTAACGATTCATAGAAATAAATGGCATGTCAGATCATTCTAGTTTGCTCTGTTCAAAAGAGAAGGCAGAACAAAGTGACCTAAAACTGTGATGTCACGTTTGCCTTACCTCACTCACTCAGGAAGATTATTTCCAGTTGCACTCATGTACTGGCAAATCCCACAATCCTATTTTCTTATGAGCTGAATAATATTCCATTGTGTGTAGGTGAATTCCTTCATTGTCCACTCATCAATCAATGGACATCTAGGTTGTTTCTGATTCCTGATCATTAAGAAAGGGGCAACAAGGAGCATGGGTTAGCAGGTATATCTGAGGCGGGATATAGAATCGTTTAAGCCAGGAGTGGTATGGCTGGTCATCTGGGAGAGCAATTCCAAGCTTTTGGAAGAATCTCCACAGTGATTTCCATGGGGGCTGCACCAGTGTGCACTCGCAGATGGGCGCTCTCTTCTCCCGATATTCTTTTGCGAGTCTTTGATTACTTTTTGGCCCTTAGACGCTCTGAGTAGGTTAAGATGAAATCTCAAATGGTTTCAATTTGCATTTTCCTCCTGCCTAAAGCTGCTTAAATTTAGAAGTATTTCTCAGCCATCTGCCTTTCATCTTTGGAAAGCTCATTGCCCACTTCCTGGCTTGCCCCAATTTTAACTGGGTGGTTTGTTTTCTGATGTTTAGGGTTCTGTAGGTCGGAGGCATAGCTGGTGAAGATTTTTTTCCTCTTTTTTGTAGATAGACTCTTCATTCGATCATGGTGCCGTTAGCTGTATAGAAGCTTTTTAATTTCATGAGGATCCATTTGTTCATTGTTGGATTTAATGCTTATGCGACAGAAGTCCTTTCCTGAGCCTAAAACTTGGATTGTATTTCCTAATTTCTCCTCTGTCAGATTCAGAGTAGTGAGTCTTCTGTTGAGGTCCTTGGTCTATTTGGAGTTGTGATCTGTACCTGGGCAGAGATAAAGATCTAGCTTCATTCTTCTACATTCTGCTATCCAATTTGACCAGCACAATTGATGAACATACCCTCCTTTCTCTGGTATGTATTTGTGGTTTCTTTGTAAAAAATCAATGGCTGTAAATGCTTGGATTTAAATCTGGGTCCTCAATGATCTTACACAGATACATGTGTCTGTTTTATGTCAGTACCATGCTGTCTTTATGACTGTAGTTCAAGGCTATGATTTGAGATCAAGGATTGAAATTCCACCAGAATTTCTCTTATTATTGAGAATTGCTTTGGACATTCTGTTGTGTGTGTGTGTGTGTGTGTGTGTGTGTGTGTTTGCATATTTGCATATAAGATTATTTTTTTCAAACCTGGCAAGATATGCCTAGTGGTGTAATAATGGCACAGACGTTCTGGAAGTAACTAGGCACTTTATAATTGCACGTAAGTTCTGCTTAGTAGGAATGATTCCATACCTGATATTGATGTCAGGCCTAGGTACCTGAGACTAGAAAGGACACAGACCATAGGGGAAAGCCTAATACTATTATTCTGCTGAATATAGTATTAAACTGACTTCTAATGACTTACTGCAATACCCACAGATCAATACATCTCTCAACCACCACCAGGAAAGCGTCCTTATATAGTAAATGTTGATCAATATAGAGATCCACAACTGACCAAGGTGTAGAGAGCAAGACACTGCAAGATTCTTATCCCTAAATAGGACACATGTATCAAACTTCTGCCTCACAAGGCCAAAGGATCATTGCAGAAGATGGAAAGGAAGGATTCTAAGAGCCAGAGATGGTGGAGGACTATAAAAAAAATGGAGATTTTTCTGACAGTTGGTCAGTTACTCATATGAACTCACAGCAATGGTGACAGTGTGCACACATCCTACATATGCTCAAGCCAGAAAAAAATTTTCCAGCATTGAAATCAGGAAGTGGGTAAGAAACCCCAGTCCTCTCTGAGGAACTATTGGCAATCAATGACTGCTGGGTGAGGGAGTGTCAGTCTTGTTTAAAGGTGAGGATTTTGGCAGGTTGGCCAAACTCCAGCAGCTAACCCCACAGAGAAGGATGTTTGGAGACGCATAAATTTGACTCTCTAGGCCTTAATATATATAAAAATATTTGAAAGAAGATAGTAGTAGATTTGGGGATTTCATATAGGGGAGGGGTGAAATACAATAAAACTATATTGCATTACATTCTCAAAAATTCAACAAAAGAAAGTTAAAAAGGGCAACAACCTGGAAACAATAAAGTGTTGTAACTGAGCATTAGATGTATATCCTTGTCAGTCATATAGAACTCAATGTCTTGAGTTCATCTCATCAGAATTGAGGTACTTAATTCGCCTCAAAGCTTTGAGTTTTGGGCATGAAGAATAAAATGGAACTATTAAATAAAACACAATTTTTAGGTTCTTGACAGCCATGCAGATATTTTAAGTTTGGTATGATGCGTGATTTTAGTTTTATGTTTTTCTTTCCTTCTGTGTAACTAAAACTTGTAACGTGTTTAGTTTTTCCAGTGTCAACCTTCAAAGAATATGAGGAAAGGATATGAACAAGGGGGACAGAAAACAGGAATAAGAGATTAACTTTGAGAGAGTTCTGGCACTGTCCTAGACAGTACAGGCAGTGAAGGAGTTCAGAGTATACGAAGAGGGGTGATTTTGATGGAGGTGATCTCTGAGAGCCATCGCTATAATTATTAGCACCTGTTTTTTCTCCATCAATTTAGCTTTCTTTGGATATTGCTGCCTGATGAGGCTGTTCTGTTACTTATTGCTTTGTGCCAAGGGAAAATAATTTATGCAGTAGCTAAAAGCCTTTTCAGCATGTGTGGGTTATAGGGCAAGCATAAACCTTGTGTGAAGTCAGTTAGGCGTGATGGGCACATTCCAAAACATTTTCTTCAATCGTCTACCTAATGAGATGGCAATCTTGTTTTCCTGCTCTGCCTGTCCTCTGTGATCTATTATCTTTCAGGACAAACTCAAGGTTTGGGGATATTAGAGTTGTTTAAGTTCTGTTTCTTAAGACATGCCCAGTCACCTGGATGGATACATAGTGGAAAGCCAGAAGATTTTCACTCTAAAAACCCAAGAGCATTCTTGGACACTATTTAAAATACAGTGAGTAAAAACTTTGAACAGTACTTACATTTATTATAATTGTTAAATGAAAGACCAGGGCTCATGAGAGCAAGTAAAGCCAGTTATTAGGGAGCAGGTTGAAAATATAAAATATGAAGAAACACATTCATATCTCTAAATTGCTTTTCATTTCTCCTTTGTCATTTATTGTATTTTCTATATTCCTGATGAAAGCATTGGAAGGCCATTATGCCCCAATATGCTCTCTATTTTTATGTTCTATGTAAGTTTTGGAGACATAAGTCCCACAATTTTGTTATAAAAATATATATGAAAGTACATCTGTGACCTGATACAGAGAATTTTGTAGTACACTTCTCACTGATAAAACAATCCACATGTACTTATTAGCAATATGTGTTTTGTTTTCCTTTATATCATCACACTTACTCTCTACATTTCCTAATTATGGTCTATTCATTATGAGTGTGTATGTGTGCACATGTGTCTGTGTACATACATGTCCTAGCCAAAGGCCTTCTAGATTGTGTTTAGGGTTACCTGGTGATGTCGGAACAATGTGATAGCACAGTGTGTTCTTCTCATGCCTAAGATTAATTTGTCTATGCTGACTCAGAACATCACTGGTACATCTTTAAGAAATGGGGCTGGTGGTGCACGCCTTAATCCTGGCACTCAGGCAGCAGAGGCAGGTGGATCTCTATGAGTTCAAATACAGACTGCTCAACAAAGCCAGTTCCAGGCCAGCTGGACCTAGAGGGAGAACCTGTCTGAATAATGGTATGTTCTGGCTGGCTGGCTGGCAAGTTTATGTATCTTAGGGATAAGGATATGTTATTACAATCAGTGGTGAAGCAGAACAGGAATCTAGCTATGTATGTACACACGGAATTCCCAGATGAGGAGAATTCAATGTTTGCCACACTTTTCCAGTATCTCTGAAATAATCTATAGGTAAAAGCCTCTTTTATGATTTCCAAATGCTAGAAACTAGCTTTATTTTAATCATAAATGGTTTTGACAGTTATATGCACACTGAATTTTTAAAAATATAATTAATAATTTGTTTGAAGAAAAAAATCTACTTTGAGACACTGTCTCTGTATGTAGTTCTAACTTGTCTGGCCTTCCCTGTGCAGACCAGCCTGGATTTGAACTTATGTTGATCCTCCTGCCTTAGTTTCCTAAAATGCTGGGAGCACAGGTGTGAACCCTTGTACCAAGCTAAACTTTTGTAAATTTAGAATTTCTCAAGACATAGGTTACAAATTCATGATACTGGAAACAATAAAGAGCTGTCTGGACCTCTACACAATCCACTGTCAGCTACTGTTACAGTCAGAATTATCCCATGCACAGAGCAAATATCCATTCCATTTTCAAGTTTTGTTGGCCATGAGTCATTGGGCATTGAGACGTTTCGGTGTAAATTACATTCCGCATGGATGCATTCTGTCTGTCTTCCCTGTACAGAGCCTAATCCCTATGCTCAGCTGACATGACAGTTAACATCCAGCTGTTCAGTAGTGTCCCTTCAGAGAATTAACTCTGGCCAAAATAGGAGTATATCGGCCTTTCAGAAAAAGTCCTCAGTTGACGATTGACTTTCACTGAGCTTAAAGACCTCAGTGTGTGACCGGCACTGAGTGTTCCCAGGATTGCGCTGCTTCCTATCCCCCCTCGCCTGTTAGCTGTTCAAAGTCATGTTTAAACACTTGAGATTATAATCCTGTCTCCTTAGCTTCAATAGCTGCTCTTGAGGGCTCAGGGGGCACATGTGCACACTGCAGCAGGCAGTGCGAGATAGCCATTCCCTACAATTGCTCCAGACTCAGTGGCAGAGGCATGTTCCCAAACACTGCTGTTATAAAAACAATGCAATTTTAAATTTTATATTCATCACATCACTGGGAAAAAGCTTTTCAAAGGGGAAAGGTGATAACAATTGTAATGATGCACTTTATTGAATGCATCCACATACACATTTACTTATGTATCTGGGGGTGCTGGGGACCGAAGTAAGCATGATTAGCCAATATTGGACAGGTAATGAATAAAATATATACTATTGTTTAACTCTGTGCCTTCACAGATCTATATTTCACACTTAAAGCATGTAATAGTTTGATCACCAAATTTTTATTGGGAAAATTTATCTGACTTTATACTTCAGCAAAGTCATGGTTGAAACAGTGAAATCAAATTTTTAAGTCATTAAAATTTTTCAGAAACTTAATGAAGTCAATTTAAAGTTTTTATTTAATTTAAATAAAACAATTGAAATGCATTCATTTCTAAATCATGTTATTCACATTCAGGCGTGTGGCAGGCACAGATGTCTAGAGGCCCAGAGGCCCAGTCCTGGTTGAATTGGTCAGGGCATTCTGTGTTGAATATGGAATTGAAACTGGGCTTCAGAAGAGAAGAAAAAAAATTTCCTAGTAGGGAAATTCTTGTCATATTACCAATCTGTTTGTAGGCAAAATAATTTGTTTTTGATTTACTCTTTTGGGGGTTTATTATTCTAAAGCTACAGTTGTCACTATTAAATATCTGAGCAGGGCTGGAGAGATGGACCAGCAGTTGGGTGTTTGTTCTTACCAAGAATCTGGGTTGGGCCCCAGTACCCACATCAGGCCTCTCACAACTGCCTGTAACTGCAGGTCCAGAGAACCTGATGTCTTCTTCTGGCCTCTATGACACCTGCACATAAGTTCATACAGGTGCACACAAATACAAATAATAAAAGTAAATAAATCCTTAAATAATTGAATGTAACATATTTCTATCTGCTTTGGTCTGTGTAGTGATCAATAATTTTAAAAATAGCCCAATAAATGTCCTGTCTGTTGCTTCATTTGTTCTTCAAACAGTTGTTTTAGTTGGAGCTGTAGGCATCTGTGATTTGATAATAATAAAATCATCCTTTACAAACTGAAAAGTTATTTTCTGAATACGAGTCCCCCGGCTGTAGAGGAAGGGGGATTGTTCTGATTTTCATTGTCCTAACCATCTTTGCTTTGTAGAGAGTAGCTGATCTTTTGTTTACAAAAGCTTGGGTTGCTGTTTAGTTTTGTCTTTGTTCTTGTGTTTTCATATTGTAGTTGCAAGGAATTTTCAAATATCCATTTGCTGAGTGATCATTCTAATGAAAATGCATCTCCCCCTCCCTGCAAGCCTAGCTTGCTTCTTCCCCCTGCTGCTCTTGGCTGAATTGTTCTGCTCCCTCTTATGGAACAATGTGTTTACTTTCTTCCCTTTTAACTTTGAACCTTTGTGAACCATATTATACAGTTCCACAATCCACTTTCTCCTGTGTTTTCAGTGTGGAATTCAGTGTCATGTACTCCTGTCTTCAATAAGCGAAAGTTTTTCATGGTGCTCTGAATGTCTGCCACAATAGGACAGGACGATAGGGCGCAGCGCACAAGGCTCGCTGTGCAGGTCACATTTCTTGTGGGCTTTCTGGGCCAGGAATAATGAAGCATAGGATTCTGCAAGCTGCATCTCTCAGAAGGAGAGATCAAATCGTTGTGCCTAAGGAGAATGGTGGTGCCAGGTGTCACGGCATGCAGATTTACAAAGTTCCAGAGGTTATAGCATTTCATTTGTCCTTGAAATTTGGACAGTAGTATGCATGTGTGAAGGAGAAAGTGGGAAGCCATTAAGGGTAATGAGAATGATATGAGCAGAGTATGGTTTAGAATTGCAGATGACACTTGTAAAGAAGCCAGAGCTGACGGGCCCCAGTAATACTGGAAAATTTATTAATTACATACTCCTTGTGTGCTGCACGCTGACGTTGTGTACAATAGAAATGGCACTCTCCCGCAGAGGAGGAATTCGGGCTTGGGCATGATTTCAGAGCCTCTGGTTTGAGATATCATGCTATTCTGTGCCCTCCTTGAAACTACACATATTACTGATACCTTTTTTTGCTACTGACAGATAGCTGTATTTATCAAAATCCTAGCTGAAAATAGCCCTAATGCCTTTGCCTACAATATTCAAAGATATTAGTTCAGCAAATTAAAATGATGATGGATTCCTGGAGAATGAGTGATGTAATCATGAATATACTTTGTGACGTACCCCATAATACAAGTTCTTTCTTCCTCTGAGCATTTCTTCTGTGTTTTCTCATTTAGCATGATGACTGTGTGAGTGGCAGGTGGGACACTTGAGTCCCTTCTGTTAGGAGGAATGAATTTCTGGCTGCTGTCTCTGTTAGCCATTTATTCCTCATGTGGAGAATGACACCCTTTGCCTGTGTTTTTAATGCCTCATTAACAGCTAAGAGATGGCCAGGTCATATTTCAGATTGTATTTTCACAGGGGTGCAAATCTTGGAGGCATCTAAACAGATCCCACTCACTCTGACTCAAGTGTAGGGCTGGTTGTCCATACATATCATTTTTTCTCAAGGAACTGAATCATGTCATGGATAGAATTTAGGCTTTCACAGTGAGTGGAACAGGATAAAGGGTACATTGATTTTCATAGGTAAGATCACAGAGAAACCAAGTCCATAAAAGACTTGTTCCTAGGTGACACAAGGTCACCACGTAGGTGCTTTAGTGCTATGTAGCTGCTCTGCAGCCCAAGCACTGTAACATGGAGCTGTGGTCTGCAGAGCTGCTCGGGCGCCTGCATACCAGAGCCTTTCCAGTTTGGGCTCCACTGAACAACTTTCCTTCCTTGATACCCCTCCAGGAACTCCGAAATCAAACAGCAGTTTTATTGACATGATCGAGTGAGCACCATTCAGAAAGGTAAGAGAGAGGGCAAGGTTTCTCTTATAGAGGACAGGAGAGTCTATAATGTTCTTAATCCTGACTAATTTGGTGGTCTTAAAACAATTATACAGATATGTTCATTTATTTTCTATGTAAATACAAATCCAGCTTAACACACACAGATGATCAGTAGATGATGAATAGCCGGTTAGCTAGCTAGTTAGATAAACAGACAGCAGGCAGGAGCTCTCCCTATTAGGCGGGGCTGGAACTTGGGATCCTCCTGCCTCATACTCCCTAGTGCTAAGAATGCAGACATATTATACTACTGCACCCAAACAAAAATGAAATTTTCTTATACTATTTAGGTATATTGATTTTCCCCTTTTCTGGCTTAGAAAATTTCTATGATCAATTATACATGAAGATTGGAAGAAAAATCACCAATGGCCTTGGGTCAGGGCTTTCCACAGACTAGGAATGACAGACAAAGACATAATCAGGGGAACAGAATACATCCTGCTCCCATTGTCCTCTCAGGCACATTTATATACTTGTATTTTCTTTGTATTATTTTTATTCAAAATATCTTCCTCAGTTGCCTTTGTACAAGCTTGGTTTCCTTGAAAGAGTGAAATATATGTAGACTCACTAATTTCTGCTCAGTGTGTTAAACTGTGGTTTAAACAAGAGTATAGACAGGAGATTTAATGTGTAAAAAAGTAGTAGGAGTTTTCAAAAAGGGTTTTTAAAAATTACTTTTAATGCACTTGTTGAAATGTAATTAAAATTTAGAACAACAAAAATAAATTCAGGAAAAACTAGTGCAAAAAGGAAGGGAAGATTCTATACAAAATAATCAAGAGATAGAAATAAATTTTGGAAGTTATACAACCATTCCCTGTGGTTTAAAATTCACTCTAATTCTCTATTGAAAAACGCAGGCAGGATTCTAGAGAAATTCAGTGTAAATCAAACAGATGGTCCTAATGAATATAAAGTGTTTAGACTTCACTTGGAGCATTACAAAATGCTCCATCCTTATGAAAGATGCGGTTGACTGTACAGGTATGCCACAAGGTCAACCAGCGGGTTCAAGATATACCTGCGTGAGCACCAGGGAAACATTTACTGTGTCAAGGGATCAATTTCTGCTGATACAGAGGACATATTTCATTGTATTCAGGAATTAATTGAATCAAATCCAACTATTCCAGCGATGTTTCATTGGTCTAGGCAACAGAGGTTTTGTTCTATGAATTTGGTATTGTTTTATCCTTCCACTTTTATTTTCCCAATATATAAGTGATGAAAGAGCTTGATTTGCAAACTCCCAAGACTGTTTTTCTGAGATACAGTTAAGGCATAGTCTTTTGTTTTGATTTTGTTAAACCACTTTCCTTGACATAAATATAATGAATTCATTTATGTACTGATTCGCTTCCTGGTTCCTGGAGTTTTTCTACTAACTGCAGCTAATGAGAGTCAATAATATTTTTGTGCTGTTAATATTTTCAGAAATAGATACAGCAATAATATTTAATAGCTTTGCAAAGTTTTCTAATTGCTTTCATCCCCTGATGTTTGACTCTATTTACACATCTTCAGGTCTCTTCAAAAGGTGAAGGTTGAGAGGAAAGCTTTTAATTTCCAATTGGTTGCAGCAGTCTAAGAGTAGCTGTTATCCTCTATAATGGTTCTGCGTGAAGTGCTCCGCCCCATGGAGATGTGACACTTAGTCATGTAGAGGCTTTCAAAGGCAAAGATCCATAAATAACAAATAAATAACAGTCAATCACAATGGCATGAACAAAACCAGTGATAAAGCCAGACATAGAGATTTACTTCAGTGCTAATATTTGTAAAGCAATGCAGCCAAAATCTTTACTGGCCCTTACCTGCAAATAAAGGGTCCCCCTTGAAGAACAGAGGAGAGGGGAAACATTTCATGCACATGTGTCTGGGAGGCTGATTATATGTCTATCTCAGTACTACAGGAAAGCAGGTTGCCTTCTGTGGTAAGCAGAACAAGGACTCTGCAAAGATATATGCTCATTCCTGGGTCCTCTTCTTATGCTAATTTACACAGCAGTGAGAAATTAAGGTTATGCATGGAATGATAGTTGCCGGTCAGTTGGTCTGAAAGCAGTATTATTCACCCAGGTTACACATGTGGGCCCCACGTAAATGGGACAGAAATCAGAGCTGGAGGTAGTGGGTAAAGTTCAATAAAAAGGATTCCAGGAAAATACAGAATTTCTACATTACAGCGCTAGACAAGGCAAGAAAGGCCTTGTGCTCTATAGTGTGCCCTGAATGCATTGCCATCCTCCTGACACCTTGATTTTGGTCTATGTTGAACTCCTGACCTACAGAAGTATAAGATGATACGTTTGCATTATTATAAGCCATGAGCTTTGTGATACGTTCTTACAACAGTGATAGAAAACTATTACAACTCCATTTGACCACTTTGGCTGAAGGTATGAAACCACGTGCTGCTGACTCAACCACTCACAGTCAGGCTGCAGACTTCTTTTGAAAATGTCATTCTTCAAAACCCAGTCCAGCAGAATATTGAATCAATGTAACCAGTGGTGTGCTTGCATGTGTCTCGGCCCTAGAGTGTTAATGGCTGCTTTAAAGATTGCTACAATATGGACATTTTTGTAGCTTATGTTGTGCAAGGGATTGATACATGTCCCCTCTCCATGGCATTTTTCCATTTTTCTCAGCAGTTATATATTCTGCTAATATACTAATTATTAGTATACTAATAATTTACTACTAATATTTAATTTATTTTTTGTTCTAATGTAACAGTTGATTTGCTAGTTTTATTTTGGTCTAAACTCCTTAGAGATTTCATGATTTTCTCCATCAGAGTTAATTATTATACTTGTCTACTATTTTGTATCTTTTATAAAGTTACTTTTTTATTTATATGTGTGTGCTTGTGATTATACATATACATGTACATGTAGGTATCACAGAGGACAGAAGAGGGTACATGATTTCTTGGAGCTGGGGCTACAGGTGACTGTGGGTTGCCTTATATTGGTGCTGGAAACAAAACTCTGGTCCGCTGCAGGAGCAAGGACTCCTAATTGCAGTCCCTATTTTTCCAGTCCCTGTTATTGGCATTTATAATATAGTAGTCTGTTTTCCCAATATCTTGGAAACACTAATTCTAGCATCAAAACTCTGCAGAAAATGTGAAATGCATTGACCAGGCAAGGCTAGGTTATACTGAAGCCACTAACCACCCAAATCTAATTTTTTTCTTTTTTTCCTGAAAATTTGCAAATTTCTTTATTTTGTAATTTTTATTGAAATTTTGTGTGCTTCATACAGAACATCTTAATCATTCTTAATCATCATTATATACCCGTCCCCACTGGCACCCTCTAATAACCTTCTAGTCTATCTAGAGCCCTTTCCTTTAAGAAGATCGGCTCTTCCTCATCCAGCAGCAATCAGCGGCCAAGGATTATTTCACTAATATTGGGGCTTATTGAAAATTTCCAGAGTTCTGTGTTGGGGTTTTGTCTGATTGAGTTTGCATAGGTCTTGTACAGGTTGATACAATTGCTATAGATTCATATGAGCAAGGTCCCAGGAGGTGTAGCACACTTTTTCTACAAGTTCATATGCCTCTTCCCTTTCTCTTATGATCTTTTTGCCCCCTCTTCCACAATGGTTCCTGAGCCCTGAGTGGGTGGAGTTTAATATAGGAGCCCTGTCTAAGGACCCACATTCTGCAGATTCTTACTCTGTTTTTGATCATTTATGAGTTTTTGTGTTCCTGGCCCTTTGTTGCATGAGCGAGTTTCATTAATGAGTGTTGAGAAATTCATTAGTGTTCTCTTTACCCCTTGTTCTATGTCCCATGAGCCTTAGGTATAGAGGGTGTACTGTAGATGTGCCACTTAGGCACGAGCAATTCACAGACAATGACTGTGCATGACCAGTTGTGGAATTCTGTAATAGTCTCTGGTCCAAAAACAGCCGAGTGGTGCCTGGAATACTTGACTATTCCTATGAGAATACATACTTTGCACATAGTAAGAAATTACATTTGTCTAGGAATGTGACTGTGGTGATTTGAGTGAGAATGTCCTCCTTAGATTCTAAGTATTGGGACATTTTTGTCCCCAGATGGTGATACTGTTGTGGGAGTTCTTAGAAGATGTGGCCATGTTGGGGAAATATGTCACTGGTCGGGGGAAGTGCTTACAGAGCTCTTAGACCTTTCCATATTTTCAGCCATGCTTTGCTTTCTGGACCTGCTTGAAGATGTGAGTGTATAGCTTTGGCATCAACTCTAGCAACCTCTGCCACCATGCCTCTCTGCCATGGCGGACTCTTGCCCCATAGGAACCCTAAGCTAAATTAATTTTAAAGTAAGTTCTCTTGGTCAGTGTTTCTATCCCAGCAACACGTAAGTGACTAATACAGTAATTGGTACCGTACAGTGGGCTGTTGTCTGGGAAAGCTAATAATATGTGTATTTGGATGAATGTGGAAGACTTTAGAAGTTTGGGTTAGAAAAGCAGTTGATTATTGCAAACAGATCCTATCAGGTTTTTCTAGTAGGTGCTTGAAAGAAAGTAGTGCTGAGAACAATGTATTTCCAGAAGGAAATAAGAACTTAAACAGAAACTGGGATATTTTAGCCAGGAGTCTGACTGGAGTCTGCTCACAGCCAAAAAGCTTGCTTGAGGCTAAGTTGAAAAGCAATGGACTAAATTCTTTGCATTAAGATATTTCAAGAAAGTGTAGTATAGAAATGGTGGCTATTAATGATGAATATTATGGAGATCTACAGTGTGAAAGAATAAATGTGGCAGAAGAAATGCAGACTATACAGTGTGAATGGAATAGGAGCACAAGGAAGATAAATACTAGAACCAAGGCATGTGCTAAAGGAGAAAATCCCTTTAATAAAGAGACTAAAGTGATTAAGGAGAGGCCTAGAGATTTGCACTTAAACTGTGGCAAGAATGCCTCCAGGGCAAGGCCACACCCAGCTAAGACTCTAACTTGTGAAAGGAAAATGCTACAAGGGTTCTCTACCAGAAAACCACTGAAGAGAAAAGCTTTGAGAGTGGGTAAAGCAGGCTGGGGTCCATCCCAAATTTGTAGCCAAACTTGGCAGAGTTGTTCACCTGGTGCTGGCTGTAGAGGCATGAAGGATGCAGAAGTGAAGGGTCATGGGTTCTTCCTCCGGGGTTCAGAGAGCTGCTGAGGCCAGGCAGCATGCAGCAGTGGTGTCCCTGTGTAAAGAAGGCTGTGACAGGCCAAGAAGCCCTGACAGGCCACTTCATGAAGCCATGAAGGTGAAGCCTGGCTGGCAGTGGAGCCCCCAAGAAGATGCTGGTGATGCCAGAGATGTGAGACATCTACCAAGGAGAGCTGCGTACAGGGAGTGTTACAGGCACAAGGAGCGATGTATGCTGCACACAGCAAAGCTGGGTGGGTTGAGCCATCTGAAGCCTTTGGAAGTGAAGTCCCAGAATTCTCACACTGAGCTGCTGGATTTGGTGTTTTCCCTGCTGGTTTTCAGTCTTATTTCTGACTGATATTTCCTTACTGTGCCTCTATTTCTCCATTTTGGAATGGGAATGTGTATTTGGTTCCACTGTGTGTTGGGAGTGTGTAATTTGCCTTTTGATTTTACAGGGACTTATAGTTAGGAGATTACCCTGAGTCCCAAAAGAGACTTTTGTGTAGCCTTCAGATATGTACATAGACTCCTGTAGAGTTATTATATGTGCAATTTGTCAGTAGGTTGTTGAACTAATATAATTCCCTCTGTTTTTTTATACTAGCTAGGCATTATTTATCTCCCCTCTCTCTTCCTGTCTATCCCTCCCCATTTAAAGTAACCTCATTTTCCTCATTTCTCCCTTGGTAACACCTGTTTCTATTGTTCTTCTCTCTCAGGTTTCTTATTCATACAATATATTTTGATCATATTTAGACCTCCCATCTCCATCCATCTTACAGCCCCTACCAGATTTCATATACTCTGTCATATATATTAAGAATGATCAAGTCAAATTCATGTCCCCAGATTTCCTTTGATGTTTGTCCATCCCCTGGAACCTGGAACTATCTAACATCACACCCTTAATGAAAACCAACCCTCCCTCTCTTGGTAGTTATGGATTGTCAACAGTTTTTCAGCTAAGGTTGGGGCATCCTACCCACTTCCTAACTTCTATGATGGGATTTTGTCTGGTTTGAGCTTTCATTGGTCACGTGCATGCTGTTACCATTCCTGTAAGTTCATATGAATACTTCCTAGCTCTGGGAAATTCTGTTTCCTGGTGGTCATCAACCACCTCTGGCTCTTACAGTCTTTCTTCTCCTTCTTCTGCAGTGTTCCCTGAACCTTGTATGGCAGAAATTTTGATATGTTTCTTATTCATGGGTAAGCACTCTGTAGTCTCTCATTCTTTACACTTTGGCCAGTTGTGGCTTTCTGGATTAGTAACTATCTGTTGCTTGCGGAAGCTTTGATGATGAGAATTGAGAGATGCATTAATATATATTCCTCTGACCCTTTTTCTGCTGTGTTTCTGAGCCTAAGGTGTAGAGGCTATGTGGAAGATGGATCATTTATGGCTGGGCACCTCACAGAAACTTATTTTCATCATTTTACTGCTTGTGGAACTTTGCATAATCTCTGTTGCAAAGAGAAACTTCTTTGATGAGTAATGAGAGCTTCTCTGAAAATATAAGGATATATATTTAGAATACAGTAAGAAATTACTTTGGTCTAGGGATGTGATGAAAGTAGGATTTTTTTCTGGGATCAGTGACCTCTCCAGCCAAGCCTATTTGGCTATGTTTACAGTGACGCACTCAAGTTTCCTCCCATTTGAGCAGCCTTTATATCCCATTTAGCAGCTCTTGATTACCCCCAGTATAATAGAGCCTCTCCTGCACCAATAGAGATTGTTTGCTGGGCCAGTCATTGTTGTGGTCATAGACTTTACAAACTGGTAAAATCATTGATTGGTTTTCTCCTTCGGCACTTTGCACAGTATCTTCTGATGCTATGGGACCTAGATTTTGGGAGGAAGCTTCTGGACAACTTCCAGTTCAATTGCTCTGTGCTCTGTATCTGACGTATGTTGTGTCTTCAATGATATAGTCTTACCTTCAAGTTCTGGGAGATAATTAAAGGCTGTGGCAATTGCCTGTGTTATTTTGGAAGTCTCTTGGACTACCTGGACCAACAACAAGAAGGGATAACTTCTCAAAGGGATATGTGGCAAGGCATATTTCTTACTCATGCTAAGGGTCTGTCATGGAAACTCCACCCACAGTTGTGAAAGAAGGATTACTGTGAAGTAGGAACCATGCCCCTCCACGATGGCTCTTAAACCTGCTACCCAGAAATGGCATACAGCGCACAACAAGGATGAATGTTATTAAATCTGCTCCTGATGAGTCAGGAAAACATTCTTTAGGAGGACTGCTAATATTGATGAACAATAGATTCATCTTTTTCAATGAAATAGAAGTCACCAAAAAGCTGTGTTTAGTGTGGATACGAGTACATGTTAGAAGCCCACCATGTTTGAGTAGTCCAATGACAGAGAAGCTGAGAACTGCGTGAGCCAAGAGTCCTGGCTGTGGAGCTTTCATAGAGTGTAAGTGGGGACTGGGACTGAGCCTGCAGAAGCAGAGATAAGAGAGAGATTTCCACAATGTCTGTTTGTGGCATGCTTATCCAAGAAGGAAAAACTTTCACATGAGAACTTACAAAATTGTCTGGAGACTTTAGCAGCGAATTCCTAGTGCTACACCCTTACAGATATTTGTCATAAAGAGCTACCTTGTTTATTAGGGCCTCTGGAATTAGATTGTTCTTTCTTTTGGTTTATAATGTGCAGACACAGGGCTGAGAATTGAGGCCATCAGTCTTTGCTTTTAAATGCATCTTTAGAGGTTGCTCCACTTACTTGATGGTCACAAAGTTATGAGTGTCTGAAGAGCAAGAAGACAAAAAAATTAAACTGTACAATAAGAATACACCTGAATTAAAACTGGAAAAATGGATTTTATAGAATGCTCTAAAGAAAAGTACAGAGATTGTTATTTTAATGGATAACAGCTCACACACTATGGAAAAAATAACAGAAACACTGAAAATTAAAGAATAAAAATGATAGATAAATAATACTTAGGTGTTATGAAAAACAAAAGGTGAAAATATTATTTCATAATCCTGCTGAAAAAAATTATATGAGTCCATATGTATAACTGAAAACTATATAACAAAAATCACAGTGCCAGGCAAGGGAAAGCTCCTTTCAAGTTATTGGTCATGCTAGTCAAGAGACTTACAAAATAATTCAGGCAACTGCCATATCCCTCAATTACCACCCAAAATTTGAAGACACTATCTCTGAAAATAGACATATTTGGACACAGAACTTGGAGCAAATGAGCTGGAACTGATCTGGAAGCTTCCTCCCTGAAGACTGGCTCTCATACTATCAGAAAATACTATGTAAGCTGCCAAGGGAGAAAAGCAATTCATGTCCCACTTACAATCCACAACAATGGCAGGCTCAGCAAATTACCTCTATTGGTACAATAGTGGCACTTTAATCTTAGCAGTGATCAACAGCTGTCTAATTGGACTTAAGGCTCACTCATAAATGAGGGAATTTGTGCATGATATCATAAACACAGCCATGTGCACATAGCTGGAGAGATCACAGAACCTACTTCTGTCACTTCCCTAGAACAATGCAATTTCTTTCTGTAGTGTAGACGCCTATCCTGATATTCACAAAGTACCTCTCATTACTCATCAAAGAAGCTTCTCTTTGCAACATATGGAGACTATTGCCAAATTCTACAACTCGTCAAAAGATAGGGAATAAATGACAGTGAGGTGTGAAGCTTAGCCAAATTGTCAACTGTGCAAAGTCTACACCTAAGACTCAAGAACACTGTGGAAGAGGAGTCAGAAAGAATGTGAGAGCCAAGGAGACAAGACACCTGCTGCTAGTTGGTGCATTCTAGATGTGACAGGAAAGCTGCACCAATTAGGTTTGCACAGTGTGATTGCCTAACACGATCTACAAAATGACAAAACCAGTTGACATGCCAAGTACATGGGGAACTGTCATGGGTCCCACCTTTAGATGAAAAGAGATGGACAATCAAGGATACTGAGGGAGAATCAGTTTTTCTAGGGCTAGCTTGCTGAGAAGTTATTAAATCCTAAGTGGTCAGTCTTAAATATAGGCACACAAAACAACACTAACTGACTCACTCCTTGTGTGTGTATGTGTGTGTGGTGTGTAATGATAATAAAGATGAGGGCAGGAAACTGAGAGTGTTGACAGGAAGTAGGGGAAGAGGTCAGGACATACGGGGAGGGATGGATAATGATGTAAATATAAAACTCCTTTGTGAAATTCTAAAAAAAAAACAAAAAACACACAATACAATCAGGAAAATGGAAACAAATGAGGTCACCCAAAAGGAGACAGAATTAAATTTTACATTCCTCAACAACCTGATCTGTGTGGGGAAGAGTAGTTTGCCTGATTTATTAGAAACTTGGAAGTGCAGCAGAAAGTGGAGCACTGTAACATGTGAAGCAGCCTTGGAGTCCAGCAGGTTGAGCGTCTTGTTCCCAGTCCCTGAGACTATACTCAGTCCTGGTTCTAAGACTCACATACTCAATGAAGATTTATCTACCCATGGTTACTTTATATCAAATGTGGAGGAACATCATGGTAAGATGATTGCTTTGACAAAAATATGAAAGAAGGATAAGATGGGAGACATGCTACTGAATGAACTAATGAGGCCTGGGACATATTGGTGGAGTATGTTCCTAACACTAGCACTTGGTGACACAATTTCAGATTATGCCTGCAGCGTTTTTCTCAGGACAATTTCTCAATGCATATAGTTAGAAGAGTCATCAAACATTACTATAAGAAATTTAAAATTATGATTTGCTTCTAGGATGGTATTCTGAGAATGTATTTTACTTGTGCTTTAAGCATTTCTGAATAACTCTTCTTTCATCTCAAAACACTCCACACTTCTCTTTTCTCCTGAAAGCATTTTATTTTTATACAAAGATTTTTTTCTTTTTATCAAAGTCATAGAGGTAAAATGCCAAAAGATCTTGACAGTTCTCAACTACATGATTCTGAAATAGCATTGTCAAGACACTGGTGACTCATTAATGATAAATAGATATTTATCCTAAGAGCTGGCTTTTGGTCCATGTCTTTGTGATGGCTTCTTATGACTGTTTGCTCACAAACACTTAATAGAAATATTGGTGATAGGGACTTAGAAAAGGAATATTTTTGTCTTACTCACAGGAATGATGAAATAAACAATTCATAGTGAGGCCCTTGAAGGAAAGGGCAATAAATAGAGGCAGCCTTTGGTCTTTCAGGCTCTTTGTATTCTGACCTGCAGGTTTGTAAAGGATAGAAAGACAATGTGTGTGTGAGTATGCATCACTGAAACAAAAGGTTTAAAACATTTGGATTATGCAATTTAAGAGAAAATAATTGTACATAGCCATGTGTAAACAAATTATTTTTTATCTTAGTTTTAATATTTACTAACTACACTAATTTCTCCTTAAAATGCCTATTTTTATTTCTAGAAATAAAGCAAATGAAGCCCTAAAATGATTATTATGATAATTAATAAATACAGTATTATGTAAGTACTTACTATGCAACCTACTACACTCTTAATTTTGTTTTGCCATAATTATGTTTCTGTTATAATCTAATGCAACATTAGATATTTCAATCTTATGAGAAAGATTCAAGGCTGTGAATAGGGACTGGAGAGTTGACTCAGTGGTTAAGAGCACTGTCTGTTCTTGCTGAAGACCCAGGTTTCAATCCAACACCCACATGGCGATTAACAACAGTTAACTTCAGTTCCTTCGGATCCAACATGCACTCCATGGGCACTACAAGACATGGGTGTATGCACATGGAGGCAATGCACTCATACACAAAAAACAAAAATAAATAAATAAATAAAATTTTAGAATAGACTGAGAGTAAGCACAGTGCAGAGAGTGTCTTTTATATATATTTTCCTTTGGTCAGCCTTCTGTCCTATTTGAATAAAGTATGGTCCTTTACTGCTAGTTGTATCTTTATAATTTCTGAGAATATATTGTTAGAGTAGCAAATAGCCCCATAAGATTAACTGATCAAGACTATAAAGTCTGTAGTCTGTGTGTTAGAAGACCCTCCTTTCTAGTTTCACTGGTCAGGCATCTGTTTATAGGACCACCCCTAGGAAGGCAGGTCTACCCTTAAGTTATGCTAAGTAGATGGGTGGAACTCCTAGTTTGTTAGTGAGATAGTGAACTTTTCCTGTCTGGAATCCCACCTCCAGGCAAAGTGCTTCAGACATGCTGGTCCCTGGGAGTCTGCCTGCTTTTCAAGCGTAATCTTCCCTTCTCTTCTTCATCCTCCTTTTTTAACACGCTTTCTCTAATGCTTTGTGCTGCCCTAGCACCTTGTATTTCTGTACTCTTTCTCCACAGCTTTCTTCTCCCAGTCATGTGGCTGTCAGTCTGCCAGTGTCTGACCGCCTGTAGGCTCTAGACCTGCGTGGCTTCTTGACTTCTTTCCTTCTCCCTCCATTCTCCTCCCCAAGGCAGCTGCTGAGATCCCCAGCTTGCCTGACTTGAGGACTTTTCTTTAAATTATAATAAAATTGTTCTAAAGCTTCCTTTTGGGTCCATTCTAAAATTCTTTTATGAATGAGAACAAGAACCCTCTAGGGGGGGACATTGTTCTCCTTGTTTAAATATTATTATATATAATCACAATATAGTCATTAACTGTACAAAATTTAATAATGATGCAATGATTTATCTGCCCATGGTCTTTACTTTAATGTTTTCTTTTCAATAAATTACTTCATGCATTTATTTCTTCTTCAATATACTGTATAGTTATTGGATTAAATTATTTTTATGATTTATTTTATTTTAAATTATTGCTATGTGTGTGTCTGTATGTGTGAGTACACATGCCTATGGAGGCCAGAAGAGGGTGGTGGAGCCCCTGGAACTGGAGTAACAAGGGATTATGGGCCACCAACACAGGTATTGGGAAGTTAATTTGAGTATTCTGCAATACCAGTATGTGCTCTTAAACACTGAGCCATCTTTCCAGTCCTTATTATTTATACTTAGACTCCAAATTCTAGAACATAATTATCCCCCAAACATAGTTCTTGTCTGTTTTTATAACACTGACATTTAAAAAAATAGTTACATCTTATGTACATTTGTCAGTGATACATAAATCTCTTTATTCCCAGTGTTTCCTCATCATTATTGGATTTACACTGTGTATTTCTGGCTGGAATAATGTGGTGTATTCCTGTACCTTCTTAGAAATTTCTATCAAAGTTCACATGATTTCCACTTAGCACTATCTGTTGTATAATAATTTTCAATACTCCTTCAAGCTGGAATCTAATATATTCAGTTTGATTACGGACCCCCAACTAATAAGCACTTTGTTAAGAAACATTTTTAAATCACACAAATATTCTGTGTGTATTTGAACTTCCCCAAAAGAACCAAATTCATTAGGAAGAAATTGAAGGAAAAGGAGGCTTTATTATTGATTGATTAATTGATTGATTGATTGATTGATGGCTTAAGAGCTGACACAACTGACTTTAATACCAAACAGTTGTTCTCAGAAGGACCAAAAGAAGAGCCCGTGATATGTCAGATTCCATTTCAGATTCCCCAGCTAGTACTCATGAAAATGAGGAGGGATTGTAGGCTATCACAGGATTTTCTGGCCCTGTAAAAGGGAGAGCTGCAAACCTGCCCATTCCTTCTGGGCTGGCTTTTATGTGGTTTTCCTCAGGTCTGACTATTTGAATGAGATGCTTATCTAGGAGTCCAGTCAGGAGAGTGTCTTGGCAAAATTCCCAGGATCAGGCCACTTGAGGAACAGTTGCAGTATGAGCTCACACTCACAATGAGTCTGGCTCCATTCTGAACTTTATGTCCAATTATCCATTTGGAACCTTTCTTACATAATCACCTCTTCTCCAAGTGCACATGGCAGTGATTCTTCACAATGTAACTTTACTATATGGCTGAAAAATAGTTATTTCCTAATTCTATCCACTACTTTGAATATGCACATGAGCACTAACAATAAATAAAATAAATTAATAAAAATAAAATATTTACAGTTCAAGCATATAATAGAGACCACAGTTCACACATAGTTGACTAGTCTGTAAGCAATCCCCAAATGGTCTTTCTTAGCTTACTTTATATTTCTTTCTTTTCTGAAACATTGTGACTTAGTCTCTATCATCATCAATTTGTTTAATTACTCAGGGTTATAATTCATCTGAAAGAATTGTATAATTCCTTTGCTTATGTGAATGTTAAATGAAATATTTTTTCAAAGACCAGGATTTATTCATAGATTTCCTTCCAACAATCCCCAACATAAATTACTGAAAATTAAAGGTATGTGGCCAAATAATGACTTTAATCATTATGTATGTGCAAACATAATTTCTTCTCCAGCTACAATGAAAGTAGAGCAGAATGAAGACCATATAAAGATCTCCACATTGTTAGAAAAAAAATTTACTTTGAATTCATCCAGGTGGTGAAAAGAATCAAAATGAAAATCAGAAAATAGTTTATGTGATGGAAAAAGAAGATTGGATATATTAAAATTAGGGAGAAGAAACAGTGTGGTATTTGAAACGTGTAAAACAGAAAACGAAAAAGGCTGGAAAACTGATTATGTTAAATTCCTTCCCCTAAAGGTGGAAAAGCAAAAGCAAAGTAAATCTAAGTTGCTAATGTGTCAACATGAGCACAGTGCAAAGAAGTGGGAGTAAGGTTCCAAAGAGCCCCACATGACTCTAAAAATAACAACAAAACAGATGGAAATTCAAAAAAGCCAACGGAGGAAAAAATATAACAGGACAACCGGAACCTTTGAGCTATCAGCAATCAAAATGGAATATGTAATGTAAAACGCTGACAGTTCAGAGGCAAGGGGACCTTGAGAACAATTAGGTTGAAAGTTTTGGTGACTTTTCAATGTTATAGATATTGAAGCATGATGTTATGCTGCTGACTATGGAAGGAAAATTTGAATATTTTATATTTATTAACTTTAAAATATTTACTATTTATTTCGATGAGTGTGGGGAGCTGGCGGGGGGTGCTCTCAGAGGCCAGAAGAGGGCATCAAATCCCAGAGAAGGAATTTCCGGTGGCCATGAGCTGCCCAGTATGGACGCTAGAAAGTGAACTCAGGTCCTCTGGAAGAACTTTAAGTGCTTTTAACGGAGGAGCCATCACTCCAGCTCTTATATGGATTAATTTTGAGTTTATTGTTAACCCTGCCCAGAAGAAAATTTAGATCTTCAACATCATAGACAGTAAACTCTAACAAGCACTTAAGTATAAACATTCTCAAGAGGCAAGGAAAGAATTCTTCCCTTCTGTATTATGGGAATTTCATAGGTTTCAAATCAACCTAGCCCTGAAGTACCTAGTGGGTTCTGTAAGTATTTATCTCAGGTCCCACCCTCTCTCACCAACACAACAAGCCTGGGCAATATTTCAGTATATTAGCTGAGTTCTGTTCTGCCAGCCTCTAGTTTTGTCTACCCTGACAAATAAGTGCTCATATCTGCAGGCATCTCTCCTCCTCCAAACTTTTCCAAAGTAAATAGATAATTCTCATAGTTTAATTCCTAGTTCAAGAAAACTTATGAACTTGCATTTACCTGGGTCCTCTTTCTATCCAGTGAAAAAATGTTAGAACTTTGTAAAATTGCCACCAAATATCTAAAAAGATACCGTATGTCACTACTTTTCAAATATTTGTTTTCATACAAGTTAACAGGTCATTTCTGTATAAATTGTGTGTGTGTGTGTGTGTGTGTGTGTGTGTGTGTGTGTGTCACATAAACAATTGCATGTAGTGGAGGTCAGAGTTCAACCATAGGTATGATTCCTCATGTACCATCTCCCTTGTTTGTTTGAGACAGGGTCTCTTGTTGGAACCTGGGCTTCCAGATAAGATAGGTTGGCTGAAAAGGGGTCTAAGGGGTCTGACTGACCCCACTGCTCCAGTCTTGAGATTATAAGCATATGCCACCATACTTGGATTTTCACCTGTATATGAGAATAAAATTCAGGTTCTCATGCTTGTGGGGTCAGAACTTGGTGACTAAACTATCTCTCCAGCCCAACAGTGTATTTTTAAAAATTGCGTATTTTTGGTTAATAAATCTCAGATGGGACCTGAGGCTCTCTGTGGCTAATAAGCTCACCAGATGTAGATGCTGCTGTTTATGGGGCCTACATGGATCAGCTCGACTCAACATATGTAGTCATCAAAGAAATGCAAGTCAAACCAAAGTAAATCTAGTGCAAACCTATCTCAGTGGGTAAGCAGATAAAAATTAACATTTTTGCATATTGGCAGCATTTCAATAGAACAGATACTTTCATCCAATATTGATAGGAAAACAAACCAATACTTTAGGAATATGTGTTGTTGATACCTCTGGAGATAAGCATACATAAACTGAGCATAGTGATTCTAAGCTTTCATATATACTAAAACAAATGACTAGTGTTAAACCGTATATATGCTTTCAAAGGGTATACAGGAGAACGCGGGCCACTGTCTCTGAATTGTCTTCAAATTGGGACAAGACACAATCCTTCAATAATACAAAGAAACAAAGATTCCTGAACACCCATTCCACGAACTAACACAATTCTGAAATTAACACAAGACACAAAATCAGACACAAAGCCATGTACATATGAGATTTTGTAAATGAAAATTTAGAAGTTGAAAGTATGCTCTCCAGGGTTATAATTGAAGGTAATGACTGTTTCCACTTCTCAAATGATGATCTACTTTTCCAGCATTCTTCAAGTTTCCTTGACCTTACATTTTAAAAATGTGTTTTGTTTTCATTTTATGAATTAATTAACTCAACATTTAAGAGTTGTGCACATCTCTGTAATTATTTTAAATATTTTTACATGAAAGTTTCATTTCAAAATTGCCTAGTTAATGCTAGGGATAGAGGTGGATGAGAAATCCTCTAGAAAGGTGACCGAGCCTTCAAAGGGCCAAACCCCTTCCGGTATTAGGAATGATGCTCTCTTGGGTATCTGTCAGTTTTTCTGTCTCCTATGAAAACAGTTTATCAATTGAATTTTTGTGAATTACATCATATATATATATTGTATATGTATGTATGTATTGTAGAGGTGAAGGTTATGATTAGTACCCACTTGATTATGAATTGAATTTTTGTGAAGTTTGAGGTCAGTGCCAGCTTGATTTCTCCTGTCTGTTTTACAGCTTATTTTTTGGTGTTTTTGGCAACAGAGTCTTACCATGAAATTTGGGTGGGTAATAAAAAGCAGTTTTATTTGAGAGTCTACGGGACCCCTGATCAGCACCTTCAAAAGGGGGAGTCCATTTCCAGCATTGGGTTTTACTTTGCCAGTCTATGGTGTCTAGTAGGGCCTGTGTCATCTGTGATAAGGTGACTACTCTCAATTTTTCATAATGTGTGTATCTTTACGAAGCTTCTAGAGTGGCAGGTTTCCACGGGACTTTTTCTGAAGGCCTTTAGTGTCGGTTATCCCTCCCCACACTGCTCGCCATTCCTCAACCCCTTCCACCCTTCCTACGCCATTAGTCCCTCCCCCACTCTACGTCACTGTGTTATATCTTCCCCCCATTAGTCGCTCCCCCGCTCTACATCACTGCATTGCATCTTCCCTCCGTGAGCCCCTAATTCCCATGGCCATTTACTAGTTTTCTGACCACTATGGATTTTCCAGTTGAAACATGAGAGAGAATACTCAATGCTTTTCTTTCTGAGTCTGGGTCATCTCACTCAGGATAACTGTTTCTAGTTCTATTCATGTATCTATGAATATCATAATTTCACTTTTCTTTCTTAACAGTTAACTAATATTCCACTTTGTAAATGTATCATAGTTTTATTATCCATTCATTTAAGTTGTCTTATGGCAATGACTTTTAAAGGTCGGTTTCTTGTTAGACTTCCCTAAATTTATAAGTCATTATCAATTGAAATATTTTAATATTAGATTAGTATTTTAATATTAAAATTTTAATATTAAATTTCTATAACATTCCCCAAAATTTGAGGTGTCATTACATATCACCTTATTTTTCTATTTAAATATGATAATATAAATATCCAGTAATAAAAGGGATTTATAATAGCATTTTTGTTTGAGACTGCCCTTCCTCCTTACCTGTGAGAGGAAGAGGAGGAATCTTGGTAAGGTCTCACGGGTTGGCCTAGCAGCCTTTCCCTGCACGTGGTGCTGGGCTGCTGTGGGGAAACTTCCTCAAGATTCTTCCCTTTGAGAAATTTAGAATCATAGTCTAATTTATATCTAAATATATCTCAGAGCTTCTGAAAATAGCTCATAGCAAAGACTCAGACAGTAATAAAAGTAATCACTACATAATTTTAGAATTGTATTTTAAATTTTAAATATACCCATAAAGCTTTTATGAAATGTGAAGATGATATGGTCCTTATTGGATATCTGCCATCCTAGAAGGGTCTATACAGTTCTACCAAGATACAGAACACCCTCTCCTCTCTCACACGAGGCCTTCCTTTCGATGAGCTAAAGCAATGTTCTTTTGCCATCGACAGCCTTTGCACACAGTTCCTTGGATCTGGAACATGCTTGCTGCTCTCCCTTTCCAGTGAGGACTGTTTCCTCAGTCAGTTTCTGAGTCTGGTACTTTCCTGATTCACACACTAGCTGTAGATCCAGCAGAGTGTGGGTGGCACGACTTCTCTGTGGATTTCCAAGTTTCTAGGACATTCTTTGACTGTTATTTGAATTATTTCATACAATTCAGGTTGAAAGGAAGTAACACATCAAGAGAAGTCAAACTTACCAAAGAACAAAGAGAAATGTTTAATTATTAATTTGTAAAATAAACTTTTGGATGAAAGAAAAGAAGACAAAGTCTATTCTAACATGATGTCTGCTATGTAGTGCTTGTCTACCATAAGCCCTTACAAATCCATGAAAGTCAAACACTCAGAAAAAAAGCTTTCATTCAACTTCTTTGTCTGACCATGTCAGAGTCATGGGATAGAACTGACATGTGCTTTTAGCTTTGTAGGTGTTACATAAGGCCTAGACATTTTTAGGGCATTATTTTCTGCCAGGAGAGAAAATTATGAAAATCAAGTAGGGAGATGCTCAGTGGGGAGACAATTACTAGCTTCATCCAACAACTAATATAATTAGCATGCTACATGTTTTGTTTATTTGGAAATATAATTTTATTAATCAAATATAAGCCATCACGGTGGCTACCTGGTGATTTGTAAATGTATACACCTTGCTGAATAGTAATTTGATGTCCATTAGCTTCTAAAACTGTCAGGCAGGAGTTTCCTGATGAGTTTGCAAGGATACACTTAAAATGGAAACCTCAGCTCATTAATGAAAGAGTTTGAAAGTTGTGGACTTCATTTCTGGTGAAGGTCACAGAGGAAGGGTGGAGGACCACCAGTGTTATCTCCAAGCCTCTTTTATTTACTATTAATGGAAAGTGATCAGGGTCAATTAATCTTGCACAAGCAGGAAAAATAAAATCACACACATTTCTCCAAAGCAATGATCTTAAATCCAGGACTGCATCTTTATGCACAGGCTCACAGTGGGAAGTGTCTCTGCTCGGGGTGAGGAATGTTTTTGATGGACTCTCCACTACCAGCAAGATTTTAGTCTAAAAATTGCTGCAAGTATTTTTAGAATGAATAAATGGACATGTCTCACATTAGAAAATATCTTAAATATTCATGAAGCAAAAGCCTAACATTTTTCCATTTAGTATCCCATTGAAGACATTTCAAACTGACACCTTCTTATGTAGAATTCTAGGGCAAGAGAGAACATTAGTTACTCACCTGTTGACCACCCAGCCCATACTAAGCTCCCTTCCAGTCTATAAAATACATTACTTAATCCTTTCGGTTGCACATGCATGCCATCTTCCAGCCATCTATATAATTAGATGTGCCCTTTAAAAGAGTCTTTGCCAATGGTATACTTGAGAAATGGATGTGCTTTAGGCTAGAAAGATGACTCCATGATTAAGAGCACTGACAACTCTCGCAGAGGAGCTAGGTTCCATTCCTAGCACCCACAAAGCAGCAAACAATCATCCATAACTAGTTCCAGGGTATCCTAAGTCTTCTTCCTGCCACTTTGGGCTCTGCATTCACAGGAACACTTATATACAGGAGGGCAAAACAAGTAGACACGTAAAAATAAGTGAATAAACAAATTTAATGTGCAGTCACTCTTCAATAACCTCAACTGCTTTTATCTTTTACACCTAGCATGTCAAGGACAGGGTCCTCGAGTGAGGATCAAGCTTTATCTGAAGGAAGGCCTCTCTCTCTCTCTCTCCTTTCTGTGTCTGTCTCTCTTCTAATTTTCTCATTCTCTATCTCTCACAATCTCTGTTTCTCAATCTGTCTCTGTCTCTGTCTCTCATCCCTTCCTCTCTCTGTCTTTTTATTTCTTTGTAGTGCTGGGGATAGTATCAAGGATTTGCTATGTAAACCCTCTGTCACTGAGTGACATCCCTTGTGCTGGCCAGCTCAAAGTCTCTGGATAATGAGGAGTGAGCGATGAACTTTTATTGTGTGTGATTGCTTTGATGAAGCACCTGCTGAAGAATGAGTCAGGGAGGGGATGATTTTTGTCTCATGGATTCAGAGACATTTCAGTCCATCATGGTGGGGAAGTATAGTTCATGGTGATGGGAGAACATGAGAAGCAGAGAGAATGGGGTGGAAAGTGGAACCAGGTTGCAGTGTAGACCTAGAACCAGATTGCCATGTAGACCTAGAACCAGGTTGCTGCGTAGACGTAGAATTGGTCACCAGCCTCCATCATTCAGGCCCCAGAGTCTCCACAAAAAGGGCCGACTACTTGAAACCAGGTGTGGGAAAATTCAAAACTGAACCACAAACACAACTTACATACATAATTCATGGGAATGACTTCAGTGGAAAAGACTCTTTGTAACAAGCCTTTAAAAACTGAAAATTTACATATGCCTGTAAATCAAGTTAATCACATGTTTTGAGAACATTTATAACTATGAGCTTTTTCTAAGAAAAACAGTATAATTAGTCCAATAGTGATTTGGAATCCAGATGGAACTAATTCTTACAAGCTAAGATGAATGCATAGCTGTAAACTTATACTATGTTCCCTACTGGGGACTCAGTTATGCCCCTGACTCAGAACAGTTGTGTGTGTGTGTGTGTGTGTGTGTGTGTGATGTGTGATGTGTGATGATATTGAAAATAGTGAAGTTACAAATGTCTCTGCTACAGGTGTGGCATGTGCACAGGGCATAGGCTGATAGCATGTGTCTGTGACTTTGTGTGTTGTTCTGAGTCAGTAGGGTCAAAATATAATTTCTTATTTAATAGAACTATTATTGAGCACTGTTCATACTATTCTTGATATGTTCTTCATTCAATAAGAGAGGAACATTTATTAGGGAGTAGAGCGCAGTAAGATAGAGTAGATGAAGGACAAAACAGAGATCACTTTCACAGAGCAGCCCGAGTGGGATCTGAACAGAACCAAGCCAGGAGCCCTGTTGGTTAAACTGCTTCAAGAGTGGAGTTCTTCACTCGTTCAAAGGATAACTGGCACATTTTGGGTTCCTGTGTGAGGAATAAGGCACTACATTATAAATCCATTTGAGATGCCATCTTAAATTACACTAGGGAATGCTAAAATGCATGACTACAAGGCCATGAAGGTAAAGAAAACAAGGCAGGATCTCTTGTGGCCCACACTGACCTAGAACTCACTGGGTAGCAGAAAATGATCTTGGACATCTCAGTTCTCCTGCCTGTACCTCTTGAGCATTGGATTTATAGGCATAGGTGCCATACTCAATTTTTGGGTATGGCTAGGCAAACACTCAATCAATTGAACTGCATCTTCACCCCTAAGCAAGAGTTGTAGAAGAAAATTTCTACATTGGTACCTATCCAAGAAGACTTTTGAATCCATGTCTTCTGGTGCCAGATCTTGGTTTTCAATGTGTTTCAGGCATCTCACTACCATGCAAACTGAGTTACATGGGTGACATGATGTGTGGTTGACACTGCAGTGTGTCTGAGGTGGAGAAGGAAGCTTGACAGACATAGTCAACAGAAGCCAGTGAACTGACATGGCTCAGCTTTCGGAGCACACATCTCTACAGATAGGGAGGAGAGGATCTTTGCGATAACTTTCAGATTAAACATTCTGAAAAATATTTTTGTAGTGACAGTGTTGAAAGCATCATGATTTATATGTCACACCTCACTGTCACTTCCTTCAGTAGTCAAAGGTGAAACAATGCTCTGAACTATAAAATATCATCTAGGGGAATTTTATGGGATACACATTATAAGATGGTTCAAGTAAACAGTTGAATCCAAGACTACCAAACAGGTTTTGGCTTGCATTCTTCTTAGGATGATTATCTATCTCCATTGAACTGAGACTGTTTCTCTCTCTCTCTCTCTCTCTCTGTGTGTGTGTATTTGTGTGTTTTTTTGTTCATATGCACGCATACGTTTGATTTTATATATATAATACAAATATATCATCTTATGCCTCATTTAGGAAGAAGTTATTTTGAAGTATTTGTACTCCTTGGAGTGGTTAAATGCTCCCAACTGGAAAATACATTCCTTCACGTGGTCGGCATTTCTTAAGAATACAGTGCATTGTTATCAACTGCTTTTCTTGCTAAAGAGTAGATCTATTGAAATCTGTCTCAAGATCCAGTTCTCTTTCCCTTAACACTGTCTTCCCCCATCTGCCTCTGGCCACCACCAGTGAGCTCACTGCTTTTAACAGAGCCAGCCTCATTTATGTGGTGGAACGGTGTTTTATTGTCTTTGTATCCCACCTCCTTGCCCATCTAACTGTTGATATCCCCTTAAGTTTACATTTCCTGACTATTGTATATACAGCTGTTATCAAATAGATAGCAGTGGGCTTCATAGTCTGCTTTTAATGCTTTGAGAAATGTCCGTAGTGTTTTAATTCTTGATGAAATACTTTGTAATTGAAAGATATTTTCATGGAATACACATTTCATTTTTATGCTTTTGTTGGAATGATCTATAATTACATTAAAAAAGGGAAATGGAGGCTGAAATAAAATATACATGTGTAGTATATACATATAGTCTTAATTGTAAAGTTGTAAACGAGATATATTTGAAAAGAAAGGAAGAAATATGCAAACTAGAAATGGTTTCTCTGGCAGTTGTGTTAATTTGTCTCTGTATTATTTCTATTTCCCATACCTTTGCAATGACCACATTGCATTTATGTACACACATTTTAGTACTTACTGGTATTTTACAAATCATGGCTCATGGCTGGTTGTCTACATCTATACATCATCAATGCACTTGTTTTCCAAAGGTTGCTGATCATGGCTATGCTATGTTCCTGCTTCTTCATAGGTTTCATGAAGCTTGTATTTCTTGAATTCCCCAATAATTTATTTTCAATATTGGAGTGTCACTTTTACTTGAGTTGTTGCCCTTAAATAGATGAGATAGTCCTATATTGGTCTATTGGAGAATTGAACAAGTTATTTAAATGCAAGAAACCTGACATCCTTACCTCTCACCGAACGCCTGGGATAGATGGTCTTTAAAGTTCATTCAAACTATAACCAGGTTGCTATAATCAAACAACATGGAAGCCATCTCTTGACACGCACCAGCGCCCTGGACAGCAGTGTGAACACTGGGGCAAAGGCAGCACGTGTGCTTAGTCCCAAGGAGAATGTTTTAGTGATAAGATTATTGTGAGTTCTAAAATTCTACAGAAGAGACTTTAAGAGAAGAGAGGAAATACCCAAACTGCAAATGAAGTAGGAGTACTGTGTGCAGCTTGAAATAGTAGTACAGAGGTGCTTGAATAGGCTCACTGAGGGAGGAAATGAGCAATCTCTAGGGGATTTACACGAGTGAGAACCCCTTATGTCAAACTCCTGTATGTGGAGGAATTTTAAAATTTGGAAAATTTGCATATATGATGTCATGTATTCTGGCAGGACCCAGTTATATACACAAGATTGTGTTTCATCTGCACATTATACAGAGAGTCTGAAGTTAATTTCCTACTTATTTTCAGTGTGCCTGCATCTTGACTGTACTGTGAGGTCACTTGTGGAATTTTCCACTGTGGTATCATGCCATGATTACTATTCTTTTGTTGGTGGTATTTCTTAGTGCTCAGGATTAAATCCATATCTCAGGCATGCTAGGCATGCCCTCTACACAGAATTGCATTCCTCTCTTCCTTTGATATAGAACTTCACTATGTAGTCCATGTTGCTCTCAGACTCTTCAGGGACTCACACTACTTGATACCTAAATAAAATTTGTCACTTTGGGGGGATTTAGGGGTTGGGTTCAAAAGACAGATCAAAGACCACCTCACACCCTTCTGGATCACCACATCCAGGACCTTCATGGCTACTCCATAGCAGCTGAAAACAATCAAACTTAGAAGTGACATCTCCATTGTAGTGGGTTGGAGGCAAATGTGATGAACATTTCCATTGAGACAGACTTATCTTTATTAGACTGGACAAAGTCAACTTGAAACAAACTAACAAAAATCTCCTTCTTCCCTGAAGGAGACCAGCCATCATGTCTTCCAAGGCTTCTCATTATAGAACAACCTTGAATAGAGTCTGTGACAAAATCTTAGGGAGGGTCAGAAACGTGAAGAAAATGGAAGAATCTTTTCCTAAAACAAAATAAGTTGCTCAACTCAAAATACTATAATATCGTTTACCCAGAAAAAGATTTATAAAGATATAGCTATTAAAAAAACCATAAAATTTCATCTTTCTTCTGCTCAAAATCTAGTAAGGATTACTACAGAAATCCAATTCCAGATAAAACTATTTTACCCTTTGTTTTCCTGTGAGAATTAATAGAACCATGATCAATTTACTTAGATACAATCTCTAGCCAAAGGAAGAAACAGTAATGTTTACTAATGAAGGTATTTCTTTAACATGTAACTTTAAAATGAAAAAATACACACATTTAAATCTATGCATCATCATATCCATATCAGGTCATTAGTATCATTAAAAGGGAGTTTTCCAAGTGACATTAATAACATAGGAAAGTGATCGTGGAAAGTTGTATCAGTTAAGTGGGCTAGGTTATCCAAGGGGGTGTGTGGAGGGCTAAATAATGCTCAGGATGTTTGCAAAAGGCAGATGGTAACCTAGTATTTTATAAGTCATATATATGTGTCTATATATGAGTCTAATTGGAGTTACGCTACATGGAGGATATTCCCCATCCAGAAGCCATAGGTTGCCAAATTTAAAAACCTGGTGCTGGTTTTCTGATATTTCCTCTCAAGTTGGCTAGGGATATCTGAGAGACTATATGACTTGGTTTCTATTGCTGTGTTAACACACTTCTAAAATTGTTGAAAGCAGCTGACAGAAGAATGTATTTGGGTTTGCAGTTCCAGAAGGAGGAGTCCATCATGGTAGAGATGCATGGGGCTTACCAGGTATGATGGCAGGAGCTGGAAGCTGAGAGCTCACATCTCCAACCACAAACAGGAAGCAGAAAGTGAATGGGAAGTAGGCAGAGGCTATGAACAATCGAAGCCCAATCACTAGTGACATACTTCCCTCAGTAAGGCCACATCTCTAAACCTCCTCAAACAGCACCTTCAAAAGGGGACCAAGTGTTCAAGCACATGAGCTCATGAGGGACACTTAGTCAACTACTGTATCCCACAGTCACTCACTGGCCTCTGTCGACTCTGGCCATGAAGTAAGGCAAAATGCATTTCATCCAACTTCAAGAGTCCCCGTATTCTTTGGCAGTATCTACACTGTTTTGATTCCCAGTCTCCTCTTAGACTCAAGGCAATCTCGTAAAGAATGCCCCTATGAAATCACAAGCTAAAGCATCTTCTTTAAGCGTATAATGTCACATCACATTTCTATTCTAAAAGGGAGGAAGGGAGCATAATGAAGAAACACCAAATCAAGTCTAGAATAAAGACAAGTGGGGCAAACTGCAAATCCTGTCACCCGTGTCTGCATGTAAGATGTCATGTCACCCATGTCTGCACCTAAGATGTCAGTTTCATGCTGCTCCCCCTCTCCCCCAGCTTTGCTGCCGGGAATGTACATCTCTCTTAGGTTAGGTCCTCTAACTCGTGTGCAGCTCTCCCTGGCAAATGTCTCATGGCTCTGCCATCTTCATACTGGGTCGCTATGGAAACTCAGGCTTCATTTTCTCTATTTCACAAAAGCACTGGCGCACGTGTCCTGGCCTTAGCAGAGAAGAGCAGGAAAAGACTCCACAACTTCCTCATGCTACATTTTCCAAGCCTCTAAAACGAATACCGTGTGACTGACATTGCCACATGCAGCCGCCAGCTTCGGTGGACCCTGGCCCGACTGTCACGCCACCAGCCGCAACTTTTGCCTGTTAAAGCAATTGCTTTTTAGAAGGGAGCAACCCTCTATACCTTCTGCTTTCAGAAGTCGGAGGCCTAGGATGGACTTGTTGGGAACTCCTCTGGGTGTTTTAGGGGAGCAGGAGGCCTCTTCTTAACGGCACTCATCTCCTTCATGACTACAGCCTGTCTTCCAGGGCCAGCCTTGGAAACAGCATTAAGCTCCCTCTACTTCGTGAGGGAGTTTCATCTCCAAACTGTAAATTTCATTCCTTCTGCCACATTTGCTCTTTTTCATTAGAATCACCATTAATAACCACAGCACAGATTCAGTGTCATGGTGTCTTGAAATGTCCTCTGTCAAAGCAAATAGTCCATTATTTTTTAATGAAACCTCAGGCCATTCCTCAGGACAGGCAGCCAGATTGCTTGACAGACCTTTTTCCCTCTGAAACCTTGTGTGCCTCCGTTCGTCCCAGAACTGTTGACCTCCCGCCTCCCGCCAGAATGGCCTGCTAAGCTCTGCTTATCGCGTTCAGCTGCTTTCTAGTCTAAAGTTCCCAAATCTTCCACATTCTTCCCCAAACAACATGGTCAGATTATTTTACAGCAGCAGAGTTCACTCCCTGGTACCAACTTTTGTGTTACTTACTTTTGCTTCTTTGCTGTGATTTTAAAGCACCAGGGCCAAAGCAACTTATAGAAGAAAGAGTTTATTTGGGCTTCTGGTTCCAGGAAGATGAGCCCATCATGGCAGAGAGACATGGGGGTTCTCAGGCATGATGACAGGAGCAGGAAGCTGAGAACTCAAAGCTCCAAACACATGCAGGATCAGAGTGTGAAGAGGAAGAAGAAAGACTATGATCTCACCCACAGTGACCTGCTTCCCCCAGCAAGCCTCTTCAAAGAGCGCCACCAACTGGGACCAAGTGTTCAAGCACAGAGCATATGGGGGGCATTTTTCATTCAAACCACCACAGCTGCCGAACAGAACTTGATACAGCCCTGCTGAAGATACCATTTACTTTGGCCACAGGTCATGGAAAAATCACATTGGTTCAGGCTTGGTAGTTTTCCCCTGCTGGGTAGCTTTTGTAGAACCTGAAGATGTTGTGGAGGCTGCCAGGTGAGAAAAGTCATCTGTATCCAGTTGGGAATTGTGTGAGCTACAGTAGCGACTGGCCTGGCAAACTATGCCCAGAGGTGCAATAGTGGCACCAGTGTTGGGGATAACCAGCTGCTTTCTGACTGGATTTAAGGTCTGCTACACAGGAGGAAACGCATGCCTGGCGCTATACATCTAGCCAAGAACCACTGGGTGGGAAGCTCACAGCCTCCAAGCATGAACCCAATACTATTAGTCTGCTATGTGGACATAGGATCAACTGCCTTCTGCATCAGTATCTCTATCCTTAGATCAGTGCAGCTCCCATCAGAGACCTCATCAGAGAAATTTCTTTGTCTGTGGACAATGGTTACTTCAAAAGCTCAGAATTGGTCCAGTTACAGAGAGTGTCTGTGGTGTGCTTAGCCATACATAGGACATTTATATCATGTCCCCTTCTCCCAAGGCTCAAGGACCATTGGGGAAATGGGACAGGAAAATTGTAAGATCCAGGGGTTCGATGGACTGCTGCAAAACAGTGTCTTCTGGACATCATCAGAAGGTAACTTCACTCTTAAACTCAGCAGCAGTGGTTGCCTGTATAAGACTTGTATACTGTGAAATCAGTCAACATTTCAGTTTAGAGGGGTAGAGGCTCATAAACTTCAACCCCTAACTGAGGAACAATTTATGGCTTCTGGGAGAGGAAGCAGGCCATTATATCAACATGAGTGGTCATTACATTCATGAAATTCTCAACACATGGATCAAACTTTAAAGAAAATTATATACATCCATGCATAGGTGGGCCTATGAGAAGGAAAAAGCAGTGGGTGCCCAGGACATTCCAGAAGCTTCTTTTCATCGTAATATTATTTCAGCTTTCTTAAAGTTTTGATCAGTCAATGAAAAATAGAAAGACAACAAAAGAAAATAGACAGAGGGAGAGAAGGAGGACAAAAGAGAAGAAAAGAGGGATGGAGACATCTGGGCAGACAGCCTGGTCACTGGACAACCTCCAAGGCCTATCTGTTCAGATGAGCCTCTGCCAGGGCAAACTTCATGGGCTGGTTGGTTGGACCACTGGTCCTAGGAAAAGAGCTGACAGCCACCTTAGACGTAGGGCAGATAGGAAGCTCAACATCAGGAATTAACAAGACATTGAGGAGAATGGAGATGCATGCAGCACTCACAGAAGTTGAGAAAGATAATGATAACATGCTGGAATTTTCAAGATAATCAAAACTCACAAAGTTTCATCATCACCTCCAGAAAGCCTGTAGAGACAGGAGCTTTCGCCATGCGCACAAAGAAAAGGAGAAGGGTTGTGCTTCAGTTTCTAGAACAGTGGAGGATTCTGTAGCCACAGCAGTTCAGCACATTATTAAGGGCTTATGTAAGTCACTCATTACAGAAATTACAACATGCAGAGAACTGAGATAAATAATCCAGGATGTAGAAACTATGGAATGTTCATTTCTAATACAAGTATAAATGAGTGTTTTAGTTAATTTTATGCTGAGTGTTCAGTATGAACTTAATTCACAGTACTAAAGGGAAACATGTAACCTTCAAAGGATGGTTTTGGTTAATGATATTAATTTTTTCAATTGGGTAGCTCTTGGAAAATGCATGATAGACTATGTAGAGGTCAGTTGTCAAGATGTCTGAAGTTTATTGTAAATTCTTAAGAGTAACTGAGAAGGAAAGAAAGAAGGCAAAATACGTATTTCCAAACTAGAAGGTAGGTTTATACATTTTTAAATTTTACTCTTGTGTTTTTGTTTTCTATGTTTGAGTGGTTTGCCTATGTGGATGTCAAGTGCACCTATGTGGTGCAATGCCCACAAACACCAGAAGAGGGTTTACTTGGGGGTAGAGCTGTGGACCAGAGCTAATGGGGGTGTTGTGAAGCCAACCAGGTTCCTCTGCAAGAGCAGTGAGTGCTCTTATCCTCTGAGCCAAATCTAAGTATAAAATTTATCATTTTGAACTTTTAATTTTAAATAATTTTCTTTACTTTGTTTTGGCTCTGCCTGGCTTATACGTGGGTTCTGGGGATCTGAAATCAAATTTCCAATCTTGCCTACCAAACACTTTACCCACTGAGCCATCAGTTCAGCCAGAAAACTTTTACTTTTACATTTTATTTTTACTTGTGGGTGTATCCAAGTTCACAATGCTGTTATTTCCTATATGATTTATGCTTGAATTTTATGATAGTGTTTCAAAAAACAAAACTAATTCTTTGATGGAAGTAATTTCACATCTATAGAATAATAAATATTGACTCAGGTAAGCTTGTGGTTCAACCTTCTTATATCTGGTTCTTTTGTTCTATTTTTAACATTGTTTTTAATAATTCATATGCACTTAAATCCTTGAAATCATATCTGTTAATCTCCAATTTGATCAAGAACTGCAGTATTTTCACTTATTCCTCTAGCCTTGTGGGTTATTCTGTTCCCAGGGGATTCTAAAAGTCAGCTCTTCTTAAAGAAATCTTACATCCTGCTGCTATTTAAAGTGATTTTAATGTTACTCCAAATTAAATCCATTACTTCTAGTCAATCACTTCTTCAGCTTGAACCAGCTCCTCACAACCCCCGTCTGCTGCTATTGAAAACCCAGTTTTTAAATCCGTCTTTTTGTTCTCTCTGGTCTGGCTTCTTGCACATTTTGGAAACTCTCTCACAGATATTCTAGGTACTGATCTCTGGCTGCCAGAGATGTCTTACTATTCTGTGCAGATCCTAGTGCCAGGCACCCTTCCATGCCCACAGAGTCACTGTCAGAATTCTAAATGCTCCAGCTTCAAAGAGTTTCCAGACTAAAAGTAAAAGTTCATTTGAAGAGAGACTTGAATAGTCCCTGGGATGCAAGATATTGTAGTTCAAGGATAAGAGTGAGCACTATTTGAAAAACCCCTGGCTTGGGAGCCAAAAGGATTGGAATTGATCTACCTATGGCTGCAAGGCATTGTACTATGCTGAGTACGATCCACATTACCCCTCAACTCCTCCATAAAATAGGAAAAATGACACCCATCCACACACAGGACAAAATTAACCTGAAAATAACTTTATTATGTTTATGAAAGTAATCTCTCTTTTAAATTTTGAATATTTAGAACCCTTAAGCCATCATAATAAATGTTAATTACTAATTATGTAGAAATGTACACTTCAAATTACTGATGCACATTTTGGCCTTTATGAAAGTTCCTGTGTGTGCACGTAGATGTAAACCTAGGTTTATTAATAAATTGGTCATGTGACACTAAGATGTGTATTCCATCAATATTTATGCCAATAATTCTTTGAGTAAGATTGGAGTCTGCTCCAGTTCCTTGCTGGGGTTTTGTCTGATTGAGTTTGCATGGGTCTTATGCATACTGACACCATTGCTGTGGGTTCATGAGTAGGGTCGCAGGAACACGTAGGACTCTATTTCCATATGTTCACGTACCTCCTACCTTTCTCTTACAGTCTTTCCTCCCCCTCTTCATCAATGGTCCCTGAGCTCTAGGAGGGTGTAGTTTAATATAGAAGTCCTATCCAATGACCCACACTCTAAAGAATCTTCTGTGTTTTGACCATTTGTGATCTTTTGTGTTTCTGATGCTCTGTTGCATGAGGGAGCTTCATTGATAAGAATTGAGAGATGCATTAGTGTTCTCTCTATCCCTTGTTCTATGTTCTGTGAGGCTTCAGTGTAGAAGTTGTATGCTAGATACACTTAGGCTTGGGAAATTTACAGACACTCTCTATATGACCAGTTGTAGAACTCTGTAATAATCTCCATCTGTTGAGAAAGAAGTTTCTTTGATGGGTGGTGACTGGAATACTTGTCTATAAATAGAAGGATTCATATTTTGCACATACTATGAAATTACGTTTGTCTAGGGATGTAAAAGCTATGTGTATTTGATTAGGTTTACACTATCATATACAACTTTCCTCTCATTGAATCAGCTTTAAGTCTTGTTAGGTAGCTGTTGATTACCCCCAAGAGAAAAGATCACTACTGTCCCAATGTCATTTACTCTGCTGGTCCCGGATATGGTTATTAAGCCTTGAGGCTGGGCTTGAGCCACTGATTGAAGCTCTCCCTTAGTAGTAGCTTGTGTAGTGTGCTCTCTAAAGCTATGAGAGCTAGCCTTCAGGGGAGAAGTCTTCCAGGTCAGTTATAGCTCCATTGCTCCAAATCCCATGTCCAAAGAAGGTCCTGTCTTCAGCAACAGGGTCTTACCTTCAAGTTCTGGGAGGCAGTGAGGTGCTGTGGCAATGACCTGTGTAAATTCTGGGCATCTCTTGGATCATCCTGGCTGACAACTTAAAGGAAGATTTCTCCTACCTGGCTGTGTTTCTTTTCATGCAACCTTCAGCTATGCACATGGACTCGTGAAGAGACAGTGTCTGTAGAACTTGTCAGTAGGTTTTCATACCAATACACTTTCCTCTGGTTTTCATACTAGCTAGCTATTATTTATCTCTCCTTTCCCTCTTCCTGCCTAATGCTCCCTCTGTGTCCTCCCCATTTCACCATTTCTCCCTTGATATTTCCTTTCTCCTATGGTCCTACCTCTCTTGAGCTCCTTCTTCTCCTTTATCCTCATAGTTCCTTATATTTTGATGATGTCACTCCGTACTGGTCCCTTAACTCTTACTACACCCAGTAAACCCTTTCAACATCATATCCTTTCCTTCTTGTTGTTATACTTTACTGAGTCCAATTCGTGCTGCATATACATCCATAGGTGTAGGGCCATTCACTGGATCATGGTTGATTTACCAGGGGCCACAACTTTAAAGCATGCTAATATACACACTAGCCTTATATATAGTGTTTTTATGTGTTTAGCCTTATGTAAGCCACAGATGACCTGGATCTGAACATTAGGCCAGTTTGTCTCTGCCTAGTTAGCTGACAATCAGGGTCTGACTTGTGGACCACTAATGGTTTTCTAATATTCAATGTCTTTACCTCTGGCCTTTTCTGTTCATTGATCCAGTGTGAGTTTCTGTCTCCTTAGGGCCTGTGGTCTCTTCAAAATAGCCTAAACATTTTATGTTAAAATTCTGTTATTCCCTAATGCATTTTGACAGAAAATGTAAAGACTAATTTTACTCTGTGTTAATGGACGGGGTTGGAGAATCCAGGAAAATGAGAGATGAAAGGACTAGGAGTTCTTTCAAGTCAGAATAGAGCTTGAGTATCCACTCAGAAAGATAGAAATATCCCAGACTGTTTAGAATGTCTTACAGTAGAAACTAGACAGGAGAGAAGGAGAACAAGAAGGAAGACTCAGGAGACTGTGGGAACCATCCAGAGGACAGGCATGGGGGGCGGGCACTTTTTACAGTCAGGTATCATTGGAAGAGGGGAGAACATTTGCACTGAAAATACTCCCCGCCCCTGTTTTAAAATGCAAAGTGTTCCTATGTAGCCTATTTCTGTCAGAACTTACTGCCAAGCTGAGTGATCATCAAACTTTGGACTAGGTCTGCAAATGTAGAGGAGACAGGACTGAACGGCTACTTCTTGGTCTTCATTAGCTCTCTCGGGTGTTCTAGATCTTTGGCTTCCTCTTAGGGTATACTACATAGCTGCTGATAATTACTTTAACACGATGTTAGAGGAGATGAAGTTTGGACATCACCTATATTTGTCCACTTTTCTCTCTGGTTTAACATATTCGTAGAAACGTGAACTTTCCATTTATGTTGAATGCATGCGTCATCCGTTAGATGAAGGCTGATACCTCGCCTCTGCTGTGATACCTCATCTCTGCTGTGATACCTCGTTTCTGCTCTGATACCTCACCTCTGCTGTGTTTATAACTTTGCCACATGCCTCCATCTTAAGAAGGAACACAGGGTAGAAATGTTAATCCAGAAAGGTCTCTCGCTCCTCTTCGCTTCACTCTCCTCCACTGCAGCCATCACCCCGCTCTACCTTGGAAAGTGGATTAGTGCAATGCTCTTGAGAAGCAGGCAGACTTTGCCTCCTCTGTCTTTTGATGGCTTTTATCCTGTGCCGTGCCCTAAGTTCCCCAAATCATTATCTTTTGTCCTCAACAACAGGGCTATAATTGTATAGAATTTCTGAAGGACATGCAGTCTGAAGAGAATAATCTACAGAGACTTACAATCATTTTAGATACTAAATTTTAGGAAGGACAAACATTATCTTAACTTCCTGTACCTGTGACAATTGTGAAAAGCTTCACTTGATCTACAAATTATTATGATGTTGGTGTTTTGTAGACATGGATCTTCTTATTTTAGCTGGAGTGTTGCCTTGGTGATAAAGCTGAGTATATTCCAGGTGGAATTCTAGACACATGTGTACATTAGATGATATATAATGGAGCTCTCAATTCAGAGAGTTACAGAATTTGTTTTCTTCGATGCATATAAGAACATGTAAGATACAATTCCTTAGTACATTTCAAGATGCAGCACACTATTAATAGCTATGGGCCCCTTGCTGTACATCTAATCCCCCAAATTTATTCCACTGATAGCAGAGAGATTATAACCTTTGATCGTTTTCTCCTGGATTCTCACACCTCAGAGTGTCTAGCACCCTATGCTCTGCCGTCTGCTATTAGCTATTCCCGTTCATACATGCCCTTTGACCATGTTTGCTCCTATTTGTATATATTCATATAAAATAAATGCAAATTAATAAAACGCATATGGAGGAATGTTAATGATGAGACCTGTGAGATATTTATGATGCCCTTTGAACACAATTTTGTAATTTATGCTGCCCTTGTGGAAAAACAAATTAAGATTGGTAAATTTGTTTGCAATTAGGTTGAGACCATGCAGATTTTAGTATTATATTATCAATATTTTGATATCTCAAAGGATTGTAGCCTAGAATATTTTGCAATATTCCTCTGAATATTTTTAACCTCTCATCTCATTGCTCAAGGTTTGGACTTTCTGGTGGGAACACTGAGAAATAAATTAACTGTCATACTGGAACTTCCGACATGCTGATGTGTTGGCATGGAAAGGTTAATCAGAGGTGATAGGGACTATGCCTATCTCTGTGACATGGTGATTGATAATTCACTTCCTTACTCCCCAGGCTCTGAATTTGATTGATTTTGTTCAAAATATAGTGTGTATTTGTATTTTAAAGAGGCAAAGCTTTGCTGTTTGTTGTATTTAGAGGGACCATCTGGAAGTACGGGAACATTAGATAATGTTTACCTATGAATGTGAAAAATAAGATTTGTCTATAGGAGAGATTAGCATATTAATAGCCCTTTGATTTTTTTATCCACTTGAATTTCATTTGTGTGCCCATATTGACCCCTTTCATCATGTTCTCTCATATTTGCATATATTTATATAAAATGAATGTAAATTAATAAATGCATATGGAGAAATCTTAATGACGAGAATTGCGGGATATTTATGACACCCTTTCAAAGAATATTTTGCTGTGTGCACTGCCCTTGTGGGAAAACAGATTAGGACTGGGATTGTGTTTGTTTTCTCAAAACCTATGAAGAGTATTGTGTGGGACTGATTGCAGTGAGACCTAGCACTTACATGAATTTGGACCACTTTCTTGGTGCTTACCATCCAGGACATGGCATCTTCCTTTCACCACCTTTAATCTTATGAGTATATATAATTACTGTTTACCACTTTGTCCCATTTTGCTAAATAATACCTGAGCCTCAGAGAAATAAACAAACTTCTGTTTTACAGACCAGAATGTTCATGATACCATCTCTCTGGTCACTGTCTTCTGTTAACATCTAGAGTGATGGAGTTAGAAAGGCAGTACATACAGAATTTAACTGCAGGGATAATTATAGACTGCTTGAGCTTGAATATCGGTTCTTGGGTTCTTGGGAAACTATTAATACATTTTGATGGCATTTCTCTTTTGCTATAATAGAGTTGGTGAGAGTATTCTCTAGCTCATAAAAATATATTAAGATTAGATAATATATGGGCATGCATTTAAATTTGAGTAAATCAATTGCTAAAGTTAGGAATATAGAGAGTTATGTGTTTATATCATCAGTTTATGCTGTTTTGGACTTAATTGCAAGTCCCTCTCCCTAGTTTGTATGATGAAGTTTTGATCTCGAATATAAATGGATCTAAGGAATTTAAATGAGGTCAAAGGATGGCTTCTTCACCGCACTGGGACAGGAACTTTATGTGAAAAGGATGGCAGCAGAGATCTTTCCCTGAGTGTGCATAGGAGAAGTCCAGACAGGCCACATGAAGCCAGAAAGCAGCCTCACACTTATGGCACCTGCACCTTGGACTTCAGCCTCTGCAGTCTGAGAAAAGAGGCTGTTGTTAAGCATGGGGTCTGTCAGCATGACATACGCCCATCTCTGAGCACATTTCTCCAAGAAGGTTCTAAATATGCACGGAGCCCACCTTGACTAGTGCCGACAGAGGCTATTCTGACAGAAAGATTTCCTTCAGAAACTGGCTTGTTTCTCGTTTCCCTCTCACAGGATGTTCCAAAGCAGGCCTTTATTCTTGTGGCACGCAGGCCACATTGCCACATTTCCAGGGCCTTGCCTGTGGAGAAATGTCCTCTGTGCCCGATTCTTTTAAAGTTTGTATGTGTGCTGAGAAGTTCAGCGTGTTTTAGAAACTGAACCACATAAAGCAGTGCAGAGCATGTGACTTACTGCTTCATAGTTACAAGTAGGAAAGCTGTACAATCTTTTATTCCTGGTAGATGGCAGTCCTGTGCTGCTGCTGGTTAAGAAATCTAATAATAACACAGTAAAAGCTAGATCTGAATCAGCGACTACAGTTTCCTTGACTCTGGACATTAATCAGTGAGCAGATCGCCATAACAAAAATTCAAATATCTGACTTTTGAGCCAGCTTGGTGATAATTTATTGTTGAAATAGCTACCAGCGTGAAAAGCAGATGACTGACAGTACTGCCTGGTTTCACAAATATTACAAATAATAAAGTTCAGAATCAGAAAATTTTGAGTTTCTGACCTTTGTCTTTCATCTGGTATCCGGGTTTGAGGATAGTCACACTGAATTTCTCTTTCTTCTAACCTACAAAATGTAGAGTAAGAAATTTTTATACAAAGTCTCATGTAGGTACAACCTAATGATAGCTGTGAGGTATTGCTTTAAAACATTTCCTTCCTTGTTTTAAAGAAAGAATGAGTTCTTATCCACTTGGGGCAAACAAGCAACCCCAATTTGTGACTTCAAGAAGAGCACGTGAATTCCATCTTCCTCTGTTGCTTGGACCATGTGGCTCCTCTGTTGATAGCTAAACATATTTGTGCAAATATAAACACCAGGATTTATATGACTTTTTAAAGCGATTTTGAAAGTTATGTGATGTCTCATATAGCAAACATTTAATAGTTTGAATTTTGAAAATTTTATGAATATGCAATGATTAATAATGTTACCAGGTTCATATGACTGCATCTTTGAAATACTTATGATTGTATTAGATTTACAGGTATCACTGAAAAGAAATAATCAGTTTCAGATTAAGAGCTTGCCTGAGTCTGATAACCCATAAACTGAAGAATTAGCATTTTAACTCATTTTACATTCAGTGTAAATGAATCATGATATTATAATATAATGGAAATTAACTAATGCCTTTAAGCCTTAGGTGATTTGAACATAGCATTTGGATAGGATGTTTTCCCTTAACTTTAAAATTTATCATATGTAGAAATCTGAGTAAATTAATTCTGTGCAGCTATGTCATCGCCGTTGGGTGATGTTGTATTCTTTTTTAGTGTGTAAGTTTATTGAATTTTGTGGATTTTATACAATACATCTTAATTATATTTAGACCTCCGCTATCTGCACCCAACCCCCATGGACTGTCCAAGGATTTCATGCAGGCTGTCTTATATGCTAAGGCCATTCTAGTCAAATACATGTACTCAGATGTCTCTCAGTGCAAGCTCATTCACTAGTCTCTAGTCAGCCTGTCTAGAGTCACTCCCTTAAAGGCAGTAATCAGCTGCTACCAGCTCCTCAGCTAAGGCTGGGGTCTCCTGCCCATTTCCCCAGCGCTACCCTGTTTTTTATCTGATTGAGTTAGCATGGGTCTTGTGTATGCTGTCACCATTGCTGTAAACCGTATGAGCAAGTTCCCAGGAGGCTGCAAGACTCTGTTTCTTTAATGTCATTCACCAATTCTGGTTCTTTCAGTCTTTTCAACACCTCTCCCACCATGGTCCCTGTTGCCTAGGTGGGTGAGATTTAGAATAGGAGTCCTGTCCAGGAGCATGCACTCTATAGTCTCTTATTGCCTGCAGTTTGGTCAGTTGTGACCTTCTGTGTTCATTCCCCTCTGTTGCATGAAGAAACTTCACTGGTGAGAGTTGAGAGATGCGTTTGTATTCTCTCCACCCTCTGTTCCACCATATTCCATGAGCCTTAGGTGTAGAGGTTTCATACCAATGTGTCACTAGTGATGTGACAGACACAGTTTTCTCTAGGATCTATGACCTCTCCAGCCATGTGTATTTGTCAATATTCATAGTTTCCTCCCATTGAGTGGGCTATAAATCCAGTTATGTACCTGTTGATTACTTTCAAAAAGAGAGTGACATTACTGCATCAATAGATATAGTTTGGTGTGCTGGTCATTGATAAGGTTATTGGGGTTTAATGCTGGGATTGGACCACTGATTGATTTTCTCCCTTAGCAGGTTGCATAGTATCCTCCACAACTATGAGAACTGTTCTTTAGAGATGAGGCAACCAGGTCGGTTCCAGCTCCACTGCTCTAGCTGTGTTCAAACTACGCTCTGTCTTTAGCAATAGGATCTTTCCTTCAAGTTTCAGGAGGCAAACTAGGGCTGTGGCAAAAAACCTGTGTTATTTTTGAAGTCCTTTAGACTATCCTGACCAACAATTCAAAGGGTTTCTCCTCTCTGACACTAGGTTTCATGTTATATACCCTTCAGCTTTACAAACACACTCATGTACAGATATTGGGTGTGCATTTTTCACTTGGCTTTTGAACTAATACCTTCCTCTGTTTTCTCACATCATCTAAGCTGTATCTATCGCTAGTCTCTCTCTCTCTCTGTCTAATGTTCCATCCTCACCTCCACTTTTCTCGTTTTCCCTTTGAAATAACTGTCTCATATCTCCCCCAGCTCCTTCTTCTCCATAGTTCTTCTCTATAGTTCCTTGTATGTACTTCCTTCTCCTTTCTTCCCTGTCTCCCCCTTGGTAACATCTGTCTCCTACTGTCTCCCTCTCTTGAGCTCTTTCTTTCCCTCCCCCAACATGGAGCCTTTCCATTTTCCTGGATCCTATGCTATGGTCACATCAGGTTACATAAGTATTTTCTGCTAAGATCCACAAATGAGAGAGAACAATGTTACTTGCTCTTCTGAGTCCATGTTACTTCATTCGATTTCTAGTTACTTTATTCTAGATTCTAGGTCTATCCATTTGCCTGCAAATTTCATTTTTCTTTATGGCTTGAGTAGAGCTTCACTGTGTAAATGTACCACATTTCGTTATTCACTCATCAGTTGAGGGACACTTAGGGCTGTTTCCATCCCTTGGCTGTTGTGAAAAAAGAAACAACAAACATAGATAAAAAGGTATCTTTACAGTAGCATGAGTCCTTTGGGTATATGCCAGGAAGTGCTATAACTGGGTCAAATGGAAGGTTCATTTTAATTTTTAAGTGTTCTCCACACTGCTTTCCATAGGGTTTGCAAGAGTTTACCATCCCACCAGCAATGAATGAGTGTTCCCTTTTCTCCACATCCTCTCCAGCATTTGGTATGAGGTATTCTATTCATCTTAGCCAGTTGGACTGGCATAAGATGAAATCTTAAAGATCTTTGCATTTCCATAATTAATAAAGATGTTGCATTTCTTAGCCATTTTTATTTGTTCTTTTGAGAACTCTGTGTTCAAATCCATAGCCAATCTTCTTGTTGGGTCATTTGTTGCTTTGATTCTTTGTTTTTTGAGTTCTTTGTACATTCTGAATATTAATCCTCCATCAGATGTGTAGGTGGGAAGCTTTTATCTCACCCCTGGGCTTCCTCTTCAATTGATTGATTGTTTCCTTTACTGTAGAGCAGATTTTTAGGTTAATGAGGTCCCATTGGTTGACCTTAATTCCTGAGCAATGGTTGTACAATTTAGAAAGTCTTTGCATGCATCTATGTCTTCTAACCATTTTAGAATTTTGGTTTCATATTGAGACTTTGATCTGCATAGAGTTGACTTCTGTGAAGGGTGATATATACGGGTCTAGTTTTCATTCTTCTAAATAAAGCAAGATCTAGTTTTTTTCTAGAACCATTTGTTGAAGATGCTGTCTTTCTTCCAGTGTGTGTTCTTTGCACCTTGGTAAAATATCAGATGATTGAAATTGCATGCACTCATGTTTGGGTCATGTTCCATCCATCTATGTGTCTGTTTTTATGACCATCTCTCTGTAATAGTTTGAAATCTGGTATGGTGCTCTCTAAGCATTGCTGTTTGTGCCCAATGTTCATTGCTATCTGGGGTCTTTTATGATTATATATGAATATTAGGATTTTTTTCTAAAACTTTGAAGAATGTCATGGGTATTTTCATTGGCACTTCGTTGAATCTATAAATTGCTTTTGGTAGAAAGACCATTTTCACATTATTAATTATACCAATCAGTGAGCACAGGTGGGTCTTTCTATCTCCTGTGTCTTCTGGACTCTATTCAAAGATTTAAAATTTTCATTGTAGAGATCTAAAGATGCCTTTTGTAAAGTTTATTCCTAGGTATTTTTTTTGTGGCTACCGTGAATGGGAAGATTCCCATGCACTCTTTCCCCACGTGCTTGTTATTGGTATGTAGAAGAACCAGTGATTTTTGTAAATTAATTTATAAGGCTGAAAGTGTTGATCATTTCTAGAAGTTTTCTGTTGAAATTTTTTATATGTAATGTCATCTACAATTCAGCCAAGCTCATCTCTTCTTTTCCCATTAGTAACCCTTTAGTTTCCCTCTCTTGTCTTGTTTAAGTTTTCTATTGAGACTGATGACCTGAGAATTTAAGGCAAAAGACATTGTATACTACAATACTCTACCTGAGCTGGTAGGTGATTTACAGTCAGACAGACTGTGTTGTAAGCATCCACTAATGCCTTGGAGGTTTCTATCAGCAGAAACTATACTTGAGATAATCCAGAGGAGTAGTTGAAAAGCACAGAGGGAGGGTCTCTGACCTGTGTGCCCCTCTCAAGTCCTGCTTCAGCCTGTTGAGAGCAGGAGTGTTAACCAGAGAGGCGCCAAGCACACGATCTGGATGCATGCCTGCTGTGGCTGGAACACATTAGTGTACAGACAGAGTTTCTTGCAGAGCTTCATGCATTGTTAAAGCACACAGAACACACAATATGGTGCTTTTCCAAGCACATCTATTCATCACCTGAGTTATTTAGGAATTGGAAGCTAGCTACAGTAGCTGTGGCAGAGTGTACAGTGCATGAGATTTCAAAGTAAAGAACTGCATTCAAGCAAGATGAAGAGATACATGTTTTCGTTTTCCTTTTCAGAGGGAATTGAATGGTTTAGATAAACCCTGATTGCACCACTGGACATGAGGCTACCATATGAGCAGAAACAAGGGATTCTTCAGATGATTAGGCAGTGAAAGATGCAGTTGGATCTTGGATGGTAGCTTTGCAATTTGTTTTCTTCTTCTTTTTCCTGCCTTTTAACATTCCCTAAAGATTTCAATGAACTTAATCTCACATTTGTGTCAAAACAGTTCCCACAAAACAAAACAGCCTCCTACTAGGCATCCTCAACACATTTAACTAGTTCATAATTTGAAAATTGGACCAAGGGCTCTTGCTCCTAACCGGTGAGGTATTTTTGACTTGAGGATCTTGCTATTGAATGTCTCCACCTTTCTCCCTACAAAGAGAGGAGCAGGCATGTCTACAGCTTTGAAAATATATGGTTTCTGAAGATATAGAAAGAAACTCCCAGGTGTCCCAGGTGTCTGCTAACATCTGGGCCTCACCTCCATCGCTCTTCCAGTGTGTACTCACCATGCATCTATCCAAAAGGTAGATAAAGATAAAAAAGAACAACACTAACAACACTAGGAATCAACCATGGCGATAGATCTGGTCAGCCTTCAAATTCTACCTTACAGTCCTAGAAAACTATAGCTATGCTGTTTCAGAAGAACACGTTCTGTAGATGAGACTTAGAGCAAACTGTTCGGTTCACAGATAGTTTATTGTATCTGATAACCTTTACCCCTATCTCTTACTGAAATTTGATTTCTAGTCATACATTTTACTTTATTATTATAACTAATTTTTTGGCCATTTGCAATTGTGAAATTTCTAGGCTCCTTGTTGGTGATTATACACTGAACCAGTCTGGTTGCTCCAGCCTTTAGTCTTTGAGCATTTCTGAGTTCTTAGCTCTGTGCTTAATATTTATGACATTAAAGAGATGTACCTCATAATGAATATAGACTAATGTTTTCCAACTCTTTGATGGAATTGTGGCCTTCAGAGAGTCAACCTTCCTGGCATTTTCAAAGGCCATGCAAAAATTAAGCAGATTTCAATATTATTTGATTTGAGTATATTGAATGAGCAAGTAAAATAAGTTTTCTTAATATAAGCAGGATTTCAAGTAAACATTTCATGATAAGAAAAACTGGATGGTGATATGAAGCTAACACGTCTGAATAAAAACGTCATTCTACTTCCTGCTCAGTATGTGTTAAGTGGTACCAGGCACATAATAACATTTGGAGAACCTGGAGAGTGTGAAATGCTTTCCAACTGAACTTTCCCGGACACCTCTTCCAGAAATTTCATCGCTCTTAACCAACTGCCAGTTTCAAATGTACGGAGATGTTAAGGAGGACAAAGAGAGTGTTGGAAATTAGCCTCAATCACAGGATCAAACGGAAAGAGCTGAAGAGAGTGGAGAGATCATTAATCTCTGAGTGTATAGAGGTCACCTCTGGCCGAGGTTGGACCCCAAGCAGGAAATGAGAAGGCAGGAAACTTCGCATTTCTATGCCTTAATAGAGAGCCTGATGGAGTGAGGAACACCACTTCACCCATCACTGACTGTGGATAGTACTGGATTTTTACAGAAGAAAGCTATCTCCTTGCTTCAGCATGCTGTGCTCTCTCTGATCCCCATGAGGGAACAATTTATGGCATGTTGAGAGGAGAAGAAAGAGAGAGAGAGAAGACTGTAAGAGCCGGAGGGACCAGACACCTACTGCTAGATACTGCACTGTAAACATTATAGGAAAGCTACACCATTGAAATCTCCACACTATGGTAGCCTAACAAGATCTGCATCATGACAAAGTCAGCTGACATGCCAAGGTGAACAGGGGAGATCAATGGATCCTAAGGGTGGGGAAGCAGTTCTCTCCAGAGAATAGCTCTCTGTGAGAGTAACTAATCCCAAAGGGGCAACCCCGAGCATGGATGTACCCAGGCAACACTAAGCGGACTACGTGTATTATATATGCAAATTTATTTCTGTATATGTAGCAACAATCAAAGAAGAGGGCAGAGATTGGTGGGGGGGTGGAGTATGAAAGTAGCTGGTGGGAGCTGGGAGGGCTGGTATGAAACGCTCAGAAGTAAAAAATTAAAAAATGGATAACTTGCAACAATGGTGACAGCACAAGACCTGTGCCCACTCAATCATGCAAAATCCCACACCGAATGAGGGGAATGGGCCGCAGACCCCAACCCTAGTCAGAGAACTATTGGCAGCTGATTCCTGTTGGTTGAGGCGGGCAGATCTTCTTTAAGGGAGTGACTATAGATGGACGGACTAGACTCCAGCGGATGAACTTGCAGAGAGGGACAGCTGGGCCCCCAAACTTTACTAGATAGTACTTAACGTACATGACAGACTGCATGGAATGCTGTGGAGGAAGTCGGTTTGGTGTGGATGAGGAAGGAGGGCTGAAGTTAGGATCTGTTATATGAAATGCACAAAATCTCAATGAAAATGTTTTTAAAGAGTATAAAAATAAATAGATAGTTAGATAAATAGATAAATAAATCATGTCGAATCACACAATTTGAGAAGGGAAAGTGGATTTCTCCCCCTAATGTTTGTGGTTATAATTTTATCTTGTCCATACTTCTGACTTAGTGATTATCAAATCCAGGATAAAATCATCAGAACTGGGTCTTAAAAGTACTGATGCCTGATTGAAATAAGATGTTTAAAACTCTCTGCCTAGTTGTTTGCCCTCCTTCTGATCAGCATTTAACCCTTCCATAGTACAAGCATCAATCTCCAAACAGGAATTATAGGAAGAACAATTAAAATTTCAGAAGTTAAACCTTATAAAGAATGTTTGGCACATATATAGGCATTTCTTTCATACTGAATGCCACTGGGAGAGTAAATTCTGATTCTTTTTCTTTTTGCCTCTTTGTTTTTACAAATTTTAATTTGTAAAACTTTTATCTCAAACTTTTATCACTGGAACAGAAAAACATCAACATTTGCTGCCACAGGCTGTGGTAAATATTTATTTAGAATCATTTTATTTCATTAAAGACAACTTCTTGGAGATTAAGTCAAATTTCATCTATTCATTTATTAAAAAATCTACTAATAGGTACTGACCAATGCAAAAAAAAAAACTTATAATAAAAAGCACACAAGAAGGATATAGCACCCTAAGGAGCTCATGCTCCTTAATATCCTGAGATTAGCAACAATATACAGTGTGTATACAGAAAGAAAACAGTGTCTGTAATGGTGGAACTTTCCTTTAATCCCAGCACTTGGGAGGCAGAAGCAGGCAGATCTCTCTGACACCAATGCTAGCCTGGTCTATCTGATGAGTTCCAGGCCAACTGGGGCCATGAGGAGACTCTCAAACATAATTTAAAAAATAATATAATAAACCAAAAGAAAAGCAAGAGTTCTATTTAAAAGAATTAGCTATAGATGAATGCAGATGTACACGTGCCCAGAATTTGGGGTGATGGTTATAAAACAGGGAAAGCGAACATGGAAGGGAGCTAATATTACTATTAAACTGAGTTTCTCTTTAAAGATTCACTTTATTTTTAATATTTTTCGGTGTGTAGTCATATGCATACGAGCACAGCTGTGCCCTGGAGGTGAGAAGAGAGTCTCTGATCCTCTGGAGCTGGAGTTTCAGGTGGTCATGAGTTGTCGATGTGTATGCTGGGAAGCGAACTTGGATCCCTTGGTAGTGCAGCAAGCTCTCTTAACCTCTGAGCCCATGTCTGTAGTGTCCTATTTCAGTTTTGAACTCGATTCTGAAGGCACTAGCCTATAAAACATCATTTTAGTCCTGGAGAATGAGGATAAGCCTTGTAGGAAATGATATGTAGTAATTTATATAAGATGCAGTGAATATCGCAGTCAGCTCAGCAATAGTGGCGGTTGATTTAAATGATATTTGTAAATCAAACTTTAAAGCATTGTAGGAGTTTCTGAAACTGATGGTAAGAGGACAGATGATATTAACTTTTGTTTTCATAAACATTATGTTCAAGATTTGTATGCCCATGTGGATCTGTATACGAGGAAGTGGTACAGTTGATTCGATTTGCAGGCTACATCAGTGACAACAAAGACTGATAAGACTGATCAGGAGCCAGACTGAAATGCCTGAGGGGCAATACAATTGGACTTTGGTTACATGTGTTCCAGGTAAGATGCAGATTTTTGAAACTCTGTTGGCTAGATAAATGCTACTTCAAAAATATTGGTAGGTTACCCTAACCTGATAGTGTCCTACATCCAGACCACGGCTATGATTTTCAAAGAAGTAAACTGAATTTAGATACCATAAAATATTGGATGTATCAAATATACAATTAATAATTATTTATCTATTTAAATATTTTTATTGAATCACTGTTTATACAGAACATCTCAATCAATCTTAATCATCTTTATACCTCCTTTTCACTGGCACCCACCTTCTAGCTCCCCAACTGGAATCCATACATTCTTTCATCTGTGTTAAGGTCTATTCTAGTGATACAAAAGGTCACAGATGGCTAAATCATGGAAATTAGGCATCTTCAGGGTGAGGGTCCCTGGACAGGACTCTTACAATAAGTTTCATTTATCCAGGGCTCAGGGACCATTGTGGAAGAGGAGGTGAAATATTGTAAGAGCCAATGAGGAGGTGCATGACCATATGGAAATGGAATCCTACAAGCTCCCAGGACACTACTCATATGAACCTACAGCAATCCTTTTGGTATGCTCAAGATGCATGCAAACTCAAGCAGACAAAAACCTAGCATGGCACTGGGGAAATGGGCAGCAGATCCCAACCTGTGCTTCAGAAATATTGGCAACTGGTTACTGTTGGGGAAGGATGAACTACTCTTCTCAAAGCAAGGGACTCTGGGAAGGATGACTAGACCTCAGTGGATGAACCTGCACTGAGGTCACTTAGGGACACTATTTGTTTATTTTTATTATATGTGCATGAGTGTTTTGCGTGCAGGGGGCATTCACCTTGCCTACCAGCTCCACAGAAGCTACAAGAGGGCAAAGGATTCCCTGGAATAGGAGTTAAGGATCGTTGTTAGCTGTCCTGCTGCTGGGAACTGAACCCTGGTCCTCTGGAAGAGCAGACAGTGTTCATAACCGCTGAGATGTTTCTTTAGCCCCGTATTGAATATTTAAAATGTAAATTATATTTAGATAGGGTATAAAATAGGATATATAAGATATATGTAAAATATGAAATGTGGTGGTGTTTCTAAATATTTTTCACACTGATCTTCATTCGTGAGTGAGGGTGACAGTGTTGACTCCACCTTGGTCTAATGTCTTGGCCATGATGTCAGGTCTTCTTTATTCACAGTGTGTTTCTTAGTTTGAATTGTCAACAGGGAAGATCATCAAGGAGGCAAACTCACAGGCCTGCTTAGGAGGGATTATATATCCTTAGGCATGTCTGTGAGGGACTATCTTGATTAGTTTAAGAATGGTGGGTAGGGCTTTCCCTGGGCTAAGATCTTAGTCCGTGGGACCTGTATAAAGCAAGCTGAGCACCAGTGTTCATTGCCCCTTTCTTCTTGGTTGTGGATGAAACGTGACTAGCGACTCCCTCTGCTGACTCTGAACTCTAATGTCCTGAACTATTGGAATGGAGGCTAAGCAAACCCTTTCTCCTTTAGTTGCTTTTGTCAAGGAATTTTATCAGACCATAAGGAAAATAATCTAAGACACTTAGATTTTCAGTTTTCTAAGAGCAGGGTTGAATTTTTTTCCCCTCTGAAAATACTAGGTAAAGTATACTTATTTCCTTCCCTGAGGGCTCTTTCTTATGGGGCATAAATTAAACATAGTATGTGCTTGATAGAAGAAACAGACCTTCTGAAAGTCATAACAAAGCATTGGGATCTCCCCTTAGCTGACGGCCTAATATTTTTGCTTATTTTAATTATTCCATGTAGCAGTTGAGGATGAAAATTTTAATTATCATTATATATGTCTCAATAAAGTATTAAATTTGTGTAGCACCACTCATTATGACAGAAAAATCAATATACTCATATTTCACACAAGTGTCTCTTTATAAGGGTAATTCAATAAGTAGAATTATTCTTTGTCTTCAAACACATTATCTTTGAGATATGTATGACTATAAGAATAATGTGTATGAATAAATGGTGCTATTGATTCGATATCATTTATATATATATACATACATATATATACATATATACATGTATATATACATATATACATATATATACATGTGTATATATATAAAACATGACTTAACATCATGTTTGTATCTATATATTTTGTTTATATAATGTATAAACACCATATTTTTGTATATTATTCAAATGATATATCCCAACATAAATCCTTTGTTAGAATGATAACATCCTAAATGATATTACAACATATTTTATATGTTGTATATACAGTAAAAATATTATTTTGGTAAAGAGGAAAATCATTTAGGAACATGAAAGACTTTCATGGATCAATTGCCTATACAGCAAGACTCAGGGTACAAATTAAATGAAGCATGAACTCAATATTTTTTAGAGATGAAAGATTCTTTTAGGAAAGTAGTCAAACATATAAAAATAACAAATCTATGAATTTCAGACTTTTCACTCAGAGCATTGATATGTTATAAGCTTTTAAAGAAGTTTTTTATGAATTAAAAGTATTGGACCAGGAAGTTGACAAAGAGGGTAATATAGAAGCATCAAGTCTTGGGTTCAAATCTTAGAACCCACATAAAAAGTTGGATGTGATCCTATGACATCACTGCTATGAGAGTGGGAACTGGAGGACTCCACAGGCTTGCTGAATTCCAGTCTAGACCGAATATCACGAGCTCTAGGTTCAGTGAGAGGACCAGTATCAACGGAAGAAGGCAAAAATCCTAGGAAGGACACCTAACATCCTCAGGAAAATGACCTTGTGCACAGGCATGCATGCTCATGCATGTACCACACGTGTGTACCACACATATGTACCACACATGTGTACCACACAAACACCAAAGGTTGATAAAACAGCTCCTTAAACATGCAAGTAGCTTGTGTGTTCCACAGTTCAGAATATTCTGTTTGAGACTTAGTTCCATAGGTAGGTAAGTTTTGGTACTTCTCTGGCTTGAAGCTGAGCAGGTCTTGTGCACTCTGTCACAAATGCCATCAGTGGGATTCCTGCTGGGTGAGGGAGAGTAAAAACCTCCTTAAGATCTCTAGATAGATGACTAGATGCCAGCAGATGCAGTGCCCAGCTGTCTGGAAACACTCTCCTTCTGTTCCTCCATCTAGTCGAGGAACTCCTGGTGCATGAAGGCTACTGGATTTGAAAGTCGCGCAACCTATTTCAAGACATACTCTACTACCTAGAACAAATAGACACATAGCATTCTTACAGAAATTTAAATGAACTTCGAGGTGTCAAGTCACATGTGTGGACGCTGAAAAGAAAATATAGTTAAACAGTCTATTGAACAGCAGTAAACTGAGACGGCGGAAGCGGGTGTCTGACTGTGTTGGCAGAACAAACGACTTGTTCTTGAAACACTATCGCTATTGTTTCCGCGTTTGTGTTTTAACTGCTTTTCTGCTAGTATTTGGACTGTTTAAAGGACACATCAGTGTCTGTGTGTACCCTTCACTGCACAGAATACGGTGATATGGTTGCTCTTCTTTAGTGTTGTTCTCTAGACTGGGTTTGGTGGTGACGGTGATCGAACACAGGGTCTTCTACACAGCAGCACACCACTTCCATTGAGCTGTAGCCTCAACTTGCTCCTGGTTTTACGTTATAAAATTATTCTTTGAAGACACAATGTGTCTTGATCATGACCACTTCCTAATACCTCTGTCCGACTCTGGCGGACCCTCCCAGTGGACCTCCCCCAGCATCATGGTCTCCTTTTTCTCTTTTCCCTTTTCTTTTCTTTCTTTTTCTGATTTTTTTTTTTTTTGAATCACTGTGTATTTCATATGGAACATCTCCATCAGGCTTAGTCAGCTTTACACCCACTTCCCCACTAGGACCTTCCCAATTGCCCCCGACTGGAATTCATGCATTCTGTCATTTGTGTAAAGGCCTATTTTATTATTTTTTAGAATCCATTAGGTCTAATTAGAGCTTTTTACATTTGCATTGAGTGAGATAAAAATGATTGCTTCCTTCATATGGACTATTCTTTTCCATGAGAAACAGTTATAGTTTTTACTTAGGCTTCCTCAGTTGTATGTTTCTTGGAGAGAAAAAAAAAAAGCAGAAAGTCTGTCTTAAGAGTACTAGTTCTGACAATGTTATATGAGATTCAAAAGATGAATAAATTATCAGATATTTAATAACTATGAAGCATTGATATTTTTAATTAAGCCCCATCCTAGACTCTTCTCGTCTCTCCTCCGTTTTCTGAGGTCTTCCTCCGTTCATTATATTCCATAACATTCTCACATACCCCATACCCGATATAGAATTTCTTTCTACTGAGGACACCTTAGGGCCACTTGAGGTCACTCATTAATTTGCTCAAAAGTAGGTTAAGAACTTTGATCCAATCTTAAGTAAAGGACACAAATCAACAAACATTCCGTAAGTTGAATTTCCACTCAGAAGGAAAGACTGCAGAAAACCATGTGAGCTCAGTGGCCGGCAGACCTTTGCCTCTTCTCCAGAGTCTGGAAAAGCACAAGTAACGGGAGCATGTTACATGTTATATGAGATGGGTATCCGTAATTGTAAAGATGCATGCTGCATTTGCTCTAACAACTAAATTCCATAAGGCTATCACAAGGGTTAAATGGGATGCACTTAAGACATTCTGTACAGTCTCTGGCACAGACTAAATGTGCTGGTTAATGTGGTCACATTTCAGTTAATGCCAGGCACTATGACGTCTTCCCCAGTGACAGAGTACTCACTAGGAGTAAGTTATTATAGAAGATAATTTTAGAGCAGCACTTAAGTGCTGTCCTCAGCACAGAAAGTTGCATGCATATCACATTTCATGGTTGAGCCATTAGGACAGAGAAAGGTCAAATAACTCTACCACAACTTCATGTTGATGAGTAGTGGGGACCAAGCTGACTACAGAACACACATTATTTCTCTGTAAAGGACTTGGTAGTAAATACTTTATGTTTGAAGGTCACATGATGTCTATTAAAACTACTCAACTCTGCTCCTACAATGTGAAAGCCACCAAGAATAGTTTCTGAGCACATGAGCATGTCTATGTTTAAATAAAACTTTATTTTAAAACAGAGACTAGGCTTGACTTAGATTATGGGTCATGGTTTGATAGTAGACTAACTACAGGTTTCAGGGATTTGAAATATCTTTAAATACTTTCCGTAAAACAGGAGAGGTACTGCTGGAGTCTCCTGGGTGTTTATGCCTCCAACGTACCTGACACATCCATTGATCCATCTCCTTTTCAATTCTAAGGGTGCCTACATATGAACTGAAGAAATCAAGTGCATCTTCTCTCAGAAATATATAATTTATATTTTTAGACTAGACTAAATCTAAGACATAAGGACAGTGTTTTTAACTACCATCACGCAAAGGCCATATGCCACAGTATAGTAAACATATATTCAGTAGTATGATCATAAAAAGATAGCTGTATAGATGTATGGAATTGCCATATGACATGCAGAATCAGGTATTACACTTAAAACTTCATGCTTATCCCATGTGTTTATACTGGATTAAACCAAAGATATCTAATTTAGAAAAGAAAAAAAAATAGGATGATTGGTCATTATGCTCCTGAAGTTATAGGGTCTTAGCAGAGGATTTAGAAGAGATATCACAGTAAAACGAGGCCATCTAGAACAATCCTTGGTTGTAATAGCCCAGGAGAGATCACTCGTTGACATGGATACCAGATGTCAAAACTAACAACTGGAAAATCTCAGACTTTGAAACTAAGAGCTGATAACTTTTCCTGGAAGCAATTTCTTGTAAATCTGTTCTGAATTTGGCCAAGAATTCTTTTCAGTGTTTAAATTTTTAACTTATGACATGGGTTTTGTTTTTTAAACACAGTAATTCTCATATCAATCACAAATTTCCCATTATGCTTTCCTCTCAGTCAAAAGTGTGTTCCCCACAGTGAATTTCTTTAAGCTTTTTAAAAGCAGTGAGAAGTCAGGTATCCTGGTGCTTGCCTTGAATCATAGCATTCCTGAATTGGGGGGATCTCTGAGATGGAGGCCAGCCTGGTCTACATGGTGAGTTTCAGGCCAGCTAGGGCTACATGGAGACCAGGGCTCTCCATCCAGACTGCAGAGCTAATTCTACATTCCACCGTCAGGAAGGAAATGAATGTGATTCCTCTTTCTATGTTTAAAAAGACCAACATAATTCACAGTTTAAACCTATTAATTTATTATCTCTTATTATATAAGACAAAAGTAAAAATATTTCACTGGATCTTTTGCTTTGGACTAGTGAGGTCAGAAAGCAGAAGCTGACCACGGGAGGCTTTTGAAAATTCCAGGGAAGAATGTTTGTCTCTCTCAAGTCATTCTGGTCATCAGCTGCTTGGAGTTCTGTTTCAGGCCTTCTCCATCAGAGTAACAGAAAGACTTTCTCTTGTTGCCTTGCTCATGTTTCATGTATGCCGGACTTTCTCTTTTCTAACTAATTGGAGGAATCATTCTAATTTGAAAGAGTTCAAATCCCTCTCTTGCCATTTAGGTGACATAAAGGAATCTATGATATCTATTATATCATATATATTATATATATATGTATATATATATATATACATTTGCATTGAGTGAGATAAAATGATTGCTTCCTTCATATGGACTACCCACATTCAAAGGGGAGGAGTTTCAAAAGCCCGAGGAATGGATCTATTCTTAGGATTCTGCTTAAGAAATCCAATAGTTCTTTCAATAAAGAGTAAGAGTGCAGAAATCTAGTCCACACCTGCATCTGTAAGTGGAGATGTATTGGAGTACAGATACATCCACCTGCTGAGGTACCTGTAGGTTTGACAGCTCTGCAGTCTGGATGGAGAGTCCTGGTCTCCATGTAGCCCCAGCTGGCCTGAAATTCACCATGTAGACCAGGCTGGCCTCAATCTCATAGAGTTCCATCTGCTTCCTACTCAGGAATGCTGTGGTTTAAGGACACCTGGCTTGTCCTTGGTTTTTAGCCTCGGCATAAAGACATGGGAACTAATGCAAAGTTTAGAAGGTTGTCACATGGTGATAAAAACACAACTTAGAAATGGAGAAGTTAACTGACATGGTGGGCTCACATCTGCTACATCTTAAATTTCTGACAATAAGGTGAGGAAGAACTGTCCAGGTCACCAGCAATCAGAGTGTTACATGCTGTGCCTGTTCTTACTCAATAGACTAGGGAGTAATGCTGCGCCCTGAGTGTCCTCAGAACACTTCCCACCCCAGGAGATCACAAGACCACAGAGTGGAGGATGAGATTCTGAATAGTTTGAGCCTTGACAGGGGGTATGAAGGGAAAGACATTCCCTGATCAAACAGGACAAACTGCACACCACAACTTCATTGTGCAGTGACTAATTTATTTGTTTTTGGATTCTGCCACATTTACAGGAGCCCAAATTTTCTCTCTAAAATTGAAGCAGCAGAATGTGATCTTCCAGATTTTCTGGGCTTCAGGCCATGTTCTTCTGAATCCAAGTTCTAATTCAGCAGAACATCTGTCTTAAACGCCTCACCATGTTCCTATTTCCAAGCATTGTCTGACAATCAACAGTGAGCTCTGCCAGCACAGCAGCTTCATATTTATATTGATGTCGTTGCTTTTAGTGCCTGTGTGTCGAGTGAGTATCTTTAGGATTCTAGGAACCTCTCATGGGCCCTTTTTCTCCTTAGAAAATTCACAGAGCTCTGTGAAGTCTCTAATATTGCTATCTGGTACAGTATTTTTCATCCTCAGGAGGTCTACAAACACAACATCATTCATTAATTATTCAGTATTCTTATTAGATGTTTTCTGTTTACATTATGAACTTGCTAAGCAAAGGGAGCAAATCTTGACAAGTTTAGTTCCTGCTCATCCAGTACAGTGTTCGGCATAAAGTTGACTTTCAATAAAATTGTAATTTCTCTATTTCTTTCAATATTTATTTTATATTTCTCTCTTGTTCTCTCTCATTCTCTCTCTCTCTCTCTCTCTCTCTCTCTCGTGTGTGTGTGTGTGTGTGTGTGTGTGTGTGTGTGTGTTTACCTGCAGAGGTCAAAAGAGGGTGTTAGATCCCCTAAACCTGGAGTTACAAGTGGGTATTAGTAGCCAGGTGTGAGTGCTGGAACTGAACTCATGGCTTCTGGAGTAGTACAGAAAGTACTCTTGAGCACTGAGCCAGTTCACCAGCCCCGGATATGCAATTTCAAATGTGGCATAAAGGATGGGTTGACTGGGCTGGAGAGATGGCTCACTGGGTCAGAGTCCTTGATGCTGTTGTAGAGGACCTGAGTTTCTTCTGTCCTTCTTGGCTCACAATCAGATGTTTCAGATGTCACTTCAGCTCCAGTGACTCTGAGGCCCTCTTCTGGCTTTCACAGCCACATGGGTACAAACATATACAGAAGCAAAACATCCATATGAATAAATAAAAATAAATAAACCTGAAAAACAAATATCAAACTGAGTCAGGCTGACCTATGTTTTGTCCTGAATCCAAACACATGTGAAATAAAATCTTACCTAGTTTCTTTAAGCTCTAACGGAAGAAAGTTCCACAGACCTCAGTTATATAATTCCTGTTAATTAGTGTATATGTATATATCAACTGACCATATCTGACATGTAGTAAAGACTCAAGGTGTGTTGGCTGTTAATGACAGTGCTAAACAACGTACAGGAAAAGGGGGAAGACTAAAATTAGAAATATTTTGTTCCACTCTCGATTTTTGCGGTGTCTTAGATGATAACCTTTTTGTATTGTCTGAATTAATTACACGATGATCTAAATCTTGCTATCATGTGTGGCTTGAGTCGCACTTTCTGTTGCAGTAGAACCAATACTTCTGAACTTAATGATAGATGGTAAAACTGTAAATCTCCAATACTTGCCGGAAGCACAATTAAAGTTTTCAGCCAAATTTGTGTTCTGTGCGTATTTACTTTCTGTTTTAATTCTTCAGAATTTAGCTTCCACTCCAGGTTCAGGGACTGGCCTTCTGAAAGGATAAATTATCCATTTCTTTTAATAGGTTCTGCATTTCCTTTTATCAGTGAAAGAGTATGTGATTGAATTCAACATTTATTTGTAAAACAGAATGTTGATAATGTTGGACTGCATGAGGATATATTTTATCTTTAAGCTTAAAAGTTGAAGATTATTTGTCAGATGCTTTCTGGCCTTTTCCTGCCAGATGAATGCCTGCTGGTGTGAATCATGGGCCGAGCGTTAACCACAAGTCAGAGATGAGCATAAAGATACACACCGGGATGTACTTCAAAGGGTCACATGTTCCATGGTCCCTCACTCCTTGAGTGGTTAAAGGTATGAAGTCCTAAGCTGTCTCTATTATGTTTGTATTTGATGATTCCTTGCGCCATTTCAGTTCCCTTGGAGTGCAGAGAACAATAGTCATCGAGCCCTTTCGCAATATATTTTAGTTACAGCAATGCGTGGAGATGTTTACTAGGCATATTTCAAGCACATATATCCTGATACCAAGACTAGGTGAAAGATAACCTTTAACTGCTGTGTCCCCAAGTCTTTGTTAAGTTCTGGTGATCTGAGGGGAGAAGATTTATTTGAGTTTGGGGTAATAATATTTTGTAGATCATTGTTGCTCTTTACAGTTCCAAAGTGGAAAATGGACTTCACTTAGAAAGATATTTCTCTTAGATCTCATTTGTAACTCCCTATTTGTTACATAGAATTTCGATATATTCATGATATATGCTGCTACAAATGTGCTGGAACTTTAAAATAGATTTGTTGGCTAAAGTTTGCTTTTTTTCTTCTTTAAAGAGATTTTTAAAATATTTATAAGGAGCAATGCATGTAATCTACTATTTTAAGGGCACAGCAGCTGTTCTTCACACCAACTGCTTATAAATGCATATTTTTAGTACAGATCCAAGTACATTATTATGTCTGGTAAAAAATTAAAAGATTATTTTGTAAGTTTTTTTAGAGCAGGGGGAGGTAGACTGGGTGTGGTCTTTCATTTTAATATATGGCATTCAGTGCTTTCTAAAGATAATTCCTATGACATTCCCCAAACTACATTTTTTGTAGTTTCATATTGAGTTTACTTTTTGTGGAGGTTTACATTTGAAAAATGCTTTTCTTGGAGCTCAATTGACACCCAACATGACCTGGGAACTAATTAGCCAGGTAATGATCTAAGTAATGGAACCAATAAGAGGCTCTGTCTGTCCCCACCAAGTTTTCAGGTATCGTCACACATATCCTAATGTTTCTAGAATGTTAGTCAGTTACACTCACTGTTATGCACTATGCTAAGGACTTTAATATTAAAAATAGTCTGAATATGTGCATTATTATAGGTAATTTATATATATGTCATTAAGATGGAGGCTAAATATAAATATATTAAAAACTGTAGCTAACCTATTAAAATCACATTGATAAGTTAGTTTTATAGAGAAGAAATTTCTTTTGATTAGTTGCATGTAAATCTCTAAACTAGATCAGAATCTGTGCTCATGAAATCCTATAGCAGGAATTCAATGATCCTAATAGACACCAGAAGCTAACAAATGAAAGCCCAATGGTGGAAATGGATGTCAGATGTGTTTCAGGTGAATATTTTCTCCCCTCTTTAGATTTTCTCTTTATTTCCTTGGTTATTTCTTTTGCTGTACAGAGCCTTTTTGCAATGTTAAGTCATTTATTTGTACTATTGCTGATTTTTTAACATAGAACTATAAACTTTCCTCTTAGGATTGCTTTTAAAGTGTCCCAGAGGTTTTCTTATATTGTACTGCCCTTTTTGTTTAATGGTACTGGAATTCTCTTCTAATTTCTACTTTGTTCCATTCATAATTCAGAAGAGTGTTGTCTAATCTCAATGAGTTTGTGGGATTACTAGGGCTTCTTTCAGTGTTGGTTTTAAGTTTTATTGCATTGTGATCTGATAGAATGCATGGAATTCTTTTAATTTTATTGTATTTGTTGAGGTTTGTTTTGTGTCCTAATATGTGGTCAGTTTTCAAGAATGGTCCAGGGGTGTGAATAGAAAGTGCATTTTTTGGTGCTTGGGTGTAATAGTTGATAGATGACTCTTAGGTCAATTTGATGTGTGGTATTTAATTCAGATGTCTCTGTTTTTATTCTCTGTCTAATGGAGAAAGTCTCCTACTATTAGTGAGTTGGGATTAATTAGTGCTTTAAAGTCCTGTAGTACTGTTTTTATAAATTTGGGTGATCCACTGTTTGGTCCATATATGTTCATGATTGCTATACCTTCTTGGTTAATTGTCCTTTGATCGGAATGAAGCGACCCTCTTTATCTCTTCTGATTAGTTTCAGTTTGAAGTCTATTTTCTTAGATATTATAAATGGTGACTCCTGCTTGTTTCTTGGTGCCATCTGCTTAGAATATATTCTTCCACCTTTTCACCTTAAGGTAGTTCCTGTCCTCAGACATATGTTTCTCGCAGACAACAAAAAAACAGATTTTGTTTCTTAATCCATTCAACTAGCTTGTGTCTTCTGACCTGGCAGTTCATTCCACTGATATTTAAAGTTATTATTGAAAGATATGTATTGTTTCCAATAATTTTAATTTCTGTTTGCATTCTTGGTCTAACTTTGTGTTTCCCCAATTATATCTTCTTTTAATTTCTTTCTGTTGCCCTTGGCTGTAGTCATTCCTTTCTTCAGCTCTTTGAATTGCTTCAAGTATTCTTTGAAGGTCTGGTTCCCTGGATATGAATTCTTTCATCCCCCATTCATGCTATGGAAGATTTCTTTCCCCTTCTACTATAATAAACATTATTTTTTTTTCAGTAAAGTATTCTGGGTTGGCATATGTGATCATTTAGCATTGGGGATACTTTGGTTCAGGCTCTTCTGGTTTTCATAGTGTACATTGAGCTGTGGTTCTGATGGGCGTTCCTTATACACGACTTATTTCTCTTTTGCATCTTTTGGAGTTCTCTCTTTGTTCTGGATGTTCAGTATGATATGATGTGGGGCGTTTCTATTCTGGTCTTGTCTATTTAGTGTTCTATGAGCTTCTTGTATTTGTGTGGGCATGTCTTTCCTTCATCTGGAGAAATTTTCTCCTACATTTCTGTTGAAGATCTGGTCAGTACCATTATTCTGAGATTCTTCCTCCTCTTTATTGATGATGCATAGATTTGGTCTTTTCATGGTTTCTCCCATTTCTTGACTATTCCATAGTCCTTTCTTGAATGCTCCAATTCTTCAACTTTATCATTCAGGCTTGATATTATGTTTTACATTTCATTTATTCTTCTGGTGAGGTTTCTCCTTTCATTTCAAGTTGACTTACTGAGTTTTTCACTTTTTTTCATTTTGGCCTGAGTTTTCTCCAATATTTTTATCTTTTTTTGTGAATTCAGTCAGAAGTTTATCCCTGTCTTCTTACAGATCTTTGATTTATGTGTGCTCTTTAAATTCATAGAATTCTTTGATCATGTTTATGACTGTTCTTTTAAACTCTGTGTTCTGGGTTATCTCTATGGGGTTCTCACTGTAGAACTCTTCAGTAGGACTGGGGATGTTTTGTGAAGCCATATTATCTAGGTTTTTCATGTTATTTTTTTTCCTTGTGATCTTGGCATGTAGATTTCTCTTGTCTGTTATTCTGATGTGAGAATCAAGACTTCCTTTGTTCACTTGAAGTAGAATTCTGTTTGTATGCTTGCTATGCCTTGGTTGCTTTCTTATTGGGTATGAAAAGTTGGTTGGCCAATGTTTCAGGTTCTCTGATTTTATTTTTGAGGGACTGGATAGCTCTAGTCTAACTGCTAAAGAGTTTCTGAGGAGGGAAAAATTAGGGGAGATCAGGTCATCTCAGGCCCTCTCTTAAGGTGTGGATCCCTACAAAATGGTACTACATGCAGTGGGATGAGCTACCTATGGAACCAATGTAGGGGGGTCGGCATGGTGTGATTTGGAGAGCTTTCAGCCTGGCAGAGCTAAGAGGGTAGTCTAGAGATCTGGATGGCTAAGAGCAAAAGTGGGCCTGTGCCCAAGGCTGGAAGGAGATCAGGATGTGGCGTGGGGGTGAACAGGGTTGCTCAGGGGTAGGCAGTGGAGAGGCAATGGGCAGGGTCAGACTTATCAAGGAACAAGTCTTGTTGCAGGAATTCAAGGCAAGTTGAGGGAGGGGCAGCCAGGGTAGATGGCTGGTCTCAATCAGACAGAGTGAAGTTGGGAGTGGGGATATCCTGTGAAGGTTTTAACAAACTAGACTGAAAAGTTGGGCTGGTCTGAGTGCATGGAATCAGGATGCGGTGGGTAGGTCTGGACCAGGAGGGTAGTTCTGAGACTTGGGGTGCTAAGAGCAGAAGTTGGCCTGGTCCCAAGGCTAGAAGGAGACCAGGACATGAGGTGAGGTAGAATCCTAATAGGTTTTAAGGCTTACTTCACATAAGGGAGTCCATACCTGACAGTGCTATTAGACCAAATTCATGTGTCAAAAAAATCTCAGGTCATATGGAAAACCTACTGTGTCATTCTGCTAAATAGACATAACAAACTGACTCACAGGGACTATGTCATTCACATAGATTAGTACAGCTCTCAGCAGAGATGTTTCTTCTTGCAGCAGCTAACAATTAACAGAGACCCACAGATGATCAAGGTGTGGAAACTAGGAGACTTCAGCCAGCTCAACCCTAAGAGAAATACTTGTATTGCACATTTTCCTCCTAAGGTGCAGATATCATAGTGGAAAAGAGAATGGAAAGTTTGCAAGAGCCAGATAAATACAGGGATGCTGTGCAATCCAGACATTATGAGGCCCAAACTCTCATCTCATCATGCACAAACTTGGGCAAACCCAAGCCAGACAGGGGCCCAGCATGGATGTGAGGAGTGGACAGGAAGCCCCAGCCCAAACTGAAAATCTGTTGTCAGTTGATGGGTGCTCTGAAGGGGAGGGACAGCTGTGCTTTCTAATGTGACACCTGGAAACTGACTGTACTCCCAGGCATGCGCCCATACCCAGGGCCACTTGGGAGGTATGGATTGGAATCTCAGGCCTTAAAACACAGAATTAAAAAAAAAAATTTATGTGCTAAATTTACAACAAGACAAATTCTTCTAAAGAGTAGACACATATAAATCTCAAAAATACAGCAGTATCTGTATTTGTGACACTAAATTTCTGACTAATGAATAAGAGATCTAAATACATGGAGACATAGAATTCCATTGTATGTATGATGATAGTGAATATTGTACAGAGGTCAACTCTTAGAAATTATCATTCTTTAGACCTGTAGTTCCGAACTGAAGAGATAGAGCCAGAAGGATCAAGAATTTGAGCCCAACCTGGACTATATACTAGACACCTTCTCAGAAAAACCTGGGCTGGTTTGAGGTTCAGTGCGTGAGCGCTTCCCTCTAATCCATGATGCCTCTGATTTCACCATCAGCACCGCAAAAATATAAACAAAAGGTGAACTACTTAAATTTAATATATGAATTTAATACAGTCTCAGTAAAAATCTACACATACATATTTACTCATATAAATATGAAATGCTGTTTTTAAGATACAATGGAAAGCATTCTATAGCTACAGAGAAAATACTATGAAGAAGAATAAAGTTAGAAGATAAAACTCTCTGATTTTGTGACATAATATCAGGTTCTAATAATCAATACAGCATGGTGTTAATAAAATAATGCCATATAGGTTAATAGAATATAAGAAAGAACCTAAAGTATATTTATTACAATATACTCAATTGATAGTTTGACAAAGGAACAGAAGAAGTGAAAGAAAGGATGAATTTTGAGCAGTGATTTTTACAAATGTGTATAAATGATTGTATCAGGATTTCAGTGGGAAAAATACACAAAGCATCCATGCAGAATAATTCCATTAAGTTATATAGATACTCCAAAATCATGAAGTTAAATCCACTGTCTTCTCTTCATGCATGGGCACAGTAGTGATTTCATTCTAAATATTTACTTATAAACAAGAGAAAAATTACTCCATATTAGAGAAATCTGACAAACACTATAATACTCAAGTAATAAGGTTCATGCCATCATTTGGTAATCATGACTATATTGTCTTTATAGTTTATATGGTGTGAAGAAAGACCCTTTACCACTATCATCTTCTTAAAAACCTATATCTATAACCTAATCATGAATTACTTGTGATTGAAATACAAATAAGAAAATAAAAGAATTTTTCAAAATATCTTACTTGAGGTAACAGACATGCACCAACAAAATATTAACACGTTAAATAATCATATTATCATATACCATGATAAAGTGAGTTTCATCCCAGGGAGTCAAGGATGGTTTAATCTATACAAGTCAATTAGCATAATACATTCCATAAACAGGATTAAGGACAAAAATATATGATCAACTAAACAGATGTAGAAAACCACTCATTAAAATTTAATGTCCCTTCCCTAGAATATTCTGAATAAATTAAATAGAAGGGACAAGCATTAACATAACACATTAATAATGTATGACACACCATGCTAACATCATACTAAATGTAATAAAAATGTAATAAAAATGGAAAGTGATTTTCAGTAAGAAAATGATAAATGCTCTCACCAGTCCTAAGCAGCATGCGATGTAAAGCATTAGTCAGAGCAAGTACAGAAATAACAGCAGAAACAGAGTAAAGGGATACAGATGGAAGGGAGGAAACACAACTATCTGGAGTTGCAAATGATCTGATTAAATATACATCTATATGTGTAAATCTAAATTCCCAGAAAGGACAATTGACTAATGAATTTAATAAAATTTCAGGATACAAAATCAACAGACAAAATTAAGTTTTATTTTTGTATCAATAATGAAATTGCTGAAAGATAAACCATGAGACAATTTCAAAATAGCTACACCGTACTATGAAGAGTTTGCCGTAGGATATGAATAAAGTATAATTACAGTTACAAGTGACAAATGAACAAAATAGAACTCACACGGAATTTGAAGACTCCCATCTTCAAAACTCTACCAATGTTGTTAAAAATGTGTTCATGGCTGGTGGTTCATAATGTCTGAAACCTCAGCTCCAGATGATTTGATGCCCTCTTTTGACTCCTACAGGCACTGCATTCCTGTGCACACCCCCATAAACACACCACACACACACACACACACACACGCACACACACACACACACACACATACACACAAAATAAAAGATAGTAAACTTTAAAAAAATCTTAAAACAAAGAGTAAAGTTGGAGGTGCCACTGTTTCTGATCTATAGACATATGTTAGGGCTGCAGTCCCCAAACAACATGGTCATGTCCTTAAAAATAACAATTAGACCAATAGAATAGAATAGACTTCCCAGAAATGAAGCCATGCAACTGTAGTGAACTAATTCTCAGCAAAGTCACCAAATATCACTATATAGAGAAATTCCACGTTTATAGATCAGGGTGAAAATATGGATGCACATATATTGGGATTGTCAACTTAAAACTAGGTCTCTCTATGTCTAATACTCAACTCAAAGTGGATCCAACACCTCAGTATAAGTCCTGGTTCTATCAAGTTATATAAATTAACAGAGGAATATTCTTCAAGACATCAAAATAGGTCATTATTTTTCAAATAAGCTAGCAAAAAGCACAGATAAGAACTAGAAAATGAATTTATGTTCATAAGAGGTCCTGCACATCCAAGATACAAACAATACAGTAACAAGAAGACCTAGAGCTTCGAAGAAAAAATTTATAAATTATTAATGTAAGAAATAAGCCATATCCAGATTATATTAAAAACTCAAAAACCTCAACAGAAAGGAAAGAAAATAATTCAATTAAATAAAAGAAATACTTTTAATGTAGAATTTTCAAATGAAGTAAGACAAATGACCAACACCACCAGACAACAGAGAAATTCAAATCTAGATCCCAGTGAGAGCGCTCAGCAGGGAGAAACACTGGCTGCTCTTGTAGGGGTTCATTTTGATTCCCAGAATCTTCATAGCATCTAACAAGCACCAGCAACTTCAGTTCCAGGGGATCTCTCTGGTGTTCTCATATGACCTTCTCAGGCATACTTACATGCAGACAAAGCTCTCATACACATAAAGTAAAAATAAAATCTTAAACCACAAAAACCCATGATGAACTAGCAGAAAGGCCAATATCAAAAAGCATAAAAGTAAGAAACACTGGCTTGGTAAATGGGAACTTTAATGAACTCTTCTAGGAATGGCAAAAGAGCATTCCTTAGAGAGAATAGTATGCAAATTACTCAAAATTCGAAAATGCATTTACTATATGGTGCAACCTCTGCTTCTGGGTATGTATCAAAAGGAATTAAAATCCACAAATTTATTATTCCACTATAAAAAGAATGAAATTCTGTCATTGCAAAAAAATGGGTAGAAATGAGCATATTTTGCTTAATGAAATCAATTGGACGCACAGAAATACTGCATGATTTCCCTTTATCTGGAATTGAAATAGTTGGCCTCAAAACATAAGAGAGAACAGCAATTACTCAAGATTAGGAACGGGATGGTCGGGGGCTTGGGAAGGCTCAATGAAAAGCCCCAGAACGAAATGCATCTAGGGGTAAATTCTAGCATTTCCTAGATAGGATGGGAAATGTATTTCACATGAGGATGTTATATATTTTATGAGGAACTTAGAGGAAGTTTTCAAACATAAAGAAATGATAAGAGGATGGGAATGCTAATTAGCACAACTTGATGACTGAATATTAGATATGTGCATTGAAATACTCTATTTTGTTCAAGATGTATGTTGAATTAATGTTTACTAATTAATAAAAATAAATTTTAATTTCTATTATGGATGTCCTGGGGATTTTGATTGAAGGTATGCTGAGCCTATAAAATGCTTTAGGTACGTAGGAGGGTCAATTTCACAATATTAATTCTACCGATCCATGAGCGTGGGAGGTCTTTCCATCTCCTTGGGTCTTTCTCAGTCTCTTTCTTAAAAGATTTACTTTTTCATTGTGTAGATATTTACTGTCTTTGGTTGGGTTTATTTCTAGATATTTTACATTTTGAGGCTACTGTGAATGTGAATGCTTCCATGAATGACTTCTCTGAATGCTTGTTACTGGTATATGGAAAGGCTAGTGACTTTGGTAAATTGATACTATATCCCACAGCTGTGCTGAAAGTGTTGATCTTTCTAGTTTTCTAGTGGAAATTTGGGGACTTTTAAGGTGTGACATCATATTATCTGCAAATTGGGATAATTTGGCCTCCTCTTTTCTAATTCATACCTCTTTTATTTCAATCTCTTATCGTAATACTTTAGCAAGATTTATGAGCCTATATTGAAAAGGAGTGGAGCTAGTGGACAGCTTTGTCTGGTTTCCAATTTTAAGGGGAAATGACTGGATTTTTTTTCCATTTTAAATGATACTTACTGTGGGTTTGTTGTATTTAACCGTAATTATGTTGAGGTATATTCCCACCAATTCAAAACCCTCTCTGACTTTTATCATGAGTGCATGTTGGATTTTGTCAGAGGCCTTTTCTGTGTCTATTGAGATGATCCTAAAATTCATATGGAATCACAAAAGATCCTGGATAGCCAGAGAAGTTCTGAAAAAAAGAGTATTGCTGGCAGAATTACTGTATGAGATTTAAAAGTATATTACAGAGCTATACTCATAAAACCAGAATGGTATTGGCACATAAACATACAGATAAATGGAACAAAATTGAAGACCCAAACATGAGTGTATGCAATTTCAGCTATTTGATATTTGACAAAGATGCCCAAAAACAGGCCAGAGGAAAGAACATCTTTGACAAAAGATGCTGGGAAAACTGGATATCCACTTGTGGAATGTTGAAATTAGACCCACATTTATCAACCTACACAAAAGTCAACTCTAAATAGATCAGAGACATCAATATGAAGCCTGAAATGTCAAAACTTTTAGAGGAAAACGGAAACGGGTGCAGACTTCAGTCACTAAGGCATTAAGTTCAACAGTTGACAAAGGGGATTTCATAGACTAAAAAGCTTCTTTACCTCAAAGGAAAACAACAGTCCTATGAAAAGTGGGAGAAAATCTTCGTCTATTTATCTATCAGAAAATTAGTATTCAGAATATACAAAATCTCAAAACGCAAATTATAAAAATATTCAATTAAAAGATGGGCTATGGATCACTACAGAGAGTTCTCAAGAGAAGAAATAAAAATGACTATGAATTACCTTTAAAAGTGTTCGACATCTTTAGTAATTAGAGAAATGAAAATGAAAATACTATATTTCATCTTATCTCAGTTAGAATGGCTTAAGAACAAGAGAGTAAATGACGCTGAATGCTGGTGAGGATTATGGGAAAGGAGCCTTGTTAGCTTCTGAAGAATGTGCAAACTGCTGCAACCACTGTGGAAATCAGTTTGGAAAACTATAAAAATGAAAAAATAAACCATCAAATAGGGTATTTTTTACTACTCCTTGGCCTGTATCCAAAAGTTTCAACATCCTGCTGCATAGATATTTGCTCACCTATTTCACAATAGCTTAGAAATGGAAACAACCCATGCGTCCCTCAACTAATGAACGGATGATGAATTGGGGTTCTGCACAGCGGAGATCTACTCAGTGGCAAATACAAATGAGATCATGAAATTTGCAGATAAATGGCTGGAACTAGATGCTGTCACATAAAGTGAAGTAACAGACTCATGAAAACAGGGAACACATGTGCTATTTCATCTGAGAAGCTTAGCTCAAATCTTTAGATGTGAGCATATATCCTGATGTAATTTCAGGAGTTGGGAAAATGGAAAGGAACCATTGGTGTGAAGGGGAAGAAGAACTTAGGAATGGGGTCATAGGAGCCAAGTGTTATCAAAGGAAAAATGGGTTAAATGGGGAACACTTTCATTGAGAGCCACATCGGGGAGAGAGAAGAAAGATAAAAGCATTTTTAGGTGGTATAAAAAAACCAGAGGGAAATGTATCAGTTCAAAGTCCTACTGAAAATTATACATGCAATATGCATGTGAGTGCTTGTGTATAGCTGAAGGCTATAGAACATAAAACATAGTGCTGGATGGGTAAAACTCTCTTGTTATTGATTAGAGAGGTCCAAGAGACTCTCCAGTATAAGACAGCTATTGTCACAGTTTTTCATTCCCTCCTAGAACTTAAGGATAAGGCAGTTCATACTTCAGATACAGGACTTGGAGTAACTGAGCTGGAACTGTCCTGGGGCCTCCTCCCTAATCAGCTCCAATGGTGCCAGAAGATACTATGGGAATACAAATTAATGATCCCATCCTGCTGTGAATTCTATTAAAGACAGGACCAGCAAATAATCTTTACTAGTGTAGGAGGGGCACTTTTATCTTGGAGTAATCAGTCATGCTCTATTTGGACTTAAGGCCTATTTAATGAGAAGAAACTCATGTGTGGTACTGTAAACAGATCTAAATACACTTGGATGATGTGTCATAGATGCTAGAGGAAAAAAAAAAACTTCTTTTATAACATCCTTAGACTAATGCAATTTCTTACTGTCTTCTAAATTGATGTTTTTATATTTACAGACAAGTGTACCTCTCAAAACTCAACAAAGAAACTCCTTTTTGCAACAGATGGAGACTATTAAAAAGTTCCAAGAGTAGTCAAGTACAGAAAATAAGTGTGTGAGGTTTCCAGACCCACATGAAATAGATAAAACGCAGCCTTTGTCCCTGAGGCTCAGGGAACAAAGCAGAACAAGAAACAGAAAGACTGTTTATGCACCTCCCGACTCTTACTAATGGACACTTCTCAACAGATTGCGATTAACCCATAAATAGACAACTTGCCAAAGTACACGGTATCATGTAATGTAATATAATGTAAAAAAGAGATAAAAACCTGTACATGCTTTGTTTGGTTCAACACATGCTGTATAGAGGTAGATACTTACAAAGGCTCTTTACTAAGGTTAGCAAACTTCTAACCACAAAACTGGTTATGAAATCATATGACATATTTCCTTAGTTATAGATTGTATGTTTATTTTGATCCCTCAGTGAAGCTGCTCTGAGAAAAAATTTACAATAATTATCAAGAAAATATGCCCATGAAGGGTAATATTTCCTCTGAGAGGAGTTAATGTTTGAACTTAATTTAGGTTTGGTTTTATTTTGTCTGAACTTTACAAAATAAAACATTGTATTAATTATTTCAACAACATATGATTGCGGGTCATGAGTTAGGGTTAATCTTTAACAAAATGTGAGAGATAAGATGTTGGAAAATTAGATGAGAAATTAACTAGGCATGATGGTGTGCGTCTTTAATCCCAGCACTCAGGAGGCAGAGGCAGGTGGATCTCTATGAGATGAAGCCTTGTCTATGTAGTGAGTTCCAGGCCAGCTGGGGTTACTGAACGATGCTCTTTCAAGATCAAAACTAAAACCAGCATAAAAACAAAAACCAACCAACCAAAAACAACCCTCCCTGCCCAAAAGCAATAAAACAACAAAATGAAAACAGAAAAAAGATAAATGCATGCTGTAGACAGCATCTTTTTAGTCATGCCTCAGCCATTTAATGTTCATATGCTGAGTACTTTTTCCAAGCTGGGGTTCTCACTATTCTTTAGGGACCCACCATTTTATGGTGTTTTTCGGTTTGTAAGAAGCCTACATTTTTGGTGGGAAGAGTTAATGATCAAAGAATGATTACATACTTTTTGGATGTAATGAATGCTTTAGAGAACAGCAGTGCCCTGAAGGGCTTCAGGATATTGGCTGTTTCCATATTAGATAATCAGGAACAGTCTTACTCAATAAGTGGTATTTTCATGAAGACTTGTTAAGGTGAAAAGAGTTATTTGGATCATCATCTGTGCCATGTGTTCAGGTAGAGGAAGCAGAGAATGCTCTCAGAGGCAGGAGTACAGAGAGCATGCCTGAGAGATGGCATGCTAGAGATCGAGGAAGATACTGGGATAGAGTAGGAGTGGATGGCAGAGGTGACGGGGGACGAGGGACTTGAATACTCCTGTAAGGACTTGAATTCCATCAGTCCTGAGGAAAGGGTTGAAGCAGAAAAATAACAAAGAGAAAACTACTGAAATGAACCAGCCAAGAGATGACAGAGGAGAAGGCGGCACTGGAGAAGACAGAGCAGCCCGCTATGGTAGGCCTCATCATGGGGCCAATAGGTCTTCTGCAAATTGCATATGGGGTGAGAGAACATGATTTCCAAATAGCCAAATGAGATTTACACAGAAGAGTAGTTTTGATCTTAATTATGTTCGAGAAATCTGGAGGTACTTGGGGTGTTTTAAGAATAGGCAAAAAAGTTTAGTTTGGGCATGAAAGTTTGTGTCATCTTTATTTAAAAAGAAAAAAAGGAAATGCTGACTGTACAGATGAATGAATTTGTATTTAGAGGAAAAGAGAAAATGGAAATGTAGCTTTAGGAATTTTTAGCTTCAGAAGAAATTTCATGTTATAATGTTGTGTGAGACGTACCCAAAAGCCAATAAAAATGGTAAAAAAAAGGACGAAGACTGAGTATCTCCAGCTTTAAGAGGTCATACTGTACCAGGGGTGAGAGCAGCCGAATCTAAAGAGCCCCGAGATGAGGTGTAGGGAAGACCAAGTATTTCAAGGAGGGAAATGGACAGCTCTGAAAAGAGAAACAGTTTCATCTGACAATATCAGCAGTAGGAAAAGTCATGAAGAAAAGTTTTTTCTGATTATCAAGAAGAAGTCAGGTATGGAGACTATTAATATATAAAGTGGTGTAAAGGCTTTATGCAAAGTCAGTACAGCAGAGGAAAGATAACTCAGTATAGACCGGGGCTGTTCTGGATACAACCCGTGCATTTTGGAATTATTGCCAAGGAGCAGACTAGCAGTGCTGGGGAAAGTCACTGAGAAGAAACGTCAGAGGTGCTGTGTGCAGATGCTTCCTCCACACTGAGTCACTCTCAGGTTAGGAGAAGGTATTCTGGCCAGGAAACTCACAAGAAAGTAAAGTAATTCACAATAAAATTACAGGAAAGATCAGAACTCTCCACAAGGTTATGAGTAGTGAATACTGTTTTGTGGATAGGAGACTGGTGTAACTGCCCACAAATCAGGAGGGTGCGCTGCTCTTATGAGCAGTTACCCATAACTGGGTGAGCTTTTCTGATGGTGATGGAACAATTCACTCGTGCTCCTGCAGCTTCCTCTCAGCCATGATGCTGTAAGAAGCCCAGTAAGCTCAGTGACTCACCAGGCTAGACTTGGGTGGAAACATTGTTTTGATCTATCATTCTTGCTCTACCTGGAGTGAATACACATTCCTGTTTATCTCCCCAGGAAAAGGTCACAAGAGAAGTACAGGCCCATTTTGGCTAAACCTAGCAAGATTCTTGCTAAAGACAAGGCTGGATCCATCAATCATCGTGGATGATGGGGATAATTTTGATAATATACAGAGTACTTGGCTGAGTTTGAATTAGCATGGTTCTTGCTAAAGCAGTAACATATCCAGGGAAGATAGTGAGGAGTCTAGGAGATCTGGGAGCCTGAAGAAAATTGTGTCTACAAAAATACTCCATGTCAATATGCCGCAGCCCCAAAAGCATTTTAAAATATTTTTTTTCAGATTTATTTTCATCAAAGCCATGTAAAAACTTTTAATTTGCTGTTGGTGAATCTGACAGAAAAGTAAAATTATTTTGCAAAAGTTATTCTGCTCTCAAATGACATGGTCCATAACTAGACAAATTTATAGCATTTAAGTAGGGAAGCATGACATCTTTTCAAAGATATCTTATGATACATGTTGGTATTCAATATTTTTTTCATTTCATGTCTTGATTTGAAGAGTATAATTCTAGCCATATTTATACCAAACTCAATTATATCAGAGACAAAAGGGACTAGCTAATGGCTTAGGAATTGAGTATATAATGCTCTTCCAGAGGACCCAAGTTAAGTTCCTAACAATCATGTGGGACAACATATAGACCCACACATATATACATATATTAAAATAAAACTCAAAACAAAAAAAGCCAGGGACAAATTATTTAATTAACTACACTGATACACTATGAATATATTGTTCTTTTGGATTCAGTAGGTTAGGGAGAAGAAGAACCAGAACTCCACATGATATAATTTAGTATCCTGAAGGAATCACACTAGAGAAGGCAAGACAGAGAGATATCAGTAATACATGTTTCTAAGGATCATACCAGGATCTGGATCTGGGAAAAGCTGACAAGAAATAACAAACTCAATTGGGTGTCAGGACAGAAGTGCCTCATTGTAGCAAAATGAAGGTGATTGAAAACAGGAGTGTGCACTGGTCTCGCTTGGCGCATATCAAGCTGCTCAAGCCTCCAGGTAGTCATGATTGCTTACCTATCCATCACAGACTTTTTCTGAGTATCAGTCACACCAAGGTCAAGACAAGGAAACCTCAAACACCCAGAAAATATCAGGCTGATGGATGACTTAATTATCCTGGGCACCCGATGATTGAAAAATGTATTCATCCCCAGTAGATGTTCTGGAGTTCTCAAGTTGACAATGACTTCAGTGGGTTATTACAGCTACGATCTGATAAGACAGAAGCATTTCAACAGCTTCAAAGCTTGAGTGCTCCACCCTGAGCTACCAGTACAATGGTCTAGCAGCAAAGCAAGGTGCCTACTTCAGTATGGAAGCCGCTGGTGTCTGTCTGGATGTGTCTCAAAGAAAGACCTTTTGTCATCGGCTACAGGAACAAGTTCAGCAGAGATAAGTGAGTCGTTGAATACCTAGTTTGAAATAGCCATACCCAGACAGATCCGCATACATATGAATTTGCAGTGAGAGTAAGATATATATCAGTCTGGATTATCAGAAGATATTCAAAATAGAGACACGCCAATCGGCTTTCAATAAAGGGAAGGACACAACAACTGAAAATTAACAAAGGCTTATTCACTGACTTGTATGATAATCTGGAACTGGTTTCTATATGAGATATTATACATCAATTTAAATCATATACTATATCCACAGAATTGCAATAATGATTGTTTTTCTATTTCATTTGGTGGTGGAATGGAACAAAAAGTGAAGTTTCCAAACAAGTACAAAGGCAGATCTAGCATAACTAGATGAATACTTCATGGTGAAGTATTCATGAGACATTCAGAACTTGAATGAATTTAGAAAAGCTCGGATTTCCAGAGTGCGCCCCAAATCAACAGCAGTCTTCCTCACATTTCCACTAGACTCTCATGACTGTGAGGAGTCTAGACTCTCATGACTGCGAGGAGTCTTGACTAGACTGGAAGCTAGCCATCAGCCTGAACCAAACTCGCTAATTTACCTTTATGCCATGCTCCCTGTTTGGATGTAAAATTTGACTTTAATAACACTGCCTTAATTTCTTTAAATTTATTTAGTCATTTATTTTTATTTTATGTTTGTGAGTGTTTTGCTTACTTGTAAGTGCCCCTGTATCATACAATACCCACAGAGGCCAGAAGAGAGTATCAGAGCCCCTAGAACTGGAGTTATGGTAGTTTTTAGCTGCAATGTGGGTCCCCTGCAAGGGCAGTCAGTGCTCTTAATGACCGAGTCACCTCTCTCTGCAGCCATTACATCAATTTCTGTATTTTATTTCCTTCCTCCTGCCTTGGTTCCATCATTTCTTCCTGCCTCCCCTTCTCTCTACCCTACCTTCCTTCTGCTCATCCTTTATTTTTAATTCATAGTTATCCAAATCTTAAACACAAGCTGCATAGTTCAAATTGTGTCTAAGAAACTTACTAGCTATAATTTGATAAATTAATATTCCCTTGAGTTTCAAATTTTTTATCTTCAAAATACACTCAATATTACCTGTTTTATAAACTATTTGGTAAGGTTAAATAAAAATAATAATGCTTTTAATTTACTTAGCAGAGTTACTGTCTATAACAATCAGTAGTTATTTTTTGCTACAGGATAATATCTTTGACTTTAATATTAATTATAATTACATCATAGAGATATTTATTTTGTCTCCTGAATGAATATTGTAATATACTGTTCTTTAAGTACCTATTTAAAATTTGGGAATAGGAGGATCAGATGTTCAAGGTCATCCTTGATGCAGACCATGGTCTAGCCTGAGCAATGTGACATGCAGTCTAAAATAAATAAGGAAGCAAGCAAACCCAAAGAACAACAAAAATCATAAACAGTTTCAATAAACACGTATTCGAAATACAGATTTATGCAAAATCTGAAGATAGTCTAGAATCTTATTTCTCAGAATTTATCAATGTAAAAGAATAGTGTTAGTGTGTTTCACAAATGGAGAGAGTAAATTGGTGTGTTTCACAAATGGAGAGAGTAAATTGAATGGATCTTGGGGACCTGTGGATGCCAGAGGGAAATGCATTGCTCTGGATCCTGCTGAGAAATGCACATAGAATGGCTGAACATTATTGTATATGTGGCAAGGAGCATGGTGCCAGTCAGGGGAGACCTCCCTTTGAGTGGTTGGTCAGAGCCGTACAAGAGACCCCCAAGCCCCCCCCCCCACAAATAAACATGCTATTGCAAGAACTTTTGCATCTCCCAGAACTGGAAAACTAGACCTTACTTCTGAAGGCAGGATTTGGAGCCTTGGAGCAGGGACTGACCTGAAAGTCTGCTACCTGAAGTTTAGCTCTCATAGTTCTGAGGGATACTATGTAAGCTGCTAAGCATAAAAATCAATCAATGGCCCAACCCAACCCCAAAGCCTAATAAGCATAATGATTGGCACAGCAGACTACCTCTATTGGTGCAGAAATGGCATTATCTGGGGAGTAATTAATAGCTACCTAACTGAACATAAAACCCTCTCAATGGGAGAGAACTCAAGGGTGACATTGTAAACACAGTCAAATACACATGGCTGGAGAGGTCACAGATCCTAGAGAAAACCCCACCTCTGTCGTATTTCTAGACAAATGAAATTTCTTACCACATGCTAAATATGGATCCTTATATTTGCAGATTAGTACACCTTATACTACTCATCATAGATGCTTTTGTTTACAGCAGATGGAGACTACTGATCAGTTCCACAAATGGTAACACACAGAGAATAAATGTCTGAGAGATGCCCAGGCCTATGTGACATATCTACATTTGACCACTACTCCTAAGGAACATAGTGTGATGTGGGGTAGAGTGGAAACCAGTGCATCCGTCAGCTCTCACCAGTGAAGCTTCATTATATAGTGGAGTGCTATGCACACAGAAGACCACAACTGGCCAAATTTTAAAGAATAGAGAAAGCAGAGTTGTGTCTCTGGATGGGACTCCTATATTAAACCTCACCGACCTACAACTCAGGGACCATTGAGGAAGAGGAGCAGAAGGACTGTAAGAGCCGGGGTTGGTCCAGGGTTGGGTCATGGAAACAGAGAGGCAGAAGCTTTCAGGCCACAGGAAGCTTGCACATGTGAACTTGAGGCAATGGTGCCTTGAGCACAGGACCCATACCAACTGAATCAGATAAGGTCCGGGAATGGAGGGAGGGAAAGAGGTGGCAGGCTGGCCCTGGTTTGGGAACTGCTGGAGACTGACAATGACTGGTTGAGCTTGAATAGACCTTCTGTAGACAGGCTGATTAGACTGCAGTGGATGAGTTTGCACAGAAAGACATCTGAGTACAAATGCTTAACTGGAAAGAACTTAACATGTATGACAGAATATATAAGGTCTGGTGGGGCCTTGGGAGGAAGGGCATCTAAATTTGATTAAGACTGTTGTATGAAATGTACAAAAGTTTAATAAATCTTTTTAATTCCCATTCTAACTATGTAAATAAAAATTCAAATAATTTTTTCAAACATGCAAATATTAAAGTTATGTTAAAAGTCCACATGATCATTTTAGCAGGTGCAGAAAATTCAACACCTCTTTATGGCCAAAATTCTTGATTAATTCAGTAGAAATATTCCTAATACAGCATGAGCCACGCAGGACATGCCCATTAGATTTGTATACAAGGCTGGAAGGCTGGAAGCTTTTCTGTAGGGTTCAGAACCACACAAATACATCTTTTTTTCCTCATTTCTATTTAGTGATATTCTGGAAGTATTAGCTTAAGTAAGTTGTCATGGAAAAGGCAGAATTGCCTTCCAAACTGCTAAGAAAAAATTAACTTTGATCTATTATAACTTAAATATTTTTTTACGTTCATGAATATTTTGCCTGCACAGATGTAAGTGCACCACATGCAGCCAAGGCCTGCAGAGGCCAGATGAAGAGCATTGGATCTCCTCTAAGTGGAGTTAAAGAGAGTTATTGGCCACCACGTTGATGCTGGGAACCAAACTCAAATTTCAGCACTTGATCTATTATTACTCTTTAATTCCTTTGTATGTGTTTGTAAAAGTGTGTGTGCCCTGGAGAGCTTTAGTTGTCAATATGACACACCTGGGAAGGAGCAACCTCAGTTGGGGAATTTCCTCTATTTAAGAGAGCTGTGGCCATGTCTGTGAGGCATTCTTGGCTGTTAGTGATGTGGGAGGGAGCAGCCCACTGTGGGTGGTGCTACTCCTGGGCAGAAGGTCTTGGATATATAAGTAGGCAGGTGAGGCCCAGGCCAAAGAGCAAGCCAGGAAGAAGATTCCCTCATGATCCGTGCTTCAGTTCCGGCCATGGCATCCCTCAGTGATGAATTGTGGTTAGGATGTAGAAGCCAAATTAACCCCTTCCCTCTAAGTTTGTTTAGGTCAGAGTGTTTTATCACAGCAATTGAAAATGATCTAGGGCAGAAATTCTTACCAGTATCCTGGAGTACTGAGGTATTGCTGTGAAGGACCTGACCATGCTGTTTTGGGGGAGGATTGTGGAAGCCTTGAGAATTTTGAGCCTTTGAGTGCTTGAAGTTTAGTGAACTGTTTTGCAGATCGTGTAAAAAGGCAGATAATGGAGGCAGGTGACATTTCAGCAAAAAGTTTGACAGTCCCCCAGAGACTCTACGCAGGCCATTTGTGTGATATTTTGGATTGAGAATATATGGGTTCTAGTTGACTGGGACTGAACAGTCAGTTATGATTAACAAAGAAAAACAGGACCAATGGAATGTTGCTTCACTGTGAAAACTGACACTGGTTACCTGGGCTGAACCATCAGCTGTGATAAATAAGGGACTATAATCATTGAATGAAATCTTCTGGGAAGTATTTCCTCAGAGTTAGCACACAGAAGCTCCGGTCCCAAGTGAGCCAAGGCTGCAGTCAAGCTGGAAGCAAAACTTGGCAGCATGTAAGAGTCTCCCACATGGTACTGGTTTGACAGCAGGAGAGCTGGAGAACTGAAGGGGTCACAGAGAGAATCAAAGGCATGGCACCATGTGAGGCCAAGAAGTCATTGCTGAATGTGCAGCCTGAGTTGCAAAGGAGACTCCAGCATATTGGATATGCCAGAGCAGTGAGATGATCAGCAGGAGCGTCAGCAGCTGTGTGGAGTGGTGCCAGCTGGAGTCCATGAGACACGCCGTGTGCTGTGGGCAGCAGAGATGGTGAGGTGAAGCTCATCCCAATCCCTTCGGAGCTCAGAAGCTTGTGAGTAATCCTGGATGTTTTCTAATTAACTCGCTTGACTTTGGTTTTGCTTAGATGTACCTTTTAAAACTGTACTGTTTTTACTTTGTGATATTAATTTCAATGTGAGTTCTCAGGGAGAAGAAATGGAATGGTTATAGATGAGTAGTGAGGTGTGTGTGTGTGTGTGTGTGTCAAGCTTGCAGTGGTAAATTGTACTAGATACTTGACACAGCTGGGAAGATGGAACCTCATTTAGGAAGTTTCCTCTATGAGGCTGGCCTGTGGTCTTGTCTATGAGGCATTTTCTTGATTGCTGAGATACGTGGGAAAGCCCACCCCACTGTCTGAGGTGCAATCCCTAGGCATGTGGTCCTGGGTTGTGTAAGAAAGCAGACTGAGCCCAGGACATAGGAACAAACCAGTAAGCCGCATTGCTCCACGGTCTGTGCCTCATCCCTGCCTCCGGGCTCCTGTCCTGAATTCCCTCAAAGAAGGAGTGTATGCTCTGAGGGGAACTAATATCTTTTCTCCATAGGTTTTCAATCATGGATTTTATCACAGCAATAGTAAGTTAACAGGGACAGTGCATCAGGGACTCTCCTGGCGTTACTACAACGCACAGAAAGACTCTGAGACTTAATTTCCACTCCTCTCAGGAGCAGCATACAGCCGAAGCCAGCGGCTAACACCTGCAGTAAAAGCAGGGTGGTGCCTGTGTCTTAGAAGCTTGCAGTGTTCATGGGTAATTGAAAGGAAGAAAGTTGGCATATATTTGAATACATAGGAATGGAATAAAAATAAGTCCATGTTTGAAATGGTCACCAAGATATTGCATCTGAGATGGCAGTCTTCCAGGAAAGGAGACTTCCGTGTGAGAAAGCGTGTACAGGTGCAGCAATGTTTTCCAGTTGTGAGACATCCAGTTTCACTGAAGCGTAAGAATCCTATGGGGAAAGGAAAGGTGTTAAAGGGTTGGGACTGTGGCCCCATCGCCAAGGGCCTGGTGTGAGGCGTGTGCAGGTATTAAGGTAATTTGAATATTGCCATTAGGAAGAGGTCAGGGTGACACAGTCCAAGTCCAGCTCTGTGAAGCTAAATGTGAAGCAGTTTTCAGTGAGTTGATGTTACTTGTTCCCTGGGACGTAAAGTAGCCAGCCTCTAACATACACGGAAGTGGTGCCTTTCCTTGTCTGCCTCTACGTGTGAATGTGAGATCAATGTTTTATTTGTGTGCTATGTAGGTCGGTTGATGATAGATTACAGATAAATAGATGATAGCTGATAGATATACAGATACACAGGCCTTTGCAGATATACATGCACACATGTGCACAGCCAGCAGACAGGAAAAGGCTTGTTAATGAAAGTCTATTGAGACTTCCCAGAGGATGTGGTGGCATATGAATTTAATCCAGCACTCAAGAAACAGAGGCAGGTGGATCTCTGTGAGACTGAGGCCAGCCTGGTCTACATACTGAGTTCAAGGTGGGCTGGGGCTATGGGAGACCCAGCAACAACCAAACACAAGAAAACAAAGACTTTCTTCTGGAATGCGGGTCATGGTAGCATCACTGCGCTCAAAAGAAAGAAAATCCAACCAAAAATATGTGCAAAAATTGGAAGAGACATTTTAATGATTTAAATGCCTTGCATTTAAACACTAAATTAATCAATGCAGGTGCCCTCTATGTTTTAAATTGCTTTACAGTCATTTTCTCCAGGAACACATCTTAATGCATGTGACCGATTCTCCATTGCTACTTATTGACACTGGGCGTGGGGGATGGTGCTTTAGTGGAAACTGTATGATGCTTCGTCGTATTATGGACTAATTCCTGAGAATAACTTTAATTTTGCTTTTGGCTTTTAGTGTTGTTTGGAGACAGGATCTCCCTGTAGCCCCCAGCAGGCCCAGAACTTGCTGTGTCGACCTTGCAGGCCAGCTTCCCTCCCTATGACTGGGACACCACACCATGCAGAATGACTCTTAATTTCTTAGGTTATCTTTAAACACGTGTAAATACTGGAAGTTTGTGGGGCTTTGGTCTATAAGACCAAGAGCACATGCAATGTGTTTCGCACAGGCTTGCCATGGCTTGATGTCTTTTAATCTCGCTCCATGTCACGTGAAAATTGATCAATAGCTTCCTTTGTTTACCTTTTCAGCATCTTATAAGCACTAGTTCAATTTGATATGTTATGAGATCTAACCTCCTTTCTTTTTGAAGTTTTTAATTAAACCTTCTATATTATTTTTCTATTGCTGCAATCAGTTGCCCTGCATGTGTTTTTTCCCTTATGGTTTAGTTCTGTAGACTATAAGGGCCAGCTCGACCACCTGTAACTCCAGTTCCAGGGTATTTGCCATCCTCTTCTGACTTTCATGGGCATAGTACCACGAATGCACTTACATACATGCAATCATGATAGGCAAAGCAGCCCTATCAGACACTTTGATATTAGACTTTGAGTCTTTGGAACAAGGAGACAACAATGATTTTGTCTTTTTTTTCTTTTTGGCAATGTAGTTTGTGATACATTTTTTATAGTAACTAAGTATGTTAATGTATCTTAGAAAGGTAAAAAGTAAAGAAAAAAATGAAGCTGTATATCGATTTTGGAATGCTTCTATACAGAGATTCAAATAACCACCATCTTGATTCTTTCTGTACAGTTGCCTGGCCTGGACAGTCAGGACCATTTTCCTATGTATTTATAATGTGTATTCATAAGCATTAAATCAATACTTTCCTAGAAGGGACTGTAGAGATGGCTCAGTGATTACAAGAACTGGCTATTCTTGCAAAGGACCTGGGTTTGATTCCCAGCACAAACATGGCGACTGATAACCATCTGTAACTCCAGTTTCAGGGATTCCAGGGCCTGCTTCTGGCCTCCACTGGCTTTTCAAGACACAGGTGCACTTACATACATGCAAAACACTCAAACACATAAAGTAAAAACTAGTTAATTAATTAAAAACAGTTTCTTACTAAGAAATGATTATTTTTCTGTTTTTTTTTTTTTTTTTTTAAGTTTGTTATAGTGTTGAAGCCAGGTATGGTGGTGTGTGACTGTGATCAAATCACTCATAAAACTGAAGCAGAAGGTCAGAAGTCCGAGGACAGACAAGCTAGAAAATGAGTTCTAAGACAGCCTGTGTTTTGTATTGAGAATGAATGAAAATTTCGTAACAGTCATAAATGATAAGTGAAAATTCTCCGGGAATGCTCTGTGCATCAATGGCTGAATACTTCTTCAACTATCAGCAGCACAATTGTTCAAATGTGTTTTTCTTGTATCGGGACCAGTTGGAGACCCTGGTGGCTGACTGACTAATGACAAGCACTACTCTTATGTAAAATGTTATTCTTAATCCCATATTTATCAATAGCATTTTGATGTAATTACAAAGAACACAAAAGGCTCCTTAGTGCAGGTCTCCCATGGTGATTTGTAACAAATGCCCACAACAAGCATTATTGATACTGTCTCTAATTTACAGTTTCGTTTTTTTGTCAGCCTAAAACTATTCCCAATACAAAATGAATTTTCATATTGAACTAATTATAAATGTTATCATTTTTTTAGAGAGCTTGAATAATTTAATGATATAAAATGGCATTTACCCATTTGGAGCCTGAATCGTTAATTACATTGGCAATTATTCTAGGTCTTTATGAAGCTCAGTTGAATGTTATCTATGGGGGAAAAAAAAATCTGTGAAAGTGAAGATTCCTAAAGAACCATGAAAGAATTCCCCAAAATCCTGGCCTTTAAATTTCTTCCTTTTCTGAGTAGCTCAAAATGGGACATGCAGGACGTCTTGACCCAAATGTTGGACAGGATCAGTACTATGTGGTTGCTTAGCCTCCTCCCTAAGGCTGGCTGTGCTTGCTCATCTGTGATGTTAACCTCTGAGGAATCTGCACGTGCCACCTGTGTGTGATGGAGGCAGTGGCATGACCCCTTTATATCAAGAGTCCTTTGTTAGTAGGCAGCCCACTCCAGCTTCTGTAGCCAGTGTCTGCTGTTGATGTTTTCCCTGCTGAGCTCTACATGTTTTCAGACAGTTCTAGTTTTTTTTTTTTAAGTGTTATTTTTATTTTGCGTGTGAGTGTATTACCTGCTTGTGCGTAAATGCACCCATATCCTGAAATGCCCATGGAGGCCAGAAGAGGGTTTTAGATTCCCTGGAACTGGAGTTACAGATGGTTGTTAGCCACCATGTGAGTGCTGGGAATCGAACCTGGGTCCTCTGCAAGAGCAACCAGTGCTCTTAATTACTGAACCATCTCTCCAGTACCCAGTTCTGTTTTTGGTTTTGTTTTTAATTGAGAAAACATTCTCTCTTCCTGGCTCCTATGGTTACATCAGGAGCCATACTAACATCTAGGGTTTTGGAGCTAAGATCTGAAAATGAGAGAGGAGAGGTCACTTGCTTTTCTGAGTCCATGTTACTTCATTTAGTATAACAATTACTAGTTCCCTTGGTATATATGCTAATTTCATGATTTCATCTTTCATCACTTCTGAATATAACTCTACTGTCTACCACATTTTCATTATCCATTCATTAACTGATTGATATTTAGCTTGTTTTCTTCTTTGCTATTATGAAAAACGCAGCAACAAACGGCTGTATGGGTGTGTATGTAGAAATGAGTTATTGTGTATATATATGTAAGGCACTGTATGACCAGATCATATGGCACATTTATTTTAAGTTTTTTAAGAGTTCTCAAAAAATGATTTCCACAATGAGGGCATCAGTTGCAATCCCACCAATAGTGGATGGGAATCTCCTTTCTGCCAGCCAACAATAGCAGTGGATATCAATTGTTCTTTTGATCTTAGCCAATATAACGTGTTAGATAAAACCTTAAAGTGGTTTTGATTTGCATTTCCCTAAGTACTAAGGATTTTGAACACTTTATATTTACATTATATATTATTTTATATGCATGAGTATACTGCTTAAATGTAAGTAAGTGCACCCATGTTGTGTAGTGCCCACGAGACCAGAAGAGAGCACTAGATCTCCTGGAACTGGAGTTATGGGTGGTTGTTAGCAACCTGGGTCTTCTGCAAGAACAGCCAGTGTTTGTAACAACTCAGCAATCTCTCTAGCCCTTGAATACTTTTCAAGAGATGTTTAGCAACTTTCATCTCTCGTTTTTTACTCTTGAAAAAAATGCTTAGATGGCTTTGAAAAACCATGTGGAAATGTATTAGCTCAACGTCCTAATGAAAAATACACAAACAGTAAATAGATGAATGCATATGCATAACTGAAAGTAGATGTAAGTAAGGCAATCCAAATTTAGAATAAAGTAAGAGATTACCTTAGTCTAGGGAAAACTAGGTTCTTCTCTAGGATCTATGACCTGTCCAGTCATGAGTATTTGGCTATGTCTGCAGTAGCACATCTGAGTTTCCTCCCACTGAGTGAGCCTTAAGTTCACCTAGATAGCTGTTGACTACCCCCAAGATTAACAGTGTCACTAGCGTACCAATAGTGGAATTTTGCTGGGCCAGTCACTGCTGTCTATTAGGCTTCACAGCTGGGCAGGACTACTGATTGTTTTTCTCCCTTGGCAGATCACACAGTATTCTTTAATACTAAGAGAGTCTTCAGGGATGAGGATTCTTGGTCAGTGCCATTTCCATTGCTTCAAGTCCTGTGTCAGAGGTTATGTATAACCTGTCTTCAAAAATAGGGAAATAATTTCAAGTTCTGGGAGGAAATCAAGGCAGTAGAGATAGCCCATGTCCATTAGGGAGTCTCTTTGCCATTGGCCAACAATACCAAGAGAGGTTTCTCCTGCCTAGCACTGTGGTTTATATATATAATCTTTGATATTTTCTTCTATGGGGAAATTGACCTTCTTAAGAAATGCATATATTTCTCACAATCTTTAGTTTTAATATACCTGTCCCTTCATATTTAAAGTGTGTTTGCTATAGATGACACAGTATGAGGATTTGTCTTTGTACGTATTAAGACAGTCTCTGTCTTTTAATTGATACTTCTGTATTCATGTTGATGAGAATTGTTCAAATAGCTGGATTATATGAATAATAACAATAGGTATTTTCTATATATTTCATGTTTTAATTTCTTTTTTCAGCTCTGTTTTGATTTAGCTGAACATTTAATGTGATTCCATTCTGTGCCTTCACATATAAAACATACCAAAGTCATAGAGCTGATAGACAGCATAGTATCAGGAAACAAAATGAATACTCCCCCACCAAAAAATCAGTAGACTGCCTATATAAATACAACATGCATAGGGAAAAAAATTCCATTTATGATAGTCTCAAAAAATAGAAAAAAAGATAAGGAAAAAGAAATAATGTTGTAATAAATCTAACCAAGGAATTGAATGACTTGTATTATACAGACTTTAAGATATAGAAAAAAGGTATTCTGTTCTGGTTTCTATTGCTATAATAAAAGTACCCAACCAAAACCAACTTGTGGAACAAAGGGTTAATTTCACCTTATAGCTCACAGCTCATCTTCCAGGGGAGCCAGAGCAGGAGCTCATTTTAGGAACTGGGAGCACGAACCATGGAGGAAAGCTTCTTATAGGTTTGCTCCCCTGGCCTGTGCTCACCCGGCTTTCCCCACAGTGGGCTGGGCACTCCCACATCACCCCCAAATCAAGAGAATGCCCCACAGACATGGCAACACTGATTTCACTATATCATAGAGATGTAGTAAAAACAGCACAGTACTGAAATTTAAGTCCAAACACATACAGATACTTGATTTTTGATAAAGGGGCCAAAAGACATATCAGAGTAAAGACAGAGTGGTCAACAAATGATGTTGGTCAAACTGGAAAGCTTAATATACTAGAATATATAGAATATACGCAATACATTAGGAGAATGGAACTAGATCCCTCTCACCCTGCATAAATTCAACTCCAAATGGATCAAGGACTTCAACATGAGACTTATTCCCTGGATCTTACAGAGGAGAAAGTATACATAACACAGAGGATTAGTATGTGGAATATACCAAGTACTTGAAAAGCTAAACATCAAAAAACTCAACAACCCAATCAAAAATTGGGGTAAGCAACTAAACACAGATCTCCTAAGATGAAACATAAATGGCCAAGAAATATTTTTTAAGCTCAACATCTTTTGCCTTTGGGAAAATGCAGATTAAAACTACTTTCAGATTCCATCATGTATACCATCTTTAAATCAGAGTCTTTTCTAGAGTTCAGGATGCCTTTCTTCATTCATTTTAATTTTGGAGAATTTCATGTAAGCATATAATGTTTGATCACATCCATCCTCTTCAATCGCTGTCTCACCCACTCACTACTTTTTTTTCCCAACTTAGTCTGCTCTTTGTTTTTAAAACCAGAGTCTGTCTAGTGCTGCAGAAGGTGCCTGGGTGTGGGGCCATCTACTGGAGCTTGGGTTGCCTCTCTGGAACACAGTCCCTGAAGACATTTGACTCTCCCTCTCCCCAGCAGCCACTGCCTGCCCCAAGCTCCTGGGGGTGGTGTGTGGCACTTACTGCACCCCTCTCCCATGCCTGCATCTTATACAGGTCTTGCGTGTCTAGTCACAGCCACCGTGAGTTCATGTGGCAGCAGCTCTGTCTGGTCTGTGATGCAATGTATTCCTGCAGGCAGATGCTCTCTTTACTCTCTAGAATTCTTGACTAAGTATGTGTATGATATACTTTTTGAAATGTTTCCTCTGCACTTGGAATTTTGCTGTGCTTTTGATCTTTCCCAGTTATTAGCTTATTTCTCTTGGTACTCTCATAGCCTTCAGGCTCTTTTCTCAGGTGTTTAGTGTTCCATGAACTCATCAAAGCCTCCTGTATTTTGTTACAGCATTTAAAAAAAATTCTTGCATTTTCTTTTTTATTTTGTTTTCTGAGGGAGCTGTTTCTGTTTGCATCACCCTTTTAAAAGTTCCTGTGGTGTTTATTTTCTCCATTAACAACTCTAATGTAATTTTCATGGATTTTTATCTCCACCTAATAATTAAAAAATCTGTGTCACATTTGTGCCAATTTTGGGATCTTGGTGTTTTCTGTTGACTTTTGAATATTTATATTCTTTTTATCCAATACCAGATGGATAAATACCAGATGGTACTTGAGTAGCAGGGTGAGATAAAGAAGCTTTTATTATTGGAATCATAGATGATCAATTAAAGCTTTCCTTAGTTTCATATTTCTTCTTGTTTCCTATAAAGCCTTTGAGTTTCTCTAAATTTTTTTCATTACCCAGAGTCTGCACACTTTAAGAATTTCAATAGTGCTCTAATGCCATTTTACTGACTCCTTTGACATCCTGGTAAAAGGTAGTTTAAGGTGAAACATTCTGTATTTCTTTGATTAAAGCTCAGTATTTGGGGGGAAGAGATGGTTCAGAGGTTAAGAGAGCTGTCTGTTCTTGCACAGGACCCTAGTTCAGTCACATAACCATCTGTAACTCCAGTTCCTGGGGATCTGAAATGCTCTTCTTGTTTTCAAGGGCACAAGGCACTGGGTGCAGCAGATACATACATTTGGTAAACACCTCTACACATAAAATAAAAAATAAATCATAAAGAAAGAAGTCTCTATCTTCTGGTAACCCATGTGTTTCTCTATATGTTTTTATTCCTTCTTCAGGAAGTAGAAGACCATAAGTCACTTGAGGAAGGAATTCCCATTCTGTAGGTTAGATTAGGCTCCAATAAGCCTTTCCTCACAGTGGGAAGACTGGAGTGATGGAGGCTACTCTAGGAATTCTCAGCATGTTTGAAAATGTTCAGTGCTCCTCTCCCCTCACCAGAGATAGTTTTTCTATAGCTGTCACCCAGGGAACCTGCTGGGATTCCCATGTTCTCCCATGGGTTGTTCACAACTCATGAAGAAGGGATATTCCCTTCCCTGAAAAGCCACAGGCTCCCGAGCTTCATTCCAGCTTTCGCTCTGGCAATTAACCAGAGTCCATTTGTCTGATAATTAATTTAAAATTTTCCAGCATCCTTTTTCCTGGGTTTGCTGATCCTGATGGACTCTGCGATTTCCTCTCCCAAGACTCTGGAGTGATGGTTTACCTATCACATCAGTTTCCTTATGTGACTAAGAGTCATTGACTTTTGGTTTCCTCAACTTTCTTATTTTAATGTAAGGCGACAACATCTAATTATGTACAATTTGAATGGAATCTAGGCAGTGGTTGTTTGACTTCTGTTTGAAGACCAATGTGTTTTATTGAAGATTATAAGCATTAGCCAAATCAGTAGATCTCCCACAAAACACCAAACAATTCTTATTCATGAATTTTACTTGAAGCTTAAGGGGATATTAATTTAAAATGCGGTATACTTTCTAAAGCCCTCATACCTTGTTAGAAACTAATTTTATTTGTTCATACCACTATTTTTTGAAACAGTGCCCCACTGTAGCCCCAATTTGCTTAAAACTTGCTATGTAGACCAGGCTTTCCTCAACCTCACAGAGACCTGCCTGCCTCTACCTCAAGATTGCTGGAATTAAAGGCATCATATAAGCTTTCTAAGGAAGAAAATATTATGCACCTTTTATGGGGGGACTTTTTATGACAGGAACATTTGCCCTCTTCTTCCCAGATCCTAGGCTCTTTGTACTGCACCTGCTGCCCATGGGGGTCACGCAAACACTGGCAGGAGAATGGAGCAGAGGTCAGAGCTGATGGCATTAGTTGCTTCCTTATGACTTCTGGGAGGTCTGAGAAAGATGTTCTATTTTTATTGTACTCTGGCTTTCTTTCTCTTCCAATATGTTCAGCTTCAAGGTGGCAGCTGTCTGGTCCTGGAATTTCATTGATTTAGGACAAGGGGTGAATGTACCAAATTTCTCAAATAGGATAGAAGAGATGAGGAGATAAAGGACTACAAGACTTCTGGGTGTGCGTATATATCGGAGATGTACTCATGGACACTGGAGATGAACTCACAGACACACTATTTTTTCCAAGCACCAGTGTTCTAAGAGAGCTAGTCTCTCTACAGACAGAACACTGAAATGTTGAAGCACCCTAAAACAAAAACAAGCACACGACCAGTACCTCCCACTTGGCAGAGTCATGGAAATATCATTCCGGTTTTGTGAAGTGGCCTGCATTCATTTTCTCTGATTTACCCTTCATAGTTCAGCTCAGCCCCTGAGAACCCTTGTTACCTGTTTAGGTCCTGGTTCATGAGTCTCTGCTGACCTGACTTTCCGAAGTTGCAATGAGTTTGAGGAACTCCGGGCAGGACAGAAGAGAGGACTGCAAGGTTGATAGTAAGCTCCATGCGGACCCTGGCTTTTAATAATGTTGATTTTACTAAGTATTGACCACAATACTTAGTACTAAGAAATTAGAATATTTGAGAGCTCGATACATCAGGGGCTGAAATTACCATGCATGTGGTAAATGTAAAGTTTATATAATGCATATGTCATGTAAAATCAAGTGGATTTGAATAGCATAATAGTCACTGTAAATATCTTAGCCCTCCAGAAATTAGATATATACTTTCAATTTCTAAAGCAAGGAAACTATCCAAATCCTGTTTCATTGTATTGTATCTGTTCGTTTTTTTGTTTTTTTTTTTTTTAATGTGTGTGTATATGTCTGTCGTCGACTGAGTGAAGACCAAATGACAACATCTGGTAGTTGGTTCTCACCAACCATGTGGGTTCTGGGGACTGAACTCTAGTACTCATGCTTAACAGAAGATGATTTTACACAGTTAGCCATCTCACCAGCCACACAATCATATTCTGATGATTGATTTAACTGTGACATGACAAACGAAGAAAATATATAATTTGGAATACTTTTATAGCTGGAATATCAGACAATATATTTTGATCATATTCATTCCCCTCCCATATCTGCGTCCACTCTGAACCCCACCACCACATTTCTGTCCATTTGTGTTTGTGTGAAACATAGGGGGTTTGTGGCCCCAAATGTCCTTTAACGTGGGTTCTTCCACTTGGTCAACCCACCAAGACTCATCTTTCAAAAGACAATCACCCCTTGCTAACAGTTGTGAGTTGCTGGTAGTTCCTCAGGTAGCACTTGAGTTTCTCACTCTGCTCCCCAAATATGTTGGGGTTTTATCTAGCTTGAGATAAGATGGGTCTTGTTTATCCTGTCGGTACTAATGTAAGTTCATATGAGTAACTTGCCAGTTGTCTGGAAAACTTTTTCCTTATGGTCGTTCACCTTGTCTGAGGCTAGCAATCTTCTCTGCCTGCCTCCTCCACACTTAACTGGCAATGACTCCTGAGCCTTCAGAGGCAGAAGTTTGACATACGTGTCCTTATCTGGGGAAATTGCTTTGCAGCCCCTTATTCTCTGCACATTGGCCAGTTGTGGGGCCTCTCTTTAATCACCTGTATAATGAATTTTCTTTATGGAGACTTGAGAGATGTATTAATCTGTGTGTATAACAATACACATAGAGATCTATTTAATACTGTATCTCTTCTAGCAGTAGGCTTTCTCCCATGGCCATTGGGCTATCTAGACTCGGGCTCTTTGGCCTATTATCAATGTTTGGTTTGAAGCAGACCTTGAACACAATAGGGAAGCAGTTAGTTACTCCTGTAATATGCCACTATTGTACAAATAGGCGTAACTTCCTGACCAGTTGCTAAAGCTCCCAGGCTTTACAGTTAAGGACTATGAAAGATGGTAGGAGTGATGCAGCTTAGATCAAGCTGGTGCTGACCAGTTTGATTTCTCTTTATTTTCTTCTACAGTTCATTTTTGTGGCATCTTCAGCAATAAGGCCTTACTGTGATGTTGTGGTGGGTAACCAAAACAAGGGGCAATGGCTGGTGTTGTCTGAAGGTCTGTGGGATCCCTCTTCAACAGCTCCAGAAGAGGGAGTGCATACCTGGCATTGGGCTTTTACGTTGCTAACCTATGGTATCTAGTAGGGCAATGGTCTCCTGATACTTGGTGACTTCTTTTAATGTCTTTAACATGTATATCTTTAAGTAGCTTCTGTAATGGCAGGTTTCCATGTCTTTCTAAAGGCCTTCAGTGGTAGTTATTACCTCTCTATACACTGTCCACTGCCTTCCATTCCCTCCCCACTTATCCCTTCCAACTGTCACTCTCCTTCCCCCACTTATATCATGGATATTCATTTTCTAATGTCTTCATTTATTTTATATATTCTTCATATATATTATGAATTTCATATAGACATTTTTATTAAGAATATAAGTCACTTTATTCGTATTCACCCCAGTTACTTTCCCATGTCTCTCTGCTCATGTTGGTCCTGGTCCTTTGCCCAAATAGTTTCATTCTACTTTCATATATATATATATATATATATATATAATGTCCACATATATTCATACATCTATGTACTTATATAATCTAATGTATGCATAAGAGAGAAAAAAATACAAAATTTGTTCTTCCAAACTTAATGGATTTCAGCTAATATGATTGCCTGTTATAGCCACGTTCCTAAAAACAGTAAAATTTTGTTCTTCTTTAGGGCTGAACAGGACTTCATGTGGATATATGTCACATTTTACTTATCCATTTATTTGATGATGGGCATCTTGCCCTGTCTATATCTTGTCTATTATGAACAGTTTAGTTATAAACATGAACAGGTATCTCTATGATGTTTGACTTAAAGTAGTTTAGGTGAATTTACATTATATTCAGAAGATATATAGTTTGAACAGATTATATAATTTAGATTACATTCAGGAGATGGATAGTTAGAACATATGTTATATTTTTAGCTTTGTGAGGAGGATTCATATTGATTTCCATTTTGTTTAAATTAATGTACATTCTCACCAGCAATATATAAGGAACCTGTTTTTCCAAAATCTTTCCCAGAATTTGTCCTTGTCTGTTTTCTAACAGACAGACACTGTGTCTGAAATGAGATATTACCTTGACATTTGGACCTGCATTTTCCTGATAGCTAAGGACATTCATGTAATTATTGATCACTCATACATCTTTGTGAACTGTCTTGTCATTTAATTTCCCAAACACTGGTTAAATTATTTGCAGATTTTTAATTAATGGATTGAGATCTTTATATATTTTAGATTTTCGTGTCTTGGCAGGGATTTGATGGCAGAGATTTTCTCCACTTCTCTAGGGTGTCTGTCCCTTCTGGGGTTGTTCCCTTTCTTGCGTCAAAGCACTACTGTAATACACTTGTCAGTTGTTATTTACTGAGTTGCCTGTCTTTCTGAAAGTCCTCAATGGTGTTCCCATAGGAAGAGGAACCCTTCCAGATCAAGAGGTCCCAGACCAACACCCAAAGGAGGAAGTGGGCCCTGACTTTCTGGGGAAGAGAATCAGAGCCTTAGCTTCAGTGTCTAGAGAGCATTGCTGAGCACCAAGATAAGACATTTGTTAAAGGAGCTCAGAGGGCAAAAGTTCCTTTGGGTCTTTTGTAGTCTGAGCATTTGTCCCACCTGTGGTTTGCGAATTTAAAAGTCTTTTCATAAAATTTACCAAGCAGAAGTTATCTTACTGGCTAAAAATATGTTTGTGGGAGCAGCTTTCAATCCAGTGAAAGTCTGGCTGTGAATCTTTCCCGCATCCTTCTCAGAAGACACTCGCCACCCTGTTTACGACCAGTGGTAAGTTTTTGTATAATCAGACCCTGCTTTTCCTCAGGCCCTGTTTCTGAATCCAAGCCAGCAACAGTGGCCCTGAAACCTCTTAATTCTTTTATTTTCTAAGACGCTTCATGCTCCTCCCTACCAATCTGCCTTCCTTTGAAAGAAGAGTTGGCAAAATTAACTGGTATATTTGCTGTTGTTACCTCTAAAGACCGCCCCCCCCCATTTAATGGCTGGAAAATGTTTGCATTCTTTTAAGAATCTTCAAAAATATTACTTCCCATTCATGTGATTTAAGGGTATATTATAATGTATTTGCTTTCCTGTAGTGAAAAATAATAGAAGGATGTACTATACTTAGATTATTTACACAGGCATCCTGAACTCATGCATTTATATACAGGATAAGCATCCAAATTACATATGAAAGGTGCACATTTTTAATTCACATAAGAGTTACAAGTTAAATGCAGAGCGCTACAGAAAGCATCAGTGATGAGCAGTCTCAGAGGAAGGTGAATCAGTGGAAATGACTTTACCAGAGGGCTTTGAACTTAACCTGGTTGAAAACTGAGTTGGCTTTAAGAATATATGCAAAAATGAAAGAAGCCGATAGATGAGAAGAATGGAAATGAGAAAGAACTGTGTCTTTCATTGTTTGCAGAAAAAGTAGAAAAATAAAAAAAGAGAGAGAGAGAGGTCAGAACCTGAAGGAGTCCCATCCGTGCCACAGCTCTGAACCTGCAGCTGTTTGTGAGAGTTTCTCCCCAGTGCCTGCATATAGACATTCTTGTCTCATTCATCACAGTAACTAACATGTCTGGAACTGACAGATAAGTCTTACAAGGACACTCGAAACGGAGGTTATAGAAGTTGTAAGCCAATGTGACATTACGTAAAGTAACACACTTCTAAAGGAACCCATACACTCATCTGTACATAGCACACATGCACACTCCACCACCCACAACATACAGATACACACAAACACACACATTTCAAATTGCATATACTGTAGAGACTTATGTTGGTGATAGAGTTCTAATTGTTTAAAAGTCAAAGGAACTCTTTTTCCTTTAGAATAATAGTGGCGATTTCCTAGAGTGGGGTTAGACACATCAAAGTGAGGCTTATTCCTATTAGCTTGCTGACGTGCATGTTATCCCTATGAGATACATTTTCCTGCTTCTAGGGGAAGAACTTTGTACATAACATTCATGTTATGAGTAAGAGAAGGAAAATAAAAAATAGTATAAGAAATCACAAGAAGTTAGAAAAGACACAGCTCTAACCAAGAAGATGTGCAAAGACAAACACAATGAATTTGAGTGGCTTCATGTTGAGTATCCTACCATTTAAACCAAATAATAGAGTAGTTATGAGAAATACATTAAGCCAAATAGAGCTGTATTTTAAATGTCTTAGCAGTAAGGTTTGCTTCTTTACTAGGTGGCTTGTTTGTCCTAGAAAATCCTGCACAGAGTTTGATAGCCCAGTAACCATTGCATAAACTCTGTATCACATGCAAATTTTAATGTCACATTGTTTTCCAAGCTACCTTTGGATATTTATTGCAATAGAACCCAAATAAAATTTGAAGATTTTACATGCTGCCTTTTAAGTTGTGGATGAAAGACATGTAGTGTAATTTGAAAATTTAATTTTAGTAAGTCATCTGTTTGATAACAATATCTAGGCTGCCTTAAATATATCTAATATCAAAAGTGATGGGACTTCATTTTAATTAGTTTTAAAAACGTGTGTGTATGTGTGTGTGTGTGTGTGTGTATGTGTATGTGCATATATGTCTGTGAGTGCAGTTGCCTGTGGAGGCCAGAAGAGGGCATTAGAACATCTGGAGATGAAGTTACTGGCAGTTATATAAGGCTGGACCTGGTATTGAGAAATGCACTGGGCTGCTGTATAAGAACAGAACGTACTCTTAACCACTGGGTCATTGCTGTAGCCCACGATGGGACGTTTTATCAAAGTTTAATCCGTATGTGTCCTTTGAGCTATAAGAAAATGCTATTTGATGGGGACAGTGCATTCTGATGCCCTGATGTCCTCAGCACAGGGTGGGGATGATTTCTTGATGCTTTCTTCTGTTTCTCAGAGTTGTTAGGACCACATCATCTGCTGCAACCTTGGAGACAATGTGAACCTTCAGTGTAACATTCTAGCTGAAGACACTGTTGGCTCAGATTAATACTACAGGAGTGTTTCTAACAATTGCACACAATTCAAAGATAAGAAATTTTGACTAATTCTCCTGCAAGCACTCCATTCATGAGAAAAGAAACAAGTCCCAGTCTGTTTCCCTAAATCCCCACAGCGTGTTCTGCACCCATCACTTTGACTTTGGGTTCAGAGTTGCTTACATTTTCTGGAATGATGTCCTGAGAGCTAAACCCACACACATACACTCTACACAGGATTGAGAAGAAGTTGCGTTGGGAAGATCACCCCTTCCTGGTGTGTCATTGTGCTTTCTCTGATGAATTTTATTGAATAATTACAGCAGGTGATGAAAGACTCTCAGCCTTTGGGCATAGAATCTGATGTCTTCATATCAACCATGTTGAGTAACTCAGTTTGCATTTTACTTGTCTTTTTTCAAATGAGAAAGCCAAGGCACAAAGAAAGGTCTTTGCATGACATATAAGCAGTAGTCAGGATTCAGTTTTTAGGACCCAAAGCAAAGGACTGTGGGTAACAGAATGACAGCTATTACAGCTTCAGTGTTTACTTGGAGTCAGGGGAAGGTTAAAATACTGTGAGATTAACCTGTGATACTCAGGGTGTAAAAGGAAAATATAATAAGGATTTGCAAATTCAAAAGTTTAGTAAACACCACACTGTGGCTTCCCTGATGACTTTATGTTAATATTCTGCCTTTCTTTACTGCAAGAGTTGAATAGAATTTGGTATTCTAAAAGTGTTGTTTGTTGATTCCAATGATATAATGAGGGCAATGTATAATCATAAATATTTTCATCCCAAATATTATCTTATAGAATAGGCCCGAAATGCACTGATTTCAGCTTAACAAAGGTTGCATTTGACAATCTGTGCCCTCATTTCTTAGAAGTCTAAGGAGGTGGGAATTCAGTAGAAATAGCTGGGCAGAATTCTACAATGCACTCCTTTGGATGCCAGGGAATGGCGCTCAAAGATAAGGTTTCCAAATGGAGGCTGTGGCTCTCAAACCTTGAGAAACATCAGTGTGTGTATGAAAACAGATCATGTTCCCCAAACCAATGCCAATATACCAGAGGGAAACCTACTTCCTGTTGAAATGTAAATGATGGGCCCTGAACCTATTCATGTACTTGGAATTTGAGGTAACTCTTTGAGCTTTACTAAAAAATAAGTTGAGAATGAATTTTTAGTTTAGTTTGCAGAGAGAGCAGCCTACTTTCTAGTTGCTAAACAGAATTGGTATGGTAAACCCAACACATTCAGAATTCATTCAACGACAAGGTTATTTTACACAGAAAACAAATTTTATGCTACCAGCAGTTTCCATGGAATCATTTATTTTATCTTAAAGTTCTTCACAGTTAAGTATTTCTAAATAATGATTAATTCATTCCATAACAGTAATGTATTGAACACTGGAAATAATATTTATGCCTTTGATAAGCACATTGTTTGACTAAGTAGGCGTTCCTGTGTGGGACACATGGACTTTCCCTGATATTAGAAATAAATACTTAGAAATAAAACTGAGTTTCAGTTAGCATGACAATAACACTACATATGTTTGTCTAATAAAACAGGGCCTGCACATAGCCATCCAGCATTTTCTTTCTGCTCCTTGTTTGCCACCAAATCCTCCCACATTTCCTCAAACAAGGCTGTTTGACTTCAGTTTGGAGTCCTTGGTGTTGATGCACTTGTGCCCCACAACACCTACACAAGATCCTCATGGTGCTGCACACCTACACAGGATGGTCAGAGTCAGAGTGCCACACCATGAGCTTCTTCTTTTCCTAAGCTGTCTTATTCTTGGGTCATCAGGGTCAGGCCTCTGCTCTGCACATAAGAGAGAGAGACAGACAGACAGACAGACAGACAAAAAGAGACAGACTGAGAAAACCAAGATAGAGAGATAGAGACTGAGAGTGACTGAGAGAGACAGAGATAGACATAGATGACAGATAGATAGATAGGTAGATAGACAGACAGATAGGAGATAGATACATAGATGACAGAAGATAATGATAGATGATGGGTTGACAGACAGGAGATGGATTGACAGACAGATGGATGGAGGGATCGTTGCTCACTGATGAGGTGAAACATCGCGCGACACCTGCACGTGTGGTGACAGCTCATCTAGACCATGTTTGGCAACTTCATTCTGACTTACTTGGCTGGGAGGATCTAAGGAAATCTAAATCCTTCATTTTGGGTTTAGATCTTAAATATTAAAAGGAAAATCACAGCCTTAGGTGACCTCCCAGTTTTGAGAACTAAGGACAAACCTGGGCATAGCCCTGTGAAAACAGTGATCTTGCCAGGATGATTTCCCAAGCGTTTCTCTTTTCAATATGTAGCTGCATAGTTTATTTATTCTGCGTGTTCATAGGCCTGAATGCAGAGGTCAAAGGACAACTTTTGGAAGACAACTTGCTAGACCTGACCTTTCCTCATCCTGGGTATCCCAAGGATCAAACTCGGGCTGTCAGCCTTGGAGGCAACCATATTGCTAGCCACAAATTCAGTGTTAAATGAAATTAAGAACCACATCTGAGAATTAATAGGGGATTTTGCACCTGCAGGCTTGATATTGACTAGTCATAGTTCACATTGACCATTTATAATCTCATCTACTATTTTGTCTGCTATCTAAAGGATTCTCTTATGTACTGTGGGAGATGGACATGGTCTCAGTCTAACCACTTTTGAACTTTACTCTCAGCTTGCATTTCTGGAGAGAGGCAGGCTTGGCCTCTAGCCTGACTTTCTACATGGCGGGGTTCATTCAATTTGCTGCATTTTCACAAGCCTTAATGACTTACCAGGGTGCTGAATCTTCTTGATAGAAAACAGATTGTAGGGGCATGATCAAAACATAACAACAGAGAAGGAAAGGACTTGAGATCCAAACTGTAATTTTCTAAATAATGCAGATCACCTCCAAAGTACTACAAACCAAATCCTTATCTGTGAGTATATATCCTGAGGAAACCACAAAAGCCAGGAAAATGGAAAGGAACTGTGGAGGTAAAGGGAAGGAAGAAGCCCAAGAGGGGGACAGGAAGCAGATGGCATGAGAGGAAAGCAGGGAGAACTGGGGTGTTGAAGTGGGAAGGGAGGAGCGAAGGGCACGCAAGGAGCAACAGGAGAAAGAGGAAGAAGGAACGTGAGAGAGGGGGTGAAAAGGACAGGGATGATCAAAGAGAAAATGAGGAAAACGGAGACAGAGGATGGACATTAGCCAGGGGAGAGAGAGGAGAGACAAATGACGCTTAAGGGGGGTAAAAACACCAAATCCTACTGAAAAATTCACATACACTATCTGAACATGAGTGCATGTATATAACAAGAAACATAGTGTCAGACAAGAGAACCCTCCCTTTGGATTGTTGGTCATACTCCTTCAGGAGACTCCCATAACATAGTCTGTATCTGTAGCCCTTTATTACCTCCCAGCACTTGAAGGAATGACCCAGTTGTTGAAGGCAGGGCATACTTCAGACACAGGACTTGGAGCCATGGTGCCTGAACTGAACTGGTAGCCTCTTCTTTGAAGACTAGCTCTCTCATTGCTGGAGGATACTATACACAGTGCTGAGGGAGAAAATCAATCAATGATCAACCTAAGTTTAACACCTAATGGTCACAACACTGACTGGGACAACCGTAGTGGGGCAGTAGAGGCGCCTTTTTCTAGGGGATATTCAACCAGTTTTCGAATTGGTCTTAGAGTCCTCTCAATGAGAGGGAACTCATGTGTGGCACTGTAAGCATAGCCAAATATACATGCCTGGAGAGGTCAAAGGTCCTGGAGAAAACCCCAACTCTGTCATATCCCTAGTCAAATGTCATTTCCTACTGCTGGCTAGATATGGGTCCTTATATTTACAGACAAGTCAACCTGTTATCACCCATCAAAGAAGCATCTTTTTTGCAACAGATTGAGACTATTACAGAGTTACACAACTGGTCACACACAGAGAATTAATGTCTGAGAGATACCCAACCCTGAGTGACACATTTACAACGGAAACTCTGCAACTAAGGCTCGGTAGAACAAGGGTAGAGAGAACACTGACCCATCTCTCAACTCTCACCAGTGACACTTCCTCGTGCAATAGAGAGTGCTGGACACAGTAGACACAACTGGCTAAAATACAGGGAATAAAAAACTAACAGAGTTCTTATATGAAACTTCACTCACCCAGGGCTCAGGACCACTGAGGAAGAAGGTGTGGAAGGATGGTAAGAGCCAAGGCTGGTACATGAACGTAAGAAACAGAGACTTTTAGGCCTCTAGGTATGTGCTCATGAACCTACATCAGTGTACAGCATGCACAAGACCCATGCAAACTCATCAGACAGAAACCCAGCACAGAGCTGGCAAAAATGGCAGCAGGCCCCAACCTTAGCAGAAGAACTATGAGCAGCTGATTCCTGCTGGGTGAGGGGGATTCTTGCTAGAATGTCTACACTCCAGTGGATAAACCTGCACTGAACAACACTTGGGAACAGAAATGTGATTTGATAGGTCTTAACATATTTGACAAAAGTCACGAAACCCAGTGTTGGGGGCATTATGCAAGGTACTGATATGGTAGGCGGTATAAAGATGATTAAGATGTTTCATATGAAGTGCAAAAAAATTCAGTAAAATTTAGACATTGAAAAATATTACAAACCATTTCTACAGTAAGGAGCAACTTGACTTTACCTGAAGCCCCAGCCTCTGATAAAGACAGCTTCTTCGTGTGTGTGTTCAGGACTTAAGCACTTCAGCAGCCCTGAATGTGATGAACCCAAAATACTTTAAGGAGAATAGATGTTGTTTCTCTTCTTATGAATATGCTAGAATAAAATGAGAAGCTCATGGAAACTTGGAAAAGAATGGCATTAGTATCTTCTGGACCCTTGAACTCACAGGAGCAGTGGCCATCTGCACGAGACTGTGTCTATCGTCATTTCTTCATGGGCAGAAGAGGGACCCATGCTGCCCCACTCCTCCCTGAGGACCTGCTGACAAGCATTGATGATCCTGAGGGGAAGTGATGTAGTGTAGACCCTGGTAAGGAAGGAGAGCTTGCTGAAGTAAACGATCTCCTCCCACTCTCATGCAGCTAAACCTTATTAATGCAGCGGGTTACAGACCAAGAAGCAAACGTAAAGGACATGGAACAGAAAAAAATTAGAAAAATGAACTGAAGAGTTTCAGTGGAGTAGAAAGGGGACAAGAGAAATAAAGCAGGGAAAGGACAGACTACATCGTACAGGTAATGAAATTGTGAAAGACTAAGAAGCTATTAAGAGTCATCACCCTTCTTTGAACAGGTGACTAGATTAGAGTTCATCCTCCTCAGGTAACATGCCAAGCTCTGATTTGGGATGCAGTTAAAGAATTAACAGAGCAGGCCTGAGAGTCTAGGTAGAATGGAAGAAATATTGTGCGAAAAGTTTTATCTGGAAGCATCCAGTTTGCTAATGCCCATTTCCGCACTATTGCTTTTAAGAGCTGAGGTCAGTCTGAGCCCTGGGTGCTGTACTGAAAGGACTTAGCCTTGAAGAAACTCAAAGTCTAGGTCTTCTTTAGAGCTTCACTTTCTTCCTTAGTGAAAGGGAAGGAAAAAGTTCCTTTAGCAAAGCTCCTTTAAGGGGCTAATTGGTACATTCGACCTGCTTGAAAGCCTACCTCAGCAGTTGATGCCTGTACCTTGAGAGTCTGATTTTTGGGAAATGTAATCTCCTGTGGGAGAAACATGGCTTTCGTTTGAGAGTCTTTGATAATAGGTTTTTATGTGGTATCACCATGGAAATCAAGAGCCCTAAAAGATGAAGCAGGAGCAAAGGAATGAAGGAAGCAAAGTCATGGGCAAGGGTTATAGACTGAGGTTTCCTGTCTGAAATTCGATTTCCATGACCCCTTAACAAGGATGCTGCTGTACGGGGCATCAGTCTCACTGATCAAACTCCTTCAAAAGCTTTTCATTTTTTTTGCATCCAAAGAAAAATTACAGTTTCAGTGTCAGCAGTAAATGGTCAGCAGGCTGCAGGGCCATTTCGTAGGACAAGGGTCAGTCTGTCAAGCAAAACTTGCTTCCTCTTCAAATTGGGATTCCAGCGGCAATTACATTCAGAGGGTTGAAGAGGCGTTGAACTGTGGAGGAAAATGGCATCCCAGGGACGGGCTTGGACCTCTGCTGCTGAAACCTAAATATCCTAAAACCCAACGAGCATGTACTGCATGTGCTAGTCGCTCTGATTCAGAAGCTAAAATGGCATGGGTTGTGGTCATTCATGGGAAAGCATGTGTGGTGTCTGCTGGGAGAAGAGAATTTACAACGTGAAACATTTATTTTGCATGCACATGTCTGTAAAGCAGAGCAGATTGATATGTCACATGTATTTCCTGGGGCCATTCATTGACTTCAACACAGTTTTCCTGGCATGACTTTAGTTGTGTATGAGAAGGAAACACAGACCTGCATAATGACCCACTGAAGACTTAAAGAATTGTTTGCTGTGAAAACTGAGCATGGATCGTCTTTTCCTTGGGTTCAGGTAACAAGCATTTGTTCTGTGTGAGGTACGAAACACAAGTCTCTTTCCCAGGGCATGGAGGGTACTTACAGACTTATGTACACACACACAGACATATGTGTGCATGCGCCAAACAGGTGACAGAACCTGTGAACCTGTGTTAATCTATACCTACATACATTTGCTACATTCAAATCATTTTCTTTTCCTCTTTGGTCCAAGATAGCTTCCTTGAAACCCATTTTGTTTTCAACATTTTGGGCTACTGGAAATTCTCTGCCATGTGTGATTGTGTATGATGTAGCTCACTCCTTCCTTATTTCATAGACTCAAACCCACACATCCCAACTCCTGCTCACTGTGCTGAAATTAATGGTTAACATCAGCGTCATATAAATCAGTTCCATCTACACACATTTCTTTAAGTTGGTAAATACACAGCTTAAACCTGTCACCTTCTTACAGGTGGGTTCTGACTGCCTGCCTCTCAGCCCCACCTGCTGGTAGAGACTCCTCCTGCCCACAGACTTCCACTGCCCCCTAGACAGCATCCTGTGCTCTTGAGAAATAGGAGTAATGTGTTGTCGCTATTGCTTGTTTCATGAATTTGAAGTTCATCTTCTCACTGTGTCTTAACCCAGTGACAACCTCGAACCTGCTTCACACTCCAGGACTCTCCTAAACAGCCATGGCTCTGATTTGGCTAATGGCCAGTTTAGAAAGAGAATTCAAGGCAAAACAAAATTAGCAATGAAAACCTCAAAGACCTTCACAGGGCTGGGCATTGTGAGATGACTTGAGTCAAGGAGAAATGTGTCTATGTAGGTATGCACTCTGATGTGTCTGCATACATCTAAAAAAACTGCAATATGTACTATCTTCAGTTCAAAGATGAATATGGAAGCTCTGTCTTTAAAAGTTCTGAATTTGGGGGAGGAATTGTTGTGCAAACAGTACTGAGTATATCAGTCCTTTTGTTGTTGACACTGGGACCGACGATAGCATGTGGCATGGTAGCTTTCACATGGAGCACCGGGCCCGAGTTTCTTGATTACCCAGATGCAGAAAGGCTACAGAAACCTACAGGGTTCTTCCTCGTGCTGTGATTATATAATCCAAGATTAATAAACACAAGCACAAAATGATTCAGTACATTATATGTATTTTGTGTTGTATTGGAAACTGTTTTCTTTCTAAATTATTTCAAAACAATGAAATTAGATACGAGTTATTGCTAAATATACTATGTTCCTTGTACTTCAAGATTTGAAAGTGCTTCTTAAAGTCAAATGGCTTTCACATCTAGTCTCAGTAGAAAGCCTGCTTTTCTGAACTCAAAATGTCTTGGCTTTGTTCTAGTAAATGAGACCTAAGATGAACTTTTGAATGTCAGTGTGGCATCTAACATTTGAGAGCCGTATCTGATGAGTCTATTAGACTTGTACAAGTCCACTTCCTGAGGCTCTTTTCAAAGGAGAGCCAGAGATAGTTTCCACTAGGCAAAAAAGGAGCAGGAGGTCTGGAGGAAAGGGAGTGGTTACATGAAAGGCGTTAAATCGTAAGGGATGAGGAAAGGAATTCAGTGAAAATGGGTTAGAGCGTGAGCAGCCAGTGCTAAGTGGGCAAACTGCTTCAGTCGCCAGTGAAATTCTCAGACAAATCTCCAAAAGCGGGACTGGGCGCAGTGTCTCAGGGTGAGAGGATTGGTATGAAGATCATTTTCTCTGCTTCATATGGAATTTCCAAATTGAAAGAATCAGGAAAACTAATGGGGAACTCCCTCAGTCTGCCCTTTATGTTCAAACATTTGCACGTGTGTGTGTGTGAATGAATGTATGCCCCTGTTGCCCCAAGATGGCTGAAGCTGCTTTAGCACTGGGAAGTGAAAGCACTTCCTCTGCAAAAGCAAGTAGCACTTTTAGCTGCTGAGCCCTCTCTCCCGCCTCCTCAATGTGTCCTTTATGGATCTTGACAGTGTGTGTTTTATTTATAGCAAAATAACAAAGGCCTCTTCAAACTTCATCCTTCCAAATATACATTTCTCCACCATTACTGGATAAAATATAGGCATCTTTATCCCTTGCTACAGAAACCATCACTCGTAACTGTAGTGCCCACTGTTCATCAAGATAAGAATGAGGGAAGGGAGGAGAGACAGAGAGCACTGAAAGGGGTGCTGGGAGCCACCCACCCACAGGTGAGCTTCTGACTTCCACTTATGCCAAGCACAAGGACTCAGTGTCACTGTCCCCGGTTGTAAGCACAATGCTGCGGTCAGTGTGTGGTCAGTGTCACTGTCCCCGGTTGTAAGCACAATGCTGCGGTCAGTGTCACTGTCCCCGGTTGTAAGCACAGTGCTGTGGTTGGTCAGTGTCACTGTCCCCAGTTGTAAGCACAATGCTGCGGTCAGTGTCACTGTCCCCGGTTGTAAGCACAGTGCTGTGGTCAGTGTCACTGTCCCCGGTTGTAAGCACAGTGCTGTGGTCAGTGTCACTGTCCCCGGTTGTAAGCACAATGCTGCGGTCAGTCAGTGTCACTGTCCCCGGCTGTAAGCACAGAGCTGCGGTCAGTGTCACTGTCCCCGGTTGTAAGCACAGTGCTGTGGTCAGTGTCACTGTCCCCGGCTGTAAGCACAGAGCTGCGGTCAGTGTCACTGTCCCCGGTTGTAAGCACAGAGCTGCGGTCAGTGTCACTGTCCCCGGTTGTAAGCACAATGCTGCGGTCAGTGTGTGGTCAGTGTCACTGTCCCCGGCTGTAAGCACAGAGCTGCGGTCAGTGTCACTGTCCCCGGTTGTAAGCACAGAGCTGTGGTCAGTCAGTGTCACTGTCCCCGGTTGTCACTGTCCCCGGTTGTAAGCACAGAGCTGCGGTCAGTGTCACTGTCCCCGGTTGTAAGCACAGAGCTGTGGTCAGTGTCACTGTCCCCGGTTGTAAGCACAATGCTGCGGTCAGTGTCACTGTCCCCGGCTGTAAGCACAGAACTGCGGTCAGTGTCACTGTCCCCGGCTGTAAGCACAGAGCTGTGGTCAGTGTCACTGTCCCCGGTTGTAAGCACAGTGCTGTGGTCAGTGTCACTGTCCCCGGTTGTAAGCACAGTGCTGTGGTCAGTGTCACTGTCCCCGGTTGTAAGCACAGTGCTGCGGTCAGTGTTGTAAGCACAGTGCTGTGGTCAGTGTCACTGTCCCCGGCTGTAAGCACAGAGCTGTGGTCAGTGTCACTGTCCCCGGCTGTAAGCACAGTGCTGTGGTCAGTGTGTGGTCAGTGTCACTGTCCCCGGCTGTAAGCACAGTGCTGTGGTCAGTGTCACTGTCCCCGGTTGTAAGCACAGAGCTGCAGGGCTACTCTTCTGCCCATGTTTCTCTCGAACTGTGACCAACTGTGACACCAAAATGAAATCTGTGTCATTCTCCGGCAGTTGGGCAGCTTTTGGGAAGAATATTGAATGCCGAGGAAGGAGGAGTTGGTGTGGGATTCCTCTAAGTTGCCAACAGGCTCTAGTTATGGTGATATTAAGGGGCAGATATTGCAACTGGATTTGGTAAAATCATAATCAATCCAATCCTAGATGAGAACAGGAATTCAATGTGGCCACCAGAGCAGGAATTAGAAACACAGGCAAAGGATTTTCCCTAGCAATAAAATTTACACACAAAGTGCTTTAAAAAATGAAGATCCTTAAAAATCCAAGAGATATCAGGGGAAGAAAATGACTGCCTTGTGCGATAGTTGTATATAACTGAACTGAGATGATGTGGGTTGCAAAGAGCCTAACTCTCCCTTTATTCAGATGAGATAGGACTTCTGTATCTAGAACAGAGAGACGTATCCCAAAAAAGGAAATCAGAGGCTTAGAAATGTGGTGATGAATGGGAAGAGATGTCTGTGGATCTGCAGCTCTAATGAATCTGTATGGGAGTAAGGGAAGGAGGGGAAGACAAACAAAGAGTACTTAAAATCACTCCTGCAGCTCCCATGCTACAAAGCACAACTTCATAAGGTCTTTAAGCAAATAATTGTAATGATCACATTTTTACAGAAAAATAATTTCAGTCACAGAATTTGAGATTTTCTCAGAGGTATACATTACTGAAAATGGCTTGCTGAACAAAACTTACATGTGAAGACATTTAGAAAATATTGTATATAAATTTAGGAGTCTGGAGATCTGATGCATCTGTCCAAAGCACTGACTTGGTTACCAGCACCCACATGGTGGCTAATAATGGTTTATAAGTCCTGTTACAGAGGATTCACCGCCTTCTTCTAGCCTCTGCAGGCATTGAATGCATGGGTGTGGTTACACATATGTAAGCAAACACTCATACACATAAAGTTAAAACATTAACAAGTCAAAAATTTTAAAGGGAAACATTTTACATAAATTCAATAAAACTAATTTTTTCATTTGCAGGTCATGTTGGCAAATATGTGAAGACTGAGAGGAATTAATGAAAATGAACAACATGACATCTTTTTTCCTATCTTTGGTGTATATTCCAAACCTGTCTCGTGTCTGTCATTCATGTTGTTCACACACAGACTATATGAGAGCATCCCAGGGATGGAAATTTATTAAAATGTGTGTGGTTCTTGACCTACTCTGGGTTAGAGTTGTATTTTATGCTCACAAAGTTGAAATTTGCTGCAGAACTAGAGTGTCCTCAGAACCGTGATGAACACCGTCATGACTTGTCGCCTCTACTGAAGGAGCAGAGGGCTGTTCTAAGCCAGTCTAAGCTCTTTTCTCTGGTTGTTAGAAGTGTTCATTTGACACTCATATTATTAATTTTAAAAAGTTGATTGCCCTTCAAGTCTCCTTTGTACAGTGAGTTATGAAATCTTGGTGCTTATTCTCTGAGCTGAATATCTGGAGGGGACTAGTCAGAGGGCTGAGCTCACTGCCTTGTCTCGTTTGTGTGTGTGTGTGTGTGTGTGTGCGTGTGTATCTGTGTGTGAGTACACTCATGCCTGCACTTGGGAAAGGAAGAGAGAGTCTTGGGTAATGTCCTCTGTCGTTCTGTACCCTTTTATTTCAGTGTCCATATGTCAAAAAATTGTTGATCTTAACCTATGCATAATGGAGTAAAAAGAATTTGAAATGTACCTGTTGTAGGGATGGTATTAGATCAAATATATACATGGATTCTCAGCAGACTGATTCAAATAACAGAGCCAAGTCTTTTGCAATACATCACAGAAAATAAAAGGGAGAAGGAAACCTTAAAATATCACATTTACAGAAGTATTACAGACCTTACCAAGATATTTCAAACACAGTAATTAGAGAGAAAACTTCTATGGAGATCCTGAGACTTCTTCTAGGGGTCATATTTTTATATAGAGCAAACCAGAGGGCAGTGGGGATGGGAAGATATACCATGTATAGATCTGGATGAAAGAAATACACAAAACTTTTTTTAAAGTTCTAATGGTAAATATGGTAGGTGGTTTTCAGGGAGTTCACAAAAGCCTTTACCAGTAATAATTAGATCTAGTGTCTGGGCAATAAAAAAAATAAAACTTTTAATATTTGCAACTTTTGTACAGTATTTATTGAGCTAAACATGAAAATCAAAATGTCCATTGTTTATAAAAGCAGAAAATTTGCTAATATTTTTGCAAATTTTGCAGGATTTTGATTCTGCAGTTTAAATGTAGGACAGCTATAAATATGGAAGGAAGAAATATATTCAGATTTGGGTATTTCAGTTGTTTAAACATTGCAAAAAATAAAATAGAATAATAAGTGCAGATAAAACCGTCTTCGCGGTCTTGTTTAAAGGGCAAAAGTTTTAGATTGCACTACATTTTTAAACTTACTTTTAAAGGCCAGAAAATAGCCACGCAGGTTGACATGGTTGGAAAGTTATAATAGTTTTCTCCAATCCCACCGTTCTATTTTGTTCAAATACCTTATGTTTTTGAGACAGGATCTCTCACCAAACCTAGAGCTTGCTTCTTCCCTTTCACTGTCGAGCAGGGAGTTCCTCATCTGCCTGTCTGGTTCCCGCAGGGCTTGGCTCACAGGTGCCTGCCACTCTGCCCGGCTTTTCAGGGGTTCTGGGGATCCAAACTCCGAAGCTCATGCTTGCCCAGCCCGTGCTTTTCCCACTGGGTGACTTCCACAGCCCAAGTGCCGAATATGAAACAATAACGATTCTGTGAACTAGAAAGGTCCAAAGGAAGGAAAAGTTATGAGAGAGGCAGAGCCACGGGGCAGCTGTGGGGTTCCGGAGGGCTCGTGCACTCTGACCCCCTTCTGCTGTCCCATCTGGGTTAGTTCCGGGAACCCGGCTGGCACGCCACCTGCCTTCCTTGACCCCGGTGCACATTCGGAGGCTGTCCACAGCATCATTAAGGGCACATAATGCCTTCGTCTGTGTCCTGTGATTTTGTGTGCTCCTGGCTCTGGGGAGCTTCACAGTGGCTTTCCTGGGCGGAATCTTCTTGACACAGTTAGTGAAGCCAAGTTCTGGTATTTAGCGCACTTGTGTTCTGCCGTCTGTATCACCTTCCTCCTTGTCTATCAGAGCACCAAGGGGAAGATGTTGGCCCCTCTGGACGTCTTCTCTATCTTGCCATCCAGCGCAGGCCTCTTTGTTCCAAGTGATACATTATTCAAATAAATCAGAGAAGAACTCTTGCGGTGTCTTGAAGGACATAAAGCATCCTAGAAGCAATGGTGGGCTGATGGCTTAACTCAGTATTATGCTGTCAAATTTTTATGAATGTTAATAAAATATGCATCTTTTTCCTCCTTATTCAATTTTTATGCATTTCTTTCAATACGTCTTAATCATATTTAGACCCTCGTTCCCGATCTGCCTTCCACACTCTGCCCTTCAGGATTTAATGCATTCTTTCATATATATATTATATATTCCTTACTTTTTGGCCAATTGTGGCTTTCTGGTGTTAATCACCATATGCTGCATGAGGAAACTTCACTGGTGAGAGGTGTGTTACTATTCTCTCTGCCCCCTGTTTCACTCTGCTCCATGAGCTTTAGGTGTAGATGTTGCATTGTAGATATGTCGTTAGGCCTCCACAGACACATATTCTCTGTGTGTGACTAGTGGTGAAACTTGATAATTGTCTCCATCTGTTGAAAAAAGGCCAATGTTAGTAGCAGTTTTAGCCAACACGTGAGAAAGGTCTACAAGGAACACAAACAGAAATGTAACTTGCTGAAGGCTTTGGATGAGTCTGCTGGGAAGCTAGGGAGGACGAGGGGCGGTGGGAGAGGAGGAGGGCCCTGCATATTTACCGTAGCTATTTGCCATTTGCTATACTCATAGTTTTGTTTTATGTTTGGTCAGTTTGTTTGTTTTTTTTTGGTTTTGAGACATGATTTCTTCAAGTTATCCAGCTGGTCTTACCTAACTGTGTAGCCCAAGTTGGCCTTGAAGGTGATCTCCTGCATCAGCTTGTGGGTAGCTGAAATTGTGGGTCTTCACCACTAATCCAGGCAAAATTCATCTTCTTTATGTAACTTAGGGGGAAGAGACCTAGATTTGTGAGTCTAGTAAATGGCTTGTAAATCAGTAATGTGATTTTGCTCCTCTGGATGGAGGGCAGTGGGGTGAGTGGGAACCGGCCTTTTCCAGCTTAGACTGTTGTTTCAAACTTTTGTCTAGCAAGTTTCATTGCATTCTCAAGCCTGATTCCACTCTCTTGTGCCAAAAATGACTTCTATGATGAAGCACCACATGCCAGGAATCTGGGAGTCAGTTCCGAAGGGATTGGTTGCATCCTGAGGGTCCCCAGTACATGCCACTGCTATTGTGTTCTCTTCTTCTCAGTATTTGGTATCTCTAGGTTTAGAGAACTGGAGTGTGGTGGTTCAGAGTGGAGATCCAGCAGCCGGATTCCCAGTGTATATCCTAGCAAGCTCAGTTTCCTGAGTTGTGCAAGGCAGATAATGGTGCTCTGAGCACTTTCATAAGGCCGTTTCATTGAACAAATGAGTTCCTTTCACACCTGCAGAGTAGTGGCTAGAATAAAAAGTGCTCTAACTCTTAATTGCAGCTCAGCCTGTGTTTGGGAACCTGCTCTCTCTTAAGTTCTGTATCTCCTCAGCTTTCAGTTTGTTTCTCCTATTTCTGTTGTAGAAATTCTTAGAGTTCACAAGTCTGAACTTGTGGTCTACTCCTTTAAAATTTTCCAGAGACTTCCGTGATTTAAATGAGGTGCAAGAACCCTAAATATGTCAGGACTGAGCTCTTACTGCTGCAGAGAATTGGCAGAGCCTCCTGAAAACACCCCTCCCAGCCCGGCACTGCTTTCTGCTGCTCCTTCTGGTCCACCCTTCCAGAGGAAAACAGCTTTCCATGCCCATCACATATTCAACACATCATATTCGGTCTAGAAATTAAACTTTCTCTTTCTGCTCTTGGCTCCTCCTGACACCTTCTTCCTTCCTTGTGGGATTCTTTTCTTTGAACCATTTCTCCTTCCCTTTGGGGTCTTTCATATTTCTGTTTGCCTATTAAGTCATTCTCCTTCAAGGATACAGAAATTCTGTCCTCAGAAGTTCCCCATTTCTTCTTTAGAAACTTGAGCTTGGTTGTCCAAGAGACATCTTCCTGAATTAAATATTTATTTGCATATCTGTGTTTTCACTGGATTCTAAGAATCAACATCTTCAGGTATCCTGAGTGGCTGGCACAACACCTGACACAGAGGTCATTCAGCATAGACTGACTGAATGATTTGTTTTAACCAACATTTATCAATTAATAGATGAGAACTCTACATTCCAGAAAACACCTAACATTTATTGGAAAAATGGAAACTACTACGTCCATGTCTGGGTAGCGAATTTCATGTGTCGCCTGTGCCACTCAGCAGACTATGCTGAGTGCAGTGCGTGGAGAGGCAGCCTTCCTGAGATCCCGCTCTCTGGCCTAAAATCCTGTGGGTGCAATGTCCATTGGCTCCTTCCAGGCAGTCCTGCAACCCTAGGGATGCTAGTTAGTTGTAGACCTTCTAAACAGGGAGGGTCACCCTGACTGTGGGCCAACGAGGGCCAAGATGTGGCAGCTGAGCACTGTGACTCACTCCCAATTGTAGCTGGTCTTGTCAGGCATGTAGAACCTAAATGTAGACACAAATCTCTTTATTAAGCTAGAGAAAATAAGAAAGGGGCCTTTGGTGAGGTGTTAAAACACATTGATAATCACTCAGGAAATGCTTACCATAAAAATCACTGATCTAGAAGAAACTGAAGATGAGATAGATGACATTCAACAAGAAGTCAGAGTCCTCAGTGAGTGCTACAGCCATGTGTGACCACAGATAGTGGGTCGTCTCCGAAGAACAGGAAGCATGGATGTCAAAGGCGTGTCTTTTTGGAGGCTCTGACCTGGTCCATTAGAGCCTGGTTCTGTAGAAGAAGACAGATTGCAACCAGAGTCAGAGAAATCCCAGAGGCACTTTTTAAACTACTCTCAGAGAAGAAAACCGAGAGATATTGAAGCAGCTCTATGAACACTGACAGGTGAAACTGGCTGACTTTGGTGTGGCAACCTGGGGCAGATACAAAGGGTTGTCATCGTGGGCACCCGTACTGGATGGAGACTAACGTCATTAGCAGTTAGCTTGTGATTCAGAGGCAGACATCCAGCCTTCACAATAACAGCTGCAGAAATGGCCAAAGGAACCAGTCCAAGCTGCATCTGGTGAAGGTTCCATTCCTTATTCCAAAGACCAACATCCCCTTCAGGCTCAAAGGAAGCTGTGGAGGGGAGCGGTGCAGGTCTGTCTGCAAAGGCAGGCATGTTTGTGTGCACTACTAGGGGATTTTTGCGGCATGAGTTTTAATGTGCAATGAAAAGAAAATTTCCAGTGGTCTGAGCTCATGGAAAGGTAGAAAAGGTAAACCAAGTAGAGCTACAAAACCTCCAGCTTGGATATGATGTCGAAACTAATGGCCAGGTGTTAGGAGGCAGCAGCTAGGGTGACTTGATCTTCTTAATCCAGGAGAAAGATCTGAGAATCGGGAGAATGGAACTCTTTAAGTGTTCAGATTTGGAAAGACAAAGTGAAATGCACCCAAGAGGCTTTACTCTCAGTGTTTATTGACAGTTAATTCTCCTTTGTTTATAGAGCTGGTGGAGAAGAGCCAGGCATGCAAAGGGAACCTGGGGTCCCTAGAGGAGCTGTGGGGAGCCATCTACTTGGCTAAGAGGCCTGTCTTGGATGCTGCACCCCATGATGGCCCAGCTTCTGCCACAGCTCTGGGTAGTCTCAGAGTGGTGGAGGGACTTCTGCTCACTGAAAATCTTTTGGCAATTAGAGTTTTGTTTTCTTTTTCTTCCTTCATTTCCATTTTTTTAAAGTTGCCGAGAGCCTTTGTGGACTTTACAGAAGAGAAATCCTAGAGGGCCATCCCCTCAGAGGCCCGGGCACTGGCCCAGAGACATACTGACCTCACTGTGCCCTAGCCAGACAAAGGCTTTCGGGTTTTAATTATTTTTATTTTAGCCATAATGCACACAATCAAGGTAATTATCCTTAAACACAAAACTCTGAGAGCTGCAGTGACAGTGTTCCCGGGAAGCAGAGAAGCACTCTGGTGGATTGGTGGACTAAGGGTCCTTTTGACAGAAACCCTTTTGGTATACATAAAGAATCATGTGCAAATTGGCCAACTGCTTCTACAGATAATTTCTGTGGAATAAATATTTGAAAGTCTATAACTTGATTCTGTTGCCTTGCCTTTTTTACTTATAATATTTGAACTACATGAGTAGTGATTTGGATTTTATTAATACATATCAGGGCCCCTCTTTTAGAACACTCCTGGTGTTACATGGTTAAATGAAAAGTTTCTTCTCATTCTCTCTGCACTCTTTTTGGTTAACTTAGAAACTGATTTCCTTTTTCATTGATGCTATATTTCTTAGCATCTTAAATTGGAACATATTGTGTCCCATAGAGCTCTACGTTGTTATTTTCAGTTTCTCCCAGACGAAGTGCTCTCATCTAACTTTTGTTGAATCCTGCCTCTACCACTTTGTGCCAAATGCCCCATGGGCTGTGCTTTCCAATCTAATCAGCTTGCACCTTCTAGTGGAATCTGTATATCACCTTTCCCACCTTTAAGTGTCTGAATTCTTAACTGAACACCAGTTATACCTTAAAGAAGGATATCATGTGCTGCCTGTTAGGTGGTGTCAAGTGTTCAGAAGCAATGCAGCAGATGCTGTAATCCTATAAATCCGTTCTTGACATTTCTACAATTTTTTTACTTGCTGTACAGGTTTGAAGTTTGAAGGCTTAACATTAAGCTGCATATATGTGTTCAGAGTATTCATTAGGAAGATTTAAAAGACAGTCATACAACTGAGTACTTGGTTTCATATTTAAGATGCAGCAAATCCCATTGTTTGCAATCCCAGAATCATTAAGAACCATGTCAGTTTTAGCTAATGCCTTTCTTCCACAGTGCCTGGGAGCTAGCTACTTTCAGGGAGTTTTAATGTCGTAAGAGATCTCAGACATAATAAGCTGTGAACATCTGAGCTCAAGTTTGCAGATTCTCAGCATCTGGGAAGTATTCAGTGCTAAAGTATCTGAAATTGGTTTTGCATTGTGTCTGGATGGTCTCTAAATGGAGTGAAATACACTGGTCCCTGTCCTTCATGGCAGACTTTCATGGATACAGATGATTAGAACCAATGAAGGAGAGTGCCTCCCCTCAAACAGGTTCTGTGAAGAGTCATTTGCAGCTATTAATGTCATCAGACTGAAACTTTATTCATCCTCCCTCAGATCATAGCTATGTACAGCTTATAAAGACTGTATGTTCACTTACCACTGAATAATAATCTTTGTAGCCATAAAATGGAAGCAGAGAAAAGATAAATGTCATAGATGAAAATACTTTAATAAATGGCTCCACATAAAATTGAAAGAACAATAAATCTTTAGTTTGTATAATGAATGTATAAGAGAAGAAAACCTTCCCTTGTTTTAGAAAAGTGGGTACTAAACAGCATAAATAATACTTGTTATGGATTGACTGGAAGAAAATTAAATATATATATATATATATATACCTATATGCAATATTTGTGTGTATATGTGTATATCAAGCTATCATCTATCCATCATCTATCCATCAACTTCTCCATAGATATTCAGATGTTAACCTTACCTTAGATCATCAGACAAGCTGTGTCTTTGCTGTACAGATGAAGAGTATATGGAAAATAGGCTTCGTAGATGAAAGAAAACATCCAGTGACAGCTCACATTTGTAGATCTATCATTTTCCTTTTTTATAATTTGGAAACATTTTTTATTGGTTTATTTTGAGGCAGGATCTTAAATATCCAAAGATGACCTAGAACTCTAGTTCCTGTTCTGTGGCTGTGGGGAACATCGTCTGAAACCCACGTGAGGTTTATCCCACCCACCTCTTCACATAAGAGTCCATCAATGAGAGGAACCGGGATAGGAACATGATCAAGACAGGAACCTGGAGGCAGGAGTAGAGACATAGACTACGGAGAAATGAAGTTTACTGATTTACTCCCCTGGCCTTCTCAGCTACTGTCTTACACAGAGCAGGCCCACCTGCCCAAGTATGGCACTGCACACATAATTAAGTAACCAACAGTCAAGAGTGCCCCGCAGACCCTCAGTCCATCTGATGGAGAGATTATTCAACTGAAATTCTCTCTTCCCATTTTATTTTATTTGTGTTAAGTTGATAGTGCCAGCTGGCCCAGTGGCTGAGGATCCTGAGTCCAGAGCTGAGATCTGGGGTCCGATCTACCATGCCTGGTTATTTGACATTATGTATTTAGGATCGAACCCAGGACTTTAAGAATGTTAAGCAAAGACTCTAAGCATACAATATTATAAAGAAACTGATGCTAAGATTCCCATAATAGACACTCAAATAATCAAGAAATGTATTTTGACATGTTATATTCGGGGATCTCTGTACTTACAGTTTTAGATAATATGTAAGTATTTTAAAGCATCACAGACATCTTTTACAGAGAAATAGTTAATACATTAAAAAACTTCATTCTAGAAACTGACAGGTATAGCTCCTTTGATTTAAGATGTTCCATTTACTTTCATTTATAAAGTGAAATATGTAGGAAGGACAAAACTTATGGTGTAAAATGCTGCAAACACAAAGACTCTGAGCATATAACTGATTCATTTTGGATTTTCCCCTACTGCTTATTAGGAGTGAATTCTTTATCTGAAATAGATACCAAATTCATAAACTGTAAATATGCCGTATTGCTCTGACATTTGGAATTGTGCAAATCTTTTGCTATTGTATAACCAGAATGAAAGGAACAAGTATTTCCTAAGTAACTCAAAGTAAACTTGGGAGTCAGTCAGCTCCAAATATTTACAGAGGGAAGTTCTAACCCATTTTTTTCCCAGATAAGTTAATTTCTATTCTTCATCTATTATAGGCAAAAACTATATTGTCACATGTTACTTACTGGCCGGAATATCAAAGCTTAAATTCATTTGAAAATTCATATTTTGGGGCTGGGGATATGGTTCAATGGAAAAAAGCGCTTGGCCAACAAGTGGATGGGTTCACATTTGGGTCCCAGAAACTCAAGAAAAAGTCAGAGAGGCATGGAAAGCTGCCTTTAATCCCAGAATGTAAGAGGCAGAGACAGGGAAGCTGGAGGATTGGTCTCTAGCTCAGGCTAACTAGAACTGATGAGCTGCAGGTTCAGCCAAAGACCCTGCCTCAATCAACAAGGTGGAGACCAGTCAAGAAAGATACACAACACCAGTTTCAGGCCTCCACAGACACACACTTAGATGCAGCACACATGCACACAAAAAAGTACCGTTTCTGGGATGTCATGGATCCTCTAGAAAGGTTGACATGAAGGCTCTTGTACACTGGTAGTACAGACTCCAATCACAGAATGATCTCAACAACAAACAACATAAATAAATTCTACTTTCAGATCAATTGTGGTGTTCTGAAAGAAAGAACTTCCTCAGAGAGTATGTATTTAATAGTCTGGTTCAGAAAGGCTTCACTTTAAAAACCTTAAGGAAAACCAGATAGAGGCAAGTGGGAAACCTTAGGAAAATGTGGGAGAAGAGAGTTTACAGCTGCACAGAGACAACAGCAAAGGGCCTGGGCCAGAATGTGGGGAGCAGGGAGTGTGTATGGAGAATCGGGGATCAGGGCATTGAGACAGTGTAGCTCCAGAATGTGGGGGTAGTGGGGCTAGGTTAAGTAGAGATGTGAAGATTACTGTAAGTCTTTGATCCTTTAAAATTATAAAAATTCAATGTATGTTTTTATTGTTTTGTGTACTTCATGAATACATCTTGACCCTATTTATACCCCTCCCCCAGCTTTAGCCCCAGCAGCCCACCCACAAGATTTCATGTCTTCTGTCATATATGTTAAGGCAAGTCAAGTTTGCACACCCAGATGTCCCTCTGTGTGAGTTTATCCACTGGAATCTAGTCAGCCTGTCTAGCCTCATTCCCTTAAAGATCAACTCTCTCTCACCCAAAAATGATCAGCTGCCAGTAGTTACCAGCTAAGATTTTGGCTTCCTACCCATTTTTACTCAATGGTATGGACTCATGTGGAACTGTAAACATAGCCAAATACATGTGGCTGGAGAGACCACTGATCTTGGAGAAAACCCAAGACTATAATACCCATAGATAATTGTAATTTGTTTTACTATGTGCTAAATATTGATCCTTATATTTATAGATAATTTTTCCAGTTACCGCTCATCAGAAAACAACTTTTGTAACAGACAGAGACCAATGCAGTTTCACAACTGGTCACACACAGAGAATTAGTGTCTGTGAGATGTCCAACACTAAGTGACACATTTGCAGTGGAACCTCTACACCTAATGCTCACGGAGCACAGTGGAACAAGAGGAATAGAGGACACTAATGTATCTCTCAACTCTCATTAATGAAGCTCCTCATGTAACAGAGGACCACGAACAAAAGGATCACAAATGGTCACAGTATAGAGAATAAGATTCCTGCAAAATGTGGGTCCTTGGACAGGACTCCTGTATTAAACTTTACCCAGACAGGATTCAGGGGACAGAGGAGGTGTTGGAATGAGTGTAAAGGCCAGGGGAAGAGTGTATGAACATAAGGAAATAGAGTCTTACACACTCCTGTGTCCTTGCTCACGTGAACTTCTAGCAATGATGAATGCATGCATGAGACCCATGCAAACTGACAGAGACAAAGCATAGGATAGAAGCGCGAATGGGCAGTGGGCCCCAATCTAAGCCGAGGAACTGTTGGGTAGCTGATTAGTGCTGGGTGAGGGAGAGATGGTCTTCTTTAAAGGAGTGACTTGACTCTAGATAAGTTAACTATATGCTAGTGGATGAACGTGCAGTGAGGGACATCTGGGGACACTAACTTGACTGGATAGGCTTTACATAAATGAGACAGTGCATAACGTTCAGTGTGGGGGCATCATGGGAGTGTGTCTATGGGGATGGGGCATGAGGATGATTAAGATGTTGTGTATGAGGGCCTGGGGAGATGACTCAGTGTTTAAGAATACTGGCTGTTCTATAGAAGACCCAGGGTCAGATCCCAGCACACACATGGTGGCTAATAACCATCTGTATCTCCATTTCCAGGGGATCCAATGCCCTCCTCTGTCCTTCCTGACCACTGCATGACATGGGTGCACTTACATATATGCAATCATAAGGCTTATTCACAATAAATATAATTAATTAAAATTCAAAATTTCAAAAAGACAGTCACATTTAAAAATATTTTGTGTATGAAATACACAAAAATTCAATAAAAGCTATAAAGAAAATGTAATTGAGTATCCCTCATCGAGTACAATTTGTTATTATGTGTATAGACACAGATAAAGAAATGAGCCCAGTAGTTCTTTATTTTCATTCTTCCAAGAAAGAGTTTAGTAATTTCCCAAGTTCAGTGGCATGTGGCTGAACAGGGATCTAACATGCACTTCACTACAGTTATTGGGGGTCTCAGGAAATGTTCATCGGGCCCTTGTTACTTCCCTCATCCACCTGGTGCTCCTCATCCTCAGCCTGTAAATACACCACTATCTGTCTCCAAGTTCATAGGTTACTAAAGTTTTGTACCCAACAGATTATGCATATACATATATATACATATATGAGAGAAAGAGAGAGAGAGAGAGAGAGAGAGAGAGAGAGACAGAGACTCCTACATCCATCATAAACATGGGCATGAACATGCTCCAGATTCCAAAAGTACCATCACTTAAGGTATAAATCTTGAATATCCTTCAAGTACTTTGGTGAAGTATTGAAGAAAAACCTAACTTTGGAAAAAAAAGCTATAGTATGTGAATATTTATAATTACAGATTCTTAAGCTAGTACCAGAAAATAAAAGCAGAGAGATTATACAAACTAAGATTATATTCAGTGAATGAAGGACATAAGGGTTGATAGATAGCAAATTAAACCAAATGACCAGGGTCATGACAGCAAAAGAGAGCAGAGAATCTGTGAGAAGATAAGGTGCTCTTCAAAAAAAGGCTGAAGAGGGCCAGGGAGATGGTTCAAAAGTGAAGGCCCTTGCATGTCCCTGTGATTAATTCCTGGAACCCATGTAAAATGGAAGGAAAGGGCATGCACAATGTTGTCCTTTCATGGCCACACATGTACCATGCGCCTGGGCTTATCCCTTACCATGCACTAGAAATAATAAAGTGAGGATACTTAGAAGTCAACTGAACAGAAACCAGCTTAGACTGTGTGTGACACAGTAGAATATGCATTTGCAGCCATAAAAACACCCAGCATTTGCAGAGTGCTTTATATTTTGCACAAATAATCACCTAACTTCATTTAACCTTTGTTTTCATTACTTGTGTCATAACTGCAACTAAGTTCATGATAAAAGTAACTTGGGCAAAGAGGGTTTATCTTTTTGTCATGGCTATGGGGTACAGGCCACATGGTGGGGAACTCACCTTGGCAGGAACCTGAGGCTGTTGGTCACATTGCTTTCACAATTGAGACAAGCAATGAATGCTGCTGGTCAATTATGTCCCCTTTTTATCCTGTCTTGAACCCCAACTCACAGAATGATGCTATCCCCACTCAGGTGGAACTTCCACACCAATTAATCTAGATCATCCCTCAGAGGCACACCCAAAACGTGTCTGTCTTTTAGATGATTACTTGTCCATTTGACTATCAATATTAACCATCACAATCTTCTACTTTTTTAGATATTTTAAGTGTGTGTGCATCTGCGTGTGTGAGTGTATGCACACATGTGGGCATCAAGGTATAAGCATGTGTGGCATTCAGAAGAGGGCCTCTCACCCTCAGAGCTGGAGTTACAGGCATGTGCGGGAATTCTGGCTAATGATGTGGGTGTTATAATCAGAACTTAGTTTTTTTTTAACAGATATGCCATATCTCCAGCCCCAAACTATATATCATCCTATTAACACAATAGAATTATGATCTTTTTATGAAAATGAAGACACTGAAGTCTAGAGTAACAGTTGAATGACCCAGAGACTGAAGAAGCTGTCAGAGTTATTACACATTCCCAAAATCTGTACAGTATAATTTCTGGTCTTAAACTTAAGTGCTGTATGTAAGGATGTATGTATGTATTAGGAATTCTGTCAAACCCCAGGTTTACAGAATTTGCTCACCATTTTTTTTCTATTTAAAGTACAGAAATCAAAGCAATAGAAAGGCTTATAAAATTAGGTAAGTTATGTATTTGATGAAAGTTTAATTTGATTGATTATATTGTTCCATGAATTCATCTACAAACTCATTTCAGAAAATTTTGGTATGTTTCTGTTTGTAAACCAAATGCAGTCATCCTGTGAAAGATATTGAAGAGACATGATTCTCTAATATGCAGTTAGCACATATTAAATAACTACCTCATATTTACATATTTAAATAAGTATGCCAAAGATTAGAGTAATCATGATTTGGAAGCCTTGGGGCAGATTTCAATGTAAGTATCTAGTTCAAAGCTTGGGAGATTTTTTTCTTGAATTACTTCAAAAATATTTTCAAAGTCACTATTTTATTTTATGCATAAGATAGTGATTCTTAGAAAACAAAACAAGTTAGTTCAATTTCAGTTTATCTAAGCATAAATTGATTTTATGACATAAGTATCTTTTGAAACATGTAAAAATGTATGTACAGTGTGAAATTACTAGTAATAATCAATATTGTGCTCTCAAACCCACAGTGAACATGCCATCATACAATTTGAGTCTGTTATTCTTCTGATGTATTTTGCAATATTTTCAAAAGAAAATATATGCATAGAATGGATGGCATTAATGAATTAATCAATTGTCCAAACTCCTCAAAGGAAAGGGAGATGAAAAAACTTATTTCATAAATCCTGGATGTGGAGGGAAAAGCAGAATGTTGAGGAGCTGATTTCATGAAGTTTCCTGCTTCATGAATAACCATGAGGAGCCCGGCATGGGGGAGATGGCTGCTAATGAGGAAAACTTTCCCTGATACGAGTGAACGACTAATAATGTCTACCTTTAGGGCAGATGAGTCTATTATTTCAGTTCTGTTGAACAGCAGAGTGGAGAGGATGAACAGGGATGTGGTATCATTGCCTCTCTTTAAGGAAAACCCATTATCTTTTGTAAGAGAATTTCTTCTTTGGCTTTATAACAATGCAGTTTTTTTTCCTTTTATTTTTCAGTTTATATTTGCTAAGTTAATAAGATGAATGAATCCTTCATATGTCATTCTTAATTCTAATTATTTGAATTCACAAAAAACACATTCATTTTCTGGACTCTCTTTGTCTATGAGATCTGATCTAAAAAACCGAGGATATTAAATCTTGTATAAATTTCACAAATAAAAATAAAATTTAAGGGAAAAATGTAGCTAAGAAATTGATGCTCAAAGAATTAGGGTGTGAAAGCCTGGAAGAGACAAGCACACTAGAACATAAGGACTGTGGGTTGGTGGAGGTGAAGCAGTCCTAAAGAGAAAGACTCTGATACCGAGCTCCACTCAGAGGATATCAGTCAGCTTTCTCAATGTGTGTGGGCCTAGATCATGTAAGAGAGACCACTACCTTGGAGTGTAGCCTCCAAAGAGGTTCATTATTCTTCTTTTCCTTTTAAACTTCTTTTATGTTTAACCTCATTAGCAGTTCTCACCTCTGTCCCTGGAGAAATGCAGCCTCACGATGTGAAGTTGAGGGTCTCACTATCTAATCAGACTTTTAGTCCAATAGCAGGCAGTGTGCCTTTCTGTGAAAAACATTCATAAGCCAACAAACTTAACTCAGTTGCCAAGCCCTTAGAAATTCTCATGAACACATCTGTGCTCAAGAGATAATGGAAGCTGTGTTTCACTAAGACCCAGAGCCATCACCCTCTCCCTGTAATTGAGATTTCAGCCTTACTGATGTTTTAGCATTCTGTTTGTGATGATAATAAATGAAAACCGGAGAGTCTCTGAGCTCCATACATCCTACCTTCAGAAATCAGAACCTAAGGACCAGTCCCCACCTAGCAGATTTGATTCCAATATGCAATAGTATCCTATTGCCTTTACTGTGCATTTTCTCCTACTCAATTATAATGAAGTATTAATAGGGGCAGGAAGTGTTGGCTAATACTGTCAAATATCAGTGTCACCTGATTGACCAGCTTTGGTGCTTTACTGGACCAAAATTCAAGCTGGAGGGACCACGTGAGCTTCTCTGCTATTGGTTTCTGTGATAATCATCATAAACTAAGCCTGGATTCTAGGCTTGGCAGACCACACAAGTTGACTTCTTCACAAAACCTTTGGTTTCCAAACATGACTTTCCTATTAGCCTTAGGCTGTCCTTTATAGAAATCATGACATGCATTGATTCATAGTTGCAAAATGAGATTTTGGTGGCTTCAAATTGCAGCCTGTTGCAACCTTGTATCATTTATTCCTGGGAAAGAGGACATTTGCCTCTTCCCCATGGACTGTATAGTCATGTTGGACCCCAGACCTAGATAGGACATTTATTCTCACCTAATGCCTCCAAAACAAGGCAGACCTTTCACATTTGGCTCTCAAAGTTCCTGTAAACCTTGTTCTTGTCTCTAAAACTCTAGGTGTAATGATTCACGTTTCATTAATGAATTCAAATTATTTGCTGCTTCATTTGGACAGAACCTGACTCTAGACTGTTGCTCTGCCTTTTCCTGTGAGTCGCTGCTTGCCATGTACTTCAGACTTGTTCAACTGCTGTTGCCTTGTTTGCAGGTTGTGAGTTACGGCAAACTGTACATTTCCCCCTCTGCAACAGGTGAATTTAGAACAGATTTCACCCTAAGACTTGGAGAAACCTAAGGGAATTGAAACCGAACATTGTAACTTGATGTTAACCTGTCCAGTGTAAAGTTCTTCATAGGGACTTTCCTGGGATAGCAGTCTTGTTTCAGGGGCCAATCTAGAAATTTATGGACACCAAGAATAAGCCCTAAACTTTGCTCACCTTGAAGATCAAGATCAAGCCAATCTCACATTCTGGAGAGTGGGAGGGTGAGATTTGGAGGGCTCCGAATCTAGTTTTCCTATATTAGATCAGTAGTTGAAGATCCAGTCACCAATAATGATGAAAACTTCATTGTTTAATTTACTTTGCCCTCTCCATGGCTTCATATGCTATTTCAGAATATAATTCTGTTTGATCATTGTAGAGAAAGATACATTTAAGCAAACAAAAAGCAAGCTGCACTCAGAGAGAAATGGACAATTGTTGGGAAAATATTAATTGAAAAATCAATGGGTAATTTATCTCATTTTCTGTTCACCAAAATTTCACAGAATAAGCATATGAAAAATGCTCCCAGACCACAGCTATCACTTTCTGAAGAAATACTTTTACATGATGATTTTCAGTAATATCTGCTCATCATTTATATGAACTCCATTTACTTAACTCTAGAAGACAACTTTTAGTAAGCCTTCAAACTATGCTATTGTTTCAGACAAAATATATATGAAAATCATTTGCATGATCAGTTTCCTCTTCTGTTAGAGACAGTAATGCCTGATTCCTTCGCCTGTTCGTTGTTTAATTGCAATGCCCTTTAGACCTTATGTCTGGTGGCATGTGGTCTTCTGAGTTGACTATGAACCTGTGAGTCATAGCACTGTTGGATGCTGTTCTAATTTTCTTTTCAGTTGATGTGGTACAGTACTTTAACCAATAACAACTTAGGGAGTAAAGGGTTTGTCTTTGATCCAGGTCACGATCCATCACTGGGGGAAGTAGAGCAGGAATCTGGAAAGAGAACTCACTAGAAGGAAGTTGCTTGGTCACTGGCTTCCTCACCAGGCTCAGCTAGCTTTTTCATACAGCCCAGGCTCACCTGCCTAGGAATGGTGCCAGCCGCAGTGGGCTGAGCCCTCCCACCACACTCATCATACATGGTCATAGGCTGGTATGATCAGGAAAATGCCGCAGCTGGGACTCCCTCAGATGACTAGGTTGTGTCATATTGACAGCTGAAGATCACTCGGAAAGCTTATAGATTTTACTTTGTTCCGGAGTCCTGAGTCTCACACTTCTTTATATACCAATTCCATTGCAATCATCCATGAAATAGAAATAGATCTACGGAATGTGGGACCTGGATTCATACTTTAGTTGGTTTTGTTTTCTTAAATAATAGTATGATAACCCCACATCTCTTTAAAAGAAGTAAGACAATGATAATAATAATTGACAGTTTAATGTGACGCTTTCAGTGCTGCTCAGGAACTGAGTTTCACTGAGACATAAAGGTAGTTCTCCTTAGGGTTTCTACTTGGAATCAGTCTCTATCTTTAATGCCTTTGAGCTTTCACTTACAAAGAAACAAATTTAAATGTGGAGAAGACAGATGTGTGTGGAGAGCATTTTTGTGCACAGGATGGTATAGTATATAGTGGAGGTGCATGAGGGACAAAGGAAATCTCAGCCAAATGTCTAACGGACACTAGCGATACAGTAAGACGACTCGCCCCGACAGAGGTTCTGTCTCCACACTCTAATAGCCACATTGATTACATTTGGAATAATGAATTGCTTATGTTAATAGTAATTGGAAATGGCTTATTTAAACACCTATTATTACTAATTTAAGTTTCAATAATGGAGATTTAAGATTGCACAATTAAATGGATTTTATCAAGTATTTTTTGGGAGGAAACCAAGAAAAGCCATGAACACTAAGAGGAAAGCAAACTCTCATAATAGAGTCCCTGTGGCATGTGGTCCATGCTGCATTTGGGCACATCTGCTTCGAGAGCATTTTTCTCATAATTATAATTGTGTCTTATAATTGAAAATAAACCTTTTAGCTTTAAAAAAACTGGCATTAAAAGTTTTCATTTCAAAATGAGTGTGGTTTCCCTTCTACTGTGATTAGTTTGTTCCCAGAATTCTCAATCATCTTCATGCATTTAATAAACAGAGAAGGCACAAGGAAGAGGCTCAAAGGGTGAAACAGGCAGGGCAGAATTCCTGTCCTAGAGTCTGGGTTCCTCCTGAGATTGTCAGTCTGTGAGATCTTCCACCTTGTTCCTGGTTAGCGTTCATGCACACAACTTTACATAGGCCTAAAATAATCAGTGACCAATTCAGCATTCAACCCCTTTACTTTCTCAGGAGGCTGTGCAATAGGAATACCTCACCCTGTAATCCCACGTGTTTCTCCTTAGTAAAAATTGTTTAGAAACTTCAGAGAATAACCACCTCAGACATAGAAGCATTGGCATTTCCAAGGGCTTTAAGAGAACTGTGTGCTTGGCTCCAAGGAGAGACCAATATGGACTTCTTTAATGCAGGGTCACGAGGACAGTTAGATTTTCTTAATTTCTGCCTCTGAGTTTGCAGATAAACACCCAGCAGAGCTAACAAAGGAGATGTGGGCTGGAAAGATGTCTGATTACAGGTGGCACCAGGGCACAGTGGAGCCCGCCCCCGCTCATCAGCTGGCCAAGTGAGTTTCTACCCAAAGGAAATTCAGAGATTTATGTTTCTAGGTAACTTAAACCAATAGTGCTGTGTAACTAAATGACTGAACTTCCTAATTCCAATTTCCCAGACCTGGTCAAACAGCTACCCTTCCAGCAATTTGTTTCTCTGGCTCCTTTCTTTGTACTGGTCCAGGAGCCAGTCTTAGCTTTTGGATGTCTGGTATTCATGAAACGGATTTTCTTTTAAATTTTAATGTGTTTCCCTGCTCTTGGGAAGGCTGACTATCTTTAACATGCTTGGGATGAGGAGGTGGCTCAGTGGCAAGCATGAGGACCTGAGTTTGGACCCCAGTGCCTACGAAAGATGGTCAGTGGGGGTGCTGGCGGAGCTGCCTACCACACTGACGGCTCCAGGTGCAATAGGAGATGCTGTCTCCTAATGCTATCATGTAGAACAGAGGGCAGTGATGCTCAACGTTGAGCTCTGGCATGCACATGCACACATACACACATGCACACGTACAAATACACACACATATACATATCCACATACGCATGCACACATGCACAATATACACACGTACACACACACACACTCATGCAGACACAAACATAAACACCTACATGCACACACATGCATACACACAAGTGCACACACACCTGCACACACATGCACACACACACGCGTGTCATTTATGGTACATCTTTTATATATCCCTTCTCTGTTGAATGCATAGTTATAACACTTTCTCAGTATTTTCATTTTTTCTTGTTTTATTTTTCTACACATTTGTAGGGGTTCATTTTGTAGTCAAGGAATTGCATATTTAACACATATTATAGTTACATTTATTACATAATGAAGTTTCAGACATAACCAGCAACAGGCCACAAACTTGAGAGCGATCCCACAAGCTCTGAAAATTCCTGTTGCCTAGAGACACTGTAGCTGTCAAAACACTCTAGTTCTCAAGTGTCTGTGGCAACGCTAGCATAAACAGGCGCACTGATTTCAGTAGCACAAAACTGGAGTGTGTATTTCTGTTCACTTCATAAACGCGGATGACAATATTCAATGTTAATGCTGCTGGTCTGTGTATTTTCTGCACTTTTAGATCCTTATTTTAGAGTAGCCTCCTGTCTGTTGAGGAAAAGCTGCCATAAAACTGTGATATTAACCTAATGTGGCCTTAGCTACACTGTTTGCCGAATCCAAACACTATGGAGAAGAGGGGACCTGCATCACCTGGACTGTGACCATGAGTGTGTTTGTGAATCTAGGAAACTGTCTAATGATGTTTTTCTCATATTATAACCCAATCTTTATGGGACATGTGAGTGGACTTGTTATCTTGTTATAATACAATAATATATAAACAGTTCTTCCTCCCCACTCTGTCTCTGTCTCTCTCTCATGTGATGGGATTGGTTCTCTATATAAACACATTTCTTCCTCTCAGCTCTCTATCTCCCTCCCTCCCTCCTTCCCTCCTTCCCTCTCTCCCTTCTTCTCTCTCCCTCCCTCTGGCCCACCTCTCTCCCTCTCTCTCTCCCTCCCTCTGGCCCACCTCCCTTCCCTCCCTCCCTCCCTCCCTCCCTCCCTCCCTCCCTCCCTCCCTCCCTTCCTTGGGTTCTCTCTGTACTTATGATTTCTTTGGTTGTTACATGAATTCTTACAAGTATTTCTACTAAAAATATGCATTGAACTGTCTCCAGATTTTCTGTTTTTTATGTTTTTCTGCATGGCAAAGCATTTTAGACTCTGCAGTACTCTGAAATTCAAACCTTTGGATTTAGTTTCCTAGCATGTAACTCTTTTGACATAAAGTACTTTCCTCTTTTCCCTTCAAATAACACTATGGCCTCAAATTTCCTCTCCTGTTTTGTGATTCGTTATGCTCAGGCATCTCTGGTTGGAAGGATGGCTGCCTTTTCTTTTCTCTTCCCCTGCATTTCTTCTCCAAGGGCCAGAGACCTAGCCCTGGGTCCGAGCTCTCTGTTACTTGAGTGCATCTCAGCTGGAAAATGGAGCACAGCTTCAGTTACCAGCCTCTGTGCGCCAGCTCTGTGGAGTCTGCTGCTCCTTCCCTGTGCAGGGGATGTTTTGACTTTGGACTGTCCTTCCCAAGATGCACATGATGTTTTGTTTTCCATCTGTTCCCTTACAGTTCCGCTCTTGCTCTGTGGGCATCTTGCAGTTTGTATTCTCCACTGAGGTCACATCTGCCTTTACCCCTGCCTCAGGCAGGACTTAGGAGGCTCCAGCCAATTATTTCCAGTTCCCAGTCTGACCCATGAGTAATTTACATGCCTCGTCCTCCATCGTCCCACTGTTGGTGGGAATAAAGCTTTCTTCTTTTCCCATCATCCCCCTTGCCTTTCAGGCCTCAAGCTGACAGACTCATCATTTCAGTTTCAGATTCTTGAGGGAACATCTCTGGACTGACTCCATTACTAGATCCTCAACGTTGACATTACTTGTCCAGTGGGTTTAAGGAGAACATGGGATAGTGTTTCCTGAAGTAATCCTCTCTCCTAAATTACACTGAGTAATGTTATTTATATTCCTGGTTATGCATTAGGTTAAGGATCTGGAACTCCTAAGAGATTTTTGCTATTTTAACTTTTGTTTGCTTAATTTTTATTCTTATTTGAAACACAGTGACAAAACCTCAAAATAACAGGTACTTGAATCTGTACCAACATTATTGTTGTCAAATTCTGATTCATCAAAACTTAGAAATAAGGGGCTGGAGAGATGGCTCAGCAATGAAGAACATTGGATGCGTGTCCAGAGAACAAAGTTCAGTTGCTACGCATGTCAAGTCAAGTAGTTCCCAATGGCCTGTCTCCCCACTCCTGGGGAGCCAATGCCTTCCTCTAGCTTCTCCAGGGACCTTCACACAGGACACACACATATACACACATGTACACATGCACACACTCACACAGGACACACATGCACACATGTATATATACACAAATTAAAACTAAAAATAAAATAACAATGATGTAATAAAATGGTACTGCATGTGCAAGGATTTAAAATACAAAAACTAATGTTTGAAATTAGTAATAATCAATTCTGTAGTATAACTAGAAATTCATGGATGAAGTGAACAGCACAATTCATGAGAGCTGTGACTTCTGGAGAGAGGAGACAGGGATCAGGGAGCTGCAAATGGCCCTTATTTGTTTATTTTAAAAAAGGTAAATCCTGCAAATTCTCACTTTGGATTTGAGAGGACAGGCCAAAAGTTGATTACTAAATGAAAATTTTCAGGTTTGTTCTTCCTAGCTAGAATGCAGGGCCCTGTTTTCACTTTCCTTCAAATCACAATGGGTTTCACGTAGAATACATGATATTGTATTGATACTCTGCTTAACATGTTGCCAAATAACGTACCTACTCACATTAATTCACTAGGGACAAATCAGGGAGGAGGGTCTTTTGACTTAGTTTTAGAACCCACTATGATAAAAGACATAAGGACTGTCAATGCCTGCTCGGCTCCTGGAACTGATTAGTCATTAAGAACCACTTTGGGCCAAATAAAAGGTAAGTTGCAAATCAGTTCTGTCAGTTCCTCTTCCTGTCCCGGTTTTTAACAAGGCACCCTTTAGACAGTGGGGATTGCATCTTTTAATGTCACATTTCCCTTTCAAAGGTTGGCTAACTTGGCAGATGTTAAATTGCACACAATTTATTTCTGAGATTAAAAGTACTTTACCCAACGACCACATGTCAAGAGGGAAATACTTAATACACAGATCCTCTCAGGAAACTCATTTTCTTCTGTGTTTCCTGTCAGTTTTGTTTGATTTTCCAATCAATATACCTCTATTTGACATGCCATCTTTGGTAGACACTCTGTGCCTGTTACTTTCATCACAATTAAATAGTGCATAAAGTCATAGTGATAATTATTTCCAGTTAAAGGGGTAAGAAAAAAACCATTTCCAACGTAGGAGCCATGATTATGTGTCACATGTCTTCAAAATTTTCACTACATGATGTGTAGCTACAGTAACAGAAAGGCTATGAGCTTCAAAGTTTGTAGTGTACCATCTTGCAAAGATTAAAGTATTGTGCATGTGTACACACATACATGTGGGTATGTGTGTGTTCATGTGTGTGTGTGTGTGTGTGTGTACCAGCAGGTGAGCATGAGTGTGTATGTATGTAGAGAATAGTAGGAAGATTCTAGAAAGTATCAGAGTAGTGTGTAGTGACAGACACCAGAAGTTCCCTGAGACAAGCCTTGTCCTAGACCCACTGTTAATAATTAGCCACATCCCTATCTCTGGCCCGGTGGAGTGCCACAGCTGGAGAACCCACTCCTCCTGTGAGGATGTCTCGCTGCTGTCCTTGTACCCTGGTTATTAGCTAGTCATTCATCTGTTTGAGCTGAAGGCAGCTTCTTTGTTCTGCAACTCTGGGAGGAGTTCCCAAGGACACCCCTGCCCAGACACACAGCTGTGCCAGCCTTCTTTGTTTCCAGTAATATAAAATGCACCTTAGCCCCGCCTACCTTTGCACAGCTTGATGGGCTTCAGAGAAGCTGTGTCACCTTTGCCTAACAAATCCTTCTTTCATCTGCTGAAGGTCTGGCTCTGGCCTTTTACCTAAGCCTCATTCATTCTCTGGCTTTATACATCTATACGTAGGAAGATTTTCTACACATATGTGGAATTTCACTTAAAAATGTATCTTGTGTGATCTAGATATCAGCAGTGCTCGTGGTCTGAAAAGCTGATGATGTTGCCGTGTGAGTTTTTTCAGTTGGGAGAAAAACTTCTGAGATGGTTGCTCTATTTTTCAATTTAAACTTTGGAGTGATTTTTTTTCACTCCAAGGTTTGCTCTTCCTATGACCATTGCAAATAAGAGACTCTTATGATTTCCTCTATTAAATAGTCCTTCCCCTTACAGAATATCATCCTTCTAATAAAAAAATCTTTATTTCAGAAATATTATAGAGTACCAAAGTGGCAAAAGACACTTTCTCATATGTAGAGATGTCCTCCCTTGCTGCTAATGTTCAGCAAATGCTACTTTTAGTAATTAAGAACAATAGGACCATAATTGTCTTTTTAATGAATACTTCTTATGTATCTATCTTTTTCTCACTGACATGAGAAATCACAGTTGTGTTCTTTCTTATTCTTTACATTTTACTTGTAATGGACACAGTGATTGTTCATATTTAAGGGTCAAATGTCCTGTTTTGAGACAGGCACACACTGCATGATGATCAAAGCATGTTGTCTAGCACATGCCTCATGCCAATCATTTATCAGCTCTTTGTGTTAAGGACTTCTGCATTCTCCTTTTAGCTAGACTGAAATGAGAAATATATTGTTGTTATTATTGTTAACTAATCTCTCAGTACAAGGACACTCCAGAGCTCTGCTACTTAAAGTTTTACAGTTCAGTATTCAAAATAAATCAGATAGGTGATAATGAATGTCTTAAAGACCTGTATGAAAGTTATGGGTCCGTTTGCCAACAGGTTAACTCTTTCCTCAAGTATAACTGGCAGGGTGAATGTCAGAGAGAATATTGTTGGCTGTACAATTGGAAGATGATACAATGATACATTCTTAGTAACTTTACATCCTACAGAATGTCTGTTTGCTATCTATCTATCATCTATCTATCTATCTATCTATCTATCTATCTATACCATCTATCTATATCTATCTATTCATCTATTGATCTATCTATCCATCTATCAATCTATCATCTATCTATCTACCTGTCTCCTGCAGTAAGAGACCATATCTGAACATTTATAAAGAAAGCTAATACATGTAACAAACCTTAGGCTACCACAGGGCAGTTGCAAGGAAGTGGCTGTCTCTACAAAGCCACCTGTGGAAGGGAGAGCCTTAGTTTGCATGGGATCTCGTATGTGTGGCTTGAGCTTGTCTGGGACTTGTGCACTTGTGCCTGTGGTCACGACCAGTGTGACTTCATATGAGCAACTGAGCAGCCCAACCCAACCTAAAGAACTTGTGCAATTGACAGGTGCTGGGAGAGAAAAAGGATGGGCCTCTTGGTGGGCACAGTGCAGGGGCCACACAGAAGGACATTTGGGGACACAAATCAGACTCTGTAGGCAGATTATAAACACACACACACACACACACACACACACACACACACACTCATCTATATCTGAGAATTAAATTGGGCAGAGCAGGGGTGGGAAGAAGTGCATATAAGGGATGGGATCTAAATACCACCAAAATATATGGTATGAAATCACAAGAATTCAATAAAAAGTTTTAAAATGGTAGCATCTACAGCACATTCCATTTTACTCTTACGTAAAACATATGTATATACAGTTGTATAGTTTATTAAAATGTAGCATGCAGAAACATCACATGTCTTTAAACATTCTTATTAGGAAGCCTAATTCTGTCACAATTGCATGCATGACCTTTGTCTTCATGTCCTGCCCACCGTCAATTCCCTGCCCATCGACCTGTCCCTGCCTCTCCCTAAAATCTCTTTACGCTATTTACTAGTTTTGAAATTTTTACTGTCCCATAAAGTTTAACTAGGGCTATATGGGTTACCCAGAGTTTGGAACTAACTATCAGAGCCTGTTGCACTCATTAGTGGGTATATAAAGTAACTGTTCCTCTCTCTCTCCCAGAATCTGTTTGTGGTCAGTAGATCACCAGTAAATAGCAGGGCTCCGTGAATCCCTTCTGCACCCAGAGCTGACTGTTAAGAGGACCTGACATTACAATTGTTTTAAACAATACATTATGTAACTTTCTAGGAAGATATTTGAGGAATGAATTTCTCCATTTAAGTCATTATTAGAGGATGAAGGAGGGAGATTCACTTTGTTTCACTACTGGTGATATTTTCTATTTTATAAAATAGTAAGACCTTTGGTAGAGTATGTACAGTCACTCGAAGTGAGTTGATCCTAAGTTGTACTTTTTCTATGTTCATAATGAGTTATTAAATAAGTAACATTCCTGCATCGTAAGGTCAAAGCTTCCTTCGGAGATGGCTTTAAAGAATGAAGGTACAGTGTGAAGGGGACTTTCTCAGATGGCCAAAAGAAAAGCTGGCGAGTAGATCTCCCTGGAATGAACGCAACTAGACAGAATTCTGATTTCAGAACAAAATACCAAATTGCTTATGGAAATCTATTTTGTATTCTAATATGTATTTCAAATTTGCTGTGTAAGAAACCGAACTGTTATTGTCAACAGGCCCATAAGTTTACTAATCTTATCTTTGCTTTCAGTAAATGGAAACTCCAGTTGCTTTATTCAGGTTAAACTGGAGGAGTCTTTCTTAGCAGATTTCTTTGTGCAGACTCCACACAGACTCAGTACATCCTATCAGTGGAACTTTACAACTAAATTCAGAATGGATTTCTTATCGTCTTCTGCCATCTTGCCCTGGTCTGTTTTCTATTTATTAACTAGACTACATTAAGAAACTTGGACATTGTTCACCATATTGCTTTGCTCTTATTCTTGTTCAGTGGACAGAAAGATCCAATGTTATTAATACTCTGAATCTCTCCAGTGTCTCCTATCATTATTCAGAGTGGAAAACGGCATCTGTATTGTTCTTCAATGTCTTCTTTTCCACAGGCAGGCATCCTGTCACCATCTCCTTTGGGCACTTTGTGAGTCCTGTGGATAGCTCTGCTTTTCACTGACATGCTGAGGACAGTCGACTCTAGATTTCATGGCTTTGCAATAGATCCCCCTGGCATTCTCCCATGGCTTGCTATCTAAATTGACACGTGGCACTCTTTCAGTGGCAAGGTATTAAAATGTGCCTTTCTTTCCTCTGTGCCCAATAGCTTTCATTTTCCCTTTGTGTTTCTATTAGCATCAAATATGGTGTTAACTTGTATTGATGCTTCTGTCCTCCCGACAGGATGCTCGTCTCCCTTGGGACTCGTGTATTCCTAAGTCCAACACAATGTCTGGAACTCTTCAACTTCTCCAGGTCTATGTTACTGTGTGGGAAGAAATGAAATATTATCTTTAGAAATTTCTAATTCTCTTCTCCCAGGAGAAATGCCACTTATTTAAGTGGAGCTTCTGTTTATTTTCTAATTCTCTACAAATAATCAATTTTAGAAATTTCATTGAATCCGTCTCATGATTCCTCTGTTAGTGTTTTTTAAAGCAAAATGGATTTGGAACTCTTTGTCCATGGTACTTGAATTTAATTAGAATCTATGTATACTAATTTGTTAGATTTTTATTCTTTAAAAATACCATCGAATCGCATATGTTTTTCCATTTTAATTTATGTTTACTTTACATGTGGCATTTAATAGAAAAGTAAGTACTTGGATCCTCCATTCTTGGTGTTTTTCTTGGAATTAATGCTTATGCATTCTGAATAATAGCTCTTGATTCTTTATAAGTATTTTGATTGTCTCTGAAATTATCTTCTAACAGTGACTTGAAAATCTGGGCATCTGCACATTCTCTGGAAATAGCTGTTTCCCAGAAACAAAAGAGAATATTTTTCACTGGATCATTTAAAAATGCTGAATTATCTATGCTTTGAATATATTATTTTCTATTTTAATGATTAATAGGTTCAACTATTTCAATAATTATCATAACTATAGACTTAAGTGAGTCTTTAAGCTATATAAAATAACCAGATGGTGGTGCATGCCTGTAACTTAGCACTTGGGAGGGAGGCTAGCTGTCTTTATTTCTATTTACTGTTTGACCTCTGTTTGATATTTGGCTGTATTGATGGACACACAGGTACTTAATCACATAATCCAGCAAGCCGAGTAGCTCTTAACCAGTGTATTTGGGTACAGATATTTCAGGAGTCTAGATTTTGAAAGATTTTTAGAATACTTGAACAGTTGTCTTGATGTAGGCCTGGAATGTGACTCAACTCTAAGCACAGATACATCTGTTTCACATACACCTTACATGAGGAGCCCAAAGATGACTTCCATGCAACATACCTTGAGAGCCTGTGTTTCCCAGTGATCCATTACATGATATCAGATTAGAAGGCTTCACTGAAGAATCATATCATTTTTTTAAAAAGTTGAGTCTGGAACATTTAAGTCATGAAGTTTAAGACTAGTAGTGCTCAGTCTGTATTTAAGATTAGGTTCATTATTATCCTTGATGTCCTAGAATGATAAACGTGATAAATGAAGCTCTATTTCAGAGACATTGTCACATGTAGCCCCAAGTGGCCTCAACCGCTCCATGTAGTCAAGGATGAATTCAAATTCCTGATCCTTTTGCCTCTACTACAAAAATGTTACCATTGTTGGACTTTTCCACTATTCCCTGTGAATGTGGTGCAGAGTTTTGAACTCAGGGCTTTGGGCACTCTGCCATCTGGTCTGCATCCCCAGCCCATACTGAAGGGGATTTTAACATAAATTGCAACTGTATCTCACAGAAACAAACACTCTATTGTGTTATGATACTTTATAATCTGTCTTGTTTATCTCTGTTATATATTCTTAGACCACTTTTCTCAAGTATATGACAGCTTAATACCAGTTCTACCTAATTTTTAAAAATTTTATTGAATTTTTGTACATTGCATATAATAGTTCTTAATCAAATTTAAAACCTCCTTCCCCAGCCATACCCCTCTCCCATCAGACTTCATATATTCTGCCATACTTTTTAAGTCCTATCCAGTCAAGTATTTGTACTCAGATGTCCTTTGGTGCAGATTCATCCACTAGAGTCTAATCAGCCGCTCTAGGGATTGTAGGTAAGGCCTACTCTCCCTCACCCAGTAGCAACCAGTCTCATAGTTCTAGAGAATACTATGCAAGCTGCTAAGGGAGAAAATCAATTACTCAATGGTCCAACCCAGTTAAAGCCTAACCACGGTGATGACTGGCACAGCACACTGCCTCTCTCGGGGCAGTGGTGACCCTGCTATCTGGGGTGATCAACAGTTATCTGATTGAATTTAAGCCCTCTCAACGGGAGTGAACTCATGGGTGGCACTATAAAAATAGCCAAATACAAATGACCAGAGAGGTCACAGATCCCAGAGAAAACCCCTCTCTGTGTCATATCTCTAGAGAAATGAAATTTCTAATAATTTTTAATAAACATATTATGCTAAATATGTTTACAGACAAGCATATAGTAGACCATTCATCAAAAACCTTCTTTATGTAACAAATGGAGGCTATACAAGAAGCCCACAACTGGTCAGATACAGAGAATATACGTCTGAGAGATGTCAAGTCCTTGGTGACATATCTACAGTTGAACCTGTCCACTAAGGCTCATGGAACAGAGCAGAATGAGGGGAAGAGAGAAAATGAAAGCATCCCTCAACTCTCCCCACTGAAATTTCCTCAAAGAACACAGGGCTATCACACAGAAGGCCCAACTCGTCAAGTTTTATAGAATAAAGACTGCAGAGTATGTATCCCTAATAGGACTCCTATATTGAAATCACCTACGCACAGGGTTGATCCATGAACATAGGGAAGCAGAAATTTTCAGAATACTGGAAGCTCACACATAAAAACTTTGGGGCAATGATGGCATCGAGCACAGGACCCATGCCAACTCAGTCTACCTCATTTTTCACAGTTGTTTCAAATAGTACATGAGATAAAGCACAGAAAAACACTTCCAAATACATAAAATTAACTTGTGCAAGGTATATACAGGTACCTATTATCACTGAAAAATTCAGTATGTCTTACTTTAAAATTTTTTTTTTAGTTTGTATTGAAATATAAGATATTAGGACATATTTTCCATGAAGTCTTGTTAACTTAGTGTGACCCTGACTCAGAATGAAAGGTAAAGGCATGAGAATTTAACTTATTATTACATTCTTATCTAGCACACAGGATGCCCTAGGTTCAATTTCTAATATTGTAAGAAAAATCATACATAATCCATATAAGTAACATTACTTATCATGACATCTACCAGTTCCTGGTAAAGGAGTCATCACTGTTCCTTTGAGAAATACAGAGGTCATACAAATTTAACTGGCTGTTTGAGTCAGACTGTTAGAAGTTTTGTGCTATTAAACATCAAGTAACAATGAGGTCTCTTGATTTGCTGCTGTGATGTGCCCCGTCGGAATGACCACATCTACTTTCAAGAGCAGCTTGGCTCATTACCTTGAGGAACTGACTGGAATTTGTGAGTGTAGAGGCCCCTTCACACTGATTCCTCCTGATCGTGGCTTTTGTTTGTCTGCAGTGAGACTCTTCAGGCATAGCTGCCTTTGATGTAAAATTAACCTGGGTTTAGGAAAGGGTCCTGATTCCCTGAAGAACTGGGTTACCATGCACGGGGGGATCAGGTTTGCTGTGTTCTCCATTACCTGTACCAGGTTCTCACAGCATTCATAGTACCTTGTGAGCTCAAACATCATGTGGACCCTTTACTGTCAACAGACAGCCTCACAGCCTTGTTCCTTATTCTGAAGAGGTAGAATGGCCTCTAGTCTCTTTGCGTTATGAACACAGACTCAGTTAAGGAATTAGAATTCACAATTCCAGTCATAATCCAGACATGAACTTGATTTAGCATTCTGTCTTTCCAGGAAAATAGTTGGAATCACAGCTCTGTTTCTCACCTCTCATCTCCATCACCCTTAATGGTGTCACAGATTTGACCAGGTTGGAAGAGTGGGAAAAGACAGACAGGAAGGAGGACAAATCTGGTGTTTGGGGGCCTCAGATAACTTTATGTCTGGATGTTTCCCAGGCCAAATAGGCTCCTTACCCAGGCTTCCTGAACCAGGGTGGTACATCCCTGTCCTGGTTGGTCACTTGACTCCTACTTCAACACATGGACACTAGGTGTTAAAATCCTAGTCTTTTTGGATCAAAATTGTCAAAGCATACATGCATCATTTCTGACCTCACAGCAATATTTCCCCTGTGATCTATGACATCAGACCCACTGGAACTTCCTTGACATCAGAAATCCCAGGAAAACTGATTGAACACATTGGTGAAATCTGCCAAATCAAAGAGTTGGTCCTTCTTTGCCTAAACGAAGGCGTTAACCTCCAAGGAAAACAATTACTCCTTGAAAGAATTCTCCTTCATCCTTGTCCCTCGCTATCCTTCTCGGGCTTTCTTACATTCTTAGACTTGAAAGGGAGAGTCAAGGACTGTGGGACATGGTCTCTGCTCTTTTAAGTCCTTAGGAAGTTTGTATATGATGGGTTTCCATTTTATAGCTGGGGTCCCAAGGGCTTGTTCATCTTTGATCCTCAGTAAATTTTGTCTGAAAGAATCTCCTTTAACATCTGATTTGTTAGCAAAAAGTATTGGTACTACTACTTATACTAAGTACGATCTTAAATTTTTCATTTCTTTCTTTGGCTTCTGTTTTTCACCTTAGTATTTAGATAAGAATGTTGAAAATTCAGAAAAAACTAGTGTTAAGTTAAAATGTTACAGTTACTGTATTAAGCCATGTGTGGTACTGTGAAGGAGACTGTCCCCCACAGGCTCCCAGTATTTGAACATCTTGTCCTTGGTGGGCAATGTGGTTAGGAGTGGTTATGGGGACTCACTGGAGAAACATGTCGGTGGGGGAGGACTTTGAGTGAAGCCTTGCCCAATTTCCAGTCGCTCTCTGTTTCTTGTGCCTGCCTAAAGACATGGCTTCTCAGCCTAAGCCTAAGCCTAACCCTAACCCTAACCCAAGCCCTTCTGCCATCATGCCTCCCATACCACTCAAATCAACTCGTATTTCTATCATATGCCTTGATCAGGGTATTTCATCAAAGCAAGAGTAACTGGGACAGCATGGAATTCAGAAATAATGAAACTTTAATTTGTCCTCAGTGTACTTTTAACTCATAAACAACTTGAGACAGGATAAAAATAGCACAAGTTGTGGTTTTGAAATGTGAGGTAACGAATTAAGTTACAGAAGTATAAATTTGGGGAAATAAAAATAACTTTCCAAATTCCCAAATCTGTGTCCCAGTCATTACAATATGTGTTAAAGAAAAAGTCAGATGTAGAACTGAGACCATTGAGAACGGGCACCATCACGTGTACAGGGAAACTGCTTATGAGGGCAAATATATGAAAATACATGGCCAAAACTGGTCAAAGAACAATTTAGAGTCTAATAAATTAATTAGATTACTCATCTTTGTAGAAGAGATAATGGAACGTTAATAGAATGAATGAAACAGAACAACAAAAATTAATTTTCTAGAGCTAAACCTATCCTGTACGTGAAAAATAACTTCCTGCAACAAAATCAGACTGCGTGTGCTGTGAGCTGTTTCCATGTCAGCAGCAGGTATCTTCAGAAAACGTACCATCCAAAGTTGAAGTGTTTAAGCACCATGCCACTATATGTGGAATGAATTGTGTGGCGGGTAAAAAATAGTAAATTGATTCCTTGAAAGTTATTTCACAATACAGTCTTATGTCTAGAAATACATATATGAGAACATAAATGCAAATTCAATGTCACCACAATATAAATTTATGCTTTTTATGTGAATCTGAAAACTCATGAAAGCAGACAGAGGAATTACTTGGGAGGCAGGGAAGGGACCCATCAAGAATGAGAAGGGGGTTGAGGGAGGGTAGTGAGTGGATAGATGATAAAGATAATAATTGTTTGCATGTGTGTATGTGTGCACGTGTGTGCATACCCACATGTCTTCACATGAATGTACCACAGGGAAATAATTTCATGTTAACCAAAGATTACTTTAGAAAAGAACTTAAAGGAAAAATGGCGCTCAAGAGAGGTGGGGCCATAGGAGGCTAGAATTATCAAGGGAGAAATGGGAAAATGAGGGCACTTTAAACTGGAAAGGCATGGAGGGAGTGTTAGGGAGATAGCGATAGATAGATAGATAGATAGATAGATAGATAGATAGATAGATAGATAGATGATAAATAGATAGCTATATAGATAGATGATAGATAGATAGATAGATAGATAGATAGATAGATAGATAGATAGATAATGAGAATGAATAATGCCTAGCTAGTATAAAACGCTACTGGAAGGAATAATATTAATCTAACAACTTAATGACAGATTCCACATACAATATCTCTACATGAGTCCATGTGTGTAACTGAAAGTTTGATAAGAAGAAACAAGGCCAAAAAGGAGAATCCTTCCTTCGAGTCATTTGCCAGGGTGGTCCAAAAGACTCCCATAATTACACAGGCTATGGCCACAGCTCTTGATTTCCTCCCAGAACTTGAAGGGAAGACCCTGTTACTGGAAACAGGACATATGTCAGAGTCAGATTTGGAGCAAAGGGGCTGGAACGGACCTAGAACTCACTTCTCCTGGAGGCCAGCTCTCATAGCTCTGAACACTTTTCAAGCAACTGAGGGAGAACATCAATCGATGGCCCAACACCAGCTTCATGACCAAATAACCACATCTGTGAATGAGACAGCACTTGACACTGGTGTATAAGAGACACTTTTATTTGGGCACCAATCAATGACTACCTAATTGGTATCAGTTCCCAATAAGTTGGAGGAAACTCATGTGTAGTACTGAAGTCATAACCAAATACACATGGTTAAAGAGGGCATAGATCTTAAAAAATTCCCAGAGCTGTCACATCCCTAAACTAATGTAACTTCTAAGTGCAAAATATGGACCCTTATATATGTAGTAAAGTATCCCAGTCACCACTCATCAAAGAATCTTCCATTGCACCAGATGGAGACTGCTACAGACTACCACAGTTTGTCACACATGGACATTGCCCGTGAATTGCCCATGCGTAAGTGGCACATCTGCAATGTGGCCTCTACACCCAAGGCTCACATAATATGGAACAAGGGGTACAAAGGACACTGATGAACCTCTCAACTCATTGATGAAGCCCCTCACGTAACAGAGGACCAGAAACACAAAAGGTCACACATGGCCGAATAATGAAGATTAGGTAACTGCAGAGTGTGGGTCTCTAGACAGGACTTATATAAGTTTCACTCAACCAAGGTTTATGGGCCATTGCAGAAGATGGGGGCAGAATGATTGTAAAAGTCAGTGAGGAGGTGCATGACCATATGGAAACAGAATCCTACAAGCTCCTGGGACCCTGCTCATATGAACCTACAGCAATGGCGTGAACATGCTCAAGAGCCATGCAAACTCAAACAGACAAAAACCCAGCATGCCACTGGGGAAATGGGTATCAGACCCCACCCTTTGCTTAAGAAATATTGGCAACTGATTACTGTTGGGTGAGGATGAGTCAGTCTTCCTAATGTGAAGGACTCTGGACCTCAGTGGATGAACCTGCACTGAGGAACATTTTGAGACACTAACTTGACATAATAGACCTTAACACTGATGAAAAAATGTATGGATTCCAGCTGAGGGTCTACGGGGGCTGCAGGTAGGGAAGGGGATAAAGATGATTAAGATTTATTGAGATGTTCTGTATGAAATACACAACGATTCAATAATAGAAGAAAGAACAAAAAAGAATTTAAACCAGAGTGTCCTCAGATAAAACTGTGACCGACAGATACTCATCATTAATCATTGTTAGCACTCTGATAATGTCATCAAAGGTAAAGAGGAGAACCAGTGCATGAAAGACAGGAACATCAATATTCTGAGCATGTGCTCGGTGTTTCCTTTCATCTGAGTCTCAGACTTATAATTTTTAGTAACCCACTATGTTGCTTTATTAATAACAGGGCTTTATTGATGCTGATGAAACCTGCTTCCTCTTCTGAGATATTCATTAATAAAGTCATAGTACAATCATTATGAAGTGTCCTTCCATTTCTTTCTTTTTGCACTACCTTTTGTGGGCTCTAACTCCTTTAGTGTTAATTATTTGCTTCTTCAGTGGAACAAAAAACAAATATGTACACATTACCCTAGTTTATATAAATCACTTGATTCTTGTTTACTCTGACATCCATTTTTAAATTGCCCCCGTTTCTAATTTCAAGTGTATTGATCTGCATTTTCCTCCTTACAATTCATTTATCTTTGAGATGTTTGCCTTCTTGATGTTCATGGATCCAGGCGGGTATTTCTAAGCGCCTCAAAAACGTTGCACAACACAGGATTGTCTTTCTAAATCAATGACTCTAACTATCTCCAAATCTCTGCTGAAAACCCATTTTATTTCTATTACCTTTGCAACTGTCTTTAGTGTATTAGAGACTCTCAGAAATCGCTGAGGAGACAAAAGTTCAGAGTCACTATTATGAATTTATTAATGAACAACTCAGAAGGGGAATAGAGTTTTATTAATTCACTGATACCACCTTGTTATTAATATAACTGCACGGTGGGCTACTTAAATTACAAGGCTGGGAATCATAATAACAATAAGCACTTTAGTATATCCGATTCAATTTTCTGTTTGAACCATACACAACCATCTCGGCTTTTGGCTGGAAGGGTTTCCTTGATTTTTAGGATGGTGTAGAGAGAAGCATGAGGGGACTCAGAAGAACAGAGGCACTTAGTATTGATAATCATGTCAGTTTAGCTCAGTATAAAGTGTGGGATCATTTGAGAAAACTCATATTGTTCAGACTCAACTGCTTTATTTCTATAATAAGAGTAGCCTTAATATAAGATAATAGTGTTCCTTGTTGAGGGTTGGTGTATGAGAAGTATCACCTAATACTACCTGATTTATTGAATTTTATTAGCTGATACAGTAAATACAAGGTGTTTCCACTACAAGAGTATTCAAATAGAAACTAAAATTATACAGAAATATAGTGAGATATGATTTACATTTAGTAAATGCTAATCAATTTGAGAACCACTTGATAGTTACTGAATGTATGCAGTCATATACCTCTACCATTAATCTTGATTGTCGCTATGCTGTAAGTTCTGAAGTTTTCTTCTTATCCTTTTTAATCAAGACCCCTGTAAGCCCCGTCCTACCCAGCCACTGATGGGGTTTCCTACACAATGATTAGTTTCAGTTATAAGGGAACTTCTTGAAACTGGTTAGCAAACCATTGCCCATCTTACACTGCATTCAGTCAGCACGGAAGTGTTGAGATTCAGCCATGGGCTTATACATTAGAAGGACACACTCTGAGCTCATCATCCATCTACTGGCAAAATCTGGGTCATTTGCTGTTCTGAGTTATGAACGAGGATTTCATGACTATTTGTGCACAAATTGAGAAGGCCACAACTGGCCAAGTATGAGAATAAATGACTGCAGAGCATGTGCGTATGGATAAGATTCCCTCCTTAAAACTCACCCACCCACGGCTCAGAGACCATTGCAGAAGACGGGGTAGAAAGATTGTAGATGTCGGGGTTGGAGCATGAATCAGAGGCTTTCTGCCACTGGAAGTTTGCACATGTGAACTTGTGGCAATGGTTGTGTGGAGCACAAAACCCACGCCACCTCAACCAGACAAGGGCACAGTCATATATTTTTCTTGAATGGAATCTGTGTGACTCAGATCAGGTTTCAGAGTGGATTGCTCTGGGGAACAGTGTTGATGGACAACTTTCAGGTTTCTCAGTTCTGTGCTGCAGAAGAGCTTAATATTTGGCGCCACATCAGGTTAAATCAACAAAGTGTGCTACAAGGTGATTTATCTAATACTGTGGAGCCACACTGGCTTCATTTCTCAAATAATAATCATAATACATAATAATAACAACAATATTTTTGAAAGCTGGCATATGGCAAGTATTGTCTAGTGCCCCCTTTTTATTGAATACACATGCCCAGGCTGTTATATCTGATGACTAAACCTAGAATCACAGCAAATTTATGTTTCAGAACTTTCTAGCAAGCAGCATGTGGGATATGAGAAAGTTGGAACAGGCTTTCTCGGAACTCTAGTGAGGTTATCCCCACTTTGTTCCTGGATGCCGAGACTGTGTTATGATCTGAGGGCTACCACAGCACACCTCCAGCTTAATCTTTTTTCATAATTTTAATTGAATTTTTGTCTATTTCATACAAATCATCTCAACCAATCTTAGCCTTTCACATGGTTTATTACAGTAACTTTCTTTCAGGTGGAATCTCACATTATCTGTTTCTCAGAAAATTAGCTGTACATCTCCTTGGGTTACAATATAGGGATGGGGCCTAAGGAGATGGCTCACCAGGTAGGAGCACAGAATATTCTTCTAGAAGGCCAGATTTCCATTCCCAGCACACGTGGTGGGCAGTTCACACTGTCTGTGCCTCTGTTTCCATGGGAATTCCACACCTCTGGCCTCCTCGGCATTTGAATTTGCATGCACTCACCAACAGACAGACATACCCCAAACACATAGTTAAAAATATTTGGTAACTCATATATATATAACTCACATATATGTATAGATATAGATGCACACACACTTTAAGAGGGTTCTGTAGCAGCAAGCTTCCATATGTTTTTTCTAAAGGCCTTTAGTGTTATCACCCCCCTCCCCTGCCCTCCCAGTCCCCACTCTGTAGCAGAGCCTTCCCGCTGTATTCTCCTCTACCCCCTATGTTGATGCATTCTATCTCTCCTCCCACGATGCCTCTCCTTCCTTGCTCTTCTGCTTCCTGACCTCTCTGTATTGTCCAGTTAATGCTCGTGTGTCTAAGGATTCAAAGCTCGCATCCATCTGTGTGAGAGACCATGTGATGCTTGTCTTTCTGGGTCTGGCATATCTCACTAGGGATGATTGGTTCCATTTCCACACATTTACCTGTGAATTTTATATTTTTATTTTTGTAAACAGCTGACGAATATTCCATTGTGTAACTGTACCCTAATTTCATTATCCATTCATCAGCTGATAGACATCTAGTTGTTTCCATCTCCTGGATATTGTGAAAATGGCAGCAATGATCATGGATGGACTCTAGTAGTATATAGTCTAGTGTATATATAAACACACACACACACACACACACACACCCAGGAATGGTAGAGCTAAGTCACGTGACTGATCTATTTCAAGCTTTCTGAGATTGCGCCCCTACCAGCAGTGGGTAGGAGTCCCCCTTCTCCACGTTCTCAGCAACATTGATTTGTGCTTGTTTCTTGGTCATGCCAAGCAGGACAAGATCAGCAGGGTTACATGTCTCCATCATCTCTCAGAACTTCCTCCGTCTCTGGTATTAACATTGTTTTCATTGTATCTCTTGTTCTTCCATGATAACTTGAATTTTTCTTAGAAATGCACATTTTTTTTTCATTTTGTGATATCAAAACATGTCCACAGTGATTCTGGTTGTGATGGCACATGCCTTTAACCCTAGCACTCAGGAGGCAGAGATAGGTTGATATTTGTGAGTTCAAGGGCAGCCTAGCCTGTATAGCAAGCTCCAGGTCAGTTGGTCCTACATAGATACACCTTGTTTCAAACAAAAATAAAAGCAAAAAAAATCCTAAAATGTTCATTAGTCTTAACTCTTGAACCTCCTACATTTTCCCACAAAATGTTCCCTTCCATGTAGAAACTTAAATCTTTTCTATATGACAATACTTTATTGTAATTTCATGCTTTATGAATTCTTTTTCTTCAAAGTTGCTTTTCTTCAGTACAAAATAATTCCATTTTTCTTTTATCTTCTGGAGTCACTAGTGATAATTTTGATTTCAAAAAATTATTTTATTTTAATTTTTATATTCATTTATTTTGTGTGATCCTACATGATCCTTTGAATATGTCTGCATGTTTGTCTGTGTCTATATGTGTGTATGTGTCTGTTTTTCTGTTTGTGTATGTCTCTCTGTATATGTGTGTATGTGTATGTTTGTATATCTATGTCTACATGTATGTGTGTGTCTGTTTTTCTGTTTCTGTGTGTGCCTGTATTTGTGTGTTTTTCTGTTTCTCTGTATGTGTTTCTCTGTATATGTGTGTGTGTTTATATGTATCTATGCCTCCATATGTGTGTCTGTGTGTCTCTGTATATATCTGAGTGTGCATGCCCGTGTGTATATATGTGTGACTCTATGTATGTCTGTGTGTGTACATATTACTCTCTGTATATGTGTGTGTGTTGTGTTTCAGCATATCTGTGTGTGTATATTTGTGTCTCTGTATGTGTTTATGTGTCTGTGCATGTGTGTCTGTGTGTATATATGTCTGCTCATGTATGTGTATATGTGTGTGTCTGAGTAGCTGTGTGTATGTGTGTGCATGTGGGCAGGGTCCCCATGAGCATCAGCTCACGTGTAGAATTAAGAGGAAACTTGGAGTTTGTTTTTAACCTTCCGCAATGTGTCCCAGGATTTGAACTCAGGGTGCCAGTGTTGGCTGTAGATGCCTGTACTTGCTGAGCTATCTTGCCAGCTCAGAGTGTTTTATGTTCACATTCACTTTCTAGAGATACTCTTGGCATTTAAACATTGGTGTGTCCTTCATCCTGACAGGGGAGGACTTGTGTCTTGAAACATCACACCACTGATCATTCACATTTCCATCACTTCAAGTTTCCACTTCCTGTAGAACGATCAATAGTTCTCAACCAGTTGTCATGCTTCATCAATAAGCTGATTACATCATAGACATATATAGCATTTAATAATCTTTACTATTTAAAATGGATCAAAAGGCAATCAATTGATGGTGAGAGATGGAAAATTAGTTTTCTCCAGGAAAATGCTCCCTGATCAGTTATCTAATCAAATCTAATCCAATGTGGGCTCCCTAAACAACTGTATGCATGAGCGTCACCAAAGGAATTCAGTGCATCATGTATGTGTGTAAATGTACATTCGTATATGTAACAATAATAAAGTGGAGGACAGAAGTTAAGAGGAAGTAGAGGGTACAGGGGAGGAGTTGGAGAGCAGAGTTGGAGGAGTGGAGTAAAAGCTGTGCTCATGTGAAACTATCCGAAGATGAGAATGGGAAAGAGAAGGGAGGTCGCCACAAATGTATCATCATATATCTAAAGTTGAGCCTTTTCCTTTCTACTGTTATTGTTGTTATTTTGAGGCAAGGTTTCCCTAGATAGCCCAGGCTAGATCCTACAGTGCCATAGTCTGCGCTTCAGATTGTAGCAGTCCTCCTGCCGTGGGCTCCTGACTTCCCTGGCCTCCTTCAGTTCTGCATCACCTCTCTCCTCCCATCACTCATTCTCATCTTTACTCAGAAATATTTTGATTCTTTTCTTTTTAAATGATGCCAGTGGTAAACTATACAGACAGCTTAAGTTCTACACAAACACACATGTGCACACTCACACATGGACGCACACACACGCACAGAGGCACACACCTGCACATGCACACACATGCACACACCTGCATACACACAGACATACACATACACTCACACACACAGGCACACACAAACACATACACACTCACATACACAAATGCACATGTGCACACAAACACATGCACAAACACACATGCACACACACATACACACATGCACAGGCACACACATACCCACATGTGCACACACAGACATACATGCACACACACGCCTGCATCATGCACACACATGCACACACATGCACACACACAGGCACATACACATACATACATACACACTCACACACACATACCCACATGTGCACACAAACACGCACATGCACAAACACAGACACATGTGCACACACACATACACACACGCACAGGCACACGCATGCCCACATGTGCACACACACAGACACACACACAAATACACATGCACACACACGCCTGCATTGCACATTTATTCACTCATCTCTCCACACCAGTAGGTGTGCTATCATGGATTCAACCTCCTCAGAGTTGAAATGTTCAGGAATATAATTGCATCTCAGCTAAACATGTAACTTTTTCTCTTTTGATGCCATCTCTAAGTACTTCAACCTAATGGAAACCTGAGCATCATTTAAATCGCATGTGGTATTGGAAGTTCTGTAGAGTTCGTTTGCAGATCACCAGAGGCTATGTCTTGGTTCAATGCAAATGCTGCACCTCCCAGACAAGGACTCCATTATCTGCAAACACTGGTGCCTGCCTGTGAGCAGGCTTGTAATCAACCTCCCAGGGACACTGACGGGTGTGTGCATGCATGCATGCGTGTGTCACCCTTTTCTAATACTTTGGAGGTAGAGCTTTGGTGTTCTTTCTAACTAGCTGGTTTCCCACACACGTCACTTCTTTCTACATTTGCCTGTGTATTCTGTTATCTCTCAGCTGCTGTCCACCTGCTTTCAATTTTTACTATGTGTTTTCTCCTTTATTTTCTTGGGTCATAGTGACAATATCCCACATGTCTTTGACTTATATACTTCCTGTTGCTGCTTTCCTGTGTTGAGTCACCCTGCTCTCAACAGTACATGTGAGTCAGTTTCTTTCTTTTGAAGGATGGCTCTCCTGTGATGCCCAGAGCACTGCTCTTTGAGCTTGGATCCAGGTGGTAGAGGCACCATATCTGGTCTCTTCGTGGCGGGCACTGTGGAAGGACTCCCCGCCAGTCTGTGTCAAACCTGGTGAATCTTGGGTGAGAGCAAAGGCTGCATAGAGCATAAAATTCATGCTGGTTTTTGACCGGAAGTAGGATGGAACTATCTTTAGAATAAGCATACCACTAATTCTTTCTTATGATGACCTTTTCTGCAGTCTAAAGGAGAGTGATACATATGCATAGACTTACACTTATGTATACATACACACAAAGATAGAAACATACATAAGCAACACATACATCATTTCAAAGGTAGTTGGGCTGGGCTCAATCCCAGCACTAGAGAGGCAAAGACAGGCAGACCTTTCTGAGATAGAGGCCAGCTGGAGTTACAGGGAGACACTACCTTAAAAAATGACAGTTATGCCTTGCCTAATTTTTTCATTGTAGTATCTTTTATTCATTTACTTCTTTGGGCATTCTGATGAAGTTTCTTATTTGTTACAGCTTGTAATATTTTATTCACTTGAAATATAATAAATAGCTATTTAACTAAGGATTTTGATGCCAGTAATTATAGCAAGGAAGGTTTAATGGTCATAGATCATTGTATCATAATATTTCTTTGTGTACTACTTTTTAGGAAATGAGCACTTAAGAAACATTTTTCAAAAGGAGAGTCAGACATAATGGTGTCACACATCTTTAATCCCAACACTCAGGAGGCAAAGGCAGGCAGATCTTTAGGATATCAAAGCCAGCATGGTCTGCATAGCCCCACCTGGGGCTCTAGGGAGACCCTGTCTCAAAAAAATAAAAAATAGAGACTGAGAATTATATCAAGATTTGATTCTCAACCTCGCCCTGTTTTTCATTTTGGTGTCTTGAAAACGTGGAACTCCACTGTGTGTTGGGGTTTGGGAACAGGATCTGAGGTCTGCTTCAAATGTCTCACCCATAGATAAGGACAACCAAGAAAACTGTAGAATTTGGTATAAGACAGAAATTAGTATTCAGAAATAATGAACGGGATCTCATGTCTGTTTTCACACAGACAAGAACACTCAATAGAGGACTCCTGGAGCTGAAGTTAGGTGATTGTGAGCACCTGAGCTAGGTCCTGAGGTGGTTGTGAGCATCTGAACTGGGTCCTGAAAACCGAACATGGGTCCTTTGCAAGAGCAGCAAGGTCTCTTAACCACTGAACCATCTCTCCAGCCCCAGTATGGGAGAATTTAAGAATAAGGCAGAAATTGGCCTTGTGAAATATTGAAATATCTGCTGTCTCTTGTCTGTGGTCATTTGTGGGTTGGAGGAAGAGTCTGCCTGCATGTTGGGGTGATAAATCACAGTGAGTTCCTCTGTTCAGACAAGATAGAAAGGCTTGGCAGATGCCACGCACAGCTGCCTTATTGCATCTAGGAGTTGGGAATGAAGCCTGTATCCAGGGTGAATGAGACACTGAAGCCCCGGTAGTGCTCCCTCCAAAAAATGACTTGTAGTGATCGCTGGTAATGAGAAAAACGCCTAAATGGCTTTAAGGGGCATTTTAAATTTATGTGATTTGACACTGAAATTTTCAGAATCATCTAAAATAGAATAGAATATCCAAACAGTGCAGTTAAAGTACACTGTAGCCCAAGCTGTGTCTGTCCATGTCAGCAGGGATTTCTTTTAAAGCAATGCCTCAAATGAAGGGCTAGTTCAAGCTCTGTAGTAACTGCCTTTTAGGATGCAACAGTAAAATGTTCAGAAGGGATGCAGCTGGCATAGTGAACACCCAGGCTTTGCTTCGGAATACATCAGGATCTGCTGCTGGGTATTTGGGTGTTCAAACACAAACAAGCCTACATATGCTCCTAGTTGGTTCATTTTAATTCTGATTCTCCGTTCATAATTATGTAATAATGACAGCAGCCGCATGCTTCAATTTCAAGCTGTGCTCCCCTTTGTAAACATCTCACCACCTGTTGCCTAGCTTTGTAGTTCATCAGGTACCTGGGACTTTTGTTAAAAGACAATTCCACATCAATGCATGTTGATACTGAAAGACCTAAAAGTTGGCAATAAAAGAAAATTTGGAGGAAGGCATATCATGCCTTAATTGATATCTTCTCAGAAGTTTTACTTTTTAAACATGTTTAAAATTTTGTGTGCAAGTGTGGGGACATGTGTGCCACAGCATGTGGATGTCAGGGGGGTGAGCACATCAGTTCTCTCCTTCCACCATGTTGGCGGAACGTGGGTCTTCTGGATTAGGCATGGAACCTTTACCTCCTGAGCTGTTGAGCCAGCTGTCTTAGTATTTTGTCTTCTCTATTGCTGTGATAAAGACTAAAAGCAACTTGGGGAGGAAGGAATGTGCTTCCTTTTACTACTGATTGCCTTTTCTAAAGACAAATTGGGTGACTGGGCCAGCTTTAATTTATGGATCCCATAATCTCAAGCTAGGTGGGAGATGAGCTCGTTTTATTGTCAACCCTAGCAAACAGTATCATTTGCTTTGTCAATTTCTTAATTGATAGCACCATCACTAAAAAGATAGCTACTTGACTTGGTTGTCATCTTTGTTAATGATATAGTGGTGACTGTCGTCATCTTGTTTAATGCAACTACGAGACTTAAACCAAAACGTGGCACACAGAAACTTGTGGTGATCTGGAATGTCCCTTCACCCAGGCATTTACACATATGTCTCAACATCTTGTATTTTTTTTCTGGTTCTTATCCTCTTGGATTGTTGATGGGGTCATAAGAAAAGTAAACTCAGAGACTCCATAATAGACTCTAATGCCATGTGAGAATTTCAATGATTATTTTTTTTAATCAGACTAAGTAGATAATACCAGACTTCCATGTTGGGATTTTATATTTTCACATTGTTTCACATGATTAATTGACTGGTTTCTAATGAAGATTATTTTCTGTTTTACCACTAGTTTGTAGAACATATTACTCATTTCTAATGAGGACTAGTTTGAGTATTGACTTTATTGTGTGATATACTCACTGGCTTCTAGTATGATACTTAGTTATGACTAGTTTGTAATTTTACACTGTTTTCCATAATGTATTTATCTCTAAAAGGGACTTAATGTTTCTCTAACCATATGGCTCCACCACTAACCAGCTACCAGGGGGAGCTGGAACTTTGAGTTGCCTAGACCTTGGAAGCTCATGTGAATTTGCAACACCACGTGGCCAAACTTTAGAAAAGCACAGATCCCAACTGGGGCCCCAAAGATAAAATGCCAGGTACTAGAAAATCAGGTGGCTGTAGCAGTGGGAGGTAAAAGGCGTAGCCTGCTTCAGAGGGGTGCTAGAGATGTGACCCCCACTATGCCTTAATGTCTGCCTTTCTGTGCTGCCATTCCAAGTCTGTTTCTTTCTGAAATAAATGTTCTTTTCTTTTCAAGACTCAGCTACTCCATGATCTTCTTGCTGCTCCATCCTACCCTGGGTACTTCTGCTTTTTTACTCATTATGACGCCACAGACATACTAAAGAGAAAGAGCATTCTGGTATCTGTGTCTTTCCAAGTTCTCAGTGCTAGTGTTTCCTGTGTCCCTATCCTCTAGATTAAGAGTATTTAATACAAGGCTATGTCGGGTGAATTATAACATAGCTCTGCTAATTTAGATATCCAGATTGATAGACCTCTTTGAAAGAATAAAACCTGAGAGCCATCAGGACAGGTTTAATTGGTTTGACGAGTGAATCATAGAATGAGAGGGTCAGAGAGAACATTGAAGGGAATATTAAAGGCTCAGTCCACAGGAGATCCAAATTATATAACTTAGAGAGCCCTAAGTTATATAATCGTTAGAATTTGTCTTACTTCCCTGATATATAAGGGCCACTATTTGTGTCACAGGTTTTATTGATGATGGATCCTGCACAGGCAAGATAAGATAACCAGGAAAAATAGAGAAAGAATTCACCTAAGATATTAGACAGCAACATCAACCAGAGTAAGTGAATATTCTGACAAGACACCCCCTTCTTAAGGTCCACAAATGGGGAAGGAAAGGACAGAGGTACCCAGGCCCACACTGGTGAACTTAGGAACATAATGACTCATTGACATTTCTCACGATCACTCACGAGAAGGGGAGAAGAGAATCTCCAGAGGACTCTGTGGAGAGGGAGCAAGGAGACCTGAAAATCAGCCTGAAATGTGCTTTTTTTCTGTTTGTTTGTTTGTTTTGCCTTACATACATTTTGCCTTACATATGTGGTGTCGCTAATTGTCATACAGACCACACAGGCAAAAAAATGACTCAAGCCTTTCCTGGAAAGGCTTCCCAGTCCATATCATCATCCGCTGTGATCTTTTTGGTCCATAAGCATTAAGGAAAAAAAAAAAACAATGATGGTTAATATCACTGCTTAGCTTAAAATTAAGAAAACAGTCAAAAATACAAAAATTGAAGTTAATAAAGAAATAGGATTTCTAAAGAAAGTCAAACTGAAATAAAACTTAAGGGAATCAATCATTGAAAAACACCAACTCAGTGAAAACCGTCATAAATAGAATGAATTATTTCAAAGAGAGAAAATTTAAGCAATTTTGTCAAGCAATGACAAAAATTATTCCTTCTAAAAAAACCCAGAATGTGAAGGAACTTTGGGGCACTGTAAAAGCCCCAATCTGCAGGCTAGAGAGATGACTCAGTGGTTAAGAGAACTTGTTGCTCTTGGAGGGGACCTGGGTTCAATTCTCAGCACCCATATGGTGGTTAACAACCATCTGTATCTCCATTTTCAGGAGAACCAATGCCCTCTTCTGTCTTCCACAGGTATTGCATAACATGGGTTTACTTACACAGTTGCAGGCAGTACACTCATACACATAAAATAAAAAGAAATAATAGAAAGGACCAACTCAACTGTAAATATTGATGAAAGAGAATAAATCCAGGCAAATGCACAGAAAATATTTTCAGAAAAGTCACAGGAAAAAAAAATTCCCATATCTAAGAGCCAAAAAAAAAAAAAAAAGAAAAGAAAAAATGCCTAGCAAGGCTCAAGAGGTATACAGAACATCACACAAATAGAACTAGAAAAAAATACCACAGAGCAAACAAAACACTGAATGTGTAGAACAAAAACCAAGACGTTCCAAGGGAGAAAGGACAACTCACATACTGAGGTGTACTAGAGTAACAACAGACTTTTCAATTCAGAATGAAAGTCAGAAGGTCATGGAATACTTTACAAATAAAGTTCACAAATTTGAACTTTATTCTACTTTAGAATTGAACTTTGGTCAATTGAACTTTAGTCTACAATCATAACAAAAGGATAAAGAAAAAATTTCATGATAAAAAGAAAAACACTGTCATTCCCCATGCTACCAGAGAAAAATTGACATGTGTTAATAAACATCCATCAGTAATAGCTCGCTGTAATGATGGTCTTCATTCTCCAATAAGAGACCCACAGTAAATGGCTGGATCAGAAATCTTTCATTTACAAAAGCCTGAAAAAATGTCTAGGAGTAAACCTGACCAAAGACATTAAAGCTCTCTTCACTGAAAATTTTAAAACTTTGAGGAAAGAGATTGAGGAAGACACCAGGACATGGAAAGGCCTTCAGTGCTCATGGAGTAGAAGAATTAATATTCTGAAAATGATCATCTCACCAAAGCAATCTATAGATTCAGTGCAATGCCAATCAAAACCCCCATGATATTTTTCAGAATTAGAAATTTTTAAAAATCCTAAAACTCATATGGCAGTACATAAAGACCTGGGATAGCTAAAGCAATCCCCCCGACAAAAATGCAGGAGGCATTACCATACAAGATTTCAAACTATATGCAGAGCTATATTCATAAAAACAGCATGGTATGGTAAAAAAAAAAAAAAGCAGACACATGAATCAACAGACAGTAATTGAAGATCAAAGAAAAAGAACAAGAGAGTGCCTGATTCACCTAGGGTGAGTTGCCCATTCCCACCATGCCCTCATCCCTGCTTTGGGACCATCTCTTGTCCCTCCCTCCCAGATCTTAGGCCTTCCCTGCTGGTTGTTAGGCCAGGACCATTCTGTTCCCACTTGCTCCCCTTGGGCCTTGGCCTGTTCCACTTAGGCTGCCCGAGAGTACTGATGAGAGCCAGCGCTCCTTTGCCCTTCTAGAGAGCTTCTGCCAGGAATGCTGGTCTATCTCATCCCTCCAATAAAAATCAGAAAGAGAGAACTTGAAGCCCACACCAAATAACTATTCATATCCAATCAGAAAGAAACCAAGATACTAACTATACAAGCAAAATCAAATTTGACTCAACAAAGGCAGGCTTAATTTTCATATCAGAATCACCAGCAACAAATAAATCCACATTCCAAACCCACAGTGAAAAAATACAAATAATATGAAAAAACAAATATGACTCCCTGCAGACCCCACTGGTCCTATAGAAATACTGTACAAAGAAAACTACAAAAGTCATAAACATGATCAGAGTTCAATAAACTTAAAGAACACACGATAAAACATCCCAGAGAGGACAGAGAGGAGGAACGCAGGAGCAAGCACATATAAGGAACAAAGAAATGACAAAGTCAAGTCAGGACTGAAAAGCAAATTCACAAAAGAAATAGAAATCCTGAAGAAGATTCAGGCTGAAACCAAGATGGAATTGCAAAAGTCAATAAGCGAATTTGAAACAGTGGGAGAAAGCCTCAGCAACAGAATGAACGAAATGGAACGCAGAATATCAAGATGATAAAGTTGAAGAATAGGACTGCTAAAACAAAGAATATGATTAAATTAAAAAAATAGAAGTGGAATAGGTAGGACATCTGGAACAACATGCAAAGACCAAATCTCTGCATTATAGGTATAGAGGAAGGAAAAGAATCCCAGGTCAATGGTATTGATTATATCTTCAACAGGGTTATGAAGAAAATTTCCATAAATTAAGAAAAGACATACCCATATACATATAAGAAGCACACAGAACACCAAAAAGATAGGACTAGAATAGAAATTCCCCATAGAATATGTTAGGAAAAAAACACTAAATGTACAGAACAAAGAGAGAATACTGAAACTTGCAAGAGAAAAACAAGTCACATATGAAGGAACACACATCAGAATTACACCTGACAAAATTTTGATGCAAACTATGAAAGCCAGAAGATCCTGGACCAAAGAATTCCTGGTTCTACATGACCAGAAATGCCAACCCAGAATACCTTTGCTTGAAAAACCATCTGTAATAGTTGAAGGGGAAGAAACACTTTCCTTTACCAGTTCACCATACAAAGGATGAAGAAAGGAATGACCATACCCACGAGGCTTCAGAAAAGAAAAAATGAAGGTATAACTATGAACAGAAAACAGGATCAAGAACACAAACAAAATTAAAACCACAGTATCCAATCCACACTTTTCAATAACAACTTAAAATATCAATGATCTCGACTTCCCAGTCAAAAGAAACAGGATAGTTCAATGGATTAGAAAAGAAAGTCCAGGTTTTTATTGTGTATAAGAAACTCATCTAAACCTCAAGGTTAGGTACCAAGTAAGGGTGAAAGTTAGAAAAGTATTTCAAGCAAATGGCACCAAGAAATAAGCAGAGGTTGTACTTGTAATATCTCACAAATATTACAAATAGACTTCAAATTAAAACTGAGAAGAGATAAAAGGTCATTTGTTACTGATCAGGGGAACAACTGGCCAAGAAGATATTACAGTGATGAACATATAGACATCAAACTCTGTTTCATCTAATTTTATAAAAACTCTACTACAGGACTTTAAGATACTGATCAACCCACACTCAGTAACAGTAGAGGACTTCACTATTCCACTGTCTCCAAAAACAGATGAACTGGAAAAAATAGAGATATTTGAAATAAATGATATCATACATAAAATGCACGTAGCAGACTCTACTGAATATTCTACCCAAGCACCAAATAAATCATGTTCTCAACAGCCCATGGAAGTTCCTCTAAAATTGACCACATATGTGACCATAAAATGGCCACATTCCTAGGAATTCTGGGTATGGACTATGGGCCACAGATTGGACTTCTAGTGACTGCTAGGCTTGACTTTTCTAATCTGATGAGTTGGATTGTCTTAATTCTATTATATATCCTATAATTTTAAAGTGGTTAAAATTCACAGTTGGTCATATACAATTATCAATTGTATATGATTATCAATCCTCCACACACAGAGTCTGATTATCAATCCTCCACACACAGAGTCTATAGGGTAGCCATGGAACTTTTAGCATGTGGAGGATGGAAGAAAGAATTATGTTGCTGAGGGCAGGTGTTGGGGTTTCATTGAGAGAGGGTTTGAGGAACATATTGCCTGTTCAACCTCTGCTTCCTGTGGATGACAATGTGAGCAATCCCTTTCCAGCCCCTGCTGCCATGCCTTCCCTGGCTATTGCTGCATTCCCTCCACCGTGATGGACTCTATTGCTCTGGAATTTATAAGTCAAAATAAATCTTTCTTAGGCTGCATTTTTCAGGTACCTTTTCCAGCACCAATCAACACCCAGAACATAGCATTTCTCAAATCTGATAGGACATTCAGGAGATGCTATGTATGAAGAGCAAGGTGCTTAGAAAGCAATGCCTGGTACTCATCGTCATTCCATTTACAAAGTTGCTGTAACACAGAGGTCATGCATCAGCATGGGGGATTTTTATCCAGATATGAAGATCGATGTGAAAATATCTGCAAACCATGCATCTGTGTCCTCATGAGGAGTTTTGGAAAATCATTAACAAACCTAAAGTCTAATCTATTAAATGGGCAAATCAATTGCTACAGGGACTAGTTCCCTAATATGTTATTCAATCCAAATGGTCAGCCATAAAAACATGTACATATGAGCACCATTAAGTGGATTCAGTGTATTATGTGTGTGTATTACAATATTAAGCAAGAGAATATGAATTTGATAAGCAGTGGGGGACACGGGAGAAGCTGTCGTGAAGGAGTTGAGGGGAGAGAACAGTGTGGGGATGGTACAAGTACAGTGATCACGCATGAAATTTATATATATATATAAATATATATAAATATATATATGGAGAGAGAGAGATGGGGGAGAGAGACAAGATTATGGTCCTCTAACACATTCTGTGCAGTGATGATGATGTGTTAATGCTTTCAAGTGGGATTTGTAAAGAGAATAATGGGACTATGCCAGTTAAGGAATTAGGGGAGGGGGTCACTGAGACAGACACATGGTCAAAGGTTCTCTGTGGCTGGGAGAGTGAGGGTACCTCAAAGTGGCTTTTCAGTTATGGGTATGTGTGTCTTCATCATGAGAAACAGAATGCACGTTTCAGCATATGTCTTTATTAATGCTTTCCAAGCAAGAGGAAGACTTAGCTCCCGTCACACATCGTCTGTGTGCATTCTGTAGTGGTAGTGGCCATCACACATCGCCGGTGTGCATTCTGTAGTGATAGTGGCCATCACACATCACCTGTGTGCATTCTGTAGTGGTAGTGGCCATCACACATCACCTGTGTGCATTCTGTAGTGGTAGTGGCCATCACACATCACCTGTGTGCATTCTGTAGTAGTAATGGCCGTCACACATCACCTGTGTGCATTCTGTAGTGGTAGTGGCCATCACACATCACCTGTGTGCATTCTGTAGTAGTAATGGCCGTCACACATCACCTGTGTGCGTTCTGTAGTGGTAGTGGCCGTCACACATAATCTGTGTGCATTCTGTAGTGGTAGTGGCCATCACACATCACTTGTGTGCATTCTGTAGTGGTAGTGGCCATCACACATCACCTGTGTGCATTCTGTAGTAGTAATGGCCGTCACACATCACCTGTGTGCATTCTGTAGTGGTAGTGGCCGTCACACATCACCTGTGTGCATTCTGTAGTAGTAATGGCCGTCACACATCACCTGTGTGCGTTCTGTAGTGGTAGTGGCCATCACACATTGTCTGTGTGCATTCTGTAGTGGTAGTGGCCGTCACACCTCATCTGTGTGCACTCTGTAGTTGTAAGGGCCATTTGTCCTCCCTCCCTTCTCTGTTAGTCACTCTACTTTCATTACCTTTTCCAGAAATAAGGAAAATCCTGTGTTACCGGTTCTCATGTCCTTCTCCTCATGTGTAAACTCAATGTTACCCACCGACTGGTGGCATGGTATTTCTAAGGAAGAGGAATGAGACTGAAGACCATAAGCCCTGTTCAGCCCATCTATGATTTTGAACCTGTCAGCATTGATGGTGATCTTTTCTAAGTTTCACAGAATGTCTACTTTTCATGAATCATGGGCTATAGAAGAGAAATCCCAACTTTGACTTACTGTCACTAGAGTCTGAATGTATGCATTTGGAAAGGGACAGGGAGACTATTTATTAATTACTTTTCACATAACTATAATAAAATCCCTGAAAAAAGAAGAGAAGATGGGGATGGAGAGATGGCCTAGCCATTAAGAGCACTGACTGTCCTTACAGAGGGCCTGGGTTCAATTCCCAGCCTCCACATGGTGGATAACAATTGTCTGTAACTCCATTTCCAGGAGAATCCAATGCCTTCTTCTGACTCTTCCAACACTGCACAACACAGGTGTACTTACACACATGCAGGTAACACACACATACACATAAAAGAACACATAAAATATTGTTTTTTAAAGGAGGAGAATATTATTTTGGCGCAGTTCAGAGGCAGAGTTGTCCTGGTGCTGAGGGAGGCTTGGTTGGAGTGGTTGATCAGCATGGTGAGGTATGCAACTTAAATTGCTCACATCTTTGAAAACTGGACAACAGAAAGTTGTAGACCAGAGTTGGAGGTCTAGAATCCTTTCAGTGTCCTGCCCCAGCAACCTGCCTGCTTCAGCTAGGCAGCACATCCCAAAAGCTGTACACTCTCCTAAACAGTATCACCAGCTTGAGAGGGGTTTGATACATGGGTCTGTTGGGGACATTTCACACCCTAACCACTCCAGCAGGGTATGCGTGCAGCTGTGCCATTGTAGGCATCGACTGATTGATTATAGAACCCAGATTCACACCTCCTAGTGGATCATTTTTTGTTTTGAGGTACTACATGAATTGGGAGATAATTCTCCATTTTCTTATTATGTCTCCCCGAAACACATCACGCCCCAGGATGGATTAGCAAGCCAAGTCACAATGGTCTGTTCAAAATTTAAGAATTAGCATTGCATGCTCCTTCCCATCTATGTACTGACAATTTTATTTAAAATTCAAATTCATTGTGAATTACATCTGAAGCCAGTTATCATGGCGAGGGCAGTAGCCTGTCTAAAATTTGTACCCTGACTGCACCTGTACAGTTTGCAAAATTGACACAGCACATCCTACTTGAACTTGGCTGCCCAGAGGAAGCCTGTACAAGCTCATGCACCTATTTCTTTAAATCTTTCTCATGTTATCTGAAGTCTCTTACCCGGCACATTGCCGCTGTGAATTCTGAGAACAGGAATGTCAGGGTGTGCTTCGTGTATTCAAGATAATAAACTCTTACAAGATAGGACACTTGAATTTGAAATAGCAGGAGAAGCAGAATACTATGTATAAATTATCCATATAAACTGTTTTGTTCCTGTCTGTGAAATATTAGCCTAGATAAACATTCATCAGGGAGGGTGGACAGCTCCCTACCTGTCATAGAATAGTGGGCACATGCTTTCACATCTGCCATGGAAAGAGACATTTTATCAAGCTTCTCAATAAAAGCCTGGAGGAGCTCTAGCAAGTTGTTCTGGCAGAGCTGAGATGCTACATTCACAGTGGCAGCTGGAGACATGAACAAGAAGGTCTGTCAACACAGAAAACCTGAATATGTCTCAGGAGGATTTCTTGAAGTAATGTTGGTAGTTAGACATTTGAGGAGTCATGATAGAAGGCTCTTCTCGTGCCCAAAGGATAAGTGAATTAAAAAGTCACAGGCATTAGATGCGAAGGGGCTCCATTAAGGTCATCTCCTCTGTTCCCTGGCACCAGAGGATGGCTCCCTGCAGCATTCTCCATAACACAATGGAATAACCTTTGAAAAAAATTAAAGACTAAAATGCTTTCCCCCATCCACACTAGATAATCATTGCAAATAAGGAGCTCTCAAGCCACTCATCCTGCACTTTATCCTCCTTAGCAAATTAAAATGATTAATAGGCTTGGAGCCTCCATGTCTAGGTAACAAAGGAGGAACTCTCTGTACTGAATTTCATAGCAAAAGGCATTGATTTAATGAAAAGGTTTCAGGATGAATGGCATGACTCACAGAAGAGTCCTCATACAGCAGAGCCCCTCCCTAGGTGAGCAGGGAGTTTCAGACACCTATAATAGCTTACCTAGAGTGTATTATTTAAGCCACAGTTTGCAAATCTCTGAAGTTGAAGCTTTTAGCACAGGCTCTTAGATGGAAGAAATACTTTGTTCTCCTATTGGAAACTGTGTGTCAGTCATGAAAAGTTCTATTAAAAGTGCCCAGAGGATTAAGAGTTGAAAAAACTGACGATGCGCCTTATAAAGGGTAATTGCTGTGTTCTCATTGAACACAGAATATTCTGCGATTAGTGGACAGAAACCTAAATGCAAAGGTCAAAATTCACTGAAATGGGCCAAGGACTGAATTCAGGACTCTAAGATCCCGTGTTAGACTCAGTTTTCCTTTGGAAAAATTTGCTTCCATAAGTCATGTTGTTCTAACCTTCCTTCATATCTATCAGCATTACTAACTACAGTATTGGACAAGCCTAATTATTTCCCTAACATAAAGACACAGGCCCAGGGATGGGAAAACGGGAAGACTTTCCATAAGGCCATTCCATGTCTCCAGCTACAAATGCACTTTACACAGTGTCTTCACTGCTTCCCTGCTGCTGTGAGAGCTGAGAGCAGCAGCTTGCAGAGAGTTTAATTTTGCTCATAATTTATGCATCTAGCCCATCAGGGTAGGGCCGTCATGGTGGTGGAGCGTGAGGTGACTGGTCACCCTGCGTTTGCAGTCGGAAATTGGAGACACACGTTGGTGCTCCCCTTTGTATTCAGTCCAGGATCTCAGCCCATAGAATGCTGCTGCCTGTATTTATTACCCGAATTAATACAAAATAGGAAATATCTTAAAGACATTCTCAATTATTTGGCCCTGATGTGTTTATCAATCCTGTCAAGGTGACATGAAGTCCATATGAACCTTCATAGACTGTGGAAGCATATGTAGTAACAGACGAGCATGGAGTACACGGGAATTTATGACTGGACACAGCCCGGGGAGCCTCCTTTCAGAAGCAGCATTGCTAGGAGAGAATGCTGCGTGATCCAGTGCTAGATGTGGTAGGGATGTGGCTCTCTCTTGAGTGTGAAGAGGTTTGTCCATACATTTTATGTCTGTTATGTTTTTTTTTTCTGTTGAATAGTCCTCGGCACATATATCTTTACCTTTCACATTGATGTGGCCAAATACCTGAAAATTTCATGTAAGAAATAATGATTTACTTTCACTCATGGTATCCGATACAGTCCTGTAGGATGCAGAAGGCCTGACAGCAATGGCAAGTCTAGCTGTGGCAGTTAGCCAGAGAGCGGGGGGAGGGGAGGGAATGAAGGGCATGGAGAGGGAGGGAGAAGATGGGGGAGAGAGGAGGAGGAGAGAGAGACCATGGGGGGAGATAGAGGGACACTGGGAGGGAGGGGAGGGGGTGGAGACAAAGGGAGGAGGGAAATGTTAGTGCTCTGCTGGTTTCTGTCCTTTTAGTTCTTATTTAGAGCAGAACTTCAGGCCAGGAGATGGGCCGTCTGCTTGTACGATCCTCATCTCTCCTCAGCAGGACATATGTGCAGATGTCCTCAGACATCCAGAGAGGTGACTTATAGTCAATTCCAAATCTAGTCAACTAGTCAATTTCAGAATGATGATGATCCAATTCAGACCCAGATGTCCAGTTCATTGTAATTTACTGAAACTAATCCTCTCTGAGACCCAGTTTCCTCTCAAGAACCTTGTTTGACCATTTTTATGATGTAGGAAGTTTTAAAACATTGTGTCTAGAGTTGGTATTTAGAGTTATTTGAAGTTTCGCACCCTAGATCATGTCCAGTATTTTGATGATAAGTAAGCTCACTTGATTCCTGTCCCTGTTAGCCGTGGACATTGTGGGTAGGTGCTCAGGCTGTAAAGTGTTTTTGTTTTGGGAAAATGGGAACAGTAAATTGGGACATCATGAGATGCTTGCCATTGTTTTAATATCTTTTAAAGTGCCAAGCACTTGACCTGCTAAATACTTTTTTTTTTGGATACAGTTGTGTCCTGCCTCCCATATAGACGCATACCGTAGCACATTTGTCTTCTGTCTATAGATTGAAAAGATGAAAGGAAAGGAAAAGATTAAAGGATGGAAAAATGTATTCCTGAACTTCCCGTAAGGTAAACGTTCATCCTACCGATGAGTATACACTATAAAAATGCCTCCCAGAACCTGAAGGTAAGAGCCGATTGCTGAAGACAGTACTTGGAGAAATGGAGCTGGAATTGACTAGGAAGCCACATCTCCTGAAAACTAGCTCTCATAGTGTTTGAGGTTACTATGCAAGCTTCTGAGGGAGAAAATCAATGATCCAACACTAGCTTTAATGCCTAATAACACATCAATGACCAGCACTGCAGACTATCGGTGCAGTAGAGGCATTTTTATGATGGAAATAATCAACAACTATTTAATGAACTTAAAGTCCTCTCAATGGGAGGGAACTCATGTGTGGCACTGTAAACATAACCAAAGACACATGGCTGGAGAGATCATAGATCTTAGAGAAAACCCTAAGGCTGTCATCACATCCTTAGACAAATGTAATTTCTTAATGTGCAGTAAATATGGATCCTTATATTTACAGACAAGTATGCCAATCACAGCTCATCAAAGAAGTTTCTTTTGTAACAGATGGAGAAAATAAGAGTTCCAAAATTAGTCACACATGGAGATTGTCTATGAATTCCCCAATCCTAAGTGACGCATCTACAATGCAATGGCTACACATAAGATGCACGGCATATAGTGGAACAACAGGTAGAGGAACACTAACTCATCTTTCAGCTCTCATCAGCGAAGCTTCCTCATGCCACAGAGGGCACTGAACACAGAAGCCTATGAATGGCCAAAGCACAGAGATTAAGATACTGCAGAGAATGGGGCCCTGGACAGGACTCCTGTATTAACTCCACCCACCCAGAGCTCAAGGCCCATTGTGGAAGATTGAAAGTATCCATTGAAAGTATCATTGGAGTTGGTGCCCGACCATATGGAAGCAAAAGTCTGTATCACTCCTGGAACATTGCTCATATGAACCTATAGCAATGGTGACAGCATGGACAAGATCCATGCAAATTCAAGGGACAAAAATCCAGCACAGAGCTAGGGAAATGGGCCATGGAGCCCAACCTTAGCAGAAGAACTATTGGCAGCTGAGTACTTTCAGGGTAAAAGAGAGTTCAGAGTTGATCTTCTTTAAGAGAGAGACTCTAGATAGGTTGACTAGACTCTAGTGGATGGACGTGCAATTAGGGATGTCTGGATATACTAACTTGAATAACTAGGCTTTGACATATATGACAGAATGCTTGAAATTGGGAGAGCTATGGGGGCTGCAGATAGGCAGGGAGTATGAAGACGTTTTATATGTTTTCAATGAAATGCATAAATTCAATAAAAATATATAAAAAATATAAGTTTATGACTGGACAGATGGTTTGGCATTAAGACCACTAGCTGCTCTTGCATAAAACCTGGGTTTGAATTCTAGAACCCCCAAAGCAACTAACAATCATCTGTAACTACAGTTCTAGGGGATCTGACACCCTCTTCTGTATACTTTGGAAACTGAAGGACACAGTGCACTTACATACATGTAGGCAATACACTCATACACATAAAATAAAAATAAATTTGAAATTTAAGGTTATTTGCCTTGAGCTTCACATATGTTGGACACATTTGAGATTAGATAGATGAATGATAGATAGATAGATAGATAGATCGAGATACAGGTTTTTATTGGTAAGAAGACTCTCTAAGGTCTGTACACATCTTATATTGTAGCAAACTAACAATGAAACATTGATCTTTTAGAGCCAGCCTAATACAGAGACTGAAATATTTTGAACTATGATGCATGTGTTATGAGTCCTTTGAGAGTTACATTATAAGATGGCTTCTTTTCCATCAATTGTTCTTACCTCAGTAATTTTATTAAAGTGAGAAAGAGAAAGAAAATAAAGACGAGGCAAGAGAAAAATATTCTGCTTTCAGTGAGGTTTGGAAAGGGAAACCTACTGAAATGGAGAGTAATAGTAAGATTCTTCCAGGCAGCAGCAGTTACAGGAAGGGGTTCTGTTTTCTGATCGCCATTTTGTTTTCTGATAATCAGTGGAAGATTAGGATTGGGTGAGAGGAAACTACAGATTATAGGTTACAATGAGAAACTGTAAGAAGTTTATTGTAGACTTAAAAATAACAAAACAAATGTTTGGGACAGATACTTTACTGAGGAGTCAATGGAAGGGTCTCATAATCACCTTATCCTGTGCTTTACAGTGCTGGAGGAAGAGGAAGGGACAGTTTTATGTAAAGAAGTGAGTGTTGCTGCTGTTCTGTTGACAGCTTCCTGTGGTACATGCCGGGATGTGAGAACTATGAAGCTGGAGAGGCGGATTCGGAAGTGGAGGTCTACGTGAGACATCTCAGGGAGACGCACTGTGCCGCCGTGGCACACACAGACAGATTTGCAGCTGGGGCCTTAATGTGATTTTAATGTGTTTGTAAAGCTGTAGAAATCTTGGCGTGTTGCCCGAATCATCAAGGCTCCACGCAAGTAGGTCGGAAGGAACGCATGAGAACGAAAGTTAGAGGAACAGCATGTAACAGGCCATCAACAGCTGAGGGGGAATTTGAGTTTATTAATTAGAGGGATTAATTGGATGGCTGTGACTTTTGCCTTATGTGGTCAAAATGGATTGGAAAACAGACTGCAAATAGTATGAAATTTAGTGGCTGAGCTTAACACGTAATCTTCTAAATGAATCTAAGAAGTGATATGTTGCAACAAAGGCCAAGAGTTGTGGCCTGATAAGCAGAATCAGACACTGTCCTAGTTAGAGGGGATAATTTAGTGATGCTCATCTCTGAGAGACATTTATTCAAATTAATCAAATGAAAGAGGGTAGAGAACGACTTGGTGACTTTTTCCCTCAAATTTCTCTTGACAAAGCACCTCACAATTTTCTTTCTTTTTTAAATGCTGAAAGCTTTACTGTTGATAAATATATTACCTATGAATTAAATTTGGAGTTTTCCCAAGAGTTTCTTGAGATTTTTCTTTGTGCAGTAGAATTTTTCTGAAACAAAATCATTATGCTCTCTTGAACACAGTCCTTCTGCTTTTCTGCAGTGATCATAGTGTTTCTAGTAAAACAATTTCTCCTTCTCCCCATGACCCTCTGTGATTGTTTCTACGTTTTTGTGTGTCGAAAATGTATGTGCATATATATATATATATACAAGTGCCCACAGAAGCTAGAGGTGAGTGTTGGATCCCTCAGAACTTTCAAGCAGCCCCCTGTCGGTGCTGAGACACTGGCTCCAGTCTTCACGATTGTGCAGCACGTGCAAAGAGCAGTACCATCCCTCCAATCTGTTAGCTCTTTTCCATGGAGTTACATAAATGGATAATTTATTAAATACATTAATTCACAAATAACAAAATATTCAAATTACAAATATACCCACATAATTCCTTTGCTTGATAACATTTAATATCTTTCATACAATTCAAGTTACATTTGAAGTCAAAATGAATAACTATAGTAATTAACAATTATATTACTATTTATAAAGCACTTTCTCATCTGTGATTTCATATAAAGCTTATTATGAATTTATGATTTAAATTTTAGTTTGGGAATGGGCATATGATGTGAATTGTATGTTTGGAAACGTGTGTGGACTTGAACCGTCAGCGTTTGTACTGACAATTAAATATGAATTTCAACATGAATATATGAAAATCTTTAGTCCATTAGACATATACTAGGCATTGCCAAAAGTTGAACTTTAAAATGTTTTGTTCTTGGTCACTGAGAGATGGCTCAAGGGTTAAGAGCAATGGCTGCTCTTGCAGAGGACCCGGGTTCAATTCCCAGCACCCACCTGGTGACTAACAACCATCTATAATTCAGTTCCAAGTACTCTGCAAGTGTAGCCTGTGCTCCTAACTGCTAAATCATCTCTCCAGCCTTGTGTCACCATTCTTAATAATTGGTTGGCATGGAGCAAATCTCACAAGACAGTTTCAAACACTATTAGCTTATGTTTGTACACTGTAGTCTGTATACTTCGCCCACTGTTACAGAAATAAGAGTAACAGAGCTTCTCCCCGAATTGTGTGAGAGAGCTGTGGCACAGAAGTAACGCTTGCTCCACTGACCACAGCCGCTCCTTGTGGGCTCTGGAGCCATCTTCACTAGAATGCTGCCTATCCAGTAGAGTGTGTTCTGATGTAATTTATTCATACAGGATATCTACTTCCAGAAACTAGTGGAAAACAAGTATTACATTTCAAAGAGATTTAATATATTTTAACAATTGACGCAAGGCAGAAATATATATTTATGGGAAGTTAGAGGATTTATCATAATTTGAATGAATTTACAATTCATTACTTTTTCATCAAGTAAATAATTATGTGAAGCTATAATGTTGAAGAAAATAATTTATGGAACCTGATGTCACTTAATTATTAATCATGATACAGGGTATCTGTAAGAATCTTTATACCAAGCTATAGGATTTATAAACACCTTATAGGATCATTCCACATATCCTTAAAGCTGGCTGCAGGGAAAATGTTTTATTTAGTTTGAGAATATGAGGATTTAGGGTAGTTATTTGGGTTGGACACAGGCACTGACTCATCACAGAAACATTAAGTCAGGGAAAGGGAAAAGGAGCATCTGAAAAATTGTGAAAATATGTAACCGAGCATAAGATAAATAAAGTGTGCTAGAAAAGATGAGCAATGGTTAAAATGGTCTGAAGTCCACTAAACAGTGTGGGGAGTTAAGTGGCCTTAAGAAAAGTTTAAGATCTGAGAACAGAAATTGAAAGAATAAAAGGAAATGGCAGAATGGGGACAAGAGAAGGAAAAGGCACTCCCGTTGAGCATTGATGAGAGTTCTTTAAATGAAAGTGTGACCTAGATGGGCTGGTATTTTTAGTGTAATGTTACCTTAGAAAAATGCAGCTGACAACTGCAGAATAAAGGTCACTCGATATTTAATTTTTGAATTTCGTTTTTAGTTGTTAGGGCCAAGAATTTTTAAGAAGTCTAATTTTGATTAAAGTCTAGTGTATATTAAGATTATAGATAGAATCCAGTGTTTCCTGTATCTTGTCCGTGCCTGTGAGTGGCATACCCATAACATACTATTGTTCAGTTCTGCTAACCTCTCCTGGTTAGAAGCTTCCTCTCTTGAATATAGCTCTCTGCTTTTTCGTAGGTTTAAGGTTAATTTTTTGAAATTTTTGAATTCAGGTAAATTTAGAGGTCATAGAAGAGGCTCTTCATTATAAAACAAGAATGACCATAAAACCCAAATTCGCTTGCAATGCCCCCCAACATTGTGGTAGATCATATGACACTCAACATGTCTTTAATGTGCACAGGAGCAAACAAGATCCTCTGGGGTGCTCTGCCTCCTCAGTGTTGTCTTCTGGTGACCACTGGAAGTCACCTGTCCTCTGCCTCCTCCATCTCTTCTTACTCTCTAGGCTACTGTGTTTGTTACTCTCTCATTACTGTAACAAAGTACCTCCCTTACAGAAGGGCTCCTTTGGGCTCACAGTCTGAGTGTAACAGTTCTTGATGGTAGGGAAGCCATGAAGGCCAGAGGGGTTCTAGCCTGGGGCATGTGGCAGCTGGTCACTCTGCTGAGTGTCATGAATGCTGGACTTATGTTCTTTATTCTATCCTGGACTCCAGACAGTGGGGTGTTGCTGACCCCATTGAGAGTGCAATTTCACAACTGTCACAGCTTTCTGAAAATTCCCTCAAAGACAGATATAGAGGCGTCTCCTCAGGTATTCTACATCTAGGACCTTTCAAATGCCAAAGCCTGACAGTGTCCCACTGGAATTTATGAAGTAGGTAAAATGATCTTTTCAAAACTTAGCTTTGCATCAACAGATTGCTATTTAGAAAGCACAAAAATGAGCACAGTTTAGGGGTGTGTGGGAAGACGACCTCGGTGGATGAGTACTTAGTGCTTTGCTTTTGCTCTATCTGGGGACCAGATTTCATCCCAGGACCCACCACTACTTGTAACTCTAGCTCCAAGGGGTCCAGTGCACCATTCTCTCCTCCATGGGTACGTACACACACATATGCACAATAAATCTATTAAAATGCAGAGTTTTGAATCCTTATTTTCATTCTGTTTCTGCTTCCCTGATCTTCCTTTACTAGGTGTTGTCATAGAAACAACATCCAAGAAAGCAACACAAGTACAGCTGTCACCAGAAAAGAGATTGAAGTTCCTCAGAGCCCACAGGCTTTTTGAGTCTCCACTATGAAGTCTTTATTCTGTGGTTAAGCTTATTGAGATTTTTCTCTTCTGTCCCTGTGGTCAAGTTTATTTTCAGATGACCTATTAATGTTGCATGAAAATAAACTTTTGACCAATTCAGTCTGCCAGTTGCCAGCTAATCCAGCAGAGTTTCAAGCTGAGGTCTGTTCTGAAGAGTAAATGGAAAATCCTCTATCTACATCAATAGTGCTTCAAAAGTGTACATGAGAGCCAGCGAGATGGCTCAGTGGGAGAGGCAATTACTGCCAAGACTAATGACCTGAATTTGATACCCAGAGCACAGGTAGGAAGAGAGAACTGAGCCCCATAAAGATGTCTTCTGCACATGTGGCCAAGTCTCACACATGCACATGCATGCACATGCCACACACATACCACACAAACACACATGCACACCACAGAAACACATACCACACACCACAAAAATTCACCACACCCATACCACACCACACACACACACACACACACACATGCATACCACTGAAGCACATACCACAGATACCACACACCACAGAAATTCACCACAAACATACCACACATACCACACACACACACACACATGCACACCACAGAAGCACATACCACACACACCACACACCACAGAAATTCACTGCACACATACCACACATACCACACATACCACATGCTTTACACACACACCACATAGACATAAACCATATACACACATACCATACATCACATACCACACACACATAATACTACACATACACACAGCATATACCACACATGCACACCACACACACCACATACCACACACACACATACTACACACACATATACCACATACCACACACACGTACTACACATACCCACACCACATACCACACACACAATACACATACACACCACATACCATACACACACACCACATAGCACATACCACACACACATACTACACATACACACACCGCATACCACACACACAATACACATACACGCCACATACCACATAAACACACAATTTTTTTTGTGTGCATGTACAAACATTTGGGAGGAGGAAAAGTCTTATATTTCATACAGAAGATGTTGGGCATAATGCAAGGTGGGCCTAGCCAGGCCACCTGCTAGGAGGAATAGAGGAATGGCTCCTGTGGGTTTGGCGTTCTACTCTGGCTAGTTGTGAGACCAGCACCTGGAAAGAACCTGCCTACCTGGGGACAGACTTACTATTGGCTGTATTTGGGATCCCACACCATAAGGTCATTGGTTATCCAGACCTATAAGATCTTGTACACCTATTCAATAAACGAGTATGCAGTGCTACGTGAGTTGGCCTGCTTCCCATCCAACTCCAGGAGTCTGCAGCTTGACTCTGCATCTACTCACCCTCAACCCCTTCGGCTGGCCCCCCCAAAGTCAACTTGGGCTGGCCCCGAGTGGTGAGACACGACGGTAACAGAAACGATGATAATGAGATATGTTTTATTTTTCACAAACTTTAACTCTCGGCTGGGTTACTATGCGGTCTGTTCTCTGCTCTTGGTTTTCACCCAAACCCTCATATGATTTTGACCTTCCCCCTCAAAATTTGGAATTTCACACTGGCTTTCAAAGTGGGCTTCTGTCCAGTGATCATGCCACTTTTCTGCACTTGACAGGGGACTCTGCCTTCCCATTGGGTTTGGTCCCATTTGCTCCCTCCATTTCCCCTGAATTTTTATGTGAAGAGTTGCATAGCCATCCCTTCCTCCTTGCACCTTAGTCCTGCCTACTCCTCAGTCTGGAGGAAGACAGGTAGACAGGAAGAACGTAGTTCGCAGGATGAAGCGGAATGAGTTAGCAGACAGCATTTGAGAACTTGAGAATTGTCATAGCACTTTTCCAGGGTGATTAGATGCCAAACTCCATGAAGGTGGAAAGAACTCTTCACTAAGTTTTCATTTCCTAAGGAGTCCGTAGTGAGTCCTCACAGCTTAACTAACTACATTAAACCTAAATTAGAATGAAAATGAGTTATTAGTGGAAATAACTGCGTGTATGTAATGCAGTTGCATAATTACTGGCATATATGTTTACCTACGGTTTCTAATATATATGTGTGTGTGTGTGTTTTATGTTATCATGAAACATACCCATGTGAGTTCTTTGTATATATGAGTGCGTGCACATACTGTCTGTAAATAGCTGTTATACATTATGCAGAGAGCATAGCACATAGACCAATGTCTGTGTCACTTTTAGCATCTTCTGGGAGAGTTGAGGATGGGTACATGCTGGACTGGATTGACAGCCAGATTCCAATTACAGTGAGAGCCAAGCCTTCAGTTGCTGGTCCTTTTGAAAGATACTTAAATTTTTTTTTAATTTGATGACAAAAATGAGTGCAATCTTAGGGAATAAAAATGTAGGAACCTTCAGAATTTATATGAGAGAATGATGCACTTGACATCTTTTATCAGTTATAATATTGGTGACTTTGAAAATGATCATAATTTATTAACATATACATATATGTTATTGAACCTACCTAGACCTGAGCAAGGTGCAGGAATGGCCATGTGTCCAGAGGTAAGCCACTGGACCGCCTGTCATGTGGCTTTTCCTACATCATTCTATTTAAACACGCTTTAATACTTAGAATAAATCTTATACCTTCTACATAAAATTGAGTCAAATAGTCCTATAATTGTCTATGGTCCACATTTACCCAGAACTGTGCAATCAGGACTTAACCATATTTATTTATTGCTTCTTAAATGTTTATCTCTACTTGTGCTTTTAGTCCTGACATAAGCTGTTTCTTCCTGAAAACTTCTAGCTTGTCCTTTATTTGTAACCTTAACTGTGTCTTAGGTAAGATTTTATTATGCTTGCATTTTGAAATGAGTATCGGACTTTTCAAGCTTTGACTACCTTGTGTTTGATATCTTTTTCTAATTTTGAGATTTGTAAGATGAAAATAATGGACAATATGGTTTGTTCCTTGAACTCCCTAGATGCTTCAGAAAGGGAACATAAGTCATGCTGTCTTCTCTCTGGGGAGCTAATTCTGGGAAAGTGTCACAAAATGAAAGCTGAGTTAAATGTTTCTCATACCGAAAAATCTAGAAATGGAAGCAAACCAGGTGTTGGACTATATGCTAGAATATAGATGTGATTCCAATATCCCTAGGTATATCAGTCTTGAGGCAGGTACAGGCCGTATTTGTAAAAAAAATACAAGATGAATTTTCACAGAAAAGAATTGCTGCATGAGGTAGGCTTTTCATCCTGACTATATAGTTCATTTCTTTATGTGTTGTTTAAGCTGACAATATTTCTGAATATTATTAGTAGCATATTCACTTGTTATAAGAAGTCAGTCTTGGGGCTGGAAAGATGTCTCAGCAGTTTAGAGCACTGACTACTCTTTCAGAAGTCTCAACCATCCCTAAGTCCAGTTCCAGGGGATCTGACACTCCGTTCTTACCTCTGTGGTTATTACATGACATGGATGTACTTAAACACATGTAGGCAGTACAGTTCATACACATAAAAATAAAATAAATAAAGTATTTTTAAAAGTCAGTCTCAGGAAGTAGTTTATCTAAAAATGAGAACAAGGAAGATTAGAACTTATATACTGGCCTACATAAATAAGTTTTGTTAGAACAGAATTGGCACCCTTTGTTGAATAGCCCTGAACTATTTGACTTGTACTGAAATCTCTGATGAAAATATAATATTGAGTGTAAGGTGCTCAATAAATTAGAAAAAGAGTTACTGTTTAATAATTGTGTAATAGAATTACTTTTAACAGCAGTTGATTTGAAAATGTTTACAGCTTTAAGCATGGTAGCTGAAGAGGAGAGTAGACCGAGGTACTGGGCGCTACATAGCTGGAGTTTCGGAAGGTCGCTAGCTATCATTTGGGTGCTGGGTTCTGAACCCGGCTCCTCTACAAGAATACCCGATGTCTTTAGCTACTGAACATGCCTATAGCCTCTCTCCTCTTCTCCTCCCGTTCTTTTCCCTCTTTCCTTTTTGTTTTTCTCCCTCTAATTTTTCAACGTCCTCTGTCTCTACTGCTGAACTTCCCTCTGTTCTTCTTTCCCATTCAATTTATTGGTTTGTTTTTATTTTATGGGCACATTTTGACTGCATATACATAAGTGTACTATGTGCATGCAATGCACGCCAGAGGTCAGAAGTGGGTACCAAACGTTAAAGAGATGGAATTATTGAGAGTTGGTAGCTGGCATGTGGTGTTGTGAATCAAACCTGGGTTATTTGCAAGAACAACAAATGATCTTGACCTCTGAGCTCTCTCCAGCCTTCCTCTCTTTATCCACTGTATCTGAGCTATCTCTCTAGCCCTCCTTCTCTCTTTATCCACTGTGCACGAAGCTATTACCATTTCCCAGAGCAGATGTTCTGCAGAACTGGCAACACTCAGAAAAGTCAGAGTTTTTTTTTCCTGGTTTGTTTCTTTAACCTTAACCTGCAGAAACTCAAAGTAGAATATCAGTGTTGCAGAACTTTATTAAGAAACAATGAGGATTTTAACTGCTTGTACAGTGGTTCAGATTCATGCTCAAATTAGTATAGTATTTGCTTAAATATTTCCTTGATCAGAATAAATTTTCCTTCTTCATATCTTTTGAATAATTTTAGATTGAAATCTATTTTGTCAAATATTAGAATAGCAATGTCACATTTTTTTCTTAGTCCTGATTGCTTGGAATATATGTTTTCCAATCTTTCATTCTTGAAGGTAAGATGAGTTTTGGAGACAACAGAAATAAACATTTTTCTCTTTAGCTCACCCTACTAACCTGTGTCTTTTGATTGGGGAGTTGAGGTCATTAATATATAAAGCTGTTGTTGAAAATGTGGTTTATCTCCCTCATTTTACTCTTTGGTTGTCATTTTACTGGTTTTGTGCTTTAGTAATTGTAACTCCGTTTGTTTACTATCTGTACACTGTTGGGTATGTTGATTTTTTCTCTTCAGTTGATTTTTCTCTTCAGTTTGTGATATTATTTTCCATATTCTTTGTATGGTTGGTTTGGTGAATTTAAATCATTTTAGTCTGTTTATGTCATCCAAAAATTTTCTTTCTCATTTAACTATAGCAGATAGATTTTCTGGGTTACAGAAAAATCTGGGTTAGCATCTGTGGTCTTTAGATCTTGGAGTGCATTCTCCCTGACATCATAGTTTGATAAAGAGTACAAAAAATTTATAATCTCTTTCTAAAATCCTCATCTTTCAACAAAAAATCCTTCCACATTGGAATGAGAATTATGTTTTCCTACGAGGGCCATAATATTAAGAATTTTCCATCACGTTTTTTCCATTAAATGATCAGTATACTAACTGATATTTACAAAATGTCCTCATTTTCTGTTCAACTAAATAACTATAACAGAGAGGGGCACTTTTGAAGAGTTATTGTTTTCAGGATATCTGTGTATGTGTTCATGAGTGCTTTCAAAACAACCTGAAGTTCAGAGAACAGGACTGCATAGCTAAGGCACCAAGTTCAGCGTGAAGATGCTGTTGATGGGAGATGTTCCTCAGAAAAAGCTTGTTCTGCATTTAGGCCCTTCCATGTGCTGGAATCCTTCCTTAGAAGATAATTTAGTATTGTATCCCTTATTTAAACTCAACTGCTTGTGGATATTAATCATGTCTAAAAACAGCTTCCCAGCATCATGGAGATTAGTGTGTGACTGAATAACTGGGCACTGCAGCTAAGTGTAGTTGACAGGTAATGCTGACTCTTAGGTTCATCAGTCCAGTCATGGCCAGAACCAGGACTTCACACCCTCAAGTGATTTCCATGACCATTAGTTAAAAGATAGTGATGGATGAAGGTTGAGAATCTGGGATTTCCTCATGCTGTGTCTGGCTTTTGGCTTTAGGCAAGTATCTGCAATTTAGTAATATTTGATTCTGAGAACACAATTATATTTTGAAAAGAATAAGAGACCTGGCTTAACATAGGAGGTCCACAAAGATTTGAATAACAGGCTTCAAGCAATTTCCCATATAGAAGAATCAGATTATTTCAAAGCCTTGGTTCATGTAACTTCTATAATTTAGCATGTTCAAAAGAAAGACTGTTATAGAAATGCATTTAAACTCACAAAGTGGTTGGTTCAAGCTAACTGGCTTTTCCCCTTCAATGTTCTCTGCACAGAGGACCAAGTACTTATGTGAAAACGCACAGCGTTCTGCATTACAGGTTTTATGCTGTGTGATTCACCCAGGTAATGATATTCTATTAACATCTACAGATTTCTTAGCACTAATTTCATTGTAAATTAGGTAATAATCATTTACATTAAAGGTGACTTGTTCCACTTTTCTCCTGCCTGGCTTTTAAAAATGGAGCAGTGTTCAATTTCCATGCTTGTGAAGCTGAGAGTTTTCATTCAATCTCTGATATTCTCAGTGCCTCCAGCCACAATTCCTAGGATAAGGAAGTGATTCCTGATGTGATAACTGGATTCCTCTGTTAACATTAAATCCCAGGTATAATACCCACAGAAATATGATGAGCAGAGGGATAGATGTAAGAACTTTGAAAAATAAGTTCGTGTGTTCAAAATAAAGCCTGTTATAGAAATGCTTTTGAACTCACAAACAGTTGACTCAAGGAAACTGGATTTTGATTCACTGGCTCCAGCCAGTCTAGTTACCCAGTGTGCTCTGGGGATCCCCCATCTCTGACTCTTGTATGATGGGATTACAAGTAACCTCCATGCCTCCCCTTTATTTAGTGCAAGTTTTTGGAATTTGAACACCATTCCTTACGATCATAGGATAAGCCCTTCATCCTCTGAACAATCTCCCTAGCCTTATAGTTTCTTTATAAAACTAGATCATATATAAAAGCAACTGAGAGGGTTGAAGACATGGCTGATTGGGTAAAGCTCTTGCTGTACAAGCTGAGGGTCTGAGTTTGGATCCTCTGAGCCTATACAACACCATTGCAATGAAGGGCATCTATAAACCCAGCATCCCTACGGGGGGATGGGAAGCAGGGACAGAATTCATCTATAAACCCAGCATTCCTATGGGGGGATGGGAAGCAGGGACAGAATTCATCTATAAACCCAGCATTCCTATGGGGGGATGGGAAGCAGGGACAGAATTCATCTATTAACCCAGCATTCCTATGGGGGGATGGGAAGCAGGGACAGAATTCCTGGACGATCAAGAGCCTAGTAGTCTCACACACACAAAGGGTGGACAAGATCTCTGTTTAAACAAGATAAAAAGCAGAGGGCAACACATCAATTTGTTCTCTTAGCTCCACACATGCACTGTGACACATGCACTCTCACACACATATAAACATATGCACATACACATATCATATACACAAATGTTGAATAACTGCATAATAAATACCTCAAGGGAAATATTACAAAATTTCAAAAATTGTTTCACATGTACATCTCATTGAGATACCGCCTGTCAAATGTGATGGTTTCAGTGACTGCCAAAGTGACAAAGTGCCCCATGACTCACTAAAGGCTTCTTGCTTTACTTCTATAGATGACTTCCTTCCCTGTGTTTTACATTTACATTTACATGAACCTTTGAATCTATGAAAATTCATGTATAAGAATGTTTTCATGTTTCTAGTTTAAAATCACATATCGAAATTTAAAACAATAATGAGCTTTATTTTGCATATGAAGAAGGCTTGAATATTAATATGGTGCTTTAAAGTTAATTTGCAAGCTTACATTATAAGGCTCTGCTGTGCTTAAATGATAAATATGGGTCTGAAAACACAGAAAGCTTGAGGAAGCCACCGCACATTCCTCTTTACTTTCCTCTGTGTTACAACCAGATGCCACGTGAGTAACTTCATTCACACTGAGAAGCCTGGATAGAGAAATTCATGTGACTTTGTTCTCAGGTATGTAATTTTCAGAATCCTGTACTGTAATTCCTTCCTTAAATCAACCTTGTAATTTTCCATCTGAGAGAAATTTTTTAAGTGAAAATTTGTCCTCTGGATTGGTTTGTAGCAGTAATACATGTTTATGAGTTACGGTGTGCTGCTTCGTTCAATTATTATTATTACTTTTATTAATATTATCATTTGGTTAATAGTCAATTCAGAGTAATCTCCACATGCATATTTTTAAATATTTGTCATTTGAATATGGTGGATATATTTAAAACCCTATCTTCTATTTTGAGATGCTGTACACTCTTGACAATTCATTCGCCTTGCTAGGGAATAGACTGAACTAATTCATCCAACCCACAATGTCAGCACTGCACCTGTTGGCAGTCTCCATTTCACCTCTTCTTTGCCTCTGCTCTGATCTCTGATGGCCATTTTTGCTCTCAATTGCTGAAATCAGTGTTCCACATATGCTGTATCATAGAGTGTTTGCCATGACTAATGTTTTCAGTAATATACACCATTCCAATTTACAGTGTCACAAATGATGGGATTCTATGCTTCTTATGGAGGCTGTGTCCAAATGCACAATTCTCAAGAGAAGAAGAACAATGTCCAATAGACAGATGGAAATGCTCAACCTCTGTAAATATTAGAAAAGGCAGATCCAATCCTCAGTGTGATATCGCCTCACTTGCTGCCTTGGAAATAAAGACTAAGATCAAATGCTGTAGATCAGCGCTGGAATCCTGGATTTAGCCCACCCTCCGTCCTTCCCTTCTCCCCGTCCTGCACCCTCCCTAACTTTCCCTCCCTCCCTCTTTTGTGATTTTAGCTTTCTTTCCCCAAAATCTGTTTCCCTAGAATCCTTGATGATGCTGAAGCTAAGTAATGTCTTTTTGAAAGCATCGCACCTTGTCTCTTTTCCTTTTGTCTCTATTGTGATGTTATAATAAGATATTTAACTTCGCCTTCAACTTGCAAAACTCTTCTGTATTTGGGCAGGCGCATACCTTTGACATCCATAGACACTAGCATTTCGGTTTGTCTTTCTTCACCTGTTACTTTTGTTAATAAGTATGGATTACATGAAATACTGAAGGAAGTGAGGTTTTATAAACAGCAAGAGTCATTGTTGAACTTTTAAAGATAAATTTGCCTAAAAGAAAAACATTAGGCATACTGTGTGGAAAGTATTTTCTTCTAGCTACTTAAATTGAACTTGGAAAACAAAGCAGGTTGTGAAGGCTCAGCTAATACTTTTCATTGCTAGGCTGGAAAATAAGAGTTAGCTTCAAGTTGATTTTCCTGTTGTGGCATAATCACTTCTCTTATTGGTTGTCTTGTGACTGGTGGATCCTTGTCCAAGTCAATCTCAGAGAGTCAGATGGACCCTGGACCTGTTCAGAATTAATCCCTGTTTCCCAGATTACGGAAGAGGAAGAGGTGACAGAGACAACTTACTGTCTCACCAAATCCCCACCTGGCTCCCTATTGTATGATGTGTGCACCAGCATTCTTCCTGTCCTGCCTCATCTTTCAGCTAAATATCAACCAAGGATGACAAGGAGCTTCAGGGAACCATCAGAGGATGCATCCGTCTGTCCGGAAGCAATGCCAAGGTTGCCTGGTTCATGATCCTCTGTATATTACAACATGACTCACTGCTGAGGAGACAGTCTTGGATAATGAGGACACTGTCACTTTAGTTAGTTGATAAATATGAAATTACATATTTTCTGAAGCACTTTTGTCCAGAGGTACTTTAAAATTTGATTTTTTGAGATATTTTCATTTACATGATATCTTTGGGGTAGACCCTAAATATAGACACAGAATTCATTTGTTTTGGACCCTATTTACATAGCTGAAAGATAATATTATCCCTTATTTCTTATTTTGCCTGGTGTCTTATTGGTGCTCAAAAATTAGATTTTGGATTGACTTAAATTTCATATTTTTAAAGTTTCTGAAACTGTATTAATCACAGTTACTGTTCTGAAATGGCATTCACACATACTCTCATGTTGCCATGTCAGTAATCTAGAAAATCATCTGTGTTCAATGTAACCAGAAAAAAAAATAAGAAACGATTTTATCTATTAGGGAAAATGTAGTACTTATAGTCTTTTATGTTGGGCTCATGCTGACCCCTGTGCTTTCTATAAGGACATAGTCTGTGGAAACGTGGCCATTTTGTAATTCCTTCAGAATGCCAACTTCCTCTGGTAGACCATTTGCTATCGCCCTAATTGAGCCTCATAATTGGTAATTGGTAAGTTGAAAACACCTTAAATTCCTTAAACAAAATAATATTGAGGGTGGAGGGAAATTCAATAGAAGCCACATCTTTGTAGAGTCTAGGTTCCCAGATTTGGAGGCAGCTTAGAGGCTCATTTTTAATGTTAATAACAAGTAAATATTCTATGAACCACCTATTCATATGAAAGAAGACTAAGATGGGATTCTTTGAATTTTAAGAGATGAAAGGGCGTGATCTTATCTGAGGTGGTCAGCGTGCCTCCAGTTTCAACAATGGAAGAGGGGAAAGAGCTGTGTATCAGATCCTTGCTATGGCACAAGCAAATGCTCCACTTCAGTCAAATGATCCAGAAAACTAACTTGCACTCCATCAGCAGACAGTAGGCATTGTCCAAAGACTTTACCAGTATCAGTAGAAGACTCCCCCTGAAGACTCAGAGCGTTCAGATATGTGATGCTGTTCTCTGCAGACAGAAGTTATGTATTTAGTAAAACAGTTTCTATCTTGTGATTGGACCATAGAGAGATAACAACGCCCAATCGTGGAGCATTAAGTGAACCTGAAACTCAAGATATCCACTATGAAGATTTAATCTGACTTCAGACGGCATGTGAACAAGTGTGTGCCACAATTTCTTTAGAGATAAAACAGCATGATGTTTTTAAGGGAGATAAATAACTTCCGAGCTTCTCGCAGACATATATTCTCTGTGTGGAATTCACAGAGTTCACCAGTTGTGCAACTCTGTGACAGCATCTCTCTGTTGCAAAAAGAAGCTTCTTTGATGACTGGTGAATGGTACACTAGTCTGTAAATATAAGGATCCTTATTTAGCATACCGTAAGAAATTACATTTGCATAGCGGTATGACAGAGAAAGGGTTTCCTGGAGGATCTGTGACCTCTCCAGCCATGTGTATTTGGCTCTGTTTACAGTGCCCTCCCTCTGAGAAGGCATAAAGTCAATTAGATAGATGTTGATTATCCCCAAGATAAAACTGCCAGTACTACCTGGATGTGCCTGTGATTATTGTGGTTATTAGGCTTTGAACACCAGGGAAGCTTCCTCATGCAACAGAGTATGATGCACATAGAAGGCCACAACTGGTCAAGGTGTAGAGTATAAGATATCGTGGATTGCATGTCCCTGGATATGACCCCTATATTAAACCTCACCTGCCCTTTGCTGGAGGACCATTGTGGGAGAGGGTTAGAAAGACTGTCAGACCCAGTGCTGCTGCTTGATCATGAGAAATAGTCTTCCAGTTAGAAGGAGTATTTAGGACCTCACCCTGGGTCCATCTCTCTTCAAATCAATCCCAAATCAAATCAAGTCCACTGGTGGACTTCCTGGGCAGAGATGCAGATCAGTGAGCAGGCTGACTGGTCCACTCTGAGTCTCAGAAAGTAGTCTGAAATGCCCCCTCAGCTGGATTTCTCTGGTTCCCCATCACACAAAAGCATACGACTTGATAAAACTAGAGTAAACCTATTGAGGATTAAACTATGTTTCCAGCTATAGTGATAACTAATCATAAGACACATACCTTAAAACAGAAGCCGATTTATGGTATGACCTTCTCAAGATTTCCCTGTTTTCATGAGTTCAGAAAATAACTCTAAATTACACATAATAAATCTACCAAAAATGTTTTTTTCCTACTTTTTCCTAGTCTTTGAATAGAAGTTGGTAGTTCTAGTTCTTAAGAGAGCACTATTCTCTCCGGAAAACAGCCTCAGCTTTTGTCAATTATAAGGCATCACCGGTCTTGGACAACCTTGTGCACTTATAATAAAAATCAGCATATTTTTGAATCCCTAGAAAGGGCAGCATGCTTGATCCCCATTGCTTCCATTATAACTGTGCAGTGTAGGCAAGTTGGTCTGCAATGGGAATCTGGGGAAACAGAGGGTGGAAGGCAATGTCCCCATGTCAGATAACAATGATTAAACAAATCTGAACTAGCCCAATGCAGACAGGCCCTGGAAAGAACTCAGAACTATAGTGATAGAGGTTTCTGTTCTCCCCACGGAGAAAGATTAATACATACTTGTTATAACCACATAGCTCTCTGTAATCTTCATTTAAAAAGATGATAAGCAATATGGGTCACGCTGGGTAAGAGCAAAGAAGATATCCTATACAATGTAAAAGGTATACTTTTTTTTACAATGATTGATTAGGTTTTGTGGAGGGTCCAATTCTGTCCTATATTAACTGTTAAGCACAGTTCTACAAACATATTCCTCAACTCTCAATGGCTACATTGTATTGGTGTACTTGTGGCTCACCCCATGGGGTGGCGGATGAGGCCTTGTATATTTCCCCTCAGGTGGAAATTGAGTGTCTTACCCCCAGAAAGGCAGGGTGAGTGTTGTTTTAGCAAACTGGTGGTGAACAAAGTATCTCAGGAGCTCTACACTCTCTACCTTCCCATCCCAGAGATGCATTGTATGCTGCAGTGTGAACTCTGCTTTCCTTCAGTCTTTGCTAAACAACTGCCAGTAAGAGAGGTCTGTAGGAGCCGGGAGGGAACAGTCCAGCTACAACTGCCCCTTGCTGCTTGATGCCAGGCCTGCTCTGTGGCTGTCATTAAACAGCCTGACAAAATCTACTGAGAGGCGGAAAAGGTTTTTCATTTCACAGTTCAAGGACTGTCAACAGGAGCAGGAAACTGGCAGCTGCAGGACTGTCCAGCATCTTGGTCACCCTAGTCTCCACAATCAGGAAGCAGGGAGTGACAGACTCTTGTGCTCAGGTCCCTTTCTCCTCCTCTTCAAACGGGAATTCCATCCCAGACAACTGAGCCATCTCCTGTGGGTGGGTGTTCCCACCCAAATTTCCCTAATCAAGATGATGCCTCCTGGGCATCCCCAGAGGTCTGCCTCCCAGGTGAGTCTAGATCTTATCAGTTGAGTTAACACAAACCATGGAGATGATGCCAGTCACTGTGTGTCCATAGTCCACATCTGTGCAGGTCTGCAGCTCAGCCCAATCTCATCAGGCTTTCTCCCGGGGCGGCTACTTTGGATAAGGGTTTTTGGTCCTCTCTTGTTTAATCAGGTCTGTGATGACAGTAGTAAAGCTTCTGTCTACTTTATCCACTGATTTAGATTCCTCGATCCTGTGTGAAGATGCTGTCTATGGATATCCGTTTCTGAATGAGTGATGTCTGCCAATACAGTGGCAGATAACACAAGTTTTTAGTTTCTTCTAACTCTTATGTTTTAAGTTATAGGCAGGGAATAATTTTCATACAGAATTGATATAAAACATAATAGGTTTTAAAATTTTATATGATACAATTTAATTAATTCTGAGTGCCACACCATTGGATTTAAAATGCCATCCTTTGGAGTGCTACAGCTAAATAGGGTGATCTTTTGCATATATGTGGTATTTAGATTTATTTTAAAAGAGACATGCAAAGTAATAGCCTTATAAAAAGAGATACGGTTCTAGGAGCCAGAATAATTATATGGATATGATGCCAAGATGCTGATGAGAATTGATTGTGTATTCAATAATAATAGCCAAGCCTCCAGGAGGAACACATAGGACTTTGTGCCCCTCAAGGCCATGGAGGTCTTTCCCCTTGTCACAGTAGTACAACAGAGGAACTTGTTCCATCTCCCCTGTGGTCTCCTTAAGGAAAGCAAACAACTCCCTTTTGTCACCTAAAACACTTTATTCATTTCAAAATAGCCACCATGACACACTGGCTATTTTAAGTTTCCCATTGTTTGTCTAAAATAGATGGTGTGGGCTGAGTGTGTTCTGAAAACTGTTTGCTTGGTGAGCTCATTACTTCATGTCAACTTTCAGAATGGCAGCTTCTAACAGTTTCCAAATATTCCTTCCAAAGCAGGTCAAAAGAATGTCACTGTTTAAGTGTGTGGCTTTCGGATTGTGACAGAGCTAGACGTTAGTCTGAGGGACAGACAGGCAAGGCACACTGAAGACCATCTCTCTGGCATGGAGTCAGTCACATTTTTCAGAACCTGGAAATAAGACACCACGACATTTCAGTTTTCAGTGAAGGTCAAGGTCAGACCTGGCACAGATGACAGGGCTTAACTGATACAGACAGGATAAATCAGGTTCAACAGGCCCAGGCTTGGTTTCAACTTCCCAAAACATTCTTCACTCTATTGCCCATTTTCTTTAAGACAGTAGAAATGACATCCCATGAAGGGAATTCAGTTGTGCTTAGGAAGTTCCTATGCCATCTGCTTGATTTCAAAGCATTTTACGGCCTTTCCAGTGGGATCAGCCTTAGCCCCTATGTTCTTTGTCCATTGTATTTCCCAATGTCCCTGTCCACATGTTTGCAAGGTCTATGGCTGCCTGTCATAGTGAAGTTAGTCTGTGAACAGAATTCTGTGGCTTCACAGCTTTTCACATCTTGTCCCAGTGTGCTTTTCCTGGACTATGAATCTACTGACTCCTCAATGACAGTAGTCCAAATCCCACCTTATTAGAGAAGATTTATTCCCTGAGAAAGTTGGCCACTACCTTCTCTGACTTCTAAATTGCATTTTGGGTGATAAGCCCAGGTTTTCAGGTTAAAATTTATCATGTTAACTTTAGCATGTGAAGTTCTTAGGATTGGACTGAAGCTCGTATTTTAAGCACATCACTTGAAAATTGACTGCTCATTGTAGGTATCCAAAAGTTTAAAAAGTAATTTTCACTAAGACTGAAAATCTAAGTAGTTGCATACTTTAGTTCAGAACACCAGCACAGTAAATTGCAAGTTAGGCTTTGTTACCAGATTAAAACTTGCGTGGATCTGCCGTCCTTTGTGATTTCTCCTTGATGTTCAGGAGTTTCCATAGAAGTCAGTAGCAGCTGAAGAGGACAGAGTTTAGTAGGTTTATCCTCTTCCTAAATAGTGGAAGCTGGAAGGCTGGGGTTTGCATTCCAGTTCTGCCAGTGTCTGAGACTTTAGAGAGAAAACGTCAAGATAAACAGAAAAATTCAGAAACAAATTCATTAGCAAAATCATAGTAATAATAAAACAGGTGTGATGTGTGCCTCTAAATGTGTGGAAGGCATTGGTACTCAGCAGTCATTCAACTCTTACATACAGAAACTTACTTCTGGCTAAACAACAGACAGGGTACCCCATTTTCTGTGTCTCTTGTCCAACTTCTCTACAACTGAAAGGGAATCCATTTTGAAGCTACAGACACATAAAGAAAAGGCCGAGAACCATAACGAGATGACATCGAGATGGAGGAAAGAGCGGAGGATGGGCTAACAGCAGAGGAAGCTGAATTCTGTCATCTGCCCACAGTACACCTCAGCTGTAAAGAAGCATGCTTATGTTGAAAGTCATGGAAAGTCTCAGGGTTGAGACCCCAGCTCAGTGTGTAGACCAAAATAAAAACAGGGAATGCAGATGGAGAGAACAAGTCAAACTGTCACCAGCTCTGAGATCAGTTGTTTGGTTCAATGTACCCTTCTGAATGCCAGTAGGATCATCGTTCCTTCCCTATGTTGTTAAATAAACAGGTGTTAAATCAGCGTTAAAGAGAAATGGAAAATTGTGGGTAGATGAACTCATCTAGGCTCAAAGGTAGATGCCAAGACAAATATGTATGAGCAGAGAAGGGAAACAAGAAAAAAATCACTCAGAAAATATGGATGAATCAGAGAAAAAAACTGGATACACGAGGCAAAAGTAATATTTCAAAAATTAGTGGTGACGGCAGTGGTAATGTGCGCACTTCGGGGGTCGCCATCCTCTGTTTCCCTCAGCGGCTCTCTACCTTATATTTTGAATCAGTCACTCAAAGAATCTGGATATCATTGCCCTGACTTGACTGGACTCACCAGCAAGTCTCCAGAAACCTCCTGTCCTTCCTCCCAGCACTGGTAGAATTGCTACCACCACTCCTGTGTGTGTGTGTGTGTGTGTGTGTGTGTGTGTGTGTGTGTGTGTGTGTGTGTGTATGTATGTGTGTGTGTTTCATAAGGGTGGAGGTCACAGAACTCAGGTGTGTGTGGCCACAAGCTAACTGAGCTGTGTTCTCTACCCCAAATGATTTTTTTTTAATTTCTAAAATTCAGATAGTTTTTAGAAGGGTATTATGACTTTAAGAAAGTACATTTAATATAAATGTAAATATAGTACTTATTTGAGGCTTTAATGAGAAATTTTTTAGATCTCACTCAACAGGTAGAAGTAAAATATAGAATAAAGGAAAATGTTTAACTGAAGAAAAACAAATTGGAGAGTAAATTAGGAATTACAAATACATGAAAAAATAAAATAGCCTGGAAGAAATTACTAAGCAGACCACTGAGTGAATTTAAAGGGTCAGGTGTGTCAGCACCTGCCTCTATGCGCACCCTGGGGAGTAGAGGTAGAGGCGGGAAAAGCAGGACACAAAAGCTAAAGTTTTTGGCCAGCCTGGAATACAAGAAACAAAAGATCATGAAAACACAACAGATTAAAAAAAAAAATCCTTTATTTTTTTGAGATGGCTATGGCATGAAATTCTAGATTTCAAGGACCCCCTGGGATATTGCCACAGTTACCTTAGCAGGAAAGTTGACACCAACTATAGTCACCTGTGAGGAGGAACTTCACCTGAAGGAAGTGCAGAACCCAGCACTGTGCCTGGCTCTGCGAGGCAGTTCTTGGACTGCACTGATGCAGGGGAGTTCAGCCCACAGTGGGCAGGGGAGTTCAGCCCACGGTGGGCAGAGCCATTCAGGGGCAGCTGAGCTTGGACTCTATAATGGGAGCAATCCCAGGCAGGCAGCCAGCAACCAGACTTTCTTCCTCATGTAGGCTTAGTGCCTTCTTTCAGGCTCCTCCCTTCAGGGCTTGCCACAGCTTCCATCAGGGACGGATTCTGACCTTCCATCAGGGATGGATTCTGACCTGGGAGTTGTATGTAAGATGAAATAAGCCCTTTTCATCCCAGCTTACTTTGGATCACAGTTTTATCACAGCAGAAAAGTGAACACTGGGGTTAAGTCAAGAAATCACGCAAACTGATGTATGCTAATGTGCAGTTTTAAAGTGAAGGAAAGACCCATTCTCAAGGGCTCTTGCTGTCCACATGTACATACATACGCATCTTCAGTTGTTTGCATGTTCATTTCTCTGATACACATCTACATCTGATCACACCCAAGGCCTGGGAATCCAGAGAGACATCATGATTTACAAATTATCTCAACACAGTTGGAAATGGTACTGATCGAATCCAGAAGAGTATGTACCATATCGGTAGATGTATGCATTAGATGATTTAAATCTGAATAGACTTGGGGAGAAGGAGGCCGTGTGGGAAGTGGTGTCTGACAGGAAGGACTGCGTCATCCGTGTGTCTTCGAGGGCGGCATTGACCTGGCTGCTTCCTCCTTTAGAAAAGTTGTGAACTTTCTAAAGTTAGTTCCCACCTCAGTGATGTTCTACCTCACCTTGGACTCAAGGTGACTGATCCCGCGTACACTGGATAGAGTCCATGCAAACCCTGACTCAGAGTGTATCTGTCATTCTTGGAAATTGTTTCTCTTAGTGTACTGATCAACAAAGGAAAGTCTGAATAAAAACTTTGTAAAGTATATCATCCAAATAAAACAACAAAATAATCAAAGTACTTCACTTTTCATGTTTTATTCTCCCTCCACGTCAATACATAAACTTTGCTAATAAGGAGATGACTACTTGGGAATTTTTGAATAAAAGCCATTTTCTTCAAATACACCTTTAACCTTGCATAGTCATTTGCATAATTTCTAGTTGGTGTCACAGAACCCAGCGGTCAGTGACCAACAAAGTGGATCTCAACCTGAAAAAGACAAATGAACAAGTATTAGTGTTTGAACTGTAAAATTCGTTTTGTCCAATGCCTGGCCAAATGGGAGAATCCGATTGTGCTCCTCTGTGGCTCCTCTGTGGTTCTTGAGCTCCAGCCCCTGCCTTCCTCCAGGCTCCTTTTGCAGCTGTCAATTAAGTACCTCTAATGAGGACACCAATAGCTGCTTAGAGATATGTCCCCTCCCTTGAGTGCTGGCTCCCTGAGAAGGGATGTCTTTTTAGGCCGAGTCAATTAAACCCCAGTGAAATGTCTGAAAAGAAACTGTCAGTGGCAGACCCAGCAATATTTGGAGCCTTTAAACTCCCCACCTACTCTTAAGTTTCGCTTTGTAGTCCTTGTTATGTGTGGTTGACCTTAATTATCCACGACCTTGAAGAGGGTTAGTATTTTATGGTAAAATCGTGCCATGCTGAGTGAGACACGGTGTTTTGATTTCATTGACTCCATGCTGAATGCAGTATAGCTAGAGATGTCAGAAACATTTTAATGATGTAGAATGCCAGTTTAGTTAAGGAGGCAGAGACGGACATGAAATATGCACACATTGACACAAACAAGCACACACACCCATGTACACATACACACCACATGTATCTATATAGTCACAAACATACACATGTACATATATTCACAAATACACACATCTATACTCATGCATGTGTATATATACACACACAAACACAAAGGCACACATTCACATATACACACAATCACACACAAAACTACAAACATAAGCACATACAAGCATGCATGCAAACATACCATATGCATACATATTTACATAAATATGATGTAAATACATCATATACATATATTCACAAACCAAAAAACCAGACACACATGCATATACAAACAAAAGCACAAAAATCATATACACAAACACTGGAACATATGCTAACAAACACAAACACTCAAACACAACAAAACATACGCCTGCACATATTCACACAATCCAAAGCACTCTTACAGACACACAAATACACATAAACCGCAAACACATATTCACATATCCACACACAGAAGTACAGAGGCACACAAGCCAAAACCACACATACACACACACATTAAACTTCTTTGAAAAAATCTGCATTCAAGCAGCTAACCCTTTAGCTGTTTCTAAGTGAAACTTAACTGTAAAAATAATGTGCCTCTGCACACAGAGATGCAGAAATATCACCTTGATTTTGCAACATTACAGAAAGATAATGCTTGTGGAATTCCAAGAAAGCTAAAGTTTAATAGCAGAAATCCTTTCATTCTAAAAATTGATTTCTAAGCTATATTGCTACTCTTTATTTTCTAAAACACTGGATTTGAACTTGCAAAACATGTAGGTGGCAAGGTTGCTGCCATTTTTGATGTAATACAGTGTATTACGTCCACTGCCATCTGGTTTGACCCATTTGTAAATACACTGATTGGTCCAGAGAATGCTGCTCTTCGTTGTATTGTTTTAATAAAGTTTGTCTCTTTCTCGCTGGAAAACACTCTGATTGGACATTTTTTTTTACACCCCTGTCTGTCTGTTGTCTTCTAGCTATTACTTTCAAATTACTTTTGTCCTTGGAGGATGTGCTAAGGGCTCAGTTATTATGTAGTTGAATTAAGATACATTGTTGTATGTTCTTAGAATTTGTTATTGTGAAATGATATTAGCTGTCTTCACTGATCTGAATTATAATTTAAATGTCTTCCTGCCTGTATCTTAGCCTTCCTAGATCTGCTTTCAAATAAGTTCAGGAACTGAAGATTGAAATACAGCACAGATCCAGTTAGTTCTCATCTGTGTGTGATAATGCAACTAATCAGTTGCTCTTTATCTGAAGTAGCCTAGTATGGTCACACAGAGAGCCGAATGTGAGAGAGACTAGCAGATTTACAGAAGGATTTTCAGCCTTCCATGACCCGCAGGTTGAGCCCCACACCTGCTGTGACTACCAGGAACTTCGGGCTCCACATGAGCAAGAATCTGACACCCTTTGACTCAGCATTAACCCTGGTCCCTCTAGTTTCTCTTTGGTTCACTTCCTGACCTTCCCTTTCAATTAAATTTTCATCAAATATCTATTTTTATGCTTATACACCTCCAGAAAGGGTACTAGGCTATTTCACACAGAAATTAGGAAACTGGAAGGCAGGCCATTTTAAAGATGGTTTCTTTCATGATGTCATATTGTAAAGAGTTTTGAAAGGCTCATCTCTGAGCAATCAAAGGATCAAGTCTAACTTTACCATTACCCTAGGCATCACTCTTTGATGGATTAAAAGTGCTTTGATCAAATTGACATCTGCAGCTTCAAGGACACAATGGGGATGTTTTAGGCTTGTATTCAGAAGGGAAATTGGACTTCAGGACATGGAAAATAAGGTCCAGGAACACTAATGACCACATTCATGACTCTGAATATATTTCTAGGTCTGGCACTATGAATCTTTGCTATGAAAGCAAAATAGTGCTTTACCCATAGGAAAGATGATATTGTCCTTAACTTGAATGATTACTTTAAAATGCTGACAAGTGGGGAAATGGCTAAAAGTGTAAAGAGGTTTGATGTCAAGCCTGAGGACCTGGGTTCAGTCTCTGGGAACCATAGTGTAGAAGGAGAACCAACTTGTGCAAGTTGCTTTCTCAATGCCGCAAGTGTGCCCTGCATATGTGGACATACTTACATTTACACACACTCCTGCAAACATGCACTAACTGAATAAATGCAATTTATTTCTTTAATTCAGAAGTTCTGTGGAAGAGCGACATGGAAAGCTCTGTTTGGTTAGAATTTGTAAAATTTGTGTGTTTTTGATACAGGGTCCCATTTATAGCATTGTAAGCCTGGAACTTGTTGTCTAGACCAGGCTAGCCTCAGACTCAGAGATCTGTCTGCCTCTGTTTCTGGCATAGTGGGATTAAAGGTGTGCGCCACCACAACAGGTAATTTCTAGTGATTTCATATGTCATGTTATTTCAAATAATCATTCTACTGGGCACTTCTTTTTCCATACATAAACTCTGAAAATAAGCAGGAATTTTATGGTTTATCTCCAGAATGCAGATGTTGCCAAATATGATGCAATTAGATGTTTCAGTGGAATCTGCATGTTCTTTTGAAATGCTGAAATGATTAGTTCATAAATTTCCTTCTGGTAAACTTAGCATGTTATGTTGAATTATCGATATGATGCATGCCCATGTATATTTGTTAGGATATTATATATAAATACCTGAAACCAGATTAAAAACAAGAGAAATTTACTTTTTCCAGTTCTGAAATGTGCAGGGTGCATACTCACAGAGGAGGGATCTGTATCCTCACTTGTTAGAAAGGGAAATGCCAAGCTAGCTGAGCACTCAAGTAAGTCTCCTTCAGGAGAATCTTCATCCTATTCTTAGGGAAGAGGCCTCATGGTGTGAGAATTCCCTCTTCCCACTGCCTGTTCATTCCTGGTATCTGAATGAGGCTAATAGCATCACCACCCTAATAAGATCTCAAATGGTGAGCCAAGATAAACATTCACTCCTGTTTGACTTCTCTCAGGTATTTACCACAGGCTTGAAAGGTTTATCACACCTAATAATAATAACGTCTTGCATTTCAAAGCACATTTTGTATAAAACCAATAAAAGTCATTGCAAGAAAGCTCTTATTTTTTATTTATTGATTGATTTTATGTGTGTCTGTGTGATTGTATGTCACGTGTGTGAGTCCCTGAAGAGGCTAGAACAGGGCTTCAGAAACCCTGGAACTGGAGTTACAGGAGGTTGTGGAGCACCTGACATTTGTGCTAGGGACTGAACTCAGATCCACATCAAGAGCTCTTAACTGCGGAGCCATCTCTGTAGTCCCCAAGTGAGTGTCTGAAGATACTGATTCCAGATGTAATTCTTGTTAGATGCATTTTCTATAAGATAAAAAGCTGAGATCTTCATGTTTATTGTTTTCAAAAAATTGTTACACTATTTTGTATGTTCACACACACATGTGTCTGTGTGTCACTGTAATTGTTTAGAGGTCACTGAAATTGACTCTTTTTCTACACTGTGCTTCTCAGGGATTGAACTCAGATTTCAGGCATCTTTTCATGCCATTCATCTCACGGGCTCTTCATATTCTTAAACGTGTGCATCGGTGTTCCCATCAGCTCTCCGTCAGCTTGGCCCCTTCCTAGGAGGCTGGAGGGTTGCACCTGACTAGCTCCAGTAAGATAACAAAATCTGTGGTGCCCATCCCCCTGCTCTGGGACCACACCAGTCTTACAACTGCAAAACTCACTCTTCTGGGCTATAGCCCCTCCTGTTCCCATCAGCTCTCCGTGGGCTTGTCCCCTTCCTGCTGAAGCTACCAGCTGGGAGAGTTAGACAGATGCCTTACACCAGGTTACCATTTCCCCACCCTGGGACGAGTCCCATTTTCTAGGCACCAGGGCTCTAACCCTCTCTGATACCTAGTCAGAATCTGCCCAGCTAATTGCATCACTCCAGCTTGAGCCTAAGGTCCTTTGCCATCCTGGAGAGCTCTTGGCTAGTCTGCCTGGCTCCATCTGTCCCCTCCAATAAAAAATCAAAACAGGGAACCCAAATCAAAGACCAACTAGATAAACATATCCGATCAGAAAGCAAAAGCATCAATATAAGCAGAATCAAAATTCAACGCAACAAAGGCAGGCCTGTGTTTCTGATCAGACAACCAACCAACAAAAGAAAGCCATATGCCCAAACTACAATGAAAAAAAATAATATGAAAAATCAAAATAATACATTCCCACCCTACCCCACCAGTCCTACAGAAGTGTTCTACAGTGAGTACTACCAAGAAGAACCAAAAGGTCAGAGAATTTAACAGAAAAATAAAAACAAGATAAAAAGTTCAATGAACTGAAAGAAAACACAAACAACTCAGAAATAAGACTGAAGCTAAAAATATGACTATCTGGATGAATGAATTGACAAAGGCAATTCAGAGTTTAAAAATTGAATTCATCTAAGAGATAAAATTATTGAAGAAAACTCAGGCCAAAATGAGGATATAATTTAAAAACTCAAGTCAATTTGAAATAAAAGAGTAGAAACCAGAAAATCAAGACTGATGGTAATGTTGAAGAATTCAAGCACTTAAGCAAAGAAAATGAAAAAAAAAACAAGACAGAGAAGGGAATACACAGGAATTGTGGGACACCATGGAAGAACAAATTGATTCATCATAGGCATAGGAAGGAGAAGACTTATAGGTCAACGGCATTGGCCAGATCTTCAACAGTTACAGAAGAAAATGTTCCTAAATTGGGGACAGTCATAACCCTACAGAAAGAAGCACACAGAACACCAAATACACGGAATGATAACAGACACTACCCATGTCATATTATGGTACAATCACTAAATGTACAAAGAGAGAAAACTGAAAGGTATAAGAGCAAAACAGTGTGTCACGCACATTTAAAAAATCAGAATTACAGTTGATTTCTCAGTGCAAGCTATGAAAATCATAAAGCCTGGTATTCCAAGACTGAAATGATCATAGATGCCAACATAGAATACTTTACCTAGCAAAACTTTCTTTCATAGTTGAAGGAGGCAAGAAAAATCTGCAGTAATACTACTTAGATGAAAGAATGTATATCCACCCAACCAGACGTACAGAGAACACTTGAAGCAGTACAAAGGACAGAAGAAATGAATCCCTATACCCAAGAGGCTACAGAAAGAAAACAAATGAAGATACAATTATGGAAACACAAAATAGGACCGAAACCACAAACATAAATTGAACTGACAGTAATCAATACAGAGCTTTCAATAATATCTTTAAATATCAATGGCCTCAACTCGAGTCAAAATATACAGACTAGTTGAAAGGATTAAGTAACACAATTCATCTTTCTCTTGTCTATAAGAAACTCATCTGACCTTCAAGAATACATATTACCTTAGGATGAAAGACTTGGAAAAATATTCCAAGCTAGAAACAATAAGAAAAAAAAAGGATTTGAAATTCTAATATCGGATGAAATTGAATTCAATTTAAAATTAATCAGAAGCGATAAAGAAGATCACTTCTTTCTGATCAAGGTAACAACTGACCAAGAAGACATAACAATCATGAACATATATGTGCCAAAATCTGGTATACCATATTTTATAAACTTGGATTTCATGAGACTGACTAACCACAGCTCAGTGATAGTATGTGAATTCAATATTTCACTTTCTCCAAAAGACATATTGACTGGCAAAATAAATAAGAGAAACATCTGAATTAAATGACATCATACTTCGAATGAACCTAACAGACCTCTACAGAATATTTCATCAAGCACCAATGAACAGACATTCTGCTCAGCAGCCCATGGGATTTCTCTAAGACAGACCACATACTGCATCATAAGGAAATACAGGATCATTGAAATAATCCATGCATTCTATCAGACCAAAACTCAATAAAGCTTAGAATCAACAACAAAAAAAGCTCTAGTTATTATATGAACTCATGGAAATTAAACAGTCCACTCCAGAAGGATGAATGCATCAGAGGAGAAACTGAGAAAGAAAAATGGGTATTTCTTGAACTAAATGAAAATGACAGTGTAAGACAAAACTCTGGGGAGCATTCCTAAGGGGAGTGCATAGCTTTAAGTGCCTATATTAAAAAACCAGAAAGAGGTGGTCATGAGAGCACATACCTTTTCTTACAGCACTCAGGAGGCAGAGGCAGGCAGATCCCTGTGAGGTCAAGGCCCGTCTGGTTTACATAGCAAGTTCCAGGACAGCTGGGTTACAGGAAGACTCCGTCTCAACAAGATGAAAATCAGAATGAACACAAGTCCATAATTTAAAAGTACAATTTGTGATTCTAAAAAGGTAAGAAAAAATGAAACTCAAACCCAGGAGTAGAGAAGAAATAAAAATCAAGTCATAAAAATGAGCCAATAAAACAATACAATGAACCAATGACTCAAAGACCTAATTCTCTGAAAAACTGAACAAATTAGACCTTGAACCCAGTTAGCCAAAAAATAAAGAGCAAATCCAAATAAACTACAATAGAGGCAAAAGTGGAATGATTATAACAGACATCAGAAATTTCTAGAATATTATAAGGGAATACTTATCAAATCTGTACTCTATTTAATTTGAAAATCTAAAAGCAATGAATGAATTTCTAAATACATAGAAACCACCAAAGTAAAACCAAGAAGTCAACAGCATAAACAGATACATAACAAATAAGAAAATATCAAACATTAATTCAAAGCCTCCCAAGTAAAAGTATCCAGGCCCAGATGGATTCACTGCAGAATTTTACCAGATCTTCAAAGAAACCTACAGTCAATACTACTTATATCATTAAAACTGACAAAATAGAGGAGAACTCCCAAGTTATTTTTTGGAGCCAATATTTCTCGAATAACAAAATCAGGAAAAGATTCAACAGCAACAAAATTACGGTCCATATCCCTAATGAACATAGATGCAAAATTTCCCAACAAAGTGCTCACAAACCACATAGAGATGCATACAAGATAGATCATCCACTGAGATCAAGTGGACTTTATTTCACAGACATAGGGATGGTTCAATATCCATAAGGCAATAAATATAATACATTATATAAATGGACTTAATGAGAAAAATTATTCAATCAAGAGAAACAGAACAGGCCTCTGACAAAATCAAACCTGCATTTTTGTAAATGTCCTAGAGGGATTTGAACTGAATGGAACTCAGCTCCACATAGTTGAGGGTATATACAACACAAACACAGCCAGCATAATTCTATATGGAGAAAAACTTTATTCCTATTAAAATAAGGACAAGGCTTTACACTATCCCCACTTCCTCTCTCAACATAGTGGGACAAGAGAAGGAAATTACAAGGATGCTAATTGGAAAAGAAGACTTTATTATTATTTGAAGATGCTATGGTATTACACAGAAGAGACACCAACAATTCTACCAGAAGACTTGTAGAAATGTTCAATACTGTCAGCAAAGTGGCAGGTTACAAAACCAGTCTTTGAAAACAAGTAGTCTTTCTATATACACATAACAAGTAATCACAGAATTTAGAGTCACACTTCTATTCACAATAACCCAAAAACTATTTAGACATAAATTTAACCAAGTACATCAAAGACCTATTCAATGAAAACCTTAAATCATAAAAGAGACTGAGGAAGACATGAGGAGATGGAAAGATCTATGTTCATGAATTGATATGATCAACATAATGGAAACGACCGTTTCTACCAAAAGTCATTTTACAGATTTAATGCAATCCTAATCAAAATCCCCATGGCATTCTTCACATAAATAAAAAGAATCAATCCTAAAATTCATGTGGAAATACCAAAGACCATGGACAGTCAAAGCAATTTTGAGTACAATGATCAATTGTAGAGGAAGCAGCATCACAGAACTCAAATAGGGTTACAGAGCTCCAGTCATAATACAGTATGATATGGGCGCAAAAGCAGATGTGTAGATGCATGGAACATAATAGAAAAGTCAAACATGACTGCATGCAGTTACAGCCACCTATAATTGACAAGGTTATCAAGGACACATACTGGAGGACAGACAGCATATTAAACAAAGATTCTGGCAAATATAAATCTTACCCTATAGAAAAATGAACTATGACCCATATATATCACCCTGCACAAAAGCCACTTCCAAATGAATTCCTCGACCTGATACCAGCTTCAAGTATGGGCTTTCTCTTAGGAAACAGACCTCAATCCAATTTGAAAGCTTTTTGTTACTTCTATATGTTCATGCTTCTGTAGGGATTTTAAATGTCCTTTCTTGGTTTCTCTCTTATCAAATTTCATTCAATAGGGTGAAGTTTAACTTCCATGACTTTGTACACTGATTTCCATTTCTATTTTTATTGATACCAAGCTTTATTCCTTTATGGTCAGATAGAAGACAGGGTACTATTTCATTTTCCCTAAATTTATGGAGAGTCGTTTTGTATCCTAATATGTGATCAGTTTTGGAAATAGTCTCCTGGCCTGCTGAGAAGAAAGCATATTACTTGGTGTTTGTGTGGAATGTTCTGTGAATGTCTTTTTGTCCATTTGATTCATGGGTTGATTTGACACCAGGGCTTCTCTGTTTAGTTTTTGTCTGGTTGACCTGCCTATTGGTAACAGCAGAGTATTCCCAATCAATGTTTTATATCTAATAGATTTTACTTTATGAAAGTGGTTGTACCGGTACATGGTGTATATGTTTTCAGTATTTTGATTTCATCTTAGTTTATTTTTCATTTCATAAGTATGACATGACCATCACTATCTTTGCTGTCTGGTTTTATTAGAAGTATATTTTTCAGATATTAGTTTGGTATCACTTTTCTATCCTTTTACCCTAAGGTGTCATTGATGGTGAGGTGCATCTCTTGAAGGCAGCAAATTGATGGAACTTGTTTTCTAACCCAATAATTTTTTTAAAACTGGGATTTGATAATATTACAAATTATTATTGATCAATATTTATTCATTCCTATTTAACTGTTTTGGTATAATTTATTTATTCTTTGTGTGCTCTTGAGAAAATTTAATCTCTTTTCAGATAGAATATTTTGGGACACTAACCTGACAGAATAGAACGTAATAAAAAAGGAAGAATGTATGAATTTCAGGTGGGAAGCTATGGGGTGCCATTGGAGAACAGGGCATAAAGAAGATTATGATTAATTGAGATGATCTATATGAAATACACAATGCTTCAATTAAAAACTGAAATGAAGAAAAAAAGGCTTAAATTATGTAAGAAAGAAAAAAAAATGGAATCCTTTTCCATCAAGGATTCTCTGTAGAGTCCAATTCATGGACATAAACTTCTTAAATCCGTTTTTACCATGGAAGGTTTTTCTTTCTCCTTTGATTACATCTCAGTTTTGCTCTGCATAGTGAGCTGGAATCTGTTTGATATTTTCTTTTTTTTTCCATGATTTGTAGGACATGGGTCCATGCCCTTCTGGCATTCACACTCTCCAGTGAAAAATCACTGTTTCTTGGACAGGCCTGACTTCATGTGATTTGATCTTCTTCTCTCACAACTTTCATTCTTTGCTTTGTATGTTTAGTTTCTGGAGTCAGATGATGTGTGTATTAGCTACTTTCCATTGCTGCAATAAAACACGTACCAAAGAAACTTATAGGAAGAACAGTTTATTTGAGCGTGTGGTTCCAGAGGAATCAGAGCCCATCATGGCCAGGAGGCACGGTGGCAGGGTGGCAGGGTGGCAGGGTGGCAGGGTGGCAGGAGGCATGGTGGTAGGAGGCAGGGTGGCAGGTAGCACAGTGACAGGAGACAAGGTGGCAGGAGGTGACCAGAGCAGTAGTGGAGTGGGAGGGCGGAGCTCACATTTTTAAGCAGGCACAGGAAGTGGCCCTTCTCCTTCTTCAGACCTCCCACTGTTTTCTCCACTGATTCCCATACTAGCCCCACACTCTTTTCATGGAGGATGCAAGTAGCTTAAGCATTTCTTCTCTATCCTTAGCAAACAAAATCTAAGTAAAATCTGTGACTCTTGTATAACTTATGTAAAAAGACTTATTAGTCTTAGAGTATTTAATCAGAAATGCTATTAATTATTAATGGGACTAAATGTTTTCTTGTTTGTATAAATTAAAATATCTACACAACATTTTTTTTACTCAGCCTTGGGTTAACGTAGATTAAATCTAGACTTACTATCACTCATCTAATAACTATACTTCTTACAGCTTGAGTGTTCCTTCAAATCGTACTCATTCAGCACCAGCAAAGTGAGTTTAATAATGACTCCTGCCTACAAATTTCTCTAAAAATGCACTTAATACTTTCAAACAGTTGGAAGGAAAAAAGTCTATCTTTAAAAACTCTTCAGTGCTTGTCCTGGTTTACTTTAGATCTTAGACTAGGGCTAAGATTTATTTCTGCATGTACAACAGCTTTCTGTGATCAGGCCCAACCTAACAACAGAAAAAAATTACAAAAATAAATAAGAATGTCCTGCCTGAAAGCCAACACAGTCAAAAATGCTAACAAGAATCCCTGGTTCCATAAATCAGAGCTTCCTTGCCAGCAGTAAAATATCTAGCAGCTCCTGCTGCGTAAGCCAGAAGGTCTCAAGCTGAGCTCCTTTTTCAGCAGCAAGCTGCCCTTAGATAAATTGCACTGATGACTAAGTAAAACCCAGGTAATGTGAGACCAGAGTATAGCTAACATTCTTCACGTCACGCACCATTATCAGACTCAATGAAGCAAACCTTTGGAGATCAAAGAGAAACCATGTCCTCGCTGCTTTTTGCTGTGCTGAAAATTTTAGCTGCTGGTTAGTCTATTTTTAACTTATTTAAATGGAGCCAACTGCTTCCAGCTCAGGGTGCTGAGCTGAGGACTCTTGCTGACTTGTAAGACCCTGTCCTTTAGGAACTTCATGCCCTAGATTTCCCAATGCAGACACCATTTGGAAGCTTACATGTTTAAGATCTGATCTGAATCCCTTAGTCTCAGTGGAAATTAACTTGAAACTGATCTACTTGGAGAGAAATTCATATCAGGGGATTCAATACAAAAATCCTTAAAGGAAAATTGGAATTAAAACACACTGTAATCATAAATAGTTCTATTGGATTTTGAACTTGAAATCAATACAGACCAAATCTAGTCAAATATCACTAAATTAGAGGATGGTGTATGTTACAGATTTAGTGTGGGATGTACTGAGGTGTTATTAAAGCTAAAATATTTATTTGCTACTTTGTACAGTGACCCATCCTTTCGTGTCCAAACTCTATGTTCCAGGAAACTCTGTGGGGTTCAGGAACAATTTCCTTTTGTGAAACAAGGTCAACCTCAACCAAAGAAGGAAGCAGAGTACTGGAGGGTGTGCAGTCCTCAAAGAGCTACTCACGGACTCACAGGGGCCGCAGTTGAGATCCTGTAAGAAAGAGCAGTTTTCAGTGTTTGTCAGGCTTTGGGGGATGAAAGTGGAAAGGAAGAAAGAGAAAAAGTGCCTCCAATTCTGGGTAAGCCATCTGGCAGTTTCCTCAAGGATTTGCTCTCCTCTGGAAGGGCTGCTTTGGAATTCCTAACCCTGACTACATTCCCAAAGTGAGAATCCAGATGTTCCAGGAAGCAGTATCTGTCTCCGTGGGTGTTTCCTCAGCAGCTCCGCCGTGTTTGTCAGGAGAGGCGGATGTTGGAATATTCTTTCACTTTGCTTGTCTTTAAACACAGGGTTTTACAGAAAGGATGGTGGCATCACTTGAAAACTTGTTACCCCCTCACACCCACGCAGAGCACTCCACAGACACAGGCAGCAGCCCGAGCAAAGTCGCAGAAACAGGTAAATGATAATGAATACGTGTTCCCGTTTGAGTGGATGCCTATGTCAGCATCACAACAGCTCCCGCGAGGAAAGGACTTTGCAATGCCCTGCGATGTTCTGGAGCTGGGATCTCAGCACACTTCTCTGCAGTAGCACAGTGTTTGGTGACAGGGCCTGCAGAGTGTCATAGTTGCACTTCTTAAGGTCATTTTATTTTTTAAAGCAGTATTTATTTAATGGGTATGCCTGAGTTTGGAGGCTAAAATGGCCCACTGAACTAATTGCTTATTTGGAGAAACTGCTTAATGTTTTCCTGTAAGTTATTAGAATTATATATTCCTTTAAAGAATGAAGGCGCCAGCTAATTAGTCTCAGGGGGAAACACAGCTTCTGTATCTGTCTTTTGAGGTCTGGGATGTGATTAGCTGTGCTCGGTCACTGTGTCTTTGCTCCGGAGCTCCAAAACACAATGCACCATTTGGGAAATGATCAGGACCAGGGGCTGATGTCACACTGAATTATATTTCATTGTGAATCACTGGATTTGAGCATGGCTGGTGGGATGCCATCAAAAGCTGGACAAGGTAGTTGATGTCACAGTTAAAAGTTCTTTTTTAATGTATGAAACTTTTATTTGTTGTGAGTATCTTGTTGCTGTCTATGGTAGAGGTGTGGCAATCAGAAGACAATCTGCATGATCATTTCTCTCCCAATACCTTGTGGGATCCAGGGATTGAACTCAGATTGTCAGGATTGAAACTAGTGCCTTTAACCACTGAACCATTTTGCTGGCTGGAGAAGGTTTCTGTAAGCAGTGCTGAGTATCTTTGAGAATCAGATCCTTGCTGGGATTAAGCATCCATGGGAGACAGGCAACTTGCTTCAATTTTTTTTTCAATTCTGGAGTTACAGAAAATTATTTCATAACTTATGGACTTTTTGGTAATTCCATTACTTTGTTTAGGACTGGTTTGGACTTCTGTTTTCTTTTTCCAATGTGTGTGGGGCCTGTGTTTGTGTTTGTGTAAGTGTGTGTGTGTGTTTGTATATTTTCTATTCTGTGCATTTACTAAGAAATATCATGGAAGGTGGCACCCCTCGGCAGGTGGCCTGTGTGGTATAAGAAAGCAGGCCAAGCACAGGCAGGAGAGCCAGCAGTGTTCCTCTGTTGTCTGTTTCAGCTCCTGCCTTCAGGCTTTTGTCTTAAGTTCCTGCCCTAATGTCTCTCAGTGATGAGCTGTGACCTGGGAGATGTGAGATGAAATCAACCTTTCCTTCTCCCGTTTCAAGATGGCTTTGGTCAGTGTTCCTATCACAAGGGAAGAAAAAAGCTAAGACACAGCACTGAGACACAGCACTGAGACACAGCAGAAAGAGAGTGCCCAGTTTGGGTAAGTTAAGTTGTCCCAGCCTGGTGAACACCTCATGCTGGTCTCACTGTATCAGTCCTGCTGTTTGTTGATCAGCGTCTCTGGAACTCTGATGCATTGCTAATATAAACCAAGGCTGCCTCTTCATCTGTTTTCCCTGTTTGTGCAGGAAGGAGCCTCCTCTGCCTTGTCTAGCCTGCTCCATAAGGCAATGGGACATAAAGAGGGTTGATATTTAAGAGTTCTAAGAAAGAAGTGTGTCTACCCAGTGGGTTGGGGTACTTGTTAACGACATTACTGCAATGATTAAGTCCTCCATTTTCCCCACTGTAAAAACCCTGCTGTGAGTTTCAATCCGCAAAAAATTTGCTCTAAGAGGTCCCTTTTGTTGGATCCATCCTTGCAAATCCTTCTGAGTGGGTGTCCCCATTGCTTTTTATCTAGTGAAGAATGTCCATGCCATGTAATACCAACGCTTTTTTACAGTTTGGACTGGCTGTGATGAGGCCAGTGGCCATGTCTGCACCTAGCAGTGCAGACCCTTCCTCCTCACAGCACATGCACCAATGGGCTTGATCTGCTCTTCTTTGAACAGTGTCTGCTTCTCTGTGTCACTCTTACAACTTAGACAAAGAACAGGCTGATAGCCTTTTATAATCAGTCAAACCTTACCTATTTCACAAACATACCTATCAATGTCTGAGTAGACTATTATGTCTCCGTCTCTTCTTCCCCACTTTGTTTATGAATCCACTCTGGGGTGGTGTCTTTTGACTAGAGGACCTAGCACAGACTAAGTGACCTGTCTCATATGTGGGGAGTGACTTAGAGGTGTATGCCCTGGGACAGTATACTTGAAAATCAGTGAGGGATTTGGCAGGCTCTCTCATAGTCCCTGAAGTGTTTGTTGTCCTAGATGGACCTTCCTGTGATTGTCCACATCTCCTTTGCCCATGGTCCCATCAGAGATTGAGGTCAGTTCTGCTGCTGAGTCACTTCTCAGCATCTTACTGCCCCAAACATTGGCCACTATCTCGTTCCAGACTGTGAAGGATCCTCCTGATTCTCAACTTGATTGGATTACTAAACTGCTAGGGTACTGGTATCTGTGAGGAACCCAGCACTAATGATGGGTCTATGAAGACAATTCCAGAGATGATTAACTAAGAACCCGGCTGGACATCAGGCTCTCCTTCTTTGATTCTTGTCCCTCCAGGGCTCTGAGGGGTCTCAGCAGCATGTGCCCACCATCATGAGCTCCAACATGCCTTCCCCATGGTGGGCTCCACCCTCTCAAACACTAAAACTTTTTGTCCAGTAACTTGACTTTTGCTGGATATTTGATCACTCGATGTAAATAGTCCACAGACATAGTCCATCCTGGTGAAAACAGATCTCATCCCTGAGGAAGGACTGCCTTCATCTGGTGCAGCCTGTCAGTTTTCCGCACACCACCACATGCATTTTTACTCTTAGTGCTGTGCCACAAGGGGCTGCAGGGTCTGGGTCCTACTACACTAAAGTCCAAGTGACATGTAAATGTCCTTGAGAGCACTGGAAGATGAGGCGCTGAGCTGTTAGGCAGGCATGCCTGAATATGGCCACAGACTGGGTACAGAGCATGGTCTCCTGATGTGATGAGCATCTGGAGATGAGCGACCATTTGGTCTTGGCTGGTGCTCAGCACAGATAAGACTGATGCATACTCCCAATCATCCTTCCTAGAGCAGGGCAGCTCCACATCTAAGCTAAAGCCAAAATCCCATAGAACTCAGGTCTTATCTTCTGGTCCCACATGCCCACCTAATTACATCTGCAAAGAACACATTAATTATTGGGGGTAGTACCGAGGTGGTGCTCTACCAGGACTGTGAGGCAGTTTAAAAGCTTGTTTTCCCGTTTCCAAACTCAGACTAGCTCCTTTTAAATCAGTCAGTAAATGGGTCTGTCTGGTGGCCCAGCAGCATCATGAGGATTGTGTTGCCCTGGGTCTTACCTGGTACTGATATATGACTACCTGATTCTTACTCATAAGATAATTTAAACTATTATGTAGTGCCTGTTGAAACTGATTTTCAGTACTCTTCATGGGAGATGTTAGATCAACAGGGTTAGGGTTGTCTATCAGAGGGACAGATTCTTAGCGGTTAAGTTGATGAATGCAATGTGGCCAGACTATGTGTCTGAGGTGGTGTCCGTAGAGAGTAAAAACCAAGCCGTGACCCCAATCCCACAGTAGTGGATAGACAGCACAAGCATCTTTACAGTAGCGTAGGAATGGTCCAAGAAAATTGATGCTGATCTCCTAACTACGGGGAGCAAAGGCATTGACTAAGCCTGGCTCTGTGTATCAGGATCTCAGAGATGACAAGTGTTCCAGCACAGAAGTGATTCCACACCAGGGGCTCATTGTTTAAATTCTATACTCTCCTGTCTCTTTTGAAAACTATTTGGCTTTCTTCTTCCACACAGGGCTGGGAAATTTTGAACTTGTTGCATCGCCCCTAAGGGTGTCACTCCACAGTTAACTGTCCTGTTAGTGATTCTCTAGCAATCCATTCTGCCTGGCAGTCTCCTCCTATCCAGACTGGAGCACGTCATCACATGCTTTTCAAGAGTCAGTCAAGTTCCACTCTTTTCCATGCTTTGGCCTCTCATTCTAGTTCTCAGACACTATGCAGATTATCACACCATTGTTTACCATCACAGAGTGAATCTTAGTTAAAATTGGGTTTTATTCTTTCTAAAAATATTCTAGGAAACGCCCAGCCATTAAAATTATTTTTTAAATTTATAGTTTCAATAAATCTGTAGGTTTTCATTCAACCAATGGGTTTTAAATACATTTTATTTCTGGAAAATTAAAATTAGGAGTCAGTATGACCAATAGCTAAATCATAATTGTATTGAAACTTTTATCATTTTAAGTTTTTTTTTTCAATTAGCCTCATGCCAGGTGACAGTTGTAGACAATGAAAATTAAGATAGTTATGTACTCAAATCAACCCACACGTTGTCTGTGACCACACAATGGGCCACCGTTCTGCCCATGCTAACACTTGTGTGTCTACAGATAGTTTTTATATAATATATGCATAATTTGCTTTCTATGTCCCTCTTACAAGTCCACAGTTACAGTACCATGTCTCTGAAGAACCTCGAGTCTTAGATTTTTCATATAAAATACTTAGAACTTACCTGAGACCTAAGGTGATACCACATTTTATCCAGAAACTCAGGAACTAATGAAATCACTGGTCCATTTGCTTTTGCAGTGCTAGAGATTAAAGTCAAGAGTTCACACATCATCTGCAGCATCCTACTGGGAGAGTGATGAGCCTTCACTGGGACCGGGTTTGTGAGTGAGTGTCTCATTCCTTCACCAAATGTTATGTAGCATAGTACTTTTCTAAGTACTGGAGCATAGGTTTAAAACAAACATACAGCATCACATACATCATGGAAGTTATTTCATTCATTTATTTTGATACATTTTAGATGTTAACATTGCTAATAGTCTGTACTAATACATCAGTAGAAATGTAATGTGTCCTTTACTCAGACTAGAAGCTCTTTCCTTGAGAAACTCCTCAGATAAGCATCTCTTCAGAAGAGATTTTGTAGGAAAATTTAGACTCTGCCTCTGAAAGGACCCTGCCAGTGAGATGTGCTCAGGTATAAATTGAATGCTCCCAGGAGCAGAGGGAATGCCTGTGTGGACACTTCTTTCCAGTGTTTCAGGCACAGGGCTCAGAAGTGCCTCTCAGGGAGTAATTCTGCTTCGGTGGGCTACTGATAGAACAGAAAGAATGTTCTCTTGGGGTGGAAACACAGACAGCCTAATGATTCAGCAGTTTTAGTCCAGAGATTACTTGTCTGTTTGAGGACTGAATCCCAGGGGTGAATGCAGTTCTTGAGTACAGTAGATTCTTAATACATATGTGACTGTCCTATTAACTTGTCTTAAATAACTGTCTACTACTTCATAGAAAGATTTAAATTATCACACCATTGCTTACCATCACAGATAGAGTGAATCTTAGTTAAAATTGGGTTTTATTCTTTCTTAACTGTCTTTAACTCAACTTTATTCTAAAGAGTTAGAACAGTTGCAATGCCATTGTCCCCTGGACAGGACATTCCTAACTTGAGCTCGGACTATATCATTACCACAGCAGCTCAACAGCTTGTCCAGCAGCCTTGTGACTCTGTGAGAATCAGCTCTCGTCTTCACCAAATGCATTAAAATGAAAGCAATGGAATTGCATTTTGGTTGTGGTTTGCCTTTTGATTCACATCTTTCCCCAGCTCATGTCTCACAGTCAGTGTACCTGATGAAGTGACTGATATTAATGCAGTGCTGAATTACTTACCTTTTCATTTTAAAGGTTTAAGTAGAATGAACTGATTTGTAGACAACTGAACATGGTTGTGTGGTGCTATGTTTTTCTTATTAGAAAGGTGTTCTGATTTTAATTTTTCTTCTTTATTTGTTGGCTTGCTAAATTACCTTTCATAAAAAGGCAGCACGTAGCTAACCCTGGCTTCTGATATTGTTATCAGATGATTTCCTCTGAGTTGTAAATATGTCTTTATTTTTAATACATGGATATCATGTATTAAATATAGTCAATAACTATTTTTCACTTTGCAAACTTTGGGTAATGGTCCCCAAACTATATATTTCTATGTTAAATAATAAATAGCAACAGATTTTCAAAACCTTTATTCATGTCCCAGTTTGAGCACAGTCTATCACATTTTTTTCAAATGGTATGAAACATTTTAGTAAATCAGGGCACATCTGGAAAAATATTTTTATGGCACATAAGTCTCTCAGTCTCCTCTCATAATAAACTGACTGATGCCTAATATCTAAAATTGAACATATGTAAGCTAACTTGCCAAGAAAGAAGGAAACAGTTTTTGGAGGTGGAATTTGAAAGATAATGTGAATTCTCAGGAACTCAGTATTACACTGTTAGTATTTTTTTTAAATCCCAGATAGTCTTATGATAAATGCAATCAACTTTCTTTTAACTGAGTTCAAATTGATTCTGCAATATTGCATAATATTTATATCTAATTCATCAGTTTTATAGGTGGAAAGCATTGCTCTTTTCCCTAAAAACTAAAAAGGAATGTAGCAGGGACTCTAAGGCAGGGAGAGGATCAGTTCCCATGGCATCAATTAGGGACAGAGGCTTTAGGAAAGTAAACAGTATATTTTAGGTTTATCATATTTATTTACTTTATTTACTTATTATTTTAGGTATGTGAGTACATTACTTGCATATAGATATGTGCACCCAAGTTGTGCACATGGAGGTCAGAAGAGGGAGTCAGATGCCTTGGAATTAGAGTCACAAATTGTTGTTAACCTCCATGTGGGTGCTGGGAATGGAACCCAGGTCATCTGCAAGAGCAGCCAATGCTCTTAATGGCTGAGTCATCCTTCCAGGCTCACTTTATGATATTTAAGTGGTCGACATATAGCAAAAGATTAATAGATTTTGATTATGTGTGTGGGTGAAATCAAATAAACACATATTTGACATTAAGTGCTAGTTGATGGAGCCTTTGTAGAAGCCTTAAGAAAGCGGTTAGAAAATTATTGGCATAATGTTAATAGCTGTGGAGTATTTTCCCCAGCACATATACTGGTGTTGGAGGAGTAGATGACTTCTGTGAAGGCTACCAATCAACCTTAAAATTAGGTAAATTAATTTGACAATAGTTCATTTCACATAATAAATGATTGCCACTGTAGATTTCAGAATTTAAGATACCCCATACTGTTTATAATGGAAAACTATTAGATAGAGATAAGAGAAGAAAAGCCTCAGGAGAAACAGGACTGAGTTCAAAAAGCGGTAGAAAGAGCTCCTCCCGGAAAGAAGTCTTTGTAAGAAGACATACAGAAATCGACTTAAATACTATTGGAAATTGTGCACCTCAAGAAGATGGGCAGTGATGAAAATGAGGGGTGGGTGGCCAGTATACACACTGGACTAGGTGGAATTGAGTTCGCAGAGTGTGAATTAAAGAGCCACAGGTCCCGAACTGTGCTTTGGCACACTTAGTCTACTGTGTTTAACTTTATTGAATTAAGAACTCTATCTGGCTCATTTATTTTTTAAGGATAAATATTCAGGGATATTTTACTTACATCACTTAATACCTTTGTGAACATCTAGGAGAAATTCTTGTGTGATCATTGTTCCAAGAATAATAGATCGCTTGAATAATTTATTTAATTCTTTGTTGTGTTTAATGAATTCCCAAACCAACCATGCCCATGTTTAACATTAGCATCCCAAAGAAGCAATTTACTCAGACAAAAATGGCAATATATATAGAGAGAAATGAAAGAACAAATGGTTCAGGTAGAATGGGTTTCAGAGGGTTTCTTGAAGATGAAGACAGCAAGGTACCTCAGCAGCACAGCCGAAGACAAGAATAAAAAGCGCTGGGTAAAAAATGGTGATGACACCTGCCAGCCCCTCGCCTGCGCTCTTAGCAACACACACTAGGGAACCACAGGGAGGAACTCATTGAGCATAAAGCTAACTCCTTCCTTCCCCTAATGATTTTCTAGGCAAATTGGATACTGACAATGAAAGAAAACTTAAAAATAAATATTAAAATACAAATTTTAAAGAGGAGAATGGATAACAAAGCCATGGAAGGAGGAAAAAGACACCTTCTTTGGATCAAGCCCAAAGTGCATTTAGGTTAGAAGTTAAAAATAGTTGATCAGCTTTGGTGACAGATTTGAAAGTTAGGTCAGATACTAGAAGGGTGTGCCCATTGAAAAAGAGTTTAATTTTATTCTCTAGATGAATAGAAAGCTATTTTATGCTTACATTTGGTACTAGTGATAAGTTACACAACAGGAATATCAATTTGTAACACATTCATTCTAGCAACTATTTCTTAAGTATTTACTATTAAGATATAATGATGGGTTTTCAGAAAATATAAGTTGACCTTGCACTTCTTAATTAGGCTGGTTTAGTAGTTATTATATAATAATTATAATGGTAAAAGGGGGTCAGGATAAATTTAAAAAAATGAAAAAAATAGTAAGATAAGACATTTGCACCCATCAACTGACCTGCTATGTCTACCTGCGTCAGACCTGCACAAGAGTCCACCAGTCACCATTGCATTACGGATACAGAAGGAACATACCAGGCTGCACTCCTTTCTGAGGAGCTACTGAGAGTTAACATTTGCAAGGGGAGAAGTAAATTACTGGTACACAGCCTGTGTTCATGCAATAATCCTAAATAATCCTAGGGGACTACAAAAGCAGAACAAAAAGACATGAAGGAAAGGGAGGCTCTTTGGGAAGAGTTTCGTAGTAGTGGGACAGAGACCAGGGAAAATACAGGGTGAACATGATCAAATGCATGCACACATGACCCTGTTAGTGAATAAGTGAAATAGGATTAGAAAAGAAACAAACTCACAGAGTCATACATCAAGGAAACGTCTGTTCATGTTTAGAATGCCTCATCAAATAAATTTAAAGCAGAGATTGCCCTGAACCAAATATCGGGTCAGTCGAGGCTGGATTTCTCAGCAGTACTTGCCGTATGGTAAGTGAAACCAAAGTAAAACAAAACAAAACACAGTTAGATCTGTCTGTGAAGTTTCCAGTCATCATTGGACCAACCCGTTCTTCTCTCATGCTTCTCATTCTTACCGATAAATGTTGAGTGAGCTAGTGATACAGCATCCTGATTTTGGGTGGGGTTAGCATGCAGAATAGCTGAAGTCCAGTCCACACACCCTTTCTTGAATTCCAGTTTTTAAATAAAATATTTATTTATTATTTGATAAGGTTGTTCAGTGCACTTTGGTCATATTCAGACACCCCGCCTCGTTCCCTCCACTGTGGTTCACAAGGCCTTCTAGTTCATGATCTGGGTGGGATACTTCACAAGGTCACTCAGCTTAGGAGCCAGAGCACATGCCATCCACATTGGGCACTGTTGTTGAGCTGCAGGGGACCATATTTCCTGGGCTTCTGTGCCTTTGTGGACAATCTGCACATAGCAAATTCTCCCCCTGTCACATGTGTATGCAAATGTTTAGTCTCACTCTATTTGGTCATCTTGGCAAAAATGTGTGGTGAATCTCTTTCACAGTGGAGGGAGGGAGAAAAAGCATTTTTTCAAAAGGTCTAATCTTCAGTCAGAGCAGAAACCATTATCATCTGTTAAGCAGAGCAAGCAAGCTTTGAAATTCTAGAGTTCACTAAATTGGAGCTTGAACCCATCGACAGTGAGGAACAGGAGTGAAAGCTCAAGGGAAAAGCCAACCCTCCTCTTAAATTCAGCCATGCTGTGGATCCTTACAAATGTTGTCTTCAGCTTCATCTGTCATTTGGCTCTAGGTGATGGCAGACTTTTCATATACCACTGGTCACGTACTTTCCATTATTCAGAACACAACTTCCTCTAAACTACTCATTTTATTAATGTAAACAATTAGTCAACAGGAACCCCTGTAACTGTCCCTTCCCTTTAAACTCAGATGCCTGAGCTATCGTAGCAAACTCTGTCCCCTTCCGTCTGTGTCCCTCCTAGCTACCGAAGCAGCAGCACTATTGTGGGTATACTTCCTTGGTCACTTGAGGATTGTGAATTGACATTTGGCTTCCTTGAATAATGCAACTTTCATTGTCATATAGCTAAAGGGTGAAGTAATTTGGGGTTCCTATCTACAGTCCGTTCTACAGGACATGTTATTATTAGCTATGTTAGTTAACTTCCCCAACCAACAGTGTCTGAAATGAGATCCCTGTGCAGTTGATACATTGTCTGCATCTCTTCATGAGGAAACTATGAAGAGGAGGAGGCAGGCAAAACAAAGCAGAGGAAATGTTAGGAAAAGACAGAGTTTTGGCTTAAGTCTAGCTATCACCCACAGAAAATTAAACTGGAACCACACAGTCATCACACTGAAACAAAATAGGCTGGAGCCAATTGATCTATTTCACAAAGCAACAGACTAGGAGCCAGAGTAGGACAAACACTACTTTCTAGTTACTCCAGCAAAAAAATAAGCATTATCAATAATAAACAGCAGAGACTGGAGAGCTCACTCAGCTTTTAAGGAAGAGCACTGGCTGTTCTAGAAGAGCACCTGAGTTTGGTTACCAGCACTCGTATGGTAGCTAACAACTCTTCAGTCCTCAGGTTCCCACCTGCGCTCTTCTGCAAGAATTGCATGCATGTGGCACACTTACATGATGCCAAAATAGTCATACACATAAAATAAAGATAAATAAAATAGTTTTTTAAAAGAATCAAACAGTAAAAATTTACCATGCCCCTATTTACAAATAGCAACAGCAAGTATCAGAGAACTCAGCTCCTGTCACACTGATCATAAAAACAATAGGGAGATTTCTCAATCACTATGTATAGATGTGTATTAAAATATTTTAATATCTTATTTTTAATTTTTTATGTGCATGAATGTATTGCCTATATGTGTGTAAGTGCACCCATGTCATGCAATGACCATGGCGGTCAAAAGAGGGAGGCAGAATTCCCTTATAACTGGAGTTACAGATGGCTACTAGCCGTCATGTGGGTGCTGGGAATCAAGCCCAGGTCTTCTGCAAGAGCAACCAGTGCTCTGAACTGCTGAGCCATCTCTTCAGTCCCATAAAATTTCTGAAGAGCTGATTCTTCAAGTATATAGGAAATGGTGTATAGACCAAATGTTCTTGGACCAAAGGGACTTTAGTGATCTGAACTTCTTTGATAACCTTCTAATCATATCCTGGTAGAATACTGGTCTCCACAGGGTCAGGACTGGGATGTGCCTGCATGTCCTGCCTGTGCAAGCTCATTGCCTCAGTCCATTCTGGGCATATAGAAACATAAAAGAAGATATTTTAAACGGTGCATTTGCAGACCAAATTTCTACCTCAAAGAGCTCCGGGGCATGTAATTGACATAGACCTTAGAATTTAGTGAGGGTGAACACTTTTTGTAGGATTTAATATATTATTTTGAATGTCATACATGAGTACACTGGATTTTCTTTATTTCCACCTCCTCCATTTCCCTGATCTCAGTTCTTCCCATGTCCCGCTGTCCTGTGAGATTATCCCTAAAGAGATGTGAAGACATGTCTACTCAGCCCAGACCGGGAACCAATGACAGACAAGTAAAGGTATCATTGAAGTCCAACTTGGTGAGCCAGTGAATATTTGGCAGTGGCACTACCTACAGGACTGTGGGGAGGGGTTACTTACAGAAGAAGGAATTGGTAAATACAGTTGCATCAGGAAAGCCCACCCAGGGGACAGCTCACAAAGTCAGGAAACCTGTGCGCAGCTCTGTGGAGTGCAGAGTGTTCTTTCCGGGTTGCTCCGCTGTTCTGAGCCTCTTCCAGGCAGCACTAGGGAGGTGCTCAGCATCTGTTCAGATTAGATAAGCTTAGGGGGAGAGAGGCCTAGTGCATCTTGTCACCTTTAAGGACTTCTTGAAGCTATTGAATTGTTTAGATCCTGAGTTTAAGGAGCTTCCTGAAGGCTAGAATGTATCGCCTCCTGTTTGAAATCCTGTGTCTTAAATAACTTCTTTCCAAGATGGAGGGTTGTGTCCCAGAGGAGATTGCTAGACAATATCGTAGTGTCCTCTCCTCAAATTCGTGAATTCTGCTTCTATAATGATTTTGTTTTACACACACACACACACACACACACACACACAAATAAACACACACACACAGCTACTATATGTAGATGTGTTTTAGATTGACCACTTAGGATCGGATAACCTATCAGTGGCTAGTCCGTGGACAAAATTGATTCTCTGTCTTCAGTAGCTATGGGAGGCCTCCAGTCCTTTGTCTAGGAGTGGTGCCTTGTAACGTTTTCTCCCCACCACATCTGCATGTCATTTGCCATGGTCATTTTGCAGATTTTGTGAACCTAACTATCTTGCTGAATTTCATGAGTGCAGCTTCCTTGTCTTGCCTGAAGTACACTGTCGAGCGGCAGGCATCCTGGTCCTCCGACTCTTCAAATCTTCTTACCCTCTTTTCATGATTTTATGTGAGCCTCGGTGTAGGGTGGTGCTGTAGTTGTACCACATAGGGCACTCTAAGGTCATGGAATCACTTCATTTTGGCCAGTTGTGCATACCTATAGGAACCTCCAGTCACTGGGAAAAGAAGCTGTGTTGCTGAAGAGCAGAAGCTACATTGGCCAGTGGGTATCGCAGCCTCATTTTCTCTTTTACTTTCTTCTTGCTCAGCACCCTCCAGTATCATGAGATCTGGTGTCAGGAAGAAGGATTCCTGTCCAGTTCCAGTTTGATTCTCTCAAGTTCTGTGTCTGAAGTGTATGGTGTTTCCAGTAATAGGCCCTTCCCTTCAAGTTCTGGGAAGTAGAACCAGTGAATCTACAAGCTGTTTTTTTTAATTTTTATTTATTTATTTATTTATTTTTTGACAAGATAAATAAGATTGGGGGCTCCTTATTGAAAGTAACCAAAAGAAAGAGAAAACTCAAAAAATTGGAATGATAGGGAAACATTATAGCAGATACCATAGATACCCAGAAAACGAAAAGGAGTACTTTAACAATCTACTGCATTAAGATGGAAAGCCTAAACAAAATGGATCAGTTTGTAGATGTTTCCAAATCCCAAAGTTAAACCAAGAAATCAATAACATAGACAGAAGCATAACAAATCAGGAGATTGAAACAGTAGTAGAAAATCCTTCCCATGAAACCACCCGGGTTCAAATGAATTAACATCGTTCTACCAGCTTTAAAAACTGCAACCAACAGCTCACAAATAATTAAAAGGATGAAACAAAAGGAACACTTCCAAACTCCTAGGAAGATAGATAACGAAACAACAAAAAAGAAAACACAGGTTAAAACCCTCATAAGTATAGGCGTGAAAGTCCTATACTGTTTGATGGCAGTTGTGTGCTTAATATAACTTAATGGGATTTTAATAAGGGACTCTTGGGCTGGTTGTTCTCTTAGCCTGAGTTACATGTGTGGCTGCTGTAACAGATGTCTCCGAGTCAAACTTCCACTTCCACCCAGCCTTGGTGACCTCTCCACTGATATCACCCATGCGGCTAATAGAATGAAAGTTTCACATCCAGCTTCTGTTTTAGAATTCCACTGTCCTCAGTGGCACTGAGGAACTTTGTTCAGCAGAAAGGATCTCCCATAATTAACCTTACCTTACCAAGGGCAGTTTCCATTGAACCTTTAAGACTCACTGTTGTTTACTTCAATTAAATATTTATTAACCTAGTTAGGAATCCTTTGAGCAGCACCCTCATACAATGAATTTTTCTGCTTTCATAAAAAAGTAATCAATAATCCTGTTTTTAATTTTTCAGGTCCTTTCTCTGTACTGTGTAAATATTCTTCTTGTTTCATTTACTCTACGGACTCAATACTGACTAGAGGTATTATTATAATTATTTTTAGTCCCAAGAGTCAGATGATAACTCCACACCAGTAAGGTCTTCCCATTCTGCATACCTCAGCCTCATCCCAGTTCAGCACATCAGTTTGCACTTTTGCAAATGCTTTATCTGTCCCTGCATGTGTGCTAATTAGGCTGGCTCTGCGATAGTTTGAAGCTGTGTGGATTATGTTCTCCTGGAACTCATGTGCTCATTTTTGGGCGATGTATTCTAGATTTCAACCTAAGAGAGAGAAAGATAAAAATGATGGCTGTCTGATGTCAGTCTTGAACAGAACATGCATGTCTTTCTGACAGAAACCTGTTTCAGTTTCTGTTATGGATCCAAACAAGAATGAAGGTTTCTAGAATTGTGAGAGGCCGCTGCTCTCAGGCTGCAGAGTTTGGGGATTTACAGCTCTGATTTTCTCATGTTTATCATCAGAATGTTGACACTGAGATCTTAGTATCTGATCCTCTCCACTCAGGGCTCTGGTTTCATACTGGAGATCTGTTGAACATAGGTATTGCATATCCTTTCTTGTCTCTTTTGTACTGGGATTGATGTTGTGAACATTCTGTATAAGACTGGAATTTTCTTAAGTCTTGTAGTAAACTCCCAACCTCACTTGACAGCATTTTGTTACATGTGTGGGTTATTTCTTCCAGAAACAAAGTATTCTTTATTCCATTCAAAGAGAGCCAATGCCACTGAGCCATGTTAAGAGTAAATAAAACTTTAGTTATAAAAACAAATTACTGGTAGTAAGAAGCAAGAACAAGAAAATGAAAAAAGAAATCAAGAGAGTTAAAGTAAGAATTAAAAATGACTGTTACAGATATACTAATTCAATATTCATTTCAGAGAGCAGATAAACCATGCCAAGCCCTGTGTGAGAATGAAGAGTTATAAAGACTGGGCAGGTGGGAGAGCTCAGCCTGAAGCTGCCTGCCCTCAAGTATGACCATTTGTGTTCAATCCCTGGGAACCATATGGCGGAGGGAGAGAGTAACTTCCGACTCCTGCAAGGTGTTCTGTACATCTATCAATGCTCCAGGACATTTAACTGTACATACACAGACACATACATACATACATACACACACTAACATACACAGATATGCACACACAGAGAGATACATAGAAACATATACATTCATACAGACACCTTCACATATGCATACATAAAACACGCATAATGCACAAACACATATTAAATAAATATATACATAGACAAACACACACATGCATATACATAGACATATAGTCAAACACATACATACATATACACACAAACTATACACACGAACATACATACACACAGACATACATACACAAATATGCACATAGACATACACTCATAGACACACATACATACACATAACCATTCAGCCAAACTCAGATACACACATATACATACACAAACATACACAGGCATGTACATAAACATAGCATACACAGACACACATAAACAAACACACAATGATACAGGAATACATTCACATAAACATACACACAAATATACACACTGACATACATACAAAGATATATACACACAGATACACATATGCACAGGTATACATTTACACACACACAAACATATACATAAACACACAGACATAGAGATACCACATATACATACAGAAATGCATATGCACACAAAGACACACAGATACAGACACATACATACATTCATACACATGTATAGACATACAGACTTAGGTACATACACAAAAACATACAAAAGCACAAAAACACAATCATATAAATATAGATATACAGAGACACAGACACACCCATATACACACATTTGTAAAGTATACAACCATATACTCACAAACACATTGATATACAAACACATGTAGAAACAAGCACATACACAGAGACATACAAATATTCATAGACAAACACACATATACTTCCAATATACACACATGCACAAACATACATATACACAGGTCATACACAAAGAGAAACCCACAAATACATACATACAAATATATACACATACAAATATATACATATGCCTAGATATATACTCACAGACACACACATAAACACATAGAGATACACATAAACACAATACATACACACAGAAATACTCTGTTATATAAAATTATACATATATACAGACATATAGTCACACACATACACATGCACACATACTCATAAACACACATAGATCCACAGAAAAGCACAGACACACCCAACAACACATACTCACACATACATTGACACATACGCATGCATACAAATATACCTACAAACATGCACACACAAATACAGACATGCACATGCACACAGACATATACTCACAGACACCCACAAATATGCACACACAGACTTACACTCATACACATACACAGGCACACATGCACACACAAACATATATATACATATAGACACACATATACACATATGCACAGAAAAGCCAGACACATGGACACACAAATAGTCATACACTCACACACACCCACACATACAGGCATAAACACACACACATATAAATACATGTAATGATTTAAATATAGTTATAAGTCTTGTGCAGTTTGGAGGATTCCAGCAGCCAGGCAGGTAAATCCTAGGACATGGGTGCGGGATGGCGTTCTCCCCCACGCTGTGCTGGCCCTGGGGGTATCTACCATCACAGAGCTACAGAGGAGTGCAGGAGGTGCACAGGGTGTGCATGGGGTGGTAGAGGTAAAGGAGACAAAGATGTCAAAGAAGAGGTCACGACGAGGCCTCCCAGAGGTGATGAGAGGCTGGAGGTGAATGTAGCTTCGTCAGCCTCAACACTGGCGGCCAGTCCTCCCTCCCGCTGTATCAGTGAACTCACAGGAGCTGACAGCAACAGCAGTAGCCAGAGAAAAAGTAGGAACTTGAGTGCTGATCGTAAGGTTGCAGTGTCATCCTTAATCAAGGGTCAGGATGGGTAAGCCTGGGACGGAGACGCTGGGCTGCAGGTTCCGGTACACGGCCCCCGGCAGTGGCTAGTGCTAGGATGGCTTCTACAGCATCCTTGATGCCGTGGCACTAGCATGAACAATAACTCAGGAGCGGATATATTTAGATTGGTGTGATATCTACCGCTTTGCGTGCCGATAACTCTATGATTATATTCACAAAAAGTCCAGATGCATGTTCCATGAGATCTTGCACTATTTTTAACTGGTTTTCATTTTGTTTTTATTGAATTTTTGCAATTTTCATATGACAATATAGTCTGGTGGTATTTACATTCCCTCCCTCACCCTCATCCCCTCCTGTAATTTAATGTACAAATGTGTGTGTGTGTGTGTGTGTGTGTGTCCCCACATGACCTTCACTGGGGGTCAAAAATTGGACAACTGATTCATAATTACACCCATGTCCAGTAATGGGCCACATGACACAAGGACTGCCTGATAATGATGTCGTTGAGACCTCGGTCTTGTCACTAACCTAAACGTGTTCTGCTCAAGGCAGCCTAACTCAGGGTGACCTTTCCCTACTGTATGTGCATGCCTAGTAATTGGAACTACAATAATCTCTTCTTTCTCTCTGGGAGATGGAGCAAAATAAGCTTGAACCAGGATAATGGGGTGAAAATAGGGGAGGCCAAGAGTTTGAGTGTATGCCATGTTCTTTTGTTAATTCCAATATGATTCTCTCATGGTGATGAATTTCAGATAATAATGATCATTGTGGCTGGAATTAATTTTCTATTTGGTTATGTGGTAACCATTTAATCTGATTTGCTCTTGCAATTATAGACTCTCACGATTAGCCTCATGAATGCATGCTTTCTTTTATCCATATATTTTATGTGATAGTTAGAAGTTTGGGTTGTAAAAACTAGTGAACAAATCTACGTAAACCATGTTAAATCATACTCTCAATAATACTGAAAGATTTAATAATACTGATTCCAAAGTACACATCTAAATAAAGTGCTGCTTTTTGCAACTATCCACATACATGCTCATTTAAATAAAAGTGATGGATCAACCCTGGCCCTTCTGCTCTTTGTCCTTGGAACAAGGTTGACTTGATGCACAGCCACAAGAGACATGGACAAGGTTAGCAGTGCTGTGTTGCAGTCTGGTGAATGTAAGACAAGAAATATTTACAATGCAAGAAGAGAAACATCTGCAAATAGTGGGAGGTTATTCCAGTTGGAGAAGAGTGTTCCTGGACGGGCATAGCCACGTGATTGTGCCGTCCATGGAGTGATATGCAGTGTCCTACGGAGGAGAACAAGACTTAGCAGCAGTGAGTCTGCTGTCTCCTGCAGGTTGAGGTCATTAAAGGTGCAGGGAGGAGGGAATCTAGTCTTCCTTTCCTCTGATTCAGTGATTTTGTGATTTTGTGATTTTCTTCAATCCTGTTTCAAGAATAGTTTCTAAAATTCAAAACAAATCATGTTTTTATTGTAGGGCTCCTGCAGTCTATCACAGAACTTGGTTACAATGAAAATTTTAGATATTTCTTGAGTGAAAAGTGAATTAATGAATCAGGATTCATTAGTGTAGATTATGAAATGGTTCTATAAGGGGCCCTACATTCTGATTATATTCTGATTATATCAATGACCTAAAAGCTTTGTGGAGAAAGTATACTGATTTATTTATTTTCTAAGGTCTTTTATTATTTATTTTACTTGTATGACTGTGTTGCCTGTATGTATGTAAATGCACTCTTGTCATGCAATGATTGTGGAGGTCAGATCTGGAGGGCTCCAGATCCCCTAGAACTGGACTTAAAGACAGTTGTTAGCTGCCATGTGGGTACTGAGAATTAAAGCCAGGTCCTCTGCAAAAATAGCCAGTGTTTTTAACCACTGAGACATCTCTCTAGCCCCGTGATGATTAGGCATGATTGTCTCTGACAATTACTGTTCTTGACACTGAAGATTTAGCAATAAATAAATAAATAAATAACAGATAAATGTATAGTGTAGCTTATGTCCTGAGGAATAGTAGTGGTTGCAAAGTAAATGCACAAATGCAGTCACAGGGGAGATGTTGAGAGCTATTGGCGAAAATAAAGTGGACAGAATGAGACTGTAATTTGTTAAGAATGTCATCATTGAGAAAATGGGTATTTAACCCGTAAAAACAAGAGAGCGAATCACATACAAATTTAACAAAGGAATGATCTAGGCAGAGTGTCCTCAGGGAACACCATTGTTTGCAGTAGGGAATCGTGTAAGCAGAGATAGGGAGACACAGAAGAGACCTCGGGCACATCACGCAAAGATAGTGATTTTGTACAGGGAAAACCAGCTGGAGTCAGGCTACTGCCATCACTCTGGCTTTAAGCAAAATCAGATTAGAGATGCAGGACATTAATGTGCAAATCATTCTATATAGAAATATTTATCAAAAATCAAAGAGGGGATGGAGAGATGACTCAACAGATAAGAGCACTGGCTCTTAGAGAACTCAGGTTTAATTCCTAACACCCATCTGGTGGCTAATAACCATCCTAACCCCATTTCCAAGGGATCTAATGCCCTCTTCTGACCTCTATAGGGACTGCACAACACAGGTGCACTTACATATCTGTGATAATAAACTTATACAATAAAAATAATAAAAATATTTTTCAAAAGAATCAAGAAGGCAGGATCACAGAAAGGAAGGGAGAAACTGAATAGAGGTAGAAAAAGTGTAATTTTAGATCATTTCTGCAATAGAGATAACAGATTTCCTAAGAGACTGGTTGAAGCCTGTGAGATAAAGAAATCTGAGAGATAATGATAACATTTCTGACTGAGTAACTGAAAACTGCTGGACGTTAAAGACACTGGGAAGACGTTGTGGACTTTCGAGCTGCAGGAATGGGGTTTAGGTATATATCTCTATCTATTTATCTTTCTGTGTATCTATAATCTGTGATTCCTATATGTCATTTGGTCTAAAGGAAGATGGTGGCTAGTGAAGGCTGGAGGAGAATGGCACGTACTGGAAACAGAAGTTCTCAAGCCACAAACTGAAAGGGATCAGAAATTACATAAAATAAGAATTTTCACATCACAACACAATGTAGTTTTTTAATGTTCTCAAAGTCAAGTTTATAAAAATCATATTTGACCTAGGCTTGGTGGCCCAAGCCTTTAAAAACCAGCACTCAGGAATCAGAGGCAGATCTCTCTGCGGTGAAGTCCAGCCTGGTGTACAGAGAATTCAAAGCCAGCTGGGGTTATAAGGAGATCCTGTCTCAAAGAAAATGACCCCCCCCCCCAATCCTAACTTCTCTGAGCTAAGGTCAGAATGTGGCTGCAGAGTCTTTCCTCTGGGGCATCTATGACCCCCCCACCCCCGCCAGCCCCTGCCTTGTCTAGTTTGCAGAGGGTTCCAGAGACTTCTCCCAATTGACCTCCATCTTGAAAGCTGTTAATCACATGACCGAGTTACTTTTGCCTTGATTATCCTACAGGTAAGCACTTCATTTTTCCTTTAGGATGAACTTCCAAATCACTTGAGCATCCTAGTCAGCACTCTGAACATCCCAGTGACCATTCTGGGCAGGGCTTCTGCCTTGTAAATCTCAATCCTAGGTGGTAGTGACCAGGTGGGCCTGGACAAGCATCATGGCTCTGACACTTAGTATGTGACATTAGAAAATCAGCTTTGACAGTAAGTGGCATTAGAAAAATAGTCTGTTCTTTTTAGAATAATCTTTATAGGATTTTTAAACTCACAATATGTCTAGAGGAAGGCTCCAACAACTTGTTAATTACTGTTTAAATGTGCTGGTCACGCTAGGCGGAGCAGGAAGCTTCTGCCCTTGGGCTGCAAGTGAGTTGTGATTTCCTGTATTACCTGTTTCCAGTTTGGGGGGTTATGGCCTGCTCTGAGAATTCAGTTCTCTGATCAAGCTAAGAAGTAGTTTTTTATTGGTTTATCTTTATTCTTTGAATTAAGAGATTACTAACACCTTATATGTAAGACAGGAATGTGAACAGTTTGTTCTTTGAAAAGCAATTCAGGCCCTGGATGTGCTGGTCGTTAAGCAGATATCTCCGTCTTTCTTATTCATTCATCTCATCCACCCTGGTAAGTTTCTTCATCATAGAAGGTGCTATGGTTTTAGAGCACTAATGAAAATAGATTCATTAAATAATAACCCAGTGCATCAGCACACGTAAGTGACAGTTTAGGGTTTAGAATTCACTTTTTGGACTTGCCATTATTTTGTGATACAAACCTAACGACTGACCTGCCCTTCTTAGAGATGCCACGTTCATGTGCTGTCTCACCAAAGTTGGGCTGTGAGGTTGACATTCAGTTCCTGAGAGGCTCTGGAAGGGGAATGAAAGTATCTACCCAGAGTTGTTGTTCTTTGAAATATTTCTGCTCTGAACCTGAATCTTCAATAATTGCCTCATATGATTATGTCACTGAAAATAACGTCTGTGGAAAAAGACCCTCATACAGCAGAACAGTCCTCAACAGAAAGCATTCTCTTCATTTTACTCTGAGTTTAGGGGACAGTGTCCCTCCCTATACAGCTGTGTAAGGAATGGTACTGTAAATCAGTTCTTCCATGGCTTCTGGCAAGACAGAGTATATCAGAATGTGCATCATTATGAAAGCATAAGGGAGTAGGACTCATTAACACTTTATCATATGGTTTTCATTAATTAACATTAACTAATAGAATCAGGTGGGGCTGAAATTCACTTAGTACATCTTAATTTATCTTACTAATTAATATACTAAGATGCAAATATATTAAATATATTTCCTAAGATCACAGAGAATGTCAACTTCAAAGTCACAATACAAGCCCAGATCATCTCATTTAAAAATGAAGATTTTTTTTTCTTTTCCTGCTTCCTGTAAATACCTGTCACCTGCTTATAGTCATTATTTTTATTTGAATGAACAAAATAACCATAATACACAGTTAGTGATCACATCATGCTCAGTGGTACTCATTGTAACTGTGTGGTCAGGTCAGCTTATATTCTGAGACATGTCCTTGGATGATCATTTTCAAGTTTATATTAAGTGTACATAATAATGTGATTTAAAAAAATATTTTTATGCAGATGAGTGCATTGCCTGTATGAACGTAAGGACACCCATGTCATGCAATGCCCACAAAGGCCAGAAGACGTCATCCTATTCCCTGGAACTGGAGTTATGGGTGGTTATTAGCCACCATGTGAGTGCTGAATCTGAACCCATGTTCTCTGTAAGAGAAGCCAGTGAGATCTGCCCCTGGCCCTCTCTCACTGAGACCCTTTCTTTTCCCAAACAGTGCCCCTTTCTACTTTCATTTTTATTATTTTAAGTCTTATTGTTGGTTGTTGCGAATCAATGCATTTAACTACAGTACCAGGAGCATGAGCAAGTGTTATTACCGGGTCATGGTCACCTTACTGAAGAATCCTCTCTCTCGTTCCCAGCAATCACTGAAGGTCCTCGAATCTCACATTCATTGCTGCACTCTGTTGCAGGGCAGGTAGTCACTCCTAGGAGTTCAAGAGTGCAATAGCATAGCATGTAAGGTGGACAGTGCTCCCCCACATTCCTTCCAGCTCCTGCACGCATTCTTCCACGATGTTCCTGAGCCCGGGAGGAGGGGATCTAGTGACATGGATGTCAAAGGAAGAGCTAGCTCACCCACACTTCCAGAGTACAGTCCATTGTGGTGGGGAAAGACATGGTGATTGAACCTTGCCTTAGCTGGTCACAATGCATCTGCAGTCAGGCAGCAGGGGTAAATCAATGCTGGTCCCCAACTCACTTTCTCCTTCCTGTTCCACCTGAGGCCCCAGCCTATACTATGGAGCCTCCCAGATTTAGGGTGGGTCTTCCAGGACCCTGTTAACCTTTATGAAAATGTGCTCACAGAGACACGCAGAGCTGTGTCTCTAGCGATACTGAATCTGAGACCATTGACAGCCATGATTAGCCATCACATACTTGTCGTGCATTTCTACTAAACCCTTGAATCATATCACAGTTCTCAAAGAGGCCAATGGAAGTTCTTTCTCAGAATAACCTCCCACCCACAAGATGAATGTTTCATCCTCCTTCTGACTTGTTCTTTGGTTGCTTTTTTTTTTTTGTAGTATTTTTGAAATTTTATTTATTTGTATTTATTTTGAAGATGTGGTTTGTCTTCATATATGTAAGTATACTCATGTCTTGCAATGCTCACAGTGGGTAGACAGGGTGTCAGATCTGGCACTGGTGTAATAGACAGATGTTAGCCACCAAGTGTGTGCTGAGAACCAAGCCCAGGTCCTTCGCATGTGCAGACTGTGCTCTTATTTGCTAAGCCATCACTCCAGCCTGATTTTTTTGTTTGGTTTTAGTTGATTCTTATTGTTATTTTTGTTTTTGTCTTGTTTTGTTTTAGTCTTTTTGAGCTAGGGTCTCCTTATAACCCTGGTTGGCCTGAAATTTACCATGGAGACCAGGGTGGCATCCATCACAGAGATCCACCCGCCTCTGCCTCCCAAGTGTTGGGAATAAAGGCGTGCACCACCACGCCAGGCTTCCAGCTCATTTTCAATAATATTTCTTTTAATCTTGAAATTTTTGTACAACTGTATGATGTGTCTTGATGATATCTCTCCATCAGTGACTGGTGTTTATGTTTAATTTAGGAGTTTTGGGACAGTACAGTCCATTCTGGTATTTGAGACCAGAAACCCAGATTTTTTGCTTAGCCGCACCTCTGTATCACACAAGAGCTCCGGTTCAGGCCCTCTGCTTCTTTTGCTGTCTTTGTAGCGTGTATCTGGCCCTCCAGCTTGCAGTGCAGGACTACCTGGGGCACTAATCAGGGGAGCTGCACTACACAGGTAGAGCTCAAAGAATGACATCAATTATCTCTGTCTATTGATCTCATGAGATGTAATTCTCAACTTTACAATGTCACTTTACAGGGCAGTTTCAGGTATTTCCAAACAAGCTGCTCAAAGCTTTCTGTGTTTTGCATCTGTTCCGTTCTTACAAAGAGAATAATTTCTGTGGGGAAAATGAGGAGGCTTTTTCGACATTGCAGTAGCTAAAATCTAGAGAACTCATTTCCTGTAATTGAATGTTAAGAGTGGAGATCTTCTGGTGCTGATCCTTGTGGTGGAGGCATAGTTTCCTTGAGTTTTTCAAGGAATTAAATCTTTGCTAACTTTTAAGATTCAGGACTCACTGACAAGACACAGAGTTGACGCTGCCATGGACTCCGAGTCTCGCTTGCTTGCCTTCTGTTAAAGTATGACCTTGTCCTGCGTTATTCTTTCTTTTCCCTTTTTTTCATATGTGCGCACACAAACATGTGCATTGCATGCATATGTGAATACACTATGCATGTGTTGAACCACATCTTGTCTAGATATGTGTGCACATGTATGTATGGCCAGAAGAGGCCAGAGTTTGACAATGTGCCACCAAACCTACAAAGCAGTACTCTCCCTGAACTCAGTGGAGATTTTGTTAGTCTAGCATGTCAACTCCTTCTGTTATCCCCGTCTCCATGTCACAATGCTGGGATGACAGGTGGCTGGCCACCATGTCCACCTGCCACTTAGGTCATTGCTGGGGACCTGAACTCTGGTGCTCACTCTTGCACTGGAAATGCTTTACCAGTTGATCTGTTTCCACAGTTCCCTTTTGTATTTTAGGATATGACTAGGTCCTGCTTTATATTTTTAGTTTAGAGGCCAGTTTTATTCCAGATATTTAAACCTGTGTAGAATGGAGTGAAGGGCTTTCATAGATTCCAGTCTGGCATTAATTTAAAGTGTAACTAACATGCTGTATCCCCCTAATAAAGAACAGATGCTGAGGGATCAACCACTGAAACTGAATCTTCTGAGTAAAGACTCATATTTTTGTCTATGTAGAATCTGAGAATTTGTGTTCTTAAATTCAGTCTTCTGAATAGACTTTGTTCACTTGTTCCTTCTTCTTTGATTCCTTTTCTGCATACTAATTTTTACCTGCTTATACTGTGTATGAAATGTACTGCCCAAAATTTGGTCTAGCCTTACAGAATATTACAGGTTTGTACAGTAGCCATAGAGTGTGACTTAGGGAAAGCTGCCAATTGGCAGCAAAAGGTGCTTCTGATTGGTGGGTTCAGTCTTTGCACTTTTAGGCCCCATAGTCGTACAGGCTGAAGACTGGTCTTTGCTGTTGATGGAGAACCCCTGTATTGAAAATCTGTACTCTGAGCATCTGTGGTGATGAAGATGTACTCAGAGATGTGCTATAGTGAGGTCCATCACACATTGTCCTGCTTCTATCCTGCTTTCTCTTAACAAATATCAGACTAATCTCTTCCCAGTCTAAAGGTTTCCTTCACTTACTCTGTTCCTGGGTTTGAGCTGTCTTCTGTAGTACTGACCAGTTAACAGTTCTGGAATCTGCTCTGATGTCTATAACACTGTCCATCTAGTGTTCAGGACGTCCTAACGCCATGATGCCAGCTGATGTCTGAAGACTGTACACTTCCTCCTTGGCCTTGTTCTAGAGTTTTGAGCATCTGTAAAGCAGTGAGTCACTACATTTTGTTACTCATACTAAGATTATAGTATATGGAACATCTTGAAATCTTGTTGCTCTAAAGCTCATTGTTCGCTAGGAAAACTGACTGAGGCTATCACCAGCAACCTGGGTACACTGAATCCCATTTAAATGTTTTGGTTTTCTTCATATAAATGTATCATATTAACTACTTTTTCTTTTCCTATGACAACATAGCTGACAAAAGCAATTTCCTAACAGGAGGAACCTTATATTTTAGTCCATAATTCCACCATTTCCGAGAAGTCACGCAGCAGGTCCCTGGTCCCCTTGTACCCTGTCAGGAAGGAGAGAGTGATGGTGGGTGCTCAGCTCACTCCTTTTCATTCAGGCCTGGACCCTAAGCCATGGAAAAGTTCTACCTATATTTAAGGTGCCTCTTCCTACATCAATCAACCCAATGTCAGCCCTCCCTCACAAATCTGCCCAGAGATAGTTTCCATGGTGATTCTAAATCTAATTAAGTTGAGAATTAAGATTAACCATCCTCACATCTGCAGTAAGTTTGAATCTAGAGTTTAAGAGGGATTTTGACCTGTCCTCAGGTCCTGAGAAAGTTCTGCAAGCGTTACACAGTCTACCCTTCTAATCATATCCTGGAATCCTAAATCACTCGTGAAATTCTTGTCAGTGTGCTCTAAGAGTAAAAGAGCGGTCTCACTGCTACCCTCCCACTTATGAATTCAGCTGCTTCTGCCACAGCATTTGCAATCCCTTCTGTTTTGCACTTTGATGTCCTCTTGAGCACACTCACAATTCTATAAAATAAAGTACACATTTTCTTCTAACCTGATTTTGTAATGCATATATTTGATTCTATGACTTTGGGACCAGTGAGCATTTACATAAAAACAATTACATTGTCCCAGTCATGACAGGTAGAGGATTTTTAGAGACATTTAAATTCTGATGAAAAAAAAACCCTCAGCACATGGTTTAAGTTTTAAAGTTTGGTGGAGATGTGGGAAAACAATCCCCAGGAACTTTTATGTTATTTTCTATAGGCATTATGTTTATGCATAAGGACAGTAAAGAACATACTCCCGCATAATTTACAAAATTTCTCTTTAACAATATAAAACCTTGAGATTATGCCTCGTGTGATTTTCCTATGCAAAGAATTTGCAGACAGTTTCCTGAATTTCAGACAAAACTGGTATTTAGTTGAGAACCTCAGTGCGTGTCTCATGAAATTTATTTTTCACGCCTTGGCAAGTAGGGTCTGGTCAGTCCTGCAGAATAAAATGGAAACTGGTCTTCCATTTAGAGAGATTGTTTTATTTAAGGCAATTCACAAAATTATTGTTCAAACATAAGACTCATGGTGACCAGGCACCATTTCTTTGGCAAAATCTTGCACAGTGCCATGGCGGTACGCAGCTCCTGTCCCATTCCTGGCCTGAATTCTGTTTCCACTAACGAGATTCTTAGGACTATGGGGACCTGGAACATTGGCGTCTAAGTCTTGGCCTTCCGTGGGCCTGTGGCCGTGGCACTTTCCTCCCACATAGCTTTGAGTATTCTCAGTGCCCCTCGCTGCAACTCGCCACCACGCTCCCCCCTCCGTCCCTCGCTCCCTGCCTTCCTGCCCCTTATTGGTCAGAGGGCAGGACTTGCTGCTGAATGAACCAATAGTAAAAAAACTCAGAAAGAAACATGTATCTACAATACAGTGTGCAAAGAAGAATGGACCACACAGTGAGACCACACAGTGAGGTCTTTTCATTATATTTTAAGAATTGAATAAGCAAAAACAGGATGAAGACACAGAACTGTAATCGGGCACACACAGTCTCTGAGGCTGGTTTTCAACACTCACTTGTATATTTAGAAAGTATCTTACCATCCATGGAAATGTTTTTAAAATTAGTAACCTGGCCAGGGTGTAGCCATGCCTTTTATCTTGCAGTCTGGAAGCAGAGGTAGATGGATCTCTATGAGTTCAAGACTAGCCTGGTCTACATAGCAAGTTCCAGTCCAGGAACTACAGGGAGATACTAGCTCAAAAAGACAAAAAACAAAAACAAAAACAAAAACAAAAAACAAAACAAAACAAAAAAAACGGAAGAAAGAATTTATGGGACTGGAGAGTTGGCTTTGTACTTAAGAACACCAACTGCTCTTGCAGAAAACCCAGGTTCAATTCCCAGCACCCACATTTAGGCTAATAGCTGTCCCTAACTCCAGTTCCAGGGGAATCTGATGCCTTTTTCTGATTCTATGGGCACTGCATGACACGAATGTACTGACACACATGCAGGCAATACACTCATACACATCAAATAATAATTAACAAAAAGTAGAGAGAAATTTAAAGAAAAGCAAGTCAAGAAAAAAAAATGCAATGTATCAAAAAGAGGAAACTAGGAGTGCTAACTCAGGCACATCAGTTACTTTTTTTACCAGGGTGTCTGTGACACATAGATAATTTATAGATCTATTCAATTAGCAAGTTAGACATGAGTGTGCCTACATCTGTCCATACAGCTGAATAGCAATAATCTTCATACTGCCCTGTTATTGATGTGTTTTTTTTTTAAACAACCTTTCTGTAGCAAGTGTAGGAGAATTTTGTCTTCTGTAGAGCTGTGGAAGGGAAGATAAATCACAGAGTTACATCTTCAAAGAGTCAAAGAGGCAAATAAATCTGGTCTGGAGTGGGATGTCACAGGCACACAGATACACACTCAAAGGCAGAAAGTGAAATACTCAGCTGCTGCTTCCTCTTTGGGTGTAAATCTTTGAGTCTTTACAGAAAATGGTATCCAGCATATATTCTCTATTCTGTACTTGTCCTCTGCAACTGGAACCAAGGTGGTTTCCCAGGTCATTTGAGCCACACATTCTTTATGAATGCCCATGTCCTTTCCCAGTTCAGTGGGTTACTAGAGATGAAATGTGAAGAGTCAAACTAGATTGGTGAGTCATATAAGCTTTATAATAGAATTTATTTTAGGATAAAATAGATGGTAATTTAACTTTAAGATACAACATGTTTTCTAATCCAACACTTTACTAATGCCATGGAAAACTCAGGTAGAGGTCAAAGACACTTTTTATAAGAGGCTCTGCATCTGAAAAAGTGAAGAAGCTCTGCATCTAAAAAAAGTAAACATCCTCATAAAATAAAAAATCCTGGGTCTGGAGAGATGGCTTAGGGGATAAAGGTATTTGTTGGTCTTGCAGAGGACCCTGGTTTAGTTCCCAGAACCCTCATAGCAGCTATCAACAAATTTCAACTTCAGGTCCAGGGAATCTGATGTTCTCTTCGGGACTCCACGGCACCAAACATACATGCAGGCAAGATACTAATACCTATACAATATTAAAAATACATAAATCTTAATACATCGATAAAATCCCAGTCCTTATCTGCTGCAGCCCCAAAGATAGATAACCGGGAAGGAGAAAGGCGCACCAAGAGTTATTCAAGCTCAGCCGATCCATTTTGTTGGCATTATGGCTTTTCTATTAATTCATACAGGTATTAAATATTCAACGTCTGCCTTATAAATTAGTAAATAGAGGATATATGAACATGTATTTCATTTTACGCTTCCTGGGATAGCCATATGAGGCGAACTACATTATTCTTAATGCAAGGGGACAGTGGTTATATGTTTATATTTCAGGATATGAGAAAACTTTCATATCATGCCTGAAAAGTATACTATTTCAGGGTTGATTAGAGAAATATATTATAAGGTAAAATTACCAGTGTTAATTTCTATGAGTAAGGAAAATGAACAGGGGCATTTTGTGCTCCTGTAGAACTTTGAAATGTTGTTTGCACAGATGAAATATAAATTTGCTCTTATAGAGACGTACACTTCCTCTTCTCTCAAGCCCTGCTGACCTCTTCTTCCTTAAGTTCTCTGTGGAGTCGAACAACATGACACAACACGAGCCCTCCACTCTGTCCATGTAACTTACACTCTCTTTGTTTAGCCATCTGAAACCCATTTCCTCTTCATAGCAAACACCTTTTCTTGTGGGGTGCTGAGGAAGTTAATGCAGTGTCTTTTCAGTTTTAGAAAATGGCTGATAAGCAACAGGTGTGACTGTTTCAAAGGTGTGTTGTTACATGTCTGCACATGCTCCATGGTGTCCTGGAGCAGAGATCAGATGCTGCAGTTGCATGTGCACTTGTTCTCCAGTAAAGAAGACAAGCAGTTCATGGTCCCTGGCGAAGGGAGAAGAAGGCTCTAAAGTTAAAATTTTCCCAGAACTCTTAGACATTTGCTGAAATGGGTGAAAATTTTACTACACAGTTTTTTAACAAGTGCTATCTGGTCAGTAAATCACCAACACAAAAGAAGATAAAGCTGGGTGGTCAGTAGACTCCGTGACTATGGTGCGTCCACCCCAGCACTGTAAAATGTGTTGATAATTTTGGATATGGTGCTTAATGATGGATATTTCGACAGACCCTTGTGTATCCCACGCTGGCCACTGCATCACTCTGTGTAGCTGAAATAGTGCTCAGCTGAACCGGAAATACAGATTACATCTGGAATATGGTATATTATGGGTCTAATTAACCTAGGACGTTGTGCATGCAGGACAAATTTCTTATGAACTGGGCTGTAGTTGTAGCCTCTTGTCTAATGAAAGTTTGAGTTTGAAAATGCTCAAGTTATGCTGAGAGTTATTGTAAGATTTCTGTCATGCTTACAAGTGTCTCAAGCACAGATGATTCAGTATACACCCCTGGATTTTATTAATTTTTTCTTCATTTCCTTCTTTTGTATTTCTTCTTTTTTAATCAAGTACTTCTCTAGATGATAGTCTTTGTTCACTCAGCCTCTTCACTCAGCCTCACTCTCTTTCCCTCCACAACTACCAGCTATTTCTTTATTTTTACTTTGGCCTTTGGTGATTTTATCTGATTCTTATTCTAGCTCTAAAACAAAACTAAGTAAAATATAATAGTTCATTTGACCTTTAGAAAGGTGTTGGTGATTCTTCCTTAAGGGATCCTAATACACTATTTCAGCCACTACCTTCCCCTATTTGACCTTCTTAAACTTTTTATCTAAAAAGATGAAAATGGGAAGCACAGAAATAGAACTATTATGAGATTGGTTGAATATATTTTGAGCATCTCTCTCTTTTCTCACTCTTTTTATTAACCAAGAAGTTCAGGGTGTCAACTCTGATCCTTCCAAGGATTCAACTGCTAAAAATAACTCCTGCGATTGAGAAGTTCAGGTGCCATCCTTTCTAGCAGTTATAAATGGAAGTAATTTACGACAGACTAAAGAGTGATTGGTCAAGGTAACAACCTTATAATTTGTATACAATTACATGTTAATTGGTCATTATATTAGAAGACCATGCAACATGATTGAAAAATTTTTGAACAACAGCATCTGATACATCTTATAACCCTTTTACTTCCTCTCTGTCTGTAGAATTGATCCACAGATAAGTATCTCTATTGGAGAGATAATTGAAAGAAAAAAAAAAAAACCTCTCCTGTCTTTTGAAGAACAACTCTATCATAAATTTATAGTGGATTATTTTTAGATTTAAAATATGCAGTAAATTACTCCATTCATAAGTGGTGAATGATATGCTTGTCTGTAAATATCAAGATCCATATGTAGCATACAGTAAGAAATTTCATTTGTCTAGAGATATAACAGAGATTAGGGTTCCTCTAGAGACTATGACATCTTCAGCCATGTACATTGACTATGCATATGGCGTCACATATGAGTGGGCTTTGAGTCCAATTAAATAGCTGTTGATTACCTGGAAGATAAAAGTGCCTCTACTTCACCAATATACTTCGTTGTGCCAGTCATTGTTGTGGTTATTAGGTTTTAATGCTGGAGTTGGCCCACTGATTGATTTTTCTCGCTTAGCAGTTTGCATACAATCCTCCAAAACTATGGGAGCTAGTTTTCAAAGAGGAGTCTTCCAGGTCATTTCCAGCTCCATTTCTCCAAATCCTGTTTTCAAAGTATGTTTGATATTCAGCAAATAGGGTCTTTCCTCCAGGTTTCAGGAGTTAATCAAAGGCTGTAACACTAGCCTGTGTTAGTTTGGGTTTCTGCCCTGACCAACAAGTCCAAAGGAGATTTCTCATGGTACCATGTTCCTTGTTATATAATCTTCACCTGTACACATATGCTCACGTTCGGCTGTTATATGTAATTTTTTTCAGTGGTCTTCATGAGCTAATACATTTCCCTCGGGTTTTTCACACCACCTCAGCTTTATTTCTCTCTCCTTTCTCTCTCCCTGTCTAACCTCCCTCCTTCCCCCCGCATTAAAGTATCCTCATTTTCCACTTCACAGTGCCTGTCCCTATAACAGCCCCCTCACATGAGATCCTTCATCCTTTTCACCCCAAGGTTCCTGTAAGTCCTTCCCTCTTCCCTTCCCAGCTCAATTCCTCTATTTCCCCCATCTACTCCAGGGTCACACATTTCCTACTGTGCTCCTCTCTCAGGTTCTTTCTTTCCCGTCACACCCCCCACCCCTGTGGTTTCTTTTTATTTTCCTGCCTCCTGTGGTTACAACAGTGCATGTCCTCACCTATAGTGATTTTATGCAAAGATCAGCAAATAAGAGAGACTTGTTTGTTAAAAGTAAAACTTAGTGCTCTTGTGTTTGTATTTTATTCAAATTCTCTTTTTCTGATTTTAAAAAGCTAGATTCCTTTCCCTTTTGAAATAACAGAGCTTTCTTGTGTGTGTCTTGCCCCTGTATGCTGTGGTGCAGGATTAGGGGTCAGTCTTTACACTGCACCTTGTTTGAGTCAGGATCTCTGCTGTGTACTGCTGCATTCACCAGGCTCACAGCTTTCAGGGATTCATGGCAGGAGCACTGGAATTACAGATGAGCATTACTGTGCCTGGCTAACCCTAACCCTAACCCTCAGACTTGCCAAGCAAGTGCTTTACCTCTAACCCATCACTCCAGGCGTGGAATTTTCTCTTGTTTCTAACTAAGGCCATTTAAAATCTTGATTTACCCTCTCAAACATTAAGAGCAGAAATTCTTCCTAATTTAAGTGTAGAAATTATTGTGTCAGTTACTGTCCTGATGCAGTGCAAGCAGCGAGGTCAGAGTTTATTCTCCAAGGACACAAATGACATTGATGGAAACAAGCCACGAGCTTGAAATTCTGAATTTGCAACATATTTTCTCTTTACCCTGAAGTCTACTGTAGATCTCTGACTGCTAGTTCTATGAGATGACAGTGACAAGCTTCTGTCTGGTTATTTCAAGAATAAGTGGTATGTTCTCAATAGGGTCTTCATGTATGGTGGGTCGCAGAGAGCAGTGGCAATAACCTATACATTTGGGTTCTCCAGGATACCCTTAACCCACAACTTTAGGGTGCAGGGGGCAGGAGCCCCCATCCCTGCGAGATACTGACAACTGATGGCTTCTTAGGGAGGGAGAGGGAGAGTAAGTTTTCTTTCAAAGTGTGACCCTTGGTAATTTGACCATCCTCGAGTGGACAGCCTCACACCTGTGGGTATATGGTCAGCACACACTGGACTCTGAGAGCGGTGGGGAGGTGAGGAAAATCTGGAAGGAGCAGTGAGGGGGAGAAGTGGAGGTGAACATTACCAAATACGTTGTAGGAAATGCCCAAAGAATTAATATTAACAATAAGACCATACAAGAAACATTAAAATACTGACTTTTGCATTAAGTATTACAAAAAGCATTTCCAGTCTGTAATGCACCTGAAATATTCTTTCAGGCAGATTGCTCCAGCGGCTTTCTTTGGGTATTTGTGCCCTGTCGTACTTGAATATCTGAAGATAAATCTGTAAGAGATATTTTAGAACTTATACTTATTAAAACATTTCATTGAGGTTTTGTACATTTCATTCGACAGTTCTTGTTGGATTGATCTGGCATGGATTCTATGCTTGATGCCACTATTGCCACAAGGTCACATGTGGAACCTTCCAGTGGCCCGAGATCCTCTGCTTCCAGTGCCAGATGGGAGAGACCTCCTTTTGAGTGGTTGGTGAAAGTGATCCAAAGACTCCCAAAATAACGAAGGCTATTGCCAGAGCTCTTGGTTATCTACCGGAACTAGAGTTTAAAGCCTCTGAAGGACTTTTGCTTTAGGAGTTTCACAGGAGGGAACTGACACCAGGGGATGTGACTGGATTTCTGTTCAGAGGTCTTATGTATCCTGCACTTTCATGGATAACCCAGAAATAACAGAAAGATTTTGAATTTAGGCCTGCAAGGTGGCTCAGAGGGCGAAAGGCTCACGCCTCCACATTGACAGCCGCAGTTTGACACAATGGCCCGGCGTGGGGGAAGGAAGAACTGGTCCTATGAGTTGTTCTCAGGCCCGCGAGTATTTAATGGCACGCACACAGATATATACACGCAGGAGATAAATTAAAATCTAAAATACCTTAAGCCTTAAATAATAATAAAATACCTTAAATACACGATGAACGTGTATATCCCCATGTTTTAACCCTTTAAGAGCCACATTACCTAGTTCATGTGGTTCTTTCCTCTTTTCCTGATGTAAAACTGAAGTTAGACTAGATAAAGAGGTGCACACAGCATTCTACACTTCTATGTTAAAAAAAAGAAACCAAACTTAAATGATGTTTTGGATATGCTGAAGATTTTGTACCTCTAAAGATAAAACATAAAAAAATGTACCTCGAGGTGACAGAGAGTGGGGAAAGTACATTAAACCCTTGGCGGTCCCTTGTCTGGCAGCTTGCTCTGGTGTTCTGACCTCTGACCTCTGTGGATGAGCATGCATCATTCACCTGCTCACAACTGGGCTGTACCCAGTACACTCTCTTTCCATGCACCCTCCATGCCAAGCTCGTTACCTGATTGTGGCCCTTGAATTCATATTTTCCTTATAAATATCGCACCATTGTCTACTCAGCATTGCTGCCTGTGAAAGCTGTCCACATTTCATCTGGATACTTTTACTCTCTCTCAGTGATGACTTTATACACATGGTTCTTCTGCTCAAATTTGCTATCTGTGTTTCAGCTGAGCTAGGGTCTTTCAATAGAAATCCTGTCATTACAGATCAGCTGAAAGAGTCTCCTGGGCTCCCTCTGTCAGTTAGGAAAGAGGCGAATTACTTCATATCCTCGTGCTTGCCTTGCTGCAATACTGTGTCTGTCTTGCTCAGGTGAAACCATCCCTTGCATCCCCCATTCTAAGCACCATGGCTCTTATTTATTTGCATTTATTTATTTTAATTACTTTCGCTGTTTGAGACTTTCATCTGTGCTTATAGAGCATCTTGATCAAACGTTTTCCTTGCCTTCCCCTTCAGTTTCTCTCCTATCCCCCCACAGCTACTCCTTCCCAACTCCAAGTGCTATGTTTTAAACCTACTGGATTCATTTAGTGTCTGTGGACATAGGACAATCTATGAGAGAATGGGTAGCTTTAAGGGGCTGGCTTCTGTGAGGAAAACTGACTCCCTCCCTAGGCTAAGTTGTAGGCCCTAGCGGAGAATCTATTATTATTTTACTAAATGGACATAGTAATAAACTGACACTACATTTTTCTCTTTATACCCATAATGCATTGCTTAACCCTCACAAAAGCAACTTCTTTCTAGACTAGAGGAATATCAGCACAGGGGCCCACCGTGCCTTTTCCTGTCTGATTTCTCTTCCTGGAGCTCCACTCTAGGCCTCCTTCTGCTACAAGAGTCTGCCTCAATGTACTCCTCGTACTTCTCCTTCAGGTATCAGTCTTGTTCTTTCCAGAGGAGATGTGCTAAACTCCCAGAGAAAGGCAGAGTACACTCTGAGCGCTTCCAGCTCGTGACAGTCAGTCTTCATTGACTTTGCCTTCATTATCCTCGGTGAGCTTTAGAGTGAAATCTCTTAACAGGATCAGTGTTGTTATTGCTGCTCTTTGGAACTTTTTAAAAGATGTAGCAATAATGACAGGATACCAGCCACCTAATAATATAATGATTAAAAGCATTGACAACTGAATAGATAAACCTTTGGCATTGGTTTACTTCTCCTAATCATTCATAGCTTGTGATGTGGTTTTTTATTCAAGAGAGTCAACTCCCAGAGGGGCTTCCCTCTGTTGATGAGGAACATACTAGTCATTTTATTTTTTTACAACAGATGGAGACTATTGCAGTTTCACAACTGGTCAAATGTAGAGAATAGGTGTCTGTGAGATGCCCTGCTCTAAGGACACATGGACAGTACAAGCTCTATAACTAAGGTTCAGGGAATATAGTGGAACAGGAGGCAGAAAAAATGTGAATGCATCTCTCAACACTGACCAGCAAAGCTTCCTCATGCAACAGATGGTGATTAACACAGAAGGCCACAACTGGCAAAAATGTAGAGAATAAGAGACCTCAGAGTACAGGTCCCTGGATAGGACTCCTTCATTAACCCCCTGCTACCCAGGGCTCAGGGATGACTGCAGAGTAAGGGACTCTAAAGAACCAAGGCAATGGGTGATCACAGGAAACAGTTTTGCAGGCAGCTGAGAACTTGCTCATATAAATTTACAGCAAAGGTGACAGAAAAAAAAAAACCCTCAGAAGAGAAGTGGGGGGATGGGTAAGAAACCCCAGTCTTAGCTGAGGAACTATTGGCAACTGACCACTGCAGAGTTAGAGATAGTTGGTCTTCTTCTAAAAAAAATTTTATTTATTATTTTATTGTATGTGTATGAGTGTGTTGCCTGCATGTACATAAGTACACCCTGTTGTGCAATGCCTATGGAGGTCAGAAGAGGATGCTAGATGCCCTGGAGCTGGAGTTATGGGTGTTTGCTAGCCACCATGTGGGTGCTAGAAACCAAACTGAGGTCCTCTACAAGAGCAGCCAGTGCCCTTAACCACTGAGCCATCTTTCCAGTCCCAAGTTGGTCTTCTTTAAGGGGTGACTTAGAGAATTTGAATACAGCCTCTATTGTTCATGAAAGTTCTTGTTCGTAGAGTTCTTAAGGTTATGATCTGAACTGGCCCCCAAGTAGATATTAAGGAAATAGCATTTGGGAGTCATTTTTTTTATTTGTGACTTAATGACTAGAAAAATGAGGCATATCATGTTCCTTCAGCTCCAATTCTGTGATCGCTTTGGAATTGGATGGAATTTCTATGGATGATATTTTCAAGTCAATGCCATGGAAGTCTAGAAAATGACAGGGGAAAGGAACAGGCAAAGTGTCACAATGGGGTAGGAAGAGCTGACCTTTGGCAGGGCTCAAATTTGATAACACAGACCCTATTGGAATAAAACAAATGAGTTAACACTACTTAATTGATTAGAACTTCTATAATATACTAAAAAATTTGGTTTCTTGGATTTTTATCATAAGTTATTTTGGGGTTGATTATACCATGTCTCTGATAATGTGGGTAAGAAGGAGGGGCCAAGTAGAGATTAAATTCCATGCCCACAGGTTTCAGAGAACCTTAAAATACAAAGATCAACCAGACATTCAAAAAACCAAATAAGGTTACTTTTAAAAACTTGGTGTTGCCAGACAACTAAAATAAGAGTTGTAGAGACTGAACAGTCAGAATTAAATAAATAAAAATATGAGAGCACATCTCTGTATAATTTTTATTGCTTTTACTATATTAAAAAGAACTTCAGCAATCTGAACATGTGCCTCTGTTAGATATGGTTTCCTAAATGTTTTTGTAGGCATTTCTCTCTCTCTCTCTCTCTCTCTCTCTCTCTCTCTCTCTCTCTCTCTCTTTCTTTCTCTCTCTGTGTGTGTATGTGTGCTTACTTATAAGTATGTGACATATGAGGACAGCTTGAATGAATGATTTATTTCTTTGGCTCATGTGAGTCCAGAGATTGGATCAAACTCAAGATATCAGCCTGGTGGAAAACACCTTACTCCCTGAGCCTTCCTGTCCACCCTAGATGCACTTTCATATTTTCAGAGGATGCAAAGATCCTTTTGTGATTTTTAGTCATTCATACTTTGGAAATCCTAGTTGGAAGTACTAGGTTTATGTGTAGTACTTTCTGTGTCTTATCTGCTCACACTTGAAGTGTTCACTCATGACTAGACTTATTCTCCTTGACCTGAGCATAAACTCTTCATTGTTTTTAATTAATTATGTGATGAACCTTAGTTTGACTTAGACTACGATGACTAACAAGCATCCCTTAGTTCGACTTCAGAACTACAGTGTCGGTCTATTAATGCATCTGACCTTTGTGATGATTTTCCCTTGAGTTAAAGATCTAGGGTAACCCACTGTCCCAGTTTCCCCATTGCTGTGATACAACGCTGAGAAATACAACTTCGGGAGGAAAGGGTTGGTTTGGCTTTCACATCCAGATTACAATTCATCTTTTAGGAAGCCAGGGCAGGGACTCAGAGTTGGGGTCGAAGAGATCAGGCGTGGAGATTCCAGGTTCAGTTCCTTGGTCCAACCTGGCAGCCAGTAATGCTTAACTCCACATCTAGGGTTTCTGACAGCTTCTTCTAGCCTCCATGACATTGCATGTATGGGTGCACTTACATACATGCAGGCAAAACATATATAAACATTAAATAAATAAATATATAAAATAAATTTATAGAAAGAGGACAACACACTGGACAGCTTGGTGTGGACTTCTCAAAGGAGACTTTCATTTCCAGGGTCTTCTAATGGTCTTGTACAGGATTCTGGTAAAGATTTTATCTTTAATGTGTCACTAAGAAATTCAAATGGTAATACTCAGCTAATTTTATTTCTTCTTTGAGAGGAGTCTGTTCAGATCCATAGTCCATTTTTTAATTGGGCATTTGTTTATTTGCTTCTTTGTTTTCTGAACTCTTTGTGTATTCTGGATTAAGTCCTCTGTCTCATGTGAAGCTTGGAAGATTTTCTCCCACTCTGTGGATTTCCTTTTGACTGCTTTGTTTGTTTCCTTTGCTGTACAGAAGTGTTTTAGTTTAACAAGGTACCACTTGTCAATTGTTGACTTTAATGCCTGAGCAACATTTACAGTGGAATGTTGTGTAGGGTTATTGGTAAGGGCCTAATTTCACTCTTCTACAGATGTATTCCAATTTTGCCAGCACAAGTTGTTGAAGATACTGTCCCCACAAGTGAATGTTCTTGGCACATTTGTCAGAAAACTAGTGGCTGAAATTGTGAGAACTCGTGTTTGGGTCTTCTGTTTTATTCCGTTAGTCTGTGTGTCTTTGTGCCATTACCATACTGTTTTATGTCTATGGCTCTGAGGGCTGGTGTGATAATCCCCACTGCATTGTTCTTTGTGCTCAGAAATGCTTTGGCTACCTGGGCACTTCTGGGATTCCCTATGAATTTAAGGATTATTTTTTCTCTTTCTGTGAAGAATGCCATGTTGCTTACATATAGAAAGGCTACTGAATTTGTAGATTGCTCTTGTATCTCACCATTTTTCTGAAAGTGTTGATCATTTCTATTAATTTTCTGGTAGAAAGTTTGGGATTTCTTATGCATAATATCAAATCATCTACAAATAAGGAAAATTTGACTTCTTCTTTTCCTGTTAGTACTCCTTTAATTCACTCTCTTGTCCTATTGTTTTAGCAAGAATTTCAAGCACTATATTGAAAAGGATTGGAGATAGTACAATGCAGTGGGATTACCAAACTGGATCTCAAACTATGTTACAGAGCCATGGTCATAAGACAAAACGGGATTGGCACAAAAGCAAGGGGAAGCAGCCCTGTCTGGTTCCTGATTTTAGTGGAAATGCTTCAAGTTTTTCTCCATTTAGAAAGATGTTGGCTGTGGGTCTGTTGCATATAACTCTAATTAAGCTGAGGTGTGATCTCTCCAGTCCAGTTCCCTCTAAGAGTGTGATCATGAGAGTGTTGGGGTTATTCAAAGTTATTTTCTGCATCTGTTGAGATAATCATGCAATGTTTGTCTTTCAGTACACTCTTCTGCATCAATATTGTCAGTAGTGGTTTAGGAAGGGGCAGGACAGAAAGGCGGTGGAAAGTCTGGAGAAGTGGGAAGGAAGATGAGTTTGCAGCTTTCAGAGTCTGGCTAAAGCCTCTCACTAGCTGAGAGTCCAGATTCCAGCACAGTTAACAAAAGGTAGTGAGAGAATACTGGCACATGAGGTCAGATCAGTGTCATCTTCCTTCTATAACCACAGGACTCCGAGTCCTAAATCAATAGAATAGTCTGGAATAGTCTGCCACATATGCACACACACACACACACACACACACACACACACACACACACACATGCGCACACACAGCCACACACTTCATATGATAGGAGGCTGAGCTTGAGATAGTCACATGTATTTCACCTCGGCAAATATTCTTACCTCATGTGCACATGGGTTTTAATGGAAGGTACATTCAAAAATAGAAAGTTCAGGGTCTTCAATGTCCTATGGCTGACCACAGCAGAAAGTCCTGAAAAATGTATAAGTAGATTCATAGGGCATAAAGACTGGAGAGAGAAGGAACCAAAACCCCGATACGAATGACACTCAAAGGCTTTCACATCTGTCTCATCTTTCCTCTTCTCCCCAACTAAAATCATCACCTACCTTTGCCAATTCTCCACCTCTGAGTGTCTTTGGAATGTGCTGTCTGCCAAAAGATTGGACTGAGTGTTTAAATTCTGGGCACTTGGGCACAGTTAGAAGCATGGGCAGATTTGTTATGCCAAGAGCATTGCTCAGTGCCAACTGTGTCTGTGAACTTTTGGCTAAATGCAATGTGATTAACCTATAGAGAAAGGAAACTGCGGGGAGAGGAGGACACACGGAAGTAACTTCAGAGTATCAAGAAAAAAAAACCTTTTTGAGAAGGTTGAGTCTGGATTTAATAGAGTTCATTTTTGTGCTGGCACTCCGGTAGGTATTAGTCTGTCTCTTGATCCACAGACATGTAGTAATGTGTTAAGGAGTTTCTGGATGTAGAGAACTATATTCCACTCTCCTGCAGTTCTGCTCCAACCCCTTTGACCTCCCAAACAGGAAGTTCTTTCTGTTGGTAATCTGTAGATTGAAAGTCCACTGGCAGTGTCTTCCTTCAGTAGGGAAAATTCTTCCCAAACAATTTAAGTAAGGTCGAGTTCCTGTGTGATAATTACCTGGACTGAAATATTTATGAAACTACCCAGAAAGTAGAGGAAGAAGAATGACCTACAGAGAAGAAATAAATTCTCTGCCCCAAAGAATGAACTAGAAGAATTGTCACATTCCAGTTCTTGCTAAGTTATGGCTGTCCACTGAATTCCAAGTTTTTGTATTATAACTATTAAATTAGCATTGTCTGCTGTGTTAAAATTATAACCATAATTAGTATACTTTTAGCTGTGGGGGAGATAAAATGCAGTTTAAAAATCAAGTTTTAATAGCAACAGCATTTCACAGTCTTAAGCTAACAATTAAGCAAGCTGCATCTTTTTACAAATTCTAAGATTTGACAGATCATGAGGTGAATTACAGCCTACTGTTTCACATCCTTGTTGATGTCTTTAATCAGTCAAGCATCTGCTCCCCAGATGAAATCAGATCTCTATTTCAATACCTTTGTTTTCGTTCTTTAATTTATTGTCTGGTTGCTTTTGTATAGTTTCACAAAGGGGGCATGCTTTTTCTAATATTTTGCAATATATTTTTCTCCTATTTTTTTAATGGTGGTTAGCACTGTTCCCCAATTTTATCTTATGTGAAGCAGATGCTCTTTGTGTTACCATTTAGTCCCTTTTCATTTTTGCCCTGAGAAAACTAGCACAACTAAAGCCAGAAGTTATTCTGGAACATAGTTGAGTAAACCGGTGGGTGGTCAGGAGCCTGCGTTTCATGGAGCTTATGATTGCACCATTTTATTTTCAGAAATACATGGACAAAATCAGAGGGGGTCGCCCAAGTAACTTAGATGACTGCTATACACAATATTTTTAAAGTAATAAGACCCAATTTAAAAAATATATTATACATATTTAACATAAAGAGAAAGAAAAATTTGCATCTCATAGTCTAATGATTCTAAATATATATTTTATTGTAACTTTAAGAGCATAAATCTTAAATATGTAAAAAATTTCACTAATGTAAATAATATATTGTTTTTTATATTAGGGATGAATACTTTATATCCAACAGAAAACAAACTGGTGTGAAAGGAGCAAGTCTTTCCTTCCCATTTCATCTGCCTGTCTTTCATTTTTGTCTTCCTTCCTTCCTTTCTTCTTTCTTTCATTATTTTTGACATTCTTTCAACATGGGAAGGTAAAGAGATCGTCTCCATAATATTCACGTATATGGCTAAAAGGCATTTAGGAGCTCTGAAATTATTCTTTTATGTTGACCTAAAATATAATTCTCACCTTAATGGAAAAAATAATAGTCAATTTCTTCTAGAGCCAAATATGAATGAAGACAGCTGGGAACACAGATTCAGGGAACCTGCAGTACTCTGTTTCAATATTGTAACTGTTTCATGAAGTTGGCTTTTTTAATAGTAACAAAATAGGAAAGTCATAAATCAAATCATTTTTCAAATACATTTGTGGAGCCATCAGTTAGGTGGGTGATGGTAAATCAGGGCAATCTTTGCTATGGGCTGAGAAGCTATAGGTCTGTTTGTGCATTTCCAAGGGATTTACTAACAGTTACAAAGATGTTAGGTCACACACAGAAGTAATGGAAATTTAAGAGTCTAATTAACCCAGGAAACTTTGGCTCTGAACCAGTAATTTTCCAACTCTACTGCCTTACAGAATGTTTAATGTGTTTAATGTAAGTGTCAGTTTTTGGCTGATAACAGTACACTGGTTGGTTGCATATGTGTGTGTGTGTGTGTGTGTGTGTGTGTGTGTGTGTGTGTGATGTGTTTAATTGGGGTTACCCTACATAGGGGATTTTGCTAATCTCAGAAGTCATAGTTGCCAAATAAAAAGCCCAGTGTCAGGTGTGAGATTCTTTCCTCAAGTTGTCAGAGGTTTCCTGGTGACTCTCAGAACAACACAGGATACTACCATTCCTCTTGCTTCCCTATCAGAACTTGATGACAACACCCAAGTTCTGAAGACACTACACACATTAGACATAGGGCATATAGAAATCAAATAGGTATTGATTAGGAAGCTCCCTCACTGCTGGCTAGCCTTCATAGTATCAGGAGTAGCTATGCAGCTTCAGGGGTAATGTCACCAATATAGTCTTACACAGCTATGAACTCTCTAAACTAGAGTAAGGATCACACGTTAAGATAGGAGCCTGGGTAGCATAAATGTTATGAGGATAACCAACTTCTTTGATTGTATTTAAGGCATCCTCCACAGGAGGAAACAGGAGTTTGGTAGTGTGAAGCTGGCCAAAAACTATGGTTGGTGAGTTCACAGGCCCCAAGAATGAATGCACTATTATTATTCTGCTGAATGGATATACTATCAAAGTGTCTTCTAAGTTTGTGTTTCTCTATTAATGTCGATTCAGACTTCATTAGAGAATTGGTTCTGTCCGTGTCCGTGCAGTGGCCAGTGATCAAAGAAGAAACGCACAGTTGGTCAAAGTTCAGAGAATGAGTGTCAGTAAGTGCTCAGCCACAAATGATCCATCTATACCACACCCCTTCTCAGGGCTTGGGAACCAGAGAGAGCAAAAGATTGCCAGAACCAAAGTTGGCGAGAAGCAGAATGAAAGTGTCTTCTGCACATGCCAGGACCACTGCACTCGTGAACTCAGAGAAACTGTGACTGACTGCCCAAGATCAAGCCAGTCAATATTCTATAATGAAGAGTGAAGGGGTTCATGGGCCCTCACACCCAACTGAGTATCTATGGACAGTTCTTGGCTCCTGGGGAAGGAAGATGAATGAAACTGTGGAGGGGTACTAAAGACCACCTACTAAGACAACTCCAGGGGTGAGGGCAGCAGTTTATTGGTGGGATCAAATTGCTGGGCTGCCTCCTGGGTTCAGAGAGAGATAACCACCAGCAGCAGAAGTCAGGCAGCCTTCATAGGCTGTTAGGAGGTCACGTAACTTTCCCTGACATAGGCTGGAGTGGTTTAGCTTGAGGTTGGTTGGTGTCCCTGCCAGCAGATGGACTTGCCCAGGCTAAGCTCTGAGCCACCATTTTAGAATATTGGGAGTGGGCTGCCAATGTAGGAGTCTGCCAGAAACTCAACAAGAGAGTCAGTTTTCTTCAAAGGTGTGGCTCCTGAGATATCAACCATGCTCCTGTGAGGACCATATTACACAGAAGCATGCGGGAAGCAGAGATAGGATTTGGTGAAGTGTTACAAATAAAACACCATGAAGTTGGGGATGTTGGGAGGTGGGTGTGGATCTGGGAGGAGTTGGGGTGAATATGATCAAAGTACTCTGCATGAAATCCTCAAAGAATTAATGAAAATATTTTAAAAGATACTTTAGAATGAATGGCAGACAACTTTAAAACAAAAGCAAATATTACTCATGATTTACAAATGCTCCAGATAACAAACATGTTCAAATATATCAAAACTGGTTATTTAAGATAAAGAAACCGAATAGCAATGTTTGGTACATTTTACCAAGAGAATAGACAGGTTCTAAACATAGCTAATTCTTCACAGTTTAGTGTCTGTGAGAAAGGAAAAATCAATAACATTTGTCTTCTAGGACTTATTGCCAAATCAAGGACCGTGGAGGCCTGGAGACTGTGATTTTCAGAGCAGTCAAGAAGTTTGTCTTATTTTAAATAATCCTGTAAAAGCTTCCTTAGAAGCAATCTTTAATTTTAGAGGAAGAAATTCAGACTTGTCCATGAGCACATAACCAAACCCAAGAGCGGATTACGCTGGATCCCAGGCAGCCAGGCATGCAGTCATTCACTGTGAGAAATCTCAGCAAGAAGGAGACCTGGGAACAATGGGCAGATGCTGTTAAGGAGGATTTTCTTTCCTTGCATCTTGAGGTGCAGCCATGACAAGGTGTTGGACAGGATGGAAAGAAAAATACGCATTGCATTTGGCATTCACAATAATGTAGCAATCTCTTGAGGAAATAAAAAAGACAATGCAAGGGTGATCTCCAGGGATCCATTGATGTGTGTCCAGTCACACTCACTCTGTGCTTTGAAGGAGAAGCTTTCCTTCAGGTAGTTTCATCCCTGGAAGGACAATGGTATTAAGCTCCTGGATGGGGCTTGAGTTTTGCATAAGGGAGAAGGGAGGGACAATGATAGTTTTGCGGGAAGAGAATGAACAAGGAAACTATTAAATAAACTCAGTCTACATTTGATGTTTCCAATGCTCAGACTTATCAAGTCTGGGTAGAGCAAATATTTGAACAGATGCTTTGAGAACAAACTCCAAAATGTTCTTAAACATCCATTTATGTCATTTCCAGTTCTAGTTCATTTTACAAATGACTGAATAAATGCACAGTGAGATGTAGATGCAGATACAGTGTCTGAAAACAATTCCAGGATAGAAGGATTCAATACCTTACTGTTGGTCTACAAGCAACTGATCATTGTGATCCATGATTACATGTTTCTAAGAGCAAGAGAAACTTTCACACATGTTCTTACTTTGAGTGATATCATGTATGGATCCATAAACAAATGAGATGTTTAGCAATGACTGTAGGCATTTGAACCTACTGGTTGACCATAAGATGGTAAAGTAGCTCTTATTGATTAGACAAACACTTGGCATAAATGTTGCTAACTGTAAGAGGGAAAAAACAAAACAAAACATGAAAATGGTGAGAAAGGTATTTCAGGAAATGTGGAATCCTATAAATCTAAGCAGAATTGCCATTTGTTATTTCTAGGATTATCTCTTTAGGCAGATTACCTATTGCCTCTGAATTTGGTCTCCTTGGGTATTAATTGAAGCAGTAAGGAAAACAGTGCTGTTGAAATTATATTTTGCTTCATATTAGAAAAAAATACAATTCCTGGAACTTATCATTGACTTTCTGTATAAATGCCTAGCAGGCGCTCTGCAGTCATTATTGCTGAGAATTCAAGCTGAAGACATTTCAGTATCATACTTGGTCAAATTTAAGAGGGAATGTCTAATATTACACTTCCCTTGTTCAGTCAGACTCTGGAAATTACTGTGTACTCATTACACTGTGGATCAGAAGGTCTGTTTGAGAAATTCACGTTTGACTTTCATGAGATCTTATGATTATGTCTAAATCTTTTAGTCTTTAGAAATCTAATTGTAATTATCAACACTATGAGAATAATTCATCAAAATACATGGGGAGTTTATAATGCTTAATTGAGATGATCTGTAAATCTTCATAAAACTCACAATGCTATGTTGTTGCATTTTCATCTCAATTGTCATTTTGATGGGTCATGAGGATAGCATATCTCAGCTCAGATCATTTCAGAGCAAAGCCTTAACCAAGAGCAGCAGATTGCACTGTCAAATGGCTTCTAGTACTGTGAAAGCTAGCCAGAGATGACATAGCTTCAAAGTCAGTACCAACCTGAATTCTCTTGGTTCGTTCTGTGACGTGACTCAGCTATGCAGTGTGTTCCACAATAGGCTCTTCCCATCCAGTTCTGGTAGGTAATCCAGTGCAATGTGAACAACCAGTATTGTCTGAGGATCTTTGGGAGTCGAGTCCTGGCATTAGACTTTTAATTTGCTAGTGAACTGAGGCTGTGTCCCTGTTATAGAGTAACTCTTTAAACTATTTTTGTATTTTATTTGTGTGTGTGTATATATATATATATATATATATATATGTGAAAGAGAGAGAGGAGAGAGAGAGAGAGAGAGAGAGAGAGAGAGAGAGAGAGAGAGAGAGAGACGTACCCCCGGTAGATTTTTACATTACTTTCGAAAGGCCTTTAGTGCCAGCTACCCCCGCTTCTTACTCTGCCTTCTGCCCTGCCATACCATTACCCCGTTAATCTTGTCCTACTGTCCTCCTCTTCTGTTTATGTCAGTGCATTCGATCTCCCGTCTTGTGCACTTACTAGTTTTCTATCCCAAAGGATTTTCTAATTGAAACAGCTATCTGAACACTGAAAGCTAGCACCTACTCATGACAGAGAATGTGTGATGTTTGTATTTCTAGGTCTGGATTATCTTATTTAGGATGATTTTTACCTGCAAAGTTTGTAATTTTATGTTTCTTAACAGCTGAATAATATTCCATTGTGTGAATGTGCCCCACTTTTCTTCCCGTTCTTCAGTTGATAGACAACTATGTCCATTTCAATTTCCTGCTGATGTGAATAGAGAAACATTGACTGTGGAAGAGCAGGTGTCTCTGTGATAGGATCCAGTCCTCTGGGTATGCACAAGAGTGCTATGTTTGGAGCCTGTGGAAGATCTATTTTTAGTTTTCTGAGGAACCACCAAACTGATTTCCACAGTGGCCACACCACAAGGTGCCATGTGTGTTACTAACATGGAAAGGCCATCGTCATCCTTGCCTAGCTGTGAAGCCTGTGGTTCAGTTGTGGTTTCACCGGGAGTAATCAAACACTTGCTATTGGAGTTGAGACCCGCTGTGGCACAACAAGGAGTCTGTACCTAACACTGTTATCAGGACAGGAACCTAGGCCTGGATAAACCTTATACTGGCGGGGAGAACCTGTTACTCCTGTTCTTCCATGTAGACGTGATATTAACGGACTCAAAATGATTTATTATACCAGCAGTTTAGCCCAAGCCTTCACTCTGACCAGGGATGGCTCTGCTTGCTGCAGATGGCAATTAATTCAGAGAAGCCAAATCAATAATCTATGGAAAATAAGAGATAGCTGAATTCTCAGACCATCCAGGAGGAGGCAGAAAGGTTGTAAGAGTCAGAAGTGGTGGATGAACACAAGGAAAGTGTGTTGTCTGGTAGCTGTACATATGAACCCATAGAATATATGACTACATGTGTAAAATGTGTGCAAACCCAGGTTAGACCAGGGCCCAGCAAGGATGGAAAGAAGGTGGGAAGCGCCAGAGCTAGCTGAGAATCTAGGAGGTATAGATTGGAATCTGTAGGTCTTTAAAAACGCATAAATAAATAAATAAATAAATACATAAATAGCATGAACTAATAAGAGAAGACATGGAGTGGATAGGGGCTGGAGATGGAGGAGGATTTCTGAATGCGAACAAAATACACTGAGTGAAATTCTGGAATTGATCAAAGTATTAAAAATATGACATGCTTATGAAATACTTAAACAGCTCAGCCTAGTCCTACACATTACATCATTTAAGACAGAGTTGGTGAGGCCCCTGGCACAGCGCTGTGTTGTGTTAGAGTCAACTCGTGCTTGCAGCTTCACCGGACAGTGTTCTCATTTATTTTTCACAAAATGTTTAAAACTTTTATTTCTGTGTGTGTGTGTGTGTGTGTGTGTGTGTGTGTGTTTTCGGTGTGTACAGTGTGTGCGATGTGGTGTGTGTGTGTGTGTGTGTGTGTGTGCATGGTGTGTGTGTGGTATGTGTACACAAAGGCCAGATGAAGATGCTCACTATCCCGCGAGACAGGGTCTGTCACTATCTGGGTCAGGTTGCTGACCAGCAAGTCGTAGTGATGTTCTTGCCTGTGCCACTCTCCCCATAGCGCTGGAGTTACAGGCTATGTACAGCTGTGTCTGACTTTGTATGTAGCTTCTGAGAATTCAAATTCAGGTCCTCAAGCTTGGTCAGGAAGTGTTCATATCTGCTGAACCACCCTTCCGCTTGCAGTCATAACTTCTCATTCAGAATTCTTTGTTCCCAAGAGGTTGAAACAGACCAACAAAATAATGTTTCAACTGGGAAATTGGGGCACCATAAATTAGGATTTGTTTTGAAATCCACCTGTGAAGTGCTTATCAGCATGTCATTTTGGAGATATGTACTGCTTAGCAAAATTCCAGTGGCTCTATTTGTACACAGGAACATCAGTTGAGAAACTCACATTCACCCCAACTCTGAAATGGTGCATCTTCTTGACAAGATAAACTCTTTTATGTCATATCATGAAACAGAATGCAGATGACCTGTGTGATGACACACAGTTGCTTAAAAGTTCTCTCTTTCAAACTGCTGTCATTAAGGTTTCTGGGATATCTAATTGTCATGTAAAAGCTTTAAGGCATGACTGTTAAGACAGTAATTGGTATTTGCTAGTTTTACCTTTTTGACATCAAAGAGAACTGCTTTATATTTTATGTTTGTTTATCTAGTATAATTTTCAGACCTGAGGTATAATTTAGTCAGCCTATTACTTCAGTGACAATGCAATTTGTTTCTAATTCATCATGCCTTATGAATTGTTATGGGGCAATGTCTGACTGGAAGATGCTTCCTTTGAAAGAAATAAGAGGGCGGAAGTTTTTCTTACATTCATTTCCTGTCTTTATGTTCCACAACTATCTAACTTCATCTTGTCATATGCAAACTTTTTAGACCACTGACAACACTTAATATAATGCAAATTCTTTCACAACAACCAGGAGTAAAATATGTTCCAATTTAATTGGAAATTATTCTGCCTCTCTTATACATATTTAATAGTAGTATAACATATCACTTTAATTGTTAGGAAAGAACACAGACTCTTCCTATATTTTTAGTCTTCATCTTCTAGAACCAAAGTTACCTTATAGTTTAAGTCAAACACCTGAATATGTGTACTGGAAATGCAATACAGAAGTAAACTCTGAGTTGGACCTTAGGACACAGGTTGATTCTATTATAGCATTAGGGGTAAGTAAGTCCCACTGAGGAGATAATGTCATCAATGAGGATGTTTGAACATGCTATGACCCATGACTAAAACTTGGCCTCCTTCATAAAACTGGAGAGTTAATGAAAGAAATTTCAGAAGGATCTACCAACACCAAAAGAAATGATCAGCTTGAACGAGTCTGTAGGACAGAATCTTTGCCCTATTAACATAACTTTCTACAAAGTCAAATGGATGCCTGCTATTTCATTTTACAGATTTGCTCTTGAATCACATGTCTGCCTCAGAGGCCCTAGAAGCAATGAACTGTAAGATTTTTTATTTTAAGACAAAGAATTCTGTTGCCTCATCCAAAAACTCAAATTCTCAAATTACTTCCCTTACCGAAATTACAGAGAAAAGTATAACCCATTTTCAATGTCTGTATTCATTAAAATATTAGAAGTAGAGACCAGAGAAATGACTCAGGTTAAGAACACTTGATGGCCTTTCAGGTCCCAGCACCCTCTTCTGGTGGCTTACAAACACCAGGGACTTCAGCTCCAGGTGATATGATACCTTCTGGCCTCTAGAGACCTGCACATGCACATACACACATATGTTTAAAAATTAAACATATTATTCCAGTTATTTTGATATGTTTCAGTCACATAAAAGCAAGTGAATAAAAAGCAGAAACATGGAGTTTACATAGGCATTCTCACATTCACAACATATGTAATGTGTTTAATAAAGGATCTCCCAAGTACACTATAAGCTCTTAGTCATAATTTTATCATTTATAAAATATTAGAATGTCTGTAGGACACTAGACAATTAATAGCTGGCAGCGGTTAACACAGACCCTCTCAATCTTTCTCTTTCTACAGACAAGAAAGTACAGGCTGCCCGAACTTCCTTCAGTCCTCAGAATTTCAATGTTATTCCTCAAAGTACAAAAGTATCTTCAAGGTAAACAGTCTTATTGTGAGGTCAAACCTTATGAAAACACAAAGCCTGACATTGATTTAATATGTACACTTGGCCTTGGGCACGTGGATCACATAGCAGTGAGAAAACCCACGTAGCACATTTAGGATTTAAAGTCTTTGGAGAGAAGTTGTCTCAGACAAGCAAATATGATTCATAGAATGAAAATTTACCAATGACTATGTGGTAAACATGTCCTTAAGCCCTTCCACTTAGACAGAAGTATGCCCTTGGAAAAGCATGTGGGAGACTTCATTCCCACAACGGTTTGATGGCTTGGGGGACAGAGCATAGCACACAGAGTTCACCTCAAGCATGTGTTAACATAAATTGATTTTTCTCCTGACATTTTTCCTAGAAACATAGATTTTAGCACTCTTGCTGCTGGAACTTGCTTAATTAGGAGTATACTACACATTGCAGTGCAAGTGGCTACACAGGAAATGCCTTTTCCTGTCACATATATCATGTACATGTAATGCATCAAGTGCCCTTCAAGCCAAGTTTCTTTTCCTCCTAGATATATCTCCAATTCCCAATTCGGAAAGCAGTGGTTCTCAACTCGATACACAGTCCACTGGAAACTGTCTAATCATATGTGTCTCAGTCACACCTGGAAGTTCATCTCTTGCAGACCCATCACCCATTCGGGTGGTTTCCTTCAATTCTACTCATGGACAATGATTTCACTATTGAAAATAGGTCCCAGAGCAATGCTGTTGTGAAGTATAGACTCTTAGAGGCGTGTTTTCTGCATGAAAACCTCCAGTGCTTAAAGGTCATGCCCTTGATGCATCCAACGTAGGTTTACATCATGACTCTAATCCTCAGTAGGTTGAAGTTTCTGACAAGTTATTTAATATTTTAACCTTAGAAGAATTTAAAATTATGTCTGGCCTAATAAATACTATTAAGTGAGATCACACTGTCACTTCCTCAGTGGTGGGAGGTTTGGTGAGCAAGGACGAATGACAGAAATATTTGGATTGTTGGTTTTTATAGAAATACCACCTAAAATATGAGTACAAGGTCCTGTTTAGACATTGTCCTGATTGTAGGCTGTGCATCTCGAAAGAAGGCACTCACCTTAGAGGATACTCAGAGGATGTCAAACAAAAACATCTCTGCATATGTGACATATTTACGGTAACTAGGTTGAGGTTATAAATTGTTTGGATGTTTTTATGTTACATATGTATTATTAATTAAAGTAAGAATGTGTTTGTGAGGAGTATACAGATGGGTAAGCCAGAGTGGGTGTTCCATCTCACAGAGCTCCAGGCATTTGGGAGACAACTAATGTGGGTGGTGGGGACCAAACTCTTAATCATCTACAAGAGTAGAAAATGCTCTTAACATGGTCTAGCACTTTGGAAAGGCTTCAGAAGTGATTATCTGCATTTAAGAAAGTTTGCCTAAATATCACTAAAAGAGGAGACCAGCGTTACAGAACAGGTCAAGAGAGGCCATTAAGCAGAAGTCATACACCTTGAAATAGCTGGCTTTCAAAACTGAGTACTGAGATTTTCAAACTATCTGGGAGATGGTTTGATAAGGCACATGGCATAATGTAAAAGACTGTCAAAAGCAACTGACCCCAGTGGCAGCAAATATCAAAATTGCCAGTAATTATTTAAAATAAGCTATTATGAGTATATAGATGGAAAATTCATTGAACCATGTTGAAATAACTATGAAATATGTCACAGGGAAAGAATGCAAGTACTAATGGACTTGTTTTTAAAATAAAGGTTCAAAGACTGGTATGTGTGGTAACTGAAATAAGAAATTCATTAAAATGGTTCAACAGGAGATTAGAACTTAAAAGGAAAGTCAGAAAACTTGAAGATTGTATATGAAGAATACATTGCTAAGGAATATAAAAATTAAGAAAATATGAAATAATAAATGATAGACAAAAAATCAGAGCAGGTTGGAGATGGGTAAAATAGTACCCTAGAATTCCAAATTGTGCTTAAAAGTAAAAGAACTTCAATCAACTCCAAGTAGGAAAATTTGAAAACATAGGAACTGGAACAGTCTGTTGAGATTTAAAACAAATACAAAATCTGAAAAGCAACCTGTGAAATCAGTCTTTGGAGATAAGATGCTTTCCATTCATGGACAGTCAACGTCCTGACAGATGAACTGCTCAAACAGCCTGACTTGTGGCAACTCCATGTGCAGCAGGACTATTCTGAAAGAAATGGAGATCCCTAATATTTAAAAGTGATAAAATATAGCAGTACAAACCAATAATCATACTAGAAATGTCTATCCTGCTTAAAGAAAAGCGCACTATAAGGTAACAAGGGTCAACACGAAAAAGAAATTAGTCAGTACAACTTCTGCACTGATACTTTTTGTTTATATATGTTTATACTGAATTATCCAGAACAGAAATCAGGAAGGCAATACATATATATAGCTTTTAAAGAAGAATAAATTAATCAAGAAAGCTGAAAACTCATAAATATTGACAAGGAGATATTAAAAATAAGGGAATGTCCTATGTTCATTAGTTAGAAAAATTAATATTTTTGTAGATGATAGAAGGGTAGTTACACCTGCTTTTAAGTTATACCTATGACATTGTACTAAAATTTTGTTTAATTATAATAGGTGAATATTGTTGTACATATGTGCATGTATAACACTTGCTTAAAACTGTGATAAATATATTTTGTTAGCATGCTCTGTGGAAATATGTGCATATATACTCCCTGGTTACTACTAAGGTATTCATATTTTGGTAGACTACTCCCTGAACACAGAGGAACGGTATTTCGATTTTGAGAAATTGAATCATAATTTAGCTTCAAAATACATATTCACTTTACATTTTTTCATGCATTTTCTCCATGCATTTCTTGATGAAGTTCTGAATAAGCACTTGTATTTGAACAAGCTCAAAGTACTTCTATAAGAAATAATTACACTCCATAGTGAAGTTGGGGCTTTCTAGTTTGGACACAGATATATCAACATCATTGTATTTTGGGGTAAAGCACCCTGACAATGCTACCACAGCAGATCTTTTAAACATTAGTGTGGAGCAGAAGGGAAATGTTAGAAGCGTCGTTTTCTGTAGATGCCCGACTGGGAGCACACGTCCAGTGAGAGGTCAACACTACCATCCACTGATCTGCGCAGCCTGTTGACTAAATACGGTAAGAAGCCACTATAGCTGTGACTCCTTCAAGGACTTGAGACGTCTTCCTCTAAAAGGCGGTTGATCAGAAGCTGTTACAGGACTTTCCTTTAACAGCCATAGTCATGGGTCCATCATGGAGACTGTAAAAATCATTATTATTCCTACAAATGCTTCATTTCAGAACTGTGCAGACATAGACACTTAGAAAGTACCCAGGAGAAATGACTTTGTACTTTTAGCAATATAATATGTGATTTCTGTATGACCATAGAAATTTATTTTTATGAAATTTCATTGCTTATAAGTATTTTTAAAGCAATTTTCAAGTTAGTACTTCCAGCGCAATTTAAAAAAATCCCTGAAAGTATTAAAAATTAAAACCAACTGAATACATCAACACACACCTACTATATATATATATATATATCTGCCCGTGTGTGTGTGTGTGTGTGTATGTACTCAGGAGAAACATTTGACCCCAGAATGGCACACGAGGAGATAGGTTTTGCTCTAGCTTTGAAGTACTGAGTAGAAGCTGGCCCAATCTCCCTCTTGATTACCTGGTGAAGTCCAAACCCCCAGCCAATTCCCTCTGGATGTCTCAAAGCCTAGAGACACGTCATAAAGAACATCACGGACGCCCTACTTTTCTCATTGCTGTCTCACAGAGTTTCTCAAGCACAGAGTTGGACATTTCTCTGTGATTTAGAATATGTTTGTTAGTGTACGCACTCGGTCTTGATTTGGGGTGCTGAAATATATTCTTTAATCATACCAAAAGTATATTCTACATTGTAAGAGAGTTTGAAGTCTAGCAGAATTATGTCTAATAGGGAATCCTATTTGACATAATTATAAATATAATTATAAATAAATCCGTATCTGGAATGAGAGGCTGCCCTTGAGAAAGTTGGTGTCAGGGGAGTAATTTAGTTGCATGGTTACAGGTGACCTCTTTAGTGCCGTTGAATGCTGCCATGTTAAGCAGTGGCCTCTGATACCTCCATGTTGAATTCAGCAGTATTAACTGACTATCAGATCTGCCTTACTGAGGAGTCCTTGCTAATGAGACAATGTTCTGCAACTGAGACAACATTTATCACTTTGATCTTTTGAATGAATTTTTTTTGGTGGGGGCACTAAAATAGGTTTATAGATATATGAATAAAATTATTATTTCTATCTGATTAATGAGAACTTTCTGCAACTGGTGCCTCCTCATTGGCAGTCAAACAAATTCACACCCCCACACTTTACATCATTTTGGTTTCTGTCACCACTTCCACAGAGCCTTTTTACCACCAGCATGCTCACTTTTCATATTCTCTGTATATTCACGCAAGCTATCGTGATTTCCCACTAGTGAGAATCCTGAATTCTGAGTACAAACACACCATTTATTTCAGCACTCGCTCTCCAGAAAGATTTAAATTTTCCAGTGTTTTAAGCCATGGCCGACATTGATTAACAATACATTGCTACTGCAGCGCATTCCAGGATCTCACACATATGTGTAGATTAAGTCTTGCTTTGTCCTCTACCACCTAATTATAGAAATATGTTCATATAATAGTTTATATGGGCTGTAAATGAAATAAATTTCTATAAGCAGTTGTTTACTCTGAAACATGTGGTTATTAAATTACTGTCACTTTGGAACATTCGAATTTAAAATATTTGAAGACAACATACTGTAACATAACTTTATGATGTGGTGAATAAAATAATTACTTTTCCTTAGGGGCAACTTGAAAAAATAGCCACTGTGTTTTACAGCAGTTCAAACCCTGCTACGTTCCAGTAGCCAAGCAGAACCAGTGTCACACACAAAAACACTTGCAGAAGAGGGTACAGCTCTGCCGTGTATAGGTCAGAGAGCAGGTACTATGATTCCCAGACTAGGGCGTCCCAAAGACTCTTAGAAGGCTATTAAACAGGCTGTGTCACCAAGGCCCAGTGGTAATAGCTCCTGTGTAAACTATGACAGCCATAGGTGTGCTCGTGTGCTAAGCACCATTTAACACTTAAACTATCAACCAGTTTTCACCCAATCAAAGCAACACACACGTAGGATTTCATATCTCCTCTGAAGTGTAAGAGTCCTGATTTGGGATAACATCATTTTCTTAGTTATTACTACTCATAATTGCAGTGTGATGATATATAATAGAATATATTATATATGTACACACACATATACAGTCTGGCAGTAGGAATGCTGACTGATTCTAATTCGTCCACACACAGGAAGCAGAGGAGGAGAGAACAGGAAGTGGGGAGAGGCAACAAAATTCCTCAAAGCCCAGCCCAAGTGATGTAATATCTCCAGGATGACTACACTCTGTAAAGTTCCCATTATCCTCACAAAGACCAAGTGTTCAATGCCTGAGGCTATGCAGAACATTTCTCACACAAATTACAATAATAAAATCTTTACATTTTAAATTTTTAAGCAAGATTTAAGTGACAATAATGACATTCTCAACACCCTCCCACCCCTGCCAATCAATTCCACACTCTCTTAACTTTGTACTTATCAGGGGAATTCTGTTCTTATTGTACAGTAACTATTTACCCCGTTTCTTCCTGCCTTTGATGTAAAAAAATACATTGTATTTAATTTCTGCCTGAATGTGATTGCACAGTAGAGTTCCTGAAACTCTACTGATGATGATGATAGATAGATAGATAGATAGATGATAGATAGATGGTAGATTTAAAAAGGGAGATAGGAAGAGAGGGAGGGAGGAAGGGAGAGTTCCTTTGGAATTTCACACAGCATTATGTTCTAAGATTTACCTTAGTTATAGCATACATTTGAATTTTATTCATTTCTACTGGCTCAATCGTATTTCATTGAATATTCGTTGTTTTATTCATTGCTAATGGACATTCTGACTGCTTCAGCTGCTTAGCTATTGTGAAAAATGCTTAAATAAACACTAGAATTTTAGTTTCTATTGAAGTTACTTTGCTTAAGTGTTTGAGATGTGAATTTCTGAATGATGGGAATATCCATGTAACTCAGGCTCTGACAGCTGCTTTCTGTTCTGGCTGTATCACTTTGAATCACTTCTACTGGCACATAATCGTTCTAATCCTCCACATATCTGCCCACACTTGTTCATTTCCATTTTTTTTTTAAGATTGCATGTGTTTTGAGGGGTATAAATTATGTTTTTGAATTATTTTCACATAATGATTAAAAACTTTGATCATATTTTGAAGTCAAAGTTTTATTGGTGATTTTAGAGATATGTGTATTAAAGATTTTCAAAATTTTAATATCTTGTCTTTTTGCCGACAATCAGTTGGTCATAGATACAATTGCTTATTTACTGACTGAATTTTATATGATCAATGTTTAACTTAACATCAGTACCACAATATCTTTCTGTTATTTGGAGTAATTTTGAAATTGTCAATTTCAATATTGATTTGGTTGCTATAAAATCCTATATAAATTTAAGAGTTAGATATTTTGATTTCTGAAAAAAGTCCTATGGGAAATTTGAACTCCTAAGCATATTGCAGACTATCTTTTCAAATGTTTTAATTGAGTAAATGCATGCCTAATGTCCTTGGCTACAATGCCTGTCAGTCATAGCTTATTTTGTTGAATGGCATCAAGTAGTCTATGTTTTCGTGAAACGTCATTGCTAGACTTTTGATATTACACTATGATAATTCTGGAAATCAAATTCCCTCCCATTTGCATTGAGCCTACAGACCAGATAAAAGCTCAGAATTTTTCTCTTCTTACACCTTTCCTGAGCCTGTGTTCTCTTCTGGCCAGTGAGTAACATTAAATTCCCCAGGATATACCACACATTTAATGTCCTAAATTTCCAGAGAAATGGTCCATCTTTTCTTTCTTTAATTGGTTATTGTATGAGTTGAGTACAGTATTTTGCCAAGAGAACCTGCCTCTGTGTTTCGCATTTACCCAGCAGTCTTTTCAGAAACGCTTTCTGTTTCTCTACACTGAGTCAGTTTGAAGCTGGAAGACAAGATGAGTAGCATGTATCCATCCCAGAGGTATCTAAAGGCCGAGAGGCACACTAATTCACCAATGAGGGCTCATGCCTTCCTCTCATAACCACATGGCTAAGAACCAGGGTCCTACACTACAGAAATGACTCTCTTTCAACACTGTTATTGAGTCAAGGAGGCTTGTAGGTTAGACAATGTAGCAAATGTCAGAGAGCTCTCCAGGGATGTGTAACATGGAGATTTTTCCTTTTTCACTCATCATCAGCATGATTGGTGTCACCTCCGTTTTCCACAGTTCTGATATGTGAGACTGGTAGTGTCTTTTTGCATGTGGTTATGTAGATTGGACTTGGCTTGGGAGTTTGCCCACTGCTGTGAATACTTCGGCTGGTAAGTTTGGTATACTAATACATACTACACTCTGGAGCTTTCTGATCTTACAGTTAATAATGGAAATCTCCAAATGCACACCAGGTTGTCACATACCTTCTCCCATCATGACATCTTCCCACATACCTGGGGTATTTTTGTGCACACTAGGTACATTGTGTACTTTGTACACACTGCTCATTGGGCATGAAGAGATTGATCCTTAAACATTTCCTCAATAGGTGGATCATCAGTTAGGATCACTGTCTATCAGAGTAATGCAAAAATCTAGGTATATATGCAATGTGTTGCAAAGTAATTCTAAAAACCTTGAAAATCAGAAGAGCTTACTCAATTCATCATTAATTAGCATAGATAAAAGAAATATTTGCCAGAGTAATAACTGTGAAGTTTTATAAGGACAGTGTGCATTTTCTAGTTTGAAAAAAAGAATAATAGAATTGCAATTAAGGTTACAAATATTAGATTTTAGCTTATATTTCAAAAGCTGTCTACCTTTTATACAAAGGTAATATATGAGTTAATAGGAGGTAATGAAAAATCTTCACTTATATTTCAGGGGTTTAGTCCTGGTACTAATGCTTATAATTTTCTAAGCTCTCATATCTACAATTCACTTATTACTTCTGTAAAGTGCTATAGACTCACATTCTTTAGCTTGATTACTACTAACTCTAAGGTGTTTAATGCATAACACGAGGATGAGTGTGGATAAACATTAACACGCTCATTATTAAGACAGCCAAATGTCCAGATCCTAGAAATAATCACAGAGCATTTCCAAAAAAGTGATGGATCTAATTAACACTCTGAATGGGGTAGGCTGAATTCATCCTTTATGTCTGTATGCTTCCATGCTGACTGATAAATCAGAATTATGGAGTCTGAGAGCATACATATTGTTCTTTTCCCTGATTACATGATTATCTAACCAGCACTGTTCCTTCACTATTTAGAATTCTGCAAGAAAATAGGTAGTAACAAATTATTAAAATATTCCAATAGCTTCCTTTGGGAAAATCAGGCTTTTCTTTATTAGGAACTTTGAAACTGCTTACTGTCTACATTCCATCACCACCTGCTGGGGAACAATCAACTTTTGTTTTGATATAAAGAATTTCCTTATTTCTTTAAATTAATCACAAACACACCTAGATAGTATTTAGATGGCTACACCTTTTCAATCACAGGAATTACATGGATGTACTTCACAGGGTAGATATGTTGTTGTGGTTTACTCCCTGGTATAATTAGTCTCTATACCTTATCTTCACTAGTTGGAAGTGATATAATTAACTTCTGCCAGTCATAGACATTGCACGTTCATTAAAATCAGGACCTTGTAATATGTTCTGGTATTAGTTACATTTCAAAGTACAGCCACCAAAGAATTAGCACAAGAATGCCAAAATTGTCCTCAATAATATTATGACAGTATTTTGGAAAAAGCAAACAGCCTTTACATGCAAATCTCATTTATCTCTACTGTGCATCTTGTTACAGTCTAATATCTAAATGTAAACTCAAACATCTCTACTCTACTCTAGGTAGGACAATAATACATATTTAATAAGAACTATTTTTCTATGCTAAAACATAGGGTACATCTTTGCTGACAAAGACTAAACATTCAATAAGATAAATTCAAGAAAATAGTGGAAATTTTTTTTAATTAGAAGGCATTGGGAAATAAAGTAGGCTTTTCACAGATCATGACACAAACAGATACAGTGTTAAAAACCCACACACAATAATCAACCAGAAATTAGACTGGCTGAAAGGCTGAGAATTTAATGAGTAATCCTTATTTGTGGCATCAAACACAAGCTTAGGAAAACAGAGTATCACAATCAGATCCCGTAACTCTGTAGCAGGATTCATAGGTCTCATTTCAGAGATGATGCTCATGAGTATGTGTTAAAGGACACAGGCTGGAATCAGCAGTGGGAAGAGTCTCAGAGGTGAGTCTCCAGGAAGATGAAGGCATAAAGATTCCTGCTATCCAGCCCCTGGGTACCACATACCCCACCACATGATGAATGATAAAATGTATGGAGCATGGGCCAAAAGAGATACTCACTGAGCCTTGGCTGGCTACATGTTCTTCTCCACACAGTTGGCTCTCATATGACTGACCTAAATCTTTCTTCTATCCATAGAGCCAAGTGATATTTTCTTATTATACAGATTATTTCATGAGCTTAGAGTTTATTTTCTCAATGAGTTGAGGACAGAGAGCTAACTTCTTGTGCTGCATTCTCCCTCACCACACTCCGTACACACAGGAAGCCGATTTGTAACAACATAATATATGACCCTCACAATAGATTAGTCATAATTCCCAAGCACATCACGGGATGACATGCTGCTTTGTACACAAAGCTACTGTCTACAGATGCTCCTTGGTTCAAATGGGGGCTCTATGCAGATAAGCCACTCTAAGTTGAATATACCAATCAAATACATATTTAATACTTATAGTGAATATCCTCATGGTTGAGCACAGCCTACCTTAAGTGCTACCAGAACGATGACATTGGCCTCTAGCTGGCCAAAATCTAATGATCTAAGAAGTTGCCTTTTATTTTATAATACAGAATTGAATATCCCATATCATTACTGAACACACCTGCAGGCAGATGCCATTGCTAACACAGAACACAGCATAGGTCTTTATCAGTTTCACATATACATACAATGCATTGTATTTGAACCATATTCTCCCCCTTTAAATTCAGTTGTTCCTCCCATCTCCTGCTTAATCCCTTCTAGTACTCCACTTCTTAATCTCCACTAGTTCTCCAATCTTCATGTTTGCATGAAGTTGCATATGTGCCTGTGGGCTCTTAATCTGAGTGTTTGTGTTGAGTGATTAACTGGGAGCTGGGCCCCCAGGTGCTGCCAGCCAAAACTGCTTATGGCTAGTTCAGCAAAAGTTTAAATTTCAAAGTATAGTTTTTATTAAATGTATAATATCTTTGAACCATCATAAAGATGAAAAAACATAAATTACATGTCAGATGCTATATTTTTAAAAAATTAAGAAATATAATCCAATGATTAATGTTAAGCAAGAATCAAACAGAATTATGGAACATAAAATTACATAAGAAAATAAAATTTAATTGTAAAACTTTAGCAAGAAGATGAAAAATGATAAAAATTCATAGAGTTGAAGGTACAGAAAATGCAATATAGCCAGGCCTGGTGGCACACACCTTTAATCTCAGCACTCGGGAGGCAGACACAGATGGATCTCTGTGACATCCAGGCTAGCCTGTTCCACATAGCGAGTTCCAGGCAAGCAGCGATTACAGAGAGACTGCGTCTCAAAAAGGCCAATAATTAATTTATTAATTTGATTAAAATTTATTTAAAATGCAAAGTAAGGAAGAGAGTAAACAACTGGAAAGCCAGATCTTCAGATACCTCTATCGTCTTTCTTGGTGGGAATCTCAGAGTGAGGACAGGGAGATTCTGAGGAGAAAGAACATAAAAGCAAGGAAAAAAACTAACTGAAAACTCCCAATATTTGATTTAAAAAAAAACGTAAATTTTTAGATTGAAGAAAATCAGTGAATCCTAGTCTGAGTAACTAGAACAATACTTTAACCTGCTCAAATCCCTCATTCTCTAAAGAGCAAAATCACAGAAGCTTTCAAAAGAAACACATTTTAGGCAAAAGCAAGAAAGACCAGCAAAAGAGCTGTCATGTGCACAAGGCCAACTCTTAGAAACAACTGATCTTCATTTCCACAGCAAAAACTTATATCCTCATGGAAATACAAAATTCAGTTTGAAGTAAAAATATTTTCAAATATAGAAAAACTGAGAGATTCTGTGGTCAAAGATGTCTATCCTAGGAAGAAGTAATAAAAAAAAAGGAACTTATAACAGGAGAAAAAAGGAATTTACCCAATCCAATAAACAACGGAGAAGTAAAAAATGACTATAAATATGAACATTCTCAGTGGGGCCTGTCCACCATGCCTGAGTCCATCTCTGAGATGAGATTATCTGTTGTCCTGATTTTCCACCTAAAGTTCTTAATGATCAGAAATTTCAATTATAAAGCATGTCATCAGTAAAGGAATAATCCTCACCTGAAATGAAGTATTACTAATAGATCTTTTATATGTTTCAATTTTACTCCATGCTGAACACTTTATAATGTTTGAAGATTAGAATTTTTAAGTTAGTGTCAGGGAAGAATACATTTAACATCTGTGAACATGGTGCACTCATGCCTGGTGTGTGGTGGTGCACCAGTCCTCAGGAGGCAGAGGCAGAAAGATCTCTGTGACATCCTGAATACAAAGGTCAATTTGGTCTCCATAGTGACTTCCAGGTATGCCTGGATCAGGAAGACTCTGTCAAAAAAATTATATGTTCCTGAAATGAATCAATTTGTTTTTGCTTATTTCCTTTCTGGTTAGCAAAAAAATTTTTCTTTTTCCATTTTCTCTTCATTTCTCCACAATGACACATCGTAGGTCAAAATAAATAAATACATAAATTCTTCCCTTGATAAGAAGTCTACTCACAAAATTCTATTTCTATTCAATTTATGGTGGTAGTGATTCTTACATACACTGCAAAGTGTGTAAGAAAACACATAACAGACATTTAACAAACATAACACCCAAACATCAGAGAATATGCTTTCTTTCTTTTCAGAAACCCTTGGAACTTTCTCCAAATTTGTTCACATATTAGGACAGAAAATGTGCATCCACAAATTTGGAAAAATTGAAATAACATCTTGTATCCTATCTGATCACAAAACAATAAAGATGGATATCACCAACAGTGTAAATGAGAAAAGGTCACAAACACGCGGACACTAAAGCACATGATACTGGATGAGTTTAGGATCTTTAAAACAGATTTCACAACTCCTAGAACTGAATGAGAATGAAACATAACATGCTAAAACTTATGGGACACAATGAAAGGACTTGTAATAGAAAAATATATGGCACCAAATGCCAATATCATAAAATTAAAAACATTATATATTAATGACTTAATGATTGCCTTAAGTCCACCAAGAACAAAAAATACATATAAAAGAAGAGACAGGAAGAGATGCCTAAAATCCAGACTGAGATGAGACAGAAACAAAGGAAATAGTATAAAGAACCGGTGCAAGAGACTTGGTTCTTTGAAAAGATAACAAAGCTGACAAATCTTCATCTGAACTAACCAAAAGAAAGATGGAAAGAACCCAAATTAATAAACTCAGAGATGAAAAGAGAACATTATAAAAACCCTGTAGAAAGTCATAAAACCATAACATAATTAAAAAATCTAAATTTCACTAAATTGGAGACTGTAAAAGAAATAAATATCAAGGTATATACAGCCTAACAAATCAGAGGGAATAAATAGTTTAAGAAAATCCATTATAACCAATGAGAGTCAGTAGTTAAAAAACCCACTAAAAGATCTCAAGATGAGATAGATTCAGTGCAGAATTCTAGCAAACCTTCAAGAAAGAACCACTACCAATTTTCAAATTATTCTGTAAAATAGAAGAGGAAGCAGCATTCTTGAATTCTTTCTATGCAGTCAGTTTTACTCTGATACAAAAACAAGTCCTGTAAAAAATTATAGTTCAATCTCTCTGATGACCATATTTATCCTCAATAAAATATTTGCAAAATGAATTCAAGAACATCAAAGATATTATCAACCATGGACAAGTTGGCTTCATCCCAGAGATGTGGGATCATTCAGCATACATAAATCAATAAATGTAATCTACCATCTACACTGACTCAAAGGCAAAACCAATATGATCATCTTATGAGATGCAGAAAAGACCTTTTACAAAATCCAGCATTCATTCATGATAAAGTTCATGGAAAATCTAGGGATACAGGAGACACATCTCAACACAATAAAGGCAATATAAAATAACCCACAGCCAACATCAAACTAAAGGAAGAAAAAGTCAAAGCATTCCAATTAAAATCAGACCAAGACACAGCTATGAACTCTCTCCAGTCCCTTTGAATATAGTACTTGATATCTTAGCCAGAACAAGAAGACAAATGAAGGAGAAAACATGGCTACAAATGGGAAAATAAGAATTCAGGGTGTTCCTATTTGCAGATGATTCTACAACAACCCCAACTAGAAAACCCACAGAGCTGGTAAACACATTCAGCAAATTAGCAAGGTATAGAATTAATACACACACACAAAAAAGCTTTCCTATGTACAACAGCAAACATTCTGAAAGAAGTCACTGTCATCTGATAAAGCACTCAATATCTGGGAAAGAATCTAACTAAGGAAGTAAAGCTTCTACTACACAATCATTAAAACATGCAAGAAAGAACCGAAGAAGATACCACAAGATAGATGCCACATGCACACGGACCAGGGAGATCAGTGTGCTAAACACAGCCACCCTGCAAAGGTAATCTGCAGGTTCAATGCAATCCCATTAAAATTCCAACACAATTCTGAGGAATTAAAAATAATCATTTTGGAAATTTCATGTGGAAGCACAAATGTCTCAGGATATCCAAAACAGTCCTGAACAATAAACGCTAGGTGCATAAATATCTCTGATTTCAGATTATACTGTAAGATATAGATCCTCACAGTTACAGTTACCTAACTTTTGGTGAAGGATCTCAAAGCACACAATGTAAAAAAGACCATGTTCAACAAATGTGCGGACCAAACTGGGTAGCTGTGTGTAGAAGAATAAAACTAGAGTCTAATTTCTCACCCCACACAAACTTCAACTCCATGTGGATCAAGGACCTTGACATTAGACCAGATATCCTGAATCTGATAGATCATAAAATAAGGACTATACTGAAGCCCATAGACACAGGAGAGGCTTTCTGAACTAGATCCTGAAAGCTCAAGAATTAACACCAATAATTCACGAATGGGACCTCATGAAGGTAAAAAGCATCTGTATAGCAAGACCACTATCATCTACTGATGAATGTCGGGGAATATGTGGAGCATTTGCTTGTGGCTGCACCTCGAGAGTCTTAGACTAGGGCATCGCCACCTGTTACTCAGAGCTGCTACTTCCTGTTGCAGTTGTGGGAGGAGAAGCATCTGTAGAGTTCTATTTGGCAGGTCCATGTGGTAATGCATGGTGCCGTCTGAACTATTCTTGTTACTATGCTGATATACATGCTGTAGCTAACAGTCATGATGTGTGTAGAAATGGGTAGCAATGTTGTGAATAAGGAATTGTATTTTCATGACTGAATGCTATTTAATTATGCTCTAACAGTGGATACCTTTGGGGGCTTGGTATGTAGTTCGGTCAGTAAAGAATTGCTGTGAGGATGTGAGGATCTGAGTTCAAACCGCACGCATGTAAAAACTGTGCAGCATGGCCCATGCCTGTGTTCCAAGAGCTGAGCAGGGAGGCACTGAGGATTCCTAGGGCTTGGCGGGCCTGAACTTGTGGTCTCCAGGTTCAGTCAGAGATCCTGTCTCAAAAAATAAGGTAGAAAGCATTTAAGATGCTTGATATCCACCTCTGTCCCCCATGTTTGTTGAAACATCCACAACATGTATATGCAAACAGGACACATTTTGTCTCTAAGGAGAAGATGCAAGTGCAGGAGTCATTGGATGTGTAACTATTTCTGAATTCCAAATGAGAAAAATTTGAATTTTGAAACACTCCTGATTTCAAAATGCAGAGTTATTTGGTGCTCATTACACTCTGATATGTATTTTCCTAGTTGTCCTCTGTTGATGAAACAGTCAATTCAGGCTGTGCTTTTCTATTTTTATCTAGGATGCAAAAAGACAATGTAAAATATGCAAAAGTAATTTACCTTCAATTCACATGGGTTATTGTGTCATGATGACTGAGAAATAAGTGGATTAGGGAAATGTTTTGCTCAAAATGACAACACCAGTTAGAACAGGGCCTGAATAGCCCCCCAAAGCTTTTAGTCTTGTGAACCACATCTAATACTGAAATAGCATGACCTGAGTCTGAACAGCCTCCTCCCACTCACAACATTCCCTGTGCCCATGGGGAGCACAATAACAAGGAGACAGAAGATGAACCCGGGAGCCAGGGAAGGAGAGGGAAGGGAGAGGGAAGGGAGAGGGAGAGGGAGAGACCCAGACCCAGTGAGCTAATGTTACCTCGGTACACATTCTACTGTTGCTTGGACTTGGAGTTTTCACCGAACGTCTTGCCTTGCGAGTGGCTGGGATCCATCACTGGGGCATTTACTCAGGTGACAATACTGATGTACTTGACATTCGTTGGCTCTCTATTTCAGAACAGTGGCATCCACACCAGCCTCGCATTCTTGAATGGATTTGGGGAAGCAGAAAGCATAAACAGGAAAAGTACAGGGGAGTAGTAATTCATGAGAAAATCTATGGTGCTTTCGCAAATCTTCTATAAGCCTGAAAAGGATGCAAATGAAGTTTATCCGTTTGCACTGCAGTAGACAGTGCTGTGCAGCCTGGCGACTCAGCATTCCATGAGTAGACCCTCATGTGCTGTGTAATACACAGGGCATTTAGGGTGGATTTGCTACCCCTGAGAAAAAAATGTAAAGAAAACATTGTTGGGCAAAAAGTAGCTAACTTGTAGAAGTTTGATGTCTGGGTTGTCGCACACAGGCCCCACCTAAGAAGTACTTGCTTTGAGGGAAAAGAGCCTGCACTTCAGGCCAGTTCTTGCTCTGGCTGTCAGCTGAGTGCATTTGTGAAAGCAGTCCTAGAATCTGCGGTCTTTGCCTTCTGTAGAGCAATATCTGCATGGGCCTTTGTCACACATGAAAGCCAGAGCCTTGCTCTGCTTCGATGGATTTCTTCACCTAAGGCTGAGGACCGAGGAGCAGCAATTGAAGACCTCAGACAGGCACCGTTGCTGGTGGGAAAACCTTAAGTGAAGAAATAAACTCCAACCACTTCTGCTGCAACTGAGCTTGGATTTTCCAGTGGTGTGCTTTCCAAACAAAGTAGCATGGATTTGTTCAAAGCATCAGGACGGGCAGATGTGAGTCAGTGGTCACCCAGCACACAAACCTTTACTTAAGTTGCTTACTGAGTCCAAAAGGGCAGCACTGTAGTCTCACCTATCGCTCTTGAGCTGCTCCATGACTGTTTCCAGAGCTGTGTGCTATGACCAGTGACTCTTGTGGTTAATAGAGAAATCCTACACTTTATTGTTAAATATGATTGCTTTGTTAATGTGATTTTGTGTATGTTCTTTTGCCAGTGGGTAAAACCTTGGACAGCCATAAAACAATCCTGTTGGCTGAGGTCTAAACAGCATGAAAGACAAGATCCCTGTCACAGTGTATCTACTCACTGAGGGTGAACCTGTAACAGTGTCTCTGCTCATTGAGGGTGAACCTGTAACAGTGTCTCTACTCATTTGAGGATAAATCATTGGTCTTCCTCTTCAGGCATGAAAGACAAAGAAGGAATAGGAAAATGACAACAAAACATTATGGAATAATAGTGGGACATGGAGTTTAGACAGGACCGGGATAGCACTGAAAGAGCCTGAGCAAGCAAAAAGCATCTATTGTTTAATTACATTCTACCACTGATAATAGCTGAGTGTTGATAATTAGACCACAACTCTGTTTACATTAATGGAAACCAGGTGAATAATTTATGAGAAAGTCTATAATACCATAGCAAAAAAAAATTCATTGGAAATACACACAAGGCTCATGTAGTACATCACATAGAGTTCTGTTCTAAATTCATAAGAGAAGAATTGGTGGTAAGTTACATTCACTTATAAATAGATAAAATACAAAATGCAGATGGTCTTCCATACAAAAGGAAGAGGATTTACACTTCAGTGGGAGCATTCTGAATGCAGCAGGGATGCAGGGCTGGGCTGAACTTGTGCAGGTCTTTTTAGACTGTCACAAAATAAGTAAAATGTTTCATTTTGGGGTATAAAAAACCCACTGGTGTGGAAGTATAGGTTTGCTTGTTTGTTTGTTTGTTTATTATTTCTGAGTCAGTGTTTACCTGTAGCCCCAACTATACTGGAACTTGCTAGACAGTCCAGGTTCCTCTCAGTCTCACAGAGATCCACCTGCCTCTGTATCTTGAGTGATGGGATTTAAGATGTGTACCCCAATACTGGCTTCATTCCTGATTCTTGCTTGTCAAATATTTGTAGCTATTTTTGTTTTTAATCTTATATGAAAAGGTGTTCTTTAATAGCTATCATTCCCTGATGGGAGGAGAGGAACTCCTAAGACTCAGGAAGCTTGGAGAATAACATGATTCCTAAGGCTCCTCTCCAAGGCTTTGAAAGTAGTTATGAAGAGCTGGAGAGTCCACTCTTCTATTCAGCAGACTCCACATTAAGAATGGAGCTGCATGCATGCATGCAGGTTTTGTGATTACCACCCACGCCAGGGTGTGCTTTTCTGTGTTGCAGCTGCCTGTGTCATTCGTGCTCCCTTGAAAGTATTCCTGATAAACTCACTAGTTCACTAGGCTGCAGATGGAAGGAATCATATCATATCTGTGGCTGGTCACTAGTGCCCTATCAAGGTGAAAAGACATTTCTTCATATCTCCATGAGAAAACTCACATATTAGAATAATCTCAGTAATGGACAGAGTAAAGACATAAAATAAGGCAATATGTAGATCTTTCACAAACTGCTTGGTCTATACTGCAGTTTTGCTTTGATTTTTCTTTAAGATTGGATGCACAGTGAGTTCTCTTAGAAGGTGGGGCTACTGCACACACCTTGAAGCCTAGCAAGCAAGAGACAGAGACGGGTGGGTAGGTATCTGAGACGGAGGTGAGCCTGGTATACGTAGTGAGTTTCAGGCCAGCTGGGGCGATGGGAGACCCAGTTTTTAGAAAGAGTAACAAAGGGACGTTCAGTGTCATCATCAGTTTGCAAAGCAACATATCTGCAGCTTGCCTCCACTTAGCTTAGGGAACACGGTGGACCGCACGCATTTCATTCCTGAATGTCTTTTACATATGTGCAGTATTTCATTGGACGTACTTTGCTTTGCAGTGTGAAGAGCTAATACACTTAGGACTGGAGATAGTTTACAGGGGAAGATCTGAGAGGTCTGGAATTGTGACTGGATCTATTTATCATGCAAAGTGTAAGAGCATTGCGTGGGAGTGCTCTCATGTGTGTGCGTGTGTGTATACACTGAGGCCTGGAGATTGTCAACAAGGGAAGATCTGAGTGACCAGGAATTGTGATTGGCTTTATATATAAAACAAAGTTTATGAGCATGCGTGTGAATGCATGTGTGTGTGCGTGCATGTGAGTGTGTGTGTGGGTGTATACACTTAGGACTGGAGATCGTTTACAGTGGAAGATCTGAGTGGCCATGAATCATAACTGGATTTATATATCATAAAAAGTGTATGAGCATGTGTGTGTGTGTTCATGTGTGTGTGTGTGCGTGTCTATGCATGTGTGTGCAGATTTGCATTCATGTGCATGCGTGTGGGTATGTGCCCGTGTGTGTGTTTGTGTACGAGTGCATGCGTGTGTGCATGTGTTGTGTTGCATATTGCATGTGAGCTTTGGGAATGCCTTTGTGTGACTGGAAACCAGCCCCAGATGTTCTGCGTCCTGACAGTGTTACTCCCGGAGACAGGGTCTCCCTCTAACCTGCGGCAAAGCCCACAGTGAACAAGCTCAATGACCTGACATCACTGGGGTTACAGTGGACTGTGTGTCCCCACTCCTGGATTTTTATGTGGATTCTGGGAATTTAAATTCAGGCCTTCATGCTTGTGTAACACGCGCTTTCCCCTACTGAGCAATCTCCTCCATCCCCTAGCAGTGGAAAGCATATGGATGTGGGGTGGAACAGGGGTGTGAGCTCCAGCTTGAGCTACTGATATGCTTTTTCCTCTGAACACATTAAAATGAAGAATACGGAGTGCTTTTGCAAGGACAAAGGCTGCTTCAGAAAGGAGAAGAGGAAGCTACGGCATCAAGCAGGCCTGACGGGCTCGGGCTGGGCTGGGCATTGCCCCTGCCGGCCCTCTTCCCCTTGTTTCTGACTGTAAAGATGCCCGCTCTGGCTGAGTGGGTCGCTCTGTTATCAGCTGTTTTGCTGCCCCTCAGGCCCTGTGGCCCCATCTCAAGAACTCCTCAATGCGTTAACGGTCAAGGGAGACTTCGCTCACTGGCTGCCCTGCTCACAATTGCTTTGGCCTGTTCTTCAACCACATAGGGTTAACAAATGAAGAAAACTAGAGGTTTGGGAAATAAATGACCGTGTAAAGTAGAAGTTGATCAGAGAAATGGGAGAGAAGAGAGTGAAGTGTGATTCGTTCTTCTGAAAGATTAGCAGAGCACACTGCCTTCCAAAACCCTCCCAGAACTCATGTCACCTCAAAACTGCCAGTAACTCAAGCTCCAGGGATCTGACTCCCTCTACTGGTGTCTGTGGGTACCTACATACATGAGATATACATAAGACACACAGACATGCACATAATATACACACACACACAAAAACACACACATATATATGTCTAAAATACAATTCCTAGTACCTCTCATAATGTAAATTAGTACATGTTTATATATAGTACATAATATCCCTGCGTAAGCATTTAAATATCGAAATGTTCTTTGAAAATAGAAACGTTCATAGAAAAGAAAGATTTAGTATAAATGAAATGTACTTAGTGTATAGCTATATGTAACGTGTATACTTTTTAGAAGTAAATGTTGAAAATTATTAAATATTTAGAACATATTGGATCTTTCTCAAAGGCCTCATCTTACAACAACATTTAAATCGGACAATAATTCTACAGGAGAGTTATGGATGCTGACAGATTGCTATCAACAAGACATTGGTTAAAAAGATCATCTAAGAATAGCAAGATATTTAGTTACTAGAACAAATTAGAAGCCAAATCCAAGAACACGGAGGCATAGTAACCAGTGAAAAGTTTCCAAAGTGATTTTGCAAGTAAGGTCAATTTCGCAAACTGTTCTTGGGATTACGATTGCTTATAATTATTGTAAACTTGACTCTTTCCCACTCAGTAGTGCAATGTCTTCAATCTAAGATAATATCACTGAGGAGATACGCAGCCCTGTTGATGAATTCCTGCCAAAAATATTCATAAACAGAAAGAAGTGGCACAATATATTTAATACCAATACTTTGATCCTGGGTTTTTCTACAAAGTCAGGGACATTTCAAATCAATGTTCAATTTATATTTTATTTTATATCAAGTGCTTTTAAAGTGTCATTTAATACCAATTTATAGCAAAGAGTTCCTCTTTTAAATACTTTTTATTATTTTGTGTGTATGAGTGTATTGCTTGTAATTGCGACAATATGGGACAATGCCTATGGAGGTCAGAAGAGGGATCTCCTAGAATTGGAATTGTTAACTGCCATGTGGGTGCTGGGATTCAAACCTGGGTCTTCTGCCCAAGAGCAGTCAGTGCTTTTTACTTCTGAGCCATCTCTCAAGCCCCGAAGAGTTCCTACTTTTATAAGCAACTGTCTTACCTAGTTTTAAAATTCATCTCTGAAAGTTTAACTTCATACAAGATTATTTATTAACTTTAAATACATAATTTGGTGAATTTGAAAAGAACACACGCGTGTGCACACACACACACACACACACACACACAGATACTGTTATATGTCACATGAGGGAGAGTATTTCCACAGCCTTAAAATTGCTTTCACTTTCCCTAACTGCTTTAAGTGACAAAGTGCAACAGTTTTTAGTGTGTAGACATGGGGAAAAAGCAGAGGACTGCATATATTGAGGGTATGTGAGGGGCTTGAGACTCATTAACAAGGACAAGGAACTAAAAATAGAGAAAGAGAGTAAAGGCATTGATCTGTGCACTCTTGCTACATATGAGGAAGTTTCTGGAATGCAGGAGTAGTTACTCACATTTGGTGCCTTTTAAAGTTTGGGAGACAAAGTAAGCTCAATTTAAGACTTAAGTCTGTAATGCTTAAGAAGGAGGAAGGAAAAGAACGAGCCACGGGGATGAAGGGGAGAGGACATGGTTACTGAAGTCTTATTTGAAGGAGATGCCATATTCCTGATCCCAAAAGATGGCTGCATACATCAGTGGTGAGAGGATTCATCTTGTTTGATGTTACCAGTACTACTTAAAGAAATCAGAAGGAATGCTTGCAATCCATTTATTTAAATTACATGTATTCATTTAGGTGTGTGTGTGTGTGTGTGTGTGTGTGTGTTGTGTGTGCATGCACTTGCCACAGTGTTCATGAGGAGAACAGAGGAAATGCCTGCTGGAGCTGGTTTTCACCAGGCAGATTCAGGGGATGGAACTCAGTTTGGCAGGCGTCAAGTGCCTTTCGTACTGAGCCAGTCCTGTCACTGTCTCCATTTCAATTTACATCAAGATGAAAGGAATTTTCATCTGCCCATCCTGCTCTTAGGCTGTTAAAAGGATGGCAAATGTCATGGGATCCTGTGTTACAGCAAACATCTCTGTTTTTGAGGATTAGGGTTGAGAGAGTCTATCTCTACATACAGAGAACCAGAAAACAAAGGAAATTTATTATTACTTTTAGATAGCCTTCCTTCCCTTCTGAGATTATGTAGTTCAGAAACCAAGAGAACATTAAAAATAATAAATAAATAAATAAAATAGCTTCGTAAAGTGGTATACCAGATGTCTGCTGATGGAAAGCAAAGTGAAAATGAAGCCATGAATTTGTTTGCAGAGTGAGAAGAGAGGTTTGGCTGTTTTTTTTTTTAAGTAGTTATTATTATTTATAGATGCTGAATGAGCATTTCCACTGGCCCTATCGGTCTTCTGCCTGCACGCAGATGGAAATGATCTGTGACTGCCACCCAGACAGATAGATCTGTGGTCCTGTCTCTTAATTAGTTACTGGTTAATCTGTGAGCTTTGAACTGCAAATCACTTATACTGAGAAAATCAAATTCTTCATAAAGAAGCTTTGAGTTGAAACCACCATCTGAGAGCAGGGTGTCAAAAAGTTTCCAAACATTGTAACACCCACTTTGTTTCTGAACTAAAGAAATGGTTATCTTTCTTTAGCTTCTGATCAAAATTATTAGTTGACCACAATACAAAAAATCCAACTGAATGCATATGAAGATTTGGAGTTATAAACTGCTTCCAGACCTGTTTTTCATGCTATTTCAAAATTGTCTCTGCAATGAGAAAATGGTATTTTTATTCCAATATTACAGATAGTTTATGCTTTGCTCTGATGATGTGAGGGTTTTCGTTTATTCTGGAAAATTCTTTCAGATATGTTAAGATGCAGATTTCTTACCTTGGTTGGATTTCCTTCTATTGAGACCATTGCAGTTCAGTTTATTTAGAAATTTAATGTGGAAACTTTCAACCATTCCTATCTCCATTCCTCGCTGTGTTTACTCCTTAAATATCATGTATTACCCTCTAACATAAACGTATATTTATTTTTCCATCCCATGGTCTGTTTTATCACTCCAGTGTAAACACCCTGAGATTTTGTAAAAGGACAGGGATTTGATCAATATTGTGCATTAAGACTGATACAATTTGATTGGCTTCTAGAGGGAATCATAGGTAACAGGTGGTGTATGATTACAGAAGTACACAAATTATAAACATCAGGATAGGTATTTTTTTCCTACAAGCCTTCACATATGAATACTATCTGAAGATATGTAGTTGATAATGACCCTTTCACATTGTCTGTAAGAAAATTCAAAGCATAAAGCATCTAAGATTATTATGCTGCTTGCTGCTGCAGTTGCCAGCTATTGAGATTTCTGTTCATAAAATAATTTTTTAATCCATTTTCCAGTCCTTGTACTTTGACACAATGTTGCTCATGCCTTTGGTAGCTCCCTGGTAGAAAGCAGAGATGACAAGGGAAATAGCAAGTTATTGCTAAATCAAAATTGATAGCTTTGGGTAATGGAATTTTACTGACTAGTCATTTGAAAGGAAAAACACCCTGATACCATAAAATGCTTGTAATAAACACCCCTGAAGGAGAGCAATGCACCCACCTCAGCACTTTGTTTAGTGAAGTAATGTCTGTGGAGCCAGAGCTGCATGTTTTGGCTTAGACCTCTTCATCTAGTATTGCTCAGGGAGTCTCTAGTTTCCTGAGAAATGTCTGCCTCTGATTTAGTACTGCTGAACTTTTCCAGGCAAATTGAAAATGAGAGTTTAAAGAGTATTTAATATAATACAAGCAAATTTTTTAAAAGCCTTTGTTATTGAAGAGAAGTCGTTTTAATGTTCTTTGGTCAGACTAACTGTCTACAAAGATTGGCTTTGATGAGAAAGAAGGACGTGGCAGTCCACAGACTACAGAAGGGAGGCAACTCCAGCAATTGTATTATCTTGCTCAGACTTCAAACAAATAAGCTAATAGCTCATCACTGGGCTGCCTGTCCTTTGATTCCAGGCCATTAGTAGCATTATAAAGAGAAAGAAATTTTCTTGGAACTTCTCTTTTATATTTCAAGCCTGAATGCTAAAGAGTCAGTTCATCTAACCTTTCACCTGCAAGAGAAACTGCAGAATCTGAGTGTCCTCATCTGGAAGGTAAATGATTTTCAGGCAGGGCATGACGGCACACAACTTTAATCCCAGCACCCTGGAAGCAAAGGCATGCAGATCTCTGGGAGTTGGAAGCTGGTCTAGTCTCTACAGCAATTTCCAAGCCTACCAGGATGACATAGTAAAATCTTGTCTCAAGAAAACAAAATCAAACCCACCAAAATGTAAATGATTTTCCATATCATCTGATAAACTTTTTATTCCCTCAGTAAACATCACTGCCTTCAAAGTCCAGAAAAACTAGTTAGGGATCTGACCTCCATCACCAGTTACAAACAGAAGTGTTTGACTCACTCTATGGCTTTGGTGTGCTAATTTTGACTCTGGCAGTTTTCGTAAGTTCTCAGTTCTACACCAGAGTTTGCACTGTTTAGTAGTTATTTCCTGGCCATTTTTAAAGACAAGCAGAATGAATTTAGCTATGACTGGTTGAGATTTCATTGAACATTTCCAGTAGAAGGATAAATAATTAACTTGTGGTTTCATGCAGGCTGAGGTATACCTGTGGCCAGGGCTCTCCCAGGCAGGAAGGCCTAGTCTAGTTCTGAGTTGAGTGACATTGTGATTCTTGGTTGAACTCAGCTAATTAGAAAAAGAATTTTCCTTTTGAGGTGGTTAGGAATGAGTAATCTATCTCTTGTTGTCGTCAGTTTTTACATCAAGAAACTTGTTCTCTGTCCTATCAACCTTCTTTATTTTCCAAGTAAAGTCAACTTTGGAGTGTGTTTTGAAAACATAAATTCTAAACCTGCATCTCGAAAGCCATTTCCCTTTCATATGTGGCCAAATATCTCACACCTCTACCTCCATTAAGCAAAAACAATTAAAATTGTAAAATCAGGGACAAATGATTGCTAAATATCTCATCATTGTAACTGTACAACGTGAGTACAGGAAGTAAACCTCCTGATATTTTCTCTGTGCACATTCAAGCACATAATTACAAAAAGAACCATCTTGGCAATGCACACTTGAGTATCTTCAATAATAAATCTTCTATAAATAGAAGGAAGTAGGAGAGGGAGAGAGGGAGGGAGAGAGGGAGGGAGGAAGTTAGTTTAGAGATCACTAAGAAGCCTTAGACCAAAACCAAACAAACCAAACCACAACAACAAAACCCAAAGGGAACCTTTAAGGAAGCTCAGAAAGTGTAAAAGTCACATGCTTTGTTGATGAAGCTCGAAGAATGAATAAAATAGCGAGATTTTTCAAAACTTATATGAGGATTCACAGGCAGAACATGTTTTCATGATTTGTAAGAAATCCTAACTCCTAAAATCAAAACGAATGAGACGAAAATGAGGAATTAACAGAACAGTAGTTTTGTTTTGCTTTTGCTTTTCTTTTGTGTAAGGTTTATCACAAGTAGAAAGGTTGATAGACAATTTCACTAACCCGTTTTTAAAAGAATGAATGGTAAATATTCTCTACGGCCAGGGCCAAAACTGTTCAGTCATGTAGCATCTCAATAAGTGGTTATGGCTTTAAAGTACTCAGCTATTTCCATACACAGAACCTCACAAAATACCAGTAAAAATAGATATTGCCATTTTGCAAAACGGACATAGAGAAAACAGTCATAAACATCTTGAGAGATTTCCACTGGAGGTCAATATCTATAGAAGGTCAGCCTATGTAATGCATTTACAGGTAGCTTTAGATTCGCACATGTTTTGAGGATAATTGAAATCATAAAGAAATTTTTAACAGAAATGAAATGGGGGGTTTAAGTCTATATTAAGTCAATTTAAACACAGAAGTTTGGATTCATGGCTGAGTAATGTGGGACCAAACTGTACACAAGTCATTATGACTTCTAATTACATCTATCATTTTATTCTCCAGAATTTAGCCCAGGTTTTCATTCTCTTATTGTTCACATATATGTGTATATGAAGATACATTCCACGTACTAACATTAAGGAAATTTTGCATAAATGCAGATTATTTCATTTTTCTCATGATTTTCTTTTAAGATACATATGGACAAATCACCTCCTTCGTCATGATTCTGGTAACATATGTCACAAAACTGAAAGCATATGAGAAGCATGCATTTAAATGCATTTTGTATATCAATTATTAATGTTATATATCAATATATTAAATAGACTTAAAATTATGATTAACACTTAACACTTAGATCATAGTCATATTATAAATTGTAGTTGAATTCTTTCTACATTTGTCTATTAATTTTTTACTATATCTTTTATTTTAGTTGTGCTTTACTGTATTGTAACACTGAACATATGAAAATACTTATTTAGCCTGCTGTGGTATACAAATGTCGTGGATCCTCGTGGATCCCTCGGTGAATTCTTAGTTTCCCCTTTTTACTTGTTTGACAGGAATACAGGGGATCTCTTTTAATGTGTTGGGAACATAGCTCAAGCCTGCTTGTTTTCTCTCTCCTGGTTCTTCTTCCTCTTTCCCCTTCTCTCATTCTGTCTGCATATATATATATATGCAAGATATGTGCATATGTGTTCTATACATAAACACAAATATGGTTCTGGAATCTCTCTGAGATATACTTGTATTTTATCTAGCATAGACAATTATGTAATTTATTATATACTGTTCAACATTTTGTACCTCATATATACTTTTGCAATATATATTTAATCACACTGACAGAAATTAGAGTCGAATTTTTATTTTTCATATTATTTCTTTGTTATTATGCAGTTAATGCCATCATAGTGGAAATCTAAGACTATTTCTTTAATATACAATGAACAAGGAGGCAAATAAACATGTGTCTAATGACTGCCATGCCTCAGTGGACACATAGATGGAGTCCATGTTTTCGGCCCATGTGTAGAGTACAGGCAGAACATAATTATCCAAATATTAAGACATGCAAATATTTACATTGTAAAAAGACAGTACAGTATTTGGGGCTGGAGAGACGGCTCAGTGGTTAAGAGCACTGACTGCTCTTGCAGAGGGCCCAGGTTCGATTCATTCCCAGGATCCACATGGCAATAAACCACTGTTTGTAACAACAGTTCCAGGTGATCTGAAGCCCTCTTCTGACCTTTGCAGGCATTTCACAACACGGGTCCACTTATATGCTGTCAATACGCTCATACATGTAAAATACAAACAATAAATAATAATACAGTTTGCTATTTTACACAGGAAGATATTCTATTCAAGTCCAACTACTCATGTCAATCTCTGGCTGACCTTCTCTTTCCACAGGACATCACATGCGTGTGTCTTTAGTAAAGTGAACCTCTATGATCTTATTGGTATTACTGAGCTACAAAAGGGACAAGATCAATATTATGTTCTCACCTAGCCTATTTAGAATTATATTTTTGAAAGGATTGCTCACTGAAGTTTAAAGTAATTTCCTATGCAGTCTATGATTATTAACAAGTTTTACAGTAATTATATTGTGTGGGCTTGATACCATGCATAAAAAGCAGCTCGAACAGATGTCTGCAATCCTTGTATATTTTCATATTGCTTTAATACAAAATTTAAAGACGAAATAAAAGAGAGAAATTGAAATAATACTCTTAAGGCAATCTGAAGAAACAGTTGTTAATGTTTAATAAGCTCAAGGACCTCTCTGCTTTCTAGGAAGGAAGTCACAACTGGACTTTACTTTCAGTTCTCCTTCACTAAAATTTTGAGCTAATTTGAGCTTTTTTTCTTGTTAAATGCTTGCATCTCCTATTAACTAATTCATGTTTTATGCCACCAGTGAATGACAGCTTCCATGATCTGAGAGAAACATTGAAATGTAGTTAGTCAAGCACACATCTCCATGCAATTATATGCTTGAATATATGACTGAATGCAACCTAAAATAGAAACATTTTTATTTATTTATTTATTTATTTATTTATTTATTTATTTATTTATTTTTAGTGCCACATGCAGTTTGTGGAACTCAGTTCAAGAACACATTCTGCTTAGTGAAAACCCTGAAAGGCATTCTAATAGCTGACTTCTCTAACCTCTGAGCACATTCCTGTTCCCATGCCAGTTTTCTCAACCCCGTCTGCTCATCTATGGATGAAATGCTTTCAGGTAGTCAGACACACTGACATCCATTTACATTGATTAAAGGGGAACTGAGTCACTGATACACACTAGTAGTGCTCTGTATTCTCTAGTCTCTTCAATAGGAGGATTTATTCCATGTGCATTAGTATTTCCTGGGAACTGGGGTGGAAACGTCTGACCCTACAGCAACTTTAACTTCTGAAAATCAGATGGCCAATTCCACAGTACAGAACTTGGAACATCAAAGCTGACTCCCTCCAGCTCTCCCCAGCGCAACACTTACGTATGCTATGCCCAGACTAAGAGAACATCCTCCTGCTCCTTATGCATATATTTCCCTAGAGCAAAATCATGCTTCCAGGAAGCTTACTGCTAGAAACAACCCTGTAAGTACCTCCTTACTGACCCTGGTAGAACACTCACCCTTGGCCAGTTAGCCCAGTTCAACTCTGACCCCAGGTTGAGTTGAACTTCCTCCTCCTCTCCCTCTTTCCATTCTTGGACTGGCAGATGCCTGTACATGAAAGGCCACTGTATCCTATCACATTGTCTCTCCCAGTGCTAAGTCAACTCATCCCAGAGTTCCAAAACCTAGTCCTGCAATATTGGAGTCTTGACTTCTTTGTACCTCATTGCCTGTGCACGTTTCTCTAGTTCTTTAACTGATCATTCCCAAGTTGCAAAAATAAGAGCTTCCAAAGCCAATACAGAGGGATGAGAAATGTTGAAGGCAAGGGTGATCACAGAACCACACATTGAGATCTCATAGGGTGTTCAGGCATTGTCTCATTACTGTTTACTGTGGAAGCCACAATGAATACTTTTTATCTCCGTAAAATGCTCATCTGCTGGAAACTGTGAAGGCTAGTCAGCAAAATTAATTGCTTTCCAATCAAATGAGTTTATTTAGACCTAGCAACAACATCCAACCACAGGTTAATCCCTATGGGTCTTGTTCATCAATTTTTATATCTACTTAAAAATATCTGTATATCATCCATATAAATCTTTGTGAGTAAAACAATAAACAGTATAATTTTCTTTGCTAAGGTAATAATAATTTTGAGATAATTTAGTTCACCATAATCAGGATTCAAAGTTTTTACTTGCCATTTTTTCCATTTTCTTATTATAACAAGTTCTTGCAAATAAAATTAAGATGTTGTATAATAGTCCACTGTGTGTCCAGACACATGCTAGTCAATATTTCAAATTTGTAATTGAAATTTGTGGGAAATAATTTGTTTATATATGAAAATTGCCTGAAGAACTAAGTCCCAAAGAAGATTTTATCGACAAAATCTTGTTTAATGTCTTGGAAATGTAAAGAGATAAGACTTTCTTCAATCTTTATGTAAGTGTTAAAACGTTTTGATATGAAATACCAATTTTCTTGGTAAATCAATCCAAAGTGACAAAATATATATTTGCTGTAGACAAAATATTTATTTTCATAGCTAGTCAACATAAAGATTTTGAGATTTCATGTCTATCGCTCTCATTTTCATGAAAACTGTTAAATGGATTTGTAATATGTCTTCTGACTCAGGTACTGATTCTCTTTTCTGTTTATTCTCTGTGCTTCTTATGTGTGTGAATGAAATAGAAGGCATAGCTAGATCAGTCACTTTGAAAAATCTAAAACAAAATGCTGGCTGACGTGTGCTGAGTATACCCGAAGATAAACTCTTAGGGGCCTCCTAACACTTAGGACAGACCGGAACTCTTTGCTCTTTTTATTTCTAAAATTGGAAGTGAATATTTCAGACTAATGTGTTATTTTTCTAGAAATTCTTTCTTTGTTTAATGACTCTTGAGCTCTCTGTCCTGCATCAAAAAACACAATTTCAGAACAAAGATCTTTTGCAGGAAGAGCGAATGGTAAGAGTCTTGTGGAATTTTGCTCGGGAGCTGCAAATAAAGCCACACATGTTATAGCCAGTGGGAGAGGAGAAGGCAAAGTTTGGGGTGCTGAGGTGTCTGCTACAACTAGGCTCTGAATAAAAATAGAGGACATCTGTCTGCAGAGCTGTCAGACTTCCTCATACTTAAAGTTCCCCATTTTTAATGAAAACTAATGGCAAATAATCCCACTGAGTACTATGTGTATGTTTCTCCAATGTAGTTCATTGAATAAAAGTTCTTACTAGACCTGAATAATCACTTTCTATGTTAGCGCCGCTGTGTAAGATCAGGCATGGCTTTAATTCCTTATTCGTGACCTATAGACTCAAAATAATGTCCAGCGAGCAAGATCTCATTGTCCAAAGAAGGACTAAATATATTTAACTTTGAGGAAAACGTACAGCAAATAAAACTACACATTTAAGGAGCTTGAATGGATAAACTTGATTTTCAAAAACTTTGCACAGTAATTTGAGCTGAGTCACTGGCATTCCAAGGTTAAGGTATTCTAGTGGTTGGATTATTTTTAGCCTTTCTTTCTGAATGCAAAAGAAAATTCTACCCTCTGCAAAGTTATTTTTATCAGAGAGCAAATATGTATAATTGAATCCTCTTAACCAACATCCTCTCTTCACACCATAATCCTTTTCAAAAGCTGTTTATTACTCTGGTACTTTCACAGCCAAATGCTTTGAGTAGCCAACTTTGTCCCTTCTCTGCATGTTTTGGAGCCTTGCTGTCAGTCTTTTATCAAGTCATTGTTTGTATTCTTCCAAAATAATTTTCCAATGGAACTTCTGTTGACAAAGTCCTCCACAGGGTCAGAGTACAGAATATTATGGATTTTTCTTAATTGCGTTCTTGCTCTTCTGTTGGTCACAGGTAGTACGCTGACCTACATTCCTTCCTGTTAATCTTACGACTTTTCTCCCTACCTGGATCAATCTTCTCTGTCCTTTTTGTTCAGAAGTACTCGTCTTCCAACCTGAAAGATTTAGAAGATTCATAGTCTTTGGACTTCTTTTTTCTTGAACCTATTTTGGTAACTGTTCTACTTTCATTTCTGTTGCTGTGTTAAAATGTCCTGACCAGAACAACTTAGAGGAGAACAGAGTTTATTTCAGATTATGAGTCCGTGTGACAGTCCATCACTGAGAGTAAGTCATGGCAGAGACTAAAGTAGCTAGACGCATCAATTGAGATTCTCCAGGTTTGCTTGATTTCAGTCAGAATTCCCCCCTCTCACAGTGTTCAGGACCTTCTGCCTAAGGAATAGTGCTCACCACAATGATTTTCCTTCATCAATTGATAATCCAGGCAGTCCCCCACAGATAAGCCCACATGCTGGAACTCAGGGCAGGAATCTGGAGGCTCAAAGCATGGAGAAATGCTGTGTAGTGGTTTTAACCTCTGGCCTGTGTTCAGCCTTCTTTCTTACACAACCTGGGATGATCTTTCCAGTGGTAGCACCCCCCACAGTGGGCTAAGCCCTCCACATCCTGCTACATCACTCAACAACCAAGAAAATGCTTCACAGACATGCTTACAGGTAATCCAATAGGTGAAATTCCCCAATTATGGTTCCAAGTTCCCAGGTCCCCAGGTGTCTGAAGCTGACAAGTGAAGCTTTCCAGAATAATAATTTTTCCAATTTTTACCAGAAAGATTTTTTTAAATCCTTCATGTATAAGAAGATGGCAGTATGCCTTTACAATAAGATTCTGATAATGTTCAAATGATTACAACACATATATGCATCATGGTACACTATATATACATACATGGTACAATGAACAATATATTTTAGTTGTAGTAATTGTGGCTTATCAAATTTAATTACATAATACTATAATTTTAATTGCAGTGATAGATGTCAAGTCAGTGCTTATATAAACAGGCAAAGTATGACTGTAACTAGTGAATGTCTTGAGTACAAAATATACTATCTTCATTGTATGACATTAATTTTGTGGCAGTACTTAACAGCTAGGAAGCACTGATGGTGGGAACTAAGGAGTGCCCTTAATCTATAAACTACTTGGCAGAATGTAAAGCAAATTAATTTTGGTAGAATGTGCCTGTGATGTCGTGAACATTTTATACAATGTGCTCTCATGGTTTGGGCACTGAGATTTTTGCTACATAGTAGAAAGCATTAAAGTTGGGTAAACATATTATTACTATTCAGGGAGAAACAGAGGCTGATCTTGTTCAGGGCAATCCTCACTGACATTAACCATCAATCAGGATATAAAGCTAATGTTGATATTAGTGGGCTGAGCTGAAAAACAAATTAGCCTGTGATCCAGACTGTCTTTAACGATAATTAATACAGGACTTAACAAGATGTGTGACTTAGAAAATAAGCACATTGCACCGGGAACGCCATGGCAACTGCAGTCTTGTTAGAAAGGATCATATTTAAAGCAGCTGCATTCTGCCTCACCCTGCACAGCACTCGGCGGTGACACAGATTCCGCGCAGATTTAGACACATATTTTAACCTTGCCTGTGTTTTCATCTTCTTGTTTCACCATCTTTTCATTAAGTTGCATATTTCCTACTGTGGTGACACAGACTGGTACTGACATCATTGGTCTGATGACAGACGGCTCTGGCCTTCATGATTCTAACTTCAGCTCACAGGGGACAAGAGGAAGGAACTCTGCACACCAACCCCTTGCATCATGGCACCTCAATTTGTTTCTGGGTTCTATCCCTTTGTCTTCTTTTCATGGTTCCTGGAGATGACAGGGATCCAGGGATCAATTTTAATGCACCAGAATTTGGCTTCTGGAAATTGGTAGACATTTAAAATCAAGTATAAACACATTGCCTTACAAATATAGAGGAAAAACTTAGATAAGGCATGCCTTAAACTCATATATAGAGGGAGGGAGAGTTCTCCACAGGAGAAACATAAAAAGTTTACTTAGCTAACAAGAAATCCTTAATATTTTAGGTGATACTTCAGGTCAGGGTTCTCAATTCTAGATCTAAAGTAAGTTAAAATACACTTATGATCCAATCCATTTCGTGCAATAAACTGAGCTCTGGGGTTTGGTAACTTCTAGCACACACAACAAAACAGAAAGCAAAGCCTCCTAAGAGTTCCAGAACAACATGAACCATGTTCTTCTTTTTAAAACTTATGCACAGAATTTGTCTTTTTTATCACAATGCCAATATATAAGACAAAGATGATGTGGTGTGAGGATAGCCTGTTTGCCTGCCAGCTGGGAAGACTTCCTCGGTCCTTAACAATGTAAGTATAGAACCATTAAAAAATTATGAATCTTACCTATTGCCTATAATTCATATATAGAAAGGCTACTGGTTTTTAAAAATAAAAAAAATAGAATTATGAGTCTTGGTTGGACTTTTGTGGCAAGATATAATGAACATAATTTAGGCAATTTGCGAGTTTTCTCTTCTTGTTTGTGGTAAGTCCAACTCTCATATGGAAGTGCTCCTGTAAACAGAAATCCAAGTGCATTTCTGAACCCTTTCCCTCTAGTGTCGTCCTTGCTAAAAGCCAAAGCAGCTCTTTCTCTGCCCAGCAGGTGGTGCTTTCAACTAGAGAGTGGCACTTCACACCGCTCTCTGGAGTGCCACAGTAGTTAAAGTCCTTCAGAAACATATCTGAAAACAAAAGCATCTGAGAAACTTGTCTTCTCATGGTCAATCTGAAACTGCATCAGGATTTAGCAAACCTTCGCCTAAGGATAGAACGACGACCATAAATAAACCCAAAGGATGAGTGCAACACTAGGAGAACATCTTCCTTAGTTCCTGTTCATATTTTTTTCCCTATTTCTTTTGGAGAAACAGCACAGCTATAGTAATGTACTATTTCCTCTGAACTGAAACATTCCTTCCTGGATCCATGCCCTTAAACTCAGGAAGTAAATTGTAGATAAGTCTTAAGAAGTCCCTGGAAGCTTCTGAAACTTAGGAGATTCACAAAGGCCCTCCATCAGGTGGCAGCAGGGGTTACAAATGCTGGAGAGAGAGAGAGTCTCTGATAGATAGGGTGCCTTCAAGGCCAACATGCAGCTTGGGAGACCTCACACATTCTAAAGCGGGGTTTGGGGTAATGCACTGCCTTTGAGCTACCTGCAATGCTAGTGTCTTAGCACACTCACTGCTTCCCTAAACTAGACATTAGCAGAGTCATGGATTTGGCTAGATTTCTGAGCTTTGCCTATGGTGAAGAAAATTCACATGAGAGCTACCAGTGAGCCAGAGGGGTTTCCCTAAGGGCATTTGCTTTACCTGACCGGATACTTCCGTCATTTCTGTACTATCTTGCCTTGGTGTTCTGTGGGTGTGTTAAGAGAAACCCTAATTAAGAGCACTCTCTTGTGTCCCTCAGTGGAATATCTAATTTATAAAATAAATGAGAAAAGGTCATTTTTATAGAAGTATTCTTGTAATGTTGCACCCTAGAAGCAGCAAGCAATTACCTGTCCAAAAATAAGCAAGTTGTGGACAGAGAGGCTGAAACACATAAGACTGTAGCTTCAGTGTCCTCACACCAAACTTTCTAATCAGGATAAGCCACGCCTCTGTCCTGAGGAGCACTGAAGAGTTTCAGAGAGAGCAAGAGACCATTCTGAAATCAAACCAACCAACCAACCGAAAAGACCTGATGACTGCGAAGTGAAGTGGCCTCCAGGTCATACTGAGTATTTGCTCTTATCGCAATCTCTGTGTAACACTTCCATGTACACCAGCATAAAGACGGTGGACAGTTTGGTAGAACACAGTCTGAACCTTGGCTCGGCAATCTCGTTCTACATTGCATCAAAAGAAATATTAATTAAATCATTTTGCACCCAAGGCTGGAAATGTCTTCCATCTTCTATTTCAAATAAAAAATTATGCGGTTATTTCTCCACAGAAAGTCTATCAGACTTACCACAGTAAGCTAACTTTTAACATCTCCTCTTTAAACTAAGATACCAAAATAAGGATGCCCCAAATTTGATTGTAATTGCCCATAGCAAATTCTTACATAGAATTAATTTTGAGAAATGTTATTCCCTCATAAATTAAGTTCCTATGACATTCAGTCCCTAAGCAACTTGCCCTAAAGGGTGAGCGTCTTTGCCTTGAAAGCAGATCATAAGTTATTTCCCCTTTGGTTTTCTATTCGTTTTCTGATGGAAGTATTCCAAGGACTGAATTTAGCTGGGTTCCATTCAACAGGTTTAGCTTCTGCTGATGTATAATTAGCTGAGCTTTTCAGTTTTAGGTTCCAAAAGCTATTGTTTCAGTAAAAAACCTCTGCTTCAAAGACGTTTAACATTATGCTTAAGTCAGGATTTCTTCAACACAACTACCTCAAAACAAGGGTGCTGCCATCTATCATCTGCCATTTATAATTTATCATCTATCATCATCTATCCATCATCCATTATCTATGTATCTCTATATCTATCTATCATCTACTATCTATCATGTATCATCCATCTATAATCTATCTTCTATATATCATCTATTATCTATCTATATGTCTATCATCTATATATCATCTATCATCATTTATGTACATATCACCTATTTATCATCTACTATCATCTGTCATCTATCTATCATCTACCATCTATCTATCATCATCTATCATAACCTATGTATATGTCATCTACATTTATCTATCATCTATATGTCATCTACCATCACCTGTCATCTGTCTACTTATCATATACTTAAATGTCAGAGGGAAATATGTTTTCTATCATTTACTTGTATATCATCTATTATCTATCTATAAGTCTATCATCTATATATCATCTATGTTCACATCATCTATCATTTATTTATCATCCATCTATCATCTACCATCATCTCTCATCTATCATCTATAATCTATATAACTATCATCTATCATCATCCATGTATCATCTATCATTTATTTATCATCTATCTATCATCTACTATTATCTGTCATCTATCTATCATCTATCATCTATATATGATCATCTATCATAACTTTTGTATATGTCATCTACATTTACCTATCATCTATATATCATCTATCCATCACTTGTCATCTATCTACCTATCATATACTTAAATGTATGGAGGAAATATGTTTTCTGTCATTTACTTGTGGTCACCAACTTCCCCAGTTCAGTCAAGAGTTAATTCTTGTGTTAGTCATTACATTAACTTTACCTGTTCCTCAATGATTCATGGCTCCATTCTAATTAGAAGTCTGCTTACAGAGTCTACCTTTCTAAATACTGGATTTGCCTCAAGCATCATTCCTCACTCTGAGTACAGAACATTCCCTATGAGTCCCTTCCTCCCATCGCCTTTTGGTTATGACCCATTTTCCCACAATATTGGAGATGTTACATTTTTCAGTCCTACTTGTGTTTTGCTCCTTAAACCCAGCAATCAGACACTTTCCTCCCCAGCACAGGTCACATCTCAGATGAGGTTTCTTTTTTTTTTATTATTATTATTTTTGGCTTTTGTTTCCACTCTAAGCAAGGCTCTTCCTCAGCACTGTGCCACAAGGGTTACTCACCTCCTCTGCCCATGTTGTCAGATCCAGTGATCAGCGGTGATGATTGAGTACATAACTCTCTGCCTTATCTGGTGCCCCACATACCCAAAAGCTGGTTGGTCCTGGTGGTGATTTGAATCAGAATGGCCTCCATAGGTTCCAAATATTCAGTCACTGGGTCCCCAGATCATGGCAGTGTTTTGCTGGGTCATGAACTTTTGGCAATTGTGATCATGCTGGAGGAAGACTTCACTCGACCTAGCTCTGAGCATTGTTAGGTCTTGCTGAACTTCCAGCAAGTTTCTCTCTGTTGCCTAAGCCTGTTTGGAAATACGACACTTTATTTTTCTGCTCTGGCCACTTCTACTGCTGTGTCTCCTTTGTCCTTACAGACTTTAAGCCTTTGGCATGGTAAACCCTATAAATTCTTCCTTCTTTCAGTGGCCTTGGTCATGGTATTTTATTGTCACAGCAACAGAAAAGTAACTAATTAATACAGTTATTAATACCTAAAATGCCATACTGGCGTGTGTCACACTTATCTGATATAAACCATAGTCTCACCGTGTTGACCTCCCTGCATTTACTCTTGCTTGCTTAAATCAAAACTTGATATTAGAAATTTATTTTGAAACAATTACAGAGGCAAAGAAATTTGCTAAGAGTATGCAGAAAGGCCCCATGAAACCTCATCTGTTTACTCACAAGCATTTTTATCTGACAAAAATAGAATAAGATATTGGGCTGGAGAGATGACTCAGCCGTTAAGAGAATACTGGCTGCTTTTGCAGAGGACCTGGATTTGCGTCATGACACCTACATGGCATCTAACAACCTTCGGTTACTCCAGTTCCAGGGGATCCAATGCCCTTTTCTGACCTCCAGCATATTGCATAGCATGAGTGCACTGGCACACATGTAGACAACACACTCATACACATAAAATTAAGAATAATAAAATACATAAAAGGTGTCAAAGCCCGGACACTGAAGCTGTCTTATATGTGCTATTGTATCACACATAAAGATACATTTGATTCTGTCAGTAACTGCTTTACAAAACAAGGGTGAATTTAAAACCGAAGTTGATCAGGACACTTTTCTGATTGAAGCCCTGCTGTAGCTCCTGTTGGACCCTCAGATTTCCATCTTGCCTTTGCTCCTCTTATTGATAAACATCATATGCCATTTTCTAGTAATGTTGCTTGTCACTTTCACTAGAGCATAAGTTCTGAGTGGTCTGGTGGATTGTTTCATACAAATATTTTATAGGCGGACTAGCAAAGACCAGTTAATCATTAAATACTTAAACTAGTCTTCTTAGTTTTCTCAAGACCAGTAATTTATCCGAATTGCGAATTTGATCACATTTGGCTTCCAAGTTGCTTATTTAGGTGGGCATAACTTTTTCATGATCCAATCCCAGCTTGCTTTTATGATATTAATCCCAGTCTTTTTATAATATGTGTTCTACCATTGAACTTCTGAGCTGTCAGCTGTACACAGGGGTCACCCATGACCTTCCCTGGGCTGCACTTGCCAATTGCTACGTTTTCACGTGTGATCCCCATGCTTAGCTATCCATATTTAAGTATTTTATTAGGAATAGCTTTAGTTTTCACCTAACAAACCTGGACTAAACCACAGTTGAGATCTGTATCCTTATTGAAGCACTAAATATATGTAGACTACATATCAACCATTTGTCTCGATCATAAGTAAAGGTTTTTTACTTACCTTTCCCAAGCAAGAACAGTTCAAAATACATAATTACACGAGAAACAAATATCTAGCACAGATAATCTCCCCATGGCTAAAATGTTAGAAATTGCCATGAAGCTCCAGCTACACATTACGCCTTGCCTACTACAATCTGAACCAGTAAAATAAATTAATTTGCTACACTCTGGCTAGCTGTGGTCTTCTGGGTTCATTGTCCTCTGCTGTATGAGGAAACTTCACTGATAAGAGTTAAGAGAGGCATTAGTAATATGACTCCCATGTTAAAGTTCACCTACTCAGGGACCACTGCAGAGTTAGGCTGTAAAGATTGTAAGAGACATGATCCTAAGAAAACAAAGTTTTACTGGCTTAGGGAACTTGCCCATATAAACTTATCACAATGGGGACAGCATGCACAAGACCCATGTAATCTCAATCAGAGATTACAGCACAAAAGTTGGGAAATGGGCATGAGACCCCAACTTTAGTTTAGGAACTATCAACAGGTGATCAATGCTGGGCAAATAATAGTTGATATTGTTTAAAAGACAGAAGCTAGATAGGTTGACCAGGCTCCGGGGGATGAACTCACACTCCAAGGAACAACTGGCTGCACTAACTTGACTTGATATATTTTAACATATGTGACAGAATGCATGTAGTCTTTGGGGGAACTATGGAGGGGCACAGATGGAGGAGGATGTATAAATATGAATAAGATGTATGAAATGCACGAAGTTCAATAAAAATACACATTGAAAAATTGAGTGCAACTGATCTGAATTGTCTTTTCCTACTCATTTTATGTCCAAACACAACGTTTACATGATTATATTTTACTCACCTTTTCCTTGACATTCAGATCCCTTCCGTGAGGAGGCACTTGCAGTGGTACAGCTAGATTTCTAGTTTCCTCTCTGTAAATGAAGAAACAGAAACCGGAAAATATGTGCAAATCTCCAGCCCTCTGCGCTATCTTCTGATTCTCTACTGCACTTCAAACACTGCTTTTTCTTATTTTTTTACTTTCAGCAAAACATGGTCTCTAGGTGTAATATGTTGTTAACAAATAAAAGAAATTTAAAAAATCAGTAACTTTCATTTCTCAGGGCAGGAACTTCTTTGCAAACTTCATATAGACAGATATTAGTAATTAACAACCATGTTTGATCTATCTTAACAAAACTTTATAAAGTATAACAAAAAGCATCCAGAATTTGTAGTCTTCCCAGCTGTCTTACCAGGTCTCTTAGCCCTTACACAGTTCCACAGACTGAACCTAGAAATCAGGAGGCTGTTGCAATGTGAAATCAGCCCGTCTCCCTTCTAGAAGCCACATTGCATTGGCTTATTTCCAGCAACTCAAAGAATCATTTCCAGAGTTATCCAGAGAACTCTGCCTGGATAATTCCCTGAGAAGCTTTCACTTCTCAGGCGCTGTACAACAGATTATCTTGGCATACATCAAAAGGTTCTGATAAAATTAGGACAATTTAAAGACATTAATCTGCTTTTGTCACGAATCATTTGCGTACAGTTTGCAAAGTCAAGGTCAAACTGACAGAAGCGAGGGTCAGATGAATGAAAGGAAGAAAAGTCTAGGGGGAATTGGACTGTATGTAGAATTAATTAGTACTTGGATGGTATTTCATGCCCTCCCTTCCATTTCTCCTTTCCATTGGATTAGGTTCATGTTCCCTTGGTTCCCTTCGTGGAAGCCATCTCATCAGTACCATCATTAGTAGAAATAAACATCTCCCCTGCATTACTTCCAAAGGAACTTGGAACTAATTCTCCCTCAATTCCTGGGATCTCGTGGCGTGCATGCTCCTGTTTCAGTCATTCACTGTCCCAACAGAGTGGAACGCTCTGATTGGTGATCTCTGGGACACAGAAATCAACCTATGAGTCAGAGGCTGTGAAGTGGAGAGAATCTTATGCAATTCCAATGTTTCTGTTATGCATTGGATATATGTTTTTTCTCAATGGTGAAATCATGGTTTTCTTTAACAGATGGAAATTAAATGCAGACCAAGCGGCTAAATTAAACTAATAGTTATCTGATAATTTTTACGTTTATCTGGTCTGTGTTTATAATTTGGGATCTGGGTGTGAAGGTGATAGGGATTTGCCCTCATCTTCTACCCACTTTTCATACACTAAGCATTGTCTTCCGGGGAGGTTTCCAGGGCCGCTGTCTTTGTGCGCAGTCTTCCTGCTCCCAGAGTCCATAGGAACAGACTGAAGGAATTATGACCTTTCAAGTTTCTTTTATTTCCTTTTGGTGGGACACCAAAAAAATGTAACTGTGATTGAAGTCCTGTGTCGTCTTTAACGAGTTTATGTTCTCAAGAACCCAGTGCTCCCCAAACTGGCTTTTTTCCTGCTGATTTCCAGTCATCTCACATTTCTCATTAGAACTTGGAGGACATGTATCATGTCAGCCTTCCAAGAAGCATGGGGCCAAACAGAATCAGAGGCAACAGATTGGTCTGGTGGAAATCTGATGATGGGCATGTATTCAGATCAGGACATGAAGGATACCTGTCCAAAAACCTGGGGGCGGGGCGGCTAATGGATAATAAAGGTCCTGAGTGTCAGCACAATTCCAACAAAAGTTCCACCAGGCAAACTGGAAATCTTACCATTGTAGCTTCTCATTAAAGAACTAACTGTAGGTCACAGCATTATGCTTATCTTGTTCACATATGTTCTGGACCTAGTGACGAGGATGAGAAGACTGAGCATAAAAAGTAGCACACCTCTGCCTCCTACAGTAATTTCTCCTGAATGAGAAGCAAGATGCACAGACCCATAGGTCCCTAAGGTGGTAGTGCCCCCACCATGCTGGAATGTTTTTGTGTTCATCACATACTATTCCTTTCTTTGGATACACAACAGTGGCTCTGGCCCCAAGCACAGTGAGCAACTTATTCTTTATATACAGAACGTGCCCTATATATTATTTTTCATTTGTCTACAAAGCAGTTGAGCTGAATGCTTACTTCATGTCAAAGGAAAAGATTATAAAATGAGCAGTATTCATTTCATAAATCACAATGTAGCCATTGCATAGATGCTTAAAATTCTTTCATTCAGTGTCATAGAAGTCCAAAGATAAAATATTTAAACAAAGGGCAAGACTGAAGAAAGTATCAAAGCTCTTAATATGACTATGAATGCTGTTGCTAAGTAATTAGGTCATATAAAATGATTGTTGTGAGTTAATGGGTTTTATGCAAAATCAATAATCCTGTTAGAAGTGTGATCCTCGATAAAACAGCTAAATGTTTACAAAATGAGAGGTAGAAATTGAATTGTGAACTCTGTATATGACAGAGATGAAACTGTGAAATACTTTAGACTTCAATTTTGAAGGGAATCTAAGAGTATGAATTAGTTCAATCTTGAATAAAATTTATCTCCAGTGACTGAAAGTAGATAGAGAATCAACCTATAGTTTAGACACTCATGCACATGCACACAGTCTGATTTCATGATGATTTTATTTAGTGAAAATGAAAGTAAGATGTGTGTACTGAATGCAGATGTCATGAAAACCTATCAAGAGTGAACTCCTTAATACTCAGTGATCAAAAAATTCATCAAAAGTCAAATGTGTCCCTAATAAGGTATTTATGGTAGAGTTTGTCCAAGTCAAATTGCATGACTTCCCCACTGCCTTGCTTCCCCGCAGCCTTGGTTCTGAACACACAACATGTGGACCTGCTCTGTGCGTGCCATTCCAATCACACCACAGGAAGCAAGTCACCGGCCACACAGATCCCATTTTAGAGTGTGCTAGGAATCAAATGTTTCCTTACACACTGAGGGTTCTGTCCTTAGAGAGAAACATAATAGTTTGATTGTAGAAAATAAAGAAAAGATAGTTGCTTATTGGTATTTTTTGGCATGGAAATATCAGTCTTTGATGTCCTCAGAGTACATTGTGTTAGAATGATGGCAACAAGTTCTGCTTGTGACTTGAATTTCATAAAATATGTTAAATAAATTTTGGCTGAAGATTTGGAAAGAATTACTAACAGTTTCTGAAAAAATCCAAAACATAATCCTTCCTTCTTTTTCTTTGTTAATAGTAGTTTTATTTTATTTTACTCTATTATTTTTTAAAATATTTGATTGAATTTTTCTGTGTGTCATATAGAACATCTCAGTATTAAGCATCTTTATGACCCTTTCCCCTCTGGCATCCCTCTATAGCCCCCCACCTGGAATCTATACATTCTTGTCATCTATGTTTAGGTCTATTGTGTCGTTAGTGTCCCCCAAGGGACATCAGTGTAGGTTCATCCACTGAGGTCTAGTCAGCCTATCCAGAGTCCTTCACTTTAGGAAGAAGAGCTCAGCCTCATCCAACAGTAATTAGTTGCCAACATTTCTTAAGCAAAGGTTGGGGTCTGTTATCCATTTCCTCAGTTCAATGCTGGGTTTTTGTCTGCTTGAGTTTCCATGGGTCTTGAGCATGCCAAAACCATTGCTGTAGGTGCATGTGAGCAGAGTCCCAGGAGCTTGGAGAATCCTATTTCCATATGCCCCCTCTTCCTGAGCACATAACCTGGCTCCACTTCCTCCTCTGGCTCTGTTTTCTGATCCACCCAGATGTGTGGTCACTAATCAATATCGCGTCTCCACAGCGGAGAGGACTGTCTACTGTCCCAGCGGCACTGTGTGGGGAAGCTAAGATGCACTGATACTGACTTGTGCCTTTTTGCTTGTTTGTTCAAAGCTTTATCTTTTGGGAAGCACATCAACAAACGTTCCAGAAAATAAATGAGTCACAGGTGTGACAAGGTATCAAACCTAAAATGTAAATCTTAAGGGCCATGTTTCTAATAGTTCACAGGGTACAGTTTCAACCCTGAGTCCTTAGCACCCTATATAACGGGCCTGTGATCAGACAGCACATCACAATGGAGCAGACAGATGAAAATGCTGTGTATAACAGGGGGTCACTGAAAGCAGCGTGAAGAATGACTGGAACCAAGAAGAACCCTCAAAAGTATGACGATATTAGCTTAGTTTCTCCCACTACATGTCAGCACCCAAGCTCTAGTGTCGCTCCCCAAATAGCACAGCTATACAGGAAATAAGCAATATCTTAACATGGGGGAGGGCATTTCATCTTCAAATAGGAACGTGCTACCCTGTTCCACACCCACAATGATCGTGACCATCTCATCACACAAAATTCATTTAGTCAATCTCCATCTATCTTTGAAATTTTGTTAGCCCCAAATATTAAAAAATTTATGTTCACAGCCTCTTCTGAGACTCAAAGGTAAATTCTTAGCTCTGACACCTACAAGATCTAACAGATAGTAATGTACCTTTGTAAGTGGCTCATTCTGCCTGTGAAATACAAACCAGGCATTGAATCTTTAGCTATGTTTTATTCAAAGACCCAGCAATTTGAAAATATAGTAGATTGGCATTCCAAAGATAAATTTTATATCTCGTTTTTATCCTGCAGACTATATCAAGGGGAGAAACAAAAGCACTCAGTCATTCAAATTTTAGCCTTGCCCTTTGGTCTGGTGGCCTGGCTTGCCTTTGAGATTTATAGTGTTGGTGTATTTTTCTTTTCTGTCTTCCTCTCCATAGCACAGGGAGGGTTTACAAACAAGGTCCTGAGTCCCACATTGCTCCTGAACAAGTAACTTTGATGACATCTAAATTGAATACCAACTCAGCAACAAACACTTAGCCATGTGTTTGTGTAAAGTCCTTCCTACAGAATGAAACACAAATGTATTCTTTATGTCCTCATCCTGTTATTGTTCAAAGACATAATGAAACAATCAACATTCTCTGTGAATACAGGAAGCATAAAGGAGAATTAGGACCTAAACAAGACCTAAGTCACTAAATCTAAACTCACATCCAGTATCCAGGGAACCTTCTATCAAGAAAATAGGTCCCATATCTTCTGGAGTTCCACAATGGTCTTCCCTTTGCAGCATACATCTCCTCTCACAGTGGGCTTACTCAGTGCCTATGGCTTTATTTAGCAGATATTCCATACTCCCGGAATAGCCAAACTATTCAGCTATCCACTGCAGCAACAGGCTTCAACCTCACAACTTTAGGACATCACACTTTGAAGTGATTTCTTGTAGAGAACCTGCCCCTGGCATTCATTCCTGGCCTCCTTCATCTTCCTCTAAAATTTGGGGAAAATTCTCCATGATACCATAGGTTTGCAAGCCTGCAAAACCAGAACCACATTATGATGTCAAAATCTGTCAACAGCTCACACAGTCAACAGCCACTTCATGGCTACAGAAGACTCAAAGTACCAGGTCAGCTGAGGATGGTACTGGAATTGTGGGTGTGGGGAGAGCTACCTCTTCCCGGGGAATGTCGCTCAGTTGCCTCTGCGTTTCATTCCTCCAGTTTGGGTAGGGTAACGCCAGTTCCTGGAATGCATCTTTCTTTTCCCCAGGCGAGGACTTTGGCCTCCTCGTAATCGCGCTAGTGTCTTCTAAACCACACTTTCCGTAATCCTAGCTTTTAAGCATGCTCTCTTATGACCAAACTTCACATTTAAAAAAACTTTTTTGCACTCTTTTTAGATACAGATTCTCACTATAAATCTAAAAGCAGCTAGAAATACCCATGATGGTACCTGAATGTTGGGCTGGTTTGAGACCTCCTGGTCTGATCAGTTTGTTCACTCCCGTTAAGCTCAGCTTCCCTCAGTCTCTGGACAAAGCATAACAAGTCATTTATCACAATGCTGGCCTGTAGTCCGATTCCAGTGGAGCCTGGTGCTAAATCTTAGTGATTTATTCTTTAATTTCCACGTTCTGGTTGGGATTCTAGTCCGGTGGACTCGAGCCAAAGCCGTCCACGAAGCTCTGTTTACACATCTGTAGCTCTCATTCAGTTCTTCAAACTTCCAATTTTTCCCATAAGCCTGTTCTTTTCACTGAATTTTTGAGTTTCATGCAATATCTTTGGATCATATTTAGATCCCCTCCCTCATCTCTGCCACTTTTAAGCGTCTGCATTGATCTTCATAGATTCTATCAAATATATGGAGGCCTAAAGGCTTTAAAACCATGTGTCCAGTTTAATCAGCAGTAAACTCACGTCCCCAGAACCAATTTTTTGTGCTAAACTGATTGCATTGCCAAAATATCTGATACAAACAACTTCAGAGGGGAAAGGCTTATTTTACCTTCATTTCAAGACCATCAAACTTTCTGTTCTTGTTATGTGATACGGCAGACGATCATGAAGTCAGGGGTATGTGGAGGGGAAAAGGCTGAGTGTGCATCCCCTTACCACAGGAAAGCATGCAGAGGAGACACTGGGGAGCAAACGATTCCTATAAATTCACCATGTTTCTCAAGTTCACAGAACCTCCCAGATATCGCTTCATCTGGGGAACAAGCTATCCAATGTGACACTATATATCCATATAGATATTTAGATAAAGATATGATTTAATTATCCTATTTTATTTGCTTTCATGTTTAATGTAATGAAGTAAGTTGCTGGAAAATTTTTGTAAAATGGACTATAGGACTATAATTGTTTTGGAAAATGTGTGATTTGCTGACAGGAGATTGTGAGTTGACATATGGAGGTGAAACTCGGAACCTCTGTGCATTTTCAGATATTCATTATTACAATTACATCAGGACCAATCAATGACTGTTTAAAATACCAACACAATGACTGAAAATCATACTTCTGAGATTCAAAGCAACAAATCAAGACACGGGATGCTGGGATGGAGAAATGCCTCAGGGTCTAAGAACACTGACCTTGACCTGTCTTGTGGATAACACAGGTTTAGTTCCTAGTACCCACATGATGGCTAACAACCATCTGTAACTCCAGTTCCAGGTGATTTGATGCCCTGTTCTATTCTCTGTGGGTATTGCATGACACAGGTGCACTTACACACCTGCAGGCAACCCACTCGTACACATAAAATGCAATCAAAATAATGAAACAGACATAGGATGCCATATTATGAAGCAGGGTGCCTATTGCTAGTGAAGCTTGCCAATAAACTGATTAGGTCTGAGCAGAGGCCAGTCAGCAAAGTCCATAAATTCACATGCAAACCTACACCAGGAATCACTATGGTAAACAGTCCTGACAGATCGTAGCTGTACCTATGACATTTCAAAATAGAACTGGATGAGACTAACACAAATGGGTGGAATCCATTAAAACAAGTACCTCGTGGTCTCAAACACAGAAAAACAAGAATGGGGACCACTGAGGAGAAGCTGCTGGAGTTATAGGACAGTGAGGACAGTACCTCAAACAGCCAGCCGGGAAAAACGTGAACAGTAAGTGTACATTATTATGTGTTGGAACATGGAACTTTTTGGAAACTTTGTCTAGACTTATGTTCAAAAGAGGGGCAATCCTGAAATTATAATAGCTACAATAACTACAATAATAAATATCAAATGAGAAAACACACTATAAACATCATGTATATCACTGCATTAGTGATCCCACAGATATATTTTCATCTATAGGACCCATCCCATGCATTTAAGAATGGTCAAAAAAGTTGGGTAAGGTAAGCACACTTCAGTTCCAACACTCGGGAGGCAGAGGCACACTGATCTCTGAGAGCCTGACCTACGAAGTGAGTTTCAGGCCAGATGGAGCCACAGGGTGACCTGCTTTAAAAAAAAGAATTTGTCAGGTGCATTACATTTTTTTTTCTTCTACCGAGGTTAAAGCTAGTGGAAAATAAAATATAATGCCAAGCACAGAGATCACTGTGAAAATATGAAACGGTAACTCAATGCTGGTGAAATGGTCATGTTTAAGTGAATCATGAAGGCGGTTCTAAAGAAAATGTGGAGAAATATCGGAAATTGATACTAAAAATAAAAAAAAAAAACCTGCACCAATATCACAAAGAATGTGAAGAATACATTTAATAAATTTGAGTTAATAAAAGAGAAACCCCACTCAACTATAGCAGAGGACATCAATTTCAATTGATTTAAATGTCAACACATCTCAAACGATTAAGATTCTGTTACTTTATCAAAACTCAATTAAGCAGTAAGTTCATAATGAGTGTGCTTGATAAATTTCAACTGCAATGCGTGATCCAAACAGATCCTTATAGAGGCAGGAATACGTTGGGGGTCCCAGCACTCAGGGCCAGCCTGAGGGGGACTGAAGGGTCTCCGTGGGGGTGGGGAGTGAGTAGGCGCAGAATCAAGACACCGATTCCAGGAGTTGAGCGGAGAGCCAGCAGTGGTGGTCTGCTGCAAACTCACTTATTCAAGAGCAGAGAGTCTTATAGGTCTTGTTAGCTAATAGCCTTATGGGATGGGGTCCTGACAACAGCCAATCGCAGTTCGTTCCCAGGTGGATCAGGTTCCCTCCAGATGCTGGGTAGAAACTGGCTTCACAACCAACCAGTGTGGAGCACCCCACCCACGAGAGCCGTTTCTTCATTCCTCCTGACATGTGGCCTAGCTAGGCCCACCCTGCATTATGCCCAACAGAAATAGATGGAAATAGATTCAGATATGGCACTGCTATGTGGAATCAACAGCATATGTGTCCGTTAATATGAGTGAAGTAGTTCTCGGTAAGCATAACTATAAACCACAAATAATTACCTTCACTGATTCCATAAAACGCCATACAGAAGCGTTTGGTCAACAGAGCAGAAAACATGAAAATCCTCAAAGGTAGAAGAAAAAATGACTTATCTTTCAATCACAACTGACACCTGTAAAGAAATTCTGTGTCCATCGATAAATCCTATCAATTAATAAATAGTTTCAATTTCTCTGTAATATATATATATATTCAACTGATATAAAAATAATTGATTCTTTAACCAAAAATGAAGAAAAGATTAACTATAAAATGTGGTATTTCTAATGCAATCACAATATTGAAACCTGCACAGGAGCAGAGTTATCCTGCGCTGAGCTATGATCATCTCAGTTCATCTTCAGGGAACCTGAAAGACAGAACGGAAACTCTTAAGCCTTAATTAAGATGAGCTATGATGAGACATTGGTACTGGGGAGACCCTGGGGTGATTGGTATTTAGAAACATTTAAAAAAACGTGTTGACTATATCACAAGCAAACGGGTAGAATTTGTTGAAGACACATAGGCGTCGTTAAACCTACTAGAAGAGCCCTCTTCTGTTCCCGTTTCCCCGCCATTTTACTCACTATACGTTGTAGCATTTCAAGGTGCGGGCCCTCAGCCTGCGTGGGTTTGAAGAACATGAATCAGTCTATCACTTAGGTCTACTTAGAAATTATTAGATGGGAATTCAGCATAAGAATTAGCAAGAAAAGATGTTTTTCAAATTAAGAAAAAGACGGTGTAGCTCAGCTGGTAGAGCGCTTGGCTAGGCTCCAGGATGGTCTGGATTCAGCCCCAGCACCGCACTGAACCAGGTATGTGAGAGCAAAGTGTTACTGTGGCAAAAGTGCGATGGGAACAGGAGAATCTGAAAGTCAAGATCATCTTCAGCTACATGGTGAATTCTGTATGTATTATCAAATGCATACAGAATAAATGAATAATAAAAATATAACTACATGACATTAAAAATCCATTATAGTCTGTTAGTCATTTTCATTTTGTAATTTTGAAAAAACAAACACAAGAGTACTTGTCTCTGTTTTAGTGACTCCACAAATCAGTTAAATCAATTTATTGGTTATTTTACTATATTTAAGATGTTTTACTTCAAAATTAATTCTGAAGTAACAACCTCACTCTTGTCCGTTATATGAATCTGAACAGTATTAACTAATGTGTAAAAGATGCTTTGCTTTTATTTTCATTACCACCATTAACATGGCATGATGTTTCTATTGGTCTTTGAGGGAATACTGAATATGGTTCAAGTTGGAAACATTTATTTTTAAGAACGGCACCCATAGATGTTACAGTTCCCATGCATGAGCTTGTTGCTGGTTTCCTGCCTTGTAAATCCACTTTGCAGACGTGGCACTGTAAAATTTTTACAGACGATGAGAGCATAGTCTAACGGTGACCATGTATTCCTTGAAATAAGTAAGAGCACGTGCCGAGAGACTGAAGCCCCACTGACAGCCCTGCACTTACAATGCTTGAACAGAAACTGCTTATGAAATGGAGGCTGTGCTTTTTGCAAGGCACTAAGTGTTTTTGACACTAAATATTAACCTTCATATTAGATATGTAATGGTTTTATGATGGTATGACTTTTGTGTGTGTTAGAAGCAGAGGCTAGTTAACTGGCACATATTTTCAACTTTCAATCTAATGTCTTTATCTTGAGAGGAAAAGAAAAGCTAGCAATGGAGTATGCTGTTACTGACATTTAGGTTTTCTGTACATTACAAATAAGCCAATGTGAAAATGAATATAAAATCACCTTTTGGAATCAGTCATGTGGGACCAAATATCTTTAAAATTTTAAATTAAATAATGCAAACTGGGTGGTACACACCTGTAATCCCAGCACTTGGAAGGCTGAGATGGGAGGACACTGTAATTATTTTTCTCTGCCTGGTAGGATGGATTGTGTTCAGCCACACCTGCCTACTTGGGTCAAAAACTTGACTTGATTCTCCAAAGGAAGGGAGAAGCTAGGACAGTCAGCTACCCTCCCAATCAGCCAGTGACCTGAGTTGTACCTGGGGGAGTTACCAAGGTGTGAGTGTAGGAAGCTAAGAGTGGATTAGCCCCTTTGCCAGTGGCTCAGGGGGTCCCACTGAGAGTGTAGAATTTGCTGCATGACTTTGGTAGAGGAACACCCCACACCCATCCCCGACATCCTTACACCCCCGCTAACTGTTTGCAAGTTCAAATAAACTCTGGTTTCCCAAAATGTAGTTTGGTAAAAGTATATCTCACTTTGTCATTCCCAGATCTAGAGAGGAGAGCATTGCTGGATGCCTCTGGAGCCTCACAGAAAGAATTTTTACAACAATTATGTTTGGGAAGAACAATTATGTTCCCCCTGATATCAGGAAAGAGACCAAAGAGACTGGCAACCTAAAGGGAGTGGGGTGAGGGGAGTGTGCGTGCGGAGGAAGGGAAGTGTGGGGGCAGAGGAAATTTTGTCATGAATCATCAGTGGATAGTGAGATACTTAACTAAGGTGAAGCCACCAAGGCAGGTGCTGTCTGTGAGAGAAATCCCAGGATGACAGTCCACTTGTAGGTGCTGTGGAGTGGCACGCCTGCTTGAACAGTGGGGCCTGCGACATGAGTTCAGAGATGCTTTGAGAACAGCAGAGGGTCTAGAGCCAACCACAAGCCCCAGGGAGTAGCGCTCCAGGGACAGAAGTTTCAGTGGGCTGCTGTGGAGGCAGCCTGGCCATTGCTTTGTGTGATAGGAAATCTGTCTAAGCAGAGGCAGTAGCACGAAGGGAGACCGAAGGTTTAAGAGAGGAATGAAAGTGAGAGACAGCTGTGAGGCTGGCCTCTTCAGTACTAGTCTCTGACCTTGATGACAAATTAAATTAAAAAAAAAAAGATAAAAGTTTTAACCTGTCATTTTTCACGACCAGGAGGTCAAAAAGAAAGAATGCCCAAATTAGATCGGTTATACAAGGTTTATCCTGGGACCCCTCAACCTTGAAACCCATGGGAAAAACATATAGCGATGAGGAAGGGAACAGCCCAGGAAAGAATTTTTAGGAAATTCCAGCATGCCCTGTGCTGTATAGTGAGTGAGGCAGCGTCTCCAAAGAACAAAGAAAGTGATGCTCTGCCATGCAACTCCATTCCTCTAAGTGCCTGCCTTCTGCTTTCCTTACTCCCCTGTTCCTCACATCTCCCTTTCAATGCAGCTAAGATTCATGAGTCAGAGCTGTTAGCACAGAGGCATGAAGAAGAATGAAACTCATATCCTATATTAGGACCTTGAAGAATACTAGCAGATGCATTTAACATGACACAGGTTAAACAGGTATCGGGCTCACTGTGAATATGCAAGTAAACAAAGAGCTTTAAAAATGGGGTTTTTAAATGAATACCACAAAAGGAGCTAAGAGGAAATGGGGAAATTCATGACTTTATTTGGACAAGTAGATGTTCAAATGGTATAATTTGAATCTCTATACATTTATAGTTAGTGTTAACTTAAGGTGTGTTATAAATCTTATAGAGTAAAAAAAAAAAATCCCTTCAGTTGAACACTCTTTCATCTTTCTAAAATGACTACATCCAGTCATGTAGATAACAGAAAATCTAGCTCACCTTCAAGTACAAAATTAGTTGAAAATGAAAAAAATCATATATTCCATATTTCTTAAGATGATTCTTGAATGATCTTTTAAATTTCATGAGACAATACACTCTTGGTAATAGAATAAAATAAGTTTAGTTTTCATTACTAATATTTTATGTTACAGATTTCTATTAAGTTATGAATGAGTAAATCTCTCTTGAATACTTGAATAAGATAGTAAATGGATAAACATATGGACTTTTATAATAGATATCCTTTTAGCATACAGCTATTCTATTAAAATAATAGTGTATGTTTCTAAATATATTAATAGGGTTAAAACAGCCAGCTTCATTTTATCTGGAAGCAGAAGTCTCACAGAGGGAAACTCTGACAAATGACTAACACCTAGACCTAGGCAGCAGAGTTGACAAGCACTGTGATCAAGTTTCCAAAGGGCCGCTCTCAGTACTGCTTTTACTGAAGCACTGATAATAACCCTTATTCTACCTGTCATATATTGTGCTTCCTTTGACCCAATGTAAGCCACTTCCTGCAAGCTGACAGCATTGTGTAATTTAACATGAGAATGTATTCTTTTTCAAGACTGGTAACATTTTCTCACCATGAAGCTTTACTTTCACTGAAACAAGAATCTCATTTTATAGGATGGTACTGTTAGAAGTGTTTGTTTATGAACTATTGTATGATTAATTAGGTCACGTGCTTTAGACCAAACTTTCATAAAGATAAAACTGGCAGTAATACACTGCTAATATTTAAACCTATGATTTGATAAGATCTGACTTCAATATATATTCAGGGAAACAGCAACACAATTCATATATGAGTTAGCTCCTAAGTTTTCTGTCCCTTTCAATCTCTCCCCTCCTCACTTCCAGGAAACCATCATCTTTTCATCCTTGTAGTTTAGTTATAAACTTATCTGAGCACCACGATGCATTCTCTTACAACACAGCCTAAATGAGGTTCTGATTGCAGAAAAGGAAGCTTCCTTTTCATCATATTTTCTACTGGGTCACCAAACATTCCCTGAGAGTACTGGCAGTGAGAATAAAACACTTATTGGGGACCCCGATCTTGTGGGTGATGGTGAACCAGTAGTGTTTCCTAATCTGTACTAGGATTTGTCTGATTTGGGCTTGGGTGGGATTTGCACTTGCTATCAGCATTACTCTGAGTTCACATGAGCACTTGCATGGTAGTCTAAAAACCTGTTTTCTTGCGGCCTTCCACCACTTCTGGCTCTTATAATCCTTCTGACTCCGCTTCTGCATTAATCTGTGAATTTCGGGAGTCAGAGGTTTCACACAGGTGTCCTCAGGGGTACGTGCTATGCAGTCTCTTATTCTCTGCACATTGACCAGTTGGGGGTCTTTGTGTTAATCACCATCTACTGCTTGAGGTATTGCCTCTGGTGAGAGTTTAGAGATGCAATATCTATATGTGTAACAATAAGTAGGAGACAGTTTTCTATATTCATTTAGCAGAATAATATTCGCAGGCTCCTCCCTATGGCCCATGACTTCATTAGCCACAGATTCCTAGGCCTGATATCAGTGTCAGATATGGGTTCCAACTTGTGAGGCAAACCTAAATCAAATCCAAAATTGGAAGCCCTCCTTTTCTGTCATCAGAGTGTATGTGTCCTCCCTGTCTAATACCAATATTTCATTCGCTGTCCTCGGCATGTTCCAGCTCTGTGCTTTGCTCACCGTGGAAGCTGTTTCCTAACATGCTTTTGATTCCTTTAGTCTCATAAAAAGCATTTTGTATTTTGAAAGAGAACAATCATGACTTTTTCACTTTGTAAGATTCAATATATAAAAATCAAAATGTTTCCTTAAACTAATGGCTACTGTCGTCTTATAGTTTTTATAATCGTCTGAGGAAGGAGAATAACATCCTTATTCTTTGTGTCTGAGAAACCGTGTGAGACAAAACAAATCAATGTTCCAGGACTCGCCCACATGAGAGTATGATCTCCAGAATACTCACAGATCCTGCTGTCATCGAGAGTGGGACTGTGATGACTGTACCTTTGCACACCAGCTGGCACAAGTGCCAACGACTGTCACATCTTATTTCCAAAATACTTAGCCAGAAAAACACAGCTCAGCAGGAGGTGGGTAGTGTCCCCACCACAGAGAAGCAGGCATCTTTGTGGTTTATTTAGGAGGCCTAATTGATAGAAAGGTCAGGCATGCTATGTCATCCTAGGATGTTTGTCTTTATTCTGATTTAGTGTGGCTGGTAAGTTCCTCAGTGTCAAAGCCGTCACCAGTCAGTGAGCAGCCCCATTATCCGTTGCCTTCTGGGAAGTTAACGTACTAATCAGCTCAAGCTCAGAGGCTGATCCACAAGAAATAATTGGCTGGTTGGGATGTATTGTGTCAGCAGCAGGAATAACCGTCTCCTCTCTTTGTGTTACAGTTCTCCCCCAGCTTCCTGTCTAAAGAGGCCTGTGATACAAAAGAGGGACACTAGCTGTGATCTCTGGTGATTTCGCTGAGAAGCTAAGGTCCTCACATAGCACATGATAGCTCAAGATTACCTTAATGACCATGTTGAACCCTTGATTCAGATACATTGATTTGTGACTTCTGCGTAGAAAGCTCTTGTCAAACCTAAATTAAATCTCTGTAATCCTTTAAAATGGTTGTCTGCCCAAATTCTTGACACTTTTCATGAAGCTGAGACCACTGTGAAAATTGACCTCAGGCTTCCTCTGTAGGTCTCATTCAGTACACTCAAAAATCAAGCTTTTCAAAAGGTCCACAATGTTGACACACAGAGCTAAGAACATTTTGACAACACACTAGGAAAATTAGAGTTTTCCTGACCATAATTCTAGCCTAGAAGTGTGAGCCACAAACCTCAGGCCTGTGTTGAGGATAGAGGATACAGATATTGACAGTCATCTGTGAGTCATTTGTTCCATGGTATTGGGACTTGGTCCACTTGGGAAAGATCCACCCTAAGATCATCATCTTTATTTCTATTCTCTCAGTGACCTGGGTGTCATCCCCTTGTTAACAGAATCATTATGCTGCTCTCTATTCCTTAGACACTTATTTACTGGATCGCTGCTTAAGTCTTAGGTCCAGCATCAGCTTTAAAGACTCGGTGTCCGACTCTCAGTATAAAAGTCCTTCTCAGGCACATTCCTTGCCCTGGCTTATTCTGCTGCTGGGATTTACGGTCACATGTCCCCCCTGCGTGTCCCTTCTTCATTTTTCATCTTTCTTGTATAAACTTTAACCTGATGGAAGATGGAATTTTCTGCCTTTCTCACCGCTAGAGTCTCACTATCTACTGCATTTTCTGCCAAATAAACCAGCACAACTTTTGTTGAATACACTGCATAATCATCCACACTGTTTAAAAAACATGACATTTTAAGTAGGTCTGTGGCTTTATGCTTGTCCGTACACACAGGTGTACTGGGCTGCATGCAATCCACAGCCAGAGGTTAGGCACAGCTAGAACTCTCTCTCCAAAGGAGCCTTTCACTTCCAGGATCCTCCAAAACTTCCTGGGTAGATTGGACTACAGTAGTGGGGCTCAGCCTCCTTCTGTGTCTCCTAGAAGTGTACCTCTTTAAAAATCCCTGAAAGCCTTTGTGCCACTGTCAGTACTGAGGTAGTTCTCTGAAATCGGGATCCCGAGTCTTGGCTATGAATCCTGGCTTTGTTGTTTATTCCGGGTTTGTGAACAGCTTGATAACACTCTTCATGCCTCTATTCAGATATTCAACTTTAAAATTATTTTGTATTTGTGTGTGTGTGAGAGCGAGACAGAGAGAGAGAGAGAGAGAGAGAGAGAGAGAGAGAGAGAGAGAGTGTGTGTGTGTGTGTGTGAATGTGCACATTTGGAGGTCAGAGGAAACTTTCAGGATTTGATCCTCTTTTTCTACCATATGGATTCTAGGACTCTAACTCAGCTCATCAGGCTTGGCAGAAGATGTTTTTATCCCCTGAAACTTCTCACAGGCTATACGTGATTGACATTAAATGTATTGTCAAATATACTTGAAAGGAGTATTGGGTATCTACAGAAAAGAAAATTCTATAGGTATAAATGAATAGAATATTGTGCAAGTGGAGATAATGGAATCTAATATAAAACTGCCTTTTATTTTCCTTGTGACTCCTTGTTACAGTTAAACTTACTGTGGGAGGCTCAGCTTCCTGCTGATTTGATCCAAGGTTTCATGTGCTAAGACACAGTTTGTTTTCCAAAATGTTAAGAACAGGAAATGATTGCCCCACATCCTAACAGAATAAACCAATTGTCAAAGGCTAACTGATTGGTTTAAATAATGTTAACCAGAAACACTTATAACATAAAACAGGCTTCCTCGATCTCCTGTCACCACACAGACCTCTTCCCTACTGTATCTGGATGCTGCTGATATAGAAATAGAGCTCTCTTCTCACCGTTACACGTTCTTCATTCATGTTGCATGTTATTATGTCCATGTTAGTTAATTTAAATAAGACCAATGTACTAAATTCAGATTGAGAGTCTATATTGCCAGAGAGATTGGGTCTATTATGAGAACTTTCCTTTGTATCAGCTTCTTCCCTTGTACACACTGATCAAATTTAACTCCAAACTTATGTTGCAGAATTAAGTTAATAAATTTAAATTACTTGCAAAACTGTGCTACTTGTTATGAGTATTAAATCAATGTTGATTGTCATAACATTATTATTATAGTAAGAAAGTCAGCTATATCTCCCTTATATAAACCTCAAATTACTAGTCAGTCATATCTGACATTAGATATGATCTTTATTAAATTTTATTTATTTGTTATTTATATTATTATTAATTTTTAAGTCAGGGTCTCCCCATAGGCCCAGCTAGCCTCAAATTCAATAAGTAGCCCAGGCAGACCTTGATCTTGCAGAGATCTACTCTCTTCTGCCTCCCAAGTGTTGGGATTAAAGGAGTATTCTACCATTCCAAGCACATTTATTTTCTTAACACATAATATAATACTCGGTACTTTACCAAATTATAAAGGAAATTAATTGCCTTTCTCATTCAATATTTAGGCTATTCTTTTCTCCAGACCCAACTCCTCTCCTTCCTTCCATCTCCTTCTTTCCCTGTGATCTCATTTACTGTAATTTTAAGGTAAGCATGAGATAAATATTTGAAAACATTTTTTCTTCTTATGTTTTAAGTATTTTATTATTTGTATGTATTTATTTATTATGTGTATGAGTGTATTGCCTGAATGTAATTAAGTGCACCCATGTTGTGCAGTGCCCCACAGGTCAGAAGAAGTTGTCAGATACCCCCAGCACTGGGTGCTGGGAACCGAACATGGGTCTTCCGCAAGAGCAGCTAGAACTCTTAACCATGGAGCCGTATCTCCAGTGCCTCTTCTTGCTCTATAAAACAGTTATGATCTCAAACAAGATGATTGCTCCTTCGAATAGTTAATCACACTTACTTCCTGGGAAGGGTATGTTCTGGTATCCTCCAGCCTGCTCTGTTCTAGCCTGGAGACGGCTGCCTCTTATCAGTGTTTCCTTTTGAGTCTTCCTTGCTTTACCTTGTCTCTCTCTCTCTCTCTCCCTTTGTTCTCTTATATTATTGGAGAGAATAATGTGGTGACTCTTGAGATAAACTGATAGGCAGATTTTCCTTACTGTCATTTTCTTTTATTTGAAAATGACCTTAAAGCGGAAGCTGCCACTCCACAGAATCCAGAGGGGATCGCATCACTGCTGCTGCAGCCGTGGCGTATTTTATCCCAAATTGTTCTCCAAGTCCAGGCAAGTGTCACTTTGCTTTATAACTTTTACTGTTGTTCAAAGAATAAGTAGCAATTGGGCTCCCTGCTCTGAGGAAGCTTCTCCGTGTTCTGTAGGAAGCTTCTCTCTGCTCTGTAGGAAGCTCCTCCTTGTTCTGTAGCATGCTTATAGATGTGTTAGGTCTCTGCTAAACATCCTACTTCTTTCCATTCAGTTTGTAGAGTCTATCTCCATTTGCAGCTATTTTGGGGTTACAGGGTTGGTGTGATGCCACCACCATTTTCCTCTTTAGAATAGTTGCTCAATTTTTTGAGAAAGCCAAGCCTGGCAGCACACACCTGTGATGACAGCACTGAGGAAACCAAGGCAGGACAGTTATGATGACCCATAGAGTTCTTCAACAAGCAGACAAGGTACAATAAAGCAAGCACAGCATACACAAACCAGAGAGGCCATACTAGTATGCATAATACGTATGCGTTAATCAAAGCTCAGATGGAGGATCTCAGTTTGTGACCGTGGTTGGCAAAAGAACTTGCTATGTAGATCAGGATGGCCTCACACTAGCTTCCTTCATGCTGTGTTTACGTGGTATGGATTACAGGTGCCATTACTATACCCAGTCTGAGTCATTTTTTTTCTATGGTCAAGACATCTACATTAATTTTTTTGTGACACAATATTTGTTTTTATTGTCCGATTTTAGAACTCTGCTTTTTCTGTCATTATGTTTATATTGTGGTATTTCACCAGTTTTGTAATTCATTGGCTATTCTAAAATGGCATAGACACTCTTAAAGCTACCTCATGGTTCATGTATAAGCTCTGTGTTAAATAGCACGATAAATTTTCTAAATTTTAATGCTAAAATTTTATTTCGAAATATATTTATTCCACCAGTGTATGAGTTACTCCTCTGTTCTCGAGATTAAACCACTATGATCATGGCAACTTAGAGAAGGAAGAGTTTATTTTATCCTATTTTTTAATTATTTTATTTCTTATTTTTATTTTATGTGTATGAGTGTATTGGCTTGCTGCATGTATGTAAGTGCATGCATGTCATGCAATACCAGTGGATGTCAGAAGAGGATGTTGGACCTCCTGGAACTGGAGTTATGGATGGTTGTTAGCTGCCATGTGGGTGCTGGGAACTGAACTTGTGTCCTCAGGAAAGTGCAGCCAAGGCTCTTGACTGCTGAACCATCTCTCAGGCCCAGGAAGAGTTTACTCAGCTTAGGGTTTCAGAGACTGGTCTGTAATAGTGGGGAGCAAAGACAGAGCAGAGTTAGCAGGGTCAGAAGGCTGAGCCATCACATCTTCATCAGGCACTGGCTCCAGAGAATGACTGAGAATCTTGCAGTGCTTAAGAACTCCCTAATCTGGCTGCAGGGACTTGCTTCCTCCAGTATGACCACAACTTCTCAGTCCTCCCAAATCAGAACCACCAACTGAGGACAAAATCTCCAAGAATTTGGAGCTTATAGGGGGCGTTCGCAGTCAAACCACCACGATCAGTAGGCAACAGGGAGGGTGTTTGGTTCTTGTTGTGTTTGGCATCCTTTCAATCCCCGTTGTTATGCAATGAGTCCTAATTTCAAGTACTTTTCATTTTGCTATTGGGTGGTCCAAAAGGGATGATATAGATGGCTATGCCTCTTCTTGGTTTAATAACTATGAAATCAGAAAGTAAGATTCTAACCTATTAAAATTCAGAAAAATCTAGTGTGATTAAATTCTATTGTGGATTATAAACCACTTAAGATCAACCGTCTATTTTGTAGTTACTTTTATCTTATGCCTATGAATTTCCAGGACTTTGTATTTTCTGCTCAGAGATCACAGAAATTTGAAGAGGAAGGTTAACTAAATCATTCAATTTCCAGTTTTCTTACTGGCTATCAGAAAAGATGTAACAGAAACCCGTCATAGGACAATGCGCTTCAAGACTGAAAGGCTGACTCATGAGTGGAAGGCCAATGAGTGTGTGAAAAGAAGTGAATGGGTATCGGGGTGCATCTGCGCAATGCCTTCTGTGAGGAGAACATGGAGGACAGCAGTTGTCTTAATTTCTTCTCTGTTGCTGTGACAGAATACCTTATGAAAAGCAACTAAGGGTTCATTTAGATGACCGCACTATAAGAACTGAGTCCCCCATGTCAGGGAAGGCAATGCACGACGACAGGCCAGGAAGCTGGCTGAGCACACTGCAGCAGCACACAAGAAACTGAGAGAGAACAGCAAGAGAGGTCCGGCTGTAAACCTGAAAGCCCGCCTAGGTGAGTACTTCCTCCAACAGTCCTGTAACCTTCCAAAGCAGCGACACCAGCTGCAGACCAAGTGTTCTCAGGCAGGAACCTATGGGGTCACTGCACACTCAACTATAAGGGTGTGCTCAGAAACCAAGCGTAAGACGAGAGGCCCGGATGCCCAAGTTCATTCATCCCCGCTGCGTGTCCTGAAGAGGCTTAACTCCAACTGTTGTTGTATGTGCCTCTTGAAAAACATTGAGCGTCTGACGTTGTCTTTCAAAATGCCTGGTACAGAATGGATACTCTGTAAAATAAGGCAGAATAGGTTTAGTTATTCGAAATGTGTGTGAGTTGTGAAATTCTCGTTTCAATTTTTTTTGTGATTTGCGGGAAAATGGGCGTGTACTCTCATAGTTCTAGAGGACACTATGCAAACTACTGAAGGAGAAATCAATCAATGGCCCAACCCATCTATAAATCCTAATAACTACAATGAATGTCACAACAATAATCTCTCTCTATTGCTGTAGTAAAGGCAGTTTTATCTGGGGGGTAATTGGCAACTATCTAATTGAATTTAAAGCCTTCTTAATGGAAGGGACCTCATGTGTGGCACTATAAAAATAGTCAAATTCATGTGGCTGGAGCGATCATAGGTCCCAGAGAAAACCTTATCTCTGTCATATTACACTGCAAAAGGTAGAGATAATTTTTATTGGCTCTTCGTATATTTCACACAGAGCATCGCAATCAGTCTTTATCATGTTTGTTCCCCCTTTCTGACTGCCACTCATAAAGGTCCCCAGCTGTAATCCATACATCTTCTAATCTGCGCTAAGGCCTATTGTGTCAAGTCTGTGATCCCAGATGTTCCTCGGTGAAAATTATATCAGTGTATCATCCCCTGTTATTTAGCATGTGATTATCAAGAAAACGGATTAAAATTCTGGACCTCTCATGAATTATATAAAACCCTGGGCTAGACAGGATATCCTGTATCTGATGTTGGCATGCTGAGACAAAAGTTCAGCTGTTCAGAAATAGAACCACCATGTCTCAAAAAGAATTATCAGTGGAGCCGAAGACCTGACTCAGTGGTGAAGAGTGTTGACTATTTTAGCAGACTATTGGGTTTCAATCCCAGCATCCACATGGCAGCTAACAACTGTCCATAACTCAAGTTCCAGGGTATCCGATGCCTTCTTCTGTTCCCTGAGGGCACTGCACAACACAGGTGCTGCTCTGTCATTGTCTCCTAGCTTGACAAAGAGTGGCCTGTCCCTGAGTGAGGCTACAAGGGCACTGCCTGGAATCCCCTGGTAGCGTTCATCTCAACCACTCCAACCTGAAGAGATGTAGCAGATTCCTTGAACCCCCCGCCTCTTAAGCTCTGAGCTATGACTTTGTGTGTGTGTGTGTGTGTGTGTGTGTGTATGTGTGGCGGGGGGGAGGGGTTAAGGCACAGGGTCCTTGTAGGTTCAGTTGTTTTTTAGTAAAAAATGAAATTTATGAGATATGTAAACTTGTAAGAATTAAGTGAATTTACATATGTTCTTGGCTGTGGGGTCAGTGGAATCTAAGGTTCAGTTCAAATATTCCAAAGAATTCACATAATAGTCCCATGGACATTAGATAAGACACAGAGGTGGACAATGAGTAGTCACTGAAGGAAGCTAAAGTTAGCCCCAGATAACTTTTTAACTAGGCTCTGGACCTGCAACATTCCAGCCTCTCCAAAATCATTGAAGTTCTAATCAGGCAACGACCCTTTATAGACCTAGATGGTTTCCAGGGCTCCTGTTCAAGCTCACTCTGTTGAGCAATGGGAACTCAGGAGTGGACTGGAAGGGTGCAGCAGGTAGCAGTCATAGAGACCCTTCTTAGAGCTTTTCTATACATCAGTCAACTTAGTATTAAAATGGATCTGTGTACATGAATACCAATTATACATTTTCAATCAGATATACTCTCTACCAGAATTTTAAGGTCCTTTATCATTGGTGATTTGAGCCATTAAGAGTCTATAAAACTTGATTGATTCTGTTTTACGTCCATCTCAATTTTTATAAGAATATTAATAATTTTATTATTTATTCAAACAGAATCTTTATATCTTGAAGCACTAAACAGATTCTTCTCAATCAAATACACTAGTAATGAACTTGGGAAAATTCTAGATCAGCCAGGTCTGGAGCCCCAGGCCTATAATTAGAGATACTCTGGATTGCAAGTTCAAGGCCTGTCTCACTAGAGAGAAAATTATTCAGACTTGGTCTTGAAATGAAAACTGATGAATGGTGTATAGATGAGGGTCAGTGGCAGAACTTCGGCCTAGCATTCACAAGGCCCTGGGTGCAGTATATACCATTACAGGAAACAAACAAGCAAACCGCGAAAAGGTGACGGGCATGATGGGCCACGACTAATCCCAGCTCTCTGAATCCAGAAGCAGGCAAAACTCTGAACTGGAGGCCAGCCTGGTCTACATGTCAAGTTCCAGGCCAGGCAGGGCTACATAGTGAGACCCTGCCTTAAGCAAGCAAAGAAAAGAAATAACAACGAACAAGAGTAAAAGCTCCATGTGAATCCGGTTGCCCATGTCTTTCAATGTCGAGTAATTATAGTTCTGAAGAAACAGAATCTTATCTTCAGTGAGAGCCAGCACGTGGGTATCTCATACTTTACACATACATCTGTCTTCCTTTTTGAGTCAAAAGGAAAATTGAAGATTCAAATGCCTAATCACAGTCTCATTTCAATACATATTTATGTAGACGTGGTGTGCCTTTAATGTGCATGGCTACCTATGTGCACTTCTACTGATTATGCGTCTTTGCTTCTTAAAAAACTTGGCCCACCTAACCCAATTCCACATTCTTGAAGGAGATTTTAAAAATTAATCATTTCCCTGTCATAGTTGTAAGCCATGTTACCCTGCTTAGACGTTTTACATGACTACTACAGCATTTGCAAATATAAGTTTTTACCCCATTTTCTGAATGTTCAGAGAATAGAAATCTTGTCTTCATATAAACATAATCAATCTTGAGCATGGGCTCAGCACAATTAAACATTCAGTAAGCATTTCCACTCAGGAGATGAATTAAGGGAGGAGAACACAAGGGTTGACTTGTGGTACAAACACTTCCTAATAAAGATGTACTTTGCATGCAAAGCTACTGAGCCTATGACCAGTCAGTTTTCACTCCCAGGACGAAACTGTTGAAATATTATTATGAGGGATGGCAAAATACATTGTAAAATGTTTTGGTTATCAAAAAAGCTTTCAGAGTTGTTTACTCAAAATTCACATTTGATATTAAAGCAGAATTGAGTAATTATCTTTACAAAGGAGAAGGATGTACTGACTTGCAATTACGAGCAATTATTGCCCCCAGAACTGAGTTCTAGTAAAAGTAACTCTTAAATATGCATATTCAACTCAATTTGACTAAAAATGTCTTAATATTAATACTGACAGAGGTCAGAAGACTTTTTTTCATTTAAATTTTATTATTTATAACAAGCATTATTTATATCCTAAGCATATAAATAAGGAAATTATTATTTATCAATTAACATTTATTGTAGGAATTATTGGATAGCTTTTCTGGTTAGACAGCAATAAGAAATAGCTTTTAAACAGTAAGCATGTCAGCCTCAGTAGCCATTTGAGTGCATTTTATTTGTAAATGTATAACAGCAGGCTAATTGTTCTACTAAACACTGAAAGTATTATGTCATTGCAAAGATGAGAGATATCACAGATATCTGTGTAACGTAAACATCCGAGTGCCACATAGAATAAAACTGAGGATGCTACTTTCCCAATATTTCAGGTTTATTTTTCTGAAATAGCCGTTATGCAGACCTATGCAGATTTGTAAACCTTATACCTTAATTTCAAATGGATTGGGAATATTTTATTAAGTAAACTAACTCTCTTCTCACAATAACCTTAGATGAGTCTTTAGGAAATGGCCCCATTCCAAATAAAAGCTTTATGAATTTAAGTAAAAGCTTTATGCATTTTCATAAACTTTGAGCTGTTTTATTAACAGGTGTGGAATCCTAGAAATGAAATAAATTCATACCACTGAATGATCCAAAGAGATGACAAATGTATTAGTGCTGTATTAATGTAAAACACTTGTTTAAACTTTCACAGCAAATTATTGGAAAAGCAAAGCCATATTATATCTCAATATTCTATTTCAAGGCAGACCTTATCATCTTTCAAATTTGTTTTGCTAAATTTGAGAGACTTACGTAGATGGAAAAAGTACAATTTGGTTAACTCTAAAGGGATGAGATATATAGAGAAATTAAATATCTACTTAAAATTAAAATAAAGCATTTTACAACAGAAAATGTTCATATATTTGCAGCTTTTGCAAAGGCATTACTGGTACACCTTTCTGTAATTAGATTATGTATCTGATATGTGGTTGGCCTAGCTTGTAAAGACTCTCATATTTACACATCTTTCATGTGTGTAGTGTATGTATCTTTTGTGTATGTGCGTATATGTGCTGTGTGTGTGTGCACTCATGTGTGTGGAGACCAACACTCAACATTAGAAGTCATCTATCCATCTCTTTTGAAAGTGTCCCTCACTGAATTTGGAGCCCCAATATTTGGCTAGACTGCAAATAAACTAGGGACCTACTTGAGTCTGACTTCCTAGGGCTGGGATTACAGATACCTTGTACCTGGGACTTGTGTGAGTTCTAGAGGTCTGAACACAGATCCTCAGGCTTGCATTGTAAATACTTTACCAAGTAAGACATATCTCCAGTCCTATTAGTTTAATATTTTACAAATTATTACACTTAGTCATGACATGTAGTCATTACTTATTACACTGATGAATAGAATGCGCTCTAACACCTAGTACTTCTGGTTTTCAAATTAGTTGGTGTAAACCCGGTTAAGATTGGAAACCATCAAGCTAAATCTAATCCAAGGCATTTCCCAGGTTTTAAAATGAAGACAGCAGGCAACGGGATGCAGCTCGGTTGATAAACGTTTCCTACCATGCAGGAGGCCCTGAGTGTGATTCCCTCCACTGCAGAAGCAGGGCCAGTGGCGCACTTTTCCGACCGGAGCACTGGGGTGGTGTGTAGAGTAGAGACAGGATTCCAGGTCAGCCTTGGCCACACAGTGAGTTTAAGGCCGGCTTGAGCCGCATGAAACTGTTGAAATAAACAGCACAAAGCTTTCCAGAGCAGCTCCACGGTCACAGAACTGTTAAGTGGAAAGTACGGGGAGTGTGCATAGTTCCTTCGGCCCCGCAGGCTAGGTCCTCTCAGGCTAGATCCTCTCAGGCTCAGCTATAATAATAGCTCATGCAATTATTCAAGCTCTGTTCTTACAGCGGGGTTTCTGGTCTTGTGTACTCTACTGGTTGTGGAAAGTATAACATGAGAGAGGCATACTATTACATTACAGCGCCCAGGAATTTCATTACGGTAACCAACCCCATGTCATAGTCCATTTTACCTCCCACCATTGGCAATTCTGGATCTTTCTCAGTTGTGTCCCTTACAGAATTTCTGTGTTAATGTCTGCCAGAAAGATTGGTCTATAATTTAACTTTCTCATGGATCTTTGTCGGGTTTGGTATTGAGTAATACTAGATAAATAACAGTGGGAAGTGTCCCTTCATTTTATACTTTCTGGAATAATTTGAAGAGTACTGGTATTTTCTATTATTTGAAGGTCTGGTAGACGTCTGTGATATATCTTTCTGGCCCTGGCCTTGTTTTACTTTAGATATTTTTAATTTTCTGTGTCTTCCTCATTGAATATTATTGATTTGTTAAGTTTACTTCATCTCTATTTAATTTTGTAGGTCATGCATATCTAGAAATTCATTTCTTGTAGATTTTCTAGTTTAGTGAAATATAAAAAAATTAAGTATGTCTTTATTTTCTATATTTCTTTACTATTTATATAAATGTTTCCCCTATCATCTCAGATTTTGTTAATTTGCAGAAGATTATCAAAGCCTTTCCATTAAAATCAAGAACAAGACAAGGACTTCTTGTAAATAGATCAATAAAACCTAGGGAAAGGGGATACGATTTAGGAAGGAAGCAGTCAAATTTTCTTTGTATGTAGATGTTAAGATTATGTACATAAACTACTCTAAAGATTCTACCAAAGCATACCTAGAACTGATAAATATATTTGTCAAAATAGCAGGATACAAATTAACCCAAAATATCCCAAAATATTCAGTAGCTTTCCTATATATCCAGAACAAACCTACTGAGAAACAAACCATAGAAATGATCCCATTCATGTTTACCTCAACAAACACATATTGGAATAAATCTAACCAAATAAATCAAGGACATGTATAATTAAAACATTGATATTGTAGAAAGAAACTGAAGAGTAAGCAGGAGATGGAAATATTCCCATGCTCATGGATCAGGGGAGAAATATTTTGAATATGGCCACATACCGAAGCAATCTACAAATTCAATGCAACCCTTGCATATTTAGACCCTGACCATACAAAAAGGCTCTGAAACCTGAGTTCCTTGGTCAGAATCCAATTATCACCTCACACAGAGCAGGAACATTCAGTTCCTTTTTTGTTTTCTAATTGTGTGTGTGTGTGTGTGTGTGTGTGTGTGTGTGTTTCTTTTTTATTGTCATCTTTTTTCTTTGTTTTGAGACAGGGTTCCCTGTAGCCCCAGCAAGCCTGGAACTAGCTATGTAGACCAGACTGGTTTTGAACTCACAGAGATCCCCCTCCCTCTGCCTCCTGAGTGCTGGGATTAAAGGTATGCACCACTGTGCCCAGCGTGTGAGTGTTTCTATTTGTGTGTGTGCTTCATATCTGTGTTGAAACGTGATTATGAGTGCAGGAGGCTATGGAGACAAGAGTGTTGTGGTTCCCCTGGTGCATGAGCTACAGGGGCTTGAGTGCCTTCCAAAGATGGTGCTGGAGTCTGAACTGAGGTTCTCTGAAAGAGCAACATGTGCTCTTGACCACTAATTTGTCTCTTCTGTTGCAGGTCTGGTTTTCAAATTCTTATGTTGATGTTAATTCTTCTTTAAGTATTTGCTCACTTAGACATATTTCATATTTTAATTTATGTGTGACTTAAACAACAGAATCTATGTCCAGTATAATGTGTACTACTTCAATTTCAAGTTTTATGTTTCAAAGAGAGTATTTTTGATGCATTCTTTGTTAATTAATATGGAAAAAAATCATTCCATGTCAAGAATTAGACCTTTGGAAAAGAGAAAAAAAGTGGTAATTGCAGCACTTTGTGGTGGCTGCTTAACCCTCAGCTATTTAACCCTTCATATTTGTACGTCAAGTGAACAGAACAAGATTTCTCAGCTTCTCACAATCCATTACTTGTGAATTCAGTAATTAGAGAAATACCCTGGACTCGACTTTTTCTTTGAGAAAAGGTTTCACTAGACATCCCTGGGAGGCTGAGCGGATTTTGTATCTCAGGGTTTGCTTCAAACTTGTGATTCCCCTGCCTCAGTTCCAATGTATTGGAACTAGAGAAGGGTGATGTCACATGTAGCTTCATAATTCTTTTTTAGTACTCAATACAATTTATAAATAATTATGTATAAAATTATCTAAATTCAATTTGTAAACAAACGAATATCCCTTATGTTGTTAATAGCTTTTTGAAAAGAGTGGAGGAAACTCAGAGTTTCACTGTGTTCCCTCTGTACTGGTCAGGAGGAGGGACATTTATTTTAAGTTGCCCTCCTGGAGCAGGACAGATGGCTCGATGGTTAAACTCTTGCTTCACTTGCAGAGGATCAGAGCTCAGTTCCGCACACCCATATGGAAGCTTACAATCACCTGCAACTCCTACTCCAGGGGACATGACATCCTCTTCTGCCACTGATATATACTGCACATAGGCGGTGCACATACATGCAGGCAAAATACTCGTATACCTAAAACAAATGCCAACAAGCCCTTTAAAAATTGCATTGATATCATTTAATTGTCCACCTTGAATGGCATATACTTTGCTTGAATGAATCTTAATTAAATAAATGTAGTATTTGTATAAATTCATGATTTTTCATTTTTATTAGAAATATACAAACTCTCATGAATGTTCAAGCTTAAGCCACAACATGGATAAAGAAGGAATCATACATGTGGGTAATTATTGGTATCTATCACTCTCTGTATAGTGTATATACAGTCATGTGTCATTTAACCATTGGGTTATGACTGAGAAACATACTCTGATACATAAATTTTTATTGTCACACAAGCGCATATAGACCACATGACCACAGCATAACTAGGCATGTGCATAGTGTGTCTCTAACATGCAAACCTGTACCATGTACCATCATACTGAATACTATAGGTAGTCACAGCCCAATGTATACAAATATATGCAAATATAGTAATTGTGCAGAAGGTCAGAGTTGTGCATATCCGTCATGTCATCCAAACACTTGTTTTTCTAGGGAAGGTACTTAGGGTTAAAGACACACAGTTCTCTGCCATCTTTTGCCAAGATGGCTTCCTCTACAATATTTCTTGGCTTCCCTGAGCTCTGTCACTTTTAACTTTATGAATATATAAATGTGTGTTTATATTTATATATGTATATGTGTGCATATATGTATGTATATATGTGAGTGTATGTGAGAACTGACCTCTCTGTTTGCATTAGTAATTCTAATTTACTTAGACTTTTAATTGCTCTTTTAATTATTCCTTACTGTCATGTAGCCATGACACTGATGTCCAATGCTTCAACCAGGGCCTAACATTGTCAACATCATACCCACTCAGAAATGTTTACTGAGTCAATAATGGATGGAACAATAACAGTAGTCATAAGTGAAATGAGTATTTTGATTCAGTGGAGCCTATTAATCATATTATACTCAATATTTCAATTTATTCTCATAGCACAAAGTTGTTTTTTCCTGATCAAGCTGTTTAGAGAAGCATAATAAATATTCCATGGTATTGACAGTGGAAAGACCCATGAATATCACAGTTCTTACCTTGTATTTATGAGCTTTGTGAAATTTTGTTAGGTTGGTTTGGGTGCTCTTCACATGTCTACAAAATCACTTCTATGCATTTCCATTCTTTTAGTAGCTAGAACCATATTAGCAAGTATATGTTTTCAAATGATGTGTCTCTACATCAGCATAGCATTATCCTTCACATCAGTACATTGTCATCACTCTACTGATTGTACTTTTTCACAGTAGGGGAAGAGTAGAGTGGTTACATCAGGCAATTAGAAGAATTTCTGGAATGGCATTTAATAACTATGTAATGTCACAAAAGTGGTCCTGAATTCAAAGGTGAACAGACTCTAGAACAATAACAAGAAAATACAAAGGAGTTAATATTTGGCCGTACCTCATTTTCACAGTAAACACTAACACGCTCATGAGTAAAGCTAGATGATACGATGTCCATATCTCCTGTGTCGTGCTTTTTAGTGGAAGTGTACAAAAAATCAGAGATGGAATGAAACCCTGTGATCCATTCCTAAAAGAACTCAAACAAGAAACCTGGGGTACTGGACATAGGGCTCAATGATCAAGATCACTGACTGCTCTTGCAAAGGACCTGGGTTTGGTTCCCAGGACCCACATGGTGGCTAGCATCTGCCCATCACTCTAACTTCAGGGGATGGGACAATGTCTTCTGACCTCTGTGGGCATTGCACAATGCTAGTGCACTTATATACAGGCCGGCCATGCACACATACACATCAAATATGAATAACAGTAAAGAATGGACTTTAAAAACCAAGATAACCGCTACAGTGAAGTGAATCTGAGGAGAATCCTTTGCCAGTCATTGTACCTTATTTTCTGTCTCATAGATTCAGCTATACAGTTACACAATTTAGTTTCTTAATTTATCTGGAAATGAAGGTGTAGGCATGGTGTTCTATTTATTCACAAGTTTAGGTGGCTTCAGGACTGCAAGTTCAAGGTTACAGAGAAAATTAAAGGCCAACATGAACCATCAAAGATTATAAAGTTTTTTATAGGGGTAGTTTAATGCATGTGCAAGATAGCTTCGGTTATCAGCTTGACACACCTGGGTAAAGGGGAGTCTCAGCTGAGGACTTTCCTCCATTGGACTGGCCTGAGGCCGTGTCTGTGAGGCATTGTCTTGATTGTTGAGTGATGTGGGAGGTGCCATCCCACTGTGGCCACCCACAGGTATCAGGGTGCCAGTCTGAGTCTACAAGACAATCTGTGTTGAACAGCAGAGTCAGAGAAGGGAAGCCACCTAAGCCCTTTGGAGCCCAGAACATCGTGAGTAACCTTGAGCTATTTCACTGTACTTTGGTTTTGCTTAAATGTGCCTCATTCTTCCCTTGAAATTAAGACCATATTTAACTTGCTTTGAATTTTACAGAAACCCACAGCTAAATAACTTTTTGAAAAGACTTTGAATTCTTAAAGTGTTTGTATTTTAAGGGCTGTGGGAATTTTAAAGTTGCACTGTTTATGTTAATAATATCAATATGAGATCTTGGAGGTAAGAAAGTGAAAGGCTGTTGTTTAATAGTGATGTTTGTGTGTGATATTGACAAAGAATCAATTGTGAAAGATAGCTTTGGTTGTCAACTTGACACACCTAGAATGAGGGAACATCAACTGAGGAACTGTCTCCACTGGACTGACCTTAGGATATGTCTGCAGGACATTTTCTCAATTGTGGAGTGATGTAGACGTACCCAGCCCACTGTGAGTGCTGCACCTCTGGGAAGGTGATCTTATGATGTATAAACAACAGGCTGAACAAGGGCCAGAAGAACAAGCTAACTAGCAGTGTCCCTCGCAGTCCAGGTTCCAGCCCTGAGTCCCTGCCCTGACATCCCCCAGTGATGACCCGGGGGATCGAAGAGTACACAATGCCTTTCCTTCCCAACTTTACTTTAGTTAGAATTTTTATCATGGCAAGAGAAAGTGACTAAGACAGTGTTAGAGCTCTTGCCTTGCAAGCCAAACACCCTAGATTCAGCCCTTGAATACTGTGAATAGAAAATACATATAATAGCATTATCATTTTTATACTTTGAGTGAATGTTTGTATATTTCATAGAAAACATCTTAACCATCTTTTACCCCTCCCTCATCCATACCTCCAAAGCCCCCTCCACTGGATTTCCTGCTTCTGTCTTTTATATTAAGGCCCACTGAGTCAAGTTAGTGTACCCAAATGCCCCTCAGTGCAAGTTCATCCACTGGTGTCTAGTCAGCCTATCTAGAGTCACATCCTCAAACATCATCTCTTTCTCACCCAATAGTAATCAGCTGCCAATAATTAATTCTTACCTAATACTGGAGCCTACTGCCTTTTTCCCCAGTAACTTTTACTGATTGTTTTAGAAATTCATATAGGTATTTTGATCATATTTATAGCCCCTCTCCAATCCACCCCTAAAGACTTGCCTGCCCAACTTTATTATTACTTTAAAATTTTTAGGCCTGTCTAGATTAATTTTGAGTGCAATAAGTGCTTTTAAGTATGGGTCCATTACCTGGAGACTGGTGAATCTACCAGGTATCACGCCCCTAAAGAAAACTGATCTCCCTCTGCCTGTAGCTATCAATGGTCAAACTTCCTCAGTTTGGAGCTTCTTGCCCAGCTCTCAAATCCATGCTGTGGCCCTGATTGCCTTGGGCTTTCACAGGTCATGTACATGCTGTCATACACTCTGTGGGTTCGCATGTTCACCTGCTTTTCTGTGGCCAACAAGGTTTCCTTATGTTGATCCACCATCTCTGCCTCTGATGTCATTTCCACTCTTCCACAATAATCTCTGAGCCTTGGGAGCAGAAGGTGTGTTACAGATGTCACATAAGGCTGAGCACTCTATCGTCTCTTATTCTTTGCATGTTGACAAGTTTGCATCTGTGCTCATCACTATGTCCTGCAAGAAAAAGCTTCTCTAATGAGTTCTGAGAGACGCATTCATCTATGCTTGTAAGAAGAAGTCGTTTGTATTCAGTTTAATACTATATCTGTTTGTCTTCCCTTCGTCCTCTGACCATAGATTCCTCACTCTATAACAGTACAAGGTTAGGTTCCATCTTATCAAGCTTGTCTCAAGCCCAATTAGAAGGTGGTTGGTGACTCCCCTAATATCTGTGGCACTACTACCCAAGTGGGCATATCTTGTCGTTTTCTTTCCAGTAGCATTAATGGAACTTTCTAATACTATGAAATATAACCAGTAGTAATGAATCCCTGACTTCAGTGTCCCACTTTGCCTCTCCATTACTGTGACAAAATATTCTGACCAATACCAACTTTTGGAGAAAAAGGTTTATTCAGCTTACATCTCCCAGATCACACAGTTCATCAGGGAGTCCAAGGTAGGAACTGAGGGCAGAAATCTGGAGGCAGGAACTGAAGCACAGAACATGGAGGAACACTGTTTACTGGCTTGCTCCCCTGGCCCTGCTCAGCCTGCTTTCTTATACAACACAGAACAACCTGCCCAGGGGTGGCACCACACACAGTGGTCTGGTCCCTTACACAGCACTCAGTCGAGAAAATATCCCACAGAACCCACAGACATGGCCACAGGCCAGTCCAATAGAGGTGATTCCCTAGTTTAGGCTCCCTCAACCCAGGCTTTTAGTCTCCCGGGGTCTCAGTGGTCTTAATGCTTGTGCTGTCATGGTCCTGTTCATAAAGTCCTTTTCTTGGTTTCATTCAGAGTGGAATTTCCTGCAGAGTCAGAAGTACAGTTTTAGTATCATTCTTCTACATGTAGCTGTCGAGACTGAGCAGTACCACTTTTGAATATGTTGCATTTTCTCCAATGTGTGTTTTGGATCTTTCATCATGTACAATCAGTGGCTTTAGGTGTATGGATGGAAATCTAGGTCCTCAGTTCTATTTGGTTGATTAATGTGCTTTATTGCTGTAACTCTGCAGTATGATTGAATCAGAAATGGAGATACCACTCCTGATGTTCAGGATTGTCTTGGAATGCTTGGGTTTTTGTTTCTCTTTTAGATATAAAAGCAACTAAGACAAATATCTCTGTCCACATGTAGAACACACACACATACACATATGTGTGTGTATGTATATGTATATATATATATATATATAATATAAATGTGATATAAAAGACAGGAATTGAAGAATCTCTCAAATAAGAATTCGAAGCACAGATGACCCACTGGTAACAGAGGATGACAGTGAGGACTAACTCAAAATTATGTAGTCAGAAAATTTCTTAGATCTGGAGGAAAGGTTAAACTGATTTTTCTGAACAACAGATCAGTGACCATAGTAGATTCATCACTTCCCATTTTTCTCCGGAGTTGCATGGACCTTCCTTTCGGTAACTTACAAGGGTTAAGACAATTATGGGTGTAACAGCACATTTTGACCTGTCACATTCTGGAAAGCTGACTCACCATCTTACATCTCATAAGAAGTCTATCTCACCTAGATAAATCAATTCATCTTTCTAGCATGATTCTTCTCTCTGAGTTCACAGACCGTAAACTTCACGCTTTTCTCTCAAGAAAGCATGTAGCAGAAGTTCACATATGGTAAATTGAAGGTAGACATCTATACTTTGGAAAAGTGTCCAAAGACATGAACCTTCAAACCCACTCAGCATCATTTCTGTTACCACAAACCTCTCTTCATAATGTCTGATAATCTATGCAGTTAATTTTTGTGGCACTGAGAATAGATATAAAGTAAATAACTCAGCAGGGATCTATTCATGTTTGCTTTTTTGTAATCTTTCTAGACTTGATGAAGATTAATCTGTTTGCTATTTATAGCTGATACTATTTAATTACATTTAAGGTTAAAATGTCTTCTTTTTAATTACAGAATCCATTTACTGATATTTGACATATATTGATAATGTCTCATGTTCTTCCTGTGGGTTTTGAGCATTGTTTTTCTTCTGCTGATTATATTTTTGCCTAGAGTCCATCTTTCTTTCCATTTCAGCATTATAATGATTCAGACTTTTTTTTTCTTCTTTTTCCTTTGGCATATTTGTGAGGTCAAGCTCAAGATATTTTCAAGGGCATATGATATATAGCTAAAAATAGTAGACTTTTAGTTTGTATTTACATAACTAATATGAAGCCTAAACAGCAGCTCAGTTTAATTCAGTTTTATTTTGAAATCTTTTATACTGCTAATGAGTATCCTCATTCAGTTTTCATTAAAGAGTTAAAGAACCCAGTCATGGAGACTCACACTGTGCCATTATGGCTCGGGAAGCTGAGGGAGTTCGGTTCCCAGGAGGCCCAGGCAAGCCAGAGCTCTTTAGAGTCCCTGGTCAGCCTGGACTAGAATGTGATACTCTGTTTCAAAAACGAAACAACAAAACAAACAGATAAACAAATGAAAAGAGCAGAAAATGAAACAAAAGCAAACCAATTAAAATTATAGAAGCAATAAAACAAATATTTTTTACAGATCACAAAAGGTACAGAAATCTGAAAGAATTCCTTCACATTGTCAAACATTGTTTACCTTATCTTTCCTGCTGACGAAAGTCATAGTCACCTACTTACTAAACTCACTAAAATTTTATTGATGTGTATTTCAAGAAACACTTAAGTTTTACTTAGTCATTCTTATTTTACATTAATTTCACTTACCAGCTTTTAAAGTACTCCTTTAGTAGTCTTTATTCATATGCATATATGTCTGTGTATGGGCCTGCAGGGGTGAGAAGAGGCCAACTCCTCTGGAGATGCTGGGTGCTGGGAACTGAACTCACATCCTCCAAAGGAGCAGCAAGCGCTCCTCCTAACTGTTGAGCAATCCTGCAGCCCCTTACCACTGCTTAAAATATCTGAACCAAGGCAGGGCTTTCAAGGATGTCCACAGCACTGAGTGTATACATTAGAAAAGAAGAAACAAAATCCTGACAATTATTCAATAAGTAACTGAAGAGTAATTTTTGATAAAAACCAGAAGAGAAGAAATAATAAGAATTACATTCTTATCATATTAAATAGTAGAATTTAATAAATCATTAGCAAAACGACAATAACAAGACCATTGCTTTTAATAAAGATCAAAACAATTCTTAAATTGTGTGGGTCTAATCAATAACAAGGCAAAGATAATTTGAGAACTCGACAAGTGAATGACAGCCATCATTGTTAATTTCACCATAATAAATTATAATAAATGAACACAGCGTATCACTCACTCCATGCTCAAGGATATAAAATATTAAGTGTGTAATTTATTTGAAAGTCATTTCATAAAGATGATCACACAGAAGTGTAGAATCTCAATAGGCTTACATGGATTAAAATAATTATATTAATATTTATCACCCCCCAAAAAGGAAAGAAAGCAGATGGATTCACTGATCATGCTTACCGAATTTTTAAGGAGTAAAGCCTTCCTGCTTTTCAATGCCTTGTTCAAACCATGGAAGCATCAGGAAATCTTTCTGACTCTTTCTGTAAGGCCAAAATTAAACTTGTTTTAAATGTAGATGAACTTCTACAAAAGTAGCTTCATGCTTGCCTAATATGTACAAGGTCCTAGGTTTAAACATTAACCTCCAAATAACTGGACATGAATTAAAAGCATCACAATTACCAATTCCCCACTAATATCTTTAATGATTACATATGTGAACATCTAAACAATTTTAGAAAAATCAAATATACCTATACATAATAACTACTATATACCCTGGGAAACTGGTATGTAAGAATACAACTTCATTTCAACATGTAAAAGTCAAGGTTATACACCACATGATAAGGGAAAAGAAAAAAAAATTATCCTCGAAATTGATGTAATAAAAACATTTGTGCTAATCCACGTACACTTTTTAAAAAGTTGGGAGTAGAGGATGTACTCCTCAAATTCCTACAGAATCTCTGCTAATACTCTGTTGGCAGCATCCTCCTGTGGTCTGAGATGTTCTTTCTATGACTGTGAATAGAAAAAGATAATTTCTATTACATTTTTGCTTAGTATTAAACTTGAATTCCCAATTAATGAAGCAATAAAATATAGAGATGGGAAGACAAGCCCTGTCTTGAAATGGAAAAGACTGTATTAAAAATTCTAGAGTCAACACACAGATGAGAACATCAAACTCACTGAAACAAGGTTAATGAACAAAAGGTGATTGCTCTTCCTCACAGCTACAATGAACAACTGAAGATTGAACATGAAGACGTATATGTCATCATGTAGAAAAATACAAGAAAATCAGACCAGTCTAACAAAAATATATTCAAACCTATATACACAAAATTCTGATTTAGAAATTATACATTACTTGAATAAATGGACTGATAGTTCTTATTTATAGTTGAGATAATATTTTAACTTTTTCCCATTTGATCTATTGATTCATGTAATCATACTTACAATTATAGGAAAATGTTTTATGTACATTGACAAAAATCGGTCTACTGATATTGCAAAGAAAATTCTGGGATATTCAACACAGTACTCACAAGATTAATCTAGGTTGAAATTAAAAAAATGATTAAGTCGTGGGAAAGAAGATAAAAATTTCTAACAAACTCACTACAAATAATCTAAAGTCTTGATACTCAAAGAGGTGAAGTAAGTACATGGTGAAAGTAAGACACTCTGCAAATTGCCTCATCAGTACAGACACTGTCAAATCTAAAAGGAGTCTGTTGTGGAGAAGGCCTGCCTTTCCCCCTGACTTTCCGCCTGCCAGCATGTCTTAAAGATGCCTGCAGAGCCCTGGGTGGGAAGAGTGGTGGCAAGCTCAGAATGCCTGCGGCTGATCAGCAAGGTGGGATTACACCCACAGTTACTACCAGACGGACCTAAGTGTTCTAAGGTTGCAAAATTCACCATGATGCTTCCCTGACATGGGCAGAAGCCCTCGCCCGCTGAGAGGCTAGAGTACAAATGAAGCCCTTGCTTCTACCCCGACCCAGTACTGTGGGGTGGATTCCTTTTATTTAATCACCCAGTTAATGCTGAAAAAGCATGTCCCTTGCAGATTATCAATAAACACTGAGTTTGCGTGGCTCTCTAGCAATGAAGCATTGATAACCCCTTACCTGTAGACTTGAGCCAACTTCCTTATATCGGACAATCTAGTGAGAGGAACAGCAGTGATTATAGGCTTGGGGGAAGTAAGCAGCTCTCTTGACTTTCTGGGAGAACACGAACTAGCAAAGTCATATTGAAAGGCTGGAACACAACATGCAGCCAACGTGACAGGTCTGCGGTCATGAAAGACTACTTGCAGTGTGGTGTCATGTCTGATGCGTTGTTACTATGCCTCCATTTGTGATGACATTTCTGTTCCCTGTCCCCTGTTTCTTTAAGGTGGTCCTGCTCCAACATTTGTAACCCTATTGTGAACGTCTGCACATCTTGCTTTTATTTAAAACTTCATTTGTTCCTTCAGAAAATATAGATAGAGAATTTTTATATCTACTTAAATATATGAGTTATTCCGTGTGTCTTCTTTGAATAAGTTGATCTAATTATCAGTATTTCTAGATAGGTTTTATAAACATCAGTATATAGGTTTGATTTCAAGAAAAAGTCTTGCCAGTAAAAGATTTTTTAAAAAAGCACAATTTTATATACAAAGATAAAACCAAAGGAGACACATATCTACAACAGATAAAAAGAATAATTACTACCCAAAATTAATGTGATTCTAACAACAAACTTCTTACCAAACAACAATATAAAAGAAAAAAAAAAGCCCTCCTGATTAGCTTTTTCACCATACAGAGAATAGTTGTTAGCCTCAAATACATACTGCTAAATGGTAATTCCAGAAAGATTCTGACATGATGACATCATAGAGCATGGAAAAGAACAAACATTAATGATGGCTCACTTCTAAACAAAAAGCAAACTACAAGTAATGTATCAAAACACAGAAATCAAGCAAGAAGGAAAACTGGGATGCAATTAAAGAGAAATGGGTGTGCGTGTCACCTATTCAGGGTAATCATCTGTAATTGCTGTTAATTTAGTTATCATTAGATGTGGTTTATTATGAGCAGTAAATACCCGCATCTAGAGAAAACATAATCTTGACTTTAATTTTTCCTGTTTTTCTTTGCACTTAACTTGTAGTAATTTAGTAGATAATAGTAGATAATATAATAGAATCCCACAAGTCCAGGCAAATTTACCCAAGTTTTTCTGAAGGTTGGCAATCCTATGCTTAAAGCAACATACAAGTGTTGTGGTTCATACAGAAACCTTGTTTGGGACCATTGTAGGATGTGTTCATTAAACCATTATTTCTAATGAGCTAAAAGACCATTTTGGTGCTTTGAAAGAAGAAGCAGTCAACACACTTGATCATTTTGTGGAGGTGTGTGTATGTTGTAAGCTTAGAGACACAGATTTTTCCCATCCTTTACCTGCTATATCATTCCTAAAGATTCAGTATATTTGGGTTCTTCATCAAAGAATCACATTCATCAATATCACCATCCTCACCATCCTCACCAACCATCATCATCGTTATCACCGTCATCATCACCATCAGCATGATGACCATTATTACCATCCTCACCATCACCATCATCACTATTATCACCACCATTATCATCCCCGTCATCATCATCATCATCATCATCATCACCATTATCACCATCATCATCCTCACCATCACCATCATCACTATTATCACCACCATTTTCATCCCCGTCATCAGCACCATCATCATCCTCACCATCACCATCGTCACTATTATCACCACCATCATCCTCCCCGTCATCATCACCATCATCATCCTCACCATCACCATCATCACTATTATCACCACCATTATCATCCCCGTCATCATCATCATCATCATCCTCACCATCACCATCATCACTATTATCACCACCATTATCATCCCCGTCATCATCATCATCATCATCATCATCACCATTATCACCATCATCATCCTCACCATCACCATCATCACTATTATCACCACCATTATCATCCCCATCATCATCATCATCATCATCATCATCACCATTATCACCATCATCATCCTCACCATCACCATCATCACTATTATCACCACCATTTTCATCCCCATCATCATCACCATCATCATCCTCACCACCCCCCTCCTCACTATTATCACCACCATTATCATCCCCATCATCATCACCATCATCATCCTCACCATCACCATCATCACTATTATCACCACCATTATCATCCCCGTCATCATCACCATCATCATCCTCACCATCACCATCATCATCCTCACCATCACCATCATCACTATTATCACCACCATTATCATCCCCGTCATCATCACCATCATCATCCTCACCATCACCATCATCATCCTCACCATCACCATCATCACTATTATCACCACCATTATCATCCCCGTCATCATCATCACCATTATCACCATCATCACCATCACCATCATCATCGTCACTCTCACCGCACCCATTTTCCTTACCAGACCGTTTCTTGGAGTATTTTCATCTGTATGGAAGCTCTATTCTTACTTTTTTGGAGCATTATAGAAGACATTTGACTAGGCTTCAGATGAGAATATTCTCTCAATAGTAAGAGAATTTTAGTAGTTCAAATTCACAGTCTGGCTTTCCTATTTGGAAATAAAGAGAAAAACGAGAAGAGGAGAAGGAGACATACTGATCACCAGTGTGAAAATGCGTTTTGTAAATATTTCACACTGGCTTTGATTCTAAAGTATCTGAAATTTTATTTGTCATATTCATTCTTTTCAAGAGCACGGTCTGAAGTGTTCATACTGACATGAAGTCAAAATGTGTCTTCTGTGTTTCTGTCTGCCACTCTTTCACACATAATTGAAAGCGATCTGATGTCAAATTCTTGAGTGTTTGGTGTCAGCAAAGCAAAGACAATGCATTATGGGAGCATCTTGAATCTACAGACACTGTGTCAGTGTTTCTGTTCAGTCAGTGTTTGCATGGAAATATTTATGACTGCCTGCTACTAAAAACAACAAACAAAAAGAAACAAAAATACATTCATTTTGATTTTAAGCACAAGCAAGGGTAATGATTTCTATTTAAAATCCTTAATAATATTTGAAATTTTATTTTTAGGGAAAGTGAGGAATGATCCATCTCTATTAATTTTTTTTCATTTCTATTAAATGAGAAAAAATAAATCGCAATGTGATATAATCCTTAGGAAACATAGGTTTCTTTTCTATTTTAATATACTAATTTTGTTAATTATCTGAGAAGTCCATACATGTATCCAATGACTTTTTCCTTATATTCACTTACTACTCCCCCTTTCCAATTTCTCCTGATCCTCCTACTGATCCTCCTTCTGATCCTCCTCCTGATCCTCCTACTGATCCTCCTACTGATCCTCCTTCTGATCCTCCTCCTCATCCTCCTTCTGATCCTCCTCCTGGATCCTCCTCCTGATCCTCCTCCTGATCCTCCTCCTGGGTCCTTCTCCTGATCCTCCTCCTGATCCTCCTCATGGACTCTCCTCCTGATCCTCCCCCTCATCCCCCCCCCCAACTTCAGATTCTCTTGTTTTATTCCTTTAAATTTCCCACTGCATCCAATTATTACTGCCCATATACACATGGTTGTGAGGTCATCCACTGAAACATGGTCGACGTACCATGGACCACATCCTTAAAGAAAGCTGACTCTCCCCTCCCTAGCAGTCATCATCTGCCAATACCTTCTCATCAAGGGGTGGCAGCTCCTGATCCCCTCCATCTTCCATGCTGAAATACTGACTGGTTGAGCTTGTTCAGAAACCTAGGTTTTCTTTATTGCTGTTTTAAAAAATGATTTTCACTGATTGTATGACATTGACTAGCTAGCTTCTTATTGAGGATCAGTGAGTCTGACAAATTAAATAGGGGCAGAAATGTTTGTTCACTTCACCCCATAACTACATACTATACTGATTTCATAGGCTGTAATGAACAATTATTTCTAAAAGGAAAAAAGAAAAGCCTGGAAAAGTAAAAATGCCGAAAGCTTTATGGCATGGTTTATGTCGTTGTAACGAATGACAGAATGACCATGAGTTCTTTCTTCTCATGTCTCTGAATTTTAATGCAAAACATCACTGCGACAACTGGAAAATGGCTTTTTCCTCTTGTCTTTGGAAAATCACAAAAACAGACGTTGTTGCTACCTTTCCATGTAATTTTTTTCAAACTTTATGCAAGTACTCTCCAAGGATCCCATTTTATAACTATTTTGAAAGGGTGACATTTCAAAACCATACAGATTTGTTTTTCTAGGGCCAGGAATTATCCTCTAAATAATAGAATTCCAGTGAGCTGGAACAATCTCCCACACCTGATGTTTTTAGCAAACAGACTTTTCCCCAAAGCACAGTTGGAATTGCTTCTAACTGTCAAGAAAATCCACAGAGATTATATCTAAAGGTCTGTATTATCTGTGCCCAGGTAGAAGGCTTAAGATATCATTCCACACAGCTTCGGCTTGGTAATTGAACTTCCATGCAGTACTTGGGAAAGCAGACATCAAGTAATGACTTTGCAAGATATGAGTTTAGTAAGTCACACATATGGGCATTTTAACTGCATTCCTTGAGACAATGGAAAAGGCTTAAATGTCAGTTTACCAAGAGACTGGCTCTGCATCCTAAATTTCCTGAGATTAAAGATGTCGAAGACAAAGTAATGTCTTGGAGAGATGTTATAGCTGAGGTGAGGTGCAGTTGTCTAGCCAATAACCAGATCAGTTCTATGATCTCATTGCATATAATAGGTAACTTTTCTGCACCTAGTTATTTAAAATATAATTGTCTTATTACAACAATCACTCTTTAGGGCTTTCTGTTCGTTGGATATTTTCCATGGAACCATGCTCACTGTTCCTGACATTGTGGAATTAGAGGTCTAGAGAGAATATTGATTTAAAATTTTCTTTTTCACAACCAATTGAAATACTCATGTTAACTCAAATAATACCCACACACTATGGATATATATTATGGGAGAGATTTTTTTCCCTTGGGAATTGGAGCAATTTCACTGAGTAAATAATGTTTCAAATAAGCAATAACATGGGTTCCAAAGAGATTAAAGGCAAATAGGAGGGCACTGATTTATGTGAAGTGGACACACTGGACAGAAGCATCTTAGGAGAGCAAACGTGGGTGGGCTGAAATGAAGGACTTGTAGATGTAGGTACTGCAGAACTGGGAGCTGCCATGGTTAACATACATAGACATGTTATCATTGCTAGAATAAGATTCATAGAACATTCAAAAGAGAAAGACTGGGAAATAAACTCATATGGATTTGATTCTGCCTCTTCATTTTTATTAGCTCTGTTACCCTAGGACATAGCTATCTATCCCATTCTTTGTGAAGTTAAATAATCACAGAGTATTGACAGAACTGTTATGAATTTAGTATGAATTTGAAAAAGATTCATAGAAAACAGGTTTAATAAGACTTAATACTGCAAACGATACCATTAATAATATTTTCAGCAGTAGTATAGCAGTTTACCTCAGAGCTGCCCAGTAAATTGAACCTTAAATACATAGACTGCTGCTTTTCTGTTATTAAGGACATTCCAGGAGTTTATTTTTGCATATTGAAACCCATTTCTACATATGAAAATTATCCATTCTCAGCCTCTCTGTAGTTAATTTCTCTTTCTGTTAATATAAGAATTGTCATTTTAAATCTAGATCAAGCATTCTTAGTTTTATGAATAAACATGAAAATACTGAAAACAGAAAAGATCCTAAGGATACCAGAACACCAGCAAATTTGGGAACCTCCCTTCTCTTATACACCTGGGGTTCATGATTTATTTTAGAAATTTGAAGTCTCCTTTTAAAAAATGCAGACATGTACCACTAGAGGCCATGAGACACCTATGTAAATAAATAGATCTGCATAGCAATTAGAATCCTAATTACAGGCAAAATTCTGTAATCAGAGGTAGCATAAATGAATTTTTCAGTGGTGGTTTAACTTGGGAAGAAAGGAAATGAGAAGCAGTGGTTTCTACTGTTTTCTGTGCTTAATGACACCTATAGAATCATCTGCATTTAGTTTGGCAAATAAATGTACAAAACAAGTTTAAAAATATGAATTCATGGTATTTTGCTTCTGAGCTGCTGAGAGATTATTACAAATTACTTATGCATGAGCATGAGTGATAAAATTATACTGAACTTTTCTCTCCTGTTCTGTGTCAAAACAAGAGTTCATATCACAGTCATTTGGCAAATGCACAATCAAGTACTAAGATAAATCTCACTTTCTATAAACTTTTAATTATGTTTGAACTTTTGTTACTCTGTTAACAAAATGTTAAAATGTTTTAATGGACCAAGGGTGTGTGTGAACTTGATGAATTTACAGAGAAATGCAAGAATTAAAGCATGGAGCTTTTGAGTCTTAAAACATTTACCTGACAAGTAAATATATTTACTAATCTTGCTGAAAATCATTCAGTGGCAATACAACAGACTCTCATATAACCTAACAGAGAAGCTGATTGATAAGTAAATCATGTAGCCATGTCATGCAATGCCCAAGGAGGCCAGAAAAGGGCATCAGATCCCCTGGAGCTGTAGTTATGGATGGTCGTTTCCCACCATGTGGTGCTGGGAATCGAACTCAGGTTCTCTGCAAGAGCAATCAGTGCTCTTCACTGTTGAGCCCTCTCTCCAGGCCCCAGTACTTCAAACATTTTAAATGTCTCCTTGTTATTAAAGGAGGCCTCCTGCTGGGATCGTAATGACTTTTATTCCCTTTAGTTCATGTTTTCCTCACACTAAATTTTGTTTTCGTCCCAGGTTTTATGCTCATCATTAGATCAATTAGAGCACCTCCTTCACAGCTCTTCAGGATGTGTTTCCTTTAGCTTCTGGTACATGAGGGTTTATATAATTAATGGACTTTGGAACTTGTTCACAATTATTTTGTTGTCCTAGCCTTGGGCACAGGCCGGAGCTTGCTTTTAGCTTCCAAGATCTCTGGACTACGCTCTTGTTCCAGATCCACCCACTGCGCCCCGAACCCCCGTTCACAGACCATTCATCTATGGATCTCATTTTTGGGAACTATTATTATAATATGCTTCTTAGTTCTCCCAATCATATAAACCATTGGGTGTTTTCCAAATGTAATAACTAAGTCTAAGAATACATATCACTAAGCCTTATGAGACTCTTCAAGAGCTAATGGTTATTTCCCCTTGCTGTGTGGCATAATACTTGGGGAGACTTGAACACACATCTGTCCCACTCCAGAATGACAGAGTAAAGTAAGGATACTACCCAAATCCATCTTGATGAACCAGTGAGTTTTACTGGGATTACTTGCAGGCATGTGGGTGGGGAGGTTACAGGGGCTGAAATGACTCAAATATAGTAGGATCAGAAAAGGCCACCCCAGAGTGGGCGATAGCTCGCAAAACCAGGGAGCCTGAGGCAGATGGCATAACCCAGCCAGCTGTGCTGAGACTGTCTCACTGTTCTTGGGGTTTACAGATGCTTGGAGGCCAGTGGGCCTGTGGAGGATAGTAAATTTCAGGGCCTTCCTGAAGCCATTGAGTGGTCTACTTCTTGAACACAAGGAGAGACACTAGGAGATAAACATTTCAGCACTCCTCAAAATATCCTGTTGTTCATTTCCTTTCTGTATATCCTTTTTATCCTATTGTTTTTCTCTAGATAGACCCAGATTGTCTCCAAGAGGGAAGGTTTTATCTAGGAGGAAATTGTTACAGATTTCCCCTGTTCCACTAAATGTACACTGAGGTTCTCAGAAAGATTTAATATCTTCCTATCTGAATTTCTCCATTATAGGTCAATTCTATAAACCTTCAGGAAGTGGCTTAAATTCTATAATTTATGTAATATTTGTTGAAAATTGACCACTTCTATCAGAATGCTTATTTTCTTGTATGCAAGAAACTGGATGTGATGAATGAGACACGCAGAAGTCACACTGAAATGACTCTTCCCCACCAGCTCTGGTGGCACACGACTATAACCCCAGCACTTGACAGGCAAAGGCAGATGGACCTTTGTGAAATCCAGGCCAGTCTTGTCTACATTGTAAGTTTTAAGACAAATGGGGCTACAGGAGACCATGTCTCAAAACCAAACCAAAACCTGAATCAAAACAAATGAACACAAAAAGAGTATTTGCTACAAACACTAAATAACTGAAGAAGTACTGCCTGAACACAGTGGTGATAACAGTGGGCTGTGTCCTCACACTCTACTGAAAAACAAAGACAACTCAGGAAACCTTAGCCCTCTCTACATTCTTATAACAGTAACCTAGAATATCTGTGTTAAATTTAAACATCAAACTTCCTGTTAACTCTTTTAAGAGGAATCAGAGACTTTAACAATGTAGACAAAAATAGCCATATCTTAAAAACAAGAACAGAGCAAGTAGAATAAAGCATAACATAAATTTCAAAAACACCAACAAATACCAAAACCAAGTTCAATTTGAAGTTGGCATTACGTGATAATTTTAAGAAAGGCATTACAGAATGCTTCAACTACAAATTACCTCTAAGAAAAGACTTTTTGAAAAGAAATAAATAGAAGTTATCAAAGTCAACAAAATTATAGAAGTGTAGGTAATTATCATGTTATGCATTGAAATATATTTAATGGAATTATGGTTTGAATCTGAAAATCCTCTGAGAAACTCTGGGCTGGATAAGGTGGCCTGGCTGCTGGTGCCCCAGAGGTAGGAAGATGGAACTCCTGGCATCTAGCGGAAGGATGTGGGTCACGTGGTGAGCGGCTCTGGCTCTCTGCCTTACCTTACCTCTGACTCCCACAAACCACAGAATGACCAGCTCTCTCCCCCAAACCCTTTCTGACAGGATGCTTCACCTTGTCTCAGGCTCAGATTCATGAATCCAGGTGACCATGGACCAAAGTCTCTGAACTCAAAATCCAAAATTAATCTCATTCCCACTGAGTTGTCTTCTCAGGTAGCTTTCCCAATGGTGACAAAGTTAACATGGATGGAGTGATGGTAAAAGTGAAAAACTTAATGGAATTTGAATAATATGAACAACAGAAAAAAGAACAAAAAATATAAGCAGAGCCTCAGGAAAGCAGAACTGACTACAGTCAGTATTTAAATAATCAGAGTGTGGGAACAACGAAAGGACATCTTGAAACTAGCAAGAGCTAAAAATGTCAAATTTGGCAAATTAACCCAAGAGAATAATAAACTTTACTAGAGAGAAAAAAGAGAGAAATATGACATAAAACTAGTGGTGCTGGGAGATATAAATCCCTGTACTGTATGAGAATGTCTTATTTGCTAACCACAGAAGTCGTGAAGACGGGAGTGGAAATGGTGAATGACTTGAGAAAAGTGGGCTTTAATTAAAAGTAGAAACCACAACCGCACTTAAATTACTACAAGAGGAGACTAAAGTCAGTCCCCCAAAGGGAAATATCAAAGAAGAAAACACTTTGAACATATGTTCTTGGTAGTGAATTTTTCTAAAAATTTCTAGCTATAGTTTTCCTTTTCCAGAGATTTTGAGTTACATATGAACTTTATAAGTGACTCAGAGAATCTCAGTTTCTTACCTTTATAATTAATTTAAAGTTGCCTTTGTTTGACAAAATTCCAGAATAAATCTAATGCTCTCTGTGTTGACATCATGATGGAAAACCCTAAAAATATAAAACTATTAAATTTATTCTATAGAAAGATCACTTGTAGCAAAGAGTACTAAGACAAAAAATATATATAAAAGCCAATAGACAGTAAAACTCCATCTTCAAAGGTAAGAAAAATATGGATTTTACAATAATGCTTAGACTCAAACTTTTCTAAGATATACAAAAATTTAGAGAAGCTTAATTTTCTAGTAGAACTTTAAATAAAATTGATACATTATCAATTGAATTCCATTTTTACTAAAAAAAATATATATATATAAAGTACTAATATCAGTCCTTAAAATAGCCACATAAGACTTTAAAAATTAGTTCAAACAAACCAAATTCACAACAGTCAGCACAGATTATTTTTTTAAAGCCAGTAACTAGGATAATAGCTTCATTTCAAATTGATCAGCACAGAAAATGTCCCAAGTCTACAGAAAAATGTCAAAAAATATTCTCAAAAGTTACTTGAAATTAAAACCCTGTGTATAATAAATATGCTACCATTTACATAAAGTTTCAAGATATGTGACACCATATTCTGTATATTCTCAGATATAGTAACAAAGTTTTCATCTGAAGAAAGGCTGTCTTTGGGGACACCATTCCCTGCTGGCGAGAAGGGAGAAAACAGGGCCCTAGAGCAGAAAACATTCCCCCTTAAGAGTAATGCACTCTTGGGCTTGTCATTGGAATTCTATTTGTTATATAAGTTTTACGTATTTCACATATAAAGTTTTCCCCAATGGTACTTGTTGGTTTTCCTTGAAGAAACCACTGACAACCCATTCCTACATATCTCTGTAGTTATATATGAAGAATCTTATTTTTTAAAAAATTGAGTATATCAAACATGAGTACAGTATTTGCAGTATTCGCCCTCTCAGTCCTCCTCAAACTCCTTTCATGGCCCCCACTGGTCACAATGTCTTATCTGCTCCTTTGATTTGTTATACTTAATATTATAAATAAATAAATGTTAAATACATATGTAAATCAATTATATATACTAATACATAATATATATATATAAATTAAATAAATTTATAAATAAAGCACAGAGTCCATTCAGTTGTGCTCCTGTGTGCATGTGTTTAGGGACGCCCACATGGGATGAGATAACCTCTTAGGGAACGAATACCTGGAAAAAACTGAGTCTCCTCCCTCAGAATCCATTGATTCCCAGGAAGTTTTCATTTAGAGGTGAAACCCCATGAAATCTCCCCAAACCGCCTTTGCATGTCAGCTGGTTATGCCACTCTGCGGAGAGTGTCAGGCCTCTACACTGTGGTTTCCATGAGTGCAGCTTCTCCGATATGTCTAGAATGCGCTAACAAGCAGCAGGCACCTGTTCCCTGGCTCTTACAATCTTTCTACCCTACTTCCATGACGTTCCCTGAGCTTTAGTTGTAGAGGTTGCGTGGTGCATGTAGTAGTTGGGGCATTTCACAGTCACTAATTCTCTACATTTTGACCAGGTGTGAACCTTTGCAAAAGTATCCATCTGCAAACAGAAGTTCTTTGATGGGTGGTGAGAATTGTACTTGTCCTGAATATCAGGATACCTATTTAGAATATAGTAAGAAATCACATTAGTCTACTGAAGTGACATTAATAGGTTCTTCTTTATGTCTGTGACCTCACCAACAAAGTACAGGTGGCTACATTTAAACACCATATATGGATTCTCTCCCACTTAGTGGCCTTAAGTCCAATTAGATAGGTGTTGATTACCCCCAAGACAAAAGTGCCACTACTACACAAATAGAGATAATTTGCTGGGCTGGTCATTGCCTATGAACCAGTATAGGCTTTGCAGTTGGGTAGGACCACTGAGTGGTTCTCTCCCTTGGCAGCTTACACAGCGCCTGTGTCACTGTGAGAGCTAGTCTTCATTCCGCAAGGAGGCTGCCATGTCCATTCCAACTAGCACACCCTGTGCTCAGCAGTAGGGACTCAGCTTTGTGTTCTGAGAAGAAATCAAGGGCTATGACAACAGTGTTATTCTGGGCTACTGTCAGATTATTATTGATATTTATTTATTTATTGAAATAAACAATATGCCACCCAATTTGCTTATTAAATCACAAATCACAAAATTATTTGACTATGTCTAGACAATTTTAACTTCTATAATGAATATTATTATGAATTAATTTCTCTATACAATTCTTAAAGTATAGGAAATCGATAATAAATATTCATGTAATAATAATTCCCCCTATACATTTACTTGTTTAATTGACATTACTATATTTTTAAAAATAAAAATGTATTCATGTATTCTATTTTAGAATTATGGATTAATTATAATTAATTATATATAATTATATATATAACCTATAATTAATTAAAGTTTAAATTATGGATTTTCTCTTTTCCTTTTATTCTTATTCAAGATTTCATGTAAAATTCAGTACATTGTAGAATTATGTTTCCTTAGTAGATTGTTCCTCCATATATATTATTTCATAATATCCATGAATCACAAGAATTTCAATAGAATATTTAAGAACTGTCTTCAAAAACATTAATTTTTTTCTTCTAGTGATCACATTCATTCAATAAATCCTTCAGTTACCACTTTTATATTTTTAATTATTTTTAAAATAATATAAGTTGGTGAAGAAATTTCAAACATGATATATGATAAAATCAAATATATAAGATGTTTTCAATAAGTACAAATTTTAACCAGTATGAATGTGTGATTGTCACATGAAACACTTTGAACTTCTTCTCAGTAAAAGGTATTATTTTTCAAACTATATGTTTTTAACAATAGGGAATCATTAAGTCTCTTAAAATTGGTACTCTATTTAAGGTGTGACAAAAAGATGTTAAAATATGATTCTCACAGCTGACTAAACAGATGAGATGCCAAAGTGCTTGCCACAGAAGCAGAAGAATCTCAGTTCGGGAGTCTTAGCATCCATGTAGAAAGCCACGTCCAGCGGGAGACTTGCGCAGTCCCAGCAGCGGCTGCGATGACAAGGGGTTGTCTAGGGTTCATTAGCCCGCCAGCCACGTGAACTCAGGGCGGTGCGAGAACTTGTTTTTAAAATTTATTTTATTAACTTTTGTACATTTCATACAATAGTTCTTAATCAACACCATCCATCTCCCCACAACCCCCGCCAGACATTCCGTCATATCCTATCCAGCCAAGCTTTAGTGCGTAGACGTTCTTTAGTGCACATTCATTCACTGCAGTGTGGTCAAGCTTTGTAGAGATCATAAGTGAGGCATGCTCTCCCTCCCCCAGTAGTAATCAGTCTCCAATAGTTCTCAGTCTAGATCTGGCCCACCAACGACCTCCACTCCTGTCCCTTTTCAAAATTAGATTTGGTGTGGCTCCTGTGCTCAATGTCATCACTGTCACAGTTTCACATATGCAAACATCCAGCAGTATGATAAACTTTGCTTCCCTAAGTTCATGAACCAGACTTGGCCCTACAGTCTTTCTGCTCCCTCTTCTGTAGTGATCCCTCAGACATAGGTGGGTAAGGATCAATATAGGAGTCCTATCCAGGAATACACTCTGCAGTCTCTTATATAAAATCTTGCCAGTTTTGGCCTTCTGTGTGCACAGGACCATGTTCTTTGAGGGTTGAGGGATGCTTTAGTTTTCTCTCTACCCCTCGTCTGCTGTGTTCCATGAATCTTAGCTGTGGAGGTTCAGCTGTAGGTGTGTCACCTAGGACTTGGCACTTCTCTCATATATGCTCTGTGTCTGACCAGTTGTGTGATTCTGCACCAGCCTCCATCTTGCAAAAGAAGCTTCTTTGATGAGTGGTGTACTGTATGCTTCTCTGTAATGTACTGTACTGTATATTTGGCATATGGTAAGAAATGTCATTTGTCTAGAGATATGACAGAGATAAGGTTCTCTCTAGGATCTATGTCCCCTCCAACCCTATGTATTTGGCTGAGTATAGTGCCACTCATGAGTTCACTCACTGAGAGGGTTTTGAGTTCAATTAGACAGCTGTTGATTATCCCTCAGATGAGACTGCTACTACTGTACCAATAGAGGTAGTGTGCTGTACTGGTTGTTATGGTTATTAGAATTTAGGGTTGGGTTGCATCATTGATTGTTATCATCTGGCATTATGGGAATAAAACTTCAGGTAAAAGAATTCCATATCAGTTCCTGCTCCATTGCTGAGTCCTGTATCCCAAGTCTGTCTAGTCTTCAGCAGTAGGGTATTATCTTCCCTTAGAAGTTTGCATGTTATCATCTGGCATTATGGGAGTAAAACTTCAGGTAAAAGAATTCCACATCAGTTCCTGCTCCATTGCTGAGTCCTGTATCCCAAGTCTGTCCAGTCTTCAGCGGTAGGGTATTATCTTCCAGTTCTGAGACATAACTAAGAGCTTTGGCAATCGCCTGTCTTATTTTGGGAGTCTCATGGACCACTCTCACCAACACACAGCGGGAGGCACCTTCTGTCTGGCACTGTGATCCTTGCACACAGCCCCAAAGATACAGCTGCACTGTTTCTCTGGGAGTTTCGGTGGCCTCACATTTCCCTCTGGGTTCCCCAGCCCTCTAAGATTCATTCATCTCTACACTTTCTCTTCCAATCCTCTCTCCCTTCTCCATTTCCAGTTCCAGCACCTGCATTATACCCACCTTCCCCCCACTAACACCAGCCTCTCTCCATCCCCTCTCTTCTGATTTCCTACCTACACACTTTGACCCCCTGCATGTCTCTCCCTCCTTTTCTCCCTGCTGAACTCTCCCACCTCCCCCCACCCCAGTAACATCTGGTCTCTACCCCTTTTCAGATTCTTTCTTTTCCTTTATCTCCCTGTATCCTTTCTCTGATCCTGGCTCCTGGTGTTATGTCAGGATCTAAATCCACATAGACGGGATTGGTGCTGCAATCCGCACATTCCCTTTTTTCTGCATTTGTTTTATTTCACTTAGTATAATACTCTCTAGTTTCATCCAGTTTCCTGTAAATTTCATCTTTTGTGATGCTGCATAGAACTGTACTGTGTAAATGGACCACATTTTCATTATTCATTTGTCACTTGAGGCACATTCAGATTGTTTCCATTTCTTACCTATTGTAAAGAGAGCAACAATAAAACAGTTTCATAGTTTCCGGCTTTATATTGAGATCTTTGCTACATTTGGAGTTAACTTTTGGGCAGGGTGAAAGATAAGTGTCCATTTTCCTAGGGGTCCTGTTTTGCCAGCACCACTTGTTGAAGATGCTGACTTTCCTCCATTGTATGTTCTTTACCTCTTTGTCAAATATCAGGTGGATGAAATTGCATGTACTCATTTGAGGTCTTCTATTATGTCCCGTTGGTCTACATGTCTACTGCTATTATGTTCCATTGGTGTACATGTCTACTTCTATTATGTCCCGTTGGTCTATATGTCTATTTCTGTCCTAGTACCAGGCTGTTTTTATGACTATAGCTATGGAATATAATCTGAGATCTGGTATGGTGATCCCCAGTGTTGTTCTTTTTGCTCCAAATTACTTTGTCTATCTGCAGTCTATGGTGAATCCATATGAATTTTAGGGAGTTTTTTTGTTTCATCTCTGTGAAGAATTTTTATTTGCATTGCATTTAATCTGTAGGTTACTTTTAGTAAGATGGTCATTTTCACAGTATTGATTCTACCAGTCCATGAGCATGGCAGGACCTTCTGTCTCCTCATGTCTTCCTCTATTTCTCTCTTCACAGATTTAAAAATTTCATTGTAGAGATCTTTAATCTTTTTAGTTAAATTTATTCCTAAATAATTTTTGATGTTATTGTGAATGGGATGCTTTCCTTGAATGCCTTTCTGGTTATTGTTATTTTAAACTATTTAAAAATATAGCAACAGATGGAGAATTCCCAAATTCCTCCATGAAGCCAGTATCACTCTAATAGGAAAACTAGATAAAGATACAACAACAAAAAAGGAAAAATATAGGCCCCTATCCCTAATCACTATAAATGCAAAGATACTCCAGAAAATACTGCCAAACCACATACTGACACACATCAAAAGATCATCCACCATGATCAAGTAGGCATTATTACAGAGATGCATGGATGGTTAAATACACTTAAGTCAATAAATGTAATAAAATATTTAAAATATATAAAAATATAAATGATCATAAAGACAAAAACCACATGGACATCTCAATAGATGCAGGAAAGACCTTTCACAAAATCCAACATATATTCATATTAAAAGTTTTAGAGGGAATTGGTGTAGAGGGAACATACCTCAACATAATTAAAGCCATATATAAAAATCCCAGAGCCAACATCATTCTAAATAGAGAAAACCTGGAATCACTCCCATTAAAATGTATCCAGACAAGCCTGTCCACTATGTCCACTCCTTTTCAATACAGTGCTTGAAATTCTTGCAAGAGCATTGAGACAAGAGAAGGAAATCAAACGAGAACTCACTGGAAAAGAAGAGGTCAACTTATATCTGTTTGAAGAGGATATAATATTATACAAAAGAGATCCCATAAGTTCCACCAGAAAACTGTTAGCAACCATTAACACTTTCAGTAAAGAGACATATTACAAAATCAACTCACAAAAATCAGTATATCAACCACCACAAGACCTCGTTAAAAGCGAGACCTTGTCTTTTTAAAAAATACACTAGAATTTGACTGAGAAAGACACCCAGCTTGATGCTTGATGTCACATGTATATACAAACACCCATACATACATACACATACACACATGTATATTCATGTACATATCAATATGAGTGTATACATGCACAGCAGTATTTGCACACACATGCAGAGTGAGACAGAGATATAAATGTAGAGAGAAAGAAAAAGACAGAAATAGAGAAATACAAATTCTTAATGTAGATTACACCACAGAAACCATGGTTAACCTGACTCTACTCAGTACATTTTTGGCACTGGATATATACTGGCGGTCCCTCATGGCTTTCAACATCAGATCTCTAAGAAGTTAAGAACGTCTATGACTGGCATTTCTACATTTTTGGTAATAGCACATATATAAATTTCATAACTTATATTCTCTTGAAATTGTCTATCACTCTGAGATGCAGTTATTAAATGTTTTTGGATATTCTTTATAGTAACCTGTTTTCCTGGTGAAAATCTAGCAAATTTTGTACACATATAAAGTAATATAAAATCCAGAATGGCTAATTCTACTTAGATTTGATGACCTAGCACGACCTGGAAAAGAATTGGAAGCCTGACCTATCTTGCTGCTTAAAGACAAGAAAGACAAATAAGTGATCATTGGGCAATGTAAGTAATGATGTAGCTTAAATTCAATAAAAAGTATGTATTATTTTAATTAAAGTGTTCATATTTGAGTCCAACCCGGACTAATCTACTTGGGTATTTTCACTGTAAAACTAATGTTGAAAGAAGTGAACATAAGAAGAAATAATGTGCATTTATATTTATATAAATCTACCAATGAATTTTTTATATTTGATCTGGGAAAGGTGAGGAGAAAGTTCAAATATTCACTATTGATGTTTCCCCAAACCAACATCAGTCAGAGGATTATGAGTCTCTTGTGAATGAGCTACACCATATCACATATTAAGCAAGATAAAACATACTTATGTGAATATTATAACTTGTTACTTCCAGAATTGGCAGGTAACCACAGAAAACATATTAAACTAATATTTTCAATCCCCAAGCCAGCTGAGAAGTCGCAGTTAATTGAAGCACCAGTCACATCCTAACACAAGACCTCTGTCTGACATACCATAGTAACTCAGTGTGACATCAAGACATCCCATTCCAGCAGATAGTGAGAAAGATATCTTGATTTCCAAGTAAAAAATCCCTAAACACAGTTTAAGATAGATATCTATATGTGCATATATCTATGAAATATTCATATATATAAAGATACATATTAAAGAACATCTCAAAATCTATCTGACCAAATGCATAAAAATTATTCATTGTCCCTATGATGCAGGTGGTCCCCAGGAGTAGTTTAGGGAGGGGTTCTATGACATGGTCTATAGCATGTCTTGGAATAGCACCTTGAGTGATAAAATTGTGTAATTTATGAATTTCAGTATCTTAAATAAGTCAATAATGCAGATGTTAAATAATGCCTCAAGGCTTATGATCTTCATGTAACAAAATAAAACTTGACATAAGGAAATCATTAAACAATGATATTTAATGATGTCAACTGAGAATTAGGTCTGAAGGACAGTAGAGCTTGGATGAACCTATATGCCAGGGAAGCTTAGAAGGCAATGTCACTGCCACATCTCAGCAGGTGGATATTTAGAGGACTAAAATGGAGGAAGGAGAAACAGAAGACATAGAAGTGTCAGAAATACACTGAGTGGACTTGGAGGTTTGGTGTCTTTAAGATTTTCTTCAGAAAGTATCTGTAACAACAAAACAGACAGAAGAGAACTGATGATGTGGTAGGATGAGGAAGGATGAATCCACTCCACCACAGTGACAGGATCCCAGCATAGGGAGAGAAGAGTGGATCTAAACAGAAAACATTTTCATTATTCAGTTGACTAGTGGCAAAGGTACATTAATCTGAGTGACTGTTGATCAAGCCTCAAGTTCCTTTTAATATACCAAGCTGTATGTAGGTAACTTAATCACACAACTTTTGTACAACCAGACAATAAATGTACATTTCCAATGTCATAAAACTCAATCCAGATGACAAGTTGCTACAGAAACTAAAGTCATATATGAAGTTCATTCAAATGTCCACACCCTATAAAGAGTTAGTTCTAAAGCCACCTGTTTAGGGCTCTCAAGATGACTGGAGACAGGAATATGGCAATGCAAATAGCTGTCTATTTCCAGGAGGTCATTCAGCAAACTGCAGCACATTAGTGGTTCTGCAAATCCACTGTCCTATACATGAAATTTACCTCTGTAAAGGACACTTTGACTTGTGAAAGCATCTGAGACAACTCTTAGTACTTGAGAGATCTCTGCATGACAAGTTGACCTTCATTCACCAGTAATGTTATGACCTCCTCATTTATTTCTTTGTTTTCACAGCCCCCAGGAACCCCTAACCCATCTTCAATTACACAGCGCCAGTTGCTATTTAAGCTTCAGTCATCTGGCTCTTCATCTGTCTTTGTCTCCTTTTTGAGAGACATGTAAGTGTTCACACATGATTAAAGTATTGTCCCCCTACTGTTAATGGGTTTTTATGACACTGTCATTTGTAGCCCAGGCAAAGAGCTTACAAGAGTGGAAGGAAGCCATTATTCTTTCCCATACACGTTTAGCAAGCCATATTTACACTATAATGTCTTCAAGTTATCTGAACAAGGACATCATCATTAAATCATTAGAGTTATTTAGAACTCAAGTTTCCTAAATTTCTGGTTGGCTCAGTACTCATTGCTTACCAAGCACAATGTGGCCTATCTATAAAATCTGTTTCTTCATTTGACAAGTGATGGTATGTCCTCTAATGCAAATTATTATCTTTACACCTAAGTACAATTATTTTGATCTTTAAAACATCTTCCATATATTAAAGATCCCAGAGTAAACCTCCATTAATTCCTTCATGTGTCCTCTGACATTTATTATTTAATATATGTAACAAAAAAATAAATAGCATTTGAAAGCACTTGCATAATTATTTCAAGACATTTGTGTTTGACAAAGACCCTATACGTTAAAAGGCGTGACTGAGCAATACTGCCCCAAAGGCAGCTCCAGTCAGACAGCACACCTAGGGTTTGTGGTTCTACCTTTGAAATGAGACAAAAGCTGGATCAAAGGAAAACTTTCCTGACTTACCAGAGAAATGAGTTTTCAGTGAAAAATCACAGAGAAATGTGTACACAGATTCTCAGGGGCAGAGTTGTTTACCAGAGAAAATATGCTTGAAACACTCACTGTAAAGACTTCTGAAATGTCAGAGACTGTGTGTGGAACAGAACAGTGTGAAGCTCAGGAGGCTACAGTTTCCAGGAGTCCCTGTAATTCTGTGGGTTTCATTTTCTGGAAACTTACATGATTTTCAAAACTAAACACCTAGAAGATCCACTTCAGGGCTAGGCAGTAAGAAGTAAAACCACCATTTTGAAATATCTCCCATGGATCCTCCACAATAAATTACTCTCCAGGTCATTTGAAGACATGGATGTCTCAACAGGCCTGTAGGGAAAGATAGTCCATATGAAGCTGTTGTGGCCATGTGATCCTCTAGGGTCTGGATTGAGTTCATTTGCTCTGCACATTAAAAAACGGGAAGGTCTCACACTCAGCAGAGAGCACAATCAAAGACTTCAATGAAAGACAAAGAATCACAGCCACATACACACTCATCCAGAAAGAAAAATTCTCCACCAAGGGAGAGGACATGTGGGAACCAAAAACTTTGAAGGCTGTGTGGGTAGGGCCTGGGTTTTATGGGTTTTCATCGTTTCCCTTCCCTAATTTTGGATTGGTCAACTTAAAGAAGAGAAGGCTGTTAGACTGATGGCTTCAAATGAGATGTCCTATTGGGATTTGCTCTTATCTAAATAGGTTTGGCCAAGTTGACTAGAGGGTGAGCACTGAAGCCTTTATCTCAGACCTAGAATAAGCAGCCAGTACTGTCATTATTCTTTAGTGACCCTGTTTGCCTATTAGGGATTTAGTTCTTTACATCTTCCCTCTGAAATGTTAATCCTAAAATCCTTTGGAGATGGGCTCAAATTTAAGAGTAGATGTAACCCATTTGTACCTGGAAAATCTAGAGATCTAGTTTCAAGATTTTTTTTCCAAACAGGGACAGATGTGTAGACTGAAGTTTGAGTGTCCATCTTCATGCACTATCTTGTAGGCTGGGGGTTCACTTAGGAGAACATAAGACATTGGAACTCCCTTTGTGCATTTTAACATTAGAGAACTAAGGATATTCGTGAAACACTTTTTTGCCATCTGTGTTAGTGACCTTTCTGTTGCAGGGATAAAACACCATGACCAAGACTTTATTGAGGGACGAGTTTATTTAGTCTGTAGTACCAGAGGAAAAGAGAGCCCGTCACGGTGGGGGAGGCCTGGCAGACAGCCAAGTGATGGCATCCTTAAGCAGACACCGGAAGCAAAAGTGGTGAAACTGGATTGGGCATGGCTAGAACGCTCAGGGTCTGCCCCCAGGGGAGTGCTTTTGCGCCCCCAGGGGAGTGCTTTTGCGCCCCCAGGGGAGTGCTTTTGCGCCCCCAGGGGAGTGCTTTTGCGCCCCCAGGGGAGTGCTTTTGCGCCCCCAGGGGAGTGCTTTGCCATCAAGCCTGTGATTCCCAAGCCTCCCCAAACAGAACAAACAAACTGGGGTCAATTTTCAGATGCTTGGAGCTGATGGGGGGACATTTTAGTCAACCAACCACAGGGTCCTTGCAGCAAATGCCCATCCACTTTCCACGTCCTGCCCTCATCAAACCCCCATGAAGAGCTCATCCTCATTCCCAGTGAGGATTGTAAGGACAATAAATTTGGGCTTGTTCTACCTGAATGGGGACAGTGGATATGGCTGGTGGAGTACCCCTCTCAGTGGGTCTATTTAAAGGATCCCCAAAGTACACAGCTGTTAGGTGTATAGAGGAAAACAATTCCTTGACTAGTGTTTTAAGGAAAACTTAGGGAGAAGTAAAAGCAAGTTGTTAGCATTATAAGTTCTACACAGGCAGTCAGGAGAATTCGTAACAAAGGCTATGTTTTCAAAGGTCCACTTTAAGGTCCATTACAAAGTACTCATCAGTTCCCCAAAGTGTCAATCTATTAGGCTATTCCTTGTTTTACTTTTGGCTTTCAAGGCACAGCCCAAGAGTGATAAGCCCCGGATAGTTTTGGTAGTGAGTAGACTCACAGTCTGAGGTACTTCAGTGCCTTACAGAGAGGGACAAAGAGAAGAATTTTTATCATTATTTAATTCTTGCATTAAAATCTATAGTAGCCTTGTACCTTGTTGCTGCAGGCACACATTGGGTGCAGGTAGGTTCTGTAGTATTGAGCTAAGCCAATGTCTGAAGTCCTATTTGGGTGGCATTTCTCTTATCAGGAGTAAAATCATTAGTGAGAAATAATTGTTTAGATAATATTTCATATGGGTTAAGCCTGAAGTTCAAAGATTGTAGTTCCTTTGGCTGTCAAGGAAACTTAGCAAGCATTTAACTTTTTGTTATAGTAGTCTACTGGGTGTTTAAGAAATGCAGGTGCTCGAAATTAGCCATCTGTACTTTACTGTCAAGGTCATTTGAGTATCTGGTCCTTAACAGTGACTACTGATGTGGAGAAGCCTTTGGCTCCCTTGGCCTTCCGTGTATATGAGGATCCATCAAACGCCTGACTTGACTATGGTTTTGCTGGAAGTATTACAGGAACTTTTCTTAATGGTGAACTGGTTAGAGTCCACCTGGTAAGGAATCCATGACCTCCCCCAAACAAGAGAAAAGTGGATTCAAAATAATTACATTTTCAGAGATGAACCCCGGTCTTCTGCAAGATTAGCCAGTGCTCTTAACCATGAACCATCTCTCTAGCTCCTTGTCTGCTATTTTCAAATATTAGAAACCAAGTTTGAGAAAAACAAAAATCAAAAAACAAAAACAATCACATTTAAGTGAAACTTGACATATCTGTTTTTTTCAGTGTATTCCTTATAACTGATAACAAGAATAGATTGATAATATCATTAATTATAAATGTTATGTGAATTCATCTGCATATACATGTCTCATCAGAGCATAGCTTGTGTATCTCCTTGTTGGCAAGAATATAATTTCCTTAAAAATATATCGTTAAACATAGTTATCCCTAATTTAAGACTTTAGGAGACTTTATGGCACTATTTATTTAGAAGAATAACTGCTGTGGTAACCATGTTCTAAGGTAGTGTTAGTGTCCTTTATTACAGTTGTGGACCCCAAGCCCCTTTGTCTGTTATTTGCTTTTCTGGAAACCTAGTCTAAAGACTCCCAGGTTTCCAGAGGGAAGCCTAATAGAGAGGGAGAGAAGGATGAATTGTGTGCCCAGGGAGAGGAAACTGAGTTGATTGTAACATTATTTCATAGCAGGTGACCATCAGTTACAAAAGCCTGAGAGAGGTTTTAGGTCAAGACACCAGTTTTATCTTTTTTGGTCAACAAACTAGCTTAAAAAGCCTTTGCACATTAGAATAAAAGCTACATTTAATTACAAACTGTGTTTAAAGCAATTGGCCTCAAAGGGTTAAAACACTGGCACCCTTGACACCCTGGAGGCTTTGACAGTCTGCCCTTCCCTTCACTCTGGGTGTGAGGAGGAGGGCAAGGGAGAAATGCTAGTTAGCCTGCTGAAAGTGAATGCTTTGTCACCTCTGGAGTAAAGTTTTATATTCTCCCCATGTCAGCTGCTAAGAATCCACTCCAGAAAATCAGAGCATTACTTATTAAAAGGAGAGGAATCCAAAAGAAACAGAGAAAAGAAGAAATTAAAATTATCAGCCCAAGGCTTCAGCTGGGCTCTGCGGCTTCCCCGCTCCTTTAATGACTTTCTGTTTCCTTAGAAGTTTGGTTTGGCAAGTACTGACCTTTAAGAGTCTGCAGTCACCAGAAGAGATCTCAGACAAGTCCCTGAATTGTGGGATTCCAATATTATTTAGGGGTCTTGATTGTTTGCATTTTTTGTCACTTATATCATTAAAAGGTAATGATATGCTCTCAGACACAGCAGGGAGCGAGCAAGCAGGCTTTATTGAAAGAAAGAATCATCCAGAAAATAAAACTCTCCACAAAGGGCCACAAAGGGCGATGGGGTTTGGAAATGAAAACATCCGAAGTTCCCAGGCTAAGCCTGGGATGTTGGGGCTTTACTGGTATCTTCTCTGCTGATTTTGGATTGTGCAATTTAAGCAATAAAAACAAGGCTGATAGGTTTCTAGCTTCAAAAGAAGAGGTGTCCAGATTGAGCCTCACTCTTACCTGAACTGGTTTGGGCTAGTTGGCTGGAAAGAGAATTCTGTAGCTGACATGTGAGCCCCCAAGTCTTTTCCTAAGACCAAGACACATCAGTACATGAAAGGCCTCTATTATGCAGTAATGAGCCTGCTCCGTTATGGATTTGGTTTCTTAAGAATCTACTTTAGAATCTTCTCTGTGGCAAATGGATGTGATAGGAAAAATTAGAAACCAGTGTCTCCTAATCTGTAGACAGGCCTAGAAGAGTTTGGATTAATCACAAGATTCCCTAAATTTTTCTGGTTCAGCTTTTCCTAACACATCAGCAGGTCTCAAGAAAGCTAACAGTGTATCCAAGCTGAAAGAGATAGATGCCTTGCACTTAAGGAGATGCTTGGAAGGAGGCAGGGGATCAGCTCCATTTCAAACATAGGTAGGATGTTGAAGCTGCAGCAATCACTGAGTAGTCCATCTCCTTGCAGTTAGCCTGAATTTATGAAGACACTGCAAAGGACCTTACATATATCTGGACTACAGCACTGTCTGCACATCATGTCCACATGTAAGGAGAAAAGTCTTTAAAAGGAAAAATAAACGTATCCAGAAAGAAAGTAAACAGAATAGATAAAATGGTTATTACACAAGTTTTATAAATGTAAGACTGAGAGTTTGAATGGCTCTTATTACTACATTAAGAACTTTACATTGAAAGAAAGCAGGATGTAAAGGTGGACACACATTTAAGCAGAGGATTGAAATTGGCAGCATGAAAAGGATGTGTTATGGAAAATGACCATGATAAACCAAAGTGAGTGATATCTTTGAGATGTTCATCAGTAGCCCAAGTGTGGCTGAGGGCAGACCAGCGAGCAGGAAAATAAGCCGACGTGGCTTTCCATGAAGTGCAAAGCTAGCAGAGAACTACAACCACATTTCCAGAGCAGAGCATCCAATGACTGTGGGACAGTTTCAGTGTTGGAACACAAAGAAAAAACCTATTAGAAAAAAGAGAAATGAAAAGAAACAAAGAAAATCTAGAATAAAAGAATTTTCAGAAATTGTCAATAGTCAGTAAAATATATTCCAGATGCTCAGAGATCACCAAGCAAGATGTTCAACTGAAACAGTCAGCACATAGCTGTTAAGTAGGTCGACAGACTGAAGCAGATATTAGAGCTAGACCTTTCCCTCTTAATAGTGCTGGAGGATAGCTTCAATGTCATCTTGACACACTTGGGAATAGGAAACCTCAGCTGGGGAATTTCCTCTATCAGACTGGCCTGGAGGCATGGCTCTGAGGCATTTCCTTTTTTATATATTTTATTTATTATTTTTATTTTATATGTATGAGTGTACTGCTTGCATGTGTGTAAGGAAACCAATGTTGTGCAATGCCCTCAAAGGTTAGAAGAAGGTGTCATATCTCCTAGGACTGGAGATATGGTGGTTGTTTGTCCCCATGTGTCTGTTGGGTACTCAACCACTGAGTCATCTCTCCAGTGTGTGTGACATTTTCTTGTTGACCACTCTGGGCAGGTGGTTCTGGGTTGTATAAGAAATCAGCTGGGCACAGGCTGAAGGAACCAGCCAGTAAGCCACTTTCCTCTATTGTCTCTGCGCCAGTTCCTGGGTTCCAACCTCAATTTTCCTTGAAAATGAACTGTGAACTGTAAACCAATTAACACATTCCCTCATTAAATTTGTTTTATCTAGAGTGATCACAGTAATGGAAACCTAACCAGAATTCACCCAAGTGCTGAGAGGGCAGAGTTCTAATTCCTAGCACAATCCTGTTCCTGGGGAGGAGGCACAGCATCTGTTCTCTGTGACTGGAAGGATCTTCCTCTGCTAGGCTCAGATTACCAGGAAACATTCTCATTTGTGTTTTGAACTGAAACTGTTAAAAGATCAATTCTTTAGTAGTAAGTAATGTCTGACTTCTCAAGACCAATATATCTCACATTCAATCAAGATTTTTGTTAGGTTTTCTACATATGTATTCTAAACTCTGTTATATTTTTCAGTCACACGCAAATACTTGGTATCAGTTGATTCCATTATAGTTACTCTTTCCTATGTCCTCCCAAACTGAGATGATGAGAATCTAGTCTGGGGCTGTCTTCTTTAAATGCATCCATTGTGGACTAGTCCCATTCTTTTTTGACTTTCCTTAAAATAGAAATTCATCCCTGACTGTACGAGCTCAGTATGCCTAAAATTAAAACCAAGGAGACATGTCCTGTATTAAATATATGGCATGGCCCCCATCTGGACCCTCACCAGAGCTAGTCATCTTGACTGATATTCCATTTAATTGCCTAACAAATTACCTCTTCCTGAGTTGACCTTCACCTCCCTGCTCAAAACTTCAAACTCCACTTCAGTTACTACTTACAGTTTTCTATTTTCTTTATTCCATGAAAGACATGGCTTTTTTATTCCAGTAAATGGGTTCACATGTCTGAACCCTGTGCTTTAACTTTCTTTTATGCAAGTATGCAGTTATTTGGCTCTGTGTTCATCACCTGTGGCTCCTGTTATCACATGCTGTGTACCAGACAACTTATAATACAGTGACACCCATAGAAAACCTTTTGGTGTAATAGTTCCTAATAATATTCTCCCTTCAGACCATATGTACCAACAATTAAAACTCAGATAGAGTCCCAATTCTCAAAGTTCTAAGGTATCTGCTGTTTTCCCTCTCTGCAGGTCCATAATCTTCATCATGGTGTCAGTCTCCTCATTACAGCAAAAGTACTATTGTCAAGATGGGAGAGATGATTCAGTGGTTAAGAGTGCTTGCTGCTAAGTGGTTAAGAGTGCTTGCTGCTAAGTGGTTAAGAGTGCTTGCTGCTAAGTGGTTAAGAGTGCTTGCTTCTCTTCTAGGGCCTCCGAGTTTGGTTTTTAGCACCCACATATGGCAGCTGAAAATCACCTATAACTTCAGATACAGGGTACGTGGCACCTGTTTGCACGTGCATGTGCACATGCACACACATACACACACACGTGTGCAAATAAAAGTAATCTTACAAAAACAACAACCTAAACTCTCGTCTTGGTCACTGAAATCCTCTACAAAGAAAGTTGTTCAGGTCTCATATTTCAATACAGCTTACATTTTGCATCTCTTGTCTACCTCTACTTGGTTTGTGGATGCTAATACCATATGTTTTGCAACATTTCCAATGTTGACTCATTTTACGTCTTCCTCTTGCTAAATCTGATTTCTAAACAGCCAGATATACCATTCCACAGTCATATCAAATGATGTCTTTATTTCCTTCAAGTGTGGAAAAGACCTGACGTCACTGACATCCCAAACAAAGATGTTGAAGGGGCACAGAGCACTCCGTTAGCAAGCCTGCCTCCTTCTCAGTGACTCGTTCTTCTCCAAGAAACCTTCAGTATCTTAACTTTGGTTCACTCCAGGCCTTTCCTTATCTATGCCCATTGTGTTGATTTAAGGGAGAAAGAACACCAATTTCTGAAGAGATAAAGGAAAAAATAGAAAGACTGGCTCTAATAGGACTGACAACTTCCATAATACTAAGCTGAGTACCCATTGCAAACATCTTGTTAAGTCCTGTATTAATTATCGTTAAAGACAGTCTATATCACAGGCTAGTTCATTCTTCTGCTCAGCCCACTGACAACAACATTAGCTTTATATCCCGATTGATGGTAATGTCAGTGAGAATTGCCCTGAAGAGGATCAACCTCCATTTCTCCCTGAATAGTAATAATATGTTTACCCAACTTAGGTAATATTTCCCACTATGTAGCAAAAATCTCAGTAGCCAAAACATGAAAGCACATTGTATGAAAATGTTCACCATATCATAGACACATTCTACTGCCATTAATTTACATTACATTCTGCAAAACAGAGTATAGATAAAGGGCACTCCTTAATTCCTATCAGCAGTACCTCCTAGTTAAGTTAATGAAGTTATAAAAATGAAGCAATTACTGCCGAAATCAAGAGACTGTAAATACTTCAGTCATTGTATTTAGTTTTGAAAAAGTGAGCAGTGAGGAGAACGGTGTGAACTCATTGGATTAGAATGTAAGTGAGCGAAGGCTGGTCTGTCATGATAAAGGTCAGCACATTGACTTCTGGAATAACAAGCACTGGAAGAAGGCAGAAAAGACACCTCTCCTCTCAGGGGTCAGCCATATTCCCCACATTGATCAGAGAGGATAGCCAGGAGTCATTTCCATTCAAGTGCTTCAAGTAAATAAGCCAGAGCCTGTAGGGTTTTAATTGGGGTGTACACACAGTGCATGAAGACGGGGTGCAGCAACCCCAATTTTCCCATGTTAGTCATTCCTTCTGGACACAGGCCAGAGCGCCTGTGGATACGGTAGTGAAGCTGACAGAGGGATTTGCAAATTGGGAAATATTACAGGGAAGGATTCAGTGGTTTCCGAGTCACGGGTTCTCAGATGCAGATCTTTATTTTAACTTTCACTAGGTGGGGCATGTGCATCAGGAGATGCACCACAATGACTGCTCACATGGTGACCCCGAGGTCCAGAGACACAAACCCTGTAAGTCTGTGCTGTACAAAGAACTCCCGGTCATGTACAGCAAAGCTCATCTGAATGTTTGCTTTATCTCCACTCCCCTTGCTTATTTGGTACAGGGTCTGTAGTACCAGCCGACCTGGAACTCACTGTGTAGACCAGGCTGGCCTTGATCTCACAACTAAGTGCCTGCCTCTGCTTTCCCAGTGTTTGAATTAAAGGTGTGTGTCTGCACTCCAGGCATTATCTGCTTTAAATAAAAGAATCATACTCAGAGACAGGTAATACACTAACTCAAGAGGATAAAACAGACCTATTGTAAGAAGCTCTTCCATGATCAATGTTCACTGTATTATTTTGAGTGTTTATGCATAGCAGTTCTATGGCAACGTGAACCAACTTCATTCAGATTTGATATTGTAATATAATTTCCCAGTAATTGAGTAAAGAATAATGGTAGCTCAGTCATAAACTTGGGATAGATGCGGCCTTGTCTCTGAACCGTTTGCATTCTCCCCACTCCTCTGCTCTGAGGTTACAGCACACAACACAAAGACCTTTAATACTAAAGCATGGTTTCACAACTGAAAATTAATTCAATCATAATTTCCTTTAAGGCAGTATTTTTGTTCTCCGTATCTCTAGTTCCTACAATAGTTCCTAATTTATACTTAAGCTCATTCCAATAAAACTTGGACACATAAGTGAGGAACTGTTTTCCTTCAAAATTCTTACTGGGCAAAGTACAACTCGGCTCTTTAAGTGAATTATTTTAGGGCCAGTGAATAAAAGCACTTGCTTCATAAGCCTGATGTGATAACTAACATGAGTTCGGTCCCCGGGGCTGTCCTGGAGGAAGGAGAGGACAAACTCCAACAAATTGTTCTTTCAAATCCACACAGGCACAGTGGTACCCTGGCACACATACACACACAATAATAATCAATAAAATATTCAAAGGAAATGAATTATTTTGGAATGATGAACCAGTCATGGAATATTTCAGAAGCAGTAGTTGAATATCCAGGATGTGCAAGGACATGTCAAAGAGCCCTGACTGAGACTTACTTAGTGATCCCTCCACAGATTTTCAACACATACATTTCCAGTAATTTTATCCTAAAAAATTACAAGTCACCTTTCTCTACTGCCCTTTAGGCTAGTTATTTTAACAGAGTTTTGCAAAAGTTCAGTTTTAGTAATTGTGCCGTAGTTGGGTACCTTAGAATATTGGGAATACTGTTTTAAATGAGTTTTCACAAATATTAAACTTTCCTCTTAATTTCTATATGCATCACAATGCATGCCATACTGCCTTCATAATTTTACAGTAGTTCAGAATGTCTCTTTCCATGTTACAGATAACAAAGGCCTAACACAGCTATAACACTGCCTGAAGTTAAATGGGAAGTGAGTGATTTTAAATATTAAGATTATCCTTGACTGAAGCAGCATTCTTACCCCGAAGCCTCTCATCTACCACACTTTTAGTTCTTAGCTGTTTTTCTGGCTAACTCTCCCTTCATTAGGCTTCACAGAGTGGTGGACGAATTATTAAAAATGACCCTTGGAATCCTTAAATGATCTCCCAACATTCAAGTTTCTTGAGTTTAGAATATGAGATTAGCAGATAATTTCTATCAAAATTATTGACTTTTACATAATGAAAAGAAAATACCATATAATAATGGGCAGAAAACCTGTGCATTTATATGATAGTAAAGCTTTGAAAAGCAAAGTAGTTGATCGGTATAATTTCTATCTTTAATCACAGAGAAGCACTCACCAGGCACAGGTCATTAGGGACCGTAAATAAAATAGTCACTTAACCTACAACTAGGGTATGGCTGTGGATCATCAGTCAACTGGGTTTCAGCTTATTTTTCACACTTGATGGGTTGTGCATTTACCTTTGTAATTACCGTGTTCTCACTATTTCACTTCTTCATGTCAAATACATATTTGACAGGTTTACGATTTCTGTGTACTCAAGTATTCTAAAAAACCGTGCCTGACCTTTGCTAAGCTCTTATCTACTAGTTCTCATGCCGTTAATAATAGTTAAATTTAACAATGTTCGAGACCCACTAGATTCAGTTTAAGGAGATTTGTTTGCATTGTTTTATTAAAGTATTAAAATAAGCCCGGCGGGGGGGGCGTTGCTGCTATTTCCAATTTAGAAATCTGGAAAATGGAACCACGAAGTAATTGCTCAAACCCACATAGATTTACATACACCTTAAATTAGAAATTTGGAAGCATAAATCAAAAACCTGTTTTCCTTTTATCATATGTATTTGTTTGCTACATGAATGTAGACATATGGTATATAAAACAGTTATAAATACCACATATGAAGGATATTTAAAAATAAAAATGTTTTTAGTATATGCTAAATGAAAAAGTGGCCTGACACTGTGTACTACAAGCACCGACTGGCCTGACCAGACACAACCATTGACGTGCTAGTGGCACGACTGTCACAGGAGTGAACAACCGGTTCTCATCGGCCTCAGGGCATACTTTATAGAATGAAGTGCATCAGGACGCAGAACCTGTGGTTAGACAGGCCACAGGTCATAGATGAGAACCTACTACAATCGGTCTGCTACATAGACTTAGTGCTAAATGAAGATGCGTGCCTATCTCAGCTCTCACAAGAGATGCGTCTTCTCCAGAAGACAGCAATTATCGGAGACCCACAGCTAATAAACATGCCGAGAATAAGAGACTGGAGAGTGCTCAGCACTAAACGGGACTCGATATCATGCCCACTCTTCCCAGGGCTCAAGTATCTTAAGGAACAAGGAGCAGAACGATTGTGGTGGATGACCGCAAGGGAATGCTGCTTTCTGGACACAACAGGAAGGTTTCATTAACCCAGAGGGGATGTGATAGCATCTTGGGAAAAATCCCAGCACACATGGGGGAGTGGACCAGAAGGCCCAGCTGTGTCTGAGGGTCTGTGGGCAACTGATCGATGCTGGGAGACGAGGGGTCAATGATTGATCGATGCTGGGAGAGAAGGGGTCAGTGCATTTCAGAGGGGTGTACCTGGTAGGTTGACTGACCTCCGTGAGATGGATCTATGTCCTAGAGTGCATGGAGAACACAAATTAGACTTGATAGACCTTAAAAAACGAGAAAAACATGAATAGGAAATGAATTCAAGGTCCATTTTCAGATAGATGCGTATAGATGAGAGAGGGGGTCTGATGATGATCAAACTGTGCTCTACAAAATTCTAAGAACCAATAAAAAAAAGACAAAAAAATTTTGAGGTGATTTTATTTAAATGTTTTTTTTTTTCTTCAGACTGTGCATGTGAAGTACATATGACTTTGATATTCCCCAAAACTTATAGCTCAGAAATCAGGCCTGTTCCACTGAAACTCAGGCGGTCTCACCCCTCAGTGAACAGTACTTGCACTCCTTCCCTGAAAATCTACTTTGCTTTTGGTAAACTTAAGAAGGGTTTAAGCTGTATTTCAAAAAGCCATCGTGTTTCACTTGTTGTGGAAGAGGAACTGCCTGTTTATTGATGCCTGGTGTGTTTCCTTGGTGATCATCCAGCGTTGGACAGGTCAATCAGTGAAAGTGATAACTACAAACTAAGCACAAAAGATCTACCTGTGAAGGGCCCAACGCACCTAGAAGTGAGCTTGGCCTTGGCTAACACCCCATGACAGCCTAGACGTGGGAAGAAACCACTCCGCTTCCAACCGCGATACACAATGCATTGGAGCTGTCAATCTGCTTTCGGTGTTTTTAGTCTTCTGTACTTAGTGATGTTTTTCATATAAAAACTAATTCCTTCAAGGTGCTGACTGAGTGGTTTCTTCATTGTGGTTCAGAGAGAATGAAGCATTATACGATGTGAAAATCTGAAGCTCATCTCTTTAGGACACAGTATTTGCTAGTTTCTTCACCCTATGGGAAATCACCAATCTGGTTATAAGTTTACACCTTTTTATTTCATTGAGGGAATGCCTCCGTTTCAATTAGCAAAAACAACAGCAAATTGACAATACACATGGAATGAGGGAGAAAATGGATTATTTACTATAAAATCCCATAGGCCTTTCTATTCAACAGCCAGTCTTTCTGAAGGTATCTTGCTGCTAAAAAGGGAAAGTAAAAAAAAAAAATAAATAGCTTTATCCAATCGTTGTGTCTTAGACATCTGCTTAGCATTTGAGAACCATGAATCTGGGAAGACTCTTAAGATATTTATATTTAAGATTTATCAATTCACTTATACAGAGCTCAGTTTAAACATCACAATGCATAGATCCAAAATGAGCGGATGAAGGAATGAATATCAGGAATAACAAGCACTGTGTATACATCCTATAGCAGAGAGCGTATTCTTGGAATTTATAGCTCAATAACATTATAGAGTAATATGCTATATGTATTTAAGGACTATGGAACTTCTGATAAATAAGAATAAAACCCCAAACACACTAAACTTGATTATAATGTCCTATGAGAGACCTCCTAAAGTATACCTTCCTAGGTGACAGATCTCATTACCCTTGACATCAGCCTCCTCTAAATCTCTGGCACAGCCTTCGGGATGTAAGAGTTAGAAGGTGATGGCTTGAATCTGATTCATTTTTAATAACTGCAACCCAGAGATACCTCTTGGCGGAATTGGCAACTGATGCCAAGAAGATTTGCATATGTTCCTACTGCAGCCAGTCCTGCTGATTTCCCTGATGAACTGTGAACCTCAGAAGTGTTTTGCTGACCTTGTATTGAGTGTGCTTTTCCAGAATTCCCACACGGAAAGATAGAAAATATATTTAACTCACAGTGGCAGCTGCCTTGAGCTCACTGGTTAACCTGGTGGGTAATGACCCCTGAGTCCATATCATAAGAACATCACACAGGAAAGAATAGATGGTAGAATTCTTAGAGCCAGAGATGTATCTGGTGTTACTATGAATTAATACTATAAAACTTTAAAAAACTGTACAAGAACTTATCTAACTACCATGGATTTGTTTAAAATGGGTACCTGGAATGGCACGCTAATTGTGGCAGTGCTAACACCCTTTAAGAGAGCAGCTTTGCAACATTGAATTTTATTGTAAAATTCTTTAGATATCAAGATAAATTACTTCTATTAATTTATTTCGTCCCTTGCAGTAATATTAAGCCTAACAATAATGCACTAACATAAACTGGAATTGTAAAAATTGAAACCATAAAGTCATAACCATGGAGCTCAAAATTATTTTCATGAAAGCTTAGTTTTACAGTCTCTCTAAGGAAAAGTCTGATCGTTTATATATGCCATATCCTTCTGATAAAACCAAGTCACCCAAAGGGCACACTAGGAAAATCTATAGTGTCCATTAATACGTTAGTCCGAGATTCCTGGATAAGATGACAGCAAGCATAATGAAAATTTCCATTTGACATTTACAGCGCTTGGAAGGAAATCTTTCCCTAAAGCCCTGTTCCAAACAAAATACATGTGGGGAAAAGTGTCTTACAAAGTGAAGCAAGGATATCTTGAAATGTAAATTTCAATTTTGCATAACGTGCAATTGTAAAAAGAGAATGGTGGCCATGTAAAGCTTGCAATAGCTCTAACTGGCTGGTGTAGTCATTTAGTGATGCTAATTAGATTCCCAATATGGATTAAGTTATTCATAAAATGGAGATTTGTCTATAGAATATGAATCTTCAAGAGAGGGTAATTTGATAGGGGACAAATTAACTCCAGAAGCACTGAAGAACTAGCTATGCTCTGATCAGCATATATTCACTCAAGACAGAATTGAGAACTTGAGATCTAAATGAATGAAGCAGTTCACAGAGCTCCATATGATAAGTAGGGTGTGCTTAACAAGATGGGACAGAAAGGAATCTCTCAAAGCACAAATAAAAACTCATGGAAAAAGGCACAGCTGACACTGCAGATCAATTAAGAATTTACATATTCTATAGCCTGCTGTTGTGGTGCACACCTTTATTCCAAGCATTTAGGAGGCAGAGGCTGGCAGAACTCTGTGAGTTCAAGGCCATCCTGGTCTACACAGTGAGTTCCTGGCCAGCCTGGGCTACAGGTACAACCTGTCTAAAAATGACATGCAGAGTGTGAGTCCCTGGACAGGACTCCTATATTAAGTTTCACTCACCCAGGCCTGCAGCTCAGACTGCGGAAGAAGGGGTGGAAAGATTCTAAGAGCCAGTGGGGACGTACATGATGATATAGAAATAGAATCCTACAAATTCCTGGGATTCTGCTCATATGACCCTACAGCAATAGTGTCGGTGTGCTCAAGACCCATGCAATCAAACAAAATCCTAGCATAGAACCGGAGAAATGGGCAGCAGATCCCAACTAGCCAAGCAAGTACTGGCAAATGATTGTTGTGGGGTGAGCGCGAATAGATCTTCTTTATGGAAGCAACTCTAGACAGGCTGACTCACCTCCAGTGGAAGAATGTGCAGGTGGGACAGCTGGATGGAAGTACTTACCACATGGGATAGGATACCTGAAATCTGGCAGGGAAGGCTATGGGGCTGGGGAGGTGGTTCTAAATTAGATTAAAGCATATAATATGAAACACACTAATATATTTTTAAAAAGTGGACTTAAACAGAACAATATTTCTGTATAGTATTTGAAGCCAAATGAAATCTTGAAAGGGCAGCAGATGTCTTGTTGGAAAGTTGAGCTTTAATCAAGAACTATACAGCATGCAGGTAACTGGGAAAAATTATTCTTGGGAGAAGTTAGAATGAGTGGAAATGTCCTGAGATACAATGTATATGTTTATATCTATGTGTGAATGTTTATGTCTACATGTCTGTGTATACACGTGTATGCACATGTGTGTGTCTATGTGTGTTTGTGCATCTATGCTTATATACTTGTATGTGTCCCTCTCTTTTTCTCCCTGTCTCGTTGTGCTGTGTGTCTGTGTGTTTGTGTCTGTGTGTTTGTCTATGTGTGACTATTTGTATATTTGTGTCTGTAGGTACGTATGTGTGTGTCTGTGTGTATGTGTGCACATTTGAACTAGACTATGGGAGTCAATATAAATGAATAAGAAAGCCAAAGGGAAGTCAATGTCACAAAAGAATTATGAACAAAATTCCTACAAGGAAAAGCCAACCCTTGCTTTCTCAGTTACAATTCAGAATTCTCCTCTTAGTCTATGCTGGTAGGGATATCCTTGCATGATTCCTTTAAGCCTTTAATGTTTTGACACATACAGGGATGTTTAGTCACCTGATGTTAATATTTTCTATGATAAAATAAAATACTATATAAACATGTAATATTTCTTATTGAAATAAGCATCTTCATCACTAGGTATCCAATCACCCCTTCCCTGCACTGAGGCCTGGAGACATGGCTACCTGCTGGAGAGGCAGAGACAGGATGATCTCTGTGAGATCATAGCCAACTGTGTCTACGCAGTGAGTTCCTGATCATCTGTGGCAACAAGGGAACTTGACTCAAAAATAAAAGTGTTTGAGTGACATTGTCTGCATTTCTTTTTTAGAAGACTAATTCACTTTTTTTTTTTTTTGGTTTTGTTTTAGTAGAGCACTTTTTGCTTCACAAAGACAGTTAACCCCTTCATTCCCAATTCTCCCTCCCTGAATACCTCTAAACAGAGGGCTGTTCAAACCATTTCCTCATAGCCTCTGACAATTATTTTTGTGGAATAAAAGCATGTTTTCTCATTTGTAGAAAATGAGGTTGAAAGTAAAGCCAAACTTATTTACGAGCTCTTTACTGTGGCAACTTCAAATTTGGCTTCAGATACTCACTTCACGTTATAAGCCATCAAAAAAAAAATGTAGGCTTTTGAAATTAGAAGAAATTACTTAAAAATCCCATGTGTGAATTTGCATAGCATTCTTTTATTACTAACTACATTGCAAGAAGCTATCCAAAGGGTAGAAGTGAGAAATTAAGTAAATAGGGTGCTGGTTTCTAAATTCAATAACTGCAACAAGGGAGTAACTAGTGGAGACGCTGCTAATGGCTTATATGTAGTTTGTTGCTTACACACAGTATCATGCTTCCAGAATATAGTTAAAATCTGAAATCACCAAGACCACAAAATTAAGTGCATATTAAGTATGTGTCTGCTCCCTTTCTCTGGCCACCCTTACTGAGGTGTGTCTTCTCATGTGTTCCACTGAGACATCCCACACCACATGAACACTGCTCCAGTGTGCTCCTTGTGTGACTAAATCAGCCCCCATCTGGCCCCCCTCTCAGGAGTTCTCTTGCTCTCTGTTCATCACAAAACTAGCTGAGACGCATTCTCAATGAGCTCTTACAGAGGGAATTGCTTTTCTAAAGCTCATTTCAGGTTCTCCTCAATGTGAGGAAAGAACTTTTCCAAAGCTTTGATTTATATCCCTCTATTTTCACGTAGGTAGAGCTATAAGCAAAACAGAAATAATATTGTCCCAATATAATTATTTATCAATGCTACTTGCACTTTAATATGCTAATATTATTTTATAATACCATCTCGTGATGGGTACAGAACCACTATCATGCAGCAACTAAATAAAATGCAGATCTAGAGCTGGGTATGTTGGTACATTAATCTCAGCACTTTGGAGGCAGAGGCAGGCATAGCTCTTTGAGTTCCTTTTTCAAAAATCATAAAAGATCTAGAGGCATATATTTGTGACTGCAACCGTGGCATGTGCTGAGTCTTCAGAGGCAGCCAGAAGCACAGTGAGTGAACAGCTGTGAACTGCTTAGTCTCCCTACATTGCATGAAGCCATTATCCTGCCCCTGTTCCTGGATTCTGGGGGAATGCACCTGACTCCTGGTTGCATACTTTAGGCTTCAAGTTAGCAGCATGATCGCGGTCATACAACAACTTTCACCCTCCTTTCTTATATGATGGGCTGAGGTCCGTGCATCATCTTGTAGATTTATTTTTGAGAGAAAAGGTAAAACTTCTTCCTAGCCCCCCATCTCCTTTTTTAATGATCTTCAGTCAAACATTCCCAACTTTTCACAGAGCAAGTATGATGGTTTGAAGGAGAATGTCCCCGGAGGCTCTCAGTGTTTGGACCTTTTGTCTCTGGTTGGTGGTGCTATTTTGGGAGGTCTTAGAAGGTGGCCATGCTGGAGGAAGCTCATCACTGGGGGTGGGCTTAGAGAGTCCTTAAGCCTTACTGGGTCTCCAGTTACTCTGTTTCCTGTGCCTGCTTGAAGATGTGAGCACTTGGCTTTCTGCTTCAGCCACCCTTGATATCATGCCTCGCTCCCATTATGAACTCTAATCCTCGGAGTCACAAGTCAAATAAACTCTTCCTTCTACAAGGTGCCATGGTCCGGGTATTTTATCACAGCAGCAGAAAAGTAACTCATAGTGCAAGTCGTCATATTATTGTACTAGAAAACTAAAGATCTTGAGCTTTACTCTTGTGGGAGATGCTGACTGTATTTTTTGGTTCTTCCCTAAGCAAATGTTCTTAGAGATACAGTCCATCAGTATCTCTGAACAGAAACTCTGTGAATGGTAGACACTTCTGAAGAATTGTCTCCAGTAGCGTTTATCCTCTCTGAAATATCTGTGTTTTTGTGTGCTTAGTAAGAGCAGTAAAACATAGCAAATTCCTGAGCCATGCATCACAGATTCTGTGTGGCAGACATTGTGCCACCTGAGACACTGAAGTGAATTCGATGAAGCACTATTAGGGTGTGACGAGTTGAAGGACAACTGATTTTTGAATGTAGTTACAATTTCTGTCAGTGTTAAATAAGAAGAAGTAGGAAAATCTACCCTTTTTGAGAAGTAGGACACCCAAACTCATATCTCAGCCATATGCTACAAAATACATTCACAGAACCACTTGCTTACAGTACAGTCTCTGGTTGTATTAATATGTTCTCTATATTATTAAGAATACTTTACAAGGGTGGCACATGCAGGGACCCATGAAACTTCAAGCAGACAAAAACCCAACATAGAACTGGGGCAGTAGAAGGCAGACCCCAATCTTAGATGAGGAGTTATTGGCAAGTAATTACTGGTTGAAGATGGATTGAACTTGCTAAAGGGAGGGCCCCTAGACAGGCAGACTGGACTTCAGTGGATGAACATGTGGGGACACTAACTTCCACAATAGACCTTAACACAGACGACAGAATGTACGGACTCCCGTTGGAGGCCTCTGGGGTGGCAACATGGGGAAGAAAGCATAAAGATGATTAAGATTGATTGATATGCTCTGTATGAAATGCACAAAGATCCAAAATAACGGAGACTAATTTATGAGACTGGAGAGATGGCTCAGTGGTTAAGAGCACTGGTTGCTCTTGCAGAGGGCCAAGTTTGAATCCCAGCACCCACATGGCAGCTAACAAGCATCGACACCTCCAGTTCCAGGTGCATCTGACGCCTTCTGCTGACCTTTTCAGGCATTGCATGACAAGGGTACATGTCATGTATGAAGGCAATGCACTCATACACAAAAAATAAAAATACATGATATATATATATATATTTTTTTTTTTTTTAAAAAGAATAGTTTACAAATAAGCTGTCTAATAATGCCCAATAGAGAAAATAGTTTTGACCCGTAAAATCTTGACACCTCTAAGTTTTTCAAAGAAGAATTTATTTTCAGAGGACGCTGTTTCCAGAGGTTGCTGTGTCCCTCTGCAGGTTTGGCATGACTTGGTACAACTCATATTTTCTGCTGTCAAGAACCTCAAACATCTATCCCTTTCCATGGCTCAGCACACTGTTTAGTCTGATGTAGTCTCTCCGTAGGACGGACAAGCCCTCTGTAACATGGAAAAACACACAGCACCTCTCATCCTTTTGTTTTACTTTCACAAATTCCCTTAGCATTAGATGCACAGCACTTGCTGCAGCACAACCATCCACTGTAGGATAGAAGAGAAAACACCTTGTGCTCTGGACAGCAGAATGAAAAGAAATGATTCTGCAGACAAGGCTTCCATGGTGGCCAAAACTCTGTGGAAATACTTTTAGGTAGTCTGCAGTCTTGACTAAAAGGCTCAACTTCTTTCAGAACTCTGGAGAATGATTCTGCAACACTGGGCTGTGCTGCTTTGGAACTGCAGAGAACCTGAAGGACAAGTCGGTACTCTGAATTTCCCTTACCTACTTCGACAGACCTAGGAAGGACCCTACCACAGAGAAAGAGACTGAAGGCTGGCACCAAAGTTTCACCCGCTCTTTTTAATTAATTATCTATTTTAATGTTTTATTTTTATTTTGTGCACTCTAAGAGAACCATCTGCCTGCAATGCATGTTGAGGCCAGAACTGGATCCCCTGGAACTGGAGCTACAGACAGTTGGTAGCTACTTCGTGGGTGCTGGGAATCAAACCCCTGGTCCTTTAGCAAAACAGCAACTGTTCTTAAACTCTCTGTCCTCTCACCTACTCTTTTTGAGGACTGGGACCAAGAGAGATTTTCTGTGTCTCACAAGACAACCTCTGTCAACCAAGGATTTCCTTAATCTCCTCAATGCTTCCCTGTCAAAAGTCTCAATCTTTTATTTCATAAGCTAGCTTAGATGAGTGCACAAACTTCATTATCCAGCCCTTCCTCCAGTCTCCCGAGCTATGCGATTCCCCTTTAGCCTGAGTTTGTCAGGTTACTACAGAGTATAAAATTACGAAAACTTCAGAAAGTAGACATTTTAACTCTCTTTTACTGTAACATCTAACTGTAACAATCTAACTGTTGACATCTAATGTGCAACAGTGCAGGAAAGAAAAGGCATGGAAGAAGGCACAGAAACCCCACTGAACAGTTGCGGAAGTTCCTTCCTAGGCATTGGAAGGTCTTCTATTACCTTAGCACAGATAGCTGGGGCCCTGACTTCTTGACTGTGTCCCTGCTAATCTGGCCTGAGATAAACAGGAAGCAAGTATTTCTTTTTGAAACAATTCAGATTTCTCTGCCTGTCACATAATAGTCTAGTTATGAGGATGGAACAATGCTTTGATAACGGATGATGAACAATTACCGATCCTGTGGCTTCCATTGTTTATAGATCTCCTGTTGATAAGACAGCCAGTGGCCTACTTCACTTTTGCCTGGTTCAGTGGTTGTACCCAGAGTCAGTGTTTCAGCAGGCCATGAATCATGAATTTGACAGGGCAACTGAGATCTCTGTCCTTTAGAAGCAACACATCATGTGCTTTAGAAAGGCAGAGCTCTCACGCTGCTGACAGACTAAACCAATATGGCAGGCCTGGTATTTCCACTACTCCCTACCTGAGGGTATAGTGTTTTCTTCATTTACACCTTGGATTTCTATTCCTATTTCCTATTACCCCCAATGAATTTTGTTTCAAATACATATTTACAGTTCTGTGAGGAATCTCAGTAGGCGCTAAATTAGACATTTAAGTCTTTAAACATTGGCATAATGTGTGGTATTTTTCAAAACCGCATCGCATTATTTTATGCTCATATAAATTTTATAACAACCAGTATGTGTGCACCATAGCTCACCGTGGTTCCTGTGTAAGACACTTCCTTATCCAATGTTGTTAAGTTAGAACAAATGGGGGGAACTTAGCCACTTTGAGATGATTTAGTGGGGAACATAGGCTGGGTATAAATAACTGCAATACAGAATAAATACAGAAAGGTTCTGCTGCCTATTTTTGCCCAACCTGAGAAGAACGAGTTGCTAATGTTTTTCATAGTTCTTTTGGCCGGAGGCTATTTCTGCAGCTTTGTCTTGGATTTATTTCATCTCTTGTAGATTTCATTCTCTTCTGTGAATATTTCATTTCTAACTAGTCCTACAATATTTTATTCTCTCACAAACACCAGGGAGGGAGGCACCATTTTACTGAAGGATAACGTAATGAATTTGATACTCAAAAGAGTTAAGGGAGCCCCATTCTCACTCCATGTCAAACATGGTGTGTCCAGAGAAGCCGTGTGCAGGATGGGAGGAGAGAAGGAAATGACAGAGTGTGAGGGCAATTGTGAAAGAAACTGGCAGTGAAAAAATGGAAACCCAAGATAGAATCCATCCCTAAGAAAACTTATTCTAGTAATTGTACCTAATGCAAAAATGGAATTCCCTGGGCCAAAGGCACAGATACAGCTCCACGCAGAAGGCAACCAACAGAAACTCAGAAGCCAGAAGAGGAAGCCATCTCAGCTTGACTGGAAAAATCTGAGAGGCAATTATGTCAGGTAATCCATGCAATTCATTGTGATGGAGTCTCTAGAAAGATCTCTAGGGCCTCAAGCATCAGCTGATTGTCATGACAGTGCTCTTTAGGTGCTGTGATAGTTGATAAGTCAGATAAATTGACAAGAAAATGACCTGAGATCACATGAACAGATCAGTGTCTACACACCTAGGCATATAACACTTTGAAGGTTGTAGTTGTTCCTTATGTTCATCCTCTAAATAGCATGAAACTCTCTTCCAGTCAAAGCTATGCCAGAACTTTAAACAAAGGAGAGTGTAAGACTAAACCTTCCCTGCTTCAACTCTGTTGACCAGAAACATCTATTCAAGACTGGAATTTCTCAGTTTGTAAACATGCCTCATTTGACAACCTTCAGTAACTTCCAAAGAAGGGAATTTTAAGGCCATGCTTCAGCCTAAGTGCCACCATGAGCACATTAGAAAATTCTGACATTTCCCAGTCCCAAACTTACAAGGAGTGGCTCAAATACACCATTAAACATGCTACACTCATTGCATTCAAATTATAAAAAGAAAAACAGGGATGGAGGAAGGGCTCAGCAGTTAAGATCACTCTGTGTTCTTGGAGAGGACTCTTGTATGGTGACCAGTGCCTGCCTGGTTGCTACCATCTGTAACTCCAGTTTAAGGGGATCAATCACCCTCTTCTGGCCTCCTCAGGAACTAAATACACATGTGCAGAACATGCATTCAGGGAGTCAAAGCATTCATAAATAAAGTAAAAGATAACTAAATCTCTAAAATAACAACAGCAGACACATAGAACAAATTGGTCTTCTTTCCTCCCTCCTCGGCCTCTGGAGTGCGGTGACGGCAGGAATCCGCTGTGCTGCTCAGGTCGAGATCAATGCTCCAATTTCAAATCTAAAGCCTGCATTACTTAAACTTACCATTGTTGTTTGAAGAGAAACAAAAGGAAAAACTGTCAAAACTCTACTGTTGTTTTCACATTCTTTATCAGATCTGAGAGTGTTTACTGTCCCTTCTACTTCTCATCCTCCCTCGACTGTAAACCAGGATTAATATAATAGATCCAACCATGGTTCTGTGGCATTTTGCTGTTGTGATTATGGATGTGTCCGTACATTTTGCTTCTGTTAAAGTTGACAGAATGTTAAGCCAATTATTCAAGAATACTACTATTTTGAACAACTAAGATAAAAGAGAAAGTCTCCTGTCTTCCTCTCAAAATAAATAATACATATTTTAAATAATTGATCTCTAATGGTTTGACATTTGTAGGAAACATAGGAAATATAATTAGATTTCAGAGCCCAACGAAAGGCTTAAAAGGAGCAGGCAGAGTGAAATAAGAGATATGTAAGAGTCTCATAAACAATTTAGGAGTCATATGTTCTTTTAAGGTTTCAAAGACATGGCCAGGTTGATTTTCAGCAGTTTCAAATTTTTCAGAAACTACAATTATTGGGTACTCAATTTGGACCATTTTTACATTTAATTGAGTTTCTGTCTACTTTCATGGTATTTTTATATTTAATTGGGTTCCAGTCTACTTTTATGGTATTTTAATATCATATACAAGCAGATCCAAAGTGTGATGCTTTGGACTTAGAGCAGATCTTTTCAGTATCATGTCAATAATTCTACTGAAATTTATAACCACAATTTTCCATCCCAAAATCAATCAGCAGAATGACACACCTAATCTGGAGAAACTCCAGATATTCCTGATAACACATGATATAGATTATGATGATTGTATTCGTCTTCATAGAATGCCTGATTTTTCTGCTTTTCAGATATTATTAAAATGTGACAGAATAGTGCTTACTGACAGAATGATCCTCTAGTGGAAGCATATCTGCCTATGAAATAGTGAAGAGAGCAAAATATACCTAATGAAGTAAAATAGGAACACCGATTTCAGATGACCCACTATGAGCAGTATCACATTCGGAATTTGGGGAGAAATTCTAGATTCCATTGACTGTTGACTATCAGGTGTGGTTTTCAATCATGATTACCACTAGACTTGGATAGAAACTATGAAATTTCCTATGTACATGTGCAGGAGAGGTATTTTGGCTTCCCCAGGATTTGTAAATGATGATCTTGGCAAAATCATAACTATGAAAATTGTTTCATTGTGACTGAGTTGCCAGAATAAATAACATCGTTTACTTAATTTTCTTTAGGCAAATCCATGAGATATGTGATGTCAAAATAAATATAGGAAAAGTACCAAAGTTTTGGAGCTAAATTTCTGACACTAGGGTAGAAAATGACTATGGTTTGACTTAATACTCGCTTCTCCATTTGCACAAGCTTTCTGAAATTCATCTATATCACTGAAGAAAAACACAAAAACATGAAAGAATTCCAAAACTGTACGGACTATGGTTATTACGTGAATTAAAGTTGGAAGCTCCCTGTAAGAGAGTGTCAAATCCATTCAGAGGAACTATGCAGAATGAACACCGTTATTCAGAGCATGTTCCTTATTCAAAGATTTCCATGGTCTTTCTCATTATCAGGCTCAAATGTTACTGCTTCCCACATCCTTAGGGACCTTGCTATTCTCTTTCCTACTTTTTTTCACAGAAGGTATTTTTAAACTTCGATCTTTCCTCTGAATTCCATCCCATTAGCAGCTGTGCACAGCTTGTTCAACTGCAAACATTTTCCTTTGTAAATAGTATTTTATTTTCAGCCCTAAGGTAATAATTCATCTGGGTCAATTCCTTTATGTATGAGAATGGGCTTCAGTTCTGTGAATAATTAGAGTACTTTTCTTGGAAGAAAAAAAGATAATAAGAGATAACTTTACTTATTTAAGTTTAGACTTTCTTAAAGCCTTTGTTGACATAGCAATCATCTGTTTCAAGATTATTCAGTACCCTTTTGTTCAAGACATTGTGATGAATAAGAATAAGACATTTCAAGTACATGCTATATATTAGCAAGTCACTGGGTGTTTATTGATAGTTGAATATGCTTATGAAATAAACCTTGGAGAAAGATTTATCATTATAAACCTACAGATTAGAAAATTGAGTCAAAAAGCTTAAAAATGTATTCCTGGTCATACTTATATTAACTCTTTCACAGAAAAGACAAGTTCCAAGTCCATGTTGGTGCTTTCTAGATTGAAAGTGCCTTTCATACAAACAGAGCAAAGTTAAGACATTTGAAAACAAAATATTGTACACAGAATTACTGAAAAAAATCAGAATCCATGTTTACTTTACTGCAAAGCAGACGTGAAAGGGGTTGATGCTCATATGTACTACAGAATTCTGTTTAACTAGGGCAATAGACTGATCCACTAGAGGAGTCAGTTTTAGAGCTCAGTAGTTCTCAGTCCATCAGACATTGGCCCTGTCAAGCAGTGAATACCTTATCATACTCCTCATGACAAATCCAGTGTTATCTCTTCTGTCACCTGAAAAGATTTTATAAAGGAGCCAATTACTTCCTCAGATTGCTGTCCTAGAATCTCCTAAGCCTGCATGTACTGTTAGTCAGACTTGTTGACTGTCTGGCCTTAATCAGGTCAGACTCAGGAGAGCTCGACCTTGGCTACTTTCTGCACATTGTTTGCAGTTCTTCAGTGAGGGAGACCTCATTTGCTAAGGGAGATGTAGGAGATGGTGTACTGACTCAGTCCCTGTTTATAAAATCCTAAGTCAAAGGCATGGGTTTCAGATGGGAAACCCACTCGCTGTTTTAGGATTACTAGATGTGATGTTTCCGCTCATTCCCTAAACATGTAGAATTTCTTTCTAGATTAGTGCCTCAATTGTCTTTCCACAATTAAACCTCCCTTTCTTTAGGAGTTCAAATATCTGAAAGTAATAAGTGAATATTAGTGTGCTAGTGTGCTAGTGTGTGTGTGTGTGTGTGTGTGTGAAACTGAGCACACACATATGCCACAGCACACATATGCATATCTATGGACAGTTTTCAGTAGTCTGTGTTCTCTGCCCCCATGGGTTCGGTGGACTGAGCTCAGACTGTCAGACTTGTACATCAAGTGCTTTTTACCAATTAAAACATCATGACAGCACTGTTTTCAAATTTTAAATATTTTTCTCTAATAACTGAATAAAATTGTTATTTAGTTACTGTGGATATTTTTGTTAAGTATCTGAGAATATATTGTAATTCTATATACAATGTTATTCAAGTATGAAGGTGAATAGTCAAATTTTATGAAAGAGTACTTTATAGTTTTATAGATAATATGACTCTTTACTCTTTTCGATTCATTTGTTTAATGTGTGTGTGTGTGTGTGTGTGTGTGTGTGTGTGTGCATGTGTGTGCGTGTGTGTGGCCTCCATGCATGTGAGATCAGAGGATAACTTTCAGGAGTCAGTGCTCACAACCTTGTTGGGGAAGAATCTCTAAGAGCTGAGCACTGAGCTTCTGGCCCACCCTCCTGCCTGGCCTCTCATCTCCTGGTAAGAATGCTGTGCTTAGACAAGAATGGCATTCATCTGGTGCTTTAAAAAAGGTTCCAGGGCCCTGATTGAACTCAGTTCCTGAGGCTGTGTAGCAACTGCTTTTAAGTTCTGAGTCTTCTCCCCAGTCCTAAAATACAGGACTTTGATGTTTGCATGTCTGTTGCAAGTACAGTGAGAGTCACAACAAAGATGCCCTAGCTCTGGAGAGCACTGTGTAAGTAAGTAGTCAAGGGAAAACAGTCAATGGCCCAACACCAGCTTCATGTCCAAATAACCACATTGGTGACTGGCACAGCATTGGACACTAGTGTAGTAGTGGCTCTTTTATCTTGGGGCCAATCAAAGGCTACCTATTTGGTCTTAGAGCTCACTCAGTGCAAAGAAACTCATATGTGGTACTGTAATCATAGCCAGATATACAAGCTGAAGATGTCATAGATCTTAGAGAGATTGCTAGTGCTGTCACATCCCGTCTTACTAAGTACAAAACTTTTACAGTCAAGTAGCCCAGTCACCACTCATCAAAGAAGCTTATTTTGGACCAGATGGAGACTACTACAGAGTACCACAGCTGGTCACGTGCAGACATTGTCTGTGAATTGCTGATGCCTTAGTGGCACATCTTCAATGCAGCCTCTTCACCCAAGGCTCATGCAATATAGAACCAGGTGATAAAGAGGAATCTCTCAGCTCTTGTTAATGAAGCTCCCACATGCAACAAAGGGACAGAAACACAAAAGGTCACAAAGGATGAAATAATGGAGATCAGGAGTCTGCAGGGTGTGGGTCCCTGGACAGGACTCCTATATTAAGTCTCACTCACCCAGGGCTCAGAGACCATTGTAGAAGAGGGGGCAGAATGATTGTAAGAGCCAATGAGGAGGGCTGTGACCATGTGGAGAAGGAATTCTGCAAGTTCCTGGGACCTTACTCATATGAACCCACAGCAATGATCTGGGCATGCTCAGGACCCGCCGTAGAACTGGCAAAGTGGGCAGGGGACCCCAGTCTTTGTTGAGGAAATATTGGAGGCTAATTGCTATTGGTTGAGGATGAACTGGTCTTCCTGGAGCAGGGGACTCTGGGTAGGCTGGCTGGACTTCAGGGATGAACCTGCACTGAGGTCACTTGGGGATGCTGACTTGACCCAATGGACCTTGACACAGATAAAGGAATGTTTGGATTCCAGTTGAGGGACTATGGAGGATTTCAGTGGGGGAGGGATGTGGGATGTTGAGATTGATTGGGATGTTGTGTGTGAAACACAAAATGATTCAATGATTAAAAAACATTTTTTAAAATACATGTATTTGGGGGTGATTGAGGAAAATGTTTCTAAAGAAATTGTTTTGGTGATGGACTTGAGGGCAGCAGGAGACAGCATATCCACTGATGGGGACAGGACATCAAAAATTGGTTCATTTTTTTCAAACAAAATATAAAAGGTGAGATAATTCTGAGAGATAGTAGATGAACTAAATAAAAATCTGCATCGTCTTTGAGCCTGTGTCTTGGGAAAGTCCGGCAAGTACTCAAAATTTCTCAGGTACCTGGGGTGAATTTTGCATTTTAAACAGTGACCTCAAATCACATGGTACCATGATAGCTCAGGAGTCGGCTGGTCACAGGAGGAAGGTTAAAGGACTGGGGCTTCCAATTAGAAGACACCAGAATGAAACTGAGTTTTCCAGGCAGCTGGAAAGTTATTCACATGAGCTCACAGCAAGGTTGACAGCATGAGGAAGGCCTCCGGAGACCCAGGCAGGAAATCTCCCAGCACAGAGCAGGGAGGGAGGCCACCAGCCCCAACCTTAGCTGAGGAATTACCGCCAGCTGGGAGGGGCGAGCCGGCTTTCTCCAGGGCCTGGTGCAGGACCTTTAACCTGGCTCCGGGGTGGACCAGCACCCAAGGCTTCTGAGGACGCAGATTTGACCAGCTAGGTCCTGACATATATGGCAGGACATGAAAACGGGCAGGGACACTGGAGGAGTGCAGACAAGGGTCTGAGGATGATCACGTGGAGATGCAGAGAAGGCTCTGGGACTCGGAACCCCTGCTGTCCCTTCAGAGGACTTGGGTTTGAACACATCACCCACGTGACAGCTGACGAAAGGAGTCTGTAGCTCTGGATCCAGAGGATCCCACGCCCTCTTCTGGCCTCCGCTGGCATTGCATGACATGGGCGCTCTTGCATTTAGCAAAACAGTATTACATATAAAATAAATTAAAATTAATAGCTAAAATAATTTAAAAATATGTTTTCCAAAATTCTCAAAAGTCTCATATTTTTAAAGCTACTAAACCTTTCCTGGGAGGAGCAGCAAATCCATTCTGAGCCAGGAGAGCAGTGACGCAACCGTTCCTGAGCACTGACATCTCAGTGGACAGCCTCGGCACTAGGCATATGCTTTTCCCAGTAACAGTCAAAGCTCAACGAAATATTTTAAAATTAATTTTAAAAGATATTTCTTTCTCACACATTTCATTCTTTCATTTTACATTTCTAATTGTTTATTTTCTACCTATGATTTATTTACGTAGACAAATAAAATCAAATATTTTCAGTACCAATGTCAGTTTGATGATTAGTTCTTTGTATTAAATGATTTGAGAGTCTAGGCTCCCCTCCAGTACTATCCTTAAAATAATGCAAGAATGAGACTTTTCTAGTACAAAAATGTGGCATTGCAGAGTCCCCAACATTATCCTTCAGGACAGAGGAGAGTAGCTCTGTCACTGTGTTTCTTTTACATGTAATCGTCATTAATGCCAATTGAAACTTGACAGTGTATAAGTTAGACTATTTAAATTCTGTGTGTTTCTGTCATTTTATGTATCACTTCCTCTCTCTGCAAACACAAAGGAGAAGAAAGGAAAATAATTATAGCTCCCAGCTGTTAGTAGTTAGTTCCTGTCCCTCCAGAAAATGTGGTTCAGCAGACCGAAACAGGGAAGAAAGATGACATGAATACGACAATTTAAGATTCCAGAATGTAGGGAATCAAGTGAACAACACTTGATTGGCACATGCCTGTCATCACAGCCCTAAGAGGATGGGGCAGAGGATGGCAGGTTCAAGGCCAGCCGTAGTCTACATAACAAAACCAGGGTACCCCAAAATAAATTCTACAACAGATTACCTAGGAATAGTCTCCACAATAATATTCTACTTTTATATTATAGGATAAAGCAACAAGGTCTGATACCACAATTCATTTTTGTTATGCCCTTATACAATGTCCAGCCCCAGAACATTCTTATAGCTCTCCAAGGATGGTTGATTAGAAAAAGAAAATTAAAATAGATTAATATGATTTCTAAAGCCAAAGTTTACCTTAAGAATCCAATGCATTTGAATAAGACAGATCTTAATTTTGTACACGATTGTCTTCTACAATATAAGAACAATTAAATCATCTCTATAGATTCATACAAGGAAATGCTACTCAGCTCTTAAAGAATGAGCTCTTCATGTAACATTAAAGACTCTCAAATGTACTTTGCTAAGATCTTCACAAACAACAACAGCAAAAATAGTCTTGGATTCAAGGTCTAAAATATTAAACTCGGTCTTACACATATAATGTAGTCATACATCCATGTATCTGTAATGTTATATATAAACTATTGTATAAAATAGGAGGTAAAGAACAATATATAGTCTTCATTATTAACTCTAGAAGTAATAGAAGATAATGGAAAGTCATCAGCGTGGTACAGTCTTAGGCAAAGGGTTCATGCTAAAATTAACAGGCAAAACTTTGTTGAACAGACTATTAGTTTATATTTTCAAAGTATTTCTTTAAAAATATTTTTTACATTTTCATGTATTGAACATATTCCCTTAAATTCTTTCATATTCCTTCTCCTAGAATATAGAATTTAGTTTTCATCCCCTTGAATTCAGACTGGACATAATGACCCATCTTCAACATAAACAATGTAAGATTAAAATAAGAAATGTATCTAATATTATTTTGACAATAATATTAATGGAACTAACTTTATGGAAGTTTAACTTTAATGGGAACTGGAAGAAAGGCCTGGGGAGTTTATTCTTCCGCTGAACTGACTAGATTTTAAGTAAAATATTAAATAAAATGATGAATTAAGTACTTTTCTGTTGCTATGACAAAACACCATGACCTTGGCAACTTATAGAAGTTAAAGTTTATTTGGGTTTATGGTTCCAGAGGAAAAAGAGTCCATCATGGTAGGGGAGGTATGTCAGGAGGCAGCTGTAGCCGGACGCTGAGCACTCACATCCTCAAGCAGGCACAGGAAGCATACAGAAAGACTAGAAATGGGACAAGGCTGTGAACTCTCACAACCCACCTCAGGTGACGTGCCTCCTCCAACAATTCCACGTCTCCTAAACCTTTGCTGAGAGACAAGATGTTTAAATATGTGGATCCTGATAGACATTCAATTCAAACCATGAAATCGGTGGTAATATGCAAATGAGCTCATAATTTGAGATAATAATATTTCAATGTTAATTTAAATTTATAATATTTTGAATATATATTTTCAGACATTTGTTGTTTTTAGATTACTTTCAGAAACATCTTTGACTCAAATAATTTTGTTCTGTCTCTATTACAATTAAGCATTTTAGTTTGAATCTATTAGCTTTTTAATAACATAAAAGATAAACTCACACACTCATGGTATACTGGCATGGTTATCAAGACAATTCAGTTTTAAAAAATATTTTATTTATTATCTTTATTGTGTTTGTGTGTGTATTACCTGCACATATGTCAGTGCACCTGTTATGTGCAATGCTTACTGAGGAAAGAAAAGGATGTCATTAGCACGTTTGGGCAATAGAATCTGAGTCCTCTGCAAGAGCATCCAGGGCTCTTAAATTCTTAGCCGTCTCTCCAACCTCACAATTCACTTTTTGATTACTTATATATTGTAATATACACTTCTGATAGTGGCTTTTGGTGTTTCGCTTACATTATCTTATCTTACGTGTATCTGCAGCCCAGCTCCACGCAACTCCACCGTGGACGGCTACGAGGGAGGCAGTGCTGTTACAGTTCTTTCCATGTGAGCTTACCACTAGTAAGCTCTGCATATTGAGGATAATGTGCATTCACCAAATATCACAGCATGCTGTCTTCCTTCCCAGTGATGTATTTTATGTTACTCAGGGTAATCAAGGCATCAGAAGTTCCTTACCAATTTCCATGATACCTTCCCAGTCACTGAATCTCAGTCTTAAATTAAAATGGACAGATTTTCCAGCTAAGAAGATTTGGTATCCTGGAGATTTTTCTAGAATACATACTTGGGCTATTTTTAGAATCTGCATCCTCCTTTACTTTGATAAGTTTTAAAGGAATTTACTAAAAATGTTATGTTGATGTTTGGTTGGTTTGGTATTATTTTATTCAGGGTCTCAAGTCTCCCAGGCTGGCTTCAGATTTTCAATGGAACAGAAGCTGATCTAGAACTTCTCATCTTACTTTTAATCCCTGGTAGCTGGGATTATAGACATGCAGCATGTAGAGTAGTTTGTGTTGTACTCAAGATCAAACCCAGCACATTGTGATTGCTAATCAAGAATTCTACCACCTGAGTCTCATTTTCAGTTGTCCTATGATATGATGATATGATGATCCGATGAGGAAGTATGGAGACAGGTTATGATGGTGTGATGGCAGGATGACATTAATAGATGTGATGATGTGATGACAGAAGGAAGAGATGAGGTGGTGGGGAGGAGATGCGATCTGATGATGTGATGAACTGTCATGATGGGATTATATGATGATGTGCTAATGGGAGCACATGAAAATGGCATGATGTAATATGATGATGGCATGATGGGATGAAGAGAAGATGGCAAATGGTGATTGGATAGGAAGAGATGTGATGACACAATCTGATGATGTGAATAGATGCCACAATGTGATGATGGGATGATGAGGAGATGTGATGAAATGTGATGATGGAATGAGATGTGATGATGGGATGGTGATGTAATGAGATCTTATGATGTGATGACATGGTGATGGGCTATAATAATGTGATAAGTGTGACGTTATGATGATTTGAAGATGTGATAGGATGATGCAATAATCCAATATAATATCACAATGTCATTTGATGATAGGATGTGATGATTCTGTGACTTGCTGTGATGAGGAAATGATGGAATAGCACAATGTGAGGATGTGATGATGCAATCTGATGATGAGATGATGTGATGTGATGATAAGATATGGTACACAGTCATGGCATGTGATGTGATGTGATGATAAGATATGGTACACAGTCATGGCATGTGATGTGATGTGATGATAAGATATGGTACACAGTCATGGCATGTGATGTGATGTGATGATAAGATATGGTACACAGTCATGGCATGATGTAACGGTGTGATGACAGAAAGTCTACGTTATGTTAGGGTAGATGGAGGCCTCATTCAGGAAATAACAAAGCAAAGTTTCTCTTTTAACCCTGTGAGATTCATTTAGAATTCAGACCTCAGAACTGTAAGATATCAAATGATGTCAATAAAATTTTAAGTTATTAATCATTCAGGATTACAGAAATTTGTTGTAAGGAAGTTACTATAATGTGCCAGTCATTCTTGTAAGAAGTTTCAGTGAATGACGCAATTAAAAAAGCAACTAGCACTACCTAATAAATGCCATGGTTCTTCAGTTGGTTGAAAATATAGAGATGAAAACAGTGAGTGATTGAAGTCATGGTGCATCAGAAAAGCAGTGGGAGTGCCCATCATGGGAAGCTGGGAGGGCGCATCATGGGGAGCTGGGAGGGCGCATCATGGGGAGCTGGAAGGGTGCATCATGGGGAGCTGGGAGGGCACATCATGGGGAGCTGGGGGTGTGCATTATGGGGAGCTGGCATCACTACTGATTTACTTCTTAAAAAATCCTGAGAGAAAAATCTGTCCAATTTATGATGCCACAAGCATGCAAACATTTTCTAAGCATCTGTCCATACTCAATTAAGAATTTAAAGTATTCTGTGTATTCTGTGTTACAGATAATAGGGCACATGATAAATGTGTCCTATCTAAATTATATATATATATATATATATATATCATGGTTACATTTTTCCTAGGATGTGAAGGACAGAAAAGAGGTTTCTTTTCTTTATATAAACTTTTGTGCTTTGGAATTGCCACAGTCGTAACCTTGTGATTCATCTAGATTCACATTTCTTAGTCATGAAATCACACACGGTTTTCAGTGCACACAGATGACTGCTCATTTCCATGAACGTCCAGAGGCTTGGCAGATTCGATTTCTTCAAACATAGGAGACCAAGACACACATACGGAAAAAGTACACAAACCTGATGTACTAAGTGTTCTCTGTGCTGCACTGCAGGGCCGCTTTATAAAGTGACATGGATATCTAAGGCAGAAATGCCAAAGGACACATAGCACTTCAAAGTTCAGGTGTTACAAGAAAAGCAGAAAAAGTCAGATCTTCTCTAAAAGCTAAAATATACCCAAAACACAGCTTATCGGTAGTTTTAAAGGAGAAACTGACTTAGAGGTAGTAAGCCTTAGGACACTCATGAATCATAGTTCTTCAAAAAGGCAGAGTTGGCAAGACCACAGAAGCTAAGCAGTTTATGGTCTGCTGTGTGTAAGCAAGAGACCCAAGAGAAGTGGTTACACTGACAAGGGGGTCTGGTGACTGGACAACAGTCCAAATGTTGGCAAAGATTAACAAAAGATAACCTACTGAAATTCCCCAGAAGCAAACAATATATGTGAATGACTTCCAGTGGGATCTAAGGCTGACCAGGCAAAAATCAAAGCATCACCTACCTTAAGCTATTCTTCAATTCCAAAGTCAATATTATCTGGCCACACCTGTACAGAAAGAACCAGAGATGATAGTTAAGCTGGGAACCTTGTGACAGTCATTTGCCCATCAAATTAATTATCAAAAGGGAGTCATTCCTGAGATGTTAATGCATTCCCCAAATTGTCTTTACTGTTATCTAACATCATATAGTGCTTATTTCCTTATTATTGCATGAATACCTACAGCACATTACTCAAAATAATGTTACATTGACATCAGTTAGAAAAAATTGTAACTGATACCCTGGGGTATGATTATAAGCTTTGAAACCATAATTTATCATATTTGTGATTTGGTCTTTTAAATTTTGAAGTATGTTATTGTATCTAAGCATTTATGCTAAAGAATTTATCTGTAGAGCATGTACTAGTGAAGTTTTGCTAAATGGACATATATCCACTCTGTCTCCTTATCATGTATTTAAGGTCCATAAGCTGGAGATGAGTGCTGAGAGATAGGTAAGAAGTAGCTTGGAAGTAGGGAGTCGGGTAGGGAAGGGATGAGAGAGGGTAATGAAGGAGTGAGCATGATCACAGTATAGTCAATACATGGTTAATATTGTCAAAAATAAACACAAGATTTTTCCCCTTTATCCTTTATATTCTGAGTCAGATTGTACTGACTGGACAAAACAAATCCAAAATTTAACTTATATGCTTATAGCTTCTAATGATTTTTAGATTAAATAAGAAAGCCTCAAGAGGCCTTATCAGCACAGCAAACTGAAATCTAGTGCAATTCCTCATCTTGAAAAACCTTAGCTCCAGTCCATTTTCGTGATACTGCAATGCCTGATATTTATCACATTAAAATATTAATGACCAATTATTTCATATGTGTATTGTCAATAACTTCCCATATATTGCATTTAAATTGCAAAATTTAAATGTTTCTATTTTTCCTGAAAAAAATGAAAATACTGTTTATATATTACATGTCAGCTTACAGTCTTTGTAGTTTTGTTATATGTGCGAAAAACAATACTAATATGAAAATTCTAATATTCAAGTGACTCACAGGGATGTTTTATTTCCCCAAACTTATGCATATATGTAATTTAGAAAATTAAGTCTGAATTTTGTTTTGGCTTCAGGCAAACCATATTAATAATATGAGGATATTTATGTCTGTCTATTACCAGTGTCTCCCACATTGTTCATAACACAGATAAAGAAAATGAGCCTATCTGCATTCATTTTATGTGTTCGGTATACACAGTTCCCCAGAATCTGGTTTTATTGGGAGTAAAACTAACTAATCACAGTTAGTGAAATCACATTCCAACCAGTTAAAAAGGACAACAAAAAGATCCAAAGAGGTAAACCCTATGGGGTTTATCAGCAGCATCATATCCCTGTAAATATGTGAGTGAATTCAGTTCGGGTTAAAGTCATGACTCAGCTGTCAAGATCTCTTGATAACCTTTCAGACGGCCAGAGTTGGGTTCCCAGAAACCACATTGGGCAACTCACAACTGCCTGTAACTCCAGCTGTAGGTGACTTGATGCCCTCTTCTGGATTCCGTGGACACCTACTTTCACAGATATACATATAATTTAAAATAAAATTAAAGACTGAAGAAAAACTTTGTTGCTTTTCAATACTTTATTGTTTATGATTAAATAATAATTGAAGAAAACTTAAAGTTATGAAAAACTATTGATAACTATAATTTACCAATCTCATAAAAATTCCTTTCAAAATTTAAAAATCATATCCACTAAATAAATATACCTCTCTGGGAGGTTCTTGCTTGCACAAACCATCAATTCTACCCTAGTCTCCAGAGGACTTGGTTTACAGGTGTGCACCACCATACCCAACTGTCTTCTTAAATGTATTTTTATACACGTAAGGACAAGAGTATAATGGTCCCTGGAATACGAGTTTTTGTACAGTATAGTATCAGGTTGAAAAATCGAATCTGATGTGGAGATTGACATTCACGGGGCTTCTTAGGGATTGCAATAGGACTCACATGAGTGGAGAAAAGAAACTGTAGAGGGAGAGCTTGAGTAGAACCATGTTCACATAAGAGCTTGTGATTGCCTCAGGAAAGCTGAAAATCTGGGATGAACCCTCGTTAGTAGACTGGAAGGGATTGGCATCTGTACCATCCTGCCCACCACCCTGTCCACAGCCATTGGATGCTGGAAGGCTCCAGGAAGGAGCAACCTTAGATTCAATGATAAACTTCACCGAGTGTAAATCAAGAGATGATTGAAACATGAAGTCTGTGGCACAGTAGCTTAGGGCAGAGTCCTTCAGTTCTGAGGCGAAAAGTAAATGGTGCTTACCACATCTCAGATGACTGCTAACAGTGCTTGATTTATTTAGAGAACTGTAAGATATTGCTGTAGTGTATGGATAGACTAGATAGACCTTAATTTCTAAACTAAACATATCAACTTGATTCTTGGTTTAGGCCCTGCCCTAACTGAGTAGTAATTAGAAGACTCCGGTCAGCTTCTCCATGAAGAAGCTCTATGGTGGTCCCCTGTACATATCTCTCCCCACTTTTATAATCATCTCTGAAAGACTTTGGAGCTTATACAACAGCAGTGTCATAGGTGAGTGGCTTATAAGGGACAACAATCTTTCTCTCTTTCTCTCTCTCTCTCTCTCTCTCTCTATATATATATATATATATATTTATATATGTTAATGAATTTTGTGTATTCCATACATCTTAAATATATTTAGACCTCTCCTCCACAGTGCGCCCACTGGATTTCATGCATTCTCTCATATATGTTAAGGCATATAGAGTCAAGTTTGTGTCCTCAGATGTCCCTTGGTGTGGGAGTTCATCCACTGGAGCCTGGTCAGCCTGTCTAGCATCACTCCCTTGACGAAGACGAACTCTCCTTCATCCTGCAGTGATCAGCTGTCAATAGTTCTTTGGCTATGGTTAGGGACTGCTGCCCATTCACCTGGTTCCATACTAGTCGTTTGTCTGGTTGAGTCTGCATGGGTCTTGTGCATGTAGATACCATTGCTATAATATCATAATGAGCAGGTTCTCAGGATCCTGGAAGACCATTTCCCTGTGGTCTTGCACCTGCTCCCCTGGCTCTTACAATCTTTCTTACTGCTCTCCTGCAATGGTTCTCAGCCACTGGTGGGTGAGATTTTATATAGGAATTCTGCCCAGGGACATGCACTCTCCAGTTCCTTTTTCTCTACACTTCGGTCATATGTGACTTTCTATGGTAATCATCATCTCTTCCAAGAGGAAGCTTCGCTGGTGAGCATTGAAAGATGGATTGATATTCTCTCTACCCTCTGTTCCACTATGCTCCTAGGGCATTAGGTGCAGAAGTTCCATTGCAGATGTGTCACCTAGGACTGGGCATCTCAAAGACACGTATTCTCTGAGTTTGACCAGGTGTGGAAATCTGTAATAGTCACCATTTGTTGCAAAAAGATGCCTGTTTGATGAGTGGGACAGACATAACTGTTTGCAAATATCAGAATCCATATTTATCACATGGTAAAAAATTTCATTTGTCTAGAGATACGACAAAGGTGGGGTTTTCTCTAGGGTCTGTGACCTCTCCAGCCATGTGTGTTTGGCTGTGTTTCCTTCCTTTGCTTCTTGATTTCACAAGGGATATCCCTGAGTGGATGTCTAAAGAGCCATATGAGTAGTTACAGAAAGATCCCTTGTATTCATGAGCTTTGAATGTATTTAAATTTGTATGTGTGTCAATTCATAACACCTCTCAGTTTTCTTGGTGAATTAGAAGTTAGTAACATTCCTAAATATTAGTCATTCTTTCTGATGAGTGCACAATTATTTGAGACAGCTTTCCTTTGCCAGTAAATGCAGGATCACTTCAGAGATAGAGACAGGAAGGTTAGAAATTCAACATTGGTGTCAGGTGATAATATTTCTTCAGTCAGCAAAGGAAACTTGAGTTGCTGTCTCAAAACAAACAGAAAAGGAACACGAATCAAAACAAAACCAAAGCAAACAAACAATGAAAGATCATAATGAACCTTCTAAAATAAGATACAACTTGTAAGAGAGTGGAGAATGTGAATGGAGGCATTCAGATTACTAACACACTGTCAGAGAGCGTACGGCAAGCAGAAAAAATGGATCATTATTTTGAAAGTTGAAAGGAAACACAATATGAAAATATTTCTGAATACTTCTGAAAGTAAGATGATTTCTGACTTATTAAAATGAAAGAATTAATGAGCTGAATCAAACTCAAAATATTTGAAAGAAGCTCTGTGACATTTTCAACAAGACTTTTGCAGAGGTCTTTTCTGCATCTAACAGGATGATCAAGAGATTTCCCTCCTTGAGTCTGTTTATATGCTGGATTACATTTGTTGATTTACATGCACTCAACTGTGCCTTTTCTCTGGGATGAAGCCAAACTGATCACAGCGATTACTCTTTCTGATATGTGCTTGCATAAAGTTCACAAGTATTTGACTGAGCAATTTTCATCTTTGTTCATCAGAGAGATGGATCTATAATTTTCTTTTTGGGTGATCTTTGTCTGGTACTTGTAGAATTTTGTAGTGGTCTATCATATTCTCCTTTATGGAATAACTTCAGTAGTATTGATACAAGTTCTTCACTGAAGGTTTGGTAGAATTCAGTGCAGTTTTGATCTGATCCCCAGTTCTTTTCAGCTAGGAGGTTTTTAATTACTATATCAACCTATCTCATTTGTTGCTATGGGTCTGTTTATTTATGTCATATTTAATTAACTTTTGTAGCCTGTGCATATCTAGAAATTCATGCATTTATTTTAGATTTTCTAGTTATGGGAATATAGTTTTTAAAGTATGTCTTTAATAGAGTTCTGAATTCCTCAGAGTTGTAATACATCCCATTTCATCTCTGAATTTGTTAATTTGGGTTCTCTCTCTCTCTTTCTCTTTCTCTAGGTTAATTTGGCTTAAGGTTTTTCAGTCTTGTTAATTTTTTATGTTTGGAATTTAAAATTTTTTTATTGAGATTTTATACATTTCTTACAACAGTTCTTAATCAAATTTAGACATATCCCCCATCGAAGCACCCAAACTGCCCATCAGATTTCAGGTATTCTCCTATACGTGTTTAGTCCTATCCAGTAAAGGATTTGTATAGAGATGTCCTTTAGTGCAAATTCTTCCACTAGAGTTTGGTCAGCCTAACTAGACATCATAAGTAAGGCATGCTCTTTCTCTCCCAGTCGTATTGTCTCCAGTAGTTTTCAGTCTAGGTCTGGCTCACCAACAGTTTCTCTCATTACACTCTGGGTCATTGTCTAATTGAGTTGACATGGAACCTGTGCTCAATGCCACAAGTTCACATGTGTAAGCTTCCAGTGGCCTGAAAACTTCTGCTTCCCTGAGTTCATGAACCAATACTGGCTCTTCTTGTCTTTCTAACCCTTCTTCTGCAGCAATCACTGAGCCATTGGAGTGTGAGTGTTAAAATCAGGGTCCTATTCAGAGATAGAGACCCTGAAATCTCTTATTCCTTAAAACTTGGCCAGTTGCGGCTTCTCTGTGCACAGCACTCTGTTGTATAAGGAAGTGTCACTGATGAGAGTTGAGGGATGCACTGATTTTCTCTTTAACCTCATTCTGCTGTGTTCCATGAGCCGTAGGTGCTGAAGTTCAGCTGTAGATGAGTCACCTAGGACTGGACATCTTTCAGATGTATATTCTCTGTATCTGACCAGTTGTGAAGTTCTGTATTCTACATAGGATGCTAAAAGAAGCTTCTCTGATGAGTAGTATGCTGTATGCTTTTCTATAGGTATAAGGATCCATATTTTCTGTATAGAAAGAAATTTCAGTGTCTAAAGCTATGTCTAAAGCAGTGTCTAAAACCCTAAGAGGTAGGGTTTTCTCTAACATCCATGTCCCCTTCAACCATGTGTATCTGACTGAGTTTACAGTGACACCAATGAGTTCATTCCGATGAGAGGACTTTAAGCCCAGTTAGACAGCTCTGATTAGCCCCAGAAAGCAGTGACACTACGCACCCACAGAGGCAGTGTGCTGTGCCGGTTGCTACAGTTACCAGGTTTTAGGTTTGGCTGGGACCGTTGATTGATTTTCTCCCTTTTGTACTTTGCATGTTATCATCTAGCATTATGAGTGCTTAACTTCAGGTAGATGGCTTCCAGGTCAGTTCCTGCTCCATTGCCCTGAGCCCCAGATCCCAAGTATGTCCTGTCTTCAGCAGTACAGTTTTTTCTGGGAAAAAACAAGGAGCTTTCACAATAGCCTGTCTTATTTCTAGAGTCTCTTGGACACCTCTCACCAAGAACTCAAAAGGAGGTCTCTTCTGTCTGGTTCACTGTTCCTTGCCAAACAGCCCACAGGTGTACATATGTACTAATTTCTACACACCGTTTGTGCATTCTTGGGGTTTGGTGATTTCACATTTCCCTCTGGGTTTGCTAACCACCCAAGGTTCACTCATTTCTGTCTTTTTCTTCCCATTCAACCACCCCCTCCTTTCCCAGTCCCAGCACCTGCATGATCCTTACCACTTCCCCAAAATCACCTGCCTCTGACCACCCCTTTCTATGATTTCCCTCGGTCACACACCATGGCTCCTGCATGTCTCTCACTCCGTGCCTCCCTGCCAAAAAATCCCACTTTCCTCACCTCCCCCCGGAAACATGTGCTCCCTACTACCACCCTTTTTGGGGTTCATTCTTTTCCTTTACCCCGTGCATCCTTTCTCTCTTCTTGTTTCCTGGTGTTACATCAGGATGTACACTCACATATAGGGATTGGTGTTACAATCTGCAAATGTGAGAGAACATTCAGCATTGATTTTCTCCATTTGTGTTACTTTACTTTGTATAACATGCTCTAGTTCCATCCGTTTACCTGCAAATTTCAACATTTCATCTTTCCTTACTGATGAGTAGAATGCCATTGAATAAATGAACTACATTTTCCTCCTCCATTCGTCAGTTGAGGGACATTTTGGTTGTTTCCATTTCTTAGCTATTGTGAAAAGAGCAGCAATAAACATGGATGTACAGGTGTCTCTACAGTAGGCTGAGTCCTTTGGGTATATGCCAAGGAGAGGTATAATGGGATCATATGACAGATTCGGTTTTAGTTTTTGAAGAGTTCTCTGCACTGCTTTCATAGTGGTGGGTACATTCCCACCGTCAGTGAATGAGCCTTCTCCTTTCTCCACATCCTGTCTAGCATTTGGTGTCTTTTGTTCTCCTGATTTTAGTCAGTCTGACTAATCTCTCTAATTACTAAGGATGTCGAGCACTTTTTAAGGTGTTTCTTATCCATTTTTATTTCTTTCCTTGAGAATTCTCTGTCCAGGTCTATAGCCAGCATTTTATTGAGTCATTAATTTTCTTGTTTCTTTGCTTATCAGTTCAATGTATATTTTGAATATTAATCTTCTGTTGGGTGTGTAGCTGGTAAAGATTTTCTCCCAGTCAGTGGTTTTCCTCTTCCTTTCCTTGTTTTTTTTTTTTTTTTTTTTATGAAAAGAATCTTTGTAGCTTAATGAGGTCCTATTTATTGATTGTTGACCTTAATATCTGAGCAGCTGATGTCTGATTTAGAAAGTCCTTTCCTATATCTATACCTTGGAGAGTACTGCCTGTGTTTTCTTATGGCAGTTTCAGGTTGCATATTGAGGTCTCTGATCCATTTGGAGTGGACCTTTGTGCAGGGTGAAAGATAACAGTTCAATTTCATGCTTCTACAGGTGGAGATCCAGTTTTGTCGGGACCATTTGTTGGAGATGATATCTTTCCTCCATTGTGTGTCCTTGGCAACTTTTTCAAATATCAAGTGACTGAAACTGCACGTACTAATGTTCCGTCTTCTATTTCACCCCCTGGTCTGTAGCTCTATTTCTGTGCCAGTACCATGCTGTTTAATGACAATAGGTCTGTAAGATAATCTGAGATATGATATGGTGATCTTCCAAGCATTGTTCTTTTTACACAATATTATTTTTGTAATTCTGGGTCTTCTGTGATTTGTATGAATTTTAGGATGATTTTTTTCTAGCTCTGTGTAGAATGTTGTGGGTGTTATGAATGGCATCACATTGAATCTATGTATTGTTTTTTGTAAGGTGGTCATTTTCATAGTATAGATTCTACCAATCCAAGAGCAGGGTAGAGACTTCCGTGTCCTACTGTCTTCTGTCTCTTTCTTTGAAATTTTTATTGTAGAGATATTTAATGTCTTCAGTTTGGTTTATTTCAAAATTTCCTATATATTGAGGGTATTGTGAATGGGAGGGATTCCTTGAATGATTTTTAAAGTATATAGGAAAGCTACTGATCTTTGTAAGTTGCTTTTGTAACTTGCCACATTACTGAATGTGTCAAACATTTTTAACAATTTTCTATAGGAAATTTGGGGATCTCTTATGTGTAATGTCATACATATATTGAACTATCTCTGCATTTCTGGAATAAAGCCTACTCGATCAAGTTGATTAAACTTTCTGATGTATGTCTGTATGTGTTTTGTGAGTATTTTGTTGAGTATCTTTGCATCTATATTCCTATATGTGCATGTAGTTTTCTTTCTTTGTTGTAACTTTACCTGGTTTTGGTATTAAAGTGATACTACTTTCATAGAAGGAGTTTGTGAATTTTCCATTGGTTTCTATCTTTTCGAATAATTTAAGCTGTATTGGTAGATCTTCTTTGTTTAGTAGAATTCTTCTGTGAATCCATCTGTGACTGAGATTTTTTTAGTTGAGAGGTTTTGTTTTAATTTTTCAATTTTCTTATTTTTAATGTGTCTGTTTAAGCTCTTGATGTCTTCTTGGCTTAACTTTGGTGGTATCTATGATTTTAGAAATCCATCCATTTCTTTTCAAATTTAACAGAGTGTGGATTTTTAAAGTATTCCTTTACAAAGTTCAGAATTTTTGGTGTCTGCTGTGAGGCTTCCCTTTTCATCTCTTTGTTAATTTGGATTTGCTCTTCCTTTCTTTTGGTTAACTGGGTTAGGGGAATATTTATCTTGTTTAAACTTTCAAAGAACCAGCTCTTAGACTGACTATTTTTTTGTATTGCTTTCTTTGTTTCTGCTTTATAAATCCTGCTCTGATTTTTGTTATTTTTTCTTGTCTACTTGGTTTGGGGTTGTTTTTTTTTCCTGCCTTTTCAAGCCCTGAGTTGCAATGTTAAGTCATTTACTTGTGCTCTTTCTGATTTTTTAATGTAGGCACTTAGATCTATAATCTTCCCCATAGGGCTGCCATTAAGTTGTCTCAGAGGTTTTGTTGTGTTGCATTCTCATTCTTGTTTAGATCCAGGAATACTTTTATTTTGTTCTAAATTCCTCCCTGGCCCATTCTTCATTCAGGGTGTGGTGTTCAATCACCATCAGGTTGTGCAGCTACTAGAATTTCTTTTGCATTTTGAATATAAGCTTGATTACAATGTGGTCTTGTAGAATGGAATTATTTCAACATTTTTGTATTTGTTGAGACTTGCTGTATGTCCCAGAATGTGGTCAAATTTAGGAAAACTTGCATTGGCTGATGAGTAGAAACTATTTTCTTTGGTGCTTGGCTGGAATATCCCATAGATATTCTATGTCCATTTCATGTAAGATGTCATTTAATTCTGAGGTCTTTATGTTTATTCTTTGTTCTGTTGACCTGTCGATTGAAGACAGTAGAGTATTAAAGTCATGAGACTATTTCTGTGTTGGGACTAATCTGTGTTTTATAGTCTTCAAGTACTGTTTTTGTGAAATTGGGTGCCTCAGAGTTTGTTGCATATATGTTCATGATTGTAATTCCTTCTTGATTAATTGTTCCTTTGATTAGAATGATGTCACCCTCTTTATTCTTAATAGTTTTAATTTGAAATCTATTTTGTCTGATATTAGAATTGCAAGACCTGTTTTTTTCTTAGAGCCATTTGCTTGAAATATTTTTTCCATCCTTTCACCCTAAGGTACTGTCTATCCTTGAAGGTGAGATGAACTTCTTGAAGACAACAGAAATATGGGTTTTCTTTCTTGATCTATTCAGCTACCTGTGTCTTTTGACAAGGGAGTTGAGACCATTGATATTTACTGTTATTATTGAAAATTGTACATTGGATGCTGCCATTTTAATTTCTTTGTATTTGTGTTTCCACTTTTATACTTTTCTTTCTCTAGCCTCTTGGGGACCCTTGTTCCTTTCTTCAGTCCTTTCTATTGCTTTCAGTAGCTATAGGGATGGCTCAGTGGACATTAATTATTTCAGTCTATTTGTGTCATGAGAAAGTTTCCATTACTCCGTGACCAAGATGAGCCCTTTTCCCGTCTTCTGGTGGCCACTGACTCCAGGAGTCACCACCAGCTCCTCCCAGCGGCAGCTTAAATCAACTCGCCCACCATCTCTCTGTGTAACACATTCTCCTCTGAGCTTTGTAGACATTGCACTCCCATGGAAGAATTGGGAGCTCTCTCGGTGAGTCTCAGGTGGTGGACGCTGCTCCAGGCTGTTCTCCACAGGTGAGGCACCATCTCCCATGAGCACCCATGAAGGCTCATGCCTGATCTCTTCTGCCGAGACCCTGAAGAGATTGAGAAGGAAGAGCAAGCCGCTGCTGACAAGAGTGCCCAAGGAGGAGTTTCAGTGCGCATGGACCGCACCAGCTCCTTAGCTGACTGCTGCTCAGCCAGAGGAGGCAGACGTGCAGGTGCGCTGTTACCTGTCCGGCATGTCCTTACTGAAAACTGGAGTGGCCAGGCAGCCACTGAGGACCGGTCTGCACCTTGCACTGCTCAGGAAACTGAATAGGTGGGCACACACACAGAATGTTCGTTGTAAGGTGTTCTTCAGGCACTCGAGGAGAGAAAGAAGGTGAATGGAAAATAAGACGAGTAATAAAAAGACACACAGAACAATCATTGGGAGTCAAAAAAGAAGCCTGGCTGATATCTCATGAGGAAAGGTAAAATGAAATACCATATTCCGTTAATAAGAATGAAGAAAATTTGAGTGAGTCTAAAAAATTGTAGATTGAGCTGGTGAGATTGCAGAATGAAAGCCATCACAATTGGCAGTTATGTTAATTCTAAGAAGATGGAATATTCAGTGTATAAGGGATAGACCTGGGGAGATGCTCAGTGGTTTAAGATACCAGGTGCCAGGCCTGATGATCTGATTTGGATCCCCAGATCCTGCAGCATGGAGGGATCCAATTCCTGCAAGTTGTCCTCTGAAATTGCCTAATAATAAGCAAATTAAGGTGATGATTTGTCCAATTAGAAAGAATTTCAACCCAAAATATATTGGGAAATAGCCATTGTTTTTCATTTCATACAGTTCTGGGAACTGGGATTTTAATTCAGGCAAAAAATAAATAAAGAGTATGCTAAGTACATTAAAAAATAAATTCTGTGTGTGTGTTGGGGGCTGTCTTTAACTTGACAGCAGGCCTATTTACCTACTCGGCCATCTCACTGAACTAGAAGCAAAGTTACTGTTGGTTAACTTTTAGTAGGCATTGTAAAACAAGTCTTGAATGTGTACCAACAACTGCTTCCTCCTAGACACAGAACATGGAGTTCCTGCCCTGGGGCCCTCACTCAAAAGAAGGAGGAGTGTATAAGAGAATTAGGATTCTCCTAAAGACAAAGAAAGAAGCGATAATTCAGATGTTATATTTTATTCTTTCCATCACCTGATCCACCTGCTCCATCTCTCCTGTCTTTCAGATATTGTAGATAATGTATGTTTTAATTTCTTGAATTAATTGTTTGAAACCAAGTTAAGCTTTCAAATGAGGCAAATTCTAGAACTTAGAGGATTCATAAAATTTGGCATAATAGGACCCATAGCCAAACCACAACCTTATTTGTGGATATGTGAGCAAAATGTTCTTTTCTATCACATTTAAAAATCATACCTTATAAGGTAATTTTCTGAGACTGAGAGATGGCCCTGCTGTTAAGAATGAGTACAGATTTGCAAAGGATCTGAGTTTGGTTCCCAGCATTCACTCTGAGTGGCTCACAATCACCTGCATCTTCAGATTCAGGGTATCTAATGCCCTCTTTTGGCATTGCCTGCTGGTATCAGCCCTCACATGCACATGCCCACACAGGCATTTCCCCAACTTCAAAGAAAAGCAATTCTTGGGGACACAAACTTGCAAAGCCTTAACATCTATGATAGAATGCATGAAAGCTGGTTGGGTGGTACATTGTGAGTCATGTAGGGAGAGGCTCTAAACATGATTAAGACCTACTAAATGAAATGTAAAAAAATTAAATAAAATATGTATTGTAAAACAGTAGCTGTTTTTAAAGAAGGAAATTTTCATGACTCCATTTTCTGGTGTGACTTAAATGGAGATGTCTGAGTCACAGGTACATTTGTAATACCTTGAGAATAATTGTAATATTTCCTAGTGTGTCATTGATCATGGCCTATATATGAAATTAGACTTTGAGCAAACTGCCAGAAAAAAGGAACTAAATACAGAGTGGATTTCTATTTATGGAACTTGAAGATGTGTATTCGTTGAAATTAATGTAAATAGAAGGACATACAAACACACATTAATTAATGAACAACATCTAGAATTCACTGAATTTGTTCTGCTCTTAAGCCATATGTGATCGTGAGAAAGCATCATTTTATTTGGGGGGGTGTTTCCTCTTCATTTGTAAGCCAAGTAAGAAACACTGCCTTTCCCATCTACTCTGGGTGATTGATGTTCTAACTGTGACAGCAGCAGACGAGTAGGTGCTATTTCCTTTGATTTTAAGGAATTTGAGTTTTTGTTTTACTGTTTTCTGAGATGGAGGATAAAGATAAGATCCAGTTTTTATAAATCTGTGATGAAGCAATAAAACATCTTTTCATCTGAACATGACATTCTAGAAAGTTCTAAAACAAGTCATCAGAAGACGATCACTGAATTTTAATTCTTGGGCCATTTAGGAGACAAGAAGGATAGCCATAAATTCCAGGCTGGTCTAGTTTACAGATCATATACCAGGCCAACTGTGGCAACACATTGAGCCAGAGAAACAAACACCACCAAATATAACAACAAAAGAGAATCAAGATAACATACAAGAATTTTTAAAATCTAAGGATTAATTTAAAAAACTGCCAGCATATCATATGCACTGGGTACAATAATTGAAATATAAATAATTAGGTTAGATCATGTAATTAAACAAAGCTAAAGATAAACAAACATTTAAAACTAATATTTTAAGAGCACATTTAATATGAAAAGAATATTAGAGAAGAACAGTACTGAGCTTGTCTTAATTACTAAACATTTCTAGAAACATAAACACATATAAATTCTTAAAAGTCTATTTCCTTAAGAGAAATAGATGGTGGAGCAATCTGTTGTTTGTACAAAACAGGAGCTGATCAGATCAGAAAGGTGCCTCATGGGAGCACTTACCCTCAGAAGGGAATAATCATGTTCATGTTGGGGAACATCTGCTGCACAGAGCTGTGTGGCTGACATCCGAGTATCACCCGAGAGAGAAGGGAAACCTCGGGGAGAACAAGCCACAGAGACGGCTCCAGTCAAAGTGCACAGGAGCTTCTGTGCAATAACGAGGAGCTGGAACTTTGAATTCTTATATTAGAAATTAAGATGATATTCCTAGAGGCAATAATAAAAATCTGGCAGCGTTTACTCAAGGATCATGGCTCAGATCTTCTACTTGAATTGATTATTATGAGCTAGTGTCTTGACCACAGTGCATGCAATTCTCTGTCTCTGTCTCTCTGTGTCAGCCTCTCTCTCTCTCTCTCTCTCTCTCTCTCTCTCTCTCTATATATATATATATATATATATATATATATATATATATACACACACACACAATGTATTAGTTCCCATCAATACCACTTCAGAAATTAGCATTTATTCAAAGCTCAATCTCTTAATGTATTAGTATATTAGTCACTTCTAGATGCTGGGATAAATACCCTTACAAAAGCAATTTAAGAAAGGCAGGTTATATTTGAGCTCATGGTTTCAGGGATCCAGTCTATCATGGAGGGGATGATGGCTGTGGGTGACTCCACCCTGACAGGAGTACACTCCGGGAATTCTTTTCTTCAAATCCTGGAGGAACAGGAGACAGAGAGTCGACAGGAAGCATGGCTGGCCTCTAAAACCTAGAAACCCTCTCTCAGGGATGCACTTCCTCTAGTGATGCCCCACTGAAAGGTGCCACAAGCCTTTATAATGTGCCACCATCTGGGGACAAAGCGCTCTAACAAATGAGCTTTGTGAGAATTTCTCACTCTCAAACCATGTGTCAGCATTTCTTACCATTTCTTCAAGATCGCTGGCACTAAGCATTCTCATATTATGTTTTAGCTTTGAGACATTTGCCCAAGAGGACACACATCAGTATGCTTTGGAAGATGAAAACTTAATTTTACATTAAATGAATAATTCCCCAAATAATGAAAAATTCTTACTGTAGGGTCTGAAGAGGTGGCTCAGTGGTCAAAAGCACTGGGTGCTCTTGCAGAGGACCTGGGTCCCGTTCCCAGCATGTACATGTCAGCTAGCAACCATCCATAACTCCAGTTCTATGAGAATCTGAAGCCCTCTTCTGACTTCCGTGGGCACTGCACAGCACAGGCAGGTGCACTCACATACATGCAGGCAATACATTCATGTACCTAAATAAAAAAATAATAAATAAAATATTAAAATAAAATTGTTACTGTGGCTGTACCTTGTATGAACAGGCAATTTGAATAATAATCATAACTTAAAAATCAGAATGTATTTGTTGCTAATTGCATGCCTTACTTAAGGTACAGTTGTAGTGATTTCATGTGCATACTCTTTCAAAATATTATTTCCACATGAAACAATACTTTCATTTTTCAAGATTTCATGCTTTATAAACAACATTTGGCAGTTTAGCATCTGGGCTGTGTGTTCAATCACTCAATGTACTCTTAGTAATTAAATATAAGTAATTTTTCTAGTAATAAAATAGTCTCAATATAGTAGTGATATAATTAACATGGAAACAACATTTATATTACTATTTTGAGAAATTTGTTTTATTTCAGAAACTAAGTGATTCTGTGTCATTTTTCCTCTTATTTTCCACTATTTAACCACATATTTTTTATTATCATTTTTGAAACAAAGTTTCAAAACGATTGAACACGTGTCTGCATTAAAGAAAAACATCTTCTTTCGAAACACTCTGAAATACAGAGTTGCAGATCTAACTCATTGTTCATTTTTACTGTAAGAATGTCTTGTCATTAAGGACAAGCAAATTCTGATACTACCAAAAGCAAACACACAGCAAATGATGTGAGTTCATCAAGTGATGGCTCCTGACTTTTTATTGATTGAGAGGTGGGGTTTGTGAAATTCTCTGTGCTATCATTAAGGTTTGTATTTTACCATCAAGGCCATTGTTCTATGAGTTGTATCGAGATGCTGTGATTAAGTCTCCACAAACCACATTCTCTTCACCAAATGGCTCCTTGTTATACCCTGCTTGTCTGAGGGCAAGAAAGTGGCCTCCAGAAAAGCAGAGGCACAGGCCTGAGACATCCGTGTGTTCCTTTCTGTCTGCTTTCTGTCCTTGAATGTGCCATAGAAAAGACTGGACACCAAGGCAACGGCTGTTAGATTCAGGGACAAGCTATTCCTTACACTCAGAAATCCATGTCCAGTTCAGTTTGGATACATGTGCAAACTGCCACAGTATTAATACAGCCAATGGTTATCCTTTCTACAGAGGCCCAGGCCCATCCCCCTGTCCCTGCTCCAAGTTTCCTGATTGACACAGTTCCAGAGGTGGCAGCTGCAGTCAGAGACAAGAGTCACTAACTGTTCCACTTTGCTTTTGATGCACAGCTAAGCCATTCCTCATGCTACCTGTTGAAATAGTGGGTTGGTTCTGTGTTCTTGAATGAACTGATGTACTAGAATGAGACTGAAGTACAGTGACTAGTTGTCTGGAAAAATGACCTTCACAGATCCAGATGATACTTTTTTATGGGAACCTGATTTAAGGCAATTTTTCATTCAATTTTATTTTAGTCATAAAAAGAAATATTACTTTAGATGTACAAATCTCAGTTCATCCTCATACCTTTTAATATTTTGAAATTATAGTTTAAAATCAGGATATTTTGTATGTGTTTTTTAAAATAAGTCATTGGATGTATGATTTCCTTTCTCAAATTTCAAGGGCTGTAAGAAGTATAAAGTATACGTCAAAATGCTGTCTTATGCTAATAATTCTTTATGACCGAATGCAGAGTCTGTATATAGATGATAGAGATGAGCACCTTTAAGCAAAATAAATATACCAGCAATTTATTCATTTCCTTCCTATAAATGTCATGAATAAATTCAGTGTTTGAGAAAGGAGGAACCTCCTTACCTATAGTCTACCCACTGTGTCTGCCATAAGCTCTAATTGACTAAGCAGAAAATATTGGAAAGACATTAGCACTAGTATTTTTTAACATTGGAAATTTTTACAAAGAGATTTTAAATAAATATATTTCACACTTTCAAAGGCAACACAGAATTTTAAGTGGCATTTTTAATAGTTTATTTACTATTTTTTTAATTTTATATGTATGAGTGCATTGCCTGCATTTGTGTAAGCACGTCCATGTCATCATGTCCGCAATGCAGGTGGAAGTCAGAAGAGGTGCTGGACTCCCCTAAAACTGGAGTTAAGGGGGGGTTATCCGCCATGTGTGCTGAGAGCTGCTAGTGCTCTTAACCTCTGAGCCATCTTTTCAGTCCCTTAAGTGCCATTTCTAAAAACAAGAGTACACAAGTCGCACCCCTGAGGGCATTTCTGCAGAGCCTGTTCTGTGCAGCACAAGGAGAAGTCAGGAGATTTATTTTTTCATACACAGACACAGACTTGCTCCACAGGGAATGAGGTAGAGCTCCGAGAGACACCTAAGCAGGTGTTTGTCACCAAGCTTAGCTACCTGTGTTTGACTCAGAAGTCTCCCAATAGCAGAAAAGAACCAACTCCTTCAAGTAATCCTCTGATCTCCACATGGGCATATGAGCATTTCCTTTTCTAAATTAATGAACATTTAAAATTCCAAGTAAATTAATTACATAAGAATAGATACCTTTGTTCACTCTAACTCAGAACTTCCACTGCTTAGGGTTCTTGTGTAAAACACTATCTATCCGCTTGGATATAAAGTGTTCGTGAAAGTCCACTTGTGACAACCTCACAATAAAACAAACTGAATACCCATTGGAACAGGAAGAATAAAAAATAAAATAATAATAATTCAAATACCCACAAAATAGGACTCCTGGCGTGGCACAATTTCCATAAATTCTCAAAACCTGGCAAACCTAACTACCTTGCTTAACCTTACAGCTACAGCAAACTCTCTTCCAAATCAGTGCTGTTATCAACCTTTGCTATTCTTCTTCACAATATCCGTTTATTTTCTCATTAAACTGGAATTTATATCTGGTTTGCTGCACAAATTGAAGTTTGTGGTTTGATGAGTTTGTAATGGATGCACAGCCATGGGACTGATAGCACTCAGAAGCTGAAGGTTTGTCAGGCTGGTTAGCACCACTCCAACCCCTACCCCCACCCCTACTCCTGACCCCACCCGTCTCTGTTCCAGGTATTGCCTATCTAGCTATGTCAATGGAGTTTATTAAAAATGGAGTCTAGCGCACCCAGTCTTCTGGTCTTGCCTGGCGCCTTCCGTCACCAGGTCCTGGCTATCCATCCGCATCACGGCCTATGTCTGTGCTTCACTTGTTCGTTGCTGGAAACTTGGCTGTTTCATGAAAGGTGCGGATGGACAGTTTGCAATATATGAATTTCTCAGCTTTTTATACTTGGGCAGGCAATATCAGTAGAACTACTATGCGTGTTTGCTAAAAGTAATTTTACAGATGTAATTTCTTATTTCTCCCAGGCAGTATGAAGAAGTGAATTTTGGAGTTGCCAAGAAACTGTATATTTAAGTTTGTTAGGACCTGGACAAACTTTAACAGCTGCTGTTGTCTATAGACTGAGGATAAGAGGAGAAGTTAGATAGATATTAACATACATGTTCATTAAGATCCGTTCTAGATCATGAGATATATTTTAACTTTTTACAAGCTGGAAAATTAATTATTTGTACGAAAGGAAAGGAAGAAACTGTTATGTACACTTACAAAAGGAAACTATAAGTTCAGTTATTCTGATTGACTCTTCTGATGACTACTTGATCATAATAAACAGTTTTTACATGTAACATACGTAAATGAGGGACTGTAGAGATGGCTCAGGGGTTAAAAGCACCGGCTACATTTGGAGAGGACCACAGTTCGATTCCCACCACCAACATGGCGGCTAACAACTGTCTATAACTCTGGTTCCATGGAATCTGATGCCATCTACTGACCTCTGTGGGCATGGGTGCACCTACCTACATGCAGGCAATATATTCATATGCATAAAAAATAAATAACATGCCTTAAATGAAAGAGAGATCTTTTGTCTTATTATCCACAATGAATCCTATAGATTTTATTCCCAAATATTAAAAAAAACCCTCTGGACACACATCTTTCCCACAAATTTTTACTGAGTTTTTGTGAATTTCATATACTAAACCTTGATCAAATGTAGACCCCTCATTCTCCCTGATCATAGCACCCCTCAAAGGATTTCAGGTATTCTGTCATATATGTTAAGCTCTAAACCACCAAGTATTTTTAAAAATCTTTTATTGAATTCTTGTGTATTTCATACAGAACATATCAATCAATCTTAATCATCTCTACACTCCCTTCCCCACTGGAACTCCCTCAGAGCCCCCCAACTGGAATTTGTGTTAAGGCCTAATGTGTCAAGTTTATGTCCCCAGACATTCCTTAGTGCATGGTCATCTACTGACATCTAGGCAGCAGATCTAGAGATTGTTTCTTTTAGAATATCCTCCCTTCCTCACCAAGCGGTAATCATTTGCCAGCGTTTCTTTGTCTAAGATTGGGCTCAACTGTTCATTTTCTTAGTTCTATGCTAAGTTTTTGTCTGCTTGAATTTGCGTGGATCTTATGCATGGGCTGGAGAGCTGGATTGGTCATTAAAGGTCTAGGCCAACAGCCAAAAAATCAAGAACTCAGTTTCCAGTCGAGCATTTGTATCCAGATGTCCCTCAGTACAAGTTCATCCACTGGAGTCTAGTCAACCTATTTAGAGTCACTTCCTTAAAGAAGATCTACTCTTTCTCAACCCACAGTAATCATTTTCTAGTAGTTCCTTCGCTAGGGTTGTGGCCTGCTGCCCATCCCCTGTTCTATGCAGGAGACACTTTCACATGATCAGTTACTATTGTGCTCTCATTGATTGAATGAATTAAAATTCTATCTAATAATACTATAAAGGCGTGGGAATCACAAGAAGGCAAGGCTATAAAGAACGATGCTTTATCAGCTCCTGTAGTTGGGTGGCATAAAGAAAGAAGATTAGCAACTCTGCTCCCCCAGAGTGCACTCTGAGCCTGTGCAGAGTGGCCAAAGACGGACACCAGTTCGTTAGAGAGATATGTAATGTCTACATTTTAAATTAAGCTTTGTGCATGGAGTGTGGGGAGCATATATGAACAACCTCATGAAGCCAAATATTGTTTAATGGTATCATATAAATGCAGACCAAGGGATTGTCTTAATATAACAATAAAGGACTATGGTTTAAAATGAATAGAATACAGCTAGAATAAGGAAGCCTTGTGTTCATGGCCTTTAACTTATTTTATTAGATGTTGGTCTTTACTGGGATTGGGGAAAGTATTAAGTGCTTGTCACATTTAATTCACATTGCAGCAGTTATGTGTACCAAGTAACAGAAGAATTTTTTGATTTTTATGATTTCTCTACTTACTGGCAAAATTTATTATTTTTCAACTGGATTCTCTTTTAACACATTTTTTCCCCAAATTTCTTGAGGACTAAATAATGTAGGAAGAACAGAAAATGATTTGTTCTGGAACTCTAATGTGCACAGTATCCTGACATCTGACTCACGGGTCTCCTCACTACGTATGTCCGTGCACAGCCTAGGTAAGACAGCCAAATGCTGTGTTGAAGGCTTTTGCACAAGGGTGCTAATCTCATTAACAATCGGATTAAACTGTCTTTGACCAATATTTAACACTGCAACTTGGCAACAATTGATTATTATATTTTTTTAGTAGAATGCATTCAAATAGAACCAGATGTCTTTGGAATGTATCTTATAACAATGATCTTGTGAGTTTTCATATTTTGGTTATACGGAGAACATATAAGAACGTAAGTTTGAAGAGGGCTTTTAACCTGTTCATGGATCAGAAGTGTACGGGGATGAATTCCTGTGTCATGAGTCATGTATTCCTGTCACAGGCTCAGCAATTTCCTTAAATAACACAGAATCACAGAATTCAAAATGTCCATCTTATTGACAATTCTGTCTTTTGTAACCGTCAATCATGAAAATGGTATTTGCACATTATGAGTTTACATGACAGATAATAGCAGCCTTGCCTATGAGGAAGAAAAGGCCTTAGCAAGAACATTCAGAGCACTGTATTCCATCCTACACATGCACATGCATGCACGAACATGCACATGAACACACACATCCTACATTCAAAAGCAACTGTGTTTCATCTTCATATAAGCATAAAGATTTCAAATAAGGAATATATAATCTGACTTCAAAGGACTCAGCCAAAATACAGCAGAATGCCAGAAATATACCCATAGAAATAGCAGAGCAGGGAAATTTAAAATCTTGAGAAAAATAAATTTTCTGCCAAGTTATTTGCTACTGATTTTTTCTACTTTCTCTCCTGGTTCCTGAACTTCTCTATGTGTAATTAATGTTTATCAATAAAAACCTAGCTCTATATATTATAAGAAAAATTATACTTAACTGTATATAAATTTATGTTTAACAACACTTTTGGGTATGTCATTTACATGAAGTATTAAATTAACTTTCTATTTTAGACTTCTTGAGACACAGTCCCCCTGTAGCCCCAGTTAGCCTGGAACTCACTGTAGACCAGCCTGGCCTGTATCTTAAATAGATCTGCTGCCAGTTCTGTCTTTGAAGGCATGCATCACCATCCCTGACTTAAATTAACTTGTGTGTGTTTGTGTGTGTGTGTGTGTACGAGTGTATTGCCTCCATGTATGTAAGTGCACCTGTGTTATGCAATGAACACTGAGGTCAGAAGAAGGTGATGGATTCCCTTGGAACTGGAGTGACAGACAGTTGCTAGGTGTCATGTAGGTGCTGGAAATCTATCCTGGGTCCTCTGCAAGAACAGTCATTGCTCTTAACTGCTGAGCCATGTCTCCAGCTCCCCAATTTACTTTTTAAATACATTCTTTTCGTGTTTTAAGGAAAGAAAAATGAGTCATACAATATTTAGCCATATTATTATTAAATGTGGTATGCTGTAAGGCTGCAAAGTTGGTATTGTGCTGAGGTAGGAAGGCATGGTCCAGTCTCTCAGAAATAATACTACTGAGTGCATGCAAAGATGGATAAGAGAAAAAAACCAGGGAAAAACCATTATTTAGACATCTAGGGCAGTGTTAGGGCTGAGAAGAGCTTGACAAGTAAGATTGCTTGATGTTTTAGCACAAAGACTGGAGTTCAGTTCCCAGAACCCATACAAGGCAGCTCGGAAGTGTCTATATCTCCAGCTCCAGGGAATCAGACATCCTCTTATAGTCTCTGTGGGCACTATACTTGCATGTGCACAAAATCTTCACAGACATGAGGACACAGACACACAAACATATAATTCTTTTAAACAAAAGGAAGAGAAGACCTGCATATCCAAATGAATACTCAAATTCATATAATATTATCTTGGAAATGTAAATAGATATGATAGCTTACATTTTAATGGTGCTACTAATCTTTTAGTTACTGAAGCCTCAGGAGAAGAAGTGAAAGTCTTTGATGGAACTTTGCTGAGGGTCCTGTGTTGCTTAATCTTTCCTAACTTGACACAAATTAGAGTCATTTGGGAAGAGGGAATCTCAACTGAAATTTTCCCAGATCAGACTTGCCTGTGGCCATGTGTGTGGGTCATTTTCCCCTTTCTGCAGATTCATAAGGCAATTCTGTTTGAAATTTTGGAGGAACCCCATGCTGTTTTTGATAGTGGATATAATAATTTATACATTTTTCTCCTCATCCTAAAAGCAGAAAAATGAACATACTTAATCCTTGGCACTTATGATTAGCAAAGCAACAAACCAAAGGGTGAAGAGACAGTCTAAGGATAAGAGAAAATAACTCCAGGCTGTTCATCTGAGAAGGGGTTAATATCCAGGATACATAAAAATCTAAGTAGCAAGAAAATAACACAATTAAAGAAACAGGAAATAGACATTTCTCAAAAGGAAATGTATAAATGAAAAATTGAGCTGCATTGCCAACCACCATAGAAATGTGTGTCAAAACCCAGTGAGTTGTCACCTGACTCTGGTAAGGAAGGCTACTGCCTAAAGAAGAAGATGGCAGGTATAGGCAAGGGCGTGGAGAAAAGGCTGTTTCTGGATCACTAATTCAAGTGGGAAGGCCAGCCCACTGTGGGAAGGAAGAGCAGGATGAATAGAGAGGTAGCTGTGCAGGTCACTAGACAGTGTTCCTCCACAGTCTCTGCTTCAGTTTCTGTCTCCAGCTTCCTGCCTTGGCTTCTTGATGATGAGCTGCAATGTGTAAACACCACTCGGCAAGTTGTTTATCAAGGTGTTTATCATGCCACAGAGAGGTACACTAGGACAGTCAGCATTTGGGTTCCCTCATCTGTACTAGTTGGTGTCCCTGGACTGGGTATGTCTTTCATATGTCCTATGGAATTCACACTGTTTATTAAAAAAGACTCAGCCATGATGTTCAGCTATGACACAGGCATTGTTTACTTTGTTTATATAAACTTAGACCTTCCTCAAGAATGTTTTAAGTATGTATGCTGAAGTTAATAAGTGTTAAACTTAACATAAGTGTGTATGATCTACTTAGAAGAAATTTACATATACCTGTTTACAATATATGAGTATACATCTATAATTGTGCATGGAGGTAATTTACAAAAAACACAGTTAAAACCCTAACGTGAAGTCTTCATGCACGTATTTATATCCTGAGATGTTTAATTTTCTGTGTTACTAACCAGTTGTGGTAGAACTCTGAAATGGTCAAGATATCACACTCCTTCCTTAGGAGAGCTCTAGCTGGTGGGCTGGGAGCATGGCTGGTAGAGGGTGGCACTCACCTGCTAAGTGCAGCAGACGACACCACAGAAGAGAATACAGGTGAGGTTTCATTGGTGGCGAGAAGTAGACTGAAGGTCTGTGACAAGAATGAACCAACTTCTGGCAGGAGACCTGTGGGGGGTTTGCTGCTCTTATAACAGGAAACTGGTGTGTGCAATGGATTCAGAAGCCGGACAGGCAGCGAGGCTCAGTCTTAGGTCCTAGCTCTTGGAACAAGTCTGATGTCCTGAGGTAGCAAGGACATCTTCTTCCTTCTGCTCTTAAGACGGGAGAAGTGAAATAACTTCTCCACTTGGAGCCCCTTCTGATATGTCTCCAGTTTGAAGATGTGTGGATGTTCTATTAAAAATATTTAGAAATTGGAAGGCAGAATCACAGGCTCACGGTGAACAGGGGTTTGAATCCTGTAGGATCGATGTTTTTCATATTAGGTATACTTCAGGTTATTTTGATTATGAAAGCTATGAACATAAGCTTTTCTGAGAGATGGATATTTTATATCAGATAAATTGCTTAATATTAATAAATATCACTTATTAAGAAATAGAAAATAGAGGAATTGTGCCACAGATATCAGTATTATTGAGCTTATGCATTTCCTAACACCTCAGGGTTTCCTTCATCTCATAAAATGACTACATAGAAAATTCTATTTTGACTTCAGATCTGTGTCTGTGTATACACTTTTACAGGAATTATCACTGTGATATTTCTGTCATTTCAAATGTACTCTCAATATTAACCCTCAAATTTCAGGTCCTTATCCTGGACACGCACTCTAGTCCCTTTTCAATGGTGTAATATCCTTTCGAGCAAATGACAAGACTAAGAGCAAGTTTCCTGTCATCAGTTAGACCAATATTCCAAGCACACTTCTGTGTGTCCTAATAGTGACTGTGAAATATTATCAGTTCCCTCGGATATTAGGAATTCCTTCTTGGTTAGTGTTTCTAAGAAACTTTCAAGAGATGGATAACTTATGAAAAGTATCCTATCAAGTCCCTTTTATCTGAAGTTACTCTTGAATTCTAGAGAAATAAAAAACAATTCCAAATAAAAATAAATTTATAAATGTTAGGAAGTGGGATGAAATTATAGCAGAGTCTGGTTCATGACCTGTGCTGCTAGATGATGTGTTGACATGGACGTGGGGCTTCGGAATGTGTATCTTTCATGCACCCTATGCCAAGCATCAGATATGTGTAGTGGTCTCTGGTAGCCCCTGCTCTGCTGATCCGTCCTTGCCCTCTTTTCTGTTCTCAGAATTCCTTGTCTGTCACACTCAATGGCAGTGTGGCTAACATGCACTTGGAGATTAGCTCTGTGTGCTTTGTTCTTCAAACTTGCTCCTTTAACTCTGCAGCTCTATTCTGAGACTCCCTCTTTACCTACCATTTGCATATTGCAAAGGTTTATGCAAAACAAGAGCAGCAGCAACAATCCAGATCCTCAGGCGGTGTGACAACTGCATTTACCAGCTGAGCTATTCCTCCTCACTGCTAAATGACTTTTCAGTATCTCAGAAATAAACAACAGAGCCAGAATTTGCACCCACATGGATCAAATGTGAAGTTGAAGATGGATTATCAATTTGACAGACTCCAGAAGCATGGAAGAACCACGCCTCTGAGTATGTCTATGAGAAATTATCTAGATTAATCTGAGGTGGGAAGACCCACTATCAAGGAATGCGGCAACTTTCCAGGGGCTAAGGCCCCAGACTTAATTAAAAAGCAGAGAACACAAACACCCCTTCATCATGCACTCTTCCTGACTGGTTTCAATGTGATTAGCCAGCTCCTGCTCCTGACACAATGCTGTTCCTGCCGGAGGGGCTGAATCCTCTAGAACTATAAACCAAAATAACCCTTCCTGCATTAAGTTGTTTGTGTCTGCTGCTTCATCACAGCATCAAAACAGAAAATGAATGCAACATATTCCAAAGAAAATGACACAAAGAAATTAGCCAAAAGGTCCTCTTCTATTTGCACGAAGATTTCTTAAATTTCTAGTGATTGGCTTAATCCTGTTCTTCTCGTTACACTTTATGTTGAACTTCATACCTGCGTCCTGTACATCAATCCTACTGCTCCCTGTTCCCTGTACTCTTCCCACTGTCCAGCTTTCTAAAGCTTGCAACTGCAACTACGTCATTATAATTGTTACCTACACATACATGCATATATATTTATATATACATATATACACACACGTATATATACACCCTTACACTTCGCCACCTCCCAGGTAATCGTGTGCATATAAACATTTACATATATCTATACATGTATATACATGTGTGTATATACATATATATTTTTATACCTACATATCTATCTATTATCTATCTATCTATATCTATCTATCTATCTATCTATATATATATAGAGAGAGAGAGAGAAATAGAGAGAGAGAGAGAGACCATCTAGTGGTACATGTGTGTGATGAAGACATCCCTTTGGAGAGTCTGAGCAGCATTTCGAGAGGACTAACTGAGAAGGGAAGACCCTGCTGAAGCTCAAAGCTGATGCGGTGACCACATCCACGGACCGGGAGCCCCCAGGTTGAATAAAGAGCAAAAAGGAAAGCTTGATGTGCAATAACATCTGTCTCTGCTTCCTGCACCACCCGGATCTGAGCAAGGAGTCACACACTGCAGGCAGAGCAGCAAGAAAGTAACTGGCATGGCTCCCCGCGTGACAGAGCTTCGCGGCGGCCGTTTAGCTGCACATCTGGGGGAACACTGACGTCTCTCTCTTACTCAGGACAGCAGGGAACATCTGTTCCGGTCATCACTTTAGGACCACAGTAACTACCAGCAAAGCAATGGCGTCAGCATGGAAGACAGAGGACGAGGAGAAGCAGAGAGCCTGGGCCTGAGGACAGCCTTGACCGCGTCACCACAGCAAAGACGGAGCCGACATTACCCCGACTTCCAAGTCCTGTTTAAGACTTTGATGTTAGGATGGAAATGAAAAGTTAGATTAATTCGAAAGCACTTCCTTACACTTTGTGTGCTTTAACCTCTGCAGAGCCGCCGCACACTGCACTGACTGCCTCCGCTCTTCTTGTCTCAGTCCCAGTTGGTCGCATGGCCCACATCACACTCCCCTTTTCTGCCTGCTGCTTTCAGCTCTGCATTTGCTGGGACTCTTCTTTACCTTTGTATGCAAACTCTGACTCTTCAGAATGTCCTTGGACATTGCTCTTTTGCACATTTATATTTATTAGTGTTTGCCTGCATGCATGTATATGTGTATGCATGCGTGTATTTATGTGTAATGTGAGGGCAGTGCCTGCTGAGGCAGAAGAGTGTGATGAATTCCCTGAAACCAGAGGTACACAGGACTGTGAGCTGCCACATCGGGAGTGTTTAGAACTGAACCAGGGACTCTGCACACATGACAAAAACAGCTGCGTCATCTCTCTAGTCCCATGCTGTAGATTCTTGAGCTCGATCTGCTCACTCCAAGCTGCCTGCAGCAATTTCCTGCTCAGTATAGTCCCACACATGACCTGGCCAGGTTAGTCATAAACTATTCTGGTCATTTTGGGAGTTAATCTTTTAACTGGCAGATGAGTTTTCCAGAAGAGAATGGTTGCTAAATTAGCCAATTTATTTGTAGTTCTTTGAACAGTTTTGTCCTACTAAGAATTGTATGTGTGTGTGTGTGTGTGTGTGTGTGCATGCTTGTGTGTATTCCTAAGAAGACAGGTTTGGCAAAAGTGAGCAAAGAGAAAGTCTATCTGTATATTGTAAATAACAGTACTAACAATCACTTCAATTATGATTTGTTTGTCTCAACAAAGCAAGATATTTAAGTCTGAGATATTGGTTTTAGAAAAGTTGCATCTGGTAACTATGTTTGATATTCTTGATTTGTCCATTTTTACATGTCATCCTCTTGGTCTCCTGTCCTATTCACATATCTTTTCATTTCTAAATACTGTGCTATATCTTTTCAGAAAATCAATATTCTCCTGTAAAGGTTTTGGTATTATAAAATATTAATTTATCCTTTCATTATAGACTATTTTCTTGTTGCTTTATTACTATTAATAATTAAGTTTAAAAAGATCCCCTTTTGAGACTTACATTAAAAATACACTACAGTTAAAAACATAATGAAATAAACATTCAAATGGAATGAAATATTTAAAAGCTCAGAAAACTGGCTTCAATAAACCAATGGAAAGAAATTTATCTTATGCTGACTTCTGGGAAAAAAGGAGACCTGTAATCACATCTGGAGGATACTTTCCCAAAGGTGGTCGCTTCTGTTTAAACACCCCCTGCTCTTGAGTTCTATTTTCTTGACTTTTATTGGTCGTTCTGTCATTCTGAAGGATGAAGGGGAAAAGTTGAAGAGATTTTGAAACATCTAAATGAAGAAATGTCTCCTCAAACAAAATAATGTTAGTAAATGTACTTAACAATCTTTTAATAGCCAAATTAGATGACTCCATGTCTGGTTTGATTTGGCTAGATCTAATTTATGTGATGCCTTCAGCATAATGTATCAGATAGTGCACTTCAGTCAATACCATTCCTTGATGCTGGAGACAGTGTTAAGGGGACCAGGGGTCATATCTTTGGTTTTGCTTGACATTCAAATTACCATATAGTTTATCTTTTAAGAGAAAAATCTGAAACTAGATAGTCCAAAAGATAATAATCATGAGGATTGACCTAATGTTTGAAACTTCTTCAGAGTCACTAAAAGAAAAAAACATTTCAAAACAGTATTGAATGTAAATAAATAAATACCCCTACATAAGAAAGAGTAACATTTTATGTTGTGCCTAAAAATATAGATGTAATATTTTTATAATAGATGACTACAATAGGAGATATATCTCACAGCTGTAAAGATGCCTGCCTGTAACTTTGTCTGATATTGCTTGAGAAGGAAATTAGACAGTCAACTGAGATGATTCAAAAACCAGGTAACAGTTCCCTTCAAATGCTCACTTAACTCTAGCTAGAGCCTTTGGCCACTATACTCACTGAAGCAAGTTCCTAATCACCCACATTGATCCCTTTATCTCAATATTTCTTTAGGCTTGAGTTTTAGATCATCAGTACTTTATGTCTAATACCTAATAATTTGGAAACCCAGGAAGAGAGAATTATTTATCTAATTATGACATAAACTGGAAGATTTTTTGCATATTCCTACTAGTGATTATTTGGTTAAAAATTGGTATTCCTGTTATGCTATTCTTTGGTGTTCTTGTGTGCTGAGAAAGTGCAGAACTGAAAAAGAAACCCTTCTGTCACAAACACAGTCAATAAGGTACAGAGGGAAATACAACCTGGGCCTGAAAATCATCCTTCAAACCAGGGGAAGAAACCGAATAGAGTCCAGACACGTTCCTTAACGCGGCACATGCGTCGCAGAGGTAAATGGAGGTCTGAGTAGTCTCTAAGGCACAGACATATGTCCTGGCTTCTGATGGTCACAGTAGCTGGTGGACGACACCCTGGAACCCAGGTATTCCAAGGCTGTGCCTCCTTATTCTTGCACATGTCGTCCATGTGGACATCAGCATCTCTGTGTTCTTTGTCCAGAATGAAGCTCTGAAAATCAGTCTTTCTTATAATAACCTGTGTTTTATGTGAATTTTCAGCATAGAAATTTAGTCTTTATTTTAATCACCTGTGCCTTGTGTGAATTTTCAACATTGAGAAAATATATAAAACAAACCAAAAATATGCCCCTTATTAAGTTTTCAGTTACAAAAGCCTTCTTTGTATTTATTTGATATTTTTAAAAAATTACTTCACTTGAAGTGTAAAATGTAGTCAAATCATCTTTAAACTGAAATGCAGATACAATCAATATAGTCAGGGTTGCAATTATGACTGGCTTTTATTGCTACTGATGATACAATTTTTCAATCAAATCTTTTTCTCTCTTTTGTCATTATAATAAAATGTTTACTATTTTAAGTAATATTACTGTACTTGTAATCATTTTTTCGTGTACATTAATTTTTAATGTTACAAAATACCTTTCTGAAATATTATAAAAAGCCAGGCATATTGTGACATATTTACTGATGGTTGGATATATGTCACATGAGCTTTGTCTGATATGATTTGAATATGACTGATTATAGTCATGCTGTGTGCACCCTCCCACAAGATCAAAATACGCTTACTTAAGATAAAAAACATAAAAGACTGAGTCCACAAAAGAAAGTCAAATAAACAAATAAAAGGTGGATTCATTTAAAATTCAGAAAATGAATTCTTTTGCTGTGCATGACAGAAGCTCATGCAAGAATGGGAGAAAAGCATGTGAAATGTTCCAAGGCTAGGAGGAGTTTTCCAAGTCACACCCCTGTGTGCTGTTTTGTGGGTTTTCATTTCTTGTGCCTTTTGTGGTACATGGTATATGAAGATTTCTAGCTGTCAACTATTTTAGGAATGGTTTTACTTGTCAATATTGTTTCATTCATTTGTTTCATGAATTAGATTTGTTCTTTCTTGTAGCTGTCCTAGCTCCCTTCCTCCCTCCCTCCGTCCCTCCCTCCTTCCTTCCTCCCCTCTCCCTCTTCCTTTTTTCCTCTCATTATCCTTTTCTTCCTTGCTCTTTCATTCTTTTATTATGATTTGATTTCATATTCACACATGTTTGAATCTAATCCATGCCCTACAACTGGGAGAGGGAAAATTGCCTTTCTTCAGGGATGCTGTGCTTGAGAGGTAGCAAGAACCAGGAGACAGTCCTGAATTCATGGATATGGACGCAGCACTAAGTGGACTCGGTGACTATTATATTGAGTGACAGAGAGGGAAAGAGAGAAGGGGGGGGAGAGAGAGGGAGAGAGAGATTATGAAGTTGGGAGGAAAATGTTGGGTGAATTCTTAATAAAACAAATTTTCTGTAATTCATCATTCTCAGAAAACATAATCCATGTTAAACTTTTTATACACTGAGAACAAAGCCTCGGGGTGGATAACACACCAGCTGTCTACATTAGGTGGGTGCGTAACACTGGTCACGCTGTGCCCAGAGCACACGCTGCAGCCCTTGGTACCTCAGTGCTGGTGTCTTTATGTATTTTAACCTGACTGGTCTCCTGTTGGAATGACAGGACCCTAGGTGTGTCGTTTTCCTGATCTCAAACCACATCTATTCAAGAATCACCCCCCACCCCGGACCTGCCCCTCTCTGTCTTTTGAAACACCAACTATTATTTTTCCTGTTGGAAGTTTCATATTGGTATGAAATTTTGCTTCTTCTTCTTCCAGCTGCTTGAACCTGCCATTATTTCTGATTTCAGAGTCATTTCTGCCTGACCCCCATGTCATCTCCCAAGACCTTCTTTCTATTACTTCAGGAAACCACTCCAATACAATTTTTCCTTTCAAATCCTAAAACACATTCTGCCAAATCAATGCAGTCACCGATAAAATATTCAAAAGTCATCTTAAGTCAATTTGACTTGCCTCTCATATTTACAGTTGGATATGCATTTCTTGATGACTGGATTGGTTTTCACTCCTGGGTCTTGGTGGCTGTGCTTGTTTAGGTTTCTATGGTTTGTACTGTCTGGTTTCCATGGTGACTGTGCTTGTTTAGGTTTCTATGGTTTGTACTGTCTGGTTTCAGTGGTGACTGTGCTTGTCTATGTTTCGTTTCCATGGTTTTCATGGTCTATCTGGTTTCCATGGTGACTGTGCTTGTCTGCTTTACATTCATCTCATTGAGTATTTCTTCCTAAACTCTTCCACTGTTATGTCCATGGCTGACACAGCTCAAATTTCAGCTGTTGGTCCACTTTGAGTCTAACTGCTCTCCCTGTATCAGTCCTGTGTCTTGAAACAGACTCTGCAGGATGCAACCTCAGAGTGGTATTTGTTTTATTGTGCCTTCTCCTGATACTGAAGTTACTTATCAAAGGCCCTTTGAACTCTTCTCAAGCTTACCCTGTCCACGTTAAACAGGATCCACAGTGCTGAGATCACTCTTACTTAGCCTGGGAGGGTCAGTCAGCGGCAAAACGACGCCCCTCCTAGTCTGTCCCGGCCACCATGCCAGCTTAGTCAACACAACATTACCAGGGTTCCTGGCTGTTCCTTTCCATTCTACCAGCTAAGTCAAAGGTAAAGTTATCTGATGCTCTGTACATTCCGTTGTTTTCAACTCCTAAAGAAATCTGGTCAGTTTCCTCATTCTTGCCGAAGCAATGCTGTTCGAGGTCCCACTGCTGACTTTGTAGACAGACCCAACAGCCCCTGCCTGATCTAATAATGTAACACTGAAATTTCATTCAATTGTCTGTAGAGAGAAACTGTTAACATGAACTGTAACAATATGTATATCAAATCATGCTACTGATAAGCTCAATCATTTCAGTGGTTTTACCTACGACTCAGAAAATACCCCAAATTCCTTATAATTCCTTACTAATAATTTAAATTGTACTTATTTTCAAATTAGAAAAGTATTCTAGCTAAAATCCAGGGAAACACAGCAGGACCTGGACTTCCACGGCGTGGCTGCCTTTACCATTTCCCATCCACACGTTCTTCCCAAGCATACCGGCATGCTACAAATAATGGTGGAGACATACGTGCTCGTGAACTACTCTCAAGTCCTGCAAATCAGGCCTTGAAGCTACCCACAGGGGGACTCCATCAGCTCCCCATCTCCTTTCCTACCTTCCTAGAGCTTTCCAGACAGAGCTGTTCAAAAGCCAGCTTGACAATATTTTCCTTTGGCTTATGACCTCATACAAGTGTCAGAGTAGATATATTATGATCTTATTGTTTGTCTCCTACCATCAGAATATAACGTCCTTATGAAGAAGTATTCTTCTGAATGGAGAATCTCTAAGCTATTTGTGATTTAGTTTTAAGGCAGTGTATTTATTGTTTTAGACCTTGCATAGGCTTATATGGATTTTGTCCAATCTTTCCCAAACCACCCGTGTCTCTAAACTCTCTCTCTCTCTGTCTCTCTCAAACCCCGATACACAATTCTGTACATAATATTATAATGTGTTTAATTATATAATAGCTCCTTGATTAAAAAAATACAAAATTTTATAATAAAACTTCTACTGAAATCTCATGAATATTCTTCAGATATTAGCATTTATTTCTCTCCACATTTATGTATATACATGCTCATGTGTATCTTCATCATGAGTATAAATACATATATATACTGGGAGGAGAATATATATACATGCTGAGAGGAGAAGCATCACTTCGGGTTACTCATTTCAAAATACTGGAAAGATAATAGTATTTAAACTGGCAAAAATCTAACATATTACTGCCCTCTGCTTTAATTTGATCTTATATCCTAAATGTCATGAGACATGTATTGTTTGATCACAGTTAAGACCAAATGTCTAGCAAGAATCAACTTCGGGGAAGAGAGTCTTAAAGGCAACAGGCCCGTGAGCCTCCTTTCCTGTGTCTGAGTGGACTGGGGAGCAGAGAGGGGTGCTCATTCACCCACATTCCCCCTTCTCCCATTTTCATTTAGTTCATGACCCAACTTCATTGGATGACATCACAGACATCAAGGACAAGCTTTTTCATAATCCTCCATGAAACACGCTCATAGACAAACCTGAGTCTCTGTTCACTGATGCCCCAGATAGCCCACATTTCTACTACTTAATCACGAAGACCGAACATTATATTTTCTTGGCATGTTTTCATATGATTAGAATATGCCCCATGTCTGATACTTGTTTTGGTTGTGGAAAATCACTTAAAAAAACAGCTATGATTTTTTAAGATTTATGTGTTTTATGATTAGTTTTGAATTTATATGTATGTATCTGCATATGAGTCTGCCCTGTGGTCAGGAGTAAGGAAGGCAGAGGTGTGTGACACATCCCTTTAGGCTGGAGTTAGAGGCAGTAGCTAGCAGCCTCACGTGGATGCTGGGAATAGAATTTGGGTCCTCTGCAAGAGTTCATCTTTGAGCCTTGTTTCCCATCTTGATCAACTATCTCATAAGCAAATAATTACTCTATTATTTAAAAAGTTTTCTATATATTAATAGTTAAATTTGACATATCTCCATCTGCATAGTCACTTAAAGTAATATTCATTTTCCATAGATGAAGAAAGAATACTCTTCTAGTCTATGATGTCTTTTTAAATGATGAATGTTTTAAAGTGAATCATAGTGTATTTCATACAGAATATCTCAATCAGTCTGTTCTTAACTGCTGAGCCATCTCTCCAGTCCAAAAAAGTATATCTTAAATAAATAAAGCTAGATATGGTAGCTCTCAGTCGCATTCCCAGTACTTGAGAAGGTTAGAGATGACTGTGATGTTGAGACCAACCTAAGCTATGCTGCAAGACCCAGGCTCAGAAAATAAGTCAAAACAAAATTACCTACTTTAAATAAATAAAGTAGTTTTATGTGTACATGACATGGATATTCATAGATTACACATTCTCATATAATTTAATTTACATAATTATGTTCACAATGTACACATATAATTCGGATTAATATATTTTCCAGAGATTTGACTGATATAACCAAATGAGAAGATATTTTATAAAGAATTCTATATCCCCATATTTAGGTCAATATTTTGGTAAGATTGCTTCTAGAAATACTTTTTCACTCTTCTTCCATAATGGGATCTTTATTTAGAAAGAAGATTTATTTTCTGAAGTTATCCAAGTACCAAGACATCAAACCAATTGGTTCACCCAGTTTTAGCATCATAGACCCAATGAGTGTTTGCTTTTGTATAAAAGGACCAAAATGTTTTGAGATGCGGAAAAAGATTCAACCTGAATCATCTAGACCCAACCTGAAGTTTTAAGCCGATAATATCATGTCATCAATGGAGTAATAGGCTAAGCCCACAATAAAGCATTCTCAAAATAATCAGATTCTCTTTTTACACTGAGATAGATGCCTTGGTGTGGTAAATGAAGGAAGGAAGTGTCTATCTGGGCTCCCAGATTGAGGGCATGGCCCATCATCCCAGGGTATCATGGCAGAGAGAGTTTGAGGCTGCTGGTCATGTGGCATCTGCAGTCTGGAAGGAGAGATGATGAAGGCTGTTTGTTCCTACTTAGTTTTTTCCTTCATATGTGGTCCAGAACCCCAATCCAGGGAACAGGGCCACTCTCATTTAGGATAAATATTTCCACCTGAATTAACCTAACCTAGATAATCCTACACAGGAATGTCCATGGGTTTCCCTCTTCAGCAATTCTAGATACTATAATAGTGACCATCAATATTAAATACCATGTACACTGTGTCTCCTAACACCCTGGACTTGTTTGTTGATAAATAGTAGGATAAAGTACAAAGGAAATGCTACTGTCTCATCTTTCTAAAAGAATTAACTGTGAACACGAATTCTTTCCACTTTCTGGTTAAGCTGTGAGTATGAATCAATTTCCATTTCTTTTACAGACAGAATCATAGCTTGTCCTGAACGCACGATGCTCTTGCCATAGCCTAGTATTGATTGTTTTGTTATTTAGCATTATAATAAATTATGTTTATAACATTTTAAGTGAAACTTGAATGATACACATTATGCTATTTCAGTTATTAAAAATACTATAGTATATTTTAGTGAATTCAGCTACCGTTGATCTTGTTATTACCTCCATAGTTATTTCTGTGTATTATGTATATTAATATTATTGGGGATTCTTCCAGGATAGATTATTGGACATGTTATAAGCTCATTTCCAAAACACTAATTGATACAATACTCCCTTATATCTAAGCTATACTATGAGGATTTTTCCATAAACATGATTTGATGATAATAACTGTCAGAGACATGGAATTCTTTTGTTGTGGATTCAGTTGTGACAAAATTGTAGATATCTTGAAACTCTAACACTTGGTACCTCAGAATGTTATATCACTTAGAAAAACGACTGTTGATGACTTAAAGAGTTTAGAGCAGGACACACTGGGATTGGACAGGGAGTTAATCATCATGAGAAGAGAAAAAGAGACACAGATACATGACTAGGAAAGGAAAGTTTTGTAAAAATGGAGACATGTTTGAGGTTCTGTACAACATATGCAAAACCACAAAAGATTACAGTTAAATCATCAAAAACTATGAGGTAGGCTACATGGAAATGGTCCCTCCTGTCAGCATCACAACTAAGTATGGCTTTTCTGAATTATTGATTATGGATTTCCAGTTTTAAGATAGGCCATCTCCCAGAATTTTTCATAATAAATCTGGGAAAATCTTCTGCCTATAAACCATATTATTATATATATGCTGCTATAACTCCCTGAACACATCCATGCATAAAACCAACCTTTTATTCTCTATAAAAGAAATCTAATATTCTTCCTTGTTTCTTTCATTAACCTCTGTATATTTTAATCACCTCTCTTGTTAACCATCTTTTAGGATTTACAAAAAAAAATGTTCTAAATTTATTTAAAATATTCAGTGAATCAATATTCTTATTCACCCTCCTTCTAACAAAAATAATAAAATTTATATAAACTTCAAAAGGATGGGTGGTTCTGGAGCATTTATTATGAAAAGAACTGTTTTATATATCGAGGGGAAATATCTCAGCTACTGCAGATCAGTACTGAGCTCATTTGGTGAGTTATGGTTTAGATTAACGTGTTATTTACATTTGAAGCCTTCATTTTTTTTCAGCTGAGATGTTTAAAATGAATTTTAATAACAAACTGCCAACTTATTCATTTCAATTGATTTATAGCAATGTTTAGAGAACTGAAAGTGTTGACTAAAATAACTTGCTGTTGTAGTTGCCGTCCACACTGTAAATTTTGTAGTAGCTTAATACTTTCTTTATCCTTGATAGAAAATGAACCTTTATTTAATTCACAAGTAATGTAGGGTAAGGTGAAGCCAGCCCTTGGGTAAATTTTATTATGTCCAGTGCCTCAATTATGCAAGTTAATGAAGACACTTGCTTTCAAAGAGACTTCCTCACCAGGAGAAATTGTTTGGTCTTTTTAGAAAATAAACAATATTACCTTTATTTCATTATTTGATCATAAAGATTCTCTCTGTCAAAATTCTGCTTGACTCCTCCAAGCTCTATTTTGACTAAGGCCACAATCTTCGGTTTTGCATCACAGTCTTGGGCTTTGCATCCATCCTTTTAGAGTACATTTTAGGATCCTAGTGTGGTATTATAGGGTTATAATCAGAACAACCACCCAGCTCTGTCAGGATGATCATGAGTTGTAGGACAGCCTGGGCCATATAGTAAGTTCAAGATCATCACACATTATATAGCAACTTCAGGGTTGTATAGCAAATTGAAGGCCAGCCTTGGCCATATAGCAAGTTCAAGTTCAGCTCCCCCTATAGGGGGAGTCCAAGAACAGCCTGGGTCTTATAGTGAGTTCAAGAACCTGGCCAATACACAAACTCAAAGCCAACCTGAGCCATCCAGTAAGGCCCTGTCTCAAAATATCCAAGAAACCTCCAAACAAGAACACACTTCTATTAGCAATTCTTATAAGACAATTTAGTTACCAACATTTTTTTCTGGTCAAATTCCTCATTCCCTGACTCTGCTGCCTGACCACCATGGTAGCCTTCAAGCAATGACCCTGTGGTGTAGACTGAGCTGGACCTCACCTCCTTTTATACTTGCTCTCAGTTTCCTCCTCTGTTGAATATTCCTGCTTATCCATGCTGACTTTGAAAATAAGGCCGATTTTATACTGAGACCTATTTTCTCTGATTGAAATAGCTTTCTTCTTAAGAGTAGTATTTATTTTTGTCATTTTAGAATAAAATGTCTCATTCTTTTTAAGATGAGATAGATTAATTTTTTCTTTGAAAAACTGTATTGGGCTTTTTTTGAAAGTCAGTTTTTCATCCTTTCCATTTCTACAGGCTGGATAAATCATAAGTAAAGGCACTTAACACCAATTTACAGGTGTTTACAAACAAAGACATTGCAAAAGAGAAATACTTTAAGACTCAGGAGAATACAGATCTCTTCAATCAAGTACATTTTTGAATAAAGAGAAGTCTACCTTCCCTCTGGAGGAGAGGATGGTGCACCAGTTCTCTCAATTTGGGGATTACTGTCTTTGGGGAAATACACTCCACTATATGTGGAAGTGCCATCCGCCCTGCACTAAGCTCCAATGTGATACTGGAGACTGGGGTATGGGCATAAGCTGTTGCTTTGCAGATTTTGCAATGTCTAGTATACTGTGCCTGACCCAGAGATAATGGACATCACATACACGTACACACATTTTCTCACATCAAAAGCACACGTTTGAAGTAGGAGGTTCCCACCCACTATGAACAATATCATCCCTAGGTAGGTAGTCCTAGAGTCTACAAGGCAGCTTGAGCCTACAGGTAGACAAGCAAGCTGTGTTTCTCTCTGGTTTCTGTTTCAGGCTTCTGCTTTCCTTTCTGACTTGACTTGCCTTAACGATTAACTTAGTTAACTTAGTAGCTCTAAGATAATGAAAGTTCATGCTCCTCTGACCTAACTGCTTTTGGCCTATCAGATTTCTGTTACAAGTCCAGAACGTGGATGCAAATTTAAAATGTTTTGGAAGAATTTATAATATGAAATATATATTTCATCACAATATTCAATGTAACTAATATTTTGGGTTTGAAATGCAACATGGCAATCTAACAACCTGTCCTGGGTCTTAGACAATATTCCCAGCACCATTAAGGAGTAAAGAAACATTAGGTTTGGAATTTCAAGAGATTTAAAATCAAAAGAAAGAAGATTGATGAAATGGCAAATGTTTGTCACTTTTGAGAGCTTGAATAGAGAGTGCACAGAAGTCTCCAGCAGTTTCCAGAGAAGCCTCTGGATGGGACAGCTGAGCTTGTTAGACAACGAATGATGGTAGAGTAGCTCTTGAACAAGTCTTACTGGTATCTCAAATGGGTGGATTAAAAGGATCACAAGCTGTTCTAGTTTTCTTTCTGCTAATGTGACAAAAAATACTCTGACTGAAAGCAACTTAGGGGAAGAAAATGTTTACGTGACTTACACTTCTAGATTGTAGTCTGTCATTGATAGAAGTCAAGACAGAAACTCAAGTAGGAACTGGAAGCAGAACCTGTGGAGGAACCTGGCTTGCTGGGGCTCATGTTTAGCCAGCTTTCTCATATAACACAGGACTACACTCCAAGGGAAGGTGCTGTCAGTAGTGGGCTGAACCCTTCTAATATGGGACAGCAGTGAAGAAGATCCCCCACAGACCTTTAGACAGGCCACTCCAATGTAGACAATTCCTTACGAGGCTTTCCTCTCAGATGACTCTCAGATGTGTCTAATTGTGAATTAAAGCTCACCTGGAAACAATACAGTTGGGGAAATAGTTCATAACTGAGAACACTGATTATTAACCTGGTTTTGGGTCAATGAGTAGAGCACGAGGAAGCAGTGGGACTCCTGGTGGAGAAGCTGTCTGTCTCCAGCAGTCAACAGCACTGCCTCCCGGTCTGGTTTCTCCTTGTGTCTCAGGTGTTTCCTGGAGGAACAGCTGCCGTGTTTTCCTGACTTGTGGTAATAACCCCGGGGCAGAGAATTAGTTCAGCTTCAGATCTGATCTTCCAGGCTTCAGTAGATTCTAACCATGGAAGCACACAGACGGGAGCATTCATTATTCTTCAGCTACTAGGTCATTATTCAACACTGGTCGGTAACGGCCAGAAAGGCTTTCTAAAACCAGAGGCTGTGCCAGGGATTTGGCTCAGCTGGTAAAAGTGTTTACCGTGCACGCCTGAACCTACTATAGATAAAGAAGTAGAAAGAGATAACTGACTCTGAAAAAAGAACTGATTTTGAAAGTTCTTCTGACCTCCAAACGGTACGATTGCACAGGTAGACCTGCACTCCACACACACACACACACACACACACACACACACAATGATAATAAATAAAATTATAACTGTACACACCACTGGTCTCACCAGTCCAGGTTGCTGAACGAAGTAACACTGACGTGCTTGTCGAGATGCTCTAATGTTGGAAAGAGAGTTCGTGGGAACCAACTCCGGTATGTATCGATACAAGGCCTGCTCCACAGGAGGGGATCCATGCCTCCTGCCACAAACTTGTTAGAATCCCATGACTGTTGGAAATTATATCACACGCCTTTAGTCCCAGGCCTTAGGAGGCAGAGGAAGCTGACGTCTCTGAGATATAGTGAGTTCCTGGCCAGCTGGGGATACAGGGAGACCCTGTCTCCAGGAACAAAACAAAACAAAATTAACAGCAACAACGAAAATCCCATGACTTGGATTCCATCTTAGAACCTAGTGGGGAACCTACTGTTATCATTTTCCTAAATGATCATGCTGTCAAAATGCCTTTTAAATATCTATGTTTGTGCCCATAGATACATGTCACTCTCTTTTCAGAGAAGCTCCTTTTTACAGCAGACAGTCGTTAATCCAGAGGCTCATAATTGGTCACAATAGAAGCATAATTAACTATTATGTAAGCAGCTGTGGATGAATCATCTATATCAGTCTCTCATCATCCTCGGCTCAGGGGACCTCTCAGAAGGGCGGGAAGAATATGAAAGCTGCTGGAAGGGGAGGAGAGCTGTGTGTGATGTGGCTGTTGTATGTGTTGGCACCTCGCCACCTTCCACCCCCAACCCCCACCCCACCCCACAAAGGAGGCTACTTGCACAAAACCTGTATAGATCAAGCCAGTGAAATAAAATCCTGCATGGACGAGGGAAGGACTAACACTGCAGCATCTGGGAGATGCTACTGGCAGTTGATGGCTGTTAGGGAGTGCCATTGTCTCTCTCCTCCAGGGACACTGTCATTTGTATATTGCTCAATTCTTAGTAGATGTCCCAACGCCCATCTACATGTGTGCCAGACTAATTTAATGCAGAAGGTTATGCATAAGAAAGAAGAAGAGGACATAAAGTTGGTAGGGAGAAGGAATTGGGGGTCCTGATGGGAGCTGGGGGGAGATACCATTGGACAGATATGCTAAAGAGATGTTATTTAATTATAAAATATAAAATTATAAAATATAAAAGTTCCAATGGACAAATAAATATTATTGAAAAGGATAAACACGTGCATATATAAAATAAAAAAGAGACTGAAAAAACAAATAAGCATAGCTATATATACAGGCCTCTCTGAGGATAGTTATCAGAATTCTGTAGCCATAGAGTATAAAAATAGTTAACATTTGAACTATATTTTCTCATTGGATATATTAGAATGGTGATTGAAGCAGAGACCCCTGTCTGCTTTGGGTGATGAGTTCAGAAATCAGTTGTAAATGGACAAAAGCACATGTGTTACAACTACATATAACTACACACAAATATATTAATTTACCCGTGCAGAAAGCATATTAAACTGCATTTAACTACACACAAATATATTAACTTACCTGTGCAGAAAGCATATTAAATTATGCTTGAAAGAACAATTGCTAATATGTCATGGGTATTTTATATGAATGTTTACACTCACTTTCTCATAAAAATGCTAGAAATAACTTGTTAAGACTATTTACAGCTGGGGCTGGAGGGATGGCTCTGCATTTAAGGGCACTGCCTGCTCTTACAGAGGACCTGGGTTCAGTTCCAGCACCCACGTGCTGGCTGACAACCTCCAGAATCGTGGGTTCCAGTGAATCTGATGCTCTCTTCTGCACTCTCAGGGAACTGCACACACAGGAGCGGCTATATACATGCAGGCAAAGCACCCATACTCTAAAAATAAAAATAAATAAATTTAAGAATAAATAAAGACTATTTACTTCTCAAATAAAACCAAGAAAAATATTTTTCACAGCTATAGATTCTTTTTCAACTTTCAAAATATTTCAAAATTTATCAATTTACTGGTTTAAGGTGAAGGAAGATGGCAAAATTGATCCTGAACCACCAAATTCAATGTTTCTGCTTAACTGTTAAAGTGGCTTGGTGACTCTCTCCTGTGTATTGATAAACGAGGCAGCTCACACTCAGGACACAGTGTTACTGAAAACGAGTGCGGACTATTCTGAAATCCCCAACACTACAACTCCCTCACATTTCATACTTGTGATATTTGTTGTTATGGAAATGCATGTTATCAGCATGCAAATTTCACCATATATAATATATATTATGAAATGTCATATATAGCAATGCACATCTGTATCTTCACAGTTAAGAAACTAAAGAACAAACTAATGTATTACACACAGTTTCTTGCTCTTTGCATGCATACATGTTCAGACATATGCAGCTTGAAGACCGACCCTCGCAGCCATGTTTCTGAATGTCCACTTCTGCTCATTACGATATGTACACTTGCAGAAGTTGAAGTATCAGATCTCAGCTTCTTAAATATTGTCTAATGTTGTAGAGAAAATAAGCAGATCAGACAGGCTTCATCCAGCTTCCTCTAAGGATGAGGAATCAGGAAGGACATCCATACAGTTTTCAATGTCAATTGGCTACGTTTTCTGTGGCATGAATTTGAGGTGACCTATTATTACTGCTCTTTTCAAATCAGGTTCGCAGAAATAGGTCTGTGAATAACTGAGATAACTAAGCTGGCCAAAACTGCAAAACTATAATTCAGCATAATCATGTTAATAGATCTGCACTCGTGCCTTGCTAGTGGAGAATTATGTTAAATTCCTAACTGTGCTATTCTGATCACTACCTACCTAATAACTCTGTTCATTGGTGACAATATTTTAGACAATTCCTTTCTAATAGACTTCATAGACAATGTGATGCTTACACCACACCATTTGTGTAAAATACAGATGGTCACAAACTCTGTTTTGCCTAATCTACTTCTGCTTGTAGAAACAGGCTGCACATCCACTGTGTGGATGCAGATATTTTATTCTGCAATGATTTTTGTCTTTAAGCTTCATCTTAGCCACACAGTGGAATGAGAGTGAAGGTGGTGGGATCAGACGGTGTTGGAATCCTGCTCTGCTCACACCTTAGTGTCCTCGTGGTCAGTTTATCTGTCTCTTTGTGCTCAGTTTTGGCCAGATGTTCTGCACACTGACCCGCTCTCAGAAGACATCCCATCTGGCTGCCTGAAGCCCGGTGTTCCCAGGCCTCCTGCTTTGCTTTCCTGCTCGCTCCATCTTACTGCCCTTGGTCCCCTGAGGACCCTCCATGGAAGTGCATTTGAACTTTGTGCATGCCCCCGACACCTCCTTCCCTCCCCAGCATTATCCTCTTTGTTCCAGACAGTCTCACTCTCAATTTGCCTCTTTAACAGGTGTGATTTTACCCAGCTGTGTATAAACCTAAGTGAGGTCAGTTGAGTAGGGACCCAGGAGCCTGTCGGACTCTGTTTCCATGTGGTCATGCATCTCCTCCTGGGGCTCCTACAGTCTTTCTGACACCTCTTCTGCCATGGTCCCAACCTCTGGGTGGATGAGGTTTAGCATAGGAGTCCTGTCAAGGGACTCACAGTCTGCAGCCACTTTTTCTCTACACTTTGGTCACTTCTGTCCTTCTGTGTCCATCACCCTCTAATGAACAAGGAAGCTTTGCTGATGACATTGAGAGGAGTTAGTGTTCTACCTATCCCCTTGTTCTGCTAGGTTCTGTGAACCTTACGTATAGAGGTTGCATTGTAGGTGTGTCACTCAGGGCTGAGCATCTCAGGACACTCATTCTCTATGTGTCTAGTTGTAGAATTCTGAAATACACTCCAGATCTGCTGCAAAGAAGTTTCTTTGGTGAATGGTGGAGGACATACTGGTCTGTCAATATAAGAATCTGCATTTAGCACACATAAAGGAATTACTGATGTGACAGACTTAGGGATTTTCTTTATCTTTCTTCTGTTTTGGTCGCCTAGGTTACTTCCATAGCAGATACTGTAAAATGCTGCAGTAAACACTGACCAGCAAGTATCTCTGTGATCTGTTGACTTAGTGCCTTTAAAGTCTCTAAGGTAAGTAAATATCTGGGAGTGTATCCTGATTACATGCTAATTCAATTTTTAGTTTTTTGAGGAAACTCTATAGTGATTTCCACAATGACTGGACCGTTTTACATTTGTCCAAGTATGAGAATTCTTATATCTCTGTATCTGTATTTGTTTCTTGAGGACTTCCATTCAGAACAGGTCAGAAGGAGACTTAACACAGTCTTCATTTGTATTTCTCTGTGGCTAGTGGTGCTGAAAACCTTAGACCTTGCCTACTCCTACTCGTGTCTCATCTAGCTCAGAAAGCATGATGCTTTCCCTGTCCTTTCCTAGCTCTCTGCTTTTCACGTCTGCAAGAAATCCAACTTGGCCGCCCTATTGTCTTCCTTCTTGACATCCACTAAAATTGTGCTTGAGATTCCTTTAGAGTCTATAAGTTCTTTTATCTAAAATACTCAGAACCTACAAAGGAATTCTGTGTCTCCTTATAAAAGGGGACACTTGGATTTACTCAAACCATAGTATTATACCTTAGTAGGTGTTATTTTCATGCAGTGCATATTAAATCTAATTCTATTTTCCATGTAAAATCATCCAATATCTATATTAAATTGCTTCCTTAATTTATTCATAGAGTAATTATAATCAGTATAGAATAATGAACATATTTGGTTAACATTTGCCTGTTTGAGAATATTCCCAAATTCAATGTGCTAGAAGAGTTTTCAGTGAATTTTATTGAATTTTTGTGTGTTTCATACAGAACATCTTAAACATCTTGATATCCCCTTCCCTACTGGCTATTGACACCCTCCTTAACTCCTCCACTGGATTTCGTGCACTCCATCATTTGTGTTAAGGTCTATAGAGTGAAGTTAGTGTCAAAAAGAAAAGAAAAGGAATGGTCTGAATTTCCGTTGCTGGAGGTATACTGTGAGTTCTACGTCTACAAGGAGAAATTCTTGAAAGGAATTTTCAGAGTGCTTCCAGCAGAACAGACCTTGTCTATGCTCTAGAAAGTGCCTGATACCCAGGAGGTCAAGGGACCAGAGGAGACCCATTTTTCAAAGCTTGGCTTTGCCTGCAGGAGTAGCTCAGTGGGAGTTTTAGCAGATCCTATTGTCTGTAAGGCAAGGTTGATTTATTGTTTTTAGGGTGTTCCTAATTCTTTTTAAAGCCAAATATTTTTCTTTTGAGGCCTGAGCACTTAAGGAAATTAATTTCTCAGATTCATTTACCACGTGAGCCAAGTCCTGTACCCACACCTAGAACGCAAAAAGCGATAGCGCATGCTGCGTGCATCGTGGATAACAACACTGACATGACTTTTCCTGGGGAGACACCCTAGGCAGAGCACTGACCACCGACCAAAGCAACAATTCCACCCAAGTGTTTAGTGAACCAGTGAGTTTAATTTAGTCACAGGGGAGTGAGTGGTACACAGAGTTTTCCATCACTGAAATGTCACCCTAGCATGCCTGAAGAGTCCTGGAAGTTGTGTCACTGTCGCTGTGTACGCAGCACTCGGAACGCTAGGCTGGATGCAGAATCTCCTCTCCCAAGTGTCAGGAAATCCCTGGCCTTGGAAGTTGTGTTACTGCCTGAGCTTTATTAAGTTTCATGTGTTTCCAGAGTCTTCTGAGCTTCCTCCCTTCCCCAAGTAGGAAGTATTTCAACTTGCATGGCGTAGCTACAGAGAAACAACTAATCTGTGGAAACACACTTACACGTGAAATGGAAACTTCACGGGAACCATCAGTCCTCTATAAAACCAGGCATTTGGGACTTGTGCACATGAAGGATATCTTCAGAGTATATTAGTAATGAAAAAAAGAACAAAGTCTTAAATGACAGAAATCTAGGAAGTATGAATCAGAAAAGCATGGTTTATGTATACAATGGAATACTATTCACCTTTAAGAAAAACCAAAGGATGAAATCACAGGTAAATGCTTGGGGATGGAGACATTCTGAGTGAGATAACTCAGACTCAGAGGGACAGATGCAGCATATCTTCTCTCATTTGGTCCGGTTAGCTTTAATGCTTCAGATATGTAAGTTTCATTTGGAATACCCATAGAGGTCAGAAAATTAGGAAGGGGGCCTCTCTGGGCTCAAGGACAGAAGATAAAATGCAATGATTTAAAAGGAGAAGGGGAACAATGTAACAGAAAGTTAAGTGATGCTGGGAGGGCACTGATGCCTGGGGTAGGAAAGGAATAGTTCACAGTAAACGCCCTTTGAAAACATCCTATGGAAACCTACTACTGAAGAACTTCCTAAAATATATACAGGCACATATATAACAAAAGATTAAATTGAATTATTCTATAATGTGGTAACATCATATCCACTAGACACTGTAGGCTAACAAATAAAAATCCCAGTGCCAGAAATGCGCTACGTCTTTTGTGATTGTTGGCTACTGAGATTCCATAGACCCCCATATATTTAGGCTACTGCCTATGTTCCTGGTTTAGATACAGAACTTAATAGTAAGACCCTATTGATGGAAACACCATGTACTTGAGACACAGAAAACAGAAAATCCAGCTGGTGCTGACCTAGACGCTTCATCCCTACTGGTTCACTTTCATACTGCTAAAAGTTTCTGTGCACACTACTGGAAGAAAAAGATGATCCTCAATCTTACCCAGATGGGAATCTGTAAGCCGCAGTAGTTACCAGCCTGGCCAGACATGCCCACTATGGCAGTCATGGCAGAGATGCTATGGTAGTAATCAAACCTTTTCTGATTGGATTCATGGCTGCTCCACCAGATGAAACCAATAACTGGTACACTTATCTGGGACAGGACCCTCTGTCTAGACAGACTTGAGGGGAGAATCTACTACTATGAGTCTACTAAATGGTCATATTATTAACTGCCTTCTATTGACTTATCACTATAATCATATACTAATGCACCTCTCAACCCTCATCAGAGAAGCTTCTTTGGTCTGTAAATTGCAATTAACATAGACCCACAAGTGGTCAAAGTTCAGAGAATAAGAGACTGTAGAGTGCTTATCCCTACAGGAGACACCTCCATCACATCCTCCTCTCCCATGGCTCAGGGACATTGAGGAAGAGTAGTGTAAAGATCATGAGTCGTAGATGTTAGATGCAACAGATGACAGCAGGGAACAATGTTTTCCAGACACAGCAGGGAAGGTGCACGTTTGAACCCATGGCAGTGTGACAGCACATACAAAACCATCTCAAACATAGCCATGCACAGCATAGTGTAGAAGAGATGTGGGTAAGGTATCCCGACCTTACCTGAGAAGCTACTGACAATCAATAGCTGCTGTGAGCAGGAGAACCAGTCTTCTACAACATTATGGTCCTGGTAGGTCTATCAGGCTCCAATAGCTGGCCACACACCTAAGAAAATACGAGTGATACAAGTTGGACATGGTTGGTTTGGGGGGAAGAGCACACTGGAATGGGTTGATAGGGAAGGGGCTGGACTTAGGAGGAATCGGGAAGGGGAGTTAAATAGTATCAATAGACACTGTATGAAATTCTCAAAGAGCTAATCAAAAAAATCTAGGCTACATTCAGAGATTTTCATTTTTGAAAAATTGGGTGAAGCATATGTTTTAGGGCAATGAACTGATTGGAACCTGGGCCATCTCTGTGCTATAATCATTTAGCTTTGGAGGACACATCTATTTAAGTCACAGTCTTAAAGTGAAATCTATCTACTTATCAGGGTACGTTAGCATTCAAAATAATAGGATCGTTGTGATCCTTACATGAAAGTCGCTGTGCTTCATGCGGCTTCTTCCTACTCCTGCCCCGCATTCTGGGAGTTCATCACCATCCTCTCCCCACAGTTAATCGTGGGCTGCCATGATGTTCCAACATGCCATCAATTACCATGACAAAATACTCTGACCAATACCAGTTTGAGGAGGAATTATATCTCCTGGGTCACCATTCATCACTGAAGGAGCAAAAGGTAGAAACTCAGAGCAGGAACCTGCATGCAGGAGCTGAAGCACAGGCCATGGAGGAATGCTGATTACTAGCTTGCTCCCTTGATTGGTGCTCAGCCTGATTTCTTATACAATACAGGACAATCTGCTCAGGGATGAGCCTCTCTCAACCTAGATGTGTCAAGTTGACAACTGAAGCTATCCAGCACATATGATTAATAGCTAGATAGTGAAAAATAGATGATCAATACATAAACATGATAGATTCTGAATATTTAAAGTGATTCTTAATTAACACCCTTCATTCATTTATCAAGTACATAAGCTGAGTAAGAAAACTTCCATTATCTAAGAAATTGATGAAATTTGTTCAGGAAATTCCCTGGACCAAAAATGAACTCAGTTGTGGGAATGTCTTTTACAATATGGAAGTACTTTAGACAAATTACTTTTACCTAATCTTGCAACCAAATTGGTATCTTGTCCTGGTCTTGTTTATAATATAAACAATCTCAGTAAGCCAAGTGCTCATACTGCAACCCCGGCTTATGACATGATCATAAAGTCTCATGAACCTTCCTTGCCCTGTTTATAACAAGGCGTGTATGTGTGCTTGTTGACACATCAAGTTCTTCTGCTCATCTCAAGGTAAACAGTGAGAGAAATTGATGATGTCTATTTAAGGTTGTGTGTGTGTGTGTGTGTGTGTGTGTGTGTGTTGCTCTAGGTTAGAGATGAAAAGGGACATAGACTTCAAACCAGTGTCTGATTTTAATTCCCAGCTTCATGATGGATAGACTGTTTCAGGGAAACAAAGAGCAGGCCCTTGATATCAAGCACCGTTCTGAGAGAATGCTACAGGACTAGGTTCTTAGCCTTTTGCATCTGTTCTTGGCTGAAATGAAGGCAAAGAGTCAAGCTCTCTTTTTACAGTAATGTGACATCAGTAGTAATAGCCACACTTATCACCTATTTACAGTTCTAATTATCTCAAAGAGAGGCTTCTTGGGAACATCTTGCTAAGTAGACCTGGAATGCGTAATCAGTACAGTGAGTATTTGTGAGAATGGTGATAAAGTTACACCAAACCAGGAGATTCTATTCCCAAGCATAATTGCTTATGATTTTAGGCCAAATAAACAATTCCATGTACTTTTTTGTTTGGTTTGGTTTTCCAGACATTTATAAAATCCTAACATCTTAGCAGGAATTCAAGGACAACATATTTTCTTTTGCACAAATGATGAGTGATGTCTAATATTATTCTTGGATTGCTGTATTTTGAAATATGGTCTGGTCAGTTTCACAGTAAAATATTCAGAGCTTGCAGACATTCTATGTCTAACCGGTCATCTGCAAACAACAGCTTGCTGCATCTTCCTGCCTTCTGCTTTCATGTCTTCATATTTTATTACTTCTTTTCATAAATTAAGGAATATGATTTCTCTTTCTGAGGAAGGGATGTTGGGAACTAATGCTAGACCTCAACATTTGTTTTCAAGTTTTGGTTCTGTGTGAAATGATTCATTATCCTCCCTTTGTTATAGTCACAATATACTTGTGACTATTTCAGAAAAGCAGGCATCTCATTGTAGCAGTCAGTAAAGGCAGGGCACCATATTAATACTCTCTTAGTAAAGAATTCATGGAATTTATGGATGATTGGTAAGAATCTCCTTCTTTGAGATCATGATATTCATTTAGTGGATTTGTGTCTGACTGAATCACACATTATTTAGAAATGTTATTGCATTTCTAAGTAAACATTGACTAGAAAGAGAATCAGACAGATGTCACCTTTCTAACTTAGCATCAGCCATATATTTGTAGGATGAGTTAGAGTCACATGTCACTTCACAGTTTAGGTGTCTGTGCATTGTGACAGGTGGAGAGCAGAGGTCACTTCCACACCACTCTGACCTGCTGCTGATTTTCCTGGGGTGGAGTAAAGGGCGGGCCTGGGGTCATCGACTGTCACACTCTGAGGGCTCACTAAAGACAACAGAACACAGAACACAAATCTATGGTGATGCCATGAAAATAGGAAAAATATCTTCCAGATCTTCTTGGCAAAACTCGGAGAAAATTCTCCTTATGCATCACAAAAGTACAAAAAGGGTGGAGATTTTCTTCCACTCCAAGTGACTACATTACCTGCCCTTTCATGCTTTCACAGTTAGCTTCTTTACTGGTGGAAAGCAATCAATCTTCCAAAGTCGCCTGTGCCCTCAAGATCCACCTTGAGTCCTCAAAGAGGACTACCTGCCTGATGACTGTCAAAGAAGCATCTGCCTGACAAAAATATCAACATATTTTGAAGCATAAGTATGCTCTTGCTTCAGTGTTCCTTAAAAGTGCTCAGTAAGAAATTGGCAGAGCTCCACTCCACAGAATTTAGAGTAAATATTTGCCTGAAGAGAATAAAGAGGAATAAAGTGTCTGGAAGTCAAGAAACACAGACTATATGGTAGTATAAAACTGTGAATATGTCACTGAATACTAAATAGACACAAATAAGCTAAAATTTATAAACTCAGTTCAAGAACAACTGGCTCATGCTGATCAGACGTTTCCATTGAACTGCCATTTAAAAAATATTGTCAAAAACACATACAGTGTTTAGTACCATTTTACACAGTCCTTAATAGTAGTATTAAGTATGTTCAAACTGAATTGGAAGCATACTTTTCCATCTTGGTCGACTGGTATTCTATGTTTATTAAATACAGCTTTGTATTTCTCGAGTACCAGGAACAGAGTTTGAACAAAACTTTCAGTTACACTAAGAAAAATTGACTTTTATTTCCACACAATATTTTAACTCTTAATACCAGCAATTCTGGATTCCAGTTCAAATCAGTTTCTTACAGAAAGGATGAACAAAATCAAGACTTAATTGAATAGATCCCATCAAATGGGACGATCCTTCTTTAGTCTAAAGATTGGGCCATAAGTGTTTTGAGTTCAGGCATTAATAACAGTCTTACACATCCATAACCAAAGTAAATCAGAACTTTAAAACCATTTATTGTGCCATGCCAAAATCAACTACAAATTTCTCTAGAGCTCTGAGGCCATCATCTACTGCTTTTCATGCGTTTGTTGCTAACAGAACACACAACTCACAGTTTTCTATTACTAATATCTTTCCATATTGACATATTTATTTTCTTTCCTCTCCACACATCACCTTGAATCTTAACTTTTTACTCTTTTCTATTTGATCACATTCTGAGACCTGGCATTTAAATTTTTCATTGGGATAAAACACATTAAATGTGTAATAGCACCATAAACATTCTAAAAGTTCAGTAGTGTTAAGAGTAGCTACAGTGATGTGTATCCAAGCTCTGTATAATCTTGGAAACTGGAACTCTATATTCATTAAGCATAGCTTCCCATTTCTCTGCTGTCCCTATCCCAGAGAACTACCATTTCCTCTATAATTCTATGAATTTGACTATTCTTCATACATCGGGGGAATGGGGTCATACATTAACTTGAGACTATCTTCTCCTACTTAGATCAATGGACTTGAGACTCATCCATGCTGCAATAAGTTCGAGGTCTCCTCTCTACTTGGGGTTAAATACTATTATATTGTGTAAATATGTCACATTTTGTTTGTCTATTCATCCGTTACTGAAGATCAGGTTTGCTTCAACATGTTGACTGTTTTAAATAAAGCTACTATGAACACAGTGTACAAACATTTTTACAAGATCTTTTGCAAAAATTTTGAGGAAAATATATATATTTTCCAAGATGACTACTCCATTGTGTGCCCCTAATATAAAAGACTACACAATAATATCAAAATTGATAATAAAATGTAAAATAAAAGTTTATTTGTATCCACTCAGATACATAACTGTGCTTGACTTTAAAATTTAACCTCATGGATTTTTGTCTTAATCCATTGGTTAAATTAGCATGAAACTAACTTTAAACCAACACAGTTCCTCAATGTTGAGCTTCAGGATACTGGACTTGACTTATAAAGTAAGAACAAGAAGGACCTTCCTTCCTGGTCTGCTGTTCTGAGATTTATGACAGCTCAATCACAGTTTCCTTCTTGTCCACAGTTGTCAGGATTATTTAGGACAGTATCTACTTGGATGAATCTAGATGATATTACTTAACTTTGATTTCCATATTCCACATTTGAAAGTGTTCATACATGTGTGTCCGTGTATTTTTCTTAGAACTGCATATGCAATAAATGGTGATTTTCAAGCAATAAAAATTCTAAATTAAAGGACATATTAATAGAATTATATTTCCAATTAATATGTGCTGAATCAGAGGACTAGAGAAAAAGGGATACTTGTTCAACTGCATAAAGACTATTTTAGCCTGTGATATAAACAGTCAAGGAATGTTGTTAACATGCAGAAGGGCTCATGAGGATGAGAGGTTGTGTCACAAAACCTTCCTGTAGGAAAGTTGAGGTTATTTAATGCTACATATAAATATGATGCCATTTTCTTAATTTCTACAATATGAAAAAGTTTACATGAGACTTTAGACTTAGAATATTAAAAATTTCCTCTTTTCTTGTACAGTAGTTAAGATTTATACAATCTTCTTTAAAACTCACCCATATAACTGAACTTCAATAAGAACTGCAGTTCTTTAAGTCTTGTATCCTTATAAGGTTGACTACTTTCACAATGCTGTTTGGTAAATGAGTCTAATAAAATTACTTAATGTAATGTGAGTGTATGGCTTTAGGTAATACCACCCACTGTTTTCGAGACTCAGTTGGCATTTTCTGTGCTTATGGTTTATCTTATAAAACATATTATTTTCTCAAAGTTTTGCTAAAGTTAGCAAAATAAACAACATTAGCTCATTACATTCTCAAATTCTTATGTTTAGAGTTTATGTAAATAATAACATTCATACTTCATTCAACATGGCTCTTCTCTGGTACTTCATGTCAGTGTTTGTGGCTTTTGAAGCCAAGCATATCAGTCTGCTGTTTACTGTGGTTTCTGAGGTCCTCAGTAATGCCTCTCCCATGTCACTAGATGAATTCTCTGAAGAGCTCTACGACTTCTTATCTTCCATCATCTTCTTTTAAGATCACTTTTAAGTGCATAAGTCACTATAACCTCAAAATCCTGGTTTTCTGCCTTCTTGCAAACTCAGAACCACATGGATACCAAGTTGTCACTGGCATGAGCTTTGTCTGTGGCTGCTGGAAGCATAGAACAAATGTGAGAAGAGTCAATGGGGCAGAAAGAAATGTAGACTGTACAATTTCGATTGAAAAAGAGCCCTAGGAAGATTAACATTGGAGCCAAGGCATGTGCTGAGGAGAGGCTCTCTTGTTGAGATATTAGAGTCAGTAAGGAGCAGCCTCTGGATTTGTACTGGATCAACGGAAGGGAGAGCCTTAGGGCAACACTATACATAGCTAAACCTCCAACTTGTGAGAGGAAAAAGGCTGAGGATGTTCCTGCACCTTGAAAAGTGCTATGGGGATGAAGCAGGCCAGGGTCCATCCCAGGCTCGCAGCCAAACTTGACAGTGTCATTCACATGGAGCTACCTTTAGCTACATGAAAGATGCAAGACTGAGGGGGTCATTGGTTCTTCCTGCATGGTTTCATGGTTTCAGAACACCAGATGGTATTTAACAGGAGACTCCATGCATAAAGAAGGCCCTGAAAGGCCAAGAGGCCCTGAGGGCCCTGAGGGACTTTGAGGGGCCAGTGCTTGATGAAGCTGTGAAGGTAAAGCCTGGTTGGCCGTGGAGACCCCCAGACACTAGAGATGCCAGAGTTGTGAGATCTCTGCCAAGGAGTGTGGCATACAAGGAGTGGTACCAGCCTGAGAAAGAAATGTTTGTTGCATGTTGCAAACCTAGTGGAGCTGAGCCCTCTGTACCCTTTGGAAAAAAGTCTCAGAAGTCAGATATGGAGTCACTGGATGTGGTGTTTGCTTTGCTGGTTTTCAGTCTTGTTTTGGTCTGGTATTTCCTCACCATGCTCCTATTTCTCCCTTTTGGAGTGGGAATGTGCATTTAGTTCTATTGCATATTGGAAGTTTGTAATTTGTCTTTTGATTTCAGAGACAGTTAAGAGATTGCCTTGAGTCTCAGAGAAAAGCGTGGACTCTGGACTTTGAATGGCACTGAGAGTGCTGCGGACTATGGTTTGAAGATTAAACGCCTGTTCCTTTCATTTGGTCATTAGCCTGAGCAGGCCAGGAAAAGGGATGTCGTGGTTTGAATAAGAGGTTTCAAGCATTTGGACACTTTGTTTCCAGTTGGTGGTTCTGTTTCCTGTGCCTGATTGAAGATGGATCACTCCTCTTTCTTCTCTGGACATCTCTTTCTGCATGCTTTCCTGGCAATTAAGGAGCCTAACCTCTGGAACTAAACCATAAGCTCAAATAACCTCTTCCTTCTGTAAGTTGCCTTGTTCATGGTGTCTTATCACAGCAACCCAAAAGTAACTAATACAGCATGCTTAGGTCTGACTCGAAGTTCAAATGTCAGAGAAGAATGCTCTGGGAATTCTCTGCTGGTGTTACAAAGATGATAGGACTGTCAGTAAGCATGACCAAAAAACTGTGGTTGAAGAATAGCAAAGGATACTAGAAGGGTATTGAGATCAGAGTTTTTCCCTAAGAGAGCCAGCCTCACTTAGCAGAAAATACCTTTCTGTTCAGGCTATAATGAGATACCAAATCTCTCTACTCTCCTTCAAGGTGCTCAATTTCACCTTTAACCTGATCAATACCAGATAGAGATGTCCATCCAAATACTCAGTACTTGTTTTTATTAAAATTTCTGCCCTGAATAAGTCCAGAATTCTTGAACTGAGCCTTCCATAAAGCCTTTTAACACATATAATTTATCTAGGATCTTCACCATGCAAACCACCTGTTTTGGGTCCAAGTTTAGGTGGAACCTTCATTTCCCTCTATAACCTCATCAGTATGGCATTTTCTGTCCTTTTTTCCTCACCATCTGTCTCTGTAAAGATATTTAATACAAGGCCTTCATCTCTGCCTTAGTCTTCTTGACTTCTGAATCCATTAGAGTCACCCACAACATTCCGGTTACAGTGTTCTTGGCTTATCTAACTTACACCACCAGATTCCCTACTGTCTATGAGTAATGTAATTGTAAAGATAGCCCTTCGTTTTGAGAGTACTTACCATAATGGCCCTCACAAAGAATTTTCCACTGTACTCACTTTCCTAATGCAATATAGATCCACAATTGGGTAAAGTGCAGAGAATAAGTGAGCAAAGAGAGCCTAGTTCTAATTGCTACATCTACAATGCTATGCCTAAGCCTCGGAGGACATTGCTGAAGAGCAGGGGGAAGATTGTATAAGTCAAAGAACCAGGGTGCCTGCTGCTACTCAGTGCCCTCTAGACATTACAAGGAAGTTTCACCCATGAAATCGCAACAATATGGTGGTTTAAACAAGACCTGCACATGACAACAATAGTTGGCATGCCAATATGGATGGAGGGGTCCCTCCCCTAGATGAACAGATACAGGTGTCCAGTGACTTCTGAGGGAGGGAGAAAAATTTTCACCTGGGACAAATAGTTTATCTAATCCCAAATGGTCATCCCTGAACTCCTATACATATGAGCAACTTTAAATGGACTCAGTAGATTATATATACATGTATGTATGTGGGTGTATGTAACAATAATAATCAAAGAAGGAATTATGAAATTGAGAGAGATTGGAGGGTTGTGGAGGAAGAGCTGGAGGGAGGAGATGGTGTGGTAGAGATGATGTAATTATAGCACTCACGTGTAACATCCTCAAAAAATATTTTAAAATATTTTCAAAAATAGAATAATGCGGCTAGGAGATGGCTCACTGGTTAAGAGCACTGGCTGCTCTTGCAGAGGACCCTGGTGTGAGTCCCAGCACCCACACAGAAGCTAACAACCATCCATAACTCCAGTTTCAGGGGATCTGATGCCCTCTTCTGACGTCCGTGGGCACTGCATGACATGGGTGCACCTACACACATCCAGGCTCATAACACAAAAAATAAAAATAATAGATAAAATTTAAGGAAATATTAATGATGTAGGAAGTGTATTTATGAGGAAAAGAGGACAATTATTTGAGAATTAGGAAGGTGATATTGGAACTGAATAACCCCAGTCTGAGGGAGTCCCATGATAAGCAGCAGAACAGCATGTGAGAGGAAGAAGATGCACCTGTGATCAGGAACCCCACAGAGTGTGTTTGAAGTGCTCTCAGGCTGCAGCAGTCCCACACAGAGTTCCTCTGAGAATCACATTAATCTCTTTTGAAGGCATTCCTTCAGTTTAGCCAAAGAAATCTTTTCAAGCCCCATCTCAGTTGTTAAAAAGAATGATTTTACTGACAAAATAATCTGAGGAGAAATGGCATAAATTAAGCAAGATAAATCAAAATGTTTCTGAGTTTAATGGGCATTAATAAAAATATAAGAGGCTGTTAGAGGCAGTGATAGTCGTGAGGCAAATAATGCTTTATTCAACAAAATGAATCATAGTGCAGCCATCTTAGTTGGTGAAGACCATTCTGTGATGTTTGCGTACTGATGAAGAGATAGAATAGCACATTTCTATTGATATCGATAAGAATTCAAAACCACATTTAAACTAGGGAAGCAAAGTACTTTTGTCAATACTGCAGATCTTGCCTCTTAAATGTTCTACACAACCTCCTTAAACTGCCATCATGGAATCCAAGTTCCAGAAATATGAACTTTTGAGGGCACAACAACATTAAACCAATAGTCCTCCCTTAACAGACAAGAAAGGAATACAAGTGACATTCTTTCCAAGGGTGACATAAAAAATCACTAATGCACATATGAAAAGATGTGAAACATCATGAGTCACCACTAATTGGGACGACAACCACCAGGCTGTCTTCTCAGTATCACTAAGACAGTACAGTGTCAAATAATGTGAATGAAGATAGAAGACAGGTACTCATGCAGTGGTAATGTGCAAGGGAAGAGCTGAAACCACTTTGAAAAGAGTCTGGCAGGTCCTCAGATGGCTAAGCTCAGAGTTCCCAGAGAGAGAAGAATTCTTCCCAGAAGTATAGGCTCATGAAAGACTTGTCTCCAAGTATGTCTGCATTGATGATTACTAATAGGCAAAAGAAAGAAGCAATTAAATATCCATCCATGAATGAAGAGTATGCACAATAAACTACACTGATGCCACAGAAACATATTATTAGGTCATGAAAAAGAATGGCACAGTGGCATGTGCTACATTGAGGTAAACTTGAAGCAGTATGACTATGGAAGGAAGGAAGGCACCAAAGCTTTCACGTTATGAAGCGCCACTCATTTGAAATGCTAATCATGGGAAATGCATAAAGGCAGAAAATAATTTAGCGAATGCCTGTTTAAAAGGTTATGGAGGTGTAGGAAGAACCAAAGGATGCTGAGTTTCTTTTTGAGATAATGGAATGTTCTAAACTCAAGCATGGAATTAGCCACATGTACCTGTGACTATAATAAAAATCAATAATTATACACTTTAATATGTGAATTATCTCCCAATAGAGCTATTAAATAAAATTATTATCATTCACCTATATAACTTAGCTTTTCTGGATCAAGAGATTTTCCACACACCCCAAAATTCCAGGTTAATTGGCTACTAAACCAGAAACGTGTGTAAGGAAGGAAATCCCATAAGCATAAGGTGCTTGCCAATGGAAAACAAATCCATCCTCAGCATACATGTAAATGGTGAGGAACCAAAGATTCCTCAGCATAAAGGAAATGAGACGGAAACACGTCTTACATACGGAACATACCATTTTCCAATTTATACTTGAACTCTTTGAATTAAAATCATGGCTATGAATCTCCTTGTTCCCTCTGAGCCCTTTGTATTGTCTAACTCTGCTCACTTAGAACAAAAAAGGCTTCAGAATGAAAAAGTCAGCCTGGGGTAAGAAAGGACAACAGTCTTTGTGAGTAAAAACAAACAGGGAGTTTCTGTGCATCCTGATGTAATCACTAGTGAAGAAGTGGTAAAAACGAGTTTGTAGAAAAACATGGAGATCTGAACTCAGACTAAATGTTTTTTAAGATTTTTATTTTGTTCAGTTGTGAAGGTCACATATCTATATATAAAATACAAACATTTGTGTGTACATTCATATGTGTACATGCTGGTGAGCAAGTATACTAATACATATTTAGTTATATATAAATATCTATTATGTATATATGAAGATTTGCACCTAATTACACAAACCTGGGGAGAGAAAAATAAAATATAATCTGTAGGTGTTGATATTAGAACGTGAACAAATTGAAGAAATTTCAGGGGCTGGAGAGATGGTCCAGCAGCTACTGGTCCTTGCTGCTTTTACAAGCTAGGTTTCCAACAACTCATCATAACTAGTTCCAGCATACCCACATCCTCCTCTGTCCTCTGCAGACACTGAATGCACATGTACTCTCAGATACATTCAGGGAAACCACTCATACATATAAAATAAAAATAAATAAATTTCATTTTTTAATCTTTCTATTACTGCTTATATTTGAAATTTTCTATGACAACACACTTTAATAATACTTGTGTTCTACTGTCAAATTTAATATTATAGAGTCTTCTCTACTAAATAGCATTAGTTATATTGAAACACATTGAAATTATATGTCAAGAGAGGGATCAGTCTTCTTAACTGTCATAAGCTCGTATTTGTTTCTCTTTGTAACTATTTTGAAGACTAGGTGAATTTTTTTCATAAAATAGTAACTATGTTACCTATAGCAATCTCACAGAAATTAATATGGAAGAGGAGTAAAATCTGGCTATCTCTGGGTTAAAGGTGAGTGTGTTTTGCTACTAATTAATGAGTGTCTGCATATTTATAATTAATTCTGTACTGTTTAGTCACACTAATATTTTTAAATTGCTCTTAACATGTCAAGGACGTGTACAACACTACTTGGCAAGGAAGGTCTAATTCAACTTGCTTCCCTACCATCACAGCCATTTTCTCTTCTTTACTCTATGCTTTGTGTCTGAGCTATAGATAAAGCTTACCACCAGATGCTTCCAACATTCTTTCTCCCTAACCAGAACACATGCCTTTTCTCATGCTATGTGTGAACATTACTCAGAGCTTTCTAGGATGTAAACACTCCAGGAAATGTATGAGTTTTCAAATCCTGCACTGCAAGCTTGCCTTGGATTGCAAGGATGAGAAACTCCTGATATGCAGCCACCAGGTCCTCAGAATGGGTTTCAAATGATGCCACAGAGCTGTGCACTGTACTAAGGAAATGCAAATTCTGATCATCTGAACCTTTCCATCTGTGGCTGAATTAAAGGTGAAATAAAGTGCTACCATGTGAGCTGTTCAAAGTAAATTACATCGTCCTCTATGTCTCCAAGCCTCCTTCTCAGTCCTTTACTCAGGACATGCATTCGGCAATTTCTTGTGTCTGTCTAGAACACATGAATCTCAGTGGTTGGATTCCCACCATCAGAGCCAGACAGCCTTAGGAAACTAGTAAATTTGTCTTGCTTCCCTAATATTTTTGTCTCATGAAAGCACATCTTAGGATAATTTTCACCACAGGTTTTAAATATTGTTACTACATAGCTTCACATGCACAACAGTTTCCATTTCCTAGTACACCAGAGCCTAGAGATTTTGCTGAAACAATATCTGATAGACCACACAACTGCAAGCATGCATCAGTTAAAAACATGGGTATTTGTTCTTTACTATGTAAATGTACAATAAAGTGTTTTATAGCATGTGGGATGCCTTCCTCAGAGCAGACATAGCCACCTGCCAGTTCCCACATTGCAGGTGGGCAGTGAGCATCCTCAATGTTGCCATAGGTGACAGTATGCAGCGGAAGACAGATTCCTTGCAAAAAGCTTACAGGTTTTACAAGGGTTTTAGCCAAGGGTTACCATAACATTAGTGAAGACATGTAAACGCCTGCTTATGAACAAACATACTTCCTAGCCACATCTCTGCAATACGGAAGGCAATTACATCTTCTGTGGCTTGCCATCTATTTCTGACAACTGAAACATTTGCTTACAAGTATAAAATGTGTTGCTTTGCATCCATAGCTATTAATGGAGAGCATCTATTACTGATCTATCTATCTATCACCTGTCTATATTCTATGACTCATATGATAATTTTGGAAAAAAGTCAAATACTTTTCATGGAAATATAATGTTTACATTTGGGGAAGTTACATCCAGCATGAGGCCAAACAAGCAGTGTCTGTGTTCCTGAAAATATTACCTTTAAAAACAAACCATGACACTGATTACATGAGCCGTAACTTTAATACATGAAAAACTTCATTAACATATTTTGTTTTAGAATTAAACATTAAATCCTCATAAATAAAGCATCCTAATACTGATTAAGAGAACAAATAGAATATAAGTCAAATGTCTGTGGCCAATATCTACAAAATCACAGTTTTTCACAGATATGTGTTTATAACATTTCTAGTTGAGTGGAAAAATAATTTAGGTATGTAGGAGAGAACATTCTAACCCAGAAAATGGATGAGAGACTCATTAATTACTTCTAAGAAGCAACACATTTGAAAGAGCATAGAAACCTGGTCAAATATGAAGGACTGATTAACTCCTGGAAGAAAAAAATGTATTAAGTGTATTTTGTTACTAAAGTAAAAGGATACAATAATAAAGATAATACAGTTGTTAAGGATGTTGAACTTCCTTCATCTCTTTCCATAGAAGAAATTTTAATAGTTTCCTCTTGGAAAATCTTGTGCTGGATATATTCACACTCATTTGCCAGGGGCAACATCACCTACTGTACAATATTAAAAAGTATGATTTATAGACCAACAAATGTAAGTACAAGCTTCCTGGGAAAGTTCATTAAAATAAAAACAATTAGAACTGGGCTCAAAATTACTTTCTTTTGAAAAAGGAATTACAATAATTACAATGAAATTTACATTGATTTATATTGCCAGATAATTTTTGATTCTTACTGTTTTGTGATAATTTATATCTTGCTTTGTAAAACAAGATACACCAGTTGAAGGCCGTTTTCTCACTTGGGAACAGAAGTATTTTGTAGTTTTTAATATTTGCATATACATAATGGGATATTTTGTGCATGGAACAAGAGTCTAAAACTGAAGTCCACAGTTGGGTGATATATATCTTACAAACATAGACTGATGATAATCCTGGCAGTACTTTCAGCTTTGCATTTCGATTGGTAACCATCAAGTAAGGATTATGGGATTTGAATGATATCCAGAGAATTTCAGATTTTAGGGAATTTCAGATTTAGATATCTTGATTAGGGGTGCTCAAACTATACCGCACTGACAAACGTTCCAAAGAGTAAATCAAGAAACAAGATGTATGTCAGTCAAGGGACCAAGTATCACAAAAAATTTTGAGTGCCAAAGTCATAGACTTTCAGAGACTGAAACACTGAGATGTGTGCATTCCAAGCTACATAAAGTGTCTATAAGGAAAGGATGGTTTTTACCTCTGTTTACAAAGGCTGTGGAGCTGACTCAGCATTGAAAGTGTTTGCCATGTAACCGCTGGACTTGAGTTTGAATCCTCAGACCCATGTAGCAGCAGGCATAGTTATGCTGCCGTGATTCTGATATTAACCCAGTTCTCATCACACTTCTGATATCGACCCAGTACTCCTACAGTGGTGAGCTGGGAGTTGGAGCAGGAGAATTCCAAACATTTGAGGGATGGCTGGCATGGTGACTACAGCCATGATGTGAATGACACAGGGACAGTCTCAAAAAACACGGAATTCAAGGGCCAGAACCTGAGGTTGTGCTCCGCCCTGTAGCCAAGTTCACACACACACACACACACACACACACACACACACACACACACACACATTATGCACACAAAGTAAACTGTGCTTCTACTGTACAGATGACTGTAACTGCTCCTTATCTACCATCCCAGCAATCTGTCATGGGTGCACCTCATGATGGGTGATTCATGTTTACCCTCAGGAGTTTATTTTGCACCTAGGTTATTTAGCTGATTTTGTTCTCTTTCAGTTAGATGCACATATGAAGTGATCGATCTTTAGATTTTTATTTTTATGATTTCACTTACAACCATTTTTGTTTGTAACTTTTAAATTTTATTCCTACTTTCAGTATTTCACACAATGCATTTTGACATTTAGAGTACTCCCCCATCTTAAATTCACTCCATCTCTCTACACCCTCACATCAAGGCCTCTTATTATTCTCCTTAAGGCTTATCAAGTTTAATTTGTGTTTCACAAAAGTAGTTGTAGCTGTGGGTCTAATTTTTTTTCATCTCTCATTTGAATGAAGGGCTATTTTGAAATACAGTATTTAGTTTTAAAGTGTTTGGGGATATTCTAGACAGGTTTGTGCTACTGATTCTAATTCAGTTCTCTGATGGTCTGAGAATACAATATCAGAGTACGACTACTAAAATGTATTCAGTTACATTTCATGACCCAGAATACAGTGTGTAATGTCCTGACAAAATATAATGACAAAAACATATATTTTGTCATTGTTCGGCCCAACACATTAGGAGTGTTAGTCAAGCCTATCTGCTGGTTGGATCAAGGTTTGTAAGTCTTACTGACATCTGGGTTATTCACATCATTCACTGAGACAAGGATTGAAACACCACACAAGTGTGGGATTGCTGATCAACAGGTATCTCTGTTTCCTGTACATCGAAGCTGTTTAGTTCTATAAATAGTTCAGAGATATATGTTTTTGCTCTTAAGTTACTGCTCCATTGATCAAGGGGTGATGGTACTTGATTAAATGTTGGGCTGTCTCATACAACTTCTCTAACATCGATACATTCGTTTAGATTTATTTGGCTCTGGTTAGCATAGGGCCTTTTGTGATTCCTGTTTTACTCTTTCAGAGATTCCTTACACACACACACGCACACACAGACACGCACTTTCATGATATTGCCCCCACTATCCTCTCTCACTCCTTTTCCCCTCCCACTGAACTCTTTCTTCTTCTCAACAAGCCCTCTCTTATTTACATGTTTGTTAGGCTGCTTCTAGCAAATTGCATTTGATCAGAGTCTCCTGCATGAGCAAGGGTGGGGATTATTTACTTGAACAAGGACTATACCACCCACCACCAATCAGTGTGACTCTTCCTGCCCCAGCATTGATTAACTGACTATGCTTCCCATGGAGGACCTTGGGGTCTTGTGAACTCTCAACCAGAAACAATGTAGTATTGATTGTTTCATTTTACTCTTTTTAAAATTTTTGCGTATGGTTCTTACGGGTAGCATAGACTTACATCTTGTTCTCTACAGTTAAGAATTGTTCATTATAACTGTGACCTTTCAACTCTGGTGTTTCAACACTGTGCACTTAATAACTATGATGAAGTTCAAATCTATTTCTTTGCTGTTTGTTGATACACTGTATGTTCCTTGTCAACCTAACTCTCCCCCTAACTCTGCTCCTCTCCTTCCTTCTGTCTTTTATTTTCTTTTCCTCTTCTGTTGCTTTTCTTTCTGGGGGAGTCAGAGTAATTTAAAATTCAGAACTCTTACCTAGTTTTTAGTTATTCCTTGAGTATCTAAAATAGTATCAGTCCTCTGTAATTTCTACCACTTGGTCTTTAGTTTTGATAGTTTAAGTTAACCAGTTATTACAACTTTAAAGTTAATTTGTAAGTTTTAGATACAGTCAGTCAGTATAAGCAGAGGTTACCAGGATGCAGAAGAGAGAGGGCCTGGCTAGACAGGAAATGAAAGCACTGGATTAGAAGAAGGAGCTCTGCATTAGCAAGAAGCTTCCTTGAGGTGAAGGACGTCGGGAAAAATGGAGCGCAGCCATGAGGACAGAAGTTCTCGATATTTAAACCGAAACCCCCAGAGTAAGGTGAGAGCACAGTAAAGAAAACGCAAACAGTCTTCAAATTTCTCATACTGCGATATTCTAAAAAACTTGTGTGCTTCACTGTGCTCTTGACTGAAATTACACTGCTGTGGTCCTTGGACATGCGGGAAGTCCACTGTGAACTTCTAGAGGAACGTTATAATATTTAAAGTGTGCGGCAGCTAGAGAATGGCACATGTGACACCCGTTCTTTCTTTGGAACAGTCCACATATTTGACATGAGATGGCGCATCTCCAGTTCCAATGTGAATGAGAGGCAATAGACCCAGCATCCCCCGAGAGACTGGGACACTTCCTTCACTTCGTTCATGTCCTGGGTTCACAGCACAAAAGCTCTTGCTCTGTACGGGGTGTCCTGTGGCTGCTTTTCCTGTTTCTGATCCATTGATGTGATCCCTATCACCCGTGTTGTTATAATTTCCTAAGGACTCATATGTTCCTTCCTTTACAAATCTTTAAAGGAACATTTTTTCCAGAATGACTTGGCAGCTCACCCGCGTGCTATTCGTGTGGGATGAGGGTGCTGACTTTCATGGCTGGCTGTGGACTATCCCCAGAGGTGCTTCGTCATTTTCTACAATCCGGACTTCTCCTCCTTCGCTTTCCTAGCCGTCCCATTCTCTTCTGTGACTCTTTGAACACATAACTTAAAACGCTCCTTTCTCACTCCGAATAGAGGAATATATGAATATTATTCTCAATTGGCAAGAAAACAGTTTGTGGAGTTAAATGGGTTTTAGCGGTTTTTAATGCCATTTCTGCTACATTAAAATAGCCTGGTGCTGGGTTTGCTTAGAGCAGGGGAACGGGGCGTTTCTGTGTCTTATCTAAGCAGAGGGATCTCACTGGATACAAAGTGGACCCAGAGAGTCCCGTTAACTGGAAATTAAGCCCTGACAACCAAGCTGCTTGCCAGGACATTTCAAACTCATCTATTCAAGTCATCGAATCGCAGAACACTTGCAAAGCAGTTAGAGTCAGACTTTCGTGTTTCATTTTCTCACAGGGGGCTTGACTGCCTGTGATTTCATTTGCTCTGAATGGTGACGGAAGAGGGCCAGGGACATCGCGAAATCCTGCCAAACACCTGGGCCTACTATCTTGGGACCTATTTTAAGAGATGAGGAGCTAACAAAATCTTTCTGACAGAAAAATAAAACAGGAAAACTATCTTAAACTGAGTCATTATTTTAGACAAAATCAAGATTTGCTCATCAATGTAACCACTTTCTTTTAAGCAGTATTAATTAATTTTAAAGCAATATTACAGACATATTATGCAGGAAATTTAAAAAAAGATTCTGTCAGTCATATTATAAGTGGTAAGTGTACATGTATAAAGTTCTGTCTGCCCTCTCTTCACCCGGTTTACTTTGCCCGGAGTCTGGAATGGCTAGCCTTGCTTAACTTTCTGGGATTAAGTAGGTATGATTCTTAGCCTTGTATACTTATATTATTGAAATATTAAAGACTCAAATAGTTAAATTAGGTAACATGCATATTTGTGTATGGTCTCTGAGGCTTACTTTGTTTTATCTGTGTCTGTAATTTAATTTTGTTTTACTTATTTATTTTTACTTTACACATTTGAGTATTTTGCCTGTGTTTTTGTAAGTGCATACACATTTGCAATATCTACAGAGGCCAAAAGAGAGTGTATGATCACCTGGAACTGGAGTTACAGGTGTATGGCTTTTAGCTTCCATGTGAGTGCTGGGGACCAAACCAGGTCTTTGGCAAGAGCAGTCAGTGCTCATAAGTACTAAGCCATCTCTCCTGCCCCATGAGTCTGTAGTATTCATGAGTATTCCACAAGCTGTTAGAAGCATGAGCTGGGGACTGGAGGGATAGCTCAGTGGTTAAGAATGGTTGCTGCTCTTCCAGAGGATCTGAGCTCTGCCTGTAGCATGTGTATTGGGCAGTTGATAATCACCTTTAGCTCAGTTCCAATGGACCCTGCACCCTCTTCTCCCTGTGGACCTCTGAACATAAGTGCATGCACATACAAACACACAAACACATATGAGTTCTTTAAAAATATTTAAAAGTCATGAACTTTTCATTAAATCTATTTTTGTATCAGTATGAGTTCTGCCAGTAAATGGTTGATATCACACAATTGAGACACATAATTGAGTTCGTTAATGCTGTGTCTAGCTTCAATTTTATGTTATATATAATGTGTTGCTTTTAAAAAGCTATATGCTTCAAAGTTTTCTCTAAGTGCTTATTATTTATGCTAATATTTACATACATATATACTTACTAGTCTACAAACATAGAGTCATGGGGCTTAGAAGAAGGCTTGGTGATTAAGAGCACTTGAAGATCTTGTAGAGAAGCAGGGTTAGGTCCCCATGTGTAAATCCAGTTCCAGAAGATTTGATGCCCTCTTTTGGCCTCTGCAGATACTGCATGCATGTGGTTCACTTACATATATACAGGCTAGCATTGATAGACATAAAATATATATAAACAAATATTTTGAAATGGAGTCATGGCACATATAAAATTTTATGACCTACTATTTTAATAAACAACATATTGAAGACCTTTTGGAATGATTTGAAAATATAGTGTGTACCATAATAAATTTAAATATTTGTTATAATTTCAAGTGTTGGTTCAATATTTCATTATGTGAATGACTCTCACATTACTTAACAGTCCTTTTGTAGCTGCCTTTGGTATTTCCATGTCTTAATATAATAAAAATACTTCAATGTATAAACTTTAACCTAAAATATGATGCATTTTCATAATTTTCTGTGAATTAACTTATAATAGAAAAAAGAAAGCATTGGTTTAAAAGCTTCTACAATATAAGAATCATAAGTTCTATCTAATTATCACACAGAAATAGTTGCATAAATTTAGACTCCATATGCTGTCACAGTATAAATTTGAGTGTCAGTGTCTTCATTGAAACAGTATCTGTAGCAATAATACAGGAACTGAACAAAATCTGCAGTTCATTTGTGAGTCTGATACTACAGGTATAGAAGTAAATTCTGCTAAGGAAATATCACAAAGAAGAACCAAAATAATTACTTCTAGTAATATTTATATTTCATTTTGTCTATTAATTCCAAATATGTCATTTAAGCCAAATGGTCAATGCAAATAAGTAATATTGAATTTGAGAAATATCTTACCTCCCAGTATGAATGTGAGTTCAGTCCCCAAATACGAGGTAAAAATGATGGCACAGGGTTATAGTCCCAGCACTGGGGAGGTGGTGAGGGTCCCTGGGGCTCAGTGTCAGCCAATGCAGCCTAACTGGTGAGCTACAGCCACTGACAGCCCTGCATCAAAGAAGGTGAATGGTATTCCTGAGGATGACACATGAGTCTCTCCTTTGGCTTCTGTATAGACCATGCACGCATATGACCATGCACACAAATACATACAAACACACATGCATTATTTTTAAAAACAAAATGAAAATAAATATTGTTATACAACTATTTTGAAAATCCTCATTAAAATTTTAAGCTTATCAACTATTTTTATAAATGAATTAACTAAGACTGCTGACTAGTAAGATAGTGAACATTTTAAAATTATTTCTATTTGGGGGAGAACATGTGAGTGCCCTAGTTCACATATGGCTGTAAGAAGGCAACTGTGTAGTAATTGATTCTCTCCTAGCATGAGGGACCTGGAGATGGAATACAGGCCATCAGACATAGACGCTAAGACCTTTACGTGCTAAACCATCTTGCCAGGCTGTTGAAAATTTCAAAATAAGTATTTATTTAAACTTATGACAGAGGAAAGGGTCTATGGTAAAAGATGGCAACCTAGGTGACAACAGCTCAAGACCTGTGAACCCATGGTAAAGGCACCACTGGCATGGAAGACGGAGGGGTGAGAGACAAACAGCACATCACACTGGCAATCCCATTGTTGGTCATCAGTTTAAGGTAAGGCTGAGGGTCAGATGTCAGAGAAATTTCCCAGTGAAATGCCTAGCTTGGTTCTGAGTTTGATTTGCTCCCCTTATGTCTATCCACCCGCATCTATCATATTAAAATGTTTGTGTTCTTATGGATTTTCCAGGTTCAACCATATTGCATTTTTGACATTTTAACTTTATGGGTTAAAGTGAATTAAAATGAATGGAAAACTTCTCCAAAATAGAGATATAAGACCCAGGGTACAAATAATCTATTGATATGACTTCAGATTATGCAAGTACTATCTGTATTTATGTGCTCCAAGCGAATATAATACACAGTCAGTTCTGTTGAAATTGAGAGAAAACCTGCTGTTTGTCAGAGGTCTCAGAATGACTCAATAAAGGGAATGGAAAGGCTCACTCTTTAACATGAATACACTTATCCAAACAAAGATTTTCATTATGAATGATGGAATTTGGGGTAAGAATTATCACTATAACATAAAATTCAATATGCTAAGATGAGCCTCTGTCAGGAAACCAGAATCCTTCTTTGTATATTCAACAAAAACATCTTAAGATGTTGACTTCAGCAGTTCACAGTTTTAAGTTTTGAAATAATTACTATTTTTTAATTGAGTTCTGTGTATTTCATATAATGAATATTATCAAATTTTATCCCTTCTCTACTAGATTCCAGGTATTCTGTCATATATACTAAATCTGATCCAGTCAAACATGTGTATCCAGATGTCCCTCTTTGGAAGTTCAGCCTCTAGATTCTAGCCAGCACATCTGGAGTCACTCCCTTAAAGAAGATCCACTCTCCCTCATTCAGCAGTAATCAGCTGCCAATAGTTCTTGCCTGGAGTTGGGGCCTGTTGCCCATTTCCCCCGTTCTATGCTGGGTTTCTGTCTGATTGAGTCAAAATGGGTCTTGTGCACGCTGTCACAATTGTTGCAAGTTCATGAGCAAGTTCCCACCGGCCTGAAAGCCTTATGTTTGGGCACCAATCCTGGCTCTTACAATCCTTTGGTCCCCTTCTGAAATGGACCTTGAGTTTTGGGTGCCTGAAGTTTAGTATAGGGGTCCTATTCAGAGACAGGCACTCTGAAACTCAGCCAGTTGTAACCTTCTGTGTGTATCACACTCTGATGTATGAGGAAACTTCCCTGTTGAGAGTTGGGTGACCTAATAGTATTCACTGTAGTCCCTATTTTTCTGTGTTCTGTGAGGCTTAGGTGTAGATGTTCCAGTGTAGATATGTCTCCCAGGGATGGACATCGCTCAGACATATCTTCTCTGTGTCTGACCAGTTGTGAAACTCTGCAATAGTCTCTATCCGTTGCAAAAAAGGAGCTTCTTTGATGTGTGCTGTATAGTATACTTGTTTGAAAATATAAGGATTTATATTTAACATACAGTAAAAAATTTCTCATTTGTCTTGAGATATGAGAGAGATAGGATTTTTCTGGTATTTATGACCTCTGCAGCCATATGTATTTGGGTATATTACCTTGCCACTGGTGAATTCCCCCACCCCTATTGAGAGGACTTTAAGTCCAATTAGGTAGCTGCTAATTGCCCCCAAGACAGAAGTGCCACTACTGCACCAGTAGGGAGAGTTTTCTGTGTCAGTCATTGTCACTGTGATTATATATAAATATATATATATATATATATATATATATATATATATATATAGCTTGAATAGTATCCTCTAGAATATGAGAGAAGACTTCTAGGTTAGTTCCAGCTCCATTGCTATGAGTCCTGTGTCGAAAGTATATGTGCTGTCTTCAGCAATAGAGTCTTACTCTCGATTTCTGGAAGGTAATCAAAGACTCTGGAAATAGCTTGTATTATTTGGGGAGTCTCTTGGTCTACCCTGACCAACAACTCAAAGGGAGGTTTCTTCTGTCTGGAACTGTGTTTATTGTTGTGTAACCTTCAAGTATACACATACACTCATGTTCAGATACTGTATAAGTTTTTTTTTTTTTTCAGGGTGTTTTTGAGTTAATACACTTCATTCTGGCTTTTCTATGCCATCTAAGATTTATTTACCTCTCTCCTCGGCCTATCTAATAATTTATTCTTTTAAAATATTTGTTGTATTTGTTTTGTGAGTGTATGTCTTTACACATATGTGTGTGTGTGTGTGTGTGTGTTTGTATGCACATGTGTGTGCTGGTCTCACAGGATCCGGGATGGTTTGGATCAGAGCTGGAGTTACAGACATCTGTGAACTGTCCAGTATAGGTGCTGGGAACTGGGTTAATGCTCTCGTGATCAATCAAGCAGTAAGCCCTCACCAAGCTGAGCCATCTCTCTAACCCTTCTGATTTACTCTTAATAAATCATATTCTGCAATCCAAACCATTTTCTTCATCTTTGTCTAAGTATCTGTCAACTCATCACTAAAAGAATGTGCAGCCGTCTAGAGTGAATAAAGTGATGGCATAATATACGTAAAGGACCCTCTTGTTTGTTGCAATCACAGATAATAAAAGAAGTAGCAAATATGCTGCTCTGAAAAAAATTATCATCTCTTGACATCGAGGAACAGGTGGATCATCAAGGCGACTAGTCATGGTCTCAAGGATTCAGAAACAATCCTTGAAGCTTAAATATCTGATAGTTAGTTTTCCACTCAATCATAAATTCACAGTAAAGGTTCATGTTTGAACAAATAAGTACTAACGCCCTTTATAGAGTATAAAGAACATGTGTAATATAAGGATGATGCTCATGTTCAAGTGAACTACAGCATAATATTCAAGTAGATACACTTTCAAACAGGTTCACAGGGATTTCCACACATCTCTTGTGACTGACTAGAACAGATATAATTCAAATAATAATGCTACATCTGTACATTGCATTCAATTTGCTACTCTTAGCTTAAAGATTGGAAAATGATGCATTAATAGTAGGTTAGAAGAATTTATACCCTTGTTCTGAAGTTATTGCTGCATAAATATAAAGACGTCCACTGAACTAAGAACTAATTGATGGTACTGACATTTCCACTTCACTTTAAATATGTCAGTGACTACTCAGTCACATACATGGTTTTTAACTGCACTTGCATGTACATTTTTTCTGCTGTTTAAATGATTTTATAGTTTGACACTTTTAAATACATGGCAACTTATACCCAGAAGACTAAGTTAATACATAAATCCTTAAATGATCTAAGGAAATTTTCTGTTGTGAAAGATCAAATCTCTCTCACCCAGGACTCTTGTTATTCTCAGTTCTACTGTAAATATGACTTAAGCATACACACTATACTAATTTTTATCACCAGTGAAACTCAGTTTAAACTTATAATATTTTGAGGTTTGCTAGAAAGTCCATGAGCTTTTTTTTTCCATGAGTATTTTGGGTATGTTTAATTATCCCTTCTAATAATCCCATACATTTGATTTGCTCCAAGCCCATTTCCTTTTCTTTAGTTTTAGAAAACTATTCAGAAGAGATAGGAAAGGATTGTTCATACCCATTAAAGTGAGAAATTCACTAGGGCAAGGTTTCAACCCTAAATATATGTGTACAAACAGGGACACCCAATTTCATACAGGAAACAGTGTTACGTAAAAATGTCAGAGGTACAGTGATAGTGGTGACTTCAAATAACTCACCACCACTAAGAGAGGTTATTGAGACAAAATGGGAATTTTTCCACAAATCTACATAATGGACCTCCTCTTTTAGAGTCATTGATTGTGGGTTCTCATAGACCAACAAAAATGATGGCTATTGCCATTGCTCTTGGTTACCCACCAGGACTTGAAGACCCTTTGAAGAAAACATTGTTTAATAGAGTTGCAAAACAAAGAGATGTCAAGTTGGTACAGATCGGAGACAGAGAATTTTTTTCTCTATTGGAAACCACATTTTGGGAAGTTTCTTCCACTTAATTTCTCAATTTTCTCAATTTCTCACTGTGACTAAATCTTTTCAAAAATTATTTGTGATGTATTTATTTATTTAATTTTACATGTATGAGTGTTTTGCCTGCATGTATGTAAATATACAATGTGCATGTGATGTCTGCTGATGCCATTGGCACTGGAGTTAAGGACAGTTGTTAGTCACCATGTGGGTGCTGGGAGCCGAGCCCAGGTCCTCTGCAAGAGCAGCCATCTCCCCTAGTCCCCACTTTCACTTTCTTTAATTCTTAATAAATCTTGCTTCTGCTTTGCAGTCACATAAGATTCTACATCTTTAAATGTGACTATGGGAGATAACACGCCTGGATCAGGTAAGTGTGGACCTTTAAAGGTCTGCACTCTCAAGCTGCATCTGTTCTAGTCCGATTTATGCATACATAGTGCACCCAAAAGAGGAGAAGCAAGGAAGGAAGTGGTTTTAGCTATTTTAAGAAACAGTATCCAGGAGTTCTAACACCAAATGGAGTCTCTGAGTCAAGCTGCTCTGAAAGCTGACTCTGGCCATCTCGCTATCCAATTCTGACATTCTGATATCTAGAAATCAGGGGTTGGAGAGATGACTCAGCTAAGAGCACTGGATGCTCCTTCAGAAGTCTTGGTTTCATTCCCAGCACCCACAGGACACCTAACAACCATCCAAAACTCCAGTTCCAGAGGAATCTGGCACCATCTTCTGACCTTTGCAGGTATCGCATGACACAGGTGTACTTGCATATAAGCAGGTAATAGACTCATACACACAAGAATAAATAAAAAGAATAAATAAAATATTTTTGAATAGAAAAAAAATCATATGTAGGTGGAGTGCTAAGGGAGAAAATGTCAATGTTATTGACTAAGCTTTTATATTTCTGTTGAAGGGCCAGATTAACTCCTCTGATACAAGTCAGCCTAATAGCATCTGTTGTTCACTTTCAAGAAATAGGCCAGGAATGTTGCTTATGTCTTTTTTTACATGCATTAATATATGTATTTATATTTGATAGTTTGTGTGCCTCATAAAAATTTTCTAGGGTTTACAAACAGGAGCACAAGAGATCATACAGAACGTATAAATAGGTAGAATCATGTAATAATTGAGTTGTGGTTAGCTTTCCTGGCAGAATTGAAAAACAATTATAGAGAAATGCATTTACATAGTCGTCTTTAGTTTTCTTTCTCCTTATAGACCTTGGATCTATCAGAATCAGATGTCTAGAGTGAATGTTGAATTCTCTAGCCCAAGAGAGGATTGAGCATGCTCTATCACAGCCTTGAGCCAGTCGTAGATGATTTCTGCTGTTACAATTTCTATTCTTTCCACTGGTCCGATATTGATCTAACCGACAGCAGTCCTTTCCTCTCTTAATTAGAGGGAAGGGAATGCTTATATGAGCATTGATAGAAAGAGCTGACAAGCAGGGTTGAAAAGCTGCCTAAGGTTGGAGAACTATGAAGTTTGCTGTGCAGATTTACCTGGTTAGTGCTTATGAACTTAGCCTCCCTGCTGAGCATCAAAAGTTTGTATCAGTATGAGATACAATCACAGAAGCTGACATGTATATTAGAGCCTTAGCCACTTATATACCTGATGAAAAATAGATGGTGAGTGCCATAATATTTCAAATATTTTTTTGTCTTGTATATGAATCTTTCATTTGCATGTGTGTGTGCATGTGCGTGTGACATATCTACTGTGACATTTTTCTTGACTATCATACAGAAAGTTAATTTAAAGAGTGATACACAATAAACATAAAGAGAGAACAGTCCAGGGAGATCTTTTGGTAACTCATAAAATAAACACCATTTGTATGCATGAAAATTTTAGGACTGAAGTTGACTACCCAGATCTGAAAGCAGAATTCCTTTTTCCAGTCAGGCCTAAGTTGTCTTTAGAAGATAGTGAGGAACAAGAGGAAGGTTCTATGAATTCTGGGTTGACCTGAGTAGAGAATGAAAGGGAAGAAAGTGGAATGAGCAGTGTGATGAAAAGTAGAAAGAATAACATACCAGGGCTGTGCTTGAGGTCCCAATGCTCTGACTGGAGGGTTAAGGAGACTCTTTTGCACTCAAGTAAGGAGAAAAATCTGTGGTAGTTTGCTTGATTTGTTTCAGAGAATGAGGACTCCACACACCCTAATGAGACCATGTAGCATTTTCAGGATGTTTTAGGAACATTTACCTCAATTCAATGTATGTGCCAATATTTATAACTTGTTCATTCCAGAGGCCATTTATTTTCATATTTCCTGTACTTTGATATCCTTATGAGAAATATCTATTAGGTGCTAATTAAATAACTGTCAGATTAATATCCAGGCTCTTTCATCTGGGTAAATACCTCTTAATGGAGTTCCATTATTTCCTTAAATATTCTTTTGTCACTGTCAGCTACACTTTCCCTCACCAAACTCTAAATTGACTATGAGAACAGGAAACCTTATTTTATATCTGCCAACAGTTTTCTAGCCCACTGTTGAGTAGACATGTCATACACACATGCATTGTTTTGAAGGTTTAAATAGCACTTAACAGCTATAACATGGTTCATTAGATCCATGACATGCTCCTCTTCCGAAACCATTCACTTCTTTTGGCTCAGCTGTGCCCTCCTTCACTGAACATCTGGATCACCAAGCTCCCATCACACTGCCTACTTGTTTCTCTTCATAGCATTGATTGCTTTCAAAAACTGTATTTGTGAATTTATATTATCACAGGCATTTGTCACTAGAGAGCAGGTGCTTTGTTAATCATGAATCTAAAATGGATCCCAGCACAGAGAAAGCTTTCAGAGAAGTGTTAGAAAATAAAGCAAACATTGTAGAGAAAAGAGGGAAGAGAGCTACCAACTCACTTGTGGCACTGTGGTATGTCTTCATTGGGATGAGGAAAAAAGAATTTAAACTTCAGGCAATGACATTTAAAGTATTTAATAAAACATATTTCAGGGCTGGAGAGATGGCTCAGCAGTTAAGAACACTGACTGCTTCTGCAGAGGACCCAAGTTCAAATCCAGCACCCACATGATAGCTAACAACTGTCTGTAACTCCTGTTCAATGGTGTCTCATGCCCTCTCCTGACCTCCATGGGCATTGCATGATATGGGTACACTTACACACCTGCAGGCAATACATCACACACATAAAATAAAATAAATTAAAAATAAATTTCAAGACATGCTTTTCAACTCTAATATTATTAATTTTTATTTTTAACTTGTATTTGATTACTTATCTTCCATTAATAAGAAAACTTTTTAATAAGATCTTATTGTAAAGTAAATTGCCTGAGGTAAAAATATGAATAGGAAACCAGTTTATATTTAAATTTAGAAAATGAAGAGAAGATACTTTTAGTTAGTAGTGTAAGACTTTAATTCTACCACTCAGGGGACAGAGGCAGGCAGATCTTTTTCTAGTTTGGGGCCAGCCTTGTCTACATAGTGATACCCAGGTCCATCAGGGCTCCACAGTGAGATCCTGTCTCTAAAACTACAACAAAAACTTACTATTAAAATTATTAATTCCCAACTATGACATAGGATATACTTGTGCCCAAACACTATTTTTGTGCAAATAATTATTTATAGGCAACATATTTGTTGGATTTGGACATTTCAATTTAACTTTCCCATATTTTATCTTAAAATCTATTATTAACAGTGCTTAAAACTGTATACTTCTATAGAATTCATTTCTTAAACAAACAGAAGGTATGAGGAATGTAACTTATTGTCAAGAAACTTTGCTAGCAAATCAAAGTCCCTGGGTTCTTCTCCAGGACAGCAACCAAGCAAAGGAGCAAGGAAGACAGTGGCCAGCCTGAGCTATACACAGATATAGAAAAGAGTGGCCAGCCTGAGCTAAGTACCTATATACAAGACAGTGGCCAGCCTGAGCTGTACAGAGATATACAAGAGAGTAGCCAGCCTGAGCTATGTACAGAGTCCTACTAGGGCAGTCAAGGCTACACAGCAAAATCTTGTCAAAATACAAGCACAAAGTCAAACTCCCTTCTGCCACTAAGGAACTCATGTACTGTTCAAACTGACTCATAAAATGAAAAATCTCGAAAGAAGAGTCAGCAAGACAGTTGAGTGGGTTAGACCCTCGTAAGCAAGCGTGGTGATTTAAGTGTGTGTATCATTGCAACACAAGGTGAAAGGGGAGCAACTGCCACTCAGTGTCCTCTGACACCCACCCCGTCACACACACTGAAGCACATATGCAAATACACATATGTAAACATGCACAGAAATAAATAAATGTAATTTCAAAATATTGTTCAAAAATGTGTTCTATAGCTGCTAAATACATAGCAAAGGAAGATTCTGTTCAGTCTTAGTGTACATTTGGGTTAGGTTGAATATCCTCACTATAAAGAAGACAGAATACTTGTGGGATGGTACAGAACTTGGAAATTAGAACAGCTTGTTCAGAAGTACTGTTGGTACAAGGAAAACTGCAGGCAGGATATTTGTAGACCAGTTCATTCGAAAGGAGTGTTTGACTTACTCTAGTAACAGTAATAGGGACCAAATCATGGGGACCTGTAATAATAGGCATAGAAATTGAAAGTTTGTATTCCATCCAACGTGTATCTCCTGGGAAATTTCTGTGCATAAAATAACATTTAGCACATCGTTTAAGAAGTACTTCTAATGGTCTTCCTCAGTTGTCAGACTATAGACTGTAAACAAACTCCCTTCGGAGTTTTAGGCTGGGGGAGTGGAAGAGAGTGGAAGAAAGTTTTTGTTGTATGATGCAACGGAATTGGGAGTTGCACCATGTACAGATATGCCCACAGCCTGACCAAGTTTCAGTGCAAATGAATTAAGAAATTTCATTTTGTAAGGAGCATAACAAGATCAGCCTAAGTTACTTTATGTTGGTGTGTCTTGTCGTAAATGGTAATATATGATGTCTAAGCCAGAAAGGTACAGTCTTCTTTATTTGATCTGTGGTTTAATGTAGTTGTCCTCTGATGTGAACAGCACATGCATGTTTAAATATTTAAGTCAGTGCAGCCACCAGCAAGAGTGAAGAAGGAGGGAAATAAGAAAGCCAGTAGAGGACGCGGTGTGCACTTGAATACAGAATAAAAGAGGAAACTGCCGTACAATTTTAAAGAACAATGGATCCTGAAACTTTTAGAGGGCCAGAAGGCCTTTAAGGAAACTGACAAATGTAATGGTCTTTCCCCACCATGTTCAAATGCTTCCAAATGAACCCTTGCAGGGATATCATTCTATAAAGTTATCATCATCAATGAAGTGTCATTAGATCACAGATCAAGAGACCTACTGCAGAAAAGGGTGAATAAAAGTGAATTAGATCTTTGAGAAAAGCAGGGAGCAGAGTAACAACTAGAAAGCAATGCTGCACTCTCAGCAAATAGGTAGAAAGAGGGGGTGCATAGGAAAACCTAAAACAAGGTTAGAAGTAACAGAGATCAGCATAGAAAGGAAATACAAACAAATAAACAAACAAACCAACAACATGAAGATGATAAGGCACAGAAGAAATACGTCCTCGATCAAGACTTGGAGACCTCACAGCTTGATGCAGTATTTGAATACAGAATTAGAAAGGAATAAACTGCCCTTCTAATAGAAGGTAAGAAAACTGATCCTCAAATTTTCAGTGAGTCAGTCTACTAATAAAGAGCTGTAATTTACAGCCAAGGGTAGACTCAGAAATAAAACTCGGTGCCTGGCATAGGTTACTGTGGATGTCCCTAGGAAGATGAATATTTTCATTTTACTTATTTGAAAAAATTCAGACAAGGTCTCACTATGTAGCCTGGGTTGGACTCAAACTTTCCATTTTGCTGTTTTGGCCATGTGAATGTTAGAGAGACAGGGACTCACCAGATATTTCATGAGGTCATTTTGGGGAATCTTCTATCACTTCAGAGTACAAACCTTGACTGTCAGAGGGAAGGAAGAAAAAACAGCTCAATGTTGCAGCACAGGGAAAGCTTAGCTGAGATAGCGTTTCTCATCCACTGTACATTTCAAATAAATTTTACTCCTCAAGGGCCCAGGAAAGATATGCATTTCAAACACAATTTTCCATATTTATATATCCATTCTTGAGGGTTAAAACTAATGAGATTATTTCCTTTCCCATTGAACATAAAAGTAACAAGAAGTGACAGTGGCTTCCTTTGGATTATACAATAGATACGAAAATTAACTTTATAAATAACATTTAAATTAGGTGCCATAACACTAACATTTACTTTAATTCTTTCATTGAAGATGCCATTGCCAAATTTAAAAGAAAACACTTTCATATCTATGATTGGTAACCATGATTACAAACCTGATGGGATTTAGAATCACCATGGGAACAAATCTTTGGGCATGGCTGTGTGGGATTATCAAATTTAGGTTAACATATTTACAGACAAGTATACCATCCACTACTCATCAAGCTTCCTTTTGCAAGAATTCCACAACTGATCACACAGAGATAATATATGTCAAAGACATGCCCAGCCCTAAGTGCCACATCTATAGTAGAACCTCTACAGCCAAGGATTATGGAACCTAGTGGAACAGGGAGTTGAGAAGACTAGTACAATCTTCAACTCTCAACAGTGAAGCTTCCTCATACAGCAGTGTGTGATACACACAGAAGCCACAACTAAGTTTTACAGAAGAGACTGTAGAGTGTGTGTCACTGATAGAACTCCTATACTGAAATTACCCTCCTGAGGCCCAGGGACTATTTCTGAAAAGGGGGTGAAAAGATAGCATGAGCCAGAGTTGTTGCATGAACACAAGGAAACAGAGGCTATTTCCTTGTTGGTGGGAACTTGCTCATATGAACTTGCAACAATGGTGATGGCATCCACAAGACCCATGCAAACTCAAACAGATAAAACCCAGCATAGAACTGGAGAAATGGGCAGTCGCTCCCAACCCTAGGCAAGAAACTATTGGCAACTGATTACTGTGGAGTGAAGAAAAATAGATTTTCTTTGAGGGAGTACCTCTAGATAGACTGAGTATACTCCAGAAGATGAACTTGCATGGAAGACAGACACCTGGTTACAAATTTTTATTGGCTAGAATTTAACGTATGTGAGAGAGTGCTTGGAATCGACTGGAGGGGGTGTACAGAGGTACACGGATCGGGGAGCGGGTCCAAATTTGACTGATAGCTCTTATATGAAATACTCAAAAACTCAATAAAAATATTTATAAAAAGATTAGGTTAGCAAAAGTGGTAAGGACCACCATAAGCACAAGCAATGCACTGTATTTGGTCTTTGATGGCCAGTTCTTCTTCCTGCCTTGGTACATCCAGTGCCAGGATGAACCGTAATTCCTGGAAATTTAATCCAAAATAAACATTTTCTTTCGTCTTTCTTTCTTTCTTTCTTTCTTTCTTTCTTTCTTCCTTCCTTCCTTCCTTCCTTCCTTCCTTCCTTCTTTCCATCTTTCTTCCTCCCTCCTTCCTTCCTTCTTTAAATTGTCTGATATTGTTTGCAACAATGATGTATTTGATGAACACAAAACATTGGGGTGATTGCATCGATAAACCCCACAATGTGCGTCTAGAATCTTTGAAACTGGTTAACTGGTTTGAGGACATTTCTGGAGAGTTTGGAAACTTTGGTTAGAAAAGCTCTGTAATGCTTAACAGACTGTTATACTGGAAATTTTTAAGATCTGCATTCTGAGAAAAAAGGGTCATTGTAATACCAATTCATCAAGTTCTAGAGCAAAACAAGTCCATTGCAGGACTGAGCTGGAGTCATGTATGCTGCATCATGATGAAATACCCAGTTTCACGTTACCCAGGTCCTGAGACTGTCAGTGAGGCTAAATTCAAATGCACTGGCCTAATTTTTCTGGCAGAGGAAATTTCAAGGCAGGATAACATTTGGGACACTCTCCTTAGGCCACACAGGTATAGAGAGGGACAGGTCCAACAGAAAGATAGGAAAAATATGAAGTTTGGTGAGGAAATGTGTGTTCACCAACTTAAAATTACAGAAAAGGCAAATTTGAAATCAATTGTAAACTTTAAAGAGTTTTGCATCAATAAAGAGAAACTTTGTCTTCTTAATGGACCAATAGGAAAGGTACAATGAGGGCAAGGCCCTGCTGGTATAAGGCTCCATTTGTCAGAAGACTATCCTTTGATAGAGAGAGTCTACACTAAGATTGTCACTGTAGAAGTTCCCTCATGAAAAGCAATTGGCTTGGGAGATGTTTCTCCAGGCTCAGTCTGAAAGGCACACAGAAGCTGAAGCCAGCATATTCCAAGGGAGTCAGGCTGCACTCCACTCGGCAGTAGATTTTGGCAGGCCTAACCAGGTGGTGTTAATTTTACAATAATGAAAGATATAAGCTTGCGAGGGTCGCAGAATCTTGTGCTGTGATTCTAAAGGGCCACTGAGGATAAACAATCCAGGACAGCACTGAAGTCTCTGTATGAAGGTCCTGAGAAGCAAGGATGGGAAACTGGAAAGGTTAAACTTAAGTTGCGGTGGAAGCCACAAGATGTTGGAGATGTCAGGTCCGTGGAAATTCCTGTGAGGAAAGCTGCATGTATGAGAACAGCTTGCCAGAATGGCACAAGAAGCAGGGCTGAAGGGAAGGGACGGTGGGATCCCTTGATGCCTGACGTGATGGTGCAGGATAGGGTGCTTGCCTGGCTAGATTTGAGTCTGGCTAGTTTTGACTCTGGCTTTGGTCTGATCTTACCTTGTGATGTCCTCTCTCCTCCCTTTTGAAATGGAAATACTTACTCTGTGCCCTTAGACACTGGAAAATCTACCTTGTCCTTTACTTGTATAGAGTAGGTCATGGCTAAGAGACTATTTTAAATCTCAGAAGAGATTTTAGACATTTAAGCAGTGTAGACAATTGTTAAAGACGACGGGGACTTTTGAGACTCACTGAATACATTTAATATTATGAGATGACCATTATCCTATGGGAACAAAAGATAGAAAAATTTGAGTAACAATCTAAGTATTTGAGAATCAGATTAACAAAGGGGATGGTTGTGATCTTCAGTCTTGATTGACAATTTAGAATCACTGTGAAAAAAAATCCATAGCATGTCTGGGAAGAGTTATTTACTTTAGATTAATTGTTGTGTGCACCCTAAATTCTTGGCCTTACCATTTCTTGGACTTTGGTCCCAAACAGAATAAAAAGGAGAAAGCAAAGTGGGTACAAGCATTCATTGGTCTGTCTTCCTGAACAGGGACACAATGTGACCAGGAACATGCATACTATGTGACCAGGAACACAGATTCTATGTGACCAGGAACACAGATACTATGTAAACAGGAACACAGATACTATGTAACCAGTTACCTTCGATCCTGCCCTACACCTTCTCAAGCAGGAGACTGTTTTCCCTGGAGCTGTAAGTCACAGTAACTACTCTCTTCCTTACATTACATTTGTTTGATATTTGGTCACAGAAATGAATGGAGTTAACTAATACAAAAGTAAAGATAGAAATATCTCTTGATGAAACATAAATCTCAACCACCATCATTTTATCCAAAGCTCTATTCACATCAAGTCTACTCCCTGAAGATCATCAGCTCCTCCGGGATCAACAGAATGGGAACATTCAGCCACATGAAGTCACTCAGTCAAAATGGGCTGAGAACTAAGGGGAAGGCAGGAAGTCTCCAGGCTTTCCAGTGTATGAGGGGTCAGGCTTCCTCTTTCACATTCCTCTCCACAGCACTTGCAATGCACTCTGAGCACTGCCTTGTTCTAGAAAGAAAATTGTGAAGTAAGTGATTGTGTATCATTTCAGTCAGAACGTCTGCCAGCTACCACTACGACATTAAATGTGGGTGGTAACATGTAACAGTTACAGCAACTATTCTGCACAAAATATATTGATCTTCTGTTATGCCATTAGGATTTTTGGAACGTGTGGCTTATGATGTTGAATGTAATAATTTGGTAGTGAAAGGCTGAAGGAATACGGCATGTGAATTTTAAAGTTTCAGTTCATTTTCTTTCTAAAGAGGATTTAGAGGAGGTGACAGTGAACGCACACTGGGGCATTCCAGCACTCATCTTCACTAAAGTTTAAGTGTCTTGAAAAATCTCATAACAGAAAGTAGATCATGAATTTCATTTAAGGATAAAAACTGGGATGTCAGTCTTACTTATCCACAATGGGGTCTACATTTTACAATTATTGAAGTGTTCTGTCAGTATACTGAAAGGAAAACCAAGGTGATATGGTCACCTGGTTCCAAACACTGAGTGTGTTTTTCCTTAAATTAAATTGTCCTTATTCTATTCCTAGACACAATATTATAAAACATGTAGCATTGTTTATGTATAAATATTGGTTATTATTATGTACTCTCAAGTCTGTATAAACATTTTTTGGGGTAAGACAGAGTTTTGCTGTGAAGGCCTGGTTGAACTTAGGCTCACATCAATGCTCCTGACTCAGTACCCACACCTATGAGAGGCAGGATTATGTGCAAATGCCATCAGACACATCACATCTTGAGTTCAATCATTTATTTTGCAATTTTCATTATATTATTATTTTATTTATAATATTTTAATTTTATGTATATGAGTGAATTGTCTGTTTGTAAATGTACCCATGTACTGTAGTGCCCACCGGGGTCAGAAGATGGCATTGTATCCCCTAAAACTGGAGTTACAGACAGTTATTAACTGCTCTGTGGGAGCTGGGAACCACATCTTCTGCAAGAGCACCCAGTGCTCTTAAGTGCTCAACTATCTCTTAAGTCCTTGTATTTTAATTTTTGTTTTCTGTTTTCTGTGTGAATGTGAGTGTATGTATGTGTGTGTGTGTGTTGTGTTATTATTTTATATAGAGTATGTGTAACTATGGAGGGGTGCATGTAGCTGTGCACATACACAGAGGTCAGTGGAATGTGTCAATGTTGCATTCTCACTCTCCGAGTTTTCTCTTGACTCAGGTACCTCCATGGTCCTGGAGTTAGGTTGGTGGCCAGTGGTCCCCCAGTCATTCTCCTGTCTCTAGCCCTGAGTGCTGGGGTGCAGACACACAGCTTCCCTGCCTGGCTCTTTACAAAGGTATTAGGTTTCAGGACTCAGGTCCTCAAGCTCAACAGCCTTTGCCCCAGATCCTGAGCTCAAATCCCTGAAATCTCTGTACAAGGAGCAATCTAGTACTTGTCAATGTAATTCCTCTGAAATCACAGCACTCACTTTTGGAACTCTCCTAAATTTTGAGGGAGTATAAACAATTCACTTTTGGAGAAAAAGAGTGTCTAGATTTAATAGAATTTAAGAATCACTTCCAAAACAAGACTATGTTGACCTCAGCAAAATGATGAATTGAGAAATCTAAGGTTTTAAGAAATTTTTTGGCATAAAACTTTTACAATTTAATTAAGCATTCCAATTTATGTCATTGAACGGATGTAAAAGGGTTTTTAAACTTCTATTTCATTATTTCTGGGAGATATTGGCAAACTATATTAGGATCCTACTTCCATATTTTGATTGAATTTCTTTAATGTTCATTAAGCAATTTGTCAAAATTTCACAATTATGTTTATATACTCATCAATTATTATGCAGTTCTGTGCCTTTCCCTCTTACGAAAACATTGAATTCGGCACTGTTAAATTAGTTAAGAAGTACTTTACAATCTACTCTACCCAAGTCAGACATGCCATATTCTTCACTATTCTTAAAAATTTGTACATATAAACTGGGTTTCCAATCTGGCCTTGATTCTCCATTGTATTTATTTAAATCTCATGTAGACTACAAGCCTTAGACACTTTCACAGAGTACATTGCATAGCCATCATTCATTATTTATTAGTGAGTACATAAATACTATAATTTGGCTGTTAATTTCAGGTTTTCTTTCCCCTTCTTTTCTGTTTTTCATTCTGTTTTCTTCTTTTTATGAAGAAGGATCTCAAGAGAAAAAAAAAAAAAACCCTTACCTGAGTTTTATGTATGGTCACTGCATTTTCTAAGACATGTGTGTTTAAGGTCTGTGGCCATATAAATATTTTTTTCAAATGGGTGTAAGTGTGTCTATGTCCTACAATGAATTGGAGATCAGAATAAAGCATTGTATCCCTTGGAACTGTAGCTGTAGTTACTGAGAGTTGTGAGCTCCTAGTCATGTGGGTACAGGGAACTGAGCCAAGGTCCTCTATAAGATCAAGAATAGCCAGTGCTTTTAGTGACTGAACCATCTCTTTAGCCCTATATAAATAATTTTTAAAGAACTAGAATAATGTTCCATAGAAGAATTTTATAAATATAACAAACAAATATAAAATAATACAAATATTGAATTACTAACTTATTAAACTTTTTCATTAACCATGAATTAAACTGTTGCTATCTTACAAAATTGATAACTCAAAGTATCTTTAGAAACAGATTTACAGAAGCAGAGTTTAAGCAGAAAAACGTAGTATTAATACATACTTCCAAAGTAAGATTAAAAATAATTTTATATATTTTTGAATATAAAGAAATATTTGTAAAATTATGTTGGACATTTTAAGCCAGTTTTCATAGCAATTTTTTCCTTGTGATACTTTCAAATGGTGTGTGTTAATATTATTACTGGAAGAAAATTATCATACACCTATTCAATGAAAACTTAACAAGTCAGATGATTTTATTTATATATTTTTATTTTAAGTATATGAGTGTTTGGCCTGTATGTAAGTACACCATATGCATGCAGTGCCCACAGAGGCCAGAAGAGAGCATCGAATCTCTTGGAACTGGAGACAAGAATGGTTGTTAGCTTCCTTGTGGGTGCTGGGAAGAGAAACCAGATCCTCTGCAAGAGCACCAAGCACCTGATTCCTGAGCCATCTCCAGTCCCACGTCCAGATTTTTATGATTGGTAGGATTACACTAAAGCTTTACTCTTTTTCCTTGTTTCTTCTCAGGTTAACATGTAAAGTACCAGGTTTCATCCTGGCACATTGATACATATGTGTGAAAAAACTTAAATTTTCAAAACTGGATTTGTGCTGATTTGATTACAATGCTTGGTCTTTTTTTTAAAGATTTATTCATTTAAAAATGTTTTATTTATTTATATGTGTATACATGCATCGCCTGAATGTTTGTAAGTGCACTTCTGCTATGCAATGCCCACGAAGGTAAGGAAGGGGCATTGGATATCGAATCCCCTGGAACTGGCATTACAGATGGTTGTTAGCCACCATGTGGGTATTGGAATCAAACTCAGGTCCTCCGCAAGAGCATCTGGCAAATTTTACTGCTGAGCCATCTCTCCAGCCCCTTTAAGATATATTTTTAACGTATGTAGGCACCTGTACCTGTGTGTCAATCTGTGCACAAGAATACAGGTGCCTGAAGAGGCAAGAAGTGGATATCATGTGACCTGGTGCTAGAGTTACAGTAAGCTTTGATCTAGGAAGAAAACTCAAGTCCTGTATAAGAACAGCACCTTCTTTGAACAGCTGAATCATCTCTGAAGGCTCTGATTTTCTTCTTATGTGCATAGCATTTCTGCATTATTAGAAAAAAAAATCTCTGTATTTCCTATGAATTTTTTCATGTGAAAATAAAAATGCATATGCTCAAGATGGAATGTTAATTATTTTCTTACTTATACTTTATGATTAAAAGAGAAATTATAACCTATTATGTGTCTTTCTAAGAAAACAATTTGCTGAGACCACTTAAAGGAGCGGCCCCCTTGTCAGTCAAAAATTTCTCAGCTGACATTCTGAGACATTATTTTGCATATGTTTCCCTGACCTCAGCATGGCCTAAGATGATAAGAAGAAAATGACTGCCATAATGAATGGACCCTCCTCTTCCCGAAGCCAGTCACCTGAACTTCTTGATGCTGGGGGGTGTAAGCATGCATTTGTAGCTGTGCATTTATATGTATGTATGTGTGTTTCTGTGACTATAGAAAGTTCTTTGTGTGAAAGTCAGCAAGAAATGTTCAGATGTCAGTTGCTATGGTGACTGCCTTTTGTAAAAAAGTGAATTGTAGATTAAATAGCTTCATAAAACATACATACAGGGTTAGCACATAAACTACATACAGGTACCCTGCAGCCACAGTCATTTAAACAAGGCTTTCTGAAACTTTTTAAACTTCACTTCTGAAAGGCACATCTAATAATAAACCTGCAGTGGCTGCCCTCCTTGTCTGTGGAAGACCACACTTCTCCCTCAGGGGAAAATCGTCCTTGCTAGGTTCCAAAGGAAATTAGAATCAAAAAGCATAAAGGCTATGCAGGAAGCATTGCCATGCCCTTCTCAGATTCTGAGTGCTCCCAGACTTGCACTTACGTCCCCAGGGCAACACTAGAACACTGTCCCTGTGCATTCCAGCTGTCACTTAGAAGTTGGAAGCCTTACTTTCAAGAGCTGAACACCTGGACTGAATGCCTGAAAAATTTACAGTTTTAGGTGAGCGAGGAGGGTGCATGTATTATATTATTGTCTGAATAATCATGAACATAATTTTAACCACTAATTAATGTCAAACAGTCCATGTCTGAGAGAGAGAGAGAGAGAGAGAGAGAGAAATCTCATGAACTAGTAGTCAATAATTTGTTGAGTGTACTGCTGACAAAATTTCAGGAATATCTTAGTTTTATTTGTAACTTGATACATATGCGTGAAAAATCTTAAATTTTCATAAAACATACATACAGGGTTAGCACATAAACTAATTTTTTATTTGTAACTTTCTGTGTCCATGAATTCCTAAGATAGTAAACACACACACACACACACACACACACACACACACACACACACTGTTGAGAATAGGAATTGAAAGAGGTAGAGGTAGAAAAAGGAAAAAACCAGCCTCCATGACTCCGTGCTCTAAACTGACCTTTGTTAGCCAATGAAGGTGGAAGCTGGCCTGCAGGGATCAGGAATGGGCCAAGAACTACACACATTCAAGCCACAATGGAGTTTAGAGGAGAGTTATATGGGTTGGTGTTTGTATGATGTCTGGGCCTAACACGGGAAGCTGTTTACAGCTTTATGGCTGGGGGATGGTATATTCCGGGCTGTAGTTTTGAAAGATGCAATAACAATTTTCTGATAAGGCCAGCAAGAATGATGACCGATGAACTCTCCACTCAGGTGGGTTTTCTGTAGTCTCCCTTATACACACATGCACACACCTTAACACACACATCTCCACACATACACATACACACACACATAAACACACACATCTACACACACATGCACAGTCATTTATTGTAGACCTCTTCGTAGATATATATTGTCTTTATATTTTGTGTGTTGTTTCTTAGATCTTCATTCTTCAGCCTTCACTCAACACAATACTGCAATGTATCTAAACTTACCTCCAAAGTATTTTTGATATGTAGACTTTTAACTACAGGAAATTATGCAGCTGTTTCTTCAACTGTGTGGCCCAGTGTCAGGCAGATTTCACTGAACTCTCATCTGAGTTGAAAATCCTTACTGTCAAAACCAAGAATCTGTGGGTCAGCAATTTTATTGTTATTATTTTTTATAAATGTTGCATCAAATATCTTGTAATTTCAACACAATGAAATAAATTAAATCACATATTCCCTCTTATGGGGTCATCTTACCAATGCAATAGCAGACTTGTGCACTCGGTCTAATGCAGATTCTGGAATATTTATTTCGTATTTCTTTTTTTTTTTAGTGCCACAACTCTCCCTTATAAGATTGTTGTGAAGATGAAATGTGATTATGATTGTGAAGGATATTCTTCCACTTATTAATTATTTAAAATCACTAGCCACTACCTGTTAAGATGTGCAGCTGAAATGCTGAAGATTCCAGATACATATGGATACACCATATCTTCCTTTCAATGACTCCCATCAATAGACACACAAGCTAACTGCTCCTGCAGCACTTTTCTAAGCCACAGCAAAGTCCTTGCCCAAAGTGATGCTCATAGGAGAAGGCCTCGGGAAGTGGTGCAGAGATGAAAGCCCTGTCCCTTTTAAACTAAGACTGGGAACTGATCTGGACAGATGCATGCCAGAATCCAGAGTGTCCGAAGACCGTTGGTTCTGCTTGAGTTTGACTCTCCTTCTAATTCTCTTCTTTGTCATAAGACTGGCAGGTACTGACTCTTAGTAAACCTCCTTTACCCATTTCTCACATACTCATTTTCTAAGGACAGAGCTGGCAGAGTCCATGGGAGCTGAGGTCCAATGAAATGCCCTGAGAGATTTTTAATACTGCCACCCCAGGGTCAATCTAGTCAGTCTCCATCAGTTGAGTGGAAACTACCTTCTGACTTACTAAAAATAATGAGATGATATGAAAGTCTGACCTTATTATTGACACCTGATGAACAAGGTACAAAATCAGTTATTTAGATTACTCCATTTTAATTCATTTTATTTTTGTATATGATATATTCTTTGTATTTTCATACAAATATTAGCCTACATTTGCAAATTAATTCTTATGAAAATCTTGCTGAGATTTTGGGTTGGCACTGTATTGAATGGATGAACTTAGGAGAACTAACAGCCTCATAATTTTTATTTACTTTTTAAAGCTTCTGTATTTCCAATTGAATGAAAAGAAAAAAAAATCTCCTATTCTAAAATCAGTCAGTAACAGGGCTCCAAAACAAACTTCCCAAATCATATTTTTATGAGAAAATCTTGCAAATGTTACTTGGTTTTCAAAGTTTTTCATGAAATAAATTTTGGGCACGCTCACAAAGCAAAGACAACCCATTAGAAAACTGCTTGAAATGTTGGAGTGAGGTGTTTATCACACTTGGAGAAGGACAATTAGAAGGCACAGACTTTTGAGGCTCAACATGGGAAGGTAGAGGTGGAGGGACACTCACAGCAGGAGACTTCTTAGTAAGTTTGGGTTTGCAGTTCTGACTACCGCCTTCACCTCTGGCAGCAGTATTCCTCTTCCCTTCTTTGTACAGAAAGGTAGAGAATAGGAGGACTTTCTTCAGGGAAATTTGAATTCTCCTATTCTGACAGAAGGAGGAAGCAGAGTTCCTCCAGTATCCGTAATCCCTCATTTGCCTTTAGCTCAAAATAACCTTCATGTCAGAGTGGCATATTTCTGGGTGTTGTATCCTAACGCCCCAAACTTCTTCCTCTCAGCAATGTTTGCAGATGGGTCAAGTGGGTTGAAACATACTGTGCCAGATTTATCCCTAAATACCTCATGCTTTGGGTGGAATGGACTCAGCTATCCTTCGTTTCCTGTTCATTGTTAATTTCAGAGAGCATTGTGACATAGAACTGCCCATGAAAGACAGACCATGGACAGATACCTTCTTCCCAAGCTTGGTCACACCTGTCCTCCTAGGCTCATCACAGCCAAGCTTGTTGACTGGCAAGCTTGTTGACTGTTATGCTCCACAAGAAAAGAGGGGAAGGGAGAGTCAGCCACACCTCTCAACGCACCAATCATCCCTGGTTTCAAGAGGGAGAGTGGTCATGGTATAAAGCCTCAGCTTTATACCATGTATAGGTGTAGGTGGGGAGGGTCTCTGGGCATTTTGTGTGACTATAGATATATCACCATCCATGTTCAGATGAAGACTTCCCAGTGCAGTGTTGGGGGACCCACAATTCTGCAAGTAAACCCTCATCTATTGCTCTGTAAGGAAGTCCAGTAAACTCACTGGTTTCCCAGAGTGCAGTGTGGTGAAAGCAAGCTTCCATTTGTTGTAGTGACCAAGAGTCAGGGTTTTGTTTATACCTTCTGAAAGGAACCCTGACTACAAGCATGCACGCTGATTCGTGCTCTGTCTTAAAAATAAACTAGTTATGCTAGCCTTTCCTCAATTTTAAGATTCTTTGTATTTTCATGTCTTGATATAGCCTTGATTTAATTTTGAAACCTGAATGCCTTTTACGTATCCTCCCCCTGTATTGACAGAGCTTGTTTCCTCTAAACTGTGCATAAAATCTTGGAGGACATTGACTCTTATCTTGTTCCCGCTAATAACCAAAAGGAGTCTCCAACTTCCGTAAAAAGGAACAGCAGTAGTGTGGTCAGCAAGACAACACAGAGGGTGAAGGGGATTGTAGACAAGCCTGACAACCTGAGTTCAAGGGCCGGGTCCTGTGCAGGAGAAAGAGAAAGTCGCTCAGAAAAGCTGGCCTCTGAACTCAACACAGGCCCACACATACATATACATGCAGTCATACAATAAATTAAAAAGGAAGTAAACAGTTGATAAGAGGAGCAGTGGAAGTAGTGGCTCCTTTTCATGAAGCCTCTTTCTCGGCTTCTCCTGTAATAAGGTATTATAAATTCTTGCTTGTTATCTATTGATATCATAAAGCAACTTTCTACTTTCTTTTATTGATACTTATTTTTATTTTCAATTAATTTGCTATCATTTGAATAAGGAAGTATTATAGGTGCTACGGATTAACATATATCTATTTACTGTAGGGTCATCTTGTTTTTAAAGATACTATATAAGATTGGAATTGATGACTATTAAGTTTTAAGAAAATGAGCAGCGATGGAACCATCAGTGTGTTACGTAATGAGAACATTTACAATGATACATTTCATTCCTTTATTTTGTGTGAATTTGCTGTAAGCCTATGTGCACATGTGAATGGACTCCCACTGATTCCTGTCTGGAGATGAGATTCCTCCTGTGTCACTCTCCACTTCATTTTGGGGGCAGGGTCTCTCTCTGAATCTGAGTCTTTCATTTTGGCTTGGAGTGGCTGGCCAGCAGGTCTCCAGGTCCATCTGTCTCCACCTCCCAGGACCATGGTTACAAATGCATGTGAGGGCTGAGGTTCTTGGCCCTTATTTTGGTTGCTGAGCCAGACCTGAGTTCACACGGAGCAGATACTGTACTGACTGAGCTGTCCCCAACCCTATTTTTAATTTTTAAACACAGTATTGGGAAGATTTTCTTGATCATGTGTTTGTCTTAATCTGAGATTTTTAAAAATGAATTGGAACATTGATCCAAGCTGTGGATTTGGTGTGAAAAATGTTGTTTTATAATGCCACCCTGTTATTCTTTTCTGCTCAAAGAAATGTTGGAAATTTAGTAACAAGCAAAAAAAAAAATATTTTTCATACAAATATTTTGCCATTGAAATGATGAATCTAGATTAAGACAGTGCATCTGGTCCCAGCATAGACAACTATTAGCACAGATATTCATAGTACAGCCCTTAATATAATATTTTCCCCAAGGGCCAGAATTTACTTATTCTTCAGCAACTAAGATTACTAAGGTCATTTCAATAACCAATCTCCTATGAAGTTATGTACTTTACAAAGAGAAGTTATCACTTGCATTTTCATACGCTAGAATGCAATTACCTTCACTTAAGGAAAGAACACTTAGGTCACATGAACAGAGAAATCAAGCATAAAACATAAGTTTGAATTATTGTATAGTCCTGATTATCTCCATTTTAACACCTCATGCATCTTGCTGTAATGAACGCAGTGATGAAGGTATCTGCCTTTTGTAATGAATCTTTCCAACCAAATTATCTTTTTATATGAATTCAGATGTAACTATCCTGTGATGATGCCAACATGCTGAAAGGGTTGTGAGATTCCCCAGACGAAAGTAGGAACCACACATCTGGACTCCAATTTATTTTAATTATGAAAAACAGCTTTATAGAACCTAGGAATAATTTCTTTAATGGTTGGTTTTAATACATATTCGATATATGCTAATATTCCTGATGTCAAATCAGCTGTTGAAATGAAGCATTGGTTCTGTGGTTTTCTGATCATAATATCCATGTCTGCATTCTTTTTTGAAAAATAAATTTCTTGTGAAATCTCTTGGGCAGTAAATGGCTTAAAACTACGGAGTCATATTTAAAGCAGATTTTTTTTTTCAGTCTTATTCCCAGGGTTAGCCAGCAAGGCAAAAATTTGGCAGTTCAGTGTTATTTTGTCTTTTATTTTTATGTGCCCGATTCAAAACAAATATCCTTAATTGACTTGTGATAGTAGCAAATCGATTCTAGAATGTCAGGGGTGTGTGGGCACAGATGGCTGTGTGGACTGCCTTCCTCTCAGGATTCCGGCAGAGTCGCAGCTGTCCAGGCCTGAGTGTAGTTCTTGTGCCGCTGTTTTGTGGTAGCTGACTCTTTCAATGACGGTGTGTGTGCAGATCACCTCTTTCCTTTGAGAATTCTACCCTTTTTTGTGTCTTCTGTTTAATGCTTAGCTGGGCACATGTTCATGAATACTAAAGGGCTTTACTGAAAAGGTGACCATGAAAAAAAAGTCCCTCACTTTCTCTTCTATCCAATTTAAGTCTCATATGCATAGTCATATCAGTATCCTCTATTTTACTGTACAGAGGAAATAAAATGGAAGATAATAAGTTTTTTTTTTAAATTCAAGGATGACAACTGAATTTATTCTTTTCCAATTTAGGACAGAATGTGAGAATTCAAGTGTTCCTATCTTAAAGAATAAGGAAATGATCATACATCAACATCAAATCTTCATGAATAAACATATTGGCCTCCAATGACTTAGAGAAGTAGTTTATGTGTCTTTTGACATTAGCATATTCAGACACCTACCCCCTTCTATAAATATAGATTATTCATTGAAAACCAGCAAAAGCCAAATGCTGAGAACTAATATATAATATTGATTATAGATATCCTGGAAATAAGTGAATTGCATGATATCAAAAAATATGTACAGTATTTCTGTATATGGCAGCTTGTGGAAGCCTCATTCAACAAATGAGTGTATATGAAATGATGCTTAGAATACACATCTAACCTTTATATGGGTGACCAACTCCGCTGATAATAGTCTGGGGGCTATTCCTACTTTGGACTTTGGATTCTGTTCTCTGCAACTTTGTGTATAGCACTCTAATGTGCTTCATTTCTAAATTCTAATGTGAATAAATGACATTTATTGATCGGTAGCTCAATTTTCCCACTAAATTTCTAACCAGTTTCATCTTATTTCCTCACCTACTTGTTCCCCCAGTAGTCTAAGAAAAATACAAGTGAAAATAAATTCCTCCCCTTATGACGGAATGGCCGTGGTGACTGCTTCTCCACTCCTGGTGAAATCTTTCATTTACTCATTTCTTTGTGGAGCTGCCTGTTCATGTAATTAGCTAACTGAACACAACTTCAGAATTTTACTTTTATTTATTTTATTTTACTGGATTTTTTGAGACAGGGTCTCCCTGTAGCACTGGCTGGCTTGGACCTCACTACATAGAGCAGGCTGGCCTGTATCTCACAGAGATCCATCTGCCTCTGTCTCCCAAGCACTAGAATTAAGGGCATATACCACCAAATCCAATAGCTTCAGACTTTAAAATGCACAGGGAGAGAAATCCTGTTCATCTCTAATAATTAGTTAAAAGACCAAAATTAAGGCAGGTTACAGCACAGCTTTCAAGGATCATAAACTATGAACCTGACTAACAGCTAAATCTCTCATTCCTAGTCAGCCTGCCAGAAGGCAAGAACAGGTCAGAACAGATCACTGGAATCTAGTACCCTGTGACATTGAAAATGTTTCTTTTTCACTTTTTAAAATATTTAAGATAAAAATTGAAAACATTTATTATTTTTTATTTTGTATGTAGGAGTGCTTTTCCTGAGTGTATGTAAGTACGCCCATGTCATGCAGTGTCTGTGGAGATCACAAGAGGGACTCAGCTCCCTTGGAACAGGAGTTGCAGATGGTTGTTAGCCACCACGTGGGTGCTGAGAACCAAACCCAGGTACTCCACAAGAGCAGCCAGTGCTCTTAACCAATGAGCCATCTCTCTGGCCCCTGAAAACTTTTCTTAAAAATGTGACTATTACACACAGAAATAAGAATACACTCTTGTTCATGCACACTCACATACATGTATACAGTCCCATAAGCACAGTACATTACAGGCACCCCCCACACTCTCACATACACACTCACACACACACACTCATACACGTAATCATAGTCACCCCCTTTATACACACACACTCTATCACACACAAACACACACACACACACAAGCTGGTGTGGAAATACTGTTTCTTTCCAGGGCTGCAGGATGGGCTCAGCTACACTAGGAAGCAGCCTTGCAGCCAGCACACAGTACACCGACTCCATGGCCCTGTTAGGAAGTCAGGCTCCCTGTCTTCACCCAGCACACTGGGAAGCCTTACTTGTCTTACGGAGTTGTTTACTTCCTCCTGCTGATCAGTTGGTTACAAGCACCCTGATCGGAAAACTGAAATTAAGCTTTCTTGTTTTGAGATTTCCTGTCTAACCTGTGATTTTTATGGCAGACATCAGGAAATCCAGTGGGGGTGGGGTGATAAGGGCTGGTATGGACGGGGGAGGGGATCTAAATTTGATAAAGATCTGTTATATAGAATGAACAATAATTCAACAAAATATTTTGCAAAAATAAGTGCAATCTGATTTTTCAGATGTTTCTAAGGAATTCTTATCAGATAATCGCAGAGATCATATGAAGCTTTTGAAGCCTCTTCACGCCAGTCAAAGATTCTTACTGGCTCTGACTCCAATCCTTTTGTTTTCAGGCACCACAGATACACACTGAGGTTTCCAGAATGACTGCTGAAGATCTCAGTGTCCTTAATTAAATGTTATAGGGCTGCAAATATTTAGTGGCAAATGTTTGATGCTGCTGATGCCATAGAGTCTGTGCTTCTAAGATGAGGGGCACGCTGATGTGTGTTAAATGATGGATGATGGTTTGTAGTCAAAGGAAAACATCAAACGAGAGAAAAATAGTCTCCTCACTATGGTCTACATCATTCATGGGACGCCCAAGTTAAGGACACAACTCAAAGATTATACCAAGGACATGCTAGACAGGACAAATTCTCGGGTGGTGCTGAGGTGCAGCCTCTGCTGTGCACACACTGCTGTGCAGGGTCCGCGCTCAACCCTGTCCAGGGCTGGGATTCCGGCCTGCACTGAAGACCAGCGGACCCAGTGATGAGGCAGGACACGGTGGACAAAGCTGTGGAATGGAATCAGCCCGAGCTTTGCTGACTGTGAAAAATGAATGGCCATGCAAAGACTAAGGAAAGGTTATTTCTCAGGAAAAAGATGACTTTATCAAAGAAGTAAACAGAACATTTACCTTATTTCAGGACAGGATAGTCTAAAAATATTGCTTTAAAAAGGGAGAAATGATTCTTGCAATTTTATAGTTACTGGTTGGAAACACTATTTTTGGGGGAAAGAACTGAGTGAAGTCAGAGGATTAAGTCTTGGGGGGTCTCTTACCTAAGTTTTTAGACACTGAAGACAGAAGACTGTTATCCATTTCAAGGGACCAGATTTAGTGTAAATGAGCTGACTTCCAAGGTTCAGGAGCAACTCAAAACAAATCATGACTTTTTAAAGTTCAATTAATTATAAAAGCTAAATCTCTCTAGAAAGCATTGGAATCATAAGGGATTTTTGTTACTTATTTATGTCTTTTATTTTTTAAAGAATTCATTTTATAGCAGTGATGTTACCCTAAGGTCTAGTGACTTTTCATTTCTTTTCTTTCCAAGAGATCTCAGCACTTCAGTGTTTCCGCCATTAGCACTCCAAAACTCAAGCCTTAATCCATTTCAATTCTTTATGCTTAGAATATATTGTCTTCTCTTTTCACCAGAAAATTCAGATCCATGCCTGACCATTTTTAACCAAATTCCCTAGAGCGTTAGTCTTGTCAAAATGCCCTAATTAGTTTACATATTAATTTCCACTCTAGTTCATTATTATTTAATCTCAGGGGCTCTCTATGTGATGCTACTGAAATACAACACATTTCAAGAAGATGCCTAATGATCGCACTATAAAACATCTGCCCAATGCTATTTCTCTGTGAAATTCTCAATATACTCTTTCAGGAATGCTTTCTCTCCTAACAATGAATGCCATGGTAATGACACAGCTCAGGTTTTTAGGTTTTGTTTATATATTCTTTGAGAAATTCATACATGTATACAATGCATTTTGAGAAGACCCCCTGCCACCTTCCACTTCTCCCAGATCCCTGAGCTCCTCTCCCTCAACCAAATCCACATCTTCCTAGTTGTTAAAAGTCAGCTTCTTTCATGCAAAGGTTCAGCAGTTCATGATGATTTCCGCTGCATTTTCCACTTCTGACTTTCCCCATGTCCCACCAACACATTTCCCTCCCAACTTCTGTTTCTTTAATCCGGTAAGTCCAATTAGTGCTGCCTATACACGCACGTACTGGAGCACGGAAAGCCTACCAGTGGTCGCACTCAAAAAAGAACGATTCTTTCTGCTCCCAGCATCCCTCAGCAGTAACTCACTGAGTCCCAGTACCAAAATTAGTGCCACGTAAGTGCTCATAGACCTGAAGTCCACAAAGCATGGTCAGCCTTCCAGAATCCCTGAAGAACACTGGTTCCCCATCCCCAGAAGATCACCACCAAATAGCTCCTCAGGGAGGGAGCACCTCCCCATCCCTATTGGAATGCTGACTCCCTTAATCTTCTGCAGAAGCATTGGACAGAGGATGTGATATGCTTGTGGTATTTATGGCTGAGAATTCTCTGCACTTAGGCAAGTTGTGAGGCTCTTTCTTAACTGTTGTCCACTGCAAAAACCATCTGTGATGTGGGCTGAGAACTGCACTAGTCTAGGTTATCGAGGTAGGTGTTAGGAAGGCAGTTTGAGACTTTATCAGTTTAGCAAAATAATAGTTACAGGTTCTCCTCTGGGGCTTATGAGCTTGCACACAGCCACAGGATCTTGGCTAGATCTGAAGTACCAGGCATATGTTTCCTCCTGTGGATCAGAGCCTATATCCAGTCAGAAAGCAATGGGTTGCTCCCATGACATCACAGCCATATCCATGGGCCTATCTTGTTAGACTAATTATTACTGAAGCTCACAGGTTTCACAGCTGGGTAAGACTATGGATGATATTTCTCCCCCAGCAGCCTGCATAACACCTGCTGGTACCATGAAAGCTAGCCAACAAGGAGATGCATGCAGCACAGGGTCAGCTTCTTTTCTGCAAGTCCTAAGATCAAAGCATGCAGCGTCCTTAGCAAAAATGTGGCAGTAGTAAAAGAGCCCCAAGCCGGTTTCCTTGGAAGTCACATTTTTCCCAGAAGCAGAGCTGAACTCTCAGAATAACTCAAGACTCAGAGAGCTTGAGAATGATGTTCACTGAAGCAAAAAGCAAAGCAGAGGTCACCCCTCCACCCTCAGGGAATACCAGGAAGTCGAGTTCAAAAGGAAGAGGGTTGGAGAGGGGCGGAGAAGAGGGTGGAGGGAGGGTAAATGACACTGTACATGTTTGAAATGTATAGTTATATAAGCCTCACATATACATATACACATGCGTGTGTGTTTATATATATGTATGTATGGGCATATGTGTGCATGGGTAAATATGTGTATAGATAAGTTTGCATGTGCATGCCTGTGTCTGTGTGTATACATGTATATGTGTGTATATGTGTGTCTATATATGTGTGTGTGTGTGTGTGTGTGTGTGTGTGTGTGTGTGTATCAATCTAACAGTGTTTCTCTACCTGGGATAAGCGCTTCTCCCAGAAGCAATACGCTTTTTAAAGAGAGCCAGCAGGATGGCTTTTGGGCCCCAAGCGGAGCTGAAATCGAGGTTTAGAAAGCCCCCTCAAGTCCCCCATCTTAAAGCTTGGTTCTTTCTGCCTGGTTCCTCCCTTCCCAGTGCTTCTGGATGTGATCCGCACCCACAGCTTAAGAGTTCAGACTTTCCTAAGCAAAGGGTTGAATATAATTTCACTTCAGAAAAGCAGACCAGAAGAAACCATTTAAGTATCGAGTCTCTGACACCTATTAAGAAGAGATGGTGTTGGAGGGGACGGGCTCTTCCCAAAAGGCTCTGTTCATTGGCAAAGAAAAGGGGACACTAGAAAAGAGGCGGTATCGCTAAAGAAGGCAGCAAGACGGAAGCACGGAAACACTGACAGGTGTGGAGGCGCTCCAGGCAGGAGAACCTCTGAATGGAGGCGCTCCAGGCAGGAGGACCTCTGAATTCTAGGCCAGCCTGGGCTGCGCAGTGAGTTCTAGGCCAGCTGGGGTACGGGGTGATCCTCATAAACAAACAAACAAACACAAATCAAAACTCACTCTTAGTTTCTGAACTCAAACAGGTCTGAATTAATGTAACGATTTCATCTGCAACAGTGAACTCATTAAACCTTATGTTGCTTTGTAAGTTTTAACTCAAGCATCTTGCCTTTGCATGTCTTAACATATAGTGTGAGTGTGCCTGATCATCTAATTTTTTTCCTTATTTAATGTATTACATTCCAGAGAGTTTGAAACGCACAAAATTGGATTTGTTATTCCAGAGTGAAGAGCTAACTTTCTAGGTCTGGATTGTTTTAGCCATGAACATGTCCAAGAAAGCCTGCTTGCCCTCAGGAGGCTTGGTGCACAGCCAGCTCCCAAGATACCTTCCAAGGCTTTGGTGGATGCCTATTGGTAGCCTGGCGTACACAGCCTGAGTACCGGGGATACAGGACCACGCGGCCTCCCTGTCTCCTGGAGGGTGCAGGACACTTAGGCCTTACCGTCAGTCATGCTTGTTCTGCTTCAGGCTGGGTCCCCAGCCACTCTGATGTGAGCGGCTATGATGGCTGCCATTCACAAACTTTGTCCCAACCACCTGCCAGGAGAATTAACAGCATCGCATCACTGTGCAATTTTAACCAAAGGGACTCTGAGATTGTGGCCTGATTTCACATGGGCTTTTGTGCCTTTTACGATTTAAATTTATATACTGTCTCCATCACAAAATATAGGAAAGAACCCACGAGTGGCCTTCAAGGTTCCTGAGAGATTTAAAATGTATTTAGTAAGACCTCTTCATTATTTCACTCGTGAATGGCCTAATTACAGCCCCCTCATTTGAATTTTGACTTTTTTCTTGTGATCTTTTTCTTTTTTTTCAACAAAAATTTCATGTTATATTTTGTGTGTGTGGCTTATGGTGTACATGTGTGAGTACACAGGTACCACAGAGCAGGAGGGGAACATCACAGAAAAATGTGAGGCAATCAATGAACTCTTTCTACCATGTGAATCCCAGGGACCAAACTCAGTTCCTCAGACCTGGTGGCAGACACCTCTACCCCGTGAGTCACTTATCAGCCTCCAAACTTCACTGCTTATCATTTTTGATTTTCAGATTTATCTGCCTAAGAAGTGATACACACCTGACACACTGTTTCCTACGGTCAACTCTTATAGCTCCATTGTGCTTGCACCATTAAGAACCAACCTTGGGATCTGGGGCCATGGCTCAGTGAATAAACCGGTGTCCAAACATGAGGAGCTGTGTTGGTACCCCCAACACACACGTGTTGAAAGCCGGGCATGATAAGAAGCACCTGCAATTCCAGCATTGGTGACACAGCACAGAGGAAGTCCACTGGCCAGCTGGTCAAGTCGACCAATGAACTGCAGGCTCAGTGAGAAGAGCACATACGTGTGCTCATACACACACACAGCAACTACACATACACACATGCAGATGCACACATACATATGCATACACACATAACGAATATATGTATATACAAATATGCACACATACACATGCACACATACCAACACATACACATATACAATGCACACATGTACATACATCCACACATACAAAGACAAACATGCACAGACATAGACATACTTACAGACGAGCTATCATTAGTGTGTGACTGCTAACCACTAACTAAGCTGAAGCATTTTTCAGAAGACTGAGTTTATCCAACATTCTTTGTCTCTTCTAGCATCTATCTCATTCACATTCAGTCACTGTGCCTCTCTAATCATTAGTCTCTCTAACCATGGGTCTCTCTAACCATGAGTCTCCCTAATCATTGGTCTCTCTAACTATTGATCTCTCTAGCCTTGGGTATTTCTAATTATTCTCTCTAATCAGAGGTCTCTAGAGCCATGGGTCTGACATCTGTCAAACTGATTTGTCATCACTTTCTTAAATGCTATTTATAACGTTGAACAGTACCTCTTATTGGTATGGACTTGATTCTGTCCCTTCAAAATCCCTAAGTTGAAGCTGTCCAGCTTGTAATAGCCCCACATATTGAAAGAGTGTTGAGGTAGGTAAGTTTATTTGAGAGTTCGGAGGACAGAGGCCTGATCCTACATGAGTGGTGCATTAGAAGAAAACCTAGACCTCACACAATAAAATAAATTAGATTATTTTGTTGTGCTTGTTTCAGGGACTTCTTGATCTTAAAGTCTAAAGAAGTCTCTACTTGGTGAATTTGAATTATTCAGTCTCAGCTGTAGAATTGGTAGCTTAAATTTTCCTTCTATATCGTGTTTTCAAAATTCTATATCCATATTTTTTTCAGATCAGAACACAACGGTGATGATAACCTAGCTGTGAAGTTGTTATGGCTGGAGAGATAGCTCAGCGGTTGAGGCTGTTCTTGCAGAGGACCGAGGTTCAGGTTCACATAGCAAATAGCAATCCTCTCCCACTCCAGTTCCGGGAGATCTGACACCATCTTCTGACCTCCATGGACACTGCATGACATGGGCAATAAACTTATAAACATAAAATATGAAAATATTAAAAATTTAACTAAAAAATTAAATTGTCATGACTAAGAATGTTAATGGCAGAGCTTGAACTGTTGGCTGAAGGTAAACTGTAGAAGAGGTGGAGTCCTGGGCAAAGCTGTGGTTCTTACCTACTCCATCTCTTGTGGCTGCCCAGCCTGTGTTGGCTCCTCCAGGTCTTTTCTCCTGCATCTACAGCTTACTTAGGTGTTCATGTAGGAAGCGGGTAGAGCCAGGCTGCCATGTGACCTCTTGTCTAGACACCCTCTTCACAGACAATAGTTTCTTCAGTGGGGCATCATGGAAGACTTGTTACCTCCTTCAGCCCAAGGCTTACACATTCATTACAGTCTGTACACTTGAGGGAATATGCCTGTGTGTATTAAGAAAAGTACCATGTATAATTATCAGGTGAGCATTGGGCAAGGTAACTACAATATGATATAAAATATAGGTTGGTGTGAGATGTAGAATTCAGATGATGCAGGGAAATAATAAGGAAGGGTAAGATGTGTGGAGACCACAGCACGGATACTGTGCTGTCATGTACTTTGCTTTTCTTTCCTTCTAAACTGATGGGCAATGGTGGTCATATGATACTACATATAACTATTCTAGTATGTTTTCAAGTGTTGTGATAAAAACCCTGACCAAAGTCAACTTGGGGAGGAAAGGGCTTATCTGGGTTTAACTGGATTATAAGCACAATCCATAGTCACGGGAAACCAAGGCAGAAACTCAGGCCAGGAACCAGAGCACAGACTGTAGATAATAGTTGCTCACTGGTTTGCTTCTCCCAGCCTTGTGTTCAATCTACTTTCTTATACACTGCAAGACCACATACCCAGGAGTGACAACACCCACAGTGGGCTGAGCCCTCCCACTTCACTGAACAGTCTTGAAAAAGCCCCAAAGACATGTATGTCCACAGGCCAGTGCACTGGAGGAAATTTTCCAGTTGAAGCTCCCTCTACCCCAGTGTATCAGTTTAACAACTGAAGCGATCCAGAACATTAACTCATGCGTTCCACAGTATGGAACTGGCAGTGAATACCCTCCATCCATCAAGTATAAACAACATTGTTAAAATAAATATAATTATTTAAAACATCCAAGAATCTCTTAGAACCTATTAAATACAGACTTGCATATGATTAAGAATGGACTCATCTTAGACAAAGAATGAGGGTTCTACCATGTCAGCATGAAATGACTCACTAGCCCTGGCACTGTGGGGTTGTGTGTGTGTGTGTGTGCGTGTGTGTGTAATTTTTTCTTTGTCGCATTTTTATTTTATATGTGTGAGTGCTTTGCCCTCATGTAAGTACATGTGTTATACCCACTGAGGTCAGAAGAAGGTATCAGATTCCCTGGACCTGGAGTTATAGACGGTCGTTGGCCACCATGTGGGTGCTGGGAAATGAACCCAGTTCCTCTGCAAGAGCAGCAGGAGTTCTTGCTTGCTGAGACATCTTTCTAGCCCTTGTGTGTTTTGTATATAGAGAACCCATGTACTACAAACCTAACCATAAGGATGAAGACCTGCTGATGGCCTCTCTCACTCTTCATACACCGTATCATGCCTCGTATGATAATTTACATGCAGTACCTGTTACCTTCCCTGAGTTGAATATATACAGATACACAGTTAGGACCACACACACCTATGTCCTTCCTAAGCACTTGGGATAATAACATATGGAATGTTTACTTTTAAATGACTGTGGGTGAAATGATATTTAAGAATGCTCTTTTATCCAATTAACTCCAGCTTTAGCATTGCAAGAGTGTTTTGTTTTCTCTATAATACAGAGTAGGCTAGTTGTATCTCTTTTATGCCTCCAACACTCTATGGAACAAGAGGAGTTACATCCTAAAGATGGAATTTGGCAGTAGCTGCAATGAACAACTTTTACATCCTTTCAAGAAATTGTGGGGCTGCCAGAGTTTGTTATTCCTGGGACAGATCCTTCACTGCGTCAAATCTCTTCTGCCTACAGGGTGGCTTTTCTCAGAACACTATGGATGCTCTGCATTCAAATTCTGACTACTAATGTAAGCACTCTCTGACTGGGGACTGGGAAGTTCAGGAAAAGTATTGGTCCTTCTCTCAGGTGATATACAATGGTTCTAAGGAATATAAAAATGTATGCAGTTCTTCAACATAGGGCCCCAAGAACCTTGTAACATATTTAGAGGTTCAGCAGAATCTACCCAAAAGAGTAAATTTAATTGAAGTTTTGGAATAAAGAGGTAGATTTTCTAGCCCTTACTCACCAACTTTCAGATTAATAAATGTCACAAAAAGAGGCAACCAAGCCTCCTTGATGATTTCATTCTTCCCCCTTGACAGTGTTTCAGCAGCTGGTCATTTGCCCAGGAGAAATCCTAAGGCAAAATGCATTCTAACAATGGTCATAGAAACAGCTCTAATAGTGTACTCCTCAGAACAGATTTCCTTATTGGCCTCAAACCATCAAAAGTGTTTATATCCACACTTTAATGAGCTCTGGGTAGAGATCTCAGCTATTGATCAAGAGTAAACTGAACTAGTTAAGTTGCCCAGCTTGGCCATCAGAAGCTAATGATGATGATTACTTGAGAATGTATTAAGAGTGAGATGAGCCATGTGTGATTACATTTTTTAATGCTCCCCTCATTCTGGCTTACCATCAATTCATAGCTACATCATTAGCATTTAGGAGGAATTTTTAAATAGATAATGACAAGAAAATAACCTTTTAGATGATGGCTGCTACATTTTTAAAGAATGATTCATTGGCAATAAAAGTCTAAAACGATACTGTAGTGTATGACACAGGAAACATAGACTTCCATATTAGTGAGTTGAAAGCAAACATTCCCTAGGAATGTGGATTCTATCTGACAAGAAAACCAAGCTCATTACTGCCACAGTGATCAATAACCCCTTCTAATGTGTTCAAACCAGATCAATGAAATCTGCCACATGCTTTTGTTTTAAGAAATGAAGCCTTTTAGTTCTTAATTAAGGGAGAGACCTCACATCCGTGATGATGTCTGCAATGAATATTACCACGGAGCACATGGGGATGAATCTGAGTCGGTCAGTTCGGCACAGGGCAAGGAAGGAGGAAAGGCACAGGATGGAGTAGGAAGCGTGCTTCCTCCTTCTCAGCACTTTACATTCAAGAACCACACAAAAAATAGTTACACTGAGGTGAGAGAAAGACAAAGACTTAGTTTTAAAAGTGCAAAGAAAGGAAGTGAAGTTAAGGAGCTCAACATATTTCTAAAGAGTGGCTAATAAAGATATCCCATTTCAAGACTGAACTGCCCAGCACTGGGCCAAGTGACAGAGGGGATCCCAGCTTGTCTGGCCGGTGAAGTCAGAGGATCACAATTTCAAAGATATTCTAGGTAACACTGCGTGACCTTGAGTTCTGTAGGAATTTCCTAGGAATAAAACCATCCCTGATAGAACCTTTTAGCCAAAAAAATCTAAATCTGTATCTCTCTCTCTCTGTCTCTCTCTCTCTCTGTCTCTCTCTCTCTTTCTCTGTCTATCTATTTATCTGTCATCTATCTATCTATTTTGGTGATGTGTTGAACCCAATATTTTTTTGTTTCATGTGTGTATATGTGTGAGAGAGAGACACAGTGAGACAGAGATAGAACAATATTTTAATTGAGTTTTTGTGCATTTCATATAATTGGTCTTAATCAGATTTAGACCTCTTCTCCATCAGCACACCTTCATAACCTCTCCCAATGGATTTCATGCATTCTCTCATCTGTGAAGAGCTTTGTGGTCAAGCAGTTGTACCTAGATGTTCCTTGGTGGAAGTTCATCCACTGGAGTCTAGTCAGCCTAGGTTGAGTGACTACCTTAAACAAGATCTACTCTCCCTCTCTCTGCAGTTATCAGCTGCCAATGGCTACTTGGCTAGGGTCAGGGCCTGCTGCCCATTCTCCCAGTTCTATGCTGGTATTTTGCATGACTGAGTCAGAATGGGTCTTCTACGTGCTGTAACCATTGGTGCAAGTTCCTATAAATAATTATCCAGAGGCTTGAACGCCTCCATTTCCTTATGTTTATGCAGAAACCCTAGTTCTTACATTCTTTCTGCCTCTTCTTTCACAATGGTTCCTGAGCCATGGGTGGGAGGTTTAATGTAGAAGTCCAGAGATACACAATATGCATTCCTTACCCTCTAAAACTAGGGCAGTTGTGGCCTTCTGTGTGCAATATGCTTTGTTATATGAGAACGCTTCTCTAAAGGATGTATTCACATTCTCTCTACCCCCTTGTTATTTTCTTATCTTCCTAGAAGAAATATATTAAGATACAGTCTTCTGCTTTGTAAAGTGAGCTAAGTATTCAGAGGACTCACTTTTTCTTGAAATTCATGTCTGTCCCTCCTTCCTTCACATTTCCGCAGAGTTATATATTGATTCTGGCTTCCTATGAGGGACTGCCCTATTCATTTATTAATAAATTGTGAAGTTCAGGCTTGAGTCATTACAAACAATTAATAATTACATAGATATTCTCAAAGAGTTTCAAGCTCTATATTAAAAATCGTGGAGATAGTGGATAGCCCTGTCTGGTTCCTGATTTTAATCGGAGTGCTTCTAGTTTTCCTTCTTTTAGAATGATGTTGTCTGTGGGTTTGTTGTATATAGCTTTAATTATGTTGAGGTCTGTTTCCTCCAGATTAATTTCTTCTTGAACTTTTAACATGCATACATGTTGGAATTTGACAAAGGCCTTTTCTGCATCTATTGAAATGAACATGTGGTTTTTGTCTTTAAGTCATTTCTTTATTTTATTACCTTTACTGACTTACGTTTATTAAACCATCCCTGAATCTCAGGAATAAAAATGACTTGATTGTGGTGGGTAATCATTTTGATGTGTGTCAGTATGTGGTTTGCAAATACTTTATTCAGTATCTTTGCATGTAGACTCATTAGAGATATGGGTCTATAGTTTTCTTTTTGTTGTATCTTTACCTGGGTATTAGAGTGGTATTGGCTTCATAGAAGAAGTTTGTCAATTCTCCATCAGTTTCTATCTTTATGAATGATTTAAGTAGTATTGGATATAGATCTTCTTTGAATGTCTGCTAGAATTCTGCTGTGAATTCATCTGTGCCTGGGTTTATTTAGTCAGGAGGTTTTGTATTACTGTTTCAATTTTCTTATTTGTTATGGGTCTATTTAATCTTTAGATCTCTTCATGGTTTAACTTTGGTGATGTCCATGATATTAGAAACTCATCTATTTATTTTAGATTTTTTTAAATTTAAAATAGTATACACTTTTAAAAAGTCCCTTGCAATTTTCTGCATTTTTTTTTAATGTCTGTTGTGATGTTTCTTTTTTTTTTTTTTGTCTTGGATTTTGTTGATTTGAATTTGTTCTTTCTTTCTTCCTTTTTTTTTTTTTTTGCTTAAGGAGGCTAGGGATTTGTCTATTTTGTTACACCTTTCAAAGAACCAGTTCTTAGACTGATTTTTGTATTGTTTTCTTTGTTTCTATTTCATTAATTTCAACTCTGAGTTTTGCTATTTTTTCTTGTCTGTTCCTGGCTTTCCAGAGTCTTGAGTTGTACTGTTAAATCATTTTTTAAGTAGACATTAAGAGCTATAAACATCCTCTTAGAACTGCTTTAAGGTGTTCTAGAGGTTTTGTTGCATTGTATTTTCATTTTCATTTAGTTCCAAGAATGCATTTTTTTTCTCTCTTAATTTCTTCTTTAACCTATTCATCATTCAGGAGTGTGTTATTTAATCTAGATGAGTTCACACAGTTACTAGTGCTTCTTTTGGAGTTGATTATAAGCTTCATTGCACTGTTATCTGATAGAATGCACGGAATTATTTCAATGTTTTGTACTTGTTGAGATTTGTTTTGTGTCCCAGAATGTGGTCTATTTTAGAGAAGCTTGCTTGAGTGGCAGAGAAGAAAGTGTATTCTTTGGTGTTTGAGTGGAATATTCTGTAGATATTTGTTAGGTCCATTTTGTGTAAGATGTTATTTAATTCAGATGTCTCTCTGTTTGTTCTTTGTTCAGTTGACCCATCTATCAATGAGAGTGGGACAATGAAGTTATATACTACTATGGAGTTGGAGTTAATCTGTGTTTTATAGCCATGGAGTACTGTTTTATGAAATTTATAACTCCAGTGTTTGGTGCATATATGTTTATGAGTATAATGTCATCTAAGATTGACTGATGTTTTGAATAGAATAAAGTGACCCTATTTATCTCTTCTGCTTAGTTTTAAGTTGAAATTAATTTTTCAGATATAATTGCAAAACCTGCTTGTTTCTTAGAGGCATTTGCATGGAATATTTTTTTCCCTTTCACCATAAGGTAGTGAATATCCTTGAAAGTAAGATGAGCTTCTTGAAGACAACAGAAAGATGGGATTTCTTTCTTGATCCATTCAGCTAGTGCCTGTCTTTTGACAGGGGAGTTGATTTCATTGATATCATTATTGAAAGATATATGTTTGATACTTTGATTTTAATTGTATTTGTGGCCCTATTTTGTATTTCCATTATTCTACCTTTCTTTGTTTTCTTCCTGTAACCTCCTGTGTAGAGTATACTCTTCCCAATCTTCTGTCATTTGTTTTGCGTTGAGTATTCTTTGGAGGACTGGCTTGGTGAAGATGAATTGTATCAGTCTTTTAGGGTCATGAAATATTTTCCATTCCTCTTTGATCATGATAGATAAAATATTTGAGGTTGTTATCCATTTTTTTAGAGCTGGGGATACTTTTGTTCAGGCTCTTCTGGCTTTCATGTTTTGCATTGTACCATCAGTTCTATTCTGATGGATTTCCTTTATATGTAACTTGCTTTTTTTTCCTAGAAATTTACAGTACACTATCTCTCTTCTGGACATTCAATGTTTTTACTATGATACACCATGGAAAATTTATGTTCTGGTCATTTCTAATTGGTGTTCTACATGCTTCTTGAGTCTTTATAGGTAAGTCTTTGCTTAATTCTATACATCTATAATTCTCTTGAAGATCTGTTCAGTGCCATTGCCCCAAGATTCTCCTTCCTATATGCCTATAATTCATAGATTTGTGTTTTTTTCATGTTATTCCACACATCATGAATATTCCATTCCTGTGTGTTTTTTTTTTAATTACATAGTCTTTGCTTAAGGAAGTTATATCTTCAAATTTGGCATCCAGTCTTGATATTCTGTTTTCTGTTTCATTCACTATGCTTGTGAGACTTTCTGCTACTTTTTTTTACAGTTGGCATATTGAGTATTTCAGTGTCATGTTGTTTCTAAAATTCTTTCTGGGAGGTGTGCGTGGCGTTCAGCCCCAATCCTCTTCTAGGTCCCTATCAACAAGACTAGGTGTGATTTCACCAAACTGCAGTTTGTAAAAACAGGATTTATTTGGGCTTATTTACAGTAATAGGCGAGGGAAGGGGCTCCCATAATGTGGCTACACAGAAAATTCTACATTTTGGCAGGGACCCTGTGATCTGCTGAAAGCTGCCTAAGATGGTGGGCCGGGCATGGTTCTCTCTGGCTGACACCTCTTTACCCCTAATCCCTCCTCCATGAACAATTCATGTCAGTGGGTGATTGAGAAGTCTATTCGACTCTCCCAGCTCCTTGTTTTCATGCAGAAGGTCAACAAGTTTATAATCCTGGGCAAGCAGGTGCCCCCAGGCTTGGGACAAATGCTTTGACCATAGCTTTCCAGTCCAGCTTGTCAGGCAGAGGACAAGTACATACCATACTCCATCCCTTTCTCTGGCTCTTACATTCTTTCTACCCTCTTCTGCAAGAGTCTCTGAGCCTTGGAGAGGGGTAGCATGCATGTAGATCAATCTTTCTTCTCTGGTAAGATAATGAACTCTTGAGTCTTTAAATCATCTGCCTTAGTGGACTGCTGTCCCATTTTAGTGGAATTCCTCCTACTTTAAAATACAAATAGAAAGAAGCAGAAACATCCAAGCACATATGAACTGCTGTAATAACCTAATCCCTGGGTCTCAACAAAACTGCTTGGCATCACATTTATCTTATAAAACAGTTGCAGTGGCTTCCCTCACTGGGGCCTATAACTTCCACTGCCACTGGGGAGCAGGGAGGCTAATCTTTCTTACAGTACTTGTTGTGCATATACTAAAATAACCACCATTGCACCAGTAGGAACATCTTTCTTGGCATCTTATAGTAGAGTATGCAAGTTCCATCCTTAAGCAGAACTCTTCAGGATAGTTCTCCCCCAGTGATCTACACAGTGTCGTCCTGTACTATGAAGCTCAGCCCTGCACTTAGTCCAGCTGGATCTCCTTCCTACGAATATATCATGCCATGTCTTCGGCAATAGGATCTTACTGTCTGCTTCTGGAGCACAACCAACATTAGAGGCAAGGCCTTTATTGGAGGGGGACCCTTGAGGGCTTCCCTGGCCAACAGCTTGTAGGGGGGCAACCTACCCCTGTACTGGAATTTTAAGTTAACTATTATATAAGACACCTCTTTACTTTTTGTCATTTATAGGCCCAGGTTGTTGAAGACTTTTCTCAACCATTAAGGTGGATATTACTTGTGCTTTACACGATCATAAAGCTCCTAAGAATTTTACATCTATACCTCGCCTGGCCCTTCTACCTTGTGTCAATTTAAATTCTGTCCTTGTTTCTTTTGGTGTACTTAATATCTCTCAAAAGGGTGTCAAGTCTGGAAAACACTCAGAAGTTGACAATCGAGGGAGGGGGCTCACCTACTGAGGCCATAACTTAAATTCTACATTCTGGCAGGGACCCTATGACCTGCTGAAAGCTGCCTAAGATGGCAAAGTGGACAAGTCTCTCTCCAGAGTCCTCTTTTAATATTCCTAGTCCCTCCCCCACATACAACTCAGGTCACTGGTTGGTTGGGTGGCGTAGATGACTCTCCCAGCTCCTCCGTTTTTTGCAGAAGGTCAACAAGTTTATAATACTGGGTAAGCAGGCATCCCCAGGCTTGGGACAAATGCTTTGCCCATAACATGCTAGTCCAACTTGCCAGGCAGAGGACAAATCCATGCAATACATGTTCATTTCCATTTGGATTGTCTTTAATATTTCTGTCCTTTCTGTGAATTTACCTTTCAAGTCATGAATTATTTTTGATATTTCATTAAACTGCATATTTGCATATTCCTGAACTTCCATCACAAGCTTATACCTTTCCTCTTTGAGCTTTTTTTGTTTTCTTTAAATTCTTTGATCATGTTTATGATTTTCTTTAAATTCTTTCCTGTGTTCCTCAGGATGGTAGGTGTTAATGGGGGGAAGGTGGGGTAAGAGACTGCAAAGAATGTATTCCTAGATAGGATTCCAATATTGAACCTCGTCCATCTATGGCTCAGGGATCTTTGCAGAAGAAAGATTGTAAGAGTCAGGGCTGGCTCATGTACTTAGGAAGCAGAGGCGTTCCGGTCACTGAAAGTTTGCACATGTGAACTTGTGGCAATGTGGCACTGAGCACAGGACTTACACCAACTCAAATTAGAAAGGACCCAGAGTGGGGAATAGAAATTGGTGGTGGGACAGACCTAGACTACTGGAATCTGATTACTACTTGGAGAGGGAAAGCATGCCTTACTTATAATCTCTACATAGGCTGACGAGACTCTGGTGGATGAATTTGTCCTAAAGGATATCTAATCACAAATGTTTGACTAGATAGGACTCAACATATATGGAGGGAGTATGTGAAGTTTGGTGGTGAGTGGGATGCGCATGGTAGGGGGGTCTAAATTTGATTAATAACTGGTGTACGAAATGTATAAAACTCAATAAAAATAAATAAATATTTAAAGAGAGAAAATAAAACAAAACAATTTTCCAACCACAGTTTTAAACTGACTGCCATTACAGAGGACCCCTCAAAACATCAGAGGACTCCACATATGTGTGGCATTTTCAAACAAGAACTAAGGTAATATACACCTTTAAATAACACATCACACATTTAAAAGATGGGCTAAGGATCTGAACAGAGTTCTCAAAAGAAGAAATAAGGATGGCTAAGAAATATCTCAAAAAGTGTACAACACCATTGATAATTAGGGAAATGTAAATTAAAACCACTTTAATATTTCATCTTAACCCAGTCAGACTGCTAAGATCAAGAGAACAAATGATACCAAATGCTAGAGAGGATGTGGGGAAAAAGGCATGCATTCACTGCTGGTGGGATTGTAAACACATGCGATCTCTGTAGAAAACAGTGTGGAGAATGCTTAAAAAACTAAAATGAATCTATATTTGACCCTGTTATACCACTGTTTAGCATATACCCAAAGGACCTGGCCTATTGCAGAGAGATTTGTACATCCATGTGTGTTGTTGCTCTCTTCACAGTAGCTAAGGGATGGAAGTAACTAACCTCACTGTCCCTCAACTGACAAGTAGATAATGAAAATGTGGTGCATTTACACAATGGATTTCTACTCAGGTAAAGAAAGAGAAAATCATTTATAGGGAAATGGCTGGAACTAGAAACTGGTATGCTAAGTGAAATAACACAGACTCAGAAAAACAAGTAATTCATATTCTCTCTCATTTGTGGATCCTAGCAACAAACCCTTATATGTGAGTATGTTTCCTGATGTAACTGCAGGAACTGGGAAAATAGAAAGGAACCAGGAAGGTAAAGAGAAAGAAGGAACCTGAGAGAGAATAATAATAGGAGACAGATGTTACTAATGGAGAAATAGATAAAATGAGGGTATTTAAATGGAATGGGGGAGGGAGGGTTATACAAGGAATGATGGGGATAAAGGGAAAGAAGGCACTCAAGAGAGGTGGGGCCATAGGAGGCTGGTAACATCAAGAGAGAAATGGGGAAATGGTGACACTTTAAATGAGGAGGGCATGGAGGAAGGGTTAGACAGGGAGGGAGGAAGAGAGGGAAGAGAGAGAGAGAGAGAGAGAGAGAGAGAGAGAGAGAGAGAGAGAAACAATACCTAGCTAGTGCAAAACAGCAGAGGGAATCATATTATTCTAACAACCTAATGACAAATTACACATAAAAAATGTCTACATGAGCCCATGTGCATAGCTGAGGACTACATAACAGGAAACACTGTCAGACAGGAGAAATATTCCTTTGAGTTTTTAGCCAGCTTGGTCCAAGAGGCTCTCAAAAATTACACAGGCTATTGCCACCTTAATTGTCTCCCTAACTTGGAGGTAAGAACCTATTGCTGAAGACAGGACATAGTTTAGAGACCAGACTTGGAGCAATGGAACTGGAACTGACCTGGAAGCCACTTCCCCTGAACACTAGCTCTCATAGGTCTGGAGAACACCATGCAAACAGCCAAGGGAGAATATCAGTCGATTGCCCAATACCAGATTCACAACCAAATAACCACATCAATGACTGGCCCAGCGTATGACACTAGCGCAGTGGTGAAACTTTTATCTTGGGAACAATCAACCTGATTGAACTTAAATTCCACTCGGTGGGAGGATTACAATACATGTGTGGTATTGGAATCATAGCCAAAAACACATGAATGAAGAGGTCATAGATCTTAGTGAAATCCCCAAGTTGGTCATATCTCAAGATTAACGTAATATTTTACTAAGTGCAAAATATGTCAAATATACTAGTCTTCACACATCAAAGCAACTTCTTTTGTGCCAGATGATGCTTAAGTGGCGTATCTAAATGTAATCTCTACATGTATGACTCACGCAAGATGGAACAGGGGTAAAGAGGACACCAATGAGTCTCTCAACTCTCATTAATGAAGCTCCCTCATGCAACACAAGGCCAGGAACACAAAAGGTCACAAAAGGCTAAAGCATGGAGATTAGGAGTCTGCAGAGTGTGGATCCCTGGACAGGACTCCTGTATTAAGCTTCACTCACCTAGGGCTCAGGGACTATTGCAGAAGAAGTGGTGGAAAGAGTGTAAGAGCCAGTGAGTAGGGGTATGACCGTATGGAAATAGAGTCCTACAAGCTCCTGGGACTCTGCTTGAATGAACCTAAAGCCATGGTTTGGGTATGCACAAGACCCATGCACACCCCAGCAGACAAAAACCCAATATGGAAATTGGGCAGCAGATGCCATCTTTGCTGAAGAAAAGTTGGTAGCTGCTTATTGTTAGGTGAGGAAAAACTAATGTTCTTAAAGTGAGGGACTCTAGATAGGCTGACTAGACCTCAGGAGCAACTTATTTCACAGAACATCTGGAGATACTAAATTGACATAATAGGCCTTAACACAGATCACAGAATGTATGGATTGCAGTTGCCTGCCTATGAGGGGACCAGGGTGGAGAGTGTATAAGTATGATTATGATTAATGGGATGTTACATATGAAATACTCAAAGACTCAATAAAAGCATAATAACAAATACAGTAGATATGACATATTCATTTTAACAAATTATTAAAATAAACTACAAGGTTGATGATGAATTTTTTCTTCAGGTAGCATTGACAGCACCTTCTAGCACTATGAAATCTAGCCAATAGAGCTAGAGCTCTGAAATCAGTACCAGCTTGATTTCTCTTTGTTTTTTTCATCAGCTCATATTTATAATATCTTCAATAATAGACTCTTCCTATGAAGTTCCTATGGGTAATCAAGAGTAGAGGTGGTGGTCAATATTGTTTGAGGGTCTATGGGACCAGTGATCAACAGCTACAAAGGAAAGAGTCCATCCTTGGCACTGGGCTTTCACTTTACTATAGATCGGTATCTAGTACAGGCAATGGCACCCTTTGATAAGGTAACTCCTTTAAATCATTTATTTATTTATATATATATATATGTATATATATGAACATTAAATTGGAAGGGGAGTAGTAATAGTGCTGCAGATGGGAGAGGGGCTCTAAACACAATCAAAATTAATTATATGAAATTCACAAAAACTCAATAGACAAAAACAAAGTTGAAGCAACTGATGCCATGTGACTGATGATGTCACTCTTCCAATAGCCCTGGAAATGGATTGTTCCATTTAAGAAAAAATAACTGGAAATCTATGAAACTTTTACTAAAAGTTCCACTGGATAAGCATTTGCCATATGTGATTATGTATCTTTTGCAATTAATCCTTTGATAGGAAATCTGAACTTAAAGGGTTTGGATGAATACCAAGATAAACTCACTTGATTTTCTGCTGTATGACTGTATCACATGTGATTAAACAGGGTGATTTTTAAAAGAACAAACTAATGTACTGACATGCATTATTTCTGTGAATGTGTTAAATTTTTCCCTATTAATAATTTCTTTTTCATTGTCTTATTCATTGTAATTATATTTTCTGTATATCATTTCATAAACTAAAATGAAAATATTGTCTGAGTAGACACCACTTCAACCCAGGTCAGTGTCAACTAATGACACAACTTCTTCAGCATTGGGACAGTGTTTCACAGACCTAGCTTAGTTGTGTGTTGTGTTTTCTAACCTTCTTCAACCTGTAACTGTCATTTCTTTTTAGTTAATTTAGATATCAAGAATTTTATCCACTGATCCCTGCATGAATGTGGTAATGTTTTGACATTCCTCACTGTGTATCTTTGTAATAATCTGTATGTCTACAAGCTCATGGATAATGCCTACTCACATTCAGTTTCATACGTAGCACGTTATAATGATCTACCATAACATGGTACACTATGCTTCAATGAGAATAATACTTTTTATTGGAATTCCTGCATTGTTTTTTTTTTTTAATTTTTATAGTGAACAAAGGAAGTTGCTTAGCTTGAGATCTGTTGCCGCCAATTGACACCATTTGGAACTTGTTAGAATGAGTAATTGACTGTTGTTATCTTTGTGTGGTTTAATTCAAATACCAGTTGTTCTCTGATCACTGAGAACAAACCTTCCACATGGAATACAATATGCAGATATTCTGGGGTACAGTATATCGTACATTTTAAAAAAATGGTAGTGATGGGGAAGTCAGAGGTAAAATATTCAAAAGGTTTTCAAAGCTGGATCATGTTGCAGGGAACAGGACAAATCAAAAAGTATTCAGTGCAGAGTACTGTGTTCAGCTCAGATGGAATGGCGGTGTGCACTGAAGTGGCCACTTGTCCCACACTTAGAGGAGTCTAGTCCAGATTTACATGTGACATAACTTTACATTTCAGATTTCAAACATGTATTATGAAGCATGTAAAGTGTTCCATTAATTGTTAATTTACATTTTGACTGTATATTGAAACAATATTTAGGACATGATAATTTAAAGTTAAAATCACTAGTTTTATTTGTAGTTTATAACATTATTAATGGAAAATTAAATATTATATGAGTGTGAGCTGATACTTGTTTTTACAGCATATAACCAGAGTGGAAAACGTTCCTAACACACCGGGGAAGGAAAGGAACACCTGTCTCTACTTTCCAATTTTGATTTCTGCTTCGTGTTTGAAAGCATAAAATTACAATAAATCCATATAGCCTAATTAAAAAATTTAGGAAATTGATCTGTTGTCTTTCTTTAAAACGGAAATTAAATTTCCTCAAATCAAATCTTTTAAAAATTCAATTACAACACTATTCCCAAAGCTAAACAAAAATCTAAAGGAAAAACACACTGAAATGTCATGAGCAAAGCAAGGCAAGCTGTCATTAATAAAATATTAAGTGAATGGGAGGAAGCAACATGCATTTTTAAAGTTCATGTTGATAAAATGCACTCGATTCTGTGCTCTTTGAAGCCTTTATCAGCCTTGCAAAGCAATGGATCCATCTGCATACAATTTCAGATGCAAAACTTCCCCACTGTCTTTGTCTCAGTGGCTAATGAGGAGTTGCAATGGCTTTTGGTCCTAGCAGACTTCTCGAGTATAACAATACTGATAATCTATGACTTACTCCTCGTTTTAATGTATTGAGAGACAAAGGACCTCAGTGGATGAGACATTACTTGAAAATCCTGACCCCTTGTGGTCGAGAAGCATCCCAGAACTCTTGCTGTACAGTAGGATATCCAATCTCTACTTTCTAAAATATGCTGTCATTGTCCAGCTCCTAGCATTCTATTGAGGATTAAACTGGATAATGCAAATGTTAAGCACAGATTTCATTTCTGCCTATATTTTTTTCTTACTTTTCCTTCCTTGGAAAGGATCCACAAACTCTTCTGAGCAGTACAGCCTTGAGGGGTAATAGATTGTAAGTCCTGTGTCTGCTCCTCGTGCATGAATCAGCAGGCTTTGACATTTTTTTGGTTGGCGATCAAGGATAGATTATTAAACCTTGGAGATGTTTTTGGATTCAACACAAAGAGAGGTTATAATGTACTCAGACTCATACTTGGCTTATAGTAAGCATCCAATATTTAGCAAATATTATAGCTTGACATTTTGAGTCCAGTTCCAGTCCAGTTCTACCCTGAATAACAAGAGTCTAGTCATATAAATTATTTTAAGGTCATAAAGGGATGCTTTCTTTTCAACTGCCTGGCCTTGAATTGCAAGTTCTTGAATATTTCTTACTAAACTGTGTGAAATTGTTATTGATAAGTCACTACCTTTGAATTAAATGAAAGTTTATTTTGTAAAATAAAAATGGTTATCTTTTAAAACCACTGATATTCTAAAACAAAGAGATTTGGATTATTATGAAATATTATATACGTGAAGAAGAAAGTTTTTGGAAATGTTGAAATACTGTGTCAATATATCATTATTGTAAAGATTGTGTTATTTTATCAAGGATATTTATTTTTGCATTTTCATATAATACAGTTTGATGGCATTCAGATCCACTCCTCCCTATGCACCTTCTCCCCCACTGCCCACCAACAAATTTGATGAACTCTTCTACACATATAAGGGCCTTTAGATTATGATCCATGTCCCCCAATGTCCTTCAGTGTGGATCTGTCCATTGGGCCCAACAGGAGCTCCAACTTTGCAGGACATTGTCTTTTCATCATCCAATAGCCATCAATTGACAGAAGTTCCCTAGGTTTGTTTAAGATTTCTTCCTCACTACCCTGTGTCCATGCGGGACTTTGGCAGATGTGAGCATGCATAGGACTTGTGCATGCTCTCACCATTGCTGTGAGTTCATATGAGTAATTAGCCAGCTAATCTGAAAGACTCTGTTTCCCTGTAGTCAATCCACAACCTCTCACTCTTATAATCTTTACATCTTCTTCTTACACAATGATTCCTGAGCCCTGGGAGACAGGTTGAAAATAGATGTCCTAATTAGGGATAAACACTCTGCAATTTCTTGTTCTCTGCATAAAGAAACTTCTCCAGTGAGAGTTAAGAGATGCATTCTTTCTAAAAATAATGGTTGCATTGAAGGTGTGTCACTTAGGATTAAATACCTCACTCACACCTATTCTCTGAATTTGATCAGTTCTGGATCCTTTTGTTGCAAAAAGAAGTTTCTCTGATGAGACGTGAAAGCACACTTGTCTGCAATATGAGGGTGCATATTTAGAATAAAGTTAGAAATTAGGTTGGTCTAAGGATGTGCCAAAAGCAGGTTTTTCTCTAGGATCTATGACCTCTCTAGTCATGCATATTTGACTGTTTACCACACATGAGTTCCCTCCCATCGAGCAGGCCTTCATTCCTATTAGACAGCTAGCTCACTATTTCACCCCTAGTGCTGCTTTGACAAACATAAGCATTAAGTGCGTATGCTGCATATGTGCCATACTATCTAGTAGTGAAGCAAGCAAAGAATCCTCTTCACTATGTTCAAGGAGCTAAAGCTCTGATGATGATTGAGACCCCTCCCCCCCCAAAAAAACACTTATAATATCATATGGTGAATGTCATCATAGTTAGCATAAAGAAAACAAAGACATTGTTTTAATTTTATAATTTATTTTACAGCAATATCAAGTACGCTGAATAATTTAAAGAGAATACTTGGGGACTGAGCTTTACTTAACAATTAGAATAGATCCAACATTTAAGGGGAGGAGTCACACACAGAGAAACCTCTAACTAAACATGAGTATTGGGGACATTGAAATTATGATAAATTTAGCTTTTCAGGTAACCAAGTAAATGGTGCATAGAATTGTAATCATACTATAAAGAGTTGTTTTCTTAAAATCTAAACAACAAAACAGAAAAGTTATTGCTTGAAAAACCTTACTAGCTTATTTTAGGTTCTCTACCAAATATCCTAGAGTGACTGTTAAGCAGAAATTAATTTTCCCAGTGTTGCAGTTACTTGTCTTCTTAGTGGGATTAAATACATGACAACACATTTGAAAGAAGATGTGTTTATCAGTCTCACCAAGTTCTAGGCACAGGGTGTATTTGGGTTACAGTTCTAAGCACAGTGTGGTGGTAGGAGCTTGAGGTGGGAATGTTTACACTGTACCCAAGTCAGGAAACAGAACATGGCAAATGCTGGTGCTTAGCCCACTTTGTCCTTTCCCTTCAGTTTATAACTTAGGATGACTCTTACCACCTCAAGACTTGCCTGGAGAGTTGTTCCCTAGGTGACTCCAGATCCTTTTCAGGTATCAATCTGAACTAACACCATCAGCTTTGAAGAGTAGAAGAAAAAGCTCAAGGTGCTGGCAATGTAGTTTCTTCTAAGGCTTGCTCCCCGTGAGATGGGTGTCTCTGTTTTCCCTGTGTATTTGTATCACCGTCTGTTACGAGAACATTAATCACAGAAGAGGAATATTTATGTATGACTTTGTTTTACCCTACGTCCATCCTTTCAATCCTTTCTCTAAGCACAGTCACATTCTGAGTCTCTCTTCAGTTTAGGTTGTCATTATGTAAATCTGGAAGGCTACAAAAGTCAGTCGATAATATCTAAAGAAATGTACCATATACTGAAATTGAATATAACCTTGTAAGAGTAGCTATTGTAAAGACAATTATCAAAATTATTAGCTTAAATATGACATAATACAATAATTCCTAAACACATCTGCCAGTGTGAGTTACTTATTGAAATATATGGGGTTTTGTTGGAATTAATTAATTAATAATATTTTATGAGTGTTTTGCCTTCAGGTATATAAGTACACCACATGCATATAATGCTTGCAGATCCCAGAAAGGGGTATTGGATCCTATCTCCTAGAACCGGAGTTATGGACCGACAGTTGTAGGTTGCCATGCGGGTGCTGGGAATTAAACCTAGTTCTTCTGAAAGAGTCACCAGTGATCTTAAGCACTGAGTCATCTCTCTGGCCCTTAAACATTTATTGGAATAAGGGATATTTCCAGTGACTACAAAACAAAAGGCCATGCAAAAGTTCAATAACATGAAAATCAATCAAGGAAAATATATATGGGAGAAAATAAAATAGGACTGTAGGAAGTTATAGTCACTTGTGAAACATAAACCAGAAAAGCAGAGGCAGGGAGAGAGAGAGAGAGAGAAGAGAGAGAGAGAGAGAGAGAGAGAGAGAGAGAGAGAGAGAGAGAGAGAAAGAAAGAAAGAAAAAGAAAGAAAGAAAGAAAGAAAGAAAGAAAGAAAGAAAGAAAGAAAGAAAGAAAGAAAGAAAGAAAGAGAGAGCACAACAAAAATTCAGGTTGAAGTCAAAATTTGTGATGCATCGAAAAATCAAGCCAGACACATAGGAAGAGGAATACTTCCTCATCTTGGGGTTTTTGAAAAACCTCATTTGAATTAAATGAGCCCAAACTGGGGGAGGGGGCTCTCAAAAAAGGCAGCAGGGCAAAAAGCTGACAGTGTGGCTTGGTCTAATAATAGATAAAAGTAAGAAGTAGCTTCTAATAGTTCCCAAGCAAAGGCTTGGAAAGTGCTTCTAGTGTTTGCTAAATACTGAATGCTTTCTATAACCCAGGTATGAGTTTGACTGGTTTATAAGCATTATTGGAGTTGAATCCAAAAACATCTCCAAGGTTTAATAACCTATTCTTGATCACAAACCAAGAAACTGTCAAAAACTACATTTAAGTCCTGATTCATGCACTAGGACCCTACAATCTATTACTTCTCAAGGCTGTAGCAGCTACAGGAGTAAGTATGAATCCCTCAAAAGGAGGGAAGGTAAAAAGAACAGGCAGAAAAGAAATCTGTTCTAAACACTTGTTTTATCCCATTTGGCCTTCACTGGAATGTTAAGAGTTGGGCAACAGCAGTGTACATTTAAAAAATGTATAGACTGATGTACCAAGAAGTCGTTAACATGCAGAATCATCCTGCAGGCAGGTGTCATCCAAGATGCCAGTCAGCCAATCTAACTCCACAGACGCTAATATCCTAGTCAATTCCCAGTGTTAACCTGACTGACATGTACTAAGGTTGGGAGAAGAAACCTGATATGTGTTGAGACGGGAAGGTGCTGAGGAGAGACCGAGAGAGACCGGGAGAGACTGACCCTTCCCTGTCCACTCACTTAGAACATTGGTTGAATACACGTGCTTGTTCCCCAGACCCAGGCAGAGTGTGTGCATCTGCTCAAGAGTCACTTCTTGAGGGGCTGGGGAGACATTTCATTCTATGACAGCCTGTGCTGTGAAAGCAAGACAACAAGCTCCTCAGGACCCCTGTAGAAGACAAGGCAAGCATGCCTGTGAATGGAACGCCTTATCCCCAGACCTGGGGCAGGATGCTAGGAAGGCAAGTCTTCAAACTCAGTGTCCAGCTAGGCTAGTGGAAATGGTGATTTCACCACTAGTGAGAGATCTTGTCTCAAAAAACATGGTGTTTTAGTGTGTGTATTGTTTATGTTTCCATGTGTGCCTGGGTGTTCATGTATACCAGAGAAAGCCTGTAGTGGTCATACAACAACTTTCAGGAGTCAGTTCACTCTTCCACTACAGTCTCTATGGATCAAATTCAGGGCATAGGTTTGCTGGTCTAGCCGTTTGGCACGCTGACCTGTTTTGCCAGCCCTCAGCTGAGTTTTCTTCTCTCTCTCTGTTTTGTTTCTGTCCCAACTTCTTCTCTCTCTTTCTCTGTTTTGTTTCTCTCCCACCTTCTCTGTCTTTCTGTCTCTGTTCCTTTTTTAAGTCAGAGTCTCACAATGTGGTTGGGCTCATTCTAAACCTTGCTATATAAAGGTGAGTTTTGAATTAGTGCTAAGTGTCCTTCATGTGTCTCCTGAGTGCTGGGATTACAGGCATAATCTGCTGCACCCAGCTTAGTTAAATTTTCTGAGAATATATAACAAGAATCACTTTTTTTCTCTAGTTTCCTTCTGAGCTTTCAGCTGAACTTCAGCTGTCATTCATTTTTTAACCAGTATTCTGTCTATGTTGATACATTGATTGTTGATATATTGATGTTATCTTATGTTGATAAGATAATATTGGTTAATTATATTATAGTCTTCTCTTTCTTCCTGTGGTTTCCTGGTACAGACTTCAGCTTCCTTAGTTTGATCACCCACCTGGTCAAGATGATTCACCTATTTTTATTGTATTTCATAAAATGTTCCAAGAATCGACTACCTGATTCCTAGCCAATTCCATATTTTTAAAAATTTATTATAGCTACACTCTGTATCACCGAAGTATTTATCAGCAAGAATTGGCTTACATGATTATGCAGCCTAGTGTGGCAGTTTTCAAAGTGTCTAGGTCATAATATAAAATCAAGAAGACTGGCACCACCCACTGTAAGCTGAACATACAGACCAAAGACAGAAGTCAGTGTCTTCAAGGAAGCTTCAATTTAGCTCTTAAGGCTTTTTAGTTGATTGAATAGAACTCTCTTAGATGATCTAGTTTCTGGATTAAGCACTTTTTCTCTAAATAAACTAATTTAATCACCTGTAGGAAATACCATTAGGGCAGAATCTTGGTTAATGTTTAGTACAATAATGGCCCCATAGTTCACCAATGTAGATATACAGCACGGACCATTCCATAGGAGTTCTCTTTCCTTATATAGCCAAGACTTGATGCCAAAAAAGGGGAAACCTGGAGAGGCCAGTATGAGCAATGGGAACAAAAGTTCTTCTATTGTCTCTGAAAACAGAGTAGCATCTCTGTAAGGGAGGGCAGTTTAGATGAGAATTCTTTGCTTCAGCTTCTCACATCAGTCAATAGCCAGATGTAGAGCTGAGATTTGTATTCCCCTAGAAAATAGCAATCACCTCTTGTAGCTTATTCTACCATTTTGGTGGCAAGAAGATAATAGTGCTAGAGGTAGATAGCAGATGAATTCAGTGGTAAGAAATGGCTCTCACACAGTGAACAGAGTTTGATAGTGACTCTGAACTTCTTCCCCAGAAAACCCCTTGCTCTGCACGGCTTGGTCAGAGAACACTCCCTTTTCTACCATTAGATGCCATCTACAGCTAGAAACAAGGAAGGTGGTATCTGGGAGAGGATGTGAAATCTAAGATGTCCCAACACTAATGAGGTGACACCCTTTAAGGAGAACATTCAAAGAGTTTAGTGAGGACCCTGGATCTTCACCTGTATATAACATCAACAATGCACTATCTTGCTTACTTCAGAAAGACCAGTGACTTTCTACAGAAGATTTACATGGTGTGAAGAGTCTTTTAATATTGTACTCACAGTATTCCAGGTACAACCAAAAGCCATTTATCCCATCCCACAGAAGCTGGCAGAAATCTCACCTTAAATAAAAAAGAAAGTCAAAGATATCAACTCTGAGATAGCATTTAAATTCCTGATAGGTATTTTAGAGCATCTATTTCAAAATAAATTTTTATGAAATTAAAATATGCTTGAAATGAATATAAAAATATGTTTCTGTAAAGTTGGAAGATATACATTAAAATAGAAATACAGCATGAATTAAACATAAAATAACCCAAACTGTGCTGAATTGATCGATATAGACCAGAATATGCAGAAAATGAAGTAACAATGAAAATAATGCTGTACCAATAATAATTACTGAGGATCTGCTGGAGGGAATGAGGACATTGTGATAGAAAGGTAAAATTATAATAGGAGAAAGCACCTTCATGATTTGGAGCCCTCAATAAAAATAAAATTGTAAGACTGTGAAATGTTCAGATAAGCAATTATTTCCCCCCAAATCTGGCAAAAAAGCAACCCAACAAATCAAAAACAGTACAGATTCAACAGGATGAATGGTGAATAAGACCAACACAAATCTGTATCAAGTAGTCTGAAACTTAAAAACAGAAAATTTGAAATTCAATAAGTATGACATTACACTTTGGCCACCGGAAAAGAAAATGAGGGTGTAGACTAAAAAGGATGCGGTGGATTGCTCCTCTGAAGCCAGCGAGTGCAGGAAGGGGCAGTATAACTTTCTCCGAATTCTGAAAGACGCTGTCAACTCTGAATGAACCTCCAGAAGGATGGAAAGGAAAGGAAAGGAAAGGAAAGGAAAGGAAAGCCACTTCAGGAACCTAAAAATCCCGCCGTGATCAGATCCGCCAACAGACTTTTAAGAACAGCAAGAAGCAAAGCAGAAGGAAAACTTGCAAAAAATGTTATTACTAAGTTTTCTAAACTGTAGTCATTGAATGAAGAAATAAGTTCATTTCTAATATAGTTGTCACCGTATGAAGGGGGATAATTAATGCACTCATAAACTGGAGAGCACTTTTATTCAACACATAATGTTGGAACCAGTGGGGTCTAATAAGTTATATATATATATATGTATATATATATATATATATATATATGATATACAAAGTTTTAAAATTTGTATATGAGATATGCCAAATCTCTGTATAGGCAAATCACAATAATTGTTCAAGCAACACATAGGAAGAAATCTGAGACAAAATAGAGAGATTAAAGCAGAAAATAAAGATTCTCAAGCACAGTACTTATTTATCAAATGGATGCAGACTAAATATACAATTTAATATAGATGTAGACAAAATGGACTTTAATATTGACAAAATGTATGTATGCATTCAGTGATGAACAAAGATACCAATTCAAAACGCGTACACTGCGTGACTCCTTTTGTGCACCCAGCTTGAAAGCATATGTCCAGGACAGAGGATAGAGTGATGGTTTACACTCAGGAGAGGGTTGCCTGCACACTGCCAGCATAATGGGTGCATTTGCTGTGCTGAGTCATGTTGGATCTTGGTGCTGCCAGTGGTTACATGACTGTACCTGTTTAATTAAATGACCCCTGACTATACAAACATTGTACTTATATCCCTGGTCTAGCATGCACGCGCGCGTGTGTGTGTGTGTGTGTGTGTGTGCGCGTGTGTGTGTGTGTGTGTATACTAGCGTCAGCTTCAAGTTTCATCCTTCAGGCATCATCCACATTCATTATTGAGACAGGGTCCTTCATGGTCCTGGAGCTCACCAAATAAATGAAAGTGATGGACAGCAAGCTCCAAGGACCCTCTTGTCTCTATCTGCCCAGGGCTAGAGTTGTAGGCGCGTGATGCCACACCTGGATTTTTTTGTGTGGATGCAGGAATTTGGAACCCAAGTCCCCATTCTTGTACAGCAAGTTTGTTCTTGAGTTTGATATTGCACTAGACATAGAAAACACCACTACTGGAGATCAACTGGGAAGGAAGACACGGAGTTTATCATTGGAATAAAAGGAGTTCTGAGAAAGGAAATTTAACATATTTGTTTCCAAAAACATGACCATGAAGTCATCCTTCCTAAGCTTTACACACTTAAGGGTGTGATTTTGCCTTTGGGTGAACACTGTGACTTCCTATTGACAACTTCTCTCAGTTTTTTTTTTCTCAGGAACATTAACTCAAGAATCTTCTTATTCATGTGTCATCACAGAAGTCACTTCTAATACCTAACATCTCCTTTGCCTTCCTGCAACAACCCACAAAAATCAGTGCCATCAGGTCAGCATCAGTCCGTCAAGGAGCTGTGCAACTAAATTAAAACAAATGTATGCACTTATAAACTGGAGAACATTTTTATTCAAACACATAATGTTGGTCAGTCTCCCTCCCAGCCAGTCTTCCATTAGGCCAGTCTTCCTCTGCCATCCCCCGATATTTAAGATCTTTCCGTCAGAGGTCTTCCAGCAGATTTGCTTCTGTGTGGACAGAATGTTAAAATGAGTCTCACGCTACTAAGATAATAGTATGGTAGACTCTGGATATTGGACTGGGTGCAAACAAAGCCTCCCAATATGAATCTTTTCTTTCAAAAGAAATTTTGATAAGTATGTTTTATGAAGTTGTATTTCTCAGACGTAGGCAGATGAGAGATGACAAGAGGAATGAAAGAATTTCTCTGGGAGAAGCTCACTGGTTCACCATGCTGGCCTTGGTGTGTGACCATAGCAGAATCTGCGGCGTGAGGGCATCACTCTGTGAACACATGGGGACACATGCACCACATGCCTGGAAAAGAAAGCATTACTTTGGGAGTCTTCCTCCACATAGATACAAGGCCACTTTGTATAACAAACTAAACATAATATACAGGGATTACATGGATGAAAGAATAGATTGCTGTGCTCTTATACATATTTTTATTATTTTATATATTTCATTATATTTCAGATATTTTTCACTCAATATACCAAAGATTAGACAGAAATAATTCCCCAAATTATATTGCCTTTAGTTTTAAAATTTTGCTTTTGAGATCATCTTTGGGAGACTGTTCTCTCCTCATTCTCCAAATACTTCTCTAATAGCTTGAAAGAGTATAACTTTTCAGTAAATTCATTCTGTTTATGGATGCGGCTGGTGCATTTGAAGGATAATTATCTACTGTAATATAACAAGAGGGGAAGGAGAATGACCAGAGGGGAGAGTCTTAGCGTTGGGACTGCAGACATAAAGGTGAGCTGCACCCACCCCTGCAGCCGAGTGAACGCAACAGAAGCCAAACTGCATGTGTCAGGGAGAGAGTATCCGAGAATGAGACGGAGGAGCAGGTGCAGGAAACTAGGCTGATGAATTAGGAACCCTGCTTAAATATGTCTGTGTGCTGCAGCCTCTGCCAGAATTAACAGCTTAGAGCTCGGAGTGCAGAACCAGTAAAGCAACATGAAGGTATTTATATGAACGCTAATGCATTTTCATTCTGTGTAAAAATGAGTTGGAGTTTTCCAAGTTAAAAAAAAATAGGTACACTTATTTTAGAGACAAAGAACCCAGAAACATACTGAAGATTTTCAGAGTGTATAAGAAGACATGCTATTACAAATTAGTGAGACTCTGTCACCCTACTAGCCTTGGGCCTGGACCTGCTCCAGTTCCTATGCCCCACATCTCTGGACTAGCTTCGTAAAACACACTAGCTAAATCCTCTAGCCTACTTCGTTAAGCCCTCCACAGGAACCGCCCGTATCTTCCCCTGGACTCCTGATCTGCATAATACACAGTCTGGCCCTTCCACCTCTGCTCAACAGTCTGCATAACACAGACCAGACCTTCTACCCCCACAGTCTGCATACTGCCCTGACCAGGCGGTTGCCCAGACCTGCCTACTCCTCTTCAAGGACCTAAAGCACTCTAACAAACTTTTAACACCTGAGCAAGTAGTGATCAAGTTACATTTAACACCTGAGCAAGTAGTGATCAAGTTACATAATCAATATACAAAGACAAATGGATAATGAAAATGTGGTCAACTTACACAATGGAGCCCTACTCAGCAGGAAGAAAAGATGAAATTTGAAGTTAAATGGAGGGAACTAGAGACAGTTATACTAAGGGAAGTAACACAAAAGCAAAAACAAAAACAAAAAAAAACAAGTGACATATGTTCTCCTTCATTGTGGACTGCAGCATTCATTTCTATATGCCAGTATATATCCCGATGTACCAGCGGGAGACTGGAGAATGGAGATTCACAGGTAAAGGGAAAGAAAGAACCAGAAAACAGGGGATAATGTTGAACAGATGTTACCACAGGGAGGACGGAAAGTGGGACTTTTCTGCTGGGAGGGGAGGAGGAAAGGCCACTCAGGGGTGATGGGGAGGGAAATAAGGCAAGGGAGCTCTCTCTTCACATGGCTGGTCAGAGCAGCCCAAGGGACTCCCCAAATAGCACAGGCTATTGTCAGATCTCTTGGTTATCTCCCAGAACTCAAAAATAAGACCCTACTGCTAAAGACAGGCACACGCTGAACACAGGACTTGGGGCAATGGAACCTGAACCTGGAATCCTTCTCATAGTTCTAGGGGATACTATGCAAGCTGCTAAGGGAGAGAATCAATGAATGGTCAAACCCAAACCTAAACCCTAATAACCATAGGAACCGAAACAGCACACTACCTCTATCAGTGCAGTAGTAACACTGTTATCTGGGGGTGGGGGTGGGGGTGGGGGTGGGGGGAGGAGATAATCAATAGCTATCTAATTGGACGTAAAGCCCTCATAGTGGGAGTGAAACTATTATGGGGAGCACTGTAATTGTAGCCACATACACATGTCTGGAGAGGACATAGATCCTAGAGAAAACACCATCTCTGTCATATCCTCAGAGAAATGACATTACTTACCATATGCTTAATATAGATAATATAGATCTTTATATTTACAGACAACTATACCATATACCGCTTATCAAAGAAGCAGAGCTCCCCAACTGGTCACACAGAAAACATATGTCTGAGAAATGCCCAGTCTAGGTGATATATCTATAATGCAACTTCTACCTCTACACCACTTCATGGAACATACTGGAACAGGGTACAGAGAACACTAGTGAATCCCTTAACCCTACAGCAGAGGGTGGACTTTTATAGCTGGTTTGGGGCTATTCATCTTCCCATAAACAAGTAATAAACTCATTGAGTCAACAAGTGTGACTTTGGTCAAATAATTTGATCCAGCATGCGTGCCTTCCTTGTGATTAAGAGATATTTCTTTGTGTCTCCCCAGGAAATATAAAATAATACTCATTTATCCATTGTCTCTTGTTTTCAGCATTAAATTAGGACCAGGATTCACCTGTGCTTAGGTACTCCCTGCTCTAATTTAACTATTTAATATCTTATACATTAACTTTCTGAGGATTTGAACTATGTACATAAGTTGTCCACATTCTGAGTATCCTGGAGTGAAGGAGAAATCCCTGCAGCACATAACCCTGCACTGGTGCCCCATGACCATCTGAAGAAGCACAGTCCTCTAAAGTACTAAATAGGGTCTAAATAGCCCATGACCAGTACGTATGATTAAAACAAATTTGTTTTGCAACTAAATATAGTAAACCGATATAATTAGTGTAATGTCCAATCACAGAGAAGAGACAGTCCTCCAACAATATTTCTGTAACTGGGAAAAACTGAAGAGGATGCATCATTAGGAAAATGATTTCTGAATCTCAATAAGAAGAAAATAATTTGATTAGTTGATAGTTTAGTGACTCTCGGTATCAGCAAGTCATCTGCCTCAATTTGTAAATCACTGAAAGGCTTTTTTCCATCTCTCACCTGCTTCTCTTCATCTGAAAAAAGATACATTTTATAATATATTATACTGTATTATATAATATACAAAATATCACATTAGACTTTCCAGGTTCACTAACTTTTCATAAAAATTTTTGTCTTGCAATAATATCTTTTGTTTTTCTCTTAATATTAACCAATATCATTTAAGATACCATGACAATGATTCTAGTATTCTTATGAATAAATAAACTCCACCAGTTCACTTTATTACACTTTGACAATCCTCAGAGACACAGATTTGGATTTTTGCAAACAATGTAAGCCTCCCGCTCACAATTTTAAATTTCATTCTTTGTAATTGATTTTACATTTGAAGCATGTTTCAATGTTAACTTAGTTCTTTGTGATTAAAAATTTAGTGGATCAATATATTTCATTTAGTTGATGTTATCACAATACTTTTGGCCATTTCATTTCTTGCATTTAGAAATGACCTCCTCACAGATCAAAGACTAAATATGGTAAAATTACAACTGGAAAACTGTGACTATTGCTAATAATATAAAACCAAACATTTACAAACTTATAATGAACATTATATATATATATATATATTCTCTAAATGTCTTATTCTTTTCTGGACAGACTGAGAAGTTACATAATGGACTTTGGAATACAAAGAATTTTATGCTGGGAATTGACAAAATATGGTACTCAAGAAAGATACTTATCCTCAAAAAGAAGTTTCATTAGGAAACATCCAGGTTTATACACATTGTGCAGGACAAACTATGTTACTGTGATTGAGTTTAGAATTTGGAACAGAGACACAGTGGCCCACAATGTCTGACCTTGTAACCACAGTGTGCTATAGGCCTATAGGTCAGCACTCTCATGCCAATATGTATGGTTAACCCTTAATATAATGTTTTTGCTTCACAGTCTAAAATTATTTGTTTTAGCAAAGTATTCACTGAGTAGAAAAAGGAGAGTACCTATTAAGACCTATTAAGTCCTTTTTATCTTCCTCCTTGATTATCATTCACAAACTACACCATGCATTTCCCAGCACAGAACTATCACACTGTCACTCATTTGCTGGGAAACTAATTACACATGGCCTTAAGATAAAAATTTAATTTGTTAGCATGTTTACATATAGAATGTGAAAAGATATTCTGATGTCATCATAAAAGTTTTATTCACGAAAGACACGTAGTAAGGTCTGTAACTGTCAATCAATACTTGCATAATATTAGTGGATGTTTTATTCATAGGTGCCTATGTGTCTAGCCTTTCTTACAGGGGGTATTTTTGTTCAGAATATATTGTTTTATATCTTTTAATCCCCTAGCTGAACATCTGAACGTTGGCACTGCTTTGTGTTTGAATAGGCATAGGTATTACAATAAAAATTCATAGAGGCCTTTTTAAACAAAACTGCAATATAATTCTTCAAACATTGTATTAAACTGAAATGTGTCAGCTTTGGGTAAGATCCAGAATCATGAAAATCCCACTCACTTAACATTACTTCAGCATATCTTCAGCTCTAAAACCAAATTTTATGGAAATAAAGTAACTTTAATAACAAAAAAATAAGGGCAATTTTGTATTTGTTCTCCTTCAAAATATGAATAATCCCCTGCAGAGTGTTAAAATCAGAAGAGAGATTTGGGTATCCCTTAAATCCTGGTTCTTGAAATCTGACAATGTTTAAGACAAGGCCTGAATCCTCAGATTTCCTATTGATTTTCCCAGTATCAGGACCTACTTTTACAACTGGGTAAATATACAGTGAATAAAAATTATTATCAGTCATGAAACCTCTATGTGCAGAGGGATGTTAGCATTGCAGAGTTTTAGACTTTGCCTGAGACGTTCAGTGTAAACAAATACTCCCTATATTGTAGGAGTAGACAATGTACCTATGGTATCATTCTGAGACCTGATTTACAGGATAAAAAAGCCTGAACTCGATCCAGGTGAGTTACCAGCAGAATCAAAGACATTCTTGCTACCACACAATTACAGACTACAGCACTAAGGAGCCTGCACTCCCTGTGTGGGACCATCTCCTCAGAAATCACTGGAAACCCTTTATATTTTATGATCTTTAAATGCTTGGCAGCTCTGGGTTCTTGGCCTCTCCAATAGGCTGCTGGTACACAAAGGTGTGGCCACACTATGTGTGTCCAACCACTGACAAATGTGTGCAGCCATGCTGCCCAACCTCCACACCAAAGTAAGAAAAGTTTCAGGCCAAATCCCACCTAAGAAGGGAAGCTCAATCGCTTCCGTGGCTTCTCCTCCTGAATGCCCTCTGCTGTAAGATAAAGGGCAGGTGAGATCTGGGTGTCTCTTCATCCCCCTGCTCACTCAGTCATTGGGGTGTTCTGTTTGTCAGCCAAGCCTACTGTGATTTCATGAAAATTTATCCCGAACTAAGAAAGAAACTTCAACAACAAATAAACTAGGCATAAGGAAACTAGGCAGTAGGTTGTAAATTAATATTTTTTGAAAACTCTGGAATAGTACCACAGTCATAAAATAGTGTATGAGGTGTAATGACAATTGTATCGGTGTGTGTGTGATTCTGAATGATGAGTTTAAAAATAATGCGTACTTCCTTTTCCCATAAGAGGAAGGGATTAAGACTTCTTTCCAGCAGTGAAGGTTTGTCTTCCAAAGACAGGTCTTTCCCTGAGCTGTTCAGATGGCCTAAAAGTCTACACCAAAGTAGATTTAAATTACAGGAGCCTGAAGGTCACAGAAACCAAAAGCTCTTGTCACAAATGGCCTAGACAAAACTGATGTGCAGGTTTCCACATAGGAACTGACCATCCGCTCCATCTAGTTTCATTAACTAACTGGGAGCCAGGTACATTAATCTACTAGTGAAGCTTTCTCTTCTTGTGCCACAAATGAGATGACTCTGCACAGGCACTTTAGACACATATGGATAATGGAAGAGGCATGTTCGAAATAGAACCAGCCAAATAAAGTTCAGATACTGGATTATTATTTTCTTAGTGGGGCAGGTTCTGCCATGGCTGGCCATGCGCCTTACTTTCCACTAAAAGTAGACTGTTACTGCTTAGAAAAGTATACACATCACGCTGAGCCCACAGGTGGTTTAAATTACAAACACCGCACGAAAAAGCATAACCAGGAGCATAAAATCAAATCCTTCTATGAAACCGCTGCTCCAGGCTTAGCTCCCAGAAGGCAAGGGAAATTAGAAGCAAGCACACTTAAAGACCGGAGAGTCACATGATACAGAGGTCAACAGAGGGCAGTGGGTCAGGATCAGAGAGCCAGGACAGGGGAAGCCTCACATTAAAACGAAAGACTAGCAAACTTGAGCCTTGACAGCCAAGTAACTTTCTAGAGAGAACACCCATTCTGAGGCACTGTAGTCAGTGCAGGTGGACCCTTTACGATAGGGAGCCACAGAACTCAGAAGTGAGGCGAATGGCGCCAGGGACAGAGCATCTTTAGACACACATTGCTTGTGGGTTACTAAATACAGTCCACGGGCACTCTTAGAACCGTTTTACCTGCTGATATTCTACCGAGTGAAAATCCCAGTGAGGTTCCAATTTTGCTTATGTGTCTCTCCAAAGATTCTTATGTTCAGTGTTTGGTCTTCAATGTGGCAGTAATGAAAGAATATTTAAGAAGTAGTGGTAGCAGAGTGTGGTGCTAGATACCTTTAACCCCAGCACTCAGGAGGGAGAGACAGACAGATCTCTGTGAAACTGAGGCCAATCTGGTCTAAAGAGTGAGTTCCCAGGTCAGCTAGAACTCTGTCTCCAAACACCAATAACAACAAGAAAGAATGGGGTTAGTGGGAAGCTGCTTAGTGGGTTACAGGCACTGCTCCTGAGAGGGAATGTTGGTCTGTACTGAATGAATCCTAACTGCATGTCATCATAAAACTCTGAGCCTGGTCCTACCAAGTCTTCCTGGCTTCCCATCACAAGATGTGCTCTGTCATCTAGCATGGAGCTCTCCACAGAGTCTGTGTCATGCTGCTGATCTCTGAAGCCCTCCACAGAGTCTGTGCCATGCTGTTGATCTCTGGGCCTCTAAATCTATGAGCTAAGGAAAACTTCGTTTCTTGTCAGATAAGGTTTATTGATTTTGTGTGTACATGGATGACTGAGGGAAGGTATGTACTGCTTTGAGGTAACCCAGAGGCAGGACCCTGTTGGATCCTTTGGAAATGGTGAGCTTTCTGATGAGAGTGCTGGGAACTGAACCTGAGACCTCTGTAAGATCAACAAGTGTTCTTAGGGGTGAGCCCGCTCTCCCCCTGCAAGTCCCATTTCGTCATGAAACCAGTCTTCCTCGGGTAAGTCGTTACCACAATGAAGGGTGACACACACCGAGGTGATGCCAAGCAGATTTCCCACAAGCATCAGCACCCTTTAGACAATTATTATATTGAGGAAGGAAGGGGTGAAAACTGGTTTGATATGTAGTAACTGCAGTGAAAGTAAGATGGGAGATATTTGGCAGATTTGAACTTACCTGGAATCTTATCTCCTGGATATAACTGTCAACAGAATAAATCCTATCTAAGGTTTATTCCAAAATCAGCATGACCTCAGTGGGGTCGCTTCCACAGGGGACAGTCCTCAGGAAATTAATGAGGGCTGGCTCTCTAGAATTATGATGAAGAAAGAGGTCCAAGTGACACTTAACTGTAATGTAATTTTGGTTTTGATTATTTCTTATACTGAAATGTGTCTTGTCTGGTGTCTGAAACTGTCCTCCTAACATTACTTAAAATTACCCCCCTAACAATTTAACTATTTGCACTTTCATGTCATTGTATGATTTCAAGCCTTTACAAGATTTCATGTTAGGAAAATAAATGGCATTTTAATATGAACATTTGTATGTCCTGGGATGTATAATATGTGAAGATGTTTCACTTGTAAATGACTTGAGCTGAATGGGATTCCAGGTCTGTCACGAGTGTCCTTCCATTGCTTTTGGCTTCTTTAGGCCTGGATATATTCCTGATACAATAGCATCCTCAGCCCAGCAGCAGTGCGGAAAAGGGGATGCTCTGCTTTCATGACTTCTCTGGTGCGGAAAAGGGGATGCTCTGCTTTCATGACTTCTCTGGTGCAGAAAAGGGGATGCTCTGCTTTCATGACTTCTCTGGTGCAGAAAAGGGGATGCTCTGCTTTCATGACTTCTCTGGTGCGGAAAAGGGGATGCTCTGCTTTCATGACTTCTCTGGTGCAGAAAAGGGGATGCTCTGCTTTCATGACTTCTCTGGTGCAGAAAAGGGGATGCTCTGCTTTCATGACTTCTCTGATTTGCTAGTCTAACAGATTCACTTTTGCCCCATTTTTACTGATTCTGAATTTCACGCAATATATCTTGACCATATTCAGACCCTTCCTTCCACATCCTTGCCCACCACCCTACCCCTAATTTCACGTTCTCCATTATCATCTGTCCTGTTCTTTCTAACATTTAGAATGTACAATTATTTGTTTCCTGCCCATCTCCCTCATCCATGCTGCACCCCTGACTATCTTGGGTTTGTATGTGTCTTGTGCATGCTCTCTTATGTGCTATGGGTTCATATGTGCAAGCACCCTTACCCTCTAGTGTCAACACAACAGTTTCCTTTTATTCATCAGTCATCTCTGGCTCTTGCAGTGCTTCCCCCTCTAATGCAAGGTCTCATGCGCCTTTGGAGGACAGGTATGATATAGGTGTCCCATTTAGGTCTGAGCACTCCATAGTGTCTTATTGTCTACACATTGAGCATCTATGGGTCTCTGTGCTAATCTCTATCTGTTGCAAGAATCTTCTTTGGTAAAAGTAGTCATCCATTGAGTCAATTTAAAATTATGTCTATTAGGCAGAATGATAGTAACAAGTTGTCCCCATGGTCTGTGGTTTGTCTAGCCCCAGGTTCTCAGCCTGACAGCAGTGTAGGGTATGGAAACCTTGCTGTAAAGTGGGTCTTAAGGACTTGAGAAGGTGGCTGGTTGCTCCCATAGTGTTCCTGCCACTTCTGCCCCAGACAGCATAGCTAAGATCCAGAAAACAAACATTTACAAATGCTGCTGAGGTTGTGAGGCAAAGGGAAGAATTTTTCACTTCTTATGGGAGAGAAAACTTGTGTTGCCATTGTGGAAATCAGTGTGGATATCCCTAAAAAGCTAAAAGTAGATCCCACACATGATCCAGCAATACTACTGTTGAGTATACAAACAAAAGACTCCTACAGAGATAAGCAGGCATATTCATTATAGCCACATTCACAAGAGGCAAGGAATGGACCTAGACGTCCATCAACTGGTGAGTGGATACTGAAGGTATGGTATATTTACACAGTGGAATATTAGTCAGTGTTAACAAAGCAATACTATGAAATTCGTAGTTAAATGAGTGAGGTATGTGGTAACCTGCTCCCTTCCCCCCTGCTCCCCCTCACCTACGCCTCCCACCTAGCCCCACCCCTCGAAACCTCACATACTCCTCATAAGTGGATGGTAGCTTCCAAGTTTTACATAGGTGTGTTTCAACTGGAAAACCCTTAGGCATAAAGACTTATTAAGACGCATAGGTGTTATTTCATGGTGGGAGACAGAACACAGCCATGTAAAAGGGCAAGGAGAGTAATGGGTCAGACGCGTTCACTGAGGTGAGGGAGAAGGCTGAGGAAGAGGAGACAACTGATACAGAGGTGCTTAGAAAGAGTCACGTGGAAGCCTACTGTGGAAGCTTTTCTCAATCTAAACATATCCAATATAAAAGCACCTAAACGCAGCTACCTGGTCACGGAGGTTCGATGACCCAAAGAGACACCATGGGCTTGAAAGGGCTTGAAAGCGCAAAGCCCAATTTCAGGAAAGAGTCCCTCATTTGAATTTACTGACCAGGGAGCTCCCCACAATCCTCAAACAATGCAGGCTATTGTTCTTCTTCTTGGTTTTCTGCCAGAATGTGAAAGTAAGACCTTGTTACTGAAAACACTACATACCTGACTTACAGAATAAACAGGGAGAAATCAAGCTCCAAGCTCCTGCTAACTTGAAGCTACAGCTCTGCTGGCACAGCACTAGAAAGGGCAGATTTTCTCCGGGGAATTCAGATTGGCCCTGTTTTCAGGGAAGAACACTCTTGTAGGGGGAACTGTCAGCTAGATGAGGAAGAAGGAGGAAATAATAATTTTCAAAAACTGACGAAGGACTGACCAGAGATCTCCCTGACCAGGATTCCCCTGAATGGTCCAAGGTATATTAGCCCCTGTGCAGTGTGCAATCTTTGCCCTTCCAAATTCTGCACACAATTGCTTGATTCAGCAGCATCATAACTCTTTAGTTTATATTATATTCAAATATGTAAGGTCATATCCTGTCATTTTGTATACTTTCATTCAATGGAAGTCCACATTACTTACATTAATGAGCTTAGACTAAGTTCAGGTGCTTTGCAAGCATAAATGAATAATGTAATCCATCTTACAGATGCAAAGTGAGCCAAGATATAATCTTCGAGACCCCTTAGCTTTTCAAATGATAATTTATCTTAGCTCATGACCCATCATCCTTTGCTAGGGGTCAGTGTTTCAGATGATAATGTATCTTAGATCATGACCCATCATCCTTTGCTAGGGTAGGTGTTTCAGAGAGGCAATGGCAAGTTGTTGTTTGGGAATCTTGAAAGATCTTCAGACCTGGGCAGTCAGGAAGATTTGTCACATTTCTTATGCGGGTGCCAGGGTTTTCAAAGATGGCACATACACCACTATCCTTTCCTCTCGAGTCAATGGCAGATACACTGCCTTCAGCCCTGGTTCCACAGTGCTTATGGATGAGCAGTCCCTGGCTGAGAAATGGGAATGGACACAGAAAAAAATCACTCATCCCATTCCTGAGTCAATTGGAGAGGCTTACCTGACTACAAGTAAAAGCTCCAGTTTGCCTTCTATCACAGAAAAAAGGACAGACATTTCATAATAAAGCCAAAGAAGGCAACACTACATATCAAATGATCACGTGTTCAAGAGGAAGATAGAATATTAAACCACATCCAAAGAAACTAACTATAAACAGACTTGAAATTCATCACCAAGGAAGCAGTTTCTCCTTTATCCCTACCACCAGGTATATTTATTTTCTCAAGCCATCACTGCTTCACAAAGTGTTCTACCATTTAAGACAAAAGGATTTCTGCCACCCAACATCTGTTCTCATGTGTTGTCTTTCTCTTAAATTGTGAGTTCCCTTATGAAGTAATGAGACTGTTGCTTGGGGGTGAGACAAGGCACTTAGATAAATGCTCACCATGTTTTCCTTAATGAATAAGAAAACTGCTTCTCATTTCACCCTAGAAAGACTGCTTCCCTGCCTTCATATAAGATGAACATCAAAAACAGGAACTAATGTCAACTGCTCAGAGAACTATAGAAGCCTGGAATACAAACTTGAGATCAAGATACACTTAATGTTGTCAGTGCTTCCTGTCTTTGCCCATCGTGCTTAGGAGATAGGTTCAGAAATTAGGGCCCTATGCTGCAAAGGTAAACATGCAGGTAGTCTAGAAGACTGAGAAAGCAGAAATCAAAGACCAACCAGGTGCTATTTTATAGCAGAGAAAAGGGCCAACAGTGTGCTGTAACCTACGCAATCTTCAAAATGTCCACTGCTTCCTTTATGCTCTCCAATTCTCCCACAGGAGAAAGAGATTTTCTGGCTGGAAACAGAAGCAAGGGAATTCTGGTGAGGTTCCACTGAGCCAGAAATACAGAGCCACCACGAAAGAATTTGTTCCATGTTATACTCAAAAAAATTCATCAAACTTCTGTACATTTCATACAACAACAGTTCTTAATTGAATTTAGATCCCTTACCCACATAGACCCTTCCCCTCCCCCAGGCCTCATGCACTCTGGCATGTATTCAGGGTCCCATTTGGTCACCCATTTTACCCAGATATTCATTCTACAGTGCAAGTTCTACCACTGGAGTCTAGTCGCCTATCTAGAGAGCTTAAGGAAGCTCTCCACTCCCTCACCCATAACCATGTTCCAACAGTTCCCTAGAGCCGGCCCACCACCCACTTCCTTGGCACCACTCTGGACCCTGGTCTGACTGAGTTGGCATGAGTCTTGTGCTCGATGTCATCATTACCACGAGTTCACATGTACAAGTTTCCAGTAGCCTGTTTTCCTATGATCATGGACCAATCCTAGGTTTAGCAATAGTTCTGCCTCCTCTTCCAAAATGGTCCCTGAGTCATGGGTGGATAAGTTTTAATACAGGAGTCCTATCCAAGGATACACACTCTGCAGTCTCTTAGCCTATAAAATGGGCCAGTTGTGGCCTTCTATGTGGCCTTATGCTCTGCTGCATAAGGAAGCTTTGCTAGTGAAAGATGAAGGATTCGCTAGTTTTCTCTTCTCCCCTGGTGCAATGTGGTTGGGGAGGTTCCTGTAGCAGGTCTACTCTAGGTCACCTAGGGATGGGCATCTCTCAGAAGTATATGTGTGTGACCAGTTGTGGAACTCTACAGTAGCCTCCATCTGTTGCAAATAAGAGACTTCTTTAATGAGTGGTGCACTGTATTCACATCTGTAAATCCATATTTAGGATATGGTAAAAATTTTCTTTTGTCTAGAGTTTGACAGAGATAAGGTTTTCTCCAAGATGACCTCTCCATCCAAGTATATTTGTCTATAATTATGGTGTCACCAATGAATTCCCTCCCACTGAGAGGACTTTAAACCCAATTAGATACTATTGGTTATCCTCCAGGTAACAGTGTCCTACCACACCAGTAGAGGCAGTTCTCAACTCCATGCTATTCTTACAGGTAATAGTAATTATGCTTACACTGATGATAAGAGTAAAATATTTTGCATTTGATGAATATACAGTATGTACAATAATCTGTAGTGTTTAGGATACCTGGAATTCTGAAATACGTGAAAACTGTCATTTGTCAAACTTTGAAAATTTCTAAGACAAGTTTTAAAAACAGAAAGCACCCTGCAGTCAAAACAAACAGGTATGTGGGTGGTATTTAACCCACAAACATTTTTAAATTTCTGGAATCGTGTATAGACATCTTGAGTGCCGTATGGTAAGCATATTTGAGGATCCTGCTCCTTTAACACACACAGAGGAAATGGGGGGAGGAGGAGAAGGGGGAGGAGGAGGAGGAGGAGGGGAGAGAGAGAGAGAGAGAGAGAGAGAGAGAGAGAGAGAGAATATGTGAATGTAGGGACCAGTTGGAAACATCAGAGATTTTAGAGACTGAAACGATGTTTTAAATATGTCCAGAATACTCAAATAAAAATGAGTTTGAGTATGATGCTGGCTCTTATAAACGCCAACTTTTTTATAACCAGCTCTAAATTTTGATAATATTAATGGCTTCCCTCATAATCACAAGCTTGAATTAAAACTGAGGGTGCCCTACACTCTTTAGTTACCTGAGAGCAGAATTCCCACAGGCTTTCGATGAACCCTTTGTCTTTTGCTTCATAATTTTTTTCATCCTTTTAAAGAATCTCATGAATTATTTATAAACTAATTAAAATAGCATAAATCACAGATTTTTGATATATACAGATGGGACTGTGTATAGATAACCCTCCAGGAAGAATAGTCTTGACATGTCCTAAACCTGTTCAGTAATGGCTATTTAGAAATGCCATAGAGAAAGGTAAAAACCACCTTTTGCAGCTTAGCTTGAACCAGTACCTGGTTGAGGACCATTTGTTAAAACCACCAATGTTTTATTCTCACAATGGTGGGGAATCTGTGTCAAGAAACGGATTTCTAATTAAACTATGGAAAGTCAAGAAATCACATCAAAGTCAAAACAAGCCCTACTGAAAATAGTGCTAAATCTTAGCCATTTCCTCACTGTGTAGATTATATTGGCTGGGGGTATTTATTTCAATTGATTAGATATCCATACTTGTTCTCTTAGCAAACTACTGTGTCTAGTACCTGCAGACTTGTTTCTGTGCTTAGACAGAGGTAGAAAACCATGAGTTTCATCCAACCCCAGTGCCAGGTACTTGGATTCAAATAAACCCTGTTTGTTTTGAGCACAGAAAAGGAAAACAGACAGAAAATGCCTGTGTGACATTGTCACCAAAAGAGCAGTGTCGATGTGGCAGTGGAAGGGTAGGCGGAAGGTCAAAGCTGAAAGCTAGAGTCAGGCTTGAGGAACAAGCTGAAGGAACAGCAGAGGTAGGATGCAGAGGATTCTAGGCATCAGATAACAGATACTGGCAGCAGGGCATCTTCCTGATGGAATTCAAGAGCATTGTTGAGAATTTCCACATGTACCTAACAAAGCATCTGAAGGCCAAATTAAAGAAAGTGTGGCTACTGTCAGACTCCTTTCAAAACAAATTTTGCTTCAGAGTCTCTTTACATTGCCTAGGCAGGGATAAAAATCACTCTGTAGTCCAGGTAGGCCCTGAAGTTGTGATCCTCTTGCCTTGGCTTTCTAGAATTACAATTCTACACAAATAGCCTTGGCTGATACATAGTTTTCAGTTTCAGTTTCCTGGGTTTTATTGGGGTGGGCAGAAATAATGAACCAGGGCTTTACAGATGCTAGGCTAGTGTCCTACTACTGAGCCCTACTTGGATTCTGGGGACGAGGTACAAAGTGTGAGGTAAAGAAGGAAAACTAAAGAGTGTGTCAGAAGCTGTACTGTCCTAAAGTCATAATGCCCCTTTAGAGGCTGGAGGGATAGTTCTGTGAGTAAGAGTACTTGTTGCAGAGGCATGAGGACCTGAGTTCAAGCCCTCTGTATACACTTAAAAAGCCAGGTGGGGGCACATGTATAATAGCAGATCCAGGGCTATAGGGGTTAGAGGCAGGGGTATCCTAGGGGTTTGTTGCGCACCAGCACAGCTCCAGTTTCAGTGAGATCTTCCTCAAGAAAATAAGACAGAGTGGCAGAGAGGACATCAGATAGCAGCTTCTGGCCTCCACAAGCACATTATGGATTCAGAGAGAGGGAGGGAGGGAGAGAGGGAAGAGAGAGAAGTATGCTTGCTCCTTTGGGGAAACTTTTCTTGAAACTACAATTAGACTCACAGGCAGGAGGGTCTGGTCAGCAATCTGTGTGGGAGGAGGGACCTGGCAACTGGAGACCCTTGAGTCCCTTCTGTGTTTCCAGGCACCAAATGAAAGGAAAAGGAGGGGGAGTGAAGACCACAGGCCAGAACAGCTTCATGGAGTGCAGTAGTTTATTTGGGGGATTAAACTACTGGGCTGCCCTCCTGGGGTCAGAGAAATAGCAACCAGCAACAGAAGTCAGGCTGCCTTTACAGGCAGTTCCCAGGTATGGTTACTGTCCAAGACATAGGCCAGGGCAGTTTAGCTTGGGATTCGTTGGTCTCCCGTTAAGCAAAGGGACTTGCCTGGGCTAAGCTCGGAACACCGTTTTTGAATGTTGGGGGTAGAACTGCCATTTCAGGAATTTGCCAGAAACCTAACAAATACTATTTTATATACTAAGTTTAATGCAAGTAATCACAAATAGCATCTATCCCATGCTTGCTTAATGCTAAAGGACGAAGTTACACAGCTGCACCTGTGTAATTTTAGAAGGCCGATTGGCTTATGCCAATTTCTAGGATTGTGGAAAGCAGGCATGCTGTGGGTCAACAGCCAGATTACCTTGGGCACCATTAGCCTTTGCTTTGATGCTTTGACCTAACTTCTTTGTGACTATTAGAAAAATCCTTCTGAAACGTACTAACAGACCTTCAGCTTCTACCAACTAAAGCATAGAGCAGAGATTTCCTGCTTGCTAGAACTCACATACCTGACGTAATTAGGTATATCTTTTTAATGGGCCTTGATCATTAAATCCTTTTTCTCTGTGAGTATGATAAATTCATGAAACTGGTACCATATTGGCTGATGAAATTTGGTGTAACCTAAATCTATGTTTCCAGCGAAGGCCATTCATATCTAGCTCCAGAATAAACCAGCTTCTCTTCACTTACAGGTGAGAGCCACTCATTTGGGAAAGTTGGAGGACAGGACAGCAAAAGGAAATTACATTTAACTAAAAGAAATTAGTTATTTAAACACACTAGTGTTTAAACACTATTTAAACACACAAAAATCTGTTTGTTAACACATCATATAAGGCATCAAATTGCATTGGCTCATAGATAAAATATTAGAGCAAAATGTCTATGAGGTGCACATGAAGTCCATATTCATTAAACATAGTGTAATGATGGAGAGAATGTAGTAATTTCATCCCAAACCACTTAAGCACTTAATCCACTTAGGAAAGATGAGGTGGAATTTGAATTTTTTTTTTCGGTCTTTCTTGAGACAGGTTCTCCCTGTAGCCCCAGCTGGCCTGGAACTCGCTATGTAGACTACTAGCCTGGCCTTAAACTCACAGAGATCTACCTGCCTCTGCACTCAGAGTGCTGGAATTAAAGGCATGCACCACAACTCCTGGCTGGAATTTGAATTTTCATTTACTTTTTGGTTTTTTAATTATTCATTATTTAAAAAAATATTTAATGTGTATGAGTGTATTGCCTGCATGTTGTGCACCCATGTTGTGCAATGCCTGAGATGGTCAGAAGAGGGTAGTGGATCCCCTGGAAATGGAGTTATGTATAGTTAACAGCCATGTACATTCTCTACAAGAGCAATCAGTGCTCTTAACCACTGAGCCATCTCTCCAGCCCCTCATTTTCTTTTTGTTAAAAATTAAGACTATTCAGACCTTGGAGTGTGTGTGTGATGTTTTATTACATATGTTCCTCTGCACAGAGGTTTCAATAACCAAGACAGGTGAAGGAGACACTGTCCAGGAGAGAAGCTTATTGCTAGATTTCTCACAGTATGGAGCTTCCTCCACTGCAGGGCTCTGCCTCTTGTGGTTTGCATTTGAAATACCCTCCCTTCAGTAGTGAACCATAAGGAAAATCACAAAAGCAAAGTCTGAGGTAGAAGCCTGGGAACGTCAACCAGGGAGGGGTCTTTCAGTGGTCAAACATGCTCCTGAAATGCTGAAGTGATAGGATTTCTAGGACAATTTATTTCAGACACTAAGCTTTTCTATACGGGCAGCATCATTTTTACTGTCTTAGTAATAACATTCCTTGAGCTGCATATACTTTTCCACATAGCAATTTTCTGGAGGAATCTCACCATTATACAAGGAAAGGACAGGTGCTAACATTAATTGCACAACATTACCAATTCCTGATGATTATAATTTCACAGGAGGCATCTCCAGAGCCACCTCATTTATCTCACTAGTCAAACAAAAAGAAGAAAGAGGAAGAGGAAAAGGAGGAGGAGGAAGAGAAAGAGGAGGAAGAGAAGAAGGTAGATGAGGGGGGAGGAGGAGGAAGAGGAAATGGAGGCGGAGGAGGCAGAAGAGAGATTTGTTACCAACTTTTTCAGGTATAAACGGAAAGCCAACAAAATGGTATGTACGGCTAGTCCTGACAAAAGCAATTGCTTCTTCTCCCTGCGGAGCTCACACTCGCAACTGGGTCCTCAATTTCCAGTCTCTTTCTTCGAGAGGCCCACATTCATACTCTCAGTTGTGTCTTCTAAGCACTCCTTTTTAACACTTCTGCTTGAGCCTGTATTAAAGCATCTTTAATAAAATCTCCCACTCTGCTTTATCAACCATAGTTCTAAAATTCTTTTCAGTGTCAAAACCAAGGACCCTGTTTGACCAGAATGAAGCCCCTTTGAGCTTCCTGGAACTCCTCAGGTGAGTATGTGTGACAGCACGGAGCTGTTTCTCTGTCCACTCACTGATGACAGTAGCATGACTATGAGTCCTGCAGGAGCGGAGCATTGAAGGTCCATTAAAGAAAACTTTTCGGTCCTAGACAAAAGAATGAACTAGATGGTGACGTGCCATTGTCTTACCCTTAAATATTATATCAGTTGGGCTTAATAACTGACCAAAGGATCACCCTTCAGGAAGGTGGGTCCTCATTGAGGCATAAAGAAAAGAGGAATACTTACCCTTTTAGTGAGATAATGCCAACTCAGTCAACACAAAGCCAGCAGAGAACTGGGGAAATAAGCAGCAGGCTCTAACTCTAGTCAAAGAACTACTGGCAAATAGTGGGGTGATAAAGAGTAGATATTCTTTATTAAAATTTATTATTTATTTACTTATTTAATATGTATAAGTGTTATGCCTGCATGCGTGTAAGTGTATATGTATAGTGCAGTGCCTGCTGAGGACAGAAGAGGGTGTCATACCCTTAGAACTGGAGTTAAGAATGGTTGTTAGTCACCATGTGGTTGCTGGGATTCAAACCCAGGTCCTCTGCAAGAACAGCCAGTGTTGTTAATGGCTGAGCCATCTCCCCAGCCCCAAGAGTATATCGTCTTTAAAGGAGTGAATACGAAACCAAAAGAAAGAGCATGTCCTAGAGGGTTCTTAGTCTCGTTTGTTAAAGAATTTAAGAATGGACCCAAATGGAAGCTTTAGGATGATTTTATTAGAATTTTAAAGAAAAATTCTCAGGGCAGGTGAACTGGTAATCTTGGCAGCTGCCTTGGGGAGGAGAATAGAGGAAAAAAAAGCCACAAGGCCTTGCAAGTTTAGAGACTGCATGGAAGTCAGACACATAGCTGACTGGCAGTCAGATGGCTGGGAGAAGGAAGCTTTAGAGAGAAAGTAAAGAAACACAAGAGGCTGGGCAGCCCAGTGTTAGAGGAAGCATGTTTAGAAAAGGAAAATGAAAAAGAAAAGGAGAGGTTATGTTTTTCTTAAGAATTCAGAAAAGCAGGTAGAGGCACTCTTGTCTCTAGCCATGTCCAGAAACAGTGCATGGGGAGGCAGGAATCCAGGCAGGAAAATTTCGCAGCTCATTAACACACTAGGAATTCCACCCATCTATTTAGTATGACTTAGGGTGAACCTGCCTTCCTAGGGGGAGTCCTATGACCAGATGACCAATGAGTGAAACTGGAAATGTGGGTCTTCCAAGGGATAGTGATGTTATAGTCTTGACCAGTTAATCTTAGGGACCTATTTGCTGCTCTTAACAATCTAGATAGGATGACCAGACTCCTAGTGAATGAATCTAGATATAAATGCTTGACTGGACATGACAGTGTAACAGGAGGGAACCAGAGTGACTCCATTTTTGTAATGGAGCTCCATTCTGTCATTTACCTTCCATCTAACCTTGGGGGAAATTGAACTCCAGATGAACTTGAATTGTCATGCACCAAGCATGGCTGAATTCCAGGGAGTAGTTGACCACTGTGAAAGAAGAGCTCTAATCTTGCATAACTATCCTGAACCAATAGCCCCTGTTCATGGCCAAGTCTGGTTCTTCAAGTTGTTTGCTCATGTAAATGAAGTTAAAGATAGTAATTGTTCATTTCAAAAGATCTCTGGTTCCTTGTCAGGGTATAAAACCTTAAGATTTGGAACTGGGTGGGGCTGCTATCTGAGTCCAGTGACAGCCCTGCCAGGCCAGCTAAAATAAAGTATTGCCTTGCATTCCATGTGTGTGGTGACCTCTGATTTGTGACTTATGATAACCAAATACCTGAAAGCTGGTGCTGGGGGCAGGGGCATTTGGTTGGGGAGGGGAAAGGTGTCCACTTTTGATTAAGACATATTATATGAAATGCACAAAAACTCAATAAAATTTTATAATATATTTATATTATAACACCATTCTTGTCTTTCCTAGAATTCCCACCAGCAAATACAGTCTCTTGCACAGCTGAAGACATACAACTTTCTAAAGCTGCTCCTTTTCTGAATTACTCAGAGATGAGTGAAATTTTATTTTCTCTTTGAAATCTTTTTTCTAAGCATGGTTTCCGTAACATTTTTGGCTTCTCTAACATGTTGGACTTTCTTGCAATGTGGCTGCCCTCCATGCTGGCTTAAGTCAAATGGCACAGCTTTCTTCCTTCTTCTCTCTGTCCTCCTCATCCCGGTGCTGAGATTTATACCTTGCTGGCTCTGAGGCTTTTCTTTTAAATTCTAAGAAAATTCTTCTTAAGCTTTTGTTTGAATCAGTTCTTAAATTCTTTTATTAAGGAGGCCAAGGACTCCAGAAGGGGACTCTGATTTCACAGGTATCACCAAGTGTCTTGGGAAGTTCAGAAAACAAAGAGATGTCAGGGAACTATACAGACAGCTCCTGTACAGACAGCTCCTGTATAGACAGCTTGATAGGAGTTTAAGGGTGGCATGGGTCAAGTTAAAATATCCAACACCATGTGGATGAAATAGCAAAGTATTTTAGTTTGGACCAGCAGGAACACTTATCTCGGGAGTAAGTGAATTGTTAATCATGCTCAGAAAGAAGCTTTTATAAAGTCTGAGCAGCAGCAGCAGGTTACACTTTGAAACATCCAATAAGAATTAAGCATTTTCCTGGGCTTACAGTATCCAATAAGAATCAAGCATTTCACAAAGTTTCCTTCACATGCACATTCCTAACAAAAAGAGACCAGGGGGGTTAGCTATTTGCCCATGTCCCTCCCAGATTAGAACATGGTGGGGGGGTGTCGGGGGTCGGGCCAGTGTTTGGAACTCCTTTCCAGGTGTGCTGCTAGGAGGAGTTGGGCAAAGGTCAAGCACCAGTGGAATTTAAGTCTGGACAAACAGCAAAATGAAATTCTTTATCCCATTTTCCTAGGCCATTACAAGGGGGAACATTTGAGTGTTGTCAATGTAAGAGGGAAAGATATAACTTCCTTGAAAACTAATTAGTTCTAACAGAACCTATGGCTTAATGTTTTTGAAATCAGAACTTGCTTGTTTAAAGTGGAAGTTGATGACTGTTGTTTGTTTCTGTCATGCTGCTGAATGTTGTCTCGGGTTTGAATGGTACAAGGTGCTTACTCCCAATTTGCACAAAATCTAATTAGCATATCAGATGTTTAGAATTTCTAGTACAAGCATTAATAAACCACTGTGAGGGTGTGAGCACAAGACCACAGTCTGTGCAAGCCTGTATGATTCAAGGAAGCTTTCTGATGCTCCAGCTAATGAGCAAGGATCGAGAAGCAGCACAGAGAATTAACGGTTGCGTAGTCCTAACCCCTGTTTAGGAAGGAAGACAAGCCTTATCATGTAGCTCAGAAACAGCTTGCAGGGCCCATTCCTCCCTGCAAGCTACTCTTCTTCAAAGCTTGTCAATATTAAAATCAAAACTTTCAAAGAGAGATTAAATAAGCTCCTGAAAAAAAAAAATGATGCTTCCTCAGGGTAAATGATGATAGGGCAGACATAATTAAACCATATTCGCAGCATTTGTTTAAAAGCATTCACCCTAGACGGTGAAGTTTCCCTAGCAACTGGACTAAGCGCAGTCATTGAATCACATGTGCTTGGAACGGTGGGAGAATTCCTGTCATTTGGTCAGTAAGTTACGATGCATCAAAGAGATAAACTTCCAAGAGGGAAAAACAACTGACAGTAGTCAAGCACTCAGTCTTACACAAAGGATGGCTAGAAACAAGTTTCCTCCCAGTGCAATCATGGATCTTATTCAGAGGTTCATCAGGCCTCGGTCTGAATTGTTTAGTAATGCACAGACCTGCAAAACTGACAGGATGATGGGAGTAACTGAGCCTGAACTCTGCCTTGCTCATAAATGCACTTGTGCTATGCTGCTTATCCTTAATGACAGAAACATTCCATTTACTTGTTATTCCTGGGAGTCAGTCCCCAAGCTCTCCCCTCAACCTGATTGCAGATCAATTGTCTTCTTAAAATGAAGGATTATGGAGCAGCAGGCTACTGATTCCAGTGGCACAGGGCCTCTCAGTACCATTATCCTTGTTCTGCTGGAGAATCAGCAGTAAACTTTACAAACCTTGCTGAGTGCTTGTAAGACAGTGCCATGGAGCAGGCTCACTAGTGGTAGTTGGGATCCTATGTGTATTGATTAACTTTTGTCAACATGACACAAACTAGAGTCACCTAGTGTGGTGGCTTGAATGAGAATGTCCCCATAGGCTTCAAATATTTGGCCACTGTGCCCCCAGTTCACAGAGCTGTCTGTGTGGAGTCATGGAACCTTTAGGAGGTGTGGCTATGCTGGAGGAAGCGTAACATGGGGGGAGGGCTTTGACAGGACACCGCCATACTCATTTTTACTGTGGCCCTCTCTGTTTTCTATGCCTGCTTGAAGATATGAGAGCTCAGCTTTCTGCTCCAGTCACCTCCAGCTGTCATTGTGGACCTGCCCTCTGGAAACTGTAAGTCAAATAAACTCTAATGTTTACAAGTTGAGTTGGTCATGATGTCTTATCACAGCAACAGAAAAGTAACTAATACACCTAGGAAGAAGGAATCTCAAGAATTTTCCACATCAGACTGGCCTGTGGCCATGTCCATACAGAACTGTCTTACCTGGTAGTTGATGTGAGAGGACACAGCCCACTGTGGGTGGTGCCATCACTGATAGGTGGGCCTGGGCTATAGAAGGAACGTAGTTGAGTAAGCCAGGGGAAGCAAGTTAATAAGCAGTGCTCATCCATGGTCTCAACTTCTGTTCCTGCCTTGGCTTCTGTTAATAATTGACTGTGATCTGTAAGCCAAATAAACCCTTGCTGACCCTACTTTGATTTTGTTTAGTGCTTTATCACAGGAACAGAGACGCAAACTAGAACAGAAATTGGTATCAGAAATGTGGAGCATTGCTGTGATGAGCTTAACCATGTGGATTTTATGCCTTAGATAATTTGTGTGAGGAAAGTGAAAGGTTTTGGAGTTTTGGACTGGAAAAAGTCATTGAATGCTCAGAGGTTACTGAGCAACTGTCAGAACTTAGGAGATAATGCTGAGAGAAATGCAGATGATGCAGTCTGTCTTGTGAAATTGCAGAGGGAAGTCTGAGAGTCCTTCTATCAAGCCCTTAATGTGACCTATTTGAATTAAGAATCAGTGGAAGTAAAACCTTTGCTTTACTGAGACAATGAATGTTAGTTAACTAGAGTAAAAGAATCAGCATCACTGAGACCAACATCACTGAGGCAAAATATTTGAGAATTATTTCCACACTGAAGCTATGGTCCAGAAGCGGCCAAGGCTACATCTCATGTTGGAAGCCAAACTTTACAAAAAATGAGTCTCTTGCATGTACTGCTTTGGACGGTATGAATGAGTCATGTAGAGAACAGCTTTGGTTTGGCACTAGGAGATGCCAAGAAAGGCTATTGGTAAAGTGAAGCTTTAGTTACAGTGGAGACTCCAGGATATTAAAGATGCCAAGGCCATGAATGACCACCAGGGACAGCTGTAGATACAGAATGGAGGGTGTTCTTTAGAGTCTAGAAGATACTGAGTCCAAGATTTTGGACAATTAGCTTTTGTACTGTTGGATTTGAAGGATTGCTTAAATCTGATTGTAACTCTGAACTGGTTCGTGCCTCTTGAAATAAGTAAATGTATAATTTTACAGGAGTACACAGCTAAGAGACTTTAGGTTTTTAAAGAGACATAGGATAGCAAGTGGCAGTGAGATGGCTCATTAGATAACGGCTCTTGTTACAAAGCCTGAGGACTTGAATTTCTGAGTTCAATCCCTGAAATATTTATGGTAGAAGGAGAGAATTGATTTTCACAAGTTGTCCTCCACACTAGTACCAAGAATATCTACATACCGATACACAAGAAATAAATAAAGTAGGAAAAAATAGAGGAGACAGGAGACATTAGACTTTTAACTGATAGAATTTTTAGACAGTTGTACTGTGCTTTATATTGTGATGTTTATATGAGATTTTCAGAATAAGAAATGAAAAGAGAATGGCTTCTAGTGACATGTTTGTGGGTAAAGTTGACAAGGGTCAGTTATGCCAGCTAGAGTCACTTGGAAAAAAGGGACCTCATCTAAGAAATTTACCAGATTAGTTTGGCATGTGGCAATGTCTGTGCACCATTTTCTTAATTGGTAACTAATGTGGGAGGTCATAGTCTACTACGGGTGGTTCTATCCCTGGGCAGGTGGACCTGGGCTGTAAAGAAATGTAGCATGTCAGTAAGCAGTGTTCTTCCATGGTCTCTGCTTCACTTTCTGCCTCCAGATTCTTGCCTTTGTTCCTAATGTGACTTCTCTCAATGTTGGAGTGTAACCTAGAAGTCTAAGCTAAACAAACCTTTCCAAGTTGCTTTTGTTCATGGTGTTTATCACAGAGAGAGAAAACTAGACCACTACGTATATAAATAGTGGACTGGAGAGATATCTTGATCTTAAAAGTAATCACCCTTAACCAGAGTGTGGGTCCTAGAACCCAAGTAGTAAGCTAGGCATAATCACAAATGATTATATCTTCAGTTCCCAGGGTGGGAAGTGGGCGTAAGAGAATCTTTATGGCTTGTTTGCTTTCAGACCAGTCTAGAAATAAAGAGTCCCAGATCTAAGGAAAGACCTCACCTCTAATGAAAAGTGACAGAGAATACACACAACACCATCTTCTGCCTATGCATGCATGCAGAGAGACACACACCTACACACAGGTGTGCACACATTCACAGAGACTTAGAAACACACACACACACACACTCACACACATCTTAAAAAATAAATAAAAATAAGTGGTCTCTTGCACCCAGTAAGAAAAGCCAACTTCCCCTGCTTCTGCCATATCCTGGGAACCTCACTCCAGATACTCAGCTAAGACAGGCTCCAGAAGCTGGTAAAAAACTCAGATTCCTCCACTTCAGCTCCTGCTGTCACTGAAAAGACAGAATATCATAGCTTGATGACAAAGTAGAGGAACTGAGACATCCAGTCACAGAAAATGATAAAAATTTTAACATTTTGTTTATTATTTTCTGTGTAGTTTTTATGTGTATAGCCTGCATGTAGTTAAGTGCATCCATGCCACGCGATGCTTGAAGATGTCAGCAGAGGGCATCAGGTCCCCTGGAATTTGATTTACAGATGGTTGTTAGCCACCATGTAGGCAATGGGATTTGAACTCGTCCTCTGCAAGAGCAAGGGTTAAAAGTGTTCTTGACCATGGAGCCATCTCTCCAGGCATGAAAAAGATAAATTTTTAAAAACTCACAATCATAATATTCAGGGATTTGGAACGCTATGAAAATACCATCTCTAAATTACAGTTATAGAAGAAGAGAATTCCAGGAAAAAGGCGTGGAGCATATCTTCAATAAAATCAGACAAGAAAATTTCTAGGGAAAGAGATACCCCATTTAGGTATAAGAGGCACAGGTAACTCCACAGAGACAAGAAGAGGGAAACTCCCCTGGCTTTATTGTTGCTAAAGCGTGAAGTACACAAACAAAAGGCACTGAATGTGATGAAACAGGACTGCGTATAATAAAGTCAAGCCTATCAGAACAACAACAGATTTCTTATTGAAAACTATAAAGGCCGTAAGAACTTGGAACAAAATGCTTCAAGTTTTGAAGAACATGGAGGCCAACCACGATTACTTTAATCAGCAAAATTATCCATTATAATTGAAGGAGAAAAAAACTACTTTCCATGATGAAAGTGGGCTAAAAGAATTAATTACCACCAAACCATCCTACAGAAAATACAGCTTTATCTCATGAGGCTCCTGGAGGAAAGTGAAATCAATGCTGCCCTCACAGCAGCTGCGCAAAGTAGGAGTAAGAAATCAAATGCCACAAACTAGAAAGAAGAAAACAATTAATACACACCCATCAATAACAACTCCAAAAATTAATGGACTTAATGTGCCAATCAAAAAATACAGACTGAGTTGATTAAAAAACAGGGCCCAACCTTTGGTTGTCTATAAGAAACATATTTTACCTTCAAGGATAGATATGACCTTGCAGTAACACAGGATGGAAAAAATATATATTCCAAGCAAATGGAGTAAGGGGACACAGACATAACTATTCTAATACTGGGCAAAATAGAATCTAAAGTAGAACTAATCAGAAAAGATTAAAAAGGCACTTCATCATGATCAAGGATACAATCCACCAATCACAATTCTAAAATATGAGTAAAACCATGGGGTACACCGAATTTCACAGAACAAACACTACAAGTTAGGCATTAAGCTAAAGATTAGCCTCAACACAGTAACTGAAGGTGATTTCAGTAGTCCACCTTCAACAACAGACAGATCACCCAAAGTAAAATAAATAAATAAATAAATAAATAAAAGAAGACAAACATCTGAGATGAATGAGACCACAGAACACAAAGAGCCAACAAATGTTCAGAGTCTTCTCAACAGCTCGTAGACGTTTCTCTGAACTACATTACGTACTGAGACACAAATGGAATCTCAATAAATTTAGGAAAATTTAAATAACTTCATGTGTTGTATCTGAACACATGGAATAGAGTTTGAAATCAATATCAAAAGAAACTCCAGAAAATGCACAAACTCATGGAGGTTAAACAACACACTGAATTCAAGAAAAGAAGAAAAAAAATCTTGAACTTAAGTGAAAATGAAAACACAACATGCTAACAATACCTCTTTGAACTTAAGTGAAAATGAAAACACAACATGCTAATAATACCTCTGGGATGAAAGCAGTCCTAGCAAGAAAAGTTATACCTCCAAGTACCTACATTAAAAAAAAATTGGAAGGAGCATAAATACATAAATTTTTGATTTACCTCAAAAAGTCGCACGAACAAGATTAAACCACACCTAAACAGCAGGACATAGGAAGAAGTAACAAAAACAAAGGCAGAAATTAATACAATGGAAACAATAAACTACAAAGACTCAGTGATTCAGAGTTGGTTCTTTGAAAAGATAAAATTGACAAAGCCTTAGGCAAATTAACTAAAAGTGAGAAGATACTAATTAATAGAAAAGATACTAATTGATAAGCTTAGACATGAATAGGGCAACAAGATAAAAAGTATCAAAGAAATCCAGGCAATCTTAAGACCATACTTTAAATATTTTATTATTATTGTAAAATTTTACGTGACTGATGTGTTACCTGCACGTGTATGAGTGCACCCATGTCTTGCACTGCCTGCAGAAGTCAGAAGAAGGTTTCGTACACCCTGGAACTGCATGTGGGTATTGGTAATTAAACCTAGGTCCTCAGCAAGATCAGTTCATGCTCTTAAGCACTGAGCCATCTTTCTAGCATACTTTAAAAACCTCAACTCTATTAAGGTAGGAAACTTAAAAGAAATGGGTGTTTTTCATGTAGATCTCTTACCCATCCATGTTAAACCAAGATAAAACAATTAAAGTAGTAATAAATCAAACAAACAAAGAAAACCATCTCCTGGGAAGTGGGCGGCCGGGGGTGGGGAGCTCCAGATTGATTCCCTTCAGAATGTTACCAAATATTTAAAGATCTATATCCAATCCTCTGCAAACTATTTCACAAAATAGAGACAAATACAAATCAGGTAGGGATTTTTAAAAAGTAGAAGTATAGGTATGTCCGATGAACATACATGCAAAAATTCTCAAGGAAATACTTGCAAATCAAATACAGACACACTTCAGAAAGATCATTATGATCCAGTTGACCTTATTCCAGAAATACAGACATAATTCAATATATAAAAGCTAAATGTAATAAATCAGATAAATGGACTTAAAGACAGAAATCGCATGATCTTCTCAATAGTTAGAGAAAAGACCTGTAACCAACTCCAACATCTTTTCACAATAAAGATCCTTGAAAGAATAGGGTTGGAGGGAACATACCCCAACATAATAAATGCTACAGATGACACATCCCATAGACAGCATCATCCTAAATGGAGAAAACTTGAAGTACTTCTACTAAGAACAGGAATAAGACAGGGTTGTGTACTTTCGCTATTCCTATTCAATATAGCACTCAAAGTCTTAGCTAGACCAAAACACCAGAGATGAAAATAAAATCTACACAAATAGGGAAAGAAGTCAGTGTCTCTGCTTGCACATGATGCGATGCTGTGCATAAGAGACCCTAAAGACTACCAGAAACCATGTGCTTATTAAATACACTGATAACCCATAAAACTAAGAAGGTTCTGTATAACAAAAGAAACACTAAAGTGAGAGAAGACTTGTAGAATCGGAGAAAATCTTTGCCACTTATATTCAGCAGAAAATTAATATCTAGGATGCACAAAGAACTAAAAGAAATATCAAGAAAACAATCCAATCAAAAAATTATGTACACTTCTAAAAGAAGTATAACAGTGTTTTCCTGAGAGCAGGACAGTTGCACATGTGAATTCACAGGAGCTGTGATAGCATGTACAAGGCCTGTTCAAGTTCAAACCAGAAAAACCCAGCATGGAGGAGAAAGGTGGGCAAAACCTTCTCACCCCTAACTAAGGAGCCAGTGACGTTTGGTGCCTGTGAGGAGAAGAAGAGTTGTTTTTCTTTCGTTGTGTGACTGGTATTCAACCACGCTCAAAGGCCCAGAGAGATGGCTCAGCAGTTACGAGAACTAGCTGCTCCTGCAGAGGACCTGGGTTGAGTTTTAAGCATGTGCTTGCATGGCGGCTAACAACCATCCACAACTCCAGTTCCAGGGGATCCAACACCCTCTTCCGCACTGCACATGAGCACTGCACAACGCAGGTGCACTTATATACATCTGGGCAGAACACTCATACACATAAAATAAAAATAAATAAATTAAGACAGAGTATTTAGACCAAAAAACTGGACTCAATGAGAAAAAGAAAATAAAATGCAATAAAAGAACACCAAGTTGGGGTTATAGGGAGATGGCGGTAGACCTTGGGAAAATGACCAAAATATATGAAATCAAGTGACAACAAATGCTGGAAAAGATGTGAAGAGGGAGGACAATTATTCACTGCTGCTGGGAGTGAAAATTAGTGCACCCACTATGGAAATCAGAGTGGAGACTGCTCAAAATGCTAGAAATCAAACTGCCATGTGATCCAGCTATTCTGCTCCTGAGCAGATATTTGAAGAACCTTATCTCCTACAACCCAGACGTTTTCTCAGTGATGTTCATTACCACTCCATTCATAATAGCTTGGAAATGGAATCAGCTTAAATGTCCATCAACTGATGACTGGATAATCAACATGTGTTGCAAACACCGTGGCATTTTATTTAGCTGTAAAGAAAAAAATAAAGTCATGAATTTTACAGGTAAGTGGATGAAACTGGGAGAAATTTACTGAGTGAGGCAAGCCAGGCATAGAAAACAAATACTGCGTATTTTTCTTACAAGTGAATGCCAGCTTCAAATCTCTGATTTTGTGTGTTTGACTAAGAATTCCTATAGAGTCCAGAAACCTAGAAAAAAGTCATAGGAAGGAGGCTAGAAGAATAACATGGCAGAGAGGGTGAAATATCTGAGACAGAAAAGTTTAAAAAGGAGGAGGACGAGAAATGAGGGCAGAGAAGAGAGTTAACCAAAATGAGGAGCTGTATGAAAAGGCCAGATGAAAACCTACTGTCTAATAAGCAAATTAAAAGCTATAATTTGTTTTTTAAAATGAGTTTAGAGGGAGATACCCTGCATGGCAAGAAAAAGCTCTTCTTAGAAGCTATGGGTTATTAAAAAAAAAAAAACTCTAGTCCAGAGTGTCTTTATGAATTGTTGGTCAAGGGGGCCTTGGAGGTCCCCCAAACAATACAGACTCTTGCCATTGCTTTTGGCTGCACACCAGAACTAGATGATAAGATCCTGCTGCTGAAGACATTATACATGTTAGCCCCATGATACAGAGACCCCCAGCTAGAGGTGAGCTGGGATCCTCCTCCTTGCTGGCTAGCTTCCATGGTGCTGGCTGGCTCTGTGGGCAAGTGTCACAGCTCAGTGCAGGCACACTCTGTTACAGCAGCTATGTCACAGGGAGCCAATTCAGATGACTGAAACCTCTGATTCAGCCTGGTCCTGTCTGACTTCACAGCCCTGAGGAAGCAGCTCTTTTTGTTCCAAGGGACCTTCCGGGAGGCTCAGCTCCTGTGGGCCTTTTTTTCCACATGTGTACTTCCAAAAGGCGTCTCACACTTGACATGCCCAGAATCTAACTCACCATCTCGAATGAGTCATTTCGAATCCTGCCCCTCTTGTGGAGCTGTTGAAAACTAAGGTACCAGGAGTTTTCTAATTGTAGAGATTTAGTAACCCAACAGAGCATACGGGCATTTGAGGTCCCAGAAAAGCTGGAAGGTCACATTTACCAGCCCCACTTCTGTGAAGCAGGCCATCAGATCCAGGAACGATTTTTCTGACTCTCCCATAAAGTAGATCATAAAAATCTCAGCTGAGAGAGGCCTTCCGTGTATCCAGAGGAAAGGAACAACTACTCTCTGGAGACAGAGCACCGAGAGAAGAATCTGGACAGTTCATTAGTAATCCATCATAGACTCTTTTCTGGTCCTATTTCTCTATGACAATCTACTGCTTCTTCACGTCTATGTAAAAATCTGTTAACCATTTCTTAAGGTCTTTGTTTCCTTATGAATTCCTTCATCGTGTAAAACTTGCATTAAATACGTGTGCATGTTTTTCTCTTGCTAATCTATCTTTTGTTACAGTAGCCTCAGTCATAAGATGGATGAGCGAGGGAAATACATTTTCCTCCCCCACAGATGTGCATCAAATGCCACTCTAAAGAGGAAAGGTCAGACATACAAAACCCCACATATTACATGATTATTTACACGAGTTGTGTGTGAAGAGAAGGCTTATCTGTGGACTAGCTGCTTAGTGTTAAGGAGAGGAGTGGATAGTGTCTGTGAGGGACCAGGTTCTCTTTAGGGGTTTGGAAAACATTTAAATCAGGCCCTGGTAATGGCTGAACAACTCTAAAATACAATAAAATTGGCTCGCAAGTTATGCATCGATAAGACAACCTGACAGTACCAAAATGAGTTAGGCTTGACTCCTTTCTGTCCTCACCCTCCGCTTTCCACTCATCCCTGACTTCCCCCAATTAAACGTCCAAAATGGTTCTTAAGTTATTCAGTTTTTTCCCCATCTTTTAATTTAAATGAGTGCCACCTTCCCCTGATACCAAAAAGGTCTCTTAAAATTAAAATAATCAGGAGTGTATATGCCTTGTCCAAAGTCAGGGCCTTCATAACAACAACTTTGCAATGGTCTCTCCATTGGTTCTGGCACCAATGACAAACAACCCATATCACAGCCAGCAAGATAATTCCTGGTTAAAACTCTTCCTTAGGAGAAGACCACACTCCTTAAACTGACATAAAGGGCCCAGAAGGGTTGGCTCACAAATTCTCCCATTGCCTTTTCTGTAATGTCCTTCCACCTATCTTTACCCTCTTGATTTTGACTCTATTTGTAGGTCATAGCACAAGAAGTCCATGCAAAGGAGTTAATCCGATCCCTCAAACAAGGGCGGTGATAGAGGTTATTTCTCTCAGACAACCACAATTATTCTCATTAGAAAATGAGTTCCACTTGGCCATTTCTCATTCTTTCAGGCTCTAGGGGTCATATGGGTATCTCCTCTGACATGTAGGTGTCTTAGATCAGGGAGTGTGGATACTATTGCTCATTATTACATTTGTGTCTTTGCAGCTAGACCTGGCCATGAGTGTTTAACGTATATAACTTCTGCTAGCAATAGTTCGATATCTGCATGTATTTTAATATACATCTTTTATTAATAAATAAAGCAATCCTTTCTTTGGCTAAGGATATATAATTCAGTTGTAGAGCAACTGAGTGACATGTACAAGGTCTGGGTTTGATCTACAGCACTACAACAAAATAAGTAAATGAATAAATAAGGAGACATTCATTCCTTGATGGGAGAGTCAAAGGACAGAACATTTGCCAGCTATTACTATTTAATATTTCTATGAATGTTCATTCAGGCATACATGCATCTATAATGTAATCTATATGCCTCTCTCTTATATAGATAACTGAGGACAGAAATGAATGAATGTCCTGTGAGACCCAGTGGAGAATGCCAGAATGGAAATGTAAGGCAGTTTTTCTTCCTCATAACTTTGGCAGAAATTACCTTCAGAAATTGCCTTAATTCCTGACTCGCCTCCTATTTAATAGAAAGAGCCAGCCAAATAGAAACACTCCTCCAAAAACTATGCTAAAAATAAAAGTATCTTGACATCCTTTTCTGATCTTCACTGACACTGGCTTTCCCAGCACTGGGGATCTGAGGCTGACAATCCTGCTGGCAAGGTAAGAGTCCTTACTCTTCCCTTTTCCTGTGATCAGAAAGAAGCTTCCAGCTAGTGCTTGGCAACAAGGCTAGCTGTCAAGCTTCTTGTCCAAGGTAGAACCTCAGAGGATTGGTGCTGTAGGAAAGAGCTTGTCCATCCCCAGGACCACTTTGTTAACCAAGCCAGGCTTTTATAGCACAAAGAAAGAAATCTGAAATATCAGTAAGAAAAGATACCAAAACAGTTTTCTCTCACAGGTACTTGCAATAAGTATTTTAAAACACACACACACACACACACACACACACAGCAAAGCATAACACAGAACTGAAATAAGCATGAAAGCTGAAGAATTGAAATCACAAAAATTATAGCTGACAAACTGAAACATGAAGATGAGGACAAAATTTGGCTCTGTCAGATAATTCTGGATCATCAAATCTGAATAAATGTTCCAAACACTTGACTCAACTTTCACAAGTCACGGGTTTTGAGAATTAGAAATCTATCCGTGTATACACACAGTGTCAGTAGAGAGAGTCAATACCATGGTCACCCTTTATCATTCTCATGACATCAATTCGGTCTAGAAACTGAATTTTTAATTTGTAAAATGAGTATGCTAATGCTTGGTTTTCTCATAGGATATTTTAAAGAGTAGCTAAAGTCCTGTGGACTAGGTGAAGAAGCTAATAGTTCCAAGAAAGTATATCGTATCACACTCCTGACACCAGGGCAAACAGCCTTAATGCATTATGAAAATAAAAACAATTATAATGAGAAAGTATTAGTACATAGTGAACACTGGCGTTTGTAATAACTTAGTTTATTTAGAAAGATTTTTAGTTATGGTCTTAGGGTTGATCCGAAGAGATGCCAAAGATTTCATTAGACATTCAGAATACCATAACTTATTTACCATTAACCATAACATTGTCAGTCATCTAATAAAGCAGGGAAAGTGTACATTTCTTTAGAGTTTTGGAAATGAAAGTCCACTGAAATTAGAAAAATTCAGAAGACAGTAATAAAATAAGTTAAGACAGATAAGAAAAGTCGTGTAGTCAAATTGCTTCTTTAGTTGAAATATGTTTTACTCTATGTACCCATCTAGGAGCAAAATGTTACTTAAATCCTTCCTGATTCTATCCAAATGTTAGCAATTTAAAAATATTTCAGTTGTTATTTTTATTTCATGTGTATGAATGTATTCAGGCAGGTATGTAAGTGTGCCAGTGTCATGCAGTGCCCAGAGAGGTCAGAAGAGAGAATCAGATTCCCTGGAACTGGAGTTAGCATCCATGTGGGAACCTGGGTCTTCTTCAAGGGCAGCCAGTGCTCTTTGCCACTGAGCCATCTCTCCATCCCTTATTAGCAGTTTTAAAGCAAAGTAGTTAAAATTCAAATTTGCTTCCAAATATTTTTATGTGTTTGTTTGAAGCAAAAATTAATCCTTTTCAGTAATTTTCTTATTTAACATATTTTTTAAAAGCCTATAGATGCATAGTCTTATTAACAAAAAGGAAATTAATTTATCAAGAAATAAAACAGTATCCATTAAAGCTCACTGTAAGGAATTCTACAAACCAAACCACGGTTCAAGAAATGATAGTGTATAGTCCAGTTTTTAAACGCTAGGTACTCAGTATTGAATATTTTCTTTCACATCTGTATCACCAAAGGTTTTTGTTTGTTTCTTGGAGTTTTTGGTTGCTTGTCAAGCTTTTATTTTCTGCCAACAGCCACCTTTAAACTATTTGCCAACTGGAAAAAAAAAGTCCAATAATTAAAAAGATGGAACCAAGAACATAAGGAAATGCTGTCAGGTTTTGTCAGCCAGGGCCCAGACCCTCTGCCTCATTTCATAACACACACAGACACTTCTTCCCGAGGAGATAGATCACTTCTTACTCTCGGGACTAGGGCCAGATGCTTAAGTACAAAGCAGAGTGGGTTTTGTGCTAGCTTCACTGAAGTGCACTGTAATTATTAAGGAAATTAAAGCATGGTGTAAGAGAAAATGTAAAGTGCTATCATACATCCAACAGCTTGGGGGACCCATGGTCTCCGCGCTAATCATCAAGTCCAGCTCCTTTTCCATTATAAATGCAAATGCTAGTGTACTTTGTATTCCCTCTTACGTATTTTCCTTCTTTAAGTCTTGAGAGAAACAGCACACCCACTGACAGTTATTCCATTTGACTTATACCCTGTCACAGTTCAAATGCAAAGAAATCTCTAAGCTCTGAGGACATAGCATAGCTGTGTTTGTGTTTCAGTTTTTGGAGAAAGGTTTTTGCTATGCAGCTCTGACTGTCTTGAAACTCCTCACATAGTGCACGGTAGCACTGAACTCACGGCATTCCCACTTAGAATGATCTGTGAATAATTTAAACTAAGACTCACTTTTTTGCATAAGGAAATAATGACCATGAAATATTGATTAAGCTTTAGACCTGAGAAAATGCAGAATATTAAAAGAAAAGTTCAGTGTTCAGGGAATAATACAAGATAACTAGGTAGAAAGATGTTCTGAGACCATTCTGCAACATTTGAGATGCAAAGCCACCTACCAGAAAAGAATCAACCCACACTTTGTCCTGTTACAGGACTACAATGGGGACAAGAAGAAAAGGGATTCAAACCAAGGAAAAGAGATCTTACAAGTAACTGTTCATACATAGGCTAATGTCATTAAGACACACGACTAAACGACAGTGTGTCTGGCAAGCAAGTTTGTCTGAGAAAAGAGGAAAACACAGTTTAAAATAGAAGAACATGCTGAGCTGAGTGGAGGGAGCCCACGGAAGGACACAGGTGCCACAGAGAATCATTTGTCAATCCCTGAAGAGTGCTCCTGACGGCTGCAAAAGGAGTCTTAGGTATTCTGAGCTGTAGATCTTTTCTCACAGAGAATCCTTTTCTAGGAAGTGCTGTCTACTTCCTGGAGTAGAACAGAGTAGAACACATAAAAACTTCATTTTTAAAAATGAGTATAAACAGCCTTTAATTCAAGTATTCAAGAGGCAGAGGCAGGCAGATCACCTTGAGAAGGAGGCCAGGCCACCATGATCCATGTAGTGAGTTCTATGTAGCTGGTATCTTTTTATTAACGACAGGAGTGTTGCTTGAAGCAAGTCTTATCACATTAATGGCTATGTTAATTATCTACATGTAATTCAAAAGATTATTTTCAACTTTTATTATACACAGTAAATACATGGCAACATGTGCTCTGAAACAAAGCATTTATTTTTTGCTTTCCAAAGTCCCAAGGATCATAACAGAATATCACTTGGGAAGAGATCCTTGCTGAATGACACCTGTTCTTCTTTTGTGTAAAGACTCTATAGCAGCCTAGATTTTTCTGAACATTTACCAGCCTGATGTGGTGTCATCCTTTGGTACTATTCTTGCTGTAGTTCATGTAGTAAGGATCCGTCAGCAAGTGCATCCTATGGGAGTTTATTCATAGCTGTTCCCACCTCAATCATCTAAACACAAAAGTGAATTTAAATTTAAAGTGATAAAAGTTTAAAATGGGAGAAGGAACTGTCACAGGTAAATACATAAAAGAGAAGAAAAAGGAATTGCCATAAAATGGAAAGAAAATTTTAGTAAAGAGCATTAGAAACCTATTCCCAGTAACTAAAGTCACAAAATGACCTGAATCCCTCTGGTGACTTGACAGGTTTGCTCAGCATTGTTGCTGCCAGTAACCAGGACATGAGCAGTCCTGAGAATGAACCTTGAATCCCCCAGATAAGTTTGCACATGCCCGTTGCTGGGCACTCCAAGCCAAAGCACCAAAAAGCAGAGACATTTCCTCCCAAGACCGCTTAGCTGTTTCAGTGTGAGTTCATCAGAGAATTTGCTTATCTAGAAATTTCTGTAGCAAGATATTTTTAAATTCTTAATAAAGCAACATAAACACACTTTTGTACTCATGTTTTTGGTTCCTACCAAGGGAGAAAATGGAATTGCTGAAAAGGAAACAGCTGGTTATTGAAAGAGAAAGCTCAAAAGACACAAAATGGAAGCTAAGAAATTTAAGATTAAAACAATGAAATAAGTATGTCTTAGTGTTTATTATTACAATATATTCTTTTTCACTATGTTAAGTTTGCATGTGAAGGATTCTCATTCTCTCTCTCTGTCTCCCAGTCTCTTTCAATTTTTATCAACTGTGGAAATAAACAAAATAATCATCTACAACAAAAATGTGTCAAACAGCCGAAGTTGGGCATTCCAGAAACGGAATATAAAACCTTGAGTGTATTCTGAGGTGGTGCTCATTACTGCAGTTGTGTTGGAATCATCCAGACTATGAAGTTTTCACATTTGCAGTAATAACCACAAAGGATCATGTTTATAGGAGCAGACAACACAGAAACTCTAAATTAACAGTTTAGAAATATATATATCTGAAAAATTTTGCCCTATCAGTTATGTTGCCATAAGGAAAATATATGAGACTGAGTAACTTCAGAGAAATTTTTTTCTCACAGTTTGGTGTGTAAGAGTTCACTAGAGTCCAGTGTTGACCGGTGTCTAGATTTTCCTGAGGCTCCTTGGATTATAGGTGTGTGTGGTCATTCTGATTGTTTTTCCTCGAGGTGAAATTTTTATTTCATTACCAATCAGGGTTATAACAGATTAGATTAGGTGTGGCCCAACAGGTCATTTTAACTGTGTAACCTCTGTCTCAAAACACAGTCACATTCGGAGTTGATGAACAGTGAGACTGAAACATGGGGATCATTAACCAAAACATCGGTTATGATCGTGATGCCTCCCACTTCTTCATTTTCCCCAAACCTTTTCACGTACAAAACGGTCTGTCCAAAACCGGCAATATCTTAACAAATCCTATCATCAACTCTGAATCTCAGCTGTCGTCGAAATATCACCTAATTCTAGTGTGGGCAAGAGCTGAGAGGGCTCATTCTGAGGTGAAATGCCTTTCCAGTTGTGAGGTTACCTGCTTCCAAAGCAGGCTCATTACACCTTCAAGTGGGAGAAATAGGAAGGCAGAGTGAAGTCAAGCAGAACTGAGTCCAGCAGCAAAGTTCTGTCAGATCTTGAGGCTTAAGAATCAGCCTCTTTTGCTTGATCCGCCGTGCTCTGGCCTCCTGGAATAGTAGTATCAATCCTGGCAAACCCATCTGGTCTCCAATGCCTTAGCCTGAGGGAGGAGGCCCTCAAGAAACTGGCGGGGGGGAGAGGGCCTCAACCTCAAGTCCCAGGCCTGCATTCAAGGTAACTGTAAATATGTTGACATCTGAACCACCTTCAGAAACATTATGTTCTTTGTTGTTGTTTTGTTTTGTTTTGTTTTAGACAGTTTTCCTGTAGGCCCAGGTGGCCTGGAACTTATACAGACCAGGCTGCTTCAATCGCAGAAATCCACCTGCCTTTGCCTCTCTAGTGCTGGAATTAAATCACACACCACCATGCCTACTTTATTGCTTTTTTTGAAGGTCACTGCATATATACAAGTAAATATTTATATTTTTTTATTCTTTACCATCTCAGACAACCAATAGCCTTCTTAAATGTACCTAATCACTATCAAATTTGTCTAAGCTGCCATGTTTCTGCTGGTATAAACCTGTCTCTCTTCCTGAGATGAGCCCCCCCCCTCTCTTTCACCGACTCCCCCTCTAAACAGTGACCACATACACACAGGACTTCATCCATGCTATGGAATAATATAGTACTGAATTATGTCCTTCCCTCACTCGTAGCTCTTGATCAGATCACTGTCTTTAGAGTGTTCTCTAGCACAAATTTTGTCAGTTTTTGTGATATAGATAGATTAAAATCACCTAAATCTTCAAATTAACTTTTGCAGAACAATTCTTTCACTGTAATAATCTCTTATATTTTATGATAATATAAGATGCAAGGAGAAACCAAGTCATTCCTTCAAACACTTTGTTTAAAAATCTCAAATACTCAAGTTCATCCCAAGTTCTTCCATCCAGAAAACACAGAACACATTTCAGGCATTCTTTTCCACTAACAGCAAGGATTATTGTCATAGTTGGTCTTCCTTGCCAGCCTCAGTGGATTGAGAATCATCTAGGAGATATACCTCTGAGCATGTCTAAGAGAGTGTTTCTAGAGTTTTAACTGAGAAGGTGAGATCCATCTTTAATGTAGGTGGTGCCATCCCATGGGATGTGGTCCCAGACTGAGTAAAAAGGAAGAACAAAGAAGAAAAACGGTTGAACACCAGTATGCCTCTCTGGTCATGTCAGCAGATGCAATGTGACCATCCACCTTCTGCTGATGCCATACCTCATCTGTTATGGTGGACCATTTACCCTCTGACAAAAGCCCAAAATACCTTTACTTTAACCTGCATTGGTCAAGTATTTTGTCATAGGAATAGAAATTTAACAACATTCCCACACTACCAATCTCTTCAAAACAAATTGGGCAGTATTCAGAAAGTCCTCAAAACTCTCCCAGTATCCGTCCTTTATCAATTCCAAAGCCATATCCATATTTTAGCCATTTGTTAGAGCAACACCCACTTAATGGTACAAAATTTGTAAGAGTTAGAATTGACTAGAGAATAGAACATCCTCTCTCTGTGTGTGTGTGTGTGTGTGTGTGTGTGTGTGTATACACGTGCTCATGCACGTGCGCAATAACAGACACAAAAGAGGGTGTTAATTCTAGGGAATTAGCACAATTCACCATTTCCTGAGGTTTGATAAATCCACAATTCTTAATGAAAACAGGAAAGCTGAAGACCCAGGCAGTTTAAGCCCAGAGGCATTTTTACTGGAACAATTCTTTCTTGCTTAGGACATCCTAGCTCTATCCAGATGTTCAACATATTGGATGACATCAACTTACATAACAGAAAGAAATCTTCACTCAGACTTGGATGAGTTAAATGACAACCCCATGCAAAAATCACTTAAAAAATTGAGAATTCTTGACCTGGGTACCACTCCCCAGGTTTTTTTCACTCACAAACTACCCCTCGTATAAAGTATCATTTCACTTTCATCAGGTAGATGACTTGACTGAATAATGATCATCGATAATGGGAAGGCAACAAAGGTTATTTAGGAAGGAAAACAGCATTAAAAATACCTAACACAGTAAAATTCATCAATATTATCTTAGCGATAACATTGTGACCTGGAGTGGAATAGGATGGCCTAAGATTGTGCCACAGTCCTCTGAGCTTCAGGGAGTTAGGTACAAGACCTAAGAAAAGCTTGACTTGTTTCCTGGGTGGGGAGATGGCTCAGAGGGTAACCGACCTGCCATGCAGGTGTGAGAACTGGAATTCAGATTCTCTGCAACAAGGTAAGGGCTAGGTGGTATGGCAGTGTGCCTGTGACCCCAGCATTCAGAGGAGCACAGACAGGGAATCCTTGGAGAGATCTGGCAGGCTAGACTATTTGAACTAATGAGCTCTTTCTTGGTTCAAGTGAGACTCTGACTCAGTGTATAAGTTGAGAGTGAGCAAGGGAGATATGCGGCATCAACCTCTGTGTGAATGTGCATTCACATTCCCATGTGAGCCCCACCTTACAGACATGCACAGTGACACACATAGATACACAGAAATTTAAATAAAGATCTGCCATGCTTCTTAGCCTAGAGTTCCTGGGACTCAATCACATTATAAGGAAAGGCATCTCTGGTTCTAAAATGAAAATATTCAGAGCATCCTCCTCTATTACAGGAGTCTTCCTTAAGTTGAAAAATTAGAAACACATTTACACAGCCAATGGTGGTACTTAATTCACTGAAGTAATCACTCGTTTTGTCTTTTATTTTTCTCTAGCTTTAAAGCCAATCATCTTCTTTAATCCTACTTCCTTTCTCAATCCCTCATGACACATCACAGGCATTCTGACTGGCACTAGCTTTGATCTTATGGAGCAAACCAGTGAGGCCTGAGGATTAAAATAAAATCAAGTAAAATGGCAGTGATAATTTTTATTATACTATGACTCCATGTTTAATATTTTTTTTCAGATTTAAATCCTCTTAGGTTTCCCATGGAGGAAAAAAGATCAAAGATGATTTTCACATTTATCAGAAAGGGAGGCTCAATCTGATTTCAGGTCCTTCCTTGGCCCATCTGCATCGGCATCTGCACTGGCCTTGATCTTCTTTAGCTTAAAGTCATCATACTGGACCCTGGTTACATGTTCCCAGGGGCGGATCTCATCTGAGAGCACAAGCTGGCTAGATCATGACTGCAGAAGTCATCAGCCATACAGAAGCCTAACAGTGATGAGAATGTGCTCCTCAGAGACCAGAAATGGTTTTTACATCCACTCATGTTAATTAGGAAATTACTGAAAATATTTCCCATATTTAAAACAGCAGTCCTCCTCATTGATATGCCACTCTCTCCTTATATGGCAATCCAGCTATGAATCAAAGCTGAATAATAATCCATCACTGTCAAAGGTAAATTATAGCCCAGGAAAAAAAGGCATCACGACATTTCAAGTGTTGAATAACAGTCAGCCAGTCTCCTGTGCAGTCCTCAAGTTGGAGAAAACCATAGAGGGGCCAGGCTGAGGAGCCTCCTGTGCCACTAATTCCTGTACTGGCAGCACAAACAGGGGATCCCTGTGAGAAAACGCTCTTTGATTATCCCCTTTATGTATACCATGATTTTGTATATGTTATTTCATTTAAATCTTAAACAACTTTGACATTCTGATCATGTCTGTTTTATAGATCAGACATTATATCTCCGCAAACTTAACACTGTGCTCAGAGGGTCAGTGTTCATTAAAGACAGGCTAAGACTGAAAAACCAGATCTGTCTGACATCAAAGTCTAGGTCATTTTACTGCCCTAAACTGTGTAAGCTACTTGGGGTTAAGGGGGTTAAGTAAGTACCATAGTAGCAGAATGTGCAAACACCTTGGATATAAATAAAGACTCTAACACATAAAGTCATGTAAAGCCTTCTGGGCATCAGTGTGCATCATAAGGCAATGAAACAGCCATTTATCCTATGTAATAATGTGGAGATTAAATGACTTGTGCTTCATAGAAAGTTCAAGAGTGTAAAACATAGTAAGGATAGACTAAACTAGAGGGCTTCTACTTAATACTTGGCTTGTGCCACTCATGCAAAACAAACTGTCCACATTCTAAGTAAACTTGAGCCTCCTTCATTTAAGATGATGATGCTAATAACACTCTCTCCAAAGGGTTAGACATATGGAGGTAAAGTGCCAAACACACTGTTAGCACATAGCATACACAGTTTTTTCCATACACATGAACACTTCATAGTGTTCAAATACTAATGTTTACGCCATTAAGTCACAGAGAGTCTATAAGGATATTGGTTAGTCTTCTGCACAAATCAGAACATATTGGTACTGACTATTGATAAGCCAAAGGCGGATGAGAAGGACCCGAATATCACCGTAAGAAAGCACTGGAAATCATTACTCCTAGAAGCAGAAAGTAGAACTGTCCAGCTTTCTTAAAGAGGTAAAAACTTCATTCATAGGTCCCTTTTGCCTTGACGCTTATCTATTTTAATAAACAGAGAGACATAAACTTTGAGTTACTTTGCTAGAAGGGATTCCAGTGTTAGAGGAAGAACCATAATTTATTTAAAAGAAGTAAAGCAAAGTAAACACTCTCCGCTGAGATTATATTCCTCTTTCAGTTTGTAAATGGTGGCATTTACATGTAAGAGAATGGAAAATACCTACTGGTAAATTAATATTTCAACAAATAATTATTGAGAAACAATATTGCTACAGAAACACTCCCCAGTACTTAGAAAACAATGAACAAGACAGGTGCAATCCCTATAAAATGAAGAAGTATTCTGTTGTGAGAAAAATACAGAATGAAAGAAAGCAAATAAACCTTAAAATCATTACTGTGAGATAAACTGTATGGAGAAACAGGAAAGACACAAATGATGTATAGAACCATGGGTGGCATGCCCATTTAAACAGGTGGTGAAGGCTGCCTCTTTGGGAAGCTGGCATTTCAACAGAGTTCTGAAAGGTATGAAGGAGACCATAGAGCCCACTGAAGGCAAGACAGGGAATGCACTGTGCTTCTGAGGCAGGGGAGAGTGCAGACTTCAAGGCACTAAGAATCTATAATGCTGCCCAGGAAAGAATGCTTCAAGAGGAGGCCATGGTAGCCTGGTGGCAGCTGGTCACACAGGCTCAGTGGAAGGCATTGCAACTCCTGGTATCTTCCAGGATCACCTTTACATGGCCTTCTAGGTGCCAGCATGAGAGGTCGGAAGAGCTCAGAAGCTGTGGCGGTGACTGGAGGGGTGACTGCCTGGAATGAGGAACTGATAATTGATAGATAAAAGCAGCTATCTATGTTGAGAGATGGATTCTGACTAGAGTGGCTAGCCAATAAGGCAAGAGATGCCAAGACAGAGAGCATGGAGCTAGGCAGTGGGGGCCTGGGAAAGGACAATGAAGAACAGATGGGTGGTGTGAGGGGACGCTGGGATTCCTTACTTATTCATTGCCTCCCCCTCTTAACAAGGTTTTGACAATGAGCTTGACACTGATGTCTTGCTGGTGGAATGTAAATGCACTCAATTCATTACTTGTAGTGATGAAAGAGCTCAGCTTCCCCTTAAGAGTCATTATCTAGATATGATTACGTTATAAAGAGAAGTGGGGTCTCTAGAGGCAGCCAATCAATTGCAGAGTTCACAAGCCCCTCCTCTGGTAAGTCAGGTCCCTAGAGGCAGCCAGCCAGTTCGTTGCTGAGTTCACATCGCTTACCTCCGGTTACCCCCACCTCTGAAGACAACACACACCTCTGCCTGGTGCCTGCATCAGCAGCCTCTACTAACCATGCTCTGAGTTTCTTATATAAGAAAAAGCAGTCTAAGGGACTGCCTAAAGAAAACAAGAGATTAAAATGATTTTTAAAAAAAAAAACTTCCCTTGAAATTCATCCTAGATTAATATGCAGATTTAACCAGTGCTCTTGGGATCATATTTTCAAATCAATAGAAAGTTCCAAACTCGGTGGCTCCTGGAGTAAGGAGGAAAAATCCCTTAGGTCCCTTACGCCTTGACACATATCTGTTTTAATAAACGGAGGGACAAAAAGTTTGAGTTACTTGTCTGGTAGGGATTCTAGTATTAGAGGAAGAACTAGATTCTATTTAGAAGAGGTGAAGTGAATTAAGCTCTCTTTGCTGAGATTACGTTCCTCTTCCAAGCCAAATTCCCTTTACGAAAGCAACCCTACTGAATGATCCAATCTATAATGTGTTTTAAGAAAACTTACTTGGCACAAAAATCACACACTGATGTCTGAGGAAGTACAAAGTCTGAGCATCCTATGTACCGGTGTTTTCACTTTGTTCTGTTGTTGTTCCTGTTCTTTTAAGTATTTTAATTAATTTTTAAAGTACTTCATACAATGTATTTTGATCATATTCAAACTCCCTTCTGGTTTGTGCCTTACTCCTGCCCTTCCAAGTAGTTTCCTATATGAACTGGGAGTGGAGTAGTAAGGCAAGTACAGACAAGAGGGGAGTTTGAATATGACACACACATACATATATGTATGAGAGAGAGAAAAAGAGAGAGAGAGAGAGAGAGAGAGAGAGAGAGAGAGAGGAGAGAGACCAATTTACGTCCCTAAATGCCCTTCCCTGAAGCCTGGCAACCTACCAAGAGTCACACCCTTAAAGACAACAGATTCTCCCATTCCCAGAGCTACCAGTTACCAAAGGTTCCTTAGGGCTGGGACTTCTTACCCACTTCCCCGTCTCTGTTCAGAACTTTGTCTGGCTTAAGCTTACATGGGACCTGTGCTTGATGTGGTTTCATATGAGTAACTGATCAACTGTTTCCCTAGGGTCATCCACCACCTTTGGCTTTTACCATCTTTCTGTCCCTTCCACAGTGATCTTTGAGTCTTGAGAGGCAGGAGTTTGACATAGGTGTCTATTCAGGCTGAGGTCTCTTATTCTCTCCATGGTGACCAGTTGTGAGTCTCTGTGTAAAACACCAGCTGCTGCATGAGAAAGATCCTCCGGTAAGAGGTGAGAGATGCATTAATCTATGGGTATAACAATAAGTCGTTAGGAGTCAGTTTACTATGATAACTCTTTAGTAGAAAATTAGCAATAAGCTCTCCCCTATGTCCTGTGACCTGTCTAGTCTCAGGTTCCTAAGCCTGATAACAGTGTCAGGTATGGGCTCCATTCTATGAAGCAGAGTTTAAATCTCATTAAATAGTGGTTGGTTGCTTCCATAATATTCTAAAAAAATATTTCTCAGTCATTCGTGTGTCATCTGTTGAGAACTCCCTGCTTATTTCTTTGCTCCAATTTTTATTTTAGTCCATTGTATGTTCTAGAGACGAATCTTCTGTCACAGACATAGCTGGTAAAGATTCTTCCCATTCTGTAGGCTGCCTCTTCACTTGCATCATGGTGTCTTTGCTGTACTGAAGCTTCTTAAGTTCATGAGGTTGCATTTGTCAATTACTGTCTTAATGCCTGTGCTAGAGAGCTCCAGTTCAGAAAGTCCTGTTTTGTGCCTGTAAGTTCCAGTGTATTTCCTACTTTCTCTTCTATCAGATTCAGGGCATCGGGTCTTATGCTGAGGTTTTAGATCCATCCGGAGCTGAGTTTTGCACATGGGAAGAGATAGGAACCTGTTCTACATGCAACTCTCAGTTTGACCAACACCATTTGTTGAACATGTTATTTCTCCAGTGTGTATTTTGGCCCCTTTGTCAAAAACCAGGTGGCTGTAAGTGTGTGGACAGACATCTGGGGCCTCAGTTCTATTCCATTCATGGATGTGTGTTTCTATATCAGTTCCGTGCAGTTTCTATTGCTGTGGTTGTGTAGTATAATTCAATACCAGGACGGCGCTGGCTCCAGCAGTTCTTTTAATATTCAGGGATGTTTTGCTCATCCTGGGTTTTTATGTGAAATTTGAGATTAATGTTTTCAATTTCTGTCAATAATTGTGTTGGAATTCACACTGCATTGAATCTGTAGGTTTTGGGTAGGATGGCCATTTTCACAGTATTAATCCTACCAACCCATAAATGTGAGAAGTCTTTCATCTTTTTGTATCTTCTTCAACTTCTTTCTTCAATGTTTTAAATTCTTTACTATACAAGTCTGTCACTTCCTTGGGTAGACCTACGGTCTTTGAGTCCATCACGAATAGGCGTGCTTCCCTTGTTTCATTCTCAGTATGTTTGTGTTGGTGGATGACGATTTACTCATTTTAATTTTGTATCCTGATACTTTGCTGAATGTGCTTACCAGCTCTAGTGGCTTTCTGGTGGAATATAGAATCAAGTCATCTGCAAAAAGGGGATACTTCGACTTCTTCCTTTCTACTTTGCAACCCCTTTATCCTCCTCACTTGTCTTATTGCTCCAGGTAAGGCTTCAAGCACTATATTGAACAGGAATGGAGAGGGTGAACACCCTTATTTTTTCTCTTTTTGAATGACTAAGAAAAATAAGTAAGAAAGGCCAGTGTAATGGCTCAGAACATAAAGGCAACTGCCACCAAACCTGATGACTTGAGTTCAATCCCCAGGACCCACACTGTGAAATTATAGAATTTGCAGCAAAATGAATGGATATGGAAAGTATTACATCAATTAAGGTGACCCAAACTCAGAAAGAAGAAATCCTCATGTTCTCTCATATGTAGACTCTAGCTAGTAATGTGTATATATGAATAAAAATGTTAGAAAAACACAAAGGAAACTGGAGAAGGTAAAAAGAGGTGCTGAGAAAGTATATAGAGGGTCAGTCAGCAAAATAACAAACAGGTGACATAAGAGCATAAAGGAGATGGGAGAGGGGAGAACGTGGGCTTGGAGACAGGGAGGGGGAGGGGAATCAACTACAACAAATTTTGTTTGAAAGAGCCTTAAAGATGTCTACAGTATGCTAACAAACAGTATATGAAAACCTTTCTTTTTTAAAAAAGGCCTCATCATAAACAAATGTGAGTGCAAAACAAATGTACTTTATTTGCTGGTATTCCTTTTCTGCCTTCTCCAAATGTCAAGGCCTCATTCTTGGTTAGACTATGACAATATACCTAATAATATCCAAGGGAAGAAATTGCACTTTAAATTCTTCTAATTAGTCTTCTTTTTACACTTATTTACTTATTTTGTGTATGCATGGTATATGTGTGTAGGATCACATGTGCCATGGTACACATGTATAAGTTAAAATATAAATATGATTCACAGAAGGAGAGACACTTGATGTTAGGTATAGGAGCCTGTTTCCCTAGGACTTTAGATGTCTCTACTCTACATGGAACTCAAGGATTTCCAGCTACCAATCTATTCAATAGCTCTAAGTTTTCTTGGAATGACTAAATGAAATGAAAAAGGAAACATATTTACAACTGTATTTTTTAATAATTTATCACAGTATAATCTGTAGTAGTTTATAGTCTAAAAGGACAACCTGTTTGGATGAGTAAGATTTCTAGTTAAAATCATAATATCTCACAGTTCAAACACAACTTAAATGTCTTAAAACCATTTAGGCTTTTGAACACTATCAACACGTCACCCATCTTCCTCTTGACTGCATAATGATGTCCAGCAGTGCGACATCAGTTAATGGACAGAGGAAAAGTCTTGGAAAAGTGTATTCCTGTTTTCTTTCCTTCTGGCCTCCACACTGTTGTTATGTGTTTACTTTCATGGTCCTTGTTGGCACTGTGATTCATTTTTAGTTTTTGCTTTAACAGTCAACTATCATTTAAGGAGGCTTAAATGATGTTTTCACTTCGTCTCTGTTGCTATGGTAAAATACTCTGGCAAAGGGCAACTTAGGGGTGAGAGGGGTTTGTTTCGCCCCACAATTCCAGGATATAGCCCATTGTGGTAGGAAGTCAAGGTTGGGACTCGGGCAGCTGGTCACATGACATCCACAGTCAAGAGCAGGCAGACAGACCTCTTTGCTTCCTTGCTCTAAGCTAGTTTTCTTCCCTCTTGTTCAGCTCGGAATCCCCTGCCTAGGGAATGGTGCTGCTCACCATGGGCTGGGTCTTCCTACTTCAATTAACATTCAAGACAACTCCCCACAGATATGCCTGCAGGCTAACCTGATCTAAATACTTCCTCTTTAAGACCTTTCCCATGTGATACCAGGTTGTGTCAAGTTAACAGTTAAAACTGACTAGCACAAATAATAAAAACAGGTCTTTTATTAACTGACATAGTTACAGTATTAGCTTTTTATTCCTGTGACAATATGTATGAGACCATTAAATTATGGAGAAAAAAGTTTATATTGGCCCACACTTTGGGAGATGTCAGTCCATAATCAGTTGGTCATGTTACTTTGGGCCTTTGGCAAGGTACCATCATGACAGCAGCATATGGCTGAACAAAACCACTCATCTTATGGCCAGGGAGCAAAATAGAAGCAAGAGCAGAACAGAGCCCTACTAGCATCTGTATAGTAACCTCAAGGCCTTCCACTAGGCGCCGCCTCTTAAAGGGCTGACTACCTTCCCACAGAGCCACACTATAAGTGAAGCCTCGGTCACATGGGCTGTCAGGGGCACTTAAGATCCAAATTATACATTCTTTCCGGTGTGTTTTATTCTTTTGTGTATGGCCCGATCTCCAAGTAGTTCTGCAGTCATTCTGCCTAAAGGGTTCCCTTCAGTATTTCTTATGGTACAGAACCATGGATGATGGATTCTTTCAGCTTTTGTAGTTCTGAAAATCTTAAATCTTATCTGGAAATTTATTTTCAGGAGTTAGTGGAGAGATGGCCCAGCAGTTAAGAGCTTTTGCTATTCTTGCAGAGGACCTGAATTTGGTTCCCAACACCCATGTCAGGCAGCTCACAACTGCCTGTAACTCCAGCTCTAGAGGATCTGACATTTTCTTCTTGCCTCTGAGGGCAACACATACATGTGCAGACATACATACCTATAAATAAAAAATAAAACAATTTTGCAAAAAGAAAGCCATTTTCATTGGGTATGCAATTCAGTTTGATGGGATTTTTTTTTTTCCTGATAGTTCTCTACAGACAAAGCTCCACTTGTCTTCTGAGATCTGTTGTTTCTGATGGGAAATCTGTTGTAATCTTTGATGGGTCTTCCTTACAAAATGTATTTGTCACTCCTTCTGGGTGCATCAACGTGTGTGGTTCTGCTTTTTAATCTTTCTCATTGACTGTGCAGTGTGGCTTTCTTTGTGCATGTTGATTGGTGTTACTGAGGTTCTGAAACATGAAAATTCCTGTCTTTAAGCCAATTTGGACAGTTGAAGCCATTGTTTATCCATTCAGTCTTATAACCTTCTTTTTATTCTTTCTCTTCTGCTTTGCAGACTTTGATTGTTCTGTGCATGTGTGTGCAAACACTCGCACACGTATGCATGTACACAGGTAGTCTTATGAATCTCCAAGGTTATACTTTTTAAATTTCTTTTTATCTTACAAATTTGATATTAATTTTGTCCTCAAGATTACAGTCTTCCATCCTATCTATTCAGCTCTGAGTGGATTCAGTAACTTTTAAATTTCATATTTTTGTATTTCAGTAAAGATTTTCCAACTAGTTTGATTCATCGTGAACGTTTAAATTTTAATGTGTGTAATATTCTTTTTAAATTTTTTATTTTCATTTCTTTCTTTTTATTTTATGTGTAGGAGTCGTATACCTGCATGTATGTAAGTGCACCTGTGTCATGCAATGCCTGAGGAGGACAGAAGAGGGTACTGGATCCCCTTGAACTGGGGTTACAGATGGTTGTTAGTCGCCATGTGGGTGCTGAAATTCAAACCCCAGTCTTCTGCAAGAGCAGCCAGTGTTTTTAACTGCTGCGTCATCTCTCCATCCCCCAGTCTGTAAAATTCTTGATATTGCAAAATATTATGTGAATAGTTTAAATGGATCTTTAAAGTCATAGTCTGTGATTTGTAACCTCTGTGTCATCTTCGAATCAGTCTTTTTCATTGCGTTGGACTTTGGTGTTTTCACAACCATTTCCACCACGTTGTAGCTTCCTTAAAGGTCTGGGAGACAGAGGGAGCAGAGGAATGGTGTCTCACCTCTGCTCCCAGCATGCATCACTGACACCTCAGGACATCAGGCAATGAGAAATGTGGTTATCTTTCGCTAAACTGGGATCCCCTGGCTAGAAGCCTGAGTGCCCTCAAGCAACCACAACTGAAGCTCAGCCTTTCTGTCTGACTTCAGCTCCTCCTCACTTCTCCAGCTTGACCATTTACCAAGCCTGCCACTTTCTCTGAGTGGGTCCATATTGTTCCTTCATATTTCTGTACTCAGAATTCATTTTTTAAATCCATTTATTTTATATGTTAGCATACAATGCAGTGGGTTTTATTATAATGTTTTCCATATATATACGTTATACTGTGTTCTTGTCCATCTCTCTCCTGCACCACTCCCCTCTGTCTTCTTGCTTCCCTGCTGTTGGTCCCCTGGTTTATGCAATGCTGGACAATTCTTTATCCATTCTAAATATCAATCCTCTATTTGATACATAGCTTGCAAAGATTTTTCCCTCATGTTATAAGTTGTCTTTCTATTCTGGTGATTGTTTTCTTTGCTGTATTTAAACTTTTAAATTTCGTTTCTCAATTCTTGGGATTATTTTCTGTGCAATTAGAGTCCTTTACAGAAAGTCCTTGTTTATTCCTATATCTTGAAGTGTTCTACCTTTTTTTTCCTCTAGCACTTTCAGGTCTTACAATACCTTTTTGAACTATTTCACACTGATGTTTGTGCAAGGAGAGATGGATCGTCTAGATTCTGTTCCAGTGATCCATCTGTCTCACTTTGTGCCCGTGCTGTACTTCTTGTTACTGTTACTGACTTTGTATTCTAGTTTGAAATCAAATATTGTGATAACACCACCATGCTCTGTCTACTTGGGAGTGCCTAGGCTATTGGAGGTCTTTTGAGCTTCTGTATGAAATTTGGAATGTTTTTTTAGTTCTGTGAAGATCTAGTTGGGATTTTGATGGGGATTGTACTGCATCTGTAAACCACTTTTGATCATATGCCCGTTTTTACACAATTGGTTCTGTCAATCTATGAGCATAAGAAGACTTCCCATTTTCTAGTGTCTTTGATTTCTTGCTTCGGTGTCTTAAATTTTTCACTGTCGACATCTTTCACCTTCATAGTTAGGTTTATTCCTACATGTTTTATTTTTCTTGAAGCTATTGTGGAGTCTTGATTTCTTTCTCTGCAAATTCATTGTTGGTATATAGAACGGCTACCGATTGTTGTATGTTGATTTTGTATTCTGCTTTGTTGGTTATCAGATCTAAGAGTTTTCAGGTTGGTACATCTGGATCTTTTAAGTAAAAGATTGTGTCATTTACTAATTGGGGTGCTTTGACTTCTACTTTTCCTGTGTCCTTTTTATTTCCTTCTCTTGTCTTATTGCTTTAGCTTTGAATGCTACTCAGTAAGAGCAGTGAGAGTGTGCAGCCTTGCCTGTTCCTGATTTTAGAGGAAATGCTTTCGGTTTCCCGCCTTGGGGAAACCTTGGTTTGTTGTTTATCATTGTTATTATGTTGGAGTGGCTCCTTTTATTCCTGGTTTCTTTGGGACTTTTATCAGAAAGGGATGTTCAACTTTGTTTAAGGCCTTTTCCTCATCGATTGAAATAATCATATAATTTTAAAGTGTATTTATGTGTTGTATTACATTTATTGATTTGTATGTATTGAACAAATCTTGCATCCCTGAGAAAAGTCAACGTAGTCATGGTGTATGATCTTCTTAATGTGTTCTTGAATATAATTTGCAAGAATCCTATTGAGAATTTTTGCATCTGTGTTCATGATGGGAAATAGCCTATAGTGTTTTAGTGTGTTTCTTTCTCTCTCTCTCCCTCCCTCCTTCTCTCTCTCTCTCCCTCCCTCCCTCCCTCCCTCTCTCCTTCCCTTCCTCTCTCCTCTAATCCAGTTTGGGTAATACTGAAGGACTTTGCCATTGTGCCTTCCTTTTCTATTTTGTGGAACTGTTTGAAGGCTATAGATGTTAGATATTCCTTAAAGATTTTGTAGAATTCACATAGAATCTCTCTGATTCTGGACTTTCTTTGTGGAGGTACATTTTAAAAAATAACTGCTTTATGGGATGGAGAGATGACTCAGTGGTTAAGAGCACTGACTGTTCTTACGGAAGACCTGGGTTTGATTCCCAGCACTCACGTGGCAGCCAACAACTATTGGTAACTCCAGTTTCAAGGGATCTGATGCCTTCTTCTGACCTACATGGGCATTGCACAACATGAATGCACTTACATATATGCAGGCAATACACTCATACACATAAAAATAATAAATAAACTATTTTAAAACAAAAATAAATAACTGCTTTAATCTCATTGCTTGTTTTGGCTCTCTGTTTAAATTTACTTGATTTAATCTTGGCAGATCCTATGTGTATGATAATTTATCCACTCACAGTTTCCTTGCTTTTAGAATGTAAGTTTTCAAGATATCCCCTAACAGTTTTCTGGATTTCACTGGAATCTCTTTCCATGTCTAGTTTTATAAAATTGGGTCTTTTTTTCTTTCTTTGGGTTAGTTGGCTATGGATTTGTCAATCCTGTTTATCTTGTAAAAGAAACTATTTGTTTGTTTGTTTGAGATGGGGTTTCACTATGTAATGACTGGTTGGCCTGAAACCACCATGTAGACCAGGCCAGCTGTGAACTCAGAGATCTGCCTGCCTCTGCCTCCCAAGTGCTGGGATTAAAGGCATGCACCACTGCCTAGAAGAACCTTTTTTTTTTTTTTGAGACAAGGTCTCATCCCAGGTTGATCTTGACCTCACTACAAAGCTAAAGATGACCTGAAGTGCGTCACCTTGCTGGGATAACAGGTGTGTGTCACCATGCCCAGCACAACCAACTTTTTGTTTGGTTCTCTGTATTTTCTTTTAATCGTCATTTCATAAATGACTTTTATTATTTCTTGCTCCTTGAGAATTGGGCTTGTTCCTGCTTTTCTAAGATGCTGATTTACACCATTAGGTTATTTATTTGGGTCTCTTTATTTATTTTTTTTTTTTTACTGTAAGCAATTGTAGCTATAAACTTGCCTCTAATCTATATCACAAAGACTATGGTAAGTTGTGCTTTTATTTTCACTTGATTCTTTGAAGTTTTATTTCCCTCTCGGTTTCTTCAGTGATTCCACCATCATTCAATGTGTGGTCCCTTCTCTGAGTATTTGGGTAGTTTCTTTTCCTATTGATTTCTAGTTTTGTTCTACTATTACCTGATAAGATATAAGAAATAGTTTTTATTTTTTTGTATTTGTTCAGAGTGGCTTTGTGATCTAGACTCTAATTTATTTTAGAGGCCCTTCCCTGGACTGCTGAGAATGTACATTCTATTTATGTTGAATGGAATAATCTGAGATATCTGTCAGGTCCATTTGATCAGTGGTATACTTTAACTCTGAAGCTTCTTCATTGATTTTTAGTTTGGACGACCTACCTAAGATAATAGTGGAGTGCGGAACTCTCACTATTGCTGTATCAAGGCTTGTGTCATCTTTTATGCCTGTTAAGTGAAGCTGTGACCATCCACATTTGATGTCCATGTATTTACACTTGTTATATTCTCTTGATGTCGGTAGTGGCCTTCTTTATCTCTTCTAATTTTAGTTTGAAGTCTCCTTTATCAGGTAGCAGAATAGTTACATCATCTTGTTTTTGTTTCCCTTCATTTGACAGATTGACTTCTGTCCTTTGATTCTGTCTGTAGATCTCTTTCCCAGTGAGATGTGTTTATTGGAGCTAGCAGATAATTGGATCTAGTTTTGAATCCAGTCACCAGCCAATCTGTATCTCTTTCTTGATGAGTTAAAGTTATTTACAGATAATGTTATTATTAAGAGATATTTGCTAATTTCCTTAATCTTACTTGTTATTTTTCTGCTCGGATGGATCACCGTTCATTCTTTTCTTCCTCCCTGTCAGGATTGCTGGTTTGTTGTGTAGGGCGTGTTGGATTTTTTTGTTCATCTATCCTTTCATGAAATTTATTCCTGCCTACTCTCTTAATGGGCAGCCAGTTCAGCCAGATCAGCAAGCTCCAGGATCAGAAACCCTGTCTCAAAAACTAAAGTGGAGAACAATTGAGGGGGACCCTGACTTTGGTGTCTGGCCTCCACATGCATGCACACACATACACACACACACACACACACAAAGAACCTGCACACACTCAGAATGAAAGCCACACAACATTATATAAATGTGAGAAGAAGGTAAAAAAAACATTGAGTTAAAAACAATAGTAACAAATAACGTAACACTAAAAATACAGTAGAAAAGAAAGGACTGGGAATCACAGGAGTAAAAAAAGAAATAAAAGAAAGTGAAAGAACAAAGATTGCCCAATAATGGGGAAAACGTGGAAACTAGATGACTATATGCAGAATAATAAAACTTTGAAAACTCAGGGCGGATGAGGTGGCATACTGGGTGAGGCATGTGCCACCAAGCCTGACATCCTGAGTTCCATCCCTGGAATCCACATTGTGGAACGAGAGAATGACTCCTGCAGGTTGTCTTCTGACCTCCACACATACACCACAACAAGCCCAGACACACACACACACACACACACACACACACACACACACACCACACACACACACACACACACACACACTGAAAAATAAATAAAATTTTAATTCAACAAAATAAAAATCCTATTAAAAGTATAATTTTAAAAGGGGGAGGTTGGGAGCTGGAGAGATGGCTCAGTGGTTAAGAGCACTGGTTGCTCTGGCAGAGGACCCAGGTTCAGTTCCCAGTATCCACATGGTGGCTATCAACCCCCCCCCTCCAGTTCCAGGGGATCCAATGTTCTCTTCTGGTTTCCTTGGGCATTGCATGCATGTGGTACACTTACATACATGCAGGCAAAATATTCATACACATGAAATTAAATAAATAATTTTTTAACTCAAAAACATTCTTTGTAATTTTTAAAAAAGTCTATGTGTATGAGTGTTATGACTCCATGCATATAAATGCACCTGTGTCACACAGTACCTGTGGAGGACAGAAGAATATGCACTATATACATCCAGGCAAAACTCTCATGCACATAAAATAAAAAGTTTTTAATTAAGGGGGAGCAGTTTAAGGGCTGAAAAAGAGAAACATTAGAACTGCTTCTTTGGATTCTTGAAGATTTGAGACTGCCAGTTATATGCCCGGGGCGAGGTGAGTCTTGTCTCTTTCATAGTCTGTGCTGGTGTTGCGTTTGTCTTGGACAAGTCCCCCTACCTCCCAGATCTAACCTCCCTTTCTTTGTGTGCCAGGAGCCTCTGTTGGCCACACTTAGCTTTGGGGGTCTATGCACTGGACAGATTCTCTTCCCAGCTCAAGACTCCCCAGCCTACACCTTCTGGGGTGGCTGATCTAGCTCCAAGTATCTTCCACTTGCAGGGGGATGTGAGAAGCACCCCAACACTGAGGTTTGTATAGGAGGAAGGCCTGCCTTTGTACTTGCAAGGCCTCCTAGGGAGTCATCACTGTCACTAGAGGGATGTGGCTGTAGGTGTCAGGTAGACAAGGGCAGCTGCAGAGTTCTGAGTAAAAGGCAGAGAGGTTGCTCCAGAGGCTGATCCTCAGCTGACCTCAGGCTCAGGCCATCAGGGCTATTCTCAGTTGGTGAGAACCGCTCCTAGCACCCAAGGGCAGGACTGGCGTTCCTTCAGCACTTTACTCCCTGAGCCTGGCACTTTTCAGCATGCCTGTGTCTGAGCCACCTACTCTACACAGCCGCCATCTCTACACAGCTGCCTCCCAGGGCTGTCTCTTACCCTAAGGCTGTAACCGATTAAATTTAGCTTCTTCAGGATGGCTCCCCATTCTTGGATCCCCAGGGCAGCTCAGTTTCAAACAATATGTTCTCCCTCAAGAGGTGCTTGGGCCTTGCTCTTGGCGTCACACAGAGTGTCTAAATGGGGTTCCTCTCTTCTGCTGACTCAGAGGAGCTGATGCCACCCACGTTCTGTTCTCTGGTCCTTTCCTTTGTCAGGTCAAGAATTACAAGACAAGTTTACAGTCACAGCTCACAGTCAAGGTTTACTGAAGCAAAGGCAATACCCCACAGAGCAAAGAGATGGACTCCCTGCATGGAGGGGGTCGGGGCTGGAGTACCCGCTACACCCCTGGAGAGTCCAGGCTTTTATGTTCTATAGGGTAGAAGGTAGGACAGGACCACACAGGGCGGCATACTTGCTGCTGGCTGGTTCATTTATATTAAAGTAGGAACCTGATTGGCTGGAGCCAAGTCAGGAAATTTGACTCTCTAAAGAGAGCCCACCAGTGGTGGTGGGGAAGAAAGGCTACCAAAAGGGCCAGCTTTGGACAAGAACCCAGAAGTAGGCCATCTTGGATACAAGTGAGAGTAAGCCAAACACAGCTAAATCTAGTCTGGGGTCTTCTCCGCTGTCTGGGTTCTCTTCCTCTGTTTAGAATCTCCTCCACTGTCTGGTGTTCCCTCCCCTGTCTGGAATCTCCTCCCTGTTGAGGCCTACTGTCCCCTCTGGGGTCTCCTCCCCTGAGTTTGGAATCTCTTCTGCTGTCTGGGGTCCTCATTGCCGGGGGCCTTTCCCATCTAGGATCTCCTCTCCTGACTGTCTGCCTAATGCAGAACCATCTCTTGTTCTTCAGAATCACTGTTTGCAAAACCCACAAGTTGTGTGGCTTGGAGGGCTGTGACCTGCCCCGAAGGCAGGACCCCTAGCCTCCTTTCACCAAAGCTCACATTTTGGAGATGTCTTCAGCTTCCCTCTCATTTGCCGGAGCACCCTGCAGCTGAGCTGTGTTTAGCTTGACTTCTTTCCCATGAGCCACATTTTTGGGGTCACCTTGTTCAGGTGTCTTATCACTATGAATTTCTCAGATATACGCTCTCTGTCTTCAGAACAGAGTCTGTTTTTTGTTTTTCTGACACTTCTTCCCCAGGTCACTTGGAGACAGCTTCTAGTCTACCTTCTTACCTAGAAGTCCAGAAGTCATTCTTTGAAGCTCAATTCCAGTTACCAGGTCCCTTCTTTTTGGAGTAGGGAGGCTTCCTGGCAGTTGAATGGAGGGCCTTGTCCACACACGAAGTGTCTTCACCTCTAAGCTATATCCTCAGTTCATGTGTGTATGTGGTGTATGCACACGTGTGCAGATACATGTACCCATGCACATATGTGGAGGCAAACTGACAGTTGTCCTGATGCATCAGTCTGTCTTATGCTGTAGAGACCAGGTCTCCAACTGAACCTGGAGCTAGACTGGCAGCTGGCAAGCCCCAGCCACCGTCCTGGCTCAGCCTCCACGGTGCTGGGGTTGCAGGCACATGTGTGGCTGTGCTTCTTATGTGGATGCTGGGGTTTCAAACTCGGATCTTCAAATTTCTGTAGCAAGCGCTCCTATCCACAGAGCCATCTCCCTTGCCCCCCAGCTTGGGGGTTCTTTTTAACCTTTAATTTTGACACAGGATCTTGCTGAGTTGTCCAGATTGGTCTTGAATTTGTGATTGTCCTGCTTCCACCTTTTTTGCAGCTGGGATTTCAGGCCTGTACCACTAGGCTCTCCTGTGTATTCTTTTCTTATATGAAATCTTCTCTGATTCAGTCGTTGAAATTCATATACCCTATGCTGAGTTCTTTTATTTCTGTTTTAAAGTAGTTAACATGGCATCTTTGCGGGTAACAAAAGACCCTGTTCAAATGCCCTTAGTTTCTCCTGGCAAGGCTGAGGAGGGAGAAGGAAAAGTTCTTGTTTATCATTCTCTAAATTCTATGTTTCCATGAAAGAAAAATTTTTTGGCCTGGCTTGAGTCAAGTGTGTACCCTTCCATCAGTCAGTCTTTGCTAGGAAAACAGTCGTGTGACTATAAACGGCCACTGATAGATGGTGTTCAAGAGATTTGGGGGATAATCAAAGAGCAAGACTGGTAAGAGAAAGGAGTGCACAGACACTGACTGGTTTGCAGAGATGCCCATGAAAAAGTCCCTCAGGGCAGGAATCTGTGGAGGGGAAGGGACAGGAGGATCCCGGGGTAAAAGGATGCCCAGATGGGGTTCCAGTGTGTCTAGGTGATATCTGTCACTCAGCAGCCTGGCAATGGGTCTCTGGGTCACATTATTCCAAACAGTAGCTGCTTAGTGTCTTATAACCACAAAGACTTTTATCTTATCACCGGTCAGCAGATATTGGCTATAGTTTTGTGGGGCATGCAAAATAGGCAGGCTGAAGATGGCTAGGAATCTCTTTGGTTTGGTTGATTGAAAAATAATTGAGCCCAGCATGGTGGTGCATTCCTTTAATCCCAACATTCAGAAGGTAGAGGCAGGCTGATCTCTATGAAATGGAGGCCAGCCTGGTCTACATAACCAGTTCCAGGCCTGCAGGGGCTACAGAGAGACCCTGTCTTAAAACAGACAGACAAACAAAAAAACAAAGTAATTGGATGGCCAGATGTGATGGCACACACCTTTAATACCAGCACTTGGAAGGCCGAGGCAGCAGATCTTTGTGAATTTAGGGCCAACTCTGTCAAAAGAAGAGACAAGAAAAACAAAAAAGGGTATTGGGTTTAGGGATTTGGTAACAACCAAGGTTTGAACTCAGAAGTTTCAGCCTTCACTGAAGAAATAAGCAGGTGCCAATACAAATGGGCCATCTTTGACTCCTGTGGGCTACCTAGAGTTACCCCTGATGATCTTGCCAATTGGAAGGAGACAGTTTCCTAAAACAGGTGGGGCCTCTACCATGGTTCCTTAGCCCTTATCATAGTCACGTAAGATGCGATCACATAAGGTGAGCATATCTTGCTCTGTAAGCTTCCTGAGAAGCTTCTTGATGTGCGTGTTCCTGTGTTACCTCATGCACCTCATGCCTTAACTGTGAAAGTGCAGCTGTTGAATGGATGAATGAATAAGCGCACGTATTTCTCTTCTCTGGCAGGCTGTGCTTATCTACAATCTACTTGTACAAGGCCATCTCTCTGTCCCTCTCTGCTTTAAATCTCCCTTTGGTACTCACCCTGGTCTACATCAATGATTATAACCCTAGCCAAGTGGTAAGCGTTGACAAGACTTGAAATATGACATCAGTTTTTAAACATTTCACCTCTCCAGCCAGAGTCCTGCCTTACTGGGGTGTGTGGAACACTAACCCATTTGATTGGTGGTGTATGCTGGGTGGAAGAACATGGTCCTCAGGTGGAACAAGAAGAGCCAGGTCTAGATCTACTACCCTTGAAAGCCTTGACAGTGGATGAGCGAAGGTGATCAGCCCTAGAGACAGTCAGATCGAGTCAGTCCTGAGAGAATGCGAAAGAGAGGTGCTCAGTTCTTTGGACAGACAGGTCAAGGTGTGTGGCTTGGGCCCAAGGTTAGGAAGAGCACTGCCTGACCAGAGCATCTTTTTCAAAGGAAGCCTAGCACAGTGCCCAGGAGAGGTTTGTCTATACTGAGAAATCACTGAATATTGTATTGAGTCCTAAGGAGCATTTTGATCACAGAAATCAGAACTCATAGGAAAAAGAAACGATTGCACAGAGAACGCTAATTGTGTGTTCCTCATTGCGATTTCTCCACTTCTGCACCTTGAAGAGTGGAAGCTTCCATACCTTCTGGTCTCCACCAGGATGTAAAAGATTGAGGCAACCACAAGTGCAGGATGAGGAAAAGCTTTAGCCAGATCCCATTGTCTTCCTAAAGCTCAAAGTCCCCGCAGTATTCATCTGCTCAGATCACCGCCTCCCAACATACGGCATCTGTCCAAAACACAGATGCCCTGAATTCACAGACAACAAAGTGATGTGCTTTGCTTTCCCAAGATGCACCATTTGTGAGTATAACAAACCACTCCCTAACAATTTGGATATTTAATTGCTAGTTCCCCCCCCCACACCGGGCGGTATTTTGAAAATCCTACAGCCATTTCAAGTCATATGGCTTTTGACCAAGACTCTGGTGGAGATGAAGAACACACCTGCTACTAGGTCCCAAGGGTAAGCATGCTGTCACAATTATGGCCCTTTGAGCACTCCTGAGGTTCCCAGGACTGCAGGAATGATTCAGCCTGCAGCCCGGCACCTCAGCATTTATTATTTGGCAGTTTAAAAGCTGAGCCTTGGACTTTTCATTACACATGTTATTTTAACTATTGTGTGTGATTGAATACATTCCAACTGCTTGGTTTCCACTGAACAGTCTGAACTGTATTTAAAACACTTCTGAAAAGGAAAACCTAATACCTTTCTAGATGCCAATGTATGCATAAATTGACGGTGGTGGCCTTCTGGTTAGTGACTGTAAATCGTGGAAGAAATCTTTCCTCTGTCCTTGCCTGAAGTGGGTTGTAGATCTAGGCCTGGCCTATCAGAAGGACAGAGCATGCTCAGCAGTGGGAGTTTCAGCCATCTCTGAGTTGTCAAAATGACAAACAGATGGCGATCACTTTACATGCCTGGACCTCTTCTGTTCTTTTAAGGAGCGTGCAACAGATAGAAACCTGGGAGGCACTGAATTAAGAGGAGTGAGTGGAATGGCAAACACACAGATGGAGTAGGGACTAGAAAATTCCTCAAAAGCGCAAGATGAATGTGTGATGAACTAAAATTAAGTGTACTTATACGAGCCAGAGCGAGTAGCAGAAAGAGCGTCATCCTGACAGTTGGCTCAAGCTCTTCTCCTACAGACTCATGGGACCTTAACCCACCTCTTTGGGCCTCAGTTTCCATGTCAAGAAAGTCTGGTAACTAGATGATGCCCGTTTCAAAGGTGTGAGATTGCAACTCTAAGTTACGGTGATAAGACACCTTCCTTGGCAATTTGATTGCTCTTAATTGAGAAAATCTCTGTTGTCTTGGCATATGATTTACGTGGAGGATCACCCATGGAGCAAGCAAGGACAGCTATAGTTGCAGACACTGAGGTTTCGGTTCTGATGGATTTACAATAGCTGGGCTGCCTCCGTTGCTTCATCACGCTCTGGGCCTCACAGTACAAGTCAGTGCTTGGTGCTTGGTGGTCAAGCTGTTAGGACAGCTTCTCCCCTTCCTCCTTCTCCCTCCTTTTGCATCCCTTTATCTTCCTCAACATTGCCTCCGCTTCCCACCCTGCCTTGTCCTGTTACTACCATCTCCTCTCCCAAGACTCACTGGTGTCATCTGGTCTCTGTAGTCCTCGGACATGAGTCACTTGTGTCCATTTCCCTCTCGTTCATCCAAAAATACTGTCAGTTTTTCCCTAAATACAGCATAAAGTGTGTGTGTGTGCGTGTGTGTGTATGTGTGTGTGTGTGCGTGTGTGTGTATGTGTGTGTGTGTTAGAGAGAGAGAGAGACAGACAGACAGACAGGTGGGGAGTGGAGACATTGATATGCTATACTAATGGGGTGGGGCTGGGGATATAGCTCCGTTGATAGAGTATTCACCTAGCATGCATGAAGCCCCAGATTCCATCCTCAGCACCACATACCCTGAGCATGGTGGTGCCAGCCTGTATCCCAGCACTCTGAAGGGGCAGGAAAGAGGATCTGAAGGTCAAGGCCATCCTCAACCTTTGGCTACATAGGGAGTTCAATGCCATCCTGGAATATAAGAGACCCAATCTTTAATTTAAAAAAGAAGGAGAAGGAGAAAAAGAAAAATTAAGAAGGAAGGAGGGAATAAGAAAGGTGGGGTGGTTTGAGATGAGACCAAACAAACTCAAAGCTTGGAGACAGCCCAGTGGAAGCCACTCTGGGAAGCAGGGTTGAAAGGTGTGGCTGCTTTTGACATGGGGAAGTCGGCTCCTCTCCAGACACCAGTGCTGGCTTCACTGTCCTGAAGGACTCTGAACGTGCCACCCTCAAATAGACCACTGGAACACACTGGGCATTTAAAGCGAAAGGCAGTTAGGAAATGGCAGGTGCAACGTGCTCTTTGCCCTTCTCTCTTTCTGCCTAGATCAGGGCATAGAGAGCTGTCTTCCCTGTCCCAGCAAGAGGGGCACAGTATTATTGTTGGACATGTGGTGGGGGTCGGGGGCATCAGGGTGAATCTGCATAAATACCTTACTAGAATAATCCTTATCTTTTTGATCTGCCCCCAAGTTCCTAGTAACTTTGCCATAATTTACCACCCTAAACCAAATTCTTTTTTCCTTTATCTTGTCCTTTCTCCACAATTTATTGCTTTTTGTTAAAATGTTAATAAGCCCCCAGATCTAACTACTTCTTTCTACAAAGCCCCTGTGTAACAATACTAGTATCAGATCAAACCGGTAGGCTTTTGTCCTGTTGATCGGCCTTTTGTCTGTTTGGTTCGCAGACCCAGAGAAATCTTTCCCTTCCATTCCCAGGCAGCTGCTTGTGCTGCCCCTCACTATGACTTCTGCCCTGCTGTGGAGGCATGTGGACAAAGTTGACTGTCCTTCTTTCTAGGAAGATGGCAGAGATCAGGGGTGAGCCGATCTGAGAAAAGCCACAGCTGCCCTTGTAGGCTTCTGGGGGTCTACACTGTCCATCTCAGGATTGCAAAATTTCTCCAAGACTGGGCCAATTTAGCATTAATACCTTTAGTTGACGGTAACTTGGATCTTCCCCGTGGCGGTCCTGCAGGTGGCCATGGCCTACGGAGTGCTGCTGTGTGTCCTATGTGAGCTCAAGACCCAAGCTGCCCTCCAGCCAGGCTCCAGGGCAAGCTGCACTCAGAGCGTAAATTAGAATGTATATTATAAGCTAAGCAGGGCAACTTTTTTTAAAGACAGGATGTTGTGCCCAGATTGGCCTCAAACTCTTTATGTAGCTAAGAATGACCTTGAACTTCTGATCCTCTTACCTCCATCTCCTGAGTGCAGGGATTAAAGGAGTGTACGGCCATGCCTGGGTTTATGCAGTGCTTCCGACTGAACTTTGTGCATGCTTGGCAATCCCTCTATCAACTGAGCTACAACCTGGCTCACTAAGCAGAACTTCTGAGGCCCCTGGCCCTGGGGATGAAAAACGTACACTTGGAATAGGATGGAGGCAGGAGGACACTTTGGGAAACGTTGGGGGCGTGGGGATTGGTAACTCATTTTGACATGCAACTCCAAAGTCGCAACCTGTACGTTCTGCTAAGTACTCTGCTGCTGTGCTCACAGTTCAGTGGGATCAAGGTGTTGCTCCCCGCACCCCACGTTGTTCTCATGTGTGATTGGATGTGCACTGCTGAGATTCACAGCTGGGAGGAGCAGGGAAACTAGGATCCTGGACTTCCCTGGACCACCCTCTCACTTTGGGGTAGCCACTTTTTGTGCACGAGTTCCTGGAAAGATATGACCTGCCCTGATTCAGTGCTATAAATGCCATGAGGCTTCCTCAGGATCCCTGTCTTGAGTCTTAAAGCTGAAAACACCCTCCATCCAGACACAGAGTGCATAAAGAGAGGCAGGATGCAGAGCAGTGAAGTGAGAAGTATGTGTGGTTTGATCCCTTTCACCGAACAGCAATGAGACCCTGTGCAGGTAACATCAGGGCCTTCCCAGGCACCACAAGGAGCTCCGTCCTGTGCCCTGCTCCTCTCTGTGTGCAGGGCTGGGGGCGCTCTCATAGGAATTCTGCCTGTCTGACCTTGTGTGAGTTCTGTGAAGACTGTGTGAGGAAGAGGAGGGATCCCATTGGGGGATGGTGAGTCAGAGCTGGGGACCATGGGGAATGCCTCTCTCCACGAAGTCCAGGCTTGCTTGGCAGGATAAAAATATCTTTTGCAATCTGTAACACCAGATCCTTTTGAAATCTTGACGTAGTTTTTTTTTTTCAGATTAAAAAAAAAAAAAAAAACCTCACATTGGGTGTACAACAAGCAGTTCCTCCGAGTCCTTCAGGATGACAGCACTTAAAAATGTTCACTATAAATTAAATTCTTTAAAATATTTTACCTATTTTTTATGTGTATCAGTGCATTGCCCGCATGATCTAAGTGCACATGTGTCACGCAATGCCCGTGGAGGTCAGAAGACAGTACTGGACCTCCCTGGAACTGGAGTTACAGACAGTTGTTAGCCACTATATGGGTGCTGGGAACTGAACCCAGGACCTCTGCAAGAGCAGCCAGTGCTCTTGACTTTGAACTGGTGCAAAGTTCAAAGGCTATGATAACGCCTGATACAGTGACAGGACCCTAAGGTAGTGATGCTCTAGATCCTGCTATTTAGACTGTGGTCCAAAGGCTGAATCATCTCTCCAGCCCTATAAATTAAATTCTTCATTCAACATATATTTAAGTATCAATAAGGAACCAGACATGCCACATGGGAGTGGGGAGATGGTAGTGGACAAAATAAATAACATATAATCTACAGACAGTGGTAAGAAATGATGAAGAAAAAGGAAGGCAGGGTGGGGTGCAGAGATGCAAAGGGAGAGCAGACTTCCCGCAGACGCGAAGGGCAGGGCTGACTTCCTGCCGGAAAGGAGGGAGGTGGCAGGAGTGTGTGCAGAGGAAGGGCTCTTCCGGTAGAGGGGATAGCAACTGAAACCAAAGAGGCATGGGAGGGTGGACCGGAGGAACAGAGGGGGACTAAGAGGAAGACGGAGAATGAAGAATGTCATGGGTGTGAATATTGGAGGGTGTAGGAACTGGTGCAAAGTTCAAAGGCTATGGTAACACCTGATACAGTGACAGGACCCTGCGGTAGTGATGCTCTAGATCCTGCTATTTAGACTGTGGTCCAAGGGCTCACAGCATCAGCATCCCTTGGCACTGTTAGAGATGCATGCTTTCTGCTCTGTCTGAGCCCTGCTGAAGTGGAACCTCCCTCTCCCAGGGCCTGCGGGTGATCCATGGGCACATGACTGAGAAGTGCTGGTCTGGAGTTATCTGGGGCTTTGCGCATCAAAAGCCTGGGGGCTGCTCGAAGCATGTGTATTTGATCTCAGTTGGCCTCAGTTGACTTGTCATTTTTTCCCTGCAAGATTAGGATAATGTGCACATTCTGCTCAGCCTGGCTCTGTGTTTTTCTAAGGGAGTGACTTCCAACACCTCCTTTTGTGGTCATCAGAGCACACCATCTCTAGGGATGTGTAGACTGGGATGGTGCATCTGGAAGCTGATACTCTGGGTTCTGTGGAATTTCCAGGCGGTGTACTTGAGTGTACTCAGAGATGTTCTTCCCTCCCAGCAGAGTACTGCAGGTGTACCAAGTCTGTCCCTCAGTGCTTCTGGCCTCTGTGCACACGGTACAAGAGCACACCCTCTATCGGGGCACATGCTCTCAGCAGAGCTGCACACCTAGGCAGCTGCATAGCAAGTTCCTGTCATCTTTTGTGGTATCTTTTATGAGTCCAGTGCAGAAAGACTGATGGTCTTTGAGAGTGTATGGAAATGTTGGTTATTATAATATACATAGATATTCCGTGGAATTGACTGGTCCACACTAGGATCAGGCATCATCTGCTTGACCTCCCCTCCCAAAACAAAGCTCTGTCTTGGGCACAGAGCTTGTAACCTCGAGGTTTTAATTCTGACTCAACTGTCATTAACACTGGAGGGAATAAAGTCTACAAATCACACACTGCTTACTGATAAAATAAGATTATAATATTTTTTATTTCACAGATAACATATTGATGCTTTAATATCTAAACGCTTTTGAAAGCTATTCTGAAATGTGTGATTTATAGCCAGGCATGGTAGTACATGCCTTTAATCAAAGCACTCAGGAGGCAGAGGCAGGACGATCTCTGTGAGATCCAGCCAGTTTGGTCTATATAATGAGTTCTAGGCCAGCTGGGGCTACATTGGAGACCTTGTCTCAAAAAGAAGCCCCCCGACCAAAAAAAAGGTGTGGTTCTGGTTTTACATCACTATGTACTAGCATAGTTTTGTGTGGGGCATATGCATGTGTGTACATGCTCATTCATGTGTATGGATGCTGGTGCGTGTGTGCCGTGGTGTACATGTCAGGGTTAGAGAACACCCCACGGTTTCAGTCCTCACCTCCCACCTTGCTTAAGACAAGCTCTCTCTTATTTTTCTGCTATGTATGTCGGGCTAGCTGGCCTTCCAGGGATTCTCCTGTCTCGGCCTCCCATCTCCCAGTAGGGTTGTTGGGATTACAAGCGCTCACACTATGTGTCCAGCTTTTTGTGGGTTCTGGAGACTCAAACTCAGATCCTCACACTCACACGGCAATCTTTTTAGCCACTGTGCCATCTCCCTAGCCTGCTTTTTTTTTTTTTTTTTTTTTAATTTCTTAAGGAGTTTAAGTGAATCACTACTCCTGTTAGTAACAGCAGTATTATTGAGCAGATAACAGCAAATTCCCATTAATGTTACTCACCTATTTCTGTGAGCTGAGACACCAGCAAGGCCTTGGCCTTTCCTTGTGATTTCTGAATTAGCCACGCACATCCCATTATTTGTGTATGTCAGCAGTATGACCTAAATAAAGTTAGAGTTGATCTCTCTCAGAATATGTTTAAATTTCTCCTTACAATAAAGTTAAAGCAAGTTGATGTACAGTTTGTAATCCAATAGGCAGACCTTTTTAGCGAAGCACTTGTCCAACTCTGGGGCTATTATCGAGCCTTGGTTTCTGGATGTGGTCAAATGCTCAAATTTCTCAAGTGTTTCCTGGCTTGCTGAAGACTGTCGTAGAAAGCAGTCTTCATTTGTCACTGCCGTTTTCCATTGGCGAGACAACTCAATAGCTCCCAGCATCTCACCTTACTGCCTTGGTATTCCACATTAGCCTGGTGCAGGCTGAGTTGGGGTGTGCCTCAGACCCTTGCCATTGTGCTTTGAGGGGGCCTTCCTGGGGTCACCTGACCGACTGCTGCATCATTTGCTGCCTGGGCCGCTTAAGCAGATGGGTTTAGCGACAATGTTTTGTTAGCCATGTGAGTTCAGGTGGCCTTGACCCAAGCAAACACCACTACCATAACTCCCTTGTATGTGCTGTGTTAGGCTGCGAGAGAAGATCTAACTGTCACAACCCAGCTGGGCAGAAACCCCACAAGGAGCTATTTCATGTATCACATGTCTTCCCTACACTTCTGCCTTACCTTATGTTGTGTTTCATTGCTTGGAATGGAGATCATTCCAGATCTCCGAATGCTGCTATCCAGGAGAGGAGGTGAATGCTTCATGATGGGTTGGGTCTACTTCAAGACCTCCTGGGGAACTTGGTGGTTGGATTCAAGAGGTGGACTCTGGGTCTCCAATGGGGCTAACTGCGGTTAGGGAAATAGTCACCTGGGTCCGTGGATATGAATAGTGTTAGAAAGATGCTGTGGCTGGGTGTGGTGGTGCACGCCTTTAATCCCAGCATTTGGGAGGCAGAGGGATCTCTGTGAGTTTGAGGCTAGCTGGTCTACACAGTGAGTTCTAGACCAACCAGGGCTCCATAGTGAGACTGTTTTTAAGAAAAGGAGATGCTTTGATAAGAGCTTTCTTAGGGAAATGCCATACCAAGAATGTGTCTCCTAATCTGCGTGAAGCCACACCTCCTAGACTTATTCCTAGGCCTGAGGTTCTAGTTAGGTTCAGTTGTGGGCTGGAATTGAAACCGCAACACTGGTGTCTAGACAGGACTGCAGCAGACATGCTAGCTCTTCCCCACATGAAGGCATTGTCTGGCTCGAGCTGCCCCCTCTAATGCTTCTGAGATGAGCACATGTCTCCATGGACCAGGCTGACGGAGGCATTCACCCGTCATGAAGTATTGCCAGGTCAGAACCAGAAGAAATGCTGTGTCTTGTTCTCTCACCTCATCAATGAGGTCGTTAAAGTTTTCTCACCTCTGTCGTGAGTCCACATCCACTTCCCTTGCCAAAGTACAGGAAGCAAAGCACTCAGTGTTTGAACTCCACTGTGATGATGTCACCAACCTGCTTGTGCGTGGTTTGGGTCCCTGACATGTTGTTTGGTGAGTTAACCAGCCTAATGCCAGGACTTTGGTCTTATGTGAGTCAGTGTTCCCTGCAAGTATGTGAGCAGATTAGCCATGCACAGAAATACTTGCTTTATATGTTCTCTGACAGAATGACCTACTTAGAGGCCTGGCCCAGGGACAGGATGGGCAAGGCTGGGGGACTCTCATTAACCCTCCTAGCTCATTTAGAGGGGCGCCCAGCCTTCTCAGGGTGCAAACAAGTCAGAGTTTGGGGTAGCAGGGCAGGGGGGAGTTCCTGCTGTGGGCTTGGCTCTGCTCATTTCTCTTGTGGCTATATTGATAAATAGAAGCAAACAGTGAATCTGATGGGTGTGATGGGAGAGATGGTGGATTTCAGCCTCACTTGTCTTTTTGGAGGCAGCCATTGTGAGTGGTCCTGTGCCTTTTCATCTACACTCACTCACTAACTTAAGATTTTTAGAAAATCTCTTCTGTGTGAGTATGCCTGGTAAGGTCAGAGCCATTTTTCCCTCCCTCACCAGTGACCCAAGAGAGCTGCTGAGTTGTCATCTGTCCAGTGACCGCTGAGAGTCACACTGTACCAGCCAGGCTGCTATGGAAGGCCAGACCCTGACTTTATCCTACTTTGGTCTCTCATATGGGGAAGCGGCTCCATCTATAAAACGTGTGGTTGCTATGAATTACTGTTGTTGGTAAGGAGAATTGGAAGTACTCTCGTTTCTAGATTACCTTTCAAATATTCAAATTCATGCACCAGCAGCATATGGCTAGAACTTTTTTTTCTCCCTCCACTCAGATGTCTTCCAATGTGCTTTATTGAATTCCAAATCCACATCAGGTTTGAATTTTGAAAATGCCAACTGTATACTAACTGAATGTGAGAAATGAAGAAAACTTTCATAAATGTTTTTTTAAAAATAAATGGTGTTCTGTATTCAGATAGAAATCAGCTGTATGGATTCTTTCTTTCACTTTGTCATTATGGTTCATTTACATCTCGATACCACCGAGGGAACAGTTATTGGGGTATTCTTAGCTGATTTTGGATAATAAGACTGCCCCTCCCTAGCACAGGTCAGACGTGAAGGGAAGACAGGCGGTGGCTGTCTTTGTGGCCTCCTCTGCTGGGCAGCACCATGGCTGATCTGTGGGTGCGGGAGCAGCCACGTGTCCTCGGATGGCGGAACTGGCATCTGCTGCACCCGCTCAGCCTGCTCCAGTTTGGGTCCAGAAATGATGCGACTCCATTTTCTTCCCCCGAGGTTGAGTGTAATATGTAGATGCTGTTTTTGCTTTTGTTTCTTACTAGGTGGACACATTACTCTTCTCATTCCTTGACAAAGGCCCTGCCAAGTGCCACTTAAGGAAGGAAAGGCTTCTTCTGGCTCTCGGTTTGAGGGTACAGTCTCTTATGGCAGGGAAGGAAGGCATGATGGTAACACGGGCCCAACGTGGCAGCAGGAGTGTGAGGCGCTGGTCACGCTGCATCAGTCAGCAGACGGACAGACGAATGCTGCTGCTCAGCCCTCTTGTTCCTTATTATTCAGTCTGGGAGCTCAGCCCCAGAGACGGTACCATCCCAGGGTGGGTCTTCCCTGCTCAGTTAAACCTTTCTGGAAATACCCTCGTAGACACACCCAGATGTGTGTTTCCATGGTGATTCTAAATGCAGTCAAGTTGACAATGTGGAGGAACCATCATGCTGGGTAGATTTCTGAGCTCTTTAGAAGGAATAAAAGGAGGCTTTTATCTCCTCAGTTTCCCCCCAGGTGCAGAGGAAGTGATTCTGAGTGTATCTGCTTTGAATGACCTCCATCAGAGGCACCTGCGCAGTACACATAACCTTGGCTGCAAACTGCACCAGGTGAGGGTTTCACCAGGTCACTGGCAGCACTATGGGTTTTCCTAAGCCTGGATGCTCTCTAAGCCTGGATGCTCTCTAAGCCTGGATGCTCTCTAAGCCTGGATGCTCTCTAAGCCTGGATGCTCTCTTGTGAGCACTTCCCTCTTCACGCCCCTCTCCACAGCCAGATCTTCATATGCCACGTGAAACATTCTCGGCACCCAGTCCAACTTCACATCTAAGTCACCACTAATCATAAAATATAGCACCATCTTCTGTATGGCTACAAGACAAGATGCTACCTAGGAATCCACGGTGCTTATTCCAGAGGGTTCTTTGCAGGTGTGCATTTCCAAGCCGATGAGCTACATTTAGTGATGAGTTGAGTTGCAGTAGGGTAGTTGAGATAATGTTAAATTTTGCTACTATTTCACTGGGTGTGGTGGCGCATGCCTTTAATCCCAGCACTCGGGAGGCAAAGACAGGCAGATCTCTGTGAGTTCAAGGCCAGCCTGGTCTACATAGGGAGTTCCAGGCCTGATAGGACTAAAGGGAGACCCTGTCTCAAAAGACCCCAAAAACAAAACAACAACAACAAACCCCAAGATATTTCCAATACAGAAAGAACAAAAGGATTTGTGTACTGATATCCAACTTCATCAGAGCTCAACGTACTGCCATGTTTGCCTCGAATATTTTGAAAAAGATTGAACATGAAAGATAATAATCAAAAATCTGTGTGATTGCCTCCTCCTGCCCTCATTGCTCCTGTGCCCCCATGGGACCACACTCAGGAATTTGGTGCTTATTATCTTGTAAATTTTCACTTAGATCTTTGTTTTGAGATAAGGTCTCATGTAATCCTGGCCAGCCTTGAATTCTTCCCTGTGTAGCAGAGGATGATCTTGAACTTCTGATCTTCTTGCCTCTGTCTGTGGAGACTACACGTGTGCATCACCACGCCTAGTTTATGTCTGCTGGGGAATCCAGCTCAGGGTCTCACGTGTGCCAGGTAACACTCTACCACCTGAACTGCTTCCCCAACCCTCTCTTCTTTGCATCCATAGACACACGCTTGGCGTTCTTAAACGCCACTGTGTGTGTGGACCCTGCTTTTCCTCCATTGATCGTGCAGTAGACAGGAGCCATTGCTAGCTGACTGACTTCAGCTCTGGCTGATGAACGGGCATGGTAAGCAAGGTTGCAGCTTCTGGATTTTGCCTCCTGAGGGAGCTGGTTCTTCACACTCTGTCCTCCTTGCTTTTGATGAGGGCAAGCCGCAGCCCCAGCGCAGTAGATGAACATAGGAACAGGGGAGAATTACGGGAGTCAGGTCACTCTGCACAAGCTGTTTGTTACCATACAGCTATGGGAGGCAGGCAAGGGTTTAGCACCACTACAAAATGGAAACTCTTTGGTGACTTTACTGTGCCTGTGTCCCCAGTCTGCAAAACTGCCTATTGTCCCAGGATAGTATGTCAGAAATAATCAAGTATCTTTATTTAGCCTCTATTAAAACATCTCCCAAAGACCCAGGGAGATGGCTTTTTTGGCAAAGTGCTGTTGCACAAGCATGAAGACCCGAGTTTGATCCTTGACACTCATGTAAAAAGCTGGGCATAGTGACATGTGCTTGTGAGTCCCATGACTGGGGAGAGGAGACAGGAGGATGTCTGGAGCTTGCCAGTCAGTCAGCCAGTCTAAACAAGTCAGTGAGCTCCATGACACCTGACCTCCACACACAAGTATACACATGCACACACATGAACACAGGCCTTCACACACACATGCAGCATACACACACAAAATCGCATTCACAAAAGCTTCAGAAAACATAAAAAAGAAAATACAGCTCCCCAGATATCCTAACACAGGTGGTTTGCACTGTGACCTTACCTAGTGATTTATTGCCTGGCGCCTCCCCTAAGTTACCTTCGTGGTGGAAAGAAACAGCCAAATGATGTGAAGTGACTTCTCCCAGGGGGCCCTCAAACCTCAACTGTGAAAGTCCTGTGCCACCATGCGACAAGAGAGACCCAGGTGACATGAGAGTCTGTACTTTTTAGTATGACTAAAGTTTCATTTTTTTGTGACAGTTTTCACAAGCTAAAAAATGAAAATTAGATATAATAGGTCCCTCAACACCAGCTCTCATAGGAGTTCATCTATCAACCAGTTCATCAGACAGAAATCTGCTTTCAATTGTAGTGTTTTTCCTTTATCTGTATCTCAGAAAAATGAATCTAGCTTTAAAAATTAAGATAAAAGCATAAACAAAAGTTTTAAAACAACCTAGTGTGCCTATAGACAAACGCCAAGGAGACGAGGGGGAGAAAAACCAGAGGATGTTGGTATGTGCAGACACCCAAAAAGGCTTTTAAAGCATCAGCCAGATGCATATTAGGTGACTGGCTTTTGGCTAATGACTCAGTCAATGGCAGCCAAAAGTCCCCACTTGTGTGCTTAGGGACACTTCCTCAGGCCCGGATTCATCCTTTTCCAGAGGAAATTCTAATCAGCTCCTTTATTTGGTTTTTCAGCCCCTGGCATATTAGATTCGAATCAGGGCAGGAGGGAACTGTAGGAGCCAGGCCACTCTGCACAGTGATGAGGCCAGCTGAGACCCTGGCGGTCATCGAGTGTGGCGGACCCAAGGAGAAGGTGAAAAGGGAGGATGAGGAGCCACCTTCTGGGGCCTTTCCTGCAAGCTGACTGTGCCTCCCTCCGACCCATTTCTTCTATGGGTTCTGCGAGCACCCTTCTGTCAACTCGTAGAGGTTCATGACGCAGCCAGGTCTGAGAAGTATTTGTAACTGGCTGACTCATGAGCCTGATTCCTGGTTTTCTTCTGTGATCTGTGTTAGAAAACTGTCACAGGGAAATTCAGTCACTGACCCAGGTCGGGGTACCCTTGTGGAGACAGCAGGTTCCCCTGCCAGCATCTGGTGTGATCTCCTAGAACCCTGCCATAACCACATCTCTGCTGCTTCATGAATTGTTCCAGGAACAATTCTGGGATCTGGGATAATTTACTTTTGGAAGAACACTTGTCACTTGAAGATGGCATGACCAAACCCACTGAATACTTTATGTCCAGGGCAATTTGGGGAGCGGGGGTAGTAAAGAGCCCAAGTCATAAGGGAAACCACTTTTGATTGTCTGGTATCTATGAGTATTATAAAGAAGGCAACCCACAGGATTGGGAGAAATATTTGCAAAGCATATAATAACAGGATGAATGACACCTGTAGTGCAGAGAGACCACCTGAACCCAGCCCCACCACAGCAAGCAACTAATTTTTAAACAATGGGCCTAGTACTGAATAGACATTTCTCTAGAGATACATAAATGGCCACATACATAAGCACATGAAAAGGCAGTTAGCATTACTAATAAACAGGGAAATGCAAATCAAAACTGAGAGATACTGCCTCATACCCATTAGTGTGGCTGCCATCAGTGAGACAAAACAACAGAACAGATAATATTGGATGTTGGTGAGGATGTGGTAAGGACTGGAGCCCTTATATGTTGTTGGGGGCATGTTAAATGTATACAGCTTCTGTGGCAAACAGGGTAGTATTTGTTCAAATAATTAAAAACAGATTTACTCCATGATCCATCACCTTCACTTCTGGTCTACACCCCAAAGAACTGAAAGCAGTATCTCAGTGAGATATTTATCTATATATCCACATTTATAACAGCATTATTCATAATAGCAAAAATGTGGAAGCAATTCAAACAACTACCAGCTGATAAATGAGTAAGCAAAATGTGATATATCTAGATAAGGGAATTTTACTCAGTCTTAAAAAGTAAGACAGTTCTGACAAATGCTAGGGTACGCGTGCACCACAAAGACTGCGCTAAATGAAATAAGCCAGTCATGAAAAATATACTGTATGATTCCATGAATAGTTTGAGTTGTCAAAATCATAGAGACAGAAAATAGAATTAACCAGCTTGTTGGGGCTAGGGAAGTGGGACGTTCAGCAATGTAGTTGTGGCCCTGCTCCTGGACTCCATAAGAACTGTTACAGGACAGTCTCTACCTGTGCAGCTAAATCATGGAGGTGAGGCTTTGTACTAGACCCTTAACACCATTGTGTGTGTATACACTACATATGTGCAGGGGCCCACTGAGGCTAGAAGATAGCAGCTGATCCTCTAGAGCTAGACTTCCAGGTGCCTTATAGCCATGGTGTGTTGGAAACCGAACTCAGATCCTTGGAACCCAGCTCCAGCTCTCTGGAAGAGCAGCAAATGCTCTGCTGAGCCATCTCCAGCCCCACTTCAACCTTGTTTTGGGGCAGAGTCTCTCTGGTTGTTTCTGTCACTCACCTTGTACTTCAGGCTAGTTGGCCTGTAATTTTCTGCCATCCATCTGATCATAGGCTTACAGATGTGTGCCATCTCACCCAGGTTTTTCCATCAGTTCTGGGGATGAAACTCAGGGTGTCAGACTTATGCAATAAGCACTTCTACCCACTGAGCCATCTCCCCAGGTCTCTCTCCCTGCCCCCCACCCCCGCAACACACTCTTAAGATTACTTTTTAAAAGTGACATATTCCCTTAACCACTAAAGTGTGTGTATCTATTTTTCCGTTTTGCTTTATCTTAAGGATGAGTTGATCAGTATTATCATAGTAAACACCAAGAATGATTCAATTTAGGAAGGTAATGGGAAAATTTGCTCATCTTTTATAGGATCATTTTGCTATAATCCCCGCCAATAAGTAGTGGTTTCTTTCAAGCATGCCAGTTCAGGGTCAGGGAGCTGCACTCTTAAAGCCTCCAATTGATTGTTTAGTGAGAAAATTGTATTCAAGTGAGGCACATCAGCATGCAAATCTAAAATGTGGCCATTTTCATCTAGATTGAATATTATTAACTAGCCCAAGGGATAGGATGTAATTAAGATTTTCAACAGCTTATTTTTGTCTTCTGTGATGAGTGTAACCCCAATATTTAAAGCGGCTGGCCCATTTGAATAATGGGAAGACGGCTCAGTGCCCATTTTGGCTTCTAGATATAATGAGAGTGTTTGACTTTTTCTCCACGGATCTGAGCATTGATAAGGGCAGAGATTTGAACTTGAAACAAATGAGTGAATGCTCAGCTCTTCTCACAGACCATCTCAGTTCTTGGTGATGGATGACTGAAATTCATCTCCTGACCTGATCACTCATTCTCTTACGTTCTTGTGTGAGTTTAGGAACAAGACCCAGTGGGACCAGTGAAGTCATTGTTGAGAGTTTATGCGTCTGCCAAATTAGAACTATTGGACTTATAGCCTGTTTGTGCCGCTTAAGTTGGAAGAGAGAAAACTCGCAGCTCAGATCCATTTCAGAAAGTTTGCAAGGTCTCTGGGCTGGAGATGTAACTCCCAGTGGCCAAGTGCTTAGCATGCATGAGGCACTGGGTTCAATTCTTAACACTGGGAATGTAAAAGAAAGTTTGGAAGGTCTCCCTCCACCTGTCACAGAGCCCATCGGCTATGCAGTTTTGGTATCATCTTTATCCAAGTGCCATTCTCGGGTGAAACAAGAGGCTCACCCACGTACATTAGTACAAAAGAAAAAGTTCTCCCTTTCACCCAGGAGAAGTTGGTGAAAGGATCCATTGCAGAATGGCACCATCTTCAGTAGACACCAGCAGGCTGGGTTGGTACCACGGCTCATTTCTACCGTCAGTATTTTCAGGTGTGCCATATGTGTTTAGTACACCATTTGATAATGCTAAAAAAATATATTAAAGCAGTGTGAGACTAGAGGAGAAAGAAGATGAATGTTAGCATTCCCCTGGGGTTCATGGGTGAAGGCATTAACACAGCGTGGCACTCTACCCTACCTGTGTTTGTTTCCATGGCAACAGCTACGTACATGTTTCAGACTGTCTACAGTGACACAGTTGCAGAAATAGTAGCTTGCAGGTTTCTGATATCGCATCAGCGGACAGGCGGCACGCACTATATTAAGTAAATGTAAAAGAATTTAAAATATAGCCGTGGATTCAGATGTGTAGAGCCTAGCTGAGCAGTGTGTCCGGGATTGCAGCTTTCCCCTTCTGTGTGACGGCAAAGTTGAAAGTTGCAAGATTCCAGTCAAACAATTGTCCTTGCTTGGGTAAATATATCATCAAAGGAAACAAATGTGAGTTACAAGGTAAGAAAATGGCTTGGGCAGAGGACCCAGGGAAGAAGGATTTGGATAGTGAACCTAATATTTTGGAAGGGAAATAAAGAGAGAAAAGGAAGGAAAGCCTTGTTTGAAAATAGCTGAGTCTTTAAGCAAATCTGATATATAACAGAATCCTTAGCAGCTGCTGAGTTTATGGCAACTGAGGTCTTTGAATGTCTCGTTGTAGAAATTGCTTTTATATAAAAAATGATGGGGGGGGCAGAGAGGCTGATTAGGGACGGAGTTAGAGGAGGTTGGGGCTCCATTGTCTTTTCCGAAGGATTATGTAAATATCTCCGGTCCCTTCCCGATGACCCTGGTTTGTCTTTGAAATTTGCTGTTACTTTTTAGACCCATTTACTGGTTCTGCGTTTATATTATGCCGCCACATTGTAGCCTGATATGACTTCAGTGTTGGTTAGAAAGCAGCGAAGCACAGATGACAGACTTTGTAAGTGTGTGACTTTGCAACCAAATTGTACAGTAATTTAGGAGGAGTGTTCCAATGGGTATTTATTTACGTGTTGGAACCCTACTTTTGAATAGCAGCCTAGGTATTAGGTTAATGGATTTCAGTGTGCACATTACAGTTACAGGAGCTTTCAGGTATGTTGTAGCTAATCTCTAAAGAGTTTTTAATGTCAAAATAATTTTATTTGTGCCCATTATTCCGCTTAAACCTACACTTATCTGTAGTTTTGTTAATCATGCATCAGTGAAGAAAAAGTAAAATGGTATGACAATGTAAGATAATCTATCATTTCAGGAAGATTAGTTTTCTGACTATGGGTGGACTTTTACAAAAAGTGATGCTTCAGGTCTGTATCAGAGGGTTTTGTTTTGTTTTGTTTTGTTTTAATATGCACAGGAAATGATCTGTATCTCCTAGTGCATATTATCTCCCATAGTAATTATTTAAATAGATGTTATGAGACCACCTCTGGGGGGCTCTGAGCTTTTGAACACCTGGTCATATGGATGGCTAGGACAGGTTTTGAATTATAAATCAGGGACTTGGATCCTGGAATATGTGACACCCCAGTGAATAGATAGGATGCACCTTCTTATGATCCTAAATGGATTTAGCTAGAACCTTTCATGCACGCACAATGTAGTCAGTCTCAGCAGCCCCAAGGAGAAGGGAAGTTTGTGTCTTCCACGGGGAACTTTTCCATGGTAGATCACACCAAAGGCAGGCCAGTTTTTAAAGGAGGAGGTCCTTTACTCCCTGCTCCTCTCACTTCAGCAGAGTCCTGAGACACCAGCTTACCTTGGAGCTGGGCCCTGTGTCTTGTAGAGGGAACCATCTCCCTGTGACACAGGCAGGATGACACCTGCCGGGCAGAGGGACTGAATGCCATTGGTATGATGGTTCACATGACAAGTCCTGGAAATCTTGGGCTTATCCCTGGGAGTCTGAAAATTAGCAATGTTTCAGTGAATAACTTGGATGACCAGCTCAACTTTTGTCTGGGAGGGGTAGAGTAGATCCTCCCAGCATTCAGCATGCTTACACATTTAAAAAAAAAATCATCCAGAAATATTTCCTGGTATAGAAACTAAACAAAACAACCCACTATGTCAGGTTGTTTTAACTCTTTCATAAGAACAAAGAAACAGAATCCAGGCGTGGCTGTGTGTGCCTGTAATCTCAGTGCACTTGCACTCAGGAGGTAGAGGCAGAAGGATTAGATGTTCATGGTCATCCTGGGCTACAAAGCAAGCTGGAGGCCAGGCTGGGCTCCACGAGACCATCTCAAAAGTAAAAAGAATAGAGAATCATGCCGGATGTGGTGGCACAAGTCTTTAATCCCAGCACTGAGGAGGCAGAGGCAGGTGACTCTGCTTTGTGAGTTCAAGGCCAGTCAGTCTACCTAGAAAGTTTCAGACCAGCTGGGACTACAAGGAGACCCTATCTCAAAAAGATCAAGGGGAAAAAAAAGGGAGGATAGAGAAACACATTGACCTAAATGGTAAGTTTTAGACAGAACCAGTCATTTGATTATAAAATTCTGGCAGAACTTGTGGGAAACTCAGTTTCTTTCAAAAGATCAGAAAATTATTTGGAGGGGGGATGAAGATTTGTGTCATTACCAGTCATAACTGGCAGCAGGATTTCCAGAATAACCCTCCTGAGGCATAGCTCACTGGCATCTCCTCAGCCCAGGGATTCCTAAAGGCTCGCAGTGACACAGGGAAGCTAACTCACTGGCTGGCACCCCGGGCTCCCGTAAGTCCTCTCCCTCCGGCCTTCCTCACACTTCACCTCCTCTACCTGGAGCATTCTGTATCGCCGGTGTACCATACAAAGTACAGTGTGCTGACCACACTGGGAATTTTCTAGGCCTTTGCTTTTGTTGTTGCCCCATCCAGTGGCCTTTGTTCCTGTCTTTGGCTCACAAGGCCTGGCTATAATTCCATTTCCTTCATAAAACCTGACAGATCTTTCTGTCTCATTCTTGGAAAGATGCCTCCATCTACCATGTTCCCGTCTCAGTTTCTTTGTCTTCCACAAGAGTGCAGTTTGCTCACAGTAGCATATGTATCACTTTTGTCATCTCTGTGAATAGTACCAACAAGAAGCTCCTCAAGAGAAAAAGGAGATATTTAGGCTCGAGGTTTGAGGAGGTACCATCCATCTTGGTGGAGAAGTCCTGAACAGAGGTGCTTGGTGGTGGTAGAAACACGAAGCCGGGACTTTGCATCTCCTCACAGCCTGGCAGAACAGGAAGCAGAGAATATGCTAGAAGCAGGATTGGATTGTAAATGTCAAGCCCCTCCCTCCCCATCCAGTGACCCACTTCCTCAGGTAGGCCCCACCTCCTAATGTCCTAATGGTTCTACAACCTCTCAGAGCAATGCCACCAGCTGGGACCAAGTGTTCATACCCAAGAGCCTGTGGGGGACATTGTACATTCAATCCATAACAATTCAGATTAGTTATTTATCTCCTTAACCAAGTCATAAGCATTGTCAAGGGCCTTGATTTATTTACTTTGGTAAGCTTTGCCATGCCTAGAATAATACTTCAAACTTTTGTATTTAGCCAAATTTGTTTAAATTTTATTTATTTGTATTTTTTGTGTATGAATATTTCACCTACATGTACGTAAGTATGACATATGTGTGAATTGCCAGAGGCTGGGGAAGAGCATCAGATCCCCTGGAACTAGAGTTACAGACATTGTTGGTTGCCATATGGGTGCTGGGAACCTAACTTGGGTCCCCTGCAAAAGCAGGCAGGACTCTTAACCACTAAGCCGGTTCTCCAGGTCCTATGTCACTGAATTCTTAAAACTTTGTGAAGTTGTACTTGTGAGACAGTCTCCAAATGCTTATGTCCTTTGATTATGGAGCACTTGCTGAGTACTGAGATTCCCCAAACCCGGTTAGTCACAGACCAAGCGACTGGACCCGTTTGTTCAGTCCCAAACTTCATACTGTTTGGCATGGGCTAAACACAGAAACAAGATAAATGGCTAGTTTTTTCAGTTTTCACAAAATCCTAAGATTATAGAGATTAAAAGTCCCTTATAGGACAAAATTCCTCATGTTAAGAAGCAGAGAACATTGTTTCTTTTTATTTGATTTGGGGTAGAGGCTCACTATGTTGCTTAAGTTAGCCTTGAACTCATAATCTTTGCTTCTGCTTCTCCTCTAAGTGCTGAGATTGTTATAGGTAGGTGTCATCATGCCTGACTGAGATGCAGGAATTTTCATTCAAGCTGTAGAAGGGCTTTTCCAGAGCTGCATGGTTCTCTGGAACCCTGTGTGTGTAGACCAGGTTGACAAGGTCTTTGGGGTCCTGTCTGTGGAACCTTCTAAAAGGTGGCTTTGGGTTTCATTTGAGACACTCCCAATCTGCTTCTGGATGTGGGTTGGCTCACTCCCCCTATGCAAACAGTATCATTCAACAATAACATTAATCAACTCTTTGCTAAAGGCTGGTATCACTGGGTTAAAATGTAAAACAAAAGTGAACTGAAAAGTGAACCGAGGGGAACAGCTAACAATTCATTAGCCATCGCCTCATAGAGAACAGGGCAGCTGCTGAGTTCAGTCAAGTTCAGACCCTTAAAAAGAGTGGAAAAAAGAAAGCACATACTTTCCAGTGCCTGGGCACTGCTGTGCTGGCCAGCTGGGCACAGCGCCGTGGCGAAAAGAGCTCTGCTGTTCAGAAATCTGAGACCCCGACCTTGCAAACAGGGAGGAGCGTGTGGCTGCAACTGGGGCTGATTGTGGTGTTTGGTTTGTTTCAGGGTTCATGTCTGCCCATGGTTACATCAGACACTGCTCCTGTGAAAGTCTGTGAAGCCCAAAGAGTCAGGCCTCAAATGGACCAAAAGAATGAGTTGTCTCAGGAAAGGGGTGTGTGTGTGTGTGTGTGTGTGTGTGTGTGTGTGTGTGTGTGTGTGTATCTGCAGCTGATGGGCTTTTAAAGGGAAAGAATTTTGCTGGGTGTGGTGATGTAAGCCTTTAATCCCAGCACTTGGGAAACAGAGAGATCAAGGCCAGCCTAGTCTACATAGCAAGTTCTAGGCCAGCTGGGGCTATAGGGAGACCCTGTCTCAAGGGAAAAAAAAAAAAAAAAAAAAAAATGGAAGGAATTCTTGGTTTCTATGTAAATGTGGGCTTCCTCTTGCCCAAAGTTAGCCTGTTCAGGGAATAAGGCACAATTCAGGTTTCTGAGTTGGAAGCCTGATTAATCTCTCTGCCAGTTACATATGGAAATAAATTAGTAAATGGTCCATCTGGGACTAAACTACTGCAGAGATGATAAATTATCACCATCGTATATGTCGGTCTTGCCGAAGACTGAGCTGTGCTCACAGGAGCAACTAAGAGACAACTGGGTGCTCTGCTGTGGTCAAAGGGATAAAATTTGATGAAAAAAAATTCTGTGTAAAAATATTACCTTGAAATGTTTCTTAGGAGAGTGGATTGGTTGGTGCCAAGTTCTTCCCTGGAACTGCTCTATCTACATATATTTAAAAAGAAAGTCTCCCAGGCATAAGGAAGATTTTAGTTTTATATTTTCAAAGGCCAATACAATAACAAGTGTTAATTAATACCCAAGGTCATAATAAGGAGCACCATTCTATATTTCTGTGTGTTATAATTTTACAGCAGCCTTTTCTGTTTTATCTAAATTTCAACAGAGATGGAACAGGTCAATGTCTCTTTTTTTCTTTTCTTTCTTGTTTGTTTTGTCTTTTGGAGACAAGGTAGCCCCTGCTTTGTCTCCCTGTAGCCCCTGTTGTCCCAGAACTGGTTGTGCAGACCAGGCTGGCCTTGATCTCACAGAGATACGCTTGCCTCTGCCTCCCAAGTGCTAGAATTAAAGGCATGTGCCACCATACCCAGCTCTTTTTCTTTGTTACCTTTGAAGGTTTATGTATTTATTGTATATGTGTGTAATTGTGAATGTGGGATGTATGTGTACCCTGGCACATGCATGGAGGTCAGAGAACAAATTCTTCAGGAGTCAGTTCTTTCCTCCCTCCTTGCTTTGAGGCAGAATCTCATTTCTCCTGATGTGCCACATATGTGAGCGGGCTACCAGTTCTCCTGTCTTGGCTTGCCATCTCACCACTGGAGTGCTGGGATTACAGATGCACACCACCGTATCTGACTTTTTTATGTGGGTTTTAGGGATTGAATTCAAATCATCAGGCTTGGGTAGCAAATGTTTATATCTACTAAGCTAACTCTGAAGCTATTTTTCTGAGACAGAGTCATTCTATACAGCCCAAGGTAGCCTTGAATTCATGATCTGTCTGCCACAGCCTTCTGGAATTATAAGAGTAAGCCATGTCATTATTCCTAATGCCTTTCTTTTCAAATTTTTTTTTTTTTTTTTTTTTTTGAGAACAGGGTCTCCCTGTAGCCACAGCTGGCATGAAACTCACTATGTAGATCAGGCTGGCCTCAATCACTTAGAGACTGGCCTGCCTCCTCCTCCTGAGTGCTGGGATTAGAGGCATGCACCAACACACCTGCCCCCTTTCTTATATATAAATTACCACTGAGGCTTAGTGGGGTTAGAATCTTACTCATAATGACTTGTATGGTAAGATGGAAGAGCTGTGATGGGCAAGAAGATAGTTTTAATCATAATTAAGCTTCATTTCAATCACAGCCTTGGCGTGACATCAAAATTCCATCACTGATCAACTAATTAAAAAAAGAGGTCTATTATATCCATTTTCTAGAAACAAAAGCAATAACTTCTTGAATACAAATGTACCATTTCTCCAATTGGAGATAGTAGAAGGGACTATAGGCACACCACTGTCAACCTGAGTTACCTTCTAATGTTAAAACCAAGATGAGGGGCCAGAGAGCTGTCTCAGTGGTTAGGAGTGCCTACCATTCTCACAGACCAGGGTTCGGTTCCCAGCACCCACATCCAGTGACTCACAACCCCCTGTAACTTTAGCTCCAATGGCTCTGATGCCCTCTTCTGGCCCCCATGGGCATCTGCACTCATGTGCTGTTAGATACATGTAGACACACACAGACACAGAGATAAAAATAATCTTAAAAAATAAAACCAAGACGGTTTGGGGAATCTTGAGGTGTGATAACATTTTTCCCCTTTACAAAATGATGTGAGGCTGCAATCACATCTGGATTCTTGTGCCCGCTTTAACATTTTCTGTTGTGTTCTCTTTCCTGAGCAGACCATCAGCTGTGAATCCTTGAAACAGCTGAGGGTCTCCATTCTGGAAAAGACAGAGTGAAAAAAGACTCAAAGGTGAAATCCCAAAAGTCAACTGGATACAGAAATCTTTAAGTATCTCCTTTACCTTACACGAATCCCTAAGCATCAGTCCAAGGTGTACACTGTGTCGTCTTGACACAGAAAATGGAAGCCAGTCCCCCTACTTTCACTGCTCTGTGTTGGAAGTGACATTTGGCCATCCAAATCATCCTCAAGTCTTTCATCCTCAAGTCATATCAGCCAGACATGGTTAATCTGTGTTTTAAAAAAGCTTCAGTTTCAGGTATTACCTGTTCCCTGTTCCAATTTCATTCAAGTCTTCCTGGGTTGTTTTTAGTTTTTGTTTTTGTTTTTTAAGACATAGTCTCATGTATACCAGGCTAGCCTTGAGCTTGATATGTAGTTACCTTGAAATTTGATTCCTCTTGTTTTTACTTCCTGAGTGATGGGATTACAGGCTGGGAATCAAACCCAGAGCTTCATTCATACTAGGGAAACATTTTACCAACTGAGCTATGTTCCCAGCCTCTGATTTCAATATTAACAAAATTATTTATGTATTTTCTATTTACTTATTTACTGTGTGTGTGCACACATGTGGAGGTCAGAGGACAACTTTCAAGAATTGGTTCTTCCCTTTCACCTTATTAAGGTGAACCTCTCATTGTTTCTGGTACACCTGACTACTTAGCCTGAGAGTTTCTGCACAGATCTCCTGTCTCTCTGCCTCCCATCTTGCTGGATGAATGCTGGGGTTACAGGTGCAGGCCATAGGTTCCAAGAGTCCAGGAATCGAATCGGGCACCAGACCTGGGCGGCTCGCACAGCTGACACTTTCACCTGTGGTCATCCTCTTCTCCACTGCATCCCCGTTTTAATCTTAAAATTCATTATTATTGTTATTGTCTTAATGATCAGCCTTTACCAGTCATCCCAACCCCAACCAGTAACAAAGGTCTCTTCCAGAGTCCTCTAACCAACAGGAATAAGACAGCCTGAGTGTTGTGCTACTTGTAGTGAACGAATGGACAATGCATTTCTAAGGACTGGAACTTCCTTACCTTCTTTCTTCCTTTCCTCAATTTCAACTCAACACTCTGTCTTTAATTAGATTTTAAAATATTTTATTATATTTTATGCGTATGAGTGTTTTGTCTGTATGTATTGTGCAATACCTGCAGAGGTCAGAAGAGGGCATTAGCTTCCCCTGGAACTAGAGTTATGGATCATTGTGGGCCGCCATGTGGGGGCTGGGAATTGAACCCGGGTCCTCTGCAAGAGCTGCCAGTGCTCTTAACCGCTGAACCATCTCTCCAGTCTCTTTAATTAGACTTTAAACGTGAAGTAGAGTTGGGTAGTTTTAGTTTAAAAGAAGATAAAGGCCTTTGTATAGGTGGGTGAATGATCTAAGAGTTCCTGTAAGCATTGATTTCTGCCCTGGTCCCACTATTCTGATTCTGCCGAACCTAGATTTGACCTGAGAATTTGCTGTCCTTAGTAAGGTTTCAGGTTTGAGAACCCACTTGGAGAACTACTGATTGAGAACCCAGTTTGAGAACCACTGTTCTAATGACCATTTCCCAATGGCCCACATTAACACCACAGGATAATACCATTCTTCTCATTAGGGAATTAGTGATTTGTCATTCATGAGGCCTGAGATGTAAATATATATCTTCCAGCAGAAATGATTCTGTAGTCTAGCTCATGTACCAGTGTTTTCCAGTGTTATTGGTTGTAGGGCATTAGGTGAGCTAGTCTCTAGGACTCTTAATGGAGTCTTTTCGTTTTACAACAGAAGAGTCACTGACTCTGCAGCCTGTGTACTTGGTCTCCCCAGAAGATCAAGGTGGCTGGTGGGGTGGAATGCTGGCGTTCAGCATCCAATGCCTCTGCTAGTTTTCCTTTAGACAGGTGTTTCCAGAGCAACTATGGTAAAAGAAAATAATCTCAGGAATGTTTGGGTGGCAGTCCTAGTAAAATCTAATAATCTTACAGTGTCGATAGCCTGCATTTCCAAACTTCTGGGTCCTCTTTACTCCCATGAAGCAGTTTTAAAACTCCACTCGGAAGGCCTCAGTCTTTCAGTACCTATCCAAGAACTAAAAGGCACTGTGAGAACTGGCAGAAAGGTCATGTACTGTGTCTTTGAGCGTTCTCTGCTTCTCTTTTCTAATCCCGTCTTCTTTCTCCTCTGCAGCAGCCTCTAGAAGGGTCATCTGGTGATTATGGAGGCATCTTTGTCCTTTCCTTGACGGGAGCTGGAGCGATGCTGACCTCCATTTCCTGGACCCATTCTGACTCAGGTAATCATACTCTCCTGCCCTGTCCTAGACCCTGCACCTCAGACTACACTGAATCAATGAAATTCCAAAGCTATATTTAAAGGCAAATGCCAAGTTGGTTGCCCCCCCACCAGTCCTAATGATCAATTCATCCAGTTGATCAGACTGACTGTGATCAATCCAATTTAGGCATTAAGATGATTGAAAACCTTGTTTCTCATTATTTAAAATGCTGGTGTGTGTCTGAGATACACAAAGCTACCTGAACACAGCTGGGAATTGTCATATGAAGACTAGTGCCCACCACAGTGTCTCAAAACGGTCTTCTTTTCCAGAATGCCATGCATAATTGTGTTCATCTTTCTAACGTTCTACCAGTTGGTTTTTGTGTTCAGAGGATATTATTGGGAATCTGTTTATGTACTTGGGACAGAAGGGGATAAAGAAGTAGGAGGCTGTTTTCTATCCTCAGGGAGCTCCCAGTAGTGCCAGATTCACAACTTGGTCATGAGAAAAATGACAGGTGGTGGGGCTCATTTGGGGAGAGAGGCTGGGCCCTAAGTATAGCCCTCTGCTTTAGTGACTTGACAGACTTCCAGGATCAAGGTTGAAATAATTAGTGAAGAATTTGTGAACTTAGAAGGAACTCAAGTGGCTTTATCTCTGACGATTGCTTGACCAGGCAGGAGGGGGTGACATGGCACCCCAACAAAAAGTCAGGACTGAGCCCTCTGTGAGTCCAGCTAGTAGGGGCCTGGCTCTCATCCAGTATTTGGAGAGCCCTGGTCCTCCAAACCAAGGTCAGACTTCTCAAAGGCCTGGGCCACTTAAAATCCTAGAGAATAAAACCCTGCCCTGTGACAGAGTGGCCTCGCTGGGAACACCTTTCAGGGTACAGTTGTCCACCGTTGTCTAGCCTTGGCACGATGGTTGCCTTGCTGGTCTTTTCTGCTTGTCTGAGCCTATTCACATCCTGTCTCTGCTTGTCTACCCGGATTATTTACTCTTCTTTTGCAAAGTTGTCTGTCCCTACTCCAAGCGCTGCCTAGTACCCATGACTCAACAAGGCCCTGGATGAACCAGACACTGTGAGGTCTGCACCTGACCTTCGCAGACGCCAGTTTGATCTGGGGAGTGACGCTGAAAAGTAGGAAGTGGAAGCCAAGAACGTGAATTCGTAAGCTGATGTGGACGGCGTCTCTAGGGAGTTTCAAAAGCCTGACTTGAGGGACAATCTCAAGGACAAAATGGGGCTACAGCCTGGGATGGGGAGCCGGATGCCTGGAGTGCTTTGACGGTGGAGCAGCCCCATTTCCAGTGCTGCATTTCATCAAGTGGGATAAAGCTGTGGCAGCTTTCACTGCCCTGAGTCCTAAAAACACCATCGAGAGCTGCCAGCTGAGGCTCCCGCTCTTCTTCAAGGGGTGCCCTCGCCACATTGCACCTGCTGGAGCATGCTAGGGTGCACAAGAGATTGGCTGATGGATGAACTCTGACCTCTTGGAATCACAGCCCTGATCCCCAGCCAGCAGGACAAACGGCAGCTTTGGGGGTTCTCCTTTCACTGAGCTGATTGCCTAGCAGAAGTGACCCTTCTCTTCCAAATGAAGGCCAGGGACCGACAAACTATATTTAGTCACGTACCAAAGACAGCCTGCTGCCTGGAAACGCAGAGTAGGCAAGCTGAGGGGTTTTAACAGTTTTAAATATTTGGAAGAAGGTAAATGCAGGCTTAAATTTTGTGCCTCAGAAGAATGCTGTGTGGGGGCTGGAGATGCAGCTCAGTTGACAGAGTGCTTGCCTAGTGTGCTAGGGGCCCTGCCATTCATCCCTAGTACTGCATAACCCAGGTTGATAATCCTAGGCCCGTAATCTCAGCACTCTGGAGTGAAGGCAGGAGGATCAGAAGTTCAAGGTCATTCTCAGCTATATAACAATGTGGCTAGCTGGGACCACATGACTTCATGAGACTTTGTATGGAATTCACATGTCAGTGTCTCTGAGTGAAGTTTCTAAAGAGAACCTGGCTGCTGGAAGAACATTTTATTTATTATTTTTATTTTATGTGAGAAGTGTTTTGCCTGCGTGTATATATTCATACCACATGTATGCAATTCCTGCTCTAGAACAGGAGTTACATATAGTTGTTAGCTACCATGTGAGTGCTGGGAACCAAACTTGGGTCCTCTGCAAGAGCAGGCAGTGCTCTTAACCACTAAGCCATCTCTCCAGCCCTTCTATGAAAGGTTTTGTTGGAGCATAGCTGTGTTCATTCAGCTCTGTATTATCAATGGTTGCTTTTGCACTACCATGAAAGTTGAATAGGAATGCAGAAACCATAAAATATTTACCACCTGAACTTTTGCAGAAGTTTGCCAACTCCCGACCTAAGCAATGGTATGACATAGGCATTTGAGGGTGTGAGACTCATTCCCTATTAAGAAAATTGGGTTGTATGATAAGTAGATTAGAATAGGAAGGAGAGAGTGGGAAGGGTTTTCTAGATAAAGACAGGGAATCAGTCACATTCTACTTGGATTTTCCATGTTTCTCTGTAACTGTCAATTGAATCTAGATTCATCAATGAAGCTATTTAATTTCAGGATCTTAGATGCAATATTAGTCATGTTTTAAAATGAGGCATCCAGGCTTCTTGGATTCACCTAAATGTTGGAACAGATCAGTACCAAATTACAAGAAACCTTGCATTTTCAAACTTTTTTCCCCCTTTGGCACTGGATATGAGCTATTTTATTTTAAAGCAAATAAATATTTAGTTTTTAATTAAGTAAGCATTGAAGGCTTACCATGAGTAAACTAAGACATATCATCTGGGCAATATTTTTTTCCCAGCTGCTTTTTATGGTACTAGTATAGCTGGGTCTTTGTTGCTGTGAGAAAACACTGACTTAAAGCAACTTGGAGACAAAGAGTTCATTTGACTTACAAGTCACAGGCTGTCATGCAGGGAAGCCAAGGCAGGAATTCAAAGCAGAACCTGTAGCAGAGACTATGCAGGAACACTCCTTGCTGACTTGCTCTCAGAGTGATATTCAACTTCTTCCTACAGCCCAGGCCCACCTGCCGAGGGCTGGCACCACCGACAGTGGGCTTTGGGGAGGGGCCTAGACCAATTAGCGATCAAGAAAATGCCCCACAAACATACCCACAGAACAATCTGATGGAGTCAAATCCTTATTTGAGATTCCCTCTTCCTGAGTGTGTCAAATCGACGACCAAAGTCAGACACTGTTGAGTGGAAAGTATGATTAAAGTTGGAAATGTGAGTTCCAATTTGATTGACTGTCTGAGCCAGAAAAGGCTATAAATAGCATAGTTGGTTGAAATGTGTGTCCTGTGGGGCCAGAAGAGATGGCTTAGAGGGTGAGGGTGCTTGCAGCCTATAAATGGAAGTTCCTGAAAAGAGCAGCACCTTACACCAAACCTTCATGGCCAATGAACTGATTAGAACTTCAAAGATTTTGGGGCATTTGGAATGTTACAAGTGCAGAACCAAATTATCTTAGGTCATCTTTAACCATCTTAATAGCCATTTATTGCTCTCTTCTGTATGTGAGCTAACAGTTTTGTGCCATTAGGTAAATCTTTTGGAATGTACAGGCAGACATCTAGTTCCCACCAGCCAAAAGGCTAAGAATACCCCAGACAGCATCAGAGCCTAGAGCAGACACTTTTCCATTTTGTTTCAACCTTCCCATCTAATGTTTCCACCAACATATTTGAAAAGTGCCTTGATCTAGGACTTCCTTTGTTTTATTACTATAAAAACTCCATCACACTCTTACCATGTTGTAACCCGGAATCGGGGTGATCTAACTCTGTGTTCACGGGCCATGGTCACTCCTATTTGTCTCCAGAATAAACTATCTGCATCCCCTTTGAGATGAGAGTTGTGTTTTAGCATTGATATGCCCAATGATGCAAGCCTAACAATCAGAGTTCAATCCCTAGAACCCATGTAAAAGTGGACAGGGAGAACTGATGTGACAGAGTTGTCCTCTGACCTCCACACACCATGGCATGCTCTCCTACCCCGATCTTACATACACATACACTAAATTAAAATCAAATTTTAAAAAGCCAAATATGTTCTGGGGACTGGGGATATAGTTCAGTTGGTAGAGTGCTTGCATTGCATATATGAAGCTTTAGGGTCAATCCGCAGTGCTGTATAAACTGGGGGTTGTGATACACACCAGTAATCCTAGGACTAGAAAGCAGAAGCAGAAGGATTAGAAGTTGAAGGCCCTCCTGGATTACATGGAAAGTTCAAGGCCGTCTTGGGCTACGTGAAGAAAAAGGAAAAAGGATAAAGAAAAAAGCCTAGTCATCACAGATCAAATAGCTTATAGAATACTATCAAACAATGCCATCTACTCACTCACAAGACAGTAAATGTTCATTTCCCTTGATCCTCATCAGTGCTCAGAACCAAACACATAAAGTCAAATGGACCCGTAGGTGGACAGAAGGAGCTACTACCTGTTGTTAGCCACTTCTTGGATTGTTTGCTTCAAGAACCCCATCCTCAGAACATCACCCACATGCTCTCCAAACATTCAAAGAAAGGTAAAGGAATTCCATTATGAAAGAAAAATTAGATAGAAATTCCTAATCTTGTCTCATAAACAATATAGAAATAACTTTAAAATATTCTGCTTTAAGCATGCATTTAATTTGTGCTCTGGGAACCAAATAGTATTGCCAGATAGAACATTCTAATAATGATTTATGTAAATTTATTTGTACAAAGTAATGGTGTACTTGCCTACAGCAAATTGCTTAGGATATGAAATGACATTTATGAGGTTGTTGGGTGTTTTTCCCCCCACTCTCTCTCTCTCTCACTCACTCTCTGAATGAAGACAATGGAGAAAATGAGATATTTCAGAAAAGAAAAAGAGAAACTCAAATTCAAAATGGGGTGTGATGCCTCAAGAGGCAGAAATGGCTGGACAGGCTACAGGGTGAACAGTCAACAGAATCTGTCCCTGTGAGACCCTGAGATATGCTTATCAATCAAGTCATTTTTAAAGATGAGAGTCTTAAGAGACTAGAGACTCATGTTTTAGAGATTGTAAAGAATACAGACACCAGAGTTCTTTTAGAATAGCCAGTGACAAATCCCTTATCCCAGTAGTGTCCTGGTAGCACCCTGGTATCATCTAGGCATGGAAGTCAAATGTAATTAAAATTGAGCAGTTAATCTCAGCTGCTTGTTACTTATTACCAGAGAAAGTTACAGTTCAGTCATAAATGGAGCCCAAGTGTTACAAAACGAAAACCAAGCAAAAGCATTCTCTGAAGATCTGCTTCCTATCCTTTGGGGCACACATCTATTGCCTGCCCAGTTTATACCTTTGACAGTGGCTCAAGGTCTTTCCTGGAAACATTTAATAAGTGGAAACCATACACACAGGGAGAATTTCTGGATGTATGCTTGGACCCAGTGATACCCCCTATAGTTTCTGTGATTTGCATTGTTCAGGAGAAGAATGTTAACATCTTCACTCTAGAAGACATTTAATCACCTCAGAAAGTACTTTTGCTATCACGCTTGGTGGTCACAGGCATTTTGGGGAGGTAAGAGTTTGTATTGCATGTTTCAGGAAACTTGAGGGCCACAGAATTTGTAGAGCATCACCCAAAGAGTAGGAGGCAGCTTCTACACCAGAATTTGCCCAGTTGCCATCTCCGGCTCTGGCAGACTGATAATTGTGAGATTAAAACATACCTTTAATTTAAATGAGAGCTTATCTAAAAGATGTCAAAGGCAGTTGTATCTGTGTACTGAAAGACAACAAAGAGAATATGAGAATTTATTTAACAAATAGCTCTTAGTGTTCAGAGTCCTTTGTGAGCTGTTACTAACACAAGGCTGGAAAGGCCAGTTCTCGCAGGATAAGGGAGTAGTCTGATTATTTTATGTGTCTCTCAGGATTTTTTCTTCCCTTTGTTTAACATCATAAAAAAAAAAAAGACTAATTGCCTATTTACACATGATAAGTGGGCCATGTGCAGGCCACTTTAATAAACATGGTCTTTGTCTTCCAAGAATTCAGAAATTAAGCTGGTCCAAATTTTTCTTTGTTGCTGCAAGTCCTGGTTCTGGCCCAGAGCCTGGGAGTTGGTTTCCTTCAGTAATCATTGTGCCTAACTGGGGAGCAGGAAGTCTGGCCTTTGGCTCCTACTCCTTTTGCCTGCGAAAGAAGCCATTCCTTCTCTGATATGTTCCCAGCTGTGAGTCCAGCTGTGGAGTCAGGCCCCATTTAGACAGATGCAATTTCTATTACAACCCTACCTGCTACATTCATGTCAAGGGTTGAAAAGAAAGCAAACCCCATGTGTGTGCAATATCGTCCTAGTTTGGTTTCTGTTGCTGTGATAAGACACTGACCAAAACCAACTTGGGGAGGAAAGGGTTTATTTGACTTATACCTCCAAGGCACCGTCCATCTTTGAGGGAAGTCAGGCAAGAACTCAAGGCAGAAACCTGGAAGCAGGAACTGGAGCAGAGACCATGGAGGAACGCAGCTTACTGGCTTGTTCAGCCAGCTTTCCTTCCTTCCTTCCTTCCTTCCTTCCTTCCTTCCTTCCTTCCTTCCTTCCTTCCTTCCTTTCTTCCTTTCTCTGGTCTTTTTGAGACAGGGTCTCACTGTACCCTAGCTGGGGCTCACTACATAGACGAGGCTGGTCTTAAACTCACAGAGATCTGCCTGCCTCTGCATCCTGAGTGCTGGGACTAAAGGTGTGCATCGCCACACAAAGCTCAGCTAGCTTTCTTATATAGCCCAGGCCCACCTGCCCAGGAATGGCACCATCTGCAGTGGGCAGAACCCTTCTACATCAATTAACAATCAAGAAAACTTCCCACAGACACATCCACAGGCCAGTCTGAGGAAGGAGATTCCTCGTCCACTTTCCTTCTTCCTGGGTGTCTCTAGTTTGTGTCAACCAGCACAAATGTGTTGATTTCTGCTTCCTTGTTGTTGTTTTAAATAGCTGTATAACACCTCAGAAGAGGTGTTTTATGAAAATTATCTAAATAAGGGAATGTGAAGGATTTTTTTTCTTTAAAAAAAAAAGGAAAACAAAAATAATTCTAAGACCAGGAAATCCATCTTGTCCTGGACACGCGGAACCTCCTGTGTGGAAGGCAGAAGGAATCCCAAAGTGCCCTGCCTGAGCTGACCTATAATAGAACAAACGTTAACATACTTCCACTGAAGTGTTCGAAGATGAGCTTTTCCCCTAAGGCACAGTGAAGAAAGTAAACTCCAGAGAGTGAGATCAATATCCTTATTCAGCAAAATAAAAAGATGGTGATGTACACCTGTCCCCGAAACTGTGAACATGTGCTACGTAACATCATCTTGGCCAGTGATGGATGGCCTGTTCCCTGAGACGGCAGTGGAACTGGAGACTTCCCACTGCCTCTGTGTTCACCTGTCCTCGGATATCCAGGTTCCTTTGTGTTACACCTGCAGCAGAGCTTCTTCAACTTTTCTACCTGTGACTATATGAGGGGACCGTGGCAGACAGGTTTATAAAATGGTATCTAAATCAAATATTTACTGATAACAAACCACAACATTTATTTAAAAATAATGATCTAATAATTTATTAAAGACATCAGCAATTTGCATACTAATGACATGGAAGTGCTTATGTGTTTATTTTTACATAAAGAATTAATATGAGGCTGGAGAGATGGCTCAGTGGTTAAGAGCACTGGTTGCTCTTGCGGAAGACCCAGGTTTGGATTCCCAGCACCCACATAGTAGCTAACAGCTGTCTGTAACTCCAGTTCCCAGGAATCTGACGCCCTCTTCTGACCTCCACGGGCACAGCATGGCAATGATGCACCTACATATCTACAAGCAGTACACTCATAAAATAAAAAAGGGCTGGAGAGTTAGTTCAATGGTTAAGAGCATTGATTGCTCTTGCAGAGGACTGGGGTTCAATTCCCAGCACCCACATGGTAGCTAACAACCATCTGTAACTCCAGTTCCAGGAGAATCCGACACCCTCTTCTGACCTCTGTGTATGTTGTATGACATGGGTGCACTTACATACATGCATGCAATACATTCATGTACATAAAGTAAAATAATAAATAAAATATTAAATAAATAAAAATTAAAAATATGAAAATAAAAAGAACTAAATCTTAGCCAAAAAAAAAAAAAAGGAAGAGAAATTGTGGAAAATTCTGCCCAGGGCAATATTCATTTAGCATTTTTTTTTTAATGAAACTCAAATCAGAAACTCAAGCAGCAATTTAAAAAAATCAGACATACTAACCCAACACTGTCCAAAGACATAGTAATTTGATGTTTAACGTGTTAGGCAGTGATGGTAGGAAAATAATAAGTCTTTGCTTTCTATTATCAAGCCATTATATTTCTATGAACAGAAAACTTGTGTGTGCAGTAGATATTGAGGTTTATAGTACACATCAGTTTGATGTCGTTGTGTGATGTGTGATATGATGGCATGCAGTGAAATTCCATGATGTATCTCAGGCACATACTGACACAGACACCTCAGGCATACTAGATACTTGATTTTGAATTAATTTTTGCTTAACTTTTACAGTTACCACCCTCTTTTTTAATAAAGCCCCATGTTCAATTATCCAACCTCATATGGAGTCATGACCCGCAGTTCTAGAAGCTGTGGCCTACAGTCTTAGTATAGGTCTGAAACCTAGGAGTGTTAAGCTACACGTAGGCTAGGTGTGTGGCAGGCTGTACCATCTATATTTATGTAGTAACGGTATGTGCTTGTAGTAATGCCATCTAATGGCTGTGTCCCTGATGTTAAACAACATGCAGTCACTTTTAAGAAATCTCGTTGCTCTGTGAAATCTAGATCTGGGGACCTTGGGTCTTTTCTTGCCCCTTCTCCTTTGTGCTACCCTTGCCTCCTTCTCTCTCCTCTTTCTTGGCTCGCATTGCTGTTTACTGGAGGTCCAAAGCCTGGGGTTAATCCTTATTAAAAAGGAGATTAGCAAGTATTAGAGACATACCAGCAATTAAGACTTTCTTTCTCATTTCAGGAGGCGGAGGGAAAGCATTTCAAATGATGAGTGGGCATCTGTTCCTAGCACTCTGGGTTAAGACTATGCGATCACATGTTTATCTCCTGGGTGACATCTGGCTGTCCCAACCCCTGCAGAGGCAGAGGGGGCTGTTCTTCTGCTGATTGCCATGGACAATGTAATATTGAGCCTGCTGATCTGCATCTTACCCATTCCCCTTTAATGTGTGTCTTCATTAATGTATTGCACTGATCTCTCTCTTTCTGTGTGTGTGTGTGTGTGTGTGTGTGTGTCTGTCTGTCTGTCTGTCTGTCTCTCTCTCTCTGGCAAATGCATATGAAGTCTCCAAATGGATAAGGGAGCATTAACCTGGGATTGAGTCATTTGGGCCAACCTCAGACCTGTGTTCAATGACAGTTCTGTCAGCTATGCTCAGAGCACCACCAATGTTGGTATCCACAGAGTGCAAGTAAGCGTTTGGGAGCTAGAAGGCAGCTCCGTTTGGAAGAGCATTTTCGTGACATTGTTCAATCAAGAGCATAACATAAACCAAGTTTGAGGATCCAAGCACTTGGGAGGTGGTAGCAGGAAGATCAGGAGTTCAAGGTTATCTTTGTCTAGCAAGGCAGGACATCAGAGCAGGGATGTCTTCCAGGGAGTCTGAAGAAGAGCTATCTTGAAGCTGACACCTCTTGCAAGAGAGCACCTTCAAGTTGGTCTACGTAATATGACACATATGCCACGAAAGAGGAAAGAGGCCTTTGCAAAGGGCCTGTGTCCCTAAAGCCATATTCAATGACCTTTGAACAGTTAGACTTTTAACAGCCAGATCCTAGTACAAAATGTTTGCTTGTGAGATGGGCATGTCTGATAGCAAAGTTAGCCTGTTGACCAACTTGGCTTGACTTGTGCTAGAAGCTAAGGGAACTTAATTGCCTCAGACTCCCCCACCACTCCACCAGCGTTGCTATCTCGTGCTGAAATATAGTTTTCCAGGTGAACAAGGAGAGTCAGGAAATTGGTCTTCATAGCCACCTTGAGTGAATTACTCACCAGTTGGTTTTACTGGTTTCCTGGGTGATTCCTTGGATCTAGTGAATGGACACACTGTGGAGAATTGGGCAGCACTCAGTTCTGTTGGAGGGCTGGGTGATTCCTGAGGGCCGCATCATAGAGCTCCTTTCAGGTATGTGAAGAGATAGCTGGCTGCTCACTTTGAATGGCTGTGGAAGGTAGCTAGGTGTATAATACTTTTTAAATCCCGAAGGCTTTCTTTTTTTTTTCCTTTTTTCAGTATACTATTCTGCAGGCAGGCTGGCCTTGAACTCATTGTGTAGTAAGGATGACCTTCTGATTCTCCTGCCTCCATCTCCAAAGTGCTGGGATTACAGGTGTAGGTCATCACATTCCATTTATGAAGTGCTGGGGATCAAACCCAGGTCTTCATGCATGTTAGGCAAGCATTCAACCAACTGATCTGTAGCCCCAGTTTCATGAAGGCTTATTATCATAATATTATAAAACACTATCCACATAGGAATGTGACTGAAATATTACTACTAGTTATAATAACTTACTGCTATATAAAAATTTGTGTAATATACATGCATGCGAAAATATATACCTATGTGAACATGTATGTAGGCATACATAAATAAATGTTATTGTTTGATTCTAGGAAACTTTATGTCCTGTTTCCTCAGGAATTTCATGTAGCTAAATTGCTACCATTATAACCACTTTGCTTTTATATTGTTCCACCTCTGTGTCTCTCTTAGTTCTCCCCGGGACATAGACTGTGTGCTTAACTGAACAAAAATGTCAACAAGCTGCTACTTATTTTATTAAACAGCTTGAGCAGAGATGTTTGGTCTGATTGCTGAAAATTGTTAGCTTATCATTGAACTGCCCGGATGGTTCTTATTATTCAATTTGCATTGCTTACAATAATAATTATTACTCCATAAAAGAGCATGATGCTTTTATTTGTATAATTGTTTCATTAATAATTTAATTGGCTATTATACCCAAGCAGTTCTGCAGCACATATATGAAGATGCTTAGAGATCAGCCCTGAGCACCTTAAGAATTCAGAATGGAGGTGTGAATTGTAAGTCTTGGAGAGAGGGTGGGGTGTAGGCAGGCCGTTGGCCTTGACATCTGGTTGGCTGTTTGTACCTCCCCGCCCTGTATTTATTTCTGAGCATTTTATTGATTCAGTGATGGTGGCTCTGACCTGGTCCTTTTAACATCCTGGGAGAGTAGCTCATGCCATAGATATTTTGCTGACTAAAATGGCTAGGTTGTACTGATTTATAAGTTTTTAAAAAAAGCAATAAGGGCTAAAACAGTAAATCTGACCTGGAATGACAGAATCAGTGGGTGTGTGTAAACAGCCTCTATCTTTATCCATGAGGCATGTTCTGGAAACAGTAAAGATTCTGTTAGTTAGTGGGTAGCTGATTCTCCCAGGTGCATCACAACTGTATAAAACACATGTGTTTTATTATGCCTTCCTATATAAAAACCTTAGTTTGTGGACCTTTTAGTGTAGAGGAGTCCTATAAGTTTTGTCTTAAACTTATGTTTTATATAGTAAATAAAATGATGAACTGAAATATGCCTTTGGAGCCTGGACATGATGACACTCAGGAAGCAGAGACAGGCAGATCTCTGTGAGTTCTACGTCAGCCAGATCTCCATAGTGAATTCCAGACCAACCAAGGCTACATAGTGAGCCTCTGTCTCCAAAAAGAAAGATGCTTTTGGATACATGAGATCATGGGAGCCAACCTGACTCTGGTGGATGTCAACTCACAGTGATGGTCAAAGGATTCTATTTTCTTTTTAAAATATTTTATTTATTATTATTTTTATTTTATATGTATGAGTATATTGCCTGCATGTATGTAAGTGCACCTGTGTTGTGAAATGCCTATGGAAGTCAGAAGAGTGTGTCAGAATCCCCTGGAACTCCCCTGGAGTTACAGACAGTTGTTAGGCACCACGTAGGTACTGAGACTTGAACCCATGTCTTCTGCAAGAGCAGCCAGTGCGCTTAACGGCTGAGCCATCTCTCCAGCCCCAAAGGATTCTATTTTCAAACAGTGGTAGGATCTAGAATCGAGGCTACCAAGGGTTATATGGTAAGAAAAATAAGAGGGAAGGGGTAAGGAAGGAAAGAAGAGCGGGAGGGGAGAGGGAGGGAGGGAGGGAGGGAGGAAGGGGGAAGGGCCGGAGGGGGGAGGGAGGGAAGGGAGAGGGAGAAGGGGAGAAGGAGGGAGGGAGGGAGGGAGAGAGGGAACATCCCATGGAGGAAGCTTTCAATATCAAATCTGGAGTTTGTGAAAATTATACTCTCCGTCCCATGCATGGCCCATGCTTTTCAGCAGGTTCTGTTTGTCTAGCCTTTGTCCCTGACCTTGTGCTCACCAGGCTCAGGAAAGGAAGTTTCAAGATCATTACAGGGATTTTCTGGAGCTCCATCTCATGATTTACCTTTCCAAATTAGCTATTCCTAATTAAAATTGTGCTCATATCTTTAACCAACAGCCGAGTTCCGGCACTGTGAACCCTAGGGGTACATAGTCTATATTGATGAAGTTAGGCGTGTAACAAAGGATTGCCCATTTGGAAGAAGGTTACTCCTGGTAGCCAAATTGTCCATATGTACAACTTGGGTCATTGGGTGACAGGCATAAAATAATGAAGTTTTATTTCTTGCTTACTCTGCCAATCTGCTGAGGCCAAGGACTGGGCTCCTGTTATTCTTAGTCCCATTCCTGGATCAAGGTGTCCTAGGTAGTTTGTTAGCACCATCTTGACATAACCAACAGACATCTGGGAAGAAGGAATCTCAGTTCAGGGATTTCCCAAATCAAATTGGCTCGTGGCCATGTTTGTGGGGAATTGTCTTGGTTGTTGATTGATGTGGGCCCAGCCCTTTGTGGTCATATGATCCCTGGGCAGGTGATTCTAGGCTGTATAAGAAAGCTGGCTGAGCAAAAACCAGAGAGAGCAAGTCAGTGAGCAGTGTTCCTCCAGCTCCTGCCTTTAGCTCCTGTCTGACTTCCCTCAGGATGTGCTGTGACCTGGAACTGGAAGATGAAATAAACCCTGTCCTCCCTAAGTTGTTTTTGGTCAAACTAGAACACAAGGCATGTGAGACATTCCCATCATTGCTGAGGTGAGGAAGAAACTGATCGTTTATATGCTGGTTCTTGAAGGTAGTTGTCCAGTAGTGACAGGCCACGTCCACCCACATTTCATTGGCCAAAGCTAGTCACGTTCACTGACTTAACTTCACATATGCGGGGAAATGTTATAGAACCAGATTCTTAAAGGAGAAAGCTTGGGTCTTTCTAAATAGTCCTATGATGACTGGAGCTAGGCCTTCGGTACTGTAGACATAACTCTGGAAAACCTCAGACTACTCAGAGAACACATAGAACCAGTTAGGATCTGCTAAAGTTTAATGCAGACAACTGCTTTGTCCCCTGAGATCCCAGCAGCTCCTGCCTAGCACCTGACTACGTTGTAGATGGCTGCATCTGCTAGAGAAGTGAGGCTCTCGTATGAAGACAAAAACTGATTAGAATTGATGAGAGAATCCTTTACATCTTTCCAAAGCAAATGAACCAGGCTCTTGAAGTAGGGTGCTTCAGCTCTCTGTCTTGCCAAGGAGTCACTCGGGGCTCCAATCTACCATAGCCTCATCTCACACAGAAGGCTTGAGCTGAGCATGAAGTCTCATGCAATGTTGCATTGGAGCCCTCTAGCCTTCCTCTTCCCAGCCAACCAAACAGCCACTTCTAAGCTCCTCCTACACAAGAAATCTGGGCCACAGTCCTTTCATCTCTCCTAGTGGGTGTTCACTGTGGACTGTCCCAATGTGTTCACTTTCTTTTCAAAATGTCTTTCATGCTTCATTTTTCTTTTCTTTATTTATTTTGGTATTTTTAAGACAGGGTCTCCCTGTAGCCCCGAATTGCCTGGAACTCACTATGTAGATGAGGCTGGTCTTGAACTCACAGAGATTTGCCTGCCTCTGCCTCCCAAGTGCTGAGATTAATGCATGTGCCACCACACCTGGCCCTCATTTTTCTTTTTAAAAAAGATTCTATTTATTATTTTTATTTTATGTGTTTTGAGTGTTTTGTTTGCATGCATGCAAGTGAACCTGTGTGGGGCAATGCTCACAGAGGTCAGAACAGGGTGTCGGCTTCTCCTGGAACTAGGAGTGATGGGTGGTTGTTAGCTGTCATGATGATGCTGGGAACCAAACTCAGGTCCTCTACAAGAGCAGCCAGTGCGCTCAACCACTGAGCCATCCCTCCAGCCCCTATGCTTCATTTTTCTAAGTGGTCATCTTCTCATTCCTTCACATAGGAACAACCCGGTTGGTTTGGGCATCAGTCTTTGCTCATAGTTGAGTAGTGTGGAAGAATCCTTTCACTAATGAAGAAGCTCGTATTTCCTTGTCTCCCCCCACCTTGCTCTCTCCTTTCCCACTTCCTCCCTTTTCCCTTTCTTTCATTTTCTTTGTTTCTCACTTCTGTTTGGAGTGCCAGGGCTAGAGCCCAAGGCCTGGGAATATTAGGTAAGAACTCTCTCTCCCTGGCCTGTTCTGAGGCCCTTGCTGAAGGGCTCCAGTTGGATCAGGATGCTTGGGTCCTTTTTTATGTTGCTGGCATAACAAGTTCTATCAGGACTTTAGTTTTATCCTTCAAGGTCCCCAGAAGAATTTTTGTCCACAAAGAGGGCTTTCCTTCCCCAACCAAGTCAGTCATCTGGAAGGCAGCCAGGAGTTGAGTGGGAGCATAGAGGACTCCAGAGGAAAAAACAGCTACCTCCAAATCCATGCATTAAGCTTTAGCAGAGCCTCGCTGCTTTAGAGTTCTTAATGTAACCACATTCCTAATTAACTCTGCTTTCTGATCCTCTTTTGCAGATGAGAACACTAAACCGAAAGAGGTTAAAGCATTTGCCTAAAGTCTCAGAGCTCGGGGCGGTAAAACAGGTTCCATGATTCTGCAGGGGGCGTATAATCAGCACACATGATGGTAGCATTGAGATAGGGAAGAAGGTCCCGCAGCATGAAGGGTTCTTTTCACGACTCAGAAGAGAAAGAGGTCGTAATGGTGGGATGGTGGCACTCTCAAGACCCAGTTTTGTGCTGAGTTCCAGCAAGTGCATTGTTTGGTTGTGAAATCCCAAGTGGGACAGCATTCCCTGCCTCTGCCAAGCGAATGACAAGTTGCAGACCGCCTAGCTTAGCTGGTGTGTAAATAGGCACTTACGAAATGCTTTTTTTGCACAATCGAGATGAAACCTCGAATCACTCTGTGTCATGATGATCAATTTGGTTTTGCTATGCTCCAGTAGGATGTGGATAATCTCAGGAGTGTCCCAAACCAGGAGCAGGGCTTTGCCTGAGGACGTAGCTTTGTGAAGAGTGGTTCCCGCTTGGACACCATAGGCCAGCTCGCTTCTTTTACCACTACCCTCCATTGGGTCTACACTTTAGTTGATAAGGGCATGGGGATGCGCGTAGCAGCCTTGCTCAGAAGACTCCTGCAGGTTCGGCAATGCAGGCACTGCTATGGTTTGATTATGGTTTGTTCTCTCCAAAATGTGTGTTGAGATTGGATTGTCCTTGTTGGGTTAAGAGGGATGTGTACATACCATTCTGGCAGGATTCTCTGTCTTAGGTGACTGGGTTAGCCACCAAGGGAGCCTCTGTGTGGGTGGGGTGGGGGTGTGGGCATGCATACGCTACAACATGGGTGTGGAGTTCAGAGTACAACTTCGGGTGTCAGATCCTGCCTTTGACCTTGTTTGATGCAGGCTCTCTCTGTCATTTGTCATGGTGTACACCCTGCTAGTTGGTCTGCAGGCATCGGGGATTTTCCTGTCTTTGCTTCCCATCTCATTGTAGGATCTAGGATTACAGATACGTGCTACTGTGTCATGCCGGCTTTTCCATGGGTTCAGGGTATTTGAACTCAGGTCTTCATGATACTCATGCATTTCCTCACTTCCAGAACCATGAACTTGAATAAAACTCTGTTGGTTATACAGCACCCAGCCTCAGTTACTCTGTGATAGCTGCAAAAATCAGCCCAGGGAAGGTACCATTTCCATCTTATAGGAGGAGACAGTGAGACTTTGTGGGATTTACCTGAAGCCACACAGCATCGTGAGTAGAAGACTTTGGAGACCCCAAGACAGACAGACAGACAGTGCTCTCTTTCACCCCAGCGCTTCTCTGTGAACTCCTCCATTCACACACAGGTAGTGATGAGGGCTCACCCTGAGAGTACTTTATCTGAAGCAGAATTTTCTTTTATAAGGAGCTTTCTCTCCCAGTTATATAAAGGTCTGGGTCTCTGAGGGAGGAAGGAGGAGGAACACGAGGCCTCACCCAGGGGACCCACTTGGCTGTGAGTCTAAGTGAAGGCTGGAGATAACAGGAACAGGAGGAAAATGCCCTTGGACCTCAGGCATTTTGGAGGAGGCCTTTCTTTATCTACTAAGCAGCATTTCCTTTTGGCTGAACCACAGCCTGGCTTTTGGGCCAAGCATGGTGCCAAACACCCCCTTGTTTCTTCGGCTTCTGGTCCCCCGCAGGACACTTGCCTACCTCAGGAAGAGAAGAGCTCCCTGGTCTACCTAGCAGAGCTGCAGGGAGAGGGAAAGAGGGGCTTGGCCAGGGGTCTTCACTCCGTCCCGGTACCTTGAGTCTGAGCATCTTAGGGTAGTCCCAGATCAGACCCCTGACCTCAGTCTTGTCTATAGTGCTGGCACAGCATCCAGCTCAGGGTAGACTTGAAGCTCTTTAGGGGACCCCGGGTCTCCATTTATTTTCACCTGTAAATTAAAAACAAAAAATACCATTTCATAAAAATAAAGAGTACAGTTTTTTACTTGTCTGGCTGGTTTGCAGTTTTTGAGGCTGTCCAGTTCGGGGGTGAGGGACCGCAGAACAGCACCTCACTCTGTTGACATCTGAGCATATTGGTAGAGTGCCTAAGGAGGGCATTTGACAGCATCGACCAAAATTTATATTGCACAGACCGAGAAAGCTCACTCATGCCTAAAAATATATCCTATGGAATTTTTTCCCCCACTAAAGTAATGTTATCTTAATATTGTTTATAATAGTGACAGCAATTGGGCCCAGCCTCAGTCCCCATCATTGGGGGCAGCTCAAAGAACAAGTGATTTGTCCTGGCACACTGGGAAGCGTTTAATGGAAAGAGTACAAAGATATAACAGTGACAAATAATGCAGATTTCCTGAGAGCCATCTCCTTTCTAAAATCTTACACGTTGTGTTAGCTTTCTGCTACTGTAAGAAATATTTAAGATGGGCTGGGATTCTGCTCAGTGGTAGATCACTTGCCTGCCCCTTGTGAGGCCTGAGGTACAGCAATTTCCAGTACCCCCCCCAAAAAAATAGGGACCGAATAAATAAATACCTACGAAAATTAGTTTAGAAAGAGAAAGGCTTCCTTTTGGCTGCAGGTTTGGAGACTGTAAGGCCTGGTACACTGGTTCCATTGCTTCTGGGCCTGTAGTGAGGCATCACAGCTGTGTGGGAATGCATGGCCAAGGAGGCATTCCGTCTCTTGGGATGTAGGAGAGAAAGAGAGAGGAAAGGGTGAAATTGCAGCATACCCCTCTAGGGGAAGCCCCCCAGTGACCGAACGTCCTTCTACACTGCCCAGCGTCTCAAAGCTCCACAGTAGCGCATGCTTGGGGGATTAAGGCATTAGCATATGGTATTTGGGGAACATTTCACACCCCAACTCCTGTATATGTGCTAAGTCATCTGTACCTGTTTTACAGATGAGAGGACTAAGCATGGGGAAATTGTGTAACCGTGTCAGGGTTGTAGCATAGGATGAGGAATTCAGAGCAAGTATCCGGAGTGGTCCATCATGAGGGAAAAGGTGAGTGCAGGAAAGCAGGTGTGATGGTGAGTGTTAATTGTCAGTTTGACAAATCTAGAGCCACGTGGGAGATGGGCCTGTGGCCATGGCTGTGGGGACTGTCTTGACGACGTTAACTGATGTAGGGAAGTGCATCTTAATGGTGGACTGGGGATCCTGGGATGAGTGAAAAGGACAGAGGGAGCTGAGCACAAGCTGAGCACATTCATTGCTCTCTGCGTCTTGCCTGGGATGGTGAGGTGACCTGCTGTCTCCGTCTCTTGCTGCTGTGAGTTCCCTGCAGGGATGGACGGGGAGCTGGAACTGTGAGTTAAATAAACCCTCTCTCCTCTAAGTTGCTTTTATCAGAAGATTTTATCACAGCAACTGGAAAAGAAACGAAAACAGTGGGATCCATATTTATATAAAAAATTCAAAGCACATATACGTGTAGACATATGTGCATGTATGCCTAAGTCCCCTCATTTTTAATAATTAGATTTTGTAAGATACATCCTAGAAAAAGTGGCTTAGTCATTAGGAAATGTAAGTAAGGAAGCAAGTCAAGAGGGACGAGGTGCTCAGGGAGGAGGGAAGGAGCGTTTTCCCTTCCAGGCTTTCCTTTTGCAGTTGCTGTTTTTTGAGGATGTGTCCATCTCTTGTTTTATCTTCTTAAATGTTTACATGGGCCTCGTCTACTTGGGTGGTAGAATCAAAGTCTATTAAAATTTACTTTAAAATTTCCTATATTTAAAAAGTGTAAGTTAGGGGCTAAGAGAAATGGCTTAGTGGTCAAAAGCACTGACTTCTCTTACAGAAGACCTGGATTTGGTCCCCAACACCCACATGGTGGTGCAACTCCAGTTCTGGGGGATCCACTGCCCTCTTCTGGCCTCAATAGGCACTGCATGTATATGGTGTGCTTAATATTCACACAGGCAAAACACTCCTACACATAAAATAAAAAGTAAAAAATTGTTTTAAAAATTATAAGTAACTACTTCTGTTTTCAAATGAAAAAGTTGAACATAACTGTCTGAAACATCTAGATGGTACTTGTGTAGTGTGTACCCAGCCCTGTTTCTTAGTGACATGAAATGAAGTCATATTCCCTGCTAGGGGACTCTCAGAGTCAGACCTAGTCCTATGCACACCTGGCCAAGAGAGCCCTGCTGGAACATGCTCTTTTGCTGGAGGGGATCTTGACTTGCTGGTCCAGCCTTCACTCTTCTCCAGTATAGTCCTATCTGCACTGGGATGGTGAAAGTCAGCGGAAAGAGGGTGAGCAAAGCTTAGAAGTCCCAGGCAGGCTCTGGAGAACTCTACCTTGGACCAGGTCCGAGGTCATTGCCGTCATCAGCGGTGATGTGTACCAAGGATGGAACTAACCCTTGCTTTATGGTAGATACTGTGCTATAGTTTCCACAGTGTCACCCCTAAGTGTCTGTGTGTTGAGAGTTTGGTCTCAGTGTGGTAACGTTAAGATATGAAGAGGCTAAGAGGTGAGGGCTGATACAAAATCATTTGGTCGCTGCGGGTACTGCCCTCAGAAAGAACCGGTTCTCTTGAGACCCTTGTTAATTCTTTCAAGATGTTTATTTAAAACAACAAGCCTGCGGACAGTGAGATGACTTAACTGGTAAAGGCGCTTGTCATGAAGCCTGACGACCTGAGTTTAGTCTACAGTACCCTATGTGGAAGGAGAGAATTGACTCATGCAAGTTGTCCTCTGACCTCCACACTTGTGCCATAGTATGTGCATGTGTACACACACACACACACACACTAACTAAATAACTGAAGAAAGAAAAATAAAACAGCCAGCCTGACCTCTCTCTGACCTGACTTCTTGATTTATCTTTTCATCTCTTTCCCTGACAAGCGCCCATGCTGTCATATGCTGTGAGGTAGCTCAGCTAGGAGCACCTTTGCCAGAGCCAAGTCCATGCCAGTACCATGCCCCTGAACCTACAGAACTGTGAGCTAAGCAAGTTTTTTCTTTGTAAAGCACCCAACCTCGAGTATTTCATTATAGCAATAGGAAACAAACACAGTGTGATCATTTATGCACAAGCACTGAGCTAACTGGTTTTCTCTCCTTTTAGTAGGTGAGGATTCAGATGGACCCTCTTTGTTCTGCCTCAGTTTTTCAGTGATGACAGCAGTGTACCCCACCACACTAGATACCCCCAAGGACAGCCTGGCAACTGGGACAATAACAGGATTGAGAGAAACTCCCAAGGGAAGAGTTAAGCTCGGAAGGAACATTAAGACAGTTAGCTGTCCCAAGCCCCCTGCAGCTTTCTATCCTATGCTAACGGGTTTGTTTAAACTCGAGGTCCCTGTGTCTTATAGTCTGTCACCCCAGAATGTCTACACCTCTGTTGCAGCCCTTACCACACTGGACAAGGCTATAATGGATTGTGTCCTTCAGTAGGCTGCAGGTTTCGGGAGGGAAGGTCTTGCTTCATTTTTCTGATGCGGTGTCTAGAACTGGCCATCAATTAGGACAAAAGTGTTTCTATATGGAAAAGTTTAATGTTTGTGGGCAGCACTGTAGTCTGAGCAGTCAAGAAGTGCTCAATGACAACTGGCATGAAAATACATCTCTGGTGCTCATCATGCGAAGAGAGAGGGGAAAGCGGAGCTTCATCTTAGTAGGAGTTGTATTTGGCAGTAAAATATTGGCCTTGGGGAGTTTGGATGAGAGAACTTGCTGTGCAAACATGAGGACCTGAGTTTGAATCCCCAGAACCCACATAAAAAGCCAGGCATGGCTGCATGTGTCTGTGAGCTTTGCACTGAGGGAAGGGGTAGTGGAGACAGGCAGCCCTCAAGGGCTTGCTGGCTGGCCAGCCTACCAAAACTGACCTTCTGGTTCTGTCAGAGGCCCTGTCTTAAGGAGATAAAGCAGAGAGCAGTAGAGGAAGACACCCAACATACAAACTCGCACACTTACAAGCGTGCACCACACACCATATACAATGGAGCCCCTGGAGGGATGTTACCCTGTCTTTGGTGCCCAGAATAGTAGTCCACCACCAAACCATCAGAAGAGTGCCAACATCTTATGGTTCTGGAGCAGTGATGTTGTGTGATGTACCCCAGAGACCGAGGCCTCAAGAGCCAAATGCAATGGGAACAATTTGAACCCAGTGCACTTGACCAGAAAGACCTGTTATGAGTTAGAATGGGTTGTTTCAAAATTGCCCACCGTGTACCAGGCATGGTGGCACACACTTTTAATCCCAGCACTCGGGAGGCAGAGGCAGGCAGATCTCTGTGAGTTTAAGGCTAGTCTGGTCTACATAGTGAGTTCTAGGCCAGCTGGGGCTACAGGGAAACCCTGCCTCAAAAAGGCAAAAAATAAAAATAAATAGATAACAATCAAGATTGTCTGCCCTGAAGCTTTCTAGAGGGAGGGGTAAGGGCTTGAGTATTTTTGTTTTTTAAATCCTCATGTCTAGAACTTTCTAATAGTGTCAGATTTCTTCTCCAACAGTGCATTGGAGGGCAAGAGAGAAAGGGAAATTAGAAAGGAAACGTGCCTTTGTGAGATGCTTTGGACAGCGTTGGCCTACGTGGACTTGATCTTGGATGGTCATTGGTAGCAACCCTGCTCTGAGGAAGAGGAGGAAGAACCTGACTTCTCTCTGCATAATCAGCGGACAGTTCACGGAAGTGGTTCTCTCTGTCATAGAAGAGTTCCTTTCCTTACAAGGCAGATTCCTGCTTTTTCTTGAAAGTTAACTTTTAGATTTATTTTATTTTATTTATTTTAGAGATAGGATCTCATAAAACCCATGCTGACCTCAAACTGGCTATGTAACCAATGATGACACTGGGGTTTTTGTTGCTGTTGAGACAGCGTCTCACTATGTCACCCGCACTGGCCTGCACGACAAACTTTCAAGATAGGCTGAATTCACTATGTAGACCACACTGGTCACAAGCTCGGGGACCTGCTTCTGTCTCTCCAGTGCTGTGATTACAGGTATGCACCCAGTTTGATTAATTTTAAGGAGCCTTCTAACAACGTGCAAGGCTTTCTTCCAGAATTCAGAGCATCCCACTGTATCATCGAGAAACATTTATGAGGTCAAAAGTCAATATTTACAAATCTTATTCCACTAGCCAGAAAGTTGGTTACCTGGAGTGGTGGCTCAGAGGTGGGGGAGGGGGGCGGGAGAGTTCAGTCATCTCATTCAGTGCTGTGAGTCTAGAGCTCCATACCAGTTTCCTGGGAATTCAGATGTCTTGTGCAGTCCAAGTTTCCTATATGTTGGCCTTCAAGTTCTAGAACACCTTTGACTCCTCTGTCCTAGCTTCCCTCTGTCTAACCCTAACTCACCTCTCAGTGACTGTCTAGACAGCTGCCACTGGACTCTTGACTAGACCAGCCTGGGTGTTGACATCTCTGCTGTCTACTCCAGACATTGTGGTATATTTCATACAATTTCCTAGAGGTCATGGTTTCCGTGCTTTATTGTACAGTGATGATGCTTTGTATGAGGACACGTTCAAAGATAATGAATGATATTACCGCCTGCCTTGGTGTTTAGCTGCACTTCATGAAATCATTAACAAATCCATGATTCATTCCTTAGGTGTTATGGACTAAGACGCGCTCCCTTGATTGGACCCTGATACTGGGAGTACAAGCGGCCCAGGTCCCCGTCCTGTGGTGTCTGCGTCAACAAAGAGATCTGTGATTGTTACTGGTGGACTGAAGGAGGCAAATAAGCTTTGGAGGTGGCTCTTGGTCTGGGTGCTGGTGATCTGGGGAGAGGACATTCCAGCGAGACCTGAGGAAGAGAGGATTTGGGAAACAAAGGGGAGCAGCCATCCTTGCTCCAGAGTGTGCTTGGTGGTGTGAGGTCATGCAGGTGGCTGAAAGCCTTCACCTCTGCTGTTTTGACATTGGAGGCATCTTGCCTTTTCTGTTTCACATTTTTTTGTTTGGCTTTTGAGACTGTCTCATTTTCTGACCTGGAATTTTCTATGTAGCTGAGGGTGACTTTGAACTTCTGATCCACCTGCCTCCATTTTCTATTTCTGTGGGAAGGGTTGGCTACCTACCACAGCTCCGTGCGTCTTCCCTGTGTTTTCTGAAACATTAAACTTTGATCCAGAAGTTGCAAAAATAGTACAAGGAGTTCGGAGGTACACCTGCTCTAGCTTTCTCCCATGGCAATATCTTGAATAACTATGGTCCATTATCAAAATCCAGAGACTGACCTTGGTGCATTACCACTGACTAGACCAGAGGCCTAGGCAGAGTTCCCCATGTCTGTCAATCACTGTGAGGTTGCTGGTACATTGTTAATGCATATATATCTTCATCTCTTTCAAATTTTGTCCTCTCATTGTTTTAAGAACATCTGTTATATTCAGCAAATTTAGTTAAACACCTACTATTGAACAATTCTGTGATGTATGCTGGGGTGCAAAGATGGATGATAAATGATGTAGGTGGAGGGCGTTGAGGGAGCTGAGTGATCAATGGCAAAAACCATCTAGAAAATACAAGTGGGAGAGAGCCTGGAGAGAAGTCTGGAAGTGAGACAGGATGGTCCATTCCAGTAATACCAAAGATGAAAGAGAATAAAATCAGCCAGGGTAGGAAAGTGGGTGTATAAGGGCCAAGGTGCCAGGTGGGGGCTCCAGCTTGACGCCTTTGTGTGCATCCGTTAATGCCCAGCCAGGATGGGAGCTGGCAGAATGTTTGGTTCAATGCTCTATTCATTTACTCCATGTTCTATCTCCCAGCATAAAGACAAAGCCTACTACGCACTGGTCTGTCCTGGGAGTGACTCGAGAGGCTGGCTGCTCCTGTTCCTCCTAGGCAGAGAAAATAACTAAGAAAGAACAGGGAAGCCTGCTCACCACACCCTCTGACACACCAGAGTTAGGCTGCAAAGTGTCTGTGTTTGCATATCATTGGCATTTGTTAGACAAGAAAAAACTAGGTGTGGGATGCTATTTAGATGTTTCTGTCAAGTTTGCTGAAGACAAGCTGGATTCCTGTTGGTTATCAGATCCCACAAAGACTTGACAGCACCAACCCACCAAGAAGGGGATGCTCACTTTTAATCCAAGCCCTTTGTATTCCACGCTGACCTTTCCAGAATGTCATTCTGGGGCCACAGCCTGTTAGACATGCCCCCAAAGCCTCTCTGAAGGCTCAGGTGTACTGCAGAACTCCCTGTCTTTAGAACAAAATGCAAGAAAAAGAAATCTTTTCCTTGCAGAGAAGAAGCCTAGCTTTCTTAAAGAAGAGCTGTGCCCTAGTGTGGTAGTACGTACCTGTATCCCAGCACTTGGGAGTTGGAGGCAAGAGGATCAGGAGTTCAAAGCTATTGTCTACTACATAGTGAATTCAGGGGCCTATGTGAGATTCTTTTCCTGTCTCCCCATCCCCCGAAAAATAAAAGAAGAAGAAAGAGAAAGGAAAGAAAAAGGAGGCTGGAGAAAAGGCTCAGTGGTTAAGAGCTCCACACTGGGCTGCTTAGAACCACCTGTAACTCCAGCTCCAGGGGATTTGATGCCCTCTTTTGACTTAGGCACTGCACTCACATGTATGATCTGACACTCAGACACAAACATATTCACACAAAATAATAAAGATAAAGTCTTGGGCTAGAGAGATGGCTCTGTGGTTAAGAGCTCATATCACTCTTCCAGAGGACCTGAGTTCAGTTTCCCAGCAACCATGCTGGGTGACTCATAACTACCTATAATTCCAACTCCTGGGGAAATCCATGTCCTCTGTCTTCCACAGGCACCTGCACTCATGTGTACATAGCCACACATAGACACAAACGGATGCACAGAGTTAAAAATAAAAACAAATCCTAAAAAAAAATTTTTTTAATGTAGAAAGGGGGGCTGGAAAAATGGCTCCATGATTATAAGAGCACCAGCTGCTCTTACAGAGGACCTGTATTCGAATTCAAGAACCCACATGGTGGCTAATAACCATCTGTACCTCCAGATCCAGGGAATCCAGTGCCCTCTTCTGACTCCACAGGCATTGCATGACACAGGTGCACTTATATACGTGTAGGCAATACAGTTATACACATTAAATAAAAATGATAAATAAAATATATTTTTTGAAAAACAAAGAAAGAACCTGTGGAGGGTGGAATCTAGATAAGTATACTCTGGGTTCCCAGAATTCCAGTGCATTCTAGATTGTCAGGGGCTCACCTCCATGTTGCCTAGCAGCTGCCAGGCCAGATGTGCACTGTCTTCCCACTTGCCATAAAGCCAAGAGTCCTGTGTCATTGTCATTCCAAGCAGATGTGTGCCATGCAGCCCATTGAGCTGAAAGGGACTCTGTGCTTTCTTAGCACGGGGTTCTGGGGTTTCCTGATGCAGGTCATGGATGTGCTTTCTAAATCCAGCTGGAACTTGCAAATGTAGGACAGACAGCCAAAGCTGTGGACAGTGAGAACAAGATGGCGCTGCTTCTCCTGCCCCATGGGCTCTTCTCTGGGGTGAATAGGTGCCCTTCCTCTCTATTTTCTAAATGACAGGAAATTGACTTCCATCGCTCTCCTTTGCTGTCTAGGCCGGGCTTTGTGTTGTAGTTTACCCTTGGCTCTGCCTTCTGCACATTCTAGAACAAGTTCCTAATCTCATCTGCCTCAGGTTCCCCCGTAAAGTAGTGCAGTGGGCTTGAGCCCGGCTTCTGGGTGATCCTTCTAACATCCATATGCTGCTACGGACAAGCTAATGTTTTGGTTGTAGATTTATATTCAGGCTGACTCAAAGGGCTCTTGTGATGACCCTGCTCCCTAGTGAGCTACCGGGTGTGTGGTCTATAGCATTCCCGCTTTTAAGGTTCCCAGCCTTCAGTGTTCTAAAATAGCAATGATGTCTTAAGACTGCTCTGTTAATTCATTACAAAGTCATTTCATGTGTCCCTGCTTCTTTTAAGTTTTTAAAATTTATTTTATGTGTGATTGTTTTGCCTGCGTGTATGTAAGTGCACCTGTGTGTTCAGTGCCTATGGAAGCCAGAAGAGGGTGTTGGATCCTCTGGAATTGGAATTATGGGCAGTTGTTAGTTGCCATGTGGGCGTTGGGAATCAAACCCGGGTCCTCTGCAAGAGCAGCCAGTGTTCTTAACCACGGAACTGTCTCTCCAGCTCCCCCTGCTTCTTTTAAAGGTCACATACTCTGTTGAGTACCTGGGGAGTATTCCCATCAAGTGTGATTTGAGAACCAGCGTGCAAAGCTTCCCTCAAAGTGGGCGCCTTTATCTTCCTAACTTTGCTACAGCAGCAGAGGGAGGGTTACTTTGCTAGGCTGCTTGGAGTGCTCACAAATGAATTTCTTCTTTTTCTGTCCTTTTCTGCTCAGAGAATAATCGACTTTGACTCTTGGCTGTGAGTGGTGCTGGGCTGAGCGTGGCTAATCTTTACCTAAGGGCTTTCTCTGCAGGGCTGGGTCAGCTGAAACTTGTTGCCACAGTCCTTGCTGGAACCTGCAGGGTTTAGATTGCTTCCCCTACCAAGGCGCCTGTGCAACCAGCAGAGCAAGAATTGGTGGTCGTCACTTGTTTTCAGGGTAACCAGAGCTGTACTTGAAACTCACAGACATAACAGCCAACTCCCAGTTAATGGTGCCCCTCCCCGCATAAGGAATGGGGTCGTCCTCCTGAGATTTGCTTTAAGAGCATTACATATGTGGTAGGTGACTATGGTTTACCCTTATGCTGAGTTTTGGGGACAGAACAATGTGATAGTCCCAGAAAAAAAATGTGCTTCAACAGAACACCCAAGACCCACAGGAGGAGCTGCTCTGTGGCTATCTCCAAAAGTGTATGACGCAAGTGGAGCTGAGGCCACGAGGCCCAGAGAGCCCCAGGTAAGGCAGAGGGAAATGATTCAGATGACAGGTGACATGGACAATGATGGATGTTTCCTAAAGGGAAAAAGCCCCGCAGGGTCTGGGCCAGGGAAGTGACAGGAGCCCCCTCTACCCTCTCATCTGACTTCTGATCACAAACCTGTTCCTCACTCTGACATCAAGAGTTATGTTCAGACAAGACAGATGTCCTGATTTAGCTCCACAGGCTTCTACGAGGTCAGTCACAGCCACTTCTTGTTTCTCCCCGAGTTCCCAAATGACGAATAGAAAAAGGAACGTAGTCTCCTCAGAGAGGATTCTTTTGTGTGTGGGGGGGAGTGGGGGCGAGGAGGGGGTTCCACAGATAGACCCATCTGTTTCTAGGACTGACCACAAAACAAAAGAAATTCAATCATCTACTGCTTTTTCCCACTTCCTGGGTGGGCACTGCTACTCCCTGCTGTCCAGATGCAAACACTGAGGTTTAAAGTGTCCTATAACTTGGCCAAGGTCATCCAGTTATAGTAGCGGAGCCAGGATTGGATGTTGAGCATTTGGCTCCAGGTTCCACGCCCCTGTTCCATGCTGGATTTTCCTGAGGAAACAGTTCCAAGTGTCAAGCAGCTGAGTCTGCCCAGACCTCAACAGTTTAGGCCAGGGCTGAATCAGAACAGTTTACAAACCTGCTGGTTCACTTTGGATGGTCTTCACGCCCTATCTGAACATGGCCTGGACAGGAAATGTATGAAGATCTCTGGAGACAATGGACCACTTGGTATGCTCTGAGTAAAGCTGCTTTAGAGAGGTAGGAGCACTCTGTGTTTAACAAAAGAGGCTGTTAAGACGTTGGTTATCAAGTAGTGGCTCCAGTGGGGCAAGTTGCAGAACTGTACTGTGCAACTTCAGGAAACTTGCTTTCTTTGTGCCATTTGTTTGGTTTGGTTTAGAGACAGGGTCTTGTTATGTAACCATGGCTGAACTAGAATGCACTATGTAGACTAAGCTAGCCTTGACCTGCATTGATCCTCCTGCCATTGATCCTACCTCCCAAGTGCTAGTATGCCGGGCATCAGCCACAATTGATGCCTGGTCTATTCGTGGGATTACTGGACATGCACAAGTCACAGTGTGAGCTTGAACTGTTGATAATGGACATTTTCCAGGAGCCTGTCTTAGGCCAGGCAGCCCACGCTGGCTGCTTCTTCTATATTAATCCAATATTCCGCGTGGTCCTGAAAGGTCCCTGTTGTTACTCCACTTTCTAGGAAAAAAAACAAGGCTCAAAGCAGCTGACATGCTGCACTCTTAGAGCCAGCTTTCTTGGCTTCTCTGCTTTTCCTTCCCACTCCATCATTTATTCATTCATTCATTCCATTTGTTCAGAAAGCACTGAATACCTACTGTGTGCCAGGATTTGTTCCCCTTTCTGGGATTGCCACAGGGAAATAGGAAGGTAGTCTCCTTAGAGAGGATTCTTTGTGGGGGAGAGTTCAACAGATAGACCAATCTGTTTCTAGGACTGACCACAAAACAAAAAAACATCAGTTGGCATGGTCTCTGTCTTATGGACTTTATACAATGGTGATATCCCAGAGTTTGGGATGCGAATTAAAATACAAAAAAAAGGTATATATGATAGGATGTGAAGCCTAGAACTTACAGGGCCAGAGCCTCTTTGATGGTTAGGATTGAATCAGGCATGTAGAGATTTGAGTCCCTAAGGTGGTTTAACTTTGTACTAGAGGTTGTTCAAGGAAAAATAGGATTGTAGCAGAAGATCCAGAGCAGGCTGGTTTGGGGATTGGCAGTTTGAAGTTCGAAGACTTGAGCTGACTTGGGAATAGGATGTGGAGGATGGGAGTCTCTGTGGTAGCCTGGTGGTCTGGATGCCTTGCTTGCCTTTACCATCCATTGGCTAGCACCCAGCTTCCCGAAGCTCATCCAGCAATGAGGCAGCACTGTACGCCCATCTCATGCAGCTGATCTATCATCCAGTGGGTATCAGCTGCCTTTGGAAGGTGGTTTAATATTTCTACCCACCTATCATATGGTGGCTGCAGTTATCATACACAAGTCATCCCTGAATAACAACCTTGCATTGCTCTAATTGACAGCCTCTAGCAGACTGGCTCATCCCACTGCATCAGAACGCACTTGCTCTTTCTCCCTCCCTGACCCTATATCTACCGATTATGCTAGCAAGGCACTTCTCAATTTGCCCTTTGCCCCGCTGTGTCCTGAGCTGAGGCCCTGGCTCTCTCCTGTAGTATTTTAGCAGATTCCCACTGAGTTCCCCTTTTCTGGAAGACTGGTCAGGGAGGGGTCAGGAGTCTGTGAACACCCTTGGGAATGCTTCACTTCAAGCCCTGGTTTGTGGAGGAGAAAGCTGGAACACAGCGGGCAAACTCGGCTGAGCTGGTTCCATGGGCAGCTCTCCTATGTTCTGTCATTCCCGCCACTTCCAAGAACAAAGTACCATGAGTCGTATGGGGGAATTTGAAGAGCTGGGATTTCTGAGCCCTTTGTCAAATAGAATTCATAGAACTGCACTCCAAGCCACCACTACTGTTCTAAAACATGTAAGAATCACACACTCCCAGTGCTTTTCCAGAACAAGGTAAGAGCAAAGAATGACGCTGGACCAGGGCTGGGATCTGGTGATAACTAAGCAAGAAGAAGACGGAGGGCATCGTGTTTTCACCAGTCTGATCACAAGTTATTGTTTACTGTGAAAAAAGTAGTAACATTAAAATCGCAGCTTGTGTGGAATTTCTTATGATAGAAATTCTGTTCCCCATGATCAGTGATGTCACTGTGTGTGATATTAACATAATACAACTTTACAAAACAGACATGATGTTGTCTCTGAGCATCTTTGGCCATCACATCGGCATACCTTGATTGTTTTTTATTTTGCTTTTGTTTTTGTTTGTTTAAGATGCAGAATTTCAAGATAAATGTGGTTACACACTCCTGTAGTCCTAGCACCTAGGAGCTTAAGGCAGAAGAATTGACATGAATTAGAGATCGTCTTGGTCTATGTTGAAAATGACAGGCCAGAGGGCTGGAGAGATGGCTCAGTGGTTAAGAGAACTGGCTGCTCTTGCAGAGGACTCAGGTTTGGTTTCTAGCACCCACATGGCAGCTAACAACCTCTGTAATGCCAGTTCCAGGGGATTCGACACCCTCTTCTGACCTCCTTGGGCATTGCTCAACACAGGCACACTTATACACACGCAGGTAATACACTCATACACATAAAAAGATAATAAATAAAACATGTAAAAACAAAAATATATACAAAAACCATCAAGAAAGCTTATCAGGTAAGGGTGCTTGCTACCAAGCCTGATGATCTAGGTTCAATCCCCAGGAACACCCAAGGTAAAAGGAGAAAACTGACACCCACAAGTTGCCCTCTGACCTTCACATACACACACTTTGGCATTTATCTGCTCCCTAGTCCCCAAAATAAATAAATGTAAAAAAATTTTTTTAAGATATGCAGAATAGAGGCTGAGGAGATAACCCAGTCAGTAAAGTGCTTGTTACATACACATGAGGACTGAACCTAATCCCTAGTACCCATGTTTAAAAGCTGGATGTGGGGCTGGAGAGATGCTCAGCAGTTAAGAGCAGTAGCTGTTCTTGTAAGAATGTGAGTTCAATTCCCACCACCCTCATAGTAGCTAAAATCCATAATGTAACTCTAGTTCTAGGGGATCTGACGCCTTCTTCTGATCATTGTAGGCATTGCACAATACAGGTACATTTTCATACATGCAGGCAATACACTCATACACACACAAAAAAGAAAACAAATAAATAAAATATAAGAAAAAAAAAAAAAAAGAAGGCTGGGTGTGCTGGTATGCACTGAAATCCTAGCACTGGGAGGGAGTGACTGACATCTCAGGAGGTCCCTGGCCAGCCAGCCTAGTCTACTACATCACACACCCAAAAATGTGAATGGTACCCGAGGTACAACACTGGAGGCTGAGTTCTGGCCTCACACACTCAGACCCACCAGCTCCCTCAGATTAAAGGTTTACATCACCATGCCCAGCTTAGAGGGATGTTTGTTTGCATTTAGACAAGGCTACTACTAATTCACAGCCCTCCTGTTTTAGCTGTGTCAGGATACAGGCATGCACCACCATGTTAGAAATTTTGCAACTAAAGGTGTGCGTGTGTGTGTGTGTGTGTGTGTGTGCACATATTCATGTGGATGCATGTGCTTGTGTGATCATGCATGTGGAGACCAGAGGTCATTCATCAGTCATTATTTATTTGCCATGTTCTTTGAGACAGAATCTCTCACTTGCATGGAATTTGGCTAGCCATGAACCCTGGGGACTCTTCCTGCCTCCACGTCCCCAATGCTGGGATTATAAGCACACATCACACCCAGCTTCTTACATGGGTGCTGAGGATCAAACTCAGGTCTGCATGCTTGCAAGGCAAATGCTTTACTAGCAACTATCTCATGAACCTTGTCCTCTCCATTTTTTTCCCTTCTTCCCTCCCCCCCTCCCTCCCTCCCTCCCTCCCTCCCTCCCTCCCTCCTTCCTTCCTTCCTTCCTTCCTTCCTTCCTTCCTTCCTTCCTTCCTTCCTTCGAGACAAGGTCTCATGTAATCCAAGCAGTCCTTGAACTCACTATTAGCCAAGGCTAGCCTTAAATGCATGATCTTTCTGCTTCCACCTGTCAAGTGCTAGGATTACAGGTGTGCACTGTTTTCCTGTTGTTGGGGGTGGGGTCTTCTGCAGCCAAGCATAGTTTTAAAAAGAGACAGCATTATCATTTGGTACAATTGAAGTTCATTTAAGTCTTGCTATCTCTTAGACAAATCACAATGGGTTTGAAGGTCTGTGGTAGAGTTTTAAATGGAAGTTTCTTGGAACATTTTTATTTCCCGGTTTTTCGAATCCTGAATATATAAGCTAGTCCCTTCCCAAGGTTTCCCCCGTGTCTTCCTGTTGGAGCCGATTTCTGGACGCTTGCCTGCTGGCTTTTGAGTGAGGGCGTGTCCCTGAGGGAAAGGCTGGTTTCTGAGCCCCACTGTCTTGCTGTCTCGGGGGTGGGGAGTGAGATAACCTGCTAGTTGAAGGGGGTGGGGAGTGAGATAACCTGCTAGTTGAAGGGGGTGGGGAGTGAGATAACCTGCTAGTTGAAGGGGGTGGGGAGTGAGATAACCTGCTAGTTGAAGGGGCGCTCCCATCTAAAGAGGCGTCCCCAGCAGGCCTTGGAGCCCTGCTTCCTAACCCAGATGGTCTCCCTGGCCTGGACACCTGGGCAGCAGCATGAGCCTGTCCTTTCCAGGCTGCATTAGTGCTGATCCCTGCGGGCAGGCGTTGGGCCTAGCAGGGCTCATTCCGGCCTCCCCTGGAATATTCCGGATAGAGCAAGGAAGCCCTTCCCTCTTGGCTCCACTCAGGCCGAAGCAGATCGAGATCTTTCTTTAGAAGTTCACTGATGGAGATATCCCTTGCTTCAAGACCAGATTAGAGACCAGCAAGATCGTTCAGTGGATAAAAGCACTTGCCACCAACGTGCCCACCTGAGTGGGGTCCCTGGGGGGCGAATGGTGGCAGAAGAGAATTAACTCCCTCCAGCAAGCCAGTCACTAACTCCGCATGCAAGCACACACACACACACACATGAATAAATGTAATAAAAATGCTATTTATTGTTTGTTTATTTTTGTGTCAGCATACAGCTTCAGCTGGCCTGGAACTAACCATGTAGACCAGGCTGACCTTGATCTTACAGAGATTCACCTGTCCCTGCCTCCAGAGGGCTGGGATTCAAGGAATGTGCCACCATATCTGGCTGAAAAATGCTTTTTAAATACCAGATTAGGAAGAAGCAAGGTGGTGCTAGGAAGGATGCTCACAGCAGCTCCTGTTCTCGGTGCCCTTGGCCCGTACTTCAGGACACACCTCACAACACCTTGACATCCTGGGGTTTAGAGCTCCCTGCCTTTCCCCCAAGTCTGGTTCAGGGAATGTCTGGTTCACTATCAGTCATTTACACAGTAGTATGAATGCAAGATAATGGTTTTTAGACTCTAGGAAATAGGAGATAAGGATTGAGCTTCAGGTGGGGGCTCTTTTTTCTCTTATGGTACTTGGGGTAGATCCCAGGGCCTTGTGCTCTGAGTCACACTCCCAGCCCTATGGAGGAGGCCTTAAGTTATGGCCCCTTCTCACTCCAAAATTGCTGTATGATGCCTGGGGGCATATGGTAGACTCAGGGAATTGATACATTTAGACAGGGCAGGAGAGGAAATAACAGTGTGCTATCCTGGAGTCAGAATCATTCTGGATCTCCACAGTCCCCAGGGCTAGGCTAACAAAGTTAAATATGTGCTAGGCATCTTTTTGTAAAATTTTATTTTATTGTTACTACTGCTACTATTTGTGTGTGTGTGTGTGTGTGTGTGTATGTGTGTGTGTGTGTGTGTGTGTGTGTGTGTGTATGTAGGGCATACAGCTTTAGTGAGTTGGTTCTACCCTTTCCCAGTGGGTTTCTAGGATCAAACTCAGGTCATTAGGTTTGCATGGCAAGCCCTTCACCCACCGAGCCATCTTGCTGATCCATGTCTTTTCAAAGTGCTTCCATCTGAACCATGTAAGATTCACATGTAGGCCTTTGAGATTTTTCAAATGGGTGGTGAATGGACTCAGTCAGATGTTAAGCCAGGCAGGTAGGGTGATGAAGATGTCGCCTGTGGGTCTGTCATCCTCCAGCTACCGTGACTCTGCCGCAGAGACCCAGAGATGGCAGCGGCCCATTTGTTCTGACCAGTTCTCAGGCTGATATCTGCAAGGTGACAAGTTACTGACAGGTAACACACACAAAAAAACCTGAACACCTATCAGTCCAGGGCCAGCCAGGGAAAGCCCTGTCCAATTTTACCACAGTCTTCAGACTCCATGTCGGGTTTTTCTAGGAAGTATGCCCCTGGTACACAGTCCAATTTAGGCCTAGGATCCTGGTTTGAAGAGTTACATTTCCTGACAATGAGGCAGGATATCATGTTATGAGACTATTTTGGCCTTACCTGGTAGCAAGCAGTTACTATCAAAGGCCACCCAGGGCAGGGCTCATTGTAGAGAACTCCATGACTGGTTCCATATTCCTGCAGGCTTGGCCTTCAGCCTTGTCTTAGTTGCAAAATGAGAGGCAGCCGGCAGTAGGTCTGGCATCAGTCATTCACACTCCAGTATGAATGTAAGATTCTGGATTTTCAACTCTGTGTATGATCTGGAGCTTAGTCTTTCTTTCTTTCTAGCATTTCTTTCTTCTAGCCCCTGTGGGTTAGTCTGAGGTCTCTGTTTACTCAATGCTGCAGTCGTCACTGTAAAAGAGACCTGAAGATGTACCCGTCTGGCTTCACTGACTGCAGACAGGGAAATGGAGACTGCCATTTAAGCTGATGGTGGGAGGATGCTGCTTCCAGCTATGCCATGTTCCATGGATACTTAGGAAGCAAAGGCCAGCCCTCGTGAGCTTCCCTGGTATGACCCACATCTCAGATGAGTGTAACTAGCAAGCCTTGAACATTATTTCTAAGGCCCAAGGAGCAGAGTCCTAAGAAACTGGAGAATGTTATCTTCTGGGACACTGTAGAGAAAGACTGTCTCCTCTTTCTTGATAGATGAAGACTCTGAGAGCCAGAGTGGTTCTAGGACTCACACAATGGCCCAGAGTCCCAAGGCAGACAGCACAGGCTCCAGCGAGTTTATCATGAAACTCCTGCCAGTAGGAGCAGAGGGAGGCAACAACCCTGGCACAATGGGCCTGTTGCCACTCATCAGTCCCCTGGCTCAGGATCCAGTAGTGGGAAGTGTTAAGAGTTGAGGCATGACCCTACCACCTGGCCTGCATCCAGTGTGATTTCCCTGACAAACTGGAAAGGGGTGAACAGGAACCATTGGCTCTGCTTCCACAGAGCACGTTCAGTGGCCAAGAAGAAGCGGCGTGGCCCATGTGATTTGAGTGACAGGGATGTGTTTGTGCTGGTCTTGTGCCGTGTCCTCTTGCTGGACCACAGGCTCCCACTTCTGTCCCCCATAGTGTGTTGATGTGACCTTTAGGCCACGTGGGAGACAATCTGGCTCTCCTCTGAGTGTCCCTCCGCAAAGAGGCTCCTGTGAAGAACTCTAACTTGCCCAGGAAGGTGCAAGTCCAAGGGCCAGGGCTGTCCGACCCCCACAGTGGGCTGGCTGAACTGTGTGCATATGGGATTGTGGATCTGGCAAGCTCCCCAACCACCTCTCCAAAGGAGAGTGCAGAATGCCCTAGAAGCTGGCCTCCTGCCTTCACAAACGCGGCAACTCCAAATGTTACCTTGGCATTTTCCTCCTCAAATCCCCTCTTGCTTATACCACAAGAAAACTGCGGACTTCCAAATTTCTGTGTGATTTCTCCATCTTCTCACAGAACTGTTGGTGACATGTTGAACTATCAAAGTCATTTCTTGGAAACGATGAACAAGGACTTGGAGATTGTAGTCATTGAGTATTAGAGACCCGGGTTTTATTTTGAGTCAAAGAAAAGAATATGAACCTCCATATTGTATATGTATTTAGGAAACTAATATAAGGCCAAGCATAACTAATATTAATTAACTTTGAAGAGGTATATGGATTTTAAAAGGTTTTGCAGGTTCAAAGGCTAGGGGCCATTCTGAGATAACACTGTCCATGAGAAACCGAGGCATAGGGAAGAGCTGGATGGAAAAACTGGGTCTGATCTATAAGACAAGAACGCAGGTGCACTGACAGAGGAGGATGCTGATCTTGCAAGGTGCTTTGCCTTTTGATGAACACAGAAAGCTTTTATGCCCACGTTCATTGCACAACGCACAGGGAAATACAGGAATCGACTCTGTTTTGACAACTGAGAAATGGGCACACACATGGTGACCCTACAAGACCCTTTGGGCAGAGAAGTAAGATTTGACCCAGGCTTTATTTTATTTTGCACAGAATATGAATAATTTTGCATCTTTTATTCTGTGTGACAAGGCTTTAGAGAGACTCAAGTGATTTCTGTGGTGCTCACTCTCAGCCCTGTGGGAAAAGAGGAAGAACATGGAGGGAAGGAGGACACAGCTCATTGCAGGGCATTCTGAAGTGGGGTGCGGCATGGTGGGGTGCAAGGACACGGCCCCTTGGCCTGTGGGAAAAGGTCTGTGAAAAGACTCGGATTGCTCTGCTTATCTGCGATTGAACTTGCTAGTAGAATGTTAGGAAGAACAATTCTTTTTTAAGAAGCAAACGTGAAACATGTTTTTTGAGACGAACAGTATATTGCTAATGTGTACATTCATTAAAGAACACTTGGAGAAGCCATTATTGACATTGCTTTGAACTACAGACACAGACAAGCCAAACAAAACAGGCTTGGTGGCAGAAGGACACAGATTCAGGCTCCGGTGGGGAGTGTTTCCTAGAAGTGTTGGTAATTCCCCTGAAGGCTATATTAGCTGCCGCCCAGTGTTTTGTAACAGAGCCGATGGCAGGGGAGGCTGTGGAAGGGCTTTGTACTGCCTAGTACAGTGCAGAGTTGCTCTATATCAGAGTAAATGTCAAGTCTAGTCTTCTTTGCTAAAACTCCTGCTGAAAGATTCCCCCATCTTCCCATAACTCACAAACTCATCTCTGTGGAGAAAACCCTAGGCTTTGCACTGTCATAGATCATTCGCGCAGGATATAAATGCGGATTACATTTCAAAGCGCCACCTGCCAGCACGTTTCCAAGGCCTTACTTATTGTCCAAGTTTCATTTCTGTTGCTGAGATAAAATACCCTGACCAAAAGCAGCTTAGGGGAGAAGGGGGTTATTTTAGCTCACAATTTCAGGTTACAGACCATCACTGTGGGGGAGTCCCAGCAGCAGGGGTTTGGAGCAGCTGGTCACGTTCAAGGTCAAGAGCAGAGAGAAAGAAGTGCATGCCTTCTCTACTCTTATACAGTCCAGGGCCCCAAACCAAGGAAGAGCACTGCACACTTTCAGGATGGGTCTTCCCACATGATTTAACACAATCAAGACAACCTCCCACAGACATGCCCACAGGCCAACTGGATCTAGATAGTCCCCCACCTAGACTCTCTTCCCAGATGATTCTAGGTTGTGTCAAGCTGACAGCTAAAACTGACCATCACACCTTTGAACACTCAATGACCCACCAATTCCTCTTTTAAGAATCAGCATAGGGAGATGAAGGTCTGTACTGCATATGGTTGTTCACCCAACAAGGTTGATAGTAGCAGAAAACTAGAATTAACCTAAACAGCCAAATGAGGGAGAGAAACTGTCATCAACTACAGCCTGTGACACCATGTAATCGGTCATTCGCTCTATAATAGTTTATTGAGCTCCTACTATGTGTTAGGAGCTATGTGTTAGGTACAGAGTAGGTGGGGAACACATGGTAACCACCAAGACTGATACATCTAGGCCCATATTCCAGAGCCCACGGTTTTGTTGTAGAAACAGATTCTGTGCAATAGGAAGTAAGGCAGGTACAAGAGGCCTATGGTCTGAATCCATGTTATTAAATGCATGGAAAACCATGGAAGTGTGAATTGCTACTGAGATGCAGAGCTTCTGGGCAATAGGATGTCTCTCTCTCTCTCTCTCTCTCTACTATTTCATAGTGACAACTATGATTTTTGTAATAGAAAGGTGACTTTCTGGGTTTGTAAGATAGCTCAGCAGGTAAAAGCACTTGCTGCAAGGCTTGCTGACCTGAGTTTGATCCCTGTGACCTAGGTGGTGGAAGGAGAGAACTGACCCCAGTGGTGGAACTGGGCAAGCAAAGAGGACACTGTAGACACCAAGTGTCCTCTGTGTATGACCGGAGGCCTGTGGGGCAGCCAGCAGGGTCCCACAGTCTGAAGTCTTTATCCCTTCTGCCATTACGGGGCAATGTCCCACAGGGCTTGTGAGGTGGAACAGCAGCCAGGCTACCATGCTGATGCTCCTCTGGGCACTGTTAATCTCTAGGGTTGGTCCTCTGGGAATCTGGTGGTGTACTCAATGGGAAAATATGTTTCTGAATTTGGTATATGATGATTAAATTAGGGAAATGCCTTTTGCTCAGTAAGTAAAACCCAGCTGTGACTAGTTTCCCTTGTGTAACCAGCCAAATCTCATTGCAATTCAATAAAACAAAACAATAACAGCTCTCTCCGTGGAATCCCACTCAGGTGCCAAGCCCTATGTCAAAGCACTTTGCAGACATTTGTCTGGCTAAGGCTCCTGACACCCCTTGAAATAGGGGTTTAGTACCCCTAGGGATCGCTTCTGAACTCCGAGGTCAGGAGGTCACCTGTGGTGGGAGGAACTGGGATACCGGACCCCAGGCCATCAGCTCTGAAGCAGTGTTTTAAACCTCTGCCCTGTGCTGTCTCCTACCCCAAGAGGTAACCTTGCCTGTGTCTTTAAATCCAGATGTCTGAAGCAGGAGCATGAGGAGATAGGAGTCCATCAAGCAGGAGAACACGGGAACTGGGGGAACAGAGACTGGAGAGTCTTTCTGGGGAGTTCCACATGGAGAAGCTAGTTGCGTTCCTGGGGTTGTCAATAATCATGCTGGATTTGGACAGGGGTTGGAGTGGGAAGGAGAGAAGCAACCACCTTCATACTGTACTAGCCTTTCTCCTGCACTTAGACCCAAGGGCAGCCCTTAACAAGTTTGTACTTGATCTCCCCAAAGCTTGATAGCTTACATGAAGACCTGACCTTGACTGTTTGTCTTTTTTTCAGTCTGAAAAGTTTTCCATGAAAGACTTGAGTTTTGCTTATTTGTCAGTATTAGCAGAGATGTTAACAGAGGTGTCCATGATACACTGATAGGAAAACTCAAGTCAAAATGAAGACAAAGATCATTTCTTTTTCCCATCCAAAGAGTGTCCCAGTATGATAGCCACTATTTTCAGGAAGTCCAATTCCTGTACATTTAAATTTCTTTGAGGTTTCCTATATATTATGACCAGATGAATTTTTCTAAAATACTGTTTTTATGATGTCATTGCCTACCTTCCCTAGAATATTCATCAACTTTCCATTGTCTGGGTTAAACTGAAACTTATAGGCTAGGAGTTCAGATTTCTCCATGATCTGGCTCTAACTTTATATTCTCAAGTATCTTCCCTGTTATTCCCTTGAATGACCCTTCTGCTCAGATCAATCAGTCTGCTCCATGGCTTTCTGAACATGCTCTTGACTTCTTAACTCTAAGCATCTGCTTTCCTTTTTTCTGAATTTTTGCTTTTGGGCAATATTCACACACACACACACACACACACACACATATATATATATATATATATATATATATATATATATATTTTTTTTTTTTTTTTTGTTTCCAGTGCTGGAGATGTAACCTAGGGCCTCTATACTATGCAGGCAATCTACCACTGAGCTATAACCCAAGCTTCTTTCTTTAAAAAAAAAAAAAAAAAAAACAGAATAAAATTGGGTCTAGGGATGTTGATCAGTTGGCAGAGCCTAACATGCATGAAGCCTGACAGTCCATGCCTATGACCACAGCACTCAGGAAGTAGAGATGGGGAAGTTTCAAGTTCATTCCCCACTACATAGCAAGATCAGGCCAGTCTGGGATATATAAGGCCCTGTCTCAAAAAAGCCGTAACCCATGAAACCTGCCTTGAAGTTCTCAGCCTTGGCTGATGACATCATTGTCCCTGTCATGTGCTACAGCCCTGTGTATATGGCTGTGGCTGGCTCAGTGCATTGCATGTCCTGGGCCTCTAGAGAGAACACTGCTCAGTATAGCCTGCTCCAGCCATAAGTGCCTCTGACCCTCTTGAAGGCAGACAGCCAGTCTTGTTCTAGGTCCAACAAGCAGATTCTGGGCAGTAGTGAAATATTTGCCATGCACTTGCCTCCATCACTAAGCGGCATGTTGTGAATGAAGTGGAATCAGAAGGGTGGAGATGGAGAGGCCTGCATGGCCTCCCAAAACAGAGGCACCAGTAGCACTGGAAGCCGAGTGTTCTTCTCTGGCTGTCATCCTTTCTTCATTAGCACAAGGTAGGGAGTGTTAGAGGGGTGGCAAATCTTCCTATGACAGGCCAGGGAGTAGACCTTCTAGCCCAAGCATCCTGTATGGACCCTGTCAAAAGTACTTAGCGTTGCCTCTGCTGGGACAGCAGCTTTGGACAATGCACTGAATGGATGTAATGTTATTTTAATAAAACTGTATTGGTAAAAACAGGCAATGGGCTGGTTTGGTCTGTTAGAGTTTACAGACCACGTACTTTCCAGGACTCCCTCCTCTCTGCTCCAAATGTTGGGTTAGCCATAAGAAAGTACGTGAGTCATAAAATAGCCATGTTGTAGGCTGGGCTTGGTGGCTCATGTCTGTAATCTCAGCACTGGGGCAGGAGGATTACTAAGGATTGGAAGCCAGCCTGGAAAACAAAGTAAGACATCCCTCCCCTCATTCCCCAAACAGACCAACTACCCAAACAAAAGCCATGGCCCTGCAGTATAGAATATAGACTAATATATAAGTTCTGTTCTTGACTGGGAAAGACTGACTGGTTAGGACAAGATGGGTTAGTTGTTCTTCATGTGATAGACTGTACCCGAACAAGCAACTGATAATCAGTCAGCCACAAATGTGGTGGTCCCAAGCAAGAAATGTTGGAAAGGCACTGAGAAGAATTCTGGGCGCAGAAGGCCCTCAACTGATCAGCCTGGGTGTTTGGACATTTGCTGCCAACCAGAATGTTCTGTTGGGCCTAGAATCTATGCCTGTGGTCCCCAGGCTCTATTTTTCACATCTGATCTGGATCCCACAAAAAAATCATAAATTCGGTGATTGTATTACCATAGACTCAAAGTAAATATGATGACTGTATTACCATAGATACCTATTGGGGCAGGAGTGAGGTTGCCATGTGCACAGAGGCAGCCCTGAGGACTGCAACTATAGCTAGCCTACTTCTACTCTTGAGAGGAGTTGGCAGCTTTGAAAATAAATGAACTACAAGGTGGAGCTCTCGTTCTGCCGCTCCATCTTGCAATGCACTTAATATACTTTTCTTTCTTTTTTTCAAAAAGCAAAATAAATGTCAAACCTGGATGTGGTGCCAGTTGCCTGTAATCTCAGCATATGGTAGAGGCAGGAGGATTTCTGTGAGTTCAAGGGTCACTTGGGCTATGTCCAGTGAGTTTCAGGTCAGTCTACCAAGTAAGACCTTGTTTCAGAGACAACAAAACAGAAGAAAAAGAAAAAGAAAGAGATATTAAATATCAAAACTAATTGCCAAGGCTTGAGCTTGGCTAAGAAAGACAGTGTGTTTTATGAGGGCCCTACAACCTAGCTGAATTTGGGACGTTTGTCATCCAAGTCCAGGAAGTAACGAGAGTCAGTGCAGTTTGTGCTTTTGGGGGGAGGTGACAGGGGGAACCCAGGGCCAAGAACAGGAAAGTATCTCAGTGGTCTGTTAGGAAGTTGTTGAAATTGTCAAGAAATTTTAATGGGGAAAATTTCATGGCTTTTGAAGACCTGAAAATGTAAAGTAAGAAAGGGACCATTCAGTGTTCCGGGGAGATGAGGTGGCTTTCATTTGTTATTTTGTGACATTGAAAGTAAAGGAATATTCTGTTAGCTTTTCTTGTCTTTCTTTTTTAACATTTGTTTGTTCATGTAGGGAGGGCACTGAGTGCTGTGTATGTGTGTGTGTGTGTACGTCAGAGGACAACTAATGGGAGTTGGTTCTTTCCTTCTGCTTTGTGGGTCCCAGGGACTGAACTTAGGTTGACAGACTTGGTGGCGAGTGCTGTTACCCACTGAAACATCTCACTGGCCTCTCGTTTTGTTTTTGACTCAGGGCCTGGGCCATGCTAGTCAAGCACTCTACCACTGAGCTACATTCCCAGTCCTCTTTGTAAGTTCTCAACTCTTATGGTAATTATTTTTAGTTTAAAAGATATTTATTTATTACTGTGTATGTATGTACATGCCACACTGCACATGTGAAAGTCATAGGACATGTGGAGTTGGTTTTTTCTACCTTTACCTTAGGGATGAACTAAGGTCACCAGACCTGCAGGGCAAGCACCTTCACTTAGTGAGTCATCTCACTGGCCAGCCCTTAATTCTTTTTAGTTTTGACATAGTAATAGAAAGCACTTGTGTAACATTTACCTTGTGGAATGCATCCTTTTAGGTACTTTAAATAGCTGTTTAATCCTCCTTGGAGTCTTATTGGGTAGATCATATAGTCCCCCTTTACGGGAGAACTTTTAGGCACAGAGAGCACATGCCGTCCTCAAGGCCTGTCAGTCCAGCAAGGGCTGCACAGCCTGTGTGCCTAAACATCTTGTCAGTTCTCCCTCATGTAACCCAGACTGGCCTCTCTCAAACTCACTGTAGCCAATGATAATCTTGAACTTCTGGTCCTTCTGCCTCCATCTCCTAATGCTGAGATTGCAGTTGCACACCATCACACCTGGTTTATGGGTTCTGGAGAACAATCCCAGGCAAGCACACACCCAGCTGAGCCGTATCTCCAGCCCTGGTCTTTTAAATCGGGAGGTGGCAGTAGAAAGGTAGAAAGTTGAAGTTGTCAGGTGTGGTGTTATGTACACATTCCTTTTATCTTAGCACTGGGGAGGCTGAGGCAGGAGGATCAAGAATTTAAGGCTATTCTGGGCTACTTAGTAGGTTCAAATCCACTGTGATCTATATAGGGAGACCCTGTCCCCCAGAACTAGGGGCTGAAGGTGTAGCTCAGAGGTCACTTGCTCAGCAGGTTTAAGTTCCTAGGTTGGATGCTCACCAGGAAAACAAGACAGAACAACAGGAGTGTAGCCTTCTTATGGCTCTGTTGATCAACCAGCTCCTCATACAAGCCTGCACTTGCAAAGCTTTCTGTTGCTTACTGGCTTTCATGACTGTTCAGTTGGCTCAGAAGACAGGCCACTATGGCAGATGGGGACAGAGGGAAAGACACTTCTGTGGCCTACCTCCATGTACTGTCTTCAATCCAGAGAGCAGACCTGTTTCTCAAAAGCTGGCTAAGCTGAGGGGCAGGTGCAGCAGATCAAAAAGCCTGCATGTGAATCCACAGTGAGAAACCAAATGTTTGAAGAAGACAAATGTGAGGAATCAGAAAGGGAAGCCTAGAGGCTCTGCCATCGGAAAAGCCAGCTTGCCTCTAGACTGGAGGCCATTGTAACTATAATAACCACAGGTTAGGGTTAATGATCTCAGTGTACTAGGCCGGGTTGGAAGAGTTCTTAGCTCTATGGAATTCCCCACTCCCACCCCCCATCTCCCAGATTTAGATACCCCCTTCTCACTTCCAGCCCCTCTCTTGTTCTAGAGGACCCTTTATTTCCTTAGAGATGTTAACTCAGCTCAAGCAGTGGCCACTCTACACACTTTACATATCTATACCCCATCCTGAACCTGCTGACTTAACAACTAGGATGGCCGTGCTCTAGTAGGTGGGGTATCTAGGAGGGAGGGAGGGGCTAGCCCTGGAATGTGATTCCCAGCTCCTGTAATTGTCTGTGGAGTCTGGGGTAACTCAGCCTCTGGTCCCAGCGTTCCCTTTGGTTCTGCTATTCATCATTACAAGAAGGTAAGTCACAAACTACTGTCCTCTTTTATCCTTTTAAATATAAAATGAGTGATAGGAAAAAATGGCAGGGCCTAGGCTCTGCCAGGAGTGTGGACCACACTGAGTTCAGGTAGCTGGAGTAGTGGACCTCAGAGGAGGTATTCTGAGTTGGTGGGGGACTTTATGCAGATATAGTTGCTATTAAGAATGGAAGGGTGAGGGGCCGAAGAGCCCAGCAAATGGGAAGTGCAGAGGCCCCGGAGAGCTGGCCTGGAGGCTGGGGGAAGAATCTGGGGAGAAGCAGGGCTGAGGAGCAAAGGAAGCCTGGTCAGGTTGACATTAAACTCAGGGCTTCCTTTCCTGCTTACATCCAGCACTAGTCCTCCTGTTTCTTCCTTGAGAGGGTAGCATCCAGCCCCACTGTGTTTGGCACTGTACACCTACTGTTCCCACGTGGGCTTTCTTGCTTCAGATCAGTCTATATCACCTGAGCCTTAATAATCCTGGAAGAGAAGGCCTGTCTCCCACCCTGAAGCTGTGGCTAAAAGATGAGTATAAGAGACCGAACTTTCAGCTTGGCAGCTGAACTGAAATCGGGATTCTGCTTCATTGGTTTTGAGATTTCCCTCATCCCCAAGCCTCGTGGGTGCCGCCAGAAAATGCCTCTGTATCAGAGAAGGGTAGTCCTACCTATCTTGCCTTAGGGGTGGCAGTCTAAGCTGTTCACTCCTAAGGGCCTCCAGGCCTGTTCTAGATTGCTTTAGTGTCAACTTGACACACCTGGGTTGAGGGAGATTCTACTGGGGACTTGCCTCCATTGGACTGGCCTACGGCCATGTCTGTGGGGTGTTTTCTTGATGAGTGATGTGGGAGGACCCAGGTCACCGTGGGCGGTGCCACCCCTGGGCTGGTTGTTATGTGTTGTATAAGAAAGCAGGCTGAGCATGGCCCAGGGGAGCAAGTCAGTAAGCAGCGTTCCTCTGTGGCCTATGCTTCAGCCCCTGCCTCCAGGTTCCTGCCCTGAGTTCTGGCCTTGGTCTCTCTTAGTGATCAACTGTGACCCAGGATATGTACGTGGAATAAACCCTTTTCACCCCAAGTTGATTGGAGTGTTTTGTGACAGAAGTGGAGTTGCAAACTAGAACAAGGTCCATTGCTGGCTCGAGGACCAACTCTACCTTAATGGAGGCCCAGGTTCCTCACTCTAAGCTGTACTTGTTTGAGAAAGCTCTTGGCAGAAGTAGAGGGAACAGCCCAGTAAACCTGAGCATGCACTGGCCACAGATGGGTGAAGTAGGCCTTGTATGGCTTGCTATCCTCTCAGTTTGGAAAGAATGTCAAATACAAATACAAAACTGATTCTAATTGGAAAGGTGTAGGGTAGTAGTACTTACCAAGCATAGGAAGCCTCAGTCTCTCCCTCCCAAACCAACACAACCCCAAACACAGCCAAGTAGAAGAGTCAGCACTTATTTCAAAGATAATAGAAAACACAAAAAAGTATGTATTTAAGAACCTGAGAATTGAAATATCAAAAAAATCCAGAAAAATAATGCGCTGCTTGTCATCATCTATCTGGTGTGCTTCCACGGTGCTTGCTTGGTTCCGCCTTTTGGGGCTGTCTACATCTTAATTTCTTTATATAACCCTGATTTTGGAATACTGTTTTCTACAAAGAGAATAGTAGAATAATTTGTTCATTACTCTGGCGTGTTTGGTTGGGATTTGTTTATTATTATCGATTTTAAAAAAAGTTAAGGAACTGGAGAGGTGACTCAGTGATTAAGAACACTGGCTACGCTTGCAGGGGGCCCAAGTTCAGTTCCCAGCATAGTCACAGTGCCTAACAACCATCTGTAACTCCAGTTCCAGAGGATCCAATAACTTCTTCTGACCTTCGAGGGCGTTGCACAACACAGGTGTGCTTATATATACATGCAGGCAATATCCTCATACTCATAAAAGTAATAAAACAGTTTTTAAAAAGAAAAAGAAAAAAAAGAAAGATGTTAAGCTTCACGACTGGTTATTGTTAATACCATATAAATAAATATTTTAGGAAATACTGTCAATTTTAGCAAAATCTCTTTTTTACAGCGTTTACATTTTTTTTCCTTTTTTTTTTTTTTTTTGTATAGTGGTGACTAGTTATAAACATTAAAGATGCTTATTCAATAGAGAAGGGATCTATGGGAGACACAGGGTCTCATGTAGCCCAGACTAGTCTTGAACTCGTTACATAGGTCCATCTCCAGGTTGTCCTTAAATTTCTTGTCCTCCTGCCTCTGCCTTCTAAGTGCTAGGGATGCATCACCACATCTAGTTTGTGAGACACTGGGACTGAGCCCAGGGCTTTGTAGATTCTAGGCAAAAGCACTAACAACTGAGCTATAGTCTTTGCCTGGGAGACAAGTCTTGAGCCTTAAGCTTCAGTGTTTTATGTTAAGTCCTCCCATGAGCACTCAATAAACGTGAATTTGATTATATTTTTGTTATATTTATTGGCTGTCATCTTTTGTGATCATTAAAGACTGTGTTCTCACCAGGCATGGGGATACAGGCCTATAATCTCAGCAGAGGCAGAAGGATCACATCAAGGCCAGCCTGGGCTACACAGCTTGACCCTGTCTCAAAAAATCAAGGGCTGGGAGTGTGGTTGGAGAAGGACTCGGGGTCAAGAACCAGGGTCTTGCAGAAGACCTGGGTTTGATTGCCAGCACCCACATGGCAGCTAGCAACTACCCACAACTCCAGTTCCCGGGGTTAGATGCTCCCTCTTCTGACCGCCGTGGATATTGCATGACATGGGTGCACCTAGCTACATGTGGGCAATACGCTCATTTAAAACAAAGGAAAAACGAGGGCTGGGCATTGTAGCCCAGGGATGGAAAGATTGACTAGTATGGCCGGGCTCTGGGTTTGATCCTAGCTGGCAGGCCTGGGGGTGGTTTGTGCCCATGCATACCAAATTCATTCTTGGTCATCCAACTGTCATTCATTCATTCCTTATTAACTATTCTTTTACTTTGATCAACCTGCCTTACATTAGCTTCTGGGTGCATTCTGTGATATAAAACCTGTGTACCTCAGGGGAACTGGAGAGGTGGCTCAATGGTTAAGAGCATTGGCTGCTCTTGCAGAGGATCTGGGTTTGGTTGCCAGCACCTACATGGTGGCTCACAACCACTGTAACTCCACTTCTAGGGGATCTGATGTCCTCTTCTGACCTCCATGGGCACTGCACACATGGGTACACTTACATACATGTAGGCAATATCCTCATACACATGAAATGGATTGGATGCCTGGGGATGTAAAGTTGAGATACTGTGTTCGCCATTAATTACAAAAAAGAAAAAGCAATTAATGTAGCCAGGTGTGGTGGCTCATCTGTGTGATTCCAGTGCTTAGGAGGCTGAGGCAGGAGGATTGCTATGAGTTTGAGGGCAATTTGGGAAGAAAGAGACTGTCTCAAAAAAACAAAAACACATAAAATGGGAATGATCCCAGCTTTCAGTTAAACTCTAAGACCTCAGTGAGGGTCATGTTTGCCTCGGTTAAACACACACCTGTTTCCCTCCATTAGCCATGGATTCTCTGCTATTAATCTCCATTCATAAATTCTCCGTTCATCAGCAGGACACTATGAACATGGCCATACCTTACTCGTTAAGCCATGCTTTAAAATGCCCACTGATAGTTTGTAATTTGGCTTTTTCCTCTTAAGTCATTTCAGTCTTATCAAGTGTAGTCATTAAACTTGTCAGAATATATTTCTCCATTTTATTCTGTTAAATGCTTTACTGTATTAGAAACTTCCGTGAACAGGAAATGAAGAAGCTGGCTCTGTCACTGAGAACATGGCTGTCTGTCACAATTGCTTTGGCATTTGTTGGCTCTTGTATGGAGTCCTATCTGGATGGTCTATTCTTAGCTATTCTAGAATCTCTGTTGTTGATGGTGGGGCCGAACTCACCCACACCACAAAACTTAAGAAATATGGGATGCTTTTGGAAGGGATAAGAAACTACAAATGTGCATCCTAAGTCATTTTACTTTCTTGAACTGCAGCTGAGTCATTAAATTAGCAATTTGTTTGATGCCACTAGTGAATTCTTGCCTAAGGCTAATCATGTAGATACCATTTTCCCCTAATATTAGTACATTTGTTTATGTGTTTTTGTTTTTTTGAGGCAGTCTCATTCTTCCCAAATTGCCCTCAAACTCATAGCAATCCTCCTGCCTCAGCCTCCTAAGCACTGGAATTACACAGATGAGCCAACACGCCTGGCTACATTAATTGTTTTTTGTGTGTGTATGTGTAATTAATATAGCCTTTTCTGGCTAGTGCTGTAAAACTAAGAATATAATTAATAAGTGAATAACTGCTTAAGAACCTGGCATGGTGGTATATCCCAGGACTCAGAGGTAGAGGAGGCAGATCTCTGTGCATCTGAGACCTGCCTGGGGGGGGTGGGAGGGTCCACATAGCAAGTTCTAGGCCAGCCAGAGCTACATAGTGAGATCCATTCATCAAAAAAAAAAGAAAAAAATTTCTTTTAGATAAAATGATAAGACAGGGCAGTCAAAAATTAATAACTTTCTTCTCCGGGTGCTGGGGATGTAGTTCAGTTGGTAGTCCTTGCCTAGAAGACTTAAAGCCCTGAGCTTGATCTCTATTATCACCACATAAAGCAGGCATGGTGGAGCATGTCTGTATTCCCAGCACTTTGGAGATAGAAGGAAGAAAATCCAGAAGTTCAAGATCATCCTTGCCTACATAGCAAATTCCACACCAGCATGGGCTATATGAGACCCTGGTGCAGAAAATGGAAACCAAACAACCAACAAAGCAGCCCTAAACCAATCCTTTTCTTCCTATTCATGACCAAGATAAATCAACAGTGGCGGATGTGAAGGCGGGGTCCTGGTGTAGTGATCGTTCCTTATGCACAATCAACAGGGTGTGCTCATTCATTCAGTGGTGACCTGGAAATTGCAGACAGGGCTTACTCCTATCACACTTGATGTTGGTGGTTTTGCTGGAATACTGGTATCACAGGGAAGCTGCAAGAGTTTGTATGTGGAGTGGGGCGGGGGGAGGGGGCTGGTTCTGACAGGAACCAGTTAGCTAGATAGCAGTAGACTCAGGCCCCTGTGAGAGATATGATTTCCATAATGGTACCAGGAAATCTTTCAAGGAAGATCATAGGGATGTTTCATGAGGAAACAAACTTAAACAATACTTATTTTATTTTTATGAGTGTTTTTGCTTGTCTGTGTGTTAAGTGTACCATGTACATGCAGTGTCCAAGGAGACCAGAAGAGGGCATCAGATCCCCTGGAACTGGAGCTATGGGTGGTTGTTTGCCACCAGGTGGATGCTGGGAACTGAACATGGGTCTTCTGCAAGAGCAGACAATGCTTTTAATCACTGAGCCATCGCTCTCCAGTCTCAGAAACAAACTCTTGACTAGGCATCAGAGTCCACTAGGAAGTCCCGTAAAGATATCTCCAGAGTAGAGCACTTGCCCTGCATTTACGAGGACTTGGGATTTATCCTTGAAACTGGGGAAGAAATTCAAAAGATTCAGAGAGGAGCCTTGTGCTGTTTATGTGACAACTGTCTGGTTAGTTTTGAATTGTGCAGGCACATCTGACACTTAGTGAGTAGTATGCTTTTCTCCCCCGGTGTCAGCTGGTACAGAGCTAACAGGGAGAGGAAAAAGGGCACCTATGTTTAGGAATCCATTTGAAAAACACTGTGCACAAACAAATGTAAAAAACCATGAAGAAGATGCCTGGGAGGCTGACGGCCAGCAGCAAGTGACATTCTACAATCTCAGGACATAGGCCTTGGAGAACACGCACAGAGCAGGGTGTGGAAGACGGTGTGCTCTGAAAACCAAAGACATGTGTCTCTATCAGTCAGCTTTTTCTTTTTAAATTATCACGAGAAAGTACTTGAGGCTACTTATGAACCAAAGAGGTTCATTTAGTTCATAGCACTGGCGTCTGAAAGTCCAGTTAGCATGGCCAAGATTCTGGCCGAGCCCCCTTTGGCTGTGTCATGTCCCAGCACATGACAGTGATGAGAAAATATGAACAGGAAGACAAAGCACTGCATGAGGTCAGACTCAGTTTATAACAACTCACAGGTCACTGGAGGGTGACTTTAATCCCTTCCCAAAGGAGTGGCCTCAATGACCTAAGGACCGCCAAGAAGGCCCCATCCCCAGGTTCCCATCAGCTCCCACTCTGCCACATTGGGGGCCAAGCTTCCAACACATGGATCCTTGAAGGACAAACCCCCAAGCGGCCTTACCTTTTCATGTCATCTGTACCTACAAGTGCCAGCTGCTGGCCACAGTAAGTACCTTGACTTCTGTCAGCCTCCATGTCCTCATCTGTCCGTTAGGGTAGTGGCACCTGAAAGGAAAACTCCTGGCATAGCATCTGGCCTATAGGATACACAGGACACACACACACACAGAGAGAGAGAGAGAGAGAGAGAGAGAGAGAGAGAGAGAGAGAGAGAGAGAGAGAGAGAAGGGGGGGAGAGAGGAGAGGGAGGGAGGGAGGGAGGAGCTGTGTGTTGTGTGTGATGCCTTGGATTGCATCCTTGAGGACTTGCTATTCACTTGCTGTCCATTGTTTTGGCTGCTGTTGTTCCTGAGCGTTGAATATCCTCAGGCAAAACTGACATCATTTGTGGTCCACCCCAGGGAAATTAGGAGCAGGGTGGTGTTCAGACTGTCAACGGACATGCCAGGTTTCTCACCAATGATGAGAGAGTTGAACTCTGCTTTACAAGACATGCTGCCAAGAAGGATGGAATGTGAGGCTCACTTTCAAAGCAGTGTTTTGTCCGTACTCTTCTAGGAAGAGGTGACAGAAATGAAATCTGAGGAGACCTGTGGAGCAGCTGACCCTGGATCAGAATATTATTTAGGACTTTTTTTTTTCTTTGGTTGGAATGGGGTTTTTGCACTGTGGTTGGATTTTCAAACACCCAACATCATGGACAGGTGAGATGGATCAGTGGGTAAAAGGTGTTTGCTGCCAAGCCCTATGACCTGAGTTTGATCTCCAGGGTCCACATAGTGGAAGGAGAGAAACAAGTTTGCACCGGTCTCCATGCCACACACACATATACACGTGTACACATAAATAAGTAATACATGAATTAATGAATAAGTGAATAAATAAATGAATAAATGAATGGATTCTTTTTAAAAAGAATGTCAAAACTTTAAAAATACCCAACACCATTGCATACACATGGGGATAGAGTTTCAGGTCGCTTTTACTATGAACTCAAAAGTACTCCTAAGAGTGAAATCAAACCAAAGCAATGGGAAGAACTCACATGGAGAGGCCAAAAGGAAGGCTTCTTGAAGAGCCCTGCTCAGCAGGCCGAGGCCCAGGTCGCTGGACGTGGCAGTAGTCTTTGCTACCAGTATTGTTGGGCTTTCCTTTCTCTACTTAAAGTAAAACAAAAATTTGTGCTTTGCGTCTCTGGCAACAGAAAGAACTGGACAAGCTTTTCATTTAGATGCACAAGAAACTGAAAGCAATGTGAAAGATTTTTCCTTAAATGGAGACAGCATGGCTGGGGCGCAGGGTGAAGCGAACCCTAATGTCTACCTCCGCCTCCATCAGCTGTTTCTCACACCTGGAGCAAAACCCCGGGCTGGAGACTGTTCAACTCCCCAACATCTGGAGGCATGTGTGTGCAGGACAAACTTCAGCTTTGAATTCAGCTTTCGATTTTGATTTACTAGAACCTCCATCTGCTGGTATTCGACTGAGTTTTTTTCTGTGGCTCGTTTTCAAAGTATTGAAAGCAGTTTAAAAATAATATTCAGCCATTTGACCAAGAGCTAACGTAAGTACTTATTTGGGGACTTAAGAAAAAAAAAAACTATTAAACAGATTTGAAATTCTTAACTCTTACAGTGCTTTGAAAATTATAGGTGGATATTAAAAGCAAAAAAGGACCATTTAAGTGCAGTCACCATGCGTTCAGCAGTGCCAGTAGTGGCAAATAGTTGCGTGTATAAAAATAGAAGAGCTGAAATTCTTTATTTAATGTTAAACAGGAAACTGAAAGCAATCTGTAACAACGTGGTGAGTTTTCAACGAACCTGCTGCTTGTCTGTGCCGTAAAACTCAACAGGAGACCTTTCTTCTTATATTTGCTTAAGATGATAATGCCTTAATGAAAATCTTCATCGAAACGTGACCACTGCAAGCAGGTTCTGTATCACCAGGTTTGTAAGCAACCTGTTCACAACAGAAATTTAGAAGCAAATTGAAAACCTTTAAGAGTAGAGCTGGCACTTTTGTTTCATCTTTGTGTGCTGCTGTCACTTATCCAACATGTGCGTATGAATATTCTTTCTGAAGACCTGGGCTTCATTGTAAGGTCAGCCTTCAATTTCTAGAGAATATAATTTGCTGTTATTTTTAGGGCTTCATGATTGCTCGTAATAACTAATGGAAAAAAAAAAAACCTCAACAGAGAAATAAATGTGTAACAGCTGTGTCTGTTTAAACTTGATTAAAGGCACTAAAAAAAAAAAAGTAAACAGAAGACTGATGTGACAGTAGATGAGGGGGACAAGTACCCTTCATTGTGAGAAGTTTTACAGACATAACTTGCCATACCTCGGAAGGCTGGCCGGCTCTGTGTTTAAAGTTTACTTTACTGTTTGTCTTGAGTGGGATCAGTGTTGTAGTGAATAATTTATGGCCAGCATGAATGAGCTCATTAGTCACCTTTTCAGACTTTAAATGAGTTTCGTGGTTGTCATTACTCGGGCCTTCTGTTCAGCCGCCGAGCAAAATGACAGCTTGGCAGTTGGCTGCCTTGGCGTCTGGGCCGCCTGTTCCCCTTTAGGTCTGTGCTGGCTTTTGCATTTCATCGAAACCTTCCCTTTCTTGCCCTGTGGTGGGCCAGGGACTCTTAAATTTTAGATGTCTTATACACCCCAAGTTTCAAAGATAAGTTTTGGAGAAATTTTTAAAAAGTATTTTGATGGTATCTGGCGGAGAGTGCAGTGGGTGAAGTGAGTCGTTTTGGTTTTTTTCCAACTACTTTGTATCACTCCCTTTGTGTTTGGTAGGACACTTGAGTTCTTCAAAAGCGGAGAGTAAACCGGGAGCAGTGGTAGGCGCTGAGCTGGGCCCTCACTTGGCAGTCACATTTTAGGCAGGGGCTGTTGGAGTTTGGGGAGAAGGGGTTTTTGGAACAGGTTTGTATAGTTTCAGTTCTGAACATCAAGATGGTACGGATAAAGAACCTTGATCCACAACAGAACCTCTAGGCTAGAGGACTGGGGCCAAAGGAAACCTTCCTAGGAAGAGGTCGACCAGAAGACCTTTCAAGATTCCAGACAAAGAGCTGGGGAGACAGCCCAGTTGGGGAAGTGCATGTAAGCATGAAGACCTGATTTGGGATCCCCAGCACTTAAGTAAAAGTCTGAGTGTGGCAGCACACCCCTACAGTCCCAGTTCAGGGGAGACAGACAGACCCTTGGAGCTTACTGACTATTCAGCCTAGCTGAATTGTGAGTTCCCAATTAGACAAAGATTCTGTCTTAAAAGAATAAGGTAGAAGCCAGGCACACACCTTTAATCCTGGAACTCAGAGGCAGAGGCAGGTGGATCTCTGTGAGTTCAAGGCCAGTCTGGTCTACCTAGTGAGTTGCAGGCCAGCTGGGGCTGTAGGGAGACCCTCTCTCAAAACAAACAAACAAACAAGCAAAAAACAAACAACAAAAATATGGTAGTGACTGAGGAAGGCATCTGATGTTGACCTCCGGCCTCCATGTGCACCTACCTGCACACACATACATATATGAACATGCACATATACTTGTAGACACATAACACAATTCCAGCCAACATGGAGGCACAGGGGGATTGGAAGTGATCACAATTCTTCCCTAGTATACGTCATTAAGAGAAAGCAAACCACTGAGGCTGCCTCCTCTGTGTGCCGGGGTAGCTGGTATATGTCTAAGCCCAGCCTGGCATGCTAATGGTAGGTGGGGCTTCTTTGGAACCAATGTCACAGGTCCGTTTCTCCCGTGAACTTGGCCTGGTCAGCCTCCATGAGGGCTGGCATTTACTAACTCCTGGGCCTAGGCTCCATATTCCAGGCCACTGAAATATGTACCTTGGTCCATGGGTGGCGCCAAGTACCTAGACCCCCTGTTCTGAGTACTCTCTGATGTGTGCTTTGAGCAATAGGCACTAATGGCTGCCATGAGCAGCGTGGGCAGCACCCCCATCCAGGATCCCATATTGTCAGACAGCTGGCCTATCCCTGTGTGAGGCATGCAGGAAAGATGCTCAGTCTTCCTCTGTGGAAGGAATGCCAACTGAAAAAGGATGCCTGGTTGTTTGGGGGCCAGATCTTTGAAACCAATCACAGCCACATGGTTTGAGTACAGGGGCAAGAGGTGCCCTGACTCTCTGAGATTAAGCACCTATGTGCTACAATGCCTTTTAGTTTATGGGTACCTTTTGCTTGTACCGAGTCACATTATAAAGGCACAGAACAGGCTGAGGGGCATGGCCTGGTGGTACAGCATTTACTTAACATCTATCAGGCTCTGAGTGCAAACCCCAGTACCACAAAAGAATGTTTGTTTGTTTGTTTGTTTGTTTTGAGACAGGGTCTTCCTGTAGCCCCAGCTGGCCTGGAACTCAGGAAGTAGATCAGGGTGGCCTTGGTCTCACAGAGATGTGCCTCCAGATTAAAGGGCAGGATTAAAGGTGTGTACCATTGTGCCTGGGTTAGAAAGTTTTTTTAAAGGCATGAGAGGGCTAGGAGGATGGTTCACTTGGGATGACTTGCATTTGGTTTTCAGAACACATGTTGAAAGGAAAGAAAGAAAGAAAGAAAGAAAGAAAGAAAGAAAGAAAGAAAGAAAGAAAGAAAGAAGAAAGAGCGAGCCAACTAGATGCAGTGGTACCTGCTTGTGATCCCAGTGCTGGGGAGGTAGATGCTGGCAGATCTCTGGAGCTGGCCAGCCACTGTAGCCTCCTTGGCAGGCTCCAGGCTGGTAAGAGACTGTCTCAAAAAACTGGTGGATGGCACTTGAGGAACGACACCTGAGATTGTCTTTTGGCCTCCACATGCATGTGTACACAGGTGCGTGTACACCCACACACGTGTATACACACACACAGATGCAGACACATACACAGAGGTACAAGAGATCCTATTTTGAGAAGCAGTGTGGGTTTCAAAACAGAAAGTGTTAGTGAACCATCCTGATGAGACAGGTTTGGATGTTGTAATAACGTGAGGAAGTTGCTAATTTCTAGGAAGGAACTGTGTACAGCTGAGGAGTTGGTAATACTGTAATCTACGTACCATTACCCAGAGGTCTCACCCAAATTCAGAGTTTTTGCCTGCCTCTAGAAGAGCTGCGGTCCTTCAAATCCCTTTGGAAACAGAAGAGGAGAGAAAGTGCATCTTGATGTGGGTCAGGCTTGGGAGTCAGCTCTGAAACGCTTGAACAGCAAAGGCTCCCAGGAACACCTGAGGAGGGAAAGCTGGATGGGCTTGTCTAGGTAGTTGGTAGACAGAGGCTTAAGAGAGGGATACAGTGGAGCCTACTTTTTGCTGATGAAGTGACTGATTTTCTGAGTAACTGATGTACCCTGCAGGGCCTCTGTCTCTCAAGTACTTATAGTCTATTTGACATTTGGTATCTGGTTGCTTTATTTTTTCTGACAAAGATATACCATAGTGTATTAATTGTAATGCAACAGGTGAACTTCTGCTCTCTTTTCAAGTAGTGCATTTTTCATTTGTTTAAAAGTTCTTCCTCTATTCTTCCTTTACGTACTAATCACAATTTCTCTTCCTGAGCCCCATTGCTTCTCTCCTTTATGCTTTTGATGCCCCCACCCTGCCCCCCAGGAAGGTCTCTAAGAACAAGCTAAGTGCCCTGGATTGATCTGAAGCATTTCTGGTCTCTACCTACAACATGGCTCCGAATTTTACCTTCTGTGTGGATTCCTACCCATCCCTTATGAGCTGTGTGACCTTGGGTAATTGACCAAACCTCTATCTGAGCCTTGAGTTCTTCATATATAAAATGAAATCATATACCTTCTCTCAAAATTAAGGTGAGATCAAAAATATTTTTGCAAAGTCATTGTGTTGGTCAGATTTTTTTCCCCCACTGTGATTAATCCCTGAAAGAAACTATTTAAAAAGGAAAAAAAAAATTACTTTGACCTATAGCTACATAGGTTTTAGTCCATGGTTGGCTGGCTGCAGAGCATAGCTGCTTATATCACAGTGGCCAGGAAGTGGAGAGACTGGAAACGGGGAAGAGAGAGTCTCACCCCCTAGCTGATGTGTCCCATCTCCTAAAGTTTCTACTACCTCCCTCCAAAATAGTGCCATCAGCTGGGAACCAAGCCTTGGACACATAACCTATAGAGCATATTTCCCATTCAGTAGATGCCAATCTCAGAATCCTATCTGGCACCCAGTAGTTGCTATCTAAGCGTTTGTTAAATGCAGTCACTTCTCATTGGTAAGAGTCTATATTTGTGAATTCACCGACTTGTCAACAACGTATTTGTAACCCCCAAATCAGTAGTTGGGTTATGTTCATGGTCATTTTCAGATATGTGTAGAGCCGTGAACAACTTGAGTTGCCAGGTGTGCCTGCTCCTGCTGAGGTCGAATGAGGTGACATTCATTGGTTTCCATTGTCATACTGTGAATGGTTTCTTTGTGGTCTATGTAGCATCATAATTTTTTCACTTTGGTGTTTTTGGTTGGAAGTCGTACTGTCTTAAATGGCTCCCAAGAGGGGCTGAAGTGCTGTCTGGAGTCACTGAGCACAAGATGGCTGTGATGTGTTATGGAGAAGTGTTGGTAAATTCCTTTCAGGACATGATCATGGATTCATTAACCTTGAGCTGAGTGTGAATGAATAGGGTGTCTCTGAATGGAAAACATAAAATAGGACCACTTGTTGATGAAGTGATTAAAATATGACCAGAGGCTGGCAGGCCCCTAACTGCATTTCCCCTAGGAACAGTGTGGTTCAATCCTTGTGAATTCTGTATTTGTGGTACTTTATACATTAACATGACCACAAAGAGGAGAATCAACTATAGATAAATGTGGTTTAAAAACTCAAAAGTAGAGAGCTGGAGAGATGGTGAAGCAGTTAAGAGCACTTGCTGATCTTATAGAGGACCTGGGTTCCATTCCCAGCTCCCACATGGTGACTCCAAACTGTCCAGTTCCAGAGGCTCTGACATCCTCTTCCGGCCTTGATAGGCACCAGATATACATACAGTGCACTTATATACATGGAGGTAAAATGCTTATTTTTTAGTAAATTTAAAAATTTTATATATTATTTAAATTTTATGTGTATGAGTGTATTGCCTGCATGTGTGTAAGTGCACCCTTGTCATGTGGTGCCCATGATGGTGAGAAGAGGGTGTCAGATTCCTCTGGAACTGGAGTTACAGGCGATTGTTAGCTGCCATATGGGTGACGGGAATCAAACCCCGGTCTTCTGCAAGAGCAGCCAGTGCTCTTAATTGCTAAGCTGTCTCTTCAGCCCCGAAGGCAAATCACTTATACATATAAAATAAAAATAAATAAATCTTAAAAAAAAAAATCTAACAAAAAGCCCCTAAATGGGGGCTCTAGGCAGTATCCTGGGAAAGGCAGCAGAAGCCACCGTTCCCTCACTGGGTGTGCCTCAGCTCCGAATAAGTTTGCAGAGAAGGTTTGATACAAAACATAACCTTGAGCTCTTCCTGGGAGGGAAAACAGACTTGTATCTTAGAACATAAGGTTTGTAATATGTAGCAGTTTCATTTGCTCCCAGCAGCAGACCTTCAAACAGGGATCCTTTTGTGTCTCTGGGTTGAAGAGATCACAAAATGCTTTAATTTTGTGAGAAGCTTTGCCAATGTATTTACTTCCCCCTAACTCTTTCCTGTGAGCTGTCTGTAAATCATTTCACACAGAGTCTATGAGAATGTGAAACTCATTCAGAAAAGGCTTTGCTTAAAGCTACCAGAAAATGCAAATGCTAGGGAACAAGGGGACCAAGGGGCTGTCTGGGTTTATGGCATACCTCCAGCCTCTTGTTTTGGCAATTTCTACGTTTTTTACCGTTTTAACCACTGTCCCTGCAAACATTCACCAAAGCTTTGTTGGAGCCTGCGGTTCATCTTTATTGTGGTGTGTGAACCTCTGAACAGGTCTGAGTCCTATTTTTCTGTAGTTTATTGGTTCATGGACCAGGAGGTCTGATGGGAAAGTTTGCTGTCCTGAATGGTATTGCTCAGGGTAAATTTGTATAGGTTGGCAATTTAGCGTCAAATGACAAGGCTCAATTTCAGTTCACTTTTTCCAGGCTGCAACCACAATTATTCTTTTTAAGTGTGGGTCAGTCTGACAGATGAGGTCACAATTGCTTTAATTTCTATTTCTTTGTCTTCACTGAGGTTGAGCCTCTTTTCAGGAGGATGTTAGTTTTGGTTTTCTTTTGTGAATTTTCCCTTTTTATTAATATAATGTGTATTTTTTTTAAGTTATATGAGAGTTGAAAAAAAAAAAACCAATAAGCCAGGTATGGTGGCGCATACCTATGATACCAGTACTTGGGAGACGAGGTAGAAGGATCATGAGTTTGAGGACAGACTTTGTGTCAAAAACCAAAAAAACCAAACCAACCAACCAACGAACAAACAAAAGAAGAAAAGAAGGGAAAGAAAAATGTACATATACATGTATACAGACATGTGTGTACCTACAAATATCACTCCTTTTTTTGGATACAGGATCTCAAGTAGCCTAGCCTGGCCTCAAACACCCCATGTTGTTGAGAATGACAGACTTTAAACCTCCCTCACTGCCTCCCTTGCCCCGGGCTAAGATTATAGGCATGCACCACCTGGTTTGCTCTGGTGTAGCAAATATTTACTCATTTTTTCAGTTTGTCTTTTACAACCCTTTATACTACATTCAAATTCTAAATTGTTATTCAAATATGGCAGTATGCAAACTAAATCTTTCCTTTTGATTTATTTACTTAATCAAAATCCTATACTAAGTACCTGGGTTCCATTATATGTTCCTTACAAGCATTGGTTTATGGGATCTTCATCACAACTCCATGAAAGGCTGCTGCAGTTTGGAATTCAATGTTCCCCAAAGGTCCAGGTATGAAAGCTTGGTCTTCAGGGTGGTGCTATTGAGAGTGGGTGGGGCCTAGTGGGAGGTCCTCTAGGTCATGGGGGACATGTCTCCCAGGGGATTGTGGGATCTGGTACCCTTCTGTTTTCTCTTTAGCTTTCAATCATGAGGTGGTAACTTTGCTCCACCACATGTTCCTATCATGATATGTTGCTTCACCACAGGCCCAAAGCAATGGGCCACCTAATTATAAACAGGAAATTCCAAACTGTGAGCCAAAGTGAACCTTTTTTGAAAAAAATAAGTTGATCATATTAGGCATTCTGTAGTAGTTACCAAGAGCTAACCAATATAAGAAGCTATTGTTATAGTCCCAGTCCTCCTTTTAAAAATCTTTTATTTATTATTATTATTATTGTGTAAGTCCAGGTATATATGTGCCCTATCATGTCAGAAGACAATTTTCAGGAACTGTTTTTCTCCTCATCCCAGGGATTGAACTCAGGTTGCCAGGCCTGTGTGACGTGTTCTTTTAACAGTAGAGCCATCTCTTTAGCCCCTGTTCCCCATTTTTTAAGATAAGGAAACTAAAAAGTTATGTACCTTGCCTGGGGTTATGCAGCCAGCAAGCCTTAGCTTGTATCTGTTAGACCACATTACTTCTGGCCTGGTACTAGGCATGTTTTCATTTGCTACCTAAATGCTCCCCAAGATTCCTCCTAGTCTTGATGACTTGTGTCACACTTTATTTTTCCTGGGATCTTCCAAGGCCTGGCCAGCCACTCAGCAATGGGCCTAGAGTTAGTACATGTTTAAAATAAGTCCTTGTTGACTGAATGTGGAATCTGGACCTTTAGACTTTTGTATATGGTTAAGGAGGAGCTGAGAGACTTTTTATTTTCACTTTGCCTCTAGCAGGTAACTTCCCAGGCTCAGGGTTTGCAGGGGAACCTGAGCTAATGATCTTTACTCCTTCACTCCTCCCAATCACCTATACTTGCCCTCCCTCCCTCTCTCCCTCCCTCCTTGCTTTCCTCCCTCCTTCCCGCCTTGCATCCTGGTCTACTCCCTGGATGAAGAAATTCTAAGAAGGCTTTCCCAGACTCCACCCTTCAGGATTTGCTTAATAAACACCACTAAGGCAGGGAGGTTGACACGTGGTGATGTGGTGATCGAGTCTTCTGTGTCATGTAGAACTTCAGGTCCTCCAGCTGAGGGTCCCTGTCTCCTCCACAGGAGGGAAGGAACTGGGGAGGGTTTTAGCTGTTACAAACAGCATGCCTGTGTATTAAGGTCAATACTTCCAGTAACCTCTCCTTCTCATACTCATTGGACACATCCTCCTTTTCTAAAGATTCTCATACTTGGATTTTTTTTCCCCCAGTTCCATTGATTCTTCTGGAATTCATTGGCTGTCCAGTGTGGTTCCCAGGCCTGCTGCTGCAGCAGTTGAGAGCCTTTTAGAGATACAAATTCTCAGGTCCCAACCTAGACCTCAGGAACCTGAAATTCTGGGTGTGAGAGCCAGTTGGGAGCATTTAAATAAACCCTCTAAGTAATATAACACACACTTACATAGCAGGAGCCCTGCTGTGCTAGATATCTTAGAACAGGATAAATATAATGGGTGCTCATTCTAGAAAATGTAGGAAATGCAGGCAAATATGAAAAAGCACGTTAAAAACTAATTTTCAGAGAGAACCACTTAGCATCTTTCATCCTAATTTTTTAAGCATTTCTATAAAATGGTCTTCATTCCATTTGTTTGTTTTCGTTGCTAAGGACAGTGTGTGCTGAGCATGTGCTGGGCCACTGAGTCACACCTTCAGCCCCCATTGTCTTTTGTGTGAATGACCACAATGATTTCTGAGCTGTTCTGCCAGCTTTTGCTTTTCTATTTTCTCTGTTCTTCTCCAGAAATTCATGTTGGATCCAACAGCCCATTCCTCTTTTTCAAATCCCACTTCTGATAATGCAGCTTCTAGGATCTGAAATACCAGCCCTGTGAACTTCATGCAAGGGCCCTCTCATCTTGATGTCCTGTGGATTTTGTTATGATGCCTCCACTCATATCTGCTAATACATAAGCTCCATAGGATCAAGACTTTGTCCCTCTAGCACTGAAAACAATGTCAGGTACTTGGGAGGCACTCAGTAAATATTTGTTCAGTGAATAAGGGCATTTCTAACACAAGTCATACTTGATAAATCTGTTTGTACGTTTCATGTCGCCTACCTGGAGCAGAGGTTGTAAACAGAATCATCCATGTGGCGCTGTCTCCATGTGTACATGCCTGGACCCCATCCTAGGAGATTAGGATTTGTAAGGAGTAGCTTCCCAGTCCAGACAAGCAGCTCAGGTCTAGGACACTCCTCACAGGCCAAACTTCAAGCTATATTTATCTGGTTTCCTCCTATCCTTTCCCCAAGCCTGTAGTTTCAGATGTTCTATTGCATCTTTGATCTCTCCTGGGGGGAGGGGGGTCACATGACTCAGGCATGGCCAATCAGATTATTTCCCTGAGAATTTAAACTGGGTAATAGAAGATTTGGGACAGCCAGAAGGTGGTGGGTGCTAAAAGTCAGAAGGCTTCAGGAACTGTTGCTGGACAGCCATGTCTAGCCATAAGCAAACAGAAAAAGGCCAAGGGCTGCAGGGAGAGTGGAGTAGCTGTGTGGAGAGGAACAAGAAAGGCATATTATACCAGAAGGAGGGAGGGGGAGGGGAGAGAGAGTAGGGAGAGGGAGACAGAGAAAGAGAAATTGCCTATTGATGCCTCCGTGCCATGCAGCCAGCTGTGCTGCCAGCCCTGGGCTGCCTTCCTTCCCTCTTGCGTCCTTTTTACTGGAGTCAGTTTCAAGCATCCTGGATCAGAAGCCCATCTTTCCAGGCCTCAGCTCTAACCACCTGGAGCAAGGTCTCACTGCTTATCTGCACAGTTGTCCCTGCCTTGAGGGGGACCATCATCTGTTCTGTTAAAAACTATGGAGGAACCGAGACCCACAATGACTGACGTTGACTGGACTAGAACTTAGATCTTTTGACTCTCCAGCCCATGTCCAGTGGGGCTACTAACTGGACCTAGTCAGAAAATGTTTTCCAAAGTGAGTTCTAGGTCATACATAAGATTCTGCTGTCAAATGCATACATAAAACAATGGCTTAAATTTGCTGGCCTTCTTGGGGTCCAGAATATAAGGATACTTTTGCAAACCCACAAGGAAAACTGAGAATGGGGCTGTTCCTAAATGAATTTGACCCTCACACCCTAATGTTAGGATACCTGTCTTAGAGCTTGGGTGCCATGGAAGCCTAGGTGGAAGTGGCCACACTAGGTCCTCTCTCTGGCTTGCAGCAAAGGTCTGACCGGATTTTAGACCAAGACAGGCAGACATGTGGACTTTGCACATCAGGTAAGGCTAGCTCACCATTTTCTTTTTAGGATGACACCATCTTACATCTCTCAGCACATCTCTGTAATGATAGAGGGAAATTAAGATATATGTCTGTGAATGCAAGACACCAAAAACCCTCGGAGGGAAAGAAAGGCAAGCTCATTACAGGTGCTTATCTCACTGTACTCCACCCTCTGCTGATGACTTCTCCTGGCCTAAGCTTGTTATGTCTGTCGTTTCATTCTACCTGAGATGCCCAGTCCAATCACACAGTAAGAGGCTAAGAGTGTGCACTGAGTTTTAAGAATGACATATGTCATGCATAATCATCTTGGGCTCATGTCTCTGCCGTTTGAATTTAGGAAGAAGGCCTGGGTGAAAATACTATACTATTTCTACATAATGTAAAGAGATTTCTAGCTAGAGCTGACTGGACTAACAGCTGATGACAGGAGAGGATGGAGGACACAAGTTCTCTAAGGTCAGTACTGACTCAGGTGGATATTGAGCACTGCCAAGTGATCTGCTGAAGGAGGGGAGGGGTCTGTACTGACCCACAGGTGACTGACCTTGTTTTGTATTGGTTTTGGTCACCAGTACTGACAGAATCACTGGTGTAAGACTCTAAAGATGATCTAATTAGTCTCTGCCACCTGGTCCCTTTGCTTAGTGACTTTTGAGTCACATCATGTGCTCAGTAATAAAGGGGGCTAGGGCAGGTGACCTCAGGCTACCTCTGAATCTTCTGGATGCTGGAAAGTAATGAAATTTTTGAGTTTGAAAGATGCTGTGGTCTTGGGGAAGACCTGCCACCTCCTGAAGCTTTAAGTGGGCGACTGACTTAGATTGATTGGGGTTTCCTCCGTTTTTGAAACAGAAACTTCAGAAACCCGATGGTATTTCTTTCCACCCTCCTCTCTCCTCTCCTGGCAAGGTAAAAAGTTACTACCGGCTGGAGAGTTTTCAGTCCAGTTCTTAGATGGCTTTCTGCAGTCCGGCGGTGAGGTGGGCATGGAAGGACGGCTTTGGGCTTCTCTGTCTAGAACCCGCTCTTGAGCTACCTGGGAGTGCTGTGCAATCCTATTTTTATGTATGTCACCAGCAGGGTGTCCTGTTGGTCTCGGTGTGGCTTTAGTAGTGGGTGGCCTTTCTCTGGAGGTGCCCAGAGACTGGGAAAAGTGGCTGCCCCATTCCTAAGTGGCTTGCATGTTGTCATTCTAGCTCAGGTCTCTCAAAATATAAAGGCAAGGAGCCTTGCTTTCGCTTTCCAGGTCTAGAAGCTGGATGGGGCCCTGAGCGCACCCCACTGAGGAGACCCCATCGACCTTTGGGGTGCATCTCTTGCTCTGTGATGACTACACTCCTGTCTTGGGCTGCTGACCAGGGGTCATTTTTCCTCCCAGGCCGGAGGCGCGTGGTGGAGGAAGGCTCGGCCCGCCTCGGGACTGCTGCAGCAGTTGAAGAGAAGTGGAATCTCCTCACCCCCAGAAACCTCGCTTGCATCATAATTCCTTTTATTTTTACTTTCGAGCCTTGTAAGGCTAGGAGGATGGGGGTAAGAGCGTTCCAGCCACCCAACCCATTGCAGCCGCGCTGCACCTCCCGTGTAGCCAGAAGCAGGGGAGAGGGTCGGCCATGCGCCACCTGCCCCGGCTCCTCGCGGCCTCGGGGTCCCAGGTGCGACCGACGGGCCAGGCTAGTCTCCGCCCGGCTGCGCCCAGGGTCTGGGAGCAGGGCCACTGGGGACCGGCTGGGGCAGGGGCCGCCCGAAGGGTCCGCGCCGAGCCCGCCCGGCCCACGTTTTCCCTCTCTCCCGCTCCTCCGCCCCTCCTCCGTCCCTCCCCGCGCTCCCCCTCCTCCTGCCTGGTCATGTGTCGCCTTTTTTTGTTTGCAGTGGAAACAATTTCTCGGGCTCGGCGCGCCCCGGCCCTACGCGCCGCGGCGGAGGCGAGCGGGAGGCGGGACGGGGCGGGGAGAGCGGCGGGGCCGGCGGGAGGACGCGGCGCGCCCGGCGGACGGACGCTCGGGTCCCATGCCGCGCCGCCCCCCGCGCCCCCGCCGCCCGCCCCGGGCTCCTTAGCGCGGTCCCCGAGCGATGCCCACTGGGTGCCCGCCAAACTTTGTCGGCAGTTGGCACAGAGTGGATATGCTTGTTGGAATGCCTGCTCAGCACTAAGCCGTGAAATCATACATATTGGCAAGAAACTTTTACTGGAAAGTGAAGTTGGAAAGCTTCCTTTGCACTCTAGAAATGAGCTGGAGATGCTTCTGTGATTCTACATCTCCAGAAAATGACGTTTAGTGTAATATATGCCAGAGGTTTGATTTAGTGATCACATCTTCAAAACTTAGCACATGATGTCATTTGTTAATGATAACCAGTATCTAGTGAAGATTAAAAAAAATGCTTCAAAATCATGTTGCTTACTTACTCTTTCCATGGCCTATACTGCAAATCCTGTCTTAACAACAAGACATGAAACCTCATGTAGGCTGAAGAACTTAACTATGCATGTTCAGGCATGCCTCATTTCTAGTCTTCTTTTCCTCATTATCTACTATGTAACCAGGATGTAAGTTGCTCGGACGCTGTGCAGACACAGGCAAAGAGTATGGTGTGTTGGGGTGATTCACTGTCACCACACATACCTCCACCAGCACCAGGAAAGGAATTGAAATCCAGGAGGATCAAAGTATTAGGGATAAAAGCACGAGGCCTGGCCCCATCCCCTCCTAGGATCTGTGCGAATACACCAAGGACAGGAAGCAGGAAGGGAAGGGAATGCTGGACACAGAATCTCTTCTGGAGGATTTCTAGCTTACTTGCTACGCCAAAAAGCAACTTTTGTTCAGTTTTATTGATAAGAACATGGAACGCACTCCAGACTTGACTTCTTTCTGTGTGTTCTCTCCTGCCCTGGACTCTCAGCCCGCTCACCCCTGCTACATAGGACCTCTGCCTTTTTTCTTTCTCTTAAGTTCCCTATAATAAAATACTCCTGTTTGTAATTGTTGTTGTTGTTGTTGTTGTTGTTTTTACCATCTGTGGTCCATGGATTTCTTTCTTTGAATTCATGAAGCATGAACCTAAAAAGCAATGTGGTGCAGCTTTGGTGGCTGTTGAGTTTTCGGAGCCCCTACACCTCCTCCTTCCCCCAACAGCTAAGCTCATTAAGAACTGAAAAAAAGCCGTCACTCTCCAAGTCAGCCCCAAACTTTCCCAAATCAGTAGAGCAGGTTTGTCTCTGGCAGCAAAGCGAGGTGTTTTCATGGTGGTGAGTCACAAAGCAGAGAACAGCGGACCAGAACCAGGGATGGTAGAACTTCAGAGACTTACCCCTAACAACCTGCTTTCCAAGAAGACCCATCTCCTCAACGTACCACAGCCTTCAAAATGGTGCTCCAAGGTACATCTTAAAACAAGCCTGTGGAAAATATTTCAGGTTCAAAACTTAGCACTCAATTCAGAATGGCCAGTCCTGTCAGGCGTACAGTCAACATGCTGGAGTGAACTGAGGAACTATGATTCATCCAGGTAAGGCAGAGGCTCCTCTAGACTACCTCTGTGCTCCTGCCACCGTCAAGGATTAAGAGGAAAATTGATGTTACTAAAGAGGACACACATAAATCAACGTCTGGTATGTATATAATGGCACACATAAATTATTGATTTTATCTTGACAGGAACAAATGTACACTAACATTTACTAATTTTGGCTAATTGAAGGAAAGGACAATTATATACCAAAGTCTGCATTTACTGGAATCCCAGTAACAAGACTTCATTTAAGCAAAGTTTTGCTGTACACCAGTGAGTGCAGCAAAGTCCTGAGACCACAGCCTCACATCGCTACCAACCAACTTGGCTCTTTGCTAATCCTTTGTAGCCTAGAACCCGGCCCAGCAATGTTAGTAATCAGAATTCTCTGTGTACAGAAACTGAGGTAACTTTTTACATGGTTGAAGTTGTCATCTTTGTTACCTACGGTAACATGGGTGTTATATGTTAATGCCTGTATGACATATAATAACAGAGGTTTAAAGGTTTAAAGCAGATTGCTGAAGTCTTCACCCTTTAGTGGGTAAAAGTGGGATCTAAACCCAAGATGCTTGACCCCAAAGCTCACTGGCTTATCTGCTGTCAGAACTTTCTGAGCTTCCAGCACTTTGGAGGAAGTTTGAGGTATTCTTTTAGCGGCAACTTGATACCCTATCATTATGCAGTCAAGAGGAAGATGGGTGACGTGTTGATAGTGTTCAAAAGCCTAAATGGTTTTAAGACATTTAAATTGTGTTTGAACTGTGAGATATTATGATTTTAACTAGAAATCTTACTCATCCAAACTGTCCTTTTAGACTATAAACTACTACAGATTATACTGTGATAAGTTATTAAAAATACAGTTGTAAATATGTTTCCTTTTTCATTTCATTTAGTCATTCCAAGAAAACTTAGAGCTATTGAATAGATTGGTAGCTGGAAATCCTTGAGTTCCATGTAGAGTAGAGACATCTAAAGTCCTAGGGAAACAGGCTCCTATACCTAACATCAAGTGTCTCTCCTTCTGTGAATCATATTTATATTTTAACTTATACATGTGTACCATGGCACATGTGATCCTACACACATATACCATGCATACACAAAATAAGTAAATAAATGTAAAAAGAAGACTAATTAGAAGAATTTAAAGTGCAATTTCTTCCCTTGGATATTATTAGGTATATTGTCATAGTCTAACCAAGAATGAGGCCTTGACATTTGGAGAAGGCAGAAAAGGAATACCAGCAAATAAAGTACATTTGTTTTGCACTCACATTTGTTTATGATGAGGCCTTTTTTAAAAAAGAAAGGTTTTCATATACTGTTTGTTAGCATACTGTAGACATCTTTAAGGCTCTTTCAAACAAAATTTGTTGTAGTTGATTCCCCTCCCCCTCCCTGTCTCCAAGCCCACGTTCTCCCCTCTCCCATCTCCTTTATGCTCTTATGTCACCTGTTTGTTATTTTGCTGACTGACCCTCTATATACTTTCTCAGCACCTCTTTTTACCTTCTCCAGTTTCCTTTGTGTTTTTCAGACTTTTCTAACATTTTTATTCATATATACACATTACTAGCTAGAGTCTACATATGAGAGAACATGAGGATTTCTTCTTTCTGAGTTTGGGTCACCTTAATTGATGTAATACTTTCCATATCCATTCATTTTGCTGCAAATTCTATAATTTCATTTTTCTTTATTGATGATTAAAATTTTGCCTCTTTTCCCATTCATCTATTTGTTCCATTTCATGGCTATAATGGATTGAACAGCAATAAACATGGATGTGCAAGTGTCTCTGTTGTAGGACATGGAGTTCTTTGAGTATTGCCACAAGAGTGACATAGCTCAATCCACACTGATTTTTTAACTGTTTCCATTCCCACCAGCAGTGAATAAGAGCTCTTCCTCCCGACATCATCACCAGCATTTACTGTCAGTTTTCTTGATCATAGCCATTCCGACTAGGGTGAGATGGTAGACCAAAGTAGTTTTAATTCTCATTTCTCTGATGGCTGGTAATGTCAAGCAGTTTTAAAACTACTTGTTGGCTGTTTATTTTTCTTCTTTTGAGAACTGTTCACTTTATTAGCTCATTTGTTGATAGGCAGTTTTGTTCTTGGGTCTCAAATTTTCATAGAACTTTATAAATTCTGGTTATTAGCCTCTGTTTGAAGTATAGCTCACAATTATTTTTCCATCCTGTGGACCGTTTCACTCTACTGATAGTTTCTTTGCTGTGCAATAACATTTTAATTTCATGTAGTCCGTTTGTTAGTTCTTAGTCCCAGTTGTTATTTACTGTGCTGTTGGTGCTTTCTCCAGAAATTGGTATATTGCCTATACCAGTGTCTTGAAGTGTATTCCTTATGTTTTCCCCTAGAGTGTCAGTTTTTCAGATTTTAAATTAAGAATATTTGATCCATTTTGAATTACCTTGTATACAGGATGAAGGGTATATATCTAATTTTATTTCTCTGCAGATAGATACACAGTTTTGCTAGTACCATTTGCTGAATAGACCCCTCATGTATGTTTTTAATGTAAAAGTAGGTGGCTATAGCTAGCTGTGTGGGGTTGATTCTCAGTCCTCTGTTCTATGCCTTTCATCTTCCTGTCTATTTTGTGCCAGTACCAGACTGTGTTTGTCAGCTCTGAAGTGTAATTTGAAGTCAGGTATTGTTATACCTCAATATATGTTCATCCTGTAAAGGATTACTTTGTGTATTTGTAGTCTTTTGCATTTCCATATGAATTCTTGGATTTTTTTCATAGTTCTATAAAGAATACCATTAGGATTTTTTATGGGAATTGCATTGAATCTATAAGTTACTTTTGGTAAAATAGCCATTTCTACAATATTAATTCTGCTAATCCAGGAGCAAAGATCTTTCTATTCCCTAATATCTTCTTTGATTCCTTTTTTCAGTGATTAAAATTTTCATTGTATCTGGGTGTGGTGACACACACTTTTAGTCTCAGCACTCAAGAAGCAAAGGCAGGCAGAGCTCTGTGAGATTGAGGCCAGACAGGTCTATGTTCAGAGTTCCAGGCCAGTTAGAGCTACAGGGAGGCCTTGTCTGAAGAAAGACCAACACAAAACAACAACAAAAACCCTTAAAATTTCATATCGTTATAGTGATATTGCAGTGCAGTTCTTTGGTTAGTTTATTCTTACATACTTAAAGCAATTATTGTGTATGGGTTACTTCTGATTTCATTCTCAGCTTGTTCATTATTGGTATATATGAAGGCTACTGAAATGTGTATGTTGATCTTGTAACATTACTTCAACAACTTATTAGATGTGTTTTCTTATAGTGTCTACAGGGTCTTTTCAGTAAGGGATCATGCCAGCCACAAATGGAGATAATTGAACTTCTTTGTTTCCTATTTTTATCCCTTTATGTCTTTCTCTTGTCCTAGTGTTGTAGCTGTGACTCTGAGCACTGTACTGAATAAGACTACCGAGATGGCGTCCTTATCTTTTTTTCAGTTTTAGAAAAAAACGTTCTCAGTTTGCCCACATTTAATACAGTGTTTGTTCTAGATTTGCCATATGTGGCCTTTATTATTTTGAGACGTCTTCCACCTTTTCTTTTTTCTGAGCTAACTGGAGTAACAACAGACTCTATCTTTTCAGTTCCGCACATGCAAAATCCCCTTCATCCCTCAAAATGCAGACACTTCCTAAAGGTGCTTAATTTCCTGTGACTCTCAAGGTCACTCAGTTAGAAAAACTTGCAGGACTTGCATTCCATTCCAGTGGTCCTAGGAACTTGAGGCTCTTCCGTGTGGGCCTCTCAAATTTGTATATCTTACATCCCAGTAGAGAAAGAAGGAAGGACATATGTAATAGAAATCACTAAGGATGTAAGTGAGAGAATGTGCTTCAGAAAAAGACGAAGTCCATAGATGAGGCACTAGAAACGAACCGTGGACTCTTCTACCCACACTCTGCAAAGCTTTATCCTCTTACCCTTCTTGTCCAGTGGCCTGTGAAGCCCAGCATGTGTGGTGACATGTCCTCCCTCTCTTATTCTCATTTCCTTTTTCCTGTACCTTGCTTCTCTCCCGACTTCTTTCATCCTTGGCTTCCTGCCATTCTCCAGGCAGTCTCTTACCTTGGACTTTGCACTTGCTTTGTCCCCAGTTTGACAAGCTTTTTACTAAATATCCAACCCACTTCTTCCTTCCCTCTCCTGCCCTTTGCTAACCACGCTATCCTAAATTGTTATTCTCCCTCCCCATGCCTTTCCTAATCTCTTTGTGCTGTCATCAGCTAGCCTGCTTTTTACTTATTCAAGATGTGACTATTGGCTATTTTCTTTGGAGAACAGCGGCTACTTGAAGGATGGGTTTGCTTCCTTTCTCCCCAACTACATCATGGGGCCTGGCACAGAGAACTTACCACACCATGGAGTGTGGATACTGTGCAATGAGAATTCCTATTAATTAGGTCATTATTAAATCTCTAAAGAGAATGTTTTAAAAATCAAATGATGCATTGAACTAGCAATTTTGTTTAGATCATTTATGCTTTAACATTTTTAAAGCATTACCAAAATATACTACAGTGATGGATTTTTAAAGAAGCCCAGCTAAGGAGACTGGAAACCATTGGTTATCATGGTCTACCTAAGCCACAGGAGAAATCTGTTAAGGAGGAGAAGGGGAAACCTCCTCCATTAAAGACAGTGGATTTAATTATGTTGTTTCTGTGTGTATTCCAATAGAACACTATTTCCCAGTAGTCCCGGGTAGGATCCATTATCTGTCTCAGCAGCCATGTGTGCTCTGATGTGGCACCCCATATTGCAAGGAGTGGGTGAACAGTTCATGAGCAAGTCTGCAGTCCTAGCTTGCTGGGGTGTTATCTTCTTTCCATCATTAACTTGCAGCAAACCCTTCCAGCCTCCCCATGCCATCACCTACCCATCTGCCAAACTTTTACACAGAGAGCAACTGAGCAAATGAGAGCTGAGAGAATCCTTGAAAAAAGCCATTCTCAGAAATGCCAGAGTATTCCATCTCTGCATCGGAGAGCAGATGGAAGTCACTGCAACCAGCTAAGAAGGGTCAAAGCCCAGTCAGGTTTGCAGGCCGGTCTGTGTGCAGCTTCCTAACCCAAGAGCATGATCCTGTCGAAATGTTCCTTTGATCTTGGCATCCTGATCTGTAAGATGCTGCAACCCAACACCTGTCTCCCACACTGCTTTGCTTTGTTAGAATTTAGCATTTCTCTGGCATTTAATGTCTTGAAATATTCTCCCCTTTTCTTAGTCGCAGTTCAGACACAAAGAGAAATCAACATTTTAAAATTCAGGTAGGCAGGAGTTAGTTTACAGTTAGAGATTTTGAGTACACTGCTTTTGTGTGATAATATTTGAAACTTATTTCCACAAGTTATTGCACATTCATTTCTGGAGTTTTCATTGCAGAAAATTGCCAGAAGGAATGGATTTTGTCTTCTTCAGCTGGCAGAACAATTTTCCACCTGTCGCCCAAATATTTGATGAGAAGGATTATGTTGCTGGCTCTGAAACTTTATACTCTAGATCCTTCCACAGTGTGAGGGTCTAATGAAACTATGTCTCTGATATCAGAGCCCAGCTTTATAAAGAGTCTATGAAACTGGGCATGGATTTTGGAGGTTAGGGCAGTTTCTGAATGACTAGTTTCAATGACAAAAATGCACGTACACTTGGTTCTGAACCTGAGGCGTGGCAGAGGGTCACTTTCATCTTTTTTTGCTGCGACCATGTTCTTGTGTTTGGTAAAACGTCTTACAACATTGCCCAAGATAAGAATTAATTGTCTGAAATTATTGTTGTTCATCTTCTTCATAAATGGGACAAGAAGAAAGGAGAAGAAAGAAGAAGAAGAAGAAGAAGAAGAAGGAGGAGGAGGAGGAGGAGGAGGAGGAGGAGGAGGAAGAAGGAAGAAGGAGGAGGAGGAGGAGGAGGAGGAGGAGGAGGAAGGAGGAGGAGGAGGAGGAGGAGGAGGAGGAGGAGGAGGAGGAGGAGGAGGAGGCACTGAAACATTAGTATAGATAGATGAAATTGCCATTTGATTTAGGTTCACATCACTTACAGTTCCCCTCATGGTTGTATTTCTCATGTAGCCTGTTTCCACAAAGCCAGCATACTCAGTACAATCAACAAATAACATTTCAAAAATCTATGCATAATGGCTGCAACCTTTTCAACTGTCAAAGTAAATATAAAACTGTTTTTCCCTTGTTTCTTTGAACGCTTTATGGACATCATGAGTAATAATAATATTGCTGCTGTCAGAAGAATGTTTCTCAAGCATGGATTCACCATCCTTGTTAGAATCTTTTGGCTGGCTCAGAGCAAGCACTGAGTTTGGGCTGGTAGTCGTGACCTTCCTAATGAGATCTGCCCATGGCTTTTCTGTCTTACTTTCCATTACTCCACGCTTAGCCACATATGGTCCAGCTGAACTCTTGTGCCCTGCACAGCTCTTGAAAATTACCATGTCTCTCACTTTTTCTTACATGCCACATCTCTTCCTACATATTGATCAAGTTTAAATTTTGCCTGCCATAAGGAACAATGCAGATGTTATTAATAATCTCCTAGAAATGCTGTCCATGAACAGCCACCAAGCAATAGAGAGGTCCGTTCTGAACAGAGACCATTTCATAGCCTTTTTCAGGCAATTTTTAATTCCCTTTGTGTCCCCCTATCAGTTGCATACAGATCTGCACCAGCACAGACTCTGTCATGGAGAACAGTGTTGCCGCGGTCTCTCTAATGTGAAATAACGGCCTTGCTTCAAACTAATTTGACCATTTTTCTCCTGAAAAATCTGCTTTGCTTGGCCTCAGTGTTCGGTGTACCTTGCAGAACACCAAAGTGTCACGTGTTTAGTGGCAGTTCGCCAGCCACCAAGCAATCACGGTGGGCCTCCAGCAGCAGAGGCTCGCCTATATGTTGGTGCCTTCTAGAAGTCGATGTTTTTTCCATAATCTGTGACGCAACATGCCGTTAACCCTTCGAAGCCAAGAAGTCTTTGCTTTAGGGATGCCGCAGCTTTCTCTGCCCCTCCCAAAAGCAGTTCCCTAGGCCTCATCCTTCAAACCTCATCTCTGGTCTCGGGTCTCCTCCTTTGCCCTCAACTCCAGCACATTCATATCATGAAACTGACTGAATTTTAAGAGGAAAGCTATGACTGAGTACCAGCATCTTACTTGTGGCTGTGCAGTTCACCTCCCTGGCACCCTTAAAAAGCCTGCCTTCATTCTTCTCTGGTTAAAAATAATTGATTTAAGATTCTCTTGCTAGCTAGCTAGCCTTTTGTAGTTGGTAGATTTTGTTCCTTTTCTTTTCCTTTCCTTTCTGAGATCTGCCCTCTCCTCCTTTTCTCCCCCAAACCAAATATGCTGACCCATCTTCAAAAGTGTACCTGTCTTTGATGTCTCTGACCGAGGCAGCTAGAAGGATTGAGGATGCCCTCCACACCAGGGGACTCCTCAACCAAAGATTCACCAACTGCAGGGCAAACATATGCTCAGAAAGTTGTGTCTTTTAAACACATACGGACATCTTCCCCATGTGATCATTATCTTGAGTCTCACAACTATTGACATGGCCTTTACATATGTTAGGCTTTTAGATTTCACATACGTATGTGCATAGGTTATGTGCAAATTGCGCCCCATTTTCTATAAGGAACTTGAGCATCTTGATTTGTTATTTTGGATTGATATTTACATCTGGTCTTCATCACAGTGAGAATTAGGATTTCAACTGAGGAATTTGGGCAAGGGTTGGAGGGCATAACAATTCATTGGCAATGGGTTGATCAGATCCTGATGATTTTTTTTCTAAGTTTTTTAGATACAGAGAACAAGCACGTTCTTGTTTCTTAGCCGGGTAGTTATTGTTTCTACTTTTAAGTATTCAGTAGCACTATTTCTCTGTCTGCCTAATTTATTTTTTTCCTTCAATGCTAAGGCTAGAGGACCCAGACAGGCAAGCACTCTACCACACCAGCCCAGAATGTACATTTAACAAAAGGCATAGGTGGGATAGAGAGCATCAAAGTACTTTTCCTTTTCCTTGCCTACTTACTGCATGTCCTCTCTGCTTCCATGTCTTCCTCGGAGCAGCTATGCTCGGTAACAACATCCTTCCATTTTCTATTTATATTTTTGTAAATATTCACGTCCTGGAAAGTAATCTATATTGTATTTCTTTGTGACTGATTCATAAAAATTCAGAAAAATGGAAGCCTACAGAACATATATTTCCGCAGCTTCTTTCCAGGCAACCTCCATTGAGATTGTCCATGTTAGTAGGTGGAGCTAAGTAGGTGGATCCCTCAGCTACTGTTTTCTATGAACCACACTTATATTGGAGCTACTAATAACAGACAGTATACAGAGTTTTCAGTTATTCATTGGAAACCATGTAGAACACGATCATGCATGTTTTCTTCAACTTGTGTCCTGTTGGAAGCTTTATATGTCTCCATAGGCGTTGGTGGAGTCACTGTTTAAACGTTTTATTTATTTGTTTTTTGTTTGTTTGTCTATGAGTGTTTTGCCTGTATGTGTATAGTGAATCCATGCAAGTTCCATGGAGGCCAGAAGAGGGCAACTGTTGCCTGGAACTACACAGTTGTTAGCTGCCATCTGGTTTATATATGAGTTTCTGTATTTACATCTATATATAAACATATAACCATCCATGTATTCTGGTAATATGCATTGTACTGGGTCATTTGTGCTTATCAGGCCTCATACATTCTATAACATGTTCACATGTGCAACAGTAATATGGGTGGCTGAATTAGGTTTAACGTGAGGCCCACTAGGCTGACCACTTCTGCTTCTTGAAATGTTTCACAAGGTCATTTTATTACTTAGGCATTTATTTAGTTGATAAATGTAGCTACCACCCCTCACTAAAGAAGCTTCTTTTTGCAAACGTTGGAGACTATTACAGAGAGACTCCACTGGTCAAAATGCAAGTGACCATAGAGTGCCCAGCCCCAACTGATACAGGTCACTTCAGCCCCTATACACAAAATTCAGGGAACATCACAGAAGAGGAGGTGGAAAGATTGTAAGAACCAGAGGATTAGAACACTTGCTGCTAGATAGTATATTCCAGACAGGGCAGGAAAGCTGCACCCATAAAATCTCCAAAGTATAGTTGCCTATACAAGACCTGCATAAAGACAACACCAGCTGACGTGCCACTGTATGGATGGGGGAAATTTTATAAGGACCCACCCCCAGATGAAGAGCTATAGGCAAATGACAGAAGAGAGAAACAATCAATTTTCTCCATTAATGAGCTTCCCGATGGGTTATTCTGCCCCAAGTGGTCAATCCTAAATACATGTACATAGTAGGACTACTAAATGGACGAGTAGGTTGTTTATGTATATGCCTATATGCATGTGTGTATGAAAGTAATAATGAAAGACTGGTCAGGATGTTGAATGTGAGTGGGGAAGAGGGGCGTTAGAGTGCGGGGAGGGAGAGGTGGAAATCGTATAAACACACCACTTGTGAAATTCTCAAAAATTAAACAAATAAATTAAAAATAAAGGAAGGGGCTCATTAAAATGTACTAGGAGACATGTAAGGACTGTTCAAAACATGGTTGTTTGCAATTGAAAAACAGAAAAAAAAAGTAAACAACTTAAAAGTCCATTGACAGAAAAACTTGGTAAGTCATGCTGTTTACCAAGCTGATTACTGTTCTGACTGCCAAACATGGCTTGGCAAAGACAGACTTCAAAATCATTGCTGAATATAAGTCACAAATCAAAATATGGATGGTCCATAAACCATGATTCACTCAACATTATTAGTTACTGAGGAATTACATATCAGAGCTGTAATGCGTTCACACCAGCAAGGCTGGCTATAAGAAAACACGTGTTATCAAGGATGTTATCAAGATTGCACGAGTGGTGTGTTATACGATTTCCACCTCTCCCTCTCCCCACTCTAACGCCTCTCTTCCCCCACTCACATTCAACATCCTGACCAGTCTTCAGTTATTACTTTTATACACACATGATATGGGTATATAGATAAACAACCTACTCGTCCATTTAGTAGTGCTAGTATGTACTTCACTGGTAGGAATGTAAAATGAGACATCTAGTCATGAAAATAAGTTAGGCGTATAGCTGCAGGAGGGCTTAGCAATTTTACCCCCAGGTTATATGACAGAGAAATGAAAACACAGGTTCCCATGCTTCTAATAGTAAACTTGCCCCATCATCTGATGAATGGAGAAACTATCATCCCCACACAATGGAACACATCTTGGCAATCAAAGGGAATGAAACACTCAGTTTTGCTATAAATAGGTGAATCTTGAAAATATTATGCTAAGTGGAAGAAGTTATCCATTTACATTAAATGTTCAGAATAGGCAAGCCCATATAAGGAATGTAGATTAATGATTTCCAGGGACTGCCCTAGCATAGCAACTGGCCATGGGTTTAGGAATTATTTGAGGAGGTGATAAAAATGTTCTAAACTTTGAGTGTGGTGATAGCTATTCTACACTGAATGTTCTAAGATCATATAATTGTACCCTTTAAAGTGGTGACTTTTATGGCATGTGAATTACAAATGAGACTAAAAAGGCAATCAAGAATACTGACCAGGTAGAGGAGGTGGAATAAAAGGAAAAGAATGCATATGTTCTTTTAAAGTTAAAGAAAATTCAAAACATCTCAATAATATATCATCTGGGTTACATAGCTATATGTTAAAACTGTCAATGTTAAGGATGGAATAACTGTTCTGCAATAAAACTCTGGTCATTCCCTGGAGATTTAGAGAAGGTATCTCATCTGAATATTAGCGAGTAATGGTTCTGGGAATGCCTGTTTTCCATTATTATGATGTTTCATCTCTAACATTTACAGCACACATGTTTTAGTCTATGGTTATTACAAACGTGTAATGCAGCAAATACTTTATAACAGCAAGTGGCTGCAGCCTTCTGTACCCATGAAGGAGATGGTGTATTTGCATTAATGGAGTAATCTGTGGTTGTGCTGTTCCTATTCCATTAGAAAGATTGGTAGCGAGACAAAGCATAATGCCGTGATAAGACAGCTCATTGCTTAGCCGGGATGTCAATGAATTTTGTGGCTGGACAAACTTGAAGTGTTTTGTATTAGAAAATGGAGACAGTACAATTTTGTTTTATGAAAATAAGGAATTGTCCCCCTCTTTGAGAGAAAATGAGAAGAGTAGGTGAGGGTATGAGGTGAGAGAAGAGGACAACAGAACCTGACGGACAGATTACATCTTCAGAAATGAATATCTTACCCCAACTTGAACTGTTTCCCTACAGTACAAATTCCTTCTACCTCTTTGGACATTAAATCTGATATCCAACAAGACTTCTGTGTAGCTAGTTGTGTTTGTTTTTAGAAAACCATGAACAGCTCTGTGATCTAGGAGTGGCTGGAATGAGAAAAAGGGAATTGCATGAATGACAGCAGAAGATGGCGAGCAGCTGAAGTTACAGCAGAATGGGAAAGCCGCAGTCAGATGTGATTTCCTCACATATGCTTTGCTCAGTGTGGGTTACACGCATGCCTGTTGGAACCTTAGAGACACTATGCCCTTGGCTAGAAGAGCATTCCACTGGAAGCATCCCGGCTGCTCCCGTTGTGTGTCTTTTCTGCTTTTACATGTCCACATTTTGAAATGATGAGAGTGCGTTATTAAGCGGCGAGTCCACAGGAGTCGCGAACCCATGCTCGTCTCCTCACCGCCATTGCCTTGTAGTCTGGTTCAGTTTCCATCGCTGTCATAAAACACTGACCAAAAGCAAGTTGAGGAAGAAAAGGTTTTATTTTATCTCACTCTTCCCGGTGTCAGTCCACCACCGGGGAAGTCGAAGCAGGAACTGAAGCCAGCCAGGGCACTCCATGGAGGAACGCCGCTTACTGGCTTGCTCCCCTTGCTGTGCTGTCTGCTTTCTTTCTAAAAAGTGTTCTATTATTTTTATGTTCTATGTATGAGTGTTTTGATGCATGCATGTAAGTACACCTGTATCATGCAATGCCGGCAGAGGTCAGAAGAGGGCATCGGATCCCCTGGAACTGGAGTTTCAGGTGGCTGTTAGCCACCATGTGGATGCTGGGAATAGAACCCAGGTTCTCCGCAAAAGCAGCCAGTACTCAACCCTTGAGCCATCTCTCTAGCCCCTCAACGTGCTTTCTTGTACAACCTAGGATCACTTGCCCAGGAGTGGCACCACCCACAGATTGCTGGGCCCTCCCACCCTCAATAATCAAGAAAATGCCTCACGGGTATGCCCACAGGCCAGTCTGAGAATGGAAATTCCTAAATTGGTGTTCTCTCTTCCTAGGTAGGTCAAGTTGACAACTAGAGCTATCCAGTTGGTGGCCCTGTGATCAGTGGCCCCCTCAGAGAATTCCAGGAGCCTCTGAACATGATCACAGTGAACTTGTTATTTCAACCCGTTTCTGGAACGCCTTAGGTTATTTCATATCAGTGTTCTTTATGCAGACAGCAAATTTTATCTACTATGAAATAAATAGTTTGAGGAAACTTTAGGTTTAAATGTCATATTTTTTTTACTTGAATCTTGATGTTATACAATAGAATTCTGTTAGGAGATATGTTTCTAATCAGCTGCCTTCAACTGAACTATTAACTTGAGTAAACACATACAAGTCACATGGATTCTGAGAGGCACATTGCTTATTCACCATGGCTCTACAATCTCTTGTAATGTTAATATTCAGTGGTTCCAAAGATGTCTTTTTAAAGTACTTAAACCCCCAAATACAGTGTCATAGTGATTTGTATTCTTATTCTGAAAACTTAAGTAAACTTGTTAATACTATTCATCAACCCTTGGTGATCTTGATACCCAATAGATTGACATAACGAAGCATACTAAGTAGAACTATACAAGCATTCCATCCACTGCTTTTGTATTTCAAGCCCTAGTTTTATTCAAAATTACAATGCATCTGGCTTATCTGGAGCATTAAGTCACAGTCAAACAAAGTAGCTCTGAAAATACATTGTTGCCTGAACAGTGATTCTGAAGTAACAGGATTATTCACAAGGCAGTCACAGGATAAAGTACACTAGAAGTTTTAGAGCAACTTAAAATTCCTCTGGGAACCTCTTAAATCAGGAAAATGTTCTATGGACTTTTTAACTTTTTTTGTTGTTTTAATTGGGTGGAAAAACAATGTGTTACTTCAGAGATACTTAAAGTGAAATCAGTTCAGTTATTTAAGGAATATCTCCATTTTTCTCTCTCTGCCCTCAAATGTTCATAAAGAGCCTGCAAACATGGTCCGTTATTTTGTGGGTTTCCCAAATATAACTTGGATAATTACCTTCATATTTGGCTCATTAAGCATCGTATGCTTCTGTGAATCACTGCAGTTTAACAGTGGCCCCACAGTGGAATAGTTCCCTAAGACAGGGGAAAAGCTTGAATTTGTTGTAGATCTACCTTTAAGTCTTTCGTTGTCAATTGAGAACATTGCTTTGATATATAATTAATCTAACTGAAGTCTGGTGTGTTCCACAGGCTAAGCTAATAGAAAAGCTGTAATCTGCATTTGCGACAAACCCAGACCTTCTGCCTAGCCCAGGGTCCACATTTATTTTAGCGGTTGGTGTTGTTCCCTGCAGCCACAGGCCGAGCAGCACATTCTTCAGAAAGTGGCTCCTGAGTTCTTGGATGCAGGAGTTTTAATAAGGCAGGAGACCACCTCATCAATCTCATCTGGTTCCCCAACATAGACTCTGGCTCCCAAGTGCACAGCAAGAAGCCCTGAACCTGTTGATTCTTCTGCCACAGTGTGGTAATTGTTGTTTTAGCCAGGATTAGTGTGGGGTTGGGGTGGCATAGGTAAACTTCAGCATCACTGAGAGAGCTGTATCTTTTTTAGTGTGTATATTTAATCTCTAAAGAATCATTTGCAAGAATTTTAATACTGAGAAATGAAGGGTTATTTTTCCTTAGGTGAAGAAATTATTCCTGCTATCTAAGAAGGATTAGCAGGTAGAGATGAATACTTGTCATCTATAATGGTTTGCTCTGAGCATTCAAGTCCCTCTCCCGAATTAAAATGTGGCCTGGGAATGCCAGCTCGCTTCGTGGTGTTGTATATTGATGTCTTTGACCCTCTGACACTGTTACTTCCTCTGCACTAGATATGATGTCTTTCTCCCTGCCCACTCTGAATGGGTACATATATATAGCTATTTGCATTCATCAATGATCAGAGCTTGGTCTGCTTTCACTTCTACTTCCTCATACTTTATAATAGATTTCACTCTGTAGTGGACTATCACCTGGAAAAAGAATTTTTTAATGAAATAAATAGCCTCTTATAAGTTGTACTATGATACACTGAATAGTAAAAGTTCCCAGCTGGTCCCTTCGTTACATTTGTTCCTGTCTTCCACATTGGTTCTCATTTACTTACTCCAAGGTACCGCAGAGTTGTTCCTTGCTTGCTGGTGGCTTGTTCGGCAATAAGCCAGTAGGAACTGTTCTGATTTGCATTCTTCAGATATAATGATGATCACTGTTCTCCACAACCTCTCAAGTCAGTTTGGGCTTAAACTGCAGACATCCATAGTCTACCTGCTGGAAGCTGGGGTGTCCAAGAATGAAGTGTCAGATTTATTGTCTGGCAGAGCTGGCTTCCTGCCTGGCAGATGGCCTTCCAGTGTCCTTCCATGGTGGACAAAACAGACAAAAGAGCTTGTTGCCTCTTCCCAGAAGGACACTGTCCCCATTCCTGAGATTTCTACCTTCATGACCTAGTCTGGTTCCTGAGGTCCCATCTCCTGACAGCATTCTTCGGGACATTAGACTCCCAATGTTTAATGTTCAGTTCAGTTCATATTGTCAAATCATCTTTAGTCTGACTTCTGCACACCACAGAATTTCTAAGCCTCAACTTGTCCTCCACATTTTCCTCTCAAAAATTGTATTACAGGGGTGAACTAGTAATATGGAATTTACTAGGATTTTCCCGGGAGCAGCTGGCTCATGTCGGCCGTCTCTGAGGCTACTGCACCATTCTCTTTAGCACACTAATGTCTCTGAATGCTCTTGAAGTAGTGACTCTCAGTGTATCATTGCTGTGTGGTCTTCATGATGTGGGTGGTGACTACACTCATTTCTAATTTGTAGATTTGGTATTAAATCTTCCTCATGTCATATCAATTCCAGTTCTTTCATTGGACTTTACTTTGGTAGACATTGGGTTGATTGTTCTCAATTATTTGAAGGTAAATACAAAATTAGTTCAAATATTTATATAGAACCATGTCTGTAAGGTATCCAGTCCTGTTTTCAGTAATGAAATCTGAAAGGCATTTCCTCCTCAAAGTTTTTGCACAGTTCTTGTTTCTCTACTTTAATAACGGGAATGACTACAGAACCTGCATCTGACCAGGAGAGAACTGGGCCACAATAAGAGCAAATCTGAGAGATAAAATTAAAGCAGTGTAATCATATCAATATCTGTTCTTTTCTCTTCCTTCCTGCTGTCCCCACTTACCTAGCAAGGAAGTTTTGTGACTGTCTCTACTCACCACACATTTGCTCTGAAAGTCACCTTAAGATGTTAGTGAACATTTCATTCCTCCTAGGGCACGTTGACCCATTTGATTGATGACTTAATATCTTCCCTCAAAGTACCAACTAGTGTCAGTTTCTTTTAATTTCAAAAACTGTTCAGTAGTAATACAGGTCATTACTGATCTCCTGACCCAGACCCAGGGTGCCAACAAAATTAAGTGCTTGCTATGAGCTATAGATACCTGCAGGCTATCAACCTATTGATGACAAATGGCATACTGTAATGGCCCAGCAATATGCACATGATTGATTCACATTCATTTGTACATGGAGGAATGGTGCTGAGATAGCTAAACAATTAAATCGCATAATGCAATTAAACTTACTCTATTAGAGTGCTCTTTTACCTCCATTCTTCTTGCTGACACTGTGCATATCGGGCTTCATCCCAGTGCAATTAAACCGATGAGGTAACACTAAGCTGCTCGAGTGGGCTTTTCGCTGTTGTTGATATTACTTTTTCATCTTAAAGCTCCGTAAGTCAGATGCACTCAAGGTACAAGTGCACACCTCCAGTGATGTCTATAAAGCTCTTTATTGAACACATTACAGCAGAGGGGAGTAGCCTTACTTCTCAACGAAGACTTCGTGCTCCAGAACCGGTCACTGCTGGATTACTGGCTTACATTTTGCTTTGTAAGGAAAATGTTAAGTCACGTTTCAGAACCATGTTGGAGGAAGGGTCTGAAATGTGGAGGATGCGGTTCTCCCTCTGTTCTCCATCCTTCACCATTCATCCATTTCTTCAGTTTTCCTTAGTAGCTAATATGCTAATAACCCCTATAAGAGACTGAATGCCTGTCATATGTCGTATAATATCCTAGTTCATTCTATTTACATACTTAAATATACACAACAGTCTATAGTATACATTGTTCTCTTTTGATCTGGAAGATCAATGGGGTGGGTTTGGAATGTCACGTAGCTAGTTAGTAAGAGGTCTGGAATTGAATCTAGCCCACATTTTCTCTCTTTACCATACTACCTCTTGATAAAAGATATCAATGGAAATAAAATTTTGTACTTCTGGTGCAGGCTGGTATAAATCCATTTCTGACAGTGTCTACCATCTTTTCTAAGGGAAGCTTAAAAATTGAAGCTATTTTATTGAGATACAGCTTCTTTTGCTAGACACTAGTATCATGTGGTGCATTGTCCATTTTTACTAAATATCATATCCCAGCAGGCTCAACTAAATCTGTGTATTATGAAAAAGAGCAAAGGAAGTAAAGAATTTCATACGAGTATTAAACCTCCATCCTCATCTCCACATCTTGGAGACTGTGCTATGCAAAGGAGAACATATCATTAGGAAATACTAGGCAATCCCTGCTCATTTGCTTTTCTTTCTTGTCTATTAAAATATTGATGTGTCTTTTAAACTGATGTATAATATTCTTTGCATAAAACATTCTTTTGTCATGAACAGAATGTCATGATGTAACAGAATTTTGGCCCAAATTCTGTTACAGAACAACTAAAATTGTGATAAGATAGATTACTTTTTTTTAAAGGTGGTAATGAATGAATTGATCAGTGATGTTGAAAAATAGGAATGCTGGGGGCTGGAGAGATGGTTTAGCAGTTAAAAGCACAGGCTGTTTTTGTAGAAGACTCAGGTTCGAATCCCAGCACCCACATGGCAACTAACAACCATCCATAACTCCAGTTACAAAAGATCTGACACCCTCTTCTGTCCCCTGGGGGCATTGCATGACACAGGTACACTTACGTACATGCAGGAAATTTACTCACACACATAAACTAAAACTAAATTAATGAAAGAAATTAAAAAAAAAGAAAAATAGGAATGTTATTGAAAAAGTGATGGTGTCTTAAAGTTTGAACCGTATTGCTAATGCTGCTTTGTAGTGTGTACTACTGACGGAGGCTCAGCAGGACGGACGGCAGGAGATCATCAGGGCACTTGCAGCAGTGAGAGACAGTGATGGTGGTGACGAGGAAGAACATGGTAGGGTTGGGACTGAAGAGCTGATGATGAGTCTGACAGATGTGCAGCAGAGTCAGGGGAGTCAGTGAGGAAGCAAATGCGGAGTCAAATTGGGGGATAACCAGGTTGTGATAGAACTACATAAATGCTGTTAACTACTCTTACACAAGCACTAACACTTAGTTTTATGAGGTTACTGAAACCGTGATGAACTAAACCTGTAACATAGGTATCCCCCGTAGACACAGAGTAAATATTAAATATTCATGGATAAAAATGTTCAAATGAAATGTATCAAATCATTAGCATTATTACTCTGGGGGAAGTTATTGACAATGGAAGTAATTTGGGGAGGTCTTCATTTTTTTTGTTTTGTATTATGAGGTTGTTTTTGACACTGGGTCTCTTTATATAGCTCAGGCTGACCTGGAACTTGCTGTGGAAATACGAGTGCTAGGATTACTGTCTTGTACCACTACGCCCAGCGTACCAATACTGCTTTTAAGATATATTTATACGTTTGTTAAATTTAGGATCATAATTTTCAACACAAAATAATATTATCACATGTTAACTACTATATTTTTAGTTCTGCTTGATTTTACGAGAAGGTTTTAATAGAGAATTTTTCTGGGCAAAATTTTTCAACATCTGGTGTAAACATAATATTTTGTGTCACACGAGGACAAAAGTAGTACTCTGCAATTAAGAAATTCCTCTGTGATGTGTTAGTGGTGAGGTGTTTGCACTGATTCTGCTGTATCTCAGATCTCTTTGACAAATAGACTAAACCCTGTGTACTGGAGGGGAGGGTGGTTTTAGATGACTTCTAAAATTAAGCAGTTGTTCCATATTTCAACTACGGAGTCCTCTAACTTTATTTTTCCTGTGTCCACATGGCATAAAAAAGGTTCTGTTGAACCATGTTTCAATCAACACATCCTAGAGTTAAATTTCAAGCTCTGTGACTGATCACATCTGATATTTTAAGATGCAACCTGACATCTCATGGATGTGTATTTATTTCAATGGGAATTTAGTTTAGTTTAGCCTTATACTTTAGTGTTCTTTTGTTTCTTCTTTGTGTCATAAAAGATTGAAAGTCCCAGCTGTATCAGTGAGCAGAACATGAAACACAAAGCTCTTCTCAAAGGCAATTTTCTAAGAATAAAAGATAGGGGATAGTATTTGATCGTTTGGCTTTCTATCATTCAAAGTTGCGTTAAAACAACTATTGTTCCATAACTATGAATGGCCTCTCCCTTGAAAACTGTTAGGTATATATGAAACATGGTAACACTCTGAAATCAAAACCTTCCCCAAGTCCTAGTAGGTTTTCAGATGAAGGAGAATACCAGTCGGTGGCAGGCAGAGACACACGAGCACTCACCATCCATTGCTGGAGGAGAGATCAACCAGTTTATAAACCTCTCTTCTCTTTTACCTGAAAAGGTTATCTAATGTAATAATTCTTATAAACCTTTTGATCTAATTGTTCTCTATTTTTTCATTAAGAGCACATTAATTTACTTTGTGCTTGAGTCATAGACTGTACATCTTCTAAATAATGTTAGCATTCCTGTTCTTTTTATGTAATTATTTCTCTCTCTCTCTCTCTCTCTCTCTCTCTCTCTCTCTCTCTCTCTCTCACACACACACACACACATGCACATGCACACATATTTGTGAGATCATTGTGAAAGTCACTACATTTTGATTTGCATTCCCAGAACTTTGATCACTCTTTGATCTTGGTAGGCATGTTCAGAGATATTTTTTAGAAATATTTTATTGTTTTTATGTGTTTGAGTGTATTCCTTGCATGGATGTAAGTGTACCCCTATGCAAGGCCCACAGAGGTCAGAAGAAGGCATCAGATCCCCTGGAACTGGAGCTTTTGATGGTTGTTAGCTGCCATGTGGATGCTAGAATTTGCAAGAGCAGCTAATGGTCTTAATCACCGAGGCATCTCTCCAGCTCCAACTCATAGATATCTTTAAAAGAAATATATTATGGAATAAATTAAGGCAAATTGTCATAGCTTGGGAATTGTGAATATGCCTTTGTAAGCTTTGCTTTGTTTTATGAATGGATAAATAGTCTTTCCTAGTTTCTCTGAATGTGTCCTGAGCCTTGCTCACCAACTTTTACTCTGTAATTTAAGATCTTCTCAATGAAATGCCATCTCATTCTAACAATGTATGAAGCTTGTAGGAGATCACACAGATGTACCAATCCAAACCATTTCTACTTTTATTAGAGATTGGGAAGAAGGCAGACTCCTTTCTAAACTAAAAGCTAAAAGTTTCAAAAATAATCTTTCATTGAAGACTAGCAAAAAGTCCATGTCGTAAATTTCACTAAATACTTGAATCTAAAATTCTGATGGTTCCTTTGTATCGAATGTATCTGTTACACCCCTTACCTGATTAACTAATCATATGAGGACAAGTCACATTTATATAGACAAAACAGAGAACCACAGCTACAGTATTGTCTTTTGGATTATGTAACCTGATTTCCTGGTATGGCTTTCTGTCCAGATTTGCATATTGCCCCAGTCTAGTATGCTTGCAGACCATGTGTAATTTAAACAGTTACTTCTAAGTTATTTTCATTTCAATATTTCAGAGAGAGAGAGAGGCTCTGGGATATTGTGAGGTGTCTTATATTATTTACTATTTGACCTGAAAATCCAATACTGTTGGAATCTAGCCAATAGGAAATCCATTGTGCTTATCACAAGCCCTGCAGGGCACTCATCGGCTACTGTGTGTTGTAACACTGTGTGTTTACTGAATAAATGTTTCACTATGTATTTCAGAGTTCTTAAAACAGTTTTACTAAAGTACATATAAGTATCAACAAATGGCAAGAAAATATTATAAGCAGTAATCTCATGAGGATGCTGAGATGAAAACTGAAACACTATTCACACAATTAAAATATAAGCATTAGGATAATTAGTTTGGGAATTGAAATCAAAGGAATCAAGATTTGAAGCTTTGTTTTTCGTGCTGTTATTTATGATGCAGGTGGTAGTGGTGGTCCATGTTTATGGAACATTTAAGCATTTATTATGTTCCATATGTTATCTCATTTTTCCATCACAGAACACATTTCAGCCATCCAATTTTGTGGACAAGAAAAATAGAACCTCAGAGCCAGGTGGCTCATGCAAGTTACAGCGACGTAATCAAACCATGTGGTCCTGCAGTTCTTGTTTCCCTCACCATCTATTTTTTTGCTTCATAGTGTGGTTGTTGGTTCCCCTTTGAAACTAATAGTGTCAAAACAAGAATACTCTGGAGATAGAAGAGAAAAAAAATAGGAAACATATTTAAATGTAATCATCTGTTATATGAAGATATCATATCAATTTAGAATTTCCACAGACTTCCTAAAGTTGAACTTGACTTACAGCCCCAGGGTTTCATCAGCCCCAGTTTGTGATGTCTGTGACCTGATGTATGTGTCTAATCCATTATTTCATTTAAAAGTTTTGAGCCAGGGCATTTGAATTGGTTACTTTTCTGTTACTGTGGTAAAACACCATGACCAAGGAGACTTATAAAAGGAAGAGTTTATTTAGCTTACAGTTCCAAAGGAGCCAGAGTCCATCATGGCAGGGAGGCGTGGCGGCAGAGGTGACTGGAGTTGGAGCAGAAGCTAAGCACTCACATTCTCAGGTAGACACAGGAAGCAGAGAGTGACTGGAGATCCAGCATGGCTTAAGAACTCTCTGAGCTGCCCCCAGTGACATTCTTCCTCCAGCATGGTCACAGCTTCTAAGACCTCCCAAAACAGAGCCACCAACTGGAGATGAAAATGTCCAAATACTTGCAGTCTATGGGGGACATTCTCATTCAAACCACCACAGTATCATATAGTCCAGGCTGGTCTCAAACTCATTGTGTAACTGATAGGAAGACAATACCTTTGTCCCTTTTTCTTTTGCTGAAGTTTTAAAAAATTTTTATTTTAAACTGACTTTTTGTTATACTCCTTGTACTTTAATTGGAGTTTCAGTTAAATATTCCTGCTTGAAAGGGAATATTTGTTTCTAAATGCTACACTGAAAATTCTCCACCTTATATTATTCTCATACAGTGATGCTCGTGTGTGTGTGTGTATGTGTGTGTATGTGTGTGTGTGTGTGGTATGTGCACATGTGTGCATGTGTGGTGCGTGTTTGTATGTTAGATGGTGGGAATCCAGGGCCTTGCCTGTGCTGGGCAAGTGCTCTTCCATTGCACTTCCCAGCCCCTTACTCTGTTTTAGTGACAATAACTTGAAAGCTGAATATAGTTGGGTGATTACTTGTTCTCTTGAAAATTTTTATTTTCTTACAACCTTCTCTGAGCTGTGTCCACAATGTCCATCCTGACCAGCACTCCCAGCCCTGCTGACAAAGACAAGTTAAGTAAAGATGCTTAAGATAAATGGCATAGTTAATGGAAACAGTGAGGAGACATACTGGAAACATACACACGTAGTATGTTCTTCATGTATTCAGTTGTCTTTTGGTTCTATAAGCTGCCTACAATTACCCTAAGGCTGGCACACACTAAATGTCAGATTGAAAAGGTTATGAGTTGCTTGCATCTGGATTCCTGAGTTCAAATTCCAAGGCCCCCATTTACTGGCTGTACGGCCCTTCGACAAGACACAGAATCCCAGCATTCCTGCAGGTACAAAGCAGGACGGCCTTAGCACCCACGGAGGAGACCTGTCAGGGAGCCTGAATGACTGAATCCCTGTGGAGATCCTGCTCTCACCTGTCATCACCAGAATGACTGAATCCCTGTCCTTGATTGGATCACTACCCTTGCCCGAGATCGCTCAGTAAATGGCAGTTCTTTCTCTTTCTGCTCACATATTTCCCAAGTCTCTTAGCTTACCAGAACTCTTGGCTGCTGATGGCCTCAGGATTTATAAAATACAGCTTGGAGCTTGACTTCTTGTCAGAAAGAAGTTCTGCCTGTATCTATGAGGCACGTTTCCTGCATAAACAACACAATATGACTCAATAGCTTTTAAAAAGCCATCCTCTGATTCTGAGGGTGAAGGGTGCTGGCATTGGTCGGGGCACTCAACCATGTCTGTGAAGACCTCTGTGTTCTCATTTGATTTTTCTTGTGGGCTTCCCTAGTAAGGGGATGAAGCAAAGGGAGATGGGCTGGTAGGATCCACACCTTTGATCAGGCAAATAAGAGATTTTCTAGAAGCTTTTGTATATGGCTCATTGGCCAGACCAGTGTCTTACCATGAAAGCTTTCATGGGGGTTCACAGAATCACATGAATTCCAGCATTTACCCTCAAAGGAGTGTAAGGAAAGTAGTTGGTTGGCATTTGTTACCAGCATTTTTTATATAAGATCTTAAAACGTCTCTGTGAACTAGAAAATGGTAGAAGATCTACTGAGATTGCAAGTAGATGTGCCTTGAAAGCAAAATACATTGATGCCATTTCTATAGCTATTAAAATAAGTGACCTCATCTACCCTTCCAAAGAATAAAATCTATCTGCTTCTAAGCCCCTAAAGTAGCCCGTTTTCTTTCTTGTTCCTCTTTGTGTGTGTATGTGTCTGTGTGTGTGTATGTGTGTGTGTGTTTGTGTGTACGTGTATGCATACGTGCACAAATGTATGTTTGTATGAATGTAGATATATGTCTGTACTTGCATGTGGAGACCAGAGGTCTCCTTTGGACTTGTTCCTTTGGAGCCACCCACCTCGATATTTGAGATAGGGTTTCGAACTGGGTTACTCACTGATTAAGTCAGATTGGCTATCAAGAGATCTGCCTGTCTCTGCCTCTCCAGCACTGAGATTACAAGTGTTTGAAACCATGTGTGATATTTTAATGTGGGCTCTAGGGATCATATTCCGGTATTCATGCTCAGACAGCAGGCATTTTATTGACTGAACACCTTCCCAGCCCCCTTCTCTTCCACTTTCCTTGAAGAATCACTGATAAGTTCCTCAAGAATCCATTTCTACACCTCTAGTTGGTCTGATCAAGAAGGTCATCTCTGGGGCTAGGAAGGAAGATGCCCTGGCCTGTGGGTCAGAGAAAGGGGAATCCACCTTGAGAGACAACTTCCAGCTGAGGCACCCAGACTTCTGCGGGAGGAGGCCACCACCACCCCTCCTAGCTCCCCACTAACAAACAAGGCACAGAGGTAAATGTTTTATTCTCTGCTTCTGTGTACTTCATTCGTTTGTTGGAAGGATGCAGATAAACAATAAAAGCACACACATCTACATGCAGTCTTTCACTTCACTGTGCCTCTCTGAATCCTTTTGTGTATTTATGGATCCTAGCCTTTTTAATGATGGGTGTGTGTGTGTGTGTATGTGTGTGTGTGTGTGTGTGTGTGTGAGAGAGAGAGAGAGAGAGAGAGAGAGAGAGAGAGAGAGAGAGAGAGAGAGTTAGGCATAAGCAATTATCACTAAGATTAAACATTGCATTCTGCCTTCTTTTGCTCTTTTTAAATATTAGGATTGACTGGGTCTTAACGGAGGGTCCTGGATAGCCGGCACTTGCCCTCCAACTTCTTCAGCCCCTCTCCTGTTCCCTATTTCAGATGCAGGCTCAATGGATTTCTTTATCTAAAGGGCATCTGTTAAAATGGCAGGAGGGAGACCTGATTGTTTTCTGATCTCCCTGTATTTTGTGTGTTGAATAGTTAAAACTTGATCTATTATATAATCTCCTGCCTTTGTTTTTTTTCCGACATTTTATAAATGTGCTCTCACTATTTGCTTTGAGAGTATAATCCCTTCTTCAGCCCCACGTCCCATATTTGCTTCAAATATTCAAACATTGTTAACAGTCATGCAAAAGTGCATCAATAAAAATATATGTCTGTACCTATTCATATAGGCCTCTGAGACTCTGTCCTGGCAAGGCTGTCACCATCTGTGATATATACACATCATATTTTTAACTGACTTTATTGTCATTTTATGAAATAAACTATCTGCCCTTCCTTTGTGAGTAGTACTTGTTTTATGATTTTTTTTCATTTCCAATCTTTACATAGACGTTAGCTTTTTCATTTCAGTTGCATTACAAAGCTTCTATTGCCTTTAAGTCTTTGTTTAAGGCTCTTTTCCCTTTAAGTTGATACATTTGACAGAAAACAGTCTTGTTTGGATCAAGCTATTATTATTAGGGGAGAGCCATGTTGATTTGTTCCTTCTGTGCATTTATCATTATCACTACCCACTAAATACTTGGAGTTATTTTAATGTCTTCCTTAGCTCTTAGCTTTATCATGGTACCTGATAGAGAAGTGCAGGGGTGGGAGGGGCACAAAGAGTGAGCCAAATATATGTAAAATAAACTTCTATTTCTTTTGAGGGAGTGATAAGTTGGTAAGTTACCCAAATGCAGGAGCATAGGTAGAAAAGGCAGGCAGGAACTCTTGAGGACTGAGTACCCTTTACCATTATTCATATGTCTGAGATTTTGAGGCAGCTTGCAATCCTCATTGAACATGATAAAATAAAAACTCAGCAGACTGAATTTGAAGTTCAAAGCCACACATTTATCCCAGTTCTTTATTCAGACACTCAGATTCAAACGGAACTTGGGAGTTCTTGCATTCATTGGTTTGATGTGTTCAGCAGGATGAGGGGGTATGTCAACCTCGGACATTCCATTTTATGTCAGGTCAGCTTCTAGAAGATAATTCCTTATGCAGACCTTACATTCATACTGTATTGAATACAGTCCAGCCCAGATTCTCAGAGCTGGTCAGCGTTCAGCACTGTGATCTGATTTGTAACCCTAGCTGTAGGATGTGTTCTGACTCCCTCTTCGATTTCCCAGGAACCGACAATGGTGAGGTTCTTCCTGACTCCATTCCATCTGCCCCGGGGACACTGCCTCATTTCATAGAGGAGCCAGAAGATGCGTCCATTATCAAGAGCAACCCTATTGCGCTCAGGTGCAAAGCAAGGCCAGCCATGCAGATAGTCTTCAAATGCCATGGCGAGTGGGCCCATCAGAATGAGCACGTCTCAGAGGAGAGCCTGGATGAGAACTCAGGTAAGACACAGAGAAGAAACAGAGGTAACCTCTCACATTCTCCCCTTTCTCCTTAAGTATATGGGAGAGATGATAAGACACTTGCCATTGCCTTATCTGAATGAAGCTAAAATTACCTCATCCTAAACAAGTAAAACATAGGATCTTCTTTCTATAACCTAATAGTTCCATTGTCGTTTATCCCAGTATAGTTCAGAGTCATTTTCGTGTTGTCTATAACTTCAAACGTTCAACATTGTATGAAGCGAATATTCCCATTGGAGATAGATCCAGACAGTTGCTCTTTTCATTTTATGAATTCTAAATAATTTTGAGACAAAGATTAAATCTTTCATCCAAACCATTTTTTTTTCAGCAGCGTAATTTCAATAGCTTTAGTCTTTCCTCCTGGATGTTACACTCATGTCTTTATTCTCCACAGTCAGTGCTTTCTGAGCTCTCTTGAAGTTGTTTTGATTGTTGCATAGTAACATATCCAAAATTAGAGAACCATATTCTACCTGGCTTTCAATATGAATGAAGTTTTAGGACCATAATTTTACTGCCAAGCCAAAAATGAGAATTCTGAGCATAGTATAGTTAAGGTTTATTGAGTACTCAAGATATAGCAGGCCTTATCTAAGCAGGCATGATCTCAGTCTGTACCACAGCTTATTGAAGGTAGATAAAATTATTGACTTCTTATAGATAAAGAAACTGAGGCTCAACAAGATTAAGCATATGAAGTGCTTGTGCTGGATCTCAGTCCAATATCCTTTGACTCAAAAACAGAAGCAGTAGAAGCTTTTGAACTTTGGTTCCTCAAACCAGATTCAATTTATTGTTGCCCTAGACTACTGAATTCTGTTAGTTCTGATTGGTTAGTTCATAAGATATTAGATTTTGAATAAATCAGAAAGCCTCAGTGTGTTAGAAAGTTTCAAATGAACTCATTCTGTTGCCAATGTAATAGTGGTAGCCAGTAGAATTTAGATCTTTCAAAATTTTTAATGATAGACAAGATATAGCTCATATGGGTGGGCTTCGTAAATAGGGAAAAGGGTAAGAGAAATATTCTCAAAAGCACAATATAAATGAGGCTAGAATGTTTCAAATGAGCTATATGGCATTGTGGATTAATAAAAAAAAACTGCATCCCGATAGGAATATTAGGAAAGAGACATTGCTGTACCAGATAGGCATGACCGATGCCATACTCTGTGGAGGGGAGAAGCATCTCGATAGGCTATTAGCCACCTTCATAGCCAATAGAAGAAAGCTTCATGTTTGTCCAGTAAGGGGTTTAGTTTGATTGAAATGCAAAGGTACTGTAGGAGAATAATAACTGATTGCCGGAAAATTCAATCAGTAACAGGAAAGGCTCAAAGATCAGAGTAAGGAGCTCTGCTCTTGAATGACATGTTGGTGGTATTGATTATACTGGGGTAGGCTTAGGTGGATGGTTTTGGTGGTGGTGGTGATTATGTTGGGATGCAGAAATACAGTGGCCAGATCTGTGCTTTTCGAGATGAATCTGGCAAGAGGGTTTGGAATGGAAAGGAGAAGGAAGAATGGTGAATTTTGCAGACTTATGTAAATGATATGAGAGAATGGAACTCTGCTCCTGAAATAGGAACTGGACATAACAGAGCTGATTGGATGAATAAATGAGTGGAGACAGAAGAACAAAAATTAATCTTTTATTAGAAGGGCGTTACAGTTAATAAAATAATTATATTCACAAGGAGAAAAGGCCTGAGGTATTTGTTAGGACAAGTTCAATTTGAAGTACGTACATGATCTAATGAAGACATTTGGCAATTATCATAAAGATGTAGAGAAGATGTAGAGACAGAGGTGTTGTCAAGGTACACGGCTAATGTGAACGGGAAAGGCGTCTAGGAGCATGTCCTTAGGAACTAGGGAGAGGAAGTTCCCCTTCCAACAAAGAAGGAAAAGAAGTTGCCAGAGGATGCTAGGTTCCAAGGTAAAGGAGAAATTTGTTCAAAATGATCTTCATCTAATACTCTGTCACTAGAAAAGGATAGAGAACACACACACACACACTCACACACACACACACACACGCACGCGCGTGTGGAACAGTGCTTATCATTATATGATTGGGAATTAACTTGGGATTGCAATAACAATGCAAGACTTTGGGAGTTAGAAAAGTACTTGGAGCAGATTCCCTGTTAATTTGGAATTTGAAGACAGTATTAAGAGGCAGGAGAAGTGACTGCCCTGGGGATATAGTTCTTCAGACCACAGCATACTTCATAGAATCCTGGGATATATAAGGTGGAAACCATACAGTGCCCTAGTGATCATCTAACAGTCCTATTTTCTGTTTAGACTTCTACGATCCAAGAGACACAAGTCATGCATGGCCTAGCTACTTCTAAAAGGAAAGATAATATTGACATCAGGTTATTCTTCAAAACTATAAGCCACTTTCCCCTAGAGATTCACATGTTCTCTATCCTAATCAAAATATATTCAAGTTTTCTTGCTGATATAATGGTGGATTATATACTTCGGTCATTGTTTTCCATTATGAATCTGCTTACGTTTTTATCCTTCAAGAGTATAACACCATACATGTCAAATATACCATAGATGTCAAGTTTCTTATATTTCAGGGCTGTGGGCATAGTTCCCTTGAAATTATTTGGTATAATCAAAGGTAAAGGAGGAGACAGATGGAGTTTCTCATTTTGTATTCCCAAGGTTGAGCGATAGGAAAACTTAGTAGATAAACTTGACATTGAGAGAATTCAAGTCAGAAGCACTAGAGTCCTCGCTTAGAATGAAAGCTTCACAGAAGGACTCTGAAACATGGGAGCATATCTCAAATGCACCGTCATCCACCATTTTAATGGTGGAATGTAAACAGTTGATATCCAACCAGAAAGGCCTCGAATGCCAGTGGCCCAGTGGGACTGCAGCCTGTGCTCATGTGTCCATGCCTGATATAACGAAACTGCTCTAAATGAAAGGAAGAATACTGAAAAAAATAATCATTTTTATACCACAGCTAGGAAATCTTCTATCCATTCTCACTTAAAAGCCAATTTAACAGTTCACCACTTGTAATTTCACAATGTTCTATTTTGGTCGTTATTCCCCCCCTTTTAACTTTAACATTGCTAGGCAACTCTGTCTTGTGGAAAGCATTGTTGATTGTATTCTCTACCTCTAATGACTTATTTTGAAAGGTCAATAAGACTCACATTTTACAAAGGAACTAGGCAGAACAAAAATTCATAAATGAGAAAATCAGAAGAGATCATATACTATTGTGATTTTTTTAATGCCGTTGGGAAGAAATTTAAATTTTTACAAGTACTTCTTTGCAAAAAATTTAATAAGGTGTCACAAACTTTTTGAGCAAGTCAGTTTGGTTGAAGCAATAGGGAAGAACTATCTCCCCATAAACAGTTTCCTTCTATGTAATTAATGAAAACTGCCATCTGCCACACTCCACAGGTTTGTTTCCTGAGCTCTGTATAAAGACTGAAATAGTGGATTTGGGAACAAGGTAACCCAGACCAATTCCTACATGCAATTAAAGTTAGAAACAAAATGAAACAAAGAAAGAAAAGAAAATTAGACACTTTCCCTCTCCTGGGCTCCCCACAATGAGCTGGGGTATGCTCCTGGACCACCTTTACAGACCTAATGGCTTCTGAGGGATGCTGTAAAATGCTTCCTGCAAATCTAAAGAGCTGGGTGGTACTAGGAAGACAAGGATAGGGGCGTCATTTGATGAGAGGGAGAGGAGGAATTGTCCACATTTGTTTAAAGCTCTGTGTAAGCAACTGTTTGCCTACCTTTGACAACATTTTCTTCATTTCTGAAGAGTTAGAATTAATAGATTTTTTGCATATAGTCCTTATTTCTTCACAGATCTAATGGAGAATGCATAGGACCTGGGAGTGCTTGGACATAGAATCTTTTGTGTTTCAAAATTGGAAGCAATAAGTCCTTTTAGTTGTTAAAGGCTGCAAACTGCCTTTGGTCTTTCTGGTAATTTGGCCCCGTCATCTAACCGTTCAAATGAGAAGAAAAAGGATTGTGTGTTTTCGTGCAATTTAGCTTGGAAAACCCTGAGCTAGAATTCTTTCCTGCAAAAAGTACAGTTTATTTGACATGAGTTACTGTGTGTTCACAGACATGGCTATACTTCTTAGTAATGTACACTGTTGGTTTTCTGCACGAGCCAAGGGATCCTTTCATTTGTTCTGCCTCATTTCATTTGGAAATATGGGGACTCTTCTTCCTTGTGTTTTCTTTCTGTTAACACCTGGAAGCTTAGAATTGAGAAGTAATCCCAACTCAGAAATCATGCCCCTGTGAAATGGGCACTGTATTCAGTAACATAGAAATGAAGAGCTTTAATCTCGTAGGCAGACACACAGGGTCACACACAGCAACCAACAGCAAGAAGAAGCCCACATCTTCATAGTCAAGGTTATGTTACTTTGGAGAATCTTGTGTTATCAATAAGCCAAACCACTTCTTTACTGCTCACTAAAAACAAGAGTTCTGTTAATAATGCTCCCTGGTTCTTAACTTATTTGACCTGAGAGATATTGAAGTCTATTGAGTGAAATAATGTGTATTCCAACGTGTTACAGGAAAAGTCTCAACTTCAGTAAACTAATATTTTTCTTTTTAAAGAATATTATTTTGGGGATTCTGTTGTGCGTGATTTGCTTTTTCAACAACTGGGGCCTTTCTCTAGGGTTACCAGGTTAATGGATTGTGTTAAGAAATGGCGAAAGTGTAGAAATAAAAGTATAGTAAATCTTTAAAGTTTGTATCTTGGAACTTTGCTATGTGGTGATGAGAATTTGAATATAGCATCTTCCAGAAAAGCCATTAATTTAAAGTTGCTTCCCTGATTTATGAATCACCAAGGTACATTGGGGAGACATACTTTTTAGCCCACAGAACTCGGAAATAATCAATTAATCAAGTGCTGCATTGACAGTCTGTGGGTTTAGAGCTCACATTTATAGAAACACCCTCACTCCCCAGTCTGTATTTCATCTTATTCATTACTACTTCTCAGAGAAGACTGACAAATTCTTAAAAGGTTTCCAGAAAAACATTATGAATTCTCTCCATAACGCATGACAGACTATGAAGGCCATGTCTCTTGTGTATAATTTAACCTTTCCTACAACAAGAAAGTTTGGAGACCATTTTCTCTCAATCCATCCTTAACAGTGATAGAAGCAACTCCTCACTTCCTTACACTGACCAGAGATTTTGGCAAGTCCTAAATTCTTTTTGGATATTATTGTTTTTTTTTTTTTTTTAATTTCATGTGTGAACGTATTGCCTGCATGTATAAAAGTGCACCTCTGTCCTGCAGTTCTGTGAAGGTCGGAAGAGGGCATCAGATTCCACTGGAACTGGAATTACAATAGGTTGTTAGCTGCCATGTGGATGTGGGAACTGGGAATCGAACATGGGTCTTCTGCAAGAGTAGGCAATGCTCTTAACCACTGGGCCATCTCTCCAGCCCTTCTTTTTGGACTTTTGAATCAGGGTCTTACTATGTAGCCCAGTCTTGGCCTGGAACTTGCTCAACAAGTCAATGGTGATCTTTTTGTCTATCTTTCTCTAAACCCTAATACTTGAACAATGATTTTGGAAGTCTTTTGAGTCTTTTCTGTCCATATAACATTAAGTTGTGTTTTTAAATTGAAATTAGAATTATAAAGATCTAAAACAAAATGCAACAAACACCTTGGCGATTTCATTTTGGTTGAAAAAAATGGACATTTGATGTTAGGGGGTGCCATGTTTGAAGTGCAGCACTCCATTGAGGATCCCTTTGTCTCCTAGCTTCCTTTCAGATTTCCCCAGGTATAAAATGGAAGCAATAAATATATCTACCATCACTGCATTGAGGGTTATAGAACTGAATACACATGACTTTTTTAGCCTGAGGCTGATTTATAGTCAGTGCCCAATCAAGGTTAGCCTCAAAAATGAGATAAATTTGATATTTGATAATTTTTTTAATATGGCAAGTGTCTGATTTTAACTTAAAACAGATCTATCATCACATTTTGACTTTTTTAAAAAAATAAAGGACTAGTTTTAATAATTATTTGATTCATTTACCTGTATTGTATTGCTTGGATGTGAGCTATTCATACAATATGCATTTAACATGTGGCTAAAGCAGATGGAGTGATATATGCCATGACCGCAGGCTGCAAGCTACAAGCGGGAGGAGATTTCTGTGGCTAGAGGGAGAGGAAACTGTTGACTAAAGCACAGCACTGGAAGTCATGATCCTGTTTTCCATAGTGTTATATTGGGTGGAACTGAGTCATGTATGGGATGCTATCCTCTAAATTACCTCATCACACCCATTTCTGTCTCTGAAGGTCCCCTTCTTCCGATTATCAGACAGCACTATCAAGTTAATTTGCTTTCCTCTGCCAGACACCTCTGAGTTGATTAATTGTAATCTCTGGTGTGGAAGAAACTGGAGAGCTTGGGTGTATTCTTCGCTTCTGTACTTAAGTCTGAACTTGTGGTGCTTCTGCAGAATACATGAAGTGCTTATTATCCTGGGGAAACTCAAGTATTCATTAGGCAGAGAGCACATGAACATTCAAAGGATGTCTATTTTTCTATCAGAATACATTTTAATCGTATTGCTAGGATGAAGAGGCAAAAGACATTTAGGCCTAATTAATCATCTGCAGTAAAATGAAATATGATTCTACCTTTTAATTACCTATATTTAATTTACTGTTTCGATAACATGCTGGCCTGAAGACATCTAAGCTCTCCCAAGATATAGAGTTGCAGCTCCATTGTAGTTTGCTCTTAGAACTCAGAGTTTTCGAATCCCAAATATACGGGAATCTCACATGTCGTAAGCAAGCCCCACAGCCCTGCCATAGAAAACAGGCTCTACGGTAAATGTCTTCAGGACTGAGGGAAACAGTATCCAGACCCTCAAGAAACCTTTTTTGAGCCCATAGTGGATGATAAGTCCCTCTTGTGTGATCGGATAGTGTCCTGTGCACCTGCTGTCATAGACGATGCCACCCTGCATTGGTGGATCAGACTGAAGAATTGCCTCCTTTCACCCAGTAGCTCACTGAGGGCAGAGATCTTCACAAGCTGCTTGTCATGTTGTTCTCTGTACCCGTTACAAGAGCAGGCACGAATGAGGCACTCAATGCTTTCTTTTCGAACCAGTGTATGTCACCAACTTATAACATCGTCGATCAGTTTCTTATGTTACAGAACTTGAAACAAGGTGGTAATAAACCTGAACTAGCATTCTGATAGCCATTTGGCTTAGGAAAGGCCGTGGCCCTGTGCCCAGAATTAAAATGATAATAATATAAGGTTATTCAAAATATAGGGAAAGATCCCACAGCTCAAGCACATTTTCTAGACTCTAGGAAGACCATAAGAGATAAATGAAAGCGTTGCCTTATATGGACGGTGAGGTCAGGTCTTCCAAGTGAATGCATTATCTTTCTGTCCGCTCAGCAGACAGAGGAGAAAGGTAAGGCTGCCTCAGATCCAAAGGCAGGTGTCAGAAGGGCTGAGACCCTTAAGAACCCAACATCTAGCAGAGAAGCTTCATGAATACCAGAGAGTGATTGATGGCTTTAGTGAGGAGCCAGTTTTTTCCCTTCTCTCCAAGAGCTGAGCCAGGTCTTGTTACTCATGAAATTGTGTTGCAATGGGTCTATAGAGCTTTGTCTACAGAAAACTAAATAGTCATTCTCCTGGTTATTCTCAAAATAATTACTAACATCACCACATGGGCAGTAGGCAGACAGTATATAGAACCCTAGGCCAAAAAGACCCAGGAAAGCAGGTCCAGGGTTTCTCATGAGAAAACATTGCCACCCAAACTGAAGTTGCCAGTTCCATGTGACTTGGAACATGCAAATTATTAAAGGAGAAAGAAGGATTCCAGCTTCCTTCTGGAATGTAGTTAGGACAAGTAATAAGATGAACATCCTACTACAAAGGACTTCCAAGTGAGTGGAGGAGGAATGCCTGGGGTTGAGGGTGAGCGTGGGGGAACTATGTCAGATCGCTCCCCAAGCACCAGTTGCCAGGTGCATCTGAGACCTGGCCGCAACAATAACCATGGCAGGATGCTACTGATGGGCTTTGTGAAAGTGTGAGAAGGAGCTGTAGATAAAAGGCAGGAGGACAGCTTTAAGTAGGCACCAGGCTGTCGTTGGTATGGTGCTGAATGTTAAATACTGCTCCAGGACCTCATCTTCTACACACCAGGTTGGATTCAGAGTAAGACCATGTGGCCTTCCTATTGAAAATTGACCAGCTATAAATCATTCTAATTGTTTCTCCCTCACTGTTTCTTTCCCTTTCATTGTACACTTCTCTTCCTTGAACTGTGACGGATCTACCTTCAACTAGTTTCAAAAGTCTCTAACTTTTAGGTTCCCAACAGGATTAGACCTGCTTAAAGTAACTAGTGTTTTCTATCTGATAAATAAGAGGATTATAGCAATAACCACTGTCGGCATTTTTCTCCTTTAAACAAATAAAGCTGACAAATGATGAAGCTCCGTGATGCTCTGTTATGTTTAGAACATGTAGAGCAATTATTCATCAGCTGCCAACATTAGTCTATCCACAACCAAACCATCCCAGAGTTTAGAAAACTTATTAGCATATCAGTACCATATTCATATTTTTATATTCTGTAAGAAAGGTATAATTTGCACAATAATTTAAAGGGTTGGGCTTTTCCATGCTTATTAGAGTTATGCAAGTTATTGGGTACAATGCTACTTTTATTTATGAGATGCCATCTTTTATTTGTCTGTGACTTTTGTACCACCATAACAGTTTTTTGTGAACGAGTTAACTGCCATCTCGGGAGATTGAGAATTAGATAGCTGTGTCTTCATGCAACAGGGCGAATGTCAGTGAGGTGACGGGGCAGTTCCCTCAAACAGAGCTGCTTTGCTTAGAAGTTTCTTTCTGGTGCATGAATGCTGCCCAGTGGGTGAGATCAGTTCTGATCTCCTTGGTGGGGAAAATCTGTTTTCTGTTTGTGCTTTCCAAGCACTTTGTAGAGCTCTCTGTATGCAATAGTCACACTGTTGTTAGGAGCCTTTGGACTGTGCCAGGCCAAACTACATATGCACACCAATCTAGATTCTGTGAGCCTCCTCGATATAACTTCAGTTCTCCAGGCCACTGGTTCCCTGTCCTAGCCCGAAGAGCGACTGCAGACAGCTAGAGGTAGAGAGCAGTTTTGCACGAGAACCTCCTGACATGCTCAGTTAGCAAGTTGTAGACCTGACCACCTTGCCTTTTTGTTCCTCTCCGTGGAACCAAAGTAGAAAGGCCCAGTTTCCCCCGCCTCTCCGCCTCCCATCTATCTTGGTGCTCTCTTCCCCGTGTGGACACACATTGAATTTGTTTCTTGAGAGCTATGAGTGCAGATTTCTTTCTTCACACAGTCATTTCCATGCCTGCATGTCTTGACTTCATTCCTGGGTGCCCTTGATACCCATGGGGCCGTGATTCAATCTGTGAACTTGGAGGTTCGGATGTGTACACTTCCTGGTTTCTAGTTTGGACATGTGAACCTTCGGAGCCATTTTCAGGTGACTTGCATAGACTTGCAACATGACATAATTTTCTTCTTGGTGGATGAATAATAAGGCTGTCTGTGTATGTACCAACTTTTCTTTATTCATTCATCTACTGAGAGTTCCCTAGGCTGATTTCACAACTTGGCGGTTTTAAATAGTGTCACAGTGAGAAAGGATTGCAGGTGTCTCCATTGTATGCAGGGTTTAATGCTTTTGGGTGTGTATCCCAGAGTCACATAGCTGAATCATTAGTAGTTCATTAATGATTTTTGAGAAACTTCCTTACTCATTTCCATAGTGGCTGTACTAAGTACACGCCCCTCCCCCAGGGTATAGGGCTCTAGGCTTTGCTTTAGAAAGAACGAGCGTTCTTTGCCCTTTGCCTCCGCGGCACCTGTAGGCCTCGGTGTGCTCGTCCCTCCCGCCCTTTCGTTCCCAGTGCTTGTACTCCAGTCTGCTTTTCCTTGAGCCGTTTTTAAAGAATGTACTTATAAGTTCTCATGGTTCTGTTTTCTCTCTTCCTCCTTGCCAACAGGCTCGCCCATTTCTATGCTATTTCCCTGTTTTTTGTTTTTTGTTTTTTTTTTTTAATCAGAGAGGGGTCTATCTTGTTAGGTCAATGCTCTGCTCTACCACTGAGCATTTTATTTGAGTGGAATGATGGGGGCCAAAGCAAGAGTAACAACAACAGCATCTTGGGTGGGCAGTTCTGTCCTCTGGAGAAGGAAACAGTTCTCAGGACTCATGTTTCTGAAAATGAAAATGCAGGATATATTCACTTTCTACAAATGGGAAATGCAGATTATCGGCGGACCCTGGGAGGAAATGCCATGTGATTACCTTCTACAAAGTGAGAGCGCCTACTCAAATTGCACACAATAGTTTATGGGGCCATAACTGCCTCTCGTTAGGTATTGTGAGTAACATGCTATTGATTGGGTGGCACAAATGTTTTCCCCACCTGACCAATATACCCACATTCTTTCTTACTGTTTGAGTTGTGTCACCAGAAGAGACAGACCTGCCCTCCACCGCTTCCACCTGTAGCCTTCGGTTCACTTTAGTTGCAATGAAGAGTCTGACGCCTAGATTCCTTTTGAATGGAAAGGAAACAGTACAATCAGTCATTTAAAATTTTCTTGAAATTTTCCATGTATATTTTATTTCCAAAATTAAGAATAAATAATAAAATACAGGAGCAAGCATTTAATTATGGAAAGGCAGCTAAGCATAGGGTTTCTTTGGGAATTAGGCAGAAACAGGAGCAACTTCCAAGTCACCTTCAAACCATGAGGATGAACAAAAGATACCTTCTCTCTGAGTCATGGTTTATTTTACTGTAACCAGGGCATACAAGAGCTTATGCTCTCACGTATTGTGCAGACATCCAGAGTTTCCTGTGGCTCTGGGCATTTACTTGGAATGCACTAAGCATGGGCCACACTTAGTGTCAGCCAGTGTTTGTGGAAAAGGCAGGCCATGGGGTCTATAGAGGCTGCTGCTCCTTTTGATATTAGTTAACTGATTTGGCTAGGAAGAATGTCCCCTCTCCTCCCTGGCATTCCATGAAGGTTGACCATCCTTTCCAAAGAAAGGCCAGCTGTCTTCCATCAAAGGACTGGAGGTGCTTTCATTTCCCAGCTAGAATCTCTCACTAGTAAAAGGAAAATTCAGGGGCTGTAGAGACAACTCAGCAGTCAAGGGTACTGGCTGTTCTTGCAGAGGACCGGGGTTCAATTCTCCGCATCCACTTGGCAGCTTTTTAACTCCAGTTCCAGCTCCCCAGTTCCAGGGTAATCCAACACCCTCTTTTGACTTCCACATGCATTGCATGACAGGGGTACACTTATATACATGCAAGGTAATATACTCATACACATAAAATAAAAATAATAAATGAAATTCTTTTTTAAAAATGGAAAATGGAAATTCATAACCATCCCATTTAAAGGGTAAGGTCTCAGTCTATCTCCAGATCACAGATGTGTGCTTTGGGGTGTTTTCTACAAAATCCTCTCTCTCCAACCCCATACTCCACTGCTCTGAAGACTTCCTACCTACAACTGAAGACTTCAGAACCTACAACTTAGGTCAACTGTGTGCTTCCCGTGTGTTCCTGCCCTTTGTTTGGGATCTCATTGGCCTTGTTGTTCTGAAGTCTTGACACTGACACTACTCTTTGGGTCATCCACCCCCTGGATTCCTGGCCTGTTGTTACCATCTCACACAAGTTCTCTCTTTCCTTTCAAGTTACAAAGGGATCCACACTATTACAGTGACATTTCCTTGGCTGCAAAAACCTATAAGAAACTGTGTCCTAGAGCTTGGTATGCTAACACTGTTGGGTACTAGAGTTCCAGAAAATACCTTTGGTACTCTTCTTCATAGTCCATTTTGTGAAGAGACAAAGAGGACTAAGTCAAAGTGCTAAGAGCACTGCTATGTATAGCATGGGCACTGTATTGGTTGGTAATACTTTGTGTGTGCTCTTTCTAGCCTGCTCAGCTGGTAGGATTTAATTAGTAGTAATATGTTATTGTCAAGGTAATTAAAACCTTGCCTTGATTAAAAACAGAATTGTTTAATTAAAAAGAAAAGGTTTGGCTAACCTTAACTTTGTGACTGAGAAATACAGTGGCCTCAACTGACAGACTATCTCCCTCTCAGGCTTGAAGGTTCGGGAAGTATTCATCAATGTCACCAGGCAGCAGGTGGAGGACTTCCATGGGCCAGAGGACTATTGGTGCCAGTGTGTGGCATGGAGCCACCTGGGAACTTCTAAGAGCAGGAAGGCCTCTGTACTCGTAGCCTGTAAGTACACTCCGGGCAACCTTGGGTTGCAAGAACAAGGACCAGAGTTAAATAGAGTTGAAGAGGTCCTGAGAATGTTCTGGGTGTCTGCAGATTTAGATGAGATAGCAGCAATACACCATTTGAGCTTTTCTATCTCTAGTAAATTTAGTTGTGTTTTTTTTTTTAAATTCCATTTTAAATGTTTGGTAATTTCCTCCTGAGGATAATCAGCAAATCAGTTTGGCTAAGGTAGATATTCTGCCTGGGTTTTCAGAACTCAAGTGTCTTAACAATGCCAGGAAAGATGTTCCCAAGAGTAAGAAGCATACACAAAAAGATTCTGCTTCTCCCTGTGGACACTGAGGTTCAGGGGGCCGTGGGTGGGGAAAGCTCAGCTTTGAAGACTCTGTTTTTCACCCTGGATGCCAAGGTCCAGGGGGCGTGGGTGGGGAGTGTTCCACAATGACTGCTTACTGTTTTCCAGCCTGTCTTCAAAAATAAGGCATTAAAAACATGAAGGGATTTTTATAGCCTGCTGTTAAATCTCTTCTCTCTGAATCTTAAAACATGGAAATGGGTTTTAAAACTGCATTTGTTTGACCCAAGTAGGTTAAAAAAAATTATACACTTGAAAAATGATGAAAAAGGAGGAAAGAAAGAAAATTGCTTTTCTGGGGAGTCCAAGATTTCTTTATCATATTTCAGCATCAATGTCCTTATAATCTAAAAATGATTTATAAATATATAAACTTCTCCTTTAAATATCTTTATCCCACCCTCTCCCATTTACCTGTATGGATCCTCAGAAACCTGCTTTGTATGCCCAGGACTGTAAAAAGCCCTCCAGAAGGAAACCGGGAAGTGGAGGGCCGAGACGGTTATTGTTGTTTTATTCAAATACTGCCTTTTGAGAGTGCCATAAAGAATATGGGATAAGAGGGATTTATTTGAGGACTGAAGGAATTCTTCATAGCAGATGTTGATGGTTTAGGGATTAAGAATATGGGGGAATTGCTATTTGCAGAGACATTTATGTTTCCTAGGAAATGAAATCTTCCTCTTAAAATATGCATTTCACCCTCACAATACTGTTGATTTGGGAGGTCTTTCCTCCATGCCATGTGGGTCCTCCCAGGCCAGGAATAAGAGGTCACCTCGTAAGCTGTCCTGTCAGTGCAAGAGCCTTGGGAAATATTTTTCCCCATAGTTAATTAATTTTAGTCAACCAATATTTTATGACTCTAAAGGAGCAGGCCAGCTAATGGGAAATATGTGTGCATTCATTCTTCACATTGTAAGTCCAGTTCTGTACTCCCTGTGTGGCCTCAGTTAGCCAGCCAGGACATTTGACCCTAATCAAGGTGAGTTCCGTATCTGTTGTGCTGGAGGGACGACAGCAGCCTGAAGGATTCAACAAGGAGCTTCATTTCCTTTTCCTAGTCTCCCTTTCCTTCTCTGGGGCCCATATGATTTATCTGAATGATTATAGATACCATTTCCCTGATCTATGTGCTCGGGTATCTTGTACCCCCATCCTGCTCAGCTAATTCCTGATTTCCAGGTACCTGGTGAAACCTCATGGGTCTTTTTTGGGGGGAAGGGAGGTTGCTTATTTTTTTTTCGTGTTTTATTAACTGATTTTTTAATACAATATAATTTGATAATATTCGAATCCCCTCCGCTCTAACTTCCCTCATTGCCCCCCCCCCACAGTTTATTGTTGTCTCATGCATATATGGCCTATAGAGTTTCGTTGTATCCTCAAATGTCCTTCCATGTGGGTCTATCCACTAGACCAACCAAAAGTCTCATCCCTTTAAGACACTGTCTTTCTCCCTCTCAGCAGCCATCAATTGCCAAAAGTTCCTTAGGTTGGGTTGTGATTTCTTTCCCACTATCCCATGTCTAGGATAGGATTTTGTCTGGTTTGAGCTTGCATAGGACTTATGCATGCTGTTACCATTGCTGAGAGTTCATATGAGTAATTGACCAGCTGACTGGAAGCCTGTGTCCGTGTGGTCATCCAGCCCCCACTCTGGCTTTTACAGTCTTTTCACCTGCTCTTCCCCGGTAATCCCTGAGACTTTGGAGGTACAGGTTTGAAATATCTGTCCTGTTCAGGGGTAGGTGCTCTGAGGCCTCTTGTTCTCTGTGATAATCACCATCTGCTAGATAAGGAAACTTCTCTGGTGAGAACTGATATGTGTAGAGGTTACATTGAATAAATATCACTTAGGACTGGGATTCTTACAGATACTTATTCTCTGCATTTGACCAGTTGTGTAATTCTTTAACAGTCTTCATCTGTTGCCAAATGGAATCTTCTTTGATGAGGGGTGGGAGGTACACTTGTCTAGAATATGAGGGTGCATATTTAGATTAAAAGGAGAAATTACATTGGTCTTGGATATGGTATGTATTTTTTTCTCTAGGATCTATGATCTCTTTAGCCATATGTATTTGGCAAAAATACATGCTCCTGTGGAGTGTGCCTAATTTCAATGAATATATGAGAACATGTTTACAGCTGAAGGCTGTGTTACAAGAAATACAGGGCCAGGCAGGTAAACCACCACCCCACACCCCCCGCCGCCGCCCCTTAGAATTGTGTGGGTATCAGAAAAGGTTCCTGAAATAGCACAGGCTATTGCCACGGCCCTTGAGTGCCTCCCAGAATTTGAAGGTAACACCTTTTTGCTGAAAACAGGCCTTACTTCAGACAAAGCAATTGAGCTGAACTTAACCTAGAAGTCTCCTCCCAGAAAAACTAGCTCTCATGGTATTAGAGGACACTATGCAAGCAGCCAAGGGAGGAGAATCAATCAATGGTCGTACACAGCTGTAAACCTAAGAAACAACAATGACTGGCCCAGCAAATAATCCCTGTTGGCGCTGTAGTGGCGTGTTTATCTTGGGGTGGTCCACAGTTGTCTAATTGGAACCTCATGTTTTTGTTGATGAAGTTTGTCACAGAAGGGTTCAAACCCACCTGTATTCATTTCCGGTCACTTTGACTGCATACGTTACACTTTGTCCTTTCAAATGCTCAGTTGTCATATGCATCACACTAGCCTTTCTGGCAAATGCCTCTTCATGTGCATTCTCCAGTTTTGTGCATATGTCATGAGGAAAGAGAAGAAGAGAAGAACCTGGCCGCTGCAGCACCTCTCATTTCCATTTCTGCTCTACTCCGTGTTAATTTTATGTGAGTGGTCAGTGTAGTTCGTTGTTCTGTGTCTTAATGTCTTCATTCATGAATGGATGCCTACCTCATGGAGCTGTTGTGAACATTACAGGTGCCGATAAATACTAATTACTTAAACTGAGCCTGGCACAGTTAGCACTCCTCCATCATGAGCTGCTTTCTGACACATGTGATCCTTTCAAGCACTGGTACATGTGCTGATCCTTGCTGATGCTAATTGACTTGAATGAGTGTATTAGTACCTTAGGGGCTTTTCTGTAGATTATGGATGCATGGATTCTTTATGAAAAGCCATTCTATGTCAACCCTCAGTATGCTTTTATTCTAAGCATAATAGAAGCAAAGGGTGTTGATAGAGGAAAATGTTTCTTAATCAGTCAATTTATTTTCAATCAGTTGACCTTTGTAGAGTCCTGAGATACTTTCATGAAAATTATCTTGTGGTTTTTCTCCAGAGATTGACAGGCACATTTGTATATAAAAACATTATTTTTTTCTGTAAACTTGTATCATAATATCACTATAACCTTAATTATGCAATTCAGTAAATGTTTGCTCCAATAGTGTTTGTAACATATTTTTTAATTTCTTCCCATGTAACAAGTGAGAAGGTCTTTAATTTACTTAAAATTATTTATGCAAGCCAAAACATGATTTGTCATTAAATATTGCATTTGACTTGGGGACCAATGTGCATTAAAATGTAAATCGAAATTTAACTCATGTAATGTCATCGAGAGTGTGCGTGTGTTGGGCGGGTGCCCTCAGGATCTTACTTGGATTTTTTTATTTGCTTCCAGGAAAAAAAAAAAAAAACACTTTAAAAATAATTTTCATTTTTTATTAGTGTGAGAGAGGAGATTTCTGACTTTCACTTGTAAGCGCATCCTAGCAAATAGCACAGTGCACATGAGGGTGGTCTCTGCCCTCAATAAATGAAAAGGCAAATTAGACATAATTTTCACCATGGTTCTTCTCTTTAGGGTTGTTTTCTAAGTCATAGAGACATCATAATGTGCTAAACAGTCCTTCATAGATGAATGCAGTTTATGAATGTGAACACAGTCATCTGAGGGGACTTTGCATTTTAGTATCATGTGTATATTACTCAGTAAATTGCTCTAGTTCAACATCTGAGTTCCTTTAGTTTCCTGCATTTAACCAATGACCCGTTAAGAATTTAACAAATTTCAGATTACACTGGGCCAGAGCTCCAAGGCAACTGGGACATTCTACTGAGGAATGTGTTGACTGTAACATCTTGATGTGATCATGGTTGCTAATCTAACACAAGGAAGCTCTCTGGATTGTGTCACTTAGGGATTATTTGGTTTTAAAAGGTTGAATTATGAAGAGAGTTCTTGTCTTGATTTTGATGACTCATATGTTCCATGAAGTGGATCCTCCTGGGGGTTCTAATGCCTGCAGAATCCGGGCTTCCATACCGTATCTTTTGGATTGGGCTATGGAGAAAGGTCTAGGAGGTGCTGGAGAGATGGCTCAGTGGTTTGCTTACACTGCCCATGTGGAGGCTAACAACCTCTGTAACTCCAGTTCCAGGGGATCCGATGGCCTCTTCAAGCCTCTGTAGGCACTGCATGGAACAGCTGGTGTACTTCCATACCTGGGGGCAAAACACTCAGACACATCAAATAAAAATAACATGAACCAGGTGATTCTGTGGTTCTATGAATAGGTATCACTGAGGGTTCTTGCCTAGAAACAGCGCTTCTGAAAACTTCAGCAACATCAGCGTGCAGATGATTAGATCTTAATAAAACGCTGCAGAGTCAGTTCAAACAATTCAGTCAGTCCAGTGTAAGGCCTGCAACTTGATATTTCTAATGAGCTCTCTGAACATCGGTGCTGCTAGTTTGTGCGTGTACCAAATTTTTTATTTAAAAGGCCCCAGAATTCTTTAAGGAAGCATTATTTGAAGTTTTTCACTGAATCAATTTGACATTGTATACATTTTCTTCATTCAGCTTTTCCCAGAAACGTGGATGGCTTGAGCACAAGTCCTCTAGCTGGTTGGAGAGCAAAGCCCCTGTGTTTTCTCAGCAGTGCTTCCGTCCCCACGATGCTCTTGCTCCTGAGTCATGTGGATTCTTCTCTGTTAAGTATGATCTTGAGAACCATAATAGAAAACTGCATGAGCATCTGAGTGTGTCCTTGAAGAAGGCAGCAATCTTCTTTCACTTATGAGTCAGTTGTGAGCTCCCTCGTGGTCACGTTTTAGTGTGTACACCCACTTTGTATTCAGAGCCCATGTGCCTGTAATCCATCTTAACCGATTTACTGTAATAAATCCATGTTACAAGAGGAGAAGTTGGCTGCCCATCCAACTGCTGGGAGCTGGAAATAGCTGAGGCCCAGCTACGAAAGGAGTTTAGAAAGGTAAAAATAGATAAATAAAGCCAGCCCACATTGACCTCCACCAAGCTGGCAGAGTCTGTCTCTAGGGAACAACTCCCACAGGCCCTCCCTCATCCATCTGGTTCAGTGGGGCTGGAAGAGACAGCATGCCGTGGCATCTGCTGCTGGACCGTTGTCAAAATCAGGAATACTCAATTATTCTTAGTTGTTTATTTTCATGGCTGAACATTTGGCAGCTTAGTCCTATCTTTTAGTCCCTGTTTTTCTTTCTTGCTTTCATGTACTTATGAAATGTTTGGCCTGTATCATTAACCCTTGGTCAAGTCAATCCTTTTGATACTTGGGTATTTTTCCTAATTGGGGACTGAGAAAGGAAAGATTTATATCTTATAGTTGAACCTGTTATAGCAAGTTGGTTACTTGGAAGATTGCAGAATAGGAAACCCCTCTTTTGCTGATCTTTTATGGAACATATAAAACGTGATGCATGCTGGATAACATTTAAATATGTTGCTTATTTAAGGCAGTTCTAAAATATCTATGGGACTATGCCAAGAATGAAAGAAGACATTTTAAAAGTCCAATTTAAAAGCTGTGGAACACTCCTCCATGCTGTAGTGAAAACATGGTTTTTATTTGCTTTGGGATAGGTGGTTTCTTTCTGAAGATGAGGCAAAAAGAAATTCAGTTGTCTCAGTTGTTCCTCTTTACTTCAAGGCCTAATAAAATAAATTGATGTGCTAAGAATAGGCAGTGACCCCTTCCTCCGGCCTGAAAAATTAAATATTAGGACTAATACATGTATGTGCATCATCTTCAGTCAGGTTCAGGCTAATCTCATTTGTCTGTCTTCCTCCTATAGCGTCTTTACAAGTGTGCTGAACTCCATGTGAGTGGCACAATTCAGATGCTTGTATTCTGAGCCTGGGACTCACAGTCCCTGTCATTGCTTTGCTTATATTCTTTGTTCTCCCTGGAGCACATTCCTAGCCCTGTCTCCAGCTCATGTTTTTTTCTTACTTGTGCCTGTATCCAAGGTTGCATCCCTCACAAAACCCAGCTGAACAAAATTCTTAACCCTTCTTACTCTGTCCACCTCATACACCAATTTAGATATTGAAAACAATCTACTCTATATCCCCAGCTTCCAAGTTCCATAAATTCGAAGGGTCCTTTTCTCTGTTCGCATGACATTTATGTACTGTTTTCTCATGGTTCCACTCCAGCGTGTCCAGAATCATAGTTATTTTGCAATTATTCAGAACTTCATTTCTCTTTCTAGATTGCAAACTGCTTCAAAGTTCAACCGTCATTGCCTTATGTTCCTGACATTTGAGCCTAGTTCAAACATTGAGCCCTGGGCAGTCACCTTTGGATTATCAATGAGTGTTTGCTTGAAAAGCTATTCTACCCATGTAAAGCATGACTCCACCCCATGAAGGGATGTCTGCTGGTTGTTTATCATGATAGCTACTGGGGCTGGCAAGGCTTCTGGCTTCCTGGTGATTTTATAGCTAGTGGGGATATGTAAGTCCATCTTTGGCCTTCCTTGTTCAGGTGCTGCTTCTAATCCTCAGTACTGCAGTAAAGAACAGGTAAAAGGGAAGTGGAGATGAAGAAGCACTGCACCCGTGTCACTGTGTGACATGCGGTGTGTGGTCTGGGCTGCTAATGCTACCTTAATACTCGGTATACATTGCACAAAAGCTTAAAATCCTGCTTTCTCTTTCCGTGGAAGAATGTGATCAAAGTCAAGAGACAATGTCATACTTTTCTTCCAAAGGTCAATCCTTTCCTGTAGCTGGAAATTAATTTATACAATATTATCCAAGGATGTGAGAATCCTGGCGCCCGGACAATGTCGTACACTGCATAAAATCACCTTGTCAAGGGAGAGAATGAGAACTGAGACGCAGTGCAGTCCTCTAGCCAGGATGCCCACCCTAGAAGGCAGTTGTATCCATCTGAAGTCATGTGAGGCTGTTTTCTCACCACACCAAGTGTTCATGGGTGTCAAGATGACACAAAGCACCACATAGGCTTGCAGTAGCTAGATGAGGAGCATAGTTTGCAAGGCTCAGTGTACAAGTCCCTCATTTCAAAGTTAGCAGTTTAGGTCATGAGTGAGAGTGTATTAAATCAAGCACAGCCCCGTAAGATGACTTGGAACATAACAGTTATGAAGCCAGGTTTGAGAAATCAGTTCATATATGTAACAGGTATCCAAAAAAACAATAACTGGCTTTAAATCCTAATGATTTAGGTTTAAATTGTCACATGCAATTTTTTACATGCAAAATTTGGGGGAGGACTTCTTTTAATTACAAAGCCAGCAGCAGCATCACTGGATCAAAGTATTAATTGGTATATTAGTCACAGTTCTCTGAAGGAACAGTGTTGATAGAATAAATATATAAATTTGCTAGATTGGCCATGATATAGTCAGTGATCCGTTAATAGCCTTCTCCCACTGGAGAGCGTGAGAATCCGCAGCACTCAGTCCACCGGCCTGGTTGTCTCGGTAGTCCCAATCTGCTGCTGAAGGTCTGGAGGATTTTTGGAGAGCTACTGGTCTTCACTCTATGCTGAAAGCCCAAAGAAGCTGATTCTAACATCAGGGAAGAAACGCCACAGCAGCAGTTTAGATGGACTTGCCAGCAAGAGGGCAGGCCAGCAGGCAAAGGCAACGCTTCCTTCTTCCGTGTCCTTTTCCATGGGGGCTTCCCCCAGAAGGTGCCACTGACATTTAAGGTGGACCTCCCCACTTCAAATAATCTGATCAAGGAAGTTCCTCACAGGAGTGCCCCAAGGTTTGTGTATTACTCGATTCCAGAGCCAGTCGAGTTGATAACCACGTCATCTCGGGGCAGATGTGAACAGATCTCAGCCCTGAAGATGTTCTGTGGGATGCTCTGTGGTGGAAGCCGCTGCCTTCCTGACACTGCCACTCCCTGTGTGCTCTGCACGACATGCAAGGGGTGTGTGTCTGGCAGTGATATGTCAAAAGCATTTCTATGTTGCAGATGGAAGTAAAAGACAGGCTAATAGGCTTATTTTATTTTTCAATATTTTATTATTATTTTATGTGTATGAGTATATTGCCTGCATGTGTGCAAATGTACACATGTCGTGAAATGCCTGCGGAGGTCATAAGGTTTTTGAATCCCCTGGAATTGGAGTTGCAGACTGTTGTTGGCCATGTGGGTCCTGGAAATCAAACCCCAGTCCTTGCAAGAATAGTCCGTGCTCTTAACTGCTGAGCCTTCCCTCCAGTCCCTGATAGGTTTATTTTGACATAATATCTGGAGTGAAGATGTAGCTCAGTTGGTAGAGTGCTTGCCTAACATGCATGAGGCCCTGAGTTCAGTTCCCAGCATCGCATTAGTGGCCTGCAATCCCAGCACTCTAGAGGTGAATCAGGTTCACGGTCATCAAGCAACATAGAGAGCAAGACCAACATGAGACCCTGTCTCAAAAGTGTGTATTTTTGACAAAATAGCAGAGTTTCAGAAGCATTATAGTAGAATACACAGAATTATCTTAAACCCTTTACTGAGAGTCTTCATGTTAACACTATCATATTTGCTTTTAGTGTCATTACTCTTTCTGTGTCATCCATCTGGTATTGCCCCTGTGCTATGAGAGATGCACCATTAGGCAGTTTTGTTCTTATTGACCCAGGTGGCCCAGGGCTGTCATTCTATGACAAACAGGAGACAAGTGAGGCTGACATCAGCCTACCCTACCATATGATCTACAGTAAACTGAAATCCTTAGTAAGTAGGAATTCACTTTTAAAATGTAATAAAAAATATATTACAGTAAGTACATAAAGCAAAGTCACCTGTTAACATTATCAAGTGTCATATACTAAATGTGATTAACTATCCGTGCTGCATGTTTGCCCACCTAACAGTGCAGGAGGCCTGTTTACACCAGGCCCTGCAAATATACATGCAGTGCACGGAGCTGTGGGCTCACTGGCTACAGGGGTGTTTTATGTCCATTATGATTTTATTATAATGTATTGTACACCATCAAATGCTGATCTGATATGCCACATACAGCTATATGTGTATTAGATGCAGATGGCTTCTGGGCTATTTTTTTCTAAAGTGCAGTTTCTCCTCTGTTGCCCTTACTTAGTATATTTTCTGACATAGCTGTAGTATAATTACCAAAAAATTACCCTTGATACAATAGTATTGCCTAAATGAAGGAATTATTCATGTTTTGCCGTTGATCAGAAATGTTGTTTGGTAACAGAGCCCTGGTTCCTGTCCTGTGCTATAGTTAGGGGCAAGACCTTTGCTTTCTCCAACCCAGATAATTCCTCCATCTTCTTTTGTACTCTATAGCGCAACACTATATGCAACATAATCAATTATTTTGTCTAATGCTCTTTGATCTTTCTTTCAACATACAATAGAAAAGCAATTACATAGAACGGGGGAGTCTCTTGGCTTGAGCAATTTAAACATCAAAATAAATGATAGCAAAGAATTATAACTCATAAATAAGAATTGACTCTGAGTGAATATAAATTAAGTAAGGGGAGTTTCTAGGGAGGGTGCTCAGTGGGTAGAGTCCTTGCTTCACCAGCATTAGGATCTGAATTCAGACCCCAGCACACATGTGAAGCTGGACCTGGTGGTGCACACCTACAATTCTAGTCCTAGGTGGGCAGAGACAAGAGGATCCCTGGGTCTCGCTAGCCAGCCAGTTCAGCCAGCCAGTGAGCCGTTGTTTCAGTGCAACCCAGTCTCAAAAAATAAAGTAGAATGAATCAAGAAGGACACCCGAAGTCAACTGCTAGTTCCAACATACACTTACACATGAGTACCCACAGATTCATTAAAAACATAATGAAGCCCTCTTACAGAGGCCTGGGGTTTGATTTCCAGTGCCCACATAGCTAACAATGGTCTGTAACTCCAATCCCAGGGGATTCCAAAACATTGTTCTGACCTCTGCAGGCATTTCACGACACGTGTCCATTTACACACATGCAGGCTATATACTCATGCCCATAAAATAATCATAAACCATAATAAAACACTCTTTCTTACTGTAGAATAAAAATGTCTGTCATAATATGCATTGATATGGCAAGCAGCTCATGCAGACTCTCCCCCCTCTCATGAGTGACATGGAGCAGAATGCTGCATTTGCAAAATGCTGAAGGAGCAACTGGAAACTTCAAAGCCACTTTGGGTAGACCTCATCTTTTTAGATTCATCCCACAGATGGCCTAGGAATATGAGATTTACCCCCCTCTGCCAGTAGATGCTCTTCAGTACGGAGTGTGGGAAACATGAATTCACAAGAAAATATGGTCCTGTGAATAAATCTCAGTGGTTTGTACAATGGTGGTATGAATCGAATCGCAGTGCTTTTACTTAACACATACACGTTTAAGAATGGCAAACTTGAAGAAGGGTCTATTCAGACAGAAGTGTGATAGGAAAGAGGAAACTTTCCCCAGATGATATTCTTTCATGCTGTATATTGCCCATTCTTATTTTACCAGTAATAATTTTCAGAAACGTAGCCACTGACTTGGTAGGAAATCACAGGATTTTGCAGTTGCCATTCTTGTCATGAAATTCACCTCGAAGCTCCTGGAAAATGGCCATTTCTGTATTAAAAATTCCCAGTAAAGGTGTACTGGCACAGAGAATATAGATTTTATTTCCGTCAGTTCTCATTCCTTCCAGCCAGTAACCCTTGTGACAAACGAACAGTTGGTAAACAAAACAAAAACCAAAAGTTTAACTTTCTTAAACTTTGCATACTTTTGTACCTAATATTTCTTCGTAGGTTAGTGTCACATCTTTCTGCTTAATTATGGAAAGACGGGGGTTACATTCCAAAAATTTCTTGAGTAGCAGACATAGGTATGCTAACATAGGGAGGAAGAATCTGGCGTCTGTGAGTAGCTGGATATCCTGTATGTTCTAGGAAGCCCAAGAACAAAATACTGTCCCTTCTAGTGAAGAGTTCACAGTGTAATGAGAGACTTGTCTACTTGTAAATAAGAATTTTGAGTGGAGCATGGTTAATGGTACGTTAGGAATGCTTAGGGACAACTGCTGATCCTGGAGGCCCAATATATGCTTCTTGAGTTAATAAGGGATATAATTCCTGAAGAAGACTGAGGATTAATCGTGAAAGGAATTTGTGCTCCAGGTAGGAAGGAAGAGAATTGATGGAACAGCACACGCTGTGTAGCAAAGCGAGCTGTATATCCAGCTTGACTCTTTCCTTTTGAGGGGTTTGGAATATTTGTGTGGATTTTGCTGGTTATTATTGACGCACCCCAAAATCTTCATTGATCTAAAACCCAAGACTTTTTTGAGCACCAGATGTTCAGACTAAAGACGTTTAACTCATGTTTGTAGGAAACAAAATTTCAAGATGATAAGAAATAGTACAACTTGAGAGAAATAGGTAGTGATGATAATGTATGAATCCTCAGCCAACACTTCAGATTCCTCTAGGACAGGATTTGGCCCACTGAGGTTCCATACACAAAGGCAGAGATGAGTTCATGTTCAAAGCCTACACCCTTTTCGTTTACCGAAATTAGAGGACTCAAGGAGAGGAAGATCAAGGTCAGGAAACTTGATACTGCTGACACACAGATGACTCAGCTTAATAAAATGGAGGAAATTTGAGGACCCAGGAAAGTGATGTTAACATGAGCCTATGGCTGCTGAAAGCTGGAACTAAGGAAATAAAGTAGGAAAATTTGACATCTTAAGTCTGGGTCTGGGGCTTTCTAGGTTTCTGACTTTAGCAACTGAATTCATAGTGATCCTATTAAGTGTTATTATGAATAGAACAGAAGAAACAAATTTAAGGAATGAGATACCGTGACCAATGGGATTATCAATGAACTGCTTTTGATCAGGCAGTTGTATTTATGAGCCTGAAGTCCAGTATGTAAGATAAGTATCAAAGTCCTAAACTGGAGTCCTTAACAATGATTAGGAAAGTTTTCTGTTGGAAAAACAAGAGCATCAGATTTCGTCACAAATGCCTAAGACACTTTTCTAGTCTACGTATTCTCCATCCTAGGCTCTTGCTCTCAAACTGCTGGTAAGGACAAAAAGGAGAATGGGCTCTGAGTGAAATCCCATAACAGATTCAGAGAGATGAAAGCAGGAGGGGTGATCAGCGATCCAGGAAGAAGTAGACATGTTTATAGTGGGATAAATGGTCATTATTTCAGGGTTATCCAAAGATTAGGGAAAGAAGAAAGAAGTGCCTCCTGGTTTGGGCATGAGAGACGTGAAATGAGATGTGTAGAACTAGGAATTAACAGGAACAGAGAATAGAGATGACTTCAAACATGACTAGTATAAAAGAGCTGGGACATGATTGCAGTTAACCACTGAAGACTCGATGGTGATCTGAATGCAGCATGAAGAGTAACAGAGATGGACTTTTATTAAACATTCCCAGTGACAGAAGAACAAAGAAGTCAAATTCAGAAGAGCAGGACTTGAGCTCTGGGCTCAGCCAACCAGCTTTGCACTTGACTAATTCCTAAGGCTCCCTGGGGGTGAGTGTCAGATGAGGAAGTAAAAAATCAAGGTCACTAAACCTTGCTCAGGTTCTCTGGGATTATAATCCTTGGCTGGAGGGCCCAGGAATGCTTTCATCACAAGGCCAGGTGATGGCGATGTAGTGTGTGAGCCTGAGAAGTGAGCGCCCAGCGATGGTGAGCAGGTTCCTGTGTCCTGGAGCGCACCAGTGAACCAGCAGGCAGTGAGTGATGGCAGAGGCCCAAACCTGGGTAAGGAGGTGAGTCCCTGGGGGCTTCGGAGAGGACCGGGGGCGGGGGGGTGAGGCAGAGAACTGGCTGAGCATCAGTCTCCAGGGATGGACACCTGGAAGAAGCCTGGGAGTTTGGGTGGGCGTGCACCCCTCTCCCAAGGAAGAGCACGGTGGGGTGGGGCTGCACTGCAGCGGAAGAGTACTGGTGGTCCCTCAGAGCAAAGCCTGTGGAGGGAAGGGGCTCATGTGGGGTGGGGCCGGGGAGGGCGGGAGCGGAAGGGCGGGGGTGATGCCACGGAGCAGTTGGCTCAGCACACAGCCACTGACCGCCCCCTCACTTCCTGTCTCCTCCCCCTTCTCGCCCCCCTCCTCTCCCCGCCTCTCAACGGCTGCACGGCAGACCGGACCCTCTCTCCCAGCGCCGCTCTGGGTCGGACGCCAGGTCTGCGAGCCGCGGCTGAGCGCCAACTCGCCTTGCGGAGAGTCACGGAAGAAGCGGCGGCGGCGGGACCGGAGGAGGTGGCAGTTAGGAGCCGGACACTGAGACAGGGAGGCGGAGGCTCGGAGCCCCGAGGCACACGCTCCCTCCGTCCGCCCAGGATGGGTCTTGGCACAGCACGGCCGCTGCCCGGCCCTCCTGCAGGTCCCCAGCACCGTGTGGACCCCCGGACAGAACGAGGGACGCACCGACCATCTTCCGTAGCCTCGGAGGCGAGACTTCGCCTCCTGCGCACCGGGTCAGCGGCCGGGAAACGGGGTGTATTGACGTCCGCAGGCGGCCAGGGGAGGGGGCGCCGCGCGGGGCCATGGCGGGCTCGAAAGCTTCCTAGCCCGAGCGGAGCCAAACCCACGCTGCTGCCGCCGCCGCCTCTCCGCGAAGGGACCCCGCCACCCCCCGCGGGAGACGGAACAGCGGAGCCGGCTCTGAGCCCTCGGATCCCCGCCCCCGCCGCTGCTGCTGCACGCCCTTCTGCTCCTCGCCGGGGATGGTGAGTGCGGGAACTTGGTGGCCGCGGTGGGTGGGCTCGGGGATGCTTTCCTGTGGCCACGAGAGTCGGCCATCGTGACGGCCACCGTGCATGGTTCACCGTGCACCGTGAGAACAGCGTGTGCACCGTGCAGGCTCACACACTGCATCGCCATCACCTGGCCTTGTCCCTGGCCTGACACAGCTTTGCTCCCTTTTCCCAGTCCCCTGGGCCAAAGAGTGGTACTGTGGGAGTTTGGGTGGGAGTGCACCCCTCTCCCTAGGAAGAGCAGAGTTGGGTGGGGCTGCACTGCAGCGGAAGAGTACTGGTGGTCCCTCAGAGCAAAGCCTGTGGAGGGAAGGGGCTCATGTGGGGTGGGGCCGGGGAGGGCCGGAGCGGAAGGGCGGGGGTGATGCCACGGAGCAGTTGGCTCAGCACGCAGCCACTGACCGCCCCCTCACTTCCTGTCTCCTCCCCCTTCTCGCCCCCCTCCTCTCCCCGCCTCTCAACGGCTGCCTCTCAACGGCTGCACGGCAGACCGGACCCTCTCTCCCAGCGCCGCTCTGGGTCGGACGCCAGGTCTGCGAGCCGCGGCTGAGCGCCAACTCGCCTTGCGGAGAGTCACGGAAGAAGCGGCGGCGGCGGGACCGGAGGAGGTGGCAGTTAGGAGCCGGACACTGAGACAGGGAGGCGGAGGCTCGGAGCCCCGAGGCACATGCTCCCTCCGTCCGCCCAGGATGGGTCTTGGCACAGCACGGCCGCTGCCCGGCCCTCCTGCAGGTCCCCAGCACCGTGTGGACTCCCGGACAGAACGAGGGACGCATCGACCATCTTCCGTAGCCTCGGAGGCGAGACTTCGCCTCCTGCGCACCGGGTCAGCGGCCGGGAAACGGGGTGTATTGACGTCCGCAGGCGGCCAGGGGAGGGGGCGCCGCGCGGGGCCATGGCGGGCTCGAAAGCTTCCTAGCCCGAGCGGAGCCAAACCCACGCTGCTGCCGCCGCCGCCTCTCCGCGAAGGGACCCCGCCACCCCCCGCGGGAGACGGAACAGCGGAGCCGGCTCTGAGCCCTCGGATCCCCGCCCCCGCCGCTGCTGCTGCACGCCCTTCTGCTCCTCGCCGGGGATGGTGAGTGCGGGAACTTGGTGGCCGCGGTGGGTGGGCTCGGGGATGCTTTCCTGTGGCCACGGGAGTCGGCCATCGTGACAGTCACCGTGCACCGTGTGAACAGCGCGTGCACCGTGCAGGCTCACACACTGCATCGCCATCACCTGGCCTTGTCCCTGGCCTGACACAGCTTTGCCCCCTTTGCCCAGTCCCCTGGGCCAAAGAGTGGTACTGTGGGAGTTTGGGTGGGAGTGCACCCCTCTCCCTAGGAAGAGCAGAGTGGGGTGGGGCTGCACTGCAGCGGAAGAGACTGGTGGTCCCTCAGAGCAAAGCCTGTGGAGGGAAGGGGCGGAAGGGCGGGGGTGATGCCACGCAGGAGTTGGCTCAGCACGCAGCCACTGACCGCCCCCTCACTTCCTGTCTCCTCCCCCTTCTCGCCCCCCTCCTCTCCCCGCCTCTCAACGGCTGCACGGCAGACCGGACCCTCTCTCCCAGAGCCGCTCTGGGTTGGCCGCCAGGTCTGCGCGCCAACTCGCCTTGGGAGAGTCACCGAAGAAGGGGCAGCGGCGGGACCGGAAGAGGTGGCAGTCAGGAGCCGAACGGGAGACAGGGAGGCGGAGGTTCGGAGCCCCGAGGCACACGCTCCCTCCGTCCGCCCCGGATGGGTCTTGGCACAGCACGGCCGCTGCCCGGCCCTCCTGCAGGTCCCCAGCACCGTGTAGACCCCCGGACAGAACGAGGGACGCACCGACCATGTTCCGTAGCCTCGGAGGCGAGACTTCGCCTCCTGCGCACCGGGTCACCGTCCGGGAAACGGGGTGTATTGATGTCCGCAGGCGGCCAGGGAGGGGGCGCCGCGCGGGGCCATGGCGGGCTCGAAAGGTTCCTAGCCCGAGCGGAGCCAAACCCAAGCTGCTGCCGCCGCCGCCTCTCCGCGAAGGAACCCCCCCACCCCCCCCCCGCGGGAGTGGAAGAGCGGAGCCGGCTCTGCGCCCTCGGAACCCCGCCGCTGCTGCTGCACGCCCTTCTGCTCCTCCCCGGGGATGGTGAGTGCGGGAACTTGGTGGCCGCGGTGGGTGGGCTCGGGGATGCTTTCCTGTGGCCACGGGAGTCGGCCATCGTGACAGTCACCGTGCACCGTGTGAACAGCGCGTGCACCGTGCAGGCTCACACACTGCATCGCCATCACCTGGCCTTGTCCCTGGCCTGACACAGCTTTGCCCCCTTTGCCCAGTCCCCTGGGCCAAAGAGTGGTACTGTGGGAGTTTGGGTGGGAGTGCACCCCTCTCCCTAGGAAGAGCAGAGTGGGGTGGGGCTGCACTGCAGCGGAAGAGACTGGTGGTCCCTCAGAGCAAAGCCTGTGGAGGGAAGGGGCGGAAGGGCGGGGGTGATGCCACGCAGGAGTTGGCTCAGCACGCAGCCACTGACCGCCCCCTCACTTCCCGTTTCCTTTCCCTTCTCGCCCCCCTCCTCTCCCCGCCTCTCCTGGCCTGCGGGGTCCCTCGCCAGACCGGAACCGCTCTTCAGGCGCGCTCTGGGTTGGCCGCCAGGTCTGCGCGCCGCGGCTGAGCGCCAACTCGCCTTGGGAGAGTCACCGAAGAAGGGGCAGCGGCGGGACCGGAAGAGGTGGCAGTCAGGAGCCGAACGGGAGACAGGGAGGCGGAGGTTCGGAGCCCCGAGGCACACGCTCCCTCCGTCCACCCAGGATGGGTCTTGGAACAGCACGGCCTCTGCCCGGCCCTCCTGCAGGTCCCCAGCACCGTGTGGACCCCCGGACAGAGCGAGGGACGCACCGACGTATCTCCGGTAGCCTCCGAGGCGAGACCTCCCTTTCTGCGCACCGGGCCAGCCGGCCGGGAAACGGGGCCGAACCCACGCCGCCGCCGCCGCGGGAGTGGAACAGCGGAGCCGGCTCTGCGCCCTCGGATCCCCGCCCCCGCCGCTGCTGCTGCACGCCCTTCTGGTCCTCACCGGAGATGGTGAGTGCGGGAACTTGGTGGCCGCGGTGGGTGGGCTCGGGGATGCTTTCCTGTGGCCACGGGAGTCGGCCATCCTGACAGCCACCATGCATGGTTCACCGTGCACCGTGTGAACACCGTGTAGGCTCACACACTGCATCGCCATCACCTGGCCTTGTCCCTGGCCTGACACAACTTTGCTCCCTTTTCCCAATCCCCTGGGCCAATGAGTGGTATTGTGGGAGTTTGGGTGGGAGTGCACCCCTCTCCCTAGGAAGAGCAGAGTGGGGTGGGGCTGCACTGCAGCGGAAGACTGGTGGTCCCTCAGAGCAAAGCCTGTGGAGGGAAGGGGCGCACGTGGGGTGGGGGAGGGTGGGGACGGAAGGGCGGGCGTGACCCAAAGCAGGAGTTGGCTCAGCACGCAGCCACTGACCGCCCCCTCACTTCCCGTCTCCTCCCCCTTCTCGCCCCCTCCTCTCCCGGGCTGCGGGGTCCCACGCCAGACCGGAACCGCGGAACCGCTCTTCCGGCGCGCTCTGGGTCGGACGCCAGGTCTGCCGCGGCTGGTCGCCCACTCGCCTTGCGGAGAGATTCACTGAAGAAGCGGTGGCGGCGGCGGGACCGGAGGAGGTGGCAGTCAGGAGCCGAACGGGAGACAGGGAGGCGGAGGTTCGGACCGCCAAGGCACACGCTCCCTCCCTCCACCCAGGATGGGTCTTGGAACAGCACGGCCGCTGCCCGGCCCTCAGGGCCGAGACTGAACTGCAGGTCCCCAGCACCGTGTGGACCCCCGAACAGAACGAGGGACGCACCGACGTATCTCCGGTAGCCTCCGAGGCGAGACCTCCCTTTCTGCGCACCGGGCCAGCCGGCCGGGAAACGGGGCCGAACCCACGCCGCCGCCGCCGCCGCCGCCTCGGGAGTGGAACAGCGGAGCCGGCTCTGCGCCCTCGGATCCCCGCCCCCGCCGCTGCTGCTGCACGCCCTTCTGCTCCTCGCCGGGCATGGTGAGTGCGGGAACTTGGTGGCCGCGGTGGGCTCGGGGATGCTTTGCTGCGGCCACGCGAGTCGGCCATCCTGACAGCCACCGTGGAGGGGGAAGAGGAGCCTAGGGGCTGTACGGTCTCCGGACACGCCAGTGTGCGGCCGAGGCTCGGAGGGGTAGGGGCGCGACAGCAGTCCCGGGTCGCTGCAGAGGTGGCGTCAGTCCGCGAGGGAGTCGCTCAGCGGGGCTCTGGCCATGCAGAGGAGGCCTGCGGGGATCGAGAGTTGGCTCACCCGGGTCCGGCAAGGATGCTGAGCCCTGCAGGTCCCTGCACTCCGTGCAACCTGGAGGGAGGGAGGGAAGCCGCCTGCAGGGAGTGGCGGGTCCCTGCTGCCACCTTGCAGCTGCGCCCTGAACTTCGCTAGTGGCTCTGGTGACTGAGCAGCTTGGGGCAGGGTGGGGAGTGGGGGCTTGGTTTTCATTGGTTTTATGTCAGTATTTCTTTTTGTGTAGCCTTCAGCTATGCACATGGGTTCATTAGCGATACTGTGTGTAGAGTTTGTTGTCGCGGACCGTCCCTTTAGGAGACTGGAGACCGAGGGGAACAGGGCTGAAGGCTCTAGGAGAACTTAGGATTTGGCGACTGACAGACAGACATAATTTAGGTTGAGGTTTGAATTTGTTGTGTTTTACTGAAGGTTTAGGGTGTTTATATATGGTTACAGAAAAGAAACTGGCAAAGTGACAATTTAAGTAGATATAGGATAGTTACAGTTTTAATTATTATGTATTTTATAGATATTAAATTATGTTTTTGAGGTTTTTTAGTATTTATTTGTGGTTATAGTTAGTTGTGTATGGGCTAAAGTTTACAGTAAGGCACTTTGTGGAATTAAGTTTGGCACTGTGTTACCACAGTGTTGTGGGAAAATGGTTTTAATAGGGTGTGAAGGAGTTAGGGTCTCTGGAGACTAATGATGTAATGTGTTTTGTAGTTTTGGGATTTGTAATAGTTTTTTGTTTGTTTATTTTTTGATAGTTGTTAGACAGATGGCTTATGGTGGGTTTTTTTATTTTTTTTAAACGTTTAAGGAAAGGGAGAGTGTTCCATTTCCTTTTTTGTTTTTTAGGATGTATTTATTTTATGTTTTGTTTATTATAAGTTTTTGTAAATGGTAATGGATTTAAATATATTTATTGTTTGTTTATTTTATTTTGAAGGAATTTATTAACTACTTTTAGGCTTGTGTTGTTTATATTTTAGAAAGTACTTAGTGGGAATTGTTAATTTTTGTAATTTTTTATTTGAGGGACTTTTGTTATAACTATGGGGACTTTTAATTAGTATTTTTAGTTTTACTTTTTTTGGTTTATTATTATTTTTTGTATTATGAGTTTTTTTTGTTTAACTTGATTTATGAAAGTCCCTACTTTTTTTTTTGGGTTATTTTGTTGTTTTTTAATTACTTGTATTATTGTTTGAATTACAGGGGGAGAGTCCTGTGTCTCTCCCAAGGAGACTGTAGTTACATTTAGTACATTTTTTGCCTTGGCCCTGGGTAGTAGATTACAGGAAAGTAAGATAATGAAAAGAATTAAGAGGACAAGACAAGTTAAAGTCCATACAAGGAAACATTGAGATGTTTTAGGAGTTATTGTTCCGGGATGTAAGACACGAGTTGACTGTTAGGGAACTGGCGGGGGCAAAGCTCCAAGAAGTACATGTTTTTTTGTCCACTTTGTTTACCATTGACTTATTATGGTTATATAGTGGTTTTTGTTGTGGGTGTAGTAATTTTTTGTTTTTTGTTTTTTAAATGAAATTTGTATATTTTTTGTTGGACGGTTTTTATAGAACGAAAAAGAATGTGTAGGATACAAGGAAACAATAGTACCACACATAGTACAAGGCAGTCAATGACTGCTATGAAAATTATGTATTGTTTTCAATTTAAAGGATTAAGGGTTTTTATGTTTATTTTTAAATTATTTGTAAGGGACTGTAAGTCTCCGAATTGTAGGTGAGTTTGGCTTATTGTTGAGATATTTTTTTGAAGAGTATTTAGATTATGAGTAATTTTATTATTTTTTTATATGTTTTGTAAATGAGTTTTGACTTTTTTTTAAGGTTTGGATTTATTATAAGGGAGAGGAGTTACATAAATAGAATGAAAGTCGCTGTGGCAGCGAGCTTTCTGTTGAGTCTTGAGATTAGTTACATTTTGACCTAAAGTTAGTATAACTTTTTTTAAAATATTAATTTTTGTTTTAAGTTTGTTGTTAATAGTTACTTGTTGTAGTAGAGTGGATGTAATGTTTTTGTTAAGTTTGTTAACATAATGTGTTGTATGAATTTTTTGTACCAGGGCAGTGGTAGCAACCGCAAAAGTGGTTAAAATTGAAATAAGAGTAGTAATTTTAAGTATTAAGGCTGTAATAAATTTTTTTGGTTTAATAAGGGAATTAAGGGAATTTAAAACTAATAGTGTAGAATTATTATACTATGGGTCGTTACCCAATTTTACAGGAAGTATAACAAACGGAGGGCGGTGAACGACAAGTAAAACTTTTAAGTCTTTAGGTTTTGAAGAAGAAATACAGTTGGTTAATTTACAAAAATGACAGGTCAGTTTATAGGAATTTTTAAGTTTGGTAATATTGATATGTGAAGTATTGTCCAATAGTATGGTATATGGATATTTAACATAAGTCTTTATTGTAGTAAGTTTACTTTTAGTTTTATTAGGTAGTTTTTTAATGAAAGGGTTGGCAGTAATTATTAATTTGAATAGATTTTTATGTATTATTATAGGATTATTTGACTTTGTTGGATTTTGAGTTACTTAAACTGGTTTTATTAGGCCTTGAGAATACTATTTTGTTAAAGGCTTTTTATACATTTGTGGAGTATAGTCATGAAATTTAGTTTTTTTGTTTTTAAGGTATTGTTTATATTTTTTTTTTTTAGAAGAAACAGAGAAATTCCAAATTTTTACATTAGAACTGACAGGAGTATGTTTAACAGTAGAATGCGGAAATTCACAAGAGAGTTAAGTGGGATATTTAGTAACAGAAGTATTTTAAAATTGATTAGTATTTTTATATAATTGTACATAAGTAGGAATAGGCATAAAAGTTACTTTTTGATAAGTTTTATTATAAGATGGATAGTTTAAGGTAAGTAGGTTAAATTTCCACATTTACCGTTTACCTTTGTTTTGTTTATTTGGGGTGTTAGTAAGAAAAGTGCGATGGCTGGTGGTTAAGCAGCCAGCGGGAGTCTTAGTTTTTTGTAGTACAATATAGATTGGTAAGGAATTTGACTTACCCTCATATGTTATATATGAGGAGGTTCGGGGTCTTTTATTAGAATTTTGGAGTCCTTTTAATCGTATTGTATTATTTATTAAGACCTTAATTGGTTTGGGGTTAAACCAACCCACGGGTTGTAATAGAGGGGGCCGAGGAATGTAAGCCCAAAAGGCCCTACTTTCCGCAGTAGGGGTAGCGGAAATTATTGTCAAGAAAGTGAGAAAATACATGTAAGGGGTCAGGGGTTTCCCCTGTTTTAGTAAGAGGGTTTTAGTTGTTTTAGTTAGACAGTGGATTTTTGTTTAGGTTATTGGAGGACTTGTATTTTTTTGTAGTTTTAGTTTTTTTAGTTTTTGTGTTAGATGATTTATTTTTTTGGTGTGTGGCTTTTGGCGCCTGTGTTTTTTTAACTGGCGCGTTTTGGATGAGTCGGTCTGGGATCCAGATGGGAGAGTTAGTATTTTGTGGAAAGACACAAGTATACCCTTGTTTCGAAGTTATGAGAACATTAGGTCCTTTCCATTTTTCGGAAAGGAGATTTTTTTACATTACTTTTGGGGAGGCGTTTTGGGCTTTCCTTAACCAGTGTTTTAATGTAGGAGTTTTTTTTTGTACATTGGTATTTAAATGATTTATAATAAAAAGAGTATGTGAAAGTAAATGATGGGGGGTGAAATATGAATTTGTAGTTTGTAATTTTTTAATTTGATTTTTTAAGATTTGGTGAGTTTTTTTAATTATTGTTTGACCTTGTGGGTTGTAGGGGATACCCGTGATATGGCTTAGTTGTCATTGTATATAAAAGTTTTTAAAGGTCTTAGAAGTATAAGTTGGCCCGTTATTTGTTTTTATTTGAAATGGCTTTTTTATGTATATAAAGTATTGACTTAAGTGTTGAATTACATCCTTTACTGTTTTTTTTGTTTGAGTAGAAGCATATATTAAATGAGAAAAGGTATTGATAGTTACATGAACATATTGTAACTTTTTAAAGGATGGAATATGGGTAACATTTATTTGTCAAAGTACATTGGCCTTGAGTTTTTTAGGGTTGACCCTCATTTTTTGTATTGGGGAATTTTGAGGGTAATTAGGGCAAAGTTTTATTATTTGTTTTGTTTGTTTTTTGGAAATGTTAAACATGTGTTGTAATGCAAGGGCATTTTGATGATGCAAGTTGTGACTTTTTTGAGTTAATTTTAATGCAGAGGCAATTACATTTTTTGTTAATAGATTGGCCGTAGTATTTTTTGTAGTCAAAGGTTTTGGTAGATTATTATGGCCTTTGATATGTTTAATGAAGAAAGGCTCTTGTTTTTTTATTATTAAACTTTGTAAAGTTTTTAGTAAGGGCAAAATTAAAGAGGCACCTGATAATAAAGTGGTCTCTAAAGTCGGGAAAAGAGAGACCACATACTTAGAATCTGTATAAAGGTTAAATTTTTCAGAAAAATTTTTAAAGGCTAAAATGACAGTTTTTATTTTTGTTTGTTGAGTAGAAGTTTGCAAGCCTTGAGAAACAAGTGGAGGTGCATTACTTGTAAAAACCGTAGATCTTTCTGTTGAAGACCCGTTTGTAAAAATTGTTTTAGTATTTTTTAATGGGGTTGAGGAGTACAATTTTGGAAATATTAACGGCATATTTCTTGCAAACTCTACGAGAGGATGTTTTGGATAATGGTATTTAATTTGTTTTGTAAAGCCTTGAAGAGTTATTATTTAATTTTTATTATTTTGTATTAAGAATTTTACTTGTTGTTTGTTGTAGGGGGTAATAATTTTTTTCCCTTTTTTTTTAAATAGTTTTTTGGATTTTTGTTGACTTTTAATGATTAAAAGAGAGTACATGTAGGGGAAATTCGTTAATATTTTAGTTTGAGTGTGTGGCAGGTGAAGCCATTTTAACACACCCGCCTGCCATAGGCATGCAGTGGGCGTGTAGGATGTGGAAAAAATGAGTAAAGACTAAGGCTGTGAATAGTTAACCTGTTTTACTTTTGCAGTTGTTAGAGCCTGTTCCACCTTTTGCAGGGCGGAAAGGGCTGGAATTGTGAGTTGTCTAGGTGACTTTGGGTGCGGGTCCCCTTGTAAAATGGAAAATAAAGGACTTAGTTTTTCAGTAGTAATTTTTAAATGTGGTCTAATTTAATTTATATTTTTTAATAATTTTTGAAAATTATTTAAAGTTTGTAACTTATTCCTTTTAATAGTTATCTTTTGAGTGGAGATAAAATCATTATGTATTAGTTGTCCTAGATAGGACAAAGGTTTGTTTCTTTGGATTTTTTTTGGGGCTATTATTAGTTTGTGTGTTGTAAGTTGAACAATTGTTTTTGTAAGTATTTTTTTAAGTGTTTTTTTATTAGGATGAGTTAATAAAATATTATTCATGTAATGGAGAACATATGTTTGAGGAAAAGTCTTCCTAATTAATAATAAAGTTTTGTTTACAAATTTTTGACACAATGTAGGGCTATTTTTTATCCCTTGAGGTAAAGTTTTTTATTGATATTTTTTAAAGGGTTTTTGAAAATTTGTTGAGGGAACATTGAATGCGAAATGCATACAATCTTTTGGATCTAATTTAATGGTAAAGAAACAATTTTGTAAGTCTATAATAATTAAGTTCCAACCTTTAGGAACAGTTACGGGGGAGGGGAGTCCTGGCTGTAAGGCATCCATGTCCTCCATGACTGTATTAATTGTCCTAAGGTCTTGTAATAATTTTTACTTTTTTGATTTTTTTTTAATGACAAACATTGGTGTATTTTAAGGACTACTAGTTTTTTTTATATGTTTTTTTTTTTAATTGTTTTTGTACTAAGTTTTTTAAAGCCTGTATTTTTTTCTGTGTTAGGGGCCACTGACTTACTTATACAGGCTTATTAGTCTTTTATTTTATTTTGTCTGCAAATAAGGTATTTGCAGTAGTCTCTATGTAAAATGTTGCTCACCAAGGTGATTAGTAGTAACTAACTTAAGTTGTAATGTTTCCATCATGTCTCTTCCCCATAAGGAAAAGGGTAAGGAAGGTAGAATATAAGGTTTAACCATTTTCTGTTTTTTTTTTATTTTTTATTTTAGAGGCATGGAGTTTTGTATTATTTTAGTGGATGTTTTTAGACCCACTAATGTGGACCCTGTCTTCTGGACTGGCCAATGAGCAGGCCAGTCCTGAGCAGTAATACATGTCCTGTTTGCTCCTGTATTTAGAAGACCTTTAAATTTTTTTTTATTGAGTTTTATTTTTTTAAAGGGCCTCTCTTGGAGGTCCTGTACCCATGTTACTACATCTGTAGTCCCAAACTGTTTTTTCCCTTTAGAGGGGAGTAAGGTTTTGTTAGGTAAGTTTATGTATGGTAATAAAATAAGTTGAGTTATTTTTTGTTCTTTATGAATTTGTAGAGTCTTTGTTAATGGTTTAATTATTACTTGAATCTCAGCCTTAGTATTTGAGTTTACTATGTCTGGGAGAACTTTAAAGTTTTTTTTATAATTGGAACTTCTCCCGATTATGAGACCAACCGTTTGAGGCAATAGTTGTCCTTGTGTCCCAGTGGGAATCAAGGTTACACCGTCCCATTGGGAAATTATTAAATTTTTAGTGCTTGTCAAATTCAAGTCTGCACTCCCCGGAGTGCCTTTAGGCAGGGAATGGATAGTGAACTTAGGGGCTTCAGTCCTTAGACTAGAGACTTTTGGGTCTTTTGTATTTTTATTTTTTTTTTTTATATTGGGGCTAGGAGAAAGCCCCTCTTTTAGTTTTTTGATTTTTTTATTTTTTTTTTTTTTTTTAAGAGGGGTTCTATTCTTACGGAACTTAGATTTGTATTTATTTTTTCAATGTTTTTTTTTTTTACATTGGGGACATATTTCCGGGGTTTCTTTTTCCCCGGAAGACCTTTTTTTATTGATGTAGTTTTTTTGTACATGACTTGGTTTATTGTAGTTATAACAAACTACATTTCTTTGGGGGCCTCTTTTGCCTCCACTGAAGGCTTTTTTAACATAGGCGCTGAATCGTTCCCCTTTCATGGCTGCAGCATAAGCCATTCCCTGGATTATAGCTGGTGAGGCATCCATACATGCTTTTATGAAATCTTGCAAAGTTCCTGTTTTTTTTAGTGGCCTGATCAAATTTTGGCATAGAGCATTGGCATTTTTTCATGTAAGTTGTTTAATAAGCATGTCTGTCCCTTCTGAAGGGGGAAGCATTTTCTGTACAGCTTCCTCTAGGCGAGACACAAATTCTTGATATGGTTTCTTTGTCCCTTGTCTAATGTTAGCCAATGCTCCGCCCTTGGCTCCGGGAGGAGGTATTTTGTGCCAAGCCAGCACAGTGTTACCCGTTATGGCCTCTAAGATCTCCCTAGGGATCGTGACTTGAGACTGAGGGGTGGCATACTCATTAGTACCAAGGAGCATGCTCATGGTTGGTTTTGGCCCCCGTTTTTTGATGGAATTAATTACTGTTTCTTTACTACGATTCTCATACTCTGTTCTCCAGAGAATATAATCTCCGGGGGATAAAGTTGCTTTGGCTGTTTGATGCCAATCATAGGGGGTCAGCCACAGGCTGGCGACCATGTCCACAACCTGAAGAGTGTATGGAGCAGAAGCTCCCACCGTCTTAACGGCAGATTGTAGTTCTTTAAGAGTTTTTAGCGGTAACGGCTCCCATTGTGGCGCATTGTCATTATCGAGCGCCTCTGCGACAGGGAAAGTGAAAGTACAATCTCCTGTTTGTCGAGCTTCAGTTAAAGCTCCTTTAAAGCCTACTGGTGGCAAAGGAGGCCGTTTTTTGCTCTTTAAAGGTCGAGATTTGAGGCTCAGATGTGGGCCGTGGTCTCTATTCTTATCTTTGATATTAATTTTTGCCATTTCATCTGTCAGATCAAAGTCATCCTCCTCGTCTGAGTAGGACTCTAAGAATGCTGCAGGGGGATTCCCCGAGGTTGTTCCGTATTTTGAAGGCTGAGGATCTTCGGCTAAAATTATCAGTGACTCATGGCTATCACTAGCTGAAGTGGTTTCATGAACCAGGCCTTTCAAGTCACTTGACTCAGTGAGTAATTCTCTGACTTGTAACCATAGTGGGTAGGCTTGTGCCGGCAGGGTTTTTTCCCCATTCTGCTGAACATAGCGGCGCATTTCTTTACCAACCTTTTTCCATTCATCAATGGTCATAGACCCATTCTCCATGAACCAAGGACTGACCTTTTTAATAAAGGTTAAGAATTCCCACAACAGATGTTTTGATACTTTAAACCCACGAGTTGTCAGTATTTTTTTTATCATTAACAAGAACATTTTATCATTTTTGGTCATGTTTTGCCCCATGGTTAATGAGATTACTCACACTTAACCGGCCAGCCTTTACCGGCGGGACTGCAGTTCCCTGGTGAGATCCGATCCTGAGTTCTGAAAAGAAAGAAAAGAAATTACCTGTCCTTCAAAGGGTCCCTGTTCGGGCGCCACCTGCCGCGGACCGTCCCTCTAGGAGACTGGAGACCGAGGGGAACAGGGCTGAAGGCTCTAGGAGAACTCAGGATTCGGCGACTGACAGACAGACACAACTCAGGTTGAGGTTTGAATTTGTTGTGTTTTACTGAAGGTTTAGGGTGTTTATATATGGTTACAGAAAAGAAACTGGCAAAGTGACAATTTAAGTAGATACAGGATAGTTACAGTTTTAATTATTATGCATTTTATAGATATTACATTATGTTTTTGAGGTTTTTTAGTATTTATTTGCGGTTATAGTTAGTTGTGCATGGGCTAAAGTTCACAGTAAGGCACTTCGTGGAATTAAGTTTGGCACTGTGTCACCACAGTGTTGTGGGAAAATGGTCTTAATAGGGTGCGAAGGAGTCAGGGTCTCTGGAGAGTAATGATGTAATGTGTTTTGCAGTTTTGGGATTTGTAATAGTTTTTTGTTTGTCTATTTTTTGATAGTTGTTAGACAGATGGCTTATGGTGGGTTTTTTCATTTTTTTTAAACGTTTAAGGAAAGGGAGAGTGCCCCATTTCCTTCTCTGTCCTTTAGGATGTTCTCATCTTATGTCTTGTTTATCATAAGTTCCTGTAAATGGCAATGGATCTAAATATACCTATTGCTTGTTTATTTCATTTTGAAGGAATCCATCAACCACTTTTAGGCTTGTGCTGTTTATATCCCAGAAAGTACCTAGTGGGAATTGTCAATTTTTGTAATTTTTTATTTGAGGGACTTTTGTTATAACTATGGGGACTTTCAATTAGTATTTTTAGTTTTACTTTTTTTGGCTTACTATCATTTTTTGTATCATGAGCTCTTTTTGCTCAACTTGATCCATGAAAGCCCCCACTCCTTCCCCCGGGTTATCTTGTTGCTCTCTAATTACTTGCATCATTGCTTGAATCACAGGGGGAGAGTCCTGTGTCTCTCCCAAGGAGACTGTAGCCACATTCAGTACATTCTCTGCCTTGGCCCTGGGTAGTAGATTACAGGAAAGCAAGATAATGAAAAGAATTAAGAGGACAAGACAAGTCAAAGTCCATACAAGGAAACATCGAGATGTTCTAGGAGTCACTGTCCCGGGATGCAAGACACGAGCTGACTGCCAGGGAACTGGCGGGGGCAAAGCTCCAAGAAGCACACGTCCCTCCGTCCACCTCGTCCACCACTGACCTATCATGGTTACACAGTGGCTTCTGCTGTGGGTGCAGCAGTTTGTCACTAGGTTTTTAGAATCTATGATTCCCTCTGGTGTTTTACAGTAGTTATGCATTATTTCTCTCTCTCTCTCTCTCTCTCTCTCTCTCTCTCTCTCTCTCTCTCTCTCTCTCTCCCCATCTAACCTTGCATCAATGCCTTCCTCATTTAAAGTGTCCCCATTTTCCCCATTTATCCCTTGATAATGCCAGTTTCCTATGGCCCCATGTCTCTTGAGCTCTTCCCCCCACTTTATCTCTGTAGTTTCTTCTATAACCCTCCCTCCCCCTTCCATTTAATACCCCTGCTCTATTTACTTCTCCCTTAATAGCACCCATCTCCTGTTATTCTTCTCATTTAGATTCTTTCTTTCCCTTTGCTTCCCTGGTTCCTTTCCATTTTCCTGGTTCCTTCAGTTACATCAGGATACATACTCACATGTAAGGGTTTGGTTCTAGGACCCACAAATGAGAGGTAACATATGCCATTTGTTTTTCGGATTCTGTGTTACTTCACAAAGCATAACAGTTTCTAGTTTCATCCATTTACATGAAAATGTCATGATTTTGCCGTTTTTGCTGCTAGGTAGAACTCGATGGTGAAACTGTACCACATTTTCATTATTTATTCATCAGTTGAATGACTCTTAGTTACCATCCCTTAGCTATTGTGAAAAGAGAAGCAACAAACATGGATGTACAAGTATCTGTGCAATAGGGTGAGTGCTGGGTTATATGCCAATGAGTGGTGTAACCGAGTCAAGCGGTGGACTCATTTTTAGTTTTTTAGAGTTCTTCTCATTTCTTTATGTAGGGGTTACATGGGTTCACAATCCCACCAGCAGTAAACGAGCATTCCACTTTCCCCACATCCTCTCCGGCATTTGATATCATTTGTTTTCTTGATCTTAGCGAGTCTGACTGGGGTAAGATGAAATCTTAAAGTAGTTTTAATTTGTATTTCCCCAATTGATAACAGTATTGAACACTTTTTAAGATGTTTCTCTGCCAACTTTATTTCTTCTTTCGAGAACTCTTTGTCAGATCCTTAGCCCCTATTTTAACCAGGTCACTTGTTTTCTTGATTCTTTGCTTTTTTCAGGTCTTTATATATTCTAGATCTTAAACTTGCGTCAGATGTGACACTGGTGAAGGGTTTCTCACATTCTGTGGATTTTCTGTTGACTTCCTTGGTTGTTTCTTTTGCTGTATAGAAACATTTTGTTTAATGAGGTATCACTTGTTGATTATTGACCTTAATTCCTGAGCAGCTGCTGTCTTACTTAGAAAGTCCCTTCCTACACCTACCTCTTATAGGTTAGTGCCAACATTTTTTTCTAGCAGTTTGAGAGTTTCAGATTTCACATTGAGGTCTCTGAATCACTTGGAGTTGACTTTTGTACAAGATCAAAACAAGTCTATTTTCATTCTTGTGCATGTGGAGATCCAGTTTTGCCAGCACCATTTGCTGAAGTTGCTATCTTTTCTCCAATGAGCATTGGCCCCTCTGTCAAATATCAGGTGGCTGAAACAGCATGTATTTATGTTTGAGTCTTCCATTATATTTCATTGGTTTTACAGGTCTATTTTTTGACAGTACCCTGGTGTTTTTGTGACTATAGCTCTGTAATATAGATTGAAATCTGGTATAACGTTCATTGCTCTTTGTGCTCAGGGTTATGTCTGCTATACAGTGTCTTTGGGGTTCCATGTGAATTTTAGGATTTTTTAAAAAATTCTGTAAGAAATGCCATGGGACTTTTGATTGGGTTTGCAGTGAATCTATATATTGTTTTTGGTAGAATGATCATTCTCACAATATTAGTTTCTTAAATCCATGTGAATGGGAGGACCTTCCATATCCTGGTATCCTCATCAGTCTCCTTTAAAGATCTAAAATTTTCATTGTGGACACCTTTAATGTCTTTGTTCATGTTTATCCCAGGATGTCTTACTTTTTTGAGGCTATTGTGAAGGGAGGGTTTTTTCATTCTTTCTCAATTGCTTGTTTTGGTATATAGAAATGCTCCTGAGTTTTGTAGATTAACTTTGTAGTCTGCCATTTTACTAAAGGTATTAATCATTTCTAGAAGTTCTCTGGTGGATTTTTTTTGGCATCTCAGAGGTAGAATATGTCATCTGCAAGAAAGGATGATTTAACTTCTTTCCAGTGAGTACTCCTTTAACTTCCTTCTGTTGTCTTATTGCTGTAGAAAGTGTTTCAAACACTATATTAAAAAGGAGTGGAGATAGTACACAGCCTTGTCTGATTCCAGATTTGAAAAGGAATGTTTCCAGTTTTTCTCCATTTAGAATGCTGTTAGCTGTGAGTTTTTGTATATAGCTTTAATTATGTTGGGATATGGTCCCTCCAGTCCACTTCCCTCTGGACTTTTAACATAAATGCATTTGACTTTGTTAAAGGCGTTTTCTACATCTATTGAAATGATGACGTGTTTTTTGTCTTTGAGTACATTAATGTGCTCTATGACGTTTATTGACTTTTAGGTATTGAACCACCCCCACATCTCTGGAATAAACCCAACTTGATCATGGTGGACGATCTTTTTGATGTGTTCTGTATACAGTTTACAGGTGTTTCGTTGAGAATTTTGGAATCTCTGTTCATTAAGGATATGCGTCTGTAGCTTTCTTTTCTGGTTACATGTATCTGGTTTTCATATTAGAGTTATGCTGGCTTCATAGAAGGTATTTGGGTGTTCTCCCTCTGTTTCCATCTTTTTGAATAATTTAAGTATTATTGACTATAGATCTTGGAATGTCTGGTAGAATTATGCTGAGAATCCATCTGGGCCTGGACTTTTTTGATAGGATGTTTTGTACTATTGTTTGAATTTCCTTGAATGCTGTGAATCTGTTTAATCTGTTATCTTCTTGGTTTAGCTTTGGCGATTCTGGTGACTTTAGATGCAACAATATCTTTTAAGGTTTTCCATTTTATTAGTATATAGGTTTTTAAAGCATTTCCTCTTAATGTTCTGAATCTATTTGTTGTCTGCTGTGGTGTTTCCCGTTTTATCTTTTATTTTATTGATTTGGAGTTGCTCTTTCTTTCTTTTGGGTAACTGGGTCAAGGCCTGTCATCTTGTTTATCTTTTCAAAGAACCAGCTCTTGAATTCATCGATTCTTTGTGTTGTTTTCTTTGTTTCGATTTCATTAATTTCTGGTCTGAGTTTTGTTATTTCTTCTCGTCTGCTGGACTTGGGTTTTGTTTGCTGTTGACTTTCAAGATTTTTGAGTTGTAATGTTGGTTATTTTTTGTGCTTTATCTGATTTTTTTTTAATGTAGCCACTTGGAATTCTAAACTTCTCTCTTTGGACAGGTTTTCAAGTGACCCAGAGGTTTTGTTGGGTTCTATTGTCATTTTCATTTAATTCTAGGAATATTTTATTTCTTCTCAATTTCTCCCTTGACCTATTCCTCATTCAGGAGTGTATTGTTTAGTCTCCATGTGTTTGTGAAATTACTGGGTCTTCTGGTGTTGATTTTAAGCTTTGTTGCAAAGTGGTCTGATAGAATTCATGGAATTATATTATGTATTTCGCTGTTTGTATTTGTTGAGGTTTGTTTTGTCCATAGCATGTAGTCAGTTTTGGAGAAAGTTCCATAGGGTGCTGAATAGAATGTGTGTTTTTTGGTGCTTTGGCGAGGGACGCATCCTTCTGCCTTGACTCTGGTCCTTGCCCGCTTATTCGCTTTGGTTTTCTTGGTGTTTTCTGTAACTCTTTTGGCCTTTTCTTGCCTGCGACCCTTAGCTTTGTGAGACCTGCTGGGTGCAGCTTTCTCAGCTGAGCCCCCGCGTGCTTGGCTGTGCTAACAGGCCTGCCACCGGCCTCAGCGCTGCGTTCGGTGCCTTCTCCCTCTAACAGGCATGCTGGGTCACGACACTGGCTTTTGGCCCGGAAAGCTCCATCGGTCCGCTCAGAGGCTGTGTCCTTGTTCTTTCCTGCCTCATTAATGTGATCTTTTATGACACGTGACTCTTCCTGTGCCTGATTCTCCTGGATGATTGTTGAGTGTTCGGCTTTGGTTTCTGTGGGATCTTGGAACTGATCCAGATCTGTCAGGTAGTGAAACAAACAGCTGGGGAAGGCGGATGTCTGCCACCAGTGTAGTGATGTCTGCAATGTCACTGCTAGACTCAGCCCCACGTTCCACTGTCCCTTGCTTCTCAACATGCATGCTGTCATTTCCCGCTCTGACATTGTACGACTGTGGTTTCTGCCTTTGGATATCAGCATCAAAACAGGACAGACTGCCGAATGCCAAGGGTTTCTAAAGGAAGGAGTGATGGGACTTGGTTTTCTTCTGAGATCGTATATGCATCCAGAGGCTTGGAAAGCTCATTTTTTATCTCACTCATGTTCTCATCATCTGTTTGTTTCAGGTTTGGAGTTGAATGCAAGTCCAAGAAATCTGAAGGACTGTAACTTGGAGCTGTTATTGGAATGTCCACAAAGCCATGTGTTGTGTTGCTCTGAGAGACCTGGGGACAGGACTTGGGATGTTCCAGACTGTGTGGCAGACAGAATGTCTGACTTGGTGGTGGCAGTCCCAGAGATGTTTCTGTTTCTATGGGAGTCTCCATCACTGCAAAGGAATCGAGGAAGAATTCAGTTCCTGGTAAGTTAGATATCTCTCCTCCCTTCACAACACCCCAGCAACCAGGCCCCTGCCAGCAGTGGGCACGGCATCCCCGTTATCTCTGCCTAAGGACCATGGACAGCAGCATCTTTTTATGAGATAGCTGTTGACTTTCTCTTACTAGTGATCATGATAGGTTATTGTTTGTTGGTTTTCTCGGTATTCCATGGGAGTGTATGTGTGTGAGTGTGTGTTTGTGTGTGTGTATCTAAGGAGGGGTTTATGTACATAGAGCACATGTAGAAATCACAGAACATTCTTGCCCCTTAGGCCTTGCTGTCTTCCAACATTTTCTGGAGAAAAGATGTGTCACTGAGTTGGCGCTTTCACATGTAGAGAAGGCCGTGTACGGTCAGTCTCCAGATACACTTCTGTTTATGTCTGCCATCTCCTCCTCACTTGAATTAGAGGACTGTCCCTCCATGACTCATTCCACATAGTTAAGGATGCCTGTATAGTCTGAAACACAGTAAGGCAATGAATTACTTTTCTGACTCACCCTTACCCCACTTTCGATGAAACTGTTATAAATGAAAAATAATGAAAGTGACTGAAGTAACTTGAACATTTAGACTTGGTTTATGGCTCATGAGTAGAGCAGACTCTTACATGAATGTAGCTTTCAGTTCCCTTCCAAGTGTTTTTCAACCTTGTTTTGGTTAATGTATCTAAGTGTTTTTCAACCTTGTTAATGTTTCAGATAATCAACTCTTTTTTTTTTTTACTTGATTCTTTGTATTTGTTCCTTGGTTTGTACTGTCTGAATTTCAGTCATTTTTCTATTTATTTCTTCTGATGTAGTATTTTTAATTATTGTTTGTTCTAGCGTTTTTGAGACTTTGAAGTGCAGTCTTACTTCCATTTGATGAAGTATTTCTAATTTTCTGGTGGACACTTCATGCTTGGACTGCCGTTAAGACTGCCTTCATTGTAAGTATTGTATCTTGTATATTTGGTGTGCTGTATTTGCATTTTCCTGTGGGAGTGCACCCCTCTCCCTAGGACGAGGGGACTGGGCTGGGGCTGCACTGCAGCGGGAGAGACTGGTGGTCCCTCAGAGCAAAGCCAGTGGAGGGAAGAGGCACACTTGGGGTGAGGGCAGGGAAGGTGGGGAGTGGGGGCGGGAGTGAGGCCGGGGAGAAGGCAGCTCAGCGCTAGGCACTGACCACCCCCTCACTTCCAGTCTGCTCCCTCTCCCTCCCCTCTCCTCTCCCCCCCTTCTTTCCAGGCAGGTCCTGGGCTGCGGATCGGAATCCCAGGCCAGACCCGCTCTCCTGGTGCCACTCTGGGTCGGATGCCAGGTCTGCAGGCCTCTGCTGAGCGCCCACTCACCTTGCTGAGAGAGTCACCTGAGAAGCGGTGGGGGCAGCGGCTGTACCGGAGGAGGTGGCAGTCAGGAGCCGAACCAGGAGACGGGGAGGCAGAGGCTTGGAGCTCCAAAGCACACACTCCCTCCTTCTGCCCAGGATGGGTCTTGGCACAGCACGGCCGCTGCCAGGCCCTCCTGCCCTCAGCTCAGAGACTCAACTGCAAATCCCCAGCACCTTGTGGACCCGGGACAAAACGAGGGACACACCGACCGATCTCCAATCTCAGGTAAGGTAGCCTCGCGCATGGGGCATGTTTACTTTTTGACTTCTTAGTTTTCTTGGATACTAACCCTTTGAGGTTTAGCTAGTTCAGATGAACCCTTCCTGGTCACTGCCACTTCATTAAAATGATGGTGTCTTCTGTACAGTTCTTAGTTTTGTGACACTCTGTGTGTTGCTGAATTCGGGGATTGCTGTATAGAAACCATGGCTTATGGAGCCAGGGGCTCCTCTCAAGCCCATGTAATCCCCCTGAGGAAAAGATACTCAACTGACCTTAAGAATCAAATTAAGTTTGTTTATTTGGGCCAAATTATATGATCTTAAACACCCAAAAGGAAAGTATAACCAAAAAATTACAGTGATTAGTATGCTTCTTTAAGACTATAAGTAATTACACTTCCCAAACATTAGGTTTAAGTTTATATAAGATGTTATTTACACAGTTTCTCAGTAATGATTTTGTTCTTAATAAGAAAATGCCACTCAAGATGTAAGACTTGAACTCTTGGCCTACTACAACACTGCAGTGCATACCTGTTCTAACCCCCAAATCAAATGATTTCTTTTCTCTCCCTGTCTAGAAGCCATTTGGGAGGGAACTCACCCTGATTCTAGCCACTCCAGCTATGAAGGTGCCTGAAAAGAAATCCTGATTTCAAGACCCTCAAGTTCAGCCTTGGCAGTCAAAAAGAAAAACAAAGTGGACCCCAAAGATGGAAGCCTTTAACAGTCCTTAAGCAAGAAATTCTAAGGGACTTTGAATTGGACATTTGAACTATTCCCTGTTATGACTATTTTAATTTCGTCTTCCGGGGACCAGTCAAGGACTTTCTTTTCTCCCTACAGCTAACAGTTATGCAATTCGGGGTTCTTTTAGATAGACTCACTGAAGGGGTACCCCTATTGCCACAGTCTACGACCCTATTCAGCCTTGAAGAAGCAAGAGCGGTCAGCGCCCCAATTCCCTATTGGCAATTAGGGTGACCTCTTCAGAGGGTTGTGTGAAGAGAATAGGAGGTAGAATTTGGCTAGGCAGTTTAGGGTAAAAAGACCCCAAAGAGCAGAAACTGTCCTTGTGTCCTTCAGCAGCCTACTCTGTATCAAAGGCCAAATCTGTCCAAGGTATTTGGGGGCTCTTACCTAATTCCTAAAAGGTTTTAGGGTTACCTCTTCAAAACGAAAACGTTAGAGAACGAATAGCTAGCTGAGAGACTCTAAATTCTCTCACTTATACCTTTCATAGACTCAAGAATTAACTTAAAACCCATTATCCACCCCTGGTTTGCCAATCCCCTCATGGCAGGGCTCCTCCCTTTACTGGGCCCTTATATGCCTCCCCATTATACATAGAAAACAAGGGGGAGATGTGGGGATCTGGTTACTGAGCAAGGCAAGCAACTCCTTATACCCTAAAGGGATGGCGGGTGTCTGACCTGCTCTGCCTGTGTGATAACCTGGCCCTTGGAAGCTAGTGTAGATACGAGTCTTACTTTTCCCCCACCCCAGACCAGAACCAGGTTTTTGGCTTTCGCTTCCTAGTTCCTGAACTTCTACAACCTTCCCTCCTTTGCCCCAACACCCCACCTTTCCCACCTTCTGTAACGGTCAGGAAGGCCTCCCTATATTAGCCCCTGCATTGGCTCTAGTAACCGAACTACCCACCGATGTAGTCTCCCGGGAGGGAACTCCTCCCGCCGCACTCTGAGCCACCCGAGGTCCCGTTCGATCATCCTCCATTCTCTGGCATGGCTGGAGCACGACAGCCTTGCTGGAGATGGAGACCGCACCCACAAATGGCACCCAACCTGAGTGGATAGAGACCAGGAATCGCGACTGAACAAGGGACAGTCCAGGATCCGCCGAAGAAGGTGAGTGCTCCCCATGAGGGACATCGGCTTCGCCTGGCCATCCCACTCTGAGGACAGGCACGGTTTCTTTCTAAAGTCCGTCTTTTCTATCAAGCTGCAGGGGAAGGACTGAGATCCATTAGTTGGAGCTTGTTACGCCTCAGGGCAGGTCAGAGCTTTATTGTCTGTGTCCGTTTTGGTTTTGTCTTAAGTGTTGTGACTGCTTCCTCGTGGGCCAGGGTGAGTCCGAAAATGTCAAAATGTCGCTGCTTTTAAATGTAGGGTGACCAACTTTTCTAAATGCGTTTATCTAGCTTCGTATATAAAAATGTAATTGCCTCTCTATAGGAAAAAAAAAAGGTTTTAAAAGTTATTTCTGTCCTTGGACTTTTTCTCCACCGTGGTTCTCTTTCTCTTCATGGATTGGGGAACAGAGCCCGTTAGAGGGCCTGAACTTTGGACCTCAGTCACCATGGTCCCAAGACAACTGCCTTTCTAACTAGATCTAAGCATTTTAAGTTTTCATGAACAGGAGAGTCATATACCCTGCTGTAGAGAACATTTAACTGGGTGCCCTTTAAAAGTAAAAAAGAGGCTTCAATTATATACCGTACGCTTGTTCGTGATCATGGCCTGTGCCCTTACTAGGAGAGAGGAAACCCTGTGGTCTGATCTCCATATCTTACGTGTGTACTTTCATCAGTATGGTGACAGTCACATGGCCTGACTGCCACCTGGGACAAAAATTTTCAAAATGGCGTTGACCTGCTCGACCTTGTCGCCATCTTAATCCAGCCACAGGGCTTAATCCCAAATGGCCACACCCAGGAATTTACTGGCTCTCAAATTAAAAAAGAGACAATATCAACAATTGAATATCATTTTGTTCTGTTTCTAATGAAAAGTATTTTAAATTTTAACTTTTAGTATGGTATTTGCTGGTTTTTAAATGACTGTTTCTACACTGTCTTATGCATTTGCTGGTTTTTACAAGGAACTATTTTAAATTCTGATATTTGTTTATATAACATCTTTATCTGTTAAAGGAAATTAATTTGGATTGTAACATCTTTATATGGTATATTTGTTGATCTCTAAATGTAACTATTTAAAATCTTACCTTGTTTTGCATAATGAATTTGTCAGTTTCTAAAGGGAACTTAAAAAGGTTTTTCTAGCCATAGGCCTCCAAGGCTAGCTAGGTACCTAGTGAGCTGACGTTTTTGTGATGGCTAAATCTAGGAAGCTCTTGTGAATTTGCAGTACCCCAGTAGCAAACTTTACACGAGAAAGCTGCTACCAGGAAGCATTTACAGCAATTGGTAGGTAAAGAGGAATAGTCTGCTTGGATGGGAGTTGTGAGATTCGTCCTTCACTGGTTTTAATTCCTGCTTTTTGCATTATGATTCAAAGCTGTTTTTGTGAAATAGAGTGCTTCCCTCTCTGATGTTCAGTTGCTTCAAGCTTGCTTTTCCATGTCCTGAACATCACTGCTTTTCACTTTCTTGTTACAATTCCCTACACAGACTAATGCAAATGTACAAAATAGACAGACAGCACCATCTGTCAGAAATTCCTCAGTTAGTGATTTATGCTGGACATTCTAAAATCAAGTGGATAATGTATTACTATGTACCAACTGCTTCTCTCTATCTCGTACCTACCTTCTCAAGACCTAAAGCAAGGTTTTGGTAGACCAACTCACTAATATAGATAAAGTACAAAGGATTTTAGTGGTTTTTACGTTTTCTATAAGGGTTTACTAGAAACTTATAAAATTAAATGTACATTATCTTATGTGTGTAATTTACATCCCGTGTTCTTTATTAAGATGGTGCTGCACAGCACTCCTGAGCCGAGTAGCTGCCATGTTTGTGACTTCAGGTGTGCCTACTTACAGCTGTTCACCACAGTTGGCTTTGCTAACGGTTATATTCTGCAACTGAAGGAGGAGTAAGCTGGACCCCCACCTGAGTATCCAGCTTCTCTTCCCATCCAGCTGTATGTAATTTTGCCCTAATCACACATGGTCCCCAGCATTTGGGGGGGGGAAATTTGGGAAAGGCTAAAAGAAAGGAGTTGATGCATGAGGTTATAGAAAAGTCAACATCCATGCTAAGACTTTACAGTGCATCTGCTCTCAGGTCACCTATATGCCTGTTACCGATACCTCACCCATCTGTATGAATACAGTCATTCGTTCCTCAGGGTGACCTTTAATATGATCAAACATTGGTTTGATACCAGAGCCCTAGAAACGGAATAAACATTGCTTAATGCATCCAGGAAGAAAATTTTCTTAATGTTATTATGTCTCATGATCTTAAAAAAAGAAAATGAACAGGTGAAAAAAATACATACATATATATATTAGTAAAAGGGTTTTTGTATAAGAAAGTCTATACAAGTGATTAAAGATCTGCGTTTATATGTTATATTATAGAAAGCACTAGATAAATAATGTCTACATAGTCTTAAAATTTCTGAAGTAATAGTTCAGTCGTATACTTTAAGGAACAAAATATACGTCTAGTCGAGGTTTATTCAAAAATGTTTGGCTTTTGCCCAAGCTTTAGCTACGTAACATACAGTAATTAATAGTTCAGTATTGGTGGAACTAACCTTCTTGGGTGTCTAACCACCATATTTAAAGGCCTCTAATCTGGTCAGATGGACTAAAAGGGACACTTTTTTGTCTCTTGCCCTCCAAGGTCAACTAAGTTCCAGGGGACAATGGGACATCTCTCGAAATGTCCTATAACTGTGACGTGTCACCTGTCTTCCTGTTCAGGGAGGTCGTGGAGACCCCGCTAGAAGGACTTGAACCAGTAACCAGTCTGCAAAGAAGAGGGTCAGCACTGGAAAACGTTTCCTTGATTTACTTCAAAGTGAAGCTATGGTCTAGCAAGACCTTCTGACTTATCTTCACATAGCTGGAACTAGTAAAACAGAGGCGTGTGGAGCCAGGGGCTCCTCTCAAGCCCATGTGATCCCCCCTGAGGAACAGATAACTCAACTGACCTTAAGAATCAAATTAAGTTGGTTTATTTGGGCCAAAGTATATGATCTTAAACACCCAAAAGGAAAGTATAACCAAAAAATTACAGTGATTAGTATGCTTCTTTGTAAGACTATAAGGAATTACACTTCCCAAACATTAGGTTTAAGTTTATTGAAGATGTTATTTTTCACTGTTTCTCACTAATGATTTTGTTCTTAATAAGAAAAATGCCACACAGATGTAAGACTTCAGTTGTTGGCCTACCTCAACACTGCAGTGCATACCTGTGGCCAAGAAAGGCAAGGCCACCATTGTTCTAACCCCCAAATCAAATGATTTCTTTTCTCTCCCTGTCTGGAAGCCATTTGGGAGGGGACTCACCCTGATTCTAGCCACTCCAGCTATCAAGGTGCCTGAAAAGAAATCCTGATTTCAAGACCCTCAAGTTCAGCCTTGGCAGTCAAAAAGAAAAACAAAGTGGACCCCAAAGATGGAAGCCTTTAACAGTCCTTAAGCAAGAAATTCTAATGGACTTTGAATTGGACATTTGAACCCTTCCCTGTTATGACTATTTTAATTTCGTCTTCCGGGGACCAGTCAAGGACTTTCTTTTCTCCCTACAGCTAACAGTTATGCAATTCAGGGGTCTTTTAGATAGACTCACTGAAGGGGTACCCCTATTGCCACAATCTACGACCCTATTCAGCCTTGAAGAAGCCAGAGCGGTCTGCGCCCCAACTCCCTATTGGCAATTAGGGTGACCTCTTCAGAGGGTGAAGTGATAAGAATAGGAGGTAAAATTTGGCTAGGCAGTTTGGGGTAAAAAGACCCCAAGGAAAAGTAGCCAGTTTCTCTTTTGGCCAAAAACCAGAAACTGTCCTTGTGCCTTCTAACAGCCTACTCTACACCAAAGGCCAAATATGTCCAAAATATTAGGGAGCTCTTATCTAATTCCTAAAAGATTTTAGGGTTACCTCTTCAGAGGGGGGAATGTTAAAGAGCAAATACCTATTTAGCTGAGATAGACTATAAATTCTCTTGTTTATCTGTTGAAAGACACACATTCCCAGTTTCACTGGTCAATCACCTGATCCCAGGACCACCCTTAGGAAGGTGGGTTCAACTTAAGCTATACTAAATAGATGGGCGGAATATAGAGTGTGTTAATGAGGCAGTGAACTTTTCCTGCCTGGAATCCGCCTCCCGGGGCAGTTCTTCTGGACCTGGCCACAGACATGTAGCTCTCCATAAGTCTGCCCGCTTTTCTGAATTCTTCAGAAAAGCGTAATCTTTCCTTCTCTTCTTCACATCCTTTTTCTAAACATGCTTTCTTTAAGCCTTTGGGCTGCCCTAGCGTCTTGCATTTCTCCGCTTTTTCTCTAAAGTTCCTTCTCCCAGCCATGTGGCTGCCAGTCCGCCACGTGTCTGACCCCACGCAGGCTCTAAACCTGCATGACTTTGTGGCTTCTCCCTCCAGGCAGCTGCTGAAATCCCTAGCATGCCTGTCTTGAGGATTTTTCTTCAAATTCCAATAAAATTGTCTTAAAGCTTCCGATTGGATCCGTTCTTAAAATCTTTTATGAATGAGACTAAGAACCCTCTAGGGGACGCTCTCATTTAGCCCCATTTCATTACTACTTTTTGAAACATTTTATTTGAAATTTTTGTGTGTTTTATAAAAACAATCCTCTTTATGCTCCCTCCCACATCCGTACTCTCCCCGTAGATTACATAATCCTGTGCATGCTGACACCATTGCTGTAGATTAATATGAGCAAAGTCCTTGATGCCTGTGAGATTACTTTTGTCAGTTTTAGAAAACAATGAAATAAATCACAATCTTTGTTTGATCACCGGAATATATTCATTTTAATTATTTGAATTTCATGTAATATAATTTGGTCAGACCTGTGTATTTTGAGCTTCCAATTTTTCTTAGAACCAGCCTACATCTTTATTCAGTCTGTTTCATATTTTCTACTTTTAGAAACTATTTTACTTACTATTTTTATATTTGTACGAGTGTATTGCCTGCATGACTGTTGTTAACGCATTTCCTGTACAGGTCAGAAGACGGCTTTGTATCCTTTGGCACTGGTGTTATGGAAAGTTGTTAGCAGCTTTGTGAATCCTGTGATTGAAAAGAAGGTCCAGCACAATCCCAGAGAATTTTCTTAAGCACTAATCTGACTCCCCAGGCCCCTGTTTCCCTTATTTAAAAGTCCGTTGAGTCCAGTTTCTTTATCCCAAATACTCTTTGGGATCAGGACATCCTCTATGGAGTGGTTGGCCCAAGTGTATCCCCAGTTAGACTTAACTGTCATTTTCCTCCTCGCAAGTGATGAGAGTACAGACAAGAGGCACATCATTGGCTAGGAATGCTGTTTAAATATGTTTCTCAAATGTTCATATTCCAATCTGTTGGCCATGACCTGCCATTTTAGATTCAATGGAAAATACCTGAATTCACTAAAGATACCTGAGGAATCGCTGCTTCTGATCTCAGCCAGTTCCTGCCACAGTTTACTTCCTGGTGCCTCTTACGGTCTTGCTGTGACCTCTTTCCTGCCTGAACTCCGAGTCTCTGGATGCAGAAATTGATAGAGGTGTGTAAATCAGGGTTCGCACTCTGTAGTCTCAATTCTCCACGGTTGCCTATGAATCAATATATGTGTTTAAAAGACTTCATCAGTAATCATTTTCATGTGGGGATCTGGTTACTGAGCAAGGCAAGCAACTCCAGATACACTAAAGGGAGGGCAGGTGTCTGACCCGCTCTGCCTGTGTGATAACCTGGCCCCAGGAAGCTACTGTAGATATGAATCTTCCTTTCCCCGACCCTAGACCAGAACCAGGTTTTTGGGTTTCGTTTCCTCGTTCCTGAACTTCCACAGCCTTCCCACCCTTTACCCCCAAACCCCACTTTAACTTTCCCGCCTTCTGTAACGGTCAGGAGGCCTCCCTATGTAAGCCCCTGCATTGGCTCTGATAACCGAACTACCCACCGACGAAGTCTCCCGGGAGGGAACTCCTCCTGCCGCACTCTGAGCCACCTGAGGTCCCGTTCAATCGTCCTCCATTGTCTGGCATGGCTGGAGCACGACAGCCGTGCTGGAGATGGAGACGCACCCACATTTTCCTACTATAATATATATATCATATAAATATATATGTATATTTATTTATTTCCATCAGGATAGTTTTATTAGACCGTCCATCCCCTATGGCCCATGCTCTTGTTGGCCACGTGTACACATCTGAGATCATTTTCACTTATGGACTTCATGGTGTGAAGCAGAGCTTATATTGTATGAGAGTGTGATTGGCTACTCCCTTAATATTCTTTCTAGTGTTGCAGTCAAGGTTTTATCTTTCCAGTCCAGTTGTTGTTGAAGCATGCAGAATCCACAACTGGAAAACATTCAGTATTGGTATATCTTGTAGTAGCATGCACAGCACCTTCATGCACTATGAAAGGTAAGCAGGAGAGATGAGGCTTTGCTGTCAGTAGCAACTTGATGTCTCATCTCCCCCATGGCATGTGTATGTATTGTTTTGACAATACAGAATTATAGTCCACTTGCTATGGGCAAAAAGTTGGGGGGGGGGGGCATTGACCAGTATTGTTTGAGTGTCTCTGGAACCCCTAGTCAGCATCTTCAGGAGATGGAGCCTTCCCCTGATACTGGAATTTCACTTTGCTCACCTATGATATATAGTAGGGACAATGTCCTACTGTTAAAAGTTACTCTTTTAATCTCGCATAGTGGTCAGTTCCCATGTGGATGTACTAAAGGCCTTTCTGTCAGTGACTCCTCAAATTTCTATGTAGTCAAGCATGACCCCGAAATGGGTAGTTGTGTCCACAGCCCCTCTGCCCTCTGTGTCTCCTTTCCTTCCTGGTACGGTGCCTGTCAGGCCTCTGTCTCAGGACAAGCTTCTTGCCTCTGCCAACTGCTGGAATTTCAGGTGTGCGCTACCACTCCACCTGGAAATGATTATTGTATCGTTATTTATTCGCCCCCTTATGCATGCCAACTTCCTTCTGCTTTGCTGTTTAAATTTTGTTATTTTAATTTTTGTGTGCTTTTGTTGGTGATGTTGGGTTTGGCTTTTTTGTTTGCGTATTTTCTGAGACAGAGGTCTCCCTGTAGCCACATCTGCACTAGTGTTTGGTATGCAGATCAGGCTCGGCTTGATTTCACCGAGATCTTCGTGTCTCTGCCTCCTGAGTACTGGGATTAACGGTGTGTGTCACCATGCTGGACATACTAACTTTTGAAAAAGGATCCCACTGTGTATCCCAGGGTAGCCTTGAACCGATAATCCTCCTGCCTCACCCCCAAGAGCTGAGTTGTCCTTTTTTAAGAGCAAAGCTTGGATTCAGCAACATTGAAAGAGGAAAATATTTTCCCTCATAGAGAACGATGCCCAAAGTAGTTTTCTGATTCAAGTGTAGCTTATAGTATAAAGAATCCAATATCAATAATATGGACATTTCTGGAAAGAATGAGGTTGGTCATGATGTAACCACGTGCAGTCCTGGCAAGAGCCGCAGGACTGGGAAGCAACCTTGCCATGACTTGTCCAGGCGAGGAGCATCTGCTCTGAAGCTATGATAGACAGGCAGAGCTTTGCAAGTGTGTGCTGAGTGCCAGTGGTCAGTCTCCTGTCATTGGTGTGGGCAGGAGTGCTTAGGTCATAGAATCTTGGACTAACGGAACTCCAACTGATCCTCAGATCGTCAGTTGGTGAAACAGAGGGTTTTGGTGGTAGGCTTTAATGTTTTGGCCACCAGTTTGGAGAGATTTGGTTGACTTTAGGTCAAAGTTGTAGTTTTTGACAAGAAAAATGTAAGAGGGAGAAGGGAGGGAGGGGGGAGAAGGTGGTGGGGCCTGCCGGCCCTGCCCAGGCCCTCACCATGGAGGATCCCAACCTCAGATATGAGATTGATGATGTCATGTGGTCCACCACACGTCTCACCCGCCTACGCAGGGCCTTGGGATGTTTACTGTGTTGTGGTAATCAACAGCAAAGGTTTCCATTTTTCCTGTCAAGTTACATTCCCAAGGTCCCGCTCCACCGGGCTGCCAGCAGAGGTGCCGTTTGTGCGGTGAATGGTTTCCTCACGTCTGGGGAATATCACGTGGATAAGACAGACAAAAAGCAGAGGTAACAGGATCTGAGAGGGCTAAGGACAGGAGGAGGAGGGGCAGTTGGGGACAGGCAAGGAGCACATGGGAGGAGCTGTTTCTCCAGAGTTTTGTTCAGAGGCAGGGTGGATCGTTACTGGGTCCAGCTTTACCACGTGTTCTGAGCGATCAAACTCAGTCGTGTTTGGACACTAACACTGAAGTGTAGGTCTAATTTGTTATTTCACCCATTTAAAACCTTCTGTTTGTTAGCAGTTGGAATAGTAATTATATCGACATTTCCCCAGCTATCTGTGAGATGCTGGAATCAGTTGTGCATCTGAATCTCATTGAGGAATGAGAGTTGCCTGAGAAGCGGCTAGTAGGTGACCGAGACTATAGCTGTGATTCCATTTCCGGTTGCTCGTTGTGCTCAGACGCTGCTCTGAGCACGGTGCATCTCACTGGCAGAGCACCTGCCTTGAATGGGGCGGGCCCTGCACTGCGCCACTAGCGCTGCAGCAAATACGTGAGAGAGCTGAGGAGACTCCAGTGACCTCGCTTCAGAGTCCATCACGAGCTGGCTAGTACTCACAGTTGTATGGACGAACGTGCTTTGGCTAGTGCTCCCCAATTTCCTAAAGTCTCCTTTCCTTTTCACAGAACTGCATTACATTATTCCTGCACCTACGACCGACCACAGGTAGTATGCCTCCTAATTGAGAAGAACTGTAACATCAACGCTCTTGATAACGAAAACAGCACGCCTCTCATTAAGGTAGGTAATGGCCAACAGTTTCAACTGAGATGGATTAGAATGAAGAGATCATTATATCTAGGTGTGTTCTGCTAGTGAACGCATTGTAGATGTGATGGGGAAATTACTCCAATGGAATCAGCCACATAATGTGGTCTGACAAAGTCTGAATGAGGAGAAGACCAGTTTTGACATGCCGAGGTGGGGGAGATTCCCTGGAATCCCAACTCTCAATGATGAGCTGCAGGCAGTCAATGGATGCTAGGGAGGAAGTATTGGTTTCCCCAGGAACTAGTTCCCTGATACTGATCTGATCCAAACAGCATGGTCTGAAACACAGGTGCCAACACAGCACCACTAAGTGGATTCGGTGCATCACATATTTATAATATGTATATGTGACAAAGAAGGGGACATGAAATTGAGAGGGACCGGGGGGGGGGTCACAGGAGAAGTTGGACGGTGACTGGGAGCAGTGGAAACCATGCAAACACACCAGGATCCCAAATGAAAAATTGCAAAACACTGTCGAGGTGTGTTACCATGGGGCAGGACGATTTTGAATTGAGGCAAGGCTGAGTTTACATAAGCAGATCCTTTCTCAACAAAAGGGGTAAATATACTCAAAATAAAGTTTTATCTCATTTACGGGTAACTACTCGGGGAAATATTTAAAGTGTTCATCTTGGGTTCCGTGGATTGATCTCTTTCTGTGTGCATTGCCTGCAGGCCACTCAGTATGGAAACGTGTTCTGCCTGTCCATTTTATTGGAGCATGGAGCCGATCCAAACCCCAAGGATGTGCACGGATATAACGCACTCCACTATGCGGTATTTTGGGGGAACATCCAGATGGCTGAAATGCTGCTGACTGCGGACGCAGAGCTTGAAGCCAGAACAAAGGTAAAGATCACTTTATTTCCCAGGTAGTTCTAATGAGGGAACAGGTGACTCCATTTTCCACATTTAGATCAAGCTTCCAGTGATTAAAAATGTTTTGAAGTGGGTTAATCACCAAAGTTAAAATGTTGATATTGTCTGTATGTGTTCTGTATCTGTGTTCCCATGTTCACATAGTTGAATATGCATGTCTGTGTGTGTATATACACAGACAGGCATAGGCCAGAGGTCAAGGTAAGTGTCCAAAATTGTTTCCACTCTATGATTTTACACTAGACTAGCTGGCTAGCAAACCGCAGGATGTTCCTATCTCTGCATCCTAGTGCTGGGATTGCAGGCACATGCCACCAGGCCCTGGGTGTTAGGATTCAGGTCCTCTGGTTTGGATGGACTTCATGTAAAGTAACAAAAAGAAGCAAAATTTGTCTTCGAATGTGGTTTTATTTTAAATACAAAATAAAGGATTTGGGACAGAATCAAACATATCACAAACACAGAGAGAGAGAGAGAGAGAGAGAGAGATGCACAAAGAATGAAAATGAGTTAATTAAAATTAAAACTTTATGATAAATGGAAATCTTATTGCAGCTGAGAAGTCATATTGAGGTGAGCTATCTCTCAGAGATGTGGCCAAAACAGGGAAAATGAGAAAGAGGTAGTGAACACAGGTGTGCAGGCAAATTTGCAAATTTGGTTACTGAAGGTATATACTAGGCAGACATAGTTTACTTCTCTTTTTTTAAGGATTATGTGTACACAAGAAATGCTCTTTAATTTGAGAGGAAATAATTCTTAGTTTGGGAAAGACTGTTGTTGTGTTGTATTGTAAATTTGCCTTGAGATCCAATTTAGGAGGATTCTCAGGCCAACAGCCTGGCAGTGACTAGGTACAGATTGTGTAGAAAATGAAAGGGAAGGCCAATGAGCTCGCTGCCAACCTGTCCTTTTCTTGCAGAAAGAGCCACACAAGTGTCTCAGTTTTGCTCATAAATCCACGTTTTGCTAGCATCTGAGGAATAATGGGTTTTGCATTTTTGCAGTTGAGTTATAAGCTGAGTTCTCGTCCCTGTGCTCCCCCTACTCTGGGACATAGAACTGAGTTTTCTGTGAGTGAGTGTGTCTTCTGTTTTCTCCTTTTGTCCATATCCGCAAATGATACAGAGAATTGTCTTACATATCAAGATTCTTCTCTGAAGAGTGGTTCGGTAATTCTGTTACATTCCGGATGTAAACCACTGATTAGACAGGTGTAGTGTGTGAATTCCCTGATCCAGAGAACCTAAGTCTTCAAGAATCAGATTGGCCAGTCTCCCATGTTCATTAACATTTACTTACGTTTCATTTATCCTCTTCTAACACACTGTATCTGTTAAGATCAGGTAGCCCTAGTGTTATCAGCTTGACAGTTTCACACACCAAGAACCATGCCATTAATAAGAAGAGCAGTAGGAATCCTTTGAATAATTTAAATTCAGCCATTCCATTAAACTAATCATTGATTTGATTACAAGTTTGGATATTTAGATACAAATAGGTTAAAAATGATTTTGTAGGAGAATATCTTGAAGAAAGTATCATTTTTGTGACTTAAATTTTAGTAACACATGGTACTGAAAGAAGAAAAAGCCTCCATAGGCAATATTTCTTCCTACAGAGACATTTATTTGGCAACCTACCCACACAGTGTAGATGTTTAGTGCTGTGGAATGAATGTGTCTCATATACAGACTTAGTGTCGTCCATGAATTGAGTTCACATTAAACTTCAGGAGACTTCTCTAGAACCTTGGTCTTAAAGAATTAAATCCCATCAGCTCTGAGTCCACGTGACATTTTGATCCTGTGTAGAAGACAGCACACGTACGGGAGGCCATGCTGCTCCAGGGTGCCAGGGATAGACTGCCTTTTTCCTCATGTACTTACTTTTCCTCTGTCTGTAGTTGAGTTTTCAGTGTCTGTGTGCAGTCAAATATTTCCTAGAATTCAGGATAAGAGTAATCTATAAGAATTTGAGGGTCTGGGAGGCAGGTCAGTTGGTAGAATGTTTCCAAGGTAACATGAGGACCTGAATGAAGTCCTCAGAAATAAACCCTACCTGGTAGTGCAGCCTTGTGATTCCACTGCTGGGGAGGTGGAGACCGGAGGAACCCTGGGCCCCTGTCTGGCCAGCCGTGCCTGACTGGGAACCTGCAGCTAAGTGGGAGACCCTGTCTCAGAACAGAGAGTAATGGGCTGAGAGGTGAGTTAGTGGTCGAAGGCATTTGGTGCTCTTGCAGAAGGCCTGGGCTATCCCCACTACATACATTTTGGGACAAAACTGCCTGTAACTCCAGTTCCAAGGTTTCCAGTGTCCCCTTCTCGCCTCCACGGATACCAGGAGCTCACATGTTGCATATACATTCATGTAAGCCAAGCACACATACATGTGAAAAAAAATGTGTTATATCTTAAAAAGTTGGACAGCTCCTGAGGAACAGCAGGTGTGGTAGATTTCTGGCAACCATAGCCAATGTGTTGCACTCTGCCCACACGTGTGTGCGTACACGAAGATGCATACACATATGGTACAATATAATCTGGAGTTTATATTGGTTTCTAAGAGTACATTAACAGATCCTTTATCATTACCTATAATTCATAATTCATGTTAAAGTTTGAATTAGGAATGAAATTTACACGTTAAAAGTTAATGCTTTAAAAATCATTCTGTACTATAAAATTCCACATTCACATGAAAATGGGATTTTTAATGAAAATTGAGTTTAATCAAGACTGTGATTTCATTATCCCTTAACCAAAGGAGTTCCTTGTCTTTGATTTTCATAAAAAGAACACATTCAGGTCACTATTAGAATTTTTATTTATATATTCATTTTATCTATCAAGACTGGTATATATTTAGTTCCACCTTACGTTTTGCATAGAATAAAAAACAAGTTTAGTTACTAAAATGTGACCAGATTGAGAATGAATATAAAGTAGCAGGTTTGTATATTGTGAATGGATTTTCCTTATAAGTGAGAATACAATCTTGTACTCAGATTTCTAACTACCAGTATGTAAACCTTGCATCTTAAAATAATAAGCAATCAGGCTTATGTTGAAGCCTCTGTCTTTTAATTCAGAGCCCATTTCCTTTAGGGCTTATTTGGAGCAGGGGCACCTAGCAGTGGGATATGGTTTCTGCCACCATAAAGAGAAGAGAATCACGGGACTTCCTTTCCTAACCGGTGAAACATTCACATTATTGGAAAATAGTAAAGTATGTCTCTGAAACTCGTCTTTAACTGTGCATGTTTTTCATAAGAAGGAAGTATTACTCGAGTGAGGATCAAGTCAAAGAGAGTTCTTTAACACTGAGCCTGAAATTATGATTCTCTTGCCATGTGTGCAGCACTTTTGGAAATAGAGATGGAGAAACTCTGACTCAGAGATGACCATTTGAGCTCATTCATTCCACAGGAATGCGTAAAAACTTTAGTACTATGCTGTAGGGTTGGGGTACTGAAGGTGAAACTCCACAGAGGCAAAGATTCTTGGAAGCAGCGAGTTTAGATTGAGTTTTGGAGACGAGTGGAGGTCAGGTGCAGGGCAGGGCAGGGGAGGGTGTGCAAAGGGCAGGAACGGCGTGGGGCCGTGCAGCGGGAAGAAGGAAGAGCGCCCACTTCGGATTTCCTCTTCACAGCATGCATTTATGTTCCTAGTCTGTGTGGAGATTTTAAGTTTAGTTGAGCAATATGTCTTTTACAAACTCTGATTTTTCTTTACAGCGCGGCTTCACACCATTCTTACTGGCCATACATGAACAAAAAGAGGACATGGCAGAATTTTTAAAAGGGAAGGGTGCAGACGTGCATGCAGTGGTTTGTCGGAAAAGGTACAGTTCCTCTCTGATTTTATATTACGGCACCGCTTGCTTGACTTTTACTCTTTATTGTTTGTTTCTTCCTTTTTCCTTTTTTTCATTTCTGACAGCAAAGTATTCATTTTCTCTGGACAGACTGAAATCATCTAGAATTTCAGGACATTAAGGAAACTTAGAGATTAATCAATCAATTAATTAATCAATTATTTTGAGCACCCTCACAAAACCATTGTGGGACTGGGGCCCCTGAAGTAAAAACATCTTAGTAACTGTGTGGATGCGTTTTTGAGTGGCAGAACTGGGACTTTGAGTGGCAGAACTGGGACTCGGACTCCTGCTCCCCAATTCTGAGGTTGCTGGGCTTCCTTCTTAGTCCTCCTGCTGCCTGTGAGTGTTGCAATAAGACAGGGGTGTGCATGAGTGATGCAAGTAACAAGTTAAGCCACAGTGGACACTGTGAGCGAGTTCACAGAGGAAAGTGGCATTGAAGAGGAACAGCATTGGTTTGAAAGGAACAGCGTAGAGCATATTGGGGTTTATGACTGATGTGGAAAAGGCGGTAGTACAATTCAAATCCTGGGATAGTAAATGCATCTTAAATGGCTGTGTAGAGGATTTAGTGGGGAAATTGCTCGCCAAATAATGAGGACTTGAGTTCAGATCCATGGTACGCATTTAAAAGAGAGGCATGTCACTGTATTTGACACCCTGTGCAGCAGGAAGTAGACAGGAGCATTTCCTGGGCTTTTTGGACAGTGATTAAGTCTGTTCCCTCATCTCCACACGTGCACTGTGGCACATATGCCCCTGAAATGTCTCTCTGTTTTTTTGCTGTCCTTTCTCTGTTTATCTCTCTCTCAATCAGGGACACAGACAAACAAAATTATACTACACATAGCACATCATACAGACATGTGAAAAAATTAGAATTCAGGCCATTGAGCTAGTATGATTGAAGCATGTTAACATTTGTCAAGACTGAGATAGAAGGACAAGGTTCAAGGCTACCCATGTCTTTGTTAGAAATCCTCTCACTGGGTGATATAATGTGCATGGTCTTTTATAGAAAGTGGACAACCATGTCCAACTGTTCACTACCGTTAAAAAAAAATAAGCCAGGGAAATGAAGGTGTTGGCACAGGATTCAGCACAGCAAGCCATAGAACCTGGGGTTCATATATGGGATCAGGAAAGAATGGAGATGGAGGTATGGTTTTACCCTCAAAAGTGTGTATTTTATCGGGTTGTGAGAAATAAGCATTCTGAATTTCATGGACAGGCTTGTTAAACATTAAAATAGTGAAGACATAGTAGATTGAAGAATTGATACATATTCATTGTCAAAGAGTCAAAAGTCTATAAACATGAGGCGGAAAAGTTGTTCTGTTTCTGTTACTCCAATATTTTCAATGTAGGAATTCCCTCCTTGGACACATGGCTGTAGATCTAAGGACTCAGCAGTACACAGAAATGCTTGATGAACAATGAAACATCTGAGAGTAGGATTTAGACAAACAGTATAGGACCATAATTGTGGTGACTTGTCTAAGTGCTGGGAGAGGAATTCTCCTGTCTTGTCATCAGCCAAGGAGGAAAGAAATACGTTTGAAGTGGGAAGCACTGCTTTGCGTCAGGTGCCCACGTAGGTCTCTGGTTCCCGTCAGCTGTTAACTGCTGAAGGTCCAGGCCTCTGAATGAGAGGTGAAGCTCCCCCTGTTAGTCACAGATATTGATGCACACTGACTCTCCCTACATGGGCAAGAGAGGTGTATACACACAGTGAATTCTGGACACTCCAGGTATCGACTCAGTGGAGACGCTGATAGTAGTCGTGTCAGACCCAGGGTTCTTAACTTGTTTTACCTTCTCCCGGATCAGAAGGTTTTAGGGCAGCTATTAACATCAGTACCGGAAAGACCCCCCTGCCCTTGTGCTTAGTTCTCCTGCGTCCACCTCCGCAGTATCATTTGACACGTCTCATTCATTCAGCCAAGGCATCCACCAAAATTTAGTAGGCCGTTTTGAAATTGCTCCTTTTTCGCAAATTGGTAGAACGAAGGGTGCTTATTCACACTCTTCTCATTGAATCAAGCTCACATGGAGGTGATTGTTGAGTATGGGAACACCGGAGGGAGCCTGGGACTCAATGAAAATCCTGTGGTATTTCACAGAAGTGGGTGTTGCGTTTGCTGGGTGTCGGAGGTGAATGAATTGGAGGATGAATGAAACAGGAGTGCCATGCCATTGAATGTGTAAATAAGAAACCCAGCACTTCCTGTAGCCAGGTGCCTGGCCTGTGACACCATCTTCCATCTGTGTGTGTGTGCGCGCGCGCGTATGCTCGTGTGTATGTGATGACGCGCGTGTGTGTGCGTGTGCGTGTGTGTGTGTGTGTGTGTGTGTGTGTGTTCGCGGGGGCATTCTGCTGTTGGGTTAGCGGAAGCCTAACATCTTCCCGTACCTTTCATGTGAGAGAATTTTTGTTTCTGAAAGCAGTCAATAATCCTGCTTATCCACTGAGGAACAGATGAAATCAGTTGAAATGGGAACTCATAAGACCAGTCATTGAGAGTGTGTGGTAAACGCTTGGCACGTGAATCTGAAATCGATTCCATCCTTTCCCGTTTCAGGGCATCTCCCGGTGTGCCTCCACCACCAGCGACCGGTGAGACGTCGCTGGAGACCGCTGGGAGTGAGTATGCTTACTGATACGTACCTTAGATGCTACTATCATAAGTCAATTTAAGGAGTTTTAGTCCATGAAGGGGGGAAGAAATTGAAGTGTGAATGACAGGAATATCATTTCTTAATTCTCTTTTTAAATTTTTGCTTCCTGGTTTATGGATGCGCTGAAGATTTTAGACAGTGTATAGTAATTCTGTGCAGAGTCTTTTCCGATATCCTGCCAGATCCTCAACAACTACCCAGGAAGGCAAGCAGCACTACTCCCTGTCAGCTCCCTTTTTGAAATTTAGCAGCAAAGTTGAGCATGTTTGTGTATCATACCGAGCATCGCAGGCTCTCTCCGCCCCAGAGCACGGTAACGGCTCCTAACGGCAGGGAAATTCACGCCTTTTGTCGTATGTGAGGAGACTCCTTAGGTCACGTGGGTGAATCCGGGTGTCCCCACCCCCCCCCACCGCAACCCCGCCCCCAGGGCCAGTTCATCCCATGGAGACTGGTGATCCTGTCTAGGGCCGAGGCTTCGTGCCCACGTCTTCCCTCCATGCTGTGGTTCAGTCTGGATTAGGCATGCTGAGGCCCCGTGCACAGGACGCCACCCGTGGTGTATTGAACTGTGCAGCTGCCCTGTCGTGCCTCACTCACCACCTCTGGGTCCTACGTTCCTGCCACCGCCTTCCTTAACGGTTCCTTACTCGGTTCTCAGAATCATCCACGTCCACTCAGAGAGTTTTTAACATGTGAGAACTCTTGCTTGGTCTCCCCCCCCTTCTCTCTAAAATCGTTGAGGGATTGCTTCCGCAGGCCAGCTCTGTGCTCTCAGTGCTGCCCCTCCAGGCGTTCTCCACGGGCGTTGTGGGCAGACTAGGCATCCTTGCCCTGTCCGAGATTTGGTGCCGCGCAGGAGCGTGTCTGTATCCGTGCCTCCCATAAGTGGTCACCAGACATCCTGCTCCCGTGTGTCCGGGAATTTCCTCCTAAGCGGAACAATCCCGGTGACCCCACGGAGGGCTGGAGCAGCACATTAGTGTTTTGACGCGCTCCGTCTGATGAGGACGCTTCTTTGGAGTTCACTCTGTGACCCTCTGAGATGATTAGTTTCAGAGCACATCCTTCTGCCCAGGTTCCTTTTGGGTAACGATGTTGAACTTCGACGCCACCGTTGCCTTTTTAATACACCGAGAGTGGAACAGATGTTGTCAGGGCCTAGAGTGCTGACAGACGAACGTTCCTGGCAGAGGTCTCCAGAAGGATCTCAGCAGATGGGGTACCCACAAACCTTTAGTCGCTGTCTCTGTCTGATGTGTGATGTCCCTGTGCCGTACTTGTTTGAACATGTCTTTTGTCTCTCTGTTAGAATCCGATGATGCTGTCACCGGGGAGCCTTCACCCAGGTAAGATTCATAGACCTGACAGACACACAAGCAGTGCTACAAGGTTACAAAGATAGAACGCTAGCCCATCTTTCTCAGACTCTGACCCAGGTCCCTGACGCTGTGCTGAATGCCAGCCCTGTCTTGTCATCAGCCAAGGAGGAAAGAAATATGTTTGAAGTGGGAAGCACTGCTTTGCGTCAGGTGCCCACGTAGGTCTCTGGTTCCCGTCAGCTGTTAACTGCTGAAGGTCCAGGCCTCTGAATTCTGAATGAGAGGTGAAGCTCCTCCTGTTAGTCACAGATATTGATGCACACTGACTCTCCCTACACGGGCAAGAGAGGTGTATACACACAGTGAATTCTGGACACTCCAGGTATCGACTCAGTGGAGACGCTGATAGTAGTCGTGTCAGACCCAGGGTTCTTAACTTGTTTTACCTTCTCCCGGTTCAGAAGGTTTTAGGGCAGCTATTAACATCAGTACCGGAAAGACCCCCCTGCCCTTGTGCTTAGTTCTCCTGTGTCCACCTCTGCAGTATCATTTGACACGTCTCATTCATTCAGCCCAGGCATCCACCAAAATTTAGTAGGCCGTTTTGAAATTGCTCCTTTTTCGCAAATTGGAAGAAGAGAGGTAGAACGAAGGGTGCTTATTCACACTCTTCTCATTGAATCAAGCTCACATGGAGGTGATTGTTGAGTATGGGAACACCGGAGGGAGCCTGGGACTCAATGAAAATCCTGTGGTATTTCACAGAAGTGGGTGTTGTGTTTGCTGGGTGTGGGGAGGTGAATGAATTGGAGGATGAATGAAACAGGAGTGCCATGCCATTGAATGTGTAAATAAGAAACCCAGCACTTCCTGTAGCCAGGTGCCTGGCCTGTGACACCATCTTCCATCTGTGTGTGTGTGCGTGTGTGTGCGCGCGTGTGCGCATGCGTACACACATGCTCGTGTGTATGTGACCGCGCGCGTGTGTGTGCGTGTGCGTGTGTGTGTGTTCGCGAGGGCATTCTGCTGTTGGGTTAGCGGAAGCCTAACATCTTCCCGTACCTTTCATGTGAGAAAATTTTTGTTTCTGAACGCAGTCAATAATCCTGCTTCTCCACTGAGGAACAGATGAAACTGCTTCCTCATTTTCCAGTTGAAATGGGAACTCATAAGACCAGTCATTGAGAGTGTGTGGTAAACGCTTGGCACGTGAATCTGAAATCGATTCCATCCTTTCCCATCCTTTCCCGTTTCAGGGCATCTCCCGGTGTGCCTCCACCACCAGCGACCGGCGAGACATCGCTGGAGACCGGTGGGAGTGAGTATGCTTACTGATACGTACCTTAGATGCTACTATCATAAGTCAATTTAAGGAGTTTTAGTCCATGAAGGGGGGAAGAAATTGAAGTGTGAATGACAGGAATATCATTTCTTAATTCTCTTTTTAAATTTTTGCTTCCTGGTTTATGGATGCGCTGAAGATTTTAGACAGTGTATAGTAATTCTGTGCAGAGTCTTTTCCGATATCCTGCCAGATCCTCAACAACTACCCAGGAAGGCAAGCAGCACTACTCCCTGTCAGCTCCCTTTTTGAAATTTAGCAGCAAAGTTGAGCATGTTTGTGTATCATACCGAGCATCGCAGGCTCTCTCCGCCCCAGAGCACGGTAACGGCTCCTAACGGCAGGGAAATTCACGCCTTTTGTCGTATGTGAGGAGACTCCTTAGGTCACGTGGGTGAATCCGGGTGTCCCCACCCCCCCCCACCGCAACCCCGCCCCCAGGGCCAGTTCATCCCATGGAGACTGGTGATCCTGTCTAGGGCCGAGGCTTCGTGCCCACGTCTTCCCTCCATGCTGTGGTTCAGTCTGGATTAGGCATGCTGAGGCCCCGTGCACAGGACGCCACCCGTGGTGTATTGAACTGTGCAGCTGCCCTGTCGTGCCTCACTCACCACCTCTGGGTCCTACGTTCCTGCCACCGCCTTCCTTAACGGTTCCTTACTCGGTTCTCAGAATCATCCACGTCCACTCAGAGAGTTTTTAACATGTGAGAACTCTTGCTTGGTCTCCCCCCCCTTCTCTCTAAAATCGTTGAGGGATTGCTTCCGCAGGCCAGCTCTGTGCTCTCAGTGCTGCCCCTCCAGGCGTTCTCCACGGGCGTTGTGGGCAGACTAGGCATCCTTGCCCTGTCCGAGATTTGGTGCCGCGCAGGAGCGTGTCTGTATCCGTGCCTCCCATAAGTGGTCACCAGACATCCTGCTCCCGTGTGTCCGGGAATTTCCTCCTAAGCGGAACAATCCCGGTGACCCCACGGAGGGCTGGAGCAGCACATTAGTGTTTTGACGCGCTCCGTCTGATGAGGACGCTTCTTTGGAGTTCACTCTGTGACCCTCTGAGATGATTAGTTTCAGAGCACATCCTTCTGCCCAGGTTCCTTTTGGGTAACGATGTTGAACTTCGACGCCACCGTTGCCTTTTTAATACACCGAGAGTGGAACAGATGTTGTCAGGGCCTAGAGTGCTGACAGACGAACGTTCCTGGCAGAGGTCTCCAGAAGGATCTCAGCAGATGGGGTACCCACAAACCTTTAGTCGCTGTCTCTGTCTGATGTGTGATGTCCCTGTGCCGTACTTGTTTGAACATGTCTTTTGTCTCTCTGTTAGAATCCGATGATGCTGTCACCGGGGAGCCTTCACCCAGGTAAGATTCATAGACCTGACAGACACACAAGCAGTGCTACAAGGTTACAAAGATAGAACGCTAGCCCATCTTTCTCAGACTCTGACCCAGGTCCCTGACGCTGTGCTGAATGCCAGCCCTGTCTTGTCATCAGCCAAGGAGGAAAGAAATATGTTTGAAGTGGGAAGCACTGCTTTGCGTCAGGTGCCCACGTAGGTCTCTGGTTCCCGTCAGCTGTTAACTGCTGAAGGTCCAGGCCTCTGAATTCTGAATGAGAGGTGAAGCTCCTCCTGTTAGTCACAGATATTGATGCACACTGACTCTCCCTACACGGGCAAGAGAGGTGTATACACACAGTGAATTCTGGACACTCCAGGTATCGACTCAGTGGAGACGCTGATAGTAGTCGTGTCAGACCCAGGGTTCTTAACTTGTTTTACCTTCTCCCGGTTCAGAAGGTTTTAGGGCAGCTATTAACATCAGTACCGGAAAGACCCCCCTGCCCTTGTGCTTAGTTCTCCTGTGTCCACCTCTGCAGTATCATTTGACACGTCTCATTCATTCAGCCCAGGCATCCACCAAAATTTAGTAGGCCGTTTTGAAATTGCTCCTTTTTCGCAAATTGGAAGAAGAGAGGTAGAACGAAGGGTGCTTATTCACACTCTTCTCATTGAATCAAGCTCACATGGAGGTGATTGTTGAGTATGGGAACACCGGAGGGAGCCTGGGACTCAATGAAAATCCTGTGGTATTTCACAGAAGTGGGTGTTGTGTTTGCTGGGTGTGGGGAGGTGAATGAATTGGAGGATGAATGAAACAGGAGTGCCATGCCATTGAATGTGTAAATAAGAAACCCAGCACTTCCTGTAGCCAGGTGCCTGGCCTGTGACACCATCTTCCATCTGTGTGTGTGTGTGTGTGTGCGTGTGTGTGCGCGCGTGTGCGCGCGCGTACACACGTGCTCGTGTGTATGTGAACGCGAGTGTGCGCGTGTGCGTGTGTGTGTGTGTGTGTTCGCGAGGGCATTCTGCTGTTGGGTTAGCGGAAGCCTAACATCTTCCCGTACCTTTCATGTGAGAAAATTTTTGTTTCTGAACGCAGTCAATAATCCTGCTTCTCCACTGAGGAACAGATGAAACTGCTTCCTCATTTTCCAGTTGAAATGGGAACTCATAAGACCAGTCATTGAGAGTGTGTGGTAAACGCTTGGCACGTGAATCTGAAATCGATTCCATCCTTTCCCATCCTTTCCCGTTTCAGGGCATCTCCCGGTGTGCCTCCACCACCAGCGACCGGCGAGACATCGCTGGAGACCGGTGGGAGTGAGTATGCTTACTGATACGTACCTTAGATGCTACTATCATAAGTCAATTTAAGGAGTTTTAGTCCATGAAGGGGGGAAGAAATTGAAGTGTGAATGACAGGAATATCATTTCTTAATTCTCTTTTTAAATTTTTGCTTCCTGGTTTATGGATGCGCTGAAGATTTTAGACAGTGTATAGTAATTCTGTGCAGAGTCTTTTCCGATATCCTGCCAGATCCTCAACAACTACCCAGGAAGGCAAGCAGCACTACTCCCTGTCAGCTCCCTTTTTGAAATTTAGCAGCAAAGTTGAGCATGTTTGTGTATCATACCGAGCATCGCAGGCTCTCTCCGCCCCAGAGCACGGTAACGGCTCCTAACGGCAGGGAAATTCACGCCTTTTGTCGTATGTGAGGAGACTCCTTAGGTCACGTGGGTGAATCCGGGTGTCCCCACCCCCCCCCACCGCAACCCCGCCCCCAGGGCCAGTTCATCCCATGGAGACTGGTGATCCTGTCTAGGGCCGAGGCTTCGTGCCCACGTCTTCCCTCCATGCTGTGGTTCAGTCTGGATTAGGCATGCTGAGGCCCCGTGCACAGGACGCCACCCGTGGTGTATTGAACTGTGCAGCTGCCCTGTCGTGCCTCACTCACCACCTCTGGGTCCTACGTTCCTGCCACCGCCTTCCTTAACGGTTCCTTACTCGGTTCTCAGAATCATCCACGTCCACTCAGAGAGTTTTTAACATGTGAGAACTCTTGCTTGGTCTCCCCCCCCTTCTCTCTAAAATCGTTGAGGGATTGCTTCCGCAGGCCAGCTCTGTGCTCTCAGTGCTGCCCCTCCAGGCGTTCTCCACGGGCGTTGTGGGCAGACTAGGCATCCTTGCCCTGTCCGAGATTTGGTGCCGCGCAGGAGCGTGTCTGTATCCGTGCCTCCCATAAGTGGTCACCAGACATCCTGCTCCCGTGTGTCCGGGAATTTCCTCCTAAGCGGAACAATCCCGGTGACCCCACGGAGGGCTGGAGCAGCACATTAGTGTTTTGACGCGCTCCGTCTGATGAGGACGCTTCTTTGGAGTTCACTCTGTGACCCTCTGAGATGATTAGTTTCAGAGCACATCCTTCTGCCCAGGTTCCTTTTGGGTAACGATGTTGAACTTCGACGCCACCGTTGCCTTTTTAATACACCGAGAGTGGAACAGATGTTGTCAGGGCCTAGAGTGCTGACAGACGAACGTTCCTGGCAGAGGTCTCCAGAAGGATCTCAGCAGATGGGGTACCCACAAACCTTTAGTCGCTGTCTCTGTCTGATGTGTGATGTCCCTGTGCCGTACTTGTTTGAACATGTCTTTTGTCTCTCTGTTAGAATCCGATGATGCTGTCACCGGGGAGCCTTCACCCAGGTAAGATTCATAGACCTGACAGACACACAAGCAGTGCTACAAGGTTACAAAGATAGAACGCTAGCCCATCTTTCTCAGACTCTGACCCAGGTCCCTGACGCTGTGCTGAATGCCAGCCCTGTCTTGTCATCAGCCAAGGAGGAAAGAAATATGTTTGAAGTGGGAAGCACTGCTTTGCGTCAGGTGCCCACGTAGGTCTCTGGTTCCCGTCAGCTGTTAACTGCTGAAGGTCCAGGCCTCTGAATTCTGAATGAGAGGTGAAGCTCCTCCTGTTAGTCACAGATATTGATGCACACTGACTCTCCCTACACGGGCAAGAGAGGTGTATACACACAGTGAATTCTGGACACTCCAGGTATCGACTCAGTGGAGACGCTGATAGTAGTCGTGTCAGACCCAGGGTTCTTAACTTGTTTTACCTTCTCCCGGTTCAGAAGGTTTTAGGGCAGCTATTAACATCAGTACCGGAAAGACCCCCCTGCCCTTGTGCTTAGTTCTCCTGTGTCCACCTCTGCAGTATCATTTGACACGTCTCATTCATTCAGCCCAGGCATCCACCAAAATTTAGTAGGCCGTTTTGAAATTGCTCCTTTTTCGCAAATTGGAAGAAGAGAGGTAGAACGAAGGGTGCTTATTCACACTCTTCTCATTGAATCAAGCTCACATGGAGGTGATTGTTGAGTATGGGAACACCGGAGGGAGCCTGGGACTCAATGAAAATCCTGTGGTATTTCACAGAAGTGGGTGTTGTGTTTGCTGGGTGTGGGGAGGTGAATGAATTGGAGGATGAATGAAACAGGAGTGCCATGCCATTGAATGTGTAAATAAGAAACCCAGCACTTCCTGTAGCCAGGTGCCTGGCCTGTGACACCATCTTCCATCTGTGTGTGTGTGCGTGTGTGTGCGCGCGTGTGCGCATGCGTACACACATGCTCGTGTGTATGTGACCGCGCGCGTGTGTGTGCGTGTGCGTGTGTGTGTGTTCGCGAGGGCATTCTGCTGTTGGGTTAGCGGAAGCCTAACATCTTCCCGTACCTTTCATGTGAGAAAATTTTTGTTTCTGAACGCAGTCAATAATCCTGCTTCTCCACTGAGGAACAGATGAAACTGCTTCCTCATTTTCCAGTTGAAATGGGAACTCATAAGACCAGTCATTGAGAGTGTGTGGTAAACGCTTGGCACGTGAATCTGAAATCGATTCCATCCTTTCCCATCCTTTCCCGTTTCAGGGCATCTCCCGGTGTGCCTCCACCACCAGCGACCGGCGAGACATCGCTGGAGACCGGTGGGAGTGAGTATGCTTACTGATACGTACCTTAGATGCTACTATCATAAGTCAATTTAAGGAGTTTTAGTCCATGAAGGGGGGAAGAAATTGAAGTGTGAATGACAGGAATATCATTTCTTAATTCTCTTTTTAAATTTTTGCTTCCTGGTTTATGGATGCGCTGAAGATTTTAGACAGTGTATAGTAATTCTGTGCAGAGTCTTTTCCGATATCCTGCCAGATCCTCAACAACTACCCAGGAAGGCAAGCAGCACTACTCCCTGTCAGCTCCCTTTTTGAAATTTAGCAGCAAAGTTGAGCATGTTTGTGTATCATACCGAGCATCGCAGGCTCTCTCCGCCCCAGAGCACGGTAACGGCTCCTAACGGCAGGGAAATTCACGCCTTTTGTCGTATGTGAGGAGACTCCTTAGGTCACGTGGGTGAATCCGGGTGTCCCCACCCCCCCCCACCGCAACCCCGCCCCCAGGGCCAGTTCATCCCATGGAGACTGGTGATCCTGTCTAGGGCCGAGGCTTCGTGCCCACGTCTTCCCTCCATGCTGTGGTTCAGTCTGGATTAGGCATGCTGAGGCCCCGTGCACAGGACGCCACCCGTGGTGTATTGAACTGTGCAGCTGCCCTGTCGTGCCTCACTCACCACCTCTGGGTCCTACGTTCCTGCCACCGCCTTCCTTAACGGTTCCTTACTCGGTTCTCAGAATCATCCACGTCCACTCAGAGAGTTTTTAACATGTGAGAACTCTTGCTTGGTCTCCCCCCCCTTCTCTCTAAAATCGTTGAGGGATTGCTTCCGCAGGCCAGCTCTGTGCTCTCAGTGCTGCCCCTCCAGGCGTTCTCCACGGGCGTTGTGGGCAGACTAGGCATCCTTGCCCTGTCCGAGATTTGGTGCCGCGCAGGAGCGTGTCTGTATCCGTGCCTCCCATAAGTGGTCACCAGACATCCTGCTCCCGTGTGTCCGGGAATTTCCTCCTAAGCGGAACAATCCCGGTGACCCCACGGAGGGCTGGAGCAGCACATTAGTGTTTTGACGCGCTCCGTCTGATGAGGACGCTTCTTTGGAGTTCACTCTGTGACCCTCTGAGATGATTAGTTTCAGAGCACATCCTTCTGCCCAGGTTCCTTTTGGGTAACGATGTTGAACTTCGACGCCACCGTTGCCTTTTTAATACACCGAGAGTGGAACAGATGTTGTCAGGGCCTAGAGTGCTGACAGACGAACGTTCCTGGCAGAGGTCTCCAGAAGGATCTCAGCAGATGGGGTACCCACAAACCTTTAGTCGCTGTCTCTGTCTGATGTGTGATGTCCCTGTGCCGTACTTGTTTGAACATGTCTTTTGTCTCTCTGTTAGAATCCGATGATGCTGTCACCGGGGAGCCTTCACCCAGGTAAGATTCATAGACCTGACAGACACACAAGCAGTGCTACAAGGTTACAAAGATAGAACGCTAGCCCATCTTTCTCAGACTCTGACCCAGGTCCCTGACGCTGTGCTGAATGCCAGCCCTGTCTTGTCATCAGCCAAGGAGGAAAGAAATATGTTTGAAGTGGGAAGCACTGCTTTGCGTCAGGTGCCCACGTAGGTCTCTGGTTCCCGTCAGCTGTTAACTGCTGAAGGTCCAGGCCTCTGAATTCTGAATGAGAGGTGAAGCTCCTCCTGTTAGTCACAGATATTGATGCACACTGACTCTCCCTACACGGGCAAGAGAGGTGTATACACACAGTGAATTCTGGACACTCCAGGTATCGACTCAGTGGAGACGCTGATAGTAGTCGTGTCAGACCCAGGGTTCTTAACTTGTTTTACCTTCTCCCGGTTCAGAAGGTTTTAGGGCAGCTATTAACATCAGTACCGGAAAGACCCCCCTGCCCTTGTGCTTAGTTCTCCTGTGTCCACCTCTGCAGTATCATTTGACACGTCTCATTCATTCAGCCCAGGCATCCACCAAAATTTAGTAGGCCGTTTTGAAATTGCTCCTTTTTCGCAAATTGGAAGAAGAGAGGTAGAACGAAGGGTGCTTATTCACACTCTTCTCATTGAATCAAGCTCACATGGAGGTGATTGTTGAGTATGGGAACACCGGAGGGAGCCTGGGACTCAATGAAAATCCTGTGGTATTTCACAGAAGTGGGTGTTGTGTTTGCTGGGTGTGGGGAGGTGAATGAATTGGAGGATGAATGAAACAGGAGTGCCATGCCATTGAATGTGTAAATAAGAAACCCAGCACTTCCTGTAGCCAGGTGCCTGGCCTGTGACACCATCTTCCATCTGTGTGTGTGTGCGTGTGTGTGCGCGCGTGTGCGCGCGCGTACACACATGCTCGTGTGTATGTGACCGCGCGCGTGTGTGTGCGTGTGCGTGTGTGTGTGTTCGCGAGGGCATTCTGCTGTTGGGTTAGCGGAAGCCTAACATCTTCCCGTACCTTTCATGTGAGAAAATTTTTGTTTCTGAACGCAGTCAATAATCCTGCTTCTCCACTGAGGAACAGATGAAACTGCTTCCTCATTTTCCAGTTGAAATGGGAACTCATAAGACCAGTCATTGAGAGTGTGTGGTAAACGCTTGGCACGTGAATCTGAAATCGATTCCATCCTTTCCCATCCTTTCCCGTTTCAGGGCATCTCCCGGTGTGCCTCCACCACCAGCGACCGGCGAGACGTCGCTGGAGACCGGTGGGAGTGAGTATGCTTACTGATACGTACCTTAGATGCTACTATCATAAGTCAATTTAAGGAGTTTTAGTCCATGAAGGGGGGAAGAAATTGAAGTGTGAATGACAGGAATATCATTTCTTAATTCTCTTTTTAAATTTTTGCTTCCTGTTTTATGGATGCGCTGAAGATTTTAGACAGTGTATAGTAATTCTGTGCAGAGTCTTTTCCGATATCCTGCCAGATCCTCAACAACTACCCAGGAAGGCAAGCAGCACTACTCCCTGTCAGCTCCCTTTTTGAAATTTAGCAGCAAAGTTGAGCATGTTTGTGTATCATACCGAGCATCGCAGGCTCTCTCCGCCCCAGAGCACGGTAACGGCTCCTAACGGCAGGGAAATTCACGCCTTTTGTCGTATGTGAGGAGACTCCTTAGGTCACGTGGGTGAATCCGGGTGTCCCCACCCCCCCCCACCGCAACCCCGCCCCCAGGGCCAGTTCATCCCATGGAGACTGGTGATCCTGTCTAGGGCCGAGGCTTCGTGCCCACGTCTTCCCTCCATGCTGTGGTTCAGTCTGGATTAGGCATGCTGAGGCCCCGTGCACAGGACGCCACCCGTGGTGTATTGAACTGTGCAGCTGCCCTGTCGTGCCTCACTCACCACCTCTGGGTCCTACGTTCCTGCCACCGCCTTCCTTAACGGTTCCTTACTCGGTTCTCAGAATCATCCACGTCCACTCAGAGAGTTTTTAACATGTGAGAACTCTTGCTTGGTCTCCCCCCCCTTCTCTCTAAAATCGTTGAGGGATTGCTTCCGCAGGCCAGCTCTGTGCTCTCAGTGCTGCCCCTCCAGGCGTTCTCCACGGGTGTTGTGGGCAGACTAGGCATCCTTGCCCTGTCCGAGATTTGGTGCCGCGCAGGAGCGTGTCTGTATCCGTGCCTCCCATAAGTGGTCACCAGACATCCTGCTCCCGTGTGTCCGGGAATTTCCTCCTAAGCGGAACAATCCCGGTGACCCCACGGAGGGCTGGAGCAGCACATTAGTGTTTTGACGCGCTCCGTCTGATGAGGACGCTTCTTTGGAGTTCACTCTGTGACCCTCTGAGATGATTAGTTTCAGAGCACATCCTTCTGCCCAGGTTCCTTTTGGTAACGATGTTGAACTTCGACGCCACCGTTGCCTTTTTAATACACCGAGAGTGGAACAGATGTTGTCAGGGCCTAGAGTGCTGACAGACGAACGTTCCTGGCAGAGGTCTCCAGAAGGATCTCAGCAGATGGGGTACCCACAAACCTTTAGTCGCTGTCTCTGTCTGATGTGTGATGTCCCTGTGCCGTACTTGTTTGAACATGTCTTTTGTCTCTCTGTTAGAATCCGATGATGCTGTCACCGGGGAGCCTTCACCCAGGTAAGATTCATAGACCTGACAGACACACAAGCAGTGCTACAAGGTTACAAAGATAGAACGCTAGCCCATCTTTCTCAGACTCTGACCCAGGTCCCTGACGCTGTGCTGAATGCCAGCCCTGTCTTGTCATCAGCCAAGGAAGAAAGAAATATGTTTGAAGTGGGAAGCACTGCTTTGCGTCAGGTGCCCACGTAGGTCTCTGGTTCCCGTCAGCTGTTAACTGCTGAAGGTCCAGGCCTCTGAATTCTGAATGAGAGGTGAAGCTCCTCCTGTTAGTCACAGATATTGATGCACACTGACTCTCCCTACACGGGCAAGAGAGGTGTATACACACAGTGAATTCTGGACACTCCAGGTATCGACTCAGTGGAGACGCTGATAGTAGTCGTGTCAGACCCAGGGTTCTTAACTTGTTTTACCTTCTCCCGGTTCAGAAGGTTTTAGGGCAGCTATTAACATCAGTACCGGAAAGACCCCCCTGCCCTTGTGCTTAGTTCTCCTGTGTCCACCTCTGCAGTATCATTTGACACGTCTCATTCATTCAGCCCAGGCATCCACCAAAATTTAGTAGGCCGTTTTGAAATTGCTCCTTTTTCGCAAATTGGAAGAAGAGAGGTAGAACGAAGGGTGCTTATTCACACTCTTCTCATTGAATCAAGCTCACATGGAGGTGATTGTTGAGTATGGGAACACCGGAGGGAGCCTGGGACTCAATGAAAATCCTGTGGTATTTCACAGAAGTGGGTGTTGTGTTTGCTGGGTGTGGGGAGGTGAATGAATTGGAGGATGAATGAAACAGGAGTGCCATGCCATTGAATGTGTAAATAAGAAACCCAGCACTTCCTGTAGCCAGGTGCCTGGCCTGTGACACCATCTTCCATCTGTGTGTGTGTGTGTGTGTGCGTGTGTGTGCGCGCGTGTGCGCGCGCGTACACACGTGCTCGTGTGTATGTGAACGCGAGTGTGCGCGTGTGCGTGTGTGTGTGTGTGTGTTCGCGAGGGCATTCTGCTGTTGGGTTAGCGGAAGCCTAACATCTTCCCGTACCTTTCATGTGAGAAAATTTTTGTTTCTGAACGCAGTCAATAATCCTGCTTCTCCACTGAGGAACAGATGAAACTGCTTCCTCATTTTCCAGTTGAAATGGGAACTCATAAGACCAGTCATTGAGAGTGTGTGGTAAACGCTTGGCACGTGAATCTGAAATCGATTCCATCCTTTCCCATCCTTTCCCGTTTCAGGGCATCTCCCGGTGTGCCTCCACCACCAGCGACCGGCGAGACATCGCTGGAGACCGGTGGGAGTGAGTATGCTTACTGATACGTACCTTAGATGCTACTATCATAAGTCAATTTAAGGAGTTTTAGTCCATGAAGGGGGGAAGAAATTGAAGTGTGAATGACAGGAATATCATTTCTTAATTCTCTTTTTAAATTTTTGCTTCCTGTTTTATGGATGCGCTGAAGATTTTAGACAGTGTATAGTAATTCTGTGCAGAGTCTTTTCCGATATCCTGCCAGATCCTCAACAACTACCCAGGAAGGCAAGCAGCACTACTCCCTGTCAGCTCCCTTTTTGAAATTTAGCAGCAAAGTTGAGCATGTTTGTGTATCATACCGAGCATCGCAGGCTCTCTCCGCCCCAGAGCACGGTAACGGCTCCTAACGGCAGGGAAATTCACGCCTTTTGTCGTATGTGAGGAGACTCCTTAGGTCACGTGGGTGAATCCGGGTGTCCCCACCCCCCCCCACCGCAACCCCGCCCCCAGGGCCAGTTCATCCCATGGAGACTGGTGATCCTGTCTAGGGCCGAGGCTTCGTGCCCACGTCTTCCCTCCATGCTGTGGTTCAGTCTGGATTAGGCATGCTGAGGCCCCGTGCACAGGACGCCACCCGTGGTGTATTGAACTGTGCAGCTGCCCTGTCGTGCCTCACTCACCACCTCTGGGTCCTACGTTCCTGCCACCGCCTTCCTTAACGGTTCCTTACTCGGTTCTCAGAATCATCCACGTCCACTCAGAGAGTTTTTAACATGTGAGAACTCTTGCTTGGTCTCCCCCCCCTTCTCTCTAAAATCGTTGAGGGATTGCTTCCGCAGGCCAGCTCTGTGCTCTCAGTGCTGCCCCTCCAGGCGTTCTCCACGGGCGTTGTGGGCAGACTAGGCATCCTTGCCCTGTCCGAGATTTGGTGCCGCGCAGGAGCGTGTCTGTATCCGTGCCTCCCATAAGTGGTCACCAGACATCCTGCTCCCGTGTGTCCGGGAATTTCCTCCTAAGCGGAACAATCCCGGTGACCCCACGGAGGGCTGGAGCAGCACATTAGTGTTTTGACGCGCTCCGTCTGATGAGGACGCTTCTTTGGAGTTCACTCTGTGACCCTCTGAGATGATTAGTTTCAGAGCACATCCTTCTGCCCAGGTTCCTTTTGGTAACGATGTTGAACTTCGACGCCACCGTTGCCTTTTTAATACACCGAGAGTGGAACAGATGTTGTCAGGGCCTAGAGTGCTGACAGACGAACGTTCCTGGCAGAGGTCTCCAGAAGGATCTCAGCAGATGGGGTACCCACAAACCTTTAGTCGCTGTCTCTGTCTGATGTGTGATGTCCCTGTGCCGTACTTGTTTGAACATGTCTTTTGTCTCTCTGTTAGAATCCGATGATGCTGTCACCGGGGAGCCTTCACCCAGGTAAGATTCATAGACCTGACAGACACACAAGCAGTGCTACAAGGTTACAAAGATAGAACGCTAGCCCATCTTTCTCAGACTCTGACCCAGGTCCCTGACGCTGTGCTGAATGCCAGCCCTGTCTTGTCATCAGCCAAGGAGGAAAGAAATATGTTTGAAGTGGGAAGCACTGCTTTGCGTCAGGTGCCCACGTAGGTCTCTGGTTCCCGTCAGCTGTTAACTGCTGAAGGTCCAGGCCTCTGAATTCTGAATGAGAGGTGAAGCTCCTCCTGTTAGTCACAGATATTGATGCACACTGACTCTCCCTACACGGGCAAGAGAGGTGTATACACACAGTGAATTCTGGACACTCCAGGTATCGACTCAGTGGAGACGCTGATAGTAGTCGTGTCAGACCCAGGGTTCTTAACTTGTTTTACCTTCTCCCGGTTCAGAAGGTTTTAGGGCAGCTATTAACATCAGTACCGGAAAGACCCCCCTGCCCTTGTGCTTAGTTCTCCTGTGTCCACCTCTGCAGTATCATTTGACACGTCTCATTCATTCAGCCCAGGCATCCACCAAAATTTAGTAGGCCGTTTTGAAATTGCTCCTTTTTCGCAAATTGGAAGAAGAGAGGTAGAACGAAGGGTGCTTATTCACACTCTTCTCATTGAATCAAGCTCACATGGAGGTGATTGTTGAGTATGGGAACACCGGAGGGAGCCTGGGACTCAATGAAAATCCTGTGGTATTTCACAGAAGTGGGTGTTGTGTTTGCTGGGTGTGGGGAGGTGAATGAATTGGAGGATGAATGAAACAGGAGTGCCATGCCATTGAATGTGTAAATAAGAAACCCAGCACTTCCTGTAGCCAGGTGCCTGGCCTGTGACAACATCTTCCATCTGTGTGTGTGTGTGTGTGTGTGCGTGTGTGTGCGCGCGTGTGCGCATGCGTACACACATGCTCGTGTGTATGTGACCGCGCGCGTGTGTGTGCGTGTGCGTGTGTGTGTGTGTGTGTGTTCGCGAGGGCATTCTGCTGTTGGGTTAGCGGAAGCCTAACATCTTCCCGTACCTTTCATGTGAGAAAATTTTTGTTTCTGAACGCAGTCAATTATCCTGCTTCTCCACTGAGGAACAGATGAAACTGCTTCCTCATTTTCCAGTTGAAATGGGAACTCATAAGACCAGTCATTGAGAGTGTGTGGTAAACGCTTGGCACGTGAATATGAAATCGATTCCATCCTTTCCCATCCTTTCCCGTTTCAGGGCATCTCCCGGTGTGCCTCCACCACCAGCGACCGGCGAGACGTCGCTGGAGACCGGTGGAAGTGAGTATGCTTACTGATACGTACCTTAGATGCTACTATCATAAGTCAATTTAAGGAGTTTTAGTCCATGAAGGGGGGAAGAAATTGAAGTGTGAATGACAGGAATATCATTTCTTAATTCTCTTTTTAAATTTTTGCTTCCTGTTTTATGGATGCGCTGAAGATTTTAGACAGTGTATAGTAATTCTGTGCAGAGTCTTTTCCGATATCCTGCCAGATCCTCAACAACTACCCAGGAAGGCAAGCAGCACTACTATAAATGGTGCTACCCTAAGTCATATATGAAAGATATATTTGCAAAAGGAGGGAAGAAATTCAATTGTGAATGACTAGAGCTGATGTCAGTTGCCATTTTCATTAATTTTCTATGTCCTATTTTTTCCAGTTCCTACAAGTACTCATGTACCTTTACGGTCAGAAAAACGTGACCCTGGGAAGAGCAAAGGCACCGTCAGGTACGATTTTCTCAACGTCAAAGTATTTGACACAATTTGCAGAATAGCTAGATAGGAAGCCTGACCTTGAAGAGTGTCACCTGTGAAGATGAGACACTAAAATGGACTCAAGGCTTGCACTATCTTCATAGTCAAAGAGTACATATCACAAAGAAAAGTGGTTCTTTTCCGCTCAGTTGTGCATCTATTTATGACCACCCACTACTTTCAATGCATGCCTTCTGTCCTTGGACACATGACTGTGAGATCTAAGGACCCAGCAGGACACAGAAATGGGTGATAAACAATGAAACATCTCAGAGTAGGATTCAGATGAGTATAGGACCATAATTGTGGAGACTTCGGAGAGTGCTGGGAGAAGAATGTATGTTCCCTGGTCTACCACCCACCCTCCTGAGGGATATCGAGACTCAAGGAAAAGTGTGTGGTGTTTCAGAGAAGTGGGTGTGGTGTTGCCGTGCATTGGAGGATGAATGAAATGGAGAATGAATGAAACAGGAGTGCCATGCCCTTGAGTGTGTAAATAATAAAACCTGGAGTTCCTGTTGCAAGATTCCTCCCCTGTGAATCACCATCCTCCATCTCTCTGTGTGTGTCGGTGTGTATGTATCGTTTTTAAAGAGATACCAACCTCCCATTTATTTTTCCTGAAAAAGGTGTCAAAATGGTGACAAATCCGGTATATCTACTGAAGAACAAATTAAATTCCTTCATTACCTTTAATGTCAGTTGAAATAGGAATTCATGAAAGCAGCCATTAAGAGAGTGTGTGCCGGAGCCCGCCGGCAGAAAGTCGAACTGTACCTGAATTGGGGAGTTAGGATTGAGAAAGAGAGAGAGAGAGAGAGAGAGAGAGAGAGAGAGAGAGAGAGAGGACACGAGGACAGATTCGGGAGGGCTCTCAGTCAATACTGAGGCCACAACTTTATTCTGCTCAGCGTATTTATAGGAACAATACAACCATCATTTACATATACAGGATTATTCAAAACACCTATGTCTAGTTAACAAAAGGTGCTAAGCCTAGGATTTAAGATAAGCTTTCCTCCCGGTGATTAAATCAGACCTTCCTACAAGGATTTACAAGATTTTCAGCCTTGGGATTATAGGATTTTCAGCCTTGGGATTACAGGATTTTCAGCCTTGGGCCTAAGATAATCTCTCCTTCAAGTGAATAAATCACTCACATTGCAAAACGTCCTAATCCCACAGCACTTCTGGGATCAGCAAGACTGATCGCTGCTTGATCCTAAACTAGGGCAAAGTTCAAGGCAGGCAAATGGGTCCCAACAAGTGTGGTAAGCGCTTTGGTCACGATGATGGAGTTGATTCTATACTTTCCTGTTTCAGTGCGTCATCTCCTGTGCCGACATCTGGACCACCACGACAGCAGTGTCGGTTGAGAAGTAAGTATTCTCAGTGAAATATACTATAAATGGTTCTACCCTAAGTCATATATGAAAGATGTATTTGCAAAAGGAGGGAAGAAATTCAATTGTGAATGACTAGAGCTGATGTCAGTTGCCATTTTCATTAATTTTCTATGTCCTATTTTTTCCAGTTCCTTCAAGTACTCATGTACCTCTACGGTCAGAAAAACGTGACCCTGGGAAGAGCAAAGGCGCCGTCAGGTACGATTTTCTCAACGTCAAAGTATTTGACACAATTTGCAGAATAGCTAGATAGGAAGCCTGACCTTGAAGAGTGTCACCTGTGAAGATGAGACACTAAAATGGACTCAAGGCTTGCACTATCTTCATAGTCAAAGAGTACATATCACAAAGAAAAGTGGTTCTTTTCCGCTCAGTTGTGCATCTATTTATGCCCACCCACTACTTTCAATGCATGCCTTCTGTCCTTGGACACATGACTGTGAGATCTAAGGACCCAGCAGGACACAGAAATGGGTGATAAACAATGAAACATCTCAGAGTAGGATTTAGATGAGTATAGGACCATAATTGTGGAGACTTCGGAGAGTGCTGGGAGAAGAATGTATGTTCCCTGGTCTACCACCCACCCTCCTGAGGGATATCGAGACTCAAGGAAAAGTGTGTGGTGTTTCAGAGAAGTGGGTGTGGTGTTTGAGAGGTGTGGGAGGATGAATGAAATCCGGATAAATGAAACAGGAATGTCATGCCATTGAGTATATAAATAATAAAACCATTTGTTCTCGTAGCCAGAGGCCAGGCCTATAAATCGCCATCCTCCATCCTTGGGTGTGCGTTATTTTGTGTGTGTGTGTGTGTGTTTGTGTGTTTCCGTTGTTCTGTTGTTAGTGGAGGGCTAACCTTTTCCCATATTTTATGTGGGAAAATGTTGTTGTTTAATATAAGTATTCATTTTCACCTGTGGACAGATTAAATGCTTGTTGAAGTTCAGGATGGGAAATGATGTCAGAGACTAATTTTCATAGTATACTTCAACTTCTATGTAATACCCTGACAAAATGGTCCTTCTGTTGCAGACCCTACAGTTTAAACATTTTAAGTAACTATGTGTATGCAGGGAGAATCAGAAATGGTACTTGGACTTCTGTTTTCTTTTTCTAAAACTGCAAGTCTTCCTTAATTATTCACCTCCTGCTTGTGAGTGTTTGAATATGATGAGTGATTGCATGAATGATCCCCATGGGAGAAGCTCCTCATTGAATTATCAAGTTAACCCACAGATAAGAATGTGAAAGAATTACGAGTGGAAGCTGGAGTTTGAAGAGAAACACGGTGGGTTTTTTTAGGGAAGTGATGAAAATATTAGGGATCATGTGTGCTTTGAAAATGATAATAGTAAAATTGAGGTCACTGAATGGTAAAAAGTATCTGAAACGGCATACGAATATCAATCAGAAATTCAAGAGTGTTCTGAAAGTATTGCTGTTTTGATATATAATTGGAGAACCGGACAGACTTCAAGGTGTCTGTTAAAAGGTTTGAAATTGGTTTGGGGGAAAGTAGTTCAATTAATAAATTGTATTTTATATAAGCATAAGGTATTACATTTGATCTCAGTACCCAAGTAAAAATCCAGGCATTGTTCCTCATGTTTGTCAGTCCATCACTGGGGAGCCAGAGATGGGGTTATCCCTATGACTTGTTGGAAAACAAGCCTAGATTAATTACTTTGCCCCATGTCCTAATGACAGAACTTTACAGAATAAAAGCATAGAAGAAGAAAGCTGAAGAGGAAGTACATGGGTTATTCTCATCACACACACGTGCTCACACACACACACGCACACACATGCACGCGCACATGTTAAGGTAATTTGTAACCCTTGAAAGGCCTCTCTGTAGTGTGGATATGCTTATGGTATCAGCTATTCCCTTATCAATTTACAGAGATAAACCATTTAGCCTTTACCCATGTGTAGGTAATGGAGGGGCATAAACCATTATGTTTTTAAACAGAGAGGCAGTGGATAAGGTATATTTTATCTTTTGGCTTCCTTTACAAAATGAATTTGTCCATTCAAGTAGCAAATCCATTAGAGGATATCAGTTCGGCCTTCAAGAGAGGCAGTCTGTGCAGAAAATCATTTAAGTCTCTGTCAATATGGGCTCTCTCTCTCTCTCTCTCTCTCTCTCTCTCTCTCTCTCTTTCTCTGAGTGTGTGTGATGTAGGTGCCTGTGTGCTTGCATGGAGGCCCAAGGACAATACCAGGTAACTTTATCACCATCCACTTTATTCACTTGAGATAGAATCTCTCATTGAACCTGGAGCTAGATGCACAGCCAAGTGATTTTCCTTTCTCTGCCAGACACAGCAATGAGGTTACAGGTGGATGCAGCTTTTCATGTGGGTACTGAGGATTCATTTGTGTAGCAAGCAGTTTAATCTACTGAACTCTCTCCCCCAGCTGCGGACTATTGCTCCTTTATATGGAGCTACAAGTGAATCTTCATGAACGGTCATAGATTGAGATGTTAAAGCTTACAGAGCTAACCAGCACTTTAAAACACAACCCAACTGTTAATTATATAAATGCAGAAATGCCTGTTAATATGCAGATGACTAAACTTTTACCGGAGTTGTTGAAATAACCAAACTCACCCATTATTGTCCTTTTACTCTGAAGGTTCTCCAAGACACCTGTTCCTGATGTTGCTGGGCCTCCAAGAAAAGATAAGAGCAGCTCTAATAACGAGGTAAAAATGCTCCCTTGAGAGATTTTGGGTTTGTAGCTTAGATTCTAGTCTACCTATGTACAGTCCGTCCCTTAAACATGATCAGCTCTCCTTCACCCAGCAGTAATCAGCTGTCAATAGTTCTGCCGCCAAGGATGGGGCTCCCAAGTTCTATCCTCGTCTCTTTGCTGACCGAGATTGCATGGAGGTACGCGACCATCAGGAAACAGTCTTACAGGTTCTCTGGACTTTTCTCATAGGAACTTACAGCATGCACCACACCCATAGAAACTCAAATAGTTGATTTTTTTTACTTTTGCTTAGGGATTGGGTATGTTGTTCATTTTTAGGGTACTTTGCTAGCAGGCAGAAGGCAGAGTGAGCACCCAAGCAGCAAGAATCTACTTTACTGCATATAATAACATTTACTTTAACAATATTTAGACCTTATTAGGTTGATAATGGTTATATTAGATAGGTAGGTTATACATATCTTCAAAATGTCATGCTTCCTGCTCGTTACTGTAACTTAACGGTGCAAGCATCTCAAAGCCTTCATTGGACAAAGTATCATCCATCATGTAATGATGATCCATAGAGTACATATTGAATCTTCATTGATAAGCTATTGAATTTCTATTCTGGTTTTACAGATTTTTTGTAATTTTTACTCATATATTTTGGGGGAGGACAGGATTTGTGTGTGCCCGTGCAGAGCTGTCAGGTCGGAGGACAGTTCGTTGGAAGCAGGTCTCTCATCCCACCATATGGGCCCCAGGGATAGAAACCAAGTCAGTAGGCTTGGTGGCGTGTCCTTTGACCAAAGAGCCATCTCGCCAGCTCTCTGATTCACACTTTGAATAAAGGCATCTTAACATTAAGAATGAAAACCATTTATAAGCCCATGTGTCTGAACACTTGGTTCCTAGCTAGTGGCAATGATTTAGGAGACTGTGATGTGGTCCCATTAGCAGAAGGTTGCTAATAGTGGAGCTTCAAGGTCATATCTGCTTCTGGTTCCATTTCCAGCTGTCTGTCAGTGAGTAACAACAGCCTGGCGCCACACACCAAGCCATTCTGCTTGCCTTCCCCACCATGATGGACTGAAATTCCCAGAAAGCAGGAGCCAAAATAAAGCCTCCTTCCCTCAAGTGCTTTTTGTCAGGCAGTTGGCCATAGCAACAAGAAAAGTAACTAACAGGCCTCCTTTCTGTTTCAGAATTCCTCTTTTTGTGTGCATAAAGCAAACAGAAGGCAGCTTTAATCTCAGATAGTTCTGTTTGAAAACAGAAGTTGTACACCATTTTCTGATCTTCCAGATAAACTATTACCAGATAGCTAGTTACCATGAAATATCTAACCTCAACAGCATTAGGAAAGAAAGAACCAGATTGGACTTAATTCTGACAACTAATGAAATCATTACAGTGACCTTAAATATTGAAATCCAACACAAATGTTCTTCCTTTTAGCCCTAATTAAATTTGGTATCCAAATTAATATTAGTTACCATATATCACCAAATGAAGTCCTAGCCAAAGCAGGATTTAACTGCGAAACAAAAATTTTCAAGAAGCAAAGAAACTGAAAACAATACAGATTTAGCCACCTGTCTATTGGTAAGCATGTTCTTCTTCATCCCTGCTGATGAAAGACAGAAATGATAAAATCTACTGAGATGGTGGAAGTTAGGGCATGGGGAGGGGCTTGGTGTTTATGAGTACTTGCTGTTCTACTGGAGGAACAAAGTTCTTCTCTGAGCACCTCCATCGAGAGTGTCACAACCACCTCAACTCCAGTTCCAGGAGATCCAATACCACCAACCTCCATGGGCATGTAACTTTTTACACTTTACACACACACTGTTTAAAAAGTAAAATCTTGTTTAAACATTTAAGTGAATATCTAAGAAATGTTTCTGTTTCAGTTTCCCATCTAAAATCAAATTTGACATTGACCTCCATTTAGCAATAAACATTAAATTTGTTTTTTTCTTTTTTTAAGTAAAAAAATTTAATTTTTTTCACACACACACACACGCACAATGAATAATAACAAAAATAAATCTTTACCGCTGGCTGCTCTTGAAGAGAGCCTGGGTTTATTTCCCAGAACCTATTTGGCACCTAAAACTCATCCTAACTTCTGATCCAGGCGTTCTAAAGCCCTCTTCTGACAGCCTTGGGAATTACATGACATGGGTGCACCTACATCCATGTAGGCGATATTTTAAAATACTTCATTTTATTGCTGTGTGTGTGCACGTGGGCACGTGCATGAGTACACATACCATGGTGTGCATGTGAATGTCAGAGGACAACCTTTCTTCCACAGTCAGTTTTCTTTAACAGCTATGAATTCTGAGGACTGACTCCGGCCATCAGGCCCTCACAGCAAGTGCTTTCACACACCGAGCCCTCTCCCTAGTCCCAGTATTGGATTCCTTAATGTCACCTACATTGACTCTGTAACTGGTAGAGCATATAACCCCATTACGTTGCATATTATGAAAAAAATGTGTTGAAGACAATTTATATCAGCTGGGGTAAATGTGTTTCACTTTATATATGAATATTTTTAGGAATCAGATTGAATTTTTGAAATTAGAAGTTGATGCTTGTTGCACTTTTGCTTAGGAGTTGAATATGTCACTCGATGTTAAGAGCACTGTGCTAGCATGGAACAGGCACAGAGTGAGAGTTTGAGCAGCAAGAAATTGCATTACTTCATACATACTGTATCCAATGATTTTCACTTCAAAACATTCAATTCTGGGCTCTGAAGGGATGGATCCTGATGTGATAAACGCACTGGCTGCTCTTACAGGGGACCAAGGCTTGACTCGGAACCCCAATATAGCCGCTAACAACTGTCTTTAACTCTAGTTCTAGGGGATCCAGTGCCCTCTCCATTCCTCACAAGCATTCCACAGCACACGCACACCTACATATGTGCAGGCATTGCACTCATATACACGAACTACAAAGAATAAATAGAGTTTAAAAATTAAAAATATGCTGGTCTAATTAGGCTAATAATGGTTGCAATTGGAGAAGCTCTACCTACTTCCAAATGTCCTATCTTTGTTATCATTATTGTTATTTAACAGTGAATTTATTTTAGTAGCCTCGTTTTATTATTCTCAACATAAAATAATATTTGACACTGAGAAACGAATGTACTTTTTTTCTCCTTTACAGTTAGCTAAAGGAGTTTAAAATTCAGTATCTTTGCTTTATTCCATGATGATTTCATGCGTGTAAATAGTACCTGATGAGCCTCCTCTCAAGCCCCTCAAACTTTATGCTTTTCCAGATTAAGGCCACCAACCCCACCTAATGTTCTGACTCACTTGTGTCTTACAAACCCTGTGGGTGTTTCAGGTTTCCTGTCTCACACCAATGATCTGGACCTTGTCTGCTCCCTAACGTTCCTGACCATTATTGTGCTCTGTCGTCCATGTCCTCGACCCCTAGTAGATAACACTGGTGAATGTCACTGAGACAGTGAGGCTGGGGAGGTTCTGGCCTCCAGCCCTCCCTCCAACTTCCAACCAGTCACTAAGCCTGTGTTTTCAACTTGTCTCTGTTGATGGAGAGAACAGTTTCATTTAACTGACTTCAGTGCTCAGAAAAGATTGCTTTGCAGAAGGAACCTTTGTGGTTAGGGTTCAAATACAGAGGACAATTGGTTAACTATGAGTATTTTGTTCTCTTTCTGAAGTGAACATTAGGATGTATTAGATTTTGATTCAGTACATAGGGTCCAAAGTATGCATAACACACTGGGTAATTTAGAGTAAACGTTTAGACGTTTTTAGCCTCCTCTTGGTGTTCTTTGGCAAAACAGTCACATAGATAGAGGCTAAATTCTACTCTCAACTCTCCAACATCTCGCAGGGAGGAGGAGAGCGTATTTTGCACATTTATGCCATGAAATAAAGGTGTATTTGAGGTGACTCTTGCCCATGTGTCCCTGCCTAGGGGCATTACATCGTGTTGTCAGCCAGTGACTCTGAATTTTTGCTCTTTGGTGGTAAGGCAGTACAGACGGCTGGGAAAGGCTGTGTGTGAGGTGGGGACAGAAGTGATGCTGCTCCCGGTGTAGTTCCCACTGTGCTGTACGGCACAGCACTTGATTCAGTAAGTCTAGGAAGACCTGGATGCAGATATCGGAAAATATTTCTCCGGGTTCTGACAGCACACCTAGATGAGGAACCGCTGATCGGTGGAGGACATGAGCTTCTAGATTCCCAGGAACTGAAGGCATCTCCGGAAGAGTGGAAATGACATCACGTGCTCCTCTTCTCCATGTCTCCCCTCCTGTGGCAGACACCCCCATTTCATCAGTCTTTTCTAGTCAGATGAACTGAAAATTAAAATTAGTATATTTTTCCATTTATATGCACTTAGAACATCACACCATTTTCTTTACATATGGAAGTCTTCCACTACAAATCACAAGACATTTAAAACGTTACCAATGGGCTGCTTTTAGTTAGCATTGTCTGGTCCTAGAAGGATTTCATGACCCTATATTAGCACTCATAGTTTAGATTAGAAAATGAGAAGAACACAAAGTAATCAAGTCTTTCCTTGGATTGTAGCTGGTCAGTGTCTGTCTTAGCACTCTCTTCCCATTCATAGACTGCTGCACCATCAGTCTGGCAGTGTTTCACCCTGAGATCCACGTAGTGTACGGTCAATATGAAGATCAATTAGAATCATTTGAATAATTTAACTGTAGTCATCTCATGCATTCGATTATTCTTTCAATTAGCAGTCAGGGAGAATAAAATGAGAGAGAGAATTATATTCAGAGAATTATATTCATGTTAGGATATTCTTCAAGTAGGGGTGAACATTTTATTCAATGAATATTTTATTGATGTTTTATGCATTTCCTAAAATACATCTAAATCATTTTGAGACTTGCTACCTGATCTGCATGTTCTCCACGAACAGCCCCCAGAATTTCATGCCTTCTGCCACATATGATGAGGCCTCTCAAGTCACATTTTCTTCTCCTTTACACCCATGGCTCCCTGTGTATCTCTCCTCCTCACTTCCTAGTTAGGGATCCCCAGGTCCCCCATTTTCCTCTTGGTGGCGTCTGCCTCCTCCTGTCCCCTCCTCTCAGACTCTTTGTTATTGAAAGATGTGCATTGATTACTTTCATTTTAATGTCTGTTTGTGGTCCTACTTTGTGTTTCCATAATTATACCTTCATGTGTTTTCTTTCTGTATTCTCCAGGATACAGTCATTCCTATCTTTAATATTGTGTATTTCTTCAAATAAGTATTCTCTCTTGGACTGTATGGCTGGACGTGAAATTTTTCAGCCTCTTCATTTCATGGAAGATGTTTCTTGCTCGTGGCACTATGATAGATGGATTTGATGGGTTTTAAAGCATTCTGGGTTGGCATCTGTGGTCATTTAGGATTGGGAATACTTTGGTCCAGATGGGGTTTACTTTATTTGTAACGTGTTATTTTTCTCTAGCAACTTTCAGAACTCTCTCTCTTTGCTCTGTACTTTGAGTGGTTTAGCACTGAAGAGTTCCTCTTCTGTCCTATCTGATTGGCTTTCTGTGTGCTTCTTGTATCTCTGTAGGTATTTCTGCCCTTGATTTGGGGAAGTTTCATTCTATAAATGACGTGAGATTCTTTTCCTTTCTGTATGCCTGTGATGCATAGATTTGTTCTTCAAAACTGAGTTCGTATTCTTTGCCTGAGTGGTCTAGTTCTTCAGCTTTGTCATCCAGTCTTGATATTTTGTTCTCCATGTCATTGATACAAGTACTTACTTTGTAGACAGCTCTTTGAAATCCCACCCACACAAGAGAAATATGGTTAAGAAATGATACACTTAGTTGCTTCTGTAAACTAAATCCGTCATCAAAATTCCAGAGATTGCTTTAGCAGTTAGATTTCCAATTGCCTTTAAGGAATTGAATCCAGTCTATTTTGAGCCATGTCTCAGCGGATGCTTCAATAGTTGGTACCTATGCAGAGGGTTCATCCTGTATCTGAAACATACATGTGCATCATTAAAAATATTTAATTTATTACTTTTATATTATTTATGTGTATGGGCATATTGCCTACCTGAATGTAGGTTCACCCCTATCATGCAGCACCCACAGAGGTCAGAAGAGCTTCAGATTCCCCTGGAACTGGAGGTAGGGTTGGTGGCCAGCCACCCTATATGTGCTGGAAATCATACCCCGTACCTCTGTGAAAGGAGCCAGCACTCTTTACTGCTAAGTCGTCTATCTAGTCCCCAAAATATTTTATTTTTGTGTGCATGTGTGTATTGCGTGCATGTATGAAAGTGCTCCCATGACATGCAATGACTGCACAGGTCAGAAGAGGGCACCAGATCCCCCGGCACTGGAGTTATGAATGGTTCTTAGCCACCATGTGGGTGGTGGGAATTGAATCCGAGTCCTCTGCAAGAACACATAGTGCTCTTAAGTGCTGAGCCATCTCTCCAGCCCATCTTGCCTTCATGTACCTTCTCCTTGTAAATATTTAAACTTATAGCTCTTTTTGTTGTTTGTTATGATAAAGATTTTAGCATTTTCAAGGTGCCTCGTATAAATGTATACTAAGATGGCTTGAAATATACATTCATTCTTGAAAATGGGATTGACTGTTAGAATTTAGGTGTTGGTAATTTAAGAACCTTTGTTTAGAGGGTGGCAGATGTCACCTAACATTGGGGTGCTTTCCAAGCATGAGATAGTGTGCTTGGACTGCAATGCAAAACCTGTTCTTGTACTTCATTTATATGATCTCTATTAATGGGTACTGAAATTATATTACAGTTGGAAACTGATAGTTATAGTTGAGTATGTTACGCTTATTGTCAAGACCTCCCTTTATTCTTGTGCCTTAGAAGTGCACATGACTTAGTAGCTTCATTATACTAATTACAATCCATTGAGATCATGTCTGAATTTTCCTTGGTAAATCGTCATTTTTTTTATTTCTGATTGGAACTTTACTCAAAAATTTAACAAAGACATCATATAAACCATAGAATATAGTAATTTCTAGCTGTGGTTATCTTTAGGACATCTGTACACCTGAGGTGTAAAATTCCATGGATAAGGAGTGTGAAATTTAAAGGCTGAGCCTGACTCAGCATCTGTGCAGCGGTCACTCTGTTCATATGTCTCAAAGTTCAGCTTCACCCTTTTGAAATCCTAGGAGCCCAGAAGACTGTTCAATTATGCAAGTCAAGGCAAAAGGAATGACTTAGTTCAGAAAGGGAGAGGCCCCTTTAGTTCCTGAAGCCCCACAATGTCCCGTTCTCTAAATCTGACTGTTGGGTGTAAATCCGGGTCATCGGGGTGAGTGAGGACACACTGTGACCGTGTCAGTTCATTTCCCAGCCAGTAGGGGAAAGTAAGGCCTAGAATGAAACACGGCCTTTCTCAGAGGCCTGGAAACTCTGGGCATTTTCTCAAGCAGAAATGAAGCACACTTTTTTAAATGCCAGTTTCTTGTAGTGCTAAAATTAAACTTAGCTTCATTATCTTGCTTTCAGTTCACGTAACATTTATGTGCTAACACACCTGTCATCAAAGTCTATGGAAATAGTAAAGATGTCAATGAAAACTAACACATCTTGAATTTTCATTAAAGGTCGGAGAAACACCTGTCAGCCACTTGAGCTCTTCCGGGCAGAGGATTCCTGGTTTAAGTGAGAACCTGAACTCGCAGCCGCCTCCTGCTCTGAATTCTAGCGATACCTCTTACCTTACAGCTGACGGGGTTTTGAGCACATGTGATAAACCAGTGCTCCTATAATTATTTGGGGCAATAAAATGCATTTTATTTCTGACTAATATTTGTGACTAAAATTTTATGCGTCGTACAGGGATATTTGGGCTTTGTCTTGTATCACAAAACACTGCTTGATTGCATTTTCTAATTGTAGTGAAAGTGTATTCATTAATGTAGAAATAACATAGAAAGATTTTCCAAACAAAACAGACAAAATCGACTTAGTTGGTTCCCATATTTTCCTATGCTAGGCCAAGGTAATAAACGTCACTGCCAGTGACAGTCTAGCGATTTGTGGGTAAGTAAGCACATTTGGATAAGTTTAAATATTAATTTGACTCTATTTTTTCTCTGGTGATACGGTACCCTGGGGTCTAAAGCAATGGGAGCAGGAATGGGGTGTCTTGAAGGCAGGCAGCTGGGTCAACAGAGCCTAATAGAGAGTCATCCACGTGCTGGAGCAGCGTCAATTCAGAAATCCAGAAGCCTGTCAGGCATGGGGGAATTTTTGAACCTTTGTGGCAACTGAGTCCAGGTTAGGTGACTGGTGTCTCTGCATAGCATCTTTAGAGGTGTAGGGAAAATTCCTTCTGGAAGGCAGAAACAAGGTCTGCTTTCCTCATCTCTCTGTCGCTACAAAAATATCAACTAAGGATTTCTACAAACTACATTCTGGGGAAGCAGTAGGTAAATCTGGGCTTCCTTACAGAGCAGTAGGTAAGGGTTCACTTGCAGGAGTGTGTGTGCTCCCCTCTGAAGACAGCTAGGGAATAGTGGTTGGTGGGGAGCTGTGGCTCACTCCTGCTGCCCCACCTTTCTTCTGGAACATGGGAAGATGACATCAGCTCATGCTGTCTTTTTGGTAGAGCACAGTCCTATGCAGCAAGATCAAAGACACTGGAGACTTGAGGACTAGCTGGAAGACAACTGAGCAGAGTACAGGGTTTTAGGACCAGGGGATGAATGGTCTGACTGCTGATCTGCAGATTTTGGACTTGAGGATATTTTCTGGTTACCAACGAGAAAAGAGTGACGAAATCTGCACTGGAGAGCCAGGTTTGTGCCTTCAGATGCTGCCTAACAGAAAAGCACCCCATGGGAGGGAAAGGGCTTTGACTACACAGTCATCATGTGGACCTGAACTGTAGGTTTCTCAGTGCTGCCAGAAGCAAAGCACATGGCAGGGAGACTGCTCTCAGGGATGAGCAGACCACTGCCCACAGGCAGAGCTCTGTCATTCTCCGCTGTTTCCTTTGGGAGATGGATGTTTTCCCTGCTGTGTAACACTGTTCCTGGGAAACATGAACAAATTTCTGCTCATCCCAGATAGGAAACTAATGACTGATCAAACTAAGGATCCACCAAAGACCACCTTGGTGTAGCCCTGAATGATGGGTTGGTTATAGTAGTGTGGGTGAGGGAGTTACTTACAGGAACAAAAATGACTCAGACATCAGCAAAGCCCCCAAGACCGGGAAGCCTGGTGGGCAATGCACAACCTCCAGGCAGCTCCACAGGTTGGCGTGTCCTTTTCAGGTAGCTCAGTTGGTCTGAACTTCTTCAAGGTAGGTTGGCTTGTTTGTCTATAGGAAGCTTGGCAGGCTGGGCTCTGACTCTTCCAGGTGGCTTGTCTTGTCTGAGAGCGTCTCTCAGCAGTCCTTAATGCTTATATACGGTTGGGGAGGAAGGGGCCTTGTGAAAGTCCCTAATATTATATACATTCCGGGAGGGAGGGAGCCTAGTGTATCTGGTTAATTTCAATGACTTCTCAACACTCCCAAGTTGCTTACTTCCTCAGCTTAACAAGCTTCCCTGTAATATGAAGTATTTTGCCTCAGGGGGTCAAAACATCTCATTGTTTACCTTTCTTTAGAAGATCCTGTGGTTTAGCTCCATTACACATCTACTGTTTACCTCTCTTTTAGCACCCTGCATCTTACTAAGCATCCCTCCAAGGGTCAGAAACCTTGAAGAAAATTGCTTCCCATCAGTCCTCACCATAGACAGCGGGACCACTTACCACCCTCACCTTCACAGTTCAAACCTCCAGCTGCCTGTACTGTTGATCATGGCATTTCAAACCTCACCCCGTCTCAGCTGTCCCCTAGAACAGTCTCCCATACACACTGTACAAGAGTATCCCCAGTGTACCTGACTCAGGACTGTGCCTTCTTTTACCTCCCTCAGAGTTCAGCCTCACACACTAGGACCACCCTCACATCTCTGGAATAAAGCCAACTTGATCATGGTGGATGATCTTTTTGATATGTTCTGTATACAGTTTACAGGTGTTTTGTTGAGAATTTTGGAATATCTGTTCATTAAGGATATTGGTCTGTAGCTTTCTTTTCTGGTTACTTGTATCTGGTTTTCATATTAGAGTTATGCTGGCTTCATAGAAGGAATTTGGGTGTTCTCCCTCTGTTTCCATCTTTTTGAATAATTTAAGTATTATTGACTATAGATCTTGGAATGTCTGGTACAATTGTGCTGAGAATCCATCTGGGCCTGGACTTTTTTGATCAGGATGTTTTGTACTGTTGTTTGAATTTTCTTCAATGCTGTGTATCTGTTTAATCTGTTGATATCTTCTTGGTTTAGCTGTGGCAATTCTGATGAGTTTAGGTATGCAACAATATCTTTTAAGGTTTTCAATTTTAATAGTATATAGGTTTTTAAGGCATTTCCTTATGATGTTCTGAATCTATTTATTGTCTGCTGTGGTGTTTCCCGTTTTTATCTTTTATTTTATTGATTTGGAGTTGCTCTTTCTTTTGGGTAACTGGGTCAAGGCCTGTCATCTTGTTTATCTTTTCAAAGAACCATCTCTTGAATTCATCGATTCTTTGTGTTGTTTTCTTTGTTTCGATTTCATTAATTTCTGGTCTGATTTTTGTTATTTCTTCTCGTCTGCTGGACTTGGGTTTTGTTTGCTGTTGACTTTCAAGGTTTTTGAGTTGTAATGTTAGTTATTTTTTTGTGCTTTATCTGATTTTTTAATGTAGCCACTTGGAATTCTAAACTTCTCTCTTAGGACAGGTTTTCAAGTGACCCAGAGGTTTTGTTGGGTTGTATTGTCATTTTCATTTAATTCTAGGAACATTTTATTTCTTCTCAATTTCTCCCTTGACCTCTTCCTCATTCAGGAGTGTATTGTTTAGTCTCCATGTGTTTGTGAAGTTACTGGGTCTTCTGGTGTTGATTTTAAGCTTTATTGCAAAGTGGTCTGATAGAATTCATAGAATTACATTACATATTTCGGTGTTTGTTTTTGTTGAGGTTTGTTTTGTCCATAGCATGTAGTCAGTTTTGAAGAAAGTTCCATAGGGTGCTGAATAGAATGTGTGTTTTTTGGTGCCTTGGTCGGAACGTCATGTAGATGTTTGTTAGGTCCATTTGATGTATGGTCTTGCTTAATTCAGATGTTTCTTGGTTTATTCTCCATTTGGTTCACTTGTGCAGTGGAGACATTGGGGTAGTGCAGTCCCCTACTGTTTGTGAATTGGGATGAATCTGTATCTTAAAATCCTGGGGCACTGTTTTCATGAAGTTGGGTGCACCAGAGTTTGGTGCATACATGTTTATGGTTGTAATGTATTCTGGGTTACTTGTTCCTTTGTTCAGAATGAAGTGACCCTCTATTTTGCCAGATGTTAGAATGGCAGCTCCTGCTTGTTTCTCGGTGCCATTTGCTGGGAGTATTTTCTTCCATCCTTTCTCCTTAAGGCAGCGCCCGTCCTTGAAGGTGAGTCGGGTTTCTTACAGACAACAAAAAGATGGATTTATTTCTTGATCCATTCAAGTAGCTTGTGTATTTTGATAGAGGAGTTCAGTCTATTGATATTTAAACATACTATTGAACCATCGTTTGTCTTGTTTCCTGTCATTTTAAATTTGTTTGCATCTTTGGTCTTACTCTGTGGTTCCCCAGTTATACTTCATCTTTCCTGTTACTGCCTATTTTTTGTTGTATTTGACTATTGTATATTTATGGACATGTCTTTCCTGGATTTTGGGAAATTTTCTTTTACAATCCTGTTGAAGATCTGGTCAATACCAGTATCCAGAGATTCTTGTCCTTCCTCTGTGCCTATGATATGTACATTTGGTATTTTCATGGTGTTCCATATTTCCTGCATATTCCATTCCTGTCCTTTAAATTTTTTTCATAATCTTTGCTTCATTGCTCCGGTTCTTCAACTTTATAGTCCGTTCTTGATATTCTGTTTTCCTTTTCATTTATTGTAATAGTGAGGTTTTCTCCTGTCATTTCAGATTGGCTTATTGAGTGTTTCACTTCCTTCTTTATTTCAGCCTGTGTTTTCTTCAATGTTGCTATCGCCTTTGTGAATTCAGTCAGTTTATCCCTATCTTATTTTAGCTCTTTGATTTGTTTGTTTGTGTCTTTAAATCAATTGAATTCTTGGATTGTGTTTATGATTGTTCCCTGATACTGTGTTTCCTAGTTTCTCTCTGTGGAGTTCTCACTGTAGTACTCTGTCTGAACCTCCTGCAAATGTAGCATCCTGAGCCCTGTTGACGCCCATTGTTTCAACTTAGAGTTTCTTAGTGTCTGGACAAACAAGTTCCCCCACCTGTATCTGCCCTTTACCTGACCTTATTGCTGGAACATCCTGCCACCACGCCCTGCCTAGCCTCTTGCAGCTGCAGTACATAAGAGCTCTGTAAAAAATAAAGATTTGTCGATTTGACCATAGAAACTGCCTTGCCGGCCCTCCGTGTTCTTTTTGTTCCCGTTCATTCCAGGTTTCTGAGGACTCCTGCTCTGTTGATGCCCTGCTGGCTGGGGCCAATTTTTAATTACTGCATGTATATCACAAGTTCCTATGAGTGTATTTAAATCTTTTATGTCATTATGATTTGCCTTTGGTGGACCATACTTATCTAGGAATTTATCCAATTGTTTAGATACATATTTTTAAAATGTGTTTTTTGGGCTGGTGAAATCCCCTCGTGGTTAAGAGCATTACTCTTCCAGAGGGTCGAGGTTAGGTTCCCAGTACCTCTGTGGCATCTACCCACCTGTCTTTAATGTCAGTTGGGAAGGCCTCTTCTGGCCTTCGCTAGACCAGATACACAAGGTGCATTTACTTACATGTATCACATACCTAAAATAAAAAGAAAGTATACCTTTATGATTTTCTGGGTTTCCTCGGGTTGTGTTTTAATGTTTCACTTTTCATCTCTGAGTTTATTATCAATTCTGTCCAGCTTTGTTTTGGTGTATCTGTCTAAGCTGTCGTACTGCTCCAGGGATTTGTAGAGAAGGCAAGGGAAATTGCTTGGTGTAGAGTTTCAGCTTCCCAAACTAAGCCATCTACTTTCTCTTGCTAATTAAAAATGTTTAGTGTGACTTTGAGAGAAATCCAAATGCCGTCAGCTTCTGAAAGCATCTTGGGTTTTGTGACAACTTTAGTCTGTACTTGGCATTCAAAATGCTGTTAGCATGCCAGGCTGAGCGGGCATTAAAGACCTATTGAAATGCTTGAACCCAATTTTAATAACCCAAACTGATACCACCATCTTTATCTTCTAAATAAAGTCCATTTTATTTTTATTAAAAAAAATACTCATGAAGTGTGGGGTTCCCCTGATACTGGAACTAGTTAGAATTTTAACTTTAGACTTATGCAAATTGGCTCTCTAGGAACTCATCGATTATAGTTAGGATTCTTTTTACCTGTTGTTTTCTATGGCTTCTGCTCTAGTCAGTTACAATGTTCATATCTGCCTGTCTCTTGGGAGCAACAGTTTGCCCTGAGACATCACTGTTCTGATGGATCTGAGAAGACATTTTTTTAAGCTCTTGCTTGTTAGAACAGTGACAATTTCCAAGCTTTTGTTTTCTTTAAGGTCTCAGATAGAAAACTTGAGAAAATGCACTGCCATACCCATCCAGCCACTCTTCAAGTCTCCTGTGTAACTGCTGCGATTCAACAGCTGAGAACAGCACAAAGAGCCATTTTATGAAGGATTCCCAATATAGTTTTTGTTAAGTGAACTTGGCAGAGGTCTGTACTGTGATTGGTTCCCTATTTCAGAATTGTTCCTCACTGTTCATGATCCCGCCACCTTTTTCCTTTTTAGGGAAGTCATTTATTAAAAAGTATTAACACAGACAGACAGCAATGTGGCGGGGTCTCTGAGGAGAGTTCAGGCCCATCTAGTTCAGAGAAAGGGGGGCAGTTCCGTGCTATATGATTGTTGGAGTCCACAGTATACAGTTGTGGTCAGGCTGGCTCTGATTCCTGGAGGGGTTGGGGGCTAGGGCTCTGTTAGCCTTGGACCTGTACGCGGAATCAGCTGTGAGGGTGGGGAGAGCGGGGATCTAGAAAAACAAGATATTGGAAGTTTTCAGAATGGTAGAGCCCTGGCTAACATTCCTAACACTCGTTATTAGCTAAGTGAAAGTGGGGTGTGCTTGTCACTTCTAGTTCTTTCCAACTGAGGGATCTTGGGATAGTCTCTGGTGTGGGAAATCTCGAGGGAGGTGGACGGGAGGACATGGCATTTCTTTACAGTGCAAAGGCCCAAGTCACGTACAGATTTGTTATATTAGCCACTGAACTTTGTGAAATATTCTTTTTTCTTAATGTGTTTTGCCTGAATGTATATAAGCACACCACATGCATACAGTATCTTTGGAGGCCAGAAGAAGGCATTGGATCCTCTGAAATGAGTTTTAGGCAGTTGTTGGTCGCCATTTGGGGACTGAGATCCAAACCTGCATGAGCAGCAAGTGCTCTTAACCACTGAGCCATCTCCCTAGCCTCTTACTCTATTGTTGTTGTTGTCATTTTGCAACAAGGCCTCACACTGTAAACTAGGCTGGCCTTGAACTTGTGATTCTCATACCTCAACCTCCCAAGTACTGGGTTTACAGGCATGTACCACCATTCCCATTCTCTGGAGTGTTACTCTCCGAAGAAAGCATCTTGCTGGCTATAACTTTCTAAGGTCTGCTGTTGGTTTCTATGTAGTGTGGATGAGAATTCCTTAAAAAAAACCAGTATTGAACATGAGGGATTCTGAGCTCACCTGATCTTTATATCAAAATGGTAACATTAAGATGAACTCAAAAAATTATTAACTTGGCAGTAGACAAAAGGTGTGGCCCATAAGAGAAGTGATGTGTGATGTAGGACGGGAAGAGGGTTTGTCTGCACACACCACGCACTTCTACAGCAGAAACAAGCTGAGTGCCCTCTAACCAAATTCACTCTCCCTCACCTCAATGCTCTTTGTTAGCTCCAGGTTGTTTTGTGATTTTGGTCAACTGGCTGTAAGTTGAGGCTCCTCCCTCCTTGGGTTCAGTTACTTTGCTCAAGAACTCTCAGACCTCGGGAAGTGGGGAGATCAAAAAGAAAAAGGGGAATGAAATGTTAACGTGCTGGCTGGAATGATTAATTCTAACCCCAGTGAGACACGGGGGTTGCTGCACAGGGCAGGAGAGGGCTGGGCCTGGAACCCCGGTTCTCTGGTGCTCTTAGTTGTGTGTGCAGCAGGCAGAGAAGCGACCGCAGTGAAAACTGAAGAGTGCCTGCGATGATAACCTGGGACAGCAGAGGGCGCAGGGGGGACACTGAAGGACGAAGGCGCTCCTCTTCCTGGTTCTGGTTGCTGCATTTTGCTTTTTCTTGTTCTTGCTTTATGTGGGACCACTCAGAGATCCCTCTCTCCCGCCTGGTGTGTGCCAGGGCATGCAGTCTCCTGGAGAGTTTGCATATCTGGCCTGAGTTGATGACCATCTATAAGTAGGTCCTCTCTACTCATAAGAAGCTGCTTATGCTTCCAGTAGCACACCAGTTTCTCCGTACCTCCCTGTCAGCCTGAGCTTGCATTTGCTGCAGAGGGAGTTGTTCCTGCAGTGCTTCTGATGTGGGTACTGCGTATCTCAGTCTTCAGCTTACAGTGCTACATGTCTGGCAAGGCAACAGCCACCACTTCTTCAGTGCTGTTTGAAATGCAGCCTTGCTGAGGAACTGCCTTCCAGGCTTGTCTTTCCTTGGATAGTGCCTGTCCCTCAGCTCTAAGGAGAGGTTGTGGAGCTCTCTTTACATCCTTAAGTTCCTCTCCTATTATTGTTTACTAATTCTTTATGTTTAAATTCCTTTGCATTCTTTGCTTCCTAATGGAACCCAAACCGATTGAAACTAGAGGAACTTGATTACATGTATGAAAAGCTTCCTTCTCATCCATTCTTGGGAGAAGTCCTCCAACACCATCTTCACCTTCACTGTGCGTAAAACCCAGCTCTGAAGACTCTTAAAAGGTAGTAAAGTTCTGCATCAGGCATTTGTGTTGGATTCTCTGACAATACCACCAGAACCAAATGATCAAATTTAGTATCGTCAGTAGTAGAATGACTTGATTTCATGTGTCTCTTGGTGTGATGCCACAAAGACACAACATTGGTTATTCAAGTGTCTTTATTGAATTATTTAATCTGAATTTTGCATAGAGGAAACGACCAGACAGATCCAGAATGTGAGACATTCTGTAGGACAACGAACCTAGATTCTTTTTGCTGTTGTTTTTATTTTGTTTATTTTTGTGCATTTCATCCGTCAGCCCCTTCCCACATTCGCACCCCATAACCCTGCCACTGGATTTCATGCATCTGTCGTACATATTAAGGCCTTTTGTACTCAGATGTCCCTCAGCGCAAGTTCACCCACTGGAGTCTCGTCACAACGAGCTGGAGCAGGACAGCAGCGTCACTTTTATCTTGGGAGTAATCCACAGCTGTCTAATTGGATTTAAAGCCCTCTCGGTGGGAAAGAACTCATGTGTGGTGCTGTAAACACAGCTGGAGAGGTCATGATCCTAGAGAGAATCCTATCTCTGTCATACCTCTTAACAAAAAATTTTTTTCGAGACAGGGTCCTCCTGTAGCCCCAGCTGGCCTTGATCTCACAGAGATCACCTGCCCCTGCCTCCCAAGTGCTAGGATTAAAGGCATGCGCCAGCAGCCTAGATTCTTTAAAAAAAATATTGATGGACTATGCATTTGAGAGCTGGGAGGGGTGGGTGCCCTCTGAACGACCTTTGCCTACATTGACCAGAGTCTCCTGGACCTCTATCTCAAACCCCAACTCTCTGGAGAGCCTCTGTGACTCCTCGTGTGCTTTTGAGTGCGGCAGTAAGGACCACAGCCACCACCGCTCTCTCCACCCTCCCCACGCAGTGGTTCTCCAGTGCAGTGAATGGCGTCCCCCTTAGGCTGTCCCTGTGCTTGAGTGGGAGAGTTCTAGAACCCTTAGAATTCCCACTTTCTTCTGAGGTGCAGGGAAGCTAGGCCCCTAGAGGTACCTCAGCCTACAGGCCCACCGGGCCAGGCTGTGTCTTGGAGCAAGACTTGGGCTCTGTGAGTGTCAGATGCTCGGGCTAAAGGCACCTGGAATAGGCTCTTTCTCCCATCCAGGTACCAGGCCCTACTCTGCTTACCTTCTGAGATGACATCTAGCTAGGTAAAGCTGGTATGTCTGTAGACAGCTCTTTCTTAATGAGGAATAAAGCTACCTCTGAGACCTTGTCCCAGGACTCCAATCTGGGCCCTAAGGCCACCGCCTTACTAAGTAAGGATGGGAGAGAGTGGTGGTTATAGGCCTCTTTGGTCTTCTTCAGTGCCATGGGAGGGTTGTGGTGCCAGGGATATGCATTGACTCGTCCGTGGTTTCTCAACCACTTCCCGCCTTTTTCTTTCTCTAGAATCCAGAAGAGTCAGAAGGAAGAGTTTCAGAAACATGGCTGAGGTAAGTGCATTTGCCACTTTCTCCTTGGAAAGGGTGTCTTGACTTTCAGATGCTATTGTAATGCAGGAATCTATCCACAGGACTTGTGTTAGTGATTTGGAAAGGAGGAAGCCATGTTTGCAGAGCAGTTTTCCTGGGTCAGCATAGGGCATCTGCTTTGTGCAAATTGTCCTGTGTTAGCTAGAATCTCCATTTCTGCTTCCTAGGATTTTGTTCATAAGGAAATCTTGGTAGAGCACTCACCCTGGTAATTTGGCAAGGAAGTTGAAGAACAGAATGCGGTCATTTCAGTCCACTTTGTTGTCCCTTCTAGTGTCACTATAGTGGCCTTTATGCTTACGAACTGTCACAGCCTAGGATGCCAGCCTGCCCTCTTCAGCTCAAAGTATTTTTCCCCAAGGCAGAGAAACCCAATTGTACTCTTTCTAATGATTAAAGAATCATTAGTAAAGCTGGGTGTGGTAGTGCACACCTGTACTCTCCACAATCAGTCGGCAGAGGCAGACTGATCTCTGTAAGTTCAAGGCCAGCCTGGTCTAAATAGTGAGTTCCAGGCCAGCTGGGGCTACAGGGAGACCCTTTCCTTAAAAGACACCCCCCACCAAAAAAAAAAAAAAAGAATCATTAGTAAAGATATAGGATTGGATATAAGATACTCATAAAAAGTGCAAAATTTATCAAGGATATTAGAGGCCTCCATGGTACCACCATCCCAGATACTCAGCTGTTAATGTGTTCAGATTGTTTTGTCTGTGCATATGGATGGTGTATGATTTTGTTTTCAGTGTAAGATCGTACCAACAGAAACAAGTACCCTATTCAGTATGTAAGTCACTCATTTGACGTTCTTCCCATGTGTGACCTTATTTAACCCTCATCACAATCCCGTGAGACAACTCTGACTATATTTCACTAATGCTGTTATGTACACTTTTGTTTGTTTTGAGACAAGGTCTCACCGTGTAGCACTGGCTTCCCTGGAACTTGCTATATAATGAGGCTAGCCCCAAACTCGCAGATATACCTGCGCCTGCCTCTGCTTCCCAAGTGCTGCAATTAAAGGCATGTGCTACCACAGCCAACCTTTATGCACACTTTTTAAATGGACTATTTATTCTTTGACAATTTCATATATGTAAGTGATGTATCTTGATCATATGGCCCCCCAGAGTCCTCCCAGCATTCCCCCTCTCCTCTTCATGTCCTCTCCTTGCTTCTTTTTGTTCCTATAACCCACTGAGTCCAGTTAAGTGCTCCCTGCTAGAATTTTGGCCGATCTTGTGGCTTGATCTCATGCAGTGATCATAGCTGCGGTGAGTTCATGAGTGCACTAGGCTTGTCATGACTAGAAGACAGCATTTCACAGCACTCCTCCCTGTCCCCTGGCTTTGACATGCTTTCTACCTCTTCAACAAGAGCCTTGGGCAGGGGTTGCTATAGATAGCCCATTTAGGGCTGAGCACTCAGTAATTACTTTTTCTCATTACTTTGAGCAGTTATGGGCTTCTATGTTGACCTCCGACCACTCCAGAGAGAAGCTTCTATGGCCAGGATTGTGTACTCTTTTGGATTGTTTGGTTTGTGCTGCATATGGAGCCTAGAGCTTTGCACATGCCAGGCAAGTGTCTCCTACAGTTACGTCCGCAGCCCTTGGAAGAGCTTTAACACTCCAGTCTCTGAAACCAGGACAGGCTTTACAATGCCTGGTCGGTCCGGTTCACTGATCGCTTTCTTCCTGGCATTTGAGGTAGTGGTGATGTTTATACTCAGTCACATCACAGGTGTGTCGAAGATGTTCTAAGGTGACAGAGAAAGAAGTCGATTCTGTTAAGTCACTTGTCCCAAAGTTACACAATAGAGTTGGGATTTCTAAATTACCTACTGGTTTTCTTTGGGCACTTATCAAAGAATGCTATCTTTTTTGTTTAAATAGCAGCTTATAGGTTAAGCACATTTTCTTTCTGTCATTTCTAAGCTGTTTTAGGAATGGTAGTCGATTAAATGTGCTTTAACATTCAGAGGTTTCCAAAATGTGTTGAGGTGAGTGAATGCTTTCCTCACGTGTATGTCTGTCATGCTGCCAGTCCTTCCCCACCACCAACATAGGAAGGTCACTCATGTTGTCCTGAAATACTGCTTTTCTTTTGTCTAAACTACCTAGTCTTTCAGATACCTGACATAATATGAGAACATAGACTGTTGACTGTAAAATTCCTAGTTTGGATTGTTTAGGCTTATTTTTATTTTTCTGTTGTTTTAGACTAATTGGTTTTAAAGAATGGCATAGTAACTGTAGGATGTCAGATTCAGAGATTTTTCATGAATGTGTCTGGATGTAGCGTGTCCTTCATTGATTCTAGCCAGCTGGCATTAACAATTCCTTTTACTCTAAAGACTATAGAAATATCATCTGCATGCTAAGTGAATCTGTTTCTTCCTTTCTCTGTGACTTTTGTTTAGTGAGAATGTTGAATGTGTGTCTTCCCATTCTCATCCAGGGCAAGCCTTCCTAAGATTGCTGGATAGCCATTTTCAGAGGAGGAGCTTCTGTCACGCTGCCCTGAAACACTTCATCATCCACATGTCCATTTCCTTCTCTCCTCACAGTAGCGATTGCCCTCTGCATTAACAGGAGGCTGTGCACTGTGATCAAAGGGCGACTCGGCCCCTCTCTGACATCCACTACCTGTGTGATCATGAGATTCTTCATAACTTTCTCCGGGTAGTGTGGTCTACGGGGACTGAGGAATCAGATGATAATGGCAACTCACTTGAAAGTTCCCTAAACACTGCCAGCCTGGGGTTTTCCCAACTTCTGCCTCCTGATCTTTCCAGTGCCCAGTGAGCTACCAGACCCCAATACGTTTCTTCTTTTCCTGCTTTGGAGCTCATACTCTGTGGATCAGGCATTGGGGACTAGATGGTGCGCTGGCCTCCTTACTAGGTTCCAAGGCTGTATTTTTTTCCTTGCCAATAGCATAGGCCTGTCAATTCCTTCATGTTACTCAGTGACTCCATGTCTCTCTTATATTTATTGTATTCATTTTTAAGCACATTCTAGGCGTTAGAAAGATGACTCAGTAGTTAAGAGCACTGACTGCTCTTACAAAGGACCCAGGTTCAATTCCCAATACCTACCTAGCAGCTAACAACCATCTGTAACTCTAATTCCAGGGAATCCAGCATCCTCTTCTGGTCTCTGCAGGCATTGCATGCATGTGGTATGGTGCAGGTAAAACATTCATACACATAAAATAAAAATAAATAAAGTACATCTGAAAAATGTTTTCTTTTCTAAAGAAACACATTCTTCGGGCTGAGGGTGTGTCTCGGTTGGTAGAGAACTTGCTTAACATGCAAGAAGTCCCAGGTCTGTCCCAGCAACACGTGTGTCAGACGTGGTGGTGCACAGCAGTGACCCTAGCACTTGCGGGGTGGAGGCAGGAGGATCAGGAATTCAAGGTCATTTCTGACTGTATATTGAGTTTGAGACCATCCTGGGCTACATGAGACCCTGTCTCAAACAAAAACTCTTGATTATCAATGCTCTTGGTCATCTGGCCTCAGCAGACATTTTTCGGGCAAAGAAACCCTCCGTGTAGCACACCCCGCTCAGCTCCCATTTCTGATTTAGTTTTAAGCTCCAAGGGTTAGTCTCCTTCCCTTGTAATTGCATCCCCAAATTACCTCACCTCTAAATCATTATTTTAAGCTAGTATCTTGGTCATGGTAACTAGTCATCGACCAGGCCTGATGTCCTGTGATTTTTCTCTCTCCTCCTCCTCCTCCCAACGTTTTACACTCACCTAACTTTCATAGAGTGCTCCACTTACATGCATGCCTAATTGGAGTTGGTCGTTTTGGTTTTGTTCATTTTTTGTTGTGTGTGTATGGTCTTTTTTTCCTTTTCTGAAGTCTCTGTATCTGTTCTCAGGATTTTAAGACTGGAGATGATAGGAATGGTTGATGGGCATGGAGTTATGAAATATTCCCAAGGAGTCTGTACCAGATGGTACCAATAACTGGGAATTTGCGTAGTTGTTCACTCACCATGGCCGAGTTTGTATTTTTCCCAGTCAGTTTTGGCAGCCCGGTAACAAGGAGAAGATAGTTAGGGGTAATTTCCCTACAGTTATAAACTGTTCAGATGACTACATATAACTGTAAAAGAACCCTAGGAAACTTTGCTGAGCTAATACACAAAACAGAATGATACTTCTGTGGGCCTGGTGCTACAGGCCTGTTCTCCCAGTCACTCCAGACAGTGAGGCAGGAAGATTGCACGGTCAAGATCTGCCTGGGCTACAAAGTAAGTTCAAGGAGAATCTTGGCAACTTAACAAGACCCTGTTTCAAAATAAAAAGTAAAAAGAAGGCTAGTGTTGTAGCTCAGTGGTAGAGCACTTCCTTGAATTTACTGGGGGTGTGGCTGAGGTGTAGAGTGCTCTCGTAGAATCCCCCAGTGAGGGCCTTAGGAGTGTAGCTGTATTATAGTGCTTGCCTAGCATATGGAAGCCCTGGGTTCAGTCTTTAGCACCATAAAAGCATAAATAAAAATAGCAATATTTGTTACATAAGATGGAATGGGATTCACGATGATGACTATTAGAGATTCTGTGGTGGTATAGGAAAGTAATTAAGCTTTACTATTTGGGTTTGGAATCTGAGATTTTGTTGTTCTCTTGAGCCTGAGTTTCAAAGAAACTATGAAATTATATATATTATATATTATATTCACTTTCAGAGATAGGGTTTGTAAGGTATTTGGGAATAACCAAATACATTATGCATTATGCTGCATGTCTTTAATCCAGCAGTTAGGAGACAAAGGTAGGCAGATCTCTGTGAGTTCCAGGCCAGCCTGGTCTACATAATGAATTCCAGGATAAAAAAACCTTTTTTAACCAAGTTGTTTTTTGTTTTTTGTTTTTTTTTAACTAATTATTTGTTATCTCTCAAAACAAATCCAAGAATTTCCCCTCGGATTACAGTAGAATATTCTTTAAAATTAGCTTGTGAAGAACTGGGTTTCATTATGTCATTTTTCAAACAATCTGTTTTTGGTGTTTCTTTCCACCTCATTCCCTCCCACCCCAGTAACCTTTCCATGCTCAGGTGGACCCATCGCCCCCCTTGCTCAGCTCACCCCCTCCCTGCTCGGCTCACCCCCTCCCTGCTTGGCTCACCCCCTCCCTGCTCGGCTCACCCCCTTCCTGCTCAGCTGGCCAGCTCCATAGTCGATCCCCACTTACAACTCCTTCAGATGCGTACAAACATTAGAAATCAGGACCCATGTATGAGTGAGAACATGGCATTTTCTGTCTTTCTAAAACTAGGTCATCTCATTCAATGTCATACTTTCCAGTTCCCTCCGTTTTCCTACAAATTTCATACTTTGGTTTTTCTTATCAGCCGAGTAAACCTCCACTGTATATCTGCGCCATATTTTCGTTATCCCGTCTTCTGTTGGTGGACATTCAGGTTGGTTCCATCTCCTGGCTGTGTGAATAAAGTGGCAGTAAACATATATATATCTCCGTGGTGTCTGCCAAGAAATGGGATAGCTGGGCAGTTCTATTTTTAATGTGTTTTTAAGAATATTTTCTTTATGCCGGTCATGACGGTGTCCAATCTGTGAGTTCAGGGTCAGCGTGGTCTACATAGTAAGTTCCTGGCCACCTGGGGCTATAGGGAGACCCTGCCTCAAAAAGACCAAAAAATTTATTATTTTTATGTTTTGTATGTGAACGTATTGCCTGCGTGTATGTAAATGCACCTGTGCCACGCAGTGCCCACAGAGATCACAAGAGGGTGTCAGATTCCCCGGAACTTAAGTTACAGATGGTTGTTAACCACCATTGGGTGCTGGGAATTGAACCTGGGTCCTCTGCAAGAGCAGCCACTGCTCTTAACCACCGAGCCATCTCTCCAGCCCGTTTCTAATGTTCTTGGGAACCTCCACACTGATCTCCACAGTGGCTGCGCTAGCTTGCACTCCGGCCGGCAGTGGGTGAGGGTCCCCACAGCCTACCAGCACTGTTGTTTTCATGATCACAGCCTTTCCAAGTGCGGTGAGACAGAGTCTCAAGGTGGCTTTAATTTGTGTCTCTCTGGTGCCTAAGCTCACAGCACTAAAGATCCTCCTGCCCCTGCCTCCCAAGCCCTAGGATTAAAGGTGCGAGTCACCATGCCTGGCAGACTTTGAACATTTTAACATATTTATTGGCCACTTCTACTTCTTCTTTTGAGATCTGTTCATTTCATTAGCCCATTCATTGGTTGGCAGTCTTCTGGCTTTGGTGTTTACATTTTTGCAATATTCTAGATCTCAACCTCTGACTAAAGCGTCGCTGGCAAAGATTTTCTCCCCTTTTGTGGGCTCTCTGTTTACTCTGTTGATCGTTTCCTTTGCTGTGCAGAAGCTTTTTAATTTCATATAGTCTCGTTTGTTGGGACTGTTTCCTGTGCTATGGGAGTCCTTCAGATGTATTCCTTGTATTGTTCTCTAGCAATTTCAGTGTTTCCAGATATTATTTTTTTAAGGATTTGAGACTGGAGAGATGGCTCAGTGGTCAAGAACACCGTCTGCTCTTGCAGAGGACCCGAGGTTCAGTTCCTAGCACCCATATGGTGGCTAATAACCATCCATAACTCCAGTTCCAGGAGATACAGCACCCTCCTCTGGCTTCTGAAACCATTTCATGACACAGGTGCACTTACATGCAGACAAAACATTCAAACACAAAATAAATTTAAAAATTTTAAAAGGGTATGGGGCTGGAGAGATGGCTCAGCTGTTAAGAGCACTGGCTGCTCTTGCAGAAGGCCCAGGTTTGAATCCCAGCATCCACATGGCAGTTAACCCCTTCGTAATTCCAGTTCTAGGGGATCCAACACCCTCTTCTGACCTCTGTGGGCACTGCACAACATGGGTGTACTTACATGCAGGCATAACACTCGTACATAAAATATAAAATACTCAAATGTTTGACAAAGATGCCACAGATCATAACAAGCACACACACACACACACACACACACACACACACATATGTATATAACACATACACAGAAACCAACAATGAAGAAAAGATAAATAATAATGAGTTGTGGATAGCCCTGTTTCCTATTTGTACTTGTTTATTTTGGTTTTCAGTAGTTCAGGGTGTGAGTCCCTCATGAAATTAAGACAGATGTTGGATGGACTGAAGCGGAGCCTCGTCCCACAGGTGCTGGACTCACTCCTGGGACTGGCAGGAGTGGGTAAGGCCTTGTCTAGTAGATGCCAAGCTCCCCGTGAGACAGGGCAGCAGAGGTGGGGTCTCGTCCCACAGGTGCTGGGCTAACCTGAGACTGTCCTTAAAAAGTTCTTCCTGGGAGAACGGAGAGGACGCAGAGAGCAGGGCGTGCTGATCACCGAGGGCTGTGCTCTCGCATGGACCGCTCACTTAACTGAGAAACATCATTTGTCTGGACTTTATTTGGTGCTGGCCTGCCCAGCTCCCGAGTGGGCTCCTTTGTTTGCACAGAGAGCCTCGTGCAACAGCGCTGCGTGGCTCCACCACTCGTCCTTCCCCTCCCTGCCTTTGCATTGTCTTCAGATTGTGTCCGTTCTTTCACAAGGGATCTGTTCGCAGTTTCAGGGCTTGAAGTTCAAAGATGTGGTCGTTTACTTCTCTCGCGGTGAGTGGGAATACTTAGACCGGAGCCAGAGGAGTCTGTACCGAGATGTGATGCTGGAGAATTACAGCAGCCTCACATTACTAGGTAAGTTTCCCCACCAGAATTTAGAATAGCCCTGGCTCCTCTGGAACTCATTATGTAGACCAGGCTGGCCTCAAGCTCAAAGATCTGCCTGCCCCTGCCTGGTGGATGCTGGGATTAAAGGGATGCATCCAGCAACTCCCAGATTTTGATGAGATTTTCTTGAGTGCTTTTCAAGTACCAGGTTGAATGAGTGATTTGTCTTTTATGAAGCTAAAAATAGGCGGCTGGAGAGTTCCTGGGACCCAGTACTCTCTTCTGGCCTTGATGAGCGTTCATGCACATAGTGCACTTGCATACATGCAAGCAAAACACTGAAACACATGAAGTTTTTCTAAACGGGCCTCCTTGTTGGGCATCTTTTTCTTCCCCATCCCTCTGGTTTTTTGATTCTTAAGCCACGTGCTTCTCTTTCTTCTTTATTAGTGTACAGAGTGGCGATCGTGCATGTGGAGGTCAGGTGGCAGCTCTGTGGAGTAGGCTCTGGAGGTTGAAGATTCACGGGCTGGTGTTAATGTTCACACGACAGCAATACGTTCTTTTCTTTTGGCAGGTCTTGCTGATGATACTAAGCCAAGTGTGATCTCCCTTTTGGAGCAGGGGAAGGAGCCCTGGATGGTTATGAGGAATGGGACGAAGGCAGAATGGCGTCACAGTGAGTGATGGTGGATGATATTTGAGAGATAGCGAGATAGCGGGAGGTTGGCCTGTCTGTAAGAATTAGCATCTGTGAGCTGTTGGTAGGAAGCTTCCTGCCGGCCACAGGACTGAGCTGTGGGAAGAAAATAAGGACATTCTAGCACACGGCTCCAAATCATTACTGTCCCCTGTCTCACCACTCTGCTGTCCCGGTTCTCTCTCATTTCATAGTAATCCTGTGACAACCGTTTTACCTGTGTTCTGGGCCTAGTTTTCTCTTGGCTTCTTAAACCAGCTTCGCTGAGATATAATTCATGCATCATAAAAATCACCCATTTAGGTATGTGGTTGAATAGGCTTTAGTGTATCTGTGGCGTTCTGTAACCGTCACAGCCGTCAAATGATGACATATTTTACCACTCAAAATGAAAGGCCACACCCGGCAGCAGCCTCTCCCCAGCATAAGCAACACCAAACGTACTTTCTGTGTAGATGAGCCTGCTTGAGCATTTCATATTAATGACATCACACAGGACACTGTTCAAAACTGGCTTGACACCCCAGAATGCTTTTCAGGTCCATCTGTACTGGAGCCTGTACAAGTAACTCATCGTGTTGTTGCCCAGTAGGATTTCTCTCTTCACACTGTTCTGAGCACTGCTGCTATGAACATTTGTCTGTAGGTCCCTTCCTAATTTGATGTCTGTCATTCCGTGATTTTAGAATACTTTTATCAAAGCAAATATAGCAAAAGAAAATGACAGATAACACGGGCCTCGAAACCAGCTGGGAAATGTTCCTTTGTTTCTGTCTTTTGAAAATGTTTTTTAAGAATTCGTGTTAAGCCAAGTATGGTGGTGTATGCCTTTAAACCCAGCACTCGGGAGCTAGAGGCAGGCGGATCTCTGTGAGTTCAAGGCCAGCTAGGGCTTCAGGGATACCTGGTCTCAAAAGACAAAAAAAATCAAAGAATTCATATTAAGCGTTGGGCAGATAGCTGGAGCAGTAAAGTGCACATCTCGGAATCACGAGGGCCTAAGTTCAGTCCTCAGCATCCACATAAAAATGGCAGGCATTGTGGCATACTTGTAATCCCAGCTCTGGGAGGCAGAAGGATCCCTGGGGCTCACTGGCCAGCAAGCACCAGGCCACTGAGAGACCCTCTCTCAAAAGAGGTAGGTGGCATTCCTTAGGATGATACCTCAGGTTCTGCTCTGACCCCCACATGCACATGTGCACATGCTTACTTTTTTAAAAGTTTAATTCAGTCGTCAAGTCTTTCAGGCTTTCAGTCCTGATTTTAGTACATCATTTATTTTGTCAGGTTCGCTGATCTTTTCAAAATCCAGCTTCAGTCTCACTGATTTTATGATCTTTATTTTACTTCTTTCTGCTTTAGTTTTAACTATTTCCCTCCTTTAGGTTCGGTTTGTTCTTTGTAATCTAGTTATGTACTATTTACAGCTTCGATGGTTGATTTGAGATCTTCCTTGCTTTTACTGAGGGTGTTTTTAGCTGTTTCTCGTAAGCTGTTCTTGTGTTAGTTGGATCTTATAAGCTTTACATTGCTTTTTGCTTTAAACTTTTTCCTAGAATAGTTTCTTATTTCCCATGGTTTCTTCTTTGGCTCAGTGGTTATTTAGAGTATGTTGGTTAGTTTTTATGTATTTGTGAATTTCCTAAATTTTGTTGGTTTTCTGATTTCATTGTAGTTATGGAACATATTTTATGATTTGTTCTCTTGAGTGTATTGAGATCTATTTTCTGACCTGGTATATCAGTTGTATGAGAAGACTGTATTCTCATGTTATAGAATGGAGGGGTCTGTAAGTGTATTGTAGTTTTAGTTGGTTCTTTTCTTTCTTTATTGACCCTCTGCCCAGTCATTCTGTCCTCTATGTGCTATGCCCAGAGAACAGCTCCTCAAGAACCACCATGGAGTCTGGAGTGTATGCAAAAAAACAAAGAGCCTTTATTCAAGCTTAAGCTTGGTCCCCCAGACTTCACCAACGCAGTGGATCTGTTCTGGGAGCCCCGAGCAGAGAGGTTAGAAGTCTTTTATAAGATAAAGGAAGGTGGAGAATAACAGTGTTACATTCTGTTTGGTTATAGGAGTCTGCGTGCCAAGCATATTTTAAATTAATTGGTTGTAATGAATTATATGCCAAAATTGGTTAATAGAAGTTTGGAGGTTTTTTATTGGTGGGTGCTGTCTTCAGGGCAAAGGAATGTGTTGATTATTATTCAAACCTTTTGGTAGTTTTTGTTTTAGCCTTATTTAATCTTGTGGCCTTGTGACTGCTTAGAAGGAACAAAGAATAATATGGAGTTATATTTATCCATTTTCTGACATCCTATAGCCAAGCATTTTTTACAGAAGCGAAGAGAGCAGTTATTGGGTTGAAAAGGGGTTCCAGGGGTCCCACATTCCCCCCTTTTTTTAGTACATGGGAATAACCCAATCATGGGTTATTGTAGGGGGTTATGGCATTGGAGACTTTGCATAGGTTCTAGTCCCGGTTGGACTGTGTGCCCTTAAACATTAATGCAAACATTAGAAGAGTTAGAAACTAGATAATCTTAGCTTTAGGGGATTGTCCATGTCCTTGTGAATTTTTCATCCTTTTGGGGGGCGGTGCAGACATAGGCGATGGCTCCTGGAGACCTTCTGGTTTGTCAGGGTGTGATGTATCCAAGTAGCGATTCTGTCCATTTTAACCGCCATCCAAGCAGTCAGGAGCTCCGTGTATGGACCTTTCTAGCGAGGCTCTAGTGTCTGTGCGATGCCTGCAAACATGGACCCAATTTCCCGGCCCATAATGGTGTGGCGTGGGGGGAGGTGCTGTTTCATAAACAACTTTCAGTCAAGGTCATATGTCTTGGTGGGCACGAGCTATGGCCTCAAGAGAAGCAAGCAATTGATGATTATCAAATTTAGCAATTAAATCAGTTCTTAGATTAGGGAGTATAGGAGGGGGGTCTTCCAAACATAATTTCATAAGGGGTTAATCCTAACAGGTAGGGTGAGTTTCGCCCTGGGTGAAGGGAAGGAGAGCTACCCAGTCCCTGCCAGTCTCCATGGTTAATTTGTTAAGGGTTTTTTTTTTTTTAGAGTTTTATTTTATTTTTTTTACTTGTCCTGAACTCTGGGGTCTATAAGCACAATGTAATCTTCATTTTGCCCCCAATGTCTTAGCTAATTCCTGAGTTACCTGAGAAGCAAAAGCTGGTCCATTGTTTTAGCTCCTCTCAGCACCATCTTGCCTAGGTCACAAGGTGCCAGCCGTTTAATTAGGATTTTTTAAAGGCCCAACATGTTCCCCTTTTTTATTTTATTTAAATGGAGCACAAGTACGTCCGTCTTAGGTCGTCAGGAACTTATCCTACCTTACCCATCATTGGCATATTCAACCCTTATCACTGAATACCCTGTCTTAGATCAGTTAGGATAATTCCCAAAGTTGCCCGTCATTGACCATGTTTGCCAACCTTCTCATTTTGAGGTTTGAATGACTAACTCTTTTTGGGAAACCAAACCTCCAGTTTTTGGAAGCAGATGTCCTCCCCCAGAGTACATCATTCTTGGTCCTCAGCTCCTGAGTCTTTGACTCTTGGTTCAGGTACGGGGTCATATTTCAACCTCAGGGCCATTATTTGTACATCTTGTATCTGTGCCTTTACTATATTAACTAGGCGCCGGAAAATACATGGTCCTACAGTCAAGGCTAACAGCAAAAATGGTCCCATTATTGTGGATATCAAAGTTGTAAACCAAAGGGATGTTTCAAACCACTGTTGAAACCAGGAGTTCTTACTCTAGTTCCTTTCTTTCTGATTTAAATCTTTTTTCATATCTAGATTTTGTAGCATCTTCCCAGAATGATCTACATAAAAGCAACATTCTTCTCTCAAAGCTTTACATAGTCCTCCTTCCTTTAGAAATAGTAGATCTAGGCCTCTTCTATTTTGCACTGTGACTTTGACTAGGGATGATAAGGATTGCTACATTAACCTTATGGAGGCCTCTAATTTGTCCACCTGTGAGTCCATTGTAGCTTGGAGAGCTTGTAATCCAATTTGTGAGGTTGCCAAAGAGCTAGCTCCCAATTCTGTACCTGCTAATCCCAATATTAACATTGCTCCCATTGTCGTCACTCCTAAATCTCTCTCTTTTTCTTTCCATAGTTGCTGCTTGCATTTCCTGTTCTGAAACATAGTTTAACTTTGGTAGGACTATTGCTAATACACAGGAATCATTTTCTCCCTGAAAAATGTTTGCATTAATACACGGTGTTAAGCCTGTTTTTGCACATTGCTTTAGTCTCCTGGGGGTCTATCATTTCTATATGTGTGCATATATACATTACGTTGGTAAAAATCACCCCACAAATGTGAACTTGCACTGTTACAGAAAATACCTAATTCCATATGAAAATGTGTGAGGAAACTCACTTTCACACGTAGTCCTTCCATTTTGTGCTTTTGGGTTCACACAATGTTCATAGCCACCTTCATTCACTCACTGTTGACCATGGGATGGATGCTGGGGGCCAGTGAAGGCACAGTAATGAACCTGAGATAGAGCTCTTCAGCCCTCCCACTGCACCTGCTCTGGCATCGAGGACAGGCATTAAACAAGCAATTAAGAAGTAGATAAGTGAGTCAGGAGGTAGAGAAGTGGGAAGTCCCTCCCATGCAGCACAGTGGAACTTAGCTGAGTGACTGAAGGAGGGTTTCCTGGTGAATAGACCAAGCTGAGGCAGAGCATCTCACAATCCTTAGTAATACACACTAGACTTCTTTTACAGTTTCTGATTTAAAACATGATCTCCAGGGATATGGAGATGCCTTAGTTCATAAAGTGCTTGCCTTGCAAGTGTGAAGACCTGAGTTCAGATCCCCAGAACCCGCATAACAAGACAGGCATGTTGGCACAGGGTTATAATGGCAAGATGGAGGCTGAAAGAAGTGGATCTCCAGAGCTCAGTGTCCAGCTAGCATAGTTCCAGGTCAACTCAAGACTTTTTTTCAAACGAACATTGGAAGGGATCTGACTAATGACACAAATTTTTCCTGTGACCTTCACACAAATGCACACACACATGCATCTATATACACCCCAACAAGTGCACCCATACATATATGGCTGTGCACACACATACACAAAAGCATTCATCTCAACTTCACACCTCTCTTCACATCGCAGAGCAAACACTTATAAGTGACTTTCCTACTATTCGTATTTATTAATATGACTGAGCATGAATAGAATTCTACCTTTTTATCTCATCATAAATAAGTATGCCGTCATGGTCTATGTGAGGGGAAAAAATCACCATCACTTACATCATAACGAATTAAACCAAAGTGCATATAGATGTTCAAACATTTATTATAAAATGTGGGTAAAAGCATAAAAAAATCTTACCATCTGTAAATAACAAAAATGTTTGAGGTTACTTTATTTGTTAGAGGAAAACTCCTAAAATGAAATAACCCAACAGTTCAATGTTTCCCCTCGATGACTAAGGAGGTGTTAATCATTTTCATCTGTTTCTACATTTGGTAAGATTTCTGTGATGATCAGAGATTATGTTCACAACTACAAAAAACAAACTCCAGAGGAAAAGAAATCCCACTTCCCCTGCATTGCCACATCCTTGTCTGTACTACAGCACAGTCAAAAGTCAGGCTGAAGTGCATTTGCTTCATTTTACTAGAAGGGGTTGACTTGCACCACGTTTATCAGAGAAGGAAGGCAGACTTAACACCTCCGGCAAACGCTAGTGAACTGTCAATCCACATGCTCTTCTCTAATTTCATTTTAGTTGTGGGATTTGGGGCAAAACTTTCATCTGTTTTGTTTCTTGTGAAATCTCTGTATGATGGTTTGAATGTGGAATATCTTCCCACAGGCTCATGGGCTGGAACACCTTGTCTCCAGGTCTCCTGCTGTCTGAAAAGCTTGGGGAATCTTTTGGACACAGGACCTAAAGGTGCAGTGTATATGTTACAACGCAAGTCTCTCTCTGACTTCTGATCCCCAAAGACAACTGGGTCTCAGTCATGATGGCTTCCTTGCCATGAAACTGAACTAAAATAAATCCTTCCCTGGTATCTTGTTCCAGGAGAAGGTGTTGCACATTGGTGCCTAGAACAGCATAGACTATTACTTGATGAATATTTGTTGAATAAGTGAACAACAAATAAATGGATGAACAGTCCTGAGTTTCCATTTCAGCTCACCTGCAAGATTCCTATGAATTTAAGAGACAAGGAAAACACGGGTGTATATATATATATGTGACAAACACCGTAATGATCACAATGATGTGCTTATCCACTGTCACGCACATAAATTGTGTGCACAGATGTGCGTTGCACCAACCACCAACAGCACAGTCCCATTTACTGTGTTTTCCTGTCTTCTGTGACTTCGCCTTGTCCCTCTGTCACCCTTTGAGATTCTACCACACAATGCCAACAAGGCTCAAGATAGTTAGAACTGAAGCCAAAGGTTGAGAAGAGGCTCACAAAACTGTGGAAGTCAGGCATTATGGCTCACCCGTAAATCCTATAATCAACAATGGATCCCGAGTCAGCAGCACCCGGCCCTAAGCGGCACACTGAGGCTGGGTCAGCGGACTCAGCAACCTCCTCTTCTGCTATAGTTGGCCTCCTTCTCATTTTCCTTTCATGCTACTATGTTAGAAAAGTCATTGTAGCACACGAAAATCAATAAAAATTCAATTCCGAATAATAGTTCTTTGCAGCTCGGCAACACCAGGGAGTTATCAGCTCATTTAGTGTTCTGGCAGATAAGGCAGTGAAATAAAAATAATTTACTCATTCAAACCAAATCAGCCAGTGGAAAATCATAGACATTTTTTAATAGTCATAGTCATAGCCATTTGTTAAGACTGCAAGAGGATGACACGATGTCCCATTAGTCTACAACTACACTGGTTTCACATAGGGTTTGAATCTTCCCCACAGTATTTTTTTCAGAAGGAGCAACAAACCACATTTGTCATACATAAAAGGAATTTGTAACTCAGCCAAATGCAGGTCATTTGTTGTAATAAAGGGGCTGGCTCAAATGCATAACAGATGCCCAGCAGAAAATGGAAGTCAGCGCCGGCCACCTCTGTTTGGTTCTGCCTCAGTCCTCCGGCCCTAAACAGTTATGGTCTGAGAAGTCAGTTACTGACTCCAGCTCCCCAGAGAAGCAAATAAACAACTTCCTGCAAGTGGCATGCCTCTCTTCCTGTGACAGGATATTGCTGTGCTTCTCCAGTCAGCTTGGCTCAAGTCCTGCTTTGCTTAGACTCTGGGGCAGGGATCGGTACTGATACCAGGCTGTTCACACCTTTCAAGTCATGGCCTTGTCTTGGATCTTCCAGTTCTGACTTCAGTCAGGACTTGTTGAGTAACAAGTAGATTTAAGACACATTTCCCCATGGGGATTCCTATATGCCAACAACAGAGATGAAGCATTTTCTCTGTCCTAAAATTCCTTAATATTATCACTGTCACTTCTGCTGATAACTATGTAGAAATGGGTGATCAAATGCGCCTCTGCCACAGATAAGCTCCCATGGACTGGCCATGAGCCTTCTTCCCTCAGTGCCAGCTAATCAGTTGGTTCTGCCTACTGACACTGCATGGTGTTGAGCTGATATAGGGGTCCTGGGATGCAGAAGCTTCCCCCAGGCTGCTACCAAGACCATAAAATAACTTCAAGGCTGTGTTTTATGGGACCTAATATCACAACATTCGAGACAGCATTGAAGGAGCTCCTGGCAGTCTGGAAAACAAAGCCAAAGATCTGCTCATATAGCCAGAGAGGGGTTGTGGCTAGGGGCTAGGCACCAATCACAACCCTCCATGAAAAGAAGCTCTGTGTTTGCATCAATCACAGGCCTGCTGGCCACTGGGAAAAGGTGCCCAACTGGCTAGGGTGGGAATGCCAGGCTGGTGCCTGCTCACTGCAGTGCTGGTGATTGGAACTGCACCCAGCCCTGGGTATGAGCCTGGGTGTTGGGATGAGAGTGGCCCAGCCCACTATGGCTGTAGGCTCCAGGTTGTTCGGGGTGCTGGGTGTGTCCAATGCCTGCTTTTGACAGCCTTAGTTTTATTTTTAGTTTTTGGTCTTTGAGACAAGGTCTCCCTGTGCTCCCAGCTGGCCTGGAACTTGCTATGTAGACAGGCTGGTCTTGAACTCACAGAGATCCGCCCCCCTCTGCCAAGTGCCAGGATTAAAGGTGTGTGCCACCAAATCGCTTTACACATTATATTTTGAGACAGGGTTTCTCACTTAATCTAGAGCTCACGATTGGCCAAATCTGGCTAGCCTGAAGGCCCAGGAATCCCGGTCTCCACCCGTCAGTGTTAAGATTGCAGGTGTGGCCTGCCACACCTGGCTTTCACAAAAGGCCTTTATAAAAACCATGAGAGGACCCTGGAGCAGTAGAGCAGGAAGTAGGTGGCTTAAGTAGGTGGCTTCTCAGGCATCAGGGAAATTTGGGCAGATGAGCTTGAGTAGAGGACTACCTCAGCTCGGTGCCCCAGCCTGCACCTGGCTTTTTACGTACTAGGGATTTGACAGTCTTTGCCCTTGGTTTACGTAAACCACTGAGCCATCTCCGTGTCATCTTCTGACAACTTTAATCATTCACAGCATAAGCAAGATGTTTTCAGTTAAGACCTGGAAACAATTTTGACAACATTCAATAGCACTAACTGGCATCGCTGCGCTGTGCTGGGAGCAAGCCTAAGGCCTGTCCGGAGCCACAGGGCTGGGCTTTGTATTACACTCTCCAGAGATCCCACTTTGTGGACACTAGATTTCCTCTCCAGGGTTTTTTCCAAAGCTGACTCAGATGACCAGAGGGGTGAACTTCACACCAGGCTCTGGTCCTCATGAGGCCCAACTCTCAGTGGCCAGTCAAGAAAGATGCCTAGGGGCTGGCCAAGTGACTCAGCAAGTAAAGGTGCTTGCTGCCAAAGCCTGATGACTTGTCAATCCCTGGGTCCCACATGGTAGAAGGAGAGAACTAACTCCCACAAGTCCCCTGACCTCCCCTACCCACAGTAAATAAATGTGAAAATAAGTTTTAAAAAGTTACAAAAATTTAAACAGATGGGTGAGATGGTGCATGCCTGTAATCTCAACACTGGGGAGGCAGAGGCAGGCGGATCTCTGCAAGTTCCAAACCGCCAGGACTATATAGTGAGATTCTGCCTAAAAATAAATAATGGTTTCAGGACTAGAGAAATGGCTTGGTCGTTAAAGTGCTTGCCTTGCCCCTCTGATCCTTAGATCTACTTAAGGGCTAGATGACCGCTGGCTTGGGTTAGGAGCACTCACTACTCATAGAGGACCCAAGTTCACTTCCCAGCACACACATCAGGCAGGTCACAACTACCTGTAATTACAGCTACCTCCAGAGGAGCCAACCAAGGACCTTTGAGGGCACCTACACTCAGGTGTGTAAGGTTTGGTTTGGTGTGAGACCTGGCAGAAACAAACTGAAACTCCAGTACGGGTGTGGCCTGGGGCTAGCCTCCAAACTCAGGAGTGGAGCGACTAGCAGCCAGATGGACTCTGGGTGGGGTTTTTAAAGGGAGAGCAGATAAGTACAGGACAGTTTAACAGTGTGGAACAGTGGTTTGTGTCAGCAGTTAAAATACCAGGTGGATATTAGTGTCAGAAAGCAGCAGTAAAGTAGGTATCAGTTCTCTTCTGCAGATGGCCATTGCGAGTCCTGGAATGTTTAACTGCTGGGGGGTTTCTCTTCAGTGACATAACATGCACATACAAAATTACACATAAAATATAAAGAAGCCACATAAAAACAAAAGGTTGGATGCGGTGGTGAGTGTTTGTAACCCCGGTGCTGGGAAGCAGAAGGAAGATTCCTGGGGCTCACTAACCAGCCAGCCTAGCTTTCTTGGGGAGGTCCAGGCTAACCAGGCTCCGTCTCAAAAAGAGAGGCCAGTCGTGGTAGGTTCTGAACGCCTGTATCTGGCATCCAGAAGGCAGAGACAGAGGTAGGCAGATCACTGAGTTGGAGCGCAGACTGGTTTACATACATGACAGCCCTGTTAGGGCCACTGGGCAGGGTGTGTGTGTGAGGCTGTGGGCACACACATGTACACACAGACGCTAGAAGAGTGGCTTCCTGGGAACCTAGGTGGGCAGAGGCTGGATTCTTCCCTAGAATTCTGGATATTAGATGTAATCCAGCCCTACTCTGGATCCCGGGCTGGGTTGTGTTTCCTAGGCTTGTTGCAGTGTTGGCTTACCCAGCAGAGTTAAGGTGCATTCAAGGCCAGGACCTCTGGCCCAGGAAAAACCGAGAGAGGTAGCCTAGCTGCGGAAAGCTCAGTAAGGAAAGAGCCAGTCTAAGGGAGGAATTTTCAGCAAGCGGAACGGAATGACTGGGAATGCGTTGCATATGGCCGGGTCCTTGCAACTACCCAGGGAGTTCAGATACTCGCAAGGCAGGAAGTTGGCCAGAGATCCAGGCCGGTCTGCGCCACGAAGTGAAACTACTGCTTCCAAAAGAAAAAAAAAAAAGACAAAATTACAGTTTTTAAAAGATGCTCTCCGCCAACGCAAGTGAGTTAGCCCCGAATAAACATGGACGATGACGGACCTTGAAACAACCGTACTTCTGGGCTAAGCCGTGCCAGGCAGATCATCTAGGGGAGGGCACATCCGCCCAGAAGGAAGCCAAACGCAGAAGCTTCCGCCCGCCTCTAAGATGGCGCCAGTAGAAGGGGCCGATCGCCATCCGCTGGCGATGGCGGCGTCGCGGCTGGAGCTGAACCTGGTGCGGCTGCTGAGTCGCTGCGAGGCGATGGCGGCGGAGAAGCGGGACCCAGACGAGTGGCGTCTAGAGAAGGTGAGGGGACCAGAGTCTAGAGGCCAGAGCTCGGGGCTGGAGACTAACAGCCCCCGAGGCCATGCCGTCCGGTTAGCGCCGACATGTCCCCACCTCCATGCATATGCCCCTCCGCTTTCCCTGGTCACATCGCCTCATTCTTGAGCCTCGTCCCTCTCCCTGGCCCAGATCCTCACACATACTACCCGCCTTCCACCCTCATATGGCCCCTACCCTTTCACTGGCCCCTCCCCGCTCCCTGGCCACGCCCCACGTGGCCCCGCCTCTCCCTGGCTCCACCCCTCATTCATGGACCCACCCCTCCCCATGGCCATGGCCCTGCCCCTGAGAGCTGTCCTGGGCGCTGGCCTGACCCCCACCATTCTCTCCCAGTACGTGGGCGCCCTGGAGGACATGCTGCAGGCCCTGAAAGCCCAGGCTAGGTGAGTGTGAGTGTGGGTACATGGAGACGCTCCCTCTGCAGCTGGAAGCAGGGCAGGTGGACTTTCTCCTCTTGCCTTCCAGCAAGCCGACCTCTGAGGTGGTCAGTGAGTACTCCCGCAAAGTGGACTTTCTGAAAGGGATGCTGCAGGCTGAGAAGCTGGTAAGCATGCCCTGGGACCCCCCCTCAGTCTTCACTCAGGTTCCCAGGGTCCCCAGGACATGGCCCTCCAGGGACCTGTCTTCCCATGTTTCTCCAGACCTCTTCCTCTGAGAAGGCGCTAGCCAATCAGTTCCTGGCCCCTGGCCGCGTGCCCACCACAGCCAGGGAGCGGGTGCCCGCCACCAAGACCATTCATCTGCAGTCCCGGGCCCGCTACACCAGCGAGATGCGCAGTGAGCTGCTGGGCATGGTAGGCCTCCCTCCTTATCCCCGGCCACACCTCTGCCTGAACAGAGATAAAAACCTACCAAGCCCACAGCTTCTGCCCTGTATCAGTGGACAGGCCCAGAATGGGCACTGGGCTTTGAGGGATGAATAGGAATTTGGTCAAGGCAAAAACTGAACCATGTCAGGTGAACCCCAAAGTTGACCCCGGAGAAAAATTTGGGTGAGCTTCTTCACTATAAAATATTAGAAATACTTTTCTGAGTACTTGATGCAGGTCAACTCAAGGCAGAAGCAACACTTTTAGGGATGTGTCCAGGTGGGTGTCCATGCCTCTCCCTCTTTCCCACAGGAGTCTTCCAGCGGTGAGTCCCATGGACAGGACAGGACTGGACTGTGTCCTGCTGCTCCGCCCTCTCACCGGCCTGCCTCCCTTGCTCTGGCCCCTCCCCGCCACCCAGGCTGCTACCCACCACCTCAGACCTGCCCAGCCCCCTTGGTCTTGCTCAACCCAGGCAGAGGCTCTCCTGGAGGCATCTGTGAGACCCTAGAAAAGACTGAGAGAGGAGGTGGTCCTCTGAAGAGAGTACTGGGCACCCCAGCCCACAGGCCATTGCTAGTCCACAGGGAGGGACCTGCATCATCCGGAACCAGTGAGGGGAGAGGGGTGGGCAAGAAAGGCCTTCCGCCAGCGGGCATTCTGGCTGGGGTTTTGAAGCCCGGCCCACAGTGGCACAGCGTTCTGGGTGGAAGTGAGGCACAGGTCAAGGCCATGGGGTGGCCACGGGAAAGCCGACCCTCTTCCTGCTTTGCCTCTTTTGCTTCCAGAACCTGAGATGGACTTGAGGAAGAGAACGTGAGTCAAATGAGGGGGGAGAGGGTGAGCTGGATGACCTGGGGCCCTCGAGATACCACTAAAGGGTCCAAGTTCCCCAGCCTGCTGGCTGCCTACCCTCCCAGCCACCCAACAACCTGCCATTCAGCCACTCTGTTGTCGCCCAGGACCTATCCCTATCCCCGATGTTCTTCCCCTTAACAGTGGGGGGTCCAGTCCCGTACAGGAGTGAGAGGGCGCCTGGACCTTGGGGACAGCATAAGTCAATCTCCTCATCTCTTGTCATTCTGGGCATCCACTGACTTGGGGGCCAGTGGGGTGCGGGGACCCAGAACCACAGAGGAGAAGCAGTCAGCAGCAGATCTGGACCTCGTCCTCCAGCGACACCAGGACCTGCAGGACAAGCTTGCAGAGGAGATGCTTGGCCTCGCTCGCAGCCTCAAGACCAACACACTGGCTGCTCAGAGTGTCATCAAAAAGGACAACCAGGTGGGGACGGTGGGGACCACAGGAGGGGCTGGGTGTTGCTGGCTGGTACAAGTTCAGTGAAGCCCAAGGGGCCACATTCTTAGCAGAGAACACAGTGTCAGCAAGGGTGAAATTCAGGACCCCCAGAGAAGTTACCCGTGGCCCTCTGGTTGACATGCTCGCCACCTGGCCCACAGACCCTGTCACATTCCCTCAAGATGGCAGACCAGAACCTGGAGAAGCTGAAAATGGAGTCAGAGCGGCTGGAGCAGCACGCCCAGAAGTCAGTGGACTGGCTGCTCTGGGTCATGCTCGTCCTCGTGTGTTTTGTGTTCATCAGCATGATTCTGTTCATCCGCATCATGCCCAGGCTGAAATAAACAGCACCGCCAGCTGCAGGCTGTGCCCTCCGTGTCCAGCAGGGTGGGACGCATCCGCCCAGGGCCCAGGCTGCAGGAGCTTGGGGCCAAGCCTATGACCGGAGTTGGATCTCCAGGACCCACAGGATGAAAGGAGAGAACTGACTCCTGCAGATTGTCTCTCTCTTCCATGTGCACACTGTGTGTGCACAGACACATGCAGAAATAAAATCATAAAGAAACTAAACGGGAAAAAATAAAACATCTATGAAAATATACCTTAGGGACTAGGGAAGCCATTCAGTCAGTAAGAGTGCTTGCTGCTCAAGCATCCCCAGAGCTTACTAGCCAGCCAGCCTAGCCTAAGAAACCCGACCTGCAGGTTTAGTGAGAGACCCGGTGTTTTAAAGCAAGGTGGAGAGCAAGAGGTAGACGCTCACAACCTGCTCTGACCTCCATATGTGTGCATACCCACAGACAAGAAATACACTTTATAAGTTACTGGGCTGGAGAGATAGCACAGCGTTTAAGAACACTGGCTGCCCTTGCAGAGGACCTGCATTCAATTCCCAGAGCCCATATGGTGGCTAACAACCAGTCCCAGGAGAATCTGACTCTTCTGACCTCCATGGGTATTCCACAACACGGTGCACTTACATCCGTGCAGGCAATACACTCATATACATAAAGTGTTTTTTTAAAAAATATATGAATTACTAGCCAAGCATGGTGGTGCACTCAGGAGGCAGAGGCAGTTGGATCTCTGTGAGATCGAGCCTAGCCTGGTCTACACAGGGAGTCCCAGGCCAGCTGAGGCTACGGGGAGACACTGGCTAAAGAAAAAAGACACACATACACGGAGGCAGAGGCAGGTGAATCTGAGTTCCAGGCCAGTCTGGGCTACACAAGAGTGCTCTGTCTCAAAAAAAAAAAAACAAAAAATTAATTACTAAAACATCTAAGTCAAGTTTGCTAAAACTACCCGAGTGTGAATCAGCTCCAGGGTTGAATGAATTCGGGAGTGGAGCGGCAAGTGGTCAGGCCCCGCCCCCGTCCCGCCCCGCCCGCAGGTCAGCCCTCAGCTCTGGCACAGCCCGCAATCAGGCGCGTTTCCTGTTGCAGAGCGGGGCGCAGATCCCCGGCACTGAGACAGGTGACACCGGGCGCTGTCGCCCGTGTGACTCGCGGGCCGGGGAACGGGGGCTCCGCCGGGTCCTGATCCTGGGCCGAGGCGCCAGGGCGGGGATCGCCTCGATCGGCCCCAGGGACATCTCGAAGCCCGGGATCTGTTGCACCGCGTCCTTCCGGGTTCCGAAGCGGAGGCGGAATCTGCGCTGCGCAGCCAGCCAACCGCGTGCGTTTATGCAAACAGACGCCTCGCGGTGACGCAAGCCTCGGGCGGTGCGCTCCTCACGGGTCCGAAGCTGAGGGGCGGAGCCTGGGTTGCGCCGCTAGCCAACCGCGCGCCTCTATGCAAATAGGGCCCAGGCGCGATCCGGGCCCTCCGGTCCTGCTCAGACCCCGGCGGAGGCCCGCGCGCTCCAGCGGTGATACCGCCCGCCGTTCGCGCCTCGCCGCCGGGGGACGCCCGAGCGCCGCGGCCTTGCGCATGCCCGCTCTGGAGCGCCCGCAGCCCCTCACGGCCCGCCCCGGGGCCCCGGTGAGTCACTTTGGCGTCTCCGGGTCGGGGTCCCCGTTTCCGGACGCCCCTTAACCCCGATCCCCTCCTTTGAGCAGTCGCTGCTGCCTGGAGGTCCGGAGCTCAGCGCCCGTCGCCCGCAGTGCCAGCCGGGGCTGGAGGAGCTCCGGCTGAGGCCCCGGAGGATCGTGTTTGCGGACGAGCTGCGCCCCCAGGCCCCACTGCACCCCGAGAAGCCCCCCGGAGGTCGGGGGGTGCCTGACTACGAGCTGTGAGTGCCCGTTTGCGTCTTCATGTGTATGAGCAGGTCTGGTCATTGTAGCCCAGGCTAGCCTCAGGTCATGATCCTCCTGCCTCAGCTTCCAGAGGCATGGGGTATGATAGCAGGTGCACCTGGGAATAGGAAGGGGTCTGAGGCCCCGGCTTTGATGAATTAGGGTTTACAGAGTGGGGTAATGGTGGTGGGGGTGGGGATGGTATGGTGGACGTGGGGGGCATTCTGAGGCTGGATCCAACACGGGCAAAAGCCCACTGAGTGAAAAAACGGTTCCCTTCGTTGCTCCCTAACCTTTCAAACCCGGTAGGAAGTACCCAGCACTGAGCAGTCAGAGTGCCAGGAGCTGCTACGCAGCCGTGTTCCACGACCAGTACGGGGAGTTCTTGGAGCTGCAACGACAACTGGAGGGAACGCAAGCCAAGCTCCAGCAGCTAGGAGCCCTGCTGACATCACTGCCTGCACCTCGAAGCCAGGTTAGCGCTGCAGCCCCACAGCCTCCAGGACACCCCATTCGAGGGCCCCTTCCGGAACCCTTCTCAGCCTCAGTTTCTCCGTCCTTCCTGGGCCCCACGCTCCTGAGTCCCTTCTTTCACCTCACCTTTGCAGAATGAGGCTCGAGTGGCAGCTCGTGTCTGGAGGGAGTTGGAGAAGAAGCGCATGGTGAGTGGAGGCGGGGCCACGGCCTCAGCTGGGCACCTCTGATACCACCCTGAGCTGGACTGAGAACAGAAAGCTCGGGGGCATAAGGAAAAGGGCTGAGCAGCTTGAGGGTCTCGGGGAGAGTGCTGTGAGGACTTCCTTGGCTCTCCTCCTCCCAGGATCCTGGTTTCCTGGAGAAGCAGGCCCGATGTCGATACCTGAAGGGTAAACTGAGGCACCTCAAGGCCCAGATCCAAAAATTCGATGACCAAAGGGACAGCGACAGCAAAGGCTCTGTGTACTTCTGAGTGTTCTGGCGATCCACTGGCTGGCCCCTTCTCTGGGGCCCAACTCTGACCCCATGGAGACCCTGGCCTCACTTCTAGAGGAATTTCTCAGAATCCCATAGAGTAAACATGGGTTAAACACCTACTGTGTACAACTTCCTAAAAGCATCTTCCCAATTTAGAGTGGGTAATGAGACTCAGAGGCCTGCTCAGGGTCTCAGATGGGGGCATCATGGGGAGCAGGAAGCTCATGAGTTAGAAGTTTCTGTAAGTGCTCTGAGGGAGGCTTGGGGGTAGACCCCTGGAACCAGAACCCCTACCTGAGGCTTCCTGGGGAATTCAGTGGTGCAGTGCTAGAGACTTGCCTGAAGGGGGCACAACTCTCCAAGGACACCCTGTTTCCAGCTTGCCAACGTTTGCCTGGCCTGGAGGGAGGGCCGCCATCCTACCTTGGAGGGAGCGCTGCACAGGTGCCAGGCTTCCTGCTAGGCTGTGTGGCACTGGGACAGATGCTCTCCGTGCTCAGCCTGATTTCGCCCTAGTCTAGGGAATATATTCCTGGGCCCAGCTGGACAGCCAGTCCACAGCCAGTCCCTGTAAACTACAGGGTATCTCCGGAGACCGGCAGGGGTCGGGTTTTGTAGGAAAACTAGGAGCTCAGTTGGCTGAGCACAGATTTGGTGACTCCTTAAGAGCTGAGTCCTACTCTCTGGCTCCTTCCCCACCACACACCAACTCAGTTAAGTCCAAGTCTGCCCCACCTTTCAAATGCCTATTGAAACATTTTTTTGATTGATTTTTATGTGTATGAATGTCTTGCCTGCACTACATGCACGCAGTGCCCATGAAGGCCAGAAGAGGGTGTTGCATCCCCTAGAGCTGGAGTTAAAGATAGGTTGCCAGCTGCCATGTAAGTCCTGGGAACCAGACCTGAGTCCTCTGCAAGAGCAGCCAGTGCTCTTAATCACCGAGTGTCTCTCCAGCCCTCCACATGCCAGTTTTAGAAATGGAGATAATTTAAGTTACTTATGACCAGAAATTGAATTCAGATGGATCTAAACATAAGAGGACGGGTCTGAGATCATAGACTAAGACACCTAAGGGTTTCAGGTGGGCTTGATCCAGGTGTCTTGGGAACTTCTGTATCTGGACTTGCACTCCCCAACAGGACTGGGGCCTGGGTTCTACCAGCAGTGCAGTAGAAAGGGGAGACTGGACAAGTAGGAAATGTCTTTATTATTGGCCATGATTTACTTTCATGTAGTGTTCACAGGACCCTCGCGGTCTACACTGCCGCTGTCTAGCTGCAGCAGCCCCTGCAGACACCTGGCCCGTGCCCATCCCTCCGAGGCACCACCACACTGGCTCAGGACGCACAGTCCACCCTGGGAGGGGTGTGAGGGCCCTGGTGAGGCAACTCTTTTTGGTTTCGTGATCATTTAAAAAACAAAGACAAACATTTCACAGTCTTTAAAAACAGAATCAGTCTCAGCAAAGAGGCCAGGGTCCTTCTCCCCGGGTCCCGTGAGGTCCCAGCATCCACGCACGTCTCGAGGGGTCAGTCACTGGCTGGAGCCGTAGGGCCAGTTGAAGGCACTCCCCGACAGTAGCATGTCCCGGATGAGCGTCTCGATGGGCGTCTTGCCCACCAGGCGCATGAAGAAGAGCTGTGAGATGAGGGACGCGGGCACCGCGCGGAGGGCGGGCAGCCGCAGCAGCAGGCGGCCGAAGCGCTGGGGCTGCGACGGGTACTGGGCGCGGACGTACTCCGTGAGGGCCACCTGAGCCTTCTCCTGAAGGCTCTCCACGTGGGCTGGGTCCGAAAGGCCGCAGGCATCTGATGGGCACACGGCAGGGCAGTCACACTGGGGAAAGCAGGGCCAGGGGCTACGGGGATCGCTGGACACACCCTTGGGGACAGGCACTGTGAGCCAAGATGGGACCCAGGGCACAAATGGAGTGAGTGGAGTCCACCCTTCGGAGACACGAAGGTGGCTTCGTGTGATGACAGCATGGAAGACAGCTTAGGACTAAGAACCCCCAGGGGACCAGCTGGGGAGGCTAGTACTAGGGGCTTGAAGGGAAGAGGAGGGCTGCAAGCTGGATGGGCACCAACGGTGCTGTACAGGGTCAGCCCCGCCCTGAGAGGGCCCTGGAACCACCTGCTAGCCCAGTCTCCCAAAACTCCATCAATCTGGAGGCCCTGGGTCAGTGGAGGGGTGGTGGTCAGGATCAGGCAGTGGGGGCGGGCTGGAGCCTAGACACACCTTTTACTTATTGGGGTGGGGATTGGACAAAGTCTAGGTATATAGCCAGACTGTCTGGACCTGGCCACTCCCCTGCCTCAGCGCACTCAGAGCTGGGGTGATGGGCCTGTATCCCCACACCACCACCCACTTCCATGAGGAGTGGAGTTCCAGGGCCCAGCTTAGGTCTCTAGGGAACGCTGCATGACCCACTTCATCCTCCCCCACCCGCACCAACGCCGAGTGACCCCTGCAGTGTGTGGAGTGGAGCCTAACTCCTGACTTCCTGTGTCCCCACCCAGGGGTCATGGCGTGGGAGCAGAGTGGCCCTGTGGGGCGTGACCTGGGGATATCACAGGGGATATGGAATGTCCCTACATCAGAAGCAGGGCCCAGAGCGCAGCCAAGGGGCCGTGGCCTGGGCGGGGCAGGGCGCTGGGGGCGGGGCCTGTGGCGGCTAGAGGTGTGGCCTGGAATAAGGCCGACTGGAAACGTAGCCCTCCTAGGTCACTGCAGTGAGGCTGGGGCGTGCCCTACGGTGTGTCCCCTGGGCTCTTAGGGGACGTGTTCCCTGGGGCGGGGGCCGCCGGTGAGCTGTCCCGGGAGCCCCCGTGGGCGTCTGCGCCCACTCACCCGGCGTGAAAAGCGCGATGGCCTTGAGGCAGCCGTACTCCGCGGCGTCCACCTGCAGGCGGCCCAGCTTGTCCACTTGCTCCTGGAAGGCGCGCACCTGGTCCATGAAGGCCACGGCGCGCTCCGCGGCCATGGGCGCGGCGTGCAACCCGGCGGCGGCCAGCAGCGGGGCGGTGTGCAGCGGCAGCGCGGCCTGCGCGGCGTTCAGCACGAACAGCTCGCTCCAGCTGAGCCGCAGCAGCGCCACCTGGTCCGCGGGCGGCAGGTCGGGGAAGAAGGGCGCGTGGCGGGCCCACTCCACCGTGCTGAACAGCAGGCGGGCCGCCAGCTCGCACACGTTGTCGATGCCCAGCACGGCGCCGCCGCCGCCGAAGCGCCCGGCCGGGTAGGGCTCGGCCCGCAGCAGCTGCGCGATCAACTCGGACACCGGCGGCCCCGGGAACAGCTCGGCGGGCAGCGCGGAGGGGGGGCTGGACGACGCCGCGGCCGGGAGCGCGTGCGGGATGCGGCCTCGCTGCACCGCTGCGAGAGAGGGCGGTCAGCGCCGGCACAGGGCGCACCCCCAACCCGCAGCGCCGTCCCGCCGCGCAACAGGCGGGGGGCGGGCGGGCGCGGGTCACCTGGACCCGGCCCCCCTCTAAACCTGGCTGAGTGGACCCCCAAACCCGAAGCACCCCTTCCTGCACACACCCATCACCCATCCGACCCACCGTCCAGCGCCGCCCCCTGAATCTCATCACCTTTCCCTGCAACAATTCGAGTTCAGGCTGGGGCCTGGAAGCTGCATCTATCAGTCACCGAGGACTCAGAGCTGGTACCTGAGACCACAGCTAAGACAGCCTGGGGGTGGTTTTGTGGCTCTCAGTTCCAGAGTTGGGAGTAGAGCCTGGCAGAGCGCAGCTGCCACTTCTAGGCTAGCCCTTGGTGAGCACACCTGTCATCCCAGCCCTGGGGAGGTGGAGGCAGGAGGATCAGGAGGCCGAGTCCAGTCTCAGCTCCAGAGTAAGTTTGAGGCAGGCCTGGGCTACATGAGCCTCAAAAAATTACAAAAAAGAACCACAGCTTATCTGGGTTATGTCCTCAGTTACTAGGGAAGGGGCAAGAGCTTCTTCCCAAGCCATTTCTGGCACAGGCAAGACACTTGGGCGGGGAGGCAGGAGAAGGCTACTGAAAGCACAATGCCCAGCTGGCAGGCTGGCTGGCTGGGTGAACTCCAGGGCAGTCTACGGGGCACCATCACCCATAGGTCTGATCAGAGCCAGGGATTCAGGGGACGTGGGGAGGAGCCTGCCCACACATCATAGAAACAGGGGTCTTGGGGCCACAAGTCAGAATCCTCCAGTGGTCCTCCCAGCTGCCTCTGGGCTCCCTGGATGGAGACTCCACCTTCCAATCCTCCCTCACCCACCTCACCTGCTCCCACCCCACTGCCCTGGCCTGCTTCCTCAGAACCCTTCCCAGCTGCCACCTCTGCCTCCCTGCCCCATCCTTCTCCTCCTCTCCCTCCTCCTCCTCTCCTTTCTCCTCCTCCTCCTCCTCTTCCTCCTCTCCCTCCTCCTCCTCTATTCAGTCTAGACTATAGTTCAAATGTGACCCACAGTCTTAGCAATCCAGTACAGCGTCACCAATCTTCTGTGCCTCAGTTTCCTCATATGTCAAATGCAGAAGATAATGGTGGGAACTGAGCACCTGAGAATCTATACAACTTGCTTAAACTAGTTCCTGCCACTCAGGAAGTGCTGGGTAGACAGTAATTCCAGGCAAGAACTATTTATTGGAGCACCTACTGTGTATGAAACCGTGGCCCAGGTCCTGGAAATGTGCCTTTGGAGGCATAAGTTTCAGAGCAAGGCAGGTAGTGTGGAATCAAAGGGCCAGGCGGTGCATCTGGGAAAGGCTTGGGGAGGAACTGGCCAGGTGGGGAGGCTGGGAGGTGTTTCGGGGAGCCAGGATGTGTCTGGGGAACCATGCCACGTCTAGAAAAGCTGGGCAGAGTCTGGGGGAGCTGGAGGGTGTCTTAGGGAGCTGGACTGTGGGGAAAGAGCTGGCAGTGTCTGGAGGAGCTAGCACACGTCTGAGGGAGCGGGTGGTGTCTGGGAAGCTGTGTAGAGGCTGATGCTGAAGGCCCTGGATCCTGAGTTGTGATTGCAGAAGTTTTTGCCCCCAAGACAGGATCACAGGCTGAGATTTGAGACCTATCAGACTTGCCATGAACAGACAATAGATGCAAAAATCCAGGATGGGGGGCAAGGGCAAGAATCACCCTCAAACTTAAAGGGACCAAAGGGTCAAATCAAATAAGATGTGTCTAAAAACAAATTAACAACAACAAAAAGTTTCACTAGTACCTAGGCTAACTTTGACCTCAGTTCCTCCTGCCTCAGTCTCCTGAGTATGGGGATGACGAGCCTGTGCCACCACACCTGACTCCCCAGGTTTGACGCAAAAGCCTTTCCCAGGCTCTCTTTCAGTGGCCCCATAAGAAGTACTCAACGTTCAAGCAGGAGACACTGAAGTGAGGTTCGAGGAAGGACTTCCAGCCTGGCCCAGGCTACAGCATGAAGCCCCACACAGGTCCCCAGAGCTCCCGGCCCCCAGGGCTCTGAAAGGCTGCCTGGAGGTTCCACTTGAATTCTGGGAGGGGCCTGATAGAACCTGAGGCCTAGATGTCCTACATGTCCATCCACCTGGGAAGGGACAGAAAGCCAGGCCTCCCCCTCAGCCTCTGGCCATGATCTGGCCAGGTCCTGCCTTGGGCAAACAGAGCACAGGGTGGAGGGAGGATAAGTCAAATACAAAAAAAGATCCCAGTTCAGAAAAGGGCAGGAGGGTCCCGGGGGCCGGGGGCCGGGAAGGCAGGGCAGAGAACGCTGGCTGGCCCCGCCCACCCCCGACTCCCAGAGCCGCGCCGCGGTCACTCACCCTCCTTGCGCATGCCCACCCGGAAGCACTTCTTGAGGCGACAGTACTGGCACTGATTCCGGTGGTGCTGGTCGATCTGGCAGTCACGGTTGGACCTGGGGACACACAGAGGCCAGGGTTCCCTGTGATTCTTCCACCCTCCTCCCTATGAACTCCCAAGAAACCAGTAGGGGCTCCCTGAACTGGGGAGGGGGGAACACAGGGGTGTGGCAACTCAGTTTGCAAACCTGCAAAGAGCAACCAGATCTGATGGATGCAGGTGGCTGCAATTCTCCTGAAAGCTGATGGGCACTCTCAGGAGGGTACTTGCGAACTGGCTCTGGAGGAGTGAACAGGAGTTCCCCGGGAGGGGCGGGCAGGAACGGAGCAGCCGTGTGTGGCAGAGGATACCGTAGACTGGATGTGAAAGGAAACTGAGCAAACTGGTGGGATGAAATGTTTTCACTTTACTTGATTCCCATCAAGCCAAGTGCCGGCTGTGACTGGGTCGCAGCACTGTGGGGTCCTGACATGACAGCGCCAGGTGCCACCCTACACAAAAGTCCCTGGGCCCAGGAGTTCTGGGAGTTTCGGGGGGGCAGCCTCAAGGCCTCTGTCTGGGGCTTTGGGAGGTGGCCTCAAGGCCCCAGCCCTGCTTTGGCCACCCCAAGGAGGGGCAGCCAGAGCCCAGACACAGCAGGAACAAAGCCAACAGCCATGTGAGCAGTGGGAGGGCCAACCAGAGCAGCCGGGCAGAACTGGGCCAGAATGGAGCTCTGTTCAGGGGAGGCTTGCCTCCACTTCCCCAGCCATACCCCCTGGTTAAAAACAGCAACCACAAAACGCAGTAAGTTCTGTAATTATCTTACCTAAGGAGTACAAGCTCTGTCCAGTGGGGCGGCCTAATTCTGCCCAGTCCCCCAGTTGAGGCGACCACCTCAACTTTGGTTGTTTTGAGACAGAGGGGGGTCTCACTATGTTGCACAGGCTGGCTCACTCCAGGGCTCCAGCCATCCTCTGTCCCTGAGCTAAGGAGCTGGGTGTGGCACGGACTGGCCATTTCCAGTGCTTTCTGATGACAGCCATGCCCACTCACACATCAGCTGTGGCTGTCTACGGCCTCAACCCAGCTCCTCATACTTGTCCTGAACTGCGTCTGGGTGGCGTTGCTTAGACTGCACCTCCTGATGCCCCCATTCTTGAGTCACCTAGACCCTCGCTGCTGGGGGCTGGTCTCTCACCTCTGAGGTTCAGAGACACACCACAACAGGTCACACAGCACAGGTTTCAAAGAACCCGTCAGGCCTTGCTGCCCCTGAGAGCCACCGTCAGGGAGCACAGGGGACCCCAAACCTGCCCCAGCCTCCTTCACAGTCTCCAAAGGCCCAGCCAGAGCCAGCACTTACTCCAGACACGGAACGAGGACAAAGTCGGATGGCCCAGTTACGGCCACAGTTGGGGGATGGGAGAGGTCAAGCCAGGCCACCTTCATGGGGCCCTGCCCCTGGACCTTCAGGAGGCCAGATCCCCACCAAAGCAGTGTTCCACTGGCAGATCCTCCAGGGAACACTCTTGAGTCACATCCCCCTGCTAAGCTCAGCGCCCAGGACTCTCATGTGTGACCCAGGGGCCCCAGGGACCACTCTGGGCCTCAGCTCTGGGTATCTGGGAAACCGGGTTGTCTTTCTTTCAGAGACCCCATAAGTTCCTGGGGTTGCACAGCCCAGCTCCTGAAGCCTGTTAAGTGCTCTGGACACCCCAACCTCTTTTGCAAGGAACCTTCTGTCCCCTGCCGCAGCCAGTAGGCGAGGCCACGCCCTGCTTGCCCCGAACAGGGGTCCTCCAGCGTGGCCCCTCCGGAGCGCATCTCCCACCGGAGTCTGCCTCAGAGTCGCCCCAAAGTTGAAAGGATTGTCCCAGGGCCCGAGGCGGCTCCAGCCTTGGGTGGGGGGTGCGGTCAATTCCGGTGGCCTTGCTGGCCCTCCAGCGGCGGCTTCCGGTGACCCAAAGCCCCGAGTGAGCACAGGGGCTTCCCTGGGGTGGGAAGGCTCAGCTCCCATACCCCTGCGAGGGCGGCCCCCCAACCGCCGGTGGCCACGGCGACTTTGGAAGTGATATTTGACCCAAGGGCGGCCGTATCGATCCGCGCGGCCCAGACAATGGCCCCTGGACGCTGCCAGCCCAGTGGCGCAAGTTCCACCTCTGATTCCCACGCGTGACGAGTCCCCACGAGAAAGGGGCGGCCTGGGGGCGTGAAAGGGGCCAGAATTCCCACTCCGGACAGTACCCACGACCCTTCCCCACGCGGCAGGAACCAGCTCCCCAGGGGAGGAAGAGAGTACTAAAGATCATCTGCTGGGGGGGGGCACCTGCATGTATGCAGCGCCAACTGTATACCGGACCACAGCAAAGGCCGTGCTGGTGGCGTGGGGCACGGATGCAGCGCAGGGAAGGTCAGCGCCAGGCCCAAGGTGACCGAGCTCGGGGCCGGCAGGGTGTCCGCGCGTGGGGCTCACCTGCAGGTGTAGCTCAGGTTGCGGCGGATGCTGCGCTTGAAGAAGCTTTTGCAACCCTCGCAAGTGAACACGCCGTAGTGCTTCCCGCTGGACCGGTCCCCGCACACCACGCAGTCCACCTGCAGCCCGGGCCGCTCTTCGTCGCCGGGATCCGCATCGCTGGCCGCCCCAGGAGGCGACGCCGAGTCTTCCTCGGTCGCGCGTGGGTAGTTTCCACCCGCCTTGTCCACGCCGTTTGTGTCGCCTCCGGGGCCGCCCCAGCCCCCGGTCACCATGGCCATAGCCCCCGGGGGCGGCGGGGTCCGCGTGGGGTGAAAGTCAGTCCCCTGCGGGCGCGCTTAGCAACCCGAGGGTTCTCCGCTACCCCGCGCGCATGCGGGGCGCGCGCGGGGGTCTCCGATCGCACCCCCAGAAAAAGTTTTGCAGCAACTTCCTGCGGCCGGTCCGCGCGCCCTGCAGGAACTGGTCGGGCCGGTTCCAGGCCAACTTTCCCACGCGTGCCCGCAGCCGACGGGGCCGCGCTAGAGGCGCGGGTCAGGGGCTCCCGGGCCCCGTGGCCCGGAGTCCTGGGGTCCCGGCGGGGACGTGCGGGCCATGGCTCGGGTCGGGGCAAAGTTTGGCCGCAAGTTGCGCGGCGCGGGGGAGGGACGTGCGCGCGTGGCCGCGGGGCCCGGGTGCGCGCGGGGCGATAGGGCCCGGTGGGGAGTGCGGCGCGCGGCCTGCCCTCTCCCGCCTGCCCGCCGAGGCCGCGCGGCCTGGGCCTGCGCTGGGCCCGAGCCTCGGCCTCGCCTGTGGCGCTCGCCGCCAGCCCCGCGCTGCGGCCGGCCTGACACCCAGCGTTCCATCGGCGGCCGGGGGCGGGGCGGGGCGCGCGGCCGGGGGCGGGCGCTGTTGCCCCGGCGACGGCCGCCCTTATAAGGGCATGGGGTGTCCGCGCGCGCCCGCAGCCTGGCCGGCGGGAGGGACGGAGGCGGAGCGCGGCTGACCCTCCCCCACGCTGCCCTTAACCCCTGCGCGCCCTGTGCGGTGGCCGGGGCCATACACTAAGCACTCCCGCCGAGGCCCGTGGAGCGGGGTACCCGGTACTCGGGGCCCTGCACCCCGGGGCCCTGCAGCCGAGGACCCAGCACTCCAGGGACCCTGCAGCCAGGGATTCTGCAGCCCTGGGACTCTGCACCCCGGGGACCCTGCGGCCGGGGACCCTGCGGCCGGGGCACGCCCCTGCGCCGCGTACGCAGACGCACGCACACACTGCTTTGCACGGCGGATTGTGCTTGCTCCCTCTTCCAGAAAGTCCCTGTGGCCACCCCGCCCCCGCCGCTCTCTGCTCCGGTGAACACCTGGTGCCCAGATCCCCCAGGGACGGGATGTGGCCTTCAGAAGTGGCCCGCCAGGCTAGGAGGTCAAGGGGTCCTCCTCCTTTCACATGAGGAGGCAGGGCGCCCTTCGCCCCTCCAACGTGGCCGGAGCTGGCGAGGAGGCCCGGCCCATCTCTGGGGCCTGTTGTCCCCGGCTCCCCTCATTTCCTTTTCTTTCTGTGTTTTACAGAAGGCTTGGCTTGGCCACCGGCTGGACCGCAGATGTCTTCTGGCTCCCTGGAGCCCCCCAGCTGCCGACACGCCTCCAGTCCTCCTGCTCCCTTCATTAGACTCAGGCTTTCCTGGAGCAAGCATTTATTAAGCACTCTTTGTGTGCATAGCTTCTCCGAGGCAAATATTTAGTAAGCACCCTTTCACGTGCACAGCAGGCTAGACCTGGCTTTGGACCTGTTAACGGTTAACCCGCTGGAAAAGTCTGGCCAGAGGTGACCTTTCACCCGGAGTCAGGCAGGTTCTGCCGGCCAGGCCTGCTTTGCCTCCCGCCCAGGCAGGGTGTGTGTGGACACCAGAGCAGGACAGAGGTCCCTGCCCTCCGCTCTTAGCCCTCTTCCCCCTCCCGGCTCATCAGGGGCCTGGTGCAAAGTCCTCTCCACAAGATGAGACCTGCATGTAGACAGGCACTTTGAGATCCAGCAACGCTTACAGGCAAATGGAGGTTCAGCCTTCCACTTCTGGCCCCCAGCCCTGGACCTTGTACTCACCTGGTCTGTCTGGGTGTAACATGAATACCTTACAAAAGAGAGAGCAGGGAGGACCAAGGCTAGACATGAGCAAGGATGTCCCAGGTATTTTATTAGAGTGGGTTCTGTCTTACTGGGAGCAAAACCTAGGTGGGCCTAAAGGATACTTAGGTTGGGGACCATAGTTGGTTATTCCAGCAAGGGCATGGGTCCTTAGCACCCGATCTGGACTAGTCTGAAATCTTTGATGGGGGAATCTCAGAGAAGGAATTTAGGAGGGAAACAAAGCTCCGCATAGGACTGAGGAGAGGAGCTGGGGGGAGGGAAGCTGGTCTGGGAGAGGGAACCTCGAAGGAACTGATGGGCTCCAGCCCAATCCCAGCAGCCATGCTGCCCCCTAGCTCTTGGGGCCCAACTGAGGGTGGGTGGAGCCTTGACCCCCACCCCCACCCCTGCCCATGGCCCCGAGGTGACATTTGACCTTGTGGCTGCCTTGGACAGAGGGACAAAGGCGCCTGGGCCCATCTGCTGCCCTGGCCCTGTGGGAACGGCTAGACACTGCTGGGGCAGCCTGGGAACCTGCCCTGCCCCGGCACCAGGCGACCTTGGCTGACTACCAGTGAGCTCAAGAACCGAGGGTTGAGATGGGCTGCCAAGATGGCTCAGTGGATGATGCCTGAAAACCTGAGTTTTGTCCCAAGGACCCTCTACTTCAGTTTCCCTGATCCTTGAAACCTTGCAGAATGGAGGACCCACAGGCCACGAGCCCTAGCCCTTGTCTGGAGGGGGAACTGAATTCTCCCAGAATTTTCCACTCCCATTTGGGAGTTAGAGCCCCAGCTGTGGATTCACACTGCCCCGGCCAGTGTGGCTGTGCCCTGAGCGCCACACATTACTCAGGTGTGGCTGGGTCTGGTAAGAAACCTAATCCTAGTCTAGGGTTTCAGCCTTACTCAGGAGCAGACAGCCAGCCTCCCATCCCGGACCGAGGTGACAGTGTGGCCCATGCAGGCTGCTCGAACCCCCGACCGACCACCTCCGGTAGTTCCCAGCTTCCCAGGCCATCATGAGTTCCTCTCCCCCAAAGTATAAAGCATCAGTGGCACCCTGGGTACCTTGACACCACCTTAACATTTTTTTTTTAACTTTATGTGTATGAGTATTATACCTGCATGTGTGTTGTGCAGTGCCTGAGGAGAATAGAAGAAGGTGTTGCATCCCCTGGAACTGGAGTTCAAACAGTTGTTGGCTGCCATGTGGGTGCTGGGATTTGAACCCAGGTCTTCTGAAAGAACAACCAGTGTTCTTAGTCACTGAGCCATTTCTCCAGTCCCGAGCCCTGTTTGTTTTCATTTATTATTGTGTGTGTGGATGTGCGCACCATGTGTGTAGAGGTCAGAGGAGAGCTCTGCAGAGGCAGTTCTCTCCTTCCATCTTTATATGGGATCCAAGGATTGAACTCACAGCAAGTACCTTTGCCTGCTGAGCCATCTCATTTTTATTTTATTTACTTTTGGGAGGAGGTCTTTTTGAGACAGGCTCTCCCTGTAGCCAGAGCTAGCCTGGAACTCACTATGTAAACCAGGCCGGCCTTGATCTCACAAAGTCTGCCTGTCTCTGTTCTTGAGTGCTGGGATTAAAGGCTGCACCATGACACCTGGCCTGTTTATTCACTTGCTTATTCATTTATTTTTTAATATTTTATTTATTATTGTGATTATATGTCTATGAGTGTATTGTCTGCATTATGTCAGTGTAGCCATGGCAATGCCTGAAGAGGTCAGAAGAGGATGTCAGTGCCCCTGGAACTGGAGTTACAGACAGTTGGCAGCTGCCATGTGTGTGCGGGGAATCCAGCCTAGGCTCTCTACAAGAGCAGCCAGTGCTCTTAGCGACTGAGACATCTCTTCAGTCCTTTCATTCATTTTGAGGACAAGGTCTCACGTAGCCCAGGCTGGCTTCACAGTCACAGACCTTAAACTCAGTGCTGGGATTACAAATGCGCATAGTAAAGTCCCAGGTTTACATGGGGCTGGGATGGAACCCAGGGCCTGGTGCACACTAGGCAGGTAGTCCATCAGATGATCCTGGTCGCATTCCACTTTGTTGTTGTTGTTGTTCTCAGCTCTTTGCAGGAGCCTCGTGAAGTTTTGGTAAAGGCTGGAGATAGAAATCTGGTATTGCACATGCTCAGTAACTTCTGGGGCTGGGAATTCAAGCCCTCACGCATGCCCAGCAAGTGCTGGACCTCTGGCCACAGCCCAGCCCTATGTGTCATCTAAATGCCCGTCCCAAAGCCCTTTGGGATTCCTCCTTCCCTGCTGTCTGCCCTGAGAAGAAGCACTACCCCACGCCTGACCGTGAGCCTCCTGCCTCAATCTCCACTTGGGAAGAGTCAGGCCAGACCCAGCCCCTCGAGCAAGGTGAGCATGGAGGGCAGTGGGGAAGACAGGTCCAGCCACCAGCAACAAAGACGGCGGGTGGCAGATGTCACAAAGGACAGGTTTTCAGACTTCCTTTAGTATTAAGTGTATGCGTGCCTGTGTGTGAATATATGCACATGTGTGTGTGTAGTGCCTATGTGGAGGCCAGAAGAGGGCACTGGAGCCCCTGGAACTGGAGTTCCAGAAGGTGGTCAGCCATCGTGTAGGTGCTGGGAACTGAACCCAGGTCCTCTGCAAGAGCAGCCAGTGCTGTTCCCTCTGATCTGTCTCTCCAGCCCCGTGCCAGGACACTTTATGACTTGTCTGCCTGGCACATGGAAGTTGAGTGTGGGGTCTACAGGAATGTCTCCCCTGGTGGGGGCCCAGGTTTCCCCAAGGCTCTGGCCGTGGCCTCCAGTGCCGCCTGCTCCTCTGCCTGCCTGGCCTGCATCCGAACCATCTGCTGTTCCAATTTCCTGCGTTGCTCTTCCTGCTTCCGGTGGGCTCCTCTGAAGGCCAGGACTAGGGCACTGCAGGGGACAAGATGCCTGGCTGAGCTGGACAGAGACCCCCCCGGACCCCAGGCCCAGACCAACGGCTAGCCTGCTGCCTGTCTTCTGAGGGGGAAGCCAAGGCCCAGAGAGAGCCATGGGGGCTGCTGGGACCGGCTCAGGGCCTACCTGTGGGCCTTGCACAGCTCTCTGTTCAGCTCTGCACTATGAGCCCGTCGGACCCGTCCCTTCTGTGCCATTTGCTCTAGCTGCCGCCGCAGGGATTGCAACTTTGTCTGCAGCTCCAGGGCCCTGCATGGGGAGAGAAAGGCCGACACCACCAGCTCCAAACTGCTCCCTAACCCCATCCGCCTCTGCTGCTCAGACCTGAACACATTTGCATACAGGTGCACACAGTGGCATCTGCTGAATACAAGCTACCCCCCATCCACCCACCCATTCAGCCACTCCTCCGTTCACCCCCCACCCAACCCACCCATCGGAATGACACACACCTGTTGAGAGACGCTGACAGTTCTCGGGACAGGTTCTCAGAGTCCCACACTCTGCCTGTCTGGCCATCTGAGAGGACAGGAGGGCCCTACATGAGGCAGATGGAAGAGGAGAGATTAGGTCCTCGGGTAGTCAGCCCCAGCTGGATGTCACCCAGATGGTGGACAGAATTTTTTAATTATTACATATTTTCTTAATTAAAAAATTTTTATTTTATAAGTGTTTTCCCTACATGAGTATATGTGAACCTACATTGTGCAATGCCTGCAGAGGTCAGAAGGCACTGGATCCTCTGGAGTTACAGACAGTTGTTAGCCACTATGTGGATGCTGGAATCAAACCCCAGTCCTCCACAGGAGCACGTCTGTCCAACCCCAGCCCCTTATTTTTCGATAGGGTCTCATCAGGTAACCCGGACTGGCCAGGAACTCTCTCTATAGAACAGGCTGACTTTGAACTCACAGTGAGCGATCTGCCTGCCTCTGCTTCTGAGTGCTGGGATTAAAGGCAGGCAACACCAAACCTGTCCTTATTTATTTATCCAATCGTCAGTGTACACATATGTGCCACAGCGCACTCATGGGAGTCAGCGGACAAGTTCAGGAGTCTGGCTGCTTTCCACTTCACGGGGCCTGGGGACTGAACTACGCACGGAGCCACTGGAAGGCCCACACCTTGATGCACAAACATTAGTGGGGGCTGAGGGGACGGGCAGGAGGCACGCCGGGCGGGAGTCGCTCCCTCACCTGCGCCCACTCCTCGTCCTCGCTGCTGGCGTCGCCGCTGCTGTCCTGCACCGCGCAGGGCCCCAGGTGCGCCCGCTCCCAGCGGAGCTGCTGCAGGAGCAGCGCGTGCACCGGGCCCTGGGCCCGCAGCGCGGCCTCCCGCACCTCCAGGCCTCGCTTCTCCCGCTTCAGCAGCTGCAGCCGGAGCGCCAAGTCGGCCAGGTTCTCCTGCGAGGACCAGAGTGTTACAGAAGGTCAGGCTTAGGAGACCTGGCTTAGGCCAGTTCTAGAACTTCTCAGACCCCAGAACCTCATCCTTCTCTTTCTTTTTTATAGATTTATTTTATGCCAAGTGTGGTGCACACCTGGAATCCCAGTGCTCAGGAAGCAGGGGCAGGTGGCTCTCTTGTGGGATCAAGGCCAGCTTGGTCTACCTAGTGAGTTCCAGGCCAACTGGGCTACATAGTGAGACCCTGTCTCAACGCCCCCCAATTATTTTATTACTTATATTCTGCATGTGTGTTTGTGTACATGAGTGCGGGTGCCCACAGAGTCCAAAAGAAGGCATCTGACTCTTGGAGCTGGAGTTACCTGTGGCTGTGAGCTGCCCAGTGTAACAGGAACCAAACTTGGGTCCTCTGCAAGAGCAGCCAGCCCTCTTAACTGCTGAGCTGCCTCTCCAGTTCCCAGAACCTTAAAAAAATTATTACACTTACTTATTGTGGGGGGGTGGGTCAGGGGACAACTTGTAGGAGTGGGTTCTCTCCTTCCATCATGTAGGTCACCAGGATCGAACTCGGGTCGTCAGGCTTGGCAGCAAGACTCCTTTACCTGCTAAGCTCTCTCACTGGTCCAATTCTTAAATCTTTATTTTTTTCCCTTTATTCTTTTGAGACATGACCTCACTCTGTCGCTCAGTTGGAGGGCTGGCCTTGATCTCCTGCTCCTGTCTCAACTTCTCAAATGCTAGGATTAGAGGCATGCACCACTGTGTCTGGTTTTGCCTGCTGGCTCATAAGCATGCGTACGTGTGTCTGTGTGTGTGTGTGTGTGTGTGTGTGTGTGTGTGTGTGTGTGGTGTGGGGCTGGAAATCTAGCATGGTCTCAGCATGCCGGCTGAGTGCTTTTCTAAGCTTTTCTAAGCTGCTGGCTCAGCCCTCAGCTCGCTCCTGCCACCCTCATCTGCCCATAAGGGAGCATTTTGGAAAAGCAGATTGTAATGGTTATTTTTTTTTAATGTGTATGAGTGTATTGCCTGAATGTATGTAAGTGCACCTGTGTCGTGCAATGCCTTCAAAGATCAGAAGGTCGCATTGGATTCCCCCTGGAACTGGAACTACAGATGGTTGTTAGCCGCCATGTGAGTGCTGGGAATCAAACCTGGGTCCTCTGCAAGAGCAGCCAGTGTTCTTATCTCCTGAGCCATCTCCCCAGCCCCATAATGGTTAACACTATCTGCATGGTGGGATCTAGAATCACTCAAGACTCTGGGCACCCCTGGGGGAGACCATCTGGGCTGGGTTAGCTAAGCTGGGAAGAGCCCCCTGAAAGTGAAAGCTCCTTCCCACGGGGCTGCCTGAACCGGAAGGAGAAAGCGAGCAGAGCACCAGCGTTCATCTCTGCTTCCCAACCATGGCTGTGATGTAACCTGTGCCCGTGAATTCCCGCCATGAGTGATGTAACCTGTGCCCATGAATTCCCACCACGATGGACTGACTCTCCAGCTGTGAGCCAGCACAAACCCTCCTTCTGCGGATAGTATTTCATGAAAGCGACACAGAAGTAATCAGGACACTCCGCATCTAACGCGGAGCTGGACCTAGAGGGCAAACACCTATGTATCCCTTGAAACCTCAACTCCAGCTCTCTTTCACCCAGGAAACCTGCTCCCACCCTGAAGGATCTGCCTCTCTGCCGCCCCCCAGTGACACCCCTCAGCTTCAGTGAAGGGCTGTGCAGAGATGAGCCTGGCGCATCCGTACCCGTGTTGCCAGCAGTTCCCGTTGGATCTGAGACTTCTCTAGCTGGGGCAGGGCCGGGCCAGGCTGCATCTCCAACATGGCCATCACAGAGGCTTCAGCATGGGGCACAGTGGGACCGGGTTCACGGACAGGGCCCAGGGCCGGGGGAATCTTCACCAAAGCACGATGTTCCTGAACACGCTGGAGATGGCCATGGAGCCTGGTGACCAGTTCTTGTGGTGTGGGCTTGTCCACACTGCTGCCCTCTGGGCTACAGGAAGCAGGAGATGGGCCTGTGTTAACTCATGGGCACATGTTCCAACTGAACGATACTCAAAAGAGCCACCATTGTCCCCCTTACTTGCCATGCAACTCCTAGGCCACCTGGGGTGGGCCTGTCCTGACAGCAGGACCAGCACCACGGCACACACCCAGCAGCCATCTTCCATCAAGACGGCATGGCAGAGGCCATGTAGGTAGAGTGCTTATAGCTCAGTTGGTAGAGTGCTCTCACTTAGTGCACATTAGGTTCCATTCCCAGCAAAACATACACTGGGTATGGTGATGCACACCTGTCATCCTAGGACTTGGGAGGTGGAGGCAGGAGGGAGTGTTTGGGCCTGGAGGTTGTGCTCCCCTCAAGCTAGACTGCGGTGACGACTCACTGTGTGCTGTCCACATAGAGGTATAAGCTCAGAAGCCAGTGATGGCAGGCTGGCACTGTATAGAGCATGGCTAGCCTGCTGGGTCCACATGCTTAGACGCCTTCCTTTGATACTACAAGGTACCCTGGCCACTTCCTGTAAACACCCCCACATTCTCGGCTTCCTGGCTGCCATGATGGATTGATACATCTGAAACTATGAGCCAATATAAGCCACTCCTCCCTTCATTGGTTCTGTTTTTGTTTTCAGCATTTGGGGTTGAACCCAGGGCCTTTGCCCATGCTGCACTAACTTTTTTTTTTTTTTTTGAGATGGGGTCTCACTATCTATCCCCAGCTGGCCTGAAACTCCCCAATTGGACCAGGATGGCCTCCAGTTCACAGGGATCTGCCTGCGTCTGCTCCCAAGTGCTGAGATTAAAGGCTGTGCCACATGCCCAGTACCACCACATGCCCAGCACCACCACATGCCCAGCACCACCACATGCCCAACACCACCACATGCCCAACACCACCACATGCCCAGCACCAAGCCATCTCTTGCCACTGAGACTGTAGGTCAGACCTTGCGCCAACCAATCCTGGTCAACTCAACACTGACTCTTCTGCTCAGTGACCCAAATGCCCTACACAACCCACGATGGGACTCCCACCGTCTCAGGACCTCAGTCACTGACCACAGCCCTCCGTGTCTTGGAGGTACCTGGGCTGGGGTGTCCCCCGATCCATGGCAGCCCCCTTCTCTGCCAGCAGCCTGGTCGCTGCATCCTCGGCCACCTGCAGGTCACCCTCCGTGGCTCCATCCTTGGTGGCTGTCTTCAGAGCCAGCAGCACCCCGAATGCCTCCTCACAGTCCTCGCTGTAGGACATTGGTTCTGAGTGCTTCAGCACACCCGGCCACCAGCCAGGCATGGTAGTGCACACCAGTGATCCCAGCACTCGGGAGGCTGAGGCAGGAAGAGCTCTGTGAGTATAAGGCCAGCCTGGTTACATAGTGAGTTCCAACTCCACAGAGTTGTTGTCTGGCCTTCATATGTGCCAAGGCACAACCACCCACACACACTGTGCACACACACAATAAGTAAATAAACTAAAGAACGACAAGCGGTCGTCGTGGTGGTACATGCCTTTCATCCCAGCATTCGGGAGGTAAAGGTAGGTGGATCTCTGTGAGTTTGAGGCCAGCCTAGTCTATATAGTGAATTCAAGGCTAGTCAGGGCAGTATAGTGAGACCCTGGCTCCCGAAAAAAATAATTAAAATAAAAAATAAAAACAGCCGGGTGTGGCAGCGCATGCCTTTAATTGCAGCACTCAGGAGGCAGAGGCAGGTGGACCTCTGCAAGACAGAGGCCAGCCTGGCCTGCATAGAGAATTCCAGGCCAGATGGGGCTACAGGAAGACCCTGTGTCAGAAAAATATAAATAAATAAATTAAAAACAAACAAACAAATAAATAAAACAAGCACAAAACAAAACCAACGAACTGGGTGGGAGAATCCTCACTGCTGTGAACCCCATTCCTGTGCTCCACACACAAACACCCCCATCCTTTGAGTTAATTTCCACAGTCTGAGAATGGATTTCTGAAGGTCCCATGTCCTCCTGTGCAGGGGGCCATCCTGGGACATGCCCTCGCCCCCCACTCATCACCCCAATGTCCCCCACCCCTGTCATCGGCAGTGGCATGGACCTGTACTGCAGGGCCAGGCACAGGGCCGTGGCCTCGGCCTCCCGCAGGCCCAGCTGCATGCTGAGGCCCTCACAGCGCCCTTTGTAGCCCTGGAGCACGGCCAGCAAGAGGCGGTTGAAGCACTTCAGGTTCTCGACGCTCCTGCCTCCAAAGGTAAGTGAGAGGGAAGACGTGAGTGCCCTGCTCAGCCAGAGCACAGGGCGGGGGCCGGGGGAGACCAAGCGGGGGAGGCATGTGTCCTTAAAAGCTCAGCAGGCGGACTCTTACCCCCGGAGCTGTTCCAGCTGGTCTTCCATGAAGTGCATCTCAGGGGTCTGGCGCTGGGTAGAAAGACATTCAGAGATCCGGGTGGTGGAGTTGCTCCGGAGGTACTGGAGCATGGGGTGAGCCATCATATAACCCTGCCAGGAAGATGTGACTTGATTTACCCAAATGTCATGCAGAGCTAGATAATGAGTGTTACTTTTTTACTGTACTGAGGATAGAGCCTTTGAACCTGTTAGGTGCTTTCTAACACAGAGCCCTTTTGTGTGTGGATGCATGTCTGTGTGTAGATGGTGCACATGTGAGGGGGTATGCACGCATGTATATGAGTGTGGAGGCCAAAAGCCAACCTTGGGTGTTGTTTCTCAGGAGTCATCCACCTTGTTTTTATGTGGGGCTTTGAGATAGGGTCTCCATGTAGGCCCAACTGGCCTAGAACTTGCTATGTAGAGCAGGCTGGCTTCAGTCTTAGATCTGCCAGCCTCTGCCTCCCAAGTGCTGGGATTAAGGGTGCGAGCTACCATGCCCGCCATCATCCACCTTGTTTTTGGAACAAGATGTCTCAGTTGGCCTGGAGATCACCAAGTAGGCCAGGCTGGTTGGCCAGTGAGCCCTAGGAATCCACCTGTCTCTACACCCAGTGCTGAGCTTAGAAATGCACACTGAATGCCTTGCTTCTTTGTTGTTGTTGTTTTGTTTTGGTATTTTTGAGCAGAGTCTCCCTGTAGCCCCAGCTGGCCTGGGACTCGCTATGTAGACCAGGCTGGCCTTGAACTCACAGAGATCCACCTGCCTCTGCCTCCAGAGTGCTGGGATTACAGGTGTGGGTCACCTCACTAGGCTTTGTGTTGTTTTTTAATGTAAGTGGTGGTCCTCAGGTCCTTGGGCTTGCAAAGCAAATGCTTGCCAACAAGCTGTTTCTCCAGCTACCTGGCCTTTTAAATTTTCACTTAAATTATTTTTATTACATTTATGTACATATGTGTGTATGCACATATGTGTGTATTCATGTGTGTGTGTGAATGTACTCATATGCCATGGCCTATGTGTGCAGTTCAGAGGACAACATGTGGGAGTCAGTTCTCTTCTACCATGTGGGTCCTGAGATTGAACTCAGGATCTCAGGCTTGGCTACAAGCCCCTTTATCTACTGAGCCATCTCACTGGCTCTTTTTTTACTTTTTGAGGTTATCTTGCTAAGTTTCCCAGGCTGGCCCTGAAGTCATGAGCCTCCCACTTCATACTTCCCAAGTTGCTGGGGTGACACTCCTGAGGACTGTGCTGGATAACATTGGTGTCAAATTGACACACCTGGGTGGAGGGAACCTCTACTGGGGAATCACCCGCACTTGACTGACCTGTGGCCATGTCTGTGGGGTATTTTCTTGATTGTTGAGGGGTGTGGAGGGCTCAGCCCACTGTGGGTGCTGCCATCACTGGGCAGGTTGTTGTCTATTGTATATATTGTATATGAGCATGGGCCAGGGGAGCAGCCAGTGAGCAGCATTCCTTCATGGCCCGTGCTCCAGCTCCTGCCTCCAGGTTCCTGGCCTGAGTTCCTCCCTTGGGCTCCCCGATGAACTGTGTGACCTGGGAGACATAAGTGAAATAAACCCTTTCCTCCCCAAGTTGGTATTGGTCAGAGTGTTTTGTCACAGCGATGGAGAAGCAAACTAGGGCTGAAATTGGTACCAGAAGTGGGGTGTTCCTGTGACAGACCTGACCTCGGTGTTCTGGGGAGGACTGGGGAGGTGTTTGGAACTTTGCGCTAGAAAAGCCATTGAGTGCTTAGAGTTAGTTGCTGTGGAGCTTCGAACACTTATGCTGAAAAGAACTGTAGATAATGGAGGCCTGGCTTGTGAAGCTTCAAAGAGAAGAAGAGACTATCAGGGCTGTTTGTGTGATATTTTAAATTGAGAATCTGGAGGTTCTGGTGGGCTGGGGCTGAAGAATCAGTTGTAAGTAAGAAGAAACCAGAACCCTAAGTGAAACCTTTCTTTACTGGCACAATTGATGCTGGTTGGCCGGGGCTGAAAAATCAGCTGTAAGTAACAGGAGACCAGCATCACTATGGTGAAATCTTCTGGGAAATATTTCCTCAAGGTCAGCACACAGAGGCTGTGATCCAGAGGTGACACAAGCCTCCATCTCAAGTGGGAAGCAGGACTTGGTAATGTGTTGAGTCTCCTGCACGGTTTTGGTGTTGGAAGTGTGAAGGGGTCACAGAAAGGAGCTGTGAGACTTGGCACCCTGAGAAGCCAGGAAAGGCCATTGGTGAAAATGCAGCCTTGGTCGTAGTGAAGACCCCAGGATTGCAGGGGTCATGGAGAGAATCGGAGGTTGTGCACCAGGAGAGGCCAGAAGAGCCCACTGGTGAAGGTGAAGCCTCAGGTTCAGTGGAGACCCCAGCTTTTGGGAGGTGCCAGGACCCCGGGATGACCACCAAGGACGGCAGCGGGTGTGGGATGGAGTCGGCCCGGGCCTGCGAGACGAGCTGTGTGTGCTGTGGACGGAGAGCCAGAGAAATGGAGCTGCCAAAACCCTCTGGAGTCCAGAAGATCGTGAGTGAATCCCAGATGTCCAGCCTTGAGCTACTTGGCTGGACTTAGGTTTTACTTGGGTGTGCCCGATTCTTCTCTTTGAAAATAAGACAGGACTTACGGGTTTTGGATTTTACAGGAGCTCACAGTTAAGAGACTTAAAAAAAAAAAAGATTGTGAACTTTTAAGTGTTTGGATTTATTTAAGGGCTGGGGGGCTTTTAAGGTTGTACTGCCTTATGTTGTATATTAATGTTTACATGCCTTGGGGACAAGACAGAAAGCTTGTGGTTTAATACTGATGTGTTTTGTGTGTCAAGTTGACAATGGGTCAGTTGTGCTGGATAGCTTTAGTGTCACCTGGGTTGAAGAAGCCTCAACTGGGCATTGTTTCCATCCGACTGGCCTGTGGCCATGTCTGTGGGGTATTTTCTTGATTGTTGGTGCTGCGGGAGGGCCCGGCCCACTGCACACAGCACCCTCCCTGGTTGTTCTGTAATGTATAGGAAAGCAGGCTGAGCATGGGCCAGGGGAGCAAGCCAGCGAGCAGCGTTCCTCCACGGCCCGCGCTCGGGCTCCTGCCTCCAGGTTCCTGCCCTGGGTTCTCACCTTGGGCTCCCTGATGGACGGTGTGACGGGGAGACGGAAGCGAAATAAACCCTTCCCTCCCACGCTGGTGTTGGTTGGAGTGATTTGGCACAGCAGTGGAGAGGCAGATAAGACGAGGACTGTGTCGGCTCTCATGAGCAGGAAGTGACGTTCATTCTCCAGAGGCCTTAGGCTTACCTGAGGTGCCCAGGGCTCCCCTTCTGTTCCAGAGCTGCCGGAGTCGCTGCCTGGACCCCCGGCTGCCAGGGAGGGAGGCCCGGAGGCCTCCAGCCGAGTCAGTGAGCTCTGCAGCTGCTGCACCTGTGGGTTGAGGGCATCAGGCTGCAGCCCCGGGTGCTGACACGGGGTGAGCCTGGGGGACCCTGGGCTCCTAGCTGCCACTCGACACCCACCATCCCGCCAGGGCAGGGGGCCATGCCCGAGGAAAGCGAAACCGTTTTATTTTAGGGTGGGTGTTCACAGCTCTTGCCGGGGTAGTCTGGATCTCCGGGGCTCAAGTCACCCGACTGTCAGCCTGGAGAAGAGCTGGGAACACGAGACTGCACCACCACACTCAGAAAAGGGGAGGCGGTGAGGTGCCTGGAACCGAGTCCTGGGCCTTCCCGGTCAGGCAGGTGCCAGGTTAGGGCTCCGCCCCGAGCCACGCCCCCAGCCTCTCCGGGGCACTCTAGGCAGAGGGGCCACCTGAGCCACAGCTCAGTCCTCTTTTTACCCTTTATTCAGAGACAAGTTCCGGCTGTGTTGCCCAGGCTAGTAAAGTTGCTACCTTCCTGCTTCAGCCTCGGATATTGCTGGGATTACAGGCTTGTACCGCCGGGCCCGGCTCAATCTGGCCCTTTCTAGTAACCTCAACCACTTCTGTCGAGTGCCTGGACACGCACGCATGCACGCACGCACAGTTCCAGACTGTGCCTCCCTTAGCCAGCAGAGGGCACAGGTGACCACGGGCTGCTCCTCCACCTCTGAGAACCCGGAGACCCCGTCCCCCGTGCCCCGTGCCCCGTGCCCCCGTGCCCCGTGCCCCACGCAGCCATGGAGTCCTGCCCAGCTGCTGCCTTCACCCTCACTTCTTGCCTTCATCTCCTGCCACAGAGGCCTCAGTTTCATCCCCTGTGTGTGCCGTACCCAGGGCAAGCACTCCACCCCTTTGAAAAGGCTACACTCAGCCTTTCCAAAGACAGACAAAAAATGGTTTTCCAGGCAAGGTCTTAAGTAGCCCAGGCTAGTCTTGAACTCAATTATGTAGTTGAGGCTGAGGTTGACCTTGAACTCTCTTTCCTCCTGCCTTCAGCTTCTAAGTGTTGGCATGACAGGTGTGTCCAAGCACTATAGTTCTGAAAACATTCCAAGCCCTCCTAAAATTTGATTTTAGAGACAGGGTGTTGTTGTGCAGCTCAGGCTGGCTCTGACTCAAGATCCTCCTGCTTCAGCCTCCCCAGTCTAGGACCACAAGGGAGTACCACTGTGCCCTGCTTCCTTCTGGTCTTCAATCATCCAGACCTCACGCCCCTCCTTGACTGACATGACAGAGGACCTGTCTTTCTTGGTCACTGGACTCATTTGTCTTTGTGCCATGAGGTTTGTTGAATGACTGAGTGAGTGTATGCTCCCCTTGCAGACCCTGCTGCCCCAGACAGCTGGGAGGCAGCACTGGGGCCAGAGCTCACCTGGCTCTGCAGAGTCTCCTTCTCGGCCTGGGCAGCCTGCAGGGCAGCCTGAGCGTGGACCAGCTCAGCCTCCCGGCTGCCCAGGGCCAGCCGCAGCCAGGCATTCCGCTCTGCCAGCCGGGCTGCCTCGCGCTGGCCATGCCCCTCCTTTTGCCAGTCACCAAAGGGCCCTGGGCCCGCCTTGTCTCCATCTGCTTCTTTCAGCCCTGGAGAGCTCGGGGGACGGTGGCGCCAGGCGGTGGCAGCCACTTCCAGGGAGCCCAGAGCATGCTGCAGGGACTCGAATACATCCTGGGAGGCTGCTGGGGGTGGAGGGGTTGCAGCCTTGCTTGGCTCCTCAGGGGCCGATGCCAGCACCCCGCAGCCCAAGCCACCATGGTCAGTCCTGCAAGAGAAGTCAGGAATCCAGCCACTGGGCTCAGGGGTGCTTGAAGGGTGAGCTGGCAGTGGGCTTTCCCTAGCTCCTGGGCTGATAGAGGAAGAGGAGGAAGCAAAAGGGAGGAGGAAGGAGGAAGAGGGGGAGGAGGGGGAGGAGGCAGTGGGTGCGCACATGGGAGGCTATGGCAGGTGCAGGAGGGGGCAGGGCAGGCCCGTGCCTGACCTGGGGCTGGCCTGCAAGGCACACACTAAACTTGTCTTACTGGCTCCCAGGGCCCTGGCAGGCCTCTGCCCTGGGGTCCTGCAGCTCTGGCGGAAGGCTGTCCTGAGGCCCAGGCTTGGCCCTGAGGGTCCCACTGGAGGCCTCTGCCTCCTCAGAGGTCTCGGCCACGGGATCCAGCTCGCCCTAAAAGGACAGGGCCTGGCTGAGTCTAGCGAGCCTGGGCTCCCGGGTCCTGGGAGGCGAGGGGAGGGGGAGGGGCACTCACAGGTGGAGGGTGCCTCCCTCGCCGGCTTCGGGGCCGTGAGGCCCTGCTGCTCATGGCCGCTTCCCACCTGCTCTCAGATCTCGCCTGTCTCCCCGGGAACCCGGCTCTTCCACTAGGAGAGTATCACGTCATCAGTGTGATTCTGACACATTTGAACTTTTGGATGCCTCTCCTTACAAGCATCTCACTACCTGTCAGTGAGCTTACTCCTCCTCAGTCAGCCTCCCGAGATTTCAGTTATTCCCATGCCAGTCTCCCCTACAGAGCCGTGGACAGGGGTCAGGCGCCGGGCCTCTCCTCCCAGGACCCCCGACTCCACCTCACCTGGGGTTCACCCTGCTGTGCTCTCCACGTCCTGCTTCTCCCGGCACTGTGGGCAGAGGCCTGGGCTCCTGGGCATGTCAGGTCACACTGGCCAAGGCGGGCTTGGGACGGGCCGGGAAACAGGAAGCCCCCAGCCCTGGTCACATGATCAGTAATTGTCCTGTTTCCTCCTGCTGGACAGTGGCTTCCTCCAGAACTGGGACAGGATGGGTGACGGAGACCCTTATCCAGCTCCCAAGAGACCAGCCCCTCCCACCGCAGCCCAGGCCTGCAGGCCCAGATTTTCACCGTTGGTGCCTGGTTCGCCCCAGGACTACACCACTAGTGTCTTCTCAGTTTTCATTCATTTTATTTGTTTTTGTTTTTATTTTTTCTGGAGTGGGCTCCGGAATCTACTTATGTACTTTGAATTTATTTCACACATTTATTTATTTATTTATTTATTTATTTAGTGTGTGTCTGTGCCACAGCACACATGTGGGGGACAAACTTGTGGGAGCCAGTTCTGTCCTTCCCTCGTGTGGGTTCTGCAGATTGAACTCAAGTCATCAGGCTTGGAAGCAAGCACCCTTACCCACGGAGCCATCTCATTGGTCCATGATATTCTTTCAGACGAGCCTGAGCTGCTGGTAAAGTCATTCAAGCTAGTTCTTCTTAGAAGGTTCCAATTGGTCAATTCTGTTTTTTCATTAACTTTTACATTCCATTTTAGGGAATATTTTATGTGTATGAATGTACTGCCTGCATGTGTGTAACAGTGCACCAATGTCAAGCAATGCCCACGTCAGGTGGCCTTGGAGCCCCTGGAACTGGAGTTATTGACAATTGTTAGCTGCCGTGTGGGTGCTGGGAATCAAAGCGAGTCCTCTGCAAGAGCAGGCAGTGCTCTTAACCGCTGAGCCATCTCTCCAGCCCCGCCTTTCACTTTTTTTGAGGCAGGGTTTCATGTAGCTCAGGCCCACCTTAAACTCTCTATGTAACCTGTACTGGCCTTGAACCCTTGATCCTCCTGTCTACGCCTCGAGATGCTGGGATGATAGGCGTGTATCACCAGATTGCCTCCTGGCACTCTGTAATCTATGCAAATACCTGTGGGGGGGAAAAAAGGAGGGAGGGCCCTTGACAAGTCCAGCTACACCCAAACTTGTCAATCTCCAGTAGGCCTTGTCCCTCACCCTAAGCTCCGCCCATCCCAGGCCTCTGCTTTAATTCAGGGGAAGTCCTGACCACAAAAGCTCCGCCTAATCTATTTTCAGCCAATCATCTTTCATACCTACTCGCGGTGCAAAACCCCGGCCCCGCTCCAGCTCCACTCCATTCGGTCACACTGTGAGCCCCGCCCCCTACGACCTTGTCAGCCTATCAATCAATCAATTTCCAGGTCCTCACCAACAGGCTCCAGCTCGGAGCGCCCGAGGTCCAGAGGGCCGCTGAACTACATTTCCCAGAAGTCCCGGCCGCAGCGCAGCACAACTTCCGGCCTGGAAGATGGCGGCTTCCTAGAGCCAGGCTGTTGAGTGGCAGCGGCGTTCTGAGCCGCTTGGGTGAGCGCTGCCTGGCGGCGAGAGCGGACCAGCGGCCCTAGAGCCCCGGGTCCCGCCCGACGCTCGGATTCTCACTGTTTTCTGACTTCCATCCTCAAGTTTTGTTCGCTTTGGGGCGTCGGGGGGCGGCAGGGTTTTCTGAAGCGCGCCCTTTGCCGGGGTTCGCTGACTTCCGTTGGCTTCCTGGGTCTCTCCAAGGGTCCGGCGGGCGGGCTCCAACACACTTCCAGCCCGTGGTAACGGAAAGCCCCTGCCATTTCTCTGAAGCCACCGCGGTAAGCTACTGGCTTGTATGTTGCATTCAGGCATGGCTGGATCCAGGCGCTCAGAAGCCACTGCCGTTTCTTCGGTGGGCGTCTCTATAGGCAGGCTGTCTCTCTGAGGCCGAAGGACGTTTGAGAAGCTCTCAGTGTGTCTTCCCTGCTCTGCAGGCCACTTGAGTCTCTTCTGGGTGTGGGAACCCCAGCCGCCCGTATTGGGTCAGGCACCGGTTTCTGACATGACCAGGCAGATGGGGAGCGTTCACTGGCCAAGGGAAGAAGAGAGACAGCCTTTGCCTTCCTGTAAAAAGTGCGTGGAGCACATGCACATACGGCCGGGTGGCTAGAGTACTTGTAGCTCCGTGGATAGAGCGAGCACTTGCCCTCCCATGAATGAAGCCCCGAGCTCCACCTTCAACACCACACAAACCAGGAATGATGGCACGCACCTGTCACTTCAGCCCTCTGGAGGTAGAAGCCAGAGGATCGCGGAGCTCAGGGTCATCCTCAGCTGCATAGCAAGGTTGAGTCCAGCCCAGCCTTCAAGAGAGCCTGTCACAAAAAATAAAAAAAGAAAAGCAACGCCCCAAAAAAGGAAGCCCTGGGCCCAGGCCTAACTTCCACCCTGTAGGCAGCAGGCTCTGCACTAGGCACCTGCTCAAGGGGGGTTCTTAGTAACCAGGGTTTTTTTTTTGTTTAAGCTCTAAGTCAGCACCCTGGCATCCAGCAACCCATCTCCATCCAGCAGCCCAGGAGCCATGGAGGTGGCAGAGGTCAACAGCCCGACTGAGGAGGAGGAGGAGGAGGACGAGGAGGAAGAAGGACAAGAGGCCACACGAGAGCCTCGGCCCCGCACCCGTTCCAACCCCGAGGGGGCTGAGGATCGGGCCGTGGGTGCACAGACCACCGTGGGCAGCCGCAGTGAAGGCGAGGGCGAGGCGGCCAGTGCAGACGATGGGTCTCCGGGTGCTCCAGGACCCGGGCCCAAGACCTGGCAGGCGCCAGCTCCTGCTCCGGAGATCCAGATTCGCACCCCCAGGGTCAATTGTCCAGAGAAGGTGGTAGGTGGGGCGTCAGCCTGGGGTGGAAGGACTGGGGCTGTTAGGTGTGGTCCCGCCTGTGGCTTCTCCAACACTGCGGGTCTTCCACAGACTCCCCAGGAATCAGCGTGCTTCATACCAACAGTTAAATTTACATTTGGGTGTTTTCAGTTTTTATTTTGTGACACTGGATACAGAATTTGTGACTCTACATGTGCCCCAGCCCCTCACTGGGGGATTCTAGGCAGGGGCTCTACCCTGAGCCACAACCACCCCCCCTCACTGGGGATCCTAGGCAGGGGCTCTACCCCGAGCCACACCCCAGCCCCTCACTGGGGATCCTAGGCAGGGGCTCTACCCCGAGCCACACCCCAGCCCCTCACTGGGGATCCTAGGCAGGGGCTCTACCCTGAGCCCCGCCCCCACCCCTCACTGGGGATCCTAGGGAGGGGCTCTACCCCAAGCCACACCTGCAGCCGCTCACGCTCACTGGGGACTGGAGGCATTGCCCTGCTCTTCTCGCAGGGCTCTGGGTCTGGCTGTGTGTTCACTGTATGCCAGCTCCCCTCCCTCCTGCTCTCTGTTTCAGATCATCTGTCTGGATCTTTCAGAGGAAATGTCTGTGCCGAAGCTTGAGTCTTTTAATGGGTGAGGTCTATTGGATGTTGGACACAGGGCAGCTCCAGGGTTCTAGTAAGATCTGCTCGTGGCGTGCGGACCCTTACACCTGGTGGGATCCACATGCTCGTGACACCTGATGTTTACAGGCTGTGGGCTCCCAGGCACCTAGCCACATGTTTGCAAGCTGTCTCCCCAGCCTGTTACAGCAGTTATTGTGACAGTGACACTCAAGGAGTCAGGTGACCCCAGAGTCCTCAGGTGATGGTCAGGTCAGTGTCAGAAGTCAGTGTTCAGAGCTGTGTGCCACTGGCTTGAGGTGGCATGTGTGGACGGGTCCTAGGGACCTGCAGGGGAGAGGGCAAGATGCCTAGGAGTTGGTTGCAGACACCTGTCATTCTTAGCACTCGGGGAAAGGGAAGCAGAGGAATCAGGAGTTCAAGATCACACTGAGCTATGCAGTGAAGTGGAGGCCATTCTGGGCTACATTAGTGAGTTTGTGGCCAGCCTAGGCTACATAGTGAATTCATGGCCAGCATGGGCTACATCGTGAGATTGAGGCTATCCTGGGCTATATGAGACCTTTTACTGGCTCCCTCAGCCACTCAGCTGGTCTTTCACAAGGACTTTGAGCTGAGGAGGTTGAGGTTCTGGGGTTGTGTCCATGGAGCCTCCTTTACCTTCTCTGTCCCCAGATCCAAGACGAATGCTCTGAACGTGTCTCAGAAGATGATTGAGATGTTTGTGCGCACCAAGCACAAGGTCAACAAGGGCCATGAGTTCGCACTGGTCGTGGTGAACGACGACTCTGCCTGGGTGAGGCTGGGAGTGAGAAGGACCCCGGGGGCCCCAGGGCCCAGGAGCCCCTGCATTGAGACCTGAATTTCCCCACAGCTGTCTGGCTTGACCTCTGACCCCCGGGAGTTGTGCAGCTGCCTGTACGACCTGGAGACGGCATCCTGCTCCACCTTCAGTATCCTTGTCACCATCATGTCCCTCGCCCCCTGTCAGGGTGACTCCCAGCCTCATGTCCCCAGCTCCTGGGAGGTGCCAACCATAAAGTGCAAATTGAACATCCAGAATCCAAAGCACCCCAGGATCGTTATCATTACTTTTTCTGAGTCAGGGTCTCCAATGTAGCCAAGGCTGGCCCCAAACTCATGATCCTCCAGCCTCGATCTCCTGAGAGCCAGGATGACATATGTTCACAACCAGGCCTTGTTTCGTTAATTATTTGTTTACTTATTGTGCATTGACACATCTATGGAGTCAGTTCTCTCCTTCCACACTTGCGGTTTGTTCTAGGGATCGAACTCAGGTCTCCAGGCTTGCACAGCAAGTGTCTTTACCCACTAAGCCCTTTTGCTGGCCCTTATTTTTGTTTATTTGGGCTAGTTTTGATTTGTTGCCCTGGCTGGCCTGTAACTTTATGTAGCCTAGGCTCTCTCCTGACTAGCCTGGAACTTACTCTGTAGCCCGGGCTGAACTTGATTTCAGAGATTCTGCGTCTGCCTCTCGAGTGCTCGAGTTGAAGGCGCCGTTACACCATGATGAGTTCATAGAGGATTATTTCTGAGACAGTTTCAGATAGCCCGGGTGGCCTTGACTTTACCATGTAGCTAAGGATAACCTTGAGCTCCTGATCCTTCTGTTTTCCCCTCCCGAGCACTTGGGGGCAGACATTGACTGCCTGACCTCATTCATGCGATGCTGGAGATAGAACCCAAGGCTTCATACTTCTTAGGCAAGCACTCTGCAACTGAGCTACAGGTACTCTGCCAACTGAGCTGCAAGCACTCTGCCAACTGAGCCCAAGTCTCAGCAGAGTTCACAGTTTTTGTCTGCCTGCATCACAGGTGGAATATTCCATGGCTGATGTGCAGAGACAAGTTTCAGTGAAAACCTGGGCCCAGCCCATGTGTGGTGAGGCATGCTTCTCATCCTAGCACTCAGGAAGCTGAGGCAGGAGGATTACAAGTTCCAGGCTAGCCTGGGCTATAGATCTAAATTCTGTTTCAAGAAAACAAAAGCCTACAACAACAGGCTAGCTAGCTCATTCTGAATGCGGGACCTGGGCCCCTTCCCATGCCTGGAGTCCTGAGCGAGGTGCCTGCCACGGGCGTCACAGACAGTGGGACATGACAGGCATGGTGACAAACCTTTAGTCCCAGTCTCAGAGGCAGAGGCAGGCAGATGTCTGTGAGATTGAGGCCAGCATGACCTACTTAGCAAGTTCCAGGCCAGCTGGGGCTGCAGAGAGACCCTGTCTCAGCAGACAAACCCGAAACAGCTGTGGGTGGGGGATGGCCCCGCGGCTTGTGGGATACCAGTGTTTTGAGAGTCTCGGGCTGCTGCATTACGCTTTGCGGAGATGCCAAGAGGAAGCAGCCCAGAGAGGTCGTGCTGTCGGCTGGGGTCACACAGCCCATGCCCGCAGGTGACCAGAGTCTCCCGGGAGGCCCCTGCGTCCTTGCTGCCGTGGCCTTCTCCTTATCTCTTGTCAGATCTGGAGGGCCTGTTCAGCCTCATGTGAGTAGCCACTTGACTCGGGAGAGGATGGTGGGTGGGCAGAGGGCACCTGAGGTCCTGGGCTCACCCCAGCGCTGCGAGAAGAAGATGCGGCCAGACAGGGCTCGGTGCTGCCAGTGACCGCTCCACAGGCCTGGTCAGAGCAGCGTCCTCGCATTTCTTTTGAATTTTTGAAAAATGACTTAAATTTTGCACACATTTTATTATTATTTAGTGTGACACGTTTGTGCTCGAGCAGCACCCTCAGGGCGGAGGACAACTTGCAGAAGTCCGTTCTCGCCTTCTACCAGGTGGCTCCCTGGGATGGACTCGGACTTGGCAGTGGGCGCCTTTACCTGCCAAGTCATCCCAGCAGCTCTCTTTTTCCTTGTTTAATTTTTCTTTTTAATTTGAGACAGGATCTCACGTAGCCCAGGCTGCTCTCAGACTCACTGTGTAGTGGAGGGCGACTGAATTCCTGACCCCTGCCTCAGCCTCCCCAGGGCTGAGATACCAGTGTCTGTGGTGCTGTGGATGGAGCTCCAGAACTTGTGCCTGCCCCTTGGATGCAGGATACTACCAGCCTTTTCTTGTTGATGACCAAATTTGGTTATTTATCTGTTTATTCTTAAAATCTCTTTTTAAAAGATTTTATGTGTCTGAGTATTTTGCCTGCATGTAAGTGCTCCTGTGCATGCAGTGTCCGTGGAGGCCAGAAGAGGGCACTGGGCCCCCTGGAGCTGGAGTTACAGACAGTTGTTAGCCGCTCTGTGCACGCTGGAAGTCGAACCTGGGCCCTCTGCAGCCCCTTACTCGTTTGTGTTTAATAATTTTACGTGGGATCTGCATGTGTGTGGGTGTGGAGGAGGATGTGTGTCCTGCTCCATCCTTTCTGTCTTATCCTCTTGAGACAGGGTCTCGCTGACCCTGGAGCTGGACAGCCGCGAGCCCAGAGATCCTCCTGCCTTTGTCACCCCGTTGTTCGGTGCACCAGGCCACACCTAGCTTCTTACATGGGAGCTTAGGATTTGAACTCAGTGCTCACTCTTGCACAGCAGGTGCTGTCTCCAGCCCCGCTTTGCTTTTCACATGGGAAGGCTGCCAGCCCTCCGTCTGCCTGGGATCCCCGACTTGTGGGATGCGGCTGTGGTGGAGGGAGCAGCGGCTTCTTTCTGTGGGTGCTGGGCGTGATCCCCCTGCCCCCTCCTCTGTAGCCAGCAGAAGACAGAGCTGCCGGTCACAGAGAATGTGCAGACCATCCCGCCCCCGTACGTGGTGCGCGCCATCCTTGTCCACAGCCGCCCGCCGTGCCCGCCCCAGTTCTCCCTCACCGAGCCAGTGAAGAAGATGTTCCAGTGTCCTTACTTCTTCTTTGACGTCGTGTACGTCCACAACGGCTCTGAGGAGAAGGAAGACGAGATGAGCTGGAAGGTGAGCCAGCCATCTGGAAGGGACGGCAGCAGGTGGGGGCGGAACAACATCATGGGCTGCCTCCCCGGCCTGGCTCTCCCAGGCCGCTCTGTGGCCTTTAGGCCCTGTCACCGTCATCATCACCCACAGCCACTTCTCCCGTTTGTGCTGAGCTGGGAGCATTGGGTCAGTAGCTGGGGAGCAGGGCCATCCAGCACGCCCCCGCAGTACCCCCTTCGCCTCTCGTCCCTGACTGTACCCTTGCTGTGCCATCCACCTGGGACACCCTGTTCCTGCCCGCCCCCGCCCCCGCCACATCCCCGGGCCTGCCTGCCCCTTCATCTCTGAACTTGCTGTATGACCTTCCTTGTGTCTCTGACTTCTCTGAACCTCAGTTTATCTGACTGTTAACTGGGGAGATCAGGACAACTTCATGGGCTGGCAAGTGGGTTCAGTGAGTCAGGGTACTTACCACCAAGTCCGATGACCTGAGTTCACTCCCCAGGATCTGTATGGTGGAAGGAGAGAACAGACTCCTGAAAGTTGTCTTCTGACCTATGCACGAACACATGCACAACACATGCACACACACGGAGGTCTGAGGACAGCCTCCTCCCACCCTTGTTTGCTTGTTTGAATTGCTCTCTGACGGTGAGCTTCAGGGCTTCTCTGCCTCCCACCCCGTAGTCCGGGCTGTGAAATGGGCTATGAGCCGCCACACTTAGCGTGTGGTGAGTTCCAGAGACTGGAACTCAGGTCCGGAGGCTTTCTCAACAGGCTCAGACTCAGAGCCGTCTCTCAGTCCCATACGGGGTCTGTGACACCGGGTGGGATTTGAGGTGTCCAATGGTCACGTGAGTATTTTCTGCTTGCCGAGCTCCTCTCCCAGCCCCGGAGCCCACCACAGATGGCCCGGCCTCTGAGAGCCCTTGAGGGCGGGGGCCAGCCTGTCCGAGCTCATCCGCCCTGAGCAGCCCCTCACTGGCCCACAGGACGTGTTCGCCTTCACGGGCAGCCTGGACGCCAAGGGCTACAAGTATGCGGTGCCGCTGGCCGGCCCGGCGCTGGAGCTGCACAACTGCATGGCCCAGCTGCTGGCCCACCCGCTGCAGCGGCCCTGCCAGAGCCACGCGTCCTACAGCCTGCTGGGCGACGCCGAGGACGCCGAGGGTGAGGCCGCCGTGTGAGCGGCCCCACCCCTGGGACGGGGGTGCTGAGCTTCCTGGCACCCCTAAGAGCTCTGGGGGCACTTGGGGAACCCTGGGAGAGAGTGGGGAGTCCAGGGGTCTCAGCTCGGCACCCCAGTTCATGTTCCCCAGCCCCCCCACTTCAGATTGTGCGTTGTAACTCTCCCCCTGCCTGCTGGGTCAGATGCTGTAGGAGAAATAAAGGTCTGCAGCTGTCTGAGCTGTCCTCGGTCATTTGGGGTTCAGAGACCTGCTGCTGACAGGCAACCCGACCACCGAGCAGAGCAGAGCCCTGACACCATGGCCGGCGTGACCGGGCTGGGGAGGGGCTGCAGCACCCTGCGGCTCAAAACCTCCGCCCTGTAGAACCCCCACAGGCCACCCGATTTCCTCTGAGCCCTGCCGGCCGGCTCCCACCACACTTGTCTGACTTCAGAAGGGGCTGGGCACCGCCAGTACCGGCTCCAGGGGCGGTGTGACGTGGAGGTGCCGCCCACCGCCTCCCGTCCCACAGGGGCCGCGGCACTTCCTGAGCTGCCCGCGCCCGGCGTTCTGGGACCCCGATTGCCCAGGCCATGACTTGTCCACTGGGAGGAGGGCTGTCTCCAGAGAGCCTTCCAAAGCCTTCCGTGTGAAGTAACTGTGGAGACCGTCACTCCGTCCCAGGAACAGTGCAGAGGGCAGAGAACTGCCCTCCACACCAGGTTTGTGCGGGGAGTCCGGTGCCCGAGGAGGCCAGAGGCCCAGAGTTACAGGCGGCCAGACGCACGAAGCAAACAGGATCTTTAGAAGAGCTGGAAGTGCTCTGACCATGGAGCCGTTGTTGCAGCTCTGTAGCGTTCAACCTTAGGATGGATTGGAATGGGACGGAGGGAGATTCCACTACAGCTCCGTCCTCAGTGACCTCTGAGGCTTCTCTAATGATCCCCCTTGAGACTGAGGACATTAAAAATATTCAGAAGATGGGCTGAAACAGAAACAATCATAACCCATTTCTGCTATGCAAATGCAGAAATCCATGTCACTTAATGGGACCTGTTTGACTGCTGACAGGGTGGGTTGACACACAGACTTTCAGGGAGGCAGTAGCCTGGCAGCCGAGAATTCTGTCAGTGAGGCTGTAAGGCCTTCCAGATCCCGGACTTTTAAAAGATATTGGGACTATTGAGGAAAACCACTGACAAGAGCAGCTGTTGGGAGAGCCTGGGAATGGAGACCTGCCAGACTGGGGGCTTGGAATGTGCAGGCCGTCCTGGAGGACTGGAGCAGAAACTAGACGGCCAGAGCCATCGCAGGACAGGGACGTAGTGTTGGAGTGAAGAGACACCAGCCTCTCAGACCGTCCTCGTTTCATTTCTGAGATGAAGCAGCCAGAACTTAGGAGAGAGGTTTATTCAGCTCACAAGTTACAGCTTCACTGGGGGGTCAGAGCGGGAGACCAGAGCCGCTGGTCGCCTCTCGTCAGGTAGAGAATGAACAGGTACTTGAGCCCAGCCTGATCTGTCCACTCTTAGTTCAATCAAAACTATCAAGACACCCCCATAGACACGCCCACAGTCCAGCCTGATCTAGACCCTCACTGAGGCTTGCTTAGGTGATTCTAGGTAGTGTCAGGTTGATCATTAAAACTGACTGTTGATCACAGACTCCAGTTGGCCTAAAGTTTAGGCATTAGGATCAGGGCAGCCAGGCAGGGCCGCAAGGCCCGCGTGACCTGTCCACTGCTCAGGTTAAGCAGGTGTAAACTGGGCTGCTGCAGGCTTCGTGTCACTGCCAGTGAGGAGGGGAGCGGACCGCGGGCTGAGCTGGGGGGAGGGCCCGGCGCTAAGCTCCGGTTGCCACAGAGCTGCTCCACACTGGCAGAGACAGGAGCCTGTGTGGCCTCTGCCTGTCCATCCTCGGCAGAGGAAGCAGGAACATGTCTCTTGGACTCCGCAGAGTCCAGCAACAAATAAAGTAGTGCGTCCTTTCTCAGGACTGACCTGAGCCGGAGGTCCTGGGTTTGTGGCTGGCCTCCCCTCACAAACGACAGAGGACACCCTTGGTTCCAGTGGCCCCCACTTTGCAGACAGGACGTGGCCCCAGGGCGCGGCTGTAGCACAGTGACCCTGGACCCTGAAGCCATGTCTGATGAAGTTGCGGGTGTCCCTGACCTGGCTTGTGTGTGTGTTGCATGTATATTTTTATGTGTGTGCACATGCATTCTATACACTTGCAAATGTCTGAGGACAACCCCGGTGTTAGCCCTCGCGTTCCATCTTATGGAACCCCTTGAGGCGGGGTCTCTTTCCACTGCCGCGCATGCCATGTTCTCTGGCTTTACAGCCTCTGTGGACTCTCCTGTCTCTGTCTCCCATCTGGAGGAACACTGAGATTGCAGATGTGCTGTGGCCTCTGACTTTACGTGTGTTCTTGGGATCTGAACTCCGGCTCTTACACAGCAGGGCAAACGGTTTACTCCCTGAGATGTCTCCCCAGGTTGGGAAGCATCTTTATAGGATATGGAGCTTCATGTGTGTCAAGGATGAGACCTGGTTTCCCTGCACTGACTTGACTGATGTGAGCCCCTGAGCTTGGGTATCCCCAGAATAGAGACCTCAGGTGTTCCGTGGGGAGCTGGTTCCCCTCCAGAAGCGGCTCATCCCTGTCCCAGAGAGCACAGAGCTCTGACTACTGGTAGGTGTCTCTAATGAGGAAGCCGGGCCTGCCAGGCCGTGGCAGGGGCAGAACCTTTGCTCCCACCGTACATTCTGGTCTCTTCTGCTGTTGGAGACCCCCTGCTCCCCGAGGCTTGAGCAGGGACCAGACCAAACCCAAGACTTGAGGCATGGCTCAAACAAGCCCTGCAGATGCCCTTGAGAGAGACCAGAGGGCCAATCTACTACAACCCAGAGTGAAGTATTCAGGGAGGACAACTCACCTTCTCGTACTTGCCTTTCATTGCCACAGATCCCCTGAATTGGAAAAAATCATACTTTCCTATGTCAGGAAACCTCAGGCCATGTTAGGCTTGGCACTATGCATGATCTGGACTCACAAGCCCACCCAGATTTTCTGCCGTATTTCACACCCTGTTCAACACAGAGGAACGCAGGCTGGTGACCCGGGCTGCTTGAAGTGGTTGGAACAACATGTCCCTCCTGGTGATGACGATGTCCAGGCTTATACCCAGGCTCAATCCCCAGACCCAAATGGTGAGGCAGGGTGCGGACATCTCCTGTGGCACCTGGAGGCCCTGAAAAATGCCTTAAAGACATGAAGAAGAGCTGTAAACATGAGTCAGGCCGTAAACAAGGAGCCAGAGGCATTTCAGGAATCTGGAGAGAGCCCCTCAAACTTCTCTGAGAGCCTTTGTGAACCTTTCAGCTCAACACACCCTTTGATCCTGAGGACTGAGTCACAGAGAATGATTAATGCAGCATTTGTCGGGCAAGCCCAGGGAGACACTCACCGGAAACTCCAAATATTTCCAGGGACTGTTGGAGGGGCTGACACATCCTTCTGTACCTGGGATCAGGAAGCTTGATGAGAGACAGACTGAAGTTGAAGGGAAGGCAGATCTGCTCGCTGTGGCCCTCTCGGAGAGGTGGAGACCTCCGTAAGGGCCGCCCCATTCACCTGAAGCTGCAAGCAGAACCAAAGCAAGAGCCACACCAGGCCTTCAGAGAGCCTGGACACGGAAGTCAGCACATCCAGAGATGCCCTTAGGACAAACCAGTGTGCCCACTGCTGTCAGGAGCATTCCGGAGAGGGGAGCCCTAGCCGGTCCCAGTGGGGAAAGCGGAGGCCACGTCTTTCAAGGACAGTACTGCCCACAACAACCTCAGAGGCTCCAGAAAATGACTGTATTGGCATGGCTGCTGCGGAGGCCTGTGGAAAAGACTAGGATAGACCAGGATCCATCCAATCAGGCCCCACAAGCCCAGAGTCTGCCACTGGCAGCCTGGTCCTGCTGCAGCTAAGATTCAGAAGCAGGTTCCTGGATTCGTTATACCTGACTCAAACCTGCAGCCATAGACTGGAAATGCACTCTAGACCCTGACGAGCCCCTCCAACTGACACCAGACGAGTCAGGGACTTCGGACCCGCCCTGGCCACGGCAGAAGCTCGAGGAAGCAGCAGCCCTGCTCCGGCCACTCCGGAGGCCAGCTGGTCTGCTCGGAGCCGGGATCACCGGGTTCTCACCGTAGTGCACTGCTCACCGCCTGTGTCCACGGTTGCATCCTCTGCTCTGCTTTTTGCTCTACGTTTGGTAGAAGTTTCTCCAGCTGACTGGACATATACCGAGAAAATTCTATTGCAACTTCTTTAAAATATTTTTTTTCTTTATTTTTAGCTTGCATATATGCGTGTTTTGCATGCCTGTATGTAAGTGCACCCATGTTGTGCAATGCCCAGGGATGGCAGAACTGGGTGTCAGATCCCTTGGAAGTGGAGCTAGGAACGGTTGTTAGCCACCATGTGAGTTTAGAACCCAGGTCTTGTGCGAGACAGCCAGCGCTCTTAACGTCTGAGCTATCTCTCCGGCCCCTGTTGGAACTTCTTTACTGTGGTTATGTAGGTATTTTAAGTGTCCTCCACTGTTACTCTTAGGAATACTGCTCCGATATCTGTTTTGCCTCTTAACCCAGGCCATTTTGTCCATGACTGGCATCTCCTGGAGAGACTCTCAGGACAGGTTACTTTTGACTAGACCATGCCTTCTGTAACAGAGTGCACTCTGTCAGAAGAGACGTTCTCACTGATTCATCAGTTCTGGGGAGTCAGCCCCGCACTATGCTTCAGTGGTCCCTTGTTTTTTGGGCAGCTACAGACTCTACATGGCATGGTCAGCCTTCAGTATCTAAACGCCAGCCCTGCAAAGGGGACATTGCCCCATTAGAAGGAAAATGGTGGGACCAGACCCTCAGGGCCCACACCTGGTCCTGCGCAAATACCCAGTCCTGCTCCCACACCAAGTCCTGCGTACAAACCCAGTCCTGCGCACACCAAACCCTGCATCTTTTCTAATATCCGAACTTAAACAGGAATCTTTACCTTTTCGGTCTTTTCTGTTGCTCTGTCCTTTTTTTTCCAGAGTTTGCGAGGCACGACTTTATCACTACTGACCTAAAACTCTGACCCTTTACCTTTTTTCAATCCTGGACGCATTCCACATCCTATAGTCATGTGAAATCCTATTCCTGAATCAAATCCTGCAGTCACACCAAAATCCTGCCCCACATCATCACACGGACTTATCAAAGTTCCTGTGTCCTTTCTAACACTTCCAACCACTTCCCAGCCACGCCCACGCCAAAGCTTCATGCCCTCCCAAGCCTGTGCTCTTCAAATTCCGGGTGCATACCCAAACCTGCTCCCGTTCCAAAACGTGTAGTCATAACAATACTTGCACCAACTCCAAATGCCGTAGCCACACCTTTCTAGTACCCACTGCCTGTCCCCAAACCTTTCCCATCAAAATATGCGCACGGACAGGAATCTGCACCAGTTCCAGAATGTATCTAGACCTCTGCCTCTTCCAAAACAGCCGTAGCGTGTCTGCACACGTACCAGTTCCAGAACCCATGCTGAAGCTTTCTTTCACCATTTTAAAACCTGTGTCTGTACCAAAACCAATACCTGTACCCATTTCAAGTCCTCTATGCCACAATCCTGCATGCTCTCAAACTCCTGTACCCGTATCAATAACTGTGCACATACCTAAACCTGTAGAACTCAAGAAACTGTGTTCACGTCAATGTGTTCCCATTCCAAAACAGGTAACTGACCTCGTTCCTGTGTCTACACTCAAACCAGTCCCCACACCAAACTGTGTTCATACCTAAACCTGTATTCATTTCAGATCCTGAGCCCACACCAGAACCTGCGCACACAGTGCCTCCTGCACCTCCAGAAAACCTGTTCTCATACATTTTTGCAGCCAGGTTGATCACGTGCCTTGAGATCATTTAGAACTATGTGTTTTCTTACTGTATAGTGAGTTTGTTTAGATTTAACAAGTCTTTAAGGAAAATAATGTATGATGTAAAATTAGCTCTTCCAAGTTAAGCTGAACACATAACTTTAATTTTTTTTTTTTTTGAGACAGTGTCTCCCTGTAGTCCCGGCTGACCTTGAACTCACAGAGATCCACCTGCCTCTGCTGGGGTTAAACGTGTGCCTGCTGAACTCATGGCTTTAATCTTTTACTCTGTTCCCTATTGTGGCTCCGTTCCAAACCAGACTTAGAACAGTTTGTGTGTGTGTGTGTGTGTGTGTGTGTGTGTGTGTGTGTGTGTGGGCCCATAAACACTGGCAATGAGACCTAAGACCTCAGCAATAGTGTTGAATACAACGTACCCCACACACTGGTGTTAGAAACATGTGGGTATGTGTTCCTGGTATCTGTTTTGAATGCTGTTCTGGGTCAGTACAGTCAGGAAAATAAGTCCTTCCCTTGTAAACTCTGGTTAAAGACTCTTGGAGACGGAGTTCCTGGCTCCTGGAGGAGGTCCTTTGTTTGGAAGGACCAAGAAATTGTGATTTGATCCCTTCACCAGATCAGGCTCTCTCTCACTGAGACCCTTCCAGAAGGTAGCTTCTCTTTATGTGGTACTGCCATGCCAAACCCAAACCAGCAACTACTCTAAAACCTGTGCCCATGTTCACACCTGCAGTCATGCCACAACCATGCCTATTCCAAATTTTGTACTTGCCAAATCCTATACCCACAGCAAAAGCCTAAACACATTTCAAATCCTGCACCCTTGCCAAGACCTGTACCCATATCAAAACCTCTCCCCACATCATGACCTGTACCCACATCATGACCCATGCCCTCATCCTGACCCGTGCCTGCATCATGACCCGTGTCCACATCATGACCTCTCCCCACATCATGACCCGTGCCCTCATCATGACCCGTGTCCGCATCATGACCTCTCCCCACATCATGACCCGTACCCACATCATGACCCATGCCCTCATCCTGACCCGTGCCTGCATCATGACCCGTGTCTGCATCAAGACCTCTCCCCATGTCATGACCTCTCCCCACATCATGACCTGTACCCACATCATGACCCATGCCCGCATCATGACCCGTGCCTGCATCAAGACCTCTCCCCACGTCATGACCCATGCCCTCATCCTGACCCGTACCCGCGTCATGACCCGTGTCCGAATCATGACCTCTCCCCACATCATGACCTGTACCCACATCATGACCCATGCCCTCATCCTGACCCATGCCCTCATCCTGACCCGTACCCGCGTCATGACCCGTGTCCGCATCAAGACCTCTCCCCATGTCATGACCCGTGCCCGCATCATGACCCGTGTCCGCATCATGACCCGTGCCCGTTTCAGAATCTGTGTCCGTAGCGATCTGAACCCCTTCTGATGCCTGTATTCATAACAAAGCCTGGTTCAGCTCCAAAACTAGTTCCTATTCCAAAACCTGTACACAGACCAATACCTGCTGCCTGTGCAATAGCTATACCTGCGCATCCTGTACCAAAACCTGTGCAACACCCCAAAACAGGTACCCATTCAAAACCTGCAATCATACCTACACCTATGCCCATAATGATAGCTGTCCCCAACCCAAACCATGCATCCGTTCCAATACCGGGACCCATACCAAAACCGGCACCAATTCAGAACCCTGTTACTGAACTAGGAATGCTGGCACACGCCTTTAATCCCAGCAGTCAGGAGGCAGAGGCCGGCAGAGCTTGGTGAGATGGAGGCCAGCCTCGTCTCCATAATGAGTTTCAGGTTTCGGGTCAGCCGTGGCAGTTGGAAGGCCCCGTCTCAAAACAAAAGCAACAACAACAAAATGCCTGTTACCTTCCTTCTGTTTTGGAGACAGGTAAAACAAAGAGTGAAGGAACATGGCCAGATTCACTCTGTGCAGCGGGTATTGTTCTGACACCCAAACCAGGAACGACAACTCTACAGTTAAAAGTTCAAGATTCTGAAGAAGGAAATCAAGGAAGACACTAGAAGATAGAAAGCCCATCCGTGCTCCAGGATGGGCAGAATCAAGATTATGAAAATGACCATACTACCAAAATCAGCCTACAGATTTAACATAATACCTAGCAAAATTCCAAGATTCAGATCCCCTGGAACTGGAGTGACAGATGGTTGTTAGCTGCCATGTGGGTGCTGGGAACTGAGCCCAGGTCCTCTGCAGGAGCACCCAGTGTCCCTAACCACTCCATCTTCAGGAGTTTTCTCTCTCTCTCTCTCTCTCTCTCTCTCTCTCTCTTTTCCTTGGCAGTTAAGCCTTAAATTTTAAAGAAAGTTTTTTAAAGTATTTTATTTTAAAATTTGATGTGTATGTGTTTGCCTGCCTGTATATATATGCACCGCATGCTGTAAGGTTCTGGGATCGAGAGTCGCAGCAGACAAGAGAGACCAGAGACTCCGCTGGGAGCTAACAGGACCTGGTTTATTAAGAGAAAACCAGCTTTTCTGCACTCAGGAGTGGAGAAATGCTAGCCCCTCATCTTGGGGCAGGGGCTCCGGGGAACCAGGATGGCATGCGTGGCTCCAGATGGGGATGGCTCCTCAGGGAGAGTGTGAGAGGCTAACTCCCCGGGAGAGTGAGCTCAGCCCCAAAACCCAAAACCCTCAAAGTCTTAAAAGCCCTCAGCCCCCCTCCTAGCTTTTAATGGGAGGGGATTGGGATTGCCATGACATCTGATTGATGTTTAACGTAGACTTCTGGCCAGGAAGCAGTCCTTTTTTACAGCTGTTTGTGAATCCTGGGTTGGGAATCTTACCTATTTAAAAATCAGTTCTTTTCTCAGATCTCTCAGATCTCAGTGAACCCTGAGAGTCTGGGTTGAAAGTCCTGGCGGGGAGGGGTTGGAGGTTCCAGTCACACCTAACACATACATGCCTTCGGAGAACAGAAGAGGACATCAGATCACCTGGAGCTGGAGTCGCAGTCAGTTGTAGCCCTCTCAGTGTGGTGCTGGGAACCAAACCTAGGTGTCAGCAAGAGCAGCCAGTGCTCTTATCTACTGAGCTGTCGCACCAGCCCCAGGACACAGCTTTTTGTATGGGTCCTGGATTTGGTGCCAGAACAGGCCGAGGTACAGTTACAGGTATTGATGGGGTATCGGATGACGCACAGGTTCAGGTTTTGGGATAGGTACAAGATTTGGGGCTGGTACAGGGATTGCTATGGTACAGTTAAAGCACGTGGATGGGTCGAGTTTGGAATGGGTACACACATTGCAGCTGAGGCATGAGGCCGTGTGCGCAGAATTATTATGCATACAGGATTATTCGGCTACAGTTTGGGGAATGGGTACACGTTTTCACATGGACACCAGTGAGGAATTGTCTTCAGAATTTCTTTCTATAAGGCGCCCAACCCTCCAGGTCCAGAACAACAAAGTGAACGAAGTATGATTTTGCCAAATTATAGTCTGGGAAACCAGAGTTTATTTGGGCTTACTTACAGAGCAATTATGGGGGCGGGGGCGTGGCAGAATCTTCCTACTGAGGCCAGGCAGCGAATTTTACATTTTCACCGGGACTGCCAAACTGTTGACCACTCCCAAGTTAGTGAACCATGCACCGGGTTGCCCAACTTCCTCGCCTCACGCCTTAGCCCCTCCCCCCACATCCAACTCAAGTCACTGGTTGGTTGGGATGGATAGCTGACTCTACTGGCTTCTTCCTTTGTCAGTCAGGCTCCTTGTGCTGTGCTCTGAGTGTGAGGACCTTTCTGCCAGTCAGAGGAAACATTGCACACAACACTCCACCTCGTTTTCTTCTGCCTCTTACACAGTTTCTGTCATCCTCTTCCACAACAGTCCCTGAGCCTCAGAAAAAGGGTGTGACAGGTGTGGGACGGTGTTCTCTCCATTGCTGCGTGAATTATCATCTGGCTTCAGTGATACTCCTTCAACTATAAAAACACAGCAACAACAATAACAAAAAAGTAACATCCACACAAGCACTGACTGCTATAACCTAACCTATGGGTGTAAACACAAATGTTTGGACAATACCTAATGAATGCATCACATTCATTTTACAAACAATTACAGTGGCTTCCCTCTGGGGCCTTTAACTTCCCACATCACTGGGGTTGACCTTTCTTACAGCACCTGATGTGTGTTCCTCCCTGAGGAGCAGGCCTTAAATCTAATGAGGACTTTGCTGGTTGTACATGTACTAGACGAGCCACTGTTGCACCAGCAGGAACATCTTGCTTGGCATCTGGCAGTGAAGCACGCAGGATCCACCATTAAGCAGAACTTTTTGGGACCATTTTCCCCTAGCAGTCTGCATAGCACCCTCGCCACAGTGAAGACCAACCATCCATTCGCAGGGAGTTTCCAGCATGGTCCCAGACGTATCTCTCCTTCCCACGCTCACATCATGCCACGTCTTCAGCAATAGGGTCTGACCATCTGCTGGTATAAAACCAACATTAGTGGCAGTGGCCTTTATTGTAGAGGGGGCCTCTAAGGCTTCCCTGACCAACAGCTCTCAGGGGGCAACCAACACCTGGTACTGGATTTATTAGTAAACAATTGTAGAAAATGTCTATTTACTCCTTAGCAACTATAGGCCGAGGTTGTTGTAGATCTTTCTTGACTGCTATAGCAGATATCACTTGTGTCTTACCTATCATAAGGCAATCAAGGATTTTACAGTTATACCTGGCCCATGTACTGTGTGAATGTATATTACATCCTTGTTTCTTCAGGTGCACTTGATGTCTTTCAGATGGGTTTTTCATCTGTAAAACACATTGTACACTAAATCACACATAAACAAGGTCTAACAGCATGAAAGCCTTTATCCATTTGTATCAACTGTTTTCTCAACAGATTAATGTTGAATAAAATGGCTTGTAAAGAGGTATTAATTTAGTTAGTTCTTTACTGTCTTTAGTTGTCTTCTGGAATGCTTTTGCTCTCCTGGACGTCTTACATGGAGCTCCATGCATTTCTTTACCCTTGGTAAATCACTGGGGCTCAAGCTGCCTGGCCCTGCAAAGGCCCAAGGAGGAATAAGGCCCTTCTTGTTGCTGTTGCTTTCCTGGACCAGGCAGGCCCTGGGTCTGACTCCTGGCTCTAGCAACACCTGCTGCCTCTCCATTGACCACACCTGGCTGTTGGGAGAGGTCCTGGCTGGGCAAACTGTCCCCAACCCTTGAATAGCCATTCAAAGGAGAGAAATGTACCCTCTTTATCCTGGGGGGAGGGTATTCTCCCCCTCTGGGATAGTTTTTATCTTTTGTACACCTTTTGTGAACTGTTCTTTGAGTTTTAAAGACTTCCAGAAGCTCTTCAGCACAGAATTTGGCTTTTTGTCAATTTTTTGGAACTTGGGCTTGACACAAATCTTGCCACATTTGCCTTTGGGTAACACAAGCAGACCTCTTTCTCTGTTTTGTCTCTTTCATACATTGTTTTTAAGATTGTTCTACAGACATACTTTGATGTTTGCCTAAGTCACTTAAATCTGTCAAAGCCTCTCCTGCCCTGTAAAGATCCTGTCCCACGAGGGGACTTAGCACAGACACTAAAACTCCATATCAATTTGGAGGTCCTTGATCAATCAAGTTCTTAAAAATCTCTACTGAACGCAGTCCTGTCTGGTCCTGTGGATGCATTGCTTTCCTCACACCCGGTTATCTCAGCAGTGCGGGTCCCCCTTTTATCGTTCTCCTGTTCCCGATATCCATGGGAACCTCCACTGGCCATGGATCTCTAACGGTTCGCACAAGCCAGTCCATCAGAGACTGATTTCCCCGCACTGCTTCAGGTCATGCGGCCGGTATCTCAGGAGGCACGAGGGACCAGCACCTTTGCTCAGCTTCCTGCTTCTGTGGCATTTAAACTAAGGTTGTCCGCGCCTATGTCCCATACTCTCAGGAAGGCGATGAGGGGCTCCTTTGCTGCTTGTTTGAAATCCAACAGCTCCAGTGCTGAGTATCCTCTGATTGCTAAAGTCTCGCGCTTGTTAAGGCCTCCCTCAGCAGGCAGACACCTGGATTTCTCCTTTCTTTGTGTTACAGGTTGAACCCGAGGCACACTTTTAGCTTTTCCTGGGTGGCTCCCTTCTGGTCTCTGTCTGCCTTCTCTCACGGGTTCCCGGTTGAGGGGTCCCAGGATAGGCCTTGTGTTATAGATCTACTCTTGGTTTCTTTCCTTTTTTCCTCTTAGTTGTAAAAAATGATTGGTTAAAACTTCCATCTTTTCCCCATTTATTTAATTTATCAGCAGGGTCAGAGGCTCGTGCTGATGAGCCAAGTCTCATCTCCTTTCCCGCTCTAATTTCTCTCTCAACTCTTCAGTCTCTCTCTGGGCTGCTGGCTCTTCTTGGGGCTTGTTTCTCGTCACCGTAGTAGTGGCCAGGCTGCTTCTGGAGCAGCTGGAACTTCGACCCTTGGTGCTACGAACAGGGCTCAGGGGGTCTGCTCTGGGCCCTCCGCTGTTCTCAAAGCATCTCGGTATGCCCACGGTGGGCTCCATCCATGCCACTCCGTACCACTTACAAGGGGGTTGCCCCCCCGGGATTCGCCCCACCGATCTCATCTGCCTAGGTGGCTTCACTTTAGTTAAGCACCTCGGCAGCCACTAAACAAGCCGGGGCGGAACCTCCTCTGCCCGCGACCCGCTTCCTTCCGTCGCTGGTCTCTCCCCCACATTAGCGGCGACATAACTGCCTTCCCGACTCATTCTCCGTTCAACTACCCCGATTTTGTCTTCAGAATTTCTTTCTATGCGGCCCGAGCGGCATTCAGCTCCACCCTGCACTCTAGGTCCAGAACAAAGGAACGAAGAATGATTTCACCAAATTACAGTTTGGGGAACCAGTGTATCTGGGCCTACCTACAGAGCAGTTATCGGACCTGCCCCCAAGACGGCAAATCGCAGGCCCCTTGCCGGCTCTCTCCCAACTTCCACCCTCAGACCTTAGTCCCTCCCCGCACAGACAAACCAAGTCACTGGTTGGTTGGGAGGGGCAGCTGACGCCAGCGGTTTCTTCCTTTGTCAGTCAAGCCCCTTCTGCTGAGTGTGTGCAGTCCATTTCGTCAGTCGGAGGAAAAATTTCCTACAACAGGAATTAATCCAGATGCTGACACAGGCGCAGGATGAGGACTTGGTCAGGGGGCCAGTGTGGGTTCAGGTCCTGGGACAGATGAGCAGCAAGCACAGGTTTGGAATAAGAACAGATCACGGGCGCAAGACTGGGTGTAAGAACAATTATTGTTGTGGTTACAGGGTATAGGGTGACAAAATGGTATAGGGACTATTTGGGTTCAGGTTTGGGGATGTGTACAACTTGGGAGCAGGTACAGGCTTTGACATGGGTACAGCTTGAGGCTGCTTAGTTACTGGTGCAGGGTGATGTATAGGTGTAGGTTTGGAACGGGTGCCAGATGAGATACAGTTCAGATTTGGGAACTGATAGAGGGTTTGATATGGTACAGGTATTTGAATGGTCAACACTTTATTATCAAGAATATGAGATTTGGACCGAGTTCAGGATTTTGGTATGCACACGGGGTTTGGAATCAGTATACATCTTGGTGTGTGCATAGGATTGGTGTGGATGCAGGTACAGGTGTGGTAACAGGGTTTTAAAAATCTGTCTTACTGAAGGATTTCCAAAAACCCGTAAAAATCATCTGAGCACAGGACCTAGAACCGTGGCAGACATTCACCAAAAAAGAATCCAGTTTTTCCAAGTGGGTTAGTGAAAATCATGCATCCAGCATCCAGTCAGGCCCAGTCCCCACTGCACTCTGGGTAGTGGGATCCCAGGGGAGGCCCCGCCCCCACTGGAGTCATGGCATGCAGAAATCGCAACTTCAATGCCCAGAAAGTTAGATTCATACGTCCACCATGAGAAAAAGACACAAAGTATGTTTCTTGTCCTTTCAAATCACCCTTCCTTGTTCTCAATTCTAAACATTATAGACTGCCCATCCTGCATCGTTTATACATACATGCACACACTGTGGGCACAAACCACATATGAGGTAAAGAAAGCATGTTGTCCTTTCAGAGATTGGGTGACTGGCTTAATATTACACATTCTAGATCTATCCATTTTTCCTGTGAATGTTGTGCTTTCATTTTTCTTTAGAGCCGCATACTATTCCACTTTCTATATATACCAGAGTTTTCTATTCATCTGTTGCTGGACAGCTAGGTTGAATCTGTTTCCTGCTGTAGCGAACACAGGCGCAGATATCTCTGTGGCAGGGGGTGGAGTTCTCTGCCCAGGAGTGAAATGGTTGGCTCATAAGGATTTTCTAGAATGCTTTGAGGAATCTCCAGGCTGACCTCCATTCAGGGCTGTGCTCCAGTCAGTGGATCAGTCCTCCTTCTCCACGTACTCTCCAGCCTTTGTTGTTGGATTTCTTTTTTTTTAATTATTTTATTTTTTAATGTGAATGAGTGTGTTGCCTGCACATATATAAGTGCACCCATGTCATTCAGTGCCCTTGGAGGCCAGAAGATGGTGTCAGACCCCCTGGAACTGGAGTTACAAGTGCTTGTTAGCCGCCATGTGGGTGCTGGGAATCGAATCTGTGTCTTCTGCAAGAATAGCTAGTGTTCTTAACCACTCAGCCAGCTTTCCAGCCCTGGATTTAGGTTTTAAATTAGTCTTTGATCCATTTCAATCTGATTTTTTTGTAGAAGGAGAAAATTATTAATCTAATTGCATTCTTCTGCAGGTGGACATTCAGTTTTGCCAGCACCATTTGTTGAATGGGCTAGTTTTTTCAATTTTTATTAAGAATTGGTGGGTATAGCATGGTGGTTTTATTTGAGGGTTCTCTAGTCTGTCCCACTGGCCTGCCAGTCTATCTTTATGCCAGTTCCAGGCTGTCTTTTTTCACTCTGGATCTGTAGTAGAATTGGAGGTCAGGCATTGTGCTGCTGAACTTACTGTCAGATTGCTTTCACTGTGTTTTTTTGTGGGTTCCTATGAATTCTTGGCTTTTGTACTCACACTAAAACCTGTAGCTGTTGGGGTCCCTGCGCTCAGGGCCAGCCCGAGGGGGATGAAGGGTCTCTGCTGTGGGAGGGGTGAGTAGGCAAAGGGTCAACAAACAAATACCGGAATCTGGGTGAAAAGCAGGCAGTGGGCAAGCCACTGCAAACTCAGTTTATTCAAGGAAGTGCAAGGGGTCTTATAGGTCTGGTTAGCCAATCACCTTATGGGGTGGGGTCCCAAATGCAGCCAATAGTAATCTGTCCCCAGGTAGATCATCTCAGTGCAGGCTCTTTCCAGATGCTGGGCAGAAGCTGGCCTGGCCATAGCGGAGCGCCACGTCCATGGGAGCCACTCCCTTATTCCTCATAGCAGGTGGCCTGGCTAAGTCCACACTGCAGTATGCCAAAACGTACCCAGGCAAAACCTGCACCCACGCCAAAACCTGCACTCACGCCAAAACCTGCATCCACGCCAAAACCTGTACCCACACTGTGGTGGTTTTGATGAGAATGTCCCCTTTAGACTCTAAGTATTTGAAGATTTTGTCCCCAGTTGGTGGCGCTGTTTGGGAGATCTCAGAAGGTGTGGCCATGCTGGAGGAAGCACGTCACTGGGGGTGGACTTAGAGAGTTCTTAAGTCTTGCTGGGTCTCCAGTCTCTCTCTGCTTCCTCTGTCTGCTGGAAATGTGAGTGTTTAGCTTCATCTACTCCAGCCACCTCTGCTACCACACCTCCCCTTTGGAACCATAAGCTAAATAAACATTTTTATAAGTTCCCTTGGTCAGTGTTTCTATCACAGCAACAGAAAGGTAAAAGTAACTAATACAGTAATTGGTACCAAGAGTGGGCAGAAAGAAATGCAGAATGTACACTGAAAACAAGCTCAAGAAGATTAATGCTGGAGCCAAGGCTCCTGCTGAAGGAGAGGGTTCCTTTGATAAGGAGATTCAAGTATCAAGGTGAGGCCTAGAGACTTGCACTTAGACCATGGAGAGAGTTCCTCCAGGGCAAGACCACACGCAGCTGAGCCTCCAGTTTGTGAAAGGAAAATGCTGCAATGATTTTCTCCTAGAAAATCACTGAAGAGATAAGCGTTGTAAGTAAACAAAGTGGGCAGAGTCCATCCCAGACCTGCAGCTGAGCGTGGCCGTGCTGGGCACGTGGTGCTGGCTTTAGAGACATGAAAGGCGCAACAGCGAAGCGGTCGTCGGTTCTTCCTCTGCGATTACAGAGCCGCCGAGGCCCTGCATCGTGCAGAGGGGCAGCCCTGCATAAAGAAGGCCCTGATCGGACAAGAAGCCCTGACAGGCCACTTTGCTAAGCTGTGAAAGTGAAGCCTGGTTGGCAGTGGAGACCCCAAGAAGACGGTCATGATGCCGAAACTGAGAGACATCTGCCAACGAGAGCGGCACACAGGGAGTGGTACCAGCCCAAGAGAGAGCTGGATGCTGCACGCAGTAATGCGGGAGGAGTTGGCCCAGAAGTCAGACATGGAGCTGCAGGAATTGTGTTTGCCCTGCTGGTTTTGGTCTAGTGTTTCCTCACTGTGCCTCTATTCCTCCCCTTTGGAAATGGGAATGTGGTTCCACTGTATGTTGGGAGTGTGTAATTTGTCTTTAGATTTTACAGGCGCTTAGAGTTAAGAGATTGTCTTGACTCCCAGAAGAGACTTGGGACTGTGGACTCTTGAATAGTATTGAGACTAGTAAAGACTATGGGGTCTTTCAAGGTTGGACTAAATGCATTTTGCATTTTACATGGTCATGAGCCTGTGGGGGCCGGGAGTGGAATGTGGTGGTTTGAATGAGAATGTCCCCTATTGGTTCCAAATATTTGGACATTTGTCCCCAGTTGAGGGCGCTGTTTGGGGAGGTCTTAGAAGGTGCGTCCATGCTGGGGGATGCACGTCACTGGGGGCGGGCTTAGCAAGTTCTGAAGCCTTGCTGGGTCTCCATCCCTCCCTGCTTCCTGTGCCTGCTGGAACATGAGAGCGCTTAGCTGCCACTTCTGCCACCCGACTCCGCGCCGTGATGGAGTTTTGCCTCTTTGGAACTGTGAGCTAAATAAACTCGTCTTTTTATAAGTTCCCTTGCTGAGTGTTCCTGTCACAGCAACAGAAGAGTAACTAATACATATAGCAAACCTGTACCAATGCTTCATCATGTACTTATTCCCAAACGGTATACACACCAAATCTTTACCTAGTCCAGCACTGCTTAGATCGAAACCTGCAGCCATGTCCCATGCCCAAAGGTGTCCCACAGCAACCCCGAGCCCATACCTCATCCAGAAACCACTCCAAAATCGGTGTCTACCAAAACTTTCAGTCTTTCCTCATGTTCCCAAACCAAAATGTGTGTCACGCCAATTCTAGTACCAAACTACAACCTGTATCATGCAAATCCCTGCACCCATCTCATCCTGTATCTACACCAAGACCTGTCCTCAGTCCTCCATTCTGTACCTGTATGAAAATCTGTTCCCGTCCTTCGTCACATACCCACACCTGAACCTGCGATTCACCTCACACCCTTACCAAAGCATTCGCCCACACTGAGTCCTGACTCCAGGCCTGTACCTGTGCTGATATCAGCGTTTGTACCTTAGCTGGCATCCACACCAGAGTGCACACCCACACCTCAACCTGAGCCCCTGTGACGGAGTGACCTCATTTTCCCCGCCTCCCACCAGACCATGTGTGGACTTAAGACCCTGTTTGGTATCTAATCTTATGCAGAGCATCTTAAGCAAATAACCTTGTTAATGACCACATCTGTGTCTGTGACGTGATAATGGTCTCTAACCAAACCATAGAGACTCCATCTTCTGGCAGTCCTGTGTTGTGAGGAAAGAGAACTCTGAGTTTGACGTTTTGTCCTCATCTTCAAGACTGGATACAATGCCAGGATGTGTCTCAATCAGGAACAAAGGCAATGACTAAAATGTAAACATGTGCTTCTATGGACTCGGATGGGAATCTGGGGTTGGATATTTGTGAAGCTAACCTTTACACACCTTGTTCTTGCCTCTAAAAGCTGGATGCTGCAATGACTCGGGGCGGCTTCTCAGAACTCACCCACCTAGAGTTCGGAAGTCAGCCTGGCCTAATAAAATCTACCTTGCCTTTCTTTTGCATGTGGTGACTCCTGTTTGGCACCTGCAACACCCACATCAAAACTGCACTCACACCCGACCCTCTGCTTACATGAAAACTTGCACTCTTACTAGTCACATACTGTACCAGAGACCAAATGCCCAAACCCTAACCCATCGCAGAAGATTTCCCTATCAAAACCTTTCCCCAAACCTGTACCCAGGCCAAACCCATATGCATACTGTGGCGTTTTGAATGAGAATGTTCCCCATAGGCTCCAAGAGGTTTATGACAGTCTTGGGAGGTCTTAGAAGACGTGACCATGCTGGAGGAGGCAAGTCACTGGGGATGAGGTGAGAGAATGCGTGAGCCCTGCCGGACCTCGGTCCCTCTCTGCCTCCTGTGCCTGCCTGGAGATGTGAGCCTGCTCCTGCTCCTGCTCGGGCACCTCTGCCATGACGGACTCTGATTCCTCTGGAACCATAAGCTCAGATAAACTCTTCCTTGATAAGTTCCCTTGATCACAGTGTTTTATCACAGCAACAGAAAGGTAACTAATACACACACATAAACCCACATCCACACCCAAACATTCCCATATCAAAGCATAGATAGAAACATGCCTGTACCAGACCATACTCATAACAAAACCCGTAATCAATTCCAAATCCTGTACCATACCAAAGCCTGTACCCCCACAGTCCGTACACAAAGCTATAGCCCACACACCACATACCACACACACACACACCACAGCCCATGGCCATACCCCTGCCAATAACTGTGACCATAACCGAACCCACAGCCATACCAAAACACACCCACACCCCAAACTACACACTGACCAAGACATCTCATCCCCAAACCCACCCCACACCAGTGTTTCCAGTGACTTTTCCTGGGGAGTGGCGAACAAATGTCTTAGATGCCCAGAAGTGCCCAGTGCTGAGGAACTGCAGCCGAGACCAGAAGCCTCCGGGCTGTCCCACTCAGGAGTGCCTTTGTTATCTCTTGAGAGCTGTTATTGGAAGCTCCCTGTTTTGAGGTTCTCACAGAGTTCACATATGATAGATGCTCAAGAGCACAAAACACACAGATTTCCCCTCTTTATGATCAGAAAACAACACAGTGTGCTCAAGACCTCCCTTGCTGCACACACAGGGCGAGGGGCACAGCAGCCTGTTCCCCGCACACTGGGAGCTGAGACTCCCTCCTCAAGCCTCTGCATCAGAGCACCCCCTAACGGACAAGGAAGGCAACTGCAAATGTCTAGTCAACCCAAATAGGGAACCTATGACAGATTGAACTAGCCTTCCCATCCAAGTCCAACTTAGAGGAGCAGTGACTTTACTCCCAGGGGCATGGCAGGGGTGCTCCCAGGGGCATGGCGGGGTGTTCCCAGGGGCATGGCAGGGGTGCTCCCAGGGGCATGGCAGGGGTGCTCCCAGGGGTATGGCAGGAGTGCTCCCAGGGGCATGGCGGGGTGCTCCCAGGGGCATGGCAGGGGTGCTCCCAGTGGTATGGCGGGGGTGCTCCCAGGGGCATGGCAGGGTGCTCCCAGGGGCATGATGGAGGTACTCACAGGAGTGTGGGTGACTCACAGGCAGTCATCTGACTGGAATTCCCTCTACAACCTGGGTGATGACTCCACAACAGCTGCATCCTGGCAACTCTCTGTGGAGGAAGAACAGAACTACAGCCCACACTGCAGCCCCAGGCACTCTCTTTAGACTTTTAGGAAACCCAACTCATGTCAAGTCAGGATTTGTGGTTCAGTGCTGAAGTATTTTAAGACTACCTGATGGAGAGAAGAAGGGTTGGAATTTTATTTTACTTTAATTTTGTTTTGGTTTTCTGTTTTTCTTTGGTTTTAAGACAGGGTCTTATGTAGCTTTGGCTGGTCTGGAACTCACAGAGATCTGCCTGCCTCTGCCTCCCAAGTACTAGGATTAAAGATGTGCACCACCATGCCTGTTCCAATGGAGATTTTATTCAAGATATTTTAATATAGGCTTAAGCAAAAAATGGCACTGAGAGGAATGCAAGACATAGCTAGGCATGAGTTCCAGTGTCTCCAAGACAGCAGGTATGTCCCAGCGTTAGTCATTTAGGGCCTTTCAGTGGCTGTCAAGCGACTTCTCAATGCTTATAAGAAAAGATGGACCAGATGCCGGAGCCGGCAGGCAGAAATCGAACAGTACCTGAAGTGGGGAGTGAGGATTGAGAAAAAGAGAGAGAGAGAGAGAGAGAGAGAGAGAGAGAGAGAGAGAGAGAGAGGACAGACTCGGGAGGGCTCTCAGTCAGTACTGAGGTGTAGACTTTATTTTGCTCAGTGTATTTATAGGAACAATACAACCATCATTTACATATGTGGGATCATTCAAAACACCTACATCTACTTAACAAAAGGTGCTAAGCCTAGGATTTAAGATAAGCTTTCCTCCGGGTGATTAAATCAGACCTTCCTACAAGGATTTACAAGATCTCTACAAGGATTTACAAGATCTTCAGCCTTGGATTTACAGGATCTTCAGCCTTGAGCCTAAGGTAATCTCTCTCTCAGGTGAATAAATCATTTACATAGCAAAACGCCCTAATCCCACAGCACTTCTGGGAACAGCAAGACTGATCCCTGCTTGATCCTAAACTAGGGCAAAGTTCAAGGCAGGCAAATGGCTCCCGACAGCCAGAGGTTAAGAGCACTGAGTGCTCTTGAAGACAAACTGGGTTCAATTCCCAGCACCCACATGGTGGCTAACAACCATCTGTAACCCCAGTTCCAGGGGATCCAACGCCCCCTTCAGACACGGACACAGGTGCACTACCTACCTGCAAGCAATACAATTGTGCACATAAAATAAAAATAATAAATAATGAAAAATAAACTTTTATTCATTCTCTCTTTTGACAAGAGAGTTCATGAGGTGGCTGTGTGGGTGCCCTCAATGGGACCATCATCTGACGGGGTCACTAGGGCTGCACAAAGCTCTTGTGTGTCAGTGGGGTTTCTGGTGAAGGTCATACCTTTCCATCTGGCGGGGGGCATGTTGGCAGGCAGAAAAGCCAAGCAGTTGGAAACTGTGGGCTCAAGTTTCCTCTCGATTCCAACGTGAGGGGGTCCCCCTGCCCCTCTGTCCTGCCCAAGCTGACCTGCAGGCACCCCAATAGGCCAGAGACTCTGTTTTCCCAGCTGTGAGAATGCCTTCTGTTACAAACGGGAATCTTACCTAATTCTGTAGCCAGAGTGAATCTTCTGTTTAGAGATCATTTTAACAGAAACTCAGCTTGCTTGCAGTGTAAACAAGCTTGCTAGGCCTTGGGCTTCTCTTGTAAACTAAATATAAAACTTTGATCTTTTGTGACCCTTTCTTGGCCCTGACACAGAATGATGTGTATGTGCGTGTATGTGCTCTGAAAATATGCTGCAAGCCATGTTGAAAGTAACAAATTATGTCCAGTATATTTTACAAAGGATAGGAGGACTGGATCGATAACAGCCGCCTGTAGCTGAGTGCCGTCCTGGGTCAGTAGGGGTCAGAAAGGAAAAATTCTCTGAGAAGACAAAGGTCTCCTGTGATGCTGAATGCACATGTGTCTCTGCCACACCCCAACCTCCTCATTGCTGGGAGACTGGGCAGGGAGGGGCCTGTGAATCTTGTGACTTTCAGAGACTTCCTAAGATTTGTGAATTATTTCCTGAGTCTTAACCAGCCTCCCTCCAGGATGGAAATATTTCAATTCAAACACATCGCTACACAACACTCCACCAAAACCCAGCCCATAATGTATTAAATCTCATACCCACACCCAAAGTAGACCCATGCCCACACTCAAGCCCGTATCTCTACCAGACCCTGTACCCCAGCAAAACAAACACATGCTAAAACCCATCACCACCCCGTGCTCACACCTCGCTGTTCTTGTATCCTTAGCCAAACCCCTGCCAGTTACCAAGCCCATTCCTGCCCATCCCCCACTCAAATCCATAACCTCTCCCAGACTGTAACCACACCAAATCTGTTGCTCTGACATCAGTAGTGAGTGCCCATCTCACAACTTATGAAATGGACACCCCTGCATGTGGGTGCCGTGGGCCCTGGGACTCCAAGGAGCCATCCTCAGATGCCCCTTTCATGTCTTGGAGACCCAGAATCTCCCATTTAAAGCCTTCTCACTCACCTTTACTATTTTAAAATTCCGATGTTGGCTATGCATGGAGGTACACCCTGTCTTCCCAGCACACCTGACAGTGGGCCAAGAGGAGATTCAGGTCCAGAACAGAGAGCTCAACTCAACGAGAACCAGTATCAAAATAAAAGAGGACTGGGGGCATGTCTCAGAGTAGATCCCCTGCCTAGAATCCCCCAGTGAGGGGCTGGGGGCCCTTCTAATGGTCCATCACATGGAGATTTAGGATGTGGGTTCTGGTGGCCCATTGGCTCTGGAGACACTGGTCACTTAGTTACCCTCAGCCACGGCCCCCGCCCCCATCCCAGGGGATTCAGGTCCTACCCCAGCCTTGTCACTGGGCATGTCTGAGCCAGCACAGTTCACAGTGGGTCTCATTCTCTCTGGGTGGAAGTGCCCTGTGGACTCTCATCCGTCTAGGGCTCAGATTATGTCCATCGGGAACCACAGTACTAAGGTGTGGTTGTGTCTGTCCACTGAGGGTGCAGGTATTTGGGGTGCACCTGCTGCGGCTCATCTTGCTGGTCCTCCCGGTGGAGGGGGATGGAGAGCAGTGGCCTCCGGACTTCCAGAGCTGAGTGCTGAGCACATGTGACCACCAGCTTGAGAGGCCTCAGGGTTTCTGAGCGCCTACAGGGTGTGCTGACCGACTTCCCACCGCCAGCTTCGGACCAGGAACGGGGTGGTGTTAAGTGTGTGCACATTCTCCTCAGGCTGAGGGTGGATGTTGTGATGGATGGTGCTCCCTAACAGGAAATGAGCTCCCCTCCTGGGAGAGAAACTGGAAGGTCTAGAACACTCCGCTGTGACACCAGGTCTCATCATCGCAGTCAAAGCAGGCCGAGCAAGGAGAAGGCAAAGGAGACAGAGTTGGGCCAGGGCGGTGAGCTTGCCCATCATCTCTCTAGTGGCAGAGGCTGGACAATCACCGGTTGGAGGCCAGTGGAACTTAGATTGTCAATTTTTTATTGAGTTACAAGTGGCCATGTGCAGGGTGGTGGCTCCGGCTCCTCCTCCCTCGGGTGTCCGCAATCCCCAGACCCGAGCAATGTGGATGGTGCAGTGGGACCCTCTCCCCCGAGCTCCCCTGGGAGTTCCCCAGTCTGGGAGGGAGCACAGCTAAGGGTAGATCGCTTGCGGTGGGAGCCCACCGACTGTGGTTGGGGGTGCAGACGGCAGCAGGGAAGGTAAACTGTACAAAGTCTCTCTCCACGGCCCCGCGGGACCCGAGAGGGCGTGGGTGGCTCCACTGGACGCTCTCTCTCCAACACTGGCGGCACCAGGGCCTGCCCAGCCTGGGGGCGTGGTCAGTTTAGGCCCCGCCCACCGGTGCGAGACTCCGCCCTTCCTGTCCATGCCCAGTCTAAGGGAGCCTCGGCTTCTGGGATCCAGGATGCCCAGCACCCGCCAGTTACTTCTCGTGCCCTGGCGCTGGCTCTGGCGGCTGCGGCTGCGGCTGCGGCTGCGGCTCCGGCGGCGCGTCGGCCTCAGGCTCCGGCTCCCAGAGGAGAAACTCGTGCAGCAGCGTGTTGACCGTCTCGGGGCACTCCAGCATCACCATGTGGCTGCCTTCCTCTATGAGCTTCAGGAAAGCCAGGAGCAGGATCTGCGGGGACGGGAAGTCCCTCCTGATGTCTACCCTTCAGCTCCACCCCGGGCTAAGCTCACCCTGCTGGAGCCTCCCAGGGAATTCACTCACTCAACACCTATTAAGCGCCTGCAGTATGCCCCGAGTAGCCCTACTTGGCCTTGCTCCGCTGACGTTCGGGGTGGGGTCTTTGCTGTGGGGGTCTTCTGTGTGTTGTGGGATGCCAAGCAGCCTCCTCGGCGTCTACCCTCGCTGTCCACCCCCACGGGTATGCCAGAGATGCTCTCCCTTCCTCCCCGTTTGCAAATGCTTTTAGACTTCTCCACGTGCCCCCTGCAAGGCAGAACTGTACTTAATGAGGACCCCCAGTCCTAAGCTACCCTAAATCCTGAGACCCCCAGATTCAGTCCTCTGAGTCTCAGACCAAGCCTCCTCACACCTTCCTCCTCCCGAAGTTAGGGAACTGCCCTGGCCTTTGCATCCTGTGTTTGGGAAGTGTCTTTCCTGGGTGGGGACCGGCACTGTGAGCCGCTGCCCGCTTCCTCAGGACCAAGGCTCAGGGATCCCTGGGGTCAGTCCTTAAGTCCGCAGAGGCCACGCCCAGCGAGGGCCACACCCAACATCCACACTCACTAGGGTGACACCCACCCGGTATCCACAGCCACCTAAAAGCCCACCTGTCTAGAGGCCAAGCCCAGCTAGAAGTCACACCCACCAGAAACCACACCCACATCGAGGCCTGCCAACCTAGAAACCATACCCCGGGGACCTGCTTGATCGGGTCACACCCAACTGGAAAACCCACTCCCTCCAAGCCAGTCACCCCCAGCCAGGCTGCACTGAGACTCACCAGCGGGATTTTGGAGAGCCAGGCTGCGCACAGGCCACACTCACTCAGAAACCCCGCTCTGTGTAAGCGCCTGGGACTCGGGACCGCTCCCACCCACAGCCGCCCCCGGATCCCGCATCCTTCCGGGCCCCGCATCCTTCCGGGCCCCGCATCCTACCTCCGCCATGCGCTGGTCTTCCTCCACCGGTACGAACTTGTCGTGCATGCCGTGGACGAGCAGGACCGGCACGGTCAGCTCCGCGTGGTAGACCTCATCGCCCTCGGGCCAGTACTGGCCACTCATCATGGCGCGCAGCACGAAGGAGGACACGTTGAAAGCGCTGCCTTCCTTTAGAAGCTGCTGCTCCTTGGCGCCTTGGCGGGCGAAGCCAGCCCTGGGGGTAAAGACGTGCGTGCCGCCAGGCTAGGCTGGGCTGCCCCCCCAGCGCCAGCCCCCGTGTGCGGCCTCTGCAGACTCCGGGATGTGCCGGACCCCTCACCTGCCCCCCAGTCCGGATCCCAGGCGCAGGGCCAGACACTCACTTGAGGAAGCTCCAGGCCAGGCAGGGCCACAGGCAGTGCAGGACGCAGGTCGGCATGTTGAAGACCGAGCACAGACTGGGCTCCAGCGCGGTGGGGCCCCCGCCATTGATCATGATCACTTTGTGCACAAGATCCGGGTATTCATGGGCCAGGAAGGTGCAGAAAGAGACGCTGGGGAGGGGGAGGTTTGAACGGCCAGAGTCAGCAGGACGCTCCCACCCCTCCCTCACCCGGAAGGCCCTCAGAGACCAAGAACACCTCCTCAAGCTTGGGCACTCAGTCAGCTGACAGTGGGGTGCTCCACCATGCCTGGGCTATTCAATGCTGGGATCAAACCCAGGGCTTCTAGGCAAGCACCCTACCGACTGAGCTACAGCCCTAGCCCTTTGTTTTCTGAGACAGGTTCTCAAGAAGCCCTGGGTAGCCTCAATGCTGGTGGGTATCCCGGGTTTGACCAGACCACGGGTCCTGCCACCTACCTCCATCTCCTAGTACTACGATCCCAGGCCTGACCACCATGACTCTTTGGGTACTTTCATAACTTACTACTTTTCCTGCCTCGTTGCATGGGCTATACTCACTAAGAAAGCAATCTTGGCTCAGCTGCCTTTCTTCACGTGGGAATGTGGCCAAGGGCCAGTGATCAGGACCCTGGGAACAAAGTCCCACCTGGAGTGGGGGCTTGGTAAGTGCCAGGCAATACCAACTTCTCTGAGAGAGACTGACTCACAGCGAGCTGTGCCCTTCTAAACAGAATTTATGGGGTTCTAATGATCCCTTCCCAACGGCAGCTGATTTGCATTTACCTTGGGCAGTGGCTCTCAGTGAGGGCTGTGGGCTCTGAAGGCCAGGGACTACCCAGATGCACCTGAAGATAGTTGGATGGCCATGCATGGACACTGGCGAGGCCCTGAACATCCTACATCCCTCACAGAAAAGAATCACTAGACACCAAACAGTTAGGCATCTAGTTCTTTCTTTCCATTTTGAAATGGAATTCACTATGTAGCCCAGGCTGGCCTCCAATTCACAGTGATCCTTCTGCCACAGCAGAGTGCTTGGTTTACAGGTGTATGCCACCTATGTGGTTTTATTTTGTTTTGTTTTTTTAATTTTTTTTTTTTTTTGAGACAGGGTCTCCCATAGCCTATGTGAACTCACTATGTGTAGACCAAGCTGTTCTCCGTTTCACAGAGATCTGCCTGCCTCTGCTTTCTGAGTGCTAGAATTACAGGCATGTGACATCATGCCCAAAGTTTAAAAAATGGGGTCTCATTGTGTTTTGTTGCCCAACCTGACCTTGAACTTCTGGGACCACTCACCCTCTGGAGTGGGACAGGCCCAGCTGGTTGATAGCTTGAAGCTCCAGACAGAAGAACCATCAACAGACAGAAAATGGAATATTCCAGATCATCAATCAGTCTGCACTGCAGCCCATATGTGTGGGGCTGTAGTCTATATGTGTGGGCAACTATTACATGTTAGTAAAAATATAAATATATTGGAACAGATTTTATGTAGCCCAAGATAGCCTTGAGCCCACAGAAATCAGCCTGCCTCAAACTCCAAAGTGCTGAGATTCCAGGCATGACTGATCATGTCCAGCTTTTAAAATTAGTTTTTAGTGTTTAAAGACATGGGAATGTTTTTGTTTTGTTTATTGATTTATTTCCTTTTATAAAGCCATGGCTCTGCACGTCTATTAATTGAGCCTTGGTTCTGGTTTTTGTGTGCATGTGTGACAGTCTCCTGTCAAGATGGCCTCAAGACCATGTAACTGAAGGCGACTCTGACTTGACCTTCTGAATCTCCTGTCTCCACCTCCCAAGGTGACAAGCTTTAGATGTTTTTTCCAGGCAAAGGATCACTCACATCCCAGGTTGACCTTGAGCTCAGGGGAATCCTCCTGTCTCCGTCTCTGGAGTCCTGGGATGAGAGATGCTCAGCCTGTTTGCAGATTTATTTTCCAACACACAGTCTTACTATGTAGATGTAGCTCTGGGTTGGAAATCACTTTTTAGACCAGGCTGCCCCTAAATTTTCAGTGATTTTCAGTGATTGTCCATCCTCAGCCTCCCAAGTTCTGAGACCTGGCTAGACCTGGCTTACTGGCAAATCTTAATGAAAACATTGTCTTTGTGTGTGTGTGTGTGTGTGTGTGTGTGTGTGTGTGTGTGGCACTGGGAATGGATATCGGGGCCTTTCCTTAGTTAGTCAGAGCTCTACCCCTGAGCCAGCCCCCCAGCCCCTCACTGGGGGATCCTAGGCAGAGGCTCTACCCCTGAGCCAGCCTCCCAGCCCCTCACTGGGGGATCCTAGGCAGAGGCTCTACCCGTGAGCCAGCCCACCAGCCCCTCACTGGGGCATTCTAGGCAGGGGCTCTACCCCTAAGCCACGCCACAGCCCAATCACATTTTGCTAGGAGCAAAGCTGAGCATGGTGGCACCTGCCTGCCATCCCAGTCCTTGGGAGACAAAGGTAGGAGAGTACCGAGTTCAAAGTCCCTTTCAGTTACAGAGTGAACTTGAGGCTAGCCTGGGCTACAGGAGACCCTGTCTTGGAAAGGGAGGAAGTGGGCTGGCCGTGGGCAGCGCATCCCGATCCTCACCCGTAGGAGTGCCCGATGAGCACGTTGCGCTTTTTGGCATAGCGCTTGAAGATGGCCCGCATGTCCTCGGCCAGCGCGTAGAAGGTGTAGGCGGCCGCCACCTGCGGCGCAGAGCTGGCTCCGTGGCCCGCCAGGTCCGGGGCCACCACTTCGTAGCCGAGTCTCACGAAGAAGTCCAGCTGCTCCCTCCAGATGGCCAGCGAGCCGCCCACGCCGTGGATGAAGAAGAGGACCACGTCGGCCTGCGCGCCCTTGCAGCTGGTGATGCGCTTCTCGCAGTCGATGTGGATGGTTCTCTTGGGTCTCCGGGGCCGACGGCGCCGCCCGCCGCCCGGGGCGGCCCTGCCGTCGGCCCCCGCGGGTTCCGCCAGCTCCACCTCGAGCGCGGCGGGCGGCGCCCCGGAGCCGCTGCGGCCCTGCAGGTCGGCCCGCGGCGCGCGGCCCAGGTTCTCCACCACCAGCCTCCCGTTGCGGTACACGGTGATGCGGCGCTGGCAGCGCACCAGGCCCGCCCTGACCGCGGGGTCGTCGTCGGGAGGCGGCGGCGGCGCCGGAGCGGGCGCCGGGCCAGCGTGCTTCACTCGCAGGACCCGGCCCGGCTTGACCTCCACGAAGGTGTAGCCGTCGCTGGACTCTACGCTCTCCAGCGGCCGCACCACGTTGGGGGGCGTGCCCAGCAGGCAGCAGAAGAAACCCTCTGTCACCCCGGTCAGCATGGTGTGTCCTGGAGCCGGGGAGGGCCCGCGGCCAGCTCAGGGGCACAGGCTCTGCACCTGGAGAGGAGGACGTGGAAGCCAATGGCCTCAGGACGCTCTGGTGCCTCCAGCTGGAGTCGATCTCAGGGTCTCCTGAACCCATCCGCTTATTTACTTGCTCGCTTATGCATGCCTTCATTCACGCCTGCCTGCGTTCATTCATTTGTGGGTGCATGCATGCAGCCTGCCTTGATTGCTTTGTTTTATGAGACAGGAGCTTGTGTAGCTCAGGCTGGCCTCAAATGTCTGTGCAGCCACCTCAGGCTGACCTGCTCCTGCCTCCACCTCTGGCTTCGGCATCAGTGTGCTTATGGCTGCAAGCTCTCCCTCAGTAACTGATACAGCCCAGGCTGACCTCAAACTCCCCACAACTCTCCTGTTTCTGCCTTCCCAAGTGTCGGGATGACAGGTGTCACGACCATGCACAGCCCTATTGGAGGGATGGGTTGAGATAGGGCCTCACTTTGTAGCCCTGGGCTGTGCTTGGACTCATATTATGTGGCCACAATGGCCTCAAAGTCTTAGCAATTCCCCTGTCTCTGTCTCCCCCAATGCAGGGCTGACTGATGTGAGCCCCCACACTGCACCTCTTTTTATGTTGTTTTTAAGTCTCCCTTTGTAGCTCAGGCTGGCCTTGAACTCACAATGTAGCCCAGGCTGTCATCAACCTGGTAGCTCAGTCTCCTGGATGATGGGATGGGCATGCTGTGCAACCAAGCCTGGCTCCTATGTTTTTAAAGGATGAAGTTCCCACCTCAGGCTTTGGCTGAAAGTCTGAAATCAAGAGGAGACCTAGGGAAAGAAGCCGGGGACTGAACCGTAGAAAGCTTTGGCCAGCTTGGGAGGCCTAGGGGAAGCAGGGAGCTGTAGGTGATTGGCAGAGCCGAACTGAGCCTGGGACGCTGCCTGGGTACACTGCGTCCTGAGGGGGTCACACAGCCCTCAGTGGTGACCACTGATGAAGGCAGGATGGAAGCCTCCGGGCCTCCATCCGGTTGCCTGGGCCAACACCCCCACGGTGTCCATGACAACCACAGGCGGTTACATAACTAGAGGGGATACCCGCGCAGAGCACCCCCATTGTCTGAGGCCTGGAGAAGGGACCAGCCTCTCCCCTCCCGGCCTGAGCGCGGCTGATGGGATGGTGCACGTTAAAGACCCAGCCTGGGTGGTCCTGTATACTTGGGGGGAACGCAGGCCGTGCCCCCCCCCGGGTCCCCGGAACCCCAACTGCGGAGGTATCTCCAAAGAGCAACCCAATCCTGGTCCCCAGAGCCAGCCCCGTCATCTCTGAAGTGAGGTCAAGGCCGTAGGGAACTGTGCCCCCACCCCCAACGCGGGGCTTGGAGGACACCCTCCTCCGACGTGGAGGCCCCGCAGCCTAGAGGCTCATCTTCCTGACAGCCGATCCGGCTCACCTGAGGTCACCGAGGGGCCCCGGGCACGGGGGTCCCGGGCGGAGAAGCAAGTGTCCCGCTGCAGGTGCCGCTTACATGGTGGCGTGGGGTCCCGAGCATCCGTGTGGCCCGGGCGGACGGCGTAGCATCCCGCCGCCGCGCAGCAGACCTGCCCTGCAAATCCCTCCCGGGGTAGGCGGGGCCGCGTAGCGAGGGACAGGCATCTCAGCCTGTAGCCGTCGCCAGCCAACCTGGCCTAGATAGATGGCTGTCCAATGAGAGACTGAGCTTCCAGGATCAGCGCGGACTCCCGGAGCAGCAGTCCCGCCCCTGCGAGCCCCTCAGGGGTGGGGGAGGGACCGCCTTTGCCAGGGCCGGGCTGGGCTTGCGGCCCGGGGTCGCCCCAGCTGGCTGTGCCCTCCACACCCAAATGACCCTCTCTATGTTGATCTTTCTGTTCTGGAAATAGACTCCCAGATCTCTGCCATTGTGAAGACCGAGGCTCACAAAGGATCAAGACGTTTGAACCAGCGGCTGTGGGTCCCAAGCCTCCGGGCTGGGGAGCAGACGGTTGCCAATATCACAATCCGCTAGCGCGAACAGTGGCTACAGAGACACCGCAGCTTTGGGGTCTGGGCCACGCAAGACAGACCCCAGGAGAACCGAAAATCGTGCACTGGGGCTCATCCTCAGCCCTTCCTCCCTCCCAGTGTGCCGTCCCCTATGCGCTAGCCCTTCCTCCCACGCATATTGAATACCCAGTCCATTGCTGTCGTGATTATTTATTTGCAGGTAGGGTGAACAGGAAGCACCGAAAGGGGAGACTGACATTTAGGACGCATATGTACAAGGCTTCGCAGGCAGGCCTGAAGGAGGGGCTGCACACCCCCCTTAAGGCAATGGGGAGCCCATGAGGATGTATGCGCATCAGAAAAGCATTCCTCTAGGGCCAGATTGAGTACATCAACCACCCCGGGGCAGGCTCGCAACCCAGGAATTTTCCAGATTGAGAAGAGCGGCCTCAAGGACACCCAACCAGATGGAACTGGGCCGCCCGCCAAGAGGAAAGGCCTTCGCCACGGTCACAGAAAAGTTGCCAGCCAGCTGTGTGCCATCCGCCCGTCTCCCGCTGGGACTGGGAGGGAGAGAGAGCCAGCGGATCTCCAGGGCTGCCAGCAGCTGCGAAGCCACCGCCCTGGCCTTCTGCCATAGAAGAAAAAAAAAGAACTACAACTCCCAGCAGAATCCGGTAGAGAACGTGCAAGCCGAGGAGGCGCCAATCGCCTGCCACCTGCTGGCGAGTCAGGGGAACAACCCTCTCCCGAGGGCTCTGCAGCTCTAGCCCCGGGTGCACAGGCGTGGTACTGCCGTTCCCGGAGTGCTCCGCGGCAATGCACAGGAAGAACTACATTTCCCAGAGGGCTTTCCACGCGGAACACTCGGTCCAGGGACCCCCGCGGCGGCTGGCGCGTCGTGACCTGCGGCTTGCCATGGCTTTCTTCGCCGGCTGTTTTGGGGGTTCCGCCGGCAGGTCGGTGACCCTGCTGAGTGGTAGGTGAGTGCCCACAGGGTACCACGCTCACTTATGCCTTTTGCATACAGGGCCGACCGCGGAGAGGTTGAGCGGCGCGCGGAGGTCACACCGTATCGGTTCTCAGCTTTCTCCGGTTTCTCTGCGCCCACAGGTGGCTACAGCCCCGGGTCTGGATGGGGCGTCCGGACGCCTGGGGCCTCCCCGCCCCGCAGCAGACCCGCGGCAGGACGCGCGGGAACGAGTACCAGCCCAGCAACATCAAACGCAAGCACAAGCACGGCTGGATCCGCCGCCTGAGCACGCCCGCTGGCGTACAGGTCCTCCTTCGCCGCATGCTGAAGGGCCGCAAGTCCCTGAGCCACTGAGCAGCGGGGCCCTCGCCCGCACCCCGACACCGGCAGAGTGGCCTAGGGAGAGAGGCGGGGATGCGCTGGAAGTGGGGAACAGCCCCTTCTTACGAAGAATTCTGAACTGGCAGCTGTCCAGCGCCCGCGCGTCCCAGTGTCCCAGTGTCCCTCCGGACGCAGTGCAGACCACCCACCTCGAGCAGCTGTCGCCTCTTCCTGTGATGTCTCCATCAATATTCTGTGTATTTCAGAACGTATCTTCAAGACAAGGTCACCCAGCGTTATCAGTGACTTATGAGCATCAGAGTCTGATAAATGTTCAAAAGTCACCACTCTACAAGTGTCCTGCTTTACTGGTCTGGAAAGTTGGTGGAGTCAGGATCTCAGGGCCACGTGGGAGGGCGGAGGCGGGAAGAAGGTCAGCCCTGAACAAGTGCTGGGATCTCCCTCCATCTGTTGTCTGTTGTTGGAATAATAGTACTGTACAGTTAGTAGTTGATCCAGCTCTTGCTCTGAACTAAGTGGCAACTCCTTGTCTTCCTTGATTGATTGATTACTGGTTGGTTGATTTGGGACAGACAGCTGGTGTGGAGGTCAGAGGACAGCTTGCAGGAGGTCTCTCTTTCCTGCATATGGCTTCTAGGGCTCAAACTCAGGCCATCAGGCTTGGCTGCAATCCCCTTTATTTGCTGAGCCATGTCGCCAGCCCTTTCTTTTGTTTTCAACAGTGTGTTGGTTAAGGTGGATTTGGAGCCAGGCAGTTGTGACACAGGGGATCTGATCTGCAAGGTGAATTCTGGGGGCCACAGGCTCCCTAAAATAGAAACCCACCTGGCTTGCCCGTGACAAGGCAGTCAAGGAAGGTTTCCTGGAGAAAGAGATGGGGTCTTTGGGAGGGACTTGAGTCACTGCACATGCAGCCGAAGCAAGCTGAGGGGACCAGGAGCCCCAAAGATAGAACTCGAGCTGGGGAGCTACAGCAGCCGTTAGGAGTAAGACTGAGAGCTGGATGTGATGGCTTATTCATACTGGTCATCCCAGCACTTGGAAGGTTGAGGCAGGAAGGGTCAGTTCAAAGTCATTCTCAGCTACACAGGAAGTTTGAAACCAGCCTGAGCTACGTGAGCTACAAAAATGTGTGTGTGTGTGTGTGTGTGTGTGTGTGTGTGTATGTACATATACACAGATGGGCTGAGCGGATGGCTCAGTGGGTAAAATGTTTTCCAGGCACCTGTGAGCACCTGAGTTCAGATCCCAGCACCCACAAAGCCAGGCACAATGGCACATGCCTGTAACTATAACCCTGGCACTTGCAGCGAGGCAGGCAGATCCACAGGGCTTGCTGTGGACACACACACACATACACAGGGACACAAACCTTAAATTGTGTTAGCTAGAGGGCATGGTGGCACATGCCTTTAATCCCTGCACAAAGGCAGGCAGATGTCTGAGGTTTGAGGCCAGCCTCGTCTACATAGTGAGTTCCAAGCCAGCTGGAGCTACTGAGAGACCTGGTCTCCAAAAAACCCAGTGACAATAAATAGCATGAGCTAGCAGTTCAAAGATAATTCAAGTAATTAATTCAGGGGCTATTATATATATAATATATATCAAAATTCAAGGTTCTTATCTCGCATTCCAACAGTCAGGAGGCTGAGGCAGGAGGATCTTGGACTACATAATGAGTTCCAGTTCCAGCCTGGGCTATATCATGAGGTCTATCTCAAAATATTGAAGATTAGGAGGCTGGCAAGATGGCTCAGCTGGTAAAGGCACTTGCCACCAAAGCTGATGAACTGAGTTCAATGCCTGGGCCCCACATGGTGGAAGGAGAGAACTGACTCCCAAAAGTTGCTCTCTGAATTCTAAGGGTGCACAGGAATTCCTACACCAGTATCAAACCTCTGCCACCCAAGGGTCAGGGACCACTACAGAAGCTGGGTGGAAAGACTTAAGAGCTACAGTTGATTAAATGAACTCAAGTAAACAGTTTTCCAGACAGTTGGGAAGTTACTCATGAACTCCCAGTAACAGTGGCAGCGTGCACGAGTCCCATGCAAGTTCAGGCCAGATGGAATCCCAGCACAGAAGTGGAGAAGAGGCACCCCCAACCTTAGTGGAGGAACTGCTAGCAACCCAAAACTGCTGGGAGAGGGAGAGGCAGCTTTCTTGAAGGGCGTGACTTGCTCTATAGGCTAAGCAGGCTCCATCGGATGAACACACACACCAAAAGGCACAAACTTGACAACAGGCCTTAACATATATGACAGTACCTTAAGAGGGATGCAGATAGGAGAAAGTCTGAATATCAAAACACTGCCGGGCATGGTGGTGCGTGCTTTAATCCCAGCAGAGGCAGGTGGATCTCTGTGAGTTCAAGGCCAGCCTGGTGAATTCCAGGTCAGCTGGGGCTACAACAGGGAGACTCTGTCTCAAAAAGACAATATAAAAAAAAATTGTATGAAATTCTCAAAATTCAATTTTAAAAAATTTAAATAAAAAAGATATTTCTCCTTTGGAGTCCCTCCCACTCTCAAGAGTTTTTTCGCACATTTTCTTAATAAGTCTACGTTAGCTCTACCTAAAAATTAAATAAATAAATAAACAAATAAATAAACCCAATCTGCCATTCCCAGAAACTTGGGGGAGACTGAGGCACGACGATTGCAGGTAGTTCAAGGCCAACTAGTACTACAAGGAGACCGTGGCCTCAGAAAAAAAGGAATAAGACGTAAGCTGAAGCCGTGCGGAGGAGCCGGGGGGAGGGGGATTGCTGTGGGCCCCGTGTCACTATTGTGAGATTCTCCGGGAACACCTGAGAAGAATCAGCATATCCCAGTTAACATCAGAGCCCTGTGGCACCTCGGGAAGAAGGGAACTACAACTCCCAGGTGGCTGTGCGCCCACGGCCTCCACCCACTTCCAGAGCGCACATCGCTCTCTTCCCAAATCCAGGGAGGGTTTTGCTCTCTCAATCGAACTTCATGACGTACCCGGAGGCGTGCCAGCCAATGGGAGCGTGAGCGAGCGAGAGCTGGCCAATGGGAGAGCGTCGGTCTCGGGGGGCGGAGCAATGACGCGCAGCGCTGTCGCCATCGGCGTGAGCTGCGCGGCGGCTGGAAGTGGCTGTGCGGCGGCGGCTGGGAAAGAGGCTGCGACGGCGGAGGCGGTGGCCGGGGCGGCGGCGGACGCGGACGATGGTGAGCGCGGTCGCGCGGCCTCCCCTTCCGCCCCGCATGGCGGCACGGGATCCCCACCTCGTCCTCCCTAAGAACCCCGGGCCCCCTCAGCCCGGCCCCGCCCCTCGCGCCGACCTGTGACCTCCGACCCCTCCCCAACCCTGCAGTGGGCTCCCTGCGACCCCACCCGGGCGCTTTCCGCGACCCCTGACCCTAGGTAGGCTTCCAGGCCCTGACAACTCATTCATTTCCGGGTCGTGACTGTCTGTTTTCCCCTCCTCCCGGAAATTGCCTGGGGTGGGGTGGGGTCCCTCGAGACCCCTGTTCCGGGCTTGCTGTTCGGCGCATTGCCTCGGGTTCCGGGCGTTTGAGGGACCAGTCTGGGCTGCACGGCGGGAGGGGGATTGTCCCGGTGACATGCGGGGCTTTGTCACCGAACGAAGTGCGACATCGCGCTGGACCCCTGTTTGCCAGGGTCTCCATCCCTCTTTCACCTTCTTGAGCCTCCTATTTGCTTCTAGAAAGGGAACAGCTTCCTCTCCTCGCAAATGAGTGTCCATCTCATGGAATGGGGCCCTGACAAGTGCTGGCCCAGGTACCGGCCCACAGATGAGCTGGGTGACTTGGGGCTGGTGACGTCCTCCCCTCGCCAGCCCCTGATCTTGAAGGGAGGAGATGGCCCCCCTTGGAAGTTCACACTCCCACTTGTGGTCGTGATCTCCGTGGTTCTTCCGTGTTCAGTCTCCCCGTCTGGGACATGGAGTGCTGGCCACACCTTACGATTGGGCTTCCAGCCTTTCCAGGTTTCCTCCGGCCCACACCCCTGCCCACACCCCTTGAGAGTGGAGTTCCTGGAAGAAGGAATGAAGCTGTGTCCCTGGTTCATCTCTTCAATCTCCTCTTTCTCACCACCCAGATGCCAACAGTGCCACCTGCCCTGGTCCTGAATCTGCCACCCCCTGATGCCCATCCCACCCTCCTCCTTGGTCTTTTCCTTTCTAGCCCTTTGGCCATCTTTAATTCACCTAGAACCATGGGTTTTCAAAGACTTTAGTCATTTTGTGACACTTTCTGATTTATAAAATGTCCTTGGGGCTCCCTGTGTGACCTAGCTCCTGCCTTCCACGCCCAGAGCCCTAACCACCTCTGTGACCTCATACTACCTGCTCAGCCCTGCCCTCAGGGATCTCCAGCCACACTTGTCTTATTTTCATTTCCTTTCTTTCCCAAGTTCCTGCTGCCCCAGGACCTTTGCACCAACTGCGCACCCATCAGCCTCAGCGTCGTGGCTTCCTCTAACTCCATAGGCCCAGGAGTGAGGAAGTCTCCTGGATCTTGAGACTATTTTCCCAGCTTAGCTGACAGGAGGGACCCATCTCCATTTTTGAGAATTGAGAATAGGCAGGTGCTCTGCCCACAAGGGAGCTCTGTGCCTGATATATCGTGGCTGGACTCTGAGCCCTGCTTGGAGGTGTCCTGGAGTGGCCCAAAGCTTGATGAGGCAGCCTAACTGGGAGGTGACACCCCAGGTCCTCAGGCCAGCAAGGGGCTCAGCTAGGGTTGGGTGCAGGAGTGTGGGGTCCTCTCCAAGCTCTGCTAAGGACCCAGGTTTGAGGCGGCCCACTCCTGCCATGCGGCCTCAGGTAGGCACGAACATGCTGACCCTGTGGGGTGTATGCTCTGTATTGTGGGGACAGCTGAGGCACAAGTGGTTTGAGACAGTGGGGGAGTTTCCTGGTATGTCACAGTGTGACAGGAAACCAGATGGACCGGGCTGGCTGGAGCAGGAACGAGGGAGTCTTGATTGCTTGTTGTAGCTGAGGCTGGCCTCCAACTCCTGATCCTCTTGTCTCTACCTCCTGAGTGCTGAGATGACAGATGTTGGGGGCATGAAGTGACAGAGTCTTCATGGCTGGCCCTGAGAAGTTCTCCAGAGCCCCAGACTAGCCTGGCCTCTCCCTGACAGTCTATGGCCACAGAGTGCCCTCTGGGCTCCTGACCCCCTGCGACACCTCTGTCCTGCACTGAAGTCCATCTGTGGCGATGGGATACCACCTGGGTGCCCAGTCCAGGCCTCAAGAGTGTCTCAGGGTAGCAGAACTGTAGCCTCTGAGCTTGGGTATCAGGTGAGGGGACCCTGATTAGTCAACAGATGGCCTCTTCTATCCCCTCATCCCTATAATGGGCACATGCCCACTGTGGCTGGCTCATGACAGCATGAAGGACATTTGGGAGCCACAGACTGGCAAACGCCATCTGCTGCCCCTCCCCAGAGTTGAGTGTTGATGGACCGTGCGGCTGCCTCCCTGAGACACTGGGACTGAAGACAGTGATAGAGCCCTGTGCCCCAGGCGGCAACTCTTCTAGGCCAGTCAGTCGTATACTTTAGTACAGGGCTGTGTCTTTTGGAGACAGGGTCTCCCTGTGTAGCCCTGGCTGGCCAGAAACTCCCTATGTAGATCCAGTGCCCTTGAATTCAGAGACCCAGCTTTCCCCAGGTGCTGGGCAGCCTGGGTATATTCTGGAAGGTAGAGGAGTTGCCCGAGGCTGGCTCTCACACTGCCTTCCTGTCTCCAGGCAGACTTCCTGAAAGGCCTGCCAGTCTACAACAAGAGCAACTTCAGCCGGTTCCATGCAGACTCCGTGTGCAAGGCCTCAGTGAGTGTTGGGGCCATGGGGTGGCGAGACGCTCCCATGAGGGTCCCCAACTAAACCACCATTCCCTGTCCCACAGAACCGACGCCCCTCAGTGTACCTGCCGACCCGGGAGTACCCGTCAGAACAGAGTGAGTGACCAGAACCGTGGCCTCTGGGGCAGTGGGGGAAGGAGCAAGGGAGGCACTGCAGGGACACCTGTCCACTGTGCCTGGGAAGACCACTCCCTGGTTTTCTCTGGGGCCACGCAGTTTCCATGTGTCACAGGATCTTGTCCTGGAAGGGCCTCAATGGACCAGAGCTCTCCTCCCTCCCTGCAGCCAGGCCACATGTCCCCTCTGGCTCTGCATTAACATAAGATGTGCGTGAAGCCCTAGGCTTCAGGCTCAGCACCGCATAAACTAGGTGTGGTGGAACACACAGGTCATCCCACCTTGGGAAGCTGATACAGGAGGATTAGGAGTTAAAGCTACGTGAACCCATGTCTGAAAAAGCTTTAAAAAGAAAAGACCACAAACCGGGGCTGGGGAGGTGGGCACAAGACTGGTAATCAGGGATCAGATCCTCAGAACCCACATAAAAGCCAGATACAGTAGCACACATCTGTAATCTCAGCATCTGGGTGATCACGGGCCAGCAGACACAGCAGTGAACAGGAGGGACTGGTCCCAAGAGCTCGAAGGCCAGGACCAGGTGCAGGGCTGACCTCAGCCTTCCCCAGGTTGCAGCACATGGTCTCGAGACGAAAGCTGGGCCTGAGCTAGGCACTGGGGTCCAGTCAGGGCTGTGCTGTAGAGCACAGTGGTTTAGGTGTCAGAAAAGAGCCTGGTGCCAGTGAAAGCCCGCAGAGAAGCACACTGGCCACCAGCTGACAGCCTAGACCCACATGGGGGCAGGAGAACTGGAAGCTGCCTTCTGACTGCTGCGTGTGTGTGCTCCTTCACAGTGTAGATAAACGTAAACAAAACAAAACATGGGGCCGCAGACACGGCTCAGTGGTCATGAGCTCCGGCTGATCTGGCAGAGGACCCTGATTCTACCGCCAGCACCACGATGACTAACAACCCCACTCCCAGGGGATTGGACAGCCTTTTTGGGCCTCTGCAGGCCCTGTATGCATATGCTGCACAATCTTGCAGGCATTCATATAAAACTTTGAAAAGTTCTTAATAATGGTCCGTCCTGTGAAAGGGGTGTCACTCAGCATGTTTCCAGCATGGACGAGGTCTTAGTTCCATCCCCAATGCAGAACCAGAACAGACGCGCTGTGTTTACCATTCTTCAGTGTCGTGGTGCAGTGTCATACGTAGTATGGCCACAGAGGCCAGCTTCCAGGTCCTGGGAGAAGCTAAGGAACGGGAGCCTGAGGACAGGGCTCAGCAGAGCACTGTGTGCGCATCCTGGGAGCCCAGGGTCAGTCCCAAGTGCCCACAACAACAAAACCCAACTTTCCCCACGGGCCCCTCCCGTGGACTCTGCTCGCAGAGACCCAGCGTGGACCCCTGCAGGCAGTTGGTAGGAGCCCCAGGTTAGGGCTCTGTGTTCACAAGGAGAGCGTCAGTGCCAAACTATGGGCACTGCGTTTGAGCCCCAGAGAAACCATCACTGCCCGGGGAGGTGAGGCGCAGGGCCGTGGGCCGCTCTCTTCTCACGCTCTCTCTGCCCCTCAGTCATCGTGACAGAAAAGACAAACATCCTCCTGCGTTACCTACACCAGCAATGGGACAGAAAGGTGAGGCTGGGGACAGGTGGGGGCCGGGTGCTGAGCCTACAGGAGGGAGTGTGGGATTGGGGTGCTGACCGGAGATGGGGGAGGGAGGGAGTGGGCTTGCAAGTGGGTGCTGGGTGGCTGTGGACGGATCCCAGGGTACCCCGCACTGCTGGCCCACACCCCACGGCCTAGCTGAGCTTACGCCCCCAGCATTTTATTATAACGTGGAATATGCACGACTAAAATGCCTGGCAGCCTGGTGACAAGCCTGTCATCCCAGCATTCAGGAGGCTGAGGCAGGAGGATGACCATTTCCAGGCCAGCCCGAAGTACATGAGATTCAATTTCTTTTCTTGAGACAGGTCTCACTGTGTAGCCCAGGCTGGCCTCAAACTCAGTGATCCTCCTGCTCCAGACAGGCCTCCATACCAGTTTATGCACTGCTTAGAAGCTCTGGTTCCCTTCAGGGCCTCCCTGTGGCCTGGTTTCCTCTGACTGTTCAGAACAGGGCCGGTCCCCTTGGTTCCTGTTACCTGCTGCAGGTTCCTGCTAGCTGCGGGGTTGCGGGGGCTTAGCGGCAGGGGCAGGTGCGGGGCCTAAGTGCTCACACAAACCACCCTCCTCACCCCAGAACGCCGCCAAGAAGAGAGACCAAGAGCAGGTGGAGGCAGAGGGGGAAAGCTCCGCGCCGCCCCGAAAGGTGGCCCGGACCGACAGCCCCGACATGCCAGAGGACACCTAGGCCCCGTGTGCCTACTCACCCCGTCTGTCTGCTCCTGCCCGCGTGTGTAAGCGCAGCCCGTCCACGCCCAGCCCACACCCTCCAACCTCATAGGACCCATGTATTTATTTTCCTGAGTTTTTATTTATGCTGTAACTTGTGTCAAGCATTGGTTAAAGGGACATCAGACCCAGCTGTGAGGTGTCAATAGATCCTCTTTTACACAGCGGTGTCCCCCCACCCGGCCACCCAGCAGCGAGGCCACGCCGAGGGTCCAGGGCCTGAGTGGCCTGGCCTCCCACAACACCAAGCAGCCTTCTTGATCCTTCCCACCCGCAGGCTCGGCCTGGTCTGGAGCTCCCCGGGTCCCTCCCTGCCCAGGCCTCACTGAGCCCACACAAGGGCATGGGAGACACGGCCCTTCTGGATCTTTCTCTTGTCATTTTATCATGGACTAGCCCGCGCTCCGCGTCCACCCCAATAAAAGGATCTTTCCTACTCAACCCAGCCTCTTTGCTTGCCACATCCCAGCCAGGAGGAGAGCCGTGCAGGTGGAAGAGGAGCCACCATAACCAGAAGATTGACACGGGGCCCTGGGCCCGAGACCTGCCAGGACCTGCCTGGGGGTCTCAGGGTTAGGTCCCCTGGGAGACCATCAGAGCCTAAGAAAGACCACAGGGTGGCACTTGGAGTGTCCTGGCCTTGCTTCACCGGGCTCAGGTGGGAATTGCCCAGCTACAGCACCTGTCTGGCTCTGGGCACTTGGCACCTCTACCAGCCAGGCTGCTTGTGGCCACCGCCATGGGGGCACGGGGCTCTGTACTGGTATGTGTGGCCTGGAGCTGGGGCACTGGGTGCTCACTTGCCCTGGGTTTGAGAGCCCGGTGCTACAGAGACTGGGGAGCTGAGGTGGCCTTCCCGGGCTGCACCCCTACCCCTCTCCGGTGGCATGTGTGCCTGAAGATGTGTGGGGTCCCTGAGGTGGGGTACAGTGGTCAGGAGACAGGCTGGCTGCTGCTGTCAAGGATGCAGGTGTCGAGCGCACAGATGGTCAAAGTTGCGCATCTCTGGGCTTGAGCGTTAGTTTGGTGACAAGTGGGCATAGTGGGAAGGTCAGCCATATGGATACTGCCACTGAGACCCCTGCTCCCGCCTCCTGGGGTCCTCTCCCAGTGCACACACCCTTAGACTCCCACAGCTCGTGGGAGCCTGCCCCCGAGGTTTGGCGTCCAGCGTCGGCCTCCATGCCTCTTCTTCTCAGACCAGGTGTCCTCGAGGGTGGCTGCCCCTGATGCCAACCCGCCTGTCGTAGGCACCCCCAAAATATACCATCCCCCTTATCACATGTGAATAAGGGGCCACTGCCCAGTGTTCCTGCCCCAGGACTCCCCTGCCCTGCTCCTCGAGGTCCAGGGCAGCAAGGCCTGCCTCTCCTAACCCAGCACGCACCTAAACAAGGGTGGGCCCAGGGTCCACTTCCTCCTGACCTGGGCCATAATCTTCACACCTCAGGGTCTCCAATTTTGGCCAAGTGGCCGCAGCTCTTTCTGGCCTCCCAGATTCCCAGACTAGCCACACGGCCCGGAGTTTTCCATCTGTGCTCTTTGGTCCTCTTTCTTTGGAGAACTAGGGATACTCTGCCTAGGTCCCCAGGTCCCCCAAGACTCCTCCATCGCTCTGACTTCAGGCACTGTTGAAATATACTTTTTATTGCATTTCTGCCGTTTTACAAAAATATGACAAAATAAATTAAAAACAAATAAATAATCGCCTATTCTGTATTTTTCTCTATTTTGGGGTTGGGGGTTCCGTTCATCTCCCCCATCCTGGTCGAAAGGAAAACGGCAGATCGGAGGCCAGCTAGGGCGGCCAGGCCGCGGCAGGTGCATCCAGGGATGGCGCGCGCTAATGCCAGGCTCCGGGCCAGCAGGCGGCCTGGGGGCTTGGGCTGGGGCCGGCCGGGGACTCGGGAACTTCGGGGGGCTTTGGGGACTCAGGGGGCGCGAGGCTGTAGAAGCTGGCGTCGCCGGCCAGGGGCTGCGGCGCGGGCGTGTTGGGGGCGCAGGGCGGGCGCGGAGCGCCGTCACCGCCGCAGCCCCACGGCGCATCCCACTGCCAGCAGCCGGCGGGCGGCGTCGGGGGCCGGAGCGGCAGCTGCGCGGGGCTCCGGCTGCGGCGGGCGCGGGGGCCGGGCGCGGGCCCTGCAGAGGGAGAGGGCGGTTCCGGGGAGCCTGTCGCCCCGCCGGACCACGCGCATGCGCCCCTCCCGGCCCCAGGCACCCGACGGCCTTATTGCTTCGGATCGCGGGAACGGCGGGCACAGCTGCCCGGGGCTCTGGGCCGCCACCCACCCAGAAGCCGAGGCTGCCACGCGGGCCGTCCCGGGCGGGCACGGCTGTGGGTGCAGCGCGCTAGGCCCCGCCTGGCAGCGGGCTTTGCATAGAGAGCTGGGCGTGGGCGCTAGGAGCACCCGGGGATCTCCCAGGAGGGCGAGCAGGGCACGGGGTCCCCCACCCGCGTCCCCCCGCCCCCGAGTTAAAGCCTGTGACCTGAGCCTTCCTCCTCCGGCCGCGCGGCTTCCAGCTCCTCCGCCGCCGCCTCGTCCCCGGGCGAGCTCCGCTGCGCACGGCCCGCTCCGCCCCCTGCGCCCGCCGCGCCCGCGCCCGCGCCTGCGCCGCCCGCACCCGGCGCCCCGTTGGCCGCGGGCTCGGCGCGCGCCCCTCCGAAAGCGAACAGCTTGGTGGCCTTGGGCGGCGAGTGGCTGCGCTCCGGCTCCCGTCGCGTCTCGGGCGACTTGAGGAACTTGAAATTGAGGAAGGCGGGCAGCCGCGTGTCCCCCGTGGGCGACTGCGCGGACGCGGGTCGTGGCGCGCCCGTGCCCGCAGGCGCCGACAGGAACTTGCCCTGCAGCGGGATGATCTGCTTCAGCCGGAGCACGTGGTTGGGCGCCAGCAGCGAGCCGGGCCGCCGGGGCCGCTCGCCGCCCTTGGCCTTGGTGGCCGCCTTATCCGGCGCCGCGGGGTCCGGGCCCGAGCCTTCCGCACGCGTCTCCTCCCGGCCGGCCGCGTCGCGTTCTCGCCGCGCGTGGTGCTCCGCGTGGCGCTGCCGCTCTTCCTCCTCGCGCCGCCGCCGCTGCTGTTGCTGGAAGTGATGCTGCGCCTGGCGCTCATGCCTCTGCGGGGACAGAGCGCAGTGGGCGCTACCTGCCTGCCGCACGGGTGCCCAGGCTCCCCGGGTCAGAACACTCATCGTGCGCCTTCTGCATCCCACACAGATGGCAGAGCTTCACCGGGTGACCCAAACACTTAATGAGCACCAACTGAATACTTAGACCTACACTGGTTCCCTTTGGAAAAGTGAGATCCAAATACTTATTAACCCTGTCCTGGACTATCTGGAGACACAGGGAGCAATTCAGGCCCTTACTAAGCACCACCTAAATTTCCAGACCTACATTGTTTCTTTCTGGGAATTTCGTCAAAAGAAACGTTCACTGGACACCAGCTCTGTCCCCAGCGGTAAGCCAGCTGGTGTCTTAGAACTGGGACAGTGGAAACACTGGGCCTAATGTTCAGAGAGTAGCAGGGCTGGAGCAGCAGCAGCAGCCACATCCTGCGACTGTTTTGAGATAAGGTTTCACTGTGTAACTCAGGGTGGCTTCAAACTCTCAGTCCTCCAACCTCAGTTTCCCTAGTGCCTAGAGCACAACCATGAGCCACCACCCAGAGCCTGTCGGTCTAAACTGAAGTTAATCAAAGTTCATTTGGGCTAGAGGAGTGGTTCAGTGGAAGAGTCCCGGCCTAGGATCCCCCAGTGAGAGGCTTGGGTGCTGCTCAAGGGTGAAAAGCTTTCCTAGAATCATTCCTAGGTCGTGTAGTTCCATGGTTTCTCCTGCAGTTTGCACAGGAGTTAGTTTATTTGTTTTGAGACAGGGTCTCACTCTGTAGTCCTGACTGGCCTCAAATTCATGGAGCTCCACCTGCCCCTGCCTTCTGAGTGCTGGGACCAAAGTGTGTGCCATCACACTGGGCTGCCCAAGAGTCTGGAAGAGGTTGCCCTGTAGGCTGGTGAATGACCCAACATCCTTTTTCTTTTTATTTAATTATGTGTGTTTGTGTGGGTGACTAGTTTGTGCCTATGAGTGTACCGTATAGAGATGCAGAAGAGGGCGTTTGATCCCCTGGAGCTGAAGCTACAAGTAGTTGTAAGCCACCTGACTTGGGTGCCAGGAACCAAACTAGGGTCCTCTGCAAGAGCAGTATATGCTCTACACCACTGAAGCATTCTTGAGGCCTGACTGAACATCCTTGAGAAGCCAAGAATCGGGTCCTTGTGAGCACTAGGTCCACCCTCATTTGCACAGGATGGACCCTAGAGCTAAAATCCCTGCTGCACAAGTGTTTCCATAGGAGCGGCTAACACCCTCTCCAGATGGCAGACGTCTCTGGATGACTAGTGACAGCTGCTGCCTGGGATTGCTGTGGGAACAGCAGCTCTGCAATAGCCTTTAGGGACAACAGAAAACAGTCAAGGCCAGCATTGTGGTCCACATCTGTGTCTCACCTACTTGAGAGGCTGGGGCAGGAGGATAGCTTGAGCCTAGGAGTCCTAAGCCTGAGCTACATAACAGAAACCTGTCTCTTGCAGAGGACCTGGGTTTGATTCCCAGCATCCCCGTGGCGACTAGCAACTGTCCGTAACCCCAGTTCCAGGGGATCTGACACTCTTTTTTGATCTCTGCAAGCACTGCACAACACGGATGCACTTACATATATGCAGGCAATCCACTCATACACATAAAAATATTGAGTAAATAAGTAAATAAATAAGGAAAAGAAATGAGGTGTGGTGGTGCATGTCATCCAAAGCCTGAGGCAGGGACCTTGCAAGTTTCAGCCCAGCCCATCTCCATAGGACCTCTCCGAGAGGAGGAAGAGGAGACTGAATCCTGTACGCCTTTAATGCAGATGAAATTTATCTCTTGTATTTGAGAGAGCATGTCATGTAGGCCAGGCTAGCTACAAAGCTGAGGCTGATCTTAATCCCTGATCCTCCTAGCCTCCACCTCCCCAGTGCTGGGAAGACAGGCATTAGCCACACCTGACAGAGCAACTGACTTCTGAATATTTTCAATTCACTCTGGGTGCACAACCCAGGTGTGTGGGGACTGTGTCCTTAGCGTTCTGTGCAACCTCATGGTTTTTTTTACTAAGACTCAGCCACAGGGAAACCCCTCTTGGAGTGCATGGGGACCTGAGCCCAGCCCGTCCATACCTTGAAGGCCTCCCGCCGCTGGTACTCCAGTTTGGCCATCTCCTCAGCCACCCAGCCTGGGATGTCGGGGACGGCAGCGTGGATGAGATACTTGATAAGCAGAGCAAAGTGCTGTGGGGGACAGAGGGGCTGCAGGCTCCGGAAAGCCCTCTCTCTCCCCAGCTCCTGCCCGGGTCACCAGTCCTACCTCTAGCACGACCACAGACACGACGGCAGCCTCGGGGCTCAGCCAGGGGAAGAGACGCTGCAGCTGGCCGCACTGGCCAATGAGGTAGCAGTTCACCACAATAGCCAGCACACCCATGGCTTCCATGACCTTCTGCAGAGGAGGCAGAACGCTCAGAGGCGGCCCTAGGCACCGGTCCACTGTGCCCGCCTGGGCTTCCCCGGCCAGCCGACCCACCTGCCACTGGCCGATGCTCTCCACACGCTGACCGAAAGGCCGCTGCAGGCCGGTGCACAGTTTGAAGGCATCGCTGCGGATCTCAATCAGGTTGTTGACCAGGGCACACAGCGCAGCCAGCGGGAACGCAGAGGAGAAGAGGACCACGTAGCCGAACTGCACGAACATCTCCTGGTAGTCCTGGAACGTGTCCTGAGGGTGGGCAATCATGTCAGACATGCAACCCATCCCTCTGGTCTGCCAGCTAGGCCCAGGCTTTGTCCCCAAACACAGCTGGAGCTGCACAAGTCCAAGGGCCTCTGACTTCCAGATGGGGCCTTGATCCCACCACGCTAAGGGTCACCTGTTCACCCTGACCACCTCCACCTGCAGACTGTGCACCTGTCCCCACTGTCGGACACACTCCTGACTTGGTACTCTGTTTTTGTTCGAGGCTTTTTGCTTGGGTGTGTGTGTGGGGGGGGTGTTACATGTATGTGGAAGTTGAGGTAAACCTCAAGTGTCATGGCTCAGGTGCTGTCCACCTGTCTTTTGAGAAGTGGGGGTTGTGCATGAAACGCCACACACGTGAGGAGAGGAGATAGCCTTCAAGAGTTGGTTGTCTCTCCACCACCCAGGGATTGAACTCAGGGCATCAAGCTTAGGAACAAGCGCCTTTACCTGCTGAGCCAACTTGCCCACTATTCTTTTTGTTTTAAATTTTATTTTTGTGAGTGTTCCTTTGCGTGTGTCAGCTGCCCACAGAGGCCAGAAGGGGTCATAGGAGCCCTGTGAGCTGGAGTTACAGGCATTTGTGAGCTGCCTTACATGGGGGGGGGGGGGGGGGGGTGGGCAATCTGAACTCCAGTCCTCTGATAGGGCAGTAAAATCTTTAAATTGCCGAGCCACCTCTCCAGTCCTATTTATGTTTTGAGACAGGGTTTAATGTAGCCTAGGCTGGCTCCAGGCTTTCAGTATTGAGATGACAGGGCTCTCTGACCTCGTACTTCCTCATGCAGCTCTCCAGCTCAGCCTGCGTGAGCTGTGGCGAATGCTCCTCCTCCGGCGGGTCAATCCAAGACGACCTGTTCGGCCTCTTCTGTCTCCCTGCTGTGTCTCCCGAGCCAGCCTCGGGGTCTCGGCCTCCATCAGGGCCCTGGTCTCGGCCCTCACCGCCGGCCCGACGGAGCAGGATGCTGGGAGGCTCTGGTTCAGAACCGCTGGGCAGTCCCTCGGGCTCGTCGTCCTCGGCCAGGGTGAACACTCCAGGCTCCAGCCCCTTCTCCACCATGGTGGGGCTGCCCTCCTCCAGGAGGGCCTGGGGGCCGGGCCTGTGGCGGCCCGCGCCCCGCTCTGCGAAGCTGACCTTCTTGAGCCGCATCCCGCAGTCCAGGAGGCCTCCTTCCTCACCCTCGTCCTCCTCCTCGTCCTCCTCCTCTTCCTCCTCCTCGTCCTCGTCCTCCTCCTCCTCCTTGCCACCCCGAGGCCCGTCCCCGACCTCCCCACCTTCCCCGGCCGGCCTCTGCTCCACCGCGGCCTCCTCCTCCTCTTCCTCGGGCGCCCCGCAGCCTCCGCCCAGACACCTGCGGCTCTGGGCGCCGCCCTCGTCCCCCTGCGTTTCAGGATGTCGTCGGGGTGCAGGGCGCCGGAGGCTCAGCAGGCCCAGCACGGCCCGGGCCAGCTCCCAGACCGCACGCAGACCCAGCTCCCCACTGCCCAGCCGGTGGTACAGGTGCGGCTGCAGCACTTCTCGAATGTTCTGCAGCAGCTGGCGCGTGATGAGCAGGGTGGCCAGCATCTGCGGGGTGGAGAGAGGCGGTGGGGGTGGGCGGGGCCAGGCGCGGAAGACAGCCCCTACCTCTGGCCCCTGCGTCCGCGGGTAGGCTCTGGGCACGCACCGGGGCCCTGGCTTGGCCCCAAGGCCCCTGCCACACGCACTTGTGCAGTGCACAGCGCGGGTAACTCGCGGGGAGGGCTGAGAGCATCTCCACCCAGCCAAGCTCCACGGCGGGTGCTCGGGGCACCTGGGAGCGGCCCCGCTCAGCCTGAAGCGGGTGATGGGGTGCGCGGGGGGGGGGGGGTCCCCTCTTGCGCATGCGCTCTCAGCCTGGCGTGCCCCGCCCCAGCACAGCCAGGCTGCCCACCCCGGCGTCGCCCCGCCTGGGGGAGGCTCGCCACCTGCCCGTACTTTGGCCCGGGCTGCGAACAGGAGACCCCGGAGGGACAGGAGGAGCAGACGGAACCTCAGGGCCACGAGCGGGACCAGCACCGCCCGCAGCTGCCGCTCGAGGCTCTGGGACAGGGACAGGACTAGCAGGAGCTGTGGAGGGACCGATGGACAGGTAGACAGACAGATGGGAGAGGGGAACGACAGGCAGACAGAGAACGCACAGACAGACGAACAGAAAGGAGAGAAGGATGGAGGAGGGGGGCTGGAGAGCCCGCGGACCCGCACACAGGGTCCGTCCCCAGGTGTCTGGGGCTCTGCCCTGCGGTGACGACCGACCCTCACCTCCTTCAGCCGGTCCATGTCTTTGAGGTAGAAACCGATGTAAAAGAGACTCAAGTAGGAGTTGACAAACTGGAACTGCAAAGGGCAGGTGGCCGGTCACCCTGCGGCCCCTGAGCTCCTCCGTCACTGCTCCCCACACCTTTTCTCTTCCCCAACCGGCGACGGTCACTCACCAAGACGACTTTGATGATAAGATGTTTCTCGTAGGCACTCTCTAGCCGATAATTCTCTAGGGATGGGAGGGGGGAGGGTGAGGGCCACCTTGACCCTCCCAAAGGCTGCCGCGTGTCTTCAGGGACAGCGGAGGCCACGCCCACCACACATACCCATGTCGTTGAGCCACACAGCCAACTTTTTGTAGCCCTCTGCGCTGACGCTGACCAGCAGGGCCAGCATCACCTTGGGCAGGAACCGAGCCAGGCGAGGGAGGCCCTTCACACTCAGGACCAACTCCTGGAGGATACAAGATGAGGCTGTTGGCTAGCCGGCTGGAGCTGGGTCAGGCTGGAGCTGGGTCAAGTGGCGGGCAGGCAGGGGTCAGGGGAGTACCAGGGGACCAGTCACCTGCAGCTGGAAGCAGCCAAGCATGAGAATAAAGACACAGGCCAGGCAGGCCAGGCACAGGGGTAGGCTGACCAGCAGCTGGAACAGCAAGCGCTTCCAGGGCGGGTAGTAGAACTCCTCAGCCTGCGTGATGGGGCTGATGCGGCGCACACCCTGCAGAGGGCGGGGGCGGGGCTTCCTCTGAGCCTGGAGGCGGCGCCCACTTCCGACTTCTGAAGCCCTTTCCCTCTGCTAGCCTTTTCTCTCACAAACCCCCACCACAGTGCACGACTCCCAGTCCTCAAATCTAGCTTCTCACCCTTCCCTGTCAGTACACCCCGTCCGAGGCTGCCTCCTGCCTTCCGCCCTTCTCAGCCACCACTCCCCTGTCTGCACGCGATCCCCAGCCACTCTTCCCCCTCTGGGTGTATCTTTTCTCCTTTATCCCTCTCTGAATCCCTGACCTAAACCTCCCACTGACCCTGAACTGAGGACGTGGCTCCTCCACAGCTTCCCCCGGTGAGTCCAGGGTCCCCCATTTGTAGGCCAGCTCTGCTCCCCTCCGTTTCCACTCCTCCAGGAATAGCGTCGACCAGATCACATTGAAGAGAGCGAAGACCACACAGGAAACGTCCCGGCTTGTCTGGGTGGGGGTCACAGGGGAGCACGTCAGTGGCCCAGCTGGCTCATGGAGGCCTCTAGGGCATCTCCATTCGTGATCCAGCTCCTTCCCAGTACCTGATCCGCCTCTGTAAATGTATACAGAACGGAGCCAAAGACAGCCGGGTACACCATTGCCGATGTGTAGAAGCCCAGCCAGGCAAAATACATGGCTATCTTCACGCCAAAATAGTCACAGATGTCATCTGTCAGGGGAGAAGGGGTCTTGGTCATCTCCATGTGCGTCCTGGGACCCCAGCCCATTCCCCAGCCCTGGAGCCACACCTAAAGGCTGGTTTTCACACACGGCCTGCACCCAAGACTTCATGAGACGGTTCAGGATGCGTTGTTCGTGAACTGGAAACACCTGCTGGATGATGCCTCGGGCAGCCAGCTCAGGGACTGCAGGAAGAGGGGCAAAAGTGATCCTGCTCCGGACCATCCAGCCAGCCAGCCAGCCCACTAAGGCCATGCTTTTAAATCCATAGAGGGCTGGGTACGTCACTCAGTAGAGTGCTTGTAGCTAGGTTGGTGCAGTGCTTGTAGCTCAGTTGGTTCCGTGCTTGCCTAGTGTGCACAAAGCCCTGGTTTCACTGCTAGTACTACATAAACCAGGTGTGGTAGAGCACAGGTGTTGTCGCAGCACTCAGAAGATGGGTTTAAGGATCATAGTCTGGCTGGAAGCCAGGAGGTTTTTGTTTTTTGCTTTTGTGACAGGAGTCTTACTATGTAGCCTGCGCAGACTAGTCTTAAACTCGGCCTCGACCTTCCAAGGTCTGGAGGTGACAGACACGCACCACCACACCACCACCTTTATTTTAAAATTCATCCTCCATTTCTTGCCCTGTACGTCTAAGAAATGACACAGGCTAGTGTCGCAAGGTGAACTTCACAGTAAATTTTCAGAGAGGAGAACACGAGGGCTGCTGGGACCCGTGTGGCGCTGTCCAAGGTCCTGTCCGCACCTTCTCTCAGACAGAAAAGATTCACCTGGACAGGATCCTTAAAAGGAAAGGCCTGGCCCCGCCCTGCCCTACTCCGCCCGATTGCAAAGGTCACGCCCCTCAGACCGGTGGAAGCCACGCCCGTTGAGCTAATTGGTTGACCAACTCCTTCCTAGCTTCTGAATGGTTGGCTCCAGGCTCCGCCCTCCTGTGTCTATAGACTATCCTCTGAGACACGCCCAACTCTCTGTCTGTGATTGGATGGTTGGCCCAGCCCTGCTCACTGATTGGCTGGTCCTCCAGGAAGCGCACGTTGTGCAGGGCCTCCCCCTGCTTGGCTCGTAGGTTCTGAAGCCAAAATCGGATGATGCTCTGCCGTTCCTGTAGGGGAGGTGGGTGTGAACCTGCATCCCTGGGTGTGAGCCTGCATCCTCGGGTGTGGGCCTGCATCCCTGGGTGTGAGCCTGCATCCCTGGGTGTGAGCCTGCATCCTCGGGTGTGGGCCTGCATCCCTGGGTGTGAGCATACACCCCAGAATCTGAGACTGCATCCCTGGGGTGTGACCTGCACCCCCACGGTGTGGACCTGCTTCCCGGCACCTCCCAGTGCAGGCAGACACTCAGGACACAAGCGCTCACCTGCGAGGTGAAGAAGCGAAGCTCATTCTCCACATCCTCGTAGATGAAGTCCTCTTCGCAGGAGAAACTTCGGGTGCCTCCACCGAACTCAGCCTTCACGGCCTTGCGTAGGCCCAGCTCGTCAGCCCCGCGGAGTAGGCTGCGGAGTGGAGAGGGGACAGCGGGCTCACAGAAGGGACCCCAGCCCAGCCATCCCGGAGCTAAGGACAGTGCATGGAGCCCCGTCAGGGACAAAGGTACGGCTTGCATTCGGAGATCTGGGTGGCAGGGCCTGCGAGTGGAGGTAGTGGACTTGCCTCTCATAGGTGGCGGTGACGAAGAAGGCGTAGGCACGCGTGTGGCGATGGTGGCGAACCTGCACGATCAGTTCGGGGATGCCCACGCGGACATGGTTCAGTAGCCACAGCAAAGTGTGGTCATCCGTGGTGTCTGCCAAGGGGCACAGGGACCAATGCTCTTGCCTCGAGGGGGGCCCACGAGGGTCAGCTCAGCATCCCGGGGCGCAGGGCAGGCGGGAGTGGGTACCTGCGAAGGTCAGGAGTACGTCGCAGTCCTCGGTGGGCACCGTCTTCATCCAGGCCTTGTGGGACACCAGGTAGCGACCGGCCTGCAGGAGTCTCTTCCCAAACAGCTTGTCTGGGGCGGGGGGGGGGGGTGGCGAGGCAGGCGGGAATCAGACCACTCCAGGGACTCAGACTCCGCCCTCACCCAAATCTCTTCTTAGCAGCAGCCAGGCTCTTCCCTTTAGGTCCCTCCTTAGAAATCTTACTCATGGTTGAAGCGCAGCTCCGCCTCCCAAACCACAATCAATGGGGCGCCCACAGCAGCTCTGGGCCCTTCTCCCTATGACAGCCCGGTCCTTAAAGCAGTCTCGAGAAGTGGGTGCGGGCATCACCCCCATTTCACAGTTCACCAAACTGAGGCCCTGAGAGTTTAAGTCAGGCGCCCAAGGTCATTCAGGTGGGATTTGAACCCAGGACCATGAGATTATTTGTCTTCCCCCGCATCCCTATCCTGGGAGTCTCCGGGTAGCCGGTGCCAGGCTGTCAGAGGGGTGTGTCCGGGGACCCTCCCAGTGCAGACTCACCACCCCAACCCTGAACGCCCGGCTGCAGCCGCAGTGCCACGAGGAGCGGCCCCCGGGCCCAATGCCAGCCCCAGGAAGCGTGCCTCCGATCGCCGGCCCCGAGCAGCCGCGAGCGCACCGGGTGCACCTGCCACCAAGCAATGCTCACGTACCGAGGACTCCGGACGAAGGGACCGAAGGCTCGCCCTCCGGCGGGGGCCTCTTGCCTCGCTCCCCCTCCAGGGTCGCGCCCCCGGCGCCCGAGGCCGCCTCGGTCATGGCGAGGACGCGGCGGGTCAGGGGCTGCGGGACGCCCGGGCGCCGGGGGGCCGCGGGAGCCACCGCCGAGCGCGAGGGAGGAGACAAAGGCCGCGCCCGCCCGCCCGGTCGCCGTCTCTGCGCTTCCCTTGCTTCTCGTCCCCGCCCGAGCGGAACCTGGAGTCTCCGTCCCCAGCCCCTCGCGTCGCTCGTCACTCGCTGCTCCTCAACCGTGCCCGCCCGCCTGGCCCTCCTCTTTCCGTCCCCGCCCGCGCGGTTTCTGCCTCTCCATCTCGCCCGCCCACTTCGATCTCTGCTGTCCGTCCCCGCCCGCAAGGAAAAGGTGCATCCTCCACCTTCCTCTCCACCCTCGGCCTCCGAAGCGTCAGTTTCCTCGTCACGCCGCGTGGAATCTGAGCTGGACGAGATGCAGGACGTGGGAGACGGCAGGCCCGGGTCGGGGAGATTCCTGGGAACAATACCTCAGCCACCCCAACCCGGAATGAGAATAATTAGCAGGTGCTGCCTGCCCCGAGTTTTTGCGCAACTTTCAAGGCTCAAGACTAGGCTTTATGCCCTCTCCGCCCTCGCCCCCGCACCGCATTCCCATGCAAAACTCCGAGGAGGACACTAAATAAGGGCGGCAAGTTTAGCAAATAAACATGACTCTGGGCTGCTGTGGCGGCCTTTAATCTCGGGAGATAGAAGCAGATGGATCTCTGAGATCGAGGTCAGCCTGGTCGACAGAGTTCCAGGCCAGCTAGGGTTATGTTACAGAGAGACCCCGTTTTAACCCCCTCCCCATATATGCATCCAAGGCCAGTTAGATGACTCAGCGGGCAAAGGATCTTGCCATCAAGCTGACAATTTGAGTTCCATCTCTAGGTCCCACAGTGGAAGGAGAGAACTGACTCCTGCAAGTTGTCCTCTGACCTCCACAAGCATGCCAAGGCACGACACTTCTGCCGTACATTAAATGGAAGAAAGAAAGAAAGAAAGAAAGAAAGAAAGAAAGAAAGAAAGAAAGGGAAAGAAAAAAGAGAAGAAAAAGAGAGTAATAAAATAGTTTTAGGAGTTTAGATGTAACGTAACCGTCAAGCGCTGACTGGTATGCACAAGGCCTTAGATTTAAGTTCCAGCGTGAAGGGTGGGGGAAACGATGTGGCTCAGCTGGTAGAACGCTTAACTTCTTTCTTTCTGTCTGTCTTTTTTGAAACAGGGTTTCCCTGTCTGTAGCCCAGTTGGCCTGGAATTCACTATGTAGACCAGACTGACCTCATTCTCACAGAGATCCGCCTGCCTCTACATCGCCAGTGCTGGGATTAAAGGTGTGTGCCACCATGCCCGGCTTTTTAAAAATTTCACTTATTTGGGGGGCGGGGGAGCACTTGTGGAGGTCAGAGAAGGACTTTCCGGAGTCGATTCTTACTACCCACCACGTAGGTCCTGGGCCTCGAGCTCAGGTCATCAGGCTTGGCAACAAGCACCTTTACTTCCGAGCTCTATCTCTGCCAGCCCTGATCACCGGACTTCTGACCTTCCTGAGTAGCCCTCTCTCATGGGCTGTGAACTCAGGCACGGGAGGGGCTCGCATTGGTTCTCAATGCCAGATATCCAGTAGGCGCTTGGTGTATACGTGTGACACTGGAGATCTAGAATGGCATCGTTCCGTCTTACAGATTAAAAATTTGACGAAGAGGAACCTAAGAGGTTTGGAGCTTGTAGCCCTCCTGACAGCTTGTTTTCAAAGCCGGGGTGATCCTCCCGCCCGCACTGGTCGAGAACCAGAGAATTGGCAGTGCACTGCCGAAACCCCGCCTACCCTGAACCTGGAATTCCAATTCCACCCTCTGTTCAGCTCTGTCCTGGATTAACCTGCGAGTAATCCGAGTTCCTCGGATTGGCTTTCGGGAGTCACAACAAACACATCCCGGAACACAGAGGGTCAAGGGAGTCAGGGATTGGAGTTTGGCGGGAGCCAGGACCGCTTCCCGGAGGAAAAGACGCAGCGGGGCTAGGAGGATGCGCTTAGCCGACGAAGAAAGACTTCCGGGGATAGAGAAAGCTGGGGAAGGAGACCAGAGGGAGATCCTTAGAGGAAACGTCCCAGAAGTTTGGACCTCATTGTCCCTGGGACTGGGCGTGACTCCCCTTGTCGCTCTTCCATCCCTCGTTGCCTAGGAGATGCTCCTAACTTCCGGAACCTAACTGGGCGCAGGAAGCGCCCTTTCTTCATATATATTATTTTAAATGTCTTTATTGTCTGTGTGCTCGTGATGCCCTGTGGGAGTCAGAGAACACCCTGCAGGAGTCGGTTCGCTCCTACTACTTGGGCTCTGAGGATCGAATTCAGGTCGTCAGATTGGGCGACAAGCGCCTTACCCGCCCAGCCGCCTCGCCGGCCCCTGTAGCCACATTCTTGGAGGTGAAACCTGAACGCACTTGGCTTTTTGGGTCCCCTAAAGCAACGGAAGGAACACCTGGAAAATCTGAGACTGGAACCTTCGCCCTGTGACATACCCACTCTTTATTTCCATTGTCTTGCATTGCTGCGGCCCTAGGAATCAGTCCGTCTCGTGTTTCCGGGAGGACGTCATTGCATTGCCCTCACTCGGTAGAGTCCTCCCTCCCTCATGTTTTTGACACTAGCCAATAGAAACCAAGGTCTTCCGACAGTGAGGCGGGACATCTTGTAAGTAGCCCAATGGTAGTTGAAAATTACGAGAGCTTGCTGCCAGTCACACCGCGAAGGGCAGGACTTCCTGCCGAACTTGAAGCTGCGCAGGAAGGTCGGGCATGCGGCTTGAGAGCTGGAAATCCATGTGGCACCGGCTGAGCGTCCTGGCGTCCCGGGCGACGCGGGCATCTGGCAGGTGGTGCGACTCCACTGAGCGCTGTCACCGCACAGGCGCCGCTCTAGGACTCAAGGCTCGCTCCTAAGGCTCCGGGGGTCTCAGTCCTGCGCACGGGGCTGCCATCCCTCTCCTCCCAGTCCCAACCTGGCCATCCCTCTGCCGCGGCGCTCACATGGGTCACACCCCCACCTCCGTTCCTTGCGTCCACCCTGGCCCGGTGGATCCAGATCCCAGATGCTCTGACTCTTATCTTCTCCGGTTCCCAGGCTGTGCGCGCGCCCGCGCAGCGGTGACCAATCCTTGGCCCCCGGAAGCACTATCTTCGCGCTCAGCTCCGGCCAGGGCCGCTGCGGCATCGCCGTGATCCGCGCCAGTGGCCCCGCCAGCGGCCTCGCGCTCCGCAGCCTCACCGCCCCCCGGGAGCCGCCCCCGGCCCGCAGCGCAGCTCTGCGCCTGCTCCGCCACCCGCACTCCGGGGAGCCCCTGGACCGCGCGCTCGTCCTCTGGTTCCCAGGTGAGGGTCCGCAGTTCCGGATCCCACGCCACACGATCTGGTCTCAGTCCTATCGGGGAGTCTACCCCGACCGTGCCCACAGCCTGACTCTTCTCTTTGGCCACACCAGGTCCCCAGAGTTTCACAGGTGAGGACTGCGTGGAGTTCCACGTGCACGGAGGCCCCGCGGTGGTCAGCGGCGTCCTGCAAGCGCTGGGTGAGTCTCATTGTGTGAGACTTTTCCTGAGGAGATTGAAAAAGTTTAGGACGCCAGGCGGATTGTCATTTTGGATAACAGATACGTATTCAAAGTTATTAACGTGGGCTGGCAAGATGGCTCAGCCTGTAAAGGCACTTGCTGCTAAATCCTGACGACCTGAATTCGAATCGCAGGACCCACAATAATGGAAGGCAAAAACTGACTTTTGCAAGTTATCTTCTGACCACCAAAACACGTGCCAATTCACGCACAAACAGAAATTATGAACGCAATAGACAATGGCATGATAGGCCCATATGGCATATGGGGGAATCCCCTTTTTACAGGTTTCAGCGGAAGGCAGTTCTGTGCCACCTGTTTGAGGCTCCCACAGTACCAGCTTGCAAACTCTGTGTCTGATTCCTGGATGGGTGGGGGTGTGTCTCAAATTTGGGGGAAGGAAGGTGTGACTTTGAGTATGTGGGTAGAGGGTGTTTAGTCTGTCTTAAATTGTTGTAACAGAACACTCTGACCAATACCAACGTGGGGAGGTAAAGCTTTATTTGGCTTACATTTCCCAGGTCACAGCTCATCACTGAGGGAGCCCAAGGCAGGAACTCAGGGCAGGAATCTAGAGGCAGGAGCTGAAGCACAGGCCGTGGAGGAACGCTGCTTATTGGCTTGCTCCCTTGGCCCATGCTCAGCTGGCTTTCCTAAACAGCACAGGGTGACTTGCCCGTAAAGGGTGGTACTGCCACAGTGGGCTGGGTCCTCCCACATCACTCAACAATCAAGAAAATGCCCCACAGACATGGCCACAGGCCAGTCCAATGGAGGCCATTCCCCAGTTGAGGCTTCTCTGCCCGGGTGTGTCAAGTTGATGACCAAAGCTATCCAGCACACAGGGTGAGGAGCACCCTGTTTGGCTAATATTTCTATTGCTCTGGTGTGCCACAGGTAACCCTCTTACCCGGGAGTCTGTTACCCAGGGCCGGTACAAAGTCTGCTTTGTCGGGGAGAGACGTAGGCACTAACTGGGGGAGCTTCTTCCCCAAGATGGGTCCCCAAAGACAAGCCCAAGTAACCCTTCCACCACAGCCCCCTTGATAACCAATGAGTTTGCTGGGGATACTTACAGGGACATAGACCAGTGGTTACTCAGAGGGGCAGGCACAGCTCCAGCTCCAAGGCAGCACAGAAAGCTACCCAGCCTGGGCACCCGCCCATGGAAGCCACATCCCTGGACCTTTCTGTGGTGCATGCATACAGCTGGCCGGGGCTCAAAGTCTGCCGCACACAGCTGGGCTACTCAGCCTCCTCACCCTACAGTTTATTCTGCTTTCCTCCCTTGGGGAGGGGCCTGGTGAGTCTTGAAAGTTTCTGCTTTCCTGGGTTTTGTTAATTTGCTTACTTCCTAACCCCACTCCTCCTGGAGTAGAGACAGAATTCTGAGGGGTTTATACCCCAGGCTCAGGCCCAGGTCCATGTCCACTGAGGCTGGTGGGCCTCCCTACAGGCAGTGTGCCAGGACTACGAGCAGCTGAGGCAGGAGAGTTCACCAGGCGGGCCTTTGCCCATGGGAAGCTGACTCTGACGGAAGTGGAGGGGCTAGCAGATTTGATCCATGCGGAAACCGAAGCCCAGCGCCGCCAGGCCCTGAGGCAGCTGGACGGAGAACTGGGCCAACTGTGCAGAAGCTGGGCTGAGACCCTAACCAAGGCAAGACCCTCCCCATTGCACATCCCCTTGAAATCCCCACATCTATCCATCACGTATTCCTGAGGCTGAGCCCCTGGCCTCTGATCTGGTCCCTTGGGGTAAGCTGAACTTGGGACATTAGAGTGGGGACAATGGAGTCCTGGAGCAACTGGCACATCCCCGTCCCCCGCCTCCCCAGGCTCTGGCTCACGTGGAGGCCTATATCGACTTTGGAGAGGATGACAATTTAGAAGAAGGTGTCTTAGAGCAAGGTGCGTGGGGCAGGGTGGAGGGGTGGGGGGGATGGCTAACATCTGAGCCCACAAAGGCCCTCCTGATACCCTTCCCTCTGCCTGCCTCCCCACACCCACAGTGTATGAAGAAGTTCGGGGCCTGGAGGTCTCCCTGCGTGCTCACCTACAGGATGCCAGGCGCGGGCAGAGGCTCCGCTCAGGGGCACACGTCGTGGTCACTGGACCCCCTAACGCCGGCAAGAGCAGCCTGGTGAACTTGCTCAGTATGTGGGCAGTGGGCAGGGCGGAGGCTGGGCCAGGGGAGACTCCCTCCCAGGGGTGTGGTCTGGGGTTGGGCCTCATCCCACTCTATTGCTGTTCCTGCCTGTAGGCCAGAAGCCGGTGTCCATTGTGTCCCCGGAGCCAGGGACCACCCGAGATGTGCTGGAGACCCCTGTGGACCTGGCTGGGTTTCCTGTGCTGCTGAGTGACACAGCGGGACTTCGGGAAGGCGTGGGGCCAGTGGAGCAGGAAGGTGTTCGCAGGGCCCGCCAGAGGTACGCACAGGGCAGGGACAAGCTGGCCTGGTACCTTCCTCTCTGCCTGTTCCTACGCTGTGTTGCCACGCCACCTCTGTTAGGCCCCTCCTCCGCTGTCCCACCCTGTGGAGCTTGGCCCCTCCCCTTTACATAACCCAGACCATCTCGTCAGTGTCCGGTGTTCCCCACTCCTGCCTTGGGTCTGCCCAGTCATGCCCCGCCCCTCCTCCCTGTCACACCTGCCCCATCCTGTTAGAGTAGGTTCCGCCCATATCACGTCCCAGCTTCCTCTTGGCCACGCCCCTTCACCTGGGCCACGCCCTCTCCCCATCCCTGTCTGTGGCCTACACTCACCACTTCTCTTCCCCCTCCCCACAGGCTAGAGCAGGCTGACCTAATCCTGGCATTGCTGGACGCTTCGGACCTGGACTCCCCCTCCAGCTGCAGCTTCCTGGACACTGTGGTGGGCCCCCTGGCAGCCCCGAGCCCCGGTGAGAGCCGGCGGCTCCTGCTGGTGCTGAACAAATCTGACCTGCTGCCCCCGGGGGACAGGGTCCCCAGCCCTGGCCTGCCCCCACACCTGCTGCTGTCCTGCCTGACCGGAGCTGGGCTGGACGGCCTCCTGACGGCTCTGAGGACCGAACTAGCTGCAGTGTGAGTCCCCCTGACACCGCAGTGCCGTGACCCAAATTCAAGTGCAGCTGAGCCCGAGCTTGGGTTCAGGCCTGTCGCTGTGCCTCAGTTTCTCTTTCTGCAGAAGGGGTGAGTGGGGCCTGTACAGGCTGAGAGAGACACACGTCTTGTCTCTGGCAGGTGTGGGGACCCCTCCATAGGCCCTCCGCTCCTGACCCGAGCCCGGCACCGGCACCACCTCCAGGCCTGCCTAGACGCCCTTTGTCAGTACCAGCCGGCTGCGGACCTGGCCTTGGCCGCAGAGGCCCTGCGAGTGGCTCGGAGGCACCTGAGCCACCTCACAGGGGGAGGGGACACTGAAGAGATCCTGAACCTCATTTTCCGGGACTTCTGTGTGGGCAAGTGAGCGGCTCAGAGCCCCATGGGCTCCTCGGAGAAGAGGTGGGTAGGAAGTGACAGGGCTGGGCCTGCAGAGGGCAGCGACCCCCGGGCTGGAGCGGTCAGGCCCCTGCACCCCTTAGGAGCCAAGTCGCAGGCTGGGTGCCACCCTCTGCTGGGTTGCAGACCCACCACCTTGCTGTGTGTGCCGCAGCAGATGGAGCCCAAGGCTCCTGCAAGTGAGGAGCAGAACCAGGCCCTCACCGGGAATTATGGGCAGAATCCTCTAAGCTCGGTCATGTTGCTGACATCGTAGTTTTTATTTTACAAGTACCAAAGCAGTGTGAAGAGTTCAGGAAATCCACAAGTGTTTGTGCTCAAGAACCTGCGTTCCCTTCCAGAAGTTCCCCTACACGTTTCTATCCTGGCTGCATCTGGAGTCAAATATATTTATTGCTTTTTAAGCTTTGTATTGGCATTTGTCAGTTATATACAATGGATTTGTTAGAACATTTTCTTTTTTAAATGCTTTATTATTTTTTACTGTGTGTTTGCGAGTGTGCTGCCTGTACCTTCAGTGTTCACAGGTCAGAAGAGGGCATCAGATACCCTGGAACTGGATTACAGATAGCTGTTAGTCGCTATGTAGGTGTTCAGAATTGAACCTCGGTCCTCTGCAGGAGCACTCAGTGTTCTTAACCGTGGAGGCATCTCTCCACCCCAAGGACATTTTCATACATGTATATGGGGTGTACACCAATCACCTGCTGGATGCTTGGCACTGAGGACCAAGGTGAGTCTGTGCAGCTTCTGGGTCAGGGGACAAGCAGAAGCATACTGATCTTGGTGAGATAGAGGCCAGCCTGGGCAGTGAATACCATGCTAGCTGCGGCTACAGGGAGATCCTGTCTCAAAAAGAAAAGGAAGGAAGGAAGGAAGGGAGGAAGGAAGAAAGAAGGAGAGAGAGCAGGTCTTGTGATCAGAGCACTGAGCTGAGTGGTGTCAGGCCTGACGTGCTGGGGAGACAGCGCCCCCTGCTGCCCTTCCTCGGCTCTTACACTCTTTCTGCCCATTTCTCTGATGTTCCCTGGGATGTGGACGGCAGCACTGATGCCCACTCCCTCCGGTTTGACCAGTTTTGTGTCTGAGGTCAGCTGCCCAATGCAGGCAGAGGCTCCTGATCCAAGGCATAAGCACGGCATTGAGAAGATGTTCTTGGCACAGGCCCAGACGGTCCACAGTGACCTCCAAGTTCACTGCTTAGCCAAGGCCTGCCTTGAACTCCTGATCCTTCTGCCACAGCTTCCTGAGCCTGGGATGGCAGGCCTGTGCCACCAAGCCTGGCCTCATTGGATATTCTTTATATATTTATTCACTGGGAGATGGGGGATGCATGCTTGGGTATACACATGTGAACAGCTTGCAGGAGTCATTTCTCTCCACCATGTAGGTTTTTAAGATTTATTTTTATGTGTTAAATGTGTTTGGGTGCCTGCTGAGGCCTGAAGAGGGTGTCGGATCCCCTGGAGCTAGAGTTACTGGAGGATGGGAGCTGCCCATACAGTGCTGGGAACCAAACTGGGGTCCTCTGGAAGAGTAGCAAGCCCTCAACTACTGATTCATCTTGCTGGCCCCTTATTGAATATGCTTAATAACTTAGTGCAGTGGGCATCTTGTGCCAGTCTGACAGAGAACTAAAGTGGGGGGTGAGGGAGTCTGGGGGGGTACGGTCCAGTGACACAGAAAGAAAGAGGCTGGTGGGTACAGTCCAGTGACACAGAAGTCCAGGAGCCTGGGAGGACTCCACCAGCAGAGGGCGCACGCTGTAACATAGCACCCAGCTATCCCCAGGCTGCGTCTCTGCCAGCCTGTCACCTCCACACTTGTCCCAGGCCAGCCTGGGTAGCATAGCAATACCCTACCTCAAAAGCATACAAAAGTGGGGAGGGCCTTGGGGCTCCCAGGAGTGCACAAGGAGCCTCGGGCTGGGTGGGACGCCTTGGGCTGGGTGGGGCATAGGACTCACTGGGCAGTGTGCCCAGCCCCAACTCTGTACAGGGTCCTGGCACATAACTGGATGGAGGTCCTTGGCCACCGTCCCTTTTTTCCAAGAAGCCTGAGGAGTTTGTGGGAAGCTGCACGGGGTTATTTATAGAGGACGCAGGAAATCCCCGAAGAGTCAGGGCCTCACCCAGCGGAGGCAGCTGTGCCTCAGAGACCTGCTGATGGCCCTGATGGGGCCCCAACCCCCTAATGCGTCAGAATGCCCTAGAACGCTCGCCTGGGGCCTGGGACAGGAGGCGTTTCAGCAGAGAGCTGGGAAGAGGGAGGGATGCGGGGGGCAGGAGGGGCCGTTCCGGGGCAATGCGGGCCGCTGCCTGGAGAAGTGTGACCCATGACCCTGTGATGTGTGTGTGTGTGTGTGTGTGTGTGTGTGTGTGTGCGCGTGCGTGCACATCCATGCTCACACAGACCAGAGGATGCTGGGTGTCCTCTTTTGCTTAACCTTGAAGGTAGGCTGGCCCTCAGCAAACCCCAGCAGCCCTGCCTTGGACTTCTCAGTGCCGGCTTTATAGGGAGGGGCCGCACATAGTTTTTATGTGGTGCTGGGATTCAAAATCAGGTTCTCATGTGTAGGGCAGCAAGCCCTCTACCCACAAAGCCATCTCTCCAGCATGATTTTATTTTGCAAATGCTGATTTCAGAAAAAGAAGAGATTCCCCGGCCAGGAAAAGTCTCACCAGGCATTTTGAGACAGAATCTCCCTGTAGCCCCAGCTGGCCAAGAACTTACTGTTTAGACCAGGCTGGACTCATTTTCATAGAGATCCACCTGCCTCTGCCTCTCGAGTATTGGAATTAAAGGCACGTGCCACCATGCCTGGCATGGGACAGGTTTTGAAGAGCTGAGCCAAAGTAGGATCATGAGGTCTGTGTAGATATTGTGGGATGCTGCAGATGGCAGAATCCTGTGAAGGCTCAACAACCTGTGCCCCTGTATCTGGGTACTTTACACCCTTATTAAAACTGTTAATGTGCATCTTAGAGGCAGGGTCTTGCTGTGTGGCCCACGCTGTCTGAAATTCCTAGCTTAGGTGATCCTCCTGTCTCAGGCTCCCAAGCTGTAATTACAGACTTCAGACACTGACCAGATTTAAGATTTTAAGACTGAACTGGTGCCTTGGAAGAGAAAATAAGGGGCTGAGATTGAGCTAGATCCGTGCGAGATTTGCACCCAAGTCTTGTGGCTGAGTTCGTCAGTCACCTCCTGTGGTTGCCCTGCCAGCATCATCCACAGAGCTCCAGGTCCAGGCTCCCAGCCAGGGACGTCCCCACTTCCTTGGGGCCTCCAGCCCAACTGTCTGGGCAGCCTCCCTAGCTGACCTCGGTGGCCCTGTTGGCGGGGGCCCCAGCCGAGTGTTTCCTGCAGTGACAGGCTCTCGCCCGTGTTTCCGCATCCAGGAAATATCGCTCCTTTGTCCCTGCGGACCTGACCAGCCGAGCGTGGCCTGCCAGCTCTCTGTATGACTCATCCCCTCCTCCTGCCAGCCACAGGACCTTCGGGAGGGGTGGTTGACGTTCTAGAAGCACTTGTGTGCCTGTTTTTCCCTCGATGGCTCCTGGCATGTTTCCTGGAGTTCTTGGGAATAAAATCCCAGGAATGGGCTGCCCGGTTGGGAATGTACACCTACAGTCTGTTCTTTGTGTTTGTTTTGGGCTGAAGTAAGGTCTCTGTGTAGCCCAGGCCGGGTCTCCTCATGCTTGTAATCCTGCTTCAGGCTCTCCAGTGCTAGTATTGTGGCATTTATTTTGTTTATTTTTGGTGTTTGAAACAGGGTCCCATGTAACCCAGGCTGGCCCTGAACTCCTGACCCTCCAGTTCCTCAGTGCCAGAGTAACAAGTATGGGACCGCACATTGAGTCTATCAGACATGGTGATGGAGCCCAGAGCTTCATGCATGCTAAGCAAGCACTTTATCAGCTGAGCTACGAGCACTCCACGCACTGAGCCACAGTGCTGGGCTGACACGCATGTGCCACCATGGCCAGCAGTCTTCATTTCTGTTCCCGGCCTGCTGGGCTCAGCACAGTCTCCTGTGTTCACTGCATTCACCTGATCTTCGCTGGTCCCCACTGAATGACGTCACAGCGCACTCAGGTATGGTGTGCACACTGGCAGGAGCTCTAGCAGCACTGACTTGCAGAGGCAGCAGGACGGTAGAGGTTCAGATCCGGCCTGGGCTACATAGCAAGACCCTGTCTATACCTAAATACATTAACAAACCAGTCCTCGAAGGGCTTTTGCTATGTTTATTATGTGCCATTAATATCTTTAAGGGCCACAAGCTGGGCTGGGTGTGGGGAAATGTTCCTCTAGAGCTCTGTGCAGCCTGTGAGACTCTCACCCGTGGACCGGCCCTTCTTGCGAGGGGTGGGGCCTGGAAACTGTCAAGGGAGACATGCAAGCACTCAGAGGCTTAAAAACCTTCAGGGGAACTCTCAAAGAGGAGCCTGGAAAGTCTCCACTGAGCCGGAGACCAATGGCTTCCTGTCGGCAAGTCAGGCCAGGCCTGGGAGATAAGGAACGGCAGGAGGTCAGTGACGTGGCAGCTGGGGCGCTGTGTGGATGTGGGACCCTGTGGGTGCTTGGTGGGAGTGTGACTGCTATGGCTGTGTGACAGCACCCCACCCTACCTTCATGTCAGGCCAAGGGACACGGGTGTGGGTTGACTAGGGAGTAACAGAGGTGTAGTGTGAGGACCGGAGGTCACTGGCCACAGCCCTGGGCTCAGAGACAGCTTGGTGTCCAGCTCAGTGGGCATCTCGCTGCCGAGCGTCCACAGATGAGGAAGTCGAGTGCCCAGGGTCCTCCGGCCGCAGCCTCCTCAGCCGCTGGGAAGGAAGAGGCAGAGAACACAGATGGTGAGAGGGACGGACAGACAGAGAGACCTGAGGGCTGGTCCTCGCAGGGTTACCAGGGCCTGAGGACTGACTCTTCCTCTCTCTGAGTTCCCTCCTGGTTGCCGGTACCCCACGGCAACTTTAGAGTTCAGCCTTCACGTTGGACCGTACCTCCTTAGCCTCCCTGAGGTTTGTCTCTCTGTACAAAGAGACCAAGGTTCAATGGGGCCCCTTTGGGAGACTCAAAGCCCCCAAGGTTCCAGGGATTCTGACAGTTTGCCCTAAAGCCCACCACCCCACAACCCTACAAAGGTCCCTGAGACGGGAGCCGGGCTGGCTTCGGACTTACAGTCCTCCTCAGTTTCCTAAGTGATGAGATTTTTCCTTTATTCATTCCCATTTTTTTGTTTTGGTTTTTGTTGTTGTTGTTTGTCTTTTTGAGACAGGATCTCCACTGTAGCCCCAGCTGGCCTGGAACTCACTATGTAAACCAGGCTGGCCTCAAACTGACAGAGATCCCCCTGCCTCTCCCTCCCGAGTTCTGGGACTAAAAGTGTGCACCACCACGCCAGGCTAATTCCCCAGTTACTGAATGAACCTATCCCGCTCACTGTAGTACTCAGAACCAGCCAGGCCCACAACCTGAACCGCTGGAGTTACCCCCGAACTCGCCCTTCTCCTCTTCCCCAGGGACACCTGGGAGTCCCAACAATTCCAAGAAGCTCCAGACATTTCCACCCCTCACCCCCACCCACAGCGGGCAGGAGCCCAGCATCCCGATGATGATGATGATTACGACGTCTGGAATGCTTCATCCCCGGGCTGGCAGAGGCCCTCCTGCAGGGTCGGTGGTTGGCGCTGAGGCTGTTTCCTGGTGGGGGCTGAGGCCAAGTTCGGCTTCCTCTCCCCTCCCTTCCTTCCCTAGTTCTTCCCTGGGGCCCCTCGGCCTCACGCTCCAGGCCCCTCCCTGGCTCCCCACTCATCTCTGACCCTGCCAAGCCTGCCCAGTGCCCCTGTTGCGACCTGGGTCACTTCCCCAAACACGGACAATTAATTCCCCTGACATCCCATTGCGCCTCCACGGGCACACACCTGCGGCCAGGCCCTTTGTACAGACTGCCCTGGCCAGGCAGACTCACTGTGAAGTGTGGGTTCCTCTGTGGGGTCCCAGCACTGATAGGATTCCAACCTCCTCCAACCCCGACATAGCCTTTTTGTCTTTCCTCAGTGTCAGAAGTTATGGAATAGTAATAAACTATGGACAGCGAGGTGGTTCAACAGGTAACAGTGCCTGCCACAGTGATGACGACAGTGACTCTGTTTTGGGTAAGGTGACCCACCTGAAACAGCCACAGCTTATTCCCAGCCCGAGGTTAAAAAAGACAGTTTCTAGGGGTCTGACCCCTCCCTTCTCCCAGCAGTCTGCATCTGCAGACACCTGTTTGCTCATGAGCCTTGACTATAGAGTTCACTAAGGAATGCGATGGCTGATGCTTTTTGCCTCTGTAATTAGCTAGCTCCAGGACACCCTGACGTCTGCTCACAGTGCAAAGACTGTGGCTTTTGTGGCGATGCCTTTAAAAAGTGCTGGCTGTTCTCGAGTCTGACTGAGAGACTGAGGTCAGCTGCAGCTTAATAAATTTGGCTAATTAAATCTGAATTGAGTCTGGTGGTCTTTTCCGGTGGTCTCGAGCTCCATGACACCGCCAAGCCTGCCCTGGGTGTGATCCCAGCTTGAACATGGTGGGAGGACAGACTCATTGAAGTTGTCTGCTGACCTCCACGCGCACATTGTTCCAGGTGCACACATTTTCAATCAATGTAAAAAAGGGGGGCTCTTTTTGAGACAGGGTGGACTTGAACTCACAGAGATCCTCCTGAGTGCTGGCCTGAAACTTACCAGGCATAGTAAGGGTTGTTTTTGTTGTTTTTTTTTTTTAATTCATGAGCTGGCTGGAGAGATGGAGATGGCTCAGCGGTTAAGAATACTTGCAGAAGACCTGGGTTTGGTTCTCAGCATCTGGAACTCCAGTTCTAGGGGATCCAATGCCCTCTCCAAGTGCACCAGGAATGCATGTGGGGGCTGACATTCATATACATAGAAGAAAAATGTTTTTAAATGAATAAAATATCTGGTCATAGGCTCCCAGCACTCAAGAGACAGAGGCAGATGGATGGATATCTGTGAGACTGAGGTCATCCTGGTCAAGTTCCAGGCCAGCTGGGGCTACAGGGTGACCCTGTCTCAAAGAAATAAACATTTTTTTTTTTTTTAAAAGGCAGGGTTATGATGGAAGCACTTGAGAGGCAGAGGCAGGCAGATCTCTGTGAGAACAAGGCCAGCCTGGGCCACCTAGCCAATTCAGGTTGGCTGGGGCTACAGGGAGAATCTATCTCAAAAGATTAAAAATCATAAATAAACAAAACAATTCACAAGCTGTGTCGGCTTCCTGCCTGCCATTCGTCCAGCAACCTGCATTTTGCCAGATTACTGTCTGCTGATACCCACAGATTTCATTCCAATATTTTCATTGTTATTATTGAGACAAGGTCACACTATGTAACCCTGGCTAGCCTGGAACTGGCCTCTGCCTCCAGAGTGCTGGGATTAAAGGCATGAGCTACCACCCTGGTCCAGGTAAGTCTCAGGGTGGAAAGCTGGTGTAGTGCTGAGTGGCATGGGAGTGAAGGCAGGCGTGCACTCTGTGCCCATCTCCTCAAGGAGACTCCAGGCGAGTGACCAGGTGACTCCTCAACCTGTGTCTAGACATGTAGCTGGAATCCCAGGCCTGAGTGAGCAGCTCTTATCTGGAACTTTCCAGACCATTCCTCAGCCTTTGTCACCCCATCTCTAACTCCATCAGTCTCTGTAGTTAAGACCACACAGGGGGGTGCTGCATGCCTGTCAGTCTGGCACTCAGGAGGTGGAGGCAGGAGGATCAGGAGTTCAACACCAGCCTTAGCTACCTAGTGAGTTTGAGGCCAGCCTGGGCTACAGAAGACCCTGTCTTAGAAAAACAAAACAGAAAAGTAAACAATAACAAGATCCAACCAGCACACACACACACACACACATACACACATTATCCAAATCAGAACCTTCTAATGTGAACAAGAATGGGCTAGCATAACCTGACCAGTAATTTAGTCTCATCTAAAAAACGCTGTGGGCCAGCAAGACAGCTCAGTGGATAAAGGTGTTTGCTGCCGAGCCTGACACCCTAAATCTGATCCCCAGGCCCCACACAGTGGAAGGAGAGAACCAACTCCAGCAGTCTGTCCTGTGACCGTCACACATGCGCCACGGACCACCTGCCTACCCTACATGTACATACAAATAATCTACTAAAACGTTTTAAATTTAAAAAAGAAAGAAAGCTGGTTTTGACTGGTGTCATGTCCTCTTGCTTCTGACCTCCTCTGTCAGCCTGGCATGCGAAAAGACAGACACACGGGGCTAGAGCTGCTCGGTGGGAAACACGGCTGCACCAGTGTGAGGCCTACAGTCTGAATCCGAGCACCACGTAGAAACCAGGTGGCGGGCAGGAGGATGGCCCCAGCTCGCTTGTGGTCACCTAGCTCCAAGTGCAGTGAGACCCTGTCCCAGAGAGCAAGGGGAGAGGGGCAGAGCAGGACACCGTGGCCCCCGCGTACACAAAAGAAATCGGGATGTTGAAGGTTTTTCCCTTTGAAAGTCTTGAAAGTCAGATGTTGCTGGGTGTAGTGGCCCACGTCTTTAGTCCCAGCACTGGGGAGGCAGAGGCAGGTGAATCTCTGTGAGATCAAGGCCAGCCTGCTCTACATAGCAAGTTTCAGGACATCTGGGGCTACACACTGTCTCAAAACTAAATAACTAAATAAATAAATAACAAAAAATTAAAAGTTGGCTCAGGAGGTAGAGGTAGGTGAATCTCTGTGCAATCAAGGCCAGCCTGGTCTACATAGTGAACTCCAGGCCAGCTGGGGCTACAAGAAGACTTTGTCTCAAAACAACAAAATAAAAATAAAAATAAATGAAAGTTGATATTGGGGCACATCTGTCATCTCAGGTCATGGGAGGCAGAGGAAGAAGGATTTTGGGTTTGAAACCACAAAGTTTACATAACCAGACCTTGTCCCAAGAAGAAGAGAAAAAATGGCTGGAGATGTGGCTCAGTCATAGAGAATGATGCCTAGCCAGCGCGCCACTCCAAGAGCACCAAAAGGTGGAGGGGGACAAAGAGGGGGAAGGGAGGGGCGGGAGCAGGAGGAACAAGGCCAAACACAGAGGCCGAGGCTGGAGGCCCAGTGAGAGCCCCGGCCAGCCCTCCAACCCCTCTTCAGGGAGGCCCCTCCTGGCACCCTGAAGGCGGACACAGAGGCCCGGGCCAGCAGCATTGTTTCCTCAGTGGGGACGTCATTCAGGGTAAACAATGTCAAGAGCTTCCCCGGTCCAAAGCTGAGGCCGGACAGCCCTGGGCTGGGAGCCTCAGTTTCCTCCTCTGAGAAGTGGGAATAAGAATAGCGCCTCTTCCGTGCCAAGGCGGAGGGGAGGAGTCGCCTGCGGGGCGCAGCCCACTGTGCTTCCTCTAGTCCCTTACTTTTCTATATCTCCTTTCTTTTTTTCCTTCTTTCTCTTGGAAAAGAAGAAAAAAGAAAATATGTATTCCTTCCTTCCTTTCTTTCTTTCAGAAAAAGACTTCACCATGCAGCACAGGCTAGCCCTGAACTTACAATCCTCCCTCCTCAACCCGCCAAGCCAGAATTCCTTCCCATCTCAGCTTCAGAAATCATCTGGATAGAGAGGACTGAGGCAGAGGGCCACGGTGAGGGGTGAGCTCCCTGTCAGGATGTACACCCAAGAAGATGCGGCCTCTCAGAAGGCAGAGGATCTGGAGTCGGAGGCCAGGCCGGGCAGTATGAGAGAGACCATGTTTCCAAACAAAATATCAATCAACAGATTTGGAAGGCCCTGATGGATGTAGGTCCAAAGCCACCCGTGGAGGATCAGTCTTGGGATCTGACTTGAAATCTTGCCCTTGAGCCTCGGGGTCTAAACTCCTAAGAGCAATGAAATCTCTTGGTAGCCCAGCCTGGCCTCCAACTCCAGATCCTCCTGTCTCGTGAGTGCTGAAATGATGGGCTTGCATACAACACAGGTCCCAGAGTCCTGACCAAGTCAGCCAGGTAGCAGGTCCTGATGGGAGCGCAGGGCGTCCAGCCTGAGTCACCTTCCCAGTGACACACTCGCTGTCTCCAAGGCATGACCAGGCGTGGAGCCAGGTGAAGGAGTGTGGCCACAAGGCCAGGACCTGAACGCATGCCAGATGCCCTTGGTATGCTCCAAGGACGGCCCTGGCCCCTCGTGTGGCTGTGAGCTCACTTTGTAACCAAGACTGACCTGGAACTCCATCCTCCTCAGCCCCCTGTGTAACAACTCTGCCAGAGAGAGTTGGTTTGTTTTTTTGTTTCTCTTTTTTTAGTTGTTTCGAGACAGGGCCTCACAATGTAGCCCTGCCCTGGCTTGGATTTGCTGTGTTGACCAGGCTGGCCTCTACCCTACAGAGTCTCCTGAGTGCCGGCAGGCGGGCTCAGCAGGTAAAGCGCTTGCTGCCAGCACCAAGCCTGACCTGAGGTCGATCCCCAGGTCCCAAGTGGTGAATGGAGAGAACCAGCTCCTACAAGTTGTCCTGTGACCTCCCAGAGAGCACTAGGCTACACGCACGCACGCACACGCACACACACACCCACGCACGCATACTGTGAGGCTGCGAGACCCAACTTGAAGCTTCCCGTCTCATACTGGTACTTCACAAACACAATCCAGCCTCTGAGCCTTTGCACGAACTGTTCCAGCTACCCAGGACATCATTCCCTTTGCTTTCCCTGGCTCGCTCCTCTCCACCCTCCAGATCACCAGTGTCCCGCGACCCAAGGTCAGCCTCGCCTGTCGGAAGTATGGTCGCCCAGCCCTGCCGCTGCCCAGCACGAGGTGGCTCCTCCACAGACAACAGTGCGCACCACCTCCCCTACAGGTGCCAGTCCTGGGCCCAGCCTCCATCACCACAACCCAGAGTCGGCCTCAGCCCACTTGGCTGCTCACCTGGGTGGGACCGCAGGGTTAAGGAAAGGAGACCGATGGGACTCCAGGATTTTCTTCTTGAATTCCTCCACGCTGGCAGGGTCTGTGGAGAAACAAGGGCTCCCACTTACAGACAGTCCCAGGCTAGCCCAGGAGAGCAGCACCGGGTCCTCGGCACCCCTGTTTCCCACCCTTCCTCCCTTCACTCACCGAGGGGAGGTGTTTGTGGACCTGGGACTACAGGTCTTGGTGGGACCAGTGGCGGTGACTAGAGGAAAAGGAGAGAGTGAGGTTAGCCAGCCCTAGAGTAGGCCCCTTCCTGGGTGTGCTACAACAGACCCTCAAAAGGTCTATTTTTGTTTGTTTTAAGACCCCAGCGGAGCTAGGTAGACCAGGCTGGCCTTGATCTCACAGAGATCCGTCTGCCTCTGCTTCTCCAGCACTGGGCCACTACTCCTGGCCCTATATCTTAACCCAAACCGCCTCTGGACCCGCAGTGACTGGAAGTTACCAGAGCCTGCCGGGAGCAGAGGCTTGAAGTTCACATCAAAGTTGGCTGCAGACTGCCCAATGTCACCTCTAACCCTCACCCGTCACTGAATCTGTCAACTCCCAAGGCCAATCTAATGGGAAGCCACCCTCTGGCCCTAACTGGCTCCACCCAGCCCACTCCTACAGCCTATCTGTGAGCACAGCCAGAGTGGTGTGCTGTCTGCAGGTCTCCCCAGCCTCAACTCCCACCCCAGAAAGCCCGGCACCCTACATCTCACCCCAGACTGTCAGGCATAACATTTCCCAGTGCCTGTGTCCACACTGGTCCGAATCCCCAGCACCCCACCTAGCCAAGGGGCCATCTCTCCTATAAGCCAAAGTCAGGGTCAGTGTCACCGTAATGGGACTCCAAATCAAGACTCCAGTTCTGGCCAGGCCTGGTGGGCACACCTTTAGTCCTAGAACTTGGGAGGCAGAGGCAGGTGCCTCTCCATGAGGTCAAAGCCAACCTGGTCTACACAGTGAGTTGTGGGCCTAAAAACACAACCCAAACCCAAAACCCAGAAACAGAGGCAGGAGGATTTTCATGAGTCTAAGATGAGCCTTGGGTATACAACAAGCTCCAAGGCAGCTGAGGCTGCAGGGAGACCCTGTCTCAAACACACAAAGATTGGAGTTCCACACCACCACCAACCCAGCCAGCTCCAAAAGTCCAGGTCAAGGCTGGCACGGCCCTCCAGAACCTCCTCCACTCACCTTGGCCTTGACGCAGGCGTCCAGCGCGGAGACGCGGACCTCCACCTCCATTTTCAGCTGCTCCACCTGGCGCTTCTTGTCGTCCAGCTCCCGAGCCAGCCCGTCCCGCTCCTTGCGCAGTGTGGCCTTCTCCTCCAGTGCCAGCTGCATCTGCTTCTGGCACTGGCTCTGCAGGTCACTCTGGAGGGTCGAAGCCTCCTTGACTGCTTTCTCCCGGGCCTCCTGGGAGGCTCTCAGGTCCCGCTCCACCCCGAACTTCTGCCGCTTCAGGTCTGCGTTCTCGCCGGCCACACGCTCGATGCCGCCGCGCAGGCTCCGGGCCAGCTCCTCCACCTTGCTGGTCATCAGGCTGGGCATGTGGTCGCAGGACCTGCGGATGGAGGCCAGCTCGGGCGCCAGCGAGTGGTAGGGGTAGCCCAGGGTGTCCAGAGTGCGAGGGATAATGGAGTCTCGCCACAGGTTGCGCGCTTCCACCTCAAACTTGTCCTTGTCCAGCGGAAAGCACAGGGCCTGCACCTTGCTCAGCTGCTCCTCTGCCACCTGCTTCTCCTGCTGGTGGTGCTCCTGCACCTTCTTGCAGGCCGCCAGCTGCTCCTCCGCCAGGCGCTTGCCAGTGAGCAGGCCCTCCTTGTCCTTGGAGCACACAGCCTTCTCCTTGGCCACCTCCATCTCCAGTGTCTTGGTTTTCTCGCTGAGCTTGAAGAGCAAAGCTGTGGGGACAGACAGCAAGTGGGTGAGCTGGGGCTAGCCCTGTGAGCTGAGGCTAGCCCCTTGTGCCCCACCTGGAACTCACCTTCACAGGTTTTGTTTGTCTCTTTCAACTTGTCCTGACACCTCTGCTCGCTTAGGATGATGGCGACCACAAGCTGCTGCTCAAGGAGAAGGGTCGTCTGTCAGAGAGGGGGCAACACAGCTCAGCACCCACCTGTCAGGCATGTTCATATAGCCTGGGGCCGTCTTGACAGTTTGGGGGGAATGTTGATTGGTTCTCCAAAAGTTTTCCTAGAGTTGGGGTTGTGGTTCAGTTGGTACAGTACTTGTAGCTAAGTTGACAGAGTGTTTGTAGCTCGGTGGATAGACTGCTTGTACTTTGGTTGGTAAGGAACTTGTAGCCCCATGAGTAGAGTGTGAATACAGGTGTGGTGATATACACCTGCTACCCGGCACTTGGGAAGCTGAGGTGGGGAGAGCATCAAGGGTAGCCTGAATGACACAGTAAGTTCAGGCCAGCCTGGGCTATATAACAAGAGCTGGTCTCAAAAACAAACAAAAGGAGAAGCAGAGAACAGAGGAGAGTTCAGTGAAGGTAGCAGAGTCACCGTGGTGGGGATCGAGACTCGGGCGGCTGCTGGGAGCTGCTGTCCGCCAAGGAAGGAGTCCTGGTATCCTCAGAGAGTTTCATGTATCCCAGGCTGGCCTCCAACTCTCTATGAAGCTGAGGGTGACCTTGAACTTTGATTCTCCTGCCTCCCCCTCTTCAGTGCTGAGAGGACAGGTGTGTGTCACCACGCCTGGTTTGTGTGGTGCTGCGGATGGAACCCAGGGCTTCATGCGTGCTAGGTCAACACTCAGCCAACTGAGTCACAAACCACAAACTCAGCTATAACCCTCCACCGACGGAGCTCCATCCCAGCCCAAACTCAAGTTTTAGCAGCTCTGGGCTGGGGCGTCACTCGCACACTTAGTTAGGGAGAGGCTGGGGCCCCAACAGCCGTACATAAATTAATTAAATGAAAATTAAAACCCAGAAGTGTGGTTTCCTGCGCTCTCTAATGGGGGAGTCCGGGAAACAGTTCCGTATGAGTAGGTCACTAATGATCCTGACCCGTAAGTAACTGGAAAGCTCCTCAGGCCCCTCACATGAACCATGAAGTTCTGCCTTAGGAGGAGGTTGGGGATTTCAGGGAATGCATGCTGTTAAGCAAGTCTGAGGGAAGAGGCTGGCCCTGTCTTGGGGTTGAAGGAGGCTGTCCCAGGGTGCTCTGGGGCCCTGTCCCCTCTGTGTAATGGAGGGCTGGTGGCCCCCGGGGATCTTGGTCACTCCTAAGCTGGCTGCAGCCTGTACACTGCTATTGAATCCTGGAAGCCGTCCCCAGTTCCCTAAATAAGTTTTGAGATATCTCAGGGTACACAGGGCAGACAGAGGACGTGGGCAAGAGAGAACAGGGGGCAGTGTGAAGCGTGTTGGACACACCGTGGGTGCGTGGGGTCAAGAGCTCCACTGCATCTCAGCCCAGTAACCACCCAATCCCTAGGGCAGTGAGTGGTCCGGGGAACTCCCACCAGAGCCTGTCACCCAGGAAAGCTCTGCAGACCTTGCCCTGTAAAATGGTCTTTCAAACCTCCTTCTTTTCGATTTTTTGAGACAGGGTCTCCTATAGCCCAGGCTGGCCTCGATCTCACAGACATCCTCCTGCCTCTAGCTCCCTAGTGCTGGGATTAAAGGCTGTGCCACCATATGTGGCCGGGAAGACCCTTGTTCATGTGATCTCGAGACCACAGGCAACTTGTTGCAAGAAACAGCCAGTGTGCTGAGAAGGTGAGAAGGTGCTGGTTTCTTGGTTCGTTTTTGTTTTCAACATTTATTTATTTATTTATTTTTGTGTGTGGGCGCTATGTGGTCAGAGAACAGCTTGCTGGAATTGGTTCTCTCTTTCCATCATCTGGGTCCCAGGTTTGAACTCAGGTCTCAGTTTTGAGAGCAAGTGCCTTTACTGGCTGCGGCATCTCACGGGCCTGCTTTCTGAATTTTATAAAGTCTCATGATCAGCCAGGCACATTCATATTCAATGGATCAATCCTGAGGTCCACTCTTGAGGGTGGAACACTCCAGAGACTCCATCTTTTAACACACTCACTGAGGGAAATTTTGGGGACACATGGGGACTTAGCTTTGTCTATCTGAAATTCAAGTTTAGCTGGGTGTCCTGGGTGCTCGAAGGCAGCTCTGAACCCATGACCGGCACCACAAAGTACCTGCCCCCGGCCCGCCTCTGTCCCCTCCATGCCCCGGGCCTGCCCCACGCCCTGTGACCACGTACAGCAGCTACAAATGGCTGCTAGACTACACCGAAGGTTTGTCTATCCTCAGGAATAGTACGGTGGATGGAGCTGGGACATGGGCTGAGTCGTGTGGGCCCCTGGTTGCCTAGCCTGGACTCCGCTTTCCTAGCCTGGACTCCAGTCCCCGAATGTCATGAATGTCATAAACTGGCGCGATGGTGGTGCACACCAGTTATCCCGGCACTTGGGAGGTGGAGGCAGGACGATGAGAAGTTCAAGGCCAGCCCGGGCTCCATGAGGCCCTGTCCCCCAAGAAGAAGAACAACGCCCACTAACCAGCATGCCCTCACACAGGCTTGAGAGTGTGGGGACCCAGGTGGGTGGGTGCGTCTCACCTTTTCAACCTGGCACTGGCGGAAGCTGGCGTTGATGCGGTCCAGCTCGCGCCGGGCCGTCAGCAGCATCTGCATGACCGTGTCCTTGGCGTGCGTGGTGACGTTCAGCTGCTTGGTCAGGTTGGCCTTCTCGGCGCTCAGCTCGGTCACCCTCTGGAACAGCTCCTGGGCGCGACGCTCCGTGTCCTTCAGGTGGGCCTCGGTGGCCACGTGCACGTTGCCGTAGACCATGAAGAGCACCAGGCCCAGGATGATGAGGAACTGGATGAGCGAGACGAAGAGGAAGAAGTAGCGCAGGTAGTACCAGCAGCCGCGCGCGGAGTCCGCGGCGCGCGCGTACGCGCTGTGCTCCAGGGCCAACCCCATTCCCGTGCCCGCCGCCGGCCGCAGATCTGCGCCGCGCCGGGCAGGGGGAGTGTTTATATTGCTGGTCTTAATACTTCCTCTGCCCGGCTCCTTCCTGACCGGGAGGAAACGGGGGCTGTGGGTTATCACAACACTCCCACCCGGGCTGTGAGGGGACGGCAGGCGGGGCGGCTGGGATGGACACAGGGTGGGGCACCCCATGGGTGACTGGCCTGGCTTCCTGGCCTGGCCCGGCCTCAGTTTCCACCATCTCCAGTCCGCCTTAGCTTTGTGCCAGGAGATAGCTAACCTCTGCTCTGGCACGTGGCTAGGCCCATTATGCGGAAGAGGAAACTGAGGCACGGGGGTGAGAAGAGTCTATCGCTCTACGGCCGCCTCCTGAAAACAAGCCCAGGTCACTAAGGTGCCACTCACCAAAGGCCACAAAACACTCCAGTCACTGTGGGGGCAGGCACACATGCAAGGGGTTTTAAAGTCAAGGCCAAAGGATTCCAGGTGTGCATCAGTCCCCCTCCCCCGTCCCCAGGAGCTTCAGGCAGACTTTCCAGGATGAGCACCCAGTAGGTACTCAATTAGTGCAAATGAGGACCCCGAAAAGAGCAAATAGGGGCGGGCAATGGTACCTGCTCCCTAAGATAGTCGACCCATCACAGACAGGTGCCCAGTAAATACACTGGGATTATAGAGTAGATTCAGGGGTAGACCCCTGCCGGGAGTCCCCCAGTGAGGGGCTGGGGTGTGGCTCAGGGATAGAAACCCTGCCTAGAATCCCCCCAGCACTTTAGAAAAAAAGAAAAAGCTAGGTCTGTGGCAGCCACAGCCCCTTGTGAGCTCTGACAAGGGCTGCTCCTGTATGTGACTCGGTTTCCCCTCTGTGAGAAAAGTGTATCCTCAAGTCCCGGGTTTCCTGTAGCTGGGGCCTAAGAGCCCTGTGTCAGAGAGAATCTGCTGTCACTGGGGCTCCTACTATGATTTCGGGGTTCCAGAGGGCAGTAGTGGTAAGTGGGCCCCACTTCATGCCTCTGATGCTCAAAGGCCTGAGCACGTTTGGGTCACAGTGTGACAATCCTCAGACAGACATGTGGGGGCAGAAGGTCTGGGGTCCACGGGTGCTGCCCCTCAGGAGCACTGGGGGAGTCTTCTGGCATCTGTTCCCTGCTTGCTCTGCCTTGCCCCATGTCCCCAGAGCCTCGCCCAGCTCAGGACAGAGTGGCCGAGGCAGCCCTGTGGGCACAGCACAGGCAGTGAGCTGCGGCCCTGAGAGCTGTCTCCCTTCTTGCGGTCCAGCAGGGAGGAGGCCTCCTGGGGTTCGTTCCCCCAGGAGCCTGGATAATGGAGGTGGGGGGGTGGTGCTGGGCAAAGTGGCTGTGGGGTGTGGGGTTGGGAAGGAGGAAGTTCCCAGGAGTGGGCAGGAAACCCTGTGCGACCTTTGGCCTTTGCAGCCACCCGGTGATTCCTGATTCTAGACCCTTCCTGGCCAGCAGTGGGGTGGGGGAAGGGGGGCTGGGGGCTGCAGCTGGGGCCCAACCGGCTGTGGCTCCAGGTTGGCCAGGCCGATCTCCCTGAGCAGGGCAGGAGGGAGCATCCTCCTGGAGGGCACGCTGGCTGAGCTAGCCCAGGATGAGATGTCAGCTCTGGATTGAGTTATGCCGTGCCAGTCAGCAACTGCGTGACCTCGGGCAAGTAACTTCCGTCCTGCAGTTCTGGTTTTGTTCTGTTCCAGGGAGATCACATAGGCATTTTTGTTTCCCCCTTTAAGACAGAGTTTCATATAGCCCAGGCTTCAAACCTGCTCGGTAGGAGATGACTGTAATCTCGGGATCTGCCCATCTCTACCTCTACATGCTGGGATGATAGGCATGTATGTACAACCACTGCTGCCTTAGAAGACTCACAGGGCCTGGTGAGTGCTAGACCAGCACTCCACCCACCGAGCTCCAAGCACTCCACCAACTAAGCTAAAACCCCATCACAATATAGCCAGAGTCCTTTTAAATTTTATTTATTTATTATTATTGTTGTGTGTGTGTGTGTGTGTGAGATGGGGGTACGTACAATGGACACAGCACGTGCATGGAGGTCAGAGGACAGCTCTGTGGTGTTGGTTCCCAGGGATCCAACCCAGGTTGTCAAGCTTTGATGGCAAGCACGGTTACCTGCTGAGTCATCTGGCTAGCCCCCTGACACAACTAGCTTTGAAGGCACCTACAGTGTCTGACACACACAGCCAGAAAGGTGGGACTTCTGTAGGTGTGAGAACATGAATCACCACCCACATGCATGGCGCCTGGTCTGACGCTGGGCTGAGGAACTGGACACAGGGAGTGGGCACAGCCCCTAGCTGATGGTGCCCTGAACCCAGAGGACAGAGCAATAACGGATGGAAAATGAGTGGCAGTAGGTCCTGTGAAGGAGCTGAGACATGTCAGGGCCATTTCCAGGAGGCCAGCCCTTGTACATACAACATGTTGGTTGTCCTTTATGATATTTCAAAGGTGTTGCACGTGTGTATGTACCAATATAGTCAGTAGAGGGGGACTGGAGAGATGGCTCAGCGGTTAAGAGCACTGGTTGCTCTCACCGAGGACCAGGGTTCAGTTCCCAGCACCCACGTGGCAGCCAACAACTGTGCTTAATTCCAGTTCCAGGGGATCTGATGCCCTCTTCTGACCTCCGTGGGCATCGCATGCAGGTAGTGCACTTACATACATGCACGCAGAACATTCACACACATAAAATAAAAATTAAAAAGAATAATGTTAGGTATAAGAAAAAAGAAGAGCAAATCTAAACTCTCATAGAATCAAAAGCCACCCCAGACTTGGTTGGCCTCATGTTGCCTGCTGGATGTCCTTACAGTTTAAGAGCAGAGTTGAGACAGACACAGGCTCTTGTAGCCAGACCAAGATGGTACTCTGTTTCTTTTTGGCGATCCCATCTCACAGCTTTCTTTTCTGTTTTGTTTTTGGAAACAGTTTCATGTGGCCCAGACTGCCCTGAAAATGGAAGTCAATCCTTTTGCCTCAGCCTCAGTATAAGAAAAACAGGTGTGTGCGAGTTGTGCCTGTGTGTCTGTAAGTGCACCTATTTGTGCAGTGCCCATGGAGGCCAGAAGAGGGCGTCAGACCTCCTGAAACTGGAGAGACGGATGGTTGTTAGCTCATGGGCGCTGAGACCTGAACCTGGGTCCTCCGAAGGAGCAGACAGTGCTCTGAACCGCTGAGTCAGCTCTCCTGCCCCTTAGATTTTTGTTATGTTTTGGCTCACCCCAGTTGGTCTGGAACTCACCTTGTAGACCAGGCTGGCCCCCATCTCACAAATCTGTTTGTCTGTCTCCCAGGTGCTCAGATGAAAAGTGTGGGCCATCATGGCCAGAATTTTTTTTTAACAGATTTTCCTCTTTTCTATGTTCAGTGTTGTGTCTTTAAGATTCTTAGGCAGTGCGTCGTGGAGCACACCTTTAATCCCAGCACTCAGGAGGAAGAGGCAGGCAGATCTTTGTGAGTTCAAGGCCAGCTGGGGCTATAGAGAGACCCTGTCTCAAAAAGACCCTTCCCCCAAGAAAAGAAAGATTCATTTTTTTCTCTTCTTTAAAAAGCCCTTTATTACATTTATTTATTTAATTTATTGTGTGTGTGCATGTGTGTGCGCAAGGACTCACACATGTGTGTATAGACGTGCGTGCCATTGTGTGCGTAGATGTCAAAAGACAATTTGAACGAGTTAGTTCTCTCCCTCCATCATGTGAGTCTCAGGGATCGAACTCAGGTCATCAGGCTTTGTGGCTCCTTGACCAACTAAGCCCCCTCGCTGGCCCTTCTTTTTTATAGTCAGTGCTAGGGTCAGGAGTCAGGAGTGCACAGCTGTTCATCCTCTGCTCTGCCTCGGCACCATCCACCCTGAGATCTGTGTTTCCTTTTGCCTGCGTGTTTAGGTTTCCAGCCCCAGGCCTTCCTCAGCTGTGCTAAGGCTGTTTTTTGTTTTAACGAACAAAAAATGATGTACAGTTAGATCTGTCCAAACGAATCCTGCCTCCACCCAGCACGTTCTGCCTTTCACGCCCGTCACCACGGCGTCCTTCCAAGAGGTTATTTCCATGGCCACTTCTGCCATGGAAAGTGTCTAAAAATCTCTCAAAATAGAAGTTCTCACACCATCCTGCTGGAGGGCCTGTGGGATCCGCTTTCTGGGAGGACGGGGGCGGGGGGAGGGGGGGACGGACAGCGACGAGGACAAGGCTGTGCACCCAGGGTGAAACCTAGTGCTGATGGGCACTTGGTGAATTTCCTGAAAACAATTCATCATGTTCACAGGAAGCTTCACCCAGGGATGCGTCCTCCACGCTTGGAGGCTCACACAGGAGCCTTCGTGACTGCCCCACCTCCTCTTTTTTCTGAGTGGAAAACAATCGATTCATCTTGAGTTGTTTGTTTAGGTGGAAAACCATGGAGGAAGTTGGCCTGTCACTGTCTGAACAGGACAGCCAGAGTCTTCCCCCAGACAGAGGTCAGAAAATCACACTGCAGTCCAGAAAGGGGTTTGTTTGGTTTTGTTTTTGTTTCATTGTTTTGAGACAGGGTGTTGCTATATAGGCCAGGTTGGCCTTGAACTCACAGCAGTCCTCCTGCCTCAGCTGTAGAACACTGGGACGATAGGTATGCACCAACGGGAAGGCCTATAAAAGGGTTTTGGATGTATTTGGGACATTGTGCTGTGTTTTGTTTTTAGAGAGGGTCTCACTGTGCAACCCTGACTGACCTGGAACTCTCTGTGTAGACCAGGATGACCTCGAACGCGCACAAAGATCTGCCTGCCTCTGCCTCCTGAGTGCTGGGGTTAAAGGTGCACTCACCACAGCTGGTGTAAGGCACGCTTTAGCTGAACTTCAGGGCATGCTCCCACTTCCTCCAGCTGTTTCTGGAATGTGGGCTTTTTGTTTGTGCAGGGACTGAAATGAAACTGGGTCATGAGATAGGTGTGGGGGGCAGCCTGGTCTCTGTGGGGTCTGCTCCTTGCTGAAGAGCAGTCATCCACTTCCTTACCTGGCGCCAAGGAGGGGACACCCGCCTCACCAGTCCGGGGTTCCTTTGCTGCCCCCACCCCTGCAGTCATAGGAAAGGGCCTCAGGGTGACCACACAAATGACAGAGAGCTGGCAAGATGGCTCAGAAGATGATCCCCCAGCCCCACCATCTGAATTCAATTCCCAGGACCTACAAGATAGAATCAATGCACCCAAGTCGACCTCTGACCTCTACAACATGCCCTGGCACATGCACGCACACACACACACACTAAATAATAAATAAATGCAATACTGTTTTTTTGAAAGAGAAAAAAAAAGAATCTCAAAGACATAACATTGAGGAAAGAAAAAGAGAAGAAAATCTGTTATCTTTTCTGTTTACAAAAAAAAAAAAAAATCAAAACTAAGCCAGTGTGATGGCCCACACCTTTCATCCCAGCACTCAGGAGGCAGAGACAAGTCTCTGTGAGATGGAGGCTAGCCTGGTCTACATAGTGAGTTCCAGGCCAACTGGGGCTACAGGGAGACCCTGTCTCAAAACAAAACAAAAATCGAAGGTGGCTGCAGAGCTGGCTCGGTGGTTAAGAGCACTGGCCGTTCTTACAGAGGATCCGGGTTCAGGTCTCAGCACCCACATGGCTGCTAACAACCATCCATCTATATCTATATCCTGTTCCAGGGGATCCGACATTGTCTTCTGCGGTTCTGCAGGCACTGAAGAATGCAGGTGCGCCCACGCGGGTACAGGCAGGACACGCACACACGTAAAATAAAAATAAATATACCAAACAATTAAAAACAAACGAAACCCTCAAAAACCAACAAGGGCAGAGACGAGGCTGGCCTGTGGGTTAGAGACAAGGCTGGCCTGTCAGGAGAGGAGGGATGAGGCTGGCCTGTGGGGCAGAGACAAGGTTGGCCTCTGTGTCAGAGACGAGGCTGGCCTGTAGGGCAGGAGGCAGGATGCATGCAGGATTCTGTATATGGATGCACAGCCTCAAGGCTCCTTTGTTCCATCCAAGTCATCCTGAATCCCTGTAACCTGGGGTTCAAAGTCCAAAACCACCTCAGACACCAGACCCCGGTGCTCCTCCCCAGACCCCGGTGCTCCTCCCCCTCACACTCCACCCCTAGCTCCCTATTGCCGTTCCCCAAACTGGTTTTCAGAGAGGTTTTCCTATCTTCTATTTATTTATTTATTTATTTTGGTCTTTTGGGGACAGGGTCCCCTATAGTCACAGTTAGCCTGAAACTCACTAAGTAGACCTGACTGGCCTCATTCTCACAGAGATACACCTGCCTCTGCCTCCCAAGTGCTGGGATTTAAAAGCTCTCATTTACTTATTTTCTGTGGGTATGAGTGTTCTGCCTGCTCGTATATAAGTGCGCCCATGTTATGCAGTGCCTATGTACGTCAGAAGAGGGCGTCAGATCCCCTAGAACTGGAGTGAGGGATGGTTGTCAGCTGCCATGTGGCTGCTGGGAGCTGAACCTGGTCCTCTGCGAGAGCTGTCAGTGCTCTTAACTGATGAGCCATCTCTCCAGCCTGGAGAGTTCTTTCCTATTTTCAGGCAGGATCTCACTGTAGGCTGACAACCTTTCTGCTTCAGTCTCCCAAGGACTGGGATTACACACAGGTGGGAGCCACTCTCTACCTCCATCTCCCCATCTTTTTCTCTCTCTCTTTAAGACAGGGTCTCTCTATAGCCCCAGCAGGCCTGGAACTCGCTCTGTAGACCAGACTTGATCTCACAGAGATCTGTCTGCCTCCCAAGTGCTAGGATTAAAGGCCTGTACCCCCAACCCCACACTGGCCGGGCTTTCTCCCCCCCCCCATCTCTATCTCTCTCTCTCTCCCGGCTTCTTTTCTTTCTTTCTTTTCTTGATAGGATCTCATGTAGCCCAAGCTGGTCTCAAACTCCCTATGTAGGCCAAGGTCGACCTTGACTCTTCGTCCTGCTGGCCCACCCTCCCCAGTGCTGGGACCAGCACGTGCCACCAGCGCCCATCTTAAACGTTTCCTCAGAGCAGGTTCTAGGGTCTCTGACCTTCCCTCACCATCTCTAGAATTCTGGGTCCGTAGCAGCTGCACTTGGATTTGCGGGCTGTGCTGCCCCCTCGTGGTGGGACGTGCTCGGCAGCCAGGCTCCCCTCCTTACCAACAACCTTCCTTCATTTCTTTTCCTGTCTCTTTCTTAGATACTGGGGCTTGGGCTTCACCCACTCCACAAGCCCATTCGCCCCCGACTATACTTAAAAGATTTGTTTTATTTGTATTTATCTGGAGAACTGATCCCAGGTCCATTGCAAGAGCAGCACACTTGTCTCACTTTTTAACTGACGAATCATCTCTTTAGGCACATTAAGGCACTTTTAAGACAGCTTTTAATTTTTAATTCTGAAGGGCAGAACATGAACATGATCTTTAAAGTGTTAATCATAACAATATACAGAGAATTATGAGTGTCTATTCTCCTGAAAGCTTGCCAGTCCCCAACTACCACCCAAGACCGCGACTGCAACCAAGTCTCCTTCAGAAGGGTGAAAGTCGGTCCTGGACACACACAAATGATCACTCTCCGGCTGTTTATACATTAATGTGTTTTGGAGATCTGTTTCAGCTTTTTAAATAGTTGTATAGTATTTCATTCTGTGGATCACTTACTTAAGCAGTCCCCAGTTGACTAAGATTGTTTCTTAGTGAGGTTTTTGTTTTGTTTTGTGTTTTTGTTTTTTGCAATTACCAAGACTCCCCACTCCCCAGCTACAGACATTTTTCCTTCTTTTAAAAAAAAAGGAAACTTTCTGGTTATAGTGGCATACACCTTTAATCCCAGCACTCAGGAGGCAGAGGCAGGTGGAGCTCTGTGAGATTCAGATCAGCATGGTCTACATTGCAAGTTCCTGACCAGCTAGGGCTATGGGGAGACCCTGTCTCAAAACTGTGTAAATAAAGAAAACAACAACAACAACAAAAACAAACCAAAGCAAACCCATTTTGGAGATTTTATGTTTACAGATTCACCTTTGACTGAGACTCCCCCGGTTGTTCCGACTGCTAACCACAGTGACTGTCTAAACTAAACGACAGAGCCTGGTTTTGTTATTAATGGAAGCAGATATTCATCTCATTTCTCTAATTTTCTCACTAAATAGGTCTCTCTTTCTCTTTATTTTCAGCTTGTTTGTTTTTGTATTGGGACAGGGTCTCATGTAGCTCAGGCTGGCCTCCAACTCTCTAGGTAGTTAAGGATGACCTTGAACCTCTGATCCTCCTGCCTTGGAGGACGGGCGAGCACCACCCCAGTCCTCCACTAGGTGGCTCTCTCTCCCCCTGAGGTTCAGTCCTACAGCTAAATGGATGGCAGGGCTGTCATCTGGACACATGTAGACGTGGTGGAAAACAGGCAGGATGTGTGGAGGTGGGAGTCCAGAAACCTCCCTCCCTGACGGCTGTACCATGGAGGCAGTCTCTCTCCCTCTCTCAGATGTTATTTTATTTCTATTTATTTAATCTTTTGTGTGTGTGCCCCTTTTACAGACAGGGTCTTCAGCTGGCCTGGAACATACTATGTAGACCAGGCTGGCCTTGATCTCACAGAGATCCACCAGCCTCTGCCTCCCAAGTGCTGGGATTAAAGGTGTGCACCTCCATGCCTGGCTTCAGATTTTATTTTTATTATTTTACTGTTTTATGTGCTTGTCTGAATAAATTTATGTGTACCATATGTGTGCAGGTATGCTCCAAGGCATGGGACCCCCTGGGAGTAGAGTTGCAGGTGGTGATGAGCTGCCCGACATGGGTGCTGGGAACGAACTCGAACTCAGAGCCTCTGGGAGAACAGCAAAGTTGTTTAACCAAGGAGCCATCTCTCCAATGCTTAAAGACTTTACTTGTTTATTTATTTATTTATTTTTATGTGTATGAGTGTTCTGCCTGCATGTATGTAAGTGCACTACATGCATGCAATGCCCACTGAGGCCAGAAGAGGGTGCTGGATCCCCTGGAACTGGAGTTATGAAAGGTTTAGCCACCATGTGGGTACTGGGAACCAAACCCAGGTCCTCTACAAGAGCAGCCAGCGCTCTTAACGGCCGAACCATCGCTCCAGTCCCTTTATTCTTTCATTTTTAACTGTGTGTGTATGTTGCGGGGGGCGGTGTGCATATAAGTGCAGGTGCCCATGGAGGCCAAAGGTGTCAGAGTCTCTGGAGTTGGAGTTACAGGCAGTTGTGAGCTGTGGGCTGCCCAATGTTGTTTCTAAGAGCTGAACTCAAGTCCCCTGAGGAGCAGCCAGTGCTCCTAACCACCAAGTCATCTCTCTGGCCCTTCTTTCTCCCCTTTAAAAAGATTTTTATTTTTGATTTTTTTGAGAGAGTTTCCCTGTCACCCCTGCTGACCTGACCTCAGTCTTATGGAGATTCACCTGCCTCTGCCTCCCATGCTGGGATTAAGAGTGTGGGCCAGGAGATTTGTTTCATTTTTGTGTCTGTGCGTATGTGAGGTGCGCCTGGATTAACTGAAGGACGGTGTGAGATCCCTGGAACTGGAGTTACTGGCTTATGCCACCGAGCTGGGCTTAGAATGTCAACTGGCTTTAAGATTTCATTTTTATTTTATTTGTGTGTGTGTGTGTGTGTGTGTGTGTGTGTGTGTGTGTGTGTGTATGTACAATGCCCTGGGAGCTGGGAGGCCAGAAGGAGCATCAGATCCTCTGGAGTTGGAGTTACAGGCAGCTGGGAGCCTGGTTCCTTAACCACTGAGCCATCCCTCCAGCCCTGAGACTGTGTCTGTCCACTGATGTGCCAGCATCAAGTATTTGCAAGAATTTTGTTTGTTAGAGAACGGGTCTCATTAGGTAGTCCAGGTTGGGCCGGACCCTCCACCCCCTGCCTCAGACTCCGAGTGCTGGGAAAACAGGCATGTACATATTATGCTGGGGGATGATAGTCAATACTGAGGGGCACCGGGACTGGAGGTGGAGGTGTACCTGGGCATCAGAGCTCGTGCCCATCTGGGCCATCTCCAGTGCTGCGACCCTAAACAAGTAAGCACAGAATAAAGGGCGTCGCTGGAAAACGGCCAGATCGCTGGTGTCCAGCCCCAGTGTTTCTGTTAGTATGAAGTAACAACAAATGTAAACATTAAATTCAGACAAAAAGTAAATGGCTTCAAAAGAAAAAATAGAAGCCAAGCATGGTGGCTCTCCCTGTAAAGCCAGCACTCGGTCCACAGAGGCAGGATGGGTGCTGGGCACCCGCGAGCGACCTGGGAAGACCTGGTCTCAGAAAAACTGTTAAAGACACATTTTAGAACTCACAAATAGCCAGACGTGGTAGTGTGGCCCTTAATCCCAGCACTGGGAAGCAGAAGCAGGCGGAGCTCTGTGCGATCAAGGCCAGCCTGGTCTTCCTAGCTAGTTTGAAGTCAGCCTGGGCTACACAAGACCCAACTGAAAGAGGAAGAAAGAAAGAGAAAGGAAGACTGGAAGGGTGGAGGGTGGGGAAGGACGGGGGAGTTGCTGCTCTCCAAGGGTGTTTCTGTTTTGTTTTGTTTTTGTCTTTTTGACACAGGGTCTTCCTGCAAAGACTGGCCTTTAATTCACAGAGATCCGCCTGCCTCTGCCTCCCGAGTGCATGAGCCACCATGCCCAGCTGAATTTGTAAATTTCTTAAAAAAATAAAAAGTAAAAAGAATTTGTAAAGTCTCATTTGCACTGTTCACTTCTGGGGTGCTTGGTTGTCTGTTGACTTTGCTCTGGGGTTCTGTAGCATTTTACAGGGTGATCTTCTGTGCCTCTGCCGTCTTGTCTGTGGGGTGAAGGCCACCACACGGAGTAAGGGATGTCAGGTCTCAGCTCAGCCTTATCCCATTGCATGATCAACCGTTCCTCAGTTTCCCCAGCACGAGCACAGTCTGGGCCTGGAGAGAGCCGGGTCTTCTTGCTGTGTGCCGGACACCAGGTCATCTCATGGGTGCAAAACTGTTCGAGGTCATCCTGGACTGCGCATCTCATCCCTGCTCGGGCCTAAACCCGAGACTCCCATCCTACTGGGGGTCACGAGGCGGTCTCCTGCAGCCCTTAGTGGCTCCAGCTCTCGGGCGGAAGCGGATGCTAGGCTTGGACCTGGACCCTGAGCGGGGTCGGGGGTGCGCTCCTCTCCGCAACGGACCCAGCTCGGCTTCCAGGCTGTAACTGCAGGCAGGAGAGGGCGGTGAGCACCCGACATCCCCAGCATATCCTCTGTCAGGGGCCCTACCCCGGGGGTCCCCAGCAGGCCAAGTCTCCCATCCCTGCTACCGTCCACCATGCTACAGACTCCCTCCCCAGGGACTCCCGGCACCTCCCTCACAAGACCCTCCCCCAAATCGTGACCTCGCTCTGCCTACTCCTGTTGCCGGCAGCCTCGTATTCCTCTTCCTGCTCCTCACTGGAGCCCCCAATCTGTTTGTTGGCTACATGTTACCCTTATCCCCAGACAGCCCATCCCCCTCACCAGCCTCAACCTCCAGCTTCATCCCTCCGACTCTCGGCGACATCCCCACGCCCGCCTCTCCCACTTACAGAGACCCCGTCCCGCCAAAGCCACGCCCCCAATGCAGATCCTCCTGAAGCGCCGGCCGCCCCGCGCCCGTCGCCGCGTTCGCCCGCCCCGCGGGCCGCCCGGACTCACACGCGCTCCCGCAGCGCCTCTTCCCGGGCGGCGCACGCTCCGCGCTCTGCCTCTGCCTCGCCCGCGCGCTGCTGGGCCTCCTCCAGCCGCTGTGCGGACGCTGTGGCCGCTTCCTCCCGGCGTGCCAGCGCTTCTGCGGGAGCCGGAGCGGGGTGGGGGGTGAGTCTGAACACCACACGCGTACTTGGAGTGGTTGAAGTTACTGTATGTGTGCCTTTCTATCGTCACCACTATCATCATCAACATCAGCATCATGTTTCTGGAGAGAAGGTCTCGTATAGCCCGGACTGGCCGAGTCAGACTTGCTATGTAACCCAGGCTATCCCTGAACTCCTGATCTTTCTGCCTCCCCAGGGCTGTATAACCAGCGTGCACCACCATGCCTCGGTCATGCAGTTTTTTGCTGTTTTATGTTTTTTGTTTGACTTTATTTTTATTTTATGTATATACGTGTTTTGATTGCATGTATGTACGTGCATGTATTATGTATGTGCACCACGTTCCTGCAGTGCTGAAGGAGGCCAGAAAAAGGCGGGAAGATGCCCCTGGAATTGGAGTTACTGTGTGGGTGCTAGGAACCAAACCTGGGTCCTCTGGGAGAGCAGCAAGTGCTCTTAACTGCTAAGCCATCTCTCCAACTCTTGACTTATTTTTGAGAGACAAGGTCTCACCCTGTAGCTCAGGCTGACCTTAAGCTCATTGACGGAAATGCCTCTACCTCAGCTTCCTAAGTGTTGGGGCAGCAGGTTGCACCGGAGCCTGGCCTGCCTTCTTCTTCGGCTTGTCCTCTCTCTTCAGAATGGTTCTATGACCTCTGTCATTTCTGTCTTAGTTCCTTTAGTGCATTTTCCAGTTCATTTGAGCTGCCTTTGCAGGCCCCTTGCAGTAGTGTAAGTCGATTGCATGTCTCAGAACCCCCAGAGCACACCCCACTCCCCCATGTACCTGTCAGCACCCCGTTCTCCAGTGCCATTTGCGTGCCTTGCGCTTTGGCCAGGTCCGTCTCTACCTTCAGGGCCTTCAGCTGGGTCTGAAGCCGGCTCTGCAGACGGAAGGAAAAGAGGCAGGGTGGAGGAGGGATGAATTCTCTGCCTAAGTCCACTGAACCCCGCCATAGAAGTAGAAGCGGCTGGCTCTGCGACTGAGGATCCCACAAACTACCTAGGACTTCCCGGCAGCCCAGGAGGACTTGGGTCACGGTGTCCAGTTTTCTGGTCACTTTTTGGGCCCTCTGCCCAGCACATCTGACTTCCTCCAGAATATTCCAGAGGTCGGAGCAGAATCGGGGTTCAAAAGCAGGCACTGCTCCCGAGGTCAGGAGCCTGTGCCCTTCTAATGGGGACACAGAGCCAGCAGGGCCGCTCTGAATCCTCCCCATATCAGGGTCAGAGTCCAGGACCTCTGAGTGCCACCCCCAGATGCCCATTAATTTTGAGATGGCATCTTGTTTTGTAACCAACAATCTTCCTGCCTCACCCTACCACCCCATTTTGTTTTTTATAAAACACTTTATTGAGTATTTTTATTTTATATGTATGAGTGTATTAACTGCATGTATGTAAGTGCACCTGTGTCATGCAATGCCTTCGGAGGTCAGAAAAGGGTGACAGATTCTCCTGGAACTGGAGTTACGGATGGTTACTAGCCATCATGTGGGTGCGGGGAATGGAACCTGGGTCCTCTGCAAGGGCAGCCAGTGCTCCTAACCGCTGAGCCGTCTCTCCAGCACCCCCACCCACCATTTTGATTTTTAAAAGTCAGATGCCAGCTGAACATGGCGTGACACGTCGGTCAAGCCAGAACTCGGGAGATGGGAAGCAGGAGAAGTAGGTGTCGCAGCCCAGCGCGGATGTAGACAGAGCAGGAACGGGAGGGCCTTGGCCAGAGCACCCCAAACCGAAACAACAAAGAGGGCTGTGGGCGGGGCTCAAGTGCAGTCTGTGAAGCCCTAGACTGCATGCACAGTGCAGCATTCACACAGAGTAGATGTGTAGCCTCTGCTGGGTGAAGCTCATTGAAGTACACAGTTGTCATCTAATAAATACAGATTGTTAAGGTTTGGGTTGTTGTGCTTCCTTTCTCCCAGGCTGACCTCAAGCTTTCTGTGTTCCAGAGCACAGTCCTCTTGGTCCCCTTGCCTCTCCTTCCAGTGCTGGGATGACAGGTGACGACACCACACCCCATGCCTGGGCTTTGAGGATTTCTTTTTGTGAGGTTCTGTACTCCAGAGAGTTAACAGAAACGGGACGTCCAGAGGGTACCACCCGCAGGAGGCCAGCTTTAGCCTAGCCTAACTTTAGTCTCCTAATTACAGGTGATGTTAAGTGTCTCTTTCTCAAAATAAAGTGCTGAAGCCTAGAGGGGGGCTCCGTGGGGAACACAGGGTTTCTGCACGTAGACCCCAGGGTCTTGGGTCTTCCTTTGTGGGTGGAAGCGGGGCTGAGGGGCCAGAGTCCAAGAGGATTGAGCATTATAGACGATGTGGGGACCTGGGGGCGTGCCCTTCCTCCGCATCAGGTGCAGAGTTGGGGACCCCGCGGCCTAGAGATCGGCCTAGGGCGATTGGGGACGCAGACGGGCCAGCTCCTTGTCCGAGGACCCTGGGTCTCGCAGGTGCACCGGCCCCTACCTGTCGGCCCTCGCATGCCTTGAACGCCGCCTCCAGCTCCCGCCTTCCTCGCTCCGCGCCCTCCAGCCGCCCCGCCAGGCTCTCCGCGCGCCGCACGCTCTCCTCCAGCCGCCGCCGCAGTTCCTCGACCTCGGGCGCCGGGGCGGTGGGAAGCACCGTAGCGTTGGCCGCGGGGTCCGGGCAGCGGGGTCCCCGCGCAGCCGAGGCCGCCAGGTTCCAGGCCACCAGCGCCCCGCCCGCCGCGGCCGCGGCCAGGAACACCGCGGCCCCGCACAGGGCCAGCAGCCGCCACGCGCGCCCGGGCTCGGGGCCCGGCTCGGCCATGCCGCGCTCTGACCCGGGGGCCTGGGGGCCCTGCGGCTGCGGGCCCCGCGGCTCCGCCCCGGCCGCCGTGGGGGCGGCACCCTCCCTCCGGGCGCGGCCGGCTCTCCCTCCCCGCGGGCGGCTCGGGCCCCGGCGCAGACGGCCGCTGAGCCCGCCTCGCGGCGTCAGGGAAGACTTGGGGACCTGCCGCGGCCCCCGCGGCCTGGCGGGCTCGGACGCTGGGGACGACCGGGTCGTGCGTGGGACCGAGGGCTCTTCAGGCGTTTCTGCTGGATCTCCCTCGCTCCGTGTGTGCGGGGAGTAGCCACGGAGGCCTGCGGGGCTCGGAGGACAGCTGGCACGTCGGGTCTCCTTCCACCTGTCCTTGGGATCCAGGGCTCAGGCGCTCGGGTGCCTCTTCCCACAGAGCCATCTCTCCTGTCGCTAGGCTATTTACACCCCGTCTCCGGGTCGCCTCCTTTACATCCTCCCGCTTCCTGCTGCGTCCTCCCCCCACTACTCGCCTCTGCCCAGCTCACTGCACCCCTTCTCCCCAAATGTCCCCTCATTCCCACGCGAGTACATTTACATAACCTGTTCTGTCCACTGTCTGAGTGCAGCCTCCTTCTAGCTTTCTGGACCCTAGAGTGCCCCACCCCCATCCCTAATCATCCCCACCACCGCCCTGCTTTGATTTTAATGTGCATCCCTCCTCTCCTGGCGACCCCCCATCCCACTGAGTGAGCCCCTAAAAAGCAAAGTCATGTGTTGTTTGTTCCGCCCCCCACCCCGCCCTGTGATCATGTGGGCCCAGCATATAGTAGGTGTGTAATAAATGTGGGCTGAGAGTGACTGACTGTGTGCCCCTCATATATATTTTAAAAATCAGAAGCTGTTAATGGGGGCAACCTGACCTCCCAGAGCTGGGATGCCCAGTCAGCATCAGAAGGTGAGGGGCAGCCTCAGATGTGACAAGTAGAGCCTGGGCTACCTGGAGACTTTGTCACAAGAAAAAAGGGTGATGGTGGGTAGATGGCTCAGTGGTTAAGAGCACTGGCTGCTCTTGCAGAGGACCGCAAGGGCATGGCAGCTAACAACTTTAACTCCTGTTGCAGGGGATCTGACACCCTCTTCTGGCCTCTTCGGCCATTGCATGCACTTGGTGCTCTTACATGCAGGCAAAAAAAAAAAAAAATCACTCATACACATAAAGCAAAAATAAATAAAATATAAAATATAGCAAAAAAATAAAGAGGAGAGAGAGCAGAGAAAGGGAGGGAAAGAAGGAAGAAGAGACCAAAGAGGCCGCGAGGAGGGACACGGCACCTGCGGACCCTCAACCCTCAACCCTCAACCACGGGGTTGGGTTAGAATTAAGTCTTACTGGAAAAGGACAGAATACAGAGGGAGAACACGATGGGCGGAAAACGCGTCCCAGTCCTAAAGTGTGGAGAGCTCAGAGTCACACACATTGCTGGGCAGAGGGACCCTCCCCCATCAGCAAGCAGGGTGGTGCACTGGGAAGCCACCGGTGAGGATTTTCCAGTGGCCCAGGCTGCGGTGGGAAGTGACAGCTGTTAAGAGAGATAGAGTCCATGAGGCCACGAGGTCACGTGTGGAGGGGTCGTTCATTGCCCAAGAGCCAGTCGAGGCCTCTGCCGGCACGTCCAGCGGCTCCCCCGGACCAGGCTTCCGGCCGGAGGGGCTGTGGGGCACAGGGAGGAGAGAGGGCTCAGCAGGGCACAGCTCCTCCCCGGACCAACCGGACAGAGTGATCCAAGAGTGGGGGCGCCGAGGTTGAGAGGGGAGTTCTCCTGAGAAGCCACTTCAGCCTAAGGGGACACAGGGCAGGGTCAGAAGAGTCTTCATACAGCCTGGCCAGGGCGGTGTGCTGCTGTCTACAATGCAAGGACAGTCCCCGGGGAGAAGGACCCAGTACTAAATGCCACCAGCGAGAGAGGCAGGCTGGGAGCATGTGCCGGAGGCTCAGGTGGCTTCTCTTAGAATGAACTGAGCCTGGGGCTTTGAAACTACAGCCACTCTTCTTGTTAAAGGCTGAGGCTGTCCGGCTTAGTCTAACCCAAAGAAGGTTGGTGGAAGGGACGGTGGAGACCAGGTATCAAGATCCCACCGCTCTTTTTATTGATCAAAACAAATTAAAACAAACACACAGCCAATTGATACCTGTCCCAGAACAGAGATAGTCGTGGACACCAACTCCGCTCCTATGGGAGGCGGATCCTGAGGTGCAAGGCGGCCTAGTGGCAGGTTCTGGCTCCAGCTAGCAGGGCAGGTCCGGCAGGTTCCATGGCTCAGCAGGTGGCCCTGTGGTAGGCTTGCAGGTACTGCTCCGGAACTTGCTCCACTCCAGAGCTGTGCGGGCCTCAAGGTGGAGCCCTTTCCAGGCAGCATGTCCTAGGCTAGACTGACCAGACTTCAGACAAGGGGAACGCATTCTTGTGAATTAGCAATCCCCATCTAGCCCTTGGCCTTAGGCTTTATAGGGAATTTGGCAGTGTGGCTCCACTAGCCAATCAGCTGCCAGATGACTTCCCTCACTGTCCAGCTCTTACCACAACTTTATGGCCTGTGTGATGGTGGTCTGATATGAAAGGGAGCCCCTGAGCTCAAGGCAGGGTGTCCAGCTGCAAGATCTGATCTTTCTGTCCACCGGGAGCTTGACCGGAGCCTTTCCAAGAAGAAAAAGACAATTTTAAGTCTCTATCCGCAGGGCGCCCGGCTTTTCTAAGAAAGTGCTCTGGCCCCATCGGCCTAGAGCTTGACCAGAGGTCTTCCTGAGAAACTGAGGCACCTCTGGGCCTCTGTCAGCCCAGCGCTCTCTGGAGGCTTTTTCGGGAAACTGAGCAAAGGCTTTGGCTTATGTCTTTCCTAGAAGGAAAGTGCTTTGAGGCTGTGGGGTCCGCTTCTGACAGGCTAGGCTCTAACTTCTAACTTATAGAATCCTAACTTATGAGATTATATTATGGGTTTACAATGTCACTTCTTGTATGCTAATTGTCTGTTACTTACATGCTATATTGTCTATTATGCACTTTATACTTATAAAACTGTGGGCTTACATTGTTATAACTTACAGACTAGTAAACTTATACTTAAAAGACTACGGGTTTACAACTTACAGACTTAATCACTTAGCACGTGCTTCCTATACTTATGAATTTAAACTAATTATTTTTCTAATACATGAAATTATACTTATAAACTTATGGGGTTTACGTCATTACTACTTACAAACTAATTGCTTAACACATGCTCCTTATGTGAGACACTTTGTGATACAAGCTTAGCCTCTCTACTAATACCCCCTGTAATTAGAAAAGTAACCAAGAAACCACAAGGCTATGTGAAAAGTCCCAGAGACTACAAAGGTCATGTCAACATCTCTTGGTATGTGAGATAACGTCTGTGGGTTAAACATTCCACAGGAAGAGCCCCTAATCTCCCGTCTATAGGATTGTAGGTTAAACATTCCCCTAATATCCCGTCTATAGGATTGTAGGTTAAACAGTCCCCGAAGTTAGGCACTCAGGCGGCCCATAGGGGTTCGAGTCCCCCCGGGTTAAGAGTGAGGTCTAACACTTACACTCGGAATCTCGGCGGAACGGGGCCTGACAAGCGGGACAAGCGGGAAGAAGCGAGCTGGATTGAAAGCTACTGCGATCTTTATTCTCAGGAAAGACCTCTTTTGGCTGGAAAACATCCTGCACTCCTTGATTTATAATGCCACATCAATCCCCTTCCCCAAGTGAACAATGACCACAAAGTTTTACAACACCCTTGTGTGATCAACATCTCAAATGCTGTTTACATCCCTCTTTTGATTGTGTTGTTAAAACTTCTTTCCCTGTTTATTTAACTCCCCTTAAGCCTTTTCTCTTTTTGTACACACAAACTTGTTAAACCAAACAATAAATGGCTTGATGAGGGAGTCACAAGTCCCAGAGCCTCACTGGGCACCCCCAACCTCACCTCCTGGGGTGGGACCCTGGACCTCGAGCAGCATTCCCTGCAATATGGCTTAGCATAGAGCTCTTGCCTAGAATCTCCAGTGAGGGGCTGGGGGTGTGACTCAGCGGTAGAGCCCCTCCTAGAATCCCCCTGTGAAAGTCTAGGGTGTGGCCCCGAGGTAGAGCTCCTGCCTATTGTGTTCAAAGCCTTGGGTATCATCCCTTAGCAGTGCACACACACACACACACACACACACACACACCTAGCAGCTCTGAGCCTGAGACCCTCACTTGGCCCTAGGGAGTGAAGCCAGCGCTCATGGCCTGAAGTAGGAAGGAACTTCTTAAAGGTCTGTGCACAGAGATAAGCTTAAGGACAGCGGTGTGGTGCAAATAAAGCCCAAAGAAGTTCAGGGGTGCCTGTGAGGGTGTATTTGAGGGCCCCAGGAAAGCACTGTCTGGACTTGGAACTGTGGGATCGAGGACATCATGACAAGAAGGGACACTGGGCTCCAGGCTGTAATACCATGGGCAGGAAATTACTTGGACAATAGCTGAAGTTCCAGGAGGATGTGGAGGAAGAAGATAAGAGAAAAGAAGCGGGGCAGGGGGGTGGGGGGAGCAGCGTGACTGTGGGTGAAGGGTCTGTGGGAAATGTTCGGCTCCACTGTGGAGTGCAGAGATTGGTGGACTGAGAGAGTCTCAGAGCAGGCACTGCAGGATCAACAGGGGTCTGAGAGATGAAATGGGGAGACCACGCTCATGAAGGCTTGACCCGAGTGGGACCGCAGGCCCTGCTTTACATTCTTTACATGCAGAACTTTCTTGAGGAGACAAAAGAAAAACAATCATTGTGGATCCAACTTCAGTTTCCCTCCTAAGAGTCTCAATTCTGAGTGAGAACCAGCCTTGACCTTCTGTGACCTCGGAACGAGTCTGCAGAGACCAGCTCGATTCCAGCAGGAAGTGGTAGTGTGGTCAGACACTCAGTGTTCACCTTCACCCTGCAGGGACGGCACATGTGGTGTGGACGCAGGGGACACAGTGACACTAGGAACGTTAAGAACAAGCTCTTTTTTCTAAAAATTTATTCTCTGGAGCTCAAAGACCTCCAGAAGTAAGTGACCATACATCCCCCCCAAAAAAACGTGACAGCAAAAAGCAGGTGCCCCACCTCGCCCTCCCCACAAGGCGATGCCACTCCGGGGGTCTCGACCCACGATCCACTCAGCGGCATCTTCCTCCCCAGGGCTGCCATGGCCCCTCCAGAACCACTGTTCCCCAGTCATCCCAAATACGTGCAACCGCATCTGTACAGGCTGAAAAAGACTGAGACGTTACCCCAACCCACCACAAGCCCCGCCCGCCCGGGACCACGCCCTCATTCCCGAGCAGCCGCCCTCTCCTTGCCTAGTGCAACCATCTCTGCACCTGAGCGGCCCCTGCTCTCCGGCTATCCTGTGGTCCCCCAAGCCCTCCTGGGCACATGCCTCACCCGTCAGCATCTGGGTCCTCAGAAGAGCAGGACCAGTACTAGCAGAACCAAAGGCGCTGGGAGCCTGGAGGCTGCCGGGGAGCCGACGGAGTTCTGCAGCCAGGTGCTGAAAGAGTCCTTCGATTTCCTGAAGGGAGAGGGCAACTCAGGTCCAGCTCAGGTCCAAGAGGGACCAACTCAGACAGAGGCCGGCCAGGCTTCTGCTGACATGCTTGCTTTTAAATATTTTGCGCTGTTGGGAAGGGTTTTCTGCAAGCAAGGTTGGGCCTCTATTTCTGAACCACTCCTCCAGCCCCTCACTGGGGGATTCTAGATGGTCACTCTACCCCTGAGCCACAGTCCCAGCTGTTCTTGTACTTTTTTTGTTGTTTGTATGTTTGAGACAGGGTCTCCCTGTAGACTCACTGGCCTGGTACTCACTATGTAGACCAGGCTGGTCTAGAACTCACGGATATCTTCCTGTCTCTGCTACTGAGTGCTGGGATTAAAGGCGTGTGCTACCATGCCCAGCCTACTTTTGCTTTTTGTTTTAAGGTAAGGTTTTGCCAAGTTACCCAGGTTGACTCTATATTCATGTTCCTCAACTGCCTAAGTTCTGTGCTCTCAAGGCACCAGCCACCATGTCCAGCCTGATCAAACTTTGCACATACCCCCAAGTCTCTGCACAGGGAACCTGGTCTTGGTGTCCTCTTGCTGTGTGGTTCTAGTAACATGTTATCTCTCTCTGAGACCTTCAGTAAATTCACTTGTGTGTGTGTGTGTGTAATCCAGAGGTCAATACTGGGTGTCCCGCTCACACACTCTCCACCTTATCTTCTGAGACAGGGTCTCTCCCTAAACCTGAAGTTCACTGTTTGGACTGACCAGGTTAGCCAGGGAGTCCCAGACTATTTCTGTCTCTGTCCCCCAGGGTTGGGCTACAGACACCGGGTGCCATGCCCAGTTTTTACATAGGTGCTGGGGATTCAAACTCAGGTCCTCATGTTTATATCACAAGCACTTTAGCCACTGAGCCATCTCCCCAGCCACAAGCTATGCATCTTCAGAGCCCAGTGGGTCCCAGGTCTTAGGGAAGAAAATTGAGGGCATGCAGGCTATGGTCTGGGGTGGGTAGGGTCTCTGACCTTAGCGCTTCCTGTTCCTCCAAGGTGTTCTGCAGTGTCTTCAGTTTCTCATTCAATGTTGTGATCTCTCCTGGGGGTGACAGAAGGGGAGGAGTGGTCCCCCATCCATCCCACCCTGGGCTGTTTCTTCTCAGGCCCCACTGAAAACATTCTGAAGGACCAAAGCCCTGGCCAGTAGACAGAGGTAGGGGCTCACTGTGGGCTTCTTGGTTTGAAACAAGGGCTGGGGGGGGGGGCTTGCCTCCTTCTCGCTTGCCTGTTCGGATCCAGTCTAGAAAAGACTAAGGCCGGATCTTGACATATCTCAGCTTGGAGCTGTGGTCTAACAGCCCTCTCTTCTTTGTTTAAGTTGACTAATCCAAACGTAGGGGATGGGAATCTAACGCATTGGACTTTGTGACTCAGTCTTCACTTGTGGAGAGCTTTTCTTTCTCTCTTATTTGTGAGATTTTTTAATGAAGTGTGATACTATCTCCTGATAGAACGTGTGAATATGTGTGAATAGCAGAGGGACCATACGCCCCTGTAAGGAAGCCATAAAGTCATAAATTCTTAGAGTGGTCAACTGGACCTAAATTGGCAGACTGGCCTTACTCAAGTCTTATCAGCTGGTCACTCCCTGGACTGAGGAGACTGTTTATGGAGCCAACCTGTCTCCTTTGGTGCCTTCAGATAGCTGCCTGCCTTGCCTGAAAAAATACCCAAGGACACCAGACCGTGGCACTGAGAGAACTCCTGCAGCTGTGTTCAGTAGAATTCCTATGCAAACTCAAACTTTCATCAGGAAGAGATGCCTTCTCTGTGGGAAGGCTTCTCCCCTCCCTGTGTTCTGTAAATAAACTGCTGCAGGTCTGGCTCTGGTTCTTATTTCTTAACTCTAAACGCCTTCCTTTTTTCCTCTCCTAAAATCTAGCGCCTATTCTGTCTGAGATTCTCCCTGCCTTTGAAATCTTTAATCGGCAGAGAAATCAAACCAAATGAAGACCCTTGGACATGACGTTGCCTGCTCCCCAGGAGGCCCCTTCCCCTGGGTCCTCCCTGCCCAACCCTTCCCACTCACTCTTCAGTTCCTCTAAGTGGGCCTGCTGCTCCAGGCCCTGAGATGTCTTTTCCTCCAGGGCAGCCTTCAGGGTTACCTAGGCCAGAAAAGCCACAGAAACAAGATTCCTTATTGTTCTGGCTTCTAGAAACCTTCTTGGGGCTGTGTAGTTAGAGGACTTTCTACCCAGACAAATCCTTTCACGTTCCTCTCCAGTCCCTCTGTATCCAAGCAGTCCTACCAATAAATGTGGTCCCCACCATGGGAACTTGGAAACACTTCATACATAAACCCTACTAGAAAGTCCCAGATGCTCTGAGTTACTGGTCAAGATTCATGGAGTCCTTTCCAAACACAACACAGGGGGCTCACAAAGTTAGACAACCACCAGCAGTCTCAAGTTCCCACTCCCATATCAGGCTCCAGGTAGAGTTCAAGGTCTGTTAGAGATACATTAGAAGATTCAGTATTCTGTCCTTCAGGGCTTGGTGAACTGGCCATGAAGCCCCAACGCTGGTACACAAAGGTAGTTTCAAGTTCCCAATTTCAGCACCCTGGAAACTTAAGGGCTTGGACGTGGGGTATTGGGGCCCCTGATTTTGATGCTGCTGGGAGTTCTAAGGTAGTTCTAAGTTCTCCCCCACATTTATGCTCTGGGAGAATCTGAAGGTCCTCAATGGCTGGTGAAAGAAACCCAAGCCTTTCTTGGTGTGGAGGTCCCCAGAGGCAGTTTCAAGGTCCCCCTATCTCCTTCCAGCCACTGTGGGGCTTTTGTGCGGAGCCCTCCCCACAGTTTCCAGGGCTCACCACAGTCTGGTTGCAGGTGTGAGCCTGATTCTCGGCCTGCAGCAGGTCGTCCTGGGCCCGATTGAGCTGGCTCTGCAGTTGGTGGGTGGTATTGAGACACTCCCTGTGTGCCTGGAGCCTATTCGGGCAGGCCTCGCTGGACGCCCTGACCGCGAGGATGATGAGAGGGATGAGGACTACGGCTAGGCCGATCAGCCCGCCCAGGAGCCACAGCCGGGCCCTCGGGGCCTCCTCCTTGTACAGCTTGTCCATGGAGACAGGAAAGCGGTGATAGAAAGCAGGTGCCATCTAAGTTTCCCGTTAGCTCTGAACGCTCTGGAATCTTCTCCAGCCCACGCCCCTCATTAGCATAGGGGAAATCGCGGGCCTATTGGCCAGCGGAGTCCTGCAGCTCCAGCCTGGGCCATGCTCGAAAACCCCACGGCCCAGGCAAACACGCCGGCCACGCCCCCTCATTAGCTTCGTTAGCATAGGCCCGCTCCTGGCCAATAGCAGCTTCCACCGAGTCCGAGGCCGCCGCCCAGCCTTTCAGTTTCATTTCCCTGGAAATGGCTTTTTGGCTGGGGTGCTGGGAAGGTGCCTGTCCGGGGAATGTGTCACCCCCCCGCCAGGGAGGAACACACAGATTTCTTGAATCTTTGGCCCTCTGTCACGGGTTACCCGGTCCTGGCGCGTGTGAGCCCGGGACTCATCTGAACCACGACATCCATCCAGTTATTACTGGTCTGATTCTCCTGCTAGGGAAGTTGAGGTTGTGAGATCGAGTTGTGGTCTGAGGGCCAGGAGGCCAGGGTTTATGATCGGGGTCTCCCCGGTGAACCTTGGATCCCCTCCATGCGCCGTGGGAGCCGTGTAAGGAGATGGAGCTCTGGAGCAGGCGGGAAACTGGAGACGAGGACAGCAAGCAGGCTCTTGGCACCTGCCACCCGGCGTAGTAGCTCTCGGAACTACAGACCTGTGAATTGGGGCCATGACAGCCTCTACAAACAGGCCCCGAGGAGACAGAACTGTTTCTGTATACAGTAGGCGCTCTATGAATGTGCAAACCCGCTCCCCGGCTGTAACTGGTCGGGGAAACCGACACACACAAAACACTGAAAGTGGCTGGCACGGAAGACTGCGAGTTGAGCAAAGATGACGTGTGCCATTCAGGACATGTGGACACAGAGGACACCTCAGATGGTGGTTCAGGCCTGCGTCACAGTACTCCGGAGGTGAAGGCAGGATCAGGAGTTTAAGGCCAGTCTCTCAGCTACTGGGGGAAAGGCCTTGGGGAGGTAGGGAGGCTGGGAGATGGACCCAGGCATGTTGGGGGAGAGGCCCTGGTGTAGGGGGTTGAGAAGGGCCCCTTTGGCTCTAGGGATTTCCTATCAGTAAGGCCAAAGGAGCCAGAATTCAATGGCATAATTCCAGGTGCCTGATTGGTGGTCCTGGAAGGGGGTTGTGCTTTTCCATATGGTTCTTCAGCTACACCCTGACCACAAACAAGATTTTCAGAGTGAAGCATTTCCAAGTGTTTGCTGCAGTGTTCCCTGAGTCAGGAGTCCCTGATCCCAACAAGGCCTGATGGGGACCCCCTCCTGCAAGACTGACTCCCCTCAGCCTGGGAGCCATGAGGAAGTGAGCAGTGGGGGTGGTTGTCCCACAGGCCAAGAGGATGTAGGTGCCCACGAGGAGCTTGGCCTTGCAGGCCTAACCAGAGCTGATTTATTGGGGTGACTGTTTTTCTGTCCTTCAAATCTTGGAACCTAGCAGCTGGATGTGGGTGGGCCCCAGCCTGCCATGCTCTTGTGACACACAATAAGCTTGATGTGTGACCATTTCCCAGCATGCACCTTCTAAGGACATTACGGTCTGGGAAGTGACCTGTTGATGGCAACTCTCACATGATGAGGCAACCCAGGTGACTATGAGATTAACTGCATCAGTCACAGTTCAGGACACAGCAGTTTCTGTGGAGTTGTTAGAAATGGGTCTGGGGTCCGAAGAAAATGACCACATAATCCAAAGAATTGCAGCAAGGCAAAAAGTTGGTTTTTAAACAATATTTTCTTTGTTCTTTTTAAATTTTATGTCTATGAATGTATTACCTGCACATGTATAAATGCACCAGTGTTGTGCAGTGTCCATGGAGGACAGAAGAGAGTGATGAATCCCTGGAACTGGAGTTACAAACAGTTGTTACCAGCACTGTAACCGGTACTGGGAACGGAACTCCGGTCTTCTGCAAGAGCAGTCAGTGCTCTTAACTTCTGAGCTATCTCTCCAGCCCCCTGATTATTTTTTCTTTTTTGGTCATTTTGAGACAGAGTGTCTAGTTTGCTTTCAATTGCTGTGACAAAACACTCTGACCAATACTAACTTGGGGAGGAAAGGGTTTATTTGGCTTACATCTCCCGGGTCACAGTCCATCAGGGAGTCCAAGGCAGGAACTCAGAGTAGGAACCTGGAGGCAGGAGCTGGAGCACAGGCCACGGAGGAACGATGCTCACTGACTTGCTCCCCTGACCCATGCTCAGCCTGCTTTCTTATACAATAGACAACAACCTGCCTGGGAATGGCACCGCCCACAGTGAGCAGGGCCATCCAGTAACACTCAACAATCAAGAAAATACCTCACACACATGGCCACGGGCCAGTCCAATGGAGGCAATTCCCCAACTGAGGATCCCTCAACCCAGGTGTGTCAAGTTGAAGTAAAGCTATCTATCCCATGGGATCTCCCTAGAGCCCAAGTTGGCTTGGACCTCACTATGTAGAATAGGGTGGTCTTGAACTAAGAGAGATCCACTTGCCTCTGCCTCCCCAGAGTTGGGATTAAAGGTGTGCCTGGCACAAGGCAGAAAGTTTTATCTCTGCATATGGGTGTCAAGCCACCCTGAGTCCAGCAAGCATACCCAGTGAAAATAACCTTTGCCTTTATATGGGATGCCACAGAGGCCCTCATTACTTGAGGTTTAACCACACAGTCTAAACCTGACTGGCTAACTTAAAGGAGAAAAGGACATTCTAGTGAGAATCTTTCTTATTTAGGGATGTGGCTTTGCCACAGATGGACAGTCAGAGCAGTGAGAAGGGAGGGTTGATGAGAACACACTCTAATACTACATGTTACAACTGACATGTTCAGAAATAAACAGGGCCAGGCTGTGGCGGACGCTTTAATCCCAGCGTTGAGGAGGCAGAGGCAGGTGGTGTTACAGTGGCAAATAACCCAAGAAAATTAACTGAGACAGACTTAGCTGTCTCCAGTGCATCTGTGGAGAAAACAAGCTCTCCAGCTTCACAGGCCAGTCATACTCCTAGGACGGCCCTAGAGAGGCAGGTTTACCTTAAGTTATGCTAAATAGATCGGCGGAATACTTAGCATGTTAATGAGGTAGTGAGTCTTTATTCCCTGCAATCCCATCTTCTGGTGCGTACTCTCTAATTCTCAGCGCAGAGAGTGCAGTCACTGGCTGATTCGGAACATCAGAGTCTGAGTGGTCCTTCCCAGAGGCCTGAACGCCATACAGTGGATCTCTGTGAGATTGAGGCCAGCCGGGTCTACATAGTGAGTTCAGGTCAGCTGTCCCTACAGGGAAACTTTGTCTCAAAAAGGCTTTAAAAAGACAAAGAAAAAAGAAACATTAGCATCCTGAAAAGGCAAGCATGTACTTTTAAATATTTTTCAAATGATTCATTTTTATTTTATATATATGAGTGTTTTGCCTGCATGTATGTGAACTACATGTGTGCAGTGCCCATGGAGGCCAGAAAGGGCGTTGTATACCCTGGAACTGGAGTTAGGGATGGTGCTAACTGTTAGGATGGGTGCTGGGAACTGAACTCAGGCCCTCTGTGAGAGCAGCCAGTGTTCTTAACCGCTGAGCCAGCTCTCTGGCCTCTTCAAACTGTTTTTAACAAACAGAATTTCATTTCTTACGTGTTTTTTTGTTTTTGCTTTTATATTTGCATTTATATTTTTGTTCACCAACACTGGAAACAGACAAACCCCAAAATGGTGCAGTGGATGAGCAAAAGCCTATGACAGCAGGTGTGACTTGAAGTATACACCTGAGCCTAGTGCTTGGGCCCAGGACTCAGCCTCCGAGAATCCCTCAGGCCCCACTTGGAAGAGAGAGCCACAGCGAAAGAAAATGTGGGTTTCAGTGAACGCTGGAAGCCTCTTCATCTTCACTGCAAAGATGGGACTTCCTTTGAAAGAAAAGATGGCTCCGTCTTTTCTATTTTTCTCTGGTGCCACTTGTTTGTCGCTTTCCTTCTAGCTTCCTGTGTAGCTGCTATGGAACCGCCGCAATCCTCCTGCCTCAGCTTTCTGAGGGCTGGGTGACAGGAATGCATCTCTGTGACTGGCTGGAAAGCACTGTCTCTGAGGCGGTGTGGTGGGAAAGTGGGGGGACTCAGACAGTGTGGGGGGTCCTGAGTGATTTGAGGGGAGTTACAGACCAGACAGGGCTTGCCAAAAATTCCCTGTAGGGGTGAGTCAGCACCAGTATGTGGACAGGATGCTGACTCTTTTCTTGTGACACCATAATGCTTGCATAATGGTTTACACAACGACAACTCAGGGTCTGAATTTATTTATTTATTTATTTATTTATTTATTTATTTATTTATTTGTTATTTGAGACAAGGTCTCACTGTAGCCCTGGCTGACCTGGAACTTGCTTTGTAGAGCAGGTTGGCCTCAAACTCACAGAGATCTGTCTTTCTCCGCCTCCCAAGTCCTGGGATTAAAGGCTGTGCCACCATGGCTAGTATAGTATAGGTCTCGATTTTAAGCAGACAGACAGGCATGTTGGCACATACCTGTCACACCAGCACTGAGGGGCTAAATTTGGAGGATCACCTTGAGTTCAATGCCAGCCTGGGTTACATGAGACTATCTTAAAACAAAATGAAAAAAGAAACGGATACCTTCTCAGCCTAGTACCCAGAAACCCCTGATTTTAACGAAAATGCCCCAATAGTATAGTCACTGATGTGTTGTTAATGCTTTTTCAAGATTTATTTTTAATTTAAAAAATATGTTTTTATTTGTGTATATGAGTGTATTGCCCTCATATATGTAAGTGCACACATGTCATTCAGTGTCCATAGAGGTCAGAAGAGGGCATCGGATCCCCATGAAAATGGAGTTACAGATAGTTGTTAGCCACCATGCGGGTGCAAAGAATTGAACCTAGTCCTCTGCTAGAGCAGTCAGTGCCCTTAACTGCTGAGCCATCTCGACAGTCCTCAAGAGTTATTTTAAGTTACGTGTGTGTGAGAGAGTATATGCCACATGTACTTGTGGAGGCCAGAAGACACCAGAAGAGGGGTGTCAGATCCCCTGGGGCTGGAGTAACCCGTAGATATGAGCTGCTAGAGCTCGGGGCTCCGGCAAGGGCAGCAGGTGCACTTCACTGCTGACCATCTCTTCAGCCAAAAAGTATTTATTTATTTATTCATTTATGTATTATTTTCATTCTTTGTGCTGAGGATTAATCCTTGGGTCTCACATATCCTAGACAAGAAGGTTACATCTAAAGTCCTCTTATTTTTTAATTAAAAGAATTATTTTTCTTTTATGTGTATGATTGTTTTGCCTGCTTGTATCTAATACCACCCAAGTTATGCAGTGCCCTCAGAGGCCAGAAGAGGGCAACAGGTCCCCTGGAACTAGAATTACAGATTGTTAGCTGGCATTTGTGGGTGGTGGGAATCGAACCCAGTCCTCTGCAAGAGTAGCCAGTGCTCTTGACCATTGAGCCATATCTCCAGCCCTCTTATTTTAAAAACTGTCTTATATTGATTTCCTTATTTGTATATGTGTACGTGTGTGCATGTGCCAGTGGAGTCAGAGGACAGCCTGCTGCAGCCTGATCTCTCCTTCCAACCTGGGGATGGAACTCAGGCTCTCAGGCTTGGTGGCAAATACCCTTAGCCACTAGGCCACCTCTCTGTCCCACAAGTACCCTTTTTACTTTTTAGGTCAGGGTCTCACCAGGCTGCTCACAGTGGTTTGGAACTTGAAATCCTCCTGCCTCATCTGAGTGCTAAGATGACACGGGTGTGCCCCCACAGCCAGCTTTCTTATTTCCATCAGAGCAGAGTCGAAGCCAGGCATGGTGGGCAAGCCTGTCATACTGTCAGCAGCAAGGGGACAGAGACCCAGGCCCCCAGTCCCACCCTCCACAGCAGCCTGTGGAGTTCCCATAGACTCTTGGGAACAGTAACTCAGGCCAAACCAGGATCTGTGGCTCTGATGCCAAAATGAATTTCAGGACTAGCCAGAGTGAATCAGAGTTGGAGATTTTTATTAACAGGTTATGTTTTTACATTTATTCATTGTGTGTGTGTGTGTGTGTGTGTGTGTGTGTGTGTGTGTGGTGTGTGAATGTGGGAGGGATCAGTGTGAGGATCACTTGCCAGAGTTGACTCTGTTCTAAACCATGTGGGTCCCAGAGATTGAATTCTGGCTTCCAGGCATGGCAGCAAGCCCCTTTACCTGATGAACCATCTCTCTGACTTTAAAGACGTATTTATGAGTAGTGTGACTCTGTGTGTGTGTGTGTGTGTGTGAACACGATGGTGGGAGTGCACACATGAGCACACAGAGGACAACTTGTAGGAGTAAGTTCTCTCATTCTACCTTGTGGCTGCCAGGAATCAAACCCAGATCTTTAGGCATGAGTAGGAAGCACAGGAGCATGACCTCCAACACACATACACAATGAACTTCTGAAAACGCAATGAGTAAATGAAAACAAATAAAAGGGTCAGGGATGTGGCTCAGAGGCAGAGCGTTTGTCTTGATGTGTGAAGCCTTGGACTTCATCCCCAGCACCACAGAAAATAAAACAGTCCTTAATTTATATGAATTTTAGAGCTTACTGTGCCTGTGAACCCACTTTCAGTTATAACTAGAACTTTATGGTCTCCATTATTTAAATTAACAGCTGCAGAGATTACAGGGATTTCATTTGTTGATAGAATGTGTACATTGCAGAGGAGCTATTAGCTTCCCTAGAGGAGGCCATAAAGTCATAAATTCCTTAAAGTAACTGGCCCAAAATTGGCAGATCTGTTTTCACTCACAGCCTTACCAACCAGTCACTCCCAGAACTAAGGGAGGTTGTTTGTGGAAACAGCTGTCTCCTTGAGGGCCTTGGGACACCAGCCTGCTCCCCTGGAAAGGGGATCTTAAAAGAAGGGTTTCAATCATTCAAGGACACCAAACCTTGGCACCAGACACATCAAAGGGATAAAAACTTCTCCCCTCATTAGTTTGTAAAGGCTTCTTACTCAGAGAAGAATCTACCCTGGCTGTATACTTGTAGTAAAGTATACATTCCTTGCCTGTTGAAGGCCTGGCTCTAGTTTTTAATCTCTTAACTCTAAACTCCAGTCCTTTTTCTCTCCTAAAATCTAACATTTGTCGGAAAGTCCCAGAATTAGAACTGAAAATGTTTCAAACTTTTTTCTCCTTGCAATTTTTTCCTTACATTTTCATTTTTTTCTCCAATATTTTAAAAATCTTTCTTTTTATGAATAAAAACAGATTCCTGGAGCTGGAGAGATGGCTCTGCAGTCAGGAGAACTGGCTGCTCTTGCAGAAGACCCCATGAGGTTCCCAGCACCCATATGGCGGCTAGTAACCATCTGTAACTACCCAGTTCCAGGGGATCCGAGTTCTCTTGTGACCTCCGGGGGCACTACACCTACATGGTGTATTAACATACATTCAGGCATTACACTCATACACATAAAATTAATAAAAAATATTTCAAAACAAAATCAGGGTCTTATGGAGGCCAGGCTGGCCTCGAACTCACGGTCTTCCCTTCAGACTTCACAGTCACTGCAGTGACAAGCCGGTTCTTCAGTCATGCCCAGTCCATTTGGAGCTCTGCCAAGACAGAGTTGCCGCAGGGCATTGTGGTAAGTGTAGTTCCGAAGTCCGTACGCTGCGACTGTCCGCGCTCTAGGAGGTACCCTGTGGCCCCAGGGCATTCTGGGAAATGTAGTTCCGAAGTCCTGACGCGGCTACCGTCAGCACTCAAGGAGGTGATTTCTAGCGTAAGTTCCGGTCTCTTTTCCGCAAACGTCTCCCAAAGGCGTACCGGAGCGGGTCCGGCTGGTTTCCCACGCGATTGGGCAGCAGATTCCGCGCACGCGCAGTAGCTGATTTCATAAAAGCCTTCTGGGAGTTGTAGGCCGAGGCTGCCGGGCGTTGTGAAGGCGATTGCTGCCTTCTGCCTTTGGAGCTCACCGGGATGATGGATCCCGGGCCGGACGGGTTGCCGCTGGCCGGACTTGTCTGGTCCTCGGCCTCCGCACCGCCGCCGCGGGGATTCACCGCGGTGAGCAGGGCGGGACGGGCGGGACGGGCGGGGCTGGAAGGAGCTCGCGCTGACCCGGTGCCCCGCAGATCGCCTGCACCGTGGAGGGCGCGCCCGCCTGCTTCGGACGGGGCTTCGCGCAGAAGGCCGGCTACTTCCTGTGCCTGAGCGCGCTGGGCAGCCTGGAGGTGAGCTCCAGAGCGGGGAACCCGGACCCCGCCCCCTCCATAGTATCCCACCCCCTTCTCCGCTGACCTTTCCCCCACCCTCCCCTGACCCACACTCGTGACCTACCCCCATGGCTCCCTTGGCCCTCCCCCCAACCCTCTCTCCCCTGACACTCCCGCTGGCCCTCCCCCATGACCCTCCCACTCCTCATGATCCCTCCCCCCACCCGGTCCCCGTCCCTCTCCCCTGACCCTCTCCCCCACCATCCTCCCAACCCTTCCTCTGGCCCTTCTGCTGGCCCTCCCCCTTTATCCTCCCACTGATCCTGCTGACCCCTCTCTGCCCCCAGAACCCACAGGACCCTGTTGTGGTGGACATCCAGGTTGTGATGGACAAGGGTGCTCTGCCGCCCGGCTTCACTGTGGTCAGTGACCCTCTGGATGCCAGTAAGAGACATGGGGACCACAGGAAAGGGATGGGCCCCAGGGTGGAGGTCCTGGAACCATGACCAGAGTGGGTGGCATGCCACACATCTGTCACCCAGCACTTGGGAAGCTGAGGCAGGAGAATGACTGTGAGTGCCTGGGCTACAGAGTCCTTGTCTCAATGTTCCTACTTGTTCAAAATATAAATAATTGGCTGTGGTGAAACACACCTGTCATCCCACTAACCCTAGGCAGGAGTTAGACCGAGAGGGCCAAGCAGGATCCGGAGTGAGGCCTCACCTTAGCTCCCCACAACCCTTAAGAAGTGCACCACCGTGGGCACGCCTATCACCCCAGCACTCAAGAGGTGGAGGCAGGAGGGTTAACAGTCCAGGGTCATCCTCAGCTACATAGAGGGTTCTAGGCCAGCCTGGACTACATGAAGCCCTGTCTCAAAACCACAAATTAATAAATATAAAGCAAGGATCTGTTGGCACACCCTTTTAATCCCAGCCCTCAGGAGACAGAAGCAGGTGGATCTCTGAGACTGAGGCCAGCCTGGTCTACATAGTGAGTTCCGGGCCAGCTGGGGCTAAAGGAAGAGTCCGTCTCACAAGGACAAAAAACAGAACAAATAAGTATAAAACATAAAAATCCTTCTGATCTCATGCGCTGTACAATACAAGCCTAGGCTGGATTTGTTTTCAAGTACAGTACCGTTTTGACCCCTGGGTTACAGGACGCATGAAAGTAAAGCTAGGTACTAAGGGACATCCAAGTCTAATTCTGCACCGCCTCACTAGTAATCTCTCTGTCACGAAGGTCAGGCATACTGCAGTCCGCTCCGGGGACTGTACCGTCCATAATCTAAACACCTCCTAACACTGTCCTTAAACAGCCCCCTGGGGAGTGGCATTCCACAGGCATTTCTGGGTGCCCCCGCCCCTGCTCTGCTCCCCTCTCTCACCCCTTCCCCCCACTCCTAGAGGCCTCTGTGTCCAAGAAGAAACGCATGTGCGTGAAGCTGATGCCCTTGGGTGCAGCCGACACGGCTGTGTTTGACCTGAAGCTCAGTGGGAAGACCAAGACGGTTCCCGGATACCTGAGAGTTGGGTAGGGTTCCTGAGAGTTGGGTAGGGTTCCTGTCCCCGGCCTCGAGCCTCTATCCCTGCCCCTCCCACTCTGACCCTCCAACCGTCAGGACTCCCCACACCTCCTGTTCCTTCATCCATGTTCTGTTTTGAAATGGGGACCCTGTGGCAGCCTGTAGTCAGTTTGGTGGTTGGGTGAACTGCCCAATGGAAAATTCCCCCAAATGGCAGTGACTCAGAGGGACCAGCCTGCTCCCTGACTCATGTCCCCATCCAGGGCTGCATGGTGCCAGGTCCCTTCCATCCCCATCCTGGGCTTCTCAGTGACCATTCCCTGGTCTCTTCCTTGTTCCAGGGATATGGGTGGTTTCGCCATCTGGTACAAGAAAGCGAAGGCCCCACGGCCAGTGCCCAAACCCCGAACCCTCAGCCAGGACATGCGTGGTCTCTCATTGGACCCATCCAGGTAAACTCTGGGAACAGGTGGGTGGTTGGGGGGGGCAGGAGGACCTTAAGCCTGGTCATCACCACCCCCATCCCCCAGCAAAAGCAGCCTTCCTGAGAAGACCTTATCCAGACTGGGCTCCCGGGCGTCTACCCTGCGGAGGAACGATTCCATCTATGAGGCATCTAGTCTCTATGGCATCTCAGGTGAGCACACAGCAGGAAAACTGAGGCAAAGAGATGTGGCTAGCCCCAGATTATGTCCCAGGATGGGACATGCTCTACCCATCCAACCCTAGCTCTGCATCGCTAGCAGATTAGGTGTGTTGCATGAACACCTTCCGTGGGAGACAGGGACCAACCATCCCTCCTCAGATAGTGTATCAGTAATTGGGCCACCGATGCCCAGCTTGGGAAACGGTGAGTTCTGGGGACTCACAGAACATGAGTGAGGGGTTACCTACAGGAGCGTGGTGACACCAAAGGAGCTGCACCATTGGAAAAACTCACTCAGTGTGGGTGCCGAGCTCCCGTCGCTGTGCGGGTGGGGTGGGCCCTCGGCAGCTTGTGCAAGGCCGAGTGCACTTGGAATAGAGTTACATGAAGATGGGAGGGGGTGACTGGTCTCCAGGTGACACCTCCACACCCCCGCCCTCAGCCCTCTTTCTCTGGGTCTGTCCCCACTCAGCAAGCCAAGCTCAGGGGTTCCCTGCAAGTGGTTGTGAGGACAGAACAGTCCTGCGCATGGGTGGGGTGCGTATGGAGGGTTGCAGGTTAGCCTGGGTCCTCCTTAGCCTCCTTGGTGTTTTATTCCAGCCATGGATGGGGTCCCCTTCACACTACATCCCCGATTCGAGGGCAAGAGCTGTGGGCCTCTGGTGAGTTGGCACCCCGGGGACATGGGTCACCCCAGCCATTGTTGCCGACCCACGACCTTGACATAACTGTATCCATCCTGGGTGGGATAGGGATGAGGCCAATGTATTCCAGAGTGGAGGTGCAGGTAGTTAGACAGTGAGGTGGGACGGGAGACACTGAGGCTAATTTGCGGTCCCACACTGAAGAGATTAGAGCTGGGCGTGCTACACACCTGTCCTTCTAGTGGGATGTGAAGGCAGAAAGATCAGAGTTCAAGGTCATTCTAGGCTACATAGTAAGTTTGAGGCCAGCCTGGACTACATGAGACGCCATCTTAAACAAAATGAAAAACACACGGCGGCAAGATGGCCCAGTGAGTAAAGGGACTTGCCACGAAGCCTAATGACCCATGTGGTGGGGGAGAATTGACTCTCACAAGTTGTCCTCTGCCCACACACATAGCCGTGGCCTGCTCCCCGCAACTCAGACAGTATTCAGTTGGGGTTCAGGCCTCGAGCTCACAGTCCCTGTCTACTAGGCCTTTTCTGCCTTTGGGGACCTGACCATCAAGTCGCTGGCAGACATCGAGAAAGAGGTAGGTGAGGAGTGACCGGGGTGCCCGTGCCTCCCGGATATGCCAGTTCCTCAGGCTGGACAGTTCCTATCTGTCCCGTCCTGCCATCCCTGTGGCCTTCCGTCCCCCTCGCTCCTCAGGCTCCTCTCTCCTCCTCCCAGTATAGCTACGGCTTTGTGGTGGAAAAGACGGCGGCTGCCCGCCTGCCCCCCAGTGTCTCCTAGCCCGCCCTCCCCCCGGGAAGAGCCGCTTTGACAGGTGCCAACCGCCCCACCGCCAGCGGGCCTCACCCCATCAAGGCCCAGCATGCATCTGCTGCCCCCGCCACCTCCCAGCCAGGCTGCTCTAGGGTGGGGTATCCCGCCCAGCCCTGCAGGGGTGGTCTGGGTGGGCGTGGCCAGTGCCTTTTCCATTTGTGTCAAAATTCTGGGGTGCCTGGAGACTGTGCAGCAATAAACACTGCTTTGTCCCCACCAGGTGCAGCCTTGTGTTTTCAAAGGCTTTTTTCTTTTTTCATTTTTTTAAAGATTTGTTTCATTTTTATTTGTGTATTGTGTGGGGGTCAGTGCATGTGTGTGCCTGGTACCCACAGAGGCCAGAAAAGGGTGTTGGATCCTCTGGAGCTGGAGTTACAGGTGGTTATTAGCTACCTATTGTGGGTTCTGGGAACAGAACCTGGGACCTCTACAAGAGCAGCCAGTGCTCTTAACCACTGAGCATCTCTCAAACCCCTTTATTTTGTTTCTGAGATAGGGTCTCATGTGGCCCAGCCTGGAACTCAGCTATGTGGCCCAGGCTGACCTTGAGGCTCTGGCCCTCCTGGTGTGGGTGTGCCCCCATTCCAGGTGTGGGTGCTGGGCAAGGGTCCCCGGGCCTCACCTGTGCCCGGCAAGTGTCCTGTTTTTCTTTTTGGAGGGCAGGGGTTGAGAAAGGGTCTTCCCTCAGAGATCCGCCTGCGTCTTCCCGAGTCCTGGGATTAAAGGTGTGTGCCAACATGTCCAGCTATTTTTCTTTTTTAATTAAAAAATGTTGACGTTTTCTTGAGACAGTCTTATGTAGCCCAGCCAGTCTGGCCATGAACTTCTTTAAAAACGTTTTTACTTTTCTTTCTTTGTGGGAGGGATGCTCACGAGTGTCCCCGCTGTGTGTGGCTGTGCGTGGAGGTCAGGGGAAATTAGTTTCCTCTTTCTGCGACGTGGGTCTTAGAGATAAAACTCATGTTGCCAGGCATGGCAGCAAACACCTTTACCCCCTGAGCCATCTCACAGGCCCTCTTCAAACGACATCCTACTTCACATGTGGAGCATGTGGTAATGCTCTCACGCCAGCTGCGCTCGCGCTCGGGTGGTGTCGGGCCAGGCAGACTACCTGCAGCACACCCTCTTCTTGGTGTGAAAAGCATCAAGCCTCCCTTCATAATAAGAGTGTGGAAAGTGACACGGTTTTCAGCCTTGAGTGGCAGGTGCTGCCAGAGCGGCCTGACCCCCAGGCAGGCCCTTCCCCGTCTCACAGCGCAGTGAGGGGCATGGCCTCACCGTCATTCTGGCTCCCAACAACAGCCCTGTATGGATTGATCCTGTTTTATGTCCTGTGACTTCCCAGACAGATGCACAACCTTGCAGGCAATGTTGCCCGTGAGTAATTTTCTGCTGGAAACAAGTTTGCAGATGGTGCCTAAACTGGCAGCATCAGTGGCTGGTGCTTTGTGTGGGTCTGTACTGGGCCTGAGGTGGCCTCAGAGGGCAGTTTACATTGGCCACACACAACTCAGCTTCTGAGTGCTTAGAGGCCTGGACTGGTTGCTTTCCCGCAGGATGCCCTAGAGTCAAATACAGGGGCCACGGAGGGCACTGAGCAGTTAGTGCTTACTGCTCTTATCAGAGGACTGAGCCCCAACCCCATCTCCTTGCCAGGCAGCTCCTCAATGCCTGTAACCCCGGCTCCAAGGAATCCCGCCCACAGACACACAGCACACACAAAGATAACACACACATATGTGTGTGTGGACACAGACACAGAGACAAAATTCACACACCACACAGACCTAAAGATAACACACACGGATACACTACATTAAGAAACAGCTGGCTGTGGTGGCTCACAGCTTTAGTCCCAGCACTCAGGACGCAGAGGCGGGCAGAGCTCTTCTGAGTTTGAGGCCAGCCTGGTCTACACAGTGAGTTCCAGCCAAGTAGACCCTGTCCCCAAAAGAAAAATACAAAGGAGCAGCTATAGCTGTAACTTGGCCTGCAGAGTGCTCACCTGGTGTGTGTGGAGAGACCTGGGTTCTACCCCAGCCCACACAGGCTGCCATCCCAGCACTGGAGGCAGGAGGCTCAGAAGTTCAAGGTCATTCTCAGCTACACAGTGGATTTGAGGCTAGCCAGCGCTACAAGAGACCCTGTCTAAAAGGAAAGAAGAGGAGAAAAATAGGAAAAGTGGCCCTGCCTAGACCCCCACTGGGAGAGAACACTTGTCCGCAGCTTGACCTGTGCATCCCCTTGTTCCAGCTCATCTGGGAGGCTGCAGATGATGTCAAACCTGCCAGGAGTTTTGGGGGTCCACTGTTAGTTTGACTTTCAGTATTCAGGGTTTCAGCTCAACACAGAAGCTGTCTCAGGAAGTGGGGTACCTTCAATGACAGCATTTGGGAGTCTGAGGCAGGAGGATCACCCTGAGTTTGAGGTCAGTCTGGGCTGTACAGTCTGGGTGTTCAGAATTCGACCCCCTCCTTTCAGGGCACCAGCAACAGACCAAAAGACAGAGCCACTGAAGCCCAGCTTGGGGAACAGTGAGTTTTTTGGACTCACTTGCAGAGCGTGGGTGACCCCAAAGCAGCCTTACCACCAGAAAACTACCTAGCGTAGGTGCTGAGATCTGTAGCTGTATGGATGGAGCCCCCAGTGAGGCCTGGGAGGTCTGTCCTCCAAGGCTGCGTGCACTCATAGAATTATATAGTAATGGAGCAGCTGAACCCCAAGTGTGGGTCCAGTGAACACCCCCCCTCCTTCTCTTGGTCAGCAGACCAAGCTTAGGGGTCCCCCACAGGTTGCTTTGAAGGTGGAGGTCCTTCTGGAGGGCTGTGCTCCGTGACAGTGGGTGGCACAGTTCAGAGCCAGCACCCCGTGTCCAGGGAGGGCTCAGGCTAACAGAAGGGCCCAGCTACACTCTGAAGTCTGTCAGTGAGGACGCACAGCCCATGTGCCAGCGGGGTGCCGCCCAGCTGCCGGGACCCAGGCCTGACCCCACACCTGCACACCGCCAGGCTCCGCACCCCGCAGCCGCTGTGGCGCCAGCCACGAGAGCTGATCTCACTGGGAAGCAAAAGCCGTTTGTTCTCCCTGGTCACCTTCCCAGCCACCCTGAAACCTGGGATCCCTTTTCAGAGCCTCTGGGTGTGGCCAGAACTTCTGATGACCCTGGCTTGGCTTTTGAGCCAAAGGAGCCAGCCTGTCCTGCAGGGCCACACTCACGGGCAGCCCGGGGTCTGAGCCTGGCAGGCCTGCCACAGCCCCTAGGCTGGTCCTGGGATCCTGCTGGCTGCACCGACAGGTCCTAAATGAGCTGCCTACAGACTGGGCCCTCCTGTGCCCATCATGGGGTCCAACCTGAACAAGTCTAGAGGGAAGTGGCCACAGCTGCTCCTATGTGGTGGTTTAACCTCTCCATGTCTCAGTTTCTTCGTGGTTGCAATGGGACTATCCACTGCTCCCACCTCATGTTAGGAACATCTTTTTGGTGTTTTCTTTAGGACAGTCTTACATAGCCCAGGCTGGCCTCAAATTCACTATGTACCCCAGGATGGCATTGAACTGATTCTCCTGCCTCAGCCTCAGCCTCAGTGCTGGGACTCACCCAGGCACTCACCACCACAGCTTGACACAAGGTGTCATTCTGCAACCCAGACTAGCCTTGAACTCATGGTAATCCTCCTGCCTCATCCTCCTGAGTGCTGGGATCATAGGTGTGCCACCATCTTGCTAGGTCAGCATTTTTTTTGTTCATTTGCCATTTGGTCCAGGCTGTGCTGCAATCTCAGTGATCCTCCTGCCTCAGCCGCCTGCCTACCTGCAGATTCTTACGGCTTTGCTGTGGTAAGCTGAAGAGGAGCTAAGCATGACTTAGCCAGGTGTGGTGGCATATGGCTGTCCTCTCAGCACGTGGGAAGCACCTGCATGTATGTAACTGCCATCCATGTCCTTCAGTGCCCTCGGAACTGGAGTTACAGATGGTTGTTCGCTGCCATGTGGGTGCCGGGAATCCAACCCAGGTCCTCTGCAAAAGCAGCCAGTGCTCTTAACCACTGAGCTCTCACCAGCCCCACTATGGAGCTAGTTTGAGCCTGGGCTGTATGAGACCTTGTTCCAGGAAACCAAAACAAACAATGAAAAGAAAGAAAGGAGGCGGGGGACGGAGAGAGGGACGGAGGGAGGGGGGAAGGGGAGGGGAAGGGAGAAAGTGGGGAGGGACGGAGGGAAAAACAAACTATTAAAAAATTTAAAGACCAGGTTCTGGCCACGACTGTGTTGACCCAAGTAGCTGTGTCCCCCACACCCTGATAGATACCTCTCGGCCGGATGCTTGGCTCTGGCCAGCCTGGGCCTGGTCTCTTGAGACTGAGGCTAGGATGAGGCTTTGGCTCCAGTCCACATCCCAGGCGGTGCCCACAGTTTGGCTGGCCTGCAGGAAGTTCCCCAGCTCCCAAGGCCTCCTTCCTCAGCCTGATGGAATGCCAGGGCTTAAGTTCAAGGTCTCAAAAAGAGAAGGGGGAGTCAGAGGAGAGAGAGGCTGGTGAAGGCCAAAGATACAGCAGTGAACAAAGTGCTGAATCCAGCTGTGGGGGCGTGGGAGGTGGATGCAGGAAGTGCCAGAGTCCAGGGCCATCCTCAGCTACATAGAGAGTTCAAGGCCAACCTGGACTACAATGGGACTGTGTCTGAAAAAACAAAATCAAGCCAGGCATGGTGGCACACACTTTTAATCCCAGGATTCAAGAGGCAGAAGTAGGTGGGTCTCTGTGAGATAAAGGTTAGCCTGGTCTACATGGCATGTTCTGGGTCAGCAGGGACTAGAAGGAGACTCTGTCTCAAACAACCAAAACAAACAGTGCAAGAATAAAACAGTTTATTTCTTGGGTTTCGAAAGCCAGGAGAGGGATGGGGCCCTCTGCAGACCAGTGGGCCTTCATGCTCAGCCCATCATTCCCTAAGGAGGCAGTCTCCTGCCTCCGAAGACCTTCTAGCAATAGCAGCTTGGTATGATGGTTAACTGGACAGAATCTAGAATCCTGTGGCATGTCTGGGAGGGAGTTTCCAGACTGGGCTAGGTGAACTGGGAAGACGCACCCTGAAGGTGGGGGCTCCTTCTCATGGGGTGCTGACTGATTGCAAAGGAGAAAGCGGAGCACCAGCTCTCGCCTCTGCTTCCCGACTACGATGTGACATGACCGGCCGCCGCACCCTCCTGCCCCATGTCTGTCCAGCCAGAACAAACCTTCCCCTCCCACGGTGCTCCTGTCCAGGTGCTTTGTCACAGCGACAGGAAAAGTAACCCATGTGGAAAACTGGTACCAGGAATGAGCTTGTTCCTGTAACAGACCTGGAACCACAGGCCAGCACAGGAGCACAGGGCTCCCCTCACGACCCACAACAAGACGAGTGACTGAGACGCGCGTGGCTACCAGCAGCTGGCATTGAGGACCTACTGTGTTCAGCCTCCTGTGTCTCTTCTCTTGTTAGCATGTTACAAGGAACTGCAGCCCAGAGGCAAGACGCACTCAGCCTTTGGCCCACAGCCAGTAGTGGGGGGCGCTTCAACACGCCCCAGATGCTCCTGACCTTAGGCTGCTCTGAGCTGCACACACAGTTTTCAAGCATACCCAGCTCCCCACAGAGCAGGGGGAGTTGCCGTCTAAGACTTGAGCCTTCTCTCAGGAACATGGGGTCACGGGACCTGGGTGTGAATCCACGCTCTGATGCTCAGAAATGGGACCCTTGGTGAGTCACGGTCCCCCTTGGAGCCTCAGTTTCTTCATCTGTAGAATGGATAGAGAACCACAGAGAGTCAGGACCCAAGCCCAACCCTCCCTCTGACCACCTACAAAAGAGATTCATTTGTTCAGATTCCTTAACATCCCCGTGTCAAGGTCTGATGATTCGTGTTGTGGCCAATGAGATACAAGTAAAAGGTCCCAAGGCTTCAAAAGAAGCCTTCCAGAAAGCACAGCCATCCCGGCCCTTACATCTGTCTCCTAGTGCAGAGATTAAGGCTGGAACACCGGCAGCTATCTTGCATCATGAGGCAACTTTGACACAGGTCAAGGATCCTCTAGGCTCTAAGGGATGATGGCCATCACTCCAGCAGTGAAGCCTGGACCTATCTCTGCAGATTCATCTTGCCACCTCCCCCGCTCCCGGCTCACACCAGTGTGGAGTCCTTTCCCATGGCTGGTGGCCTGTGGCATGCTATGCATCTCATAGAGGCTGCATCCGTGTCCACAGCCTGCGAGGGGCAGGCAGGCTGCTCTGGCAGGCTTCTCCTGGGGCCGCATGGGTGGCAGCCGTGGCGATGGGCCCCAGGTGGCCCCCGGGCTCCAGGGAGGGGGCACAGAGGGTCGGGCAATGGATACCCTGCTGGGGCTGAGCCCTGCAGCCAGCACTGGAGACTCCCACAGGTCTGGCGGACTCATCTTCAGAGGGCGGTGGAGACAGCTCGTGGAGGCCCCGACGGGTGGCCTGGACAGCCCGGAGCAGCGTGTGGGTCAGCACTGCCACCAGGACCAGGGCACCCGAGCCCAGGATCGATGCAGCTGCCGCACCAGCCTCAATCTCGAAAAGCAGCAGGGTATACATGGCCAGTGCTGAGGAGAGAAACGGGCTCATTTATTCATTCAACAAACATTTGAGCTCCAAGCCCTTGAGCTGATTCCTGATACAGAGTGTGCTGGATGGCTTCAGTTGTCAACTTGACACCCCTGGGTGGAGAGAGCCTTAAACAGGGCCTTGCCTCCATTGGACTGGGCTGTGGTCACGTCTGTGGGATATTTTCTTGATGGCTGAGTGATGTGGGAGGGCCCAGCCCACTGTGGGTGGTGCCACCCTTGGGCACACTGTTCTTTATGGTTTAAGAAAGCAGGCTGAGCATGGGCCGGGGGAGCAAGCCAGTGAGCAGCGTTCCTCTGTGGCCTGTGCTCCAGCTCCTGTCTCCAGGTTCCCGCCCTGAGTCCTGCCTTGGGCTCCCTCAGGGATGAACTGTGTGACCTGGGAGATGTGAGCTATAAACCCTTTTCTCCCCAAGCTGGTATTGGTCAGAGTGTTTTGTCACAGTGATTGGAAGCAGACCAGAGCACAGAGTCCAGCAGAAATCCCTGGACCGTGACTCACAGATGAGAGCACTGAGGCCCACACCAGTCTGTCACCAGCCTGTCTGTGTACAAATAGGGACACCAGAGCCCAGAAAGGTTAGGGAACAACTCTAGAGCCCTACAGCCTGGAAATCATACAGAGGAGGTTTTACTTGTTATTATTTTGCTTTGTTTTGCTTGAGATAGGGTCTTTCTGTAGCCCCAGCTGGCCTGGAACTCACTATGTAGACCAGGCTGGCATTGATCTCACAGAGATCCATCTGCCTCTGCCTCACCAGTGCTGGGATTAAAGCCATGCACCACCATACCTAGCCAAGGTGCTGATTTTGAGAGTAGCCCTAAGGAGCTCGTTACTTTTAGAGGGAGCAGCAAGTGTCAAGGTCCTGGGGTAAGGATATAAAGAATATTTTAAACTCAGGGCAAGCTCGATCCTGCGGAAGCAGAGGGCAGAGTGGAGGGAGAGAGGAGGTAGAGGAGCGGAGTGAGGACCGCATAATGTTGGGGACAGGGGTTCAGAGAGGAGCATGGCTTTTAGTTCAAGAGCAAAGTGAAGACGAGGGGCACCTGGAGCCCAGAGGAATATACATGTGCTTTATGTTTTGGTGTTGCTTGATTTTATGGTTGTTTTAGTTTCATTATTACTATGAGTATGTGTGTGTGCGTGTGCATGTGTGTGTGTGCGTGTGTGTGTGTGCGTGTGTGTGTGTGCGCGCGCGCATGCCAGGACATGCATGTGGAAGTCAAAAGACAATTCTGTGGAGTTGATTCTCTCCTTTGCCCTTCCACCTTTATGTGGGTTCTAGGAATCAAACTGATGTTGCCAGGCTCAATGGCAAGTTCCTTTACCTACTGAGCCATCTTACTAGTCTGGAACTTATGGGGTCAAAGGCCCTAGCCACTGCAGACTCCAAGTTGCCAGGATGCAGGTGTGTTCAAGCAATGACTCAGCCTGTCCCTCTGTAGGTTGAGGTCAGCTGCGCTGCTCAGTACTTGTCTAGTGCGCCCTAGACCTCGGGTCCCATCAGCACCAACATCAAAACAAGCATCTCCAGGTGCTGGGGCAGGACACCCTGGGCTCCACCCCCAGCACCACATTAACCCAACACTTGGGAGGTAAGACAGAAGGCTCAGGAATTCAGAGTCATCCTTGGCTACACAGTGAGTTCCAGGCTATCCTGGGTTACTTGAGACCCTAAGAAAAAGCAAAATCAAAACAAATGGAAAAAAGTTCTGGGAAGCTGAAGACATGACAGCTCAGAGGTTGAGCCCTGGCTGCTCTCGCAGAGGACGCGAGTTCAGTTCCCAACACCCACGTCAGGTGTCTCACAACCACCTGGAACTTCAGTGTAGGGGATCTGAGGCCCTTTTATGGTCTCTGTGGACACTTCACTCATGAGTATTTGCATGAACACATGTGCATACATACACACAACGCACACACATGCACACATATATATAATTAAAAAAAATTTTTAAGGACTGGGCATGAACCCTAGAACCCTGCCCTACCTAGCCAAGGCCTTTGGGGCTGAGCCACACCCAGTTCATAGTGGTATGTTAATGAGCCCACGTTTGACAATCGTGATTGATAGAGGGTGATCCCGTGACCATGCTGGGCCAGTGACTGGGCCCTGGAGCTTGGCCTTGGCCCGTGGGCCCCTGGGGTCTTGGATGGGGCCTGTGGATGGGCCCTCTCCTTTCACTTGCCTTCCTCACACCTGTAAACAAGGCCAAAGACTTATTCGGCTCTACAAGTTTTGAAAGGTTTTTGTTGTCTTGTTTTTCAGTTATGCTTTTGGCCCTGAGTAGAAACGAGTGGAAATTTCCCTGACTGGGTTTGGGAGCTCATGCCTAACATAACGAGGTCACTCCAGAAGCTCTGAAACTAGAGGTGAAAGAGGTCTCAGTTTAACCCCTAAATGAGGCCAACATAACTTTTTTTGTTGTTATTTCAGTTTTTTTCTTTTTTCCCTCTTAAACATTTTTCTTGTATTTTACAATGAGTCTGTGTTATTCTCTAGGTCACCAACTTTTTTGTTAGCAAGTGAAATGGATCGAGATTATAGACATTGAATCAGAAGTGTTTACAAAAAGTGGGATGTGGGTCAGTAAAATGGCTCAGCAAGTAAAGGTGCTTACTGCCAAGGGCGATGATTCAAGTTCAGTTTCCTAGATCCACATGGTAGAAGGATTGAACCAACTCCCCAAAGTTGTCCTCTGACCTCCACACAAACCATGACACATGCCTACCTCCCACCAATAAACAAACAGACAAATAAATGAAATGAAATAATTTTTACAAAGCTGGGTCTCGTGGGACCCACCTGTCACCTCCGCAGTCAGGAGGTGAAGAAGGGAGGATTCAAAGATCGAGGCCAGGGGCTTTGTAATAGATAATGGAGAGATGGCTCAGCACTGAAAATCACTGGCTGTTCTTTCAGAGGACCCAGGTTTGGTTCTCCATACCCACAAGGCAACTAACAACTGTCTGTAAAGCCAGTTCCAGGGGATCTGACACCCTCTGCTGCTTCCTCGGGGGCACTGCACCACACAGGTACTCATATATGTGTAGGCAGAATACTCATACATGTAAACATTTTTTAATTTTCTTAAAAATTTCAAAGAGAACTTCAAGGTCAGCCTTGGCAATAAAGTTAGTTCCAGGATGGTACGGTCTACAGGGAACCCTGTCTCAGTAAATACTGGGGATTACCCGAGAATCTTCCATCTGTTCTAAGAAACAGGGGAGTAATTACTCCTAGTGAATTGATGGGGAAACTGAGGCACAGGCTATGACCAAGATCCCAGAGGAAGAGTATGGGATCCCCTAGTTGAACTCGGGCAGGTTGACAGCGGACTTAACCCCGGTAAGGGGCACAGAACGCCAAGCACTGCCCTGGATACACTGCTCCCGTGTCCCCACGCACCTGCTAAGTACACGGAGACCCCACAGCAGAACAGGCCGAGAGCAGCATGCCTAAGGAGGCGGCAGTCGTGGAGGAACCAGTCAGACCTGAGGGAGGGGACCAGGAGAAGATGTCAGTGGGAAGGGCCACCCCAGAGGGAGACCAGGGTGGAGGGAAAGGACAGTGACCCAGTGATACCAGGGCAGAGGAGAGGCTAACAGTCATCTCTCTACCCACCTACCCACCGACCCATCCATCCGCCTATTTACCCACCCACCCATCCATCCATCCACACAACCACCCTTGGATCCACACGACCACCCATCCATCTACCTACCCATCCACCATCCACCCATCCATCCATCCACCCAGCCATCCATCCACCCATCCATCCATCCATCCATCCTCCCATCCATCCATTCTTCATCCGCTTGAATCCACCCAGTCTTGATCAAATCGGGCTTCAGTCCCCCGTATCCTAGAGAGAAAGAGTCAAGACAGGACAAGAGTGCCCTTGGCAGCATCCGGGCTCCCCGCGGGCACCCACTGCCCCCAGATGGAGTTGGCCTGTAATGGCACCCCGAGCTCAGGTCCCTTATCTACCCAGGCTATGAACTACATCTAAGTCAAATTCCAATCCCGCTGGCTCCCATCCCAGCCAGTCAATTCGGCTCTCCCCCAAAAGTAGTTCAATATGGGGAAGTCGAAGGCCCAGGTGAGGGCCAGAGTGCTTGGTTGGCATGTGCCAAGCCCTGGGTTCCACGCCCAGTACTAACGAGGGGGCGACGAAAAGCAGGCTCCGCGCCTCTGCCAAGGGAGGCTGCACTGGGCCAGCTGCCCCCAGACCTGTCCTGTCCGAGCCCGCCTCCCCGCCACCAGGTGCCGTCCGCCGCGTGGGAAGGCTGCACAGCGCGGGCCCCAGCGAGCAGGTCCTACCTGCCCGGCCCGGGCCCCCGCGCCAGCTCGGCGCCCAGGTGTCCGCAGAGCGCGGCGAGCAGCAGGCAGGCGAGGCCGAGCACCAGCGCCAGCGCGGCCAGCGCCCCGGCCAGCGGTAGCAGCGCCCCCGCCGCGTCCTCGGGCAGCCCGGGGCGGGAGCCGGGCTCCGCGCGCGGCCCCTCGGCGCGCGCGCCCCGCAGCTCGGCGCGCCCTGCCTGCAGCTGGAACAGCAGCTGTGCGGCCAGCGCGGCCAGCACGGCTGCGGGGACGCCCAGCAGGGTCAGCGCGGCCAGCACCCGGCTGCCGTACGAGCGGGCCATGCGGGCCGGGGCCGGCGAGGGGGATCGGGAAGCGGGGGCCGGGGGCCAGGAGGGAGCGGCGGCAGGGCTTGGGGGTGCCGGGCTCGCTCAGAGGCTCCAGGGGCCTCCGGACTGGGGTGCCCCGGCTGCTCCGGGGTGGGGGACACGGAGTCTCCGCGAAAACTTGGGAGAAAGTGTTTTCTTCGGAGTGGGGCCCGAGGGTCTGGAGGGCGGGGCCTGGCTGCAGGTGCGGGAGCGGGGCGGGGTCTGCAACCTCGGAGGTGGCCTGGGCGGGGTAGAGGGCGGGGCTGGAGGAGGCGGGGCCGGACTGGGAGCGCTCCTGAGCGTGGGGCGGGGTCTGGGGCCGGGGCCCGCCGGGGCGGAGCTCAGAGGGGTGGGGCTGGGTAGGCAGGGCATGGCCGGGGCGGGACGCTGCTGTGGACACTTTTGGGGGCAAGGCGTGAACCTACAGGGTGCCCAGGCAAGGGAGCTGGATTAACCCATCCTTGGAGCTCTGCAGGTTAAGACAGGGTCTTCCCCACTGCCCTAAGCCCCGGTGTGCACGTATTTGAGTGAACACACGGTGACACAGGCCTGTCATCCCAGTCCTTGTTGGGCTAAAGCAAGAGCACTGCAGCCAGTTCGAGGTCAGCCTGATCTACGTGGCAAGGCAGAGTCTTAAAAAACAAAAATAGGACCAGGCGTGGTGGCTCACGTCTTTAATCCTAGTACTTGGGAGGCAGAGGCAGGCACATCTCTGGAGGTCGAGGCCAGCCTGGTCTACATAGAGAGTTCCAGGCCCGGTAGAGCTGCATAGTGAGACCCTGTAGTAGCCATTCGTTTAACCAGTGATTTTAACACATTCACAATATCTTGAAACCCCCACCTTTTTCTAGTTGGAGAGCATTCCATCTCTTTTAAAAAAGTTCCTGCCCATTAGCCAGCCACTCCTCACGTTCCTCCCTGATCCCGGGCGGTCCTGATCTGCTTCCTATTTCTGTGGATTTGCCTGTCGGTGGGATCACACACTGTGAAGCCTTTTCTGTCTGACTGCTGTTACTCAGTATCATGTGCCATAACCTGTGCCAAGTGCTTTGTTCCTGTTTATGCCTGAGTAATATGCCACTACGTGAACATACCACGTGTGTTGGTTCATTTGTCTGTGGATGGACATTTGGGAGGTGTCTTCCTTTTGGCAAATGTCCATTATATTGCTACGAACAGGTGTATGTAAGTGTTGGGGCCTCTGACTTCAATTCTTTGGAGTAGTTTGGTACTGTGAACGGAATTGCTGACGCCTCCATTTTAACTGTTCATGGAACAAAACGGATTTCCATGACAAGTTTACTATTTTTACACTCATACAAGGGATGAATGAGGCTTTATCTTGTAACAAAATTTAGTTACATTTATTTCTTTATAGGGTGGGCACGAGTGGGCAGAGGACAGCTTGGGAGTCGGTTCGCTCCTTCCACCACGTGGGTCATAAGGATCGAGGTCCGGGCTGCTCTGACTTGTAGCCTTCCTTCCCACCAGATTCTTAGGGAACACAGGCTTGCTGGGATCAGATGAGTGAGGAAGGGTCTATAACTCATTTGCATGCCTGGCCACGCCCCCGGCGCACACAGTCCCCATCATACCGCCAGGGGGCGCCGGAAGCTAAGCGAAGTAATTCGCGCGTTTTTCCGGCTTTCCTGCTTATTCTGTAGATTTTGAGAATCTCAAAGGCCAGAAGAAGGGGCTCTCCATGTAGCCCAGGCTGGCCTGGGGCTCTCCCTGTAGCCAAGGATGACGGTGAACTCCCGATCCTTCCGCATGCACATTAAGTTCTTTGTTATTTTGCCGGTGGACGTCGTACCACAGTGTGCGTGTGGAGGTCAGGAGACCACTTTGGGAGCTGGTTCTCTCCGTCCACCACGTGGGTTCCGAGGATCGAACTGAGGTCGTTGATTGGGCTGCGAGCACTGGACAGGGGCTTCGAGGCGGGGCGGGGCTCAGTCTGGGGAGTGCTTGTCCAGCACGCAGTAAGCCTCGGGTTCCATCCCCAGCACCTCATAAACAGTTCCTTCAAGGACTGGGGGACACCTGGGATACAAGCCTCCTGGCCTTGCCTGGCTAGTCGTCGCTGGTCCCTCCGTAGGCTGAAGCAGAACGGCCAGCTCAAGGCCCCCTGCCTGCCCTGGGCGCCCCGCCCCGCGTCAGGGTCTCGGAGAGAATCCGAGGAGCCCCGCCCCCTCGCCGGCCCCGCCCCCTCGCCGGCCCGCCCCGTGTCAGGGTCTCCCAGGGAATCAGAGGAGCCCCGCCCCCTCCCGGCCCCGCCTCCCTCGCCGGCCCGCCCCGCGTCAGGGTCTCCCAGGGAATCAGAGGAGCCCCGCCCCCTCGCCGGCCGCGCGCTCTCCGGGCTTCTCCTTCTCCACGCGGTACTTGCGGCGCCGCAGCGGCTCGGTGAAGCTTCGCCGGGCGGGCTCGTCCAGATCCTCGGGCTGCAGGAAGCTGCGGTCCAGCAGCTCGGACGCCTCCTGCCAGTTGGCGAAGCAGGCGGGGCCCAGGCGCCGGATCTCGTCCGCCGCGTCGCGCGTCAGCACGTCGCCTCCGGGCTTGAGCACCACGACCGCCGGCAGGCGTTGCACGGAGAACTGGCGCCCGAGGTCCCTGTGGGGAGCCGGGGTGAGCGGAGCTCGATCCTCCGACCCTGCGCCGGGGCGTGAGCTGCTCCGGTGGCTGCTGGAGGGCGCTCGAGCCCCTGCTCCCAGCCCAGGGCCTTTGCACTGGCTATGCCGGCTGTCTGCAGCTCGCCCCTCTGACCTTCCCTTCCCTTGCTGCGTACTTCCTTTCATATTCCAAAATATGTATTTTTTTCTCCTGCATGTCACAGTAAAGTGGAAGGTCCTCAAGGGCAGGGACTTCAAACAGCGTGAGATGCTGAGGAATCTTTGGGAAATGTGTGTGACTGGATGAACACCGTGAAAGCCTATCAAATAATGACAAACTGGGTAAGGGAAGGTGGTTCCATGGGCAGCTATTTAAGCTGAGATCTGTGTGTTAAGTGAGGGTGAGGGAGAGAACTGGGGAAATGTTCTAGGAAGAGGCACGGCGGGTACAAGGCCCTGAGGTCAGAGAAAGACCGGAACACCAGCAGAGCACACATGGCAGTAAACTCAAAAGAGTCTGAATTTCAAGGTTGTTCTGAGTGTGCGTGGGGTGGTGGCTGAGAAGCTGCCCACATCCCAGGCAGACCCTGTACCAAACCCACAGCTAGGCCAGCACAGCCACCCCATAACTCACTGGATTCTTAACCCATAATTCTTGGTAAGTTTTTTGTTGATGTTTTGTTTTTGAGACACTGTCTTCATGTAGCTCAGGCTGGCCTCCAACTGGCTATCTATGTAGCCAAGGCTGATCTTGAACTCCTGATCCTCCTGCCTCCACCTCTGGGTTGCTGGGATGACAGGTGTGCCCACACACCTGGTCCATGTTGTGCTGGGGAAGAACTCAGGACCTTGTGTATGTCAGGCAAGCATTCTATCGACCTGGTCCCAGTGTGGTCCTTCTTGTGGCTTTTGAGACCTGGTCTCTCTGTGTATCTGAGGCTGGCCACCACCACACCCAAGTCTGGGTGAGCTTCCCATGGAAGAACTTTATCCCTAATAGAAGGTTCCCCTGTGACTTTTGCAGCTGGAGGTTCTTCCCTTGGGACAGAAACACTGCCCGTTTAGGGGGAGGGGATGGGCACGTGTGCATGCACGTGTGTGGAGGCTTAGGTTGGTCTCCCCCGTTGCTGTACACCTCATTCACTCAGCTCTTGCATGAACCCAGAGCCCACAGAGACAGCGGTCTGGCCTGCTTGCTTGAAGGCATTACAGCTCAGGCTGCCACACCCATGCCGCATTTCTGTAGCTTCTGGGGGCCTGAACCCCAGTCTTCCTGCTTTACCCACTGAGTCATCTCCCAGCCTTTCTTTTTCGTTTCTAGAGACTGCCGGACTTGGAACTCACAGCTATCTGCCTGCTTCGGCCTGCCAAGTGCTGGATGCCGGGCGGGTGCCGCCACACCCAGCCTCTCCGTTGCTCTCTATTACCAAGAATTAAATTCAGGACTGTGGGTGTGGTGTGGCTCAGTGCCTAGCTTGCTCCAGGCACTGGCTTGGTCCACAGGGCTGAGAGACTCAAATGTAGCAACTTTTGAAGGGAGTGTCATCCCCAGCCTGACATGAGCCCTCAGCCTGAGGTGCTGCAGGGCTGGATTTGTGCCCAGTTGGGGGAAGGCAAGTTCCAGTCTGTGTGGACCTCCTGCCATTTCAAGTTTGTTGCACAAGCTTGAGGATCCTGGTCATGAGGTTTCCACTCTGTCCCTGTCATGATCAGACTTGAGACGCTGGGGCACCTCCCTCTGTCAGGAGCACATGCCATACATACATATGCAAAAACAAAGCCAACTGCCCAGCAAGGTGGTGCATGTTTTGAATCCCAGCACTTGGGAGACAGAGGCAGGCAGATCTCTGTGAGATTGAGGTCAGCCTAGTCTACATAGTGAGTTCCAGACCAGTTTGGCTACAGGGAGACCATATCCCAGACAAACAAACAAAAGCCACCCCCACAACAAAAACTGAGCCAAAAGCTAGAACATTCAGGGTGTGGTCATCCACGGGTGTGGTCGTGGACCAGTGTCTTCCCAGCAGGGGGCTGAGGCAGGAGACTCAGGAGTTTCAGCCTGCCTGACCTACATAGTGAGACCCTGTCTCAAAACTAAACAAGGGCCATGGTGCTTGTGTGTCTAGTGTGCCAGAAGCCCTGGTTCCATCCCTAGCACTGCATAAACCAGGCATAGTGACCCATGCCTGTCATCTCAGCACTCGGGAGGGAGAGGCAGGAGAATTAGAAGTTCAAAACCAGCCTGGGCTACATGAGATCCTGTAAATCAATCAGTGGAAAAAAGATAACTCTCCTTGAGCAGAAAAGTAGAAAATTTTAAATTAGCCACAAACCATAATGTCATTTATCAGGCAACTGCTTGCAAAGACGAACCCCTATTGACCCCTTGGCTCTAACACCTTGCATAGCTCCCAGCTGCTCCAGAACACCATCCACACTAGTGGGTGACTCTGCCGCAAACATTGGGCATCACTTAGTTTTCCTGAACAGTTTACTTTTTGTTTGTTTGTTTTGGATTTTTTTTCCTGTCTCCATGTCCAGCACAGTGGTCTCTGCTTGGGACTCTTTCCAGTTGTACATTTCATCCAGGTGTGGTGAATATCCCAACACTCCAGAGGAAGGCAGAGGCAGGTGAATCTCTGTGAGATCAAGGCCAGTCAGTCTGGTTTACATAGTGAGTTCTAGGCCAGCTGGGGCTACAGGGAGACCCTGTCTCAAAAAAAAAAAAAAAGAGTCATGCATCTCCCTGGAACTCTTTTTTTTTTCGGTTTTTGGTGGATTTTGCTATATTTTGGACAGGGTTACCCTACATAGCCCAGGCTAGTCTTGAACTCTTGATTGTCTGGCCTCTACTTCCCAAGTGCTCAGATTACTGTGTATCTAGGCAGTGCAAGTCCTGCATTCACTGACCTGCATTCCTCACTCCTTTTTCCTGCCTTTTCTGTGGTTGATACAGGGTCTCACTATGGAGTCCTAAGCTGGCCTGGAACTCTATATAGACCAGGCTGGCCCTGAGTTCACAGGAATCTCTCTGTCTCCTGCGTGCTGGGATTAAAAGGCATGTGTTGCCAAGCCCAGCTAGTTTTTGCTTTTTGAGACAGGCTCTCACTCTGTAGTCCAGGCTGGCCTTGAACTCCCGGCAATTCTGCCTCACTGAGTGTTGGGCTGGAAGGCTCATACTACCTCTGGCTGCCTTCATGTGAGGATCTGAATCTTTGTTTCACACCCGTCTTGGACTATGCGGGGGACACGGAACCCCGCCTTCTACATCAGTTCGCAGTCAGCACAAGCCACTGTTCCGGGTGGGCATTCCTCCATGCATCCGTTAGTACGTACCTGCTTCCGTTTCCATGGAGACACCCTTTTCCAGGAAGCCCGCCCTGCGCTGTCCTCAGGGCTCACCTCCTCAGGTCATCCTGGAACGGCAGGAAAAGCCACTTGTTGGGCTTGTCCCTGAGGAAAAGGACCTGCTGCTCCTCCGTGGGGTCCTGCGACACGTAGACCAGGGCCAGCTGCGCAGCCCGAAGCACGTAGAACTCGTCGGTGAGCCGCACAAAGAAGTCCTGCAGGATGCGCGCGAACGCCTGGCACCTGGGGCAAGCCCCCGCGCCGAAGAACAGCAGCACCATCCGGTTCTCCAGCCTGAGGCTCAGCTCCGCCTCCGTGTCCAGCTCGTCCTGCTCGCTGTTGTTTCTGATCAAGACATGGCCGGAGAAGAGTGACACCATGGTGGCCCTGCTGGGGCGGAGGGTGGGTGCTGGGACAGGGATGCACGCGAGGTGTGGCCTGAGCCTGCTGGCCGCGTAAACCCACGCCAGAAATAGGAACGAACCTCTGAAGCCGGTTTAGGGGCATGCTAATCCTCCTGGGGACTGACCTCTGGAGGCCTTCATCGCCCTGAGGGGGCAAGGAGGCCACCAGGAATGCAAGGTGTGAGGAAAACAGCCGGTGAGCTGAGCACTCAGCGAGTGAGGCAGGGGGATCACTGTGAGTTGCCAGCCACTCTTGGCTACATGGTGAGTTCTAGCTAACCTGGAAAATATGAAGAAAGAAGAGGGGTTGGGGACATGGCTCCCGGGTAGAGTCCCTGCCTCGAATTCCCCAGTGAGGGGCTGAGACCACGGCTGGAGTGCTTTCTTGGTATGTGGTCCTGTATTGCATTGTCTGCAGCACAGAAAACAAGTAAAATAAAAGCATCCAGTAAGGAGTAGCTAAACTTGACACCCCTCTAGCAACCTGCTCCCAGTGAGGAATTTGATGAAGACCTAAATAAATACAGCAGTCCCCCTTCTAATGGGGTTGGGGTGGACCATTGCTATAACACCTAATGCTCTCTATATACTTATACTTATTATTATTATTGTCTTTTTGACATTGGATCTCCCTATAGCCCTAGCTGGCCTGGAACTATGTAAACTGGGCTGGTCTTGAACTCACAGAGATCCTCCTGCCTCTGCCTCCCGAGTGCTGGGACTAAAAGCATGTGGCACCATGCCCGAATTGCTCTATGTTTTTAAACCTACAGATTCCCCTGTAATTCCAGTCATTGTCAGAGTTTATCTGAACTTTCCCAAGGTGGGCAGTGTGTTCAGGAAAGTGTCATTCTGTGTTCTGGGCTTTAGATAGATTGCCATGTGGCTCAAAATAAAATTTCTTTTTTTCTTTTTGAGACTGGGTCTCTTATAGCACAAGCTGTTCTCAGACGCCCTGTGTAGCTGAGGGTGACCTTGAACTCTTGATTCTCCTGCTGCACCAAAGTTTGAATTCTAGTGAGTTGTAAAGACAAAACAGTCAGGACATAAAAGAATAAAGATTTCTTCCCTGCAGCAGGAAAGGCAAACGGGATTCGTGGGATTCTATTCAGGGGGCTTTTACATGTTCACAACCCCATTTCTGATCATGCTGCATTTTTTTCTTTTCCATCTATTTGTTTATGAGAATATGGGGTTCACACATGCCACAGTTTGTATGTGGGGTCAGAGGACAACTATCAGGAAGCCATCTTTTCTTTCTGTGATCCCAGGGATGGAATGTTGGGCTTGGCAACAAGCTCCTTTACCTTTTAGTTCTTTGAGTCCTGCTCAGATGAAGGTAATAGTTTAAAAAGAAAAGGCATTTGGGGGGTGTGCTTAACTTCCAGTCATGGAGCAATGTATATAAAAGAGTAAAGTGACAGAAACACCTCTGGACATGCTCAGTCTGCACCATAAAGTTTTAGCAGAAAATAAGTCACTTGGAAGTTCCTCAGTACAGTAATCTGCCCCCTGAAGATGTATTAACTTGTCAGCAACATTTTGGACTTCCAACACAGCCAACCTCCCCTCTCAAGAACTAGGATTACAGGTGTGTATCTCCATACCTGGCTTCTTTCTCCTTTTTTTTTTTTTTTAATGGCCTCAAACTTCTACGTAGCCAAGGAGGTGCTGGGGGTGGAACTCAGGACTTTCAGCATGCTAGACAGGTGCTCTACCAACTGAGCCACATTTCTAATCCCTTGAGACAGAATCTTTCTTTTTAAAAAGTGTTTATTTTTCTTTTATGTGTACCAGTGTTTTGTCTGTCTGTCTGTTATGTGCACCATGGGCATGCAATGCCAGCAGAGGCCAGAAGAGGGCATGGAATCCCCTGGAACTGGAGTTACTGGCAGTTATTAGCTGCCGTGTGGAAGAACACCAACATGTTCTTAACCACTGAGCCTTCCCTCCAGCTCTGTGACAGTCTTTCCTGGTTTGTAGCCCAGGCTGGTTTCAAATTCAAATGCTTCTGCCTCAGTCTCTCAAATGCTGGAATTAGAGGCACACCTTCGGCTTATATATTTATTTATAAAAATACAGAACACAGACCAGGCATGGTGGTGCTTGCCTTTAATCCTAACACTCTGGAGGCAGAGGCAGGCAGATCCCTGTGAGTCCCAGACCAGCTGGGGCTACAGGGAGACCCTGTCTGAAAAAAGACAAAAAAGAAAAAGAAAAAGGAATGCTGTGACTTTGTCGGTTGCCCCTGCGCAGGGGCCATGCCAATATTCTCTATATCACTCCAATTTTCATTTATGTGCTGAGACCGAAGGTGTGAGCCACTATACCCCACATATTGGTTATTATTAACAATTTTGTCTTTTTGAGGCACAGTCTCCCTGTAGCCCTTTCTTAGCTGAAACTCACTGTGCAAACCAGGCTAGGCTCCATCTCACAGAGATCCACCTGCCTCTGCCTCCCAAGTAATGGAATTAAAGGTGTGTGCCACCATGCCTGGCTATTTCAATTTTTCTTATTTATTTGTTTGTTTGTTTATTTATTTATTTATTTATTGTGTGTGTCTGTTGGTACGGGTGTGAAGGTCAGAGGACAAATTTCAGGAGTTCATTTTCCTTCACCATGTTGTTTCCAGGGATTAAGTTCAGGCTCTCAGGTTTGGGGACAAGAGCAACTAGGGTTTTAGATTGTGGGTTTGATGACCGGGAAACAGGTGCGGTCGAAAGCAGGATGCTTATTATCCTCAGGCATCTGTGGACTTGCGGAGGAGGAAGGGAGAAGAAAGAGGAAGGGGGCCGGACGAGGTGCAGGCTAGAGAGAGGAGGAAGTAGGGCAAAGGGCACAGAAGCCTGAGGGATATGGAAACAGGAGGTCTCGAGCCAGGACAGGGAGCTGAACAGACAGCTCCCAAGCTAGTGGGCCGGCTGCAACCCTCAGCATCTTTACCTGTAAGAGGGGATTATCATAAAAGAGGGAGGAAGGCAGCTCTAGAGAGGTCCCTGGGACCCTGGCTGGCTCAGTCGAGTGCTGGGTATCCCCAGACGCCCCCATCCCACCCACCCACCCCACAGAGACCAATAGCCGCTGGGGGCGGGGTGGGGCTGCGCCTGCCCAGCCTTGGCCTTCGAGTGGCGCTGGAAGCCAGCCCTGCCTGGCCTGCTCCCAAGGAGAACTCTGGGAAGGTCGGCCAAGCGGGGCAGAAAACAAGCAATCCTGCAGGGTGGGCAGGGGGCGTGGGAGGGTGGCTAGGAAGGAGGGACTCCGGGGAAGAGGCACGCAGGGGCACTGTGCAGGGAGAAGCGCCCGGGACTCTCCAAGGGACACATTCCCCGAGGGGACCCGCGGGCTGGGGCTGAGCCCGAGTGCTGTCCCGGCATCCAGTCCACCTGCTTCCGCCATAGCTTCTGCGAGAACAGCGAGGGAGCAGCGAAGGCCGGGGTCCGCAAGCGTGCGCAGGTCAGCCTGACAGGGCGCCCGGGAAGAGGGCAGGGCAGGGACGTGGGGCGCCTCTGGATGGGTACTTAGGATTATTGGGTGCAAGCAAGGGCTCAGGAAGTTTCCTGCGGTGCAACAAGGGTTCTTGGAGTCTTCTGGCATACAACACGGGCTTTGGGGTCTCTTGGGGTGCAACAAGGACTTCTTGAGTTCTTGTGGGTGTGTTGAGGCAGGATGAGGATCTAGTGTAAGGCTGTCATATTCCTGGACAACTAGAGTGTGACTTGGAGCCTTAACCCGCAAGGCCTTGGGGAGCTGAAGTTAGGGATGTTAAGAGTCCCTGATCTCGAGACCTCTGAGACCCCAGGAGCCTGGAATGCGTGTTTGGGAGCAGAAGAAGCCTCAGGGCTCCAATTTACGATAAGATGGGTCAGGTTTGCTGCTCCGGCGGGCCCCGGGCCAGGGCTGGGATCCTCAAGCCGGGAGGCTAGAACCTAGATACCATCTGGGGCTCTGAGCGCCAAAGCCACGCCTTCAGAGCCACGCCCTCGGAGCCACGCCCCCTCCGCCGCACCCACGTGCTCTCACTGTTCCCCTCAGCCTGGAGTTTGGTTGCCCTGGAGACAGCAGGGGGTGGGGAGGCGCCTCCGCCAGCCGCTCTACCTTGCCTGTCTCTTTGGCCTCGGGCTCTCTGGCCCGCGCGTCCTCTCTATGGTCACGACCTCCGAAAGGACTGCACTGGACCTGTGCAGTGCGCGGTGAGAGACAGGGAGCCTTAGGCCGCGCGGAATAGGGGCTTAGCGCTGGGGCGGGGCTTAGCGCTAAGAGGGCGGGAGTCACAGGTCTCTTCTTGGGAGGTGACTGACAGGGCCTGAAGGCAGTCCGTAACTAGGTCCTCGAATGCCTGCCGGGCGAGGTACTGGGGGCGGGGCCTAACAGTGGGCGCGCGTTGCTGGGGGCGGGGCAATGCGCCTCACCTGAAGGCGGGGCCTAGCTCGGGGTGGACGGGTGCTATTTGGCGGCCAAGGCCCTGGGCCTCACCTAGAGGAGGGGCCTGACTCCTCTTGACTGGGCTCCGGCTTGAAGTTCGCGCTGTGGGCGGAGCTAGAGTCTTCATCTAGGGAGCTAGTTAGGGGAGAGAGGCGGCATCTGGAGGAAAACCCAGAACCTCAGGCAGGACAGGCTTTGGGACCGCACCTGGAGGTGTGTTCTGGGACACAGGACAGGGGTGCGGAGACACGGGGCGGGGCCCAGGCCAGTAGGTGTGAAGAGCACAGGTGCGTGCCTGGGCGCGAAGGCAAGCTCAGGCTTCGGGGGCTGACGCGCAGGACTGGCACTTGGCACTGGCTCCGGTCACAAGCTCCAGGCATGGGGGCGGGGCCTGGCCTCGACTGCTGATGGGCAAATGCCGGGACTGAAGGAGTTGGCGGGACATTGTTTGACGGGGAAGGGAATCCACTGTGGGCTGCCTATGCAGGATGTGGCCAATCCTAGGCAGGGGGCGGGACGTGACGTCTAGTAAACTGTACTGGTTTGGGTTTGGGCTCCACCCTGAGGAGGAGGCGGAGGCGGAGCCTGGAGCTGAGGCAGTGGGGCGGGGTCAGAGCATGGGACGGAGGAGGCGGAGCCCGGCTTAGGGTAAACTGGGGTTTACGCTACGGCCTGGAGAGGCGGATCCGGAGAGCCAGAGGGGGCGTGGCAAATGGCTGGGGCGGGGCGTGGTGGGGGCGGGGCCCGAGCGCGGGGCCTCAGACTGTTCTCCCCAGGATGCGGGCTCCCGGAGCCGGCACGGCCTCGCTGGCCTCGCTGGCGCTGCTGTGGCTGCTGGGGCTGCCATGGACCTGGAGTGCGGCGGCGGCGTTCGGCGTGTACCTGGGCGGTGGCGGCTGGCGCTTTCTGCGCATCGTCTGCAAGACGGCGAGGCGGGACTTCTTGTAAGTAGTCGGGATCGAAGGTCAGGGGTCAGGGGCCGTGGGTGTGGGGCCCACCGGCGAGGGAAGGCTTGCAGGGTGGTTTGAGGGTCCCCTTGGGGCCTGGGGTTGATTTTATAAGCTGGGGACCGGGCTTGCGGAGTGACAGGTTAGAGGACCCCATGGGGACCTGCAGGGGGCAGAACCCCAGTCTGTGGAGGGAAATGATTGGGACATTGGGGGCTGTTAGGGGACCAAGGTGGCCACTACTAGTGTCTGGGCACTGGTGGGCATTGAGGGATCTAGGGTCCCTGTGTGGCTGTGGTCATCGTGAAGGGCCTCTGTGGGTGCTATCCAGCCTCTTGGATGAACTTAAGGTTGGGGTGAAATGTCTCCTTGGGGAGTCAGGGACAAAGGGCTTTTGGGATCTCTAAGAGGTATCTGCCTGCTGAGTACCCTAAATAGCGTTTGCATGGCTGGGTGCATTCAGAGAATTTGGAGTTCTTGTGGAACTTTCAGGAGTGTTCAGGATCTATGGGCAAATCACTGTATGTTCCAGGAACGAATAGGTTGTGGAGGCAAAGTTCTTTGGGAGTGTCATGGTGTGCAGGGAACATGGGGTGCTTGTGGGTGTCTCACCAGGTTTTGTCCAGAGGAGCTGCTGAGGATATTCCTCAGGGCATTTGTGCACACTAGTGCAGGTACCTGGGGAGGCCAGAGGCATCAGATCCCCTGTAGCTAGAGACAACTCTAAAGACAGTTGTCAGCTTCCATGTGGGTTCTGGGAACTGAACTGGGTCCTTCACAAGAGCAGCAGTACTCCTAACACTGAGCATCTCTCCAGCACCTCCTTGATTTGTTTTTGAGACAGACTTTCATGTAGCCTGTGCCTGCCTGGAACATGCAATGATTTCTTGCCTCAGCCTTCTCAATGTAGGGATGACAGATTATAGGTGTTACTGCTGTCTCAGGCCTCTCAGATTCATTCATTTGTTCTTTCATTTCTTCTCCCCATCCCCTGAGTACTGGGGGTGACAGTCAAGTGCCATCATACCAGTTAGTACCATCTTAAAAATGAGCAGATTGGGGCTGGAGAGATGCTTAGTAGTTAAGATCACTGACTGCTCTTGCAGAGGACCTGGGTTTGGTTCCTAGCACACACATGGTGTTTTAATAAGAATCTATAATTCCAGTTCCAGGGGATCTGGTATCCTCATTTGGCCTCTGTGGACACCAGGCAACACATGTGGTGCACATATACACATGCAGGAACTCACATACATAAAATTAAATTTTATTTTTAGACCAGGCAGATTGTGGGTATGCCCAAATCACACAGGTGGGGCCACGAGCAGGTGCAGGTGGCGACTCTAAGCCTGGCTGGCTGCCACCAGTAGCTTTTGCCTTTGGAATTACCTTTTCTTTCTTTTTTTTTTTTTCCGGCAAGGTCTCACTCTAGCCCCGGTTGATCTGGAACTCCCTCTGCCCTAGCCTTCCAGTGCTGGGACCCCCATGCCCAGCTATGCCAAACCTCCTGGTGGGTCTGAGCATCTCCCTGAACTCTGCCTGATTCTAACAGACTTGCTTTGCCTTCATCAATCTGGTCACATGCTTGTTGATTTCTTCCTGCCTTGGAGTCCTGGGACCTAGGATGAAAGAAACAGAGGACAGGAGAGGCCCTGGGAAGGGCCAGGCCGGACAGGGGTCTCTTTGTACTGGGTGTGGGGGTGGCTTGGTCTGCTGCCAGCCCAGCACCCGGGCATGCAGTGGGGATAAAACACCGGATCCCTGTCTGGCTGTGTGGGCAGGCAGGAAGGAGGGGAGCTGAGAGGGAGGCCAGACCCGCCCGCAGTGCTGCTGGAAGCTCGCCTGCCTTGGGAGCCCCACCAGCCATGGTCCAGTCCTCATTTTCAACTTCCAAAAGGAAAATCTCCTAGCTGGGCTGCTTCTGGTGTCCTGTCACCATGACTAATACCTAGCCCCTTCATGAGTCCTTAGGGTTAGGACAGGGCCAGGTATATAGTAGGTACTCACATGTGCACATGCTGATAGCCCGTGGACTGGAGGTGGAGTCCTGTCACCATGACTAATACCTAGCCCCTTCATGAGTCCTTAGGGCTTAGGACAGGGCCAGGTATATAGTAGGTACTCACATGTGCACATGCTGATAGCCCGTGGACTGGAGGTGGAGTCCTGGGATCTGACTGTGGACCTTGGCTATCCCGGTGCTTAATTTCTCACTTAGATCCTTGGGTGGCATGCCTCCTTTGAGGTACATGCATTGAGTGCTTACTGTGTTCATCGTGGGCATCTGTACCATAGAAGGGATCTTGTGAGGAAGCTTCAGTGCTTTGTCCTTATTGCTGTGTGACATCATGTGTTTAAGTTGCTTCCAAACTGACAGCTCATCCATCATTTCTTGAATTCGGATTACAACAGCTGTAAACTGATCACAATGCTTAGTATGTAGTGGGTGTTTGACAGATACTGGGACAATCGTTTTTTCTTGACCCACCGTGGTTTTTTTGTTTTTTTCTTAAACTGTTGTTAACTGTTCTACCTTGTAGAGTCACCCCCGGTTCTTTTGGACCTTGGCTATGGTTTCAGGGCTCATCCCAAGAACTTGTTGAGGAGGAGTATCCCATAGTCTAAACACTGCCTCCACTAACACCCTACAAGACTTAGGCCCATGTCCCAGACTGTCAGGGTCTGACTGCAGTGTGTGTGTGGATCAACTTTGTTTTGCCACCTTGTCTTGCTGTGTAGTATAGGCAGGTCTGGAACCCCAAGTCCCACCTCGCCCGAGTGCAGGGTGACAGGTGTACACCCCCACAACCTGCTCAGGGTGTTCTATCAGCCAGTTGGTACACAGAGGTGTTTCTCTCTAACTGCACCTCTTTTAGCACAGTGTTAGAGCCCAGCCGTAGGTGGTGACAGTCTGTGGGCAGCTATCTCCTCACATCATCACTGTGAGGCAAAGCCCACAGGGTTCTTGGGCCTTGGCTCAAAGCTGACAGCTTGTCACTGGTCATGGGACATTTCAACAACTCAGTCACCAGCCAAAGCACAGAACTGCCACAAACTTCGCCCTAGCAGACGGACAGGATGCTTAGGTGAGCCTGTGCAGGAACCCGCAGGCTGCGGAACAGGCACGGTGACGCAGCTTTCTCTCCATTTTGGAGAACAGTATGGCTCAGTGGATAAAGGCGCGTGCCACTAAGCCCCGCCTGAGTTCAATCCCAGGATCCACATAGTTGGTGGAGAACCTCTGACCTCCATATGTATGCTGTGGCACATGCATGCTCATACACACACACATCAATAAATGTAAAAAAAAATTAAAATTAGAGACTAGAGAGACAGCTCACTCTTAAAAGCACTGGCTGCTCTTGCATAGGACCCAAGTCTGGTTCCCAGCATTCACATGGCGGCCATCCATAACTCCAGATCCAAGGGATCCAACGCTCCCTTCTGGCCTCTGTGGGTATTGCATGCATGTGGTGCACTTATATACGTGCAGGCAAAACACTCATACACATATTTTTTTTAATTAAAAAAATAAAACACCTACTACTTATTTGACTGCAATTAAGATGTACTCAGCCCTCAGTCAGAGACTGTCTGTGAACTGGACTGCTCACTAGAGCATGTCTGTGAGCAGAGTCATCACTTGTGGGCCCTGGCAGAATGGAGAGACTGGGCTTTCTGACTTCTTCATTCTGAGTCAGTTCTGACTGCCTGGAACCCAGGAATGGCCCCCAGCATGGCCTCCAGACCCGCAGCTGGTTTTCCTAAAGGAAATCACTGGTAATTTCCTCCCTCTTTCCCTCAGAGTTCTCTCAACTCTAGTTCACAGCTCTTTGTTGAGTGCTGAATGTTGGTTTTCTCGTTCTGGAACTCACAGAGCTCTGCCTGCCTCGGCCTCCCTGGTGCTGGGACTGAAGGTGTGTCCCACCACACACAACCTATTTTGTGTTTTTGAGGCTCAGTTCATCTTGCTGTGTAGCGCAGGCTGCCATCAAACTCATGATCCTCCTGCCTCAGCCTCTCCGGTGCTGGGATGCTAGGCATAGACCCCCGTGCCCACCTCCCTGCTTTTTCCCCACACTTTTATAGGACCGTGCACTACCCAGGGCTTCTTGGACCTCTGTTGCCTGTAGCGCCGAGGCTCTCAGAACGCAGGAAAACCCTGTTAGTTTATCACTAGGCCTGACAGAGACATGGATGGAGGAATGCCAGGGAAGGTCTCCCATGAGGGTACTGGGCGTCCCCAGCTTTCCTGGCCATGGTCCTCCAGGAAGTCACCTGCGGACTGCTGACCAAGCCCTGTCCTTCAGAGTGATTCCCAAGCACCTCACTGCCCAGGCACCCTGAAGCATGAACACCCATGCTGAAAAGCCCGTGGTGGGAAAGACTAGCCAGAGCGGACAGAGCACTCGGAAGCTGATGTAGGGGGTTTGCAGGCTCCAGCCTGGGCTGCCTGGCAGCATCTTGTCTCAAAAGCTAGGCACTGTGGTCAGACTTGTCGTCCAGCTGCTTAGGCAGGGGAATTACAAGTGCTTAGTCTCCAGCGAGGACTCAGACCAGCCTGGACAACTTACTATATAAAAATAAGCCCCAGAGCAGACCGGACAGCTTCCACAGTGCCTGTCGGATGGGGATGTCCGCCTCACTCAGAGGAGAAACAGGCTCAGAGAGGGGCAGTCACTCGCCAGGGGTCACGCAGTGTGGCGGAACAGGTATATCTGACTCCAGGGCTTCCCAGGCCTCACTGAGCACGTCTGATCAGGAAATGGGCATGGGAGCAGGTGCGTGGACAGTTTTGAGTAGAGGTTGTAAGGAACTTGAGGGCTGATGCAAAGGTAAAAGAGAGGGTGAGCAGCGAGGTCCGTAGAGGCCGGCAGAGGCCCAGCCTGGCCTGAGCCCACTGCAGCCCCTGGAACCAGTGAAACATTTGTTAGGTGTAGTGGCACACGCCTTTAATCCTAGCATTCAAGAGGCAGAGGCAGGTGGATCTCTGTGAGTTTGAGGCGAACCTGATCTACATAGTGAGTTCTAGGCCCGTTGCGGCTACAGGGAGGCCCTATCTCAAAAAAAAATTTTTTTTAATTTAAAACATTTAAAAACTTAAATACCTTTTTTTCAGACAGAGTCTTATGTAGCCCAGGCTAAGCTCAGAATCACTGTGGCAGAAGCCGGTCTTGAATTCCTGATATCTCTTCTCAGGGCCCCAGTCTCACCTACCGCCCTCAGGTCTCACCTTAATACTGGGCCGAGCTGAAGTTCCGGTGCCCCCGTGCCCACCCCCAGAGCTGCAGGATTCCCAGCTGACCTGCTCCACGGGCACTGGAGCTGTCCTCTGGGGCTATCTGTGGCCTGTGCTGGGGCTGGGGGCTTGAACGGAGTGCGGCTGCTGAGCTGAGGCAGGGGCTGAGCTGAGGCGGGGGCTGCTTCCTTGGCACTCTGCACTCCCCTGGCTTTTTCCCTGTCCCTCCTTTTTGTATTTTGAGACAAAATCTGGGTAGCCTGACAGGTCCCACACTCCCCACCCCCTGCCTGACTCCCCCGGTGCTGGGGTGACAGGTCTACCCCACGCTGGCTCTTTTCCTGTCTGTCTGTTCAGGAAGACAGAGCAAAGACAGGATGAGAAACAAGTCAGCTGGCCATGGCTCGGAAGGACCTAGGTGCCAGGAAGGAAGAAGGCCAGTCAGTGCCCAGTTAGTCCTGGAGTGCCCACCTGAACAGAGACAGTTGCCCCAGGGCCTAGAGGAGGAGTCATGTGGGTGTGGAGGGAGAGTGCTGCTGGCACAGCGTGTCTAAAGGCTCTGAGGTAGAAGCATGTGGATGTGTTCAGGGAGCCCCAACAAAGTGATGACTGCAGTGAGCAAGTGAGGGGGAGATGTGGGGATGGGTGTCTCACAGGACATCTTCCTCTGTCACCCAAGTGACATCCATATGGGCCCAGGACTAGGGGACTAGTTAGTAGAGAGCTTGCCTAGCATGCATGAGACTCTGGCTTCAGCACAGCATTGCAGAAACTAAGGTAATACTCAGGAAGTGCCCCCCTCAGGACCCGTGCCCCCCTCAGGGCCCGTGCTCCTTGTGGGCCTTTGTACCGCTGTCCCTTCGCCACCTGCTCCCCTGCAGACCCTGCTTTTCTCGAGAGCCCTCACTTTGACTGGTCACCCCTTCCCTGTCACGTGCCCGAGCTCCCTCATGTGTGTAAGGACATGGCCTCCCAGAGGCTTGTGACCCTGGAGGGAGAGTGGGGTCTACACTGTCCAGAACAGGCCTGGTGCTATGGGAGCTCGAGTGGAGGAGCGTGGGGATGCCGGGCGGATGAGCAGTTGGGGGTAAGAGAGGGAGGAGGGAGTGAACAACAGAGGATGTGTCAGACCGAGGCACCCGGGCCTGGTGGACATACCTGTCTCTCTAGCTTTCCCTAGCTTAAGTCAGGATAGCCTTGAGTTCTAGGATAGCCTGGGCTACAACAAGGGGCTGGCCAGGGCATGGGTTAGGCATCTCCTGTCTCCTGTCGCTGTCTCACTGCGGTGGGCTGTAGGGTGCGGGGAAGGGAGGCGCCAGGGCGAGTGCAGGTTGCAGAAGGGCATGGAGGCTCGAGCACTTGTGGCAGCAGCCCCTCGCCCACATGCCGGACATTTCACCTCCCCGCCTGCTGCCAGTCAGAGCAGGGGCAGTGGGAGTGTGCTGCCTGGCTCCAGACTGGACTCAGGCTGGATGGAGCAGAGTGACTGGTCCAGAGCTAGAGGTGGTCTGCCAGATCACCACGTGCTGTGCAAGGGACTTACGTGCCCAGAGAATCGGGAAGGGGACCTGAGACCTGCCAGCCCAGGCACTCCAGATCCTGAGGCAGGAGTAATTTCCTTGCCAACCTGGGTAATCAGCAAGACCCCAATCAAGATAAAAAGGTCAGCACTTGGGAGGCAGAGATAGGGAGATCTCTGTGAGTTAGAGGCCAGCCTGGTCTATGTAGCGAGTTCCAGGCCAGCCAGGGTTACACAGTGAGACCTTTTCTTTAAAAAAAAAAAAAAAAAGAAAGAAAAAGAGGACAATGAGAAGGCTAGAGCGCGGCTCCGAGGTAGAGCCGCTGCTGAGAACCCCAGCCCACCACTGGCTCAGGGAGACAGAGCTTGCTGAGTCCCAACACCAAAATTTAGCATGAGCGCCCCAGGGCACCAGTCCAGCTGGGGGAGAGGACATGTTGACTAATGCTTATGTGGCATTCACGCTGGCTTTGGGGATCCACCAGCTTCCTGGCTGGTTGGTAAATGTCCCTTACTCCTGGAGTCCCTTCATATTAGCCACTGAAAGACTAAGCATGCTTAATCTAATTGGATCCCCAGCTGCCCAAAGTTCCCTGGGGGGATGTTGAGGCTCCAGGCTGCTTCAGGGTCGTGACACTGTCCCCTCCTCCACAGTGGCCTCTCGGTTCTGATCCGGGTTCGGATGGAGCTGCGGCGGCACCGGAGAGCCAGGGACACTATCCCGAGCATCTTCCAAGCAGTAGCCCAACGGCAGCCAGAGCGCCTGGCACTGGTGGATGCGAGCAGTGGTGTGTGCTGGACCTTTGCGCAGCTTGATGCCTATTCGAATGCAGTGGCCAACCTGTTCCGCCAGCTGGGCTTTGTGCAGGGTGATGTGGTGGCTGTGTTCCTGGAGGGCCGGCCCGAGTTCGTGGGGCTGTGGCTGGGTCTCGCCAAGGCCGGTGTGGTGGCCGCACTACTCAACATCAACCTGAGGAGAGAGCCCCTGGCCTTCTGCCTGGGCACGTCAGCCGCCAAAGCCCTCATTTATGGCGGGGAGATGGCAGCTGGTGAGGCCGGGGTGGACAGCAGGTGGGTGGGGTCCTAGGGCTGCCCTGGGCAAGCTGGCCTAGAGGCTAGAGGATGGCCATCCTGAACCTGTGTCCCCGCAGCCGTAGCGGAGGTGGGTGGGCAGCTGGGGAAGAGCCTCCTCAAGTTCTGCTCTGGAGATGCGAGGCCTGAGAGCATCCTGCCAGACACGAGTCTACTGGACCCCATGTTGGCCGAGGCCCCCACCACACCCTTGGCACAGGCCCCTGGGAAGGGTATGGATGGTGAGTGAAGGGGACCCCTCCCATCTGCCCTGGGGCCCAGCCCTCCAGACTCTGCTCAAAGCCACCTTCTCTTGCAGATCGGCTGTTCTACATCTACACTTCAGGGACCACCGGGCTCCCCAAGGCAGCCATTGTTGTGCAGAGCAGGTAAGCAGGGGCCCACAGATGCCACAGAGCCCCTGCTTTCCCCAGTGTCTCTTACCTCTAGGGGTGTGACTTGGTAAGCACCTCACACCCTGCTGCCCCACCCTCCCGTGTCTGTCACTTGGCCCACACCCAGCCATCACTGGAACATCCCTGAGTGCCTGCTTTTGTCCTGGCCCTGCCTCCCCTGAGGATTTTAAATCATAAGTCCTGGGACTTTGGCAGCAGCGTGAAACCCACTCTATGGTCATGTCCAGGTCTTGCCACCTTGTGTGCCTTCCCCCTGTCCTTAGCCCTCCCTAGTCCTGGCTCCTCATCCAGCCCACCACCACCACCCTCTAGGCCTCAGGACCTTCGCATGTGTCAGGGCCTCACTCAGCCTACCCACTGGGCCTGCAGTTGTGTGTCCCCAGATCAGGGCTGTCACCTCCAGGCCTCCGTGACCATCCCTCCTGCCCCAGCGCAGTCAGGGTTCTCTTCTCCAGTCCTGGGCACGTGCTGCCCATGGTCCTGGGAACCTAGGGCCCACTGTGCTGTGACCTGCAGGTACTACCGCATTGCTGCCTTTGGCCACCATTCCTACAGCATGCGGCCCAACGACGTGCTCTACGACTGCCTGCCGCTCTACCACTCAGCAGGTATGCTGGAAGCCTGAGGGAGGGGCGCTCTGGACCCCGCCCCCAGGACCCCTCATGGCTGCCGCCTCTATAGGTAACATCATGGGCGTGGGCCAGTGTGTCATCTATGGACTGACCGTGGTGCTGCGGAAGAAGTTCTCAGCCAGCCGCTTCTGGGATGACTGCGTCAAGTACAACTGCACGGTAGATAGCCCTCTCCAGACACCGACCCTGCTGGGCTCAGGATGGGCAGCGACCTCCCTTCTCCCCACGACAGACCCCTCCTCATGCATTGCCGACCCTGCCGGGCTACTCGGGCCGATCCTAGTGTCAGACCCTCCCTTCACCATGTCTGATTGGACCGTGCTCTGTAGCACCACTCCCACTCAGGGTTCAGGACCCTCCGGTCCCCTCTCCTCCTGCCGAGTCCTCACACACCTCTTGTAGCCTGACCAGGTCCCACCTTTTCCATTCAGGTCTGTCTAGAAGGCATCAATCTAGTTAGGCCCCACCCTTCCTGGCAAGGGCCCCACCCACTCAGTGGTGAAGGGTCTCCTTGTCTTTGTTGGGGCTGTCCTGCTGAGGACAGTGAGGACAGCCATGTGCCTTGGACCCCTGCTGTCATGCAGGGTAGTCTTTGGACTCTCCTAATTGGACCCTGGGAAGGCATCTCACCCATTTTACAGTCAGAGAAACTGAGGCTATGTAATGCATCTGGAATGGAGGCCAGGGCTCCTGATGGGGCATGAGGACATGGGTGGGGTCAGCTCTCTGGACAGAGAGCCCTAAGTGTGGGGGCATTAAGAGGAGGCGGGCTGCTGAGGGCAGAGTGCTGCTGGCACACACCAGGCCCTGGGCACCACCCCCTGCATCAGGTGACAGTGAACAGAACAAGGACCCTCCTTCCCAGCTGGGGTGCAGTGCCTTCTGGAGGGGAGGGCTGTGTGTCCAGGGCCCGGCTAACTCGGGTGGCGGATTCAGCCCAGCGATTGCTCATGTCACAGGTGGGCAGGGCAGGGCGTGTTTGGGCCAGCTTTAGAGGCCCCTTAGGAGAGAGGCTGTGCTCTGTCTGCATCTGAGGGTTTCCCACCCGCTTGGAGAGAGGGCTTCTCAGAACTTGAGCTACAAAGGAGTCACTTCAGAAAAAACACGAAGCTTGGGGCTCGGCTCTGCGGGGCTCCTGGTGAGTGCTTCCTAGTGTGAGCATGCACCGTGGTTCCAGCTCCAGCAGCAGGGCTGACACTCCAGGTTTGAGTTCAGGTGGAGGCCCTGTGTTGTCCCTAGGCTCCCGAAGTTCAGCGACACACCAGGCAGCCCCCACCTCTGTTTGTTCCAGAAGTCTCCATCCCCTCCTGATCCCTCTCCCAGCCTCTTACCACACACTGGCGCCTTGGCTGTGGCAAGCTGTGGTTGTTTGTCTCCATCCTCTTCATCTCCCAGGACCTTGAACTAGTGCGTTCCCTAAAGCCACATCCCAGGCCTGGTTCATTGTGTGTGTGTGTGTGTGTGTGTGTGTGTGTGTGTGTGTGTGTGTGTAGACATGGTGTGTGTGTGTGTGTAGACATGGTGTGTGTGTGTAGACATGGTGTGTGTGTAGACATGGTGTGAGCCAAGGCCAGACATTGATGCTGGTGTCTCCCTCTGTCCCTCTTCACCTTACTTTTTTGATACAGGGTCTCACTGAGCCCAGACCCTGCTGACTGGCTAAACTGGCTGGTCAGTGGGCTCCAGGGACCCCCGTCTGTGCCCCACCATGCTGGGGTTACAGGTACAGCACCATGGGGCTGGGCTCTTAACACGGGTTCTGGGGATCAAACTCAGCTTTTCGTGCCGCAGCAAGACAAAACATGACGTACAGAAGCCATCTCCTCAGTCCCTATCGCTGTTCCCACGGGGTCTCCTGTGTCTCCAGGCTGAACTCCAGCTTGCAGTGATCCTCCTGCCTCGGCCTCCCAAGGCTGGAATCTCAGGCATGTGCCACCTGTTTGGGTGGGCTGCTTGTGGGGTGGAGTGTTCCCGGTGTTCGCAGATATCCACGGTCCCTTTGTCCTGAACTTCACTGTGGTATCTGGTCTGCTCACTGTCTCCAGACCCTTCAAAGCCCTTTCTGTCAACTTCCAAGAAGCAAAATTTGTGCATTAATTAAAAATCCAGTGGTGGTGGAGCTCAGGCTGCAGGGCATCAGTGTTGCCAGGATGGGGCATCAGGATGCTGAGCATGAGGTAGAGACTTTAGGATGTTGGGCACTGGGATGCCAGGCACTGAGATGAGGGGCATCAGGATGGCAGGCAGCAGGAGGACAGCAGGAAGAAGGGCAGATATGTCCGATATGGGCACATCCCCTCCCCCCTCTTCTCCTCCTCCTCCTTCTTTCTTCTTCTTTCTTCTTCTTCTTCTTCTTCTTCTTCTTCTTCTTCTTCTTCTTCTTCTTTCTCTCTCTCTCTCTCTCTCTCTCTCTCTCGCTCTCTCTCTCTCTCTCTCTCTCTCTCTCTCCTCTTTCTCTCATGTAATTGAGATTGACCTGGAGTTTGCCATGTAGCCCAGGCTATGTATGGCTTTGTGGTCCTGTGTACTGTGTACTCTGCCAACTGAACCACATCCCCAGCCCTGGACTTTGTCTCCTCAGTCTTATCCTTGGCTTACCTTTTCAGTGGGGAAGAAGGAGGGGGCACTGCCCCTCTCCAGGAGCCGCCCCAGCTAGCTGGGCATGGTGGCTAATGACTGGGACCAGATACTTGACAGGAAGATCCCAGGGTTAGACAGACTGGCAGTGCTACAAACCTGCCACCCCAGCATTTGGGAGACTGAGGCAGGCTGCTCAGAAGTTCCACAGCAGCTGGGCAAGGGGGAGACCCAGTGCTTGCCCATGGCCCCTCAGAGTCCCCAGGACTGACACTCCTTAGCCGGCTCCATCAGCTAGGGTATCCAATCAGCGGTAGGGTGTGGTCATCATCTTAGTGGTGTCTAGAGCTGGCCCAGGTGATTTGGGTTTCTTCCTAGAGATGTCGGGGATGCTTCATGACCAGCCTCGGGGTTAAACCTCATTCCAACTGGGTCCGGGGTGCCTGGCTTCAGAGTCCAATCCAGCTACTCACTAGCTTCTCGCCTTGGTCGTTACTGTCAGCCTCAGTTTCTCCATCTGTAAAATTCAGCATAGTGACTCAGAAGCCTGCCCCCAGAGAGAGGAGAATTAGGAGAGAAAAGTGGGGGGATAACGGGAAAGGGTATAAAGAATTTGAGGGCACCCCAGGGGCTTCCTGGAGGTGACCTGCCAGCCCCTCGGTCAGTTGCGGCCCTCCCCGAGCCCGCCCCCGGTGTGGCCCGCCCTGAGCCCGCCCGCCCGTCCCCAGGTGGTGCAGTACATCGGCGAGATCTGCCGCTACCTGCTGAGGCAGCCTGTGCGCGAGGCCGAGCGGCGGCACCGCGTGCGCCTGGCGGTGGGCAACGGACTGCGGCCCGCCATCTGGGAGGAGTTCACACAGCGCTTCGGAGTGCGGCAGATCGGCGAGTTCTACGGCGCCACCGAGTGCAACTGCAGCATCGCCAACATGGACGGCAAGGTGGGCGCGCCCCGGCCTCCCGGACCTGGCCGCCTGCGGTGGAGCCCGGCAGGAGTCGGTGGGGCTCCTGCCGCCCGTGGTGCCCTGCGTGAGGGCGCGCAGGCCTCCCTTCCCCCCTGGCCCGAAACCCCGCCGCAGCCGGAGGGCGCGGGGTGCCGTCCCAGCATCTCCAGCCTTTGGTCACCTCTGCTTCCTCCCCAGGTCGGCTCCTGCGGCTTCAACAGTCGCATCCTCACACACGTGTACCCTATCCGCCTGGTGAAGGTCAACGAGGACACCATGGAGCCGCTGCGGGACGCCCATGGCCTGTGCATCCCGTGCCAGCCCGGTGAGCGTGGCGCCCGGCCGGTCCCGGGTTGCTGGGGGCCCCACCCCGTCCGCCCGGCCCTCTGCGCGTCTCCGGCTGACCGTCGCCTCCTCCAGGGGAGCCCGGCCTTCTCGTGGGTCAGATCAACCAGCAGGACCCTCTGCGGCGCTTCGACGGCTATGTCAGCGACAGCGCCACCAGCAAGAAGATCGCCCACAGCGTCTTCCGCAAGGGTGACAGTGCCTACCTCTCAGGTGTGCGGGCGTGCCCGGGCTGGCCGGCCGCGGTGCCGAGCTGCCGGCCCACCGCTCTTCTCCTCCGCAGGTGACGTGCTGGTGATGGACGAACTGGGCTACATGTATTTCCGTGACCGCAGCGGGGACACCTTCCGCTGGCGAGGGGAGAATGTGTCCACCACCGAGGTGGAGGCCGTGCTGAGCCGCCTGCTGGGCCAGACGGATGTGGCCGTGTACGGGGTGGCCGTTCCAGGCAAGATGGCGGTGCAGGGAGCCCTGGTGGGGTACGGGTGCCCCTGGGCAGTGCACCCTGCACATGACAGGCTGGAGCACAGTGTATGGGCAGTCCACTCTCCTTGCCAGCGTTGAACTTTACCGCTGTTATGTAGAAGATGGCTTCCTGACAGTGATGCTTTCCGGGGAGCAGGACAGAAGCAGGGGTCGGCCAGGGCCACTGTCATCCCAGCGAGGAGAAGGTCACAGAGTGGAGACCAGGCCTACCTGCAGGCAGGCAAGTTGGTCTCAGCTGGGTTTCTGTCTCCAGGAGTAGAGGGAAAGGCAGGCATGGCTGCCATCGCCGACCCCCACAGCCAGGTGGATCCCAACTCCATGTATGAGGAGCTGCAGAAGGTTCTGGCATCCTATGCCAGGCCCATCTTCCTGCGCCTCCTGCCCCAGGTGGATACCACAGGTACAGCCCTGCCTGCACCTATCAGGAACCATTTGTTGGCCTAATTCGGGCCCTGGTGTGATGTGGGGTCCCTCAGCACACACCACTGGGCCCATTTTCTTTCATGCTTTTCTTCTGTCGTGCTGAGATTGAAGGCACTATCCCATGCTGAACAAGCTCTCTTCTACTGAGCCACATGCCCAATTATTACTAGTTTTGAGACAGGGTCTCTCGGTGTAGCCGAGACAGCCCTTGAACTTGCCTTCTTCCCACCTCAGCCTCCCACATCAGCTCAGATAACAAGCGTGTGTCACCACCATAAGGTTTGTGTGGTGCTGGGGATGAAACCCGGGGCTTTGATGCATGTTAACAAGTGCTTTATCAACTAAGCTCCAGGTACTCAACCTACTAAGCTAGAAGCGTCCTACCTATTGAACCCCAGCCCTGAGATGCACTTTTTGTCAAAAGACCAATTAGTCTCTGTTTTCAGCCAGGTACAGTGGCTCACACCTGATATCCCACCACTCAAGAGCCTGAGGCAGGACCACCTTGGGTTTGAAATGAGCCTGGGCTGCATAGTGATTTCCAGGACAGTCTAAGCTACAGAATGAGACCCTCTCTCTAAAAAAGAACAGCAAAACTTCACAATTGCAGCCTTGTGGGTGCACAGTCTGCTGAAACTGCTCAGCTCTGACACTAGCACAAAGCAGCAGTGGGCAATGAGGTGTGAGTAGACACTGGTGTGCTCCAATAAAACTGTTAAGAGCACACCTGGGGGCCAGATGCTTTCCCCAGGCAGAGGTTGCTGGGCTATGACCCACTTTGTGGGAGCGCAGTAGAGAGCTGGTATTCAGCTCTAGGGAAGTGAAATTCTGGAGCCAGAGCCCTGGGTCTGAGGGTGTCCCTGGCTCCAAGCCCAGGCTCCTCCCCACTTCCCCAACAGGCACCTTCAAGATCCAGAAGACCCGGCTGCAGCGTGAAGGCTTCGACCCACGCCAGACCTCAGACCGGCTGTTCTTCCTAGACCCTAAGCAGGGCGGCTACCTGCCCTTGGATGATGTCGTCTATACCCGCATCTGTACTGGGGACTTCTCACTCTGATGGGCCATCTGTGGCTACCAACCCTGGTAGGCCTGGCGAGTGGCTGGACCTGAACTCCTGAGCTGGGACTTTGCCCAGGCGGCCTCCTGCCTGGCCATCTGCCAGCTACACCCTTGGGAACGGGGACTGGAACGGGCAGGCCAGTGTCTTCCCACATCCCTTTCCCCATTGTTAGGCCTCTCCCTCCATCTGTTTTTACACACCTGCCAGGAGCCCCACAAATACTTTTGGAAGCTGTGTCCTGCACAGGGGCCAGTGTACAGGGGTTATAACCCAGGGCACAGCTCCCGCTTGTGCCTTAGGAACCTATCCACAGTTTCCTTGTGGAGCCAGTGGGCACCACAGAGGCACCTTCCTGGTGCCCACCAGCACGGCACATTTACAGCAGTGCCCTGCAGATCCCATCAACTAGAACTTTCATTTTTTGTTTTGAGGCAGGGTCTCACCGTGGAGGCCAAGCTGGCTTCAAACTCGCCGCCCCCCCCCGCCTCAGCCTCCCTGTGCTGGGCTGAGTGGTGTACACCACCCGCCAGTCCTGACGGACGACACTCCGCACTGCCCCGTCTCTGTTGGGTCTCCCTCCTCCTCTCTCCCTCCTGCAGTGGAGACGTCCAGAACTGACTCCACTCGGATGTCACCACTACTTGCCCTCATGTCCGTTTAGGGCCTCCAGGAGGTTCCTCTGGCAAGGTCCTGGGGTCCGTCCCATCCCGGCCCCCTGAGCCGGACAGACCGGGAAGGGGATGTAGCGGCCCACGCGCTCCCTCGCGGCGCCCGGATGCTCGTCCCCACCACCATGGGTGCGCAGCTGACCGGCTCCCTGGTCTTCAGGTTCCCAGCAGCTCATCCCGGTCAGCCCCTGCCCGAGGGTTCCGACCCTGAGCGCTAGGGACAGAAGTGTTCCCAGCCACACAAGCGTCCGCACATGCAGACACGGTTTCCTGGTTTTAAGAAATAAAACGAACCAAGCCTCTCACCCCAGCTGGAGCCCAGCATCTCCCGTCTGCCCACTGCCAGAGCCCCTTCTATGTTCTCATGAGAAGCCTGAGGCTGGGGCTTTATAAAGAAAGTAGGCTTGTTGTAAAGTTCAGCCTTGAAGGTTGAGAGCCTAAACACTACGCCACAGGTAATCAGTTTGGACACCCATACTGGAGTAGGATTGCATTTCTACCTTTGCTTGCTTGTTTATTTTGGTTGTGAGCTTATTGGGGGCTGGGTCTCCTTGCACAGCCCTGGCTGCCTCAAACGTCCAGTCCTCCTGCCGCAGCCTTCTGAGTGCTGGGATCACAAGCATGGACCACCATGCAATATGTATGATATTTTTAAAGGCAGGGTCTCACTATGTTGCCCTGACTAGCCTGGAGCCTGCTTGGATAGACAAGACTGGCCTAAAACTAAAAAAGACCACCTGCCTCTGCCTTCGAGGTGCTGGGATCGCAAGTGGGAGCCGCCAACTGTTTCTACCATCAATTTTTTAAATTAAATCCTCCATGTGTTATAATACACGTGTGAAGGTCAGGGCATAACTCACAAGAGTCTTCTCTCCTTCCACCATGTAGATCCCTGGGATCAAACGCAGGCTGTCAGACATGGTTGTAAGCACCTTTACCGCTGAGCGATGTCAACAGCCTGCATCTTCACCTTCCTAATACCATTAGCAAGGCTTTGTGGGTTAAACTGCATGAATTTAGGGACAGCCATCCACATGGCAACAGCACCCAGTCCTTTACACCTTAGAGCAAGGGAGTCTCAGGCCGGCATCACCAAGCCAGCATTCCGCCTGCCTCCCTCCTGGCCCTAGGGACCCAATCGCTGGGTTGGACCTTGGTGCTTCAGGGACAGAATGATGCACCCATCTATGGGTCCAGCAAGGGCATTAGGAAGGTCAGTGTGGAGACCAGACCGCTAGGCAGGCAATCAGAGTCCTGTGCCCTGCAGTCCCCAGAGCACTGAGGAAAGAAGCAGCAGTCACCATGGGCACCCAGTGGCCCACAGGAGCCTTTCTCGTCTCAATGCCGGACACTGGGCCTATATGCAAGGTGTAAGGAGCTGGGTGTGGTGGGCACACCTTTATCCCAGCACTCGAGAGACAGAGGCAGGCGGATCTCTGAGTTCCAGCCCAGGACCAAGGTTCAGTTCCCAGGATCCACATGATGTCACACAATCTGTAATTCCAATTCCAGGGGATTGGACGACCTCTTCTGGCCCTGAAAGGGCCAGGCACACACACACATGCTGACAAACACAAATAATATTTTTTAAAACAACCAAAACCCCTCTTTGGGGCTGAAGAGATGGCTCAGTGGTTAAGAGCATTCGCTGCTCTTGCAGAGGATTTGGGTTTGATTCCCAGCACCCACACCATGGCTAACAACTGTCCTTAACTCCATTTCCAGGGATTTGACAACCTCATGACCCAGGTATACTTACACACATGCAGGGAAGACGTTCAAACTCAATAAATAAAACAAAAGGAAGTATAGCCAGCTAGGCTAGCCAGGGCTACACAGTGACACCTTGTCTCAAAAACAAAAAAGATATAGCCAACCCGGCACAAAGACAGCTGTCAGCTAGCCCCTTGGAAGCCAAGGCAGCAGGTGCTAACCCCATACATACTGCGATCCTGTGGGAAAACAACCAAAAGAAAACAGCCTCACCAAGTTTTTCAAAATTCAATTTTAAGTTTGAAGAAAACAGCCCCATTGGCCTTTGTATCCCACAGCAAGCAGTGTATGTTATTAATGCTTAGCAGGGGGCCATCCCAGTGAGCAAGTCCACACTCCATGCCAAAGGCTTCTCTAGGGGTTCCTGTCTCTTCCTTCTTTCCTTTTGCACAGCTGAGGAAGAAACCCAGGCTCTCTTGTGTACTAGGCAGGGGTTTCACTGCTGAGGCAGCCACACCCCAGTCCCTCACTGGGGATTCTAGGCAGGAGCTCTACCTGTGAGCCACATCTCAACCCCTCACTGGGGGCATCTAGGCAGGCGCTCTACACGGACCTACAGACTGCTCCTTTCATCTTTCTTTTGAAATGGGGTTTAGCTGTTTTCCCAGGCTGTTGAACTCTCCTGCACCAGCCTCAGAATGGGTCCAAAAACAGTTGCAATTTGAGATTTTGAAAATTTTAGAATATTGGTACGTGTGTAATGAGTGTCTTGGAGTGATTAGAAAGCCAGTAAAGGCAGTGATATGTATGTCATTCATGTCTTACACATGCAGTCTGAAATTAACTTTAGACATCTAGAATTTTGTTTTCATTTGTGTGTGTGCCACAGCAAGTATGTGGAGGTCAGAGGACAAAGTGCAGAGGAGTTGGTTCTCTCCTTCCAACAACTGAGTCCTAAGGATTGAACTCAGGTCATCAGACTTATGTGTCAAATGCCTTTACCTCCTGCTCCATCTCTGTAGTCCTAAACATTTTAACTTTTTTTTTTTTTTTGAGACAAGGTCTTTGTAGCCCTGCCTGGGCTGGATCTGAGAGATCTGCCTGCCTCTGCCTCACAAGTGCTGGGATTACACCACACCTGGCACGCGCGCGCGCGCTTTCTCTCTCTCTCTCTCTCTATATATATATAATTTTGGTCTTTTTGAGTCAGGGTCTCCCTGTAGCCCCAGCTAGCCTGGAATTCCCTATGTAGACCAGGCTGGCCTTGAACTCACAGACTCTGCCTCCCAAGCGCTGGGATTAAAGGCATGCACCACCACACTCTGCCTAAATATAATTTTCAGTAAGTTTAGTGCTTGCAACATTCTGTGGTAACTGTCCACCTGTGGCAGGATGTCAGTGCTTAGGAAGCTGTGGGTGGAGCTTTGGGGATTTTCGGATTTCAGCTTTGGGTTTAAGGGCTGTATCATATCAGCTACCCTTTATTCTAGTAATTAAAAAAACTTTTGAGTGTTTTCCTGCAATGCTCAGAATGGCCAGAAGAGGGCACGAGACCCACTGCAACTAGAGTTACAGATGGTTGTTAACCACCATGTGGGTACTGGGAACAAAACCAGGTCCTCTGCAGGAGCAGCCAACGCTCTTGACCTGAGCCATCTCTCCAGTCCTTTAGCCACTTTATTGCTATGACAAATGCCAGACAGAAACAATGCTGAGGAGATATATCCGGGGTCCTGCTTTTGTCGGATTATGGGAGAGCTCCTGGGAAAGAAGTGGCTGAGGCTGCTCTGGTCTTGGAGACTCCAGGAGGCCTCAGTCAAATCAGAAGCTGTCACTTGCAGGGCCTAGGCCGGCTGACCTACTTGGGCTTCCTAACATTCAGTCCACAAGGTTTCATATACTCCTAAAATAGAATCGGCAGTACAAGGGCCAATATGAGGATGGCTTCACACCCAGATGCAGCAGAGAAATTCAACTGGCGACACACCGAAGTTTCTTTTCACTAAGACATCCCTGTTCTGTGTACAATACATCTGGGAGCCTCTGTTTTACGAGCTGTGGAGCACCTTATGATGTGCAGCATTTTTTCTCCGAATTTTTTTTTTTTTTAGACAGGAGCTCATTTGTATAGCCCAGACTGGCCTTAAACTCACAGGAGATCCACCTGCCTCTACCTCTAAAGTGCTAGGATTAAAGATGTGGGTCTCCCAGACAGCCGGAACGCAGTTCCTTATAGACCAGTGTGGGAGGAGCATCACCTTAATATATCTTCCCATGATGCACCTGGGATATTTTGGGGAGAACGGTTTTAACAGGGTCCCACTCTGTAGTTCAAGCTGGCCTTGAAGTCGTGGCCATCCTTCTGCCTGCTAGGATGAGGTGGTCCACCACGCCTGGTTAGCCTTTTCAATGCTATGTAAAGGGAATCGTTGTGGCTACTGGCTTGCAGATGCTCCTCAGGCTCACTGCAGCTATAACCTGCGGGAAGCTGCGGCACCCGCGAGTCCAGCTGCACGCCTGTCATCCCAGCATTCAAGAGGCTGAGACCAGATCAACTCAAGACCTCTGCGAGTTCAGAGGGCAGCCAGAGCTCCAGATGTCCTTGACTCGAATTGTAGACAAAAAGCCCATCACAGAGTACCCTACTCCAGGAAGTGTCCTGGCCTCTTCTCCCTTCACCCCAAACCCCGCGGTGCTCTGCGCAGTCCTCCGGGACCGAGGTGGAGCGGCGCACCTGAAAACAGCCCGTCCCGCCCAGCCCTGACACCCGACAATCTTCCCGCGCCACCCCACCGCCCAACCAAGCGGTGGCTTCGTTTGTACAACTGCGCATGCGTCAAGGGTGCGGCTCGAAAAGAACTCGCGATCCGCCGGCCACTGCGCAGGCGCACTAGCGGCTCCTAGGAGCGCTTCCGCCTCCCTGTCGCCATGGCCGCGCCCGCGCCGGGGCTCATTTCGGTCTTCTCCAGCCCGCAGGAGCTCGGCGCGTCCCTGGCGCAGCTGGTGGCGCAGCGGGCCGCGTGCTGCCTGGAGGGGACCCGCGGTCAATTCGCGCTCGGCCTGTCGGGCGGCAGCCTGGTGTCCATGCTGGCCCGAGACCTGCCGGCCGCCGTCGCCCCCTCCGGGCCCGCCGGCCTTGCGCGCTGGACGGTCGGCTTCTGCGACGAGCGCCTCGTGCCCTTCGAGCACTCCGAGAGCACGTACGGCCTGTACCGGGTGAGCGCAACGCCAAGCCGAGCGAGCCGCGCCTGCGTACTGAACGCGGGCTACGGGGGCCGCCGGGGGCCAAGCTGAGTGTCCCGCACCACGCCTACATCCGGGCCGCGGAAGCCATGGGCAGTGGAGCCGGCCGGCCCATGGACTACGGCGGCCGCCGGGGGTCCTTCTACGCATGAGCCTCAGTAAACGCGGCTCCGCTCTTGGGTCTCAAGTAGTGGCTAGGCGTGCTGCCCGGGTTGTGCTATGCGGCTACGCCCACTTTAAACCCCAGCTATGGAGGCCGCCCGGGGTCGTTTCGAAGTCTGCCTCACGTCCACATTCGGGCCCGAGGTGTCTGAGGGGAACGTGGGCCTGGCGGGTCCGCGAAGACCGGCGCTCCCGGGGTCGCTTCCGGAAGGCTGCCCTCCTGACCGGCAGAGGTCACGTGACGCGCGAGGGCTCAGCCCAGGCCTTCTGTCCGCCCACCCCTGGGCCCTGGCGGCCCTGCGGGGTCATTCCCTGAAGTGTGCCTCGGAGGGCATGCCGGACTGATGTTAACTCATCTCTAACGGGCCTACTGGGACACAGCCCTACTTCACACACAGAGAAACTGAGGACTGGACTCTGAGCACCCTGGGCTGACTCCGTGCCCTCCGCATGCCCTTCAGGGAAGGCTGGCCCAGTACTGAACAGGGCCAGGGGTCCTGAGACGGGGCACCACCCCCACCTCAGAGTAGGGAAACTGAGTCTGAGATCCTTACATCTGCACACCTGTCCCAAAGTCGACCTAATGGGAAGCTCACTTTTGAAACTGCGTCACTTGAATGTGGTACCTGCCCCGAGGACTCCATTGAGCAGTAGGCTGCAGGGGCTGATGCTGGGCTCAGTTGGTAGAGTGTGTGTAGCTTGGTTGGTGGAGTACTTGCCTAGCGTGCCAGATATACAGGGTTCCCGCCCCTAGAAACTAGGTTCTATGGCAGACACCTGTCATCCCAGCACTGGGGAGGGGACTCATGAGTTCAAGGTCATCCCTTGCTACATAGTTGGAGGCCAGCCTGAGCTACACAAGACCATTCTGATGCTCTCCAGCCCCACCCCAAGAAGAAAAAGAAAGGACTGCTAAGTAGTCTCTTCCATCAGAGGACACAGTCAAAGGCATCATTTTATCTGAAGAGGTGTGAGACTCTGAGCCTTAGGTCTTGTGGTCAGCTGCTGCGGACCCGGTGAGGCAGGTACAGCAAGTACTCCGACAAGTCAGACTGGGTGCCTCCTGGAGCCCATCACTGTCCCCTCTCCTGTCATCCTCATTCTGGAGCCCCCTGCAATAACGGTCCTCGGTCCTCTGTGCTCTGGCTGGCAGAACCTGGGTCCTGCCTTTCCTGTCTGCTCTGGCCACTCCGGGCTGGGTCATGGGGATGTGCTCTCAGGACCGAGCAGTGGGGTCCCAGTCTGAGGGACACCGGTTCCTGCCTTTCAGGCTCTTGGTCTATGGGAGGGAGATAGGCAAGACGGTACTTGGGCATCCTGGGCTGGAGAATACCATGGACAGGTCGTTCACTGATGATGTTTCTTTATCTGCCACAGACTCACGTGTTCTCGAAGCTGCCCATCCCTGACAGCCAGGTCCTCACCATCAACCCTGCCCTGCCTGTGGCGGCCGCCGCCGAAGACTATGCCGAAAAACTGAGGCAGGTGGGTCCCGGGACTGGGTGGAGGTTACCCAGTAACCCCCAGTGGCCTGTGCTTCCCCAAGCGTGTCATTCCCAGGATAGCCCCTCTGAGGGTCCGAGCATAGAATGGGAGGCCCTGGGCTTTTAGAGTTCAGGGCTTCTGTCTCAGGGATTGGGTGTCGGCAGAACCTGCCCAGTCCTATGATCCAGCTAGCGTTGTAACCCAAGCCTGGGACCCTGGCACACGGAGTGGCAGAGGCAGGAGGATTGCCAAGAGTTGCAGGCCAGTGTGGGCTGCAGAGTGGGACCAGTGTCAGAAACCTGCAGCCCTCGTGTCCTGTCTAGATGGCTTCGGGCAGCGACAGTGTCTTGCTATGCTGTAGGACCTGCATGTTTGGGGACCACTGATGGGCTGGTGACAGGACTGTGTGCCCACATCAGGAGGAAGTTGGTGATGGTGGGCACCACAGGGATGGGGGGGATGAGAGCTGCCAGGATGGAGCCCCTCAGCTTCTCCTGCCCTCTGACTGGCTTCCCACATCTCAGGCCTTCCACGGAGACCCCATACCTGTGTTTGACCTGCTTATCCTAGGCGTCGGCCCAGACGGCCACACTTGCTCGCTCTTCCCTGGCCACCCACTCCTGCAGGTGAGTGGGGACCCGGGGCTCCCCTGGTCACAAGCACCCGCCAGCAGCCACGTGGGGCGGCAGGTCCCTCATCCGAAACCCATGTGCCTGTCACCCCTGTGCTACGAATACTGACAAATACTGACTTTACCCTGCCCTGTCTCCCGCTCCCCAGGAGCGAGAGAAGATTGTGGCTCCCATCATGGACTCCCCAAAGCCACCGCCACAGCGGGTGACGCTGACACTCCCAGTGCTGAATGCGGCCCGGACTGTCATCTTTGTGGCCACCGGGGAAGGCAAGGCAGCTGTGCTAAAGGTGAGGACAGAGAGGCCACGAAGACCCTGACCCCAGGCGCTGCCCGAGAGGACGTGGGGAATCAGAACGGCCATCCTAGGACACTGAGCTAGGTTAGGGCCTGAGTTTGAATCCTCAGCACCCAAGTAAAAAGCCAGGGTGGTACACACCTATCATCCCAGCCCTGGGGGGTAGAGGCAGGAGGATCAAGAGTTCAAGGTCAGCCTCAGCTACACAGTAAGTTCAAGGTCAGCATGGGCTGCATGAGACCCTATCTCAAAAAAAAAAAAAAATCAAAAGATGAGCTTTGAGCCACATGTTAGTGCTGCATGTAAAACTTTACACAGCACAAAACTGTCTCTTGCCAGCATTATTTAAGATATCACCGGATGACTGGACCCCACCTCCCGGGTCTGCACCAGTATGCCTGTCAAATGCCCTGAAACCTGAAAAGATCCCAAATCCCAACCTCTTGTGGTCCCACAGTTTTGGAGGGGACTCTCCACCTGTAGGAGACTTGGGATGCTGGGCCGCCAGGAGACGCGGGGGGCTTCTGAGATGTGGGGTGCTGGACCCATTATGTCTCCTGTTCTGCCTCTGCGCAGCGTATCCTGGAGGACAGAGAGGAGCGCCCTCTGCCTGCCGCCATGGTGCAGCCTCACACGGGGAAGCTGTGCTGGTTTTTGGACGAGGCGGCCGCCCGGCTGCTCTCTGTACCCTTTGAGAAGCATTCCACGTTGTAGTGACCACACAGACTGGACCCACTACGCAGACGACCCACAGAGACGGGGCCCCTCCAGGGCCGGCCCCCCTCCCAGCCTCTGCTGTGGGCTTCGTGGAGAAGCCCTGGAGTGGATGGAAGCTGGTCATTCCGCCTCCAGCCTGGCAAGTCCTGCACAGCCTGGCTGCTGTGCTGGCCAACTGGATATTAAAGAGGTGTTGCTGGAACTTTCTGTAGTGTGGTCCTCAGCGGGCCTGGGGCAGGTGGGTGCCTGGGCCACAGGCCTAAGTTCTGGTGTCAAAGATGAATTCCCGGGTCCTGGGACAGCAGGGAACTTCCTGGGGAGCTGCCAACACACTGGGTGTCTACAGAGAGTTTTATTTAGAGGCTGGGGTAGGACTCTGTAGCACTTGCCAGTAGGTACGAAAGCTGGGCTACCATCCCCAGTAACACACACTCCAAAAGGGCAAAACCCAGTCGTGTTCCAAATCAGGTCCCATTCTCAGGCTGAAGTGTTGGAATCTGCACTTACTGTACGCCATGGTTATCAGGTCCAAAGTGGCTGCCTGTGTCCAGCCACCGTGTCCACATTCCAGCTACTGGCAGGGACCAGGCACCTCAGCCAATGTCCTCAGAACCAGTGACTGTGTGGACGCCATGTCACCTAGAAGCCTACTCTGCTCAGTGAAGCGTCTACCCTGACTGGTGTGATCCCCATTCAAGGTCCCCTGGGGTCTGAAGATGAGGAAGGGTCTGGGGGCGAATCTTGGGGTCTTACCCTTCCTCTTCCAGACTATACTGTGGGCATAATGGCTAGGTCACAGTAGCCACGGTGGACCAAGTAGCCCACTTGTCAGCTTCCACCCTCCCAGGGACCCAGTGGCGGTGGGCTGGGCTTGGCTGAGTTTGAGGACCTGAGGGGGCCCCCCAGAAAGCTCCCACAAGACAGATGCGAGGTGGGAATTGAAACCTGGTGGCAGTGGCTGCACAGGAGGGAGGGAGGGAGGCCAGAACCACAGAAAACGAAGTTCCCTTCAGCGCTCAGCTGCGCCAGTGAGGAAGTAGGACTGGCCTGGCTGGGCAACAACCCCAGAGCTGAGGGCGGGGCAGGGGCAGGGGACCAAGGATCCAGGGACGGTGAGGTGGGTGTGAGGACCCCCGTGAACAGCCCTGCCTGGGACATGTCGCCATCTTTGTCCTCAAGGAGCATCGTCGCTGTACCATTGCTGGGTTGGCCTCGAGGTCCAAGGGGTTACTTGTGCGCCAGCCATCACGCCTATAGTCCAGTCTCTGGAAGGAAAAAGGGAAAAGGAAATCGACTAAGGGACACACCAAGGTCGCTGCAGACATCTGCTTCATGGGCAGGCTACATGATCAGAAGCAAGGGAGGCTGGGAAATGTAGTCTTAATTGAATAGCCACTGGCCCTGTGATCAAGGGTTCAATTATACATCAAAGCTGTGGGAAGGGCACTTCTCCCTGCCCCAGGTCCTTCTGTTTTTGAGGTCTCTGTTCACTCAGCCCGCATGGAGCGCTCTCCTGTCTGTGTAGACCCAGCTGGCCTCAGTGTCACAGACCTAGCACCAAGCCCAGCCTCCCTTTCTAGTTATTTTTTTAAGGGAGGGTCTTATGTAGCTAGGGATGACCCTGCAGTCCTGATCCTCCTTCCTCAGCCTCTCGAGTGCTGAGTGCCAGGGTGTGGAGATGAGCTGCCTGCCCAGCTGTGGCAGGAGGTTGTTTCCCCACCCCCGCAAGCTCCCTTGGGGCTTCCCCTACAGTCCCCTGCAGATGGTCACGTCTAAGCCTTGTCCCTGGGGGACAGAAAGGGGCAGGTGCCAACAGGGTGAGGCAGCGTGCCCGGTGGGAATCCACTCTGGCTTCTAAACAGGCTGCAGCCAGGTCTGGCACCAAGCTGGTTGACCGTGGGGAAGGGACCAGGGACCCAACGGCTGCAAGATGGGGGCAAGGTCCTCAAGCCCCCTGGATAAACAGCGGCAGCAGCTGAGGGGTGAGCAGAAGGCTTGGGGGTCGGGTCATGACGCCCATTGTGCAGAAGGCCACAAGCACGTGGGCTTCAGGTCCCAGACTTGTGACTCTTCAGTGTGATTGTCCCATGTTCTGCCAGCGGGGAGAGGGGGCCTGTGTTGGAAGAATCTAGATTTAAATAAAATTCAGATAGTCAACTACAGTGGGCACAGCCTGTCCCTAGCACTCAGGAGGCTGAGGGAGGGGGATCAGAGGTCAGGGCCATCCTTGGCTACATAGAGAATTCAAGGCCTGCTTGGGGTTAGCAGGTGGTTGTGGGAACAGCCAGTACAAGGGCCTGTGGTATGTGCAAATTGACTCTACACATCCTAGACTTGAGTGCTGCCTGAGGTTGCTGTGCGCCCATGGATGAGTGGACTCTCCTCCGGGCCTCACTCTGAGATCTGTAAACAGCAGTGATATATGCTGGACTTGAATGAAAACGTCTTTCTCTGGTGGTTTGTGTGTAGGCCAGAGACTGACATGAGGGTGTCACGTTCAGTCGCTGTCCACCTTGACAGAGGCAGGGTCTGTTGCTTAACTGGGGCCCACAGATTCTGGCTAGCCTGGCCATCCAGGCTCTGTGGGGCTCCCCACTTGCTGGGATGCCCCGGCCGCAGCGTTGGCCTCTGCCGTTTCCCCCCGTGCAGGTCAGGTGGACACACTGCTGACGACCTTCCTGCCCATTTACCGAAGGCAGCTGGCCACCGCCATGCTGGCGCACATCTCCTGTGAGCTGGGTCCCCAGGAGCCCCCCAGATGCCAGCTGTCCCGAAGCAAAGTGCGTGCCTGAGAATGGGGCCTCAGCCCAGGGTCCTGCAGGGCAGTCCTCCCCGGCCCCATAGGCCAGGCTCCTCTTCGCACCAGTGGGCACCCGGCTGAGCGGTCTAGGGCTGTGGGCTCAATAGTGCTGGGAGGAGGGAAGACCTGGGTATCATTGCACACACTGCAACACTGCAGCATACAGGGGAGAGGAGGAGGAGGGGGAGGGGGAGGAAGGGAGGGGGAGGAGAAGGAGGAGGGGGAAGGAAGGGAGGGGGAGAGGGAGAGGGAGGTGGAGGAGGGGGAGGGGGAGAGGGAGGGGGAGGAGGAGAAGGGGAAGGGGGAGAAAGAGGTGGAGGAGGGAGAGGGGGAGGAGAACAACTTTAGAAGCAGCTTGTTCCCTGCAGAGGGCACAGCATGCCCCCCCGCCCCGGAAGAGGCTCTGAGTGTGAAGCCCTGACACTGGGAGTTCTGTTTTGTGCCTGTCCGATGGGGCTCTCAGCCCAGCTGGCCTTGAGATGACCCTCGAACCTCTACCTCCCCAGGGCTGGAGTGAGAGGCGAGGGCACCTCCTGTCCGACCTCACGTAGAGACCAGCTCTGGCTGGCGCTTTGAGGTTCAGGAGTGTGGAGGGGCCTTGTGTATGATCAAATCTATGTACTGCATTATTTTCCAAGACATGGTCTCAGCATGGAACCCAGGCTACCCTTGAACTCTTGGAGATCTACCTGCCTCTGCCTCCCGAGTGTGCGGAGTAAAGGTGTGCACCCCACTCCCAGCTCATTTTGTTTTTTGAGATGGGGAATCTCTGTAGCTATTTGGGGAGCTGAGGAAGGATTTCTTGAGCCCAGGAACTGGGGATCACAGTCAGAGCCTGTCTCAATCAATCAATCAATCAATCAAATATTAAAAAAAGAAAAGCGGTCAGGCTGTCTTCAGTCCCAGCACTTGGGAGGCGAGGCAGAGGCAGGTAGATCTGAGATGGAGGCCAGCCTGGTCTATATAGGGAGCGCCAGGCCAGCTGGGACAACAGGGAGATCCCTGTCTCAAAACACCAAAAGACAAAAAAGCTGAAGGGCTGGAGAGATGGCTCAGGCTTAAGAGCACTGGCTGCTCTCGAAGGGGCCTGGGTTCGGGTCCCAGCACCCACATACATGGTGGCTAACAACCATCTGTAACTTCCAGAGAACTAATGCCCTCTTCTGGCCTCTGTAGACATTGCTCACATGGGTGCTCTTACATACATGTAGGAAAACACTCATACATAGAAAATAAATACATACTTTTTAAAAATGAAAATAAGACCTGATATCCGGCATCTGGGAGTACCTGAGACTTGAAAACTGTCCAGAGTGACCATAAGCTCTGCTCTGGTCCCCAGTGACCACTGCCTCCCCTTCTCTCTGCAGAAGCTGCCCAGAGTCCGGGAGCACCGAGGACCCATGATCCTGCTTCGGGGCAGCCCACCACAGTGGCACCCCATTTTCTGTGTCCTGCGAGGAGATGGCTGCCTGGAATGGTTCAGCCACAAGGAGGTGGGAAGAAGGCCAGGCGCCCCCAGGCAGCTCAGGCGCACCCAGGCCCCTCAGCTACATTAGGGGTGGAGCTCCTGTCTGGAATCCCCCAGGTGGGGCTGGCAGTGTGGCTCAGGGGTAAAGCCCCTGTCTAGATCCCCCACTCAGAGGCAGAGTCCTGGCATATGGTGGGCTAGGCCCTGGATTCCACTCGGGGCAGGCTGGATGTGGGTGTGTCTCTGTAATGGGATGAGTGAGCCTGTAGGTCTCATGTGGTCCTTGTCCACAGGAGTATGAATCTGGGGGGCTTCCCCTGGGCTCCTCAGTGCTGACCGGGTACACTCTGCTAACCTCCCAGCGTGAATACCTCCGCCTTTTGGACGATCTGTGCCCCAGCTCCTTGGGTAAGCCTCCAGGATCCTGGTCTTTGTGTCCTCCCCTACCCAGCCACACAGCCATCTTGCCACCTTATGCAGTTCTGGGAGCTGGTCAGGAGCCTGTCCTCCCTCATCTATTAGCAGTAGCAACTCCGTTGTGACCCATAAACTGTCTGAAAACGTTGCTGCCTGCTCGTTGATTCTGGGTGAGAACTCTTGCTCTGGAAAGGAGAAATATACCCAAAGTCCTCGAGGGTGCGGGGACAGTCAAGTCACCAGAACAAAAACAAAGGTTGTTTTTTTTTGTTTTTTTAACCTGCAAGAAGACGGATGGGGTGGCAGAAAGGCTGTGTGGGCTGGAACAGAACCTGAGGGCTCGGCGTTCGCGTCCTCGGCCTCCCCCCACGAAGTCTGTTCTGGCAAGACGCAGAAAAGGGTTCAATTTGCTGGGCTCATGTGGTATTACGGTTTGTTTTGTTTTTAAGACAGGGTCTTTCTTGTTCTGTAGCCCAGGCAGGCCCAGAACTCACAGCCCTGCTTCGTAAGTGCTAGGACGGCAGGGACCCCGGGACCCCGGGCTCCTTCACCGCTATTCTCTCCCGGTGAATGAACGAACGAAGGCCGACTCTTGTTTTCAGGAGACTGCACGGAGGAGGTGTCTGTGCCGGTGTTGGAGGAACCGGTCAGCTTTCCCCTGCTCCTTCTGCACCCCTTCCGCGCTCACCTCTGCTTCTCCGTGGGCACCCGGGAGGCGCAGCGTGCCTGGAGGCTCGCCCTGCAGGGGGGCATCCGGCTTCGGGATACAGGTGGGTCCTGAGAAGCCGAGGTTCGCAGCTCGGTAAGAATGGGCCCGAATGGAGGCACAGAGTCGGGCAGGTTGCTGACCGCATAAAGGTACACCCGGCCGGAGGGCAGTCCGGTCCGCTGAGACCGCCGGGGACCTGAGGGTCTGGGCAGCCCGCCGCCCGTCGAGGGGCCCATGCAAGGAGGAAGGTGGGGCGCGGGGGCGCGGCGGGGAGATAGGTGATGCAGCCCTTCAGTCCTGCAGCGCAGCCAGGCCCCGGCTGCCCGCGCTTTCCTGGACGCCGTGCAGGTCTACCAGCGGCGCCGAGGCCGCGCCGAGGACGTGACGCCGGGCTCGGACGCGGAGGTCAGTGGCTGGAGCGGGCCCGGGACTCCCCCAGCCCCCGCCCGGCGCCCACCGTCCACCGCCCTCTGCCGCAGGTGCTGAGCGCCGTGCTGCTGCGGGAGCTGCTGCCGGCGCTGCGAGCCGAGACCCTGAGGGGCCTGCACGGTGCCGGCCGAGCCCGGGCCTGGGCGTGTAACGAGGTGCGGGGAGCGGGGCGCGGCGCAGGTGGTGGGCAGTGGAGGGAGGCCCACCGTCCTGTGCGCTTCGCACGCAGCCGCCACAGCTTTCCCGCCGCCCCGCAGCTCCTGGACGCCGTGCACGCAGTCGTGCTGGCCCGGGCCTCCGCGGGGCTGCGCGCCTTCCAGTCCGAGAAGGACGAGCTGCTGGCGGCGCTAGAGAGGACGATCCGCCCCGACCTGGAGCCGATCTTGCAGCAGCGCGCGCGGCTGGCAGGAAGGCTGCGAGGTGAGGCAGGGGGCGGGGAATAGAAGAGAGGGCGGGGCCTTCCCAGGAAGGACTGTGGTCGGGGCGGGGCCTGAGGCCGGGGGCGGGGACTGGAGAGGGCTGGGCCTTCCTGGGATGGACAGTAACTGAGGCGGGGCCTGAGGCCGGGGGTGGGGACTGGAGGAGAGGGCGGGGCCTTCCCAGGACGGATAGAGACTGGGGCGGGGCCTGAGTCAGGAGTTTGGGTTCCGAGCGAGGGTGCGTCTGGAAATGAGGGGCAGGGACTGGGAAAGAGAGGGGCCTTAGGACAGGGGCAGGGCTGATGGGGCGAGCGGCGAACAGTCGGTGCGCGGGCGGGGTTAGGGGCGGGCCTCTGCGAGAAGAGGCGGGGCGCCCAAGCAAATGGGCGTGGCCCGCAGCCTTAGGCTTCAGGTGCCCCGCCTGGGGGCGGCCGGGGAAAGGCCGGCAGCTTGGGTGCTCACAGTGAGCCCTGGCTTCCAGTCCCCTCGCGTCCTCGGCCTGCTTATTTGGACCTGCCATCTCTGCCCGGAGCCTTAGTTTCTACATCTGTAAAGTGGGCGCCTAGCCGGCTGTGTTGAGCCCGGGGTCCCCGCGTTCACGTTCGGGGCGGCGGCGGGTGGGGCAGACCCCAGGCTTCGTCTCTCTGCAGAAGAGCTCCGGGGGCCCCTGGAGAAGCGCTTGCGGGGGACCGTGGACGCGCAGCTGCCGCAGCTCACGCGCGCGTTGCTGAGCCCGGTGGGAGCCGCGCTGCAGGCCGTGCGCACCCTGTTCGCCCGCGGGGTGGACCGGCTGTCCCGCCACCTCCGCGCGAACCCCTCTGGCCCGCGGCTGCGCAGGGAGGTGAGCGCCCGGGCGTGGGCGGCCCGTGGGTCTGGCTGGTGCCGGGAGGCGATACTGGCTGGTCACCCCGCGCGCAGGTGTACGCGTTTGGGGAGACGCCGTGGGACCCGGAGCTGATGCAGGCCTGCTACCGGGACGCCGAGCGCAGCCGGGGCCGCCTCGGGCAGCTAGCCGAATCCCTGGGCTTCCCGGAGACCAGGAGCCTGGTGTTCGGGGTGCAAGATCTCGCACAGCAGGTGAGGGCACCGGTTCTGAGAAGGCACAGTTTGATGGAAAATCAGCTGGCGCGCACAGGCTGGTGGGAAGGTAGAGCCGGAGGTGAGGGGTCTGTTCTGATGGCCATGGGGAGCCACCGCAGGTGTGTGAGGTACGAAGGTCTGCTCCTGCAACTCTGGCAAGAACAGGAGGCTGGAGAAGTCCGATCGAGGGGAGGGCACCGCACTTGTGCGTGCCATGCGTTACGAACGGGGGTGGGGCGGGGCTGGGGCCATGCTCGGCCCCCAAGCTGGACCAGAATCTGTCCAGCCAACCACAGGACCTTTGCACGTGCTGTGCCCTCTACAGAGAATTCACTTCCGAAGTCCTCCCCTCCCCTACCTTTTCCTCTCCCCCTTCTACCTGACCCTTTCCCCTCCCCTCCCGGGGAAGCTTAGCTCAGACTGGGGTTATTTCCCAGATGTAGGGAACTGGGACAGGAACTAGGAGGAACAGGCCCCAGATCGAAGCATTGGTTCTGGGAATCAGCAGAGGGCCTCTCTCACAGCTCATGGCAGATGTGGTGGCCACCTTTCTGCAGTTGGCTGACCAGTGTCTAACGATGGCTCTGGACCGTGACCAAGCAGCCCAGCAGCTGGAGAAAGTCAGGGACCGAGTGCTAAAGGTGAGGGTGGTGGGAGGGTGACAGCTGGTGTCCAGTGTCAGTGGGTCATTGCGCAGGCCACTGGCTGTGTCCCCTCCCCTCCCCAGAAGCTCACCTCAGACAGCCAGACCTCGCAGAGGAGGTTTGCCCGAGACTGGCTGCTGCGTATCCTGTCCCCCTTTGTTTGGAGCCAGCTCCAGCTGAGCGAGAAATCAGTGAGTGACTTCAAGGGGACACCCAGGCCTAGAGGGACTCCCCCGAGAGGCCTGGCACTCTGGACGGGATAGGGTGCTCCCTCTTCCTGGAGCTCCCGCCATCGCACCCCAGGGCTGGTGGGTTCCTTGGAGACAGAACAGCTGAGCAGCCCCTCAGGTTTCACCCCAACCCTGCTGAGCATGCACAGGTCATGGTCCCTGGGTGTGGGACTGTAGGGAAAACCAGATGTCAGTCTACCTGACTGTGGGACTGTGCAGAGGTCTGGTGCGCAGGTCTGGGCCGGGTGTGCCCAAGCAGCTGTGGTTGGGTCCTGGCTGAGACTAGGTGGCTGTGTGGGAGTCTTAGTCCATTTTCGATTCAGTGACAGAATGCATAAAGCTGGCTACTTTAGAAAGAATAAAGGTTTAATTTACTTGGGGGGCTGGGAAGTTCGAGAGTGAGGACCTCCTTGGGTCAGGGCTGCCTGTCACCTCATCCCTTGGTGCACGAGACAGGCCTACTACTGACTATGTGCCCTGAATCCACTGATGCAAAGGCACCCTCATAACAGAGTCCCCTTAAAGACTCATCTTTCAACTCCTGCATGAGGATCATTCTTGGGAACATTAGCAGGATACTGTGCCATTAGGTTAAAAGTACTGGCTCTTCTCGCAAAGGACCCGGGTTCAGTTCCCAGCACCCACATAGTGGCTAACAACCACAACCATCTGTAACTCCAATTCCAAGGGATCTGATGCCCTTTTCTGACCTCTGGGAGCGTTACATTTACACACATGCAGGCACATAAAATAAAACAAGGTGCCATGGCTTACGTGATAATGGGGACTGTAGATAACCAGTCCTCTTTACACAGTGCGAAACTGAGGTCAAAGCACCCTAGCAGGTCAGGCCAGTACTAGGGCTTGAAGAAGCCCTGCCCCTGATCTTGTGTTCCAGGAACGACCTGACATGGATGGGGATGTCCAAGCCCTGGGCTGCCCGGTGCTGACCAGCGAGGGCATTTATGGGGATGTCATCAGGGACTTCTTGCTGCAAAGGATTGACAGAGGTGAGCCCTCCAGGCAATACTCCTGCCTCAGACTCCCAATCACAGATCTGAACCACCACTCTCAGAAGAGCAGAAGGAATTTTAAATGGCTGCAAACTAAATCCAGAAACAGATCACCTTGACGAGCTCTCGCTCTAGAGAATCTTACACATTCTTAAAGGAGCTCATCTGTGATTGATTTGTGATGTCTGCACCAAGCAGCAGGGTCAGGAGCTGAGACTGTAGTCTCTGGCATGCAGGGATTGATTAGCAATGTCTGTCATGGATATAGCCTCGGAAGAGGCTCCTTGGGGGCCGACATCTGGTTTTCCCTTCATGAGTCTGGGCATTTAACTCTTATTCCAGAATTGCAAGAGGCCCTCAGAGCCAGTGTCAGAGCCTCCTCTGTGGCTGAGTGCTCCGGGGCTCCATGGGACCAGAAAGGAGCAGGTAAAACCCACAGGTTTCAGGGCCGAGCAGGGTGTTCAGGAGTGTGTTGAGGGTGGCACTGTGGACAGAACTTTGTCTCCTAAACTGGCCAGACCGGTTAAGATCATGGTCATCAGGCAGGGAGGACATCTGAGCCACAGGCTCTGACATGTGTGCATCGGGCTCACTTATTACGCAGCCAAAGCTGACCTGCACACTTCCATGCTGGTGTGTACCATCCCTTTCACGCGTGTCCCAGTGCTGTGGGCCCCTGTGGGAATCTAGGCTGTGAAGGGCCCTGCTGCCTTTTCAGTGGGGTCTCCAGAATGTCTCTGACAGCGACAGGCCCCAGCTCACTGACTTCTCCCAGTGCCTGTCCCGCCCGTTCCTGACACCTCCCTGTGCAGGAGGCTGCAGACTCCATACCTTCAGCTTGTATTGTGTACCCCACCGAATTCCTGGACACAGGACACACTCTCCATCCCCACTTCACAGGTGGGGAAACTGAAGCTCAGATTTGAGACAGAGGCTCACCACAGCCCTCCAAATGCAGTGCTTCCAAGAACATTCCAGAACAGTCTTCAGCCACAACCGCTCTCCTGGGATAAAGATCCAGAGGGTTCCCCGCCAGAGTGAACTGTTCCTGTTTTTGTAAAGCTACAAGAGCAAGAAAGCATTCTTGATTTTATATTCCTGCCTGAATTTGTGCATTTCCTGTAAACCTTAACAAACAGTAAGCTTTGCAGCTAAAAAGAAAACGGAAACCATCAGTTTCTTGGGAGGCTGAGGCAGGAGGGTCTCTAGTTCTGAAGCATCCTGGGCTACCATAGTAAGACTCTGCTTCAAAAAACAAAACAAAACTACACAGGCCTGGAGAGGTGGCTCAGAGGTTAAGAGCACTGACTGCTCTTACAGGGGACCTGGGTTCAAGTCCAGCACCCACATGGTGGGTTACGGTCATCCATAACTACAGTCACAGGAAGTTCCGACCTCAGGCATTGCACAGCACGGCTACGCTTGCACATATGTAGGTAATACATAAAGTAAAAAATAAAAATAAAGCAAGGTATGATGGCGCACACCTTTAACCCCAGCACTTGCGAGGGAGGCAGAGGCAGGCGGATCTCCGAGAGAGTAAGTTCGAGGCCAGCTTTAACTATGGGGAGACCCTGTCTCAAACAGCCCAATAAATAAATAAATAAATATGTAAATAAGAAAAAAAAAAACTCACTCCAAACCAAATAACAAAAACCTGTTAATCTGATACCCCACAGTATGTCTCGGTAATTTCTTTTTTGGGGAGTGTCTTCTTGAGACAGGGTCTCACTGTAGCCCCAACTGGCCTGGAACTCATAAGAGATCCTCCTGCCTGTGCCTCATTTAGGGTATGCACCACCATGCCTGGCCAGTGATGACTTTTAAAAATATGGACAAATGTTAAAGTCTTTATTATACTTATTTTACTCGGCGTGTGTACAGTCACGCCACAGCACACGTGAAGTCAGAGGACAGCTTTGAGCAGTCAGTTCTTTCCTATCACGTGGGTCCCAGAAATCAAACTCAGGCTGGAAGAGTTGGCAGCAGGTGCCTTTACCCACTGGGCCGTCTTCGTGACTCTCATTTTCACTTTTACCTTTGTTTAATTTCTGATTTTACAACCTAATTGAAAGGTAAAATACCGAGGGCCTTGCACATGCGAGGCAGACCGTAGCCCCGCCCGCCTCACCGAGCTTCCTTCCGGCCCAGGGCTCCAGGCCAGCACAAAGGGCTGCTTGGGCTTTCGCCTCGCAGCTGCTTCCGGGAGTATCAGAGGGATTTCCCCTCAGCTCCTCTAGCTCTGGTGAGTCGGGCGCCAGGAGGCCAGCCTGGCTGCTTCAGCCTCAGCACCAGGAAATTAAAAACATTTTTTTTTCCTGCCTGCCAGCCGGTTGTGACTATCTTCCTGTGACCCAAGCTGGAACCTGGGTGCTAATTCTGGAAACAGGCAGCTGTCACTCTGCCCCCCTCAGACAATACACACGACTGTCCCCAGCCCACACACCCCCTCAGCCTACTCTCCCCTGAGAAGATAGTGTATACTATCCTGGACTTGAAAGACGCCTTCTTCACGTTACCCTCAGCCCAAGTCAGTCAGCCTATTTTTGCCTTTGAATGGGCAGTCCCCAGAGCGGGTCCCAAGGGTTCCCAAGGGTCACCTTGCTTCCATATGTAGATGATCTACTCCTTGCTTCAGAGACAGAACTGGACTGCCAGGAGGCCACTGACTATGGGGGACTCTGCACTGCCTGGGGCACAGAGTATCAGCTGAACAGGTCTGAATGTGCTCCAGAAAGGTGACCTCTGGGATACTGCCTGCAAGGAGGAGTGCTCAGTTGTCCCCAGGACTCATTAAAGCCTAAAGATAAAAAGCAGATAAGGGAGTGCTTGGGAGCCCGTGGGTATCGTGGGCATTGTAGACTCTGGCTCTTAGGTTTTGCTGAAATCACAAAGCCTCCATACCAGAACTCAAGGGGGACTGATCCCCCTAAATGGGGGGAACTAGAACAGCAGGCATTCCAACAGTTAAAAAAGGCCTTGGCCTCTGCATCAGCCCTGCGGTCACCAGACATCTCTAAATCTTCCCTGCTCTCCGTGGATGAGAAACGCGAGGTAGCTAAGGGAGTTTTAGCCCAGACCGGGCCGCTGGAGAGACCAGCAGCACACCTGTCCATGCGACTTGATCTGCGGCGAAGCGGGGTTGGTATCAGAGCAGTAGCTGCCAAGGCCTTTGATGTAGAATTCAGCGAGGTGGAGCAGTGTCTAGCCCCACTCCCCTCTCCAGGTCCAGAATGACAAAGCGGGGGCATAATTTTGCCAAACTACAGTGCGGGAAACCAGAGTTTATTTGGGCTTATTTACAGAGCAACGGGCTGGGAAGGAGGATCTTCTACTGAGGCCACACAGCAAATTCCACATTTCCAAGGGGACCCCGTGAGCTGCTGCCCCCCACTGCCCAAGATTGTGAAGAGACTCCTCTCCTCTGAGCCTCCTCTGCTCACACCTGAGCCCCTCCCACTGGCAATCACATCCCTGGTCTTTGGGAGGGCAGCTGAGTCTCCTGGCTTTGTGCGGGGCAGCACCAGCAGTCAAGATTGTGCTGTGGTTGAAGGTGTGGTCCATTTTGAGGGGCTTTGGCGGGCAGAGAACCGATTCATGCCACAGCCTTGCTAAAGAAACTGACAGACTCACACTGGGACAGGAACTGATTGTCGGCCTCGCCCCATTTGGTAGGAACTCTAGTGAGGGGAACCCCAGAGCGGAAAATGTCAAATGTCCACAGCACCCTTCCCCAGGCCCTGCTCCTAGACTCAGCCCGTATTAAGTTTGCATCAGCTTCCTCTCTGAATCCTGTTACCCTGCTGCCTGAGCCCCAAGAGGTTCTGGCCCACAACTGCCTGGATGCAAGGGACACCTTCAACACAGCCACCTTGACCTGTTCAACCACCTATTGCCAGAGTCAGATGCAGTGGTTTATACTAATGGCACCAGTGTGATGGGATTCGCTATGCCGGAGTCGCAGTGGTCACCTAACATGAGATCATCTGGCATGAGCCCCCTCCTGAGGAACCTCCACACAACATGCAGATTTGGTTGTCCTGACCAAGGCCCTTCTCTGGGGAGGCCGACGGAAAATCAGTGTCTATACTGACAGTCGGTATGCTTTCACTGCGGCTCATGTGTGTAGGGACCTGAATCGAGAACGGGGCCTCCTCACTTCGGCTGGCAAAGAAATCAAAAGTAAAGAAGAAATCCAGGTTCTGTTAGTAGCCATATGGCTCCAAGCGGAAGCCGGCCACCATCCACTGTCCTGGACATCAGGAGGGGAATCCCTCAAGGCAAGGGAAGCAGGTTGGCTGATGAAGCCGGGAAGACCGTCGCAGAAGTTATGCGCCTCCAGTTTTGGAGCCAGCTGAGTACGGAGACCATTCTGAAACTTGACGTGCTGGAAGAAAACCCACTACACAACAGAAAAAGAGCTACAGATCTGGCAAGAAAAGACAACCACACGACAGGCGTAGTGGATGGTACCTGACAAAGGCCCTGGGACAGATGCTGACAGCCCATAACCCAGATATACCAACCAACCCGTCTGGAGGCCACCAGGCTCCAATCCAATACTATATCCAGTGCTCGATCACCTGATCAACAGTAGCATGGACTGCGTCATCTGAGCTCAAGTCAACCAGAAGGGAGGACAACTTTCTGCCAGGCATGGGGGTGGGGGCCTGGAGTAGTTCACTGAGGTAGTACCTACCAGGATTGGTTACAAGTACCTTCTTGTTTTTGTGGGTAGTTATTCAGGATGTGTGGAGACATTTCCTACCTGAACCAAAACAGCCAGCATTGCCACGGAGAAGCTAGTACAGGAGATAGTGCCCAGATTCTGTCTCCTTACAGCCCCGGATTCAGATGACAGCCCAGCCTTTGTGGCCAAAATATCTCAACAGGTAGCTAAGATTCTAGGAATAGATCGGAAGGTACACTGTGCCTACAGCTGCAATGTTCAGGGCAGGTAGAACGAATAGGACAGGAAAAGAGATCCTAACCAGACTCCGTTAAGAGACCAGAGAGATCTGGAACGATCTGCTCTCCTCAGAGCCCCTTGTACCCCACACCCCTACCTTGAAGGTTTCATCCCATTTGATATCTTGTTCCGGAGACACCCTCTCCCAACTCCTGAGGCTAGGAACTGCCTTGTTAGCAAAAATCTTTAATCTTTCTCTCAAGTCTCTGCAGAACCTCCAAGGGACGCTGAAAGGAATCCACTGTCCACTCCCTCCTGCCCCCCCCCCCCCCCCCCGCAAGCCTCGGACCCACTTATCGATTCCAGCTGAGAGATGCTGTCCGGATGTGGCAAATACTGTCCAAGACTTTAAAACCTTCCTGAAAAGGCCCCTTTGCAGTTATCCTCGACACCCCAACAACAGTAAAAGTAGTGGGCATCCCCACTTGGACTCATCACTCTCACCTAAAAGAAGATACTTCAGAGAGTCAGTCCTCAGAGATGCCACCAATCCCCTAAAGGTCAAGCTGGCCCACCAGCACTCAGACTGATCCTGTGGACACTAACCCTTCCCTTGATGGCTGGAAGTGGGTGGCAGGGACCCAGTTGGCGATTCCAACCAGACTCTCAGAGCCCACTGAGATCTGAGATATCTGAGAAAAGAACTGACTTTTACAACTTCTTGAATAGATAAGATTCCCAGCCCAGGATTCACAAACAGCTGTAAAAAGAGACTGCTTCCTGGCCAGAAGTTTACCTTAAACATCAATCAGATGTTATGGGGACCCCAACCCCCTCCCATAAAAGCTAGGAGGGGGCGAGGGCTAGAGGCTTTTGGGCTGATCTCACTCTCCTCAGGTGTTAGCCTCTCGTACTCTCCCTGAGGGAGCTCCTCCATCCCAATCTGGAGCCAGGCTTGCCAGCCTGGTTCCCCAGAGCCCATGCCCCAAGATGAGGGGGCTAGTCTCCCCCATCTCTTTGGGGAGGCTAGCCCCTAGGGGAGGGGCTAGCATTACTCCACTCGTGATTGTGGAGGAGCTGGTCCCAGCTGGTCTTCTCTTAATAAACCCAGGTCCCGTTAGCTCCCTGTGGAGTCTCTGGTCCCTTTTGTCTGTTGCATCTCTGGAACCCAGAACCTTACATATGGTGTCGTGACTCGGATGGAAGAGAGCAGCAGCCTACGTGGGGACCTGGCAGGTGTGTGATCTGATCTGCTGGTCTGGCTGTGGGCTCCTCATCCACAGCCCAGCACCTACATCATGAGGCATGGAGGTACCAGTTCTCTTCCTCCTCTGTTGCTCTCTCAGCTTTCTCCCTCTCATTCTCCCATTTCTGAGCCGCCACTGTCACTCACTCGCCCACTCAGGACCCCTGTCCACTTCTGGCCCGAGCCCGGCTGACCTCATGTGCTCTTTCATGACCCATGGGGACAACTCGTCCTCGGGGCTTGGCATCCTCCCAGGCCCTCAGCCCCATGCCCTAGCTCGAACCTCCGCTGGCCTGCACCAGGAGCTGGTCCGCCTACCTTTTCCCTTCCCCTCCGTCCACTTCCTCCAACGTGGGCCTCATCTCTGGCTTGGCGGGCTGCGGCCCTCCTGCCCCAGCTGAGCGCACTGGCTCAACCCTCCTGCCTGCCCAGGAGCCGCCCAGCCTTCCCTGTCTGCACTCCGCATCTCTCCCTCCAGCCGGCTGCTCTCAGTCGCCCTTCCTGGCTCTTTCTCACGCTCCCGTCTCTGGCTGCAGCCCTGCCTGGGACCTGTATGTGGGAACTCTGGCACCCCTCCTGCACCCCATTCTCTCTCTCTCTCTCTCTCTCTCTCTCTCTCTCTCTCTCTCTCTCTCCCTCTCTTCCCCACCCACTTCTGGGTGTCGGCTGCCACGCTCCTCGCTCAATCCCCTGTACCCTGAACGCCGTGGGTCCCCAGTTTAGAGATCTCGGCTCCTCTCGGATCCCCTTCGTGGAGTTCCCACGTTCCCGTACTCCGCAGCCAACTCCTACTCTCCGCTCAGCCCCTCACCACCATCTTTGTGAGCTCTCAGCCTGTGCCACGGACTTTGCACCTGCTAATCCATGCAAAGCCTCCTCAAGCACAGTTTGTACTCACGCCCCCCACCCTCTTCTCAGCCCCCTCCACCGCCTCTGCTGGGTCCTATTCTGGCAGGTGTCAGACTAGAGATCTCCGGGATATCATGCAGGCGAAAACTCTTATGGCAGTGCCGTCCCCACACAAGCGCCTGAACCCCTTTGTTCCTGTTCTATTTACTTACCTCACCTTCTTTTATAGTCACTCTCCCCGCTGCCCAGGCACAGCCCTCTCTCCTTATACACATGGGCTGTCCTTATAATGTCTCTTTATCTCATATGCCTAGTCCACGGGCCTCACTCTGGTCCAGCAAAGCCACATAAAACCATCCATCTCATAACCTAATCTGTCCACTAACAAAGGCCCTAGAGCCCTTCACGCCCCCCAGGGAGAGCTGCTGAAAAACGGCCTTTAAAATATTCCATAGCCCAGAGGAACAGGAGAAGGCAAACTGAGTGTGCCACCCGATACAGAAGGCTCAACTACTGACGGTGGCACTCAGGGTTCCTCCCAAGAAGACCTCCAAGCAACTAAGCATCAATGCTGCAACAGCTGCCAGGCCCACAGAGACAACGAAGGACACTGGGCACAAGCCTGCCCCAACTCAGCAGCCACTGCCAGGGCCATGCCCGCAATGGGGAAAATGGGGATGCCTGGAGGATGACTGCGCTTCTTTGCAGAATCGAGGTAGGCCAGTCATGTGGCCCCCAGATCCCCCCAACCTGCCTCCAGATCTTCACTGACAGAACTCATCTGCCTGGCCCCCGAGGAGGACATCAGGCACCTCCAGGACTCCATCAGGCAGTTGGTGGGACAGGTTAACTCCCTAGCTGAGGTGGGGTTCCAAAAGGACTGGACCTGTTATTCCTAAAGGAAGGAGCTTATGCATGGCTGTAGGTGAGACTTGCGCTTTAGGTGAGACTTGCTGTCATCTTCATGCCAGTAATTCAGGAGGAATCAGGGATACTTTAGCTCTGGCTAAAGAAAAAGAAAAAAGCAAAAAAACAAAAAAAAGAAAGAAAAAGAGAAAGACGAAAGACAAGTGTCCTCTAACTGGTACAGGTCATTGTTCTCTGGATCCCCATGGCTCACCACCTGATAACAGCAACCGCTGTTTTGTACAGGGCTGCCATCTTGATGAGCTGTGACTCTGGCAGGAAGTTCCAGGAAGAGTTAATCACAAGGCTGTTCCAGGAAGAATTAACTGTAGAAAAACCCTCCCTACAAAACCTGGAATGTCTCAGTTAATGTTCTAGGCTTCCGTGACCACTTGCTTAATGCTTATCTGGCTCTGTAACTACTTGCTTTCACACCTGCAGGAACAAATATGTCATTCTCCTGTAATCTTGTACAACTGCCTGGTCTATCAGGATGTGGTTTTTACCTTTACAAGCCCCCGCAACAGGGGCTGTACTCTGTTGTTGAGCCATAAGAAAAGGAAACCTGTATGCTAATAAGGCATCCTTTTTCATCCGTAGTGATTGGTAGGTTTGATTGCCCATGTAACCGCCCATGTAACCGAACATTTATGCTAAATACAAGGCTTGAAAATAACGCAATGCGATAGGCTGTTAAGAAATGAGGAAGTGCACATGATTGGAGAGGGAACTGTATATAAGAGCACGCTTGCGCACTGTAAAGTGATTTCCCTGCTGCATTGAAGAAGAGCTGTAACACCAGAAGAAGCCGCCTGTAGACTCTTCTTGGCCCGATGGGGGTCCCGGTTTTGCCTTTAGGATCTCCATTGCATCGCACCGGGGACCTGGGTTGGGGAAAGCCACGCACCCAATCTCTCCTGAGCTCCCCTCCCCGTGGCCGAGGACAGGGGTAATCACAAGGAGGAAGAGGAGCACTGACCTGTGTCTGTGACAGCCACGAGGGGACGTGACACTCTTTCAATCCAGAGAGCACAGTTGTTGGCCAGCTAAATAAAATTCAACTGATTCAGAGCTACTGGAGCCTGAGTGGTCCTTCCCAGGGGTCCTGACACAAACAATGGGGTGGGATGTCCCCATCCTATTTTAATTCCTCGATGTGGAATATCATGAAATTCAGAGTGTAAACTTGGTCTTTTTATTGTGAAAAATTTCAAACATTCCTCCAGCTGACACTCGTATGCCCCGACCTCCACCCACCTTCCTCCTGAGGCAGACACTCAGAGCTGGGGGCGACTTTCCCAGAACTACCCAAACAGGCCTTACTCAGAGGAATACTATGTTTGTTTGACAAGGAGTCTGGATGTGTAACCAAGGCTGGCCTCCAACTCCAAGGGATCCTCCTGCCTCAGTTTACCAAATGTTGGGATTTTAGGTATGTATCCTTGTGGTGGTTTGAATGAGAATGTCCCCCACAGACTCCAAGCATTTGATGAATTTGTCCCCAGTTGGTGGTGCTGTTTTGGGAGGTCTTAGTGGTCATGCTGGAGGAAGCTCGTCTCTGGGGGCGGGCTTAGAGAGTTCTCTAGCTTTGACTCTAGTCACCTCTGCTGCCACGCCGCCCCACCATAATGGACTGTTGCTCCTTTGGAACCAGAAACTAAATAAACTCTTCCTTTGATAAGTTCCCTTGGCCAGTGTTTCTGATACAGCCACAGAGAAGTGACTAACCCAGTAACTGGCACCAGAGCGTGGGCTGTTGGCTGTGAAGAACACTTCCATGTGGGTTTTTGGTGGAATGTGAAAGACTTTGGAAGTGTGGATTAGAAAAGTAGTTGGTTGCTGTCAGCAGAGCTTATCAGGCCATTTCTGGAAGAAAGCAGTGCTGAGAACATTGTAGTTCCTAGAGGGAATAAGGACTGGAGAATCAATTGGAATATTTTGGCAAAGAGTCTGGCGGGAGTCTGCCCATAGCCAAAAAGATTCTCTGAAATTAATTTGAAAAGCAATGGACTAATTTCTTTGTTGAAGACATTTCAAGGCAGCCTAATGTAGCATGGCAGTTAATGGTGAACATTTTGATCTACAGTGAAAAAGAACAAGTGGGGCAGAAAGAAAATCAGAATGTACAGCTTGGATTGAAAAAAGAGCTCAAGAAAATTCATGTTGGAGCCAAGGCTCCTGCTGGAGGAGAGGATCTCTTCCACAAGGAGATCAAAGCGGTTAAGGAGAGGTCTAGAAGTTTGCACTCAAACCATGGAGAGAGTGCCTCCAGGCAAGATCACACCCAGCTGAGCCTCCCACTGACCAAAGGAAAATGTTGCAAAGGCTTTCTTCCAGAAAACCACTGAAGAGAAAAGCTTTGAAAGTGTTGTTTATCTGGTGCTGGCTTCAGAGGCTGGAAAGATGCCAGAGTGAAGGGGTCATAGGTTCTTCCTCTCCGGTTTCGGAGAACTGCCAAGCCCAGGGAGCGCATGGCAGAGGCGTCCTTGCATGAAGAAGGCCCTGATTAGGCCTAGAGGTACTGATAGGCCATTTTTTGGAGCTGTGAAGGTGAAGTCTGGTTGGCAGTGGAGACACCAAGAAGACGTCCGTGATGTCAGAGCTGAGAGACATCTGCCAAGGGATGTCTCTGCCAACTGCATACAGGGAGTGGTACCAGCCCAAGCTGGAGGAGTTGAGCCGTCTGAGCCCATTGGAAGTGAAGTCCCACAAGTCGAACGTGGAGCTGCCGGGTTTGGTGTTTGCCCTGCTGGTTTGGGTCTTGTTTTGGTCCGGTATTTCCTCAGTATGCCTCTATTTCTCTATTTTGGAATGGGAATATGTATTCAGTACCATTTTATGTTGGGAGTATGTCATTTGTCTTTTGATTTTATGGGGGCTTAGAGCTAAGAGATTGCCTTGAGTTTCAAAAGAGACCGGACCGTGGACTTTTGATAGCATTGAGACTGATGAAGACTATGGGACTTTCAAGGTTGGACTAGATGCATTTTGCATTTTACATGGTCGTGAGCCTGTGGGCCGGGAGTGGAATGTGGTGGTTTGATGAGAACGTCCCCCATAGGCTCCAAGTATTTGAAGATTTTTGTCCCCAACTGATGGCACTGTTTTGGGAGGTCTTAGAAGGTATGGCCATACTGGAGGAAGTACGTCACTGGGGATGAGCTTAGAGAGTTCTTAAGCCTTGCTGGTCTCCAGTCACCCTCTGCTTCCTGTGCCTGCTTAAAGATGAGAGGGCTTAGCGTCTGTGTCTACTCCAGCCACCTCTTCCACCATTCTGGACTCTAGCCCCTTTGGAATAGTAAGCTAAATAAACTCTTTCATAAGTTCCTTTGGTCAGTGTTTCTATCACAGCAAAAGAAAACAAACTAATACAATCCCCATGCCAGACTGAAAGTTAATTCCTGTTTATTTATTTATAGACAGAGTCTCATGTATCCCAGGCTGTCCTGAAACTGGACGTGTAGCGATGACCTTGAACTTCTGACCCTCCTGCCTCCACCCCCCACTGCCAGAATGACTGGTGGGTCACTCACACTGGTGAAACGTTAATATTCAGAGGCCAGGCATGGTGGCATATGCCTTTAATCTCAGCACTCAGGAGGCAGAGGCAGGTGGATCTCTGTGAGATCCAGGCCAGCCTGGTCTGGATAGCAAGTTCCAGATCAGCTGGGGCTATAGGGAGATCCTGTTCCAAAACAAAACACAACAAAAATCCCCCCCAAATTCATACATTAGAATACACAGGGGCTCGAGAGATGGCTCAGCAGTTAAGAGCAACAGCTACTCTTGCAGAGGGCTTGGGTTTGATTCCCAGTACCTACTTGGTGGCTAACAACTCCAGTTCCAGGTGCTGCAACACCTTCTGATCTCAGTGGGCATTGCTCATACACATAAAATAAGAATAATACAATATATATAGGAAAAGAATATTCAACACTAGGGTTTGGAAAGGTTTCCATGGAGATAGAAGCTGGCCCTGCCTCTAGAGTATTTGCTCAACAGATGGTGAATGGCTTCAACTTCCTGTCAGCTCTACGATGTCGTTTTACAGGAGTCTTATCTGAAGTCAAGTTGTCCTCAAATTTAAGAGGACATCAGGAGCCGTGTTGAACCCCTGCCTGGTGCCGAGGGTTTGAGGCGGAAGGATTACTGCGAGTTTATAGCTGGCATGGGCTACATAGTGGGTTTGAGATTGGCCTGGAACTTGGTCTGCCTAGCAAGGCCCCCGTCTCAAAAAATAGAAAAATGGGCTTGGTTGGATGGCTCAGCGGGCAGTTGCTTTCGCCAAGTGGGACAGAGAGAACAGACTCCCCCAGGTTGTCCTCCACAGCTCCACATACAAAAACAAATTTAAAAAATTTTTTTAAAGTTTTAAAAATTACATTTATTTATTGTGTGTGCACGTGTTTGTGATAGTCAGAGGGTAACATAATTGTGGGACCGGGAGCTGGAACTCGATCCTCATGCTTATCAGCATCTAGCCGGCCCCTTAAAATGTAATTCAGAACGAACGGAAATAAACATGTAACCTAGGAAACGGAGGCTGACATCATTCTGTGTCTCCAGCAGCTGGGTCTGCGAAGTGGTAGAATTCAGACAAAACGGACCTTAAGTGCAAGGGCGATGCGGCCAGGCGGCTGTGGACCTTTAAGATCGGAGGGTGGGCGGGGTTTCCGGGGCCGCCTTTCCGATGACGTCACGTGGCGCTGCCATTTTTCTGTCGGTGGGAAAGTGGCGGTGGTCTTTAAAGGCGTAGTCTGAGCGGCCGGTCCCCGGGGTTCGGTGCAGGCCCAGGGATCTCTCCTTTAAGACGCGTCAGGGGCGGGACCCGGATGGACGACCCGTTTCTCCCCCCTCCCCCCCTGGAGATGCCTTTAAGGCGCGGCCGCGCCGCCGGCAGAAAAGCGACTTAAAGGCGACGCGTGGCGTGATGGCGGCGTTGCCCGGCCGCGGGCGGCGCCGACTCCTAGTGCTGCCTCTGCCGCTGCTGCTGCAGGTCCTACTGCCAACGTCCCCGGGCGGCCCTCGCGTGGTGGACGGATACTTCCCCGAGGAGCGCTGGAGTCCGGAGTCCCCGTTGCAGGCGCCGCGCGTGCTCATCGCGCTGCTGGCCCGGAACGCGGCGCCCGCGCTGCCCGCCACGCTGGGCGCCCTGGAGCGGCTGCGGCACCCGCGGGAGCGCACGGCGCTGTGGTGAGCGGGAGGCTCCCCGGGGCCTCAGCGAACACAGGAGACCAGAGAGTGCGCCCGGGGATCAGAGTGGGCACAGGGGACCAGAGTGCGCCCGGGGATCAGAGTGGGCACAGGGCACCAGAGAGTGCGCCCGGGGATCAGAGTGGGCACAGGGGACCAGAGAGTGCGCCCGGGGATCAGAGTGGGCACAGGGCACCAGAGAGTGCGCCCGGGGATCAGAGTGGGCACAGGGCACCAGAGTGCGCCCGGGGATCGGAGTGGGCACAGGGCACCAGAGAGTGCGCCCGGGGATCAGAGTGGGCACAGGGCACCAGAGAGTGCGCCCGGGGATCAGAGTGGGCACAGGGCACCAGAGAGTGCGCCCGGGGATCAGAGTGGGCACAGGGGACCAGAGTGGGCACAGGGCACCAGAGAGTGCGCCCGGGGATCAGAGTGGGCACAGGGCACCAGAGAGTGCGCCCGGGGATCAGAGTGGGCACAGGGGACCAGAGTGCGCCCGGGGATCAGAGTGGGCACAGGGGACCAGAGAGTGCGCCCGGGGATCAGAGTGGGCACAGGGCACCAGAGAGTGCGCCCGGGGATCAGAGTGGGCACAGGGGACCAGAGTGCGCCCGGGGATCAGAGTGGGCACAGGGCACCAGAGAGTGCGCCCGGGGATCACAGTGGGCACAGGGCACCAGAGTGCGCCCAGGGATCAGAGTGGGCACAGGGGACCAGAGAGTGCGCCCGGGGATCAGAGTGGGCACAGGGCACCAGAGAGTGCGCCCGGGGATCAGAGTGGGCACAGGGCACCAGAGAGTGCGCCCGGGGATCAGAGTGGGCACAGGGAATTAGAGCAGGTAAAAAGGGATCAGAGCGGTTGGAGGTTTGGAATCAAGAGTGCAAGGGGCACCAGAGCTGGCACCTGGGGACCAGAGCAGGTACAAGAGGACCAGAGTGGGCACCCAGGAGACTGGTTTCCACTCATGAGACCCAGTCATGCTCCTTGGGCATCTATCTGTGATGACCCTTCCCGCCATGGGCTGAATCCCTGTTGCACCATGGTGTCCTGGTCTGCTGTCCCCAGTGGGGTGTGGGGCCTTGAGCAACTGCCTCCCAGATCCATGTGTAAGTTGTCCCTCCATCATAAGCTGCATCCCCACAACCCAGAAACCCTCAGAATGGGCCAGACTGGGATGGCCAGACCTTTAGAGCACCTATTACAGTGCCAGCAGCTTGGGGTCAAGAGTTCCAGGTCCCTGACAGGCCAACAGAAAGATACTTCCCTGGCTCAGAACATAATTGGTTCCAGGGTGAGCCAGACTGCCATGTGACCAGCTGACATGGGGTAAGGAACTAGAAGGCTCCAAGGGAACATGGATTGACCCCTCACACAAGGGGACAAGAGCCCCAAAGAAGCCCCAAGCTGGGGACTTCTTGATTCCTGACAGCTTTCTTTTATGTATTTTTTTCTTTAAGTAAGAGTCTCCCAGGGTAGCCTGGACCCACCTGGAACTCACACCAGTGGTTTCCAAATTAGCAAGTCCCATTTACCTTGTGACCCAGTGAGCTGGCTGCTGTCCTCACTGCCTTGTTACGGATGGAGAAACAGGCACAGTATCATAGTGGGTCGGGGGAGCTACTGAGTCTGGATAGAAAGCCTGGGTGTTCCCGCTGCCCTGAGCATTCGTTTGTGCCTGCAGGGTGGCCACGGATCACAACAGTGACAACACTTCAGCCATCCTTCGAGAATGGCTGGTGGCTGTGAAAGGTTTATACCACTCCGTGGAGTGGCGGCCAGCGGAGGAGCCCAGGTGAGCCTCGGCCTGTCCACAGCAGCCCAGTCTGAGCAGGCTGTGCCCTGACTCCCCTTCACCCTGTACAGAACTTGGCCCTGACTCCAGCCTAAAGAGGCAGCATAGGGCTGTCGCTCCAGCCTCAGTGTCATCAGCAGACCCTGGTCATCTGGCCAGACCTTTGTCCCCATCATCCCTCACTTCTTTGTCCCGCCTTGGGCACAAATTCCTGCCACACCTCCATGTGGAATTCCTTTTGTTCTTTATGTGTCTAGCGACCACCCATTGCTGCTCTGGATCCTGCAGTCACTCCCTTGCCTGTTCAGTCTTACTCTGTAGCTTAGGCTGGCCTGGAACTTGCCATCCTCCTGCCTCAGCAGGATCACAGGCACACATTGCCATGTACTGCTGGCTCAGAGAGAGTCCTCGGGACAGCAGCCGGGCCGTGGCTAAGCTTTCTACTGGCCTCTCATCTGGCCTCTAGCTTTCTGCCTCTGGGCCTTTGCATGTGCCCAGGACGCTCTGCCTTGTGCTCTTATCTCTCTCTCTCTCTCATTGGCAACCATGAGACCCGTAGGGCTACAGTGCCCTGTGCCCCCTGTATCACAGCCCCCTCCTTACAGTTCCTACCCAGACGAGGAAGGCCCCAAACACTGGTCTGACTCCCGATATGAGCACGTCATGAAGTTGCGCCAGGCGGCCCTGAAGTCAGCTCGGGACATGTGGGCAGATTACATACTGGTGAGTCTCTGAGACCAGGAAGCTGCGGTGTCCTGAGGGAGGACAAGATGGGTAAAGACTGGAGCTGCTGACAACCCCATTTTCAGGAGGGTAAACTGAGGACCAAAAAAAAAGGATAAGAGACTGGCTGTAGCTGTAGCTCAGTTGGTAAAGTGCTTGTAGCTCAGTTGGTTGAGTTTGCCTGGCAGGCATGAAGCCCTGGGTTCTATCCCCAGCACTGCATAAACCAGGTTTGGAGGTTCATGAGGAGACATGGTGACGCCCAGATGCTGAGACTGGACTTCCAGTTCCTCTTCCCTGTCCAGTGGCCGCCGGGGGGACAGCTGGGACTGGAGTTCAGTGTGAGATAGCCCTGCTCTGTGGGGCCTAAGACAGAGGGTAGTGAAGTACAAACCAGCCTGGGCTACAGAGCAAGATCACTTCACAGAGTATGATGATGAGACTGGAGAGATGGCTCGGTGGTTAAGAGTACTGCTTACTCTTACAGAGGACCCAGGTTCAGTTCCCAGCTCCCACACGGCAGCTAACAGCCATCAGTAACTCCAGGGGATCTGATTCCTCTGGCTTTCACAGTCATTGCATGCACACACATACACACACACGCACGCACACACATGCATGCACGCACACACATAAATCTTTAAAGATTTGTTTCTTTTTAAAATGTTTTTCAGTTATGTTTCTGTGTGTGTCTGTGTGTCTGAGCGTGTCTGTGTGTCTGAGTGCACCCGGTTGTACAGGGCTGGCAGAGGCCAGAGAGGCTGGGACGGCACAGGGAGCTTTTCTTCTTCTCTATTGCACTTATTTGTTCATGTATTTATGCGGTGTGGGTGGGTAATACTGTCCTTGTGGAGGTCAGAGGACAGCTTGCAGGAGTCCGCTCTCTCCTTCCACCATTTGGGGACCTGAGGATTAAAGACAAACCATCTTGTCAGCCTGTCCACTGGGGTATTCACAGTGTGGTCTGTGTGGAGAAGGGCAGGTGAGATCAGGGCGCTGTGGGCCTGGACTGGCCTGAGCCCCATAGGGAGGACCAAGCAACTCCTAGGTGGGAAATCAGGCTCCTCAGCAGCCCTTTGGGCTGGAGCCTTTATCAGCCCATTTTACAGGTGAAAAAGAAAACAGCTTGTCAGGTGTGGTTGAGGGTCTCAGAGCAGACCTTCAAGGGGTGGACTGGGTATATTCTGGAACCTTCCGGAGCTTTCTGGAACAGAGCTGCCATGTCCTCTTCCCAGGTGTTTTCTGTGGTTTGAGGTTGGCTCTTCTCACTTTCCTCTCCTCAGCAAACTGAGACGCCTTCACCGTGAACTCAAAACAGCTTTTGTAGAAAACTATGGTATTGGTGTTACAGGACTTTAGAGCAACGTAGCAGAGTGTGCAATCGCTTCTCTGGAGTTTCAGGGTTGTTATCAGAGCTCCTTATTTTTCCCATTACACAGAAGGCATGGGTGTTATCTGCAGGGAGAACAGAGAAAAAACTTAGGGAAGAAAGAGAAAGCCCCCTTGTCTGCAGGTCCACTGCGTCCCCCTTGTCTGCAGGTCCACTGCGCAGCTGTTTAGTTAACTGAGGTGCAGTTTTCCTCACATGGAATCAACCGTGTCAGTGCGCAGTCTGATTCGGTGGCGTGTGGCACATCCATTATGTGGTATAACGATCACCTCTTATTCCAGAGCATTCCACCACTTCCCAGAGGTGCCCCATCCCCTCTCAACAGTCTCTCCCATCCCTCCCTGGACCCTGGAAGCCCCTGATCTGCTTTCTGTCTCTGTGGATCAGCCTGTTCTGGGTTGTTCTTGTCCTGGGACCACATAGTGGGGCCCTTTCATCTGACTCCTGTCATTCAGGGTTATGTTTTCAAGGTTCACCCTCTTTATCCCAGGAATTAGTTTTCCATGCCTTTTCATGGTTGGGTAATATTCCAGTGTGGCTAGCCTGTGTGTTGACAGGCATTTGTATATTTCCACCTTTGAACTCTTATGCCCAGTGCCACTGTGAACATCTGCACGAGGTGTCTGAACCTGGCTTTCCATTCATCCCCAGGGCTGAAATTTTAATGTATCTCTCTCTGTTTAACTTTTGGGGGTCTGGGAGGGGAGGTCACATGACCTGTCCCCAAGAGCAGCTGCCTCAGTCCCCAGGGAGGTAGCCCCAGGCTCTGCTCCCAGGAGGCAGTCTGGGGCTGACCCCAGTGTTCTTAAAATGCCCCTCTAGTAACAGAATGTGGATCTGAGGAGAGTCAGCTTCCGGGTCGCCCTACAGGATTTTTGTGTCATTGGGATGGGACCCAGGCCTCAGTACCTGCCACGCCCTGTAAGGGCCAGTGGTCACCAAGCCACGCCCCATAAGGGCCAGGGCCACTAAGCTTTTACTTCTGTCTGCTCGGTTGCTATTTCTTTGAGACAGTCTCTCACTGGGGCTATAGCCAGGGAGCCTCAGACATCCTGCTTTTTCCACCACCACAACGCTGGGGTCGCAGTGCTGCGTCACACCCGGCTTTGAACTCACGTACGACACTCTTACCTGCTAAGCTGTCTCCCCAACCGTAGTTACCAATTTTTAAAATCCACCTTCACATGCTGGGTGTGGAGGCACACATTGTCATCCCAGCCTCAGGAGGAGGTCAGGGCCATTCTTGTCTACAAAAGGATTTTGAGACCAGCCTGGGCTATGTGAGGCCCCATCAAAAACAAACAAACCCCAAAAGTCCCCCAATTCCCCCCCTCTGGGGGGGCCAGCTCAGTATGCAGGAAACAGTGCTTTTCTAGAGGCCTGTATGGTCATGGGCTGTCCACAGAGATGACCCCACTGGGCCCCTAAGAGTGGCCGTCTGTGTGATCGTCCTCACTGCTGCTTGGCATATTTCTTTGTGAATCTGGTGCACACCTGTACCTGTGTATTTGCGGTGTCCACATGCACGTGCACGTTCCTGTGTGTGTTTGCCGTGTGCACGTGCACGTTCCTGTGTGTGTTTGCTGTGTGCACGTGTACACACCTGTTGCATAAATTTATTCTCCACACCTTAGCAGGTGGGATCTGGCTCATCCAGTTGGATAAACGGAATCTGATTTTCTGTTTAGAAAAGGTTTATTTATTTACAAGGTCTACAAACTCGCTGAACAAGCGCGGCTCGTCCGCCTGCTGTCTGCGACTGCCGGTGCCTGGGCGCGGGTCTCTTAGTCCGTGTCACTCACGTGATCCATGAGATGGCGGGGGGCATAGCATGCCGTCTACTGGGTTCGTGGGCCCAGGACCACAGCGTTTTTCTTCCCACGTGGATCTTAGCCATCTCCACTTCTCTCTCCAGCTTGCAGCCATATTGGTTCTTCTCACTCCCCCCTTCCTCCCTTATTGGTCAGAGGGTGGGACTTGCCATGGAATGAACCAATAAGAAACAAAAACTGCAGAGGGACAGTTCCCTATGGCTATACAGCACCTGTGTGGCCAGAAACCAGGTCGGGCATCTCCCTCAGCCACTCTCCACCTTTTTTTTTTTTCTTTTTGTCTTGTTTTTATTTTCTGTGTTTGAGGGTTTTGTCTGCATGTGTGTAAGTGCACCATGTTGTACAATGCCTATGGAGGCCAGAAGAGGATGTCAGATCCCTTGGAACTGGAATTATGGATGGTTGTGGGTACCTTGTGAGTGCTGGGAACCAAACATGGGTCCTGTTAAACAGCAGCTGGTGCTCTTAACTGCCAAGCCAGCTCATTTGTTTTTGTCTTCTTGAGACAGGGTCTCCCTGTAGCCCCAGCTGGCCTGGAACTCCCTATGAAGGCCAGGCTGGCCTCGATCTCCCAGAGAGCCTCCTGCCTCTGCCTCCTGAGCGCTGGGATTAAAGGTGTGTGCCACCGTGCCTTAGCCTCTGCTTTGCTTTTGAGACTAGGTTTCACTGAACCTGGAGCTCACTGATCTGGCCATGCTCGATGGCCCAGGAGTCCCAGGAGTCCCCGTCCAGTCTCGCCAGTGATGAGATTTCAGGCACTCCGCCACTACGGCTCTTTATGTGGGTGCTGGGGTGCTGCTCACGTCCTCATGTATTGACTGCAAATCTTCACCTCTGAGCCATGTCCCCAGCCTCACTTTTCAGTCTCTGGGACCCCCACATTCCACCCAGGATCCTGATAGCATGTGAATCTTCTGCAGTTTGTGGACAGTGACAACCTTATCACCAACCCTGACATGCTGAGCCTGCTCATCGCAGAAAACAAGACCGTGGTGGCCCCAATGCTGGACTCCCGCGCGGCATACTCCAATTTCTGGTGTGGCATGACTTCTCAGGTATGATGGGGACCTGAGCGGGGTGGGCCAAGTGCTAGACCAGAACCGGCACCTGCAGGTGATCCCCTGACAAGCAGCAGGGTACGGTCTCCTTCGTTAGAGAGGGAGCCACTGGCCTATATTCACACAGCTGCAATTAGGAAATGACTGGGCCTGGGTGGGCCTGCAGGCATGGCCTGATCCAGGTGCAGCATCAGACAGCTAGAGGGCTGACCAGCTGATTCTGCCATGTCTACTCCAATTGAGGGATCTGCAGATCCCTCCCTGTCCCTGAATGAATGCCTGATTGACCAGGCCTGGTTCCAAATCCCACTCCAAGTTTGAGTCTGGGGTGGAAGGTAAAGGCAGGGGAGCGGACAGGAGCCGGGGACTAGGTGTTTCAGGGGTCTTGAATGCTTAGCCAGTTCTGGGCTGCAACATAGGCCCTGTCATCTCAGGATTTGGGAACCTGAGGCAGGAGGTATGCCATGAGTGAACCTAGCCTGGGCTGCCCAGCTGGATCATGGAGCTCTGGGGGTGTGGCTCTTGAGCGCCACCCAGCCCTCACCTCATGCACAGGGCTACTACAAGCGCACTCCCGCCTACATCCCCATCCGCAAGCGGGACCGCAGGGGCTGCTTTGCTGTTCCCATGGTCCACTCCACCTTCCTCATCGACCTACGCAAGTCTGCGTCCAGGAACCTGGCCTTCTACCCACCGCATCCCGACTATACCTGGTCCTTTGATGACATCATCGTCTTTGCCTTCTCCTGCAAGCAGGCAGGTGAGCACAGCCAGGTGCCAATGCCATGTGGATCCACACTGAGCAAGTCTAAAGAGGGCCAGGATTCCGGGAGCAGATGGGCTTTAGGCACAGCTGTGTCCTGGCATCCAGCAGCCGTCCTGGGAGTTAGCACCTCTGCATCCCAGCTGCCTTGATGGGCTCTACCCCAGCTCTTTAAGCCCTGTTGACTGTCGTGTGTGGTGGTTCCAGCTTGTGATCCTGGGTATTGGGAGACTGAAACAGGAGGATTGTAAATTTGAGGTCAGCTTAGGTCACACAGTGGAAGCCTGTCTCAAACAGCAACCAAAGGCTGTGTCCGGATGTATTTCTTTGCATATGTGTGTGTGAGTGTGCTTGTCTGGTGGTGTGTGCATGTGTGTGGAGTGTGGAGGTCAGAGCACAGCTTGCAGGACTTAGCTCTCTTCCCCCGTGAGGCTCCCAAGATCGAGCTCGGGTCATCAGGCTTGGAGGCTCTTTTCCTGCTGAACCATCTTGCTGGCTCTGAAATTTCCCATTTAATGTTCTCAGACTACAGCTGGCTGGAAAGCTAAAAGCCCAGGACGTGAGACCCAGGGGCAGACAGAAGTCAGGGCCAGAAAACAGCTTGTATTTTATTTTGATTTTGGGACAGGGCCTCCCTTATCCGCACCGTAGCTGGCCTGGGGATCGCGGTGCAGGCCAGGCTGCAGTGTGCGCCTCCACACCGAGTTTTCTGTATTTTTAAAGAGTGGGGCTCAGAATTGAGATGAAGAATGGGAATTATGTTGGGCCTGGTGGTTTAATCCAGTACTTGGGAGGCAGAGGCAGGTGGTTCTCTGTGAGTTCAAGACCAGCCTGGTCTACATAGTGAGTTCCAGTCCAGCTGAGGCTACAGGGAGACCCTGTCTGAAAAAACCAAAAAAAAAAAAAAAAAAAAAGGATGGTAATTTGAGACATGGTTTCTTATAGCTTCTTATAGCCCAGGCTGGCTCAGACTTGTTTGTTATGTAGCTGAGGCTGACCTCAGACTTTGGATCCCCCTGCCTCCATCTCCTGAGCGCTGGGGTGGCCGCCTGACTCTCCCCCGTCATCACTGAGCGCTGGGGTGGCCGCCTGACTCTCCCCCATCATCACTGAGCGCTGGGATGGCCGCCTGACTCCCCCGTCATCACTGAGTGCTGGGGTGGCCGCCTGACTCTCCCCCGTCATCACTGAGCGCTGGGGTGGCTGCCTGACTCCCCCGTCATCACTGAGCGCTGGGGTGGCCGCCTGACTCTCCCCCGTCATCACTGAGCGCTGGGGTGGCCGCCTGACTCCCCCGTCATCACTTGCAGAGGTACAGATGTTCGTGTGCAATAGAGAGGTTTACGGCTTCCTGCCCGTGCCGCTTCGCGCCCACAGCTCCCTGCAGGACGAGGCAGAGAGCTTCATGCATGTGCAGCTGGAGGTCATGGGTGAGTCTCCCTGTGTCCCAGCTGCATAAATGCCAATGTTGAGTGTGAGTGTGGTAACCTGTGTCTCTGCCGTCAAAGGGCACTGACCCGTGACTGTGGGCATCACAGGGCCTTCCTGGAGGAGTGGCGCAGTGCGGTGGACAGGAGTTCACACGCTCAGGAAGGCGCCCAGCAGCATGTCCAGAAGTGGGAGGTTGGAGGAATCATGAACTTGGGGTGTGGGTCATGCCCATGAGGCCCAGGTGTGCATGTGGAGTGGCCACAGGGGCAGCTGGAGGTCTTTCCGGAGGGCAGTCAGATCTACAGAGGGACAGCCTGGTTTCACTTATCAAATTCATATGCCCTGGCCTGCTGGAACAGGATGAAACCAGTCATGCTGCCCTGTGTTGCCCCAACCCCAGCACCACACTATTTAAAGTTTGTGCGGGACGTGGAGGACATATACCAGGAATGCACACAGATCTTGAAGCTCAGGTGCTGCTAGGGAGAGTCTGCTCCGGGTCCAGGTTCTACCCTCCACCCCACTAAGTCAGTCAGTGATTCAGACAGACAGTTGTGAGTCAGTCAGACGGTCAGTCAGTGACTCAGTCCTATATTTGGTGGCCAGCAGCCATCCTTGGAGCTAGCTCCCGACCAAGAGGCTCCTGGGGTTCTAGGAGGTGCCCCTGGCCAGGTTACTCCCCACCCGAGCCTCATCCTGCTTCAGACAGCTTCCGCAGAACCCCACAAGGCGACAGCTGCCTAGACTGGGCCTGGTCTACCTTCCCTGTTAGCAGGTGAAGTGGTGCCCCCGGTGGCCAAGGCTGGAACGGCATGTGGCACCTTGCCCGGTGAGACTTGTGAGGTGTCTTTGGTGGCATCGAAGCCTTGTCTTGGCTGCGCTGTGGGAGGCAGGTCTCTGCCTGACCCCTGACCCCGGGCCTCGAGAGGCTGCTCCATATGACTGGTAAAAACTTGAGCCACTGTATGTGGCACATGTGACACTGGTACTCAAGAGGCTGAGGCAGGATAGTGGTGAGTCATGGGCCAGCCTGGGCTACAGCTTGAGCCCACAGCTCAGAAGACTGTGCTTCGGAGTGGCATTGCTGGGATTCCTGAGGGTTGGAGCACCCGTGAAGCCTTTAGGGGTGTGGTCGAAGCCTGGGTGACCTGTGTGAATTGTCAGTGTGTTTCTGAAATATCTGTGGTTCTGGATGATGAAAGCTGAGGCGGGTCAGGAGCACACACTCACACTGCTGGGACCATTGCTTTGTTATTGTGTGACTCTTAAGTACTCGATCTACCAAGCCCTGTGCTGGGCATTGGGATCGCAGTGTGAGTGAACAGATCCCACATCCTGCCCAAGGTGGACACCTGGGCCTGGGAGGGAGGAGGGGAGGACCCGGGTCTTGGTGCTCAGGCCTTGAGACTTGGGGGTCAGTCAGAGGCCTGCAGGCTCCCTGTCTGCCCCCAGGGCATCACAGTTAGGTGTCAGGTGGGGTGTCCTGGGGCTGAGAGTGGGCCACCTGGGCGCAGGTGCCAGGGCCCGACCTGGGGTGGCGAATGAGGGGCCTGGCCACCCAGAGGTCCCATGAACCCCCAGTGATCCTGCTTTTCACCCGCAGTGAAGCATCCTCCAGTACAGCTGTCTCGCTTTATCCCGGCACCCAGCAAGACTGCAGACAAGATGGGCTTTGACGAGGTGCGCCGGTCCGGGGGTGGAACGGGGGCTGGAGGACGCTGGAGGCCGGCACGTGCGGGCCGGGTCTCACCCAGACTGTGCCGCAGGTCTTCATGATCAACCTAAGGCGCAGACGGGATCGCCGGGAGCGCATGCTGCGTGCGCTGCATGAGCAGGAGATCGAGTGTCGGCTCATGGACGCCGTGGACGGCAAGTGCGTCCTTCGGAGCTGTGTGTGCGCTCAGGAGTGGGAATGTGAGTGTGTGTGCAAGTGGGAATGCGAGTGTGCACGTGTGTCAGTGTGCAAGTGTGTGGTGTGCAAGTGTGTGGTGTGCGTGTGTGTGTGTGTGTGTACTTGGAGTATGGAAGAGATGAACTGACCCCGGGGGAGGAGAGCCTCAGTGTAGACAATTGCTGGGAATGAGTGTGGACCCGGAGGCCCTTCTCCCAGAAGGCGGCTGTCAGACCATGCAGCCGGCATGTGCTGGGGCCCCACAGGGTACGCACCACTCACAGGATGGAGCTTGCTGAGCTAGACTAGAGCAGAGCTAGACTGCCTTCTGCTGACCCCTTCTCCCCCCCTCTTTCCCCCTCCTCCCCCTCCCCCCCCCCTCCTCCCCCCTCCTCCCCCTCCTCACCCTCTTCCCCCCTCCTCTCCCTCCTCCCCACTCTTCTCCCTCCTCCCCTCCCTCCTCCCCTCCTCTCCCTCCTCCCCCTCCTCCCCCGTCCTCTGCCTCCTCCTCCCCCTCCTCTCCCTCCTCCCCTTCCTCCTCCCTCTCCTTTCCCTCCTCTCCCTCCTCCCTCCTCCCTCTTCTCTTCTGCCCTGGCAGAGCCATGAACACCAGCCAGGTGGAGGCCCTTGGCATCCAGATGCTGCCTGGTTACCGGGACCCCTACCATGGGCGGCCACTCACCAAGGGTGAGCTGGGCTGCTTCCTCAGCCACTACAACATCTGGAAGGAGGTGGGTGCTCCGGGTCGGGTCTCTCCAGGGCAGCATAGGGCCCGTGGCTATGATTTGTTGACTGCCTCCTGAGCTGTCTCTGGGACACAGCACCTTTGAGTGGGCAGTTGCTGCCCTTCGTGACCCAGATGGACCCCTGGCTGGGGGTCGGTCACTGCCAGATGTGACTTCCTTGTCCCAGCCTGTTGCTGGTATTACCGGCACAGGGACCCACAGGCGGAGGCCTGATCGGGTGAGAGCTTCAGGGTGTGGCGCACGGAAGAGAGATGTGCGTATCCACACTGATGGGCACTGGCGGGAGCGGCCCTCCTCTCCTGAGACTGCTCATGGGTTCCGTTATCGCCACGGGCGAGAGTGAGGCCCTCCTGGACGGGGCGTCCGTCGGAGATGGAGGGATGACAGGCCACCTGCCTGTTCCTGCCAGGAGGAAGCTGTTCTGTGTCAGGCACAGATGGGCCAAGGTCCTGGGCGTGGGAGGAGGAGAACCATGTGGCCGGCACGGCGGTCTGCGTGCGGGAGGGCAGGTGAAAGTGGCATTTCCTTTCAAGCCACGAGCTGTGCGGCTCCTCCCTCAGGTGGTGGACCACGGACTGCAGAAATCACTGGTATTTGAGGACGACCTGCGTTTTGAGATCTTCTTCAAGAGGCGCCTGATGAACCTCATGCAGGATGTGGAGCGTGAAGGGCTGGACTGGGACCTGATGTGAGTGGGGTCTGGCAGCGCGGACAGGCTGGGCTGGTGCGCAGCCCAGAGCTGTGGTGTTCTGGGCCTTTTCCCTTCTCTCCAGGCCCGGCCCCATTCCGAACTGGGAGGGACGGTGACGCAGCACAGACTTAGTGCCATGGGTCTGCGGTTGTGGTTGAAGATAATAAATGTGGCCTGGAGTATGGCCAAAAGGCTCATGGGTGCCAGGCCTAGTGTCCCCAGGATAGGTTTTCAGAAAGGTGACCCCAAAGACCGGTGTCCTGTCAAGTTTTAGGTGTGGTCAAGGTTTGGAGTCGTGTCCGGGTGTGGCCGTGATTGGACTTGGGAGTATGTGGGTATGGCAGTCGGGGACCTGGACGCCAACTGGGAGTGCTCCTGGCTTTCAGGGGTGCAAGAGACACAGGTGTCTCCCGTGGGAGGTTCTGGGTCTAGGGCCTGAACCGCAAACCAGCTCTGGATGCACGTGAGGTCGGGGTATTTAGGGAACCCTCCTCTGGAGCCTTGCGCAGGTAGTCTTGTCTGACCCGCACCCGTCCCGGGCTCCTCCCCTTCACATTCCCTCCCGTGGTCAGACACAAGTCTTGGTTCTGGACACATGGCTCCAGGCTCCGGGCCGTGTTGTTAGCGTGAAGGTGAACTGCACCTTCGTCCCTGATCGCCCTGCTGAGCTCCACACCTCACAGCTCTGAGAACACTGAGCAGCTTCAGCCTGAAAGAAAATCCCAGTGACCCTGTTCCACAGTGACCTGAACATCCTGCAGCTTCCTAACACCTTTAGAAAAAAATTAATATTGCTGGGCTATGGGTACAGAGCTGTGGCCCCAGCACTCGGGAAGCTGAGGCCGGAGGACTGCCATGAGTTTGAAATGTCAGGGGCTCTGTAGTGAGCACTAGGTGTGCAGCAAGACCCTGACTCAAAACTGACAAACTGCTGAGCTTGATGGCACACACCTGTAACCCAGCATTCAGGCGGCAGAGGCAGGAGGATTACAAGTTCAAGGGCAGCCTGGTCTGCGTGGTGAGACCGTCTCAGATAAACGGAAACAAGAGAAGTCAGATTAGTCCGCTGCCCTTGACGCCAGCCGCGCTGCGTCCCCGGGCTCCCCGCACCCCATTACGCGGCGCCGCCGCCTCGGGGCCCTGTGGAGCGACCTGGTCCTCCTCAGTTTCCCATGCCCAGCCCTACCCCTGGCTTTCTGTGTCAGCATTCTCTGGGGGTGGAAGGCGTGTAACAAGACTGATTGTGCGTTCCAGCTACGTGGGCCGGAAACGCATGCAGGTGGAGCACCCGGAAAAGGCTGTGCCTCGTGTGAGGAACCTGGTGGAGGCTGACTATTCCTACTGGACCCTGGCCTATGTGATCTCCCTGCAAGGCGCCCGCAAGCTGCTCGACGCCAAGCCACTGGCCAAAATGCTGCCCGTTGATGAGTTTCTGCCCGTTATGTTCGACAAGCACCCGGTGTAAGGGGGCCGGTGGGAGCAGGTTGGGACCCTGAGGTCTGAGTTCTGCAAGGTCGGGGCATGGGACTTTGGAGTGGGAGGTGGAAAAGAAGGGAGCAGAGGAAGAGGGGTCTCGGCAGGCTCAAGGGAGGGTCCCCCACTTCCTCACTCCTGTCCTCCCCCAGGTCGGAGTACAAAGCTCACTTCTCTCCCCGCAACCTGCGTGCCTTTTCTGTGGAGCCCCTTCTCATCTACCCCACGCACTACACGGGGGATGACGGTTATGTGAGTGATACCGAGACCTCGGTTGTCTGGAACAATGAACAGGTTAAAACCGACTGGGACCGGGCCAAGTCCCAGAAGATGCGGGAACAGCAGGCATTGAGCCGCGAGGCCGAGAACTCAGACGTGCTCCAGTCCCCGTTGGACAGCACCGCCCGGGATGAGCTCTGACTCTGCAAGCCTAACCTTCACGTGCTTGCTAGGAACTGCAGGGGAGACCTGCGTGCGGGGCGCTTTCCGGCAAGGTCTTCTTGTTCAGCAGCCACCACACAGGCAGCATTGATAGTGTTTACTGTATGCCATGAACAGGGCTGGCCACCGGGAGATTTGGGCAGGAACAAGCTTTCATCTGTTTATGTGTCCAAACATATTAAGCACCTACAGTGTACCAGGTCCTGAGTTAAAAGAGGCACGATGATTCTCTTTATCAGCTACTGATTGATCATCAGGCATTTATCGATCAGATTAAGAATCAGGTACTAGGGATACATACTTGCTTTTAAATCCATTCAAGTATTTATTGAGTGCCTACTGTGCGTCAGGTATCCTTCTAGGCTCTGGGAATACCAAAATAAGACACCATTCATTCATTCAGACACATCAAGCACCTACTGTGTGCCAAGTACTTGTGGCACATTGATGAGTTGAGTGCCTATTGTGTGTCAGGAGCTGAGCTAGGTGCTGGGCATAGAGGTAAGCACAATATACGTCACTTTGATGAATTTCTCCTTACATTGAATACTGATATGCCCAGACAGTTGCATCAGCGTTTATAATTCACCTCATATGCCGGGTTCCATGCCAGGTGCTGCCACACGGAAATGAACAAAATCGATGGCTTCATTCAACAAGCATTTATCGAGCACCTATGGTGTGCCGGAACTCATGGACTCCTGGTTGTGTTGAATAGCCTACCGACCACCCCAACTTATGTGCAGACAGCATCCTCTCCGTGCCCAGAGGGTTCAAAGAGTCTCTCCTTCCTCACCCCACCCCGGGTAACCCAGGTCCCAGGACCTCAGCTGCTGGCATGCTCCCCTGGAGGGGCGTGTTTGAGAGCCGGGCCGCCCTGGCCCACCCTGGTTGCCCTTGCTTCTCTCAGCCCTTGGGGCTCAGGTGTCCCTTGCCTGCTTATGGGTTTGGGGCCTTGTGGGTGCCCAGCTACATTGGGGCACTGCCCTGGGCCAGCAGGGCCCAGAGGCCGCTGTGCCTTAAAGCGAAACCAAATGTCAGCTGGTGGAGCTGACAGTGCCCCATTGGGGTGCCGCCCCTGGGGGTGACAGCTCTCCAGATTGGCTCGTGGATAACTTGCTTATTTTTTTATTAAATGCTCTTGGTTGGTTTTCACTGAAGTCTGTGGTCTTCCTGTCCACATCTCTGTTCCCACCCGTCAAGATGTGGCGGAGAGGTGGAGCTCGCAGGCACTGAGGTGAGTGTGGTGGGTAAATCCTGTGTGTGTCCCTGCCCACCCATCGAGCACCCAGGAAGCCAGCAGGGAGCCACGCGGTGATGAAACACTCAATCCAAGCAGCTCAGGGAGGACAGGACCTGCTTCACCTCACACTTCCTGGTTGCGGCCCATCGCTGGGGGCGGCCAGCCCATGTCGCAGCCTGGGGGAAGTCAGGACAGGACCCAAAGCATGCTATCTGCTCAGCCAACTTACTTTCACAGCCCAGGACCACCTGCCTAGGGATAGAGCCTCCCACAGTGTTCTGGATCCCCTCATCAATCAAGCCAGTCCCCCGCAGACATGGCCCCAGGCCAGTCTGATGTGGGCAGTCCCTCAGTGGAGAAGACGTATGGACAAAGCTGAGGCAGGACAGGTGTCTCCTGCACTTAAAAGCCTGCTGGGACCTTTTGGCCCACACTTCTCAGATCCTAGGGCTGTAACATTTTATTTTTTTTAGAAACTAAGATGATGTTTTAAAAGTATGAAGAGATGACTCAGTCATTAAGAGCACTGGTCGCTCTTGCAGAGGACCTGGGTCAATTCCCCGCACCCACATGGCAACTAACAGCTATCTCTAACTCCAGTTCCAGGGACCCAATATTCTCTCCTGTCCTCCACAAGCATTGCACGACAGGAGTGCACTTATATGCATGCAGGAAATATACACATAAAATAGTAAAAATAAAATGATTTTTAAAAAGTTTAAAAATATTTGTGGCTGGAGAGACAGCAGATAGTTAAGAGAACTAACCGTTCTCCAAGAGAACCTGGATTTGGTTCCCAGCACCCACATGGCAGAACTTCAGTTCCAGTGGATCTGATGCCCCCTTCTGGCCTCTGCAGGCGTTGCACAACAGGGGTGCACTTGCATAAATGCAGGCAAAACACTCATGTAAAATAAAAATATGTAAGTGAAAAATTAAAAATACTTACTTTGAGATAGGGTATCATCACTACGTAGCCCTCCCTGGCCTGGAACTCCCAGAGATCTTCCTGCCTCTGCCGCTCAAATGTGAGAACTAAAGGTATGAATACCACACCAAGCAAAGATTAATTTATTTTTATTTATATGTATTCACATCTGTGTAGTGTGGATTTGTGCACACGAGTAGTGCAGCACTCCAAGGCTGCACTGGATCCCCTGGAACTGGAGTTACAGGAGGCAGTTAGCCACTATGTGGGTACTGGAAATCGAACCCTGGTCCTTAGCAAGAGCAGTCAGTGCTCTCAGCCACTTTCCAGCTCCCGTATACATACATACATACATACATACATACATATATATATATATATATTTTTTTTTTTAAACATTTGTTGTGTGTGCGCCCACATGTACCACAGCATGACTGTGGGGATCAGAAGACGACTTTCAGAAGTAGGTTCCCCCTTTTTACCATGTGAGTCCTAGGGAATCGAACTGAAGTCGCCAGGCTTGGCGGCAAGCGTCCTTATTTACTGAACCATTCCGCCCACCCCCTTGGCTGAGGCTTTGACTGCAGGGACGGCAAGAACTCCAGCCAACACCAAAGTTCTGTGCTTTTTCTTTTTTTTAATGCTAATAAAATATTTTTACAGAGACCAAAAAGTCAGAATAGTGCAAAACATCTCAACGCCATGCACTCGTGAACACTCCCCCCGGGTATTTTGAACACGTATCCCAAGTCGCCTATTGACTGAGAAATGAGGGCGCCCCAGAAGACAACAGACCAACAAGGTGAACCTAAAAAAAAAAAAAAACAGGAAGAAAAGAAAAACTGCTTGGATTCCACATTTGCAGTCACATGCTAAGAGAGGCGAGTGGAGGGGCTCCCTGGGCTGCATGGCAGGCGTCGGGGTCGGGGACCTTCTGGGGTGCAGGGGCCGCCCCGCCTGTCCTGTCCCCTGCGTCGCCAGAGTCTCTGGCTGCTCAGGGCTGGGGTCTGACCTGACACCTTCAGCTCCATTTCGCACTTCAAATAAAAGGCAAAAGGAAAGCGACAAGGGTGAGCTTGGGCGGCTTTGGTCCTGAAGGAGTCATAGGAAGGATGCTCGAGATGGGGCGGGGCCCCGCTTCCCCGCCCGCCCCCGGGCATGAGAGTCCGCGGTCCCCGCCGGGGGTCCCCAGTTCTGGAGGCTTTAATTTTTTGCATGTCTGATGGGGGAGGGGCATGATGAGGCGACAGGCTCTGGGTTCGGAGAGGAGGGGGTGCGGGCGGCGCGCCTTCATGGGCCGATCCTCGGGTGCGGGCGAGCTGAGGCAGGCCTCCCTTTGAACCGCGGTGCTGGAGATCGAACCCAGCACTGCCGGGCAGACGCTAGGCCGGGTCCGCAGCCCCTCGCCCGGAGAGTCCAGGCTGCTGCGGCCACCCGAGCCACGCCCACAGCTCCCGGGAACTTTCCGACCTGCTTCCGGCCCCTCCCTAGCCCTCCGCCTGCACCCTCCGCCCCCAGCGTCTGCCCCCTGGGTCTGCGTCCTCCGCAGAGCCCTCTGCGCAGCCGGGCTTCGGCTCCTCCCACTCACTGCGCAGCTTCCTGCTATGTCCAGGCCAGCCTCCTGGCAACCCTACTCTCTGGAGATGGGGACTCACCCAGTGTGGAGAGAGGCGCGGGACGCCGGCCGGGCCCATTAGCCGAGGTCCTCAGAGCAGCCGGCGTGGGAGGGGGGGTCTCCTGGGGACATTCCAGGCTGAACAGCTTTGGGGAACGCCTTTTCTGGCCCTGGCTGTACCCTGGACTGTCAGAACCCCGCCCTGCTCTTAGTTCCCTCTCGACCCTCCATGACTCGGGTTCTCCATGGACCTGGCAGGAAAGGCATGCACGTATGTGGTCACATGCCCCTCCTTAGCCCCTGTCAACATAGCACTTCAGTTAGCCCGCGGCCTTCGTTCTGCAGAGAAACTTGGGGTTCTCAACAGGCCAAAGCCAGACTCCCAGTGTCATGACATCAAGGCCAAGCTGAAGACCCGGCAGAAGTGAGGATTCCTGAGGGACAGTTTGTGCAGGAGTTCTGTGACCTGTATGGGGAGTGACCAGGTCTGTGGTAGAGGAGATTCCTAACAGTCCTAGCCTGGGCGACACACACACACACACACACACACACACACACACCAGAATTTGGCCAGAAAGACACCTGAGGAAACTTCTGGCACCTCTCTTGGCTCTGTCACATAACCTCACAGTTCACATTCCTGCCCGTCACTCAAAATCCTTCTAAGGCTGGCCTCCCATTCTGTGTGAATGGTGCCATCAAATGAGTCACATCACCCTCCATCCTCCAGCCACTCAGGGGTCAAGACCTGGAAAATCTGCCCCTCAGCCTGTAGAGCCTTCTCCAAGTATCCTGCCCCGGGACGGAGTCCCCGCCTGCAGGCACAGATGCTTCCCCAACTCACACACCGAAATTCAAGAGGCATGAAGCCAGGTAGAAAAGCCATAAACCTCTGTCATAACACAGGACACTCAGTGGCCTAGCATTGCATGTGGCCCCTTAGAGATGCTAAGATCCTTGTATAGTGTGCAACTGCCAGCCACTCAGAGGCTCGATACACTCGAGTGAAGGCCTCTTGCATGAACTAACTTTTCAACCAGGTGACCCCAACATTGTAGGCTCAAGGCAGAGTTCCAACCATGCAGGGGTCCTGCCCAGTACCTGTACCAGGGCGTCAGTGTGGATGACGTTCTGAGGACCAAAGCTGTCCACGTGTTCAGGTGATCGATCACATGCGACACACACACACACACACACACACACACACACACACACCCAGTTTCCGGTCTCTTTCTGTCCTGTCCTGCCTGGAGACTGTGGGGAAAGGCCAAAGGGTGAGGGAGCCTGGGTCCGGGCTCACCTGAGCCCTCACTCTGGGTGGGAAATCGAGTTCTAGGCGGTTCTGGCTTGAGTCCCTGGACGAAGGGCTGGGGACAGGGGTTTGGCAGCCAGAAGAGTCGAGGAAGGCCCTGGCTGGGGACCATCCTGGAGAAGACTAGGGTGAAGAGGGATTTTAGCAGCGATGGGGGTTTGGCCCACCGTGCGTGGCACAGGCAAGGTGGTCAGATCACCACCTGTCGGTGCGTGCGCTGGGCTCTAAGGTTTATGGGGGAGCAGGGGAGGTACCCCACAGAGAAGAGGGGCGCCCTTCGGGCCCCCGGGTGTGGCGCCCTGGGGCGCATGTGCTTTTGAGACCCCCACCCCCACCCCCATTTATTTTTTGCACAGACATCAAAAGAGACTCAGTTTCCCAGGCCTCCAGCCCACGGTACCCCAGGCAGCCATGCCCCTCGCCCAGGGAACCGAGGCCACACTTGGCACTTGGTCCCGGGCCCAGGGCACTGGAACACTCTTATGGCTTTTCCAGGGGGCGGGAGGCGGGGCTTTACGCCAGAGCCTGGGGCGTGGAATCCTGGGGGCGGAGCTACCTCCCATCCCCAAGCGAAGGCCGCTAAGGTGGAGGGCGTGGCCTCAGGATGGGGCGTGGGTCTTTTTTTCCTCTGCAGGGCGTGGCCTCCAGAGAGGCGAGACCGTGGGGCGAGGGAGGCCTGGGCGGCGAGGGGTCCAACCCCACCCACACCCCGCGGCGCGCTAGGGCGCAGGCGCGGCGCCGCCCTCCTCGGCCGAACGCGTGTCGGACTTGAGTTTGACGAACTCCTTGGCGACCTCGTCGTTGCTGCGCTGCGACAGGATGCGCAGCACCGTGAGCCCCGTGTCGTCCATGTGGATGCGACGGCCGAGCGGCAGCCAGCACGCGGCGCTCCCGCGCTGGGCCAGCTCCCGCAGCTGCAGCACCGCCAGCCCCACCGTGCGGTCCTCGCGCGCGAAGCAGTAGTCCTTCACGCACACCTGCAGCTCGTAGCACTCGGGGCCCGCGTCGGCGCTCAGGGAACTGCGGGCAGAAGGGGTGACCTAGCCCCGCCGGGCCGCGCCCACCAGCCGCGGGCCCCGCGCATCTCCCCAGGCCACTTCGGCCCACTCAACGGGGACCGGGGGACCGGTACCAGAGGAGGCACCGCCCGCCTCGGCTCGGACCACTCCCCCACACATCCACCCACACCCACACACCACATCCCATCCCTCTTGTTGAGCCCGTGAGGAAGTCCACTGTGCAGGATAAATCCCACACCTCTGCCAGGACCAGCGCTGTGGCCTCGGTCTGAGTTGCCGAGGTCCACGCCTTTCCCCTGAGCCCTCCCTGAGGTCACTAACACCCACATCTCTTTCCTAGCCTCGCCTTTCTGGCTACGCCCACTCGTTCCCGGCCAGGCTCACCAGGCTCCCTCAGATCATCCGGGCTACGCGCACCCTTTCCTCCAGTCTTCTTCCAGGCCACGCCCATGTCTTTAGCGCCTGGCAGCCCTGAAGCACTCCTCCAGCCCCAGGTGACATCTGCCTCCTCAGGAGAAAACCTACCTGCCTTCTGAGGTGTCCTAAGTGACCTTCCCACTCAGAGCCCATGATCCAGATCCTCTGCTGACAGGCCTGCCCACGTCTCCCCGGAGCCCAGGCTCCTGCGGAGCTATGCCAGCTCTGCGCCCCGGCCCTTTGCAATGAAGCTCCTGGATCCCGGCTGCCAACTCATGCCCCACATGCACTGCTCAGACTTCGCTCTGTCCCCAGCCCATCGGTCTCCAGCCCGTGTAGCCCTGAGCACCACTCTCCCTCCCATTAGACGGGACCCATCTTTGTGCTAGGGCAGGCACAGGACACTGGTGTTCCCGGCGCCGACTGCTCCAAATGAATAATGGAACCGCTGACTCCAGCAGACCTGACTCCTGCCCCGGCTCCTCTGCCCACCTTCCCTTCTCTCTCCACACTCTCCCCCTAGAGAGATCTGCACTCCCCGGTCACCATGCCTCCTGCTGCACGGAGAAGTCCCCTCCCGCTGTGCCCAGGTATCATTGCCCTGCCAGCCCAGCCACATGCCCAACCCGCTAGGTTCATCCTAAGCACTCCAGCCTGGCTTCCCACAGCACCCACACTTACAACTGGAAGCTCTCATTGTACTTGGGTGCCCAGCTGTTGTTCTTGGATTTGGTGGCAAACTTGCGTTTCTTGTCACTGAGCTGAGGCCCAACGATGTTGACCTCAATGAATGGCCGGAAGATGCCAGAAGTCTGCCACTTGAGGTCGTTGGCAGCTACCACTGTCCGGAGTGAAGTGGAATCAGGTTCACCAGTGGGGCAGAAACAGATACTTTGGGTTTTCAAGGACTGTTGGAAACAAGGCCTACATTTCCCAGCATGCTCCTCTAGCTGACTATGGTTAACAGGACAGAATGGCAGAGGTGGAGAAAGAAGTGACTGGAATTCCTGGATGCAGCCATACCTGCAGCAGGATGGCCCCATGACTTTTCAGGCTTCAAGAAAAACCGAACTGCCCCCCTTGGCCTACCTGACTCTGAGTCTAGTTCCCTCCCTCGGGCCGCTCACCCTTCACAGTGACCTTCTGCTCGCCGGTCCCTGGGTGTGTGAACAGCTCTACGTGGACAGACACTTCACCCACAGGGTCCTCCACACCGGAGCCTGGGCGGGGCAGGGGAAGAGACCTGATATGAGCTTGGTTCTCTCCCACGCAGGATGAACCTTGGCCCCTCCCCCACCACGTGCTGGCGGCACCAGGTCACTGGCCCTCACAGGGAGGGACTGAGGGGGCCAGGGGGCCTTGGGAAGCCAAGAATCCTAGTCACGGTGTTTCACTGTCCTGCTGTGCGACTTGAGGCGGGTTTCTTAACCTCTCTGAGACGAATGCTTCTGCTGTCTGCCTTCTGGCCACCTGCGCTGCCTCTCTGGTGGCAGTGGTGATGCTGTGGTCATCCCACTTCTTCCTCCATCTCTGACCTCCCTGGGTCCTTCCTTCCTCCCTGCCTGGCTGGTCCTGCTCCATCCCAGCACGCCTGGACTGCTGGATCTTCACTGGTCTTCCTCCCGGCTCCTCTTAATACACCAGCAAGCCCTGTTCCAATAGACCCGGCCCTCCTCTGCTCAAAAGCCCCCCATGGCTCCCATCAAAATCTGACTCGGCCTTCTACAGGATCCCTCCCGAGTCCCTCTCCCGTCTTCTTCCGTCTTCTTCCGTCCAGTACCCCCACCTCACAGGCTCCCCACTGGGCCTACAGAACCAGTGCATTTTCTTTCTTCTGTCTTTTTGAGACAGGGTCTCCCTGTAGCCCCAGCTGTCCTGGAACTTGCAGTGTAGACCAGGCTGGCCTTGAACTCACAGAGATCCGCCTGCCTCTGCCTCCCGAGTGCTGGGATTAAAGGCTTTTGTCACCATGCCCCGCTGAGTCCTACTTCCAAGTTCACTCAGGGATGGCGAGTGCAGCTGCAACCATCCAGTCAGAGCACTCCCTGCCCAGGACAGAGATTGCCTCGGTCATGTGACCCAGGCTGGGCCAGTAGGAACTGAGTTTGCGAATTTGGTTGTAACTTTTTGGTTGTTAAGATTTATTTATTTTAATTAATTAGTTTGAGACAGAGTCTCGCTATGTAGTCCCCGCTAGCTTGGAACTCTATGTAGGTCAGGCTGGCCTCAATCCCACAGCGATCTGCTTGTCTCCTGAGTGCTGGGATTAAAGATGTGCACCACCGCACCTGGCCTTGTGTTTTAAATTGTGTGTGCTGTGTACATATTGTGTGTACATATTAGTGCAGTGCCCACAGAGGCATCGGGTCCCCTGGAGCTGGAGATGTGGGTACTGGGAACCAAACTCTCCAGTTCTCAGCAGCTGAACCATCTTTTCAGGCCCTGGGAGTAACTCTTAAATTTTATGTGTATGAGTGTTTTGCCCGCACCCATGTGTGCAGTATCCACAAAAGCCAGAAGAGGATGTCAGATCCCTTGGAAGTTAACAGACAGCTGATAGCCATATGGATGGGTTAACCACGTGGGTGTGGGAACCAAACCCAGGTCTTCTGCAAAAGCAGCCAGTGCTCTTAACCACTGAGCCATTTCTCCAGCTCCTGGCTATAACTCTCATGAGAAAGAGTCCAGCTGTGGAGCTGAGCTGTCTCTGTCACTAAGGAGAAAGCTGACCCCACAGTGGCCTTCATTGGAATCAACTGACCAATGTCTTCGCAGTCTGGATTCAGCTTGATGTCAGCTCAACCCTTTGTCTCAGTTCTACAGTCAACAAGCTCCCTTGTCTGTGTGTGGTGGTCACATGACCAGCTCTTCCCAACCACTCTTAAGTGTCCCATAGGTCTTGATGGGGATCGATGAGGGGCAACTTAAAGCTCTTGTCTCTGACCTCCACCCGTGACTGGACGCACAGCTGCAGGGCCTGTAAACCTGTGGCCGCCAGCACCCCACCTTCTGTCCAGCCCCCGGACAGCTCCCCAATTCTGGGGACCCCATGCACGGGGAGAGGAGGGAGGGGATGTAGGAGGCGAGGGGTCGGGTCATCAAAGGTCCATCCAGGTTACCTGTGCTGGACAGGAAGTGACGAAGGGAGCAGGGCATGGTGCCCCTGCATGGCCCCTGAGAGGGTCACGTTGCCCCGGCACTGCCAGCCCAGGCAGCCCCCCTCCTCATTTCAGAGCCCCCCCAGTCACATGCTCAGCCCCCTCCCAGGCTGATGCTTAGCAAGCTCAATCAGGGCCAGACGTGGGGAGCTGGGGAGCTGGACGGGACGGGCGATGTGAGGCAGACCAAGTCCAAAGCTAGTAAGAAGGGGAGGGGGCGGTGAAGGGCGCCCCCACCCCAGGTTTGCTGGCTCCACTGGGAAGGGCTGTCAGCCCCACGTGTCCCCCAGATCACAGACCCCCGCAGGGAAGAAGGCTCCCTTGACACTCAGTCCTGGCAGAACATCAGGCCTCCCTGGGGAGAGCTGGAGATCAGGGCTGTTTGTCCAAGATGTAGGGACTACGGTCCGCCTGCGTCAGCCTCCTGAGCGCTGGGGTCACCGGCTTGTGCCGGCAAGCATTCTTGGAAATAGGGTTCTTGACAGTCCCCACCCACTTCACAGGTAAGAAAACAGACCCAGGGAGGTGCCCGATCCCGCTGTTGCACATGCAGAATGGCTGACCCAGGATCTGAGCACGGTCTGCCACCGCACCCACCCCCCACTGCTGGGGATGGATGCCAAGCCTGGGGGACCCAGGCATGCGGCCTGAGAGGTGCGTCTTAGAAGAAAGGACTTGGAATTTCGTCCCCTTCCCTGTGTGGAACCAGCAAGCCGTCCTTCCCCCTTGTCGAGGATGTGGTGGAGCCAGGCTGTGCCCAGGGCTGGGAGGAAGGATGGGCATCTTACTAGCCAGGTAGGAGGGGCACAGGCACCAGGTACCACGTGCGGTGGCACCGTGTGCAGGTGGCGGGTGGCGCAGGCACGTACCCTTCTCTGGATAAATTTCTTCACTAAGGGTAAACCTAGTCCCTTTTCCACCGTGGACTGACCAGGGTGGAGGGAGGAGGAGGAGGGTGGGGAGGAGGGAGCAGCGAGGTGAGGGTGGAGGAGTGTGCGTGGTGGGGCGGCGAGTGACAGGGAGAAAAAAATGAGAGAGGGAGAGAGAGGAGAGAAACGTCAGTGCAGACAGACGGACAGACAGACAGCCTCCTGCTCTGGGAACACCAGGAACACCAAAAGCAGCAAGAACAGGAAGGGAAACGGGGGCTCGGGCTCACCCCACTGTGGTGCGAGACAGACGGTGGCCGTCCCCCCTTCACCATGCCACTGAGCCCGAGGCCACCAACCATGCCACCGAGCCTGAGGCCACCAACCTCTGCCCACCCACATCTCTGGGAGAATTCTGAATGTGAGGGCATCCCTGGTGAGGGAGGGTCATCTAAACCCCGGAGTCCTGCCCTTGGGCCCCAGACAGAAGCAGGACGGCAAAGGGAGGGAGAAAGAGGCGGGGCACCGTCTCTGCTGCCAGGACTCACCCTCCTCCTGACCTGGAGCCTGTAGATCATCCACAGCCCACTTCCCAGGCTAGAGCCACACCCTGGTTCCCTGATCTCAGAGGTCTTCCCTGGAGCTGTCTGGTGACAGCTTGGTCCTGCCCATCCCCTGGCTGTCAATCACTCCTTATTCCAAGGCATCACACAAATCCCGCCCCAGAGTCATCAACCTGGAACCACTCATTGATGCCTGGACAGTTGAGGTCTACCCCTCCATGATGGTCATTTGGTGGTCTTATGAACTATCAAATCCCGGTCCCTGCTCTCCAAAGGCTCTGCCCCAGAACTGTCAGTCACCCCTTAGTTCGCAGACAGCACAGGCACGGATTGTTCCAGAAGGCCCTTTGATATCAGAGGCCCCACCCAAGGTGCCATCTGTCAGTCAGTCAGTGGCTGTGAGGGGTGGTGAGTCAGCATCTGGGCAGGGAGGTGTGTCTGCCGTCCTTACCCTGAGAAGACTGGGTCTGTACGAAGGTCTTGATGAGCAGGTCGGTGGCCTGCGTGTACAGGGACAGGGCGTAGCGCAGGGACTGCAGGTCCGGGCTCTTCTCCAGGAAGGTCTTCTTGAGTCCCACGCCACCCGCGTGGAAGTATTGCTGAGGGGACGGTGGACAGTGTGAGGCTGCTGGTGGCTCCCGGAGCCTCTGCCTGCCGGGGCCTCCCGTCCTCCCGGTCTGGAGAGGCCGTGCCTCCCTTGTGCTTACTGTGCTCCTGGCGCAAAGACCTCCCTGTCACCTCCTGTTTGTGGAGATGACCTTGAAAACATGGATAGAACTCCAGACAAACTTGTACTGAATCTTACAGCCCCGAGGCTAACGTTTTCTTAGTTTGTTTGTAATGTAAACAATCCTGCTAGGCCTTGAGCTCCTTTTGGATCCTGAAGCATGTAGCTGTAATTGCTCATAAGCCTTCCTTGGCCAGGACCCAGGACAATGTAGGAATGTGTTGGATGTTCTGCATATTCAAGAAAGCACTGCAGACAGCACAGAGGCCACTGGTTGGAGGTGATGAAGCTGTGGAGATTGTCCCATTTGTGTTGAGAACAACAGATGGGATTACACTGTGACATCTTTTGTGCTTGTGTGTGAGACAGGGTCAGAAGGGCCATAACCCTCAGACAGGGATCCGACTTTCACTTCCCCATTTCAGGCTGGATATGCTATTTCAGTAAAACAGAAAGACCCTTGTTTGGGAGCACAGCTCTGAGAGAAAGCTGAAGGAGCAGATTCTTGGCAGTTCAGGTCTGCTCTTAGCTTTAAAACGGATGCTGAACTGGCCTGTTTTTTTAATTCAGGTATGCCATAAGGCGGTGTCATGCAGTAAACACCACACCTACTTCCAGAGTAAACGTTTAAGCACCCTCAAAACTTGCTTCCTTATGCCTCTTTCTACAAGCCCCTGGCACGCCTCACCTTGATGGTGTCCAGGGCCAGTTCAACTACAGCACACTGCTTTGGGGTTAGGCTCTTGGCTTCCTCACGAACCATATGGTCCTGTACAGATGGAGAGCGTCCGGGGGGCAAAGCTGACTCCAGCTCCAAGGTCTGTGAGTCTTGCCCCACCATTGGCCACACACATCACAGGCGCACAGCAGACACGCCACGCACACTTGATCAAATGATCAGACCCCTTGATCAAGATGGACCTGAACACCCATCTTTCCAACACATTTGTGGGTGTTTGTGGTGGTGTGGTGTTCATGTCCATCAACAGGATTTGTCTCTTGACATGTCCCTGAGAAACTTCCCCCATGACCAAGCTCCTCACCTTGAGCTTGGAGAGCTGGCCCAACTCCTTGGCAGCGTTGAAGATCATTTGTGTTCCCTGTAGGAAACAGGAGACAGCCAGGGTGAGGCCTCCTCCTCTGACCAGTTCCCGGACCCTGGAAGCCCCAGCCCTGTACACCATCTTGGTTTCTGTCCAAAGGTTCCAGGCAACACATGTCTCAGGGACACAGCGGGTCTGCGGCCCCCATGAGCCCTGGCAGTCCCAGTTCTGTGGGACATTCCCACCCTTTCTCCCCCGACCCTTGGAAATGGGAGGAAAGGCTGTGGGGTGCGGTGGGGGCCAAGGCGGGCTTATCAGTGGCATGGGCGCTGAAGCTAGGGGTTTTAGAGAGTCGTGGGCAGGCTGGCTTTGGTGACCCCTCCCCAACAGCCACCCCTCCACAGGGCCACCACTTCCCAAAGATTCTTCTACAGACACTGGCCTCTGCCCACACTCCCCGCCTTCCCCATGGGCCCCCAGATGCCAACGTGGCTATGGCTCTGTCAAGCCAGGCAGGCCCTGCTGTGCGGCTGGGGCAAATGACTCAACCTCTCTGAGCCTCAGTTTCCCCTGTAGATGGGGAGTCAACCCTGTGGCTCTGAAGGGTCACGTCGAGTCTTTGGTCCCACTCACTGTCATCCCGGTTTTCTCTCAGCATCACAGGCAATACCAGTATAGACAGGGTCCCCAGCCTGAGAGGCTCATGTCAGGGTTCGGACCGTCTCTGAGCTAGGGGACCTCAGGTGGTGCCCGCTCTCTCTGAGCCGCCTCTCTCTCCTAGGCTAACAGGAATACCCTAGCAGCTTGGGGAGGGGAGGGCTGTGCCGGGTGCCCTGGTGAGACGGTGAGACATTTACAGCTGTGCCATGTAGACTCTTCGGTTAGTGCCGCCCCCTGCTGCCGCTCATGTTACTTAGTGGTGGTATTTCCTAGCGCTCGGGATGGAACCTGGCCCCTGTGCATGCTCAGCAGCGCCCTATCGCCGCGCCACACTGCCCACCCCCACGGCCCCATATTCTCATGACTCCCTGAAGCTGTGCGTTGGAGTCACCCAGTGCCCAGTGGCGTGGGCTTCACCCACCTGTGTTCCAGTGGGGGCACGGGCATCTTAGGCCCCTCCACACTGACCGCTGCCCCCTCATACCCGCTACCCACAAGCAAGCCAGACAGACAGAGGAAGAAGAAATAACAGACAGGGCCACAGGACGCCCCCGACGCAGACCACAGAGTGGGAGGGCAGGGGCAGGTGAAGGGTGGGGCGGGAGCCAGACAGACAGCGAGAGGCCGGGCTTACGTCTGAGTGGCTTGGCAGTTTCACCCTGCCCTGTGGAGAGAACCAGGTGGAGGTCAGCGTTCTGGTGGCTACTGGGAGGATATTCAGTGGGACTTCCCTGCCCCGTTGGGTCACATTGCCAGCTCCCTCCCAGTTCCTGGATCTCACAATGGCCTCCTCCCCCACTAAGGCGTCTTCCCTAGACTCCAAGTGCTGGCTTAAGGCTGGACTCCTTGGCCACGGTACATTCTGAGGGTGCACAGTAAGGCTGCCACCCTGACAGCAGATGCCTTGGGGCACTTGGGGGGAGGGAAAGGAGAGCCAGGGCTCCAGGTCTCTCCTCCCTCACACCTGGAGCCTTCCTTGGGGAGGCCTGACTACAGAAAATGAGCTAGTAAGTCCTACAAGTTCCTTCAGCACAGACACATCCAGACACATTCTTGCCATGCAGATAGTTTCTGGGCACTCAGATCATCAAAGTCAAGTCACACCTGCAGAGAGCCTTAAGGTCAAGAACACGCAAATCCACACACGCTCCACTCCACGACATGGTCACATACGGCCTCTGAGAGGCTGGCTGGGGAGTGGCTACACCCTAGGCCCCACGTTCATTCAGTGCATGGACAAGCGTGAACTGTTTTACGGGAGTTAGAAACAAGGCCACTGCTCACTGCCAGGCGCGCCCATCTCCTTACAGCAAGCAGCCACAGGAACAAGGAACTACAGAAAAATCTCAGTGCCGGGCCACCAAGCAACAGCCGGGCCAGGGCTGACGGAGCCCCTGGGAGTTGCTGGGAAGGGGCAGAGCTGTGTACACATCTCTATTCAAACACACGCACACGCACACGCACATGCATGCACACGCACACACCCATGTGTATAGCCACTCCTGACACTGACGAAAGAACTGAGCTCTGACTTCCTGTCCCACAGGGTGTGATTACTGCCACCTCCCTCCAAGGCCCCAGCCGACCTTCCTACCCAGACACACAGCTCAGGCCACACTTTCACAGACACACTTGTGGCCGGGCAAGCCAGACCCTCATTACCTTTTCTAGGCCCTTGCCATGTTTTCTCAAGAGGGCACCCTGCAGAGACAATGTCACAGGGAGGTCAACAGCCCAGTCTTGCAGAGCAGGACCCTGGAGTGTTACATGCATGCAAAGGGACAGGGTGGCTGCACTGGCTAGGGGCTGGTGAGGGGACAGTAAAGGTTTCACTGTCTCTCTCAAGGGAGGGAGGATAGGGAGAGATGAGGGAGGACAAGGAGAAGAGGGGGAGGGAGACAGAGGTGGAGGGGAGGGAGGAGGGAGACAGAGGAGGAGGGAGACAGAGGAGGAGGGGAGGGAGGAGTGAGACAGAGGAGGAGGAGGAGGGAGAGGAGGGAGACAGAGGAGGAGGGAGGAGGGAGACAGAGGAGGAGGGAGGAGGGAGACAGAGGAGAAGGAGGAGGGAGACAGAGGAGGAGGAGGGGAGGGAGGAGGGAGACAGAGGAGGAGGAGGGAGGAGGGAGACAGAGGAGGAAGGGGAGGGAGGAGGGAGACAGAGGAGGAAGGGGAGGGAGGAGGGAGACAGAGGAGGAGGAGGAGGGAGACAGAGGAGGAGGGAGGAGGGAGACAGAGGAGGAAGGGGAGGGAGGAGGGAGCAGGAGGACAAGAAGGAGGAGGGGGAGGGAGGAGGGTAGGAGAAAAGAGCTGGAACTAGAGAGAGCCAGGATAGAAGTCCGGCCGGAAGAGACCCCGCTGACATTTAGGGTGCACAGGAAGCTGCTAGTTCTAGGACAGCGGAAGCACCGTGGCTCCATGCCAAGCCTGTCCCTGTCTCTGGCGCATACACATGGCCCCGCTCGTCTTGGAACCTCAGCTTTCCTCGTCCACAGTGGGAAGGTCAAGCCTTCGTCACTCAAAGGCTGCCATGACGGCATGCTGAAGCTGCAGCTAGCGTGGGCAGCGCCTGTCAGAAGCCATCAGTAAATGAGAATTCCTTGATGGTTTTGCCTACAAGTGCAATTGTCTGTGACCGGGCAGACAGCCACCAGGTGCTTACCAAGACCCAGGCTAATCCACGGAGAAAGTGAGCACAGTAAAGTATCTGGCAGCCCAGCCTGGCCCACAGAGAGGGCCCGGAGTGGGAATGGTTTCCTGAGCTGGCCACACCCTCACTCAGGTCACAGACATGGGTCACCGGAGTGAGCATTTGAACACGTCCTCAGTTTTGATTTCTGGTAACTCAAGAGTTCCAACATGGAACTCCACTTTCCACGCGAGGTAGCGGAAGCCAGGAGGTGAGGTGACTAACCCGGGGTGCAGAGCAGCTAGGCCCGCACCAGACAGCCACCTGTATTCTGTCAGTGTGTGCTGGGGACAGAGGGACAATGTAGTGTGTTGGGGGATAAGGGAGTCAGGGGTCAAGCCTGCACCGGGCCGGTGAGATCTGACAGTGGGACGGAGCCTGCGTGACATGGGCACTGGCTGTACTTACTGTCTCTTTCTAGCCACAGGAAGCCACGGGTGCCCTGGTGGCCTCTGAGAGAGGGTGGTTTCTGATCAAGGGATGAATGTGATGGAGTTTGCTGAAGGTAGGGGCGCTGGCCCCACTGATCGGTTTGGAAAAGGGCGTGGCTGGTGGCCTTCTGCCCCCTCCCGAGCCCAACCCCAACACACATAGATACATAGAGGCTAGGACGCATGATGGGGAGAGGGACTGGCGGGGGAGGAGGACGCGCTGGGAGGGGTGGGGACAGCTCCCGTCCAGACACACAGTGAACGACGGACAGACAGACAGACACACGAGTCTCTACTTACAATCATCTGCCAGCCAGGATGGGGACAGGGCGGGGAAGGGGAATAAGTCACCGTGAGTGGCCCCAGGAGGGCCGAGCACAGGCGGAGAGGACACTAAGGAGCTGACCCCCAGGCCCTGGCCCTGCCCGGGGATGGTCCCCACCACCCTGTCACAATCACCTGGCTAAGGCCCCTCTACCCTCCCTGACCACTGCGGCCACCCGGGGTTGTACTGTGGCCTGTCCTGGGCCTTCAGCTGGAGTCATTGGCAGTGTAACTCCCCCTGGGGACACAGATTCGGCCCTGCCCCCAGTGTCCCCCAGGTGTCATACTGGGAGCTGGGTGGACATGAGGCTCAGGGTAGCTGTGTCCTCTGCCACACTCTCTGACCTTCCATGGCTGGCCCCTGGGACTGAAGTGGCTTTGCTCACCCCTAGTTACACCCTGGACCCGCGTTCCCGTGCTGTCATCTCAATGCCTCAACCCCAGCATGGAGGCGCCGAGCTCCCTGGGCTTCCTGCACGAGGTGGCCATGTGTCTGGGGCCAGGCCTTACCGTTTGGTCGGTGAGTGGCGGCAGGACGATGGTCCTCTCCATGGTGTTCATCACCAGCTTCCACAGCTCCTTCAGCACGCGCTTCAGCACTGTCTTCTCACAGATTTTGGCAAAAAGGGTGAGGCTGGGGGTGAGGAAGGGGTCAGCGCAGGAAACGGCCACCCACCCACCCCTCGATCCATCTTCCCACGGCCCGTCTGTCTGAGTCTTCCAGCAGCCCTTGTAAAGCCCCCGCTTGCCTGCCCTCCCCTGCATGTACAGGAACGGAACCCCTCCCTCCAGTGCCACACCGCGTCCTGGGCCCCGTACTTGCTGTCCAGCAGGTCCATGATGGGCTGCAGCACATTGTCGGCATCCTGCGCCACACTGCTGCACGCGCTGGCAGGCACGCTGCCGGTGCCCTTCACCTGGCTCAGGATGTCCCCCATCTGTTTGACGCACTCTTCGATGTGCGGCTGGAAGCTGTGGGCACAGTGGGAAGGGTCAGTGGGCACTGCAGCCCGAGGGTGAGGCCACTCAGCTTGGATCTTTCCTGGGTTTCCTGTCTCCAGCGTGGGGAAGCGATAGCATCTGAAGTCAGGGAACATTACCAGCTTTACTGGAGCCTCCACTGAGACCCTCCATGAGGGTCACTTCAGCCCTAGAATCCCACTTCCAAGGTAAGTATCGAGACCTGAGAGGTGAGGTCGCTCCACAGGGCCCACACACCCGGGAAGGAGGGAAGCGAGGACTGGACATGGCGCACAGCCTGGCGGGATGGAGTCTTTGCACCTGGTGAGTGTGAGTCCCTCAAGCTGGGTGCCAGGGCTGTCCTGCCTCGGATGCGCCCCCCTGATGCCCCCATCCTATGCCTACCTGGTGGCGAACACTCGGCTCAGGTCATCCAGCACACTGTTGAGCTTCACCTGCAGCTCCTTCAGGATGTCACTGGCCTCGGTATCCAGCTGAGGGAGGGCGGCGGGAGCTGGGAGCCACATTTGCTTATGTGGCCCTGGGAAGAGATCTGAGGGACTGGCGAGGAAACTGAGGCACAGACAGCCCAGCTGTCCCCAGAAGGCCTACAGAGGCCATGGGCTGCAGTTCATGCCGGGTCTGCTGGGTGCAAGCTTGGGGACCCACAGGGAACTGCGTGTCCGGGCTGAGCCTGTGGCAGCCCTCCCCCGCCCTCACCTCCTTCCCGCCCTCACCTCCTTCCCACCCATCGCCTCGAACATCTTCTCAAGTTGCACCCGAAGCTGCTGCGTGTTGTTCATGAGGATGCAGGGCTGTAGAGAGCGAGAGGTCAGACAGCCCCACTGCCAGGAATGGAGTCGGCCCAAGGCCGGGGTCCCCAGGGCCACCTCCAGATGGGCAGCAACAGCTTAGACTATCCATGAGCCTCAGAAGGGTCCCCGGGACACATGAGGGAGGAACTTTTAGGGAGAGATCACTCACTCCAGTGTACACACACAGTCTGCTCAGACATTCAGGCTCTGACAGAAGACACTGGCTCATGCTGCAGTCTCAACACAACTGCACAAAACACAGACAGGTGGGCACGGAGGCACATGCCTGCCATTGGCCTTACAAGCTGAAGATGGAAAGATCAGGGCTCAAGGCTAGCCTAGGCTACGTTGGAAGTTTGTGGCCAACCTAGGATATGTGGGAAGTTGAAGGATAGCCTGGGCACCATGACACATTGTCTCAGAAATCCAACCATCTGGGTCTGGAGACATGGCTCAGCAGTTAAGAGCACTCTGCTCTTGTAGAGGACCCGGGTTCGGTTCCCAGCACCCACGTGGTGGCTGACAGCTGTCTGTAGCTCTGGCTCCAGGAGATCCAAAGCCCTGTTCTAGTCTCTGGGGACACTGAAGATGTGTGGTACACTTACATACATGCAGGCAAAAGATTCATACACATAAAAAATTTAACCCAAACAGCTAAGAGTGACAAAGAATCCCACAATCAGACACACACACACACACACACACACACACACACACACACAGTGTGCCAATCAACACAGCGTGCATATGATCACACAGGAGCCTGCATATCCACATCTCCTCAGCCAGGTTCATTTCCCAAGCTTAGACACACCTACAGCCAGGTGTCAGGTGTTGGAGTCAGGGGTGGGGTGGGGGGTGGGGGATGAGCAGGGACACTTCAGGGGGTGGGGCTGGGTCACTGAAGGGCAGGGGCACAGGTCACCACTTTCTCCTTCTCCTTGGAGCAGTAGGAGGCGAAGGCTTTGGAGATGATGTCCGCATACTGCAGGAGCACATTGCTGATGGTCTGAGGACACAGAGAGGGTTGAGCAGAGCAGCAGAGGCTGCAGGCCCCGTTCACCTCGTCCTGGAGACCCTGGCTACAGATATCATAGTGAAGTGTAGCGTGTGGGGTGGACATCGTGGATGGATTGTCCACCAGGATTACCAACATCCCACGGATGACACTGTTCAGCTCTGAAGGCCTAGTTCTTTTTTTGAGGCAGGGGGACAAGGTCTTGCTGTATAGCCCAGGCTGGCCTCTGCACAACCCCCAGTGCTAGAGGAGGCAGCATGTCCTTTCTGTAGGAACCAACCGTGGTGTCAACCTAGCCCTGATTCTGAGCCGCATCCCAGTGACAACCTTTAATCCCCAGCTAAACAACCATCCTGCGAACTCCAACTCCACTGGACAGCAAACCCACAATGCCAGATGACAACACCAATCCCGGCCCCTGAGCTAATGCAGTCCCCACGCGGAAGCTGAGTCTGAAGCTCCGAGGCCGACGGAAGTAGACACCCTCAGCCGGCACCCCTCCAACAACAGCCCTCACCCGGCACCCCTCCAACAACAGCCCTCAGCCGGCACCCCTCCAACAACAGCCCTCACCCGGCACCCCTCCAACAACAGCCCTCAGCTGGCACCCCTCCAACAGCATGATGTCCTTGGTATTTGTTTCTACATTTGCCTGTGTTTGTCCTCTGCTTTCCTTTGCCTTTTTTGTGGTGCGGGGGATGAGTCCCAGGGCTCATGCTAGGAAGGTGCTCTACCTCTGAGCTACACCTCAGCCTCTCAGCCCGAGTCGGAGGACAACCTGCAGGAGTTGCTTCTCTCCTTCTACTGTGTGGATCCCAGGCATCCAGTTTAGGTGGCCAGGCTGGGTGGCAGGTGCTGCTGTACTCGAGGGCTACCACCAGCCCTCCTCAGCACCCGCTCTGCTCCCTGCCTCGTCCCGTCCTTTCTTTCGACTTTTTGCAGGGCTGGGGTTGGAGGCCAGGGCCTCATGCACCAGGCAAGTGCTCTGCTGGCTAACCCCACCCTCAACTCCCACAGCACTAATCACCCTGTCCCCTGACTTGACCCCATCCCACCTGTACCATCTCCGCCCATCCTTGCAGGCATCACCTTGGCAAAACGTCGCATGTAGTGACCAACGATCTGGGGGTCCGGGCACTCCAGCTTCTTGATGATCTCGAAGCTCTGGTTGAGCTGAGAAAAGACGTCCACCACCGAGCAGGAGAACAGCGCATGCTCTGAGGTCTGCTGGAACTGTGTGAAGACAGGAGCAGGGCCACATGGAGCTGTCTGGGGCCACACGGAGCTGTCTGGGGCCACAAGGACACTGTCTGGGGCCACATGGAGCTGTCTGGAGCCACACAGATGCTGTTGCTGACCCAGGAGCCCCCTCTGGCTTGGGTGGAGGAGTTGGACGGTTACTGGGAACCCTTGAGCAGACCCTGAGGAGCCTGACAGAACTGGGAGCTGGTTACGAGCAGCTGTTTACCCCATCCTTCTTGTCCCGCTCCAGGGCGCCGTGCAGGAAGTCCCGGGACACCTCCTCGTTCTCATCCAGCCACTGGATGACAAAGGGTTCGAACCACCTGTGAGGGATAGCCTGCTGGGACGCCGGCAGGACACCTGCGCTCACCCTACTCTGTCTGCTCAGCCTGCTGCAGACCTGGTACTGGGGGCACACCTGTGGGGGGGGAGCCGAGCCCTCCCCACTGCGGGGCATCCATGACTTTAGTTCGCTGCTGTAAGGGGCTTCTTTTATGTATTTATTTAAAGATGGGCTTTCATGTAGCCCAGGCTACCCTTGAACTCACTGTATAGCTTAGGATGACCTTGAAGAGTGAGGAGAAGGGGGAGAAGTGGAGAAAGGGGGAGGATGGAAGAGGAAAGGAGAGGAGGGGGAAGGAGGAGGAAGATGCAGGAGAAGGCAGGAGAGGGGCGGAGGGGGGAGGAGGGAAGAAGAGGAAGGAGGAGGACAGAAGCGGGGAACATGCAGGCTTGCTTCCTAAACTGCACAGCATAGCCTCCCCAGAGCTGCTGAAGCATCAGGCCGAGCCAAGCCGTCTGGAGCAGGTTTAAAGCACGCAGCAGCCGAGCCGAGGGTCTGCACCAACCCCACCCGCAGTGAGGACAGGAACAGTAGGTTTGGGGGCTAACGCCTGCCAGCCTCATCTCTCTCAGGTCTTCAGTTCACGTAACCATCCCTGTCCTTCCTGGCTATGGCCTGGGGACTTACGCAGGGTACTCAGGCACGCGGTCCTTGCAGGCAGGTAGCTCGGCCACATACTCGTTGTACAGCCACTTGACCTTGAAGTGCAGGTTCATGTAGTCCGCACTCTTGCACAGTCGGTGCTTGTCGTGCTCTGGCGGGAAGGACAGCGGCTCAGTGGGAGGCTGGTGGCCTCGGTCACCGAGGCAGCTGCTGTTGCACTGGCCACATTGGGACTCACCCTCCATGGCGTACTTCATATCCTGGGCAAACAGACTCCACATGACCTCAGCACTGATCTTTCCCACATTCAGCTCTTGAGGAAACCTGGGAAAGGACAAAGAAACCTGGAGCGGACGGATGAGGAGGTGCTGAGCTTCCCACTGAGGAGAAGTGTGGGCAGGACTCAGGGTGTGCATGCCTGAGCGCTGGGCTTCTCCCTCAGCTCCACCTACCGACACATCCACCCCTCACTTACACTAACCCAATTGTCTATCAACAGACTCAACCCTCCGTCTGCCTGCTTATCCTTCAGTCCACCATCCATCCACCCACCCATCCATTCACCCGTCCATCCGTCCACCTGCCATGTGTCCAGTCACCCACCCATCCATCTGTCCACCTTTCATCCCACATTCCATCCACTCCGGCTTCCATCCATCCATCCAGATCCCACACTTGAGTAACCACGACATATTGAGGCCACATATTTAGCATCTCTCTCTACCCCATCTGGGTAGAAACCCACTCAGTGTTCCCGTCAGATATCTAATGATATTTCACCCAGACATCTGTCCACACACACAGTGCCCAGGTTCCCACATGCTCACACACTGCATAATGCTGCACACTGTGCAGCACAATGCTGTCTAATGCTGAACACTTGCTGTCTGTTGGTTCTGGAACAGGGCCTCTCCATGTCACCCAGGCTGCCCTCAAACTCTTGGGCTCCAGTGATCCCCCTGCCTGAGCCTCGTAAATAGCTGGGACCACAAGTGTACCCCTCTAAGCCTAGCTACAACATTCTGTATTAAAGTTCATTCAAAGGGCCATTGAGATGGTTCAGTGGGTAAAGGCACTTGCCAAGACTGACAGCCTGAACTGGTGCCCAGAACCCACAAGGCAAGGAAAGAACTGATTCCTGAAAGTGACCTCTGACCACCACATGCATGCTATCACACACACCCACACACACCCACATGCACACACAAATAAATAAAGAAGTGTAATAAATATTTATTTATTGTGTATAAGTGTTTTGCCTGGAAGTATGTATGGGTACCATGTATGTCAGAAGAGGATGCTGGATCCCCTGGAACTGGGCTTAAGGACGGTTGTTAGCCACTATGTGGGTACTGGGAATCAAACCTGGGTCCTCTGTAAGAGTAGTCAGTGCTCTTAACCACTGAGTCATCTCTCTAGCCCCAAAAGTTTTTTTTAAAAAGTTCATTCCAGTTACACACACACACACACACACACACACACACACACACACACACACACATTCATATAATCATAATCAAACTCAAAAATTCATAGCTAGGTCTGGTGGTTCAGGCCTGTGATCTCAACTAATAAGTAATAAGGAGACTCACTCAGGAAGATCTGAAGTTGAAGGCCAACCTAGGCTACAGAGTGAGTTCAAGGGCAGCCTGGGAGACTTAGGGAGACCCTATTTCAAAATAAAAAGTGTACCGAAGGCTATCCCCACGTACACACATTTTGCAGCCAGAGTCCTTGCCGCACTTCGCACAGTTGCACACGCTGCTATGGCCAGGGTGCCTATGCGGTGTTCACGGCACTCACTGGTTGAGGCAAGGCGTGTAGGAGTTCTTGTCCTCCTCGATGATGGACACGATGAGGGTGATCAGCTTGGACCAGAAGTCCAGGTTCTTGATGCTGGGGCCCTGCTCCTCGGGAGGCACTTCCCCTTTTTTGGCCTGAAAGGTGTAGAGCAGACAAACGGTGTTCAGGGGACCCGGGGCTCAGAGCGCAACACACACCTGGTACCAGCAAGGCCATAGGACCCAACACACAAAAAAGCAAAACAAAAGCCAAGTGTGGTGGACACGCCTGTCATCCCAGGCAGGAGGGTCAGGAGTTCAAGGTCTTTCTCTGCTACATAGACACTGAGGCCAACTTAGGTTACATAGTACCCTGTATCAAAACAAAACCAAAACCAGCAAAAAAGAAATTCAATCCAACTCAACATTTCCCGAGACAGGGTCTCCAGATGTAGCCCAGGCTGACCTGGAACTCACTGTGTATCTCAGCCAGCCTGGGACTGTCCGTCCTCATGTCCTTGTCTCCTAGTGCTGGACCGACAGGCAGCGCCGTCACACCCAGCTTGCAGCATTTTTTTAACATTTATTTACTCTATGTATGTATGTGTGTGTTTGAGCGTGCACATGTGTGTGTCTGTGTGCTCAACTGTGTGTCTCTGTGCCATGGCGCATGGAGAGGTCAGAGGACAACTCTCAGGAGTCAGCTCTCTCCCTCCACCATGTGGGTCCCAGGGATTGAAATCAAGCTGTCAGGCCCTGGCCTCAACATTTCTTTTTTAAAAATATTTTATCTATTATTTTTATGTAACATGTATGAGTGTTTGTCTGCATATGTGTAAGTGTACCACCTGTGTGCAAGTTCCTGAAGAGGCCAGAAGAGGGTGTCGGGCCCCTGGAACTGGAGTTCTGGGTGGTTGTTGGTCGCTGTGTGAGTGCTGGGCCTCAAACCTGAGTCCTCTGGAAGAAGAGCAAGCGTTCTTACCTGCTGACCCATCTCTCCAGCCCCAGGTCTCAACATTTATTGGTTGTTTCTTTTGTTTTTTATTTTTGAGTCAAGGTTCCCAGCTAACTTGGAACTCACTATGTAGACCACGCTGGCCTTAAACTCAGAGATCTGTCTGCCTCTGCCTTCCCAGTGCTGGGATTAAAGCTGTGCCGCATCATGCCTCACTCCTCAGCACTTCTTAATGGAGACTACACTAGTCACAGCGTTTGACTCCATGCTCTATCAGCAACCACGTACATGAGCGCCTGCTGTATTCAGAGCGCCTGCTGTATTCAGAGCGCCTGATGTATTCAGTGCCAAGCACTCCACTGGACGCTAACAAATGCTTTTTTCTTATTAAAATCTTTCCCCAGTCCTGACATATAGCTCACGATCCTATTTTCCAGAAGAAAGTACTGAGGGACAAGAGAAATTCACTCCCCCCGAAGGTACGGGGCAGGCTGGGCCTGCGTCTGTGGTGTCTGTGCTGGGGCTCACCGGGTCTGTCTGGTACTCTCGGCTGTAGAGCTCGTGACAGTTGTTGAAGATATATTCGTAGGTGGAGTTGAGGCATGCTTTCACACAGTCCTTTACCACCTGGCTGGCACGGGGTGGGCTCTGGAGTTCTTGAACCTGAAGACAGAGCCCAGGTGGGCAATCAGGCACCGGAGGAAGGCATGAGCCAGGTGTCTATTTGTTTCTTTCACAATTTTCTTGTTTTAAAAAAATTGTGTGTGTGTGCACGTGGGGATGTGTAAGTGCATGTCTGTTCATGTGTGCATGCGTGTGTGTGTATGTGTGTATGCATGCTCACATGGAGCCACAGGACAACTTATGGGAGTTGGTCTCTACTTTCACCGTGTTGATCCCAGGGACTGAACTAAGGTTGTCAGGCTTGGTGGCAAGCGCCTTTCTCTGCTGAGCCATTTTGATGGGCCTTACTTTGTGTTTAAAGTGTCAGAGTGGAAAGGCCAAGGTGGAAACCAGAGTCCTCACCTCTGTGGTGAGAATGGCTGGGCCTCAAGTGCTGGGGAGCGGTGGCAGGACACCTTACCTTCATCCGGAAGAAGGTGATGCTGGTGAGGAGGTCGACCGTGGACTTGAGGTCCTGCAGCCGCTCTGGGCTGCTGGCTGGGAAGTTGTTCTGTTGGAACCGAGGTGGGATTATGAGAGAAACTAGGGGACCATGGGAGACAGCATTTGGGGAGGATATGGTGGTCCCTCAGGTTCAGCTGGGGCCTGAGGAGAGCAGGCTGGAGCAGGGGCTGCTCCCATGGGGACACAGTGCCAGGCTGAGATGGGTCCCCTAGGCCCTCTCTTCTGGGTGGCTGTCCCCTGAAGACATGCAGGGCACTCAGGAGCCAGAGCTTCTCACCCGGTACATGGACAGGTCGATCCGCAGGGAATTGTGTAGCTGGTCCAGAAGTTTCACAAAACGCTCTTTCTAAGGGGAAGATGGGGTAGGCTGGAGGGGCTGGGGAGTTACATGACACTGCCAAGCATGGGCAGCCACACTGGTTGAGCCCTCCCTACCCACCAAGCAGCATCACTGAACTGAACTCCCAGATCATTCTTCCTTCTTAACATAGGCCTCACTCTGCAGCCCAGCCCGCCTTGGAACTAGAGCCTCCTGAGTGCTGGGATGATAGGCATATATACATACATACATACATACATATATATATATATGCACACACACACACCTGGTTTGTGTGGTGCTGGGGATAGAACCCAAGGCCTTCTGCATGCTAAGTAAGCATTCTACCCACTGAGCTACAAACATTTTACCCACTGAGATACAAGCACTCTACCAACTAAGCTATAAGCACTCTAGCCACTGAGCTACAAGTGCTCTTTCTACTAAGCTCCAAACTCTCTCTCTACTTACTAAACTTCAGGCCCGGACCCAGTGAGCTCTTTCAGAATTCATCCCTTTCTACAGACTGGCAAACTGAGACTCACAGACAGGTAGACACTGGGGCAGAGCCACACAGCAAGTGTGGTTAAGGACTGAGGAGGTCTGGGTCTCCACACTGTGCAGCCGCAGACCCTCAGACTGACCCCAAAGTTGGAGGCGGCGAAGCGGTCAGAGGCAGACACGTTGGTGGAGGCGGTGGTGTGTGCGTAGTAGGCGTTGATGTTTGCGAGCAGAGTGCTCATGACGGCGGGCACCCCTGGGCACATGTACTTAGAGGAGAGGCAGGCGAAGTGTCTAGTGGGAGAGAGCAAGAGACACTGTTCTAGGGGCAGGACCGCAAAGGCTGCCCAGGATGCTAGAGGGTGTGTGGGCCTCTGCCCCTGTCCGGACTGTCAGCCTCCTCTTCATGACTCTGTCCTCTGGGTTCTATAAAACTCCTGTCTCCTTTCTTCTTTAATTTATTTTCTAAACTTTCTTGAGTTTTGTTCTTTTTTGAGACAGGGTCTCCCTGTGGCGCTAGCTGTCCTGGAATACTCTGTGCAGACTAGGTTGGCTTCGATCTCAGAAGAGATCTGCCTGCCTCTGTCTCCCATGTACTGGGATTAAAGGGCCACCAAGCCCAGTTCTTTTTTCAACTTTTAAAAAGATTTTATTGACGTGTATGAGTGATCTGCCTGCATGTGTATCAGTGGGCCCATGTTGTGCAATGTCCACAGAGGCCAGAAGAGGGGGTCTCTTGGAACTGGAGTTACAGATGGTTGTTAGCTACCATGAGGGTGCTGGGAATGAACCCAGGTCCTCTGCAAGAGCAGCCAGTGCTCCTAACCTTTTTTAATTAATTTTATTTTTTGCAAAGGGTCTCATGTAGCCCAGGCTGGCCTCAAACTCAGAATGTAGCCAAGGCTGACTTTGGACTACTTGTCTCCCTGGCTCAGCCTGGAGCTCTGGGGTCACAGAAGGCTGCTACTATGCCTGCTCTATCTTCATCTTTCTGTCTGCCTATGATGTTATATTTTTACCTCTGGCTGTCTGGCTTTGTCCCCTATCTGCCAATAGTGGCACTCTGATAGCCTCCTGGAAACCACAAAACTCCTCTTTCAGACCCGTCCCCTGTCCAGACTCACCACTGCTGCCCCGGGGACCCCACTGCCCACTCACGTCATGGCTTGGTAGATGGACTCCACGCCATAGCGCATGGCAAACTCATCGACGATCTCCTGGGCTGTCTCATCGTAGTAAACCTTCCAGGCATCATCACCCTTGGCATCAGGGATCTTTACCACACCGTTGTTCTGCACATCGGTCACGAAATGGAAGAGGTTCTGTGATACCAGGAGGCAGAGCGTGGAGAATAAGGAAGAGACCAGGAGAGAAATCACTCTTCATCTTCCGCACCCACCCATCACACCACCCAGGCTCTTCCTGTCTACTCATTGGTCCTCGACCACCCACTCACACACCCATCCATCCACCCATCCATCTATCCAATTGTTTATCCAAACATCCACCTACCTATCCACCCATCTATCTATCCATCGATTCATCCACCCACCCACCCACCCATATACCCATCCATCCGTCCACCCACCCATTCATCCATCCACCAATCTGTCCATCCATCCCACACATCTATCCAAGCACTGTCTGCTTTTCTGTGTACCCACACTTCGCGCACCTACGCTTCTAAAGAGAATTCAACGGCCTGGCCATGCCTCATGTCCCCACATGCCAGCCAAGCCCCCACCCATTTCTCTACATGTCCACTGGTCTCCTCATTCTGGGTTCATCCTCTAAGTCATCTGTTTGCTGACCAGAACTCATTCAGGAAGCTCTACCTCGGGGACACAGTTCTCTCCTTGGGGAGCACAGGTAAGAGCCACAGTGCACAGTGCTAGGGCCCAGCTAAGAGTAGAGCCTTAAAAGCTAGTCTAGAGGGCGCTTCCTGGAGGTGGGCCTTGGTGAGTACAAGGGAGTCTTCCAGGTAGAGGACAGGTATGAGGAACCACCTGAGGCACAGACACGTGCTCAGCATGTCTGTCAGGAAGGGCAGCAGGCATGGTGACGGCGGTCACTGCTTCTCAGCAAGCACTGCGGGCTCACCTCATGCAGACAGGTGTACTGAACGTGGTAAGGCGCCACCTTCTCCTCGCCTTTGATCTCCACACTGATGTGAAGGCGGATGGCACCGGATACCGCCGACTTGTCTGTTCTCTTGTCTGTTCGGCCAGGGGGACAACAGCGTCAGAGGGTCCAAGGAAAGCCAGGCCTATTTTGAGGTCTGCTCAACTCTGTAGCCCCCCTGAGCCCTGCCTCGCTCACCCAGATTGTACCACACGTCCATCTCGCCGCTAAGAGTCCGCACCTCGATGATCGTCTGCCCCAGGAAGTCGTCAGACTCCCTCTTGAACCTCTGCTTCACCCGGGATTTGATGTCATCATCTTCATCCCAGACGCGCACCTTGATCCGATCAGAGGAGTTGTGACATTCACTGTAAAGGGAGTAGGATTCAAGGGCAGGCATCAGGCAGTTGCTCTGTGCCAGATTTCAGAGGCCCCTTTCACTCGCCCTAGAAGTGGGCCCAGTTTGGAACCAAGGACCTAGCCAGTCACTCACAAGTGGAAATTCTCTTCCCACACGGGGTTGAGGTTCCCATAGATAGTTTTTGTCCTCTTCTTCGTCTTCCCGACCTGGACGGTGACATAAGGATCACTGGATCCTGTCTTGTCCTTGGCCTGCAAGCCCTGGGCACAGACCACTGGAAGACACACACCACACAAATGCGTGTTCAAGGAGGGAGGCATGCCAAGAGTAGTCATTAGCACTCCCTAGCGGGCATGAGACATGATCCAGCCACAGAGACAGTGCAGCTACTCTTGCTGGAGAGAACTCCAAGTCTACACATCCACTTACTCATCCATCCATTCACCCATTGATCCATCCACCTACCCATCCATCCACCCACCCACCTATCCACCCACAATTCACCCATCCACCTATTCACCTATCCATCTACCCATCCATCCACCCACCCATCCATCCATCCACCCACCCACCCACCCACCATTCAACCATTTCATCTAACCATCCATCCATCTGCTCATCCACCCATCTGTATCCACCCAGTTACACACCATCATCCATCTACCCATGGGAATGACCATCTGGCATGCATGTGGTGGGAGGCAGACACTGCCTCAAAGGGAGCCCCTCCCTTTATGTCCCACCTCCAGTGCTCCCTCACTCACCAGTGATGCTGATCTTGGCCGACCACTTGGACGTGCCGTCCAGCACGCTCTGCTTGACGGCCTTCATCTGCTGCGTGTGCGCCGTCTTGGTGACAGCGAAGATCTCCTGGATGAGCTCGAAGATCTCAGGCTTGTTGCGCTCGCGGATCTTCATGCGGTCCTTGAGCACCATGATGATGTTCTGTGTCCGGTCCTCTGCTCCGTGCTTCGAGCTCTTCTCCGCCGCTCCTGCAAGATGAGCAGACTCTGTGCAGATCTCAGGTCTTCTGCCGCCCAGGTTCCTTCCCACCTTCTAACCTGGAGCTGACTGGCTCAAGCCGCAGTGTCTTGACCACGCCCACCGAGTCTCCACCCACCCTGAGTCCCTTCCCTTGCCTGAGGCCAACCTGAGGGGGTGCCTCTCAGAGCGCCGCCCTGCTGAGCCCTCCCTCAGTCCCAGCGGTCACCGTCCCCCCCACCCAGTCTGGGTCCGCCCACCCACAGTCATTCTGCCTGGTGCGACCTTCCCACCTGAAGTTCCGGTTACCTGCCACCCTTTTCAGTGTCCCTTAATGCCCTCCTCAGCCTCTGAGAGCCTCCTTCTGAGAAAGGCAGAGCTGTGCGTCTCTCAGAAAGTGGGCACACCTGCAGCCCTGTGCTGCCTCCGTCCCCTCAGCACCTCAGCTCATCCCTAGCTCCGCCCCATTCAATCCCAAGCACAGTGGAGCCACGCCCTAGCCCAAGCCACGCCCACAATTATGGACCCTTCTGTCGGCAACACAGAATCTTACCTCCAGTCCTTCTAGGCCTCTACACTAAGCTCCATCCACAAAACCCCACGTACTGCTTTGCCTCAGGCCTTTTAGCTCAGTGGCACCTCTCTGCTACAGCCTCCTGAACCCTGGGCTTCCCTCACACAGCCTGGCCACGCCCCCAGCATGCCCCATCCAGTCTAGCCACACCCCCAACTCGCCCTACACACGCTGGCCACGCCCCACCTCTCTCCACGCAGCCTGGCTACACCCTCAACTCATCCCACACAGCCTGGCCACGCCCCCACAACGCCCCAGACGGCCTGGCCACGCCCCTCAGTTCGCATCTCCCAGTCTGGCCTGGCCTCAAACCCCTGTGCTGAGGTTGGCCTTCTGCAGACCCCGGCCCCGCCCTCCCCGGCCCCGCCTCGCCCCTCCCGGCCCGCGGGCTCACGCTGCAGGCAGTCCGCATTGAGCAGGTCCTGACACTTCTCGTGGCACTTGACGCCGCACTCGGTGCAGCGCATGCCCTGCCGCGCGATGCCCCACAGCAGCCCCTCGCACTCGTAGCAGTAGGTAGGGGTGGTGGCCGTCCACACCTCGAAGTTGTGCGGCGTGGTGCAGGAGATGGGGTAGATTAAGGCTTGCAGGGTCTTCTTGTAAACGTGGTTTTTCTGCAGAGAGAGGTCCCATGGCCGTGACGGTCCTGGCCCGAGACCCAGCCTGCCCGCTCCCCCACCTTCCCTGCTATGCCCCGCTAGTGCTGCAGGATGCCCTCGGGCACGGGGACACGTCCGGGCCCCCACCCTATCCAGCCCCCACTCACCAGCTCCTCGTTGTTCAACGTGCTGGAGGCCAAGGCCGAGGTGATGCCTGCCTTCCGGGACTGCACCAGGGACTGCAGCAGGAAGGTGGCCAGGGGTGTGCCAGCCACACATCGGAGCCACCGCCGGAAATAGGAAGCAGGTCACAGCAGGCAGCCGACCCAGAGAAGTGGGGGAGGACAGAGGTGCTGGGTCAGAAGAGATGCTGTGAACTGAGTGGTTCCACACCTAAAGACTGGACTTGGGGGACCATCAGAGTCAGCTCTGTGGTCAAGGAAGGCAGCTCCGAGCAAGGAGTCACCTGCTCTCCCACCCATGAACCTTGGGACCCATACCACAGGGGCAGCTGGAAGGTCCCCTGGCAGGGGACAGCTGGGTCCCCACTACGTACCATGGCCTGAGTGTCCATGAAGCACAAAGGGATTGAAATCAAACTACATTAGTCATGAGTACTGTCCAGGGGCCCCAGCCACAGGGCACCGCGGCCAGGTGACCCTGCCAGCAGTCCCGCTCAGGGCTGAGGACCAGGCTGCTCACCAGGTCGCTCACGAGGGGAATGGGTTTCCTTTTCCGGATGTCTGGCATGCTGTCAATGATGATGAGGCCACCTCCAGGGCTGCAAGACACACAGGGACACTGAGGCCTGTGGCCTCCCACCCTCGTCCTTATCCCCTGAGGCCCAGGCAGGACCCCTAAGAACCCCAGAAGCTGAGGTGGAAGTGTGTCTGGCAAAAATACAGGCTGTGCCAGGTGGGTGTAGTCATGTAGCCTTTAATCCCAGCACTCTGGAGGCAGAGGGAGGTAGAGCTCTGTGAATTCAAGGACAACCTGGTCTACATAGTGAGTTCCAGGCCAGTTGGGGCTACATGGAGACCCTGTCTCAAAAAGACCAAAGCAAGTAAGTAATAAATAAATAATAAATGTAAAATAAAATAAAGCTAGGCTGAAGTCCTAGTCTCCTGTTACCTTGGGATTTGATCTTTTTTGGAGATCGGGTCTTCAGATATCTAGATCTGCATATCATTACACAAAGGGACTGAAGCCAGAGGATGGCTTGAGCCAGAAGTTTAAGGCTAGCCTGGATGGCATAGTAACACCCCATCTTAAACATAAAACACACTTAGGAGGTGTTTTATTAAACACACTTATCTCTGTGAGATTGAGGCCAGCCTGGTCTACACAGGGAGTTCTAGGCCAGGTGGAGACCCCATCTCAAAACCAAAACAAAACAAAACAAAAGTAAAGCCATGTACACTGTAAACGGAACTTCTCAACACTCCCTAGTTTGAGCAACAGGTGTGAATGAGCCTTAGCGTCTTGGCTCAAAACTTCCTCCACTTACCCATGGGACTTACTCACCCGCCTTTGAACCACAGAGATTTGGACATTTCTCCTTCTCCCCGTGCCTGCAGGACAGACAGACAGACCTGGTCATCCCTCCACTCCCAGGGCAGGTTGCCCGCCCTGTCTCTAGCCCAAGTGTGTGGGAATCAGGAAAGACAGGTCCAGGGTTTTACTTTGCCTCTTCACACAGCTCCCTGCACCTCTCTGGCCTTAGTTTGTAAAAAGCTGGAGGAGACAGAGCTCTCTCCACTGGCTGAGCTTCACTCAGGACGGCCTGGACAGCATAGTGAGTTCTATACTAGCAAGGGCTGCAGGGAGACCCTCAGATCAAACAGAGAGAACAAAAATCGAGGCTGGAAGTCGGCTCAGCAGGTAAGAACACTGACTTCTCTTGCAGAGGACCCAGTTCTGTTTCCAGTACCCACACATCCACTAACAACTGTCTGTAACTCCAGCTCTCCTGGTCTCTGAAGGCAGGGCACGCACACCTAAACAACCCAGAAGACCTGTAGCCACATTTTCTCACAGGATCTCAACTGATTTCATCATCCTGAGGTTCTCATAGGTTATTGTTTTTCTTTTCCATTTTTAAAATTTATTTTATGTGTATGAGTGTTATGCTTGCATGTGTGTAAGTGCACGAGCGTTGGGCAGTGCCCACATGTTAGAAGAGGGCATCAGATTCCCTGGAACTTGAGTTATGGATGGTTATTAGTGGCTGTGTGGGTGTTGGGATTTGAACTCATGTTTTCTGCAAGAACAGCCAGTGTTCTTAACTATCTAGTCATCTCTCCAGCCCTATTTATGGTCTTATTGAGACAAGGTCTCACTGAGTTCCAGGTCTGGAACTCACTTTGTAGACCAGGCTAGGCTTAATTTCCACCTACCTCTGTCTTCTGAGTGCTGGCATTAAAGATGTGTGCCACCACGCCTGGTCCTTTGGTTCGTCTTTTCTTTTTGAGATATGGTTTAACTATGTAGCCCACACTGGCCTTGAACTTGCTATCCTCTTGCCTTAGCCACTCCAGTGCTGGGACAATAGGCATGTGCCTCAGCACCCAGTTAAACCTCTCTAATCTCGCAGGGCCACCTCCTCGGGGAGTCTTCCAATGGCCAGGGAGCTCCTTTGTCTTGTGAGGTCACTACAGTGCTGCCTAGGTTTACATACACCCACCTCACCTTCTGAACTTAAGATCACATGAATGTACGAGTCAAAACAACGATTTTAAATTTAAAAATATTATTTTTATGTGTGTACCATTGTGTGCAGTGCCTCCAGAGACGAGAAGAGGGCATCAGATCCCTTGGAGCTGGACTTCAGGACAGCTGTTAGGAGACGTGGGTGCTGGCAGCAGAACCCAGTCCTCTGCGAGAGCAGTCGGTGTTCTTACCTGCTGAGCCGTCTTCCAGCCTCGATTTTTTGTTCTTCTTGTTTAATTGAGGGTCTCCCTGTAGCCCTTGCTAATATAGAGCTCACTGTATAGAGAAAGCTGGCCTTGATCTCACAGATCACCTGCCTCTGCCTCCTGAGTGTTGATTAAGGTGTGGGCCACCACACCTGACTTTCCAGTCTTAATTTAAAAATTCTATTTTGTCTAGACAAGAAGTCTGTTTTGTAATGCTTGGATGGTCTAAGCACGGGGTGTCTGTTCAAGATGTCCTTGTCCATCCCAGTTTGGGGGGATTCACCCCTGAACACCAGCACAGCTCTGTCCCCAACCCTGGGGGGCTGAAGGAAGAAGTGAGTGTGGTCTGGTCTCAGCTAATTCTTTCTTTGGTAGTAACTCACCCTCAGACCATGAGCAGGTGAGACTCAAGGTGTTTGGCTCTCTGTCTAATGCCGGTTTGAACCAGCCCTCGACCTCACTCTCCTGGCCCGCCCTCTCTCCCCACCATGAGTCTGACCCCACCCCTACCCACCCCCACCTCACCCCCACCCCCACCCCGGTGTCGCTTATCCCAACTCCAGACTCCGGTTCTCCTAGCAGTTTTTGAAAGCCTAGAAAGCTTGGGGGCGGCTGGGCTGCAGTCAGCCGACCCACAGGGTGTGGAGCTGTCAGAATGGAGCCAAGCACACCTCTGCCTTGGTGGTCTGCAGCCAGGTCAGTGCACCTGGGCTGTGAGTGGGCAATGGGTGTGCGGAGTGGGTTTGGTCCTGTGGGCCACAGGTGTGTGGAGTGGGCTTGGTCCTGTTCGCCTTGAGGTGATGGGTATGGTTTTGCTTTGGGTGGAGTGATCTGTGGTCTTGTTGGAGGTGGGGTTCTGGGCGCCGACTGCTGAACATGGGGCGGTGGGCGGTATCGGGCTGGTGGGGATGGGGCACTCGGTGTGGCCGGGTCCTGCCACTCACCTCCTGCAGCTGCATTCGCACCTTGTTGAAGGCACGCAGCCAGTTGGCCTTGGCCCTGGACATGGAATCCTGTCCCTCCTGTCTCTCCTGATCCTCTCCAGGCCTAAAACTGAATCAGGGAAGCCGGTCAGCAGCCAGGACCATGCTATGGGACCCTGACCTCTCATGTTCTGTCCACACAACGGCTGATGACCTGAGGCCCCCAGATCCCACTGCATCCCAGCCCAGTAGGTCCCCCGGCCTCAGCTCCTCCTGGTACCTCTCCTCAGCCTTGGGGGGCTCAGCTTCCCGTGCAAGTTCAGTTGCTGACACCTCTTCAGGTGTGGCCGACTTGGAAACACCCCTGGTCCCATCTGGGACCTCTGTTCTCACTGGTGGGACCTTGTCCTCCTCTAGGGCAGCGGGTGGGAGGCTGATGCGCTTGAACTCTTTGGGCTCAGTCACCATGGTGTTCTCCTGCTGGGCATAACTAGCCAGGTCATCGGGTACCTCTTCCTCCTCCTCCTCTTCCTCTTCTTCCTCCTCTTCTTCCTCCTCCTCCTCCTCGGGCAGCTCATCCTCCAAGTCCTCTAGGTCCTCCAGGTCCTCCAGGTCCTCCAGCTCCTCGTCCTGATCCCAGTGTGGGGAGTCCTTGTGGTAGCTCACTGAGCTGTGGCACGAATGGTAGGAGTCCCTGTCCCGCTCATCATCCAGCTCGGAGCCCTGCAGGCTGCGCTCATCAGGGTCGAAGTCCTCACTCAGCTGCGAACTGCCCTGGCTCAGCTCCCCGGAGGACGCGTAGCGGCTGCTGCCCGTGGGGCTGTGAAGACCAGGGCTCAGCCAGGGTCATGCCAATCACCAGCCACCAGCTAGCCACACCATTCATCACCCCAGCCCTATAATCAGGATGGATTGATGGCCTACTGTGTATGCTCTATAATCAGGATGGATTGATGGCCTTCTGTATATGCTCAATGCTACTCAAAATACCAGGAACATGGACCCCATCACTCAGGGCCTGTAATCAGCATAGATTGAGCACCTACTGTATGCTCTATCCTCTCTGCTCCAGAAATACACACTCCCCTATCATACCCACATGTACTCAGCATGGATTGGGTGCTTACTGCATGCCTTCTCCTGCTGTCTGCTCCAGGAACACAAACTCCATCTCCCAGGCACGGGCTGAGCGCCTACTGTGCTTGTCCGGCCCTCCAATGTCCAGAACTCCTGCCCACTTTCAGACCTCTACACTGTCCACCTGCTTATTTGGCAAAATACTATTCTTCCTTTTAAATTTTATTTTATTTCATTTTACTTCATGAGTGTATTGCCTGAATGTGTGTAAATGCATCCGTGTCATGCAATGTCTGCCGAGGTCAGAAGAGAATGTTGGATCTCCTGGAACTGGAGCTATGGACAGCTGTTAACCACCATGTGCAAGTTGGTAACTAAACCTTGGTCCTCTGCAGCCAGTGCTCTTAACTACTGAGCCACTTTGCCAGTCTCCTATTCATCCCTCCAGACCCATCAAAATGTTATTTTCTCGGTGACACTGGCCTGATCTGTCTTCCATTACAATCTTATAACGTGCACATGGATCACCTCAAACATAACCAGGAAGAAATAACTGTCTGCCCACATGGACCACTAAACCTCTACCATTCATTCAGTCACTCAACAAACACTGTTGTTCCCCGACCTAAATACTTCTGAGGCCCTCTTCACTGGCAGCCCAGGAGTGGTGTCATTACAAGGATCTCCCTCAAAAGCTTGTTTGTGGGTCTTTGTGGCCTTAGCCACATTTTGGTGCCTGATCTGGAGATGGGATGGAGCTCAGCGAGCTTCATCCGCGGGACATGCTCAAGGGCTCCGCCTACTGGTGAGGCCCAGAACTGCACCACAGCAGGCTGGGGCCAGGGCACCTGCCAGGCTCTGGTCCCAGTGAGTCCTAGGCTCCTACCCACCATCCCAAGCTTGGCTTCTTCTTCCTGAACTAAGGGATGGAAATTTGATGGCACCAAGCTTCTCTTACCCTGGCTGCCACGACCTCTGGCTCGTCACCCTCCAACGAGCCACCCAGGGGTCCTCCTGCATGTGTACTGGGCCATGGCCTGCAGTCCTCAGTCAGGCCTCCCAGTGCCAGGATTCTTGCCCGTGCTGGGAGAGCTTGCTTTGGGGCCAGCTCCAACTCCAGGAAGCCCCCCACGGCTGTCTGCAACCCTTGCTAAGTGCTGACCTTTCGACCTCACCTTCCCTAGCTTCTCAGGGCTCATGTCCTACTGCTCCACCATTCTCTTCTCCGGACTCCTTCAAAGCTGCATGGAGAATGGTAGAGTGCTTGTAGCTCAGTTGATGCAGTGCTTGTAGCTCAGTGTCTAGGGTGCTTACAGCTGAGCTGGTAGAATGCTTGTAGTTCAGTTGGTAGAGTATTTCCCCAGCACACAGGAGGCCCTGGGTTCCATCCCCAAGCACTGTGCAAACTGGGCTTGGTGGTGTACACCTGTCATCCCAGTACTCGGGCAGCTGAAGCAGGAGGCACATGAGGCCAGGGTGTAAAAAGAGGCACACACAGGATGAGACATGGAGGCCAGGCCTTAGTTTATGTTTTGAGGCATGGTCTCATGGAGCCCAGGCTGGCCTACAACTCCCTATAGAGCTGGGAACAACCTTCAGTTCCTGACCCTCCTGCCTTCTGTACCCAGGGCCAATGACATTTAAGGGTAGTGTTCTAAAGCCTCACACAGTCTAAGGAATCTTCCAACCAAGCGCCCCTCAGTGTTGAGCCAGTTGCCCCCTTTTCTTTTTTCTTCCTTTCTATTTTTTTTTTTTTTTTTGAGACAGAGTATCACTATGTAGCCCTGGCTGGCCTGGAACTCACTATGTAGATCAGGCTGAACTTGGCCTGCCTTGGCCTTCTAAGCGCTGGGATTAAAGGCCGGCACCACCATGCCCAGATTAGCAAATTTTCATGAAGCTTTTAGAATTTCTTTACCTACATTTGGGTTTTTGCAAAGGGCTCCACCACCTGTAAGAAGGTGGCAGGGGCTGGCAAGATGGCTCAGCAAGTAAAGGAGCTTGCTGCCAGGTCTGACAACCTGAAATTGATCCCTTCCACCCACATGGTGGAAGAAGAGACTCAACTCCCTTAAGTTGTCTCCTGACCTCCACACGCACCCCACACACATACACAGAGCAAACGTGACTTAAAAATGAAAGTGTAATATGTTCCATAAGAGTGCTGGCCTGCAATGCGTCCCCGCCACAGCAGACCCGCCTCTCAGCAGGCCCCGCCCCTCCCTGCAGGTCCCACATCCACCACAGCCACCTAGCCTTACAGCAGGCCCCGCCCCACATCAAGTCCCGCCCCTCACAGCAGGCCCCGCCCCACATCAAATCCCGCCCCTCTTGACAAGCCACGCCCCACATCAAGCCCCTCCCCTCCCGGTAGGTCTCGTTCCCCCCCACACCCCGCTTCAAGCCCCTCCCCTCACGTCAGGCCTTGGCACACCCCGCAGGGCCTCACAGCTACCTAAGTGCTCGCGGCTCCGAGAACTCCTCGTAACTGTGCATAGAGTCGCTGTGGGACTCCCGGGAGCCCAGGGGGGGCGGCCGCACCGAGTACTGGTGGACGGAAGCGTTAGGCTGCGACGTCGTGTAGTAGGGCGGCGGGATGCTGTTACTGGTTTCACTGCGGTAGTCGCTGTCCCGGTCATCAACAGCACTGTCAGGATCGTCATCTGCAAAGCAGAGGTGAGAAGACAGGGTGAAGGGGGAGAGGACGTACAGTGGGGGCACAGCAACCCCTTCATCCTCAGTTAATTACCATATTGATGGACAAAGGATTATGGGTCATGTTAACAAAGGTATAGTCTTTAGAACAAAGGAGGTCAAAACCCTGAATTTCCTCATCTGGGTCAAACTGGGCCTGGTCTAGGTTAAATACAATGATGTAAAGAGGGATTCTGAAAATCCATCTTGTTTTTCAGTCTAGACTTTGCAAAGCTCTTTCACACATCCTACCAGAATGTCCCGAAATCCCAGGATGCTCTAGTTACTCAGGCTCTTAAGGTGGGGTGGGGTGGGGGGACAGCTTACAGTCTTCCTTTGGGGGGTGGGGAGGAAACAGGAGCCAGATGTGTGTGTGTAACTGAGAACTGGAGTCACCTCCATGACACGACCCTAGGTGTCCACCTGGCTGCTCTACGGGGGCCCCCAGCCCCACCCTCCCACATCTGCGGACTTCGGGCCACTTCCAGGACAATACAGGGGACAGAGAGAGACAAGAGGAGATGAGGTTACACATGGGGCAGGTGGGGGACATGTGGGGGTCCCAGTGCCCAGACGGGGACAGCAGCTCCTGGTCCCCTGTGGCGCTCCCTAGGAACCCGTCAATTACTTACTCTGCTCTCCCCAGCCAAAGTAGTTCCAGTTGCCTACGAGAGAACAGGTGGAGGTGAGCCTAGAGAGGCCTACCCCACCCCTCTGTCACCAGCATCCCGGACCCACACAGGCTAGTTCCTGCAGGTTCTTCACCAACACCTTGGGAGCATCGGGCAGCAAATAGCCTGGGGCCATCTTCAGCCAGTGTCCTTGAACTCTGAAATCTAGGGTCAGAGTTGCATCCATCTCTCCACTCCAGCTCATGGATTAAAAACAATTCTATGTGGGACTGGAGAGATGCTCAGTGGTTAAGAGCACTGGCTGCTCTGGCAGAGGCCCAAGTTTGGTTCCCACACCCACATGGCGGCTAACAACTGTTCTAACTCCAGTTCCAGGGGGGCCGACGCCCTCTTCTGGCCTCCTTTGCATTGCACACACGGCTGCACTCACATGCATGCAGGCAAAATATTCATACACATAAGATAAAAACAAATAAATCAGCCAGGTGCGGTGGCGCATGCTGCCAATCCCAGCACTCGGGAGGCAGAGGCAGGCAGCTTTCTGTGTTTGAGGCCAGCCTGGTTTCGAGTTCCAGGCCAGCTGGGCCTACAGGGACAGCCTGTCTCAAAAAGTAAAAATGAAAATCAACCAATCAAAACTGCTTTATAAGTTATGTGGGTGTAGCTGGCACACGCCTTTAGTCCCAGCACTTGGGAGGCACAGGCAGGTAGATCTCTGTGAACTCAAGACCAGCCTGGTCCACAAAGTGAGTTCCAGGCCAGCTGGGGCTACAGAGAGATCGTGTTTCAAAAAGACAAAAAAAAAAAAAAAAAACACAAAAAACAAGAAACAAACAATTATGTGGGGAGGGGTACCCATGGAGACCAGGAGAGTTGTGAGCAACTTGATGTGGGTGCTGGGAACCAAACCCAGGTCCTCAACAGAAGCAGTTAGTGTTCTTAACCACTGAGCCATCTCTCCAGTTACATCTGCTTTTTCTTTTAAGGTTCAGAAAGGGTGAGTAAGTAGTCTGAAGTCACACAGCCTTGGAGCCACAGGGTCAGAGATACTGTCCTCTCTCCCTCCCTAGCAACCTGAAACTCGAAGGTGGTCCCGGAGTCAGAATCCCAGCTCCTCGGACGCGTGGCCGCCTGTGTTGTGCCACAAGAGTGATGGAGCGCTCACAGGGGTCGGCCTTCCATCCCGATTCAAGTCCACCTGCGGCCTCCTTGCCTGGCCCTGACACCAGCATGACCACACAGCACCTTCCAGTCCCACCCCTCCTGGGCACATCGGGGGAGACAAAGGGACAGAGGACACTGAGGGGCAGGAGGGGCAGAGGAGAGGGCCAGAGTGATGTGGGGGCAACGTGGGTGGTAGGTGTGGGCTCTACACAATGAAGACTCCCAGCAGGGGAGGGCTCCGAGGTGCAGGGCTCTGGTGTCCACAGACTGGGGGATGGGGCGAGGCGACAGCCCCAGCCCCAGGGGTGGAGGGTTATGACGGGGGAGGCAACGGCGGGAGAGTCCCCTGAACCCAGGGTCTCAAGGCCATGCTGGGCCACAGGAGACCCAGTGTCTCTAGACGTGGTGTGCTGGGGTCACTCGGTCCCGGGGTTCTGGCCTGGCCCTTGGACCTCAAGATAGACATATCACACAAAGATGGACCGATGGACTTGAGACAGGGTCTCCCTGTAGCCCTAGCTGGCCTGAAACTCGTGCTTCTGGCTGCTCCGCCCCTTGGCCAAGACCTTCTGACCGGGACAGTTGTGGGACGGCGCTCGAGAGACACTCACAGCACTGGCTGCTGGGGACCGGCAGCGGCTTGTCTGGCTCATCCTGGAAGGGGTACTGTGGGGGGGAGAGACATAGGTCAGGGGCGGCAGGGACCCCACTGAGCATGCTCAGCCTGCTGCGCTGCGGAGGGGACATGGCTCAGGGCACAGCTAGACAGGTGTCCATCTGCTGATCATACTCCGACCACTACCCCTGACTCTGTGTGTCTGGGGAGAGAGACAGAGACAGAGACAACAGAGAGAGACATAGACAGGAGAGAGACAGGAGACAGAAAGAGATGGAGAGAGAAGAAAGAGACAGAGAGAGAGAGAGAGACAAGAGAGACATACCAGAGAGACACAGGAATGCCCTGGTGAACGGCAAGTGGCGGACAGCAGGTGGCAGCAGGGCCCCCGGCCGGTGTCCCCTCTCCCCAGCCACCCTGGACTCTCTGGGGCTGCATGGCCCCCCGCATACCGGCATGCCCCACAGCATAGAGACCGAGCTGGCAGGGCAGAGGGCATCCCGACTGTTCCCGTGTGTCCCCCATAGCGGCTGGGACACTGGGCCCTACGCACTGCAAGGAACCCTGCTCGGGGAACAACTAGCACAGTGTGGAACAGAGACTGCGCACACACCTCGTCCTGGTCACGCATGGCATTCAGCTGCTCCAGCTTCTTGGCCCAGTAGCGTGCCTCCTCCTCTGGGATGTCTGTAATGGGAGCCGGCGGTGGGGACCACGGACCCCTGCCTTCCTCCCACAGGCCCGTAGCTGGGTGGTATGTGGAGCCACCGGGGGACCCCAGGGATGGTTGGAGGGTGGAGAGAGCAGAGAGCAGGGGAGAGGGGGACCGCAAAACCTGCCCTGGCCTCCCCAGCTGAGTGTGTGCTAGGACTCACCTAAGGGCAGTTCAAAGCGCGTGTCCAACAGGATTCGGTGGAAGGTCGGGTCCTTGGTCCCACAGATTTCACTATCTGCCATAATGGCCTGAGAATCCAGCGTCAACCACTCTCCAGGGCCCTCCTGGGCATTTGGAAGGCAAGGGCAGGGGTCAGAACCCAGGGTAGGGGTGGCACAGACTCTGGTTGTAATGCTGCCCTCTCTTGAGGACCCCTCACCAGATGGCAAGGGTTCTGTCCCCACTTTGCAGATAAGGACCTTCAGGGCTCTGACTCCTGACAGAAGACCAGATCCCCCATCGGCCAGGAGACCTCCAAAGAGAATGAGCTTGCTCCCCAGCTCAGGACATGAGCCCCGGAGCCCCTGCTGCTCTGACCCTCGGCCTCTTCATCTCTCCAGGAGAATGAGATGTCTTAACAGGAAGGAACCTGATTAGGCCCTGGCCGTTTGGGAAGTGCCTTAGTCCCAGGTACTCATGGATGTCTGGAGACACATTCGCTCCTTCTGGCCACGAGCCCCTGGGCTTCTCCCGGGCCCACCTCCTTCTGCACCTGCCACTCACCTCATTGGACTGGCGGATGGTTCGTAGCGGGATCCACACGGTGCCCACCATCGTGTCCCAGATGAGCCCCTTGTTCCACACCTCCACAGTCAGGCCCAAATCCAGGCGGTTAATCTCACTGTGGGAGGAGGACATGGAGGCAGGAGAGGCTCAGAGACGTCCAGGCACAGTCCTGAAGGCACACAGCACACTGTGATCGGAAGCCAGGCCCAGAGGAGCTCCAGAGGCAAGGGAGGCAATGCCCTAAATTCTCATTTTATAGCACAGAAACTAAGGCTTCTGGCAATACATCTACCTCAGAATATCACAGACTGCCAGAGCTGTAGCTGGGAGGGAAGGGAGGGATGACAAGTACTGTTTGTTACCCTCCACCTCGCTGGCCTTCCTCAGGCCACCAGGCCCTGGCCATGCTGGGAGTGTGGAAGCCATGCCTCTTCCCAGTCAGACTTCTCTTAGGGTACACACTGGGAGTTGACAAATGCCTGGGTCCATATCCCAGCTATGGATGTGCTGTGTGACATTGAGCAGGAGGCTTGACATCTCTGAGCCTCCATTTCTTCAACTGTAAAATAGGGATTATCACAGCAATCCTGTGTAGGTTGGGCCTCCCTCAAAAGAGTGGGCACAGTTGATTTAATGAAATAACAAGGAATTTTAGGATGCAGTGCAGCCAGGTCACTGGGCATCATAACGGACAGGACAAGGGACAGGCATGCTGACACACACCTGTAATACTAGCACTTGAGGGGCTGAGGCAAGAGGATTGGAGTTCATGGTCATTCTCCACTATACAGAGAATTTGAGGCCAGCCTGGGCTACATGAGACCCTGTCCCAATAACTATATAAAACAAGAAGAGACTAGCCAAGAGCAGAGATTGTAACCGGGGACATGTGTGGTTCTGCATGGCTCCTGGTTGGTGAGAGGGTCCAGATCTTTATTTCACTCATCTAACAAATATTTGCTGAGCATCCACTGAGTCCCCAGCTGTGGCACGACTGCAGCCATCGTGGGAATAGAAACCTGGAGCTCTGGAGGGTCTGACACCGGAGCTAAGAAAGGGAAGAATCGCAGGAAACTAGGAAAGGCCGGGCGCTGAGGTGCACCTCAGCCGCAGAAGTCAGGGGAGAGTCCCCAGCTGTAGTGAAGTGGGACAGGTGTAAAGTCGGGGTACCCTCCCGGAAGTGGGGCTGAGGAAGCATGGGGGGATGTGGGAGAGGCCACTCAAGTGAGTTCCAGTCTTTAAAATAATTTCCGGGCTCACTGGAGAGTAAGGCTGATGGACTCAGGCCACTAAGTGAGCAGGCGAGATTGGATGCCGGAGATGGGCTTGGGGGACCAAAGGGAGGCTGGAGAGGGCGGGGCTGAGTGGGAAAGGAGCTGGGCTGCGATGCAGGGCGGGGCTGTGAAGACAGGGGCGGGGCTGTGGTGTAGGGGCGGGGCTATGGGGACAGGGGCGGGGCCGTGAACACTGCAAGCAGCTGAGTCCAAGGTGGGGTAGGCGTGCTGAGTATTCTGGTGGGGCCTGGAATCCGTGGTGGTTGTGGCATTGGGAGCATGGCAGGCAGGGCAGGGGCAAGGTCTGATGGAACAGGTATGCGCTGGCAGGCTTGGTGGCTAGGGACAGAGAAGCTCAAGTGGGCGTGATGTAATAAGGCTGACCCCAGAGGGGGCGTGGCTTGCTGGGAGGAAGAGGGACCTTGATGGCAAGGAGGGCTGGCTGGTGGGTGGGGCCTGGTGTGAGGCCGGACGGGCGGGTGGGTGGGGGCATGGCAGAGGTAGGGCCTGATGGAATGCAGCTGTTTGGGTGTGAAGTACATCGGGCACAGCCTATCTAGAAGGAGTCTGGACGGAGCGGGGACTGCGGGCGGGGCTTCCAGCAGCACTTACAACATGAAGTCCTGCTCCCAGCTGGGCTGGCTGCCACGCACAGCAACGGTGGTGCTCTTCACGTTCTGCACCTTCAGCGTCACGTATGTGTTGAATTTCTCTGTGGCAGAGAGCGGGGTTGATGGCCAGGCTATCCTCTCCTGGGCCCGCATGTTCACTCCGACCCGAGGGTTCACCAGCAGGCCCAGGCCCCAGAACCACCAGTAATAAATTTTAAAAATACTTAAACAGGAAAAATAGTATTTCTGATGGGTTTGCTTTTCACCTGGGGAGACTGAGGCCCCAAAGAGAATGCAACTGGCTCTGGGCATGATGAACACGCCAGTCATCCCAGCCGGAGACCAGAGGATGGAGAGTTCAGGTCAGTCTGGGCTATACAGTGAGTTCAAAGTCAGCCTCATCAGTTCAGTGAGACCCTGCCTCAAAATTCAAAGCAACGGATGCTGCGGCTGGAGTTGGCTCCCTGACAGTGTCCCCAGCCTGGCTAGGGACAGCAGAGGACAAAGTCCACACTAGGCCCTCCCCAGCTGACCCCACACCCTCCACATGCACAGTGGGTGCTGAGACCCCTGCCCAAGAGACCAGACAAGGACCGACAGACAACAGATTGACAGCATAGGACAGGCAGGACAGCACACTTACCTTGGGCACCGTCAAACTTGGCTTTTTTGACTGTGGAGAGACAGAGAAAAGGGGGAAGGGGGAGATCCGGGAGGAGGTGTGAGAAGCCAAAGACATGCAGAGAGAGACAGAGAGAGATAGAGACAGAGAGAGAAAAAGATTAATCAGGAACATGAGATGAGGCCCTCAGAGACAGAGGAGGAGGAGGAGGTGGAGGGGGGTGGGGAGTGGAAGAGGAGAAAGAAGATGTGTCAGACAGACCCAGTGCAGAAGGCGTCTGGCCCAAGGGGGCAGCCCCCCACCCTACGGGCTCTCTGAGGTCCCTTTACCCCAACTCAGCCAAAGCTGAAACAGAGCAGGTGGCACAAAGCTTCCCCCCAGAGGGCTTCAAGGATGGCCAGGAACTGAGGGCCGGGGACAATCTCCAGTGCCAGAAGGATAGGAAGCCCCTCCCTCGGCTGGCACCTCAGTCCAACCACGTGCACCTTCAGCTTAGGGCTCCAAACTCCCAGAGGGAGGGCTGGGCAAAGCCCTTCTCTTCCTCTCCTCTTTCCTTTCAAGCCACTTTCTAAGTTTCTAGGTCTGTGCGGGCAATATTCCACACCCGCCCTCTGAACTTTCAGGTTTACAGTGTGAGCTTCTATGCTAATGACAACCTCCCCAATGAAAAACCTACATTTTAAATGCCGATAAATTTGGTATCAGGCTGGGCCTGGTGGCACACACCTTTAACCTCAGCATTCAGGGAGGCAGAGGCAGTGGATCTCTGTGAGACTGAAGCCAGCCTGGTCTACATAGCAAGTTCCAGGCCAGTCAGGGCTACATAGAGAGACACTGCCTCGAAACAAATAAAGTTCAGAAACATTGTGGTATCATCAGACTGGAGACCTGGTTCAGCCGTTAAGAGCACTGGTTGCTCTTGCAGAGGACCTGGGTTTGGTTCCCAGCACCCACATGGGGTGTAACAACTGTCCATAACCTAGGTACCAGGGGATTCAACATCCCTTATGGCCTCTGTGGGCATTGCATGAACAGGGTGCATTTACATACATGCAAGCAAAACATTTATACACATAAAACAAAAATATATACAAAGTTTGCTTTCACACCCGCCACACTTGGGGGTGGTTGAGGGTGGAGCGTGGATGGGGCCCTTGACAGGACATTGGGAGAGATAGCACTGGCTCAGCCTGCAGAAGAGAGGAGCTGGGTTAGATTCCCCGGCTATGTGACCCAGGCTAGTGAGCTCCTGTCTCCAAGCCTGTCTTTGTCTGGCTCCCCACCCAGCTCCTGTCTCTCTCCTCCCTCCTCTCTCCTCTTCTCAGGATCTCCCCATCTCCTATTCATCCTCTCCTTTCTTTCTCATCCCCACCTCCCTCCCTCCATCTGGTACCAGCCCCCCCAAACATTTCCATGTTCCACTGCCTCTGCCAATGCAGTCTCTGTGGCTGGAGGTGAGGTTCTTTTGGGGTCCTCAAGCCCCTCTGACAGTTGAGGGGGCTCAGCCTCTGGCTTGGCTGACCAGTAGTAAGGAAATCATGCTTAGTTAAGTGGGGAAAGAAGCAACTCAAGACTGCAGGGGGAGGAGTTCTGCAGAGGGGCAGGAAGGGCTGGGGGGGACTGAGGGGGTGGGGACGGGGAGGGAGAGAGGAAGGGGGACAACGGCTGAGTGGAGGTGGAGGTGGTTGGTAGTGAGGACTGGAGCAGAGCCTGGTATGGTGGTTTCTTGGAGAGGAACAGGGTCTGAGAGCAGGGGAAGGGGTGTGTGGGAGAGATGCAGGTGTCGGGAGAAAGAGAGGGGTGTCTGTGGGAAAGAGTGGGGTGTTTGGGAGGAGGGGTCAGGTGTGGGGAGAGAGGAGGGGTGTTTGTAGGAGAGGTGGGGTCTGGGAAGGAGGGGTGGCGTTGGGGTGGACGGGTCCGGGCGTCTGAGGGGGCAATGTCGCAGGGGGTGGGTGGGGAAGGGTCCAGTGGCATGGGGGTAAAGGCGGGAGGGGTCGTGTCCAGGAGAAGCTGGATGTCTGGGAGGAGAGGAGGGATCTGGGGAGAGGCCGGTGTTTGGGGTGGGATGTCTGCGGGAATGACGTCAGAGCAGGGTGGTGGCGGGCAGGGCGGGGGTCTGCGGAGCGCAGGGTGGGCGCAGGCTCCGTAGAAGGGGGGTGGTCGGGAACGGCAGCGGTTCCGAGTCCCCGGCGCGACGCCTGAGTCACCGCCACGTCACAGCCCGGCGCCGCCCTCCCGCCGCGTCACAGCCCGGCGCCGCCCTCCCGCCGCGCTGTTTTTACCGTGGTCGGCCCCCCGGAGCCCCCCGGGGTTCCGTCCCGCCTCAGTTTACCCGCCCCGCCGTGGGTGGGGTGGCCGCGTCGCTCTCCACGGCCGGCGTCACCCGCTCTGTTCCTGTCCGCCCGCGGCCCTCCAGGTCCCAGCCCCGCCTTCTGATTGGTCGCTGGCGACCCGGGTCTCGGGGACACCCCTCTTGGGCTCTCCGGGGCTGGGCGGGGCCGGTGCTGCGAAGGTGGGCGAGGAAGACCCGCACTGGGGAGACCTCTGCCAAGCCACAGGGCATCCTGACCCACCCCACTGCAAGCCAAGAGTCTCCCAGTGTGTCCTGGGCCGGGGGGAGGGGGTAGCGGGGACCCGCGAACGCCCGCGGGGGGCCTGGCCCCGGCTCTTGAAGGAGACCCGGGATGTGCGCCCAGGAGGGACCAAGCCAGGATAGGGAGCCACTGCACAGCAGCCATCAGGAAATAGGAGACAGCGGACCTAGGTGCGAGGGCAGCAGGGAGCAAAGAGTTTTGCAAAGGCTTCTGGGAAAGGAGGAAAGAACCGGTCACATGGAGAGGTCACCGTTGTTCTCACCCCACCGAAGGATCTCGGCCACCTCCCAGCTCCGGTGTTCATGAGAGGCTGGACCGCCTTCCCGACCCACAAGCTCAACTCTTCTCTTGCTCTGACCTCAGACTAGTGGCTGGACCTTTCTGAACCTCGGTTTCCTCATCTATAGAGTGGGTTGGAGATCTTCCCACTGAGCCTGTCAGAGGCTGAGACAGTCCAAAGTAATGACAAATTCACATTCACACACAAACCCATGTGCACCCAGACGCATACATGCGAGCACACGAGCTCACATCTTAGTGTGTTCATTTTGTTTATCAAGCGCCTTTGAGACATTGGTCATCACCACAGCCCTAAAGTGAAAGTAAGAAGATCATGAGTTCAGAGCCAGCCTCTGCTACATACTGCGGTGAAGGCCAGGCTGGGCTACGTGAGACCCTTCCTCAAAAAAGTGGAGGGGTGGAATGTGATGGAGTTCACCTTTAATCCCAGATGGAGGCAAGCCTGATCTACATAGGGAATTCCAGGCCAGCTGGGGCTACAGGGAGACTCTGTCTCAAAACAACACCAAAACAAAGAAACAAAAAAAAAGTAAAGGGGGCTGGAGAGACTGCTCTCCAGAGAGACTGGTTGAGCATGCTGGATGCTCTTCAAGAGGACCCCTGGGTGGTTTCCCAGCACCCACATCAGGCAGTTCACAACCCCCTATAACTCCAGTTCCAGGATGCTCTCTTCTGGCTTTTGTAGGCAAGCAAATGCACATGTATATACACACACACAATTATTTTTAAGGTTTTTTACATGTAGATGTGTGTCTCTGCATGTGTGTACAGGTGCCTGTGGAGGCCAGAAGAGGGCACTGAATCCCCTAGAGCTGGAGATGGTATGAGCCACCCAATGTAGGTCTTAGGAACTGAACTCAGGTCCTGTGAAGGAGCAGAAAGCACTCAACTGCTCAGCCATCTCTCCAGTCCCTTAACTAAATCTAAAAAAGTAACATTAAAAACGGTTTATGGAGGCAGGCAGATCTCTGTGAGTTCAAGGCCAGCCTGGTCTACATAGTTCCAAGCCATCTAGGACTACAGGAAGACACTGTCTCAAAAAGACCAAAAAAAAAAAAAAAAAAAAAAAAAAGGTTGTGCATGAGCATGGTGTGTATGTCTTTAATCCCAGCACTCAGGAGGCAGAGTCGGGTGGATTTCTGTGTCTGAGGCCAGCCTGATCTACATAGCCAGCCAATGCTACTCTCAAAATTTTTTAAGGAAAAAAGGGAGAGGGGCTAGGAGGTGCTTAATGGGTGACAGCTCTTACCATACAAGAACTAAGACCCCATTTCAGATCCCCAGAACCCAGGTAATGAGCCAGACTTCTGGGTGAACTATAATCCCAGCTCTTGGAAGACCGAGACAGGAGGGATGGAAGATCCTGGGACTCCCTGGTCAACCAATCACTGAGCTCCAGGTTCAGTGAGAGACCCTGCTCCCAAAAATAAAGTGGAGCATCAGAGAAATGACTCTACAGGTAAAGGCACTTTCCATCCTGACGACCTGAGTTCGATCCCTGGGACCCACATGGTAGAAAGAGAACAGACTCGAAAATTGACCTTTGACCTTCACACGCATGCATTCCCTTTCCTTTCTTGTGATCAGAAGGTCCAGGTGAGTGTCACAGTCTACAGAAGAGCTTGCTGTGTGCTTCTGTGGACAAGGTACTTCAGGAGATCTGGGACTCACCAGGCACACATACACACTCTCACACACACAGGGGTGTCTGTTGAGTTGGGAGGTAATCTTCCTTCCTATCTGTGCATGAATAACAGGCTCTCATGTAGCCCAGGCTGCCTTGAGCTCATTATGTAGCCGAGGGTGACCTCCAACTCCTGACCCTCCTGCCCCACCTCCTGGAGTCCTAGGTTCACAGGTGTGAGCCACATACTTGGTTTATGTGGTGCTGGGGGTGAAACCCAGGGCTTCATACGTGATAACCAAGCATTCTATCAAGTGAGTTATAAGGACTCTACCAACTGAGCAACAGCCTCGCTGGGTATATTCTTTTTTACCTTTTTTTTTTTTTTTTTTTGAGACGGGTTCTCCCTCTAGCCCCAGTTGGCCTGAAACTCGCTATGTAGTCCGTGAACTCACAGAGATCCGCCTGCCTCTGCCTCTGGAGAGAGGGTATTACAGGCATGCACCACTGCCGGCTGAGTGGCTGTTCTAGAGATGCGTTAGCTTCCTGTGGACTTTCTAGTCGTGCTTCTACCGGGAGAGTAGCTTGCCTAGGCTCACTGCCCTCGGTCGTCGAAGATGGCCCGAGGCTGCGCACAGACATTAGCTATGGGCGTGGGAGCTCTTGGGGGGCTTCTGGTCGGCATGCTGGGGGACCCCAGATCTATCAGGCCTCTCAGGGTTCAGCTCCATTCAGGCCCAGCCCGTCTCCGCCCAGGCCGCCCCTGGTCCTTCAGGGCCTCACCCACCTCTGCTGCCCCGATCCCTACAACGCCTCTCTAGCCCGCCGGCGACTCCCCACACTGTGGAGTCCACGGAATCCAGTGCAAACGTCGCCCGAGGCCTCCTTTTCTGGAAGCCTCCTTTCCGGCACTCCCCGCCCTCCCCTCGCACCACCCCCGCTGCCGAGCCTCCGGTTTGCGTCAGAGTTCAGAGCGAAGTCCCCCCCCCCCCCGTCACACACCGGGCCGGCTGGGAGGATGGGGGTGCTATGGGTGCAGGTGGCTACCAAGGAGGGTGTTAGGGCCTGGCGGTGGAGCTGGCAAGGCGGTCCCCTTCACTTAGCCCCGAGGACTTCCTGGGACGGAGACCGCCACTGCCACAGTGCCCCTCCCTGGTCGACTCGGAGAACAGGGCTTCCTGTTCCTTTAAGAACACCCGAGTCCACGCACGGCGGGGCGCGGACAGGCGGGGCCGGGTTTGTGAATGGAGCAGCTGGGGGGAGGACGGGGGAGGGGGCGGGGCCGGAGGGGGAGGGGCGGGGTCCGCCCCGCCGGCGACTTCAGAGGCGGGTTCGCCGCCCAAGGTCTCCGGTAGCCTGGGGTCTGGCGTGCGTGGGGGCCCCAGCTTCCCTCGCCAAGCCTGTAGGTGTTGGGGGGCCAGGACGAGGGTGGCCTTCAACCCTGTGGATCGCTCTAGGTCTCGACCGCACACAACCACCCCGCCGCCCGAGGTCTCCGGCGCCCGGATTCTCTTGCAGAAGCGCCCAGCTGGCACGGCGTAGGGAACTCGGGGCCGCAGGGTACAGGGTCACACTCCGCCGTCCCCTCCCTTCCCCCACCGTAGAGCGTGGGCCTGGGCGTGGGCCTCGGTGCAGATGGCGTTTTGGCCCCAAAATAGCTGCCCCCCCCACGTCTCCTTCTCTCCCTCCATCCCAAAGCGGGCGAGGTGAGACCGGAGGCGCTGCGTTACGAGAGACCGGCTGGATGGTTTGGAGAGACACTGGGATGGGGTGCTGGACAAGGGGTTCCCCGACTGCGCCCCTGTCCTCCCTACACGCCAGTAGCCAGGACCACGCCGCACATGACCCCACATTCCATCCCTGGGACTGGAGACACCACGCGCCGATGGTCCACCACCGTATCGCTGGGGCTGGAGACCCCACCGGCCTCCACTCCATCCCTGGGGCTGGAGACCCCCTCATGCCCATGGGCCCTGCACCCTCATCCCCGCATCCGTAGGATTCGCGTAGCCACCCGTCCACACTCGCGCCCCAGTGTGGACCGTTTCTGCACCGAGCACCTGGTTCCCACGCATGTGCACACGTCCCCCGGGTCCGCAGCCTCCAAGACCCTCCAGGTCCGATCCACGCGTGCTCATGCCACCCCCGGTACGGGTGCTCTCCCCGGTTCCCACGAATCAACGCGTATCCAGCGTCCACGCGGCTCCTACCTCCCACGCACAGGAGAGACATGGCTCCGGCGGCCGCCGGCCAGGGCAGCGCGGGGCTCAGTCACTCCGGGACCCGGCCGCCGCCAGCCATGGCGCTTCAGCACCGGGGCGCGGACAGCGCCTGACGCGGCGCTGACGCCGCAGCGCGGGCGGAGCCGCGGACGCGTGACGGGGCGGGGCCGCCCCGGACGCCTTAAAGGGCCCGGCTCTCGGAGCTCCGCTACCCTCGGCGCCCCTTGGGGTTTCTGTCCCTGTTGCCGGCTGTCTAGTTCTCCACGTCTTTCCTTCGCTCTCTGTAAGCCGGTGCGACTTTTCCTGCATTCGGCCAGGGAAACGGAAAAGTCCTGTTCATCCATTGATGCCCAGTAGCCAGATGCCTCCTCTAGGAAGCCTCCCCGGACTCCTACACTAGTTCTTTTTTCTTTACCTTTTTTTTTTTTTAAATCCCAATGTTGATGCTTGAACCCAGGATCCTCCATTTGTTAGGCAGCTGATCAATCACTGACCCATACCCCCAGCTTTTTAAAAATATATTTTATGAGTATGTGAATGTTTTGTCTGTCTGTATGTTAATGCACTAGTGTCACATGCAATGCCCGTGTCGGATTTTCCCGGAACTGTACTTAGGAGGGTTGCTTGCCACACCATGTGGGTGCTGGGAACTGAACACAGCCAGTGCTGTTCATCGCTGAGCATTCTCCAGTCCCGTTTATAGATCTCTAATTTTTTTAAAAATCAGCATCTCACTGTGTAGCCTTAGCTGACCTGGAGCTCACTGTATAGACTAGGCTGGCCTGCCTTCCACTTTCCGAGTGCTGGGACTAAAAATGTGAGTCCTCTCCACCAGCTCTCCTCCACTATATTTTTACATTAAAATTTTCGTTTGTGGGCTGGAGAGACACCTCAGCCGTTAAGAGCACTGGTTGCTGTCTCAGAGGACATGAGTTCAATTCCTAGCCACCCAGATGGCAGCTAACAAGCATCTGTAACTCCAGTTCCAAGAGAATTCGATGCCCTCTTCTGACTTCCTTGGGCATTGCATGACACAGGTCCCTTATACACATGCAGGCAACATGCTCATACACATAAAATAAATGATAAAAATTTTAAATTGCATCATTTATTTGTATGGCGGTGAGGTATGCACAAACTGTTTACAGTGCCTCTGTGGAGGTTCGAGAACAATTCGATCGAAATCAGTGGCTGCAAGCACCATTATCCATGGAGCCTTGTCATGAGTCCCTTGTTTGTTTAGGTATTTTGAGAAAAGGTCTCCCTGACCTGGTACTCACTATGTTGACCAGGCTGGCCTTGAACTCACAGAGATCCTGTGTGTGCCTGTGTACCAAGAGTCCAGAGGACAACTTTGGGTGGTGTTCTGTGAGCACAGTTCACCTTTTAGGGGAGGCGGGGGCAGGGTCCTGCACGGAGCCTAGAGCTCACTGCTTTGGGTCGGCTGCCTGGCCGCCAAGGCCCAGGGATCATCCTGTGCCTTCCCAGGAAAAGGATTGCAAACCTATAGCGCCATGGACAGCTTTTTATGCAGGTTTCAGAAAAGCAATTCACATCCTCAGGCCTTAGCGGCACCTCCACAGCCCTCCCCCATTGTTATTCTTTTAGGTTCTAGTCTACAGGGCATGTGGAGCTGGTGCCTCCATATATCTGTACCCTCTGTCCTTCCACTACCACCGTAGTCCCCTTTGTCCCAGCCAGGTCGCCTCCACTTTCATGTCATACTTTATGCATCTGTCTAGAATCTCGGATCTATGTCACCTCTTAACCTCTGGGGAGGCCTTCAACTTGTGATCCTCTTTCCTTGTCTGCCTGAGTAGCTGAGGCAAAAGGCCTGTGGCCACCATGAGCTGAATCTTCCATCTCTCTCTGCAGACTGTGGAGGTTCCTCTGTCTGTGTGGTTGTGGTTGGGCCCTGATCTTAACTCTGATACATGCACCGCCCTCCACACAACCTATGGGGCCTTTCCTGGCAGGCCCAGAAAATCTGTATGTTAAGTATCACATCAGGCTAAGGCACAGCGTACCGGTCTAGAATTCGTACCATCTAGAATTCATAGATGCAAGGTAGAGCCCCTGCCTAGGATCCCCCAATGAGGGGCTGGGGGCTTGGTCAGGGGTAGAGCCCCTGCCTAGAATCCCCCAGTGAGAGGCTGGGTGCTTGGTTAGGGGTAGAGCCCCTGCCTAGAATCCCCCAGTGAGAGGCTGGGTGCTTGGTTAGGGGTAGAGCCCCTGCCTAAAATCCCCCAGTGAAGGGCTGGGGTGTGACTCAGAGGGTAAGAGCACTTGCAAGCTATGCAAGTATGAAGACCTGAGTTCAGATCCCAGAACCCATATAGAAAGCTACATGTCGGTAGGTGCTCCTCTGTGACCTCTATACTGAAGGGAGGGTGAAGACAGGAGACTCACTCAGTCTTGCTGGCTGCCTGACTTGCTCCAGTGAGCGACCCTGTCTCAAGGGAATAAGACAAGAGTCAGTCACCAGGGTCATCCTCTGGCCTCCACACAGACACAAAGACTGGAAGAAGAGAAGGAGCAGCAGCTGTCACAGTGCCACAGTCAGGCATGACGGCACATGCTATAATCCCCTAAATTAGGAGTCTGGGGCAGGAGGATTACTGCAAATTCTGGTCCACATTGTCTGACATCAACCTGGCCTACTTAACAAAAACAAAAAGAAAAAGAATGAAAAAAAGACACAACGTGAATGTTTGGTACTAGTTCCATAAAGTCCAAGCCACACGAGGCTCAGCCACCTCTGCAGAGAAGCATGAGCAGGGAAAGCGAAGGAATCAGAAATGTGGACATTGATGGAGGGACCACAACACTGCCGACAGTCTCAGCCCTCCACGCGAAGGGAAGGGAACAGTTCCTACCAAGTCTGCGATGGCCTCACCTCGGCCTTCCTTACAGCTCATAGTTAATTTAAGATTTAAAAACAGTGAGGAACGGAACTCTTGAGAACATGAGGCCTGTGACTCGGGGTCTCCAGGTTTTCACTCAAAATAGCTCCTTCAAAACAGCAAGACAGGTTTGCTGGGATCCCATTCCTACAGGGGGAAACTGAGGCACACAGAGTCAAGAGGTATTTTGGAATGTGGGGGATGAAAACCAGGACATTATGCATGCCAAGTCAGTGCTCTAAGGCTAAGCCCCGACCCCGCCCCTCACTGGGGGATCCTAGGCAGGGGCTCTACCCCTGAACCACACCCCAGCCCTTCACTGGGGGATCCTAGGCAAGGGCTCTACCCCTGAGCCACGCCCCCATCCCCTCACCTGGGATCCTAGGCAGGGGCTCTATACTGACTTGTATAACTCTTCTCTGGTCCAGGCACTGCCAACCCTTGCCTCATTCTCTCCAGCACTCCTCTGTTCTCTCTATCCTCAGCTCATCTTGTCACCTCCCCACTGGCATCCTTGAGAGACACAACCAGTTCTGCGTGGTGGTGCAGCCCTGGAATCCCAGTTTCAGGACAGGACATCTGAGATGGGAACTTGGCGTACTTCAGGACAACTGCCTCCCTCTGCACAAACCACATGCGGTTCCCTCCCCCGGGTGCAGTGCACAGAGCGTTCCACCTGGCAACAGATGGGTAAATTGAGGACCAGGGACCAGGCCACAAGTAGGCCTGGAGTCTGCTAGGAGCTTCAGGATGTTAGCTCAGACAGGATGGAGACCGGCTGCAGCTGCGCATGTGGAGCCTAGAGATTGAGCTCTGGCTGTCAGGCTTGATGGCCAACTCCTTCACCTGCCACGCCAGGTCGCCAGCCCCCACCAGAGATTTCAAACACGCGTATTAACAGGAGGAGGGGTGTTTGAGGGTCCTATAAGGCACACCCAGACGTGGGGACTCTCACAGACAAACCCCTCTACGTTTCATATGTTGACAGAGGCTTTGTGGTGGCTCTCAAGCTCCTCCTTTGAAGGTTATTCAATTCCCAGTGTTTAAAACATTGTGCAGAGGCTCCACGGTTCCAACCCGAGAGGAGACGGGCGCTCGCGACGCTGTGCCCGCCCGCAGTGACAGGTGCCCCCGCAGCTTCCTCCCGGGGTCCCCGGTCTCCCCCACCCCCGCCTCTGGAGAGTGGGGCCCGGAGCAGCAGCGGCGGGTGGCCCGGCGGGAGGCTTCTGGCCTCCTCCCCGGGGCCTCCCCGCCCCCGCGGCGCAGGGCCTGACTTTCGGTAAGTGGCAGCGGCTCAGGAAGCCGAGGGGCCGCCCAGGAAGGAGCCGGGGCCTTCCTGCCGCAGGTCTGCGAGCGCCGGCCTCCCGGGCGCGGGGCCCAGGTAGGAGCGGGCCGCGGGGCGGGGGGCGCGGGCGGCCGGGGAGCCGGGGCCAGGGGCCGGGGAGCCGGGGCGAGAGGCCCGGGCTGGGCCGGGCGCGTAGCCCGGGGCGCCCCCACCGGCCGGGAGCGAGCGGGCCGCCGGCCGCGCGCATGCGCCTCGCGTTTCTCGCCCCACGCCGGGTCTGCGGCGGCCCGGAGAAAGGGGCCCCGCTCCCCACAATGCCTCTCCCTTTCAGTGTGGGAAAAGCCATGCGAATCCAATATTTTGTTTTCTGCTTTAGTTTTAAATGTTATTTTCCCTGTTTTATTCGTTGAGCCAGAATCTCCCTCCACAGCCCTGTCTGGTGTGGAGCTCACTACTTAGACTCCAACCCGTATAGCTTATTGTTACTCTTCTTTGGATTTTTTCCTTCTTTTTATATAGCTTTATGCCATTTTCATTTTTATTTTGTGTGAGTGCGTGCATGTGGAATCATTTCTCTCCTTCCACCAAGTGGGGTTCAAACTCAAGTTGTCAGGTTTGGTGGCAAGACCCCTATGTAGCCCAGGCTGGCCTCGATTTCTGAGAATCGGTTCTCTCTTTACACTTTAAAGGGGTTCCGGGGATTGAACACAGGTTGGTCGGCTTGTGCAACAAGCTCCTTTACCCAGTAAGCCATCTCACCGGCCCTGGGACTGTAGAACTGTGCTTCACCTGAGTGGGTTCCATCAGTTTCCTGGTTTTCTCACAGGAGTCAGAGCCCTGCCAGGCTCTGAGGCTCCCAAGGGGAAGGGGTCCAGGGTCCTCTGGATTCTTCAGGGAATGTCTTGCTGGGGGGGGAGGGGTCCCCAAGGGGCACAAAGGAGAGGCTTGGCATGGGGCTTAGTGGAGTGAAGTGGGGAAGGGTTGGCACAATGACAGAGGCCTATGCAGGTGGTCATCCACAAGACATCCATAGGGCGCCCATCACAATGAGTGCCCAAGCCTCTAGTTCCAGCTTCCAGTGGGCCTTGGACCTCCAGACTCTCAGGGAATGACAGTGTCCCCATCCTGCTAATGCCAGGGGCACGAACCCAGGATCCCTTCTGCTCCCTGCTCAAGCCTATTTCTGTGTCTGCTATTGATTGCTCAGGCCTGTTTGTGGTATGGGCAGTGCTAGCTGGGAAGGAAATTGATTGGAGATGTCTGCCTTGGGTGGAGAAAAGTAAAAGGTGTTTGAGTTCATAAGCATCCAGGCAGGTACTGACATCTGAGTCCCCAGCGTGGCCATCATCTGGGGCTTGCTGCGCCCCTTCCCTATTCACAGTTAGTCCCTTCTGCACCGCCTCCAGCCTCTCTAGGTTGCACACATGGCGCCTCCAAGTGAAGAGACACCCCTGATCTCTCAACGCTCCTGCAGCCTGTCATCCTCAGAGGCAGGAGCTCTGCATGTACTCCTCCCTCCCCGGGGCCCCGGGCCTCCCCAGAGACTGTCCTTTTCCTTTGGGGACCACTTGGCCGAGGATCTGTGTGTCCAGGCAGCCAAGGCCTGCGGTGAGTGGGTCCCTACAAGACGGGGCCAGTTAAGTAAAGCGGGCTGAACCAGACCTTGAGTGAGAGGAGTGGTCAGCACTGGTACTGGGCTTCTCAGAGATGAGCAGGAGTTTGCTGAGGGAGGGTCTCAGGCTCTCTGTGCTGCTACTCTGGTGACTTAGGAGAGTTGATGACCCATCCCCTCAGGCATCCTGCCCGTGTATCACTCGCTGTTTGCTTTGGCCACTGAGGATTTATCTTGCTGGTTTCCCCCAAGCCACATCTTCTCTGTGGAGGACATGGACACCCAAGTCTTGGTCTACAGGCTCCGGTAGGAAGTGGCCCGTCCATCCACATTCAGAGTGTCACAGTTCCTTCACAGATGATGCTGTTGAGACCAGAGAGGGTGTGCTATCAGCCCTAGGTCACACAGTACATCAGCAGCCCACCCTGGGTTCAGTGAACCCAGATCTGAGACTGTACCCCATTCTGAACCCTGTTCACTCCTGCAGCTTTTACTTCCCAGACTGGTTTGGCCTGGAGACCTGTCACCGCTTTGCCCTGCACAAAGATTTGGCAGGAGCCATCCTTGATCTGCATGTTTTAGAACACCTCTTTGCCCAGGTTAGCAATTTTCGTTGGGTAAGGCCCTGGGGACCTCCAGGGCAACATCCAGTCTTTAGCTTGGGTGGGATCTTGGCTAACCCTCCTGTGACTGCCCTCAGCACCGCAGTGACCTGGTGAGTGGCCGCCTTCCGGTGGGCCTCAGCCTCAAGGAGCAGGGGGAGTGCCTGGGCCTGGCCGTGCTGGACCTGGCCCAGATGGCTTGTGAGCAGGCTCAACGCCCCAGGGAGCTGCTGAGGACTATCAGGTGAGGGCCCCAGGCCTGGGAAAGGCTGTACTGTAGCCCATCCCATCCCCAGCCTCTCTGGAGCCTCTTGATCCTCACTGAGGACCACTTGGTTACAGATCTGGGGCCCTTATCCTCTCCTTACCAAACTCCTGCACAGCCTTCAAAGCCCATTTCCTATGCCTGCTTCTGCGACCCCCACCCTCTCCCTCAGCCTGCATCTGCCGGAAGGTAGGCCCATGAGGTTCTGTGTGTCCCCACCTCACAGCTACAAGGCCTGCCTGCCACCCAGCCTGCGCGACCTCATCCAGGGCCTGAGCTTCCTGACCCGGAGGCGCATCCGCAGAACCGTGCGCGGCGCGCTGCGCCGGGTGGCCGCCTGCCAAGCGGACCGGCACTCGCTTATGGCCAAGTACATCATAGACCTGGAACGTCTGCACCCAGCGGCTGCCACCGAGACCTTCCGCGTGGGGCTCCCGGGGTCGGAGGGCGGCCAGGATGCACCCGGGCTGCTGCGCGTGGCAGGAGGCAGCGGCATCGCTTGGAGCCCCGGAGACCAGGAGGTGGGCGGGGCCGGTGGGCGGGGCCGGTGGGGGTCGGTGGGCGGGGCCGGACGGCTGCACTTCTTCAGCTTTTCCAGCCCTTCTGTGACTTTCCCGAAATCGTGGACATCAGCATTACTCAGTCCCCGCGCGTGGGTCCGGCGGCGGAGCTCCGGCTGGTCACCATCACCAGGACGGACGGCCATATCCTGGTGGGTACCGGGCAGACCCCAGGAGGCCTCAAGGGCTCAACACCTGCTGACAGCTCTCCCCGCAGGAAGTCGAGTTCCCGGGGCTGCCCCACGCCCTGTCCTTCGTGTCTCTTGTGGATGGCTACTTCCGCCTGACCTGTGACTCCAGCCACTTCTTCCACCGGGAGGTGGCACCGCCCCGGCTGTTGGAGGAGGTGGCAGAGCTGTGCCATGGTCCCATCACGTGAGCATCACAGTGGGGTGGCCTTTGTGGCACCTTGGGGGTCCTGGACATAGCTGGTGACACCCGGGGTTTAGCAGCAGAGTGCTTGCGGCTGACTCAGTTTCTCTGATGGCCGTTCCTCTCCCCATAGGCTAGACTTTGCTATCCATAAGCTCAAGGTGGCTGGCTCCCTCCCAGGCTCCTACGTTCTCCGCCGCAGTCCACAGGACTATGACAGCTTTCTCCTCACTGCCTGTGTCCAGGTTGGTTGGTTCATGGTGGCCAAGAGGGCTTCCTGGTGGAGGTGACTGCAGCCGGACAGAATTGGGACATCCCTGAAGAACTCAGGCCTGTGAAAGGCCAAGGCAGGCAGGAGGATCACAGGTCATAGGATCCAAGCTAACCTGGGCTATTATAGAGAAATTTGTATTTGAAATGCTGGAGGATGGGGGTTGGGGGCGAGTCAGTAGTTAAAAGGCACTTACCGTCAAGCATGACAATCTGAGTCACTCACATGGTAGGAGAGAACTGATCTGACTCACACTAGTTGTCTTCTGACTCCATGTGTGAGCAGTGGCACACGTGCCTACATATACATTCACATAAATATATAAATAAGAAAATGTAACTAAAAAAAAAAAAACAGGTTGGAGAGATGCCTCAGTGGTTAAGAGCCCTGACTGCTCTTGCAGAGGACCAAGTTCTATTTGCAGCACCCACATGGCAGCTAACAACTGTCTGTAACTCCAGTTCTAGGGGATCGAATGCCCTCTTTGATCTCTGCAGGTGTTGCATGACGTGGTGCACTTACATACATGCAGGCAATACACTCATACACATAAAACTTTAAAAAAATTTGTTTTAGGCACAGGGAACAGAGTTTCCAGCTCCTGGAACAGCATATGCGGAAACAGGACTGACATGTTCTCAAAGAAGACTGACTAGGGAGAGGGCTCTGTGCTTCCTTCCCTGGCTCAAGTCCACTTCCCCTTTACAGACTCCCCTCGGCCCAGATTACAAGGGCTGCCTCATCCGACGGGACCCCACAGGGACCTTCTCTCTGGTTGGCCTTAGCCAGCCCCACAGCAGTCTTCGGGAGCTCCTGGCAGCCTGCTGGAATGCTGGGCTACATGTAGATGGCGTTGCCCTGAACCTCACGTCCTGCTGTCCCCCCAGACCCAAAGGTGAGTGTGCCTTCGTGACCACCTGCTCAGGAACTCTGAGGTGAATGAGTTTAGGGAAGAAGATGGGATTCATTGGCTCCCCCCAGGTGTGGCTCAGCCCAGCAAGCACTGGATTTGGTTGGAGTCAGAGGTATTCAGTTTGCCTCCATCTCTTGCTGTGAGTGAAGTTTGCTCAGAAACACGCCCCCACACACACCTTCTGCCATGCGTCCCCTGACTGCATGGAGCCAAGGTTCTCACAGTGATAGTTGGCACCCCTGTGGGGGTCTCCCTGCTCACACCACGAACTTGAGGGTCTTCTTTCAAACCAACCCCTACGCTCTGGATTCCTCATCTTGAGCCACTTCTGCCACTTCTGGGGGTTCCTCAAGCCAAGCCTGGGAAGTTAGTCTTGGGGACCCTTCACCTCTGACCACCGCTTTCCTGCCTCTGCCCCTAGAAAAGTCCAATCTGGTTGTGATCCGGAGGGGCTGCAGCCCAACCCCCCCATCCCCCAGCCGAACCCCAGCCCACTGCAAGCTGACACAGCTGACCTTCCACAAGATCCCCGTGGACAGCCTGGAGCAGGTGAGGGTCCCCACGGAGCAGCGGCGCTGTGTGGGGCTGGCGTGGTTCTCCTACTGCCTGTGGAGTGTGCCAAGGCCACTCCAGCCCTGTCTGTTGTCTCCTCCCACAGCAAGAGAATTTGGGCCATGGGTCCTTCACCAAGATCTACCGTGGCCGGTGGCGAGAGTCAGTGGACGGGGAAGCCCACGAGTCTGAAGTCCTCCTGAAAGTGATGGACGCCAGGCACCGCAACTGCATGGAGGTGCGGCCAGGACTGGAGCTCAGGGCAGAGATGAGTAGACCGAGGCCAGAAACAGGCATCTGTCCTCCCAGCTCTTGGAGGAGGCTGAGGCAGGAGGATTGTCCAGAAGGTCAAGGCCAGCCTGGGGCACATGGTGGGACTCCATCTCAAACACAGTTCTAAAATGTCGCCACCCTGACTCCAGCCTCATGGTAATCAGAAAAACAACCTGAAAAACCCAGCAGCTAGAAGCTGAGGTCCTGAGGCCAGGCTGTGCATGAAAGAGCACAGAGGAGCGAGCAGAGGGGGCAAGACTGACGGGGGCACAAGGGCATGATCTGCAGTGCGAAGTCAACTTTGCCCACGTGGTATGGGTGACTCCACAGAACTCCCAGCCCTGTCAGAATGTCATTTGTGTTAGTGACACACTCTGGGGCCAACTGGGATTTGTTGTTGTCATCCAGATGTGGGGGGTGGTCCATGCCCCTCCTCCTCCTCCTCTCCCCCAGTCCTTTCTGGAAGCCGCCAGTTTGATGAGTCAAGTGTCCTATCCTCACCTGGTGTTGCTGCATGGCGTCTGCATGGCCGGAGACAGTGAGCGCCCCCACAGCCCTGGCTGCTTGACCTCCCTCTCCCTCACAGCAACCCCGCACCTGACATCCGCCTGACGCCTCACACCCAGGCTAGAAAGCTTCCTGCCCACTTGTCCTTCCAGGCCAGTTGCTGTGCCATACTGTGCCTCTCACTCAGCCTCTCCTAAGCTTGCTTGCGTTCATTCACGGGGCGGGTGGGACCGAGTGGCATGGTACCTTCCCTTGCCCACCTGCCTTTCCTGCTCCCCTCCCCCTGCCCTAGGCACCATGGTGCAGGAATTTGTGCACCTGGGAGCGATTGACATGTACCTGCGGAAGCGAGGCCACCTGGTTCCAGCCAGCTGGAAGCTGCAGGTGACCAAGCAGCTGGCCTATGCCCTCAACTATTTGGTGAGCATCACAGGGAATGCACCTCTGCGTGGATGGGAAAAGAGCATGTGCTCTGTAGTATGAATAGGAGTTCGGTAAGGATGTGAGCAGTGGGAGAGCTGGAGGGAGCTGGTTGTTGGCGAGGGCAGAGGATGTGATCTGGTCAGCACAGGGAGATTAGACACGATGCCAGGAGCCCGGCCTGTCAGGGCAGTGCCCCGTAGGCTTTGACAGACACAGAGGCATTTGGGGAGCAGTTATTCATTCATCAAACCTTCCTTGGTACTTTCCCATGTGCCAGGAGGACAAAGGCTTCCCACATGGGAACGTCTCGGCCCGGAAGGTGCTCCTGGCACGAGAGGGGGCTGATGGGAATCCACCCTTCATCAAGCTGAGTGACCCTGGTGTCAGCCCCACTGTGCTGAGCCTGGAAAGTAAGTGCAGGCACCTCCCCTGGCGCTGTGCCACCCCGAGCGCCCTGGACGGGACAGGGAGGCTGCCTCTCTCTGGTAACCTTTCACTCCTGCCCCATCAGTGCTCACGGACAGGATCCCCTGGGTGGCTCCTGAGTGTCTTCAGGAGCCTCAGACGCTTTCCTTGGAGGCTGACAAGTGGGGCTTTGGTGCCACGGTCTGGGAGGTGTTCAGTGGGGCACCTGTGCCCCTTGCCACCCTGGAGCCTGCCAAGGTCAGAGTCAGCTGTCCTCAGCCTTCAGGGCCCCAGGCTGGTAGGTTGGGAGGCTGCTGGGCCTCCCGAGGGACCCCCTGAGGACCAGCCTGCCCTTCACACCTCAGAAACTCAAGTTCTACGAGGACCACCAGCAGCTGCCGGCCCCCAAGTGGACGGAGCTGGCCCTGCTCATCCAGCAGTGCATGGCCTACGACCCTGGCCGGCGGCCCTCCTTTAGAGCCATCCTGAGAGACCTCAACAGCCTTATTACCTCAGGTGCCAGTGAGCCAGAAGGGTGGGAGATGGGGTCCTGTTCTTTGGGCACGGGAGGAGGACATGGGATGGGATGGGATGGGGTGGAGGGCGACCTACAGTTGTGTGCTGTGGACGTTGGGACAGCTGCTGGGACAAACAGGGCCCTCGCCTTGAGATTTAGTGTGACTTGCTTGGCTGATGCCTCTGACTGGATCTTCCTGCTCCACCCTCCCACATGCTGGGCAGTTTGTTTTTCTTTAATTTTTTTACATTTTTGTTAACACTCATCTAAGTGTGTCCTGGGTCACAGTCTCACTTTATAGCTCTGCTCACCTCTCCGTGAGTCTCTTGGTGTCTGTAGCCATGTACACTGCACAAGGAGGAAGCCCATGTCCAGGGTGATCTTTCTCATTGCTCATGAGGTACCCCTGAACTTGCAGTGGACTTTTCACAGTCCACAGAAAGGGCAGGCATTCCGGTGGAGGTTGCACAGCAAATCTGTTTTGAAATGAAGCTGAGGAACATATCCCGTTTACTGATGGCGTGTGGGCCCTTAGATTACGAGCTACTCTCAGAGCTGACACCTGGCACCCTGGCACCCCGAGAAGGCCTGTGGAGTGGCACCCAGCTCTGTGCCCGCCAGGACCCCACCATCTTCGAGGAAAGGCACCTTAAGTACATCTCGCTGCTGGGCAAGGTAAGTGGGCGGGGCTGGGTGCGCAGAGCAGGACCTGAGGTCCTGGATGTCCCAGCCTCGTCCTCTACCCATAGGGCAACTTTGGCAGCGTGGAGCTGTGTCGCTACGACCCCCTGGGGGACAACACGGGCGCCCTGGTGGCGGTGAAAGAGTTGCAGCACAGCGGACCAGACCAACAGAGAGACTTCCAGCGGGAGATCCAGATTCTCAAGGCGCTGCACAACGACTTCATCGTCAAATACCGAGGCGTCAGCTACGGGCCGGGTGAGTGGCTGGCCAAGGGGCTCAGGCACGGGCTCGAATCCCTCTCCCTCTCCGCAGCTGGGCCTCTCCCAGCCCGGTCTAGCAGCCTGTCTTAGTTTGCATAGCTGAAATGTCAGGAAACTACGGTTGCTGTCCACAGGTCGGCAGAGCCTGAGGCTGGTGATGGAGTACCTGCCGAGCGGCTGCCTGCGGGACTTCCTGCAGCGCCACCGCGCGCGCCTGCACGCCGGCCGCCTGCTGCTGTTCGCCTGGCAAATCTGCAAGGTGCCGCCCACGGAGGCGGGGCCGCGTCAGGGTGCCGCGGGCGGGCCTAAGGGTCTGGGATAAGGTGTCCTGAGGGCCGAGTGGGAAGGGCGCAGGAGTGCAGGAGGTTGGGGTGGCCCGGGGGCGGGGCTCACGCGCCTCCCCGCAGGGCATGGAATACCTGGGCGCATGCCGCTGCGTGCACCGAGACCTGGCCGCTCGCAACATCCTGGTAGAGAGTGAGGCGCACGTCAAGATCGCCGACTTCGGCCTCGCCAAGCTGCTGCCTCTGGGAAAAGATTACTACGTGGTCCGTGAGCCTGGCCAGAGCCCCATCTTCTGGTGAGAGACAGCGCGCGCGCGCCCCGCCCACCGCCCCGCAGCTCTACTCCACCTCCCGGCCCCTCAGAAGCCACACCGTGCCACGCCGCAATCACAGCCCATAGAAGCAGGCAACTGCGCGGACCATCCTAGCCCCACTCCACAGCATCTCTCTGGCCGCCACAGGGCTGTGCCCCTTCATCCTGACTATTGCCCGCCTATCCTCGCCGGCCTGGCTCTGCTCTCAGCCTTCGCCTCTCCCTGCAGCCGCTGGCACTCCCACTCCAGGCCCCGGCCCTGCCCATGGTTCCGCCCGTCACTGCCACCGGCCACGCCCCTCCCACAGCCGGACCTTGAGGTCCCCACATCTTACTCCGCCCCCATCTCTGACTCCTCCCCCGCAGGCAACTTCCGCTTCTCCACAGGTCCTGCCTCCAGACCCTCCCTACCCGTATAGCCCCCTCCGACCTGGCCCCGCCCACCCACTCCCCGCCCCTACACCACTGTGAATAGGCTAAACTGGCTCTTCCGCCCAGGCCCCCAGGGCTCGCCCCCGCTCCGCCTTGACCGCGCCCGTCCCCGCAGGTACGCCCCAGAGTCCCTGGCGGACAACATCTTCTCCCGCCAGTCAGATGTGTGGAGTTTCGGGGTCCTGCTGTATGAACTCTTCACCTACAGTGACAAGAGCTGCAGCCCATCAGCTGTGAGTCCCAGCCCCGCCCCTGCCTCGTGCCCCGCCCCTGCCTCGTGCCCCGCCCCTCCTGCCTCCTCCTGCCCCGCCCCACCAGCCTCCACCTTCCACCTTCCACCCTCCACTGGTCCCACTGGTCCTTCCTGTAGGAGTTCCTGCGCATGATGGGGCCTGAGCGGGAAGGGGCTGCGCTCTGTCGCCTCCTGGAGCTGCTGGCCGAGGGTCGCCGCCTGCCCGCGCCTCCCGCCTGCCCCGCAGAGGTGAGCGTGGAGGCCATTTCCCAGGGCTCCCCTCTTGATTGAGGTCCTGGCCCTGAGTTGGCCACCTGCTCTCTCTAGTGACAGACACTTGGCAGACCTTCAGTTTACTCATTTCCAGAATGAGAATAACACTCTCAGCTCAGCCCTGAGCCCTGCATACAGTAGGCGCTTCATAAATGATGATGTCTTGTTTTCCTTTTGTTGAGACAGGGTCTCTCACAATGTACTGTAGGCTGGCTTGAAACTCATGATGCTCCAAAGTGCTGGAATGACAGACATGTGCCATCAGAACTCACAAAATAGTTATACTTTTCAAAATATTTTATTTTATTTCATGTGTTTGAGTGTTTTGCCTTGTATGGAAGTGCATCCAATCGTCCAAAGCCCGTAGAAGCGAGGAGACTCCCCTGGAACTGGAGTATAAGACGGTTGTTAGCCATCATGTGGGTGCTAGGAACCGCTCTCTAAACGGCTGAGCCGTCTCTCCAGCCCACTATCCATAGTTTTAATTTTAGTTTATTTACTTTGTGCTGGGAACTGAAACTAAGGCATTACACACAGTAGGCAACCATTGAGTGATTTTTTTTAAGCATCTTAAAAGATTCCGCAGTGTAGAGGTGGTCTGGGGGCCTTCTGGGCACCAGGCTGGGGAAGCAGGCACTCACTGGTGAGTGGAGGTGGGAGAAAGTGCTCGAAATGGGAGAAGGTGCTCCAGGTGGGAGATGGAGCAGGGCAAAGGCTCTGGGGCAGGATTTAATTTGGTGCCTTTAAGTAACAGAGGTAGATGTGGGGTCAGGTGTGTGAGCACATGCCTGTCATCCCAGTAATCTGCAGGCTGAGGCAGGAGGATTACCAGGAGTTTGAGGCCAGCCAAGGCAACCAAGTGGGACCCTATCTCAAGGAAGGAAAAAAGGAGGGAGGAGTGGGACAACCGGTGGAGGGCACAGGGGGCAGACTGCTTCGAGATGCCCAGAGAGTAAGTGGCATCTCATCAATTACTAACTGAATCTGGGCCCCACAGCCTGCTCAGGTGCCCACCCTGTCTCCCCATCTCTCAGGTTCACGAGCTCATGAAGCTGTGCTGGGCGCCCAGCCCCGAGGACAGGCCGGCCTTCAGCACCCTGGGCCCACAGCTGGACGCCTTGTGGCGTGGAAGCCGAGGGTAGTGGCCGGGGAGACAAGTCCTGGAGCAGCAGCGTGCTCCTCACCTTCTATAGCCTGTGTGGCCCGAGGCAGCGAGCTGCCCCGTCTGAGCCTCAGGAGTTTCAAGCTGTCCACCGAGCGGGAGGGGGCGGTCACTGAGTACTCCACCTCGGTGCTCACCCCTCACCGGATGGAAAGGCTTCATCCACATTTTTTGCCTTCTGGAAAACTCACCCCCAGAACCCCAAGCGTCATGCCTTCGCTGGTCCCCGCAGACTCCTGACCCCAGCTCTGGGACCCCAACTCTGCCCAGCCCCCACCTCCCCGGCCCTGCTGATCCCTCAGGGGTGCGGCTTAGCCTCAGCCCGGGTGGGCACAGGTTGGGCTCTGGGAGTGTGTGCTGGATGATTAAAGGCGTTCTGTGGAAACGTGGTTTGTCACTGGACGCGGGCTGTGAGGAGCGTGGTGCAGCCTTGGGGTGCAGGCTAGGGGAGGAGGGCTGCCGGGGGAGGCCTTGGCCATACCGCAAGGACGCCGCTCCCCTCCGGGCCAGCTGCTGCCCTTGGCTCACCGTGGGAGCTGATTACATGCCCGGGTGCGCCGCGGGGGGCGGTCAGAGGCCAGGGCTGCCACTCAGAAGGTTCTGGTCCCCCGCGCACCGGCCGGTCACAGCCGTGTGCGGGCCGCCGGGGTGTGCGCCTTCGGCCCCAAGGGGAAGCCGAGGGAGGGGCGGCTCGGCGCAACGCGGAACGCACCTTTCCTTGCCCTGCCCTGGTTTTCCTCTTCGGCAAAATCAAATCATAAATGCCCCCTAATCTCCTTTGTAGCCCAGGCTGACCTGGAACTCGCAGCCATCCTCCCGTCAGCTTCCCGACTGCTGCCAGGGTGGGCGGGCACCACCACAAAGCTGGAAGGGGGCTTGGCTCATATCGAGAGGTTGGGGAATTAAAGACTCCTGGCACAGTGCTCCTCCTGAGGAAGATCCTGGCCGGGACACTCAGACCTCGGCCGTGACCCTCCCGCCTCGACCTTCCGGGGTTCTGCACCCAGTGTTCCCGCCAAGGCCCCAGCTGGGCGGCCCGAGGCGACTATAAGGGGCGTCCTCGCGGGGCCCCCGCCACCTGCCGCCATGCACGCGCCTCTCCCCGCCTGGGTGCTGCTCCTGCTGCTCCCGGCTCCGGGGTTCGCTCTGCGACCCGAGCATCCGCTGGAGGCCCGCAGCAAACTCTGTGGACACCACTTCGTGCGCGCGCTGGTGCGTGTGTGCGGCGGTCCTCGCTGGTCCCCCGAGGCTGCGCGGCCCGCGGAGCCCCAGGACCGTGAGTGAGGGAGCGGGCCGGCGGGCGGGGTCCTGCGGGATGCACAGGCCTGAGGCAGAACTGGTCTTCATGCATTTTGTGAAAGATTTTATTTTCGCTTTATGAGTGACTGTGTTTTGTCTGCATGTAAGTGCACCCGCGTCGTGCAGTGCCTGCGGACCCAGAAGAGGGCGTCAGAGCCTTTGGAACTGCCCTGTGGTGCTGGGAACCGACCCAGGTCCTCTGCAGGAGCAGCCAGTGTTCTTAACCGCTGAGCCTTCTCTCGGCCTCTATGGATTTTTTTGTTGTTTGTTTGTTTTTGAAACATGTAGCCCAGGCTGACCGCGAACTCAGGATGTAGCAGAGGATGACCTTGAACTCCTTATCTTCCAACTTTTACGTCCCCAAGTGCCGAGGTTGACAGTCATATGCCACCATGCCTGAATTATTTTTTATTTTTAAAACGATTGCATCAGGCCTTGGAGGGTCAGGCTTAGTGGTAAGCAGTGGCCCAGCAAGGCCCTGGGTTCAACCCTGGCCCCATTAAAACCAAGACCACAGGAAGTGTTGCATTACAATATTTTACTCATTTATTGGGTTTGTAAGACAGAATCTCACAACACAGCCTAGACTGGTCCCAAACGCATGGAAATGCTGCCTCGGCGTTCCGAGGACTGGAATCACAAGGAAGAAGCCCCCCACTGGGGTATTCTGGGAGGGCTATCCTTGCTGAACCACATCCTGAGCCTGGGCTGCGGAGGAGGGGCTGTGGCATCTCTGTGCACAGGCACAGTGCACAGCAGTGGGTGAGTGAGTCTTCTGCCTTATGTGGCTTAGGGAATCCATGGCTGTTCTTTGATGAGGTGAAGTCTGGATTCTCTCCCTATGAGCTACAAGGTGAACCGAATCCTGTGTCTAATTCTAGGGACCCCACTCTTCCACAGCCAGGATTTGGGGCACATGAAATATGAGCATGGCCACAGCTGAGAGTGGTTTAACACACAGCAGGCGCTCTCTAAGTGCTCCTTGGTTTATCTGGGTACATGTGTGTGGTGAGTCAGGGTGGGCTTTGTGCTCCTGCTGAATTCTGTTCTGCTGCAGGGGAGCTGCTGCAGTGGCTGGAGGGACGCCATCTTCTGCACATGCTGGTGACTGATTTGGACCCCACAGCAGTGCCTGACGGTCCCCAGGCACCTCAGCATCACCGTCACCGCCGTGCCACCAACCCTGCACACCGCTGCTGTCTTGCTGGCTGCACTCAGCAGGACCTGCTGGGCCTATGTCCGCACTGACACAGTCTGGCAGGGTCCGGCTGACCCTGGAGGCTGGGATGCCTTGTAGATTACTCTGAGGACAGGGAACTCACCCCTTTCCCCGGGCCAGGTGCATACAACATCCCAATGTTTGCTTGGAGGAGCCCCAGTTTTGCAGAGTTGCCACACGCGAAGGGTGGCATGTCCTCTCCCCAGAAGATCCCCGGTCAGGGGCCGTGTCTTCCCTCTCACTCCAACGGTCAATAAAATAAAAGAGCAACTTCACATTCCTTGCCTAGAGAAAGTGACAAGCCAGGGACGCTGACGGGTGGGACTACACTCTGGGCTCCCACAGACATGTTGTCGTGCTACGAAGGCCTAACAACAACTTGAGACTCACAGGACAAACAGGCCGGGGTGCTGCCTGGGAAAGGCAGGCAGGTTGGAGCCATGGACAGGAATCCTTAACCCCAAGCCCCAGGTCCAGGACTAGAAGTCGTAGCACAGTGTGTGACAGCCACAGTGCTCTTTTCTGTCCTTTCGCCCCAGCTGAGGATTGTATGACACGATCACTGCAAGGTCGACCAGGTGCTTTACAGCACAGTGAGCCTAGAGTCCAGGGCCAGTGTAAGAAACTGCAACAAGGTGACCTTAGGAGCTTTTTCTAAGCAAAGGGCTCGTCAGGTCACCAGGTGTGTGGTGGGGGCATATTCCCAGTCCAGCCTGGATGCTCCCTTCCAGGGCTAGGGAGCCACAGCAGGTGTGTGAGCAGGAGCAGGCGTCACAGGACTTGCTCCACCTCAGGCCCCGGCATCTCCAGCATCATCAGCATCAACCGCAGCCTCAGTGTCCTCGTCCCCACCCCTGCTCTGCACCCGATGTCTGTACCTTTCACCTCTTCCTCACCTCGCAGCCTGGAATCCCTGCTTCAGGGCCTTTGCACAGCTGTACACTCAGCTCAGCCGAATGCCTTCCCCCACCTTTGTCTGAAGCTGCTGCTTTGGTTTATGGCCTGGACAGCAGACACCCTCCACCACCCCACCCCGCCCTGAATGGGTGACCTGGCTTTAACTGTTACAGCTGTGTGGGGAAGATTTTTACTGGATTAGTCATAGGTTGCTTTGGTCACCATAAGGAGATTTGTATCAGGAACTCTTCTCATGGGAGAGGGTTGGGGGTAAAGTCTGGCATATATGGCAGGTGCACAGTAGACCGCAGGAGGGCTGGGCTGGGGCTCAGTGGGTAGAATGCTTATTGGTCAGTTGGCAGAGTTGGTAAGTAGGTGGAGTGCTTGGAGCTCAGTTGACAGAGTGCTTGCCTCACAGGGAGGCTCTGGGCTCGGTCCCCACCCCTTCACAGACTAGGTGTGGAGCTGCACTCCCGTCATTCCAATGCCAGGCGTGGAGGAAGTGCCAGGCATTCAAGGCGATTCTCAGCTACAAAGCCTGGTGGTGCTTGGGGTGGAGGGAATTAGAGCAGTGAGCTACAGCGAGAGGCCTGGCTCAAGGGAAAAAAAAAAGTAGGAGGAATGACTGCGGATCGGAACTGGAGTCCCTGCAGCTGAGCAGGAAGAGGGAGGCCCGGTGAAAGCTGGGTGGGTCTCCCAGTTCCCACGTCCCAGCCAAGTGCTGGTCTCTTGCTTGGGAAGGTGTTGACCACCCTGAGGCAGGCATTCTCCCTGCTGACCTGAGCCGAGGGTGGGAGCCCTGCTGGGTGAGACGTTTGTCTGGCAGCCTCGTGCACTCTGCGTCCCATTCTTTGGTAAATTAAAAAATTAGTAATAAAAAAAGAGCGTGGAGGGGCTGGAGAGGTGGTTCAGTTGTTAACAGCACAGACCACTCTTGAAGAGGACCTGGGTTCGAGCCCCAGCACCCACAAGGCAGCTAACAACTGTCCATAACTCCAGTTCCAGGGGATCCGATGCCCTCTTCTGGCCTCCATTGGTGCTGCACAACACAGGTAAACATACATGACACATAAAATACACACACTCATACACATAAAATAAAAATCAATCGATAATTAATTTTAAAAGAATGGAGCGGAGCAGGCTATATTAAAATGTGTGAATGGTTCTAAAAATAAAAATAAAAGAGGATTGGTGAGATGGCTCAGCAGGCAAAGGTACTTGCCACCAAGACTGAAGACTGGAGTTCAGTCCCTGGGACCCACATTTTGGAAGGAGAGAATTGACGCCTGAAAGTTGTCCTCTGAGCTACACACACACACACACACACACACACACACACACACTAATGAAAAGCTGTAAAGAGGTGAAACCAAAGCGGCTGGCGTGTGGCTCGGCAGAGCCTGCCCGGCAACCCCGAGGCCACGGGCTCTGGCTCAGCACCACCTCAGTCTTTTGCAAATATCTTTATTTCCCATCTCTTTCCCTCCAGCCACCACCACCAGGCCTGCTCCGCCTGAGCCCAGATACCTGAGCACGGGGCAACAGGGGGCCTGGGGTTGCCGCAGGCCCTGCATCTGCAGGACACAGGTTCTTCACTTGTATGGAGAGTGGGGTGACCCCCCATCCCTGAGTTGTACCCCAAGTTACTAGGGGGAGAGTGTGAGACAGTCCTGCCGAGAACTCCAAGACCTCTGGGCTCTGAATTTGGGGGGCTCTGGCCTCAGAGCACCTGAGGAGGGTTAGAGACCCAGTCTGGCCTTTGAGGCCCCCTCACCACCCACAAGGTTCAAGGGGAAGACTCCTCTTTGCTGAGCTGTACGTGGATTCAAGAGTTCCCAGGCTGGCCTTGAACCCTGGGCGGAGCTCCAGCGCTGTAAGGCCAAGCTGACCAGCAGCATCCGGGCACTGAGCTGCCCCTCCCCCAGCTGCTGATGTGGCTGCCATCCGGTTTCCTCTAGCTGAACCTGGACAACCCAGTGCAATCTAGGTACCAAGTGGGCTTTGGAGGATGTGAGGGAGTCCCCCGAGGTGGGGCGGGGGGAGGCCGACCGCCCGGCCTCAGTAGACTCGGCCCTGCTGTCCACAGGCGAGGTCAGGCCGGCTCAGTGCGTCCCACATGAGGAGCATCTCGAAGGGCTGGAAGCGGTGCACCAGCAGCAGCTCTCGGTAGAAGCAGGGGTCGAAGGAGGACAGGCGCTTGCTGGGCGAGTGCACCCCGGCCGTGCGCACGCCGCCGTGCGAGGCGGGGACCAGCCCCTGCTGCTGCAGACACATGCCCAGGAAGACGTCGTCGATGGGGAAGATGTCCAGGGCAGGCGCGGCCCTGCGCAGCGCAGCCGCGGTGAACCGGGAGAACAGGAAGCCCCCGCCACCGCAGTAGGGCGGGTAGCGCTCCTCGGGGGTCACCAGCTTGGGCACGTAGTACTTGCTCCAGGGCAAGCGGATGGGGCCCACGTTCTGGATGAGGTGGCCCACGAAGAGGTGGCGGTCAGGGTCGTGGCCCTGCAGGAAGGTGACCATGTTGTCCGTGTGCGCGAACACGTCATCATCCCCGTTCAGCACGAAGCTGGCGTTGGTGCATCGGGTCTCCTGCCAGTTCAGGAAGAGGACCTGCGGGGCATGCGGGGGGCACTGAAGGGCCGTGGATGCAGGAATTCAGGTGAACTGAACTCCAGCCCTCGGGAGGCAGAGGCAGGAGGATCTCTGTGAGTTTGAGTCTAGTCTGGTCTACATGAATCCCTGACCAGCCAGAGCTACATAGTAAGGCTCTTTCTCAAACAGCAGAGAAGTGAATTCGCTCTTTGGCAAACGTTTTCATTTTGTCCCCGGTGAACTCTCACGCATAGCGCCCCTCCCCTCCACCCCCCCCTTGCTCCCGCAGGCCCCGCCCACCTGCTTGAGCGTGAGGTTGAAGAAGGAGTCCTGGAAGTCCCACTGGAGGATGTCCCCGTACATCTGCGCCTCCAGCTCCAGCAGTCTGTTGACCTTCCAGGCCTGGCGCGGGTCTCGGTCGGTGCCCACCAGGAAGACGCGCCGCAGCGGAGCCCCGCGCACCTGCCGCTCGCGGCCCCACGTGCTCCGCACCATCTCCCGCCGCTCGTAGTTCCGGGGCGAGGACTTGATGGCCAGCAGGAGGAACACGGGGTCCGCACACTTGTCGGGGGGAGGGTCCTGCAGCAGCCGGAAGTCGCGGCAGTGCTTGTAGAGCAGGAAGTCGCGCACGTGCTCGGGCATCTCCACAAAGTCCGGGTGCGCGGCCGCCGAGAGGTTGGCCCGGCACGGGACGGAGGACGGGCGCACGCGGGGCGCGGACCACGTGGGGGCCTCGCGGGTCTCCCGGGCCCGCTCCGGAGCCGGGCAGCCCGGGGGCGACACGCGCAGCACCAGGAGACTCAGGAGCAGGAGCGCGCCCAGCGCCAGGGCCAGTCTCACGTCGGGGCGCGGCGGCCGCGAGAACCGCATCCTGGCTGGTCCCGGGCCTCGCACGGCGCGGTCCTGTGGGAATCCTAGAACGAGGGTCACCGAAGCGGTGGGCACCCGAGCGCCCGCTCGCCAGGGACCCCGCCCACGGACAGCCTCCTCAGTGGCTCAGGTCCGCGAAACGTGGGACTTGACTTCCTGCCACCCCCAGCCCCCGCCCCCTAAAAGACTGGGGTCGGCAACCCGACCTCCACGGGGTTTGGCTGAACTGGAGCACAGCTCCTGGTCCTCACAGGCCTGTCAATCAGAGCAGCCCCAGAGGACGCTGTGATCTGCAGGGAAGTCCTGTTTCTCCCTTAAAACCCGCCCTTCCTCCATCCACCTCTGGTTTCGGTAGTTTCCGATTCCTGCTGGGACCCCGCGTGAGACAAACAAACGGGAGCGGGGGCACGGACGTAAGGGAAGTGTTTGATGAATTTATAAATAAAAGGAGGCCTTCCCTCCCCGCATCCAAGTAGTCCTGAACTGTTTTTGTGGCACAGAATCTCAACAGTAGACACACAGCAGGACTCACCCCTTCATCAAACACTAGCTGATACCCAGAGAAAGGCACACAGCATTTGAACTCCGGAGTCCTGGGCGGGCTGTACGCACCCTGGCCGTGTGCCTGTCACACCCTGGACTTGGTTTCTGAGAGTGTAGAGGGCACATCCACGCCTTCCCCATGTCACAGCGCCTGAAAGGTTTCTACCAACGGGCATCCTGTGGGCATTCAAGTGTTTGTTGAATGGTGAGCTGTGGAACCTACCTCGGGCTGTCTTGGGGTATCCATGCTGAGCCAGGGGGGCACTCGGGGCTTTCTGGGGTCTGAACAGCTTAAGTCAGAGTAGGGGAGGAGAGACTCACCTCCCTCGCTATGTGCTAGGTCTCCGCTAATGCAGCGAACATTTTCTTACTAGGCCTACACACCCACACAATTCACATCTGTTAAAACACAGGTCTTTAGCAATTTAGTCACCTTAGGGCTGCCCGGTGAGAGAATCCTCACCCCCGGCCCCTTGAAGCAAGGCCAAACTTGTTAAAGGACTCACAGGCTCTCAGTGAGCCTGCTGAACCGAGCTTCAGGCCTGTCCTCTGCCGTACTTGCTCTGGAGGGGCTGGACTCCCCCCTCTGTGACAGGGGCCTATAAGGAGCACGGAGCCACTGAGGCCAAGGCAGCCTGATTTGGATAGCTTTAGTCGTCAACTTGATACACCTGAGTAAAGGGGTCTTAACTGGGAAATCGCCTCCATTGGACAGGCCTGTGGCCATGTATGTGGGGGATTTTCTTGGTTGTTGAGTGGTGTGGGAAGCTCAGCCCACTGTGGGCTTGCCATCCTGGGCAGGTGGTCCCATGTTGGGGAAGAAAGCAGGCTGAGCATGGGCCAAAGGAAAGAGCATTCCTCTGAGGCCTCTGCTCTAGGTTCCTACCGTGAGGGCTGGCCTTGGCTTCTCTAGATGGTGGACTGCGCTTGTGAGCCAAATAATCCCTTTCTTCTCCAGGCTGGTATCGGTCAGAGTGTTTTGTCATAGCAATTGAAGGCAAAGGAGAACATGGCCCCTTCCAGCCCCGGGCTGAGTCAGGGTGTGGGGAGGAGGATGTCTTTCTAGTATGCCTAGGTAGAGGCAGGGAGTCTTCAAGTCTGTCCACCAGGACATAGAGTTCAAAGCTAGCCTGGACTACATAGTGCAGACTTCCTTAAATTTCAAAAGAAAAAAAAGAAATGCCTTCCTTCCTTCAACAGATACATGTGTTGGGTGCCTTTGTCCCAGACAAGGTCCTATACTAAGTGCACCTATGGAATGAGGACTGGGGCCAAACACACTGGGCTGGGTGAGGCTTTGCAGGGTGCATAGGGAGATCAACAGGGCAGTTCAGGCACCAGAGTCAAGTTGATGCCAACCACAGGGGAAAATACCTGGTTTGGCCGGAGAGCCCTAGGCAACCAAGTTTGCTAGAGTGGAGGGTTTCGGAGAGGGTGAGTTTTCGTTTCATTTTGTCCCATTGTTGTTTAGAGACAGGGTCTTTCCTGTAGTCCCAGCGAACCTTGAATTCCCTATGTAGATCAGGCTGACCTTGATCTCACAGGATCTGCCTGCTTCTGCTTCCCAAGTGCTGGGATTAAAGGCGTGTGCCATCATGTTCATTCCAAGAGGGAGCATCTTAAGTTGATGGGAGATATGGCGAGGCACCATGGCCACCATGTGAGCTGGAAGTGGACAGGAAGTCTCCTGTGTGAGGGCCTGTAAGATGGCTCAGCAGGCAAAGGTGCCTGTTGCCTAATGACACAAGTTTAACCCTCAGGACTCACGTGGCAGAGGAGGAAAACCCCCCCTCCCAAGTTGCCTTCTAACTTCTACATGCATGTGGACACAAAAGGATTCAGGGGCTGAGCTAGGACAGACAGACCAGTGGGTTTGGGGACCCTCAAGCAGACCAGGCGAACAGAATTTTCGAAGCTTCTGAGCCTTTGGGTGAGGTCACTTTGAAAACACCAGGGAGACTCAGTGTATGTATATACCTACCAGAGGCTCACCCACCCAGCAAGGTGTTCTTGTCCACAATATGTGCCCAAGGTCACAGCCTGGAGGTCATGGGACTCCATCCTGCCCTCGATTGTCAAACCAGTCAGATTTGCCCAGGGCTGTTTGTGTCACTTTGACATTCCCTGTTCACAGTGACTTTCATTAATAGTCAGGGAAGTCACTTATTTTCACTGGCTGGGGGCCCAGGAGCCTCTCCCTGGGTTGTGACTTCAGGGGCATGAACTGGTAGGCCCCCCCAAGCTCTGCTCCGTTCCCTGATCCCAGCCAAACCTATCAGGGTCAGTTAACAGTACGTGGCCCCAGGGCCTTTGCACATGCTAACTTCCATGCATGCCTTCCTTCCAGCTAGCTCCTTCCACAGCTTCATCCTCTGCTCAACCTTCATTTTCTCAAAGCTCTTCCAGGGTAAGGCTGAGTCACCCAAGCCCAATCCCCACTATGCCACTCAGGAGACCCACTCTGCCTCCTTCCCAATAAGCCTGGAACCCCAGAGCCCACTCTGGGACAGATGAGACAAAGAAGAAATAAACTTAGACACAAGCATTTCCTCCAGTTACAGTTGAACCTCTCACCATGGCAGGTGACAGCAGCTGGCTGCCCCACCCAGTCCTGGAAATGAAAACTTATGGCTGGAACAATGCAGCATCTCCAAGGGAGCCGCTGATGCTGATGGGTGTGGAGGAGAGGCTGGAATTCAGCATCTATGGAGATTAAAAAACCCCCAGGCTTGGCATGGAGGCCCAGACCTTTAGCCCCAGCAGTGGGGAGGCAAAGGCTCTCTGTGCATTCTAGGCCAACCAGGTCTACACAGCTGGACCCTGCCTCCAAAAAAAACAAATGAAGAGGAAAGGATGGAGCAGGCTGGCGGTGTGGCTCAGGGGTAGAGCCCCTGCCTAGAGATCCTCAGTGAGGGGCTGGGGCTCAGGGGTAGAGCCCCTGCCTAGAGATCCTCAGTGAGGGGATGGGGCTCAGGGGTAGAGCCCCTGCCTAGAGATCCTCAGTGAGGGGCTGGGGCTCAGGGGTAGAGCCCCTGCCTAGAGATCCTCAGTGAGGGGCTGGGGCTCAGGGGTAGAGCCCCTGCCTAGAGATCCTCAGTGAGGGGCTGGGGCTCAGGGGTAGAGCCCCTGCCTAGAGATCCTCAGTGAGGGGCTGGGGCTCAGGGGTAGAGCCCCTGCCTAGAGATCCTCAGTGAGGGGATGGGGCTCAGGGGTAGAGCCCCTGCCTAGAGATCCTCAGTGAGGGGATGGGGCTCAGGGGTAGAGCCCCTGCCTAGAGATCCTCAGTGAGGGGATGGGGCTCAGGGGTAGAGCCCCTGCCTAGAGATCCTCAGTGAGGGGATGGGGCTCAGGGGTAGAGCCCCTGCCTAGAGATCCTCAGTGAGGGGATGGGGCTCAGGGGTAGAGCCCCTGCCTAGAGATCCTCAGTGAGGGGCTGGGGCTCAGGGGTAGAGCCCCTGCCTAGAGATCCTCAGTGAGGGGATGGGGCTCAGGGGTAGAGCCCCTGCCTAGAGATCCTCAGTGAGGGGATGGGGCTCAGGGGTAGAGCCCCTGCCTAGAGTCCCCCAGTAAGGGGCTGGGGCATGACTCAGAGGTGGAGCTGCTGTAGCAGACCAGAGGCCCTGGGTTCTAACCTCAGCACCACACACACACAAAAAGGCCAGCCCTAGAAGCCAGGATCACTGTGCCTGACACCAGACACCAAATGCTCATGGTCACTGAATACCAAGGGATGGTCAATGAATATTAATGAACCAATGAATAAAAATGAGCAACTAATGCTCATTATATGACACATTGAATATGCTAATGTATATTAGGGCTGTCTGACTAAAAATGAGCCACTGAATATTAATGATTATTAACACTAATAATTGAATGTTGATGAACATTAACAAACTGTTGTCACAAAATGCTAATGACTATTAATGAGACACTATTAATGAGACTGACTAGTCCTGTGTTTAATGGATGGCCCACCCATAAATTTGCCCACATTGAGTATTAATGATGTGTTGAATATTAAATAGCACATGCTTAATATGAATGATGCAAACTTGTTACTAAGGAGCCCTTGCTTCACTGATGAGACCTTCCTTTACGCTTAATGATCACTGATGAATATTCATGAGTCTGTATAACCATTGTTCCTGGCTCAGACACTGAGTTTTGTTAAGCACTTCCTTGGTGCCTATTAATGATGTAATGTGCATTCACAGCCCCAGTCACTGAATATTCATGAGCCTTGGTCCAGCTTCTGGGCTCTGCACAGGTTCCCTCAGCGGACCATGCACCAGTCTCCAGGAGACCACTGAGGTCCTGGGGTAGCAGGGGAATGCCATGGAAGCACACAGAGCCTTTGGAAGGTGCTTAGAACACTCTGGGGGCACTCTCAGAAGGTTCTGAAACATTCTCCAACAAAGTGAGGATGATGAAAGCATCTGAAGATTACCTCTTTGTGCCTCAGGGCCAGGTGCCAGTCCACAGACAGGTCAGCATCTTCTCTGTGTAACACTGAGCCTCTGAGGCTTCAGTTTCCAGGTGGCCACCAGAGCACAGAATGGGTACTCACCAGCCTGGGGTCACATAGCCCCAGACTCGGCACAGAGAGTGCGCCCACCTGCCCGGAGTCACACAGCACCAGGCTAGGCAGAGCAAGCCAGATGGCAGCCCTTCCCTAGCCTGACCCTGGGGCAGGTCCTCACCAGATTTTGCCAGCTTGGCTTTGATAAGGATGGGCATGTCTCTTTTTACAAGAGTAGTGAGTTACTTTTATGAACAGAAAAGAAGAAAATTCCAGTAAAGATAATGTCAGGTTCTCAAGGGTGAGCAGCAGGCAGCCAAGCCTTTCACATGGACGCTTCCTGGTCCTGGCCTCATGGCCCTATGGTGTGATTCAGAGCAGGGCGCCCTCCCCCCTCCAGGAACTGAGGGACACAGGAGGAGGGCGCCAGCATCCAGGAACCCCTCAGCCCCAGTCTGGCCTCACTTCCAAGATGCGGAAACAGGCTGGGAAGGCGAGCTATGTTCCTTCCCAACACCAGAGCTGTTGTGGGGCATACCCTACACCACCACCACCACCCGCCTCCGGCAGGTCCCCACCCAGACATTTACGTAAGGCCTAAAACAATAATCAAAGTAATTCTCCTGCAAAGATAAATGTCACAGACAAAATGCCCCATATAATGACGATTAAGGTAAACACACCAGGCTGTCTCTCAAAAGTCACACCATGCTGGTTGCCAAAGGCTGTCAGGCCCTCCTTACAGAGAAGGAAACTGAGGCACAGCCAAGGGAGCTGATATATATGCTTTGTCTGTGTTAGTAGTGAGCTCCGGAGTAGGTGAGATGATAGGCAAACTGGATTCCCAGGAGGTGGTTTGCTCTACTAGATAAACCTCTGCTGCTGGGACAGTCAATGCTGTGTCCTGTCCCACTCTGGGCCTCAGAGGGGACTAGAGAGAGGTCACCTGGTGAGGGTGGGGGACACCAGGGCCAGCTGGGTCCTCTCCCTGGGACAGAGAGCGGGAGGCCCCTCCTGGCTCTCCACTGCCTGAACTGAAGGGGGAAAGTGGCCCCCCCAGAGAGGGATCCGGGCCAGCCTGGCTGGGCAAACACTGAAGGGGGAGACAGCTGGTGTCCCCTGGAGGCCACACCTTTCCTCAGACTCCACAGGTGGCAGCCTGGGTCCCCACTCAGCGGCCTGGGGGAAGGGCCGGGTGAGGGTGGAACCCGGTTCAGCCCTAGCTCCCCTAGCTCCGGGGAGGCCCAGGCCCGCGGGAGAGTGCAAACCCCAGCTTGGAGAGAGCTGAGACCTTGTCTCAGAAAGCCAAGAAAAACAGAAACCTTCACCCCAAAGCCCAGAACCACGAGAACCAACACAATCTTAGCTTCACCGCGGAGACAGATGACTGCCCTCTGCGGTCTGCTGGCCTTTACTGGCCTCGCCCTTCACCGCCGGCCTCCACACAGGGGAAACCGAGGCAGATCCAGACGCGAGAGCCCCCGGCAGGGTGCGGCCCCCACTCGGGCGGCCAGGTCCAGCGGCCCAGACGGCCAGTGTCCTGGTCCAGAGCCCCGCCCGAGGCACCAGGACCGCAGCCGAGGACCGCCCGGCCTCGGAGCCCAGCCCTGGGGCCGCCAGCGCTCCGGGCCCGGCCCTCCGTGCGCCCACCCCGGACACCCGGCACTCACCTCCCGCCACCAGCTCAGATGCAGGGCAAGGCAGGGCAGACCGGAGCAAGAGCACGGTTTTCACCTGGACGCCGGCCCCGCCCTCGCCTGGCCTCTTCCTGCCTCCTCCACCCTCCTCCCTGACCTCGCCGGCCGGGCTCCTTCCTCCCGTCTAAAGAACTTCCTAGTAGCCAGGAGAAAGTCTCTCCCCACCTGCAGGGCGGACCTGTCCCTCCCTCCATCCATCCATCCTTCCATCCTTCGCCCCTCTACACTGGCTAGCCCTTCCATCTTAACTTCCTCTAGGTCCGCCATCCCAGAGACCCTCCCTCCAGATCCCACCTCCAGAAAACAGATTCCCACCTCGTCTGGCTCAGCATCTGGACTCCCTCCTCCCCAGCAGAGTCTGGCTCCTGCTCCCGCCCTCCTCTCCCAGGCTTAGGAATTCCTTCTTCCCGCTCCGGCTCCACCAGGTGAGGGCGTGAACTCCTTGTACCCTGGAGGTCCGTATGCTCCCTGCTATGGGGCTCAGACACCGTGCTGGAAGGAAGGTGATCCCGGAAACTTAAGATTTTTGGAACCCTAAAACCTGTAGGTAAGTTCCCCCTCAATCCCAGGTCTCATATCAGATCCCCGTACATCTTCCTCCTCTGGAGTCACCCCACAAACTGTAGATCACAGCTCAGTTTGAGGCCTTGGGAGCCTGCTGGAGGGAAATGATCGTCCTCAGGGATCTGGTCCTCAGGCAAGAGGAGGCAGAGGGAACCCGCCCGTTCCCACTCCTTCCCCATCATGATCCATGGGATCAGATGCAGAACCGGCTGTCACCTGACTCCTCAATCTGCACAGCAGCAGTTCCCAGAGAAACCCAGAGGGTGCCCAGGTCCTGCTGGCCCTGCCTGGCCTTTAGAGTGGCCCGGCTGTAACACAATGTGGTCACCCAGATGGTGGAGTATCACTCAGCCGGAAAAGATACAAAGTACCCACAGGGTGCTGGGTGCCAGCAGTCAGACACACAAGTTCACAAGGAGTGTTTAGTGTGTTCCACCATATTCAAACTTTACAGAGTCAGGAAGCGCACCGGACTGCCAGGGCTGGGAGTGGGCGGGGAAGGGCTGTGGATGGAGATAGGTAACGGAGAAACAGAATGTTCTGGAGCTAGACAAGGTAAAGGCTACCTATGTGGGAGCCACTGAAGGGCCCCCTTAAAAAATAGTTCAATTTCTATAACTGAATTTCATTGCACTTTAAAGAAACCTCACACGATTGGCAGAGTGGCTTCTATGTCTCAGCACGTGGCTGCTGGCTGATTAGTCACTCAATCACAAAGTCAAGTCTCCAGGATCACTGACTGGAGGTGGAAGTGACCAGGGCATCATAAACGGATTCCGGAGTACAGACACCCACCCAGAGGCCGCACCCTGGCTACAGGGACTCACCCTCCTCAGGTAAGCACGTGTCTTCGGAAGCTGAGCCGCAGGGTGAGCAGGTCAGGTCTGAGGAAAAGGCTTCTGTGTTGTAAAAGGTGCCCAGCCTTCTTCGCACCCCAGGGAGAGCAAATTAATGGCACCAGGAGCTGCCATGTTCCCAGGATTATCAGATGGGCAAAGAACCAAAGACAGATAAACCTGGCTGCTGCAGGATAAACAGGGCTCCCCGCCCTCCTCCCCCCGTCCCCCCAGGTATCACATTGAGACATGACAATGGCAACCAGCTAAGTGGTACCTGCAGAGACCTTCCTGACCAGACCCACCAGCCTGTGAGCACCCATGGGAGAGGCCTGGCATGGCCCTAACTGCCTGTGATTCCAGCATTTGCCAGGATGAGGAGCGAGGACTGCAAATGGCATTTTGAGTTTGCAAGATGGAGCTTAGCAGATATGGCGAGTATCAGAGTAAAAGGAAGGCTTCAAGTCAGAGCCTTCCCAGTGTAAGGCAGGGGATCCACCCTGAGCCCCGCCCCCAGCCCCTCACTGGGGAACCTAGGCAAGGGATCCACCCTGAACCCCGTCCCCAGCCCCTCAGATCCTAGGCAGGGGTTCTGAGCCCCTCAATGGCCCAGTTGAGTCCACAGGCTTAAGGGTTGGCCTGGTTGGAATGGCCTAGTATGGGCTGAGTCCCGGAGGTGAGCTGGGGGATAAAGTGCATTGTGGGTACCACAGCGCACCTTCCTCCCATGCCTTCCTTCGCTTCCTGTTCTGCAGCAGAAGACAGACACTTGAAACAGGAAAGTTTTCCTTTCTATTTTGTTAGAAAAGTGTTTACTTAAGAACGTTAAAAGGCCAGGACCTGCGTGGGCGAGGTTGTGGGAGGGAAAGGAGGGGTCATGGCCCCACCAGGCTGCAATAGGAACTCCTCTTCATCCGGGCCGGACCTGGGGAAGCTGGGGGATCCCCGCACCCGCATCTGGCGGGAGGGCGGGGTGGTCCTAGAGCACCAGGGCCCACGCAGGGTTGCCTGTATCTCAGCAGCTCACCAGGTACATCCCTGCAGCAAAAAGACCAGCCGCGGGCTCTACCGGTGGCCCAACGCTGGCCCCTGAGCTAACCCAGCCTGGTCTCCCATCTCCACCCAGCCTCCATTCCGCCATGCCCTCCCCTGCCCCATACCTGTGGCAAATCTCCGCTTGATCAGGGACATGCGGTAGCCACCCCCCAGCAGTTCCAGGTCAACCCCTGACAGTGTGGCTCCCTCGCTGGTGAACTGCGCGGCCACCGGGCTGGGGGTGCTGGGCCCTGACAGCGGCTCCCAACTAGCGGACAGGCGGCCGGAACCTGGGGAGGCCTAGGGTCAGCCTCACCCTCAGGATACCCCTGGGGCCTGCAACACCCGCACCTCTACAGCCCCAAGCAGTCCCCTCACAGGCTGGGCCTGAAGCAAGCGCAGAAAGTACCTGCCACAGACCCTTAACACAGGCAGGTAGTGGCTCTGTGAACCCCTCTCATTCTTCAAGGCATGGGGAGTTCCTTCCATTTTAACTGGAATTCCTTATCATAGCCAGGACTCACCCCCTGCCTCACACACATCTGGAAGTTTCCACACGAACCTCTTCTCCTCCATGTTCCTGCCAGCAGGGGAAGCAGGGTCAGGCCTTCGGCCGCGCAGACACGGACAGCCAGGTCCGGCCGGACCCTAAGTCGCTTGTGCGGCCCAGCCTGTGCTACCCAGCCTTGCCTCAGTTTCACGGCAGGTGGAAGGGGCAGGCCACACAGCAGCGGATCCCCAGGACACAGGGGGCCCCTCATGGTACTATGGGGTGACCGGACGGACACTGGCTGGCACCGATTGGCTTTGGTTAGATCTGGACGACACTGGTCCTTACCAAGTGGCCGCAGGCTGCAGGCGGACGCTGGTCACCGGCTCCCCGACGGGCAGCAACATCTGGACGTTGGTGAGCGGGGTGGGCACGGCGGTGGCGCCCGAGCGGTAGCTGTACTCCACCGAGACCTGGGTGAACGTGGGTCCGCACTGCCAGCGCGCGCTCAGCTGCAGGGGCAGCGAATCGGGCCCGGGGCGGGAGAACTGCGGGAGAGGACACGCGGGTCTGGGGATGTGCTGTGACCTCCTGCCACAGCTCCACGTGGCCCACCCGCTCTCGCCACCACCGGAACCCACGCAGGCGAACAGAAGACCACCCTACAAAGTGCAGAAGAGCTCGCTACTCAGCAAAGTCGCCGGTGGGGGGGGGGGGCTTAGCCACCTGATTTGCATAGGCCTGCACCCCTGGCCCGGGCGGCTGCAGCTGGCCCCGCACCTGGTATCGCAGCAGCACCACGTTGTAGTAGGAGGCCGTGGGGTTCTGCTCCGCCTGGCTCTGCAGAGCCTCGGTCAGCGCTGCCATGTTCAGCCAGAAGTCTTTGGTCTCGGGGTCACTCTGTGAGGGGTCACTGCAGAGAAGGAGACAGATGATCCCTCAGAAATGCCCTCCCAAGGCTGTGCCACCCAAGCCCAAGCAAGAAGGGGCAGGCAAGAGAGGGAAGGTCCAGAGAGGGCAAGCCACCTGCCCATGCCACACAGCAACTCCCAAGAGGCAATGAGAAGATCCAGAGTGCAGAGCTCCTGGCCCTAAGCCTCCCCCTCCTCCCACCGCCCACGGACCTGAAGATCAAGTCTGCACTGGTCTGGAAGTGCTCTATGAGGGACGTGTGTATGAGCCGGAAGCTGAGGACCGGTGGCGGTGGGGTCCCGCTAAACACATGCACGATGCCGGCGGGGAACGTCATGGTCAGCTCCCCGGAGACTCGAGCCAGGCAGCTGGAGAACAGGAGAAAGATGGGCGCTAGGTCAGAGCTCTCTGGGCGCCTCATCCTCACACTCTCACTCCTATTTGCAGCCCCAAACTTCTGGGTTCGTACAGTCCTTTCCCAACCTCTTCCTCTCCTATTTGAGCCCCAGGAGGATGAATCCTCACTCTGGGCGGAAGGAGGAAGGGAAAATGGTAATCCCCCAAGATCCTTTTCAGTGACTAGGAGCTCAAACCAAAATGGTTCTGGTTTTATGACTACCCTTAACTGGGATTTAGGATCTAATATTCTCTTTGTGGTTTGACTTTAATGTCTCTTCTACTGGATCTCAACCGTGGGGATGTAAGGTCAGTTTTGGCTCCCACGCTCACTCCTAGCTTGTCCCCACCCCAATCCTCCAGCCTCAAGTACCTTCCGGGGCTCCCACTGCCTTTGGGGCAGGGGTCTGGGCAAGCCTACCCTTGGCAGCGCTATACCCGCGATGCATACCTGGCGCTGTGGCCACGGAAGTAGGCATGCACATACTCGGTGAAGGCTGCGGCCACCGGCAGGGCATCCTGGGAGCCTAAAACCACCGGACTGGGGCCTCGAGAGATACCTGTGGGGTGGGAGCGAAGAGCTCAGGGGGCCCAGCCAGCCTGCCAGCCACCATCCCAGCCACAGCAGAGCCCGAGCGATGGAGGAGCTAACCCCACGCACCGTGTCCCATCTGGGTCGCGAAGCTGGGCCGCTCAGGGGCGATGCAGGGGATGGAAGATTCCAGCGGAGAGGGGCTCAGGGACCGGGACTGCGGGAGCAGGGTCAGCCTGTGAGCCCCCGAGCCGCCCAGGGGCCCCGGCCCGGGCCTGCCCGCCCTGGCACCCACCAGGTCCCCGTTGCTCCTGGCAAGGGGGCAGGAGGTCTTCCTGCAGCGGGCTCTCCGCGGGGGCGCCGCCAGACCTTCCCGGGTGCGGGCGGCAGGCTCTAGAGGAGAGGACACCGCTGGCACGGCCGACATCTGCCAGGGTGAGCTCAGACCCCAAACAGGCAGGAGCCGCCGCTCATAGGTGGAGGGGGAATGAGACTGGAGGTCCCCGCACTCCCCTGCCCTGCCCTTCCCCCTCACCCTCCTCAGTCCCCCAGGAGCCTGGCGAGGGAGCGCGACGCAGCGGGGAGTCTCCCAGGTCCCTGGCCTCAGGGTGCTGCGCCCTGCAGCGGGGTGGGCTCTGTGGGGTGGCGGGCCGGGGGACCCAGGGCTCTGGGGATGGTCCGGGGGCTGCGTGCAATGGAGAGTCCAGGCCTGAGTCCTCCACGTTCTCCGGGGACGAGGAGGAGAAAGGAGAGGGACTGGAGGTGAAACCCAGGCTGCTGGAGCCTGGGGGAGAGAGGTGGTCAGTAGAGGCCACGCCCACCATGCTGCCACCTGCCACCCTACAGAAAAAACTCCACTCTGGCCACGCCCACTCTAGCCAAGCCTCCATTCATGGGCCAAGCTCCCTTTGACCCCGTCCCATACGCCCCGCCCACTTCCGACAGACCACACCCACTCCGCCATGGCCCCGCCCATCACCCCGCCTGCCTTCCCATTGGCCACGCATCCTGCCGCCCGGCCGCGCAGGCGGTGGCTCCTCCCCGCACCTGTGAAGTCCTCGTGGTCAAAGGCGGACTCCAGCGGCGGCCCGAAGAGGCTTTTGGTGAGGGGCTCATCCGAGGCCGGAGGCTTCTCCGCATAGCTGCGGACGGAGGGCGCGTGTGGGGGGCGGGGCCTTGGCCCTGGCTGCTCCCGCTGCGTCCCACGTTCTACCCGCAACTTCCCTGCTCTTCGCTCAGCACCAAGTCCCGCCCCAGGGCTCCACCCACCCGGGGAGGCCACGCCTCCTGTCTCCCTGACGTCACTGGCAGTTAGCATATGCTTTCAGTAGCCTTCTATTCTTTGCTATTTGGAGGCAGATTTTCACCTGACAGCCCAGACTAGCCTGAAACTCCTGAACATGCCCCTGCCTCAGGCGTGGGCAGCTTCATCTGCAGTTCTTGAAATGAGCCGCTAGAACGTCTCAGGGGGCGACCTGTCTTGAACCCCAAGAACCAGCACAGCACACATACACAGCAGGTGCTTAATAAGTGTCCAATCTGATCTCTTGGCCAGGGCGAGGCAGGCGAGGCAGGGCTGTGGAGGGAGGGGATGGCCTATCTGAGCCCTCAGATCCAGGTGGCCCCTGAAACCCACCTGCCGGTCCGTGGGGCCGACCGAGGCCTCTGTGGCTTGCCAGCAGCGTCTCCTAGGAGAGACACAGGGTCTGGAGCTTTGGGTCATACCTGGGACCACAGCTGGGCTCTGTTCAGCCAGCTACCCAGGGCGCCCCACACACTGAGCAGAGAGGAACACTGCTCCGGCACCTTCCCTGCCCCCGCTGCCTGACCAGCGCTCATTCAATTTCCATGAGAATGCTATTTCCTGAAAGAAGAGCCGGATTCGAATTCACAGCCACCTGCATAGGCCCAGCTTCCCTCCAAGGACACCTAAACTCACACTGACAGAGGCTACTCACGTGATGAATGACGTTTCATGGTGCCCTGCGGATAGATAAGGGAGCATCAGGTAGGACTGCATCCAGCTGGCCCCAGAATCTCTCCCCTCTGGCCTCCCCCCCCCACCTCACCCCTACTCCTGGAGGGAGGATGAGGGTGCTGGCGGTGGCCCTGAGCTGAGCCGCAGCAGCCTCCGAGCTGCTGGCCAGAGCACAGGCTGGGGCAGGTTTGATGTGCACATAGAACTTTCTGGGCTCATCATCATCAAAATCAGAGTCACTGGAGGAGAAGCGGGAGGGCTCGGTGGTACTTGAGCCTCAGTCAAGGAGTCAATCAGGAACCTGACCATGCCCTCCCACCCGAGGTCTTGTACCATTCTACCCTGTATGCTTGCTGACTGGTGAACTCCTGTTTGGCTAAACCCAACACCAGTGCCCCTACTCCAGGAAGTCCTCTTAGGTTTCTACCAGGGAAAGCCAACTGCCTTTCTTCTTTCCATCATGAATCCCCCAGACAGGTGTCTGCTTCCAGATCCGATGGGACACAATTGGGGTTCCCCCCAGGGGTACTCAGGGGGCTGGAAGCCACCAGCAGGATATTGCTCTGGCTCACATCTGGGCGGACAGTGAAGCCTTCCTCGTCCACCTCCGGAGGCACCTGAGGAGGGGGGAAGATCAAAGTTCCCTACCTTCCCACCTTGCCTGGCCCCTGGTGTGGGCAGGCTCAAAGGGGAAACTGAGGCTGGGTGCCACTCTGCCTCTTCTATGGGGACCCCCTTCCAGAGGTGAGGCTTGGTTCCAGTGCCCAGCTGGGACCCTCCTGCCTGTTCCAACCTTTAACCTGACCCACCCACCCCTGCCTCCCGCACTGCACTCACCCCTGATTCAGACTCTGAGACGTCCCTGGGAACACAGAAAAAGGGGTTAGCGTCATCAAGCCCCCTGCATCCCATGGGGTGTACAAGAGGGGTAGCCCACCACATTGCCCCAAGCTAGCCCACAAAGCAAGGACTCTGAGGTTTCAGGGTGTGTTGAGGGCACCTGCGGGGAGCTGAGTCAGGGCCTTCTCAAACAGTTGCGCATGTGGGGCATTAGCCTGAGAAATCGAGGAGCATGAGGGCTAGGCTTAGCAAGGGAGGGGGTTGTGGGCCAGCCTAGACTTCACTGGGTCAGCTGGGCAAAAAGAGAATCTCAGACTAGCACTAACTGAGCTACCCTAGGACAAGGGTATTCTTGGGCTAGCCTGGGCCAGGACCAGGCAGTTCCTCACGTGGCTGCACGCGGCTCTCGACGGCTCAGTCCTGGGAGGCGGAAGGCTTTGGCTGCTCGAAGTCGCTTCATTGCTGTAGACAGAAGAGGCAGCTGAACTCTAAGGTCCAGGATTTTGTTTAGACCCACCTCTACCTCCCACCCTCGTGGTCTAGCCTGGGCATCCAGGCCCAGACGTACTTGCCTTCCTGCAGGGCTGCCGCGCTATATGCCTCGAAGTCCAGAGGTCCTGGGGAGAGAAGATAGAGAACTTGAGAGGTGGGGAGACCAGGGTCAACAGGACACCTGGGGAGTGATGGAGGGTTGGGGCAGCACAGGGCAAGTCTGCGGCAGGTCAAGGGCAAGGGGGGCACTTGGCAGTGCCACAGGGACAAGGGGACAGGACCGGCGATTAGTGAATTACTATCCCCACTCTAAAGTGAGAAAACAGGCTCAGAGGTCAGGACACAGGCCTAAGGCCACACAAGCCAGCACTGAAGACCCCAACCCAGCTGTCCCCAGCCCGCTTTTCCAAAGAGACAGGGTCAGAGCGGTCTGAGCCGCCCACAGCAGCGCGGGCTCACCCGGCTTCTCTCGGCCGGTGCCCTTGCTCTCAGCGAACTTCCGGAGCAGAGTCTCCACCCTCACGTTTTCTAGATTCTGCTTAAATTCCTCGTGCACCTGGGTGGGTAGGCAGAAATGAGGGATGGGGACATGTCCAGACCCTAGCCCGCCTTCCTCTGCACGCGGACCCCTCACCTGCCCTATCTGCACATGTGTGTCCTCCACCGAGTGCGCGTAGGAGCCCACCAGCGCCTTCATGTGCTGCAGGTGTGCTTCCTCCATGGCCTGGAAGCGCTGCAGCGGGAGGGGAGGGGCATGTGACTCCCGGATGCACTGACTGACTCAGGAAAAAGCCAATGAGCTTCTGCCTTAGGACTTTGGCTGCAGGTAAAACAGACCCTTTGGCTGGGGGGGGGGGGGGCCTTGGCTATGTCCTGCACCAACACTAGCATGTACGTGTGTTTGGGCCTGGGAGCCTCAAGGAGGAAAGAATCGAGGAGACACACCTTTCCAGTAACACCATTTGAACACCTTGATCCAGCCATGCCTGAAGCCCCCCCCACCTAAGACTTTTTCTGTTTCACAAATCTATAAATAAGCTTATTAAAATAAGATTTCCAATTTTTCTTTTGAGACAAGGTCTCATGTTACCCAGGCTGAACTTAGATTCCATATGTAGCCAAGGATAACCTTGCTCTCCTGACCCTCCTGACCTCCCTGGTGTCTGGATGCCAGACTTGCAGCTCGAAGCCCAGGTTCCCAGCTTAGGGCCCTAGGGCGGCTCCTGGGAGCTGGGAGACAGACCGCGCACCGCCCAGGGCAGCGCACCAAGGTGAGGAGTGCGGGCGGCACCGGAGCGGTGTCTTCTCACCAAGGCAGAGTCCAGCATCTTGGTCTCAAAGTCCACGCGGGCCGAGTTGTACTTATCCACCGAGCGCCGCAGACTCTCCGCTGCCTTCTTGCTTTTCGTTTCTGCCTGGGGGGCACACAGGGGACCACAGTCATGACAACAGTCAGGCCATCACCCGACTGGCAGACTGTGGGGAACCAGGGACCCGGTGCCCGCCCTCCTGTGTGACCCGCTGCCCGTGCAAACCTTGTCCATCTCCTTCTGGCTGGTGCTCTCTCTGCGGAGACGCTCCAGGTCCATGCAACGACTCAGATAGTTCTCCCGAGACTTCGGCAGGAGTTGGCTGACTCCCGCCAGCACCTGAACAGCATCCAGCGTGCCCAGAACTTCCTCCTTGCACTGCGGGCGTCGGGAGAGCAGGGTTGGGGTGGCTCAGCTCGGAGATGCTAGGATCCCCCAGTGAGGGGCTGGGGGTGGCCTGGCGCGCGTGATGCGGCGGACACGGGCGCACACGCACCAAGCTGCAAGTCGGTGTGGATAGTTCATCTGGACTCCCGGAAGCCGCTGCACCCAGGGTTCTGGGAGCCTCGGCGCCCCGGCTCGCCCGGGCCCCGCCCCCGGCCCCGACTCCGGCCCGCCCCGCCCCCGCCCCACCCCCAGACCCGGCTCCCTGCCGCCACCTTCTTGTGCGTCTTCATCTGCTCTTCCCCGTAGCGCAGCACGTCCTTGATCAGGTCTTGCAGCTTGCGCGTCAGCTCCAGATGACACAGCGCCAGCTTGTCGGAGGAAACTCGGAAGATCTCCCAGAGCGGGGCGAAGGTCCTGGGACAGGCAGGCCTGGCTCGGGTCTGGCAGGCCTGACAGCCTGTGCGCCCCTCACCCAGCACAGCTGGCATTTCCTCGCCCGGGGACGCCCCCAGTACCAGAGTCCCTCCACCCGGAGACCCCGTCACACTCACCCCATGGGGGTCCCATTGCTGGCCAACTTGGACAACTTGGCCATGGCCTTGGAGTAACTCTCCTCGATACTGGCCCTGGGCGGGTGGGGAGGGAGGAGACAAAGATGAAATGATTCAGGGTCCCCAGGGAGAGGCGCCTCCCTGGGTCTCAAATTTTGGCAATTCATGGGAAAATGTTAATTACTTTTCTAATTTTATGTGTACGATTGTATTGCCTGCTTGTAAGTGTAATGCCCATGGAGGCCAGAAGAGGGCATCTGATCCCCTGGAACTCCAGTTACCCACAGTTGTCAGCTGCCATGTGGGTGCTGGGAACTGAACGCAGGTTCTCTGCAAGAGCAGCCAGTGCTCTTAACTGCTGAATCATCTCTCCAACACAGGTAATTTAAAATTTTTTTCAAACTTAGAATTATTATTTTATGGTTATAAATGTGTTGCCTGTGTGTATGTAAGTGCACCATGTGCCTGCGGAGAGCAGAAGAGGGTGTTGGATCCCATGGAAATGGAGTTCTGTGTGGTTGTTAGCCACCATGTGGGTGCTGGGATTTGAACCCAGGTCTTCTGTAAGAACAGCCAGTGCTCTATGTTCTAGTTACACTGAACCATCTCTCCAGCCCTCGGTTACTTATTTTTTTTTAAAGAGAAGGTCTGGCTATATGACTCATGTTGAGCTTGAACATGCCATAATTCTCCTGCCTCAGCTTTCCCCAGTGCTGGGAAAAGGTACAACAAATACTTTTTCAACTTGATATTGATGGAAGTTTAAAACCATCCTTAATGTGTATGATATTATTTTCAGGAGACGGCATCAGACTCCCTAAGACAGGGTTTAAAAAGCGGCATGTAGGCCACCAAGACAGCTAGCTCAGTGGGTTGAAGATGCTGACCACCAAGCTTCACAACCTAAGTTCGATCCCCAGGACCCACACGATGAAGGAGAGAACTGACTAGTGCAAGTTGTCCTCTGACCTCCACAGGTACACCATGACACAGCACACCCCCCAAAAAATTTTGTTTGTTTGTTTGAGACAAGGTCTCTCTGTGTTCCCAGCTGGCCAGGAATGTAGATGGTGTGGACCAGGCTGACCTCAGTGTCAGAGACACCTCTGTCTCTGTCTCCCAAGTGCTGGGATTAGAGATGTAAACCACCAGGGCTGGAGAGACGGCACAGAGCTTAAGAGCACTGGCTACTCTTGCAGAGGACCAGGGTTCAAATCCCAACACCCACATTGTGGCTAACAACCATCCACAACTCCATTTCCAGGGGATCCAACATACACTTTTGTCCTCTAGGGGCATTAGATGACACGGGTGGGTGCACTTACATACATGCAGGCAATACACTCACACACATAAAATAGAAAAAAAAAATTAAATGTGCACCACCATGCCTAGCAGAAATAAATTTTAATTAAAAAAATTATTTTGGTTTCTTTTAATTTTACTTAAATGAGCTTGCATGGGTGTAAGTCCACTGGTGTTGTGCAGGACCCTCGGAGGACACAGAAAAGGGTGTTGGGTCCTCTGCAACTGGAGTCACAGATGGTTTTTAGCTGCCATGTGGGTGCGGGGAATAAAACCCAGGTCTTCTGCAAGAATAGCCAGTGCCCATAACCACTGAGCCATCTCTCCAGCCTAGAAACAAAGTTTTAAAACTGAAATAGTTGGGCGGCTAACGACCCTCTGTAACTTCAGTCCCAGCGGGGTCGGATCCCCTTGTCCTCGACGGGCACTGCATGGCGCCAGAACACTTCCATACATCAGGCAACACACTCAAACATATAGAATATTAATAATAAATCAAAAATTTAAAAATAAAAATAAAATAGAAAAGCCGGGCATGGTGGCATAAGATTTTAGTTCCAGCACTCAGGAGGCAGAGGCAGGAGGATTTTTGAGATTTGAGATCAGGCTCGTCTACATAGCGAATTCCAGGCCAGCTGCGGCTACAGGAAGACCGTGTCTCAAAAGACCAAAAAATAAAAAAAAAATCATAAAATAGAGATGACAGAAATAGAAATAATATAATACGCAGGGCAGAGAAGGTGGACCTGTGGGGTCTGAGGACGGGGACTCTGCCCACTTCTGCCCTTTGATGGCTCCTTCAGTCCCAGTAAGGGTGCTTTTCCGGGTCTGCGGTGGGCGGAGCCCGCGGTGGGCGGGGCCTGGGCCTCACCTCTCTCTGATGAAGTCCGCCAGCTCTTTGGTGGCCACGGGCCCCTGCTTCACGCAGTGGTACAGGACCTCGAAGCCATGGTTTTTCTCACCCTGTAAGAGACAAGGGAAGAGATGGAGGAGACGGGCGTCCAGGTCACCTAGCAACAGTCAGGCGGGGGACGGGGGGTGGGACCATCCAGCCAAATGGCCACAGGGATCCGGCTAGACCTAAGCCTATCTGCATGCAGGCTGCGTTCTCCCGCTGGCCAGAGGGATTGGTTCCGAGATCTTTGATGAGTCCCGTTGGGGGCTTTCTCAGGTTCTTGAGGGGAAGCCCACAGCCGGCTCCAGTATGTGTGGAGGCCCGAGGCCGGTGTCTCCCTGTGGCACCAGCTGGCCTGTATCTTGCTATGTAGGCCAGGCTGGCCTCCATCTCCCAGAGATCTGTCTGCCTCTGCCTCTCAAGTGCTAGGATTAGAGGCCTGTGCCATCATGCCCACACCGAGGGACCAACCCAGGTCAGCCTCATACCCAAGTCCCCCATCCACCGCCCTCGTCTGTTTCGTGGCCAGTGGTTCCCTATTGTCTGTCAGCTGCTGGGGGCCAAAAGACCCTTAGAGTGTGCTGCCTTCCCCTCGTCTTACTGGATTCTTCCTACAAATCTGTGTCTACACAGCTGCTTGAACGCCAAGTCACCCTGAAGGGTCGCCTGTCACCCTCCAGGACGCTCAGGCTGCTGTGTTCTGCGCCGCTCCAGGTTGGTGTCTGCGCCTCTCTGGGCCCCGTTCACTTTTCTGACCAATGATGATGGAGGTGGCTTCTCACACACAACACCTCTATGAGTGAGATGTGTCCAGCACCGAACTGGACACAGATACCTCCTGAGTAATACTGAGGGCTCTGCAAACTTCTCAGGCTAAGCCCACCTGCTGGTCCAAGAGATCCTTGGGCCAGGCTGCACCAGCCACCGCTGCCCAGACCAGCATCTGGGGCTGATGCAGAGCCAAACACTGGCCTGTTTCCCAGGCCTGGCCAGCCCTAAGCACTGTCTGCCTCCCCCAAAGTGGGCGGGCAGCTGAGGGTATGGGACCAGCTGTAAGGCCAGTGTCTCTGATCAAACCTCTGGTGGCAGTGGAATCTGGGAGGACCCAGAGGAGGCTCTACGCAGGGTTGAACTTGCACCTCTGCTCCTCACGTCGCCCACTGCCTCTCCAGTGCTCGCTAGGCCTCCTCTCTAACTTGGCTCAATGGGGTGACAAACCCCTGTCTGGCTTGCTAAGCTAGGAACAAGAGGTACTGAGCTCCCTATGTGGGGCTGGGGCGTGGCTCAGGGTAGAGCCCCTGCCTAGGATCCCCTGTGAGGAGCGGGGGACTTGTATAGAGCCCCTGCTACCCCCCTTGAGAGAGTTCCATCTCAAGCATTTAAGAAATAAAAAAGCTACATGTCTGTGGCATAAACAGATGTCCCAAGAGACAGAAATTTCGTTCACTTCCCTCTGCCACAGGGAGCCCTAGTCCTGGGGTTCTGCTGAGCAGGGTGGAACCCTGCACCTGAGCAGAGCCCCTCCTCTGGCGGCTGAGCTATCTTTGGTGGTATGGGAGGGGAGTTGGGCGGCTTCTATTTTCTCTCACAGAATTCTCTTACCCTGGAGAACACTGTAAATACTCCAAGGCACTACTCTGAACATTCCAAAATGTGGTGACCTCTGCCTTGTCTGTCCTGCAGAGGGCCCAGAGGGGGCCAGCACCTCCCGGGGTCACACAGCCTTTGAGAGGCCTAAGGGGAAGCTCCCGTGAACCTTGCAGGTGGCCCCTTTAAGACAGCAAAGGGGAGTAAGAAGAGCCCCAGCTGGGGAGGGAGCAGGCTTGTTGCTAGGGGCAACCAGTTGCTTAGCAACTCCCTTCCATTTGGTAAGCTGTGGGCTTGCTGGGGAGGAAGGGGCCTTGCAGCCTGGTGTCCCTGACTTCTGGCTCTGGCATCCCCCATGGCTCCCCAGCTCCCCAGCACGATGGAGGGCTTGGTCTGGGACAGGCCATCATGTCACACCTCTGCAACAGACCCAGGCTGTTTGGTGGGGTTGGAACACCAGCCTTCAGGTCACCTCCGGAAACCCCCAAGATGGGGCTCAGCCTCCACCTGCCAGTGGGCGGGGGAAGTCCTGGCTGGCTCTGTGCCCTCCTCAAAAATGCAAACTCCTCTCTTGGGGATCAGTGGCAGCCTTCGGACTCTGACTCCCCCAACCTGGATGGTAGGGGAGCGGAGGTCGTGAATGGGTCAAGCCAAGAAACCCCTGAATTTCCCAAAATGGAGAGAAAAAAGAACAACTTGGAATTTCCCTGGCTGGATTAACTGGATCAGGGAAGTTCAGTCTGGCTCAAGTATGAGTTCTTAGTGGACCCGTATTTTGAGAGCGGGTCTCTGCAGCCCAGGTTAGCCCCCCTCTGCCCAGCCTCCCCAGGTCTGAGATCCAGGTGTGTTCTCCACACTTGACTCTGCACTCCTGAACACTTCTCGGAACACACCTGCTACTCCGGGCTCTCTCGCCCCATTCGCCATCTGTGAACTCCTCCTTACCATGGTCTCAGGGCAACCGGGCTCCTTCCATCTTCACAGCCCTTCCAGGAGCTCCCACCGAAACAAGAACAGTACCCCAAACCCAAACACAGGAGAACAAGAGAAGCAGGTCTTACCCAAAAGTGTTCCCCAAAATATGCCATCTTGGTGGCCTCTACAGAGACCTCTGCTGGTCCCTGCCCAGTATGTCTGAAAAGAAATGCAAGTTTGAGGAGCTGAGTCACAGCCAACAAGGGCTGGAGGAGGGGAAACTCCAACTGCTGCATCAGGGCTGGGGGCAGTTCGGGTCCCTGGGAAGCCTTGGTCCTGGCCTTGAAGCCAAAGGGGACAGACAGTCCTGGGCACACCTGTCCCAGTCTCACAGGACCAGGAATGCACTGGAAGGACGGGGCTGAGGTAGAGGGCACATGTCAGGAAGGGTTTTGAAGTATGGATTGGAGTTTGTGATCAGAGTAATACTGGATGAATCCCATTCTGGACAGAAGGACTCTGAGCCATTTCACAGGTAGGGAAGCTGATTCTCTTCCCAAGAGGGGAGGCTACTTGCCAAGGTCTCACAGCAGGAAGGGAGAGTGGATCTGTTGTCTGGTACAGCTGGGGAAGCCCCTACGGGAAAAGAGTCTGGACTGACCGGCCGGGGAGACTGAGGTCCCTGCTGGGCTGCATCCTGAGATGTCTCACAAAGAACCTCCCGCCCCTACCCAACCAGGGGCCCCATGAGTCCCAACCACCCTCGGAAGTCATTGTTCACCTGGCTCTGAATCACTGTCCAGCTTCGTGCCTCAGTTTCCCCATCTGTAAAGGGAGACAGATCACCTTGAAGGGGTCACTCTGCACAGGGGGTTGGGCCATGCAGTGGGGGAGGGACACTCAGAGCCAGCTGTCACAGGAGCCGGCCTCATCCATTGTTCATGAGTTTACTGGGCAGCACAGCCGCGGCCAAGCCCAGGGGCCTGGGACAGACATGCCGGGGACAGCTGACCACAGGACCAGGATGATCCCAACCCCACAGAAAAGGACTGAACGGCACTGGGCAGCCTGCCTTGCCCCTAGGCCTCAGCGACCCTGACCGGGAAAGTTAGCTGTCTCTTTGTTGGTTTTGTTTTGGTTTTTTTGAGACAAAGTCTCCCTGTAGCCCCAGCTGGCCTGGAACTCACCATGTAGACCAGGCTGGCCTCCATCTCACAGAGATCCATCTGCCTCTGTCTCCCAAGTGTTGAGATTCCAGGCGATCTTCAACACCTGGCCTGTTTGTTTTTTGGAAATGGTCTCGCTGTGCAGCCGAACTTGGCTTGGAGCTCAATCTTCCTGCCTCAGCCTCCAGAGTGCTGGGTTCTGGTGGCGTGCCCTCCAGACTAGACTAAGATAGCTTATTCTGACCCGGTGAAGTGTGGGAGCCCGTAATCTAGCATGAGTGTCCCAGATAGAAAGAGGAAGCCTGGGGACCAGTAGGAGGCACAGGGCAGCTGGGGTTCTACGGCAAGGACAGGAGTTCACTGGGCACACAGATATACACCGCACCACCATCCTGGCTGGGGTAACACACAGAGCCTGGTTTGGTGGGTGAGCCAGGCCAAGAGCCCAGGGAATTTCAATATTGTACCTTTGACTTTTCCCACCCTTGTTTCAATGTTTCTCTTTTCTTTCGGGGCGGGGGGAGGGGTGGTTCACTGTGTGGCCAAGCTGACCTCTAACTCATGGCAATGGTCCAGCCTTGTCTCCCAAGTACTGCGGTGAGCCACTACGCACACCTTCCTGGTCTCTGAACCCCCCGGCCGAGCTGCAGGGCAGGGGTCTGGCTGGCCCAGGTTTCATTTCACATTCAACAAAGTAAAATTCATCATCCTTGCACACCCAGACACCTTGCTAGGCTCCCAAGTCAGAGTCACCCTGCCCTGGTGGCGGCTGCCTGGGACAAGGCCGATAAGCTTCTTCCTGACACCCCGTTGCAGAGGCTCTTGGGCCACACAGTGTCATTTCCTGAGAAGTCCCCAGTGTCACCCCAGCTCATGGATCCGATGAGATGGCTGATTCCTTGGTCACACACAAGCCATCGCAAGCACCCCCCACCCGCATGTGTGCCGTCACCAGCCCTCTCCTTCCTCTCCACCACCAACAGAGGGGCCAGTGCCGCCTTCACGGAGCCGGAAACAGAGCTGCCCGATGCCGGCTGCACAGGCCTGGCTGCTCCAGAACTCCTGTTCGAATGGCCACACGTGGGTCTCCGGATGCACTTGACAGTGCACAGCCTGGACCACCACCCAGGACCGACATGGGGAGCTGGCAGGCCTCGTGGGCCACGCTGATGGCGGACTGGCTCAGGAACTGACACCTGCTGTTTGTCCCAAGCCACTGCTGAAGGGTTCCTTCCTGTTCTGAGGGGCAAAGACGGGTGCTGGGGTCAAACTCACCAGTGGGCACAGAGGGGGGCTAGGGCCCCTGGAGAATGCAGCAGGCCCGGGCGGCCTGGCCCCTGACACTTCCCCTGGCGCCAAGTGAGGCCAGTGTCTAAGGCAAGGCAGGAAGCCTGGTCCTGGCACCACCCAACCGTCAACCCTCACCTCCCAGCGGCACACCCCTGGGACCTCCCCAGAAAGCAGTTAGTATAAGGGCCGCTAAGTCTTCTACCCTTCCCACAAGGGTAAACTGAGGCTCAGAGAGGCACGAGCCCCTTCCCTCCCCCAGACAAAGGAAAACTCCATTGTCACATCAGGAATAATACATTCAATTTTGTTTTGGGTGTACCCCAGGTTGGCCTCAAACTCACTACATGTCAGACAGAGGCTGACCTTGATCTCCTGATCCTCCTGGATCCATTTCCCTAGTGCTGGGATGGCAATCGTGTGCCACCAAGCCTGGCAATATATTAATATCAAATACTGAAAGATTCCCCTCAACTCCAAGTCTTTTGTTTTTAAACCTCTGACTTGAAAAGAAGTAGAAACCTCCCGTAGACCCCCAGAAACGCTGTGAGCCGGAGACATTTCATTCACTACAATCCAGGCCTTCCCGACATCTGTGGCACCAGGAGGAGGCCTAGAGACAGACAGACACTGACCTTAAGTCACACAGCACTCCAGCACCCTAACACCCCAACTCCCCCAAACGTGGGGTTCAGGTGTGTGAGCCTGGCTGGGTGGAGCTGGAATGGGGGACAGGCACCAACAGAGGCAGAAATGACAGCCAGAGCCCCTGGTTCCAGATATGGGCGGCCTGTGTCCAGACCCCTTGACCCTTCCTGGGAACTTTGGCCATGCCTGTTCTCCCTGAGTCTCCATGATCATATCAAATAGGAGCCCACAGTGTCCCTCCCCCCAACTTCAGTGGACAGTAGGTGTCCCAGCTAGCACTCCACAGGGAAACTGAGGCCCAGACCCCAGGCTTCAAAGTGATTCTTGCTCTGGAATTCCTTAGCCCTCCAGGTGAGCCACTTCTCTGGATACACACACATTAAGTGCCGGTTGTATACTGGAGTCCCTTAGGGTGCTAAGGACTCACATCACGCCCTTCACAGACATCTCACTTCCTGGTCAGTTATGACCCCATTTCATGAGCTCTATATCCTAATTAATATCATAGGGAGGGAGCTGTTTACAGTGCGCCCTAACGCCCAGCCCACGGTGGCCTCTGATCACCACACAGGGTTTCTGCCCATTTCACAGGACAAAAGCCAGGCAGAATCACACAGAGAGAGTCAGATGCAAATTTGGGGGTGTCAGACTCCCTGCCTGGGACTCACCCCACTGCGCTCCAATGGACAGGCTGTCCACTCCCCCTTCTACCTGGGACCCCGCCCAGGAACCGGCTGGGCCCTGGCGTGGGTGATGGTATGTGGGTCAGGGTGTGCCTGGGGCAGCCTCTCTCTCAGGTGTCACCAGGGTGATGGAGCCCCTAGTCTCACTGCAGCCTGGTCTGGTTTTATGGTCTGATAGAGAACATCCACTCCCCACCAGCAAGGCCAGGTGTGCCCATCAAGGCATTTTTGTCTGTTTTTGTTTATGGGTTTTAAGAGGCAGAGTCTAGCTATGCAACCCAAACTGGCCTCGAATTCCTGGTCCTCCAGCTTCAGCCTCCCAAGGGCTGGGATGACATCAGGGTCAACCCATTTTAAAGTGCAATAAACTGAGTCTCTCCTAATACCCCCTTCCAAAACCACCTCCACCCACGGCCTAAGGGTGGGATCCGTATCTGGAGAAAACGTGGAGTGTGTGAGGAATCTGAAGCAGACAGCCTGGCCCTTTCAACCTCCATTTTCAGAAGAGGAGACTGAGGGTCAGGGAGGTGCTGTCACCTGCCCAAGGTCACCACGGAGCAGGTCCCAGCCGTGATGCCCAAGGGAGGCGGCCACCGCAGCCTTCTCCACACCCGCAGCCCACCTCAGCCAGCCGGGCAGATCCTAATTTACCTCGATTTATTTTGGTCCCTGGGAACAGATGTCTGCTGCCCCTCCTCATCAAGAGAGGGAGTCCCCAGTGCAGGCTCCAGGCCTCTCCAGGCCTGGCCAGCCCCGGAAGGGACCCCACACCGCCCCCCTCCTCAGAAGCCCAGCCTCGGGGACCCCATCGAGGCCGCCCGCGCAGAGCCCCCACCTGCCACCTTTGCAGTGCGTGCCAGGCAGGCCGAAAAGAAGGGACCCCGGCTCCCAGCTCCGGATGGGGGCCACACGTGAGAAAGGGAAGCACGTCCCCATCTTAGAGAGCCTGAAGGCTAGAGACGGGAAGGGAGAATCTGGGGTGCACTGGGGGCTCCCCACCTCCCACCTCGGGGGTGAGGGATGGAAGGAAGCCGCGCCCCGGTTTCTGCGGCTCCGCACCTGCAGACAGACCTCGGCTTAGAATAAAGGAATCTGGGGTCCCCAGCTCAGAACACGGAGATCTGAGGGTCCCCGCTCCGCCCCCGGGGACACTCACCGCCCAGCTCTGCGACCCGCACCGCCACCACCTGAGCGCGCTCGCAACCCCGCGCCCCGCCCTCCCCGAGCGCTGCGGAGCGCGCAGCCGGCTCCGCCCACACGGGGCGTGGCCTAGATGAAGCCCGCCCTCAACTGCTCTTCTTCAGCCCCGTGCACTGATTGGCTGAGCCGTACCACTCACCCGCAGTTAATTTGCATAGCTTAAAATGACAGTGGACTGGAAGCTCTGTACCTGAGAGTCGCTGGAAAGGGGGAGGGGGAGCAGCTTTTATTGAGCACCTGCCGTGTGCGTGGTTCATGGGAGGGTCCCTACAAGGAGTGATGCTGGGCCTCGTCTAACAAATAGGGGGACTGAAGATCAGAGAAGTTAGGCGTTGTTTGGAGACCACACAGTAACTCTGCTCTGCCCAGAACTGGCCCACACTAGGCAAGCGCTATTCTACTGAGCTACATCTTCACTCCCCGTGTCACAATTTTGAAGACTCCCAACCCCCATCTCTGGTTTTAATAAGACATGCATAGTCTACTGGCTTTGTTTCAACGTTCCACTCAGGGACATACACCTGCCTCGTGTGACCCCAACCAGGTTTGTTGAGCCGCCAGCCTCCCCGGCTCCTACCCAGGGGCTCGGATCACAGGCTTGGAGTCACCAGAATCCTATTCCTACACCCCCAACATCCATGGGCCTCAGACACCCCCAACTTGACCATTTTCCTGTACCCTGCTGTGGCCGGGAGTCCACGTCGGGGCAATCCCAGGCTGGTGCTGCCCCCTGGCTCCTCCTGCACCCATCTCCTCTAGTTCCGCTCTAAACGATGCTTGGTTCTGATGGCTACTATGCACATTTAATTATTTTACTTTAGGGTCTGGACTTAAGGACGGTTGTTAGCTGCCCTGTGGGTGCAGGTCCTTTGCAAGAGCAGCCAGCGCTTAATCCCTGAGCCATCTCTCCAGCCCGCTGCTCCTTATTTTTTGAGACAGAACCAGTGAGCCAGGGGGTTCTGTCTCCTCCCAGAGGAGATTCCAGTGTGCAGCAGTGTGCAGAGTTTGACCCGGGTGGGGATCCAACTCAGGTCCTGGAGCTCGGACAAGCGCCCCTTCACGAGCCCCCGCTTGGGATCCGGGTTTTCACCCGTTCTCTGGCCGCGCCCCTGGCTGGGCCCCGCCCTTTAGGGCCTGCCTCTCCGGGAACCTCGCCCCCGCCCCCGCCCGACGCCCCGCCCTCTCCGCGCTGTCCCCGCCCCTGGCCGAGGCCAAGGGGCTGCAGGGTGCCGCCTGCCGGGCGTGCTGTCTCCAGCTCCCCTGGGCCCCAGATCCGGCCCAGTGTCCAGTCTGTGTGCCCCAGGCGGTGTTAATCTCAGTAACTGCGTAGTGGCCGACCGGGTGCGCCGGGCTCAGTGCTGGCTGGGGTTCTGGGGCTCCCTGGGGAGGGTATGTTTAGTGCCAGTCCTAAGAGGGGTCTAGTCAGATGATCAATGACAGCACAGGGCCTGTGGGGGGACCAAAGAGGAGAGACGGGAGGTGAAGGGAGGGCAGACCATAGAGCTAAGACCCAACACGCCCAGCTTCTTGGAAGGCTGAGGCAGGGGGCTGCTGGTATAAGTCCATCAAAAAGAAAAGCAGAGTGCTGGGTGTAGTCAGCGGGTGAATGTCCACTTGGTACTCATGAGATCTTGGTTCTAAGCACCGCCAAACACAAGACCAGGAACTATAAAAAGTTCGTTTTCAAAAAAAGTTTTATTAATTTTTTTTTTTTTTTTTTGGGGGCCAGGCAGGGAGGCACACACTTTTAATCCCAACACTCAGAGGCAGAGGCAGGCTGATCTCTGGGAGAGAGAAGCCAGCCTAGTCTAAGGAGTTCCAGGCCCACTGGAGCCACAGGGACACCCCTTCTCAAAAGACATTTTTTTTTTTTCAGGAGGAGAAGTTTACAGTCTGTTTTACTGGATCTTCATATACTTTGAGGCATTAAGTACATACAAGTTTGAACTGCAATGTCCTCTTGGCGAATTGAAAGCTCTGGTTCCAACGCTTCCTTCTATTACCATCCCTAGTGCTCCGCCCAGGCTAGGAGGGCTGACATACTTGGTCCCCAGCTTTATCCTGGGAGGTTCTGTGGGCACAGCTGGAGGAGGTGGGAGACTGGGAGCAGGACCTTGGCCACTTTTAGTCAGTCTCCATCATGGCCGCCATGATATGCAGAGCTGTATTGTCGTGCCCACTCGGCCATGACAAATCAAACCCCCCAAACCAGAAGCCTTAACAGACTTCCTCCTGTAAGATGTCTCCCTAGGTATTCTGTTACTGAACTAGGAATGGGGCTGTTGCCAGAGTGCTTGCCTAGCATGCATGAGGCCCTGGGCTCCATCCTCAGCACTACACACACCAGACGTCAGGCGCCCACACCTGTCATCCCAGCACTCAGAGGGCAGAGGCAGGGGGATCAAGAGTTCAAGGTCATCTTTGGCTATATAGTGAGTTAGAGGTCAGCCTGGGCTGAGACCCTGCCTCAAAACCAAGGATTTTGCCACGTGATGACAAGAGATGCGGCCACCTGACAAGGCGCACAGACTGGACAATCTCTGGAGAGATGTTCTTCCCAGGTCTAGAGGTTGGAGGCCAAGTTCTGGGTGCTGGAGCACTGGGCTGTGCTGGCAGTGCTCCCTGTCTGCAGCCTGCCCAGACCAACAGGCTGTGGGGATGGATTTGTTCACTTGGCTTTATCAGCTTTTACTTGTTTTGCACGTGAATTTAATTTGCAGTGCTGGGACGGAATTCTAGGCCTCACATGTTAAACAGGCCCTACACTGCTGACCACGCCCCTGGCTCTCCACCTAGGGCCTGGTATCAGCCTGGAACCGTCTGAAGTAGCCAGGGCAGCTGGCCACTGAACCCCAGAGGTCCACCTGCCTCTGACCCCACAAGCAGGCACCAGCTGGCACACAGCCCTTCCTGTGGTGCTAGGAGGCCCCTGGAGCAGCTGCTCATGGCCTCAGCAGCTCTGCCACAGGCTCAGCGCCCACCTGAGCTCAATGCTTTGGGGCTCAGGCGGGACTCCTGCCTCAGCCTCCAAGTGCTCAGACCACAGATCAGAGGAGACAAGACATGCGATGAGCCCATGGAGCAAATGCCTCAGCCTCGTCCTGATTCCTCTGCTTCTCAGTCGTGAGGCAAGCAGCTTCCTTTGCTACAGGTTCTGCCATGACCAGTTGCCTCACACCACAGCAACTCTTTGTGAGCTGACTGCCGTGGGTACCTTGTCACAGTAAAAGAAAGCTGGCTGCCTGGCTGTGCAGACTGCTGGTCCAGCAAATGAGGCTGGAGAAGCCCTGAATGCAAGAATCTAGCCTCCTGGTAGCTACCCTGGGCTCCCGCCCAGTCCTGGAATGAACCCATCTTGATCTTACCTCAGTGCCAAGCGGGCACCACTGGGGTAGTGACTTATACCGAGGCCATCTGTCTAACACCAGTTGATTTAAGGAATCCTCTAGAACAAGGTCAAAATGTCACCTCGAGGTGACAGCCTCCTTTGTCATGGGGACCAGCCGGTCCTCGCCTGGCTACAGGAAGGGTTAAGCACGCCCAATGCTGGGGTTGGGATCTGAAGACAACCCACGCTACCTTCCAGAGGTTGGTCAGCTCCTGTCCTGGGATGTAACTGGGTGGTGGAGGTCAGCTCAAGATCACAGTGTCTTCCCCACCTCTGTGGGGAGGTATGTCCTGGACTAGGCCATGAGGGCCCATCCCTCACTTTAGCACCCAGCCAAGTGGCTGGCAGAGCTTGGGTTTTAAGACCTAGACAGGCCCTGCTTGGTATGGGCTGGTATTTGTAGCCTCAGACTACAAGTAGCACATATCTGTCATTTAGGCCAAAGCAAGTTATTTGTGACAAGCAGAGGAACTGAGTGAGTGACCAGAGAAATCCACAGTAACAAAAATCTGACAACACTAGGTCACTCAGAAGCAGGGTGTGCCAACACAAGCCAGTCACGCGAGTGCTCGGGAGGCTGAGGCAGGAAGGCTGCAGAATGCAACGTCCCCTGGGGTATGAGACTATCTGAAGGAAAGGCTGGTGAGAGGGCTCAGTGAGTCAAGGCGCTTACACCAAGCCTGAGAGCCCAGGTTCTGTGTCCAGACTCACACGGGGAGGGAGAGAACCGACTCCTATAAGTTTCCTCTGACCTCCACATGTACACCACCCCCAACATAAGAAAAGGTGACCCAAACCACCAAGATGACTTTTCCCAAAGTGCCATCTTGTGTGTTAGCAGAGGTGGGGACCGAGACTGCAGGAACTGGATAACAGGGTGGTGCTGGCAAAGGTGGCAGTTCTGGGCTAGCCCAGTGGTCCCCAGTGACCCATCTTCCCTCCTCCTGCCAGTCACACTCGACAGTGCCTCGCTCTCAGGCTCCAGACACCAGTGTGGCCATCTGTACCTACTTACCACCCAGCCTCAGGGACTTTTTATAGCAACAAAAGGAGCCAGTCCGGCAGCTTGGAGCGCACCGTGGTGCCCTCACAGGCTGATTCTGGGCTCTGGAGGCCCAGGGCCCAGATCCATTGCACTGCATGTGACTGACTATTTCCTGCAGCACTAGCAAAGCCGCCCCGAGCTCCGGAGTCACGGCAAGCTCACTGCTGCGCCGCACTCAGCCACCTCCCCTCAAAAATCTCCCCAGGATTTGAATCTCACCCATCTGTTTTTATTTTTTTAGAGAATTTTTGAGACAAAGACTTACTCTGTAGCCCAGGTTGGCCTAGAGCCTGCAGCAATCCTTTGTCTGTGTGTCCCAAGTGCTACAGCGGCAGGCTAGTGCCCGCTTCCATGTCTGTGATCGCAGTGCCAGGGTGGCAGGCTGGTGTGCGCACCTGTGTCTGTGAGCCGTGCGGGGCAGGGGACCGGCCTCACGCCTGCGTGCTGTTCTGTGTGTGCTGAGGGTGGGGTAACTATAGGACTTTTTTCTTTTTGCACGGCTGGGGGCGGAAGCTAGGGCATCACACAAGCCAGAGGAACTCTCTCTGGGCTGCTCTGTGCCTGGGACATGGGCTGACCTGCTGTCCCCGAATCTGTGGGGGGGCTGCTGCCTCCGCAGTCTGGGGCAGAGCCAGGCCAGCCCAGGGTCCCAGAGGAAGGTCCTCAAGGCCAGCACCAGAGCAGAAGCAGCACTGGCTAGAACTCCACCTTGCAGGCAGGGAAGGCCTCGTCCTGCATAGACACCATGCTGTTGCTGCCCAGCACGGTGATGCCCAGCGCCTGGTGCTGCCCGTGCGTCTCCTCGTACCACCTGTGCATCACCACGGAGTCGAAGGTGGGGATCAGTGTGACCTGTGGGCAGTGGACACGATGACAGGCGAGGGTGACAGCTGCCCTCCTCCCTTGGCCCCGCCCCCCTCCTCAGCCTGCAGCGGGCAGCCCAGCCCTGATGGCACCCAAGGACCGTCTTTCTGAACTCTCACTACGCGACCCGGGCTGGGTGGAACTTGACACCCTCCGCTTCCCACGGGCCAGGATGACGGGGACACACTTGCACCACCACCTGGCTGTCAGAGCTCTAACATCCCTCCCAGTCGTCTGCACTGCCTCAGATTCCTGACCCTGGGTCTCTGCCCCACTCTAGCCCAGACCAAACGACGAGGTCTGGGCCTGCGTAGCTGCTTGGCTAGCTATAACCAGAGACATCCGCCTTGATACCCTGGCCACACGTGGCTTTGGGGAGTACCCAGTCCTTGTGGGTCACTTGTCAGCTGTGTGGATACCATATAGTCCACCTATTCCCCAGGGCCAGTCTTCCAGAGACAAGACGACATCTCAACCCTGTGCCAGGGGTCCTCAGCCCTCAGCAGAGAGCACTTCTAGGGAAAGGGGGCCCAAGGTCTCAGATGTAATGGGGTAATGAGGCCTCAGAGGCTCTGGGGTAGGGCAACACACATACCTGTAAGTCCAGCTCCCACTTCTGCTTGCTGGCCAGCAGTGCATCCAGCACGGCACGCAAGCCCTCCTCCTGGCGCTGGCCCTGCCCGCTGATGACGTAGCAGAGCGCGCGTACCCTCAGGAAGAAGTCCTGGTCCAGGTGGCCTGAGCCACCACCAGGCAAATAGGCAAGGTCCAGGTACACAGGGGAGACAGCGGCTGGCGGTGCGGGGCGGGTGTTGGGCCCTGTAGAAGAGGCACAGGCTGGCGGTGGCCCTGACAGGTACACCACTGCACAAGGGTGGTATACCTGCCGGGACTGTCACCTCTCACTGGAACCCACACCCAAGCCCTGCACCTCATAGTCCCTGGAGATTTATCTGTGGGTCTGAAGCCTGGAAGGGCCATGGCTTCCCATGACTGGGGTGTTCAGAAGTGTCGTGGGCACCTGACAGGAGCACGAGACAAAGTCAGTGCCAACCCTCAGGTGATGGGGCACTAGAGCAGCACAGCAGACAGGCCTGAGGACCCGCGTGAGGCCTCAGGTGGATGTGGGCCAATGGGTGGGCTCAGTTCTGCTTCGTGGAGACAGCCTGGGATGGACATACTAGGGATCCAGCCTGGGGCTCACAGGCAGGGGACAGAGGAGGCATCTTGGATGGGACCAAGTATGACAATAGACAGGGAGAGCCCAGGAGGAGGCAGAGCAGAGCGGCTTCTGAAGTGAAGCTGATGGGTGTTGCTGGGCTGCTTTAAGCCCAGATCTAGCTAGCCAGGTGTGACCCACCAAGATACCTGGGCCTCGTCTGAGTCCGGCACAGGCTGGCACCACAGTGGACTATGATGTCCCTGGGGCTGCAGGGGAGGGAGGTACCGTCAGGATGGATGCAGCTGCTGATTCTCAGAAGTATGAGGCCCAGGCCCAGCTGTCCCCCAGCCCCGACTGCTCAATGACCCTCTCGCACCAGGAGGCTCAGCCTCAGCCCCAGAAGAGATGAGAGCGGGAGGACTGCCCTGGCAGAGCAGGACCCAAAACCCAGAGCCTCAGGGGGCCACCTAGGGGAGCACTTCCTCCTTGGAGGAGAGGTCAAAATTCCAAGACCCCTCTCAGGTCACAGAGTCCAGAAAGTTCAACTCGAAGAATCAACACAAAGGCCAGGCACGAACTAGTGCCTGTCAACCCAGCACTCAGGAGTTCCGGGCCACACTGGGATCTAAAGACTACATTGAACCATAATAAGACAAGATGCCACCTTGGGCCGTGGGGCAAAGGCTTAAAAAGGACCAGTGGGAGCCAAGGACAGATGGGAAGGTCAGCAGCTGGACAGCCAATCAGTCACACCCCAGGAACCCAGCAGGGTCAGACTGCCATGAGGAAAGTGCCACCCACTGGCGCTGCCCCAACACCATGGAGGACAGGCTATGGCAGCACCTCCTGAGGGAGCAGCCAACAATGACACAGATCAGAACTTCTGTCTGTGCAGGACGCTGGGGCAGGAGGATCACTGAGGACTCCACACCAACCAGGGCTATAAGGCAGGCCCTCCTCAAAAATAAATAAATAAAGTGAGGGTCTCGAGAGAACTGGGTGCTGGGTTGAAAGGGGAAATGCTGTGTGCAGCAGCTTGTTGGATATGGGACGGGCACAACAATGTGTGCTAAGTGACCCCGCCTACACTAAGAAGGGACGTTCTGAGACAGGATCTCCTTGTAGCCCCAGCTGGCCTGGAACTCACAGAGATCCTCCTGCCTCTGTCTCTTGAGCGTTGGACTAAAAACCCATGCCACCACACCCGGCTTGACCTATACTTTGAAAAAGGACTTTCCGTGTGTGAGTTTACAATCTTTAGAAAGTAAGGAAAGCATGCTTGTTGGCCTGAGCAGGGATCAAGAAGGGGCCCCAGGAAGCAGCGTCTCCAGAGGGCAGCATTCTGGGGGACCCAGGCTGGCTTTGCGCTCAGTCCCCCTGCCTCCAACAGCTGAGAATTGGATGACAGAGCACGCCCCCGACTCCACCCACACTGGACTGCTGTCCCTCTGGCTCTGCAGTCTCAAGGTGTGCAGAACAGCTCTGCTGGCTTGAATAGCCGAGGGAACACGTGACCCCACAGAGCACCAGCTGGCAACAGCCGGGAAGCTGTGCTCCTTTTCCCAGTGGTGCTGTCTGAAGAAACCCTGCTCAGCTCTCTGGGTGGACCCATCTCGGGGGACTGATGACTGGCTCCTAACTGGCTATAAAGTCCCCCTTAACCCAGAAGGGCTCCCAGCCCTGAGCATGTGGCACCTCTACAGGGCTGTTTAATAGACGTCACCTGGTTTGAACGGGCGCAGCCTCGGGAGAGGGAGGCGGCTGCGGGACAGGAGGTAGGCAAGGGCGGAGGGGGCCACTCACCCAAGCTCCGCACGGCTGGGGCTGTCTTGGGCACGGAGGGCTTCCTGGCGAGGGGTACACGTGCCCTGTCGCCTGGCTCACTGCGGGCGCTGAGCGGCCGAGCGGCCCGGTCACCCGAGGGGCCCTTGGTCTTGGCAGCAGGCGCAGCTTTGGGGGCCGCAGTGGCAGAGGCGGGGCGGGTGGGGCCCCTGCGTGTACGGCCCGGGTTCGCGGGGTTCGAAGGTCGAGAATCCCGAGCCGGCAGTGCCTCAGGGTCCACCATGCAGATGCCGGGCGCGCTGGGCAGTGGCGGCGGCACGCGAGGTGCGGGAGGCGGGTCGCGGGCTGCACACTCGCAATCGTCTTCAGAGTCTGGGGCGGGCGCGGGGTCAGAGTCGGATAAAGTGGGCAGCGACTCGCTTACCGACGTGGGCGGCGTCTCTGCAGGCCGCTCCTGCGAGCGCGCGCTGCTGTCGGAGCTGCCGGGGGAGGCGGGTGCGGGCGGCTTGCGGTGGGCAAACTCGCAGGGTGACACGAGACACAGGTCCACGTCATGTGGGGACGCGGAGCGGCGGGCGCGGCGCAGGGGGAGGCTCAGCCCCGCATCGCCGGGGGGCAGCACCTGCTCAAAGGACACAGACAGCGACTCATCTACCTCGGTGGAGTGCGGTGAGCCCAGCTCTGCCGGCAGCGAAGGCGTAGTGAGCGTGGGCGTCGTTGCCGTGGGCGACGCATCCGGCATGGGTTCTGGGCGCAGAGGGCTGAGTGACAGGTGCGCACCAGGCTCGGGGCTGTGATGGGGTCCGGCGGGCATGGGAGATGGTGAAGGCTCCGTCCTCACCGGAGTCAGGGCGGCCTGTGGCTGTGGCGTCTCCTCCAGCTGTGCGATGCTCCCCACGGCTGCCACTGGGGAATCAGGGACACGGGTTGGGGGGGGTGGTTCCGGGATGCGTGGCCCATTCTGCATTGTGCGCGGCTTGGTGGTGGAAGTCGTGGCGGCCATGGTGACACTGGCCCGGCTCACACTGGCCACACCGAGCCCTGGGCGGCGCGTGTCCCGGGCTGCAGGTCGAGTGAGCCCAGGTTTAGCATCCTTCTTCCCATCCCGGGTGGACGGTGCAGGTTCCCTGCGGGTGGTCGTGGTGGTGTCTCTCCTGGTAGTGCTGCTTCTGGTGGGTTCCTTGCGTATGTCCCTTGAGGCCAGACTCTCCTGGCTGTCGGCTCTGGTGGGAGCGTCCAGATCGCGTGCAGTGACCACAGGCCTGCGCAAGCAAGGCAAGTGCTGCAGGCGCTGCAGGCCGTCCAGCAGGCGCGCGGGTGGTGTGCGGCCGGGAAACAGCACGCGCACCACCTTGTCTCCAGGAGCCGCGGGCTGCCATACAAGCAGTGCGCAGGCGGGAGCTGCAGGGTCTGCGGCCAGCGGGTGTAGCACAAAGAGCTCCAGGCGGCCAACTCCAAGCTTCTCGAACAGCACGATGGGCCTGGCAGGTTGCGGGCCGCGCTGGAGCGGGAGCGGAGCAATGCCCAGGCTGCGCAGCAGGCCTCGGGCGCAAACCGCCTCGTCCTCGCCACCACGCAGCCGCGAGGTCGCCTCGTGTGCATTCAGAAACACGACACCAAGAGCGGGCGACAGCAGCCTGCGCAGCCGCTCCTCCCGGGGCTCCTCGTGGGGTTCGCTGGCCTCCCGCTCCGCCAGCTTCCGGCGCAGCAGGCTGTTAAGGCCTGGCAGGCTGTCCGCGCCTGCGTGGGTCACCAGCACCGCGTCCACTCGGTCTAGGTGGCGCACTAGCTTCCAGAAGCTCGACTTGGGGTTGGAGCCACCATTCACCAGCACCGTGAAGCCATTCACAGCAAAGAAGGCGGCGTCACCTAGGCCACCAGGGAATACGTAGCAGCAGGGCCGTGCCAGCCGCAGGAAGCCGCCCGCTGCTGGTGGTTCAAGCAACTCAAAGGGCGACGGCGGCTCCAGGGACTCAGCCACGTACTCCAGGAACTCGCGCAGGCCCTCGGAGGCTGGTAGGTGCATGGGTGGGTTCAGCCGCAGCCTCAGCCCGGGCGCCCCAGGGCCCAGCTGCGCCCAGTCCCCGAAGGTCGGGCAGGACACGGTGAGGACAGGTTGGGCCTCTGAGGCCAGTGCATCCTGGATCTGCAGGAGCAGTGCAGGGTCCCCTGGAGCCCGGAGACACCCTGCATACCACCCAGGGATCTCCAATCTGCTGCGCTACACCCTAGGCCCACCTGAGTCTCCCAGGGACACAGGCTCTTGTCACTCTTACCCTTCCGAGCCAGCCCAAGGGCCTTTGCACTGGCTACTGGGCTCCCCACCCGCCCCCACCCACACTGCAGCAACAGTGTTTGCAAATCTGGGGCCCTCTGTCCTTCACACTCAGGAATCCAGAAAGGATCCATCCTGCACCATCCTAGCCCAAACTCTGCAGCACAATGGGAAAAGGACAGCAAGAGACCACTTACCTCCCGGTCTCCCAGCACCTGCAGGAAGTGGTGGGGGGAGAAGCCACCGGTCTGCAGGAGCAGTTCCCCAGTCTCCTCTAGGCAAGGACCTGCCAGCACCAGCAGTTTGTGAGGGGCGGGGTCTAGGAGGAGGTTCCGGAGCTGCGGGTGCAGTTGAAGAGCTTTGTGAGCAGCACTCTGGCTCTGCCCTGGTATCTGTGCACTTGGGGACTGGCTGGTGGCGGAGAAGCCCAGCCCCCGCCCTACCCAGCTCCATGGGGATCCCCTCCACCTCTCAACTCTCCTTCCCTGACAGGGTGATGCCCACCTACACAGTTCCCACTTCTCCCTGCTCCAGAGGGGAACAAGACCCAATTTTTAGAAGGTTTTCTGTATGAGTGTATTGTCTGCATGTATGTGAAGTACACCTATGTTGTATTGTACAATGCCTGAAGAGGGCAGAAGAGGGCACTGGGTCTCCTGGACCTGGAGTAACAGACAGTTGTTAGCCACTCTGTGGGTGCTGGGAACCTGGGTCCTCCGCAAGAGCAGCCAATGCTCTTAATCATCTTCGCAGCCCCCCTTCTTTGAGGCAGGGTCTCCGAAGGAGCACAGCCCTTCAACTCCAGTCCTGCTTCAGCCCCACTTGAGGAGGGCAGACAGCGCCACATTCCTGGATCCAGAAGGGCAAAGGAACCGGCTTGTCAGAGGGTCGGCAGCGGGAGCACAGGGTGCTCCTGGTCATGTTCCAGCACATAACTGGGAGGCAGGTGTGTGCAGACCAGTCAAGTCAGGCTTCATGGCTGACTGGATCATCTTTCAGGCCAGGCCAGAGGGCTGTTCGGGAAGTCAGTGTCACCGTGTTCTGTGGCCTCCAGTCAGGCTGGCCTGGACACACCACTTCCCCTTCCTCCCCAAGTTCACAGAGTCAAGCTTCCGAGACAGGAAGCTGAGTTGAACTGGGAAGTGTGTGCAGGGGGGCTGGGCCAGGTGTGAGGACAGGACAGGGTAGGGCCCACCCTGCTCCTACCTCATCGCACAGGGACTTGTCCGAGGGGTTCAGCAGAACCAGCGTCTCTAGGGTGTCTCCACGGTGGTGCAGGCTCCGCTGGCCTATGGGGTGATGGGGTCAGGCCCCCACTCAGGAACAGGCTGGCAGAGCCAAATCCTGACGCTGAGGGACTCTCAGGTCCCCAAACCCCAGGACCCACCCAGAGTCCCAGTATAGTTTGGGCCCAAGAGGAAGGAAAGCCAAGGAAGTCCAGCAGACTTGAGTGGAGATGGCAGTACTGGGTCAGTTACCCAAGGCCACGAGGCCTTGGAGCCCCTGGAGCCCAGGTAAATAGAATAACAGCCTCCTGAGCCAGCTACTCCGAGGGTCCCAGGCTGAAGGTCCTATCAGCATCCAGATCCCAGGCCTTCATGGAGGAAATGGCAGAGGTCATACAGCATAAGGCATTTCCAATGCCATCTCCATTGAGGGGACAGGAAGCCATATGACCCGAAAGGACAATTAGATGGACAATTCCTTTCCCCACCTACAGCAGTCCAGTGACTGGGACCACCCCATTCCTGGTTTCCTAGGCCTAGCTCCCCTACAGGTTCTCAACCCCAAGAGCCCCTCCCTGGAGCCTTTGTGCCCTTTTCAAAACAGGGGCCAAGGCACAAGTTCTGTTTCATGTGCCCCAAGGCCAAGGGCAGCATCAGGCCTGGCACTGTCCAACACAACTGTCATTCATCAGTGGGCAGAAGGGTTGGGGGCTCACCCTTCACAATGCTGGAGAAGGTGGCAGAATGTCGGGACACAAAGGCCTTGAGCTGCTCATCTAGGTTGCAGACAGTGGGGTCCACGTCCCAGGAGCGGACACCTGCAGGTGGAAGAGGGCAGAGTTCAGCTGGCCAGAGCCCTCTCTTCCCCACCTTGGTTCTCTGGAGCAGGCCTGGCACGGCACTTGTCAGCTGTCTGCCTTTACTCCCCTCAGTCCACAGAGCCTGGACCCATGATGACCTTTCATTTGGAGGGTTGTGTATGTACACATACATGTATGTCCCTCGGTATGTGTTATATGTGTATGTGTGTGCACATGCAAGCATGTGTACACTTGCACATGAAGGTTGGGTATCTTCCTCAACTGCTCTCTACCTTAATTTTGAGACAGTCTCTCACTGAAGGCATAGGTCATCCATCAGGCGAGGCTGCTGGCCAGTGAGCTCCCAGGATCATTCTCTGCCTCCCCAGAGCTGGGACACAGTGCCACACCCAGCTTTTCACATGGGTTTGAGGACCCGAATTCAGGTTCTAAGCACTTTACTACACAGGTATTTTCTTAGTCCCTGGATTGTTTTGGGGGGAGGACAGTTTCACACTACAGCCCAACTCACAACAATCCTCCTGCCTCAGACTCACACACCTGTTCCTTGGCCTGTTCCCATCCCTTGAGAAACATCTTCCATGCCTGCCCCCCTTTATCCACGGGCAGGGTCCCTTGCTGGAACACTTTTAGATACTAGAACAGGCTTCCACAAAGTCCTCAGATGGCAGTACTGGCCTTGTCTGTTATTCAGGGTTGGGCCTAAACCCTGGCACATCTGTGATCCAGGAAGTTCTTCAGGTCAATTACCAGGATAGGCATGCTGTATCCTTTTGGGGGGTTTTGTTTCTTTATTCTTGAGACAGGGTCTCCTGTATGTAACCCAGGCTGGCCTTGAACTCTCTATGTAGCTGAGGGTGACCTTGAACTCCTGATCCTCCTGCCTCCACTTGGCTACTAAGATGCCAGATGACAGGTGCCGAGGATGGAAGCCAGGGCTTTGAGCATGCTATGCAACCACTCTACCCAGTGAGCCCCAGGCCTTGTTTATGAGAAGACTGTCCTGCAGCGATCCTCCTGCCTCAGATCCGGAGGTTCTGAGCTGACCAGCACGAATATGCAGGGGATGCAGCCCCACCCGTTGCCCGAACTCGGCAGGTGCACCTGAGTCAGCTCCCCGGGTGCCAAGTATCCCCTGGGCGGCAGCGCCACCCACACACCAATTAGCAGCGCGCGAAAGCGGGCCCCAGAGCGCCTCGGGCCCAACGCGGCCTGGCGAGGGGCGCGGAGGCTGAGGCCAAGCACCGCTTCCTCTGCTGCGGGAGACTCAAGAGGAGGTAGAGAGGGTCCCTCCCGGACCCCGGAACCAGGAGCATCCAGGCGGCCTGGACACTAGACAACGCCCGAGCCCCCGGAATCCTAGCCTCCATTCAGCCACGCCCCACTCGGACCCTGGCCCGCTGCCCCGGAACTCCGTGATCAGGAACATCGCGCCCACTGGGACTCCAGCCCGCTGCGCCCCGGAACCCCACAAGCAAGGACACAGCGCCCACCGGACCGACGCCGGCGCGCGGCTCTCCTGGAACCCTGCGTCCACCCGGACCCCGGCCCGCAGCGCCCACCCTGTTCCCAGGCCGCGCCCGGGAAACCCGTGACGCACGCCGCCTAGCCCAGCCCGGACCCTAGCCAGTTCCCCGCGGAACACTACGTCAACTTGGATCCCGGAACCTTGCGCCCCTGGAACGCCGCGCCCCACCCGGACCCCAGCTCGCTGCGATCCCGGAACGCTCCGCCAGGGACGCCGCGCCAACCCGGACCCCAGGCCGCGCCCGGTCCCCGCGGCCCCGACCTCGTTCCAGCTCCTCCAGGACGTAGGCCAGCAACCCCGGGCAGCCACACTCGCCGCCCACCACCAGCAATAGCAACGAGCTCGGGGACTCAGCCACCTCCAGCGCCGCCATCGCCGCCATCTTCGCACCGCCCTGACGCTCTGAGTGCCGGCCCCCGCTAGCCACGCCCCTTAAGGGAGAGCACCGGAAGCTCCAAAGACCCCTCCCGGAAGCACCCCCTCCTCTTCAATTTATCGGCCTCTTCTAGGCCTTTGGAGATCATAGAGAACTGAGACTGGAGGAGTGCTTATGGACTGAGCCACTTCTAGGCCTCTGTTGAATTATCTTCCAAATTTCATTCATTCATTCTTCATTCATTAAATGATACATGTGGGTCAGAATGTCTGCCCTCCGGGAATTCAAATCCCATCATAACTGTTCCAAGCAGAACTAGGGGTCGACAGGTGCTCCCAGGAATAGGTCATTACTGGAACATAGATAGGGCTTTGAGGACAACTTAGGGCTTTGCTCTGTGTGTGTATGTGTGTATTGGGGTGGGGGAGGGTGCAAGACCAGCTGAGGCAGAAGTTACAATATGCGAGGTATTTAGGTCAGGTGGGCACTGTGTCAATTATTTCAGAGACAGGAATTCACCTTGCCTGTTAAGTGTTAAGAGTCCATCTGAGCCCAAGTCAGTTCGGCTCAGACTGGCCTTAAACACGTGTTCTTTCCTCTGCCCACATGCTGGGATTGCACACAGTTAACAGTGGGCCCAACTAGAGTTTCACTTGGACTGTACTCTGACAGAGACTGCCTATGTGGCTCCTACCCACATCCCTTCTGGAACATTCTTATCCCGGTTTTACATCTTTTATCACCACTACTTAAAAACTCATGTTGCAGTAAATGTTTGAATCATTAACCATACCCAAAAAGAAGCAAGCTAGCTCTCTCAGGAGGGAGTTCCTGGTCTCTGAAAATATACAAATACTTTGGGAAATCAGAGCCAGGCACTCAGCTGTTGTCCAGGCACTCAGGAGACTGAGGCAGGAGTATCTAATATTCATGGTCAGCCTCTGCTACATAGTGAATTTGAGGCCAACCCGTGCTATATGAGACCCTGTCTCAAAAAGAAATGACAATCAAAAGAGCAAATCAGGACAGACATGGGAAGAGACCAGGAAGCTGAGTCAGGCTCCTATTCTATTGGTTATCTGGGTTATCTAATCCAACTTCCTCCTTGGTCAGTACACAGCAATAGCCACTGGCCATGTGCCACTGTCTAAAGTTCCTGTGCTCTGGTTCCTCTCTCTTTTTGGTGTTACATCCTTCCTCCTTCCTGACTCCTTCTTGGCTCTAGTCCCCGATCCATGGGCTACAGCCCTGGGATTTCCTCTCTTCTAATAGGCTGAGCTGGACAGTATGGTGCATGCTTGTTTAAAGTGCGCTCATCCCATAAAAGCTGAGACAGGAGGATTTCGGAGAGGGTGAGGCCAGCCTGGACTACAGAATGAGTCTGAGGCCAGGCTGGGCTAATTGTTTTTAAGAACTAAAGAACTAGAGAGGTGACTCAGTGGTTAAGAGCTCCTAGTTTTCTTGTATAGGACCCAAGTTCAGTTCTCAGCACCCATGTCATCCCGTTCACAACCAACTTTAACTCGAGCTCCAGGAGATTCACCTGCCTCATCTGTCCACCATGATACACACATTAATAATTTAATAAAATAAATATTTGTAAAAAGCCAATAGAAACAAATAGCAACCAAAACTAACCAAACACAAAGTCAAGAGAGCTGGAAATTGTTGCCAGCCAAACAGGCCGAGCCTTCTCTGGGCACTGGAGGAGGTCATGACGAGATTGCAGGATGCAGTCCACGGCCAACTCATTCACATTCGTTCATTTTTACTTTCCAGGTATGTTCATAGATGAGTGTAGGATCCAAACCCAGGACCTTCCAGCTGAAGTTTCCTCTCTTCCAGCTATTCAAGGCTATCAGTCTAATTCTTTATGTTTTTTTTTGTATGTATGTTTATTTTATTTTATTTTTTTTATTTTTGTCGGGAGCCATTTGCCTGCCTTGAACTATGCCCTAGTTTTGGGTTAGGCAGAAGCCAATCTCCTGCACAGAAGTGCTGTTGGAAGCAGGAGTTTTCATTATACAAATGATTTACACTTAAGGAGAAGTTTATTTTACACCCCAGACTGAAGTCACCTGAAGATCTTTGAAGGCAGCCAATCACATCTTAAGTTATTTTGCCTGTGTTAGTATTGTTTTTGAACATCTTTGTTCAAAAGATGTTTTGCTCATTTCATAGTATAAATAGGGGGACTTAATAAAGGCAAGCTGCTTCAGTGTGCCTGACAACCCTCCTGAGTCTGTCCTATTTTTTTTTTCTCTCTCTCTCTCTATCTCTACATTTTCTCATCTTCACTCCCCGCTTTGGGTGCTGTTTGATTTCTGCCGGTGGGCTCCGGCGTTTTTTAATTATTTTTGTATAAATAATATTTTTGTATAAATGTATGGGTGCATGTAATAAGTGCACCCATGTCGTGCAATGCCCACAGAGGCCAGAAGTGGGCATCAGATTTCCCTGGAACTGGAGTTATGGACCGGTGTTAAGCAGTCAAGAGGGTGTTCGGAATTGCACCAGGTCCTCTGCAAGAACAGCCAGTGTTTTTGACCACTGAACCACCTCTCCAACCCATTTATTTGTTTTTTGAGACAGGGTCTCTGTTCAGAGCCCTGGCAGGTATGGAACTCACAACATAGACCAGACTGGCCTCCGTCTCACAGAGATCCACTGTTTCTGCCTCTCAAAGGCACGTGCCACCTGGCTGCTTCTGCATTACTTCAGTCTGTTGTCTTCTGTAGCCCAGACTGAGCTCAGATTTACAATCTCTTGTCTTAGCCTCCCAGGTTTTAGGGTGACAGGCCTATGCTGCACCCCTAGTGACTTCTAACAGTCTAGTCTGCTCTCCTAGGTCCTGAAGGGGTAAAATACGTCTCTGTCTTGAGTCTGCTAGGAGAGGTTACTCAGGCCTTTAGGGCCCAGTGGCCCGGATGTTCTGTACTGCTGGGGCTTTTCTGTGCCCAGGTTGGGAGTCTTTATGTGGAAACTGCAAATCTCCTTAGAGAGGAATGGTCATTTCCCAAATACAAGACTTGGGACTTAGGTCACACCCTTCTTACCTCTGGTCACATCCACATATAGGCCTGCTAACAGATCAGCAGTACAGTCACCCTGGAGACAGCTGAGGGCCTTGGGGGAAACACTGAGCCCTCAGAGGAGTTGGATACTTCTGTCTGTAACATTATCAAGTAATCTAGCCAGACATCTCTCTCCACTGCTAGGGACCAGACTCTGAACCTCCGCCTGATAAGTCACACTCCCAGCCCCTCACTGGGGGAGCCTAGGTGGTTGTACACAAGGGTCACTCAGAAGTCACAACCTGCAGTTGCAGACGTAGCTCAGGGGTTAGTTAAAACCACTGCCAGTACTGGTTCGGTTCTCAGTACCTACGTGGGGACTAACAACTGTATGTAACTCCAGTTCCAGGGATCTGATGCCGTCTTCTGGTCTCCGCAGGCACTGCGCGACACACGTACAGGCAATACACTCATACACATAAAAATAAGTAAAACTTGTAAAGAATTACAGTCTTGCTGGCTCTATTTCCCAAGTGCGGGACTGGGAGGGGACACTACACCCAGCTCTCTTGCTCGGTGAGGAATGCCTGCACTCTCACAGCCACCCAGCTTCTCCTGACTCCCCACAGGTTTCCACCAGTTAGACACAACTTTTCCCTCTGAAAAAAAACACTGTGGAGCTGAGATCTGCCTGCCCCACCTCTGATCGGAGGACCTCGGGCTGCCAGCCCCTTCCCGCCACTGGGAGACCCTGAGGCACCCCCACATCCTCCCACCCCCCGCCTGGCCGGGGTCACGCCCCCTTAGGTCGGCTCCATCCAGTTTCTTCAGCCCCTGACCCATAGGATCTCCGTCCTTCTCTTAGGTCCCTGCCCTTTTCCTCTGCTGGATTTGGACTCACCAGCCTCCAATTCTTCTTTTAAGCCAGTGTTTCTTCCACCTGGCCCTCAATGACATCGAGCCCTGGTTCTGGTTTTCTTTCACCTTGAGCACAGTGCTGGCTGCACATCACAGGCGTTCTTGTTTTCTTCAACGTGAACCATTGGCAAGTTGGATCCAAGTAATCTTGTAACCCATGGGCCTCTTTTCTCTACACCAACAGATTAGCCAGTTCCTCACCTACCGATCTGAGCATCTGAGCCTGCAGCTCCATCCCGTGCTCCCTTCGTGCAGCCCTGACTTCTGGGCAGGCCCCGCTTCTTGGCACCCTGCACACATCTGCAGACTCTGCCTTCTGTTTTCTCTCATGGCTTCTGGTACTGCGCTCTGTCCACCACCCCATGAAACCCACAATGGGAGTCATGTGTGGTGGCACACGCCTGTCACCCCACCACTAGGGAGGCTGAGACAGGAAGATCAGGAGTTCAAGGCCAAGTGTCAGCCTCTGTTATACTGGCAGTCCAAAACCAACCTGGGCTACGTGAGACCTGCCTTAAAAACAAACAAACAAAGAACCAGAAAAAGGCCAGTGACAGACTTGGCTCATCTGTGGGGAAAGGTGCTTGTTGCAAAGTCAAATGACTTGAGTTTGATCCCTGGGACCACAAGGTAGAAGGAGAGACATGCACAGCCAGTGAAGGGGAAGCCTGAGCTCACCCATGTGCGGGCACGCACAGACTCACACATACGCACACACAAGCTAAATAAAATATGATTTTTTTTCTATTTATTTTGGGCTTTTTTTTGAGACAGGGTTTTCGTGTGGCCCCCGATGGCCTGGAACTCGATATATAGACCGCACTGGCCTTGATTTAGCAGAGATCCACCTGCCTCTGCCTCCTGAGTGCTTGAATTCAAGGCCAGTATCACTACATCCAGCACAAAATGTAATTTTTAAGTAGTTAAAAAGAAAAATTTTTCTGCAGTAGGGTCTCCCTGTAGCCCAGCAGGCTTGGACTCAATATGTAGACCAGGCTGGCCTCCATCTCACAGAGATCTGCTTCCCTCTGCCTCCTGAGATTAAAGGCAGGCACCACCATACCCAGAATAAAAAAATTTTAATAAACATTTTTCTAAATTACAAAGACCCTTTCATTTTTAGTTTTCTCTCTCTGCTTTTTCTGGTCCTGACGTAGTTGAACAGCCCACAACTTCTAGGCCCAATGGCTTCAGAGGACGTTTGCTTGCCACTTGCACCTTGTCCTTGGCCACCTCAGGCTCCTTTGGGCTGTGGTGTGGGCCAGAGTACCCCAAAAGCCCTGTGGTACAGGCTTCGTCCCCAGCTGCACTCTCCAAGGTGTGGGGACATCAGGAGGCGGGCCCAGCAGAGGCAGAAGGTTCATGGCAGTGCCATGGCCGGGGACTCTGGGACCCAGGACTCTTCTTTCCTTCCTAACTCAAGCAGGTGTTGTGGTCGCTGTAACCTAGCAAAGCTCTTTTTTTATTAGGTAATTGCCTCACACTTCAACAGAAACTTATTAACATCCTGGGGCGGGGTGGTAGGTGGGAGTACTTGGCTCTCTGCTCTGATTGTGTTGTTCTATGATTTGGAAAAATATACAAATTGCATGGACAGATACAATCATATGGGGCTGGAGAGATGTCTCAGCGGTTAAGAGCACTGACAGCTCTTGCAGGGAACCTGGCAGCTAGCAATGGTTAATAACTCCAGTTCCAGGAGAATCCAAAGACCTCTTCTGACCTCCACTGACACGGGTGCACTTACTACACACATGAAGGCAGTACAGAACCCCATCTGCCTTGCAAGAAGTTTCTTTCCACTAGCCCATCCAGTGTCCCCAAAGCTTCTACAGACTGTCAACAAGAGCAGACTGCAACATTTTTTCCTGTCCAAAAGTTCCTACGGGACTGGAGGGACAGCTCAGCAGTTAAGAGCACTAGCTGCTCTTGCAGAGGACCTGGGTTTGGTTCCCTGCACCCACATGGCAGCTGACAACTGTCTGTAACTTCAGTTCCAGGGGATCTGACGCCCTCTTCAGGCCTCCATGGGCATTGCACACATGGATGCACTTACATGCATGTAGGCAGTACACTCATGTGCATAAAATAAAAATAAAATAATCAAAAGAAAACATTTAAGTCTTTAAGTACCACCAAAGAGTGAACTTAAAGTGAGGACAGAGCCAAGCGCCAGGGTGTGCTAGCCTCACTGTCTAAGCAGCTTCTAGAGACGGTGACAACTTTCAGGCATTTTAGGAAATGAATTAAAAAAAAAAATCGGAAGCACCAATGTCTCTTCAACACGGAGACGAAGCAGAGCTGCGTGCGGTATATCAATCAGCTCTTGGTGATTATAACACCAGTTGTTTTGTTAAACACCCCTAGTCACCTGAAACATAAGAACAGTTTAGCTGTCTCTGTCTTGGAGGATTCATTCCATGGTCTATGTTATTAGCTTTGGGAACTGTTGCGGAGCAGCACCTCCAAGGACAGGAAGGTTTTGTCTTGAGGTTGCAAAGGAGGAGGAGTTGGGCTCCACCCCCTTCAAAGGCACATCCAAAAGTGACCAAACCTTCTACCATTAGTTCCTATGTCCCAGAGTCCTGCCACCTCTCACTAGCTCCACAGGACAGGACTGATCTTCCACACGCAGGCCTGTGGGAGGGTCTTATCCAAACCACAGCACACAGCAGGAGAAATGGGACTGGACAGATGGCTTGGCTGGTAAAAACATCAGCCAGCAAGCCTGATAATCTGAGTTCAATCCCTGGGCCAATGGTGGAAGGAGAGACTGGACGCCTATACACTGGCCTCAACCCCTGTGAGCCTGGCACACACCAGCACACAGTCTGAGATGGGAGGGTTGCAAGTTTGAGGCCACTCTGAGCTACGTAGCAAGACCCTGTCTCAAAAGAAAAGAAAAAAGGACAAGGTGACTCTCAATGGCACAGAATAAGATGGCTCAGCAGAGAAAGGTGCTTGTTGCCAGGCAGACAACCCAAGTTGGATCCTCTGGTCCCTTGTGGTGGAAGAAGAGAGCCAACTCCAGGAAGTTGTCCTCTGACCTCCAGAGATTTGCTGCCCCCCCATAAATAAATAAACATAATTAAATAAATTAGCAGCTGAATTTAGGTAATCCCAGCAATGAGCAGCTGGAGGAGAAGGATTACTGTAAGGTCAAGACCAACCTGATCTACATAGTGACATGGAGCTCGAGACACGCAGCCTGAGCAAATGAGACCCAGTCTAAAAACAAAAAAAGTGTTTTGTCACAGCATTTGAGGCAGATAAAGACTTCCTAGAGAAAAGATAAGATTCCATCAAAATGCTTCCAGTTAGATGTGGGGGAGACTCTATCACCCCAGCACTGGGAAGGCTAAGGCAGGAAGAAGGAAACTTCCTGCCAGTCTAAGCCATAGAGGGTGAGCCAGTCGAAAACAAACTAACTAGGATGTTCTTTGGAACTCACTAGAATGAGCAAAATTGGAGAGACTCAGATGTCTCGAATGTGGCTCAGGGGTTAGCAAGTCCTTGTGTAGAATGCACAGGGCTCTAGGCTCCACCCCTAGATCCTAAGACTGAAAAAAGGCCATCGGCAGCCTTGTGGCTACTCACCTTTGTTTGGGTCTATTTTGAGACAGGGTCTCCCTGTAGCCCAAGGTGGCATGGAATGCAAAGAGATTGGCCTGCATCTGCCTTCTGAGTGCTGGGATTACTGGCATGGAACACCATTCCTGGCTATAAATAAAGCTCTCAGGAGGCAGGAGCAAGTGAAACTTTGCGAATTCAAGGTCAGCCTGGTCTACAGAGCGATTCCAACCCAGCTGGGGCTACAAGGAGACTCTATCTCAAAAAGACAAAAAAAAAAAAAAAAAAAAAAAAGACCATTGCATGTGGGATAACCAATGTACCCAGCAATATGCTTGGTACATTGGGAGGGGGAGGGGGCGGGGCGGTAGTCAGGTATGGAATCCTGGCCATCCCTGAAAGTATGTAGGGGTCATCCAGTGAGCTGAGGGTGGGAGTCAGCAGTCAGGGGACAACTCTGCTTAGTAACTTGCAGGGATCAAATCTGGGGTGTGGCCTGACTTCCCAGATTAACAAGGGGTTCCTGACAGAGAAAGGACAGAAGAGGGCCAGTCAGCAGCACGCTGGTTAACTGGAACTCCAGGTCTGATTGAGCAGTGACAGGTGGTCTGGGCATCAGTTTGCTGTGGGTCCAGTAGGCTGGTGTGGATTCTTCATAGGTAGTGGTGGTAGGGCACTGGTCAGGGCAGGAGGATGTGTAGGCTGCTCCGGCCTTGTTACTGCCCAGGAGCGCCCGAAGGTTGGGGTTAGGGGGACTTTTACAAAAGCTGAAGCAGACTTGTAGCTCCTGCATTTGCCTGTCCACCTCTCTGTCCTTTGTAGCTCCTGGGTCTGGCGAACCGCCGCACTGAGAGAGGGCCAGGCCAGGCCAAGGCTAGGCCTTTGGGTCCCATCTTTCGCTCCTCTCCCCTAGGTCCCTACTTGCCTCGCTGGTCCCCTCTCAGGATCTGAATTGAGCCCCAGAACCTGTCCTGCGTCTTACAGTGTATCTTTACACCCCACTGCCCACTCACCCAGCTTGGGGAAACTGAGGTATGCGTGCCAATACATGAAGGTGCAACATCTTAGCCTCGGCAGTGCACGCTCTCACGCTCACACGCTTTTTATGTGTGCGAGAGTTGAGACAGGTTCTATGTAGCCATAGCTAGCCTAAACTCGTGATCCTCCTCCCTCAGCTTCCTTATCGAGGCTATACAGGCGTGCATCACCTCGCCCAACTTCTTAATATCGCAGCGATTCTATAAGACGGAGATTCTGGTGAAGATGGTTTCCTCCGACGGCTAAGGAAACTGAGGCCCCAGTGTAGATGAGCCTGAGATCAATCCCGAGTGTGAACAGGCGTGCACAGCTTCATTGGGCGGAGCGAGAGAAAGGTTGGCGCCACCTAGCTGCTGTCATAGGAAGCGCCGGTGGAATGGAGTCATGTTGAGAGGCTCCTGCCTGGAGAAGTTAAAGCTAAGAGACAAAGCAAAAAAAATCCTTAAAAAAAAAAAAAAAAGAAAAGAAAAGAAAAAGAAATGTGTCCAGGCGCTAGGCTCACGCCTGTCAGCCCAGCATTCGGGAGCTAGAGGTAGGTTGATTACTTTGAATTCCAAGACAGTCTTGGCTAAATACGTCCCTGACTCAAAAAACCACAATTAGATGGTTAAATAGATGGTTGATAGATAGACAGGTAGATGATGATGAGATAGATAGATAGATTAATGGATGATAGATTATAGACAATAGAAAGAGATGATGGATGGAAACATGAATGATATATATATATATATGGAAGGAAAGAAATAAGCGGAGAAAGAGGGAGGGAGGGATAGAGGAAGGGAGGAAGGAAGAAAGGAAGGGAGGGAGCCAGGGAGGGAATCTAGATCCGACAGCCAGATCATCAATACGCCTACAAATTCCAGCATTCCACGCGCGAAGCTGCTCCGTTCCGGCCCCGGAGGAAGTCGTAAAGCACGCCGTGCTGCCTCCTGGGAGTTGGAGTCTCTTCAGGAAGAAGTACAGTAGATGGGTCTGTAGCCAATGAAGAATCGAAACTCTTTGAGTGCCAGGCCAGCTAGCCAATGGACACGCGGTATCTTCAGGGCAGGACTTCCTGTGGGGAACTCTTGGTGAGAGCCTGCGCGAAAGGTGGCTCTTCCTTTTGTGGGTGGCTGCAAGCGTGGAGGGAGCGCCATGAAGGCCTCGGGCACAGTAAGGAGGCCACGGCGGGGTCGGGGACTCGGGGCGCGGCCGGAGCAGCACTGAGCGCCTCTGAGGGCCGTGCTGGTGGCCTGATCGGCCGCCAGGACCCGCTCGCTCCGCACGGGCCGCCGCTCCCCCGGGGCCACGGGCTCCTCGCGGCCAACATGGCGGCCGCCGCGTGTGGAACGCAGCGGCGGGGAGCGCGGCCGCCCAGCCTGTCTCCCTGCCGCACTGCGGGCTCGGGCTGGGACTGAGGGCCGGTTCTCCTTCGGGAAGCTGAGACCCCGCGGGCAGATGAGGGTCTCGATGTGGGCGCGCTGCTCGCGCCGGAATCCCAGGCCGGGACACTTCCGCTAGTGCCAGAACGTCAAGGTCCTGTCCGTGAATGGAAACAAATGAGGGGCGTGCTTGAGATCGGAGCACTGGGGAAACTGAGGCAGGAGCATTGCCCTGAGTTCCAGGAGTATAGACCAAGCCCTGTGTCATAAATTGATTCTGGGGCTGCTGTCGCGCTCCTTTACTCCTAGCACTGGGGAGACTGCGGCAGGGGGATCGCTGTGAGGGAGAGGCCGGCCTGGGCCACACTGCCAGTTCCTAGCCATTGGGGCTTCAGGGAGACTTTCAAAAGCCGAAAGGAATTGGAGAGATGGCTCGGCAGTTAAGAGCATTGACTGTTTTTGCAGAGGACCCGGGTTCGATTTCCAGCCCCCACATGGCAGCTAACAACCGTCCACAACTCCGGCTTAGGGGATCCGCGGGCATCGCAGCACAAGTGCACGTACATGCAGGCAGTACAGTCAGAGTAAAAACAATAAGCAAATTTTTTAAAATACCAAAAAGAAAGGAAAATATGACTTTTAAAAAGTTAGGTCTGCCGCAGTGCTTGGGGTAGATAGATAATGAATCAAAATCGAAAGGGAGCTGGGGCCCAGTTTGCAGAGGGTTTTCCTAGCATGCATTAGGCCCTGGGTTCCGCCGCTGTTGCACTTGGCCTGCCAGCAATCCAGAGCTATGTAACGAATCTGAGGCCAGCCTGGGTTACATGAAGCTCATTTTTTGTTCCATAGGCTTGCCCGTAGAGTAGAGTCTTGGGCGGCCCTTGTGGGTTAGTGGAGAGCTAGTGAGAATGTGAGGTTGGCACTGGCAGGGACCTTCCTGGCTGCCCATCTGAACAGGGCTGTGTAGCTGGGAGAAAAGGGCCTGGTCCTGCAGTGACTGACTCCTGAGGATGACATAGGGGAGCCTGGGTTTGTAGCCTCAGCAGCAGATGAACCGGACACTCAGTGATGGCAGCAGCAGCCTGTGGGGCCCAGGGTGACTCACCCTGATTCAGTGCCCCTCTGAAGAGCCAGGCTGGGATCTCTTTTCTGTTGCTATGTAGACTAGACTAGCCTGGAACTTGGTTCCTTCTGCTGATGGCACGCACCCCTGATGGGCCAGTCTGTGGCGATGGGAGAGGGTGGGACCCTGCCTGTGTTGAGAGAGGTGAGCCATCACCTGGACTCCTCGGGCACATCCTGCCTACCCACCATCTGGGATGGATGCTAGAGTCCCTGGCTCACTGCCTCTGTCTTTCAGCTTCGAGAGTACAAGGTGGTGGGGCGCTGCCTACCCACCCCCAAGTGTCACACGCCGCCCCTCTACCGCATGCGCATCTTTGCACCCAACCATGTGGTGGCCAAGTCTCGATTCTGGTACTTTGTGTCTCAGCTGAAGAAGATGAAGAAGTCTTCTGGGGAGATCGTGTACTGCGGGCAGGTGAGCCGGGCTCCTGGACGCCATCCCTTGGGCACCCAGCTTTATGGCTGTTCTTACTCCCTTCTCCCCCCAGGTGTTTGAGAAGTCTCCACTTCGAGTCAAGAACTTTGGCATCTGGCTGCGCTACGATTCTCGCAGCGGCACGCACAACATGTACCGAGAATACCGTGACCTGACCACTGCCGGCGCCGTCACTCAGTGCTGTGAGTTCTGCAGCTGCGCCCGGCCCCACCCCAAGCACCCTAACCCAAGAACCGCTGCTGCCTGTAGCTGCGGTTTAAACAGTGGTGCACACAGCAAAGGGGCCTCGTCGCCTTTGGGAGGCTGTGAAGTGCCCCCCAGAGTGAATCGAGGGGCCCCACAGCCCTACGTCCACTGCCCTTGTGGTGGCTGACTCCTCTCCCCTCCGTCTCCTCCAGACCGAGACATGGGTGCTCGTCACCGCGCTCGTGCGCACTCTATCCAGATCATGAAAGTGGAGGAGATTGCAGCGGGCAAGTGCCGCAGGCCAGCCGTCAAGCAGTTCCACGTGAGTGGTCCTTGAGGGAGGGCTGGTGCAGCCCTGCAGGGGTGGGCAGCATGCCTGGCGGCCCCTTGACACACACCCTTCCTCCACAGGACTCGAAGATCAAGTTCCCACTGCCCCACCGGGTGCTGCGGCGCCAGCACAAGCCTCGCTTCACTACCAAGAGGCCCAACACTTTCTTCTAGTCTGGGCTACAAATAAACTCAACACAGAGGCCTGGCTGTGTGGTTTTGTGTCCTGCAGGGCTCCCAGGGAGGCCAGGTTGGGGTCACCCTGGGTCATTGCCCCGTGCACCCATCAGACCAGGCTCGGCCTCTTCTCCGTTGCCGTGCAGCCCAGACTTGCCTGGTACATTGTTCCTCCTGCTGGTGGCAGCTCTCCTGGTGGGCCCTGGCCAGGGGCTGTTCTTGCCAGCCATCTCCAAGGTGCTGGCTCAGGCCTGAGTATTCAGGAACAAACCTAATCCAGGAGCTTAGCTTGCCGGGTGGGAGTCTGGCCAGCCAAGTCCTGGTGACCTGGAATGGTCTCAGCATCCAGCTGGGTGTTGATTCAGAGCAAGGCTTCCCCCAGTAGCCGTGTGGGTGCTGGGTCAGGGCCACTCAGTGTCCTAGAGAGCATAGAGTGCGGAGGAGGCCACCAAGCAGGGACAGCATGGTGCCCACGTGGGTGCAGCTTTCAGAGGGGTCAGAATCCAGTGTTGAAGGGCTCAGATTGGACGGTGCTAATGGTCACGAACTGGCCACTGACCCTGCCCAGCAGCCAGTTCCATAGTGCCTCTCCAGCTGAGGGCAGTGGGCCAGGATCTTGGTGTGGCTGGGATCGACATTGGTCTTCCCACTGTGTCTTGCCCCCATGTGCAAAGCTTGCCTGGGAACCTGCTCCTCGGCTGTCTTGCATCTCTCTGTCCTGAATAGTGGGAGACCCCAGCAAGGGAGCAGAGCCATCACTGGATGGGGTGGCCTGTGCCACACTGGAGTGTAAGGCCACCAGTCTGGATTGTGGCTGCAATGTCAACTCCAGTGGCAACTGGGGACCTATGACAAACCCAGAGCTGAGGGCCTGTGATTAAGAGCACTGGCTGGGGATTCCAGCATGAGTTCCTAGAGAGATCTGAGTGACCTCCAAGGGCGTTGCACACACCAGGCGACCTGCACACGTGCAAACAACACCTTGTGTACCTGCCCCTGCAGAGATCTGGGCTTGTGCACACAACCTGCCTAACCCAGGTCTTAGAACATTAGGCCTGGGGCTGTGATGAAGCTGCTTGCTGGACATCGCTGCACCTTTTAGCAGCTGTCGACCCTGGCTGTTCACTGGGTTTCTTCCCTGGCCCTGACTGCCCTCAGCCCCACGGGTCCCAGAATGCCAGAACACAGGACCCCAACCCTGCAGCTCTCACTAGTCAGCACCCTTCTGAGGATTTTAGAAACCAATTTGTTTCAGGCTTCCCCACTCCCTGACAAGTTGTTCAAACCATCACCAAGGCTTGGGAGGCTGGACACCTGGGCCTCCAGGCTGCCTCCTCCTTCCAGCTCTTCCCAGGCCCTTGGCCCTGGCTGTGAGCAGCGTTCTCAGTCCTTCCCTACAGCCCTTGCTGAGGATGTACGTTCCTGCTGCATCGTGCTGGGAGCTGACGGGCTCAGCTGCAGTGGAAATCAAGGGAGGGGAAGAAGCCACTAGGTGGAGCTAGAGGGGCCTCGGGTACTGCTAAGGTCACCTGGGTCTTTGGGGCCCTAGCCTGGACTCAAACCCAGACACCAGACTGGTCCCTTCCCCAGCCCACCGGAGGAGGGCCTCTGAGCTCCAGAGCCTCAGGATGCACAGCTCCAAGTACATACCTGCTCCTACTATGGTCACCACCTTGTTCATGACCAACTTGGTCACCAAGGTGCTGGCACAGGAAAGGAGAAACAGGCAAATGAAAGCCTGGAGAGGCAGGGTGGCCCAGCTGAACCCCCGGGCACCAGAGCAGCTGGGGCAGCAGGATCACCATGACGTAGAGGATAAGTTGGGTGCCTGGTGAGACCCGGTGGGAAATAGGAAGATGACAGGTGGTGTTCCATTCCTGTCGACCTCCTGCAGGAGGCTGAGAAAGTACGATCGGGATCTCCAGGTCAGCCTGGGCTGCGTGAGACCCTCAAATACAGAGACCCAGGCCTCCTCTACCCAAGAGAGACCCAGGCTCCTGATTTATGGATAGAGAAACTGAGTCTCAGACAAAAGGAGAAAGTTCTCCAAGGCTCCCTGGCTGCCCAGGGTCACCTGGAGGGCAAAGTTGGCCAATTTTCTCCCTAAATGCCTACTGCAGGGGATCACGGTGGGCTGAGGAAAATCCCCCCAAAGTAAAGCGGAGTGCTGTGGGACACTAAGTTTCCCATGGCTCCTGGCACCCGAGTCCTGCTGGCTGTGTGAGCTTGGGCGGGTATCCTGCCCTCTCAGCCTCTTTCTCTACCTGTCCGTCTATTATAGCCGGTGGGAGTCACAAGAAAGGAAGAAAGTTTGGGTGCTGCCCTCCCCCCGCGCCCCGTGCAGTTCCCCTTGGCCCTCCCAGCCTGCCCGCCTCAGGGCGGAAAGAGTGCGGGTCGCGTCCGCCTCCAAGCTGGAGGCGGGGCCATGCTGACCCCGGAGCCCAATAAATCCCCAGCCCCGAGCGCGCACGCAGAGGGCAAAGGCGGCGAGCGGGCGAGACGGCTCGGTGGACCGATAGCCGCAGAGGACGAGGGTCCGCCCAGCCCTGGCCAGGCGCGCGGCCTCCGGCATCTCCCGTGCGCCCGCGTCACCCGTGCCCATGGACGGCGCGGAGGCCCGGGTGCGGGCCACCTTCGGCGCCTGGGACTACGGGGTGTTCGCGGGCATGCTGCTGGTGTCCACGGGCATCGGGCTGTGGGTCGGCCTGGCCCGCGGCGGCCAGCGCAGCGCCGACGACTTTTTCACGGGAGGCCGCCGCCTGGCCGCCGTGCCCGTAGGACTGTCGCTGGCCGCCAGCTTCATGTCGGCCGTGCAGGTGCTGGGGGTCCCCGCGGAGGCCGCGCGCTACGGGCTCAAGTTCCTCTGGATGTGCGCCGGCCAAGTCCTCAACTCACTGCTCACCGCGCTGCTCTTCCTGCCCATCTTCTACCGCCTGGGCCTCACCAGCACCTACCAGGTACCGCAGGCCCGGGACCCGCGGGCCTGCAAGGCGGGCCTGTGCGTCCGGAAGGTTCTGGGAAGACGCCCCGGGCGCTGGGGCGAGGGGCAGGAAGGAGGAAGCGCAGAGCTGGCGTGCCCACATGGTGTGCAGGGCGGGGTGCTCCTGGGGACACCTGCCCCCGCATGCCCGGGACGCGCCACTCACCCGGCGGCCAGGCGGGCTCTGGCTGCTCAGGGTTCCAACGCTTGCAGCGAGGAGCGAGGCCCCAGGGCTTCCCAGCCGTCCAGCCACCGTACTGGACACGGAACGGTGCACACCTGTCATCTCAGGAGAGGCTGAGGCAGAAGGATTGCCGCGACCTCCAGGCCAGCCTGGGCTGCCTAGGGAGAACCCGACTCAGAGTTATGCGCGCCCAGCTGGGCACCGTGTAACCGTCCAGTGACAGTTTGATGGCTCACGCCTGTTCTTAGCACTCAGGAAGAGGAGGCAGAAGCATTGCTGAGAGTTGCAGGCCTGCTTGGGCTCCAGAGGGAGACCTGAGTTTGAAAGCGCAGCTTGGCACCCCGCCGGGAGGGCAGGGGCGGTGAGGTTGGCCGAGGGGCCCCGACGAGCGTGGCCCTGCGCCGTGGCCCTCACTCCCCGCTCCCTCTGCAGTACCTGGAGCTGCGCTTCAGCCGCGCCGTGCGGCTCTGCGGGACGCTGCAGTACCTGGTGGCCACAGTGAGTCCCCGGCCACGCCCACCGTAGCCACGCCCACACACTCGGGCGGCAGCCGCGTGGGCTCCTCCCGCGCCTCTCGGCCCGCCCCTTTCTGGTTCGCCCCGCCCTCTCCTCCAGAGACCCACACAGCCCTATCGCCCGCCCATCTACCTGTTCTGAGGATAGCCCCATCTTCCCCGCCCGCGCTCCCACCTCGGCCTGGTCCGGGTCCGCCTAGCCCCGCCCATGGCCCAGCATGCCAAACCACCCCCATCCAGGGCTCCGCCCGCATCCCCGCTCCTTGCCCAGGACCCGGACCACCTTGCGTAGACCCAGGCCTGCGGCCCAGAGGTTCACCCGCAGCCTGGGGTCCGAAGACCCGCCCCACCCACAAGCCCTCCGCAGCTCCACTCACGCCCACGGGAGCTCGGTCCGCGTCCTGACAAGCCACACCCACTTCCCGAGCTCCACCTCCCCAGCTCCACCCCATCCCTCCTAAATCCGTGCTCCTACTGCTGGCCCCACCCCGTCTGGCTCCGCCCCATTCTGCAAGGCCCCCGCCCCGCCCCGCTAAGCCCCACCCTCTCCTCGCCCGCAGATGCTGTATACGGGCATCGTGATCTACGCGCCTGCGCTCATTTTAAACCAAGGTCTGACTGCCGGGGAGGCCAGGGTGGGCCCGGGACCTCAGGCTGGACCAGTGGTCCTTTGGGACCAGCAGGCCCTCCTGACCAGAGGTGTGTTTTTGCAGTGACAGGGCTGGACATCTGGGCGTCTCTCCTGTCCACGGGAATCATCTGCACTTTGTACACGACCGTGGTAAGTGGACCTTGAGCTGGCTCACAGAGTCTCGTGGAGGAGACTCTGGGCCTCACCCTCAGCCCACCCCTCTCTCGGGTCGGCCTTCCTAGAGATCTGGGGTGACAGGTGAGCCTCAGGCGCGGTTGCATCCAGAAGCCCAGCATGGCCCTTGAGCGTCCCTCCACCTCCCTGCGCCCTCAGCTCTACCTTTTCGGGTTCTCTCTTTCCAGCCAGGGCTGGCTGAGCCCGGTTTGGCCTGCTCTGCTCTGGGTCCCAAAGCCAGGCTGTGCCGGCTGTGGTGGGCCCGGCGTGTTCTGATTGGGTGTTCCTGGAGTTGGAGGCAGGCTCAGTTTGCCGCAAAAGGTGTCTGAAATGAGGCGTGGCTAAGAAAAACATTCCCAGCACTGAGCAGGAGGGTTGTAAGTTCTAGGCCAGCTTGAGCTGCACAGGTTTATAAAAAATAAAAATACTAGTGACAAGGATCTGGAGAGAGATCTAAGAGCAATCCAGCGGTTCCCACGCCCGCACAGTGGCTACAACCGTCCCCACCTCCAGTTCCAGGGGATCCAGTGCCCTCTTCTGACCTCCGTGGGCAGTGCAGGACGCGAATGCACTTATATACATGCAGGCTCGTGCACATATAGTAAAATGGTTTTTAAACAGTAGTGATAAAGATCGGTGCGGGCGTACACATTTGCTGCGATGGCCGGGGCCACCGCATCTCCTTAGCTGTAAGTTTACTTCCTTAACTCTCAGAAGGTATACAACCTTATTTTACAAATGGGAAACTGAGGAAAGGGACATTGGTCCCCTACACAGCGGGAAGCCAGGCCCCTGCCCTGCTCTGGTCTGCCCCAGAGGCCCGGGACAGGCCCCCACCTGACCGGTGTCTGCCTCTCTGCCCCACTGCACAGGGCGGCATGAAGGCTGTGGTATGGACTGACGTGTTCCAGGTGGTGGTGATGCTCAGCGGCTTCTGGGTGATCCTGGCCCGAGGTGCCATGCTCACAGGGGGTCCCTGGACTGTGCTCAAGCTGGCCCAGAACCATTCCCGGATCAACCTGATGGAGTGAGAGAAACTGCTTTCAGACCAGGCCTCACCCTGCTTATGTCTCAGGGAACAAGTTCAACCTAGAAAACTCCTATTCACACTTCAAAACCCATTGGAAATATTCCCTTAAGAATAGCCCTGTGCAACCTGGGAAGGGTGGTGGGATGTGACACCCTCACATCACTGCTAACCTGTCCCATCCCCTGCCCAGCTTTGACCCAGATCCTCGAAGTCGCTACACCTTCTGGACTTTTCTAGTGGGTGGCACACTGGTGTGGCTCTCCATGTACGGTGTGAATCAGGCCCAGGTGCAGCGATATGTGGCCTGCCGTACAGAAAGAAAGGCCAAGCTGTGAGTCTGCTGTCCGAGGGACCCATGGAAAGCCCTCTGGGACAGGTTTCCCCTCCCCTCTCCTCCACCTGAGGCAGCTCCTCCCCCTAGGGCCCTGCTCATCAATCAGCTCGGCCTATTCCTCATCGTGATCAGCGCGGCCTGCTGCGGCATCGTCATGTTCGTCTTCTACAGAGACTGCGACCCTCTCCTTACCGGGCGCATCTCAGCCCCAGACCAGGTGAATCTCCTCGAGATATCAGACTCTGTGTTCCCAACTTTCCTGGCCCAGGGGTGGGAGTCTTCTAGAAGCACAGTCTGCAAAGGTCCTGAGGCAGGAAGATGAGCATGGGAGGCAACAGGGAGCCATAGAGGTGTGTGGGTGCAGAGGCGAACATTCCAGACAACTCAAGATGAGCTAGGGGACATCAAAGAAGAGATGAGACTGCAGCCCAGCTCGATCCGATGGTTGTTGCAGCAGCCACACTTGTTCCTGTAGGAGGGTTGGAGGGGTTGCGACACGATCGCATATAGCCCAGGCTGGCCCTGGGCCTCTCAGTCCTCCTGCTCAGCACACCAAAAACAAAATGAAAGATTGTCTGCCTCGTTTCCTGGGTGTTGGGGACCAGTGGGGTATGGTCGGTCGCAGGCCACGTCAGGGCGTCACAGCACTCTGTCCTCCGCAGTACATGCCGTTGCTGGTGTTGGAGATTTTCGAGGACCTGCCTGGGGTCCCTGGGCTCTTCCTGGCCTGTGCCTATAGCGGCACTCTCAGGTGAGCAGCACCCCGACCACCCCGACTCCAGCACAGCACGCAGGCGGCCGGCTAACCCCTGGGGGATGGAATGTTCTAGGCCTAGCCAGCATTACGGGCTGAACTGGGCTCTGGTCGGGGTTGGATGCCTTCGGCTGAGGGGCCGTGACGGGCCTGGGGGTGTGTTCTGAGGCCACTGGCTCCGACCCCCAGCACAGCGTCCACCAGCATCAACGCCATGGCAGCCGTCACCGTAGAAGACCTCATCAAACCGCGGCTGCCACACCTGGCACCCCGGAGGCTCGTCTTCATCTCCAAGGGGCTCTGTGAGTTTAGGGGACGGGGGGTGGGAGGCCAGGGGGATCCCGGCACTGACTGTGCATCCCCCACAGCGCTCATCTACGGCTCCGCCTGCCTCACAGTGGCCGCTCTGTCCTCACTGCTGGGGGGCGGCGTCCTCCAGGTGAGACCCCTACCCCGCCCCAGACCCGGACAGGAGGTCCCGACAGACCAAGACCTAGCCAGGCACCCGGTGCTGGTGACAAGAGAGCCTCTTGGCCTGGTGATACCGCCTGCCACTCAGCACTCAGGAGGCTGAGGCAGGAGGGTCAGGAATTCAAGGCCCAGCTGGGATACTTAGCGAGATGGAGGGTAGCCTGGGCTACACACAGGAGACCCCTCACAGTCTCACCCTAGCAGCCCTGGGGGAGGAACAGGATCAGGGAACCTCAAGGTCTGCAGCGAGTTCCTTTGGGAAACTGAGTCCCAGCCATGCTGACTCTCTTCCCTGCCCTCAGGGCTCCTTCACGGTGATGGGGGTCATCAGTGGCCCACTGCTTGGAGCCTTTGTGCTGGGCATGCTGCTCCCGGCATGCAACACGCCTGTGAGTGCGGAGGGGTGTGGACAGGGCCTCGGGGAGGGCTGGGGTCCAGGAAGCCCCGCCCTCACTCTGGCCCTGTCCCCAGGGCGTCCTGTCTGGGCTGGCCGCTGGCTTGGCTGTGTCCCTGTGGGTGGCCTTGGGGGCTACGCTGTACCCGCCGAGCGCTGAGACCATGGGGGTGCTGCCCACCTCCGCTGGCGGCTGTGCAAACGCATCGGTCCTCCTGGACCCAGCTGGACCCACCAACACCTCTAGCAGGATACCCAGGTGAGCAGGTCAGTTCGGGGTGTGGGGGAACCCACCTGACCGCAGAGGACTATGGGAAGGGACTGCCCACCCAGAAAGGAGCATTCCGGAGGAGGGTAGAAATGGTATGTGCAAAGACCCGGGGGCACATCTTTTCCCGAGATGACAAGGGTTGGATGGGCTTACCAGGAGGAGGGAGAGACGAAAGTGGAGGGATTGGTTTCAGTTTCGATTCTTTTTTTATTTTAGTAATTGATTTAGTTTGGTTTGGTTTGAAACAATGTCCCATGTAGCCCAGGCTGGCTTGGAACTCTCTCTGCTCCCTATGTAGACCAGGCTGGCCTCCATCTCGTAGAGATCTGCCTGTGCACCATGCCCCACCCATGGGTTTTTTTCTAAGAATTCAATTCCATTTAGTTACAAGATCAGTAGGGATCCACGGAGGGTTAGGTAGGCCGGAGCGGGACAGATACAAGTGGCTGCCGCGCACTGAACGGGAGTCCGGCGTGAGACAGAGGAAGACGGCGCCTCATGCCCTGCTCCCACCGCCAGCTCCGGGATGGACGCCGGCCGCCCCGCCCTGGCTGACACTTTCTACGCCATCTCCTACCTGTACTACGGGGCTCTGGGCACTCTGATCACCGTGCTGTGTGGGGCCCTCATCAGCTACCTGACCGGTGAGCGTGGGCCGTCTCGGCCATCCCCCTGCCTCCACTCCCCACTCGAGCAGGGAGAGCAGGACTGTGAGCTTGGTTCGTTTGCGCATTTGAGGCCGCGTCACCTCGGAGGCAGTGCACGAGGCCGTCAGTGCAGAAGCTGAGGCCCTGTTAACTGCCAGGCCAAGGGGCGCTGGCGCTGTCCGCGGTCCTGACGGACGCTCTCCTCCCGCGGGGACATCCTCCACCCCGCAGATATTTGTTTGCTTGTTTATTTCATTGGGGACAGGGTCTCGCTTTGGAGCCTAGGCTGACCTCAAACTCCTGGCAATCCTCCAGCCTCAGTTTCTCGAGTGCTAGAGTGACAGGCATGTGCCACACCCAACCCACCTTCCACTTCATTTTTCTTCATATATTTCCTTTGGAGGCACAGTCTCATGTAGCCCAGGTTGCCTCTAATTCCCTGTGTATCTAAAGCTAGCCTTGAATTCATCCTCCTGCTTCCACTTTCCAAGTGGAGTGATAATAAGTGTGCTCCACCATGTCAGGTGTATGTAGTGCTAGGGATGAACCCAGGGCTCCCTGCAGGCCAGACAAGCACCCTACCAACTGGGCTACAAGCACTCTACTCACTGAGCTAGAAGTACTCTACAAACTGAGCTTCAAGCACACTGAGCCATAAGCACTCTACCAAGCCTGGGTTCTACTTCCGCAGTGCCAGCTTTATGGTCTTTGGGCTTTGGCTCAACCTTCCTCTGTCAAGGTTATTCTAGACGCTGTGGTGTAGAAGTGAGTAGACCCACATGCTGGTTGCTGTCAGCCAGCGCCAGCGGAGGGGGTAGCACACACGATGACCCCAACCTCACGAGGCAGGGGCAGAAGGATTGCTCTGAGTTCTAGGCTACAGAGGGAAATCCTGGCTGGGGGAGGGTGCTGGCTCACACTGGCATCCCAGCGTCTGCTTGGAACTGGGAGACGAGACAGGAGGATTGTCAGGAGTTTGAGGCCAGCCTGGGCTACAAAGTGATCCTGTCTCAAAAACAAGCAAAATCCAGGCAGGGCAGCATATGCCTGTCATCCCAGACACTTGGGAAGCTGAGGCAGGAAGGGGATGGCCCGGAGCTTGGAGACAAACGCGACTAGAGTATGACCCTGTCTCAGAAGCAAAAACTTCTAAAGAAAAACTGTGCGGAGGGGGAAAGTGGGCGGGCAGCCAGGGCTGGGCACCATCCTGAGTCCCGTCCTCCCTGACTCTCAGGCCCCACCAAACGCAGCTCCCTGGGCCCGGGATTGCTGTGGTGGGACCTGGCCCGGCAGACAGCATCTGTGGCCCCGAAGGAGGACACAGCCACCCTGGAGCACAGCCTGGTGAAGGTGAGATGGTGGCTGGGCTTCACAGGGAGGGGACCCTGCAGGCTGGCTCCAGAGCTGGTTTGGGCCGGACATATTCCTCTCCAGGAGGAAGCCCCTTTCCCAGGAGCGGGAACACTATTTTTATCATATCTGTTTTTTTTAAACGATTACTTCCTGTGTGTGGCAGAGAAAACTGGTTTCCCTTTAAGAGGGATTTTCTTAAAACAACATTGCTTAATGCACAACCTTACATAAGAAACAGGGGGATTGGACTGGGGCCCAGCCATGTGACTGCAGACCAAGGCACTGGGGGCTGCTGTCACCCAGGTTCATTTCTGCCTCGAGACATGAAAGTCACACAGAGAAACAACAGGTGACGCTGAAGATGAACCACATAGTAATGTGGAAGGTTGAGAGTACAAGGTCATCCTGGGCTACATCATGCGTTTGAGGCTAGTGTGGACTAAAAGAGACTCTGTGTAAATAATAATAATAATAATAATAATAATAATACATTTTTAATCTCAGTACTCTGGAGGCAGAGGCAGATGGATCTCTACGAGATCAAGGCCAGCCTGATCTACATAGCAAGTTCCAGGCCAGCTGGGGCCACAGGGAGATGCCATCTCAAACAAACAAATAAACAAGTGATAATATAATAAAATGGGTACTGAGCCAGGCCCGGTAGTACACATCTGTGATCCCAGCACTCAGGAAGCTGCAAGTTTGAGGCTAGCTTGGGGTACAGCATGAGACCCTATTTCAAAAAGTAAAATAAAGGTGGGCGCATTGGCACATGCCTTTAATCCAGCACTCAGAAGGCAGAAGCAGGCAGATTTCTGAGTTCCAGGCCAGCCTGGGCGGCATAGTAAGATCATGTCTTTAAAACAAAACAAAACAAAAAAAAACATAGTTACAAACGCTGGCTGCTCTTTCAGAGGACCTAGGTTCAGTTCCCAGCACTCACATGGCAGCTGATAACCTCTGTGGGCACTGCACACACTGGTGTACTTACATACATGCAAGCAAAGCTCATATCCAGAACAAGTAACAAATGAATAAACTTAAAAGGAGACTAAAAAAGTCAAAAATAAAATAGGGCTAGGCCTGCGGGTGGTGGAGCACTTGCCTGGCCCGCGCAGAGCCTTCGCTTCCAGCCCCAGCACCGCGTAAACAAGGCTCGAACAGACTTGGGATGGAGAGCTCAGGGTGGTCCTGGGCTACAGAGCGAGCTCAGGGCTAGCCAGGGCTGCCTGTGATGAGTCGGAAGGCAGTGAACCGATGTGGTTTTGGAGCTGGCGGGTTGAGGGACGCCGGGCTGAGGGACGCCGGGCGGCATCGTGGGACCCTGCACGTAGTCGCGGGCCCTCTGGGACCCCATCTTGGACAGGGCGTCTGATGAGGTCACTTCTCTCCCAGGGCCCGGAAGACATCCCTGCTGGGACCAAGAAGCCTGCCGAGGCCCACCTGCTGTCCCCGGGGCGAGACGGGGAGGCCACCGGCTCCTGGACCCCGGGCAGCACCCGGGATGGGGGTCGAGATCTGCGGGAGTCCAACCTCTGAGGGAGGGGCGGACGGGCCCGCGTGGGGCGGAGTCTGAGGAGCAGCCACTCCCATTGGCTGTTCGACCTCGTATGCAAATGGGTTTGGGCTGGCGTGGGCCCCGCCTCCAGGAAGTCTCTTGACCCAGACTCCTTTTCCAGGGTTCTGCAGGTCTGAGGGGCTGCGCCCTACCGCTCCCCCAAAACGCTCCTCGGTTGTTCTCCATCCACAAAGAAAAATATTAGAACCCTTTTGGATATTGTAGAAAAACCCCAGACCTGACATGAGCGTCTGAGAAAGCCCAGCTTCTCCCTGGGTTATGTGAAGGTTTGCAAGGGCATGCAGGATTTGCCCCATTTCACAGGCAGAGAAACTGAGGCCCAAGCTGGGTGTGTGGTGGCACAGGCCTGACACCCCAGCACCAGGGACATGGAGGCAGAAGGATCAGGAGTTCATGGTCAATATTGGCCACAGAGTGAGTTTAAGGCCAGCCTGAGCTAAATGATACCCTGTCTCAGAAAAAGAAAATGTTGGAAATGTGGTTGGGGGAGGTGGCTCCACGGTGCAGCCCTGGCCCAGCATACAGAAGGCACTAGGCTTCATCTCAGCACGCTCTTAAGTGTTTAAGGAGCAGAAGAAATGTAGAGCCTCGGGAAGATCCAGGCAGAAGTTGGCATGAAATGTCTATGAGCCAGAGAGCCCCAAGGATGGCTGCAGCTGCCAGACACCAGGGAGGTGGCCGGGACAGACCCTCGGAACCCTCACGGGCACATGGGCATGTTGGCACCTTGATTTTGGACTTAGAGTTAGAACTATCAGAGAGTACTTTCGGTTGTGATGAGTTATCCAGCCTCAGCTCATCCATCACAGCAGCCACAACGCCTCAGCACACAGCACCTGGGTGCTTCCCGCCCCTCATACTGGGGATCACTTGTTTCCTTGACTGCCATGCTGTGGATGGAACCCAGGGCTCTGTACATGCTGAACTATACACCCAGACTTCTTGGTTTTCATTTTTCTTTTCTTATTTTTAAACAGGGTCACAGGGTCCGAATGTAGTCTGGTTGCTGTCTGAAAATCTGTCCTTGCGTTTGTTGTGTGCATCAATATTTCATTCTTCTTCGTTGCTGAGTAGTATTTCATTGTATGAATGTACTGCAATGCGTCATCCTTCCCCCGTGGGTGGACATCTGGATTGTTTCCAGCCTTTGTCTATAACCAATAAAGTTGCTATGGGCATTCACGAGCAGTGTGTGGACATGTTCAGTCAGCCTTCAGTCTCTCTGGGCTTCACATCTGTAAACTGGATGAACCCACAGATGGAAAATACTTGAAGAAACTGGTTTCCCTGCTGAGCATACTTGGTCTTTTGGTCAGGAGAATCCCGGACAAGAAAACATATGGGTGATGTATACTGTGACGGGGGACAGCCCTTAGGCAGTCTAAGGAGCAAGCCAGGAGTGAGGGCTCACACTGTGATCCCAGCACGCATGCAGGAGGCTTGCTGTGAGTTCCAGGCCAGCTGGGTCTGCAGAGGGAAAACCCATTTCAAAACAACAGAACAACAACAACAACAACAACAACGGACCAGAGGGGGCAGTAGTGCGGCCTGCTGGTGGAGTCTGGGTCGAGGGGGTAAGCCTCTGGGTTCGTGTCCCAGCACCACAGTCAGGTCTAGAGCTGGGGTGGCATGTGCACACTCTGTGCAAATTTCACAGTGTGTGCCAGGGCCCAGGTCACCTGGAGCCATGCCCCTAGGGACAACTGGCTTTGTTTCTCTTGGAGAATTTCCTCTTAAGTGAGATGACTGGACCCTGTGGCAGCTGTGTTTAATTTGAGGGGTGGGTGGGTATTGAGACAGAGTCTCATGTAGCCCAGGTTGGCCTCAGACTTGCTATATAGCCAAGGATGCTCTGGAACTCCTATTTCTCCTGCCCCCACCCCCTTAAGGGCTGGGCTGCAGACCTGGTCCACCACTGGCCAGACTTCATTTCTGAAGCAACTTCGGGTTCCCAGCAAAGCCCTCGGAGATGCCTTCTCCTCACTCGCCCGTGGCCCACAGTTTTCCTCACTGTTATGATTTCTCTGTTTTTGTTTCTGTTTTGTGAGACAGGGTCTCCCTATAGCCCCAGCAGGCCTGGAACTCACCAGGCTGACCTCGATCTCACGGAGATCTGCCTCCTCTACTCTCTGCTGAGGTTGAAGGTGTGTACCACCACGCCGGCTTTATTATTATCTGTTTAATTGGCTGCACTTACGTGTGTGAGTGCAGACCAAGGCACATGTATGGAGGTGTGAGGACAGCTTCCAGGAATCAGTTCAGGCCTTCCACTGTGTCGGACCTGAGGATGGAACTCAGGTTGTCAGACTTGGCAGCAGGCCCTTGACGTGCTGAGCCGTCTTGCCAGCCGCCCTTCCGCTTGCTGCACAGAGCATGCTCTGGCCTCCGTTCTTTCCATCGCCCCCACGATGGCCTGTAGCTGCACCGGCCTCACCCTGGAGCCGGCCTCCCACCTCTCCCGACCGTCCGACGCGGTGCGTTCCTTCCGTTCCTGGATCCACCTAGGTCAATCTGGTTCTCCATTTGGAACAAAGTTGAGCAGATCGGAAGTGCGTCTTGAGCGTTATCTGCCCTCTCTCACGGCGAGATGCTCTTCTGGAATTTTCTTCCTTTCATCTTCTCCTCGTATGAGCAAAGCTCCCTGGAACTCGGCTTCCCTCCGGGCCGGAAGGACGCGCAGCCCGGCCTCGCAGCTGCCTCCCATCTGCTCGTGTTGTTCTTAGCCCTCCCGGCCGCGCGGACTCGCCCCGGGGTCGGAAGGCGGCCTCCCCTCCGTGGGAGGCTGTGTGAGTCTTCCCTGCTGCTCTAGGCATCTGAGGCGGAGGCCAAGAGAGAGGCCGTGCATTCCTGCGGGATCAGGGCCGCAGGGGCGCTGTCAGGACGCCAGCCTGGCCCGGGCGAGCCCGGGAGGGGCAGTTCCTTTCTGCTGGGCCAGCTTCGGACTCGGCTGGCTCCAGGTGTACCCGGCGCTGCAGGAACAAGGGTCCCTGGTATGGAGGTGCACACCTGTCACCTCGGCACTCGGGAGGTGGATGCGGGAGGAGAAGCAGTTCAGGGTTATCCTTAGCTATACAGTGAGTACAAGGCCAGCCTGGGCTACGTGAGACTTTGTCTCAACACCCAGACAGCAACCAAATTGAAGATTCAAGATCTGTCCTACATTAGTTCATCCCCACAGACAGGTCTCACCCTAGGGCTAAAATTGGGATGGTAGGGGCTCTGCACAGTTAGCTGTCCGCATACGACCTCACCCAGATCCACCTGATGTGTGGACTGTGACCTGTGGCTACACCGCCCCATCTTCCACAGCCTTTGCACTAAGACCTGTCCTGGTGATAGCTTAAACAAGGGCAGCAGAAGTGTATAGTTGCCCTAGAAACAGCAAAGCCCAGTTAGATTTCAGATTGAGCTGTTAAAAAAGTCCAGCAGCTGGGGGGCGTGGCTCAGGGCAGAGCCCCTGCCTAGAGTCCCCCAGTGAGCGGCTGGGGCGGGGCTCAGGGTGGATGAGAGGAGGAGGAGAAAAAATACAGAAAAATTTTCTGGTTAATAAATGCAAATCTTGGGGTGGAGAGATGCTCAGCGGTTAAGCGCACTGGCTGCTCTTGCAGAGGACCCAGGTTTAGGTTCCCAGCACCTACAGGGCCGCTAACAACTGCTTGTAACTCCAGTTCCAGGGAGTCTGATGCTCACTTCTGACCTCCTCAGGCACTGCACAACACTGATGCACGCTGGGACATACAGGCAATGCACTCACACACACAAAATAAAAATAATAAAATAGGTTTTAATGTAAATCTTGTTCATTGCTTTTTTAAATTTGTCTTTCTTTTGTTAAAGAAAGAACGGTCAGATGGTTCTGGAGGGTTTGTTACAGATTTCTGGCATGCTGTATACCCCCGACCCTGGCACCTCCCCTCTCAGTCCTCAGTGTAAACAAGAACAGCATGGATGCAGCCTGAGGATCGGGATTCCAGGGAGGTTTGGGTCAGTGTCACAGGCGGACTCTCCGCCCACCTCCCTCTCACCGGCCCAGCACCTGCTGGTCCCCAAGGCCTCCCCCGTCCTGGGTCCTGACTGCACAGCAGCGTTCCGGGCCCAGAGCCCAGACACCCTCCACCGCCTCCTTGCTCCCACGCCCTCTCCTGTGGGATCAAAGGTGGCTTGACTCAGTTCAGCACCCACCACGGCTTCTTCTTCCCCTAAACAGTCTTTGCCTGGAAACTGTATCTAGTTCATTCTTTGTCCTCCAGTGAGGCCCTGAGGGTCCTGTCTCCTGTCAGGTGGATCTGGGTTGGAATTCTAATTTTGCTCCTTATGAGGGACTCTGATGTGGTGGCAGTGGTTTCAGTCCAGCTACTCAGGAGCCTGCGGCGGGGGAACAGGAGCTCCGGCACAGCCTGCGTCACACACACAGCAAGAATGTCTCAAACTGTTATTAAAAAATATGTATATATATATATATATATATATATACATATACATATATATATATATATATATATATATATATATATATATATATCGAGCTGTAGCCCGAGCTGGCTTGGAACTCTGTATGTAGACCAGGCTGGATCTCATAGAGATCCACCTGTCTCTGCCTCCCAAGTGCTGGGATTAAAGATGGGTGCCACCTGGCTCAGCTCTTCAAGTTACTTTTTGAATTATTTATTTGTCTTTATGTTATATGTATGCGTGTTTCTGCCTGCATGTATACAGGTGCACCTATGTGTGCAATGCCTGTGGAGGTCAGAAAAGGGCATAGGATTCTCATGTGGTGCTGGGAACTGAACCTGTGTCCTCTGCAAGAGCAGCCCGCGCTCTTAGCCCATGAGCCGGCTCTCCAGCCACTCAGACTATTTTTTAAAAGATGAAGAAGAAAATGTGTTAGGAGGTGGTTGTTTCTGACCCTACCCCAGACTCTACACCTGGGGGGTGTTGAGAGAGACTTTGGCCCCAAGCAGACTCCCTGCTGGGTTGGTGGTAAAAGCCCATGTTTGATGTGGGCAAAGAGTCCCCAGATTGTGACTATTGAGACACAGAGAGGTTATCAAACACTGCAAATTGGTGGCTGTGGAGGAGAAGGGTCAACCCAAGAAAGTAAACAGGCCCTTGGCCTCTGCTTTGCGTCCCAGAGGGGCCATGTCACATGCTGGGGCTCTGTCCCCACCCCAGTCTGCGTAGCCTGTCACTTTGCTGGGGCGGTTGCTGCATTCAGCCTTTGCTCAAACATTTGTTTTTGAGACAAGACTCCTACAGGTGAGTCACGCCCTGGTCACAGCTCTGACAGCTGAGGGACACGTAGTGCTGCAGCTGGCCAGGCCTGGAGGCAGCCTAGAACCTGGGGTGTCTGTGGCCTTGAGTCTGGGGAGGGGCTAAGCACAAAGCCCAGGCTGCGGACCTAGGAACCTGAGTGAATTACCATCCCAGGAATTGGAAGGAAACTCTGATACATGCTAGAAGTGGGTGGACCTTGAACCCAGGACCCTGAGTGACAGCAACCCGACATGAAAGGCCCTGGGCTTGTGATCCCACTGACTGGAAACCTCTAGAACACACCAGTCCAGACACGGGAAGCAGATCAGGGTCTGGGCTTCTTTGGGAGTATGGAATATTCTGGAACTTGAAAGAGGAAGGGCTTGCATAATACACTTACCAAATGCTGCAGACTGGACACCGTGGTAAATTTCATGTTATATGAAATTTGGTCAAATAAAGCAGGTGTGATTGTGCACCCTGGTGCCCCAGCACTAGGAATGCCAAGGTAGGATGATCAGGAGTACAAGGCCATCCTCGGCTACATGTTGAACTTGAGGCTAGCCTGGGCTGCATGAGCATCTGCATCATAAAACAAACAAGGGGCTCAGGAGGCAGCCTGTCATTGGGTGAAGGACATGAGGATCCCCAGGCCCCACAGAAGCCCTGGGAGGCGGAGCCCCGAGGAGTACCAGGCCCACCGGCCCGCTGGTCCACCAGCATTTATGAGCTCTCGGTTTAGTGGGAGACCCCTTCTGGAAACACTGTCCGGAAAGGCTGGACAGCAGCCCAGATCAAGTTCTGGTTTCCGTACCTCATAAACACCACACACACATACACACCACACATACATGCACACACTATACACACTACACATACACACCACACATACATGTACACACTATACATACCACACATACATGTACACACTACACACACATGCACACCACACATACACAGCACACATACACAGCACACACTATACACACACATACACACCACACATACATGCACACACTATACACATACACAGCACGCATACACGCCACACATACATGCACACACTATACACATACACACTACACATACACACAACACATACATACACACACTATACACATGAACATACACATATACACACCAGACACAGAGATATGCATACCACACACACACAAAATAAACACATAAAAATTTAAAGGCTGATGACATGGCTTGGTAGGTAAAGTAAAGCAAGGTTGTCCTTGCTTGCTGCCAAGGCCAAGGACAACCTGAGTTCAGTTCCTGGGACCCACATGGTGGAAAGAGAAAACAGACTCCCACGAGTTGTCCTCTGACTTCCACACAAGGTGAAACACACACAGACACACACACACACCTAAATAATGGTACACACTAAAATAAAAGTAAAAAAATAATTAAAAAAATTTAAAACACAGTAAAAACAGAACAACAACAACAACAAAAGAACGTTGCCGGCAAAAACGTCACCCCAGCATTGGAAGGGGGCCTGGAAGGATTGCTGCAAGCTCCAGGTCAGCCTGGACCACATTGTGAGACCAAACCTCAAAGACTGCAGCGATGGCTCAGTGGATAAGAGTACCTGCTGCTCTTGCAGAGGACCCAGGTTTGGTTCCCAGCACCCACGTGGTAGCTGGCTAACACCAGTCAGTGCTCCCAGTTCCAGGGGCATACAACATCCTCTTCTAGCCTCTATGGGCACCTGAACTCAGGTGCACACAGGAATAAATAAAAAGAAAATATTAAGAACCCACAAACGTGCATCAGACACAAATAAACAACAAAAAACAATTAAAACAATAATCTTATTATATGTGTTTTACCACAGTTCTGACAATGTGAAGGAAAACAAGAATGTATCATGTTTAAACCGAGGATTCCCAGAATGTGGCGGGTCGCAGCCGGTCCTCACCGGCCGCCTCTGTGGCTTCATTCTGGACTCTCACAGTGGGGGAGGCCGGGGCTGGCTGAGGCTGCTCTTGGGAGATCCAGCCTGGTGGCCAGGAGCTCCGGGTGGTGATGCCGGACTTGATGACACCACCACACAGAGTGTCTGACCTTTAGTTCTGGGACCAGGAAGTTGTTTGGAAAATTGGTTTTATTTACGTGAGTTGACACCATCTTCACGAGCTATCGGCTTTGGTTCTGCTTTTATATCCACAACTGGGGAGAGAACCCAGAGCAGCCCCGCCCCTCACTGGGGGACCCAGGCAGAGGCTCCCCCTGAGCCACGCCCCAGCCCCTCACTGGGGGACCCAGGCAGAGGCTCCCCCTGAGCCACGCCCCAGCCCCTCACTGGGGGACCCAGGCAGAGGCTCCCCCTGAGCCACGCCCCAGCCCTTCACTGGGGGACCCACGCAGGGGCTCCCCTGTTACACTCTTCAGCTTTAGCATGGCCCTGGGTGCCCCTGGGGCCCACTGTGAAGATAACTGGGTTTGCTCTGGCTCTAGACAGGCTGGGTTTGCTGACTGAGGTGGAGTGATGTTATAAGAGGAATTCTGTGTACGTAAGATTGATGCCCGATTTTGAACAGATGAATTTGGCAAGCAAATGTGTGAAAAATGTACCTTCTAGGAGGAGCATACAAAAGGTGTCTAGGTGTTTCCCAAGGTGCTGTATCAGAGAAGGTGCCTTAACACGTGAACAGATCTTCTCCCTGTCCTCTCCGCTCCTCCTCCTCCTCCTCCTCCCCCTCCTCCCTCTCCTCTCCCTCCTCCTCCTCCTCCTCCTCCCCCTCCTCCTCTTCCTCCTCCTCTTTTCCCTCCCCCCTCCTCCTCCCCCTCCTCCTCCTCTTCCTCCTCCTCTTCCTCCTTCTCTTCCCCCTCCTCCTCTTCCTCCTCCCCTTCCTCCTCTCCCTCCTCCTCCTCTTCCTCCTCCCCCTCCTCCTCCTCCCCCTCCCCTCCTCCTCTCCCTCCTCCTCCTCCTCCTCCTCCCCTCCTCCTCCCTCTCCTCCTCCTCCTCCTCTCCCTCCTCCTCCTCTTCCTCCTCCTCCTCCTCTCCTCCTCCTCCTCATCCTCCTCCCCCTCCTCGTCCTCGTCCTCCTCCCCTTCCTCCTCTTCCTCCTCCTCTTCTCCCTCCTCCCCCTCCTCCTCCTCCTCTTCCTCCTCCTCCTCCTCCTCCTCCTCTTTCTCTCCCTTTGGAGGTTCTGTAGTCCCAACAAGGCTCTCCTCATGCTGAGCCCAAGCTCAAACGGCTTAGCTCCTTTGAATTTGGATCCGTTCCTGGGGGGCAAAACTGAGGGCAGCTCCACAGCAGCCCTGCTGTGATCAGGAGGGACAACACCTGGCGCCCACCCCGCAAGCTCCTGCCGAGCTGGGATGCCTGAGAGGGTTGGCACAGTCAGTTCTTTTGACTTGTGATTGGTTCAGCTCTTGTGCTTAACTATCCGCATTAAAGCCCATGAAAACCAAGGAGCATCCATGACTTTGACACAAGCCTTCCATGGCCCAGTCAGCCTGCAATAAACCTAACATTGATGATGAGGCCCCGGAAGCTCTGAGATTGGGCCCTGCGGGTGGCTCCCGCCTGTCATCCCAGCACTCGGAAGGCTGAGGCAGGGGGATGACCGCAAGATCCAGAGCAGGCGGAGTAGCAGGGAGAGTGTGCTGGACAGCCCGTGTGCTGGACAGCCCGTGTGTGCTGACGGGCCGCGTGGGTCCCTGTAGTTCTTTCTTTGCTGAGTCAGTCGGTTCTCCCATTCCTCGGTGCAGGTCCTGGGGATGGCATGAATTCAGGCAGCCGGGCAGCAAATGCCTTTATCTCTGAGCCCTCTTGCTTGCTGGGCTTGTCTTTCTTAAGTTTTAAAATCTCTTTAAATCATATTAAAGCTTTTCTTTTCTTTTACAACAATAGTATCAATGACCATTAACTGCACTTTCATTTTCTTTCATATAGGCTCAGGTGTGTTTGCCTGGGAATCTAGAGAAGGAGGAGGGAGGAGGGAGGAGGGAGGAGGAGGATCGCCAGGAATGGTGACCACACCTTTAATCCCAGCCGTTGGGAAGCAGGGCTAGGCGGATCTCCTTGAATTTGAGACCAGTCTGGTCTACATAATGAGTTCCAGGCCAGCTATACAGTGAGATCCTGTCTCAAAAAAATAAAATAAAATAACCCATGCGTGGTAATGCACGCTTTTAACCCCAGCAGTAGGGAGGCAGAGGCAAGCGGATCTCTGTGAGTTCAGAGCCATCTGGTCTATATTATGAGTTCCAGGGCAGCTGGAGCTACAGGGAGACCCTGTCTTAAAACGACCCCCACCCCCCGAAAAAATAATAAAATTAAGATAATTCATTTCAAAATAAAAAGGCAAGAAGCAAAAGAAAAATGAGGTCAGAGTCTCTGACCTCGGCTCCCAGAAAGTGGAGAAAGCCAGGTCCCTGCCTTGCACCTGAAACTTTGGGGGTGTGAGAAAGGATGGGAGCTCCCCGACCCCAGGATCTGGCTTCTTAACAGCAGAGATGCAGGAATTCCAGCCGAACCACTGCTCAGGCCTCTCTCCCACCTGTCACCCTGCAATTTTCTAGGTGTCTCATCAGAAACCCCATTTACAGGGTGAAGTTGCGCACTGAACCCCTGTGCGGCCCTAGTGGCTCCTGGTTTCATCTCACCAGATTATAATCTGAGGTCCAAGGCATCTGAAGAGTCACCTTAGAGTCTCACTTATGGAAAGAGAAAAGGAGGGGCCAGAAAGATGGTTCAGTGGAGAAAGGAGCTTGCTCTGAAGGCCCCTGATGCCCTGAGTTGGAGTGAGGGAGAAAACTCACTCTGAGCGCTGCACAAGTTGCCCCTCAGATCTCCACACATGCAATGTGGCTCACACATACACAAACACAACGAAAAATGTCGTTTGAATTGGTTTAAGTGTCCTTTAATAAACTGGGACTGATCTTTGGAGCCCCACACCTGAGCACCAGGGCAAGCCTTACTGTCCTCCCAAGCACCCTTCCTTTCTTTAGTAGTTAACTCCAACTGGCAGACAGACTGGCTCATCTTGAAATTCTTTTCTGTGCAGATGCCAAGGATCCAGTTGGGAGAGTTTAAGGGAAGTCCTGAGGCTGCTGGAGGCGTGGAGCTGTGTGTCTGTCCCTGCGGTCCCGGGTGGATGTTCATAAGGTCCCAGTTCCTGCCGCATCCCTGCGTCCCTTCTTGCCAAACATAACGCCAAGGGGGCAGGGCCCTGATCCCAGTATTACAGTCACCACACAAGAGAAAGCAGAAGGTCCAGACCAGACCAGACCAGACCAGGAGCAGAAACTGTGCCTGGGGGAAAGGAGGCTGGAGGGCTGAGCTGACAGTAAGTGAGCAAGGCTGGAGAGGTCCTGTAGAGCACTGGGGAGCCATGGCAGGCGCCCTGTTGTGACTGAGGAAGCACCCTGAGGAAGATGACCTCTTGGTTTTTGTTTGTTTGTTGTTGCTTTGGTTTTGTTTGTTTTTTGAGATAGGGTTTCTCTGTTGCCCCAGCTGGCCAGGCTAGCTTCAAACTCACAGAGATCTGCCTGCTTCTGACTCTGCTGGGATTAAAGGCCCTCAGTTACATTTTAGGGAAACTCAGTATCTACTCTCTCTTAGCCTCTGTTTCCCCACCTGACAGTGCAAAGGATGTTCTTTACCCTCTGAGCTCTTCAGCCCTTGCGTGCTGAGCGGGAAGCAGCTATAGACCTGGCAAAGTGTTTTCACAGCACAAAGTGATTGAGACTTCCTCCAGAAACAGCCAGGCTGGCCTTCCCGCACAGGCCTCGTGCGCTCCCTGGCGGCAGGTGAACAAAGTCTAGGACCATGTGTGAAGTCGCCGCCGCCATCTTTTATTCTGGCGGCGGCCATATTGGTAAGGTCAATACTGTAGCTTGTAGCTTCTACCTTCCATTCTTGCTCCTCTGCATCTGAATTTAGCGCGGAATGAGGTAGTCTGTCAGCTAGCCTACTTATAAATGAACAAGAAAAGATGGAGGCTTTGGTTAATGACGTTGGCTTGTATTAAACCTAGAAAGTTTCGCCTCTATCAAGATGGCGCCACAAAAAAACGTCATGAGAGGTGCGGCTCAGGTAGCTGAGCGCGCTGAGAGAGAAACGTCATTGGACAGGCGACCGGGCCGGCACCGGGGAAGAGGTAGGAGCGGCTGTAGCGCGGGCGGAGCCGGGTGGGTGCGGCTCGGTTCTGGGGTCCCCCCGCTGGAGGACGGAACCGGACGTGGGGCGCTCGGTGGCGGGCGCTTCTGGCGCGCAGGCGTGACAGCTCGCGGGGCGCCGTGCCCTTTCTCGCTGCGAGGCCGAGCTGGGAGGGCTTCTAGAAGGAGGAGGCGCCGGGTGCGCTGGCCTGGGTCTCCCGCCGGCGTGGCCCGGCAAACACGTGACTACTTTTTGAGGGGGAGTATTTAAACCTCTGGTCTCACTCTGTAGCTCAGGCTGACTTCGAACTCGCGGCAATTTTCCTGCCTCAGCTTTCCCACGTTCTGGAATCACAGGCGTGCGCCACCGATGCCCGGCCTAGAGATGTGTTTTCTCGCCGTTTTGCAAGTTGGGAACTCCAAGGGCTCGGTGCTGACTTAGGTTCTTGAAAAAGGCTCCATACCTTCTGTGCATATGGTCCCCTTTATGCTCCCAATCCAGTGAGGAAGACAGTTTGTCAAATAATCGTGTAAATGAATGTAAGATAGTCACCCAGACCTCTCTCCCCAGCACTTAGAAGGCTGAGGCAGGAGGATTGTGAATTCCAGGCCAACCTGGGCAATATATCAAGACCTGTCTGGGGAAAAAAAAAAACCAAACACAAGCCAAAATCCAAACAAATACCTGAAAGAACAGTCTGGGCTGAGAGTCAGAGGATCTAGGAAAGCCTCCTGCAAGGCGGAATCCCTGAGCTGGACCCTGGAGTTTAAACAGTAGTTAGCTAGTGAGGGTTTGGCCTGGCTCAGCTGTAGAAGAAGGTGGTACTGGCCTGTCACCTCAGCCCCCGGGAGGCTGAAGCAGCAGGATCGCCCTTTCTAGGTCAACTTGGGCTATATAGTGAGACCTTGTCTCAAAACAGCGCTGGAGACAGAATCCTGGAGCATAACAGGTGTGAAGGGTGTGAAGGCCCCAGGCACAGGGCTGTTGGGTTTGAGGCTGGTGTGGCGTTACTGGGGAGTCTCAGAGAGGCGTGTCCTTGAATGGAAAGCGTAGTAAATGGGCTGGGGTGCCTCGGTTTACCTGTGTGCCTCACGGTGACCTCTACATCTCCGTCTTCTCCTGAGAGCTCTGGCCCGGCTTTTCCGTTGGCCATTTCCCAAAAGTTCAGTGAGGACCCTAATTGAGGGGCTGGGAGGAATTTGGGGTGTGACTGGGGCGTCTTGCAGGGGCTCTGGATCCGCCCTGCGTTTCAGAGAGGAGACTGAGGCCCTGGGAGCGCTTGGGCCACGCGGGCAAAGCCGGCTGCTCTGGGCTACACCGTGTTCGCGGGCACTCCGGACCCCGCACCGCCCGTAGAGCTCCACGTTCAGCTGTGCCGGAGCTCCAGCCCAGCCCAGCGCCCAGTCGAAGCATCTAAATGGGACTCTGGCAGCTGAATGAAAATGTGTGTGTCTCTGAAGACACCCTCCCTCCCCCGCCATCCTTTCTGGGTCCCTCCTCCACAGTCACTCGGGTGGCATGCCGTTTTCCATGTATCGGAGCCTCGTACCATTGGGCCTGTGCTTGCTCTGTGCGGCCTGCCGGTAATCCTTGCCTCAGGTGCAGATGCACAGGGGTGTGTGTGTGGTGTATGTGTGCGTGTGGTGTCGGTGTCGCCAGAGATGGCCGACCTCACACAGAGGTGGGCTACGGGGGTTGCTGGTCTGGTGGTCCTCACTTCTCAGTACTGGGTCACACATGTAGGGAGGACAGAGAATGTTCTAGGTGAAGGCGCTACAGTTGGGGAATTTGAGGCCCAGCATGCTGCATCCCTTGAACAAGTGGGTTTTTTGTTTGGGGCAGTTTTGTTTTGAATTTTTAATTTATTTTTTAAGTCTGTGTGTTCTGTCTGCATGTATGTAAGTGCACCCATGTGTGTAATGCCCACAGAAACCAGAAGAGAGCGTTGGATTCCCAGAAACTGGAGTTGTAAGATTGCTGTTAGCTATGTGGGTGTTGGGAACCGAACCCATGTCTTCTGCAAGAGCAGACAGTGGCTGTGCACTTAACCACTGAGCCGTCTGCCTCTTCAGCCCGTCACACATGGTTTATTTATTATTTTCATTTAAAAAATGTTTCATGTACTATTTTTATTTTTCTGTGTGTGAGCATTACCTGTATGTATGTCAGTGGATCGTGCTGTGCAGTGCCTTCAGAGGTCAGAAGAGGATGTCAGATCCCTAGGAACTGAAGTTAGGATGGCTGTTAGCTGCATGTGGGTACTGGGAACTGAACCCGGGTCCTCTGCAAGAGCAGTCAGTGCTTTTAACCATTGAGCCATCTCTCCAGCCCCACACACCTGGTTTATTATTGTTTTTGACCCAGTTTCACTGTGTAACACAAGGTAGTCTGGAGCTCCTGGTCCTCCTGCCTCGGGCTACCAAGTGCTTGGATGGCAGGTGTGCTCCACACATGTAAAAGAGGGGAGGGGGCTCCTCATTTCCAGCAGCGAGTCCCCTGTTCACTTGAAGGAAGCTTTGGGGGCCAAAAAGGCCAGCTTCAGCCCTGTGTCACCAGTCAGGCATCTGGGATTCCCTATGCTTGAGGTTTGGGGACTTTTAGTTGAGTCTGTCCATGCCCAGTGCTTCACTGAGGGCCATGCAGCGACACCTGTGTGTCCTGTCATCTGCTGATGACAGTAGGGGGCTCACAGATTGCAGGGTGGCAACCTTGCTATGGTGTCTCCCAAGGTGGACAGATCCCAGACCATTAGGAACAGGGGGAGGGGACTTGGGCTTATTATATACTGCCATGGAGTATTACTCATTCAAGAAAAAGAATGAGGCTCTGACATACTATATAGCGTCACGCTGAGTGACCCCAGTCACACACAGAAGACCATGTGGTATGTGATTAATTGACAGGAAGTAAGTGTCCCTAACAAACAAAACCAGATCAGGGGCTGGGGAGGGGAATGTGACAGTTGATAGGATGGGGTCTATTTCTAGGGTAATGGAAAGTTCTGGAACTAGCAATGGTGATCTTAATACAACACTGTAGTTGTTTAAAAAAATACAGTGATTTGGCTGGACGTGATTACACATGCCTTTAATCCCCAGCACCAGGAGGCAGAGGCAGGTGGATCTCTGTGAGATCTAGAGCAGCCTGGTCTGCTTTGTGAGTTCCAGGTCAACTGGGGCTACAGGTAGATTCTGTCTCAAAAAAAACTAACAAAACAAAACACTGAATTGGGCTCAGATGGAATGCCCCAGTAAGGTTCTCAGGGCATGACTCAGAGGTAGAGCCTCTGCCTAAAATCCCCAGCCCGGCACTGGTGTGGCTCCTGACTACAATCTCTCAGAGAGGGACTGAGGGTGTAGTTTAGGGGTAGAGCCTCTGCCTAGAATCTCCAGGGAGGGGCTGGGGGTGTGGCTCAGAGATACAGCCCCTGCCCAGAATCCCCAGTGGAGGTCTGGAGGCGTGTCTCAGAGATAGAGCCCCTGCCTAGAATTCCCAGGGAGGGGCTAGAGTCCCGCTCCATGGTAGCCCCCTGTCTAAAATCTCTCAGGGACCCGCAGAGCGGCCCAGCTAAGGTGAAGCTCTGGGTTCCACATCCCAGAGGTACAGAGAAGCCTGCTTTGAGGAGCCTGTGGCTCCTTTTATGATCCCACCACTGTGGAGAGTGGGGCAGAATTTCATTGCCGGGCCAACCTGGGCTATATAAGGACATGCTATTTAACAAATAGCTAAACTCAACATTTTTGCACACCCGCTAATTACTGATTTTGACCTGGGCTTGATAGCACACACTTTTATTTAATCCTAGCACTTGGGATGCACGTGTATGTCTGAGTTCAAGGCCAGCCTGGTTTACATAGTGAGACCCTGTATCAAAAAAAAAAAAAATCCTGCTGATTTTTGTATTTTATATGTTTCTTCTTACCAAAGTAAAGCCATAAAAAGTGTCTGCCTCTGTGTGGGACGGGCTGGGACGGGCTGGGGCGGGCCCTTGGCCGTGTGGGTGTACCCTCACCTGTGCTTCCCTCCCGCAGCCTGCTGAGGGATGCCCAAGAAGTTCCAGGGCGAGAACACCAAGTCGGCAGCGGCCCGGGCGCGGAGGGCTGAGGCCAAGGCGGCGGCTGATGCCAAGAAACAGAAGGAGCTGGAAGATGCCTACTGGAAGGACGACGACAAACACGTGATGCGGAAGGAGCAGCGCAAGGTGGGGGAAGGAGCAGCCGCCGTGCGGGGACACGGAGGCTGTGCCCGGCCAGGGCAGTCGGCGGTGCGGAGGCTGAGGGACGCAGTGCTGGTCCCCAGGCCTGATTGCGCCGGTGTCTGACCTGCCCAGGTCTACACACACACACTCTCACACCCGGGAGCGGTCGGTGACCGGTCTGTGGGGTGGGGTGGCTGAGTGCCGTGCCGACTCGCGGCGCTCACTAGGTGGCGCCGGTGGCCCGCGGTAGCTGTAGCTGTGAGATTTGTTTATTCCTCGTTTGGGGGCCACCCTCTGCCCATGTGACCTGGGCGGGCGGAGACTCCTGTGTGCTGGTGCCTCTTCCTCGGCAGCTCCCGGGACTCCTGGCCAATACGACCAGACATTTTTGGTGTGTCTCATTCAATAGTAATGACCACCTGCTCTGATGGAACTTTCTGGAATCTTTTCCTTTGGGTGGGGACGCGGGGGGAGCAGAACCCACAAGGTCTTCTGCCTTAGGACAAAAAGGGTCATTAGAAGACTGGGAAATGGGGTCTTCCCAGCACGGTGGCCATCCCTGGGTAGGGCTGGGCAGGAGCTGCCTACGCAGAGACTCTAGGGCAGGGTGGTGTCGAGGCGGACGGGGTGTGGGTGCCAAGCAGGCACAGAGGAGTGTCAGAGGGCGCTGCCCCTGGCTTAGGGGAAACAGGCAGACCCCAGTCGCCCTGCCTGGGACCCATCCTCAGTGAGTCTGTTGCTGCCATCAAATGCCCTTGGCTTGGATGGCAGACACACTTTCCCACCGAGGCTGTGAGTGAGGCCCCCAGGGTGCACTCCTGTGAGGCTCCTAGCTGTCCAGGTCTGGTAGGAATAAGGGAGTGTTCCCAGCAGGGCAGGCACAGGGTCTGCGGCTGAGGAGTAGGGGAGTCTGGCAGGGAGAACCTAGAGCCTCACACAGTGGTCACAGTTCCCCTTATCTGGCCAGTGCTGGGCTGCCCAGGATGCCAGGACAGGTTCCCCAGGCCTCACCCAGCCAACCAGACAGTTTCAGACTTTTCAGGTCTTTCTGTGGGTCTGGGAACCAAGGCAAACCCCGGCTTCAGCTTCAGGCTCTCAGCCTAGCAGCTTCTCCCTGGGTAGTCCCCTCACTCCAGCCTTTAAGTCAGTTTTCACTTCCTCGTGTGGCTGTGGCCTTGGGGCCTTGGCACGTGCCCACTGTCCCTCCCCTGGGCGCCTCTGCTGGGTGGGCTCAGGCCGGGCCCCCCAGGTTCCCTGCCCCTAGCAGGGTCTCCAGACCCTGTTGGCTTCGCAGGAGGAGAAGGAGAAGCGGCGCCTGGAACAGCTGGAGCGAAAGAAGGAGACACAGCGCCTGCTGGAGGAGGAGGACTCCAAGCTCAAGGGAGGCAAAGCCCCACGGGTGGCCGCGCCCAGCAAGGTCACCCGTGCCCAGATCGAGGACTCGCTGCGCCGGGACCAGCCCCACCGTGAGGAGCCAGGTAGGTTTCGGACCCAGGGTGTGCTGGGGAGCCCGGCAGCCCAGCTCATGTCCTGTGTTCCCACCGCACCTGCAGAGAAAGCCAAGAGTCACCTGGAGGTGCCGCTGGAGGAGAACCTGAACCGTAGGCTGCAGGAGGAGGGCAGCGTGGAGGCCCGCACCGTCGAGGACGCCATCGCAGTGCTCAGGTGGGTGGGCCAGGGGCGGGCCGGGTGCTTCACAGAGGCGCAGGTCCTGCAGGCCTTGTATAGGTCTCGCAGGCACCCGTCCGCTCCCCCTCGCCTCCCCTCCCACCCAGCCGCTGACCCCGCTGTCCCCGCAGCGTGGCGGCGGAGGAGGCGGACCGACATCCCGAGCGGCGCATGCGCGCAGCCTTCACTGCGTTCGAGGAGGTGCAGTTGCCGAGACTGAAGCAGGAGAACCCCAACATGCGGCTGTCGCAGCTGAAGCAGCTGCTGAAGAAGGAGTGGCTGCGTTCCCCTGACAACCCCATGAACCAGCGTGCGTTGCCCTTCAACGCGCCCAAGTGAGAGGCTGCACTGCAGCTCCGGCCCGCCCTCCGTGCCAGGACCCCGGGATTCCAGAGTTCCGGCCTCCGAGCTGGCCCAGGCCGCGCGCCACCATCACCTCCACCACCCAGAGGGTCCCGTGTGGGCGCTAGAGCCCGGCTGAGCGCTCAATAAAGGTGTCAGGTTGTCTCGAGGCTCTGTGCCCAGTTGTGCCTGTGGTGGGGTGGGGGCTACATGGGCACCTTGCTGGGCTCTCCCTGGCCAGCAGGCAGGGGTGGTCAGAGAGGTGCCAAGACCGAGCTTCCCAGCACCTCGACTCCACTCTGAGCCTGAGGTAGAGGTAGGTTCTGAAGGAGCTGGTCTGGCGGGAGGCCAGCAGGTGGAGGGCTGTCTCCAGCCTCCTGGACTCTGACTTGAGTGGGAAGGCAGCCCGACGAGAGGCTCACAGACTGCGGGACCAAGCAAAGGGACCTGGCTCTGTGTGGAAAGTCGGTGTCTACCTTGTCCCTGTTCCGAGTGCAAGATGGCTGAATGACAAGGAGGGTCCTTGTCGGGGGGATAGCAGTCAGATAATCAGCAATTTACCAGAGTACAGAGCAATCGAACTGGGGAAATCAGAGCTGAAACGTGCTGTGTGCAGGCCCCAGAGATCCTGTGGGGCATTAAGATCGCCCATGATGGAGAAACAGGAAGCAGAGTCTGGGCAGGTGGAAGGACTTACCAGGTCTCTGGCTCTCTCCCCGCACTTACACCTTTGCCCAGGTGGTCACCTGCCCATCTGTGCCTTTCTCGATTCCCTAGTTTTAGCCTCCAGCACACCAGGCCTGTCCTCTTCCAGGACACAGATGTCCCAACTTCCAGGAGGCAGGGCTGGGCTGAAGGAGTAAGTCTCCTGGATTGGGGCTCTGAAGGATGTACAGGAGCCCTGCACCCACTGAAGGCACAAGGAGAGACTGTCAGAAAGGCCTGGCTCTTAATATTCCAGGGAGAAGTGCATTAATAACTGTGTGGCTAAGAATCTGGGTGACACTGGGACAGTGAGCAGTGTAAAGCTTACCAAGGTAACAAGGGTCAGGTGTGTGGCCCTGCTGTAGAGCATTTGGCTAGCATGTTGGTGGCCCTGTATTCCAGCCCCAGAAACCCAAAAGAAAAAAGCAAAAACCTCAAGCTGGGTGAGCTGGTGAACACCCGTCATCCCAGGCTCCAGAGGTGGAGACTGAAGAGTCAGCCATTCAGGAACATCCTCTGCTACATGGCAAGTGTGAGGACTGCATGGGCTATCCCATATTCTACCTCAGGAAAGAAAAGGAAGACGGAAGGAGGGCTCGGCTGGCTCAGGCACTGGATTTGAGTCTGAGAGCAAAAGGGAGCATTGTGTTTCCAGAAGAGATGGGGGGAGGGCATTGGTGAGAGAATGGAAAGGTGCCCTGAACACGACACTGAGAGCAGTCCCTGCCTAGGTGGGGTGGGGCGGAGAAGGCGGATCAAGCACTGCGTGCCAAGTTCTGGCCACACATGTCCCCGTTCCTTTCCGTATGTCCCAGGTGGTGTCCGTATTCACACACTATAATGCACACCTGGAGACAGCCAGAGCCCCCGTGACAGGAGCACCAGGCAAAGGGCCCTTAGACCGGACGTTTCAGGTAGGTGCCTCAGCCAGAAGGTCAGCAGCTGCCCACAGAACAGACGTGGACTTGAATCACACTTGTACTTTCAAGATCAGGCAGGTTAGCATTTGGGAGACTGAGGAGGAAGAGTTCAAGGCCATCCTGGGCTACAGAGTAAGAAGTTTTAAAAATGGTTTTTGAGGGCTGGAGAGATGGCTCAATGGTTAATTGCACCTACTGCTCTTACAGAGGACCTGAGTTCGATCCCAGCACCCACATACATCAGGCAGTTCACAGCAGCCTGTAACTCCAGTTCCAGGGATCCGATGTCCTCTTCTGACTTCCGTGACCATTGCACATAGGTGCAGTTACACACATGTAGGCAATACACTCATACACATAAAATAAATCTCTTTCTTAAAGGTTTTTGAGGCAGGATTTCACGTAGTGCAGGCTGACCTTGAATTCCTAGTTCTCCTGACTTAGCTTCTAGTGCTGGGACAAGTGTGCAGCCCCACAGCCAGCTGGTGGTGTAAGCCCTGCTTTCTCCTGTAAAATGAGACTAAGAACACTGGCAGGTCGCTGGAAGGGCAGTGCCCTGAAGGCCACGGGGTCTCCCCCCTGAACGACTTAGTATCCTCATGGCAGGGGATGAGGGAAGCAACCAGCCCGAGGGACCTGTAGCTGGAGTGTGGGGTGCACTGCCAGGCAAGGGGGTGAGGCACAAGGCATGTGTGAGCCGCTCCTGGCAGGCGCGTTGCCCACATCAAGACGTGCCTGACACCTGCTGAGGGGAGCAGAGGGCTCAGCCGGACAACAGCCGTCATTCCGGCAATGTTAAGTCCGAGGCAGGAGGATTCCTGCAAGTTCAAAGCCCAGCTGAGCTACACAGACACTGTCGATGAACAAGTAAATACCCATGGGGACTGGAGAGATGGCTCAATGGGTAAGAGCGCTGGTCGCTCTCGAGGAAGACCCAGGTTCCGTTCCCAGCACCCACACGGCGGCTAACAACCATCTGTAACTCCAGTTCCAGGGGATCCTACACCCTTTTCTGACCTCCACAGGCATTGCATGACACGGATGCACTTGCACACATGCAGACGAATCACTGATACACATGAAATAAAAATAAAAAAGAGCCGCAGACAGATGCAGAGCGGCCTCCCCGCCGCCCTCGGGAGAGGGAGGTGACAAATCCTTTGTTCCTCGGTCGGAAAAGCCCCTTCCCGTGGAATCCCGGCGCGCCTGCGTACTAGCAGTAGGGAATCCCCGGCTCCAGCAGGCCCCGCCAAAAGGGAGCGCCAAACGCAGTTTCCATGGCAACCGGGTGGTTGCGCGTGCGCGGTGCTTCTTCACTGGGTTTTCCCTGCCAGGGAAGCCTTGCTCCGTGCGCATGCGTGGGCCGCCGGCTCCCGGGGGGACCCGGGGAATCCTCTGCCGCCGCAGTGCGCACATGGGGCGGGGAAACCGGCTGGAACCAGAGTGGGGCTCGCTGTGAGGGTGGCGGGGGCGGGCTGCCGGCGGGGTCTTCCCCAGCTTCCCTCCTCCACCGTTTCCATGGAAACCGCGCGCGGGTCGCAGTGCGGGGGCGGCGGGGAAGCCGGGCGGCTGGGCGCATGCGCTGGCGAGGCCCGGGTTCCCCTCGGTCCGGGGATGTCGGAGAGTGGAGGGGGGCGGAGAGGGGGATGAGAGCGGCGGAGTGAGTACGAGGGGGGATGGGGGCGGCGGAGGAAGGTGATAGGGACACCGAGACCCGCGGCGCTGTGCAGGACCGGCTGTGCTGGTTGGGGAAAGAAAAATTTCAAAGTGACAGAGCATGCAGCGGGTCACCGTGGCTCGCGCCCGTTCTTCCAACACCCTGGCAAGGCAGGAGGATCAGGAGATCAAGGCCCGCCAGGACTCCATGAGCCCCTGTCGCAGGAAAAAAAAAAAAATTACAAGCCACAGTGCCTCCTGGGTTGAGGGGCCGCTCCGAGGTGGCTTTGCAGGTTCCGTGCACCCGGCCTGTGCTGCACTGCGCACCCCGGCAGCCGCCCCATGGTCTCCCCTATTTCTTCATCCCAAACCCTGGAACACCAGCCCAGACTGCTTTCCTTTCCAAAGACCCTGCACCCCAAGTCCTGGGCCAGGGCTGGTCTCTGCAGCTCCCCAGGGACTGGCATCACGCAGAGGCGTGGGCGGAGGGGAGGGGCGTCTCCAGCGTCGTGTCTCGCGGGTGCACGCGCTCTCGGGGGCCTTTGTCCCTTATGCAAGGCCATCGTCCCTCGACCCCGTCCTTGTGCGAGCCATGAAGTGGGAAAACCCCATAGCAGGGATTTCCGGCCCCGGGGCCGCGCCCCGAGCGATCCCAGCGCCTCCCTGGACACTTGGCCTTGGCCCTCAGGAATTCTTTCGCCCTGCACAAGCCGGGGTGGAGAGGGGGACCTGGGTGACTCTTCGTAGGAATCGTAGCATCTTTACTCAGAGCTCAGTCGTCCCACACGCAGCCTCCTGCCTGGTGACACCGGCCCCCAAAGGCCCTAGATCCCTCGTCCCCCTTGGGGGAGGCGGGGACAAGCCATGTTGCGGTGGTCGGGAGGGTGCCTGTAGGTGGCAGTGACCTGGGACGGGTGACTGAGGCCCGAGGGCAGCGCCCAGGGGTGGAAACCGGCCCCGATAGGGTGGGACTTGCAGAGGGACCCTCGGTTCCGAGGCTGGCCCGGAGTTGCCCGTGTGACCCGGCAGGCTGAGACACGATGGGCTCTGCAGATCCTCTGCTAGGCTCCAGGGCCGCCTGGGAGGGACGTCCGGGACTGGAAAGTGGCCTGTCACCCGAGCGCCGAGATGCGTGATGGGGCAGGGATGTAAGGGGTCCGGGATCAGGGGCTCCACCCCGCGCGATACGGGGTTCAGCGTCGCCCACTGCGATGGAAGTCCTTTGTCCCCACGGCCTCCTGACTTTCTCCATCGGGCGTGCGACTGGCGACCCGCTTCCGTGGCTCCAGGTCGAGCTCGGCTTTGCAGATCCCGTTGCCCCCCACCCCTCGTCGCCTCGCTCCCTCTGGCAGGGTCACGGTCGCGCCATGCTCCACCGTGGGAGGGGCGCTTGCAGGGACGCGTGGCGCTGGCGCACCCCAGCCCCGCCCTCCCCGGGAATCCCAAGCCACCACGGAAGCCTTTCACGACACGCTGCGGGGCTGGGGGACTTGGGAGGGGGGCGTCTATTTTTAGGATTTATGGAAGAGGAGGACCAAAAAGATAAAAAACCAAAAGGAAATAAAAATCCAGACTAACAACACTAAAAAGATGATGGAGGTTCTTACAGGCCTCTCGGCTCCCAGGAAGAACTCCCCCTGCCTACTACCGTGGCAGAAGGTGGGTGGGGACTCCGGGGTGGGGCCGGGAGGTGGGCTGCGAGGGGGACTTTGGAGGGGGGACCTTGTGGAGGACAAAGCAAGACAGAGCTAGAGGTTCCCAACTCAAATTTGGAGACTACTTCGGAGATGGGCTGGGGATGCTGAGGTGTGGGTCCAACCAAGGTCATCCCAAAGTGCCTCCCCCTTCTGTCCGGCCCGGAGGTCCCCTTGCTGGCTCCCCAGGGATCCAGACCCCAGGAGGCGCATTGTTCAGACTGGGTAGGTTGACCTTCACGGTTCTGCCACCCGGGCCGCCGCCACTGGGGGCGCAGGGGGGGCCCGGACTACGCGGGGGATGTGGGGGCGGGGGCGGTACCTCCCCAGCAGACGCGGACGTGGAGAAGTTTTCTCCACCCGCATCCCTGGCCCCCTAGTTCCCCCCTCTTCCTAGCTGGGACCTTCCAGCCTGGGCCACGTCACCAGCTGCTCACTCCAGGCGTCCCTCCCGACTCTCCCCGTCCCCAGGAGCGGAGCGTGCGCTGAGCTGGGGTACCGGTTCCCGGCAGCCTTGTCTGCTTGACTCAGCTCCTCGCTGGATGCTGACAGCGGTCCCGGGAGGAGCCCGGCTGGGGTACCGGGGGGGGGGGTGCAGGGGTTTCCCGTCGCTGTCGCAGCCTGTTTCCTCCTTTGCAAACTGTATGCTTTAAGTCCCCCCCACGTCCCTTCCCCGCCCCCCGCAAGCGAGAACCGCCTCAGTTTGAGTGTCTTCAGCTGCCTTCCTGGTCTTGGCAGGGACACCGTGTGTGCCCCGCGGGTTCGAGTCCCCTTCGCGGGCTGCGTGCGCACCTCCTTTCCCACGCCCTTGCACGGCCACGGGTGCACTTGGCTTTGCTCTCTGGCCGGACGCAGGTTCCAGCGGCTGCGGCCGGAGACTGTCGGTGAGTGGACAGACAGAAGGGGGTGCGGGAGGACAGGGTGGTGACAGTGGGAACGTCGCAGCCTCTGTCCCTTTCTCCTTGCCGGGCTTCCCCCAGCTCGTTGGAGTGTCCTTTGCTGTTCTCCCACATTAACCTGGGGCCGAGTCCTCCTCACACTGACCCCTCCCACACACACACTGAACCCCTCCCACACACACACTGACCCCCTCCCACACGCACACTGAACCCCATATCCCTGGGAGAAAGGGGCTCAGCCCCCATGGTCTGGATTACAGGAGCACCACACTCTGGGGTGAGGTTGGGGACCTGGAGACCCAGCCACCCCGCCTGGGGTTCTCTTTGGTGGCCGCCCCTACGTCCTCCTGCCTGGCATGGGCTCTCAGCCCTAACAGAGAGAACCCCCTGGGGTCATGTTCTCCCCTGATGTGCCTAGCCCCTGCTTGCCTACGGTCTTTCCTCTCAGCCTGTGGCTGCCTCCCTCTCCCCATCCCCACTCCACCCACCCACACCTAGAGAGGGTGAGTGCTAGCCCAAGGTCACCCGGCACAGCAGGCCCCAGAGCGGTCCCCCAGTCCCAGCATCCACAGGGTGGACTCTGCCCAGGCTTTTGGGCCTCCTGACTTTAACCCTGAGGCTAGAGTGTGAGGACACCCCATATGGGAGCCTAAGAATTGGGGGTACCATAGGAGGTCAGTAGGGAGGCTCTGGCTGCTCTCCCCAATCTTGACCGCCTCTCCCTGAGGGAAGGTGCTTGAACCTCATCAAAGGAAAGTCCTGACGTTTGGGTGTCTACAGGGAGGTGGTCAGGGCTACCCCAACCTTCATGCTGACCTTGGGAAACCCCTGCCTCCCCAGCCAGAGTCGGCTCCAAGGAGCCCCCCCCCAAAAAAAAAAAACTGGAACCAGAAGTGCTTGAACCACCCCAGTGGCCACTGTGTGACATTCATGTTCACTACAGGCCAAAAGTGCACGTAAGGGAGGAACCCCCACAAGGAGGAATCCCGATGAGCACTTATGGAGGGGAGAGGTGCGGGAACAGGAGGAGGAAGGACTGGTGTGTGGTGTCCAGCACCGAGCGAGAAAGGAGAGGCCTCCCCATGGGACCTGGGGGCATCCAGGGGCCGAATGGGACAGGAGAAACCTATTTTATTTCCTATTGAAACTAAGTCTGACTAATTAACCGTGGTGGAGCTGGAACTCACAGGGATCTGCCTGCCTCCGCCTCTCCTAGCTCTGGGATCCCACCCTGCGATCTGTTAGCTGCCTGCGCCCCATGGCCTACTGCCCCCTGGTCCCTCCAAGTGCTGAAGAAAAAGACCCACAGTGGGAGCCTCCAGCCAGGGAGGAGCTCCTCTGAGGGACGGAGGGACGCGGAGGCCCTGTCACACCCCTGCACGCCGGGGTGAGTATCCCAGCTTGTGTCACCTTTGCAGGTGGGCTGGAACTGACACGTGCATCCATGGGGTCAGGAGCCTGTCGTCCCAGCACCTGGGAGGCTGGTCCAGAAGGGTTTAAAGTTGTTTGAAGCTGGAGGCAGACCAGGACTAGAGACTTTGTCTTTCTATAAAAAAACAAAACCAAGCAAATAAACAAAACCCCCAAAACAAAAATCAAGACAAGGACTGGGGAAATGATGATTCCATGGTTAAGAGGACCCGAGTTTGACTCCACAGCAGCCACAGAAAAATCAGGGTGTGGCAATCCTTTTGCCTGTAACCTCAGCACTGTGAGGGGTTCAGGCAGGAGGATGGCTAGGGCTCACTGGACACCAGCCCAGGCTCAGCAACAGACCCTGTCTCAAGGGAGTAAGGGAGAAAGAGATAATGGAGCAGCATGTCTCCTCCAGAGACACACACACACACACACACACACATGCATGCACACGCACACACGGGGCCAATGGGGGGAGAAAGAAAGAAAGCCTGGTGTAGTGTTCACACTGCGACTCCAGCACTCCACAGCAGACAGAGAGATCAGGAGTTCAAGGCCGGCCTGTCTTCTGTGGTGAGTTTGAGGCCCAGGCTACTTCATGAAACCCTGTCTTAACAGACAAAACAGGCTAGAACGATGGCTCAGCCGGTCAGTGGTTAAGAGCACTGGCTGCTCTTGCAGAGGGCCCAGGTTCAGTTCCCAGCACCCACATGGCAGCTAACAACCATGCATAACTCCAGTTCCAGGGGATCTGACTCTCTCTTCTGACCTTCATGAGTACTGCACGACATGGGTGCACTTACACGTATGCAGGCAATAGCACATAACACATAAAATAAAATATAATGCACTTAACAAAACAAACACAAATATCAAGAAAACAAAAAACTGAATGTATTCTTTTGTCTTTTTGGGACAGGGTCTCCCTGTAGCCCCAGATGGCCTGGAACTCGCTATGTAGATCAGGCTGGCCTTGAACTTACAGAGATCTGCCTGCCTCTGCCTCCTGTTTTAAAGGGCTGGAGATGTGAGTGGTTGTGAGCGTGCCCACCTAGTACTCGCGGAGTTCTAGGCTCCACCCCCAGCATCATATAAACCAGGCCTGTCATCCCAGCGTCTGGGAGGTGGAGGCAGGAGGATCATCTATGGTCATCCTTGGCTACATCGCTAATTTGAGGCCAGCCTGGGCTACACGAGACCCTGTATAAACACAAAAACATTTACAAAACAGAAATTGGAATAAAAAGTTTAAAAATCCCCATTAACAGCCAGGCATGGCGGTACATTCCTTTGAGTTCAAGGCAGCCTGGTCTACGTAGCAAGTTCCTGGCTATAGGAGACCCTGCCTCAAAATGACCAAAAAGAAAAAAAAATCCCATTAATAATAACATAGAACCTCTAAAGACTTCAAAGAAAAGTGGGGGTCGAGGAAAAGACCAGTACAGTAAGAGCAGGCTTGCTCACTCTCTGGAGCACCTAGAGAGACTGTCTACCCTTCCCTCTCAGAGGATGGTGAGCCTATTCAGAGAAACTGAGTGACCTACTCAGTGTCACACAACCTGAATGGTGGAGTTAAAGCAGGTCCAAACGACCCTGACCACCCAGAACCCCAACTCCCAACTCCTCACTGATGTCTGAGATCAGCTGTGAGCTGTCCATGGGGGGTCAGTTAGTCAGTCAACAAACCCTGCATAGTTAGCTACTGTGTGTGAGGCCCTATGCTTGGCATTGGTGACACACCATAGATTGAGACCTTGTCTCAACAAAACTATTTCCGAATAAGGTCACATTGTGAACTGTGGAGAGGGAACACAGGACTTATGCGTGTGGGGGTTGCTATTGAAAACGGGTAGTGGTCACATAGCAGGACCTTAGGTTTCAGAGTCCAGCTTGTGTCCACAGGCAGGGGAAAGACAGGTGGCTTGAGAGGTGGGCCCCAGCTTCCCTCTGGGACTTCTGCCCTTCTGTCCTGCCCCAAGGCCTTGGCGTACCCTGCTCCAGAAGCTTCTGGCACCACCACCATCTTTTTTTCTGTTTGTTCTTTTGAGACAGGTTCTCATGTAGCCCGGTCTGGCCTCTAGCTCACTATGTGGTTGACTTTGCCCTTCCACTGTGGATGGCCCTCTCTGTCTCCCGAGTGCCGAGATGGTAGGCATGTACTCCCTCCCCTTTTCAGGGTTTGTAGGTGGCTTAGCTGGTGGGGATGGAGGTGTTGGGCATGGTGACCTGCCTGTGCTGCAGCAGCGTCTCTGAGCACCTCGGCTCCTGGGAGGGTCCCCGTGCTTTTCAACTGCATCCCTGGTCACGGTCCCGGGCTGGCGGCTCAACCCTCATGGGCCCTGTCCAGCTGCCTCCAGAGGGTGCCAGTTCCTGCAGGCCTGATTTCTGGCCCGTGAGTCCGCACGGTGACTCAGGCTGCTGTGGAGTTCATCTTTCGGTTTCTTGGGTCACTTTCAGCCTGCTGTGCCCCCCAGAGCCCCTGCCTGGGGCAGGGAATGCAGCCAGCCTGCTCCCTGGTGCGAGTCTGTCACTCCCATCCCTACCCCTCCATCTGCCTCCTGGGGTCAGTGGCTGCTCTTCGCACAGGCCAAAGGGCCAGCCTGACTGGGTCATAGGCCCACTCCACTGGGCCCCTTGAACAGGAGGTCCCCAGGGGAAAGGGAACTTCCCTAAGGAAGGCTCCTGAGGCTGTGAATTCCTTTGTGAGACGAGTGTGAAAGGCATCCAGTTGTAGGCCAGGTTTGACCAGAGGCACCGTAGGAATGCGTCCTGTGAGATGGATCTGGAGGAGAGCGGGCTGGCTGTGGCTGGTCATGGTCTTGCATGAAAAGCGGGAAGGTATTCCCAATCCCCAGGGAGATGTGGACGACTTAGCCAGTGTGCTTTAGAAAGTGGCTGAGGGCCAGGTGGTGTGGCACACCTTTATCCCAGCACTCGGGGAGACAGACAGATCTCTGTAGCAACTGAGGCCACCTTGGTCTACAAAGCAAGTTCCAAGCCAGCTGTGACTACAAGGAGACCCTGTCTCAAAAAGATCAAGAAAAACAAATGAGAGAAAGTGGCTAAGGATGTGGCTCAGTTACTGGAGTATTTGGAGCTTAGTAGGGTGCTTGTGGTTAAGTTGCTCAGTTGGTAGAGTCAAGGTCATCTTCAGCTCCATAGTTTAAGGACAGCCTGAGATACATGAAGCTCTGTCTCAAAACAGACAAACAAAAAGGATCCGTGGTGATCCAAGTAAGTGTCGGCCCTGGGAAGAGGTGGTCCGGGAGGTAGGGACGTCTGGGGCTGGCGACAGAGCCTCGTGCTCCTGGGCCCCGACTGGTCTCGGAGCCCTGCTCCTCTGTTTCTCCCAGAGCCTGCTGTTTGTCACTCCAGGCCAGCCTGCACCACTCCACATCAGAGGCAGTGGAGACCACACACTCCTGCATTTAGCCGCATGGCGGGTACTGCCACTGGGTCAAGGTGGCCCTCACAGACTGGCTCTGGACAGCATGAAATGGATCAATGGTGGCTGATCCTGGGTCCTGAAGTGTTCAGTCCGTCGTCGGCCCACAGGCGGTCCTGGCCAAGCAGGACGTTTCTGTGCCCTGTGCCATAGGCCACAATTCCAGTCAGCCGTGTTCCCAGAGCCTGGAGCTAAGGGGACAGGCTGCTCCCAGCTAGCTCCCAGGCAGGCTCAAAACTGGACAGAATCAACCCCAGCTTGTCAGGGATGGGGTAACCCTGGGCATAGGAAAAAGAAAAGGGCCCTCTCTGTCCCCAAAGCTCCTTCGATGACACCTGTCACCCCAGCACTCAGGAAGCTGAAGCAGGGGGATTCAGTCAGCGAGTTCAAGGTCAGCCTGTGCTATAGAGTGAAAGCCTGTTTCAAAAACACAAGACAGGCCAGGTGTGATGGAGCATGTCTTAATCCAGCACTCAAGAGGCAGAGGCAGGGGGATCTCAGTGAGTTCCAGACCAGCCTGGTCTACATAGCAGGTTCCAGACCAGCTAGGGCTAAATGGTGAGTACCTGTCTCAGAAAAACCCCATGCAAACCCACACAAAACAACAAAAAGGTTGCACGAGGCATACGTGTTGTACCTGTCACCCTAGCGCTCAGAAGGTGGAGGCATGAGGATTAGGGGTTCAGGGTCAACTCTCTCTTTGTAGAGAGTTGGAGGCCAGCCTGGGCTACGTGAGTCCCTGTTTCAAAACAGAAGCTTGCATGAGTGAATTCTGCAGGGCTGCCTTGGGTGCCGGGTGCAGGTCTCGGGACCCCGTGTGGTCACCGGCTCCTGCTTGCGTGGCTGTCGGGGAGGTCCCCTGAGGCTTCTGCCCGAGGAGGGGGACCCCGGGGTGCAGGATCTCCCTGTAACACCCGACCGCGCGCACAGCAGAGGGGAAGCGCTGCTCCCCAGTGGGGCTCGAGCCAGGAGACACCTGCCCCGGAGAGAGCTTTAAGTGTGGGCGGGGCCTGCGGGGTCGCGGAGGGTGGGGCTGGCTATGCCCAGCCAATCAACGGCGCCGCCCGTCTGGGGCGGGCGCTTGGGCCCCATGGGCCGCAGTCTGGGCGACCGGGACGCGCTGGCCACGCGAGTCCCTTCCCCTTGGTCTCCGCAGGTACCGGCGGGAGGCCGGGGATTCCGGCCGAGGGTCTGGCTGGGTCCCCGCTAGGATCAGTGTCTCCCAGGTCTGGATCGAGGGTACAGGAGGAGCTTTGTACCCCAGTGAGATGAAGGTTGCAAGGTGGGGGACACCGAATCCCCAAACTTCATGCACATAGAAGGTAGATAAAGGTGGGAAGTGCTGGTGACCTAGGGGGACGTGGCTGCTGGCCGCCCTGGTCCGAGGTCAGCCCTCCCTAGATGGAGGTCCCAGGACCCACTGCATTGTGATCTTGGATGGGGAACCTGGCCTAACCAGCCTGGTCCCAGCGAGTTCCCTGGCAGCCTATGGGCAAAGGGCAAGTGGATCCGGTTACCTTGTGGAGCCAGTGTCCTAACCCTAATCAAGAAGAACCTGGGGGTTCTTTCTCATTCTCTATCAAGACACACAAACTGGCCACACCAGCCCTGGACCCACTGCAGTCTGGGAACTTAGCGTGAACTGTTTGTCACTGTGGTTCCTGGGGAAAAGGGGACCCATAGCAAGAAATACCTATTGATCCCATTTTTTGTTGTTTGTTTTATTTTTGAGACAGGGTCTCATGTAGCCCAGGCAGCCTCAAATTCACTATGTAGCCCAGGCTGTTCTTGAAGTCCTGATCCTCCCACCTCAACCTGCCCAGTGACCGGGCTGACAGGTTGTAGGGGCGCTCAGCATCTCAGCTGTCATCCCAGGAAGTAGGGGGAGTGGGGTGGGGAAGTGACTGACAGAGAAGGATTACCACAGGTTCAATGCCAGTCTGACCTTCAGAGTGAGACTCTGCCTCTGAATGAATGAATGACTCACTAGAGGGAAGGGAGAAAGGGCGGGTTGAGCTCACGTCCCAGGCAGGGTCCTCAGTGTCCCTGCTAATGGCTCCTCAAGGGCAGGGCCAGGCCGGATGAGGAGGAGGCACATGGCACCTTCTGGGCTGCACCTGGCAGTGTGTCGGGCAGCTGAGTCACATCCCACCTTGCCTGTTCACAGAGAGCCATGCACAGCAGGTGGCTCGGCCACCCAGGCCACCGTCTCACCCGCTCCCAGAAGCTCTGCTGGGAGGGAAGGGGCTGTCCCTGTCTCCAACCCAGGCAGGCCCTGTGGCCCAGGAGGAGTTCACCGGCCAGGATAGTTACCAGGTTGTCCTGTGAGCTTGACAAGATGGCCCCGGGAAGCCATAGCGGGCTTTTGAGCAGGAGAGGAGATAAACACATTTGAACCCTCCCTCATGGTCACTTCCTTCTGGATTATCACCAGTTCCGGACTAGTCTAGAACGGCCATGGCGACGCTCTGCCTTTTCTGTGCTCCTGCAGGTTGGTTCTAGAGTCCAGCTGCTGAGCCATGCCCGGCCCCTGGCCTGAAGTGAGTCCAGCCTGGAGAAGCGGGCGGCCATGAGCAGCTGCAGCCTCAACGGCAGTGTGGGGCGGCCACTGGGCAGCTGGGATCCCACTGTCCCTGCGGCCGGCCGCCCACAGCCCCTGCACGGCCAGGGCCTTCAGATGGTGTCCGAGGGCCAGCGGGCGCGGCAGTCACCAGGAAGCTCCCAGGGCCGCCTCCAGGAGCAGGAGGCCAGGCGGGGGTCTGCGAGACCCCCGACGGTCAGCCACCCCCTGGGCCACCGCAGGGCTCTCTTTGAGAAGCGCAAGCGCCTCAGTGACTACGCGCTCATCTTCGGCATGTTTGGCATTGTTGTCATGGTGACAGAGACAGAGCTGTCCTGGGGCGTGTACACCAAGGTAGGCCTAGACCCCGCTCTGCGCAGGCTGCGCCCTGGGAACGGATGGGGCCGCAGGGGGAGGGCCCTGCGAACTGGGGGGCTGCACGTGGGGGCGGGAGGCGCCCTGGCCCGCAGCCTGTGCAGGGCCAGTGAACTGTGCGGTTCCAGGGTCTCAGGGGGGCACTGTCTACACACCCTCGCTCCCGCATGGCGATGCCACGATTCCCAGAGGGGAGGCCCCGGAGTTCCCCATGTCCCCCAGCACCCCGAATCCTCTCTGTGTGCAGGAGTCCCTGTACTCGTTTGCTCTCAAATGCCTCATCAGTCTGTCCACTGTCATCCTACTGGGCCTCGTCGTCCTCTACCATGCACGGGAGATCCAGGTTGGTGCTTGCTGTTGGGGACACACGACCCCCGGGACCCCAGACCCAGCACTCGGCAGAGCTGCTGGGCTGCACCCTGCTCCTAACCCTCCCAGACGCCACGTCTGCCTTCCAGGATGTTTGTTGTTTGGGGATTTTTGAGACAGGGCCTCATGTATCCCAGGCTGGCCTCAAATTCACGATGTAGCCTAGGATGACCCTGAAGCTCTTGCCTCCACCCCGAGGGCTGGGGTAACAGGCACCCACCCAGCTAAGACCTGTTTTCCAATCCAGTCACCCTCTGTGTGCTGGGCCAGGTTTCCGTGGAACCTTCATTTGGGGATACATTTCTGCCCAGCATTCTGACCCAAGCCGCAGTCTGGAGGGAGCAAGGCCGAGGGACAGAGCGAGACCCCAAACCACAGCCATAGGCTACTATTGCTGAGGTTTTTCAGAACAAGGAAGTCTGTCTAAGATGAAACAGCTTTGGGGCTGCGGAGCTGGGAGAGGATCAGAGCAAGCCTAATGCGGGTGAGGTCAGTGTTCACATGTGGGGTGACAGCTAAATCACGGGTGCAGATACTCATTACCGTCAGTCAGGGCTCTATGTATGAGCCTGTCATGAACTGAAAATGCCCTCAGAGCGGCAGGGCTCGCTCCCCAGAGTCCTGCTCAGCAGCTCCGCACCCTGGAAAGCAAGGCGCTTCCCCTCGGTCGCAGCCGCTGCCTGGGACCTGCCCTTGCTGCCGACACGACACCCAGTATCACCAGACAGAATTAGACCATATCTCCAACCAGGGGAGGATCTAAATTCAAACTTTGAAAATGTGCCTGTTGCAATGCCGGGGATCCAACCCAGGGCAGGTGCGTGCCAGGCAAGCTCTGTCCTGAGCGCTCCCCTCCCCGCTTCTTTGTCCTCCCCTTCCCTCCCCTCTCTCTCCCCATCCCTCATATTACATCTTGCTGTGTAGCCCAGGCTGGCCTTGAACTCCACCCTCGGCCTCAGCATGGAATGACAGGTGTGTGCCATTACACCGAGCTCAACACCTACCTTCGCTCTGCCGCCAGGACAGAGAGCGTGGGGTCACCTCCTCATCTGCTGTTGCCTTTGAATTTGGCTGGCACAGAGAGTTCTCTATGTGGCACACACCCCACCTTCCATGCGGGAGGCTGAGGCAGGAGGATTGCTTGGAGCTCAGGGTGAGCCTGAGTGGTGCAGTAAGAACCTGTCTCAAAATAAATAAGTAAATAAATAGGCTTCGTGCTGCAGGCCTTTAATCCCAGTACTCGGGAGGCAGAAGCAGGTGGATCTGTTGTGAGTTCAAGGCCGTAGTGTTTCAGGTGAACCAGGGCTACAGAGCAAGACACTGTCTCAAAAAACAAACAAAACAACAACAACAACAAAAAATCATATGGTGGCACATAACTGTCATTCTATCACATGGCAGATTCAGCAGGAGGTTCAGGAGTCCAGGGTTATCTTCAGCTACGTAGGAGTCCAGGCCAGCTTGGGCTACATGAGGCTCTGCCTCAAACAACAGTCAAAAACCCTTTCTAAAAATCACAAGTGAGGTGGCAGTGAGGCCCGGGCCAGTGTCTGTGTTGGGGTTCCCCTGGCACACTCAAGGGACCCATACAGCCACACCCCATCCCACAGCTGTTCCTGGTGGACAACGGTGCAGACGACTGGCGCATCGCTATGACATGGGAGCGCGTGTCCCTGATCTCCCTGGAGCTGGCTGTGTGCGCCATCCACCCAGTGCCTGGCCACTACCGTTTCACGTGGACAGCGCGGCTGGCCTTCTCACTGGCACCATCAGCGGCCGAGGCGGACGTGGACGTGCTGCTCTCCATCCCTATGTTCCTGCGTCTCTACCTGCTCGCCCGAGTCATGCTCCTGCACAGCCGCATCTTCACGGATGCTTCTAGCCGCAGCATTGGAGCACTCAACCGTGTTACCTTCAACACACGTTTTGTCACCAAGACGCTCATGACCATCTGCCCTGGGACCGCACTGTTGGTCTTCAGCATCTCCTCCTGGATCGTTGCCGCCTGGACCGTGCGTGTATGCGAGAGGTGACTGCGGCCTGCCCATCTTCCAGCTATACCCCGAGCCCCACCTCTGTCCAAGTCCCCTGGTCGGGCCTTTCCATCCTCAACCCAGCCCCAGGTGCCCTCCTGCCAGCCCTCAAGGCCTGGAACACAGGGTGTGTCCTCAGGCCCCATCCTGGCCATCCCTAGGCATCCCACGCTGGCCTCTGGTGTCCGCCCCAGCAGCCGGGGCCACCGGCTCACGGCCGCCCCTTGTCTCCGGTCCCTCCACCGACACCCCCATGGGCTTGCAGCCGCCCCTTGTCTCTACCAACCCCTCCATTTTCTTCTTTCTGGGATGCTGGGATGGAACTCGGGACTCGGGTATGCCAGGCACTGGCTCTGCCGTGGAACCCTCAAGATTAATGCTAACTTTCCCTCCCCATTCGACCACCCTGCCGGACCCTAGAGGGAACATGTGAGTCCCACTCTCACGGAGCTGCCGGTGCTGTCCCGCCTGCCGCCTGCCGCCCACGCTGCTGTGCCACCCGCTAAGAGTTTAGAGTAGCTGCAGGGACGGCAGCCAGCAGCCAGAATGGGCCTGGCCTGGCGGAGGGGCCCATCTGAGCCCAGGGGCACAGTCCCGCAGGCTGGGGAGCCAGCAGACGTCACCTGGGGGCCTGGCAGGTTCCCTGGAGAGGGGGTGTGGAATGAGGGAACACTGTCTGTGCCCTGGGCAGCTGACCGGCGGAGAGGCTCGTCCTCCGCTCCAGCTGTACACAGTGACGATTTTGTTTGGGCCTGGGATGGCACACAGTGCCTTAGTGGGGACCAGATCCATTCGCCTTGTGCCTAACCAGAGCATTCCTGGGAGGCTCAGGGAACCCCAGTTGAGCCCTTGGTGCTACGTCACCTCTTCCTCCTGCGCACTGGGATGTGAGGCTCCTCTAAGGCCAGTCTGGGCATCAGGGACTTTGACCTGTGGTCCAGCCCTTCTCAGAGCAGAGGGTGCTGGGATCCTCCACTGGCTTTGCCCTCTGCACTGGGGACCCTGACTGGCAGCACGCAGCCCGCTACGTACCAGCCTGCTGCCACCAGCTGCCTGCCTTGCTGAAATCCCTCAGCCCTGTCCCTGCATGTCCATCCGCACACCTGGGTCTTTCTGCACCTGTAAGCCGGCCTGGCCTGGATGGTACAGGCTTCTGTTGAGCGGGGACTCCCTCCCCCGGGGTGTGGGGAGCAGGTCTGCGGCCCAGCACACCAGAGGCTGAGGCAGGAGGATCAGGAGCTCAAGGTCACCCTTAGATACACACATAGTGAGTTCAAGACCAGGTTGGGCTATGTGAGACCCTCTCTCAACAAAACAAACAAAACCCCAAAAACTAACACCAGAATTATCTCCAGAAGTCAGGGGTCCCCCCAAACCTCCCAGACCCAGAGACCCACCTTCCCAGTGTCAGCCTGGGTTGTGCTGGGTACACCATCTGTCTTTATATTACAGCTTTAGTAACAGGTCTCAGTCTCCCCCGGGGCCAAAATCTAGCCCCCTCTCTCCAGCGCCCCCTCCTTCCCAAGCCAAGGACCCAGGCTGGGGACAGTGCCTCTCTACACCCCGCCTTCCTGTCCCTCCGTTATGCCCGCCGCCCTCCAGCACCTCTCCTGGCCCCTCACCAGCTGTGGGAAGTACTTCTTCATATCTGACCTCAATGCTGCGTTGCTTGCTGTGTCTCGTGCCCTGCAGCCACCGTAGTCCTCCGTGTGTGTCCGTCTTCAGGAAGGGATTGTGGCCATCCTGGGCTCTGGCACAGGGGGTTCTGCCGCAGCCCGGGTGTCAGGCAAGGGAGACTGGAAAGGCGGTGGGGGAGGGGCAAGCACCACACTCAGCCTGCACTGTGCCCTGGTCACTCAGTACCACACTGTCCCTGAGCAGCCCGTGTCTACAGGCCGGAAAGTCCCATCCCCATCCCCAGGGACAGGAGGAGGGGGTGGGAGCAACAGGAAGTGATGAGCCTGTGTGTCCCTCATCCCAGGTACCACGACAAACAGGAAGTGACCAGCAACTTCCTGGGAGCCATGTGGCTCATCTCCATCACCTTCCTATCCATCGGCTATGGAGACATGGTGCCACACACCTACTGTGGGAAAGGTGTGTGCCTGCTCACAGGCATCATGGTGAGTGCCACGGCCTGGGGAGGAGACTGCTGCCCCCCCCGTCCCGCATCCCCACCCCTCCATCCCGCACCCCCTGCAGACAGGGAGCTCACCCCCTCTGCCTTTGCCCACGTACACCCCATCTTGATGTTTCTGTGACTCAGTTTCCCCAGCTCTAACTACTGCCACCTCTGCTTGTTGGAAGACTTAAGTGGGTTCTTGCAGGGCATTCTGGGGACACTTCACCCACACCTAGAGTTCCAGCCCAGCTTCATTCCTGGGTAACATCAGCCCCTACCATATAAAGCTTGTGTCTGGTGACCGGGAGGGCCACCTCTGGTCTGCCTTTGGTGGATGTGGACTAGCACAGATACCGGATGCTTTTCCTTTCCTCTGATTTGAGCAATAGTTTTCTAACCCACCTTCCCTCTGGGCCTCCAGGCTACTGTCCCTGTGGCAACCCAGAGATGTGTTTGCTCTTACATTAGCCGGTATGGTGGCAGGGTCGGTCCAACACACAGGAGGCTGAGGCAGGTTCCAGACCACCCTGGGCCACATAGTGACACCCTGTCTCAAAACCATCCCCTAAACTTAAACAACCTGACCATGCCATCAGTCCCTGCCAGGTCTCTACCCTCTGCCCAGGCAGTCCTCTGCTGCCTTCTCCCACAGGTCAGGCTTGCTGGCCTGCTCTCTGGAAATGGCTCTACCGTGGCTTTCACTGATTCACTTGGCTTGATTCCAATGGGAAGTACAAATGAAAAATATGGTGGTTTCTAGCCCACCCTGCCCCAGCAGGCCAGCAACCCCTTACAAAGAAACAGAGGCCAAGTCTGCCAGCCCAGGACGGAATAGCAAACCACCTTCTTTAACAGGCTTGACTCCTTCCAGAAAGTTCTGTGGCTTATTGTCCCTTAATGGAAACAGCTGTTAGACTTTTCCTTCCGGAAATTCTAACCTTAATCTCACTGAAGAATTTTAGGCAGGGGCTCTACCCTGAGTCACACCCCAGTCCCTCACTGGGGACTCTAGGCAGGGACTCTACCCGGAGCCACACCCCAGCCCCTCAGTTTTTGACAGTCTTACTATATGGTCCAGGCCATCCTAGATCTTCCGGACTCATGATCCTGCTTCAGCTGAGCCTCCTGCACACTTGACTACTGTTGTCTGCATTGATTGGTCTACTGATCTCTTCCTTCCCGACCTCTTCTGTCATTCCTAATATATCTCTTTCTGGTTAGTGACACATACTCTCAGACTCACCTTCCCATCTCCAGCGCTCCATCAGATCTCCACCTTGAACTTGGAAACCTCCCAGCTTGGCCTTCAGTAAGCCCCAACTGTGTGCTGCCTGTGCTTCTGGGCACAGCTTTTCCTCTTTTCTTTTTCCTAGCTCTGTAGTATTCCACACAGTTTCTAGCAAGTTGTTTTGTCCTTTTCAGTAGGGCTTTTCCTGATAGGAGGCTTCTGGGTGCTTTAAAGACCCTATTTCTGACCAGGAATGAGTTGGGTTCTTCTGGAAGGTCCTATGCAGTCCTGTGCCCACCCTGCCTGAGCCCAGCCCCTGCCACCATTTCCCTGGGGCTATCTTGGGTGTCTGAGGGTCCCCGTTCCTCCATGGAAGAGCCTTCTCCCACCTCTGTCTTGTGTCACTTTCCATGTCTGGGCGGACTTCTTGGAGGACGAGGGCCACGGGCCTCTAACGTGGCTTCTTTCCCTACAGGGAGCCGGCTGTACTGCTCTGGTGGTGGCCGTCGTGGCCCGCAAGCTGGAGCTCACCAAGGCAGAGAAACATGTCCACAACTTCATGATGGACACACAGCTCTGCAAGCGGGTGAGGCCAGCCCCAAGGCCAGCACAGGCCCTTCCTGCCCACTTACATGTATTCTGTCTCTGTGCTGACCAAGGTGCCCATCCCAAGTCTGTGCCAGGCTCGCCTCCCGCCCCAGTGGTCATGGTGCCACATGGTGACAGACCCTGGATCTGCGACCGCACTGCTGAGAACAGCCCACGAGCCTCTCAGCTGCTCCGCATCAACTTTCTGGCCTGTTTCCCCCAGTGTAACATGAATGAGCTGCTGGGACTCACCTAGCACTGAATGAACTGGGCATGGTGACAACCCTGTCATCCCAGCCCTGGGGAGGTGAAGGCAGAAGACTGGGGTCCAAGGTCATCCTCAGCTATGCAGAAAGTTCCAGGCGAACCATATAAAACTGTGTAGAGTTGCCGTGTCCCAATTTTGAAGATGTGTAGAAATGGGCTGGATGGCTGTGAGGTTCACATCTTTAATCCCAGCACTTGGGAGCAGAGGCAGATGGATCTTGGTGAGATCAAGGCCAGCCTGGTCTACCTAGTGAGTTCTAGGCCAGCTGGGGTTACACAGTAAGATCCTGTCTCAGAAAACAAAAGGACAAAAAATATAGAAATGGCTTGGGCCATGACTATTAGACACTCAGGAAAAGCACAGGTAAAAACCCTCTGATTTATGATGGAGAACCATTTCTAGAAGTTTCTGGGAATTTCTAGAAGTTTCAGAATGTCCCATGCTGACCCTAAGGAATTGCTTTTTCCTCCTGACCCCCAGGTCAAAAATGCTGCTGCAAATGTTCTCAGGGAAACGTGGCTCATCTATAAACACACCAGGCTGGTGAAGAAGCCAGACCAAGCCCGAGTTCGGAGACACCAGCGTAAGTTCCTCCAAGCCATTCATCAGTAAGTCCAACACCTTTGCAGCTCACCTTTGTCTGTGTGCCTAGGAGAGAGAGGGTTTAGGGGGTCTCCTCGGACACGGGCAGCCTCTCAAGTCTCACACACAGCTCCGGTGAACCCGCTTATCCTACAGGCCGGCTGGCCACAGCCAGAAGGAGACTGGGCCTGGGCCTATATCACACATGGCCCTGAGGAATGTTCCAGAATGTTCTAGAAGGTCCGGAAGAGGAAAGTGGGAGGGTGTCAGTTAAGCAGAGATCTTGCTGTGTGAGCCCCTTTGCCCTGAGGGTGATACGGGGAGACATAGGTCCTCCTGCTCTGTCATCCCCCTGAATCCTGCTGCAGTTGTAGAAGTCAGACAGGTTTGAATTTGGACCTAGAAGGACAGGGTTCAGATAGGAATCACAGCACAGTGACACTCAGGAGGGTCATGGCCCCGACAGGGCAGGAGATGACACGTGTGCTTGCACCGTGTGCACACTGTGTGCGTGACCAGGAAAGTGGTCCTGGAAGGTGAGAGGTGTGTTGGGGGAGGTGTAAGTACTGGGTAGTGGCAGTCCTGGGCTTTACGGCGGCACCTGGCCCTGACCCTCAGGGACCCCTGTCTGACTCCACCTCTCTGTGTTTTTTTCTGAACTGTGATGCCGGATATGGAACCTGGGACCCTAAGCTTGCTGGCTCTAGGAGCAGAACTCAGGGCCTTAGAGGCAGGGCGTGTCTCCCTGGGGTGGCTATAGAGCATATCACAGGGATGGCAGGGTCCATCCGCACACCCAGCGGCCAAGGGCATCAAGCCCAATGGACGGGTGCAAAGCCTGCTCCGCCCTGATTTTTGTGGCTTAGTCACTGTGAGCGTTAATTTCCCTCCAAGGGTATTTTCTGGGCAAGTGGCCATGTCCAGGGCCAAGTGCCTGGACAGTGGGGCTGCGGAGGTAAAGGCAGTGACAAGAGGCCTGGCCGGGGCTGCGACATTACTGGATGTCCTCGAAGGGTCAGAGACAGTAGCAGCCCAGGGCCCCCCTGTACGGGTCTGGGAGGCGTGGGGGTGGATGCTGGTGAATGCTCGGTATGTTACTGGGCTGGCATTAAAACTGCATTTCCCCCCTGCCTTTCTGGATCCTGCCAGGGCTCAGAAGTAAGTCTTTGGGGGTGCCGGGAGACCGGGGTGCATGACAGTGAGGAGGGATACACCCAGGCATGTCCCCGGTGGGCAGCAAATATGTCCATCCCCTGGGTCAATCTGGGCCACAAGTTCTTTGAACTGGCCTGATTTGGGCCAGTCTGGCACACACAACTTTCCCACAGCCTGCAGCCCATGCATGTCCAGCAGGGTCACCTTGGGGGTGTCCGCAGAGGACCTCAGCCTCTGCCTCCCCACCACCCCCGCCCCCGCGCCCCACCTGATCAGTCCCCTGTGTCTGTCCCCACAGGCTCCGGAGTGTAAAGATCGAGCAAGGCAAACTGAACGATCAGGCAAATACGCTGGCCGACCTGGCCAAGGTGAGCACGGGGTTGGGCGGGAGGAGAGGGCAGGGGACCAAGGTGACGAGGACTAGGTCCCAGCACTGGCGCAGGACAGACTGGAAAAGGCCAGCGGTTCGCGGGACTCCCAAGTTTAAAGTTAAGATTTATACGCAAGGTATGGCACACAAGCTTGGGGTCCCAGAACCTCCAGAGGCTGAGGCAGCTGGGTCGGGGGAGCCCCCAGAGTCAGACACAGACGGGGTTGCATGGACACCCGGCTTCCAGGATATATTTAGCCCTAATCATAGGGGTCTTGACAGGGGCTCTATATGGAGCCCACCCCCAGCCCTTCACTAGGCAGAGACTGTACCTCTGAACCATGTTCCATCCAGTATTATTTTCTGAAAATATTTTTCTTTAGATTTATTTATTTTTACTTATATATATATATATATATATATATATATATATATATATATATATGTGTGTGTGTGTGCCTGTATGAGTTTACATCCGGCATGTGCAGGTGCCAGAGGAAACCCGAGGGCGTCGGATGTCCTGGAACTAGAGTATAGGCAGTTGTCAGCTGACTCCTGGGTGCTGGGAACCAAACCCAAGTCACCTGCAAGAGCAGTAAGTGTCCTTAACCACTGAGCCATCTCTCCAGTGACAAGTTCTTTCTTTCTTTGTTGTTGTTTGTTTTTTGAGACAGGGTCTCATGTAGCCCAGGCTGACCTAGAATTCACTCTATGGCCAAGGATGGCCTTGAACTCCTGATCCACCCACCGCAGCTTCTAGAGTGAAGGGCGGATTTTACGGCCCAGTCTCAGATCGGCCGTCATTACCATGATACTGAAGGTGCAGATTGCCTCCAGTTCAAGTACAGCTTGAGCTCTGTGAGACTATAACTCTGAATAAATAAAGACATAAATAAGCTAATTCATTAATTAAAAACCTAGAGGGAGCTGGAGAGCCAGCTCAGCAGTTAAGAGAACTGATTGCTCTTGCAGAAGACCCAGGTTTGGCTCCCAGCACCCACATGGTGACTAGCGACCATCCTTAGCTCCAGTTCCAGGGGATCTGGTGCCCTCTCTGGCCTCCGTGGGCATTGCGTGTGTGGGTACACTCACATACATTCAGGCAAAGCATTTACACAATTAACATAAGTAAATTTTTAAAAAGAAAGAAAGAAAGAAAGAAAGAAAGAAAGAAAGAAAGAAAAAAAAAACCACAGGAGCAAAGCTATAGCCTGGCATAGTGGTGCCACCCTTGATCCCAGCCCTCGGAGGCAGAGGTAGGCGGATCGAGATCCGCCTGATCTATATAGAGAGTTCCAGGCCCCTGGGGCTCTGGGAAGACCCTCTTAAAAACAAACAAACAATGTAGAGAGCCCTGCCCTGAGCCCTTGAGACCTGGATGCAGCCCCAGCTGTCTCTAAATGTCCCTCTCTGGCTTCAGGACAAGTGGGGACAGGTTGGGCAAAGTGTGGTGGCTTGAAGGAGAGCAGCTGGGGCGCCAGGAATTCTTTCTTGTTCAGACCCGTCCCAGGAGGCTTATCAGCCCTGCCCCTGTGCTGGGACGTGGCTGTTCCGAGCTGCACAGTGTTTGAGCGCCCCCTGGTGGTGAGCGTGGTGCCTGCAATGGGACCAGGTGCACCTGCACTTACTGGTTGCTGGGCAAGGCCTGCAGGACCACACCCAGCTAACTGCTGTAGCAGAAATCACGGAGATCGTGTCCCCTGCGCTCTGACCCTCATAATGGCCCCTGATCAGTACTCTCGTCAGTCTATCAATTGGAAGAGGCTAGTCTGTGTCCCTCTGTCACTCGCCTGTCTCTCCCGCTGGCAGACACAGAGCATTGCGTTTGAAGTGGTGTCCGAGCTGCATGCACAGCAGGAGGAGCTGGAGGCCCGCCTGGCCGCCCTGGAGAGCCGCCTGGATGCCCTGGGTGCCTCCTTACAGGCCCTGCCCAGCCTCGTCGCCCAAGCCATATGCCCTTTGCCACCACTCCAGCTCAGCTCTGGTCACCCAGCCCTGGCCACCCAGAATCCACCGGGCTGCTGGCTGCCCACCACCCCCTCGGATTGTGGGTGACAGCCCTGCTGGCCACCAGACTCCTAAATCTTGCCCATCAAGTGGTCATGGCCAGCTCCACGCCATCCGGGAAGTCTGGACTTCAGCAAGGCAGGGTGGAGTTGAGCTTAGTGGAACTGGGGTTCATCCTCTTGAGACTGTCCCGGCCGGACCATCGGAGCCTGCGGGCCCCTCAGCTGTCCCCAAGCCCCCGGCAGGCAAGGAAGATGTCACTTCCAAGAAAATCAGGAGGCACCAACTTCCTGTTCAGGTGGCAGAGAAGACCCTGAGCAGCCCCCACAGCAAGTGGATGACCCAGTCTAGGGGTTCCTGGATGGATGGGGGCTTCATTGGGCATGTATTGAGTACCTGCTGCATATGGGGACTGTGGTACAGACTTTTCTTTGGGATCTGCCTGACATAAGATACAGGCAAATGAAAGCTCAGAGAAGTGAAGCCACTTGCCTGGAGCCACAGAGCATGTGATGGATTCCAAATGGGGGTCCTAGGGACCAAACACTTAGGAGGGTCCAGCGACATCCTTTGGGGAAGGTCAGTGGCCAGTCACAGACACAATCAGAATCATAGAGGTCCTTCCAGGCCTTGGACTCCAAGCTTAGGGCACTTGGAAGACACTGGGCCCCTGGCAGGGATGGGTGGACCTAGTCAGTATCCAACCAGGGAGCCCTGGTCCTGGCAGCCTCTGAGAAGTCGTTGGCCAACTGGTCATGTGAGATAGCAGGGCTGAGTGCAGGTTCCCAGGGGACAGGCTTGGACCCCCACACCGAGGAGGTTCTGGAGAGGCACTGCTGGGTGGGCTTGCTCAGTCTGCCACAGTGGGTGTCTCGAAATGTGTGACACGGAAGGTATGGTCAGGACTCAACTCAGCCCCTTCACAGAGTCAGCATGTAGGTGCTCAGTACCTGTTCCCAGCTCCCTCCCTTCTGGAAAGCACGGCCTCACCCCGCCCCTGCTGGGCCAAGGATTAGCTCCTGTCCTTTAGAGGGGACACATAAGTGAGCAGAAGAAATAAACAAGGCCAGGCATGGGGGCAACACGTTTTTATTCCCAGCACTCAGGAGGCCACGGCAGGGGGATTTGTGAGATGGAGGCCAGCCTGGTCTACATAGCTCCAGGCCAGGTGGGCCTCCAGGAAGACGCTGTCTCAAAAAGACCAAACAGTAACACTGAAAAAGAAAGAAAATAAACGAGGCTGGAGGTGATGGATCTGGTGGTGACTTCTGGGTGCGGTGGGGTGGCACGGTGGGTCCTGCACGCCAGGCTGCGCCGAGGTCTGGGGACGCCTCTCGGGCGGGGTGGTCTGGGAACGGCACTAGGTGTGGGTGGGGAAGAAATGAGGGGCCCAGGTCGCCTCGCCAGCGGCCACATCCGTCCCCGCCCCTTCTGAGTCACGCCGTCCTGGAGCAGGAAGTGCGCGTTGGGCGCGGGGCCTCGGCCATGCCGCCCGGTGCGCTGCGCGGCTTCACGCTGGAGCTGCGGGACCCGGGCGCCGCGCTGCGGGGAGGGCAGCGGCTGCGGGGCCGGGTGCTGCTCCAGGCGGCCGCGCCGCTGCGGGTGCGGGCCCTCGTGGTGGCCGCGCGAGGCCGGGCGTCGATCCACTGGCTGGAGGCGCGCAGCGTGGGCGTCCACGCGCTGGCCGGCGACTTCGCCGCAGCGGAGACCTACCTGCGACGCCGGCAGGTGCTCTTCCCAGGTGAGACGGGGCCTGGAGAAGCAGGGGTACCCCACACCCCAAGCTGTAGACACCGAGGAAACTGAGGCAGGAGGATTGCCACAGGCTAGGCTGGACTACACTGTGCACTCCAACGGCAGAAGGGATCCTGTCCCCAGCCAGGGTCCACTGTGGAACCTGACGGTGGACTAGGGCATTTGTTATGGACTCCCAGGGTTTGGGTCCTTGACTGTCAAGGAAATCCCTACCTCAGTGCTATCCAGCACCCTGCCTCAGTTTACCCTGTAGTGTCTGCTGCCCTGAGTCTTTTCCTGGAGTGGCTGGGGAGTCTGGTGATGCTTGTGGGTTGGGGTGGAGTGTCGCCCACCAGAGAGGAGAGAGGGGCTTGGCCAGCTGCAACGCCGTGCATCTTCCGACCGTACCCCCCACCCCCAGCTCTGCAACCTGTCCGGAGCTGATCTGGGGCAGCTGGAGGGAATTCTTGTGCCAGGTCCTACTGTGTGGCAGCAGAGGAGATGTCAGCCTCTCTGCATGTGGGGATGGGGCTGGAAGGGCCCAGCCGGAAGTTTCCTTCCTCTGGGGGCTCAAAGGAAGTATTGAATCACCCAGACTTTCTCTGAGGACTTCCTTAAAACCCCAGGGAGGTGATGGTTGAATTACTGTGGCCCATTACCCACTCTGGGGGAGGGGGTGCCCACAGCCTGTGCTTCCCGGGTCCCTCCCGAACTCAAGGTCTGAGCATCTACCTACTGATCCATCTGAGCCCCGAGACCTCTGTGTTCTCCCATTGAACCTCCTTCCTTCCTGGAGTCCCTTTGAGGTGCCCACACCCTCTAGTCCCTTGCAGCGGCCTCTGACTCCCATGTGGGTTGTGACCGCCGTTGTGTGTGACAGTTTCCTACTGGCTGTTCAGCACCCTGCGAGGTCCCTGGGCTTCAAACCCCAGGCCACAGTAGAAGGTGAATTCGAGCCCCAGCGCGTCTCAGACAGCTTGATGTTCTCCCTGTGGTTCTCTGAGGGAAACTGAGGCCTAGCAAAGGGTCATGTGGTCCCCATACATACTCTGCAGCCCTGAACTCAAGAGGGGACTGAGTGTCCCCTCCACTCAAGTTGGATATGCACACTGATCCACACACCATCCTGTAGCCAAGTCTGACTCCTCCCCGCCTGGCAGAAGTGGAAACAGGCAGAAAGAGGCCGGCCTGTGCCCAAGGTCCCCTAGCCAAGTGGGGTTCCCAGTGTGGAGGGAGGCCTACCCTTCCTTCTCTAACCTTTCCGTAGGCTGAAGACACGGAAGCGGCCTCAGGCCAGGTCCCCAGCCTCAGACCAACATGCTGCCTGTCGTGTCTGTAGGTGGCTTTGGGTTGAGGATTAAGCCTGGTGGCAAAAGCGTGGCACCCCAAAATTCAGCAAAGGAGTTGCAGAGAGTTCCAGGACAGCCTTTGTCACAGGGTGAGGCCCTGTCTCGAAACAAGAAGCAGCCAGACATGGCAACCAACGCCTGTTATTCCAGCCCTAGAGGCTGAGGCAGAAGGATCAGGAATTAAAAGTCAGTCTCCCATTCACAGTGAACTGAAGGCCAGCCTGGTCTACGTCGTGAGTTCCAGGCCAGCGGGGACACAGGGAGACCCTGTCTCAGAATAGACCTACTGGCAGCCTGCCTTCCTGGGTGATTCAGGCTTGGGTCCCCACCTCTGGGCCTCAGTTTCCCTTCGTTACTCTCTGGGACAATGAGACAGACTGTGGCCGCCCTGCGCCCTAGCACCTACTATCATCGCGCCACAACGGGTGTTATTTGGCGGCAGCCTGAGCGAAGCCACGCCCCCACGGTACTATTGGTGGAGTTCCTTCCGGGAGGGAAGGCTTTCTCTGGGGCCTCCTCTCTCTCCCCAGGCTCCAGGCCTAGTCCCTTCCCGGAAGTGGGGCTTTATCTTCAGACCACGCCCCTCGCGGAGCGCAGGGCGGACTTCTAGGGGGCGCGGCTTTCCACCAGGGCGCACTCCTTGTCTCACTATTGGTGGAACCTGTTCCGGGAGGCGCGGCTTCCTCCGGCCCCGCCCCCGCCCTGCGGTATATAAACGGGGAGCCGGCTGCGCGTGTGGGCTGCGGTCTGCGGGTGTACGTTTGAGGGGCTATCCTGACGCGCTCGCGGCCCCTGGCGCTTCCACGTCGCGGGTTCGAGCCCCGGGGCGCCGTGGCAGCGGGTTCGCGGCCCGCACCGCAATGCTGTTCGACAAGGTCCAGGCGTTCGCGGTGCAGCTGGACGGGGCGCGCGCCGGCGCCGAGCCCGTGTTCCGCGGCGGCCAGGCCGTGGCGGGCAGGGTGCTGCTGGAGCTGGCGGGCGCAGCGCGCGTGGGTGCGCTCAGGCTGCGCGCTCGCGGCCGCGCGCACGCGCACTGGACCGAGTCACGCAGCGCGGGCTCCAGCACCGCGTACACGCAGAGCTACAGTGAGCGCGTGGAAGTCGTGAACCACCGCGCCACGCTGCTCGCGCCAGGTACGGGCCGGGGACCCCGAGGGGTGCGGCCCGAGCATGCGACCGTCGGGGCCGCGCGCGCACTGAGCTCGGTGCATTGCTTCTAGATACCGGGGACACCACCACGCTGCCCGCAGGACGCCACGAGTTCCCCTTCAGCTTCCAGCTGCCTCTGTAAGCCCCGGTGCCACCCCAAGTCTGGGCATGGGGGTCCCCCGGACACCCCATTGCGCGTGCCCTCACCAGCCCTATCTCCACCGCAGCTCCCTGGTGACGTCCTTCGAAGGCAAACACGGCAGCGTCCGCTACTCCATAAAGGCCACCCTACACAGGCCTTGGGTCCCTGCGTGGCGGGCCAGGAAGATGTTCACTGTCATTGAACCCGTGGACATCAACTCGCCAGCCCTGCTGGTGAGGAACCGCCTGTGGGGAGGGTGGACCCAGCCGGGTTGCCACAGGTGGCAGAGGAAGTGGAGGAAGGCAAGGTGCTGAGCGTAGAATCCCTGGGAACTTTTGTGTGGCCATGGGCAACTGTCCTGCCCTCTCTGCGCCTCACGCCCGGTCGGCGCACAGCCCGGATTTGCCAGATTTTTCCTTTTTGTTTTGTTTCAATTTGTCATGCCATACTGGCATGTGGGGGTCAGAGGACATTCTTTCTGCCTTTACACTAGGCCTGCCAGGGGATGGACTCGGGTTACTAGACCCGTGCAGCAAGCACCTTTACCCACTGAGCCATCTTGCCAGCCCTGCTGTTTATGGATTTTTTCTTTCTTAAATTTGTTTATTTTTGATTTTGAGACAGGGTCTCCCTATAGTATCAGCTGGCTTGGCACTCACTACGTAGATCAGGCTGGCCAACATCTCTCAGAGATGAGCCTGGCTATTTTGTATTTCTTGAGACAGGATCTCATGTAGCTCAGGCTAGCCTCAAACTATGTAGCCATAATCTTGTGTTCCTCATTCTCCTGCCTCCATTTACCCAGAATTGGGGTGACAGGTGTGTCAGCTTTTGACTTCTTGAGTCAGGGTCTCACTCTGTAAAAGAGATCTTCCTGCCTCGGCCCCCAGACCGCTGGGATTCTAGGCCTGCCTCAGTTACCCAGAGTGGCGCTTGGTGTCCCCGTAGGCCCCGCAGGCTGGAGCCCGGGAGAAGGTGGCAAGGTCCTGGTACTGCACGCGCGGCCTCGTGTCCCTGTCCGCCAAGATCGACCGCAAGGGCTACACGCCAGGTAGCTAGCTGGTGGGGTGGGCAGGACCACAGAGGGGAGCAGGCGGGGGTCGGGAAACTGAGGCAGCTTTCCTGCCGCAGGTGAAGTCATTCCCATCTTCGCGGAGATCGACAACGGTTCCACGCGCCCGGTGCAGCCGCGCGCAGCCCTCGTGCAGACGCAGACCTTCATGGCGCGCGGCGTCCGCAAGCAGAACCGCACCGTGGTGGCCAGCGTGACTGGCGAGCCCGTGAGCCCCGGGCGCTGTGCTCTGTGGCCCGGCCGCGCCCTGCACATCCCGCCCGTGGGTCCGTCTATCCTGCACTGCCGAGTTCTAAGCGTGGACTACTCGCTCAAGGTAGCACAGTCCCCCCACAGTCTCCCAGCCAGGAGAGGACAACCTCATAGAGTGACTGTGCCCATTGCCGCCGCCGCCACTCCCCACAGGTCTGTGTGGACATCCCAGGCTCGTCCAAACTGCTGCTGGAGCTGCCTCTGGTCATTGGCACGGTCCCCCTGCATCCACTAGGCAGTCGCTCGTCCAGCGTGGGCAGTAGAGCCAGCTTCCTGCAGGACTGGGGCCTGTGTGCCCTTCTGGAGCGGCCTGAGGGTGAGCTGAGCACAGCCTGGAAAGGGTGGGGGTAGGTGGACCACGGGACGGCCCCGCCCCTTCCAGCTCTCTTTAGGGCAGAGACTGATCTTAAACCTGTCATCCCAGCACTCTGGAGGCCTAGGCAGAAGTATCAGAAGTGCCAGCCCTGTCAGGTCCTGTTACCTAGCCTCGGGCAAGTGAGGATTAGTCGGGGGAGGTGTTTTCCTACAGCCCCAGGGTGACAGGAGAATAAGGCAGAAAGACTGTGTTCCAGGGCAGCCTGGGCTACATAAAGAGGCCCTGTCTCAAAAACCCAAAATGGGCTAGAGAGCTGGCTCAGCATCTAAGAGCACTGGCTGTGCTCGGAAAGCACCAGAGTTCACTTCCCAGCACCCACATGGAAGCTAACACCTGTCCATAATTCCAGTTCCAAGGGATCCGATGACCTCTTCTCACCTTCACAGGCATTGCACACACGTGACGCACTTACATACATGCAGGTAAACCATCATAAACATATAAATAAATAAAAATTTAAAACAAAACCAGTTTATATGATCAGAGTAAAAATGCATGTGATTCTGGTACTTAGGAGGCTGAGGCAGAAAGATTGCTGCAAATTTGAGACAGACACTGTCTCAAAAAAAAAAAAAAAAAAGGTTCATCAGCGATACTGTCATGGTGGTTCTGGGTCTTCTGGAAAAGCCAGCCTTAGCCCACACAGAAGTCTGGGCCCTGCTCATCGCTCATCTGCCTCTCCCTTCCAGCACCCCCTGCGTACTCGGAGGTGGTGACGGAGGAGGAGGTTGCAGCATGCTCACCCCTCCCGTTCCTGTCAGACCCTGGCCTGAGCTTGGATGGTCCCTATTGGGCCTGTCTGCAGGAGTTCCGGTACCACCCACCACCACTGTACTCTGAGGTAAGTCCCCTGCCACCCCAACCAAAAGGCGGCACATGCCTGTCATCCCAGCCCTTGGGAGTGTGAGGCAGGGGAGATCACAAGATCTGGGCCAGCCTGGGTTATATATCAAGAGCTTGTCTCAAGAATGAGATTAACTCCTTACATACGCTTGGTCCCACACCTGCCTGCTCTTCCCGGGTGGAGGCGGCGGCGGGGTGGTTGGGGTGGCTCACCAGGACTCTGTTTGTCAGGAGGATCCTAACCCACCCTCGGAGGCTGTGAGGCCGAGGTGCAGGACCTGCTGAGTGACGGACACGTGGACACCAGGCCTATAGTTCCTACAGACAACTGCGCAGGCTGCATCACGGAAAGTGAATCTCCGATGAGGCCAAGCACGGTCTGACCTCACACATGACCAAGGAGGAACACTGCTGGAGACCAATTTCTGTGGACTGGGCATCCTCTGGATACTTCCAGTGCCCAGTGCAGTACCTGAGATGGTTCAACCTGCCTATGGGCAGCCAAAGCAGTGCTGGGCCTCCCAGGACTGTGGATAGGTCGAAGGAAGCTGGATGTGGACACTTCCAGTCTCATGGAACCTGAGAGAAGCCAGAGGAGAGGCCAGGAAGGGCATTTCAGCTGAGACTTTGACAAGCAAGTAGGCACAGAGGAAAAACTGAAGGTCAGAGCTGACAGAGTTCCCTACGTCTTAGAGCCGGGGTCTGGATGGGCAGGCGTCTTTGTTGTGGCCATCTTGTGGAGTGCTAGGAGAGAGGGCCCAGGATAGTCACAGGAAGGTCAGTGGGGCAGTCTCAGTTTGGAAGACCTCTGGCCCAAGCCTTGACAGCCTGAGAGCTGCCCGAGCCAGGCACAGACCCACCCTAGAGGCTAAGAATGAAACCATGAGGCCTCACTCGGGCCAGGGTCAGGATGGGCACAGAGGGCCTGGCAGGACGGCCGGATGGGCTGGGTGCTCCCTGAGGCTGATGCCTGTAGCTTGTGGTGGGCAGCTGGGCTAGCGCCGGCTACTGAACCCTGCCATGCTGGGACGGGTCCCACTGGGACACATTTCTGACAGACCTTAAATAATTACCTTTTCTACAATTTCAAACACAATAAAGGTGGAGGAAGAGGGTGAGTTTATGACTTTATTTGCTGACTGCTCTGAGCCCGTCCTTAGGACTGTGACGGCCACTGCCGGGCTTGTTCTGTGTATTTGCTAAATTCATTCACATCACATTGGGTCAGACCTTCCTTTCTTCTCATGGTTCAGTAATATTTCCCTGTATCGGGCTGTATTTTGTCAGCCTGTTTTTTCTAATACTTAATTATTTTTATTTTATGTGTATGACTGTTTTGCTTGCATCTATGTAAGTGCACCATGTGTGTGCAATACCTGCAGAGGACATAAGAGGGTCTTGGGTCCCCTGGAACCAGAGCCACAGACAGTTGTTGGCCGCCATGTGGGTGCTGGGAATCGAACCTGGGTGTTCTTAACTCTGAGCCACCTTTTCAGTTCCTGTCAGTCTGTTTTTTTGATGAACATGTGCTATCTCTACATGCTTCTGTGAGAGGACCACTGTGAACAGGTGTTTGAAAACCTGGAGCTCTTAGGCAGCCCTGGTGGCCTGTGGCTGTGGTCCTTAGAGGAAGCCCAGCTGGCTGAGACGGCCGCTGTGCTGTACCTGGTTTCCGGATCTGCCGCTTAGATGGAAGCTCCGCCCCTCAGACTGAGGTTTCACCCCACACCCAGGTGGGCGAGCCTGAGTTAGCACCTGCTCTGGCAGCCCTCCCTGGAGAAGTGGCTGGTAAAGTTCAGATGAACACCCCAAAATACAGCCAATTGCACAGTACGGTGCCTCTGTTTACAGCCTAACTTTCTCAGTACTGAATGTGCGCCCCAGGACCTGTGCTCATACGTGGTGGAGCCGTACGAGCCAGACCCACAGAGCCCCAGCTCCAGCCAAGGTTCAGTCCATACACTGTTCAGGGGAAGACCCTGGCACAGATCATACATGTGTCCCACTAAACACACAGCCAGGGCCTGGAGAGCCGGCTCCCGGGTTAAGAGCCCTGGCTGCCCTTGCCGAGACTTGTGCTCAGTTCCCAGCACCGTATGGTGGCTAACAACTGTCTGTAACTCCGGTTCCGGGATCCAATGCCGTCTTCTCGCCTCCTGGCCTTCCGCAGGCACACGAACACCTACATACGTGCAGGCAGAACACTCATACACATAAAATAAAAACTAATTGGCATTCTGTTGGGAAATTGGCAGGCCAGACATCATAGGTAAGCAGGGATTCTGGCTCACAGTCCGCAGGATGGGGTTCAGAGCAGTCAGCAATGTCCCTACCACATGGTCCCCCCAAACTGACATTTTCAGGCCAAGTTGGGGTAAGCCCCTGTGGTCTGGGCGAGACACAGGATCCTGGCTTCTGGGTGTGTGATCCTGAGCCGATAATTGAGATGTTTATCCCAACAGGGAACATGCGAGGGTTCTGTGACTGTTCCCTCTGGGGACAAGATGCCCAGTGTCCTCAGAGCGCCTGAGTCAGCAGCAGTGGGCACTGAGCCTCAGTAAAGAGCTTTCAGGCTTTTGGGGGTTCAGATCAGAGACCAGCAGGAAGAGGCCAGCTCGGGAGATCCCTGGGGCTAGGAAGGAGGGCACCAGCGTAGGAAGACAGTCTGTTTCGAGTATAAAATGAACCCCACGCCTCCTCAGACACTCACCACTCGCCACCCACCGTTCCCCTCCCCGTGGCTCAAACACCAAGAGCTTCCTTCCTACTCCAGGGCCTTTGCACTTCCAGAACTATGAGGACACACTCCACTCTCGGCTGCTTTTCACGCCTCGGCCTCGCCTCCTGGACACAGTCATCACTGCCATCACCACCCCACACACATTCCCCCGAGTCTTTTGTCACACTGAAATTCTCACTCAGACCCTCACTTGTTTGTCTGAGACTTGGGGCCCCAGCACAGGGCCCTGCAAGAGGGTTGTGACCTGAATGAATGAAAGTTAGGGCCGGGCTCACCACCCTGCTCCCGGGGCCACTTTGGGTCTGCCTGTCACCTTGCAGAGTCAGAACCTCTGGTCTCTCCCTGCTTCTCTTTGTCTCTCTGGGGTCCTGATTGTCAACATCTCTCACTGGCCTCCAGCCAACCCCGAGCCTCAGGGTGACAGGCAGGCAGGCACCCACTCTTCCCCCGACCCCCACCCCTGCCTTGGTGGCTGGCCCAGCCGGGCAGCTGTTCAGGAATCTCCCAGCCACCAGGCCCTGAGCTGTCTCCCTAGGCACATGCTGTCCAGAGCAGGGAGCCCAGAGGGTGACTGGGAGGGGGACCAAGTCTTGCTGGGCTCTAATTCCAGGACAGTTTGTCCTGGTGACCTGTCCTAGTGGCCTGTCCCAGCCAGTGAAGCCTCCAAATCCTCATAACTCAGGCTCAGATATTCCTGAAGGACACTGGCAGAAGAGCCAGCTCACTGACCCCAGGACCCTACCTTCTACTTGCTCCGTCCTTGTGGGGCTCCCTCCTCCTCACTCCAATTTGTTTTGAGACAGGGTCTCCCTGTAGCCTGAGCTGGCCTTGAACTCTCTGTGTCGCCCAGGCTGACCTCCACCTCACAGAAACTCTCCTGCCTCTGCCTCCAGAGTGCTAGCCTTGAAAGCCTTCTCACCATGCTTGGTGTGTGGTTACTTTTGTTTGCTTTTTAGACATGGTCCCATGTAGCCCAGGCTGTCCTTAAATTCCTGACCCCAGTCTTGATCTCCCAAGGGCTGAGATGACAGGTGTGCACTAGCATACATGGTTTATGTGGTGCTGAGGATAGAGCTCAGGTCTTCTGCATGCTAGGTAAGCACCCTGCCCACCGAGCTACAAGCACCCTGCCCACCAAGCTACAAGTACTCTGCTCCCTGAGCTATAAACACTCTACCCACTGAGCTGCAAGCACTCTGCCCACCGAGCTACAGGCATGATCTGTCCACTTTGTTTATGATGTTTAGGAAAGTCCCCAGAAAGCAAGAGACCAGCCAGTGGCCAAAGAGAAAACAATGACTCAGCCTGTGATGGGCTGCACCAGCTGTAGCCCGTAGGGCATGAGAAGCGCAGCCTGGCAGTGTTGGGGGGGGGAAGCAGTGGATGAGCTTGATCCCCTGTGAGGAAACTGAGGCACAGGGAACAAATGCCTTGTACAAGTCTCCAGTCAAGATGGGGCGGGGACAGGACCCCTAGGCTCTGAGCACAGGGTCTTGGGGAGAGGGTCTGTCCCCTCCCAGTGGGCCCACCCTGGCTCTGCGTAGTCCCATGTGGCCCTCTAGTTAAGTAGAACCTTTTGTGGTCAAGGGCCTGATGGGACTGGCTCTCACTGCCAGACACTGGGGCTCAGCAGGAGCAACACAGACCATCCTTCTCAGAGGGGCTGAGCCACGGGCTGCATCTCAAGGACCCCAGGATGAAGTTAGATAGGGGCACAGACAGTCTGGGCCACAGAGTCAGAGCAGAGCTATGTAAAAAGATGGGGCCTGGAGAGGCCAGGAGCTTCGAGAGGACACCAGGGTTAGAGCTTTGATGGGTGAAGAGGAGTTCGCCAGGGAAGGGTCTTCCGGGCTAGGAATGGGTTTCCTTGGGGTGAGCCTTGGGCCTCGGGCAAGGCACTTCTGGAGGAGGCGGGTCAGAGGTCAGCTCTGGACTCCTGTCTCCCCTGGAGAGTCGAGAAGCTGTGGCCTGTGCAGCAGAGTCAGGGCTGGACTGAGTAGGAAGGTACGTCCACAGCAGCTGACAAGAGCCAGAGACTTCCAGAACAGGGGCTGCTCTCAGCCAGAAAAACAGGAAGCCAGTTCCCCGGGGAGGCCCCAGCTGGGCTTCCTGAGCAGCTTCCACATGATGAGCGGCCCAGGCTCCTGGGCCATGGGCTGCCCAGAGATGTACGTTCTCCTGTCAGCCTGTGGGCCCAGAGCGGGCATGGGTGTCTGGTAGCTATGGTTCCTGGTGAGCCTGGAGACCACGGAGCCAGACAGCATGCTATTCCAGGATGCCTTGCTCCTGTAGGCAAACTTGTACTCACCCTTCAGAACCCCACTTCCGATACCTCTTACCGAGTCTGGCTTGCTCTTTGCTTCCCCTCAGCCCCACCTCTGTCCACCTCTGACTCTTGAACGCTGAGGGGATTTTCAGAGGTGGCTCTCCTATCCAGTGGCTCACAATGTAGCCAGAATTGCCTGAAACTCATGGTTATCCTCCTGCCGCAGCCTCCAAGTGTTGACTGAGGTCTTAGGCGAGTGTGCAGACTGTTTTTAGTTTGCCCAAAGTGTCAAACTTTAAATCATTTTGAGTTGTGGCTAGGAAAACATGATAGGGGGCAGAGGGCTTGCCGGAGGGGCCACCCACAAGTAAAGAACACATCAAAGTAAAGAACTTGTCAAAGCAGCAGCGACAGCCGACACTGTGTGGTCAGCTGGCCCTGATCTGAGAAGCTGGCTGCTGTGGCTCCAGTCGGACAGTGTTTACCAAGTATCCAGTGACAGCAGCTGGTGACCAGAGACAGGCCTGGTAACAAGATGACCAGCTCGGACGCTTTGCAGGCTCTGACCCCAGAACCTTTGCCCATTCCCAGAGCTTTCCAACAACAAGTGAGAAGGGGCTGGGGAGACAGCTCAGTGGGGAACGGCGCGTGCAGCCGAGCCTGACAACCTGAATTTGATCCCTTGGACCCCACGTGGTGGAAGGAGAGAACCAAATCCTGCAGGCTGCCACCTGAGCTCCACATGTGCTCCGGGGCACACGTGCAGTCACATGCAACATAAATAAAAGAAATAATAAAAGTGAGCATGAGGATTACCCTAATTCAGACTGCAGCACATGCACACACATTAATAAGCCAGGCAAGTCCAACCAGACCAACTCATAGGTCCAGGGTCCTCCTGGAGGACTTCTTGGAGGAAGACACTGGATCCGGGCCTGGAGGAGAAGGCTTTTTAGGTACAAGGAAGCCACCAGGTCCCAGGCAGGAAGTACAGCACGTACGAAGATCCTGGGGTCACAGAGGCTGAAGAGGTTTTGGGGGACTGTGTTCCAGCCTCAGTGGTACTCTGCAACCTGCAGGTTTGGCTCTGGACAGAGAAACCACTGAGCACGCACTAAGTACCCTCAAATAAGGAAGAAAAAAAAAGGTCTCATGTTTTGGAAATAAGTGGGTGTCATGTTGGCTGGGGTGTGACATCACTGTGGCTCTTTTTGTTGGAACACAACAACCCGCTAAGGCAGTGGAGCATGGCGATGTTGCTGGGCTGTGTTCAGACCACTTGAACAAACTGACCTTTCTAGAAACACAGAGCAAGGCTGAGGGCACTGACAGCAGGGCCTGTGCCCACACGTGCCTCAGTTTCCTCATCTGTGCTGTGGCGAGGGTGGGCCCTGCCCTGGGCGCCAGGGTGGGTGGTGCTGCCAGAGAGGCACACAGCTCATTCTGTTTGTTTTGAGATAAGATCTCATGTAGCCCAGGCTAGGCTCAAAGTTACTATGTAGCCAAGGTTGACCTTGAACTCCCCCGACCCTTGGTACCCCAGTGCTCACGGGAAAAGTGTGATGCCTTACCTGGTTCTTTGTTCGGGGCTTTAGTTTATGTGGAGACAGGGCCTCCATGTAGCTCTACGTAGACCAGGCTAACTGCAATGTCGCAGAGATCTGCCTGCCTCTGCCTCCTGAGTGCTAGGATTAAATTATTTTTGTCTTTTTTGTAAGAGTCTGACTACAACGGCTCAGGTTGGCCTCACACTTATGGCAATCCTCCTGGCTCAGCCTTGCAAGTTCTCAGACCCAGTTGTGGCCAGCATGCTGGGCTAGGGGTAAAGTAGCCTGGGGCTGGACCGAGCCAGTTTCCTGTCACCTGAGTCGTTTGTGTCTGTTTCAGGCTGACTCAAAGGACCCGAACGGGCTGTGTCTGTGGAGCCTGGCAGGGACAGCTAAACCCTGGTGCCAGCCAGTTCCAGCACAGTCCTGTTGCCGTCACACCGGGTCAGCTGGGTCAGCTTCCGGGACTGCTGCTGTTCTAGAACAGTCTTGAGATGGAGCCCCCAGGCCCGTTGACTAAGGTGTTGCTCCAGTGGTCCAGGTCTCTCCTCCTGTCTCTGTGTGTCTCCACCTCGCTGTCTCCTGGCTCTTCGCTGACTGTCCAGTCCACACCCCTTGCCTGTGGCCTCTGTGTTTGGAATGAGGAATCTCAGGTCCTGGGCAGATGTGGGGACGTGAGGAGAGAGACCTGAGCTGCCAGCAGCAGACAAGCAGGGAGACCGACACAGGGAGAGATGAGGGAGAGCCAGGCAGATGGGGGGTCCTGGGCCTTCAGGAATGGGCTGATGGGAAGCAGAGACCCACAGCCACCGAGCCATAGCTTCCATGGCAGGGACACTGGTGTCTCCCTGGGACCCAGAGGTGGGGCAAAAGTGTGCTTTCATTTGATTTTTCTTTTTTTGCCCTTGTTTTTTCAAAGTGTGCATGTATGAGTATGTATGCATGTGCATCTGTGTGTGTGCATGTGCGTCTGTGTTTGTGCGTGTGTGTGTGTGAAGGCCAGAGCTTAACACCAAAGGTCACTCTCCACACTGTTTATTGAGATAGCTCATGAATCCAGCCTGGGCCGAACCCGGCCTGCTCCGACCTCACCCCCTGTCAGGGTGGCAGGGTCGGAAGTGCGCTACTGTGGATGCCACGGGTCTGTGCTCAGCACCAGCTTCTGCAGCGTCTCACCCACCGAGCCACCTTCCTGGCTCTGTTTGTCTTTTGAAACACGGTCTCGGAGTCCAGGCTGTTCTTGAACTCCTTATATAACCAAACAAGATCTTCTGTACCTCCTAATTCCCCTGCCTCCGCATTCCCGGTGCCAGGCCTCTGGTGCAGCCAGGCAAGCATCGCCACGCCACACCTGGTGTATGCAATGCTGGGGTGGAACCAGGGCTTCGTGAAACGCTAGGCAAGTGCCCTACCCACTGAGCTACAAGCACCCTACCCACTGAGCTACAAGCACCCTACCCACTGAGCTACAAGCACCCTACCCACTGAGCTACAAGCACCCTACCCACTGAGCTACAAGCACCCTACCCACTGAGCTACAAGCACACTACACACTGAGCTACAAGCACCCTACCCACTGAGCAATAAGCACTCTACCCACGGAGCTGCAGGCTCTCTACCAATTGAGCTTCAAGCCCTCTTAGACCTGAGCCCCAGCCCTGGCCGTGGCATGCAGAGTTTGAGGGACAGTGGTGATGGGTGGGTCCTGGACTCAATCTCAGATGTGGATATGATGCTGGTTTTGAGGGTGGGAGGGTGCCTCAGACAAGGGTCAGGGCCAGGTCAGCACTGCAGTGTGGGTCTGGGGCTGGCTGGTGGATCAGCCTGTGCCCCTACCTTCCAGACATGTCTGAAATTTTCCATGACTCCGAAGGGTTCAGAATGACCTTGGCCTTCCCAGAGCTAGCCCCGTGGAGTGTCAAGAGCACAGGGATCCCAGCTCAGTCCCTGGGATGACCATGGAGAATGGCTGGGACAGCCAGACACTATTGAGCACCCGAAGGTCAGCTGGGAGTTCTAGAAAGCCCCTCAGTGGGGAGCCATTTGCCACCTGCCCACGCTGCCTGAGGGGCGACCATGCCGGGAGAGGGAGGCCCGGCTGAAGGGGACTGGCCGGCTGCTGGGCGGTTGGGCGAGCGGACCGGGGGCTTCTGGGTCATTTTGTGAAAGGAGAGGAGGAGGAGGGAGGGGAAGAAGGACTTGCTTCATATTTTTAAATTATATTTTATTTATTTATTTTGTGTGGTGAATGTCAGAGGACAACTTGCTGGAGTTGGTTCTTGCTTATACCATGTGGGCTGTGGGAATTGAATTCAGGTCCTCAGGCTTGGTGGCAGGCTGCTGAGCTATCTCGTTGATCCCAGGCTTGGTCCTTATTCCCAATTGACCAGGAAGCCCATTATCAAACCAGGAAAAATGCCCTTGTTTGTACTCTGGTGTGGAGGCGCAGGCCTTAAATCCCAGGACATGGGAGGCTGAGGCAGGAAGATATCTTTGACTTCCAGACCAGCCTGACCTACAGAGTGAGACCCTGTCTCAAAACAGAAACCAAAGCTTGGCACAGTCTGTCTCAGCACTGGAAGCCTGAGGCAGGAGCATCAGAAATTCAGGGTCAACCTCAGCTACATAGCAGGTTCAAGGCCACAAAGCCATCGAACCTGCAAAAACCGCGACAGCTTTTCTTGGGACTCGGTAAGAGCTCAGCTCTGTCCTAGGAAGAGCACAGCTTGGCGCACAGCAGCTCTGCAGGGCTGGGCGGCCTGACTGGTCCTGCCAGACACAGGCCCCGAGAGAGCCCGTAGCACCCGGTGACACCAGAGATTGCCACAGGGAGGTAGGATGACCCAAGATCACAGAGCCCGCTGCCCACGGACGGCCCTTTCAGAGCTCAGGAATTTTGCCCCAAGGTGGAGACAGTCCTCCGACAGTGGAGGGGGATCTGTTCCACAGAGCGAAGTGGAGGGGGCCCAGGCTCAAAATACGGACCTTGAAGAGAGTGGGCAGAGCGGGGGGTGGGGAAAGATATTAATGTATACAAGTTTACATCCATTAATAATAGAGGGGCTGGAGAGATGCTCAGCGGTTAAGAGCACTGGCCGCTCTTGCAGAGGACTTGGGTTTGGTTCCCAGCACCCACATGGCGGTGAGCAACTATCTAACTCCAGTTCCAGGGGATTCAAAGCCTTCTTCTGGCCTCTTCAGGCATCGCATTTATGTGTTGCACTTATATCTATGCAGGCAAAACACTGACACGTGTAAAATAAAAGTAAATAAATTAAGATTTAAAGAATAGGCAGGCTGGGCGGACGGCTCAGAAAGTCGTGTCCTGGCCACACAAGCACCAGGACATGAACTTGAATCGGAATCATCCGTGTAAGAGCCTGGCCCTGCCTGTGGTCCTGTAACTCAGTGCCAGGGGCAGGGGGAGGCCCAGGGTTCACCAGCCAGTCTGCTTATCTATCTGTGAGCATTGCTTCATCGAGAGAGCGTGTCCCCCAAATCAAGGTGGAGGTGGTGAAAGGGCTCAGTGGGGAAGGGCCCTTGCCGCCAAGCCTGATGACCTGAGTTCAACCCCAGGTAGCGCCCCACATGGTGCAGGGAGACAACCCGCTCCACAGCTGCCTTCTGACCTGTGTACATGTGCCACAGCACGCATGCGCCCCCCAAATAAATGTAATACGGTGAACAGCAGTAGAGGAAACGCTCCAGGAGTAAGCAACACCTTGAAGGTGAGGAAGGTGAACCATAGAGCTGCAGGCTGCATTGGCCACACAGAGCCGCCTGGCTTATGACGATCGGTCTTACAACTTTGTGGGGCGGACTCTGCATCCGGGACTTTTGCTCTAGTTCTGGGCTGGGGATGAGGGGCAGATGAGGGCAGGACCTTTTTGTGTTTTAAGGTTTCTTCTTATTCGTGTGGTATGTTTGTGTGTGTCTGAGCAATGGGTACAGTGCCCACGGGCCAGGGGAGGGCATCAGATCCCCTGGAACTGGAGTTATGGACGGTTGTCAGCTGCCATGTGGGTGCTGGGAATCGAGCCCCTGTCCTCTGCAAGAGCAGACAGTGCTCTTAACCACAGAGCCATCTCTCCAGCCCTAAGAAACCAGATTTTCTCTTACGGTGCTGGTCAGCAGCCACGAGCCACATCCCTCCCACTCCTTTGCCATAAGATCCCGAGGGTGAGGGCTGGTTTCCACCTAGGTAAGCTGGGCTCTGTGTGTTTTCATTTTGCGACACTTTTAACTTAGGGTGGGTTTAGTAGTTGGTCAAAGGCACCATCTTCAACCAATGAAGGGATAGGATGAGACACTCATAAAGAACACCCACCATGAATACAAGAACCTGGAGGCTCAAGTGGAGCCAAAACAGCCGCTCCTCCTACATCAGGGGACCCCAGAGACAAGCAAACATCAGCTTGCTGCCATTTGACTGGTGAAAGCTCTAAATCAACTGCCTTCAGTGTTTCCCAGGTGCTCACTTAGGGTCACCTGAGAGGCTGCTGGGGTGGACCAGTTTTGACTGTTGGAATGCCACCAGGGTTTTGAGGTGTATTAAAGTCCACAAGGCACCACCCCTTGAGTCCCCAAAGAGAAACACACCCCACCCCTTCCTACTCCCAAGCAGGCACAGGTGCGGCCTCCTTGGAGCCTGGGAGCCAGCTGTCACATGGGGCGTAAGGGTCCATGAGTCACGCAAAGAAACGGGTGTGACCCTGAGGGGCTCAACACAGGACTTTTTTTGTCACAGCTTTGGAGGCCAGAAATTGGAGGAAAGGTGTCTGGGTATGTGAGCAGAAGGATATAGAGTTCAGGTCCAGCCTGGGCTACATAGTGAGTTCCGGGTCAGCCTGGGCTTTTGAATACTCTGTGCTAGAGGTGGCTCAGCAGTTAAGACCAGCACTGCTCTTGCAGAGGAGCTGGTTTTGGTCCCCAGCACCTACATGGTAGCTGACAACTGTCTGTAACTCCAGCTCCAAGGGATCTGACGCCCTCTTCTGACTTCTGAGGGCACTGCACGACACGGGTGCACTTACACACATGCAGGCAATGCACTCATACACATAAAAGACTGCGTGCCAAAAGTAAAGACACAGCAATGCACACAGCAGGCCCGGCTGGGAGCTGGCAGGGGCCGAGGGGTGACGGCCTGCCTTTCCAATCTGTGCCCCGTGGAGGCCACTGCATCCCACAAGGTGGCCCAGTGGCCTAGTTCCTCCTGTCACCCAGTGGCAGAGCTAACCTCCCCAGCCACAGGCGGTGTGATCCGGAATTGCAGTCTGCAAACCGATACCCAGCCTGCAGCCCAAGCCACTGGCTTGCGAAACCTGCTGTCACTGTTTCCGCCCTGAGAAAGTCCCCATCAGGCTGGGGGGGAGGGGCAGGCGGAGCAGGTCGGTGGGGACTTTACACGGCTGAGTCTCTCTCTCCATCTGTGACACTCAGAGCCGGGCCTGTGTGAGAGAGAAATGAGCCAAAGACCCGCCCCTCAGGACCCCATGCTGCCCGGGCACCCCCACACGGGCTCACCAGTTCCTGCCCCTTCTCCAGGACCTTTGTTGGGACCCATCCCCCGCCTTCTGCTCAGCCACACCCAGCTTGGGCCCCACCAGCTGCCTGACTCCCAAAGCTACCCTCTGCTTTGTCTGCCTCCATTGTGTGTGACACAAAAACCACCCAACGCCCCTTTTCTTACTCATTCCTTCAGGTGTGCACTGATTAAGCCCTGACTGTATACAGCAGCCAAAGACCACCATGCCCACATTTCAGGCTCCCTTGGTGAGCAGGAAGGAAGCCAGGGAGACAGTAGATGGTACAGGGAGAACAGTCCCAAGTGAAGTACAGCCCATGCAAAGGTCCTGAGGCAGGAAGGAGCAAGCTTGGACTCAGGGGAGCTGGCGGGAGGTTATGGGGAATGGACAGAGAGGGGGTGACAGACAACAAGACCAAACGGCCTTGTGGACTCTGAAGAGCTGAGGAAGGCAGGAACTAAGGGAGAGGCACAGGGGCTAGGCCTCCAGTGTGTCATCCACAGGGGAGTGGAAGGAAGGCCATGCTGCTCCCCAGCCGGGACCAGGTTCTGCTGATGCAGAGGGACGGGGGAGTAAAGAGCCAGTGTAGCGTGGCGCTGCGACCCCAGCTCCTGGGGCACAGGGATCTGCACGGAGAGGACAGGTGGGAAGCTCAGCGACATCCAGGATGCGGAAGAAGGCAGGCTCAGGCTCTTACCGTCTCTGGAACCTTGATGTTATCTCTGTAGTTTTTCTCCCCATTGACAGCCGTGGGTAACTCCCACTCAGCGCGTGAAGGGTCACTTGCTCCCTGCAGCCGCTCGGACCCGGGGACACCCACCCTTTTTATAGGTGGGAAAACTGAGGCTAAGGCAGGGGCAGGGTGGGAACTTAGGGAGCCTCTGACATCCAGCAACTCTAGGCAGTTTCGCTCAGTCCCTGAACTCACGTGGCTGGTGGGGGCCGGGGGTGTGGAGAACAAGACTGTCTGTGGCTCCACCCACTTCGGCCACCTCTGTGTGACTGAGAGACCTGATACCCCAGGACCATGGATCAGAGTGAGATGGAGAGAGAGATCAAGACAGACAGGGAAGGAGACAGAGAGAGAGAGACAAGGCGGCGGGAGGTGACATCACACCTGTCAGGAGCCAGAGCTGCTTGGGAGTTGAGCCCTAGCCCTGCCCTGAGCTCCAGCATGATGGTGGCTGTGGGTGGTGCTCCCATCGGTCTGGCCTGTCATCTCCCACAGACCCTGCTTAAGTGTTAATGTCCCCATTTATGCAACAGGGAAAATGAGGCCTATAGAAGCCCTAGCTGCATAGACTGGCCTGAGCCCCATCTTGGAGAGGTTTGTTGACTGACTGTATAACCTCCTCCAGGCTTCAATTGGAAAGAGCCTCTGAGCCTGGAAGGGAAGCCCTGTCTTTGTCTGGGGTGGTCCCCATGCCCCTCCTCCCGAAGGTCCAGGTCTGGGTCAGCCCAGAGCCTCAGGAGCGTCAGGAGCGGCTCTGAGCTGGGTCAGGGAGGGTTGAACAGTGACCTCCATTAGCAGAGAGCTGGGGGAGACCTGGCCCACCTGCCCCGCCCCGTGGTGGTGGGGACAGTGAGGGGCAGGTGAGGTTTCCCGAAGCCCTGCCATCGTTCCGATCCACCAACCCTGTGATTAAACATTGATGATTCTGGGGAGGAACCCAGGGGAGGCGGGGCTCGTGCCCTGCTGGGCGTAGCGAGGAAAGACCTCAGCAGAAGAGACCAGAGTGATGGCCAAGCCGGTCATCTGAGGCCCAGAATGCCCCGGTGAGGGGCTGGGGTGGGGGCTCAGGGGTCGAGCCCCAGCTAAGGGTGAACAAGGCCCTGAGTTCCATCAGCAGCAAGAAAGGAGTGAGAAAGGAGACCGACCGGTGACCGGAAGAGGGGACAGAACAGCGAGAAGGAAACAAGGAAACGGAAGGAAGCAGGGAGCCAACTGTTTTGGATGGAATGTTCTGGAATTAGACACAGCAGCCTTGCACACTGTGTGAATATGCTGAACGCCACGGAGCTGTGCGCTTTAAAGGAGCCGACTGTGGGGAACTTGAACTCTGCAGCTTAAAGACAAAGTAACAGAAGGGGGCGGGCCCAGGAGGCTTTCTGGAGTGGCCTGCCCGGCGGTGGCCCTGGGCTGCCGTGGCTGATCACCGTCTACAGAATGTTTTCCCCGGAGCCTGTGATAGCCCAGCCCTATCCTGGCTGGAGGGCAGAGGCACACAGCACAGCTATAAGAAAGATGCATTCTGAGGAGCCGGGGCTCGGGGGCTGAGGCAGCTTGATCCTGCTGGAAACCAGTCTCACCTCACCCCAAAACAGAGGTCGAGGAGACAGGCGAGGCAGGGGGTCAGGTGCGTGGTGCGCAATATTTATCCCAGCGGCAGAGGCACGAGGATCTCTGCGAGATTAAGGCCAGCCTGGGCTACATAGGGAGTTCCAGCCCAGCTGGGGCTACACAGAGACCTTGCCTCAAAAAACAAACAATGCCCAAAAAGTGTGGGGGGACGGTATGGAAAATTTTGGATGTCGGGCATCAGACATGGCTGCTCACTTCTCAAAGCTTCTCTCCCTCAGTTGTGGGAAATCCTCCCAGGCACACCAGCATCTTCTGCCCAACTCAGCCTCGCCTCCTCCAGGAAGAGCCCCTATAACTAGCTAGAGGCACATCTGTCACCCAGGCCCTGGCAAGGCTGAGGGAGGAGGACTGGGAGTCTCAGGCTAGCCTGGGCTACAGTGCAATCATGGCAGCCACTTTGCGGGGCCGGCAGGAGAAACCAGCTCTGTTTCTGGACTAGAAGCCTCCATAGGGGAACTGAGGTCTCCATGTGTGGGAGACTTGGACCTCTGGCCTCCCAGCTACAAGCGGGATGTGAGGCTTCTGCGAGAGCCCTCCTCCTGGGGCTGAACCCGGAAAACTTTTACACACGCGCCTCCGCTGCCCCCTGCTGGCCGTGACGTAGTGTGTCAGGCAGTGTGTGCCCCGAAGCACACACTGTACCTCGGGGTTCAGGGCCGGCTGAAGAAGGACTCCGGGGAGGGGACTTCTGGGGAACCGAGAAGCCGTGCCCCCCGCCCAGGTCCGATCTCAGTTCTGAGTGTCTGCCTCCCAGATAGGGTCACGAGAAGCCCAGGCTGGCCTCAAACTGCTTCAGTCCCGAGTGCTGGGAGGACAGACAAGCACCCCCACGGTCCACTTCAGTGTTCAATCACAGAGAAGGGCCATTTGCCAAGTGTTTGACCCTCCAAATGGGAAACCGAGTCTGGGGAGGGCTACATGCCCCAAAGTGTCCAGAACGCTTGTTGCCCACTTTTTATTTTGGCAGCGAGGACAGAGTCCAGCCAGGCCTGGCACACAACACTGGCTCACTCTGCCTCTGTGGCGAGCCCCGACCTCTCTCCACACCCTTGACTACTCCAAACTTCGATCCCCACAGATTTCAGAGTCGATACCTTGGGCCGCCTAGCCCAGGATGTTGTGGTCAGTTTGAGCCTGTAACCAGGTCTCCTCAGACTTCAAAGATCCGGTAAAGTAGGGCCCATCCCTGCACAGAGCATGTCGGCTCACTGGCTGGCCGGAGCAGTTTCCTGTTCCTAGCAGTTTCTAGGGTTCTCATCACAGGTTGTGTGGCAGTTTCTAAGGTTCCCATCACAACTGTGTGGCCACAGGTGTTGGAGGAAGTAGGTCAGAGGTGAAGGCGGTATGCCTCGGTTGGGGGAAGAGAGAGGCTCCAGGTCACTCAGGCCTGGGTTTGAGCCTTGCTCTATGAACACCAGTAAGAAGACACTCAGTAGTCACATCTATATAGGACAGCCATGCTAGACCAGGCATGACCTGCCCAGAGCCCTGGCCCCATGCACAGCCATGGTGGACTAGGTGCTGGGCTCAGGGGATCCGTGAAGAACTGGCTGGGTATGCAATAGCCACCGTGGTGATTGCAATGGTCAGCCCTCCTGCCGGTCAGGCAAGGTGGACGGTCCCTCTTCTCCCTTCCGGGTTCACCAAGGATCGACAAATTTGGGGTCCGGTTGGGTCAGGTCTCCCAGGAGCGGGAATCTCACCCGGGCCAGACTGCCACTCAAACAGTCCTGCTTGCCCAGACCGAGGACTGCAGCCTGCTGCAAGGACGGTTTCAGGTCCTCGACGGGCTCAGGGCAGGCCTGGGCAGGCTCTGTCGGGTCACCTCTGTCCCAGGGCATCTCCACCACCAACATCTCTTGTGGCCACAGCACTTCTGGAGACTCCCCAGGGCCACACCACTGCCAAGTCTAGAGAGGAGGACAGGCCGTGGGCAGGGTCAGGCTGTGGACGCCGCCAGGGCCGTGGGTGGGTCAGGGCCGTGGGTCGGTCGTGTCACAGCTATGGGAAGGCCCAGGGCTGTGGACAGTTCCAGGCTACAGTGGGCCGGGTCAGGCTCCTGCTGAGTTGTCTAAAGTCCTGACCAGCATGAAGAAGGTCCAGCCGGTGACTGTGCACCCGAACTGAAGCTCCAGGTGACAGAGAAGCTGACACCTGTTTTCATAGGTCCTCTGGTCAGTTACAAGGAGGACAGCTGCCCCCAAGAGGGGTCTGGGGTCCCTGGGTCCCCACACCTGGAACCCACCACCTTGAGATTTTTTTCCCCCAGATTCCCCGATCCTTGAAGCCACGCTGAGTTCTGTGTCTATGAGATGACGCCTTCACAGAGGATCCTCAGCTTGTTCGTATATAAAGTTAGAGGGTTGGAGCCCCTGCTCGCCAGGCCTTCAGGGGACTGCAGGGAACGCACGCTCATCCACACCAGCGCAGAACAGACACCACCCCAAGCAAGCGAGAGTCAGAGGTGGAAAAGAAAGGTTTACCTCCTTGCCCTGGATGCCAGGCAACTCCACAGCTGTGCTGGCACAGGGTGTGGGCAGGGGTGGCCACAGATGCCAGGCAGCCCTGGGGACGAAGGATGGCAGATCAAAAAGGTAATTCCAACTCTTCCTTCTCTTCATCTCCATCAGGTCATGGGGATGTGGAATGGACACAGTCCCACACATTCAGGCACAATCCCACTGCCCAGCCCAGCCCGGGCCCTCTGTGTCTGGCTTTCATCCTCTACAAAATGGGGGCAAGTGCCTACTCAAGGCCAGAGGCGCCCTTGTTACTGCCACAGCAAACATGTCGATCGGAGTAATTTGGAGTTACCTGCTCAGGCCATGGTACCCAAGGACACCCAGGAGGAGGACACTGGCGAAGCTCCCCAGACAGGCAAAGATGATGGACAGGCCGGAAATCTGGACCTCTGGTGGCAAGGGTTTGAGGGGAACCCGAGTTCAGGGAGGGGCACCCCATTTCTTCCTCCCCACTCCCTGGCCGCAAAGCCACCTGCCTGGGGGACGCACAGCCGCAGGGGCAGAGAAAGCAGAGAAGCTTCCTGGAGGGGTAAGCCTTAGAACGGGGCTTTGAGGGTGAGTAAGAGTTTGACGAGTGGGCCCCGCAGGCCCCGCAGGCCCCGTCACACTCTTCTGAGGCCCATGGGAAGCCACACCAGAAAAAACGGGGCAGGGAGGGCTATGGGAGTCCTTAGGGGTGTGAGGTGCACTGCATGCTGTGTAGACAGCTGGCCCTGCCCGTCCACTCACCGAAGCGGAAGCTCTGCGGCTGGCTCCAGGCCCCCAGGAGCCACCCGGTGTCGGCCCGAACCTGAATCCTGTACAGCACTCCGGTCCGCAGTCCGCGAAGAGTCACTTGGGTCTCCGTGGGCGGCAGGAGCCTCTCTGCTGGGAGGAGGCACTGTGGGTCATTGAACCCTTCACCACCCAAAGTCGAGGTTCAGCCCGCGGGATGCGCCTGGCCCTGGGAGCCGTGCTCGTTGGCCCCACTCTGGGCTTGGGGTTAAGCCCTCCGGACCTGGAGCTAAGGCCTCTTTCCTTAAACCCAGAACACCTTAGGGTTGTTTGCAAGAATATTTCTCGTGAGGGACTGGAGAGAGATGGCTGCTTCTGAAGAGGACTCACAGAAGTCTCCTCTGACCTCTGCTCCTGAGCCCTGGCACAGGGACATGCCTCTGCCCCACACATACAAAATAAATTTTAATGTGATTAAAAGATTTTTAAAATACTAAGGTTGAGCCCAGTTTTCTTATTTTAAAGTTGGGAAAACTGAAACAGAGAGGGCCAGCGATGTGTCCAGAGTCACACAGCAAAATGGAACCGAGACGTCCGTCCTCCGGAGCCAGCCTGGCTTGCCCGCACCTGACACCAGCGCACTGTCCTCAGCCTCCCAGCGCACGACGTATCGTTTCAGGACCCGCGGACAGGTGCTCAGCTGGGACGGCGTCCACTCCACCGACACCGAATCTCCGCTGTGGTTTTTCACCGAGACTCGCTGCGGCGTCCCTGCCACCGAGGCTGTAATCCACACAGTGCTGGGTCACTGCAGGGCACCTTCGAGAGGTGCTGGAGGGAACCCAGGAGCACTACGGCTGGGTACAGTGCCCACGGGCTGCACAGGGCCCCGCTAGGTGGGCACGGGCACTACAGGGAGGTACGAGCCACACGGTGTGATGACAGACCCCACGGACAGATACCCAGCACGGGGCCCACGGAGTGGGTATGGACCCCACCTGGGGACACTTGAACGGCTACACACCGTACCAGAGGCTGTGCACAGACGGGGCTGCAGCCTACCCGCTCTGAGCTCCAGGTGCTGGTAGAATAGGAGGCCTCGCCCACTGAGCTGACCACACCCATCGCCGTGCCCCCCCACCTATTTGGCCACGCGGGCCGACTTGGCCACACCCACCGCCGTGGCCACATCCACCTACCTGGTCCCATCCACCAACTTGGTCCCACCCACCTACTTGGTCACACCCACCTACCTGGTCGCCCCCACCTCTGTGGCCCCCCGCACCTATTTGGCCACATGGGCCGACTTGGCCACACCCACCGCCGTGGCCACATCCACTTACCTGGCCCCACCCACCAACTTGGCCACACCCACCGCCGTGGCCACATCCACCTACCTGGTCGCACCCACCAACTTGGTCCCACCTACCCTACCTACTTGGCCACACCCACTGCCGTCCATGGCCCTATCCACATCCCTGGTTCAGCTCACGAAACTGTCTCCAGTCAAAACCACCGCTCTGCCCAATCCCCAGCTTCTCACGCAGGTCCGGCTCCGCCCACAGCAATGCTGCCAGTAGATGCCCCCTGGCTGTTGGGGAGACAAAGCCTGAGCCACTCACCATTGCCCGCAAAGTAGTAACCGGACTGGACGGTCGACCAGAAGGTGAGCTTATCCGGGCGCGAGGAGGCGAAGACGGCGATGCGGTAGCAACCCTCCTGCACGGCCCCGGGTTCCGGGCTCCAGGTGGGAGCTGCTGAAAAGACCCGCAATGGCCAGGCCACTGAACAAGGGCCATGCTTTCTCATAGGAGCTCGGAAAGCTCCTACTCCTGCTTCAAAGCCCTGCACTGTAGTCCCTTCCGGACCCCTTATCACTGCTCCAAGCCTTACTCCATGGGCAGGGAGTGTCTGTGTCCAGCTCTGCAGCCTCCGGTTAGGGAACCTCTGAGACCACCAAAAGTGCGTCCCGGACACCAGGGGCTGCAGCCCAAGTCAAGACATCGCTGCCATCTGGCTCTTCTTTCCTCCCCAAACCTCATTCACTCCCACAAACAGACTGTGGAATGCCACCTTCGAAGGAGGGGCGGCTATTAACAAACACACGGGTGTGACACACATTATCCACTGGGGTGTGACCAGCTCAGGGCTACCCAGGAATCCGGTTCAGGCCATAGATCTGTGAGATCCACGGCTGAGTGACTCCGGGAGACGGGACACTTTCCCTGAGCATCAGACAGGGTGTAGGAGCAGGCTTGGCATTTTCAAGAGTGAACCGAAGGAGACGCACGCATCTGGGCTGGGTCGCTGTCATCTGGTGCAATCAGAGTGCAGCTGGCAAGGCTCCTGTCTTGGCTATCCGGCTGCCACTCAACGCAGTGGGTGGTGCCTGGAGCCCCGGCTGCCCGATGCAGGGATGTCTTGTTGTCTTCCAGACTGATGTTCAGAGTTTCCATCCCTAGAAGGAGCACAGGGTATCACACAGTGGACGGGGGCCACAGACGTGTGTGCTGTAATCTCAGACAGACAGTACATGCAACTCTAGGGAGAGCAACTCTCATTACTAAGCACTGAGTATGAGAGTCTGGGGGTAAACACCTCATAGACACTACCTGGGAGCAACGTGGGACCCTGCTGCCCATTTTACATATGCAAAAACTGAGACTCGGAGAGGGACAGTCACCAGCCTACGCCTGCCCAGCAGAGCCATGACCCAACCAGGCCAGAGCCAACAGACCCTCTGTGTGCCATTCTGTCACAGCACTGTGGGGCAGGTGCTGGGTACACAGGAGCCCAGTTTAAAGACAGTCCAAAAAGCTAACAAGACTAAAAAGGTTCTGTTCCTGAAGCCAGACATGATGGCACAAGCCAGCCCTGTCTCCATAGTGAGGTCCAGGCCAGCCGGGGCTACAGGGAGACCCTTCTCAAAAACAAAACAAGCAGACAAAAAAGGTTCTGTTCTTTTCAGTAGGGTCCCACTATACGGACTAGAAGTTGAAATATTTCTGTCTTAGCCTCTCGGGTGCCGGAATGACAGGTGTGCTCAAGGACAGGTGTCAGTTTGGCTAAATAAAAATGTTCCTGGAAATCAGATTAAAGGCGGTGCACGCCTTTAATCTCAGCATTTGGGAAGCAGAGGCAGGAGGATCTCTGGGAGATAGAGGCCAGTCTGGTCCACATAGTGAGTTCTAAGCCAGCTGGGGCTACAGGGAGACAATGCCCCCCAGAAAAGTTTACAGGGACCTAGGGAGCTGGCACAGCAGTTACGAGCACTTGCTGCTCTTGCAGAGGACCGGAGTTTGGTTCCCAGCACCCCCATCAGGCAGCTCACAGCCACCTGTAACTCCAGCTCCAGGGGATCCAGTGCCTCTGGCTTCCAAGGATTCTGTGCACACAGACACAAAATTAAAAACAAAGTAAATATTGTTTTTCAAAGAATTTTGTAAATATTCTACAGTGGGCGGCAAGGTGGCTCAGTGGGTGAAGGTCCCTGTAGGCCTGAGATGGAGTCCCAGGACCCACGTGGTGAAAGGAGCGTACAGACTCCTGCAGGTTGTCCTCTGACCTCCACGTGTGTGCCACGGCAAACACACAAAGAAAAAATAAAAATGTAGACTTTGTAATGTTCTAGAATAGTCTAGGTGGTGCATGATATTTTAAACGGACTCAATGATGCAAACTGCTCCCTTTATTTATTTTTTGGTTTATTTGTGTGTGTGTGTGTGTGTGTGTGTGTGTGTTGTTGTTGTTGTTGTTGTTTGTTCATTTGTTTTGAGACAGGGTCTCCCGGTAGCCCCAGTTGGCCTGGAACTTGATATGTAGACCAGGCTGGCCTCAAACACAGAGATCAACCTGCCTCTGCTTCCTGAGTGCTGGGATTCAAGGCATGTGCCACCAGGTTGGGTGGTAACTGAATTTTAGACACCACCTTGTTTTGTGGTTGTTTTGTACAGCTGGGGCAGAACCCCCAGCTTTGTGAGTGCTCGGTTGAAACCCTGGGCGGGCATATGCTCCCTGATCCAGCCCACCCCGTGCCCGAGGCACCTGGGAGCTCCTGGGCCGGAAGGTGCCAGGTCTGGATGGGGCGTCGGCCGAAGCGTGTCCGGGCGACTACAACCAGGCTGTAGGCAGCCCCAGAAAGGTGCAGCGTCTTGCCCAATTTCACAGCCCTTGAGGTCTGGGACTGGCAGAGGCAGGACAGCATGTTCACACGCACCAAGTGTGTCACCTGCCCACCCGGCGAGACGCCCTCACAGCCCTCTGGAAGGTCAGGTTGCAGGGACTGTGAAGTGGGAGACAAGGGTGGGAAACGGGGCACAGCTGGGAGAGCCACACCTGACACTGCCCTCCACTGCTCACACACACTCTATGGCTCCCCGTTATCCTCAGAGTGAGGGTCTCATGTAGCCCAGGCTGGCCTCTAACTCACTGTGTAGCTTAAACTCCTGATTCTCCCATCTCGGCCTTCCCAGGGCTGGGTGACAGGTGAGCACCGCCACACGCAGCGATCCTCTAGAATTATACCCACTACCACCCCAACATCTCATCTCCGTGTCTTTCTGGGCCCCTCGGCCTCCTGTTCCCACCCTCTACCCACAGGCCAGGATGGTCCAGTCACCTGCCCCTGCACGGTCAGCCTCCGCCTCCCATCCTGGCCCAGTGGCTCCACCAGGAACTTAATCTCGGGCTGGGGGAGGGTTTCTGTAGGATACCAGAGACACAGTCCCTGAAGCTGTCAGCTCCCCAGGCAGGAGGCTTTGGGTTTGCCCTGGAGGCGTGACCTGAGGATCCAACCTCACAGAGTGCACCAAGCCAAGCGGTCTGGAGGAATCCCCCCCACCCCTCCTCCTTTAGAGACAAGGTCTGGCTATGGAGCTCACGCTGACCTCAAACACGCAGCCCTCCCCGCTTGGTCCTTGCAGTGCTGGGCTGACTCAGGATGACTGTCCTGCGCCAGCCCGTGGTGGCTGTGGGGCCCAGGGTCCTCTCACCGGGTGGGATGCACACAGGGCTGCTCCAGTTACTCCAGGGCCCTCCTGGGGCCCCTGAAGGGAGCCGGCTCCGGCGCCGGACCTGGAACTTCTGGGCCACATCCATCTCCAGAGGGAAGACGCAGGACTCTGAGCAGAGGCAGGGTGTCCATCAGACTGCTGTGGCTGCAGAGGCCACACCCAGGTCACCCAGTGAGCACTCGAGTGCTGATCTCTGTACGGAGCCACTGGGACCTGTCCCTGGGCCCTCCTCCACCCAGGTTTGTTCCTTCCCTGGATTGCAGTTCCCCTCGGCCCTTTGATGGTGACCACCAGGGTCACCTCCCACTCCTTGCTTATCATTACGTGCAACGGGAAGAAACCCCACACTGAACCACAAGGGTAGGGTGACAGGCCCTACATGCAGTAGGTGTTCCATTAATGCTTACAGTAACTGCTACCATGATTGCTCTTAGTCTCACCGAAGTCAGAAACATTCTGGGGTCCACAGTCACCCTAGAAAGAGACGGAGTTTATAGACTCGTTTATACTTGATGGCACCAGAAAATGAGCTGTCTGAAGTTTCCTTTCTTTCTTTTTGAGACAGGATTAAACTAGTAGCTGAGGCTGGCTCAGAGCCTGTGGGTCTCCTTCCATGTGCTGGTGTGTGTGATACTACACCTCCCTCCTCTGAGCCATCTCGGGACTATTTATCTGAGGGGCAACTGAGGTTCTGATAGGATCACAGGATTGGGGGGATGGTGGGGCAGAGAGGAATGAATGAGGTGGGGACTGAATTCGTGAATGGATGGGGGAGGGAGGGAGGGAGGCAGGACGGAGGCCGGGGGGAGGAGGACCAAGGAGGCCGCTGTCTCCGAGGAGCACGGGCTCTGGAGATGGGGACGCTGACGGGACTGGGGAGAACCTGAAAGACAAACTCACCGACTTCCAGGAGCCTCCGGGAGCGTGCTGCCGGAACTGCACCTCCGCACCAGGCTGTGGAGGCCTCCACATCATCTGGACTTGACCGTCAAACCGGGACACATTGATGTCTCCCAGGGGAGGGTCAAGCTTCACTGGAGACAGAGGGGAGGGGAGGGGCGGCCCACATGTCCGTGACTTGATGGGTCCAGATATTATAAAAGGTTTTCCCAGAGTTCCCATGACTGAGAGTGGGCACGCTGCAGGCTAGGACCGACACGCAGCCATTCAGAGTCAGGGAGGAGGTCTCACGGTAGTGCAGTCTGGCCTTGAACTCCTGATGCCCCTCTCTCAGCTTCCTGAGTGCTGGGATGACAGGTAACACCACTGCACCCAATTTACGTGGTGCTGGTGCTGGAAGCCAAGGCCTCAGGCGTGCCAGCCAAGCCCGCTATCACCGGGCCCAAGCCCCGTGATTTAAAAAACATACTTCAGTGTTACACACTGATGACATGGCTTAGCCATGGAAACCCTGCCGGGAACCCCCCAGTGAGGGGCTGGAGGCGTGCTCAGAGGCAGAGCCTGCAGAAGGCATTAGGTTCTCCCCACAACTCAGTCTCCTCCACACAGAAATCTTGTCCTGCAGTATTCTTTCCACTGACTAGTGACTCTTGAGGTGCTAAGATTCATTTCCTGCCTGTGGGGAGCTCACTGGGCCTCTCTTAGGCCTCTCACTAGCCTGACCACATCCCTCCTCGAGCCTGCCCACAACCCACGCACAGGGCTAAACCCGAAATCTGCTAATGACATGTTGAGTCTTGAAAACACACTTCAGTACACAAGAGGGCCTCAGAGAATTATCGGGATCACCGCATCACCAGAAGACTCCGGAGAGTTTAGCATTTCTGAGGGTCAAGACAGACTGCCCGTGGCAGTGGCTGGTGGGGCGGGCAGGGTCCAGCCCCTCACCCTTGGCCTGGAAGTTTCCAGGGTCTAGGCTCAGGAACTGGGGATCTTCGACGGGGACAGAGGGAAAGTGAGGACAGAGTGCTAACCCCAGCTGATCAACTGCAGGGTTATCTCCGGTGACTTCATGGTCCAATTTGCCCCCCGAGACTCCACCCAGAGAGTCATGTTGGAGAGCACCTGGACACCATCCTGCTCAGAGAACTGCACCGAAAGAGAGGAGCCCGCAGCAAAGCAGCAGCAGTGTCCGGTCCTGAGGCTGCAGGGAGAGGGATGGGGAGAGGCAGGGTGGAGGTCTCAGGGGGTGGAGGGATGGAAGGATGGTGGATGTGTGGATGGGTGGATGGGTGGGTGGATGGGTAGATGGATGTGTGGATGGGTGGATGGATGGATGGATGAGTGGATGGTGGGTGGATGGATGTGTGGATGGGTGGGTGGATGTGTGGATGGGTGGATGAGTGGGTGGGTGAAATCACAAATGCAATTTTGACAATAAAGGGGAGACAGGAAAATGTCCTCTCAATCCTGTGATTACTGCCCACATTCACGCTCATCTCCTCTCTAGGATGGTATTCAGAACCGCTTAAGGAATCATGTCCTGAGTAAGGTCCCTCGGGCATCTTGAGTGTGGGGTTGGAGGTTGGTGATGAGTTGTGGGGAGTCCTTACCAGCCCCTCAGGAAGTGGGTGACCCCATTTGTAGGCCCATTGTATTGCCAGGAGCACTCGTAGACACCTGTGCTGGAGACCTGGTAGCAACTAAGGTTCCTGGGGCCAGAGGAGGAACCTGGAAGAGAGTTATAATGTCTGAGAACTGGAGTCATCTACACCCGTCCCCAACAGGAACACTCGGTGACCCTTGAATCCCAGCACTTGTGTGGCCCAGACAGGTGGATCTCTGTGATATTGAGGCCAGCCTCGTCTACATGATGACTTCCAGACCAGCTTTGGCTACAGGGAAAGCCTGTCCCAAAAAGACCAGGAGAAGGAAGAGGAGGAGGAGGAGGAGGAGGAGGAGGCTCAGTGATGGAACGTCTCGCAGCACCCCTCTGTCCACACCTCCCCCATTCTCTTCTAGGTGCTGCCAGCTCCCCTTCCCAACCCCCCAGCCCCACCCCTTTCTGGACCTCAAACTCTCTGCACCAACCCCCACCTCAGGGTCTTTGGGCATGTGGGTTCTACACTGCTCCCCGATTTGTTTTTCAGTGTTGAGTATTGAACTTTGGCCCAGCACGAGCACAGAGGCTCTCCAGGGGAAGGCGCACATTGCAACCCTGAACACTGTGTTTTGAAGCTCATGTAGCCCAGGTTGGCCTGCCTTACTATATACCCAAGGATGGCCATGAACTCCCGATGCTTCTGCCTCCGCCTCCCCAGTGCTGGAGTGACAGGTCTATACTACATGGTGGTGACTTTTTTCAAGTGAAATAGCAGCTGCCAGGCTGGCCCTGTGGCAGTGCCTGTGAGATTCATCAGCGATTATGAGTGTCCCCACTCAGGAAGGAGTGTGACTGCTAAGCAAGTGATTGTCCCGAATCCTGACCAGGCTGAATGACGGGGGCGTTAGCCCTGGCACGCTGCCACATGGGAGGCGGGGGCCAGTTGTGACACCGTGCCCAAAATGAATGGTTGGAGCTGGTGGGGTGCTGGAGGGCCTGACGGGGGCGGAAGGATGAGGCGGTGGATCCGGGATACACGCTCAGGCAGGGCCTGCTGTGCCTCTTGGGCCGGGGAGGGGCTGTCAGACCTGAGTCTCCATCCAGATGGGGTGGCTCCGCAAAGCAGGGACTGCAGGCTGTGCAGAAAGACAGAGAGAGACACCTCTGCTCAGTGCAAGTAAGCCTGGGAGTGCTCAGCCCCACACCTGCCTGCCACCCCCCACCATCCGCCATCCACTCACCCACCCATCTGCCCACCATCTGCCATCCACCATCCGCCATCCACCCATCCACCTACCCCATCCATCTATCCACTCATCCATCCACCACCTGCCCATCCACCCACCCATTTGTTCACCCATCTACCCTCCGACCCGACCCGCCGTCTTCTCCTTGTGCCCCACCCTCCAGCTCCCACAGGCTATCAGACCCCCACCCCACCCCATCCCAAGCCACACTCATGATTTGTCCATGATTCCTAAAGCACAGAGCAATGAGAAGGTTCCGGAAGGAGAACCCAGCAGGTAGGCTGTGCCCTAGAGTGCTGAGCTGGTGTGCGAGGCTGGGGGTCAACCTCAATAGCCGCCAGTGGCTCGCAGTCAGGAGTATCACAGTCCTCAGGACGTGGTGACATCCCCCGGCCAGACTTCACTCTACTGCTTGGGGCACCAGTGTGTGGCCAGAATGGCCCTTGATGTGAGTGGAGGGCACCCCTCGGGGCACCGCCCTAACCTCGTGCACGTGGGAATTCTGGGGGACAATCTGGCCTCCTGGACTCTGTGCTGTGGTGGCTGGTTGTGGGTCTCTCTGTCCTTCGTCTTCTCTCTGGTGACACATCCCAGCTCACAGCCCGACCCACTCTATCCCTCCTCCATTCTGACTCCTCAGAGGGTGACCCTCCGCAGGAACCTGGGGTTCTGCTCTCTACTGTGAGTTCTGTGGCATACGTGGCCCTGAAGGTCCATCATCCTTTTGGTGTGGCAGTGCTGGTCTCTGTCCTTGGTACGTTCCCATTCCCTTCCTCAAGCCAAAATGAAGAGCCAGCAAGTTGCAGCTCCCTGACTTACAGAGGACACAGTCTGCACAGAGAGGCATAGAATTTACCCAGCGTCACACAGCAGCCATGGTGGAGCTGCAGTTCCCATGGAAACCTAAGCTCCACAGGCTCCCAGCCTGGTCCAGAAAGCAGACCGGAATCGCCTGTTCCTGTGCCATACCTGTGCAAACCCTGCTGTTGCTAGGGGTATGTGTAGCTTGCAGTGTTACAAATGTCTATGGTTTCTTTAACTTTTTCTTTCAACTAACACATGGGAATCATTCAGGCTCCACCATAGAAGAGAAAATCAAACTGGAAGACAGCCAAGGGAAACCCGGAAGCTCTGACCACTGAGACCCCATTAACAGAAAGACAGAGCAATGGAGCTGGTCCCAGACCTAGAGTTCACAGCCCTCTATAGACCCTTCCCAGGAGATGCAGGGCTGGGACACGTGGGGACTCACCACCCAGCTGGACCAGCAGGACGAGGACGCAGAGGTGCCCGAAGGTCCCTGGCAGCCCCATTGGATCCACGAGGAGCCCTGAGGCCCCAGGGGAACTCTTGTATCACCAAAGAGCCCCAGCTGCCGTGTCACCTCCCGGAACAGACTGTGCGGAGAAGGGAGGGTGACACAATCAAAAGAGGGGAGGAGAAAAGAAACGGAAAAGAAAAATGTCACGTTCTCCTAGGGTCAGTCAAAATGAAAGAGAAAGCCAGGAGGTCAGTGTGGAGGAGGCAGCCTCACCACCGCCACAGACTTACCTCAGGGTAGGTCAGGCCTCAGTCTGGAGATCTCTTGGGGGTGGGGAGTTCCTTCCTTCCTTCCTTCCTTCCTTCCTTCCTTCCTTCCTCCCTCCCTCCCTCCCTCCCTTCCTTCCTTCCTGGCTTCAAATTTGCTGTACAGCTGAGGGTGGCCTCCTGAGTGCAGACTGGCATGTACCATCAGGCCTGGTTTCTGTGGTGCTGTGGATGGAAGCCAGGTCATCCTGCATGCTGACTAACTGAACTATAAGCACTCCACCAAATGAGCCACAGGCACATTATCAACTGAGCCCCAGTTGAATTTTTAAAACTTTATTGTTTCTAGCACTTGGCAGACGAAGGCAGGGGGATGGTCATGAGTTATGGAAGCCTATCTATGTAGAGAAACTGTTTCAAAAAAATAAAAATGCGGAGAAGTGGTTTTAGGCAGTATAACTTTGTCTCCAAGGAAAGAAGTCGGAGTTCCAGAGCCCTGAGGGAGACATACTATCCTGGGAGGGCTGGGTGGCTGGGGAAGCTGAGAGCAGTCTGTCCAAGCCCAGCATTGGTGGCTTGGAGATCGGCCCCTCCTCTGAGAAGTCCGGTCCCAGGGCAACTGGGCTGATTGGGGTCAAATGCCCTGAAGGTGATGAGGTCAGCGCCTGAGGACAAAGAGGCTGTGTCCTGGCGCTGGCGCAGTGACACCCAGGCCCCGTGACCCTGCACAGACAGACTCCAGTGGCACAGGAAGGGGGAGGGGATGGAGAGGCAGGGGAGGGGTAGAGACACAGAGAGGGGGACAGACAGATGAGGGACGAGACTCAGGCCAGCAGAGGACACAGGCCTGTGACCCCAGCACTCAGGAGGCCGAGGCAGGCGTTCCGGGCTGCCGAGGCTGCAGGGAAGATGGTGGCAGATTAGGCACATTTGAGAAGCCCCTGATGTCCCAGGACAGCCCTTGTTCACAGACAGACTTGGCCGGTTTCACACAGGGGGATCTGTCCAGGGGCCCCAAGCCGGAGACAGAGATGGATTCACAGTACCAGTGGGGTCGAGCTCAGGCTCTCGAGAGCCTTCCTCTTCTCTGCCAAGGTGGTTGCTCCTGCCTTAGTTTCCCCGGCAGGTTACAGATGGAGGGCTTGGCCGGTAACGGTTGTGCTCCAGTCTCTGGAGTGCTCATTGGTCGAGGGTGGTGCCCCCCAGTGGCTGCAGTGGCCTCCTCTGCCAGCGCAGAGTGAGGGTCCTGCCTGGGCAGGCCTCTGGGCACTAGACAGCCACAGAGGTGTGAGAGGGCGCGCGCCCAGCGTGTCACAAGGCGGCTCCCCGAGCCCGTCCCTGCCACGACTTTTCCAGGGCCACCTTGGGCCCCCCTGCCTTCGCCCCCAGCCTCTGCCGACTCAGCCCATCCTGTCCCTCCGGCTGCCTGCAAGACTGTCGAGACAAGCTCCTGGGCGCCCCACTTTCAGAAACACCGCTGGCTGGGAGTGGGGGCAGCAGGAAGGAACTGGTCACAGGCCCGGAAACCGCGCCAGAAGAAATTGCTGAATGTCCTCACCCCATGGCTGGGGGGAGGGGGATGGGGGCCCGGGGAGGGTGGGGGGGCACCACACGACGGGGGGCGGGGGAATGGACGCAGCCTCCCTTCCTGTGCCTGACACCCCACACCCCAAAGAGCCCATAAAGAAGGTGGGGAGGATAAATGGGGGGCTGGGAAGACAAGCCACCCCTTCATTCCGCCTCTGGCTGCCCACACCGTTTGTCAATGAGAGCATGAAAAAAATTTTGATTAGTATTTATTTACAGTTGGGCGAGGTGGTGCATGCTTTTAATCCCAGCATTCTGGAGGCAGAGGCGGGTCATCTCTGTGAGTTCACAGGCCAGCCTGGTCTGCGTAGCGAGTTCCAGATCATCCAGGGCTACAGGGAGACCCTGTCTCAAAAAAACAAAACAAACCCTAAATAAATAATAATATTCATTTACGGGTATGAGTGTTTTGCCGGCATGTATGTGAGTGCATGGTGTGCATGCGATGCCCTAAGAGGCCAGAGGAGCCTGTAGGATCTCCTGGGAACTGAAGTTACAAGGTTGTTAGCTGTCATTGGGAATCGAACCCATGCAAGAGCAGGCAGTGCTCTTAACCACTGAGTTATCTCTCCAGCTCCTGTTCTTAGTTTTTTGAGACAGTGTTTCTGGTAGCCCAGGCTGGCCTAGAACTCCCTGTATAGCTGAAGCTGACCTTTAACTTCTGCTGCACCACAGATGTGGCGCTCAGTGTAGGCAGAAGGAATACTCATAGGAGGACATGGGCCCCAGAATCCACGGAGTAACCGACACACAGGCCCACATTCACTTACGTACAATAGCTAGTCCCTAGACAGAGCCCACACATGGTTTAACTAGTATTCGTTCCCAGAGGCAAGGGCTTAGCATAACCTCATCCTGCTTTCTGCAGGGCCCTAAGCAGGCAGTCGACTGCAGATTTATTCATTGTTTGTTGACATTCAGTTTAACTGGGTAGATGCTTTGGGAAGCAACCTGGCAGTTTGTCATCATGTAAAAACAGAGCTAACATATGGCCCTGAAAGTCCACATGCAGGTACACACCCAAGACAACTGAAAACATATGTCACAAAAGAAATTCTTTACACTTGAACATTCACAGCAGTTATCTTGGAATAGCTAAAAAACAAAACAAAACAAACCACCAAACAAACAACAATGAAAACAACCAAAACCCTGAATGACCATCCATCTACAGCTAGATAAGTCAGGGTGGTCCACCGGGGGTGGAATATTACTCAACAATGAAAAGGAACACAGCTCTGACACATGCCAGAACATGAATAAACATTGAAAAGCATGATGCCAAATGACCGTTGGGCACAGCCCCAGAACATGGGGTCCCAGGGACAGGAAATGCTCAGCACAGGTCAGTCCACAGTAGCCAGAAGCAGATCAGGGCTGCCAGGGGATAGGAGAGGAGATGAGTGATTACTGATGGGGACAGGCCTCTGGGGAGGGTGACATCAGCATAATTCTATGAACATGTTCAAAACTGTCTCAGTTGTCCATTTTATCTTGTTTTGTTTCAAGACAGTCACTCTGGTAGCCCAGGGTGCCCTGGAACTCTCCATATAGCCAAGGATGACCTTGAACTGATCTTCCTGCCTCTATCTCTGCAGTGCTGGGATGACAGGCACCTGGTGTGTGCAGTGTTGGGGATGGACCCTGGTCTTCAAGCTAGGCGAGCACTCTGGCGGAGCGAGTTCTATTTAGTCATCCATTTATGTTTTATTTTATTGAGAGGCAGAGTCTCCCTTTGTAGCCTGGGTTGCCCTGGAACTCTCGATCCGCCTGCCTCAGCCTTCCCAGTGCTGGGATGCAAGGTGTGTGTACCACCTTGCCCTGCTCCGAACCGTTTTTTAAATGAGTGTAATTGGGTCGAGGAGTGGCTCCGCGGCAGAGCTCACCTGGTGTGTGTGAGGGGCCGGGTTCTAGGTCCAGCAAAGCAGAAAAAGAGGCGTGACGGCCACCTAGAGACGCGGCTGCGTTGATAGAACACTTGCCTAGCAGCAAAAAGCCCGGGCGGGGTCCCAGCACCAGGTGAATCCGGCTTGGTGGCGCCCGCCTTTCATCCCATGACTTGGGAAGTGAGAGTAGCAGCATCAGAAGTTCAAGGTCATCGTGAGCTCCATAGGGACTTGGAGACCAGCCTGGGCTGTAGTAATTAGACTCTGTCTAGAAATTTTACTTATTTTATTAATACATAAATAAGGAGCTAGAGAGACCGCTCAGACATTAAGCGCACTGGCTGCTCTTGCAAAGGACCCGGGTTCGGTGTCCAGCATCCACATGGCACCTAACAACCATCGTAACGACAGCTCCAGGGGATCCGACACCTTCTTCTGTCCTCCTCGGCACTGCCCAACCTCAGTGCACTCCCACTCACGCCGGCAGCGACGCATACACATAAAATGAAAAGTCTGAAAATACGCAAGCCGGTAACTTGTTCTTGAAGGCCGAGTTTGGGGAGTTTCTTCGGATTTACACTGGGATGAGTGCCGTCCCGCTGTGCGGTCCCGGGACGGGGCTTAATCCCTGTGAGTTTCCTTCTCGGAAAGTGCCTGAGGGAGAAAAAGTCCCGCGGGCGGGGCTGCAGAACCTGCAGGGTCCCCACCACGGCGGCCCGGGCGGAGCCCGCGGCAGGAGGGCCGGACGTCCCCGGCCCGATCTGGCCAATGGCGCGTGGGGGCGGGGCACTGACCCAAGGCGGGGCCAATGGCGCGCGGGGGCGGGGCCCGAGGCCTGGGCGGAGTGAGGCGGGGCCAGCGGCGCGGACTCCGCGATGGACGAGCCGAGCCTCCTGCGGCGCCGCGGGCTCCAGGTGAGACCTGAGTGCGGGGGGAGGGAAGAGGGGGGAGGTGCGGCCTGCGGAGCAGGGAAACTGAGGCAGGGCGAGGAGATCAGGGAGTCGGCGTCAGGCCTGGCCCGCTGCCCACAGAGCGGCGCACACGACGGGAAGGGAGGGCGTCCCTGTAGGACAGATGGGAAAACTGAAGCTGCGAGGCGGCTCCCCGACCCCGCGGCTTTGGACCTACAGTCCACCGCGTCACCGCGGAGCCCAGAGAGGGACGCAGCCGGGCCGCCTGTCTGGGTGCCGCTGACGGTCAGCCCCTGCCTCGGGTCCATTCCACAGATACGCAGACTGAGGCTCGGGCCTGGGAGGCCACGGCGCCGCGGCCGGGCTGCGAGTCTGTCTCCCAGGGTTACCAATCCCCGTGGGCAACTAAGGACCGTCAGGGGTGCGAATAGCTTCTCCCAGCCTGCGGTTCCCGGCCGACCACGTTTTTTGCCGTCGCGAAGGACATGGGTGTTGGGGTTGCAATAGGCGGATTCCAGTGCACCCTCCTGAGACTGAGTGGTCCTCAGTTTCCCCGTTTGCAAAATGGGAAACGACGTTCTCCTGGTTAGTTCTGAGGCTCCGTCCACGCGGAGGAGCGGCCTGCAGGTCCCTGGTGGGACCCTGGCACCCTTCCTGCCCCCCGGCATCTATTGAGCGCCTTGTGTGTGCTGCTGTCCTAGACTGAGTGGCCGGCTGGTGACCCCTGGGCAACGCGGGTGGCGGAGGCGCCTGACCCCGCATTGCTGGATGACCACCACCCCCACCGCTTCTGGAGGCAGCTGCAGGCCACCGGGCACAGGGCGGGGGTGTTTGGGGAAGTGAGAAAGTTGAAGTTAGCTTCTTGGGGTGCAAGGCGTGAGTGGGGCGGGGCTGGTGGATCCCCACTCCAGTGGCCCAGGGTAAGAAGGAGCCAGGGAAGACAGGACAGAGGACAGCGCCACACTCAGACCCCCCCAGAGGCCGAGTAGGGGTCCCGGGGCAGAAGGCTGGGGGCGGGTCTGGGCGAGCAGTGTTGGGGGGCAGGCGTCGCCTGGAGCCCCAGTTAGATGCGAGCCCGCCCTCGGCCTCTTAAAATAGAGACGCCGCCTCCGGGTGAGCAAATGGGGGCGCGGCTGACGTCAACAAGCTGGGGCCTGCGCCTCGTGGGGGGTAAATATTGCCAGATGACAGGTCCCACGTTACACATGGAGAAACTGAGGCCCGCCTTTAACTCCAGCCCTTGGGAAGCTGAGGCGGGAGGATCAGGCGTTCTAGGCCAGCTAAGCTTAGGCAACGTGAGACCCTGTCTAAAGAAATGAAAATTGAAAACCCCCAAACCTTCTAAAATCTCTGTTTGGAGTAGGACTGGAGGCGTGAAGAGACGGTGCCGGGCTGGTTTGGCGGCGCTAAGCTTTGGGCCGGCCGTCGGCTCAGTGAGAAGGCGCTTGCCGCCACGACTCTCGTCCCAAGTTCGCTCCCCAGGGCTCCTGCGAGTTGCACTCTGACTTCCGCACGCATGCCAGACACGAGCACGCCCCGCAGCCAATCAGTACACAAGTAAATGCTAAAACGAATCCAGACCGCATCCCACAGCTCGGGGCTGCGGCAGGAGCTGGGGCGCAGGGGCCCGCCGGGAGCGGAGACGGGCGGGCGAGGCCGGGAGCGGATCCTGGCATTTTCTGGCCTAAAGCTAGGCTAGAGTCGAGAGTTTGCATTGAGCTCGGCATCCCCGACCCCCTTAAGAGGCCGGTGCCTCGGCGACCTCGGGGCAGGCTGCCTGTGCCAGCCAATGGCGTATCCGGAGGCTGAACCTCACTGGAGGTCAAAGACCCTATTCCTGAGAGCCAGGGCGTCGGGGTGGCTGCTGATTGGCTCCTGCGCGCAGCCGCGTGTCCTGGCCAATGGGGTTGTGTGGTGGTTGTCTCCGGCGGAGACCCCAGCGCTAAGTGGGGTTCGGTCAGCACCAGAGGCGGAATAGGGTTCTTCCCAGTTTAAATTAAACTCAGTCTTTTTTTTGAGACAGTATTTCCTGTAGCCCTGGATGGCCCCAAATTCACTATGTAGCTGAGGATGACCTTGAATTCCTGCTCCTCCTACCCCCACCTCCTGAGCACTGGGATGACAAGGGCGCAGCACCACAGCTGGTTTATGTGGTGCTGGGGATGGAACCCAGAGGCTCGTGCACGGTTGGTGAGCACTGTACCAACTTGGAGACAGGGAATCGATGTGTAGTCCAGGCTGACCCTGAACGGGCAATCCTCCTGCCTCAGTCTCCAGAGTAAGCTCTCCCATGAACATGCAAAGATCTATCTGGGGGTGGGGTGACTGTTTCCCCCAACCAGGTCCACTTAGACCCTTCTTCCAAGAATCCCGAAGGTGGGATCCCTGACAGAGGTGATGGTGCAGACCTGCCATCCTAGAGATTCAGAAGCTGAGGCAGGAGGATTGCCTTGAGTTTAAGGTCAGCCTGGGCTACACAGTGAGTTCCAGGCTAGCTCTAGCTGTAGCCATGGAGTGAGATACTGCCTCAAAACAAATCCCAAATCGCCCTTGGGCAGCTGACTTCTGAGGGTGGACTCTGGGGTCCCAGTGGACTCCAAGCTCTGGCCTTTCTGCACTGCTTGCAGTCAGGGCAGTAAGCATTGGTGCCCGGTCAGTTCTCTGAGCTCCTGAAGGATCTTCAAAAGGGGACGTCCCACCCAGTCCTGCCACAGGCTTCACCTGCAACCTGCTGGCCCTATCAGATGCCCCCAATCCCCAGGAAACCCCTGGCCCCCTCCAGAGTGGGGCTCCATACCCAGTTCTGGCTCCTCAAAATTGGAGGGTCTTCAGGCTGGGGCTGAAACTTAGGAGACTGAACCACCCAGCCATGCTACATTTAGAAATTTTGTTTTTAATTAATGTGTTTACATGTGTCTGAGTGTGGATTTGTATAAGTGACCGCAGTGCCCCAGGAGGCCCCAAGAGGGCATCAGACTACCTGAAGCTGGAGTTACAAGTGTTTGTGAGCTGCCTAAGGTGGGTGCTGGGGACCAAACTCAGTCCTCTGGAAGAGCAGTATGCTGCATTTAAGGGCAGACCCTGGGCTTGTAGCTAAGTTGGTGGGGCAAGTGCTTTTAGCTTAGTCAGTAGAGTGCTGGTAGCTCAGTTTATAGACAGTTTATAGACATGCATAAAGCCCTGTGGTGATGGCTCATGCCTGTTGTCCCATCACTAAGAGGTGGAGGTAGGATCGTGAATTCATCCTCAGCTTCGCAGTGAACCAGAGGCCAGCCTGGACTGTTGGAGGCCCTGTCTCAACAGCAACAAATGAGTATATATATAGCCAGGAGGAGGAGGCTTGGGCAGCAGGCTGGGCAGTCCCAGGCCACCAGCCTTCTCTGCTGAGGAGAGAGAGAGACCCTGAAAGAATTCACAGCCAGGAGCAGCTTGTGAGTTGCTGCCGGAGCAGCTGGAGAGGGGGAAGCTCAGAAGCAGATGGTGTGGGGACATCGTGGGTGGTGTGGGCCCGCTCTGGTTGGTCCCCTTCCGGGAACTTTCCCAGGGTCCCTCGCCTCTCTCTGCCACTTGGCATCTCTGGATTCTGGCACAGAGAGGTTAGTTTGCTTCGTGAAGTCACACAGCAAGGCCACCAGATTGTAGGATTTTTTGAGTAAATGGCCAGGATTGGGGAACCAAGCTGGTCTCCCTTAGTTTAGGCTAGGCATGGGGGAGATGTGTAAGGTCTCCCCAGGAGTGAACAAGACTGATGGTGTGGATAGGGTTTCTAGATTAGGGGACCACAGAGAGGTAGTGAGCTTCCGGCCCACGGAGGTATTCAAGTCGAGGGAAGACCTCAGGGTGGTAGGCACTCACCTTCTTCCTGGAGGCTGAGTCTCTTGGACAAGGGAGCCTTTCCCCTCCTCTCCTATGGGGAGAGGACCAAGCTGCCCTGGCACAGTGGTCCAGGGCCTGGCAGTTTACAGACCCTCCACTTGGCTGGGGTGGGACGATGACATCATAGGTTGCCATGGCAAACACCCTCACCAGGATGTGGGTAGCCTGGAGCCCACCTGGGTAAAAATAGTTGCATGTCCCCAGAGCGGCTGTGCACTGTGTATATATTGGGCTGAGGGCACCTTGAGAGCCAGTTTCCCAGCTCGTCCCTCCCCCTCCCACTGTACCTCCGTTTACTGGCCTGTATAATAGACGCTCAATAAATGTGAGAGGTAATTTCTGCTTAGACAAGTGCTGAGCTGTCTGAACTCGGCACACAGCAGTGTAAAGTCCTTCATTAGTAGCCCGGCCTTCTGATGGCATCTCCACTTTGCAGATGGGGAAACAGACACCGTATTTCCAAATGATTCCGCAGCTAGGAAGAGTAGATGGTAAAACTGCACGAAGCTCTCAGGGGTCCAGATTCTAAATTTATGATATGCAAAACACTCGTACACGTAAAATAAAAAAATAAATAAAATCTGTTTTAAAAAGCTTATTTTTTAAAAAGTATTTTGTGTGTATGAGTATATCGCTTGTGTGTAGGCAGGTGGCACCCGTGTTGTGCAATGCCCAGGAAGGTCAGAAGAGGACATCAGATCCAGTGGACCTGGAATTACAGACAGTTGTTAACCACCATGTGGGCACTGGGATTTGAACCCAGGTCCTCTGCAAGAACAGCCAGTACTTTTAATCGCTGAGTCATCTCTCCAGCCCCTAACAAGGCTTGTTTTAAAAACAAAACAGGCTTATGCCTTTAATCTCAGTGCTCAGGAGGTGAGGCAGTGGCAGGAGGATGTCTGTGAGATCAAGGCCAGCCTGTCTACACAACAACCCCAAAATAATAAAATAAGAACCCCCAAACAAAACAAAACCTCCCAGAGACAAGTACCCAAGATGGACTCTGGGTCCCATGGATCTTATTAACTTCATGGTTGTTGTTTTTTCTTTCCAGCCACAGTGGGAGCATCCAGGCCGGTGTAGGCCAGTGTTTTTGTGTGTTGTTTTTAATCCAAGTGTCCTTACCTCTGAGACCTTCATAGGCTGTGGGGGTTAGAGTTGGGTGCTGAAATGACAGGGGTGTGCCATGCCTGGCTTTTTTTCTTTCCTTCTTTCTTTCGATTTAATTCTATTTTAAACGAGTCTCCCTCTATGGCTCAGGCTGGATGGGAACTTAGCATCCTGCCTCCACCTCCCAAATGCTGAGATGACAGGAGAGGCCACCATGTCTGGCTTCTTTATTTCATTTTAATTGTTTTTATTAGATTTATTTAGTTACCATGTGTGCCTCTGTGTGTGTATGTATGTGTGGAGGTCATAAGACAGTTCTTCTTCTGCCATGTAGATCCTGGGGATCTAACTCATGTATCAGGCTTAACAGCAAGCATCTTTACCTGCTGAGCCATTTCCCCGGCCCCAATTGTTATTTTAAATTTCTTTCTCTCTCTCTCTCTGCTAGGAGGGTCAGGCTCTGGGCTCGGAGGCAACTGGGGAGCCCAGGAAGACCGTTATTTCAGAGGAGGCTAGGAAATAAACAGGGGTTCACAGACCAGAAGCCATAAGGGACCAGCTAAAGAAGGCCAGAGAGGAAGGGCCTTGAGGGAGTGGAGCCTGTGCTGTGCAGGAGCCAGTGCGGAGCCCATGATGGAGGGGCTGGCAGATTGGAGGGTTTAGAGGACTTCCTGGGATTGACCTTTACTTTTCTGTTTCTTTTTAGAAGGAGCTGAGCCTGCCACGCCGGGGCCGGGGGTAAGTGTCTGGGGGCTGGTCAGTTGGGCTGGTCCTGGATGCTGCACTATAATGTATTTAATGATTACTACAAAATTGTTTTTTCTTGATCCATTTCTGTGAGGGGGTGGAGAGTGCATGCAGAGGCCAGTGCTGCTCTCCAGAACCATCCTCCATCAATCTTTACCTCATTCCCTGAGGCAGGGTCTCTCAGTCACACCCAGAGCTCTGGGATATGATCAGGTTGGTCTCCCTTGCCAGCTTGTTCTGGGGACCCCTTCTGAGGCTGCAATTACTAGCAGGATGCCATGCCCGCCCTACATTGATGTGGGTCCTAGAAATCCAAACTCTGATCATTGCACTTACCAGGTTCTTTAACCACTGAGCCAGCTTCTCAGGCCCTCTTCTTCCTTCCCCTCCCGCCCCACTCCCCTTGATCAACTTTAACCCAAGCTGGTGCAATGGCACAAACCTGTGATCCCAGTACGCAGGAGGCTGAGGATGGAGGATTGTGAGTTCCAGGCCTGCTTGCACCATGAAGTGAAGCCATATCTCAAAAATAACAGTGGCTGGGGGTGTAACTGCACTGTAGAGGCTTGTGTAAAGACCATCTTCATTGACTGGCAAGAGGGTTCAGCTGAACAGGCCTGAGGCCAACCTTGACCCATCCCCGTCCCCACATGGTGAAAGGAGAGACTCTTAAAATAATTTTCCTCTGCCTTCCACACATGTGTCAGGCATGCTCCCCTTTACCAAATAAATGAATGTAAAAAGAATTATATCCTCAGCACTGGAAAAAGAATTAAAGAAAAATCACATTGTAGCCTTATTACCTTGGAGCTGGCTTGCATGCCTGGATTCCCAGGAGGAGCTCATTGACCTATTCCTGTAGTCTGGCTTCTGGGAAGCCCTAAAACCCAACTAACATCTTGTTCGCCGAATCCCAGGTTTGCAGATGGATTAAGAAGCCTGGGGGGGGGGGCGACTTTTCATTCGTCCATGTTGTGAAAATAAACAACTGTGGACTCCCCATCTTTGAGGGCTGAGAACTTCCTTAGTGTTTGGAGTGCCTGCGGTGTGAGGGGGCCTGTGAGGTGGGCCTAGTTAGGTGGCACACATCTTTAATCCCAGCACTCCGGAAGCAGAGGTAGGCAGATCTCTGTAATGTTCAGGCTAGCCTGGAATACATAGTCAGAACTTGTCTCAAAACAAAGCAAACAAAAACCAGAAAGAGACTGGAGCTGGGGTCCATTTGGAGGAGGTGACCATGAGTTTGGATCGTGGAGAGGAGGAGCGACTCGGGGCGTCAGTGTGGAGTCAGAGGGACTAGAGTGGGCAAAGGTCCTGAGGTGGAACCTGTCTTGGCAGTGGGGGTGGAGGGGCAGATCCGGGCTCCTAAGCCGTCAGTTCTGGTAGGTGGCAGGCAGGGACTGGGCTGAACCTTGCCCAGAGCGCTGTGCCAGACCAGGCGGGAGGGTAAAGTACTGGGCCAAAGTCCCACGGAACTGCCACCCCTGACACCTGAACCAACACCTGACCCACATCACTGGGCTTGGCTGCCAGGGGTCAGATATGCAGGTTCGGTTGCAGACGGAGGGAGGCCTCCGGATGGAAGCCCCAGGTAGGACGACCCTGCGCCTCAGGTGTCTAGGCGGCCTTCGGTTCCCTTGCATCCAGCCCTGCGCGAGTGCAGCCTGTGGCTCACCATCCAGGGCATGAACCGGAGTGCGCGTGCGGTCAGGGACTCTCAGGGACCGACCTGGAGTCCCGCTCCCCAGGGAGACGCCCCCCTCGGTCCCTGTCCTCTACAGCGCTCTGACAGCCCCGCCTCCAGCCCTGCCGGAGTCCTATCCCGGACTCCCGAGTTCCCGCCCACGCTCAGGGGCTCCGCCCACTCCTCGAAGCTCCGCCTCTTGATCCTAGGCCCCGCCCCAGTCGTAGAAATTCCTTCATTGGACCTGCCCCCATCGGCTGGGCCACACGCCCCTCGACCTAAGGCCACGCCCTTCCGCATGAAGCCCCGCCCTCGAGAGGGCCCACTTTTCCGTTCCGGAAGCCCCGCCCCGATTTTCTTGACACCGCCTCTTGCTCCTGAAGCCCCGCCCTGATCACGTAAACCCCGCCCTTCGTTCGTTGGCACCGCCCTCGGGCTCCGAAGCCCCGCCCCAGGGCCGCGCCCTCAAGCCCGGGAGCCCGCCCAATATTCCCCGCATCGAACTCCGGAAGCCCCGCACTGCGTTCCATAGTCCCGCGCCCCAAATCCTGCCCTACAGTCCGTAACCCCGCCTTCGAGGCCCCCAAATTCCGCCCTGCGTTTCTTGGCGCCGCCCCGAGCGCCACGCCCCGACGCCCCGCCTCCTCCCGCCGCGTCCCGCGTTCTGTCAGTCCAGCGCGTCTCCTAGTCTCGGTGCCGCCGCCATGAAGTCCCGCAGGGAGAAGCTGCTGGTCCCCGCGCTGACACTCGAGTGAGTACCGAGCCGCCTTGCCGCCCCAGGAGCCCGCCGGGGTCACGCAGGGTCGCCGCGGGGTCACCGCCCGCCTCTGTCTTGCAGTCTGTCGCCGAGCAGCCAGAGCCCGTCTCTGCTGAGCCCCGGCAGCCCGTGCAGCCCGTGCAGCCCGTCGCTGGGCCTGCAGCCTTGGAGGTGAGTGACGGCGCCGCCTGCACACACTCCCCGGGCCGGGTCTTTGCATACGCGGCCCCCATACCCCAACCGGGCCTTTGCACACGAAGCTGTTCGCCCCAGTCCTCAGTATCGCCCCCCAACCCTTCGTTCTGGCCCCTGGAAACCTCAGGCGAGCATTCCAGCTGCAAGCCTCTAGAGGAGGGACGCGTGGCCAAGGCGAGGCCAGAACTTGAGCCCAAGGACTCCCCGGAGGCAGGTGCTGGATTCCCAGGGCCCTGGGGAGTTGTGACCTCAGACCCGCCGAAAACTCCTCCCTCTGGACACACATTCACACCCAGCGAAAACAGCAGCTCCGCGCTGATCCGGTTTCCAGCTGAGGAAACTGAGGCTCAAAGATAAGCCTGTCATCCTCTTGAATACTGGATAGGTCTCAGTCTTACTCCTGTGTAAGATATAGGGAAGACTGTATCACAATCATTCACATCATAGTGTGAACCACACACTCAGCGCATTCGATAGATTATTGAGTGGGGAAAAGACAGAACACTATGGAGCCTACAGTGGGTGCCAGACAAGAGGATTATCTTCATTTCTTCAGCGAACATTAAGTACCTGCTGTGAGCCAGGTGCTGAATCCAGTGCTGTGAGGTTTCACTCGGCTAGAGGATGAAAAGATTGGCTAATCTGACTGTGTTTAAGTGATGTTGGAGATGTGAAAAGAGCTTTGGGGAAGATGGGCATGAGATAGCAAAGGATCCGAGGCAGGGTGGCCCAAGTCTTCTGGGGCTGGAGTGACCACAGCGGACTCGGAGGTGGCTGGGGCAGCACCTGGGAGAGGCCTGTACGGTTGGAGCTAGTTGGGTTGCTGAGTGGGAAGCAGGGACACCCACTTAGTACAACAGTGGATGGAGGGGCACCTTGGGACACCGTAAAGTCAGTGTGTCTCTGAGCCCTGTCCCCAGACCAAAGGAGGGACCCTGTTGAATGAGTCGGAGCAGTTTTTTACGTGTACGAGTGTATTGCATGGTTTTAAGTGCACCCATGTCATACAATGCCCCCAGAGGTCAGAAGAGGGCGTCGGATTCCTGGAACGGGAGTTACAGACAGTTGTTAGCTGCCATGTGGGTGCTGGGAATTGAACCCGGGTTCTCTGCAAGAATAGTCAGTGCTCTTAACTGCCGAACTATCTCTCCAGCCCCTCCCCCCCCTTTTTACTATTTTATTTGTTATTTTGTATGTATGTATATTGCCTACATGTATGTGAGTGCACTTGTACTGTGCAATTCCTGGAGATCAGAGGAGGACGTCAGATCCCCAGGAACTGGAGGGTTTTAGCTGTTAGCTGCCATGCGGGTTCTGGGAACTGAGACCCCCATCCTCTGGAACAGCAGCCAGTGCTCCTAACCCTGAGCTATCTCTCCAGCTTCCCCGAGCAGGTTTTTTCTAGGAGGCATGAAGCAGGGTTTGGGGCTGAAGCTGAGGCCACAAGGCAGCTGCAGTCACCACCAGGGGGCAGCAGAACCACTGTGCATTCAGCCACACAAGAAAATAGGTCCAGGCCTGACACAGACGTCCCCTGTGCTGGACAGAAAGCACATGATTCTTTGGTAACCATTTATACCTTAGTAAGAAAGGAAGAAGGTCATCATTTGGCCCCTCAATTTGGTCCCAGAGGTCCCAGCTCTTGTGCAACCTATCCCTTTCTATCATACATCTATCTCCCCATTGCTCACCCTGCTGGAACTCATCCTCCCTCCAGAGTGCAGGCTGGTCCAGCTTCAGGACTGTTTCTTTTGCCACCTTTCTGTGTCTGAAGGTTTCCATCAAGTCCTCAGAGTATGTGCATTCCACACTAATGCACTGGCTCCCTCAGCTGGACCCCATCAGAGATTGATTGTCATGGCTTTTGTTTTTTGTTGTTATTTATACACTAGACAAGAGTTCTACCCCTCAGCCACGCCCCCAGTCCCTCACTGGGGGATCCTAGGCAGGGGTTCTAAGTCTGAGCCATAACTCTGGTCCTTGGTTTTTATTTGTTTATTATTTAGTCCTTGGTTTTGGTGATAGGGTGTTACTGGGTAGCTTAAGGTGTAGCCCAGCGTGGCCTTAGACTTGTGGTCACTCTCCTGCCTCAGTCTCCGCAGTGCTGGGTGACAAGTGTGTGCCCTGCTGAGATATCTATCTTGCTTAGTGAGTTGTTTTTGCCCTCAAAAACTCTGGCAATTCCTTCAAGGACTTGGTCTGCCTGAATCTTCCCTCATTGTATCTGTCGTCACAGCAGAGCCTGGTATAAAGCATATACTCATTTGATGCTGTGATTCAGATTAAATGGGAAGCATGTGGACCGTCTCTGCTTGTGGTAGTGTGGGGTTGAAGACCAGACAGTTGGCTGTCTAGGCAACAGATCGTTCCAGGCTGGAACAACATTGTGGGAGACACGTTTCTTCAGGAGCCTTGAAGGCCACTCCTAGAACACAGGTCTTTGATGTAGTGCATGGGGACTGGGAATGCTGGATGACAGCAACTGTCAGCACTGAAGCAGGTGGGAGTGTTGCTCAATGGCAAAAACAAGGTCCTGGAGCAGGCCAGGGACGGGGCTGGACCCCAGCACTGAAAGGGCTTCCTCTGGGGTGTAGTTTGTTGGGAGGGTGAGTGGAGCCATGGAGGTCTGTGAGCAGTAAAGATGAGTGAGACCAGCCTTGGGGACAAGCCCTCTGATAGTCAACAGAGGCCTAGTGCACAGAGGAAACTGAGACTAGATGGACTGAAAGAGGCAGAGCTGGGCAGGTGGGGGAGCAGGTGTGCAGGGTAGGAGGGACGTAGGTGCCATGGCTGGGGGATAAGTGTGTACAGTGTGTGCTGAGATGTGGTTCATGCACAGCAGCAGGTGTGTAAGAGCCAGGGCTCCAACCCTCAGGTCCCAGAGTCAGGGGCTTCTGCCTCTTTGATACCAAACTCAGGCTGGATACCGGGGTCGGGGTCATTGGTGACCACTGTGACAGGATCACATGTGGCCCCTGTGTGCTTGTACTTGGGACTCCAAACATGTACATAGTTTGGCCACCTCCTAACCTCCTTCTGTGCTTTCTCCTCACAAATGTCACCCCAGACCACTCTGGCCTCCAGTCATCCCCCATCCTGACATCTAGAAGGTCCCTGATTCCCAGGTCAGATGTTTGGGATTTACAAACAGTCCAGATCTTAGACCCGTTCATATGGCTCTTCCAGTAAGTCCCACCCCTTCCTGCAGGGCCTATGTGGTCAGGCCTGTGATGCTCCTTGGTCCTGCCAGTGGCACCCTTTCTCCGAGTCGCTGCCCTTTTCCAGTCACCATGTGCAGGTGCCTTTCTCCCTCCCTCCTTCCCTCATCCTCTCTTCCTCCCTCCTTCCCTCCCTCCTTCCCTGCCTGCCCCCTTCCCTGTGTTAAAGACTGGGTCTCATAGCCCCGGTTAGCCTTGAGTTTCTAACCCCTGCCACCATCTCCCTTCAGTCTGGAGGACACCCACAGTTCTGTTTTATACGGTGTTGAGCCAGGGTGAGCAATGCCAGGTGAGTGCACTGCCAAAAGAGCCCCTTCCCAGCCCTCTTCTTTTCAGTGTGGTTTTCTGCCCGTCTGCCACCCGAGGTTGAGGACCTTTGAGTTCAGAGAATTTGTGAGTCCGATTTTACGGGTCTCCTGGGTTCTACACAGGGACAAGCTTAATGCAGGTGTTCAATAAATGTTCGTTGCGCAATTAACGTTTATGAGCGAATGAATAACTGGGTGTGCTTTCTATTTTGCGGGGACTTAGGCAACACTCAGCAGAATGAGGACAGCTGGAAGGGGCGTGGTAGAATCTGATCTGAGAGAGATGTGAAAAGAGGAATGGGGGTCGGACACTTGACTTCTACGTGCACCTGTGCCTCATTTCTCCCTTTATCTCCTCGTCCTGGATATGGGATGTGGGCTTCAAGTTAGGTCAAGGCAGGACTGAAGTGTCCAGAGGTCCAGAGTCAGCAGACCTCAGAATGACCTTCACAACCTCTCTGGAGACTGGGAGAGGAGAAAGAATTCATTCGGTGCCTACTGTGTGCGACTTCCCATTTCATGGTGAACGGGTTCGAACCCCGAGCTTTGCGCGGTCAGGGTCTGGGTCTCTTGGTCTAGCTTTGTTCGAATTTAAAGACGGGACGGAAAGGGCGGTGACGGGCTTACACCCCGGGAGAACGGGAGCCAACTGCATCCAGACACTGGGCTAAAGCCCTGCCCCTCCGCCAGGGGCCCTGGCAACGCCCCGCCTTCCCTGCGAGGGTCTTGGCAACGCCTCGCCCTCCCTGAGAGGGTCTTGGCAACGCCCCGCCCCATTCTCCCCTCCGCCCCTCCAGCCGAGCTTCATCTCTGCCCCGCTTCCCCGGAACATAGCAACGCCACGCCCTAAAGTAAAGGTCCCTAGCAACAAGCAGCCTGAGCTCTAGCAACGCCCCGCCCCCTCAGCGCGCGCGGCCTCCGCTTCCCCGCCTCGTCGGCCCCGCCCCTCCGTTGGGCGGGGCTTCGGGCCGCGCTTCCTTCTCGCAGCCGCGCGCTCCGCCTGGAGCTATCTGGCGGTTCCGCGAGGCTCCGGGCCCCGACCGGCGGGTTCCGCCGAGTGCCGCCGGCGCCGAGGGTGGCAGCATGTCCGACCCCAGTTACTGGACTGCGGTGGCGGCGCCCGGGCATCGCAGCCGCCTGGCGAAGGGCGCGCTGCTACAACGCTCCAAGAGGTAGGGACGGGCCCCCAGCAAGGGTCCAGCTGGGGACGTCTGAATTCGAACCCAGGGCCCAGGCTGGGCAGAGCGCAGAGAAGTTTGAAAAGAATGAAGCTGTCTGTCCTGGGCCGTGCTCACTGGAAATGCTGGCGCAGACTCAACAACCCAGGCTGTGTGGGTGGTGGGTCTGGAGCAGAGGCAAGCTTTGCCTCCCCTAGGCCTGGGTCCTCTTCTGCAGGGCACAGAGGCTAGGTGAGATATGCGAGCTGTGCCAGATCCAGGTTCAAATGTCAGAGTAGCCACTACCATGCTGTGTGACCTTAGGCAGTTCCACAACTTCTCTGTGCTTGGGCTTCTCCGTGTTTGGGTTCCACCTGACAGAGTCTGGGTTGCAAGGGCTGAATGCTCTGAATCAAAGGCTTCAATTGTAACCCGAAGTACTGGGGTACCCAGGGAGGTTTATAGGCAATCTAGAGCCAGCATGTAGGAGCTAAGTAAACAGTTCACATTCAGTTGATGCTCAGAGCCCGATGTGGTGGCACACACCTTGGGTACAGAGATGGGTCTCTGTGAGATCAAGGCCAGCCTGATCTATGTAGTGAGTTCCAGGCCAGTTGGGGCTGCAGGGAGACCCTGTCTCAAAACAAAACAAAAAATGTTGCTCAGGAAGGGCACATGGGTTCTGGGCTTCTTCGGGGTGTCCAATATGGTGGTGTTTTCCAGGCCTCTCCTCGGAGCAAGAGGGAAACGAACCAATGAAATGTGACTGGGAGTAGCCAGCTTGGCAGACAGAGTGGGGGGGGGAGGGATGTGGCTACCTGTGTGTGTGCTGAGTGCAGTAGGGGTCGGCAGGAAGTCCCGCAGGGACTGCTTCTGCACCGGCACCTCAGCCTAGGGGGTGATCTATTTCAGCTACCGACAGCCAGAGCCTCAGTGTCCCGGTGTGGGAGATAGGCTGGCTAGAACTGTCCACAGTGAGCATCAGCTCTGGAGGTGGAGCTTTGAGAGCTTGTACCCAGAAAGCCAGTGATAGCCTGTGTGGGTTTCTTGGAATGTTCTAGGAGTCCAGTTGAAGAAACGGAGGCTGGGGAGCCACGGGACATGCCCGGCCCTTCCCTGGCACCTGCGACTGCTGCTGCCCTTTTGCCTCTGGCCTTGGTTGCAGCTTGCATTCCCCCATTTAGGGACACCCTCCTTGCCTCCTCGACTCCCCGCCCTTCACTCCCTTGAGCTAAGCGTTGGTGGAGGCTGTGTGGGCTGTTCTCCTGTCGCTTGTTGCCTGTCAGAGCCGTTGCTGGGCGACTGAGGGATGTGGGGGGGGTGCACAAAAACCTGGTGGCCTCTACTTCCTAGAGCCAGGGTGGAGGAGTGGCTTGGGGCCATGTGGGCAGCAGGGCCCAGGCCGGGCTCCAGGGGCTTGGGTTGAGTCAGGTGACCAGAACAGAGGGGCAGGGAAAAAATGCGTAGTGGCTGAGATGTTTGTTGGGTCACATTAGAATTTTGAGGGGCTCCTGGGAAGCAGCACCAGGGACAGGGAGCAGATGAAGCTGGCTTCACACAGCCTCGCTGCCTAGCTTTGGGGCATTCCTAGTGGGGACCATGTTGTAAGGGGCTGCTGGAAGCTGGACAGGGTGTCCTGACCACCTCCCGTGTCCATCTCGCTAGTACCTCCTTCGCCTGTGATGTTACGCAGAGGTGTTAAGGACATGAAGGGAAGTTTGAAATGGATGTGTTCAGGTCATCTTTGTCTACATATGAAGTTCCCGGATAGTCTGGGCTACATGAGACTGTCTCAGAAGTTAGAAGGGCCATCTGCTTAACAGTGACCCCTCCCCAGCTGGCTCCCAGAAACTCAGGCTAACAACTCCTAGTGGGACCCACTCAGGGCACATCAGTGGTTGGTCCAGCCCAGCATGCAACCAGCAGGCATGAACTTCCAGCGGGGCATGTGGGCCCCAGTCCTTGCCCTGAGCTAGCTGGCTGACAGAGTCCTCTCCTCACAGCTGTCGCAGTGGCAACCGTAAGAGCCTAGTGGTGGGGACGCCCTCGCCTACTCTATCCAGGCCCCTGTCTCCACTGTCTGTCCCAGCTGGTGAGTGGAGGAGCTCCAGGTGGGTGGCTGGGTCCCATCCCCACCCCTGACTACTGTCCCCACCTCCCTAGCAGGCAGCAGTCCCTTGGACAGTCCTCGAAACTTCTCCACTGCAGCAGCCATCAATTTCCCCTTTGCCCGGAGGTAAGCAACCGCCGCCAGCCACGAGAGCCACGGGGCAGCGCCCTTCACAGGGCCTCTTAGGAAGGGCGTGCACCAGGTGGTCAGACCTGCCCCTCATTGTCTTCTCCCCCTCTTCTTGCCTGGCCACCTGGTGGTGGTCTCTTCTGGTGGCTTTTGTCCTGGCACACACTTGCTGTCTGCAGCCACCTCTCTCACAGTGACAGGTAATTGAGAGTCGTGGGAGGGAAGGGGGCCACAGCTGGATGCAAGAATCACTAACAAACTCACTCCCTCACTAACCAGGAACTGACTTGGTATGCCCCAGCCTTAACTTATACTTATTTACTCACCAACACATGTTGAGCACCTGTCTGAGGCTGTGCCTGGGAGTGGGAAGCTGAATCCTGGTCCTTGGGGTGTCCTTAGGTTGTTGGGGGCTGCTAGCAGTTGAGGGCTGTTGGTATAGTGGAGCTGGAATCTGCCAGTACAGCACCTGTCCTGAGTCCCTGCAAGCTGCAAAGTGGGCCCCTTCCCACCTGTCCCTGTCTCACTCCAGGGCTGATGGCAGAAGATGGTCGCTGGCTTCTCTTCCGTCTTCTGGCTATGGAACCAACACACCCAGTTCCACCGTCTCGGTACTCATCAGACCCCACCCCCAGGCAGTGGAAGTGCTGGGGTGCAGTGTCAGACAGTGTGGCTGTCCCCTCCATGTCCTGTTGGGGGCTTGTGGGCACCTGGAAGATGTAGGTTTTGGCCCCAAAGATCCCCCAGACCCCTCCAACCTGTGAGGTCATGGTGGGTTTCAGGGTGATGGAGGGCTCTAGCCAGCAAGGGCTTCTAGGAAGGGCATTGGATGGAGTTCTGAGGAGCCAAAGAGGATGACAGCAGAAACTGTCACCTGGAACGACCCAGTCCTGGACAGGGCTCATTAGGGTGGAGCTGCGACCTGACGTCCCTCCTCTTCTCCAGTCAAGCTCATCCTCCCGGGAGCGGCTCCACCAGCTCCCCTTCCAGCCCACAGCAGACGAGCTGCGCTTCCTGTCCAAGCACTTCCGAAGCTCGGAGAGCGTGGTGGACGAAGAAGGCGGCCGCTCACCACGCCTACGCCCACGCTCCCGAAGCCTCAGGTGGGCCTTGGCTTCCTCCGTCTCACGTCCTCCTCCGTCACACATCCTGCTCTGTGTCACACGCTCTCCTCCCGTGTCACACATCCTCTTTTTTTTTTTTTGAGACATCGTCTCCCTAAAGCCCTAGTTGGCCTGGAACTCCCTATGTAGACCAGGCTGGCCTCGAATTCACAGAGATCCTGCCTCTGCCCCTCAAGTGCTGGTATTAAAGGCGTGGACCACCACGCCCTACTCATACACCTTCCTCCCATCAAACCCTCCCAACTCACACAGCTCCTTCCATCCCATTTCAGCCCTGGTCGCACCTCAGGGTCCTTTGACAACGAGATTGTGATGATGAACCACGTGTACCGGGAACGCTTCCCTAAGGTGGGCTGCGCAACTGCATCCAGGTGGTTCCTCCATCCTTGTCCCTGGATGCACCCCTGGTCTCCTCCCTGACCTCTCCTGCCCGGCTGTGCGCTGGTCAGGCCCTGCCCCTGGTTACCCTGACCTGCCCTCTAGCCCGACCCACCTCCAGGTCAGTCACCATAGACTTACCGGTGACTTAGCCCCGCCTCGTCTGTTCGCCTCCCCTCCCCTCCTGTCTGTCACTCTGCCCCGCACCCTGACCGACCCACCCCTCCTGTCACTCGTCATGCCCTGCCACAGGCCACTGCGCAGATGGAGGGCAGGTTGCAAGATTTCCTGACGGCCTTTGCCCCTGGCGGCCGCCTGGCACTGGCAGACGGAGTTCTGGGCTTCATACATCACCAGATCGTGGAGCTGGCACGGGACTGCCTGGCCAAGTCGGGAGAAGCGCTGGTCACCTCACACTACTTCTTGGAGATGCAGGACAAGCTGGAGCGGCTGCTGCAGGATGTGCGTTGGGGCGGGACTCAAGTGGCCACGCCCACAGCGACAGAGGGGTCAAAACCACACCTACGTGGGCGTGACCTGTTGTGTGGACACTGTCTAAACCCCTGGGCTCCCTAATGGACAGGGCTTGTGCTGTTGCCATGCCTACCCCCGAGTGGGGGAGGGGCTGTGTATGAAGCCACGCCCCCATCACATGTACTGTGTTTCTGGGTGGAGGCCCATGGACCTCCACTACTGTGGACCCCTGCTTCTTGGCTGACTTCTGCCGACCTCTGTACCACCTGTGACAGAAGCCGGCCTGCTTCTGGGCGCAGCTTTGAGAGCTACTGTCTCTGGGTGGGGCCGGGGACGGAACATCCTCATTTTGGGCAGAGGCACTCATGAGGAAGGTCTTTGTTCTGGGCCGAGCCCACATAGGCGTGCCTGGGATGAAGCCACCCCCTCTGATGGCCCTGGGAGTGGTGCTGCCTCTGCCTGCAGGTGGGCGGGGTCTTGCTGAGCCCCATCCTTGTGCCACCCCATCGCAGGCTCTGGAACGCTCCGACAGTGAGGAGGTGGGCTTCATTGTGCAGCTGGTCCGTAAACTGCTCATCATCATAGCCAGGCCTGCACGCCTGCTGGAGTGTCTGGTGAGTGCTGTTTTGGGGTGGAGGACACTGGGAGCCTGCGTGGGCCCCTCAGGAGGTCTCATGACCCGGCCCCACAGGAGTTCGACCCGGAAGAGTTCTACCACTTGCTGGAGGCCGCTGAGGGCCAGGCCCGGGAGGACCAGGGTGTCAAGACAGACCTGCCCCGCTACATCATCCGCCAGCTGGGCCTAGCCAAGGACCCTCTGGAAGGTAGGGGCTGCCAGGGGAACCGAGACTGAAACCACACTGCCCTCTCCTTTGGGGCTCTGCCCTTGTCGTGCCAGGGTAATTGCATTCAGAACATAGAGAAGCTGGATTCAGACTTAGGACCCCTTTTCCATAGGGCTCTTTGAGGGTCTTACGCTCATGTCTTGGGGGTCAGCCAAGCTAAGGCTCCCTGGGAGCTGTTCTCTGCCAGGTTCTGGGGTGTGACGTATTGGGAACTCTCCTGAATCCCACCTAGGCTCAGGAATATGTGGAGAGTGAAGCCCAGAGTCTTGAGCCATCAGCCTTTCTAGAAGGTTCCTTTTAGTTCTTTCTTTATTGGTCTATAGAGCCAGACCCTGTCAAACTAGTAAAACAGACTGGAGAGGTGGCTCAGTTGTTAAGAGCCCTGGCTTGCAGAGGACCTGGGTTCAGTTCCCAGCACTTACATAGCAACAAACACTGTAACTCCAGTTCCAGGGAATCTGACACCTCCTGGCCTGTGTGGGCACTGCACACCTGGGTGCCCTATGGACATGCAGGAAATGCACATAAACTAAAAATAAATAGCCAAACAAAACCCCCAAAGACTCTTCTTTCCTCTGACAGAGATTGTGCCCCTCGGTGACCTGGACCAGGGCCAGCCTCCAGCACCGGAGTCCCCAGAGATCACTGACAAGGTTAGGGTGGATCCTGTCCTGCCCTCTCCTGGGTGAATTAAAGAAGGCTAACTTGCTGAAGTTTTGTGTGTGGTGGGCACTTAATAAACATGGTGATTTGGGGGAAGGTGCTGGCAATGGGCTGCTGAAGGTCACCTGGACTGGGCTAGGCTGGAAGGGGCATTAAAAAGGTGGGTGTTGAAGAATGTATAGGAGTCTGCCAGGCTCTGCTCAAGCAAAAACTCAGAAACTCAGGCACTGGCAAGAGAAGTTTGGGTGGAGAGTAGGCAGCGTCAGTCCGTGGGACCCACGCGTGGATCTGGGACACAGCAGCAGGGTGGACTGCGGGTGCCTCTGTCCTCTAGGGCCGAGTCCTGGGTGGGCCTTCCCGCAGGAAGCCATGTGAGAGCGACTTCGAGACCATCAAGCTCATCAGCAATGGGGCCTACGGGTGAGTCCCGGGGCTGGTGGGTCCCTGGTGCCGGTGGGTCTGAGGAGGCCAGGGCAGCCACCTAGGGCCCCGCTCCCTGCAGGGCCGTCTACCTGGTGCGGCACCGGGACACGAGGCAGCGTTTCGCCATCAAGAAGATCAACAAGCACAACCTGATGCTGCGGAACCAGGTGCAGCAGGTGTTCGTGGAGCGCGACATCCTGACCTTTGCTGAGAACCCCTTTGTGGTGGGCATGTTCTGTTCATTCGAGACTCGCCGCCACCTGTGCATGGTCATGGAGTATGTAGAAGGTTTGCACCCTGGGAAGCCCAAAGAAGGAGTGCTCACCCTGATGGCCAGAGGCAGTACGGGGAGAAAGAGGCCGAGGGGCTGGGGAGGAAGGGAGGGCAGTGGAAGGAAGGGGAAGGGGGGGCGGGCAGGGAGAGGGAGGGGGAGGGGAAGGAAGCGGGTGGGGGAAGGGGGGACGGGGGCGGGCGGGGGCGCCTCGCCTGAGCCACCTGCAGGGTTGGCGTAGGAGAGCTGCCTTGCCAGGCAGCAGCAGCAGACAGGGTCCCGCTCACCCCCTCCCCCGAAGCCACGGAGACCCTGACAGGCGCCCCTCGCACAGGTGGCGACTGCGCCACGCTCCTCAAGAATATGGGCCCGCTGCCGGTGGACATGGCGCGCATGTACTTCGCGGAGACCGTGCTGGCGCTGGAGTATCTGCACAACTACGGAATCGTGCACAGGGACCTCAAGCCCGACAAGTGAGGGGCTGGGGGCGGGGCTCCCGAGAGACCGGGGCGCGTTCAGGGGTCCTGGTATCTCCGGCCCCTCTTGAGGGAGAGCAGGACAGGTATATATACGGCACCTGCTGTGAGGAAAGAGCCACTCATTATTTAGCACCATCTGTTTGTGAAGCAGGAACCATGTGGAAATATGAGCAGATCCTGGTGCCGTCTGCTCTGGACTCAGTGACTCAGGACACTGTCACCTGTTGTACATCAGCCTTGGAACTGGAACAGTATGCATACAGTAGACACAAAGAGTTGCTTTTTTTTTTTTTTTTTTTTTTTTGTCTTTTTGAGACAGGGTCTCCTTGTAATCCCAGCTAGCCTGGAACTTGCTATGTAGAATTTGCTAGTCTTAAACTCACAGAGATCCACAGCCTCTGCTAGGATTAAATGCATGCCACACTACACCCGGCTAAGAGTTGTTTCTTAATGGAACTTAGAGGTGTAAGAGGTGCTAGATAAATGAATAAACAATGGGTGTAGAAAATAAGCTTTCTGTGAAATCTTAACGAGGTGGAGAAAATATGAAGTTGTAGCCGTGTGTGATGCACACCTGTCATCCCAGCACTTAGACAGGAGGATCAGGAGTTCAAGGCCAGCCTGGGCTAGGAGTAAATCTGAGGGAAGCCTGGGCTACATGAAAAAAAGTTTAAAGCACACGTTTTGGTGCAGAGTTTTCTAATAGGTATCTTCAGTGTGTGGGTGTGGTACCTGTGAGCAAGAGGGGCAGAGTGTATACAGTAGGGTGTGCCCTCGGGCCCTCAGCTAATGTCCTGGCCTTCCCCACAGCCTACTTATCACCTCCCTGGGCCACATCAAGCTAACAGACTTTGGCCTGTCAAAGATCGGCCTCATGAGCATGACCACCAATCTGTACGAGGGCCACATTGAGAAGGATGCCCGAGAGTTTGTGGACAAGCAGGTACGGGGCTCCCCAGGGCATATTCTGGCCCACCTCCCCTTCCCACCCCCAGCTGGGCCTCAGTTTCCCCATTCCACATAGGTGTGTGGGACACCCGAGTACATCGCACCGGAGGTGATCTTCCGGCAGGGTTACGGGAAGCCGGTGGACTGGTGGGCCATGGGCATCATCCTCTATGAGTTCCTGGTGGGCTGTGTGCCATTCTTTGGGGACACCCCTGAGGAGCTGTTCGGGCAGGTGATCAGTGGTACGTGTCTCCTGGGACCAGGTTCCAGTCTTGGGCCCACAGGGACTCAGGTTGTGGCTCCACACTTGGAGGGGATGTGTAGTCAGATAGGGACTGTGGCAAACTAGGGTCTGGAGGACTTGGTGAGGTGACACAGCTTGGAGAGGGAATGCAAGGAGCCTGTTGGGAGTGGGGGCACAGCAGGCAGAGGCTGGGCTACAAGCTTCAGGAAGGTGCTGAAAAGGACACTCCACCCTCATTTCAGATGAGATCATGTGGCCAGAGGGAGACGAGGCCCTCCCACCCGATGCCCAAGACCTCATCACCCGACTGTTGCGCCAGAGCCCGATGGATCGCCTGGGCACCGGTGAGCCCACCGGGCCACAGCACTGTGGAACAAAACTTTGTGGAAGGGGAACGCAAAGCTGGAATTTCGTGGGGTGCATAGGACTTAACTAGAGACCCACGTGTGACTGTAGGAAGTAGTTGGGGCTGGTCCATGGGGCCCTGAGGACCCGTCAGTCACTGTCAGCTCTCTCTAGGCTCCTCTCTAGACTCAGAAGCTCATGTTTGGTTTTCATTTCCTGGCCCTTATCCAGTGGGCAGAGGGGCGTGGAGTGGGGCCGCAGGGCTCACCCAGTCTGTCCACAGGCGGCACCCACGAGGTGAAGCAGCACCTCTTCTTCCTGGCCCTTGACTGGGCTGGGCTCCTGCGGCACAAGGCGGAGTTTGTCCCACAGCTTGAAGCTGAGGATGACACCAGCTACTTTGATAGTAAGTGGGGACCCAGGATGGCTCCACATCACCCGGAGACCGCCTGGGGACATAAAAGTGACCACTCTCCATTTGGGGCTCCCAGACATAGAGTGAGTGCCCTGTTTGGGGCCCACCTCCAGACCTGGGTGCCTGTAGGGGTCCTCCCTGTTCGTCTGTCTCCTCTTCTGTAGAAAGATCATCCCTCACATTGGAGACACATTTACCTCATTCTAGGTGGCCCATTTCAAGGGAGAGGAAACAAGGCTCAGAACCAAGCACACGCACGCATTCCATGACCACACAGCTTTGAGGGACACGATGGGGTTTGGATTGTGAGATGTGCGATGCCCAGCCTTCCGTGGCTGTCATCGCCCGACAGGAGGTTCCCTGTGTGTCCTGCTGCCCCAGCCTGTCCCCTCTCTCCGCAGCGCGCTCCGAGCGGTACCGCCACCTGGGCTCTGAGGAGGACGATGAGACAAACGATGAGGAGTCGTCGGCGGAGATACCCCAGTTCTCCTCCTGCTCCCACCGCTTCAGCAAGGTGAGCCCTGGGAGCCGCGCCAGCACAGGGGCCCCAAGACCAGAGCCTGGCCGGCCAGCTCTCTATTAGCTTTGGTTTGGGTTTGGTTTGGGTTTGGTGGTCATGGTTTTTTTTAGCCATATAGACCAGGCTGACCTGGATCTCAGAGATCTGCCTGTCTCTGCCTCCTGAGTGCTGGGATCAGAGGTGCGCGCATCACACCCAGCTGATTTGGCTTTTGAAGCAGGGTGGTGCCCTGAAGCCCATCTTCCCGTTTCAAGCTGGGCGACGGACGTGCCACCATCTCCGCCACGTTTTGTGTCCTTTACCTCCCAGGTCTACAGCAGCTCTGAGTTCCTGGCTGTCCAGCCCACCCCCACCTTTGCTGAGAGAAGCTTCAGTGAGGACCGAGAAGAAGGGTGGGAGCGCAGCGAAGGGGAGGATAGCCACCGACTGAGCACTGACCTCCGGTAGGCAGACTGAGGGGGTTTAGGGAAGAATCAGCTTCCTGGGAATTGTAGATACAAAAATCCATTGTTGAAGGAGGTTCCAGGTGGCCTAGTAGAAAAGTCAAACATAGGCCACTGACAACTCCTCTCCCTTGGTTTTGTGTCCATCAGCAACATACAGCTGCTGTGCTCTACCACACAGCTAGGCTCTGGCCTGCATGTTTCCCTCCTTCAGAATGCATTTGGCTAGCAAACTCAGACTCAACAGAATCAATGTGACCTGGAAGACAGGGAGTTAGAGGCTGGGTTTTGAAGGTTGAATAGGAGTTCTCTAGGCAGGCAGAGGGAACTCACCCACTTGTAGCTGCACCCTCTGTTACTTAGTTGTCTAGGCTGGGACTCAGGAGGTGTGACTGAGTAAATGACTTGGGCTCCTCCCCCTGCAGAATGAGGTCCTGGACCTCGGCCTCCTCCTGTCAGTCATCCTCCTCACACCCTGACCGTGGCCCCAGCCCATCTTTGTTAAGCACCATCAGTCTGGACACAATGCCCAAGTTTGCCTTCTCATCTGAGGATGAGGGAACAGGCCCCACTGACCCCAAGAAGCCTGTCTTCATCCTTGGGGAGCCTGATGCCCCACTGCCCACCACCCCAGTGACACCCAAACCCTGCAACCTTTCTGGTAAGTGGGACCCAGGGAGGGTTTTTTGGTGGGAGGGTCTATTTGAGATGGGTCTGAAGGTGAACAGGAGATTCCCCAGAGCTAAGGAAGACTTTGAAGATGAAAGGAGGCCTCACACAGCCAAGAAGCCCACAGCCTGGGTTCACGTTGGGATGGGGGCCTGGAATGAGGAGAGAGGCCAGGCTGACCCCCTGTTCTCACAGCAGACACAGCCCTCATCAGCCACGCCCGCCTCCGAAGTAACAGCACCGGCGCCTGGCACAGCACTCCCCGGCCCCCGGATGCCGGCCGGGGTCGGCGGGTGGCAGGCCCCGAGAAGTCCCGAGCCTCCCCCGGAGGTGGTGGGGGGCGCGTGCCCAAGTCAGCCTCCGTGTCAGCTCTGTCCCTCATCATCACGGCAGGTAGCGGTCCTTGTCTGTCTCCATCGCTTTAGCCGTCACGGCCACGGCCGGCTGGGGAACTAGGCTGGGGTCTCCGGAGCTGACCTCCAGGACTAAGGGGGCGCCGCAGGGAACAGGGAACGTGGTCCTACTGGACACTGTGTGTGCAAAGGCCTCAGTGTCCTGCACTGTGCATAGCCAGGCATGCTAAGCCCACAGCACGGCCACCGTCGGGGAGGAAGGTCCCCGTACGAGCCCCCAGTGAACATCGCTCTTGCTCCTACAGATGATGGCAGCGGGGGTCCCCTCATGAGCCCCCTGTCCCCACGCTCACTGCCCTCCAACCCCTCGTCCCGGGACTCCTCGCCTAGCAGAGATCCGTCGCCCGTGTGTGGAGGCCTGCGACCCCCCATTGTCATCCACAGTTCAGGCAAGAAATTCGGCTTCAGCCTGCGCGCCATCCGTGTCTACATGGGTGACAGCGATGTGTATGCCGTGCACCACGTGGTCTGGGTGAGTGGGGGGGGAGACGCAGGATGCATGGGCACGGTCAGCCTGGGGCCTGAATCCCAGCCAGATCCCTACTGAGCTGAAGCGTGGGGCCAGGGCCCCTACGGCCTTCTCCTTCATCACTGACGGCTTTGAGGAGAAGTTAGATAGCGGGGCTAGGTGGATGGGGATCCAGCCAACCCTGTAGCAGAACTCATTTGGAGAAAGGAAACTGAGGCAGTAGCTAGCCAGCCCCAGGCCCCGGGTTTCTCCCATCCGCACTCTGATCTGGGGTCCCTGAGCTCACTGTGCTGCACCTGCAGAGTGTGGAGGACGGGAGCCCCGCACAGGAGGCGGGCCTGCGTGCAGGAGACCTTATCACCCACGTCAATGGAGAGTCTGTCCTGGGCCTCGTGCACACTGACGTGGTCCAGCTGCTGCTAAAGGTGTGGCCTTCCCGCTCCACTTCCTGCACACTAGGACTAGGACAGGAGCTGCATCTGGGGGTCAGGGACCCTGCAGACACGCTCCGGGGTAGGGGGAGGGAGCAGTCCAGGTGAAGCCGGGGTGGGAAGGTGGGCGGGTGCGGGGTGGGGACCCCCACGATGCCACTTATACCCCAAAGAGCGGCACCAAGATCTCCCTACGAACCACGGCACTGGAGAACACGTCCATCAAGGTGGGGCCAGCGCGAAGGAATGTCAGCAAGGGCCGCATGGCTCGCAGGAGCAAGCGAAGCCGTCGGCGGGAGGACCGGTGAGCGGCAAGGACAGTGCAGGGGCTCCCACGCACACCTGCCTCCCAGCTTCTCACCTTGTCAGCACACACCTCTCCCCACCCCCATCCTCAGCGTGTATCGCGCGTCCCACCTCCTGTCCTGTCCCCCTGTCCCTGCCTCACCCAGCCCCTCCGTTGTCAGGCGGAAGTCGCTGTTTAAGAAGATGTCCAAGCCCTCGTCCGTGCTGCACACCAGCCGCAGCTTCTCCTCCGGGCTGCAGCACTCTCTGTCTTCCAGTGAAAGCCTCCCGGGCTCGCCCACCCACAGCCTGTCTCCCAGCCCCACCATGCCTTGCCGTAGCCCGGCCCCTGATGCCTCTGCAGGTGGGTAGGCACTCAGCCTGTCACTTGGGCACTTAAGAGTGTGGAGGAAGGAGCTCCAGGCCAGCCTGGACTATATAGCAAGTTTCAGGCCTGCCTGGGCTACCTGAGTCAGGGAAGGCTTCTAGGAGGGGTTAATGAGGCAGTGCTTTGATGGATGAGGAGTTCACCAGATCTAGGTCACAGGAACACCCCTGTGTGAGTGGAATCTAGTAAGTTCTATCAGCCTGGTGCCCTGCCCCCAAGACGGGGACATTGATCCATGCCTATTGCCTACAGATACAGGGTCCCCACCCAGTGTGTCCCCGAGTTCCAGCAGCCCTGCTTCTCCTGCTGCTGGACACACCCGCCCCAGCTCTCTACATGGCCTGGCTGCCAAGCTCGGACCCCCTCGTCACAAAAGTGGCCGCCGCAAGTCCACCAGCAGCATTCCGCCGTCCCCACTAGCCTGCCCACCGGTGTCCACAGCCCCACCCCGCTCATCATCACCTCTTCCAGGGCACATTCCCATGCCTGCCCGGTCTCCAAGGCTGCGTCGGGGCCAGTCAGCTGACAAGCTGGGCCTTGGTACTATGGAACGGGTGGAGGGGGACGGTGGGCGGCACAGCCGGGGGCCTGAGGCCGAGCTGGTCATCATGAGGAGGCTGCATCTATCTGAGCGACGAGACTCCTTCAAGAAGCAGGAGGCGGTGCAGGAGGTGAGCTTTGATGAGGAGCCTGGGCCACAGCGCCCCGTGCCTCGGATCGCTGTGCAGATCACTGTGCAAAGCGCGGAGCCTCACCAGGAGCCCCAGGGCCAGTGACAGACTGACACCACAATGCTCCCCAGCTTGGTTCCTGGTGCTCTGTCCTTCCTAAAGTCTTGGCTTGATGGGGATGTGGCTGTCAGCCCGGGACACCTGGCAGGCAAGAGACTACTAGGAGGGAGGATGAACACAGGCCTGCTGGGTATTGTGCGTGGTACCCCTGCAGGAAGGGTTGGGGCGGGGGTGACGTTGTAAATAGCAGAGTCTTGTAACTAATTTATTACTTTTTATAAGCAATATCCAGGCTACACTGCCCTGGTGAGCTGGTAGCCTGGTCTCTGCTGGTGGGGCCGAGAACCTGTTCTCTGGGCCCAGATGGAAGCACTTTAGGCAAGTCTGTGTGCTGTTCTCCAGTCTTTCTGTCCTTTTCAAGTCTCTCTGCACCCCATTCCCAGCCCAAGACCTGCTTAAAGGAACACAGTGGGCCCAGTTTGGACAGGATTTGGAAGCAGTGCACATGGGTGCATGCCTGTGATCACAGCATGGGGCTGGGCAGGAGGGTCACCCCTTGTGACCCATTCACAGGCTGCTCTTATTTACAGCCTGTCTCTGATCCTGCATGCTTCAGCTTGGAGGTGTGGGAATGAGGATTTTGATGGCTCAATAGTTCACCAGATGGAAGCAGAGGGCCGCCCGCCTTGCAAGGGGTAACTGACCTTGTAGGGGGCACAGGACTCATCAGTAGGGGAGAGGCATGTTCTCTGTGGGGCAAGCTGCACCACAGCTCCGGAGCAGAGTACTTGCCCAGCATGTGTGAGCACATCTGATCTCTAGCCACACACAAAACTCACAAAAATGTGCCAAAGCCTCCCAGAGATTCTGTGTAGAGAGAGTCCAGCTGAGGGAGGGGAGGACCCTGCATCGAGCTTTACTGTGTGGCTCTAAGAGAGCATCTTTCCTACTCGATTCCTGAGCTGCCTGTTTACAGTACTAATCCCAATGACCAAGCGCTTCTGGCTTCCCATTCTGCCAGCCTCATTGTCATGGTGTGGTCCAAGTAGCCAAGGTCCAGCAAGACCAGAGGTTCACCTGACCATGGCTCAGTGACAGCCACAGCTCAGAGCATCTGCCTGGCCCTGCTGTGGACATTCATCTGGGCAGCCTGAATGAATGATCTGGTGAGACCAGGCTGTCTCCCTGGGATGCTGTGTCCAGCTGTGGCTTGTGGGTGCCTGGTGACCTGACTGTGCCCACTTGGTGAAATTTCGGGTGCTCCAGCCTGCTCTGCACCCCCGACTCCCCCAGCCGATGCTGCCTGGCCTAGAGGGAAGACCAAGGCTGTGCATGACTAGCCCTCCGTCCATCCTGGAGCCGGCATCGAATAAATGCCCTCATGACCGTGAAGCCTTGTGTGTGCATTTCTGAAGGGCAGTTGGGAGGGCATAAGGAGAACAGAAGGTGGGGGTGACTGTCAGTACAACATTACTGGAAGTGGGTTTTGAAGGATGCAGAGGAGTTTGTTAAAACGCGGGCCCGGCCAGGCTGTCTCCTAGCTACTCAGGAGGCCGGGTTCCCTACCACCCAAGGCAATCACACAAAATTCCATCTCAACAAGATGGATGAGATCCAGTCACAAATTCACAAAAAGGAAGCTGGGCGTGGCGGCACACGCCTTTAATCACACCTCTGGGAAGGCAGAGGCAGGCGGATCTTTAAGATCAAAGCCAGCCTGGGACAGCCTCCTCCAGTCACTTCCAGGCAGGCTGGGACTAAAGAGACCCTGTCAAAAAACAAAGCCCGCAAAACTGCAAGAGACTAAGTATGATGCCTGCCTCGAGCCCTGAGCTGTGCTAACAACACGCCACCAGCTTTTGAGACCCTGTCAAGTAAATGAGTCCCTCTTTCTAAATCTTCTCTCTGGGTGAGCGAGGAAGCTTGAGCCCCACGCAAAACTCAGTCGAACCCGGTGCGCTTTTGTCGGACCTCTAGCCAATCAGAACCGCTCTTAGCCCCGCCTCCGGCTCCGAGCGTTTTTTAGCTATTTCCGGAAACATTCCCGCTTCCGACCTTCCGTCAGCCACGTTCTCGCACGTGCTCAGTCCCAGACACTCGGCTGTTTCCAGACGCTGACGGTTGCCATGTGTACACCGCTGCCTTCCGCGGGCGTGCCTTTATTGAGTTGAGCACTTCTCTTGTCGGGTGAACCCGGACGAGCTTCGGCGGTTTCCGGAAGTTGTCGGTGGCCTCTGGGCGCCAACGCACAAGGCCTCTAGAGACCAGCGCGTTCGGCCGCCCTCCGCGACTTTCCCGGGTCCGCCGCCCCAGAGCCAATCCCGCGGGATCATATTCGGCTATTTCCGGAATTAGTCGGGAGTCTCAAGCGTCCCGCGGAGTCTAGCTTCTGTGTGAGCTGTCCGACCGGTTTGCGCTCGGCTGTTTCCGGAAGCATTCGGACATCTCTGTTCAACAGAGGCCAGCTCCCAGGGAGCGTTCTCGCGACCCAGTTACACTCGCCTGTTTCCGGACACTCGGGCATCTCTGTCCAGAGGAGTCCGGCTCCCAGGGAGCGTTCTCCAGACCCGGTTACGTTCGGCTGTTTCCGGACACGCTTAGGCCCCTGAGTCCAGCCGAGCTCAGCTCCCTGGGAGCGCGCTCCAGACCCGGTTACGCTCGGCTGTTTCCGGACTCCTTCGGCTGTCTCGTAGCAAACGGCACTGGACCGTTCCCGCGGGAGTACGCTCGGCTATTTCCGAAAGCATTCCCCGTCCCTCGGCCTACAGGCTCCACCCCGACATGGTCCTGGAAGGACCGCCCTCTCGGACCCGAGTACGCTCGGCTATTTCCGCCGGAGGCGGGCCAGACGACTCGGAACCGCATCTACGGCGGCTGACGCAGGGATCCCGCGGCGGCGGCGGCGGTGGCGGCGGCGGCGGCGGCGGCGGCCGCAACCGGGTGAGTCGATGGCTGCGGCGGGGACTCAAGGAACGCAGGGACGCGCGGGGAACTGTGACGGGCTGAGCGCGGGGCCGTGCGGCTCGGGCTACACAGACAGGGTCCCCCGAGATCGGGAGGCTCCTGCCCGCACTCGAGCGTCGAGCTCAGGGGATCGACCCCATGGTTCGGCCACTTCCGGTGCCCCGGAGGGCTTCGGGGTGCACAGGGCCGGGGAGCGGGTGCACTGCCGCCCGGACCTCCACCTTTTGCATTCGGGGTCCGCAGCACCCCTTCTCACCCGGCGTATGCAGAAGTGCACGGCGCGGGGGCGGACGGGCGGCTCCCTAGACGACGCCTCTTCGGGCCTCAGTTTCCCCACTTGTAGCATGTAGGCCATAAATGGCCGGAGAGCGAGTCGCCGCGTACACCCTAAACCGTAAAGTCCCCCCTAACCCCGCCAGGACACCTGTCCCAGGTGCCTAGGAACTGAGTGTGAAGCCCAGCCCCTCCCCTTGGCACACCCGGCGCCTGTCGGATGGCCTTTCTGAAAGCGACCTGCACCCTTGCAAGCCACTTGGCACGATCGGGTCTCCGCAGGGACAGACCGATCTGTCTGCCCAAGGCATCAGGTCCCCACATGAGGACCTGTCACCCTCTTAACCTCACAAGGATGCACAGGAGATCCAACTGGCATGGAGATCCAGACTAGGGTGCCTGACTGGGGGCACCACCCCGCAGTCCACTTGCCGTCCATCTGGCTCCCCATCCTACCCATCCTGCCGCGGTGCTAAGCTACCCTCTGACTCTTTACCCACTCTCTCTCTTGCCCCTCGGAGGACCCCCCCTTCCCCCCCCCTGTCTGCCTTGTCTCTTCCCTACAGGGAGGGAACAGTGGTCTCTCCTTTTGGACTGGAATCCATGCCCTGGGGAGGTCTCTACCCTGCACCTGCTCCTCCATCTTTTCCCCCTCTGCCCGGCTGGCTTAACCACTCTTGGTGTTCCCTGACGTCCCCTAAGCCCCATGGCACCCTATCTGCTAAGCCTAGTGGCCATGCATCCTGCCTTTGTTTCTGCCTTGATCTTGAGTTTGCATGGATCTGCGTTTGAAGCCTAGCTTCCTTTTGGTCCTCTAAAGGGCCCTCCAGAGAGCTCCCAGCCTGCTTCCCCTAAGTGAGCCATGAAGGGCACTGCTGCTAGGGACCCCAAAGGAAGGCTGTTATGTGCCCTACACAAATAGGGAAACTAATGTCCAGAGTGGGGCAGGGAGCAACCCCAAGTTACCAGGGGTTCCCAAGCCCTAGCTGTGTCAGGGCCTGGCTGACCCTGCTCTGTCCTCTAGGTTGGCATTCCCGGCTGAGCATGGTAGCAGCCTGTGGCCTTCGTTTCCGTTTCCTCACCTGGCATCGGGCACAACCTGAAGAGCCAGCCACCTCTGGCACCCACGTCTCTGCTCATGACCAAGTGACCCAGCCCTGGCCCAGCCATCTAACTGGGGATGCAGGCCAGGTGATCTGAGAACACTGCAGGGGGGCCTTTGCACAGGTGACTAAGTGACAGGAAGCTTGCAGTGATGGCCAGCCAGGCATGAGCGGCCCCCGAGGTCGCCTGTGACTTCAGGAAATAAGAGACCGGTGAGCCCCAAGTCCACCAAGTGGGGCTCCAGCCCATGGGGCCTCTGGAGGCCCCCGAAGACACGTGACTGCCCAGATCCCATCAGGAGCAGCCATGGCAGGAGCAGAGGGCTTCCAGTACCGGGCCTTATACCCATTCCGCCGAGAGCGGCCGGAGGACCTGGAGTTACTGCCCGGAGACCTGCTGGTGGTGAGCCGTGCAGCCCTACAAGCGCTAGGCGTAGTGGATGGTGGGGAGCGCTGCCCACACAATGTGGGCTGGATGCCCGGCTTCAACGAACGCACCCGGCAGCGAGGGGACTTCCCTGGGACGTATGTGGAGTTCCTGGGGCCTGTGGCTCTGGCCCGACCAGGCCCTAGGCCCCGAGGCCCCCGTCCACTGCCCGCTAGACCCCTGGACGTGTCCTCCGAGTCAGGTGAGCAGATGGCATGGGAAGGGGAGGTCCTCTTGTACTCTAGGTCTCTTCTCCATGGTGAATGGACAAGAAGACCATGTGGTTATTTACGGGGAGACTGTTACGTGGGCTAAACTCTGCCTGGGACACAGGGCCTGGTCTACCTACTTGTTCAGGAAGTGAGAACTTCCCACAGCAGTGACAGGAGTGGTGAGGAGCTGAGGGTGGAGGCCCCAGGGCAGCATGTGCAAGCAATGCAAAGGCCCTGCGGCAGCATCTGACAGGTATCAGGGCCCAGTTAGCGGGCAGGCTGAGTGAAGGATAGCCCATGGAGCAGGACAGCTTGAGAGGCATGTGAGAGTTGAGGAGCAGGGTGCAGATAGCTCCCCCCTGCAGGCTGTGGAAGGCTTCTTTTCGAATTCCCATTTTCGAACCCTGTTTTTTCACTGAGCTTCCAAAACAAAGCCACAGACCCAAAGAAGCTGGGATGCCCAGTGCGGCAGGGTGGAGGCCCAGGATCCCACGGGCCCCTTTGAAGACTCACGGGTAGTCGGGTGTAGTGGCACACACCTGTGATCCCAGCACTGGGGAAACTGAGGTGGGAATGTCACCGAGTTACAGGCTACATGGTGAGACCCTGTGTCCTACAGAAACACTACAGGGTGTCCACCCCTAATTTGGGGTGGGCTCCCCAGTGAGGCTAAGGCCTGGGAGGTTGGCTCCAGCCACGCTGCATCTGGCGTCCCCAGAGCCCAGGCCTGGCCCAGGAGAGCCACAGGCGGCCTCATCCATCTGGGCTCCTGGCCAGAGCCTGTCACTGCCAGGGTAACAGGCGCCTCCCTCCCTGCCTGGCCAGAGTCCAGCCACCACTCACACCCACCTCACCGCAAACCCTCAGGGCTGCGACCAGCCCTCTGCAGCCTTAGTTTCCCCACCGTGAGGGCAGTACCTCCAAGCCCCGGGGGGCCAAGCACAGCTTCGGACAGAATACCAGATGCAAGCCCAGGCTTTGCACCACCCAGATCTCTCAAAGTGAGGCCTTTGCCCTGAGGGCTTCCTCCTTTGGCACTGGGGTCCCAGGCCTTCCAGCCTCCTACAGGCCCAGACACCGCCCACCTCTCTGTTTCGCAGTTCAGAGATTTTTTTTTTTTTTCATTTTCCATGCAGCTGGGCCTGGCTCCAGCTGGAACTGCCCTGGCCCTCCACTGAGAGGCCCCGCAGGCCCTGGCTTGCCTCGGCTCCTTGCCATGGCGTCCCTGCCGAGGGCCAGAGCCACGCTGAAACGGGACACCTGTGCACAAAGGGCTCCTTGGGGGCCGCTGGGAGGGGGCTGAGCTTCAATGAGGGGTTCAAAGCCAGGCTTTGTGGGAACACCATCTCTGTGCCAGGAGGCCAAGGCGGGAGAATCGGGCTTCATAGCAAGACCCTGCCTCAAAAGAGAAAAGAAAAAAAGATACTACCACCAGTCTGTTTCCTTTGAAGCTTGAAGCCCAGAGAGGGTGAGCCCTGCACTCAGGCCTACACAGAGCACCAGATGAGAGCTGAGACCTGCGCTCTGAGTCTCAGGTGCTGAATGGTGTCCAACAGTAGAAGCTTCCAGAGACCAGACGTTCACAGAGGTGGAGAGGGTCCTTGCTTATCTCTGCTCCAGGGCTCCTCCGGATAGTGTGTAGCCTGGGACAGAAGTCCTCTCTATGCAGCTGTTTTGCTTAGGGAGACAGTCTTGCCGTGTAGCCGAGGCTGACCTGAACCCAGCCATCCCCCTGCCTCTACTACCTGAGTGCTGGAATGATGGACATGTACTATGAAGACCTGTGCTCACGTGTGTCTTTCAGAGGCTGCTGTTTCACCCACAGTTCCTGGTTTCATAAGTGTGTCAGATTCCCACTGACTCAGTGTGCAACCCCTCCATGGCTGTGGCCTCCAGGTGCCCAGCCTTGGCACAAGCTGAGTCCAGCTGGCAGAGAGGAGCCTGGGATCTAAGGTCCTGTGCTCTCCTCACAGGACTCACCCTACCAGACCTCCGAGAGCAGTTCTCCCCTCCTGACCCAGCACCTCCTATCCTAGTGAAGCTGGCAGAGACCATCGAACACACAGGTGAGCTCCACCTGGCTGTAGTCCCCAAATTCCGCTTGTCTCCGCCCACCCAGGGCCATCCTGGTCTGAGAGGAGGCTGAGCCTGACTGTGGTGTTTCCAGGTTGACTGGGGAAAGGGGTGACTCCCAGGGACACGGAAAGGTGGGCTGGGCCTCTGTGACCTCTGTTGAGTCAGCCTGTGTCCCTGTCCCCTCCAGGGCTGGACAGCGAAATCTACTATAGGCCAGAGCTGCCTGGACCCAGGACAGGTGAGGGGGACTCTGCTTGCTTCTCTCTGCTGACAGGAGGCTTAACACTGCATTGGGGAGGCTGGGCCTGGTGGACTGATCCCCCTCCCCACATAAACTGACCCCCCTCTGCCTGAGCTGACCCCTACCCACATGGACTCAGCACCCACATAAACTGACCTATCCCACATGAACTGACCCTCCCACCCCCACACCTGCAGACTGGTCCCTGAGCGACGTGGAGCACTGGGAGCCCGTGGCTCTGGCAGATGCTGTGAAGGGCTTCCTGCTGGCCCTGCCCATGGCCCTGGTGACTCCCGAGGCTTCGGCAGAGGCATATCGGGCACTGCGGGGTGAGTCAGGGAGGGGATGAGTGGGAGCGGCCCGGGCAGTGGGTAGTTGGCCACTGGCCTGGCCAACCGGCCCCATCTGTCTGTTTGCCTGCAGAGACTGCTGGGCCCGTGGGTCTGGTGCTGGAGCCCCCAACGCTGCCACTGCACCCAGCGCTGACGCTGAGGTTCCTGCTGCAACACCTGGGCCGCCTGGTGCGCAGAGCGCCCGCCCCAGGTCCTGCAGTCCATGCCCTGGCCGGGGCCTTCGGGCCGCTGCTACTGCGTGCGCTGCCGCCAGGGGGCGCTGAGGGGTGAGGCGGGTCAAGGCCTGGAGAGGGAAGGGGCGGAGCCATGGGAGAGGGGCGGGACCTGGGAGAGGGTCCCGAGAGATCCTGAGCGATTAGAACTGTGGAGCAGGGCTGGTGAAAGAGGAAAGAAGCCCGCCAGCTGGGAGTCGAGTCCGCTGGGCGGGGCTCCAGAAACTCAAGTGAAGGGCGGGGCCTCCGCTGAGGGCGGGGCTGAGCCCCCAAAAAGAGGGGGATAGGTTTTTAGCTTGGTCACCGGTGAGTGGGCGGGGCTGAAGTCCTGATGGGAAAGGGCTGGGCTTTTCATTGGCGCGGCTAGCACTGAGTGGGTGGGGCCAGCAAGCCCTTAGCCTTGGTGTTTTTACATGGGTCAGGGAAGAGACTTCAGGGCAAAGAAGTGGCTTGTCCTAGTGAAAGGGAACATGTTTTACGATGGTTGGGGCCCTGGGTGGGCAGGACTGAGCCCAAGGGAAAAGGGTGGGGCTCTTGTGGTGGGCGTGGTCACGGCTTAGTGGGTGGGGCCAGGGAAGAACCCTTAGAGGAGTGAGGCTTTTTAAGGTGGGCGTGGTCAGGAAAGGTAACCTGGTGAGGTCATGGTTTTAACGTAGGTGTGGTCGTATGTTAGTGGGCAGGTCCTGGGGTGAACCGTGGGGGTGTGGCCACAGCTGAGGGCGGGACTGAGGGAGCCAGGGCACAGGAGACAATTGGGAACAGCAACTGTGCTGAATGGTCGTGGCCAGTTGAGGAGGAAGTGGGGACCAGGGCTACAGGGTCTGGGGACTAAGATGGAGGGATGTGATGTGAGGGATACAAACCCGGTTCCCACACATCTCACCCAGATATTGCATCCTTGTTTTTTCTCATATTATGAGCACATATGGAATGCTTGCTGCATGCACCTCACCAGACCTCAGTCTTCTCCACACCGACGAGGGTGTGTTCTGCACCTGCTGTCTGGTGTTTGTGCTCTCAGGGGATTGAATGCATAGCACAGCCAGCCCCTACCCTACTTGGCCTTGAGCACCTCCACTTTTCCCCCAGGAGTGAGTTCAGCCCTGACTTCCCTGCGGTGCTGGTGGAGAAGCTGCTACAAGAGCATGTGGATGAGCCGGAGGCTGTGCCCCCAGGTGACAGCTCTATCACTACTGACCCCAGTTCTCATTGGTGGGCAGCCCTCTAGGATCAATAGTATTCAGCTGTGTAACGTGTGCTTACTTTTTTGCAGCAGTGTATACGGTATTCAATGTGTGCTTGTTTTTCAAGGCAATGTACAGTTGGTGCTTAACGTGTGCTTGTTTTCTTCTCTCGCAGCACTGCCACCTAAGCCCTCTAAGGCAAAGCCAACGCCCTCAGGCCTGGCCAATGGAGGGAACCCACCCTCTCTGCAGGACGCTGAGTGGTACTGGGGGGACATCTCGAGGTAGGCGCTTTGGGGCCGAAGGTGGGTCAGGTGGGAGACAGGCATCCGAGTCTTTGACTCCATGTTCCCTACAGAGAAGAAGTGAACGAGAAGCTCCGGGACACGCCTGATGGCACCTTCCTGGTCCGAGATGCGTCCAGCAAGATCCATGGAGAGTACACGCTCACGCTCAGGTAGCAGTCCCCACAGGTAGCAGAGTGCGCCTCAGGCCTCCCTGGGATGCTGACCCTGCCTTCCCCACTGCAGGAAAGGTGGCAACAATAAGTTAATCAAGGTTTTCCACCGAGATGGGCACTACGGCTTCTCGGAGCCCCTCACCTTCAGCTCAGTGGTAGAGCTGATTTCCCACTATCGCCATGAGTCACTGGCACAGTACAACGCCAAGCTGGACACCCGCCTCCTCTACCCGGTGTCCAAGTACCAGCAGGTCTGTGTAGCACCCAGGCCCAAGTGGGAGGCACTGGTCTGGGTCTGGGCTTCCAGGGAGTTCCCCCTGATCCCATGCCCCGTGCCCCCAGGACCAAGTGGTGAAGGAGGACAGCGTGGAGGCAGTGGGTGCCCAGCTCAAAGTGTACCACCAGCAGTACCAGGACAAGAGCCGAGAGTACGACCAGCTGTACGAGGAGTACACACGCACCTCCCAGGTGCCCTGTTGCGCCGGGGACACAGCCAGGGCGTCCAGTCTCACCAGAGGAGAGGGGAGGGTTGGGGAGGGAAGCGGGGTTCTGCAGGCTGGACAGGAGCTGGGGACACGGCTAGAGCCAAACCACCCTTTACTCCTCACAAGGCACTCTGGGGAGGCACTAAGATCACCCCCACTTCCAGGAGCTTCAGATGAAGCGCACAGCCATCGAAGCCTTCAATGAGACCATCAAGATATTCGAAGAGCAAGGCCAGACGCAAGAGAAGTGCAGCAAGGAGTATCTGGAGCGCTTCCGCCGCGAGGGCAACGAGAAGGAGATGCAGAGGTAGGGGCTGAGAAGGGACGGAGACGGCCGGGCTGCTCCGCCTGCGCACCCACGCTGACCGCACAGTGCGGACGGGAAAGGAAGTGAGGAGCACGGGTTCCATCAAGGCGGTTGTTGATTGATGGAAATGGATTTTGAAGAGCGCATGGGAGTTCACCGTGTCCCTCCCTCAGGATCCTGCTGAACTCGGAACGGCTCAAGTCCCGCATTGCAGAGATCCATGAGAGTCGCACAAAGCTGGAGCAGGACCTGCGGGCGCAGGCCTCAGACAACCGCGAAATAGACAAGCGCATGAACAGTCTCAAGCCGGATCTCATGCAGCTTCGCAAGATCAGAGACCAGTACCTTGTGTAAGTGGCGGTGGTGCCGGCCCACAGCCGCGCGTCGCTCGGTCCAGCAGGGGGCGGTGGTGCCGGCCCACAGCCGCGCGTCGCTCCGTCCAGCAGGGGGCGGTGGTGCCGGCCCACAGCCGCGCGTCGCTCGGTCCAGCAGGGGGCGGTGGTGCCGGCCCACAGCCGCGCGTCGCTCCGTCCAGCAGGGGGCGGTGGTGCCGGCCCACAGCCGCGCGTCGCTCCGTCCAGCAGGGGGCGCGCTCCGCACTCGTCGCCCGAGCCCTGTGGTTTCCTCTGCCAGGGCAGCCTGCGCTTTTAACTGCCCAGCCATCCCTCAAGCCTCAGTTTAGCTCATCTGATAGTTGCACGCACTCGGTAATGTTTACTTTGCCACTGGGGAAACTGAGGCATGAAAGGCTCATGGCACAGTTGGAAGACTGTAGCAGCGCCCTGCAGCCCTCCCGCTGGCCACTCTGCCTCCGTGATGGCAGTGAGACGAAGCAGCCCTGGGCTTGGTTTGGTGGGGAGCGCCCTGGAGCCCCGCAACCCCTCCTCCGGACTGCAGGGTATTGCACCCCGGCTGCCCAACTGGGCCTAGCCTTGGCCCGCTGAGCAGGTGCACCCTGTTTCCCCTTCCCTGGCTCACAGCGCTTCCCTCCCAGGTGGCTCACCCAGAAAGGCGCCCGTCAGAAGAAGATCAACGAGTGGCTGGGAATCAAAAATGAGACAGAGGAGTGAGTGACCCTAGCGGGAAGGAGCGGAGGGCTCCAGGGAGGGCTGCGCTGGGCCTGGGCGGCCTGGGCGCTGCCACACCTCTGCGTGTGCGCGATGGGCCTCTGCTTCCTCCCCACAGCCAGTATTCCCTAATGGAGGAGGAGGACGACCTCCCCCATCATGAGGAGCGCACGTGGTACGTGGGCAAGATCAACCGCACTCAGGCGGAGGAGATGCTGAGCGGGAAGCGAGATGGGACTTTCCTCATCCGGGAGAGCAGCCAACGGGGCTGCTACGCTTGCTCTGTGGTGTGAGTGCCTGGCGCAAGCACTGAGCGCCTACTGTGTGCAGGGTTTTGGGGAACCTGGGCTGGAGGAAGGGGCCAGGGCTTTTCACCCAAGGAGGTAGCAGGGTGGCCAAGGTTGGGAGCACCAGGACCAGACTCCTTTCTGAGCATCCCTGTCTGTGCCGTATAGGGTGGATGGCGACACCAAGCATTGTGTCATCTACCGCACGGCCACCGGCTTTGGCTTTGCAGAGCCTTACAACCTGTACGGGTCGCTGAAGGAGCTGGTGCTGCACTACCAGCACGCTTCTCTCGTGCAACACAATGACGCCCTCACGGTCACCCTTGCCCACCCTGTGCGCGCCCCAGGGCCAGGCCCCCCGGCTGCTCGCTGAACGTGCCGTGTCAGGCCATCGAGGGTCTCCATCTCCCCACCTGTTCTGTGTGTCTCCCTGGTCACCCCCTGACCCTCCACCTGCCCTTCACAGGGCCCTGATGTTCCCGGAGGCCTGTCCCCACGGCTGCACCTGCCACGTTTACAGAGGCTGCAGGGCCACCAGCCTGGGCCCTGGGATTTTTTTTTTTTTTAAGCCATAGCTCTGGGGTCAGGGCAGGAAGGATCTGTGCTGGGCTGCTTCCCAAAAACTTCGGCTGGGACATTTGGGGCCGGGCGGGACCCGCCCCATGGACCCCAACTTCCTCCTCAAAGGTTGAAGTGAAACCAGCCACCAGGGGCCAGGGGGGTTACCCCACAACTGCTGAGAAGTCCCCCCACCGGAAGACAGAATTAGCTACCGAGCCCGGGCCGGCCTGGTGCACCCGGGGCCTCCAATCATGTTGGCTTTGATTTTTCCCTGACTGTGCAATCTCTTCTCTTTGGGGACAAGAACCCTGGGTTTGTCACCTCCCTTGGACCCTATATCTGCCCGGGGCAACTGGGCAGCGGGTTTTGTACGGTACGTTTATTATATGGATCTAAAACATTGAACCTTGGGCTTTGTGTCTTTGGGAATCTGGAGTCTCCGAGGTGTCACACATGGCGGGGTGTTGTCTGGGGCCACATGGTACCCATCTGTCATTTTACCTCCCACCAATTGATGATTTTCCTCCATTGTCTCTGGAGGCCAGAGAGGTCCAAAGTCATGGGTCTCTGACCTCTACCTTTTATCCTGGTTTTCCTGGGGACTCCAGACCCTGGAACAGTCACTCTACTGCTGGAGCTCCAAGCTGCCTGCCTCCCGGCAGATCTGAGTCCTTGCCCAACCACCAGCTGTCCCCTCAAAGCACCCCTCCCTTGTCATCTACAACTTCCTCACTGGGAAGATAAGGCATCCGCATCCTCTCACGCCACCGCAGAGAGCGACTCGGGTCCCTGATTTCCACGTCAAGGCCAGGCCCTGCCCTGACCCAGCACACCTGAGGTTGAGCAAGTCCCCAGGCCATGTGCTCTGGGCACACAGCTCAGGACAACACCTACTCTTTGTCCTCGAGCACTGCCTGGGGCTGGGATACAGTAAGTCTTTTTGCTTCTAGGACGGTGCTGTTCTGCCGCCCAGGCTGTCCTCACAACTGTAATCCTCCTGCCTCTGCTGTCTGAGTGCCAGAAATCCAGCCTGTCCTCTCCTGTTTGTCCATGGGCACCTCAGCCCCTGGGGAGGAGGGGTGTGAGTAGAGAGAGCTGCTGGCCTCTGTAGGCTCACTTCCATTCCCAGTCCCCAAGAATGCCTGGGAAGTGACCTGGGAATAATCCAGAAGTCTCCAGCTTGTGAAGCCAGAGGCAGGATGGTAGGCTGGTTGTCAGCCTGGAGGACCTGGAGAAACAGGACTCCCTAATCCCCAGTGAGGGGCTAAGAGTGTGGCTTGGTGGAGCTCTGCCTAGTAGGGAGGGACTGGGGGCTTTGCTCCGGTTGAACCAAGCAGCTAGTGGCTAGTGAGCTGCCCTGGGTCCCAGCCTCGGCGCTGCTAAAACAAGGAAGGCAGATGGGCATGGCTGACCGGCTCAGGTGACAGCTCACCAGGTCTGGGCTGCAGGGATCCAGGGTCTCCCCAACACTGGATTGGATCCTGTTCCAAAGCCACGCCTTGCTCCCCCAAGCCATTCATGCCCCCATCTTACTGAGAGGAAAGCTGAGACCAGACCACTAAAATCCTGGGACTCCTGCGTTGAGTCTCAGAGTCAAGGTGCCCCCTCCCACCCTGTGTGGCTCCTCAGGCCAAGGATCCTCACCCCTACACTGCTGCTGCGAAGAAGGAACCCCAGTTGTGTCCTCGACCCCAAGCCATAGATGAAGATGACCCTCCCTGCCGGCTTCTCTTCTGTGTGTGCCAGAGCAGCTCAGCATGAGAGAGGGGCTGGCTTTCCAGGCCTTGGAGGGCAGAGGGGCCATGAGCTGATGCAGGACTCGGCCTCCAGAGTGTCACTCCCAGACCCCTGCTAGGCTGAAGGGATGGCCGCGGCCGCACAGCCCCCGGGCGGGGAAAGCCCTGACCACACCCCTAGGTTGAGTCCAGCTGCACCCGAAGACCGAGTCTGTCTGTAATTCAGGCTCCCCCCCTGACCCGGGATCCGGGAGCCTCACGCAGGGGCTGAGGGGCGGCCCGGGACCGGAGCAGGCCCGGCCTCCTGATTTGGGGCGCAGCGCCTAGAGGGGTGGAGCAACCCAGGGCTGAAGAGGGCCTCGGAGGGCGCGCTGGGTGGGCGGGGCCTGAGTGGGCGGGGCCTGCGGGCGGGACCGCCTCCTGGTTAAAACCTCTGCGGGCTGCTCCAGCCGCCTAGCCCGCCTTTCTCTCTGCGGTCATGCCCCGGTCTCCGCTCCTGCCGCTCCTGTCGCTGCTGCTGCTTCTCGAGGTCCCCGGAGCAGCGAAGGCGTCCCCATTTCAAGCGTCCTCTGCGGGGAAGGCCACCTGCAAGGTAGGGTGGGGGACACGCGTCCTGTCCACGCTGGCCACTTCCCCACTCCGTGAGCTCATTCCGGGAAGTCCACGGTCTCCCAGGGACGCCGGCCCCCCCATGCCTCTCCGGCCCCGTGCCGCCATCCCCACCATTCCCGAACCCTGGGCCTCGCATCCGAGTTGTTTCACTTCCCCATCCTGTGTCTTGAGACCCACAAGCTGCCGACTGCCCGGCCCTACCTGCGTATTTATTAACCACCTACGGTGTACGTCAGGGCCGAGGGCTGAGGGGGGTGCACCCCACACCTGTTGAGCTATTCACGGGTCTCCACCTGCACGCAATTATTATCGCTTACTGTGTGCGTTCCAGCGGAGGAAGGCGGGTAGGCATGCTCCTGCCTGGAAGCAAATACATGCCCTGCAAGCCGAGCGCCTTGCTCAGACTTTGGCCCGCCCGCCGCCCCTCTGCTGAAGCCGGAAGTCTGTATTTATTAGGCACCTCCTCTACCTAGTCCGGCATGGGACTGGGTGAGGTTCCCCTGGGTCCCTGGAGAGGAAGAATAAATAAAGAATCCACGTGGGCGCAACGCCTCGGCAGAGCGCCGAAACAAGAAATGAGTATGCATTAGGCTCTGTGAGTGTGCACTTTCCAACAGAAAAGGTTGAGGGCAATGACTAGAAGTACATGTCTTGAGCACTTACTGTATGCAGACCTCGTAGGCGAGGGGTTTCCACTTTGTTTGAAGGGAAAGCAAGAACTGTGCATACATTGAGCGCCTACCATTTGCAAGCCTCACTGTTCCCCTGTTTGCGGATAAACTGAGATTGCAGGTCTTGACCACAGTGCAATTTCCCCCGAGGCTGGGGGTGTGGCTCAGAAAGAGAGCAAGCAAAAAAAGGTTAGGGTTCCTTTAGTGGTTGTGGTGGTGCGTGCACTCAGGAGGCAGAGGCAGGGGAATCTCTCTGAGTTCCAGGCCAGCCTGGGCTACACAGTGAGACTCTGTCTAAAAATAATAATAATAATAAATGAAATCATAGAAGTCTCTTTGCCAGGCTGGGAGGCACCCACATGCTGGCTCCACCTCATCCCGCCCTTCCCTTCCCTCCAGGCCCACGACCTGTGCCTGCGGGGGCGGCACCCTGAGCTCCAGGCACCACCGGTCAACGTCAGCCTGTACTACGAATCTCTGTGCGGAGCATGTCGTTACTTCCTTGTCCGAAACTTGTTCCCCACCTGGCTGATGGTACTTGAAATCCTCAACGTCACCCTGGTGCCCTATGGAAATGCGCAAGTGCGTGGGGAAACTCAGGCAGCGGGCTGGGGTGGTGAAAGGGACGCTGGTCACTCTGGCTCACCACAATCATTCATGGCAGGAAAGAAACGTGAGCGGCACGTGGGAGTTCACATGCCAGCACGGAGAGCTGGAGTGCAAGCTGAACATGGTGGAGGTGTGCAAGGATCCCCACCTGGGGCGCGGGACTTGGGGAAGATGTGTGGGAGGGCATGTCCACTCAGCACCCAAACTCCCCTGCCCGTCTCCCGCCCCAGGCCTGCGTGCTGGACCGGCTGGAGAGGAATGCGGCTTTCCTGACCATCGTGTGCCTGGAGGAGCTGGAGGACATGGAGAAAAACCTCAGACCGGTGAGACAGACCCAGCCAGGGTAGAGCAGCAGGTGGGCACTCCCTGTCCCCAGGACCTGTGTCCCAGTGCCGCAGCACTAGGGGATCAGCCCCTAGCCTCCCAAGCACGCAGGAGGCTGAGGCAGGAGGATTGCAATGACTGACCCTAGAGTGGGGTACGGAATGAGATTCTGTCTCAAAAGAGAAAGACAGCAAAAAACTCGCCTCTTCTTTGGAAACTTCCATCTGATTTCATTTTTTATCAGTGAAAATGGAACTCAGGACTTTGCATTTGCCAGCCTCTGAGCCAGGCCTGCAGCCCATCATGAGGGGGAGAGGATTCTGGGCAGGAGCTCTACCACCGAGCCCCATCCCTAATTGCAAGAAGCTTCCCTGTAGGAATGAGGAAGGGTGGATCTTTAGGTGCTGGAGTGAGTGAGTCACACCTGATGTGAAACAGCCATCTGTGAGCCAGGCAGGCCTGGACCCTCAGCCTGAACGTGCTGGACACAGACCACCTGCAGGGTTATAAGACAGGCTTGCGCACTCCCCCAGACTCTAAGAAATGAATTCTTGGAGGAGTAGCTCGTGCTCCCCTGTCCTGCCCTCGGGGCTAATCCATCATCAGGCCACTGGCCACCGGTGCCCGTTAGACACACTCTGTGCCCGTTAGACACACTCGCCCTGCCTGGTGGGTGGGACTGAGGGATAAAGTCGTATGCATGCTCTGAGGGTGCCATACCCGTGTGGAGAAAGTACGGACTTGGTGTTATAGGAGAGGCTCTGCCCCTGCCTCAGGAACCTCCACGCAGGCATTAATTGGGTGCCAGTTGTTTAGGGGCACTGCCGTTTGACTATAGAGCTGCCTCCTCCTGCCAGTGAGGAAACAGGTCTTCTGGGGGCTGTCTTGGGGACCTCTGGGGAGATAACGGGGAGGAACTGAGCTAGCCCTCCTCACCCCTCCTCCCAGTGCCTGGAACTGTACGCTCCGGATGTGTCACCAGAGAGCATCCTGGAGTGTGCCACGGGGGAACGGGGCATACAGCTCATGCATGCCAACGCCCAGCTCACTGATGCCCTGCAGCCGCCACACGAGTATGTGCCCTGGGTCCTTGTCAACGAGGTGAGAGCTCTGCCGCCAGCCCTGTGAGCTGTGCAGTCAGCTCACATACCACACACATATACATACCACACACACCACACACATACACCACACACACATACCACACACATACACATACCACACACACTACACACACACACACCACACACACATGCCACCCAGATATACACACACTACACATATACCATATATACCACACATACACACCCCATACAAATTCACACCACGCACACCACACATAATACATACAACCATACATACATACACACAGCACAAACACACTCGTACATGCTTGCACACTTACACAAGTACACATGCCCCTCAGCAACTCTTTGAGCACAGGAAAGTTCTGTCTGTGCAGTGGCCTGAGATGGGTCGTGGAATTGACAAGGTCCTGCCCCTTTGCAGTGTTGGGATCACAGCCTGACAGGAGACTGATTGAGGGGACACATGATGTTGACGTCAGGCTACCACACCCAACACACACAGCACATGCACATACACAAGAAAGTATTCTTCCCCGTATTATAAAATTATGTGTATGTTCATATGTGGGTCTGTATGAGCATGTATATGGGTATGTATGTGTATGGGGGGTGTGCAAGTATATGTGCGTGTGTGTGTGTGCGCGCGCGCGCACTTGAGTGAGCACAGGAGGTAATAGGTGTCGGATCCCCAGGAGCTGCTGTTTGTACTCTGAACCACTGAGCTATCTGTCCAGCCCCATTTTTTATCTTTCATCTTCTTTTTTCATAGAAACCTTTGAAAGACCCAAGCCAGCTCCTGAGCCTCGTCTGCCAGTTGTACCAGGTAAGCCAGGCACGGAGCAGTGGGTTCAGCTGGTAGAAGCCTGCAAGATTCCAACCTCTACCCTTCCCCTCCAGGGCACAGAGAAGCCATACATCTGCTCCTCCATGGCTGACCCCCCCAGAGAAGTGTGCTATAAGTGAAGGTCAGTGCCCAGGATGAGCAAGAATCCAGTTGCCCCACTTTCCCAAAATCCTATCTCACAATCAAGAATCTTGCCTTTTTTGCTAATGATGCTAAACTTAAATTCATTAAATAAATGATTTTGATTGCTATGATTCATTTTTCCTGGAGATAACCAAGCATGGAGGTGTACACTTATAATCCCAGCACTCAGCAGGCAAAGGCAGATGAATCTTTGTGACATGGAGGCCAGCCTGGTCTACATACTGAGTTCTAGGTCAACTGAGGCCACAGGGAGATCCTGTCCCCAAAAGACAAAAGCAAACAAAACCCCACATTTTCCCCAGTTTTTATTTCCCTTTTTTTTAATGTGGAGATGCACCTGGACCCAGGCTAGGCTCTGAACATGCTCAGCTCACATTCCGCCATGAATCCCACTCTCAGCCTCTGGAGTTTGTGGTTCATTTGAGAAGTCAGAAAATGCCTGTCTTACTTTTTCGTTGGTGTCACAAAGTACCTGATAATAACAAGGGAAGGGTTTTAGCTCACAGTTACAGGTTTATCACAACAACAACCTGTGATAAGCAGCAACACTCATGGCACCCTAACAAAAGCAACCTAAGGAGAGAAGGGGTTTACTCTGGCTCAGTTTGATGGTACAGTCCATCATGGTGGGAAGTCAAGAAGGAGCTTGGGACAACCTCTCACACTGTGTCCAGTCAGGATGCAGAGGGATGTTGCTGCTCTCAGACAAGAAGCCTCAGCCCGCGGGATGGTGCTGTCCAAGAAGCCTCAGCCTACAGGATGGTGCTGTCCAAGTTCAGAGTGGATCCTCCACCTGGGGCTAAACCTCTGTCTAATTTGATCAAGCCAGGGATGATGGACCAGGGGAGAGAGTAGGCGGGAGGAGGGGTTGGGTGTGTGCATTCATAAAGAAAGGCAGGGCTGGGTTTTGAGGGCTGGGTAGTTCATTAGAACACACTCACCACACTGGGCAGGTGAAACAACCCATGATGAAGCAGAGACCTCATCTGGGATCTGTGGAAGTGTGTTCACTGTGGGCTGTGGAAGTGAGTGTGTCCCGGGCCCCAGGAAAATCTGAAGCCAGAATTACAGTCTGGGTATCTGAGAATAAAGTGAGTTTGGGGATAGTTAAAAAAAAAAAAAAAGGAAGTTAGGATATTAGTTTCTGCAGCAAGACTAAGTTGCCACGAAGAATTCAATACAGGCAAGCCAAGCCTGGTGGCGGGGAAGTGGGGGGAGGAGGACCAGGAGTTCAAGGCCGGCCTGGGCTACATGAGACTCTGGGACCGAGAGGACAGGAATGCATGCTGCGCACAGACAGCATGCGGGCGTGAAGATTACTCGGGAACAGGCGAAGGTCAAGCCAAGGTCTAGGTCCGCCAGGACAGCTCTGAACTCAAAGTTGCCAAGCGGCTCCGCTCCTTGCTCCGCCCACTCCTCGGAGGCCGAGCTCGCGGACCCAGCCCGAGCCCAAACCTGGGGTCTCGGGTCGGTTACAGCTCAGCTCTTTATAGTCACGAGGCTCTGGATTGGCCACCTCGGCTTAGAGGATTGAAACTTGGTGACCCAGCGCTGAGACGCAGCTCCAGCGCTACTGGGCGGGCATTCGGGCGTCGCTTGCCCATTGGTCCGCTGAGAAGAGAAAGAGGGTGGGGAAGCCAACGCCAGACTTCCGCGTTCAGTGTGCGTGATGTGCAGCAATACTTGTTTGCGATTGGTCCGCGTGTTCCGAGGGCGGGGCTTAGTACATGCCTGAATCTGATTGGCTAGAATCGCACGGTGCTGCTAGGACTGGCCCACGATTGGTCGGAGAGGCTTGCCTTGTGATTGGTCTATTCTGACCTGGGCAGGCGCTGCGTGCGCGGCGCGGCGTGTGATTGGCTGTCTCGGGGTGGGCGTGGCGCAGGCGCTTCGCGGCGTGCTTCACCGCGCGTTCGGTGCTGGTGGCGGCGATGGCTCAGCGGTGGCGCTGGGCTCGGGTGTTGCTGGCGGCGGCGCGGCCGCTGTTCCAGGGCCGCGCTCTGCTCATCACCAACACGCTGGGATGCGGCGCATTGATGGCGGCGGGCGACGGCGCGCGCCAGGCCTGGGAGGTGCGCGCGCGGCCAGGACAGGGGTTTAGCGCCCGGCGCTCCGGTGAGCGGTACTCGAACGCCACGGGAGGGACCCGACAGGCAGCTGGAGACTCGGTCAGCCGGGGGGACCTGTCAGTCAGCTTTGGGGACCGGACAGCCAGAGGAACCCGTCAGTCAGCCGGGAAGGACCCGACAGTCAGCCGGAGGGACTCGACTGTCAGTGGGAGGGACCTGTCAGTCAGCCAGAGGGACTGGCATCCAGACTGGCAGGCCCTGCCCTGACTGTCCCGTGTTCCCAGCCAGCATGTTCGCGGTGGGCTGCAGCATGGGCCCCTTCTTGCACTTCTGGTACCTGTGGCTGGACCGTCTCCTGCCCGCCTCGGGCCTGCGAGGTCTCCCCAGTGTCATGAAGAAGGTCCTGGTGGATCAGGTGGTGGCATCTCCCATACTGGGCGTCTGGTACTTCCTGGGTAAGCCAAGGGTCCAGAGGTCAGGTAGCAGGGCCAGCTTTGTGTTAAGAGGGATAATGATGTGTGTGGTTTATTATTTTTATTTATTTAAGATGAGGTCTCATGTAGCTACCAACTGAGAAGTAGCCAGCTCCTTTTCATTTGTTTTTGCGACATGGTGTTCTGGTTTCATTTTGTTGCTGTGATAATTACTCTGACAGAGAGCCAGGCATGGGGGTGCACACCTTTAAACCCATCACTCAGGAGGCAGAGGCAGGCCGATCTTTGAGACCTAGGTCTACATAGCCAGTTCCAGCCAGGCTAGAGCTACAGGAAGACCCTGTATCAAAACAAACAAAAATACCGCAACTTAAGGGAGGAAGGGGTTATTTTAGCTTCCAGTTTCAGGTCACAGTCCATCATTGTGGGGATGTCAAGGCAGAAACTTCAAACAACTGCTCACATCACAGCAAGTTCTGTGCAGAGCTGTGAAATGCATGCAGCTTGCTTGCTGGTGGTACCATCTCTTCTCTCTTACAGTCTAGTATTCCTGCCTAGGGAATGGTGCTGCCCACAAGTAAGACAGTGTCCACACAGGCCACAAGCTATCCAGTCCCTCGCCGACACCCTCATCATTCTGACCCGTGTCAAGTTGACAAAGCTAAAACCCCAGGAAGGTCTTACTACTGGGTAGCTGGGCTGGTGGAGAACTGACAGGGATCCTCCTGCCTCTGCTGCCCGAGAGCTGGGATTCCAGGCCCAAGTGAGTTGCCAGGTCTTTTGTTTTTGTTTGCTTTGATGTTGTTTGAGGCAGGGTCTCGCTGGAGGCCTAGCTGGCCTGGAACTTGCTATGTAGACCAGGCTGGCCTCAATCACAGAGATCCGCCTCCCTAGTGCCAGGACTAAAGTTGTGCACCAGAGCGCCCGGCTCAAGCTACACTGTGGATATAGTGATCCTGGAATAGGGACCACACCACTATGGGGCCAGGACAGACTCTCAGGAGTCAGGGGTTCTGGGGGCAGCTGGGGAGGACTGCAGTGGTTGAGGACAGTGTCTGGGGGGTGTGGTGAGGCCGGAGGCTGCAGGGCCAGCAGAGGAGTGAGGCTGGGAAGAGGACAGATGGTGACGGGCAATACTCAGGAGGTTCTGACAAGGAAGTGGGCAGGTAGAGCATCTCCCCTCCAGGCTCAGCTTCTTCCTTTAGGGGCATCCATTCTCATAACAGATTTGCTCAGGTTGTTGCCTGGTATCTCAGCTGACCAGCCCTGATCCTCTGCCTGGGACTTTGTTGCTCAGTGGGCAGCCCCTCCCTGAGCCCCAGCCCATTCTCTGTCTCTGTGGTGCCTGGGTCTTTCACACTCTTTCTTGGTCTTCTTCCCAGGCCTTGGCAGCCTGGAAGGCCAGACTTTGGAAGAGAGCTGCCAGGAGCTGAGTGAAAAGTTCTGGGACTTCTACAAGGTGGGTGTGTCCATTTAGAGCCAGCCCATTAGGCTCCGCCCCTCACAGGCACCTGGCCTCACATGTTTACAGTCAGTTGCTGAATCCTGCCTACCGCTATCCCACCACATCCTCTCAAAGTGGCTCCACTGCCAAAGGTCCACACATTCCCCCAGAACAAGCCTCAAGGCTCTGGCCTGGCCCACCACCAACCCACTCAGCCCACTAATGTAGACCAGCCCAACTTGCCTGGGCCCTGCATACAGCATTAGCCCTGTCCCTTACAGGGCTGCCCATGGACTCCATCCATCCTTGAAGGTTCTAGCCCCACTCACCCTCACGAGGGCCCGCCCCTCCCTTTCTACCTCCTGCAGGCAGACTGGTGCGTGTGGCCCGCAGCACAGCTGGTGAACTTCCTCTTCGTGCCTCCAAAATTCAGAGTCACCTACATCAATGGGCTGACACTGGGCTGGGACACGTATCTGTCCTACCTGAAGTACTGGGTGAGTACTGGGTACTGGGCCTGTGCCCATGTGGCTTCCCCAGGCCTCTGCCTCAGATAGTGGGAGGCAACTACAGCGGCCTTGGAGGCTCTGCCCCCCTGTGACCAAACCCTCTGTATGAACAGGCCCCTGACCCCCTGACAGCCCCAGGCAGTGTGGCCCTAGGCACGAGAACAAACTGAGCTGCAGCCCCAGGACAGACACCAGGCATGGTGCGACCGACATGATAGATGGACTAAAGCGGACTATTATGGCTCTGGGCTCCCAGCCACAGCTAGACTCCAGGCATGGGCCCAGCCATCCCTTCTGAGTCTACATGGGGCCTCAGTTTCCCCATCCAGAACACTGCCACCAGCACGGACTGGCAACCCAGTCCTTTCCAATGGGAGCCAAGTGTGACCAAGATGTCCTGAGGCCAGGGTACCACCAGCCAGTCCAAGATCCAGCTGGGCCCTGAGCCAAGGGGCCACCCTGGCAAGGACATAGCCCACTGCCTTGCACTCGGGTCTGGCCTGAGTCGGCTCCTTATGCAAGGCTGGGCGGAACTGTGGAAATTCCATTAAATTATCTCTTTAATTATAACTCTGGCTGCCAGTGTGGGGGCCAGACTTACAGGCAAGTAGGAGGGCCAAAAAGCTGGGGCGGGGCCAGAGGGCACGTGGAGGGTGTGGCCGGATACCTGCCGCCCGGGGCACAAGGGCACTCAGCGAGGTTCATTCACTTTATTGGAACTCTGTAGTGTTCATGTTTTCTAGGGGAGTGAGGGACACGTTTGACACTCATGACGTCAGAACAGGTTTGGGGGTATCCCAGGGTAGTGATTAATCCCCCACACCCCACCTACCCCAAAATATAAGTTAGTATTGGGGGAGAAGAGCCAGGCAAGCAGGATGCCAGACTCCGACCCCAGTGGTCCACACGGAGGTCACCCTGCCACGGGGCTGGCAGGCCCCGCCTCCTATCATCAGCCTGCTGTGAGGTGACATCTGCCCCCCCCCCTTTACAACTGACAACTGTGGATGGGGGCACTTTACAAAAAAAAGAGTGGGAGGTTCCCAAAGGAGGGCAAGCAGTGACTACAACACGCATGACAGTGGGGGCAGGTGTATGTACAGAAGAGGCGAGGAGAGGGGGCGCCCAGAGACGTCTTCAATAAATAAATAGCTACGATAATAAATAGGGTGAGGAGATGGGGGTTTGCTGGGGGCATCGGCAGGGTGCTCTCAGCAGGCACAGTCCTGGTGGGGAGGTGCCTGCTGGTCAGTGAGCTGTGGGCCCTGCTTGGCGCCTGTGACCGCAGGGTCAGCCGTGTCCAGCGACTCTGACATCTTCTCACAGATGACGTCCACCAGCCGCTCAAAAGTCTGCTTGACATTAATGTTGTCCTTGGCGCTGGCCTCAAAGAACTCGAACCCTGTGTCCAGGCATTAGGGATGACTGGAGGGCTGGGCCCTGTACTGCATCCCAGAGCTCCTTCTCTGAGAGACAGTCCCCACCCTGCCCAGTGCTTTAAAGGCACTGACAAGTCCTGATAAAGACCTTGGACAGGGTGAGCCTTCCACACCATCCTTCCCTCCAGATAAATCTATCCACTTAGCCTGCTTGCCACCCCATCCTGCCACCGATCTCTGGTCCAGACTCTGGAGCTATGTCCCCTCCCTGCATGCGTGCCTCCGTGGTTCCCTAAGCCATCAGAATGGTGGGCCTCTCCACGCTCCCTCTAGGGGCACTCAATCACATCTCCCAACTGGGACACAGATCTAATTCCGCCCTTTGAATGCTGGGCTCTCTGCAGCCTTTCCTCCACCCGCCAGACGTGCTGTACCCCCTCCTGCCACTCACCCAGGTGGTCCGCCAGCTGCCGGCCCCGCTCTGAGGACACGACTCGCTCGTCCTCCATATCACATTTGTTTCCTACCAGCAGCACCTGGGCATTGTCCCACGAGTAGGTCTTGATCTGGGTGGACCTGTGGGGTGTGCAAGAGACAGAAGGGGTGCTGGACACCAAGACCTGCCCGCACCCCGACACACCCCGTGCTCTTCGCTGAGACAGGCTCTGGCCTGTCCTGGAGCCCCCCGTCCATCCCAGTCTACTGAATGCTGGGAGTCCACTGTGCACCGCACGTCTACTGTGGGTTTCCCATGTCATGTCACTAGTTTCATTTCTCTGTGGGACTGGGGATGAATCCACATTCTCACACATGCTAGGCAAGTGCTCTGCAGGTGAGTCACACCCCAGCCCTCTACACCTGATGCCCAAGCTGGTCTCAATCACTTGAGCTCAAGAGCTCCGCCTGCTGAGCTGGGCTGCCCAGCCTGGCTGGGTGGAATGTTCAGATGTATACAGATAGGACTGCAGCACAGTGGGAGACCTGTGTTCCTTCCCCAGTACCCCCAATAAAGACTTCACAACCCCAAAGTCATGTAAGCTGTCCCGCTTACCCCAGATTCGTTGTTTTATGGAGGTGCTGGTGATACAAGCTAGCTGAGCACTCTCACCACCTGAGCTACAAGTACTCTATCAGTGGAGCCCAGCCCTGCTCCTTGGGTTTAACTTTCCCATCTGAAAGCTTTCCTGAGGGGGTTGCACTCACCAGTCCTGCACAGCATTGAAGGACTCCTCGTTGGTGATGTCATACATGAGAATGAAGCCCATGGCACCCCGGTAGTAGGCTGTGGTGATGGTGCGGTACCGCTCTTGCCCTGCTGTGTCCTGTGGAGAGACTGCCATCAGTTGGGACACACAGAAAGGAGCCGGACTGAGGGTGCCCTGAAGTCCTCAAAAGCCCAGAGACACAGGGTCAGGGAAAGCAGACCATGTGGCCCCTGTGCCAGAGTGCCAGTGCTCAGTTAACATTCAGAATTGTGATTTGCAAAATCACTGTCATTCACTCAACAAACACACAGCAGGCATTGCCCTTATGCCTCTACCACACCCCGACTCGGACATGGGGTTCACAGGGAGGGATGTGAGCAGAACGGAATTCCCTGCTCTTCTGGACAGCACAACCCACTGAGAAGAGAGTCAGTACTCTCCCAAGTGACCTACATGGAATGCTGACAAGGTCTGGGGAGAGAAGTAAAAGATGGATGAATTAGGGGTGACAATGGTATACATGACAGTAGGCTGGAGACTTGCTCGGCAGTTAAGACCAGACACTGCTCTTGCGGAATACCAAGGTTTGGTTCCAGTACCCTTGTTGGATGGCTCACAAACACCTGGAACTCCAGATCCAGGGGATTCAAGGACCCCTTGTGGTCTGCATGGTGCGTGTGCACATACACGCGTGCGCACACACACACAACTATTAAAAATAAAGTCTTTAAAATATGCCAGGCATGGTGGCACCCACCTTTAGTCCCAGCACTTGGGAGGCAGAGGTAGGCAGATCTCTGTGAGGTTGAGGCCAGACTGGTCTGCATAGTGAGTTCCGAGTCAACAGGGGCTACAGATAGATAAGACTCTGACTCAAAAAAGGGAGAGAAAAAAGTGCAGAATGTTTCTATTTTGTGCCAAGTACAGAGGCCCTGAGGCAGGCCAGAGCCCGTGTGAGGGAGGACACATCCACGCTGGACCGGGACCAGGGCCTGGCTTTCCCTGCATCATGTAGAGCCCTGAGATACTGGAGAGAAGAACAGCTGTGAATTCGGGGCAACAGGCTCCTTCCGGCTGAGGGCAGGGAATCACTAGTAGCCGGGTTCTCATATACAGGGAAAGAAAGGAAGGTGATGGAAGCCCATGGCCAGGGGATGCCTCTGTTCAACAGGTCACAGAGTAAGCCTATGAAAAATGCACGCGTGAGGAAATGGATGACTGCTTTTCCCCTCCAGCCCAGCGCACCCAGATTTGTAGCTTGATCCTCTTGTCGTTGCGGTAGATGGTCTTGACCTTGAAGTCAATGCCCACGGTGCTGACGAAGGCCGGTGTGAAGGAGTCGTCCGCGTAGCGGAAGAGGAAGGACGTTTTGCCCACGCTGCTGTTCCCAATGATCAGGATCTTGAACATGTAGTCGAAGTTCTGGTCTGAGGACTCCTTCTGCCCATAGCGTGAGTCCGTGGCGGACGCCATCTGTGGAGGGCAGGTTGTGAGACCCTGAGGGGAACCCTGCCTGGCAGCTGCCAGCCAGATGTGCAGGATGGGGGCTGCACAAGGGTGCCCAAAGGACGATCACCCACATTCCATCAGCACTACCAATGCCAAGTGAGGTCCCCCAGCACAGGCCAGGCTGTGACCTTGACAGGTCCAAGTGTTCAAAAGCAGAGCTCAAGGAGGCTGGGAGGGGGACACTCCTCAACCACCTGTCATACCAGATCCCGAACACCCGGAAGAGAAACCGAGGCGGACCTGCCTCTCATCTCCTAGCCTGGAAGAACTGGGGCCCCAAGACAGCTGCATCCCGTGATAGATGAGGGGCGTTCGCAGGCTCACGTGCACACGTGCCCATGAACACGGCTGTTTCACACACACACACACACGTTGAGCGCTAAAACGTGCCCAGGGCAGACTCAAATCTCTGCTTGCACAGGCCTGGGAACCAGGCAAGCACTCGGGAAGTGTGCAATCCCACGCGTGCACTCGGCTCCCTGCACCGATGCACAATGCACACGTCACCTACCCGTACAGCAGCCAGGGTGCACTGTGCACCCAGCCACCCTGGAGGGCGCACCCTGTACGCGCCTGACTCCACAACGCAAGCAAACGCACGCTTGAGCCCAGACCCACACGCACCATGCACGCACACACAAGGCTCCACCAGCGTGCCGATGCGCATCTGGAGGTCACGCGAGCCTATCCAGGCAGAGCGCGCGCGCACACGCGTGTGCACCCCACGCACGCGCACGCACGAGCCTCCCGCAAGACACAAGCCTCCCCTCCCATCCCCCGCCGCCGCAGAGCCCGGCCCGGGTGCGAGTTGCAGGATTTGCTCAGGGCTCAGGGCTAGAGGTTCCGGGCGCCGCTCGCCCTCCCCCCCCCACCTGTCAATCATGCGGTTGCGCGTCGCGGGCACCCGGCCCCCGGGATGCACTCACCCTGCGGCTCCGAGCTGCGGCGACCCTGGCGGCGGCGACCTGGCGGCGCTGGTGACCCGGCTACGGGAGCTGTGGTGCGGGCGGCGGCGAGGTTCAGGGCCCTGCAGTCCTCGCTGACGTCCTGCAACGCCAGGGGCGGGGCCTCTTATGCAAACAAGAATTGCGTCAGGCACTGGGCGTGGCCTCGCCGTGGCCGGGCGGTCCCTACTGGCCTGAGCCAGTTATGGAGGGGCGGGGCCTGAGGTGCACGTATGGAGGGCGGGGCTCTTTTGGATAGCGCCTTCTCATTGGTTTAGGCACTTAAGTAACGGACTGGTCATCCAATCAGCGCTCGGTAACGTCTGCGGCGGCCCAATGGTGATTGCCAGGACCTCGCAGGGCGGAAAGGCCGAGCCCCAAGCAGAGCTCGGGTCTGGGGGGCGGTTCCAGTCTCCGTGACTCCGGGCTGGTTAAAAGTCCCCAGCCTCCAGTTTTAGAGACATGGGGCTGGAATCCCGACGCGCTCCGGCCATCCCACGGAGCTGAGGTTTTGTTTTGAGACAGGGTCTCACTAGGCCTTGCTGGCCTCAAACTTGACCGGGAGCGGAGGATGACCTTGAATTTCTGGGCCTCCTGCCTCCACTTCCCAGATGCAGGCATGACAGGCACGTGCCACCGCACCCATTTGGCCAACTTTTTAGGGCTCAAAACATAGATTAAAGAAGAAGAAACAAAGGGTCAAGTGAGACCTGGGTTCAACTCTACATGTGCGGGAAACCCTTTTTTACTCTCCTTTCCAGAAAGAAGCTGAAGCTGAGGCAGGCTCCACTCCTCCTTTCCAAGGTTGAAAGAAAGAAATAGGGGTCCACGCTGTCACAGGGGCCGAGGGAGAATCCCTGTCACTCCAGCACTCAGGAGGTGAAGGCTGGAGAATGAGATCCAGTGACTGGCAAGCCAGCCTGGACTCAGTCTCAGATTTTTTTTTTTTTTTTTACTGTGCTGAAAGCAGGGCGTGGTGGCACACATTTAATCCCAGCACCCTGAAGCCAGAGGCAGGCAGATCTCTTGTGAGTTTAAGGCCAGCCTGGTCTACACAGCTAGTTCCAGGTCACCTGGGGCTATAGGAAGACGCTGTCTCAAAACAAACAAAAGGATTGGTAGAGTACCGGCTGAGCATGCCCAAAGCCCTGGGTTCGATTCCCGCCACCACATAAACCAGGTGGAGTGACACACACCTGTCACCCCAACAGTCCAGCGGTGGTCGCAGGAGGATTAAGAGTTCAAAGTCATCCTTGGCTACATAGCGTAGAGGACAAGGTGGGAATAAATGAATGCATGAATGACAGCGCCCAGTTTCCAGAAAGAAAAGAAGGGGTCTGCTAGGACCTTGGAGGAGGCCTCGCTCCGCTGTGCACTGAGGGTTTCTATGTGTCCTGTTCCCTAAATACCCCCAAGCTTGCAACAAAAGACCCAGGAAGGAGAGGTCTGAGAGAGGCCCCAGGCCTCCCCGTGGACACTGGAGCTGGCTACCCTCCGTCCCTGGAAGCAGAGGGCAAGGAATGCAGGAATCAGGGCCTTTTTACTCTACTTTCCAGAAAGAAGCTGGAGCTGAGGCAGGCTCCACCCCTCCATTCCAAGCGATGCTCCATTGCCGCAAATATGAGGGCCAGGGCAGGAACCAGTGGACAGGACCGGTCCCACCCGATGTTCCGCCACCAGGGAGGGACCCATCGCCTGTAGAGGCAGAGCTGGGGACTGGTTTGTGTAGTCAGCCGCCAGCTGCGGGGGTGCCGGGGACCAAAATAACTCTGTACCAGGGACGCCACCACCCCCGGCCGCCCTGGGAAATTCAGTCCTCCCTGCACCGGGTTTGAAGCTCAGCTCCCTCCCTCAGACCCAGCCACAGGGGAGACCTGTGAACAGAGGAACAAACCCCCAAAGACATCAGTTTGTTGTGTCGCATACCCCACCTATTGGGAGCCACAGGTGGGGACCCAGTGACAGGTGGGAGACCTGCAGACAAAGAGAGGAGCCTGAGTACTCCCAGCAGGCCTCAGTGCATGCTGAGCCCGCACAAATACCTCTGGATTTATTAACAAGGGAGGGAACTGAGCTTGCCACTGCCCTGCCTTCTGATTTCAAAATAAAAATTGGGGCTGGGGCTAGGGCTCAGTTCGTAGAGTGCTCGCAGCTCAATTGATAGAGTGCTTATAGCTCAGTTGCTAGAGTGCTTGTGTAGCATGCACCAAGCCCTGGGTTCCCCAGCACTGCAGAAACCAGGCATGGTGACACCTACCTGTTATCTGAGCATTTGGGACACCGAGGCAGGAGAATTGTGAGTTCGGAACCATGGCTTACATAGTTCTTATTGTTTCTTTCATAACACACAATTTTTAAATTTAAAAAATGTCTTTTTTTAATTTTATGTGTATAAGTGTACTGTCTATATGTAAGTGCACCCATGTTATATAATGCCCACGGAGGTCAGAAGAGGGCATTGGATCTCCCGGAACTGGAGTTATCGACCGTTTGCTAGCCACTATGTGGATGCTAGGAATCGAACCCAGGTTCTGGGTTCTCTTAACCACTAAGCACCCAAATATTTCTTTTCTTCTTTTTTCTTTTCTTTTTGTCCTTTTGAAATCAGGTCTCCCTGAAGCTCCAACTGTCCTGGAACTCACTATGTAGACCAGGCTGGTCTTGGATTCACAGAGGTCCACCTGTCTCTGTCTCTCAAGTGCTGGGATAAAGACATGTGCCACCACGCCTGGCCAAAATATTTCTTTAAAGCATAGCAAAATAATTTCCTGGAACCCTGAAGGAAAGCAACCTACAGTTCTAGAGGAAACAGTAATTTTTAATTTTAATGTTATATTCGTTTATTTTAGTGTGTTTGTGTGCACGTGGAGTCAGAGGACTGCTCACTGGAGTCAGCTCTCTCCTCCCACCATGTAGGTCCTGAGGATGGAACTATGGTCATCAGCTTGACAGCAAGCAGGCTCTACACTGAGCACTGTCACTGCCCCGAAAGTTTATTTTCTCTACAAATTTATGTGGCTTCCAAATTCTCCTGAAATTACCATGTATTACTTTGTAAGGAGAAAAGAGATAGGAGAAATTAAATAAAATCTTTAAGGGTTTGCCCTGTGAAAGTGTGGAAGGAATCACTGAAGCTCTTGACCCCAGCTGGCTTTTGGTGCCTCCTGGGGATCTTCACATGATGTTGGTAATAGATAACTGGAATCATAATATTTGCAGAGGAAGTGGTAGTCAGGCCCTGGCTCCTTGGAGGCCTTTCCAAGGTGTAGAGTTCCAGGCCACAGAGAGTAGGGCTAGAGGACATCACTCCAGCTAGATAACACCTGTCATCCCAGCACTCAGGAGTGGAGCAGAGGACCAGGAATTCTAGGTCATCCTCAGTTACATAGGAAGTTTGAGGCCAGCCTGGGCTACTTGAGAACGTATCTCAAAAAGCCAAACAAATAACAAGGAACTCAGTCACAGAGTAGTTTCTAGGTAGAAACTTTGAGAAGGCAAAAGGGCCTGCTTGTGCCTCAGTTTCCACACCAGTGAAGTGAGCCTGAAGGGAGATGTTCTTTTTTTTGTTAATGGACATAGAAACCAGGACTTCCCACTTGCTAAACTGAGATCTACCCCTGAGCCACGCCCACAGCCCTCTCCTTTCTGTTTCAGCCCTCAGTGCTGTGCAGCCTGCACCTCTGGGTCCATGACGCTCCTGCTAAGTGCAGACACACTTCTAAAACACTCATTTTGAATAACCGAACATAATGCAGCGTGGAAGGTTTAAGTCCAGAAATGCCTAATGCCCTCAGATTTGTAAAGGTATTTCAGGGCCACCCCCACGAGGCCCTGTCAGCATCAAGCCAAGCATGTGACCAGAGCAGGGGCGCTGAGGTCTAGCAGGCTGCGACGTCAGAGAGGCTCAGTTGCCTGTCTGACCTGGAGAGGCCTGGGGTCAGAAAGCAAGGGTCAGAAGACACTGGACTCCAGTGTGAAAGTGTGGGATCCACGATTTTTTCTACTTTACAAGACAGGACCCAGCAGATGCCTGTGGCTGAACCACTGAAGACATGAATTTCTCCTGCTATCCAGGACAGAGACAGCAACTGTTGGAAAGTGCCACCAGCAGAGAGCGCTACAGACCCTGCGCAAGTCCATCCTCTCACCAGCCCCTAACACACACAGAGCATCCCAAATGAACCCCTGTACAGGCTAAAGCTACACTGTTCCTTAAGATGCCCCAGTTTGGTGCTACAGGAGGAAGCAGTCCTTCAGAGCACAGGTCACCCAAGCCCGGGGTCAGAGTGGATCCAACTGAACCCTGAGACCTGCCTATGCCTAGGACTGGGCTGTCTACAGAGAGGGGTGGCAAGCAAAACCTGAAGCCACTTCCCAGAAGTTGCCAGCGCCCGTGGGTACCCAGAGGGCCTGACTGTCTTCAGCACCCTCACAGTCCAAGCTGGGCTGGCCCAGAATCTTCTAGTGGCTGGAGGCAGAGCCCAGGCATTGAGCCAGCCCACGTGAGAAGGGGGGCTAAGTGCCAGATGACTGTGAGGACATCCTACTTAGTGCCAAACTCTACTCCTCCTCCTCCCCCCTCTCCTCCTCCTCCTCTTCCTCTTCTTCTTCCACCTCCTTAGTCGCTTCCTCTTCTTCCTCTGCCTCCTCCCGAGTCAGCTCAAACTGGAACCTGTCCGGCGCTCCTCGTTCAGTATTGGTGGGGTCAGGGCTGCGGGGGATCCTGCTCTGGTACCACTCCCTGTTGTCTTCCAGGGTATCCAACAGTCCCTGAGCATCTGGGTATACCAGGTCAGCCCATGTCTCCCACAGGGGGTGGGCAATGTAGTCAATGAATCCCACCTGTGTGGTGAGCAGGGATGGCACAGTGAGTCCCAGCACACCGGGCCACCAGCCCAGCTGCCACGCTCCACTCCAGCTCCACTCCAGCTGCCACGCCACAGCCGCACCGCTCCACTCCTACTCAGCCTTCAAAACCCTCTTTTAAAAACCATCCTGGTTGGGCTTGGTGCCTTTAATCCAGCACTCAGGAGGGAGAGGCAGGCGGATCTCTATAAGATCAAGGCCAGCCTCGTCTACATATTGAGATCCAGGCCAGAAGGGCCACTGAGAGACCTTGTCTCAAGAAGAAAAATAATAATAAAAATGAAGAGGTCAGGGTGCCATCCCCAGCTCAGAAGCACAGGAAAGCCCAGCCCCTCCTGTCCAGGCTGGCTGGGCTCAGTCCTGGCAGGTACCTGGGACTTCTCCACTGAGGCCGTGTGCTTGTCACACATGGGGCTGACGTCCAGGCCTGACTTGCGCTCACGGTCACCCTGCTGAAAGAACTCAGCCATGATGCGCTCAGTCCACTGGCGATAAAGGGGCAGCGGCTTCGTGGGGTTGCTCAGGTCTGCGCAGTGCACCAGGCTCTGTAGGACCTGAAGAGTCAAGACTTAGGGCACAGATCAGCCACTCCTAAGCTTATCACACCCTAAAAGGCTTGGTGCCAAGGACACCCCATCTTCTAGGCAGGGAAGGGACCTTGTAGAGCAAGAAGCAGCTGAGACATTAGCTATCCCACAGACTGTTTCACCTCGGGTATACAGTCATCACTTCATATATGCAAATAACTAAGAAATGAGAAAGCCAGGAGCAATGCACACTCCTGTTATCTCCACACTTTGGAAGCTAAGGCAGGAGGATGGTAAGCTTCCGGACAGCCTGTCTCAAAAACTGTGGGAGGCTTCGGGCAGCCGGCGCACCTGGATGCGGTCAGAGTAGTTGTCCAGGAGCAGGACACCCAGACTCGTGACTTTCTTTGTTTCCACCATGGTCTTGAGGTCAGCCAGGAGGTTCATGTGTTTGGACATATCTGTGGCCAGCACCTGCAACAGGCCAGGGAAGGGGACGGACATGAAGGCCCGGCTGCACAGCAGTTTCCATGCTGTCCTGGCTCAGACCCTCGGTCCTCAGTGTGCCCATCTCTGAGCTTGATGATGGGTTAATGGGTTGATGGCAAAGTGTTGCCGAGACGCTGGGGGTCAACGCCACTGCAAAGGTCCGGGGCTGGGTGGAGACTCCTGGGGAAGCTGCCACAAGAGGTGCTCATAGGAGCTGTGGGACCCAGGGGGCTCATGAGGTGGATGGCCTGCTGAGGGGCAGGGACCACCGAAGTCATGGCAGGGCTTATGGCTGCAGAGGGACCTGACCTGGGGTTCTGTGATATCTCTGGGCCATTGTTTCTCCCAGAGGACTGTTTCCCAACCATTTAGAGGGAAGGTCAACCCTGGCCTCAGCCATTTAAATGTTTCTTCATTTATTTGTTTTTATAGTATGTGTGTAAGTGCACCTGTGTGTGCAATGCCTGCAGAGGCCAGAAGAGGGTGCAGGATTCCCTGGAATTAGAGTACAGATAGTTGTTGGCTGCTGGGAACTAATCCTAGGTGCCCTGAGAGAGCAGCCAGAGCTCTTAACACGGAGCCATCCCTCCTGCCCAGGCTCAGCTGTCCAGAAAGCGAATTAAGAAGCCAGATGTGGTGGTACTGGCTTGTGATCACAGCTGCAGGAGGCTGAGGGCTGGAGAACCAAATTTCTCAAACCAAAGGGCAAAGACTAAACCAAAGGGCAGAAATATCTGGGTCTTTGTCACAATAGGTGCCCAATAAATGCTTGTTGAATTTATAAATGAATTATGACACCCCAAAACCTCCTGATACCCCACCCAGTGGGAGGGATGCAGTCAAATGGACCAGTGGGCTTCAGGCTTAGGAGAAGTCCTGTTGCAGGGAAACCCAGCGCCTCCACCCCATCAGCTTGGGAGGCAGGGGCAGCGGGTGCACACTCCCATCCTGCCCTGTGCAGAAGGAGGCCCTGTCTTTTCCATCAAGTTCCGGACCCCACACTGTGACGTCACCATGTCGATGACCATCCTGCGCAGACTCAGCCGCTGCTTGGCACTGAGGTTCTGGAGGATGTCACAGTTTTCTCCTTGTAGTAGCTTGAAGCCCACCGCTAGGTGGTGGTTTTCCAACACGGAGACGTCGTTGTACATGAGCGCCAGCTCAGAGTCTGTGGGGACAACCGCGAGCTGAAAGACCCCCGCTTTCCCAAAAGCACGCCCCCAAAGGAGCCGCGTCAGGAAAAATCAGCGGCAAAGTCCTACACGCGCACTGAAGCGCACTCCTGCCCCTTTCTCCAAAATGCCATCCAGCTCCCTGACACCCCTCTGAGTTTTCCGGGTTGTCTTGGGCATCCGTCTACATCTCTCCACTCACTGGTGTTAATGAGAAACTGGTTGGAGACCCCCGGGTGGTCCACATCATGGATGGCGCTTGCAAAGATAGCTGCCAAGACTTCCAGATCTGTGAACACAGCCTGAGCGGGTCCCACCCGTCAGGAGCGAAGATGGCCAGTCTCCCCCGTGGGTCCCCCATCCCCCGGCTGGGGCCAGTACCTCCAGGGCGGGCATGGCCAGCAGTACGTGCGTGGACTGTACTACATCTGCAGCGTGCACGCTGTTGTGGTACGCCACGTCAGCGTGGTAGTGACCCTCGAGTGTCATCAGGTAGGTGACCAGCGTGTCCATTGGAATCTGGAATGTCTTCAGCAGGCCCCGTTCCTGGCCCCTCAAAATGCTAGTTAGGCTGGGTCTCTGGGCTGCCGCTTATCCACCCCTCCTCTGAGCTCCTATCTATCTCCCTTCCTCCAGGACATGCGTGTTCCCTTGGGATCCTGAACTCCGACATGGGTCAGGTCCAGCTGTTCTTTCCAGTCTGGGTCTTTCTTGGCCAGGATCGGTGCTGGCCTTGTTCAAAATGAGTTAATCCACCCAGTGAACCGTTCAAGTATTCCCACTGAGGAGCATCCGGGAAGGACTGAGGGATGAGCGTCTGGGGCTTTGGGATGGGAAGGGAGCCCTGGCTACTAAAGTCCAAAACAGGGGCAGTACCTGGAAGACACTGAATATGACTGCAGTAAGGGGCTGGTTCCCACTCAGCTCAGCCACTCTGAACACATCCAGTCCCCACTTGTTGGTAGCCTCCAGCTCCTACAAGGGAACCAGATCCAGCCTTGCCCAGCGCAGCTGTCCGCACCAAGAAGGCCCCAGCTCGCTCTGTGAGCCTCGTCTGTCCCACAGCACAGGTGGGAAAACTGAGGTCTAAGAAGGAGCACTGAAACATGGCCACAGCTTTGGGGTGACCCACCTTAGCCAGTTGCTCCTCCTGCTCTGTCTGGACCCCGAAGCGAGGGATAGTGGCCGTGGGGAGGTAGATGTCATGGTGGAGCCCACACAGGCCACTGATCTGTGACACGGGCTGCGGGGCAGTCTCAGGGATGAGTCCATGCAGCTCGACCTCGGTAGGCTGGTCTGCAGGTGAGGCAGAATGACCCTCAGAGATGCCATTTCACCTGCTGTGACCCTGGCTAACGTCAGGTCTTGGGCCTGGTCTCATCGCGGGCCCTGTTACCTGGGCCCTCTGCTGTGTTCCGGCCAATCCTGCATCCCATTTGCTGTCTCCCTGGGGCTATACATAATCTCCAAACAGTCCCTTCTCAACACTGCAGGGTTGGCGCCTTCCATCCCCTGAGCAAACTCCAGGCCTCCAGCCCTAGCTGTCACGTCCCTTTCTAGAAGTGGCCCCTGTTCATCCCTTCCTTCCAGCCTGGCCCTAGGGTTGGGTGTGGCCATGCCTGCTGGCTTCCTTCCATAAGTCTGTAGGAGAAGTCTGCCAGTCTTCTCCTTATGCTCCAATGCAATGCTCGGCTGGCTCACCCAGGAAGGTCTGGGAGATGTACTCAGACACCTGGTTCCCGGAGCTGCTGGCTTCTGACAGGTGGGTCAGCTCTCGGTTGAGCATGCGCTTGAACTGCGGGGAAGGGAGGACTGTGAGGATAGGAGGACTTGAGCAGGGCTAGTGGGGGGCCATGGACACCGCCTCACCTTATTGGAGGCCATGTCCCCCACTGAATGCCGTATCTGAAGCGTCTCCAGCTGCTCCAGGCACCAGTCCAGCTCCTCCAGCGTCTCTCTCGCCAGCTGCGGCCCAGCGGCCTCTGGGGACCGCGCAGATCAGGGCTGGCGTCCCCAGTGGGGACGCTGTGCCACTCAGGTCCCCATCTCCTCACCCCATCTCCAGCCTGTCCCAGGGGTTCTCAGAAGCCTCCCAGTTCCTCAATTGCCTGCAAGTGTCTGTGTGAGCCCGGGCTGGCCGATAACCCTCTCTGGGCTTCAGCCTCCCTTCTGTACTGTGCCCAGAGAAACTCGGGGTGCAAAGATGGGTTTGGGGGTTGAAACAGGGTTACAGTGAGCCAAAGGGTCCGTCGGGAAGACTCACCCAGCGGCACTTGGTGCTGGGGTACAGGGCAGTGGGAATAGATGCGTACCTGTGGGCGCAGCCGACTGGCTGCTGCATGGACTGGTCCCCAGAAGTGGCTGCCTGTGGACAGGGATGTTCAGGGGCGGCCCCCCTTGCCCCGGGTGGTCCTTCCAGAACAGCTGCAGACCGCTGCCCAAACTCCTCCGGCCCCGCCTCCAGTCCCACCGGCCCCGCCCCTTCTCGGCGGCCCCGCCCACTCACCCAGGCCCCGCCCCTCCGTCTACCCTCCTTGGTACCTGGCTGCCCAGCGACCTGGACCAAGGACCAGAGCTGCCACGTTGCTGCGCACTGTCCTGAGACTGGCCAGGACCTGTGTTGAGTGAGGGTGGTGCTCAGCTGGGGCGGACCGGATCCCCCTGCGCACTGGTGGGCAGGGCGGGTGGGGGGACACCCACCTGGGCGAAGGGCGTGACAATCAAGTCTTCTCCATGTCTGTGAGGACAGGACCATCATTAGGGCAGCTTCCGGCTCCAGCGAGCCCTCCCCGGAGGCTCCTGCCCTGGACCTTCTGTTCCTGGCTTTCCCTGAGAAACTCACAACCTCTCCAACCAATCCCTTACTTTATCCACATTTTATAAAGGGGAAACTGAGTCCTAGGGGCAACAGAGGTCTTTGTAGGGTCTGGACAGAAATAATTATTTCCCTTTTCACCACAGACGCTAGGGGGCGCACACCAAAGCGCTTGTGCAGTTGCCGTTCCTTGGCCTTAAGGTCCTGGATCAATGTTCCACCTCTGTCACCAGTGTAATTAAGGTCAATTACAAATCACAGATAAACATTTGCTGCCTACTGGTCATAATAAAGTAATTGCCTGGAAGCTACTCCTTAAGCTTCAAACCCTCTCTTAAGTTCCTTCAGTGGAGGAAGGGGACTCACAGGTCACAGGCCACCGAGGAGTCCTGGGACAAGGCCTTAGGTGACAGTTCATAGTCGCTGTCAGAGCGGTATAGGAAGGATTCCCGCCGCTGGCTGTGCTGGGCAGGAGTCTGGAGGCCCCGGTCCAGGCTAGGCCCAGACTGAGGGTCCAGGACGCTCCTGCCACACGAGAGCCCATTTTCCAGGTCAAAGCTGAGGTCAGGGGCAAAGGAAGCGAGGTCAGAGCAGACGAGTGCGAGCAACGGAGAAGGTTGTCTGAATCTTCCCCGCGCCCTACCTGGAGTTCACTGGCCTGGAGCCCCGCATCCCCCACCTCCATCCCTGCGTGTCTAGCCTGGTGCTCTTGCTGGAGTCCAGACAGCGCCACCCGAGTCCCAGTCATCCCTACGAATAGCCCTGTTGCTCGTCTTTTCTTTTTTTTTCTTTTTGTCTTTTTTGAGACAGGGTCTCCCTGCAGCCCAGGACCTTACTATGTAGACCAGGCTGGCCTTGATCTCACAAAGATCCTCCTGTCTTTGCCTCCGGAGTGATAGTATTAAATGCTGCGTCACCACGCCCAGCCTTAAACTCATCTTTTCACAGCACCTCCCTCCCGTTCCTAACGCGGCTGTGGTAATCCACCACCAAACCCTGAGCACCCAGGTCTGAGGTACAGAGCTGCAACCGGCCTGAACCGCCTGTTGTGGCAGGCCAGAGGCCCCACCCACAGCTGTCTGAACCACGCCTCCACGTCTTGAGGCCCCGCCCTCAGTCCGTAGGCCCGCCCACTCAGATGGGCCACGCGCTTCGTTGGTGTCAGGACCTTTGCACGGGCCGCGCCGGCCTTGTGATCACCAGGTTACTTGCTTTGTGACTTCATCTTGATCCCAGGTCTGTGCTCCATCGGTCCCCAGCGCCAAACCAATTGGGTGGGGTGAGTTCGGCCCTATTCAGCTGTTTCCGACTACCGTGGGGCGGGTTTGGATAAGATCGTGCATCTTCGGCTCAGTCCGGCCACACTCGGCTTTCTTGGGCCAGATTAGGCGCCCTCCGTTTAATCTGGCTGCTCCCCTCTGCGCTCAGCCAATTACGCCAGATTCCTTTGAGCTGGGCTCGCCCGTGACGTCAGGCGGGCGGGGCTTAGCTCCCTTCGCTGGCCCCGAGCCCAGGGGCGCCATGGGGTCCACTTGATCTCCCGGAGGGACACCAGTCGGGGGCGGATACCCCACATTTGCCACCCAAAGGGCAAAGCCTGCCGTGGCGACCCCTTTCCCTCCTACCTGGGGACAACTGGAGAAAGTGAGACGGGTGCTGCCCAAAGGTTCTTAGTTCGAATCCCGCCCGGGCGCCGAGGGTTAAGGGCTGGCCGCGTGCGTGGGGCCGGGAGGCCGTGTTTCTTTCTGCTCTAAACTTAGCCGGGGTCGGCGAGGTCACGCGTCTGTTCCATGACGCGCACCGCCAGGGGCGAGGCCCGCACCCTAGCTGTGGGAACCGCGCTGTAGTCGGTGGACCAGACGGGTAAACTGAGGCACGGGGCGGCGGAGGAACTTCGGTCCCGGGCTCGGGTCTAGCCTGCCAAAAGCCTGTCTCTGCCCAGCCTCGCTTTGGGGTGCCACGTGGGGCGCCCCCTCCGCATCCTCGAGAGGCACTTTTCTTGGCGCGACTGGTGACCGGGATCCCGAGGCTCCACGGGACCATGACCGCCCTTTCCAAAGGCCCCCGTCGCGCCGTCGCGTCCCCGTCTCCGATGCCACACTCACTGCGTATGCAGCCGGGGCAAAATGAATGCACAGTGCTGACCGCAGGCAGCACTCACTAGTGTGGGCATCGACGCGGCCCGATCGCCCAGCCCCAGGAGGCCCCGCGCCTTGGCACGGCCCGAAATTCGAGCCCGGAGTCCCAGCCGGGACCCCACCCACCTCCAAAGCCCATTCGACCCGCGCCCCGAGCTCTCGAGGGCCCCCCTCCTCCCGCGGCCAGCAGGGTGGAGGGACCCCTCAGCGGGCGTCGAGGCCGAGGGAGGGACAGACAGACGGCCACCCCTCGCGGGCCCTGGCGGCGAAGGCGCGGCGGGCGACGCCCGACCCCAGCGCGGCCGGTGCCCGCCCCCACCCGTGCCCTCACCACGGCGGATGGGCCACCGTGAAGCGGCGCTGCAGCCGGATGCTCTGGTTCACCAGCAGCTTCCCGAAGGGCGCTGGAGAGCCGCGCGGGGACGCCCGCGGGGATCCGGCCGGCGCTGGGCCCTGCATGGCGAGGCTGGGCCGCCGCGCGCAGCCTGGCCTTTTTAGGTGGGCCGGGGAGGAGGGGGCGGGGCTGGGGACGCCGCGGAGGGCCAGGCCCCGCCCACCTGTAAGTAGTCCTGACTCTGCTCCTGGGATAAACTGAGGCCTGGCATACCCGCGGCTCTATTCTCTGCTTCGTTACTGTGGGTTACATATGTACTTACTTTTGCGTTTTTGAAAGACAGTGCCTCCCATAGTCCAGGCTGGCTTGTAACTTACAATGTAGCTTAGGCTGACCCTGAACTCACGGCAATCCTCCTGCCTCAGCCTCCCAAGTACTGGAATGATAAGTGCATGGCACCAGGTTTTGGGCGCGGGTCTTTGTTTTTGCTGTCTTTTCTTTGTTTTTCTGGTCTGGACAGCCAGTCTTCCTGGAGCCCCAGCTGGCCTGGGTCTCACAGAAATGCACCTGCCATTTGTTTCTGTTTGTTTGCTGTTTGGGTTTTGTTTTTTGAGACAGGGTCTCCTGTAACCTAGGCTGGCTTCAACCCAGGAGGAGCAGACGATGACCTTGAACTCCTGATCCTCCTGCCCCAGCCTCCCCAGTGCTGGGATGACAGGCGTGGGATATCATGCCCCATGGAGACTGTGGCTTTCTGCTTCTTCTGCCCCTGTTGGTCTTATGGTGGAGCTGGGGCTGGGCTGAAACTGCAGAGTCAGGTGATGAGGTGGGGCTCTCGGCATGTCATTCACTGCTCCAGAGGTTAAGGCAGGAGGGTAGCTACCAGTTCCAAGGCAGCCTAGAATACAGAGTGAGACCTTGTTTCAAAGAGAAGAGTCATTGTCAGGTGTGGTGGCCCAAGCCTTTAATCCCAGCACTCAGGAAGCAGAGGCAGGCAGATCTTTATGATGTGAGACCAGCCTGGTCTACACAGCGAGTTCCAGGCCAGCTGTGACTACAGGGACACTAATCTCAAAAAAAAAAAAAGTTGAAGAGTCACCTGAGCACATGAGGATGGTGGAAGGATGGCCCTGAAAACCCAGTCACTGACCCCCCTGGGTGCGGGGGGTTCCTAGGCCCCCACAGCCCATCTATAGTATTTCAGGCCATTTCTGGATGGGGAACCACCAAGGTCTGACCAGGCAAAACAAACCTTCACCCTCTGCCAGCTGGGGAAACGAAGGTACAGACAGCAGTCCAGGGTTTCTGTGGGCCGCGTGGCTGCAGCCTGGTGCCCTCCAGCCCCGTCCCTGAGCGACCTGCTCTGATGTTCCCCAGGCCCCAGTCTGGACAGCTTCAGGAGCTCCATGTCTGTCTCTCCCGGACAAACATCCGCCCAGCCTTCCGTCCTGTGATGCACCAGCTGTCCCCACCTGGACACACAAGGACCTCTGGGGCCTGGGAAAGGGGGCTGTGGCGCCCGTGGGGGTCCTGAGGTCTGTGCTCTGGCCTCCAAACGCTGGGTACATGGCCCCTCTCCACACCAGGGAAGCTGCGTCACAGGCAGAGGACAGAGAATACCCTTGGGGTTGATAGAGGCCCAGGGACCTCCAAACTGAGACTGGTCCCGCTCTGCAGCCTGGCCCCAGCCGGGGATTGTCTGTGTTTACCAAGCAGGGCTTCAGTGTGGGCACCCCATACAGCTTGAACCCAAGTTCCACCCATTTCTGGGTTAAGAACCCTGAGGCTGAGAGGCCAGAAAACCAGGAGCTGGGCCTGGCTGCGAAACCCTTCCAACCTACCAGTCCCCAAACCCAGACACCTGGTGGGAACAGACCTTGCTGAACCCAAGACAAAGCACCATCTGTAGCTGCTAGGCCAGCAACTAATTATGTTCCTCAGGGACCAGAGGCCACCAGAGTCTGCCTGGGGAGAGGGGGTATCAGAGCCAGGGGCCAAGGAGTCTGGACATCATGGCAGGCCCCCTGTGGGAGGATTTCATATGGGCCCACTTTCCCTAAGGAGAAACTGAGGCGAAGAGCAGTTCAGCTCCACCCCTAAAACCATAGAAATTGAGGACTCTTATTCAGTTGGTATACTGCCAAACTGTGAAGAACAGAGCGGTTTGGCCACTTGCTTGAGGTCACACAGCTATGAGACATGGAGCTGGACCACTGGTGGCCAGGTTAGTAACCTCCTCCTTCTGGTCCTCTCCACTTAATCATTAACTATCCACCTAGCTGCATTCCCAATGGCCTCCCTGAGGTGAATAATTTTATCAATGGCTGTACTGTGACTGTTTCATTCACAAATTGAAATGTATATTTCATTAATGGTTTTTACAGTGATGTGATATTAATAGGTTTTTAATATAGAGAAATAAAATACTGCAGAGATGGACTGGACGTTCAAAGTCGAGCTCATGTGAGCTTTAAAGGCCACAAGTCGTGCTAGGGAAGGGGCCAAGGCTGAGAGCAAGAGGGATGGATGGCCCCCATCCTTGACCTATCCCTCCACTGCTGTGTGACCTCAGGGGGTTGTCCAGCAATTCTGGGGGCCCTTGACCACTGCCTTCATTTTTTTCCCCTGGATAGATACTCTTCTCCTCTGCTACTAGGAGGCTCCAGAGACATGGGAAATGAACTCTATTCTGACCATTTCTCTGTGGTCCTGGGGAGCGAGACTACTTGCTCAAGTCTCCTGGAAGGTTCAAACAGAGCAAGAAGGACAGAGGCTGATGGCACCTGCAGATGCTCCTCTCCTCTTTCCCAGGCTCCCCACAGCCCTCAGTTTGAATTCACACCTCCCCATGGAGCCTCTCTCTTCCAGGTCCTCTTGGCCCCCTAGCTCCAGTCTCATGTTCTCTTTGCTGTTTCTGAATCCAGGCACCCATGGGTCCCCTAAAGGTAGGGTCACATCTGTCCATTCCAGCCATACCCTCAGCTCCTGGCACTCAGTAGGTGCTCCATAAAGTCATGGGACATAAACAGAAAGCCACCCTTCTGCTCCGCAGCCACAAGCACTATTTCAGTGAGTGTGCCTTGCTCTGAGATTTCACACGTCCTATTCCTCCTCTTAGCACATCCTTCCCTGCCCTCACCCAGGTTGACTCCAGGCTGAACCACTTTTTGCAGGCGGGCCTCCCTGACTAGCCCATGGACCTCCTTGGGGCTCCCAGAGTCCCTGAAGTCCCATTGTGAGCACCTCCATCTCTAGCCCCTGAGCACCTCTTTGTGGGTTTTCAGTACAGGACCTGGCAATCTGCAAGGACTTCATACATGCTTTCTGAACAAGACATTCTGATCTTCCTACACCTAACTGATCCACTGAAAGTGGGCAGGCGGTTCAAGCCAGACCTAGAACTTTCATCTCACAGCCTTTCGTTTGATTTCTCTAGACCCCTGGGAGTGAGCCCTTCCTTTCCCATGTGGAGTATGATGGGGTGGGGCTGAGTGCAGCCCAGACCTCAGCCACACCTACCTTCCTGGATCACGTGGGGTTTCCCTCACTCCAGACAGGCTCAAATGAAATGTGTTTGCTCCTTTTTTTTTTTTTTTTTTTTTTTAAGGATGGAAAATTTTGAGTCATGGGACGGGTGGAGTGAGTCCTGCTGGGTCACCTGGGAACAGAGCCACATCTCTCTGGGCTGAGGGACCCACCTCTGCTGGAGACTATCCCGGGTGTCAGCGTGTGAGAGGCCACGGACACTAGCCAGGCTTACGGCCCCCTGGAGGTCCGAGGGGAGTCCAGCCTGGACTGGCTTCTACCCTGGGGGAAGCCTGCAGCTCTGCGCGTGGCCCCAGGAACTGTCTCACCACTCTCACCACTCTCCACCCCGCGGGCCCTGTTTTAGAAACAGAAGCTACCAGGCTCTTCCTTTCTTTCTTTTTCTTTTTCTTTCTCAGGCCAAGTGTCATGTAGCCAGGTTGGCCTCAAACTCGCCTTGTGCCCAGGGATGGCCTTGAACTCCTGGCCCTCCCGCCTCCATTTCCTCCAGTGCTGGGATGTCAGGCTGGGACATAGGACCTGGGCATGCTGGGCTGCAGGCTGCCGGTGGAGCCCGTCACCACTCTCAGTCATCACCTTTTTAGGGACAAGAAACATCCCGTGTTCTGGATCTGTGAGGGCTGGGGCCTACAAACCCCACAGAAACCACGGCAGAGCTGCGTCCAGCACTATCCTCCCTCCCAGCCTGAGTCACTTAGATGGTGAGGGGGACATCATGTCCCCTGAAACACCTGCAGACATTGCCCTACAGGCTCAGCTAAGACAAGGACAGTCACAGCTGCCCACCCACCCACAGAACTCCGAGAGGAAATTCACGTGTGGAGCCGCACTGCCGTGGAAACCCAGTCATATATGGTTCCCCACGGTCACGCAGGTGACGAGGCCCACCCCCAGTCGCAGCGAGAGGAGACACTGTCCTGTCGGTGCCACACACCGAGCCTACTGAGCACCTGGTGTCACATAGACCCACAGGAATTCACGGCCCCCCACTCACCACTATGGTCACTCCGCACAGCTTTTCTCCCACGGCGCACACACTACAAGCCACAGGTTCCCCATGTGGTCCTCACGGGGAGCCCTGCGCCTCCCGCACCCTCTGACCTACACCCACGTGCCCCGCCCCAGCAGGCCACGCCCATCATCCTTTGGCCCCGCCCAGCCACACCTCCTGAAAGGACAGGATGCTTCTGCACCCCAACCCAGGCACACCTCCGGCAGGGCACCCCGCCCACCGCAGACCTTGCCCGTTTAAGCCTCAAGCCCCACCCACCGAAGCCCCACCTACCGCCGGTGGAAGGAGCTGGGCCACGAGCGCCGCGACTTCCGGAGCCCGGGCCGCGCGCTGCACCCCGGGTCCGAGTGGAAGCGCCTCTGGATGCGGATGGGGCGCTGCGGCTGACGCCACAGGTGCTTCGGGGGCCGGGGGACTCCCGCGCGACAGACCTCCGGGGTCTCCATGCGCTGGGGACCTGACCCCCGGGGCACGGGAGTCCCCCTTCCCCGGCTGCGCGCACAGTCACCGGGCCAGCGGGGGGGGGGCGGCCGGTGACAGGGTGGCAGCAGGTTCAGCACCCCGGAGCGGAGAGGGTGAGGATGGAGCTGAGGAGAGAAGAAGGAGCTGGGAACACCCGGAGTCAGGGCCAGGAGGGGACGGCGGGGCACCCTAGCTCCGCCTCGGGCGCTGTCCGTCCTCGAGGTGCTGGAAGGGAGGAATGAAGTCGGGCTCTGGGTTCGAGCGCGTGGGCGCTGTCCGCAGCTTGCTGGTGCTGAAGCCAGGGTGGGGGCGCTGGACAGTCCAGCAATTCTCGTCTTTTTGACGAGAGTTCCAGCGGGCCTTGAGCTCACTATGGAGACTAGGCTGGGCTAGGACTCACAGAGATCCCCCTGCCTCCGGAGTGCTGAGACTAAAGTGCGCCACCACGCCCGGCCCTAAATTCCAGCTGTTCTTAGACCTTCTCAGCACAGCATCAACCCTTCCCTGGAGACAGGGGAAGACAACTAGAACAGACTCGGGTCTTGTTTCCTGCAGACAGCAGGTTTTCCAGTAAGCTCAGAAAGGTAAGTCAGACCAGGGAACACAGGCAGACCCGGGGTCCGGATCAGACAGGGAACTGGGAGACGCCCCCACCCCTAGGATATACTCCAGAGCTACTAGCTGGGGGGCTCGGAGGGGAAGCCAATAACATCGCAAACACCCCTGTTGGAAGACCCTACCCGCCCCAAAGTCAGGCAGTTAAAGCAAAGGCTCACCTTCTTTTTGAGTTCAGGGGAATCAGCAGGGCACTGAAGACAGCCTGGTGCTTTATAGCCGCGCCGACGCCCAGACCACCGCAAAATGCATGACCTCATTCATCCACAAGACACTCCGGGGCTCCACCTCACAGCCACCAGTGAAACCCTAAATCTCCAGCTGTCCCTCCGTCCCTCCCAGTTCCAGAAACTCAGATCCCCACCCACTCGGCTTTTTGGTCTCAGGGGTAATTTCCTGGGAAGTGGCAGACAAGCGTGAGTACATTTTCCATCCTAATTAGCAGAAAAATGTGTGTGGACAGCTCCAAGAGCCATCCAGGCATGGACTGGGAGGAGATGGCACTTGCTGGTCTCCTGACTCAAGCCTGTTGGGAGTCCCCTGAGGGCCTTAGGCTGTGACGATAGGAGGGACAGCGAGGTGAGTGGATTTGGGGTGGACAGGGAGAAAGAACTGGACTTAGAAACTGTTACAAGCAGTGTCGGCCACAGCAGTTGCTGTATCCTTGTGTCCACACCACCACCACCATCCATGTTCCTGGGTGCAAGAGGCCGGGCCGGGAGGACGGTTCAGAGGGTAAAGGTGCTTGCAGCCGAGTCTGATGACCTAACTTTGATTCCCAGGACGCACATGGTGGGAGGAGACAACTGACTCCTGCAAGTTTCCCTCTGATCTCCACACTTGCAATGAGGTGCATGCATCCATGCACTCACAATTAAATAAGTAAAAATAAAGAGAAATGAAACAGTTGTTTGAGGGTGTCAAGACCCCAAACCCAGGACCATCCCCCCATCTTTCTGTGTGATACATAACAAGAATCCCCCCCCCCGCCCCGCTGGTGAACAACCCCAGAAAGTTGAGCATGTTTGACAGGTATGACGAGCTGTGTACCTAGCTCTCAATTTTCTGAGGCGGACGTTCACTGTCTAGCCTAGGCTAGCCTTGAGCCTGCAACCTCCTGCCTCAGCCTCCCAAATGCTGGGATGACAGACCTAAACCAAGCCGTCTCCTCTCTCTCCCCCTCTCTCTTGAGGGGACTTGAGGGATGTTTATTTTGTTTGTTTGTTTGCTTGAGACAGAGTCTCCCTATAGCCTGGCTGGACAGGAACTTGCTATGTAGACCAGGCTGGCCTCGATTTCATAGAGATCCACCTGCCTCTGTGCCACCACACCCCGTCTTTCACTCCTGCCCCCTCTCATAACTGACATTGCCAAGCAAAGTTGTCCCAAACCCTATCTTCTATATTGGATAATTGGGAGTTAAGCAAGCAGTCCCTCTACCTCTTGGCCCCACTGCAAAGATTAAAAGAGAGATTACAGGGGCTGGAGAGATGGCTCAGTGGTTAAGAGCACTGACTGCTCTTGCAGAGGACCAAGGTTCAATTCCCAGCACCCACATGGCAGCTAATAACTGTCTGTCACTGGGGTTCCAGGAGAATCCAACACCATCCTCTGACTCCACGGGCATTGTCTGACAGGTGCACTCATATATGTGTGGGCCACGTACTCATACACATAAAATAAAAATAATAAATAAAATATTAAAAAAGAGAGAGGTTCCATGTGACCTGGGACCCAGGCATGCCCTCTCCTGTGGGTGTACACCAGGATCAGCCTGTCACCCCACCTTGGTCCACACTAGCATCTCCCACCCAGGCTCTGCTAAGCCTCCTCCTGGTCTGTCTGCATCCTGGCCTGACAGTTCTACAAAGCAGTACCTGAGGATAGTCTTGACCTCTTGACACTCCGTCTCCACATCACCAGTGCTGGGACTGTAGGCACATACCACCATACCCGGGTGGTGCTGAGCGTGGAACCCAGGCCTCATCTATGTTAGGCCGGTGCTCTGCTGGCCACATCCCCAGCCTTACAGGGAGTTTAAAACTAAACAATGTATTTCATTTGCTCATTTATTTGTATGTGGGGTGTGCACTCCTGTGATCCATAGCTCACATATGGAGATCAGAGGACATCTTGAACGAATGGGTTCTCTCCTTGCACCATGTGGTTCCAGGAATCAAATCCTGGTTTGGAGGCAAGCAAGTGCCTTTACCTCCTGAGCCAACTTGCCAGTCCCTGGCCCGCTGCTTTTATCAGACAGCCCAGCCCAGGCTGCCTATTCTTCCAGATAGGTCTCCCTTCTCAAGAAACTGGGTGTCTCCAGTGCACAGCGTGGCACACAGTAGGCACTTGCATAATACCTACTCTCCAAACAACACGCAGGACAGGCACTCTGCCTCTGAGGGTCCTCATCACCTCAACCCCGACCCTCCTCATCTGCCCAGACTAGTGCCCTGGCTATCCCTAGGGCTCTGGAGGTAAACACCGCATGAACATAGGATTTCCCCTCTCCGGGAGGTCTGAGGTGGCTGGACAGTGGAGGCATCAGTGCGGTCCCAGAGTCACATCTCTGGGTGATGCTCCCACCTAGGGGGCTGGCGGAGCCACTCCAGAATCCTCCTGCTCCCAGACTCACTGGGGGAGAGAACAGCACATCCCTCAGCCAGGGACTCCGCCAGCTCCTGGTGCACCCTGAACCTCCAGAGGGCTCAACCAAACCTGGGCCAGCCCCCAGAACTGGGTGTCAGTCCTCTTCCCCAAATGAGTTAAGGCTCCCAGCCCCCACTTCCACACCTATGGGATGGGGGTGACTTTTTATTACATTTTAATTTATTGAGTGGGATGAGGGGCCGATACATGCCACCGAGCACTCCTGGAGGTCAGAGGACAACTTGAGAGAGTTGGTTTTCTCCATCCTACCATGTGGGGCGGGGGAATCGAACTCATGACATCAGGCTTCGTGGCAAGCACCTTCATCCACTGAGCCATCTGACGGCCCCGAAACCTGTTCGTCTGTGTTGCGAGAGGTGGAACTTGGCCTGCTCATGCTCGTTAACTACTGGGCCTGGCGCTCAGGCACTGCGGGCTCCACCATGAGCGGCACCCAGGCTCCCCCCCGGCTGGCGGCAGCAGGTGTGTGGGAATCCCAGAGATGACTGGCAGGCTCGGAGGGTGGCTCCGGCTTCCCCTGGGCAGGGCCTACCTCAGGTCCGTCTCCACCGCACAAAGAAAAGTTAGATGGGAAACCGAGGCTCAAGGCCTCAGCTGCACGGCCAGAACGAGGCCTGGGGAAGGGACGTGGCTCCTTCCTGCCTGCGCGGGGTCCCTGAGCTGGACTCCGCTTCTCTCTGCTGTTCGCCCAGGTCTGATCCTTCCAGTCCCCTATGGAGCCCCAGATGCTCAGAGGGTCGGGGCGGGGCTCTGGACAGTCGGGGGCGGGGCTCAGGGATTGTCTTGGTAGTGAGGCCTCAGGTTCTAATTTTAATTCTGGGAAAATCTTTGGGTTTTTATTGTTGTTGTTGTAATGATGGGACTTGAACCCAGGGCCTGTGCCCACTGCGAGCACGCCATCACCGAGTTCCACCCCTCACATTTTGGAGACTTGTGATAGGCTTTGGGGCTCACAGACAGTCCGTTTAGCCTGGGCGCGGTCCATGCTTAGATTTCCAGTTTCTTGGGTCCTCGCTTTGCTGTACTGACAGCGAAGCCCAGGATCTGATGCGTGCTCATTAACGCTCCCACACGGAGCGTGCGGCTCTTCGCTCTTTTTGGAGGTCGAGAGATGGCCCTGGGTGTGAGGGCGAGAAGATTCGAGATGTGATCCTGTAACTCGTTTCAGGGGATCTGACGCCGCCTTCTGACCTCCGTGGGCATGGTACCACACCGGCACACATTTACATACATGCAGGCAATACATTCATACACATACAATAAAAATAATAATAAAATTTTAAAGAAATGTGGCCAGGCGTGGTGGGGCACACCTTTAATGCCAGCAATTGGGAGAAAGAGAGGATCTCTGTGAGTTCAGGCCAGCCTAGTCTACAAAGTGAATTCCAGGACAGTTGGGGCTACAGGGAGACTCTGTCTCAAAAAGACCAAAAAAGAAAATGAAAGGAAAAAAAAAATAAAAGAGAGAAATGTGTGAGAACTCATTTCCCAGAAAGCTCCTGGCCACACTAATGACCTAGAGAGGAGAGATGAGAGGATCAAGCTCAGGGCCTTGCCCAGTGGTTTGAGGTCACATGCTTCCCGGGGGGGGGGGAGCCTTCAGTGTTGGGGTCTCCTATTATTAAACCTGGCCGATGTGGGGGTGAAGCAGGAGAAAGAAACGGGCCAGGGTCAGAAGTCAGGGGCTGCAGAGGATCCCAGGTGGGCTGCTGAACTGGCCGTGAGGCCGAGAGCACACTGCAGAGGAGGAGGGATGTGGCAGGAGCCTCGGGTGGGGGACAGGCCTGGGGGAGGCCAAGGACCCCTTTCACCAGTCATCAGGTTCTCTTTCCTAGGACCCCAAGACCTACTCTTGTGGGTCCCTACCCCTCCTTGTGTTTGTGGCTAACAACCATCTGTAACTCCAGTTCCGTGGGACCTGACACCCTCTCTGATCTCCGAGGGCATTGCATGCATGTGGTATACTTACAGATATCCAGGCAAAACACTCAGATACATGAAATTAAATTCACATCTTTTCCATGGCACCGAAGGACCAGTAGAGGCCTACTCCTGCCCAAGGCCGATTCAGCCTCTCAGTGGCTCTGCTGTCCCAGCTCTGCCAGTCTCCCCTATCCTCCTCAAACCTGCCTCAGGACCTTTGCACTCTGTGCCCATAGGCAGGTGCCCTTCCCCCAGTCCTCTCAAGGTGATAGCGAACACCTATCATCCAGCACTTCGGAGAGTGAGGCAGGAGGACTGCCGTGAGTTCCTAGACAGCCTGGACTAGTAAGATCATGTTTCAAAAAATTAACAAATAAGTGGGGCATGCTGGCATGCACCTTTCATCCTCAAACTGGGGAGGCAGAATTGGATGGATCTCTGTGAGACTGAGGCCAGCCTGGTCTCCAAAGAGAGTTCCAGGCCTGCTGTAGCTACAGGGAGACAGTCTCAAAAAAACCTTCCCCCAAATTAATAACTACACTCTGGGTATTGTGGAGCACGTCTTTAACCCCAGTGGTCCAGAGGCAGAGGCAGGTGGACCTCTGAGATCCTGGTCAACCTGGAATGCATACTGACTTCCAGGAGGGCTGAGACTAGGGGGACCCTGTCAAAACGAAACAAGAGAAGACAAAAAGTTAATAACAAAGGGGCGAGTAAGATGGCAGAGGACCTGAGTTTGGTTCCTAGAACTCACATGGTGGAAGCAGGGAACCGATTCCTGCAAACTGTCCTCTGACCGCCACATTTATGCTGTCGTGGGTCCTCCAACAATAAATAGTAAATGAATATAACACAGAAATGCAACGGCCGTGCCAGTGATGCGGCTCCCACAGTTTAAGTCAGGCACAGCACAGCGCCACCTGCCCATCTTTTAAAAAAGTTTTAATGCACTTAATTTTATTTTCTGTGTATGGGTGTTTAGCCTGCATGTGTAAGTGCACCCACATAGTGCAGTGTTGGTGGAGGCCGGAATTCTCTGACTCTCATCTGCTGCCCCACCCAAGACTGTAGCCCTCATGAGAGTAGAGACACGCTCTCCGTTACGACTGTAGCTCAGGACTTACATATAGTAAGTGCTTACTAATGTTTGTCTCAAGAATCCATGATACAAGCAGCCTCTATAAATAATAGAGACTTTATTCATTGTTTTGGAGACATTCCCATGTAGCACCGGCTGTCCTTGAACTTCTGATCCCTCTGCCCCCATTACACCTGGTTTGACATATGAATTTTTGAGTTGGGTCCCTCTTTGTGTGGCCCAGCCTGCTCCGAAATGCCTGGGCTCCAACAATCATCGCGCCTCAGCCTCCTGAGGAGCGGAGGCTGCGAATGCACACGCCCAGTCCAGCACATCAGGGATTCATTTCTTCAGCCCCTGACCTTCCCGGGTCCCCCAGCTCTCTTGGTCCCTGAAGAATCATGGTTGTAGGTGGTCAGCAAACGGCAGTCTCTGGCTGATACTTCCCTAGAGGAGGAGCAGACACAAGAGGCGTTAAGCACCAGAGGGCACTATTGAGGGGAATGCCCTCCTGGGAAGACAGTGTTCCCAGCCCTGTCTGCACCCTCTTACCACGGACACTCTATCCAGGTTCTGAAATGCTGACACATCTCGGTTATAGCGCCTCACTGCTATGAGCGCAGAGCCCACGAGCAAGACAGATACCAGAAGACACACACCGATAACCACGCCAGGGTTCCTATGTGACGTGGAGATCCATGTGCTGCCTAAAGCAGAGAGGGAGGAGAAGTCAGCTCAGTTAGAGCCATGCGCCTTCGCCCCTCAATGGGGGACCCTAGGCAGAGTCTGTACCCCTGAGCCACGACCCTCAATGGGGGACCCTAGGCAGAGTCTGTACCCCTGAGCCACGACCCAGCCCCTCACAGGGACATTCTAGGGAGGGGGGCTACTGCTAGTCCAGGCCTCATGTAAGTACACAATTTCACGTGAGTTTTTAACGTTGTCTGTGTGTGTTTCCTTTTTGAGGTAGGGTCTGGCCATGCAGCCTCAGGTTGGTCTCAAACTTGAAGCAATCCTCCTGTCTTATCTTCCTGTTGGAAATACAGCACTGTGCTGCCACACACAGCCACAAATAGATAATTCCTAGTCTGTTTTTCTTGCACATAGTGGGCCCCCCAGGAATTAGCATAACTAGGCAGTTATGTCCACAGCCTGCAGGCTGGCTTTAGGCTTCCAAGAGCGGATTGCGCACTCCCTGGTCTGTGTCTCCTCCTGGTGGTCAGTGCCAGAACTGCACCCAGGTTCAGGGCACCCTTCCCAGATCCTTCTTACACTTACCCTGGCCAGGGCTGGAGGCAGGGGGCTGCTCCTGTGAGGTCAAGGCCGTGGGCAGGGAAGCCGTGGGCAGCTCAGAACTAGGGGAACCAGAACTGGGAACAAAGATTGTCTCTGGTTGTTGCGGGGTGGAAACTGGATTTAGATCTGAAGAACTGGGACTGGGGCTGGAGGTTGTCTCTGGGCTTGAGGGGTCAGGGCTGGACTCTGGGCGTGGGTATCCGGAGCTGGAGGCTGTCTCAGGACTTAAGGTGTTAGAGCTGGAGACACTGTCTTGATTTTCCGTCGGATGAGTTGAAAAATCAGCATCTGGAAAAAAAAGGCGAGGTGGTCAGGATGAGCCAGTGACCCTGCTGTGGAGAATGGCACACTCAGGGTTCGGTCACAGCACTCGCCCAGTATGGCCACGGCCTTGCAATTGGAACCACCATAGTCAAGCCAAGATGCTCTGAGCCCAGCTTTGCAGAGACATTCCAGAGACCCAGCCCCAGTCAGCAGAATCCACGCTACACCATCAGTGACACTGACTCTGGAGACCTTCACAGTTAAGGGAAACTAAGTCACAGGTTGAAATGTGTTACTCAGCTTGGGGTTTCTAGAGCTCCAACCTGGACTTGAAGGCCAACCCAACCGTGTGGATGGACTCTGGGAACTCCCAAACGCTGGCCCCACCCTGCGCGCCCCAGCCCCCCCCTTCTCCGGGTGAGGCGTACAGACTTGGACACCTGGCTAGTTCAAGGCTATCTGACACTCCTTATCTCCCACCCCACCCCAGATATGGAGTGCAGAGAATGAGGAAATAGTTCCCAGGCTACCTCAAGAGCCGCCGAACCCGCGCCTGCCCTGCCCTCCCTGCCCAGTGACCTCTGCTTCCCTATGGCCTCACCGCCCAGACAGCAAGATAGGAAGAAACGAAAGTTAGGTGCCGATGATGCCCAGTCTCTCAGTCTCCTAGGCCCTGTGAGGACCGTGAAGAGTCTAGGAAAGCCACGAATCCACGCTGTGAGAAATTTCTGCCGAAGAGAAGACGACTCTGGGGCCACAGTGAACCCCAAGCCAAGCCAGAAATTTGGGGCAATGAACATTTTTAAGTGAACAAAGCCTATGGGTTCAGAAAGAGGTGGTGGTGGCGGACCCCAGCCCTGGAGGGTCACGGCCTATTTGGTGATATCACAAATTTGGTAGGGGGGAGCGTTGGGGGCTCAGAGAGGAGATGGATAGAAGAAGTTCAAGTCAGAGCTGGAGAGATGGCCCAGCCGTTAAGAGTACTGAAGGCTCTTGCAGAGGACCCGGGTACGATTCCCAGCACCGACATAACGCCAAAAACTTCTGGGAGGCACAGATGGTGACTGAGCAGAAAGTGAGTCCTGATCCCTGGGGGTGTGGGGTCCTCGAGTGCCGGGTGTGTCGCCGGCTTCTGTCCCAGCCCTGAGGGGTTCTCACGACTCTACTTGGAGGGACGGGGAGAGGAGCCCTGAGTCCCGTGTCCCCGGCCGCCCCCTCCCTCCCAGCAGCTAAGGCCTCTCTTACCTGTGACGGTGGGAGTAGACGCGCCTCCAGGGCTGAGCGGCGGCAGCAGCAGCAGCAAGGCGGGCAGCAGGAGGGACGGGAGCCGAGAGCCCGCCATTCCCGCCCCAGACGGCAGGTGTCCGCATGGCTGTGCCGCGCAGCCGTGCGCCCCCTGCCGGCCCTGGAAGGAACTGAGCGAGGGGCAGGTCCCACCTCCAGTTGGGAACCCCACCCTTCCGTATCACCTGGCCTGGACCGAGCTCCTGAAGTCCCTGATCGCCTTCCCGGGACACACTGTCCCTCCTGTTCCCCGCTGCCCTGGACGATCCCTCCATGGCTGCCCAAACCTAGACTGAATGTTTCTGTCTCCGCGGCCACCATGTCCCTACCAGCCCTTCCCAGCCTCCGTCTCCGCCAGGCTGGGAATCCTTACACAGCCGACCTAGCCCCAAGCCCCCATGATGCAACCAGAAGCTTCTAGCAAGTCGTGTGTATCCGAGCTGAGGTCAAGGTGACTCCTCAAGTCTGGGTTCCCAAATATATTTTTGTCATTTATCTTCAGTTTTGAGACCAGGTCTCCCTGTGTAGCCCAGACTGGCCTCAAACGCCTGATGATTCTCCTGCCTCCACTCCCCAGTGCTGGGATGACAGGTGTGCGCCACCACACCCAGCCAGATGCAGGTTTTCATTTTACATGCGGAGGTCAGAGGACAACCTGCGGGGACAATTCTCTCCTTTCACCGTGTGGGTCCTGGGTGGGTATCAAAACAGATCATCAGGCTTGGTGGCAAGCCCGTTTACCTGTTTGAGCCATCTTGCTGGCCCCAAATGGGTTTTTAGAAGTCACCTGGATGTTACTGGAAGCTGGACATCCTGTCATCGACCACATGACACATGATTCCACACTGGTGGCCTATGACCTCTGGGAAAGAATTAGACTCCCCCTCACCCTATCCACAGATCCTGCGCGGGTTGGAAGCATTCGGACTGTCCTCTGACACGATCTGGAACTCTCTGTGTTCCCCCTGCACTCACCCACAGATCCCCCTTAACTCGGGACAGTAAGCAGAATCAGGCTGTATCGCGATTTATTCACGAGACCCACAGGGCTGCATGGCTACTATGGTGTCTCCCTGCCCACAGCCAGGGTCCTAGACGCCGGGCCAGTGCATAGACTGCGCCTTTGAGTTGTGATGAGAGGCATTCCTGGACATGCTCCACGGACCTCCTTGTCCTAAGAGTGCATCCGTAGTGAGGCAGCTGCGGGTGTAATGTCCCCTCCACGTGGCCTGGACCATCTTGGCTGCAGACTGCTGCTGTCTGAGCTGACGGCGGGTCCTGTAGCCCCTCCATGTGGCTTGGATGATGACGGCTGCCCTCTGCTCCCAGGCGTGCCGCGGACTCCGCTGGGATGCCATGACCCACCTCGAGCCAGACTGGCCTGAGATTCCTTGACCATAGCCTTGCACTACACGTGTGGACAGTGTGTGGCCACACACGTGGCAGGTGCGTGGCTGGGACCCCACAAGCATCACTACAGTGGGGGCGCTCTCCACTCGGGGCCCCAGAGACTGGCAGACACTGCAGATGTCGGGCTGACACGACAGGAAACAGCGGTGCTCAGAACTGTTGTCGAAACCCCGGATAGCTCGATGGTCTGATGCCCCAGTGGTCCTGCCACTTGACTCCGGCCACATGATGGGTAGCAGCACCCGATGGGCCTGGTTCCGACGGATGCAGTAGCCGCGCCAGGTGGCCTGGATGATTGTGGCGGCCCTCAGCAGCCGAGCCAGGTTCCGCCGCACACGGTAGCCACGCCATGTGGCCTGGATGACTGCAGCCCGCTGATGCCAGACCTTCACGGTGTGCCTCACCAGGTAGCCACGAGCGCCAGCCTGGATAGTGACCGCGGCCTGTATGATAATCTTCTCCATGGCCCGCACTGATACCAGCAGCTCTGCCGACGGCTTGCGGTCCAATGCCTCTGTTCGCACAGGGTCCCATGGCCCTGGGCCCCTGGTGGGATGCCATGCACCTTGGGGTGCCCCGGCGCATACCGTGGCTCTGACGGCCGTGCTGGGGTCCGTAGAGTTCCACGGCTGACCAGCAGCCGGGCCGGTGTCCACGGGGCCCTGGGGTACAGTGGGGGTTGGGGATATCTTGTTATAGCCAGTTTTAGGGTGCCTAACAAGATGGGGTCTCTTGCCGTGAGGTGCGATGGGGACCGCAGAGCCCCTATCAAAGACAGTTTTAGGGCTCCTGACAACTCGGAGTTTCTGGCTGTGCTGTGCTTTGGGGACCCAGGTGCCTCCATGATCACTGGCCTCAGGACCCCTGATGCACGGGAAGTTCTGGCTGTGGGGTACAGTAGGGACTGGGGGTCCCTCATCATAGCCAGCGTGGGGACCTGAGACCACGTGGGGGCTCTGGCCCTGGGGTGTGCTAGGGGTCAGTGCTGCACTCTGGAAGCCAGCATGTGCGGTGTGATGGGTGCCTTCAGTGAGAAGGGGTCTCCGTGAGCCCCTTGGTGGCAAATCATAGGCCAGAGACACCCTGTGACCTCCCAAGGGTGCCTTCTGTGCCTTCCTGTCCCCCGTGTGGATGATGGGTGTGATGCCCTCCATGACTGTCCCCAAGGACTGCTTGTGACTGTCTGGTGGGATTTGAGATGTTGGCTTCTGTGCGGGACGGGAGGGCAGCAACCTGATCATGGAACCTTCTAGAAGCTCTGAGACAAGGCTGCCATGAATGGCCTGGTAAGATTTTTCAGGGGTGGGTGATTCGTGGTAGTGACTCTGGGTTGGATTCTGGGGTGCTACTGTCTGGGAGACACCAGAAGCTGCATCTTGAGTTTGGGATTCTGAGCCAGCCACCCCTGAGTTTGGGGAAAGATTGGGGGTCTCCGTCCTGGCTCCAGACCCTGGATGCAGCCCAGTTGGCTGCAGTGCTGCTGAGGGTATGCTAGAAGCGGCTGACCCTGGGGGATGGTTTGGGGCCTCAGGGCCATGTTCAGCAACCCCAGGACCCAGCGGCTGACTTGTGCTCCCCACCACCGCCACACGGCTCAGCTGCAGGCCTGGGACCCCATTAACGGAGTGAGGGCCAGGGGGATCCCTTGCTGAGGATAATGGCTGGACAGGGGTGATGCCACTGGTTGGGGAGTGCCTGCCCAAGTTTGGGGCCTGCACAGGGACAAGGCTGTCACCACTGGCTTGGCTAGAAGCCTCCTCCCTGAACAGTGGAGTTTGGTCTCTGAGAACACTTTTGGTCACCAGGGGCTCCTGTCCCTGACTGTCACTTCCCACGGGACCCAAGTCCGTCCCTCCAGATCTGGAAGACTCTAGGCTGGACTCCCCCAATACTGGGGACACAGTGTCAGCCACTTGTCCCTGCTTTGGTGAGGTCTGGCTATTAACACTCCCAAAGTGGCTCAGACCAGGGTCCTGGCTCAACAGCATATCTCTTGAGAGAGCTGGGGGTACCTGGTATATACCCTGGGCCACTCTGTGAGCTTCTGGGTCTGGTGGACTATCATTGACCAGGCTGGAGGCCTGGGGTGCCAGGAAGGGGACCCGGAAATCTTCCCCAGCCTGTGCCCTGTGGTAGGGACGTGGGCTGATTCCTACCAGCAAGGACCTCAGGGCCACGCCACCTGCCACAGAAGCTGGAGGTGCACTTGGTCCCTTCCCATCAGCCACAGAACTCAGAGGTGGACCTGGGGCAGGAAAGCTTGGCTCTGCAGCTGAGCTGAGTGCTTCCTGGTCACCCACATTCTCATTCGCATAGCTAGGAGCTACGGCCCTGGTCACAGAGTCCAGATGTGGGCCAGGAGCTAGACCACTAACCACTGCTCCTGGAGCAAGACTCTGGGCCCTGCCGCCCCCCGTGGACTCTGGGCAAGGGCTCTTGCCCACACCCCTAATCACAGACCCTTGAGGCAGATTTAGAGTCATGCTCTCAAGCACAGGTTTGTGGCCCGCCACCAAGGGCCCCCTTCCATCTGCAGAATCCTCAACAAAAGTTTGAGCCACAGTGGCCTTTGCTGTATCCACAAGGGCCGTACCTGTGTATCCGCAGCTGGGTGGGCCCACTGTGGCTGTAGAGAGGCACCGGGGGCTTAATGCCATGGGGAGAGGGGCATGAGATATACTGGGGCCCGGCTGGCGTGAGAAGAACGCAGAGGGAACCGATGCACCTGACACTGGAGCCGGGCCCAGGTCCTGGTCCGTACCTGTGGCCGTGGCCGTCCGTTCCTGAGCCCAAGAGACATCTGTTGGAAAGGCCCAGGCCGTCATGGGGGCCAAGGTAGCACCCTGACACACATTTAGGAACAGTCCTGCAGCTACAGGCCCCTGGGGCTTGCCTGTGGTCATGTCCCTGAAACAAGGCTGATGAGGAACACTGGCTCCCAGAGCCAGGCCACTGTCCTCGGGAGGAGCTGCGGAAGCCTGGTAGAATCCAGGTGTGGGTGGAGCCATGGGGCCTGGGAGCCCCTTGCTGGCCTGGGTCTGCTCAGGACGGAAAGTGGAGTCTGGGGGAGTTGACTTGATGCTAGTCCCTATCATGGGGTTGTCACCTGGGCCCCCCTGACCTCCGAGAGGGGGGTCTAGCTTACTTCTCACGCATGGATATGGCTGGGTCAAACTGGCAGATGGCTGGCCCCAAGCGGTGTTATTGTTCTCCCGACCCACCCCACACACCATGGATGGTGGCCACAGGCTCAGGGCTCCCAGTGTGGCCATGGATGACGCAGGGAGATTAGAGCACGTCCCAGGAGCCAGAAAAGAGGGGCTAAGACTGGAAGGCATCCTGTTGGACAGAGGCACCTGGAGGAGGCCAGGAACCATGCTGCTGGCTGCAGACGGCTGGCAGAGACTTGGGGATGCCCTGTTGGCTGTAGACACATGGGCCAGGCTAGGGGACAGGACACCGACCACAAAAGGCTGGGCTAGACTCGGGGACAACCCATGGGACACAGGTGGCTGGACAAAGCCTGGGGTTACAGCTGTGGGGATACATGCTTGGGCAAGATTTGAGGGTATGCCATAAGACATAACTGGAGGGAAAAAGTTAGGGGCCATCCCAGGGGCAACAGCCGGCTGGGCCTGGCTTGAGGCCACCCCGGTAGTTACTGTTTGGTGGCTTGCGGCCACCCCAGTAGTAGCAGATGGCTGCGTAAAATTTGGGGACACACCAGTAGCCATATAGGGCTGGGCAAAGATTGGGGACCCTCCATAGTACATAAATGATTCTGCCGCATTTGGGGACCCTCCATAGTATAGAAACGGTTGGCTAAAATTTGTAGGTAATCCATAATGCATAAACGGTTCTGGCAGGCTTGGGGATACCCCAGACTCTGTGGATGGCTGAGCCAAAGTTGGGGACAACCTAGTGGCTAATGATGGCTGGGCCAAGTTTGGGGACACCTCAGTGTCTGTGGTTGGCTGGGCCAAGTTTGGGGACACCTCAGTGTCTGCAGATGGCTGAGACAATGTTGAGGACACCCTATCGGCTAGGGATGACTGGGCCAGACTTAGGAATGCCCCAGTGTCCACAGATGACTGCATTAGGTTTGGAGACACCCCAGTGTCTACAGATAGCTGAGCCAAAGTTGGTGACACCCCAGTGTCTGCAGATGGCACTGTCAAACTTAAGGACATCCCAATGTCTGTGGATGGCTGGGCCAGGCTTGGCGTCATGGCATTGAGACCATGAGGCTCCAGAGGGCTTGAACACAAACCCGTCACCTCTAACGGCTGACTGAGGGGTAGGGATACTTCAGTGGCCTCAGGTGACTGACCAGGGCTGGGGGCTCCACCATCAGGCAGTGTGAGCTGGGTTAGGACAGGAGCTGGCCAAGTGACTCCCTTGGGGTCCACAGCAGGGGCCATGGACAGATCATTCCTGCACCAGGGCAGGGTTTCGTCCTGGAACAGCCCCTCAGTCGGATCCCCAGAGCTGTAGTCAGAGCTGCTGTCTGAGTCCCACTGGAGACTCAGGGCCAGGCTCGTGCTGTGGAGCAGAAGGGACTTGAGTTCCAGGGGTGGTGGCGGGAGCTGGGGCACCACATGTCCAAGGGTAGCGGGGCCTATCCTTTCCAGCTTTCCCTGGGCGCAGTCCCTTGCCTCCTCAGACATCTGTGACCCTGACTGGTGGTCCTCCTGCAAGCTGGGCTCCCTGGAACTTTCTAGGATTTCTGAAGGTGTCAAGCTGGATGGCGGGGAGGGGCTGGGGGAGGTACTGTTTTGCAAAGAACTCCGAGAGTCACTGGCACCCTGGCAGGGGGCTGCAGGGCCCCTTGGAAAGCTCTTGGCCAGTACATTCTGGGGGTACTGTGGGAGGGCAGCCAGCAGCTCATCCAGGATGGACATGTGGGGGTGCTTGACTGGACCCTGGGGACGGGATGGGCTTTTGACAGGCACCTGGGAGCGCCTTTCCTGACTGGGGCTGGACACCCCAGGAAGGCCTTGTGCCAACTTAGCATTTGGCGGCATTTGTGAGGACTGGCAACTTTGCTGTCCTTCTGGCACATTCCTCACTGTGGTGACCATTTTCCTATTGCCCAGTGAGGTCCATTTGTGGCCAGATGGCAGGACCTGCTTTAGAGTCTCCACTATAGTCTCCTCAGTGGCTGTGGGTGATGGGTGGGGACTTCTCAATACAGGGGGATGACAGCCACAGAGGGAGAGCTTGTGTACCCCTGGGTTTGGACATTGACACACGTTGCCTCGACAGGAAGATGAGAACACCTGTGGGCCTGTGGGGGACCTCCCGCTGCCCATGCTGCTGGGGGACTTCCTGGTCACCGCGCTGCCGTCTCGGTATGACACCCATGGGCAGGACACCCTGCTGGCCACAGGTGACTGGCGTGAGCTCGAGGACCTGCCACTAGTCACCGATGGCTGGCTGGTGCTTGGGCCTACACCATTGGCGACAAGTGGCTGCCACGGGCCAGGGGGTGGTGGCTGGGGAGGCTGTTTGGGGACACGGGGGCCCTTACCAAAAACCACGGGGTGAAGACCCAATGGCTTCAGATTTAGGTGCGAACAGAGGGCTCCCACCTCCCGAACCAGTGTGGACTCCAGGGTTGGACCCAGGGGACAGAAGTGAGTGCTGGTGACCACGCCTTCAGACAAGAAGGGATCCAGGTGGGACTGTGGCAAGCAGGGTGGCCTTCCCACGGTGATCCCATCCCCTTCCCCCAGCAGGACCCCACCAAGCAGTTCCCAAGAAAGACCCTTCCATGGCGGCCTGACCTTGCTACACCGAGGTTGGACAGGGCCCACCGAGGGTCCCCATGCCACTGACAGGCTCCCGCTGCAGGTCACCTCCACCGGGGCGGGCGCGGTCATCCGGCTTCCCGCTGTTTTCGAGGTGGCCTTGGGCAGGCAGGCACCTGTCCTCTGGGCCATCTGCGCCAGGGATTGAGTAAAGACAGCACCCAGCTCGCCCTGGCACAGGGCCTGGCTGAGGGTGGCCCTCTCCTCCTCTGTCAAGGTCTTGCAGAGGACCTCAGCCAGCTTGCCCTGTGTGGCCTTGCTAAGTTCTGGACGCAGATCGCCACGGGACAGAGCCCGGGACAAGGAGACACCCAGTTCACCCCACGACAGGGCCTTCATCAATGCCATTCCCAGCATGCCTTGAGGCAGAGCTTTAACCACTGAGGCCCCCAGGACCTCCCGGGACAGGACCTGGCTCAGCACTGTTCGAACTTCTCCCTGGGAAAGTGTCTTGGCTAATAGTGCACGCAGGTCCTCAGGGGAGCCCAGCATGGCCACGAGTTCAGCACACAGGGATGTGATGGACGCTGCCAAGTCTTCATGGCAGGACACGGCCTGGCTGGTCACAGGTGGTGGTGGCGAGGTCTGTGCCTGTGCGCTGTCACCCCAGGATTCCGTGTTGCACACAGTGTGTCCAGCGGGGGTCAGCAGAGGCACCAGCATGCCTTGGGTATCCGTGGCCACTGAGTGAGGGTTCTGAGTGGTCTTGTTTTGCATGTGGCTGTGGGGCTGGGCTGCACTCCTGTCATCTGGCTTGTCGTGGGGTCCAGTGTTGAGGGTCCCAAAATGTTGCCAGAACTGGACAGATGTCTTGGACGCATTCAGGAGTGTCTGTGACTGGGTCTTCCCACTAAGGTTGGTGGCTGGGTGGGTGGCCAAAAGACACTTGGCCGTTTCAGTGGCCAGCTGGGCCTGAGACTGGGCCTTCGTCAGTCCCGTGGGCAGATGAGCCTGTGGAGCCTTGGCCAGACATGTGATGAGCTGGGCCAGAGATGGGGCCTTGCTGAGCTTGGCCGGTGGACAGACATGACACGTGGCCTTCATGGTCTTCGTGTTTGCAGGCTTTACATGCTCAGCAGGTGGATGAGGCTGGGGTGAGACTTTTGTTGGACGAGTGGCCATCTGGGGCTGGCATGCAGTGGTGGGAAGACACATGTTCAGATGTCCTTCAGGCAGGACCATGGGAGGATGTGCCGTGGGTGGACATTTGGCCAGATGGGTTAGAGACAGAGTTCTGGACTGATCAGTGGCAGGATGGGGTTGGGCTGAGTGTGTCATCAGGTGTGCAGCCATGGGCAACGAGGGCTGGGTGGCTGAGGGACACATGGCTAGATGTCGTCTCTCAGGTGGGATCACGGTCAACACGGATGAGGGGCATGGCTGGGATGGTGCTTGGGCAAGGTGCATGGCCAGCTGCGGCCGGGTCTGCTTGGTGGCTGGCTGGACTTGCGAGGAAGCCTTGGTGAGGGGGACGGCCAGCTGAGCCTGAGACAAGGTCACGGTCATCTCGACGGGCATATACACCTTGGAGTGGACCTTAACCACCTCTGCCCTCTGCTGGACCGGGGCCAGGGGCTTAGTCCTGTTCTCAGTGACTTTTGTCCAAGACAGCGCCCTGGCTACAACAGTCTCGTTAGTCTTCGAGGCTACTTCCCTTTTGGGGGGTCTTGGGGGACATGACTTCATCTTCTCTACTTCCAAGGTAGGTTTCACTGGATGCTTAGGAGGTGCAGTGTCTAGATGTCTGTTGGGGCTACACCTGCCCTTTCCATCAGCCGTGTATGACTGGGAGGCAGCCCTGACGACCACAGTGGTCTGCTTCGTGCTCACTGTGGTCTTGGTCTTTGGGCTGCTCAGGTGGACCTGGAACGCAGCATTGGGAATGCCGGTGGCCATGGGAGGTTGGGGTGGGCACTTGGGACTTGTGGCCACCGCTGTGGGGACCAGACATAGGGTCCTGAGCACGGCAGCCACTGAGCGTATCTGGGCTGGGGTCTTGGTTATCATGGCCGCCAGGCGTGTTTGGGGTGAAGGCTTGTTCACTGGGGTGGACTGTGAAGACGTCTTGGATGGGGTGGCTACGGGACACGTCTGGGGGTGGTTTCTGGTCATGGCAGTCACTGGACGTGTCTGGGGTGAGGTCTTCTTCATCACAAATCCAGGGCCAGTCTGCACTGGGCTCCTGCTGACAGGGACGCCCGGGCGTGGGGAGCCTTTGATTGCTGAGGTCACAACACATCCTGGGGGTGGTGTCCTGGTGGCAGGGCCAGTGGAACGGACCTGGGGCGTGGTGCTGGAGAGCGAAGCGTTCAGCCGTATGTGACCTGGGGGTTTGGTCATCGGTGAAATTGGACAGGTCAGCGGGTGCATCTTTGTGGCCGTCACCGGTGGTGTGGGGTACGTCTGGGGTGCAACCTTGGGTGCTGCAGCTGTGGCTGGTGACTTGGGGGTGGAAACTATTGGACATGTCTTGACAGGCGTCTTGGTGACTGGACATGGATGTGCTGAGGCCTTGAGGGCATCCACTTCTGTGCGGACCTGGGTCTTCGTGGGTCCGGGGACAGCGTGGCAGTATTTTGCTGATGCTGCCGGCTCCGGGGCCCCTGCTTTGGTGCACCTGGGAGCCAAGTGCTTGAGCTTTGCCGGGTCCCCCTCCAGGTGTCTGATGAGACAGCTCTGCACAGTCTTGGTCAACATGCAGGGCTGGTATTTGGGATTTGGACTCTTGGGGAGTCTGCCGGCCATCGCCTGCTGGGGCGTGAGGCCACCCCTGGGTGCCCCACTGGCACAGGGACGAGGGGCTGACTTGCACTGCGACTTTGACGTGGCTAGGTTGTCAGAGGATGGGAACTGCGTCTCCTTGTTCACCATGGCCACTGGCGGGTCCTCGGGTGCGTAGAAGCGCACCTGCTGCGGGGGGTGGAAGGGAATGTCCCCTTCATCCTTCCTCACTCTCTTCACGGTCAGCTTGTTGGATCGCATCAACCTGCGTGTGCTGAAGCGTCTCCAGGCCTCCTGGATGGCCTTGGCCGCTGTCATCTGTGAGATAAGCTTCTGCCGCAGCCGGTAGCCCTTCCAGTTGGCCTGGATGACTGTGGCCGCCCGAGACACCATCATGTCCATCTCGTCCACCAGGATGTTCTTGAAGGCCTGGCTCTCCACCACGGCCCGTAGGCGGGGGACCTGCCGCGACGCCAGTGGCTCTGGCTCGGGCTCCTTTGGCAGGCAGATTTCATGCTGGGGTGGGGGACAGGGCGTGGTCATTTTCTCTTGGTGAATAAGGGCAGTGTGGGAATGGGCGAGGCATGGTCCACTTGCTGACAATGGGAGCTGGAACCGAAACTGTGCTGCCGGTTGCATAGCTGCTCCTGAGGGGGGTGGCACCTGAGGAGACAGAGGGGCAGGTGGGGGGCTGAGACTGGGGAATGGAGGGCTGGAGTGGGTGGATGGGTGGATGGTGGATGGGTGCATGGCTAGGAGGGTGGGTGGGTGGGAGAGTGGGTAGATGGGTGGATGGGTTGGTGGATGGGTGGATGGATGGGTTGGTAGATGGGTAGATGGGTGGATGGGTTGGCGGATGAGTGAGTGGATGGATGGACAGAAAGATCAATAAATGGTCAGGTGGATGAGTGGATGGATAGACATATAAATAGGTGGGCTTATGAATAAATGGAGGGATGGATGAGTGGATGGTTAGAGGAATGAATAAATGGATGGATGAGTAGACAGATGGGTTGGTGGGTAGATGGATGGATAGAAAGATGGATGGATGGGTGGGGGATGGATGGATGGCACAGATGGGTGGGTTGTGGATGGATGGTTCAAGGTCAGCTGGAAGAGTGAATAAAAGGAAGAATTAAGAGACATCTACGGCTTTCTGCAGGACTGCGGGTACAGAGAGTTGGGACACCACCCAGCAGCCCTGGTGTACATAGCCTGGGGCATAATGCTTTAGTGTGGCGGAAGTCCCTTCCCAGACAGGACCAGGCCGAACCCTTGTGTAGCCATGGCCTTACCTTGAAGAGTCATAGAATCAGAGAAGCAGAATTCAGTGCAGTCTCGGAAGCCAACCTGGAGGATGAGGCTGTCTTCAGTTCTTTGTCCGAGAATCGTGCAGCACCACTCTGGGCTGGGTCTGTCTTCAAGATCGACATAGGAAGGAATGCTGGGGTTGGACTGTTGTTTAGAAGCTAATCAACAAGGAGTGCTGAGCCACAAAGGCAAGCATGCAAGATCCTACCCAGAAGTAGAATCTGGGTCTGGCAAGGGAGTTCAGCAGGTAAAGGTGACTGCTGCTAAGACTGACGACCTGAGTTCAATCCCTGGGACCCACATGGTAGGAGGAGAGAACAATGGCTTGCAGCAGGACTGTGGGTACAGAGAGTTGGGACCCTACCCAGCAGCCCTGGTGTAAGTAACCTGGGACATAATAAGTTGTCTTGGACACTGATGCATGTGTACTGCATACACAGTAAATAAATTTAATCAATTAAAAATTAGATTAAGCCAGGCATGGTGGTAAAGCCTTTAATCCCAGCACTTGGGATGAAGAGGCAGGAGGATCTCTGAGTCTGAGGCCTGTTCTACAGAGTAAGATTGTCTCCAGATACACAGACAGATACTTAAATACGTGGACAACAGATACATAAGTACAAGATAAACAAATAACAAACAATCCTAGTCTTAGGCTGACTGCAAAATATACACATTAAATACAAAGACTGAAATGTATTGAAAGTAAATAAGCAGGAAAAAATATACCAGGCCAAGAGCTCAGAGTTCTAAAACCCACATGCCTACATTCCCCCCGGAGACAGTTGATTTAAAAAGAGAGGGTTTATACAAACCCTTTATGCACATGTCCAAAAAGGAATAATTTGATCAGAAGACAAAGCAATCATAAATACATATGTGCCTCATAACATAGCCTCATACACAGCATACACCAGAAACTGGCTCAGTGGTGAAAAGCACTGGCTGCTCTTGCAGAGGACCTGAGTTCAGTTCCCAGCACCCACATGACAGCTGACAATCATAATTCAAGTTCCAGGGGATCCAACACATTATTATGGCCTCCTTGAGCACTGCATACACGGTACATATACATCCATGCAGGCAAAACACTCATACACATAAAATAAAAATAAAAAGTATTTGAGTAAAGAGAGAAATAGGTTAATTCACAATCATGATTGCAGGGTTTTTATTTTTAAATTTTTTATTATTTTATGTGTATGAATGTTTTGCCTGCATTTATGTATGTGCACGCCTGTCATGCAATACCACTCAGGCCTAAAGAGGGTGTTGAGTTATCTGGAACTAGAGTTACAGACGGTTGTTAGCTGCCATGTGGGTGCTGGAAACTGAACCCAGGTCCTCTACAACAGCAGTGCGTGCTCTTAACTTCTGAGCCATCTCTCCAGCCCTGAGGAGGGTTTTAATTTTTTAAGATGTATTTACTTGTGCATCTACTTATTTCTTTAGGGCAGGGTCTGTCCCTGAACAGATAAAGTCTCAGCTAGGCTGAAATCCAGCATGTCCTATTGATCCTCCTGCCTCTGCCCCTGGGCGTTCCAGGCGTGTGTGGGGTGTCAGCGTGTTGCTTGCGTGCTGGGATCTGAACACTGATCATGACTGCACTGAGTTATCTCCCCCTCACCCCACCTTTTTGTAATTTGATTTTTGAAAGGTTTTATTTTTATGTGTATCTCTGTATTTCTGTGTGTTAGTGTATGCCATGTGAGTGCAGGTGCCCAAAAGGGCCAGCAGAAGATATTAGGTCCCTTGGGGCTGGAGTTAGAGACTGCTGTAAGCCACCTGACAAGAACGCCAGGAACCGAACACTCCTCTGCAAGAGCAGCCACTGCTCTTAGTCCCTGAGTCATCTTTCCAGTTCCCTGGAATGGGAAATTTTGATTCCTTTTCTCAGCAATTTTTAGAGCCAAACAAACACGGCCAAAGGGCCGGGGAGATGGTTTGGTAAAGCCACTGCCACACAAGTGTGAGGACTGGAGTTTGGATCCCCAACATCCACGTAAATAATGCCAGGCGTGTGCACCAGCCACCTGTAGTTAGAGAGCTTGGAGGGGGGAGCCAGAGGATTTCTGGAGCAAGCCCATAGCCAAACCGACCCTACTGGTGTGCACCGGGTTAATTCAGATAGCCTGTGTCAACGATTAAGATGGGCCACGGAAGAAGACTCCCGACATAAGGCTCAGACCTCCACATGCAGCACCCGCCTTCCAGCATCCAGACACAAACATGCAAAATAACCCACAAAAAAACGAGGCAGGGCCTCCTAAGGAACAACACCCGAGGTTATCACAAGACACATGCCCGCTCACACACATACACACGTACACATCCCAAACACAGCCAAACATGGGGAACTCTCAGATGCGTCAACCACTGAGGCACAGTCTGTACTTCCATGTGGAGATGCTGAGTCAGACAAGCAGAGTTACCTGTCTGAGGTCACAAGGGTCCACTGCCAAAGGGCACCTGGCTCACCAAGTCTTTGACTCTACAGTATGCAGACAGCAGGGGTGACTACAGGCCCTACCTTCAGGACAAGCCTCAGACCCTGGGCCTCAACACTGAACCAGAGCAGGGTCAGAGGCCAAGCCCCCGTAGCAAGCCACTGTCGAACCCAAATTGTCCCCTTCGTCTTCCTAAGTCTCAGAACCCTCATCTATACAGGGACCCTGACACCCCCAGCACACTGGGAGGGGCTGAACAGTGTACTCACAATAAGTGATTGTCACCGTAACCGGGGACATTCATGTCACAACTGCATAGGCAACGTGGGGCTCAAACACAAGAAACTGGGTTGACTGGGTCTGAGGGAACAGAAACTGCTACAGGAGAGGGACGTGGCCCGCTGCTGGCACACTTGCGTAGCATGTGTGAGGCCCTGGTCCATCCCCTAGCACCACAGAAAAACAGGCTTGGTACATAGACTTGGGGAGGCTGAGTCAGGAGGATTGCCATGAGTTCCAGGACTACTTGGGTTGTCTGAGTGTGGTGACACATGCCTGTCATCCCACACTGATGAGATGGAGGTAGGAGGATCAGGAGTTCAACATCATCCTGGCCTACAGAGTGATTTCAAGGCTAGCCTGGGCTACATGTGACCCTGTCTCAGAAGCAAAAAACAAACAAAACCTGTGAAGGAAGAGAAGAAAGCAGGACTGGGTCAGGAAGAAGGGAGGGGTGAAGGACAGAGCTGGCTCAGTCACCCGGTCCACCCCCAGCAGCCTCTGTTCCCATCCATCTCGGAAACCAGCAGGATTCCTGAGGAAAGGAGAAGAAACAAGCAGCTCACCAGGATTGGCTCCCAGTGGGACACAAAGGCCATCGAGGCCCAGCAGACCCCCAAAACTGTCCCCAGGGTCTGAGGGGATAAACTGCTTGTTCACAGCAGCCTGAAGGACCCAGAAGGTCTTGGCAGGCACAGGGGACAGTGACACCCCTGTGGCCCCACTCACCTGTCCCCAGAGCTAAGCCCACCAGCCCGGGTCGATGGCCAGCCTCGGGGCCTTAGTCCTAGAGTCTTTATGACTCACAGCTGGCTCCTGGCCAATCCCCACCAGTGGTGGGGGACAGGGTTCTAGAAGGTAGAACCAGGGCTACAGGCAGGATGAGAGGTTCTGAGCTAAATGCTTATGACCCAAGTTAGAAACAGGGCTCTGAGCCTGGCATGGTGGCACAAAATCCTAGCACTCGGGAAACCAGAGGCAGGCAGATGTCTGGGGGTTCAAGGCTAGCCTGAGCTACATAGCAAGTTCCAGACTAGCTGGGAAGACCCTGTTTCAAAAGAAAAGAAAATAAGGTTCTGATCCCCCAAATCTCCCTGTTTTGTCTGGAGATCTCTCACCCCATGGTGACTGCTAGTATACAGGCTCTCCAGCAGCTGTCCCTTGGGCATGAAAACACACAAGTGGCAGCCTGGTGGCTGTCATCCCCAGTCAGGCGGGGGAAGTTTCAGGCTTGCCTGGGCTAAATAGGGAGCCTGCTATATCAAAAATTGAAAAACAAAAGGGCACAGACTGTGAGCTTCAGCCCTTGGAGGGTGGAGATGAGAACGAGGCCAATGTCCTGGGTCACCTCCCTAGGATGGGCCAGCGTCCAGCATGAGTCACAGTTGCCCAGGCCAAAGCTGACACACACCCTGGACTGTGCAGGGCGGGCTCCAGCCAGACCCACTCAACGCTGCCTCCCGGGGGAGCCGCTAGGGGGCCCTGGAGCCAGGCCTGGAGAGAAGCCAGGCCTCCCTGTGAGAGGCACCCTCAATACCCTTCCTGCCCCTGGCTCCAGCTCCTGAGAAGTGCGTTGGGTGGCTCTTAGGAATTGGTGGTCTTGGCCATCTGGACACCGAGATGCACTTGAGACCACAAAGAATTTTTTGGTTTTGGCAGTGCCAGGGAATGGGACTGAGGCCTCAGCACTGTGTGTCTGAAAGTCTCCCTGTGTAGCCCAGCCTGGCCTGGAACTCAGGATCCTCCTGCCTCAGCCTCACTGGGCCTGAGCACCAGGTCTGGCTCAGATCGGTTGATCTGAAAACACATTTCCAACAGTAATAAAAACTTTCTTAGGCCAAGGCCTTTGAACCCAGCAGAAGCAGAAGCAGGAAGATCCCTGTGAGTGTGAGGCCAGCCTGGGCTACATGAGTTCCAGGGCTGCGTAGTGATAAACAACCTTTACAGAGACCCTTGGACTCCATCTATCACTGCAAAAATGGAGGGAAGCAGGGCCCAGTGGTCCACATCTGACAGCCCAGCACTCAGGAGGCCACATGAGAGGTCTGGGCTCCAATTCCTGCTGCTAGGGCAGGTCCCCCAGCCTCCCTGGTCCCCCCTTCTCTGTAATGGCAGGTATGCTGACATTAGTGACTCTGACAGGGATAGGACACTTGCATTTCATAGTACACAAGGCTCGGCAAGGGGAGGGACGCAGCTGTTGCAACACGCCATCCAGGCAGGACCTTGGGCTGTCGCTCGGCTGTCAAGTGTTTGTGGCTCAGGCGTTTGACTGGCACGAAGTTCTGGGTTCCATCCCCAGTACTACCGCATTGAACAGAGCCTGTCACTCAGCATGCAGGGGGCGGGACCCTTTCTTAGGCTGGCCCCCCGTTTGGAACCCTCTGCTAGGTGTAGTGCATGCACAGGTCACACACAGTTAAACACCAAATCCCACAGGTTCCTTTTTTGCCACTGTTGGGTTTTTTGAGGCAAGTTCTCCCCGTGGTCCAGTCTGACCAGGGGTTGGAGAGCCCCCTGAAACAGACTCGTGCCATCACATCTGAATCAAAAAGGTTCTGTGCAAGGCAGACAGCCGGAAGAGAGGATGAGAAGGTGGAGAGGACCCCACTCTTTAGTGGCCATGGGGCCTGTCGTTGTGCTGGGTTCGGGTGTCCGGATACATATGACCCCGAGGGGCTTAAGGGCATACGTAGGGTCAAGACTTTAGGGATGCGGAGTCAAGGTTCATAAGGGTCCAACGTTCCTGTTGTAAACAGAACTGAGTTCCAACCCTGAGAAAACTGTGTGACTCAAGCCAAGTGTTCCACCTCCCTGAACACTGTCTCCTTAAAACCGGGGAAGAGCTTGGTGGGGCAACAAGAGGGTGTCTGGAGAGATTTCAGTGCCGGTGGTCACCCCTGATCCTGGGGGAGAACTCTCCACTTCCCAACCAACAAGGCAAATAAAAGCTTCCACGAAGCACCAACCACAAACCCAGCACGAGTCTAAGAACCTTACTCCTTACCAACCCTGGGAGCGCCATTTGAACCGGGGTGCGGAACCGAGGCACCCAGATACTTTCCGTCCTTCCTTCCTCCTCCCTCCCTCCTGCTGGGCTTCCTCTCCCTTTCCACTTTGTCATCCCTCCTTACGAAAACGCAAAGGAGACAGCAGCTAAGTAGTCAAGGCTGGCCCCAGAGCCGGCGCCACCAGGCCCGCAGATGCCAGAACAGGTCTAGATGGCGCTCGCTGCGCGCCAGATGTGCAAGCCCCGCCTGCGCCTCGCTCCCGCCCAGAGGGAAAAGGGGGAGGAGAGGGAGGAGGGGGATGGAAGCCGGTCAGGCCCCGCCCTCCCCGCCGCCCCGCAGGGGGAAGAAGGAGGCGGACAGCCGAGCTGGCGTAACGAAGACTTTACTGAAAACACAAAACCGGGCGAACCAATGATTACGGAACAGGAATGTGGACTCGTAGCAAAACAAAACAAAACAAAAAAAAGGGGGTGGTGTCAGGAGAAAGGAGGGGGCGAGAGCAGAGGGGCAAAGGAGGGAGGGGTCTTTTTTTTTTTCTTCTTCCCGTTTCTTTAAAAAAGCCAACACAAGGAAACACACACACAACACGCAACCAACGTTTGTTCCCGAGTAGAAACATAAATAGGGAGGAATAGGACACTTCCGTTCTTCTCTCTTCCAAAAGGGCACAAAAAAGAAAGGAAAAAAGTAAAGGAGAAAGGCAGAGCGTGAGGCTGCGCACCCCTCAGAGCCCGTCCTCCGCGGCACAAAGGGGCTGCCGGGGAGCCGGCTTGTGCAACACGCGTGGGGTGGGAGAGAACAGAGGCGGCGCGAGGGCGGGGGCCGTGCGCTCGGGATCCCCCCTGGCAGTTCAGGAGGGTCCGGCTTGTCGAGTCCTGGGGTGCCGAGTCTCAAGGGGAGTCCGGGGCGCCCCCCCACCGCAGGAGTCCGCGCATGCGCGCCGCGCTCCGGCTCAGTACGCGGGGACCTGGTGCTGGGGCAGCAGCTGGCAGCCGCTGTTGACGTGGCTGAGGACTTTCTGTTTGAGCTGCGCCACCTGCTCGCGCAGCAGGCTGGCGGTGGACGCCAGCTCCGTGTTCTGGCTCTTGAGGGTCTTGACTTTCTCCTCCAGGCGCGAGATGCGCTCCAGCTTGCGCTTACGGCACTTGGAGGCGGCGATGCGGTTACGCAGCCGCTTGCGCTCCGCCTTGATGCGCTCCTGTGTGTCCATGTCGATGGGCGACAGCGGAGGGCTGTCCCCGAAGCTCGGGACGTCCGGCACGGTCTGAGGCTCGTCCTTGAGCGCGGCCAAGCGCGGGGGATGCGGCGGCGGCGGCCCGAGCGCGCCCGGGGGCGGCGGGAAAGCCACGGGCTCCGCGGGGAAGGCCACGGTGGCCGCACCCCCGGGCGGCCCGCTGCCCCCCGCGAAGCTGCTCAGGTTGGCGTAGACCGGGGTGTCGGGGGCCCCGGGGGTGGCCGCCAGGTCTCCGGGCGCCGGGGGCGCGGCGGCCGCCGAGGTGGCCGCGGTGGGCGCGCCCAGCTGGTTCTGCTTGTGCAGATCCTCCAACGCCTTCACGAAGCCCTCGGCGAACTCCTGCTCCTCGCTGGCCGCCACCTTCGGGTAGAGGAACTGCGTGCTGGTCGGGGTGGTGGTGACCAGCCCGTTGGACTGGATGATCAGCCTCTCCAGCTCCGGAGACGCCAGCTTGAGCAGCCCGAGATCCGGCGACGCCAGCAGCCCGTCTGGGGCGCCGTCCGGGCGCAGCGCGGCTGCTGCGGTGGCCGAGCCGGCCTTGAGGCCCGCCGCGCCCTGCTCCGCCAGGCTCAGCGTCAGCGCGTCCTTCTTCAGCATGCTGCCCGTCGGCGGCGCCCCGGGGAACGCGCGGCCCGGGGCCGCCAGGCCGCCGCCAGCACCGGGGCCGTTCGACGTTCCAGCCGCCAGGCCGCTCAGCACCTCCTCGCCGTAGAAGGGCGTTTCCATCCCCGCCTCCCCCGCCGCGCTCGGCCCCGGGGCGGGGGGAGTGGCCGCGGCCTCCCCGGGGGGCCCCGTGCGCCCCCCAGTCCGCTGCCCGCGCTGCCCGGCTCCGCTGCCGGCCGCTCTATCCCGCGCCGCCTGCGCGCGCCCTTATAGCCTCGGCCCCCGCGATGAGCTCACCGCCCCCGCTCGCCATTGGCCCGGGGTGACGTCGTAAATTTGCATAAAGGGGCAGGGCCAGGACGCCCGCGCGCCCCTCTCCCTGGCAGTGGCTGTTGCCATAGGCGACGCGGGCTACACTGCATAACAGCGCGGTGCCTTGTGGGTTGACGTCATGGGGCGGGGCTCAGCGCGGCCCGGTCGGGTCCCCAAGCCTGGCCAGGAGTTCCTGGCAGCAGTCTGGCTCCCATGTTTTTCTCTCTCGCCCCCTCCTCTCTCTCTCTTCTATACCACCTGTCTCAGTATCCCCCGTTCCCCCTTTCCCCCTCCTCTCGCTCCCCCCTCTATTTTATACCTCCTATCTCTCTCCCCTTCCTCTCTCTATTCTTTAACTCCTGTCTCTATTCTACATCTAACTCCCTCCCTTCCCCCTCCTCTCTCTCCTATACCTACTATTTCTCTCTTTATTCTACACCTCCTCGCTTGCTCCCTTCTCTCTCGCCCTCCCTCCCTCTCCTCTCTACTCCATACCTCCTCTCTCTCTCTCTCCCTCTCCCTCTTATATCTTCCCCGCTAGAGGAGTCTCAGGCACATCTGGGCGCGAAGGGGCTGGCCGGTGCGGAGCCACGCCCCGGTGCCCCGCCTGGATCGGGCCACGCCCCCGACGGGGGTTTGGGCCTGGGCGGCCCGGCCCGGCCTTCTCAGGGCGTGGCTGCACGGACTGCCCGGCTTTGTGCTGAGTCCCATAAGATGGGTGAGGGCAGGAAAGGGTCCCCAGAAGTTTCTGGAAGCACCTTGCTTGAGAGGAGTCCGTCTGCTGAAAGTGCGACTTTCTGCCTCTACTGACATTCCACCGAGACTGGACGAGGCCGAGGGACCTATCCCCCCAGAGCTAGGACTCCCCACCCCACCGGGCTCAGCATCCAGACAGCCTCGGTGGGGTTTACCATTCTTTCTTTTTTTTTTCCATTTGATCTTTTTGAGACAGGGTCTCACTCTGTAGCCCAGGCTGCCCACAAACTCACAGAAGTTCCCTTGACTCAGCCTTCCAGGTGCTGGGATAACAGGCCTGAACCACTGAACCTCCTCATGAGGTTTTTGATTCTGGATTTTTGTTGTTCATTTACATTATTTTTTTGCTTATGTTTCTGTGTCTGTGGAGGGCGGAGGACACCTTTTGGGACTTGGTTCTCTCCTTCCATCATGTGGGTCCCAGGGATGGAACTCAGTTCTTCAGTCTAGGCGACAAGCGCTGTATAATGGTAAATCGCTGACGATTGACTGAACCGCCCTGACTTGGAATTTTTTGATATAGGGGCCCACTCTGTATCCCATCCTGATCAGGAGCTTGTGGTAGTCCCCCTGCCTCAGTTTCCCAAGTACTCTGGTAACCCCTGAGGCACCTCACTCCAGCATGAAGCTTTTTGTGTTTTATTTTCAGACTAGCTCAGGTTAGTCTGAAACCTTGAACCTTGATCCTTCTGCCTACAGCTTCTGAGTGCTGGGATGACAGCTGTGTGCTAGATCCCGAGTACCCCCAATGACAACGTGCGTGTTCAGGCCTCTGGGCAGCAGGAGCCCTACACAATATTACTCCTTCAAGGCCTGAGTAGGTTCCGGGGTGGAGCCTGAGAAACAGGACTCCCCGCTGGTAATTAGCGCTTATTACTGCCTGTTCCTGCCAGGATGGGGGCCGGGGTTGAGGATGTCTGGGAAGAGCCATGGGAGAGGTGGGAAGGCTGGACCCCAGCAACACTCACGGAGCCCTTCGCAGCTTCCCACCACCCCCAGGACCGCCTGAGAAGGCTCCACCCTGACCCGAACCCCTCTGTGACTTGCGTCACCCTCTGGAAGCCTAGGTTGCAGGACCCCGCAGCCTCGCCCCCCAGAACTGTTGCACAGGCTGTGACTTCTCCCTGGTCTCCCCTCCATGCCGACCTTTGGCACAAGAGTCCCCTCGGGGGCCTGCACCCGGACGCACGGGTTTTATTCCCACTGGAGCCATGGAATCATCCAGAATGATGGGGTGGTCTCTCCTCCCCGCGAGTGAGAGCACTTTCCACAGTGGGCCTGGCGCTTCGCAGGCCGGGTGAGAGCCCTGCCTGGGCCCCCCGGGAAGGGGAGAGCAGCCTCCCGCTGGCCTGAAGCCAGCCGCGCCGGGGCGCCGGTCTGGGCCTCCGTCCGCGGGGCAGAGGGAAGGCGCGGGGGGCCAGGGGAGGCTCCGCCCTGACCTTGGCCTTCGGTGGGGGATGGGCTGGCGGCTGGAGGCGGGGCCGACTACAGCTGGATGGGAACTTTCCAAGGCAGGCAGGCCGGCCTCAGAATGTTCCCTCTGTGAGCCTCAGTTTCCCTCGGGAAAATGGGCTCCAAGATGCTGCCACCTGCATGGAGCGCATTGTGTGACTCGGAAGGCCTGCGTCGTGTGGGTTGGGCACATCCTTAAAAGACAGTTTTCCTGGGTGGGGGCGCTGCCTGGGGTGTGGAGGTCCGGCACCTGGGGGTTCTCGTGCCTCCGTGCGGGCCCCGGGGATTGAACTCCGGCTGCCGGGCTTGACAGCAAGCGCCTTTATCCTGAGCCATCTCGCCGGTCTTAAACTCAAAGCCCCAGCCCTGGGAGGACGGCTCAGAATGCATCAGGGCAGGCGCGGAGGTCCCCGGGCAGGAAGTGGCTGGACACGCTGTCGGTGCCGGGGACTCAGGGGGGGTTGGAGGCAGGTGCGGCTGTCCGGGACGTGGGAGTGGGGCTGGGGGAGGGCGGGAGCCTCAGGACTCGCATTTTCGCTCGTCCACCCCAGCAGGGTCTGGGAGGGAGGAGGCGGCCTGCCTGGGCTCTACTGTAAAGTTGATGTCTCTGGGCCTGGATTTGAGTCTGATCTTCTCAAGCCCTCCCCAGAGCTGACTTTTCTGGTTTAATCTTCAGTCTTTTATTTGAACAGGCAGAAACCGACACAAGGAGGTCGGGGCAAAGATGGCCGGAGGAGACGGGGCGGGGCGAGGGCGCTCGCGCAGGACGGTCCCGTGGGCGTGGGGCCCTGCAGGGACGGTCCCCAGGTGTCCCGGCCGAGGGGCAGCCGCGGGCGAGTGGGGCCTCTGCATTCTTGAAGGTGGAGCTACGGGAACGGAGGCCTCCCCGCCCTCCCTGCCTCCAGCGCAGGTGCCGGCTGCCCCTGGCGGGATCTCGTCCTCTGGGTTGCTGCCGGCTCCTGCAGCCGCATAAACCTCCCCAAATGAGGAAACAGGCTCATCTTCACCTTCCTCGCAGGCCCAGGAACATCTTTCTGATGTTGGTTGACTGTAAGGAGATGGTCCCAAAGGACTCTCACCCACACAGAAAAGGTCTGAAGTGTTCCTGCTGTACACCCCCGTTAGGCCCTTCCACCGGCAGATGTTGGGAACACAGGGCAGAGGGTCTCAGAAGTCGGGTTCTCCAGGACTTTGTCTTGGTTTCCTTTGACTCGGCCCTACCTTTCTGTCCTCGGGCCCGCCCCACCGGAAAGGGACCTGGTTTTCCAGCCATCTTGCCTCTAAGGATCCTGGACAGGAGAGGACAGGGCCTTTTTATTTATTACATCTATTTACCTGTGTTTGTGTGTGTGGACACGTGCCACAGTCCACATGTTGAGTCAGAGGACAACTTACTGGAGGCGGTTCTCCTACCGTGTGGGTCCCAGTTTGGTAGCAAGCACCTATACCCGCCGAGCCATCTTACTGGGGCAGGAAACCCAAGTGTTTTGGTTTTGTTTTTTTTTGAGACTGGCAGAGTCTCACTATATAGCCCTAGCTGGCCTGGGACTCTGGTCTACATAGCTCTGTGTAGACCAGGTGGCCTCGAACTCACAGAGAGCCTCCTGGCTAGGGGGACTAAAGGTATGCGCCACCACAGCCTGGCAGGCGAAAAGAGTTGAAATACTTTCGAAACCCAACATGGTGACTCACACCTGTCATCCCAGCACTGGAGGTGGAGGCAACAGATCAGGAGTTCAAGGCCAGCCTCAGCTACATAGAGTCAGCCTGGGCTACATGAGCTCACATCTCAAAAAACTAAAAGCAAATAAAGACAGTAATAAATGAAGTGCTCTTCGGCCCTCGGGGTTCTGGTTTCCATCACTAGAGATATTCAAAAGCACACCTTCCAGTCATCATGACTGGATGGCTAGTTTCTCCTGCCACAAATAGAATGCGGGGAAGCGGAGTGGAGCCCAGAGCCCAGCTTCCCACCCTGGTAGGACTTCAGAGGTCCCATCCTGTTCAAGCCAGCACGCGGAAGGAATGGGGTTCCTGTTCTCTCGGCTGGGCACACAAGCACTCGAGGTCCGAGTCTTGGTCCTTGAGCCTCAGAATCAGAGTCTCTGGGTGACACTGGGCTGTGAGGTGGGAAGGGTTTGTCTCTACCAGCCCAGCCCCCGCGGGAGGTGCTGACCCGCTTCCGGGTGGCTGATGACCCTGGGCCTCTGGGGAAGGGGTAGCTTTGGAGGGAAGGAAGTTACCGCCTCCACCTGCAGGTCTCTGGGCTGTCCCCACCCACGGTGCTAGGGCCAGTGACGTACTTCCTGTGGGGTGTGAGTGAAGGATTGAGTAGTCCGGGAAACTGAGGCAGCCCTGTGCCAGCACTCCAGGGTTTGGAGTACTGTGAAGTGGAGCGCGGGTCCTCTCGGAACAGAGCTCCTGGGGTTCCTGGGGTGCGAGACATTGGGACCTGGGACCCCAGGCCTCCCAGCTGACAGACCCGGGCTGCTGCGGCTGGGATAGGTGGGACCCGTAGTGACACTGGTCTACTGACGTCGGGGCTCTCCTGGGAGCCAGGCGTGGGGCCTCGGGCCTGGCCTCCCAGGACCTTAGAAGCGGAGCTGGAGGACAGCCGAGCCACACTAGGCTACTAGATAAGAGTCCCAGAAGTGCAAGGGCCACAGGACTGAGCAGAGTGGGACCCCAGGGCCTGGGAGTGGGGAGAGGTGGCCGCCCAGCAGCCTGCGGGTTAACCGCAGGGCGGTGACGTCAGTGCGGACGTCGGCGAAGCTGGGGCGGGCTGGGTGGCTCTGCAGGGGTGGGGTGCGCCCTCCACTCCGGCCAGGCCGGGACGGGGTGGGCGGGCCGAAGCCCCGGAAGCCGCTCCGCGCCAGGTTCCCTCCTGTCCCCAAACCTGGGTCATTCGGCTGGGAGGAACTTTACTTCGGGATTTCGTTCTTTTTTGTTGTGTTGCTGTTTCCAGCGCACAGATGCGTCCCTTCAGAGCCGCCCATATCCTCGCGTTCCTGTAGCTGGCTCAGCCGCTGCCTCAGTTTCCCCCGACTGAGCGTGCGCGGCTCAGCCTGGCGCATGGGAGGAGAGGAGGGGCAGAAGCTACAATGGAGGCAGCCCCCTGCCTCCGTGGGCTCCGGCTGCTCCCCTCCCCCCAGCCGCTCCTCCCCCACTAGCCCACTGCTAATTAAATCCAGCGCCGGGGAGAGGCCGCCTGGTTAACCCATTACCCGCCGGCCCGGCAGAAACCCACAGACCCCTTCCCACGCCCACCCGGATGAACGCGCAGGGAGGTCGAGATACGGATTCTCGATCTAGGGTTCTGACAGGGGCAGGAGCCCCAGAAAGGGCGTCCAAGAGGGGGCACGAGGACGGGGGACGGAACTCCAGCAGGGCAGAGACAGAGAAACTGCAGAGGAGCCAGCTGGAGGCTCAGCAGGAACCATGACCAGGAGCCAGTCCTGGTGGGTGGATGGATGGGTAGATGGATGGACGGTGGATGGATGGATTGATGGATGGATGGATGGGTGGGTGGATGGGTGGATGGATGGATAGATGGATGGACGGTGGATGGGTGGGTGGATGGATGGACGGTGGATGGATGGATGGACGGTGGGTGGGTGGATGGACGGTGGGTGGATGGATGGATAGATGGATGGACGGTGGGTGGATGGATGGATAGATGGATGGATGGGTGGGTGGGTGGGTGGGTGAGTGAGTGGATTGAGTAAGAGCCTGCTTGGGGACAATGGTTGTTCTTTCTAGGACCCAGGCCCCTGCTGGGAGATATGAAGCCAGCATTTGACCTCTAACAACTGTCTACAAAGAAGACCCTTTCGCCTGGGCCATAGAGTATGCCAGAGATGGTTTGTGTGGTGACAAGTTCTGCACTGGTCCCTTTCCAAGCTAGGTGCCCCCATGCAGGCTCCTGGCGGAGCTGAGGCAAAGCTCTGTGCCTCCTTTGACTGTGACTATGTCTCTGGGTGTCACTGGAGGGCTACCTGGCCCAGGGATCTCCTGCTCGTTCTGCCCCCGGCCAGTCCGCGAAGCTCCCACTCACATCAGTGCTGCGGCCGCTGCCCTGGCCTTGGCACACCCCACCTCCTCGGGCAAATAATCCAATCTTCCTAGAAATGGAAGCAAGGTGGGGTGTGGGTTCCCGGGGCCGAGAGTAGAAACAACTGAAAAATCAGACCACAGAGTCAGGTGGTAACACAGATTGACAGGAAATCACAACATGGGCTTCCTAGATCTATGACATTAGCAGATTGATAGTTCCTGAAGGCTGCCCAAGGAAGAGTATTCCTGAGCTAGAACAGCATGTGCAAAGGTCCGGGGGTTGGAATGTGAATGCTATGGCAGATATCAAGGAGGGGGCCTGGAGTATACTGAGAAGACTTGAATGAGCAGATTGCTGGGATACACGGCCTCATCATCCAGGTGTGAGGGCTTTTGATTGTCTCCTTGCCTGTCTTCTCTCCAGTGTACGTCCTTCAGGCAGAGACTCAGTTCTGAGCTCTGGCCAATACTCTGGTCAACTCTCACACCCTACCCCCAACAACTTCTTGGTCTCCAGGATTTCCCACCCATGAGATCGTCTTCCTCCAGGAGAGGAGGGACGGGCTGAAGTGGACTGAGGGAGAGGAGGTTAGACACCTACACCACACCGCACTGTGGGGGAGGGGAGTTGAAACCTGGTAAAAATAGCCGCGCCCCTGTTAGGAGGCAGCGCCATGAGGGTGGTTGGCTGCAGTGACTAAGATGTGCTAGGGAGCATCCTACAGGGCCAGTTGCCATGGTGATGCTGACTCAGAAGCAGAGGCAGGTAGCAGCGTCTGGTACCCGGCTGCCCACCTCTGCCTGGCCTGCACATGGCATCCTGCCCAGCATTCACTCTGCAGCCTACACTCGGACCAGGGTCACTAGGCTTTGGGGTTGGGAGAATCCACAGGTGACAGAATGGGCTCCACAGTTGCTGTGGGCAGAGCATGAGCAGGACAACCGTGGGCTCGGATGCCCTTAACCCAGCTGCCAAGACCATGACCATCAAACCACCCACCCATCTATCCACCCACCCATCTATCCACCCATCACTCATCTACCCGTCCACCTACTGTCCTGGTCCCAGTCCCATATCTCTGTTAGTTCCAACTGATTCCGGCCCAAGGCCTTTGCACTTCCCATTGCTCCAGGGACTGCTCTTTACCTAGCCCCAGGGCATCATTCCTGGTTTCTTAGTCTATCTCTGTCATCTCCAGTGCAGGGAAGTCCTAGGAGATGACACTGCTTAAGCTGAGGCAGAGGAGTGTCCCAGTTCCAAACACTGTCACAAAACAAAACAAAAGAGACTGCATAAAAGGAGCTGTGCATCAGATACGGGGTGCAGGGGCTGGAAAGACAGGGTAAAGTCCTCCGTGCATGAGGACCTGGGCTTGACCCCCTGCACTGGGAAGACAGAGAAAGGTGGATCCCTGGGTCTTGCTGCCCTGCCGCGTCCATCTTAGCCCACTGCACCTGCTGCAGGCCAGTGGGAGACCACGGGTGAAAAAACAAACAACAAAGCAGGCGAGGGGCTGGCGGGAGGCCCCGTGTGTGAAGGTGCTCACCGCACAGCCAAACAACCCGAGTTCAATTCCTGGGACCTCCGTGACGGAAGGAGAGAACTGACTCTCTTAAGTCGTCCTCTCACGTCAGCAAGTGTGCCATGACATGGGCGCACGCACCCACCCCCGTAAATAAATTTTATCCCTCTGGCTTTCACTTGCCAGCACACGCAGACACATTACGTAAAGAATAAAGCCTATCAAAGTATAGTGTTAAGTCAAAACAGCAAAGCATGCTTGTTACCATCAGAGGTCAAGGAGGAAGGTTCCCTGAATTAGACTGGTTCCTGGGATGACTCATGCTCTAAGAGTGGGGTGGCACACCCCAACTCACACTGCCACTTTGAGCCGGCCACAGGGCCTTTGCACTAGCAAGTGCAGCCCTGGGAGGCCCAGGCACCCCCAAAAGGAAGGCCGTGGTTCTAAGTGCTCCTCTTCCTGTGTCTTTCTTCGGCCTCCAGAAAGTTCCAAGGCTTGACTCGGAGGACCCCTCTCTGAAGACACAGGGACTCCGATGTAGTATCCTGAGCCCCTCTCTCAGCCTCCCACTAGAGGATCTTGGGCGAGCTCCAAGCGCACAGACCTGAAGTTCTCCCAGGGCTTCAGAAAAGGCCCCCCCCCCACCGCCGCACAGAGGGCTTCAGCAACCCATGGACCCCTCTGCTCCAGGGAACCAGCCAGGCCCTGCGTGGTGGAAGGGGGGTGTCCTGGCGGGTACACACCGCATGGGGGGCGCGGGGAGCGGGGGGTGCAGGCGGAGCTACAGGGCGCTGGTATTTTTAGGCACTGATCGCAGCCCTGAAATATGTCCACCGCCCTCCCGGGAGCGGGCTGGGTGACTGTTTTGGAGCCTGGTTCCAGCAGAGGCGGGATGGGTGTGCGTGAGTCATGCCTGGTGGCCGAGGAGGAGGCCAGGCCAGGGCTTGCCAGGTGGGTGAGATCTCACTTGGGTGCAGATCTCCAGGACCCAGGGATCAGAGATCTGGTGCTGCCCACACGATGGGGTCCAGTTCCACTGGGATATTACCCGGGTCCCCATAGCTTTTAAGAAAGAAATGGGTTTGGACTGCTGCAGGTGTGCGGACATGCGGCTCTCAGATGGTTCTGTGCGTTTTTATTTATTTTCATGCGATGGGTATGAAAATAAATGCACCTGTGTCGTGCAGTGCCCAGCTCAGAAGAGGGCATTGGATCCCTTGGAACTGGCGTTACAGACGACTGTCAGCTGCCATGTGGGTGCTGGAAACCGAACCTGGTTCTCTACAAGAGCAACCAGTGCTCTTAACTCCTGAGCCATTGCTCCAGTCCCAGTTCTCTGCATTTATTGAGGACTTGTATTCCGAGTTGGCCCTAAGAAGATGGCCACACTGAATATTTATTGACCACTTGCTGTATGCCATGTTGGTCACAAGGATGACCATCATGCCATGCAGTTAGTAGGCTTTTGCTATGTACTAGGCAGATGTGTCACCCACAGCATACATGTACGAGCATTTTCTGCATACCAAGCTGATGCTAGGGGTATCACTGTGACTTGAATTTGTTGGACACTTGCTGGACATCCAGCTGGTAGATCACCTCCACTGTGCATTTAATAAGCACCTACTGTAAACCACACTGACCCTAAGGTAATTGTCATGCTATGCACTTACTGAGTACTTGCTGTGTGCCAGGACAGTCCCAAATGTGATCACTTCAATGTGTTGCTTAAGCACTTGTAGGGTGATCACCATATGAATAGATTTATCAATTAATCACTTGCTGTATATATACCACACCAGCCATAAATGTTTTCTGACCTTCTGTGAGGTGGAGGAGTGGTTGTCTTGGTGGGTTAGAGTCAGGCACTCACCCAAACCCAAACACTCTGAGCATGGTCTGGCAGCAGGAGCAATGTTGTGGGGTGGGGGGGCGGGGCGTGTTTTGTTTTAGGGTACTGGGGAGGCAACCCTGAACCTTAGGCTCAGCTATTGCTCTGCCGCTAACCCCACCCCAGCCCAGGGGGATGAGTCCCCCACCTCACCCCATGTTCATCACTGGAACGTACCGTGGGCTCTGTCTATGCGGAGGAGCCCAGAGGAACGGAGCTTTCGGCCTGCCCTCATCGCAGACCATCTTAGCTCCTCACTTAGCCCTGGAAGCAGCTGAGCTTGGAGAGTACTGCCTTCTTCAAGTTCAAGTCCAAGGGGCCTGGGGGATCCTGTCTGTGTGATCTTGGGTGGGTCACTCACCCTCTCTGTACAAGGTACAAGGTCACCTGTGGGTGGTCTTGAAAGTGACCTGACAAACACCTAGGACAGGTAGGCTAGATGCTGGAGTCATAGTCACCCAGAAGCCCCAGGCTCTTCACCTCCTTGAGATCCAGGGAGGGGTGGGGCTGGAATTAGCCACAAGGCTGCCCAGGAGATCCAGAGGGACTTCCCGTCCTACCTCCCCAGCCTCCTCCGCCTGGGCTGAGCCCCAGCACCTCCTCATCTGTTCCAGAGTCCTCAGAGCTTGTCACACCTAGGGCAACAACCCTCCTCTCCAGCCCTAGCCCTCTAGCTTTTCAGTGGCCACAGAGCCTTGGCACTAACTCGAGCACCAACTGCTCCAGTGGATGGTTTCTGTGCTTCCCAGCCTTCCTGCACTGTTCCATACACCCAGCTCTCTGTCTTCTGGTGCGAGGGGTCGAACCCAGAACTTTGTGCATGCTGAGCCAGAGAGCACTGGCTTCTTCAAGTACACTACAGCATGCATGTGGAAGTCCGAGGACAGCCAGCCTGTGGGAGTCTTTCACCATATGGGGACTGAACTCATGTAGTCAGGCTTGGCTGCAAGCCCCTTTACCTGCTGAACCCATCCCTTCTCCAGTTTCAAGCTGTCACCCCGTGCTCTTCTCTGACCCTGTCTTTGGTCAACCACACATCTCATCCTTTTTTTCTCCCTAAGTGTTGCTGCCTCTGGGGCACAACAGGATGCTCAGCCTTGTTGGTGGCTAGGTGATCTCCAGTGGCTGGCCAGTCTTGGGACCACTGTGGGACATCATGTACCCACAGGGCAGGATGACCAGATATTCAGGAGCTCCCTGAATCCCAGTGGGAACAGAGGTGCTGCTTGTTGGCCTGGAGTCAGGCTCCACGGACTGGGAAGGTGATGGGCACAGGGCCACTCCTGTCACAGAAGACAGCCGCTCTGCTGTGGCCCCTAGCCTGGGTGACTCACCCTGGAGTGTGGGCCCGGGCGACAGCAGGACCGCAGGCCAGGCATCCTGAGTGGAGAGACCGCCCACAGGAGAGTGGCTGGGGTCAGGTGATGGGTGTGGACTGGCCCAGCAGGCCTGGCTCAGACAGAAAGATCTGGAAATTAAGCTTCAGGAACTAAGTCTGGCCTTTGGTTTCCCTTCTCCTGGTGGAGGGGCCACGGCTGGGCTTCCTGGAACCAACTGCAAAGAACACCCAAACCACACTCAGCCACTGCACCTAAGTGACCCAGGAGGCAGGGGTGGTTGTCCCCTGGTGGAGGAGGGTAGGACAGCTGAGGGGTGCAAAGAGCCCAGGATGCAGCTCTCGTCAGGCAGGAGGCCCAGGGTGACCCTGCCTAAGAAAAAAAACGGGAACTGAGGTGGGGTGGGGCGGGGACAGATGGGACCTCAGGAACACCTGGCTGAGGAGCACTGTCATCAGAGACAGAGACGTTGCTTGGTTTAGTCAAGGGTCCCACTTTAGAGTCCAGGCTAGCCTAGAACTCCCAGTTGCGTCTCCCCAACTCCTAGGGCTAGGGCAGAGCCTGTGGGCTCCCATCTCCCCAGAGGTCTCAGTAAGGTGGCCACCTGCGACAGCAGCCCCACCCAGCATGGACTCAGGGTCTGGGGAAGCAGCAGCAGCAAATGATCACATCAGGACCACACTCCATCTCAGGACCACACACATCTCAAGCCAACTCCAGCTGAGAGGACTGCTCCAAATGGCCCACTGCAGGGACACCATTTGTGTGTGCATGTGCACCCACAGCTGTGCCAGGTATGCTTGTGCTCAGAGGACAGTCTGTGGGAGTTGGTTCTGGCCTTCGACCGTATAGGTCCAGGGATGGAACTCAGTAGCAAGCACCTTTATCTGGTGAGCCCCCTTGCCAGCCCCTTTTCAGTTTTTTCTCCCAAGATTTTTCTAAGGAGATTTATGTCTATGTGGTGGCTGTATACATCGTCGTGTGTGGGTGTCCACAGAGGTAGAAGGCGTATGATCCTCCGGAGCCGGAGCCGCAGTTGCGAGCTGACCCATGGGCACTGAGAACCAGACCCGTCCCTTGTGAAAGCAGCCAGCACTCCGACTGCTGAGTCTCTCCAGTCCCACCTTTCTGGTTTTTGAGACCAAGTTGGCCTTTTAACTCTTTTTTTTTTGGATACAGGGTCTCATTATGTAACCCTGACTAGCGTGGAACTTGATATATTGATCTGCCTGCCTCTGCTTCCCAAGTGCTGGGATTAAAGGTGTGCACCACCCCACCTGGCCTTGAATTAAAAAAAAAAAAAAAACCCACTGGCGTGCACTCGTGCGCGGCGGAGTACACCCGAGGGTGGAGGACAGCCTCTGGGACAGTTCTGTCTAGCTTTGTGTGTGTTCTAGGACTAAAGCCGGGTCCCAGCTGTACCGGTGAGCCAGGTCCGCAGTCCTGGGCCTGTGCTTCCCACCCCATCTGAGCCTTCTGACTCTGGCCCTAGCATTTTTTTTTTTTTAAAACAAGGTCTTGACCCTCTGCTTCAGCCTCCAGGGCCGTGGAGATGTCTGGTTCTGTATGCACTGCATCGACCAGAGGATGAGGGGATGAGCACAGCCGAGCAGGGAACAGCGGCGGTGGTCCGGAGTCTGCGGCACCTGCCTTTATTCTCCTAGCAGAACAGGGCCCAGGCAGGGCACAGAGTCCAACACACCAGAACCTCCCGGGCTCCCACGGGAAACACAAAACAGCAGTTCAGGGCCACCCAGCCTTCACAGGGTAGACTGGCGCCCTCCAGAGGCGCCCAGGTTCAGAACCTTCCAGAAACTGAGTCGGGGCCTGTTTCAGGCTTCACCAAACCACTGCCCATCGGGGCTTCACCCTGCAGTGGCCCCGACCTGGGCTGAGTCACACTCATTGCTTGCCCGCCTGCCGGCCTGGCTTCTTCTCTGGTTGACCACGGCCTGTACCTGGGATCCCACCTCGGCCACGGCCACCAAACACACCTGCAGAGGAGAGGGGAGAGGATGGAGAGAAAGGGGGAAGAGAAGGAGGAGAGAGGAGAGCGGATGAAGAATAAAGTCGGCTGGTGCTCGGGTGCCTCCTGCCAAGCGCAGGGCCAGCAAAGGATGGGGACCCAGGATGAGGCTCACAAGGCTGGGCCTGGGGCCTGCCCAGAGGACAGTGCACCCTGTCTGGCTCTACCACTGTGCAGGAACCATGGACCTCCCCTCCACCCCAGCACCCAGGGGTCTACCTACAAGAGCCCTGTGCCACGGCTACAACAGAGGGGATGGAGCGGAACCGGGGAACCCAGTGTGGAGCCCCCACACCCCGGGGCCCTAGGCCCCACCTCGGCCAGCGCCCATGCCACGGCCTTTCTGCTGTTTCTGCTGCTGAGGACCACCACGCCCTCGGCCCTTGGCAGCAGCCTCCTCCCGAACCATGTCGATGATCTCGTCCGGGATGCGCAGATACTTGATTGTACTGCCTCGGATGTAGCACTCGGGCATTCGCCAGAACTTGTCGCCATCCTGCCCGGGAAGGGGGAGGTCAGCACGGCGCCCCCACCCGGCCCTCACTCTCCCAACTCCCCCCACTCACCCGAGATGTGCAGATGACCTCTCGCAGGTTGATGTTCATCCAGTTGTCGCAGCTCACCAGGTGTCCATTGTAGGTCTCCCCGTTCTTCAGCTCCACCAGCTGTGGGGGGGCAGTGAGGACTGTCAGCAAGAACTGGGCTCACACCCTAATGGCCATACCACATGGTGTCCCTCTCAGGACACAGAAAGGTCACAGCCATGTGGGGCTTCTTAAAAGCAAAAAGGGGCTGCAGTGTGGTGGGCCTGTGTGGTGCAGGCAGCCCCCGGGTTTGGACCCCACACCACGAGCTTCACACTAGCCAGGTGTGGTGATGTGTACCTGCAGCCCAGAAATCAGGAGGCTGAGGCAGGAGGATAGTGAGTTGGGGGCCAGCCTGGGCTGCACAACTAGACCTGTCTCCAAGACACCAAGTACTAGGCCAGCAAGATGGCTGAGCAGGGAAATTCACCTGCCACCAAGCCTGACTACAGGAGTTCAGTCCATGGTGGGCGAGGGTTGGGCTGGGTGCACATGTGAGAAGGCCCAGGATTCCAGCCCGGTGACAACGGGAAGAGGAGGCAGCTTTGGTGTGTTCCCAGGGGAAACAGAAGCAACAGACAAGCTCAACACTGTCATCTACTTGCGGGATATTATCCAGCCATGAAAGTGGGTGAAACCCCCAAATGTGCTGAGTGACACAAAGAAAGACCACATGTTCCAACTCAGGAATGTCCAGAAGACACAAATCCAGGTGTGGGAATGGAGGTGACTGGAGGGAGGACTGGGGAGTGGGCGCTGATGGGCACTAACAACGTTCTGCAATGAGACGTGGTAGCGTTTCATCCTGTGGCACGGAACTGGCCGCTCCCTGCTCTACAGTCTTTTAGTTCTCACACAGACTCCTCCTAAGCTGCCCACAAGAGCCCTCAACTTGTGGCAATCCCCCTGCTTCAGACTCCAGGATGGCTGGAATGAGGGTTATACTATATGATGGGCAGGACAGAACTCAGGCCTTCCTGTACAACGGGCTAGTGCTCAGTCAGCTGTGTCCTGGCTCAGCCTCTTCCTCAAGTTTTTTCTTCTCAGAATATCTTTTTGACATTTTACACTTCTAAGAATTACATTTATCGTCAGGCATGGTGGTGCACGTCTTTAATCCCAGCACTCAGGAGGCAGTGCAGGGGGATCTCTGTGTGTTCAAGGCCAGCCTGGTCTACATGGTGAGTTCCAGGCCAGCTCAGGCTACAGGGAGACCTTGCCTCAAAAATACGAAAAAAAAAAAAATTACATTTATCATTTGAGTGTGTGAAGGTCACGGGCCACTTGAGGAAAGGTTTTCCCCTCCATCACAGCGTTCCCTGGGATCAAATGCAGGTCGTCAGGCTTGGCAGCAGGCACACTCACCCATGGAGCCATTCTGCCAGCCCTCGTTTTGCCCAGTGAGCATTACTGTTTTCAGGTTTGGGGTGGAGGAGTGTGCACACCAAAAGGTGGCATGTGGGCAAGTGTAGACCCACAAGGAGTCATAGGCACCCAAGGATGCAGTCGACAAGGCCGCAATACTCACCATGGGGTGGTTCTGTGCCGTCTTCAGTAGCGACAAGGGCAGCTAGAAGGCAAGCAGATGCTAAGTGTCCGCTGTCCACATCCCTTGCACCCAGCCACCCCAGCCTGCACTGCATCTACGACAGGGAGAACACGCACTGTCCCTCCTGCAGACCGCAGCTATCAGGCCACTGGGGTCATTTCTCCACAACTCACAATCCGTAGGCCTGTGCCTCGAAGCCCTGGCACAAGTCCTCTGGAGGCCTCTCATTTGGCTGGTTTTCTGAGACAGGGTCTTGACATGTAGCCCAGGCTGGCCTTGAACTCATACAATCCTCCTGTCTTAGCCTTCCAAGTGTGGGGCTGTACCCGAGGCACAGTGTCTGAGTGTCTGTGTGGGTGGCACTGGGGTGAAGCCTGCATTCCCTGCAGCTTGAGCCAGACCAGCATTTTCCACACTGGGCAGGACACGGCCAGTTCATCTCGGAAACACAGAAAATGACCAGCCCTCGGGACAGCTACTGAGCCTTCAGAGATGGAGATGAGGACAGCCTGGGTCCTGGGTAGCAGGCCAAGAGAGAGGAAGACTTAGTGACAAACTGCCTACTGGGTGACACCTGCCTTTCTACCTCAGCACCACAACAGCAAAGCAGGCACCCAGTTTTGGCAGGAGGAGACAGGGTATCTGGGCCATCCAGGCCGTGGCCCAGGAGGTAGAGCCCTTGCCCAGCATGCACTAGGTGCTGGGTCCCACCCCCGCCCTACATTAACCAGGTATGTGGCCCACCTCTACTGCAGCACTCAGGAGGATCAGTTCAGGGTCATCTTCAACTACACAGGGAGTTTGAGACCAGCTGGGCTACAAAAGACCCTGTCTCCAAAAAGAGAAAAACACCCAAAAACCAAATCCCCAGAGGCTGCCACATCAGGTCAGATACTTTCTGTCCCCATTTCAGTCCTGCTCCTTAGCAGGAGGCCAGTACCCACCTGTCCATGCTAGAGATGTGGGCACCTGCAGAAGGGAGGAGCCCTGGAGAGACCGGGGACCCTGCAGCCCCTGCTCTTCCTGAGCAGAGCCCGGAGGCTGAGCGGCAGGAACCCTGGGGGCCTACTTCCCAAAGTGGCTTCCTGGAAAGGCATGGGGCCAGGCCCAGCGCTGAGAGAGGCCTCGGGGACACCATCCTGAGATGCCTGCACACTGGGCAGGGCTGGCCTAGGGCGTGAGCCAGGAAACGAAGAGGAAGAAGGCAAGGCAGCCTGAGGGACAGACACACAGCCCAACCCTAATGCAGTCTGCCACCAGCCACACATGCATCACCTATGGTAGGTAGGTCGGAATTGGTTCATCCTGGGCAGCACAGAGCCCCAGCAACAGGGTGACCTAGTGTTTCTTCAACTGAGATCTACAAAGTATGGGGTGAACTCAGTACTGCAGAGGCTGAGGCAGGAGGATTACTGTTGAGTTTGATGCTAGCCTGGGCTACTGAATGAGATTCTGTTTTAAAAACAAACAAAAGAAGTCAGGCATGGTGGCCATCACCTATCATCCAGTACTGGGGAGACAGAGGTGAGAGGAGCAGGAGTTCAAGGTCAGCCTCCACTAAGGGGGAAGTGCAAGGCTAGCCTGGGCAACATGAGACTGTCCTAACCAAAACAAAGGAAGAATCTCAGAACAAACCCCTAAAGTATAAGGGAGCCCACAGATTCCCAACAAAAATCCAAACGGATTGTAGGGCACAACTGGATCATTGTCCCTTCCCACCAGGACGCAGTCGCCATCTGGGCGCTCTTCAAGACCCAGACATTCGACAGCTGCTGAGGGGAACCACAACTGCCTAACCAGGCCCTTAATGGCCAGCCTGTTTCTACCACAGATGAGGCTGCTCTGTAATTACAGGTGATTAGAACCCATTGCCCCGGCTAGACAGGAGATCAGCATGGGCGTGGGTTCTGCCAGGGAAGGAGAGGGACATCAACACCTTAACACGTCTGGGAGCACACAGAGCCACCCAGGGCAGTGCAGGTGCACCCTGCCTCAACCCACGAATGGGAAAGAGTGGCTTGAATTGGGAAGAGACATGGGGGCAGGGAACCGCCAACTCCCAGGCCATAGCTCTGTTAGGCTGTAATGGGCGCTGTAATTCCCAGTGTAGCCTTTGTCTTCATATCCAAACCCTGCACTAAAGAGACAGGAGGAAGTGGGGACTGGAGAGAATTGACTCAGGGCTGTGGGAGGGACTGGGTTGCAGCCGCTCAAATAAAAGAAAAAGAGGCCGAGGGAGGGGACAGGGCTGGCTAATGCTAGAGCCACAGACTTTTCAGAAGGATCTGCTCAGAACACCTGCACATTCAACCCACAGATGAAAAGGCTTCAGTAAAAATTCACTCTCCTCCTTTCCAGGCCTCTTTGGGGTACGGGGCTCAGGCCTGGACAATACAGTACCCTCTACACTGCTCTGCACTCAGAAAGGCCGTGGGCTCCCCAACCTGGCTGTCCAATTTTGCCCTGCAGACCAGAAGGACCTGCCCATCTCAGCAGCCTAGAAGCTGAAGCAAGAGGATCAACAGTTTGAGGCTAGCCTGGGCTACATGGTGAGATGATGCCTCAAAAAACCAAACCAAAACCAAAACCAAATATCCTGCCATCAAGAACTGAGATGACATGAGGGGTAGCCTCTAGGCCATCTTGTCAGCCAGCTGCGGAAGTCCCAAGACTGGAAGCCGGAGTCATTCTAGAAACCGGAAGGAAGTTGTTCTCTCCCGCTGGCAGCAGAAACTCAGAAAGAAGTGACCACCCTCTCGGGTCCTCTCCTCTCGCAACACGCGTGCGCACTAAGGTCACCAAGCCAAGCGCTCAGGTCCCAGAGAAGGCCCACGTGAGCCTGAGGCCCACCCACTTCCCGGAAGTGCAGCTAATTTATGACGCCACGCACGGCCGGAAGCGCTCAGGGTTCCCTCTTCCGGCTGCAAAAGAACGTGCCCATACAGAGACTGATTTGTCTGGCCGGTGGGAACAGGAGAGACACAGGCCACCCCCGCTTCAGTTGCCCCGCAGGCCCGACGTCGCCACACGCCGCGTCCCCGCCACCCGCGGCCCGCGCCGCCCCGGCCCTCACCATCTTCCCTGCGGACGCACTTCCGCCGGCCGCACCCGCTCGCGCTGCGCTGGGTTGCGCGCCACTAGCCCACACAGTTGGGGTGAGCCGTAAAGTGAAACTGTTGAGTGACGTAAAAGGTCGCAACACGCGGCGCAGCTGCTCGGGACGGACGCGGAGAGATGGCGCAGGCGCAGACACGCTCCAGGCTCGGTGCTGCTCCTCACGGGGGAGGGAGGGGCGAAGCCGCTTTATACTCGCGATGCACCACCCGCCGGGGAAGGCGGGGCTGCGGGGCTGTGGGACCGCCTTCCGGGTCCGGGCCTTCCGCTCCCCTCATCACTCTCTTTACTACTAAGTCAAAAGAGGTTCCTTGAACTCAGAAAAGCAGCGTGGTCCAGTTAGCTGCTGCGCGAGGCGCACCAGCCAGGCGCGAAGGACTGAAAACTTAGAAACCACTGCTTCTGGAATTTTCCACTTAACACATACGTAGACATTTTATTGTTTTGAGACAGGGTCTCATGGAGTTCAGACTGGACTTGAACTATTCAGGTAGCTGCAGCTAGTCACGACCTTGCAGCGTTTCTCCTGCGTCAGGTTCATGATTGCCGGGATGACCGGTGTCCGTCTCAATGCTTTGACTTGATCATCATTATTATGGAGATAGGGTCTCTCACTGAACCTGGAGCGCACCAGGTGGCCTAGGTAGCTCCCAGGCTCCCCAGGATCTGCCTGTCTTTCAGTGCTGAGGTTACGACTGGACACCGCCATGGTAGTGTCTTTTAATGTGGGTTCTGTGGATCTCGATTCAGGTACTCTTCTTGCTTGTGTAGGAAGCACTGTGCCCACTGAGCTGTCTCTCTGGCTCACATTTATCGCTTTATCTAATTCTGACCTGCTGGGGATGGAGTCGAGCCATCTGTGTACTCCACGCTTCTACCCTCAGCTTTCCCCATCTGTGAGAGCTTGGTACTGGGCCCGTCAGTGATGTGACACCAGCCAGGGCTCAGTGCTGATTGGTGAGGTGAAACGCCCACACCCTGGACTGCAGCTCATGGCCAAGAGGAAGTGGCTGGGCCCTGAACTCCACCCCTGGTACCACTAAAATAGATCAGTAAATACTTAGTGAAAAAGAGGACTGAACACAGTGACATGTCTGTCTTCTGAGCGCTGGGAAGGTGAAGACAGGGTCAAGAGACCACGGCCACCCAGGGCTGAGGCCTTAAATATAACACAAATCAGGTAAGCAGCGCATGCCTCCAGCCTCCGGGACCTTGACTACCGACTAGATGTCTTAGGTTCCTCAGCCTCCCAGAGTCCAGGACTTAAGGACCCGTGATGGCTCTTGTTAGGGTGCAGATGTGAGACACCCCCAGGGAAGAGCCCTGCACTGGCCACGTGGGATTCCTGCCCCCAACAGCAAGATGGGGAATTTCGTCAAAATTGATCTCAGCATTCATGGTGGCCTTAGGGAGTTCAAGCCCTACCCGATTGCGCGGGGAGGACACCCTTGAAGCTTAAGATGCTGGTGGGAGCTCACAGCAATCACTCATCACCCAGGTGACAGACAGGGACCAAGAGACCATGCAAATCTTTCTGTTAGCTGACAGCACACTGGCCTGATAGAGTCAAAGGACAGAGGGTCTGTCACAAGTATGGAATCTACTGTGAGCATCCTTGAATGACTATTAAGGCACGAGTCACAGGACAAACAGTAACAGAGCCAGTAACTTCGGTTTGGTTATTTAACTCTCTCTCCCCTTGGCTCTTACCAGTTGTGATCTTCTGTACAGGCAAGATCGTGACATGTCCTCGGTGGAGCTTCTGAGGCTGGTGCTCCAGGGGAGCGCTCTACCAGCATACAAGGTTGGGTCTCAGACCAGAGCTGACGAACTCTTTTGAGTTTCACAGCTGGGTTCTTTTATACCTGATCCTAGGCATTGTCTTCACAGCTGCTGCTGATTTCTTGTCTGTGGTCAGTCATCTGGTTATCTATGTCCAGTTCTTGAGAGCCAAGGCTTCTCTATCTAGCCTACATGCACATGCAAGCTGTATTGGCCTTGGTTCCTATGTTCCAAATGTTTTATAATTGTTGTACTCCTTACAGGGTCCATGCGATGCCCTACATCATTGTAGGGGAGAAAGAAAGAATGTCACATACTGGGGCATCCTTGTGTAATTGTTCTAGACTTTTCCATGAGCCATCTTTCTTTTGCCCTTTCTGAAAACTTGTTCAAGCTTGAAAGCTCTGCTGGGGCGCCCTCGTGTGGCGGAATTAAGTAACTTTATATTTGCTTCTATAATCCCTTTTTTTTTTTTTTTTTCGTTTCTTGAAAGAAATTGAAATGCTGGGAATGCATACCCGGGCCTCGCACATAAGCCACGCCCCCAGCCGCTCACGGAGGGGTTCTAGGCTGTCATTGTACCCCTGAGCCATGCCCCCAGCCTCTCACTGGGGGATTTCTAGGCAGAGGCTCTACCCCAGTCCTGGCCTAGTAAGTCTCTCACCTGTGGCCCTTTAGAGGAGTCTCAAGGTTTTGTAAGTGGGTTCAGTACTCAGGAGATGAGAAGCATCGGGAATGGTGGGATCCAGGATGAAGAGACCAGGACTGCAGAAGAGAAATGGCCCGATTCATCCCTGACTCCTGTGCTCCAGCTGTCATGAGGAGTCCCCTGACTGACCAGACCAGGGGTCTGGGTGCCTGGTGACCCGGAAGAGCAATCACCAGTCTCAACAAAGACCCCCCCCCCCCACATCGCCTCCTTGGTGCCTGCAGCTCATGGTCAACATTGGTCTGAAATGGTGGTCACAACTGGATGTGAAACAGTGTGAGGAATTGGCTGCACTGCCGTTCAGTGCGTGAGCTACGCAGAGTAGATGAGGAAGCGGGAGTCATGGAGCGAGTGTGCTGGAGTGCGGCATCTTCTGTGCACTGAGGGATAGGCTCCGACCTCCGGGTGGATTAAGCAATAAGGAACGGTCTGGAAGGGTGAGAAGGCTGGCAAGCCTGATTGCCTGAGTTTCAGAACCGGGACCCACAGGGCAGAAGGAAAGAACCAACTCCTGCAAGTTGTCCTCTGACTCCACGTGTCGTGACACGCACACAAAATAAATGAAATGTAATGAAAAGTTTTAAAATTGTAAAAGAAACGGCTATTTTATTTCACTGTTTCTTATTTTCTTAAGATTTTATCCTTGTTTTTATATGTATATGTGGGGGCACATGAGGCGGAGCCCAGAGGCATCGGACTCCCCAAGAGCTGGAGTTGTTGGCAGTTGTGAGGTGCCCAGCCTGGCTGCTGGGGCTAGAATTTGGGTCCCCTGGGAGAGCAACAAGTGCGTTTAGCCGCTGCGCTGAGGCCCCCACACGATTTTTTAGAAATTGTAGTTCTTTGTTTTGTTGGTTTTCTGACACAGAATCTCACTGTGTAGACCAGGCTGACCTGGAACTCTCTATGTAGACCAGGCTGGCCTGGAACTCATATAGAGAACCATCTGCCTCTTCCTTCTGAGTGCTGGGAATAAAAGCTTGTGCCAGCATGGCTGGTCCATCTTGTTTGAGGCAGGGGGAAGGAGGGAGGGAAGGAAGGAGGGAGGGAGAGAGGGAGGGAAAGAGAAGAGAAGAGGAGAAGAGAAGGATCTACAGGTAGAAAGGGTTGGGTATGTCCAGCAGGTTGGGGCGCCATCTAGGTTGGGGAAGTGAGCCCCTGCCTAGAATCCCCCAATGTGTTAAAGCCCTGGGCCAGAAAATCAAATAAAGGACTGAGGATGTATTACAGTTGATAGAGGGCTTGTGGCTCAGTTGGTAGAGTGCCTATGACCCTGTGGCTCAGTTGATAGAGTACTTGCCCAGCATGCACAAAACTCTGATTTCCATTACCAGCACCACATAAACCAGCTGTGCTGATGGACACCCACCCAAGCCCTTTGCAGGTTGAGGCAGGAGGATCAGGAATTCAGGGTCATCCTCAGCTATATTCTAGGCCAGCCTGGGTTATGTGACATCCAATCACAAAATAGCAGCAACAGGCTTGGTGATGCATGCCTTTAATCTTAGCTCTCAGCAGGAGGATCTCTGTGCGCTCAAGACCGGCCAGAGCTGGGCAGTGAGACTCTGTCCCAAAACAAAAATAAAAACAACAAAAGTGACTAAATGAAAACAAATACTATTTCATATTTCATATTTAGTTTTTGCCTTTTTGAGACAGGGTCTCCCTGTAGCCCCAGCTGGCCTGGACTTACTTCATAGACCAGGCTGGCCTTGAACTCACTGAGATCCACCTGCCCCTGCCTCCTGAGTACTGGGGTTAAAGGCGTGCACCACCATATCCCTACAAGTAATATTTTAAAAATGACTTAATCTCCAACTGTAGATACTGTAAAGTGCTAGAAGATGAGCAGAAGGATGCGGTGGGGAGCCTCAGGCTGCAGTGGGGAGGCCATGGGTATGTGTCCTCATCCATTTCCTTCTGTCCCTTTTGTGTCCCAGCTGTGAGGTGCATGCACTTGTAAAGCCATGGTACAAAAATCCTTTTTTAAAAGTTTTAAATTGTATTTGTTTGTGTGTGTGTGTGTTGCTTGAATGTGTGTTAAGTGTACCCGTGCACAAAATGCCTGTGAGTCCAGAAGAGCGTGTGGATACCCCGGACTGGAGTGCCATGTGAGTGTTGGGAACAAATCATGGGTCCTCAGCAAGAACTGCCAGTCCTCTTAACTGCTGAGCCATCTCTCCAGATCCCCCTTTTCAGAGACAGACTCTCATGTAGCTCAGGCTGCCCTAGAACTCCTTGTGTACCGGAGGATGACCCTGAACTCCTGATCTTCCTTCATCTACCTCCCAAGGGCTGAGATGATACATGTGTGCCACCATGCCTGAATGTGCTGAGCATGGGGATGCCAGACTCTATACCCTCAATGGCTGGGTGCCTGCCTTGGTGCCCAGCATTCCCTGACGACGTTCGGAGGGCACTACCTTTGGTGTGGGGTTCCTTGGGTTTGTGGACCTTTCCAGGCTTGGCTTGCTGACTGGCATGACTCTCTCTTGGGACATGAAAGAGGCTTCAGGTGGGGTTTTCCTTAGAGCCTTGAGACACCTACCTGCTGTCATTCAGGAGGGCTAGAAGTCTGTATGCCCTCCTGGTCAAAGTCTCCCTAGTTAAGCCAGACATGGCTCCTTCCACCCGGTGTGGGCGTTCTGACCCTTGATACTCTGTACTGAAACCAGGTGCCATTCCTGGGCAAGAGACCAAGCAACAGTTTTGCCTGAGGGCAGGGCACCCTAACCCTTGTATGGTTTTTTGTTTGTTTTTATTTTATTGAGACAGGCTCTCATGTAGCCCAGACTGGCCTCAAACTCACTATGTCCCCAAGACTGACCTTGAACTCTCTATTTTGCTGAGAATGACCTTGAACTAATCCTCCTGCTTCAATCTCCTCAGTTCCCACTTTATGCAGTGCTGGGGATGGAACCCAGAGTCTTGTGCATGCTAAGAAAGCACTCTACAGCTGAGCTATAAGCACTCTACCCACTGAGCTACAGGCACTCCACCAAGTCCATGACATTTAAATTCTTGTTTCTTGTTTGCTTGTTTGCACACTCATATGTGAGTGCAGGGCTGTGCATATCCCAGTATGCATGTAGAGGTTGGAGGTATTGGCTCTCGCCTTCTCCTTTGTTGAGGCTGGGTCTCTCTTGTCTCTACTGTATTGTATATCCCAGGCTAGCTAGCTTGGAATCGTCTGGCTGATTCTTCTCTATCTATCTATGTTGTATTTCAACACAGGATGCTGGGATTATAGATGTGTGAGTTCCCAGGATTTGAACTCAGGTCTTAAAGCTTTTGCAAAAATTGTTTTTCCCACTGAGCTGCTTCCTGTTTCCCTCACAGCATCACTGGCTTCTCTGAACAATGCAGTCTGGAGCCTTTAAAAAAATATTTATTTTACTTTTAATTGTGTGTGTGTATGTATGAGAGAGAGAGAGAGAGAGAGAATGAGAGAGAATGCAGAGCCCACAGAAGCCAAAAGGGGGCATCAGATTCCCAGGATCTGGGTTATAGGCAGTGGCATGGGTGCTGGGAACTGAGCTTGGGTCCTCTGGAAGAGCAGGCATGCATGGCTCTTGAGTTTCTCCAGCCCCAGGAGCCTGTGTTCAATTATTTGATTTCTACACCTCACCTAGTAGGGGAATCAGGACAGGTGTTGTAATCCCTCTTTGTGTTAACAGTGTGCTCTTTAAATTCCTAAGGTAGGCCAGCCTTCTTCTCATGTTCCTGTAAACAAGCCACCTTGCTTAGGTGCTGGACTCTAATTGGCATCTGCCTTGGCTGCTGTGAGAAAGAGGACTATCAGTCAAAGCCAACTACCCTCAGGCGTCACCAGCCATCTGGAACCCGCTGTGAGCACGCTGAGGAACCACACGTTCTCAAGGCCTCAGCCAGGGCTGTTTGGAACAGTTTGCAATAGACCTTTGGGTTGCACAAACCTTGGTGAACACCAGAGGACCCCACCACATTCTACCAAGTGGGTTCTGGGGACAAACTCAGGTTTTCAAGCTTGGCTAAAGCATCTGTACTCATTGAGTCATCTCACCCCCTGGCTGGCCTGGAACTCAAGAGATTCGCCTGCCTCTGCCCGCAGTGAGGGAATGGAGGCATGGTCTAGGCCTGGGAGAGCTTCTGGGCGGGGGTAGTCGGGGCGGGGCCTGGGAGGGCTCAAGGCAGTGAGAGGCGTGGCTTGGGCCTGGAAGGGCTCTCGGGAGGGAAGGCGTGTCCTCGGCCTGGGGCGGGCTCTCGGGAGGGGAGGAGGCGTGTCCTCGGCCAGGGCGGGCTCTCGGGAGGCGAGGAGGCGTGGCCTCGGCCAGGGCGGGCTCTCGGGAGGGGAAGGCGTGGCCTCGGCCTGGGCGGGCTCGAGGGAGGGGCCGGGCCGAATCCTAGCCGCCAGAGGTCGGCCTGCGGACTGAGAGAGGCGGGGCCTGCAGGGGAACTCGAGGGCGTAGTCAGGGGCCCGGTGATTGCCGCGCAGGCCCAGCGCTGCTCGGGGGCGGGGCCTGGTGTGCTCGGGGGCGGGGCTTCGCGGCTCCCCGGGGCGGCAGCACCAGTCTCCCCAGCAGCGGATCTGAGCGCAGCGCGGCGGGCCATGGAGCAGCCCCGGAAGGCGGTAGTGGTGACCGGTATGCGGGGCAGCGGCTGGGCAGGACAGGGGCAGCAGGGCGGCTCCCGAGGCGGCGGGGACGCACGGGGCAGGCTCCCAGACCTTACACTGCGAGAACCCAGCCGAGTCCTGGCGACCTGCGGAGCGGAACCGGCGGAGCCGCTAGGGTCCCGGGCCAGGAGTTCGGGTGTGCAGGGACTTGGGGTGCAGCACACACCCTGTTTTCCTCCCTCCCGGAGCGGAACACCGGTTGCTCAGTTGACGCGCCAGCTGCCGGGGTGCCCCCTCCCCATTCCTGTCCCCACCCGGGCCCGGGGGACAAAGGCCGGTGTGCGCGCTGGAAGCTCCCCAGAGACAAGCAGCCTAGTACCCCCAGCCCTGCTCTCCCAGGCTGGGGCACGTGGGGTCCCCGTCTTCCTAACTCAGACCATCCGGGGACTGTGCTCTGTGCTGGGCTGTTTCACTGTCACCAACTTTCAGGGAAACCAACTGTTATTTCTGATATCGCCTCCGGCCACTTGGCGGAGTCAGCACATGTAGGCCTCAGTCTGGAGAGGTCACGGGAGGGGGGGGGGAGGAACCCAGAAAAAAAAACCAACAGGTGTTTGCACACCTGCAATCACTGGAGGAATATGCCCACCTGCTTAACAGTGCAACTGTGTCCCTCACCCCTGAGGCCGGTCCATAAGACCGTGATTTGACTGGTTGGTTTCTTCACGTAAGGGTCTCACTCTGTTGTCCTGGCTAGCCTTGAACTCACTTTGTAGCAAGGCTGGCTCCAAAATCAGGGCAGTTGTTCTGCTTCAGCCTCCTGAATGCTGTGATGATCAGCCATGTGCCACTATGGTGAGGTGCCCTCCCAAGATACCGCCTCCACCTGTCCTGGTGCCTGGTGACCCTCTTGGGACACAAATGGACTTTTTACAGACCCCAGCTTCACTAGCCCACGTTCTGAGAGGCTTTTGTTTTTCTTTGTGTATATGAGTGTGTGCGTGTGTGTGTGTGTGTGCACTTGTGGAGCCCAGAGGTCAACCCTAGGGGTTGTCCTTAGGATCCATCATCCTGAATTTTGAGACAGAGTCTCTCTGAGGCTTGTCAGTTAGACTAACTGGCAAGCACACTCTAGAAATCTGCTTGGTTCCACCTTCCTGGCTCTGGGCCACACACCTGCCACCACACTTGACTTTTACTTGTGTGTTGGAATCTGGTCCTTGTATGTCAGACACTTTATCCACTAGACATCTTCCCAGCTCCATTTATTTATTTTTGAAGCAGGGTCTTATGTAGCCCAGACTGGCCTGAAACTCGAAACCTTCCTGCCTCAGCATCTGGAATGCTGAGTCTAAAGGTGAGTGTCATAGTGCCCCACTTTTTAGGCAACTGAACCCAGTGGATAGAAGAAGGAGACTGACTCCCCCAGGTCTGGGTGTGAATCCAAGCTCTTCCACTGTGTGGACCTCTGGAGACCAGCTGCCCCTCTCTGTATTTCAGTTCTTGCGCCTGACAGTTAGACCTAGGAAACCCCATCTTCAAAAAGGAAGCGCCAAGGGTGAAGGCCACTTGCCTCTGGATACGGGGCTTGGAGGTTGAAGGCTGGACTGAGAGGAAGCACACAGGTGTCCAGACAGCCCGGGGGGCAGGGGTGGGGGGAGAGAAGAGAGAGAAGAGAGGAGAGAAGAGAGACCTGGACCCAACACATCCATCCTCTGAGGGCCAGTCCTCACTTAGTAGTGACTCATGGGTGCTGGTTTCCAGAGTCGGAAGCCAACTCAATACAGAGATAATGAAAAATAATTATAGGTTAGTTTTCAGCTATGGAAGGGAAGTGCATAAAGGAAGCGGCCCCTCCCGCCCTCCCAGGGGCTGCCGCATTCCAGCCCCACACACTATGCGCCTGCCACCCTGGCAGTCAAGACTGAGGCAGGAGGATGAACTTGAGTTCCAGGCTGGCCTATACTACATAGACGGCTGTTGCTGGTAGCTGGGGCAGCAGCTGACCCAGGATGCTGTGAGGGCTGGGTAATAAGCGGTGGAGATGGAGGGCGCAGGCTTGGGGGCTTCAGGACTTCGCAGTGGGGAGAGTAACACATCTCGTTTCCTGTTCTTAGGGTTTGGTCCTTTTGGGGAGCACACTGTGAATGCCAGCTGGATCGCTGTCCAGGTAACTCTAGGGGGAAGAACTAAGCCTGGAGCTTGGCTTCCTCAGGAAACAGCAGCAGAGAAAGTCTTCCCAAGTATTTAAGTCAGATGTCCACACCACACAGACCAATTTAGCTTAGGTGTGTTAAGTGCTTTTTAAATTTTTTTCAGACAAGATGGCATTGTCTAGCCCCAGGTTAACCTCACACTCACCAGATACCACACCTGGCTGGCTGGAAAGTCCTTCCTACAGGCCTCAGCAGGAGACCCTGTCTAAACTCCCTCCCCGACCATAAAACAACAACACAAAAAAGCCAAGACCAAAACACAAAACAAAACAAAACAACAAACGACGAAGCTCAGGAGTGGCCTAGCCTGTTCTACAGATACTGTGGGTACATTGGAAGACAACCTAGCCTTGTAGGGACCAGGCAGTGACCCTCAACTGGCCTCCCTGCAACTGCGCAGGAGAGGAGACTTGGGCAGAGCCACAGGGTGCCTCATCCCAGCATCCTGGCCAGGGGAGCAAAGCTAGTAACCTGTCCCATACCTGTGCCAGATGGGACTTCAGCCAGACAGATGAGGGAGCCAGTGAGAGAAAGAGGCGTGTTTGCTCTCTTAGATAAATCAACGTGGCAGAGACGGAAGCCAAGCTGCATTAATCTTAGCCCATTAGTTGTGTGATTTAGGGCTCCCTTCCCACCCCAGACTCTAACAGCCTCCTTATTTCCACTCCCCTCTGCCCCTGCCGGCTTACTCCCTGCCCGCTTTTGGACTCCAAACCTTAGACCTTAGCCCCTCACCCCTTCCTTAACCCCCAGTGCCAGCCTGATGGGAGACCCTGGGGTTCCCGGGAGCTTTCGGATGGGATGGTGGCAGCCCCAGCTTGCCTCCCGCTTCCCCAGCCCAGCCCCACACAAAAAGAAGCAGTGTGTCTCTGAACTTGTGTGTCTGGCTTTGTACGAGCTGCAGACAGAAGGCTTCACGGGGCTGAGTGGACACAAAGCCCAGCGTCTGGATTCCTAGCCCCAGACACTGCCATCTGCATGTAAATGGGCAGGAAGATCAATTAAATAATCTTTGGGAAGCTCTTGGAGCTTTGGGGCTCTGAGGGGAAACTCCACTTTGTATGCAGACCCAGACTATCCAGTCTTCAATTTATTGCTTAAAAATTTTTAAATATATTATGTGTGGTCACAGGATAATTCGCCAGACTTGGTTCTCTGTTCCCACCACGTGGGTCCTGGGAACTGAACTTAGGTCACCAGGCTTGGTGGCAAGTGCCTTTACCACTGAGCCATCTCGCTGTTCCCTGTTTATTTGTTTTTGAGACGGGGTCTCATACCGTGACAGATTGACAAGGCAGGGTCTCACTGCACAGCCCCAGCTGGCCTGGGACTCACAGTGTAGACCAGATTGGGCTCGAACTCACACAGATCCACCTGTCTCGGGAGTGCTGAGATTAAGCTTGGCTCTTCTGATTTCTGTTGTTGAGAGAGGGTCCCACTCTGCAGTCTAACCTGACCTCAGTTTCATGGTGGTCCCCCTGCCTCAGATGCGCCCCTCCCGCCCAGCTTCCCCTCCCCTTCTCCAGGCTGCCAGTGGCCTCCCAGCTCTCTTCTCCGAGGCTGGGTTCTTCCCCCAAATCCCATCACTGCAGGTCTGGGTGGTGGCCACGGGTCTCTTCTGGGAGGCTCAGGTGGGTGTGAGGTACCAGGAAGGCCCTGGCCTGGCTGTGCCACAAAACATGGTGACATCTGGGGACAAATGCCTCCACAGCAGGTCTCACAGACCTGCTAAGGATATCTCCGGCAAACAAAGAGGGCTTTGTGGTAGGTGGAGGGAATTGGTCACACAGCCACACCTGGAGGAGGGTCTTGTCAGGTAGAGGAGCAGGGGCAGTGTGAAGTCTGGCTGTCCCTGCCACTGTGGCTTGAGGCTTTCCAGTTTGTGTTGAACCAGGATGAGGGGAGTGGGATTTGGGGTCCATGGCGCTCTTCTGTGAAGAGAGCTGGAACCGGGTGGGCAGAGGCCGAGGGCGGAGCCAGACGAGGGGTGACCCTGCCTCAGCCCTCATTCCCAGCACACTGGGAAACACCAAACGCTGCGACCCACCTAGAAGTTTCCCTCTCCCCTGGATCCCTTATCCTGCCTGTATATGGGAGAGCTCAGATGTGCTCAAGGCCCAGCACGGGTGCGCAAATGCTCAGCCACTGAGCAAAACCTAAAGCCCCCAGCCACTTCCTGTTCTTTTCTTTTTTTGAGATAGGGCCTCATATAGCCCATGCTGGCCTCAAATTCACTGTGTAGCCGAGGCTGACTTCGACTGTCTAATCCCCTTGCCTCAGTCTTTAAATGCAGGGCCGACAGGCCGACAGGTGTTTGCCACACGCCAGGTTCTGCCCCTTCATCTCATCTCACCCTAACCCATCCCTCCATCTTGCATCTGGTGCGACTCCGCCATGGGAAATAGTTCAAACATACTGTTCCCATGGAGAACAACACGAGGAGCAGGTCTCAGATCTCAGCCTCAGGTGTCTGCAATACCGTCAGTCCTGCTGTCAGCAGGCTCTCGAGGACCCTGGTGGTTTTGTCTGCTCTCTGGGAGCCATTTAAAGACAAGGGATTGACACGGAACAGAAACTGGGTATGGTGACAGACACCTGTCATCCCAGCACTTGGGAGACCAAGGCAAGAGGACTAGGGGAATCAGGAGTTCAAGGCTAGCCTGGGCTATGTAGTAAGATCCTGTCTGAAAAAAAAAATCCTCAATTTCCTATTTCAATTTTTTTTCTTTTAGACATTCTTCCTGTGTAGCCCAGGCTAGCCTAAAACTCCTGATTCTCTAGTCTTGGACTCCTAGGTGCTGAGATGGCAGGTGTGCACTGCCTGGCTTATTTATTATAGAATATGAACTTTGGAGTGTAAAGCACTGTGGTCCCCAGCCTTGGGGTGAAGGGTGGTAATCAAAGGCTCCCCCCCTTACACAGTGGACTCGCCCTATTCTGTTGCGCAGCCTGAGGTTCTGAGGCTTGATGGGAGCCCCGTTCATTTCAGTGCCCAACCCTCCTCTCCTCCTGCTTCTCTTAAGTACAGATTTCTGCTGCAATTTAAATAAAACAGAGCTCACATTTAAGTAAAACAGACATCACCTGGGCTGGAGAGGTGGCTGCTCTTGCAGAGGACCTGGTTTGATTCCCAACACCCACATGGCGGCTAACCTGTAACTCCAGTTCCAGGGCATCCGACACCCTCTTCTGACCTCCTAGCATTGTATGACACAGGTGCACGCACTCTCATGCACATAAAGTAAAATAATAATACTAAATAAGGAATTTTTAAAAATCAGTCATACCAAAAAAGAAGTTGCATGACATGGTACCCGCTGGCCTTTGTGCCGCCCCGCTTCGTCTCTGCTTCAGCTTGGTCCAGGATGAATTACTCCTGTTAGTTTTGATCCTTATAGAGTTTTTGTTTTGAGTTTAGGGTGTTTGTTTTTTTGGGGAAGTTTTTTGTTTGTTTTTGAGAAAGTGTCTCCTTTTAGCCCCAGCTGGCTTGGAACGCACTATGTAGACCAGGTGGGCCTTGATCTTACAGAGATCTGCCTTCTGAGGGCTGGGACCAAAGTCTGAGTCACCAAGTCCTGTGACTCTCATGTAGCCCAGGATGACCTTAGACCGGCCATGTACCTGAGGATGTCCCAGTTCTCTTCCCTCCTCCCAGTCCCCGCTCTTTGAAGACGGAGGGGTGTCCCTGCATCCCTCCTGCCCTGCCTCCTGTCTTCTCTCACAGGAGCTGGAGAAGCTAGGCCTTGGGGACAGCGTGGACCTGCACGTGTATGAAATCCCAGTGGAGTACCGGACAGTGCAGCAGCTGATCCCTGCACTGTGGGAGAAACACAGCCCCCAGGTGAACTCTGCAAGGCTGGTGCCCTACATATCTGCAGAGGAGTACTCACCAGCCCCTCCCAATGTCCCTGCACCCCTGAGCAGAGTAGACTTTGCTGGCTTCCTTTGCAGGGGAGGGAGGAAGAGAAAGCTGAGGATTTGGGGTCTGCACCAGGAGGGGTTTAAGGGGCAATTGGTGTAGTAGTGCAACACATGCAGGCTCGTGTGAGGCCTGGCTTACAACCCCAGCCCTCAAGGAAAAACTTTAAATAACTTTCAGAACATATCTCAAGTCAGGTTGTGGCCTGTCATCTCAGCACTTGGGTGTTAGAGGCAGGAGATCAGAAGTTCAGGTCCAGCCAAGGCTACAGAGAGACTAAGGTATCCTGGGCTACATGAGACCCTGTCTCAAAAACAAAACTAAACAGCTCCTTGGATTTTTTAACAGCTATATAATAGCTGTTTTTTTTGTTTGTTTGTTTGTTTTATTTTTCTTTGAGACAGGGTCTCACTATGTCGCCCTAGCTGGCCTGGAACTCCATGTGTAGACCAGGCTGGCCTGGAAATCACAGACTGGGTGTGCTCCCCCAGAGAGAGGTCAGAAAGAATGACACGGGGAGGCTGCCGCTGTCTTCAGGCTTATGTTGAACCAGGACCCTCTGTCCCCAGCTGGTGGTGCACGTTGGCGTGTCGGGCATGGCCACCACAGTGACACTGGAGAAATGTGGACACAACAAAGGCTACAAGGGACTAGACAACTGCCGCTTCTGCCCAGGCTCACAGTGCTGCGTGGAGGACGGGCCCGAGAGCATCGACTCCATCATCGACATGGATGCCGTGTGCAAGCGCGTGACCACGCTGGGGCTGGATGTGTCTGTCACCATCTCCCAGGACGCTGGCAGGTGGGGAGCCGGGAGGCCTGGGGAGGGTTCAAGCAGGGCTCTCCCTCCAGCTGCGGATCGTGGGGTTGAATGGGAAGCAGGCGTGAGCCTCAGTCTCACTAAACCCAGAATACAGGCTACTCTGGCCAGGGAGCCCCAGAGCCTGTCTCCACTCGTGGAGCCAGACTGACAGGTGCACCACCACGCCAGCTGTCCCCATGGCCGCCAGGCTCCAGATGTGCAAGCAGATTTCTGACCAAGCCATCGCCTCAGCCCCCAATGTTAACTTTTTTTTTCTTGAGATAGGACCAGGCTGGCCTCACAGAGATCACCTGCCTCTGCCTCCCGAGTGCTGGGATCAAAGGTGTGCCTCACAACACCTAGCTTTGTGTGGCGCTGGGCATGGAACCCAGGTTAGAGCTCTACCAACTGAATCTAACTGCAGCTTTACTTAAATTTTTTTTTTCTTTTGGTCTTTTTGAGACAGGGTCTCCCTGTAGCCCCAGCTGGCCTGGAACTCGTTATATAGACCAGGCTGGCCTTGAACTCACAGAGATCTGCCTGCCTCTGTCTCCCAAGCACCATGTACTGGGAGCTACCACATCTGGCTTAAAAAATTTTTTTAAGTTACTTTTATTTTGTGTGTTTTACCTGCATGTATATGTATGTGTACCCATGTCATGCAATGCCAACAGAAGCCAGAGAAGGCATCAGATCCCCTGGAACTGGAGTTGTGGATGATTGTTAGCTGGGGTGTAGGTGCTGGGATTCGAACTGGGGTCCTTTATAAGGCCAGCTAGTGCTCTTAACTGTTGAGCCTTTTCCCCAGCCCCCAGCTCTAAATACTTTTTTTAAAAGTTTTATCATATGTATTATTACCTGCATATCTTAAGTGCACCTCTGTGTGCAATACCCACGCAGGCCAGAGGAGGGTACTGAGTCCCCTGGAAATGGTTGTTAGCTGCTGTGTGGGTGTTGGGAACAGAACCAGGGACCTGTCCAAGAGCAACCGGTGTTCCTGACTGAGCTGCCCAGCTCCGGCCCCACTCTTTGAGGCCAGCACCACAGGCTTTCAGCCGCCTTTCAAATTCCCAGGCAGGAGTCTTCTCCTGGGTGTGGTTGGATTGGTCAGGTTTCTGTCTCTGTGGTGGAGCATCCAAGAGAAAGAGCTTAAAGGAGCAAAGGCTCATCCTGGCTCAGAGTTTCACAGGCCTGTCTTCCCAGCACCTGGGAGACTGAGGCAGCATCAGAAATTCAAGGTTGTCTTCAGCTGCATGGTCAGTTCAAGGCCAGCACAGGCTGCATGAGACCCTGTTTGAAAAAAAAAAATAGTCTGGGGAGGCGGCTCAATTGTTAAAGTCCCGTCATGTGAAGACGAGGGTCTGAGATTGATCTCTAGCATCAAGGAAACCAGATGTGGCCATGCACATCTGTAACCACTAGGAAGACTGAGACAGGAGGATCCTGGGCTGACCAGGAAGCCGGACTGGTGAGATCCAGGGTGAGTGAGAACGCCTGTCTCAAAAACAAGGTGGAGACTGACTGAGGGGGACGCCAAATGTCCTAATGCAGATGTCTGGCACGCACACGTATGCACACATGATAAAAATGAAGAGAGCTGGAGGCAGGTGGGCTTCTGTGGAATTGAGGCCAGCCTGGTTTAGCTCCAGACCTGGGGTTACAGGGAGACTCTGTCTAAAAATCAAGAGAACAGTTGGGTGACTCAGTGGTTAAGAGCACCGCCTGCTCTTGCAGAGGACCCAGGTTTGGTTCCCAGCACCCACATGGCAACTAACAACCATCAGTAACTCCAGTTCCAGGGGAATCCAGTGCCTTCTTCTGACTTCCGTGGGCATTGCATGACATGGGTGTACTTACATACATGTAGTACACTCATACATACAACGTCAAAATAATAAATAAATATTTTAAAGATTTAAATAAAATAATAAAGCAAAAGAATGGAAAGAAAGGCCACCGAAGTGTTAATCCTTTTTCGGCATGTCTCCTGACAACCTCACCCCAGAGGCTCACGACTTTCAGCGTTGCTCCCACAGCAATCCAGGCTCAACCTGCAGCAGGAGCCTTTGGTCTGGGCGCTGATTCTGACCCCAGTCTCATCTTCCTTCCCATGATCAGGTACCTGTGTGATTTCACCTACTACACCTCGCTCTACCAGAGCCATGGTCGCTCAGCCTTTGTCCACGTCCCCCCACTGGGCAAGCCTTACAATGCTGACCAACTGGGCCGGGCACTGCGGGCCATCATCGAGGAGATGCTGGGCGTCCTGGAGCAGGCGGAGGGCGAGATCAACTGCTGCCACCGCCACTGATGACCACCGCACCGCGGACCCTCTCGGCCCGGGAGTCCGAAGGGGATGCCGCCCTCAGGGACCCAGCCAGGGAGGACTGGCCCATCACCATGGACCCATTGGAAGGTCCTGACCCCACCCGCTCCCCTCCCAGTGGATCGCAGGGTGGTGGACGGAGAGCTGTGTCCCAGTGTCCCCGTGTGTGGGGACACAGCTGCTGTACCTGGAGGTCAGGCCAGGGCAGTGGTTGTGGCACTGACACACGTCATCAGGGGCCACTTCCACCCTCCGCTTTTGCAGGTCTGTAGAGAAGACGGCTCCAGAGCTTTCTCTGTGGCTAGTTCTCCTCGGAGTTCAAAGTGTCATGAGGGAGTGTAACTCCAATCTATGTTCCCAAACCCTGGACCTTCCCAAGCAAAGCCACCCTGGGATGTGGTCGCCTTGCCTCTTCCTCTCCCCTCCCTCCCCCCTCTATCCCTCCTTCCTCTCTCCTTCCCTTCCTCCCTCCCTCCCTCCCTCCCTCCCTCCCTCCTCCCTCTATCCCTCCTTCCTCTCTCTTTCCCTCCCTCCCTCCCTCCCTCTGTTTGATGTGTTTGGAGACACTATCTTGCTCTGTAGCCTGGGTAGACTTTGAAGCCCACACCTCCCTGCCTCAGCCTCCTGAGTACTGGATGACAGGTGTGCGTGTCGCCAGGCAGCACCCCCTCCTTCACTCCCATCTCCCTCCCTTGGTGATTTAGGGTGCAGACTAATTTATCTCCTCCTGGTTGACTTCAGGTTTAACCGACAAGTGTCTTTCTTCGGCCGGGATGCGCGGCCTCTTGCGTCCTGCCCCTATGCCAGCTGTCCTTCTGGTCCTCAGAGTGATTCTCCTTTGCTCAGAATTGCAGGCTGCCGTGGCCAACATGGGGACAGCCGCCGAGGGCTGGGCCCTCGAGTCCCCGAACTGTGGGCTGGACCCCATCTTCCACTCTTAGACTTTTTCTTCTTATTTTTGTATTTTGGGGGGACCTTGTCTGTTGTTGCTCTTGAAGTTACTGTGTAACCCAGGCTAGCCTTGAATTTCTGGGCGTCCTGTCTCAGCTTCCCCAATGCTGGGGGTCAGTTGTGAGCCACCACAACTAAACTGCCTGTCCAGAACGTAAAAGCAAACAGAAGCCTTCCACATCCCGACTACCCAGTGTCCGGAGTGTCCCGTTCCCTTGGGGACCCAGAGCCCGAGGAGCCGTGTCGGAACAGGTGTGATAGTGCGAGCTGTGGAGACACTAACTGAAAGGTATCTAGAGGCCACACTTTATTGCCCTGCCAACTCTGAAGGAAGGACAGGGAGGTGTGACATGATGTGGCCTGGGCTTTGATGCAAGACGGTGCGGTCCCTGCCCTGGAAGTCAGGCTTATTTTGGTGGCCACCTCCGGTGTGGAGACAGACGGAGGCCTCCCTGTCCCCAGTGTGACTGAATGCACCTGGATTCCGGCATGGCTCCCCAAACCTGGCTCCTCTGTTTTTGGTTTTGTTTTCTCACTTTCTTGAGGCAGAGTCTCAATGTAGCCCAGGTTGGCCTATAACCTCACTGTATGGCTGAGGATGACCTTGAACTCCTGACCCTCCTACTCCAGCCTCTCCAGTGCAGAGGTGGGCACCACATGCCCAGCTGTTTTTCAAATTCTAGTTAGATACTTGTTCTGTTGCCCTCACACATCCTGCCCGGCCTCCTCTTCCTGCTCTGCGAGCTGCTGGGGCACTGTGGGTGAATCCCACTGGAGGGTCCTTCTGTGGCTCAGGTTTTCTCTGGAGGGACAGGGGGCACCCTGGGTGACTTAAGGCCCTGCTCCTCAGCCATGGGTGTGGTGGGTGACCAGCAGGCTAAGCAGCAGCAGCTCTGTTCTCCTCCCTGGGATGACACCGTCGTCCCCTTCGTGTTCCCAGGGTGTCCGTGCCAGTGTCCAGCTCTGGACAGACCTTTCCAAGGTTGTCTCCAGGGTGCACGCGGCTCACAGGTCCTCAGGGGTGGGTGCGGCCTGTCCTCCGGAGCCCTGTCTCCACCTCCCCTGACCGTCACCTCTACTGGGCAACGGACTGTGGCTGGGCAGGACGCACGGTGCGGGCCCGGTTCATCTGATCAGCTGTCCATTAAACATTTCCCAGGCCCTTGGCTTGCTCTTCCTCTCGGTTTCTACCCTTGTCCCCTGAGTCGGGGTCACTGGCCAGTCTACAGTGAACCTGCCCCTGCCGCCCGGACCGGTGCCGCCCCCCAGCGCGGAGGGGCGGGGCCGAGCGTGGCCTCTGGGGCAGTGTGGCTGGGAAGGGGGGTCGGGTGGCGCTGGGCTCCCGAGGCAGCAGGGTTCCGGGGGGTGGCCTGCGGGGTGGCGAGGCCTGCAGCGGCGTGTCTTAGCAGGAGGGGCCCAGGCGGCGTCCGAGGCCTCGGCCACCCGTCAGCACAGGCCTCGCCGTGCCATGGAGGCGCTGGCCGCTCGGGTGCAGCCGGGTGGACGGGTACCCCAGGCCTGCGACGGGGCTCGACCTGTTTGTGTTTTTAGTCTCTTGTAGCCCACGCTGGTTTCAGGCTCACCGTGTAGCGAGGATGACCTCGAACTCCTGCCTCCACCTGCGAGCCTGGCCGGGAGGCAGGCCCCGGACAGCCACCTGTGGTGGGCGCGGCCAGGGGAGTCTGTGCACCCCCGCCGGCTCTAGACTGCCGCCCTAGGCGGGTGGGGGAGAGCCGGCTGGCTCTGCTGGAAGCGACCCCGCTGCGCACAGACCACTGGAGCCCCGCCCCAGTGACCTGTGTGCGGGTGTGTGTGCGCGCGCTCCTCCTGCCCCTCCGCCCGCTGTCTAGCCCGCTCCCCTTTGACCTGCCCACCCCCCGAGTGTCTGAGCCCAGAAGTGCCCTCTGGGGACAGCAGAGACAAAGCCACTTTCTTTTCTGTAGTCCCGGTCTGGAAAGAGAGAGCTGGGCTTGTGTGGGGATCTGACATCCCCCAACAGACCCGGGGCACCCACAGGCTTGGGGGGACAAAGGCTTTGTTTTTCTCTGTCAGATGAAACATCCCTTCTCCAGACACGGTGCCCTGGTGACTGACAGGGAGAGGACGATGCACCTGCTTTTTGTTTGTTTGACTTTTTGCAGCCCTGGGGAGAAGAACCAGGCCCTCCTGCGCTGAGCCAGGCCTCGGCCACGGGGCCATCTCCAGTTCCACAGGTCCAAGTGTAGGACTACCCCATCTGTGGTACAGTGGCCACTAAGAGGTCTGAAAAGCCAAATTTAGAGCGAGTGATAAACACAGTTGTCCCTGGGGCACTTCCAGGCTGCCAAGAATCCTGTCTAGCAAGGCCAGGGGCCACACACCTGTCCATCCCAGCACTCCAGGGGTCTAGGCAGAAATGTCAGAAGAAAGGAGTTTGAGGCCAGTCTGGGCTGTATGAGATCCTGTCTCCAACAACAAAAGAGTAAGAAAGTGGGGCTGCTGAGGTGGCTGGGCAGGATAAGGCACTTGCCACCAAACCTGACCACCAGAGTTTGATCCCCAGGACCCATACGGTGGAAAGAGACAACTAAATCCTGCAGGGTGTCCTCTGGACACACACACACACACACACACACACACACACACACTTTCTCTCTCTCTCTCTCTCTCTCTAAAATGCTTCACAAAAACAGCTGGGCGTGGGTGACGTGGCACATGCCTTTAATCTCAGCATTCTGGAGGTAGAGGCAGGAGGACCTCTGTGAGATCAAGTTCAGCCTGGTCTACATACCCAGTTCCAGGCCAGCTGGGGCTACAGGGAGAGCCCGTCTCAAAGTAAAAAAAAAGTAAGAGAGACTGCATAACTTCCTAAGCCTTCCTGTCCCTGTGGCTCGTGGACCCAACAGGGGCCCAGCCACATCCAGGACCATAGAGAGCACACAGACGGGGACAGGTCTTTGCACTGGGACATGGCTCCTGGTGGCCTGGGTCTCTATCATACACCATGTGCTGGAGTGGGGTTTGGGGTCCAGAGCCTTTCACCTCCTGACCTTGAGAGGTGGTTTTGGGGGTGGTTTTATTTATTTGCTTGGTTTTATTTTTCTTGTTATTGTTGACTTTTTTTTTTTTTGGAGACAGTTTCACTATGTAGCCCAGGCTATCCCTGAAATCTGCGCAACCATCTTGCATAGCCTGAGCAGTACTGGGGTGGAAGACCTGTGCCACCGTGTCCAGCTTTATTTTGTTTTCTATTTTATATGTATGAGCATTATGCCTGTATGTAAGATCACCTGTGTTGTACAATGCCCACAGAGGAGAGAGATGTTGTCATATCCCCTGGAACTGGAGTTACAGATCATTGTTAGCAATCATGTGGGTGCTTGGATTCAAACCCAGGTCCTCTGAAAGAGCAACTAGTGCTCTTAACCACTGAGCCATCTCTCCACAACACCCCCACTTTTTAAGAAGGAACTGGCTTCACTTGGGCTGGGTGAGCACTGAACTCTCTACCTTCAAGGCCTGAGGTAACTTAGGATGCAGGTTCACTGCCTATTTTGGGGGATCCTGGCTTGTTTCTGGACCTCCTCAAGGTCCAGCCCACCCCACACCTCTGCGGGGACCCTTTCCTCGCCCCCAGCCCCAGCAGGCAGAGTTCTTTCTGACCCCAGAACTGCTGCCTGAACGTGGTGTCTGGGATTCCAGGATCTGCCATGCTGGGCTCTGAGAGACCTCAAACTTCTCATCCCTGAACACAAAACTGTCGAAGTATGTCACTGTGTCGTGTGACTGGTGTCACTGATGCTGGAGTGTGGCTGAGGAGGTGACAGAGGACGGGACCAGGCTCAGGCGCAGAGGGGTCTGTATGATCCTGGCCAGCCTCCATTCGGGTCACAGGTGGCACCACCATGTACACCCCATTCTTTTAGGAGCACAGTGTGGCTTGCCCAGGCCTCCGGAAGTTATTCTAAGGGAATAGAGAAGCCATGGTGGAAACCAGGCCTCAGTTTCTCTCTTTTAGCCTCACTTTCTCTGTCTCTTGTGTTTCTGTGGTCCTGGAATAAGTTTGTTTGTCTCTTTTTTTTAATGTGCACATGTGGAGTGTTTTTCCTGAATGTATGTAACTGTACCTGCGTAGTGCAATGCCCATGGAGGCCAGAGAAGGTGTTGGATCCTTTGGAACTGGGGCTACAGACTGTCATGTGGGTGCTGGGAACTGAACCCGAGTCCCCTCCAAGAGCAGATAGTGCTTTTACCTGCTGAGCCGTCTCTGTAGCCCTCTGGAATGAGGTTTTGGCCTACCAGTGCTGGAGCCTCCTCCACGAGGCTGCTTGCTCAGCACACTGTAAAATAGCTGTGCTGCCGGCCAGGGAGGAAGAACGTGGGTCCTCCTGAGCCTAGAGTGCGCCCCTGACCTGGGAACAACTTTTGTCTTCTTGCCTGTCATGTGCCACATAAACCTGCACAGTCGCAGAACATGAGAGAGTCATAAACCAATACCCAGTGCAGGGACACCATACGCAGTGCACAGGTTCTGTGATGGGTCCCCAGAGATGGCACTCTTAGCTGTAAGATCAGGGAGCCCAGCCAGAGTTTCCCCTAACAGCTGGAGCCGTCTGACAGCGATGCAGGCACTGCAGAGACGGTGGTGTGCCTGCCTTTAGTTTTTTGACACAGGGTCAGTCTCATTGTGTAGCCCCAGCTGGCCTGGAACTCGCTGTGTAGACCAGTCTGGCCCTGAACACACAGAGATGGACCTGCTTCCGCCTCTCAGTGCTGGCATTGAAGGCTATACCTATCAGAATATTGAAACAATGAATGAACCCGAAGAAACTGGAATTTCTGCAGGGATCTCTTGGGGGCAGAAAGAAGAGGCTGAAGCCCTGGCAGACGCCAGAAGAGGAACTTGTCTCTGAGAAAGATTTCACAGAGAAGACGGTCTGCCAGACCATCCTGCAGGGAGAGAGACGGCTCGGCTCGGAGACCGTGGTGAACCAGCGATGGATGGGACTTCCTGATGGACAATGTCATCACACAGACCTCCTGTCCTCTGTTCAACTCATGTCAGGATCCAGGACAAGTTTTTTTTGGGGGGGAAGGAAGGGTCACTGGACCTCTTTGCTCTTCTTCTCAGTGTGGACATATTGAATAACTGTCTGGAGAGAGGGCTCAACAGATAAAGGTGCTTGCCTCTAAGCCAGATGACTGAGCTCCACCCTGGGCCCCACATTATGGAAGGAGATAACTGAATCCCGCAGGCTGTCCTCTGACTTCCACACACACACAAACAGTGTAATAGAAATGATTTTAAAAAGAAATCTCTTCTTTCTCAGCATTTTACTATCATTTGTGTGAAGATGGGTAGCTGAACCTGGCTGCTTGGGACTGCCAGGACCCAGGCCTGACCATAACCACTCCTTGCCAGTGACATAGTCCCAGGAACATTAGGCCAGACACAAAGGTTAAGTAGCCCTTAAAGGTAATTCAAAGTCATTTTGGCTCTAGGCGGCAATATCCCATTTCTCCACACTAATGCATCCTCCTTCTACCAGACAAGGTCAAGTGGTGTGTGGGACCTTTAGCACGGGTGATTTCCATGACCTCCTAGATGCACAGGGACAGAGGGGGGGAGGGGAGGGAGGGGAGGGAGGGAGGGGAGCTGGCCCCACAGGAGGCAGGAAAGACAGCTGTGCATCCGCTCTGAGGCCAGCGGGCGGCGCTGCGAATCCAGCGGCCCGGACCTAGCCTAGCTGCCTAACCTTCGTCTCAAACACCATTCCTGTGCCAGCGCATACTGGGCCTGGATCCGGGACCCGGCTCCAATCAGGAAGGCCCGGGCTAGCCGCATGTCGCGGGCGGGCAGACGGAAGGGGTTGCGGGGGCCGTGAGGCCTGCGGGCCAGAGCTGCGGGGGGCCGACCTGCTCCTGCTCTTTGTCTCGGACTCCCGGGGCTTACACCGCATGGCTCCTGTTTGCCCCCAAGAGAGAGTGCAGCTTCTGAGTCAGGCTTGTGATGTCCCAGGCTGTGATGTCCTCCCTCCCCATCTCCTCTTCTAGGATCCCCCTGCCTTCAGCCTGTCATTTAAACTTTGTGAACTCCTGGAGTCGGCATGGTGGTGCACACCAGTCATCCCAGTGCTGAGGCAGGAGGATGACCACAAAGTTTGAGGCGGGTCAGGGCGACAAAGTCAGTTCCAAGCCAGCCAGGACTACCTAGTGCGTGAGACCGGTCTAAACCAAACCAAATCAGGGAAACTCCCACGTACCCTCCAACACCCGTGCGCGGGGCCAAAGAGGCCGTGCTGGGAGCTGGCTGCGTGGGCTGGCCTGGGTGAAGCCGGGGGACGCTTCCGCAGAGGCGAGAACTTCCTGCAATCGCAGCTTTGACAAGTGCCTTAGACCTGCCCAGACATGTCAGTCCCGGAACTGGGGAGGGGTGGGTCAGACTGCACCGGCTTCCCCCTGCGCGGTACCGATAAACCCGTGGAGGAGGCTGATAGCGATGGAGAGCAGCAGAGACCCGCGAGGACAGAAGTCCGACCCTCCTCCCTCCTTTCCCGCCTGTGCCTTGTTATTTACTTTGTTAACATTTTTTTTAATTTCTTTTATTTCTTATTTTATATGAAGGGGTGTTTTGCCTGCATATGTATAAGTGCCCCGGTCCATGCAATGCCCACAGAGAATAAAGTCGTATCCCCTGGAACTGAAGCTCAGGATGGTTGTCAGGTGGCTGGTCTCCTGATTCTTCTGCCTCCGCCTCTCAGATGCTGGTGGGTGGGTTCCCACGTGTAGACGGTGGACAGCATGGAATGGGGCGATCCCTGGTCAGCAAAGATGAGGACTCAGGATGTGGGGTGACCCAGGTTGGGGGCTTGTCTGCTGTGGGCCTCAGTTTCCTCTCAAGACAGCTGACCACACTTACCTCTTGGGGTTTCATATCTGAGTTCAGGCAGGATAGGCCTGGCATCCAGCAGGCACTTCATAAATGCACATGGTGATTAGGAAGAGAACAGGGCAACTGTGGGAACCAGGCCACAGGAGAGAAGCTGAAGGCTACTTGGCTGATGGTTCCCAGGAGGCACGTGGGGACCTGCGGAAGCCTCAGCTGACCGGCTTCCTGCCTGGCTCCAGACTGCCTCGTGGTCTCTGGGTCAGGAACCTGCATGCTAGGACCCAGGCTCAGCTGATCACTTTTGTCACAAAGCAAGTCGCTGAGTCACCCGCAGCCACCTGTTACTCCAGGATGCTGCTGTGCAGAGGCCCAGGAGGCAGGGAGAGACAACAGAGGACAGGCTCCTGCTCAAGTCCCTTCTGTGCTGATTAGTTCCCATCAGACTCCAACGGGGCAGAGGACAGCACGGCAGGCAGGGCTGGGAGATTAGGTTAGACTCCTTGCAGAGTCCAGTGCTGAGACATGAAAGATACACTCCAGAGTAAGGGACGATGAAGATGTCTTGATGCATGCATCTAGTTCCAGCACTAGGGAGGCAGAGGCAGGCAGATCTCTGTGAACTCGAGGCTAGCCTCCTCTACATATAGAGTTCTAGGCCAGATGGGGCTACAGGGAGACCCTATCTCAAACAAACGCCAGAGACCTGTGCAAATGGTGCCCTCTGTAGGACCACAAAGATGGCGTGGTCTCTGTCATTTAAAACAGCAGAAAAGGCTGGAGAGGTGGCTCTGGCTGTTTTTGCAGAGGACCTGGGTTCGATTCCCAGCACCCACAGAGCAGCTAACAACCACCTGTAACTCTGGTTCCAGGGTGTTGTACGACCCAGCCTCACTTATATACATGCAGGCGATGTACTTATACACACGAAATAAAAATAGTAAAGAAAATATTTAAAAAGTAAAAATAAAACAAGAGAAAATTGGGCTGGGCGCCTGACTCAGGAGTAGAGCTCCTGCCCAGAATCCCCTAGTGAGGGGCTGTGGGCGTGGCTCTCAGACTGCTTTCTGGTCTGTGCAGGTTGGCCCCTGTCCGCTGTCCCACAGGCTAACAAAGGAGCAATTCTTCACTGCAGGCTGTTCCTTGAGTCCAGAAACCCAAAGTCAGGTGTGACAGGACGTGTTCCTTCAGGCACTGAGCACATGTCGGTCACAGGCTGCTTTCCTTGCCCCTCTGTGTTAATTTGTGGGCTTTGATCAGAGTTTCACTCTGGAGCTCAGGCAGCCCTGGAATTCCAGGTTATCCTGCCTCAGGTACTGGGGTCTGAGCTGAGAGCCACCATACCTGGCTAACTTGGCCTTCCCGGGAGGCCCTGTCACTGTATTTAGAGTTGCCCACAAAGCTAAAACTCATTTCGGCCAATGACAGTCCCCTGCAGCCTCTAGTTCAGTTTGGTGACAGTGAAAGCCATCAGTAGAAACTGTAGGAATCTATTCTCCAGGGACTCAGGCTAGCCAAGTCCTGTGCCTCTCTGCCCAGCCTGGGCATGGTGAAGAAACTGAGTTATTTTCTTCTGGTTGTTCAGAATGCTAAAACTAAAACACTTGGGAGGCAGAGGCAGCTGGATCTCTGTGTGTCTGAGGATAGCCTGATCTACATGGTGAATTCCTACCTAGCTGGGGCTACAGGGAGACCATATCAAAAAAAAAAAAAAAAACACAAACACACTTTGTAGTTTTAAAAAATCATTTATTACTTTTATTATTCTGTGTGTGTGAGTGTATCACCTGCATGTGTGTAAATGCTTCCATGTTGTGCTACATCCACGGAGGTCAGAAGAAGGTATCCGATCCTCTGGCTCTGGAGTTACAGATGGTTGCTAGCCACCATGTGGGTGTGGGAAACAAACCAGGGTCCTCTGCAAGAGCAGCCAGTGCTCTTAATCTCTGAGCCTCTAGTTTTAAAATGTGAGTGAAGATGAGCGGTCTCTTCTGCCCCATTTCACTGTGGGTTATTGATTTTTCCTGTCTAACTGCCCAGGATGGAGTTACAGTGCTTCTCCTTCCATAAGGCAAAACTTCATAGAGTAGAAAGTTAGCTGGGTTTCTTAAAATAATAAAATAAATCTTCAAAAGAAGAGGGGCTGGGAGTGGTGGGTACGCCTTTAACCCCAGTGCTCAGAAGGCAGAGGGGTCTCTGTGAGACTGAGGCCAGCCTGGTGTACAGAGTGAGCTGCAGGCCAGCCAGGACTACAGGGCTCAAAAAATAACAACAACAAAAAAAAAACAAAATTGGGAGCTGGGGAGATGACTCAGCAATGAGGAGCACCGGCTGCTCTCGCAGAGGACCGTGGTTCAATTCCCAGCACCCACATGGTGACTAACAATCATTTGTAACTCCAGTTCCAGGGGTCTCACACTTTCTGCTTACACTTACACACATGCAGGCAGCACACACACACGCAATAAAAATGATAAAAAGAATATTAAAAACCCAGAAACAAAAGAAAGAAAAAGAAGAGGAGGACGAGGAGCGGCAGTGGGAGGTGGCTCATTCCTGCGATCAGAAGTAGAGACTGAGGATCATGAGTTCAAGGTCGTCCTTCAGTATTTAGTGAGGTCCAGGCCGGCCTGAGCGGGAACCCCCCTTCTCCCATCTGCCCAGTTCTGAGCTGACAGGTGTGTGTGCCACCAGAGACAGAACCCAGGACTTCCTTCCTTCTAGGCCAGCACTCCACCAACTGTGCTATAGCACCCTCCCAACTAGGCCACAAGCCCTCTGCCAACCGTGCTGCTGCGCCACCAGCCCCACACTCCCTGATCTGCGCCCTGGAAACAGCCGCACCCTCAGCTGAGCCCCGGGTCTTCTCTGCTGTGAGGGAGCTTTTCCTCTTTTCTCAGTTGAGTATTACTTTTTCAAATCAGGAAATGGTTCTGGATTCGTGAAATGCCTTTTTTGCGTCAGTTGAGATGATCACGTGGTCTCCCCCCCAGTTCATTAATGCACTAATGCGCTGTGTTACGGTAACTGATTTTTCTCTAATGAATCATTCTTGAATTCCTGGGTTTACTGGTACCTGGTCACACAGAACAACTGTTCAGATAAGCCACTGAACACGCGTGCTAGCAATCGGCTTAGAGAATTCCCCTTTACAGGAATGGGGATGCTAGTCCGAAGCTCCTGACTCTTGATACCTTTATCTAGCTCAGGAGCAAGATCAAATCAGCAGACTTTGGGGTACACACCTGGGATCTCAGCACTTGGGGCCTGAGGCAGGAGAACGTGGGCAGGGCTCCAAGTCAGCCTGGGCTGCAGAGGGAGACCTTGTCTCAAAGAAAACAAAGCAAAATGAAATGAACTAAAGGAGAATGATATGCTGACTTCTTCAGAAGTGTTCATTTCCTCTTCTTCCTTTTCCTCCTCCTTGTTCTTCTTTTTGGAAGAGTTCAGTGGAAGAAAGACCATCAGTTCTGTAAATTCCCCAGTGAGTCCCTGTGGCTTTGGATATCCTTTGCCAGGAGATTCTTGTTCAGTGATTCCAGCTCTTTATTTGTTATAGATCTCTTGAGATGCTAGAATCTTGATTAGCAGTTTTAGCTCTTTACTTCTAGAACTCTTATGATTTTAGAATCTTCGGTGCTCTTAACTACCGGGCTATCACGGCAGCCGCCCCTCCCTTTTTGTTTCTTTCCTTTTTGTTATTTATTTGAGGGTTTTGTTGAGGCAAGGTCTCATGTAGCCCAGGCTGGCTGGCCTCCAACTCACTGTAGCGGAGGATGATTTTAAATTCCTGATCCTCTTGCCTCCACCTCTGGAATGCTGGGACCACAGCCGTACCTGGCTTATACGGTGTTGAGGATGGAACTCAAGTCCTGGGCATGCTAGGCATCATCCTACCAGCTCTAGGCACTCCACCCACTGAGCTCCAAGCACTCTACCCACTGAGCCCAAGCACCCAACCCACTGACCCCAGGCCCAGTTTTCTATTTATTTCCAACTGGGCGCTGTAGCCTGGACCCGCCACATCCTCCGCCTCTCCTGAGCGCCAGGCCATTTGGTCGCTTAGTCTGTTTTGTCTGCCTGAGCGGTTTCACAGAGAAGCAGCGCCGCAGGGTTCCGCACCCCATGACTCAGGGGCTTTGCTGCTCAAGCCCCCCAAGTGTGCCCAAACCTCCAGACGCCCGTGCGCAGCGGGAGGCCTCACCTGCCCTGGGCTCCAAACCCGCAGGGATCTGCTTGGAGCAGTGCCAGGGACCGGGCGCCCAGACCCGCAGGGAGTGGAGTGTCAGGATGGGAGTCCTTGCAGTGATGGAATGTTCCAGAACCCGAAAGAGATGCTTGTATTATATAAAATAGCATATGTTATGCCACATGTACTTTAGAACAATAAAACAAGTTGACGATAAATCCACACATGAGAGTGGCTTAGGAAGTGAGCCTCCGGAGGGGTGCGCCTCAGAAACGAAGGCGGTGAATGAGCGAGTGAAGGAATGAATGGCCTGTTCATTTACAATAGCCCCGTGGACTCGGATGTGCCTGTCCACCATCAGAACGTGGCCTGGCAAGGCAAACCACGGGCCCAAGGGCCGCAGCCTAGAACCGGGCCGCGGCATTCCAACACAGATCGCGCCCATGTCGGGGATCCCATTAGACAAAGACTGTGTGGTGTGTGCCTGCCACCTCTGCACTCAGGAGGCTGGGACAGGAGGGTAGCCAGTTAGGCTAACCTCGGCTACAGAAAGAGAGAGACTGTCTCAGAATTCCAAGGATGGAAGGAAGGGTCCTCCCCTGCAGCCACGCAGACACCCCAACCCTGGGCGGTCAGGACGCGGCCAGCAGGGAGGTTTAAAAAGGACGATGGGTGTATAGTTTGCTTTCAATTGTGACAAAACACTCTGACCAAAACCAGCTTGGGGAGGGAAGAACTTATCGCTCACATCTCCGGGTCACAGCTCTCCACTGAGGGAGCCCAAGGCAGGAACTCAGGGCCGGAACCTGGAGGCAGGAGCTGGAGCACAGGTGTCTTGCTCCCCTGGCCCAGGATCAGATGGCTTTCTTATACAACACAGGGGAGCTTGCCAAGGGTGGTACTGCCACAGTGGGCTGGGCCCTCCCACATCACTCAACAATCAAGAAAATGCCCCACAGACGTGGCCACAGGCCAGTCCAATGGAGGCCATTCCCCAGTTGAGGCTCCCTCTACCCAGGTCTGTCAAGTTGATGACCAAAGCTATCCAGTGCAATGAGACACTGAGGTTGGGGTTTAGGGGTCGAACAGGAGGTCACCATAAAATTTGTCCACGTCTACCTGGGCTTTATCTCCCACTGAAAGTGACACCTTTGCCTGAGAATTTCAGGAGGGGTCTGAGTCCGTGAGTCCTGGGGTTTCAGCTCGATCTGTGCTGAGCTGAAGGGCTCATGTCAGCAGCCACCTGCCTCAGTTCTGGGGTGTCTGCATGACCAGGCCCTCTCCTGACCCCCCAAGATAACCAAGATATCAGGATGGCAGGTCACACTGTCCTCCAGGGACTCCAGAGACATTTTCAAACAATTAGTTCAGATCATGAGCCAAAACTGTATTTGCTTTGAATCACAAGACCTGTGGAAGAGGGCTTGCATCTTCCGGTCTGTGGCGTGTGTTTGAAGAGGGTGGCGCTGGCCCGCGCGGGTGGACTGGTCACCTCTGCCCCAGTGCGTGCGACCCTGGGGCCAGACAAGGAAGGCAGGTTTCTGCCTGCTGAGGTCATGACTGGCCAGCTGCCCAGAGTCAGCACCTCACCTCCCTAGGTTCAGTCACACGATCGGTTATGAGGTCATCAGCTCAGATTTGGGAGAATGGGAGCCAAGCTGGCAGGATGCTGAGTTCCAGAGTTTTGTGAACCGGAAATCTCTGGCAGGGGAGTGGTGTTGCTTATTGAAGGATGGGGGGCCATAGGGAGTTTTGCTGCTCTGCATCCTTTTGGAGAACATCCCATGAAGAAAGTGAATGGCTTACCAACTCTGGTCTTAAAGGAAAGATGGCCTTGCATGGACCAGGGGTGCTACTCTGGGTGGAAAGGGTGGAGTACTACATAGCTAGGAAAGGAAGTTGGTTGTTCACACCTGTCATCTCAGTACTCAGAAGGGCTGAGGCAGGAGGATTCCAGGCCAGAGTGAGAGGCAGGTGGCCAAGGAGAAAGTCTTACTAGGACTCTGGCCCCAGAGTAGGGGTGCCAGGCCCTACTCCCAGATGGTGGGTGCTCTGGCCTGGATCTCCTTCTCTTGCAAACTGGCCAGGAATTTGAATGGCAGTGAAATGGACAGGTGCATTTATTGAGTGCCTACTGTGTACCCAGATCTCTGGACCTCTGCCCTGGCCTTCTGTGACCCCCACGGAGGAATTCAGAGCTGGGGAGTTGGCTGCTGGCTGATCCTTCGGTGCCCACGGTCATGCTGGTAGAGAAGTGCAGAGAGTATCAAGGTCCCAGTCCCACCGGGAGGAACCCGCACAGCGGCCGCGCCCGCTCGCCCCGCCTTGATCTGAGCTGGGGCTCCCGTAGGTGGTTGGTGACATTCCGGTGCAACCACCAGGAAGCGCCCCACCTGCTTTTTAACCAGGAATGAATCCTGAACCCTCTGCCCACTCCCACTGGGACACTCCCCAACGACTCAGCAGTTCCCATCCCAGGAGCTCCGGGCCCACCAGCTGTGCCTATTTCCCCATCTGTGGCTCACAGCCCTCCTGCCTCAGCCTCTCCCAACACTCACTGAGAAAGCCTTTCAGAGAGTTCACGGTCTCCAAGGCCTCTGTCCGATGCACAGAGAGGCTGTGGAACCTGTCCCGGGTCACACAGTGACAACGGGAGCAGAGCTGCCATGTGTCCTGGGGTGTGCAAACCCTCTTGGGTCCTCCCTCCAACGTGGGCCACCTTCCCCTCCATCAGACAGAGAAACTGAGGGCCCCCCACCAGTTGATGCTCTTGGTTCCCTGGTTCCCGATTTCCTGGTTTGGTCACTCCAGTGACACTGGGTCAGCTTTTGCCAGATCAAAGACTTCCCAGGATTCCCGACTCACCAGGTGGAGAGTTTGGACTTCTGACACTTAAATTTGGGGAAAATCAGCCAGAAATGGCTGAATAGTCCCAGAGCCTGATTCCCACGGCTAGCTGCAGAGGAGGCCTCCAAAGGCGGGTGCTCTTCCCTTGGGGTGCAGGGACCCCCAAAACTTCCCTCAGCTGTGAGTCCAGTGGACTGTGCTATTTTCGCTGCATATCGATCTTGAAGAGATCAGGCCGGGGGACATGAGGGAGCAGAAGCCCCTCACCAGACAGTCAGGGCACGCGCCCACTATGCAATCAGCGTCACATCAGGGACATCCAGATCCTAGTCAGAGCCCACGGGACCCCATGGGACCACGGGTGTGTTAGCCGGGAGGCCTGGGGTCCCCAGATTCCAGCAGGTACTTGTGCCCTCCACAAATGGGCGGCGGCACACACACACACACACACACACACACACACACGCACAGAGGTCCTGACCTCAGCGGCCTCCTCTCCAGGCCCAGGCTAGTGCTGGGCCTCAAGTCTCAGCACAAGCAAGCGCGGGTATCCCAGGAGACAGGGTGACCGCATCCTCCCTCCTTCCGTCTGGCATAGACCTGACCCCAGTTCTGTCGCCTCGCTCGGGGTTCCCTGGGGGCCGGCAGCCTATTTGGGGTATAACCAAAAGAATAGCCATGGGAAGTGGCCACACAGCCTTTGGTCCCAGCGCTGGAAGGCTGAGGCGGCGGATCTCTGTGAGATCGAGGCAGCTTGGTCTCCCAGCAGATTTCATCTCCCCAGAGGAGCCTCGGGTGCGGGGAGACAGCGCCGGGCACAGGTATGTGCGGGGCTGTGAGGACAGCTGTGGACAGCCCAGGGGCTGAAGCCCGGGCGCGCGGGCATCCTGGACCCTAAAGCGAGACGGCTTCTGCAGGCGCTGCGGGTGGGTGGGGGTCAGCAGAACCCCCGGCCCGGGAGGCTGCGGCTCGACCTCCCTTCACACGAGCCGTCCAGGTCTGCTAGGACTCTGGGCTGCAGAAGAGGACTTGCCCGAGCTTGCCTTTTCTGGTATTTCTCAGGGGAGAGGGAAGGGAGAGAGGAGAAGGGGGGAGAGAGAGGCCGCTCCGAGGGTCGGGGTCCGGACCTTCCGGGGAGCCCAGGGAGATTCCCGCCCCAGCTGACGCCGCGCACGGGGCGGGGCGGACAAAGTTCAGGGACTATAAAGGCGGCGACCGTAGGGTCCGGGCGCAAAGCCACCGCCGAGCACGCGGACATGTGCCCGCCCCGGACGACCGCGGCCCCTCCGGCCCTGGCGGGACCCGGAGCCCCGGGTTTCGGGATGCGCCTGCTGCTGCTGCTGCTGCTACTGCTGCTGCTGCTGTCCAGGCCAGCGCCCGGGGACGCCCTGGCTCTGCCCGAGCCGCGAGGCCGGGATCCGGGGTCCCACCCCGACGCCCCCCGCACGCACGAGCTGCGAGGTCGGGTCCAGGCCCTGCTGCGTCGACTGCACGCGAACCAGAGTCGGGAGGACTCGAACTCCGAACCCCACCCGGACCCGGCGGTCCGAATACTCACTCCAGAGGGTGAGTGGCGTCTGGGGACCCCACGAGCAGCCCCCCGAGGTCTAACTCACGTATCCAAGTCTGGGAGGCTTAGCCCACTCAGTTTCCCCAAGTGGAACCCGGTAGGCGCACCCTGTCACCTTTGGGGTAACGGGTCCCTGGGTAGCGGCTGGGCAACCTGACGCCCAGAGAGGGCAGGATGGGCCCTGAAGGCGCACAGCACCTGGGAACTCCGGGGACGGGGGAGGCTGGGAGTGCAGTCTGGCCCTGCGCTGGGGGGCAGCGAGGAGTCCCGGAGGAAGGGTGGAGGGAAGTGCGGGCGGCTGGGAGAGAGCGGGACTCAACCTGCTGGAGCTGGCTTGAACATCTGATGCAATCACTGGTCAAGACTGTTAAAGTCACAAGTGACCGTCTCCGGGGAGGTCTGGCGGTGCCGGGCGAGTGGCGGGGGCTCAGCGCTAGGACGCGGGTGGGTCGGAGGGCGGGGCCACCCGGAGCGACCACGCCCCCGCCCCGACCGGGCAATGCAGCTCCAGGTGACCCTCTCGCCCAGCCTCTCCAGTCTCGCGACTGCGAGCTGAGCTGATTGCCTATGCCTGTCCCCTTGGCTGCTCTGGAGGCTGAGGCAGGAGGATCGCTTCGAGTTCAAGGTCCCTCTGGGCTACAGAGTGAGACCCTGCTCCCAGAATGTTCTTTTGGATTTCTTTTCTTTCTTTTTCTGTAAGAGAGAGTCTCTGTCACCCAGACTGGCTTCGAACTCGCGGCAATCGTCCTGCCTCCGCTTCCCCTCCGCTGGGATGATATGTGTCAACGATCATACTGCACTTTAAAACATTTATTTATTTATTTATTTATTTTTGACAAAGAGAAGTAGAGCCAGGGTTTGAATCTCAAGACTTTCCAAAAAGCAGATACGGTTTCACGTCTCTAAGCACTTATTGAGCAACTGCTGTGTGCCAAGCAGTGGCGAGCCGGCAGGGCTGGGCGGAGAGCTGGCTAGGCAAGTAGTGAGAGAGGATTTTGGGGGCGTGGGCCTGTGCAAAGGCCCGGGGTCGCCCTGCACGCGCGCCCGCTCCGCGCGCACCCAGCCCTGTGACCCGTTTCCTCTCCTTGCAGTGCGGCTGGGGCCCCACGGTCGCCTGCGGCTCCGCATCCCGCGCGCGTCGCTGACCCACGCTCTCCCCGAGGCCTACAGCGTGCACCGAGCCCTGCTCCTGCTGCCCGCGTCCTCCAGGCCCTGGGACATCACGCGGCCGCTGCTGCGCGCCCTCAGCCTCCACGGCCCACGGGGCCCCGAGCTGCGCCTCCGCCTCTCGCTGCCGCCGGGCCTCGTGGTGGCGCCCCCTGGCGTCGCGCGGCTGGAGCTGCGGTTTCGAGCGACGGCCGCCAGGGAGCGCCGCAGCGCGCATGCGCGCCAGGGAGACGCCTGCCCGCTGGGCCCCGGGCGCTGCTGCCACCTGCAGACGGTGCAGGCCACCCTCGAGGACCTAGGCTGGAGCGACTGGGTGCTGTCGCCGCGCCAGCTGCAGCTGAGCATGTGCGTGGGCGAGTGCCCGCATCTGTACCGCTCAGCCAGCACGCACGCGCAGATCAAAGCGCGCCTGCACGGCCTGCAGCCGGACCGGGTTCCTGCCCCGTGCTGCGTCCCCTCCGGCTACACCCCGGTGGTTCTCATGCACAAGACCGACCGCGGCCTGTCCCTGCAGACCTACGACGACCTCGTGGCCCGGGGCTGCCATTGCGCATGAGCAGCAGGCCCTGACCCTCTCCCGTGCACATTGGTCTGGGCGGCGACCCTTCTCTTCCAAGAACTCTCTATGTGTATTTATTTTTATTAGTATTATTTTATTATTATTATTAATTTATTGGGGTTATGCTGGGTGAATGGACTGTGTATTTATTTGAAACTCTGCTAATAAACGTGAGACTGATTTCTACCGGGTCTGAGAGGGGCGTCTCAGTGACTTCGAGAAGACCCCTTCTCCCCAGGGGAGCTAGTGTCGGAGTCATCAGGAAGATCAAGGAACGGGAGGCAAGATAGCAAACCATCATAGCGTGCTGTGACGGCTTGGGGCTGATGAGATGGCTCAGCGGGTGAAGAAGCTTGCAGCCGAGCCTGAGCACCTGAGTTCCATCTGCAGGACCTACACGGTGGAGGGAGAGAACCAACTTCTGAAAGCTGTCTTCTGATTTCTACATGTGGGCTGTGGTACATACATAAATAAATATACTGTTATAAGAAAACAAATTTTAAGCTAGGGTTGTGCATGCTGTTAGTCTCAGCACTCCCGTCAGAGACAGGAGGATGGAGGCCAGCCTGGTCTACACAGTGAGTCTCAGGCCAGCTCGGGCTGCCGGAGACCCTGTGTCCAAAAAAAAAAAAAAAAAAAAATCTAAGAATCAATAATAAAACACATTTTGTTTTTTGGTTGGTCTTTTTGAGACAGGGTCTCTCTGTTGCTCCAGTTGTCCTGGAACTAGCAATGTAGACTAGGATTGCCTTGAACTCAGAGATCTGCCTGCCTCTAACTCCTGTGTGCTGGCGTTAAAGGCATGCAGCACCATGCCTGGCTAATGTTTTCCAGGTGGTATCTCTGAACTGTTTAGCCCATCTCTTCCCAAGGGCAGTGCCCAGCTCCGCCACGGTCTCCCTCTAGCTGGCCTCCCTGAATGTGAGTCAGCCCAGGGTCATCCAGTTCACCATCTGGCCACACTGACCCTGCTTGGGAGGCACGACTCACCCTCCCTGACTGTGCACAGCAGCACACTGCCTCTGGTGCACGACATGAAAAGGGAGAAATCCTGCAGCTCTGGGGAGCCCTCACCCACACTCCATCTCCAGGTGTGCCAGCCCCCCTCACACACTGGCCCACCCTGAGACTGCCCCCATTAGTGAAGAGAACAAGGGTGTTTCCCATGCAGAGGGAAAGTCTGAGCTAAAACCAAAAGCAGGACTGGGTAAGAGCGGAGGGACATAGGGAGCCAGGCAGACAAAAGAGGTGCAAAGGTCCTGAGGTGGGAGTGAGCAGGGATTGCATGCCAAAGCTTTTGAAAACAAAGCATCAGGATGCCTCCAGATTAAACACGCTTTCAAGCCAGTAGGCACATCACCGGTTCTGTTCCCGAAGTCAGCTCATGCCTCTTCCTTCAGCCACTCCTTTTCTCCTCCACTTCCCGAACTTCCTAGATGTCCTTGGATACCTACTGCACATTCTCCTGTTAGGTGGAACTTTCCTGAAATTCTTTCGGTTGTCTCCCTCTGGAAACCTTACCATCAGCTTTCCTTCACACCAGTCTTGACACCCTAGAACTATGGGTGTCTGACCAGACCGGGAGGACCTGGGACAGCAGGCGGTGTAACAACCTCTAGAAACACACTGAGCTCTGGCAGCGACTGGCTCTGGGTGAGGAGGACCCTGAAAGGCTTCTCAGAAGCAGCCGGTGTTGCCTGGGTCTTGGTAAATGAGGTAAATGTTCTGGATTTGATTTTGATTTTATTTATTTGCTAATTTATTTATTGTCTTTTTGAGACGGGCGCTCCCTGCAGCCCCAGCTAGCCTGGAACTTGCTATGTAGACCAGGCGAGCCTGGATCTCACAGACATCTACCTGCCTCTGTCTTCTGAGTGCTGGGATTACAGGTGTGAACCACCACACCTGTCTTGACTTGACTTGGTTTCTTTTATTTGTTCCTATGTTATGTGCTGGTGAGGGGGAACCTCCATGGGAGGGAACAGGGGCTCGGTGTGGGGAGAGCCGCATGGGCTGCGAGTCCCAGGGTGGGGCACTGGGGAGCCATGGAAAGTGGGGTACACAGTCCAACTGATGAGTTAGAGCCTTGGGGACCACTGTGGACTTCGGAATCTCCGTGCTTAGCAGGGTGTGAGCTCATAGAGAGGAGGGACGGAGATAGGGTATGAGGGGATGATGATATGCGTGCAGATCACCTTGGATAGCACACAGGCCCAGAAAGCTCTGTAACTCAAGACATTTCTACCCTGGCTGGGAGCCAGCAGTCTCATTTATCCCAAAACATTTATTGAGCACCGCTGACAGAAGAGAGACAGCAGGATTCAGTCACTGATCCTCCTGTGCCCTCTGGCACTGTGGAATGTTGGGGAGCCTTAAGGTTGGGTGTTCTGGCCCCATTGCTGAGATGGGCAAATGGAGGCCGGAGACAAACTGGAACCTGAATCTCCAGTGGTGGAGAACCTGACCCAAAGTGGCGGCTCAGACTCAGTGCCCAGGGACCACGTACTCCTCAGCAGGCAGGCCATGCCCCAAGGACTCCAGGTTGCAGTACACAGGCTGGGGCTCCAGCTCGGGGCTCCTGTAGTTCATATAGAAGTCACTGTCCTCAGAAGGGCCGGCCCTGTGGAAATGGGATGGGGTGGGTGGTGGGAGGACCCAGGCCCAGAGAAGTCAGGCTGAGCTGGCCTTCCCTCCCTCCCGCCCTCCCTCCTTCCTTCTGTTTTGTAGGAGTCTTGCCTTGTAGCTCAGTCTAACCTGGAATTCTCTACCCTCCAGTCTCAGCTTCCTGAGTGCTAGATTAGTGCTGGTTTGTTTTCTTTTTATTTCACTTGTTTTTATTTTATGTGTACGGATAGGATATATGGCCTCCCACTGTGTAGGTGCAAACCTGTGGTACAGTGCCCATGGAGGGCAGAAGAGGGCATCGGGTCCCCTAGAAATGGGGTTACTGACAGTTGTGAGTGGCCATGTGGGTGCTGGGATTCAAACGTGGGTCCTCTGCCAGAGCAGCCAGTGCTCTTAACTGCTAAGCCGTCTCTCCAGCTCTATTTTTATTTTTTTATTTTTTGAGTGGCAGGCTTGTTGCCTTATACAAAGTTGGGTTGGCTGCGGCCACTCCCATCATGCACAGTTGGAAACCAAGTTCTGACTGCAGCCTGGTCTGCCACCCTGTGGGCGGTCGGGAGAGGCCAGTGATGTGGCCACTTGCTCAGGACTTCCAGCCTGACAAGTTCTTCCTTCCTGAGAGCCCAGGCAGTTGCTCCTTTTCTCATTAAACTTTAGGTTTCAGTTTTCACTAAAAAGAAAAGAAAAGGGTGGCTCGGGAGCTTGTGGCCGACGTTGGCCCTTGGCAGGCCCCAGGCAACTCCTCTGGGTCCTAATATGAAGCTAAGTCTACTACCGGTGATGATGCCAGCCTGTCTACAGCCTTTAAGAGACTACAGCCGGAGGATGGCAAGTTTGAGGCCAGCCTGGGCTATGGAGCAAGATGGATTAAGAAGAAAAGGGCTGGAGAGACGGCCCAGCGCCCGGCACCTGAGGTGACCACTAACTGTAACCCCAGTTCCGGGGGATCTGAACCACTTCTCCGGCCTCTGTGGTTGCTTCACAAATGTGCACAAACAAGACGTACAGACAGATAGAAAAATAGTAAAATAATCTTAAAAAGAAGAGGGACCAGGCAAGGTCCACTCGCTTTCAATCTCAGCACTTGGGAGGCAGAGGCAGATGGATCTTTGTGAGGCTGAGGCCAGGTGGTCTGCATGGTGAGTTCCAGGGCAGCTGGGCTGCAGAGAGACCCTGTCTCCAAAAAAACAAAAATGGAGGACAAGGATGAGGAAGAGGAGCGGCAGTGGGAGGTGGCTCATTCCTGGGATCAGAAGTAGAGACTAGAGGATCATGAGTTCAAGGTCATCCTTCAGTATTTAGTGCGGTCCAGGCCGGCCTGAGCGGGAACCCCCCTTCTCCCATCTGCCCAGTTCTGAGCTGACAGGTGTGTGTGCCACCATGCCTGGGCGTGCGTGCCACCAGAGACAGAACCCAGGACTTCCTTCATTCTAGGTCAGCACTCCACCAACTGAGCTGCAAGCACTCCACCAACTGAGCTCTAAGCACTCCACCAACTGAGCTCCAAGCACTCCACCAACTGAGTCCCATCCCCAGCTCCTATTTCCTTGTTTGATCCAGGTTCTCCTTATGTAACTCAGACTGCCATCGAACTTGTAGTAATCCTCCTGCTTCAGCTTCCCAAATACCCCTACAGGCCCGTTTCTGATGGTGACTGAAGTCAGGTCCGGCCTGTGTTAGGCCAATTCCAGCTTCACTCTTTGGAGGTCAGGGACCTGCAGGCAGCTGGTCCCCCAGGCTCGGGAAGGACTGGCCTAACAGTCAACCCTGAGCTGCCCGCTGGGTCAGGACAGCCGGCAGGCCACTTCTGCTTTCCCTATATTTGCTTCTGTTTTGCACACCCCGCCCTTCTCAGCAGCTGGGTGGCCGCGCTTCCTTCCCTCTGGGCTTTCCCACCCTGGACAACTCCCAACTTCCTCACTTTTTCTGCCTTTCTTTCTCTGACTGTGTGTGTGTATGTTTTAGACAGTGTTGCACATAGCCTAGGCTGGCCTTCAATTTGCTATGTAGCCCAGGCTGCCCTTCAAATCCTGATCCTCCAGCTTCTGCATCCCCAGGCTGGGGTGGTATGGGCCACCGCACCCCCCTCTTGGCATGTCAGTGGGAGATGGGGAGCTGTCCCAATAAAGCAGGGGCGGAAACATGCTCAGAGGCAGCCCGGGCTGGGAGCTGGCCCTCCCTGAGCCTCTCTCTTCTCGCCCCATCCCTGGGAACCACAAACCGGCTTCTGCAGGTCAGGAGTGCACCCCACTGATGGGACCAGTTCAAGCCTAACCCTGTACCCCAGGAGAGGAGGGCTCTGCTCTCCCCCTTTTGAACAGAGACATGTAGCCATGTGTGCAGCCTCACACAGCCCACAAGAGCTGGCATTCTTTTAGTTGTTGATTAATTGTGAGACAGGCTCTCACTATGTAGCCTAGGCTGGCCTGAAACAGTTGGCAATCTTCCTGCCTCGGCCTCCTGATGCTGGGATGGTAGGCACTGTGGTCACTCACCTGGCTGCAGACCACTGCTGTTCCTTGTCCTCTTCGCCCACAAAGACATTCTCATAGTCAGGTGTGGACCTGCCTGATGGGGCATCCCAGGCCTTGGGGCTGGTCCTCCGGCTGCTGTATCTCGGTTGGAAGCCTGAAACTGGTCTGGGAGCATCCTGTGAACCCTGGGCTTTGACCAGGCCTTGGCCCTTGGTCCCTGTGTGCTTCCTCAGTCTCCAAGCAAGCACTGGTCCAGTGACAGCCAGTATCAGGAAGATGACCCCACCAGCCACCACGACACCAATGGTCCCTGGGGCCAACCCAGGGGGACAACTGATGGCGAGGAAGGAGGACAGGTTCTGCTGGGACACAGAGGCTGGGTGCACACATACAGACTCTCGCTGGCCGGAGCAGTTGTCCCTGCGAACCTTGTGCCAGGCAGACAGTGCACAGCTGCAGTCCGCCCTGAGTTCCAGGTCACAGCGCCAGGCCAGCGACTGGTCCACACTGTCCAGAGGGTTGTGGGTGACAACCAGGGACTGCAGTTGCTGCAGGTCAGCAAAGAAGCCCGGGGGGAGCCGGTGTAGGCCGTTGGCAGACAAATCCAGGACTCGGAGGTTGCTGGCCTGCAGGGACTGGTTCCACGGCAGGCGCAGGCCCAGGCCCAGGCCACTGAAATTGAGACAAGTGTCCTGGAATCTCTGGTTCCAGTCCACGTTGCCAGAGAACACCTCGCAGGAGAGACCTTGACTCCTGGACTCCCGCAACAGAACCAGCAGCAGCAGGACAGGAAGAGCAGGTGCCCAGGTCCCAGCTCGCCGGGTTCCAGTCACCTATATGGGGACCAAGAAGTCAGATGGCGACTTCAGCCTTGAGGACACCCTCCCCTCCCCCACCTGGGTTGATTATTGTGGGACTTTGTTTCATTTTATTTTGCCCCCCCCCCCTTTTTTTTCAGGTTTTCCCTGTAGCCCTGGCTAGCCCAGAACTCACTAGGTAGACCAGACTGGCCTGGGTCTCACAGAGCTCCTCCCACCTCCCCTCCTAAATGTGGGGTTAGAGGTGTGTGCCACCATGCCTGACTTTATCGTGGGTTTAAAAAAAATAGTTGATAACTCAAACCCATTCAGCAGCAGCTGACACATAACACACAGCCTCTGGCTGTCCCCCCTCCCTGGCTGTCTCTGATCCCCAAACATCAGTCTTCCGCTCTGGAAAATAGGTACATTCTTCCCACCTGGCAAGGTAAGACCAGACCCCCTCCCAATTTGTCAGTCTTCAGACAGTCTGCATACCTCATTGGCCACAACACAGCCATACAGCCATACGCAAATGAACGGTTGCTTTGGAAACCGCAGGACTGCCAGACCCGCTAATTCTTTCGCTGATTATGAACCTCAAATCCCCAGTGCTGGGAGGCCTGGAGTTACTCCTGGACACACACTCTGGATTGCAGTCCATGCACAGAGTCAAGCTCGAGAGCCTGGGTCTCACCTTTTCTGGATCATCCTGCATCTTCACGGCGTCCCAGGCCTCAGGAGCCTAGGAGCTGGTCTGAGGTTCGCCGGAGCACCCCCAGTCCAAGTCAGCAGTCTGGCCCTCTCTGCCTGTGCCTGGAGCCTTGGGGAAGAGGAACTGGGGTCCGGGTGGTGTGCAGAGGGGAAGAGTGGAGGGGAGGTCCGCCCTCTAGAAGCCTCTGGGCTTTCACGAGAGGAGGAGGGGCCACTCAGGGTCCCACTTCCGTCTCTGGAAGTCAGTGACCTCACCCGGCGTCCCTCACCAGCTGCACAACGTTCGGTTCCCGGCCTCAGTTCAACTGTGCGAATATTCACTTAACAAACAGCAGTCTGAATGCCTCAGCCCTGGCAAATCCTCACCTGACCCCGACTCCTAGGAAAAGACGGAGCTGAACGGCACCACCCTAGGCCTGTGGATCCTTAGAGGCAGGACTGGGTCAAAGAGAGGGGAGGTGTCCGGAAGATGTCTGCGGAGGGTTCCCGCATCGGGGCTTTAACGTGCGGCTAGGAGTCTGCCAAGGATTCTCCAATCCTGTCTTGGTTCTCCAAGCTCCTAGCACAGGCTCGGAAGATGGAGCTCGTAGGGTAGGAGAGAGGGACTTTGGGATAGGAGACTTAGGCGATAGACTTAAGAAAGAAACAGGCTCCAGGCCGCTGGGCAGAGCAGGAGCAAAGGCCCCGTGGCTGGAAAGAGGAAGCTAAACAGAGGAGGTGGGGGTGTGGCTTGAAGGCTTCACACCCGGCGAAGTCCAGGCTAGCAGCCAGCTGCATCCCGAGAGCCAGGGGCATCCAAATGTGAGAGCGGGAGGGAAGGCGCCTAAAGCTCAGTTGGGGTCCCAGTGAGACAGTGGCAGAGCCTGGTCCTAAAATATGGCCAGTGGGCTGGACCAGGAAGAGGAAGTCTGAATGGCCGGGTGAGGTTGGTTTCCCAACGCGGGTTTCTCTTGTGCCCTGCGCGGACTCCCTCGGCCTCGGTCGTGACACAGCTGACTGCAGGCCCCGAGTGAAGCCCGCGCCGGCGGAAGGGGTGTCAGGCCCAGACCCGGGCGACCTGGCCCCGCACCTGCCGCAGGAGCCCGGAACTGCTCTGAGGCTCCTCCTGGGAGCCGGAGAGAAGGCCTGGGTCAAGGCTGCCTGCTGCTGCGCCCTCCTGCGAATGGTAGCCTGGATTCTGGTACCTGAATGAGAAGCTGGGTGTCTCACACGCACCCACAACCCCGGCTTCAAGGGAGGGGGGCGCCTTGCTGGGGCCCGCTGGAGACCCCAACCTCAGACAAAAGAATAGGCCGAGTGATGGTTTGTGCACACGCACAGGCACGCACCTCCCCACATGCACATACGCGCACGCGCACACACACACACCTTTTAAAAAAATGATCCCTTTTATAATCCCTGGTGTATGTCCATTTGCAGAGTAACAATAATGAATTGGTCCACATGGTGGAGTATTACTCAGCCATGTAAAAGAGTGGGTGGAACTTTGGAGCACAGAACTCAGGGACAGCTATCACACAAAGAAGTCTCTCCTCCTAGTAATCTCTCTCACCCCCGGCTCCCATCCCCCTCAGCAGCCCCAACTCTGCTCGTGGGAACTGGGCTCCTTTTGGAGAACACAGAATGTTCTGAAACTGGATGGAGGTCACCGAGGCACTGCAAGGTGGGTGTGGGAAAGGCTTCTTCGTTTAAAAAGAATTCCATCGACTGACTGATTGTGTGGGGACATGCAGGGGACTCAACTTACATGGAGGTCAGAGCACAGCTTTCAGGAGTTGTCCTCTCCTTCCACCACGTGGGCCCCAACGACTGGGCTCGGATCTTGAGGCCTGGCTGCAAGCACCTTTAATTGCTGAGCCATCCTGGAACCTGCCCCTGGTTTACGGTCATTTGGAGGTCTCTCTGCTGGCCAGGCAAGGGCTGAAACGGGCAGTGAGTCTCCTGCCTCTCCCCTAAGTCTTGGGATGACAGGTTTGAGTTGCCAGGCCTGGCTTTTTTTTTTTTTTTTTAATGCTGAACCAAATAAAAAGTTGAGAGAGGTGGTGAGAAGCCAGGCGGATCTGGATCCACACACCCTCGGTAGCCACATGAAGAGATCTGAGGACCGGGGATGCGGCCCCAGAAGGGCCAGTCTACAAAACCATCTGGATGCAGCCTCAGACCATCGGAGATGTCTGGTCACCCCCAGAAATACCAAGACACCCTTAAACAACTGTATCCCGGCAGAGAAACCTGGGATCGTCCTGGTTACCCGGAAACCCTGTCACACACACAAAATCCCCAAGAGCCCTAGAGACAACGGTGCCAGCACCGAGGTCTGAAATATAGGACCCTACAGTCCCACACCCGTTGAGCCCCTGGGCCCCCCCTGCACTGGGCCCCCAGCACCGTCAGCCTGAGTCCACTCCGGCTACAGCAAAGACAGTAGCCTGTCGTGCAGCCCACCCCAGAGCCTGGCTTCTGGTCATCTCTCTTCTCCCTGACAGCTGTGGAGGCCTCAAGGGTCCTCCGGGATGGATCTTCTCCATTCACTTCCTTAGGAAGGTGGAGGTCCGTGAATCAGGTCATCAAGCGATGACTCCCCCCCAGGATGTTGGGCTGGAGGTGACTGATGCCCTCGGGTCATGTAGAGTTGCAGGCAGGTCAGTAAGGACAGGGCTGGAACCTACTTGAAGGCAGACCTCGAACATGGGACTCTGCTGGCACGTATTCATTCAACAAACACGTGCTCAACTCCTTTGCAGCTGTGTGACCCAGCTTTAGTGCCTTAACCTCTCTGTGCCTCAGCTCTCCCTTTAAACACAAGGCCAGTATCATCAGGACAGTGAAGATGGTGGCTGTGGAGGGAACCAGGGTTTGGGCCACAGAGCTGTGAAGTGGCCTTGCACAGAGGCTGGGGACTCAGGGTGACCCGTGGGAGGATGCAGGCAAATACAGTCCATCATTGCAAAATAATTTAATTCAATGCCAGCCAAGGCAGCTTTTGGTGGCTTAGCATTCAGGAAGGAGGATCCGGGATTCGACGCCAGCTTGAGCTACAGAGTCTGATGCCAGCGAGTGCTACACAGACCGTGTCTCAGCACTGCGCCACCTCCAATTGTGGGGAAAACAATTTGGAGGTAAATTTTGAAATGTGATTTTTTTAAAAAGAATTAGCTCTGATAGACCAGGCTGGCCTGGAACTGGCCATCTCCTGCTTCTCCCTCTCGAGAACCCTTGTAACAAAGGGCGGCCCGAAGGTGAGCCGGGCAGTGGGCGTCCTCCTGGAGCTTCATTTCCTGGTGGGCTGACCTGGGAAACGGTCCCAAGCCACAGCGGGAGACCCCGTGCAACGGCTGGCACCGCCGGAGGCCGCCTTCTGCCCGACCCCAGCTCCACAGGCCTCCACCAGCGAGTTCCAGGTTGGCACTACCACAGCCAGTTCACGCGGTGCCGTGCATGGAACCTTGTGCTTTGTGCCCGGAGCCAAGCACTCTGCCAAGTAAGCCAGGCTCCCAGCCCCAGGTTTTGTGTTTTATGCCTGGTAAGCACAACATTTACTGAGCACCTACTGAATGCAGCAAAATTCCCACCATTTGACTGGGGGAGATAAATAGTAATACAGCAAATTAAACCAGGTTGGTGGCGGCTTTGCTCCCAGCCTCGGAGGCTGAGGCAGGAGGATCTCGAGTTACGAATCCACGTGTGTGTGTCTGTCTGTCTGTCCACGCTCTGCTGCCATCGCGAGGCCGCACGTGGAACTGCAGCCCGCGGGCCCACACAGGGGCAGAAAATCGGACCCGGGTCCCACAGGGGCTTGTCAGAGGACACTGGTTCACTCGTCAGCAGCATTTACTGAGCGCCTGCTGTACATTGGCACGCACGTGCGTCTAAGCACCAAGGCGTTGTGGATACAGACCCGCGGGTTCGGAGTCACGAGGGCTCCGGTCGGTCTGTGCATCCCCGGCCGCTTTCGAGTCCCTGAGCTCCTGGTACCCAGGCCTGCGGCGGGACTCCACAAAGAACAGTGTGGAGGCCGAGGTCGGGGAGCCCGGCGGAACGGGGTATCGACTCCTGGGGCAGCGCACAACGAGCGGAGCCTCTACCCGGGGCCGAGGCTTAGCCGTGACGTTCCCAGCGCGCGGCGAGAGCAGCGCGTGCGTGGGCCGTGGGAGCCGCGGACCGGGCAGCGAGTCCCGGCACAGCCGTCCCGGGTGCCCTCCCGCGGACGTGCCTGGAGCCACGCCAGCCAGGGTGCCACGGTCCGGCCGGAGCAGGGCACAGGCAGGGCTCGAACCCTCTTCTCCCTGAAGCCCTCCAGCCCAGGAAGCCTGGGCCCCGAGGCCGCGCACAGATCCCGGGACCCCGCTGCCCTCCTCCCGCCCCGCCCCGGCCCGCGCCCGCTGCGCGCTCCCCTCCCCGGTGTTTGGGTTTTAATTTTTGTGTTGCATTTAGAAAATTACCCGTAATTACAGCTGCGGAGAGGAGACGGTCTGCGCTCCAGCTGTGCATCCTCCCACGCAGCTGAGCCGGGAGGAGGGGGGGAGGGGAGAGGAAGGGATGTGGGAGGGAGGGGGAGGACGAAGGGGAAGAGACGCGAGGGAGGGGAGGAGGGGGAGCATACTGGGAAGGGGAGGGGGAGGATGAGAACTGGACTGAGAGGCAGCCGTGTAGTTCCGGTCCCAGCTACTCCGGGCGCGGGCGCACAGAACCCGCACTTCCTATGGCTTCTTCTCGGTCCGGTGCTGGCTGGCAGGGAAGGAGGACTATGATAGTGTTCCTTTTGGTGTTTCTTCTCGGTGCGGGGACGGAGCCCAGGCCCTCGGCGTGTTAGGCCAGCGCTGTGCACCCGAGCCGCACTCCAGCTCAGCTCGGACTTTCTAGGCTTTCCGCGGCGTGGCCGGCTCCTAGACTTCTGGTTTCCAGGACCCACGTTGAGAGAGAAAGAACAAGAGACCGGGGGCGCTGAGGGCCGGAAACCTCCGCCGGCCAAGTGGCGACTCATTTTATGTTGCACTTAATGTTTGTGTGTTCAAGAACACGCGCTACTGTGCACATACTGGAGATCAAAGAACTTTCACACCGCCGTCCGCCATGTGGACCCGGGGATCGAACTCGGGCCGTCAGGCTTGGTAGCAAGCGCTTTTATCCAAAGAGCCATCTTGTACGTCTAAGGGAATCGTTTTTTATGATTCCCACGGTAACTCTCGGTATAGGTTTCACTCATCTGTGCAGACGGAGGGCGTGCTCCTCGGCCCTCCCGTCCACTCCAGTCCCAGCTCCATGAAGCGGGTCCATCTAAGCCTCTAGCACCTTAACCCTCGCGTGTGCCCCAGGACCTTTGCACTGGCAGTGACTCCTCTCTGAACGTTCCTTCCCCGTCTTTCAGATCCAATCCTCTCATGAAAAACAACCTCTTTCCGTCCCCTCCCTCGCATGGGTGGGGCCCCTTTCTCTTAGCTCAAGTTGGATTTGTGTGTCCCTCCCGCCCCACGTCCTAGTGGTGCAGCTCCCGGAACGCCGCCTGGGGTGCTGGGCGCGCAGGCTCTGTTTGGGAGCGCCTCCTGGTTGCCATGACGACGCGCTGGCGCTCCGGGCCGCAAGCCTCCACCCGCTCAGCCCGCACGGCTCGGGGGAGGCGCCGCACTCCTCCTTCCCCTTTCTCCCCCTCCTCTCTCCTCCCAGCTCCTTCTGCCTCCTTACTCCGGAAGCCCAGTTGACCTCGCGGCGGTCCGTCCTCCCCTCTGCCCAGCTTTCCCCAGCGGACTCCCAGCTCCACTAGTTGTAGCAACGTGAAGGGTCCCCAAGAGCCCGGTAGACAGCTGGCATTCAATAAATAGTTCTGGGTGAAGACACACGGAATCAAAGAACTGTGGCCGAGAGAGGGAGAGAGAGAGAGAGAGAGAGCGCTTGGGGCGCTCCGTAGCTTTTGGGAAGGCGTCGGCCGGGCCGCAGAAACCCGGCTGTCCCGCGAGCTGTGCAAGCGGGGTGCGCCCACAGCTCTCTGTGCGTCTCGGCTGCCCGCGGAGCCCCCGCGCCCCAGCTTTCCCGGCACCCCAGAGGGAAAGCGGGGCAGCGGGGCGGGCCCGGCAGGAAATGGGAGAGGCCGGTCGGCCCGGCGGGCCCTGGGGGGTGGGGCGCGGCTGTCTTCCCGCCTTCCCCGGCCGCCCCGAGGCCCGCCCACGCCGGCCGGGCTCCACGCGGGACCCGGTCCGCGCGCCGTGCACGCCGCCCCACGCTGGAGATGCGAGTGCGCGGCCGCGGGCAGGCCCGGGAGCGGCCATCCGCGCTCACGGTGGACCAGGCTCAGTCCGCACCGCAGACCCGCCTCCCTTCACGCGGGATAGCGGTCCGGAAATGCACCGTAGCCGGATGCCTTCCGTGCTCCACGCGCGCCGGCCATGCACGCGACCCGCGTGTCCCACGTGCGCGGTGCAGAGGGAAAGAAGCCGCCCAGGGCGAGGTGTGCTCGCCTATCATCCCCACCGCCCGCGGGGAGGTCGGAGGGTCCAAGCTCACAGTCCACGGCCAGCCTAGTCACGTCACAGTCCACGGCCAGCCTGGGCTACATGAGACGCGGTTGTGGAAAACCAGCCAGCGCCGCGGCGGGGCGCCCCCAGCACACAGTTTCTGGGTTTCATCCCAGCACGGGAGGCCGAGGCAGTCAGGCGGGAGTACAAGGTCATCCGTTCCCAGCTACCTAACTGGCCGCGAGGGCAGCTGGGCTGTAAGACCCTGTCCCCCAAAAGACGGTGGAGGGTTGGCCGCAGCCCGTGTCTTGGGGACCCCAGGGCCTGTGTGTGCACAGCGCACAGGAGGCCGGGAGGGGGCGCAGGTGGCCCGAGTGGACGCGGAGACTCGCGTGACCACACGGCAGCCTCGCCGCGGCCTCACTCCGTAGCCCAGATTGGCCTGGAGCTCCTGCCTCGGCTTTCTGAGCCGCAGAGCTGGCGAGAATTGGGCAGCTTAGGGCGTGGGTGGCTCTGCGGATCCCGGCGGGTGCGCGGGGCTCAGCCGGCCGCCAGGCCGCGCCGCCCGGGTCTCTGCGCGTGCGCGCTCTTAGCGCGGGCCCACCTGCGCGCCCGCCATCGCCGCTTTAAGACGCGCGGGAGCGCGCGCGGCGGCGGGGCTGCGCTTCCCGGAACAGCCCGCGGAGGGCAGCGGCGAGAACCCACCCGCGGCCGCAGCTCCCGCGCGCACACGCCGCGGGGCGCGATGGCCACGCGCGCCTGACAGGTGCGGAGCATGTACGGCAGGGCGGGCAAGGGCTGCGCGCCCTCGGACGGCCAAGCGCGCGAGAAGTGAGTGCGGCCGGTGCACGGCGCGTGGTCACGCGAGCCCGGAGGGGCGTGGGAATTCGGGGGACACGCGGGATCAGGCGACTGGGGGGGCCCACGAGGGCGGAAGAGTGCGAGGTGTCATGGGGGACCCGTGGGGTCGCGCAGGACAGAATGGGAAGATATTTGAGGCCCGCAAGTTCCAGGAGATCCACAGTCACGTCAGATGCAGAGGCTTGGGGAGACCCAAGAGGGGACTGAGCTCTCAGAAGACTTGAGGGACCCAAGATCAAGGGGTCACGCAAGACCTGACTGAGCTGCTGGGGCCGTGGAACACGTGATGGGTTCGCGGGAGAGCAGAGGGTGCAGGATTTGAGGGGTCACGGGACACTCGGGGCTCCTGCAGCTAACATCAGGCGGTACTGGAGGCCTGGATGGTTCCGCGGACCTGGCAGGCGTGAAGTTTGAGGTGGAATGTGAGACACGTGAGGCTCAAGGGCAGTCACAGATCTGAGAACCCATGATCCTGGGTCAGTCGTGAGTGGGTTCCAAAGCACGGGATGTGAAAGGGGAGGCGTGGAATTGGTTGAGACCCAAGCGTCTCTTGTTGTTTAGGGGACCCTGAGATCTCCATATTTGCCGCAATATGTGTGACGGGAACTGGACTGTGGCGTCGGGAGTCTTGCGTGGATGAGCTTGTGGGTGAACTTTAGGGGGAAACGCTAAAGAAGGTGGGGTTTGGACCCTGTGACCCCATGAGCAGGTCTGTGCGCATGACTTCTTGTGGGCAAGAGCTGTGTTGGTTCCCTGTGCTCCGAACTGGAGGTACGGGGTGAGTCACCCCCGTGGCCAGGCAGTGGTACCCCAGCTTCTAGTGAAAACCTAGCTGACTCCCCCTGCCTTCCCTGCCTGTACAGGGCAGTGGGTGGAGATGGGGCATTTGAAGGGCTCTGGGAGCCTGCTTGCCTACCACGGCCAGGTGGGCGTAGTGCCCCCAGTGTGGGACAGGCTATCCTTGCACGGAGGAGCCTGGGTCACCAGGGACACCCCTTAGGCCTCCCGGGCTGTGCTGCACCAGCCACATGCGGCCTCATTTGCAGGCAGAGAGTTCAAAGACCCACCCTGACATAGGCTGCTGCCCATGTGGGAAGTGGGGTTGTCTGATTTAGGTACCCTAAGCCTGGTGAGGCCCAGCAGTCAGAATGGTTCATATACATGGGCAGCAGACCAGTACTAGGCTGGGACATGGGGATTGACTGGGAGGAGACTGGGACCTGGTCACACTGTGAGCCTGTGGGATGTCCGGGGACCTCAAGGTAGGCTGAGAGGGGATCAGGATGTTAGAATGAGGGAGGGGATTACAGGGTGCCAGTGGGCTTGGCTTGTGCAAAGGCCCTGTGGTGGGAGCAGGTGTACGGGGTGTGTAGAGGCTCCTATTGGAAAAAAGTCTCCCGTGAGAGGCCGAGGCAGGAGTGTCTCCCCATTCAAGTCTCGCTACTTGGAGAGACCCTGTTGCAAAAACCAGAAAGGCTGTAGGGCTTGTAGAGAGCCGGGAAAGAGGCCAGGCAGACCCGTGTAGAGCAGTGGGCTGCCCAGACAAGGCTGTGAGCCACGGCTCTGCCCCCATCGCTGTGTGTGGGATGGATCTGTGGCCCTTTCCCATGATCACCTCTCCCAGGTGTGACCAGCAGGGGTGCTGGGATGGGGCAGGCAGGACTGAGGACACCTGGAAATGCCCGGGGTCTGCTGTGTCCACGGCACACAGTCCTTGCGCAGACACTGGGTAGGAAGGGCTGGAGATGAAGGAAGTACCAGATGGTTGCTGTGCCCTGTAGACCAAGACCCTGGGTGACTCGGCCGTGGAGCCTCCCCACAAACCTCACTGCCATTTGGGTTAGCCTTTGGGGGTCTCTGGAAAGACTCACAAAAGGCCATAGATAGGGCCCTCACTCCAGTGGCCTGTCACTGGCTGGCCACTTCTGGTTCCAGCCTTAGTTTCCTCTTCTGAGAAGTGGGGTGTGGGATCTCCCCACCGACATCCTTGGCCCTTGCTGGGCGACATGCCACCTGTGAGCTGTTGATTGGGTTGTGGAGACCCTTCCCTGAACTGGTCATTATGAGGGTCCGAGTGGGCCTCATACAAGCAGGGCCGTGTGGGCGCTTGCTGTGGGCGTGGATCCACCTGGTGCTGCTCAGCTGGTGAGACCCTGAGTAGTGGCCTCCCCTGGGTACTGGTAACAAGACCCTTAGGGCCCATTCATGGGGTGGGGGACCCTGGGTGGCTGGGGCAGGACCTGGTGACAGGTAGGCAGTGGCCTCTGAGGGGTGCTGGTAGGGTGGTCTTTACAGCAGTTCCCCATAATGGTGGTGATGGTACAGCCCGTGGGCGCGAACACAAAGTGGCCTGTGCTGTACAGCCCTGTGGCTCTGGGGCGCTCTGTGCTCAAAGTGACCAGGTTCTCCCAGCAGGAAGGGCTCTGAGCTACATCCTTTTCCTGGATGCCCACGGCTCCTCACCCACCTGCTTTCTGCCACAGGGAGACTGGGGGCTCCTCGGGGCTGAGCTGGCCCAGAATGGGGAGCCTGTGATTGGTCTCAGGGCTCCTCTCCGGGCGTCCCTGTCTCCCATCCCCCGCCAGCAGAGACAAGTGTCACATGGTCCTAAGTGTACCAACTGGGGTTGTGGGGCTGAGGCGGGCAGGTGGGACAGGAACTCCTCTGAGCAGTGACATTACTGTCTAGGGGAGGTACGGCCTGGGCAAAAGCCCTGGGGTGGGAAATGAGTGGGCAGAGTTGGGGGTTCACATTCCTCCCTCAGCCACCCCAGGGGGCCTGGAACAATCAGGGGGGCCACTTCACCTTCCCAGATGGAGGCACACAAGGATGTCTGTCTTGGGGACACCCCACTACGAGTCCGGCTGCTGCTCCAACAGTAGCTGGCACAGCCCGCATGTATGAGCTGTGGATACAGCCTTTGTCTTGGGCCAGCTGCCTGCCCCGACTCCAGCACTGGCTGCCTGTTGTCGCCTGTCCTTAGCCCTTCCCAGGGCCTGTTCACTTGTTCCCCTGTTGAAACACAGCTCTGGGAGGACAGCCACTATGCCACTGCACAGGAGCCATGTGGGTGGGGGTGAGTGAATGGATAGGTGGATGGGTGGGTGGGTGGATGAGTGGATGGGTGGATGGATGGATGAGGGTGGATGGGTAGGTGGGTGGGTGGATGGATGAGGGTGGATGGGTGGATGGATGAGGGTGATGGATGGGTGGGTGGATGGACAGGTAGATGGGTGGGTGGGTGGATGGATGGGTGGATGGGTGGGTGGATGGGTGGGTGGATGGGTAGATGGATGGGTAGATGGATGGGTGGATGGATGGATGGGTGGAATGGATGGATGAAGGTGGATGGGTGGGTGGATGGATGGGTGGGTGGATGGGTAGATGGATGGATGGGTGGGTGAATGGGTAGATGGATGGATGGGTGGGTGGATGGGTAGATGGATGGATGGATGGGTGGGTGGATGGATGGGTGGGTGGATGGGTAGGTGGATGGATGGGTGGGTGGATGGGTAGGTGGATGGATGGGTGGGTGGATGGGTAGATGGATGGATGGATGGGTGGATGGATGGATGGGTGGAATGGATGGATGAAGGTGGATGGGTGGGTGGATGGGTAGATGGATGGATGGGTGGGTGGATGGGTAGATGGGTGGAATGGATGGATGAAGGTGGATGGGTGGGTGGATGGGTAGGTGGAGGGATGGGTGGGTAGCTGGTGGGTGGGTGGGTGGATGGATGGAAGGGTGGGTGGATGGGTAGATGGATGGATGGGTGGGTAGCTGGTGGGTGGGTGGGTGGATGAAGGAAGTTGACCTGTGACAAGGGCACAGCTTTGAGGGTTGGGCTGGGGTGAAGGCCCCCACATTCTTTCTCAAGTCTGACCTGGAACAGAAAGGCTAGGAACTGGGCAGAAAGAGGGCAGGGAGGCATTCTGGGATGTGAGGTGGATGGGAGAAGTTCAGGGAGGGGAGACCTGGGTATGGCAGGTTATTTTAGCCAGGGAGAGTGGGTACAGGACAGCTGGTACATACATCTGGATCGCGGTAGGCCTGCTTCCCTGGCCCTCAGAAAGTCCCTCCACGTACATCCCGCCCTGGGGTGGAGTGGCGTGGAGCAGCGGAGGGCAGAACTGTGAGCGGGGCCAGTGCTTTCTGAGTGCGTGACCCTGGAGGTGGGGTGTTCCTGTGGAGGAGGCCTCTATATGTACCGGACGACCTGGACCATTATGGTCCTAGCAGCCTGGAAAGACATCGGTGTCAGGACAGTGGTCGTCCAGGGGTGGGTATGTGGCCTGCTTGGCACTGCCTCCCCGGCCTCAGCTCTTCCCACCTGCCCAGGGGTACCGTGACAGCCTCCTTGGAGCAACCTCCACAGAAAGTTTCTGCGGCATGACTGGACAGGTTGGGAGGGGCCTGTTGGTATGGTGCTGACCAGGGGTTGAGGAGGCTATCTTCTGTGATCAGTGGGAGGGCTTGGTAGCGCTCAGTGGATGAGATAAAGGGCGTATGCCCCGATCTCATCCGGGCAGGCCTCCGTGGGTACCCCCAGGCTGAACCCACGCACTGACCTGCCTGCAGGCTCGCACTGTATGTGTATGAGTACCTACTGCACGTGGGCGCACAGAAGTCTGCACAGACCTTTCTGTCTGAGGTGAGTTGGCACCTGTCCCTCAGCCAGGCCCCCCTGTGTGGTCAACCCCCACGCTGCCCTGGGTTATCCCACTTGTTCCTCGTGGGGTCCCCGGGTGGACAGAGAGTCGGGCCAGGTGCCCACACACACACCCTTCTCTCCATAGATCCGCTGGGAGAAGAACATCACACTGGGCGAGCCCCCTGGCTTCCTTCATTCCTGGTGGTGGTGTGTGCCAGGCTGTGGGGGCTGTGGGCGGGGACTTTCAGGAAGGGTGGGGTCAACATCTCTCTCTGTCCTCCCTTCTCCAGTGTCTTCTGGGATCTGTACTGTGCAGCACCAGACCGGAGAGAGGCCTACGAGCACTCCAGTGAGGCCAAAGTCTTCCAGGACTATGTGAGTTTCCGAGATTCTGGGCTCTGAACCACTGCTTTCATTTTTATTTTTTTGAGACAGTTTCACTATGTATCCCTGGCTGGCCTGGAACTCACTATGTAGACCAGGCTGGCCCCAAACTCACAAAGGTCCACCTGCCTTTGTCTCCTGGGTGCTGGGATAAAGGCTTGATCTGGACCATTTCTGAGGGTCCCTACACTGCCATCCAGGGACTCTCAGATGAAAGAAGCCACTTCCCCTGCAGCCACGCCCCGCTGTGCTGCCAGGGTGCAGAAGGACCCTCTCCACCCCACCCCGTCTCCCCCAGCCCAGTCTGTGAGCGTTCCAAGGCGGAGCCCAGGCCTGCTGGCACGACCTGTGCACCCTAGAAGCCATCAGACTCGGAACTGCCCAGAGCAGGGCCCTGCAGCTCACAGGCCTCAGTTTCCCTTTGCAGGCTGGGTACCAGGCCAGTGTAGCTCAGAGCCTTGGGGCCGCATCTTGTCACTTGGCAGCGGCAGATGGCAGTGGCCCTGGCCTCTTACCCGGCAGGCACACATAGCCCGTGTGATGGTGTGAGGGTGTGCGCCCAGTGCAGTCGCCGCGCGGGCCCCGGCTGGTCCAGGGATCCTACAAGCCCAGGCTCCGTGCCGCCCTGCTGGTTCCCCAGGCGCTGGTTACCATAGCAGCGCGGCTGTCGGGAGGGTGGGGCCGGCGGGCGGGAGCTGGAGCCGGGTGCAGGAGCCTGGAGCTCAGAGCCCCGCCGGTCCTGGCTGCGACCCCGGCGTCTCCAGGAAACAGGAGCGCGCCCTGCCCGTCGTCATGACAACGTGGGCGGGCTCTGGCGCTACTCCGTGAATGATTGACGTGGGGTTCTGGCTTAGGCTGCCTCCCACAGTGCTCTGCCTGCGCCCCTAGTTTTCAGGCTCCAAGGAGTCTGGGACTTGGAGCTGGGAACCCAGAAGGAGTGAGGGAGCGGCTGGGGACAGTGGTTTGGTGGTTGCTTGGGAGTGTGCTTAACCACGGCCCCTTAGCCGTCATTTATCCCCTTGGGGTACATCAGAAGTAGCAGGGACCTATCCTAAGGATAAAGTCAGGCGACAGCCCAACCCCAGGGACAGCACCCTGCACCAGTTGGCTCTGGTGGGAAGGCAGAGAGAGGCAGGGTCAGCAGAGAGGGCTCACTCCGGGGTCCTGAGTTTTGTCCTTTGGTCCATCCCCTCCCCTTCTTGCCTCTTGGTGTCCAAAGGTGAACAGGTTCTGGATTTATAATCCAGCAGCCAGTGCAAGTGGCCTGTTCGCCCATTCCACCAGCGCGGGACACAGATTCACACCCCAGCCTGACCATCCGCGTCATCCCATGGCTGTGTGCCGAGGGGACAGCCCTGGGCGGGAAGTGGTTGGCTCTGACCCTCGCCCCGGTCTCCTATCCTTTCAGAGTGCAGCAGCAGTCCCCAGCCCTGTAATGGGGAGCATGACCCCCAATGATGCAATGGCAGCAGGCCCCATGGCTCCTGGATTTTTTCAGGTACAGCTGTCTGCTCTCCTTTTGGTTCCTACACCCAGGGTAGGGGTAAACCGCAGGCTGGGGTCGAGTGGCAGAGCTGTTTGCAGTGGGTGTGCGCTCTGCCGTGGGTCCTAACTGGATCTGTACCCCTGAAGTATTAGTGTCTGACTGCTGGACCTACAGTTCTACCCAGGGCTCTTTAGGGGTCAGGCTGCAGAAGCCTCCTCACCTTTGCTCTTCTGGGCAAGATAGGCCTCTGTACCCACAGCCCCAGTGACTAGACATGCAGTGTGGCAGGGGCTAGCCCAAACACGCTCATGTACCTCACTCTTGACCACTGCAACGTGGACCGACTGGCTGCAGAGTGTGGTCTGGCTCTGGAACAAGGGACTGGCTAACTTAGAAGCTCCGAGTCTGAGGGTCAGGCCAGTAACAAAGGGCAGCTGTAGAGGAAGTGGCTAGGTGGGGGTGCTGATTCCAGACCCACCTTTTCCAGCCCTTCATGTCACCGCGGTTCCCAGGGGGCGCCCGGCTCACCCTAAGGATGCCAGGCCAGGTGAGAGAGGACCCGGTGTGTGTGGGATCAGTAGCCCAACCAGGGTGAGGACCCCAACTCAGTACTGTGCTCCCTTCTGCAGCCTCCCGTGGGCCTCCCTGGCTCTCAGCCTCTGGCCCCTGGCAACATGGATCCCTCCCCACGTGTGCAGGGTGAGTGGGATGCTCAGCTGCTGCCCCGAGGGACCCTGCCTGGAACCCGGCCTTGTTATGTTCACACCAGGGGGCTAGGTCTGAATCTCCTCCCTTACATCTTCATCCAGGGCACCCCAGCCTGGGAGGCCCGATGCAAAGGGTCACAGCTCCTCGGGGCATGCCCAGCGTTGGGCCCCAGGTAAAGGGTAGTGCAGGCTAGTGGGAGGCAGAGGGGCTGGGCCCTGGGTTGTCCCTGATGTCACCTTTGCCTCCACAGGGCTATGGAGCAGGCATGCGGCCCCCACCCAGCTCTCTTGCCACCAGCCAGGGTCTGCCACCCATGAACATGTAAGCCTCGTATGTGTCCCCCCCAACTTGTGGTGACCCAGCTCCCTGTCCTCACTGCTGGAGCTGGCTGTGCATTCCTAGACAACCTGGGTATTGCTTATTCTGTTTGCTGGGGAAACTGGGGACCAAAGTTCCACTTCAGCAAATGGCTTTGAATCTGAGCTTGGGGAGAGTCTTGGGCCTCATCAGGGGAGTGCAGCTGGTGGGTCCAGGTGTGCTCGGAGCAGGCAGACAGTGGGTACCTGGTCTGCTCCAGCACCACTGCCATCTCTTCCAGGGGTCCGGGCGTGCGTGGCCCGTGGACCAGCCCCAGTGGCAACTCGGTGAGTGTCAGGCAGGGTGGGCTGGGAAGGGGTGGGAGGTGGGCTGCCTGCTCCTGATGGCTCATGGCCGCCCCTCTCTGTTCTCAGATCCCCTATTCCTCCTCATCTCCGGGTAGCTACACGGTGAGTTCTTGCGACGTGGGCGACAGAGCCCCGCAGGGGACGAGGGGTGCAGGCCAGCAAGGGGCCGGCCTCACCTTTTCTGTGTCTCGGTGCAGGGACCCTCAGGAGGAGGCGGGCCCCCAGGAACACCCATTATGCCCAGCCCTGGAGGTAGGGTGCACCCGTAGTGGGGCGGGCTGGAGTGTCGGGGTCCCCCTTCCACGTTCCCACCCACGCAGCCTCCGTTGCTCCCCAGACTCCAACTCCAGCGAGACCATGTTCAACATCATGCACCCGATCGGGCCGGGCGCCGGCAGGGCTAACGTGAGTGGGGGCCGGGACGCCTCGCCCGGCCGGGACCCGGCGGGGGGCGGCCGGCCCGAGCCCCACGCTGCCCTGTGCCCGCAGTTTCCACTAGGCCCCGGCCCGGAGGGTCCGATGGCCGCCATGGGCGCCATGGAGCCGCACCACGTGAACGGATCCCTGGGTGAGTGGCGGGTCGCGTTCGCGGGAAGTGTGCCACCTGGCGGCCAGAACACCTACATGGCATTGCCCCGAACCGGGGCCGGGGCCGGGCCCAGGTCCCCAGACCCCAGCACCACCCGCACCAGCAAACACCTCCACCTGGTTGCCGGGAGTCCTCTGTCCCCAGCTCCATCCAAGGGTCGCCCCTGACCCCGAGCGCGGGGTCCCCTGGGCAGCACGTGAGCCTTGTCTCGCTCTGCAGGCTCCGGCGACATGGACGGGCTGCCAAAGGTGAGGTGGCCGGCCGCGCTCGGTGGGGCGGGCACGGGCGTCCGGGACGTGGACCTCGCTGACCACGACCACCCCCAGAGCTCCCCCGGCGCCATGGGCGGCCTGAGCAACGCCCCGGGGACCCCCCGCGATGATGGCGAGATGGTGGCGGCCTCTGGGACCTTCCTGCACCCGTTCCCGAGCGAAAGTGTAAGCGCCTGCGTCGACTCCCCACCCAAGGCCGCGGCGGGCCGGAGGGGCCTGGCGGGCAGACCCCGGCGGGGCGGCCGCGGGGCCAGAGCAAGACCGTGACCGCGTCGGGCCAGGTGGGGGGGCGGCCGCGGTATCTTCCCCTCCCTGCCCAGTCATCCCTCCCGTGTCTCTCCGGTGTCCCCGGGAGGGCGGGCCCCAGCCTCGGCCGGAGCTGAGCCCGGCCCGCGCGCCGCTCTCTCTTCGCAGTACTCCCCGGGTATGACCATGAGTGTGTGACCGCCCGGCCTGCGCCCAGTGTCCCGCTGGCGAGGCCCCGGGTTGCGCCTCTGCCACCCGGACTCCTGGGCAGCGCAGCCTGGACGGCCGGCAGGGCCCGCACCAAGGACTCTCATTTTCTAAAACAAAACCAAACAAAGGACCTCAGAGACGTTCTTTGCATGCGGTCCTCCTGCCTGTGTGCTGTTTCAGGCTCCCCGGGGCAGAGGTGCTGCCAATAAACACCAGTTTTGGCTTTTTGGTATTAATGGTGTCTGACTCCCTCACCTGACCTACGGCAGCGGCCTCATTCCCTGCCCGGGACGGGCTGTGTGTCTGCCACCAAGAAGTCACGGGATCCAGGGGTGGTGGCCTGTGCACTGAGGAGTAAAAGGCAGGTAGACCGAACCAGGGCAGTATGGTCTACATAGTGAGATCCTGTAAAAAGCTACCGAGAGAAGCTTGGCTAAGGACCCACTTTATTATCTTTGCTGGGGTCTTGGGAGCAAATGGCAAGAGGGGCTGGGAATAGAAGGGCTGCTGTCTTACGCCGAGGAAACCTCAGGTGCCTGCGTCTGCGCGTGCCCGTTGGCATCGCCTGTGCAGCCATTGGTGGCAGAGGGCGTGGACTCTTTCTTGCAAGACAGCAGGCTGGTGGCCATTACCACCCCACCATGCTTGATGCTTCGGCGCTCCATCTTGTGTTCTAGGAGCATGTGGTTCTGGGGCGGGAGGCCCACACAGGCCCTGTGGGACAGTGCAGGCTCAGGAAGGCCACCCTGGGGACTGTCCTCCCTGTCCTGTGTGTCCAATATTCCCCAACTCGCACCTGAGAATGTTCTCGATACAGCTACGCTGGCGGAAGAGCGAGTTCACCACCGGACTTCCTGGGGGAACTAGCGGAGCCTTAAAGAGGAAGCTGAGCAGTGACAGCACTGGGTGGAAGCCCTGTGGCTCGGGGTCAGCGTCGGTGCAGAAGCTCACGCGCTGGCACAGCTCAGTAAGCAGCACCAGGTCCAGCATGATGGGAGCAGCTAAGAGGGAGTCCTGGAGGGTGCGGGTTAGTGGTGTGGAGTGAGTGTAGTCCATCAGCACCCCACCCCATCCCGGCCTGGGCCTGCCCTTGCACCTCGCACGTGTTGTGCAACACCAGCGTGTTGGTTCCACCGAGCATCAGCTCCGAGGTATACTCATCGAGCGCACGCTTGCTGTCACCCACGTATGGCACGTATTTGATGACCACCTGCGGGACAGATCCGGTCTTACTGCTCTGCTCTGCTCAGCCCACCCTGCCCCCAAGCCTGAAACCCACCCCCCCCACGCACGCAGTGGTCTGGCTCCTCGCCAGGCGCATACAGCACAGGGTTGCTCTGCACCATGTCGTCCACCACGCTGCTTTTGGATACTTCCTTGGAGCGGAACTGCTGTGGTGCAGACAGGTTTTGACCATCGTTGTTGCCCAGGTGGTTGTAGCTCACGATGGACATGGTCTACAGTCAGAGATGCCATGGATGGGGATGTGCTTGGCTCTGCAGCACACGTTCTAGGCCCAGAGTCCCGGCCTACTTCCTGCACCTAATGAAGCCCTTGGATACCTTTAGACCAGAGCCGATGAGAAAGTCAACCAGCACGGACTTGACTTTTGTCTGGCCTGACTTGAAGTCATCCCCACCCACGAACACATGGCGCTGTGACGCCAGCTGGAGGGCACCAGGTACCAGTGTGTTCTGTGGGGACCCGTTGAGGAAGGCACAGCCCTCGAGGATGCTGGCCACAGCGAAGAGTGTGGATGGCGATACCTCCAGGCCAAGCTGCAGGCAGAAAGGGCGGTCATCGTGGGCTCCAAGGGCCTGGCCTAGACGCCACAGCTTGTGGACATGTCCCCACCTGGATGGTGCGCAGCAGGTTCTCAGCCGTGTCATTGAGACCCGGGACCACCTCGCAGAAGCGCTCGGTGTTGGCGGTCCATAGCACGATGACTTTGTCCAACCCAGCGCTGGATCTGAAGTCACGGATGTCTTTTCGGATCTGCTCCAACTAGGTGAGGACGGGGGCAAGTAGGCGATTATCTAAGCCACCTGGTCCAGTTGTACCAATGAGGGCCTGGACTCCGGGATGGGAAACAGGGCAGAAGGGAGTGGCAGATGGCCGTTAACAGGTGACAGGGAGGAGCCGGGGAGGCTGCACCTGCTGTGCTCGCGTGCCAGAGATGAGGTTGTTGGCGCGTGCCGTCTGGTTGGCAGCGATGAACTCGGGGATGTAGACAGAGGGCCGAGGACGCAGGCTCTCCATGTGCGGCCACAGCTGCTCCTGCAGGCCGCAATCCAGGACCTGGGCACGCCGCATCGCCTCGGCCAGGTTCAGCGAGGAAATATCCCAGCCTGGGGTGCGGGGACCCTCACACTGTACCCAGCCCCCAACCTGGTGCCCCCCACGTTCACCCCCACTCCGCCCCTAGTCTTGAAGCTCCGCCCACCGTCAAACACCAGGTCGTTCGGGGCCACCATGGGCAGCAGAGCACTGAAGGGCACGAACACCTCCTGGCCGTCCGCATCCAGACCCAGGCTCACGGTGCCCGCCTGGGTCAGCGAGCCATAGTAGTTAGCCTCCTAGGGAGAGGCAGGCAGGGCGGGGCGCGGGGTCACTCAAACTCCGCCCTGGCCCGAAGCCCCGCCGCGCCGAGCTCAGTTCCGGGATCCAGGCCTCCTCGGAAACGCAAAACACCGTTCTTCACGCCCCCTCCCTGCCAGGCTCGGAATCTCAGGCCGCTGGCCCAGCATACACTTGGCTCTGTCCTGGATACTGCGGCGTCTTAAGCTCTGCCCCCCCGCGTCCACAAGCCACTGCCCGCAGCCCCTGCCGCGCCTCGTAAACCCCGCCCCTCTAGGCTCCGCCCAATCCGCGTGGGCCCCGTCCCCGGCTCCTCCACGCAGTCCCCGCCCCCACCTTGCGGCCGGTGCGCGTGGGCCAGGTCAGGCGTAGCCGGTTGGCCAGCACCGCGGCGGTAAGCGTGGAGCCGTTGTTCCCGCCCCAGCCCACGAGCATGACCCCGAGCCGGGGCACCTGCCGGGCGGTCCGGAAGGTGAAGCGCGTGGCCGTGGGCTGCACCTAGGAGCGGGTGCGGAGTGAGTTCCGGGCCTTCGGGGCTCCTCGTCCCCAAGCCGCCCGCAGCCCCAGCGCACCCGCAGCACGCCGCCCTCGCGGCTGACGCGGGTCGTCCGGTACTCGTAATGCGCCTCGATGGCCTCGGGGCTGTAGACTACGTCCGGGCTGTCCACCACGATCTCGGCGGGCTCCATCGCGACGAGCTGCGGGGTAGGGCGAGGGTGAGCAGGGAACCGAAGCCGCCGGGCCCGGGGGAGCCGGCTCTCCACCCCAGGACTGTACTTACCCGCTCCGAATCAGTTCGGACGGCGGCAGCGGGCGGCGCGTTCTCGAAGAAAAAAGCTCAGGCCACGCCCCGGATACGCCCCCTCGGCGGGGGCGGGGCGCGCGACCCGGGGTTCGAGGCCCACCCAGACCCCAGGCGGCCGGAAACCGCTTGGGCCGTGCGTATTGGTTCACTCCCCATTCCGGTTACCAAGGATCATGCAACAGCCAATGAGCAACGGCCACCGTCCAGGGGGGCGGGTCGGCTGGGGAGGAGGGCCTGGGTTGGGCGGGGGTCTCTGGTTGTGATAAGGCAGGGAACCAGATCTATGATGCCCTATGTCCACAAGGGGTTCCCAAGCTAGGGAGCGGCGCTACGCACGCGCTTGTCCTATTTCTGGGCCTCATTCCACACCAGTCTGTGCTCTAGAGAGATCCAGTACGTGGACCTGCGTGGCCTAGGATCCCTGGCTCGGGGACGGTGGGAGGTTCTCTAGGGCGAGGGGAGGGGACGCGATGGCCAGGCCTTTGCAGCCCGCGCTCAGCTGCGATAAGGAGCGTGGGAACCCAGCGGGCAGGCGGGGGAGGCTCCCCCAGGAACTTTCCAAAACAAGCAGCCTCCTAGCGGAAACTTTCCGCCCCTGGAGCTGGGCCAAAAAGGTGGATGGTCGGGAATATCTGCTGGGAATGGAGAGAGGGGCCTCGTTTTGAGGGCTCCAGGATTTTTTGTTTTAGACCTTATCTTTTACAGGCCCCAGCAAGAAGGGTAGGGGGACTGGGCGCCTCCAGGTGAAGACTTCCAGTCGAGATTCCAAAGGAGGGGGAACTGCTGGAAAGGGTTTTGAGGTATGAAGAGATTTCCGAGGAACGGCGGGGGGAGCCCACTGCATACTCCCTCCTCCCCACAGTTAAGCTGTGGACAGGGACTCATGACCGGAGAGCGAGGCCGAAGTGAACCTGGAAGTGCACTATGAAGATAGCTAGTCTTTTATCTTGGTGGTGTGAGCATCCTCGCACCTGGAGGTGCTGAGACAGGAAGATTTACAAGTTCAAGGCCCATCTCCCTGGTCTGTCTGATGCAGATGAGCCTCAGATTCTAGGGGCCCCATTCCCAGCCCCAAGGAAGGGGTGCTCAGCAAGGGGCTGGAGGGATCCAGACAGACTGGTGCCCCCATCTCCTACATGAGCGTGTCCCTGGGGCTGTGCTTTGTGGAACCCACTCATAAAAACCTCTCCTTACACCTCTAGGTCTTTTTGTGTTGTTCTGTTTTCCTTTAAGATAGGGTCTCCCAGTGTAGCCCAGGCTGTCGTTGAACTTGCAAGGGTTCTCCTGCCATAGCCTTGCCAGTGCAAGGATGGCACATCTCTTGCCACAGAGTGGTCTGGTCTGTGATTTGGTTTTCTCTGTCCACCACATAGGTTCACACTCTGGGGTCTCACCCAGCACCTGCCCTCAGCTGTGTCTCACGTGGGCTGCTGGTGACTTTGATTCTAAGCCCTTTCAACAAACCTACTTGAAGCAGGAATTGGGGAGCTGTGTGTGCTTTGGGGACATTCCACAAGCACTGGAAGGTTACACAGACCCAGACCGAGTGTGTGTGTGTGACAGAGAGGAGGGGTCAGGCCCCTCCCCAGTTTGTGGGAGGGGTGGATGAAGCAGCAGGCTGTTGGGAGCAGTCTCTGGTGAGCTCCAGATTCCCAGGCCTGGACGTTACAGCTGGAAGGTGATGGTGGGAGCTGGGAGCCAGCAAGTGAGGCACAGGGGACTTGGCTCCTGGGGTGGGTGGACTCAAGAACTGGTTCACCGAAGTGGAGGCCCTTTTGACCCAGGTACCCCTGAAAGGGCAGCAGTGGTCAGTACTTGCTTCTGGGAGGTGTGTGGAGATGAGGGCCAGCCCTGGGCTGGGGAAACAGAGATGGAGCAGTGTGGCCAGGCTGTTCCCCCGGGTACACAGTGGCCTGCAGGGTGCCTGACTCTCTTCCGCCCCCTCAGCTGCCTTAGAACTCAGGCCAAAGCCTCGAGGCCAACTGACCCTAGCCCTTCTCTCGCCAGGCTCTTTTTGGGTTTTCCTTTTGAAAACAAACAAGCTCCCATCTTGGTCTTGGGGCAGACTCTGCAGCTGCCTGGAGTGAGGGCTAGTGGTGGCTGTGCCCACTCCTGTCTCCATGGCCTTCTACACCCTGTTATATCAGTGCTGTTTTGCACAGAGGGACCATGATGAGACACCACCATCACCTCTCACTGGGGGTTGGTTTTTTTTTTTTTTTTTTTAAATGGGGTGTCAATATGTGGCCTGGAAATGCTGGGCTCAAGCAATCCTCCAGCTTCAGCTTCCTGTGTCTTTCACTTAGGTCTCTCCACCTGGCCCCATAACCTGCTGGCCTTGGTGCTGTGGGAGACCTTGGTCTTTACATGCCTACACCATGCCATGGCTCACATTATGGCAGCCCTTCTGAGTCTCCAGTCTGTGGACAGGTACTGGCTCAGCCGCCCGCCCCCGGCCCCCCTAATACAAACAAGCCAGCTAGGGCAACGGGGTTCAATTTGGTGAAATTTATTGTAGATTGAAAAAGTCAGCGGTTCACCTGCTTAGTGTACAAAAGGACACGAGATTTTAAGAAAATATCGCAAGGAGACGACGCCTGTCAATGGTAACGTTTTGGCAAAAGTGAAGACTTCTTGTAAACACCAACTCCATGGCTCAAAATAGATTTCTCCACAGTACATTAAAAGGTGGGGAACAGTATTAATAAGTTAGACCATATTTAACCAGCTAGCGCTTATCCGTGGGCCCTGGAGCTCGGCCCTTTCCTTTCCCTTAACTTCATAAATCTCAGGAAGACAGACAAAAAAAAGAAAATAAAAAATAAAAACAAACCAGAAAGGTCAATTCAGCACTGGACCAGTTCCCAGGGTGGGGAGGGTCACCCTGGGCTGCGACCTCCCCTAATACTCAAGGTCACTCAGAGAACAGCACAGTTGTGCTGGACGCACACTGCAGAGCCGGCCTGGGCCCTGCCCCCACTGCCCTAACCGAGGAACAGAACGAGAGCTATTGAAACAAAAGGGCCGTTTTCTCTAGTGGCGGGGTACCCCAGGGGTCCAGAAGGAGAGCTAGGGTTTGGCCGGGTGGGGCTAGACCAGTCAGGCAGGCGCCACTAGGCAGCAGGGTTCTTTGGAAGCCATGGGAGGGGACATCCCCATGGTTTACAAAAGTAGACACATCTGTGTTTGTGTTTCTGCCCTCCCCCGTGGGTGGCGACCCCTGCACACGACCCCAGTACATCCCCAACGAGGCTTCCCTTGGCCCTGAATGCGCAGTTTGGCCCCCATTCTCACAAACACATCCACGCACACCCGCACGCATGCACCCAGGCGCGCAGCAACGTTCCCAGAATTTGGGGGAACGAGACGAGGCACGGTAAAGCAGCAATCGGGGGCCACAGAGCCTGCACCCCAGTTAGGGCAAGCCATTCCCAGGCCCCACCTCCCCCTGAGAGGGAGACCAGCAAGAGCGATCCCAGGAGCCACAAGTGGACGGAGGTCCCGGGTGGGGCCGGCGGCATGGACCGCAGGGCCACAGTGAAATGAGGAGCAGGTGGGGTTGGTTGAGGACCATGTGCTGCTAAAGATCAGGGCTTTGGGCACAGTGCGGAACACCATGGCGACCCCAGCAGCTGAGGATCTGAAACAGCGACAGGCCTGACAGCTCGCTGTGCCAGCCAGAGCCTGCGGTGGGCCTGTGGTGAGGGCCGTGGGTGCCGGGCAGCCGTGCCTCTCCCGGGAGCTTCTGTGACGTAACACTGCGGGAGGCGCCGCCGGCGAGGCACGGTGTAGAAAAGGTACAAAAATAGACAGTCTCTGCAGTGCGGCGAAAAGAAGTTCGTATAAAACTAGAAAAGGCAGGCAAGGCGATCACAGGGAGGGGAGCCTGGGCACCACCTGGTGTCCGCCATCCCTCACCGCTAGAGTCAGGCCTGCAGCTGTCGCTGGTCATACTCGGCGATGAGCCGCTTGATGTGTGCCAGCTTCCGGTGCAGGTACTCACAGCGCCGCTTGTCCCGGCTGTAGTTGGTGTTGGTCTGGAGGGAGGTGAGGAGTGGGCTGAAATGAGACAGCAGCACACAGGGACAGCCCGAACCGGGCCCCTCCAACCCCCTCTGCCTCACATACCTTTTTGATCTTGCGGTATTCCTGTAGGATCTGCCCGCGGGTGGTCTGTGGGGAGAGCAGAGAAATGCAGTCATTGCCACCTGCAGGAGCCCAGGGCTGACCTGTTGCAACGGGCTGACCCCGTGACCAGCCAGATGAAGGCAAGTGCAGATCGGGAAGCGGGTGGCCATCCCGGACGCTGTAAAGTGGTCACACTGTGACACATGGAGGAGAAAGCCCCCAGATGTGCCACAGAGACCCCGTCACTTCTGTAATCCTGACGCCCAGACCCACCCATCAGCTTTTGCAGAGCCTGTGGTGCCCTGCAGGAAGCCCTGGGACCAGGCTCAACTCCCAGCTCTATGGGCAACCTGCTTCTCCTGTCAGCTGAGCCGTACTGAGCCACCCCTCCTGCAGGGCGGTCACCGTCCTTCTGTTCTGCATGCTGGGCATGGGCACAGCGCTCTTAGCTGTACCTGCACTAGGAACTTTTCCTTTGTGGCCTGTGTAGCTGGGCTCAGGAGGCCGGCTGGACCCTGGGAGGACTCAGAGTCACTGTACTCTGGCAGAGCCTACCTCATACTCTTCAGAACCCTGAGTCAACTGCCTGAGCTGGGCGTCGAGCTGTGTGAACCTCCGTGTGATCTGCTCAATGCGTGCATGCAGGTCACGGTACTCGCTGTACTCCGCATTGAAGTCATTCTTGTAGCTCTGACGCTGCTCTGACGAGGAGATGGCCGCATATTTCCTGAGGACAACAGAGATGTTGGGACTTGGGGGCCACATGTGGGTCAGAAGCTCCCAGCTGGTGGGGGATAGCAGGTGGCACACACTGGCCGGTCGGGTTGGCAGTGGGGAGGGTGGGGCCGGCTCACGACTCACAGCAGGTAGTCCGGTGTTTCTGATGTGGATGTGGGGACACTGGACATGGGAACACTGGTGCAGGCTCCATTCAGACCTGTAAAAGCAATGCACCCTTAGTTCTGATCCATCTGTGGGTCCAAACTGCACGCAGTGTCTGTTAAGTATGGGCACTAACAGTGGGGCAGCGTGGAGAGCCGTGTGCCAAGGTGACTTGGCTAGAGAGGAGGCTGCTGTCCATGCGGCAGCCCAGAGATGCACCTCCCAGCGGCATCCCAACAGACTGGCTTGTAGCTGAAGTCCGTAGAACCTGCCCAGTATCTGACAGTGCTAGACATCTGCTACAGGCTGGCACACAGACCTTGGCTATCTGAGTTCTGGCTGCTCAGGCAGGAGGGCAGAATGGTTCATGGCACCAGAGCTACAAGAATGACTTCAATGCCGAATGGTTCATTCACAGAGTGAATCCCAGGCCCTGCTGACTCCGGCCTTCACTGAAGACCCGGCTAACCCCCTGTCCTTTCCATCTGCTCTGCAGGCCCTGCACAAAGCTGCCCTTGCCAAGATACTGTGGAACCAGGAAACGGAGAGGGTGCCCAGGCAGAGCTCTGCTGTCCCAATATTTACTTCACTATTTGTTTTGAGATAAGGATCTCACTGTAGCCTGGGCTATCCTGGAACTCATAATTCTCCTGGCTCAGCCTACTAGGGGGCTTGCAGGACAGTGGGCTCATCACTTCTTCCAGTAGTTCCAGCAAGTGTGAGAGCTTCAAGGCACCCAAATCCTTGTTCTTAGCCCACAGCGCTTCCTGCCCACCAGCCAAGAGCCACTGCAGTACAAACTTCGCATAGGGGCCAGATCCCAGTAAGGAAGCACGTTTGGGTAGGCCTCAGGGAACCAGGCAGGGCATAAGGCTGAGACGCCTGTCAAGATAACAGACCCATCTGCCATGTGGGGACCCAGCTCTGCAGGCTGTGGGGCTCAGTGGTGGGCACTTGCTGAGTGTGAAGCCCTGGGTCCATCCCTCACCTTACAAAATAAAAAATGAAAAGGGGAAGGACACACACTGTGAACCAGATGGCTGCAAATGGCTCCACAGAGGCTGGGACCCTGAGCGCACCTAAGGCATCTGTAGATGAGAGTCCTGCCCAGTGTGGGCAGTGGGGGCTCTGCCCCATCTTCTTCCTGCTCAGCCACTGTCACCCCTGTCACCCTGCCTATGCATGCAGAGCCAAGTGACCACAGATTGGCTTTGACACTTTGCACAGAGTTCCCTCTCATAAGCCATCTGTGCCCATATCTTGGTCACAGAGAGGCATGTGCCTGTGTCTGGGTTCTGGGTTTATTTCTGATCTGGGGGGCTATGCCTGCTCTTAAGATGGGCATGTCCCTGGGTCCCTGCCCCTCTCAACTGTTTCTTCTCACGGGAAGAGTCCATTCAACAGGTGTCTGGTGCCAAGGCTTTCTCAAAAACAGCAGTTGGCTGGTGTAATCAGTCTGCAGGGCATCCCAGCTAGAGGGCACACAGTAGCCATAGAAGCCACCAAGGGTCTTGAAGCTGCCTCCTCTGGGTCACCTTTAAAGTGGCTGAGGGGTTCCTGAGGCTACACCCAGCAGGTACGTGTGCAACAGGTACTGATGGCTTGGAGCTAATGGAGTAACCGTCATGACCAGCATGGGGCCCGCGACACTGCATTCCCGCCACGTGTGAGCCCGAGCAAAGTGGCTGCTAGGTGCTGGGCCACAGGTACCTGCTGGTCTAACCCTTGAAAGATCTTCAGGGGCAGGATGACATGCTAATGTGGACACCAGGGACCTGGAGGTGAGTCCCTGGACAGGCCAGGCCACTGTGTCCACACTCAGCTCTGGCTCTGTGGACACCCGTAGCTCTGTTCACTCCCTGGCTTACCCCGTGCTTTTCCTATGTGCCCTGTGCCTCCCCTATCCAGGCCCACGGGGTTTTGGGACAACCCTGTGCACATGTCACCAACCTGTAGCAGAGCAGCCTCAGAGCCCCTCATTCTGCGTGCGTGTGTGCATGCTGTTGCTGAGGACAAGGCGGTCCCATCGGGCTGCTGAGCCTCCCCAGCTGAGCAGGAACTGCCTCTGGCTCAATGAGGTTGCAGGCAGAATAGCCTTTTTTGGGGACAGTGGATCAACGTGTACCAAAGCCTGGGGACCCTGTCTGGAAGCAGACGATGACCACACGGATATGGCAGCTGGGCTAAAGCGAGGTGGCCAGCTTGATGCCTCTACATGGGCTACCCAACATTGCTCGTCACTTCATGCTACTTAATGTAGGTGAACGTAAGGGCCACAGCTGCCTGGATGCTGGGCTCCTGGGGTTGTGACCTCAGGTCTGGCACACTGCTCCCAGGTGCTGCCTGCTGCTCTCCTAGACTGTCCTCCAAGCTGGACCAGCAGCTGAACAAGGGCTTCCTGCTGCTTCTACCTTGCTTCCCACTCTTCAAGGCAGCCTTTGTTTCCACGGACTGCATGAACCCTTCTGTGCCCTGGCCTCCCCTCCCCCACCCACTTCTGCCCTCTCGGCCCAGGTGTATCCCAGTGCCCTCAGAAAGCGCTCCTCCCCGTGTAAGTCACCTCTTCCTGGGTGCCTGAACCCCGACCTTGACCACCAGGCAGGCTCATGGTGGGCCATAAGTTGCAGCTGGCCTCCAGACAACTGGGTGGTAGGCCACGGTATGAGACATTAAGGCCACCAGCCTGAAGTGCAGGTAGGGCTGGGGCTCAAGACCCCAGCAGCCTTCAGCACTTACCTGGGGCATCTGGGGGTGGCACAAGAGTGGCAGATACATCAGGTTTGGGGGCACAGGGCCTGTCCTCCAGTGGCCTCTCCTTGTCTTTGTGTTTCTTGGACTTCTTCTTGGGCCGGCTATGTGAGGAGCCGGTGGGCCGGTCAGGCTGTGTGAAGTCCGTCAGCAGGGGCAGGCCAAGATGCGGAGCTGGGGTTGGCTCCCGGCGCCTGTAGTCCTGACCACTGTGGCCCAGGTCGTTGCTGACGTCGGCCAACGGGTCGTGGGTCCGTGGGAGTTCTAGTCTTGGGGGCTCTAGCCGTGGGGGCTGGTGGCTGGAGCTGAGGCTATCTGTCGTGGTGGGCCCTGTGGCAGGCAGCAGGGTCTCTCGGCCATTGGGGGCGCCCAGTTTGCCGTTGAGAGTGGGCTGGGTTCTCTGGGTGAAATGTGATATCCGGGGCTTCTTGCTGGCCAGGGGGTCAACGAAGTCAGCAGGCTGTGGCCGTTTCTGTGAGGTGATGGGGAGCAGGCTGAGTAGAGGAGCTTGTGGGAAGCAATGGCTGCCTGCAGAGCCTGCTCTGGCCACATGAAGCACCCTGTGCGGAAGCTGGGATGCCTATGGAGTCCCTCCACACTGGCTGCGACTGGGCAGCGACAGGAGGAGGTGGCCATAGGCAGCCAGTGGCTTCCTGGTTTCCTGGCCGCAGGCGCTGTAAAGAGAAGCAGGGAGGCGCGGGCACCGGACCACCCCAGGGAGAGGGCCCGCCCCCACGGTCCCAAGTGGATTACCTGAGAGGGCGAGGCCGAGCGCCCAAGCTCGCAGGGTGGGCTAGAGGCAGCGGGGTCTGTGGTGACACCCTGTGGCTGACACAGCTTCCTGTGGAGGAAACTCCAAGTTAGAGGCCCTGCAGCAGACACCCTCCAGGCCCCGGCTGGCTGACTGGCTGGCTGAGAGGGGTCAGTTCCCTGAACCGGAACTGAGCTTTGTGCAGGGAGATGCCGAACACAGCCCACTGCGGCATTTGAGGAGGCTCTTGCTCTGGGTTGCTGAGATGTGGGCAGTCAGGGTACTCTGGTGTGCAGCATTATGGAGGCAAAATCTTACTCCTTTTGTTTAGGGACGAGGCCTTCAGACCAGTCAGAAAGCCACGAGTATGGGGCTGACACAGGGAAATGGAGGCCAGAAAGCTCACTGACACATCCAGAACCCAGCCAGCACAAAGGTCCTTGTGTGTCGATTTGGCTTTGTGTGTGCAGCCCTCTTGGGCATTGAGGATGCCATCCTTGCCCCTATTCTGATCAGCATTCAGCATGTGGGAAGTGGCTCAGAATGAGGGTGCTGGCAGCTGGCCTACGGTGAGCATGCTGGGGCCCCTGAAGACACCCAGCACTGACTGACACAGACCAGCGAGCAGACCCAGTGCTCTCAGGTCTGTGTGGAACAGAGTTCAGGGGGACAGGTTGGCTATGGCCCTCACCACTCCCAGGACTTGGGTACAGGCAACTCCTGACAATTGAGCACATGGCTCTCAGCCCAGTATGAAGGGGAGACGGCACAAAGGCAGGAAAAGGGTCAAGAACTCAAGGCCTGTACAATGTATGTATATAGGACCCCGACTCCAAAACCAAACAAAAACTGGGCCCTTTGCCTGAAAATATGTGACAGATGGTAAGTGTTGTGTACCCTCTGGCTTCTCTAAACACTCACAGTCCCAGGCTCTAGCCACCCAGGGTGGGTTAAAGGGCCAGACCTACACCTCGGAGCAGCATGGAGTCAGGCTATCTTAATCGATAGCAAACTTGCAGTAAGAAATTACTTAAGGACCAATTAGCTGGGCTGCCGCTCCCGATGGCCCCTAACCCTGGGGAAGCGTTTAGTTAACGTGCCTACTCTCCTAGAAGTCTGCCTGGTGGCACTCTGCCAGCCCCCAGAGGTTCAGCAGGAGCTCTGGGGATAGGAATGAGCCCCTGGCTGAGAGGCCTTACAGGAAGTTGGGCACTGCTGTGAGCCATCACCGAAGCTTTTTGTTCAAGGGCTCTGAGACTGGGGCTGGGACCGGGCAATGGGAGTGCTGGGGCTGGAGGCACCTCACCTCACGAGCACTCGCTTCAGCAACTGCTGGTCACCCTCCGAGTAGCCTGGCCAGTCCTTCTGTATGTCCTTATACATGCAGTCCCTCAGTGTGCACGTGCTGTCCTTGGCGTTCACACTGGCCACCTGCAAGACAAGCCAGCTGTCATCATGGCAAGGGTACGGTGGTACTACACAGCAAGAGTCTCTTGCCTGTGACCCCTAGATCACACTGGAGATCCAGTCTTAACAGATCTACCCACGTGCCTGTAGTCCCTCACCAGTCCCTATCCTTATCAGATAGCCTGACCGGGCCACCAGCCTCTCCTCTCTGTCCTCACAAAACCATTTCATATGCAGAGATGTCAGCTGAGGCCGAGAGTGTCTCATCAGAGGGGTTTGTGCCAGCCTCACCTGTTGCCAGTGTGGGGGATATGCTTGCAGCAGCCACCCATCCCATGCTCAGACCACAGCCTACAGGGTTCCAAGTCCTGCTGCCCTTCACAGGGAACCAGTTTTATTTGTCTGGACTTAGTACTGCAGCCTAGGGTGGTCTAGCGCTCAAGGTCCTCCCATCTCAGTGTCACAGCTGTGCCACCACGTCAGGCTCACAGAGCATTTGATTGGCTGAGTACTATTCTAGCTGCTGATGGCACCAGACTAGAACAGTCTTGATGCAGCTCTGCTGGTACCTCCTCAGCGGGGGCAGACGTCCAGATGTCCCTGTGAACTTTTCTATACCAGAAAGGTTCTGAACAATTTTGTGGCTCTTCACAGTTTGGAAAACGTTACCTACTTACTGCCAACATCCCACCAGTGGACAAGGTGACAGCACTGCTGGCCCAGAGAGCCCACACTCAGACCCCCTACCAATGCTAGAGGCATTTCCACAAGGGGAGTACAGGCCACCAGAGACCATGGTTCTCCACTGCAGGTCCTTGGGGTCTCTGGTGACCTGCAGAGACTGAAAGGTGAGGTAACCCCCAAGATAGGCTCCTTTCTCAGAGGATACATAGCAAATGCAGAGTACCAGCAGGGCAAGGCTGGGCAGGGCCAGACCAAGAGGTGTTGAGCCATCCAAGGCCTAGCATAGGCTGGCCAACTGGGCACCTGAGAACCCACAAAGTGCCCATAGCCCCCTCCCTGTTCAGCCTCAGGGCGCTGCAGCCATGCCTTCCTCCACGGCCCAAAGTCTCAGGCTGACTGAGGTCTGAGACACTCAGAAACCAGCGTCCGCTAGGGTCTCTCCTGCTTCCAGAGATGTCTATGAGAACCCTGACGTTCTATTGTCCCCCACTGAGACACAGGAGGCCGGATGCCACCTGAATGCTAAGTCCTTTCGGTTTTTTACTTGTTATTGGATGAGGGTCATGTGTATTGTAATACACATGTGGAACTTGGTGGACAACTTTGTGAAGTGGGCTCTCTTTCCATCGTTATATGGTTTCTGAGGATTGAACTTGGGGCAACAGGTTTGCATTGTTGGGTGGCATCGTCCCTGCTGAGCCATCTCATGGTCCTGTGGCTGGTGTCTTCAGCCAGCAGGTGGTGCCAAAGCCTTAGGTGCTCTCATCGGTGGGGTGTTAGGGTTAGGGTTAGCCTGATGGTGTCCCTGTGGACACATTTCCCTGAAGGCCTGGAGTTCCACTCTGTGCAGCACAGGGCCACACCCAGTCACAGACAGAAGCTCAAAGCCGGTCTCCCACCTGGTGGATGGCGCAGAGCTAGGACCCATGGAGACCGGCTGCCTACCAAGCCTGTGCTCTGACTCCATGTACTCAGGGACTACCTGTCACAGGCCCTGCGGGGCGCCAAGGACTGCGCACAGCCCCAGTGTGCCCCGGCTCAGGAGGCCAGGCCTTAAGCCACTGTGAAGCCAGGACACCTGGGGAAGGGAGGGCTTTCTGAGAGTCTCATGCATGTGGGTGGGGCTGCTTGCACCCACCTGCAGTAGCAGGCCGTCCAGGGCCTCCTTATCTTCCTGCGTCAGTCCATCCTTCTGCAGCCGCAGCAGCAGCTCAGCCTTCCGGTAGGGCCTCAGAGCCAGGAGGTGCAGCACCCGATCTCGGAAGGGCCTTTGTGCCACACTGCTGGCCCCACTCCCACCACTCTTCTTGATGGCACTCGCCAGGTTGATGGGGGTTGCCCGCTTTCGGGAAGGCACGGCATCTGTTGCCCCTGGTGCTGGCTTCCGAAACAGAACTTTCTTGCCTGCAATGAGAGTCCAGGTGTCAAGGAAAAGGACATTCAAGTGCCATGCCATGAAGGGTGTCACAGGTTCCATCCTCAATGATGGCAACCAAGGTCTGAGTCGTGGCAGAGTAAGAATCAGATAATTCTGGCCCAGCCCAGACCCGGGAGCCCAGATACCGGCTGAGAGCTGATACCAGCTAACCCTCCAGCCCTGCAAGGCCTGGGGACTAGGAGAACCCACCCAGGACCTCCGCAGCCCTGACTGAAAGGTGCAGGTGCCCTGTAGCCGCACCCATGGCCACACGCAGGAAGGCTTTTGCTGGTTTTGAGGCTGAGATGAGTCACGGCGCCAGGGCCTTGCCAACATTCTGCAGAGGCCTGGGTGCCTGTGGCTTCCCAGCACGGCCTCACCTGGTGCTCCTGGCAGATCTGGTGGCAGCCACCTCTTCTAGAACATCCATCAGAAATCCAGTCCAGAGGAAGGCTTCTTCTCAGTCTGACATACTTTTTGTGCACAGGTGCTCACTTGGGAGCCTTCTGCCCTGCTGGCGGCTTCAGGTTTGCAGGCCAGCGTGCACGGGGTACGTGAAGTCAGAGGAAATACTCAAGAGTTGGGGTTTGCATATCCCCAGTTTTGAAGGCTTTGGCATTTTGAATGCTATGTGCCCTAGGCTGGCCTGGAACTCCCCACCCCCTGCATCAGCCTCCCGAGTGCCAAAAGGACGAGTTTGCCTGCCAAGCCTGGCTCAAGCTTACCAGAATGGCAACTGTCTCAGAGGCCAGTGCAGTTCACAACAAGGTATGACAAGATGAGGCTGCTGACCAAGGTGGGAACACAGGACCCACAGATTCATTCACATGTGTGCGTAGCACCTCTGTCCTCAGATAGCACAAGGCTTCGGGACCACAGTCTCCCTGGCCACGAAGTGTAAGCACAGCTCAGGCCTGGGGGGGGGGGTGTGTGTGTGTGTGTGGGTGTGTGTGTGTGTGTGTGTGTGTGTGTGTGTGTGTGTGTGTGTGTGTATATGTATGTGTGTCGTGTCGTGTCCATGCCTGTGTGTGACCTGTCCTGGTTACTGAAGCTTCACTCAGAGTCTCATGTGAAATCCACACCCTTTTTTTCTTTGAGACAGGGTCTCACTATGTAGCCCTGGATGGCCTGGAACTCACTATGTAGAAGAGGCTGGCCTTGAACTAACAGAGATCCACCTGCCTCTGCCTCCAGAGTGTTGGCATTTAAAGATTTGTGAAAGCATACTTGGCATCATTTTTTTTTTTAATAAAAGCAAAGCATAACAAATAAAAAACATGGTTCATGCCTTTAATTCCAGGACTCTGAGATCGAAGCCAGCCTGGTCTACAAAGCAAATTCCAAACCAGCTGGGGGTACAAGGAGACCCTGTCTCAAAAAATCAAAAAATACAATAAAAAGTAAATTAATTAAAAATAATAATAAAAATAAAGAAACCAAAATGCTCAAAGCAATGGAGACTCTCATTTGTTCTCAGTGGGCTTCTGCCCATGGCACGACACCTCTTTTCCTTAAGAGTTGACTGTCCCAACTCCTGTCTGTTCTGAGAGGCCATTACAGCAGGCTGACAGCTCTGAAAAAACACCTTTCCAGGCTGGGGAGATGGCTCAATGGGTAAGAACATTTACTGTGCAAACATGACACCCACTTGGAAAGTTGGGGTAAGAGTGGCCATGGCTGCACATGTCTGTAATGCCAACATGCACGAGAGAGATGGGGTATGCTGGGAACCCGGTTAGTCAGCCCAGCCAAAGTGGGGACCTCCTAGACTTCAGAGAGCCTGTCTTAAAGGAGTAAGGTGGAGCGAGAGAGGAAGACACCTAATGTCTGCCTCTGATTTACACAAGAGTGCCACCACACAGGCACACACACAGACACAGACACACCACACATATGTGTACAGACCAGAGATACTCACCCCCACACAGACACACACTCACATACCACATACACAGACCACACACATACAAAATTTAACAACCACAAAGCCCACTTTCCCAGTGGTAGTGGCACCTGCCATCCTTGCACTTGTGTGTCTGAGGTGCCAGGATCAAGAGTTTAAGGTCCACCTTATCAATAACACTGTTGGGTTCAAGGCCAATCTCAGTTGAGACTATTTCAAAGAAAACCAGAAGAAAATGCAATAAACCCTCTCCTCCCCTCAGGGTGAATGTGGCTCTCCCCTTTTTGGGACTGTTCCCGAGCTGGCTTAGGTCCTGGCACGGCACAGAGACTCCCAGCATCCAGTGCATGCTCAGCTCTGTCTGCCGACCTGGCTTCAGCGGCCTTAGGAGGAGGAGCTGAGGTAAGTCAGGGATACACAGAGCTTTATTCAGACAGAGCCCTGGGATTCCGACTCCCCATTGGTGAAGGTCCCAAGACCACAGGCTGGAAGAGGGCAGCCAACTAAGAGGTCTAGAGTACCCAGACCAGCAGTGGCCACAGACCTTGCCCTCAAGGTTGGACAGCCCTTGGGGACTTAGATGGGCACATTCTGTCTGGGGCATTTACGCCTCTGTGCACTTCCGCTCAGGGGAGAGAGCCCAGCTGAAGGCTCTTCCAACTCTGGCCCCAGCCTGCTGCCCATCACTCACCCAGGTAGCGGCCTCCAGCCTTGATGACGATAGCGCTGCGGCTCCGTGTCTCCTCCTCCGCCTGTGCCATACTCTGTCTTGCCTTCTGGTAGGAGTCGTCAGTGGCACACACTGTGACCTTGTCCTGGATACTGCCCAGGCAGTCCAGGTGCACATCCCCATAGCTGCAAGATAAGAGGCCACGTCACCAACAGCTCCAGCTGCATTCTTGCCAGCCCAGGGATCCAGTGTGCAGTACAACAGCAGCACAGGTGGGCAGAGTGTGAGGCAGGGGTGCCTGTTCCGGATGCAAGAGTCCTGGAGACTTGGGGGATTCTGGGGGTCCTTGGGACACAGGGAACACTAGGGGACTCTGAGGGCAGATAACCTCACCTGGAGACATACTGCTGGACACAGTCGAAGCTGCCCTGTGGGCCGTCGCGGCCAATGTTGGAGAGGTAGAAGGAGAAGGCTCGCACCTCCTCAGGACAGTCAGGCTGTGGTATAGAGATGTGCTGTGTGGAAAGAAGGCGTTAGTGTGTGGTCCTTGAGTGGGGAGCTGTAAGCACAGGCCGGGGTCCCATCTCACCTAGAAGCCTACACAGTCAACAGCACGCAGCACGCACAGCAGGAACACAAGGGCACAAGGGAGCAGGGCCTCAGCCAGCTGCACAGTGCCAGCTGCATTTGAGGGAGCATGCTTGGCACTTGCCCAAGGCAGGGCACATCCTAGCCCACCGGGTCAGTGGGGCAGCCATGGACTGGGCACCTGAGAGAGTGAAGCATACCCACCCTGAGAGGGCGATGGGACACCCGACATCCCTGCACACGCTCTCAGGACAGACACATGGGCATCGTTCTGTGGTCCTTTGCAGCTCAGAGGTGGGCAGTGCTGGTCCTGGTCTGCTGACCTGGACAGATGGAGCTGGTCCTGGCTGGCTGAGTGCTGCTCAGTACCGTACACATTGTTATAAGGCTAAGGACCTGCTCCTAAGCTACAGAGGGACACTGCCACCTGCCTCAGGGTGGTGGGCAAGCCCACAGGGGACACCTCAGCCCAGGGTTAGCCCCAAACCCAGGAGAGCTGCCAGTTTAACACCTGGCAATTCTTACTTCTGAGTCAGAACAGCTGTCAGAATGCCCTGGCCAGAGTCTGCCCTGTGCCTGGTTTGCAGGCCTCTTGCCACACAGCTGTGCGCTGCTGCCATAGGAACCTTCCCTGTGCCCCATGGTACCACTGCAGGACATGAAGCCAGTAAGCAGGGTCCAGGATACGAAGCCAGTGGCCCCATCTTACCATCTAATCTTGAGACCCTCAGGGGATCAACACCAGCACCACCTCCACCACCTAGGCCAGTCTTGTATGGTGTACTTAAGTGTGGGCATTAGCCAGGCCGCCTGTGCACATAGCGCTCTGCTCTGGCCAGGCGTGACACCAGCTTCCACCCAGCATCTGGAAAGAACCTGCAGCACTGCACAAAGATGATCTGCCTGGGACAGATTACTATTGGCTGCAGTTGGGAACCACCCCATAGGGCGATTGGCTAACCAAACCCATAAAACCCTTTGCACTTCCTTGAATAAACTGAGTTTGCTGCAGCTCGCCCTCCGCCCTCACATGCTTCCACCCAGCTCCCGGCGTCTGTGACTCCATGCCTCTCACCCACTCAGGACGGAGACCCTGCGTCCGCTTGGGATGGCCCCGAGCAGAGGGACCCCAACACAGTCTGAACACAAATACAGTTGATTTTTGAGTTATGATCTCACATAGTCCAGGCTGGCCTAGAACTATGTAATCTAGGATGACTTTGAACTCCTTCCTCCACCTCCAAAGTGCTGAAATGACAGGTGTGCTCCACCATGTCTAGCTTATTTGGTACTGTGGATATAACCTAGAGCTTTGTGCACGTGAGGCAAGCTCTCTTTCCACTGAACCCCAGCTCCCTAAACATGTTTTCATCAGGGTCAAAGAGGGGTAGAGTAGCCTGCATTCAGGATTCAGTCAACCCAGCCTGCAGCTCATGACTCACCCAGGCTGTGAGCATGCACAGTCTCTCTCTCTCTCACACACACACACACACACACACACACACACACACACAGTTACAAGGTGGCCCACTGGCCTCTGGGATGGCCTGCAATACTCAGAGATGGACGGCACTTGTTCCTGAGTCAGCTCAACTCCAGGTGATCTGGGGGCCAAACAAGCTTCACATGTACAGGTGCAGACAGGCGCAATAAACCAGGGGGGTATCTGAGACTGCAGGCCTGGGGCCATCCTGCTGATCTGATATATAGCCACCAGGGAGCGCCACCCTGCCCTGCCTCTGGGGCTTGAGTGGCTGGCATACTGTCCAGGTCGCCGGCTCAGCCTCTGCAAAGGGCCAGCTGCAATGACACTGGTCCCAACCTTCTTGGATCTTTGCAGATCCCTTCTACAAGATCCCTAATCATTCTGCAGCCCTGACCCTGGACATGTGGAGGCCTTCTAGCCTCCATCTGGTCTGCCTTGCCAGCTGCAAAGACGTTGTCAGCTAGGATGGAACACATCTGTGGCCACAAAGTGCTATTTACCCCAAAGCTAGCCAGGTGGCAGGCTGTCCCTCAGAGGCTGTGCTGAGAGGTTAGCAGCTCAGATGCTTCCCAGACAGCAGGAACTGTGCAGAACAGGCTGCTGTGGGGGCAGTCGTGCTGCAGGCACGTGGGGAATGGGGCCCATACCAAAGACTCACTCTTGGAGCCTGCTGGCTCTTGTGGCCCTGACTGCAGGGGCAACAATGGCAAGTGGAGGCCAGCACTCAGCAGGCTGAGGCAAGGGAATCACCAGTTTAAGGCCAGCTCAGGCTACATAGAGAATCTGTCTCAAAAAAACAAAAACACAATGACACATGGGGCAGAACTGTGGCTCAGGGGCTAATGTCCAGGTGCCAGGCTGGAAACTCTGGGTCATATCTCCACGTGACACAACGGTGAGACATGGCCCATGACCAAAGCATAGAGGCTGCAAAAGGCATGGCTAGTATGACCTCTATGAATGGGCCTTGCGCACTGGCCATGACTACAGGTGAGGTTTTCATCCATGGCCACAGCCATCACAATGTGGTCTAGACAGACAGCTGAGGCACCTGGCCACCATTAACAGCCGGGTACGGGCCAAGATGAGTCTGAAGGGTCTGGGTAGCCTGAGGCTGGCACTGTGGGGATACCCATGTGTCCCCCCATCCATCCTGGCAACTGTAGCTCCATAGCTGACCGACCCAGAAGAGGACACTGCCCAGGCAGCGACTTCAAAGACCTTCCTGGGGGTGTCGACATGTCCATGCCAGTGACTCAGGGGGCTAAGGAAGGAGGACTGTGAGCACAAGGAGCTGAGGGGCAGAGTGCTTGTCTGATATATAGGATGCTGTGTGTCTATCCCCAGAAACACATTTTTAAAAAGCTTCTCTGAGCTTTGCCACGGACAGCCAGGGTGGGCGGCAGCCCTTTCACTGTGCCCTGGTGTTTCGGGAGGTGGCCATGGGGAGGCAAGTGTGTTTTGCAAATAACGGGTCCTTAATATCCCCACCTACCACCACCAAAACCCACATTAGTGCTCATGGTTGTACTCAGGGAGCACAGCAGAGACGATCGCCCTCTGTCCACACACAGCCTGTGCTGGGGACTAGGGTCTTCAGTGGTCCATCCAGAGGCAGTGGGTTTCAGCTGAGCTGCTACCCGCTGAGGGTCCAAGTGTGTCGGGACAGGAAACACTCACCCCTTGGCTTCCTTCAAATCGGATGGATGGCCTCGATGATACTGAATCCTACAAGAGAAATACAACAGGAGAATGTCAACAGACAGAAAATCCACATCCTTCTAGCCACATAGGACTAGACACAGTGGCCACAGAGGCAGAGCAAATACACATATGATGTGAGTTGCTGGGGCAGGGCTGTGAAGGATCTGTAGAAATTCCTACAACCACAGAGCTAAGGCCACACAGAATCAAAAGCAGAGAGGCTCATGACAAGGCAGCTGGTAGCCCCAATGGGAGATGTTGAACTCCAAGCTCAGAACTGTCCTAAGAAGCCATCATTGGCTTGTGACTCCTATGGGAGAGGAGGACAGAGCTCAGGCAAAGCCTGCAGGGAAGCAGCAAAGGCAGGATGGGTTAAGATCACAATAGGATCCCAGCACAGCAGGACCCCTAGCCAAGCCGGCTGAGCTGTGCAGCAATGCCCCTGCTGTTGGAATCCAAAAGCAGCCCGAGGGGCCTGTTCCACCCCTTGCTTGGCTAGAGATACTGTCACCATGTCCAAGCAACATGCACTGAAAGCCTTCTGCCCAGAGATCAGCCCAGGACACTTTAGGAAAATGGTGGCTGGGGGACTGCCTGTCCCACGCTGGGCCTGCGCAGGCACCCTCAGTGTCCCTACAGCCACCAGGCGTCCCGGCTAACCACCACATTCCTCCCCCAAGTCCGTCCTTGTGCCACCTTTCCTCAGAGACGCCTCTTAAGCTGTCTCCCAGGTGAGGATCTGCCCAGCTGCAGTGACCACCCTGCACCTGCCACTGCGGGGCAACCTGGGGACGGAGCAGTTCTCCCGAGGTTGGGGACTACTTGTTGGGGCAGAATGAGGACACAGCCTCCCAGTGGTCTGCCTGGCCACTTGGGATCCTGTGGCCCTATGCATCACACACAGTCTCCAGGGTAAAGGTGACAGGGACTCCCCCTTGTCTACTGGGACCCCACCTTTACACACTCTGCTGGGATGAGGGTCCTGTCCTGGCAGTTACTCCCAGAGGCTGAGGCCAACCAGCACAAGCTCTGCCCTCTCAGCACCTGGCTAGCTCCCGGCCATGACATGGAATACCTAGCATCCCTCTTGTTCCACAAGGATAGCCACTGCACAATGGCCACGGTGCTGAAGATGGTGGTGGGGACCCCAGGAGAGCAGCTTGGGAAGGACCTGCCATATTACCTGCCCAGAGGTCAGGAGGCCTTTGCTGGAATGCCCTCAGACATGACACGGGAAAGCTTTTGGTGACATATCGAGAAGACAGCACACATCCTTCCTTACAGAAATGCACCTGGCCCACAGCAGACATCTACATCCACAGACCTTCTGGAAGAGGCAGTACCAAAGGGACTAGCCAGGACTCAGTGAGCCAGACCCCTTGCACTGACAGCATGAGACACTGTATGTTGACCTGGATGGGTTGTTTTGCCTGTGAGGTACTGGGGGAGCTCAGAATCTCCGACACATGGAGCACACGTGCACTGAACCAACAATCCCCAGTCTCACGGTACAACCAGGGAACCAGGACAAAGACACTCACCAGGGACTCCAGAAGGACTTCCACCTGACAGCTCACTACAGGGTCAGCTGTTGCTTCCTAGCATTTAAGAGGTTAACAATCAGATGAAAGAGAGACCCAGACTGCTAGCAGAGTGTGATCTGAGACACCCCACACCCCACACCGTGAGCAGTTCACAGCACTGCTAAGCAGGAGTTCAAAGCCACGTGTGGCCACACAAGTCCAAGGCCAGCCAAGGCTACATGAGGCCCTGTCTGAAAACATAAAAAATCAAAGCCCAAAACAAACAAAATCTCTCACTGGCTACACAATTCTGACAGGCTTGTGTTTCATAGGAACCACACTTCAGTGGCTGACTAGCCAGCTATGGCACAGGGATTGGAGGACAGAGAAATGCTTGAACAGGTCAGGGAAGTCCCACCCATTACCCTTCCACTTTCTTTTTTTCAAGCTTCCTACATACCATGCTGGGGCTCGTCACTGAGCCACCTCATCATTCCTAACAGCAGAGGGCAGAGCCAGTCAAAGGAAACCACTCAGAGAAAAGGAGACTCAGCAAGTGGCTCTGGCTCAGAGGCCCAGACAAGACTGGCTAAGGCCTGGAAGGCTGCTCAGGGGGAGGAACAGCAGGTGCTGGGCCCAGCACAGGATCTTAAGACACCTGCTGGCAGGGAGAGGCAGCATTTGGCCCTTGTCCACCTCCAGGGCCAAGTTCTCCAGAGGCTGGAGCAGGGAAGCAGGATAGCAATAACCACCCATGCAGCAAAGGGAGGGCCAGGGGAGAGGCAAGGAAGAGCCTGTGTGCACCTCAAGGTGGTCAGCCCAAAGGGCCGGCTCCTATCCCATGTCCCACAATGGGGCCACACTGCCCAGCAGACTCTTCCCATGCCCCAAAGCTGATGGGTAGTGGGTCTTCTGCAGGTGCCCCAGCTGCTTACTGCCCAGTGGGACTTCCTGTGTTGGAGGACAGGGGCAGACACATCTAGGAGCCTTCCTCTAAGGCCAGGGACAGCTGACTCAAGACTGCCCCCTGTGACCTGGCTGCTGTCAGACTCCTGTGGTATTTTCCGTACTGGCTGGTTCCTTATGTCAATAGCCAGTAACTCACATGAACACGAGTCCCCCACCCCCCACCTGAGTAGCCCTGAGCAATGACGGTACCCAGACTGCTGTCACTTGAGTTGCCAGCTCCTGTGTGGGCTGGGGACAGATGCTGGTTCTATACAACATAAGAAGAAGAAGGCATGGTGGCAGCCCAGCACTTCTCAGGAGGCTTAGGTAGGAACACAGTGAGGCCAGCCTGGACTGCAGAGTGAGACCAACAGCCTCTGAGCACAGTTCTGTGACCCACACGCACCCCAAAGATCACAGTGAACCCACAGTGTGAAAGCACACTAACAAAGACATCGCTTGGTGTCCCAAAGTAAGCTAATGACTACAGCTGCTCACATGGTCCTTGGCCCACGCTGCTAACAGCTGGCAGCCAGTCAGGTGAGCCCGTGTGAAGAAGCACAGGTGACCAGGATGAGTCCCTGTGGGTGCTGAGCTGAGCTCCACCCTAGCAGGTGGTCTAATGGACCCAGTGGCCTGGCTGGCTCTTGCTGTCATCCCTGGTTTCTCTGTCCTGGGGCAGGTGTGGCTACTGTCTCTGAATACCTGTAAGCTGCCTGTCAGTGCGTCCTGAAGACAGCCTCCAGGGCACAATGCTGCTGGGTCATGTGGTGGGTGCCTCACATCCAAGGTGTCCTAGGAGCACTGAGCTACAACGCAGAGTCCAAGGCCTTGTGAGGTTCACAGAGAACTGGCTTCTATAAGCTTTGAAAGTGCTATATCACAGCCTATTGCAAGCCACTCTTGGCACCTGAGGCTGTCTGGGTCAAAAGTCCAGAACACATATTTTTATTTAATGACTTTCCACCTATCCACCCATCACCTCTAAGAATCTGTCATGAAGCCCCACCCTGTGAATCAGGTCTAGACGGGGCTGCTTCCAGGTGGAGGAACACAGCCTTTAAGGATTTCTGCAGCTGAGCATCTATATGAACCAGTCCCATGACAAGTTGGTTGGTGCCAGCAGGTGCTGATTGGTGGCAGAAGTGGACCAAGGCTCTCAATGCTACAACCTGAGATCTCCAATGGACCACAGCCCTGTGTACTGGGATCTCAGGAAGGTCACACTGGGGCTCCAATGGCAGTTCCAGAAGGCTCCTTAAGAAAGAAGCTACTTGGTGCCAGGCATGGTGGCACACACCTGTAATCCTAGCACTTGGGAAGTAGAGGTAGATCAAGAATTCAAGGTCATCCTCAGGTACGTAACAAGTTTGAGACTAGCCTGGACTACAAGAGATCTTGTCTCAAAAGGAAAAACAAAATGTGACAACCTGGCCTTGCAACCCAGGGGCTGTGTGCTGTGAAGGCTGGCACCTCTACTGCCCCATAAAAGTGCAAGCGGCCTGGCTCTCCATGTGACTGGTGGAGGTTCTAGTCCAGCACCCTCCTGACGGAGTCATGTGTACATGCCATACTCCTTTTAAGATGTGATGGTTGCTGGGCCAGGGAAGAGCCCTAGGTCTCTGAGGGGCTGCATCTCTGCACTTAAACAGCTGTCCCCACCACCCCCACCGCCCCCCAGCAATCAGTCCTAGCAATGCCAGGCACAGGGAGGACCCAGACAAGATAGGCAGATGGATGGTCAAGCAGGCACCTGTGTTGGGCCCACAGTGCCTCCTACTGGCAACACTGGCAGACAGGGCCATACATCCACTGGTGGATGCTAGCATGGTGAGAGGGCTGGGGCAGGTGACCCTGACAGGCATCAGCACTGGCTCCAGAGTGTGACACTCTCCACAGGCTGCTCCTGGCAAGAGGGCTGCTCTGAGCAACCCTTTACAGAGAAAAACCTAGAAACACTTCTGTGAGGCCAGTGACCCACTTCTAAGAAAGCCTTCGAGTGGCCAGAAACTGGACATGCCCCTGGAGACCCAGTGGAACCCCTGGGCCCGGTGCCCAATCCCAGCAGCCTTGGCTTATGCCACTCAGGAGGCCGGAACAGCATCGGTTCCAGGTCAGCCTGGACTACAGAGAAAGACCAAAGAACCAAACCTGGGAAGTGAGCAGAGAGCAGGGAACTCACACCACAGGGACCACAAGTGCACCTCATTAGAAGGTGGGTGGAAGGGGGAGCAAGGCATAGATAGCAGGGTGCCTCAGAAATGGGCTGTGATGAGGTTGGGACAACTAGGTAAATGCCACAGTGAGGCCGCAGGTGAGGGGAGGAGGTGATGCTCTGACAGAGGTAGAAAGGACCTGTGAACAGCACTGCAGGGAAGGTTCTAGATGTCCTGGGAGGTGGCCCCCAGATGAGCAGCACTGGGCAGAGCCTGTGTGAACAGCGAGACCTTCAGGTCGTGAGGAACGTGTGAGGACAGTGTGGGTGGGCTCTCTTTTGTGGCAGTGGACAAAAGGGAGAACACAGGACTGTAAGGGGACAGGGATAGGCATTGCCTGGGAGTGTGTGGAAAGCATGGCAGCCAGTGTGAGGGGCTCATGTCTCCCTCTGGCCAGGTGCCTGGCAGGGATGGTAGCTGCCCTGAGGGTCCTACAGCTCCAGGTGGTAACCATCACCATCTCCACAGCAGGTCCTGTGGGCCAAGTGACCCCGGGCTGTTTCCTGTGTGCTCAGCAGCCTCCAGGCACGTGGGAGGTCACTGGTGATCCAAGAGGCAAGGAGGGCCGGGGTCTGCTAGGGGATGAGATGAGGGTTGTGCAAGCTGCAGGGTCACCATTCTCAGGGTGGTTCAGAGGTGACAAGTCACCCCACCACCAGGTTCAGGAGCTGCCTGTGTGCTGTGGGCAGGCAACAGGGATGGGTGACTATACAGTTTAGGGGACTGACATCACCCCTGGAGTTGAGTTTCCGACAGAGGGCCCTAAGCCAGGCAGGAAGAGGCTGAGGACCTGCCTGCTTCACATACTTGCAGTAGTAGAAGCAGCAGGGTGGTGCCCTCTGGGCTGGAGCTCCTGAATGTGGGTGCAGTAACTCATGAGGGATGGCTGGGGGAGGTGAGGCCCCAAAAAGGCTGGCCTGGACCTTTTTCTGCCAACACAGGCAAGGCTAGGAGGGAGCTGCTGGAACCCCCTCTGGTCCCAGAGGTGAGGTCACAGGAAGCATTTATGGCAGCCTGAGGCAGTTGATACAAGCAGGAAAGGCTGACTGCTGACAGGGAAGCATTCTCAGTGGGGGCAGGGACCCAGCATGCTGGACTCTGGGCTTCAAGGGTAGTGGGAGAAGGTGTCAACCCTACTGGGGAATTCCAGGGGCAACAGACCCCATTATTCCAATCCTGCAAAGGTAGAGGCAGGAGGATCGGGAGTACAAGGTCATCTTTGGACCTACAATGAGTTAGAGGTCAGCTTGGACTACACAAAACTATGCCTGAAAAACAAACAAAAGTTGCCAGGGGCTTGAAAGGTATATGGACCCCAATTCTACTTGGCCACCATGGGAATGTGGGAGTCCCAGCTGAAGAGAGGTGGTTCAGGGCAGGGCCCTGAGTTTCAAAAGAGCAAGTCCATGTCTGAAATACTGAGCCAGCAGACTGCTGGGGACAGGGCTCAGAGAGACCAGCTGTGTGGGTCTGCATCTGGACCTCAGACACCAGCTGGTAGGGAGGATGGCCCGGGGCACACATGGAGTGGACTCAGGAATGCCCATGATTTTTATGTCAACCATTCTTGGCAGTGTCCTCCTGCCTCCACTACCCCTGTCATTGACTGCCATTCACAGGATGAGGAGGGAGGGAGTGTCTGGGTCCCTTCTGTCAGCGTGTTGGAGCATGGGCCACATGCTGACTCCATAGAGGCTAGGTGGTGTGGAGGGCGAACGGAGCTGAGCCCTGGCCAGAAAACTAGCAGCCACCCCCTTCCAGTAAAGCCCAGTCTGTTGGGAAATACCGTTCAGGAAGTCTCTTGGTTTCCTGGCAGGCCTAGTGTGGTCAACAAGGCTGCTTGGACCCTGGCTCGGAGCGGCGCCTCCAGGAGCTGCTAGTGCAGGGTAATTGGGTTGTGCACGTGTGGCCCCCACCAAGTCCTGGTCATTTGAGCAGGTCAGGCAGGGTAGCAGGACAGATACGTCCCCAGCTGAGGGAGAGCAAGCAGCTGAGCCAGGTGGTGCACTAGGCGGCTCCAGAGTGAGCATGTCTGTGTAAACGCAGGGAGGGACCCAAAGGATCACAGGGAATAATTCAGGAAACTCCAGGTCAGAAGTAAAGCCACAACCCATTGGAGGCCACCAGGCCCTCCTGCAGACCTCAACCAGAATGGTAGTCCCCTTCTACCTATTCAAAGCCAACCAGCTCTCATGGGCCCCAGTCACCTCAAATTCATTGTTTTGTTTGTCTTGAGATACTCTCACTATGTGGCAAAGGCTGGTCTGGAACTCATAAGGACCAGGTTGGCCTTGATCTTACAGAGATACCCGTGTCTCTGCCTCCCAAGTGCTGGGACTAAAGGTGGCACTACCACCTCAGCCAAACTTGTTTTCCATTCCTGTGAATGGGTCTTTTCTAAAGTTGCACCTATGGGGTACAACTATGGGGGTCACACAGTATGAGGTGCCTATAGCTGCAGAACAAATGCCCCTCACTGATGCTGAAGTGGGGTGGGGGCCTTATACCCTTCCTTTGCCAATGTCACTTTAATCCCTGCCTCAGGTGGTCACATGGTCTTCTTCTATCTCATAAAGACACTTTGTTTTTTTGAGACAGGATCTCAGGTAGCCTAGGCTGGTCTAGAACTTACTTAGAATGTAGCTGAGAATGACCCTGAACTCCTGATTCCCTCCCTTGTCTCTGCCTCCAGAGCACTGAGACGATGGTGCACCATCGCCTTGCTTGGTGTATTCGGTGCTGGAGATGTTGCCTAGGGCTTCATGTATGCTGGGCAAGAGCTCCACAGCTGATCCACATTTTCAACCGTTTTTAGTTTGTTTTACAAGGTCTTGCTGACCTGGAGCTCACTACATAGATACAGCTGGCCTCAAATTTTCAGGCAGTCTCCTGCCTCTGTCTCCAGAATGCTGGGATTACAGGTTACACCAGCACATCCTAGTTTTGTTTTGTTTTTGCTACATAGTACAGGCTAGCCTGAACTGATCCTCCTTCGTCAGCTGCTGCCTGCAGGATGACAGGTGTGCACCACTGTACCAGGGCAAATGTGAGAGTGTGAGAAACAGGGTTCACAGCAGACTAAACCCAGCACCTTACATCTGCTTGGCCATCCCGACCACTTTCTTCTGAGTTTCCCTGAGCTCTTTGCTCATTTGAAGACAGCATCCCACGTAGCCCAGGGTGGCCCTGAAGTGCTGGGTGACAGGTGTTCGCCATCATGCCCAGCCTATTTTAGTATTTTAAAAAAGTGTTTTATGACAATCTTGCAGATGACTCCCTCCCCAACGCCAGCATCTTCTGGGAGCAGCTGACCTCTGAAAAGCTTTCTCAGCCTGCCCCCCAGATCTGAGTTTGACTAGCTATGCTTCCTGCCTGTTGACTCTACTGGTGGTCACTACCAGGCCCAGGTCTGGCTCCATACATGCCAAGCTTGCTGAACAGACAGCCAGCTGGTGTAGCCCAAAGGCCCGTCATCCCTGTGTGGTGATCGGGTGACGGGGGAGACTCACTAGGCCTTTAGGGGAAGCCACAAGCAAATCAGTCTGCTGCGGCTCACCACCCTGCTGTAACCTGCCCATCTCTGTTGCAGGAGGTGGTACTGGGGAGGAACACAGGTACCCCAAGAGTGTGGGGACACAGCCTCACAGAAACACCAGGCCCTGCTGTCCTCAGGCAACTCCAGCATGGCCACTGTACCATTTGATCTCCCTTGATGTCGCAACTCGTGACCTCCCTGTGACCCCGGAAAAGGACAAGGAGCGTTTGCTAAACAACTTGGTCTCCCAGCAGCCTGTGCCCTGACCACAGCCCCAGAGCTCCGAGGCCTCCCCCTCTGACACCCTCCCCTCGCTTCACCCTCAGCATCTGCACGTCCTCAGATGTGGACATCTCCCAGCCCCAAGCAAGGAAAGCAGGTCCCTGAGGTCCCTGAGGCAGAGAGTGCCTGGTCTAGGTCAGCACGCTCTTCACGGTCCCCAGGCAAGCACAGAGATCCCCAGCCCGAGCTCCAGAGCAAAAGAGCCCAGCACTCTAATCCCTGCTAAGCCACCTGCTCCCTGCTCAGAGCCCTGCTCTTCCTACGCCGTCCTCAATGTGCCCCACTGAGGAGGGAGCACGGGGGGCTCGCCCACCCCGCCCCTGCCCCACCTGGTCCTTCCTCTGAGGACTCTCCTTGAACAGCCCAGGACACTCAAGTCCTCCTAGTCACCTGCCCTACAGCCCAGAGAGTCACTCACAAGAACCCTTTCTTCACTTGAGGTGTCACAGAGCCCAGGGAGGGCCTACCCAGGAGGTAACACTCAGGCCAGGCCTGAGTGGCCCCACGTGAGGCTCTGCAGCTGCCCACGCCATGAGAGGGCATGCATTCCCTTCCAGGGTGCCTCATCATGACCACTCGAGGACTGCTGTGTGGGACACATTGAGGGCCCTCGGCTTTTCTTTTTCCTGAGGACTCAGCTGTCTCTCTGTGACTTCCACAGGAGCTACCAAGCCCACAACACCCAGGCTGCTGTACAGACCTGCCGGCTGCCTCCCACGCCTAGACCCCTAAGACCAGGGACAGTTTAGAGAAGAGGGACCCTAAGGCCAGGCATCAGCTGTCACCTCGCCTGTGTGCATCTTTTAAGCCCAGCTAAAAGGCCTCAAGATGTGGCCCCAGCTCAGGCCATGAGCAATGCCAACTTTCCAAATGGATCCTGACTGTTCAGATACCTGGAGATAGCCCTTCATGGATAGAGCTCTGAGAGGATCTTAGCACCATGTCTGGCTGCTCTAGCAATTCTGATCTGTTGAGCAGAAATTTCCTGAAATGCCTGACACAGCAGTACACACCTGTTTACCAGCACTCAGGAAGCAGAGGCAGGAAGATCTCCAATTCTAGGCCAGTCTAGTCTACAGAGTGACAGCTTGTCTAAAGAAAACTAAGAGCTGAGCCAGCAAGATGGCCTAGTGGGGAAAGGCTTGTTGTGACTTGAAGATCTTAATTTTATCCTAGGACCCATATGATGGAAGGAGAGAACAGAGGCCTGCAAGTTGTCCCCCCAACTTTCACTTTCACGAATGTGTGTGTGTATGTGTGTGTGTGTGTGAGACAAAGAGACAGGGCTGGGGTGTAGCTAGAACACAGAGTGCCTGCCAGAGATGCACAGGGCCTGGGCTCCATTCGGACCAGCCCAGTGCTGATCGTCACCTGGCAACAGCATCTAGCTGACACCCTTAAGTCTGTGCGCACAGGGGAGCGCCGGGCCACAGCACTATTTGATCTCCCTTGATGGGCTGCTTGGATGGACCTGGACAGGGAGGCCTAGGGTGAGACCTTGTTGCTGAGGAGCTGTGGGCTGGGTTCACTCCTGGTGGTTAGGCCTGGGGCTCTGAAGTCTAGCTGGCTCAGGTCCCAAGCTGCAAAGTCAGTGCTTTCAGAAACGGAACCTGGGCCAGGTATGATGGTGCATACCTTTAACCTCAACAGAAGCAGGCAGATTTCTGAGTTCAAGGGCAGCCTGGTGTATATAGTAGAGTTCCAAGTCAGCCAGGGCTACACAGTGAGGCCTTGTCTCAAAACAAAACACAATAAAAAACTCAACCAACAAGTGAAAAACTAACCCAGGGCAGAGTGTAGCTCAGTCGGCAGAGTGCAGAGTGCTTGTCCAGCATGCCCAGGCCCCTGGGTTCCACTCCTAGCACCACATAAACCAGGTGTTGGGGCTCATACCTGTCATCCCAGCACTCAGGAAGTGGAGACAGAAGATCAGGAGTTCAATGTCATTCTTGGCTACAGAATGAGTTCAAGTGTAGCTTAGATTACATGACACCCTGTCTCAAAGAGAAAAACAAACAAACAAACAAACAAAAAAACCCCAAACCACCAAAAACCAAAACCCAAACCAAATCAGAATGTGCCCTGAGCAAGGCCTGTCTCATTCACCTACATCATTCACCTCTGTGCTTCTGGAGTCAGACTGGAACCTCACCATCAGAGTTCTCCTGGGCCCTCACTGTGGCTCCTATGGCCCAGCACTCCCCTGTCTGCAGAGACTCAGAGGCAGTCTATGCTGGAACTCAGGTCCAGCTGGAACTCCACTGCCACCCTCTCCTGCAGGGACCCTTAACCCACGTCCCTACACTGAGGCCAGCAGGGCCTGTGTGGCTGACATTAGTGACCCATCCTGCTCTTGACTCAGGCTATTAGCCAGTGCCAAGCATCTGCTATGCAGCACTTTTCAAAGAAGATGACCAGACCAAGGACACAAAACATCCCTGAAGTCAAGCACAGTGATGCTTACCTGGGACCCAAGCTATTCAAGAGGCTGTGACTGTGGGATCAAGAGGTAGAGACCAGTCTGGGCTACAGTGAGACAGGCTCTGAGCTGTTTCAGAATCAGAGGTGCAGAAGCTGTGGGCCCATGGGGGAGACAGGCAGGAGCCATGTACTATGATGGGCACATGCTGCCAGGGCCTACTCTGAGTGAGTGCAGAAGCTCAGAGCATCAAGGAGGTGGATATGCTGGAGGCGAGGGCTCCTTCTAGCCTCACAATCCAGGGTGTGCTCTGCTGGCAAGAGCCTCGCTGTGTGAGGCTAAGCGGGTTAGCTGGGGGCCAAAGTTCACTTGAGGCTGCCCACAGGACAGACAAACCCTCTGCTACTCCAGGGTGATGGTAGAGCTTGGGCACCTTGCAGTTGGCAGCAGGGAGTCTAAAGGCTGGAACGTTCACCTGCCTTCAGACACACTCAGCTTATCTTCAAGGTGACAGGAAAAGGCAGGCAGAGGTGGCTGCTCTACCTCAGCTTTCTGCAGTCCCATTTCAGATGTTTCTCAGGTTCTCAGTGCTTTCTGATCAGCTTATTCCCCCCGGAGAGGGTCTGGACCACAGCCCCTGCCCGGCCCTCAGTGGCTACCCCTGCTAGTTCTGCCGTCTGTTGGCCTGTAACCCCACAGGTCCCTGTAGCTGAGGCCTCCATGACCTCAAGTTCTCACCCTACCAACCAGGCCTCAGCTTCTCAGACACCCTCAAAAGGGGGCCTTGCCTAGGCACCTGCCACAACTTAGGCCAAAGGCCTATTGGTAGCCAGTCGGCCCTGAAGCCCTCCGGTGCCCACCCTAGCCCCTGTGCGGTATTCATACAGCTGTGAGGCCTGTGACCCTCTAGATTGTTTTGGGGCCACCTGACCAACTCCCAGCATGGGGAGGAGTCACCACCGCTGACCCCTGCACTGACAGCCTGGCGTGGGTCCCTCCTCTGGCACAGACACAACTGAGCAAGACACACATGGTACCGACCACACATACAGCTATGGTGTCCTTTGGTCCCAGGCCATGAAGTACAGGCCTGGCTGGTCCAAGGGGGACATGACCACATGACCTGCTAGCTGATTCTCACAGCAGCCCTGCCCTGGAGGTGGCTCAGAGACCTCCCTGAATACAATGAGCCTTAAGGACAGACATGTCCCCTCATATGCTCTCCACACATGTGCATATGCACATAGGCCACCTGTGCAAATGGTGTGTCTGTAGTTTTCCCAGTCCTGAAGAACAGCTGGTCTCTACTATACCCACCCAAACATACTTGAGGGTCTCTGAAAAGGGCAGTGGCCACCAGCCTCCCACATCTGGGTTCTTCCCAGACATCAACTGGAAGTTTCTTGACTATTCCCTAAAGTCTAGGGCAATGCCTTTCTTTGTTAGTGCTAGAGAGACCTGGCCCTACAAACACGCTAAGCACATGCTCCATCACAGACGTCCATCCCAGCCCTCTTCTGGAGGTCCGTATTTTGTGGCAACCGGGATTCCACCTGTCACAGGGCGATCACCAGCTCCTCTGAGCAGCCAAAATGAGGACCCTGTAAGCTCCCCCATTCATCACAGCAGTAGCTCAGACAGTCCCACAGGGCAGCTACGAGACCCTGAGGCTGAGAGGGCGGCTTCTACAGTGTGCAGTTCCCTCTTGGAAGGCCTTGATTCCAACCCTATTGTAACTCTGAGCCTCAGTGTGGCTTCTTACTCTTTCTGCAAAAGGTTCTGGGCCTCTGACTTCTGAGGAGAACAGTTGATGAGGGGGAATGAGAGGCTGAAGCCAGCAGAGGCAGCTGGCTGTGGGCACAGGAGCCCCAAGTCCTCTAGGAAATGGAGCCAGGCTAAGACAAGACAAAGGTAAGAACAGCTACACGCCTCTCCAGTCCGGATCCTCTCCAGCTCCTCCCACTTCCAGGATGAAAGTGGGGACCTCCCTTCCCCCAGTTCTGCTCCACTGCTTCTAAGCCTATGGGGGACTGTGGAGACTACCCTCAACTCAGTGGGGACCAGGCTACCCCCAAGCAAGAAGGCAAGGCAGGTGCCCACATGAGCTATTGCTACCGGTCCAGGGACCTGCCTGTAGAAAGGAGAAGAGAGAGGCCAGCACACACCAAGGGGGCAGCTCTGGGACCTGGGGATGACAAAAGCTACTGTCATCAGAGTTGTACACCAGGCCGTGATGGGGAATATGTCCAACAACACTCCAAAAGCAGGCTTGTGTGGCTTCCATGGCTTCTGTGCCACAGTTCCGAGGAGCTTACTCTCCTTGAGCTCTGAGTGGCATAAAGGCACCTTTGTCCTTGCAGCAGCTCAGACTGTCCTGGGCACTGGCTCTGACACAGGGTGCAATACTTCAACATGGGTGGAAACAGGAACTCAAGGAGCAGTGAGTTGTCCCCTTGGATGACCTGGTGGCCAAGCACGAAGGACAATGAAGCAGGACCGGTTGCTCATAGATCCAGGGAGTGAGATGCAAACCACCCCTGCCTGCAGTCCCAACCCCAGAGTCCACTCCACTCAGGCATGTGCTTAGGGGTCCTCAACAAGGAGGGAGGAAGATGGCTTGAGACCCCAGCTCCTTTAAAAAGAATTTTTTAAACTCTGAACAGTTGCTGAGCTGCACCTCAGCCCTGACTCCTATTCACACACTCCTTCCTGCCCAGCACACAGGTGACCTCGGAGTAGCTGGAGGATATGTGGGATGCAGCGGCCACCACAAGGATGAAGGCTCTACACTGGGACCATCAGAAGAACAGCCGCCACCAGGCAGCCACTTTGGAGGAGTCTGTACTAGGGTAAGAGCACACTGGCTACATGTGCCTCAGTTTCCCCAAGCAACCAGCACCAGGCTGTGGAGAAGGGCCTGACATGCAGTGTGGACCAGGGATGGTACTATGGAAATTTCAGCTCTAGGCTGGTCCTCAGGTGGATGCCTGGTTGTGATGGGGACCCATGGGAAGGCCTGGGAAGGGGACTATAGGAGCAGACACAGCAGGCAGGGCAAAGGCTTTTCTCAGAGAAGCTGTGTGCAATCCAGCCTCACTCAACACTCCACCTGGTCTATATGAGGAGAAAACAGGCTGTGACGGGTACCCGCAGCAGGCCGGCACACTGCCTCTGTCCCGTAGTGTCTCTGTCTTCCTGGCCTGAGGCCAGCCCAGCCTGCGCAGTCTACTTGGGAGTGGAGGAAGCCCTGACTGGGCCAGGCCAGTGGGTATAGCAAGTACCTCTCACTATCAGCAAAACCAAGTCTGCGTGACTGTACTGTCACTACATAACCATCAGACGATGGCCAAGAGGCAATGATACCAAGCACTGGTGAGGACGTGATGACAAAGAACTTTCCACCGTGGTGGGCGTGCAGCACAGGCAGCTACCACGGTGGCTTCACATTAAGGTACATGGTGGGTCCCCCATGAGGTCCAGCAAGTTCACTGTGCACTAGCCCAGAGAAGCTTCGAGGGTTCATGCACAGAAACCCTGTACTTAGGCCTTGCTTCAGCTCTATTAAGCAATGAGGAAGAAGCAGGAGGATCAGGAGTTCAAGACCAGTCTCTGTCATATATAATTAGATGCCATCCTGGGCTACATGCTATATGAGACTGTCTCAAACAAAAGAAAACAAAACAGCAAAGGGTTGGGGAGGAGGCTGAGCTGCACAAACCTGAAGACCTGGTACAACCCAGCATTAACTCAGTGAGGCAAGGAGCACAGACAGGAGTCTCACAGATGGTCACAGGGTGGCATGCAGCAACAAGGGAGATCTTGCCCTCACAAGGCAGAGCATAAGAGCTGGCTCCTGAAAGCTGGCCTTTGACCTCCACCTGTGAACTGTGGCACACAAGTCTTACATGTGCACACAATTTAAAAACAGTCAAAAGTGGAAAAATAAAAGATGTCTTTGGGTAGGTTTGTTTAGAAGGGGGTTATGGGGCAGGTAAGTGGTAAACTACATTATAAGACAATGGGATAAGTGAACCCTGATGGCACAGGCCTATCATCTCCTATACTTGGGAGGCTGAGGTAGAAGGATTCCAAGTCCCAGGCCAGCCTGGACTACAGAACAAGACCCTGTCTCTAAAATTAAACAAAAACAAGGTAGACATCCTGATGCACACCTGTGATCCCAGTGCTCAGAAGACTTGAGGTAGGAGGGACAGGAAGCTCAAGGTCACCCTGGGTTTCACAGCCTGGCCTGCTAGACTGTTTCAAAAACACAAAAACAAAACTGGCTGGGCATGGTGGCACAGCTCTCGGGAGGTAGAGGCAAGTGGATCTCTGTAAGTTCAAAGCTGGCCTGGTCTATATAGCGAGTTCCAGTCCAGCTGGAGAGAGGGAGACCTTATCTTAAAAAAAAAAAAAAAAAAAGACTAGAGAGACTCTAGCTCCAGGGGTTCCAATTTCAATTTCCCCTTCCTTCTGGCCTTTATTTGCACTGTGAGAGCCTGCGCGCGTGCATACACACACATGTAAAAATATTAAACGTTAAACGAAACTGCACAAAGCAGCTTTGCATAAAGCAGTCAAAGGACTGTGACTGGCAAGGAAGTCAGATGCGCCACGAAAGTGCCTCAGGCTCCAAGAGGTAAGACTGAAACCTCTTTGAAAAACGTGACAGGAGAGCCTGAAAAGATAAGAACTGGCAGGAGATGCCCTGCTAAGAGGCAGCAGGGAAGGAGGGCCTCCCTGTGCTGAGCAGGCACTGTGGCCTTAGTGCAGGAGCCCAGTTCCTATCTGCGGATGACGGCACAACCTGCACTGTCCCTGTGCTGGTTTTGTAGGATGAAGCAGTGATGGTGTCATGGAGGTTTGCACCAACATTCCAGAAGAAAAGCCTGAGTCAGGGCCTTGGATGGCCCTACAGGAAGGCTGTAAGAATTTGGAGCTGGGGGTGAAGCCTCAGTCACAATAGAGACCCTAGAGTGTTAGAGATGCAGGAACATGGTAGTCTGCCAAAGACGGATGTGGGCACGGAGGAGAACTGGCCCAAGATCCAGGTTCAAGTCACTGTAGCTCCAGGGCTGCCTAGGCCTGTCAAGTGGCAGTGCCACTGTGAGCCATGACGGACGTGGCGCTGCATGGCGTCATGGTTCCCCTCATGAGTTGCAGTTTGACTTGGTCCAGGGGTCTTTACTCTCACTGTGTTATGAATATGTAATTTGGATTTTTGTGTTTTAATGTCTTCACTTGGTTTTTTGAGAGTGTCTCATGTAGACCAATATCTAGCTGAGGATGATTTGAACCCAAGGCTGGGATGGCAGGTGTCCACCATGCCAGTCTGTGACTCGGTTTTGACTTTGCAGAGATTCAGATAAGACGTTGGACCTTTGATGGGTGTTGACACCATTAATGTACTGTGTTGCACATTAAAAATATGGGAATTTGAAAAGTGATGTCTTTCTTGTGGAGATGACCATGTACCCTGGAGTATGAGCTCATGGTATAAACGTACAATGTTCCCACAGGCTGGTGTGTGAGCACTTAGTCCCCAGTTGGTGGCATTTTCATAGGAGTGGGTGGCACCTTTAGGAATTAGATCCTAAAGAGCCAATGGGTCACTGAGGGGAACAGCCCCTGCCGCATACTGCATACTGAGCGCAGCTTCCTGTCTGCTACCATCTCCTGCAGCCAGCAGCTTTAAGTCTTCCCCACTGTGAAGGACAGAGTCTCCTCAATAGAAGGCCAAAATCAAAATGAATTCTTAGGAGTAGAGGAAGGAGGCTGGGTTGAGACAAAATCTTGCCCAGGATGACCTGGAACTTGTAAAAGCTCTCCTGCCTCAGTCTCCCAAGGGCTGAGAAGACAGGCATGTGCCACCACAGCCAGCTCTGTCCACTGAGTTGTGGCTGTCAGGCACTGGGTTACAGCATCCGTCTTAATGGGACATCAACACGGGCCCTGCACTGTAATGGGCACTGAGGGAGCCTGTGCAGGGGAGATGTAGATTGGAGAGCTGTGTCTGAGCCTTTTACTCTATTTTGCTATGAAATTTTAAAATGTTCTAAAAAGCCCTTAGGTCTTCAAGGGCTGCAGTTGCAGCTTGGCTGGTAGAGCGCTTGCTTAGCATGTACGAGGTTCCATCTCCAGTACCCCATAAACAGGAGAAGTGGTGAGGAAGCCTAAGGTAATAGGATCGAGTTTTCAAGGTCATCCCCTACACAGTGAGTCCAAGGCCAGGACTCTAAATAAATACCTAATTCTTCAAATAAAAATGTCTCCTCCCTTCCTACTCCTCAGTAGCATCCAAGATGGACCAAGTAAGACCATACATTACATTACTTCAGAGATGAGGTTTCAGATGTGGGGAACCTGGGGAGTGGTATCTGCCCAGAAAAGACTATGAGTGTGTGGCCAGACAGCTGCGCTGCACATCACACTGCACACCACAGTATGTTGCTGTGGACCTCTGCCAGGATCTCTGTGGGGGAGGCAGGGCCCACCAGAACCAGGACATGGGCTCCACCAAGCTCTGGAGGGTCACAGCTTCCCTCCCCTGCCCTGGCCATCTCATCTTGGGTGTCAGATGGCAGAGGATGGGCTAGCAAGAACAGGACTGGAAACACAGGTACAGGGGACAAACTAAGGGGCCTCCAGTCCAGGTGATGTGGGGCTGGCTATCTCCTGTCACCAGACTATAGGGAGGGACAGCCCTAGGTATCACCACCCTCCACGCAGGAGACTCCAGCAGCACTCATGTTTGGCTTCTGCCTCTATCGACCCAGTAAGGCAGGAAACCCAAGAACAGGAACAGTCCCAGCAACAGGTAGGAGTCGAGTGTGGGCCAGTCATTTTTAAGTTGTGTGACCTTGGTAAGATCCTCAATCTCTCTGAGATTTGTCACTGGGACAAAGCTGGGAACATAACGACCCAGGCTGTTGGGACAGAGTGTGCAACACACACACACACACATGCATGCACAAACATGCACACACGGCTTTGGCTCCCTCCAACTCCTGCCTCTACTTTTCTGATGTTCCCTTAAAATACTCACAAAAAATAAGGGCTGCAGAAGAATGAGGTTAGCCCTGTAGATGGCCCACATGGCAGACTTGCCTCCTGCGGCCTCAGTGTCCCATCTGTGGATGAACTGTTGGCCCTGCCTGACCAGGCACAGCCATTCGGAGTACCTGCTCCTGCCAAGGTCACAGTGTGACAAAGGGTGGAGGCTGGGCAGTGGGCATTGGGGACATACTATGAGTCCCCACCTGGCATCAGATGAGAAAACCCAACAAAGAAGGGAAGGGTGGGCAGAGGAAGCCTTCTTACCACAGAAACTGAACTGAACATTGATCAGCAGGGTGCTGGGGAAGGCTACCAGGAAGTTGCTCTGGCTTCACGCTATGTCATACAAAGCGGCAGGCGTGGCCCGAGGACTCTCATATATGCCCTAGGCTTCAACAGAGACCCAAGAGGTACTGGGCTGCCCATGGCAAGCATTCTTATTGATGCTCTGCTAGCCCCTTCATTGGCTCACCATGCTTGGCAGTCCACATGCTGAGCAGTCAAAACTCGGGGCAGGGATGGGCCTGCTGGTGCACCACAGACAGGCCAAGTGGGCTTTCTAGAACCCCTGGTGAGCTGGCACACTGAAACGGAGGTGGAAGGATATCTGGGGGTAAGCCTGAGCCAGTAGTGAGCCACCCGACACCTGGTGGACAGCAACAAGGAAAAGACACAGAGGCCACCAGAAGACACAAACCAGAGTCAGGTGGATCTACCCAGTGTCCCTAGGAGAGCAGACGTCAAAGCTGCTGAAGAGGAAGTGGAGAACCCTGAGGGTGCCCCAGAGGTGGCTCTAGGTACTCAGGTCCATGGGGGGGAACGTAAGGAGGGCCCTGTTACCTGCCATCCACCCTGCCTGCCAGGCAGACTCTAATTCAGACCAAAGGAAGCCCATTCAGGTCCAGGAGGCTGAGATAGGAGGATGGCCACAAGTTGCAGCCCATGCTGCAAAGTGATAGCCTATCTCAAAAAACTAATAGCAGAGGCTGATGAGACAGCCTAGTGGGTAAAGGGTCTGCCATCACGCCTGAACACTGTTTAATCCCCAGATCCCATGTAAAGGTGGAAGGACAGAATCAACTGACTCAAGGTCTATTCCAACCTTCCTTCGCACAAGAGCGACTGCACATCCCTGCCCTGTGAGCACACATGCAATACTATTTTTTTTTTTTTTTTTGACAGAGGGTCTCCCTGAAGCCCTGGCTGGCCTGAAACTTATTGTATAGACCAGGCTGGCCTCAATCTCATAAGAGATCCACTTGCATCTGTCTCCAGAGAGCTGAGATTAAAGGCATGTACCACCACACCCAGCTATTCTTTAAAAACTTTTTAAAAGGTGCTGGAGAGCTGGCTCAGTGATAAAAAGCACTGGCTATTATAGAGGACCCAGGTTCCATTCCCAGCACATACATAGCAGCCAATAACCATCTGTAATTCCAGTTCCAGGGGGTCCAACAGCCTCTTCTGACTTCTGCCAGGATTGTATGACATGAGTGTACTTACATACCTACAGGCAAAACACTCATATTCAGAAAAATAATACTTAAAAATAACTAACAAGGGCTGGAGAGATGGCTTAGGAGTTAAGAACACTAGCTCTTCTTTTTTTGAATCCCAGCACCCACATGGTGGCTAACAACTGCCTATAACTACAGTTCCAGGGGATCGGGTGCCTTCTTCTGTCCTCTGTGGGCACTGCATGACATGGGTACACTTATATCCATGCAGGCGTAACACTCATACACATCAAAATAAAAATAAAAAGAATTTAAAAAAAAAAAAAAAAAGAACTAACAAAATTCAAGAAGAGGGGCTGGAGAAATGTCTCAGCACTTAAAAGCACTGGTTGTTCTTGCAGTGGACCTGGATTCGATTTCCAGCACCCACATGGTGGCTAACAACCATCCAAAATGCCACTTCCAGGGGATCCGACACCATCTTTCTGCCTCTGTGGGCAGTCCCTGTACATGGTGCACTTACCCACACACCCAGGCAAAATACTCATACACATAAAAATAAGTAAAACTGCAGGACGTAGTAGTACATGCCTTTAATCTAGTACTCAGAGGCAGAGGCAGGCGGAGCTCTGTGAGTTCAAGATCAGTCTGGTCTACAAAGTGAGTTCTAGGCCAGCTGGGGCTACAGGGAGACTCTGCATCAAAAAAGACCAAAAAGAAAAGTAAAAATATTCAGGAAGCTAGGGTAAGATACTGACCCTGAACCATGAACCATGAGCACAGCAGTATTTCCACCTTCTAGAGATTTCTTCCACTGCTATTCTCAGTGTTGTGTATCTTCTATCAAACATCAGGTGTATGCTTAGGAATTACTGGGGCCTAGACATGCTCAGGGACATGATGATAACCCCAGTCCTGACCTGGACCCTGAAAGCCACACCCCTGGCTGGTCCCTGCTACTGCAGTGCTTCTCCAGTCCAGAACACTAACTTGTGGGCAGTAGGAAGACCTGCAGGCAATCTCATGGGCACACTGCCACTCCTGACACTCTCATAGCATGTATCTTCTTTTGGACCACATGTGTGTCCAAGGGCTAGAGTCATCACAGGGCAGCCAGAACAAGGTTGCTGGCGAAACGTCTTCTGGAAGTGTGTGGCAGTATGGAGCAGTCATGCCTGTGCTGCTCTGGACAATGCAGCCATTGGACCTGAGGTCACCAAGGTCTCCACACACACTGACTACCCAGTGCCGTGGGTCAGTACACATGCTCACTGGCTGTCCCTCAGGTCTGCCTCCCAAGGGAGGCCAGGGGCTTGGCTTCAGAGCAGGGATGCCTGGCTGTCACTAGTCACCCATCAAGTGTGAACAAAGTAAACACCCATATGGGGTAGATCAGTGGAGTCCTGGGAGATCCACAAACATGCTCCTCTCTTTTGCAGTCTCATAAAAGCCCACAGGGCCATGTGTTCCCCACTGACACCTCCAAGCTCTATGGCACCCTCCCAGAGGTCCTATCACCCACACTCCCAGTGGACATGTCCAAACTCCAGAGGTGGTGACTCTAGTAAACGGAATTAGGGGCCTGGCCCTCCCCCTAGCCCTCAGCCAGGACTCCTAGAAACCAGGGGCCTAGACTCTCTCTAAGCCCTGAGTGCCATGTGCCATGGAAGTGGGCAACCTATGCCAGGTGTGTGCCAGGCCAGTGCCCCAGGCCATGCCTTGGGCTTATCCCCTGGTCTGTAGGTGGCAAGAACCAGCCTGCTGTCCCAATCCTCTGGTCACCTGCAATGCCCTCAGGCTCCCAGCTGTGGGACTCTCACCCCAAACAAACACAACACAACCTCACCCCAGGAGGGAGGCACATGATAGACAGTGTGCCCCTCCTGAGCAGCTACGCCTGAGGTACTGCCCTGGAGCCCACGGCTGTGCCTGCTGGCCATCCTGTCACCCCAAAGTGGCCCAGCCCTGAATGGGAGGAAGGAAAGATGGCAGGAGCTTCTGGGATGGCTGTCACAACCACAGCTCCAAAGCACAGACTTGTGTCAATCACCCTACTGGAGGATGGGGGCAGTCACCGCACCTAGGGACAGGAAGAACTTCTACCCTGTGGTCCTGGAGCCGCCATGGCCTGGGTCTGGAAAAGCACACCATGCTCCACAGGTTACTGCTCTGTGGAGATGGAGTCCAGACCTTTCTAGCTGAGAGAAAACAGGGCATCTTCCCCCAAGATGCTGTGACAAAGGGAACAGCATCCCTCCACAGCACACTCCATACAGCTGGCTTTCCAGCAGTGCGGAATCACAGAGTGGCCTGGTCATTCTGGGATGCTATACACAGGCCGTGACTGGCGGAGCACCCCTACCCTCCTGGACCAACCCACACCTGCACTGGCCCTCTCCCTCACCAGATGCCCTGTGAGCCAAGCACATTTCCCTGGAATAAGCAGCAGGCATCAGTGCCAACTCCAAAAATAGGGCCATGGGGAAGGGAATGCACTCTTCTGGCTGTGACCTGTCCTCAGACAGCTCCCCGGTCACCACTCAGTGGAGGCCACATCAGAGATAAGGATGCACAGGAGGACTAGAGTCCTCGGCAGACCACAGAGGGTCTTTTGGAGCTCAGATCTGCCCAACACAATTTGTCCCTGGGCAAGAAAGCTCTGGAAGCCCCAGCCCTGCCATCCAAGTTGGATGGGGAGGGAGGAAAAATTCCCCCTATTCCCCCACACTGGTCCCACAGGCCTATAGGGCTGGAGCAGAGGCAACAGTCAGCTGCTGGTAAGAGGTCACCCCAGGCCACATTCCCTCCCAAAGGACAAGGCCACTTTTATTCGCCCCACTAAGAACTTGGGCCTAGGTCCCCTGTCCAGCCTTAGCCTGTGTGGAACATCTGCAGAGGGGAGGGGGCAGGTCCTGGTGGACAACTTGGGGAGCACATCACTTGTGTGGTACATGTGATGCAGGTGGCATTGTCAGCACAGCCTCAAGACCACATCTGGCCAGCATCTCTCCTGAAGAAACCACGTCAACACTCCGGCTTTACAGCCTGTCCACACAGCCAAGTCATGATGTCATGATAAACTTTATCTACAAAGACAGGCCAGCCTTGCCTGGCCCTCCAGCCATCACTTAATGACTCACGGTGGATACAGGAAAGACCACACGGCAGTCACAGGGGAGTGGCTCCTGAACTGCTGCACTAGTGGCAGCATGGATACTCCGTGGGCCTTCCCAACACAGCTACAACAATATTGGTACAGGGAGGACCCCAGAAAACAGTAACCCAGAGGAAGACACAGACTTGGTTCATTAGGACCCTAGGGACAAACTATCAGAGGCCAAGGGCAGGAAGACCGTGCCACCTCTCAGACTGCAAGATGCAACACTGAACACTCTCATCACCCCAGAAGTCACTCCCGGATGTGGGGAGACCACGAGGTCCACAGCAGGAAGCTCAATTTCCTTGAAAAACCACTGTTTAAAGAACAAGGGGAAAGGAGCTGGGAGTGGGGTGGAGATGGCACAGACTTGTGATCTAGCTCTCAAGAGGTAAGGCAGTGCGCATGCGCACGCGCACACACACACACACACACACACACACACACAAACATCCCAAAACAGCTCAGCGGGGACATACACACACACACACACACACACGGACATAAACACCCCTGAGCCTGAGGTTGGCACCCCACCAGGAAGGACAGGCAAGGCAAGGGCTCCCTCAGTCCATAGATATCTCCCCTGCACCAAAAGGCCTGATCTTGTGTTTGCAGGGTGACACAAATCATGCCATACGCATGAACACATGTATACACACACACACTTACATGAGTGGAACCCAGAATCCCTCCGTCCGCCCTCCTCCCCTCCAGTGACATAAGACCATCCTAGGAACAGGAGTCGGGACACTGTCATTGGGAGCCCAGGAGGTCACTTGCCCGTCACCTGCCAAGGGGAGCTCCAGGGTGGAGGGGCCCCCTGCTGCTTCCCGCTTGCCCACAGTCACCTTCTCTGGTAACTGAACCTGCCTCCTCCCTGCACTTCTCAAGCCGGTGTCTGTTCCAAGGGCTCCAGTTCTAGCTCTGTGGCCTCTTGGGAGGTGGGCAGGTATGAACTGGTACCTCACTCTGTCACACTGCCACTCACCACTGGCCACATGGGCTTTTCTGAGGACAGTCTGTCAGATATGAACCAACAGCCCTCCTCAGTGCAGGCGTCATTGTCAACAGGAACAACAGGCCTCCTAAGCCCATCCACTGTCACCCAGGTGTCAGCCCTGGGATACTCATGAGGACTGTACAATCACACAGCAGTGTATTTAACATGCTCCAAGACCCCATACCCATTATCAATGCTACTGTCATTAGAAAAATCCAAGTTCTCTCCCAGCATTCTGTCCTCCTCGAGCCTTGGGCCTAGGCCTGCTTCTGCTCTTCCAACCTCAGAGCTCTGGAATAGCTTCCTGACCCAGACCTCGTCCAACCACGCCCCCCCAACTGCATGCTGATCCTCTGAACCCAGACCAGCTGCATTCTCCAGCTTAGTATGTTAGACCCTCCATAAGCTGTCCCCACACCCACCTTTCCCTTGGCCACCTGATCTGCCTGCCACAGACCTGCCTACTACCCTAACAAGTATACAGTATACCACTTATCAAAGAAACTTCTTTTTGCAACATATGGAGACTATTACAAAGTTCCACAACTGGTCACACACAGAGACTCTATGTCTGAGAGATGCCTAGCCCTAAATGTGACACATCTACAGTGGACACATATACACCTAAGGCTCATGGAACATGGCAGAATGGGGGTAGAGAGAATACTAATACATCTTCAACTCTCAACAGCTAAGCTTCCTCATACAACAGAGTGCAATGCACACAGAAGGCCACAACTGGCCAAAGTGTAGCAAATAAGAGACTGCAATGTGTTTGTCCTTGGACAGGATCCCTATATTAAACCTCATCCACCCATGGCTAAGGGCCATTTCAGAAGAGGGGACAGAAAGACTGTGAGAGCCAGGATGTGCATGAAACATAAGGAAACAGGCTTTCAGGCCTCTGAGAACTTGCCACAATGGTGATAGCATGCACAAGACCTATACTGACTCAATCAGAAAAAAATCCAGCACAGAACTTGGGAAATAGACAGCAGGTCCCAACCTTAATCAAGGAACTATTGGCAAGTGATTACTGAAGGGTGAGGAAGAGCTGATCTTCTTTAAGGGAGTGACTGTAGACAGGCTGACTAGACTCCAATGGATGAACTTGCACTGAGGGACATCTGGGTACAAATGCTTGACAATCATGAACAGGCCTTAACACGTATGACAGAATGCATGAAATCTGGTCGGGGGGTATGAAGGGTATTGGATGGAGGGGCTAAATTTGATTAAGATCTGAGTGAAATGCACAAAAATGTACACAAAATTAAATTTTAAAATAAAGCAATTCATTTCTTAAAAAAAGAAAAAGAAAAATGCAGGGTTTGGTGAAAAAGGTACCAGCCACCAAGCCCTGTGATCTGAGTTCAGACCTTGGAGCCGTGTGAAGGTGGAGGAAGTGAACTCACTCCAGAGTGCTCTGACTTCCAAATGTATGCTCTCTCTCTCTCTCTCTCTCTCTCTCTCACACACACACACACACACACACACCCTCTACTCTAAACCACTGGAATGACACTGTGGCCTGGGATGCTGGTCTGTGGTCAGCGCACACCTTACATGGGCACGGCCCTGGGGTTCCATTACCAGGACAAGAAAGAAAAAGAGAGTGGGGGAGAAAAGAAGAGGGAAGGAGGAGGTAAAGAACAGGCCAGGAGTCAGTGCACACTAGACGCCCAGCACTGAGGAGGTGGAGCCAGGAAGATGGAAGGTTCCGGTTCAGTCCGGCTTTGAGTAAGCACCCACCTTATCCAGTTTGACACAGGTGACCTCAAAGCCTCCCACACTACTTCTGTCTACTCTGGGCCACTGTGGCAGCACAGGCCTGAGTCTCTACCCATTGCCCTACGGCCTCTCTGTCTCCAGCTGCAGCTTCCCCACGGGCCACAGCAATCCTGGCACAGAACCCTGAGTGGAAGGGCCTATTTTTCTAAGGATCCACCCCAGGCTTCCTCCACCTCCGGATGGGCTCCCCACAGCAGCACCCCAGAACCGAAATCTTGGAATCCGAGACTGATCAGAGAAATCTACAAGGGCTACACAGCGTGCAAGACGCAGAGATCAAAATGGAGAGCTTAGGGGCTGGGATATCCAGCGGTCAGCACTGGCCGAGCATTCCCTGGTGCTGCAAAGAAAACAGGAGGGTTTGTGCTGAGGTTCAGCTCAGAAGTAGCACAGAAACACAGGCAAGGGACGGCAAACCAACAGTTTCTCTAGGGTGGGAAGAAAGATCAAATCACAGGGGCAGACCATAACTCAGAGCAAACAGTTGGGGAGGGCTGAGGGGACAGCTCTGAGGCTGCCTGCAGGACAGCGACTCCATGCTGTACTAAGCTGCTCACACAGTAGAAGGAAGTGAAGCTAGGGTTCCCATGTGCCACCTCCAAATGAAGGCTGGCCACTCCAGGAATCACCTGGACTGGAGACCAGGTCCCCTTCCAGTCTCTCCTGCTTTCTCCTGCTGGGAGCCAAGTTTCTTTAGCCAGGGTCCTGTCCACGGTACGTCATCTGCACATGGCAGAGTAGGCTGGCTCATTTGGACACCAGCTTCTCTTTCTATTAAACAGTGACACAACAGGTATGGTGGCACACACTTGTCACCTCAGCACCTGGAAGGCAAAAAGGAGGGCCAACCTAGGCTACATGACACCCTGTCTTAAAAAAACAAAACAACAAAAACAGAGACAGATATCCACCTGGCCTGGGTACCTGCAACAAGGTGAGTGATCACTTGGGGCGCTGCCTTGAATGGCATTTGGGAATGCAGAACGCACATGGATCCCACCTGTGTGACTCAGAGCAACCCAGAAGGTGCACGTCATCAGGGCAGAGCATGTGACAGGCCTATGACAGGAGCAGGGCCATCAGTGTGTCCAGGGGACCCATTAAGAGGCCATGGCTGGGGGCAGGTGGGAGGTCTGGATTCTGGGGTCTCTGGATTCCAGGGTCTTCTGGGATCTGGCTGGGCCGCAGCACAGTGGGAAAAGCAGTGTGCCTTCTGAGTGGCCAGCTCCTCCTCCCTCAGAGCTGGGATGTCACAATCCCTGTATGCTGTCAAAACCGCTCACAGGGTGAACTCTGGCCTGCAGATGAGTCAACAGAGGGGTGGCTTCTGAGGGCCTGCTGTTTATACACAGTCACTGTGGCCACAGCCAGAAAGCATGGTCAAAGGTCACAGTGACCAGGGCAGGGCAGGGTCGCCCTTACCCACCTCCTGCAGACTGTACCCTGTAGCCTCAGGCTGGCTCCATCCTGTTCCAGTCCCGGGAAGAACTGGGCCCCAGAATCACGAGGCACCCACCTTGCAATACACACAGGGGAATCCACGCCCCACTGGGCCAGAGGCGCAAGGCTGCCACACTCCTCATGCCCACACCATCTGCTCTGCCCTGCTTGGCCAGGCCATAGCCCTTGCCAGGCCCTGATGCCCAGCTCCTCAGCCATCTCCTTGCTGGAGGTCCTGAGAAGTGACTCAGCCTCTTGAGTGACAACCTGGCTTCACCTTCGGACCATCAGATGGCGCAGGGCCAGGAAGGCTCCTAGGAGAAGGTGAACTTCTCACCAGTGAGGAGGGATCTGCATGTCCCTGTCAACTACTCTGTGGCACTGAGCCTCAATATTTGGGCCTTGAGAGGAAGCTGGGACAGAGTAGACAATGGCATGGCCTCAGGCAGGGCACACAGCCTCAGAATGAAGTGGGAACCACTCTACTCTACCAAGGGCTATCTCCTGGTGAGTTGTAAAAAGGCTAGGACTCAGGAACCGTAGCCATTCCAGGGAGAGGCTGCTGACCCAGGGCTCCTGCACCCCATGCCAGCTGCCCACATGTGGTGGCACCACAGGAACCAGGGCCCCCCTATGCCCCCAGCCTCCCCCTGACCATCACAGCTTCCCTTCATGTCCTTCCCAACATGGAGCAGGTCAGGTCTACCCTTTCCATCTCTGAGGATTCTAGACTACCATGTGAGACACAGGGGTACAACCCGGCACCTGTGGGGTTCAGATCCCAAGGACCAGTCCTACAGCCATGGGTTTTCATCACGGATAAAGGACGGATCTAAAAGGCAGCCTCCCACAGCAGGGGACTGCTGCCCAGAGACAGGAGGAAAGAGGCCTTAGCAGGAGCTACTCTGGGTGGAAAACCACAGGTTGACCAGAGGCTTCTGAAGATTCTGATCCCTGACCCTGTGGACCTCCAAGGTTCCCTAACTTTCCTCTGAGGACAGGGCAGGACATATGGCCAGGGTCTACCTGACTGCCAGTAATGAACTACAGCCCAGGAGGTAAAAGGTACAGCCCCCACCCCCATGGGTCACTTCCTCAGGGCCACAAGAGCCCCAGAGGTCACACCTCCCAGCGAGGAGCCGCTGTTCTCTGGAAGGAAGAGAGGTCCACACTTCTTCTTCCCTCCCTGGAAGCCACACCCACAGAGTCCCCAAACACACAGATAAAGCTGCACAGCAGAACCACCAGGGATGCAGTCTTGCTTAGGCTGTTTAAGACAAGGTCTACAGTCAGGCTGGCCTGGAACTCTGGATGCCCCCTGCCTCACCCTCCGCAGTCTTGGGACCCCAGGAGGTTTCTGTATTTGTTTTTATATTAGAAGAGAAGCTGCACTAAGCCAGAGGTGGAGTATGGTTGGAAGACAGGCCTGTGGCAGTGCCTTGGACTAGCCCGGCCACCGGGCCCCTAGGGGCCAGCACACACTTCCTACCTCTCTGCATAGACACCCACACCCCAGCTCTGTCTGTAGGCCACACAGAGGACCCCACAGCAAGCTCTCCAGACCCTGTTCTGGCTACACTTGAACTAGGAAAAGGCTCCTGGAGTTAACCCTAAAACATGCTGAGTTCTAAGGAGGCTAAGGCAGGAGGGTCCTAAGTTTGAGGCTAGTCTGAGCTGCAAAGGGTGACTGTATCTCTAAAAATAATAAGAGCTTGAGGGTGCCCTCAGGGTGAGGGCTTGCATAGTATGCTTGAAGCCCAGGGCTCTAGCCCAGCCACTGGAAAAAAACAAAAACAAAAGGACAAATAACCACTCTGTGTAGAGGTTGCTCTATCGAAGTGTGACCAGCACCAGGGAGATCAGAAAAGGACCTGACCTGAGAGGGTCAGCTGTGACAGACAGGGCTCCGGCCACTCAAGTTCTCCAAGTCCTTCCCGGTGCCTGGTACCCCAAACCAAGGCTCTTACTGCTACCAGAGCCACCCACTCTTAGCTTAGTCCCCAGGGCAAGAATAGATCTGGGTACACACCTTTAACCCAGCACTCAGGAGCCAAAAGCAGGTGGAATTCTGTGAATTTGAGGTCAGCCTGGGCTACAGAGGCTCCAATTCCAAACACAAATGAACCTGAAAGTCCCCTGCCAATGAAGTGCCCTGCCATCTTCCAGATAAACACGGGTTTGGAATGTTCCCAAATTGAAGGTAGCAGGCTGGCTCTCTCATGGCTGGTCATCACATGGCCAGACACTACTGGGTCCCTTGGGGGCACATGTGTGGCAGCCTGGAGTTCTGCAAGCACCCTCCCAAGAGGAAAATGAAGCTTCTTTAGGGATGTAACCCACACCCGAAATTAAAAATAGCAGCGGAGGCGGTGCTGAAGGGGAGGCGGGGCACTGGGTGGCTTGGCTACCAGGTACCAAGTCCACCTGACAGTCCGGGACTCAGGCTTGTGGGAAAAGCACAGCCTACTAAGACACAGTCAGAAAGGTCCAAGGGAAGGGCTGGAATTCCGAGCGGGAAGAGTGACTAGACCAGTCACCTAGTGGCCACCAGCCACCTCCTCTACCTGTAGGGGCACTTTTTGTCCCAGAGTCGGGAACACTTTTGACAGGAAAGAGCTACTCTTTCCCAAACAGATTCCATCCTGTACTGGAAGGGGGAGGAGGGGTAACAGCCCCAGCGACAGGCAGGAAGTGGCTTAAAGAAGGGGGAAGAAGGGAGGGAAGGGGTGTGCTCCCCGGGAACACAGGTCGGCTCAGCCAATGGTGCCGAGCACGTCCCAGGCAGGAAGAAAGCCGCATTCCTTCCTCGTTACTCTCAGCTCACCCTCCCGCGTCTCCTCTCCTGACCCCCCCACACGTCCCAGGCTCAGGGGCAGACAACAGCCCAGTCACTTTGTCAAGCCCCAAACCACTTCCCTTTGGGAACCTGTAACTTCTATCCGAAGAGTGGGTGGTGTCATCACACTAGCTACAAAAGCCAAGACCCAGGCTTGGAATGGTGCTTCCAGGTGTGCCCAAGAGCGGGGCACTAGAAGGAGGGCCGCGGCGGGGTCCCCACCTACACCAGGGAGCACCAGAAGCCTCAAATTCCCCCTAGACGGAGGCAGGACTGTGAGAAGCACTGACCAAGGGAGGACACCTCCCAGGTGTGCAGCCAGAGGCAGCTACCAAGGCTAACATCACCTCCCCAGCTCGCCCTTCCAGGAAAACACCACAACCTCCTCCAAAGGTGTCCAAGGAGGCAGACGACCCGGGGTGGAAGGATCCAGGGTCAAGTTTTGTTTCAGTCCAAGCTACCCCTTCTGAGAGTGGGTACAAACACCATTGTCATCCCACCTCTGAGAAAACTGAGGCAGGAGGATGGCCGTCAGTACTGGGCCAACCTGGGTTACATGGCAAAAACGTGTTTTATAAAAAACAAAAGACTGGGAGCGATCCCGACGGATGTCACTGGGGTTGTTCAAGGTGTCACCAGGTGTGGACGCGGCCTGGTCCCACACGGGTCCCCGCAGGTATCCTCACGGCTCCGCCCGCCCGCCCCGAACACCGCGCCGCTCACCTGGTGGGCGCGGTAGCTCTCGAAGGCCTTCAGGGCGCTATCGGTGAGCTTCACGTGGAACACAGACACCCTACTGCCGTCACTCACGCGCCCACACGACAGCCCGTAGCTCCGAGCCTCCTTCAGCGCCGCCATCTTGCGACCATCGCTCCCTGACCCCCCTCGTCCGCGGCTGCGCCGGCGCGCCGGCGCGCCCCGCCCCGCCGCCTGCCGACGCGCTGCATTATTCATGAGGCGAGTGTAGCCTCGCACGCCGTCAGGCGTGCGGTGCCGCTGGCCACGCCCCGAACCATTTAAAGCCCCGCCCACTGACCTCGAGAAACGCCCACACGCGGTCTTACTCATGGCTGGCGAGCCCAGTCTGCCCGGCGTGAGCCCTCGGACAGAGTCCCTTGCGGACCAGCAGCTCGCCCGCGCTCCGGGGCTGGCCACGCCCCCCAGCTCCCAAGAAGCCCGCCCTGGCCACGCCCCCAAGCTCGTGAACACCCTCCCTCACAGCCCCGTGACCGGCCAACGCTGTATTCATTATTTACGGGCGCGGCTATCCGCGCCCGAAACCCGCCCTAACAGGCGTTGGTCACCCCGGCTACGCAGAGCTGTCCACGCCCCCAAGATCCCGCCGCGGGACTCGGCGCCCCGTCGCAGGACTACACTTCTTGGCGTCCAGGGACCCTGATGGAGCGAACGTGTTTCTCGGCAGGCACCCTGCGGGGGTCACGGGGCCCCGACCTCCCAGAGGCGCCGAGGAACCCCAGGACCCCGCGCTCCGCAGGCAGCCACGCCCCCAGCTCTATGGCGTTCTGCCCTATGGATGTGTCGCACTATTCCTCAGCGAGGCGCGGCGACCTGAGCGTGCGCGAAGGCCCGGGGACGAGGCTCGCAGGCCTACTGCCCGGCTAGCCACACCCCTAGCTCTCGCGGAGCCCGCCCGTCTACCCGCCCGCCTAGCTCCAGGCCCGGCCCTCGTGGTTCCGGGCTTCGCAGGCGTGGTGAATTATTCATGAGGCGCTCCTGGCTACGCCCACTCCGTGCCTGAAGTCTCCCCAGCAGCGTTACGCTGCATTCCTGAGGCGGGGCTAGCCACACCCCTGCTGACCCAATGGCCCGCTGTCCCCTCCCCCCTCCAGTCCTAGAGCGGAGGCTGCGTCGCCGTTCCCCCTGCGCACGCCCCCTCTCGGCCACGCCTTCATGTATTATTCATGAACTCAGACGCAGCCCAGATATTGTTCATGGGAGCTCTCAAGGCTTGTGTCCGTGGAGTCTGTGCGAAGGGCCAAGGGGGCGGGACTTCCAGAAGCACGTGGGAGGCGGAGTCCGTCAAGGATTCGTCTGTCGGGCGTGGGCGTGTACGGGAGGCGCGCGTGGGCTGCTGGGTCCGACGTGAGGGGACTCTCGGACCTGGGGCTGTGCGAGTGACGAATTGGGAGTCTCTGGGCTTTTCTGATGGTAAAAGTTCAGTAACGGGATAAAACCCTTCCAGGCTGACTTTCCAACAAACAACTTTTATACTTTACGTTTAACAGGACACAATGTGACATTCAGCACGTCCACAACATTGCGCAAACACCAACAGGATCCTCTTCCAGCCCCAAAAGGAGCTTGGCCCCAGCTTCAGTCCCTCTCCTTTCCTCCCTGCCATCTGACAGCCTCTGGATGCTGCATAGTAGGATCCAACATCCTGTGGTTTAGGGTCTGACTTTTCTTTGTTTCATGGTTCAACCTTCTAACCTAATCATTTTCTTCCTTTTTAATGACTACATAATACTCCAACGCTGTGTACCTCTTAAGACCTTGTGTTCATCCATCTGGCGACCAGCATTCAGTTGTGCCTCACTGCTCATCAGTGAATGTAGTTTTGAGTAGATGTTGAATTGCTGGATTGACACTGACTTTTTAAAAAATTGTGGATTTTTTTGAGATGAAATGTCCCCAAAACCCCAGCGGGCCTGGATCTAGATATGCTTGCCAGGTGCTGAGACTAAAGAAGTGCCAACATATCTGGCACAATTTTTACTATTATTGTGAGGGTGTTTGCATGTCTCTGCCTACATGTGGAGTCAGATCTCTCCTTCCACATTAAGTGGGTTTGGGGGATCATTAAGTGGGTGTTTGGTTGCTAAATTTTTGTTGGAAGTGACTTTGCCTGCCTATCCATCTTTCAGGTTCCCGGGTTGCCCATTTTGAAGAAGTGCTCAGCTGTGTACCCCGGGATTTGTCTTCTGGTTCAATTATCCTAGTCCCTGGTACGGGGTTGGACCACAAAGCCACTCTGGGAAGACAGGCCATGCAGCAAGTGCCTGCCTGCACCCCTAGCTGCAGACTCCAGGACAGTGGGGTACAGTAAGGGGTGAAGGGGGTTTCAGTGAGCAGCTGAGTGGCCTTGGAAGACACAGCTAGGCTCTTGAACTCCTAGGACTCTAGGAAAGCAGAACTTGGGTTCCACCCCTTGCCTCAAAAATATTTTTTGTTGTTGTTTTGGTTTTTTTTTTGGCTTTTTAACACAGGGTCTATCCCCTGGCTAGCCTGGAACTCATTATGCAGACCAGGGTGGCCTTGATCTCACAATGATTCATCTGCTTCCATCCCTCAAGTGCTAGGATTAAAGATGTGTGCCACTGTGCTGGGCCCACTAAAAAAATTTTCTTGAAGAAAAATTAGATTGCTAGGCATGGTAGCACACACCTTTAATCCCAACTTGGAAGGTAGAGGCAGGCAGATCTCTTTGAGTTTGAGCTAGCCTGGTCTACATACCAAGTTCCAGGCTTGCTGGGGCTACATAGTGAGACCCTGTCTCAAAACAATGGAACTGGAGAGATGGCTAAGAACACTGGCTGCTCTTGCACAGGACCTGGGTGGGTTCAGTTCCCAACACCCACATGGTGGCTAATACCTACTCATAATTCCAGTTCCAGGGATCCAACACCCTCCTCTATCAGAGACTGCATGACAAGGGTACACTTACATCCATGCAGGCAATACACTCAAACACATAAAACAAAACCTTCAAAACAAAACTGTCATCAGAGCACCTGGGAGTTGAAGGCAGAAAGATCAAGAGTACGAGGTCAACCTCAACTACAGTCAGTCTGAGGCCAGCCTGGGCTACACGTTACAAAAATATAAAACAGCTGAGCATGGCAGGACCATTGCCTTCTTTTGGGTGGTGTGGCAGGTGGGACAGCTGTAGGGACAAGGGGGGTCCCCACTCCTGGAGGTAGAAAAGGCCATGAGTGCTGACCTGAACTTACACAAGGCAGTGCTTTCAAGACACTTTCAGTCTGGCTATGAGGACAGTCCTGTGCCCCTCTCCTTGCCTGGCAAGACTTTGCAGAGCCCAGCTGTCTTGTCTACCCTCTGCTCACCATCAGCACACTAAGCTCTATCCTGCCATAGGGTCTTTGCATTGACTGTGCAGCCCAGACTTGGACTCTCTGCTCCTGACATAGTTGGACCCTACAGTTACTTAAGTGGTACAGATGTTGGTACACAGTCTGCTGCTGCAGACTGCCCTTCCTAGCCCCAGCCACACCAGGGACCCCTCTCAGATGGCACATACCCTCTTTCCTGTGGAATCAGAGCCTCGTGCATGGCAGGCCCCCCACTATCTTGAGACCACAACATTCAGCAAATAAATGTGACCACCAGAATCTACACCAGGGCTGGACTTTAGACAGAAAACAGGCACAGGATGGAACTGCACATTCTGTTGGGCTGGGCAGCTGCTCTCTGGAGTCCAGCTGGGTACAGAATGTGGACACAGCTACAACTGCTGTCAGCCCAGGTCAAAGGCCTACCTGACCACTGGGCCCACACACCTGCTCCTTTGTAAAGCAGCTCCATCGCTGCAGCCACGTGTGATCCTGGTTCACCACAGGCCATCTCTAGTTATGTAAGAAACAGGCTGGAGAGGCTGTGGGGTGCAAGGTGCAGCTTTATTTCACAAGTGGGGGGCACAGAGGGAGGCAGGCGGGACTGGTGGTGAGGACTGCCCTAGACCTCTTGAGAGGGAGAAACTGAGGCCAGTCAGGCTAAGGCCTGACCCCAGAGGGCAAGGGCATACATATGTGGGGAAACTCAGTCTGGAGGAACAGGGCCCCCTCCCAGTGGGCTGCACCCCATGTTCCCCCTTTGGGGCCTCAGTCCCTCCTGTTTATTGGGGTGTGTGACCCTCAATCCTTGCTCCCCAGACCCAGAGGAGGGGGCTCGGCCAGAGAGGGCAGTAGACAGGGAGCCTGGGGAACTTAGGGAGCGCAGGGCGGGGTCCACGGTGCAAAGAAAGGCGGTCAGTTCCTGGCAGCAATGACCACAGAGAGAGCCACGCCCCCCAGGGCCACAGCAGTTGCCCCAAACAGCCACTTCCATGGGATGGACTGTGGATAAAGGGGAGACTCTGAAGGCCGGCCTCAGCCAACATCCTGGTCCATACCGGCCTGCCAGTCTGTGCTTTAACGAGTCTACCGAACTCCTACATGCACAAAAATGCAACCAAGGTACCCCTCTGACAGGGGAGCCTCCTCCACTCCCAGCCCCGAGCCTTCTAGTTTCAGAGCTCTATCTTCTGCCCCACCTGGACTCCCATCCCCATCGTCCCCAGTCCAGCCTGACGCACCCATCTGTAATGCCCAGCACCCTGGCTCACCCAGGCCCCTTTCCCAGGACACTTAGCAGGCAGCCGGCTGGGGTTGCCCAGCATTTTCCGATACAAGGCAGTTTCCGTGCTCCGCTGCGCAGCGTGCTTCTTCACCAGCTTGGAAAGCTCTGCGTGGATTGTCTATGAAGTGGGTGGCGATAGGTCAGCATGTGCAAGAGGCAGCACATCTGCCTGTCACTGCTGGAGTTTACTCTCCCAGTCCCCCAGGCTTGTCAGACGTGGGGCCCCTGGGACGCAAGGGGAGGTCCACCAGCCCCTCTTGGCTTCTGCAAGGTAGGAGGTGCCTTCCCACCCCGAAGTGTGCCAGAAGATAGAGCAGCAAGAAAGACTGGAGGCAGAAAAGTGGGAGCACGTCCCAGACAAGCCCCACAGAGCCCTGCTCACCTTGTTGGAAGGCTCCAGCTTCAAGGCAGCCCTAAGGATGGGGATGGCCTCGCTGTACTCACCCTGCTGTGCCAGCACCTGCGGTGGAAGAGCGGCCATGCTCTATGGGCCTCACTCTCTCTTAGCCCTGCCGGGTACCCCTCACCTCCGCCGAAGCACCGGTGCCTGCGCTTCCCACTGCCCCACCTCCTCACTCTGGCTGCCCTCAGGCTGGCTAGAGTGTCACGGTTGACCACCACGGACGGTTGACCACTAAGGCTGATCAAGACAAAGCCTGCGACCACAGTGGCCAGTGAGACACAGCTTAATATTGCAGGCAGCACCGGGAGGCTGTGGTGGGCACCCTTGGGGCGTGGGGCGTACAGCCAACAGTACCCCAAGCCTGCATCCCATGGGGTCTGAACACCGCCCAGTGGAACAGTTCCAATAAATAACCATTTTTCTGGTTTTTTTTTTTTTTCCTCACAAAGGGTCTTGCTCTATTGCCCAGGCTAGTTTGGAACTCCTTCTGTAGCCAAGGTTGGCCTAGATGTTGTAGCAATCCTCCTGTCTCAGACCTCCCAAGTGCTAGGAGCAGAGACCTCACTGCAATCACTGTTTCTGCCTCACACTACCTGACTGGGACCCCACTATCTCACAGTAAACTCAGAACACAGCAGCTGCAGCCCTCCCTGCAGAGCTCTGTACACAGGCCAAGCTTCATAAACAAACACCCCAGGTGACAGGGTCCGTGCCTCAGTTTCCCCAGCTTCTCGGCTTCTTGAATAGGTCTGAAAGTTTGTCTGTGAGAGGCCCTGGGGCCATGCCCTCAGTCTTGCAAAACAAAACAGAATCAACAGCACAGGGTAGAGAAAGGACTCAGGCAGGGCCTGGGCACAGACAACTCAGGCAGAGGGGACCATGGCCTGTGCAAAAGCCATGGGGTGGGGAACTGGTCTAAGAGACAACAGGGAGGAAGCAGGCTGACCAAGCCAGAGGGTACAGGGGTAGGAGACAGGGAGAACCATGTGGCTCGGAGCCCCCAAGGCCAGAATGAGGCCTTGCCTTTCCCTTGAGAGATGGGAGCCACTTAGGATCATCTACGAGACGCAAGGATGAGACCCATACAGTCAGTGGTGCCCACCTTGCCCTTCCGAAACAAAGCCTTGATGTTGTCTGGCTGGTGCTCCAACACCAGGCTGCAGGAGCGCAGGGCTGCTCGGTAGTGGTCCAGCTTCAGCTGCGACGCTGCCAGGTTGTTCAGACACTTGACCTTGAGCTGCAGCAGCTGCTCCTCCTCCTCAAAGGATATGTCCACTGTGGGGAGGGAGGTCACCACGCAACTCGTCCTCACACCATCACCCTTGGTCTGCACCACCACAGTCCTGAGGCCAGGACGGTGGGGCACATGGACTGAGTCACCCATATCGTGACAGCACTTTTCTTTTTTGAGACAGAGTCTCATGTAGCCTCAAACTTACTATGTAGCCCAGGCTGACCTTGAACTTCTGAGCCTCCACCCATGTTAAAAAGGCAGGTGCAATGGTGCATGCCGGTGATCCCAGTGCTGGGGCAAACGGAAGAGGACCCCAAATCTCCCTAGTAGCTAGTCTAGTTAAGTCCCTATGCCCAAGATTCAGTGAAACAGTCTCCACAAAAAGTGGAGGGCAACTGAGGAAGACCCCGTGTCAGGATCTGGCCTCCACATGCACACCGATAGGAACAGGCACGCGTGTGCACATACATCACACACAGAGACAGGTACAAACACACACGCACACATGGGAACACAGAGGAACAGGTATACACACAAAGACACACATACATACAAAAGGAAAGGCAGAGGTTCCTACACAGCCCAGGTTAGCCATCATCCTCCGGCACCTTCCCAGTGCTAGGATGATGGGTATGTGCTGTCATGCCTGACCACCATAAGCCTGGGAGGGGTCACGGGCCTGCAGGTTATAGATGGCAGTGAATCTGTCCATATTATGGAATATTCTAGAACATTCTGTGGCCCAAAAAGGATGTAGAGGTCTGGCACTAAGAGCAGCTCCCCTATGGGCAGGGGAGATGACTCAGAATGTACAGACACATACATCAAGAAGAGAACTGCCTCCCACAGGTTGACACCCGGCCTCTGCACACCCCAGGGTGGCCAGTCACCTTTGGCGCTAGAGGTGATGGCCTTGATGGCCAGGTCATAGGAGTTGGCAGCCAGCACAAAGTCTGCACGCTGGTAGTGGGCATTGCCGCACTCCCTCTTCCGATTGGCCAAGGCCACACGTTCCTGGCCACTCAACATCTCCAGGTCAGGACCATCTTCAGCTGTCTTCAGGGTGACCTCCAGGCACAGGGCCGCGTGGGGGGGGATGTACGGGCTCCTGCTGGGGAGGTGGCCGGCAGGGGAGCACTCAGACCTGGCTCCCAGGCCACACCCACGACTGTGCCCTCCTTGCCAGGCTGGAAGTGGGGCAGGAAGGCTGGGCCTCAGGTCCTGGGGTGCCCCCTGTCACCCCACCCCATGGTCGATACAGGATACCCTCTTGTCCTCTCATGGCCTCCACCTCCATCTCCCTTTCTACACAACGGACAGCGTGCAGGCCAGCCCCATCCCACAGCGGCAGGCTCTCACCTGCCCTGGGGGCCGTAGCAGTACTTGGAGTCAGCAGTGACCATGGCCGTCTCACCCACATCCATGAGTGGGACGCTGAGGTCCAGGGCCTGAGGAACAGGACCAGAGAGGGGTCAGACAGGCCCCTGTCCTGCAAGGCGCTGCCTGCCCGTCTACCAGCCCTCCAGCCCCACCTGGATGACATCGCAGTCTCCGAGCGTGAAGGACAGCTCTGGCTCCTCCTGCACACGGGTGCCACTCTCCAGGGACATCTGAAGGTGCACAGTCACCACCTGGCCTTTGAGTGGGCGGCTGGACCCTGGCGGACCCGGAACCAGTGTCTTCTTCCTCAACAGTCCATTGCCTGTGGGGGCCGAATGTGAGCCTGGAATCTGGTGGCCACCCCTCTTAGACGTACTGCTCCATTACCAAGCATGTGCAGCAGACTCCACAGAGCACACATTGCTGTTGTTTCTGTGACACTGGGCTGGAACCCAACACCTTGTGCCTGTCTCTCAACTGAGCCCAAACACGACAAAGTTAGGGATGAGGCTGATGCTAGAGATGGGCTCCATGAAACATGATTAGCCCGGCCTGCTATTTTCGGTTTTTGACACAGGATCCCACGTAGCCCAGGTTGTGTTCAAACTCAGTATGTAACTGAAGATGACCTTGAACTTGCACCCCAGAATGCCTGGCCAACATGGCTGGTCTGGATTTTAAGAACAAATGGTTGGAGTATGATGAGCATAGTCCCTGCCTAGAATCCCCCATTGAGGAGTTGGGGGTGTGGCTCAGAGGTAAAGCCGTGGCCTAGAATCCCCCAGAGTAGGCTGGGGAGCAGAGCTAAGAGGGGACAGTCCATCCTTACTACCTACCCCTGCCCCACAATCCTCCCAAACATAATTATCAATGGCACTTTACTGATAAAATGCTGTAAAGCAAAGAAAAACAGAAGTGGACACATCTTCCTCTGCTGGACTGCAGCATACAGTTTTTGGGAACCTGTCACATGTCTAGACAAATGCTCAGAAAAGATTCAGTGGGGGCTGCCTTAGAGCAGCTGGCACCGGGTGCAAAGGCTGTGTGGCTTGAGCAGGTGACTCAGCCTCTCTGAGCTGCCTAACATTAACAGCACCCAGTTGCAGGGGGGGGGGGGGACCTGCCTCAGAGATTGTGTGTGTGTGCCAAGGTGTGAGCCAATGAACGACATTAAAAAACATGCCTGTCTCAAGCACTCTCGGAAACCAGGCAGAGTAGCAAAGACCTGGGATCACAGCACTGGACAAGCTGAGCCTGTGATACAGGAGGCTCCAAAGTTCAAAGCCAGCCTGGACTATACAGTGAGTTCAAGGCCAGCCTGGGTTAATAGCGAGGCCATTTCAAAAGGAACAAACAATAACAAAAAACAGCAGCCACTGCTGTTCTAGTTACTTCCAACCCACAGAGAAGGTAAGCTACACTTAGGAGACAAGAAGCTGGTACCCGACCTGCTTCTGCATGAGCACCCTAGCACTTACCAAGGATGTCCAGCCATTCCTCTGGGGCAGGGGCCGGGGCTGGCTCAGGCTCTGTGGCTGCCAAGAACTCCCGAGCCAGGGCTCCAGGCTGCTCAGCATCCTCCACTGTTGGCTGTCCCATGTCCTCCAGCGGTGGCAGCCTGCTCAGGTCACTGTTCTCTTCCTCCTCTTCCTCCTCCCCTTCAGCATCTTCAACCCCATCCAGCACTTCAAAGTCCTCCAGTGGTGGCACCCCAGCAGGTGGCTGAGCAGCTGGCTTCAAGGGCTCGGCCCAGGACGCCATGCTGCTGGGGGTCGGGAAATGGCCCTAGGGGACAGTTAGGCATGAAGGAGACAGTCCCACCTAAAAGCCCCTTCACCTCCCCTCAGCTCTGACTCCCTACAACTAGGATCACTGGTCATGGGACTGAGCAGCACACGGCCTTGACTTCATCTAATAAGGTGGGTATCCAACCAATCCCACTTGGTTAGGCCCTGGATGGGCTTAGCTAATTAGAACTAATTAGTATTTAATTTTTTATAAACATTCCAGAAAGTATGGAACTCCTTCAGCATACACAGTAAAAAAAAAAAAAAAAGAAAAAAAACACACACACACACACACACACAAACAAAACTCAGGGAGGTAAAGCTGCTTGGCCAAGGTCACACAGCAAACCAACAGCAGGGACAAGATGGGAACTGAGGGTTCCAGACTTGGGTGTTGAGTGAATTGGTGGGATTGACATTGTGAAGACAGTTTCAGAGGCCTTGGGAAAGCTATGTTTAGGGCCTTAAGGCCACTTGGGAAAGGTGAATCTGCAAAAGGGTACATAATGAAAAACACAGCACCCCACACCCCATTTTTCACTCCACACCCTGAAGATGCTGAGGTCCCCAACACCGGAGAAAACAGCTCGAATCCAGCCTCTATCGTAAACCTGCTTCCAGGTTCTAATCCTGATAGGGAGCTGGGGGCTGACGATCAGTTGGCCTAGCAAACACCAAGTCCTGGTTTCCATTCCCTGCACCACATAAACCAGGCTGGGCCGCACACACCTGTCATCCCAACTCTGAGGTGAAGGCAGGAGGCTCGGGAGTTCAAGACCAGCACAGACTACAAGGAATTCGAGACCCACCTGGGCCACATGAAACCCTGTCTCAAGAAATGTTAAAAATGGCCTGGGGCAGGAAGAGCACTAACCTAGCATACACAAACCTAAGGGCTTAATCCTCAGCACCCCATAAATTCGGTATGGTAGCCCACACCTGTCATCCCACCACTTTGGAGGTGGTGGCAGAAGGATGAGGGGTTCAAGGCCAGCCTGAAATACATAGTCACTTGGAGACTAGCCTGCGCTACAACAGACAGTGTTCAAAAAAATAAAACCAAGAGTAGTGGGAACCCAATACGGCTTCCTGCAGCATCTCCTCGGCCCCAGGCCTCCCTAGGGAGCCCCTCAGACCGGCTGCAGCACCCAAAATCGAACCAGGCCCTTCCCCAAGCCCCAGGCGGCCCCGGAGCCGGGAGTCCGGGCCCTGCGACCCTCACCTGCAGGGCTCCTTCCGGGATCCGGCCCCGACCGGAGACCCTCCCGCCCCGAGCGCCCACAATGCCTTGCGCGCCCCGCACCCCAACGCCACCCCGCGCCCGGCTGACGCCACCGCCCTGAAAGGCCCCGGCAGCCCCGCAGCCCCAGCCCCGCCTCCGCTGCGGCCTCCACGCGCACCCCGCCACACGTACCTGTGGCTCCGGGACCCCGCCTGGGGTCCTGCGCCCCCTCCCGCCCCCAGCCGCGGCCGCCGCGCCTGGGGAAGCAGCTTCGGACGCCCCGCCCCGCTCCCCGAAGTGCCCATTGGCTATTAACGCAGAGCTCCCATGCCTATAGGCTCCTGAGAACATCCGTCCAGGGCACTAGGCACCGCCTCCTTCCTGCTCGAGCTGGCTGGGTGTTCTTAAAGGCGCCACGGCCTTGGGGGGCCTTTGGGAAGGGAAGTGGGAGGACTCTGCGCTGGCTCTCCTGAAAGGAGGATGGCCGCGTAGTCTGGTGTGACTTCTCACTCGCGTCTTTGCTTCACCCTGCTCATGTGTGGAGTGGGAATAAGCGATGAGCACCCTTTCATGAACTTGGCAGGGGGGAGGGGTCTCTCTGAGAAACACTAATAGGTAAATTTCCTTTTGTAAATTTTTATATATTGTATTATTTCACATATAAATTTTGAGATAGGGTATCACTTTGTAGCCATGGCTGGCCTGGAACTCGCTATATAGGCCAGGCTGGCCTTAAACTAACAAGAGATCTGCCTGCCTGCCTCTGCCTCCCAAGTGCTGGGAATAATGATGTGCGACATCATGTCCAGTTCATGGTGTTTTTCTTATTGTTTTATTTCATTCATTTCATGTTCTGTTATTTTATTTTACTTAGGGTCTCACTAGGTAGCTGACCTTGAACTCTCAGCGATACTCCTGCCTTAGTTTTCTGAGTGCCGTGATGACAGGTCTAAGCCACCACTCCTAGCTACAAGATAATTGTTTAACCAGTTTGAGTTTGACGGTCTAGACCGTTGCTTGACTGTTGACTAAGGCACCTTTTAGTTCTAGGCACACCCCTGTCATCTTAGCACTTGGGGGTCAGCCTCAGCTACATGAGACCCTGTCTGAAAAAGCTTTAAAACAGTAGCTGTAAGAACTGTGAGGGGCAGCAGCGTGTGCAAGGGACACTGTACAGGTTTCTCCCTGTGTGTTCTAATTTCTGGTCTCCTGCTGCAAACAGGAGGCACTCAGTAACAGGCTGCTGTGTGACTGTTTAAGGCCAACTAGGCCGCTTGGAGCAGCCCATCTTCCATCGTCCAGAGGGTGACAAGGTGCAGGGGAGAATGTGGCCCCTCCAAGCACTAGGGGTTCAGGGCTCCTCACCAGCTCTGCTTTATTTTGCACAGTGACCTTGCCAGTCCAGAATGATCTTGTCACTTGACCTCACAGAAACCTTGGCCCAGTTCTGAAGTTCGGAAGGCTATCTCAAAGTTGAGTGAATTTTTCTTTGTTTTGGGTTTTTGTTTTCTGTTTTGTGGTGCTTGGGATGAGATCCAGAACCTTTGCACATGCTAGGCATGAATTCATTGGTATATTGCACTGCAAGTCCTTGATCTCCAATGCTCTTTTATGTATTTTTGGATTTTTTAATATTTGGTGGGGGGGGCTGTGCCACCATCTGAGTGTGCCCCTCTATGTGTTTATCTACACATTGGGTCATTTGCCCATTCATCTCCCCCTGGGTTACAGAGACTGAACACCTGCATGAAGAACACTAATCAAGAGGCTGGAGAGATGGCTCAGTGTTTAAGAGCACTGACTGCTCTTGCAGAGAACCAGGGTTTGATTTCCAGCACCCACATGGTAGCGAACAACAGTTTGTAACTCCAGTTACAAGGGATCCGATGCCCTCTTCTGACCCCCATGGGCATTACATGTGACAGGTACACCGAAGCAATATACTTCTATAACATAAAATAAAAATAATGAACAAAATCAAATACCTAAACAATAGACAGCTCTCAGATCTGAGCTTGTATGGGATATGTCAGACCCTGAGTGTCATCTGAACAACAGGACTCCACCCTCTTAAAACACTAAAGATAACCGTGCCAACAATAGCAATATAGCAATGACAACATGGCTGAGCCAGGCATGGTGGTGTACCAGCCTTGACTCCATAGTGAGTTATGGCTACCTCTCATCGAACTCATAGAAGCTGAAACATACTTATTGAAACCTTGCTCAGATATTTAGTCTTCACAGTATCCACTAGATACAGAATTCCAGTTGTTCAGGAGTGGTGGTGCAGGACTATACAGTGACACCTAGTTTCCATTAACTCAAAATAAATAGAGTTGCAATTGTCCTGCAATTGCAGGACTTATGTGTCTTATGTGTCTCTTTAAAAAAGAACAAAGTATTTCCTGTGGGAAGCTTCCCGGTCGTATCTAGGAGACATCTAGCAGCAGGCATTCTGGCCATAGACCCTTCAACACCCTTTTCACTGTGGAAATCTATAATTGTCCCCTTCTGTTAAGTGGTGAGAGCTGCACTGACTTTTGAATATAAGAGTAAGAATTTAGAATATGGTTCCCTCCCATTAATGGAGCCTTAAGTCTAATTAACAGCTGTTGGTTACCCCCAAGATAAAAGTGCCACTATTCTAACAACAGAGATATTTTGCTAAGCCAATCAAGTTTGTGAGTGCACGTGTATGTGTGTGTGCCTGTGCATGTGTTGGGAGTGGTGGTCTCTGTTTACACCACCAGAGTCCCAGGGATCAAACTCAGGTCTGCAGGCTTGGTGGCAAGTACCTTTACCCACTCAGCCATCCCACTGGCCCTTGATATTTGTCTCCTCATTGAAACTATTCTAGCCTTACATTTGACTTTATGACATCATATTCCCATCTCCTTTTGTATTCTTTTGAGATTAGGTCTTACTACCTAAGTAGCCCATCCTGGCTTTGAACTCACTCTGCAGCATAGACTGGCTTTAAACTTATGGTGATCTTCCCTCAGTTTCGGTAGCTGGGTTCACAGGTGTGTGCCATCAGTACTCTGAGTCACCAAGAACTGATGTTGCCTGGGCAAATGCTGTGCTAGCCTACAGAAAAGAATTTGGACAGCATCCAAACTTGGAATGGATCTGCAGCAGATTTGGAAGAATGAGGTACAGGAGGCTGCACGTGGCTTGCAGGGTCAGTAGTGTGTGTTCTAGTCTGGACTGCTGATGACAGGGAGAAGCAGTGGCTGGGGAGGATGCAAATACAGAACACACATCTTGGTTTCCACACCTCACTCTTCAAACAGGCCTGCCCCACATCACAGGACATCTTGTGGTGATCAAACTGCAAGACTGCCCAGAGGCCAGGTGTGGTACTCCACACCTGCAATCCCAGCATCTGCAAGCTGAGGTGAGTTACAGAGGAACTTGGCACTACAGTGAGTTCCAGACCACCCAGGGCTATAGATATGCTGTCTCAAAAATTGGAAAGAAGGCCTGGTATGTTGGGCCACACCTTTAATCCCAGCATGCAGGAGGCCGAAGCAGGCTGATGTCTATGAAATGGAGGCCACCTGGTATGCATAAAGAGTTCCAGGTCAATTGGGGCTACAGAGAGACCCTGTCTCAAACAAAACAAAACCAAGACACTCCTCTCACGTTGGGAAATAGAGGAGTTTAAGGTTATCCTCCGCTACATAGCAAGTTAGAGGCCAGCTCTGGGCTACAGTGTCTCAAAAACAACAACAACAAAAAAAAAACAACTTCTTTTCATTTCCAAAGACTAGATTTGGTGACTCATTCATTGCCTGTTATCCAAGCATTTAGGAGGTTGAGAAAGGAGGATCAGGGGCTCAAGGTTCTCTTTGGCTACATTAGGAGTTGGAAGCCAGCTTGTGCTGCGAGTCCCTGTCTCAAACAACAAAAAAATTAGGGGTGGGGTGGACCTGGAGGAGTTAGGAAAAGAAGTGCCGACTCGTGGTAAATATGATCAAAATACATGGTATGGGGGCTGGAGAGAGAAGACTCAGTGGTTAAGACCACATGCCCCCAGCCCAGCTACCATGTCAGATGGCTCACAACTGCCTGGAACTGCAGCTCCAGGGGATCCGGCGCCTCTGGTCTCCGAGGATACCCACAGTCATGTACACATACCCGCACAGACGCACGTATACAGAACTAAAACAAATTTTTAAAACTGTATTCATGTGAGAAATTCTCAACGCATTAAAATACTATGTATTTTTAAAAATTAGTGGTCTGGATGAGTCTGAGCCCCCCCCCAGCCTGGCAAGCGGGTCACGGAAGTAGTTAGGACTTGAGGAACTGCCTACCGACGCTCCGCCTCAGCACCGCGGCGTCTTTCTGTTTTCCTACTTCCGGGTTGCTTCGCAGTGACGCGTACTGAATGATACGCATGTGCACAAGCTGCCCTGTGATTGGCCTCTTCTTCTGACGCAATGGTGAGTCACCCACATCTCGGTTCCGCCCCTTCTCGTCGTGTTTTTACGCACACGTTCGCGCCTCGGAACCAAGGCGCTCTGCGTGCTCGCACGGACTCTGCGTGATGACGTAAGGCGGCGCGGAAGCCATCCCGGAAGCGCGAGCCAGGTCGCCAGATGTGCAGGTGCCAAGGCCCGCGATACCGGGCAGGGCGGGGAGGAGACCGTGGGGTGGCGGGAGGTCGCGGGCTGCGCTGTGGCGGTGAGGGTTGATCTATCCGGGCTCTGTGACCCAGCTGGCCTCAGTTTCCCCGGGCGAGGGGGGATAGGGATGCGAACCTGAATTGCGAGTCTGTCGGCCGGTGCCCGTAGCCCCGTGCTATGAGATCCTCAGTTTCCCTGCTCGGGGAGGTGGAGCCTCAGTGCAAGTTGAGCCCCGCCCCATCCGGGTTGTTTTATTTCCTGAGTTTGGGTGGCGGAGTGGAGTTCAGTTGGGGAACTGGGTTGCAACGGAGGCGACTCTGGGCTCAGTTTGTGACCTTGAGGCGCAAGCATCGTTCTGTCAGCTGTCAGCCTGTTCTCCGGGCCACAGGGTTGGCCTCGAATTCCTGGGAGAGAGGTAGTTATTGATTGATTTTTGATTAGTAGCTCATCGTGGCCTCCAACTCCTGGCAATTCTGCCTCAGCTGCCCAGGTGCTGAGGGAGATTCATTCATTCATTTCATTCGTTCGTTTTTGAGATAGTCCAGACTGGCCCCCAACTCGCCTAAATTCTCTTGCCTTAGCCTCTCAAGTGCTGGGATACAAACCTCAGTCACCAAGCCAGGCTTGTGTTTTGTTTTAAGACAAGTCTCCTGTGTCCCAGGCTGGCCGCAAACTAACTGTGTGCAAAGGATGACCTTTATATGTATTTATTTATTTTGATTGGTTAAGACAGGGGCTCCCAGTAGCCCCAGCTGGCCTTGAACGCACTAAGTAGACCAGGCTGACCCCTATCTTACAGAGCACCACCTGCTGCTGCCTTCCCTTTTCTGGGATTAAAGACATACATCATCACGCCTGGCGCTTTTTTATTTTTTTGAGACGGCTTCATGTAGCCCAAGCTGGCCTGGAACTCCCAATAATCTTCCTCCCTCAGCCTCCTGATTATGATTACAGGCAATCCTCCTGTTTTGGCGTCCACAGTGTTGAGATAACAGGCAAGCTCTTCTATCTATGCTCAGCTTTTTATTTTGAATTTTGTTAATTTTAAAAATAATTGTTAATGTCTTTTGAGTCCAGTCACCTGTACTCCAGGCCAGGCTCTGGTCAAATGCACTATGTAACTAAAGATGGCCTTGAACTCCTCATCTTCTGCCTCCATTGCCTCAAACCTGGTGTACTTAGTGCTGGGAATGGAACCCAGGGCTTCATGCATACTGGGCAGGGGTGCTACCAACTGAGTTGGCCCCAGTTCAAGAGCAATACCTTGATCTAGAACTGTATCTCTAAGTCCCGGTTCTGCAGCTGACAGATGCTAGCTGTTCATTGTGGCCCTTTCACTACAACTCTTTTTTTTCCTCCTCTTCCTTTTTTCTCTTTAAAATTTTTTAAAAATTACTTTGTGTATATGAGTGTGTTGCCTACATGTATGTAAGTGCCCCTGTGTTGTGCAGTGCCCATAGAAGTCAGGACAGGGTGTTAGATTCTCTGGAACTGGGGTCAAGGATGGTTGTTAGCTGCCGTGTGAGTGCTGGGAACCAAATCTGGGTTCCTCTGCAAGAATAGTCAGTGCTTTTAACTGCTGAGCCATCTTTCTAACCCCCCTTTACTCTTTTTTTAAAAAAATTCTTTATATTTAGTGTGTGTTTGTGTCTGCATGTGTAAAGATGCTCATGCCGTGATGCATGTGTGAAGGTCAGAGGGCGACCTGCAAGAGGCACTTCTCTTTCCACCATGTGGGTCCTGAGGGTTAATCCTGGTCCTCAGGCTTGGCAGCAAGCCCCTTTACTCTCTGAGCCATCTTGATGAACCTTTTTTTTTAACCCCTGGGAAAGGTCTTTTTATGTCACCCAGGCTGGCTTGGAACTGTGTAGTCCCATCTCGCCTTGAATGCTGACATCTCTCCTGCCTAACCCTTCTCTCCACATGCTAGGGTGACAGGTACACTACCATGTGATGCCCAGCCCTGCTACTCTTTGTCAAGCTTCCTGAAAACCTGGCCTGGTGACTGTGACTGACTGGACTGGGCATGTTGGAGCAGTTGCTGACCCTGCCTGTAGTTCATTTCTAGAAGGTGCAGGAGCTGTACTCGTAAGATGCAAGACACAACGGATATTCTTGGCTGCCGGGATGTTTTAGGGAACAAACTATTTGTTGGTAATACTGTGAATGAGACTGTTCCCTGGAATGAAAAGAAATCCATATCAAAGCTTCCTTCCCCTTGAAAATCAGATGTAGAGCTGGAGTGTAGCCTAGCGGTAGGCATGGGTGAGGCCTTGTTCCAGCCACAGCAGAGGAAACAAAGGCTAGAAGAATGTATAGCCAGCCAGACATGGTGGCATATTCTCAAGAGGCAGAGGCAGGAGAAACTCTGTGAGTTCAAGGCCAGCCTGGTCTACATAGTGTGTTCCAGGCCAATTGGGGACACAGGGAGACCCTGTCTCAAAATAAATCTATTTTGCTTTTTGCTGTGTGTCATGTGAAGAGGTCAGAGGACAGCTTGAGCATGAGTCCTTGCCTGCCACCTTGATGGAAAGGTCTGTTGTTTGGTGCTGTGAACCGGGCTGGCTGGCCAGGGCTTGTGGGAGTCTTCTGGAAGCGTGTTGGGGTGACAGATGCACACGCTACTGCTTCCAGCTTTACATGGGTTCTGGGACGGTCTTCAGGCTCGAATATCACTCACTTTACCTATAGAGCCTTCTCCCCATTTTTTCTTTTTATTTATATACATTTTTGGACTGTAGCTGACACTGTCCAGGAACTCGCTGTATAATCCAGGCTGCCTGAGCCTCCAGAGTGCTGGAATAACAAGTGTGACCCGCCACACCCAACTCTGTAGCACTGGCTGTCCTTGAACTCCTGATCCTTCTGCCTCAGCCTCGCCAACCCTAGGAATACCAGTGTGCACCACTATGCCTAATTCCCACAGGAATCTTTTTTTTTTTTTTTTAATTTTATTTATTGTTTCCTGAATGTATGTAAGAGCACCCATGTCATGCAGTGCTCACAGAGGCCAGAAGAGGGCGTCAGGTCCACTGGAACTAGAAGTTATAAACAGTGAATTAACTACCATGTGGGTGCTGGGAACTGAACCTGAGTCCTCTGCAAGCAGCCAGTACTGTTAACCACTGAGCCATCACTCCAGCTCCTCTTGTGTGAATCCTAACCAGTGCTTAACTGGCGGTTCTCAGCCAGGTCATCTCAGGATTCTGGGGTTTTCCTGAACACTCTAGCAAGAGTTGTTCCTGGGCCTCTACCTGAGCAGGGAGGCTCCACCCCCAGGGCAGAGTGGAAATAGCCATCTTCTTCCTGGGGGAGCCGGGGCGGCCAGCAGAGTCTGCCAGTTGCCTATAATTCTTGGCTTTAATTTGCTAATAAAAAATATCTAGCCAGTCTCAGTGTTGAGTGTTTCTGTTTTTACACCGGGATTCACAGGCCAGGCCGGCCTGGGGCTTCAGCCTCCCAAGTGCTAGGATTGTTTTAAAAAGATTATTTTCTTAATTATTCATCCTGTGTGTGAGTGTTCTCTTTACCACATGGGTCCTGGGGATGGAAGTCATTTTGTCAGGCATGGCAGGAAGCTCAGCCTGCCGAGCCCTATCACTAGCCCTGTTTCAGAGCTGAGTTTGCAAACTTGTGTTTTGAATGTGTCTGTGCTTACAGAAGCGACAGTGCATGCATGTGTGGAGGTCAGAGGACAACCCCAGCTTTCTGTCATAACCTCCCACCTTATTTGAGACAGAGTGTTGGCCCGTGAGCTTCCTATGTTGCCTGGGAGAGCTGGGATTGTAGATGTCAATGCCTAGCTTTGTGTGAGTTATTGGGATTCAAACTCAGGTCCTCACCCTTGCATGTCTATCTAATGTAATCTGAGTCCTGGTGAACCTTTCTGGGCTGGGCTTTGATAGCAGAAACAGCCCTGTTTTCTCAGGTTACATGGCTGATCGGGCCCCAGGCAAATGGGACCCTTGATAGCTATTCTGGAGTCGATCCAGTAGAGAAAGCCATGGGAGCCACTGGAAGCCTGTACCCACACCTGTGCACATACCACTCCTATTCAACATTACAGAGGCGGAGGTGGGAAGATCAAGGTTGTCCTCAGCTGCATAGTTCCAGGCTAGCCTGGGCTACCTGGACATACTATCTCAAAAAACAAGAAGCCAGGCATGGTGCACAGGCTTTTAATTCCAACCCTTGATGGGCAGAAGCAGATGGATCTCTGAGTCTGTGGTCAGCCTTCTCTACATAGTGAATTCCAGGTCAGCCATGGCTACATAGCGAGGCCTTGTTGGGAGATAGATAACTCAAGCTGGTAAAGAGCTTGCCATGCTCTTGAGGACCCAAGTTCAATCCATGACCCTGCGTAAACAGTCGGGCTCTCCGGCGGTCTGTACCTACTATGTCGGCACTGCAGAGACAGAGCCCTGGAGGCTTGTGGGCTAGCCTAGCCTACCTGTTGGAAGGTTCCGGTTAGAGAAATTCTGCCGCAGAAAAAGGGAAAGCAGGCTGAGAGACGACTCAGGTTAAGAACGCTGACTGCTCTTGCAGAGGACCTAGGTTCGGTTCCAAGTGCCCCCCATGGTAGGTAACACCACCTGCAACTCAGGTTCAGGGCATTCAACACCATCTTCTGGCCTCCAGAGGCATTGCATGCTAGGTACACTTAACATACATGTAGGCAAAACACTCTTACACATAAAATAAATGATTTTTAAATTTAATAAAAATAAAGCTAGGCATAGTGGTACACATCTCTTAATCCATCACTCAGGAGGCAGAGGCAGATAGATCTCTGTAGGATTGAGACCAGCCTGGTCTTCACTGTGAGTTCCAGGTTAGATGGAGCCACAGAGAGACCTTATCTCAAAAAAAAACAAAAGAAAAAAAAAATTTTTATTTTATGTGTCTGAGTATTTTGCCTGCATATATATGTAAGTGTACCACGTGCGTGTAATGCCCCAGAGAGAGAGTTGGATCCCCTGGAACTGGAGTTACAGATGAGTTACAGATGAGTTAGCTGCCATGTGGGTGCTGGGAACAGAACTCAGGTCCTCAAGAAGAACAGCCAGTGCTCTTAACCACTGGGCCATTTCTCCAGGAGAAAAAAATCTTAGGATAAAAGCAATTGGTGAAGACCCCCAAGGACCGATACCCAAGGTCGTCCTCTGGCCTCCACATGTCTGCACCCACACATGCACCCCTTTAGGGTCTGTATGGGACCGGCAAGATGGCTCAGTGGGTAAAGGTGCTTGCCACCAAGCCTGAGACCCACATGGTAGAGGGAGGAAACTGATTTCTGCAAGTTGTCATATGACATCCACTACACGCACACATGCGCAGCGTGCGGGCACACACACACACACACACACAAATAAACACAAAACATTAATCTAAAACAAGCAAACAAACTCGGGAGCAGACCCACTGACAGGAGGTGGGGTGGCAGCTCTGCAGTGTCTGGATGCGTGGTACAGGGAGGAATAACACTGCCCTCTCTGTGTGTGAAAAGGGCCAGTTATTGGGCTCATGGCCAGCAGGAACTGTGCAGGGTAGGCCCAGGGTGGCCTGGAACCCTCCATCCTCCACCTCAGCCTCTGTAATGCTGGGGTTCCAAGTGTGCGCCACCATGCTGGGCTCTTTCCACCTGTGCTGCTGGGGATGGACCAGAGTCATGTGATCTCCTTTAGTCCCCCAAACACCCCACATTCCCAGTTTGTGTATCCCAAGGTTCAGGTGGTGTCTCCTGGGGGCCATGATGGGATCAGACTGAGGTCCCCATCTGTCTTGGTGCTGACCTGCGTGCTTGGTCATTTCAGGCAGCGGAGGCGGCGGAGAAAGAGATGGACCCCCCGGACTCGGCCTCAAGGGTCTTCTGCAGCCGCTTCCTCAGCATGGTAAATGCTGACGACGTCAATGCCATCATCCTGGCCCAGAAGAACATGTAAGCCTGGCCTGAAACGCATGAGAAGAAAGGAAGCCTGGCTCACCCTGCACCCCAGGCCAGGGCAGTGATAAAATGAGGAAACTTCTTCCTGGCCCTGAAGCCAGTTCCTTCTTGGCCTGCAAGCCAGGCTTAGGGGTGGGCAGCAGGTCTTGAGAACCATCCTGCAGCTGTCATGATCTGGCAGGGACCAAGTGGCTCCTGTCGTCCCTCGTGTCCATGTGTGTGTCACTGTCCCCCCGTCGTCCCTCGTGTCCGTGTTGTGTGTCACTGTCCCCCCGTCGTCCCTCGTGTCCGTGTGTGTGTCACTGTCCCCCCGTCGTCCCTCGTGTCCGTGTTGTGTGTCACTGTCCCCCCGTCGTCCCTCGTGTCCGTGTTGTGTGTCACTGTCCCCCCGTCGTCCCTCGTGTCCGTGTTGTGTGTCACTGTCCCCCCGTCGTCCCTCGTGTCCGTGTTGTGTGTCACTGTCCCCCCGTCGTCCCTCGTGTCCGTGTTGTGTGTCACTGTCCCCCCGTCGTCCCTCGTGTCCGTGTGTGTGTCACTGTCCCCCCGTCGTCCCTCATGTCCGTGTTGTGTGTCACTGTCCCCCCGTCGTCCCTCGTGTCTGTGTTGTGTGTCACTGTCCCCCCGTCGTCCCTCGTGTCCGTGTTGTGTGTCACTGTCCCTCCGTCGTCCCCACACCTGCTTCCTGGGGACCTGGGACATCAGAGCCTCTGAGCCCAGGCCCGGCGGAATGTGCATTGTATTATGTCTGGGGACTCTGGGGTCATCTCTCCCTTCCTGGGACTACTCACCCTAATTCCAGCTGGGCTGGGCAAGAAAGGCAGGTACGGGGCTCAGTGGTGAGGGCCTGCCACGCCTGTTCCTGGACATGGAGGGTGGTTCCAGTGGCCTGCTCTCCTCAGCTGCTTGTTTGTGACAGTACAGAAATCACTGCATGTGCAGATGCACATGTGTATGTGTGTGTGTGTGTGTGTGCACACTTCCTCATAGAGGTCGATGGTGGGTGTCTTCCTTCATGGCTTTCCACCACCTTATTTTTTTATTTTTAGACAGGGTTACTGAAACTCACTATGTAGACCAGGCTGTCCTCAACCTCCCACATGGTGGGATTAAAGGCATATCCAGCTCTGTCTTGTTTTTTGAGACAAGGTCTCTCACTGAACCTGGCCAGTGAGCCCGGAGCCCCTATCCCGCACCGCCGATGCTAGGATGACAAATTCATGCCTCTGTGCCCAGCTTTCTTTGGTGGGTCTGGGGATCAGACTGAGGTCCTCACACCTACAGCTGTCACTCTACCACTGAGCCAGCCCACCAGCCCCAGTCCTCCCTTTTTTCTGTGACAAGGTCTCTCTATAGCCCCAGCTGTCCTGGAACTCACAATGTAAACCAGGCTGGCCTGGATCTCACAGAAATCCACTCCACAGTGCTGGGATTCAATATTGTACTACCGTGTCCGGTTCTCCCTTTTTTTGAAAAGGTTTCACTCTGTAGCAAAGGCTGGCCTCAAACTGGCAGCAGCGCTCCTGTCCCTGCCTCCTGGGGGCAGCTACTGTGCCCAGCCTGGCATTCAGTTCTCTAGCCGGTTTCCTCTTGCCCTCTGCCAGAAGGTTTGGGTATTTGGGTCTTAGAAATCCCCATCTGTTTTCTGGCTCTGCGGGTGTGGGTGTGGGTGTGTGTGATGTGTGTGGTGTGATGTGCACTAGGATGGGATGGGCCCAAGATTCTTCTGCATGCTGCACATGCTCAGATTGCAGATTCCTATGCATGCAGGACAGGACACAGTCCTCAGATTCTTAAGCTTGCTCCACACACTCTCTGCAGCTGAATTACACTCTGACCATCGCTCCATGTTCTTTATCTCTTTTCTTTTTAACTCTTAGATTGTTATTATATCTATTGATGTGTATGCATGCATATATGTGCCACATGTGTTGAGGACAACTTTGAAGAGTCAGTGCTCTCCTTCCAGCATGTGAGTTACAGAGATCAAACTCGGGCTGTGAGACGCAGACGCGCCTGCTGAGCCACCTTGCCAGCCCTAGTTTTTTCCTTTTTTGAGACAGAGTCTCCTGTAGCCCAGGGTGGCCTCAAACTGACTCTTTAGCAAGGATTAACTTGAACTCCTGGTCATCCTCATTCCTCCTCCCCAGCTCTCAGATCACAAGTGCACACAGGCCCGGTTCCTCTCTCATAGTTCTTTAGGTCAGATTTGGACCTGGCCTGTAAACTCACAAAAGTAATAGGGACAAAAACCAAATAAGGACATATGAACCTCCAGGCCCTGGGTATCCTGACTCGGGTTGAGGACTAATTTGGGGCTCACAGAGTCCAAGAGGAGCAGAGGTGGAGTGTCTCTGGGCTTCCCATGCTGTGATGGGACACACAGATCACTAGCTTGAAAAGGGGAAGGGGTTTTAGTAGCTTAGGTGACAGTTCAGCCTTTGTGACTGTTGCTGACCAGCAGGAGAGGGAAGAGCTGGGGTCCCTACATCTTGGAGGGCACACCTCCAGGTTTCTGCCACCACAGGCTGGGGACTAGGTGTTCAGTACCTTTGTGGGACATTTGGTTTTATTTTTTTAATTGTGTATATGTGTTTTGCCTGCATGTATGTGGTGTGTGCAGTACCTACAGAGGCCAGAATAGGGCATTGGATCCCCTGGAACTGGAGTTAATGATGGATGTTAGCCACCACGTCAGTGCTGAGAACCGAACCCAGGTCTTCTGCAAGAGGAGCCAGTGCTCTTAAGTGCTGAACCATCTCTCCAGCCCCTTAAAGGATATTTAAGATCTGAACCTTGTGACTGGATATAGTGGCATATGCTACACACAGGAGGATTAATGCAAATTTGTGTCACCCTAGACTATGGAGCGAGTCTAGGCCAGGCAGGACTACCTAGCAAGAGCCTGTCTAAAGAAAAACAAACTCCAGGAAAGATCTAAGCAGAACAGAAGGGTGTGGCTGAGTGGGGCTTTCAGGGTGACTAGGAGTTGGTGGCAGCACGGCAAACAGAACGCTCTCTCACCAGTGTTCCACTTGGGCTGTGGATGGGGGTACCTGGGCCTCAAGCAGGGAGTCACGCCCTGTCCCCACCCCTAGGCTGGACCGCTTTGAAAAGACCAATGAGATGCTCCTGAACTTCAACAACCTGTCAAATGCCAGGCTACAGCAGATGAGCGAACGCTTCCTGCACCATACACGCACTTTGGTGGATATGAAGCGGGACCTGGACAGCATCTTCCGCCGGATTAGGTAGGACCCACCCCTCGGAGGCCCCAGGGCCTGCCCCTCTAGGCTCTGCCACCTCTGCACCAGCATTTTCAACGGCCTCTGCCTAGTCAGTCCTTTGATAGGACACTGCTCAAACAGTGCATTCTAATCACTTCCGAGTCTCCTGCCCCTGCCCCTCCACTGGCCTGTCACCTGGTCCTTAAGGCAGCTCTGCAGCCCATTCTGAGACCAAACCCATCCTCTCCTAGACCCTGCCCCATGGCCTTAGTTCCTCAGGACCCTCCCTTGAGACTTCCTCCCAACTCCATGCTAGGATTTTCCCCTTTTAGGACCCACCCACGTTCCTGCTCTCTGAGGCGCTTCCTCCCTCTGCTGCTCAATATTCTCCTTGTTTTACAAAGTTCCATTATTCACTGAGGTACCCTGGAAAGATGGAACTCTGGGGAAATAACCTGGAAATTGTTTTGAATCTCCAGCTATGTTGCATAGCTTGGACTTGATTAAGAAAAAAAAAATCAGCCATGACTGGGAGCCGACAGCCTGGTTCCGTCCCTAGCCGCTCAGGTTCCGTTGGTCCTTCCCAAGCCCACTCTGTGCTCAGGCACTGGCCTACCGGACATTCCCGGCGCCCCCATAGCCTCAGCTACCGCTGCTGTGTGGACCACTGTGGCCACCGTCCCAGCCCTGGACAGCCATGACCACCAGCGTACATGAGAGTGCGGTTTCCTCTCTCCCAACCTGATGACCTCAGGAGCCAGGTGAAAGAGCAAGCAAGACATGTAAATCCCAAGACAGGCTGAACAACCCCTTGCTCATTCTTTTTATTATGCCATTATTAATGTTCTTATTTGTTTGAGACAGAGTCTCATGTAGCCCAGGCTGGCTGACCTCACACTTACTATGTAGCCAAGGGTGACCTTGAACCCTGGTCTGCTCCTTCTGCCCCCTTAGTGCTGGAATGGCAGGCACACATCGTCACCTCTGTCTCATATAATTCTTCATATAAGCACAACACCCTGCTGGCTGTGCAGGTGATCAGGGTAGGCAAGAACCCTGAGAGCAGAGAGGTCAGTCACAGTTGGGACCCAGCTGGGGTGCTGGTTACAGTGACCAACTGACTGCAGTTAGGCCAGAGCTGTGTCTCCAAGACCCCACCATCCTCCCAGAACACTTAGGGTGCCTGACCATAGAAAAAACTAACAGCAGCCGGTACAGAAATGATACAGCCCCATGGCGCAAAGGGTGTGCCTTTGTGACTTCAGACCAGCAGGGGCCATGTCGGGAGTTCAGGGCCAGACTGAACTACACAGCAAGACTCTGTCCCAAAAAGCCAAAACAGAACCAGGGAGATGACTTGGTGAGACAAGTGCTGCTGAACAAGAACACAAGCCCAAAAGAAAACGTTCTAGAAAGCAGCACGGTGGAGTGTGTCTGCCTCCTGTTGTAGTTTTGGGGTGTCTGACTATGTGGGCGTGGCTGCCATACTTCCCAGCCTGCACCTTCTGCCTCCCCAAGGAGCCCCTGCCCAGGATAGTGGGGCGTGACCAGCTGGGAAGGGCAGCCCAGAGGTGTGGCACTCCAGGGGTAGGAAGCTGCTTCCAGCTGGTCCTGGCTAGAGGGTGGCCAGGGCCGTGGCAGCGGAGCTGTGGCAACGGGATGTGGCAGGGAGGTCGGGGGCTACCCTGGGATGCCCACCTGAGCGTTCCCAAGACAGACACGCATGAGGAGATATATACCAGACAGATAGGAGACAGGAAGACAAAGTGAACACAGCAGGGGGTGGCCGTGCACACCTTTAATGCCAGCACTCAGGAGGCAGAGGCAGGTGGATCGATGTCTCTGAGATCAAGGCCAGTCTGGTCTCCATATCCAGTTCCAGGCCAGCTGTGGCTACAGAGAGACCCTGTCTCCAAAAAAAGAAAGAAATATGACACACAAGACAGAAATATGACATACAACAGAGAGCAAAGACATCAGAGAGATAGGCACAGGGACAGGGGGAGACAGACATAGGGTGACAGGACTCCGGAGGGTTACCTCTGCGGCGCACCCGCCTGATGCCCACCCCTGCCTGTCTCCCCTCCACAGGACGTTGAAGGGGAAGCTGGCCCGGCAGCACCCGGAGGCCTTCAGCCGTAAGTATCCCAAGTGCCTGAGCGCCCTCTGCCTCTGGACTGTGCCCTCCACCCGGAGCTCCCTGCGGCAGGCCATCTGGGCAGCTGACCCAATCCCAGGCTCACGGCAGTGACTGGAGAGGCCACCTGGGTGCGGAGGCTGCGCTGTCTTCCTGGGCAGGTCGAGGGGAAGGACAGTCTTTATGTCACTGCATCCCACTTCACAGAGGGAAAACTGAGGCCCACAGAGGAAGGGCTGCTCTCTGGATGGAGATGAGAAGGGCTCACAGCTCTCCGGCTGCAGTACAGCTTGTGAGCCCATGTTTTAGAGAGCTTCCACCAAGCCTCAGTGCCCCGTCTGCTGAGTGTTTGCTCAGTCTCCACCCTGAGAGGTGGGACTTCCCGGTTTGTTTGCTTTGATTTTGTTTTGTTTTGTTTTGTTTTGGGACAGTCTCACTGTGCAGCCCTGGCCGGCCTGGAACTCACTATATGGAGGAGGCTGGTCTTGATCTCACAGAGATCTGCCCGCCTCTGCCTCCTGAGTGCTGGGATTAAAGAGGTATGTCACCATACCTTGCTGTTTTCTCAGCTCTTTAATTCTGAGGCAGGTCACTGTGTAGACCAGGCCAACCTCAGACTCATGGTGGTGCTCTTGCCTTGGCTTCCCAAGTGCTGGGGGGCTGCAGGCGAATGCACACCAGGCCCAGCCTCACCCAGGAGCCCGTGTCCTTAAGTCTTTTCCGTTGGTGAGATGCCTCCCGCCTGCCAGGGCCTCCGTGTCCCCCTCTGTAAAGTGGGCCCCATTGTGCCCCCGGGTGGAAGGGCCTTTAGGGCCCCACTCCCAGGACCTGCTTCATCCCTGCAAGGTGTCTTGACCAGCCCCTGGGCCTCCTTCCCAGACACTCCAGAGGCATCCTTCCTGGAAGATGAAGACGAAGACCCCATCCCACCCAGCATTACCACCACCATCGCCACCTCTGAGCAGAGCACGGGATCCTGTGACACCAGCCCTGATACTGTTTCACCGTCCTTCAGCCCCGGCTTCGAGGACTTGTCCCACGGGCGGCCTGGCTCCCCTGTCATCAATGGCCACAGTCAGACAGATGAGGAGGAGGAGACACAAGGAGAGTAGCCCCTCTCTCACACCCCAGAAAGGCTCACAGGAATGGTTTCTGTCCTCAGGGGTCTTTATCACTCAGCTTTGATGCTCCACTGACATCTGGAGCTCCTTCTCAAGGCAAGACCCCTAATTCCTGACCCTTCCCCCTTAGAATGGGACCTTTTGCCACGCCAGCTCACCCACCCCCACTGGGACAGTGGGACTGGACACTGAACTTTGTGGAGCTTGGCCTCAGGTCAGTTCTAAACAATACTTTCAAGGTTCCCACAGACCAAAGCCAAGTGTCCCTCACATCTTGTCAGGCCCTCCTTTTGGTGGAAGGTTTCAATGTAGCTAAGACCCTACTCTGTACCTGCTCATCCTGGTGTTGTGTCCTAACCCCACCCCCACCCCCCAACCCTTTGTGGAGTGCTTTTTCCTGTTATGGTTTCTGGGACAGGTAGAAGATTTGAGATAGAGGCTAGCCATCCTTTCAGTCATGAGCCTGGGGACTCTGTGTTTCTCTGAACAGAGCTGTGGACCCCAACAGTCTACCAGGCATCTCCTGGAGCCTCCATGGAGTTGGCCAAGTCTCTTAGAAAAGAGTTTAATGGAGTATTTTTGTACCCGATGTTTACAGATGTCATTGGGAAGTTATCAATAAAAAGACTCTGTTATCAAAAAGGGAAGACTTTGCCTAGCTGACGCTGGCTTCTGTCTTTGTGTCTCAGAGGCCAGAACACAGCAAGTTCTGATGTCAGCCACAGGGTCTTGCTAGAGGAGTACCCAAACTCCAGATACTGCCAACTACAAAGACACAATTGCACTTATTAGACCATATAGCTTCTGTGCTGGGGGGTGGCCAAGGGGCGGCAAACTTCACTCTCCATCCCACATGAGATAATCTCTTGTTCCCTGTTCTCTATACCAGGCTTGCTGGCTGGAGACCTGGGAGTGCTCTGACCCCATCCTGACACAGTGCTAGGACTTCAGATACCAGCTACTAGGTGTGGCTTTCAGGCTTGCATGGCAAGTGCTTTACCATCTGAATCATCTTACCAATCTTGGAGCACTTTTCTTTTTTCTTTTTTTAATCTTTTTGAAATGGTCTCCCTGTAGCCACAGCTGGCCTGGAACTTATTATGTAGACCAGGCTGGCCTTGAAATCAGAGATCCACCTGCCTCTTCCACCCAAGTGCTGGTACTAAAGATATGTTCCACCATGCCCAGCTTTTTAAAAAATTTTTTAAAAAATATTTTCTGTGTTAGTGTATTGTCTGAGTGTGTGTAAGGGCGCCTGTGTCGTGCACTTCACAGAGATCAGAAGAGGGTGTTGGAGCCCCTGCAACTGGGTTGTTAGCCACCATGTGGGTGCTGAAAACAGAACCCAGGTCCTCTGCAAGAGGAGGCAGTGCTCTTAAGCACTGAGTCATCTCTCCAGACCCAAAATTTTTTCATGTATATACCTGCCTTTTTGTATACCATGTGTATGCAGGAGCTGCTGGAGGCCAGAGAGGGTATCAAGTCCCCTGGAACTGGAGTTATGGACTGTTGTTAGCTGCTGTGTGTTAGATTTAGAAGAGCAGACAAAGCAAGTTTAGATAAATGACTAGAGCCAGACCTTTCAGCAGACTGAACTTCCTTTATCCAGCAAGTTGGCAATAGCCTCTTCTCTGGAGTGCAGGCTGTGAGGAGGGAGGGAACTGTAGATTACTTAAGAAAGAAACAGAGCATACACCGCGTGGAGCCCGACTTAAGGTCTCTCCCCGGAGCTGTTTCAGCTGGGGTATGGCAAATTGGTAACAGTGAAGTAGGACAGCAGAGAGACGGCCCAACAGGAGTGGATTGTCTGGCTTTTCTGCAGCTGTGGCACTCCATCATTTGGGTGCTGGGAACAAACCCCGGTCTTCGGCAAGAGCAGCCAGTACTCTTCATCGCTGAGCCATCGCCCCAGCCCCTTTACATGTTGTTGGCCAAGAACATGGCCCTAGTGGAAGAACCCCTGCCAAGCATGCACAGGCTTCTATCTTCAGCATTGCAAAATAACAATAAAAAACAAGCCAGGGGTGCTGGAGAGATGGCTCAGGACCGGGATTCAGTTCCAAGCACCCAGATGGGAGCTAGTAAGTTTCCACAACTCCAGTTTCAAGGTATCTGATGCCCTCTTCAGGCCTACACACACACACACACAGTCAAGCACAACATTCTTGCATGTCTTTAAAAATACATAAATGAATAAATATGTTGGGCAGGGTGGCACAGCTCTGGGGAGGTGGATCACTGAGTTCAGCCCCAGCCTGGGCTGTAGTTGAGACCTTGTCTAGAAAATCATGCCGGCTGGAGTGATTCCAGAGCGCGGGGTGCTGGCCTCGGCCTCCGGCGTGCTGCACTAAAGGCATCTCTACCACACCCGTCCTGCCCTGTGCTTTGAGCCGGTCTCGGTAACCCAGCTGGCTGTGTACTCGCAACGACTCTGCCTCGGACACCTTCGTGCCGGGATGACAGGCGGGCACCGGGACGCGGGCAGCGGAACTAAGCGGCGGAGACGACCAGGCAGAAAGAGCGGAAGCCGGAAGCGCTCACAGCGCCGCCGTCACCCACGCGCTGTGGGCGGGGCTCCCCCCAGAAGCCGCTCGGTTCGTTTCGCCCGGCTGCAGGTCGGCTTCGCTTGCCAGCACCCAGCATGGTGGCGGGCGGAGCCGGGAGCGTGAGCGTCGCGGATTGTGACGTGTCCGCGCGGCCTCGTCAGTGCGCAGGCGCTCTGGGAGGAGACTCGGGCGCTTCCGGTTCCGTCGCCCTCTTTCTCTTCGGCGAGGCGGCCGCGCGGGTAGGTGGCGGCGGCGGGGCGGGCGCGGGCTGCGCGGGTAGGCGGTGGCGGCTGGGGCGGCGCCGGGGGCGGGCTGCGCGGGGGGCCGCTCCTGCTGCTCCGCTCGTGTCTGAGGTGCGGCGGGCGCCGCCCGGGCCTCGCGCGCGCTCGGCGGAGCTACCAGGGTCGCCCCGCGAGGCCTGACCGCGCGGCCGTACGTCCGCATCCCAGCGTCTGGGCTCCGGGCTGCGCAGGGACTCAGGCCTCGCCAGGGCTACCTAGCAAGGTCAGAGGTAGTTTGAGTTGCAGATTGAGGAAGATTAGGACCTAGCCTGAGATATCAGGGAAGTTTGGTGCCAGGAGGGCTACATAGCAAGGTCAAAGTCCATCTCGCTTACGGATTGAATTTTTAGGCTAGCCTGAACTACATATATGGAGTTAAGATCCAGCGTAGGCTACAGCGGGAGTTTGGCATCTAGCCTGAGGTACTTAAGGAGTTTAGGACCAGCTTGGGTTACATAGCAAGTTCAAAACTAGTCTGTTTCCTCTATAACTCTGCTTTGGAAAATGAGAAGAACCTGGTGTGGTAGGTAGTCTGTGGTTGTCATCCGGACCTTTGAGACCATGTGGGAGGGGATGGCCGAAGGAGTTGCTCCCATCTATGCCGCGTCTGGGAGTGTCCACCGAGCTGTGTGTGCAGCTCTCTGGAATGCTTCCTGATCATGGTCGCTGAGGCCTTGGGGGGCGGGGGCGGGGAATAAAAGGCACTACAGGATCTAGATGCAGGTTGAAGTGGCCCTCAGACACTGGGCTTGCGTGGTTTGCAGACGCGTCACCAGGGTCTCTCTTCCCCTGCCCAGCAAACGCCAAGATGCAGATCTTTGTGAAGACCCTGACCGGCAAGACCATCACCCTCGAGGTGGAGCCCAGTGACACCATCGAAAATGTCAAGGCCAAGATCCAGGATAAGGAAGGTGGGTCTCCATCGGCAAGTATTATGCTCAGAACAGGGTGCAAGAGGCTGGGAGTTCCCCTGTGAGATGAGGTGTCTTGACCGCAGCCTCTGTTCCTCCACAGGCATCCCTCCGGACCAGCAGCGGCTGATCTTTGCCGGGAAGCAGCTGGAGGACGGTCGCACCCTGTCTGACTACAACATTCAGAAAGGTGGGGGCTGGGGGAGCTGCACCCTGGAGTTAGGGGCCACTAAAGGATTGCGGGGTGGGTGTGGGTCTTGCCAAGCATTACAGAGCTGGCTGTCCGGAGCATAAGGGAAAAAACCAAGGTGAGGTAGGTGGTGGTGGTGTTTTGATCCTTCTGCCTCTTACTTCCCCAGTGCTGGGATTAAAGGTGTGCACCACAACCTGCTTGTTTTTTAAGAGCTTTTATCATGACTGATGTGTCAGCAGGATGCATCCTGGCAGGGCTGGAGAGACGGCTCAGGGTTAAAAGCACTTGATGCACCCGAGTTTAGTTCTCCACTGAACTCATTGTACCTCTGGGGAACCCAACATCTCTTCTGGCCTTTCAGGGTAGTGTGTGTATATATGCCCAGGCACCAGGGTGAAAAATATAGGCATTGGGGAAATGGCTCAGTGGTTAAAAAGAGTGCTGCTCTTCAGAGGACCTGGGTTCTGTTCATACATGCTTGTACACGCCCGTCCACAGACTGACCCACACTTTTTTTTTTTTTTTTTTTAAGAGGACTTGAACTGGAGAGATGGCTCTCCATTTAAGAGCACTGACTGCCTCTGCAGAGTTGTATTCCCAATACCTACATGGCAGCTAACACCCATCCATCTCCAGTTCCAGAGGATCTGACACCTTCTGACTTCCAAAGGGCATTGTATGACACGGGTGCACTTACACACATGCAGGCAATACACTCATACACATAAATAATTAATTTTTTGGAAAAAACTTTAAAAAAAAATTTTAAAAAGACTTGGTTTCAGTCCCCTCTCACCAGTGTGACAAGAGATGATGCCCTCTTCTGGGGTGCAGACCTGAGGGTCTGCGTTCCCCGGGCGGGCCAGTCTCCCAGGTGCTGGTTTTCAGTGGCTGTTCCCCTCCCTGCTCCCCACCCAGAGTCCACTCTGCACCTGGTGCTGCGTCTGCGCGGTGGCATCATCGAGCCATCTCTTCGCCAGCTCGCACAGAAATACAACTGCGACAAGATGATCTGCCGCAAGTAGGGCCCAGTGGTCACCTAGGGTGGAGGGCGGTGGGGGGCGGGGTGGCGCGCCAGCTAAACTGGTCCTGTCTCCTCAGGTGCTACGCTCGCCTGCACCCCCGTGCGGTCAACTGCCGCAAGAAGAAGTGCGGCCACACCAACAACCTGCGCCCCAAGAAGAAGGTCAAGTAGAGCTGAGGCAGCCTGCGGGGGCGCCCCCCCGGGACTCTAATAAAGTCCTCTGTTGACTGGAGCAGCAACTGTTGTCTGAGTGGCTTTTCTGTTCCTGGAAAGGGGGGCAGGGTGGGAGGTTCCAGGGTCTGGTCTCACTACACCTCAGGCAGTGCTGGGATTCTGCATTTCCATTCCAGCCTCCTAAGGTCTCAGCACACACACAGCTCAGGCTCCTGTCCATCCACACTTTGGCTACTGATGGGAAGTGGGGGGGCTGGGGACCAGGTGGGTAGTTTAACCATGCACTTGTGAGGGAGGTGGAGAATGGGGAGGGAGCAGACCAGCCAGAAGTGTGCTGTGGCAGACTAAAGAAGCTGACTCCATTCTCTGAGGACCACCAACCCTGGTTTGGCACTTAATCTCAGGGTTCCAAGGGGGCGGGGTGCATACTAGTGTTACACAAGTCTGTTTCTGGGCACACCAACTGGCTGGCCAGATATTCCTGGGAATCCTGCATCTGCCAACACAGGTCTGGGGTCACAGCACCACACCCAGTTTAATATGTGCATGTTCCGGGGGTCCTGCTGAGCCAGCTGGCTGTCCAGCCTTTGGTTTGAGGATCTGGCTGTGTAGCCCAGGCTTGGACCCTCTAGCTTTGCTTTTGAGTGCTGGGCAGGCCGGTGTGCACAGCAGTATCAGTTGTCTGAGTTTTTGTTCATGTCCAACACTGCCCTGGGTAACCCCACTCCCACTGAGCCAGCGTCTGGTCTCAAACTACACCTCAAGCAGTGCTGGGATTTGGACCTGGCTGAACAGCTCTGGGAGCTTAGCCCAGCAAGGGGGCCAGGCCCAAATAGCCCAGTGCAGTGCTGGTCCCTCGCTCTAGCCAGCTAAGTAAGATCCCAACCATCTTTTTGCTTTCCCTGGGTGTTCTGAGTCGGGGAGGCTGGCTTCCAAAGCAACGCCCAGGCCTAGAGAGTCATCGGGAAGCCCTTTGGGACATGCCCTTCCGGCCGTTTTTCTGCTCCAGGGCCTTCGCCAGATACCATTCACCGTCCAGCCGGACTCCAGCTGCGTTAGCGTCCTCTGTACACAGATACTTAAGGCCTCACCCCTGTGAACTTAAATTGCCAGTGACCCCCGGGGAGGCGTCTCAACCACAGCAGCACAGCCCTGGCGGTAGGACTGTCTGTAGGACGAGTTCCGGGGCGGGCGCGGGTCAGCCTCGGACCTCCGGGCCGGTAGGGGGCGCGGCGGGCCGCCTGAGCGCGGCCAGGCTGCGCAGTCATGCTCGCCGCGGGCGCCCTGGGGACTGCGGAACGCGAAGAGCCCGCGTGGGCCTGGGTGAGTGTGGGCGTGAGCAGGGGCGGCGCGGGTGGTGGCGCGGGCCCGGAGCACCCGCTTCACATCCCGGTGCCGCCCGCAGAGAGACGCGCCGCTCGCCACGCTGGTGCACCGGGTCCAGCAGCTACAGGATGAGCGAGCGCAGGCCTTCCGCCGCCTGGAGGAGTGAGTGGCGCGGGCCCGGGGCGGGCATCAGCCCGGGTGAGGAGCCTGACCGGGGCGCGGTCTGGAAGGCGCTGGGCCGACCCGGCGCGTAGCTAGGAACCGGTCTTCGTCCGGTCGGACGCGGGGCCACGTTCCCCCTCCCCTCCTCAAGCAGAGGCGGACCTGCCGGGTTCCCTGAGCAGTCCCTGGTCCAGCCTAGTCCCGACCGTAGATCTTCCCGGCCCGGGGGTCCAGGGCTGACTCCCAAGGGGAGGGCCTTGCGGGGGTGTGGCCTCAGGACACCCCTCTCGCCACCTGCAGAGCGCACCGCCTGTACCTCCGCAGCGGCCCGCACTACGACTTCCCGAGCTATCGAAGCACAGTGCACGAGGTGACTCGGGCCTTCGCCGCCGCCTCGCGGGAGGTGCTGGCGGTGGAAGCCGAGCTAGCCGGGCCACGTGCGCAGCCGCTGCTCGCCCGACACGTGCGCAGCCTGCAGGAACTGGAGCAGAGGCGCCTGACCTCGGTGAGGCCACCACCTCGGGGCTGCTTGTGTCCCCAACCTATCCTGACCCCACCCCTTGCTGCCACACATCTGGGTTTGCTCCCGTCACCCCTAAGCGCACCTCGATAATGGTGTCCGGCCAGCAGTTCTTCCTAGGTCTTGCTTAATCATGCCAGTCTCTCCTAACAGCCATATGCCCAGGAATCCTGGCACCCGCTCCAAAGTTCCACCGAGGATGGCTGTTTCTGGTCCCTCTCCACCTTTTGATGATCACCAAGGGAACTCGAAGGACACTCCCTCCCCCAGATAGACTTGTCTAGATCCCTGACTTCTTCCATCCCGCGATCCAGAGGCACCGCCTACTTAGGTTGTGCAGTCAATCACATGGGGGATCGTCCAAGCGGAATTCCCAAACTCGACTCCAGTCCCTACTGTCGGACACAGATCTATTTACTCCCTGGAATTATGTCTTGCCTGCTGCTAGGATGGGAGCCCTGCCTTCTACACTTCTGTGGCCAATCCCAGGCTTTCTCAACCATGCCCACATGGCTTTGGTGGGAATCCAGACACCTCCAACACCTGGCTCTCTCCTGAGGCTCCCCCTACATGCATACATCCCTGCCTCTTAAAGGAGAAGTAGAAGGTGGCGGCTGTCCGCTGTAACTGCCATATACCCCTCCAGGTGGCGCTGCTGCAGCTTATGGGGACACCAGAAGTGTCTGAGCAGGAAGACCCTGAAAAAATGCACCAGTTAAAAACTAAGTGAGTGCTTTGGGCCCCTTGACTTGACACCTTAGATGGATAGGTGTGCCGGCGGTGCTAAGCCCAGGGCTGCCTCCGATACACTCGTGCCTTCAGGGTTGTGCACATCCTCTCATCCTCTGCAGTTTCAGCTGCTTTCTTGAACAGGTCATGATTCCTGCCCAAGTGCACCAAATTGCCTGTCCTTAAGCCACCACCCCCCCAGCACTGGCATGTGTGTGCACAGCCCTCCCCCCACCATGGCCTTTCCTTTAAGCCTTCTGTGACCCACCAAGCCACCCCTCCTCCTGGGCATGCTCTCAGGCCAGGCTTGAGGTTTGGCGTCGGGCAGGAGGGCCTGGGGCTTGCCACAGCCTCCCCCCTCCCAGCTAGCTGCACAGCACGGCTAATTCACCCCATCTGGGTTTTATTTATAGTTCCCATCCGCTCTTGTAGGGTAATTAAAACCATGGAGGCGATCAGCGAGGTTCTGCAGGAACTCAGGTTTGATGCCGAAGCTGCCGAGTGAGGCCGGCTCCCTAGGGACCTCAAGGAAGATGGGAAAAGAGGCCGGTGGCGGCTAGCCCAGCCCCGACCGCCAGCTGGCTGAGGCCATGCCCTGAGCTGCCGACCCTCTGATACGCCTCCTAAAATAAAGAACTTCCTCCACAGCCCTTCCATAAGCTCTGAGTTTTGAGGTCTTGGGACCAGCGGTCCTGGGGTGAGAGATTCTCCCAGAATAAGGACAGGTTGGAAGACTTCTGTGTTCTCTGATGGTCAAGTTTTTGAACCACACCCTCAAGAGTTCAGAACCAATCTGTCCTGTCCTGGCAAGCAGGTCTGAAATTTGGAGGTCCAGCTTCCTGTCCCCCCCAGATTCCACAGGTCCCAAATACCTTTACCATCAGAGGACCTGAACAGCTCCTTTATTTAGAGACACTATGAAGGGGCCCTGGGTGACCAAAGTCACTACTATACCACATCCACGTTGGGGCACACCCAGAGGTAACTGTCATGACCAGAGATGTGGCTGGGGAGCTCAGGACACTTGGATGATGGTTTTCCGAGCCCGAGCCCTGAGGTGACAGCACCGAGGAGCTTGTTTGGGTTGAGCCTCTGGGTTTCCATGGAGCAAGAAGGGTAGCCCCTATCCTCAGAGCTTATCTGGCAGGACCTGCGGGCAGAAAACGCCAGACTAAGCCTGGACTCCAGGAAGGATCAGCATTCAGGCTCTGGCACTTGGACACACTCAGCTGTGTGATGGTCAATAGGATGCTGTCCCTCTCTGGGCCTTGGTTTGATCATATATGTGAAGTGAGTGCTAACTCAGAGGAGCGGTTCCATTTTAGGGTGGGGGTGGTGTACCAAGCCACCTGATTCCGGTCTGCCCTCCTCCACCTGGGCCCCCCTTACCTCTCGACGCGCCCCGTCTGCCCGAGGGCAGGATCCCCTCGTCCTGTGCTTGGAAAGAAGAGTGCAGTGTCGTGGAGGCTGCACACTCGAATCCCTGTCCTCCCTAGCGCGGCTCCTCCCCAGCTCCCTGCACCCCCACGTTCCTACCTGGTTGCGGGTCTTGTGGGACTTCTGCATCCACGCGCGCCACTGGTCGTACAGGCGGAAGCTGAGGTTGGAACAGTACGCGTGCTTCTTGAGCCAGCCCAGGAACTGTTTGAGCTCGCGCCGCACCGGGCCCGAGCTGGGCTCGCCGCCCCGCGGCTCGCACGCCCCGCCGCCCGGGCCCGGGCGCTCTGGAAGGAGCGGAGCGGTAGTGTCGGGGCGCGGCCGGCAGGGGGCGCGCGGAGGGCCGGGGCCTCGCGGCAGCGGCCCGCTGCCGCCGGGGAACGGGGTCAGGCGTGGGCGGGGTCGGGATGCAGGCGGGAGAGACCGCACCGACGAGGAGACAGGGTCCGACGGGCAGGCGAGGAGGATGAAACCAGTGAGGGGCCAGACAGTATACTCAGTCGGAGATGGGGTGAAGGAAAGAGACTAACAGCCGGCTTTAGGCTGGCGGGACAGAGACCCCAACGACTGGGACGAAGCCAGGAGGCAAAGACAGAAGGCAGAGGGTCTAGGTTGTATCCCCAGGAAAAGGAGGCACCCCCGTGCACGGGTAGGGTGACTAGGCCGGTCATCCCAGCACAAGGTAGGCTGGGGGAGGACTGCCAGGAGACCGTCTCAAAAACAAAAACAGGGCTCACCGGTGTGGTGGAAGGAAAGAACCGAGTTCTAAAAGTTGTCCTCTGACCTTCACACGAGTTCCATGGCATACACACATCGTACACACAAATGTTTAAAAACTGTTTTAATTATACGAAAATGTAGGAAGGAAGAAAGACCAGACTGGAGGGCGGGTGACAGAGATGGAGGGAGACAGACTGCAAGCAGAACCCAAGGGGCGGGTCCCAAGATGAGCCTGGGAACCAGATAGGGTGAGACAGGGACTAGGCTGGGAGGACCAGGTGGGAGGCCCGTCTGCCTGCGGGTCCAGCCCCCAGCCGCAGCCAGCCCCCAGAAGGCCAGCGGATAAGGACATCGGCCTCACGTCATAAATAAAGCTGGGGACTCGCTGACAGGCCCTGGCACGGCCTCGGGCCCCACCGCCCCTGTTGGCCTCCCCCCCACCCCACTCCCGGCCTCCCTAGTCTCCCGAGCGGACACAGCCGCCTCCTGGCTCTCGTGCAAGAATCGCAGGTGCTGGGCACAAGCAAGGGCCAAGGCTCCGGCCCCTCCCGACTGAGCTTCCCCCCCACCAGCCCAGAACCTGGAGGGGCCCAGATGGGGGCTGGGGAGCTGGCTAGAGCCTGGTTCTGACCCTCCCTGCATCTGGGACTCTGAGCCTCAGTTTCTCCATCATTTCATTGTCACCAAACAGAGACTCCGGGCCTCTGTGTCTAGGAGAAAGCTCACTCTCCTTTGGTGGTGACTTATGAGAGTTGGAGGGTGGAGGTCTACTTTCCGGCTGCCTGAAAATACTAAGGTGGCCCCTTGCCTTGGCTGTGCTACCTAAACCTGACAGATGGGGAAACTAAGGCCATACAACAGATTTCATGGAAGGAAACGCAGGGCTATTGGCTCAGGAAGTCTATAGGACATCAACTTCAGGCCCTCCCACCTGGATGAGGAAAGACTCCAAAACAGGAGGTGGGGGCTCACTAAGTACTCAGGGGACTCAAGCAGCAGGATCCCAAACATTTAAGGCAGTCTAAGCAATCTGAATACACCAGGGGTTTGGGGCGTGGCTCAGGATGCAGTACCCCTCGGATTCCCCAGTGAGGGGCAGGGGCATGGCTCAGGGGTAGAACCCGTTCCTAGCACGCACAAGGTTCTCTGTGCCATCTTTGGGGGAGGGAAGAGGGCACCCTATGCTGTTGTCATGCTTTTTTGGCTGACATGTTCTATTTTATATAATGTTAATTTGGGGGCTGGAGGGATGACTCAGCAGTTAAGAGTACTAGCTGCTCTTGCAGAGGACCCAGGTTGGATTCCCAGCACCCACAAGGTGGCTAACAACTGTCCATAACTCCAGTTCCAGGGGAATCCGAGGCCCTCTTCTGATCTCTATAGGAATTGCATGACACGGGTGCACATACACAGGTGTATGCAATATGTCAATACATACTAAAAAATAATTATAATAAATAGTAAATATAATAACAAATAAATAAAATTAAATTTTCTGGGGAATCTAGGATATTGGAGTGAATTGTTTTCGGACTTCTTCAAACAGGTTAAACTGTTGTTCCTCACCCCTCACAGGATAAAGAGAATCCTGGGGCCACAAATGTGGGAACTTTCTCATCAAAGTACAAACGAGATGACTGAAGCTGGGAGGCAGGAGCCTCAGGAGTTAAGGTCCACACAGTGAGTTCAAGGCCAATCTAGGCTACATAAGACCTTATCTCAAAAAGACAATAACGGAGACTGGATGGGGGCTGCCTTGGGGCCCCCGCCCTGACCAGGTGCTCACCACTTCGAGGGGTGGAGGCGGCAGTGGGGTGGCTCCACTCGCTCCAGATTCCCGCCTTTTTTGACCCGTAGATCCCGAAGGGGTTGCAACGCACTTGGACAAAGTAGACAGTTCCAGGCTTCAGGCCTGCGAGGCGGCAAGAGGTCTGGTTGCTGACGTCATCCACCACCTGCGCAGTGAAGGCGGAGTCAACTTCAGGGGTGGGGCGGGGCCGGGGCGGGGCGGGGCTGAGGAGGGGTGGGCACCTTCCAGTCAACACTGTCCTCTACACGGTAGCGGATCTGGTATTTGGCTTGGAAGAGGAAGTCTTTGAGGGCTGGTGGCGAGACCCAGCGCACGCTCAGCTGGTCCTCCAGGCCCCCAACTCGGCTCACGTGCACGTCTGGCGGTGGATCTGTGGTCACTGCGGGAGGAACAGGCCTGGTCACTGCCGAACTCACTGTGTATACCAGGCTGGCCTTGAACTCACAGTGATCGGCCTGCCTCTGCCTCCAGAGTGCTGGAATTAAAGGTGTGCGCTACCATGCTTGGCCTCAGGGGCTCCTCTTGGCCAGGCCTGTCCATGCACAGGGGCCTTCTGGGACACTGGCCTGTATTCACCTCCTCCCCTTCGGCTTTCTCCACATCAGCCTGATTCACATCACTGTCATTCAACACTCTGGAGCTCTAGGCAGCTAGGAGCACTCAGCTAATGTGAGCTGTTATCACCAATATCGCCTCTGATGGAGAGATATAATCCTGTCATCAAGGGCTACAGAGCAGCAAGTGCATCCAAGCTGGGGCTGGACTCAGCATTCCTGTGCTCACCCAGCATCTATGGAGCCCTGGGTTCCTCACATGGCACTAAGTCCCAAGCAGACTACTGGGCTACTGCTGTTTTGAGAGAGGGAGGGTCTTGCACTGTAGCCCAGGCTGGTCTCAGCTCTTGTGATCCTTCTGCCTACCTCCTGAGTGCAAGGATGACAAACTTTGTTTGACCCCACCTTGGGGCGCTCTCCAGCTCCAGCCTGGGGATCCCTGACCCATGCCCATGTCTGCTGCCCGGAACATTACCAAAGCCGGAGCAGGGTGGCCTGGCCATCGGGAAGGATGAGGTTTGAAAATCTGCGGGATGCCCAGAGAGGCAGATGGGTTGGGAGATAGGGGTGCCCAGGGGCTCCTCTGGGGGCCCCAAGGAGGTGACACAGGCTGATCTCTCCCCCTCCAGTCCTTGGTCAGGTACTGAAAGGGTTAAAAGGCCCAGGCCTGCTCAGGGCTGGGAAGCACCCTAATTAGATTAGGCCCAATTCTGCTCAGGGATCAGCCACTTCCTGCCTCCCACCCTCACCCCCCAGCTCCAGGCCTCGGCTTCCTGGGGTGCCTCCTGACCTGGGCGCCCCCTCCCTGCTCCCCTCCTGAACACCTGGACCGCAGGGGGAGGGCAGCCAGGCCAGGTGTTTTCTGCCACAAAGGCCTTCACACAGCAATGGTCCCCCTCACCCCAGCCGTGGTGACTGCCGGGGAACAGACTCCTACTGGGCCTGGGGCAGGGAACCCAGTGGCCACTGGGGGCTCACCCACGTCCAAGACGTCCAGTGTGAGCACGTCGGAGCGAGCCGAACCCAGGCGGTTGGTGGCCTCAACCCAGATTTCATAAGGGGTGAACAGGGCCAAGTCTTTGGGGATGTGGCAGGAGTGAGGCCCCACAGTGTGGTATTCCTCACAGGTGTTGTCCTGACCGTACCACCTGAATAACAGAGGGTCCTTTCTTAGACCCCAGGTATAAGAGAAAGCAAGTATCTGCTGGGATCACACAGCAAGACTGGGGCTGGGCACAGACCTCAGCTTGTATTTGAGAGAGTAGTTCGTATGCAGGAAGGTCTCCCCATGGGCACCTGGTGTCCAGCGACATGTTAGGTCCTTCATGTTCCGAGACCAGCAGCTGATATTAAAGGGCTTCTCAGGGGGCACTGCGGGAAAGGGGGTGCAGAGAGGTGAGGGGTCAGCCAGGCACAGGGAAGGGTTCAGTCACGTCTATCCCCAGAGATGCTGTTGGTGTCGATGTGACCACAGAGGACCCCATGACTCATGCTCGCTCTTTCACAATCTGTCCTCACTCCCAAGACCAATTGCTGGGTGTCCTGGGGTGGGGTGGGGCGCACTTACAGCCGACATAGAGGCAGGAGCCAGCCAGAATGCTGCCATCACGGGCGTGACACACCAGGTTGTCCCCTGACTGCTGCCTGGACCCATTGAGGTTGGCCAAGGCCAGGGCAAGGGTAGAGGCGTTAATCAGGTGGGACAGCTCAGAGGGCAGGCGGCGCCCATTGAGGGTCCAGTAGAGACCCTCAGCTGTAGCCCCAGGTGTGTCGCTGTGCACAGAGCATGTGGCTCGAAGGGAAGAACCGATGAGGAGCGTGGGGTCCTGGGGGCTGATCACAGCAGTGTCTGGGGGTCAAAGAGGGGTGCCTGTCAGGCTTAGGGTGGGGCTACCTCAAGTACCTCACCCTGCCAGGGCCTCTGGGGCTCAGGGCAGTCCTGAGTAGCCCCTGTTAATTTTCACCCATTTCACTGTTAAAGAAACACAAATTGGATCTATGCCCGGTATAGGCCAAGTGGTAAAGTCAAGGCCAAATCAGGGCTGTCAGATTCCACAGCACAGGCTCTTCACAGCTACAGGTCACCAACTCTGAAATTCATGCTGTCACCCCAGCGTTTGCAAGGTAGAGGTAGAAGGATCAGAAGTTCAAGATTATCCCTGCCTGCAGTGAGTCTAAGCCCCATCCAGAGCCACAGGAGACAGTCTCAGAAAAAAAAAAATCAGGGGCGAGAAAGATGGCTCAGTGGGTCCACGTAAGTGCCACCAACTGAGGAGCCAAGTTGAGTTTGAATCCAGTACCCACAGGATGGAAAGAAGGAATGGTCTCCCACAAGTTATCCTGTGACCTCAACATGTGTACACTCATGTGTACACACACACACACTTGCACACAAATATTTTTTTTAAAGGCCCAGTCATGGAGGCTCGAGCACTGTCTGGTCTTGCAGAGGGTCTAGCACCCCACGGTGGCTAATAACTACCCACAACTTCAGTCCAGGGGCCGACGCCCTCTTCTGGCTTCCTCTGGCAGTGCATGGCACAGGTTCACTTACATACATGCAGGCAACACACACACACATAGATATAAAAAAAGCCCAGTCATGAATGCCTACCCAGTATCTACGCTATTATTACTCTGTGTATGTGTTTGTATGATGTGTGTATGTATGATGTGTGTGAGGGTGTGTTACCATGCATGTGTGCAGGTCAGCAAACAGCTTGTGTAGTCAGTTCTCTCCCTCCAGATGGGTCCTGGGGATTGAACTCAGGTTCTCAGGCCTCAGGCTTATCAACAAGTGCTGTATGCACTGAGCCATCTTGATGGCCCTTATCTCTCTCACTCTCTCTCTCCCTCCCCTTTTAAGACAGAGCTTCACTATATAGCCCAGGTTGGCTTGGAACTTGTCAGCCTCCTGAGTGCTAGGATTATAAGCATGAGCCACCAAGTCTAGCCTGGTTTGTATTCTCTCCCCTCTCTCTTCCCCCTCCCCTTTTCTGTGTTGGCAGTGCTCTGACACTCCAGAACCCCATGTGTGTCTCTGGGTGAGGAGGCACTTCTGAAAAGGAAGATCCTCGTCAGGCATGTGCCTGTCACTCCAGCATTCAGGGGACCGAGAGAGATCCCAAGTTCAAGGTCAGTGTGCAGTTGGCCTCTGAAAGGGCCGGGCCCATCCCCTTGCTCAAAAAAAAGGACTTTCTTCATGACCACCACCACCACCACCACTGTTCTCCCAATCCACAAAAGTAGAAACAAGAGGGGCTGGAAAGATGACACAGTGGTTAAAAGCAGTGGCTGCTCTTGCAGAGGGCCCAGGTTTGATTCCCAGCACCCACAGGGCAGCTAACAACCGGCCATAACTCTAGCTCCAGTGGAACCTGACCCCCCTCTTCTGACCTCCTCAGGCATTTCATGAAACGAGTGGACCTACCTACATGCAGGCAATACACGAATAAACATAAAATAAAAGTAATACATTTAGAAACCTGATTTTAAAAAGTACAAACAAGGAGGCTGTCCCCAAGGTAACTGAACAGGCCTCTTGGGAAGGACCTCCTAAATTGTGCTGTCACAATCTCCCGCCCTCCTCCCCTGCTAGTCCTTAGAGGGCCTACAGCTATCCTTCCTGCAGTCTAGAACTCTAGAGGGGCAGTGAGGCCTGGGGGACAGGGAGGGGACCTGGTCAGTGGCCATTCTGATATCACTAGAGGCCCTCCACGTTCCAATGCCCCATCTTGCTTATGATTCGGTGGGGTGTGAAGACTCAGTGCATTCAGTCATTCGATCATTCATTCAGAGCCTATAGTGTGCAAGGGACTGGGGACACTATGGAACGAAGCTCTTGTCCCAGTGGGACTTAAAAGTCACGAAAGCAGGGAAGAGAGACTTCAAAGTTAAGCAAGAGGTGCAGGGAGACTTTCATGTACAAAGGCTCCGGGGCAGAAGTGAGGAGAAAGCAAGCAGGCCTCACAATTTGTAGGAAGGGAATCCTGACGCCAGGGTGGAGGTTTATTTGGGGGAAGGGGAGGGGACGACTGAGATTTGCATTTTAAAAGGATTCCCCAGGCAGCGGCAAACACCCTCACCCCTGGCCCGGGCATCCGCCCTGTGTCCTCCCTCACTGTCCCTGGTGGGCGAGGTGGCACTGACAGGGTTCTGAGCTCGACCCTGAACGATTGTTCCTGGCAAACTTGGCCTTGGGAGGAGGCGCGGCTAGCTGGAGCCTGTGATCACAGTTGCGTTTGGTGCTTGGCCCAGGGCTCGGCGGAGGTCTCGGCGTCCGTGCGAAGGAGCCGGTGGAGCCGGCCAGAGCGAGGAGGCGGGGGCCAGGGGGCCGCCCCGGAGGTCCCAGGCAGCCAGCCGCCCGCTAATTCAGAATTCCTTCGGCAAGAACTGGGGCGTGCCAGCGTCTCTACCCCGGCCCACCCACTGCTTCCTGCCTGGGCGCCCCCCTCAGCAGGGTGGGAGGCACGGCCAGGCCTGCCCAGATCCGGGACCCCACTCTCTACGCTCCTGGGGGATGCTCAAGCCCTCCAGTCTCTGGCCTTCGTCTAGCCAAGAAGAGGACTCTCTGGGGGGTCCTGGCTGGGGGGTACTGCCCTTTTGCCACACCCGCCTGGCCTGGATTCGCCAGCAGCTGCAGCCGCCCTGCAGAAATGGGCGGGGGAGCCCGCCAGGCCAAGCCAGCCTGGACAGGCCAGCCCAAGTTTTCTCCTGTGGGCAACTGGGTACAGTCCCCCAGCAGTACCTGGGACACCTGGCACCGCATCTCTCCATCCCTCCATCGGGGTCGAGGGTGAAGAACAGACCTGGCACCCTGGAGCACCCATGAGCAAGAGGACTCCAGGCTCTGCCAGCTCCTAGGTGCCGCTTGGCTCTGCACGCCCTCCCGGCTTCCACAACAATGGGCTAAGACGGGGACTGGGGCGCACATTTCAAGCTAGGCAAAAGAGCACCTGGGAAGAACACCCCCAAGCCTGGGGAGGGAGGGCCCCCTTTCTCCCTCCCCCTCTTTCTCCGTAGCCCGGGCCTATGTATACAGGCTTCGTCTCCCCTCCCAATGTGGAGTCGCAGCCGTTATTAAAAAGAACACCATGTGTTTTAAAAGGAAAAAGTGTTACATTGCCTGAAAGGCCAGTGGGGAAGGTGGCCTCCGTCCCAGCCATCCCCACAGGGCTCCCCATGTCCTGTCCCGCTGGTACCTGCATACACTTTACGACCCACCCCTCTGCTGATCAGGTGCTAAGACACATGGTAAGTACAAACACATTGCAGAGGTGTGAGAACCTCTGATTTAATTTCTTCCCCCTTAAAGGAAAAAAAAAAAAAACTGGCGCCACCCCCATCCCAGCCACCTTCGCCTGTGGTTCTGGGGCTCAGAAACAAAGCTTAGCACACTGTAAGGGGTGTTCGAAGACTCCCACGGCTTGATACAAATCAGGGTCGCTCCCCTCACCTCCCAGACGCCTTGGGCCAGCTGGACTGTGAGTCCGGATCCCCTGTGACCAAAAGCCCGGGAGCAGCAGTGCGGCACAGCGCCCTGGCGGTGTTGTCTGTGTCTCCGGATGGGGGACAGATTGAGTGAGAAAGTCCTGCAGCGGGCTCTGCCCACATGCGTGTCCCGGTGTTGCCTCCCCTGTGGAATGAATGTGTGACCATGCGTGCGTGTGCGTGTGTGTGTGTGTCGGAGATGGAATGTGCGCCGCGATGGTGTGCGAATACGCATCTGGGTTGCAGCGCATCGGAGGGCAGGGTGACGGGACACAAGCCAGTGGCGCTCTTTTGTGTGTCTTTGGGTGTGTCCCAGAGAGGGTCTGGATGTGGGGACGCTATCCTGTCGGGGCGGGGGGTGTGCGCAGGGTAACAGGGGCCCAAGACCGAGAGTTTCCTCCAAGGAGAGTGGGGTTCTTGGCCTGTCTAGCAGCTGATCCCTACTGGGTACCCCACTACACAATAAAGTCTGGGCTCGCGATGCCCGGGCACGCTGGCTCTCGCTTTCTCTCACCGAGATTTCACTCGCTTGGAGACTCTCAGCCCAGCGCAGCCTGGATGAGAAAGGTTCTGAGCGCCACCGGTGGAGGGAACTTCGGGGATCCCAAAGCGGGGTCCCATGAGGGGCAAGCGGGTGGCGCCGGCCCCGCAGAGAGGAAGATCCTGGGGGACACCCGGGCCTCGTGCCAAGCGGTCAGAACCGGGGCCTGCGATGCCGCCCCGCCCTCCACGCGGGGCTCATCCCTCCACGGGGGGGGTCCCCACTCTGGGCCAGCACCCAACTCGCCTCAAGCGTGCTCCCGGCCTTGGGAGCTCCGCCTCGAAGTCCCCTCCGCTCAGAGATCCAGGACGCAGACGCGTGCGCCTCGCCGCGTCCCAGCACCCTGAAGGGGGTCTCCGGTCACCACGATCCTCCCCAAAAGGCCTGGTCGGGTTCCCTCGCAAAGAGGGCCCAGGTAAGAAGGCCTCGAGCCCAGAAGCGAGGACCCTCGGGCCGCGGGATGGGTGCACCGTGTGTCCCGCAGGTGAGGGCGCCCCGAGGGCCGCCTTTCTTTGTTCCCGGGCCGTCCAGGTGGCGCTCGCGCCCCCTCTTCCCTCCCAGCTGCTGCCCCCTGGGGCGCCCGATCGCCGCTTCCCCGGAGAGTTGGAAGCAGGGTGCACGGTACTCACGGGCTCCCGATCCGCCTCGGAGCACCCCGAGGACGCAGAGCAGCAGAGCCGGCCACAGCCAAGACAGCGGCGGCGGCCACCGCGCGGATTGCGCGGCGAGGCCCGGACAACCGGCGGGCATGGGGGTGGTGCGTGGCGGGCGGTGACTGCACCGCGGTGCCGGGGACCCGGACGGCTCTGTGGGGTGCAAATTGGGGCGCGATGCTGCCCGCACGTCGCTGGGCGCGGAGGGCGAAGGCCGAAGCAAGTCTGAGCAGCCGAAATTGACAAGGCGCTAATGCGCGGCTCGCCCCGCCCGGCCCCGCCCCCGGCCCGGCCCCTGGGGGGGGATCGCGGGCCCCGCACCGGCCGCCCTACCGCTGGCGGGCACGGTGCGCCCCGCCCGGCCGGCCTCCGCCCCGCCACCACCTCTCACCGCCCAATCCTCCCGCCTGAAGCCCCCTACCCGCCCCTGGGACCGCGCTCCCTAGCCCCGCCTGCTCCAGCTCCCCACCTCCTCCCTGGACCCTGAACCCCTAATTCCGCGTCTGTCTCCCAGCTCGCAGTCCGGGAGCCTGTCCAGTGTCCATCCTCCCTGCCGGCCTTCACCCCTCTTTTGGAGGGACTCCACCCCACCTCCGGCCCTGCCCCCATCGAGCTGTGGCTGAACTCTGCTCACCCTGTTTCAGCCCCTTTCTTCCCCAAGGGGCTTAGAAGCCGCTCCCCAGCTCTGCGCGCCGGGTCCCACCGGTCCCCACCCCCCTCCGTCCATCCTTGCCCGTCCTTGCCCATCCTTCGGGCGCAGCCTCGGCCCGCGGAAGAAAAAAAAAAAAACACAAGAAGGCGCGGCGTGCCGGGCCTGCGGTCCCGCCTCGGCTGTCCCCTCCGCACGCGACGGTTTGGGGGGCGGCCCCGGGGTACTCAGCGAGCCTCCGTGCCTGGGCACACCGGGAAAGGTGAGTCTCCATGACAGCAGGGACCGGACCCTGCATTCGTGGTTCCCAAGAAGGGATCAGTGCGAAATGCTGCTCCCCAGACTCCTTCACATCCCCCCACGGAAAAATCCACTCAGCGGCCCGCGGGTGGGGTGCGCCACGCGGTGAGTAATCGCTGCGGCGGCCTCCGCCCGCCGACTCCAGGTAATGCCGGCTGCCCCGAGCGACGCATAGTTTATCTGTCTTTCAGAGGCGAGATCTTTCTTTGGGTTATTTTTGTTGGCCACTGTTTCGGGTTTCGGGGACCCCTCCCCGGCCCTACCCAACCCGGGCGTCTCATCTCCCCGCTCCCTTCGTCTCCACCCTGTCCGAGTGCCCACGACGGCCTGCCAGATGAGGGTGCTTAAAGAGCGAGTTTTAGGGAGGTTTCCCCGCCATCCTGCGTTGGATGGCAGTTAGCCCCCAGCCCCATCGCCTTGAGAGTAAAGGGCTCTACCTTCCCCATCTAGTGGTTGTCTTGGAGAGCCGGCCCCTCCCTAGCTGTCCCCAAGCTCTCCCCAGATGACAAGGGAGGCAAATAAAAACTGAAGAGATCCCTGCCATTTTCTGGTAGCAAACCAGGCCTGTGGTGGTTCAGTTCTTTTTCCGCACAGTGGACAGACAATTCCCGACCAACTGAAAGGTTTGCATGGGAAGACTCTAATACCGCAAAAATAACCCTCAGATCTAACCCTAATGTGTTGGTCTGCAACCCACTCCGGTGGTCCAGCGGCTTAAGTGGAGGTGGTGGGTGTTGGCCTCATTTCCAAGATGCTTACCACCCCTCCCCCACAGTGCCTGCCTCTCCCTGGGTTCCCTGTGCAGTGTTAGCGAGGTAGGAGCCCCTTCCCTTATAGAAAGCTTTGGCAGCCAAAAAAAAAAAATTAAAATTTTTTCCTCCGCTGCTCCTCCCCCAGTCCACGGAGGACCGCCTCCTCCCGTACACCCAGGTGCTGCAGGCGGGGCCCTAGGAGCTAGCGTGAGGAGCCCCCTTCCTCTTCCCACACGTACTATCCATCAGCAATCCGGTTGGCCCTAGTTCCAGCACAATTCCATCCTGAGATGCTGACCCACGTTCCCCGCCACAACTCTTCTTCCTGGTCCAGGCCCCTCTGTGTCTCGGGGACGCTCCTCGGGCCTCCTCTGGGGCCTCTTCCTCCTCTCCTGTCTTTGTCCCAACTACCCCGGCTTTGAAATGGGAACAAAACTCAGCTCTTTCCCTGAGACCCTAACCTCCGCTACCACTGTCCCCACGCAGTGCTCTCCCTCCACTGTCTCCCCCTCCACTTTCCCCCCACAGTGCTCCCCTCTCCACTGTCTCCCACAGTGCTCCCCCTCCACTGTCCCCCCACAGTGCTCCCCCTCCACTGTCCCCACACAGTGCTCCCCCTCCACTGTCCCCCACAGTGCTCCCCCCTCCACTGTCCCCACACAGTGCTCCCCCCTCCACTGTCCCCACACAGTGCTCCCCCTCCACTGTCCCCCCACAGTGTTCCCCCTCCACTGTCCCCCCACAGTGCTCCCCTCTCCACTGTCCCCCACAGTGCTCCCCACTCCACTGTCCCCCCCACAGTGCTCCCCCTCCACTGTCCCCCACAGTGCTTCCCCTCCACTGTACTCAGTGTTTGCACAAGCAGGCTGCCTGACTTATTTCAGAGTCCTGAAGCCTTTGGCTCTTTGGGCAGATTCTTCCTCTGGGTGCTTCTGAGTTCATGCGGGTCGTGTCGTCCGTCCGTCCCCCCCACCCCCTTCACTGTCTTCTGTTGTCTGTAATAGACACAGCTTTTCAAAGTGCTTGCTCTATAGTAACATGGGGGTTTTAGCAGCTTATTTTTTTTTTCTACATTGTGAATACCTGAGGGCCCTTGGGACCCCATTCTAGGCCCAGTGATGGTCAGGAAATAGTTCAACAAATATTTGTAAAAAGAAACAAAAGAATCTGTCCCTTAAGTAGCAAGAAAACAGCACCAAGCAGGTTATGTGACCTTGGATCTCAGGCTAGCACAAGTGCCTCCTCTTTTTGCTGTGCAACTCAGTCTGGCAGATATCCTTCTCTGGTCCTTATTCAAATCCTGCTTTCAGCCAGCCTGGAGCTTGACCTCTGCACTCTGAATGACCTTTACTCTTTAGGGCAAGAGAGTTGACCTCAAGATGCAGCCATTCTTCCCTGGCCTGGGCGTTCACATACAACTTAACCTTCTCCTCTCCAGTCCAGCCGTCTTGCTCAAGAAAGAGAGCCAGTACTGGCATGACTTCTGACAAATATTGACCGAAGTCCTTGAAGGTGTCTGGGAATGTAGTAAGGGGTAGATGGAGGGAGCCCCCCTCTTCTTGGGCCGGAGGAAGGGCTCTTTTTCCAGTCTCAAACTCCTCACCCAGAGTTCAGGCTTAAATCAAGGGGACATTCGGGGCCCAGATTCCTGAGTGAGGAGAGCCAGCAAAGACATTGAGCCAAGGCTGTGGGCCGGGCCAGTGGGGCTGGCAGGTAAGAGCTGCCCCTCCTGGTGACCACTTCTCCACTGTCACCTATGTGTCTCGGGCCTGTGCTCCTGACAGTATTGGTGGTGAGGGTCTCATTACCTGGTTTAGAGCCCGTGGGTGGGTTCTCGCCCTGGGGGCTCAGCCTAGGCAATGGAGATATCTGGACCTCAACTTGAGTGTGCTCTGCAATTTAAGCAGGAGCGATGGGTGTGGGGGGACCGGGCCTGGGTCTGTATGCACGACGGGGTGGGGGGCACCTAGGTCTGGGTTCCCCGTTCCTCTGCACCCTAAAGAAACTGGTTGAGTCCCAGGAGGCCCAGCTATTTGCGGGAGCACCGCACCCAACTAACCCTCCCCCCAGCATCGGTAAGAAGCGGCGCCAGCAGCCTTGCCTCCACCCCTGGTCGCGACTTGGGGGTGGGGGTCAGCGGGGTCGTGCCGAGGGCGGCCTAGGACAAAGGGCGCTTGTCCGCGGCCCGCCCTGACCCGGGAGGCCGCTTCCCGGACGCCCGGCGGCTGCTGATTCACGCGGGCAGCGCCCCCCGCCCCCGGCCGCGCCGCCCCGGGGGGTAGGAAGTGGGGGGGATGCGGGGCGGCGGCGAGTCAACTTTCCCTCTTAAGCCCCGAAGGAATGTCGGCGGATTTCCTGAAATCCGACCCCGGCCGCCCGCCGGCCCGCCCGCCCGCCCCTCACCTGGACCGGCTCTCCCGGGAACGCCAGGAGGGGCGCCGGGGCTCACCTGGGGGGCCAGGGTCAAGTCCTCTTCCGCTCCCCCCTAGCGACTTCGTGGAGCGGAAAAGGGAGGGGGGTGGAAGCAAACAGACTCTTCCTTCTACCCTGGGGCGCGCCTGCCTAGAGCCCAACTGCAGCCTCAGTTTCCCCATATGCAAAAAGGCGCGGGATGACCTTTTGCTCTTGATGTGACTTTTTTTCCCCCTTAAGACAGAATCTCATGGAGCCCAGGCTGGCCTTAAATTTGCAGCCATCCTCCTGCATTATGCTAGGATGACAGGAATGTACCAACTGTGCCTTGCTTCTTTAAGCCACAAACTGGCCTTGAACTCGCAGCCGTCCCCCTGCCTGAGTCTCCCATGTTGGGACCAACAGGCCGGGATTCTCTTAAGGCTAAAGCAGCCCACCCCTAGAGCCCCTGCCTGGGCAAATTCTGCCAGCCACTTTTCTGCTCCATCTCTTGTCACCTGGGCCCATCCCTGTGCCAGTCTGAGTTCCAGTTACCTGATTTGGAAATGGAGCGAGGCTCCCCTATAGGATTTTTGAAAGAAAAAAAAGTAGCCAGTCGTGGCAAGAAAATCTTTGTTGAAAGGAGTGTTTTGTTTGAAATGAATGAAGGACCATAATTGGGGAAGGGTTAAGCACTGGGAACCCTGCAAATGACTTGTGCGAACTTGAATTCCGGCTCTGCCCAGGAGACCGGATGCCCAGGTTTCCCACCTGTAAAATGGGGGGGCCAGGCTTTCTTATTGGTGTTTTTGTGTGGTTGGGTTGGTTTGGTTGTTTGTTTTTTCGAGACAGGGTCTCAGTCACTGTGTAGCCCAGGCTGGTCTTGACCTCGAGGACGATCCGCCTGCCTCAGCCTTCTCGCATGCCGGGATAAAGGGCGTGTACAACCGCTGCCGGTTTGGGGGGACAGTCGTAGTCCCAGCACGCAGGGACCATCCCGGGGTGCGCCAGCGGGAGAGAGGCCCTCGCCCAGCCTGGGAGGGGCGGGGGGGGCGGGGGAGGGGCCGCGCCGGGATCCAGATGTTCAGGTCGGCCAGGCACAGCCGCGCCTGATTAAGCCACGGGGGGGCTGGCCCGGCCTGCGGAGATGAAAGGAAGCGCCAGGAGGGGACCGGGCGCCCCCTTCCCTCCCCGCGGCTCCCTGTGACCCCGTGACCCCTTGAGCGGCCGCCCCGTCTGCTGGGGCGGAGCGACGAGGGCGCTGGGCTGAGGCACCTGCGCCAGGCAGGCCACCGGGACTCGCGGGGGCGCCTCAGTCCCTTCTCTGAGAGAGAGGAAGCTGGGGAGACCGCCCAACCCAGATGGGGTGTGGCACTCGTTCGCCCCAAGCTCTCCCGCCGGCGTTAGAAAAGCTAGCGGCCCAGAACTGTCTCGCTTCGGTGGCTCAGAGTTGGGTCCCTCCAGGTCTGTGCTTCGGCACCGGGTGGATGGAGGTGGCCCTGATGTGGGGCGGTGGAGGCCCCCGCACTTCCGGGGACCTAGTGTCGTAGAAACAGCCAGGCTGGTGGGTAGCTGGGTTCCCATCCTCAGCCCCTTCACATCCCTCTCCGCTGACTACCACCCTGTGGTCCTCCCTCTTGACCCTCTCCCTCCTCTCCCATCTTCGGCGTCTGCTCCCCTCCATCTTCAGCCGTCCTTCTCCCGCTTTTCCTTCCTCTTCTCACCTCTTCCCCTTTCTGCTCCTCCATCCTTTCTAACCATTTTTTTCCTCCCTTCACCACCTATCTTGTTCTCTTCCTCGACCCAGAATCATGGCAGCTCCCTGGCCTGGCTGCTCTTGGACTCTGTCCCCGCGAGGCCCGAGTAAACCCCTTTCTGGTCAAGCCCTCCTTGGTATCCCTGGGCAACAGACCGGAGTCCTGACAGTACCCTGGGCATCTTTGACACCCAAGGCTGGCAGAGTCGCCCCAGCCGTGGGCACCAAGAAGGTGTCCTGGGATCCAAGGCGGGGATCCACCTGCCCGCCCCGCGCGCCGCAGCCCTCGCTCCCCTCCCCAAGGCCTCCCGCCCCCCCCTTCCCAGGCTGCCTCGCTCGGTGACGTCAGCGCCCGGTCCCGCATCCCGGCACCCGCACCCGGGTCCCGAGCCCCTTACGGTCGACCATGGCTGCGGTGGCGCTGTCGCTGCTGCTGCTGCTACTGGCGTCGCCCACCGCCCCCGCGCCCACGCGCGACCCCTTCGCCCGGCAACTCGGGGACACGCAGAGCTGCCAGCAGCGGTGTCGCCAGCGCCACACCGGCCCGCTGACCGCGCAGGTGAGGGAGGGGCTGCGGGGCCCTGAGGAAGGCCCTGGGATGGGATCCTCAGATGGAGCCAGACAGAAGGGTGCTCTGGAGCGGAAAAGCTGGGATGGGAGCTGGAGGCCAGGGTCCCTTGAAAGTCGGAGTGTCGGGGGGTGGGAGGGTCCGGATGGGAGCCTGAAAAGAGGGTCCCTCGAAGGGAGATGGGTGGTCTCTCAGGTGGAGAAGGGCCTGTGTCAAGGAGGGAAGGAATTGTTGAGGCCAGTGTGTGTGTATGGCGGCGGTGGTACTTGCAAAGGAAGAGAAGAGCTCCTAAGGGGCCTTCACTACACACACACACACACACACACACACACACACACACACACACACACACACACACGGCCAGGATCCCTGAGTGCCCAGACCCTGCCTCTCACAACCTGCAGTCCTCCCTCCTCTTCCACATCGTCTTCTCTACCCTCCTCTCGGAACTAGCCCCAATCGACCGAAAGGGAAGACCATGCCTTCTAGCCTGAGAGCCTCTCCACCAGCCTCCTTCCCAGAGCCCGCCCTTCACCGTGCAGTCTGTTTAGAAAGTCTCCTAGAGTTGCCCATGATAGCCCTAGGGTCCCCCAATCTCACTTGGGTCTCCTGGATTCTTGGGAGACCCCAGCCTTCTTCCCTGAAGGCCCCCAGCTCCTCTGGCACTGCCCTTTGCCTGAGACTCTGTCTCCCTCCCAGCCTGGTGAGTTGAGCACTTCGGGAGAGTCCCCACTGAGCAACGCTGCCCTACTCAGTGCCTGCGAGCGAGGCTGCCGGCTGTTCTCTATCTGTCGCTTTGTGGCCAGAAGCTCCAGGCTCAATGCCACTGAGGTGGAGTGTGAAGCAGGTAGGGGTCCATCCTTGGGCTAGGTGCACCTGAGGCTGGGAGAGAAGTGGCTATTCCCAATCACGCCATTGTGTCACCCACAGCCTGCACAGAAGCTTATGTGAAGGCAACTGAGCAACGGGCCTGCAGTGAGGGATGCTGGGGCCAGACCCCTGAACCTGAATCACACCCAGAGCAGAAGGTGAGCCTCCCTAGCCAGCAACTCCTGTCCTCCCAGTTCAAGAGACGTCTGGGTATGGAGGCACCCGACTTTAATTCCAGCACTTAGGAAGGCAGATGGAGCTCTATGACTTCAAGGCCAGGTTGGTGGACATATCCAGTTCCGGGCCAGCTGGGGCTACAGGGAGATCCTGCCTCAGAAAAAAAAAAAAAAAAAAAGTTCAAGGCTAGCCTCTGCTCAAAAACAGACAGACTAAAAATGATATTGTGGCTTTCCCAGAAGGGGCCCAGAGTGGCCAGGCATGTCCTCCGCACACACAGCAAAACTACTGCAGTGTAGGGGACTGTGTTGGTTATATAAATCCCTGTTTACCCCAAATCAGGCAGCTCGATTCCCACATGGCCACTGTGATGACATTTCTGTGTCTTGGGCCTCCCCTTCCCAGAGAACAGCTTTGGAAGCTCCTGGCAGGACGGTTTCCCTGTTGGACTTGCTTTCCACGCTCTGTCGTGACCTGGTGAGCTCAGCCCAGGGCTTTGTGTCCTCCACCTGGACATACTACCTTCAGACAGACAACGGGAAGGTGGTGGTGTTTCAGGTGAGTTCTGGTGGGCTAAACCAGAGTGTCAGCCAGTGGTCAGGGTAACAAGGCTTGTGGCATGTGAAGTCCATGTTAGGAGAGCTTCAGGCATTGCTGGATCCAGGTGCTTAGGTCTCTTTTACCATATAGGTCTCTGTGCTCAAGCTCTGTTCCTCAGGCTTGGTGACAGCCACCTTTACCTCCCTGGCCCCTTCATCTAGTATTTTAATTGAACAGGGATTTGTCCTGATTGGTCCTGGCTGGATTATGTGATCATGATCCTACTCCAGGAGGTGACTGTTGGGGATGCAGGCACAGAATGGTATCCTCCCTGACATCTAGGAAAACTAGGAGCCACCTGGGTCTGAGAGGTGCCAGCCGGGACTCAGGTGGTTTCTGTCTGTGATGTTTTGTTCCTTGCTTAGACCCAGCCTATGGTAGAGAGCTTTGGGTTTCAAGGGAGCCGTCTGCAGCGAGTGGAGGTGACCTGGAAGGGGTCCCACCCGGAGGCCCTGGAGGTGCATGTGGGTAAGAACCCAACCGGGTTTCATGGCGTGTCTCCCACAGCTCCATGGCACACCCCTCAGGGCTCCATGCTCCCTCTCCCCGGGTTCTTGTCCAGGCTTTTGACCTCCCGTTTCAGACTACACATCTGTTTGAGTCCTCTCAGTCATTCCTCTCCCAGTCATTGCTAGACTAGCTCTTGGGGGCGGCTGAGTGGCTGCCTGTCCCTCAGACCCCATAGGCCCCTTGGACAAGGTGAGGAAGGCTAAGATACATGTGAAGACAGGTGACGAACCCAAAGTGGAGCCAGAGGATCCCCAGGAGAATGACTTCCTCAGCTGCATGTCCCGGTGGGTATCCTTGGGGGTGGCCTGGGCTAACTGGGCAAGGATTGGCCTGGCTCAGGCAGCTGAAAGCTTCTGCCTGGCACAGGCGCTCGGGGCTGCCTCGGTGGATCTTGGCCTGCTGCCTCTTCCTGTCCATCCTGGTCATGCTATGGCTGAGCTGCTCCACCCTGGTCACCGCACCTGGCCAGCACCTTAAGTTACAGGTGGGTGACTGACACCAGGGGTGGAGGGTTGCCCTCTGGGAATCCCTGATTTGGACATGCACACACCTGTGCGCCGTGGGAACCGAAGCATGGCCCTCATGCCACCTTGCAGCCCCTGACCTTGGAGGAGCACAAGGGCTTCTTGGTAGAGCCGGACTGGCCCCTGTACCCACCTGCGGCACCTGCCTGGGAAGACAGTCCCCCACCTTACAAGCTGAAGCTGGACCTGACCAAGCTGTAATCTCCCCGTGCGCCAGGCTCGCCCCAAGGGCTTGGGGGCCTCTCCACATTCTCTCACTCTGCACCCTTGAACCCAAGGCCAGGAAGGGGCCAGCCTTGGGCACCCCCCCACCCCAGATCTTTCCTCATCCCTGGCATATGCCTCAGCGTCCCTCCAGATGTGGGCCACTCCGCCCAGTGGGTGACACAGGGGCTGCCTGTTTCTGTCCCCTCTGTCTGGCTTTCTTCGGGGCTCTTTGTTTTTCTCACATGTCTTTCTGAGTCTTTGAACCTGATCTGTGTTGACTTTTTCTTTTCTCTGTGCCCTCGCTGGAGGGGCTGAGGCCTGGGGCTCCCCTCCAGTAAAACTCTTTCCTTTCTCTCTCTCTGGAGACCCATTCCCCCAAGAGAGGGGCAGTAGGGACTCCGAGATGGAGGGGCTGGAGTGGGAGGGGTCTGGGGAGGAATAGACCTTTAAATAAAGTGAGAAAAAAAACCATAGTGACTGAGCCTGCTCCTGTCTGTGTGCCTGCCCCGGTGGAGTGGGCTGGGGGTGGCTGGACCTCCACCTAGGAGTTATATGCAACTTGAAAGAAGTCTGGAGGATCTTAAAGAGCAGGAGAAACAGAAGCCAGGTCATACTCTCGATGAGTCGTGTCCCCCCAAATGTCTGCCCCACCCCTGGCCTGGTAAGGGTAGTGGGGTGCTCCATTACTCCTCTGAGATGAGTCACCATTGAAGAACTCGTTTGATAATTTTGTGGTTCTCTGGCTTCTTTTTCTCGGGGACAGAGCTCTGACCCACTGTAGACAAACTCAGAGCTGGTCAGTCACGCGCTCCAAGGCCCAGCCTCGGCCTCTCTCAGTGTATGGACTGCTATCTAAGCAGCATCTCAGGTCTTCTGGGCTCCACATTGCCCTATCCATCGCCATGCCTGTCCCTCAACGCCGAGCTCGGTCTGTTTCCATGGTGCATTTCTCCTCTGTTGCTGTGATAAAGCACCATGACCAAGGCAAGGAAGAGTTGATTTGGTTTATAGCTCCAGAGAGTGAGGGTCCGCCACAAGGGTGGGGCGCGGCACAAAGGCAAGGGTGGCTGGAGCAGGACGCTGAGCACACATCTTCCAGCAGGCACAGGAAGCAGGAGGAATCTGGAATTCTGGCAGGGCTTAGAACCTCCAGTGGTGTGCTTTCTCCAGCACGGTCACAACCTCCCAAAGGTTCCGAGACTCACCAAACAGCACATTGAACTGGGAACCGGTTGTCCAAATTTTGGAGCCTATGGAGCACACACATTCGAACCACCACACATGCGATGCCAGAGCCCTTTGCCCTGTGTCTCAGGACTCTGGCCTCCTTTCTAGTGGTCCCCTAGGTACATTGGCATAAAACAAATGCAGTCACCAACCTGGCCCTTTTCTGGGGTCTTATCGTTATACAAAGTCCCCAAGTCCAACTGCATTGGCAAGGTCCCCAGGATGTAGCCCTAGTGTGACCTCCAGTCAGCTCTGTGGAGACCCCAGCCTTTCTACACAGATTACAGGGTCTCTGTACCACAGGCTGGACCAAAACTGGCTCCTCCTGTCTCAGGCTCAAAGTCCTGGGATGGCAGTTTTGAGCAATTACAACTATCTTGGTCCTACCCCCTCCATTTTCTTGGTTGGTATAGTCCAGGCTGACCTCTTAACTCTATGTAGCTGAGGATGACTTTGAACTCCTGAATTCTCCCTCCACCTCTCTAGTGCTGGGACGAAACCCAGGGCTTCCTACCTGCTAGGCAAGTGTTCTACCCACTGCGCCCCAGCCCACTTTCTGGGCTCGTTTCAGTCTTGCTGCCTCCTCCCTGCAGGCCTCGGCCCTCTCTCTGCGTCCTCCCTGCAGGCCTGGCCCCTCTCTTAAGCTATTTTTCTGCTGTCAGGCTGGGGCCGCGCTGACCTTGCACACTGTGGGAACTGCCCTCAGGGTTAGCTGAATGGCTGAGAGAGGACCCCAGAAGCCTCATGCACCTCAGAGCTGCTCTGCCCAGTCACCTGCCACTGACGTCTGCCACAGCATCAGAAAGGGAGGGGAGTCCTTCTGACCACATAGCTGGTGCCCAGCCTCGAGGCAACCCTTGGAGCCAAGGTTTGCCCTTCCCCCTACGCTTCGCCTCCCGATCATCTTCTGGTATGACATGCAGACCAGGTGGTGGTGGTGGGTGGCTGGTGTCATGACAACTTGTGGGAACACCCATGTGTCCGGGTAGCACAGGGTTGCCATGGGAACCAGCATTTTAGTTCCCTGGCGACAAGGACCAGCCTGGGGTAGGGAGGGGGCAAGAGTGTCACATGTGCAGCAGGCACACAACATGGACACTTCACAGACATTCTTAGGGAAAGATGGGAACTCCTGACTAAGGTCAGACCCCAACCTTGAGGCTGCCCAGGTCCCTGTACACATTCTTCCTCTCCTCCAGGTCCCCACAAGGGCTATTTCTTCTGCCTGGAAGGCTGCTCCTACACACTCTCGACCAGCTCTTCATCCTGAAGGACCCTCACGGGCCTCCCAGCTTGGTCAACACCCTATGTCACAGTGTCTAACTAGAGTTTTTATCATGTCAACAATTAAGCAGTTGCCTGTTCACTTGTGTGATGATTGGTTTAATAAATGGTCCCTCTGCCAGATGCGACACGCTGGGCGTCTCGGTCGCAGCTGTGTCCCACACACTGAGGAAGCCGTTCTCAATACATCATTGTCGACACTCTCTCTTTGCTCCGCCTAGCCTCGCTTCCCACTGAGCTGATATGGCCTCATCACTTTCCCCTGAGCTCTTTCTGGCACTGGGCTAGGTCCTTCCATATTACGTCCACCTGGAGTGTGTTGGAACATTCTGGAGTTCTTCACAATGTCTCGGAACGTTCCGGAACATTCAGGAAGGTTCCAGAACATTCTAGAATATTTTTCCTTCTGCACTTACTAAAGTAGGGATGACGTCATGTTATTAGAGTGCCTGCCGTTGCCCTCCTGGATAAACCACTGACTTCCTTCTTGAGCTTTCTGGGACTACTACCTTCATAGCAGTTATTACCAGAATGACCTCTGCTTACATCATATATTTTCTATTAGGACAGAGTCTACAGACATTCTGGAACCTGAGGGCAAGGTTCTTGTCTGGTGTGAATCTAGTCGAATTCCCAGCAGCAGCTAGAACCCTGCTTCCCTGGGGCTCCCTCCTGCCCCCTCCCCCACCAGTTGGCAACTCTGGCTCTGTCATTATCACACAGACTTTGTTGAACCTGTTTTGTTTGATGAAAAATAAACCAGCTTTCACTGAGCCTGGTGGTACACACCTCTCAAACACCACTCAGTAGGTGGAGGCAGGATCAGGATTTCAAGACCAACCTGGGCTATAGGAGACCCTGTCTAAAAAGAACGAAAAGAAAACAGGAGCTGTGGAGACTGCTCAGCTGGCAAGCATGAGGACCTGAGTTGGGATGCACAGGACTCAGGCACAGAGCTGGGTGTGGCAGTGTACTTTTGTACTCCCAGTTCTGAGGAGCAGAGGCAGGAGGGACTCACTGAGCAGTCAGCCTAGCTGAATCAGTAAACCCCACCTCACACTGTGAGACCACGTCTCAAAAAAAAGGTGGAGGTCAAATACTGTACACCAACCCCACCTGCATCTGAACATGAGCCCACACACAAAATAATAGATTTAGCTTTCTTTTTTCTTTTTCTTGTAGTACTAAGTGAATGCACGGCCTGAGGCACTCTGGACCAGGGTTCTTCAATGAGCAGCACAATTCACATTCAGTCATATACACAGCCTGTCCTCACTGCCCGGTTGAAATCTAACATGGAAGGCAAGTGGCAGTGATTCTCCCACAGTGACCTCCTTGCTAAACTGCTGTCCCTACTTCGTTCTAGCACTACGCTAGGCCTTTCTACAGTATGTCCACCTGGGATGTTCTAGAACATTCTAGACTCTTCTGTCCAAAGCTCTTCTTTGACGGTGCCTATTTTCTAGCTTGTGACTGTTCATTGTATTTATATCTCTTAGTGAAAACCTAAAGGCTGGGAAGATATCTCAGCAGGTAAAAGCACTTGCCACCAAGCTTGAGGTGAGTTTGATCCATTGGAGTCCCATATGTGAGGAGAGAACGACTCCCACAAGTTGTCTTCTGAGTTCTACATTTGCGCTATATCATACCTGCAGACAACATAAAATGTAAAAAAAAATTAATTATAATGAATGGAGTGGTGTCCTCCTTCCCTAAAATTCATATTACTTAGGTCTATGGTTTTATTTGGAAGTGGAGTCTGCAAATATAATTGTGAATCGGTTCAGATAAGATCGGAGTGGACCAGGTCAGGCCCTCCCTACAACTGAATTGTTTTAGTTTATCTTTCCTTTTCTTCTTTACAACTGACTTTTCTTTATGTTTTTAACATTTATTTATTTGTGGTGAGGGAGGGAAGTCCACATGCCACAGCATGCCTGTCAGGTCAAAGGACAACTTTCAGGAGTCAGTTCTTTCCTGCCATGTGGGTTCCAAGGGTCAGACTCAGGCTGGCAGCCTTGGCAGCGAGCTCATATTCGCACTGAGCCATCTTGCTGGCCTCCTTTTCTTGTCTTGGAGAAAAACTATATAGCGCTGACTGGCCTTGAACTAACAGCCCTCCTGCCTCAGTGCCCAGAGTGCCCTGTTGTGGGTGTGTACCACCAGGCTTCCTTCCCCAGGTGTCTTTATAAAACAAGTAAATCTGAGGAGAGCCCTAGAAGACCCCAGAGGACAGGCAGCAGGCAGTGACACCCACAAGCCAAGCGCTCCAAGAATGGCCAGAGCCACCGGAAGTCAGAGGAGGAGACCCGGTCTGCCTCTCCTTCAGAGCAGCTGGAGGATGCCCGCACCCCGCTTTGAACTTCTGGCCTCAGGGACTGTGAGGGGTTAGAACAAGGGGCCTGAAAGGATGCTTGCCACCAAGTATGGCTGTCAGAAGCTAGGGCGAGGTGTGGCCAGAAAAGGGGTGTGGCTCAGGCCATGGGCGTGGTCAGGCTGGGAGGCGAGGTTCTGAAAGAGCAGAGGCCGGTGGGCAGAGGGAGAGTTCTTGCTGAGCCAACACAGCCCGTGGTTACCCCTGCCCTGCCCATGTTCTGTCCTCAGCATCACCAAGCAATGGAAGTCCAAAGAAAGGAGGGAGTGGAGAGACGGCGCAGTGGTTAGAAGCACTTCCTGCTCTCCCAGAGGACGGAAGTTCCTGTTCCCGGCATTCACAGCAGACACCTCACAGTTGTCTGTAACTCTAGCTCCAAGGGATCTGATGCCCTCCTCTGGCCTCTGTGGGTACCTGTGCACCCGTGCACAAACCCACACATAGATATACTCTTATACACGTAAAGTTTTTACAGTCCTGAGTGGCTAGAGAGATGGGTCCCCGATTAAGAACACTGGCTGCTTTTGCAGAGTATCTGGGTTCCATTTCCAGCTCCCACACGGTGACTAAAAACCATCAGTAACTCCAGTTCTGGGGGATACAAAGCACTCTTCTGGCCTTTACGGGCATTGCATACATGTGGCACACTTACATACATGCTGGCAAAACACATAAAATAAAAATGAATAAAAAATTTAAATAAAAAAATAAGATTTTTTAGTTTTTAAACAATTACAATAATCACTTTGATCATTTTGTAATCCTGTTTTGTTTTTTTCCAGACAGGCTCTCACTGTCTCACTGTAGCCCCAGCTGGCCTGGAACTTGCTATGGAGACCAGGCTGGCGTCAGTCTTACAGAGATCTGCCTGCCTTTGCCTCCTGAGTGTTGGGACTAACAGTATGCACCACCATACCTGGCACAATGTATTCTTGAGCCATTAGCGCCAGAACTTTCCTGGATGCCTAGATGCTCACATCCTCTCCATATCTGGGCTTAGTGGCACCTGCACTCCGCATATCATCCTGGCACTCAGAAGGTAGAGTTAGGAGGGTCAAGAGTTCAGACTATCATTAGCTATGTAGTCACAGTGAGTTTAAGGTCAGCCTGGGCTACCTAAGATCTTGTCTCAGAAAAATAAAAAGGGGTAAGGGGACACTGGGTGAAGGGCTCAGCTGGTAAGGATGCTTCCTGCCAAGCCTGATGCCCTGAGTTCAGTCCCCAGAAACTACAAACTACGCGGTGGAAAGAGAGAACCAAGGCCTGCAAGTTGTCCTCTGACCTCCACACATGCACCATGGTACATGTATGCAACACACAGAAATGAACAAATAATTGCTATTTTTAAGTTATTTTATTATATTTTCTATAAATGAGGTAAAAAGCAAACAAACAAACAGAAAGATATGGTGTGTCCCAGTGTCAGAGCCCTGGCCTAGCCTGTGCCAAACCCTGGGTTCCAATCCCAGCATGCCGAAAATAAATCACAAAGTGACCAGATAGAGCTGAGTATGACTCTCACAGATTAGTTGCTTCTAGCTAGGTTCTGATCCCCCACGCAGCTTGGATGCAGTGTAAACAGTTGTTCTGCATATTGTTTATGAAATCATGACAAGGAAGGAAAAAAGCCCATGCACGTTCAGTACGGACGGGCTTGTTTGTTTGTTTGAATATCTTCCATCTGCACTGGATTGAGTCCTTGGATGTCAAGCCTGGGGGGATGAGGGCCCACGGTTCTGCAGAGAGTCAAATGCATGCCCACCCGCTGAGAAAGGAGCCCTGGGTTCTGCTGCATCTGAGAAACCCGGAAGGCAGGGTCAGTCCCCTCAGGGGCAGAGGCCTTCGCCTACACTGTGACTGTGTGAGGCCATGAGTGCAACTAGGTGCGTTCTGAGCTCTGAGTATGTGTGAGATCCCCAGGGTCCAGCCCAGCAGGGCAAAAACAAGAACCCCAAACCAAAAAAACCTGAAGAATCAAACAAAACCAGATTCCCCTACAACAAACCCTGCTCTTTAATTAATTGAGGGGAGGCAGAGAGTGTTTCTGTGCGGAGACTGGAACTCAGATCCTCAGGCTTGTGTGCCTTTACTCTCTGATCCATCTTGCTTGTCCACCAAAGCCCACACTTTTTAAAATTTTTGTACATGGGGTTGGAGAGATGGCTCAGTGGTTAAGAGCACCGGCTACTCTGGCAGAGAAGCTGAGTTCAGTTCCCAGCACCCATATGGCCACTAACTAGACAGTAGCTCCAGTTCCAGGAGATTTGATTCCCTCTTCTGACCTCCATGAGTTTTGCACCCATGTGGTACACTTATATGTATGCAGGCAAAACACATAAAAATAATAATTTAACATTTGCATTTATTTACTTATTTGTTTTGTAGGGCCTTGGCGCAAAGATGGAGGTCAGAAGACAGCCCGTGAGAATTGGTCCTCCCCTTCCACTATGTGACTCTTTGGGATCGAACTCAGGTCATCAGGCTTGGTAGCAAGCCCCTTTACCCACTGAGCCATCTTGTCAGTCTTCTAACCCTCCTCCTCCTTTTGAGGGAATTAGAAACAGGGTCTTTCTGTAGCCCCAGTTGGCCTGGAACTTGCTATGTAGACTAGGCTGGCCTCTCTCACATGCCTCTGCCTCCTGAGTGCTAGGAGTAAAGGCATGCTCAACCACACACAGAAAAAGCCCACTCTTGCTGGGTCAGTTTCTAGGGTCAGCCCTGCTTACTCTGAGTGAGGTCATCTGGAAACGTGCTGTAAGCTTAGATATGGCGAGCCATACCTCTCTGTTCCAAGGACTCATATGTCTAGGTGTGCTTTTGAGTATATTAGTGCCAGTGCCAGGGCGGGCAGAGGTGGGTGCTGGAGCCCTTGGAGCTGGAGTTACAGGTGGTTGTCAGCCTCCATGTGGGTGCTAGGGACCAAATGTTCTCAGCAAAAGCAACCAGCTCCTAACCACTGAGCCATCTCTCCAGCCCTTTTACTTTGTGTGTGTGTGTGTGTGTGTGTGTGTGTGTGTGTGTGTGTGTGTGTGTACCATGCACCCTCACATACCATAGGGCATGTGGAGGTCAGAGGACAACTTCTGGGCGTCCACAAGGTAGGTTCCAGGGACAGAGCACAGATTGTTTGAGTTATATGGCAAAGTGCCTTTACCTGCGAGCTGTCTGAACATGCCCTCCTCAACTGACACGTTCTCACTGTAGCATAGGCTAGCCTCAGAACTCACAGTGTTCCTACCTTACCCTCCTGAGTACTAGCATTACAGGCTATCTGAAAGTCTCTCTGAGGGAACAATCCCATTTTACAGACATGGACACTGAGACCTCCCAGGGACTTGAACACTATTGCCTAACCAAGAGTCCCAGTGATTCATGCAAGTACCATGTGTTTATCTAACTGAGGCCTGGGCTGTCTGGCAACACAACATCCAGGAAGAAAGCAGCATCCTCATCTCTGGGGAGCTGACATTTCAGTGGAGAGGATAAATGATAAGCAAAAAAACAGAAAACAAAAAACAAAAAAAACCTCACCAAACCCAGAAAATGTTCAGCATAGAGCTAGTGTATGAGCCAGCAATTCCACTCCTGGGTATCTGCCCAAAAGAGCTGAAATTAGAGACTCACTCCAATCCTTGTACACAAATGCTCATAGCAAGCAAAAGATAGAAAAGATAGAAATAATCATGGAAGGATGATTGGAAACACAATAAGCTCTATCTATATAATAGAACATTACTCATTCATGAAAAGGAATAACATTTTGACACACTGTGTATAGCACAGACAAACCTCAAAACATGAGAACACATGAGGGGCTGAGGGTGTGGCTCAGCAGTGAAGCCCTTGCCAAGAATTCTCCAAAGCCCCCAGTGAGAGGCTGGGGAGGGGCTCAGGGTTTGAGGTCCTGGTTAGTGTGTGTGAAGCCTTTGGGTTTCATTGAAAGACCACAAAAAATAAAAAATATTTAAAATGAGAAAACTCATATATTTTAAAATTATGAAAATCATGACATGGGATTCCTATTTCATTTATAAAATAGAAGTCACTGGGCATGGTGAGACGGGCTTGTCATTTTAGCACTCAAGAGACAGAAACAGGAGAATTTGCTGCCCAGTCTGTGCAACACAGACTATCAAAAAAAATCCTATATATAAATAGAAAAGGAAATAGAAAGTCTGTTAATTTGGGGAAAGTCAAGCCGGGTTGTGGGGCAGGAAGTAGACCTACAGTTGACAAGACACATTGCCTAGCACACAGGCCACCCCAAACTGGGATGCTTTAGGCGGCATTTCTCCAAAAAATGAGAGCTCTAGCTCCATTCCTTGGTACTGAGGTTCAGAAGCTGGGGATGCAGGCGGGAGTGTGAAACCAGAACACTGAATGGAAGGACCTCTGGGTACTGCAGGGGTGGTCCAAGCAGGCTGTAGGAAACACAGGGTTCCCTTGAGACTTCAGTTTCCTCCTGTGAAACCCCTGGGTCTGGCTGGAGTCCCACAGCCAGCCAGAGAGCAGGTGACAAGGTCCCTGCCTCTGGGACAGTCTTGCCAGCTGCCTGCCAGATGGTGACCAGGCCCGTGGCTGTGGCCTGCTATGTCCCTTCCTGGCGTCTCTGCCAGGCACAGGTCATTTTTATTGGATAGTTATATGCAGGGCCCACTTGACCCACTTCCATCTCAGTGTTGGGAACTTCCATGGTTTGAGCCAAGATCCCTGTGCATGCTGAGGTGGGGTGTTGATTCCCTGACTTTGTTCTGCCTCACCCTGCAATCTATCTGTTCCACTAGGTCCTTCTGCTGGCCGGCCCTAGCAGCCTCCCCTCTTCCTGACCACCACGGTCCCATGAACGGGCCTGGGTTATTTTCTGTGCAACTAACTCTTGTCTTCATGCCAGTGTTTCAACGATTCTTCTCAAGTCCAGTCTCTCTTTTCTAATTTCTCATGTAGGGGTCCCTGTACGGTGACTCTAAGTTGCCTTCCACCCTTCCCCTTCTTTCTTCTCCGTGGTTCTCTGATGGGCATCTCAGCGCATCATGTGAACCAATGGTCCTATGCATTGTGACCTTGCTGGTCCCATGCACGAGGCCAAAGCCTGCTGATTTGCACCTGGTCACACTAGGCCCACAGGCAGGAGTCCCGGGAAACAGTTCTTGTTTATCTTTCAGCTGCTGTTGTTTAACATGTGGGTCAAATCTGGACTCGTGTGAAGTGTATGCACATATGGACACCATTGACTTGGGTGGCATGTGTGTCAGGCGTGTGAGCGGTGGGTCTCTGCCAGTGGGGTTGGATGCCTGCATGAGACACAGCTGGCGTCAAGGCTCTGAAAGCCGCCCTTGGATAGATGAGGGCGTGTCCCCAGAGTGTGAGGGGCTGTGGAGATTTCCAGGGACACATTCAGTATTACAGATCTGGTTAGGGTCTGCTGATTTGTGTAGTATTGTTGGGCATTCTACACAATGTCTAAGCACCTACGATGTACCCAGAACACTGCAGGATATGGGCTGTTTTGGTTTGGTCTATACCTAGACTGGCCTTGGACTTGCTGTGTAGGTAAAGTTGGCTTTGACTTCCTGATCCTACTGCCTCAGCTTGAGTGCCCTGATGGCAGGCACTACACCCAGCTCTGCTAGGGCCGGGCCTTGCAGGAGTGCACTGAGCAGGGGTCTCGATCTTTCTTCCAGGGTGTCCAGAACACATTCACCTGTTGACTGCAGGGAGGGTTCTGAGTCCCTTCTCGGGCCCCTAGGGTCCTGTCTGGTTTTGTTTTGTTTTGTCTTGAGACAGTTTCACTATGTAGCCCTGGCTGGCCTGGAACTCAGAGAGATCAGTCTGTCTCTGCCTCCCCACTGCTGGGGATTAAAGGCATGTACCACCATACCTGGGCTATACTTGGGGTTTCATAATGAATCACTGGCTCAGAGAATGAAAAAACAAACGGGCTCAAGGCTAGAGGATCTTGGGAGCCTAGATTCTTCCAGGAGAGTCTAGGCTTGCAGTGGGTTGCTCTGGGAACTACAGGCTCCAAAATAAGGTGGGAAGGGGGGATGTGAGGGTCTAGAGAGAGGTGGAGGAGAGACAGAACAATAAGAAAGGAAAGATAGTTGGGTGTGGTGGGCAAACCTGTCACCCACAGGAGGCTTGTTAAAAAAAAAGAAAAGAAAAAACATTAACACAGATTTGGGTCATTGAGCTCTTGCTAAAATGTGGGGAATTAGGGAGCTAGAATTTGGGAGTCCAGGGGTGTTGGACTGATGCAAATGTGTGGGAATGTTGAGGGGGGACGGGATGCAGGAGAATGTGTGCAGATCTGAGGGTAGATGAGTGGGGCCTGAGAGCAGAGATTCTGGGAAGTTCACTGCGTTAGGCAAAGTGGGGATCCTATAAGGTTGGAAGTCTGAGGCCAGTCTGGGTTTGGGTCTGGAAAAGGGGTAGAGCTGGGTCCAGGCCGCTGGGGGGGGGGGCGGGCCCTTGCCTCCCTACACCCCAAAGGAAGTCTCAGTAGCCACGCCTCTACCAGGTGTTAGCCACGCCCACACCTTGTCTGCCTCCCTCATTAGCTCTCCCTCTCAGGAGACCACGACAACCCCTCCTGCCCCTACTCCAGGACCAAGTCCCCATCCATGGATCCGCCCAGGCCTCGCCTCTCCATCGACCACGCCCTCACGTGCTCAGTAGTTTCTGCTCGGCCCCTAACTACAAGATCCCACCTCTTCCCTCTCCCCTAATCTGACCGAGGCCCCACCCCTCCGCAAACCACGCCCTTCTCAAGCCCAGACGCGCCCCTTTGTCATGTTAGGCTCCTTGCCTTGCTCCAGGGGTGGCTCCCTTCTCTTGGTCCAGCCTAGAGTCCATCAGCAGGCCCAGCCTCTTCCAGCCCAGACACGCTTCTCCACAGGCCACGCCCCTCGTCTTAAACAATCCCCCCCCCCCAGTGGGAGGGGGAATCGCCGCCACTTCCTACAAGACCATCCTTGCTTGTTGCTGCTCAAGTCCCGCCCAAGTCCTCCTCAGGCTCCTCCCCTTCCCAAATCCCACCACAGCTCTTCCCAGGCCCCACCCTTCTCAGGCCCCATCCCAGCTCCTCTCAGGCTTGCCGCTCTTCAGGTCCCGCCCGCCTCAGGCCCCGCTTCTAACAGGCCCCACCCACCTTCCCGAGGCCCCATTCCATATTCCCTTAAGCCACCAGCTTCTGGGGTCCCTGCTCTCCTCAGGTGCCTCCCAAGTCTTCTAAAGCACCGCCCCAGCTCTGCTCAGACCCCGCCCCAATTTCCTTAGGCCCCGCCCCAGCTCTTCAGGCCCCACCTATCTTTTCTCAGGCCCCGCCCCCTCACGTCAGGCCTCTTTCCCAGCTTCCCTCAGGCCTCCCTCCCCCCTGGCCACGCCCCATCCGTTAGGCTCCACCCATCATCTTAGGTCCTGCCCTTGTCCCTCAAGCCCCGCCCCTTACGACCCCGCCCTCTCCAGGCCCCGCCCCACCGCCCAGCCTCGGTCTCCCGGTGTGCGCGCGACCGGGTCCCTCGGCGCGCCGCGGAAGATGGCGGAGTCTGGCGGTGGTGGCGCGGGCCCTAGCCTCGAGCGCCCGAGCAGGTGAGATCCGGGCACCTCGCGGTCGGGGCCTGCGGGACCGCGCCGACCCCGGGGCCTTGGGGACGGCTGAGGGCGTGAGCGCCGGGCCGGCAGCCATGGTCCTGAGGCTGTGCACCGGCCGGCTCGCTGAGGCCCGGCTTCCGGTGGAGCTGAGGGTCCTCCGGGCCGAGGGGGGCCTTGGAGTGTGGCAGCTGTGCCGAGCCCCGAACCTGGGTGGGGCAGGGGGACAGGGGGGAGCGGGCATGCCTGCGGGGACATCGAGGCCCAGATGGACTGGGGCGGAGGGTTCCCCTAGAGGATTGTCCCAGGGGTTGTCAGGGCCGAGGAGGGCCTGGGAGAATTTGAACACTGTGAGAGAGGCCAAAGCGTCTCAAGAGCATGGGGGTCTCTACCCAGGACCCTTTCTGCCTCTTTGTGTCAGGCCACAGGATTGGAGGGGGGTCTTGCCCTCAGATACAGGGGTCATATTCGCTCCTAAAGGGTCACAGGCCCCTTTCTCTCTGGCCAAGTCCTAGGGTGCATTGCTTGAGGCCAGGGATTTGCATGAAGTTGGTAGGTGGTTTTTAATGTTTTATTTCTATTTATTTGGTTTGGGTTTTCGAAATGAGGGGCCCTGCGTGTGCTGAGGCCTGAGGTCGATGCGGATGTCTTTCCGAGGGCCCGCTCTACCTTTACTTTTTGAGACAGGGTCTCCCCCAGCCTGAGGCTCATCCATTTGGCCAGGCTGGCTAGCCAATGAGCTTCAGGAATCCACCTGTTTACCCTCAGCCCGCCTCCTCCGCACCAGTGCTGGGACTGCAGGCTTATACCATCACTGTGCCTGTTTTTTTTACGTGGTTGCTGGGACTCCAAACTCAGGTCCTCGTGGTTTCTCCAAGGCACTTTACCAACCGAGCCATTTCCCAGCCCTAATTTTATTTATTTTCATTTTTTTATGTTCTACTGATGTTGGGTTCACACAGGCCTCTCTGTATGCTAGGCAGTAAATGTTCTCCAGACTGGCTATGTTTTTAAACAACTGTATTGAGTTGTAATAATTACTTACCACAAGTTTCATTTATTTATTTACTTAATATTTTTTTTAATTTTAAAAGATTTATAATTTATCTATTTATGTCTTTTGAGACAGGGTCTCCTGTAATTCCAACTATCCTGGAACTCACTGTTGTAGACCAGGCTGACCTCCATCTTATAGAGATCTAGTTGCCTCTGCCTCCTTAGTGCTGAAATTAAAGAAGAAAAAGTAGTGAGCCACCATGCTGGGCTACCTTTTTTTTTTTTTTTTTTTGGAGTAAGGATCTCAGCACATAGTCTTCACTGGCCTGAAACTTACTATTTAGCACAGGCTTGCCTTGAACTCACAGCCATCCCCTCCCACCTCTCTACATGACAGGAATATACCTTCAGGTCCAGCTTATTTATGTTTACTTAGTTTTGATTTTTAGAGGCAGCGTCCTTTGTAGCCTGCTATGTATCCAAGACTGACCCTGAGCTCCTTGGCCCTCCTGTCTCACCTCCCAAGTGTGCCACCACCGCCAGCCAGGCTGCTTCATGCACTTTAACTGAACAGTTGGCATATTTGGACTGAGCAGTTCCTTGACTTTATTGATGCATGTGCATCCAGCCCACAAAGCTATATTTGTTTATTTTTAGTAACTTAAAAAAATTATTTACTTATTATTATGGGTGTGTGTGTGAAGATCAGAGGACAACTTTCAGGAGCTGGTTCTCTCCTTCCAGTTTTACATGTGTTACAAATGACCAAACTCAGGTCATTTGCTGGGTGCCATTAACCTCTGAGCACCTTGCCAGCTCTTTGTTATTTTTGTTTGTTTGTTTTCTATTTTTAAAATGTGTGATTAAAACATTGTTTTTATTTTAAATGTATGAATGTTTTGCCTGTATGTGTGTAAATGCACCCATGTATGCAATACCTGAAGAGATCAGAAGAGGGCATCAGACCCTCTGTAACTGGAGTTATGGATGAATGTTAGCCATGTGGGTGCTGGGAACCAAACCTGGGTCTTCTACAAGAGCAGCCAGTGCTCTCAACCCCTGACCCATCTCTCAGCCCCTTAAAAATGTTTTTAATTAGCATGTATTAGTTATACGTAGTTTCCTGATGAGATGTTTATGCCCATGTGTAATGTATTTAATATTCACTCCAGTCACCCAATCTTTGGTTGTGGTTTTGGTTTTGTTTGTTTGTTTTTGTTTTTGTTTTTAATCAGGATCTTCCTTGTAGCCCTGGCTGGCCTGGAACTTGCTATGTAGACCAGCCTGACCTCAATCTCACAGAGATCTGCCTGCCTCTGCCTCCTAAGAGCTGGGATTAAAGGCATACTCCACCACATCTGGCCCTTGTCACTCAGTCTTATCCCTGGCCATCCCTCTGACAGTCTTCCCTTTCTGGTTAAATGTCTTTTTTTTCCTGTGACTCCCTCATTTCATCAGGGTTGTTTACAGGAGTGCAGGCCCCTTACCAGTGCTACACCACTGAAGACACTATCGTCCATCGCTTGGCAGCCACTCACTATGTATCTGTCCCTGGAGTCTGCTGTGAGCAGCAAGCTCTGTGGCAGGGCACTCCAGGAGTGTCCAGAATTCAGTGTTTCCTGCTCCCCCATCCTCTGCCTCTAACATTCTTCTCACTCCTTCTTCTGTGATGCCCTCTGAACCTTGGGCTGAGCATCCTACCCAATACAGACAGAAACTCTTCTGACCAAAGCTTACACAGCACTCACCTACGGACATAAATATTATTATGTAGATAGATGGCACTTTGATGGCATTCTGTCCACTTGCAAAGCTACCACAGTTGCTTCTTTGCTGGGGCCTATGACCTCCAGACACCAGCTTTTGACTAGCTTTACAGTACCAGGCATGTGAAGTTCCTCCCAAGGAACAGCCCAGATCAACCCAGAAAGTGCTAGAGTTAAGTGCTTCCCGAAGTGCTAGAGTTAAGGCACACACCTCCATGAATGGTGTGTGTATGTGTGTCTATGTCTGTGTCTGTCTGTGTCTGTGTCTGTGTTTGTTTTTCACAAGTGCTAGGACTCAAACTCAGATCCTTAAGCTTCTATAATAAGCATTTAGTCTCTGACCTGTCTCACCAGCTCCTTGGTAATTCAATTTGTTTTGTTTTGTGTTTTTGAGACAGTCTCTTGTACTCCAGGATAGCCTTGAACTGGGTATGTAGCTGAGGCTGGTCTTGAACTCTTGATCCTTCTGTCACCTGCTCTGTAGTTCCACTATGACAGGTGTGTACCACCACATCTCTGCAGCTCCAGCCAGCTGAAACTCATGGTGTGTATCAGACTGGCCATGAGCTCCACCTGGTTCATCCACTTCCACCTCCCGAGTGCTGGGACTAAAGGTGTGCACCACCACCCCAGCTTGATTTTAATTTTTTGATGTGAAATTTGTGTAGCAAAAAATATACCCATCCAGCCGGGTGTGGTGGCGCACGCCTTTAATCCCAGCACTTGCAAGGCAGAGGCAGGCGGATCTTTGTGAGTTCAAGGCAGCCTGGTCAACCTAGTGAGTTCCAGGCCAGCTGGGGTTACTAGGAGACCCTGTTTCAAAACAACACCAAAACACATTTTAGTGAGCAATTCAGTGTCATTCAGCACATCTACAAAGATACGCAACTGTTAGCTCTACCGTGTTCCAAATGTGGATATACCTCAGAGGAGCTCTGTTCCCGTCAGCACCTCCCACCCCTCTGCGGCCCCTGGCAGCACCTCATTTGCTTCCCATCTCTGGATTGTCTGGGCATTAAATGTCTTGGATCACATGAGATGGTAAGACACCTCTCCCTCCTGTTCCCCTTCTTCAGCCTCCAGGGTCTTGCTTTGTAGCCTATGCTGTCCTCAAACCTGGGATCCTCCAGCCTTCCAAGTGCCTTGATTCTAGTCCTACATCACCATATCCATCTATAAATTGCATGTCTCTGTCTGGCTCCTCTTAGCTTATTTTGTTTCAAGACCTTGTGGCATGAATCAGTATCTCGTCCCTTTCCGTGACCAACTAGTCTTCACTGCAGGCTGCACAACCATTTCATTTATACTGTCACTATGTCATTGATTTTTTGCCCCATTTTGGTTGTTTCCACTGTTGTTACCAACAACATGTGAGCTAGGTGTGATGCTGTCATGACACCTGTAGTTTCGGCCCTTGAGAGGCTGAGGCAGGAGGATAGATCACTGCAAATTTGAGCCTGGGCTACATAGTAAGTTCCAGGCTGACCTGGGTTGTAGAGTGAGACAAAGGAAGGAAAGAGAAAGGCTTATCAATAAATGCTCAGAATTCAGGAAGGCCTGGGTGTCATACTAAGCAGCAAAAACGAAAACAAACGAAACTAAAATCCCAGAGTTCCATAATTTATAAGCAAAAATTTGTCTGGCTCACAGTTGTGCCATAGCTCCAGGCTGGCACCTGATCTTCCTCCAGGAGTTCCCTGGTGTCCACCCACAGCTGCCGTTGGACATTTGGGGCGGGAGCTGTGTTGGGATGTGGTGTCTGGTTCTCTGTGTCTCTGCTCTTGAGAGAACTCATGCTGCCCTCAAGGCAGACCCCAGTCCCTCTCAGAGGCCGGACCTCTCATCCAAATTCTGTTGATAGGGACTATTGACCATGAGTCTTGGCGGGGACAGACTTCATCCAGACCCTAGCTGTAGGCTACAGGCTAGTTTCACGCTTTGCCTGGTTGGAAACCTGTGCCATGGCCATGTGTTTCTTATCACCTGGTCCCATCATCAATGGCAGTTTAGATCAGTGGGGCCATGTGCAAAACAGTGGAGTCATGTGCATCTTGTGTCCCTGTGATGGTCTCTGTCACCACCTGGTGTGATTTGGTGACTGTCCACTTGTGTCTTGTAGGTGGCAAGCATGTCCCTGGCCACTCTTAGGAGTCTGGGGCTCAGAATGTGAAGTTCCCCATGGACTTGACTTGCAGTCTAGCCACATCTCTCCATGTGTTGTCAGGTCTTCCTAGGGAGACGTGTTGGCCCCCCCAGGGTAGGGACACGGCTCGACTGTGTCACCAGCCCAGCACCCTCATCCCTTCAGGAAAATGGTGTCATCTGACGAGGCTGGGGGTGACATCTGTGTTCCCACCACAGCACACTGAAGACACAACTGGAGAGGCCTGTGCTCCCCACCCTGCCCCTCTATTATGTAACCTGTTTGTCCTGACTTCTCTCAATTCGGGGAGAAGAGAGCAGGCCTTCCCCTCCAGTCTCTTGGGATCAACAAACGTTGCCTAGCCTGACGTTGTAACACTGCCTGGTGGACACCATGGCAAGACGGGAGGTTGGAGGAGGGGACAGGGCCTGGCTCAGGGAACAAAGGACACTTGTTCTGCAAGGTCTCCTCCCACATGGAGCCTTAGCCAGAGAGTGCTGAGGTTTGAGCCACAGAGGAGTGGTGATGGGGACAGCTTGAGGGGCATGCCATCCCCACTTGGCTCCTGGGCTTCATTTGAGGGACAGGGACATGGGAAATGGTGGCCAGTAGGCTTGTCCCGGTTAGCCTGGTTTGGTAAGCTGTGTGTCTCAAGGTTCTCAGCCAACCTTCTCTCCCTTGTTTGTTCCCAGTGTGGCCAGGGTTCTGGGAAGGCAGGTCTTCCATTGTGCTGAGAAGACTTGGGGGTCATCATGGCCCCTGAGTTGATTTCAGCCTCCTGCCCAAGGGAAGGGAGGCAGGACACTCACCCTCAGAGGAGGGCACTGGGATGCACAGGTGTGAGGGTCTGGGCTGAGAGCCTGGGACAGCAGCATTGCCCTCATTACTGGGAGAAGGCTTTGGTGAGCCAGTGTTCTGTCCGTGCGGCAGTCTGCCTGATGGTGCCAGCCCTTAGCTCTGGGGCCTCAGAGCCCTGAAGGTAGAAGCAAGTGACATCGGGACACCCTGCTGCCTGTGTGGGAGTTCCCTGGCAGGGGCGGGAGGAGGGGGTGGCTGGGTGCGGCCTGCTCAGACGGTGCTGTGTGCACGGAGTCGAGCATCGTGGAGGCAGCAGGTTTCTGGGTTCCACCAAGTCTAGGACTGGGTGCTAGGAGTGTGCAGCCCCGTGTGGCTTCCAGCATCCGTGCCATCTGCAAACATCTGGTGAATGTAGAGGTGGTGGTGTGGAACCCACCGTCCTGTCTCTTGCAGAAAGGCCCCCTGGGACTTCCTCTGCCCCTGCAAGCAGCACAAGGCCGACTTTGTGGCCTGGGGGCTTCTAGCTGTGAGACTGACCCTCCATTCACAAAAAGTCCACAGCCACTCCAGGCCAAGCCTCATCCTGATTGAACTGCTCAGGCTCAAAGGCCCCTAGACCACAGGCCTGCCCAGTACCCGCTGGGTTCCCGTGTTCTCAGAATACAACCTCCTTTGCCCTGTGAGCCAGTGACACAGCTTTGTCCCCAAACTGCCCTGTTATGTCCATCTTCTGTCCTCTAGGATGTGTGCACCTGAGGGCTGGACAGCAGCCAGTGTGGATACTGAGTGCGAATCTGGTGGGTCCCCCCTCTAAGCTTCTGGAGCACCCTCTGTGCGCTGGTGGACAAAGTTACCCTCCTTTGTTTGGGGACAGGGTTAGGGAAGCAGTGGGGCCAGCAGCCCACTGTAGCTCTCTCTGCGGTCAGGGCTATGTGGAAGCTCAGGCAGGCCAGCCGTCCAGCTGCTTGCAGTGGAAATGGGGCCACCAGACGGCCCGACAGCCGACCCCCCTCCTCCTCTGGTAGCTGATCTGCAGCTGTGTGGAGCTGCTCTCTTAACACTTGTTAACCCCGGCCCCAGGTCCTTCCTGCCCCCACCCTTCCCTCCACAGCCCCAGCCAGTTCTTCCCAGCATTCTTACTCTGCATGGTAAGTGTTGGGGCTCAGCCAGTGTGCTTTCGGACCCCTCACATAGCAGTGCCGCACTGACGCCTGCGCGCATCCTCACTGCTGCATCACACCCTGACCCTGTGATGGAGGAAGTGACTGGCCCTGGGATCTCAGACTCCCAGAGAGGGCAAGGGCTTCCGGAATTGAACACGTTCAGCCTGCAGGCTGGGACCTTTGAGCTTTTAAGAGGCCAGTGGGGAGGTCACTCGAGGATCTAGGCTGAAGATGTTTTCTGACGCCACAGCCCACAGCCGTGAAATTCCACTGGGGTCAAAGCGGGAGGGAGTCAGGGCGGGAGCGTCTGGGCTGGATATCCGGAGAGCTGAGAGCTGTGTTCTCCACGGGACGTGAGAATTTGAGGCTGCTGCAGAAAACAGGGATCATAGAGATGTGGGATCACCCAGAATCTTCCGGAATCTTCCCTCACTGGAGCTCAGCTGGGGTAGCTGCCAGGTGACAGGCTTCCCGGGAGCCATGAGGCCCCCAGAATGAATCTCTTCTTACACTGTGTGCTATCTTCAGGGGATCCTACTCTCAGTCCCCAGGCCCACCTTGCCTCTGTCTGTACCCCTCTTTGGGTACCCATTGGCCCCATCTCATGTGGTGGAGTGATCCCTACTCTATGTGAGTCACTGCATGGATGATAGCCCCTCCCCCACCAGCCTTAGTCATGGCTGCCACTCACTAGCATTCAGAGGGGCTGAACTTGGGTGTGGGGCGGTTGGTGTTTTGCTGATCTTTCTGGGGTGTCTTGGCAGACAGAATGGAGCTGCTGTCTTGTCATGGCCGCTGCCTACTCACCCTCAAGCCTGGTCTCCTCACCCTGGCCACCTAGGAGGTCTGGCAGGACAGACAGAAGCAGCTGTGTGCTGCAGAAATCTCCAAGACATCGTGCTGGAAGGCGGGGGGGATGGAAGCTTCTGTCCCCAGATGTCCCTTGGGAACCCAACTATGGTCTTCATCTTGGGTCTGGAAAAATGATTCAGCAGGTAAGAGCACTTCTTGTGCAAGCATGAGGACCTGAGTTCAAATCCCATATAAGATCAGGTGTGGCTCTGTATACACCTGTAAGCCCAGCACTGTGGGGGACAGACAGGAGGAAGACTGGGCTTGCTGGCTGCCAGTTCCAGGTGCAATGAGAGACCCTGTCCTGATAGAGCAGGACACCTGATGCCCTCCTCTGGCCTCTGCACATGAGCACACATGCACATATATACCAAACACACAGACACACACACACACCCTTAAAACATTAAAAGGTGCTGGGCGAGTTGGCTTTGGACCTCTGGAGGCTGTGGCAGAATGACCAAGACTTCAAGGACATGCGTGAAAACCAGCTAACCCAATCAGCAGCATGGCTCACCAGCTAAAGACACTCGCCACCAAAACTGACGACTTGAGTTCATTACCTAGTCGGGAGAGAACCAACTCCCACAGATTTTCTTTGACTGCCACACTCTGAAGGACTCTTCTTGGACTCTGTCTTCTCTCTTATTGGCCCACCTCCTGGCCGCATCCTGCACATACTCCAGCCTGACCACTCCATGGGGCAAGGAGAACTCCCATCTGGAGTTCAGATTGAATTGGGTGGGCCACATCCTGTCTTCCCACCAGTCAGAGCTCCAGAGGCTCTGGCTGGCCAGGCATGAGCAGGCCTGCCTGGCCCCTACTGCAGGGGCAGAGAGAAGCTAGCTGGGAGTACCCCAGGAAAATTCACAGAAAAGAGAAGGTTAAGTAGAAAAGAGATTTAGGAACCCAGCAAATGATCTGAATTTGGGGTTAAAGTTAGTCCCCAGCTGTGGAGTGTTGCCCTTCCTAGGCTCCAGGGCACTTCGGCCTAGGAAGTCACTATTGTCCTAGCGTATCCGTAAGTGCCTAGTCTGAACAGCCACGGGCAGTTGGCTGGTTGGCATCTCCCACCTTGTATGGGGCAGGGTGAGGGCTGAAGCCACTCATGACGCAGGAGAGAAAGACATGGGAACTAGCCTCAGACCTGCCCTCTCATGCTGTGTGCACCTAGTTGGGCTGTGAAGGTGGAGACCGTGGCAGACACTATGTGTAAGGACGGGTCAATGGGGATTTGCTTAGGTGACATGGGAGTGGACAGTTGTGGGGCAGGCAGGAGTCAGCAGCGTGTGTGAGCCTATGAGGGCCACATTTAGAAGCAGTGGGCACTGGCACACAGTCCCACCCAGGAGCTCCTCACTCTCCACACCACCAGTGCATTCACCATCCATCTGTCCTCCCATTCATCTACCTACCCATCCATCTACTCACTCACCCTCCCACCTTACCGCCCACTCATGCCCGTAACCGGCCTGCTCAACTCCCCTGTGCTGTCATGGGATGGTACCAGAACTTTGCAGGAGGAAAACTGCTTCCCCCTTGGCTGACCTCCTGTGGCTCCCATTTCAGCCATGGTGAGCCAGGCTGGGGACCTGGGAACTCCACTAGCCCTGAGCACTGATCTAGAGTCTTCCAGAGTGACTGCAGGCCCTTCCTCATCTGCAGGGGCCTTCCTCCCCTTTGAGGCAGCTGGGGTCTGAGTGGGTCCATCATGTCTTCACTATGGCTTGACACTGAGGTGCTTGTCTCATACTCCAGAACTCCAGGCTCCCACTCCTACTGGACTTGTGTAGTACCTTGGGGAGTACTCAGCCTTGGAGCTGAGTAATGTGTCATTAACATCCTATACCTGCCTCCCTGGGGCTGTCGCGGTAGCTGTGTGCTGGCCAGGGACAGCCGGAACTAGTACAAACTCATCTGGTTTACTGTGTGATCTTGGGCGATCCTCTGAGACTCTCTGCCTCAGTGGCTCCCACCCAAGGCTTCTGGCAGCCAACAAGGCCTGAGGGTTGGGCACACCTTGGCTGTGTAGGACATCCTCATGGAGACACCCAGCATTGTGGTCCAGCCATAAGCCCAGATGACATGGGGTTGTGGACACAGGACTTGATGCTGATCAGGAAGGTGCAATGTTTACTCCTGGTGCCTTTCTAGAGGGCGGCTCCTTGCTGGCTTCTGCAAGTGGCCTCTGTTGGAATAATCTGGGGCTTTGGAGACTGGCCATGGGTTTTTGTGCTCATGGATGGTAACCAGAGCCCCAAATGCCCGGACTCCTGGGCTTGACCTGCATGTGGGAACAGTTCCTCTCACCTCCCAGGAGTCACTGGGGGATCTGGCACTGGTTCCTTCAAGGTGAATATGGATGTCAGGATGCACCCCATCAGTGCCCAGTGTGACATAGGCAGCCTTCTGTTCTGCATCAGCTGGCCTCCCTTGTGCCCTTTAGGACTGTCAGCATATGGAGGCCCCAGGGATGGTGCCTTAAATGGAGAAGATGTGCTGACTTGCCTGGGGGCAGTGAGGGTCCAGCCTGGTCTTTTAAGAGGTTGAGGTTAGATTCTAGGGTCTGACTCATCCTAGCACTCTGCAATGGAGCCCTGGCCCACCTCCAGCTGTGTGAGTCTGTTTCCTGGGTCTCTTATCCTCTTCTTCTCTGTCAGCATTTCGGGGATCCTCAGTGGCCTCTGGGTTCCTGCTTGTCCTTCCTAAGACTTCTATGGCCTTCAGGCCAGGAGAGCAAACCCACAGCAGGTGTCTTGGAAGGCCAGCCTCCATCAAAGGCAGCCTCAGCAGGGAGGCGCTGCATGAGGGTAGAGGAGGCTATGGGCCTGTAGCCGCCTAGTGTCCCTGGGGAGGGCTTGCTGACGTGAGTGTGTGTGGGGGCCAAGGCCAGTCTGCACTTCTCAGGCCAGTGTGAGGTACAGGTCAGTGCCCAGAGCTGGGAAACATTGGATAACCATGGCAACAAGATTGGGAGTGGGAGTGTATCACCCCAGAGCTCTGCATTCTCTGCCTTGCAGACTGGGGCTGGAGCCATTGAAATACTGGTGGGGACTGAATGCTGTATGGACAATGAAATGAACTGCCCACAGCTGGGGATGGGAGTGGGGCACTGCCTCAGTTTCCCCATTTTAAAGGACGGGTGCTTGCCAGTCTGTGGGCAAGTCATGGGATGCTGGGGAAGCCTGTCACCTGCTCTGCCCCAGGCTGCCTGGCCAAGGGTCTGAGGGTACTAGGAGAGAGCTGGACCCCAAGTAGAGTGGACCTGCAAAGAGACCAGGGTGGCCCGGCCAAAGCCTAAGCCTGAGCGCCCCTTACTATCCAGAGCTCTACCTCGTCCCTGTCATGGTCTTAGAAGTGTGCCAGGCTCCTGCTGCTGATTTGAAGTAGCTGGCGCAGAGGCTCCTCAGCCACCCTGACATTGCCCTGTCCCCTGAAACTTTGTTCCCCACCTGCGTGCTCAGGGCCCTGGGGCGGGGCAGCGGTGCCGGAGCGCGAGCCAGCCAGCTGCGCTTCACTGCAGTGAGCTGCATGAACAATAAAATTCAAGTTGGCTTTGAAAGTACAAGTGAGTGGCCCGGCTGGGAGGAAGCGGGACCGTGTCAGAACAGTGTGTGCAAGGACTGCAGGGCTGCTCCACGTGGGGGTGGGAAAGGATTTTACTAAGTCCCAAAGAAATGTTTCCATGAAATTCTTGTTGCCTGTTTTTTGGACATTCCAAAGAGGAAAATGATTCTGGGGTTTGGGAAGTTGACTGGCTGGAGTAGGGTCACCAGGCCTGGCAGGTGCCAGGTCCCACATCCCCTGCCAGCTCCTGGCTCTTGGTGTTCCCCAGGCGCCAGTCGCCAGGGTAGTAGGTCACAGCTGGTGTGCTGGGGTTCTCTGTGACCTTCATCCTCCAGGCTGTGGCATGGGATCCTCAGCACAGAATTGGAGGCAAGGACTCACTGAAGGTATGTGGGGCAGGTGAAGCCCAGGCAGGGGTTCCCACACTCAGGACCTCAAATAGGTGGTATCCCAGAGCCTAGGACCCAGCACAGTTTGTGTGCCCTGGGTGTGTCTGTGTCCAACACAGGCCTGGCCTCTGTCCAGGGTGCCAGTGGACAGTGCTGGGGGAACACAATGGCAGGGTGTGTCAGGGTGGCTGGACCCAGGCCAGGCTTGAGATGGAGCATGAGGCCACTCCAAGGCCAGATCCAGGTCGAGGACAGGACACAGCCAGGGTGGGCGGTGAGTAGCCTCCTGAGACTGTCCAGGCCAGAGTTGCTGACGCACCGGCTCCAATGACTCACGGGCCGGCCACCATGACTTGATTGGCCGTCTGGAGGTTCGGACTGGCTCAGGGGGCTGTGGCCCTGCCATGAGGCCGCCCACTGTCTAGTGTTGGTCTGAGTAATGGCTTGTCTTGCTGATGCTGGTGCCAGTGCCTGCTGGAGGGCACCTCAGAGCACAGGCAGGTCTCCTTCCTCCTGATGGCCTCTGGTGGACAGAACTGTATTTCTTCTCTGCAGGATGAGGGCCTAAAGTACCCTAGTGCAGCACAGCCTAAGGGTGCAGGTTCATTGGAGGGGCTCCTCAGCCATAAGGGACAAAGTGGCCAGGGAGATGACAAGGCCTGAGGAACCAGAGCTGGCTCAGCCCAGGCCACCAGCTGTGTGTGCTGGCCACGTGCACTGCCCCTGCCCCTTCCAGGCAGTTCTTGAGAGCCTGGATATCCCACAGCTGGGAGGGCTCTTGGCCACCTCTATATGTGCATGTGTGTGCACACATGTGCCACAGCGTGCATGTGGAAATCAAAAGACATCTGAGGGAGTTCTCACCTTGAACTCAGATCGTCAGACTTGGCAGCAAGCTCCTTTTCCCCCCTGTGTCTTCTCACTGGTCGTTTTTTTCCAGAAAGACAGCAGCAGAGGAGGCAAACAGACATGGCACCCCGGTTTCCTCCCAGGGTGGTACTTTGTCCAGCCCCCTCTATCCTCCCAGGCCTGTTTTCTCCACTCTGGTATGTAGACTGGCATTTGTGAACGGGGCCCGGAGTGCTCCACCTCACCAAGGAAGTGGCCCTGTTCTGCACTGCAGAAGTCTTCCAGCCAGGGCACCTTAACAGACACGCCAAGACCCCTCCTGGCACCCTGACTGCATGGCTTGCTCACCCTCACGCCTACCAAGGGAATAATTGGCCGTCCATAGTGTCCTCAATTGAGCAACCATAGGTGGACAGTGTTTGAGGAAAAGTGCTCTGTGGTACACCCATGCATGTACTATGCCTTGCTCGTGAGCATGTGTACCCCAGCTGCTCCTCCCGCTTCCTTAAGCCCCCCAACATATCTCTCTCCTTCCCATTAAATCCAGTTAGTGCTGCTTGACCCTATGACCCGTAGAGTGCCACAGCCAGGCCATGCCTAGGAGGCAGCCCTTCACAGCCTCTTCCCTGTCCCCCGATCTTACATTCTTTCTGCACTGTTTCCTGAGCCTGGGGTGGTGGTCAACACAGGTGGGCCTTTTAGGCTGGGCATTCATGGTCCCTCATTCTCAGCACCTTGACCAGCTAGGAGTCTCTGTGGTCACTATAGACCAACTTCACTGGCCAAGGCTGGGGACAACTCTATCTATGGGCATAAATAGAAATATTGAGAGAGCAATTTGACAACAGATCCATTTAGCAAAACAATAGTATGTTCCCCAACCCTCCCAGGTCTGCAGCCTCTCTACAGACTTGATCAGGTTTACAGTTCCAGGTGTGAATTTCCTCCTGTGGAGCAGGCCTCAAATCCAATCAGAGAGCATTGTTCACCCTAATAATTGTCATACTACTACTCACCATTGGGCATGCAGTGTCCCTTGCTAAATAAGACCAGCGATGTCTTCTCTCCCAGTTTAGCACTGTCCAGTATTGTCAAAGCCAGCCCGCAAGAGGGAGTGTTAAAGACCTTTCTTGTTACTGGTCAGACAGCACATTGTGACAGCCACACACAATGTGTCAGTTACACCCTTATGTCATTGCCCAGCGATGATGGAAAGTGGGAGATGGTGTGAGGGGTTCTGCAGGGCAGCATGGCGGGGGAGGGCTTTGGTGTCTGTGACAGTCCTGGCTTCTGTCCTCACAGATTCCAAGTGATGCTTGTACTTGGATAAGACTCAGTACAGCTGCTGGGCTAGTGTGCACTGCTAGCAGTTCAGCTGGGGGCACTGCGGTGTGACACCCTGGCCAAGTGAGACCAGCCCTCCCAGTGATCCCAGTGATTCCATCCTTTCCTGTGAACCCTTCTCTCTCTCTCTTTCTCTCTCTCTCTCTCTCTCTCTCTCTCTCTCTCTCTCTCTCTCTCTCTGTCTTCTCAATTTATTTTAGACTAATTTATTTTATTTTATTTATTTAATTTAATTTATTTAATCCCAGATTTGGGAGGCAGAAGCAGGTGAATCTCTGAGTTTGAGGCCAGTGAGTTCCACGTCGGCCAGGGCTCCGTAGTGAGACCATCTCAAGTTTATTTTTATTTATGTGTATGTGCCTGTGTGTGTGTGTGTGTGTGTGTGTATGTATGCGTGCCCGCGCGTGCAAGTGCCTGTGGAGGGCAGAGGTGTTGGATCCTCTGGAGCTGGAATTACAGGTGAGCAGTCCTACATGGGTGCTGGGAACCCAACTCCGGTTCTGTGATGAACAGCAGGTGCTCAGCCATGGAGCCATTGCCCCAGCCCTGGGCATCTTTCACCAGGATTGTGACTTGGTATTAATTTCTTGATTTTTTTTTTCCATATGGAGGATTATAGCAACTCTGTCATTGTCCCAGCACAAAACCTTTCTCCTGCCCCAGAGGCTTGGTGGAAGGCCACCTCAGTCTTGCACTAAGAAATCCCAGGGAAGGTACAAATGTTAGCCACCATGGTTCTTGTTTCTTACCCAGGAGGGGCTGGGGGCTGTGAAACTGCATAACAATCCCAAAACAAATTTCCCTTTGACAGCTAAAGAAAATTGACCCTAGCTGTCAGAGTGCACCTGACACACATTTATTTGTGTGTGTGGAGGTCAGGACAACATGAGGGAGTTCTCTCCTACCACCATGTGGGGCCCAGGAATTGAACCCAGGTCATCAGGCTTGGCCACAAGTGCCTTTACCTGCTGATCCATCTTTATGGCAGGATGGATTATGGCCCTGAGCCCTAAGTCATGTCTGACTCCTCTGCCTTCAACTATTCTTGCCCCTGGACAGGCACTTGGCAATGCTTGTTCCCCCATTGTTACCACATACTCTGCCTCTGTCCCATCTGAGGTGCGCACAGGTGTCTCATGTCCTCTGCTCCCCCTCTTTATCTTTACCTCCTGTGGTAAAATCTCCAATGATGGTTCATCTCATAAATGCCTCCACCTCCAGAGCCTGGAAGCCCCTGAGTTCTTTCTTGTCTGTGTCCCCTGCTCCATCCAGAGCCAGTGATGCCAGGAGGTGTGCCCATGTGAACATGTGAGTGAAGGAGTGAGTGATGGATGGCCCAGGCTAAGGAGAGGACCTCCTAGTTTGACCTGAATGATCCTTGTGTACAGGTGCCCTGGGGAGGCTTGAGACAGTGCCCTACCCCAGGGGTCCACACCACTGTGGTGACTGATTAGGGCTGTGTCATGACCAATCTTGGTCAACTTGATACACACCTGGGTAGACAGAACCTCAGATGAGGAGCTTCTTCCATCAGACTGGCCTGTAGGCATGTCTCTGAGGTATTTTCTTCATTGCTAATTGATGCAGGTGGGCCCAGCCTACTGTGGGTGGTGTCATCCCTAAGCAGGTGGGCCCAGCCTACTGTGGGTTGTGTCATCCCTAAGCAGGGGCCTGAGTTACATAAGAAGGGCAGCTGAGCAAGCTAAAGGGAGCAAATCAGGCCCCACCGTCTCTGCTTCAGGCTCCTGCTCCACTGGAGCTCCTACCCTGACTTCCCCAAGAGATGGACTGTAACCTGTGAGATGAAATCACTTTTTCTCCCCAAGTTGCTTTCGGTCATGGTGTTTACCACGGCAACAAAAAGCAAAATAGGACAGGTGTAGTCTGGGAGCCTCCTGGAGTGGTGTTCCTCAAACCAAATCTCACAGATCTTGGGCCCCAGCCTGGGTCAGACCAGCCTATGGGTATGGATGACCCTAGAGGCTATACCTGAAGATGCTGTGTGCCAGCCCCTATCATGCAGAGTCAAGGCCTGCAATGAAGCACCCCCTAGGCAACCTACATCTGCCAAATCTCGGGTGGTGTTTTTAATTAAATTTTATCCCATTTATTTTTATTTATTGGGGGTGGGTATCTGTGTGTGGAGGTCAGAGGACAGCTTGTGAGTTGATTCTCTCCTTCCTTATGGACCCTGAGGCCAAACTTGGGTTGTCAGGTTTGTGGCAAGTGCCCCAGCCTGCTTAGCTATCATTCTAGGCTTTTATTTATTTATTTTGAGACATAATCTCAGCCCAGGATGGCCTTAAATTTGCATCAGTCCTTCTGCCTGAGTGTCCTGTGGGCTGGGAGGATGGGTATGTGTTATAACCAGCCTGGTGAATCAGTTTCACAGCCAGAGGTGAGAGGCTCTGAAGGGTCACACCACAGCGGCATCTTGGGCTTTTCTTCTGCCCCAGGCTTCTACCACATAGAGAAGCTGCAGCAGGTGCTCAGGTACACACATAGCCATGCTCATAGGGCTGGGCAGGCCTGAGGTCCTGAAGGATTTACAGGCACAGACTACAGCCCTGTGAGCCTTCTTGTCTCCCTCATTGGGACAGCAGCGGGGACACACCTGTTCCAACCTCCATGCAGCTCTGTTCTGACTCCTGTCTCTTCCCCCTTGGACGTTCGAGTCCTGATGACACAACCCCATCTGCAGATGGGACACAAAGCTAGTCCTGGATGCTTTGACTACCGACTACCTTTGCCCCACCACATGAGTAAGACATCCCCTGAGAATTTCAGTCAGTGTCCCCAGACCCATACAAGCTCATGGGGGGACTCTGTCAGAGCCTTAAGCAGCCTGATGTTGTGGAGACCAGGCCACAGAAGTAGCAGACCTTGTCCCTGGGGACTAGACATGGGAGGGTGGCTCTCTGCCCTCATCCCTGGCCTGTGACCTATGGCCTTGTCTTGAATCTCTGAGCCCTGGGTGTGTCAAGTATTTGGAATCAAAGCTGTGGCTATGGTATGGCAGTAGCCTGGCTAAGGTGCCCCTCTACCTGGCCCTGGAGAGGCCTCAGGACAAACCAGTGTCAAAAGGGTCCACATGGACCCTATCCCTGACCCCAGTAGCTAGGCATTGCTGGCTGATCCCCAAGACTTTGATGCTAAATTCTGGTTCCCATGCTTTCCTGCCACCACAGGGCCTCCCCGCCACCCAGGGCAGGCGCCACCGTTCATGCTGCTGATCATACATTGAGTCTCCACCTATTAGCACACTGTATACCTACCCGCCAGTGCTGGAACTCCTGGCCCCCGCAGTGCCCCTGTTCCTCCAGGTCTGAAGAGCTCTAGGACTGCTGAGGTGGGCAGTCTGTAAGAGGTCCCAGGGGTCAGGATGCTCTGGCATAGCTGGAGATTCTTGCTGTTTGGAGGCCGGCAGACAGGGAGCCCTGGAACTTTCCATCTCTTTTCTTGGAAAGCCCACTGCCCATATTCCTGGTCCAAGAATGGAAGGGCAGGTTCCAGAGGGAAGCTGGCTCCAGGAAAGAGTCCAGAGGGGGAGGGTGGTATGGGATTGACTGGGACTAGAGAGGCTTGAGAGGGGTTCTCAGCAAGCAACACTGCCCCTCCCAGCTGTGCTCTGAGGTATGGGGATGTGTGTAGATCCTCAGCAACGGCTTTCTAATAGGAACAATAGAGGTGCTGGTGGGGGCTGGATGGTGTGAGATGAGAAGGGAAATAGGGACCGAGCCAGGAGCGGCCTGAGGACATGCTTGTGTCCTTTCTTTGCTTTTGTGTTTTTTGAAATAAGGTCTCAGGTACCCCAGGCTGGCATTGAACTCACTATGTAGCAGAGGATAACCTTGAGCTACATATATTTCTGTGTGCTGGGATGAGAGGTGTCCAGCTCCTCACTGGGGGATTCTAGGCAGGCACTATACTGCTGAGCCATGGTGTGAGATCATGCCTAGCTTCAGGTAGTAGGTATGGCGGTATTTACTCAGTGTGCCACAGAAATCATCTCGACCTGGTTCCATAACTCTTCCATGCCCCTGTGAAGAGACTATTGTGTATTTAGTGGTCTCTTCCCTCCACCCCGTAGACCCTGCTGTCCTTGCGCCCTCCTCTGTATGGGTCTGTCTGTCTGTCCTGGCCGCTTCTGCCACTGTTTCACAGTTCTCACTATATGTGTTTGTGTTCCTGTACCTGAAGCCCTGAGCCATGTCCTCTGCTCTGCCCGCAGCCTGGCCGACAGGAATGGGACCCTCAAGTGTACCTTCTCTGCGGCTGGCCACAGCACGGGCCTTCTGCAGGGCCTGGCTGCACTGCGTGCACAGGGCCAGCTGCTGGATGTGGTCCTCACAGTCAGTGGTGAAGCCTTCCATGCACACAAGGTGGTCCTGGCGGCCTGCAGTGACTACTTCAGGTGAGCCGGCCCTAGGGCTCAGATCTGCACTTCTGCCTCCCCTGGGGAGACCTACACGACAGCCACCTCCTTTCTATTTTACATTGCTTTGCTCTGTAGCCTGGATTGACCTCAAACTTGAAGCAATCTTCCTGGAACTAGCATTATAGACAGTGGTTAGCTGCCCTGTGGATGCTGGGAATTGAACCTGGGTCCTCTGCAAGAGTAGCCAGTGCTCTTAACTACTGAGTCATGTCTCCAGACACCGCCCCCCTTGTCAGTGCTGGCGGCCAGACAGGTGCTCTGCCACTCAGCTAGCCCACCCCCTCTTACTCCCACCTTCCCTTCCTTCCCTTTGCTCTTTCTTTTTTCTAGATGGGGTCTCATGTAGTCCAGGCTGGCCTCACACTATGTACCCTAGGATGATCTTGAACTCCTGATCTTCCTGCCTCCACCTCCAAGTGTTGGGATGGTAGGTGTATGTCACCCACTTGATTTCTGTGGTGCTGGGGTCGGAGCCCAGGACTTCCTGCAGGTTCAGTGAGCACTACCCACCGAGCTCCAGCCTCAGTTCCCCCGTCCTCTAAGTCTTCATTTACCACATGCTTTATGCCTGGTATTTGTGTAGGTCATGTATGCCCAGCAAAGATAAAGTGGTCCTGGGTCCCTACCACTGAGGGACTCCCTTCAGAATATTAAAGTGAATGACTGAGATATCAGGGGGACAGTGGAGTCACAGTACACCCAGGTCCTGCTGTCACCTGTGTGTACAGCTCTCTGAGCCTGGGCAGTGAGCTGCCTGTCTCCTTCCATGCTGCCTGCTCTGTCACCTGTGGCCTACATGGACACATGGGTCTGTCCACATTTCCTTGTGCCAGGTTTGGGCTGGAACTGTAGGCTAATGAATCAGGGTGGTAGGCAGTGTCCCCACTAGCATGGGCAGTCAGTTGCCCTTAGTGACTGGTGTTGAGTTGCCTCCTGCCAGGCTGTGACACCTCTACCCCAGAGGCCCAGGCCTCTCTGGAGACAGCCTTAAGTCCCAGGCCACACATCCCTCGAGACCAGCTGCCTCCCCAGAGCCTAGCATGGGGAGCTGCCACAGATGAGCCAACAAGGGCACGGGTGCTATTTTTACTCTGGATTTGGGGGTGGATGGGCTGGCCAGCTAGCAATGCCTTTAAAGGCACCCGCACACTGGTGCGATAGCTGGCAAGTCCTTAAAAGGCAAAACTCCTTCCCATTGTTTGGTCTCTCCTCATCACAGCACACAAGGGCCGGTAGGGACCCCGGGAGACAATCAGGGGACCAGGTCTGGGAGCTGGCCACTCATAGCTCCAGGGAGGTTCTGGGATGCTGATCCAAGGCCTGATAGCATCTGTTAGCTCGCAGTCCCTCCATAGCAGCCCACGGTCTTCCTCCTGCCATGGTTCAAGGCTGGATTACATGAAGTTCCAACTGTGTAGTGGGCATCAACTAGGATGATGGATCCCTGTCCCTTAGGCAGCCATAAAGGAAGGGCCTGTCCATAGTAGTAAGGACCAGTGTGAAATGTTACCTGTGGGAGAGACTGTGACTGTCCCTATCAGCACCCAGCAGGCCTCCCCCTCTTCCTCCTGGAGACAAGGTTGACCCCAAGTCTTTTTCAAGCCCTCTCATGTGGGTCTGGATTCCCTTACCAACTGTCACTGTTGCAGGTGGTGTGTGACAGGGTGGGTCCCTAACTGAGCTCTCAAGTGGCCTGAGGACTCAGCTGATGGCTCCTCTGTGCTATGTCTGGGAGGAGTCCTGTCCCTGCCCTTCCCAGACTCTCCATGACCTCTAAAAGGAGCCACCACTCAGCCTGCCTGACCTCAGGAGTAGATGCAGGAGGCCCCCATAGAGGGAGAGTAGTAATGCAGGGCTCAACTGATGGGCAATGTGCAGCTCCGGGCACATTAAAGGGTTTTACCTAGGCAAAAACAAGGTAGAGGCAGAAGCAGAGAGATCTTTATAAGAATGAGGCTAGCCTGGTCTACATAGTGAGTTCCAGGCCAGGTAGGGATACAGGGAGACCCTCTCTCAAAGGGTAAGCAGCCTGGCTCTTCTTCACTGCCTGTGTCTCACCAGCTCGTGGTCGTCCCACTCTCAGGGCCATGTTCACAGGTGGCATGAGGGAGGCCAGCCAGGCAGTCATCGAGCTGCAGGGAGTGTCTGCACGAGGCCTGTGCCACATCATTGACTTCGCCTACAGCGCCGAGGTGACCCTGGACCTGGATTGCGTGCAAGATGTGCTGGGTGCTGCTGTGTTCCTGCAGATGCTGCCCGTGGTGGAGCTATGTGAGGACTTCCTGAAGGCAGCCATGAGCGTGGAGACCTGCCTGCATATTGGCCAGATGGCCACCACCTTCAGCCTGGCCTCGTTGCGCGACTCAGTGGACGCCTTCACATTCCGTCACTTTCTGCAGATCGCAGAGGAGGAAGACTTCCTGCGCCTGCCCCTGGAGCGCCTGGTCTTTTTCCTGCAGAGCAACCGGCTGCAGAGCTGCACTGAGATCGACCTTTTTCGGGCGGCGGTGCGCTGGCTGCAGCATGACCCCGCCAGGCGGCCACGGGCCAGCCACGTGCTCTGCCACATCCGCTTCCCGCTCATGCAGCCGTCTGAGCTGGTGGACAGCGTGCAGACATTGGACGTGATGGTTGACGATGCCCTGTGCCGCCAATTCCTGCTGGAGGCCTTCAGCTACCATGTGCTGCCCTGTCGCCAGCACGACATGCAGTCACCCCGCACCGCCGTGCGCTCTGACGTGCCCTCCCTGGTCACCTTTGGTGGCACGCCCTACACAGACAGTGACCGCTCCGTCAGCAGCAAGGTGTACCAACTGCCTGAGCCCGGTGCCCGTCACTTCCGAGAGCTCACCGAGATGGAGGTGGGCTGCAGCCACACGGGCGTGGCCGTGCTGGACAACTTTGTGTACGTGGCCGGCGGCCAGCATCTTCAGTACCGCAGCGGCGAGGGAGCCGTGGACGCCTGCTACCGCTACGACCCACACCGCAACCGCTGGCTGCGGCTGCAAGCCATGCAGGAGAGCCGCATCCAGTTCCAGCTGACTGCGCTGGGCGGTCTGGTGTATGCCACGGGTGGCCGCAACCGCGCCGGCAGCCTGGCCTCCGTGGAGCGTTACTGCCCGCAGCGGGACAGCTGGGACTATGCCTGCTCCCTGAAGCGGCGGACCTGGGGCCACGCCGGGGCCTCGGCCGGGGGCCGCCTCTACATCTCGGGGGGCTATGGCATCTCTGTGGAGGACAAGAAGGCCCTGCATTGCTATGACCCCTTGGCCGACCAGTGGGAGGTGAGGGCCCCTATGAGTGAACCGCGGGTCCTGCATGCCATGGTGGGCACCGGAGGCCGCATCTATGCATTGGGAGGCCGCATGGACCACGTGGATCGCTGCTTCGATGTGCTGGCCGTGGAGTACTATGTGCCTGACACCGACCAGTGGACCAGTGTGGCCCCGATGCGTGCGGGCCAGTCGGAGGCTGGCTGCTGCCTCCTGGAGAGGAAGATCTACATTGTGGGCGGCTACAACTGGCGCCTGAACAACGTCACCGGCATTGTGCAAGTTTACAACACTGAGACAGATGAGTGGGAGAGGGACTTGCACTTCCCAGAGTCCTTTGCAGGCATTGCCTGTGCCCCTGTCCTGCTGCCCCGCACCGGGGCTAGGAGGTAGCTCTTGGGTGTGTGGGACCCCAGCCTGTTGGTGCGCCATCTGCAAATGTGATGTGGTGAGTGTAAAACTGAGTTCAGAAGTGTCAGCCCTCCACCGTGGGAATCCCCACCTGCTGGCTCCTAGTCTAGCAGAGGAAGCCAGTCCGGGAGGCCAGAGTGCTACCGCAGTCCCTGGTGTCTTGGTGCTGCCTCCCTCTAGCTGGGGATATTGGGGTTCCTGTGTTGTTTTGTGTGGCTCTACTATGATTCCTGATGCCACCCCAGCCAGACATTCAGAGATGAGCTTGTTGACTCCAAACCCAGAGTCACAGTGCAAACCAATCCTTTCCATCTCCCGAGTGCTTTAAAATCAGCTTGGAGCCGATGAGAGGGCTCAGGGGATGAAGGTGCTTTCCACCAACTCTGACAATCCAAGTTTGATTCCAGGGCCCACAAGATGGAAGAAGACAAATGATTCACACATATTATCCTTTGACTGCACATGTGTGCCATGGCATATGTGAATTAAATAAATGTAATAAACAATTGTAAATGAGTTTTTCTGGGCTGGATAGATGGCTCAACGGTTAAGAGCACTGACTGCTCTTGCAGAAGACCCAGATTAGTAGCCAGCACCTTCGTGGCGGCTAACAACCATCTGTAACTCCAGTTCCAGGGGATCAGATGCCCTCTTCTGTCCTCTATGGGCATTACATAACATGGGTGCACTTACATACATGCAGGCATAGCACTCATGCACATAAAAAAATTTCTAAATGAATTTTCCTGATGCCGCAGGCAGCATTCAGGGTGAAGTGCGGGCCCATCTTAGAAGCTCGCCAGTGGTGGTAGACAGAGGGCATGCTCCTCCGACTGCAAGCCTGCTGACCTCCTGCCATCTGATGGATCAGGAATGTAGCACCCAGGGCACATGCCCACCTGCTTTTATGAAAAGACACTGTCACCAGGTGTGGCTTATCATTCTAACCCTCTGACAGAAGGATCATTGTAAGTTCAAGGCCAGCCTGGGCCAGAGTGAGACCATGTCTCCAAAAACTGGAAACAAACCCAGAAACCGACTGCAGAGGGGCAGGCAGGCCTTGGCAGCAAGCATGGCCTGAGGGTGAGGAGGGCAGCCTGGAGACCCACTGGCTGGGCTCAGGCTGGGCTTCGTCCTCTCTTGCAGACGAGCCCTTGTCTCCAGAAGCCCCGTGTCTGAAGGCCGTGCATGGATTGTGTTTCCCTCCTTCCCACCCTCTGTGGCCCCCCAGCCAGTCTGGCTTCGTTCTAGGTCCACAGCCCACCCACGGGGATACCACTACAGGGGACGGGGCCAGCAGCAGTCGCCGTGGCTGAGAACTTCCGCTTTGCTGCAGCTCCGGCAGCATTCATTTTAATATCTAAACCTTTAACTCTCATCTCTGTTCTGTTTTACTTTTTTTTTTAAAGGAAGGCAGTCTCTCTGTCTTCCAAATGAGATTTTTTTTTCTCTCGGGCAATTTAAAGCATGTCTGGTGCTGCTCTCAGTCGATGGACATCGTGTTTGTGTGACCTGCTCACCACCGCATGAGGAACCTCTGTCCCTCCTTCACTGCCAGCCCCTGATGATAAGCACTTTTATTTAATAAAGACGTTACAGTAGAAGGGTGGAACAGGCTGGTGCTGACCGCGAGTGGCCTGCCGCCTGCCTCTGTGGCTTTGGGAATGGTGACAGACCTGGGCTCCATCTCAGGATGCCAGGCTGTGCAAACTCTATGGGTGTCCACTCCAGGCCTAGAGGGCCAACCTGGGCCCTGCTGGGCAGACTGGGAGTGGGTATGTTGGACAGTTAGTGGGGAGTCTTTCTGGGGCTGTGAACCCCGAGAATCCTCCACCTCTGGGCTCAGTTACACACCCCAACTAGTGGTACGCTGTCTGGCTGGGAGCCCTCTCCCCAGAGGCCAGTCTTGTACAGCCAGCATTTCACAAACTTTGTAGATACATCCAGGGTGCATGCAGGATCCCCAGCCTCCTACCACGGTTGGGGGTCAGTGCCTCATATCTTGAGTGGCATCCCCAAGAAGACTTGGGCTGGGCACATCTTCCACATCCACTCCACGAATGCCACCTCAACCCCAAGACCTGAGCTGTGCTACCTCAGGATGGAAAGGCTAAAATAGGAGCTTGTGTGGGGATGGGGGGAACCCAGGCTGCCAGGGGCATCCAAACAGAACCCACTAGAACATTCCAGCCTGTCTCTGACCTGAGTTTTCCTCAGAGAGGAAGCTTCCCGCTGGAGGCGCAGTGCTGTGGAGGGGTAGAGTGAAGCATCTGCCAGCCACAAGTCCCCCAGATCACCTAACACCTCACAACATCTTGTCCCCAATGAGCTGGCAGGGCTCAGGCCCAGGGGGGTGTGCTGCTGTATCTAACTGGGCAATTGTGCAGAACCTTCTGAGTCGGCTCATGGAATGTTCTTCGGGGCCCTGCCTCTCCCTCAGCCCCCACCCCAGCCTTGGAAGAAAGGAAAATTATTTTTCGTATTGTAAACTTTAAACATGAGAAAGCTGTTTTTGATTTAGCAGAAGCTGACTTGCATGTTCAGTTGGTGAGTGTCCGTATCCTTCAGAGGGAAGCATGCCTGCACACAGGCTCACTGCTTATGGACACACCTGTGTATATGAGATGCACAGCAACTCACGGGCCAAGCTGGGCAGGTCAAACCCACCAGCTTCGACCTAAGTACCCCCTAGATACCAGGTGTTTGCATATATATTAAGAGCAAGCTCCCCAGGCTGAAGAGTGGCTCAGGGGTTGAGCTTCTGCCTAGAATCCCCCAGTGAGGGGTTGCAGGGGCGTGGTTCAGCAGTAGAGCCCCTGCCCCAAACTCCTTAGTTGAGGGGCTGGGGACATGGCTCAGAGATAAAAATCCTGCCTAGAGTCCCCCAGTGAGGGGCTGGGGGCGGCGCTCAGCAGTGGAGGGCAGCTCTAGTATGTTTCCCTCCTGAGCACTCACAAGTCAGCTCCAGCGTGTAGGCAGGTGCCCGCTTGCTGGTCTGAGGCCATCCAGGCCTCTCCTGGCCTGGCACCCTAAAGTCTTATTCCCCCATATGGCCCTGAGCCTCAGGCCATGGGCTGTTTCCTTCCAGACGCCCTGCTTCCTTCTGGAGTCCTGGCTGAGGTCCTCAGGCCCCTCCCTCCACACCTGGGCTCGGGCTGTGGGAAATCACCCTCTCCCGGGCCGGTGGGATGGAAGCCCAAGAGAGGCAGGCCAAGTGTGACTTCTGGAGCCCTGCAATATGTAAGGCCAAGGGAGCCTCTGGGGAGCCGTGTGCGGTGGGAATACGCCCCAGACCTGGCCAGTTTGGATGCTCGCCCCTGGCTCTGTCTCCCAGAAATCCGATCCAGCTTGAACATTCTCACGGGCCAGAGATCCGCTGTGCACCATGGAGCCTGTGCTCGCGAGGTGCTGGTGGCACCTGGCCATGTATCTCAGCACCCTGGGACCTAATACACAGGGACCTGGCTGGAGGATGTCCATACGTGAGAGGCCTGAGGTGAGCACCAAGCACCATTTCAACACCAGGCATCTGGGCCACCATCTGCTTGGCGCCAAGCTGGGCTTCCACCCGTGACCAGGCCCCAACTTCTCCCTGTGTTCCTGGGCCCAACTCGGCAACCGTTGCCCCCTCCTCACCAGTTGAACCCTGCTACCCTGCCAGCAGCCTTGTGCCCAGCCCCAGGGGTTGATTTAAGATTCAGCTACAGCCATTCTTGGCAACGCCCTTTGCTGGGGTTATTTTTCTATCTGGGCATAGCTCCCAGCTCTGGCCAACAAGCGGCAAGAGGTTGGGTGTTTCTTTGGATGAGAGAGAGGCCTTGTTGTCCCCTTCCATCCTTTGTGCTTCCTCTGTGGACACTGTGCCAGAAGCTTCTGCAGCCATCTTGTGGCCATGAGGAGCAAGGTAAGTGAGTCACAGAGGTGCCCGCTCCCAGACTCTTGAAATCACAGGACTAGTGACCCATCCTTGGCTCCTTGGGCCTCCAAAATCCTTGTTCTCAGAAGTGCTGCATAAAGATGCCAGCAGTCAGGTTTGTGAGCATCACAACCAAACAGCTCAAAAAGTTTGAGGCCATTGAGATGGCTCAGCAGATAAAGGGTGCTTGCTGCCAAGCAATTGCCAGGCCACCCATGCATGCAGGCACAGAAAGGCGGGCATAGTGGCACACACCTGTTATCTCAGCACCCTGGAGGCTGAAGCAGAATTACAGTTCTAGGCCAGCCTGGGCCACAAAGGGAAGACTGTACTGTCAGAATTGGCTGGGAGACTGGAACCTGGCTCTGAAGCAGCAGAAGGGAGGGGTAAGGCAGGCGGCGCTGAGCTGAGAGCGTGCCGCAGAGAGGACTGGCGCCATGGCCAGCCTGTGGGCAATTTGTGGGAGTCAGTTCTCTCCTTCCACCATGTGGATCCCGGGGACTAAACTCAGGTCATCAGGTCTGTCAGCAATCACCTTTACCTGCTGAGCCCCCTCGCCAGCCTTTGGCTCCAGGCTCTTGCTACGTGTCTCGAGGGTCTCATCTGGTTCTGTCTTCTGCCCCATACTCAAGGCGAGGGTGGGTAGACAGGACTCAGGACCTCACCCGACTGCCGCCAGGCGTGGGCGCCACATCTGCCCTTTTTGGTTGTCTGTAGTTCTGGGGACAGAAGTCAGGACCACGCAGGGCTCCCCAGCTGCACCTCGGGATTCCAGCCGGCCTCCTCTCCTCAGGCTTCACTGAGACACTGGCACTGGCTCTCCTGTTTCCCTGGCGAGGCACCTGCTGGAAGTCACACCCCAGCCCCAGGTGGTTTTCCACCCGTCTGGACCCAGCGGCCCTCATTCGCTCTCTGAGATGTCAGGTACCCCCAAACAGGCCAGTATTCCATAAAAGGAAGAGCAGTGCAGACCCATCTCCTCATCTTGGTTTGTTTCCCTGGCAGTTCCAGAGGCTGGCGCTGGGCTAAGTGTGCTCTGCTCCTTACCTCTGTCATCTTCCCCACGGCCTGCCAGGTGCAGTGCCATCAACCACGTGTGACCCCAAGAAAGCGAGGAGAGGAGACAGCAAGCCTGCACCCTGAGAGCCATCCGCTGCGGCCTGGATGCTGAGAAAAGGAAGTCAGAGCAGGGAATGCTGCCAGTGCAAAGGTCCTGAGACAGGGTGGAATAGAGAGTGGGCGAGAGGGAGAGAGGGAGGGCAGGAGGTGATGTTCCAGGTGTCGGCAGGGGGTGCATGGAGCCAGGTAAAATTACAGTGCAGAGGGGAGACAACCAGACCTAGAACTGCAAGACGGCTCAGTCCAGAGTGCCCACTGCATGCCTGTAACCCCAGCCCTGGGCAGGCAGAGACAGGAGGGTCCCCGAAGCTCACTGGCTAGCCAAATGATCAAGTTTCAGGTTTAGTGAGGGTTTAATGTGAGACACTGTCTCAAAACATAAGATGGTAGAGCAGGCGAGAGGGCTCAGTGGATAAAGGCACTGGCTGCCAAGACAGGCCATCTGAGTTTGATGCCTGGTACCCACATGGTAGAAGGACAGAACTGACTCCTGCAAGTTGTCCTCTGACTTACACACAGGTGTGCAAACACACGCACAATAATAAGTAAGCAGCTTATAAGATGTGAGCCACAACTGAAGTAAAGTCTTTAACAGTTGGACACTTCGTTCCAGAGAGTGATCCAAGGACAACTTGACCCAGGGAGACGCACTCACCTCTCCCTGGGAGACCAAAATGGGCCTTATAATAGAGGAGATATTTGAGGTAGGTTTTGAGGGATGAATAGGAGTTTCCAAGGCAAAAAATCATTCAGTAAATCTCCTGTTTCTGTTTCTTTGCCTGCTTCCCTGATGTATTAACTTTGGAATCAAAGGTCACAGAAAGGCAGGTTTGTATGAGCTGGACCTCGGGTTCACATCCTGTGGGCTGTGAGGGAGAGGCCTGGAAGGTTCCAGGGGGCTGACAGGATTGCAGGTTGAGGCCCTGCCCATAAAAAGACCTGGGAGCTGTCTGGCTGAGGCCACTGAGGATGAGTGTGTAGGCCTGAGTTTGATGTCGGGTCTTCCTCGATCACTCCCCAACTTCCTCATTGAGGAGGGTCTCTCAAGTGAACCCTGAGCTCACCTGTATGGGTAATCTGGCCAAGTCTGCTCAGGGATCCCATGTCTCTGCCTTTCTCAGTCAGAGCGGCCACACTCACTGCGTAGCAAACTCTGTAAAGCACTTTACCCATCTCCCCAGCCCAGAACTTCTGTGTATGTGTTTCTGCATGCATGCGATGGCTGTGGAGGCCAGAAAAGGGCAGATTCTCTGGAACTTTAGTTACGATGCTTGTCAGGTATTTGCTATGTGCTGGGTACCTAAGGCTTCTGCAGGAGCAGGCAGTGCTCTTAACTACTGATCTGTTTGTCTGGCCTGGAACTTTCAATCCTCCTGCCTCAGCCTCGTGGGTGTTGGGATAACACTTGGCTCCAGCAATTTCTTTTGAGGGAAGAAGAGGGGATCTTGGGACTTGATCTCCCTATCACCCTTGGCAGACCTGAGGAAGGCTTCAGTGTCTGGTCAGGCCAAGAAGCAGGCTGGCACATCCAGGGACTCACTGCCTGGGCGCTGTGAAGGGTCGAGTTACAGGCTGTGCAGTGGGGTCAATGGGGTGATAGGACACGGCCCCTTGCTGCGACCTGCAGACTTCCGTGCCCTCCCGGCCCCAGTCTCTGAGAGATGGCTCCCCGCTGATCTGTGTAAGGGGGACAGCTGAGGGTTAAGTGAAGTACACTGATGTCACTGAAGCGGGCGGGAAGGAAGCCGAGGACTCAGTCAGGGCCAAGGTCCGGCCGTGGCCGTGTTACACTGCTCCTGGCAGCAGCTGCCCTGGTCTCTGTTGTCTCTCTGTGACCTCTGACATCTCTGGATGGTGGCACTAACCAGCAGGCACCATGAAGCATGCCCCAAATCCCCTCTGCTGGGCAGGAACTGTGATGTGGTGCCAGGGACTGAAGGCAGAGCTCGGAGAGATTATGTCAAAGGTGGGTAACAGCCCCTGAAACTGAAAAGGCCTGGCTGTCCTGCTTCAGGCACAGCAGGGTCTCTGCTTTTCTCTGTGTAGGTCTACCTGTTTCTCATGGTAAACCTTGAAACAGTATACTTGATGGTGTTTTGTTGTCTCCCTGTAGTCCCAGCTGGCCTAGAACTTGCTTCGTAGACCAGGCTGACCTTAATCTCACAGAGATCCACCTGTCACTGCCTCTGGAGTGCTGGGATTAAAGGTGTGCACCACGTCACCTGGCTTGATGTTGTTGAAGCAGGGTCTTGCTCTGTAGCCCAGATTGGTCTCCAACTCCTGGTAAGCCCCATGACTCAGGCTCCCAAGTGCTAGGATCACAGGTCTAAATACTGAAGATTTATATTAACCTAAAATGAGGTGCTCAAGGGAGGTTGATAACTGGAACAACAGCTCAGTCAGTAGTGTCAGCTCTGCAATCACAAGCACCTGAGGTTGAATCACCAGCATCCGCAGAAAAAATGGGCATGGGCTGCACCCTGTGATCCTAGCACTAGGGAGGTGGACGCAGGAGACCCTTGGGATGGGCTGGCCGGTCAGTTCTGTGGCTGTCTCAAAAAATACGGTGGAGTATGACTGAGGAACATACTTTCACTTGAAGACTCAAGAGTTAAGGAGGGCTTCTGAGGCCCACAGGCAAAGGGGCCCAGAATTGGATCACATGACTGGCCACAGCCAATCCTGAGGGCCAGAGCTCCATACTATGTTGATTGGTCAAGTCTTCCTCTTTGAGGGGTGTCATTCCAGCTAGGTTGACCTAGCACCAGACTGAGGCAGGAGGATCACTGTGAGCTCCAGGCCAGCCTGGCTACATGATGAGACCCTGTCCCAATAAGAGAACAAAGAAACAAAGGATGGTGGCGTGTACCTTCCGTCCCAGCACTGGGAGGCCAAGGCAGAGGGTCAGGAGTTCAAGGCCCTTCTTCCCCTTCTCCATTCTGAGACAGGGTCTCCCTGTAGTCCCAGATGGATTGGAACTCCATATGTAGACCAGGCTGGCCTTTATCTCACAGAGATCCACCTGCCTCTGCCTCTTGAGTGATGGGTCTAAAGGCATGTGTCCCCACACCCAGCTTGAGACAATATCTTAAAAAAATGTTTATCATTTTTATTTTATGAGTGTATTGCCTGCATACATATAAGTGCATCCATGTCATGCAGTCCCTCCGAGGTCAGAAGAAGGTGTCAGATTCCCCTGGAACTGGTGTTACAGACAGTTGTTAGCTGCTATTTGTGTGCTAGGAATCGAACCCAGGTCTTCTGCAAGAGCAGCCAGTGCTCTTAACCACTGAGACATCTCTCTAGCTCCTTGAGACCCTGTCTTAAGATAAAAAAATAAAGGCTGGGTGCGATAGCTCACAGTTGTCTTCCAAACACTCAAGAAGCTGGGTCTAGAGAGATGGCTCAGTGGTTAAGAGCACTGGTTAATCTTCCAGAGAAGAGTTCCAGCACCCACATGATGGCTGACACCATCACTGTCAGTCCCAGGGGATCTGACACGCTCTTTTGACCTCCAAACGCACGGCATGATGTGATACACTACATACATGCAGGCAAAACATTCATACATAAAATTAGAAAAAGAAGCTAAGGCAGGAGGACTCACCACAAGTCTAAGGCCAGCCTGGGCTCCATTAGACCGTTTCTAAAAACAAAACCAGACTGCTGTAATCCAGCTATCATCTGTGTATCTATCTATCACTCGTAATCTGGTACCTATGCAGTTATCACTTATCTGTCTATCCACCCATCTACCATCTATCTGCATATCAATATCATGTCATATCTGTTGCCCTGTTTAGCCTGAGTACTACGTTTTGCAAATGTTGGTATCCGCTCTATCACATTGTTGTTCCCACCAGCCATCATTGGCCAAAGAGCCTCCCACTTCCGGTGCCACCCTGCCACCATCCCTGGAGCAGGCCGAGAGTATTCAGCAACAGCCACCTGCTGCTGCCCGCAGCATTGCTCGGTACCTGGATCACCTCTCTGCTAATGGGGACACTCGAGTCTCCCTTTCACTCCTGATAGAGATGGGCTCTTCTGTAGACTTCCCATGGCAAAGCAGACAGCTTTGACTAACACTGTGCTGGAGAGCAACCAGGAGATCCTGAGGCTCTGCAAATTCCAGGCCTTGGGCTGAAGTACCTGAAAAAAGTGACCTGTAAATTGGAGAGGGCAGAGAAAAGTCACTAAAGATGACACCGCCAGGCATGGTGGTGCACACCTTTGATCCCAGGACTCAGGAGGTAGAGGCAGGTGGATATCTGAGATTGAGGCAGCCTGGTCTACATTGTGAGTTTCAGGCCAGCTGGGGCTATAGGGAGACCATCTCAAAAGACAAAAACAAAAACCAGACATGATGACCCGGGGGTCAGGCGCTGGAGCTGCTGCAGAAGGGGCCTCAGTTCTACTCTCTTTGCATCTCTAACTTCGATGGCCGTAGCGGTCTCTCTTCATGACTTTCTCTCGAGCCTGTCTGACCATCAGTCTCCTTTCTTTACTTTGCTGTCTTTTAAAGACAGGTCTCATGTAGCCCAGGTTGGCCTAGAACTCCTTATGTAACTAAGGATGACTTTGAGCCTGATCCTCCTGCCCAGCATCTTGACATGCGTACCACCACATTCGGCTTGTACGTCTTAGTATCATTATTGTGTGTATGTCTGTGTCTCACTGAACTTAGAGCTAACCTTTTCAGCTAGACTGAGCTCCCAGGACACTCTGTCTCCATCTCCCTAATACTACGGTCACAAGTATGTAATGGCAATGCCTCACTTTTATATGGGTGCCCAGGACTCAAATTCAGGCCTTCATCTTGAACAGCAAATGCTCTTACCTACTGAATCATCTTTCCACATATTTAAAAAAATATTTTATTTTTATTTTATGTGTAGAAGTGTATTGCCTGCATGTATGTAAGTGCACCCATGTTGTGCAATGCACTTGGAGGTCAGACGAGGACATCAGGTCCCTTGAAACTGGAGTTACAGTTGTTAGCATTCATATGGTGCTGGGAATTGAACTCCGGTCTTCTGCAAGGGCAGTCAGTGCTCTTAACTGCTGAGCCATCTCTCTAGCCCAGTCCTATGTTTTTAAAAAGAGTTTAAAAAATTATTTATGCTGGGCATGGTGCACATGCCTTTAATGTCAGCACTCAGGAAGCAAATGCAGGTGGATCTCTGTGAGTTCAAGGCCAGATGGTCTGCCTAGTGAGTTCTAGGTCAGCTGGGGCTGACCGGGTCTTAAAAAGACCAAAAATAAATGGATATTTATGTGCACATATGCCACTTGTGTATGGGTGCTCCCAGAGACCAGAAGAGGGCATCAGATTCCCTGGAGCTGGAGCTTCAGGCAGTTATGAGCTGCCCAACCTAGGTCCTCTGGAGCAGTAACAAGTGCTCTTAACAGCTGAACCATCTCTCCAGCCCCTCCTTTTTGGTTTTTGTGGGTCTCATGTATCACAGGCTGGCTTGGAACTCAGTGTGTAACTAAGGGTGGCCTGAATTCCTGGCCTCCGCTTCCACTGCACCCAGCGCAGCCATTGATCTCAGAAGACACAGCAAGTCCATTTCCTTCTATCGGACACTTTATTATTAGGAGTATGTGTGTGAATGTGTGCGTGTTGTAGGGATGGAACCTCGGAGGGTGGATGCTGATCCAGACTGCTTCCTGCGACTCTCTGGGTGGTCTCCTGGTGGGCTGTCTGCTCCCCTCCCCTGCTGTGCACGCCGTCAGTCCAGAGACCACATCCGCTCGCTCCTGCCTTTGCCCTGGTATACAGCAGGCGCTGCGTAAATCCTCAGTAACTGCTGGAGTCCAGAGAATGCATGCATCAAGCGACTGGCACCTTCGTCGGGCCCCGGCTGCGGTGTCCCCTCGGTGTCGTCCGAAGCTCAAGTTCCTCAGGAACCGTTCAGGACCCACAGGCAAGGCGGACGCTGTCCAGCGGGTCACGAGCGACTCAGTGCGCCGGCGTAGACGCGTTCTTCCCCGCCGCGCCGGGGGATCCCCAGCGCACAGCCCAGGTGTGCGCATGCGCCTTCTCCTCGCCCCGCGCGCCCCTCCCGTGCGCCTGCGCCTGGCTCGCTGCCGCGCTCACGCCTGCGCACCTCTCGCCGGCTGTGGGCCCAGTCGGCGCCTGCGTAGTGGAGTGTGCGAGTGGGGGGGGCGAGGTGGTGGAGGAGGAGGAGGAGGAGGAGGAGGAGAAGGAGGAGGAGGAGGAGGCGGCGGCGAGAAGATGGCGACTTCGAACAATCCGCGGAAATTCAGCGAGAAGATCGCTCTGCACAACCAGAAGCAGGCGGAGGAGACCGCGGCCTTCGAGGAGGTCATGAAGGACCTGAGCCTGACGCGGGCTGCGCGGGTGAGGACGCGGGGGAGGGGAGGGAGGAGGGAGGGGAGAGGGAGGGATCGGGGAGGGAGGAGGGGGAGGCGCGGGGGCGGGGCTGCGCCCGCTGCAGGTGTCCCCACGCCGCAACCCCTGCGGGACTGCGCCTTGCACAGGACAGGTCGCTCCCGCAGGTGCCTGAGGGGACAGGTGTCATCCATCACTGCTACCTGAGGGGACATGCGGCCTCATCACACCTAAGGGGACAGGAGTCACCCCTTCTTGATGGTACCTGAGGAGAAAGGTGCCACCCCCTAATTGTTACCTACTGGACAGGTGTCGTCCCCGTCCCCTCATTGCTACCTAGGGGACAGGTGTCACCCCCAATTGGTACCTGAAGTCACAGGTGTCAGTCCTCCTGATTGGTATCAGAGGGGTCAGGTGTCATCCATCATTGTTCCCTGAGGGGACGTGTCCCATCATAGCTACCCTAGGGTATAGCTGTCACCCCCTCAATGGTACCTCAGGGGACATGTGTCACCTCCCGTATTGGTACCCAAGGAGACAGGTGATATCCATCATTGCTGCTTGAAGGGACTTGTAGCCTCATCATAGCTACCTAGGGTGCAGGTGTCCCCCCCCCTCATTGGTACCTGAGGGGACAGGTGTTATCCAGCATTGCTACCTGAGAGGACAGGTGTAATCCTTCGTTGGTACCTGGAGATAGATTGTTGCCCCCTCATTGCTCCGTGAGAGGGAGGGGTGTGTATATTATCCCTGCTGATAGGGGAGGGACAGATGTCCCCACGGGCACAGTGAGGCAGGCGCTTCCCTTTCAGGGTTGCAAGAGGGTTGAGTCAACATGGAGACAGCTCTCTTGTCCCTGTGCAGCCCCAGGTAGGGACCTGATGCTGGTCTCCATTTGTGATGAGAGACAGCTGACCACTGGCCTGGTTGGAAGGATTTGGTTGTCTCAGGTGGCTAGACTGTTTGGCATGCAGGGCTGGTTGTGCTGAGCTGCTGGCTGCAGTGGGCTGAGGCTGCCTGGAGATCATGCCTCAGTTTCTTCCCATGTTGAGTGTGTGGAGCCTGACCTTCCTTGAGGGTCAAGGAGGTGGTCATGCTTCCCATGAGTGGTAGGGACTCTATGTGGCGTGTTCTACATGAAGGGCCTTGGGCGAGAGGGGTGGGACTGGGTTGTAGTTGCCTAAGTCCCTGTATTCTGATCCCGCTTCTTGTCTTAGCAGCTGTGGGCACTTGTCTCAGGCTGGGATTCCTCGGGTGGAGCCTCTGGGTCAGGTGATTTTATAATCAGTTGCTTGTTTCTCAAGGAGATGTGACATCATAGATGAGGATGTGTGTTCAGTTCTGCACATTTGCTCACTATCAGCTAGGCCCTGTTCCGCGTGTGCTCAGGGAATGAACTTGACATCTCTGACCACAGAGAGAGATGTGGCCGCTGAGTGAGCGGACTGAGTGGAAGGGAAGCGTAGGAGATGTGTCTGCATGCAGTAGGTGTCAAATGTTTGCAATGTGACTGGAACAGAGTTTTGTGGCTGTTTTTTTGTCCTGTTCTGTTTTGTTTTTAAATATGCTAATATTTTAATTTTTATATATATGAGTATAGTGCCTGCCTGTAGGTAAGTGCATACCCATGTTGTGCAGTGCTTGAGAAGGTCAGAAGCAGGTGTCAGATCCCCTGGAACTGGAGTTAGGATGGTTGTTAGCTGCCATGTGGATGCTGGGAATTGAACCCAGGTCCTGTGCAAGAGCAGCCAGTGCTATTAACTGCTGAACCATCTCTCCAGCCCCTGTTTTGAGGCAGAGTCTCACTGTGTAGCCTTGGCTAACCTGGAACTCACTTATGTAGACCAGTCTGGCCTCGAACTCAAAGATCTGCTGCCTCTGCCTCTGGAGTGCTAGGATTAAAGCCACATCTATGCCCAGCTTTTGATGAAGTCTAGTTCCTTTGTTGGGATAAATTATTGTCTGAAAGATTGCTGAAAGCTGAAAGTGGTGGTGCTCATGTAGCCCAGGCTGGCCTTGAACCACTGAGGATAACCTTAAACTCCTGATCCTTCTACCTCTCCTACTCTATAGGCATCCCTGACTGCTTTCCCTGCCGGTGGCATTGCCTATTTGACCTGGTGGTAGCATGCGCCCTGAGGCTTTCTGTCTGGCTTATGTCACTCAGAATTGTGTTTTCCAAGTTCCTCAGCTTTCTAGCCTGTCTCCACTTCATTCCTTATTTTACAAACTTGCAGGCTGGTGGGATGGCTCAGTGGTAGAGGTGGCGGGGTGGCTCAGTGGTAAAGGTGCTTGCTGCCAATCTGAGTTAAGTTTCCACATGGTGGAAGGAGAGAACTGACTCCCACAGATTTTTCTCTGACATCCACATGTACATTGTGGCTCTTAAGGGCCCAAATTCAAAATATACATGTCAGATGTGGTCGCCTGTGGAGGTTGAGGCAGGGGACGTCTGGGGCTTACTGGGCAGCGAGTCAAACCAGTGGGCTCCAGGTTCAGTGGGAGACCTCAAAAAACAAGGTGTGAAGCTACTAAGGAACTGGACCTGAGGATGGCCTCTGCCCTCTGTACCCACGTATGCACACAGGCATGTTCACCCACCGTCACATACATACCCACATACAGAGAATGAAAAATACACAACACACAATATGTCCCTTTAAGTTTTAAAAAATTTTTATACATCTTTTCTTTTTTAGTGTGGGAGAGTGTGTGTGCGTGCCACACAGGTGTCCGAAGTCAAAGGACAACCTCCTGGAGTCAGTTTTTTCCTGCTTCCTTGTCAGTCCTGGGGATTGAACTCAGGTCGTCAGGCTTGGTGACAAGTACTTTTACCCACTGAACCGTCTCGGAGGGCCCCTTCTTTAATGTTTTCCACATAGCCGGGTTCACGAGCTTGCGCGTCCTTCCTGCTGCTCTGTCTTCTGTGTGGACAGTGAAGGGTGGTGGCACTGGGTGCTGGACGCATGGGGCATCCCCACCTGTTAGTAGCTGCAAGCCGTGCCCTCTGGACACAGGCATCCATGTTTCCTCGTAGCCAGCAATGTCTTCCTTTCCATAGAGACGGACAGGCCTCTCCTGTGCCACCTGCTGTGATCCCTGCAGTATAGGAAGGTGGCCTGGGATGTGGGGACTGTGCTGAGGCAAATGGTTATGCAAATGAGTGAAGTGAGACTTGAACAAGAGGGTAATAGTCTTTTTTCAGCAGAACCTTCTAGATGCAGGGGTGGGAGAGTGGGGGCAGGGATGGTGTGTGTCACTTGCTAACTTGGGTTTGGACAAAGCTTCTAATGTGATATGGAGCATCTCAGGCCAAGGCACCTGGGCCACAGTCTCCAGTCAACCAGGTACCCTGATACGTCTATTTTAGTGTATTGGGATGCTGAGGCAGGAGTGTTGATAGAGGTCAGGCTGGACCACACACTGAGGCCTTATCCTCACAGAAACAGTAGTTCACAGTGTCCCTACCTGGACTGGGGGAGGCATTCTCTTGGTCTTTGTCTGTGCTGGGGGTGACTTTGCTAAGAGTTAGGGACCTGCAGATCACTCCAGCCTGGCCCTATATCTTTGCTTTAATTTTTATTTATTTATTTTTATTTTATGTGTATGAGTGTATTACACCTGTGTTATGCAGTGTCCATGGAGGACAGAAGAGGGTGTCAGATCTCCTGGAACTGGAGTTAAGAACAGTTGTTGGCCACCATGGGGGTGCTGGGATTCAAACCAAGTCTTCTTCAAGAACAGCCAGTGCTCTTAACCGCTGAGCTATCTATCTCTCCATCCCCTGCCATTTTTTCTTGATTAAAAAAATTTAAATGTATTTATTTAGTGTATGTGCCTGCTATAGTACATACGTGGAGGTCAGGGAGCAGCTTGCTGGAGTTGATTCTCTCTGGCCACGTGGGTGCTGCAGATTGAACGCAGGTCGTCAGGCTTGGCAGCCAGCACCTTCACCTGCTGAGCCATCTTGCTGGCCCTTTGGCACCTTCTCTTGTGCCGCCTGCTGTCAGGGCTGTCTGCTGCCATCTGCGACCTCAGTGCACAGGGGACACCCCTGACTGGCGGTCAGGAGAGCACTCTGCTCATGTCTGTGCTCCTCTCTAGAAGGCTCCGTGGGTCGTGCGCAGCGCCGGATGGGGCCTGTGAAGAGTGTCTGTCCGTGCTCAGCAGGGACCCGCTGTGGCACGGGTGCTGATGACGACTCTGGAGATGGGACGCAGGTCAGGGTCTGGCAGGGTCACCTGCACCTTACAAAAACAAGGAGATGGTCGGATGTGGTGGCGCACACTTATTACCCTAGCACTTGGGAGGTTCAGGCAGGAGTATCAGGAGTTCAAGGCTAGCCTTGGCTACATGAGACCCTGTCTCAAAAAAAATCAAACCAAAAAAACCCTACATAAATAGATTTTTAAAAAATCAGAGACACTATAGGACAGAGGAGCACTGGGGAGATACCACGTGAAAACAGAGGCGGGGGGACAGGCCCACCAGAGCCTCTGGTTCTGAGACTTTGACGTCAGACCTCTAGCCTCCAGGCCCTGGACAGTTTCTGTAGATATTTTTGTGTGGTGTATGTGTCTGTGTGTGGTGTACATACACATGCATGCGGATGTAGGACAGAAGAGGACATCAGGTGTCCTGGTCTATCATTTCTCTGCCTTGTTCCTTTGACTAAGCCAGCACCAGAGATCATCCTTCTGTCTCCACCCCACCCCACAAGGCCTGGAGTTGCAGACACATGCCTGGCCATCTCCAACTATTTATTTGACTGCTAGGGATTAAACTCAGGTCCTCATGCTTGTACAGCAAGTGCTCTTACCCAACAAGCCATGTCCCAAGTTCCTGCAGTCACTTTTGACCACACCTCAGGACACACTCAGTGGCCAGGGACAGACACTATAGCACTGTAATCTTGAAGTGACCGTCTTGGGAATTTGTGGGGACAGTGTGTGCACACAACTCCTTCCCCTCTAGCCAGCTCTTGGTCAGCCACCCAGGGTCATTCTGCGCTGAGACGCCGAATGGGACAGAGGAATGCTATGGTCACGTCAGGGACAGAGAGTCTTGCTTGTGGTAGAGAAGCGACCAACAGGCTTCAGCTTCCCAGGGGGACTCAGAGTGAGGGCTCTACGTCCTGCCCCAACATCTGTGCTGCGTTCCTCAGGAGCAGATGGAGCTGGGCTCTGGCTGGAGACGTCTTGCTCCCATTCAGGCATAGAGCCCTCATTCACCCAGGAGCAACACATCCATTCCCACCCAGCAAGGAGGGGCCTGCTCCACCTTATATATGGGGAGACTGAGACCCACAATGGCATCCCTGCTAGGATCCTGCCTGTCCCTAGGAAGAGCATGTAGACACATGTCCAAAACAAGATGGTAAAAGCTATACAGGTGCTGGAGTGGTAGCGATAACCTGAGGGGCCAGTGAGGTAGCTCAACAGGTCGGGGAGCTTGCTGCCAAGCTTGTCAACCTGAGTTCAATCCCTGGGACCCCCAAAGTGTTAGAAAACTAACTTTTACCTGTAAGTTGGCCTTGGCCTCCACACATGCACTATGGCAAGCACATGCCCAGCCCCTAGCACACAAAAATGAATTAAAGACAACCTGGGCTATGTAACTAGACATATTATCAAAGCAAAGAATCCGGAATGGGGAGGGCTCAGTGGTACAGCCTCTGCCTAGATTCCCAGTGAGGGGCTGGTGATGTGGCTCAGTGGTACAGCCCCTGCCTATATTCCCCAGTGAGGGGCTGGTGGTATGGCTCAGTGGTAGAGCCCCTGCCTAGTATCCTTCAATGAAAGGTCCTGGGAACGTGGCTCAGCAGGGTGAAATCTTTGGTTTCTAAATCTGAACCTAAGTCTAATCTTTGGGTTTCTCCTCCAGGAGCACAAAGCCTTCGTTTCTAGCCACTCCTTGTCATGATTGTACCTGGTGGCTGCAGGCACCATCACATGAAGCTTTGTGCCCTGTAGAAGCCCTAGTCCCGATGACTGTGTTCATGCAGCCCATAGGTAGCAAGTGGTCCTGAGGACTGTGCATGCTCAGGGTGCTGTGACAGAGCCCGGCAGGTCCTCCCACTAAGCCATACTTCCACCCCTAGATTTGTTTTGGTGACCAAGACATTGTGGCACAAATGCAGTAATTGCTCTTCTAGCTCTCTCAGGACCTCCCTGGCCTCTGGGCCAATAACTGGGTCCTGCAATCTGATACCTGCTGAGTGACTGTGAGGGAAATTCCAACCTCGGAGGGTGCAGCAGGGGCCGCTGCCCTATGTCAGAGCCTCTGGATAGCAAGAGAGTTCGCAGGCGACAATACCCAGCCTTCCCATCATTGAAGTGGGGAATGGGGCCATGCCATGCAGAGCCCAGGCCTGAGGTTACTACGTGAAGAGGTCACTATGTCACCATCCCCGGGTCAGTGACACTTAGCAAAAATCCTCTCCTTAAGATGGAGGGTCTTTCCCTGTTCTCATCACCGGGTTGGTGTGAACTGTGTACTTTGGGATCGGTACTTAGTCCCCAGGGTTCCTACTTGGGCCACTGACTCCTGTCTCCTAACAGAACTCGGTGCCTTCATCTGGGTCTCAGTGGGGTTAATCGGGTTATATGGATCAGCTGCTGTTTGTGCTGGTGGCTCTCTAGTTTCATTGCTGGGCCCTCATGGGACCATCAGTAAAGGCTGTGTGGGCATCAAGGTTGGGTGCAGCTGGGAAGGAACTCTAGAACTGGGCATGGTTGGGTACACCTGCCATCCCAGCACTAGGGAAGGAGATGCAGGGGAACCAGGGGTCACTCTTGGCTACGGAGACCCTGCCTCAAATGAAAACCCTAGGGCTGGGGAGATAGCGCAGTTGATAAAGTGCTTGCTGTGAAACACTGAACATGTTCGAGTCACAGAACATGTGTAAAAAGTTAGGTTGGGGCACAGATCTGCAGGTCCAGTGCTGGTGAGACAGAGACAGAAGGATCCCTGGGCTGCCTAACCAGCCAGTCTCAACACATCCATGAGCTCCATGTTTAGGGAGAGACCTTAGCTCATGGAAAGGGACTGAAGAAAACACCATTGGCCTGTGGCCTCCACATGGTCCACATGCACATGTACACATATGCACACACGGACACACACAAACCAGACCCCCGAACTCCCAGTCACCTAGGCGTGGTGGTCCATGCCTGTGACCCCAGCACTCGGAAAGGAGGCAGAAGAACTGCTGCGATTCTGAGGTCAACCCGGGTCACACACTGAGACCTTGCCTCAGACGAGCCTGCCGTCCACCTGAGCACCTCTGGCTGCTGGCACTTATGAGGCTGGGGCAGGAGCATTGTGGGTTCCAGACCAATCTGGGCAGCACGGTAGACTCAGACTCAGTAAGAAAACCCCACCAGTTGCCCCCTGGAAAGCACACCCAAAGCTGTGTCCACCTCCGGGGGGGTTGAGTAGTCATCCCTAGGGGAGGAGCTCAAGCCCTGTCAGCTGTTCCAAGTCATGCTGATGCCCAACAATGGGCAGAGGCCCTGGCTGCATGAGACACAGCAGCTTGTCATAGCAGCTCTTAGACTACCTGTGGCATCTCATGGCGACAGGAGACTGAGACCTAGAGACCCAGTGGCACAGGGCAGGAGTCAGGCGAGCTGGAGCTGGTCAGGCCAGGGTGACCCAGTAGCCGGTGTTTTCTCTTGTATCGTGCAGTCTGGGAGCAAGCCACCTAGGCAGGGTGCACCAGGCTGCGGGGCTCCCGTGCGGAGGGAGTGGCACTCAGCTTAGTGATTGCATGGTGATCATGGCCAGGAGGGAGGTGGGCAGGTGGCACTGGGGAGACAGGGAGGGCTGCAGGGAGACGGCAGGCTGAGGGGCCGGGATCAGCATGGGATAGTGGGTGCCCACTGTTCTGGGGCCCCTGTATACTTTTCTGGGGCACAGTATACTTTTGTGGTTCCCCCAGAGGAGGAGTCTGCCACCCATCTCTGTTGCCCAGGTGAGACTTGTGTGAGTTGGCGTGTACAGAACAGGGTCCTGCCCTGTCCTTGCCCTTGGTGTCTCTGGTTTTCTGAAGTGAGCCATGGGCTCCGCCACTCGCTCAGCCCAGATTCCTGCTCGTCTGTTGTAAGACGTGAGTTGCCCTGGTTTTTAGAACCCACACCCCTGCACATCTGTGCATGCTGAATGTGAAGCCCTCTAGGTCACCTGAGGGCTGTCCCTCCTGTGTTAACTCCAGAAGCTACAGTGGGAAGAAGGGTGTCAAGTCTTGAAGGGGTGCCAGGAATGGAGGAGGGCACCTAGGCTGGGGCAGTAACTGCTGACTGTGGCTCCTGCTTTGGAGTGTGTGGGACAGCTGTGACTGGGGACGCTTTCCCTCTCTCCCCTCAGGTATCCAGCACAGCGGGTTCACAGGTGGGCACCCGCCCTGGTCAGGCGTAGCTATGCATCCGTGGTTGGCTGGGGGTCCAGACATGCAAACACAGAAGCCACTGAGCACCTTGAAGGCCAGGATGTAGAGAGTCAATATTTAGTATTTGCTAAGAGGAAGTGAGGTGTGGCCGGGCCTAGTCCTGGGCATTCTCATACGGATACCGGGGAGCATGCAGGGCGTGTGCAGTACAGCACTAGGCTGCCGTCTCCTGCTTAATTCATCTCTGCTTCCTCCTTGGAGAGGCCCAGCTGTCGTGGCCTCTGTTTCCTTCTGTTGCGGGGACATGCTGTCAGTGGGTTTGGGATGTCTGGCCGTGATGCTCTGCAGTGCCTGCCCACAGCTGGCAGGCGTCTGGGGCATGCATGCCATCAGGGTATGGGCACTGGGAAGGCATTTAGCGGATGTAGGGTATGCTCAGGCACGTCATGTATTCAGCATATGCTCAACATGCATGGGGTATATTCAGCAAGTCCTCAGCAGTCTTTGCAGTATGTATTCCAAGCACTTAGCAGGCATACAATGTGTATGCAGCAGGTGCTCAGGACATGAGTAGCATGTATTTGGCAGGCACACACTGTATATCCAGCAGATGTATGCTCTGTAGACACACAGTGTGTATACAGCAAGTGCTTAGCAGCCCTTCATTACTCAGCAAGCACTCATGGCACACTGAGCAGACAGCAGCAGGCCCAGGCCCTTGCCTTCTGAAGTCATTCTGGAATCTTACCTTTTATTAGAGAGGTCAGGCATCTCATGGGTCCTGTTCTTGACGTGTGCCTGAGCTGAGGGTGGCAGATCTGAGAGTGAGGTACAGGTCTGTTCATCTCCCTAGGCTGGGACAGGCCTGGTTGGCAGACATTTCAGGCCTGGGTTCTCCAGTAGACTATGTAAGAGACCCCAGGTCCCTGTGGGGTCAACTTAAGAAGTCTTTCCCTGGGTCTGATGGGCAATCTTGAAGGAGGTGATGTTTAACCATGCCTGAGGGTGTAGGGCATGGAGCTTCCTCTAGACTAGTGTAGGGTCTGGTCTAGGGCTGTAGGGCACTCTGAGAAGATTGTGACTGGACATAGACCACGGAGGTTCCAGAGGCTGCCACAGGACAGGTCTGGGAGGGCTGAGGATAGGGCAGTGGGCCAGGAGCAGGGGTGCACATCCTGGGAGAGGTGGGGAAGGTCTTCAGCCCAGTTCTCTGGGAGGTGTGGCAGGGGAAGTGGTACTGGGCAGGCTCTCTGGTCGCCTGTTCTGAGGAGCTTCACTTCTGAGCCCCAGTTAAGGGACTGGCTTTCTTCTTGCCTCGCCTCCATGTTCCAGGCAGTAGGCATGTGCTATCACACCCAGTTTCTGCAGTGCTGGGGATGGAATCCAAGGCCTCCGGTATGCCAGGCAAGCTCTGCCACTCGCTCTGCCCCAAGCCTGATTGATTTTTCTTAGGCTGTCACAGGTAGAGCCTTTGCCTCTGCCCACCCCTGCCCCAGTGTGATTGTGGATTTTTTTCCTTAATGAAAATCTCTTTGTCTGGAAGCATGCATAAAAATGGGAAGGAGCCAGCATGGGCCTAGTGGCTGCCACGTGCCCAGCCCTGCTCACCTGGGCACAGAGGACAGGGGCGTGTGCCAACTGGTCACTCACCTGGAAATCTCTGAGACGAAGTGTCATTGCGACCCAACAGGGGGCTCAGGGCTGGCCATTACCCCAGGCTGGAGCCTGGGGGAGGTAAGGGTAGTGACAGGCTGTTGATGTTCCCCTTCCTGGGATGGCGGGAGCACAGGAGGCTCCTCGGGGGCTCTGGTTTCCCTGAAAGAATCTTTTCAGTTGGGGACAACTTCCGGGCTTCTCCAGTGAGCTGGCAGCAAGCAAGCCTGTGGCTGGCAGTCCCCTGGGTGACAGGCAGCAGGTATGATGGTGTAATTGGGGCAGGAACAGCTCATTAAAGCATCTGTGGATGAATGGCAGCCCTGGTGACTTGTGTGACTTATAGGCTGAACTGCACCCTTGGTCTGACCCCTGGTCACTGCTGCCCTTCAAACACATGCATGTCACAGGACTGCCTGCCTGGGGACCCTTGTCTCCGAGAATCCTTCCACTCCCCCGGCATGCAATCCACAACTATAAGTCCAGCCCTGGCAGAATGTGCAACAATTGAGCCTCTCTGGACCTCAGTTTCCCCTCAATGAATTCCTGTCTCAGCCTCCCAAGTCTTGGGGTCCCAGGTTGTCCCAGGCTGGCCTGGGACTTGTGGCAGTGCTCCTGGAATGTGGGTTTAAATATGAACAGCTGCCCTGTGTCACCTTTCTACCAAGAGTATACAGGGTGTGTTCCACCCCTCCCCCACCTCATGTTCCCTTGAGCTTGCTGTTGTGTTTTTAGTTAGCACGGTGTGTGGTGGGGTCCCACGATGCTCTCACAGCTGGCTGTGCAGTGTATCCTCTGCAGAAGTACCCGTTCAGGGTCTGGAGACATGGCTCAGAGGTGAAGAGGACCTGAGTTGGGTTCCCAGCACCTATATAGCAGCCAACAACCATCCTAACCCCAATTCCAGGGGGGTTCAATGTCTTCTTCTGTCCTCTGAGGGCACTGCACAACATGGGTGCACTTACATCATGCAGAAAATACACTCACACACACAAAATAATAAAATATTTTTAAAAAGAAATATCTACTCAAATTCTTTGCAGAATTTATAGTTGAGCCATCTTTCCACGCTCTCTAAATGTTAATTCCTTATCAGAGATACAGTTTGCAAATATTTTCTCTCTTTCCATGGGAACGAGCCTTTTCCTCATCCCAGCAATGGTGCCTTTTGATGCACAAATGTTTTTGATTTTGACAAAGTCCAGTTTATGGTCTTTTTGCTTCAACTTTGGTGTCAGATCCAAGACGCCACTGCCAAGTCTGGCTTGGGGGTCTCCTCTGGCTTCTGATGTGCTCACTTGGAGCTGTGTACCCTTTGAGATGGAGGGTGGCTGTGATACTCAGAGTCTGCATTTGGGTGTTGGGTTCCAGGGCTCTCCCTCAGTCTGTGGACCTCCAGGTTCGTATGTGCATGTGGCATTGGGGAGGCGTCCAGATTCACTTGGCTGCACAGGGAGATAGCTTTCCCAGAGACCTTTGCTAGAGGCTGTCTTCCCCATCCAGTGTCTTGGTACCAGTGTCAGCAGTTATTTGACCATGAGGGCTTGTTTCTGGATGACTCTGTCCTGTTGGTTTCTGTATCTGGTGGTTTGTTTTGTGATTTATTGTTTACATTTATTTATTGTGGCAGGGTCAGGAAGGGAGCGTGCTGTGGCCCACATGTGGGCAGAGGACAACTTGCAGGGGTCAGTTCTCTCTTTCCACCGTGTGGGTCATGGGGCTGGAATTCACTGACCAACATCTCTTTAAGTCAGTCCCATGTTGTTTTGAGTACTGTGGCTTTGCGATAAGTTTTGGGGTTGGCAAGTGCGAGCCCAATGAACCAGGATTTTCTTGGCTGTTCACAGTCCCCTGGAGATTCCATATGAATTTTAGGGTAGAATTTTATGTTTCTGTAGAGAAGTTTGTCAGGAGGCAATTTCCTTCAATGCTGAACCTCAAACTCAGAGTCTTAGGAGGGCGTGTTATTTCAGGAGACTGAGGCGAGGATCATAAGGGGGAGGCCTGCTTGGGTTACAGAGCAAGTTTAAGACCAGCCGTACAAATTCATAACACTGTTTCAATATTAAAATGGAGAAATGGGGCTGGAGAGATAACTCAATGGTTAAGATCACTAGCTGCTCTTGCAGAGGACCTGAGTTTGATTCCCAGCACCCACATGGCAGCTAGTAGCTGTCTATAATTCCAGTTCTAGGGGAATCTGACACCATCTTCTGACTTCTGTGGGCATTGCTCAACACAGTGCACATAAAATAAAAATATTTTTAAAATGAATAAAGGGCTGTGGTCCTCACAGCTCAGATGCAGAGTCCCTGCCTAGAATTCTCCAGTGAGGGGCCAGGGGCATGGCTCAGGGGTTGAGCATGTGTGAGATCTCGGAATTCCATCTCCATAAGACACAAACCAGCCCCATTCTGTGCACACACGACATGGACCCTCCGCCACAGCGGGGACAGAAGGAGGCCCGAGGGGACAGGTTGGGGATCGCCCCTGTCGGACTCTGTACCCTTAAGTTCCCTTCAGGTAGTGGGTAGACAGCACTCTTGTTGGGGGGTGGCCAGTACACAGTAGGGCCATGCAGTTGTCACGGTAGGTAGATGGGGACAGAGCTGTGAACAGCCTCGGCGTCTTTCGGAGCTGCGTTGGGTGTGGAGTTTGTCAGGGACGGGGTGTGGGTGTGGAGAGACCCTGCTGCAGTGGAGGACGGGGAGTGCCTGTGTGGGGTACGAGGGCGGAGACGCTGGGACGCTTGGGAGGCTGTGGCCTTTGTGAGGTGAGGTGGGTCCCTGTGCCCACTGCCTTGGGCAGATACTCTCCTACCTGGGAGATCTCCCCCCTGTGCAAATGTCACTGGGCCCCATCCAGAAAGCCACCCAGGCCTGGCTCTCCCCCCAGCCACAGGTCGCTGCTCCCATGATGTCGCTTCCAGGTGGCCTCTGCTTGACCGGATCTCCTGAGGTTCAAAGCTGCCCTCCGGTTCAAGCATCCCCTCCACCAGCATGCCCACCCTGCGACCTAGGACCTTTGCTGTGCCGACTTCCTAGCTCCCCGTGGCCCCACGGCCTGCTGTGTCTACCTGGCCCCTCAACATCCACAGCCGTCTCGTGTCATGTGTCTGCTCAGCTGCTCTACCCCACACTGCCCATGCTGTGGTCTCTGTGGGCCCCAGCCTTAGCTTCCCATGCTTTTTGTTACGTACTTCCCTTGTTGCCTGGCATCCTGCTGTTTGATAAGGGTACGGGGCAGGGCGGGGGGCCTGGCTAGCCGTACTCTTCTCGATGGTTCTACATGGGACAGATGTCCCCCAGTGCCCTCAACCCTATCCCTTTCGTTTACTTGTAACTTATCACCATTGTATGTGTGCATGGCACATGTGGGAGGTCCCTGTGCCGCAGCCCAGGTGTGGAGGTCAACTGTGTGCAGTCGGTTTTCTCTTTTCACCTTTATGTGGGTTACAAGAGTTGAACTCAGGTCCTCAGAGTTGGAGGCAAGCACCTTTACCCACTGAGCCATCTTGCAGGCTAGCCGCACGTTTTGTTTATTTGAGGGGAGGGGCATGTGGAAGCCAGAGGACAGCTTGCAGCTGAGTCAGCGTCTCCTCCCCAGTGTGGGTCCCAGGGATGGATCTCAGGTTGTCAGGGTTTGTGGCAAGTGCCAGTACCAATTGAGCCATTGCAGCCCCCTCTCCCCCCTTTTTTTTAAGAAAAGGTTTTGCTCAGTAGCTCAAGCTAGGCTCCAGCTCACCTTCCTCCTGGGCACCTTTCTGGCTTCTTTGACTCCTCCTCTGTCCTGAGCCTCATGCTAGCAAGAAGCCAGGCCGGGTGCTAAGGACCAGCTGCTGGCTGAGCAGACTTGGGCGTTACTGCTCAGGGTGCACCCCATGCTTGGCAGAGCTTGACCTACATGCTGATGGTTACTCCCCACACCATCCGGTTGCAGACTGCCAGCATGTTGGAGGGGAGCTAGCGGTGTGGGGTGGTGGTTGGGGGGAGTCCTTCCGAGCCTCAGCTCTGGCCACACAGCTGTCACCTGGGTCTGCAGTTAGAAACTGGGGCTGACCTGAGCCTGCACCCAGTGGGTCACCATGGCTGTAACAATCCTGTGATTCCAGGGCACAGTAGCTTCACAGTTGTGGGGGTAGAGAGCTGGCTGATCCCCTGTCCAGAATCTAAGCCTAGCAGACAGCCTGCCTGGGGTGGCAGGAGCCAGTCATTCTACTATATAAGCTTGTTTTTAGAAAGTGGACTTAGGGAGCTGGAGAGATGGCTCAGTGGTTAAGAGCACTTGCAGAGGACTAGGGTTTGGTTCCCAGAACCCACGTGGTGGCTAACAACTATCCTATCCATAAGTCCAGTTCCAGGGGAATCTAACACTCTCTTCTGACCTCCGCAAGCATTGCATGACACAAGTGTACTTATATAGGCAATATGCTCATACACATAAATACATAAAATATTTTAAAAGTGGGCTTAGAGCTATGTGTGGCGGTACGTAACTTTAATCCCAGCACTGGCGACACAGAGGCAGGCAGATCTCTGTGAGGTCAAGGCCAGCCTGGTCTACATAGCGAGTTCCAGGCCAGCTGGGGATACAGGGAGACTGTACCTCTCAGGGGTCAAGAAGGCCTTGACTGCACCAATGCCTGCTGGACGGCAGCTCCCATGTGGGGTCCTGGAGCTCTGGAGCCCTGGACTAAAGGAGTGTGGCTGCCACGTTTCTTGGAAGGAGCCTGGGCAGCCCACCAGTTCTCATCCACGGACACCTGAGCCCCTCATAGTCCACCAGTTCTTGTCCACAGACACCCTACCCCCCAGCCCTCACTAGGTGATTCTTGTCCATGGACACCCCAGTCCCTCACCTCCCCAGCCCTCACTAGGTGATTTTAGGAGGCTAGGGCTCGACAACTGAGCCACACCCCAGCCTTTTTTTCCTCTTATAAAGTCTCTAGTGCCAGCCTCACATACCTATAATCCTAATACTTGTGAGACTGAGAAAGAAGGCTTGCCATGAGTTTGAGACCAACTTGGGCTATGTAGTTCCAGGCCAAGTTAGCTGGACTTCAGAGTGCCCTGTCTTTAAAAAAAAAAAAGATATAACCCAAAGTCACCAAATTTTGGGACCTTACCCTGAGGATTTCATCTGATCTTAAGATGTCCAAGAACTCATATGAACTTGGGGTGCTTTGAAGGGTGCATTGTTACTGTAGCAGGCCACCCTTAAAGACTGGCTGGCTGGCCAGTTGACTTGGGGACTCAATCACGAGGCTCCTGTGCGGGTGCAGCTTGGCGCTGCCTGGGGACAGAGAGGCCGGCCGGGACATAGGATGGCCATCTGGGGCAGGCGTGTAGGCTTGTGTGGGCGCCTGGGTCCATCCACCCCAGGCCAGGGATGGGTTTGAATCGCGTTAACTCTTTGCTGACTGAGAGGAAGCCTCACCTACCCTAATTCCACCGCATTCAGTACTCTTGGCCACACTGCCGAAAGGAGAGCCGGCCTGCTCAGCAGTCACACGGACTCCTCTCTCCAAGGCCACGGCAGCCCCTCATCTGCTTGCTTGCACTGTGGGTTTGTGTGGACATTTCCCATCAGTGGGGTCACACGCAGCATGCTCAGCAGTCACATGGACTCCTCTCTCCCAGGCCACGGCAACCCCTCATCTGCTTGCACTGTGGGTTTGTGTGGACATTTCCCATCAGTGGGGTCACACGCAGCATGCTCAGCAGTCACATGGACTCCTCTCTCCCAGGCCATGGCAGCCTCTCATCTGCTTGCTTGCCCTGTGGGTTTGTGTGGACATTTCCCATCAGTGGGGTCACACGCAGCATGCTCAGCAGTCACACGGACTCCTCTCTCCCAGGCCACGGCAGCCCCTCATCTGCTTGCTTGCCCTGTGGGTTTGTGTGGACATTTCCCATCAGTGGGGTCACACGCAGCATGCTCAGCAGTCACATGGACTCCTCTCTCCCAGGCCACGGCAGTCCCTCATCTGCTTGCTTGCCCTGTGGGTTTGTGTGGACATTTCCCATCAGTGGGGTCACACGCAGCACAGCCCTATCCACTGGCTCCTGTCACTCTGTGGTATGTTTCCAATGTCCATCTTTTGTCGTGTGTCAGAGCCTTATCTCTTTTCTGGGCCAAGTATATTCCCATACTTGGATCTATTCCTGGCCATACATCTACTGATAAAACCTGGGTTTTCCCTTTCTGGCCTCAGTTTGGGGTGCCACTGTGAACGTGTGTTTGTAAGTCTGCTTGGGTGTTTGCTCCCATTTTACTGCGGCCTGTCCCTGGGAGTGGAGTGCGGAGCACACTATAATTTTGTATTTTGCTTGTTGAAGTTCTAAGATGGGTAGCTTTATTTAAATAATAGAGTTGGACTGGTGTAGTTAAGAAAGAGCAAGAACACTGTAGCTGCATTGATGTGGCAGTGATATGTCGGGTCAGGGGAGGCCTAGAGCAAGGATGTGCTGAGGCTGGGCAGAGACCAGGGCCAGTGCTGTTCTTGGGAGCTGGAGCAGAGCTTGGGGGCGTGGCAACTCCCTGCTTTTCCCTGTCTTGTGTGGGCACTGATTGGCCACCCTCATTTGAACTTCCTTGCACTCACATGAACATCACAGGGCTGCAGGGACGGGGTATTTGGCAGGTGAGGTCTCACTCAGACAGGTCGCCAGTCTGGGAGCAGGTGACACCCAGTGTCCAGGTGGGAGTCTGAATGTGCGAGTATCTTGGGTTCTAGAGGGCCAACCTCATCAGTTATTATGTAATGCAGCCCAAGCTCTGGGGAAACATGGAGCACCACAGCTATTTCAGGCTGTGGGAACGAGGCCACCTCCACCTGTCTCCTCTCCATGTGGCCCTGCCACCCTGCAGGGAGGCCCCAGGGATGGTGGGTGCAGTTCTGGTGGGACCCCAGCATGGCTGCATGGAAGCATGGGACTCCGCTTTCAGAAGTCCTCTCTGCAGGGCCTGCCAGATGGTCCCCAAGCCACTGTCCTCTGCACCTGCCTATCCCATCCTATCCAGCCATCTGCCGGTAATCAGGCCTAGGACTGCCATCAGGCACACACCTTTAATCCCAGTTCCACCTCCATCCTGGGTTGGGTCACTGCCGTGGTTGCTCCGGAGGCTGGAAGGCTCCTTTCTGCCCCGCTGGCCACAGGCGCCCCAGGCTGACGGGACCTGTTGTGCCTTTGTCCACATTGTCTCCTCCAGAGGACTACATTACAGTCCTGGCTTCAGCCCTGGCCTCCCTAGAGCTGGAGGTGATGCATCACCTCTAGGATCCTGGTGACCATGGCTCAGCCTCCAAGTCCCCATGGGCAGCCACGGAGGCTTGATGTGCTGGCGCTCCAGCAAGTGGGCCAGCGCTGCAGGCGGGTCCTGCTGAGTGAACATTTGTTTGGGACAAGAGCCAGAACCTCCCACCTTGTGCCACAGATGGTCAGAGAGGCCTGGCAGAGGGATAGGCATGGTGCACACCGGCCATCCCAGCACTTGAGGCTGAGGCAGGAGGACGCTGGTCCCAGGCCAGACTGAGCCACACGGTGACCCACCTAAAGAATCAAGGCGTGTCTGGTGGTGGGGACCTGGCTCTGTGGGTAAAGCTCTGCCCAGGTAAAAGCCAGCCTCCTGGTGTGCACTTGTGACCCCCAGTGCTAGATAGAAGGGTCCTGCAGCTCGCTGCCCACAGCCCAGTCACTGTGCCCCAGGCTAGTGAGACCCTGCTCAAAAGTTAAGCAAGGGAGGGCAAGTTGGCTCAACGGGTTAGGGGGCTTGCTGCCAACCCAGACAACCTGAGTTTGATCTTTGGGATCCACATGGTGGAGGGAGAGAAGTCACTTTCCCAAGTTCTTTGACTTTTACATGCATGCTCTGGCATGCATGTGTGCGTACGTGCACACACACACACACACACACAAGAACGGAAAGGAACAGGGGAGAAGGTAGTGCACACCTGTAGCCCTGTGCGCCGAGCTGCGGCCTTTTCTTCACAAAGCAAGACTGTGAAGCCCAAGGAGCAACACCCAAAGTTGACGTGTGACCTTCACATGAGTGTGCATGTGCACCTACACACACGTGCACATGCACACCCACACACCCTACTCGTGTGTGCGTACATGTACCCCCACAGGCACAACACACGTGCGTGCCACAGAAGTGTACCTGCCCATATATGTTCATACGTGTGTGTACCCACATTCACATGCATCTGCACACATGCACACACCCAGAATTGCCCCTCCACCCATGTGTGCAGTGCTGGGTCCTCCCTCGCACGTCCAGACCCTTCTGACTCCTCTGTCTGTGCAGCAGTGCTCCAGTCCGCCCCGGGGCGGCGCAGACCGTCGCGCAGACCGTGGGAGCTCTGCGGGTGAGTCGCCGCCCCTTCCTGCCGCTTCCCTTTGGGGCAGTTTACTGCCCGGGGCTCTGCCTTTTACCAGTGCCAGGATGACAGGCGGGCCACACTCTGCTCACGGACTTTTTTTTTCTTTTGGGGGTGCAAACATGGACCCCAGAGCTGGTGCCTGCTTGGCGTGTGCTGCACTTCTGGGCTACTGAGTTCTCTTTCTTGGGTCTTGATGGCATCTGAAACTCGATTCCTGCCCCCCTCAGCTCAGGTAGTGGCCAGACCCTGCAGCACTCAGCCAGTGTCCCTGAGGCCCAGAAGCATCCAGAGGAGGAGGACTCAGGTCCCAGAACAAGTGGCTTTCAGAGTCCTTAGAGATGCAGTGACAGACGTCTGTGGCCCAGCACGCAGGAGGTGGAGGCACTGCTGCGACTCCCAGGCCAGCCTGGGCCACTTAGTGAATTCCAGACCAGCATGGGCCACTTAGTGAATTCCAGGCCAGCCTGGGCCACTTAGTGAATTCCAGGCCAGTCTGGGCCACATGAGACCCCTTCTCAAAAGAAGAATGGGTGCTGGGGAGATAGCTCAGTCAGTGCAGTGTGTGGCGCACGAGCGTGAGGACCGAGCGCAGCCTGAGCATCCACACGAAAAGTCCGAGTGCAGGCCAGTGGGCCGAAGTACTAGCCGCCGAGCCTGAAGGCCTCAATTTGATCCCTGGGTGGAAGGAGAGAACTGACTCCTGCAAGTTGTTCTCTTACTTTCCAAGGCACACCATGGCACACACATGTGTACATACACACACGCAAATAAAAATGTAAAAAAAAAAAACCATCGAAACAAAAACCCAAGTGTGGAAGCATGTGCAGGTAATCCCAGTGCGGGGAAGGTGGAGACACGGTCCTCCTCTAGCTCACATGTGCACATGCAGTCCAGAGTGGGGCATGGTGATGCACACCTGTCATCTCGGCACTTGGGATGCTGAGACAGGAGAACCAGGAGTTCAAGGTCATCCTCAGCTACGCAGTTCTCAGCCAGCTTGTTTCTTTGGGTCCAGTGCACTGCAGCCCCCAAGTCCATGGAGGAAGCCCCGAGTTCCCAGCGTGGGCAGGTAACCTTGCTGGGCCCAGATGTGCTTCTGCCGTCCTGGTCCTGCCTCTGGCTGCACTCCATCTGCTGTTCTGTGGTGAGCGCCCACGGTCCCTGCGCCCCCGGCTCCCTGCACTTCCGTCTCCACTGGGCTCCACTTTACTTCTGCTGCTCCCTTTACCCAACACCCTTCTGGCACATTCCTCCAGGGGTCAGTCCCTTTGGTCACCCCTTCTGCATTCTTACCTGTTTGGCCCCTCCTACCCACAGCCTCCCATCTGGCCTTGCAAGCCCACAGTGTCTCTCTCAGCCTTTTGTCACTGGCTAGTACTGGCTGGAATCCCTTGTGCCGCACCTGTTTTCTTCTGTCATCTCTGAAGCCCCATCTGGAGGGTCCTTGACTCCCTGGCCTATCTGAAGACTCCTAGCCCCTGGCTGTGACATGAGTGTCTTCTCCTCTGTGCCTGGGCCCCATAGCACAGGTGGGAGCTTGGGAGGCCAGGACTGGATTTTCCATCTCTGGCTCATGTCTTCCGTGAGCCTTGCAAACCTGTATCCCTTGGCTTCTAGCTACATTCCTGCCCTCAAATCCAGGCTGGTCTTGTTTTTCAGCTCTTTAGCCTAGTGTGCAGAGGCACGTTTCATATATGGCCACTTTTGGAGGTTTGGGTGGGCATGAATTTGGGGATGGTATACAGGTTTGTGTAGCACAGGCACTAAGGCAGTTCACCTTCAACTGCATGGATTTCGAACCCCAAACAGACCCCTCACAGCAGTGGCTCTCCCCTGGCCCTTACTGGCACATAGCTCCGTGACTACATTCAGCTCCTGAATCCAGACAGCTGCCGACAGTTCTCAGCCCCAGGAGAGCTGCCCAATCACCTCCAGAGCAGGTGGCGACTGGTCGGATCTCCTGCAGCACGCCACTGTGCTGTAGGCTCCCACAGAGGGAGTCCTGGTACTCTGGGCTCTGCAGGCTGGGGGTGCACCCCAAGGACATGGAATATGGGCTCTTCCAGGATTCCCAGTGTTTCATTGTTTGAAACAAGGTCTCAGGTATCCTAGGTTAGGCTCAAACTCTGTAAAACCAAGGATGACCTTAAACTTCAGACATTCCTGCCGCCACCCTCTGGGCTGTAGGCACGCACTCTGCCAGCTGAGTTACAAGCACTCCACCAACTGAGCTAGATCTCTAGAGAGTACCCCAGACCAGAATGGTGTCAGGAGACACCCCACCCCCACCTCATTGACCCATGAGCTCGCCTAGCTTGTAACAGAGGCCCCTCTCCGACCTCAGGGACCGCGTGGCCCCTCTCCGACCTCAGGGACCTCATGGACCCTAGTGGCGCCTCACTTTCCCCACTTTTCAAACCAAAGGCTCAGTAGTGTCTCTTCCCTCTTTGAGGCCCCACTCAGGAATGGGCACTGGGCCAGCAGGAGGGCTGCGGTCCCCTTTTGGGGGGAGAGAGGCCCCATAAAGCAGCTGCATAGTACAGACCCCGAGGGACCGTCACAGCTATGGGCCCAAGTGTCGGCATCCAAGCTCCGCACTATCCAAAGAAGCAGAAGGCACTCTCCCGCAAGGACCCTCTCTTCTCCTCTCTGGCTCCCCCGATCTGGAAATTTGGCAGCGGCTGCAGAGCCTGATTAAAGGCATTCCAAGGCTCTGTATGTTTGTGCATTTGATTCTGTGTTTATAGTCAGAGAGAGAGAGGAGGGGCCTGGGGGCCTGGCTGGGGCCTGCTGTGACTCAGCCTGGAATCCACACGCCTGTGTTGGCCTTCATTCATTCCCTCCTGTGAGCAGAGAGCCTCAGTACGTAAGCCAGGTCTGCCTGGGCACCCCGCAGGCCCGAGGCAGTAACACAGACGGCAACCTAAATGTAAGAGCTGGTTCCTTCAGACCTGTCATTCAGCACTCCTGACAGGGGGTCAGGAGCCCAAGGCTAGCCTGGGCTACATAAGGCCTTGTCTCAAAAAAAGGGTAGAGGGGGCCTGGAGAGATGGCTGAGCAGTTTGGAGCACATACTGCTCTTCCAGAGGACCTGAATTTTGTTCCCAGCACCCACCTTGAGCAGCTCACAACCACCTGTAACTCCAGCTCCAGGAGATCTGATGTCTTTGGCCTCCACACAAACACATGCTCATAACTTTAAAAGATAATAACAATTTTGGTTTTTTTCTTTTTGAGACAGGGTCTTGTAGCTGGCCTGGAATTCTCTATGTAGACCAGACTGGTCTTGAACTCACAGAGATCCATGCCTGCCTCTGCTTCCTGGGTGCTGGGATTAAAGGTGTATGCTACCACTCCCAGCAAAAGATAATAAAAATGTTTTTTAAGAACTCGAGTAAAATAATAGTCCAAGATGGCTTGGTGGGTAAAGGTGTCTGTCACCAAGCCTGATGACGTGAGTTCAGTCTTCAGAACTCACCTGATGGAAGGAGAGAATGTAATTCCACACGTTGATCTCTGGCCTCCACACCCACATTCACATATATTAACACACACAATCAATAATTTTAAATTTTAAGTAAAAAAAGAGTTGGACATAGTGGTGCGCTCTTGTAACACCAGCACTCGAGAGGCTGAGGCAGAAGGATTGCTTTGAGCCACTGTCTTAGTGGCAGAGTGCTTGCCTAGCATGCTACCAGGCTTGGGTCCCCTCCCCCACATTATGAAAACAAAAAAAAAGCCCAAAAAGGAACAAGTGTCAGGGAGGAGGTGAGTCTGGAAGCCTCCAGCATCCTGTGGGAGTGTGGCACACACAGATGCCATGGTAGATGCCAGTCAGTGATGTGTGGACCTGCCACACAGCCCCCCTGCTGCCGCTGCACCCTGAGATTTGAAAGCAAGGACTCCACCACACACCCATGTTTGCAGATTATGTACAACAGCTGAAAGATGATAGAAAAGTACGCCAAGTGTCAATCCAGCCTGGGAATAAATAAACAGTAACGCAGTGTGCCTATCCGGGGGCACGCAGGAGGCCAGGAGGAGGAATCTCCCGTCCACGCTACGGCACGGATGGATCCAGATCTTTGTGATGTGATAGAAGCCAGACACCAAAGGCCACATCTTGCATGGTTGTGGAGATGAGAAATGGCCAGAACAGACAAATCTGGAGAGACAGGAAACAGAGGCTGCCAGGGCTAGGGGATGGGTGAGTGGGGCTGAGCTCACGGCGCCCACCCACCAGGGGTCAGCAGCCACCAGAGCTCTGAGCGCTTGGCCTCCATGCCCAGCGTACAGCAGGCATGACATCTCTGGCCCTCCCTGCCCTCCAACCTTACATTGCTGGCTCAGTTGAGTCTTCAGGTCCCTGGCCTGTGACAAGAGCTGGGACTGTTAATGGGGTGGGGGGCATCATAGAAAAATGCACATTGGCACTTTCTGTCTGGGATTTGTCAGCCTTGGAGCAGAGAAGCTTGTCAGAGGCCAGAGTGCAGCTCAGGAGTAGAACACTTGCCTAGCACGAGGGCTGGGTTCGAGGCCTGGTTCCGTCCCTGCACTCGCTGAGTACACACTGGAGTCCATCCCCAGTCCATCTGAGCGTGCACAGGACACTGTCCTGAGTCCCCTGCACCATGAGTGAGGTCTCGTGGATCAGGTGATCTAAATTTTTGTTGCTATGACATAGGGAGCACAAGTGTTTTCTCCACCTTCTGGCCTGATTCTGAGTGGCGTTGGGGAGCAGGTTGGGTGGGCGTGCCCCGTCTTCTGTCCCTGTCTGCTTCATCACTCTGGAGCGTGCCCTTCCCCACCACTGGAGATTCTGTTATGTGACAGGCAAACCTGGCAGGGTGTGGGATGTGAGGCCTGATGGCTGGCTGTGCTCAGCCCCTGGGTGGGAGTGAACTGGGATCCTTGCGTGGGGCGGTGATGGAGGAACAGCCCGGCTCTTTAGAATCTGAGGTCTCAGCTGCAGGGAACAGATGGTTCCTCCTCCAGGAGAGCTTGGGGATGTGGGCGGTGACAGGGCTGGGGCATCTCAGGCAGGAGGTGGCAAGATGTCTGTCCCGTGGCAGTGGGAAGGGACCTTGGTCTCCTGTCGTACTGGGTGGCCATTTGTGGCTTCCATCCTCTCCACCATGGTTTGCAGCCCTGTCCTCAGCCCTTGCCCCTGCTCCCTGCCCCAGGGCCTTTACACCTGCCCTCCTCTCCTTCCCTGGGCTCTGCCAGGCCCTTAAGCTTTGCCTAAGCTTGTGGAACTCACCAGCCAGCCAGGGCTCTCCGTCGAACCCTGGTAAGGTGGGCTCCAAGGTCCCCTGCCCTGGCTGCAGGACCTGGGCATGTGGAGCCTTTGCTCCAGCATCTGCTGGACTAGTGTGCAGCTGCCTCAGCAGTGGGCAGCTGTGGTTTTTCTCTGAGCCTCTTTCTTCATCTCAACGGTGAGCTGAGGGGACGCCGCTGGTCCAGGCACTGTAGAAACCTGTCCCTGCTTGAGAGTCCCAGGTCTGTGGTTGTTTCTGCAGGTGTCCTGGCAGGCTCAGACTGCTTGTATTCTAATCAGGCTCTGCTCCTGGCCATCCAGAATAACAGGAGGGGACAGACACAGACCTCAGTTGGGAAGGTTCAGATGGCAAACTGAAAAGGAACCTCGCCCCTTCTACACACACCCATCATCTAGGTGGTGGTAGAGCCCTTTGCTAGTGAAGGTGGAGTCTGTGCAAAGGCCCTGTGGCAGCCTCCACTGGCGTGGTTGGTGGGGCTGTAGCAGTGGGGAAACTGAAGCCTCCTCCGAGATGCACCCAGCTCCTCACACACAGCTGCACCCTCACCTTTGCAGCAGGCCCTGCACAGGACAGCCTGGCAGCAGCTGGCCTGTTCCCCTTAATCTCTTTACAAGGCCAGCCTGTTGCCATGGTGACTGAAGGCTGGGCCTGGCCAACCCAAGGCCACTGCATCTGTACAGACTGGGAGGGACCAACAGGTGTGGGGGGATTGCCTTGCTCTGCACAGGCCTCTCAGGGAGACTGGGGCTGCCATGTCCTCTCTCATTGCAGGAGATAGCCACAGAACAGACATAGAGGGCCAGAGACAGCTGTTCTATGATGGCCAGTCTGATCCAAAGGGGAGGACAGATGAGATCTGCTTTGAACTTTCCACCTGGGGAGGTGCTCTATCTGCAGTCTGCACTGGGGTGCAGCCACCCCCTAGTCTCAGAAGGGATCTGGGGTCCAGCCTGAAGGCTACAGGATGTGAGGTCTTAGCTGCACCTGCCACCTCCTCACCGGGCAACCGCTGGCCCCCAGCTTTGACCTACTGGTCAGGAGAGAAGAGCATACTGGGATTGTGCCCCCTTAGAAGCCTGTCCTAGGTCTTTCTGGAACCTGGGGGTATGACCTTTCTTGTAAACACATTCTGTACAGATTTAATGAATAATCTTAAGGGGTTAGAGAGACGGCTCAGCAGTTAAGAGCACTTGTTGTTCTCATAGAGGACTGCGTTCCTAGCACTCACATCAGGCAGCTCACCTGTAACTCCAGCTCCAGGGGATCCGACACCCTCCTCTGGCCTTTGAGGGCGCCCACACATAACCTACATACACACATGCACACAATTAAAAACGAAATTATGGAGCTAGAGAGAGGGCTCAGCGGTGAAGAGCACTGGCTGCTCTTGCAGAGGACTGGGTTCCATTCCCAGCACCCACATGACAGTTGTCAACTGTCCATAACTCCAGTTGCAGAGACATCTGACACCTTCTTCTGACCTGCCGTGAGCATTGCACAACACAAATGCACTTACACACATGCAGGCAATATACTCATACAAAATTTAAAAAAATAATAAAACATTTTAAAAATGAAATCTTTAAAATATTTAAAGACTTGTTTTACCTTTAATTATGTCTGTGTGTATCTGTGTGTGGGTTTTGCATGTGAGTGCAGGTACGAGTGAAGGCCAGAGTCGTGGAATCCCCTGCAACTGGAGTTACATGCAGTGTGAACTGCCCATTGTGGGTGCCCGAAACTAAACTCAGTTTCTCTAGAAAAACAATGCGTGCTTTAACCATTGAGCCATCTTCTCAGCCCATAATCAGTCTTTTTTGTTGTTTTGTAAAATAAAAGGGGGTCCCCCAGCTGGTATGGTGGCATAGTCTAATCACAGCACTCAGGCAGGGGCAGGTGACTCTCCATAGTGAGTTCCAGCCAGGGAGGGATCTGAAGATGAGATGAGCTCACCTGGGGTTAGGGCAGACGTCAGATCCAGAGACTGGTTTGGCTTCTCCTTGGTCATCAAAGGAGGAGTCAGGATCTCTGTGGGCATGACCCCTTTCTGTAGCATGGGGTGTTGGAATGTCTGTGTGCCCTCCCAGACACCTCTCTGTACAACACCTGACTCAAGGCTAGAGTTGTGGAGATAACTGTCCCACTGCAGTGCTGAGGGACACAAGCCACAGTCTGGAGCTGCTTGGAAAGATATGGCATCTTTCTGTCTGCCATTTGTGGACTGTAGGACCTGGAGATACTGAGTGCTGTGTGAGCAGAGGACAGAGGAAGGTAAGGTCTGAGACTGAGACAAGGAAGGCCACCAGGTGGGAGAGAAAGGGACTGGAACAGGGTCCCCTACCCCAATCCATGGCTGCCCGAAGTGTGCAGAAGATGGATGAGGTGGGAAAGATGCCTCCAGGAGGGCAGGAAATGTATCTGGACTGCTTTTAAGATTTTAAATTTTTACTTATTTATTTTTTATGTGTGTGAACATTCTGCCTGCATGTAAGTGCATCACATGCATTCAGTGCCCACAGAGCTCAGAAGAGGGTGCCAGATCCCTTGGAACTGGAGTTATAGACAGTTGTTAACCGCCATGTGGGTGCTGGGAAACCCAGGTCCTCTGCAAGAGCAGTCAGCTCTCTCAATCACTGAGCCACCTCTCCAGCCCCCAGAACTATGGCTTTAAGCCACCCAGTTTGTGGCAATTGGACAGCCCCACAATTGGGATTTGTCCTGGTAGATGGGCTCAGGGGACACCCAGAGGCTGTAGCCATGGAGACATTCCTGGCATGGCCAGTGTAAGATGGCTCAGTGGTCTATCATGCTGTGCCCTGGGTCTCAGGGTGGCTTCATGCTGTGTGGCAGGACATCTGCCCTCAGGCTCCGTCGCCTGTTACCCTCATGGCCACATACTTCTGACAAGATCAGCACTGAGACTAGCATTCTGGAAGGGTCCAGGGCAGCTATCAGGCAGAGGGTAAGGCCGCACAGGGGTGGGGGGTGTCTTCCTCATCGGTAGGGATGGTGCTGACTGAGGTGAGGGGTCCCCTACAGACACATGGGCCCTGGTCCCTGTCCTGGTTCTGGATACAGTAGCCACCAACAGACCAGAACTCTGGGACTTGCAGGCTTGGGGGGCAGTGGAGTTCATAGCCAAGGGCACCCGGCAGCTGCAGCAGTTGTGTGTGCACAGAGCCTGGCCAGTCCAACAGCGCAGGGCTGAAGTCATTTCCGCAGTTTGGATGGTACCCAGTAGTGCAGTAGGTGCTGCAGGAGAGGCCAGGTGAGTGCTTGGTACCATCTTGCTGTGACTCAACAGTTTAGCATATGCAGCACACGCCTAGGTTCCTGGTACTCTGAAGGCTGGCACAGACTCGCAGGTGTCTGCCTGAACTCCATCTTGGTGCTCAGAATTTTAAGGGGGCCTGTTTTTAGAAGGGGGATCCCAACTTCCCCCCGGACTTGATGCACAGGATCTGAGCAGGGGTGCTTTGGTATGGCCCCTGTCAACAACTCTGAGGGTGGGAGAGAGAGGCATCCCACCATGTCAGCCCCGAGTTCCCTGCATGGCGGCCAGGAGCTGCTGTGTCTCTGGGGAGGTGCCCTGCCCCGGCTCCTGCCAAGGTGGAGGTCAGGGACCAGGGTGGCTGCTCTATGGCTTCGGAAGTGCGACCTGACAGACTGGTGTGGTCAGCTCCAGTGAGAGCAGCGGCTTCCTCACCCACGCTCCAGTCCCTCACACTCCCTTGTGCCTCTCACAGACTAATTCACGTGCTCATTCCTGCTCTCCCATCCTTTCACGTGCTCGTTTGCCCCGTTGATAGCTCGTCAGTTCCACCGGCAGGTACCCAGGCCGACACACCTGTCCATAACGTCCCTGTCGTCTCAGGAAGCACAGCATGGCAGGGACATGGTGTGGCTTGTGGGGGGCTGCAGCTGAAAGAGACCACAGAGGCAGTAGAGAGGGGCTCATGGGGTGCAGGTTGGTGTCTGGTCACCCCAGGATCCCAGGGAAGACCCCATTCCCAACAAGGCCCCAGGGCCACCTTGGTTCTGACAGCACGTTGGAAGCTCTCAGAACTCTATGGAAGCTTGCAGTTATGGTTTATTCTAGCAAAAGGACAGGATTTACATTTTATTTATTTTGATTTTGTTTATAAGTGTACCCATATTGTGTAGTGCCTGCAGAGGCCAGAAGAGGGCGTCAAATCCCAGGAGCTGGAGTTATGGAAGGTTGTTAGCCACTGAACCCAGGTTCTCTGCGAGAGCACCCAGTGCTCTTTAACTGCTGACGCACCCAGTCCTCTAGCAAAAGGACAGGATTTAAATCAGACACACTGTTTGAGGTGTGGACCAGGAGGCATGATCCGCCTCCTCAGATGCTCCCCTCCAAGGCACTGTGTGGGACCCCCAGCCAAGGCACTCCTCTCAGCCCCATCCATCTGTGTTGCTTGCCAGTGTGTGGCCTCAGTCTCAGCTCCCTCAGAGGCTATGCTGATGTCCTGTGGCCTCAAGGCCCCCGCCCCCTCAGGCCCCGCCCCCAGTGACTGTTGATTATTTAGAGCACATGGCACACAAGTGGAGGTCAGAGGACAACTTATAGGAGTCCGTTCTCACCTTCCACTGTGTGGATTCCAGGGATCAAACTCAGGTTTGGTGACAAGCATCTTTAAACCCATTGCTTCCCCTAGGCGGGCCTCTGATGCATTGTATAGCTGAGGCTAGACTTGAACTTTTGATCTCCTTGCCTCAGCCTCCTGATTGTTGGGATGACATGTGGGCACCTCCTCGCCCTGCCACAGCGGTAGTCTACCAGGGCTTCCAGTTACTTCCTGGAAGCACAGGGCAAAGGCTAGACCTCTGTTTACTGTTTATTTCAACTAAAGATGAGCTTGGTACCCCAAAGGGAAGATGGGATCCCCATCACACCCAGCCTAGAAGCAGAAGGGGGACTGCAAGGCCTGAAGACACTAAGCAGGGTGGGGAGGCTCAAGGGCGTCGTGGGAGATTAAGGCCTTTGTAGAGGTGTGCTAGGAAGCCCTGAGTGTCCTGTGTGTCACCCTTAAACACCTTTGTCCCCGTGGTACTCCCTGCCCCGCATGCCTCTCTTCATAAGCCTGTGGTCCCCACGTGAAGACCTACCTGTGTGACTCAGACTATGCAAAGGGAAAGTACAAAGTGAGGCCCAGAATGGCTCATGGCCTTGCAGGTCACATGGTCTGTGAGCTGGATTCAGCGTGGGCTCATCGCACCATGGGGGCATGAGGAGGCCTAGTCAGGGCCTGGGTCTGAAGGGACACATCCCTGGCACAGTGGACGATGGAGAGTCCCTCCGTACATAGTCTCCCCACCTCATTCTAGTTCGTTTCATCTTTAAAACATTATAAATTGGGGGCTGGAGAGACGGCTCTGTGGATGAGAGCACTGGCCGCTCGCAGAGGACCAGGGTTAGGTTCCCAGCAGCGAACCCATGTGGCAGCCAACAGCTACCTTTAACTCCAATTCCAGGGAATCCAGTGCTCTCCTCTGGTCTCTGCAGGCATTGCACACACATGGTGTACTTACATACATGCGGGAAAGACACTCATACACACAAAAGTAAATAAAATATTTTTAATTACATTTATTTGGGGAGACGTGTGCCACTGTGCTTGTGGTCAGAGGACAACTTTGGAAGTCGGGTCTCTGCTTCCACCGTGTGAGTCCTGGGGGTCAAACTCAGGTCATTGGGGTTGGCAGCAAGTTCTTTATCGTTGAGCCAGCTCTCTGGCCTGTCTCATGCTTTGTGACTGCCAGGAGGGACACCGTGGGCAGTGTTGGTGGGGACCCCAGACCAGAGCGCTCACCCTTCTGCTCTGCTGCAGCTCACAGGAAGCAGCTGTTTACCTGGACAAGGTGCTGGGCCAGCCGCCAGTTGGAGCGCCACTTCCCCATGTTGTCTGAGGCCCCCCAGGAAGCTGGGGCTGGCGTGGGAGAGTGGGATGGTGGGGTGGCTAGCCGCCAGGAGTTGTTTGTGAGGGAGCGTGATCCGGCAGTGTTGTGTACACAGTGCGGGACCCTAGCAACCATCCAGGCCCAGCCGGAGCAGACAGCGCTTCCACTTGTGCCTGCTCACAGCAGCCACGCCTGGGGATGGGCAAACAAGGTGGACACCTACCACTGTCCCCTCCAGATCACTAGGGCCAGCACTCTGCTCCTACAAGGCAGTGTGTCTCTAGGTCCCCATGCTGCTCAGAAGTACATTGGACCTGCTCCAAGGAGCTGTGGGGGATGGGGAGGAGCCTGGGCAGGACCCTCAAGTGCTCAGACTGAGTCTAGGGAATGAGACAGCTGCATAGACTGTAGAAGAAGTTTCTGGTCAAGTGGCTTAGTTTTTGCATGGCAACTTGTCCATAAGCTCAGTCATGAACATCTTTCCCAGTGTGCTGCCTGCTCAGGGAGGGCCACACACGGTGCCCTGGGGCAGTTGAAGTCGCAGGGTCCCCACATGGACCCCTGTATCCTCTGGATGTGGGTGTGGTGGGGATGCACCCCCTTGACTGGCAGCTGGTGACTTTTTCAGCTTCAACTGCAAAAGACCCAGTACCTGCAGCTAGGCCCTAGCCGAGGCCAGTACTACGGGGGCTCCCTACCCAACGTGAACCAGATCGGAAGTAGCACCATGGATCTGTCCTTTCAGGTGAGCACTCCCTTTCCTCCCGTCCCCAGAGAGCCCTGTCCCAGCCCCACCCTGGGTCCTCCTCTAAACAGACTCCCACAGGCTCAGCTGTCCCTTGTCCCACCCACTCTTGTGTCCAGAGCCCAGAGGAGCTGGAGCGGCCCAGCCTGGTTTCCTCAGCAACACAGACCCCAACAACCCAAAGACCCTTATAGTCAGCCCTCCACCTGGCCGCCTGTGTGCTTGGCAGCCACCGCACCTGTCGTTCGGCCTCGGAAGCCCTTGGGGCCTTGGGGGCTTGGCTTCGGCCGCCTCACTGATCTGCAAGCCCAGCACTTCTCCCCGGCTGCCTGACCCCACTTGTCTGCAGATGTTTCTTGGCAGAGTCCCACACCCGGCCACCGGCTCCCCCAGGCCACAAGGCAGGCTGTCAAAATTACATAGCTAAGAGCTGTGTCCTCTCTCCAGACCCCCGTCTGCAGGAAATAGGGACATAGAGGGGATGCCAGGCTGTGTCTGGGCTCTGCATGAGCAGGATCCTGCTGTGGTGACACACCTGCCACATTGCTGTCAAACCCTGGCAACGGCTGTGTCCCAAGTCTGGGCTCCAGAGTCATTCCCTCCTCCCTGCTGGCCCCCGCTGGCATAAGGCAGCACTGGATGGTTCTGGTGTGGTCCTGGGGCACCCGATCTGCAGAGTCCCAGGCCCGTGGAACTCACACGTCACTGGCCTTCTGCCACAGCTTCCTGGGGCAGGCGATTGCCCTTCTTCCTCTCCTTGTTCCTCTCCCTTCCTGGGGTGTCAGAGTGTCACCTGCTTGGCCCTGCACGGGGACGAGCTTCTCAGTTGAAGGGATGGGCCCACTAGACCTGTGCTTGCCTGGGACCCAGCCTCCCGTCATGGCTCAGAGTGTCCATTCTTTGCATTTTTCAGCCCAGCGGATTTCTGGGGGAGGCCCTGGCAGCGGCTCCGGTTTCTCTGGTAATTGAGCCCCCAGGCTGGGGCCGTGGCAGCCCTGGTGCCAGCCTGTAAGACCCTGACCCATATGTGGGTGCCAGGTGGCCCAAATCCCCCACTTGGCTGACCCTGTGGCTCTCAGGGAGGTGTCCCCTCGGTCTACCTATGCCAAGCGGATCTGCTAGGCAACCCCATCTCTGGAAGTGCATATGGGGGCATCTAGAAGCCCCCCTTGGAACTCTTGGAGTCCTTCTGGGGCAGATGCCACATGCACATACCCAGATCTGGGGTCCAGTGCAGCAGAACCTGAGCATGCGCCCTCCCCAAGCTGCGTGGGCCGGCACTCCGAACTCGCACATGTGAAAGCACTCAGACTAGCACTCAAACAAGGCTGGCAGGCGGGGCCCAGAAAGCTGGGGCAGTGGAGGACTGGGCAGGGTCTAGAAAATTGGGAGGGGTCTGAAGAGCTGGTCTGGGTTTGGAGGGGGCTGGGCGAAGCCTAGAGAGGTGGGGGTGGGGGCTGGAGAACTGAGCAGGGTTTGGCCCACTGGGCAGGGCCTAGAGGGCTAGGAGGGGCCTGGTGTGCAGGGCCGAGTCTAAAGAGATGGACAGGGCTCAGAGAAATGGGTGTGGTCTGGAGGGTGGGTGGGGCCTGGGGAGCTGGGCAGGGCCTAGAGGATTTGGAGGGACCTGGTGTGCTGGATGGAGCCTAAAAATACAGAAAGCCCCACACCAGCAGAGTCTTTTCTGGGTCACAGACTTAGCAGTACCCCCACACCAGCCAGTCCTGCAGCTTTTCCGGGGAGCAAAGCCCATTTGAGTATCAGAATGTGCTTTTGCTTTTGACTTGGGAGACAAAAAGACCCAAGTGGCCGGGCAGAGGGATTCACCATATCCAGGACCGGCACAGGCAGGACCCACCACAGCAGAGCAATAGGCTCCTGGCGACCCAGGAGACCCAGAGCACGACCTGGGGCCTTGTGCCAGCCCAGGTGCTCTAAGAAATCCTACCTAGCCAGGCTACAGCCCCAGAAAGTGCCTGGGTGGGGCTGCTGGGGTGGGGGCAGGAGAGGGCGCCAGGGCTCAGTCCAGAGCAGTTCTAGGCTCTACTGGAATCCTCTTGGGAGTCAGCACCAGCCCAAGGCTGGAGCCCTGGAGGGCCTCTCTTGGCAGACCCCTCTAGAGATGACGTAGGCGGGGACAGGAGGCTGGCCAGGCCCGGGTAGAGAGGGCAGAAATCTGTCTACACTGGGCCAGGCTGGGGAGGGCTGATCGGCTGTCCGCACTCCTGACATTCAGGCCAAGCTTGTGCTGCCCTGCCTGGCCCGAGCATGCCAGCTGCACCGCACGCCTCCCACCCATCCTGTAACTCCATGGTTCAACAGGAACTGGGGCTGCTGGAGAAAGTCTGTAGATATGCCACAGTGTCTCCAGGGCAGAACATAGCTGGGTGACTTCCGGCCACAGCCAGTGCCCTGTGTTCAGGTGTCCCTCTCACCCCTTGTTTCTGTCTCCCCCTCCCCAACCCCCGTTCCCATCCTTATCCCCAGACACCCTTTCAGTCCTCAGGCCTGGACACAAGCCGGACCACACGACACCATGGGCTGGTGGACAGAGTGTATCGAGAGCGTGGCAGGCTAGGCTCCCCGCACCGGAGACCCCTGTCCGTGGACAAGCATGGGCGGCAGATATCCTTTTTCTGTGGAACGAGTGGAGGCAGGATCGTGTGCAGTTGCCCCGCAGGCCCAGAGGGTGGAGCTGCCCACACTGTTGGCTGTGGAGATGGAATCAGGACAATCCCGGGAGACTGCCTGCAGGAAGCCAGGCTGTCTGGACCACAGAGGACAGGGACACCCAGCGGGGCTGGCAAGGGAGTGATCAGCAATGCAGCCTTTGAGGATAGCAAGTTGGGGGCCACCCTGCAGCAAATGGGGGGCCACCCAGCAAAGGCAGCATGTACAGAGCCAGGTCTGGATGGATGAAAGGCTGGCTCCACACATGAAATAAAGTTATGGGTGGACACCTGCCAGGGTCCCCTCCTAACTCTGCTGTCCCCAGCCAGGTCCCCATCATGAGAGAAGTCTTGGGTTGCTCCTGTACAACCCAAGTTCTCAAAGATGGAGCTGCCTGCCCCCCTTCTCTCTTCTGAGCCCTTGGTGCGGAGAGCTGCCCTGCCAGCCTCGATTGAGGAGGGTCCATTGAACCTCACCTCCTGATGGGCCTTTGGGCCCCAGTTTGAGGCCCAGGCCTCCTCTTGGAAGATGTGGGAGGACTGTGCTGAGTGCTAGGTGGATGGGGCCGGGCCCGTAGGGAGCCACTGCACCGGGGGCTGCTCCCAGCCAGGCAGGAAGCCCCCCTCCCACCGGCCAGCAGCTGTCTGCAGGACAGGACTGAAGGCCTGTGCTTGTGCACCCGGCTTCCTGTTCCTAGGCCCAGCGCTTGTGTCTGTGCAGCGTGCTTGCCTGCGTGAGAGCAGAGCAGAGCCACAGGGTGGTTCCCTTAACGCTCGCACGCCGACAGCTGCCCCTACAGCGCCGTGTACCTCTCGCCGCCGGCGGACAGCAGCTGGAGGAGGTCAGTGTGGGTCGGGGCTGCTTAGACCTTCACCGTGGCTGTGCACGAAGATGCAGGCCACAGTCACTGAGACGACCAGGTGACCCTCCAGAAGGTCCTGAGTCAGCTCTCTGAAATACCAAGGGCTTCAGAATTCTGGCTCCCTCCTCCCTCCCTGCCAGCCACCTTCCCGCCTCTTCCCCTTCCTCTCTTTCCTCTTCCTCCTCTTCCTTCCTTCTGACCCTCCCTGTGCTTCTGTGCATTGTTATAGAGCTGGATAATAGTGTTGTATCTTGCAGTTAGAATTTTTATGTATTTTCTGTGAGGCGATAGCGTCTCACCCTGTCACCCAGACCGCCTGCTAACTCCCAGGGAGTTTGGATCAAGGGCTCCTCCTGCCTTGGCCTCCTTAGCAGCTGGGGCCAGAGAACTGCACACTGCCCAGCAGTCCTTGCTGGCTGAGCTGTGGCTCTGTGGTGAGCAGCCACCTGTTACACTCCAGAACCCTGACTTTATCTCCAGCATTGCAAAAAGATTCAACTGTGGAAAGTAGGATTTATTAATATTTACCAGGCATGGTGGTACATGCCTTTAATCCCAGCACTGGGAGGCAGAAGCAGACAGATCTCTGTGAGTTCGAGGCTGGCCTATTCTTATAGTTGTTGGCCAGCCCTGACTACATATATAAGTAAATAAATAAAATCATAAAGCAATATAAGCACTGTGCACACGGAGCATGCATCACATCCCACGTCCCACGTCACCCCGAGGCCACTCACCAGAGAATGCCAGGGTATCAGAGGGAGTTGGGCCTGAGGGTTTAGGTTCATGTGGGCTCCATCCTCATGCATTTCCCAGATAGATGCCCACACACAGCTGTGTCATCTTTAATAACATATTCTGATGTCTTCTTTTAAAATCTGAAGCAGAGATCTCAGGTAGCCCAGACTGCCCTCAAACTTCCAACATAGCAAAAGGTGACCTGGAACTCCTGACCATCGTGCCTCAGCCCCTGAGTGCTGTGATGGCAGGCATTGCCTGGTTTATGTGGGGCTGGGGCTGGAGCCTGAGGCCTGGTACATGCTAGACAAGTACCCTACCCACCAAGCTACAACCCCAGGTCCTTTTCTTTTTATTTAAATTTTTAATTTTTTTGTTTTATGTGTATGAGTGTATTGCCTGCATGCGCTGCACCTATGTAATGCAGTGCCTGCATAGGTCAGAAGAGGGTGTTGGATCTCCTGGAACTGGAGTTATGGATGGTTGTTAGCCTCCATGTGAGTGCTGGGAATCAAACCCACGTCCTCTGCAAGAGGACCCAGTGCTCTTAACCACTGAACAATTTCTCCAGCCCCAGGTCCTTTATTTTCATACAGTCTTGCTGTATCTATCCTTAGTTGGCCTGGGACTTGCTGTGTGCACCAGGCTAGCTTTGAACTCTCAGAATACGCCTGCCTCTGTCTTCTAAGTGTTTTGGGGTTAAAGGTGTGCGCCACCATGTCTGGATCCCATGCTTTTTGTTATGTTTATTCTTTGACCTGGAGGGTGGGGCACCTCCGTGGCATGCTGGTGGAGCGATGGGACGACCAGTAGGACTCAGTTCTCTCCTTCACTGTGTGGGTCCTTGCAGCTCAAACTCGGGTCAATAAGCTTGGTGGCAAGCGACGGTACCCTCTAAGCCATCTCATGGACCCAGTCTCTCTTTATGTGGTTTCTTACTGAGGTGTCCAAGCACATGTCAGACTCCTGGGTTAAGTAATGCTCCTCCAAAGCCTCCATTGTAGCTGAGACAAGACATGTGTGGCACCGTCCCCAGCTAACACAGTTAAATACCCACCAAACGGGCATCTCTCACACCTCAGGCCATGTCTAGTTGTCACAACTCATTGACTTGGGCTGTACCTAGAGTACTTGTGGCTCAGTTGGTAGAATGCTCACCCAGCATGTCCAAAGCCCTAGGCTCCATCCCTAATACCCCGTAAAACTAGGTAGAGGGGACTAGCTCATTTGTAAAAAGCTTGTTATACAAGCAGGAAGGTCTGAGTTCAGATCCCCAGAACCCACACACAGTCACACCAATAGCATAGTCTCCACTCCCAGCACTACCACAGCAGGACGGGCTGTGGAGAACAACCCCGGAAGGGTGCAGGCCAGGTAGCCTGATGCACACAGAAGTAAAGACAAACAGAGACTGTGACAAGGGAGGTCGTCCCGACCTCTGCGTGCATGCTGTGGTATGCACCCCTCCCCCAAGATAAAAGACAGTTAAACGGAACCACACAAAAACTGGAGACTGAGGCAGGAGGGTGAGTTCCAGGTTAGCCTGGGCTAAGCAGTTTGAGGCCAGCCTGAGCTGCGTGAGACTGTCTCAAGAAACAAAACAGCTTTATATCCTAAGCTGTTTTCATATCCGCTTTACTCATGGTAATCACACTGAGCACAGAGAAATCCCCTCACTGGCCTGGGGGCACACAGCTGGTAGAGTGGCCCACACAGGTGCAGTGTCTTGTGCAGGCCGAGACCCTGTCTGGTGTGGGTGGGTTGGGCCTGCCTCTTGGTCCCTGAGCATCATTGTCTCTCTGTCCCCAGGACCAACTCTGACTCCGCCCTGCATCAGAGCACAATGGCACCCACCCAGGCAGAGCCCTTCACAGGCGGCTCCCAGGATGTGCGTCAGAAGAGAGGTATGTACAGGAACTTGATCTCTCAGCCCCTGGGAAGTCAGCCCGTGTGAGGACCGACCTGCAGAGGAAGAGAAGACTCGGAATGGGGCAAAGGAAGGGTCTCAGGGAAGCTTTTGGAGGTGGGGCTACTTGGGTTGGGTTTTGAAGAATGCATAGGAATTTTCTAGGCAAAGATTGCCGGTGAAAATGCATGCAAGTTTGAGTTCTCAGTCTGGGGCGTGGCTGTGCAGGCTGTTCATGTGGTCACTGAAATTCAGGGGAAAGCAAACTCACACCCAGGAGGCTTATTAACCTGGGAGACAGTCCAGGATAGACTTCAACTTCAGGTACAGCTTGATCCAGGACTTCTTCCCTTGGGCCCATCCAGGTTACTGTGTGTAAGAAAGACGCTCCCCCCGACACCAGGTTTTGGGCCAAGTTTTCTTCCCTACTGGGCCACACTCACAGCCTTGGACTCCACGTGAGGGCTGGGCCTGGACACAGCTCTTCCAGATTTCCCACCAGCCCTCCTGAAGAGCAGAGCGCATGAGTCCTGAGTTCACAGGCACAGGCAGCTCATCCAGGGCCGGATCCTACCTGAGGCACCGATGCCGGCAGTCTCCACGCGACGGTTCCCAGTGAGCCTCTGCTGGTTGAAGGGCTATCCCTGCAACTCTCCCTGGCTGCCTGCTTAGGCACACGGCAAAGGCTGGAGGGCCTGTCTACAGAAAGGGACAGAGACATCCAGGCTCCAGAGTCAAGGCTGTTCTGAGACCCCCAGATTTCCCAACATGTCCACCCTAGGCAGAGCTCTTTGGGTGTGTGTGAGGCTTCATCCTCTGCTGGAAGGCAGGACCCAGGGGGATTCTGTGCACAGAATCTAGCCAGGCCTGGTGTGGGAGGGCACACCGTCTCTCCCTTGAGAAGGGCTGAGATGAAACAGGAGAGGGGAGTGTGGCTGTTGTCCTGGCCGCCTTGCGCCCTTCCTGCCTCCATGAAGTTCTTTCCCGTCTACCTTTGCTCATTACAGCCTAGAAGTTACAAGAGGGGAAATGAAGCTATCTGTAGCAAGAAAGTGGGGTGCAGTTAGCAGCAGAGTATTTGCTCACCATATATGGGGCCCCAGGTTCTGTTCCAACACTACAAAAACAAAACAAAACAAACAAACAAACAAACAAAACCAGGAAAATGAAGCCAGACACAGTGATGCATGCCCTCATCTGTGAGATCAAGGCCTCCCTGGTCTACATAGTGAGTTCCAGGCCAGCCAAGGCTACCTAGTGAGACCCTGCTCAAAAAAAACAAACAGAACTGGAGAGATGCCTCAGTGGTTAAGAGTACTGGCAGCTCTTGCAGAGGACCAGGGTTCGGCTCCCAACACCAACATGGCAGCTGACAATGATCTGTAGCTCCAGCTCCAGGGAATCCAGCGCCCTCTTCTGGCCTCCTCAGGCATTGCACACATGGTTGCACATATACACATGCAGGAAAAATGAACATACACATGAAAATAAACCAAAAATTTTAAAAAAGAAAAGGAAAAAAGGAAGAGAAAGAGCAAGGAGGAGAGGAAGGAAGGGAGAGGGGGAGAGGAAGGAAGACACATTCACAACGACTAAAAGAGGCTTTCAAGCATGGCTGGTTCCAGGCTATCAATTGATGTCTTTCCATCTCATCCCTCAGACCTAACTCCAGGCCCAGCCTAACCCTGTAAGTCCCACCCACTGGGCTGACACGGGGTCCTTGCTGTCCTTGCTGATTGCTCTCAAGCCCACCTTGTGGTTGAATTCTCAGGTGGCGTTATCCAAAGGGTGGGAACTTGTTCTCAGGGCTGGGATCCCAAGTCCAGCCCAGTCGCTGGCCGCCAGCTGTGTGAGGACCCCAGGGTGAGGGCCTCAGGAGAGCCACGAGTCACAGATGCCCAGCTCTTGGCAGCTCAGCCTCCAGGGCCCGGCCTGTCACGGGCAGGGACTTGCTGTGTCTTCTGGCTCCAGGCTCTGCCTGTGTATTTGTGTGTGTTTGGCTCCACACAGTTTCTCTTCGTGCAGGGTTTTCTTTTTAATGAAGCTTCAGTTAAACTCCAGAGTGTGCGGTTCGGACCATGCAGTCATGGCCCTGAGGTTGCAAGCTGCATGGGCACGCCTTTCCGACTGTCCCCTTTCCCCTCAGTCCTACTACTGACTGTCCCAGGAATGGAGGAGACTGCATCCGAGGCAGACAAGAGCCTCTCCAAGCAGGCATGGGACTCCAAGAAGGTAAGAGCAGCTGCAGGCCAACCTGCATTCCTCCTGCTCTTTAGAGTCTACACACATGGCCAGATGGCATGCTGGGGCTACTCCATCCTCCCCAAGTGGGGGCCCAGCTCAGCCGTACCCATGCCCAAACATTGACATTAACCTACTAAGGTGCCAAGAAGCCAGTCAAAGAATCAAAGTCCACGGCCGGCCAGGCTGGCACAGAGAAGCAGTGTGAATGGTCATCCTAGGCTGCAAGGGCACAGCCTGTGACCCAGCACTCAGGATCCTGGCTGAGGCCAGTGACTCAGAGCTTCAAGGCTGTAGACCAAGGTCTTGTTTCAAAATTAAAGGTAGGAGCTGGAGAGATGCTCAGCAGTTAAGAGCACTGGCTGCTCTTGCAGAGGACCCTGGTTTGGTTCCCAGCACCCATATGGCAGCTGACAACTGTCCGTAGTCAGGGGATCCGACACCCTCTTCTAATCTCCACAGGCACTGCATGACATGGGTGCAGTTACATGCAGGCAATACACTCATACACATAAGATAAAAATAGTAAAATATTAAAAAAAGAAAATAAATAAAAAAGAAAGCTGGGAGTGGGACTCAGGTAGAGCTACTGTCTAAAATCAACCCCTAGTGAGTGACTGGGCACATGGCTCAGAGGTAACATGCTTGCCTAATGCAAGCACCACTGTGAACTGTCTTAGAGGTCCAGTATCAGAAAGGTTTACACAGCAGGGCATCCCAGCTGGATGTCACAGCTGGATGTGATGGTGTTCCTAAAGAAAGCCATGATGTCTAGTAGGAGCCAGGTGTGCCGGCTCTCCGCTGTCATCCCTCGGGACACTGAGGCAGAAGGATCAAGCATTACAGCCAGCCTGGGCTACATGAAAACTTGCTTGAGAAAAAACAAAGGAAGGAACAGACAAATGACTAGTGTGCTCCTGAGGAAGAAGCGGATGTCATGGCATGTTTTTCGTGTAGAAATTTGTTAGGATCCCAGTGTCCATGGAATGCTTTTGTTTCTTTGTTGGGTGTATGCCTGCCAGTGTGCCAGAGCAGCACATGCATGGAGATCAGAGGTCAGCTTGCAGTGTTGGTTCTCTCCTCCCACATTGTGGGTCCTGGGACTCAAACTCAGGCCGTCATGCTTGGTGACACGCTCCCTCACCTGCTGAGCCATCTCATGGGCCCTGGACTACTTTTCGAATTTTCCTGAGCCTAGCAGGAATTCCATAACAAAACCAGTGTTTACTTTGAGCGTGAGCGAGGCCCTGGCCAAGTTCAAACCTGTTTTCCCAGTGTTCCTGCACGTGTCCAGTGTGTAGTCATTACCTGGCCACAGGTCAGGTATTTCTGCTCTGGTGGCCAGCCTCCTCTACATCACACTCTATCCTGCAGCTCTGGCCCCTAGAGGACCAGGGATTCAGATGGCTCCGTCTGCCCGCGAAATCAGAAAGCGTTTCTTCCCTCTGATCTCGGTGTCTCCCGCTCCACCCTGCAGAGGTTAGGCTGCCGGGCAGTGAGAGCTCCGGCCTCGGGAGGGAACAAGACTCCTCAGTATTGTGTTCTGGAGGCTCCTTGTGATCTTGTCACTGGATGGTGACAGACTTTTGACTCTCTAGTTCTCCTAGGCGGGGAGGACATTGTAGGCACTGTGAACCTGGCTCCCCACAGGGTACCGAAAGGTACTTTGGTTACTCTCCAGCGTGTCTCCTGTGACTGCAGTCCCCCCCCCCCAAGGGCAACCACAGGGTCTGGAGAGGGTATGAGGAGACCCTTCACAGCTCCTGGCTCTGCCCTGGGCTGCACACACGCCTTCCATACCGCATGACGGCTGCTCCTCCCACGGGGACGGGGTGGAGGAGTGGGAGAAAGGGAAAGACAGGGTGGGCACATGGAGGGCACACAACGTGGGCACGGGGGGGCCATGCAAATTACAGACATCTGCCTGTGTCTCTTTCAGACGGGTTCGAGGCCCAAGTCCTGTGAGGTCCCCGGAATCAGGTAGGTCTCAGCTTGGAACTCTTCCACACCCTCTGGTCTCCAAGGCTTCCCATCCCTAAGCCTGCACCTGCTGACAGAGGGACACTGAGCGGGCCACCAGTGGGCCAGGATGGCAGGGATGGCCCTGTCCCTGCGGGTGACTTCCCCACCTGGGGTCTCTTTTTGAGCATGGCAGCAGCTCGTTGAGGGGTGTCATTTTTATATCCACTGATCCCCGAAGTCCCCTCCTGCATCTACCACAGTCCCCTGGGGCAGTGTGACAGACCCGCCAGTCACTGGCCCCAGACTCACGTCCTCCCCCTGCACCACCTTTTTCAGCATCTTCCCATCTGCAGACCAGGAGAACACAACAGCCCTGATTCCCACCACCCACAACACAGGAGGATCCCTGCCTGACCTCACCAACATCCACTTCCCCTCCCCGCTCCCGACACCGCTGGATCCCGAGGAGCCCCCGTTCCCCGCGCTGAGCAGCTCAAGCAGCACCGGCAACCTGGCACACCTGGGCATCAGCGGCACAGGCCAGGGTAAGGCCATGTGCGGCCTCATTCCCAACACGCATCCAAGTGTGACTTCTCAGGGTGATGTCCAGGGGTGACACTCCAGGCCCCCTGCTAGGCACCCCAGGCTCTAGGCACAGCCTTTACCAAGACTCTGGGGTGGGAGGGTGTACAGTGGCTCTGTGAGTCGGCCGGTTGCATTCTCTAGTGGCTGTGACCCGCTTTCTCCTGTCTGTCTAGCACCCCCAGAAACTGACCTGGCTGTGCCTTCACCCTTCCTCCTGTCACCCCACTCCCCCTCCTGGGAATTTTATGGGCTCTGCCAGGTCCCACCCATGAGAGATGAGATACCCCCATTCTCTGATCCATCTCAAAGCCCTGACCTCATAGCTGCACCTGCTAACCCCAGGGCCTTTTCAAATGCTACCTGGATGCAGGCCCCACATGCCTGCCCACTCGCTACAGAGCTCTGCAGTTCAGCCAGCACCCTTCCCTGGTCTCCGGCCTCCCTTGAGCTGGGCCTGCATTACCCATAATCTGCTGTGACCTGGGAAACCCCATGAGCCTTTGTGGGTGTAGGTTGTGCGAACGGGCCGGGACAGGTAGGATAGTGTGTTGAGGGTGTGGCCAACAGGCTTCCCAGTGGGCTCCAACTTGAGTGTCAGTTCAGATCTGAAGTGAAAGGCCGCATAGGGGTCTGGGGATCAGGGCCCCAGACAGGCCTTTGGATCCAGTGCCTGGCCTAGAGGCATGACTGATAGTGGAAGTTGAGACCAGGGACCCCTAAATGCTAGTCATAGATGCCAGCGTGTCAGGAGAAGGGGAGGCCTGATGCACGAACATCCCAGGGCAGTTTGGGGGTTTGTTTTGTTTTGTTTTGTTTGCCTCCAGATCAGCATTTCATGTGTCCTCAGAGATGCTGATGATGAGCCAGGGCCCTGTGCTGAGCAGCCAGCCACCTCTCCAGCCCTTGCCCTGAGTTCTTAATTGAGCCAATGGGGTCAGAACTCAGAAGAGGAGGACCCTTGTCTGAGGACCCTGTTGGGTCCTGCACAGCCCAACTACCTGATCCAGGACACTAGGGAGGGTCCAGAAATGGAAGACTGAGATGAAAAGGAGCCCTGAACTCAGTGACCTCCCCCAAGCAGGCAGATGGGCAGCCTCAGCCCCACCCAGGGGCGGCTGTTTCCTAGCCTCTCTCCCACATCTCTCTACACCTTCCCTCCAGAGCCCCTCACCTGCAGCTGCACCTCCAGACCACCCAGTGTAAACACAGTAAAACAGCTTAAGTGGGGCTGTTGATGGGCAGGGTGGGCCCGACCTGGTCCCGGAGTAAGTGACGTGAGTGTGTGTGTGTGTGTGTGTGTGTGTGTGTGTGTGTGTGTGTCTGTGTGAACTGGTCACTCTCCTTCACAGATGTTTCATTTTCTAAGCATCTTTTAATCAATCTGAGCTTCCTGGCCCTGGCACACACAGAGATGGTCCCCACCCCCACCAGCAGCCCCTGGGAGGGAGAGGGGCCTAGAGACCATTGCCCAGGGTTCAGCCCTGGCTGCCCACCCCCCAGTAGCGCCAGAGGGTTGGCCTCAGTGTCTCTGCTGGCTCTGCTTCAAAGGCCCACCTGTCCTACCAGCAGGTCCCACATACCCGGGGCCACTGACTCCTGCTTAGTCTGCCCCGCCCCCACCCTCTCCCTCCCTGCCGCCCCCCCTGCAGCTCTGCCTCCCCGCCGCCCCCCCATCCCCCTCCCTCCCTCCCCGCCCCGCCCCCCGCAGCTCTGCCCCCCACCTCAGCTTCCCTTCCTGCTGGCTGCACTCCAAAGGTGACAGATTGGGCAGAGGGACCAGAAAGCAGGTACCCATGCAGCTGGCCTCTGGGTGTGCCTGCTGCTTAGTGGAGGGTCAGAAATGCCCTTGTGTGCGGAACCAGCTGGTGGCCTGCTTCCTGTGACCCACCATTGTGGGTGCCTACATTAGTTACTTTGAATACATGCTTAACAATCAAGCTGGGGACTGGAGAGATGGCTCAGTGGTTAAGAGCACTTGCTGCTCTTCTAGAGGACCTGAGTTTGGTTCCAAGAATACTTGTTGGGGAGCTCACAGCGGCCTGTAAGTCCAGCTCTAGGGGATCCAGCACCCTCTTCTGGCCTCCAAAGACACTGGCATGCACATACATCATGTAATTTAAAATATTTTCTTAATGAATGACAAGTTCCAGGCCAGCTGGGGCTACAGGGAGAGCCTGTCTCAAAACAAACAAACCAGAAAACACTCAGAACAAAGAAAACTGAAGCTGGCATGTCTCACACCTGTGAGCCCAGAACTCAGGAGGCTGAGGCAGGAGGATCAGAGCAAGGTCCAGGCCAGCCTGGGCTACATTGTGACACTCTCTCTCAGCGTGTGTTGTGGGTTTCAGTTCTACATGGCTCTCTGCCTCACTTCCAGTTTTTCTTTTAAATTATATTTGGGTCTTTTGGAGACAGGGTCTTAGTAGCCCAAGCTGACCTCAAACTCACTATGTAGTCAAGAATGAACTTGGACTTCTGATCCTCCTGCCTCCACCTCCTGGGTGTTGGGATGATAAGCATATGCCACTGTGTCTGGTATATTTGGTGCTGGGCTGGGGTTCCAACCTGGGACCTTGCTAGGCGAGTGCTCTACCAGCTGAGCTGTGAACACCCCCAGCTAAACTACGAGTGCACTACCCACTGGGTCCCACCCAAGGCCTCCATATCTGCTTCTTATATATTCCTAGCTCTGGCTTCTGGTTGTTGCTGGGCCCTGACATCTGCTCCTGACTTGGGCAGATGGCATTTCTTAGCCCCAGGAGATAGGGGAGGGAGCTGTCACTCAGACAAGGCAGCGACTTAGTGCCCTCCAAGTGATGCCTCCCAGACCCTCTGCCCAGGACTCTTGCTTCATAGCAGACCCTGGGCCCTGCCGCAGGGGCAGTGAATGGTGCCACCCCACCCCAGTGCTGGACGAGTGGGGCCAGCACTCTGGAAGTGCAGACACGGCTCACAAGCAGCTGCCTGGGAGCCATAGTCCCATCCTCGGTGGCTCAGGTGCCGGGCCTAGGTCTCTTGAGTGAGTCAGGCGGCCTCACCTGGCTTCACAGTGGGCCAAGCCGTTCCTGTCAGTGGCCTCACGAGGGCCTTGCTGTGAGCTTCCAAGAGCTGCTGGTACTGCCTCTGCGGCACCTGACAAGGAAGCAGTCTCAGCGTACATGGGGCTCAAGTCAGACTTCCAGGACTCCCCTGTCAGCAAGGGGCCTGGTGCCCAGGGAAGCGCCCCCAAGGGCACCCATCACCAGCATTCAGGAATTTAGCCCTGGGGCAGGTCGGGTGAGCGGAGGCAGCAGGACTTGCAGGTATGGGCCTGTGGCTCAGGGGCAGGGCTGGGGCAGGGTGAAGGAATCTATTTTCAGTTCAGGCAGCTTGGGAGGGGGGTGCTGTCAGCTCGTGGGTGCCAAAGAAGGATGTGGATGCAGGTCACTGGGTGGGAAGAGAAGCCCTGATGGGAAGGGACATGTTTAGGTAGGGAGAGTGGGAGGCTATGAGGTTGCTGAAACCTGGGCCTCCTATAGGATGGAGTTGCCTGAAGCTAACAAAGGGGGGCCGGGAGAGCTAGGGCTGTGGTAGCACATACCTGAGATCCCAGCACCTTGGAAACTAGGACAGGAGACTTGCCCTGAATTTAAGGCCAGCCTGAGCTACCTAGTGAGGCCCAGGCTAGCCCTGTCTCAAAGTATAATAATCAGATGGATGGAGACATAGCTCGGTTGGTAGTGTTTGTAGCTCAGTACATTGAGTGCCTACCTAGCATGCATGAAGCTCTGGGTTCCATCACCAGCACAGCATAAATAAACATGGTTCCCACCTGTCATCCCAGGCAGGTGACTCAAGAGCTTGAGGCCAGCCTGGGTTATGTGAAATACTGTCTCAAAAGAATAAAATCAGGTGGGTCTGGAGAGAGGGCTCAGTGGTTAAGAACACTGCTCTTGCAGAGGACCCGGGTTCAATTCCCAGACCCCACATGGTGGCTAACAACTATCCATAGCTTCAGTTCCAGGGCTTCTACGCCTTCTGACCTCTAAGGGCATTGCACCACACGGGTACACCCACCTGCATGCAGGCAGTACACTCACTCACATAAAAAAACAAAGTATTTTTTAAAAAGAATAAATCAGGGGCTAAAGAGATGACTCAGACGTGAAGAGCACGTCTTGCAGAGGACCTGGGTTTGGTTCCCAGCACCCACTTGGTAGCTAACAGCCGTCTGTAGTTCCAGTGCCAGGGGATCCACCGTCCTCCTCTGGCGTCCATGGGCATTGCACCCATCTGTGCCCCTGTCACCAATTTGTTGGGTCTCATGACCTGGTGTGTCAACCATACCCACAACTACCAGCACCTTCAGAAATTCCCAAGACAGAGTCTGATTGGTTACACAGGGGCCAATCACATGCTCTGCCTGTGGGGCAGTTCCGATTGACTTGGCCTGTGGAGCAAGCCCCTCCTGGAGGACCAGTGAGATCAGCCAGAAAGCAGCCATGCAGAGCTACAAGTGGGGCCAGGAGGAAGGCCATCGGGGATTTGACCGTGGGCAGTGCTCGCTGGCTTTCTGTGCAAGGGGCCACCTGTCCTTAGCACCCTTCTTTTGTAGGTATGAACACCCCTGGCTCCTCTCCGCAGCACCGGCCAACCGTCGTCAGTCCCCTGTCCCTCAGCACAGAGGCCAGGCGGCAGCAGGCCCAGCAGATGTCACCTACCCTCTCCCCGCTGTCACCCATCACTCAGGTGTGAGGGCAAGGGGGCGGGAAGGCACAGGGAAATCCAGCAGCTCTGTCCCTCCCCATGGCCTGCGGGATTTGGAGAGTGGACTTGTTTTTACTTCTTAACAAATGTTCAGGCAGAAACTGCACAAATTAGTGCTTTTTTTAAAGATAGTATTTTGGGGTCTTTTTGAGACAAGGCTCATGCAGTCCAGGGTGCCATCCAACTCATTGTGTAGCTCAGGATGGCCTTGAAAACCCTGATCCTTTCAGGGCGACAGGTGTGTGCCACCACATCTGAGTCTATTTATTTTTGAAGCCCTATTAAAGAATTTTGTGGTTTTTGTAGCCATCGGGGCCGGTCTGCCTCGGGGCGCGGCTCCTGCCCCTGCTGGCTGCCCTGCCCTCTGACCTCCCCTCCGCAGGCCGTGGCTATGGACGCGCTGTCCCTGGACCAGCAGTTGCCCTACGCCTTCTTCACCCAGGCCGGCTCCCAACAGCCTCCGCCACAGCCCCAGCCGCCGCCGCCTCCGCCTGGGTCCCAGCAGCAGCAGCCGCCCCCCCAGGTGTCCGTGGGGCTCCCCCCAGGTGGCCCGCTGCTGCCCAGCGCCAGCCTGACTCGGGGGCCAGCGGTCACGGTACCGTCCTCTCTCCCCCAGTCCCCCCCAGAGAACCCAGGCCAGCCACCCATGGGGATTGATGTTGCCTCGGTAAGCCTGAGCCAGGGTCCCCAGGCACTGGCCGGGGGGGCTGGGGAAGAGGAGCCCCAGGTGGCAAGGGGCCAACACCAGCCAAACAGAAAATAATAGAAGTTGCCACCCCTTGGCTGGCACTCGTGGGGTTACTACTTAGACCGTTTGCGCTGAGACCATTGTACATGCATAGCTGGGGAAGCTGAAGCCCACCAGAACGACTCTGTACCTCTTGACTGAAGTCGGCATCTGCAGTGCCAGCCGGGTGCTGTCGGGGCAGCGACTTCCTGAAGTCCAGGGGACGGCTGCACTGAGGTGCAGGAGCAGAGCTGGGCCCCGCACGACCCGGGCCAGAGCCAGGTTGAGGGCCACAGTGCTGGGTGGTCTTAAGCCCTGTACCCCCATGCCTTGCCGGGTGTGGGGGTTCCCAGCTGTATTAGGCCATATGGACGGAACTCGTCTGGAGACACTGAGCCTTCCCCATTGGCCTCCTGGTCCATCCCAGGCTGCTGACCTAGGCAGGTGACACAGCAGATAAGAAACAGCACTGCCGAGTGGCCCTGGCTCCCCGGAGGGCAGATGCAAGTGCTGGTGCATGGATTTGGGGCACACGGCCCTCAAGCCAAAAGCAGAGACTGAGCACAGCCTGTGGGCAAGGCTGACCAGAGTAGGGTGTGCGTTTAAGCCTTACTCCACAACAGCCCTGTTCCCAAGGACTCTGGTCCCTGGCAGTGCCTAGAGCAGGCAAGGTGATGGCCGCTTCTCAGATGTCTCTGGTGCTATGGCCTGGGCAGGTTTGTCCAAGAGAAGCAAGGCTGTGCTAAGCACTTGCTGCAGTGTCCCCTCCACTCCAAGATGGCTCAGAATATTGCTGCTCAGTGTTAACGCAGGGGTCCTGCCAGGACTCACAGCCACGGGGCGTTAGGGCAGAAGGCTAACCCCACCCACCCATCCCGGCCTGTCCCTGCTCCTTGTACAGTGTGTATGGAGGCGTAGATGGGCATGTGGTGCCTGTGCTACACTATGTGGGTGTGCCGTCACATGGGTGAGAACACGTGTGAATGAGTGTGGGGACACAGCTGCATACATGTAGGTCTGGATGTGTGTGCACGTGTGTATATGTTCACATAAGTAATGTATACCTATCTTGGGTTGTACACTTGCAGGTCTAGTGGGTGGTGTGACTTCATTGGTGTAGGCAAGTGAATTGTGTGTGCATGGGTGGTGTGTTTGTGCACCCGTGTTCTTGGATGGGTTGTAGGGGAGGATACTTCTGCACATGTCCATGGGTAGAGTGTGTGGGGGCAGGTGTGTGAATGAGGGGTATTCATGTGTGTTCTTGTAGTGTGTGGCTGAGGAGTGTACATCAGTGTTCCTGGGTCGTGTATGTGGTATGTGTGGATGGAGGTGTGAGCATGTGTGTCAGGGTGTGTGTACCCAATGTTTAGGTCACTGTGCCCTCTACTGCTGACTTTGAACAGACTCAGGGCTGAGCATCGGACACTGGCCCCAGGAGCCCCCACCTAGACTCTGAGCTAGGCCTCCCTGCACCCCCTTGGAAGTCAGTGTGCAGGCTAGACACTTGAGGCCTTTGGGAATCTCAGGACCTGTCATGGAGGCATCAGCCTGGCACAGGAGCCAACCATGCTCTAACCTATCTGTCCTCACAGGCATCGGCTCTGCAGTACCGCTCGAGTGCCGGGTCACCCGCCAACCAGTCTCCCACCTCTCCAGTCTCCAATCAAGGCTTCTCCCCAGGCAGCTCCCCACAAGTAAGGGCTGGCCCCAGCCTGGCCCCGCCTGGCTCGTCCCCTTGTTCTCCATGTCGCACCTGTGCCTCACCTGTCCATGCCATCCATCCTCTTCATCACCTGTCAGGTGGGCTGCACAGTCGAGGGGGTTGGACGTGGGCTGCCTCGGTAGCTCTGCCAGGGCTCCAGAGTTAGTCACATCAGTGCCGGCTAACCTTGTGACTCAGACCCCCTGAGGGTCCTCAGGCCATCAGAATGCATGTACCTGGTATTAAGGGCACCATGTTTGGGACACAACTGTGGTTGCTGGCCAGCCCGTGGTGCCTGCCTTGCCTCCCCTGCGCTGGGCACCAGGCAGGTACCGCCTTGCCCGGTAGACCGGGTTTTGTCTCTTTTGTGTTGTGTTATGTTTTGCTTTGCTTTGCTTTGTTTGAAACAGAGTCTAATGTAGCCCAAGCTGTCCTCTAACTCACTGTGTAGCCCAGGTTGGCCTTGAACTCTGAATCCTCCCACCTCCGTCTGAGTGCTGGGATCACAGTCATGTGCCAACACACCCAGCCAGACCCAGTTTTTCTGCCAACCTGTTGCAGTGGATCCCAGGATCTCAGATGCCCACATCAGGCCCACTTCTGAACCCTTCCTTGACCCCATTCTGCCTGAGGAAGCTTCCAGCTGCTTCTCCTACAGCCTGGCTCTACTTATGCTGTCTGCACTTAGTTCAGGAGTGGAGGTGTGGCCTCTATCTCCTCGGACTCCCTGTCCCATCCAAAACTTCTAGAAGCCATTGCAGTGCCCAGGCCCTGGAGGCCTCTCATCTCTGGTGGGGTCAGGAGAAGGTTGTAGCATCCCAGGCTAGAGCCAGCAGAAGCATCCCACAGGAACGTCAGGCTGCATTGCCCCCGGGGACAAAGATGGGGATGTGAGGTCATGTGGTGGCCCATCTACCCTCATCACCCCGAGTCCTGCTTGCCGTCCCTCTTGGGTGACTGCGAGGCTCATCTGGTGTCAGCATCTCTCAGTCCACCAACCCTTGAGCTCTTGGGTTCCAGTGACACTGGGATGGGGCAGGTAATCAAGACAGGGTAGGAGGGCAAAGACCATGGCACCCTTGTCTGGAGAGTTAGTGGAAAGTGCTTTGCTCCCAAATGGAAAGCAGGTCTAGCCCTGGCACAGAGCCCACCTCTGTGTGTCTGGTGTCTGTTATGTGCTGATGTGGAAAGCAGGTGGCTCACAGTGGTAAGGACAGGACCCTGGGGTATTCAGCCCCAGGAAACTAGCCATAAGGTTCCCTGAGGACACAAAGGTGCCTGCAGGAGGCCACACCTGGCTTCCTGCTGGATTTCTTTGGGCCCCGCACCTTCACTCTGATGACTTGCCTCTGCACCCGCACCAGGCCCTGGGCCTCAGCTGGAATTCAGGTGCTATCAGAGTTGCTTACTTTGTGGGCTTTGGCCCACTAGACACCTGCTTCTCTTGAGTCCAAAGCCATGACAACAGGCTCAGCCATCTTAGAAGACCAGTCCCCCTCAGCACCCCAAAATAGGTTATCCTCACCCTGGAATGAGACCTTCAGCTGCTAGAGAGGCTGTGGGGTATCAGGGCGATGCGAGGGCTCTAATTAAGTGGGGTTTTCCCCTCTCTGGAACCAAGCCATGAGGTCATTCTAGGTGAAGCTCAGATGGGTGCTGAGAGGAGGCCCCAGGGTGCTGGGCCCACCGTGGTCTCCCAAACGCGCCTGCGCCACTGCACTTCCCAGGGGCGTCTGCGGTCTGGGGGCTCCCTCTAGCCCTTGTCCCACAGAGGGGGAGCGAGTCCTCACTCTCATTCATCCTTTGGGCCTCTGGTTGCCAGAAGTTCTGTGTGGAACTACCCAGGTGCTTTGGCTGTGAACTTCGCTGTACTCACAGCCATCTATGTCCCAGCCAGGCTAACCCCTGCCCCTGGTCCCTGTGTCCTTGCGGTAGACTGCCAGAGTTCCCTTCTAGTCCTCCCATGGCCCCTTGTCCCCTGCTTCTGAGAGCCCAGCTGGCCTTGGCTAATAGACTGGAGTGTAATGGGGACTTGCCCAGGGTCTCACAAGCAGGGAGTCCCAGGTGGGGACCTGTCCCAGACTGTCCTGTGATTGCTCAGCTGATGGCCAGTCCTGTGCATCATGCTGTCAAGAGCATGTGGGGTCTTTCCCTGTCTCCGAAATACACATTCTGTCCCAAGCACAACAACTGCAGGCCTCCATGTGGCCTGGCTCTCAAGCTCTGGGGTTAGCAGCAGTCCCCGCCTTCCCTGTGAAGAAAGTGCAGTTCCCGCACCAAAGCTCCAGGGAAGGAGGCTGCACTTTGGGGAACATCAAAGGCCCCTTGGGATTGGGGCCCCCGTGGGAAAAAAGAGTTACCCCAGGATCAGGCACCCACCCTAAAAGCCCCAAGATAAATGTCAGTGACCTTCCGCACCCTCTGGGAGGCTTCAGGGGTCTCAATCCTATGCAGCCGGGAGGCAGTGGTTTCCTGAGCCCCTCCGCAGCCCTGCCGGGCCCCTGGCTGCGACCACAGTGGGCCTCTCTTCTGTCCGCAGCACACTTCCACCCTGGGCAGCGTGTTTGGGGACGCGTACTATGAGCAGCAGATGACAGCCAGGCAGGCTAACGCTCTGTCCCACCAGGTGAGCGAGTGCCTGGACCACCGGCTGGTACCATAGCAGGTGCTTGCCAGGACCCAGGCCTCGCAGGGACCCATGGGCCTTCCCTGCCTTTGCTACTCCGGCCCGTCCTGCTGTCTGTTGGGCTGTAGAAGCCGAGGCCCCAGCAAGGATGACTTGAACGCACCTCCCTTGACCTCTGCAGCCCACAGAATGGAGTTTGAGGGCATGGGGTGGTGGGATGGCAGGCCTTGAGCACCAGGCAGGGGCAGGGTGGGCTGCAGGGGTCTGCCTTGGCTTTGTGTGGACTCGGCCGGGGGGCTCTGGGGGTGGCCTCGAGCTGGTCACTTGCTCATCCATCCCCCATCATTCATCCACCATCCAGCCCCCCATTGGTGGGGGGAGCTGAGGGGCCCCAACCACAGCCAGGGTTGCTCAGTGGACCTCACAGCCGCGTCTGCTCCCTTCACAGCTGGAACAGTTCAACATGATGGAAAATGCCATCAGCTCCAGCAGCCTGTATGGCTCGGGCTCCGCCCTCAGCTACTCTCAGGCAGCCATGATGGGCCTCAGTGGAAGCCACAGTGGCCTGCAGGACCCACAGCAATTGGGCTATGCCGGCCACGGGGGCATCCCCAACATCATTCTCACAGGTAAGGCCAGTGGGCACAGTGGCCCAGGGGCTGTGGGTAGTGTCCGCAGCCTGAAGGGGTGAGGGAGTGACTGGGCTGAGGCTGGATTCCTGTGCCGGATGGCCAAAGAGAGCAGGAATGCCCCTGTGCCTTTGTGCCTTACTGGGAGCTTAGTGTGGATTACTTACCCCCAATCTCTTCACACTCAGTTCTCTGTCTGTCCGTCCCCTCGCCATGTCTTCACATTGGACTCTGCCACCCACAGCTGTGTCCTCATGCTGGACTCTAGTCTCCGTCCCCTCATATGCTCATACCAGACCAGGGCAACTCACCTGTATACCAGAGGCCGTCCACCTCCCTCTGTTTAGGGCCAAGCTGGTCACTCTGCAATACATGGGCCTCTCTGTCATTGGCTGGCAAAGCCCTGCACCTGCACACCTGAAAGTGACAAGCCTTTGTGTCCACACTGCAGTGACCAAGGCTCACACCACCTAGCCCGGAGGTGGCCGTTGCAATGCCCGCCCGCCTCGGGCCCCCAGAGCCGCCTCTCTTCCTTATAAGCCCTGATGAAAGAAATTCTTTTCATATAGAAGGGCTGTTGGGGACAGTGTCAGCCCTCCTGTGGAACCCACATGCCCAGGGTCAAGGCTCTTTCCTCTGGACCCACCGTGGTTTGCAAGGCCTGGACTCTGTGTATAAATCCTGTGCCTCTGATCATCCCAAAATCCCAGAGAGAAAAAGGCCTTTAGATCCATTTCCAGGTGTGAAAACAGGCCAGGAACCTCAGCAAACAGTAGTGGAGGGAGTTGGGTCCCTGCAGTGAGTGCCCCACCCCAGCCACACCTTCTGTGCACCTTAGACCTTGAGTCAGGAGTGGTGGGTCCCCAAAGGTCACACTGACATATCACCAACAGAGGGCCACCTTGCAGGTATCCAGACTCAGGCTGGGCTCTGAGGTGTGGTTGGGTTTTGCTGTGGAGGCGGCAGGACAGTGTCTCTTGCCTCTACTCACGGACACCAGTGCCACCCATATGTTCTAACGTCATCCCCAAAGGGCAATCCCCAGCCTGCGCCCTGGTGACTGGTGGTTCAGCTGTGCTATTTGTCCCCACCCTGCAGTGACAGGAGAGTCCCCCCCTAGCCTCTCTAAAGAACTGACCAGCACCCTGGCAGGGGTCAGCGACGTCAGCTTTGACTCCGACCACCAGTTCCCTCTGGATGAACTGAAGATTGACCCCCTGACCCTGGACGGACTTCACATGCTGAATGACCCCGACATGGTCCTCACTGATGCGGCCACCGAGGACACCTTCCGGATGGATCGCCTGTAAGAAGTCGTGCCTACTACCTGCCGCTGGTCAGTGGTCCCCAATGGCACCTCCCCAGGTCTGGGGATGACAGTGCTCCATCCTCCTTGCCAACGGCCAAGCTTGTGATTCTAAGCTTGCAATGCGGCCCAGCACACCCCCCTCCCGCCAGCCGCCACTCGGTTCACCTCCTGCGATGCCTGGAGCGAGGCTGCTGCCTGTCAGGCCATCTACCCGACCGTCCGTCCATCCATCCACCTTGGGTGAGGCTGGTCTCAGAGGCATGAATGCCCTGCCCTCGTGGATCCTCCCCGAATTCACTCCCTCGCCCTCACCTGAGACTTGAGACCTCATTTCTGGTCCCCTCCAAGATGCCCAAAGTGTCACTCACTCTGGATGTGGCACGCTGGGCAGGCTGGGGTGTGGGCATGGGAGTGCCGTGGGGGCTGAGGTGCGCCATCCGTCGACTGTTCCCAGCTGTCACTGCCTTCCTTTGTCCCGGTCCCTCTCCTCCGCCATCCCCACCCTGGTCAGGTCACGCATGCCCACCATGCCAGGGGGAAGGTACCAGAGCAAAGGGCCAACCCAGAGAAAAATAAACACTATTTGGACAGCTGTCTTTTATATTCCTGAGCGCGCTCAAAGCGCATCAATAGACCCATGGCCCCGTGAGTGTGAACAGAGCCCACCTTAGCAGCTGGCGCCTCCACCTTGACCCTCTCCTGGCCTGTGCTCGCTCACTGCCAGCACTGTGATGCAGGGCGATGGGAGGTCTCGGGCCACCACCTGTCTTTGCCCCCCCTTAGCCCTGAGGTCGCTGGTACTGTTACGCAAGGTCTGGGACTCAGGAGGCGGCCGCCCAGGTGTTTGCTTCCCCTCAGTTCACATTAGCATTTTGGTGGCTGATGCCTCAGCCTCTTGCCTGACAGCATGTGTTAACCCTGGACCTGCCTTGACTTGTTTTCTTTTTTTAAGCTAACTGGAACCATAACCTGAAGCCCTGGCAAGCCAGGCTGTGCACCCAGACTTGGTCTCATCCCCTTCGTCACAGCTCCAAAGTGCTGGTGGGCCAGGTTGGGGATTGGACACAAGGCCCTAGCGGCTGTGCATATCTGTGTTAGAACCACAGAACAGACTCTGGCAACAAGCCTTGACTTTCTTTGGGGGGTCTCCAGACATCCCAATTCCCTTTGAGCATCCCCTAAATGCCAGCCAGGCCTTGGAGCAGGTGACAGGTGACTGCTGGGGCCTCTCCATGCTGAAGCTCCCTGTCATGGAGGACAGGGCCTGGCTTGGTTTTTGTGGGCCTCTTCTGTCAGAAGCTCTGGCCCCGCCCACCCCAGGTTGTACCTTGATGCCGTGCTGTCGTGCGCCTCTGCCCGCTGGGCTGGCACCCTCTGCTTCATGTTACCTGCCACGCTAGGCTGTGAGGAACCTCCTTCATGGGGAGCTGGTTCTGATCCCAGCACCCTGCCTGTCTCTTCCAAGCCACCTGGTGGCTGCTTGCATGAGAAAGCTCCATCATTATGCACAGAGTCCCACACTCTGCACCTGGAGACACAGCATCCATCCGTCAGGTTCACCTGTCCAAGTCTCCATTTCTGTTACAGTGGTGGAGGAAATAGTGGGGACTTTTATTATTATTATTATTATTATTATTATTATTATTATTATTAAGGGAAGACATGTAGCAGGGCGCGGTGGCACAGGCCTGTCATCCCAGTACTCTGGAGGTGAAGGCAGGAGGAGTAGGAAGTCACGGCCAGCCTGGGCTACATGAGACCTTGTCTCATAAAAGTCCCAGTAGAAAGGTGTTTGGGAGGCTCTGATTTCATTAGAGTTGGTTGTAGAACTTTGAACCAACAGCCTTAATAAAACGGCATTCCTGAATGCAATTTTCAAATAATTGCATTTGGACCAGGAAGGAGCCTCGTGACCCCTTTTTTATCCATCCAGCCGCTAGAGGCACCTGTGCTCTTCCAAGTCCTATGTGTAGTTGGGAAGAGGGACATGGCCAGATGACCCTCCCAAGCTGTGGCCCAGTTTCCAGCAGGCCACAGCCAGGAACACAGATGTGACAGTGTATTACTGTGACTCAAGTTTGTTTTCAAGTTCTCTGATAAGAACATGCTGTGGCTCCCAGGGCAGGCAAGGGGACCTGGCTAGTCCCCAAGACCTGCGCCCAGAGTTGAGGCGTCTGCTCTAGAAGGATTTACCCCTCCGGTCCTGGCCAGGCATCACAGGGTCTAGAGCAGGGGGATTTCTGGGGAGGGTTCTTTCTGATTGCTAGATTTTTCTTCGGTTTGCCAAGACTTCCCAAAGGGACGGCTCAAGGCCTTGGGCCCTCAGCTGGTGACAGGAACATACTGTGATGTCCCTGGAGCTGCACCAGGAACAGCTGCCCCGAAGTGTGTACATAGACCTCGACCCATGTCCATGTTTGCTTGAGATAGGCCAGGACTCTCAGCCCTCGAGGGGTCAGAGGCTTGAGTCAGACTAGGCCTTTATCCTTCCGCCCCACCAGTGTGCCACCCCCTCAGCTGCGTGGCTGTCTGCTCCTTCTTCCCAGGACAGAGGCAAGGCAGACACTCTTGATGACACTATGCGCTGGCTGCCTCGGTTTACCTTCCACTGGGGCAGTGGTTTCTTCCCTACAGTGTCCCCAGGCTGTGCATGGAGCTGGGATAGCCCCTCTCTGTGCTCTGAGAGAACTGCCTCGTCCCCCAACCCTGGGCCCCGTTTGACGTCCTGTCCTGACCTCTCCAACAGCTGCTCTGTGCCCGGGTGAAGGGTTCTGCAACCCACTGGGCATTTGGCTGAGCACTCTTACACAGGGGACCCCCTAGTGAAGCCTGTGTGTCACCATGCCGTGTAATGCCCCAGTGGGCCTGGGCATTGTCAGTGCCCAGGCATGCAGGTCAAAAGCTGGCCAAAGGTGTGGAAGAGCCCGTTGGGCTTGGCCAGTGGGGCAGCCATCCTGTGTCAATGTCCATCCCTCAAGGACAGACTGGTGGCCCCTCTGTCCTCGTCACAGCATCACCTGGATTCTGAATTTTCTGTATTTCCAAAGAAAGCTGGAGGGATTGAGGTCCGACAGAGCTATTGAGCACAGGCCATGCAGGCCCTTGTCAGGGAGTCAGGTCAGCAGTACAGTGTGTCCCTGGGTGTGGTCCTGGTCCTAGAGGTCTCCAGTGAGGGCGTGGCAGTGCAGAGCCTCCCAGTGCTCCTGAGTGCCAAGGGGACGTGGTCCCTTAGGGAGTCCAAGGCCCATGCAGAGTGTTAGAGAACAAGGTCCTTTTTATACCCTGTTCCCTTCGGCCCCTGGGGCCCCAGCTTCTTGCAGGGATCTCCTGGCAGGTGACTTGGGGACACTGGCCATTCCTGTCTCAGGCAGAGGTCAGGCATGGCCTCAGTGTGGCAAATGTCACCCTGTTGATCATAGCCACCATCCTGTCCTCCCCATCAAGAAAGGAAAGGGAGTGACTTGCACCCCCGAGCGTGGATGCTGGGTACTCCCAAGGGCGTGGGGTCATCTGAGTCTCGTTTCCTTCCTGTCACTCAACCCTGCTGGCCGGGTTCAGGGACCCAGCACCCCAGGCAGGGTGGGGACAGCCGTAGGCCCCCAGATGGCACCAGGTGCATCTCCTGCCCTCAGCTCTCCTCTCCCAGAGCCGGGGGCTCACCCATGAGTTGGGGTGAAGTGTTGCTCCACCTCCTGGGGCTCAGCCTAGTCCAGCCAGCCAGCCAAGCACTTCTCACCACGGAGGGGAGGGGACGTGGGACAGAGCTGTGGCCACCACGCACTGGAGGCTGGCTCTGGTGTTCAGGCCCTCACCCCTTCCCCAGTAGGAAACCGTCCCCCACGGGCTGGGTGGCCCCATTGATATATGCAAACGCCTGGCCCACATCTCCCTTCCCGTGCCCAGGCTGGCTCTGCCCCCAGCATGTGCACTCCGCTGCTGCGGACGGGCACCGCGGCAGGCAGGGGTCGGGCAGCTCAGGGCACGCGCAGCTACCCACCCCACCCTCTGGCACAGACGCTTCTTTGTATTTTTGCGTCCTTTGTAATGAAATGTAATTTAAAAAAAACAAACAAACAATGTTTTTGTCCCAGACTCTTCTTTTCCTATAGCCCTCACCTGGGAAGCCTAGTGTTCCCACGAATGGCCCCGACCCATCTCCAGCCAGCCTAGCATGGAATTCTTCATTAGACCAAGCCCTAGAATATTCCAGTGGTGCAATCCCAGCACATCTATAGAAGGTACCACATGACTGTATCTAAATGACAAGGAAACCAACCTAGGCACCTCCCCCAGAACCCATCAACACACCCTCTGCAGCTGAGAACAGAGCCGTCCAATCCCCCACACACATTCTTTATTTGCCTCTCTGACTCCTCTCCAAGTCGGCCACCCCTCCAGGTGGGATGCCAGGCATCCCAGACACCCATGGCTCAGGCCACCGTGGTCCCTCAGGCATCGGGACCCCACCGGGTCCCTAGGCCCTCCGAAGTCGGTGGCTCTCGTAGTCCTCAGGGATTGTGTCTGCAAAGAGAGGTGGCGGGTAAGAGTGTCTTCAGGGCCTCTAGGGCCCCACTTTCTGGCCCCCAGCTCACCATTGCATCGGTAGCGCAGGTTAGCCCAGATGATATTCTCCTGAGAGAAGCAGAAGACGCCCAGGCGGCCACCACGCATGGTTGTGTCCAACACCACGTTGCTGTCAGCCACCAGCTCAGGACCCTCGTAGAACCGCACCCTGCAAGCAGGACCCAGCAAGGTGGTGTCCCCATCCATGGTCCTCCTCCATCCCTCATCACATTTAAGACATGCAGACGGGCATTGGAGCAGTGGGTGCCCCTGGTCCTGGCCTCAGTTTCCCTCCAAAAGAATGGGTGTCAAATACCATGCACATGGAAGGTGCTGGCTTCCTGGCAGACTGAATAGGGACCATCTACCGAGAGGCTATGGATCGTAAACAGACCATGAGCCCCGTGTCCCAGCCCAGTCCCTCAGCAGCAGGGTGGTGCGCACCTGATGTAACCCACTTGGGGCCGGTGCTGCAGAAACCAGCGGTACGATGTCTTATCCTTCCAGCCCACATTTCGGGGGTCTTTCCACAGCAGCCGCACCTGGGATGCTGTGTCACCCGTGTGCCACAGTGCGTTTCGGAGCTGCTCCCCGGGGCCCGTGGAGGACTTCACAGCCTGCCACCATCCAGGGGAAAATGGGTCAAAGGTCTCACAGGGTACCGCAGCCCCCGAGACCCTGCCTGGCAGGGCAGACAAGGCGCTGTGAATGGCAGGAATGAGGGTGCGGGTCTGGGTGGGGAGGGCACCGAATTGGTGCTCTTAGGTGAACTACAAGTGGGCAGTGGTGGTCTGAATGCTCATGGAGGAATCGTGGATCCATGGACGTGGGAGTCTGAGGGGATTGTGGGGAGCTGTAGGCACCAGTGTCCTGCAGGATGGAGGTCCTGCTGGGATAAATGGGCTTAGAAACTCAGTGCTGGTCTCCACAGCCAGCTTGTCCTGGGGGTCCCTACTCTCACATCTGGGGTGGGAATTACCAGCAGGCTGCCACGCCCGCCAGGCATTTACTGGGGTTCTGGGGATCTGAATTCCAGTCCTCATGCTTGTGCTACAAGTGCGTTAACCACTAAATTTGGGGGCATGTGGCAGGAGGCCTGGAGCCTGGGGCATAAGGGTGACAGCTCTGAGGTCTGTGGGACATGCTGGAGGGCTGTGACTCAATGGTGAGGAAGTGTCATGTGTGGCGGGTACAGTCGCCAGGCCAGCACAGGCTCTGCACCTTGAGCTGGATACCCGGCTCAGCCACAGCTCGGAAGGGGTTGGCCTGCCAGTATGTCTGTTCCATCTGCTTCCACATCACCACATAGAAACTGGAGCTGTCTTGGTAGCCGAAGATAAAGCCTGCATAGTCATCATCCGTGGCGGTGTTCACGTGGAATGTGCCCTCAAAGTCTACACCATTGAAGGCTGTGTAACCTGTGGAAGGGGTGAAAGGAAAATGGGCCTTCCAAGCCAGATCCCATCACTCCAGGACTAGACCACACCCATCCAGAGTCGGTCAACCCCATGAGAGCCAGGTCCAGCCCCTGGGGTACATTCCTGTTGAACCACCCAGCCGGAGGCCATGCCTCAAAACTACCATTGGCCCATACTCCACCAGAATCCAGAACTACCTGGAACCTATGCCCAGACCCTACCTGGTTTCTCACTTCCGTAGCCCAGGCTAACCGTCCTCTACCACACACCCCCAACCATACCACAGCCCCTCCAGATCCTGGCTAACCAGCCGCTGCCCATTGGAAGTCACTCCCTCTATGAGCCACAAATGACCACACCTCTGATCTACTACTGTCTGACTAGAGTCAAAACTACCCAATACCTGTCCCCGCAAAACTCATCTAGGCTCTCACTCCCGAATCCAAGCCAAATTCCCCTGGCCTTCAGTGACCAGCCTACAATCACACCTAAGCCCCTAGCCCACCCTCCCCAGGTCCAGGCTAACCAGAGCACTCCAGCTGCTCCACTGCTATGGCCACACCCCTCAATGACCACACCCCTCCTACAACCTACCATTGGCTTTCCTCCTCCAGGCTCTGCCCCCAGCACCTCCCCTCCCAGGTCCAGGCTAATCTACTTCCTCCCCTCTGTAGCCTCCTCTCACTGGCCACACCCCTCCACTACCAAGCCCAGCTCCACTCACCAACCGCCAGGCCAGGGTCGCTGTTCATGGTCTGCACGATCTCCATTCCCTAATGAAGTGGGAGGTAGACATGGCCCCAGGTCCTCAGTGAGTGGCTGAGGCTTTGCTGAGGGGGCCCAGTCCGGTCCTCACCTGATTGAGCACCACCCAGTTGGGGTCGATCTGTGCGTCACCCTCAGGGTCCAGCACAACTGTCTGGAAGGCCCGGAAATCCGTGAGGGTGACCTCGGCATTTTCAGGGCACACGTCGATCTTGTCTACCACCTTGTCTGCATCAAAGTCGCCCTGGCATGCGTCCCCCACACCATCCCCTGAGAGGCAGTGGGACATAAACTGGTCAGACCGTGCCCACCCAAAGGCCAGCTGTAGTCCCGCCACCACAGGCACCCTCATACTGTCTGAATCCTCCTGGCCAGAGTTGGGCACCAGGCGGCAGTTGTCCCGGCTGTCAGGCACTCCGTCATTGTCGTCATCGTCATCACAGGCGTCACCCTGGCCGTCATGGTCCGAGTCCTGCTGGGCACTGTTGGGCACTGTGGGGCAGTTGTCCCGGGAGTCCTGGTGTCCGTCCCCGTCCCTAAAACACGGAGGTGGGACAGTGAGACGGTAGGCGGGGTCTGTCAGGCACCACCCAGACACCAGTCCCCGAGCCTCCTTACTGGTCCTGGTCGCTGTCGCAGGCGTCACCCACAAAGTCATGGTCAACATCCCTCTGGAAGAGGGGTTGGGGTCACAGTTGGGCCTGGGGACTCGGAAGGGACCCCTCGCTCCACAGCCAGATCCTCCCCATGCCGAGTATCCCCACCCAGGCTGCCCTGCCACCCACCCTGGGGCTCGCATGGGAGTGGCCACCTGGTCTGGGTTGTCCTTCTGTGGACAGTTGTCACAGGCATCCCCAACGCCATCACCATCGCTGTCCTTTTGGTCTGAGTTCGGCACCTGAGGGCAGTTGTCAGCCGAGTTGCGGATTCCTAGGGCAAATTAAGGAGGCCAAGAGGGGGACCCTAAGATTGGGGTCAGGCTAGGGTGACTTCATCAGAACGGAGCACCAACCCCACGAGAACTCAGAGACCGGAGGACAAAAGGACTGGTGAGATGGTCAGTGGGTAAAGGCTCTTGCTGCCACGCCTGGTCACCTGAATTCCAGCCCTGGGACCCACATGGTAGAAGGACAGAGCAGACTCCTGCACTTTGCTCTCTGACCTCCACACGCGTCATGGCCCATGTGCACAGAACAGATACGTAAAAATATAATAAAAACAAAATCTTTTTTAAAAAATGAATGGCCAAGCAGGAGGTGGGGTTGCGCCCCGTCATCTGCACATCCTGAAGGTGGAGACAGCGGGGCGAGGAGTTCAAGGCCAGCCCCAGCTGTGCAACGAGTCTGAAGCCAGCTTGAATTACTAAACTGGGTATCAGTGAACCCAGCAGCAGCTCCCCGGGCTGTAGATGGAGGAACCACCCCATCCTTTGAATGTCCCACCGCCGCCTGTCCGAGGCTTGCTTGCAGTGTCCCCACCCGCTCCACCTCGCTCCCTGTCCCTCAGCTCCCCAGCCATGCTCACGGTCGCCATCGATGTCATCGTCACAGGCGTCGCCCCGGCCATCCCGATCTGTGTCCTTCTGGTCATCATTCTTCTGGGACCGGCAGTTGTCACATGCATCTCCCCATTTGTCACCGTCTGAGTTTCGCTGGTCTGGGTTTCTTACTAGTGAGCAGTTGTCCTGGGGGTGAGACCATGAAGCTGGGATCAGGCTGGGAGAGACAAAGATCCCGTCCCAGTGGGTCGGTTTAATGGTTGGCACCAGCCTGAGGACTTGAGTTCAATCCCTGCAGGCCCCCGTGGTAGAAGGAAAGAACTGATTCTTGCAAGTTGTCTTTTGACCGCCACAAACCATGTCACGCTTGTAGCTACATACACAAACACATACGTACATGAGTACCTACATGATAAAATTTAAAAGGTTTGACCATCTCCAAGGAGGTCCCGCCTCTCTGTAAAAGCCTTTTAAGCCTGAGAAGACCTTGAAGGTCAAGCCCCCCGCTTCAAACCTCGCGCATGGGTCTTCCCGTAGCTCCACCTGCTCGTTGGGGACCCCATCACCATCCGCATCCGGGTCGCAAGCATCTCCAATGCCGTCGCGGTCCACGTCTTCTTGCCCTGAGTTGGGGACCGTCACGCAGTTGTCCTGAAAGGCAGGCAGGGTGGGCGTGAGGGGCGTGGTCTAGCCATGGCCCGCCCCTCCCGGCCACGCCCCTCCGTCTACGCCCACCTTGCGACACTGGCGCTCGGAACAGCGTAGTTTCTCATCTGGGAAACCGTCCAGGTCCGTGTCGCGGCTGCAGAGGAGCCCGTTGCCAGCCCAGCCGACGGCGCACTGCAGAGGGGAGTCCATGGAACTTCCCGCGCTCGCCTGTGCCCCAGGGCCCGTCTCCCGCGCCCAGTGCGCTCGCACTCACCACGCACGACCGCGAGCCGTCGCGCTCCAGGACGCAGTCAGCCTTCTCGTGGCAGAGGCTGGGTGAGCCGTCCGGGCAGAAGCGCTGCCCGCGCCGCTGGCAGCCAGACGTCTGGTCGCCCACGAATCCGGGTTGGCAAGGACCACACTGGAAGGAGCCCTGTGCGCAGGCGTGGGCGATCCGAGAGTGGTACCAGCCCTCACCTAGCTCGCGCCATCCTCACCCATCCCTGCCAGCCTTTCTTACCCGGGTGTTGATGCACACAGAGTTGGGCACGCAGTTATGCTGCCCGGTCTCACACTCGTTAATATCCGTGCAAACCTGGCGGACGGGGCACCCAGACGTCACCGACGCAGGCCCCCTACTCCCCGCCCACCGCGCCCCGGTCCACCCCGCTCCATAACCCTCCAGCTTCCTGAAACCAGGATGTGGAATGAGTTTTCTGGACAAAACGACGCCAGCTCCCTTCTGCTGTAAACGTGAGGGTCCCCGGCACCTCTCACCTGTTTATTGGCCTTAGCGAAGGCCAGCCCCACGCCTTCGTGGGCGGGGCCGCTGTACCCCGGCGGACAGGCCTCGCAGCGGAAGCCTGGACTGGTGTTGACGCAGCGCACTCGTGGGAAGCAGGGGTGAGCATTGCACTGTGAGGAGGAGGGGCCGAGGAGGGTCAGGGGACCCCTGAGATGGGCAGCGAGGGCCGCTCCTCAGGGATCCCCGGATTTGGAGAGATTTGGCGGTTTTGTTTTTACCCAAACAGGGTCTCACTATGCATCCCTGGCTGGTCTGGCCTCGAACTCAGAGGTCCGCGTGCCTCTGCCTGGCAAGGCGCGCACCGCCAAGCCCGGAGGATCTGGAGAGTTTAAGGGCCGCTAGCCAGCTCTTGGAGCGGGTGCCACGCGGGATAGAGATCCCAAGGGTCCCAGGCGACTTTGCCGTGATGGAAATGGCTTTGAGACCAGGCTGTAAGAAGGGCATGCTCGGAGGGGCCTGTCCCTTCAGGGGTGAGGAAAGAACCTTGGAGGGCAGGCATCCCCAGCCGAGGGAGGGAGAGGGCGCCGGGGAGTGCGGGCCCGGCGGCGATCGGGTGGTCGGGGAGGGCGACCCTCGGAAGCAGGAGGGTGGTCGGGTAGGGCGAACCCCAGTGCTGAGGGCGCTGGTTGGGGAGGACTGCCCCTGGCGTCTAGAGGGTCATCGGGGTGGACACCAGTAGCCGCGGAAGTGAGGGCGGGCGTCTGGGGTGGGGATGGGAGTGGGCGTCCCCGGATGGAGGCGAGGCCGTCTGGGTTTGCGCCCGGGGCTGAGGGGGGCTGGTCCGGGAGGACTCCGTCGGCGGGGGCAGTGGTCCGGGTGGAAGGAGGTTGTGGGGACGGCCGGGGGAGAGTCAGGATGGCGAGGGGGTGGGGAGCCCGCGCACCTCATTAACGTCGGTGCAGTGCGAGCCGTTGCCGGTGTAGCCGGGCGGGCAGGGACCGCAGCGCGCGCCACTGGCCGTTTCGGTGCAGACCACGCCGGGGAAGCAGAAGCCCGGTGCGCAGCCAGGTAGTGGCCTCAAGCTCAAGCCCGGGATGCGCGCGGGCTGCATCCCTAGGGAAGACCCGGGATGGCCAGAGCCACGCCCGGGGAGGAGTAAGCTCAGCCCCGCCCCCTCACGGGAGGAGGGCGTCGGGCACGCCCCCGGGGCTGGGCAGGGCACGCGCGCGCGTGCGCCCTGCGATCCCGCGCGGTGCCCAGGCTCCTAGTCTGCGGAGGCCCTGCTGCCTCTGTGCTTGGTCTCCGGCATCGTTCCCCTCGCCAGCCGTCCTCCCCTTCATCCTTCCCTCTCCCTCGCTCTCCCTCCCATAGCGCCCTTCCTCGGCTCTTTCTTCTTCCCTTCGGTCTCCCAGTTCGTTCCCAGAGAGACTCCTTCTCTGTCTTCCCAGTCTCGCTCACCACAGGCGTCACACTCCATCACCGTGTTCTTCAGGAACGTGATCTCCTTGACCTGCGGGGCGCGGAGGTCAGCGGGGCGCCCCCTTAGGGTCTCCTCCTCCCTCCGGGCCCCCTGGGCCCCCTAGACGTCCTGTCATCTGCTTACGGAACCCCGCCTCCATCTCCCCGCTCCAGCGCCTGTGCCTGGGTCGCTTCCTCTGCCCCGCGCGCTCTGCCCCTGCCCTGTGCGCCCCCTGCAGCGGGCTCCGGCTCGTCCCGCCCCGTCCCTGCCCCGTGCTCTCACCTGCTGCCGCAACAGCTCCCTCACGTCCTGCAGCGCCGCATTGGTCTCCCGAAGTTCTCGCAGCATCTGTGGAGCCAAGTCTCCTCCTGCGTCCACAGGGGTCATTGATGGGCGGAGATGTATGAGAAAGCCCCTCAACTCGTGACACCCCGGACCCCTACGCCCACTCCCCTGGGTTAGCAGACCCCCCATCTCTAGGGCGCAGAAATGCCGAGCTGGAGGGAGCCAGGACTCTCCCGTCGCCTGGGTATCCATGGGGTTTCTTGCCGCTTACCCAGAGGGACCTGGCCCTGGCCGGACGCGCGCAGGGCGGCCAGGGCGAGCAGGAGGGCGCAGGCCGCCGGGGGCATGGCTGCAGCTGTACAGTCTGCCGCCCACGAGGCCCGTGGCCTATTTATCCCCAAGGCTTGGCCGGCTCTGGGGACGGCCCACCGGGTCCTGCCCAGCGCCCGCCGCAAGGTAAACAGAGGCGCCTACTCCTGAGTTCAAGACCACGCCCGAACTGCGGGTGGCTGACTGGTACAGCGTAGTAACCTGAGTCCTGACAGGGGGATCTGTGGAATGAGGGATGCCCCGCAGGGAGTGAAGTGGGGCCACCGACCTCTTCCCTCCTTTGCCCTCACTCACTCTCCCGAGTGTGAACCATCGAATGCCTGCTGTATGCAAGACAATCTCTTCATCCTCCCCTAAGCTGACATGTGGGGAAGCGAGGTCGGAACCGACTGGCTTCACGCGGCACGAGGGCTAGCTGCGCTGCAGGGCGCCTCCACCCTGTGAGCACACACAGCCCTAGGTCCCAGCACCCCTTAAGTTATGTCTGTGCCTCGCTTTCCTGCCTTCACAGATGAGGTAATATGTCCTTGGTAATGATGAATACTTCATACTTCAGCTTCCTGGGCCAAAATCTTCCAAGCCACTTTCCAGCTCGGAGGCAACAGCCCGTAATAAAAATAAAAACCAGGGAAAAGCTCCCCGCCTGGGCCAGCCGCAGTGTATAAAACACCTCAGTCTTTAGGAGTCTTGAACTCTGCTCCAGCCTTCCAAGACTCACAAGTTTCTGTCTGCAGACAGAGAAACAGGCTGGGGGCTGGGGAGCCAGCAAGCCAGAGTCCCTGGGCTGTCTGAGGCTGGTAGATCATGGAGGACTGCCTGCAGGAGGCAGGCCAGGGAACGGGAAGGGCAAACGGACGTAGGTCAGTGGGGACAAGGAGCCTGGGCTCACTGCTGCCTGCTGCTCCCGCCCTCCAGGCAGCTTAGGCTAACCCTAACCCTGCCTTCACATTGCGGTGTGTTCCTGGGCCTTTGTGCCCGCTGTCACCCGCCTGTCCACAGGTGTAGCTCTGACTCCCCCACTTTAAGAGGGCTGCCCTGCGGTCCACTGCCTCCTCAGCCCTAAACAGGGTGGTTGATATTGATGCAGGAATTCTTAGTGGGCTAGCCATGGCAGTATAATGTGGAATTTGTACAACGGTATATTTCAGATGGTTTTTGTGTTTTGTTAACTAATTGGTTTGTGTGTTTGGTTTTGGTATTTTTAAGATAGGGCCAGATGTAGCCCAGGCTAGCCTCCAATTGCCTCTGTAGCCAAGGATGACCGTGATTCTGATCCTCCTGCCTCCACCTCCTACTGCCGGCATGACAGGCATGTGCCGTCACATCCAGCTAGAGACGGTCTTTATCCGTATTTTCCTCAGAGAGTAGAGACAAGCACTCCTGATGCCAGGCTAGAACCCAGCCCTTCCCCCACCAGTCTGTCAGTCACAGAATCCAGACTCACAGCCCTGACCCCAATCCCCCCACACCTCCCCCACCCCGCAGGCAGGAGGTGTGATACTCAGGGCCTGAGTCCCAGCTAGTGGCCCCTCCCGGCATGCCAGGCCCAGTGGTTCCAGGAGCTGGTCCAGCGGGGCTGATGGAGTCCCAGGGGCCCTTTCTGATTGATGCCTGCTGGGCCAGGAGACAAGAGGCGCCCAGGCTGCCCGCCACCACCCAGAGGGGAAGGTATGTCGGGTACTGGCTGCCCAGCCGCAGGCAGTGGCCAGGCCTGGGAAATCCATCAGGCTTACTTTGGGGCGGGGGTGTCATTTGTCCATTTTTGCATCCAGAGCCCAGACTCATCCTGCCTGAATTTATTTCCCCAGATAGACCAAACACCAGGAGTCAGGGAATCACGTCTGAGCCCTGTGACCGGCAGGGTGACCTTCAGCAGACTCTGCCTCCACTCTGCCCTCCTGGACCCTGACCTTGCCTCAGACTCTCCTTTAATTAAAAAAGATAGCACTAAACAAAACGGTTGCAGTTTTCTTGAGGAATTGCAGGTGTTCTCTTCTTCCACCACGTGGGCCCCGAGCATCGGGGTCTGGCTTGGTGGCAAGCGCCTTTAAACACTGAGCCATCTTGTCAGCCCTCGCCTTAATCTTTGAAATAGAACTACTCACTGAACCAAGAGCTTGTTGACTGGCTAGGCTGGCTGGCCTTGAGCCCCAGGAACCGTCCTGTTTCTGCCGGTAGGATTATTGGATTCTGCAGGTCAGACGCACAGCCCTGTGATTGCATGGCAGATACTTTACTCAGAAGGAAAAATTCACTGTCAGGTTCAGTCGTTAAGACTGTGCACTGCTCTCACAGAGGACCTGAGTTTGGTTCCTAGCACCCACATCAGGCAGCTCAGAACCAGCTATAACTCCAGCTCCGAGGGGTCCGACACCCTCTTCTAGTCCCTGTGGGTACTGCACACACACAAATACAAATCTTGTTTCTTTAAGACTGGGTCTTCCTGTAGTCCCAACTGGCCTGGAACTCACTAAGTAGACCAGGCTGGCCTTGATTTGCCTCCTGAATACTGGGGATTAAAGGTGTGTACTGCCATGCCAGGCCCATAAAAGTCTTTTTAAAAACTCTTAAAGAGAGACAGCATAACACAGCCACATAGACCTGTGTTGCTGACACCCGTGGCTTCATCTGGGGCTTCAGTTTTCACATCTTCACTGTGCTGTGTGATCTAAGACAAGCTGCTTAACCTCTCTGTGCTTCAGGTTCTGTTACTCTCTCTTTCTTACCACATTCCAAAGTTTAGTCTACATTTTTACCTCTCCTAGGTAGCTTGTTAAAGAGTTCATTCATGAGAAAAGAATTTCACTAGGATCAGTCTGGAAGACAACAGATACTTTCGACTGGAGCCCAGTCCTGCAGTATTGCTCTTCCTGGTTTCCAGGGAGACGCATAGTGGGAGGGGTGGGCTGCTGCCTGCTGCCCTTCCTCCAGCTTAGAACAAGCCCCAGTCTGTCTCTCCGAGGGGAGGCTGGGTGGACCTTGAAAGCCTCACGCTGGCTCCGGTCTCCCTGGCAGGGGAGTGCCTGTGGCTCCGTGTAGCACAGCAGCAACAGAGAGGCCACGCTGGAGGCTCAGGGCAGCTTACCAGCACGTGCTGGCCCTGCGTGGGCCCTGGGCTCCACCTGTAGCCCCACAAAGATGGGTTCAAGAAAGGGCCCCACTTTCTAGGGATGATTTGAGAGCCAAAGGTTTATTCAACCAGTTCTGTGTCGGTGTGTTTCACACCCACAAGTTCTGTGAACCACAGAAAGAAAATATTAGAAATTACACAGCCCAGAACTATGGTACAGGTCTGTGATCCCAGCCCCCGAGAAACTGAGGCAGGATAGCGTTCCAGGCCAGCCTAGGCTACATAGCAAGTTCCAAGCTAGCCTAGGTTTCGTGAGACCCTGTCTCCAAGATGGCCTCCGTGTAGCTCAGAGAAAGAAGCCGCATCCCATGCTAGACACAGACCCTCCATAAGGAGATCCTACCCAGGTTTCTGTATCTGGCTGGAGTGAGGGTTCAGCAATGGGGGACCTGGGGACATCCAACCCTTGCTGTATGCCATGGACACACCTCAACCTCTGGACAGTGAGGCCCTTGTTCACAGAATGACGGATGGAGCATAGGAGGTGTTAAATCTGCCTGGCAGTGGACCAGGCCCAGGGAGAGAGGTGACCACAGGGCTCTGCGGTGAGGTGCCAAGTAAAAGCCAGCTGCTGGGGCCACTGTGTACAAGGCTCAGGGTGGCTACAGAGGTTAGTGGACTGTGGACATGAAGAGGCTGTGCCCAAGGCCACTGTGAGGGATCAGAATGGCTAGGCCATCACAAGTGACTGGGTATCTGTTCCTGAGAACCCTAAGAAAGAGCCCAGCAAGTGCAAAGGTCCTGGGGTTGGTCTGGCCAGGGCCTCAGAGGCAGATGAGTAGGCCAGTAGTGGGGCATAGGAAAGGCAGAGCCTGGGGGTAATAGGAACCAGGCACAGACTCCACAGGCCTTCCCAGATTGCACTACAGCCCCACCTGGGCTTTACCAGTAGCCTGGTGCATAGTTACCTCCAAATAGCTCCTTCTCGTTGCAGCTGGCATTTGCTGACCTCTACCACACCCCAGTGAGGCCAGCACAGCTCAGCTTGTTAGACAGTGACCTGGATCATCTGCCATCAGACTGACCTCTTCAGCAACACGAGGATATGAGGAAAAGATGGCTGGAATGGGGCACGGAAGGGAGCAAGGAGGAGCACGTGCTGGATGGATGAGTACATGGAAGGGTAGATGGGCAGAGGGGTGGGTGGGTAGACTAAAGGGTGGGTGGATGGGTGGGTGAATGGATGGATGGATGGATGGATGGATGGATGGATGGGTGGATGGGTGGGTGGATGGATGGGTGGGTGGATGGATGGATGGGTGGAGGGATGGATGGGTGGATGGATGGATGGATGGGTGGGTGGGTGGCGGGACGGACGGACGGATGGATGGATGGATGGACGGATGGGTGGGTGGACAGATGGGTGGGTGGACGGATGGATGGATGGATGGGTGGGGGGATGGATGAGCGGAGGGATGGATGGGTGGATGGGTGGATGGATGGATGGGTGGGTGGACGGATGGGTGGATGGGTGGATGGATGGATGGGTGGGTGGACGGATGGGTGGATGGGTGGATGGATGGAGGGATGGATGGGTGGAATGACGGATGGGTGGGTGGACGGATGGATGGGTGGGTGGATGGATGGGTGGGTGGATGGATGGGTGGATGGGTGGAGGGATGGATGGGTAGATGGATGGATGAGTGGATGGGTGGATGGATGAATGGATGGATGGATGAGTGACTAGATGGATGGATGGGTGGGTGGGTGGATGGATGGATGGATGGACGGGTGGATGGACGGATGGGTGGGTGGACGGATGGATGGATGGATGGATGGGTGGGTGGATGGATGGATAAAGGAGTAGATGGGTGGCTGGGGGATGGGTAGATGAAAGGACTCATGTTTGAACAGGGTGGAGCAGGGTGGTCCATCTGCTGTCTCAGCCCTCACCATACCTTCCTCAGGCTTCTTTGTGCCTTTAGGTCCTCGGCAGTTTTTGGTGGTAATCCTGGCAGTCAGCAATCTGGGTCAGCTGTCTGTGCCTGAGTGTGTGTCTGGCCCCTGGCTGCCCTCGGTCTTCGGAAGAGGTGATGGAATCAGCACAGGAGAACACAGCTGGGTGCAGCCCCAGGCCAGGCCTTGGCCACTGGCCTCTTGACCTCCCTGGGTGAGGGACAACAACGAGTATCTCGGAAACAGTCCACCCAGAGCCTCCAACAGCCTGTTCTTTCCAGACGTCTGGTGGTCAGCAGAGGTGCCAGCGGCTGACTCTACCTCCTCCTTACGTCATGCACTCCAACAGCGTTCAGATGCTGTTCATGTCCTTTACCTGAAGTCTTCAATGTTTGAAACCGACATCTGAAGAATCACAAGGAACACCAAGATTGGGGCAGTCACCATGTCTTGGGACTCAGGAGGCAAGGAGCAAAGAGAAGCCCAGACAGAGCAAGACATTCACCTGGGTCTGCACAGACAAAGCAAGGGAGCCTGGTGGCGGCGGGCCTGTTCATCCCAGGGGAGTTCTGGGTTAGCATCCCAGTGGGAAATGCCTTGGCCTAGCAGCAGGGTGTTTTTTAACCTTTACTGTTTAAGGCGTCCTGCATCCCCCCACCCACACCCAGCGAGCCTCTGCCAGCAAGGCTCCAGACCTGACCTTCTCTGCCCACTGCTCTGCACGGTCCTGAGACCTGTGCCAGCACCACATCTGGAGTTTTGGGCTTATCCTGGCATCTGGGAGCCGCACACAGATCCAGGAAAACACAGGCTGTTGCACTAGGGTTGGAGGTCAGCTGGGCTCAGCCTCTGCCCATCTTACCACAGTAGACATCAGCCAGGCCCGGGCATCCAGAGTTGTTCACCCATGGGGCCAGTGCTTCCATCCGGAGCTGGGTCAGCCGGGCTGGCACACGTAGGTTCTACTCAGCGTGTGACCCAGCACGGACAGGGCTTCGGCACCTTGCCTCCACGCTGTCCTGTTTCAGTCAACAACCCCGATGTCCTGTTAGTGTTGGCCTGGAACCCAAGAAGGACCTTCACCTCCTTCCTCCTTGCCATCCAACTACAGACACCCAACCACTTCTCCCTGTGGCCCCACCCTGATTCAGTCTAGGACACAGACCAGACCAGCCTCCTCCTCATGGCAGCCAAACCTGTAATCCCAGCACACAGGAGACTGAGACAGGAGGATTGCCAAGAGTTCCAGGTCAGCCTGGGCTGTATAGCAAGACACTGCCTCAAAATACAGACAGAAAAGGGTAATACGTCAGGCCGCGTTCCTACGACTGCTCGTACATTCTCCACAACTCCCCTTTGTACAGCTGAGCTCTCTGTCTGGAAAGTTCCCTTCTGTCGTCCAAGTCTAAGCTTAAATGCCACCACCTTTGGAGGCCTTTCCTGATCCCTGAGCAAGAAAATACATTTACTAGCCCAGGATTGTGCACACACGTGTAGTTCCAGCTACTTGGAACGATGAAGCAGGAGGCCGCTTCAGCCCATGAGCTCAAGACCAGCCCGGGGAGCACGGCAAGACCCTGCTTCCACAGCGACAACAAAACCAATAGGCTGGGTGTGGCAGCAATGGTGTATGACCACGGCTTTAATCCCAGCACTGGGGAGGCAGAGGCAGGAGATCACTGTGAGAGCAAAGCTAAGCCAGGCTGGTCTGCACAGCAAGTTCCAACAGCTGGAGCCACAGGGAGAACCCGTCTCAAAAAGACACACATACACACACACACACACACACACACACACACACACACGACTAGGGAAGATGTTGATGAGTTTCTTCCAAAGACTCTTTGAAGTTGTTTCCTTTGTTGTACTTAATGCAGCTGGGACCATAGGCTACCTGCATTGCTTGCTGTCATGCTTGATCCTTGGCAGAGGGGATCAGTGTCTTCTCAGGGATGAAAGGACTTGCTAGTCCAAATAATGAAGTTTGCAAAGCATCTACCTCCCTCCAGGTTCCCTCAAAACATCTCGGAATGATAATCAACCCAGAACTCTGCCGTCAGTCAGTGCCAGAGTGGTTAGAGTCATGACGGGGGTGCGCCGGCAGCTATTAGCCGGTCATGAGGAGAGACCCTGGCACTGTAAGAGTTAGCCCCATGAGCGCTCAGTCCAGTGCAGGAAAGACGGAGATCAGGAAGAAGAGGGTGGTGCCTGAGGACTGCGTGACACAGCCGGGCAGGCCAGCAGAGTCTAAGACAAGACAGGGAGTCACAGGACGCATGTGCGTGGAAACACATCAGATTTATAACATGTCTGGCTCCAGCAGGCTCCCTCCCAGCCCCGAGCCCTCAGTGGATGTAACATGCTTGGGAGGAACACACTGAGGTAGTTTTATATGAATTCCTGTGGAAACAACTACAAAAGGCTGGGCCAGTCTTCACCGGGGAGGTCTGTCTGTCCATCTGCAGGTACAGCTTTACCAGACAATGAGCGGACAGCTGCCAGGCTCTTGCCCTAGACCTAAGGGCCCCCCCAGGTTGGCTGTGTCCCCCTGTGGCCAGAGTCCCTCCCTTATGGCGCTCTATGGATGTCAAAAAGCTCTCCCTGTTACTCCGGAATTTTCCTCTGGGTTCTGCCAGAGCCTTCAGGAACGTATTAAAGGAAAATGTTGCCAGTCTAAGCAGGGTTATTTTATGGCTGTCAGCAGCCCAGAGTCAGACCGGAGAGTGGAAAGGCCAGGTCACACTGTTTGCCGTCCTGCCAAGAGCCCAGACTCGGCCCACCTTCCAGGTCTGGGTTCCACAGCATTCCATCCAGCCTTCCTTCCAAGCTCCCCCTGACTGGGAACAGCCCTCCAGAAAACCAGGAGCTTGGAGCTGACATGTTTTTATTGTTCCTTCACTCAAAAGACACTGGCCCTGTTTCTGTTGTAGCTGTCTCTCAATGCTGGGTGTACGGGACAGAGGAAGCCTGATAGGAGCAACGGTCACCCGGAGGGGGCAGGAGGACCAGGAGTTCAAGCTTATCTGAGCTACACGCTGAGTAGGAGGCCAGCCTTGGCTACACGAGACCCTGCCTCAAAATCCAGCAGCCACACAATAGCATGGCCATCACCACTGGAACTGGCGCCGGGACACGCATGTCCCAGGGCGTCTAGGCAGGGAAGTGTTGTTTCATTTCCTTCCCTCTGGCCCCCTCTAAAAACTAGAGAAACCCCACCTAAAAATACATCCCAGACGGGAAGGGGGCCCCAAGGCGCCTCCCCTCCTTCGACGGACACCCTTCAATGGCAGCCTTGAGGCTCTGTGTGAAGTCAGTCTTTCAGACCAAGCCTGAGCCCAGCTCCAACATCCCAGTCCTGCCACTTGTGGCTTCTGAGTGCAGGTTGCCTGCAAGCCTCAGGGTCATGTTCAAAGAAGTGTCTCAAAGACAGGCAGGAGGGTTTTTAACCCACAGCACCACGGCAAGCTGGGAGTGGCTGGGGCCCACAACAGGCGGCTTTGAGCAAGAACCGGACCACAGTCGCCTGCTGTTCCTAGGAGGCTCCAGGGTCAACCCAGACTGCAGTTCAGTGAGGGCCCCTTGGCCAGCCACACCTGAAATGCCCAGGGCCTGGCAGAGGCCACGGTGAGGGTAGACGGCAAGCCCACTGTGTGGCGCTGCCCCAGGCCAGACCTGCCTCTGCTTCCCAGGCCCTCTTTCAGTGATGGCGAAAGATGCCACTTTCCTAGACCAGGAAAGGGGATCTGGAGGAAAGACCGACTGATGAACTAGACAGGGCCTCAGCCTGCCTGGAAGCCATCAGGCTGGGAGAGAGAAAGGAAACGAGAGAGGGAGGGACAGACAGAGAGACAGGAGAGACAGAGAGACTAACATAAATTTTTTCTCTCAGTATTGAGTGTGATGTTAAATGAACAGCAAAGAAACCAGAGTATTCCTCACCAGCCACTGCCCTGTGGCCAGCATCTGGTACCGGGCCACTCGAACTGCATCCACAGGTGACACAGAGATGACAGCCATTTCAGAGAGATCACACAGCAGACTCACACAGAGGCTCAACAGACTTGGGACTCCCTCCAAGCCCACCCGTCAGCAAACCTGTCCGAGTCAGAACAGAACAGGCCTTACTGCCTCCCCTCCCCTTTTCTTTCTCTTTGGTTGATTTACTTATTTGGTGAGTCGGGGGCACAGGTGTCTGGTGTGTGTGTGTGGCAGTCAGAGGAAAACTTGCTGGAGCCAGTTCTCCCCTTCCCCCACATGTGTCCCAAGACCACGCTCAGGTCTTCAGGCTCGTGACAAGCCTCTACCTTCTGAGCCGTCTCTCTGGCCTTTCTCTGTTTTCACTGTAAGACAGGACTCAGCTGTGTAGCGACTGCTGGCCTGGGAATTCAGATCCTCCTGGCCCTGGCCGTGACGCCACAGCTCCAGTGCCAGAGCATCCTTCGTCCTCTCCTCTCTTCCACAGGCACTACACAGCACAGGTACACTTCCACACGTGCAGGCATAACACCTATACAAACAAACAAACAAACAAATAAATAAGTAGATAAATAAACGGAGGTCAGAAGAAGGCATTGGATTGCCTGAAACTGGTGGTTGTCAGTCACCATGTGGGTGCTGGGAAATGAACCCAGATCCTCTTCAAGAGCAGTCAGTGCTCTTAACTGCTGAGGCATCTTTCCAGCCCCATGGGGACAATTTATTTATTTATTTTTTGGATCTTTTTGAGACAGGGTCTCCCTGTAGCCCCAGCTGTCCTGGAACTCACTATGTAGATCAGCCTGCCTTGAACTCACAGAGATCCACCTGCCTCTGCCTCCTGAGTGCTGGGATTAAAGGTGTGCACGGCCATGCCTGGTTAGGGATAATTAATTTTAAATTAATTAACAATTAATTAATTTTTATAAGATCATTTTTGTCTAAATGTTCCAAAGATGAAACTAGTCAGAAGTTAGGGGCGGTGACACACGTCTGTAATCCCAGCACCAACGGAAAGGAGTTGGTTTGATGCTGTACCCTGTAACCCCAGACTTGGAGGGGTACGCACAAGAGGATCCTTGAGGCTCATGACTAGCTAGCCTCAGCTACTCAGAGAACACCAGGCCAACAAGACCTGCTCTCTCCTGCCTCTTCCCCTGACAGGCATGGTGTCCTGATTAGTCCATGGGGTCAGCTGATCATGAACTAACCCTCCGTTCGACCTTCCCATTTGTTGCCGTGGTACATACCATGACCAAAAGCAACTTAAATACTTATGGGAGCCAGAGAGATGCTCGGTGGTTAAGAGCCCTGACTGTTCTTGCAGAGGACCTGGGTTCAGTTCCCAGAACCTACATGGCCGCAAACAACTGTTGTAATTCAAGTTCCAGCAATCAGACATCCTCTGACCTCTGAGGACATTGCATGTACTTACGTACATGCAGGCACAGCACTCATAAACAAACATGCATACATACATACACAATAAATAAATACAAAGTTTTTAAAAAACAGCTTTAAGAAGACCGGGGCTTATCTTGGCTTCCGGCTCTGTCCCTGAGGTCTAGGACGGCAGCAGGAAGCCGGATGATCAAATTTTCTTCTGCACACAGGAAGCAGAGAGGTAGAATCAGGAAGCAGGGTGAGGCCCTCAAAGCTGGCCCTGGTGAGGTACTTCCTTCAGTAAGGCTCCGTTCCTTTAAAAGTTCCAAACCTCCTCAAAGATCGCCACCAACTGAGCACCAAGATATTAAAAAAATATCTGAGCCTGTGGTGGGCATTTCTCATGTCTTCCTTCCACAAGCTGGTCCTGTCAGGTGTGCACGCACAGGCATTCCAAAGCAACTGGGAACACGGTGTGGGGGGGTGACTTGGGAGCGGAGAGCCTGCGACACAGGCATGAGGACCTGAGTTCAGATCCCCAGTACCCACATAAAAAGCCGGGTATAGCAGTATGTGCCTGTCACTCCCATGCTGGGGAGGTCACTCAGTGGCTGGGCAGTCTAGGCAAATTGATGAACCCCAAGTCACGAGAGCCTCTGTCTCAAAAAAACCAAGTGCAGCTGACGAGATGGCTCAGTGGGTACAGGCACTGGCCACCAAACCCGCTGTCTTGAGTTCATTTCCCGAGACCCAATGGTAGAAAGAGAAACCCATTCACAAAAGCTGTCCACCAGGTACACATGTATGCTCTCGTATGTGCCCACAGACACATGCATATCAATCAATCAATACATGGAATAAAAAGTTGAAAGAGGCTAGAGACATGGCTCAGCGGTTAAGAGCCCTGACTGCTCTTGCAGAGGACCCAGGTTCAGTTCCCAGCACCCGCATGGTATCTAACAACCACCCATAATTCCAGTTCCAGGAGGTCTGATGTCCTCTTCTGGCCTCCATGGGCATTGCACACATGCGGCACACTTACATATAAGCAGGCAAACACTCAGACATAAAATATATATATATATATATAAAGAGGGGCAGCTGGAAAGATGGCTTAATGGTTAAGAGCACTGGCTACTTTTGCAGACAACCTGAGTTCAGTTCTCAGCAGCCACATCAAGCAGCTCACAATTCACCTGTAACTCCAATTCCAGGAGATTCGGCACCCTCTTCTGGACTCTGAGGATGGTTGTACTCACTTGCACAATACACACACATATGTGCGTAATTTAAAAAAATAGCCAGGCACAGTGGTACATGGTTTTAATCCCAACACTTGGGAGGCAGAGGCAGGTGGATCTCTGTGAGTTCTAGGTCAGCCTAGCCTATATAGCAAGTTCCAGGCTAGCCAGTGCTATGTAGTGAAACCCTGTCTCCAAAAAAATATATATATTATAATGATAATTCATTCTTTTTTCCTTTTTGAGACAGGGTCTCCCTGTAGCCCCAACTGGCCAGGAACTCATTATGTAGATCAGGCTGGCTTTGAACTCACAGAGATCCACCTGCCTCTGCTTCCCAAGTGCTGGGACTAAAGGTGTATCTGGCTCATAATAATGTTTTTTAAAGGTGGGTATGCTAAAGAGATGGATTAGTGGTTAAGAACACTTAGTCTCTTGCACAGGACTCAAGTTAAATTTCCTGCACTCACATAAAGTGATTCAAAATCACCTGTAGTTCCAGCTCCAGGGAATCAGATGCCCTCTTCCGGCCTCTAAGGGCATAGCACTCACTGGTGCAACCCCACCCCCACCCCCCCCAACTAAAAATAACGTGAAAAACAAGTTAGGTGTGGTGGTGTGCACCTTCAGTCCCAGAGCCCCTAAGGCAGAAACAGAGGCAGGTGGATCTCTGTGAGACTTAGGCCAACCTGGTCTACATATTGAGTTCTAGGTCGGCTGAGGCTGTGTCAAAATATTTTTTTTTCTTGGTTATTTTTTACTTTATTTTGAGACAGGGAGGTCTGCCTCTGCCTCACAAGTGCAGAGATTAAAGGCATATACCACCATGCCTGCCTAAATAAAACATTTTAAAACAACGATGAGGGGGACAGCTTGTAAGGAATCACACACACACGAGTAAATGAAATGAGACTGGAGAACCCGTCTCAACACCACAGGTCACTGCCGGCAATTGGTAATTGGTTGTTTTATTTTTATTTTTATTTTTAAACAAAAAAATTTTAATTTAGTTTTATGTGTAGAAGTATACTGCCTACACGTATAAGTGCGCCTGTGTCATGCAATGCCCACCGAGAACAGAAGAGGGCGGCGGACCCCCTAGAACCAGAGTTATGGATGGTTGTTACCACGATGTGCTGGGAATAGAACCAGGGTCTTCTGCAAGAGCAGCCAGTACTCTTAACCGTCCGAGCATCTCTCCAGCCCGGTGACTGTTTTAAAGAGTTCATTGCAGGGGCTGGAGGTGGCTCAGTGGGTAAGAGTGCTAACTGCACACTTGAGGACATGAGGTCAAAGAAAAGGACTGTGCCTGGCGTGGTGGCAAACGCCCTTAGTCCCAGCCCTCAGGAGGCAGAGGCAGGTGGATCTCTGTGAGTTCAGGCCAGCCTGGTCTACATAGTGAGTTCCAGGCCAGCTGGGGCTACACGAGACCTGTCTCAAAAAAAAAAAAAAAAAAAGAAAAAGAAAAGGCTTGGCATAGTCAGGAGGCGGCTTGCTGGCTGCCAGCTCCAGTTCAGTGGCAGGCGCTGTCTCAAGGGGGGAGTGGACAGTGAGAGAGCAGGGCACCTGACATCCTCTGCTGCTGGCGTCCTGGCAGATTCGACACTCATCGGAGTTGTAACCAGGGTGGACTCGGGGAGTGCTCAACCATGTTGCATCACCACACTACTGCCCCTTTTGTTCGTGGGCCCCATTGTCAGTGGCAGGGATGTTGAGTATAGAGGCTGGACTGCTCACAGAACTCTTCGTGCTTGAAATCCCTATGTGCTGGGCTGGCGAGCTAGCTCAGCTGGTAAAGGAGCTTGCTGCCAAGACTGATACCCTGAGTTCAAATCCCAAGGACCCACATGGTAGAAAGAACAGATTCACATAAAGTGTCCTCTGATTCCCACACACATGCTGTGGCATGGGTTTCCCTCTCAGTAATAAAAATAAATACAATTTTTAAAGTCCCCTTGTGCTGAGATCAGCTCTCACGTTTCGTCCATGCAGAACAGCAGTGTGTTGAGCCCCCACTCCTGAGAGACCCATCCACATTCCTCATCCCCACACTTCCTATCACCAACTTCCCAGTCCTCTCCCTTCCAGCTTTCCAGATCCTCCACCCAAAGCCACGGGCCATGGATCAGCATGGAATTACAGAGGATCAGCCTTCAGCGGTCCTTCAGGGATTTCCAGAACAACGGAACTGAAGCTTGCAGCTGTCTGCTCTGGGGGGTGCCTGTACATGGTGCAGAACCTTCTGGAAAGCAAGCCAAGCCTTCTCTCCCTCTGTGGATCACCGGACGCCCTCACAGGGGTGTCCGTGCTGGCTGAGCCGGCCGAGCGCCTTAGCTAGAACTGTGAACATGTCAATCACTTAGCTAGAACTGTGAACATGTCAATCACTGTCTTCTTATTCTTACTTACATGAGTGTAAGTACCCTGTGTCGTGCAATGCCAAGGTGGTCAGAAGAGGGCATCAGATCCCCTGGAACTGGAGTTACAGATGGTTGTCAGCCACCATGTCGGTGCTGGGAACCAAACCCAGGTACTCTGCAAGAGCAGCCAGTGCTCTCCGCCACTGAATCATTGCTCCAGTCCTACTTTTTTATTTTTTAAATATTTATTTTTGGTCTTTTTGAGACAGGGTCTCCCTATAGCCCCAGCTGGCCTGGAACTCGATATGTAGCCCAGGCTGGGCTTGAACTCACAGAGAGCCACATGCCTCTGCCTCTTGAGTGCTGGGGGACTAAAAGTATATGCCACCACACCTAGTGAGATTTATTTTTAATAAATTACATGTATGTGGAAGTACAGAGCCTTTGGAGTCCAAAATAGGGAATTAGATTCCACAGAGCTGGAGTTACAATTGCTGGTGAGCTGCCTCATGTGGGTGCTTAGAACTGAAGTCAGTCCTCTGCGAGAGCAATAAAAGCACACTTAACCTCTGAGCCAGCTCTCTCATCCAGGATTTAAAATTTTTATTCATTATTTATTTTTGATACAAGGTGTCACTATATAGCCCTGACTGGCCTGGAACCTGCTGTGTAGTACAGGCTGGCCTGGAACTCACGACTGTCACTATGTTGCCTAGGCTGGCCTCAAACTTGCTATTTGGCTGAGGATGGCCTTGAACTTCCAAATGCTACCATACTCAGTGCATGCATTGCTGGGAATAGTGTATGACAGACAACTACTCTAACAACTGAGCTACAAACACTCTACCCACTGAGCTACAAGCACTCTACCAGTTGAGCTACAAAACATTTTACCTACTAAGCGACAAGCACTCTACCCACTGAGCCCTAGCCTCTGCTTTCTGGTCATGTTTTTCAAGCATCTTCCTGCTGTCATGATTAAGCTGAGACCTATTCAGTTACATTCATCTCCCCATTTACCCACGAGATCGGCTCCAGGGTGCTCCCCAGCATAGATAGAAGCATCTCAGATCCTCTAGCTAAACCAAGGGCACTTACATATGCCCATGACAGCATATAATTACAGGTCTGGCCATCTCTCCTTCCAAAGTCCTTTATTTAAAATAGAGTGCCATGTTTGTATGCTCCATGATTTAGAACTCTTGAGAAAATGGATGTGGTTGCAGCTTACTGTATAGAGGACGGTGCTGAGAGATAATCATATATAATACTACATATAGAGGATATATATATATAGTATAATTACTATATAGAGGACGGTGCTGAGAGATAATCATATATAATACTATACATAGAGGATATATATATATATATATAGTATAATTACTATATAGAGGACGGTGCTGAGAGATAATCATATATAATATTACATATAGAGGATATATATAGTATAATTACTATACAGAGGACGGTGCTGAGAGATAATCATATATAATACTATACACAGAGGATATATATACATATAGTACAATTACTATATAGAGGACGGGGCTGAGAGATAATCATATATAATACTATATATAGAGGATATATATATATAGTATAATTACTATATAGAGGACGGTGCTGAGAGATAATCATATATAATACTATACACAGAGGATATATATACATATAGTATAATTACTATATAGAGGACGGTGCTGAGAGATAATCATATATAATACTATACATAGAGGATATATATATAGTGTAATTACTATATAGAGGACGGTGCTGAGAGATAATCATATATAATACTATACATAGAGGATATATATAGTGTAATTACTATATAGAGGATGGTGCTGAGAGATATCAACATGTCTAGGATATACTTTTATTATTTGTAAAAAATATTTTATTTTTTATGTGTATGAGTGTATTGCCTGCATATATGTAAGTGCACCTGTGTCATTCAGTGTCTGAGGTCAGAAAAGCAAGTTGGATCTCCTGGAATTGGATGGTTGTTAGATGCCATGTGGGTTCTGGGAACCAAATCCAGGTCCTCTGCAAGAGCAGCCAGTGCTCTTACCCGCTGAGTCTTGTCTCCAGCCCCAACTGACTTCTTTCACATTAGATTCCAGCATACAACACAATGTGATTTTACACCTCCATCTCTTAGATATGGAGGGGCAGGAGACAATTGTGCAATAACAAGCCTTGACAGGGGAGAGGTGGCTCAGTGGTTAGGAGCCCTGGTTGCTCTCGTAGAGGACCCAGATACATTCTCAGCACCCAGTAACTTCAGCAACAAGAGATCTGACGCCCTCTTCTGGTCTCCATGGCACCTGAATGAATATTCACACACCCCATTTAAAAAATATTTTAGCTGGTGTGGTGGCTCTTGCAGAGGACCTGGATTTGGTTCCCAGCTTCCATGTCAGCTTCAGTCCCATGGAATCCCACACTTCGGGCCTCTGAGGTCACTGGACGCAGGTCCATATGCACATAGATACACCGAGTTGAAAAATCAAAATAAATCTTGTCAAGAGTGGTGGTGCACACCTTTAATCCCAGCTCTCAGGAGACAGAGGCAGGCAGATTTCTGTGAGTTTGAGGTCAGCCTGTTCTACATAAGAGAGTTCCAGGCCAGCTGGGACTACAGGAAGACCCTATCTCTAAAAACAAAACAATTAAAAAAAAATTTTTTTTCCCTTGTCATGACAAATATGAAGCTTAAAAAACCCAAAGAACTCTGTAAGCTTGGAACTATCCCTAGTGTACAGAGAATCCCAGTCTGGAGTTATAGGCAGTTGTGAAATGCCTGATATGGGTGCTGGGTTCAGGTCCTCTGGAAGAGCAGCAAATCCTCTTTCCTACTGAGTTATCTCACTAGCCTTATTATTATTTGTCGTTGTTGTTGTTCTTTTGAAACACAACTTCACTATGTAGTCCCAGCTGGCCTGGAACTCACTACGTAGACCGCAGCTGGCTTCCATCTCACAGCGATCCTCCTGTCTCTGCCTCCCCCGTACTGGGATTAAAGGCGTGCAATACCACTCTTGGCAGCTTCATTTATCTCAAGCTGGGGCTCCAGGAAGACCCAGTTTCAATAAACCTTTCAAAATAGTCAAAAACAGAAGTAAAAATAAAAAGAAAAACATCTCGTAGAGGCAGTCGTCACCTAGGAGAGCCAGGTAATAGCCCTGACTACCTTTTGTCAGGGTCCCCACTCACAGCTCATTTATTCAATCGATAAGTCACCATGCGCCAAGTGACTTCATATTGTAGATGGGGAAAGTAAGGCCCAAGGGGCTCAGGTGCACAGTCCCTGCCCACCAGCCTCTGCCCCAAGACCTTCCGCGTCAGCGACTGAAGAACCAGCCGAGCTGCCTGCCCGCAGACACTGCAGCTGCGCCTGCGCACCACCAGACAGCGGTTGGGGCGGGGCCAAGCCCGTGCGCCGCGCTCTCCAGGCAGTTGAAGCCCTGTCCATGTGCGCATGTGCACGGTGCGCCGCCTTCCTCCCGCTCAGCTCCGGGTGCCGGGGCGCGGTTGGCTGCGGCCCGTGAGGGGCGCGCGCACGCGCACCTGCGCCGGCGTCGGGCTCGCGCACGCGCACGACGACGACGGCGGCGGCGGAGGCAGCGGCGGTTCCTGTCGAGGGGGCTGCGAGCGGCGGGCGGCTTCGAGACGAGCGGCGGTGAGGAGGGGCGCGGCGGCGACGGCTCTGTACTCGAGGTCGGTGGCCCGACTCGGCTCTCGGCGGCCGACTCGCAGGCTGCCGGGCTTTCGGGGCGGCGGCGGCTCCGAGTTACGGCCTAGGCCTCCGCGAAGCCTCGGACTCGAGTGCGGCGCGGCGCCTGCGGACGGCGCGGCCCGGGCGGCAGCATGAGCGTGGAGGCATACGGGCCCAGCTCGCAGACGCTCACCTTCTTGGACACCGAGGAGGCCGAGCTGCTCGGCGCTGACACGCAGGGCTCCGAGTTCGAGTTCACCGACTTCACCCTTCCCAGCCAGACTCAGACGCCCCCCGGCGGCCCCGGCGGCCCAGGCGGAGCAGGAGGCCCGGGCGGAGCGGGCGCGGGCGGTGCGGCCGGCCAGCTCGACGCGCAGGTGAGCGGAGCGGCGCGGTGCGGCGCATGGCGGCGCCGGAAGCCCGGACGGGCGGGCTGGCGCGAGAGCTGCGGAGCTGCGCCCTGTCGACTCTCCTGCTACCTTCCCCGGATTCCCGCTGTCCCTTCCTACTTCTGTCCCTGTTGTCTGCTCCCTGTCCTGGGTCCTTGCCACCGCTCCCTGCCAAAATACCCCACCTACCTATCCCGAGACCCGTGCTACCTCCCCCAGTTCCTTGATACCTGTCCCGGCTCCCTGCATCTGTGCCTGATGTCTGCCACCTGCCCAGTTTCCTTCACCCGGCCAGGCTGGGCTGTGACCTGCATAAGTGTCCCTCTTCCTCCTCTTATGCAGATCAGTCCCTGCTCAAGCCCGATCTTAGGTGACCAGTTTCCCATTCCCTTTCTGGGTGTGTCTAGGGTGGCTTACCCTAGGTCTGTCTCTGGCCTGAGGTGACCTGTCCCGGGCACAGAGTGCCCTCCTGGGCCACCTATCTAGTCCATCCAGTCACCCCATGGTCGCACTCATCAGGCCTCTCTAGCCAGGCCTGGTGTGTTGGAGTGGGGACCCCTGGAGTAGAGGTGGGGTTTGGTACCTCCCCTGGAAGCAGCCCTCTCTCTGGCTATTAGTGGATGAGAAGCAGTTGTGGGCTTGTTTTCCAGCCCTGTTGCTGAAACCTATGTTACATAACTCCAAGGCCCTGCCTTGGAAAAGTTGGGTTTGAGTTTTGCTCCTCTGAGCTACACCAACAGTGGGTTTCACATTGGTGACTGAGCCCCTGGGGAAACTTTTGTTTTGAATGACTGATGATAGGCTGTGAGGACTATTAGGGGCTCCTCTTGTATCTGGGTTCCTGCCTGGACTGGGACCCACTTGGGCTGGGGTCCTAGGGACTGTGGCCACCACCCTCTGCCTCTCAGATGGCCTTGCCACAGCCGACTTGGTGCTTAGCACTAGCACTTCTTAGGTCAGGGAGCAGCTGTGGGACTGGATCCACAGCCACAGGTGTCCACTGTACAGCTGGGTGCTTTCAGCAGGGTGCTCCTCCTCTGTGAGCTCAGACGCTGTTAGTGGAGGAGGGCCTCTGAGCTGTTGGTTGAGTCAAGCTGTGGGTAGACCACCCACTTGGCTTGTTTTCAGCCCCTGATAGAAGGAGAGTGGTTGACTCACCAGCTGCTGCACTGGGCATCCGGAGCCTGTGTGCCCAGGCTTGGTTGTTTCTAGTTGCTACCTTTGGTGGAGGGAGCTGGGGAGAGGGCAGCCGACAGCGTTCCCTGCAGGGATGAGCTAGCCCCGTAGGCTCTGCCTCCTGTCAGTTCCTGGCTGAGTAGACCTGTTGGGGTGGGTTACCTGGAAATCTGCAAAGGTGAGGGGCATGAAGGAGAGAGCTGTTAGACTGCATGGTGGGGCTGTGATGGGCCAGCTAGGGAGACTAGTCGACGGTGTTTGCTTTGTCTCAAGACCTTTTAACTCTAGCTGACATGGAACACCAGACCTGCATTGTGCATGTGAATTACCATGGGTGTGCTCTTCTCTGTTTGAAATAATAGATGGCGTACAGGACTACCCGCCCACCTGTGGCCTGTCCTTCACTGTCTGGGAAGGGGAGGGCGGCTTCCATCCTTTGTCTGGGGGCACAGAGCCTGAATAGAATTGGACAGTGGGAGAAAGTGGTTCTCCCCTGTGCAACCAATGGCACCAGCTGTTGGGAACATTGGAGAATTTCCTTACCTGTCCCTATGAGGTGGTCGTGTCACAGCCTCTAGCCAGGGCTCCCAGGGGACTTGCCCAACACCCCATGGAATGAGCTTTCTTTCTTAGCACAGTGGCTGCCTGATGCCCAGAACAGTCCCTTTCCTCCTAGCTCCATTAAGAGAGTGTCGTGGAGCCCACATTCACCATGAAATGTAGTGGCCTTTAGTGGCTTGACAGCTGGGCAGCCATCACCATTGATTGAAGAACATCACAGCACCGAATTCTTTGCTCCCCGGCCCTGTGCATGGCTTGTTGCTTGCTGTGGTGGCCTTGGCTCATCTGCTTGGTGGGGTCATTGGTACTTCTATTCTCATGACTGAGTGGTGTGGCCTTTCATAGAGCCATCCTTACTGACTCTGCTGTGGCAGCTGTGGGAGTGCTGTCTGGTCGGGGGTTGTTCTGGACAAAAGTGCTTGTCCTGAAGTCCCATGTCCCCAGTGCTTGAGGGGCTGTGGGTCCACTGTCCAGTGTGCAGCTCCAGATGCACAGATATGACCATGAAGTGCAGAGGTGAAAAAGGCTGTCTGGCCAGCTTGAGAGAACCCTGGTTTTCTCTAAAAGTGCTCGTCAGCCTTTTGGGTCTGGGTGGAGTGTGCTGGCAGGTTCTGCAGAGTTCCTGAGGTAGAGGGGCAGGCTGCTTTTCTTTGGGGGCTGAAATGGCAGTGGGTAGAGGAAACCTGGCTCCTGGTCATTGTTGCCTTTCCTTCAAGCAGTGGAAAGGGTGGAAACAAGGCCTGATAACAGAGGGAAGGAGTGTTGGGCTCAGGATCCAACACTTACCCCTCAAGATAAGGATGAGGACGTGAAGTCTGCTGTGAGAAGCTGGACAGCCAGGCACAGGTGGGCACCGGCTGTGGTGAAGTGGCGGGTCTTCTGACTGTGAGGTCAGGGCTGGTGGAAGAAGCCCCTGGCCAGCAGCATTGGCTCTTTGGGAAAGGGGCTCATGCTGCCCCGCTCCACTGTCAAAAGCTTGAGACATAGGCCCTAGGCTGGGTGTCAGTTACACCTCAGTGAAATAGCTCAGAGCCAAACGAGGAGCTAGACACCACTGTGTGCCCATATTGGGGGACCTTACATGCTGCTGTGGGCACAGTTTCCACCACCTGGTGACCCAGCAAGATGCTGGTGGCCGTCATAGGGCCTGGAGGAGGATGGTGGCATGGAGAAGTGGCCTCCAGGCTGGCTGTCCTTCTCCCTCAGCTCTCCTGGTGGGACCCTGGGGGCAGGTGCTACTTCAGCTCTGGACTCTGTGGGCCTCTCCTGCCCCAGTCATCAGACACAGCTGGGCTCTGGGCCCATTCCTCGGGCCCTGGGATGACGGGTTGCTCCCTTGCATTCCAAGTCAGCCTGTCTCACTCTCCACTGGTGGCTCCTGGCTTAAACCTGGTAGGTGAACCATACCTGCTTCTGCCAGGGCTGAGGCCCCGAGCCCAGCTTTTGCAGTGTTCCATTCAGAGTGCCATCTGGTCAGAAAGGCTGTGGCCTCTCCCCACCACAGGCCCCCTCAGCTTCTGCATCCCAGGCTTTTTCTTGAAGTTCCTTTATCCAGCTGAGGAAAAGTGAGCCTTCCAGCCACTGCAAACAAACCAAGACCATTTTTCTCACCTCTGAGGGGCTCTCATGGTCCTCCCTGCACCATATTTCTGCTCTGCTGGGCTGTACCTGCATGGCAGGGTTGCCATGAGGTGGGTGGTCTGAGCGCCCTTCCCATGGTACCTGTTGGCTATTGGGCAGGATGAGGCAGGTGGGAGCCCTGAGACCTTGGCCTGTGCTGGTGGGACTGGGACCTGCCTCTGCACCTTCATGTGTCCTGCTTCCCTGTGGCCACAGCGTCTTGCTTTTCCTTTGGCTGCTGGAGGGAGGCAGCCAGTAGCACTCGCTGTCACTCAGAGCTGCTCCCTGCCCTGCTGAAATCCTGAGAAGGGTGGCAGGTGGGTGAGCCTGGAGCACTTGGCCAGGAAGCCTTTGGAGATGGGGCCTCTGAGTTGCATGAGCACATGGGCCATGGCCTCAAAGTGGCTGGGTGGCAGGGCCATTGGGGTCTACCCTGAGTGCCAGGGTAGAGCAAGACCAAGGGGAAGACTGGCAGAAGGTGGCACCACCTTGCATGGAAGGGCAAGTAGGGGAGAGGCAGGGATTCCATGGCAATGCTGTCGGTGGCCTCTGTATGCATGTGTGTCAGCCATGTGAGCATGACCGGAGCACCAGAGCAGCTCCACCCTGGCCCTGAGGCTGCACAGACTCCCCTCTGGCCCTGTGAGAGAAGAGGTTCCCAGAGCCACAGGTTGATGGCCCACAGCTGCCAGTTGGGTAGCATGTTGATCACCATGTTTGTTATGGGTTGGGACAGTACCTGCAGAGCATCTGCTTCGTAAGGGGACTATGGTCGACCCCAGCCTGTCACTCACGGCACCTTGGGAGCTGATGCCCAAGCTAGGCCCCTGGGCCACAGTGGCCAGGCACCGTTCTGGTGTGTAGGGGTTCATCCCTGTGCCAGCCAAGTCAGAGTTGTACTTGCCACCTTCTGCCACACAGTGTGTCTTTGAGGCGCAAATGGTGTCATTCCAGAGCCAGGCACCGTAGCAGACCCTCCAGACAGCACAGAGTAAAGGACCCGAGGCTACGTGATGGCAGAGGGGGCCTTCTTCCCAGCAGGACTCAGTGAGGTTACCCTCTTTGTAAATTATAAGTGACCAAGACCCCAGCACATTTGTGGGTCTGAATTAGGATTAGAAGATCAGTCCTCACTGCTCAAGGATGTCTCTGATAAAGTCCTCGGCCCAGATAGTCCAGGGTCTGGTTAGGTCTGGGGAAGTATGTGACTTGGTGAAGGTGGGTAGGGAAGGGTTGGGTGGGTGTCTGTGGCAGGGTGAGGGGGAGTAGCTGGTCTATCGGTTTGGTGCTAGGGGAACTCTCTCTGTAGCCAGCCACCTCAGTGGTGCTGCCCCCTGCTTGGCCCCTGACCTAGAAGAACAAGAATCACTTTGCATTCTGGCTTTTGTTTTGGAGGACTGGGCATGGTTCTGACCGACCCTGTTGGGGCCTCCTGGGGAGCAGGCCAGACAGTGGCCCCTTGGCCTGGGTATCGGATGGGAGGCCTGCCTGGGAAGTGCTGTGGACCTTGTGGGGGCTGGCATTTAGCCTTGTAGAGACTGGGGTGGCATGTACAAAGGTCCTTGGGCATCAAGACTGGGCACTGTGATACCATGCATCCTGGAGTGGTCCTCTGCTCTGAGCCTGCAGTAATACACAGGTGAGAAGTGCTTCTCTCCGAGACCCGAGTGCCTTCTGCACTCTTCTCATGCAGAGTCTGAGTTCATCAGAGTCCATAGGAGGCTGGTATAGGCAGGTAACTGCTCGTGTAGGCTGTGGTCCACCTGGCCGCTTCAGGATGGATTTTGAGTGCAGTTTTTGTCAGAGCTGACTTCTACCAGAGCAAGACCCAGCCCTGGGCCTCTGAGAGGGCTGGGGAGCAGGGTCTGAGGATGCACCTCTTGATCTGCTGGCATGGGCTGTGCCCTGGGCCTGCCTGTGGGGCCAGCAGCCCTGGGCTAGGGTTCCCCTCTAAGCTGGGTGCCGTCCCCAGTGCTGGTTTACCCATTTGATTACAGTTTCTGGGGCCAGGTGCACTTCTGCAGCTGTGTGAAGGTGTTTGTCCTCACAGTCGCAGAGTGACCGCAGTGGACATACTACCAGCAATGAGGGGAGTCTGGAACCTTTTTTCCAGCCTGGGCTTTGTGAGGTGCCAAAGTCCTCCTGGCCTTATATCTGCCCTGCACTGTCTCTCAGGCAACTTGGGCTTTCTGTCCCTTAGTACCAGGGATGTGATGGCAGTATGGCTGGCCTGAGACTCCCCACCCTGCACCTGCCTGAGATGTCAGGACCTGTGGCGTCCTGTGTTGTGCCCTTGTCTGGATGGTTCCACATAGAGGAAAGGATGTTTCTTGAGCAGCTTGATGCTGCTTAGTGGCGGGCACCTGCCTAACATGCTTGAGGTCCTGGTTCCATCCTGCAACACAAAACATGAACCGTTTCCAGCACCTGATGAGGAAGTTCAAGGGCTTTTCCCCTCAGAAAATCAGCAGACACTTTTCTAGAGGACTGGATGAGGCCTTGTGGGACAGGAAGCCAAACTGGGACCCTTATTGAGCTGGTACCCTCCCTCCAGCCCTTTGTTGTGGTTCATTTTCTGCCACCTGGCCACTCCAGAGGGTTGACACAGGGGAGGCCAACAGAACCTGTCCTGGAGAAGCAGTGACCAGATGTTGAAATGCCCACCCAGACACCACACAGCAGTCTAACAGACCGCAGGAAAGGGTGCAGAACAGCGAGCAGCAGGGTCACTAGGAGGTGGCTGAGGACCACCACAGGATTCCCCCTCTTCTCGTGTTTGGGTGGCCATAAGACACCAGTTCATAGCAGGGACACACAGAAATAGGAGCCCTTGTGTCCCCTGGGTGATAAGTGGAGCAGCCTATAGAAAAGCAGTGGCTGCCCACAGCAGCCTCAGGGCGCACAGCCCATCTCATCAACTTAGAGGCCTTCCTACTCGGTTCTGCTCATCCCTGCCCAGGACAGTGCTGCTCCTTGGCCTGTAACGGATATTCTGGCCACCAGGGGCCTGCCGTATTAAGGCCCAGATTCTAGGGAGCATCCCAGGGCAGCACATCCTGCTCCCCAGCTCTTGCCTGGCATTTCCTTCCTTGTGTTGGACCTACCAAGCCCGGCAAAGTGCTGAGGTGCCAGGGACACTGCCAAGAATGCCCCTAGCTGCTGGTGTGAGCTGGAGCGTGTGCAGCTTTTGTAGCTGATGTGGCACTGGGCTACTGTACTACCCTTCACCTGCTCTGTGACACCAGGAGCTCAGAGATGACCGTGAACTTCCTGTGAGGTCCTGCCTGCGGGAGTTGGAGGCTCTGAGTAAGAGAAGGGGTCACCTGCAGGGCGTTGTGAGCCTGTAAGTCTGTGTGCTCCCACTTCAGGAGTTCCCTAGCCTTGTCACATTGAGAGCTCAGAACGCAGGTTCCTATGGCTCTGGGGAGGGAGTGTTTCGGGCGGTCCTGGGACAGGCCTGTCAAAGGTAAGAGAATTACCACCGAAATGTGCACTGAGGCTGGGCCGCTCCGGCTTTCCCAGTGGCAGAGATGCCACCACACTGGCTTTTCTGTGCTGTTATCCGTTTTAAAGGGATCGAGAGTGATGAGGCCTTTGCAGTGCAGCGCTGGTTGTTGTGTCTGGAAGCTGAGTCTGGGAGAGCCGTGCTGGCTCGCACGAAGCCCAGTCCCGGCCTCTGTCCCTAGCGTTGTAGATGGTGAATCCAGAAGTGGGTTTGGGTTTCACTCATCTTGAAAACATTTCTAGATACTCGCTGTGCCTACTGTATAACCTGTGTAGTCACAGGCAACTCGGCCCAGCTGAGCACACACCAGCAGGTGACCCCCACCATGCACGGGCACCTTGGCACCTCCTGTGGCACCTGGTTCTGTTGTGAAGGTCTGTGTGTGCTGCACAGACCATGCCTGTGGTGTTGGCTGGGCGGGTGAGCGTCTCATACTAATGGTCAGAACGCTGTCTGCTGTGTCCCAGGTCTGAGTCCTCGTTGTGACTTCACTGCCCTCCCTGGGATCACAATGTGCCTTGCACCATAAGGTGCAGCCTGGGTTGTGGAAGGCAGCGGCCAGTCAGCTTCTCTGCAGCTGGGCCTCAGTGGTGGGATGGTGTAGATGCCACAGGTGCCTTTCCCGCAAGGTGTCTTGTCCCGCAGACAGAGCTTCATGAGAGTGGGACTCAGGCCTATGGCCCTTGGCTGTGGTAAGGTTTCTCTTCACTGACTGGCTGTGGGCTCCATGGCCAGCCAGATGTGTGTCAGACTGCATGGAACCCTGTAGGCTCCTAGAGAGGAGTGTGTGATCCAGTAGTGGGAACAGAGCCTCTGAAAAGTGGAGCCCCAAGGCAGTGCTGAGATCTGGGATGCTGTGTCCTGCTGTAGGTTGGTCCCGAGGGTATCCTGCAAAATGGGGCTGTGGATGACAGTGTGGCCAAGACCAGCCAGTTGCTGGCAGAGCTGAATTTCGAGGAGGACGAAGAGGACACCTATTACACCAAGGACCTCCCTGTCCATGCCTGCAGGTAGGCTGCATCTCAAGAGGCCCTGTTGCTTGTTGGGACAGTGGACTCAGCCCCCGACACCCGGAATTCACCAAGCCCTGCTGGGTTCTCTATGCTCTGGCCCTGTGCTTCAGTGGTCAGGAACTGGAGAGGAGCTGTAGTCAAATCACTTACCCAGGGCTGTGGGGGCTTTTCAGAAGCCCTCAGAAGGGCCACAGTCTGTTCCTTTGCCCTGATCAGCACTGAGGTTCTCGGTTCTAGCAGGGCTACATGAAGGGGTGCCATCGCTGGGGGGGCTGCCCCTGGCTCCTTCACTGGGACTGTGGTCACAGCTGCTCTTTGAGGCCAGCGTGGCTTTCCCCTCCGTAGACCCACCCTTCCCGTGTCTCGGCTCCCTCCTGGTTTAGGAGCACTTGAGAGAGCCCTGTGCTCCTGAACTCATAGGGTAAAGCCTGGGAGTTTCCTGGGAGCACAGTGCCCTCTGCTGGAACCTGATGCTCCCTTGACCACAGACTTGCTCCTAAAGGCTAAAGCTGCCCTGGACTGAGGGGTTTTCACCCAGAGTTGGCTGCTGCCCGTGCCCTGCAGTGCCCTGCCTGGGATCTCTGTGGAGCTTTCCTTTGTGATAACCAGGGTGACTTTGTTACTGGGCTTGTTGAGGTTGACTGTATGTTTAATGAAAAACTTAAAAATGTTGTAAGAGGAAGGAATTTTGTATTCTGCCAAATTAAAACCAGAGGCTCCATCCAGCTGACTGTTGGTATTTGGGCTTTTCCAGTTACTGTGGAATACACGACCCTGCCTGCGTGGTTTACTGTAACACCAGCAAGAAGTGGTTCTGCAACGGCCGTGGAAATACTTCCGGCAGGTAGATAACGAGCCAGCATGTGTCTTTAATCGACATGTACTTGAGCTGTGTATAAGTTACGGTGACGTTGGAGCGGAGCACAGTGTGAGTCTGCGCTAGCGAACCTGGGCCCTCTCATTGGTGTTAACTTGAAACAGATGGTGGCGTGTGAACGCCTCAGCATGTTTACCCTTGATTGATTCTCTGGCTCGCTCATTATGTGAGGAGTTTAATTCTCATTTCCAGTTTCTGCTTGTCTCTTGCTGAGAGTCGAGCTGTTGGCATCCTTCCTGTCCTCAGTCCTGAGAGGCCACTCCCAGGCAGGGCTGCAGGCATCCAAGACAGTGGGGTCCTGAGCAGGCCAGCTGACTGGCTACCTGAGCAGTGCTGGGTAATGGGCCAGATTCCAAGAACTAAGTCCCCTGACTACCCCTGGGTGCCCCTGTTGGTGGATGGCAACTGCCAGTTGGCCTAATGTCACCCCACATTGGGTCCAGAGTGAGCCCTCTCCTTGGGGTGCAGTTCCCTGCCACATGGTGGGCCTCCTTGCTGGTGTCAGGGTTCTTCAACTGCTGCAGAGATTGAGCCAGGCCTGGCACAGCCTTGCCCCTGACTGCCAGCGGGTAGTACAGTCTGTTTCTGAGGACATTTTAGAGAAAGCAAACTACAAAACCCTGAGGGACAGGAATAGGCGGCCCAAGCTCTGATCTCTCAGAGGTGAAGTCTCACACTCTGAGCAAGGTGAGGCAGGGCTGGCATTGTTAAAAGGTTTAAAGTCATCTTCAGGGTCAGCAGGGTGCTCCTGTCCTGTTTCAAGAAGATTCTGGATGGTTTCAGTTGGCATCAGTTCCTCCTGTGCGGAAAAGCGGTTGAGTTAAAGTTGATAGCTGGTAACCCTGTATAGCCTGATTGAGGCCTGGACTGGGGCAGCCGGGAGATGATGGGCTACCTGCAGTCAGGCACCATTGGCTCTTGCTTGAGAAGAGTCAGGCTCATGGAGCCACATGTAGCCAGGTTTCCAGGACCTTGTGGCCTCCAAGGATTCAGTGAAGCCTGTCATGGGACTGTTCAGGAAGACAGGTGCTGGCTGTGGCAGTCAGCAGAAAAGCTGGCAGAGCCCAAGAGCCCGTGGAGATGAGGGTGGCAGGTCTCCAACTGTGACTAGCCTGGTGTGGGCTACTGTCAAGGTGAGCTGTGATCCTCAGAGTAACCCTACCTTGCTGCAGAGACAGGACCCTGAACTGGGGCTGAAGGGAGTGGGGGTAGGAGGGAGCAGAACAGGAACTGTGTGAGCCAGTGAGCAGTTTCCTGAAGGCAGATGAGGCTTGGCTAGGATTCCTGGGGTACAGAGGGATGAGGTGTGACCATTTGGTACTGGGGCTTTAAGTGGGACCCCGAAAACTAGAAGTGGTGAAAAGCCAGGCTTGGGGTGTTAACTGTTGATGGTTTCCTGGTCTTAGCCACATTGTAAATCACCTGGTGAGGGCGAAGTGCAAGGAGGTGACGCTGCACAAGGACGGGCCGCTGGGCGAGACAGTGCTGGAGTGCTACAACTGTGGCTGCCGCAACGTCTTCCTGCTGGGCTTCATCCCTGCCAAGGCTGACTCGGTGGTGGTGCTGCTGTGCAGGTGAGCCAGGCACAGCTGGGTGAGGACTGGCAGTCTGGAGGCCCAGGGTTCTGCTCTGTGGATTTTGGTCACATCAGAAGATGAAGTCAGGCTGGATGTGATGATGGACACTTTACTAATCCCAGCACTTGAGAGATAGGGACAGGCAGAGGAGTTCCAGGTCAGTCAAGGCTCCGCAGTGAGACTCTGTCTCAGTTAGGTAGGAAAGAAGTCTTAGAGTTTGGGGGAACAGCCCCGTGTGTGGGTGTTGTGCACTACCTGCTAGTTTACGAGATCTGTGGCAGGACCTCCTCTGTATGTGGACTGTGTTCCTGCACGAGTGCCAGCCTCTTTCTTTCCTTGCACCCATGCAGGCAGCCCTGTGCCAGCCAGAGCAGCCTGAAGGACATCAATTGGGACAGCTCTCAGTGGCAGCCCCTGATCCAGGACCGCTGCTTCCTGTCCTGGCTGGTTAAGATCCCCTCCGAGCAGGAGCAGTTGCGGGCACGACAGATCACCGCACAGCAGATCAACAAGCTGGAGGAGCTGTGGAAGGTGAGTCTGCCTAGACACTGCTGACTCAAAAGCCTCAGAGAAAGAAAGGACAGAGCTTGCCCGACCGTGTTACCAGAAGGTAGGAAGGGGGCGCTGCTGCGGGCCCTGCTGGCTGGAGTCTGTGTGCTTGCTCAAGGGACATACTGGCTGAGTAGTCAAGTTAGGCCCTGGTGGGACATAAATGCCAGAGAGTGCCTGACCCTCACCTTCCCCAGCACCCTGCTGGGGCTTGGGTTTAGATGCTTGTGTCTGTTCTTTGAACTCAGTTAAGGGTGTCAGTTGGGCACCACCTGACCGGGAACCCCAAATATTGCACGGGTCTAACCTTTTCCAGGGTTGTCCAGGTTGGCCCTTTCCACTTGTGTGATCAGGGTCCAGTCACAGTGGGCCCAGATTCTGTGTTGCCTGCCAGGGTTGACTGAGGACAGTGGGTGCCGGGCGGGGCGGGGGGGCATGTGGGTGGCCTGGCTCTCTAAGAGAAGTCTGGGGCGCTGTGCAAGCTGCAGGAGAGGCAGCTGCATCTTGTGAGCCCGAGTGTTGTGCTGGGTCCCAGAATTCTGTAGACAGGTTTCTGGGGCCCAAGTTCAGTCAGCAGCAGGGCGGTGACTCTGCTTCACGGGAGTGCTTGGTGCCTTCTGAGTGACTGCTTACTGGGTTGTGGGTTAACCAGAGCAAGCATGGTGCTGCTCTTGACCATAGGAGAACCCTTCAGCCACTCTGGAAGACCTGGAGAAGCCGGGTGTGGACGAGGAGCCACAGCACGTGCTCCTGCGGTATGAAGATGCCTATCAGTATCAGAACATTTTCGGGCCACTGGTCAAGCTGGAGGCTGACTATGACAAGAAACTGAAAGAGTCCCAGGTGATGTGGCGTGGCTAGGTCTGTGACGAAGCATCCGTGGGGTGGGCACTCTCTAGGTGTGGAGCCAGGCAGTGTGCGGCAGTGTCAGGCCGGGGTTGTGGGCATCGGGGGAGAAGGCTCAAGTGTTTCTAGTTTCTAAACCCAGTGAGAACTCCTGCATCACAGCTTTGCCTACAGCTCTGGAAGCAGGGCCCAGACCACCCACCCCTTCTCCCTGCGGAGCCTGGCGCGTTGGGCCTCCTGGGGATTGCTTGCTGCATAGCCTGACTTGGGGACTGGCTTGGGCAGGGGTTGGAGGTGTCCTGGTTGCTTCTTTCGCAGAAGTTGGAGTTCCTGGCTGTGGGGGTCACGCAGCACAGGCACTTGGCCTTCCTGGAGGCCCTTTGAGAAGCTTGGCCTGTGAGCAGGCAGCAGGCTGACGGGGCCCCTGTTTGTCATGTGTCCAGACTCAAGATAACATCACGGTCAGGTGGGACCTGGGCCTCAACAAGAAGAGAATCGCTTTCTTCACCTTGCCCAAGACTGACTCTGGTAATGAGGACTTAGTCATAATTTGGTTAAGAGGTGATTCTAAGTTTTAAAATATTTGTGACCATAAGTAGCCTAAAATTCCTAGTCCCTCCCCCATACCATTTCCTCAATGTGAACTCTGCATGATGGAGGCCTCGGCCCTTGGAAGCGTACTAACTCTGTCACCTCCTTCCTACAAGACATGCGGCTCATGCAGGGTGACGAAATCTGCCTGCGTTACAAAGGGGACTTGGCACCCCTGTGGAAGGGGATCGGCCATGTCATCAAGGTCCCCGACAGTATCCTTCACCACATCTGCTGGGAGGGTGGGCACAACAGCAAAGCCCTGACTGCCCTCAGAGGACCCCAGGACCTGAAAACTACTGTCCCTTCCTCTGCTCCATGTGTGCACACATGCATGTGTATGTGTGAGCGGGAAGGTGAGCATGTGCATGGGCTGAGGTCTTACCACACTGGTTCTATTGCCAATGCTGAGGGCCAGTCTCATAGCTCACAGAGACTAGAGTGAAGGTCCTTCCGGAATGTGAGCTGCCTTTGCACAGGAAGCAGTCTTAACTCAGTGGCCAGATTATGGCGATGAGATCGCCATCGAACTCCGCAGCAGCGTGGGCGCCCCTGTGGAGGTGACCCACAACTTCCAGGTGGATTTCGTGTGGAAGTCAACCTCCTTTGATAGGTGCGTCTGCTGCCTCTCCAGGGTGTGGGGTCCATGCCCTGGAAGGCCTGGGATCACTACATGGCTGTCCTTACAGGATGCAGAGTGCACTGAAGACCTTTGCTGTAGACGAGACCTCCGTGTCAGGGTATATCTACCACAAGCTGCTGGGCCATGAGGTGGAGGATGTGGTCATCAAATGCCAGCTCCCCAAGCGCTTCACGGCACAGGGGCTCCCTGACCTCAACCACTCTCAGGTGCTGGTGGGCCCCTGAGGGGCTAGGCAGTGGGTAGCTGCGTCAACAGCCCTGCTGACGGATGCCCATCCTCACAGGTGTACGCCGTGAAGACTGTGCTGCAGAGACCACTGAGCCTCATCCAGGGCCCACCAGGCACCGGCAAGACTGTGACATCGGCTACCATCGTCTACCACCTGGCTCGGCAGGGAAATGGGTAGGCGCTGCAAAGCCTTGTGGGTACAACAGATAGGTCAGAGCTATTAAGGACGACGGGGTCCTGTGTGGCCTGTAGGCTGCTCTCTCTTACTGGTAGTGACCACTCAGGCTCTTCAGGGGTTGCTCATGGAACACAGGTTGTGTCGACAGCCCTCAGGCCTGCTTCTTGTGGACAAGAGGGCCAAGGGGCATTCATCTGACAGTGGCTCTGCTTCTCTGGCCTTGGTATGGCTGCACCTACTTGTCACAGCTGTGAGAGATAAGCTTCAGGCTTTGTGCTGCCCTGGGCAACGCTCATGGGCTGTCCTGCCCACTGTAGGCCCGTGCTCGTCTGTGCCCCAAGCAACATTGCCGTGGACCAGCTCACAGAGAAGATCCACCAGACAGGGCTGAAGGTCGTACGCCTCTGTGCCAAGAGCCGGGAGGCCATCGATTCGCCCGTGTCCTTCCTGGCGCTGCACAACCAGATCAGGAACATGGATAGGTGTGTGGCGCCAGCCTGGGGTTCGGCACTGGCCTCATCTCACTGCCGGTGCTGAGCCCACTTCATGTGTCTGCAGCATGCCTGAGTTGCAGAAGCTGCAGCAGCTGAAAGACGAGACGGGCGAGCTGTCATCAGCGGACGAGAAGAGGTACCGAGCACTCAAGCGCACAGCTGAGCGAGAGCTGCTCATGGTGAGACTGGAGGCTGGCCAATCCCTGACAGTTATTTCCTCTTGGCTGAGACCTGGTGCTAATCAGAGTCAGAAGCGATGGCACCTTGGGGTGGAAGTGACTTTGCTTTGAAAAAAGGACTTACAGGTCTTTCCTGTCCTTGCCTTCAGTAAGGGATGCATGGCTGCCAAGGTCATGGCCGCTCCCTGCCAGCCTTCCTGAGCCCTGCCATGCCCCAGTGGGCCTGGAGAGTCTGCTCTTTGTAGCCTGCCCCTTCCAGGCTTTGGTGAGGGAAGGGTGGATCACTTAGCTATTGGGGAGTTGCACATGGAAATGAGCAGAAAATCTTGCATTCCAGACCAACCTGGTCCTCTTGGCAAGACCCCAGCACAAAAATATATGTGTACACAATATGCACATACATACAGAGTTGCTGGGAGTTTGGTGTGGACTGGAGCTGTGTCTCATCTTCCCCACCATGGCCATGGTGAGGTGGACTGCACATACTCTGACACCTTGTGCCTTCCCCAGAATGCAGACGTCATCTGCTGCACCTGTGTGGGGGCCGGTGATCCAAGGCTGGCTAAGATGCAGTTCCGTTCCATCCTTATTGACGAGAGCACCCAGGCCACTGAGCCCGAGTGCATGGTGCCTGTGGTCCTTGGGGCCAAGCAGGTGGGTGTCCATTGCCAGTGTGGCCCTAGATGCATCCCTTAGGGTGGCTCTCTGGCTGCCTGGAGCCTGAGCTGTTGATGAGTGTGGCTTCTCACTGCAGCTGATCCTTGTGGGTGACCACTGCCAGCTGGGCCCAGTGGTGATGTGCAAGAAGGCGGCCAAGGCAGGGCTGTCACAGTCGCTGTTTGAACGCTTGGTGGTGCTGGGCATTCGGCCCATCCGTCTGCAGGTGCAGTACCGCATGCACCCTGCACTCAGCGCCTTCCCGTCCAACATCTTCTACGAGGGCTCACTGCAGAATGGCGTCACTGCAGGTAACACCTGGTTCCAGAAGGTTGCTGGGTGGTGGGGTGTTGAGTACTGTGGTTCAGTGGCCCCTCCTAGAGACTGTTCCAGGCTTGCCCACACAGGCACTTCTGACAAGGGTAGCTTGGCCAGGTGCTCAGAGCAAGGCCCTAAAAAAAAACTGTTTATAAGCATAGTTCCTACTTGGGAATTCCTCAGGGCCTCCTGCACCTAACACACTGGCTCCATCCTCAGCCCTGGCTGTGCTGGGTAGTGAGTTGTGCACTTCGCAAGAGGCCAGTGGTTCCCAGAACTCCCAAATAGCCCCAGGCTGTGGGGGTTCCCCATGCTCAGATCTGCTCAAACCACAGCAGGGCTTTGCCTTGTGATGGTGACATACTGGGACATCAGGAGACCGGTGCCACCACTGGTGCCAGGTGGAGCGGAGAGGGTTTTTCTTGTAAGCTCCACACACTGTTGTGCAAGGCCTTCAGAGGCCCCTCTGGCAGACTAGTCATCAAAGTGTGGCACTGATAGATAGATATCAGCTAGTGACACATGTCACCTGCAGCAGTCTGAGGATCTGTGAAAGGAGAATTTTTTTAAAGTGTGTCACCTGAGTATGGTGCTGACAGTGATGCTTGACCTGTCCTGATGCTCTCCATGGTGGTGACCCCTGGAGTGTCTGCCACTGTGGCCATTGGTGGACCTGGGCTCTTAAGTAGATCATTCCCTCTTGCCTGTTTGGATTAGGCAGAGTGGCCTATGGAGTTTACTGCCCCTGACTTGCTGTAGTGCCTGGGGAGCCCCATTTACTCAGAAAGGGCCTGTGTCCCTTTGTCCATCTCTTCCCATCCCCGCTCCCCCAGCTGTTGTGGCCTGGAAGCCTGCTGTCCTCAGCAGCCGGATTCCATCACCAGAGGCCACGCAGAAGCAGACCCAGGCCCACTGCCCTCAGTGAAACCCAGCAGTCAGGTGAAGTGACTCAGATGAGGACAATATGGCCGCTCTGACGTGCAGTTATTTTCCATGAGAACTTGAGTACACGCTGGGCTTGGTGGCACACCCATTAATCCCAGCACCCGGAGAAGAGGCAGGTAGATCTCCATGAGCTCGAGTCCAGAACGGTCTGCATAGTTCTAGGTCAACCAGGGCTACATACATAGCCTGTGAGTCAGCGTGGGTTTTCAGTGTCCGCAGGGGCCTTCCAGCCCCTCTGACACGAGGAGCTGCAGCCACCTCTGCCGTCGATGCTGGTGTCCCTGCCGAGTGTCAGGCTAGAAGAGGTGCACACTGGTGGGAATGCCACAGCCCTGCAGGGCCACCCCCGTGTGTGAGCTGCCGCTGCGTCCTTCCCATCCTCCGCCCCTTGTTACCATGCAGTCACCCCCAGAAACCCTGAAACACCTACATGCCTGTGAGACACTGAGCAGCACTGAGCCACAAGACAGACCCTGACCAGCCCGGAGACCCTGCGTCCCACACGGCCTGCCTGCACCAGGCTCGTCCCACTGGCCCTGCCCTCTGCTCACCAGCTGCATAGACCATGCCTTGCTCTCCCCTCATGTACTGAGAGGACCTGGGCCGAGGGCCCTTGTGAGGAAACTCCTGTAAGGGAGTGGGTGGCTGTGAGTGGTCTGAGGGCCTGAAAGCGTGAAGATGTGCACAGTGGAGAGCCATGTTAAAGGACGAAGACAGCCAAGCAAGAGGTGTCTGGGGCTAGGGCGCCAGGCCGCTAGCTTGATCTGAGGATGGGGCCAAGGTACCTGTGCACAGCCTCTGATCTGTCATGGGGAGTGTGGTACGGAACAGTGCGGCAGGGAAATGTCTGTTGCGGGCACCTGGCCCAGTGCTCTGGAGGCAGTACCAGTCCTGCAGGTGCCCTCAAGCCCCTTGGCATGTGTGTGGTTGAAGTGCCTAGGTCTTTTCTTCTCGTGTGACATGCCCATCTTTCCCTAATGCAGCGGACCGTGTCAAGAAGGGCTTTGACTTCCAGTGGCCGCAGCCTGACAAACCCATGTTCTTCTACGTGACCCAGGGCCAGGAGGAGATCGCCAGCTCCGGCACATCCTACCTTAACAGGTGCGCAGCTAGGGCCCCAGCAGGGTCTGTGCAGCTCTGCACTCGGGACGTGGAAGAACTTTCCTCCCCTCGTTCCCATTCAGACCCTAAATGAATCAGCAGCATTCTACTCCTCACGTCTCCCTGCAGCTGCATGGCAGACCCCAGACGGCTGTGTTTCTCCTGGTGCCCTGGGAGAGGACAGGGGCAGGTGACACTTGTAGTCGTGGAGTGGTCCTGTTGTCCTTTGTTGTCCCTGGGTTGCCAGAGGTCCAGCAGGGCTGGCAGCAGAGCCACTCCCATTAAATGGTTAGGGATCTGTCACTGAAAGCTAAGCATTCGCAGGACGGAGGCAGCGAACGTGGAGAAGATCACCACGAAGCTATTGAAGGCAGGTGCCAAGCCAGACCAGATCGGCATCATCACGCCCTATGAGGGCCAGCGCTCCTACCTGGTGCAGTACATGCAGTTCAGCGGTTCCCTGCACACAAAGCTCTATCAGGTACACTGTGTTCCCATCTTTATGCCTGGTCTTTGTGCTCAGTTACCTATCCCTTCTGACCTTAGAACCTTCCCTGGGGGTCAAGGCTGAGCAGGTAATGGCATTTGAAGTGCCTGGAGCTCCATCCCAAGGAGAGTCTTCCTCTGACCCCACGTCTCTGTGCACACATGTGCACGCTAAATGTAATATTTTAAAGTGCCCCAGTGCTGGAGACATGTGGTTCAGCAGTTAAAAGTGTTTGCTGCTCCTGCAGAGGACGGGATTCAGCTCCAGCAGCCATGTCTGCCCCTCCAGCTCCTGGGGACCCAATGTTTCTTGCTTCCATGGGCTCCTGCACTCACATGCACATGCAGACACACATAATGAAAAACAAAAATAAATCTGTAAAAAATATAAAGTGCCCTGAAGTGCGAGTCAGCCAGCTCTGGAGGGCATGAGGCTGCCTGATGTGCCATGGGTCATAGGCAAGAGCCACGGTGTATCAGAGTGGCCTTGGGGAGATGTTTGGGCAAAGCAGCCCAGGGTTGAACCCCGAGGGCAGGGCGCTAGCCTGGGTGGGTACCCTTTGCACCAACACTAACACCCAGCACAGTGCCCTGAGCATGGTACAGGCTCGGCTCCAGGTAGATCTGTGTGGAGTGTGTCGGATGGAGCGCTGACCGTGCGAACTGTACGCCCTGTTCCTTGGTTCTTCCAGGATGGGCCTGTGGAGCCTCTGTCACTGGGGACTTGTGGAAAATAGCTGGGTGTGCCAAGTGGCTTTTGCCTGGCCTATGTGAAGCCCTGGGTCCCCCCCAGTGTGTCTGAAGAGAAGACAGGAGAGAGGGCCCAGGGCCCAGGCTTGCCAGTAGCTTTCCATGGCCTGACTTGATGTATGCCGCTTGAGTTGGGCAGCCTGACCCTCTGATAGCACACTGTCCCTTTCAGGAGGTGGAGATCGCCAGTGTGGACGCCTTCCAGGGTCGTGAGAAGGACTTCATCATCCTGTCCTGTGTGCGGGCCAACGAGCACCAGGGCATTGGCTTCCTCAACGACCCGAGGCGGCTCAATGTGGCACTCACCAGAGCCAGGTAGGCCAGGACCAGGCTTCCCTCCACCCTCCATCCATAACAGCGATGGCCCAGTTCCCCAGGGCGGCCTGCTGCCCTCGCTGGTTCAGGAACACAAGTCCATGAAGCCTTGAGATACGGGGACTGCGATTGTAGTGTCGGTCCCCCAGGGTACCAGGCTTATCCCCAGCTTGAGCTGCTGGCCACACCTTCGCTCTCACTTGGCCCCTTCTCTGCATAGGCCATGGTTGGTTCAGTTTGTTGCCTTTCTTTCTAAGGTGCCACCACAGTAGTGGCCAGTGTTGGGGTTCTTGACACCCACCTGCTCACGTCGAAGTGGCCGACTGTAGGCCCTGAAGATGGCGGGTACGGCCACAGAGTTCAGCGCACCCATTGCTTTCACTGCTGCAGGTACGGTGTGATCATTGTGGGCAACCCGAAGGCACTGTCAAAGCAGCCGCTGTGGAACCACCTGCTGAGCTACTACAAGGAGCAGAAAGCACTGGTGGAGGGCCCGCTCAACAACTTGCGAGAGAGCCTCATGCAGTTCAGCAAGCCACGCAAATTGGTCAACACAGTCAACCCCGTGAGTCCCAAGGCCTGGGAAAGGCTGGGAGTCATGTACGTCCCTCCTGATATTTACTGACACATTCCTCACCTGTGTGCCACCCTGCAGGGGGCCCGCTTCATGACTACAGCCATGTATGACGCCCGTGAGGCGATCATCCCAGGATCCGTCTATGACCGAAGTAGCCAGGGTGAGTCTCCATGGGGTCAGCCTGTGTGGTGTGACCTTCCCATGCTCCTGCCTGGATCTCTCACCCTGGAGGTGGCCACCCAGCCTCAGTGCTTTGCTTCTGACAGGAAATCTCCCAGTGGGTCTGTGACTTCTTAAGCCAGACCAGCAGCCTAACAAGTGTTGAGGCTTTCTGTGCTAATACTGCAGATGCTACAGGCCTTCTGCTTGCTGTCGCCCCTTCCTCGGCTGAGACAGGGTCACCTCATCCAGGCTGAACTCTGCTGCCTAGAAGCCTCCAAGCTACCTAGAAACTTTCCTCATGGACACATACGCGTACACACACACACACACACACTCTCCCACCATCCCTGGCCCTCTGCTAGCGCCTTACAAGGCAGTTGTATGTGGCCTTCTTGTGCTGGCCTGCTGGTCTGCCTGAGCAATGATGTGCTAGCCTCCACTTGGGTCAACTTGCCATGACCCATCATAGCCAATGACTTCCTGCAGCTAGTGTCTTACCGGCTCAGCAGAGCCAGGCAGACCCTTAGGCCTCCTCCTCTCCCTACATGGGGAGGCTGTGCAGCCCGCCCAGGACACCCAACCTTGAGCTGAGCACAGGACCGCACTTGATAGTGGGTGCAGAACACGGAGCCAAAGCTCCTAGGTGAGGTGTTGAACTTGAGGCACTCCAGTTTTTAGAGCCCTGCTTAAGGCTTATTAGCTTGTCTGGGAGGAAAAGGGCGCTGTCCCCGGTGCCGGTCCTGGCCTGGTGGCCACTCGTTACCTATACATCTGACACACTGTGTCTTGCAGGCCGGCCCTCAAACATGTACTTCCAGACACACGACCAGATCGGCATGATCAGTGCAGGCCCCAGCCACGTGGCCGCTATGAATATCCCCATCCCTTTCAACCTGGTCATGCCCCCCATGCCACCACCTGGGTACTTCGGTCAGGCCAATGGACCAGCTGCAGGTGAGTGGGTTCCCCATACTTGCTCCCACTCCTGGTTGACAGGGTAGGAGGGCTGTTTACCGTGAGACTGGGACTGGTGTCCGTCACCTGTGCTGTTGTTTTTCAGGCCGGGGCACCCCGAAAAGCAAGACTGGCCGGGGGGGCCGGCAGAAGAACCGTTTTGGGCTTCCTGGGCCCAGCCAAACCACCCTCCCTAACAGCCAGGCCAGCCAGGACGTAGTCTCCCAGCCCTTCTCACAGGGCGCCCTCACACAGGGCTATGTGTCCATGAGCCAACCTTCCCAGATGAGCCAACCCGGCCTCTCCCAGCCTGAGCTGTCCCAGGTGGGCTCCATATGTCCGCTCCTTCTGCAGGGGGAGGAGGGTGGGGTCCAGAACCTTCTGAAGGCTGGCCAGGCTGCCCTGTGATGTCTGGGGTCTTTCAGGCCTGGCTTACTCTCTGGTTTCACCTTCTAGGACAGTTACCTTGGTGACGAGTTTAAATCACAGATTGACGTGGCATTGTCACAAGACTCCACGTATCAGGGAGAGCGGGCATATCAGCACGGCGGGGTCACCGGGCTGTCCCAGTACTAGAAGGTAAGTGCCCAACTTACCAAGTACTCAGTTCCCTGTACCCCACCACAGACCCCACCTGCCCGGAGTCGGGGTGTGGTATGGTTTGGAGGTGCGTCACGGGTGGGCTGTGGCCTCGGTCGGTTGTGCTGTCTTGCTGGCCTGACCATTCATCCTTCCCTGACCACAGGTGGCGGCAGAAGAGCTAAGCTATGTGGCTTAGTCTTTCAGCATCTTATTCTGGGTAATAAAAAATAAAAATAAATGGATACCTGTTTTCCACTGCTAAAACTGAAGCACCACTGTGTGAGCAGCCGAGAGGAGAGGAGAGGAGAGGAGAGGAGAGGAGAGGAGAGGAGAGGAGAGGAGAGGAGAGGAGAGGAGAGGAGAGGAGCGAGAGCGAGCGGTCGAGCGGCCAGGGAGGACGACGGAGCGAGCCGAGGAGCGAGCGCCCCCTGCGGGCGGCCAGAGGAGACGAGGCCCGCGCGGCCTGCATGAGGCCGGCCCGGTGCGGCCCGGGAGGGAGAGACCTCGGCAGAGGAGCCTGCCCTCGGTTCTTTTTCTTTGTTTCTCTTGATTGAAAGGGGACTACGTTTTAGCAGGACGGACTTCGCCTTTCTGTGCCCGAGCGGGCGGCCAGGAGCGACAGCGCAGTCCCAGCGCCACGCCACGGGGTTTCGTTCAAAGAAAATACGGTGTTTGGGGTTTTTCCGTTTGTTTTTGGTTTCTTTTTTTTCTCCAAAGATTCTTTCAAAGGAGTACTGAAAACTGCTCTGACAGTTTGTCTCTAAGACCTTAGTGGACCTGGGAGACAGAAGTTTCCAGGCAGGCGGCATCGAGGCCGCGCCCGTGCCGGCCGGAGGATTTGTCCAGAGTTTGAGCTTCCTTGGCCACAAGCGTGGACTCCTGCGTGGCCCCTCCGCCCACTGCGGGCCTGGGCCTTGGAGGCGCTTCACGGGGCGGGGCCCTGCTGGGCGGTTCTGGGCTGCCCCCCGCCCTCCGCCCTCCGCCCTACTGGGTGGACCCTGTGCCCTCCGCTTTGCCCTCCGCCTTCCCGCAGCCATCCGAGTTCCCCATCAGGCACGTCTAAGCCAAGGCAATGGAACTTGATTTTTGGTCAAATTTGTTTTAAGCTTTTTGTCACCAATAAAATATTAACAAACGGTCCTGGCTTTCCCGTGGGGCTGGGAGAAGTGGGGGCGGGTCCCGTGCCGCCAGCCCCCCTGGATTCCGTCCCCGCTGCCCTTCAGCGGCAGCCGCACTCGTCCACCGCCATGTCTTCGTAGTGCCGTAGGACCACGTTGTCGCTGTTGTCGAAGAAGAGCACGGAGATAGGCGACAGGCGTGCGGGCACGCAGCACGGCAGGCCGGCGTCCGGGGCGGCCGTGTGCATGAGCGCTCGCAGCACCGCGTGGTTGAGCGCCGGCGGTCCGCCAGGCCCAGGCAGCGCGTGGGGCAGGGCGCATCCGCCCTGGCAGTAGTTGGCCAGGAAGCCCCGCGGCGCAATCACCCAGCGATGCCAGCCCACCTCGCGGAAGCTCACGTAGAGACGCCGCGCGCGGCACGCGCCCCCGGGGCCGCCCAGCCCCGACTCTGCCTCGCGCCGCGGCCTTGGCAGTGGATGGCATCGGCGTGGGTCCAGGGTCACCAGGAGCAGCGAGGCCTCGACCAGACGCGCGCAGGCGGGCGGCCCGGGGTGCAGCGCCAGCGCCAGGCGCAGGCTGCGTGGAACCGACGCGTTGGCAGCCAGCGCCGCGCCCAGCAGCTCGGCGCGCACCGGCAGCTCGGGCACAGGCACCTGCACGCGGAGCAGCTCCGGCCCGGGTGCCTCGGACTCGGCCGCCAGCGCCACGCTCAGCTCTTGGCCACGCGGCCCCGCCACCTCCAGGCGCAGCTCCAGCCGGGCGCGCGTCGGGCGCTCCTCGGGCTCCACCGCCGACAGGTCGAAGGCAACGGTCCACGCGGGGCACAACCCGGAAGCCCTGGCGGGCCCTGGGGCCTGGGAGGACGCACCTGGAGGCGAGGGGAGAGCTGGGCTCGCGCTGCGTCCAGAAGACAGGACCATGCTAGGGACTGGGAGGAAAGTGAGCGCAGACGACGACGGTAGGACTGCCTCCCACCGGGTGATGGATGAGGTGGGGGCTGGGCACCAGCTGCAAGGAAGAGACACCGCGGGACGCCGCGCCTACCCTCGGAGACCTGGGCAGATGGGGACAGAAAAGCCAGCACCTGGGGCCCCTGGGGAAGCGACCCTGGGGCTGCGCGGGGTCTACAGGAAGGCATCAAATGGTGCGCGGCGGCGGGAGGGGGAGGGCTGAGGGTCTCACATTGGGGACGACAGGCATTCTGTTCGCAGAGGACTAAGAGGGACGGGGTCCCAGCTCGCTATCAGCCTGGTCGGAGACCTAGGGGAACCCTTGGTCTCGGGGACCCATGTCCTCAATACAGGCCACACTCACCGCGGTCTAGAATGTGGCGCACGATGTTTCCAGCCACCCCCAGTTCTTCCACGTGGCACGGTCGCAGGCTGGTCCCCGGTGGCGTCCGTCGTGGACCGGTTCTGGTCTCCTGGGGGTCGCGGCGGCGGAACAGGCGCCACATGACGGGAGGCACAGGCCGGAGCGTGGGCATGCCCGGGGGCGCCTCTCGCAGCCCTAGCGCCCGGAGTTGCGCGGCAGCGGGGCTGTAGGGTGCGGGCGCACGGGCCGGGGGCGGCGAGGGCAGCAGCAGGACCACGAGGAGGGGAAGGTGCCGGCCGGGCAGCATCTCCCTTCCAGGGAGTGGCAAGAGAGTCCGTGGGGTTCACAGCGTCCGGGGCCAGTGGGCCGCGGCCGGACCCCGCGTCATTTGAGGTCCTTGAGGGGGCGTGCCGGGACCCGACAGATCCCGAGGGCCGGACTGGCCTGAGGTCCCCAAGTGGGTGGTCGCGAGTTGACCTGGAGGGCGGAGCTGCTTGGGGCCAGGGTAGCTGGAGGACGCCGGTAGCCAGCATCTGGGGGCGGAACCTGCGTCGTCGGGGTGGGGCCATGTCTTCGTGGGTGGGGCCAGGCCTCCAGGGGCAGGACCAAGTTCCTGTGGGCGTGGCCGAGTGTCCAGGGACAGACGGAGTTTCTCAGGTTCAGCGTGGTGGAGTCCTGGGAGGCGGAGCTGGGGTCGAGGGGCTCAGAAGCGCTTGTCCTTAAGCAGGCCGTTCCTCAGCGGCTTCCTAGGAGGCCAGATCCCGGGGCAGATTAGTACGGGAACCCCACGTTTCCTCCCCACTGAAACGCTTCCCTTCCCCTGTTCCCACCTCCGCATACTCCCGACTTTTGACTGTGTTTCCTCTCAGGCAGGTTAGAACTGACCAGGGCCTCTGCCCAGCATCCAGGGAGGCCAGGCTCCCATCCGTGCCAGGGCGCTGGGCACCCACCTTGCCCCGAGACTTCCTTTCATAATGTTCTTACAAGCGCTGCGAAGGTTTGGGGGTGTTGACAGTGTTGGGGATGGAAGCTGGGCCTCAGGTGTGCTAAACAAGTGCTTTAGGGCTGGGCGGTAATCTCAGGCCCAGCTACGCCTGTTCATAAGCGTTCATCCACCCTGACATCCAGAGAGTGATGGCATGATAGCTAAGAATTTCTTGTAAGAGCTCCTGGCTGGACCCAGGTTCCCACGGAGAATGGCCAGGCCCAGGGCCGCCATTTCTGTCCCTTCCTTGGCTTTTCCAGGAGCTCGTCCTCCCCAGCACGGCCTCCCTGTGGCTGCAGTGAACTAACGGTCAAGGGCTCAGGCCCTTCCTATTTTATCGGCAGGCCTTCAATTGCTGTCTTCCCACACAGCATCTACATTCAAGTTCTAATACAAACATGGAGGCTTAGGGTCAGGTCAGAAGAAGCCAGCAAGATGGAAAGGGCCCTTGCTGCCAGCCCTGAGGACCTGAGTTCAAGCCTCAGGACCCGTATTGTGGAAGGAGAGAACTAACTCCTGAAAGTTGTCCTCTGACCTCCACATTGGTGCACATAATAAATAAATAAGTAAACATTTTACAGATGATCCAGTTTTGCCCTAGAATTCCGAAGTCCTCCTGTCTCTATCTCCCAAGTCGCTGGGACTACAGACCCCTGCCCCTACTCCAGGCTCAGTCGCTATGTATTACACTCTAGTCCCCATCTGAGCTGATCTTCAGGCATCACATTCACTTCCTAGGTCTTTCTTGGGGAGGGTAGCTTTGCTTGTAACTCCTGTCACTTGTCTCTATTCTTGCTCTAGGGGGAGGCAAATTCTCCTATTTCTAAAACTTTGTTTTCAGACACGGTCTACTGTAGCCCAGGCTAACCTGCAATTTGCTATGTAGCCTAGACTGTGCTCAGGCTCCTGATCTTGCTGCCTCGGACTCTGGCATGCTGGAATGAGAGGCGGGCACCACCACACCCAGCTTCACCCTCTTGTGGCTTCTGGAGTCTTCTCCAAGGTTTTCTGTGCCAGGATGACAGTCTCCTTCTTCGGGTCTGGGACAACTTTGAACTTTTAGCTCTAAGTACATGTCTGACTCATTTTAGGGGTTAACTTGGGGGCTAAAGAGAAATTTAAAAAGGCCTCTAGGGAACAGCAAGAGGGCTCGGTGGGCGAAGGTCTTGCTGCCAGGCCTGACAGTCTGAGTTTGCTCCCGCACATAAACACACCCTAAATAAATAATGTAAAAAAAAACAACAACAACAAAAAAAAACTTGTTTTTTGTTGTTGTTTATTTTGGGGTCTTTTGAGACAGGGTCTCCCTGTAGCCCAAGCTGGGCTGGAACTTGCTATGTAGACCAGGCTGCCCTTGAACTCACAGAGATCTGCCTGCTTCTGCCTCCTGAGCTCTGAGATTAAAGACGTGCTCCACCATGCATGGTTTGTAAATGACATGCTCTCACTCATTTCTTGGGTGCCTGAAGGGCCACCGCATCACAGCAGGCCTTCCTTCCTCTGGGCAGTCCTCCCCTTCCCATCTGCTACATTTCCCAGGAACTAGGGTTGTCCACTGTCCCTGGACCATGATTTTTTGTTTGTGAGGCAGGGTCTCTCGCTATGTAGACCAGGCTGGCCTCGATCTCACAGATGTTTCTGAGAGCTGGGATCAGTGTTGTGTGCCACCACACCTGGCTGTTAGTTTTGTTTGTTTGGCCTGGGTCTTGGGGTGTAGCCATACTAGCTGTCAAGTCCTGGTCTCAGGTGAGCTGGGACCACAGGTGCATCTTGATCCCTACACTGTTTTTCTTTCCTTTTTTATTTTTTTAGACTGTTTTTGTTTTCTGTTTTGTGAGACAAGTCTCTTGTAACAGTCTCACCTCAGATTTGCTATGTAGCCAAGACTGGCCTTGAACTCCTAATCCTCCTGTTTGCAGCTCCAGAATGCTAGGATGACAGGCCTGTACCATCACAGCTGCTGATAGTTCTGAGGCTTCCTGGTAACTCTTTTGTGGGTATCAATTGCTTTCACCCTGTTTTATACCCAGCTGTTCTATCTCTGGTCTCCCTTGGAGAATCAGCTCCTGAGACTAGTGGTATGGGGTGTCCCCGATGTTCTCTTGTCTCTGTGTAGTTTGTGCTCTCAAGAAAGACAGTGGGGAACCGCCAGGGGGAGGCAGAGTGGATCCCCCAAGAGGGTACAGTTTGGGTCTGATAAGCCTTATACTCAGTATTTCTAAGCATGAGTTCCCAGTGGTGTGGCAAGAAAGCGTTCATGGTCTCAGACCTGGGTGAGTCTCCCCAGCCTGTTCCCCTCACGCACTGTGCTCCATACAGAGGACTCTGGAAAGTTCTGGAAGTTTCCTCAGTGAGTCCTCACCCTATCTCCACAGAACTCTTGGTTTGTATTCAAGGAACTTCAATCCAACATACCCCAGATGAGAGCCCCATTGGACCCATTCACCTTCAAATGCAGCCCTACCCTGAACCCCATCTTGGAGAAAGCAGTTTGAACCTGAAGCTAACTCTGATTCTTTTATGGTTTTGCCTACCACTGGAGCAAGGCCAACTTGATGTCCCTTCCAAATCTGGCACCCTCTGACTCAGTCCTTGGACCATGGTTCCTATGGTCTGTGAGTGGTCCTGCCATCACCTGCCTGGGTCCCTTACTACTGACCAGGTGCTAGGTCTAGACTGACCACACTTCCCCCAAAGCCTATACTTAGGAGGACAAAATGCTTCTATTTACTTGTGTGGATCTTCCTTGAGACAGAGTCTATCTCTGGCATTGAGGCTGGCCTGGAACTGTAGGTTATCCTCCTGCCTCAACAACCTGGGTGCTGGGATCACAGGCGTGCACCACTATACCTAACTCAATTCCCTTCTTTGTTTTCAAGAATTTTAAGGCTGGTGAGAGGGCTCAGTGGGTAAAGGGGCTTGCCACCAATACTGACGACCTGAGTTCCAGCCCCAGGACCCGCATGGTAGGAGAGAACTGCCTCCCCAGGTTGTCCACTGACCTCCACACACACTGCTGCACACGTGCCACACCTCCATAAAAATAAAATAAAATGATTTCCCTCACTTTAAAAACAAAGATTACACACACACACACACACACACACCCCAACCTTCCTTGAACCCCACACCACCGATCTCTGTTATAGCCCGGAGCCTGTTGGTTGGTACCTTCTGGAGCCTTTCAGCCCCTCACAGGGCCTCAAAGGTGCCACATGTCCTCAACCTTACTTATCCCTCAGCCAGAGGGTCACGGAGTCCCTGGCGTCACTCTGTTCTGGGGACCAGCGGTCTCCAGTCCGGAGCCCGGAGCTCTCTGCCGACTGCCTTTCTGTGGCAGCGGGATCGGCGTCCGCTGTCCGTCTTCTCGTCCCTCCCGGCTAAGCGAGCCGCCCGCCACACTGAGCGGCGGCATCTCTGGCTACAGTGTCCACGCCTCCTGCCACAGGCTGGGGACAGCTGTGTCTGGGCACCCTCGGGGCCCTCACGATGGTGTCGCTAGAGGAACAAGACCGCCCGACTCACTCGGCTTTGCAGGACTTGGCACTCTGGGTTTCGGGCGAGTCATACTCCCTCAGGTCCTCCAGCTCTCGCATCTGGCCGGTCAGCACCTTGGCAGCGAAGGCCATGATGTACTGCGGGAGGAGGAAGCACGCGTGAGGCAGGCGGCTGACTGCCGCAGACCTCCGTCCGGCCGCCCGCCCCCCCCGTCCGGCCGCCCGCCCGCCCGTGCTGAGGAGCGCTGGCCCTGGGACCCGCTCCGACGCACCAGGAACCAGTAGACGTTCATGGCTGTGAGGAGCAGCAGCAGCGCATTGAAGAAGAAGTAGTACGGAATGTCGGGCACGGAGAGCAGGCTGGTGTGACAGGTGGCGTACAGGACCTTGAGTGGGAACCAGTAGAGCCGGAACCAGAACCTGGGCAGGGGGGCGGGGCGGGGAGGCCGTCGGTCAAGAGCAGCCGCGCCTCCCCCCTCCCACCGCCTCGGCCTGGCGGGACTCGGTCCCCGGGTCCTCCACCCATCCACGAGTGCTCTCCCAGCCAGCCTGGCCAGACTGCATGCTCCACGACCCCACCTGCCCCTCCGTCCCTCTCTCCCTTCCTCTCCCTCTCCCCGTCTCTGCCCCGCCTTGCCCCGCCCACCCCATAGGGCCCCACCCCTTTCCTGCCCAGCCTCTCGGGGCTCTCGTCGCCCTTCCATCCTGCCCATCTGACTTGCACAGTCCCCTCCGTGTCAGGATGCGCCCGGGGCACCAGCCTGCATCCCTACCAGCCCGGCCCGACCAGGACCTTCCTGCCTGGCCCACTCGGCCAACCCACACAGATCTTCTCTGGCCACGCCCACCCACCAAGCCACGCCCTCTCGTCTGGCCCCGCCACAGGCGCCTGGTGGCCTCACCAGCAGAAGCAGAAGCTCAGACAGCCCAGGTTGGCCACCAGCCCATGCAGGCGGTGGTAGGAGCCACCCCTCGCCTTGAAGTAGATGTTGAGCTTGGTGAACTCCAGCTGCACGTCGCTGACGTCATGCAGGAAGAACACCAGGATGCCCACGTTGTGGTACCTAGGGGGAAGGGGTGGTAGAGTCAGGGTGGCCATTGTGACCACATGGTGCTGTATTTATTTATTTGCTTGTTTATATTTTATGGGGTTTGTCTTGAGACAATGTCTCATTATGGAGCCCCAGCTGGCCTGAAACTTGCTATGTAGACCAGGCTTGCCTCCATCTCTCAGGGATCCACTTGCCTCTGCCTCCTGAGCGCTGGGATCAAAGGCATGGTGGTGCACCTGGCTAAAACAATTTTTTTAAGGGTGTCATACAAGCAGAGTCCCCTTAAAGTGGGTGGATGGCAGGTGAAGGAAAGGTTCCTGCCTGAGGCCTCTTGCCCTCTTGAGGCTGGACTGATCCTGAACCATAAGCCCTCTTTGCTGGCCCCAGCCAGGCCTAGGCCCTTTGCACATGCTGATGGTCCCCTTGCCCTCTCCCAGAGCTCACCGGAAGGCATAGGAAGAAGTGATGAGGAGCAGGGTGACCACATGGTGAATGAGCATGACCACTGAGTCTTTGCGCCAGGTGTCCATGTACACAGTGGCATAGATGGAGTGACAGTAGAAGCTTCCCTGTAGTAGGTAGGCCACTGCGATGTCCCAGGGTACAGCCATGCCTGACCTCCAGTCTGCAGAAAATGGGGCCTCAGGGTCATGCTCAGGGCCTTGAGGGTCCCCTGAAGCCCCGTGACGCCACCCTCACTCAGTATACCCTGTGAGTATGGCACGGGCAGGAGCCCTTTGTGGGGGGCACTGTCTCCCTGATTCATTACACAGACCAGGCTGGCCTCAACTTCAGAGCTCCACCTGCTCTGCCTCCTGAATGCTGGGACTGAAGGTATGTGCCACCAGCATTCCTGGCACGAATCTTTTACTCAAATTTTAAAGACTTGTTCATTCTATGAGCCTATGTGTGTGCCTGGGCAGTATCCGCTGAGGCCAGAGGCGGGTGTCAGATCCCCTGGAGCAGTGAGTGGTCACGTAGGTGCTGGAAACCCAAACTGTGTCCTCTACAGGGGCAGGACCCTTAATTCTCCAGCCACGTTATTGTGGAGGGATGTCGCAGCATTCTGCCAAGGTGAGGACAACTGGCTGGAGCCTGTTCTTTCCTCGCACTTACTGCGGGGTCCTCAACAGTGACATCAGGTCACCAGGCTTGGTAGCAAGCTCCTTTACACAGAGCCATCTCACCCACCTTTTTTGTTTGATTTTGAGACAGGGTCTCATGTAACCCAGGCTAGAATTTCTCAGTGTAGCTTTACATGAGTTTGAATTCTTGATCATCCTCCACTTCCCGAGTGCCTCCACACCTGCTTTAACTGGTGTTGGGGTTAGAACCCAGGGCAAATTTATCTATTTATTTATTTATTTACTCATTTATTTATTTATTAAGATAGTCTAGTTATGTATAACCCAGGCTGGCCTAGAACTCACAGAGATCCTCCTGTCTCAGCCTTCTGAGTACAGAGATGCCCAGTATGTGCCACCAGGCCTAGCTAATGTTCTTCAGGCCCACACTGGCAGGCAGGGTTGCTGTCAGAGTGCCTTGCCTGGGACCTCATCTGGGAGGGCGGGTCTCCCCAAGGGCTTTCTGTGTCTGCAATCCTCTCCTCCAGCCTTCCCACGCACCCAAGCACAGCTGTCCCCACTCGAGCCTCTGTCCCTCCTCCGACGGGAACACTCTCCTGCCACCTCCATGTGTGACACCTCTGCTCCACAGCTGCCCCACACCAAGCTCAAGGGTTCCTCCAGGCTCCAGCCACCTTTCTCTGCCCAGCACTCGAGTTCTCAGCTCTTTCTAGGCCTCACAAACAGGGACAGGCCAGTGAGTGTCCCCAGTGCCCTTTACAGCCTGGCTCAGTGGCAGCCCTGCCCTGGGGTCCAGCAGCCCGGGCTGCTGGCCCTGCCCCGGGTCCAGACATTGGCTCCTCCCTCCATGCTGGCCACTCCTCTCTGGTGGTCTCAGCATCTATAACCACATGAGTCAAACCCCAGGACCAGCAACAGAGTCACCTGCGGGGCCAGCAAGAAGGCTCCGTGGGCAAAGCTGGCAATCTGAGCTTGATCCCCATAAAGAGGGAGGAGAGGATGGAGGCTGCAGAGCTGTCCTCTGACCTCCACATGGGCCGAGGCACCAGCACTTACACACACCACACACACAGCAGTAATCAAATTAACACATACACACACACACACAGACCAAAGAGGTACTTGCTGCGGGGGCACACCCATCACCCCAGCTCCTCTGGAGGTGGAGGAAGAAGGGTGGTAAATTTCAGAGCAGGCCAGGCTACATGAGATCCTGTCTGAAATCTCCAAAAGGGCCAACAAAAGGGCTTAATGGGTAAAGCCTGCCACCAAGCCTGCCACATGATGGAAAGAGAGAATCGACTCCAACAAGTTGTCCTCTGAGCTCCACGTGTGTGCACAAGCTGTGGCACATGCGTATTCCCTCCCACACAGAAGTAAGTGAATAAAAAATGAAAACAATCCACGTCTTTGTTCACCCTCCAGTAAGCCCAGTTTCCTAACGGCCTCCCTTCCCCTGTCCGACCCACTCCAGTCAGTCGCGCTCAGTGGGGTTCCTGCCCCCGCAACACCACCCTCTGCTCACCCTACCTAAGTTTTCTCTTGCCACTTCTTGCTATGAACATGCTGGCAGTCCCCTGGCTCTACAGAAGGTGACCAGTGTCACATGAGGTAGTGGTTATTTTGTTAGACTTGCTCCTGGCTGTGCCTAACACAAACCAACTTGATACACAGGTACACAGTCCATACCGAAGGCTGGGGACGTGGCTCAGGCCAGACCATCTGCTTAGAATCCCCTACTGAGGGACCGGGGGTATGGCTCAGGGTAGAGCCCCTGCCTAGGATCCCCAGTGAGGGACTGGAGGGTTGGCTCACCCTGTTCAGTGCTTCCCTAACATGCAGGAGTCTTTGGATTCCAACTCCAGCAAGATCACAAAAAGAAAACTACAGGTGCTCAATAAATGTACAACACTTTGGCCCAAACTGTAATCCAGTTCAATCATGGGTTAGCCACATTAAGGCAAACTTTCAGGAGACTTTTATGGCTGGCAGGGAGTGGGGGCACACAGCTGCAATCCCATGCTAAGGCCAGAGGATGTCTGCAGGCCAGTCTGGGCTGCACAGAACAAGGATCTGTGTTGTTTGATGTGCCTTCTGTCTCTGTCCACCTGGAACCCTAGGCCTCTTCCTCATGGGAAGCAGCCCCATCCTTCCAGGGTACAGGGACAGGTGGTAGGGGCAGGTTAGGTAGAGCAGCCCAAGTTCCTTGTCACCACAGGGTTTTCTACACCAAACGTCCAGTGATATTCCACCTGCCTCCTAAGCTGGGACAGGCCACATGGACAAGTCAGTGCTGTGTCACCTCCTGTCCAGACCACCCACATGGTCCCCACACACAGGACCCTCCCACTTGACACATCCCTATCCTGTTCATCTGTCCAAGCTCCAGACAAAAGCTGAGCCACCTTGTTTGTGATACCTCAGGGCCTTTACACATCCTGTTAACTGATGCCTCTTTGGAACACCCCACTACCAGGGCCCTGTGGCCACACTTTTCTTGGGTCTGGTTTGACATCCAAGAGTTCTAACACATAGGATCAGGCTGGCTTCCCAAATGCCTTCTTTTAAATTTTTTTTTTTTTTTTTTGACAGGGTCTCACTGTGTAGCTCTGGCTGGCACTTACTATGTAAATATGTAGACCAGGCTAGCCTCAGATCCCTAGAGATCCACTTGCCTCTGACTCCCAAGTGCTGTGATTAAAGGCGTGTGCCACCCACCGCAACCAGTTTATTTTTACTTTTTTGTGTGTGTGTGTCTTGTGCATGGGGGTGCCTGTGGATGCCAGAAGAGTATGTTGGATCCCTGGGAACTGGAGTTACAGGTGGTTGTGAGTCACCCAATATGGGTGCTGGGAACCAAACTTGAGTCCTCTGCAGGGGAAATACTGCTTTTAACCACCTAGTTATTTCTCCAGCCCCTGGATGCCTTTGGGGGGAGGTGTGCACTGTCACAGGGTCCATGTGGAGGTCTGAAAACAAACTGCAAGAGTCAGTTCCCCCCTCTAGTATGTGGGTCCTAGGACTGAATTGAGGTGATCACCTTTACCCACCCAGCCATCTCCCCCGCCCCCGGCCCCGCTTTTTTTCCTTTTAAACAGGGCCCTCTGCACCCGTCCCCACAGAGTCTCTACCGTAGAATACGGAGGGTGGGTCATAGAAGAAAGGGTGATCAGTGCCCAAGAGCAGGTAGGCGCAGTAGCTCCAACAGCCCAGGTAGAAGAGAAGCTTCCAGGCGCTCTCAGGTAGCCTAGCGGCGTCTCTGGGCTGCAGCCGGCACCGCTTGGCCAGCGGCTGTGGGGGACAAGGTGGGCAATGGTTATCACTGGGGACCAGGTCGCTCTCTGCTCCTCTAGGGTGGGGAACTGAGGCCCAGGGACTTGCCAGGCACTGTGGCATCAGAAGACCAGGCCTCCCTTCCCATATGGCCTGGGGTAACCAGAGCCGGGGTGGAGCGGCGAAGAGCTAAACTTAGCCCCCAGCTGTCCTGCATGGCCAGGAGCGAGGAAGCCGTGGGGGCGCTCGGGCTCAAAGGAGAGGAGCCCGGAGAATCCTAGAGGCTCAAGTCCTCACGGGGAATGAGGGTCTGAGGGCAAGGAAGAGGCTGACTCTGGGAACAGGGAAACATGAAGACTCCTCCATGGGAGGAGAGCAGGAGAGAGTGTCGGGGGACCAAGGACTGAGGCTGGAGGATACTGGGCGGAAGATGGGGCTGGAGGGAGAAAAAGGGGACCAGGTGAAGAAGAGTCAGTGATGGAGACGCAAACTGACGAGGAACACTGAGGAGAGCACAGGGATTGGGTCTGGAGGTGGGAGTGAGGGGGGGGTCTCCAGCACCAGTTCCAGAGCTGGGGGCCAAGCCCAGCCCCCTTCCCCTCAAGGCTGAGGGGGCCGGAAGAGCCCAGAGCACCCAATGGTTGCCATGGAGACAGTAGAGCCCTGCTCCGGTAACCCTTAGCAACCAGGCTGCTGCCAAGCTGAGCTTTGGAGAACGGGGCAGCTCCTCCCGCGGTCTGACAAGGGTGAGGGTGGAGCTGAGGCTGGCGCCGCCTCAGCTGGACGGTGGGAGGGTGTGGGTGGGCACCGGGGCTGCCCAGCAGGCCCTCCTCACCCCCGCCTCAATTCCCTCGGCAGTTGGGGGATGGGGTCACTCCCCCCAGTGGGTGGCAGCAGTCTGGGTGGGCTCAGTGGAGTCAGACGACACCCTGTCCTGACCTGACAAGGGCCAGCCTCTCTCCGCGGCCAGCAGAGAAAGGCCCCTTTGTGGGCACGAGGTTCTCTGTCCCTGCACCCCCTCCCACCACCAGTCAGACCGGGCGGGGTGTCCCCAGCCAGTTCCTTGGGGAGTCGCAGTCACATTAACCGCAGAAACCCCTCTCCAGGAAAGGGGGGAAAGGTGGAGTCAAGTGCCAATGTCACCGCTACCACGTCGCTCTTTCCACCTGGGCTGTGGCCTCCTTCGCCAGAAACGGAGCCATTTGACCGTCACCCCTTGGAGGCATCAGACTCCAGCCCCGAATACGGCGGACGGGGTAATTTTCAAGATTCAGACCCTCAGTGTATCCACGGGCTCCGGCCTCTGCCATCCCGGGTCTGAAGGTAGAGCGGATCCCAAACCGGAGTGAGGCGGCGACCTCAAGGAGGACCGACAGCACCCCGCAGCGCAGGGCGCCGGCGACCTCTGTGCGCCCCCAGGCCTCCTATCCAGGATCTGGGCTCCTTTCTCCCTTGATCATTACCAGACAGGTCCCAAGTTGGTCCTCAGGCATCAACGCTCACAAGCCCCACTAAGAGGGTCACCCCGATTGTAACCTGCCCAGGAACGTTGATCGGGTGTCCACCATCCAAAGCCCCTATCCTTCAAGGGACCCCTAATCGGGGTAGAATCACTCCAGCCCGACCACACCCCCGCATTCACCCCTCCCGGTTCCAAAGGGACTCTAAGGCCCAAACGTCCTGGGCATCACCAACCCCAGGTCCCCCACGTTCCAGAGATAGTCTCCCCATCGGCCACCACAGACAGAGAGGGGTCCGCGCGTGGTGGCCCCAGGTCGCTCGTCCCCCACTCCTCCATGCAATACACTGGGGTCCCCAGGTCACACTGACCCGAAAGAGGCGCGCCGTGGCCGATGAGCGCAGCGCGGTCCAGCCTAGCGCGCACAGCGCCCCCAGCAGCAGCTCCGGGGCAGCCAGGTGCGCGTGCTCTGCCAGGCCCCGGCGCGCCAGGCCCCAGCCGCAGTCGCCGCAGCCCCGCGCCGCCGCCAGCACGGAGCCCCAGCTCCGCTGCAGCATCTGAGCGTAGCTCGGCATGGGCTCGGGCGCCTCGGGCCGGGCTGTCTCCGCCGCCGCCATGCCACCCGCTCGCCCGCGGTCCCCACCGCCGCCTGCCCGCGTCCGAGCCGCCGCGCGCCCCCGCGTCACGCGCCGCAGCTGTGCCGGGGCCGCGTGCACAGGCCGGAGGGCGTGACCGGAGGTAGCTCCGCCCCTCGGGGTGCGGGGCTGCGGAGGGCGCGGAGGCCAGTCCTAGCTCGCACCCCTTCTGCCATGAGGAGTGAGTACCCCGAGTTCCAGCCTTGGTGTCCACAGGGCGGAGGGAGAGAACCGGCTCTTATACGCGCGCCCACCCACACAAATATATGAAACTAATTATTTGGGTGTGAGGTGCCCTCTGAGGACCGGGTTCCTGGATTGCGGAGAGTCCGGCTCAGCACCAGCTGGAAAGCCAGCTCTGGGAGACCTGTAGGTGACCCAGATGCCTGGAGACTCACCGGTAGCCAGGGAGGGTGGGGCTGCTGACAGTCTCAGGGTTCCCTAGAAAAGAGGTCTGGGGACAGTCTAGAAAGCCGGCTTTTCATGGTTCCGTCTACCTCAGCCAAAACCCGCTCCCTACCAAGATTTACTTGGCTGCCCCCACTTCCTGGCTTCTCCAGCCACACTGCCCTCCCCGTCTTCCCAACAAGCTTAGCACAGTCCTGCCTCCGGGAACACAGGCTGTTCCTGATCCCAAGGGTACTGTTCCCCTAGGTACATTCAGGGTCCTCTCTCATACCCAGCACAGGCTTGACTGGGAGGTCCGTAACACCTACCTAAATGTTTTCCCAACCCCTTTACCAATCAAGCATCTCTCATGACCCACTAACTTTTTTGTGTTTTCTTAGTCAATGTCTTATGTAGCTCAGGCTGGCCTCAAAGTCATATGTAGCCAAGGATAAACTTGAACTCCTGTTCCTCCTGCCTACCTCTAAATAGCTAGGGTGACAGGTGTCACCACACCTGGTTTATGTGATGCCAGGGCTCCGAATACGCTAGACAAGCACGCTGCCAATGAAACCACATTCCGTCCTTTTGTCTGTGTACACACGTTGCGGAGGCCAGAGTTAAAACCATTTTTAATGTATCTGTGAGAGTGTACACATGTGTACAGCATCCACTGAAGCCAGAAGGTGGTGTTTGGATCCCTTGGAGCTGGAGTTATAGGAGGCTAGCTGTTTGTCACTTACCTAGGTGCTGGGATCTCAATTCTTGTCCTTTGTAAGAGCAGCAAGCACTCTTAATTGCTGAGTGGTCTCTCCAGTCTCCAGTCTCCCACTGAACTTGGTGGTCACTGACCCATTAAGAGGAGCTGGCCATTGAGTCCCAGGGATTCTTTCTCCCATCTGCAGCCCCTAGCACTGGACTCACAAATGCCCTTGGGTGCTGGGCGTCCTAACAGGTCTACATGCTTGTGTAGTGGGCATTTTGCCATCTACCCCCCACACCCCCTTTTTGAGACACTATGTAGGCTGCTGAGTTGTGAACATGGTGGACATGCAGCAAGTGTGAACTGGTGTGGCTGAGGGTCTTGTATTCCCTCCTGAGTTAGGTGGGATAAGAGCCTGGGGACTCTGAGGTGTGGCCAGAGGTCCAGGCCTATCTGGAAGTCTGGCCCTTTCCAGCAGCTCCCAACATCCCTGCTCTCACCGCACCCATGATAACCGGAGAGGCCCCACTCAGCCCAAGTTTCTTCACCTGTCTATGGGGTGGGGTGTGGTTTATAGTACAAAGGACCAGGTCTCCTGGGCAATGAGACGTAGCAAGTGGCGACCAAGACTTGGTGCTGACTGCCGGACTGACATCACATCTCTCCCCCATGGGGCCGGGTATCACTATCTGGAGCTGGCATCCTGTGTGATGTGTCAGGTAGCTGCCCCTGAGGCAGATGAGCCACTAGACTAGAAAGTCAAGGGCTTGATTTCTTTATTGGGAGATAAGGGGCCACTTGAACTGGTGTCGACCACTGCAATGCCTGCCGCCCAGAACCCAGCTTGGCACACATCCGTCACGCCCACTCCCAGCTCTGCCCAGCCTCTACTCTCCACTGTCCAGCTGGACCCCACCTATTATGGGAGCTCCTCACAGTGGCTAAGTGGGCAGGCCCGGCAGGGGAGGTCTAAATCCCAGTAGCTGGTCCTGTCAGTGACCTTCACCCTCCATTTCTCAGAGCAACCCTGCCAGCACCCTTAGTCTGGTTGGAATCTCAATATCCTTCATGATGACTGAACGATGGGCCTGTGCCTCAGTTTCTCTGCATGCTGCATGAAGCTGCTCAGGGTCCTTCTAAGGCCAGTGAGGACTGAGGAACATGGGGAGTCCTGGGGGCCACAGTGGGGCAGCCTGCACCTCAGAGTGCAGGATCTCTGGTGTACAGGGGCCAGCACCGACCCTCTCCTGTAAATCTCGGCTCACGCATGCCCCCATCAGCGGCCAGAGCGAGCGTGATGGAGCACAGACACTTTATTGACAGGTGCAGCTCAGTGCGAGGCGTATGCTGGGCAGAGGCTCCCTTCAGGCACTGGGCGCGTACTGCAGGGCCAGGCGGTCAAAGTCATTCTCCTGCAAGGGAGGGAAAGGTTGTGGTGACAATGGAGTGAGGGGCACAGCATTCTCCCATCAGGAGGGTCCGGACCAGCAACCCCCACTGCCTCACCTTGGCCTGGAACTCCTTGATGAAGGGGTGGGCCCTGTGGGCATCCTTCAGTTGAGACAGGTATCGGTTTGTCACCTGAGGGGGAGGCAGAACTTGTTTACCAGATACATGAATCCTAAAGTGATTCTGCCTTGGGGAGCGGAGGGAGGTGGGAGAGGGGGGGTGGGCGTAAAGAGAGGGATCCTGACAGGCAGGAGCCTGGGAAGGCATTCCTCGGATCACTAGACACTTGGCTCTGGGAGCAGTGCAGAAGACCTAGCGGAAGGAGCAGCCAGGACCGGCTGAGGCACCCTGGGGGTCAGGCTGACCAGGGACGATGCTGTGAGGGGTGGTGCGTCCTGGCAACCAGAGCCCAGGTGGCTCCACCGCACCCTGACTGCTCAGGATGGGAGTCTGGCCCTCTCCTGTCTGGAGGTCTCCTGTCACTACAAGTCAGGATGCTCTGTATGGACTGGGGCGAGTGCAGGACATGTCAGGGTGGCACCCCAACTTCCTCTGACCTCACAACTGTCATCCTGGGCCTGGCCATCTCCGGTCCCCACCACCCAGAAGGGGTCCAGGCCCATGCCGGCCAAGCTTACCTCAGGGGGCTTGCCTAGGTGCTGTGACAGTACAATGAGGTTGATGAGGGTCTCGGGGTGGCCGCTGTCCTGGAAACACGGGACGACGATCAGCAAGTCCACGCGCCGACCCACTAGCCCCACATCCTGCTTGAATGCCCTTGGCTGCCCTGGCAGAAAGCACCCAGAGGCTGCCTCACAGATGGGGCAGGGCTGCTGTCCCAGTCCTCTCTAAGCCTGCAGTAAGGCAGTGGCCTTGGACAGGGCAGACCCTCAGTCTTCTTGTCTACAGATGGGCCCGGCTGTCACCCCAGAAGCTGTTGAGAAATTGGACTGTTGTTGACAGTCCAATCACCAATCATTCCCTAAGTCCCTGGGCCAGTCTGCTAGTCAGGGCCTGGTGGCCGAGACGAGTCTACTGAAAGTGGGTAGACACCCAGAATGCACAGCTGGCCTCCTCAGCCAGGCACCTTAACGGAGCCCTAACTCCTCTGTGCCCCGGTCTGTCAAGGAGTGTGTTGGGAGAGCTGGCACTGACGTAGCAGAGAGGTCACCCTGATGGGAATGGGAGGTAGGTATGACGGCACAGGCCTGTCATCCCAACCCTGGGAGGCTGAGACAGGCCTTCAGGCTGCAGAAGGAGACACGTCCCTCCAACCCCCCAAAAAACAGGGAGCAGGCTGTGAGCACTCTGGACTCAGATCATGAACCAGATATGGGCTCACGAGTCAGGGGGACAACAGGCCACCTCCAGTGATGCACAAGTGTGGGGACAAACAAGAGCCAGCAAGTCCCAAAATGGCTCACTGAGGGCTGTGACCACCAAGACCCCTGTTGTCCTCAGGTGGGAGTCCGTGGCTCACCTGCTGGATATAGACACAGATCTGACAGGAGACCTGGGGCTGGCATACAGCTTGTGGCAGTGTGTGCTTGGCACACATCCCAGTGCCATCCAGCACAGCAAGTGCACAGGCCCACCCTGCTGAGGTCCACTCCACACACAACCTTCATGGTTTGAGTTTCTGGACTTTGCAGACAGGATCTCACTATATAGCACAGGTTGGTTTCAAACTCAGTCGTCCCGCCTGACTCTTTCTGATGGAAACTCAGGCCTCGCAGCTGGAGGGAGGGCTCTGCCGGACGGCCTGCCCGAGTCCCTCCTTTTCACCATGCACCCCAGCCCCCAAATGTCTGTTGGTGGGTATCTGAGTCAGAGAAGCAGGCATGGTGATCAGGCCTGTCACTCCCAACACTGGGAGCCACAGAGCGAGGACTACCAGAGTCTGAGGCCAGCCTGGGCTCTGTCGCAAGACTTCATCTCAAAATAAAATTGAAAACATTCCAACGAGAGCGAGTGTGAGGGGTCAGCCTGGGGGCTCACAGGAGAGAGCTGAGGGACAGCACATGTCTGTGTGGCTCAGACTGTCCAAGGTCCGAGCAGTGCCCTCCCACCTGTGGCAAGCTGTAGTTAGGGCTTTCACCTGAGTCTGCACAGTGGTAGGCGATGGCGTGGTAGGCCCCGCCCCGCCCCCCCTCACCTTGTCCAGTGCCTCCTGCAGCACGCTCTCAGCAGCCTCCCAGCGGCCCTGTGCGGCGTGGCAGGCGGCCTGGCCGTTCAGCAGCAGCAGTGTGGCAGAACACTTATCCGCCAGCTCCTGGAAGATGTAGTAGGCCTCCTGCAGCTTCTCGCCGCCCTGTGGGACACCTCCTGTCACTGCTGGCCAGCCTGGCCCTGCCCTTCCCCACAGCCCAGGCTCCTCACCAACCCTGCCTCTTCCCCACAGACTTCCAGGGAAGGTGTAGGGTGTGCTGGGACCAAAGGGGACACAGGAGCAATCAGAGGCAGTGTCCGCCCAGTGACCACCAAGCCTGAACTGGCCCCTTGCTCACTACTCAGCATGACACATGGGGGGCCTGAGACCAAGACAGCCTGTGAAAAAATGTAAAATTAAGACAGATATGCTGGTCACTGCTAACAGTTCCTCAGGAGGCTAAAGTGAGAGGCAGTCATTTGAGTCCAAGAGTTCAAGGTCAGCCTGGTATACACAGGGAGGCTCTGTCTCAAAAATGTAAAAAGCTGGCTTGTTGGTACCTGTCTGTCATCCTGGCTACTCTAGAGGCCTAGGCAAGAAGACAGAAAGCTCGTCTTAGGCTGGCAAGAGGGCTCAGTGAGTAAAGGTACTTGCTGCTAAATCTGAAGACCTGTGGTCTGATCCCCAGAACCCACATGACAGATGCCGAGAGTTGTCCTCTGACCTCCACAAGTACACATGTACGTTCAGCCTGCTCCCCCAAATAAAGAAATGTAAAACATATAAAACCAAAGTTCAAGTCTTGCCAGAGCTGTAAAAATAAGTTCAAGATCAGACTAAGCAACTTAATCAGGCCCTATCTCAAAACAAAATAAAAAAAAAAAAGGCTGTGACGAGGCACAGTGGTGCATGCCTGTAATCCCAGCACTAGGGTGACAAAAGGCAGGAGGATAGGAGTTCAAGACCAGCTTCAGCTACAAGACTAGTTTCAGACCAGTTTGGGCAACATGAGATCCATGACAAACAAACAAACACCTAAAAACTAAACTAAATTAAAAATAAATAAAATAGGGTTGGGGCTATATTTCAGTGGGACAGTGCTTGCCAACCTTGGGTGAGGCCCTGAGTTCTATTCCAGTACCAAGAAAAAAAAAAAAAAATCTAAGCTACAAATGAGTAAATAAGCAAACCTTCCAAAAAGCTCTATCAGGGTGGTTCCCATCCAACAGGACAGTTTCTGAGGCCCTGAGTGAGGTCAGAAACCATGGGCTCACTTGTAAAAACTTAGACAAAAGGGCTCGAAAAGGAGGCCAAACTCCAGGAACTAGAAAAGGGGGTGCTGCCAGGAGGCAGGACGGCCAGGGCAGAGAGGGCTAAGGATGCCCAGCCTGTCAGCAGCCTAATCCTAGGAGCCTGAAATGGACGTCTGAGTGAATTCAAATCTGGGGGACTCAGAAAGCAAGCTGGCTGCCGGATGGGAGGTGACCCCAGGAAGCCAGTCTCTAGCGTCCACCCGGCTCTGCAAGAGTCAGGAATGCTGGTGCGGCGCAGGCAGAGGCACTTCTTGGGCCCATGTCTGTGGGGCTCACCATGGCCAGGCTGACCCAGGCGCTGGCCAGCTGAGTGAGGGTGGCATCCTCATCTTGGTCCTGCATCCTCTTGAGCTCCTTCCTAGGGTGGGAGGGGAGGCACTGAGCGATGGTGTGGGATGGGCTGTCTCACCCACTGCCCCACAAAGTCCTACATGGTGGAACTTCAGATAAGCATTCCCTGGGGACAGGGCTCCACTGTGTGGGGCCAGGGATGAAGCCTGGGCATTGTGCATGCTCAAAAGCCCCTACTATAGAGCAACAACCCCCACACCGTCCCCCATTACCATCAGGGGTATCATGGGGCTTGATCTCCTGCATGCCATGTGAAGCTCACCCTTGGCTTTCCACCCACAGCACCCACAACCTCACAGAGGGAAACTGAGGCACAGCAGTCATGTTCTTGTCCCCAGCAAAGGACCCTAGGCAAGGGCTAAAGGATGGAAGGCGATAAGGCACAGGGAGGTCTTAGGAAGGGCAGAGCTCACCGGGCCAGGTCCAGCCGGTCCAGCTTGAGTAGAATTTGAACTGTCATGGCCGTGCTATGGACAGGTAGACAAAGTGGTCAGAGAGAAGCCTGGGCTTGCCAAGGGACAGCCTCCTCCAACGTTGCCATTAAGTACCCTAGGGTTGAGGTCTCAAGGGGCAAACCCCACTGACAGTAGAGGCCAAGTGAGGTGGGACCTGGGCCTATCCTTGTTTCCATGAGGCCGACTAAGCACAGCACTCACTGATGGCATGGCCTGGGATGCCTTCACCCTCTACCTGGTCCTCACCAGCCTCCCGCTTCAGCCCCCAGGAAGATGGCTCGTGTGGCTGCCTGACCGTTTTCGCTCTAGATGAGAGCCAGGCCCTGTCTGGAGAGCAGCAGATGCACTGGGGAAGGCAGCTCGCCCATCGGAGCCCATCTGGGCTCTCCCTAGTTATTTTTCTTCCAGCAGTTACACTGCACTGGAAGCCATTTTGCATTGGTCTTTTTTTTTTTTAAAGGACAGGACCTTATGTAGTCCTGTATTTGCACCCAGAGTTTCATGTAGTCTGGGCTAGCCTTGAACTTGTCATATAGCTGAGTATCCTGGCCTTTATTTTATTTTTTTTTATGTACTCCAGGCTGTCCTAGAATTTACCAGGTAACTGAGGATGACCTTGATTTCCAGACCCTCCTGCCTCTAACTCCAAATGCTGGGATAACAAGAGAATAGTAAACAAAACACAGTAAAATTACCAACTTGGCCTGGAACTGACTATATAGATCAGGCTGGCCTCCATCTCACAAGAGATCCACCTGCCTCTGCCTCCCAAGTGCTGGGATTAAAGGCATGCACCACCACTCCCAGTGTCTTTTTTAAATTTAAAATATTTTTTAAATTTCTTTTTTATTTTATGTATATGAACATTTTGCCTGCATTTATGTTAAGTGTATCACATGCATGCAATACCTGTAGAGGCCAGAAGAGGGCATTGGCTCCCCGGACCTGGAGTTACTGATGGTTGTTAGCTGCCATGTGGGTGCTGAATTCAGGTCCTCTGCCAGAGCAGCCAGTGTTCTTAACCCCTGAAACATCTCTCCAGCCCCATGTCTCTTTTTTAAAAAATATTCACTGAGTTTATTGAGTTATCTGGGTAGCAGCTACTTGTAGTTTGGTTTCTGTTCTTTTCCACAGAGCTGGATTTGGATGGAACCCAGAGCATGGTGTGAGCCTGGCAAGCACTTGTCACTGAGCTGCACAAACACCTTCCTGGATGACAGGGTAATGGATGGGTCCATGAGGGAGGATGGGAGAAGAATAAAGGCTCACTGGACAGCAGGCAAGAACTGCCTGGGGTGGGGAACGCCAGCAGGCAGTCCCTATCCCCAGGGACAGAGGGGCTTTCTTCTCTGCCCTGGGAGCACAGGTTTTGAGCAGAGGAGCTGTGTCCTTGGAGCTGCAGGCCAGCCGTGTCCAGACACCAATGTCCCCAGCTTGACATGGGAGTTCTGGTTTTACTCAGCCCCCAGCAACTTCATTCGCTGTTCCCTTAGCAACAACAGCCAGGCCTGGACATCCCTGCTGTGAGATGACAGTCCCTTCAGAGGGTTAGCCCCATACAACCTAACTGCTGGGGGCTGCCCGGGAGGCCCTGGGTTCAACCCGGCACCTATGAGTCCTGCGAGCAGTGATCTCTAAGGGGTAATCAGATGTGAAGTTTGTTCACTGGGGAGTGATTGGATGAGGCTATCCTCTGTCCTGCCTGGCTCTGGTGCTCAAGCTACTCTTTCATGAATGTCAGTCAAAATCTCCATGGCTAGCCATGGTCACAAACACTGGCTTGATCCAACCCTGGAGTTTAGGCTCTGCCTGGGGCTCAGCAAGACCGTATCTCAGAAAAGAAAGAAGTAGGCTCTGGAACAGGTGGCCACTCACCACTCTAGGCTGTCACCCTGGTGCAGGGTACGAAGAGCAGCATCAGGGTTCTGATCATGGAAGTAGATGGAGGCGGCCATTAGCAGGAAGGTGGTGTTGGTCACTTCCACACTTCTGGCCACTTCACGGTCCAGCTCGGCCACAATGGCATCCCTGTGAGACACAGTCTTTCAGGGCCTGAGGCTACGGCAGGAAGTAGCCTCAGTCCTATGACTGAGGAATCCCATTCTTCAGGAGCCCAAAAAGGTGGACCGGGCCCCAGGGGTGCACAGTAGCAGGCAACAGTATCAGATAATCCACCATGCCCGTGAGTATGAAGCCCTTGAAACCTTAAGCCAAACTGACCCCGATGAGGAGGGTAAAGCTGAGGCTTGTGAGGAGTGCAGGCGGGCACTCTGGGCCTGTTGTGGAAGCTGTGGGCCAGGAGGGAGGGGCCGTGTAGTGACAGCAGACACCCTGTCCGTACCCACCCTGGTTCAGAAGGTACCCACTTGCAGGGACAGGAATTTCAAAGGCCTCTGGGTCAGGCCCCTGTGTCAGGTCCACATAAAGGCTGCGCTCTGGTGAGGCAGGAGGGGACAGTGTTCCTGGGTCCTTTGTAAGGCTGGGTATGAGGTTCTGGGATAGGGCCTGGTGAACCAGCCCTGAATCCCCTATGCCCTTTCCTGTGCTCAGAACAGAAGTCATGTGCAGGCTAAGCTCCCTCTCTCTAAAGAGGCACACCCCCAGCCCATGAGCACTCTGAAACAGGGTTCACTGCCACCTTTACTGGGCCAGAGACAGAAACAGGGGCACCAGGAGGTGAAGAGCAGGGAGAAAGGACACTCTGCCTCCCTCTATGCAGATTGGAAGAAAGAGTAGGCCCCAGGCTACCGGCCTTGACCTTACCTCCGGCTCTCATTGGCAAGGTACTCGGCGAGCATTCGCACAGCCTGGAGTTCTGGAGCAGAGGAGGGCTTGATCTCATCCAGTACCACACCGTACTTCCTCTGCAATCACAACAACCTCCATCAGCCCTGTCTGCCAGAGGGACTCTGGGTGCCAGCACCACGGTGAGTGCAGGGAGGGATACTGAAGGCAACGAGCCACTTTGTGCTCGGGCCTGACTCAGCCAGAGCAGTCCCACAGTGAGCTGTCCAAGCCAACAGAGCAGCACCCGCACCTGTAAAGAGGCACCAGGTGCACCTGACCACCACACTGCTGGATGGATCTCTGGCATGTCATGTCTCTGCACAGCTCTTCACTCTGGGTGGCGAGGGTCAGCTGGAAACGGGTGTCACTGGTGGAGAGGACAGCAGGGTGTCTGCACGGTCCTGGCCTCCACCCAGCAGGCCTCCTGGCTGGCACCTGTGGCCACCCATAGGGTCAGGGTATCACTCGCCCCAGTCCTAGCCCAGGCTAGCCAAGAACTTATGTGGCTTGGGATTACTCTGACCTCCTGATCGTCCTGCCTCGACCTCCTCAGTACTTGAGTGACAGGTGTGTGCTAACATGCCAAGCTGCACTACGGTTTTCAATGCATTGTTACCCACATGAGACTGTGAGGGCGCATCATACACTCTAATAACAACCCAAGTCCTGCCCACGGGCACAGGCCTGTCACCCCAGCGCTCGGGAGGCTGAGACAGGAGGATCTCAGGTTTGACAGAAAAAGCTTGCTCAAAACCATATTTCTAAGGACACTTGGAAAGTTCTCTCTCCTTCACTCCGGTCGGAGGCTGCCCTGGAGCCACAGCCTGGCAGACCTCAGAACCCGTACCACCAGCCTCACCCTAGGCCCCACACTCCTTGCGTGGGCCAGGGCAAAAATGTCTGACACCCTGGCACATCTGTAATGTAGCTACTCAGGAGGCTGGGACACAAGTATCCCTTAAGCCCAAGAGTTTGGGAGGTCAGGCCGGGTAACACAGTGAGACTTCCAAAAAAAATAATAATAATAAAAAGAAAGGAAGGAAGGGAGAAAGGGCTGGTAAGATGACTCATGAGTAGAGAGGCTTGTCACCAAGCCTGATGACCTAAGTTCAATTCCTGGGACCCATACAGTGGAAGAAGAGAACCAACTCCCACAGGTTGTCCTCTGACCCCCCCAGTCTACCCCCCACCCCAGTAAAATGTAAACAAGAGCCCTGGCACGGGCCTCTTGGTCTGGTTGCTAGGGCCCTCAGTAACAGATGTGCTTCCTGAGACGGCCACAGATTTCCAGCTGTTCAGTCAGGCCTCCCCACACCCGTCCCCGCCCCGGCTGTGGGTGTCACCGGGACCACACTCACCTGTGCCAGGTAGGCTCTGTACAGGAAGACGTCCCTCTCCACTTCTCTCTCAGGGCTGGACAGCTGCAGGGAGACAGGCAGGGTGAGGGACCTGTGCAGATGGCTCCTCTGGCGCTGTGGAGTCTAACCTTAGTTATCTGGGACCTTGGGGGACCCAAGGTGGCTGCCACAGAAGACATGTGGTAGGGAAGTCACAAGTTTGTTCCAACGGATGTGACTCCAGAGTGACTCAATGCCCAAAAAGCTACCTCCAGCCTCTGCTGCCCCACATGTAAGAGAGCTTCACTACCTTGCAGGGCCCCCAAGCTCCCCAAGCCCCTGCAGCACAGGATGGTATGCAGGCCTGGGCTGGCAGAGGCTCTGGAAGCTGAGTCTGCCCGACTGTGATCCTTACAATTGAGAGGCTGAGTCAAAAGGACTGCAACAAGCTCAAGGTCAGCCTGAGAACTTGTGCGAGAGAAAAAAAGTTCTAGAATCTTCCCAATGTCCCTTGAAGTCTGCCTATGGAGGGTAGCGAGCAAAGGATCAGGATGGAGTGAGGCACCTAGAAGGTGCTGGCTGGCCTGAGGCTAGCAGCCATGCAAGCACTCCAAGGCAGAGGAATGGCTAAATCAATTGCAGAGGTGCTGGCTGGGGAGCCGCCCAGTGCAGAGCACATGTTCCTGTGTAGTCCCGGCTGGCCTCAAATTCCCTCCTTCCTCAGCCTCTGGAGAAACAAGGACCACAGCTTGAGCAGACACTCTGAGGAGTCCCTGATCACCGCAGTGCCCAGCAGTCTGGCACCTAGCCAGCACCTGGGCCTACAGCTGCCTGGGAAAGAGGCCCTGCGTCAAGCTGCCTGAAATTCTGGTAACCTCCCTGCTTGCAAGGGACAGTGAAGTGTGACCAGGCCACCTGGGGTCTGAAGGTTCCAGAGAGCAGGTGAAAGTGCCCGGGGAACTCGGCTGAAGGGCCTGGCCAACTATCCAGACACCGTAAGTCCCAGGCTGTAAACGGGGTGAATGATGCCTGAGGCAGGGCTGGGAGGCCCTGTCTGTTCTTGCCCCTGCAACAGCACAAACCCGATGTGAGCAGACGAGGCATCTCCAGCCTCTCTCACTCGCCCCTCAGACCCTCTGCAAGCGGCTGAGACCCCTGACTCAGGATCGCCTACCAACTTGGCAAGGGGCTTCAACCCCACAGTTCCCTGCGGTCAGCTGGGACTCAGAAACTCACCACAGGCAGGCGACCACACCCTCTAAGGACACCTGCCTTGGGGTCCCTCCGCTGGGGGCCTGAGGGGGTGAGGACCTGGAGAACTGCAGGGGAGACTATGGGGCAGAGTCTCTGCAGCTTGAACTCTCAAGGAGCCATGATCCTTCCCTCAGCTGTCTGAGCGGCCATCCCAGTCACCCGAGGGTTTGTTTGCAGCTTTGACCTCTATATTGGGCTTGCACTGCCATCTTACAGACACTCAATAAATGTCTCCCGGGAAGGGAGATGTGGCATAGGTGACAAGGATCTAAAATCAGAAAAGAGAAGGACACTGGGTGAGGTGGAGGGCAGAGAGCACCTTACACACATCGAGAGACCTGGGTGCCCTACACAGCACCACACGAAGAAGACAAATCCCCGCATCTGGAGAGATGGCTCAGCGGTTAAGAGCACTGGCTTTTCTTGTAGAAGACCTGGGTTTGAATCCTAGCACCCACACGGTGGCTAACAACCACCATTCAGTTCCAGGGGATCTGATGCCCTCTTCTGTCCTCTGCAGGTACTGTATAACATGGGTGCACTTACATACATGCAGGCATAACACTCATACACATTAAAAAAATTAAAAAAATAAATCCCACAGGTTTCACTGGGAGCCACCTGATGTGTGGCAGAGCCAGTGATGTGAAACTAAACAATTGTCCCACAGTCCAAGAGGCAACTCCAGAACTCAGGAGGATGAGGCAGGAGGATTCCCAGGTCTAGGCAAATGTGGACTAGAGTGAGACCCTGTCTCAAATAAGAGAACAGGAGGTATCAGAGACAGATGGATCTCTGTGAGATAGAGGCCAGTTTGGTCTACAAAGCAAGGTCTAGACTATCTGGGGCTACTGAAGATCCTGTTTCAAAAAACCAAAAGCAAATGTACAACAACATAGAACCAAACAGATACCCAATCATACAAGTCCTTAAAGTCCAAGCACAGAGTTGCAGTAATGTCCCCCCACCCAGCACTGCTTCGATGGCCTCCTAGAACCATGACCCCACCACTGCCAGCATGGCACCCAAAGGAGCCCAGTCCAGCAGGGTTGCCATTCAAGCCTTGTGGGCAACAGGCTACAGATAGAGCTGTGGCCCTCACGGTCAATGACACAGGCTGCTGCCCTCCCTGAATCAGACCACCTTTTTAGATGGACAAGGCCCACCTGTGGGGCGGCTGACAAAGCTTTGAGGCTCTCAGATCTCAACTTTCCTAAGAATTCTCCAATGGCTACCCTTAAGACACAGTGAAGTTCCACACGACCCCATGAGGACATGCACTCTCAAGGATAAATAGTCCATTGGTCAGAACTACCTTGTTCTCTATTCAGAGCCCGCTAGGAGACCCCAACATGGACAGTCCTTTCAACACACACATTGCTACCTGGGAAAAACCTACTTAAAGCAGGTCTCCAGTCAGAAGTCCTGACATAAGCTGTCCAGCTTTCTTCAATGTCATCCGTTTGTTTGTTTTGTTTTTGAGATAGGACCTCACTCTGCAGCCCTGACTGGCCTAGAACTCGAAAGGTCGCTTGCCTCCGCCACTTGACTCCTTTTTTTCCTCCTTAGATACTCTGTGCTTTCCTTGTCTTCTGTATAGGACTCTGTATCTTGAGCTGTGGTGTCATTTCTGATTCACCTCTGTTCTTTTAAATTAAGTTGGCTTAAACCTTTACAATGCATAATAAACAACATGTTGGTTACAAAAAAAAAAAGCAGAGGATGGAAGAAATGGAAGAGGGGAGGGGAAGTCAAGCAAGCGTGACCGATGGCTGGTTCTGAGTGGAAGCAGAGAGAAGTCAGGGACTATAGAGAACCTTCTAGGAACTTAGGAAACCATCAACTGATATGCAGCCAGGAAGCAGAACTACCCCAAAACCTCAAGAAAGAAAAGGCCAGCTGGAGAGCTACCTCACCGGCTAAGAGCACTGGCTGCTCTGGCAAAAGGACTGGAATTCGTTTCCCAGTTCCCATATGGCAGCTAACAATCATCTGTAATTCCAGCACCAGGGGGACCAATGCCTCTCCAGCACTCCACCCATGTGGGGCACACATGCAGGCAAAACACTTATATACATAAAATTTTTCAAAGGACAAAACTCCCAGGTTTTGGCTGCACTGGGGTATTCTAGACAGGGAGCGCTACTGTTGAGCCACAAAGTGAGCTGTTGAGAGTTCAAAGCCATCCTGGACCCACGGAGACCCTGTCTTAAAAAAAATAAATAAAATAAGGGCTGGGGTTGAGGTGATAGAGCACTTGCCTAGCATGCCTGAAGCCCTGAGCTCCATCCACGGTAATGAATAAATTGAATATGGGGCGCACACACCTGTGATCCCGCCTCTCAGAAAGTGGAGGGAGGAGAATCAGGAGTTCAAGGTCATCCTTGGCTACATAGTGAATTTGAGGTCGGCCTGGGCTACAGTTGCTTTTTTTTTTTTAACAGGGCCTCACTTTATTGTCTCTAATTCCCGCTAATGCCTCCGAAGTCCTGGGATTAAAGGCGTGCGCCGCTACACTCGGCTTTTGACTCTACCTTAAAAAACAAAAATAGAAGAAAATTAAAAGACTCTTTAGAAACTGGAGCAGTTGCTCCGGGAGACTGAACAGGATTCTGTGTTCAGGTCAGCCTGGCTACAAACTAAGACCCTGTCAATGTCAACATTTTTGGAGCTGGGGATGGTAGTGCTGGAAATGGAGGCTGGAAGATCAGTACAAGGTACGCCTCAGCTACACAGCGAGTTCGGGGCCAGCCTGGGTCAAAAGACCGCGTCGGAACTCCAGGGCGGCAGAGGGAGCAACGGAAGCGGCCCCGCCCGCCGCCCACTTTCACCCACCGCCCACCTTCACCCGCTGCGCCTCATTGATGCACTGCTGGTAGCTGCCGATGTAGAAGGCGTTCTTCACGTCGAAGAGCTCATCCACCTCTCCGGAACCGCCAGTGGACGCGCTCGGAGCCGGAGGCGCCATGCCCTATCCGCAACTCTAACTTCTGCTCTTCCTGAGAGACACGTCGGCCGGAAGCAGGGGCGCTTCCCGGTGCACTATGGGAAATGTAGTTCTGCCGGAAGTATTTCATGGAACGAGCACATGGAAGGGGCTGAAACCTAAGCAGCGGAGCAGGATAGCCCGCGCGCCTCACAAAGCATCTCGGGAATTGTAGTTCTATTTCTTCCAGCAAAGCTTTGAGTGCAACGCTTTCCGGAAGAAAACAAAAAAGGTGGAGACTGGGATTGGCCTAGGGTTCTGGCCGTGGCGTCACATGCATGCGCCGGAAGTACACCGCTCTCCGCCCCTCAGGTTTGGTGGCGAGGATGGCTGGCTTTGCGGAGCTCAGGCTGTCATCATGGCTCGTGGAACAGTGTCGGCAGCTGGGCTTGAAGCAGCCCACGCCGGTGCAGCTCGGCTGCATCCCCGCCATCCTGGAGGGTGAGTCCGTCCGCTCCTAGTTAGTTAGTCCCAGGCTGTTCCCAGGAGGCAAGGGCAGCCTTGGGTGTTCAGGGAGCCTGACCTACTAGCAGCGTTGGCGTTTAGGCTACGACTGACTTGTGTGCATTTACACACAGGCAGTGGCACCTCCGAAAGTTTCTTAGCCCCCGAGCCCAGGGGGAGTTTGATGAATCGATGCAAAACCTGGCATGGCACTCGTTAGACTTTTCAAACCAGGACTCCATGCTTTCCTGCTCAATTCACTTTTACCTTTAAAGAGATACATTTGGGGCATGCTATGGTGGTGGACCCTGTCATCCCAGCACTGAAAAGAGGGAAGCAGGAGAAGACCAAGAGTTCAGGATCATCCTTGGCTGTCTGTCAAGGCTGTCTAGCCTAGGCTACTTGAGACTTTCTCAGACAAACATAGTAACAAGTTAAAGTTTATGCCCAAGGGACCATGCTGTGGCCTCTGCTTAAGGCTAATAGACTTTGCCTATTGTGCAGGTCGCGACTGCTTGGGCTGCGCAAAAACCGGCAGCGGTAAGACTGCTGCCTTCGTGCTCCCCATTTTGCAAAAGCTATCGGAGGATCCTTATGGCATCTTCTGCCTCGTCCTGACACCCACCAGGTGAGCCACTAACACACCACTTGGTGTGACTTTACCAGTTTTATTCTGTTGGGCAAGCATCTTGACCTCTCTGAGTCACATTTTCCTCTTGTGTGAAATGGGACAAAAATCATGCCTCCCTCTTAGGGGATGCAGAACCAAGCAAGATGGTGTGTGTGAAAGGTCCTCAGAACTCCAGGAAAGAGCTGTCCAGGAGAGAGCTGCCAGTAGTCCTATAGCTGGAGAAACAAAAGATAGTCTAGGGCCAGCAAGATGCCTCAGTGGGTAAAAGTGCTTGCCACCATGCCTGAAAACCTCAGTTCAATCCCTAGACTCAGGTGATGAAAGGAGAGAACTGACTCCTCCAAGTTGTCCTCTGATCTACACACACTGTAGCATGTTTGTGTGTACCCACACAGATAAATATTTTTAAATTTTTATTTTTGTATGTGTGAATCTACTGTCTGCATTATATAAATGCACCCCTGTCATGCAGTGCCCATGGAGGCCAGAAGAGGGTGTCACATCCCCTGGGATTTTAATTATGGAAAGTTGTTAGCCACCATGTAGGTGCTGGGAACTAAAACTGATTCCTCTGCAAGAGCGGCCAGTGCTCTTAACTAATGAGCCATCCCTCCAGCCTCAAAATAAATAATACATTAAAAAAAATTTTAAAGTGCAGGGTGTGGTGGCACATGCCTTTAATCCCAATGCTCAGGAGGTGGAGGCCGGCAGATCTCAGAGTTCAAGACCACTGTGGTCTAAATAGAGAGTTCCAGGCAAGCCAGGGCTACAGGGAGGCCTATAGATAGAAAGGTAGATAGATATTTTAGGTACAGCAACCTATGTGCAGAGGAATGAAAGGGTCAGGGAACAGAAAGGATGCTGTGGCCAGGCTGTCATAGCAGTTTGAATGTGGGCTCAGCTGCCATGAGAAAGGTTATAACTGACTGTATGTACCTGTGTGTGCCTGTGTGCTGTGTGTACTGTGTGTACTGTGTGTGTGCCTGTGTGCTGTGAGTACCGTGTGTGCTGTGTGTGTGCCTGTGTGCTGTGAGTACTGTGTGTGCCTGTGGACTGTGTGTACTGTGTGTACTGTGTGTGTGCCTGTGTGCTGTGTGTGTACCTGTGTGCTGTGTGTACTGTGTGTGCTGTGTGTGTACCTGTGTGCTGTGAGTACTGTGTGTACTGTGTGTGCCTGTGTGCTGTGAGTACTGTGTATACTGTGTGTGTGCCTGTGTGCTGTGTGTGTACCTGTGTGCTGTGAGTACTGTGTGTACTGTGTGTGCCTGTGTTTACTGTGTATCCCTTTTATGTTTTTCTCCTTTGGTCTTTTTTTGAGACAGGGTTTCCTGGAGTTGCGACATAGACCAGGCTGGCCTCGAACTCACAGAGATCTGCCTTCCTCTACCTTCCAAGTGCTGGGATTAAAGGTATGCGCCACCACACCTGGCTTTATTTAGGGCTTTTGTGTGTGTGTGCTATATTTTCTTTAAAAAACATTTTTTTTTCAGCAGTTAAGAGCATTGGCTCCTCCTGCAGAGGACCCAGGTTCAATTCCCAGCACCAACGTGGCGGCTAACAACTGTCCATAACTCCAGTTCCAGGGGATCCAGCACCCTCTTCTGAGCTCCTTAGGCATGGCACAACATGGGGCACCTACCTACATGAAAGCAGTACACTCGTACACATAAAATTAAAACAAATAAAATTTGGAAAAAATATTTTATTATTTTTTATTTTACGTGTATGAGTGTATGATGTAGACATGGGTAAATGTACCCATGTCATGCATTGCCTGCGGAAAGCAGAAGGCATCAGATCCCTGGAATTGGAGTTACTGGTAGGTATAAGCTGCCTGAAGTGGGTGCTAGGAACTGAATTCAGGTCATCTATAAGAGCAGAATGAGCTCTTAACTGCTGAGCCGTTGTCTCTCCAGCCCCTCCATTTTATATCTTGACACAGATTCTCTCATTGAACCTAGAGCTTACCAATTGGCTAGGCTTGCTGTCCAATGAGTCCCTCGGGTCCTTTTGGCTCAGTGCCCATCCCTCACCCCCAAATGAAGTTAGAGATGTGGCTGCCATGCCCAGTTCACATGGCACTGAGGACCTGCGCTCGGGGGCGTGTGCTTGACCAGCAAGTAGTTTTTCCAGCCAGTCATCTCCTCAGCCCTAGAATTTACTTTTAAATTTTGTATTGTATTTATTTGTTTGTTTGTTGTGTATGTATCTGTTTGAGTATGCCAAATGCATGGTGGAGGTCAGAGGAAAATCCGAAGGAGTCATTTCTCTCCTTTGACCACAGTGATCCTGGGGATGGAACTCAGGTCATCCTGCTTGGTAGCAGGCACTTTTATCTACTGAGTCATGTCACCAGCTTCCCTAAAATTAATTCTGAGGAGGCGCCCAACTCTGGGGAGGTGGAGGCAGTGAAGGAGGCAGTGGAGTGGGGTCTCTCACTTACCGGCTATACCTTCGAGCCTACAGGGAGCTGGCCTACCAGATTGCAGAGCAGTTCCGAGTGCTGGGGAAGCCGCTGGGCCTGAAGGACTGTGTCATAGTCGGCGGCATGGGTATGGGGCTGAGAGACCGGGACGGACCCTGGGCATGGGAGCTCTGCAGCCTCAGCACCTCCACAAACACCTGCCTCACCTCTCCAACTTCCCCCAGACATGGTAGCACAGGCACTGGAGCTGTCCCGGAAGCCACACGTGGTGATCGCCACACCAGGGCGCCTGGCTGACCACCTGCGCAGCTCCAGCACCTTCAGCATGAAGAAGATCCGTTTCCTGGTGAGCTGGCTAGTGCTGTTCTCCCTGACCTTGGGAACTTGGTTTGGGGTCTCTGGGTAGTGTTGGGAATGTGGGGCACACTTTCCATGGAATGTGGGTTTCATAGATCAGGCAAAAGACTAGAAATTGAGACAAGGGCCAGCCCAGTGTGGTGTCACACGCCTTTGATCCAGCACTCAAGAGACAGAGGCAGGAGGATCTCTGTGAGTTCGAGGTCAGCCTGGTGTACATAGAGCGTTCCAGACTAGCTGAGGCTACATAATGAGATGCTATCTAATGAAATAAAAAAATTTTGAGGAGAGAATCTAAAAGGAGGGTTATGTAGGGGGTTTGGGCTGAGACCTGGCAGATAGCATTCAGGAAGCCATGTTCCAGTGTCTGGAGTAGACAGGTGGGCTGGGCTTGTGATTCATAGGTAGAGCACTTGCTAAGCATTTGTAGGACCCTGGATTCTGTCCCGGGCGTGCTGAGCACACAGGCCCTCCGGTTCCATCCCAGCAGTGCTGAGCACAGACAGCCCCTGGTTCTGTCCCCAGCTTGTGTGACTTCCAAGCTTCTCCTACCCCTGACGCTGCAGGTGATGGATGAAGCAGACCGGCTGCTGGAGCAGGGGTGCACTGACTTTACCACAGACCTGGAGACCATCCTGGCTGCGGTGCCCACGAGCAGGCAGACACTGCTGTTCAGTGCCACACTCACTGACACGCTAAAGGAACTACAGGACCTGGCCACCAATCAGCCCTTCTTCTGGGAGGCACAGGCCCCGTGAGTTCCACAGTCATGGGGCTGTGGGGCTGTCACACCAGGAGAGGTCTGGTAGAGGGGGAAACGGGCTGAGATGTCTCCCTGCCCCCAGGGTGCGTACAGTGGAACAGCTAGACCAGCGTTACCTGCTGGTGCCCGAGAAGGTGAAGGATGCCTACCTGGTGCACCTGGTCCAGGGCCTCCAGGACCAGCACGAGGACTGGTCTGTGATCATCTTTACCAACACCTGCAAGTGAGTGCCACAGAGGCCTGGGGCCATGCCAGGCCTGGGCCTCTCTTCAGAGTCGGGTCACCTCGAAGGACAGTGCAACTAGGCTGGCCTGATGGTGCCCACCTGTGATCCCAGCACTTGGGTGGGATCAGGAGGATGAGTCCTAGCTACAGAGACTCTGTCTCCAAACACAGGCTAGAAAAATGGCTCTGTTCAACTTGTAAAGGGCTTACCGTTCAACGTGAAGGTTTAGGTTTGATCCTCAGAACCCTTATAAAAAGCCAGACCTAGAACCAGGAGTGTCAGCACAGGCCTTTAATCCTAGGACTCTAGAGGCAGAGGCAGGCTGATCTCTGTGAGTTCAAGGCCAACCTGATCTACGTACCAAGTTCCAGGCCACTTGGGGCTACAGGGAGACCCTGTCTCAAAAACAAACACCAAAGAGAAGCCAGGCATGGGAGTATACACCTGCACTGCAGGGTGAGGGCAGAAGGCCCGGGCTCTCCGGTCCATTCAGGCCCCTGACTAGTGAGAGACCCTGTCTCAAAGGGTGTGGACCACATGCCTGAAGATGACACCTGACATTGTCCTCTGTCCTCCACATGCACACATGTGCACTCACACACCACCCACTTAATAAAAAGAATGGCCATTGGCTTTCTCAGCTTGAATCACAATAGAACAGCTGAGGCAGGAGGGTCCATGTCTGTCCACTCCCAGAGAGGAAGGGTTGGCATAGAGTGACCATCAGGCACAGCAGGATCCAGTAAGGGGCATCCTGAGACAGTTCATGCCATGGTCAGGGTGATTCTTGTTAGTCCTGCCTGGCTCTGGGAAGACTCAGCAGACAGGACAGTTGGGGTTTCTAAGCCACTTCGGGCACCCTGAGCGGGGTCTCCGGTGGATGAGGCCGGATACCGACAGCCTCCCCTTTCCTGCCAGAACCTGCCAGATCCTTTGTATGATGCTTCGAAAGTTCAGCTTCCCCACGGTGGCACTGCACTCCATGATGAGACAGGTGTGTCTGTGGCCTGCACTCCATGATGAGACAGGTGTGTCTGTGGCCTGCACTCCATGATGAGACAGGTGTGTCTGTGGCCTGCACTCCATGATGAGACAGGTGTGTCTGTGGCCTGCACTCCATGATGAGACAGGTGTGTCTGTGGCCGCAGCCCTGCCCTGGGACGCCTCCGCGTTGAGCCTTTGTCCCTCCGCAACCTCTAGCACACACCTGTCTTTCCAGCACTCAGGAGGTAGAATCAGGGTTTCCAGCCCAGCCTTGGCTACTTAGGGTGTTTGGAGTCAACCGTGGCTATAAGATACTCCAGTTCTGTGATTCCCCTCACACCCCCTCTCCTTCGTCCCGTCCCATCCGGCCTTGGGACTGTCTGCCTCACTGCCTCTGACCTCAGAAGGTAGGACTATCCTGGTCTCTGCCTTGTCCCCGGGCACCTTCTGTCCACTCACAACCTCTCTCCTACGGCTGCACAGAAAGAGCGCTTCGCAGCCCTGGCCAAGTTCAAGTCCAGCATCTACCGGATCCTCATTGCCACCGATGTGGCTTCAAGGTGACAGGCCTCAGCAGGGTGTTTCTTCCCGTGGTCTGAGCAGGGCGACCTGGGCCGAGACTAGGTGTCTCAGCCTCAGATTCCCCATATGGACAACACAGCTGATCCACCTCTGTCTCCAGGGGCCTGGACATACCCACGGTGCAGGTGGTCATCAACCACAACACTCCTGGCCTCCCAAAGATCTACATCCACCGAGTTGGCCGCACAGCCCGTGCAGGTTAGCCCAGAGAGATGTGGGTGGGCTCCAGCCTATCGGGGAGGGATCCTGGAATGCATTTCCAAGTTGGGTGAATCCAGTCTTTCAAAGTAGAGGCTATGCTGGGGTATGGGCCACTGAGACATCTGCTTAAGATACCCTTTTGCCTGGAACCAGGGGAGCTGTGGCTGCTGGGGCTGGACTAGGCCTGGTGTATAACAGATGTGTCCCCACAGGGCGGCAGGGACAGGCCATCACGCTGGTGACACAGTATGACATCCACCTGGTACATGCAATCGAGGAGCAGATCCGTGAGTGGATTGACCTGGGTGGTGGGGAGAAGGGCCTGCCTGGTCCAGGGAGATGGCTTCCCTTGCCGGGCTTCCCTGGGAGTCCATCCCTAACACCATGAACAAGAAAGTCAGCCCCAGCTCCATAAGGGGCTGCCAACCTCTGATGGCACACCTAGGGAAATGGGAGAGGATTTGGGTTCTCAGGCCTGACATGTAGTGCCCAAGACCCCCTCCAGCATGAGGTCGCCCGCCACCCATCTAAAGCCACCAGGACAGACCCCATCATTGTTGCTGCAGACCCATCTTGAGCCTGGCAACAGTTTTGTTTTTTGAGATGTCTCATTGTGCCGGTCAAGATGGCCTGGAAGTCCAGAGCTCAAGTGATCCTCCTGCCTCAGTTTCCTGCATGTTTCGATGTGCATAACACAACACCTGGCACAGTTTTGCTTTTTTGTTTTTTCATATATTCAGGCCACATTTGGTTTGACCTATACAACCAGAACCAAGGATATGGTAGGCTGACTGAACTCAGCCCAGCTTAGAGTATTACTGACACTAACAAAATGAAAGCCTGGCTGCCACCCCATCCCACCCCACCTCCAGTCTGGCTGCCTGATGCTTAGTGGCAGCCTGCCTTGCATACCGGGACTCACTACCTGACTATGTGCTCCCCTTCCTGCCTATAGAGAAGCGGCTGGAGGAGCTGTCGGTGGAGGAAGCTGAGGTCCTGCAGATCCTGACGCAGGTCAACGTGGTGCGAAGGGAATGCGAGATCGTGAGTGTGGCCAGGGCAGGCCAGGTGCTTTGGGGTGGGGCTGGAGCTCTTTACCCGCAGAGGGCCCCTAACCCATCTGTCCTTCCCACTAGAAACTGGAGGCCGCCCACTTTGATGAGAAGAAGGAGATCAACAAGCGGAAACAGCTGATCCTAGAGGGCAAGGTGGGTGGAGGAGGTGCGGAGCCTGCTGCAGGGGTGGTTGAGTGGGCAGGGCTGGCCGCATTTGTCCCGGCCTGCAGGAGGGGCGAGGGGCGGGGCTGGCTGGGCATTCTGGGCCTGACCAGCTGCGGGTGCTGCATGATGGGGAGGCGCACAGCACAGCACAGCCCGGTCCTCCCTGGTGGTCAGGACCCAGACTTGGAGGCCAAGCGCAAGGCAGAGCTGGCCAAGATCAAGCAGAAGAACCGGCGCTTCAAGGAGAAGGTGGAGCAGACGTTGAGGCAACAGAAGGCCGGGACTGCCGGCTGCAGGCGACGCCCGTCCAGGCCCCTGCCCCAGGCATCCCTGACGTCCACCCAGAACCTAGCCTGAGCTCTGCAGAGGGACAGCTTCCTGGCCCAGACTGACTCCTCGCCAAAGGCCCTGCCTTGACGCTTGCACCCCCACCGCCTTGTACCCCTCGGGAACACGGTCCCCACCCCTCCCAGGGGCTGTGGGCTGAGAGGAGATGCTCAGTAAACACTGAACTGTTGTAGTCCGACTCTCGTGAATGGAGCAGGACAGGTGCATACACCTGTGGGGCTCGTGTCCCCTAAGCATCGTGTTTCCCCAGCGAACCCTCCATCCATGGCCTCATGGCCTCCCCACCTGCGTGGGGGCCAGTGTGGTCAGGAACCCAGGCTCCCAGCCTTTGCTGTGTGGTTCAGTGGCCCCAGAGACACAGGGCAGAAGCCAGTGACCACAGGTGCCAACAGCGCCACATATAGACGCATAGATATGTAATCTGGGCACCAGTGCCACCAGGGATTCTAGAAAAATCTACAGTGCAAAGCTCAGACAGCCCTGGGCTGTGAGGCTCAGCCCGCCCGGGATGGAGCAGGGTCTCCTGGTCCAGGCCAGGGCGCCTTGAGGCTATCCTACGGTGAGGACAAAAAGTGGGATGAACGTGGCACATCAACGGGCCTCCAGCTCAGGGAGCAGCTTCGGCCAGCCGTGCCAGGCCCTCCCGCAGCTCGCTCAGCTCGAACAGCCGCACATCCAGCAGCTGGGCTGCGCGGCCCACCTCTGCCCGGGCGTGCTCCCGCTCAGCCCGCGCCTCCTCGAGGCTCCGTTCGGTTGCCCTCAGCTGGCGCTCCAGCTCAGAGTTTAGGGTCTCCAGGTCCTGCAGTGGAGAAGAACCTCCGGGTCAGGACACGAGCTCAAGGGTCACCAGTCCTGCCCGGAGCCCCTGCCTTCCAGCCTGCACCCTTCTGTAGATGACTGGATTAGTAAAACGCTGGCCTTGGAAGCCTGAGGTCCTGAGTTCCATCCCCAGCACACACACTGAAAAGTAACGAGTGGCCCTCACACCAACACTGGGAAGGCGGAGACTGGAGGCCCCTTGGGCTCACTGCCAGCAGCCTTGGCAGCGTTTCTAAAACAAGATGAGGGGCTGGAGATGTGGTTAAGAGAGCATACTTTTCTCCAGAGGACCGAGTTTGGTTCTCAGCATCCATGTCAGGAAGATTTACAAAGGCCTGTAACTCCAGCTCCAGGGAATCTGATATCTGGTCACGATGTACAAGCCCACACAGAAGTACATGCATACACGTAATTAAAAATAGTAAAAATAAAGATGAAGGGCTGGCAAGATGGTTCAGTGGGTAAGGCACCACACTGAAGAAAGGGAGGAAAGAATCAAGCTGTCCTCTGACCTCTCACACACAGAGATGGTCAAGTATAAAAACAAGGGCTGGAGAGGTGGCTCTGTAATTAAGAGCAGCCGCTGCTCCTGCAGAGGAACTAGGTTCAGTCCCCCGCACCCACAGGGCGGCTAACAATTGTAACTCCAGTTCCAGGGGATCTGACCTGTTCTGGCCTCTGTGGATGTTGCACATATGGTACACTCAGATACATGCAAGCAGAACATTCATACACATAAATTAAAAATAACTCTAAAATGTAGGCCGGACATGGTAATGAACACCTTTTATCTCAGCACTTGCAAAGGCAGGGAGACCTCTGTGAGATGGAGTTCTCCATAGTGAGTTCCAGGCCAGCTGGGGCTACAGAGAGACCCTGTCTCAAAAATAAAAACAATAAAAGAAGTTTAAGCGTGGGGCTGAGAGATGGCTGAGTGAGTAAGTGCAGACCCAGCACCAGCGTAAAAGCTAGGCACCCCAGGAATGTATGCAGTAGTACCCCCACAACCAAGAGCTAGGAGCGTGTGTGGGGGATCTCTGGCACAGATGGCCTAGCCAATCTGAATTTTAGGTTCAATGACAGACTGTCTCAAAGGGTAAAGCGGCGAGGGTTGAGCAGGACCCCCAGCTACAACCTCTGACCTCCACACGTGCATCTGCATGCACATGTGAACACGTGGATACATCACACAGAAAACCCAAGATGGATGGTACCTGAGGACTGACACCTGAGGTTGGGCTCTGGCTTCCAAATTCCTGTGTGTGTGTGTGATACACACATGATCACACACAGCAGCACAAAATCCTATTGTTGACCCCCCTCACCGGGAACAAAATACCCAGTCCCAGATGGACCAGCAATTCCAGCCTACTCCACCTCCACCTCCAGGCAGTTCCTCACTCATGTGGCCTTTCCTCCTGGCTCAGGCCTTGGCATATGCTGTGCCCATGGCCCACAAGACAATACCGATCATTTCCCCAACTTCTCTCCCCAGGAATCTTCTAGGGACACTTGTCCTTGAACAGGACCATTTCTCTGTCTCTGCCAAAGCTAAGCTAGCAGGACCTGAATTCACCAGTTGTCTGTGACCTCTCTCTGAGCCAAGACTGCAAAGGGGTGGGTGTGAGGACCCTGGCCTTCCCAGTCCTTCACAGCACTGTGTTGATATACCTGTCCTACTTACAATAAACTGGGATGGACATGGGGCTATCCTACCCCTTGCACCCCGCAGCCCACAGTCGGCACCTGAACCTTCTGCTGTGTCTCCTGCTCGGGGGTGTCTGCGGCCTCTCTCCCTGCAGTCTGATTCTTCAGAGTCTGAATCTCCTAGAGAAGAGAAGGGTTGCGCGGTGTGTTCAGGGTGCCCAGGATCTTCAGGGTCAGGGGAGGGAAGGCAAGGCTCACCTGGTCCTTGGTCTGCACACGAGCCTCCAACTGCTCCAGCTGCTGGCTGGGCGCCTCCTTCTCGCCAGCAGGAGGCGGCTCTGCAGTAGCCTGGGCCTCCAGCTCCGCAACCTGCACCCGCCGGAAGCTCAGAAGTCACTGCTCTAGGGGGCGGCTGAGCTTTCAAGGGTCTGATGATCCCCGTGAGGGCTTTCTTATCTCAGACCCATTTTACAGTACTAGAAACTGAACTCTGGAAAGTGTCCCGGGGGTTCCGAGGGAGGGAAGGGAGTCCTACCCGCTGCCGCAGGCGCTCGGCCTCCGCTCGCTGGGCCTCCAGCTGCTGCCTCCACTGCGCGGCGGCCGCGTTGGCCTCGCGGAGGGCCCCCGCCAGCTTGTTGTTGCTGTCCTGAAGCGCGAAGAACTCGGCTTCCCACTGAACCTCACCCACGGAGCTGCGGGGACCGGCGGGGAACGGGGGGCTCAGGACCCGGGGCCAGGGGCGGGGCAGGCCACCCTGGGCTAGGGACCGGACCTTGAGAACCAGGGGAAGGTACGGGACACGGTGGCTCGTGAGAGGCTGAGGCAGGAGATCGCCGCAAGTTCGTAGCCAGCCCAGGCTACAGAGGTATAGGCCAAGCTGATCTAGGTGGCAACGTCTTACATTGGCAACATCTGCCACTGCCGAACAGTCACCAGACAGCCCAAGGGAACAACAGAATGGCGGGAGTAGGGGCGTTCACGCGGGCGTGCCCGAAACCGGTAGGGGCCTGGGTGAAGTGAAATTAGGCCCCGGAAGGGGGCGTGGCCAGACGGGGGCGTGGCCAAATCAGGGGGTGGGAGCGGGTTCTCGCCCGCTGAGGCAGGATCCGCGATGCAGAGCTCGCAGTGTTCACTGGACCGCGGCCGCCCAGGCGTGGCCACGCCCACCACGAAGCCCAGTCCCAGTAGCCACACCCTGTACCTGGGCATCCCGCCCCGGCCTGACCACATCCCAGGCACATCCGTAGAGCCCGACCCACCTTGGAGTGACCACGCCGCCCGTCGCTAACACGCTCTCCCCACCCTGCCCTTTGAAGCCTCACCCCAAGCCACACCCACTCAGTACAAGCCCCGCCCAAGCCCCCTGCTCCTCACCCCTCTGACAGCATCTTCTTAAGCCGTTCCCGCTCTGTGGGACCTGGGGCTTCTGCACTTTGGCTGCGGAACAGCTTCTCCTCTCCAGGGCCATTGGTGCTGACAAGGGGGCTCGGGGGCACCTGTCGTGGGAGGTTAGGGCTAAGATGACGTGCCTGGATTCTTCACCGAGGTCAGGGAGTCTGAACCGACCAGCGGTGCCCAGTGCATTTCTCCTCACTTCGTTCACTCTCCATAGATCTCCAAGGGGTAGTGGTGGGGTGATCCGAATGCCTCACCTGCCTGCCTAGGTCTTCATCAACCCTCTAGGTCAAAATGAAACAACTTAACAAGGCAGGAATGTAAACACTCAGCACAGTCCCCGGTCACACCGTTTCCCCTGGGGTCAGAGATTTCAAAATCCCATTTAAAACTGGGCATGGGCCAGCAAGATGGCTCAGTGGGTAAAGGAGCTTGCCACCAAGCTTGATGGCCTGACTTCAATCCCAAGGACTCACACAGTAGGAGAGATCTCATTCCTGAAAGTTGTCCTCTGACTTCCCCATGTTCCCTGTGGCACATGTGGGCACACACACACACACACACACACACATAAATGTGTAAGGTCATCACTGAGCCTTCTGTCTCGGGCACCAGTGCAGTGCAGTGACCCTGACATCAGAGGAAAATGTATCTGACTCAGGTGCAGTAGGCATGTGGTGCAGGGTCACCTACCTGGTGAGAGGCCAGTGCCAGGGCGGGACTGGTGAACTCTCCATCTTGAGACTTCTCCCGAGCCAGCCTGGCAGCTTCCTTCACTTCCTGGAACTTCTCAGCAAACTGGGGTGAGGGAGGAGGAGGGGAGGGCAGTCACCAAGCAGCCCCCACCTTCCAGAACCTCACCCAACTCCCTGCCGGCCTGTCCCCTAGGAGGGGGCCATAGGAACTACGCACACACCACACACCACAAGGGAGATGGTTTGAGAAAGGTGGATTGGCAGCATGTGCATCAGGGTGACGTTCTGCATGGCTCTGACCTCCACATATGTGCCCACATACAGACACACAATAATAAAAAGTAATATATCTTTAATTTAAAATTTTCTATCTTTTGAGTCAGATGTGATGGCAAGTGGATCTCTGTAAGTTCAAGGCCAGCCTGGTCTACATAACGAGTTCCAGGCCAGCTAAGGCTACAGGGAGACCCTGTCTCAAAAAAAAAAAAAAAAAAAAATTACACGTATTTATGGTGCGTGTGTATGTGTAGGTCAGAGAACAACTTGCCCACGTCTGTTCTCTCCTTCCAACCATGTAGGTCCCAGGGACTGGACTCAGCAACAAGTACTTTTACCCCCTGAGACATTAAAAAATGTTAATTTTTAATTCTATATGTATGAGTGTTTTGCCTGGATGTATGTAAGGGCACCTGTGTCATGCAGTGCCTGAGGTCAGAAGAGGGGTTGGATCCCTAGAACTGAGGATACGGACTTTTCGTAGCCACCAAGTGGATGCTGAGAATGGAGCCCGGGATCTCTGCTAAAGCTGCCAGTGCTCCTAACCACTGAGCCATCTCTGCAGACCCCAATTTTTTTAATTTTTAAAAAACACAATACTAAATGGAAACAATCCGGAGGGAGGCATGCTGGGACAGTGGGATATGTCCTGCCCCGGCCGGGCTCCTCTTTGATGTCCAAAGGGCCAGGGTGTATGAACACTTGGGTCAAACTCAGAGCAGAACCAGCCTCCACCCAGGGCACTCAATGGGGCTTCATCTGATCTATGAGTCCACTTCACAGCTGGGAATATGGAGGCCGGCACCTGGTGGAACACAGACACCCAGCCCTGCCCCTGTCCCACCTGGGTCAGGTGTTGCTCAGAGGCAAAGCCCAGGCCATAGACAGTGTTGGCGCGGCTGTCTGCCCACTGCCCAAACTTCTGAGATGTTTTGGTGAAGGTCATGTTGGGGGTGACGGTGCTGTTGATGATGGCCTGGGGCAGAGGGTAGGGGAGGCAAAATTCAAGATCAGTAGGCTTGATAATTACCATCAGGAGTTAGGACGGTTATTTGGTTATTCGCACAGCTGGGAAGACTAGGGGAGGAAGACTGAAGTTCAAGGCCAGCCTGGGCTATGCAGTGAGACCTTGACTCCAGTTAAAATGTATTTTTAAGTTTTAGGGATGTGGCTCTGCAATACAGCCCCTGCCTAGAATCCCCCAGTTCGAGGCTGGGGTAGAATTCTTTCCCTAGCACAGGAGGTCCAGGGCCACACAGCCACCAGCCATGGCTGACAGTCTCAATGATGAAGGCGCTCTCAGAGATCCCTGCCCTGTGCTGTTCTGGAGGAAGGGCAGCTAGGACCTCAGCAAGGAAGGCCTGCAACCACAATTCTTAAGCCGACCCCGCCCCGAAGCCACGGCTGGAACCTTGGCGCCCCCGATGCTGATGATGCGGTAGACGTTGCGGGAGGCATCGTAGAAATAGGACACCGTAAGCGCATGTTTTCCTGCCGGGATCCAGTTCCGCTTAGTGCTGGGGTCAATCTGGAACACGTGTGCACGGGTGCTGAAGATTGGCTGCTCCCTGCAGGGGGATGGGTGGCTCAGTGGAAGACCGAACACCCCCAGGTGGTTCACTCAGCCCAGACGGTGGGCACTCACCTGGCTGTGGACATTGGTCAGGCTGGACTGGGTGGACTCTAAGGGGCAGCCAGAGGGGTGACAGGAGCGGCTGGTTTGGCCCCTGGGGAGAAAGGGGGCTTGTGTGACTCTCAGATGATGCTGAAGGGGACCAAATAGGTCTGGGTCTGTCATGTGGCTTCATGGAACCACCAAGCAAGGTAGCAAGGTAGGTCACTGGAGTGAGCATTCTCTCCCCCCACCCCAGCCCCCACCTCTAACAGGCTCTCAGGAGGCCCAGGTTGGCCTTGAAATCAATATGGGGCTGAGGATGTCCTTGAACTCCTATTCCTCCAGCTGCTACCTCCCAAGTACTAGGGTGACAGACATGTACCAGCACACCTGGTCTGTGTGGTGCTGAGACTGGAACCCAGGGCCCCACCTGCTACACACCTGTTCTATTGGCTGGGCATCAACCCAGAGGCCTCATTTTTCTCTGAGAACTGGGCGTGTGGTCTCAAGGGGGAAAGCCAGAGAGGTGGCAGAGTGCCAAAAAACTGCCAGGCCAGGAGACTGCTCTGAGAAGAGCCAAGTGGGCCCTAGCATGCCAACAAGACTCACGGGACTGTTACCAGCCAGCAAAAGTGTCTTTGATCAGGGGCTGGATGCAGCTGGAGGTCAGGGTCAAGTGTGCAGGTATGGATTCACACCCCCATCTACTAGTCTCCCATAGGACTTTCCATCAAAGGTGGGCAAAGCTGGCACAGCGGTGGAAGCCTGCGGTTCCCACTACTCAGGGGGTAGAGGCAGTTGGATGGCTCCAGCCCAAGAGTTCAAGGCCACCCTGGACACACATCATTGCCAGATCTCCACTCTGAAAATAAGAGGGGTACTTCCAGAGACCTGTGCGGAAATCAGGACTCCCCCACTCCCACCAAAGGACCACTTAGCACACACCCTAAGAGCCTAGGTATCTTGGAATCTGAGTCCCGGACCGCAGGGAGCCACTAGCCTAGTTAAAAACCAAGCTGTGAGCCAGGCACGGTGGTACTGCTGGGGGAGTGTCCCAGCAGTGGGAAAGATGAGGCAGGAGGGTTTCTGAGACTTTGAGGCCAACCTGGGCCTCAACCTGGGCCTCAAAGTGTGCGACCTTATCTTAAAAACCAAACACCACACACACACACACACACACACACACCACGCTGTAGGTAAAAAGCCAAACCCAATGCCCACCATGTAAGCAGGCAGAGCACAACACTGAGGAAGGGTCCCCAGCCTCCTTTTGGATGCCTCTACCCGCAGGCCCACACTCTCCTTACAGACGTTCGAATGGCCTTCTGAGACCCCAAATCTGCAACCAGGGAACCCCAGAGGTGTTTGGAGGAAGGGGACTCTGGGCGGGAGAAGGCAGGCCCCGGCCAGAAGCCTGTGAGGTCAGAAGGGGGGTGCCCCCCCATGTTGTCTCGGGCAGCTGCTGTCCGGGTCACAGGGTCTGAAACCGGAGCCCCCATGCGGGGGAGGGGCGGCAGCTCCGCCAGAGTTGGGGGCCGGTTTTGGAACCAGCAGGGACTGGAGGACGAAGGGGGTCCCTGGAACCCAAGCCCTTCCGGTCGAGCGGCTCCTGCCGAGACTTGCAGCGTTCGGGAAAACTTACTCACCAAGTAGTCACGAGCTCGGACGCGCCAAGGCGCGGGGAGGGGGACCCAGGATCGTGCAGGCTAGACCCCCGCCCTGAGCCCCAGACCCGGTACCCACTCGAGATGCAGGCCCCACCCGCACCAGGACACCCCCTGCGCGTCCAACTTCGCAGCTCCTCAGACCCTGCAACTTTCCGAGCTCCGGGCTGCGGTGCAGCGCTCCGGGGACACCGAGCCCCTGACAGCCCCAGCTACCGGAGGACCCTCCCTCCTCCGGCCCGGTCTGGGCTCCGGGGACCCCATCGGGTGCAACCGCGCACCCAGCTCGCAGCCCCGGGAGCTCCGTGCCGACCGAGCGCGCAGTCTGCAACTTTGGGATCCGGCCGTGCTCCCCGCGCCGGGATCGCGCCTCGCGAAGTCGGGGAGCTCCAGGGCCCCGCAGGGCGCGTCCCGCCCGGGCCCGGCTCACCCCGCGTCCGCGCCCAGCCGCTGCCGCCTTCGCCCGCGCCGCCCCGCGCCGCCCGCGCCTTTGTCTGCGCCGCCGCCGCCCGCGCCGCCTCCGGTCCCATCACGGCGGGTCCCGACGCGGTCGCCGCCCGCCCCGCCTCCCGCCGCGCCCGGCAGCGCCCCCTGCCGGCCAGAGCGGGAGGGGAGAGGGGAGGGACCAGGTTAGGGGGAGGGGCCGAGAGGGGGCTCCTAGGGTAGAGGGAAGGGGGGATGGGGAAGGTTGGAGGGGCCAAGAAAGAGGAGACCAGGAGGGCAGAAGGAGAGGGGGGAGAGAGGCGCGAGCAGGAGGAGGGGCTCCAGGGGGAGGGAGGGACCAAGGGGTGGATGTGGAGGGGCAGAGAGTGGGACTCCCAGGGGAGAGAGAATAGTGGAACTGGGGACGGGCTGGAGAGGCAAAGGAGGAGGGACATGGAGGATTGAGGAGGGATAGGGCAAAGAGGGAGGGGAAGAGGACCGGGGATGCGGGGGCGTGGGAAGGGTGCAGGGGGGCAGGGGCAGGGGTCTCCCGGGAAGGGCGGAGGGTCAGTGCCCAGAGGGATGGACTTAGGCCAGGTGTTGGGGCGCAAGGGCGGAGAAGAGATGCTGAAGAGAGCCGCTGTTTGGGGAGGGGAGCCGAGCTGGACAGATCTGGACATCCCCGACGAGAAAGAGACCAGGAGCTAGCGAGAGACACAGGGGGCGGATGCATAGAGCTGGGCACAATCCCTGGGTCCTGGTCCTGCTGCCGCCAAACGCGTGCCCTGAGCCTTCAGATCGCTGCTGAGAGGCCCAGGGATGCTGAGCTGGGACTGTGGATCTGGTCAGGACCACGCCGCCCTGTGGTAGTGCCACTGGGAGGAGGCATCCTGCATCCGGCCGGAGAGGGTTGTATGCAGTGTGTGTTTAAAGGGTGTCGACAGAGGGCTGGAAACAGGGTAAAGGGGAAAAAAGAAGAGCGAAGTGAGGCTTACACCTTTAATTCCATTTGGAATCTGTGAGATCAGGCCAACTGGGTCTCTGTAGTAAGTTCCAGGCCAGCTGGGACTACAGGATGACCCTGTCTCAGCAGCCCCAAAGGCCAGACCCTGCCACCTTGGCCCCTGGGAGCCAGTCTGCCCGCAGCAGCCAGCCAAGGGTCCTTTAAGGGCTTGGCATCGCTCTGCCTGTGCGTCCCCACTCCCTGAAGGCCCTCCTCGACTGCCCTCTTACTGCCGTTTCTCTAGGAAGCTCTACAGGTCTTCCAGGGCTTTCTTGCGAGTGGCTGCTCAGAAGGCAGGGCCTGCAGGGCTCTGGGACGCCAAGCTTTGAGTTTCCTCTATAGACACATTGCTTCTCATCCCCAGAACCTCTCATGTCTGTCCCCTCCCTGCCCTTCTACTCTGTTCCCGCCCTATGGGAGCCCCACGTCTGTGCAGAACACTAACTTTCCAGCTAACAGTTAAGTTTCTCTTCCTCCCTCTGTCCCAGATGCCCTCCCCCGGGGGCACTGGTGGACCCTCACTCTTCCAGGCTGTGCCATGCTGCTCCAACCTGCTCCCAGAAGCCTCTGATGATGCCAGGAGACCCTCTCCCTGAACTTCTACCCATGGCTGCCCCACACCCGTGACACACCTCCATTTGTTATGCAGCTAGAGGCAGGTGTGGGGGTCCCATCCTGAGCCCCCCACCTCCCCACCCAGTACTTGTTTGTCCCAGCTGGAGAAGCTGAGGCACAGAGTCCCTGCCTTAGTCTCCCCAAGTGCTGCTAACTTTGAGAGGCGTAAGTGCCAGTGAAGGGCATCCTTTCATTCTTAGGCCCGAAGCACAAAACACTTGCATTCTGGGGAACAAGAAAATACCGTCTGCTCTATTCACAGTGACTTTTTCCTTATTAGCAAAAGAAAAAAATTAAATATCTGAGATGGGCGCCTGCACGACTGGAACTTGTTCCCAGTTAGCCAAGCACTGGGCTGGCTGCAGAGCTGGGGACATGTGGCTATTCCGGGGGAGCGGCTGGGCTAAGGGCCCAGGCAGGCTTTGTGCTGTGTGTGGGCACAGGCAAGAATGTGAGTTGAGGTTTCCCTGAAGCCAACACGTGCCCATCATCCCAGCACTCAGGAGGTGGAGGCAGGAAGATCAAGAGTTCACAGTTGCCAGGCATGGTGGCACATGCCTTTAGCCCCAGTACTCTGGAGGCAGTGGCAGACTGATCTGTGAGTTCCAGGCCAGCCTGGTCTACATAGTGAGTTCCAGGCCAATTACAGATAGATAGCAAAACCCTGTCTAAAAAAGTGGGAACAACAACAAAAAGAACCAAAGGATATTCTCCTGGACCTGTTGTCTAGCCTCTGGGCTGCTGCAGAGACAACTAGCCTGGAGCAAGCCAGACCTGATGCCTTCCCCATCAAATGCAGGCTGAGGGTGCGGCTTCCCAAGTGCAGTGGGATCGGGTTGAGGACTCAAACAGTGCTCACCACACTTCTCACCCCTGAGTGACAGCTAAGGAGCTACTGGGAGCTGTGGCCCCTCAGAGCATCGACCTTCTGACTGAATGTAATGCCTCTGGGCTGAGGGACAGTAAGGGGCTGAACTTCCTGCCTCCAGGAGAAACCAAGGAGCCGGATCCACTTGTTCAGCGCTGATGAGGATGTATGTGAGCAAAGGCTGCTGGCCAGGTTCTCGCCTCTGCTCACTAAAGTTTGACCAGAGAAAAATTGCATCTCATCTCTGGAGGGTCAGCTTAGTAACTCTTCTCTACAGCCTCCTGTCCACTCTCCAGCACAGGTGTCAGCAACTTCACGCCCATTTAATTGTGGTCTGATTGCTGTCCTTCACTTACGTGGCTCTGCCCCAATACCATGAACAATCCTGACCTGCCGAAGATCTCCGTTCCAGAAAAGGGATCTCCTGGCCCCAGACTTGTTATGTAGCCTAGGTTGACCTTCAACATATCATCCTCCTGCCTTACCCTGTCAAGTAACTGGACTCACAGGAGTGTTATCATGCCCAGCCCTACATCAGTTTTGAAGGCATAAATGTGTCCAACTGTGACCAGAGAGACAGCTCAGCATTTAAGAGTACTTACTGATCTTACAGAGGACTTGAGTTAGTTCCAAGCACCCAAGTCAGGCAGTTTCCAACCGCCTGTAACTCCAGTTACAGGAAGGGATCCAATGCCCTCTTCTGGTCTCCTTGGGCTTTGCGTGCATGGGTGCACTACAGACATGTAGGCAAAACTCTCATAAATCAAACAAATGGGGTCCAACCTCACAGGACACCTTCATGCTCTAGCTTTCCTCCAGCCATCTCCACTCCCTTAGCAACAGCTGTTAGACCAGACTTCAGGAAATTCCTATTCCCCCCTCCAAAGCCTGCCTCCAGAACCCTGCGCTCCCGAAACGCCCTTCCTCCTCTTCTGTCTCAGGCTGGGCCCCCATGATGCTTGGAGGGTCTGTGTCCAGGTTTTGGCTCCCACAGTCTGAGTATACTACAAGGACACAGGGTGAATCCTTGAGAGCCAAGGAAACTAGGAATGTGTCTGTGTTTCACAGACCTAGACTTATAAGTATGCTCAATGAGAGGCCCCAGGCTCCTCTGAGCTTAGGCAGGAAGGGACCAGGCGTTAGGGACAGGGATGGCTCTGAGCTGCAGGGTGGAGGTTCCAGGACCAGGCTGGGTTCAGGGAGGAGAGGCTGGCTCTGCGAGTGGGATGCAAAGTTTGCTCCCAAAAATCTCAGTGCCCTCATTTACTGCGCGTGCTCATCGCCTCCAGGGTGCCAGGTGGCTGGGTGGAGCTGGCCCGTTTTCCAGAGGTAGGTCGCCTGATTATTTTTGGCTACTATGTCCTTGTAGGCTTTGACATCCGTGCCCATGAAGGGCAGAAAGTGGGCCGGAGGAACTGTGGCTGCATCAGTAGTGAGTCTTAGGAGCTCTTGGAGCAGGGCCTGGGGACCTGGGGGTTTGTGGGCAGCAGTCCTGGGCACCCGGACAGAGGGAGCAGGACCTAGAAACCTGAGGGGCAGCCAGCTTCAGCGGGCAGTGGCCTGAAAGGAGGCTTTAATGTGGCACTGTCTATGCTCACCATCCTGGCATTCAGACTGAAGCACTAGGATGGCTGTGGTTTTGAGGCTAGCCAGGGCTACGTGAGACCCCGTCTCAAGAAAACAAAATCAGGAGTTGGAGAGATGGCTCAACAGTTAAAAGCACTGGCCGCTCTTGCAGAGGATCAGGGTTTAATTCCCCAGCATCCACATGGCAGCTGACCACTATCCATAACTCCAATGCCAGAGATCCAGTGCCCACTTCTGGCCTCCACAGGCATTGCACATACATGGTACACTTACATGCAGGCAAAATATTCATATACAAAAAAAAAAAAAAAAAAACAAATTTAAAATCTATTTAAAAAATCTCAAAAACAGAGACTTGAGAGATGATGGCCCAGTGGTTAAGAGCACTAGCTGCTCTTTCAGAGGACCTGGATTGGGTTGCCAGCACCCACATGGTGGCTAACAATGGTCCAAAACTCCGATTCCAGGGGATCCAATGCCCACTTCTGATCTCTGTGGGCATTGCACAACATGGGTATGAAATTGAAGAAAAAAAATTTTTTTTTAAAACCTTGGGGCTGGAGAGGTGGCTCAGTGGTTAAGAGCACTGGCTGCCCTTGCAGACGACTAGGGTTCAATTCCCAGGACCCATATGGCACCTAACAACTGTCTGTGACTCCAGTTCCAGGGATCCAATGCCCTTTGACCTCCGTGGGCACTGCACAACACGGGTGCACTTGCATACATGCAGGCAATACACTCATACACATAAATAATAATAAAAAATCCTCAAAAGCGAAATCAAACAGTTGGGGGAGGTGTTCAGATGGATCTGGGTTCAAGCCCTGACTCCTACGGGCTCGCTGTGTGTTTCAGACACAGCCATTTATGACCTCTTTGTCCCTTTATTGAAAGATTCAATAAATCGCTGTAGGCAGAGGGGACTGAGGCCCTTGGCGGGGGATGCACTGGTTTGATTGGCGGCATCTTGGGGAAGCTGGGGTGGCCAGTGTGAAATAATCCGGAGTCCACGGGCGAGCTGAGATTCAGATGTGAGGTGGCCTGGGAGCTGCGCAGGGCCTTGCGGGGGCCACGGGCGAGAAGGGATGTAGGTTTGCTCTCTTGGGCTGCTGGAGAACCGTGGGAGACTTCGGAGCCAGGGAGGGAGGGACGTGAGCGGATGGGCGCTGCAGGCCGCTGCAGCTTTGTGCCGTGAGAGTCCTGGATCCAGAGCCGCAGGACAGGCAGTGGCCCGGGCTGCACCTCGCCGGGAGTCCCGGACGCGGCCCGGCCTCGGCCTCGCCGCGCGCTCTCCGCCAGGCCCCCCCCACTCCTACGCTCCTTCTGCGCCCTGCTGGAGCAGCTGCGGGAACAGAGCCCGAGGCCGCGCGGAAGGCGGCTTGGAGGGGCTCCGGGGGCGCGTTCTCGCTGCGAGACGGCCCACGCGGGGCCTCTGAGCGCTGAATGTTCTCCCGGCAGCCGGGTGACTCAGACGCCAGCCTCCTGCCTCCTTCTGCTGGAGGAAGCCAGTCCCAGCTCTCCTGTGTGTCCCCAAGCCGAGCTGGCCGCCCCGCAGCCTCCAGGGCATCTCCTTACAAGGCCCCTCCAGAGAGATCCCTTTTCCCCTTGTTCTCCTGCTCCAGAACTTTCCAGGGTGTCCTGGGCCTCAAAGATAGACAAAACCATCTGCCTGGGGTGGAACCTGCCAGGGCTTTCCGTGGCTAAAAGGCCAGCTCTGAGCCTGTCAGCCAGGAAAGAGTGTTCTGGCTCGCTGGACCTAGCTATGTAGACCAGGCTGGCATTGAACTCACAGAGATAGTCCTGCGTCTGCCTTTCTAGTGCTGGGATGACAGGCACATTGTTTGCCACCACCCTAAATGGTTGGTATCTTTGAAACAGGCAGCCGGGGCTGTGGGCTATGATCCTCCTGTCTCAGCCTTCTGAGACTTGGGATGACTTGGGTGCTGCCAGCAAGGCCTTCAGCTGGCTTCCCACAGCCTTTTTGGGAAGAAAAAGAAAATCAAAGGAAAAAGAAAGGAAGAGAGGAAGACTGTGGAGAGGAGGGGGAGGAAGAGGAGAGAGAGTGAGGAAGGGAAGAAGGAGGAGGACAGGGCATGAATAAAGGTCTGAGGTGGAGGTGCTCAGGCTCCTGGGAGGGGCGCTGAGGAGGCGGATGTGGCCAGAGCAGAGAAAATTACAGAGACTTGGGGATCAAGAGACACTGGGGAGCCACAGAAGGTTCCAGACAGAAGAGAACCACAATCTGCTTTTCTGAATTTATATAAGATGCCCTAGGCAGCCATGTGGCTCTTGCATTGAAGATCGTATTTTTGACACCTTTCTTTTGTCTCAAGTAGCCTAGGATAGCCTGGAATTCACAAGGTATCTGAGGAGGATGCACTTGAACTCCTGACCCTCCTGCCTTCATCCAGTGCTGGGGTGACAGGGCCCACAAGCCCAGCTTCTGCTTTTCTTTTTCTGGGATGGAGCAGTCAAGGGTCTGTGGCCAACAGGAGCTGAGGGGGGAACCCGGAACCTCTGAAAGCTTTGCAGCCTACAGTGCCAAATTCTTCTGTGATGACCCAGGCAGAGCGCTCACATGCCTCCCAACCCGGCAGGAAGCCCATCTTCCTGTCTGTCCTGCCTTCCTTCCTCTCTCCATAAGGCTCCAGGGTCTTATCACTGAATCCCAGCCACAGTAGCAGGAAACACTCCTGCTTCCCCGGGAGCAACAGCACCGCCCAACCCCCAGGATGTCAGCCAGAAGCAGAGGGGAAGAAAAAGGAGGCCAGGGGCCTGGGTTTGAATCTTCCTTAACCTCTTTCTGTCTGGGCTACAAAGAGAGCTCCTGTGAGGGGCTCTCCCGGTGGCACATGGGTTTGGGCTGAAAAAACGCTTAGAGGGAGGGTGTTTCAGAAGTAGGATGCTGGGTGTGGCGTCATCCCAACACTTGTGAGACTGACTGCAGGAGGATCAGGAGTTTAAGGCCAGCCTGGGCTACGTGAAATCCTGTCTCAAAATAAAATTTAAAAATACCTAAATAGTAAGCTGGGGCATGGCTCAGTGACACAGCACTCGCTGAACCTGTGTGGGCCTGGCTTCCACCCAGGCACCCGAACAGAAAAAACAAATTAATGAAGAGCTTTGAGACGTTGCCTTTCAAATACTGAACTCAGAGTAACTCAGAACACCACTGAGGGCCACCAGGATGTGTGCCTGCCTCACAGTAGAGGGACCCATGGGACCCTCTGCTCTTGAGATGACAGCGAGTAGAGTTGAGGCAGAAAGTGTTGGAGTTCGGCCTTTCTGTCACACCCCAAGGGTCCTGAAAGTTGGGGTTTCAGGGCTGTGAGTGTGATAAAGAGGTAGAGCGTCTGTCTTCCAGTCAAAGTCAAAACCCTGGGCTACATCCCCGGTGCCACAGAGCTGTAGGTCGATGCTGCTGGGGCAGAGCTGAGGGAGGGCGTGGCCAGTCGGTGAGCACGGCCTGGAGAGCTGGGGGAGAGTGTGGTTGGAGGGTGAGGCTGGGAGGGACTAAATGCTCAGAGTAGGACTGAGGGGTGGGGCTGAGGGAGGTCCTAGTAGGGCCAGTGGGTGTGGCTGATAGGACGGGGGTCGGGAGTGGGGGTGGGGGGAGGGGTACGGTGTGGCAGGCTGGCTGTGGTGGGACTGGGGGTGGGCGTGGCTGGCAGAGCTTCCTGGAAAGTGGGACCGTTGTGGAGCTGGGACAAGCCTGGGGAGGGGCTTGGGTGGCCGGATGGACAGGTCAGGTGAGCGGGCTGAAACCCAAGCCACAGTCCTCTATGGGAGCGGTGCAGTGGCAGGCTGGCGGCAACAGGCCACCCTCCTGCACATCCTCTAGCAGAATGAGGCTGTCCTTGTCCTAGAGAGCCACTGGCTTTGGCTTTTCGTCGGGAAGTGGACCCCTGAAACCCCTCTGCCTGGCTTAAACTTCCATCTTCACACAACCAGGCCAGAGAAGACCGTCTAGAACCAGCTGCTGCCTGTAGTCTGGAGACCTCTAAATGGAACTGGACACTCACTTTCCGGCTTCCCAGCTCGGCTCGGGCCCTCATCTCCCTGTTTAGTCTGTGGCAGCGACTGGCTTCACACCATAGGGCTTTTGCAAGTGGCCTTCGTTTTACTATTGTGTGTGCGCGTGTGCACACGCGCATGCAGGTGCACATGTGCCGTAATGCGTGTGTGGAAGGTTGGAAGATAACTTTCAGGGGTCATTTCTTTCCTTCCAGCTCGTTTGAGGCGGGGTCTCTTGCTTTCTCGGCGCACTGCAGGCTGCTGGCTGGGGAGCTTCCAGGGCAGCCTCCCACCGGCCTCTAATCTTGCTGCAGGCATGCTAGGCTGACAGATGTCTACCACTGCACCCAGCCTTTCACATGGATTCTTAAATTCAACTCAGGTTCCCAGGCTGGTGCAATGAGAGCCTTTACCTGCTGACCCATCTCCTTGCCCTGCATCTTATTTATTTATTTAAAATTTTGACTTATTTATTTTTATGTATATGAGTGTTTGCCTGAATGTATGTGTGTGCAATACCTGTGGAGGCCAGAAGAGGGTGTGACCCTGGAACTGGAGGGTTGGTGGCCACCATGTGGGGGTTGGGAACTGAACCCAGGTTTTCTGCAAGAGCAGCCAGTGCTCTTAACCTTTTTTTTGAGACACTGTCTCAATATGTAACCCTCCAGCTGGGATGACAGGTCTGTCACCACACCTGGCTTAGGCCTTTCCTAAGGACGAAAAGGGACAGGATGAAGGCACTGTGTTGTATGTGTGTGGACAGAGATTTGCAGACTCCCAAGCATCATCAGCAACACGAAGACAGACAGGAAGTGAGGAAAGTGTTGCAGAAATGGTCACTGAACCTAATATAAAAAAGTTTGAAAAATAAATAAACTCGGGGCTGGAGAGATGGCTCAGCGGCTAAGAGGACTGGCTGCTCTTGCAGAGGACCCAAGTTTGAATCCTAGAACCCATTTGGCAGCTGACAACCATCTTTAACTCCAGTTCCAGGGGATCTGATGCCCCCTTCTGGCCTCTGTGGGCACTACATGACACATGTGTCCTTACATACATGCAGGCATAACACTCATGCACATGAAAAAAAAAAAAAGAAAAGAAAAGCAGACTGGTTCCTTGCCACCAAGTCTGGTAAACTGAGTTCAATTCTGGAGCCCCCGTGAAGGGGAGGAGCAACTTTACAGAGTTGTGTTCTAATCTCCACACTGTGCATAGTACACACACACACACACACACACATATGTTTTGGGGGGATGTTTTTGAGACAGGGTCTTCCTGTAGCCCCAGCTGGCCTGGAACTATGTAGACCAGGCTGGTCTGGAACTCACAGAGGTTCGCCTGTCTCTGCTTCCCAAGCACTGGGATTAAAGGCATGCACGACAAGCCTGGTAGGACTGTTATTCTTACATAGGGTAATTGATTTTCTTCTTTTAAACAAAATATTGCCACGTTTAGTGCCCACCTTTGATCCGTGCACTCAGGGGCTACCGGGAGACCTTGTCTGAAAAAAAAAAAAATTAAAAAGGAGAGGCTGAGCAGTGCTTTGTGTGGGTGTGGGCTGCTGTGCAGGACATGGACAGAGAAACTGGAGTGACATTTGAGCTGAGAATTGACAGGGGGAAAGCCAGGCCCACAGAGACCAAGAGGAAGTGCATTCCGGGTGGAGGACACAGCTCAAAGGTCCAGAGGCAGGAGGGCACTGTGAATTTGAAGAACATGAGGACAGAAATATGGAGAAAGCCACAGATGAGTTTTGAACTTGAGGGCTTTGCACGTTCTGAAATCCCCCCCACAGCTGCTGGAGGGAGACAGGACTCCGGCTGCCGGGTCAGGAAAGCCAGGAAGGCGCAGGGACAGTCTGGGGGAGAGACCGCTTGCTGGGAGGTAAGCGTGGGAAGTTTTTCAAGTGGAGACTGAGGGAGTTTAAGGAGACTCCTGAATTTTCTGGGTGGTGATCTGGGAGCTTGGGGGTGGTTTGAACCAGTTAGAGACAGCCAGGTTCCCAGGTTCAGCAGTCCTGCCAACTATTCTTCTGGGACATTTCTAGCTAGGCAAGGCCTGCATTCTGTCCTCATGGCATCTGAAGGCAGGAACAGGCAAAGGCCGGAAGGATAGTCAGAGCCACGAGAAGGAAGTGGGGCAGGCCCACTGACCCGGCTTCCTCTGGTCACTGCTTAGTTTTGCTGATAAGGAGACGCTGGCTCAGGTGACTATGGCTCTGAGGACCCAGCCCGTGAGTTCCTGATGGTCTGGGCTGGGGTGGGGCAGGAGAGTCTCTGGGAGGAAACAGAACATTCTGCCAGGCTGATTAGCGGATTAGAATTTTCAGTGATAGTGGAAGGTTGGAATGTTATTATGTCTATAGCCAAATTACACATTATCTTGGGCTATCTTTAGACCTCTCTTGAACCATTACTTGCCCACCTCTGTGTTATACCGAGCATCTTTGTTAACTATTAGGGGAAAACATCTGGATTGTCTTAATTTGGCAGGTCACTAACTCCCATCAACTGAAAGGCTAAGAACATCAGATGGTGTGTGAGGCCCAAAGCTGAGATTCCCCTGCTTTGCTGAGGAATCTACCTACCTGTTTCTACCAATGTATTTCAAAAGTGTCTTTAATGTTTTCTTTGTTCTGTTACTATAAATACTTGAGGAAACTGTTACCATGTTGGAACACGGAATTTGGGGTCACCTGAGTCGGTGTTCCTGGGCCATGGTCACTCGTATTTGGTTCCAGAGTAAATCATCTCATCCTCTTTGAGGTGAGAGCTGTTTTTGTGTTGACAAATCATGCCCCTGATCTGTTTCACTGTGCGAGTGGGAGCAGGTACCAGGTTCTGTGACTCGGTGCCACAGAGTACCCTGTGTACCCAGATTCCCTGAGACCTCTCTGGGAAATGGGTCCTAAGCTGCAAATAAAAAAGGAGGGTGATGGGGAGGAGAGAGAGGAGGAGTAAGAAGAGGGGGGAGACGAAGGGAAGAAGGTGGGAGAGGAGGAGGAGGAGGAAGGAGCGGTTTCTGAGGCTGGGGTTGGAGCCCAGGGCATGCTACACACACTACGATAGCCCTAGCCCCTCAGCCTTTATTTTCTATCTCAAATCGAATACTGCAAAGAAGCTAGGTGTGGGTCAAGGCACAGAAACTGGTGGGTGCTCCCCCAACATCCAGATTTGATTCCTGACTAATGGCTGGAGTACCAGAACATGGGGAGAAAACCATTTAATATTTTTTCTTTCCTTCTTCTTTAAAGACAGGGTCTCATGTAGCCCAGGCTGGCCCTGAACTCACTATGTGGCTGAGGAAGTTGAATTCCTGACCCTCTGCCTCCACCTCCCGAGTGCCTGGATGACAGGTGCACCCCTCCACTTGAAACTAACCTCCACAGATTTTTGAACTGGGAATTGGCAGGTCAGGTTCCACTGTGAATGGAATCAAAGCATCTAGCCTCAGTAAGCACCCAATCTGTTGCCCAGAAGCCAGAGCCACCCACACCTGCAACGGAAGCTTCAAACTTCAGTCTGGAAGCTTCTGGAAGCAAGCTCTGCACTGGCGTGACGCAGGGCTGACGGAGTGTCTGGTCTAGGGAAGGACACCGCCCTGGCTGGCTGGTGCTGCTCTTCAGAGCCCTGGCTCAGCCACTGTGCCACCCATCCACCTCTATCCATCCTTCAACAGCCAGTGCAGCTATCCCCTCCTGAACCCTCTCTAATGTACAGACAGAACTCAGCTCCTGGTGATTCTGGGGTCCCTCAGCCTGGGGTGTCTGTGTTTAACCGTGCTCCCAGTCTCGCTGTGGATAGGGCTGTTTATGGTGGTGCACGGACACCTTTAAGACCAGCATTTGGGAGGTGGCGGCAGGCAGGTGGATCTCTGTATTCTAGCTAGCCTGATCTACATAGCAAGTTCCAGGCTAGCCGAAGCTACACAGTGAGCCCCTGTCTAAATATAAACACAGCCCCTGCTTGTGGGGCCTGAGGACTGCTGGGCCTCCAAGGCTTGGTGTTCTCTAGCATGCAGTGTCCCTGCTGGTACACATGTGACTCTGGAAAGCCAGCAGGGCAGCTCTGGCTTCCTGCAGCTGCCTTCCCCCCGGGTTTCCCTCCGTCACTCAGTTGCTCACCCACTCACCCATCCACTTACCTATTCACTCACCCACTCATCCATCCACTCACCCGTCCACTCACCCACTCACTCACCCACTCACCCGTCCACCCACTCACCCGTCCACCCACTCACCCGTCCACTCACCCACTCACCCGTCCACTCACTCACCCACTCACCCGTCCACTCACTCACCCACTCACCCATCCACCCACTCACTCACCCATCCACTCACTCACCCGTCCACTCACTCATCCACTCACCCACTTACCCATCCACTCACCCATCCACTCGTCCACTGACCCATCCACTCACTCATCCACTCACCCATCCACTTACCTGTCCACCCAGCTGCTCATTCACTAATTCATCCTGTGAGCCATTTACTCACTGCTATTTCACTTGCTTCTTTTTTAAAACATTATTTTTGATTTTTATTTTATGTGTGTGAGCATATTCCCTGCACATATGTAAGTGCACCCATGTTGTGCACTGCTCATGGAGGTCAGAAGAGGGTGTCAGAGCCTCTAACTGTAGGTATGGACAGTTGTTAACTGCCATGTGGGTGCCGGGAATTGAACCCGAGTCCTCTGCAAGAGCAGCCAGTGCTCCCGACTGCTGAGCCATCTCTCCAGCCCCATCCTTCACCCTTTCCCTCATCCTGCGTTCCCTGGTTCACGCCTCCTCCTCCTGCTGGGTCCTGGCCTACCACTGAATCAAACCTCTCTCTCCAGACACAATCCCTCTGACTCCTGCAGAGACCTGCATGTCAGAACACAAGGAAGGAGCTCTTGGTGACGTGCCCCAGGATTCTCCCTCCATCCTGCGCAGCTAAGTTTTTCCACATACCTTTGGGGAGAGTAGCCAAGAGAAGACACAGCTCAGAAGGAACCATGGAGGTCCCAGGCTATACGAAGCTAGTCCCAGCCCTTTTCTCTCTAAATAACACAGCACAGCAACTGTGCACACATGCTGTGCATTATTTCCAGCATTCTAAGCCATCTAGAGGGGTTTGTAATCTGGATGACAGCAGGTTCTATCCAGACAATGCACCTTGTTGTCATAAAAGGGACCCAAACATGGGGGATTTTGGTATCACAGTGCTTGGGGGGTGGAATGGGAGCAGAAGAATTATGAGTTCAAGATCAACCTCAGCTATATACTGAGTATCAAGTTGCCCTGGGATACATGAGACCTTGTCTCAAAAACAAATAAACTCCAAAATAAAATAAGGGACACTTTGAGGGTGTGTTGAATAGGAGTTTGCCCCCAAAGGCTTCAACTGCCTGCCCATGGATCCTCATGTCCACGTAGGGTGATCTGAGTAGGAGGGGTGCAGAGGTCCTCGTGCAGAGGTGTAGCCAGATGTCACAGGCTGCAAGATTTTATTTCTGGTCTACATGGCTGGGACACCGTTTGGCTAGATATGTGTGAAAAAGGCATGAGGTGTCCAAATATCATACATGAATGAATACAAACCACAGTCCATCCATAAAGTGGAATAATCCTCAGCCATGAATAGGAGTCGAGTGCTGACACTTGAAAAATGCAGATGAACCTCAAAACAATGACACTGAGTGACAGCAGCCAGACACAAAAGGCCCTATGGTGTGTGATCCCATCAGCATGAAATGTCCAGAATAGGCCAGTCCAGAGACAGGAAGCCGATCAGTAGCTTCCAGGGACTGGGGAGAGCCTGCAAGAAACTGCTGAGAGGGATAGGGATCCTTCTGGGGGGATAGGAATGCTCTAAAATTGACAGTGACACCTGAGCATGGTGTTGCACACCTGTAACTCCAGGACTTGGAAGGCTGGGGCAGGTGAATGGAAAACTTGTGTGTATATGTATGTGCATGTGGTCGCCAGAGGACACCCTAGGTATCATTCTCAAAGTTGATCATTCTCAAACCCTCTTTTGAGATAGGGTTTCTCACTGGGACCTGGAGCTCACTGATTTAAGGTGGGCTGACTGGACAGCAAGCCCCAGTGATCCACCTGTCTGTACCTCCCCAGAGCTAGGATTACAAACATGTGCCACTAGGCTCAGCTTTTGCCGTGTTTTGAGGCAGGTCTTACTGTGTCGCCCTGACTGTATTACTGAGGTTGAGGTCCCACTGTACACTAGACATTGACAACAGAGTCAACAGAGTTGGAGACAGAGCCATCTAGAGATGACTGCAGGACTGGCAAGATGGCTCAGTGGGTAAAGGCATTCATCACTAAACCTGAAGACCTGTGTTCCATCCCTGGAACCCATACGGGGAAAGAGCAAACCACCTCCTCCAAGCTGTCTTCTGAACGCCACACCTGTGCCACGAACAGCTTGTGTATACATACAGAAACAGACACATGTAAAACAGAGGAAATCACACCAATGGATCGTTCTCATGGAACCAGAGGGAAAAGACATCATGTCTGTGTGGACATGTGAAAGTCAGAGAAGAGAGTGTGGGTGAAGGGCTTTGAAGAATGAGGAGAAGTTTGCCACATTGACCAAGAACTAGGCTAACGATACAATCCACAGAATCAGATGAACCTAATTTTCAAAACAAAGCAAGTTGCTGCCACATGGACACAGGAGTCAGTTGATGGTGCCTGGCTCCTGAGGAGGGCCTGAATGAAGCTGCTCTGAGGAGAAGTGGAGAGGAAGCCTGTGAGCACCCTTCCTGCATGAGAAAAGGAACAGCAGGCAGCTGTTTAGACCTCTTCCAAACACAGATCCACAGTCCAGGGTCATTGTCCCTCAGGCTCCAACTCCCCACAACCAGACTGGATTCTCTTGGCCTTCCTCTCAGAGAGGGTGGCCAGCCTGAGGCCCTGGCAAGTGGCCATGTGGAGTGAGGAGAAAGGACGTTCTCAGCTGAAAATAAACCTCAAGCCTGACGGGTAAACAAGAAACTGGGACAGAGGAGGCCAAGGCTGAGAGAGGGAGTAAGATGAACCCAGGCCTACAGGGCGACCTCAGGGTGTGGAGGTCAGGCCCAGCGGCCCAGGCAACACTGCTTTCCTGAACACACCTGACCGCAGTCTGATCCTGCCTCCAGTAGGCCCAGCTGTCATTCAGAAAAGCCTTTGAGGGGTGGCTCAGCAGTAAACTGACAGCCTAGAATCCCCAGGCAGGGGTGTGGCTCAGAGAGAGCCCCTGCCTAGGATCCCCCAGTGGCTCAATGATGGAAGACTCGCCCAATGTGCAGGAAAATTCCATCCTCAGCATACAAACAAAAAAGCTAAGTTGGAGAAGACAGACACAGAAGGTCACATATTAGACTCCATTGATAGACATGTCTAGAATCATCAAATCCAAAGAGACAAGGTGTTGGCAGCTGTCACGGTTTGGAGATGTGGTTGATGGGACGGGAGAGTGGGGCTGCTAATGGGTACAGAGTCTTCTTAAAGGAAATTGGAATGCTTGGGAACTACAATGGTCATACAATATTGTAAGCCACATGCTTTCAAGTATTGAATACTTGAAAATGTTTTTTGTGTTTAAGGTCTCATTAGCATAGGCTGGCTTGGCACTTCATCTGTACCCCAAGTTTGTCTTGAACTTCCGGATCTTCCTGCCTCCACCTTTGGAGTGCTAGGATGATAGGTATATCACCACATCCATCTTGAAAATGGAAATTTTGGGCCAGGTATGGTGGCACACACCTTTAATCCCAGCGCTTGGGAGAGGCAGGCGGATCTCTATAAGATCGAGGCCAATCTGATCTATATCTAGCTCCAGGCTAGCTGGGCTACAGGGAGACCGTGTCTCAAAAAACTCCCACACCTAAAAAAGGCTATTTCATATTTATGAATTTTACCACACACATAAAATATGACTTATGGGCTGGAGGGAGAGCTCAGTGGTTGGACACTGGTCCTCAGCTGGTGGAGCTATTTTGGAAGGTTCTGGAAATGTCAGGCTGACACTGGTGCATGGGGTCTGCAGGGCCTTCCAGCTTCTCTACAGCCGGCGTTGACCCCTCAGCACTCTCCGTTTCCATTTCCTGTGTTCCGTCAGGTGAGCGGCCTCTATCTACCACACCATTCCTGCTGTGGTATCTTACCACAACACGGCCCAGAAACATGGTGAAGAACTGGGCCTGAGACCCCCACAAGCTAAAAGAAAATTTGAGACAGGTTCTCCCTCTTGTCCCAGCTGGCCTGGAACTCACTACGTAGGCCAGGCTGGTCCGGGTCTCGCAGAGATCTGCCTGCCTCTGCACCTGCCTCCCCAGTGCTGGGACTGAAGGTGTGAGCCACCACACCTTTCTCTTTTTATAGTTTCTCTTGGACTAGAGATGGCTCAGTAGTTAAGAGTGCATTTTGCTCTGGCAGAGGACCAGGATTTGGTTCCCAGCAGCCACGTGGTGGCCCATAGTTACCTGTAGCTCCAGTTCAGGGGCTCTGATGCCCCCTTCTACATGCACTCCCTCCATACACATATAAAATATATCTTTTAAAAACAGCTCATACTGCTCTTGCAAAGGACCACAACTCAGTTCTCAGCACAATCAGGTGGCTCAAAATTTTAATTACAGCCTGGGTCAGGGGTGGGGTCCATCACCCTCTTCCGGCCTCCACAGGCAACTGTATTTGTGTGCACATAAACATGCACACTCACACACGTACATTTAGACACATAAGTAAAACTCTTGCTGGGTTTGCTCGGGACACACCTTTAGTCCCAGCACTCAGGATGCAGAGGCAGGTGGAGCTTTGTGAGAGTGAGATCAGCCTGGTCTACACAGAGATTTAATCTTTAAAAAGGAGGCTGTAGAGATGGCTCCAGTGTTAAGAACACTGGCTACTCTTGAAGAAGACCAGGAGTTCAGCTCCCAGCACCCACATGGCAGCTAATAAGCATTTGTAACTCCAGTTCCAGGAGATCCAATACCATCTTCTGACCTAGGTGGGCACTACACTAATGTGGTGCATTTACATACTTGTAGGCAAAACACATAGATTAAAAAAAGCTTCCCTCAGGAGCTCTGACTCAGCAGTGGGAAAGGTGTTAATGCGTACTGTTTTGGACAGTTAGATTCCACTACGTGACCTTTGCACACTTTCCCCCACCTGCCATGCTCTGAGTCATCCTTCAAGGCCCCACGTGATGCCTTTTCTCCACTGTACTGCGGATTCTTTCTTCAAAAACAAAATTTGGCAGAGTCTTTTTGAGACAGTGTCTCTTTGTAGCACAGCTAGCCTAGAGGTCACTATGTAGACCAGGCTGGCCTTGATCTTGGAGAGATCTGCCTGCCTCAGTCTCCTGAGTGCTGGAATTAAAGGCATATACCACCACACCCAGCTCTTAAAATTTTTATAAATGATTTGTCTGCATCATGCAATGCCCAAAGATACCAGAAGAGGGTGCCAGATCCCCTAGAACTGGTGTTATAGGTTCTTAATCACTGAACCATCTCTCTGGCCCTGAGACTTTTTAAAAATAAAACATGCAGTTTCTAACTTCATTGTAGGGAATGATTCCCCACTCCTCAGATGCAGTGAGTGAGTGAATGAGCCCAGAGGTGGACTGACTGCAGGCCTGGGCTCCACCCAGCTGTCATAAAGCTTCTGCACAATGGCCCGAGAGGAAGTGATGCTTATTCATCCCTGACTCAGGAAGAAAGCGTTTCGGTTCAAATCTGAGGCTTTTCTCTCTGGAGACCACAGCTGCTTCCCAAACAAAAGCCAAGGACTGCTGTTTGGGACACAAGTCTGCCACTTTCATTTCCTGTTCCATGTCCTCCTTTGGAGCTATGAAGTCACTCTCCTTCAGACGTGGCTGGGGGGTGCCACGTGCCCTTCATCCTGTCAGAAACCTGCCAAATAGTCACTGTGGTTTGGGGGGGCGGTTGAAATAGGGTCTCCCTGTAGTCCCAGCTGGCCTGCAACTTGCTATGAAGACCAGATGGGCCTCAATCTCGGAGATCCACCTGCTTCTGCTCCCCGAGTTCTGAGATTAAAGTGTGCAGCACCATACCCAGCTGCAAGATTAAGAACCACTCCAAGGACTGGAGAGACGGCTCAGTAGTTAAGGACAGTGGCAGTTCTTCCAGAGACCAGGGTTTGGTTCCCAGAATCCACATGGCAACTCACAACCACCTACAGCTCCAGTTCCACGGGATCCAATGCTATCTTCGGGCATCCACAGGCACCAGGCACACAGAAGGTGGGGCACACACACACTGGCATTCATACGCATACATCTTTAAAAGGAACCAACACTCCAGGAAGGTGGGTGTGACAACACACACCTGTCATCCCAGTATTTGGGAGGGGGAGGCAGGATGATTTAATGTCAAGATCATTCTGGGCTACACGAGACCCAGTCTCAAAAAAGGTGGTAAACTCTGTGTGGGTGAACTTGGCAGAGACCCTTCCAATCCATGCATCTATCTAGGGCTTAGAAAAGGGCCGGAATTTTGTGGAGTCTCTGGCTGATGGAAGCCAGAGACTTTGCAGGTGCTCAGAATCCTGACATTGTGCAGAAAACAAAGTGGTTCAAAGAGGCAGTTCACCCTGTCTATGCCACAAGGCCCCTAGTTTGTGCCTGAACTGCAGGAAGCAGGAGGTGTTGCTCCCAGTAGTCCACTTAAAGGGTGTCTTGAGAGAACACAAGTGAAGGTCTCAAGGTCCCTCCTGGGGACTGGAGGTGGCCGGTGCATCAATCATGAGCTGATCCTGAAGCAGGCATTTTGGAAGAAAAGTAGCATGCAGACATGTGTGTGGGTGCATCTGTGTGTACCTGTACATGCTTCTGTGAGTAAACAGGTCCTGCATATGCGAAGGGCAGGGCTATGTGTTTGTACATCTGTGTGTGTCAGTGTGTAAAGTAGGTGTGGTCCCAGGGCCTCTGTGGAGAGTACTTGCTCAATCTGTGTGAGGCCTGGGGCTCCAGCCCCGGCTTTGCAAAGGTCACCCAGTCACCCCAGACCTCAAACGCTCCTGGGCCTGTTTGCCCCTGAAATGAGTTGGCTTCCACTGGCTTGAGAGGCCACTCATGTTTACTTGGAAGCATGGCAGCCTGGCCAGGGACAGAACAAATTCTGTGGTTCCAAAAAAGGAACTTAGAAAGACTGAGGGATCAACTTCTCCCTGAGCCTCAATTTCCTTGGGTGCAGTGTAATGGGCAGTGGCTAGGATGCCACGTCTGTGGCCCCTGTCCCTTAGTTTGGGTTTTTGGGTGGGAATGGAGAGCTGACTAGGAGCCTAGTCCTGCAGCCCTGTTGAGGGGTTCTGGGGTTACTATGCACCCTGGCATTCATAGCCCCTCACTGACCACCCCAGCTATGTGATGCCCACCACTACAGTGGGGCCTTGACACCTTGCAGGGGCAGATGGGAACACTGCCCTTTGGCTGGCACTGGCTCACCGACCAGAGGGTGGGGACCACAAGCCACAATGATAGGGTCAGAACGGCAGACTGTGGGGCCTTCATGGGTTAGGTCTATCTTGAGGGCCAGGCAGGACTGCTAGGGATGCTCGTGGGAAGGTCCAACCAGGCAGTGCAGTGCTGGGAAGGCAGGCAGGGAGTTGAGTATCTGGGCAGGGTGCCCCTGTTCCCAAGTGCTGTTTCTGGGCTTTCACTGACTAAGGCCTGGCAAGTGAGGTAAAAGCCAAAAGCTACATGACTGACAGTTTCTATGTGTGCACATGTATTTTTCTATTTACTTCATGCTAGGTGTGCTGGCACACAGGAGACAGTGGCAGCTGGATCTCCGGGTGTGTGAGGCCTGCCCGGTCTACACAGTGAGTTCTAGGCCCATGAGGGACACATAGTGAGACCCCGTCTCAAAAAACAAAAAAGGGGGCCTGGAGAGATGCTCAGCGGTTAAGAGCACTGGCTGCTCTTGCAGAGGACCCATGTTCAAATAGCATTTAACAAATGGTAAATCCAGACCTGACAGTCTCTTCTGACTTCCTCTGGCACTGGACAACACAGGTGCACTTATGTGCAGGCAGTATACTCACATAAAAAAAAAAAAAAAAAAAAAATTTTTAAAAAGAAAAAAATTTTATGTGTATGAATTCATTGCCAGAATGTGTGTAAGTACACTCATGTTGTGCAGTGTCCTCCGAGGTCAGAAAAGGGCATTGGATCCCCTGGGACTGGAGTTATGGACAGTTGTTAGCTGCATGTGGGTGCTGGGAATTGAACCTGGGTCCTCTGCAAAAGCAGCCAGTGCTCTTAACCATTGAGTCATCTCTCTAGCCCCAAAAGAAAAAAATAAATTTCAGTGTTGCTGAGATGGAACTCAAAAAGTTTTGCCTGTGGCTCAGCCATACCTCAGCCCCAATAAGTGCTTTCCTTAAGTGAAAACAACTGATAGGCCAGCGAGCTGGCTCAAGGGTAAAGGCACTTGCCACCAAGCCTCACGAGTGGAGTTTGATCCCCTGGACCCACAGTTGGAAAGAGAACAGACTCCAGCAAGTTGTCCTCTGACCTCTACAATGGTTCAGGGGCACACGAGTTCACACATACACACAGTGATGCTCAGTGGTTAAGGGCACTGGCTGCTCTTGCAGGGGACCCGGGTTCAGTTTCCAGCATCCACTTGTTAACTAACAACTATCCCTAAGCTCAGTTCCAGGGGATCTGGCACTTTCTTCTGACCTCCATTAGCATTGTATAACATGGCTGCACTTAACACTCACATGCATAAAATAATTTAAAAATACATAAAACAAATGAGAATGACTGTGAAGTGTGACTGTCTGAAAGCTGCGGTCCGTGAGCTGTCATTAACAGCCTTAGAAAGGGACAAGGCTCCACACTGGCAGGCATTCCTCAGGAAGATGTCTCAGGATCCTGTTCGGCTTTGAAGCTGCCCAGGATGGTGTATGCCTGTCATCTGACTGGACAGAGAGGTGGGGACACTTGTGCTCTATTCTGCAGGCATCTGGCTTGTGTCTGTTTAAGTCAGGCCTTGCTGTTTTGCCCAGAACTGTCAGGCTCAGGTAATCATCCTGCCTTAGCCTCTGCAGCCACGTTCATACCCTTGGCAACCAAGCATGGATATGATCTTACCCTCAATGGGTTATGGAAGTGGGATGAGGGGAGACCTTTTGACTGAGACACATTTAGTTCCCACGTGGCCCTAAACTCAGTCACAGGGTCCACTTTACCTTCCAGTGGCACATTCTAGTTTTCAGAGGGAAACTGGGGTTAGAGGTCAGAGTCAGGATCAGGAACCATGAGTGGAGCTGGAGGCCATGCTGCGCTCACCTGTATGACCCTTGCTGTGGCTATGGGAGACCATGGTGGTGAGGGCTTGGTTGCTACTGGTCTGTCACAGTCAGAGTGGCAAGGCCTCTCAAAGGCCCTGTGCTGCCTGTTGGTCTCTAGGCTGCCCCTAGGGTCCTTCCTCAGTGCAGTGTCACTGGTCCTGGCTGCGGTGCCCAGCCTGGTTCCCTTGCAAACTGCCTACTTAAGAGGACTAGGGGGCTGTCAGTGGAAGACTCAGAGGCCAGGAGCTCAAAGAGGGCAAAAAACGACGGCCAAAGCTGATGCAGCCCCAAGTGGGAACCAGGAGGGCAAGCAATGGACAGCCACTCTCAGAGACCGTGCATGTGTGGAGCAGAGGCCTGTGATACCAGCACTTGGAAGGATGAACCAGGGAGATCTTGAATTCAATGCTAGCCTGGGCCACAAAGGGCACCTACTGGGAAAACCAGTCGTTAGAGGCCTGCAGTAGGACTTGGGGCAGTTATTTGGCCTGGGAACACTCAACATCAGGTCTGAGGAACAGCCCAATAGGCCTGGTCAAGAGTCTGTTGTCAGGTCCCATAGCCTGTTGTTAGGTCCAGGGTGACAGCCTGTCGTCAGGAGTGGAAGGTCCCCATGATAAGGATGGGGGACACCCACCATTGGGTCCTGGGTTCTGAGAGCCTCTTAGGCCTAGGTCTGCACCTTTTACTCCCTCCTCACAGGGTCAACTTTATTTTTTTGAGACAGTCTCATTTTGTGGTCCAGGATATCCTAGAACTCCTATCGATCAATTCTGCCTCAGCCTCCTGAGAGGTGATTAAAAGCATTAGCCACATTGACTTATTTTCTATTTTTTTAAGATAGGGTATGAGGGGCTGGAGAGATGGCTCAGTGGTTAAGAACACTGGCCGTTCTTGCAGAAGACCCAGGTTTGAATCCTATCACCCATATGGCAGCTAACAACTGTCCATAACTCCTATTCTAAGGGATCCAATGCCTTCTTCTGTCCTCTGTGGGTATTGCACAACACAGATATACTTACATGCAGGCAATACACATATACACACACATTAAAAAAAAAAAAAAAAAAGATAAAGAGTATGACACAGGTCAGCCTGGCCTTGGACTCCCCATGCCCATCTCAGCGTCGGGCATGTCTCTCTCATAGCTAAGCACACAGGACCAGGCAGCAGGCTGTTCTGTGTTTATTTCAAGTGCTCAATACTGACAACATTCACGACTTCTTAGATCCTTACACACAAAACAACTTCTAATTGGTGGTGTCACAAGCGTCTTCCAGGTCTTACCAGAGACCAGAACCACCAACATTCGGAACAGACGTCCAGGAACAGGAGTGCAGAGCCAGTATGTACCCTGCTGAGGCAGGCTGGCACTTTCGGACTCTGTGGCCTTTGCAGAAGGGACCCTGGAACTAGAATGATAGGAGAGACACTGTGACAGGGACAAGGGCATGTAAGTGTGCGTCCACGTCCTTCACAGCCCTTGCCCACAGAGTAGCTTGGCTGGAGAACAAAGGCAGCCTTGGGAGGAAGAGGGTGAGGAGGGCTGCAGCAGCACATGCAGACTGGTGGAGCGCGTGCTACCGCCTGTCCCATCCACAGAACAGCGCTCAGACAAGTGTCATGAACTCCAGGCTTGGGAGGCCAGCCCCTGACAGTCTCCCCAACAGTCTCGGCTCTAGGAGTGACACACAGACCTCAAAGGAGGGCCACACAGCTACAATTCTTCAGAGACCCAAAAGGCTAGCATAAAGTGCAGGACCTTACAGAGAAGCTGGAGGTGGGGCTGGAAGCATGTTGGGGTACGAGTGCCTTGCTTGGGGTCAGGAGCTCCCTCTCAGGAGCATGGACCAGGGCCCCATTCCAACCCATAGCCAACACAAATCTTCTGGAAATGTCAGGAAAGAAAAGACCAAAAGACAAAGCTGCAGATTTGGGTCCATGAACCTGCCATCCTCCATTCTACAGGCTGGCTCACTTGCCAATCAGAGACCTACCCTTAGTGCGGGACCTCCAGAGCCATTAAGGCGACAGAAGAGCCAGCCGGCCCTGGGGCTGCACCAGCTGTGAATAGGGGCAGTGGGGGTGACAGCAGAGAGCGCCAGGCATGGCCTGGAAAGGTTGAGCTTTAAGATAACAGTATCCTCACGGCCCATAGGTAGCAGTTACAGCTATGCCTGTGGCTGGTCACTGACAGTATACTGAGTTCCCAGGCCTGACGTCACAGACACCAAGCTTTCTGGACGTGCCCAAGTATTTCAAGGCCAACCACTGCTGGGCACAGCAAGGGTTTCACAATCACAGTCCTTGAGACAGTTATCTCTTATCTGCTATCTTCTCCCCACCTTTCTGAGGCATCAGAAAATGACACTGGATGGCACACTGTGAGGGGGTGTGACAGTGCCTCTGCAGGGAGGTCAGGGACATGCACACCTGGGTATTTCCTCACTCTAACGTGCTCTACACCAAGACAGCTAGAAGCACGGAGAGGTGCGTGAGCACCAGTTCCATTAAACGGGGATGAGGGGCAGGGGGGTGTCAAGAGTTGGAGAAATCTCTCAAGATGTGTTGTGCTTTTGAGACAGGGCTTCCCTGTCACCCTAGCTGGCCTAGAAGTCATTACATAGACCAGGCTGGCCTCAATTACAGATCCACCTGCCTCTGAAGTGGTGGAATTGAAGGCACACGCCATTACTTGCAGCTCAAGATATTTTTTAAGGCCCAGGTTGACCTTGAACTTGGAAAACTCCTTCCTCAGCCTGAAGAGCTCTGGCTCACAGGTGGTGGGTATCACACAGGCCTCTCGGGATGTTCAGAAATACTGAAGTGCCATTGATTCACACAGAACAGCAGGAATCCACCTAGCTCTGTCAGAGCCACAGGCTAGGGCTAGGCAGCTCTAGATAAGCTCCAGAGAGGACAGAGGACAGGGTTCTGCAGAGGACTAGCAGGAGAGCCAGGTCTCAGGTACTAAGGCAGAGGTGCCACCTTTTCACAGAGAGGAAGAAGACAAAGGGAAGAGTCAGAAAGAGAGGGACAAGAATGCCCGAGAGCAGTCACTGTGGTTTGGAGAGAGGCAGGGCCTGGTGGAAGCTAACCCTGCAAAGCGATGTGGAACTGGCTGAGTACACACCGAGGCTGGGCTGCAGGCGTCCAGAGCAGGGTGGGAAGGGCAAGGCTGCTTCCAGGCTTATCTCTGTCCTCAGTGGCTTTGATCTAGTCAGGAAGAGAATGGCTATTGAGAACTGAGCATGAAGCAGTGTGGGTAAGGTCAGGAACCAAGAGCGATGGCTCGGCAAGTAAGGGCAACTGCTGCCAAGTCTGACAACCTGAGTCCAAACCTGGAACACACACGCTGGAAGACAGAAGTGACTCCTGCAAGTTGTCTGCTAACCTTCACACATGCTCAGACACATACATGACTGTAACTGTAATTTAAAAAACCAAGAGGAGGAGGAAGCCCACAGGCCTAAGGATAGTACTGGAAGGTCCTCAGGAAGGAGCATGTGGGGGCAGCAAGGCTACCAACGAGCAAGCCTGTCTTAGCTTCATGACGCCACAGGGGTCTGTTATCATTGAGAGGCACCTCAAAAGCAGAGGGGGGGCCAAGGGTTGCCTCTTCCCAATACAGCATGCCTGGAGCCCCAGAGAGGCCGCTGAAAGGCTCCTGGGGTTGTCCCTTTGTGGAGGGGGCTGTCTTCTCTGCACATCTGGGCAGAAAGAGGGGTCACAAGGCATGCAAGGCCCTTACGTCTCCCTCAGATTTTCTTTCTGGTAGTGTCAGGGGTCCTGGCACCCACCTATTTACTGGCCCTCTTGTGTCTGTACATCTGCATCATGCGCTGACGGAAGACATCGAATGTATCTTCTTTCTGCTCCGGCCCGTCAGCCCCCAGGCCCTCTCCTTCTGAGAGCGTTCCCCTGCAGAGCAGAGTGGCCAGTCAGAGCTGGAAGCCAGGAGTGGACATGGGTGCAGGGACATGCGGGGACAGTTACAGGGCTGAAGCGCGGCAGAATGCTTTCCAAGCATGGGGAGCCCAGGGTTCTCTCCCCAACAGCAAAAATAAAAACAAAGAAACACCACAAGGCACAGTGGGAAAGAAAGCTAGGGCTACACTCATGGAAGCATTGGCTTTTCCGTGCTTGTGTTTGAGACAGGGTCTCCAGGTTGGTCTGTAGGTCACGATTCCTCTGCCTCAGCTTCGCAAGACCTGGGATCACAAGAGAGTGCTACCATGACTGGCAGGAGCGGTGGCTTTCTGAGGGGTCTACAGCCTTGGTCAGAGCAGAACTCTTCATGTAGGGCATGCACTCAGCAGTGAGGGACATGCCCTCCAGATGAATAGGGTTCAGGAGCTGTGACTCCACCCTGGTGGACCACAGCTTCCCAGGAACATCTCCCAGGAAGAAATGTGGCTCAGCTTCCAGGACCATGAGAACTGTGGCTGAAGCAATAGAGCCAAGAAGCCACTCAAAGGTCTACAGAAAGGAGCTGTGCTGACAGGCCCCGGGGTCCCCCGGCCCTTCCGTACACACTGACAGGCTCGCGGATGCCCTTTCCAAGGGAGCCCAGGCCACGGCCCTCCTTCCATCCCATCTTCTGAAGCATTTGGAAGCCCAAGTTCTTGTCAGTCAGCTTCTGCTGGGAAAACTCCAGATCCTTGGGTTTCTGAGGAGAGAGCAAGCCAAGTTGGTGGGTCACGGGGAAGAGCCTGAACAAGTCTGCTCAGTCTATGTTTGACCCTCTGAGTGCCATCCTGATTCCTGATGCCTTGGAGGGTGAGCCCCACTCACCTCCAGCTTCCCTGCAACATCCCTGGGGGAGGGACCTCTTAGGCCAGAACTGGCACCTGGCTCCTGAGACCTGCTCACTGCTGCCCTGTGTTAAGACTGTGAGGGAAACTGTGTGAGTGAGGGGCTGACAAGGTGTAGGCCAAGGGCTCTACAGGAAGGACTGAGCAGGGTCCTATAAGAATGAATGGCCCACGACAGCTGGACCAATCATTGCTTTCTACGCTTTGCAGTTTATTTTGTGTGTGGCAAAACCAAGTCTTCCTCCACTGTCTAGGCTGGCAGGCATGCCCATTTTGGCTGTTGTCTTGGGATGGGGCTTACTATGCTGCCTAGGCCAGCCTGGAATCCCTATACATAAGTGATCCCCCCTCAGGCTCTTTGAGTACCCAGGGGGCCCGGGGGCCTGTGGCATACTCAGCTCTGCTAAGTGCTGCAGCCTCATCACAGGCAACGGTCCACCACTCTGACCACCAGAAGGGTTACATGCGCATACTCACCTTCTTTCTGACTACGGGGCGACCCCGGGGCCTGTCATAGGCAATTCGAACTGGTTCATGGACTAGAAAAAAAGAGAGATCCATCCATACCACGCATTTGCTCTGATGTCCTTAGAGACAGAGATGCCACATGGTGTAGACATGCCCTGCACAGCACCCACTGGCCCCCTCCCCTCTCTAGCTCTTGAACATTCTGTCACTGGTAAGCTGGGCTGTGAATGGGTATGACAGGGCAAGGCTATAGAGGCTGGCCATGATAAGCCAGCAACTCTGTCCATCACCAAGGCCTCCACTCAACCTAAGACCCCATCCATCACTGAGACCTGCTGTTACCAACCTCCTGTCCCTCCACCCCCCATCCCCTCACTCCCACCAGAAGGTGCTAGTTCAGAAAGGGAGCCACAGCACTGTGCCCTCCTAGTTTAACTGCGAGGACCACACAGGGATGACACCAAGTTCTCTAACCGTCTAGTCAGGAGTCATCAAGCTCAGCAGAGTATAAGTCTCTGTCATGGGTATCACTGAAGGGGAGCAGCAGGGCTACCTGTCTGGTCTGAGCTAAGAAAGAAATATGCCTCCCTCCCATAAGCTGAACAGGTCAGTATCTTGCACCTGAGGATATAGGACACAAGGGTGACAGAAGGACTGCTGGCTACAGGGTTAAGGTTCCACATGCATTCATGACTGTGCCAAGTGAACACTTCTGCCTATAAGGTAACAGTGTCACATACCCATAGGGCCTGAGGGCTACTGGCGACCACCCCTGGCCTATGTCTTCTCACCCTCAGGACAGGAAACAAGTATCCTAATTGAGGCCTCTGGGGTCTCAGAATGCAGGCATGCCTCAGGCTCAAGTGGTGGGATGCGCTTCCACCAGAGCCCAGTGGTGGCAGCAACTGTCCCACTGGGCACACAGACATTGAGTGGACAGTTCAGAGTGCAGTACACGACTAGAACTACTTTAGAGTGGAAACATAATCCCAGTGCTGAGGGCAGCTCATGGTAAAGGGCATGGTCAGTGTTAGTCAGGCTCTATCACCAGCACTGCACATCACCACAGAGCCCAAGAAGCTGGCTGCAGTGGCTTCTGCTTGCAATCTCACCACGTGGGAGGCTGGGGTAGGAAGAGCAATGTGAGTCCAAAGCTAGTATGGGCTACATAGGAATACACTGTCTTAAAGAAAACCCAAAGGCCACCTACAACCCAAGTCCTAAGAGAGGAGAACTCCACACTGAGCCATCCATTTTAGGAGGTTGCCCACATGCTTGGGCCCTGAGGTCACCAGCAAGGTAAGGCATGCCATGTCATCAGGTGGGGTGACGGGGACCTGTGGTCAGGTTAGTCTGGCAGAAGATGGTGCATTCAGAATGGCATGGTGCTGTGTCCACCTTCACAGCCCCACAGGACTATGAGGAGTGGGTGCCCACCTCTTGGCTCCTGGGTGAGACACACCCTCTTGGGGGCAGGAATCATGCCAACTTTTAGTGATTTGCTGCTGACCCTCTTCCGGGGGAAGCAACTGCCTGAGGTGGCCTGTGATAGGCAAGGAGCTCCGGCAGGGTCCTCCTCAGCCGCCTCTCCAGGGGTGCTGTCAGCAGGAGAGCTGCCCTCAGAGCCTGGACACTCGGCAGGTCCTGCCTGTGGCCTGTGGATATGGGTCTCCTCGCCACCCTCTTCCTCCTCATCCTCTTCCTCCTCGTCCTCCTCCGGTAGCATGTCTGGGCCCTCTAACACAGCCTCCTGCAGGGGGTGCCCCTCCTCTGGCTCTCCTTCTCCCTGCACATGAGCTGCAGAGCTCTCTGCAGAGTCCCCCAGCTCGCCACCACCAGCAGGAAGACCAGGGGATGAGGGCTCAAAAGAAATGGAGGGGCACAGCTCAAACACTTTCTTGCGGTAGAACTTGAAAGCCGAGCTGCTCTGGTCATGCAGGAACCTGAGAAAAGATGAACTCACTGATGAGTCAGGGGATAGTGAGATGCTCCGCACCTGTTCTACAACAGAGGTGGCAGCTGGACCCAAACTCCCCATGGCCCAGTTTAGAAGATAAAACCTTTTTTGGGGGTCTTTTTGAGACAAGGTCTCCCTGTAGTCTCAGCTGGCCTGGAACTTGATATGTAGACCAGGCTGGCCTTGAATTCACAGAGATCCACCGGCCTCTGTCTCCTGAGTGCTGGGATTAAAGGAGTGTGCCACCATGTCCAGCAAGATAGAACCTTTGAGAACTGGAACTCTAAATGACCAAAACTAAAGGTGGTATCAAACAATTTTCCCTGGGTGGGGACAAGGATGTGTGCACACTATGCAGGAGGTCCCAATTTCATTTCATCCCCATCGTGCACACGTGCACACGTGCACATGTACACACGTGAGCCTGATAACCAAGCTCAGTCCCTGAAATTTACTGGGGAAGAACAGACTCTAAAAAATGCACACATGCACAGCTCAAACAAAATAAATATAAAAAATTAAAGGATGAAAGCTCTGAGTAGATGCTTGACTAAGCACCTAGGAAGCTCACACACAGCTTAGAAGCTAGGAGGCATGGCAAGGACTGGGAGCTACGGCACTCCTTAGGCAGCTATGAACCAACCTTTCCTCAACTCAGTGTTAGTCCCCCAAGATGACACCAAGCGTCCACACTACCCACTTTCTTTGGTGGGACTGGGGAGGATCCCAGGGCCGGGTGTCCTAGCCCCTTCTAGGTCTTGTGTGAATGCCAATATGCAACTATTCCAAACCATCAACAAGCATGTGATGAGCAGAATAGGGGTGCAGTCACTGATGAGACAGGGCTTTGCAGTACAAAGTATACGCAATGCACCACTGAATGTGAACAGCTCTTCAGGGGGAGAAGCCAGACAGAGGAGCACATACTATGTGATTTCATTTAACAAAAAGTCTAGCAAGCTGAACTGGGTAGATGGCTCAGTGAGTAAAATACTTGCTGCACCAGCATGAGGACACGAGTTCAGATCCCCAGAACCCACGTAAAAGCCATGCTGGATGACCTAGGCCTAAAACCACAGTTTTGGAGGCTGGAGGCAGGATCCTTGGGGCTCAGTGGTCAGCCCGTCAGCCTAGTCAAATCTGTAAACTTCAGGTTTTGTGGAAGACCCTGTCTCAAAAAAATAAATGGAAGGCTGGTGAGATGGCTCAGCATTCAAGAACATGTACTGCTCTTGCAGAAGGACCTGGGTTCGGCTCCTAGCACTCCTATCAGGCCCCTCACAACTGCCTATCACTCCAGTTACAGATCTGATGCCCTCTTCTGGCCTCTTCAGGTATCTGTATGTGCATGGTGCACATAAACTCACACAGGCACACACACACAAAAGTTCTTCAAAGTGCACAGAAGTTGTCAGTGACAACTGATGAGCAACTGCCCCAGGGGAGTGAGAGCTGGCACGCAGAAGGGATGGGAAAGGAACATGGGGAGCTTGTCAACTCGACTGGATGGGGAGTGGGGAGACAGCCAATTGGCTGTGGGACAGTATAGGTGGGAAGAAGACTTGCTGGGTGTGCCTAGTACCATCCAACGGGGGGGGGAGGAGGGGGCTCAGATGGAACAAGAGGGGAAGAGGAGGAAGTCCACTGGTGCCACACGTGTCTGCTCTGCTGGGCCACTGAGGCCTGCCTGCTTTCTGCCTTGTCACAAATTGGAGGAAATGAAGCAAAGCTGACTATAGATTGAGACCTCTGAAGCACCTTCTGGGGAGAACAGAGCACTCAAAGCAACGTTACCTGGAATGGGCTATCAGAGGCCGAGCATCCCTGACAGAGCCCAAGCATCTAGAATAGTGCAAGTTTTCCATTCAAACTGTAATTTTCACTGGAAAAAAAAAGGGGGGTGGGCTAAGTAAAGACCTGATAGGAAGCATCCGTCAGCTCTGGCCAAGGCGGTTTCCATGTGACAGCAAGCCCCCCATCTGTGTAGGCAGAAGCAGACTACATGTAGGTCTCCTGGGAGTAGGAGGCAGCCCAGGTGGGACTGTCAAGGACCAGGGCCAAAAGGAGTGCAAAAGGCAGCACACAGAGCAGGTCCAGCCAGCTAGAGGAGCACGCTGGTCCTACGAACTGTGAGTTCCTTAAGACTTAGAAGGCTTTTCCTCCCCTCCTTCCACTCCTTTCCAGTTTTCAATTTTACTTTGTTGTGGTGCTGGGGAGGCCTGGCAAGTACTTAATCAGTCAAACCAGGGCACAGCTCTCCAGCAAACCAGAAGGAGCGAGAGCAGGGCCAGGCTTGGTCCTGGGAGCAGGTGGGCACAGTGGAGGTCAGGAAGTCTACCACAGCCTCTAGATGAAGCCAGGGGCATTCCCATCACAGAACCTCAGCCTAGAGCTCCCTCAGCAGCTACAGTAAATGGGGCTGGTTTCTGGATTTTTCTGACAACTTGTGAGGCATGTGCACAAATGCTCCTGGAGTACTTGGCCCTTTGTCTATCATCTCCAGGCAGCTGACCATGTGTGAGGGTTTAGGGTAAGAAGAGCAACACTTCTCCTGATGACCTACGTGAGCTGACCCAGCAGATGCCCTCTAGTTCCCACCAGGTTGGCAGATGCGCTCAGGAATGTACCTGTGGAATGCAAAGGGGCCCAAGAGACATACCAGAGGTCAGGGTTGTCGGTGCTGTTCTCTATGCTGAACTGCTCAATCTCAGGGCCCACCTGAGCCACAAACCTGGCCAGCTTCTCCGCAGTCTCCATGGTCTTTGCATCCACTATAAAACAGAAAGTAGTGGCTCCTCAGACTGATTCATGCTGCCCCTCGCCACGCTCTCTCATGCTTCCCTGTACTACGTTATCTGTGGAGTCCCTACTCCAATCCTGAGGCCCTGAGCAGCTGGCTGCCAGGGGGGACAGGTGCATGGTAGTCACCCTCATCGCCTCAGTCAACAGACTGACAAGCTGAGGCTGTCCAGACACTTGCAGACCCTGCTTGGTGACAGCCTGCTGCTGGCAGGCTCAGAACACTGATGGCACCCTGGTGCAGAGCAAGGGAAGCAAGGGCAGCCCCGGCAGTGCTTAGATGCTGTGGAGTCTACCTGAGTTCCTGCTGTGAGCTAGGTGGGACTGCCTAGCAGAGGGGGGGTGACACTCGTGGTGATCAAACGGGTCACATCAACCTGGAAACTGCGGAGGGGTAGAGCGACACACACGTGGTAGAACACCATGGGAGGCTGGCACAAGCAGCCAGCCTTTGGGGTGCATGGGTCCTGCATCTGCAGATTCAGCCAGGCCAGGATGAAAATACATGGTAAGTGCTCAGGATGCAGCTTTGGTGGTGACTATTTTGAAGCTCCAGCACTACTAAATCCAAACCAGCAAAAATACTTAGAAAGCATCTGTACTAACCATACTACACATTTAATATAATGTCACTAAATAATATACTATTTATTATTTATATAGCTTCAAGTTCTTTTGAGACAAGGTCTCATAAAGCTGAGGGTGGACTTGAACTCTTTCTCCTTCTGCTTCTACCTTCTGAGTGCTGGAATGACAGATGTGCACCCTATGACAGCTGGCACACACCACAAACCCAGCATGGGAGGATGAGGCAGGAGAGGCACTCTAAGTCCCAGGCCAGCCAGAGTACAGAGTGGAACCTTGTCTTAAAATAATCTCAGCCAGGTGATGATGCACACCTTTAATCCCAGCACCAGGGGAGGGGGAGGGAGGCAAGCACATTTCTGTGAGATCGAGGCTAGCCTGGTCCACAGAGGGAGTTTAGGCTAGCTAGGGCTACAGGGAGGTCCCGTCTCAATCAGACTGTGCCCCTCAAAAGAAACAAAACCAAATCAAGAAATCTAATTGTGTCCTTTTGCACAAGAGATTTGCACCTCAGTTGACTTTGGCAAAAATAGACAAGGGCAATTGTGGTGATATGGAACCACAGGTGCAGGCCTGTGTGGCTGCCCCAGCAAGGCCCTGGGCAGCACCTTTCACCAGCTGCACTCTCAGGAGAAGGGGGCAGGGCCTCAGGAGGAGCATCAAGAACAGTGCTGCCCATGTACCATCCTATCTAGGTCCCTGTGGGTACTGCCTGCCACTGGCACAGGCTGCTGAGTACCTGTCTCTCCCTGAACTCCCACCCTCGGTTCTGGAGGGACCCAGATAAGCGTGGGGACAGGGGTGAGAGGAAGGGCGAGGGTGAGCACCCACCATCAGCAGAGGGGCAGGGAGAGGTCCACAGGGTTTCGGAGTTGTCCCCTGGTACTGGCTGGGGAGATGGGCCAGAGGCTCCAGGGCTGGAGGCCTGAGGACAGGGTCTGGCAGGCTCTGGTGGACAGTCCTGGGCAGCATCACTTGCATCCCTTGGTGGTGGCTTCACCTGCAAGGAGCCTGAAGCCTGGCGGCTGTGTGGTCTCCGCTTGGTGCCCGAGGACAGAGGAGCGGGCGGCACAGTGGCAGCTCTCTTGGTCTTCAGGCCTCGTGGCCCTTGGGCACGAAGCAGCCGCCGGCGTTGCCACGGGAGCAATCTCCGTTTGAGGCTCCGCACCGCCTGTGCATAGAGCATGGCCCGCACTGCGCACTGTGCTGGCGTCGGCCTTCGCTCCACCACGGGCCAGCTGTGGTTCAATCGCTGTGACTCCGCCAACTTGAGCTTGTAATACTTATACTCTAGACTGCTCTCATCAGACAGAAACCTGTGAGTTTGAAGTCAGACTGAGTTACACGGTGAGTTAGTTCCAGGACAGCCTGGACTACAATGTAATACTCTATCTCAAAAAGATAAAAAGTAAAAAAGAAAAAGCTATAGGCATGTGAGGGAAACTGGGAATTCATTCTTGATTCTTGTCTGATATCAGCAACCTGAGGGAGCTCAGGGCTCCCAGGGCTCCGGATACCATCCAGCCTCTCTGGAGCAACGGAAGCCACAGCTGACATTGACCGCTGCTCCCAAGACCCTGCCCTTCACATGTTCAGGCTACTCAAGTGCCTCCCGAGCTTCCTCTGTGTCACTGTGGCAGGATCCAAGGGGAGCCTGAGAGGCTGACAGGTGTACCTGGAGCCTTCCGTGGGCCAGGCTGAGGCAGTTGCCCATAGAAAGTCTCCCCTGGGACCAGGGTGTCAAATCTCTGCTGGCTGTGGTAGAGCAGAGGGAACAGGAGCCTGTGTCATCTAGTGTGACCACAGCACTTGCCAGCTGTTAAAAAGAACCTGTTACCCAGGGCTTGCAGCCTGAGAGTGAAACAGCATGGATGAACACAGAAACAGCAGGGCACCTGTTGACCATGTGTGGCCTTTGCTCCTAGCCACCACAGTGTTGCAGCTATTGTACAGGACTGTCCGGGTCAAAGAGCCACCACCTTCAGGAGTTCAGCCCAGGAGTCTGAGCTTGTTGGCTCTTGATGTCCCCTCATAGAACTTGGGGCAAGATGGGTCACAGAACCATCATTCAGCCACTCCTCTCCACCCACCATGGGCAGTCTTGACCTAACCTGCACATGCCTGGGGAAGGGCTAGGGTACCCAGGCTGGAGAAGACTAAGGGAGGTGGGGCTCCACTTACGCAGCTATAGGGAAGTCTTCATCAATGATGTGTGGAGACCCTCCTATGTAGCGTTTCGGGAGGAGTACCCACATTCCTGTAAGTAACCCCTCATCTACGCTCTGTAAGTAAGCCCGAAAAACTTACTGGCTCACCAGAGTAAACTTTGGTGGGATCATACCTCACTTTGTCATTGGGATCTTGGGGGGTTGTTATTTACATCTCCCCAGGGAAAGTTTTAGCAACAGCTATGGACACAGCACTCACTCTGCACCCGCTCGGTGTTTCTAGTCTGCTGGAGATAAGTATACAGGAGGGTGAGAGAGGTGGCACGTGCCTAGGACCTAGAACCACATGGTAGAGGCAGAAGGATGTTGAGTTCCAGGTCAGCTGGTTATATAGTGGAACTTTATCACAAACAAACAAACAGGAAACCCAAACCCAGGCCAGTGAGATGCCTTTACAGGTAAAGGCACTTGTTGCCAAGCCTGAGGACCTGAGTTCGATCCATGAAACACACATGGTGGAAGAAGAGAACTGACTCTCAAAAGGAGTCCTCTGACCTCTATATGCACGCTGTGTCCCTGCCAACACCTACAAATATTTAAAAACAAACAAAGGGGAGGTGACAGGTCTCATGCAGACAGCACACCACTCTACTTGATCTTGAACACCCAGACTATCATCAGGAGTCTTGGGCCTGTCCTCTGCTGATACTTAGGGAAACTATAATTGATTTGGGGCCTAGCAAGAAAGGTGTCCCCAGAATAGTGACTAAGAATTCCAGTGGGTAAAACCTTATTTCCCTCAGAAGTCAACAGTAATAGAGAAAAACAGTATGGACAAGCATAGGGCTGAGAGGTTCAGAATGGACATACCTGCCATGCCAGCACTCAGCAGGAAGAATGCTGCGAGTTCAAGGCCAGTCTCAGCTACATAGTACTTATGAACCATCCTGGGGTATAAAGCGAGACTCCATCTCAAAAATAAGACAAAAGCCAGGTGTGATGGCACACGCCTTTAATCCCAGTACTATGGGAGCAGAGGCAGGCAGTTCTTTGTGAGGCTAGTCTAGTCTACACAGCGAGTTCCAGGCCTGCCAGGGCTACATGGTAAGACCCTATCTTAACACAAACACCAAACAAACAAAAAGAGGTTACAGGTTTGAGTGTGAATAAGTGGCTCAGCATGTGGGTTCCGTCTCCAGCACTACATGGAAAAAAAAAAAGAGGTTGTGTTGTAAGTTCTGCAAACAGGTGTCATTGTTAGCTTTAGCTATCAATTTGACAATCTGAGTACAGGGAACCTCAACTGAGGAATTTCCTCCATCGGATGAGCCCGTGGACATGTCTGTGGAGCACTCTGCTACTTGCTAATTGATATAGAAGAGCTAATCCCACTGTGCTATCCCTGGGTGTGTGAACCTGAGCTGTGTTAAGGAAGGTGGCTTAGGGGATGGAGAGATGGCTCAGCAGTTAAAGCACTCCCTGTTTTTTGCAGAAGACCTGGGTTCAAAGCCCAGCATCCACATGGTGGCTAACAACTGTCTAATGCCATTTCCAGGGGATCCGTCGTCCTCTTCTGTCCTCTGCCAGCACTGCATCACACAGGCGCACTTACTCACATACAGGCATAGGACTCATATCCATAAAATAAAAATAAATTTAAAGAAAGGTAGCTGAAACTGGGTGTCGTGGTGCATGACTTTGATCCCAGCACTGGGAAGGCAGAGGCAGGAGAATAAGAGATCAAGGCCAGTTTAGTATCAAGTTCCAGTTCAGCTGGGGCTACAAAAAAAAAAAAAAAAAAAAAAAAAAAAAAAAAAAAGGTAGCTGAGGAGCTGGAGCAGTTAAGAGCACTGGCTGTTCTTTCAGAGGACCTTGGTTCAGTTCCCAGCATCTACAAGGTTACAACAACCCTCTGTAACTCCAGTTTTAGGGGATCCAATGTCCTCTTCTGGCCTCTGCATGTACTATAAGACATGGGTGCACTTAAATGTAGGCAATGCACTCATACACATAAAATAAAAATAGATTAAAAAAAGAAAGGTGGCTAAGAAAGCCAGGAGAAACAAGTGAGGAAGCAGTGTTTCTCTAGGGTTTCTGCTTCAAGATCCTGCCTTGGCGTCCCTCTATGATGGACCTTAACCTGCCTTTTAAAAAAAAAAAAAAAAAAAAAGTTTTTAAAAATACATATATATTAAGATTTTATAGATCTTTAAAGTTTATGAGTGTTTTGCCTGCATATATGTTAAGTGTATCTGTTTCATGTAATGCCCATGGAGGCCAGAACAGGGCATTGTATCCCCTGGAACTTGGTTATCAGCACTAATGTGCACATGGCCATACACAGACAATGTAATTTAAAGTAATAAAAATAAATAAATCTTTAAAAAAGTCAGCTGGCAGATTCCAGTGCTGGTAACCAAGGACATCAGATCCCCTGAAACTGGAGGTACAGGTGGTTTGTAAGCCACCTGACATTGGGGTTGGGGATCTAACTCAGGTCCTCTGGATGCTGAGCCATCTTTCCAGCCCCACCTGCCAGCTCCTAAACTTGTCCTTTGATTCTCTCCATTCTTTAGTTAATTCCATCTGAGGTGTTTCAAGGGTGACAGAATCAGCAGGGTGAGGACAAGCTCCTGAACTGTTTTCTCCAGGACTCACTCTAGTCACTGAAGTTCTCATTTCCAAGGTTACAGACTTCATGCCCAACACCCTTATAGCATCTTGGTCATGAGAATCAGCTCCTGTTTCATGGTTATAGTGGGTTCTCCTGAGACCATTCACTGTATACATATTTCTAGAATAATTCTTTCTCAACAGAGCTCAGATTTCTCTGATGTCAGCTCTGCTAGGTGACATGGCTGTCTCTTCACACTGGTTCTTCTCAGCTATCAGCCCTCTCACTTAGTGCCCACCTCTGATCTTACACCAGGCCCCACTCTCCACCACACACCACATATACCCCTGACTCTGGCTGTGGCTTCTATCTGGAATCGCCAGTGGCAGTGACCACTAGCCTGCTGGGTATGTGCTCCAGTCCTCTCAGGGCCCCACACCTCCAGTGAGGGCATCCCTTGGCTGTCTACATCTGGGTACCTGCCGACCAAGAGGTTGTGGCCTCTGCTTCCCTTTGTCAATCTGAGGGTACTTGGCCTCTTGTCCTCCCTTCTGACAATAAAGCAAAGATGGCTGCAGACCCTGCCTACAGACAGCCACGAAGAATCACCAGCACTGTGCTTAGATACCACCAAGCACAGAGAGAGCAAGTGAGGTTGGGGAGGATGCCTTCAGCCCAGGAGTCTGGGTACAGCCTGTGCCACCAAGCAAGACCATCTCTAAAAAGAAAATTAGAGAAGCTGGAGAGATAGTTCAGCGGTTAAGAGCACTGGTTACTCTGTAGTACAGAGGACCTGGATTCAATACCCAGCACCCACACGGCAGCTAACAACCGTTTGTAACTCCAGTTCCAGGGGCATCTGATAGCCCTCTTCTGACCTCAGCAAGCATTGCATACAGGCAATACATTCGTACACATAAAATCAAAATAATAAATACATTTTTTGCTTCCTTTTATGTGTATGAGTGTATTGCCTACATGTGCGTAAGTGCACCTGTGGCATGCAGTGCCCATGGAGGTTGGAAGAAGGGGTTGGATTCCTCTAGAACTGGAGTTATAGACAGTTGTTAGTTGCCATGTGGGTGCTGGGAGTTGAACCCAGGTCCTCTGCAAGAGTAACCAGTGCTCTTAACTGCTGAGTCATCTCTCCAGCCCCTAAAATTTTTTTAATAAGCTGTCTTCAAAGCCTTTAATCCCAGTACTCAGGAGGCAGAGGTAGGCAGATCTCTAGGGGTCCAAAGCTAGCTTGGTCTACATAGCAAGTTCCAGGCCAGCTGGAGTTATAAAAAAAAAATCATTAAATGAATAAATATATATCCTAAGAAACTCCAACCGATGGCTGCAACTCAATGGTTCCAACCCCAGCACCATACCAACACCCCCCTGTCCCTTCCCCACAAAACCTTGCCCTGGGTAGGACTCGGTTCCTTTGGTATTGATTCATGAACACATAGAAATGTATGCCTTTTAAGATCTCTATTTAATTCATTTATTTTTTGGAGACAGACTCTTACTATGTAGCTCTAGTTGGCCCAGAACTTGCTATGTAGACTAGGCTGGCCTCAAATTTGTGGTGCTACTCCTGGCTGTCCTTCCTGAGGGCTGAGATGACAGGAGCGAGCCACTTAACTTGGCTGGGTTAAGTATGCTTAGTAATTAAAATGGCAACAACAGAGTTCAGTATGTACTGTGGGCAGGAGTGTGGTTCGGGAACACAGTGCATGTTGAACATGCATGAAGCTCTAGGCTCCATCCCCAGTAGGAAGGGAGGGAGAAAAAGAAAAAACAGAAAAGAAAAACAAGTTAGACAACAGGAGAAAAGAACAGGCACAACACACTTACAGGGAGAACACTCAGTCAAGTCCACCTCCTCCACTGTGGGTAACTCTGCCACATACCTCTGGGTGCTTGGCAGATCTGCAGCTGTGGCTGAAGCAGGGGTGCTGTTGAACATCCCCAGTGTGTAAGACAATCCCCCACGTCAGGGCCATTAGCCCTCATCAGCAGTGCTGAGGATAAGAACCCTGGAGGACCACAGCTGAGCTGTACTCAACATAGTACCCAGAGAGTATCCTGAAACTCTGGTGGACAGGCAGACCAAAATACCAGCGAAGCATCACCTGGCACCGTGCTCCAAACGGAGCACAGAGTCCCTATGGGATGTGTGTCTGTGAGATGTGATGACACTGACCACAGGGACACTAAGATCAGTAAGGAGCCCAGGACACAGCACACTGAGGGGTTGTGTGCCTAAAATCACATATATCTGTCCACAAAGGCTATAAGTCACTTTTGTAACTTAAAAAAATTTAAAGCAATCGGGTATGGTGGCACTCACCTTTAATCCCAGCACTTGGGAGACAGAGGCGGATGGATCTCTATGAGACTGAGGCCAGCCTGGTCTACATAGCAAGTTCCAGGCCAGCTGGGGTTAACAGGGAGCTGCTCTCAAGGAAAAAAAAAAAAAGAAAAATTCCAAATCGAACTAGGCACTGAACAGTGTGTAGAACCGCGCACGCGATCTAAAAGTATTCTAGGGGCAGAAGCCCCTCTTCCATCACTGCTGGAGAGCGGTGCAGTGGTTAAGAGCACTGGCTGCTCTTGCAGAAGACCCAAGTCCAATTCCCAGCACCCACACGGCAGCTAACAATTGTTTTCGACTCCAATTCCAGGGGATCCAACACCATCTTCTGGCCTGTATGGGTAGTGCATGCACATAAGATAAAAACAAAACTCCAGGCCTTCTGGCCTCTACAGGCATTGCATGAGAAGGTTGTATTTAATGTACATGCACGTAGAACACTCAAACATACATATTAAGAAAATTTTTAACTATTTTAAAAACCAAAATCAACAGTCTTTAAGGGGCTGGAGAGATAGCTAAGCAGGTAAGAGCTCGTACTGCTCTTCCAGAGGACTTGGGTTTGGTTCCCAGCACCCACATGGTATCTAACAATGGTTCTTAACTCCAGTTCCAGGAGATCCATTGCCCTCTTCTGGCTTCTGTGGGCTTTGCACACATGAATCCATTTACATATATTCAGGCAAAACACTCACACACACACACCACACTAAAATCCCCCTAAATAAAACCTTTAAAAAAAAAAAAGGGCATGCATTCTAAAAGCTCAGCAAGATAAGTATGGCTAAGTGAACCCCAACGTCCTAACTACAGACTGGTGAATGTTACTGCTTCAGCAATATACTTTTTTGTTTCTGAGACTGGGTCTCCTGTGACCCAGGCTATGTAGCTGAGGATGATCTTGAACTTCTGAAACTCTTACTTCAATCTTTGGAGTGCTAGGATGACAGACATATACTGTCATGTCTTTTTTTAAGCTTTTTTTTTTGGAGATAAGAGTCTCCTTGTATCCTTGGCTGTCCTGGAATTTGCTATGTTCCTAAACTCACAGAGATCTGCCTGCCTGTGCACCCACCCCCACATGCTGAGATTAAAGGCGTGTACCACCATGCCTAGTTTAATATTTTTAAAAATTATTTTATGTGTATGAGTGTTTTGTCTGCATGTATATAAGTGCATTTGTGTCATGCAGAGCCCAGAGATCAGAAGAGGAAGTCAGATTCTGTGGACTAGAGTTATGGATGTGGGTGCTGAGATTCAAACCTGGGTCCTCTGCAAGAGTAGCCAGTGTTCTTTAACTGCTGAGCCATCTCTCCACCCCTTTAAAAAAATTTTTTTTGAAGCAGGGTCTGCCTTTAGCCCCAGCTAGCCTGGAACTCAGAGAGCCACCTGCCTCTGCCTCAGGGACTAAAGGCATGTGCTACCATGTCTGGTATGTCTTGCCTTTTTTTGTTGTTGTTAAGACAGTTTAAAAAAATTGTTTTTATTTTATGTGAATGAGTGTTTTGCCTGCATGTATGTAAGTACAACACATACATGTCTGATGCTCATGGAGGCCAGAAGAGGGCATCAAATCCTCTGGAACTAGAGTTATGAACCATGGTTAACCTCCATTTGGCGCTGGGAATAGAACCCAGCTCTTCTGTAAGAACACCAATTGCTTTCAACTGCTGAGTCATCTCTCCAGCCCCATAAAGACAATCTTATTCTACAGCCCAGGTTAGCCTGGAACTCCTGATACTTCTGTCCCAGCCTTCAAAGTGCTGGAATGACAGATGTTTGCTACTATGCATGGCTTAACTGTATTATTATATTTTGTGATACCGTCTCATGTAGCACAGACTGCCCTTGAACATCTGATTCTAACTCTACCCAAGTGCTAGGATGACAAGTATGCACCACCACATTTGGCTTAAAGGTATTATTATTATTTACTATTATTATTTTGAGACAGGGCTCCTATGCCCCAGACTGGCCCTTAACTCCTGGTCTTCCTCCCTCCAGCTCCTAGTGCTCTGGCATGCTCCTTTCACTGCCGGGCGTCTTGGGTGCCTGACTGTGCCATGAGATGGGCCAACAGGCATAGCAATTAGTGCTGAGCTGCTCTTGTGGGAGAGCCAGAACTGGCCTGCCTGAGCCAGGTTCTGATGTAAGCACACGCTTTTTCTACTGGTAATACCACAAGGTGCCATCCCAGCACAACACAAAATAAGATGAAGCAAGCAGGCTTACCAGTAAGCAGGGTCCTGCAGGAGAAGTAGTCGCTCTCTGGGAGACAGCCTGCCTTGGATGATGCGTGTGACCAGCTGATCAATGGTGTCCACCACCCTGTGATCTGCCCGCTGAGGGACTGCTGCAACACACAGAATGCTCGTTCTGAGAATCACTGGACCACAAGGGCCTGAAGACCAGGACAATGAACCGGGGTCAGTATCGAACCCAAAGGCCACCAGCAACGGGAACCCTCATTCACGGGACAATGCGTTGAAAAGAAGAAAGGTAGGCCTTTAATCCCAGTACTTGGAAGGCAGAGGCAGGAAGATCTCTGTGAGATTGAGGCCGGCCTGGTCTACATAGAGTTCCAGGCCAGTCAGGGCTATGTAGTGATTCTATCTCAGAAAAACAAAACAAAAACCAAAAACAGAAGTGGAAAGCAGGGTTCTACTATAAAAACCAATACAGAAAATGTCCTGAAAAATGCCTCACCTCAACCACGAGAAGTGAGAGTCAGCAAACTGCACAGAGCACTCAGTGTGGAGTCCAGAAAGGAAGAGCTGGAGTAATTCACACCATTCACATTTACCCCCAAAGTTCAAGTGAGATGTCAGCTATAGCCAGGTATGGCACGGCTCGCCTGTCATCCTAGCCACTCAGGTGGCATAAGTGAGACTGCCTGACCCCAGGAGTTTAAGACCGGTCTGGGCCACACAGTAAGACCCTGTCTCAAACAAAACAAAGCTAAACCCAGGATTGGTGAGATGGCTCAGCGGGTAAGAGTGTTTGCTCTGAGAGCATGTGGATCTGAGTTCAAATTCCTAGGACTTACATAAAAAAGGCCAGGTATGGCCAAGTGCACCTGCAGCCCCAGTGTTTGGCGAGGCAGAGCTAGGAGTAAGGCTGGGGCCTGCTGGCTGTCAGGCTAGGGAATAAGGAAGGAGTAATAGAGCAGACACTACAAGCCTCCTCCAGCTTCTGTGTGTGCACAGGCAGATGCATCTGCAGGTTTGTACACATACAACCACCCCACCCTCTCACCCCCCACCCAAACAAAAAACACTAAAATATTCTCAAACATAAAAAATATAAAGCCTGGCATGGTGGCATAGGCCTTTAATCACAGCACTTGGGAGACAGAGGCAGGTAGATCTCTCTGTGTGTTCCAGGCCAGCCTTGTCTACATAGTGAGTTCCAGGCCAGCTGGGGCGACAGGGAGATCAAAAAATAAGACAAAAACCAAAAAACACTAACTAACCAACCAAAATACCCCACTGATGGGTCAGGTGACATGGCTTGGTGTCTAAGAGTGCTGGCTGAGCAACCACGAGGACCCAAGTTCAGACCTTAGCTAACAACAAGCTAATAACAAGCTAAGTGTGGTCTTGTGCATGCCTGTAATCCAGTGCTGTGAAACTATGCCTGTGCCCATACAGAGAAGCCAGAAGAGGATAACAGGTGTCGTACTTGATGTCTTATTCCCTTGAGACAGGGTTACTTAGTAAAACTGGGAGCTAGGCTGGAGGTCAGCGAGCCCCAGTGATCCTCTGTTTCTGTGTCCCACAGCAGGGGTGTTATGGGCATGGCTGCATGATTAACAGCAGGCTGCATGATTAACAGCAGTAGGGATCTGAACTCAGGTCCTCAAGCTATCGTACTAAGTGCCCTTACCCACTGAGCCATCTCTCTAGCTCCTCTTTTCAAATACGCATGTGTGTGCGTGTATGTGTGTGCAAGCAAACTGATGAACTGGTTCTCTCTTTTTACCATGTGGGTCCCAGGGATTAAGCTCATGTCATCAGGCTTGACAGCCGAGTGCTCTTACCCACTAAGTCATCGCCCTAGTCCCTCTCTGGCTTTTCGAGCTAAGGTCTTGCTGTGCCATGCACAGGCTGGCCTAACCCTCACAGCAATTCTGTCTCAGTCATGCGTGTGTTGAGATGACAGGCCTGTGCCACCACGCCCACTGAGCGTTTCTAGCAGAAGCAGGGGACACTAGCCAAGGTTGCTTGGCAGCCCTGGTGGTCCATGGCCCACGGCTGGCTATTGAAGTCAGAGAACAAGTTGCCAAGGACGTCTGTCCACCTCTGCCCGCTTCAGAAACCTCTAGTGAAAGGCAGGACACGGAGAATACATGGGAGGCTCAGGCAGGAGATCAAAAGCCTGAGGCAAGCCTGTGCTACATATCAAGACCCTGCATCACAAAGACAAAAGAGGGCTAAAAATCAAAACCAAAACATCTTGTAGACATGGTGGTGCATGTCTTTAATCTCAGCACTCAAAAGGCAGATCTCTGTGAGTTTGAGGCTAGTCTGTTCTACATAGAACATTCCAGGCCATCTAGAGCTTTATGAGACTGTCTTAAAACAAAAACAAAAACAAAAAACTGGAAAATCTAGAGAGGCCTTGCCCAGCAGGTCCCTGAGTTCTATCCCCAGCATAAAAAAATAAACTAAAAAGTCTATAAAACAATCTCAAAGAGAGGAGTTAGGGAGATGCCTCAGTCAGTAAAGCACTTGTCTTGCAACCATGAGGACCTGTGTTCAATCCCCAAAACCTGTTTAAAAATGCCAGGTGTGGTGGCTGGATGTATATATAATCCCAGAACTGAGGAGGTGGAGACAGAAGGTCCCTGGGGCTTGCTGGCCAGCCTGTCTAGCCTACTTGGTAAGCTACGAGTTCAGTAAGACCCTGTCTAAAAGGAGGTAGACGTTCCTGAGGAACAAAACCTCAAGTGTCTCCTGGATTCTGTAGAGACATGTACCTACACACATATTAAAAACAAAATCTTGGGGCAAGAGAGATGGCTCAGTGATCAAGAGCACTGGCTGCTCTTGCAGAGGGCCGGAGTTCAGTTCCCAACACCCACATGGCAGCTAACAACCGTTTGTAACTCCACAGAATCTGAAGCCCTCTTCTGACTTCTACAATCTCACACACACACACAGTATACATATACATAAAATAAATATTAAAAAAAAATTTCTGGCTGGAGAAGTGGCTCAATGGTTAATAGCACCAGTTGCTCTTGCAGAAGACCTGGGTTTGGTTCTCCACACCCACATGGTAGCTAACAATTGTCCATAACTCCAGTTCCAGGAGATCCAATGCCCTCTTCTGGCCTCTGAGGACACTGCATGACACAAGTTCACATATCTGCAGTCAAAACACTCATACACATAAAATACTCTCAGGTTGGAGAGATGGCTCAGTAGGTAAAGGTGCCTGCTGCCAAGCCTGATGATTTGAGTTCAATCTCTAAGATCCAGATGGTAGAAGAGAACTGACTTGCACACATTGTCCTTACACATACACCCACACAATAAATAAAAATGTAATAACACTGATGTTTTTAAAACAATTCTTACCGTGGCTCAGAGCACTCGCAGACCAGGGCTTTGGTGTGGTTTTCTCCTGTCGGGGCAGCTCTGGCGGCATGGCCTTCTTGACTTGAAGAGGATAGCCACTGGCCACCAGCCAGGTCTTCAGGTGGTCTATGTACTCCCTCCCGAACAAGGTGGAGTCCTCAAAGTTGGGGAAGGATGCAGGAGAGGGGGCGATGTCTTGGAGGCCCACAGCCTCTAGGATCTTCTCTTGCCGGAAAGAAGAAGCCAAGGAGAAGGTCTGGCCCAATAGGGCCAGAGACTTTCGGCAGAGAGAATTGGTGGTCTCTAGGGCCACAGCCAGGTCCAGTGGGCTGGTGAGGGTCTTCATCTTGACGCTCAGCTCGTAGGCATTGCAGGCCATGAGCAGGGGTGTGACGCTCTTCAGAAGCCGGTCCTGCAGCCGCATAATGTACTTGTCGAAGGGCTTGATGATCTCAAAGAAACAATTTTTGGTCTTCACAGCACCTTTGTCTAAAAGCATGTTTAAAAACTCATTATCGACTCGGGGTGTTTTCAGAGCGGAGTGCTTTAAAAATTTGATAGTAAAAAAGCAGAAATCTCTGTGCTCTGGTTTCAAGGAGCACTTGAAGGAGGCCAGCATCTTAGCACAGGTCTCAGTTTCCAGTTCAAAGAGGGTTTGGAAGAGCTGGGAGAATTTGAGGTCATCCTTGATGGTGTGGAACCCCGCCCACTTAATGATCTCGATGCCAAACCTTGAGAACACGTCTGCCTTGTCCACGTTGTCAAAGCCCAGCTTCCTTGTGGGGAAGCTGAAGGTCCTAAGGTCCAGCCCCAAAGGGACCTTCAGAGTAGGGAACTGAATGTCGTCCAGCCCCAGGTTTGTCCCCAAGGTCACATCAGAACTCGAGGTGGCTTTCTGGATCTGGTTAGCGCCCTGAGGTTTGGAAGTAATCCTACTGATGACAGGTGCTTTTTTTGTGGTCATGCTCTTCAGTGTGACAAGCTTCCCAACACCACCCTTTGCTGTGAGTAGGCCCTGAGTGTCCCCCTTTCCTAGGAGGGTGCCTTCCTGGTCAGTGATGTTGAGAGTGCGGCCTCTGGCCAAGACCGGTCCACTGCCCCTAGGCACTGAGTCTGCTTTCACTGGATGGTCCAGGTTGTAATCCCGACTCTCCTTGTCTATCCGCCTGGAGGAGGCCAAGTCTCCCAGAACAGAAGACCCAAAGCCATAGTCTTGTGACCACGAGGATTCTTGAGAAACTGGGTGGCCCAAGTCTTGTTCCCAAGAGCCACGGACTGCAAGCTTCCAGTCCTGAGAAGCAAAATGTCCCAATTTCCGGTGGCCAAAGCCCTGGTCCTGGGAGTCAGCATGGGCTGATTCCAGATCCCGGCCACATTCTTTGTGAAGAAAGCTGTCCTGACTGACAGATGAGTTGCTGGGTCTGAAGGAGGGCCCGGCAAACCCATCACCTCTCAGGCCCTCTCTCATGGGGTCTCGAGAGTACACTCCCGATCCGCTGGTGGAGTACCTGCCATCATTGTGAATGTCCTCATAGACATCGGCTCTGGCTCTCGGGCCTGTTCTTAAGAGATCTGAAATAGATGGCCACAGACAGAACTTACTTCAGACCAGGGACTGCAAGGGAAATGCCATGACACCCGCCAACAGAAATGCTTTACACCCAAGTGCCCATTGCAAACCAGGTTTGCTGCCAACGTCTAAAATTCCTGTGAAGGGGGCCAGGGAAATGGCCCAGTGTTTAAAGTGCTTGACAAGCAAGTTAGAGGGTTAGAGTCTGGATTCCCCAGAGCCCACATTAAAGCCCAGCAGGCACGGCTGCCTGTAATTCTAGAACTAAAGAGGGAAAGGGAGAGTGTCCCAGGAAAAGATGGAGAGCAACTCTGGGCTCAGCAAGAGACCCTGTCTCTAAATAAACAGAGTGGAAGCTCGGCGTGGTGGCACATGTTTTTCATCCTAGGGAAGCAGATCTCTGCGAGATCCAGGTCAGCCTGGTTGACAGTCTACATGGCAAGTTCCAGGCCAGCTGAGGCTACAGGAAGACCTTACCTCAAAACAAACAAACAAACAGGAAAACAAAAGTAAAAAATAAAAATAGGGGCTGGAGAGATGGCTCAGTGGTTAAGAGCACTGGCTAGTCTTCCAGAGGACCTGGGTTCAACTCCCACGACCCTCCATAACTCTATAGATACAGGGGACTGACGCCCTCTTCTGGCCTCTGTGGGCACAAAACAACATAAATGCACTTTATATATATATACAGGCAAAACACTCACACACATAAAATAAAAAAACTTAAGCCAGGCGTGGTGGTGCACACCTTTAATCTCAGTACTGGGAAAGCAGAGGCAGGTGGATCTCTGTGAACTCAAGGCCAGCCTGGTCTACATATCTCTGTAGGTCAGCTGGGGCTACAGAGAGACCCTGTTCCAAAAAGACTAAAAAATAGATAAATAAAATAAAAATGAACAAAGTGCAAAGTGACTGAGGAAGACACAGGGAACCAACTTTGGGTCTCTACATACACATACAGACATGAACTCACAGATGCACATACTACATACACACCATGCAAGCAGAGAAGGAAAACTAAATAAAATGTGTATGACGCCTCCCCCATGTTGACTAGCCATCTAGCCTCAGAACCAGGGAGCACTGTAGCCATGCACTTAAGCAAGCTCAGAGCAGAAGTAGAACCACCTGGAAACTTGTACTCACTGCTTTGTGTATTCTCCCTGTTGCCTATTGTACCTGGTTCTTTTCTGGGAACTAATGTAAGTTATGGAGTGAGGATTCGAAATGCATGGAGGACCTGCTTGGTTTGCACAGACACCAACCATCTCTTATACTGGGGTGGAGCATCTTCTGAGCTGGGCACTACAGGGCTGAAGAGCACATGCCCCACAGGCACTGAGGTGTGAGCTCTTATGAAGACCAGCCTATAAGCACAGACTTGTGCTTACCCTCATGGCCGTCAGCCAAGGCCAAGCAGTGGTGACCTTCCCCACAGACACAAATCAACATCAACACAGGCTCCCTAACACAACCAGCACCAGTAGCCCCATCGCTCACAGTCATCAGGCCGTACAGGCACGAGTTTCCCTCTGCCCTTCAGAAAGAGGAAGGGCCCTCTCACCTGCACACGTCAGGCTTTCCACCATGGCTCCAACACATAAGGTTGTCGTCCTCACAACCTCTGCGGGTAATTCCTGACCCACAATGCCACCTTGTGGAGCAGAGGCCACACCCATCACAGCTGACCAGGTGACTACTGCCTCAGCACCTGACCCCAATGTGGCTGAAAGGCCCACCCGGCCATTAAACCCTTTCTCAGGCTGAAATAGAGGCAGGTGGGAGGTGAGGGTGGAAGAGAAGTCACACTGACAAAGCCATGATGGAGAGCAGAGTGTCCTCCTGGAGATGGAAAAAGGATGCACAAGCATCTTTTAAAAATTTATTTATTTATTTTATGTATTTGAGCGTTATGCCTGCATATACGAAAAAGCAACTGTGTCACACAGTACCCTCAGAGGACAAAAGAGGGCATCAGATCCCCTGGAACTGAAGTCACAGATAGTTGTTAGCTGCCATGTGGATTCGAACCTGGGTCTTCTGCAAGAGCAGCCAGTGCTCTAACTACTGAGCCATCTCTCCAGCCCCACAAGCATCTTTAAAAAAAAAAAAAAAAAAAGATATGTGTGTGTGTATATATGTGTATGTCTGTGTCTGTGCACATGGCCACAGAGACCAGAAGAGGGTATCAGATCCCCTAAGCTGGAGTTAAAGGTGGCTGTGAGCCACCACATGGGTACTGAGAACCAAACTTGGGTCCTCTGGAAGGGCTTGAGTTTCTGAATCAGAAGCTACAGCTAGTGAAAAACAGCAACAACAACAAAAACGATGAAAAGGACCCCCAGGCAGGGTGGCACACATCTAGAGGACCAGCATTTGGGAGACTGAGGAAGGATGGTAAGTCTGAGGTTACAGAGTGAGACCTATCTCAAACAAACAAACAAACAAACAAACAAAGGAGATGGTTCAGTGGCTAAAGTGCTTGTTATACAAGCAATGAGTACCTGAGTTTGGATCCTCAGCACCCAGGTTAAAAAAGTCAGAGTGGCAGTGCCCACTAGTATCCCCAGTGCTCGGGAGGCAGAGCTAGGAGGGTTCCTGGGGCTTGCTGGCCAGCCAGTCTAGCCAAATCTGCTAGTTCTAAGTTCAGTGAGAGACTGTCTTAAATAAGACAGAGGGCTGGAGAGATGGCTCAGTGCTTTAGAGCACTGGCTGCTCTTTCAGAAGACATAGGTTCAATTTCCAGCACGTACGTGGTGGTTAACAACTGTCTGTAGCTCCGGTTCCAGAGGATCTGATGCCCTCTTCTGTCTTCAGAAGGCACTGCATGACACAGGTGTACTTACATGTAGGCACTATACTCATACACATACAATAAAATATTTAAAAAATAAAAACAAGATAGTCATTAAGATACCAGATGTCAACCTCTGGCCACTGCACACACCTGTTCACCACTCCATGTGAACACACACACCCCCAAAAAAGAAAGAAAAGGGACAGGTGTCAGGAGGCGGAATATAAAAGGACTCAAGAGCCAAACTACTGGGCAAACACACATACCTCCCTTCAACAAGTATTACTGAACACCTATGTGCCCAGGCCGTTACTGCAGGAAAGAGCACTCAGCACAAAGCCCTGGCCCAGCATGCACCAGCCAAGGGCTCCAGCCTGAGCACAGGAAGATTCCCCTCAACTCCTATTGGGTGGAGGTGGATGCTGAGAGTAACTCAATGACCAGATATGGAAACGCCATCCTCACACATACAGGAGGGCAGCTCTGCTCACCTCATAAGGAACAGAAGCACCCGGTGTGAGGGCATGGTAGGACAAAGCCCCACAGCGAAACCAGCGTGGACCCTGTAGCAGGAGGGAGCAGTGGCATGGCCGTGGAAGGTGGCTGCGCACCCCCACTGCCTGCTGGTCTGTGGGGTCTTTTAACCCTGGCTTCCTTACACTACTGAGAATGCAGCTGGCCGGAGCACTGGCTGTTTAAGAGCTCAGAGGTTCTGAGACAGAGCAAGTGGACAGCCACTGTGCAAGACACACAAATGAAGGGAAAGATGGTGGTATGGCAGGCCGTGGGAGGGGCTCTAGTTCACTCCAGGGGAGATGGAAAGTTATGGAATGGCTGCTACCCAGGGAAGAGGTTGCAGGAGACATGGAGTTCTAGCAAGCAAGCAACACCCTGTAATCATTCAGGTATTGATTATGGCACCGATGCACAATTAGGGCAGCAGAATCGGGCTCAGAGTGGAGACTACACTGTGCGTTTCCCATGCCCTGGTTATGGGAAACAAACTGTTCAGCAAAGAGCAGAAGCTTAAAGGAAGGAGAACTAGAAGGTCATACAGCTTTGTGACAGAGATGTTCTAGAACCATCCAGGACTCTGCTAGGATTTTGGTTTCCCCACCAATGAATCCACCTGTCTTTCTTTTTGAGACAGAGATTCACTATGTATCCTCAGCTGGTCTTGAACACACAGGGATCCTCCTGCCTCAGCCTCCTCAGTATGCACCACACCTGACCCCACTAGTCATCTTGAGGTAATTAAGGTGAGGGGAGGGGGTTTAAGGATAGTTTGGTGTTAAGATTGCTACGTAAGCAAGAGGACCTGAGTTCAAAATCCCATTATCTACATAAAAGCTGGGCCTGACCACACATGCCTATAACCCCAGCACTGGGAGACAGGGACAGGTGGATCTAGGAGTTCACTGGCAGCCAGCCTTGCTGAAATGGTGAGCTTCAGGATCAGCCAGTGACCTATCTCAAAAAAAAAAAGGGGGGGGGGGAGTGATTAAGGAAGACACCCAATGTCGTCCTATTTGTTTACACGTGTATGCATGGGCACGTGCATACACATGTTCATGTACCATCTACACACACAAAGATGTCTGGTATTTAAGTGTCCCAAACATGTCCTTTTGACATTGTGACATTAGGTTGACATTTGCAAAGTTCACATTCAAAAACCTCACTATAAAGTTACAAAAAATTTTTCGTGTTTTCAGTAAGTTTATGATTTTGTGTTGGGCTGCATTCATAGCTGTTCATGGGCCACAGGTTAGACACATACATACATACATTTATTTATTTTGGTCTTTTTGAGACAGGGTCTCCCTGTAACCACAGGCTGGCCTAGAACTCACTATGTAGACCAGGCTGGCATTGATCTCACAGAGATCCGCTTGTCTCTGTCTCCCAAGTGCTGGAAATAAAAGTGTGTGCTGCCACAGCAGGTAGGTTAGACACACTGATAAGAACTAAGATTTCAGTTCAAGCACTAAGATCACCAGTTTGTTGAAGGCCGAGGCAGGAGGCCTGTCTGGGCTGGGCTGCTGTTAGACCTTATCTTAAAAGAGGAAGGAGAATGGGGTGGGTGTGGCAGCATATACTTATAATCCCAGCACTTTCAGAGGCAATGGCAAGGTGATCTCTGAGTTCAAGGCTGGCTGGTCTATCTAGTAAGTTCCAAGCCAGCCAAGACTAAGCAGTGAGACCCTGTCTCAAAATAAAAACAAAATAAAAACTGTTGATGGGGTATCGGTGAATAAAGGCATTTGCCACTATGCCTGATGACCTGAGCTCAATCTCCAGAACCCACATGGTGGAAGGTGAGAACCGGCTCCTGCAAGCTGTCTGCTGACCCCCGCCCCCACCCCTCCCCCACACAGAGGAACCTTCCTTAAAAGCTGGGGTATAATTCAACGGCAGAGCATGTGCTTGGCATAAGCAAAGCCCTGGGTTATCCCTAGCACCAAAGTACTCCCAAACTCTTTAGTAGGGAAGGGTGTGGAGCTGACAAGCTCTCATTACCAACAACAGCGCCTTCTGCTTATCATTCAGCTGACAGGCCATGAGGAAACACCATCTCCTCTTAACAAATCAGGTGAGGATCAGAGCAGTTCTACTTCCCCCCAGGGTACCACAATCCTACCCTCATGCCCAAGCTGAACATTTTAACTCACCTTGAGCTTTAAACTGAAGAGCTTCGCCAACAGCCTCACCACCAGGGTCCCCGTACCGTTTAGACTTTTCCTGTAATACGGCATCCAAAGACTCCTGTGCCAGCCGCCTTGCTGCCATGTTTCTCTGTCCTACAAAGAAAGAAAAGACACATGATCATGACAGCTCCCACTCAGCCTGCTGGCCTTTATACCCAACCTTCAAGCCACCAGGGCTTGTGATGTCCTGGTGTGGCACCTTCAAGGCAGGTGAATTCTCAACCACCTGAAACTTTCCCACTGGCTAACCAGGGCCACTCTGAGTCTATCTCCTTGGAACATGTTAAAAGTCACTTCAAAAAAAAGATCAGTTCTGGGGCTGAAGAGCTGGCTCCGTATTGGGAGACTGCAAGAACCAACACCCAAAGTTGGGTACAACAAGAGAAGATATAACGACTCTTCAACTTAAAACCTGGGACGGGATTCCCAGAGCTCACATCAGTCCAGAGAGTAACCTATGGACTAGTGAGAGGCAATCAAGAGCTCACTGGGGGCTAGGTCTCAGTGCAAGATCTATTTTGCTTCTTGCCAACAACCCACTGAAGACCTGGGCTCTATTATCCCAGTACTCAGGAAGCCAAGGCAGGGGGATTTCCAGTTTTAGGTCAGTCAAACTACACAGTGAGAACCTGTTTCTTGAGAATAAGGGCTGAGATGGCCTAAAGGGTAAAAGGGCCAAGCTTGGTGACTTGAGTTCAATCCCCAGAGCCCACATGATGAAGGAGAAAACTGTCTCAAAGTTGTCCTCTGATCTCCATACATACATACTTGTCATACACCCACCAACACATTAAAAAAATAGTTAAAAAAAAAAAAGGGCTGGCCACAGGGAGGCGCATACCTGTAACTGCAGCACAGGGGAGGTGGAGACAGGAGGGTCTTTCTTGGAGCTTGCTAGCCAGTCAGTGAGCTCCAGGTTCAGCAACAGATCTCTTGCCTCAAACAATAAGGTAGAGCAGAGGAAGACACATGTTTAGAACATGCACACACACACACACACAGAGCACAGTAGCTGAAGCCTGGTGGTCCATGCCTGTAATCTCAGCTATTCAGGAGGCGCAGGAGGAGTGCAAGTTTAAAGCCTATCTGGGCTACACAGCAAGACCATGTTTTGTGTGTGTGCATGTGGTTATTTTTTTCCAACTGAGTCTAATGTAGACCACTAGCCTTCAATTCCTGATTCCCCTACCTCTGTCACCCAAGTACTGAGAATGCAGGTGTGGGCTGCTATGCCAGGCTCTGGAGACCCTTTTTTTTTTTTTTGGAGGGGGAGGGCTTTCGAGACAAGGTCTCCCTACATATCCCTGGCTGATTATAAACTTGTGTGTATTCCAGGTTTGCATCAAACTTTGAGCGATCTTCCTGTCTCTGCCTCCTGAGTACTGGGATTACAGGTGTGGGCCACCACTACCATCTGAGACCCTGCCTTTAAAAAAAGACATAGCACACATTAGAGGAAAAGCAGACTCAGGCTAAGAAAGCCACTCAAGGTCAAACATTTCGGACCTGAACCTGACCAAAAGGGCACACAGGGAGTGGAGACAGAGTATAGATAAAGAAAAAATTAAATCAATGACACCCTGCCTCATGACACTTTCACTTCAAGAGGCAGACCTGCCTTCTGGTCTTTTCTATAACCACCACCCCGTTTTCCCGAGGCTTGGCCATTTTCCCAAGGTGCCTCTTGTTCTCTGCAAGACAAGGGAAGGGGTCTCCGGGTCAGGTGGTCCGGGGTTCAAATCATGCGACCTAATCTGTCGGTGTCTCCGTTTCTCCATCTATGGGAAAGGTAGCTACGGGAGCTGCAGCGGTTCCCAGCAGATGGAGGGCCAGAGGCAAAGCCCGCACACCCGTTACGCCCCGCCAGCCCAGTCGGCGGCGGGCTCAAGCGGAATGACTGGACCCGGTGAACGCGCATGTGCCGGCCCCACGGGCCGCGGCAGCCCAGAGTCCTACCACCCCGGGGCCTGCCCTCCCTGGACGCCAGAGCCCCTGCCTCACCCTGCCCGCCGCGCGGTGCCACCCCCGCAGCCGCCGCCGCCGCCGCCGCCCCTTCAGGCGCCTCACCCGCCGCCTCGTGAGGCGGGGATATGCAAATGAGGCAACGGTCTCCGCAGCACCGCGCCGCGCAGGCGCAAACTGTTACCTCGCTTTGAAGCGCAAGCGCCGACGGACACCGCCTAGTTTCTTACGCGCAAGCGCCAGAAGCCACCATCTTAGCTCTCTTGCGCAGGCGCGTTACTCGCTTCTCAGGGCGAACTCTTCTTAGGAAAAAACTATCCCTTCTGAGAAGCGACAACCGGTAGCAGCGCAGAAAAGGCGGCGTGGACGCCTGGCTCACGCGCATTCGGTGGTTCTCTTTGCTTTACCTGTGGTCGAAGTCGTCCTTGGTTACTCCGGGAGAAAGCTGCCTTGCTGAGGGACGCCAAAGGGAAGCGGCGCCAGCGCGCATGAGCGCGTACGGTGGCCGAAAGGAGCCAAAGACGGAGTCGCGGTGACAGCTGCGAGCCCCACCCTTTCCCCACGTGGCTGCGGAAACCCGGTGAGAATCGGCTGCTGCCGGGCCCCGCCGCTTGCGCTGTGGGGTTGGGCTGGTAGCAGCCGCACGACCCTCGGGGACTTGGTGAGGGGGGAGGAGAGAATCGTACGGAAGCCGTCTCTCGGCCTGCACGTTCTTTTCATGCATTTTATTCATACGTTCTGCAGCTGTGTGCTGAGCACCTGCTGCAGATCAGGCTGAGTTCCAGGCAGTTGTGCGAGGAGGCTGGACTCTGCCAGGATGTCAGCGCATCGGGTCGTCCGGGGTTCAAGGGATGCAGATCATGCTGTGGCAGATAGTGGAGGTAGAGCGGGTGTGGTGGGTGCCCCAGCGCTCCAGAGGGGGAGGCAGCGAGTTGGAGGCTAGCGTCAGCTACCATAGCTAGACCCTGTCTCAAAAAAAACCCAAACCATCAAGCCAAAATAAAATAACAAGGACAGGTGTCGTGATGAGCTTGGAAGATGGAGCCAGGAGGATTTCTGCGAGTTCCGAGCCAGCGTGGGCTACATAGCCAGACCCTGTATTTAAAAATAAATAAATAAAAGGAGGGTGGAAGGTGATTTGAAGTGCACTGGGCAGGTGGAGACAGGAGGATTTCAAGGACAAATTAGTTAAAGGACCATCTGATCTACTTGAGACCCTGTCTCAAAAAAAAAAAAAAAAAGCAAACAAAAAAGGAAATGATTAGATAGGAGAAGAGGGCTACTTTAATGAGACTGGTTTTTGTTATTGTTAAGGGTCTCACCATGAAACCCTGGCTGGCCTGGAACTGGAAGTAAAGGCTTGTTTATGCTTTTTTAAGATTTATCTTTATTTTTGTTATTTATGTGTCTATGTGTTTGGACATGTGTATACAAAAGTGCCCATGGAGGCCAGAAGAGGGTGTCAGATCTCTTGGAGCTGGAGTTACAGGTGTTTGTGAGCTGCCTGATGTGGGTGCTGAGAATTGAACTCCAGTCCTCATGGTAGAGCAAGTGCTTTTAACTACTGAGCAATCTCTCCAGCCCTCTGCCCCCCTTTTCCCTCTAAACAAGAGCTTATTCTGTAGCCCAGGCTGGCCTTGAACTCAAGATCCTCCTACTTACGCTTCTCAGAGCAAGGATCACAGGGCTGCACTATCAAGTCCAAAAAACCAGACTGATTTTCTGTTTTTAACTTATTTTTATGCATTTGATTGAGTGATTAATTGATTTTTCTGTGCGCCTCTTATACACACACCATGGTAGATGTGTGGAGTTCAGAGGGTAACTTGCAAGAGTCATTTCTCTCCTATTCTGTAGCTTTGGGGCTTAGCTGCTAGTATGTTTACCTGCTGAAACAGGCTCTCATGTGGCCCAGGCTAGCCTTGAACTCCTGCCTTTGCCTTTCTAGTTCTGAGATGACGTGTGCACCACGACACCTGACTGATGTGTGATTCTAGAATCAATAGGGGAGAACACAAATTGTAAAATCAGTATTAGGGCAACTGGGAAAGTGGATTGTGGATTGTGTATTAGAAAATAGAACTGGGGGACTGGAGAGATGACTCAGCAGTTAAGAGCACTGGCTGCTCTTGCAGAGGACCTGGGTTTGGTTCCCAGCACCCAATTGTAGCTGACAACTAGCCCTAACTCCTGTTCCAGGGGATTCAGCACCCTCTTCTGGCCTCTTTGGGCACTGCACAACAGAGGTACATTTACATGCAGACAAAACACTTGTACACGTAAAATAATAAATAAAATATATAAGAAAAGAAAACAGTATTGGGATTGATAAGATGGCTGGGTAGACTTGCTGCAAAGCATGATGACATGAGTTCAATCCCCAGGCTCCACATGGTGGAAGGAGAGAAGTGACCTCCTCAAGTTGTCCTCCGACCTCCATATGTGTACCTTGGCAACTGTGCACCTGTACACATGAACACAAATAAAATAGAATTTGAAAAAGTTTAAATTGTATGATTGGGTAAGACTCAGTAGGAGGACACCTTCTTAGCAGGCTGAGGCCCCAGGTGCCATCCCCAGCACCAAGATAATAATAATAACAATAATAAAATATTAGCTAAGCTTGGTGATGAATGACTGTCATCTCAGCCACTTGGGAGGCTGAGGCAGGAGGACCTAAAGCGCAAGGCTAAACTTAGAGAGATCCTGCCTCAAAATAATAATAATAGAGGCTAGAGAGATGACTCAGTGGTTAAGAGCACTGGCTGTGGGTTCAGTTCCTAGCACCCACATGGTGGCTAACAACCGCTTGTAACTCTAGCTCCAGAGGATCAGACGCCCTTCTCTGGCCTCCTTAGTTGTTCCACACACAGCTATACTTACATAAGCAAAACATTCATACACATAAAAATACAAATAAATAAAATTTTTAAAATAATGGTCAGGGCTAGGGTGTACCTTGTGGTCAGTCACTTGGCGTGTCTCAGGCCCTGAGCTCCATTACCTGCTCTGTCCAATGATGTCATCTGTTCTATATTGTTTTACTTTGGTATTTAAGTAAATGCATTTTTGTTTGTTTTGATTTTCGATGCGTATTTATTGAGAGTGGGTCTCATGTAGCCCAGGTTAGCTTAGAGCTAAGGGTATAGCACAGGCCTGAACCTCCTAAGTTCTGGGATCACCAAACATGCAGCACCACACCCATTCTAAATACTTTGGTCCTAATGTCTCACAAGAGGGTTACTACACTTCTGGTTGAATAGTGTACTCTTATATAATGTTGTCTTTGTAGAGACTGTTATAAGATCATAAGTAACTGTGAGATACCATGAAACCCAGGGGTTGTGAGGTGGCTTACTAGGTTAAGGGTTCTGCTTCTAAGTGTGCTGACTTGAGCTCAGTCCCTAGGATCCATATGGTAGAAGGAAAGAACTGACTCTAGTAAGTTATTCCTCTGATCTCCACCTTCATGCTGTAACTTATGTGCATTCTTCCCACAAATACCCACAAATAAGTAAAAAATTAATAAAAATGAAATGAGATGTAATGATTTCCTTGTACTTTCTAAGGAAAGGAGGATTTATTTCAACTCATAACTGAAAAGAAAAAAATATATATAGTAAGCCACATTTTCTCCTTTGCATTGTGTCTATTTGTGTTTAAGAAAGTCTTGGCCTTTAATTCCAGTACTTTTGAGGCAGAGGAAGGTAGATCTCTGAATTCAAGGCTAGCCTGGTCTACATTGTGAGTTCCAGGATAGCTGGAACTACAGGGAGGCCCTGTCTCAAAACAATAACAACAAAAACAACAACAAAAAACTCAGGCTCATGTTGTAGCCTCAGCTGACTTCAGACTCATGGTGATCCTCCTGCTGGAGTGCTGGGATGAGGAGCTCTAAGAATTTAAGGATGACCTCCTTGGGGTGATTTTTTTTTGCAGTTTAGAAGGTCTGAGGATTTGGGGACAGCCCCTTGGGATGATCTGGGTGGTAATTCTCAAGGTGGTCTTTTGTTCTGGCCGCTATCCCCAAATGGCCTCCCATACACATTTTTGTTTGTTTGTTTGTTATGTAGCCCTTGCTGGCCTAAAACTCCATATGTAAGTCTGCCTGCCTCTTTCTCTACCTCCTCAGAGCACGTGCCACCTCATTCAGTGTGTGTGTGTGTGTGTAATTTTATCTGTGTGGCATGCATGGGACAGAGTGCATGTGGTAGTCAAAGAACCACCTTTGAAAGTCCCGTCTCTTTTTTCCATCACATGGCCTCCAGGAATCGAGTTCACATCACTAGGTTTGGTGGCCACTAGAGTGACTGGGATTCTCAGTTGCCTGTTGTCCCCTGACTGAGAGCCCCCTTCCACGCAGCAGGCAGCAATGGCTTCCAAACGCATCACGCAGGACACCTTTGATGCTGCGGTGCGGGAGAATATTGAGGAGTTTGAGATGGGTACAGAGGAGGCAGTTCGAGAGGCTGTGGAGCAATTTGAATCACAAGGTAAGGTCTGGCCCTTAGGTGCAGGAGGGACGTGTTGTGTCCACGGTGCGCTTCCAACCTTGTCTCCACTTCTTGCCTCCTTGAGCACCACCTTCACCTCAGAGGAAAAAAGTGATAGTGGTCACCTAGCACAGAATCACTTGGCGTAGACCCAAACTTGGTCACGAAGGAGAGCAGGTGTTGGGATATTGGGTACTGGCAGTGGTGCTTACAGGACTTTGAGGGTGACCTTGGTGGATGCAGGATGCTGGATATGAGCACAGCCCATCCCCTCCGCTCCCCGGTCTCAATCTAGCTCCACATTGGGCCAGTGCAGTGTGAACCAGAGGGCAGGAGAAAGAAGGTCCCAGGGGTTAGAGGTTGGCCCTCAGGGCACATAGATGAGGTTTTCTAGTGGGGCAATCAGAAATAACCACTGGGGACAGGGCTGGAGAGATGGCTCAGTCTGTAAATGCTTGCTGTACAAGCATGAGGACCTGGGTTTGACCCCACAACCTGTGTAAAAATCCAAGTATGATGGTAATGGTATGTGTTTGTAATCCCAGTGCTGGGGAGACAAGACAGGATGCTCTTGGGCTTGCTGGCTAGTCAGCTTTGCCTAGCCTAATCAGCAAGTCCCGTGTCCTAGGGAAACACCCTGTCTGCAAAACAAGGAGGATGGCTCCTGAGGATGAGCCTGGGGATGCTCTCTAGCCTCCATGAGCACCTCCCGCAACACACACAGTGTTCAACAGAGCCCAGCATGGTGGCACATGCCTGTGATGTCTGCCCTTGTTTGTTTGTTTGTTTTTGAGACCAGGGGTCATCATGTAGCCCAGGCTAGCCTCTAACTCATGTAATCAAAGCTGGCTTGAATTCTTGATCCTTCTGCCACCAGGGATGACAGGTATGTACCAGCACACACATACTTGATCACAGCACTTAGGAGGCTAGGGCAGGAGGATTACTGGGAATTTGAGGCCAGCTTGGGCTACATAACAAAATTCTATCTTAATAAAACCTCCCAGGGCTGGAGAGATAGCTCAGCACTTAAGAAAACTTGCTGTTCTTCCAGAGCAGAGTTCAGTTCCCAGCACCTATGTCAGGCAGGTCACAATCTGACATTGTCTTCTGGCTTCTGTAGGTACCTGCATACACATGTGCATACTCACCCAAAGATACAAGCACATACAAATAAATAAAAGTAAAATAGTAAAAAAATAAGATTATCACTACCCAGATGTGGTGGCGCACACCTTTAGTCCTAACACTCTGGAGGCAGAGGCAGGTGAATCTCTGTGAGTTCAAGGTCAGCCTGGTCTACATAGTGCATTCCAGGCCAGCTGGGACTACAAGGAGACCCTGTCTTAAAAATAATACACACATGGGGGTTGGAAACATGGCTCAGCGGTTGAGGGCACTGACTGCTCTTGCAGAGGACCCCAATTCAGTTCCCATCACCTACATGATGGCTAACAACCATCCTAACTGAAGTTCCAGTGGATCCAGCACCCTCTTCTGACATCTGCGGGCATTGCAGAACATGGATGCACTGACATATACATGGGCATAACACTCACATATAAAAAAATTATAAAATTAAAAGAAAGAAAAATGCTTCCCCTCAAATCACACACAAAAGAAAACCCCAAAAGTTCAACCACAGAGCGGCTGCCTACAGAGCCTCAGAACCTGCGTTTTACAGGGTGCAGCTGAGGCTGACAGTGGTGTGATTTCTGAAGGGGGCCGACAGTGGTGTGAGTTCTGAAGGAGGCTGACAGTGGTGTGGGTTCTGAAGGAGGCTCTGTGGGGTCCCCTTCTCTCTCAGCTCTCCACCTCGACCCTCAGAGTGCATGTGTGATGCAGCTTTGCTTGGTGACGACTGCTCTCGTGCTCTGGTGCCTGTGTCTGGCCTGGGAAGGAGGGCCGGGGACATTGGGAGGAACCATGGACTGAGGGCCCCTAGTACAAGGACCTCCCAGCCCAGGACCCAAAGAGAGGCTCCCAAAGAACAAGTTGTCACTTGCTTCCAACATCTCTGTCTTCCCCTCTGCAGGGGTTGATCTGAGCAACATTGTAAAGACAGCACTGAAAGTATCCGAGGATGGCCACCAGGAGCCTACACACGATGTCCTACAGGTAGGAGCAGGCACCCCACAGCAGCTCCCTGGGCACCTGGAGCCTCCTGGGGGTCTCTTTCCCACATCCCACATGGCAGAATTACAGCTCTGAAGGTCAGTGGTCTGCTCATCATGTGACTGATGGGATCCTCTAGCCATGTGACTAAGTTCAGATGAGGGGAGACCAGCGTCAGGGGTTAGCTGAGCCACAAGGGCCCGTGTTCTCAGACATAAGTGTGTGTGTGCTTCTGCTCTCCTAGCCCTGGGACCTAGGTTACACAGAGTAGTACGTGTCTCTGACTCAGCCTTATGTGCAATCCAAACTTGGGTCCACAGTGCTTGTACAGCAAGTGCTTGACCCAGGAGCCATCTTCCTGTCCTTGACTTTAATAAAAAAACAATCTGTGTGTGTGTGTGTGTCTGTTTGCCGGCACACACGTGTGAAGGTCACAGAACAACTTGTAAGAATCAGTTCTCTCCTTCTGCTTTGGGTCATGGAGATCAAGCCCAGTCCAGGCTTCCATGGCACGCACCTTTACTTATTAAGCCATCTAGGTGGCCCCCCTCTTGACTTGTTCATGTTCTGTTCTGTCATAATGTGTACAGCCAGGTTCCCACAGCTGGCTTAGAGAAGGCTGGCCAATGGGTGTTTTTGCCTGTCTTGGCAGTCTTGGCAGTTGAGATTAAACCAAATCCCTCTGGGCTGCCAGTTTTCCCTGAGCCTCCCTTTCAGGACCGGTGCCAGTGACCTCATGAATGCTCATGCTGCTGCTGTGACCGTTGACTGCGCCCACCCGGCTATCCCTGTTTGGGTGCTTTCTCTCATCACCCCCTGTGGCTTGGAGCTGGGCCTGAGAAACTACCATGTGTGGTGCATTTTTGTGGCGGGAATGGGGGTAGTTTTGGGAGTGAAAGAGGGGAAGTCTCTTGATGGCCGGGTGTGACTGAAGTGGCCCTCGCCTTCCAGAAGGCCTGTGTGCTGTGTGGGCCTCTTACACCATGTAGCAGTCCCACACGGCAGCCTTTCCTGCGGCTGTCATGACCCCGTCTAGCTGGCCTCAGCAGGCGGCTCATCTGTTAGTTTTACCTGCAGCTCTCTCGGGGGCAGTTAGGTCTGGACTCTATAGCATGTCTGTGGTCACATATACAGCTGCAGGAACACTGAGGTGCCTGGCACTTCGTTCTCTGTGTGTGGCCTCTAATACTCAGGCCTCCTAAAAACTACAACTATGGGTCAGGAATGTGTGGCTCAGAGCACACATGTAGTGTGCAGGCCCTGGGTTCCAGCAATATTTTTTTTAAAAAGAAAGAATATTGGGCTGGAGAGATGGTGTAGACGTTATTAAGAGCACTTGCTGTTCTTGCAAAGGACCTGGGTTTGGTTCTCAGCATCCACATGATGGCCAATAGCTATCCATAATTTCAGTTCCAGGAGATCTGATGCCCACTTCTGGCCTCCAGAGGTATTGCACACAGGTGATGCACTTCCATACACGCAACCCTTATACACATAAACTACATAGGAAGGGAGGGAAAGGGGGTAGGCGGGAAGGCTAGCAAGATTGCTTAGTGGGTAAAAGAACTGGCAACCAAGCATGACTACCTGAATTTGATCCCCAGAACGCACATGGTATAAGGAAAAATCAATCGTGATAACTGTCCTTTGACCTCTACACTGGGTCCATGCTGTGTGTGTCAGGGGTGGTTATACACACAATAAATAAATAGATGTTTTTTAAAAAGGAAAAAATTAAAAGCTAAGGATATAGCTCATGAGTATCTGCCCAGTGCGCACGCTGTTTTATCCCTACTATTTTTTTTTTAAAGTAATTATAGTGGCTCATACCTGGGATTCCAGCATTCAGGAAGCTGAGGCAGGAGGATTCATGAATTCAAGGCCAAGTTGGGCAACATAATGAGTTCAAGACCAGCCTTAGCTGTATATTAAGACCCTATGTTGAAATTAGAAAGATAGATCAGTAGTTTAGAGCACTTGCTCTTGTAGAGGACCCAAGTTTGGTTCCCAGCACTCACACTGGGCAACTTAAAACATCCTGTAACTCCAGCTCCAGAGGCTCTGACTTCTACTTCTGGCCTCTGTGCAAATTGTACTCATGTGCACATACGTACCACACACACATACACATACACATAATTAAAAATCAAAAGACTCAGGGCTAGAGAGATGGCTCAGAGGTTAAGAGCACTGGCTGCTCTTGCAGAAGACCTACAGCACTGGCTGCTCTTACAGAAGACCTGCATTCAGTTCCCAGCACCCACATGGTGGCTGACAGCTGTCTGTAACTCCAGTTCAAGGGACCCAGTGCCCTCTTCTGGCCTCCACGGGTATTGCATGCACATGGTGCACTTATACATAATGCAGGTAAAACACTCATGCACATAAAATTAAAATTAAAAATTATGCAAAACAGCAGTAAGGTATAGAAGTTTCCATCTTGGGCCCTGATCCTGGGTGAGGATCCCTGGCATGCAGAGCCTGTCACCAGCAGCTGACATTGCTGTGTCCTCTCCAGGCTCTGAATGACCTGCAGGAGTCTCTGGTGGGCTCCCAGCCTCAGGAGGTGTTGGTGCACCTTGCCCGCTTCTGTGAACAGTGCAGGAACCAGAAAGCCAGCCGTTTCCTGGCAGCCCAGAAGGGGGCCTACCCTGTCCTCCTGGCCGCCTGGCAGCTGGCTACCACAAGCCACCAGGGCCTCCTGCTTCAGGCCCTCAGTGCCCTGGCGGCACTGACTGATGGTCAGCCCGACCTCCTGGATGCCCAGGGCTTGCAGCTGCTGGTGGCCACATTGTCGCAGAATGCCACCAACTCCGAGCTCACGTGCTGCGGGATCCGCTGTGTGCGCCACGCCTGCCTGAAGCATGAGCAGAATCGGCAGGGCCTGGTGAAGGCTGGTGTGCTGCCCCTGCTTACAGCTGCCATCACTCAGCATATCCAGCATGCTGATGTGGTCAGAGAGGCCTGCTGGGCCCTGAGGGTCATGACCTTTGATGATGACATCCGAGTGCCCTTTGGCCACGCCCACGAGCATGCCAAGATGATTGTTCAGGAGAACAGAGGCCTGAAGGTGCTCATCGAGGCTGCCAGAGGTAGGAACAGCGCTGGTGAAAGTGGGGTACACATTTGAGGGAGTAGCCAAGGGTGGAGCCCCTGCCTAGGATCCCCAAGTGAGGGGCTGGGAGCATGGCTCAGCAGTAAAGTACCTGCTTGGCGTTCCAAAGACCCTGAGTTTGTTCTCAGCACTGTGAAACTAAATAAAACAGCTCTCTATGTATCTATACTTGGTTATAAGTTCGTAGGTACATACTTGTACCTTGCTCTAGGCAGCTACTCGGAGTCAGTCATAGAGGATCATGATGCTGATCTTCACACCTTAAATCTGTTATTCTCCAACCAGTCCTCTGCATCCATTTGAGAACGCCTGGCCAATAATGGGAGCCCAGAAGGTGTTACAGGGATGAGTCCTCTGTGGCTCTGGCTCTGTGACCAGACCTATTTGTGGGATTCTCACTGTGTGAGAGACAGGCCTGTCTCAGTCTCCCCTCCACACCTCCAGAGGAGCTGAAAAAAATAGGCCAGACTTAAGGGCACACATCTTTAATCCCAGTACTCAGGATGCAGGAAGCAGAGGTAGGCATATCTCTGTGAGTTCAAGGCCAGCCTGGTCTATATAGCAAATTCTAGGCCAGCTAGAGCTACATAGTGAGACCCTGTTTAAAACAAATAATAGGCCCTGTCCATCTGGAAACTAGGCAGCTTTTCTGAGAATGTGTTTGCACATTTCCTCTTTGTAGTAGTCCGGCACTGCACCAGAGAGATGGGCTAGAAGCATAAAAGCGTAAGAAGCATAAAAGCATGTGTATATATGAAATTCTTTTCTTTTTTCTCTTCCTCCTTTCTCTTTTGAAGTGTTGTGGGAATCCAGAGCCTTGCACATGCTAAGCCCACATCCTACCTCTGAGCTTCATCCAGTTCCTATAGAATTCTTTGGGAACAGCTCACATTCTGGAAGACTTTTGAGTCTGCAAGTACTAGGATGGGCTAGAGACTCCCAACAACCCCCAGGCGGGTTCTTTGTCTCCAGAGAACTCTGCTTCCCACTTACTAAGGCCTTCATTGGATTAGATGAGGCCTCATCTCCTTTGCTTAAAGGCTAGTGACCTCATCCACAGCCCACTAAGATTAGCCCTGGGGGCACTATAGGGGAACCTGGCCAGGTGGGCTCCCACACTGAGCGTCACAGAGCTCCAGATAGATGCCAAATGTTTACCTGTCAGGGTCATGTGGAATCTACACTGTTCGCAGTACCCACGTGTTCCTCTCTAGCATCCTGTTACCTTTTGAAGAGACATTCCCACTCCAGACCCTAAAAGTAGTGTTGGAAGTTGAGGAATTGTTCTATTTTTAGGGGATACCTTAAGTTGGTCTGGAAGATATTTGGAGCATAGGGGTAGAGGGTGGAATAGCGTGGGGTCAACTGTTCCCACAGTGGCCAGCAGAGGCCACTGCATGCTGCATGCCTGCAAGATGGGTCCCAACTCTCCCAAAGCAGCAGGCTCCTTCCCCATCTCCTCCCAGCTCCCTCCCAGCCCTCTCTGTCCTTCCTGCCTCCCACAGTGTTCCCCAGCAACCCCGGTGTCCTGAGTGAACTCTGCAGCACCCTGTCCCGCCTGGCTGTCCGAAATGAATTCTGCCAAGAGGTTGTGGACCTGGGGGGCCTCAACATCCTGGTGACCCTGCTGGCTGACTGCAATGACCACCAGGTGGGGCCCAGAGTCCTCCTTCCTTCTTCCTGCTCCTGGCCGGACTTCTCACTGGAGGCAGGGTAGCTGTGTGAGTTTGGGAACAGAGTGCTCACCTCACCTCCACAGCCCTTCCTACCTTGGTTCTCCCTTTCTTGTTTTCCTGTACTGAATGTCAAACCCAGTGTCCCCTGGGTGTGAGCCCTCTGCCACTGATCCATACCCCAGCCCTTTATTTTATGTAGTCCAGGCTGGCCTCTATCTTGCAGCCATCTTGAAAGATCCAAGTGCCAGGATAACAGGCATGAGCTATTACACTTGACTGTGCATGCATGTGTTTGAAGATTTTTCTTTTCTTTAATTATTTTTTTATGTGTGTGTTTTGCCTGCATCTATATAAGTGTACCCATGTCTTACAATGTGCATGGAAGCCAGAAGAGGACATTGGATCCCCTAGAACTGGAGTAACAGTTAATTAACAAGCAGTTGTTACCCACCATGTGGGTGCTGGGAACCGAATCTGGGTCCTCTCTAAGAGTAGCCAGTGTGCTCTTAACTGCTGAGCCATCTTTCCAACTGCAGATTTTTTTTATTAATTTATTTTTATTTTATGTGTATTACTGTTTTGCCTATGTGTGTGTAAGTACATCCATATGTGCAGTGCCCACAGAGGCCTCTAGAACTGGAGTTAAGGACAGTTGTAGCTGCTATGTGAGTGGTGGGAATCAAACCAAGGTCCTTTGGAAGAGTTGCCAGTGTTCTTAACCCCTGCCATTTCTCCAGCCCCTAGATTTTTCTTTTTTTAAGTGATGTATGTATATGAGTTTGTGAATATGGGTTTGTCATGAGTGCAGTGCCTTCCAAGGCCAGAAGAGAGTGTCAGATCTGGAGCTGGAGTTGCAGGTGATTGTGAGGTGCCTAATAGGGGTGCTGAGAACTGAACTTGGGTCCTCTACAAGAGCAATATGTACTTTGTATGTTTTTGAAGTAGTGTCTCTTATAGCTGACCTTGAATTTGCTATGTAGTTAAGGATGACCTTGGCCTGAGATGACGTGTGCACCACTAGCCTCATGCTGTGATGGGAACAGGACCCAGGGCCTTGTGCTTGCTGGCTGAGCCTTCCACCCTCTCAGCTTCATTTCCAATTGTGTATTTTCTAGAAGGAACAGGAAGGGTGGGATGGAATGAATGCTGGGAGAGTGGGGCAGATCCCCCCACTAAATGAGGTCCCTTGCCTCCCTGCCTCAGTTTCCCTATATGTAGAACAAGACCAGATCCCTTCCCCTTCATTCCACTTAGCAGCTATTTTTCTTTCTCTTTTTTTTGTAATTTTTAATTTGTTTTTATTTTATGTGTATGGGTGTTTTGCCTACATGTATATAAATGCACTTGTGCAGTACCCACCGAGACCAGAACAGGGTGTCAGGTCCCCTGGAAATGGAGTTACAGGTTGTTGTTAGCTACCATGTGAGTGCTGGGAACTGAACCCAGGTCCTCTGCAAGAGCAGCCAGTGAGTGCTTTTAACGGTTGAGCCATCTCTCTAGCCCCAGCAGCTTTTTTTTAACCCCTCCCATGGCCCACCTCAGAGCAGGGAGTGCACAGTGCCCGGGTAAGGCCTGCAGAAAAGGTTGCAGGAGTACCTGGCTCATGGCAGCTGTGGTCCCACTACCCTGAGCCCAACTGGTGATGTCAGCTGGCCTCTTTCTATACAGTTGACAGAGCAAAGGGATTTTGCTGGGCAGACAGAGTGAGGTCTTGGGTTCCAGCTGTGTCTCAAAAATGATTGGTTCTGAAAAGTCTCCCATCCACGCTCAGCTCAGATTGCTCAGTGCTCTTCCTGAGTCATATCTCATGAACCATCTGTCCCTGTGAGGGTGGGTCAGGCAGGTCATTCACCAGATCTAGCCTGGACACAGGCAGAGTGGACCTAGAATCTACCTTCTCTGTGTGGTGGGTAGTGACCTTCTGTCACCTGCCAACCTGGGACCCTGGAGCAGCCACCTAGGTTCAAACCAAGAAACAACCTCAGAACCATCCTCAAAACCCCCTCCCAACACCCAGTTAGCTCAAGGTTTATAGCCAGAAAACTCTAGCTGGAAGTGATCAGACTTTGTTGTCCTTGCAGGACCTCGTGAAGCAAGTGCTCAGTGCCCTGAGGGCCATTGCAGGCAACGACGATGTGAAGGATGCCATTGTCCAAGCTGGTGGCACTGACTCCATTGTAGCTGCCATGACTCGGCACCTGGCCAGCCCCCAGGTACCCACCTTAGGCTCATGGGTGGGCCAATGGCCAGATCTTTGGGGATAGCCACCGCTCACTGTGAGCAGTCTGAGTGAGGGGCTGCAGCACTCCTGAAGCTTTCAGCAGCATCCCACCAGTTCTCACTGGTGCAAGTGCCCTCACCAGCCCTGACACATGGGCCAGCATAGGTCTGCTGAGAGGACTCATAGAGTGCCTAGGGTAGGGTGGTCAAATGACTTACAGCAAGGGGGGAAATCTGTCTGTCTCAGCCTCCCTCTGGACCCTCACAGGTGTGTGAGCACAGCTGTGCAGCCCTCTGCGTCCTGGCCCTGCGAAAGCCAGAGAACAGCCGTGTCATTGTGGAGGGCGGCGGGGCCCTGGTAGCACTGCGGGCCATGAAGGCACACCCACAGGAAGCCGGCGTCCAGGTGCGAGAGTAGCTATCTCTGTTGTCGTTGTCCTGTCTCTGTCCCACCAGAGTTTGAACCCACAGACTCCTTTCTTTGTCATCTAAGCATGTTGAACTGGATGCTCAGGCTGATCGATGGTCCTAACACTCAGGAGACAGAAGGCTGAGGCAGGAGAATTGCCACAATTTCCACACACACACACACACACACACACACACACACACACACACACACCAAAACTCTACCCAGGCATGTCAGGAGAATTGCCACAATTTCCCTACACACACACACACACACACACACACACACACACACACACACACCAGAACTCTACCCAGGCATGTCTCCTTTCCTAGCTCCTGGATCTGGATCTTTCTGCATTAATCTCCTTTTCATTATTTTTTTCTTTCACTATGTAAATCAGGTTGGCCTTGAACTCAGCCTCTATCTCCCACAAGGCTTGTGACATGTTCAACTTCTTTCCTTTTTTTTGAAACAAGATCTCTCTGTAGCCCCAGTTGACCTGGAACATGCTATGTAACATAGAAAGGCCTCAAAAGGCCTCAAACCTTTCTATGTAGCTGAAGATAACCTTGAACTTTTGATCCTTCTGCCTCCACCTCCTGCGTGCTGGAATGGCAGGCTTGTGCCACAGGGTCATGAGGTGCTGGGGAGGGAGCCCAGGGTTTCCTGGCTGCAAGGCCAGTGCTCTGCCAGCTCAGCACCTGCCCGCCTTTATTTACTTATTTATTTACTTACTTACTTGTTTATTTACTTATTTATTTTGAGTCAGGCTCTAGCTCTGTAGCCCACACTAACCTAGAACTCAGGATACTCCTTCCTTAGCTTCCCAAGCCAGGACTGTGGACCTGTGCCACCGGGCCTGGCTGTCATTGCTTAAATAGCCCCACTGTGCACAGCATGCTTGTCCTGTTAGGAGCTGTGGGTCATCTAGCCATGAGTAGGACTGGGGTAGGATGTAAGTTCTATGCAGACACAGTTGTGACTTAGCAGGAATCTAAGCATTGGGGATCTTAAGGTCTGAGAGAGGTGCCTAAACTAACCCAGATAGGTGACTCATTGGGAAATGAACCTTGGCACCCCCTTTTCCCATGGCCTTACTACTCTCTGTCCTCAGGGTCCACTGCCCCGGCTCTGGGCCAGCCTCAGGGGACTTTGGATAGTAGCCTTTATCCACTAAGACCAAGCATCCCGTGCCTGTGGGGTCCATTTCTGATGTCATCCTGAGCCCTTCTCACCTTTATGTGGCAAATGGTTCTGGAGAACTGAGAGGGCCATGTGGAGACATAGGTCTCGCCCAGCCTAGTATAGCTGCCTGCTGATTGTCTGTACTGGTCATCATTGCCCATAATGTAATGAGGAGGACCCCAAGGTCAGAGTGATCCCTCCACCCACGCCCCTCCCCCAGTTCACTGCCAATCTCTCTTCCAGAAACAGGCCTGCATGCTGATTCGAAACCTGGTGTCCCGTAGCCAGGCCTTCTCCAAGTCTATCCTGGACTTGGGGGCCGAGGAGCTTATCTCGCAGGCGCGAGCTGCCCACCGGGACTGTGAAGATGTGGCCAAGGCCGCACTTCGAGACCTGGGCTGCCGTGTGGAACTACGAGAACTGTGGACAGGCCAGAAAGGTGACCTGGCACAGTAACTCTGCGTCGGTGAGCCACAGCCCAGGAATGGGAGAGTGTGGGGAGCTCTGCCCTGCCGCCAAGCCCCACCCCTGCCATCCATAGCCAGAGGTGTTTCAGGCAGGTCAGCACGACAGGCTCGTGTCCCCACAGGCAGTGGTAATAGCCTCTGCCCTGCCCCCCAACCCCATGCCCTTTCCCACCAACAGCCCTTCTCAGCAGTTCCTGGGGCAAAGGGCACATGGGGCTGCATCGTCTTGACTGGAGTTAGGGGCCACTTCAACACATGTCATGGCAGGGCCAGCCACTGGACCAGGATCCAGGCTTCTGCTTCTCAGGCTGATGAGATGGCTCAGCAAGTAAGGGTCTTGCCGTCTAACTTGACCTAAGTTCGATCTCCAGAGTCCACAGGGTAGAAGGAGAGAACCGACTCCTGAGAGTCTGACCTCCACATGCGTGCTTTGACACAAACCCTCAGAATACACAAACAAATAAATAAATGTAATCTTAAACATGCTAGGAATTAGAAGGTTTTTTAATTTTTTATTTATTTTTATGTCTGTGAGTGTTATGTCTGTATGTAAGTGCACCTGTGTCATACAGTGCCCACAGAGGACAGAAGAGGACATTGGATGCCCTGCAACTGATGTTACAGATGGTTGTTAGCTGCCATGTGGTTGCTGGGATTTGAACCCAGATCTTTTGCAAGAACAGCCAGTGCTCTTAACTGCTGACCGATATCTCCAACCTTAGGAATTAGGAGTTTTAACTCTCCAGTTTAATGTTGATCAGGAGTTGAAAGAGTCAAAAGTGGAAAAGAAAAGTGACCAACCTCAGCAATCCAAACTGACCTTTATTCACTGAGGGCGAGTACTGACCAGTGGGAGTCTGCATTAGCCCTGCTGACCACACAGCAGGGGCTAAAGTCCCTTTGTAGTAATGGGAGTTATGCAGGGACATTTATAAAGGGTTTGCTTTTTAAAATTGAAGAACCAGTTTGCAGAGCAGAAACCATTATTATGGTTTGGGGTTTATGGCTGTCCCGGGCGAACTTGTTTGCAGAGCAAGATTTGCTTTGTGATTTGGGTTTTTATGGGATCTACATTTTCAAAAACAGATGTCTATTCACTTTTCTCACCTGTAGAGTGTCTGGGGCCCCTGGCATGACTGGCAGAGTGCACCCACCCTAGTACCTGGCAATAAAGCCCATTGATGCAGGCTAGAGTTGTCTCTTCAGAGCCCTGCTGAAGGAAGGGCTTTGGCTGTGGCTTCTGAGAGCAAGGGATGAGGGGCACTAGAGGGTGCTCTGGACGGCAGAGGTGGAGTAGCCTGGGACTTGCAGACAACTGAGGCTGGGGTCAGATCACCATCCATGCTGGGGGCAGAGAACACTGCTCAGCTGTGGCCGTGAGCGAGTAGCCTGACTGGGAGCCTCACTCTGACCCTGTGACCGGGTAGGGTGTGATGAGCAGGTTTCTGCCTCCAGGCATTGAGACTCTAACCCTCAGCCACCCCAGGAAGGCTTCCCGCTCCTGCTTCACTCTGCCCTCTTCCCCTGGGTGTCTCAGGCAGCCTCGGTTTCCTCACATGTAGCACAGACACCAGTGTTACCATCCCAGAAGCACATGCTTCCTCCCCAGCATTCTGCAGATTTCCAGGCAGCAGGAGCCACAGGGAGGTCAGAGTGACCTCTGGGACCTCCAGCCTGCAGCGCTCATCTCTTCCTTCCCCTCTCACAGCCCGGACTTCCAGGGCTTTCCCAGAAGGCCCTTAGTTTCCATGGAAACTAGCCATTGTTGCTGGCTGGTGGGGGGGTTGAACCAGGGCCTGGGTTCTGAGGTGGCTGAGTCTTCCCCATCAGGGAGGGGCCTTGCTGGCTCAGGGGCAGACCTGAACCTTGGACTAGGTCACCCCACCCTGTTCCATGCTCGGGAGACCAGGATGTAGGTGAAGGGTCTCCCAGTTCAGACTTGTGTCTGGTGCGGCTTCATGTGTGACCTTGCGCAGGCCTCAGACCCTGTTCCTCTGTCACAGGGATGAGTATTCGTGGCATAGTTGAGGGACACCTTCAAGGATGGCCCTGTGATTCTCTCTCTCTCTCTCTCTCTCTCTCTGTCTCTCTCTCTCTCACACACACACACACACACACACACGTCATCCTCCACCTGCCCATGACTCCCCTTTGCCCTTCATTCAAAACCAAATGACATTTTTTATTTCACAGACACCCCACCTACACCCTAAATCTTCCACACAGCTTTCTGCTGACTGTCCAGCCACTCTGGCCTTCCCACCCTAAGGTCTGTTTTTTGTTGATATTTATTTTTTGGTTTTTTTTTTTGTCACAGTGTCATGTAGTCCAGGCTGCCCCCACCTCTCGAGGGCTGGGATTACAATTGGGCACTATCATGTCTGATTTTATGATGTGCTAGGGAAGGAACTCAAGACTGTGTGCATGCTAGGCCAGCATTCCACCAGCTGAGCTACAAGCACTCTACCCACTAGGCTACAAGCACTGCACCATCTGAGCTTCCTTCACAGCCCCCAGTCCAGGATCTATGCACAAACTATACCATCTGCCTGGAGTATTATCCCTGGGCCCTTCCTCTTGCTGCCTGGATGCACAAGTGCACTAGGTTTGAGCCCCTAAAGTGGAACTTTCAGACGAGATTGCTCCTGTTCGAATCTCAGTGCTTTGAAGGCACTGCAACCATAGATCGCCATCAGTTCACATCTCTCCACATGTCATTGTCCACTCTTGAGGGGTCACCTTGCTGTGTCCTCACCCAGTTTATCTGTCCCACCACCTGCACTCCCTGTGGGCAGCTTCTGTTTGCCCCCACCTCCAGGACCTCCAGCTTTCTATGTCTTTGAACTTCACCTGAATAAACCGAGGCTCACAAGCACTGAGGGAAGGCAGGCACCTGCCCAGAGTCTCAGGGCCTCACATCAAGGGCAGCTCTGCCTTATCAGCCCCACCCACTGGGATCCGAGGACCTGGGAGCTGAGTGATTGAGCCCAGTGGAGCCTTGCCACGAACTGAAGAGCCCCTCCCGTTTCACTGCACTGGGTCCCCATACTCCCACTCACCCCACCCCCACTGTCACAGTACATCACCTCCCCAGCCCCAGCCTCACACAGATGTCCTCTTCAAGGTCTGGCTCAGAGGCTACTCCTCACAAGGTGCCCCTCCTCCGAAGAACGTCCCTTCCGCTTGCTGTCCTTGTTAACAACATGGAGCGGTGGTCTGAGGAGGAAGGTATAAGGTTTTTGGTTTGAGAGACACAAAGGAGAGGCTCCACAGGGGAGTTAACAGGACCGGTTTATTAAGGCCACGAGACTGGCTGCCCAAGTCGGGGGGAAAAAAGAGAACACCTGCTGGACCTAGCTTCCTCTGCACTCCAGAGTGGAGAAATGCTAGCTGGTAGCTAGCTGGTCAGTAGGCCGTTTTATGGGGAGGGAGTCCCCATGACATTTGATTGATGTACAAGGGAAAATAGTACACTTTTGGACAGAAAGCAATCCCTCTTTACAGATGTTGGTGAACTCTGGGTCAGAGACTTTATCTGGTCGAGAAGCTGTAGAAGTCAATTCCTTCCTCAGATAACTGTAGACCCTGGGTCAGGAACTTTATCCAGCCCAGAAGTTGTAAAAAGTCAGTCTCTTCTCATGGATGTTTATAAATTCTGGTCCCAGGTTTCTGCCAGTCTTCCTGAGTCCTGGAACTGCTGGGGGGTTTTCTTTCAGTCACATCTTACAGAAGGTACTGCAAGAGTCCATGTGAGTGTCCAGTGGGAGTGGGTCCAGGTTCATTTTCTGAGCTGTCCATCCTTGGATGAGTGGACTGACTTGACTGTTAGATGGCATGCCCCCAGCCAGTATTGACTTATTATTTGTTTGTTTGTTTATTGATACAGGGGCTTGCTCTGTAGCCCCGGCTGGCCTGAACTCACTATATAGACCAGGCTAACCTTGAACTCCCAGAAATCTACCTGCCTCTGCTCCCCGGTGCTGGGATCTCAGGCCCGCACCCCCGTGCCTGGCTTTTACTCACTTTTTATTGTGGACCTGTTTCTGAGAAGCTGGGGATGTGAGCCCCACTGTCCAGGGAAGAAATAGACCAGGCACCTGTATAATCATCCTGTTCTACCAACCTTGCCCTTCCTAACCTTGGGCACATGTCCTCCTGACTTTAGTTGACCTTGACCCACAGCAGGCTCATGATCGGTCCCCTGGATCCCTGAAGGGAAATAGAGAAGCGGAGGCACTGTCTCGGCCAGGGCCCAATGCTGGGCTCCACTGTGGCATCCACACTGGGGCATCAGCTGCTTTTGCCGTTGCCAGTTGCAGGCCCAGCCAGCACCTGTAGCACCGCCAGCAGAGGCCGCCCAGCTCTGGACCACTGCCTGACTCTTGCCTCAGTTGGCATTGTCTCAAAGGGAGCCACGAGGCCTTCCAGGAGTTCCCTCCTTCCCAAAGCCTGGCAGGCTGGTGCTGAGGCCAGGGCTCTGGATGGTGATGTCTTCCTCTTCCCTTGGCCATCTGTTCCTGTAGTTACTGGAGTTCTTAGGGTCAAAGCCTGGGTGATCCTAACAAGCAAGGATTGATCACCTGGCCTCAATAAATCAAAGACACAAACAGGTGCTTGGGCTGGGGCTAAGTTTGTAGAGTGCTCACCTAGCATGTATGAGGCCCTAGGTTTGATCCCCAGCACCTCATAAACCATGTGTGGAGATGATCAAGGTCATCAACCACATAACAAGTGTGGGCTACATGAGACCCCAAAACAAAACATGGGAGGTGGAGTTGGTGGCACATGCCTTTAATCCAATCCCAACACTCAGGAGACAGGCAGGAAGGTCTCTGTGAGTTCAAGACTAACTTGGACTACATAGGGAGTTCCAGGCCAGCCAGGCATATATACATTTTCATTCTTTGTTGAAAAAGAAAGAAAGAGAGGTCTAATGACCCCAAAGACTGTTTTCAGAGTCTTGGAAGACTTGACATAAGATTGAGGTTTACTTTTTGTTTTTTTTTTTTTTTTTTTTTTAATTAAAAAAAAAATTTTATGTGTATGAGTGTTTTGCCTAAACATCTATAGGTATACCATATGCACACAATGTCAGTGGATGCCAGAAGGCGGCACTGGGTCCCTTGAAATTAGAGTTATGGATGATTGTTAGCTACTATATGGGTGCTGGGAACCAAACCTGGGTCCCCTGCAAGAGCAGCCAGTGCTCTTAACCACTGAGCCATCTCTCCACCCCAGGTTTAGTTTTTAAAAGTCAACTTGTTTCCTCTGTGTGTGTGTGCGTGTGTGTGTGTTCACATGGGCATGAACATCTGCATACATGCATCGGCTGACATATCAAGGTCACAGGACAAGTTTTAGGCATCAGTCCTCTCCTTCCACCATGTGGGTCTTGCAGATTGAAGACCCCCCAAAAGAATTCGGGTCCTAGGGCTTGGTGGCAAGCACGTTTTACTTGAGGTCCTGGCGAAGGAGTGGTCCTGTCCCTCACTGTCACATCTCCAGTCTCCCTACAAGGTGGTCTGGCAAGCTGTCTTCTGTGTGAAATCGTTCGAAGAGACAAGTTCCTCTTCTGGTAGCCTCCAGGGCTTCAGCCTTTTCCTTTAAACAGCATGAGATTCCTGCGGAAATTCCAATTTCTTGGTGTTCATTGTTTCAATATTCTGATAGGCATAGGTGTCTTTTTAGAATATCTTTATTTTTTCTGCCAGGACGGATATAGTGGCTCTATAGGGAATCCCAAGTTGGCTTCAAGATAGTGGCTTTCACAGTGTGAGCTTCCTCATTTGAACTTTGGGGATGAAAGTCTTGGTGGGGGCATTACACAGCCCTGAAATGTACACCCTGGGTACATTCAGCCTTGCTTCCTCCCAAGATTCTCCGGTGCTGAGTGATCTACACAGGCCCCAGCCAAACCTATATGAAATAAGAGCCCATGTCTGACCCACCCTGAAGATTGAGTCAGGGAACAGGGTAGGCCTGGAGTCGGTGTTGGAGACAAGGAGCATAGGCTGGTGGGTCCTCTCAACTGTGGGTATTTGTAAAGCCATGCTGTGAACCCCCCCCCGCTGCCACACACACACGCGCGCACACACACACACACACACACACACACTTCACAGACTAGCTGGGCCCCAGAGGCCACACAGGACCTGATGAGGATGAAATACAGCTAGCTGCCAGTTCAAGAAAAAAAAAATGGGGGAGATGGCTCAAGGGTGAAAAGAACTGGCTGGGGGAGGAGGGTGGCAGGAGGGAGGGCCAGGCATGATTCTGGTACACACCTTTAATCCCAGCATTTGGGAGGCAGAGACAGTCTGAGCTCAGTGAGATCAAGGCCAGCCTGGTCTACATAGGGAGTTCCAGGTCAGCTGGGCCTAGAGAGACCCTGTCTTAAAACAAACAAAACACTGCCTGCTTTTGCTGAGGTCCTGAGTTCAGTTTCTGGCACCCACATGGTTGCTAACAACTGTCTGTAACTCCAGTTCCAGAGGATCTGACACCCTCTCTGACCTCTGCAGACATTGCATGCATGCACATGTATAGTGCACCTACATACATGCAAACAAGGCACTTGTAAAGATAAAAATAAATTTTAAAAACTGTACTGAAAGAAAAAAAATTGCTCTCTTTCTTAGGGGTGGGGTGCCAGAGATGGAACTCAGAGCCCCCGGCATGCTGGCCAAGCGCTCTACCATTGAGCCACACCTCCAACTATTTATGTGCCTGTGTGCCTGTCAGGGAAGCTCAAGCTCATAATCCTGTGGAAAGTCAGAGGACAAAGTGCAGGGATTGGTTCTCTCTCCACTTTGTGAGTCCCAGGTGGAGCTCACAAGAATTGGGGCTCAGGATCGATTTTCCCAAAGCTGAGCGGATTGAGGAACTCTGCTCTGTCCCCCTCTGCCTTACTCCTTTCCAAAAAGTTCAGAGCTCCAGGTCCAGATTGGATAAAGTGCTGTGTGACCTCCTCCGGCAAAGAGCTTGACCTTGTGCTCTGGTTTCTTGAGATTGTGGTTGGGCTAATTCACTAAAGACTTAGCAGGAAGGAGGCCCCACAGAGCTGTCACTGGATCTCTTGAAGTTATCCTTGGACCCAAAGACATCACTTTCAGAAAACCAGACAGCTGGTGTGAGCAACATTCCAATCTCTGATTTCCACGTTTGCTCAAGCTACAGGCGGCGGCTGAGTGACCTGGAGTTTCTGCCCTCCGTGTCATCTGCAGGGGAACAGTGGGGGAGGGATAGGCTGAGAATTAACCAAGAGTCCTTCAACCGTCAAGGTCCAAGTTCAGGGCGAAGTTAGGAGGCCTCCGCGCTGAGTGGGAGTCGGTGAAGCTACTTGTCCAAGGCCAAACCCTTTGGCCGCGCTCCGGCACACCGGCCCCTAGCATGCCCCAGACTAGCCTGGAGGATGCACCGCCTACGGCGGTTGAGACTGGCCACAGGACCTGTCCATCTTCTGTTTCGCAGCCAATCATCATCGAATCATCATCGCCCTCCAGGCTACTCCCTCTGGTATAAGGCCTCAGCCCCGCCCGGCGCGCTAGCTCGCTCAGAGTCCCGCCCTTGCGATCCAATTCTCGTGCACCTACAGAACCTGCTTTCCAGGCCTAAAGGAACGCTCGAGAGAATGAGAGTTGCTTCTCCGTGTAGCCCCGCCTCCGACCGCGATTAGTCTAGGGCACTGCCCGTTTCCTGCGGGCTCCAATCATTTCGCGCCATTGCGCCCTGCCTCCTCCTCCTCCTCCTCCTCCTTCTCCCTCCCCGCCCCTCGGCCCCCCCTTCTCCCGGCCTGGCACCCTGAGGGAACCAGAACCACCTTCCCTGTAGCCCCGCCCCTTCTAACCAGCTATTAGTCCGAAGGGATGTCCGTCTGTTTCCTGCTCGCCAATTCTCGCCGTATCGCTAGCCGATTGGTTATGGTGTAGCCAATGGTGGCGCGGTCTGGGCCCCGCCCGAGGCGCGCGCTAGGGGAGCGCTAGGCGGGGCTGCGGCGGCTGAGGCGGCTGAGGCGGCGGTGGCAACGCGTCCGGGCAGGTGAGCGCGACGCGAGGGGCGCGGGGCGTCACGGGGCGACGCGGGACGGCCGGCACGGCGCTGGCAGGGCTGGGAAGAAGCTCGGCGCGGGCCGATGTTCTTGTGACAGCAGCGTCGCGAGCGCGGGAGAGGTGACAGACTGCCCCCCTGCAACACACACATACCCTGTAGTGGGTCCCCGGGGTCCCCACCACCGGGCTGTGCCCCGACCTCACACCGAGCTGTCCTGCGGGTGGCAACCTCTGGGCTGGCACCATGACCCCGCTATGACCCCATGAAGGCCTGGGTAACCCACCCCTCACCCCCAGCTGTGACCCTCGCGCCGCCGGGTCCCCGCACCGACGTTCCTCAGCCGGGCTCTGTGGCCCTCCTTCGGAACCTGGGTGGATGCTTCAGGTGCCACCCTGCTGCGGCCACCGCCTGCTTCCCACTTGCTTACCTGTGCGTCCCTCCCCGTTCCTATCACGAGCCATTGCTGCACCCAAAAAGACCACGTAACTTTTCTTCTGTAGTTAATTTTTTTCCCTTGTAGTTTTTGTTGTTGTTTGTTTGCTTTGTGGAGTTTTTTGAGACAGATTCCCACTGTGTAGCCCTGACTGGCCTGGAACTGGCTATGTAGTCTAAGCTGGCCCTAAACGCACAGAGATCTGCCCGCCTCTGCCTCCTTAGTGCTGGGATTAAAAGCATGTGCCACTATGCCTAGCTGTTCGGTAGTGTTAACAGTCTTTTTTATTTTTACATTATCATTTTATTGTATTTATTTATTGAAAAAAATTTTTTGGAGACAGGGTCTTGTTCTGTAGCCCAGACTGGCCTTGAACTGTAAATAGTGCTTGAGGGCTGTTGATATGGCTCAGCATGTAAAGAGGCTTGCTGCCAAGCCTGAAGACCTGAGTTCTTTCCCCAGGATCCTCATGGTGGAAGAACTGATTCCCAAAAGCCACCCTCTGACCTCCACACTTGTACTGGCACTGTGGCATGCTTAGGCACATGTGTGTGTATGTGCGCTAAAAGGGACGGCCCCTGGGTGGCTGCACACACACGCACACTCACACAAACAATAAATGTAATTAAAGAAAAAAAATTTAAACCGTAATTTCTCAGTGTGGAGAATCAGAAACAGGCAGGATTCTGGGTGCTAAGTCCTTTGTTCTTTTTATAAAAAAGTATTTTATTTATTAATTTTATTTCACATATATGAGTGTGAAGTGTGTATGTGTGTAAGTGCACTCGTGTTGTACAATGTCCACTGAGGTCAGAAGACAGCTTTGAACTCCCCTGGAATTGGAGTTATGAATGGCTGTTAGCTGCCGTGTGAATGCTGGGGATTGAATTAGGGTCCTCTGCAAGAGCAGCCAGTGCAACCACTGAGCTATCTCTCCGACCCTTAATTTAAAATTTTTAAAAGAGTGCTTGACACAGCCAGGTGTAGTGGCACACACCTGTACTCCAGCATTTGGAGGTAGGGGGATCAGGATTTCAAGGCCAATCTCAGCTGCATAGAGAGTTCCAGTCCAGCCTGGGCTACATAAGACCCTGTCTTCAAAAAATCTTCAACAAACAGTAACAGGACTTGACAGCTCTCAAGATTTCCATCAGCCAGATATCCAGAGTGATTCCTGCTTTACCAGCCAGTGAATCTAAAGCTGGGGAATGCTGCTGTAAGCTTCGCCTGTACCCCTACGATCCGACCTTCTGTGCCTCACTCTTGTTTGTTGTTGATTGCTTGTGTTCATCTCTGGAGTTGATGGAGGAGTGGTACACCCCCACTTCCAGGCGTTTCTCCTGAGTCTGAGTCGTGACTTTGAATCCGGAAAGGCTATAAAGGACAGCCCCTGGGTGGCCGCCTAAGCCTCTGGCTGTGCGGAGGCGGGCAGGAACAGGGCGGGGGGGGGGGGGGGGGGGGAGTGTTCAACATTTGGGGCGCTGCTGGTTACAGCTACACCAGAACCTCTTGGTGACCTGCTCAAGCTCCTTGACGCTGCTAAACAGAGTAAGGAAATACTTCTCAGATTCAGGAGGGCTAGTGTTTCAGCCACTTAAAGCTGCAGTACAGAATGCTGGGGCCCTGGAGCCTGGAAGAATGATTCTTCTGGAAGTTTTCGAATTCCCCTGAATTAGGTTTGCATATGTGCAGCACAGAAGGAGGACCGAGGCTTTATTGTCCAGATCAATAATAGTACCATTTCCTGTAAGGCTAGCTCAGTGCTGTCACCTCTCAAAAGTCTGTCCCTGTGCTGAGGATGATGCCAGAATGTCCCTGTGGGTCATGTCACCTTCAGCTTCTCCTGTGGAAACTGTAGGCTTTGGGACTTTACATTCAACTTCAGACAGGGTCATGGGGCACAGTCGAGTGGAAGAATATTTTCTCAGTATCTGCAAGGTCCTGGGTTTCACCCCCAGTCTTGAAATAATAATAGTAAAAACAATAGTATGTGTATGGGTACACATGCTTGTATATATGTATGTATTTAATGTGTTTTGTCATATGCACACACATGTATATACACATTTGTGTGTGTGGTATATGCACACATGTGTGCAGATACACATGTAGAAATCAAGGATGTCTGGTGTTGCTCCATCAACTGTGCCTGGCTTTTTACATGGATGCTGAACCATCTCCCATGCCTCTATATTTACATTCTTATATGCACATGTATAGCATGTATATAAAATTAAGCTTTGACAATGTTGCATATAGTCTTAAAAAAAATCAGAGGGGACTGGAGAGATGGCTCAGTGGTTAAGGGCACTGGCTGCTCTTACAGAGGACCCAGATTCGATTCTTAGCATTCACATGATGACTGTATGTATGTATACATATATATATACATATACATATATATATACATATACATATACATATACATATATATATATATATATATGTATGTATCAGAGCTCACAGCATTCATATGGCACCTAACAGCCATCTGTAACTCCAGTTCTAGAAGATCAGATGCCGTCTTCTGGCTTCCTTGTCCATTGCATGAAATGGGTGCACTTACATGCATGCAGGCAAAACACTATATATATATATACCTCAGAGCCGGGCATGATGGCACACACTCAGGAGGCAGAGGCAGGTGGATCTCTGTAAATTCATTGCCAGCCTGGTCTACATAGTAAGTCCCAGGCCAGGGCTACATAGTGAGACCCTGTTTCAAATAAAGAAAAGCCAACAGTCAGGCATGCTGGTACACACCTGCAATCCCAAGACTCACGAAGCTGAGGCTGGAACATAGTAAGTTCAAGGCCAGCCTGCAATACTTAACAAGACCCTGTGAAAACAGAGCAACAAAAAGCCTTTTATGCAGTGTATAATCCCAGTATGAGGGTGGCTGAAACAACAGTACTGTCATGAGACCAGCTTGGAATATATAGTAAGGGGCAAGTGTTGTGTCAGGTGGAGACAGCAGGATCAGGATTTCAAAGTCATCCTCAAAGTCAATTCATGACAGTCCAGGCTGCAGGAGACCCTGACAAAACAAAAGAAACCCCTCCCCCCCAAAAAACAACACCTTATTAGATAGATGGGTGTTGGGACTGGAGAGATGGCTCAGTGGTTAAGAGCACTGGTTGCTCTTGCAGAGGACCCAGGTGTGATTCCCAGCATCCACATGGCAGCTAACAACAGTCTGGAATTCTAGTTCCAGGGAATCCGACACCCTCTTCTGGCCTCTGAGGACATTGCACAATATGGGTGCCCTTACATACATACAGGCAACCCACATAAAATAAGCTGAGTGTGGTGGCACACACCTTTAGTCCCAGCACTTGGGAAGCAGAGGCAGGTGAATCTCTTTGAGATTGATAGCTGTGTGGTCTAAATGGTAAGTTTCAGGCCAGCTGGAGTTACCCGAGATTCTGTCTAAAAAAAGACCTAAGTATATATAGATGGGTGATGATTTTGTGAGATCTTGCTGACCAGAGATGCTAATTCTGCATGAGTCCTTCTGTGGTGGCTTTTGAAGCTGTTGCCTTTATATGGATGGGTTTCAAGGAGTCCAGAGTGAGTATGGGTAGGGTGGGTGCCAGCTCTGAGACCCCTCAGAGCCCCTCCTATCCATATTTAGGTGAGGCTACAGGGCTGGGTCAAAGGAACTAAATTGCCAGTGTGTTTTCTGAGCAGAAAGGTAGGAGGCCTGCTTCCTGCAGAGCCGCTGGGCTGTGATCAAGAGCAGAGGTCTGTGGTAGCTTAGCAGCAGTGGGGGCCTTTCATCTCCTCTCACAGATGTCCTGTCTGAGGAGGCAGGGCCCAAACATCAAACTTCTGATTCTCTGACACAGTGAGGTGAAGGCTCTGGAAGTCTTGGAGTCCTTCCTGTGCAAAGCACCAAGAGAAGATCCTGGCAAGAGGAAACAAAGGTGTGACCTATACAGTGCTGGGGTTGGGTGCTCACACTCCCTATAGGCCTTACACATGTAGGGCAAGTGCTCTAATTTCAGAGCAGCACCCCAGACTGACTCTTGATATTGTGGGATAAGGCACCTCATGAAAAACAGTTGGGGCACTGGGGAGATTCATCTGTCTGTAAAATGCTTGTTGTGCAAAATGAAGACCTGAGTTCAATGGTTAGAACCTTCATAAAGAAAAGCCTGGCCTGGCAATGAATACTTGTCACCCAGGGCTGGAGAGAGGAAAACGGGATATCCCTGGGGCTCAATGGCTGGCTTAGCCTAGCCTGACAAGGTAAGCTTCAGGCCAGAGAGAAACCCTGTCCTAGAAAGTAAGGTAGGCTGGACGTGGTAGTGCACACCTTTAATTCCAGCTCTTGCAAGGCAGAGGCAAACAGATTTCTATGAGTTCAAGGCCAGCTTGGTCTACGTATGGAGTTCCAGGCCAGCCAGGGGTACACAGTGAGACCTTGTCTCAAAAGCATTATCATCATTGTTATAATGTATAAAGTTACTGAGGAAGATACCTGATGTCGACCTCTGGCCTCCTTATTCACATAGATGATACATTCGAACATGGACACAGGCATACACAAAGGACAGTTGACTGCAAGAACTATTTAGCAGTTGTTCTTTATTGGTTTGTTTTGGTGCTGGAATGGAGCTCAGGATTCATGCCTGATAAGCAAGCATTTTACCTCCTAGCTACACCCGAAGCTTCATTTGTGCCTAGGAAATGCAGATGTTGAGTCCAGAATGAGATCAGCAAGTCCGATGCTGGGGAAGGTGTTTCGAGTTTCCCTCCCAGAGGTCTGAGCCTGTCAGGCTACCTCTCAGCAAGACCATCTTCTTTCCATGGTCAATCAGCGTTTGGTCCCTCATATCTATTTCTGCAGTTAGACACTAGCAGAAATTATTTAATGGATCAGAATTGTTCATTTGTTTGGGTTTTACAGGCCAATGTTTTTTAAAACTTCATTTCCTTGAAGGTTCATCAGGTAAAGGTGCTTGCCCTCAAACCTGACAACCTGAGTTCCATCCCCTTAGACCCACGTGATGCAAAGAGAGAACAGAACCAGCCCCACAAGTTCTCTGACTTCCACATACATGTCATGACACATGTGCCCCCACCTCACCCCACCAAATAAATGTGTTGTTTTTTTTAATGCATTTCTTGACAGACATGGTAATGTATTCCTATTTTTCCAGCACTTGGGAGCTCAAGCAGGAGGCTCAGGAGTTTAAGCCAGTTTTAGCTACACAGGTAGTTCAAGGCCAGCCTGAGCAGCATGAGACCCTATCACAGCCTGTCTCAAAAAAAATCAATAAATTAAAAAATGCATTTTATATATAAGTGTGTAGGCCTGTGCTTGTAATTCCAAACTCTGGAGATTGAAGCAGGGGAATTGCTGTGGGTTCAAGGCCAACTTGGGCTACATAGTGAGATACTGTCACACATAAACACACACACAGAAGGAAAAAAAACAAAGGAAAAATAGCATTTTGTTTATGACTGGGGCATAGCTCAGTGACAGAGCACTTGCCCACCATTTGTGAAGCCCTGGGTTCTGTTCTCAGCACCACATAAATAAATGCATTTTCTAATTTAATTTTAAAAATATTTTATTAATTGCTTTTCTGTCTATGAGTGTACTACTTTCATATAGGTAAGTGCACCTGTGTCGTGCAGTGCCTGAGGAGGTCAGAAGAGGTGTTAGATCCCCTGAAACTTTTAATTATGTGTATGTATCTGTGCATGTGCATGTAAGTGCAGATGCCCACAAAACCAGAGTTGTCCCATCCCCTGGAACTGGAGTTTAAGTTGATTGTGAGGTGCTGAATGTGGTTGCTGGGAATTGAACTCAGGTCCTCTATAAGAACAGCAAGTACTCTTAAACCGCTAAGCCGTCTTTCCAGCCCATTTCTTTACTTAAAAAAAAAATCTTTTGTGTGCTTTCCTGTGTCTGAGTGCCTGTGCCATACCATGGCACGTCTCTGGAAATTGGAGGACGCCTTAGGTACCAGTTCTCAACTTTAGCATTGTTTGAGATGGGGTCCCTTGTCCATTGCTGTCTCCACCTCCCATCTTGCCCTGCCTTGTGCTTTTGTGGAAAGGGCTTTATCTACCATGCCATCGCCCCAGACCCAGAGAGATGCATTTTTAGTTTTAAGCATTAAATACTTAAAAAGTACATCTTCTTGGTTTTGGTAGTGAATACCTGTAACTCCAGAGGCTGAGGCAAAAGGATGGTGCATTCCAGGCCAGTCAGAAGTACATAGTGAGACCCTGTCTCAAAAAAAGTAGAACAGTATCCCTTGTTGACCTCTTTCTGGTCACTGTGCTATTTTTAGAATATGCTTGCCAGACATCTGTTTCCTCACTGAGGCACCTTTTCTGCCACCATCTTGTGGGAGTGCTCGGGTTTCAGGGGCTTTTGTTCTGTGGAGAGGGAGGAAGAGGAGAGGAATCCCGTTAACACACCCTTTACTACAGTGCATTGTGTTATTTTCTTATTAGTTATTAATCCTTTACTGTGAACCTGGCATGGTGCCACATACCAGAAGATCCCTGTGAGGCTCAGCGTGGCCTGGGCTAAGTAACGAGACCCTGTCTCAAAAAAGAAAAAAATCTTGCTGTACCTGACTTACAAAAGAAACTTTATTATCATAGTTTATGTATGTAGAAACAAGCACAGGCTGTGTAGGGCTTGGCATCTCCAGTGTCAGACTCCCAGGATCAGGGATCTTGGCATATATCCCAGGGTGTTTCCCCTCACAAGAAGGGAAGAGGACACAGAGACACCTGCAAGGGAGAGGGCTAGCAGAGTGCCAAGCTCTGGAGTGATAGGCGCAGAACCTTCTGGGGCTTCTCCCACCCACTAGACCTGGGACAGGTTATCCCTAGAGCCCCTAGTGGGGCCGAGCCCTGCCTCCCTCCACCTGACCTTGAGCTCTAACACTCTGCAATCTCACATTGCCCAATGTGGTCATTTGCTGTAGCACCCACACAAAGTGGATAAGGCTTCCTGGTGCTGCCCATGGGAGGTGGCTGCTCCCTCACAAGTCACCCTGCTGACAGAAACACTGGGCTCAATGAGGCAAGAGAGACTACCCCTGACCCCAGCACACGGAGGATAGGCAGGAGGAACACCAGAGATTCGGTGCCAGCCTGGCCCACATGGTAAGACCCCATCTCAAACATCTCACAAGGGGCTAGAGAGATGGCTCAGCAGTTAAGAGCACTGGCTGCTCTTTTAGAGGACCTGGGTTAGGTTCCCAGCACCCAAGCAGTAGCCAACAACCATCCATAACTCTGGTCCCAGGGGTCCAGTGGCCTATTCTGGCCTCTGCAGGTATTACACATGCTTATACTTACATACATGCAGGCAAAACACTTACATAAAATAAAAATAAGCAAATCTTTTTTTTAATAGTTTTATGTGCTGAGTGCATGGCCTGCATGTAGGTAGGTGCACTCATGCCATGTAGTGCCCTCAGAGGTCAGAAGAGGACGTCAGATCCCTGGAAACTGGAGTTATGGACAATTTCTAGGTGCTATGTGGGTGCTGGGAATTGAACCCTGGTCCTTTGCAAGAGCAATCAGTGCTCTTAACCACTGAGTCATCTCTCTAGCCCCCCCTTAAAAAAATAAATCTAACAGCCAGGCATGATTCAAGAGGACCAGGAGTTCAGGGTCCTGAACTGGAGGCCAGACTGGGCTACAAGAAAAATAAACAAATATTTAAAAAAAGAGTGAACATAGTCATGAATGAAATAGTTATCTCATCTATGGAGTTCCAGAGCCCTGTTCTGATCCCCAAATCCAAACGTTTAGGCCCCTCCCCCACCCGTGTGTGTGTGTGTGTGTGTGTGTGTGTGTGTGTGTGTGTGCGTGTGTGTCTGTCTGTCTGTCTGTCTCTCACTCTCTCTCTCACAAATTTCTGGCACATAACCCAGGCTGGCCTTGAACTTGCTATTCTCCTACCTTGGTCTTCTTGTGCTGGGATCACAGGTGCCACTGTGCCTGGGCTTTCCCTTCTCCTGTGAATGTTAATTTGTTTTTGTGGTTCTGGGGATGGGAACCAGGGCCTTGTGTGTGCTAGGCAAGTGCTCTCCTATGAAGCAGTATTCCCAGCCTTCTCACTTTTTGTTTTGACCCAAGGGCTCACTCTGTAGCCCAGAATGGCCTTGACCTCTTGATCCTCCTGCTTTGCTGGGATGACAAGTGTTGCCCCACCAGGTCCAAAGACCTCAAATCATCTCTGGTTAATTTAGAGTCCATAAACAATGGAAGGGCTATGTGCACAGTCGTAACCCTATCTCAGTTAGACGCTAAGGACAAGGAAACAGAGTACGGGCTCGGTTCTGTTCAGGTGCAATGCTGCTTTCTCTCTGAACAGACTATGCAGCAGCCTGGGCAGTGAGTGTCAAGTGCGGCTCCTGAGCCACTTCTGGCAATTCTTAGAAGGAGCCCTACACAGAGACCCCTGGATTCTGCTGCTCCTGGCCTTGAGAATGCCTAGAGCGCAGTGCAGGAGGACCAGGGAGTGCTATTGCAGGCTCCAGCGCAGCATGTGGTCTCTTCGTCTTGCTGTGAAGGAAGGCATGACTCCTTGCACCCAGACCTGGGCCCATAGCTGATGGACCTTAAACATGACAGGAAACAGCTAGAAGTGATGGTGCATAGCTGACCTCCCAGCACTTGGGAGGTGGAGGTGCAAAGATCATGAGTTCAAGGTCATCTTCAGCTATATAGTAAGCTCAAGGCCAACCGGGGCTACACAAATAAATAGAACAACAACAACAACAAACTGGAAAGGAAAAGATGGTAGGAAAGTGCCAAGGAGGTGCATGGCCCATCGGGTCTCAGCCTTGAGGGGCTGTGACAGGGTCTGCCTACTTCCTTGTTAGGAAGAACATGTGCCAGCACCCGTTACTTGCCATGGAAGACAGTGACAGATAGGGAAATTGAGGTACACGGAGGTTTGGTGACATATCCCAGGACACCTGTGTTACCCCCTCCTCTCATCGCAGCAGCGTGGTCTGCTCCCGTTTGGGGAAAGAGTGACAGTGTGGTTGAGGAGCTGTGTGTGGTGGCCATGGAGAGACTGACAAGGGTGGGAAGACAGTTTCGGTGAGGCTAAAACACCTTTGTGTGGGTGTTCTGGGTCCTCGATGGACCCTGGCCTCCCAGTGACCCCCAGCCCAGGTGAATGAAGTGCACGAGACAGAGCAACAACTAATGTTGGGAGCCACAAAGCTGAGATTGCTAGGTTAGACTTGGTGGATGTGGAGGAGTTCACCTGCACAGCAGTGCACAGGGAAGCAGAACTTGGTATGTCCAGGGAATTTACTTGTTTGTCCAGCAAACAACTGTTGACTGACCAGGTGCAGAGCATCACTCTGGGCCCCATCTACTGAGAACCTGGGCTTTGGGGGTGGAGAGACAGTTACTGAAGGGCATTTGGCACAGGGGCTTGAGTGCCATGGCTTCATAGCGCACATCAAAGGACCTTGGTGGTCAGTGTGGGTGGAAAGGACAGTGACTTTTTAACTTTTATTTATTTTGTATGTGTGTGTGTTAGTATGTGTGTGCAGGTCAGAGGACAGCTTCCGTTCTCCTCTGAGGTTACAGGGGTTGAATTCTGTCAGGCTTGGCAGCAGGCATCCTTACCTATTAACCCATCATGCTGGCCTGTTCAAAAAATTTTACTTATTATTTTTATTTTATGTGTATGAGTGTATTGGGCCTGCATGTATATAAGTGTCCCTGTGTCATGTAATACCCACAGAGGTCAGAAGAGAGCATTGGATTCCCCTGGGACTGGAGTTATGGACGGTTGTTAGCCACCACGTGGGTGCGGGGATCAAACTCAGATCCTCTGCAATAACTCTCTGCTCTTAATCACTGAACCGTCCCTTCAGCCCCTACCTCTTTTTAAAGTGTTGGAGATGGACCCCATAGCTTCACACATGCAAGGCAGGCGGTCTCCCACTGACCTATGTCCCCAGTCCTCTATTTACTGCTTAATCTTTGAGACAGAGTCTTGCTAAGTTTCCAGGCTGGCCTGGAACTTGTACCTCAGCCTCCAAGTGCAGGGGTGCATCATTGGGCCTGGCTGAGCATAGGGACTGGCCAGCATGGTCTAGATGTTTCAGGATCTGAGTGCTGTGTGGAACCTGTAGAGCTCCCAGCCAAGGTGATAGTCACAGTCCATAGGACAGAGCTCCTGGCCGTCTTGGAGGCTGGCAGACATTCAGGGTGTTCAGGGGACAGCCAGTTACACCAGAGTCTGTGAACTGGAAAAGAAAACAGCTTTTATCAATGGAGACAGCATGGTAAGTGGCTTCTGATGACAGTGGTTACAAGCTCCACTGCGGGCTTGTAAACCCCAACACTGAGCAATGGCACCCACTGCACAGATACTCCCTGTGGGCTTGCAGCAGCCCCGGGCAGTAGGTGCAGGTAGTGGTGTGTGTGCATATGGACATTAGGACAGCTCCAGCATGTGCAGTGGCTGCAGCATGGTTGGTACACAGTGAACTCAGAACCACCCTATTTAGAACTAGAAACAGCACCATTCTTTCTCCAAGAGACTGTGAACTTGCTTAGTGCCAGAGGGTTCCACGCAGGAGTTGGGGCCATTGTGGGTTGCCAGAGATCTATGTATCATAGGTGATTTGGGTTTTCCTAGTTGTGATGATGAGGATGGAACCCAAGGCCGCACATGATAAGCATGTGCTCAGAAACAGCCCCACTCCGTTCTGCCCCACCCCACCCCTTTTTTTGCTGTATTGCTCCCTCAGCCCACCTTGCTTGTTTGACAGATGAAGAGCCACAGCGGAAGAGAAGATCAAGGTTTGAAACCACCCACAGCACCTGACACACAGTCGCTCCAGGGACACAGTGACTCCTGAATGTGTCTAGGAGACACTGATGTCATGGGTGCCTGTGAAGGGCATCATGGCAGGGACTCGGGCATCTTGGGTAGACTTTGGTCACTGCTAACACCCTCAGCTGCTCTCCAGATCATGCAGGCAAGTCCCCTGGCACGGCCCTCAGAAGCGGCAGTGCTGGGGCCTAGAGTTCCAACTCAGGGTCGGCTGCCCGCAGCCACTGGGCAGGACCTTGTTTTGTTAGTTTTCACTGTGGAAACTTTATTGTTTTTGTCTATTTGGTTTTTAAAGCAAAGTCTCACTATGTAACTTAGGCTGACTCGGAACTCAAGATCCTTCTACCTCAGTCTCCTGAGTGCTGGGATGACAGGAGTGTGTGTTTACCTGGATTTCTGTGTGTTTTTTATTGTGTATATTTTCAAGTGTACATGTGGATGCCAGAGGTCAACTTCAGGTGTCATTCCTTAGTAGCTGTCCACCTTGTTTTTTGAGACAAAGTCTCTCCCTGAACCTGGAGCTTGCTAATGGGCTAGGTGGGCTGACCAGCCTGCCCCAGGGACCCACTTGTCTCTGCCTCCCTCCTTGTGCTGGGGTTGTAGGTGTGTGCCACCACACCCAGCTTTTCATGAAGGTTCTGGGCACTGAACGCAGGTTCTCCACAGCAAGAACTTTATGGAGTGAGCCATCTTCCCAGCCCACTCTTTAAGTGATTTTTCTTTAATTACTACTTTTATTTCATGTATATGAATGTATTGCCTGCATGTATGTAAGTGTACCTATGTCGTGCACTGCCTGCAAAGGTCAGAAGAGGGCACTACATCCCTTGGAACTGGAGTTACAGCTGCTTGTGAGCTGTCATGTGGGTGCTGGGAATTGAACTCAGGTCTTCTTCAAGAGCAGCCAGTGCTCTTAACTGCTGAGCCATCTCTCCAGCCCCTTTAATTGGGTTTTAAAATTTTTGTTGTTGTTGTTTCTGAGACAGGGTCTTCCTGTAGCTCCAGATGGTCTGGAACTTGACCAGGCTGTCCCCAGTCTCACAGAGATCTGCCTGAGTGCTAAGATTAAAGGCATGCCCTACCACACCTGGCAGGCTTGTAAATTTTTTTGGTTTTAATTATGTGTATATGCGGTGGTCAGGGGTGGGGAGTACAGTGCTCACAGATGCCAGAGGAGGGTGTGGGATTTCCTGGAGCTGGAATTACAGGTGATTGTTAGCTGTCCAACCTGGGCGCTAGGAACTGAACTTGGGTCCTCTGCAAAAGCAGCAAGCGCTCATAACCTTTGATCCATCTCCCCCATGTTTAAGCCAAGTTTCTTTTCAAAAAAATTTAAAAGATCTATTTATTTATATTTCTGTATGTATATGTGTTTGCCTGCTTGTATGCATGTGTGTTGTATGTGTTCATGGTACCCCAGAACTGGAAGAGGATGTTGGATCCCCTGGAACTAGAGTTACAGGTGGATGAGTCACCTAATATGTGTGCTGGGAACTGAACTTGCATCCTCTGCTAGAGCAGCAAGTGCCCTTAACTGCAGAGCTGTTTCTCCAGCCCTTGTTTAAGCATTTTTGACTGAAACATAACCAAAACTTTTGATCACTCCATACTGCCACACATGGGGAAACCCCCATGGTCCACAGGCCCAGCACAGGCACACTAAAATGCAGTTTCTTTTTCTGTGTACATAAAGGGAATTTGTTTCAAATTCAATTGTTCAATTCAAGCCCCTCCCCAATATATCTCAATATGTATGTGTACATATTGCAAAATCTCCCCAAATCTAAACTTTGAACTGCTTCTGATCCCAGGTATTTCTGATATGGATACCCAGCCTGTATTCATAAATGACTGGAAATGGTGGAGTAGAGAGAGCCAGGGATGTGGCTCAGTGGTAGAGTTTACCTGTTACCCATGAAGTCCTGGGCTCAACCCTCAGTGCTGAAAAAACAGATTGGTTTTGAGCCATAGTGTAGCATGCCTGTAATCCTAGCACTTACGAGGCTAAGGCAGAGGAGGATCAAGAGTTCAAGGCCAGCCTGGGCTACATGAGACCCTGTCTCAAAACACTAGAAGCCAAACAAACAAAGAAAAAACAGGATAGAAGACACATCTGTTCCTGTAAGTGAATCTGCTCCAGAGTTGGCGCCTCACCCCATCTCACTGGCCACCACTAGAGCAAACTGGTCCCAGAGAGCAGAGTACAGATGTGACAAAATGGCCACATGACCAGGAGATACCCAGCTGACTCCATGTTAACCAGGAGCTGCAGGTCTCACCAATAGAGTCCTGTGCTGTCAGGGCCTGCACCTGGTGCCCCCCAGAGCTCACAGCGAGACAGCACATCAGACACGCCCAGCATGGGAGACACATCTAGACACAGCCAGCATCCCAAGGCTGTCCAGGTCATGATCAACAGATGGTGAGGAGATAGACGGGTGGGGGTGAGGGTGGGGGTGGGGGTGGGGGGGCAGTATGTGCCTGGTGACTGCTTAGCAATAGGAAGGAGATTGAGGAATGACTGGCAGAACCCAAACAAAGCGTGGCCCCACAACAATAGAATGGGCCAACCCCCAGACCCCACCCCACTGTCTGAGGATGCTAAAACCTGAGGATGCTCAGCAGAAGGCAAATGATATGCAGAGTCGCTGACTGTATTGAGTAAACCGTGCTCCATACACACGTCTTTTGATTTGGCCGTGTACCTGCCAGGCAAGCTTCCTACACCCTCAGCCTCAGTGTACAATTTCCATTTGCTTATCAAGTCACTGAGGGTCATTGCCCATTTGACCTAACTGGCTGATGCTGGGGAGTAGAGCCTCACCAAGGATGAGCACATTTCAGGGGCCTGGCAACCACACTGTGGGTTCAGGGACTGTCCAGCTTCTCCTGACCTAGTGCCCATTAAATCTCTAGCCAGGCTCCCACCTGCACAGCCATGTCTGTGGACAGGAGCCCCAGAGTGCCAGCTGTCCCGTCAACTTCTCTTTTCTCCCTTGCACACAAGGTCTGGTGTTGTATGCCTCATGCCAGGAGATATGTGTATCTGTGTATATACGTATATGTGTATATGTGCATGTAAAATGTTTATAAAAATATTTTGTGTGTATGAGTGTATTGACTGCATGTATGTAAATTCACCTGTGTTGTACAATGCCCATGGAGGTCAGAAAAGGGTGTCAGATCCCCTGGAACTGGAGTTACAGGTAGTTGTTAACTGCTATGTGAATGCTGGGAACCAAACCCAGATCCTCTGCAAGAGCAACCAGTGCTCTTAACCATTGAGCCACCTCTCCAGCCCCCAGTTTGGCTTTGTGTGTGTGTGTGTGTGTGTGTGTGAGAGAGAGAGAGAGAGAGAGAGAGAGAGAGAGAGAGAGAGAGAGAGAGAGAGAGAGAGAGAAGGTCTTGCTATGTAGCTCTGGCTAGCCTTGAACTTGACATCCTCCAGTATCAGCCTCCCAAGTGTGGGTGGAAAGGCGTGAGCCATCGCACCTGGCTCTATTTTGTCTGTTATTTGATGGTGCTGGCTCAGTGCACAGCCCCAGCACGCACTTCCCTGCTGGGCTCCAGCCCGAAATCTAAAGTCCCACACAAGCCAAGACGTGGCTCCCACTGACTTATTTCAGACTCTTCCCTTCTGCCAAGTTCAAGGAATAGGATAAGGGTCCTGTGGTTGGGGGTGTGAGCTGCAGTTCCTTGGGTTCCTTTTCCCCTTCTGCCAGGGTCCCACAGAAGGAAGTGGTCATCCACAGTCCCTAACCTGTTGTTCCAAAGCTGACTTCTCTCCGTGTCCGTCAAAGCTGGCAAATGCTTAGCCCACCTTGTCTTTGCTCCTGAGCTAGGACGAGGTCTCCTTGGTATGACACCGCTGATGTCTGGGGCACCGGCCCTGGTCTAAGCCTCAGAAGCCATGCCCTTCCTCTGGCTTCGAGGCACTTCAGGGGACGGGGTCTTGTTCCGGCCAGCTTGTTTGGGTATGGCTATCCATGTGCAGCTCCCGCCTTCCCCTCACTGGCTGTTCCTCTGGGTTAAGCAAAGGCTTGGTTAAGGAACACATGGTTTTCCAGGACAGTCCCTCAAGGAAAAATGGCCTTGAGCCTGGCTTTGGGGGACTGGGCTTCCTGGAGAAGGAGCTGCCTGCAGCATCTGAATTTTGTGTTAGGCTTGGCCAAGCTTCTCTGGGTTCCATCTGCAACACAGGGCAAGTGAACAATCTGTACTTCTGTAGCCAGCAGTGGGTCTCAGGTCACCCTCAGCCCAGCAGGTTGCAGCCTTCTTGCCTGTAGAAGGCTGTAGTTTTTTGTTTTGAGTGCTGGGCATGGAATCCATGACCTAGGGCATGCTACGTAAGAGCCCTACCACCCAACCACACCCCAGCCCCTCACTGGGGGACTCTAGGCAGGTGCTGTACCTCTGAGCCACACCCCCAGCCCTCCTGCCCATTTTATTTATTAATATTTATTTGTTTATTTTACTTTCCGTATGTACCTGAGTGTGTGTGTGTGCACCACATTCATTCATGTGCCAGTAGAGGTCAGAAGATCACCTGAGCTGGGTGGTTGTGACCCTCCCCGACCATGTGAATGCTGGGAACTATACTCAGGTCCTTCTGCAAATACAAGTGCTCGTAATCATTGAGCAGTCTCTCCAGTCCCCTTTGTGCTCATTTTAGAAGCAGTTGTTTCTCCTGGCTCAAGCCAGGGCCCACTTTGAAGATGACAGAGTGTCTGCAGGTGCTTCTACAACACTGCATGGTTCTATAGTTATGTGTATTGATTTATCACCTAATTTCATTTATTTTCATTTTTATTTGTTGGTGCTGGGCATGTAACCCCAGGCGTTCTGTGTGCCAGGCACCAGCCTGTCACTGAGCCATACCCCCAGCCTAGATAATTGAGGATTTTTTTCAGAAATGAGAATTAAACTGATAACCTCAAATACACTAGGCTGGTGCTCTCCTGCTGAGCTATGCCCACAGCCTTCTTTTCACTTTTTGTTTTGGGTCTCACTGTGTTACCCAGGCTGACCTTGGCTTACTGGCCTTGAACTCAGATCTACCTGCTTCAGCAGCCCCAGTTGCTAAGGTGACAGACCTGAACCACTATGTCTGGTGATTCAATCATTTTAAAATGTAAAAAACTGAGACCTCCAAGAATGACAAGTGCAGTAGGGTCTAGATTATTCTTCCATCCCTCTTCCTCCTTACACCCTTTGTCCTAGAGAAGGTGAGACCTGAGCATAAGTGGGTGAGCTGGACTTGATTTCCAGAGGAGAGCTGGGGCCATGAGGCTTCCCATGTGGCAGCTGTCACCAACGCTTTCCTAGAGAAGACAGGCGGCTGTGGAAGAAAAAGAAGCATTTTTCAGCCTGCGAGGGCTAGAAGACCCTGTCTCCATCAGACAGTCATCATTTTCTGTGTCTCAGTAGAATGAGACCTTTGCTCCAGGCTCATGCTAGAAGCTCACCTGGCCTGATGGTGGGACAGGCACACTGTGTCTCTGTATATAGGTCCCTCAAGCTCTATGCCCTAGCCATGCCAGCAAAGAGCCAGTGGTCTCTCTTTCCCACTGTGTGACTGTAGCTAGTCCCTTACCCTCTGATCTGCATGCACCTGTTCACAAAAACAAACTGACGGTCATGTACAAGTCATAGAAAAAGCATTATCAATGATTAAGCCATCAGTGGCATCATGATGCAGGTGAGATTAAGAGCATTTTCTCCCTTGTGGGGACAAGGAGCCAGGAGCAAGTAGGGAAAGGCCACTGGGGCAGACCTACGGCTTCTGGTTCTGAGCTTGGTGAGTCTGGGCATCAGAGGCAGAGCTGGCCCCGAGTGGGGCAATTGCACCCTGAGTCCTTTCATCTCACCCAACCGTTCTTACTCCTCAGGACCAAGTTTCTTGCTGTCCAGCAGGCCTGGGATGGGTAATGGTGTGCAGGAAGGCTCAGTGCACCTGCGTGACGATGCTGAAGCCGTTCTGTCTGGGTCCGTCTCCTCAAAGGCAAGTAGAACCATGGAGTGGGGGTATTCCTCTGAGTCAGTAGAGCACAGGCCCTGCTGTCCTTGCTGCTCTTCCCTGCATAGGAAGTGTTTATTTCTGTCTCTGTTTATGGTCAGGGTCACATGGCATCACTGGAAGATGCTAGCCACCTTCTGTGTCATCCACAGCTGCATTGTGCATAAACCCAGACAGCCCCAGCATTCAGCAAGAGGCCAAGGCCTCTGCCAAAGTTTCTGGCAGTGCCAGAGCACTAAGGAACCAGAGGGTGGAACAGCAGGGTTTGCTGGTCTCTGAAGTTCATGTCTGAGGCCTTCACTGCAGCTGAAGGACATTGTCTCCCAAAATCAGATTGAGCCTATCGTAGTGGGGCCCACCTGTCACCCCAGCACTCGGAAAGCTGAGAACGGAAGATCACAAGTTCCAGGTCAGCCTAGGCTACAAAGCGACATTCCATCTCAAAAAACCTAAATAAATTTAAAAAAAGCAATCAGTTCAGGCCAGTCTAATTCCCTGTTGGAAGGCAGACATCTACTGGGTAGCTTTCTTCTGAACCCAAAACACAGGATGGCCAGGCCCCACATCCCTCTCCAGGGCTTGGCAGGTGCCATTTACTGTCAGTCTCAAAGTCCACTGGGTCAGTGGCTGAGGGGGCGGCACCCTGTATCCTGACCTTTCCCCAAGTTCCAGGCGGCACCTGGGACTGCCAGTTGGACAGGAGGACTCACCAGGACCAGCTGGGGAGTCACCATCAGGGTACTGAGGCATAGAGCAGGTATGTCCCTCAGAGACCAGTGGACTCCCTGACAGAATATGAAGCCAGTCAGCCATGTGCATGCCAGAGGGGTGGTGGGACGGGTTCTGCCTCAAGGACATACCAAGGGAACAATTCCACTGAACTCCCCAGCAGCCCCTGCCAGCCATGGTCTTGTGCTGGTGGTTCTTGTGGCCAGTCCCATGGAGTAGGGGTATCAGATTATGGGAAAGTCACTTCTCTGTGACTACGAAGCTGGGCACTCACTGGACACTGTGCTTACCTGTAATCTCAGCTACTCAGGAGGCTAAGGTAGGTGGATCATGATCCTAGGCCAACCTGTATTACATAGTAAGACCCTGTCTCAAAAATACAAGGGCTAGGATGCAGCTCAGTGCTTGGAGAAATAGGCAGAGCCTTGGGTTCTATTTCAACACAGAGCAATAAAAAATGTGCAGACGGGGTAAGCTGTTCCAGAGTCACGTCTGCTTGTTTGACCCCTTCACTGCCCTAGATCGCAAGGGTCCCCTGTGACAGGACCCCAAGTGCCACCCTATACTTACACAAATGGGCAGGGCGAGGAGGGAGCCGGGGACTGCACATGGGAGTGGTGGCAAAGACCAAGGATCTAGAAGACAGCCCCTCAGAACCCTCACCTCATCAGCCAACCTGCACAAGGCCAAGCGGAGCCTCAGGCAGCACTCAGGCTACTGGGCATTGCTCAGACTGGACAGGAAAGAGAAGAAAAGCGAGCCTGGGTGTAGTGGCCCACACCGTCAGCCCAACATACAGGTGGCTGAGGCAGGAGGATGGCAAGATCAAGGCCACTCTGAGCTACAGAGCAAGGACTGGTTTCAAAGAAAGAAAGAAAAAGTGCTAGGGAACCACTGTCAGCAAAGTGTGTGCAAAGTGAGCACAAGGACCTGGGTTCAGATGCGCAGCTCCCGAAGAAAAGCCTGGCAGAGCAGAAGGTGTGTAACCCAGTGCAGGGTCGGGGGTGAAAGCAGCAGGATCGCTAGAGCTTGCCGACCAACCAGCCAAATTACTTTTAAAAAATTAATTTTTAATATTTTATTAATTTTCTTATATATTTATTATATAAATATCTTTATTTTTAATACTATATTTTTTATTTTATGTGTATGACTATTGCCTGCGTGTGTGTAAGTGCATCTGTGTCATGCGATACCTTCAGAAGTCAGAAGAGAATATCAGATCCCCTGGAACTGGAGTTATGGACAGTTGTTAGCTGCCATGTGGGTGCTGGGAACTGAACCTGGTCCTCTGCCAGAGCAGCTGGTGCTCTGAACCGCTGAGCATCTTTCCAGCCCCCCAAATAATATTTTTAAAAATAAGGTAAAGACTCTCAAGGAAATAAAGCACAGAGTGATAGAGGGAGACAGGAAGTCTCCTCCGGCCACTTTAAACGTGTGCGCCTGCACTCACCACACACACACGCAGAAAAACACCTTCAGTATGTCATGTAGTAAAACTTACCCATGTTAGTATACAGTTCAGTGGCAAACATAAAAACTCCTAGGTACTTTCTACTATTTGAAAGCTTTGTTGTCAGCTTGCTCATAATTTCCCCATCCTACAACCTGGCAGAGCTGATCTGATTTCTGTCCTATTGGTGTTTACTGCTTTGAGAAATTCATATAAATAGGGAGACAGGGGTAGAGGAAGACCCCTACCTCTGACCTCTGGCTGCACATACACACACACGTATGCAGATGTGTGCACACACTAAAAGCTGTCGGTGTCTTCCTGGGTCCTGGTCCTCCTGCTAGGCAGCCCCTCCCACCTTCATGAGACCTTGACCACTTTGCTTTCTGTGACCTTGACCTCCTGCTCTGTTGCAGAGAGACCACAGGCAAGTGCTCAGCTCCTTAGTGTCTGGGGCCGTGGCGGGTGCATTGGCCAAAACAGCAGTAGCCCCCTTGGATCGAACCAAGATCATCTTTCAAGGTAAAAGTTTATGCACCTGTCATGCCTGTCTTTACAGTGTGGAGACTGCCAGACAGTCACCTCTCCTTCCTCTCCACCATCTCTGAACTTATGCTTAGTCTTACACTATCATCCAGGCTGGCCTCAGATTCACTATATAGCCCAGGTTGGCCTTGAACTTGCAGTGATCTGCCTGCCTCAGCTTCCTGGGTCCTGGGATGGTATGTGTTTGCTACCATACTTAGGTCCCATGTCCTTTATGAGGACATGAGTCCTGCTCCACAGCCATGGTCCTGCACAGCCTAGCCTCAAATCTGTACCTACACAGATTATGTTTACAAATGTGGTCCAAGGCTAAGGACATGGATGCGACTTTTGAGGGATATAGTCAGCCCAGAGCAGAACCTGTCTTCTTCCCTCTGTGCTGAACAGTGGTGGGGTCATGCCTGAATAGCCTCAGCCCTCCCGCCAGTGGTCAGGGTCATTGGCTCCCTAGCTGTTTGGGGGCTGTGTACTTGAGTACTTCCCCTACTGCCTGTGTTTCATGTGCTATGAAGTGGGGCCATTGATGCCAGCTACGGAGAATGGAGGGTGCTTGCCGCCTGAGCACAGGGGCCGCACCAGACCTTGGGATCTTTACCACAAGTCTTTGTAACCTGCATAGCTCCAGCCCCTCAGGTGACCAAAGTCATCATGGAGTGGGGGTCCAGCTAGACATCTGGGGCTTGGAAAGGTCACTAGTGCCCTGTGCTGGGCTGGGGGCACTGAGAAGAGACCACAGACCCAGACACCCCTCCCGCCCCCAGCCTTGGTCTGACCAGGCCTGGGCTGCTGGCAGAGTACCCTTTGCCAGCAGCAGGGGTGTGAACTGGAGTCGCTCCCAGGGTGTTCATCCCCCAGACTTAGCCACACACTCGGCCCCAGCCTCTCGCTGTCCTGGTTGTTGGCTCTACTTCCCTTCCTGAGAATAAATCCCACAAAGAGTGGGGAGCAGGATGCAGGCAGGACATCCCCAGACACTGCTGCCCCTCCCCACACACAGCCTAGACCCCAGACTCCCAGACTATGGTTCCCACCCCCTTTCTCATAGTCTCTTGTGCTTTTGTTTCTTCCAGTGTCTTCAAAAAGATTTTCTGCCAAGGTGAGCTGGGCCTCGGACTCCTGCGCCTGACACCACTTAGGGGACTGGCAGGACTGGGTGGAGTGGGTGATTCCCAAGGTGCCCTGTGGTCCCCCTGCCACCATCCCAGGCAAGTTTCTGGGTGCCAGCACAGGCCCCAGGCACAGTGGGAGCTGCTTCCCTCCCATCCTAGCATTCATGTGCTGGGGCCTGGTGCACTGAACCCCATCTTCCTGTGTGACTTGACCGTAGGTACAAATCTTTGTCGTTGTTTTGGTTTTGTAGACAGGCTCTGGAAAGCTGCAGTGCCCCCCCAACAGCAACAAGCATCCCTTGTATGCCGGGCTCCCAGCTAGCCTTGCAGTCTAGCTTCCTGCCAATCACCAGGGTCGAGCATTTCAGAGGGGTCAAGAGCAGGAAACCCGGGGGTCACAGTTCAGGCCGCCCATCCAACCTCTACGTTGAGGGCGCAGTCCTACAAGTGGCTGCTCCGGGAGCGGGTGGTGGCAGAGCGGTGCTGACTCCGGTCTCCCACAGGAGGCCCTCCGGCTCCTCTACTTCACCTACCTCAATGAGGGCTTCTTCAGCCTCTGGCGCGGAAACTCAGCCACCATGGTGCGCGTTATTCCCTACGCAGCCATCCAGTTTAGCGCGCACGAGGAATACAAGCGCATCCTGGGCCACTACTACGGCTTTCGCGGAGAGTGAGGCCTTCCCCTGGCCCCGCCCCGCCCCCAGCCTTGCCGCCGGGCTTTCCAAACCTAGGCCCGCTCCACCTCCCTCACTGGGCTGTGCCCCTGCCAGGACTTCCCTTCTTACCCTGCCCTTAGTCCTCGACTTGTCCTGACAGGTCCCACCTCCTTATCAGGATCCCGGCCTCCCACAGGGGCTCCCTACCCTCTTAGTAACCCCGCCCCTCTGCCTGGTCAAGCCCTCCATCTTCCTTACCTTGGCCTCACCACTAGCTCCTCTCCCTGCCCTTCTCACCAGGCTCTGCCCTCCCATAGGGACCCCACACCTCACCCCACGTTCCTCATGTGGCTCCACCCGATCCTCTTACACCTACCTCTCCCTGGGCCTCTTCCTTTGTCATCCCTCCACCCAGACCTGATTCCCAAGGGTTCAGGGCATTGGGTGGCCTCGGCTTTAGGGAAGGCACGCAGTCTTTTATTCCTGCGTACAGGGAGGGGGAGAGGAGACTGCTGGCATCAGCCCAAACTGAGCCATGTGGGGCCCATGTGGTCCTGGTCTTCCTTGGTATCCCGCAGGCTGAGATATGGGGCTGGGGCTCCAGTATCCACAGCCCCTCCTTCTCTCCCCTGCCTACAGAGCCCTGCCCCCGTGGCCCCGCCTCCTGGCTGGTGCGCTGGCAGGAACCACAGCTGCATCCCTCACCTACCCCCTGGACCTGGTCAGAGCCAGGATGGCTGTGACGCCCAAGGAGATGTGAGTCCGCGCTGTGCTGGTGTCCGCGCAGCAGGCATGGAGGGCTCCCCGGGATTCCTTCTCTGTGTGAGATTTTCTCTAGGTGCCCAGAAAGCTCATTTACTCTCCTGGCTCCTAAAAGCACATAAAACAGGAACTGAGCGTGATGGCTCAGCTAGTAGAACAAGCCTGAGGTCCTGAGTTCTATCTTTTAAGACCCTCATGACAGAAAGAGAACTGGCAACTGCAAGTTATCCTCTGAACTCAAAGAAGTAAGGTGCCAAGTGCACCCTGCAGTAAATAAATGTAAAAGGTTTAAGTATGTAAGAAACTGAACACAGTAGGTCATGCCGTTTACCCCAGCACTCAGGAGGATCAGGAGTTCCAGGCAAGCCTGGTCTACATATCAAGTTCCAGGTCAGCTGGACTACAGGGAGATCCTGTTTCAAAAAAACAAAATAAAATAAAATAGCTGAGTGTGATTGTGCACACCTTTAATCCCAGCACTGGGAAGGTAGGGGAAGGCAGATTCCTGTGAGACTGAGGCCAACTAGGGACACAGGGAGAACCTGCTTCAAGAAAACAGTATGAACAGCTAGGCGTGGTGGCACATGCCTATTTTATCCCAGCACTGTAGAGGCAGAGGCAGGTGGATCTCTGAGATTAAGGCCATCCTGGTCTACATAGCAAGCTTCAAGCCAGCTGGGGCTAAAGAGAGACCCTGTTTAAATAAGTAGTAAGTAAATAACACAAACACGTACGTAAGGGCAACATGGGGTGGGGCTCGGGAGCGCTTGCCTGGTAGGTATGAAAGGCCCTGCAAGCCGTTCTAGTAACTGGAACTCGGGAGTGCAGTGAGGTTAGGGGATCCTGGAGTCCGCTCACACCGCAGCCGGCAGGAGCCTGTGAGTGAGGCTCCTCCAGAGGCGCTGAGCCCCACGTGGTCCTGGCAGGTACAGCAACATCTTTCACGTCTTCATCCGCATTTCCCGAGAGGAGGGACTGAAGACCCTCTACTTCGGGTTCACGCCCACCGTGCTGGGGGTCATTCCTTACGCCGGGCTCAGCTTCTTCACCTACGAGACACTCAAGAGCCTGCACCGAGGTAAGGAGAGCCAGAGAGAAGCGAGGGGCTTTAAGGAGCCACCCCTGTGGACCCACCCAGGTCCCTCTGTGGAACAGGTTGGGGCCCAAGAGTCCAAGTCAGAAGACACCACATGTCCAGTGGAACCCAGGAGCTTGGATTTGTAACCATTAGTTCTTCCAATAACTTAATTGTTTTAAGAAATTTTAACATTTTTAATTTATTTTTATGTGTATGAGTGTTTTACTTGCATGTATGTAAGTGCATGCAGTGATCTTAGAGGCCAGAAGAGGGCATCAGATCCCCTAAAACTGAAGTTAAAAATGCTATTAACCACCGAGTGGGTGCTCTGCAAGACTGCCCGTGCTCTTAACCGTCTTTCTAGCCCCCTGACTTTTTTGTTGTTGTTGTTTGTGTTTGTGTGTGTGTGTGCTTGTGTGAGTTTATGTGCACCAGGTGCATTCAATGCCTCAGAGGCCAAAAGAGGACTCAGATCCTCTGGAACTAGAGGTAAGGATGGTTGTTAGCTGACATGTGGGGTGCTGGGAAATGAACCTGGGTCATGTCCAAGAGCAGGCAGTGCTCTCTAACCACTGAGTCATCTCTCCAGCCAGTAACTTAATCTCTATTCTGTTATTTAGAAACAGGTCTTACTGTAGCCCAGGCTGTCTTTGAACTGGTGGCTCCTGCCTTGGCCTTCCTCATGTTGGGCTTATAGCTGTGCTGGCCGCACCATCCTTCCTGTTACAAGTGAATACTTTACAGAGTGTTGGTGGCACTTGTGTCTGCACAGGCTCAGAGCTTGGAGTTTCCAGTCCCTCTAGGCATGAAGCAGAGCACGGGCAGCTGGTGCTCAGAGCTGCACCTTCTAGAGCAGGGGTAGTGTACTACTTTATTTACCCCAGGTGTCTTTTAATATACCTTTTAGTCCAGGTCCCATGTAACCCAGACTGGCCTCAAGTTCGCTATGTAGCAGAGAATGATCTTAAATGTTTCACACTCCACCTGCATGCTAAGCAGACACCCAGCCACCCCAACCACCCCAGCCACCCCAACCACTCCAGCCACCCCAGCCACCCCAACCACTCCAGCCACCCCAACCACTCCAGCCACCCCAGCCACCCCAACCACTCCAACCACCCCAGTCACCCCAGCCACCCCAGTCACCCCAGCCACCCCAACCAACTCAGCCACCCCAACCATCTCAGCCACCCCAACCACCCCAACCATCTCAGCCACCCCAACCACCCCAGCCACCTCAGCCACCCCAGTCACCTCAGCCACCCCAGCCACCCCAGCCATCCCAGCCATCCCAGCCATCCCAACCATCTCAGCCACCCCAGTCACCTCAGGTATTTCTTATCAAACAAAACATTTCAGGTAAAGATGAAGCCTCTCATCCTGCCTCTCCCTCCTGGAGCCTCTTACTGAGCTGAGTGGCATCCCTATAGACAGCTTCAGAAGAACTAAGCAGGAAAGTGGCTGCAGATTCAAGACCAGCCTGGGCTACTTAGCGAGATCTTGTATTTAAAAAATAATAATAATAACTGTTAGCTGGGCATGGTGGTACATACCTGCCTTTAATGCTATCACTTGGGAAGCAGAGGCAGGGGGATCTCTGTGAGTTCAAAGCCAGCCTGGTCTACATAGTAAGTTCTAGGCCAGCTGGGGCTACAGGGAGACCCTGTCTCAAAAAGGCAGAACAAACAAACAAGCAACTGTTGGGCTGGAGAGGACCCAGGCCCAGGTTCCTATCCCAGCACTCACACTGAGTGGCTTATAACTGCCTATAGCTTCAGGTCTGGGGAACCTGACACCTCTTCTGGCCTGCCCTGGCACTAGGCATGCATCACACACACACATGCAGGCAAGACACTCATACACATAAAATGAATAAATTTTTTTTAAAAAGAAAATTGCTCTGGATTGACAGAATCCTTTAAGGTCTGTGGGGACTGTTGCTTGGCACCTTGAAGACTCAATCCATGATGCCAGAGTCTCTTCCATGCAGTGGCTGTGCCTGCATGGTGGCTGCCAGGTGCCAGGAAGATGCTGTGGCAGTTGTCACACTGTGTTCAGCAGGAAACAATGACAAGGAAGTCTGCAGGGCCGCATAGGCAAGGGCTTTTTAAACAAGGGATATCTAGCTTGGCATGGTATCTCACGCCTGTCATCCCAGCTCTCGGGATCTGGCAGGAGGATGTCCATGTGGTCAAGGCCAGCCTGGGCTATAGAATGAGAGTCTGAACAAACAAACAAACAAACAAACAAACTTACCAACCAACTGGCCCATAGGAAGCCAGAGGCTGGTTGAGCCGCAGCTGCTCTGTCAGCACTAGTCACCCCGGCCACATGGCTGCACACAACAGTAAGCTTTGCTTTTCTTCCTAACCTTGAGTGGCACCCCAAGCCTCTACGGGTGTGACTGGGATGCACCCTTACACACAAGGAGAGCTGCACGCACCCCATGGGTAGAGGAACCGCAACCTTAAGGATGGGAGCCATACCCATGCATGGGAGGGACTTCTATCGTATAGCCTGAGTTTCTCAAGACTCACTGTTACAGAGCAGCCTGTCAGGCTAGGGTGTGGCTTAGTGCAGAGCTCTGACTGACACGCACGAACCCATAAGCTCCACTCCCACCTCTGAAACCACGGCGGGTGACCAGGAAGTAGAGCCTCCTGCACTCATGTGGCACTAACGTGCCTTCTGCCCTACAGAGTACAGCGGTCGCCCACAGCCTTACCCCTTTGAACGCATGATCTTCGGGGCCTGCGCTGGCCTTATTGGGCAGTCGGCCTCCTACCCTCTGGATGTGGTACGGAGGCGCATGCAGACAGCTGGCGTTACAGGCCACCAGCACGGCTCCATCCTGAGCACGCTGCGCTCCATCGTGGAAGAGGAGGGCGCGGTGCGGGGCCTCTACAAGGGCCTGAGCATGAACTGGCTGAAGGGCCCTATTGCTGTGGGTATCAGCTTTACCACCTTCGACCTCATGCAGATCCTTTTGCGCCGGCTACAGAGCTAGACCCAGAAGATGTGAAGAGTGAGCTGGCGGATTGAGGGCATGTGGCTCTGTGCTGGTAGCCCTGGTGACACCTTGAGGACGGGCAGATGGGTAGGACCTGGCGTGGAGCTGCAGGGCCCAGAGCAAAGTACTGGCCCTCAAGATGTGGTGTTGGGATGACGGACCCCAACTGTGCCCTCCCTTCAGCTCCTCGCCAGTGTCTGCTGTGCATCCAGGGGTGCCACTTAGAAGGCCCGTAAGGAGTCAGCTTCACCTCCTGGCCCTGTGTCCTTTGACTTGCTGCTGATTCTAGTGCCCAGTGGGCCTGGAGCCTGCCCCTTCCGGCTGTGACTGTGTACCTGGCCTGCAGAAGCAACCAGCCCTTTCTGGAAGACACGCCCTGCCCAGGAGTGTAGCAGCTCACTCAGTGGTGGCTGTACTGTCTGTCAGCCGCCCACCCCTTGTGCCTGCCTCCTCCTGCTTTCCCACCCTTTCCCAGGGGACAGACAGCTGCTGTAGCCCGCAGCTTCCAGAGCATTATGCCCATCGAGCTCCCAAGGGCTGCACCTGGTTTTTGCCACTACCTGGCTTGTAACCTTCCCAAGAGGCCCCACTGCCACCACACAGCAGTTTCCATTGAAAATGCCCATGTGTCCTCACCAGAGGCCCAGGCTCTCACACCGAAGCACCCCGGTCCCAGGCTCCTGAAGCTGCCCCACCTGGACCTCTGGTGATGCCCTTCAGGTCCCTGGTCCCCAGTGAGGCTCTTGCTCAGGCAAGCCAAGTAAAGGCTCTGGAGGGGTGGCTGGGCCTGTACAGATGAGCAGAGGGGTCTGGCCTGGGGAATGAGGAAAGGCTGGAGCATCTGGGGACCCTCCAGCCAACTGGTTTAAGGAGAAGTCCCCCCGGTAACCTTTCTGAATGATGTCTAGTGTTCGTGATTCAGGCTTTTTGAGACAGTCTCACCTGAAGTCCTGACTGGCCTGATATTCGGTATATATAGCCTGAGCTAGCCTCCAATTCACAGGACTCCCAGCTTCTTGATTCTGGTTTTCAACTTGTCAGGCACCCGGTGTATTCATACCAAGCTCCTGCCCTGTGTGACCTGGTTCCCACAGCTGGCTGGGCAGCCACCTAATGGGGAACCTGAATGGGTGGCTTGTGCCCCATGCGTTTCCAATCATGACTCCGTTCCCCACTCCCGTGCTCTGTCTCTGGCCTTGTGCCTGTGATTCCCAGATCCTTTCCGCCTTCCTTGCGTGTGACGGGCCATCCCCATTGCGTCCCAGGCACCTGGCAGCCTGTGGTGCCTTCAAGGGATCGCCCTCTCGTATGAGTGCTGCCCCCACACTGGGCAGGACAGGCTGGGCACCCTACACTGGAAGGTAGGAGGGCACTGAGGTGACTGGGCCGCACCTTCCATTGGGCCATGGGCTGGGCATGAGAGGTGAGGGCGTCTCAGGCCCCTTATCCTCTTGGTCCCCCTGCCATGCCTCTTGGGTGACTCTGGCGTGGGTGGGCTCTTGGGCTCTGTGACTGCCTTCTTCACAGTTACTGTCCTGGTCTGGAGTTCTATTTTGATGCCACAAAGACACTTTGTTTATATATAATGTTTATATATTTTAAAGATTTGTGCCAAGAGAGTATATTTAATAAAAATTTAAATGATGTCTACTTCTTGATTCTCAGGCTTCTCCCCTCCACTATGAACTCCCAGACAATGCTAAAGCTATTTGACACCAGGGCTCATGTTGCTGGACTCAAATTCACAATCCACCTGCCTCAGCGTCCAGAGCATTAGGGTCTCAGGTGCGCGCCACCACGCCTGGCTGACTTCCTCTCTTTTTCAGTTGATTCTCAGATAATTTGTCATTCTAACAGGAAGTTGACTAAGCCAGCTCTTGTCCCAGAGCTAGGGTGCAATCATGATCCTAGCCATCCATAGCCTGCGAGGGTCACAGCCAACCACTCCAACTTTCTTTCCCAAATGTTTGCTACAAAAACACCCTGAAGGGCCTGAGGAGATGACTGACTTGGTAAAGGGTTTGCCACAAACACAGGAAGACCCGAGTTGGGTGCCCAGCAGCCATGTAAAAGCCAAGTGCCATACCGGGGAGGCCTGGGGGGCAGAAACAGTATCATCCCTGGAGCCTCCTGTGTCTGTCAAAAAATAAGGTGGCTTTTAGCAATGGGGAAGCCAGGAAGAACTGCCCTCCCAAGGGCCTCAGATGGTAGAGATCTCTTTGATCTCTCCCACCTTCAAGCCTCTGCATAAAATGGTTTGACGCCCTCCTTCCGCACCACATATACACACAGAAGACTGGAGTGTGTCCCCACTTGTGGCCTCCCTGCACACACCCACATGAATATGCATCTACCATGTGTACATTCTTAGCCATATGTCATATTTCAGAGATTCTTTGATCTCAGGATCTTGGGCTGAGCACTGGGAGCCAGGCTGTGAGGTGTTCTCATAGAGGGGAGGTGACTGGGTGGAAACTCTGATTTTGTCCTCACATGTACCCTAAGTGAAAAACAGTCTTCCCACCCCAGACTGGGGTTCAGTCCCTTCCTAGCCTGCACCATGGCATCCCCTAATAGTGTAAAAGGACAGTGGGCAGATTTTCTGTCTTAGTAGCTCTGGACAACGACTTTAGAATGACTTTACCTCTATTAGCCAAGAATCAACCAAAAACGAGGTGGACAGTGTAGAATCCAAGCAGAAAACTCAGGAGAGAAGCTGGTTCACCGAATCCAGCCTGACCCGATACCTGCCTCTCAGCGTGAACAACCATTGTACCTCTTTATGTAAGAGTTGAGGTTTCCATATTCTATTCTCAACTCTGCATCTTTGTGTTCACAGACATGTGCATGTGCGTGTGACACAAGCAACTAGGAATAAAATCAATGGGTCAAAGAAGATGGAGGGCTGGACTGGAGGTGTGGCTCAGCATAGAGCCCCTGCCTAGAATCCCCCAGTGAGGGGCTGGGGTGTGACTCAGGGTAGAGCCCCTGCCTAGAGTTCCCCGGTGAGGGGCTGGGGAAGTTGCTTAGCAGAAGAGAACTTTCAGTCATGCACTAGGCACCAGGCTCCCCCCACAGCACATAAGAACAAAGATTCAGGAATATATTAACCATGTACCTGATGCTGCCAATAAGTAAACGCTTCATTTACAAAATTTATACATTTTAGATATGTTGCCCAGGCTGGCCTCAAACTCATTGCATAGCTCTGGCTAACCTGCTTCTACCTCTAGAGTTATAAGGCATGTGCCCACCATGCTGGACAACCTAAGGCATGGGTTACAAGCCTGGAGGCCTCCCGTCTAGGGCAGCTCAGCCCCCAAGCAGCTCTCAGCCAAGCCTCTAGAGCAAGAACCCGCTGAGGTGTGTGTCCTACAGCCCTGCAGTCGCAGCAGGGCTGAATTCCAGCAGCACATGCTCTTGGGCACCGCCTGCGGGACATCTCCCCTCTAACCTCCCATCCGTGATCCTCACAACCCCAGCAGGGTTAATTTGGGACTCTATCCAAAGAGGCACAGAAGTACCAGATAGGCCTGACACCCACATCAATCTTCTGCACCCTTAGCAACCCATTCTTAGGTGGCACGCTGCCCCCTTTTGGTTACTGTTACCATGGCAGTTCTCTGGGAGAGGAAGGGAACTGCCCCAGGAGTGACAGCCCTGCTGCAGACCAGGCCTGAAGTTCAGGGCTGAGACCAGAACCCAACCCCTGCACAGGAGGGTCAGCACTGAAGCAGGTCACCCTGGTGGCAGTGTGATGAGTCAGCACCACAGGAAAGACCACGGGAAAATGGCCTGCACTCCACTTTTTTATTCTCAATATACACTTTGCATACACAGGTAACACATCCCACATGTATCTTATAAATTCCTATGTGCCACACACTCTGGCGGTCTCACCTCAGTCTGGAGTTGGCGGCCCCAATCACAAAGGCCTCACCATACATGACAGCACTCATGACAGCTGCGGCGCGGGGCATGAATTCCCTCCTCCCCCACCTCCCACCAGCTGAGATTCCCTCAATTTGGTGTTTCTTTTTCTTTTTTTTTTGACACATGCTCTTGTTATTAGTCCAGGCTGGCCGGCCTCCAATTCAAAATCCCTGCTTCAGCCCCCTGAGTGTGCTGGGGAAACTCGCATGGTGATTCTCCTTGCCTCCTGGTAAGAGGGATGGATCCCAGGGCTCCCTGAGCTGGGCAGTTCTCCTCCCGAGCCCCACCCCTGCTTCTCTTAGCTGCCTTAGGGCATCTTCGGCTTTCCCCTTCCTGCTCTAGTCGCCCAGGCCCTTCTCACCCACTAGGTCTCCCCTCGCTCATCCAGGGAGATCACATATGTAAAAAGAGGCCTGCCGCTTTTATTGAAAGCAAGTTCTCGTTTTCTCTCTTCTCTCTCTCTCTCTCTCTCTCGCGCGCGCGCGCGCGCCTCTAAGCACAGGAGAGCCAGGTTCACGGCGTCCACAGCCCACGCACTCAATGAAAGGGATGGCAGGGAGTCCAGGTCAGCAGGAAACACTGACGCACACAGCCCAGAGCAGGCACCTCTTGGTGGGCGGGGACCAGACTCCAGGGCCCCAGGAGTGTCAGGGCGGCTAGGATCCTGCCAGGTGCTGATGGAAATACAGGCCGAAGAGGCTGGAGAGCAGCTGGCAGGCAGCGGTCCACCAGATGATGTAGGCCAGCACGCTTCGAAGGAAGAGGGGTGCGAGCAGGCCACCCAGGGCCCCTGCGACTTGGGCTGCCGTCTGCTGGACCTCGTCCTCCCCAGAGCCTACAGGGACGGCACCAGCTGAGGATGGGGTCGACGTGAGAGCGAGTGCGGGAGGGGCCTGGCCCAGGCCCCAAGAGTAGCCGCCTTGGAGAAGAGAAGAGGGGGAAGGGAGTTAACGGTGGAGACAGGACGGGTAACCTGAAGGAGGGGCACTCCAGGGGAAGGGGTTCTCCCCACCCCTGCACCTGCTGCCCAGACCCCACCCACACGCCTCACTTCCGGTCCCGTCCCTCCCCAGCCTCGGGTCCGGAGCCCTGTCTGTGCAGCCCGCCCTTCCCGATCCCGCCCCCGCCCCGCCCTTCCCGATCCCGCCCCTCGCCCCGCTCCTTCCGCGCTCACCCAGCGTCTTGAGCAGCAGCGTGCAGTGCAGCGTGAGGATGAGCGGCGTCAGGTACTGCAGGCTCACCACCGTCACGTAGCAGTAGACCCGGACCACCTGGGGGGAGGCAGAGAGGGCTCCAGAGCGGTCTGGCCGGGTGGGGGCCCGCCGCCTCAGCCCCGGCGCCCCTCCCGTACCCGCTGCTGGATCTCGCGGGCCTGGATGCGGCCCGCCTCCCTGCGCAGCTGCTCCACGCGCGACTTGGCTAGGCACAGGTAGGCCTGCAGGTGCGGCCGGGTCACCGCCAAGCGCAGCAGACACAGTGCCACCAGCACCCAGAGGCGCAGCGAGTCGAAGGCCTCGTCCGACAGCCTGCAGCGAGGCGAGCGGGAGGGGGCACGGGTGAGCCAGGGTTTTCCCGGCTCATCCCCGGTCTCAGATACCCAGGAGCTCCGAGGGCGCGCCAGCTGCCCGCCCCCGCGTCCCCCGTATACGCACAGACCGGAGGCCGCATCCACTGTGGGTGCCTGGTGCAGGAAGTCGCGGGCCACAGGCTTGGTCCAGAGCCACAGGGTGCACAGCGGGGATAAGAAGCTGGTGTGTAGGAGCAGCCTGCAGGCGAGAGCAGCGCCTGACTTCCAGTGTCCCCCGTGTCCCCACCCCGACCCCCAGGAGGTCCGCCTAACTGCAACAGTGGCCGGTCCTCAGACAGGGTCAGCGCGTCCCGATGGGTCTGGGCCAACCGCAGGCCAGGGAAGGTGAGGAAGGCGCCCAGCATGGAACCAACCACGGCCAGCCCCACACGGACGGCCACCTTGGCCACAGGGAGTCTGGGGAGAAAAAGGTTTCAGGGACCGCACGGCTGGGGCGTCTGGTTGCTCCCCCGTAGCCCCGCCCCCAGGTCCAGTCCCAGGACTCACGCCCAGTCCCAGCCCTGCTTCTTCAGAATGGGCTCCAGGTTCTGCGTCATGCTGGCCAGGCCTGGGAAACAGGAGAAACCACATGGTATAGATTTATAGGTTCTTCAAAGCTAAGGTGGCTTACCTGCAATCTTTTAGGGTACACCTGTCTCCCCAGTTTTGGAGTTACAGACAAGAGCAGCTATGCCTGACTTTTTTTTTCTTTCTTTTTTTTTTTTGAGACAGGGTCTTCCTGTAGCCCCAGTTGGCCTGGAGCTCGCTATGTAGTCTAGGCTGGTTTGGATTATCTGCCTACCTCTGCCTCCCAAGTGGATAAAGGCATGGCCACCACGCTGGTATGTCTGACTTTTTATATGGGTGTTAGAGATTCGAACTCCGGGTCCTTGTGCTTGCAGAGCAAGCACTCTTACCCACTGGGCCATCTCCCTAACCCCGACAATCTTTAATTTATTTTCTTCTTTATTTTACACTCCTGGAATGGAACCTGGGGCTTCACACGTGCTAGGCAGGAGCTCCATCACTGCACCAACTCTTAAGACCTGCTGCAGTCATACTACCCAGGGCTCCTTTAAAGATCTAGAAACTGGGGCTGGAGAGATGACTCAGGGATTAGAGCATTAGCTGCTCTTGCAGAGGACCCAGGAACCACATGGCAGCTAACAACCATCTGTGACTCTAATTCCAGGGAACTGAGCGTCCTCTTCTGGCCTTCAGAGGCACCTCATGCACACAGACACATGCAAACGCACAAAATTTAAATTAAAAAAAATATTTTTTAAAAATCTTGAAAAGAAGCCAGGTGTGGTGGCATACTCTTTTAATCCCAGCACTGGGGAGGCAGAGGCAAGTGGATCTTTGTGAAAGTGAGGCCAGCCTGACTTACTTAGTGAGTTCTTGTAGCTGAGGCTACAGGGAGACCCTGTCTCAAAAAGACAAAAAAAAAAAGAAAAGAAAAAAAAATCTTGAAAAGAGGGCTGTAGAGATGGCTCAGCTGTTAGGGGCACAGGCTGCTTTTGCAAAGGACCCAGGTTCAGTTTCCAGGACCCACACGGGTGGCTAACAACTGTCCATAACTCCAGTTCCAGGGAATGAAACAACTTCTGGCCTCTGTGGGCATTGTACACACAGGTGCACTTACATTCAGGCAAAAACACTTATACACATAAATTACATTTTTAAAAATTTTTGAAGAGAAGCAAAGAAATAGATCCCATCAGGAAGACACCCCCTAAGTGGGCTGGGGACATGAAACACATAATCTGAAGCAACTGGAGGATGGCCGCAGGAGAAAACCAGAGACCTAGTACAGAGAGATCTCAACTCAGGCCCCAAGATTTCCCACAAATCAAGAGCAAGATGATTTGAATTCATGGAGAGAACTACCAGGCACATTGAAGGCAGTCACAAAAGAGAGTCCACAAAAACCAGGACGCTCAGAACCTCAGTTCTCAGAAATGGACACTCATCTATGTGGGATTTGACAAAGGAAGTCAGAGCGAGGGTCACAGGGCAGGGGACATAAGTTCATGACTTGGATATGAAGGGTCCCCTCTTCAAAGGCTCCTGTACTACAAGCCAGATCCCCAGTTGCTGGCTCCAACCTATTCAGTGGACATGCATTTAGACTGTGGCACACTGGGTGTGGTAGGAACGGGAATCTGTGAGGTCTGTCCAGAGGAAGCAGGGGCTGGGCATGGCTTTCTGTGAATGTGAGACCGCAGGTTTCCCCAATTCCTAGCCTACATCCACTGGAATTTTACACCTCATACCTGTCTGTCATCCCACTTTAAATACTGGGGATGCTGGGAAGGGAACAGACTGGGGTGGACACAAAGACCCCCATGGGAAGACACAGCCAGCTGTGAGAGGTAGCACATGCCTGTGAACCCAGTGTGTGGAGTCTGAGGCTAGAGGTCACTACTTCAAGGCCAGGCTGGGCTATATAGTGAAACTGTCTAAAAAAATATATCTATATGTCTATTTTGTATGTAGTAGAAGGACTGGAGATGGCTCTGGGTAACAGCACTTTCTGTGAAAACATGAGGCAGCATTTGCATTCCCAGCCTTCATGTAAAAAGCCGGCTGGCTGTGTGAGGCCTGAAACCCCAGCATTGCTGCGGGCAGAGACAGAGAGTGCTGGGGCTCACTGGCCACCAGCCCAGCTCCAGGTTCACCCAGAGACCCTGTCTCCAGAGAATACAAAGAGTGGTAGAGAGGAACACCTGACGCCGTCCTCTGCCCTCCACATGGGCTCATCACTGCCAGTGCGTATACACGCCACACAAACACACACACACACACACACCCCTAAGGCTGCATCTCAGTATCTCCGTACCAAACATGCTCCCAGCCCCGAGTTCCAGGCTTGGGGGGACCCAGGCTGGAGCCCATCCTACCTGGCTCCAGGCCCAGCTCCAGGGTGTCCTCCCGAACCACCTGCACCAACATGGCCAGAAGGAGAAAGACGAACGCGAAGGCGAGGCACACGGAGCGCTCACCACCCTCCTCAGTGCTAAAGTACATCTGGGTCACCATCAGAAACACCTTGCTTGGGGCTGAAGTTAAGGAGATCAGGGAAAAAGGTGGACCCTCCCTGGACCCCCAATTCCAGGGCCTTGGATGGTTCAGCAGTTAAGAGCACAGGCAGCTCTCACAAAGGAGTTGGGTTCAATTCCCAGCACCCACATGGTGGCTAACAAGCATCCATAACTCCAGTTCCACGTGATCTGATGCCCTCTTCTGAACTCCGTGGACACTGCATGACATGGGTGCATTTACATACATGCAGGCAATACACGCATACACATTAAATATATATATATATGGCCTTAGGGTACCTGGAGATTGGGCTTGGGGTTTGAGATCTTGTGGTGCTTGTTCACTCGGAGGTGGCATGATGTCACCTGTGGCCAATCAGAAATCATCGTGGGAGCTAGGCAGGGATGAGGTGGAAGGAGCCTTTCAACTACCAGGAGCAATTTTTTCTTTGGGGGACAGAAATGGAGCCTGAGGTCTACCACTGGGCCGTGCCACCCTACTGAACCTTCTTACCCAAGTCTACACGCACAGGGAACCCTGCATATGGTTTTTAGTTTAGTTTTGGTTTTATTTTGTTTTGGGGGGACAGGGTCCAGCTGACCTGGAACTTGATATGTATACCAAGCTGGCCTCCATCTCAGAGAGGTTCACCTGCCTCTGTCTCTCCTGAGTGCTGGGATTAAAGATCACCAACACCAGCCCCAACGCTGCCTCCTCCTGACCACCTCCCACTCCACCCCACTACTATACATGGTTTTAGGTATCGGTGTTTAAAAACAAAAGATGACCACTGGGTCAGGAACATTGGTTAGATGCGGCCCTGGTTTGGGGCTAAACCTTGAAGTGTTCCCATGTTCTGAGCACTTGCTGGCCAGATGATAAGCTTGGGGGAACTGACCAGACCCTGAGGGCTCTGGGCTTTCTGGGACTTGGGTTCCTAGAGTCACACCTGAGCCTCTGCTCTCTGGAGAGGGGCACGTCTTTGCCAGTCTCTGACTTGGGCTGTCCTGGCATACTCCGACGCAAAGAATGTGCTAGTCTGGGGAAGAGGGTGAGGTGGCTTTCAGCAAGCTGCCCACTCTGTCACTCTGGATGCCAAAGATGAGCCCACCCTGGTGGGCCCCTGCAGGGATGCCGCCTACATCTTGGGGACACAGAGAACTGGGCTGGGTGTGGAGGGTGGCAGTGCATGTGTCAGCTTTGCACTTGGGCGGCCGGCGCAGTGGGTGACTGCATGATCATAGAGGCACCAAGGGAGGGAGACAGGGAATGCTCAGGGTCTCTTCCCCACTCCCCTGCCAGCCACACCCCGGAAGGATACAAGGAGAAGGCCACAGTGAGCAGGCACCAGAATACCGCAATGTTGAGCTCCTTGGTGGGGCCCAGCACATAGTAGTAGGCCTCGGTGAAAAGGAACACGCCGCCCGAGTACAATGCAAAGTCCACAAACCACTGGTACTCCAGGAAGAAGCGGAGGACTGCAGGGCACACTGGCTCAGACATCAACTGCACCCACCCAGGCTGAGCCCTCGCCCAACGCCCCCCTGCGGGGCTGGGGGTTACCTAGAGCATCCACAGTGGTGAGGGGACAGGTCTCCAGCTGGAAAGGTGCATCTCGGGGCACTGACAATGGCTTCTCTTCACTAAGGCCGTCGGTCCACCTGGGGCCATGGGGACAATGAAGAGAGGCCATGGAGAGACCTCTGGGCCTCTGAGAGAGCTAGCTTGGAAAAGACCTTCAGCCACGTTGAGGGGTAGGGACAGTTTGGCCACAGCTTGGAGCAAATGGCCAGAACACATGATGCTAACGGTGGCCCATCCGTGCACTGTCTAGAGCAGAACGGGGATTGAGGGGACAGGTCCATGTCCACACGGCCTGGAGCCCCAGGTAGAAATGAGGCCTGTTCCTGGGCAGGAGCCAGTCATCTAGGAGTCAAGGTGAGGGCCACTCACCGTTCCTTCCTGCCTCTGGGCCTTGGTTTCCCTGCCAGAGCCCGAAGTTCCTCCTCAGTAGGGTGCTTGTACCGGAACAGACTGTGGGTGAAGACAGCAGTTAGGAAAGCTTGAGCTGGGGCATGAAGTAAAGAACTCTAAATCTGGGCGGGTCCCTATGGGAAGGTAGTCCAGGGTAGCTAGAGGTAGCCACAGCCAGAAGAATCCTGGGGACATGGAGGGGAGGCCGTGGATCTGGGCTCAGTGGGCTGAGGAGTCTGGGAGCCTATGGGTGGGCTCTCTTGGGGCCTATACATTTTTTCTAGGGAGAGACCACTTTCACAGTATTCTCTGACAGGTCAGACTCCACAGGGAAAGAGGAGAGGGGTGGGTTCTAGGAGGGGCGGGTGGGTTCTGAGGCTGGGGGAGGGGCTGGAGGGAAGGCTCAGCCATTAAGAGCACTAACTGTTCCTGCAGAGGACAGAGTTTGGTTTCCAGCACCCGTGTTGGGTGGTTCATAACTACCTGTAACTCCAGCTCCAGAGGATCCAGCGCTTCTAACATTGTCAGAAGCACAAACCCACACATAGGCAATGCACATAATTAAAAAAAAATTTTAAGTATTTAAAAAGTATTATTATTTTATTTATTATTTTTAAGTGTATGAGTGTATTGTCTACATATATGTAAGTGCACTCATGTCGTGCAGTGCCCACAGAGGTCAGAAGAGAGTGTTGAATTTCCCTGGAACTGGAGTTATGGACAATTGTTAGTTGCCATGTGGGTGCTGAGATTCGAACCTGGGTCTCCTGTAAAAATAACCAGTGGTCTTAACCACTGAGCCATCTCTCCAGTCCATAAATGAATTTTTTCTAATTAAAAAAAAAATAATTTAAGTGTGTATGGATGAGTGTCTGAGGCAGGAGAACTGCCACAAACTCCAGGTCGGCATAGGCTACAGTGTGAGACTTTGTCTCAAAAAAATTAAACCAAGCTGGGCATTGTGGTCCATGCCTTTGAACCCAGCACTTGGGAGGCAGAGGCAGGCGGATCTCTGTGAGATGGAGGCAGGGAGGGCAGCCTGGTTTACACAGCAAGTTCCACACTAGTCGGGGCCTCAGGGAGACCTAAGTCCCCCAAAAAAACAAAACTGCAAAAAAACTCCCAGGAGGCTACTAGGTAAGGCGGGGCCTGAGGCTGCTGCAGGGGCATGGGCAGCCCCCACCCCCACCCCTCCATCCTCCTATCCCCCGCACCCCTCCCGATCCCCCCACCCTCAGCACCCCCCCAACCCCCTCCCCGGCGCCGGGGCGGGGCTTACCTGCCGTCGCAGAGCAGCCAGCGCGCAAAGGAGCAGTGTGGAGCTAGCCTGTGCATGAGTGTGGCGGTGAACAAGGTCACCACCAGCTGCGCGCCGAGGACCGCCTGGGTGAGAAGACCGGCAGCTCTAGCCAGTTTCAGCTCCTGCAAGCCCTGGCTATTTATAGAGAAGCCTGGCTGCGTGGAGGAGGGCGTCTCTCATCTCCGGCGGCATCTCGCAGATGACTGCGGAGGCTGGATCCACCTTGAGAAGCCCAGACGTCCCCACCCCACATGCCAGGCAAGGGTTCTACCCACGGGCCGGGCCACATCCTCAGCTCTCCGTTACAACCTCACTAGTGACAACTCAGTTCACACACCTCTGTCAGAAGCTGAAGTTAGTTCCCGCTTGAATCCAGTGAGCACTAATTTGCTCTCAGTAATTATCTCATTATGTATTGTGTCGGGAGAGCTGTCTACCAGTGTTATTACGTGATAATCAACTAACATGAGATAACAATTACCTTAGTATTAAAATTAATCATTAAAAATAATCCATGAGCCTGGGGGTGGTGGTACACACCTGCCAACGGGGAGGCTGCAACAGGAGGATTAACATGAGTCTAAGGCCAGCCTGAGCTACACAATAACAATAACTGACTTGGGCCTAGGTGTGTAGCTCAGTAGTAGAATGAGGCCTTAGCCTTGGGGTCAATTCCAAGCACCAAAAAAATAAGTGAAAATTAAAGGGCTGGGGGTGTGACTCAGTTGGTAGAACGATTGCCTAGCATGTACGAAGCCCTAAGTTCTGTCCCCAACACCACATAAACCAGGTGTGATGGCACACATGCCATCCTAGCACCTAGGAGTGCCGAGGCAGGAGGATCAGAAGTCATAGTGAGTTCCAAGCCTGACTGGGCTACATGAGGTTGTCTCTGAGATAGGTAGGTAGATAGATGAATGGACACATAGATAGATATAGATCAGACTAAAAAGGCACTGTCTGTAGGTCAGTAGTAGGTAAACTGAGACCAGAAATAAATTTTCTCAGTAATAAAACAATGTCAGAATTCCAAATGTACTCTTTTATGAGCAGACTGAATTTTGAGCCCCAGGACCTTGTGGTGGGTTCGACTCAGCCCCCTCAGGGCAGCAGGCTGCCTCTCTATGGCCTCCTCCTTTCTCTGAGGGCCCCTCCCCTTCCTCCTCATATCAGAACTTTGGAGTACCTCCAGCAGCCTTTCTTTTCCATCTGAGAGCACCTCCATCCTTGCCTAAGTTTATATCCCTTTGTTTGAGACAGGTTTAATGTAGCCCAGGATGGCTTTGAACTTTTAACCCTTTTGCCTTTAGAGTGCTGGGATGACAGGCCTGTGCTACCAGGCCTGGTGGATTGTTTGGGTTTTTTGACACAGGCTCTGGCCTTGGAAACTCTCCATCACTACCAACACTGGGTGTTGAATTGAAACCACTGACTCAGGCCAGTATGACCCCAGTACAAAGGTACAGCCTCCCACCACACCACTCCTGGTGACCCTTCATGGGCAGTTCACAATGTCAGCACTCCAGCTCCATTCAGCAGCACAGTAGGGAACACCTGTCATTCATTCCGGCACTTAGAAGGCTAAAGGAGGAGGATGGCTGCAAGTTTGAGGCCAGCCTGGGCTACAGGGTGAGCTCCTCTCATAAAAATACTGCTAAAATCTGGGTCAAGTCAGCACTCCGGAGGTTGAGGCAAGAGGATCAGGAGCTTGAGATCATCCTCCTCTACTTAGGGAGTTCCAGGTTAGTTTGGGCTACATGAGATCCTGTCAGAAAAAGCATGCTGCAATCCAGGCAACCTTCAATCCATCCCCAGAGCCCTCCTGCACACCAGCCTGGAAGGACACCACACTTCCAGTAACCCACCAGTCTGCAGGCTTTGGAGGTCCCTCTCAGAGGGGCAGGCTCCTCTGGCCCCCTGCATCCCCAGTCCCTCTCTCCACCCCGGCCAGATCCAGACACATCTCCAGAACTCCCGGGGAAGGACACCTGCCACGCAGGCCCAGCTCATGCTCACCATGTCGGCGTCTGAAGCACAACTGCGCCGGCTAGAGGAGGGGAATGCCCGGGAAGTTCGACTAATCAGAGCCAGAATAGTGTGATGAGCAGCCAGGACAACCAATCGACAGGCCGAGGACCAGCAAGGGGCCATTACAAGTTGCATGCCGGAAATTGTAGTCCTTGCTGGCGGGTGAACTTTACCCCCTTCTCTCTTTTCCTCTCTCCTTTCTTCTGGTTGTTTTTTCTTTGTTTGTTTGTTTTTCCCCCGAGACAGGGTCTCACTGTACATGTAAACCCCAACTGGACTGGAACTGACTTTGAAGACCAGGCTGGCCTCCATCTCATCGACCCACCTGCCTCCTCTGGGATTAAAGGCGTGCCCACCACCCGAAGCTGTTTTGTTATTCTCCATCTACATTTATTTATTTGTGTATGGAGGTTAGAGGACAACTTGCAGGAGTCAGTTCTCTCCTTCCACCATGTGGATCTGGGATCAACACGCTTGGTGACAAGCACCTTTACCGACTAGGCTGTGTTGTAGACCCCTTTTGTTTTTGAGACACGGTTCAGGAAGACCTCAAACTTGCTCTGCAACTGAGGATGACTTTGAATTTTGGGACGACACGCATGCATCAATTCCCATACCTGGTTTATGTGGTGCTGAAATGTGGCTCAGCTGGTAGAGTGCTTGGCTAGTATGCATGAGGCATACTCACGGGTCCTCAATACCACATAAACCAGGCAGAAAAGAGAGGGGAGCGGAGCGGAGAGAGTGAAAAAGAAAAGAGCACAGGATGGTGACTCCTTCCGCCCCCATCACCCCTGCAGCCAATTTCTCCGAGGCACAGCCCTCCCACATTCCAGCACAAGTGATGGCACATCCTGTCATCCAAGCACTTGGGTTTAAGGCCAGCTTGGGCTACATGAGATCCCGTCTACCCTGTCTCAATAGGACGTTTCTAGTTCATACTTTGTGGGAGGTACATAAGACCGTAACGGCCTGCACGGGAAGGAGGGTGCAGGGAGCTGGGACTTGGGGAGAGATCAGAGGAGGGACAGGCAAGAGTGCCAAGCTGGGGGGCAAATGGAGGCCGGGGCTGACAGGTATCGGCTGCAGCGTTCCGGGTCAGAATCCAGAGAGCACCAGTCTGTCCTCCAGCACTTCCCCTCCCCCCAAATCATTTTAAGAACTGCATGAGGCAGCTCAAGACAGTAATTCTAGCCCTTAGGAAGCTGAGGCAGGAGGATCATTGTGAGTACCTGGAAGCCAGGCTGGCTACATCGAAACCTCAAGGACAGTTAAAGAAACTAAGTCGAAAGGGGGTCAGGGAAGGGAATCATGGGAAGGAGGAGGACACAGGAAGAGATGGAAGGAAACTGATCGGTAAGACGGGAAGAAGAGGGGAGGGAGGAGAGGGAAGGGGAAGGAGGGCTCAGGGGCGACAGAGCTGGAGGGAGACCACAGCCGGCTTAGCCCAGCACCCAGTGACAGGCCTTTCATATCCAGTCCAGTGTTGAATCTCGAAGCTAGCACAGTTATTTAACTTCTGGTTTTATTTTGGGTGCTGGATGGTACCTGGAGCATCATCCAGGCAAGCCTCAGGTACATGTCAGCCCTATTGATGTGTGTGTATGTGTGTGTGTGTGTGTGTGTGTGTATGGGAGGGGTGTGTAGGTGCATAGCTGTGTGTACTTGTGGGGAGGCCAGAGGTCCAATTCTGGGTACCGTTCCTCAGGGTTTTTTTGTTTTTTACATTTATTTTATTTGTATATGTGCGGGCAGGTCAAAGGACAACTTGCAGGAGTTAGTTCTCTCCTTCCGGTGTGTCCCAGGTCGAACTCAAGTCGCCAAGCCTGGCGACAAGCACTTTCACCCAACTCTGCCCTCTCTCCGGCTCCATCCACCTTGTGTTTTTGAGACTGGGTTCGTCCTGGCACGTGGAGCTCGCCTATTAGGCTAGGGTGGTCAGCGAGCCCCCCGGAGCCTGGTCTCTGTGCCTCCAACGCTGCGGTTAGAGACATGCATCATCGAGCGTGGCTTTTATGTGGCTTCTGGACACTAATCTGATCCTCAAGCTTGTGTTGCAGGTTCTTTGCCTACTGAGCCAGTTCCTCAACCCTATTTCTTGAAAACCTTCCCCTCCGCTCCCTCCGCTACCGAGGCCCTTCCGGGAGTCTGCACACGCGCTCTGAAGTCCTGCTGCCCAGCTGACCGGCCTGTGTCCCTTTCTGCCTCGCGACCCGAGCGCCCGAACCTTGCGCATGCGCAATTGGTGCGCAGTGAAACTTCGTTTTGCGGTCGCTTTTTCCGGCTGCGAGACCTTAGCGGGTTGATAGCCCGCAGCCATCCCCCTGCTTCCGACCCTGGCAGGTCCGGCTCCCGCAGCTGGAGGAGGGCGGAACCCGGAAAGGCTGGATGCACACAGACTGAGAACATCTCAGAGACCTCGCCGGAACCACCTTCCTCCCGGTGTCTCCGGGACTTAGCATCACTCGTGAGTCCACCCAAAAAGGATCGTGTGGAACCGGAGGGCTAGGCCGAGGAGCCCATACATGCAGGCAAAACACTCATACACATTAAAAAAATGAACAATTAAAAGAACTTTTAACAAACGGGCCCCTGGGGCATGCAGGAAGGCTCAGTTGTTAAAAGAGCCTGCAGATCCCGGAAACTCTCTCTCTCAAGGAGAGAACTGACTCTGGCAGGCAAGTGGTCCTCAGACCTCACACGTCGTGCCATGCGCCCCCACTAAAATACATGTATAAAAGATGTAAAAACAACTTTTAAAATCTCCTGGAACTGAAGTTATGGCAGTTGTTAGGCTATCATGTGGGTGCTGGGAACCAAATCCAGGTCCTCTGCAAGTCAGCCATTGCTCTTCACCTCCTAACTGTGAGACATTATTTTAGCCCCTCGTTTAAAAAATGTTTTTTTTTACTATTTTTATTTTACGTGTATGAGTGTATTACCTTACCTGCACGTGTGTAAGTGCACCCGTGTCGTGCAATGCCCTCTGAGGTGAGAAGGCATCAGATACCTCTGGAACGGGAGTTATAGACAGTTGTTAGCTGTCATGTGGGTATTGAGAATCAAACCCACGTTTTTTGTAAGAGCAGCCAGTGCTTTTAACCACTGAGCCATCTCTCCAGCACCTCTAGCCCCCCATTAAAAAATTGTGTACAAGTATGCTGTATGTAAGTGTGAGTGCAGTGTGCCCACCAGCATCTGCTTGCCTTTCCTGTACTGAGGCCCTAAGAGGAGCCTGGGTGGCTTCCTCTTCCCTCTCCCCATCCCTTTAAGGTAGGATCTTCCCTGAACCCAGAACTCGAGTTTTCTAGCCAACAAGCTCCAGCCATCCTCTTGCCCCCCCCCAAAATCTGGGGCTATCTGTGGGGGACACCCAGTTTATTAGTCAGTGCAGTGATCTGAACTCCAGGACCATGATTTTGTACCAAGCTCTCCTAACCCTCAGTCATCTCTGCACAGGCTACATTTGGAGGCAGAAGTAGGCAGCACCAGAGCCCAGGCTTGCCAACTCAAAGTACTTTTTTCTTCCTTTTAATTGCTTTTAACATACTTTGTGCATGTGTGTAGGCATGTAGGCGTGTGCAGGGTGCAGAAGCCAGAGAAGTGTGTCTGGAATCCTGTCCTACAGGGTCTGTCATTGAACCTGGAGTCGGGCGGTGGTAAGCCCCTCTCCCCTCCTGTCCCCTCCTCTTCTCCACAGCACTAGGGTTGCAAGAAGGCCTGGCTCTCTACATGGGTGCTGGGTATTTGAACTCAGGTCCTCCAGCTTGCACAGGAAGTGCTCTTACCCCTCTCCATTTATTTGTTTTGTGAGGGTGTGTGTACAAAAATGGGAGGTCAGAAGACAGTTACAGTTCTCCATTCCCTCCCCCGACTATGTGGGTCCTGGGGTCGGAGTCAGGCTGCGGGTTTGGATGCCTTTCCCCGCCGAAGCATCTCACCCCCTTCTTCCTTTTCTGGTTTTGTTCGTTTGTTTCTTTTTTGAGACATGGTTTACCTGCAGTCCTTGCTGCCCTAGAACTCGCTATGTAGACCAGGTTGGCCTGCCTCTGCCTCTGAGAGCTGGGATTAAAGGCACCACGACGAGTCCCATTTCCCTTTTTGAAACATTGTCCGTCCTATCCCAGGCTAGTCCAGAACTCTGTAGTAGAGGATACCCCTGAACTCACCAACAGGTTCCCCATGCCCGTGACGGATGGCATCTGGGGCCCGTAGGCGCACCCCAGTCACCCCCCCCCCCAAGAGCAGCCTTGGCCCATCCCAAGAGTCCTACAGGATCCTGTCCACACCCTTCACCCAGCCTTCTTCCTCTCGAAGGTGCCCCTCAAAATCAAAGCAAGAGCAGTGTGCGGAGATCTGGGCGGAGGAGGCGCTGAGCCGGGACCGCACGTTGCATCTCCCAGCCGCAGGCTTTATTGATGTAGCGCACCCGGGAGAGACACGACCCCAGGGATGATGCACGTTGGGCGCCCGCGCCCTCCAGGCGGCACAGGGAACCCCAGTCTCCGGGGTCTTTCCTGGCGAGGCCAGGGTTGGGGGCCCGGGCTGCTACCGCGACCAGCCATCGGGGGGCAGGCGGCGCAGAGAGGCCGCGGGCCGCAGAGGCTCCGCCAGGGGCCGGGCGAGGAGCAGCGGGTAGGCGAAGGGCCGTGGGAAGTTGCCCGGGCCCCCGGGGCCGGGAGACAGGCGCTCGGATTTGATGCTGACCGGGGGTGGCGGAGGCGAGGCCAGACGGCTGGGGGCACCGTCCTCACACAGGCTGCGGGCACCACTGCAGGAGAGACACAGACAGAGGAGGGATAAGCCAGGAGCTAGAAGGGAGCCTGGCGGTTTGGGGGATCCTGGGGTGGGGTCTGCGCTTTGAGTGGGATCACTAGCCCCGGGTCGCCAGGGGGCGCTGACTCACCCGGGTCTGGCAGGGGCAGCCGCGTCCCTCGACGGCGGCCAGGGCGCAGGCTGCAGCGGGGCGGGTGCAGCGTCTCCCGGGCTGAACTCTGCGGGCACAGGAGCAGGGTCCTGACAACCGGCCAGCCCGCGCGGGCTCCCGGCTAGGGTGGGGGACCCCGGGGGCAGGCAAGGTGGGCCGGCAGACGTACCCGAGGGGCCAGCAGGCAGGAAGGCGAAGCTCCCCAGAGGGGGGCCCTGGGCACCGGGGCTCTGCAGGCCGCTGTACAGGCTCCTCTGGGAGGGACGAGAAGGGGGAGGTGAGGCGGCACATGCACCGCCCCCACCCTCCTCCTTTCTCCGTTCTCTCTCCTCCCTCTCTTCTCTCCCCCTCCTCTCTCCCTCCTTCTCTTTCCGCATCCTCCTATCCCTCCTCCCTCCATCCTTAGCACTCACCGAGGCGGTCAGTCCCCCTCGGGCCCCCGGCAGGTCGGGCCTCCGCCCATCGCCTGTCAGGTAGAAGGGTGGGGGCGTCTTGCCGGCCAGGTGGCTCGGGGAGAAGACAGGGTGTCCCAAGCCTGCGAGGGTGACCCAGAGGGGAACGGCTTTGTCACCCGGAGATGCCTGAGGCTCCAGGACCCTCCCCTCCCTGTCCTGGGGCCCCTCCTCTCCCTAGGACCCCGCGCTCACCGGGGGGCCCGGCTCTGGGCGCTGCAGGCCGGAAGGGGGACGCGCGGCAGTGGGCGGTCATCGGCTCCCCGAGTCCGCCAGAGTCGCAGCCGGGCGAAGCAGGGGGGACCCGATACGCTGGCTCCGGGACGGCCATCGTTTGGGCTACGGGCTGTGGGCCAAGAAGCGGGAGAATGGGGCAGAGGGACCGAGCCCCCCAGAGGACGCCGGGTTCGCTCCCAGCTCAGGCTTAGATCCACGGGCCTGCGGGGCCGAGGAACAGAGTCGACGCTGAGACGGGCCTGGGGTAGTGGACAGTCTGGAAACCCGGCCAGGAGGCCCTGCTTCCTGTCTGAGCTTTTACACATCCTTCAAAACCCGGGTCATCAAGCCCAACCTCGGCGACCCTTTCTCCACCCCAGCAGGGAGGCACGGGCCTCCACACCCCGGACGCCCTGAGAGAACCCGGGAGTTCGTTCGCTTACATAGATCCGAGGCAGGGCCGAGGCCGGGGCTCCTCGGTCTCCTCCCAGTCTCCTCAGCAGCTTCTCTCCCGGCCCCTCGGGTCCCTCGTCCGCCTCCAGCTCCGGCCCATCCAGGCCCACGCCCCTCCGCTTCAGTGTCTGTGGGGACCACAATGACGGGCTCGGCCCTCCGCCCTTAACCAGCCGTGGAACCCACGGACGGGGACCCAGCCAGCCTGCTCCGAGGGACTCGAGGTGGGCGTGGCCTGCTGCCGCGGACCCGAGCCCCCGAGCCCCCGGGAGCCCCTCGGAGTTCCCACCGAGGCAGAGGCGACCGGAGAGCCCCGGAGTCGGCCGGGTGGCAGGCGTGGGCGGGCCGGCCGGGTACCTGCAGGATGTCGGCGTTGGTGCGACTCTCGTGCGGCTCGCTGTACTCGGTGTATTTGAGCAGCACGCGGTCCATGTCGCTGCTGGCGTACTGGAAGAGGCGCTGCGCGCTGTTGAAGATGATGAGCGCGATCTCGCAGTCACACAGCACGCTCAGCTCGTAGGCCTTCTTCATCAGCCCGAACTTGCGCTTGGTGAACGTCACCTGCGGACAGGGGGTGTTAAAGGAGGGTTCCAGGAAGCCCAGACTTGGGAGTCCTCTCTCTGGGGGCATGCTCTTCTCTCCGGCTCCCACCCGTTCCACCCTGGGAACTCACCTGCCGATTCCGTTGATCTAGAATGCGTGAGATCTGAATTTTCTTCCTCCCCATGGTGCCTGGCTGGGAGAGCAGCTCTGTGAAGAGCACAGAGTGAGTGCGTGGAATCTGGTGCAGAGGGCCCAGCCTCCCTCCCACCCGCGTTTGGTCCCTCCAGGCCACTGAGGTGGGCAGGATGACCCGGAGTTAGAAGGTGGGGCTCTTCATCGCCACAGCTCCTGCTCGCACCGCCATAATCCCTAAACTCAGGAGGCTGAATGGAGGATTGTGAATGCCAGGCTAGCCTCAGCTGCATAGGGAGATGGGGGACTACCTGCACCACAAGAAGACTAGAAGGATGTGTTCAGGACCATTGCCAGTGTTGGACACAAGATCATGAGATTTTTCTTTTAATATTTATTTAAGTGTGTGCACACTGGCGTGCGTGGATTCAGAAGACAAGACAACTTGCAGAAGTCAGTTTTCTCCTCCCACCATGTGAAGCCTGTGGATCAAACACTCGCTGTCAGCCTTGGCAGCAAGGGCCTTCACTCACTAAGCCATCCTGCTGGCCCTTTTTGGTTATTATTTTTATTTTATTTTATGTGTATTAGTGTGTGCCTAGATGTATGTAAGTGCACCTGTGTCATGCAATGCTCAGAGGTCAGAAGAGGGTGTTGATCCCCTGGAACTGTAGTTATGGGCTGTTAGCTGCCATATGGACTGTTAGGAACCGAACCTGGGTCCTCTGCAAGAATAGTCAGTGCTCTTAACTGCTGCACCTTCTCACCAGCCTTCCCCGGCTTTTTTTGAGAAAGGGTCTCACTATGCAGCTCTGGCTGGCTGGGAACTGGCTTTGTAGACCAAGCTGGCCTCGATCTCAGAGACCTGGTGGCCTCTACCACCCTGCCCCCCAAGTGCTAGGGTTAAAGGCACTGCCACTACTGGCCCCTCTTTTTAAATGCAGTTAATTTAGAATAACTTCCTCACATTAAAGTGATTGGTTAAATGGCATTTAACATATTTGCATTATCATACTTGATCATTACTTTAGTCTAATTCCAGAACATTCCATGGTCACCAAAGAAGCCTCCTCCCCCACTCCCTCAGCTCCGATTCTTGTTTCTGGACATTCCCATACATGCAGAATGGGGTCTCCCTACATTCATTATGTGACAGGGATGGGGAAGTGGGTGCTCTGAGACAGGGTTTTGCTAAGTAGCCCAGGCTGGCCAAGAGTTTGAAATTTCCTATTTCAGAGTGCTGGTACATGGTGTGTGTCACCACGCCTGCCTGAGGAAAACCTTTCTAATGTGTTTTTGTTGCTGGGAATTGAGGTCAAGGCCTGGTATATAGAGTTACAGAAACCTCAGCCCTGTTTGCTTTGGGCTGGCAGACCTGAGGACACCCCAAAAGGCCAACACAGGGTCCTGAAGAAGCCCCTGATGCCCCTCAAGGTGATCTCTGGTCCTACTGGCTGAGCTTCTGGAAGTTACAGGCTTTGGCAGGTGGCTCTCTGTGAGATCCAGGCCAACCTGGTCTACACTGACAGTTCTAGGCCAGCTGTGGCTACAAGGAGACCCGTCTCAAAAAGACGAAACAAAACCAAAACCAAAACTGAAATGAAACAAAAACCAAAATCTCAAAAACAAAACAAGATAAGGTTCCTAGGCTGGGGATGAGGTGGTTCAGCTGTGATCCCTATGTTTGGGAGATTTGACAGGAGTCCAGGAGTTCTAGACTAGCCTGGGTTACATTGATGGATTGTGTTTCAAAAAAAGGGAAAGGCTAGGGAGATGCTGAGTAAAGACCTTGTTGTTCAATCATGAGAGCCTGTGTTTGACCCTCCAGCACCCACATGAAAGCTGGAATAGGCACACAAGTCGATGATCCCAACACTGGAGAGGTAGGAATAGGCAGACCCAGGGCTCCATAGTCAGCCAGTCTAGCCAGATCAGCTCCATGTTCAGTGAGAGATGCTGTCTCAAGATAATAAAGCTGGGTCTAGAGAGATGACACGGTGGGCAAGGGTGCTTGCTACACAAGCATTAGGACCCGAGTTCAAGTCCTATTACTCACATAAAAAGCACGACAGGGAATAGGTGGGGGGGGGACAGCTCACTGGAGCTCAGCTCCACATTCAGTGAAAGACCTTGTCTCAAGGGAACAAGGTGGAGAGTGATGGAACAGGACACCTGACATCTTCCAGCCTCTGTACATGCGCATGCACATACGGTAGAATAGTGAGAAGAAACAGAGGGCTCGAGACCACTGATGGTCCCAGGGCTCTACATCCTGCAGCCAAGTCTGGGTTGAGACACCCAGGCTAGAGAGGATGAGCTGAACTCTTTTTCTCTCCCTCTCCTCCTTCCTTTCTTTTGTGAAGATACAGGATCTCCTATAGTCCAGGCTAGCCCCAAACTTGCTGTATAGCAGAGGCTGGCCAGTGTGTTACAGTCCAGGTGACTCCAGAGCCCTTTGGAAGTATGAAAGCATCTGTTGCCCACAGGGAATTGGCACCTGCAGACCAGACAGCCACCAAGGTCCTGACCCTCAGGGACAGTCCCCTCTGAAGACTCTGGGGCCACACAACCTCACGTGTCACAAAGTAGCTGAGGTTTCTGACCAGTGGTCTGTTCAGTGTCATGGTGGTCTCATGCAGCTCCCAGCAGGGGATGCCTCTCTCCAGGCCCATGATTGCTGTCCTGAGAGGAAGGTGGGTGACAGACACCCAGGAAGATAGCACATGACCAGGGCCACCCTAGATAGACAGTGAGGTCCCAATAACATCAGATCTGGAAGCTGGGTTGTGTAGGTGCCTATGATCTAAGCACTCAGAATCTTGGGCAGGAGGGTTACTGACAGTTCCAGGCCAGCCTGGGCTATAGAGTGAGACCTGGTCTCAACAAATCAAAGACAGCATGCAGGAGGATTCCTTGAGCTTTGGAGTTCCGGGCCAGTCAGGGCTACATAATAGAACAGTGTCTCCTTCCAAACTCCCCCGAAAAACAGAAGAGGGAGAGGGAGGAGGTAGCTCCATTAGGTGTGATAGTGTACACCTCTCATCTTAGCCTTGGGGAAATATAGGCAGGAGGATCAAGAGTTCAAGGCCAGCCTCAGCTACATACTGAATCTGAGGGTAGCCTGAGCAACCCCTCCAAAAACAAGTAAAAGAAGCTGAGATCTGCTAAGTCGGCCACTGCTACTTCCCAGGCTGCAAACTCGAGTTGCTTCCCATCATTCCAGGTCTCTGACTATCAAGTGGATTGGAACAACTCAGCAGGTGAAGGTGGGCTGTTCTGTGGCCCTGGTATAGCCTCTACCCTCTCTGAACTGAGACTCTGAGTCAAACCCATAATTCTCATTGGTGGCCAGCAGCACCAGCTTCTCTTGCTAAATTTAACCTCCCAGTTAATTTTAACCCCCAGCCAGAATCAGGCCTTTCCCACGGTTGGGATGTCTTGCCCCAACCCAGGCAGGTCCCTGGAGGCTGAAGGGCACTGGACTGGAGGTCCACAAGCCAAGATGACTCCGGAAATGCCCCCATGGCCCAGGTCCCGTGAGAGCAAGGCCCAGGCGGGGCCTGAAAGACTGCGCCTTTGACATGTGAGGAAGGGCCAGGGTGAGGTTGGCAGGATGGAGGTGCAGACATCAGGGGGTCAGGGGTCTCTCTGAACTGAGACCTGAGGACAGATAAGAAGTGAGTTCCAGGCCAAGAAACAACAGGTGTGAGGGCCCTGGGCTGCGAAGGAGGCTGAACAGTGTGCATGCCGGCAGGCCACTGTGGGACAGGCCAGGGGACTTTGGTCTGTCATTGAGGGCAAAGAGCGGGTTTTGTAGAGAGATAGGCATTTTTTTTTAACATTTTATCCATTTCATATTTTGGTTTGAGATGGGTCTTATGTAGCCTAACCTTGCCTCCAACATATGTAGCTGAGGATACCCTTGAACTCCTGATCATCCTGCCTTCATTTCCCAAGTGCTGGGGTTACAGGCCTGTGCACCATGCCTCATTTATGCACTGCTGGAGGTGGAACAAAGGGCTTCATGCGTGCTAGACAAGCACTCTAGCAACTGAGCTATAAGCACTGTACTAAATGTGTTACCAGCACTGTCAGCTAAGCTACAGCTCTAACTGTGCTTGGCTTGATTGATTATTTTACTTATTCTTTTGTGTGATTCATTAATTCATTCATTTAAAAGTTTTCCTTGCTGCTGTGTGCCTGTGGAGATCAGAGGACAACATGTGGGCGTCAGTTCTCTCCTTTCAACATGTGGGTCCCAGGGATTGAACTCCGGTCATCAGACTTGGCAACAAGCAACTATATCCACTCAGCATTCACCAGCCCCAGGATTTAATTAGTTATTTATTTAGTTAATTTGTTTAAGATACTGTCTTGATATGTAGCCCTGGCTGGCCTGGAATTAGCTAAATAGGCCAGGCTGGCCTGAACAGCTGGTCTCCCTGCCTCAGTCGGATGAGTGTGGAGATAACAGGTCTGTGCTGCCACATTTGGTTCCTTGGTTTATCATTTTCAAATTCTCATTGGGAGCAGGAGGGACGGACTGGAGGCCAGGGTTCTGTACATCTAAGAGGAGGCTGACCAAACATGAGGACCTGAGCCCAATCCCTAGCCCCATTTAAAAGCCAGCTGCAGCAGGGCATCCCTGTAATCCAACAGGATCTCTGTGAGTTGAAGGCTAGCCTGGTCTACATAGAAAGTTCCAGGCCAGCAGGTGCTACATAGACCTCATCTCAAAAAAAATTTAAAAAAAGAAAAAAAGAAATCGAGAATGATTGCAGAAGATGATATTCCTAGGGGCCCCGGACCCTGCACGGCACACAAAGGAGAGGTGTGACTGAGACGCCCAGCCCAGCTTCCCTCCACACTTCCTCTTAGACTTCCCCAGCAGACACCCTGCCCAGAAATACACATGCAAATCCCCGCGTTCAGCACGGGCCTGCCAACCTATGTGGCCCAGGTGTGAAGGCCCAGGGGGAGCGGAGGCGGCAGCCCAGGCGGTGCGGACCTATTTGTACTCCCATGCAAATTATCACCACAGCCGCAGACAGACCTCAGCACCCTGTCCAGATGTCAGAGTAGCCAGAGTGTGGGGAAGATGGCCAACCCACGCTAAATGTGCCAGCCACGGAGGGGGAATATGAGGTCTGGGGAGGCACCTTGCGCACCAGGCACCCTCCCCATCCAGCCAGGAAGAAAAATGCTCAGCTGGGCCCTGCCATTCTCGCTTGTCATTCCAGCACTGGGGAAGTAGAGGCAGGAGGATCAGAAGTTCAAGATCATCCTTAGCTATGTAAGTAGCTGGAGGCTAGCCTGGGCTACATAAGGCCCTGTCTTCTTGTTTCAAAATACAAACAAAAGTTTTACCCGTAGACGTGTTCCTCTCTCAGATCTCTCCAGAGAAGCTGCCTGGAGCAGACATGACTGACATATACTCACAACTGGTCAACATGGGAGAATAAGGGACCGCCTCGGAGCTCAGCGCTAGACGGGACACTACGTCACATCTCTTCCCAAGGCTCAGGGATCATTGTAGAAAACAGGGCAGAAAGACTGTAAGAGCCACAGGTGGTGAATGACTACAAGGAGACTTGTCTGGACACCACAGGGTAGTTACATATATAAACCCACCTACAAACCCACAGCACTTATGACAGTATGCACAGGACCTGTCCCAAACCAAGCTAAACAGGGGCCTACAATGAATGAGGCAGGGGGCCCCAGGCCTAGCTGAGGATCTTTTGGCACCTGGGAGAGGAAGAGTCGGTTTTCCCGTAATGGTGTGACTCCTGATTGGTTGACCAGACTCCAAGGGATAGATCCACACCCAGTTGAAAAACACAGATTAGACTCAATAGGCCTTAAAAAAAGAGAGAAAGAAAAAAAGAAAGGACAAATAACAATAGAGGACAAGTCGGACGTGGTGGCCCAGGTCCTTAACCTTAATCCCAGCACTAGGAGGCAGAGGTGGTTCTCTCTGTGAGATCAAGGCCAGCCTGGTCTACTTAGGGAGTTCTAGGCCAGGTGGAACTATAGGAAGACCCTGTCTTTAAAATAAATAAATAAATAAATAAATAAGGGGGCTGGAGAGATGGCTCAGAGGTTAAGAGCACTGGCTGCTCTTGCAGAGGATCTGGGTTCGAGTCCCAGCACCCACATGGCAACTAACAACCATTCATAACTCTTATTTTCAGGGGAATCTGATGCCCTCTATGCAAATGCAGGCAATAGCAATACACTCATACATATAACATAAAAAATGATAAATATTTTAAAATAAATAATAATTAATAATGAGGGTATGAAGTTCAGGGTGTTAAGGGGTGGGTAGAGGGTCTATCATCAAAATATGTTGTTTCTCAAATCAATAAAAATATATTTTAAAAGCAGGAAAAAGAAAAAACCCTCACTTTCATTGGTGTTAGATGGCTCAGTAGATAAAGGTCTTGTTGAAAATGACTGAAGACCTGAGTTCAATCCCCTGTAACTACCTGAAGGTGGAAGAAAACTAACTCCACAGACTTGTTCTCTGACCTCCACACACATGCCATGGCATGTGCAACTCCCCCAATATAATACACATACTCACACAAAGTAATAATAAAATAAAAAATACAGAAGCTGAGATTGTGCTTCAGTTGGTAGAGTGCTTGCATGCATGCACAAAGTCCTGGGTTCAGTCACTAGAACTCCATAAACCAGGGTTGGTGGCACACGCCTATCACCACAGCACTGGGGAGGTGGGGAGAAGAGAGTCAGAAGTTGAAGGTCATCCTGGGCTACATAAGATCTTGTCTGAAGAGAAAGAAGGAAAGAAAGAAGGAGAAGGAGGAGGAGGAGGAGGAGGAGGAGGAGGAGGAGGAGGAGGAGGAGGAGGAGGACGAGGACGAGGAAACGGAGGAAAGGAGGGAGGGAGGAAGGAAGGAAGGAAGGAAGGAAGGAGGGAGGGAAGAAGAAGGGGTAGAGGGAGGTACACCGATCTTTGGTGACCCCAGGGTGGTAAATAGGTGACCCATGTGTCCAAGGTGAAGCAAGAGCCCAGGGTCTTAGGCCTGAGGAAGAGGCAGGAGGATCTCTGAGTTCAAGGCCCAGCCTGATCTACATAGCATAGCAAGTTCCAAGCCAGCCAGAGTTGCACTGTGAGACCCTGTCTCGATAAAGTAAAGTAAAGGACTGGTAAAACAGCTCATTGCGTAAAGGCATTTGCTGCTAAGTCAGATGAACTGAACTCCATCCTGAGTCCCTAATGGCAGAAGAAAACTGTTTTTGTCCTGTGACCTCCACAGACACACCATGGTATACGACCCCCTCCAGATACATATAACAAAAATGTAGTTGATGAAATAAAACTTGGTCTGGGGATGTAGCTCATTTCATCAGGTGCACATCTAGCACACACAAAGCCCAGGGTTCCATCCCCAGCACACAAACGGGGCATGGTGGTACACAACAGTCATCCCAGAACTTAGGAGGTGGAGACAGGAGAATCAGGAATTCAAGAGTATCTTTGGCTATGTAGGGAGCCCAACCTGGGCTATATGAGACCTGTGGGAAACACACACACACACCAAGCAAACAAAAGCCCCCTCTGTCTGGGGGTATCTATGGTCAGTCTGAAGACGTTACAAGCCACAGACTGACCTCCTTAGCTTAGTGAGGTCTCTAGGTTCCAGGGATTGGAGGAGGAGGGTGAACAGAAGTCACCTTCCAGTGATCCATCACCTCTTCCCCCATACAGAGGCCTCAGTTTCCCCAACCGTAAATGAAAGCATGTGAGAAACACCCCTTCCACCGACCCTAGGCTTTCGATCCCGTTTTCCCTCCCCTTGGACCTCGGACGCGGAGTCGGCCCCCCTCTTGGCCCCTGCGATGGGTCACGGGGCTGCACGGGGGCGCAGGGCTCGGTGCGAGCCGGGAAAGCAGAAGTGAGAGGCAGGTGGGGAGCCGGGCCCGCGGGACATGCGGCCTCACGCAACCCGGGCCGCCGTTTCATCACCTGCTCCCAGCGCTCCTCATTATGGCGACAGGAAGCGCCCCCTGGAAAGCCGGGACCCCTCCCGCCTCTCCTGAGGGTACCAGCCGCTCCGGGCGACCCCAGCCGCCCATCTCCAGGCCGCGGAATCGGGCCTCACACGCCCCCTCCGCGGTGGGCGGGGCCTGGCGCCGTGGGGGCGGGGCCTCGATACCCCCAGCTCCAGGCCCTGCGCACGCCTGAGCTGAGTCTGTGCGCAAGCCTAGCACCCGCCTCTGCAGCCGCAGCTTCACCCACCCAAAACAGGTCAATTTGGGGGCCCTAGGGACTGAGTCCTTAAATGCGGCTTTGGGCTCACCTCTGCGACAAATCAGTATAAGGGCTCCAAGAAGTCCCATGGAAGGATGTTGGGAGGCTGGGCGGGGGGTAGGTGGGCATGGGGGTGTGGGGTGTCAAGGAGACAGATGTTTATCCAGTGGATAGAATAGGGGATGGAGGCCTCCCCAAACACTTGCTGAACCTGGGTCTACAGGTGCATACAACACAATGAATCCCCAAACTCCTGGGGATCCCCACCTACTAAAGTCTTCAAAGCACAGAGTTTCACCTGGTATGGTGACGCACATTCGTCATCCCAGCACTCAGAGGCTGAGGCAGGAGGATTGCCATGAGTTCAAGGCCAACTTGGCTACACACTGAGTTTTATACCAGCATAAGATCCCATCTCAAAAAACCAAAGCAAACCAGTTCACAGTACACAGAGACACTCCCAAATCCACACAACTCTCCAAATATGAATGCTCAAATACACTGAGACCCCCAGCACCCTCAACACATATTGATCCCCCAGATGCATGCAGACCTCCCCAACATTCAAACCCTCACAACTCAGCAAATCTCCTCAGATACGCAGGGAGCCCCTGAAGTACTCACACATCCCCTGAAGGCAAACAGACCTTCCCCAAGAGCATTTTCCCCCCTGCATATACAGGTCTTCTAATCCTTGCTGGTCCCATGACACACAGGCACCCCCACATACAGGTGGCCACATACTTGTTGAGACCCAGGCCCCCTTTCTTCCTGGGGTGGGTACTCAGCACCATGCCCAGAGTGCCTGAAGGTCTGAGGGAGTGGGGTACTTCCCAGTCCTCAAATCCCAGGAAGGCCCTCCAGGGTCCCTGTGTCCATGGAGCCCTCCAGTGTCTCTGGGGAAACTAAGGCCCAGCCAGGGATTCTCAGACCCTGCCCTGGCCAAATCATGGGGGAGGGACAGGGACCGAATTTGTGAAACAGATACAGCTTAACAGGGGCCACAGTCTGCTCATTATGGATCAGAACTGAGTTGGAGGGCCAGCCAGTGCTGAGTTCCAATTCACTTTTTTCTTTCATGCTGGGTTTATTTGCTATGGATATTTTTTCCAATCTGAGAATGGGTGTGCAGGACCCCAAACGTGCTAAGCAAGCCCTGTGCTGCCGAGTCCAATCCCTGCCCTGGGTCTCCTTTTAAGCACCTCATGTGCACAAAAGAAAGTTGAGGCCACATATGGCCTGTGGCCACCACTGTGTGACCTTATATCAGATCTTCTAGGTCTAATTGGTAAGAGTGCTTGCCTAGCATTCATAAAGCCCCAAGTTCCATCCCTGAATTTCATAAAACCAGGTACGGTGGTGTTCATCTGTCATCCCAGCACTCCAGATATAGAGGCAGGAAGATCAGAAGTTCAAGGCCATCCTTAACTATATTTGAGGCCAGTCTGGGCTACCTTGTCTCAAAAGGAAAAAAGAAAGTAAAGAAAAGATGGGCACTGGGGAGATGGCTCAGTGGGCGTAGTGTAAGCACGAAAACCTGGTTTGAATCCCAGCACCCACTTAGAAGATGGCAGGTAGTGGATGCCTATAGCCTCAGTGCTGAGCACAGAGACCAGCGGACCCTGAGGACTCAGTGGCCAGCCAGCCTAACCAAAATAACAAACTCCAGCTGAGAGATCCTGTCTCAGAAGGTGGGGCTGGAGAGAAGGCTCAGCCGTGAAGAGTACTTGTTGCTTTTCCAGAGGACCCAAGTACAATTCCCAGCACCCACAATGGGTGGCTCACAACTACCTGTAACTCCAGCTAGTGGGGAGATCTGATATCTCTGGCCTCAGAGGGCACATGCACTCACACACATGATTAAAAGTAAAATACACACATAATTAAAAATAAAATATTTTCAAAGATAAGGTAGCAGGCAGAGTGTGGTGGCAAATGCCTTTAATCCCAACACTGGAAAGGCAGAGGCAGCTGGATCACTGAGCTCCAGTCCAGCCTGCTCTACACAGTGAGTTCCAGGCTAGTCAGACACAGGAACACCCTGTCTTAGTGATAATAATAGAAATATGGAGAGTTGTACAGGAAAACACCACAGTCGCTCTGGTCTCCACAGGAGTATGCACAGGGAAGTGTGCCTGCACACACTTGCACACACATCTCCTCACTCCCACCCCACAGAAAACCTTCACAGTTCAAAACTGACACAATACCGATAGGCCTCTCTTATAGGTGTGATCACCTGCCTGGCCAAGGCCATTGTCCCAGCAGTGGCGACAGACCCCCTACTCTGAGCCTGGCCCTGCTGTCCCATACCAGAGCCATCCAAGAGTCCCACCACATCCTCTGAGCCTCTGAGGTGGCTGCAGGGACAGCCCAAGATTTCCCTCTCTTTGTTCCACAGAAAGACTTTCCCACGGGGAATTAGTCCTCAGGGGCCCAGGCCTCCCTGCCTGGGAAATTAGCACATCTGTCAGCTCTGGGCGGAAGGGACTCTGCCCACAGCCTCAGTCTCACAGGCCCCAAGATGTGGCCAGCTGGGAACCTAAGATGTGCTGTGGGACATCACCAGCCCCACTATGTCAGGGATGCAAGAGCAGGAGATGGACAGAACGCAGTTCCCCCATGGGCAGGAATGGCAGACACAGAACTGTCGGGAGGAGGTCTGCATGGAAGGGGAGGAGAGGGCAGCTTGGTCTGTCATCCCAGCACTTGGGAGAATAAGGAGATAAAAGCTAGCCTTGGCTATGTACTGAGTTTGAGGGCAGCCTGGGCTACATGAGACCCTTCCTCAAAAAAATAAAAAATGGGGAGACTGAAGCAAGTGACTGTCTGAGTGACAGAGGGCCTTGAAGATAGGAGGCCACCAGCCATGTTGGGATATAGGGCCAGTCTGCCTGGTGGACAGAAGAGCCAGTGCAAAGGCCCTACGGTGGGAGGCTGATGTGGCGGGAATGAGGAAGGACTGCAGGTGGTGGAGGGCAGGGGAGCGGCAAAGGGTGTCCTACACGCCGCTAGGTAGCCATGGGAGGTGTGAGAGCAGGAGAAGACTGTGTCCCACTCAGGGGTTTCAGATTTCGAGGCTGTGGGGGGCGAGGGGCTTTGCAGGTGTGAGGTCAGGACAGCATGTAGTAGGAGGAGCCAAGGCCTGGAAAGGTCAGGCTGGGAAAGAGGACAAGATAGGCCTGAGTCCACAGCTGTGGGGATTCCACATTTGGGTTCACCACTATTGCTCCCTTTCTGGCCCCTACCTTGATCCTGGGTGAATTTCAACCTGAAGGAAATACCCCAGAAGAGGTGGGGTAGGGAGAGGCGGCCTGTCCCTAGCCCCTTGGCTTGGAGACAGCACACAAGACACCTGCTTTGATTGGGTGCCTTCTGTTGGCACAAGCCACTCATGACACACACAACCTGCCTGGCAGAAACAGCCAGTGACACAGACATGGGTCTTTCTGCAGATGGAAAGAGGTCGGTTTGTTCCCAGGGCGATATGACAAGACTCCCAGGTTCCCAGACAGGTGCAAGCTTGGGCCCCAGCGTCAGACCGCTACACCACACGCTCCTTGCCTGTGCCCAGCTGGGAGGTGCCTGACACTGTCACCCTGGGATCACAATCCAGGTTCCAACCTGAGGCTGTCAGGACATGGCCCTGAGAAAGCCAGTATGGTGAGCACGCCTGTCATCTCAGCGCTGCGGAGACAGAAGCATCAGGAATTCAGGGTCACTGTCAGACTCTCAGTTTCAAAGCAAGTTGAAGGCCAGCCAGGACTACATAAGACCCCACCTCAAAAGAAAAAAAAAAAAGGCTGTAGTGCAGGCCTTTAATCACAGCAGAGGCAGAGGTGAATCTCTTTGAGTTGAGACCAGCCTAGTCTACATATCAAGTTCTAGGCTAGCTGGGGCTACAGGGAGACCCTGTCTAAATAAGACAGAAAAAACATGGAAGCAAAAGTTTGGACTCTGCGTGCTTTGACATGGAGCTCAGAAAGGGACAGCATGTTACTGAGGGTCACGTAGAGCAGGTGTGAGAGTCTGGGATCCCCTGAAATAGCTTCTGCTCTCTCAAAGGTGTGTGTATGGCCTTGCCCCATTCTCTCTCCAGGGAGATGGGGGTCTCCACCTGGTTTCAGACTCCCATGCTCTCAAATGCAGCTTCGTAAGCCTGGAATTGGTGGTGGCACACCTGTCATCTCAGCACTTGGGAGGTAGAAGCAGGAGGATCAGAAATCCAAGGTTATCCTAGGCTACATAGTGAATTCAAGTACATCCCTATCTTTTTTTTTTTTTTTTTTTTTTAATTTCAAGACAGGGTCTCTCTAGCTGTCCTGGAACTCACTATGTAGAGCAGGTTGGCCTCAAACTCACAGAGATGCACCTGTCTCTGCCTCCCATGTGCTGGGATAAAGGCTTGCGCCACCACACATGACTGAGTCCCTGTCTTAAAAAGACAAAAACCAAGAGGCTGGAGAGGTGGCTTAGCGGTCTAGCTGCTCTTGCAAAGGACCCTGGTTCAATTCCCAGCACTCACGTGGTGGCTAACAACCGTCTGTAACTCCAGTGCCAAGTGAATTCAATGCCTTCTTCTGACCTCTGCAGGCATTACATGACATGGGCACGCTTACATAGATGCAGGCAATACACTCATACACATAATTATTCAAAAAGACGAAAAACAAAATCACCTTTCAGGGGTGATGCCTCATCTCCTCAAGCCCTGAGTGTCCCAAAATTCCCCTTCCAGGCCAAGTTTTCCTCCTGTCAGTTAGGCCGTCTCAGACACCCCCAGACGCTGGTAGTCAGCTCTCAAGTAGTGCTCCTTCAAAATCTAAACACTTATTTTTCAGTGTCTGAGATGGACCCTGGGACTGGTCCTCTCCTCAGCATCTCACTGGTGGATTCTGGGCAAGTACGCTCCCCAGTCCCACTGAACCCAGGTTTGTTCACACCAACAATCAGAATTCTTGTTCCCCATCCCACAGGGCCACAGGCCCAGACTTTCCCCAGTGAGGAATCCCAGGCAGGCTAAACAGAGGCTAGGCTATTTCTGACATCAATCTGAGCCAGGGCAGGGGGTGTCCAGAGACATGGGTCACTGGCCTCTGCTACCCTGGACCCTGAGAGGGACAAGGAATGGATCAGGATTGTGAAAGGGAGGTTGCCTCAGAGGTCTGTGACTTGTTGCTGGATTAGTTTCCGAGGGAGACACAGGCGTGGAGCAAGGGGCAGCCCTGGGACAGCTGTGTCCCCTCACGCTGGGCTTTGTACACATGTTCTGGTACAAGCCCCAGGAAGCCATGGGCTTGTCCATAGAGCCCTAGGCAATGAATGCCGAATAGTGTGTACCCCAGTTCAGAGATGCTTCACCAAAGAACAAACCTTCAAAAACCTCAAACACAGCTGCACACGGTGGGACACACACTTGGTAAGCTGAGACAGGACGATCACTGTTGAGTTAGAGGCCAATTTGGATTACATACAGAGACCCTTTCACACCCGCCCACACAGAAACTAGTAGGTACACAGGTCTATGACCCCAGGTCTTGGGAGGCTGAGGCAGGAGGATTGCCATGAGTTCCAGGCCAACCTGGGCTACATAGAGAGACTCTGTCTCAAATCACCCCCCGCAAAGCAAAAATAAAACCAAATCCCACAAATGCCAGTGAGTGCACACATTTGTGATCGCAGCACTTGGGAAGCAGACGCAGGAGGATTGCTGTGAATTCAAGTCCAGCCTGGGCTACATAGAGACTTCTAGGCAACCCTGTGCTATAGAGACTCTGTCTCAAACTCCCCAAAGAAAGGAACCTCAAGAAGCCGAGTGTGAACACACAGTTGTGATATCGGCACTGGGAGACTGAGACAGGAGGATTGCCATGAGTCTGAGGCTGGCCAGGGCTACACAGTGATTTCTAGACTAGCCTGAGCTAAAATGAGATCCTACTCAGCAAACAGCTCCGGGACTCCTCCCCACAGACACGCACACAACCGCCCTCCGCGCCCTACTCGCGCCCCAAAGCCGCACATGCCAAGTCCCGCCCGGGTCGGTCGCACCTGCAGCGCACTGCGAGTCTCCCCCTCTGCGCCGAGGATGCTCTGAGCCGCTAGCTGGACCCACCACAGGTGCCTTCCCGCGCGGCCCCGCCCCCGACAGGTGATTGGGTAGAGTCACGTCTCATTTGCATAGGGGCGTATCCAGTGGGCCTGTGGCGAGCGGGTACTTGGACGTGACCTTGCTCCTGGCCACGCAACTCTCGCCGGGATCCCGGAATTGAAAACACGTAAGCCAGGGGTGGAGGTGCACGCCTCTCATTACCCGAGGCTGAGGTAGGAGGATTGCTGCTAGTTCAAGACCAGCCTAGGCTACAGAATGAGACCGTGTCTCGAAAACCAAAAAGAAAAAGGAAAAAAAATAAAATAAAGGGTTGGGGAGCTCTAGCAAAATGACTCGGTTATTACGTAAAGAGCTTCGGCTTTTTCCCGAGTTCGATTACCCAGGACTCACATGGAAGAAAAGCTGTCCCCTGATCTCCACAAGCACGCTGTGGCACGTGTACTTACGTAAGTAGGCACACACACACACATACACACACACACACACACACACACACACACACACAGGGACCTGGAGAGATAATAGCACTTGGCTGCTCTGGCAGAGGACCCAGGTTCGGCTCCCAGAACCCACATGGCAGCTAACAATCGTCTGTAACTCTAGTTCCAGTGGATACAACGCCCTCTTTTGGCCTCCATGGGCACTGCACACACTTGGTGCACTTGCATACATGCAGGCAAAACACTCACACACAGAATAAAAATAAATTAAAATATTAAAAAAAATAAAGTACGGGGCAGGCCTATTTGTAATCGGCTGGTTTTGCCTTAGTGATTTGACGCCCCTGGTCCCACTGTAGCCCTAACTTTAATTTGAACCCCATTTAGAACTCTGACCACCCCTAACCTCAACCTTTCCCCCTTTTTTTGTTGTTATTTTATTTTTTGTTTTGTTCTAAGACAGTGTCTCCCTGTAGCCCCAGGTCACCTGGAACGTGCTATGTAGACCAGGCTGGCCTCAGTCTCACAGAGTTCCACCTGCCTCTGCCTCCTGAGTACTGGGATTAAAGGTGTGCAGCACCATGGGCAGCCCCAGCCCTCAACTTGTAGTACTGAATGAAACAGGACTTCTAGCACGTCTGGTGATGTACACATGTTCTTCCAGCTGGACATTCCTTAAATTCCAGGCTAACCTGAGATACATAGTTTAAGTACATCCTGTGCAGCTTAGTGAGATACTGTCTCAAAATCAATAAGTAATATCAAATAAATTGGGCTTGGTGACCCAAGTCTATGCTTCCAGTTACGCAGAAGGCTGAGATAGGAGGATGCTATGTTCAAGGTCAGCCTGGGCAATTTATTGATGGTCTGTATCAAAATAAATCTATAAATAAAATTAAAAGGGTCTGATGTGGGTCAGTGGTAGACTGCTTTCATAGCTGTGATTTTAATCCTCAGCATTGAAGACAAAAAGAAAAAAATTCCTGTAATCTCAGGATTAAGAAAGCTGAGGCAGGAGGATTGCTTCAAGTTTGAGGCAAGTCTAGGCTATACATTGAGACACTGTTCTATATGTAAATTTTTTTAAAAATGACTTAACTTCCTGGTCCTATTTGCCACAGGGACCAAGCCAGCCTTTGTGATGCTGGCTCTTGATCTCTAACAATTGAAATGATTGAATAAAGGGCTCTGGGGTCACCTATGTGCCTATCCATCTGTGCCTCCCATCACTGTCCTCATATGACTCCACAGGAATGTCAGACCCTGCTGACCTGTGACCTCACTCTACACCCCTTCCTCTCCACAGCCCTAGAATACCAGGTGTTCCACTGTCTCAGTTCACCTTTGGCATCTGAGAGGGAAGGTCACTGTGGGGGAACCTCTAGGCCTCCAGCTCAGACCTCTCGTCTCACCTTTCCCTGGCAATCCAAGTACTCTCCTGCACAGCATCAGGCCTGTAAGTAAACTCTAGGGGTCAAGAGTGTGAGTGGAGGAACAAACTAAAAAGAATTGTAGGGTAAAGGCCAGGCACTGTGGTGCATGCCTTTAATCTTTGTGACATGGAGGCCAGCCTAGTCTAGTAAGTTCCAGGCCAGCTGGGGCTACAGGGACATCCTATCAAAGAAGAAAAAGGAGGAGCAGGAGGAGGAGGAATAATTACAAGGTCAGAGGTCAGGCATGCAACTGGTTCCTGTAGCCCCCAGTGTGAGGGAGGTGGAGTCTCCACAAGAGGCTCCACTGCTGGGGGACAGGACTCAGCTACAGAGAAGGATGGGTGGCCAGGCCGGAGCTGTGAACAAGGGCGATGCCAGAAGGGTGGGAGAATGCTTTCCACAAGTTGGGACATTTGCAGTGGGTTTTCCATTATGATATAAGTTTGCCACTGGGAGAAGGGTTTTAGGTGAGGGGCAGGAATACAGTAGACTGGATGGCTCCTGTCTTGCTTCATGTCCTCAGTTTACCTGTGTGTGGCATAGACAGTTTGGAACTCCATAGCTTGGGAACAACTTTTTTATTTGGGTGGGGGCTCTTTTTGAGACAGGGTCTCCCTATAGTCCCAGCTGGCCTGGAACTTGATATGTAGACCAGGCTGGCCTTGAACTCACAAAGATCTGCCTGCCTCTGCTGGGATTAAAGACATGTGCCACCTTGACAGGCTACAACCAATTTTTTTTTTTTTTTTTTTTTTTTTTTTTACACAGCTCCCTGTAGCCCCAGCTGCCGTGGAACCAACACAGATCTGCCTACTTCTTACTCCAGAGTTCTTGGATTAAAGACATGTGCCACATCTAGCAATTTTTTTTTTTAAAGGGGGAGCGTCATCTTTTAAAAAAGTCTTATCTGCCTGCATTTAAAGGGTGCTGGCAGAGGGACACTGGATCCTCTGGAACTGGAGTTGCAGGTGGTTCTGAGCTGCCGTGTGTGGGTTCTGGGAACTGAACTCAGGTCCTCTGGAAGAGCAGCAAGTGCTCTTAACCGCTAAACCATCGCTCCAGTCCAGGGGTTTCATTTTTGTAGCCCAGGCTGGCCTCAAACTCGGGGCAATCTTTCTGCTTCCTCTTCCTGAGCTTGTGATGACCGTCGTGAACCACCTCTCCGGGCTACAACTTTCTTTTTAGATATAAAAACGAAGGTTCGTGGTTTTGGCGGACCTACAGCTGAGTCTCCCACCCCTCCCCAGCGCGCAGGCCACACCCACGGGCGAGCCCTGGACACACGGAGTCGTGGCCAGACTGGGGGCTTCTGCCTGGGCTGCGACGTGAAGAAGGAGCGAGTAGATGGAGGAGCCTGGGGAGCTCCGGCCCTGGGGGCCCCGCTGTTTACCCGGCCGCCTCCCCCCCGGCTCTGATGCAACCTGTAGGCTCCGGTTACGTGAGGGTGCCAGCTGCAGCGGCCCCGGGCAGGCGCGGCGGGACCGAGCCTAGCCCCGCCCCGCGCCCCGCCTCCTCCCCCAGAGCGGGCAACGCCGCGCGGAGCCAGCCGGGCACCGCACTACTACGGTGCCCCGCAGGCCAGTAACATCCCCCTCTCCACTCCGCGGCTGCAAGGGGACACCTGAATGTTCGGAATGAGGGGTGAGAAGGGCAAAAGACCAAGGCTTTGTTTGTTGTTTTTTTGTTTGGCGTTTTCTGGACAGAGTGTCACGTAGCGTAGGCTGGCCTCAAACTCACTGTATAGCTAAGGATAATCTTGAATTCTTGATCCTCCTGCCTCCATTGCCCACGAGCTGGGATGACAGACATGTGCCAATATGCCTGGCTGTTGTTCATCTGAGTCAGGGTCTCGGTAGCACAGGTTGGCCTTAAACTCCCAGCAATCCTGCCTCAGCTTTCCAAGTGCTGGCAGGACAGGAACAAGCCACCACATCCAACTAGGGGACGGTCTGAAGGCTTTCCATGGCAGGGACAGTGGCCTCCCCATCAGGGAGTTAGAAAGTCCTGCTCCTTTGTACTTCTTGACATGTGACCTCTGGATAATCATTTCACCTCTCTGCGTCAGTCACGGGTACAGCAGGGACAACAGTCAGCGTTCCTCCTGAGGAGACATTTCTGGTGCCCCTTTTCCCAAAGCCTTCCCCGGCCAACCAGCCGTACTTCATCCAGCCCAGGGCTGGGATGCACTCATATGGCTCCTCCAATGTAGGGCTCCTGGGCCAGACCCAGCGTTGTGCCACCAGATGACTGCCTCTGAGAGCCCCAGAGAGATCTGCTCAGAGGAGCAGGAGAATGCCAAACTCCTGGAGCTCGCAGGCCTCCGGAAAGATAGGGCAGGACTACAGAGAGGCTTTCCAGAACGCTAAAGGCAGAGAAGGCCTGAAATAAAATCTGGACTTGGACCAAAGGCAACAGACAAAAAGCCAATAACACTAGGCATGATGGAGTTGGACTGTGATCCCAGAACTCAGGTGGCTTTGATTGGAACATTTTGAGTTCAAGGCCAGCCTGGACCACATAGCAAGAACCTGTCTCAAAAACAAAAACAAACAAACAAAAATTCAGGGTCCATGGCTCAGCAAAGGCCCCTGTGACCAAGCCTGATGACCTGAGTTCAGCTCCTGAGACCCACATGGTGGAAGAGAAATGACCCCCACAAGTTGTCTTTTGACCTCCACATGAGCACTGTGGTATATGTGTACACACACACATTTACACAAAATAAATGTAATTTAAAAAGTAAAAAAGAATCAGAGCTGGGGAAATGGCTCAGAAGATGAGGTACTTGCAGCACAAGCATGGGGACCAGAATTCTGATCCCAAAACTGATGTAAAAACTGGACACGGAAGCACATGCACTTGTAACCCCAGCACTCCTGCTTTTTAAAGATGAGCAGCAGCTGAGACAGGAGAATCTCTGGAAGCCTGGAGGTCAGCTAGCCTGGAGGGCACAGCTTCAAGCAAAGATCAAACAAACTGGAAAGGGAGGCCAATACCTGAGGTTATTCTCTGGCCACACCATAACCACCATAGCACATACATGTCCAAATTCAGTGTACAAATGCATACACGTACACACACACACACACACTCACAATTTAGGGCTGGCGAGATGGCTCAGTGGATAAAGGTATTTGCAGCTTGAAGACCTGAGTTCAGTCCCCAGAACTCACATGGTAGAAAGTGAGAACCACCCACTCCCTGATGTTGTCCAGTGACCTCATGTGATGATAGAAACGTGACACCCACCCCCCAAAATGTAAATTCTTTCAAATCATAAGCACTGACCACTGTAGTCTTCAGGTTCCCTTTTAGTGCTGACATAGATCTGCAGAATCCTGGAGGAGCCCAAACTTCAAGAAGGGTCATTCTGGGGCTGGAGAGATGGTTCAGTGGTTAAGAGCCACTGGCTGCTCTTGCAGAAGACCTGGGTTCGATTCCCAGCACCACATGGTGGCTAACAACTGTAACTCCAGTTCCAGGGTAATCCAACACCATCTTCTGACCTCTATGACATAGGTCCACTTACACACATACAGGCAATACACTCAAACACATAAAATAAGAATAATATATTTAAAAAAAGAAGTCAGATGGGTGGCAGGCTCCCCATGGATGCCCCATGGCATGGTAGCTCACTGTCTGTCTGTGAGAGGAAACTTTACTGAGGCAGGGAGGCAGGGGCGGCTGTGAGCTTTGGTTGATGACAGTGTGGGAACATATGTGAGGTCCTGGTAGGTAACTCAGGGCCCTGGGGGCTCAGTTCACTCTCAAAGGACCCAGGACCTGTGCCTGATCTGTGTAAGTTGAAGATGGAACTTTCAGTGTGTCCACGGAGACCAGCCAAGACCATCCAGGACTGTGCACTGTACTTCAGGCCAAGGCTTTGCTCTTAAGAGTGGGCAGGGTATGCAAATGAGATGCAAGTAAACCAGACCCCATGGGCAACAGGTGGTGGAGTGTGGGACTGATCAGAATCCTCTGAGAATTCTCAAAGGTAAAGACCACTGGCTGCTGGCCGAGGAAACGCCCAGGCCTGTGGGCGGCAAGGAGTCCTGATAGGGTCTTGGGCACACCAGGACTACCGTACACCCAGTTTTGAGGACATAGAATTGTCTCTATGGCTGAGTCCTGCAGAAGGACTAACTTTTTTTTGAGACAGGGTCTTACTATGAAGCCCTGACTGACCTGGAACTATGTAGACCAGGCTAGCCTCAAAACTCACAGAGGATCCACTTGCCTCTGCCTCCATTTTTGTTTTTTGAGACAGCATGTAATATAGTCCATGGACCCTCTTGTCTGGGATGACAGGTATGTGCCACCACGTCTGGCTGGCCCTCACTGGGGTCTCTCTCTGGCTCACATAGGGTAAATGACCAATGGAGGTGACCAAGAGAGGTGACTTTGAACTGTGGGCAAGCAGAGGGTGACAGGCACACCAGCCAGGGCTCCTGAGCCTGAACTGCAGGGAGGTACGATGGTGGCACCCCAGATCCCCAGCATGTCGGAAGAGAACTGACCTGCTTTCTGCCGATGCTAGTCTCACCTTCCACCCTGCCTCAGGTTCCCTTCCAGGCCCTCCGAGCCCCTGGCTCTCCTCTATCCCAGCCACCCACCACCACGACAAACCGGGAGCCCGTGGAATGCAGCAGGCTGCAGGCACACTTTGGCTATGCATCAACAATCCAGATCTGATACATCTTTTCTGGTGTGAGTGTTCATGTGTGTGTGAGTGCCTATCTGTGTGTGTGTGTGTTGTGCGGAAGTCAGACAGCAATCCCAAATGTCGGTATTCAATAATGTGCACTTCATGCTAGTGTGTGCATGCAGGGGTGCGATCTGGTGCAGAAGCTGAAGGCTCATGTTAGGCTTCTTGCTGGATCCCTTTCCACCTCTATTTATTTTTTAAATATTTTATTTTATGAGTGTATTACCTGCACGTGCGTAAGTGCACCCATATTGTTGTTGTGCAATGCCCATGGAGATCAAAAGAGGGCATCAGATCCCCTGGAACTGGAGTTACAGTTGTTAGCCACTATGTGGGTGCTGGCAATTGAACCCAGGTCTTCTGCAAGAGTAGTCCCTCAACCACTGAGCCATCTCTCCAGCTCCCCCACCTGTATTTTAAAATGCATTTATTTTGTGTATATGCCTGTGGAGGTTGGAGGACAATTTTCAAGAGTCAGTTCTCTCTTTTTGATTTTTTAGTTTGTATGTATGAGTGTTTTGCCTCAGGATATGTAAGTGTACTATGCTGTGCAGTGCTCACGTAGGCCAGAAGAGGGCACTGGATGCCCTGGAACTGGAGTTACAGGGTCTTTCACTAAACCTGAAGTTAATGATTTCTGTTAGACAGGCTGACCAGTGAACTTCAAAGATGTCCCTGGCTCAGGTCACCTTCCACATTGGGGCTACAGAGCCCCCTGCTACCCAGGCTTTTTACTTGGGTGTTGAAGATTTGAACTCAGCAAGCACTTTACTGACTGAGTCATGCCCCCAGCCCGACTTCCATCTTTTTTAAGGAAGGGTTTTACTGACTAGGAACTATACCAAATAGGCTAGTCTAGGTGGCTGGTAAGCGTCCAGGAATCAGGCCTGTCTTCGCCTCCCACCTCCCCGTCCCTGGTATTACAAGCTCTGGTCGCTATGCCTGGTTTCGTTTTTCTGTGGGTTCTGGGATTGAACATCAGGTCCTCACACTTCTTTTGTTATGTTTATTTTCATTTTATGTGCATGAGTGTATTGCCCGCATGTGTGTAAGTGCACCCGTGTCATGCAATGCCCTCAAAGGTCAGATGGTGTCGGATCCCTTGGAACTGGAGTTATAGATGGTTGTTAGCTGCCATATGGGTGCTGGGACTCGAACCCAGGTCCTCTGCAAGAGCAGTCAGTGCTCTTAACTGCTGAGCCATCTCTCCAGCCCCAGGTCTTCACACTTGAAAGGGGAGCTGTGAGTCAGAAGGCCAGGTATGAATCTCAGTTTGCTGGTGGGGGGAGGGGGTGGGGAGGTGTGTGCCTGGGCTGGAGCCAGTTTCCTCTTCTGTAAAACTGGACTGTGTTAAGGTCTTGGGATTGGACAGGCAGATGACCCAGAAGGTGGAGGTTAGGAGGTCAAGCTGGGGTCTCTAGTTTCATCAAGGGAGCAGCTTTAGGGGGCAGCAGTAGCAATCCCTGAGAGCTGGTCTATAGGAATGAGGCTGGGATTAGAAGCCCCATGTATATCACAAGGTCAGCAGTGGAGGAGACGGTGCTGGCACGGAGTACCCTTGAGCGTGCCAGGATTGGGAGGTGCGGCGGGGGCAGGAGTGCACTCAGGGCTGAGAGGGTCACAGTGCACACACCTGGGAGCCCTTTCAACTGATGCCTTCCCGGCTGTCCCAGGGGACCCCCCCATCAGGGAACTGCTTACCCCACGTGGCTGAGCTGAGACAGGGGTGACTGCCAATGACAGCCTCGGGTGCTCAGTAAATGCCAGATGACCGTGGCACCCAGTAAGTGCTCAAAAAATGCTCACTGAACAAATCAGGTGCCCAATTAATGCTTACTAGCTTCGGTACCCATAACTATGCTGCTGAAGAAGTGGACTCTGCTGGCACTGGGCTCTGTCTTTGTGGGACAGTCTCTACCTAAGTCCCAGACCCTGGACCCCTGCAGCAGAGTACCACAGCATCTGGTGGGACCCACTGGTGGGCCATATATGGGGCCTGGATGACCCTTCTGCAAGAGGTGTTAAGAAGACTCTGACCCCTACAGGCCGTAGCACCAGGCAAAGGTCACCAGATGGCCTGCAGCTAGCCCCCCTGACAGCCACTGCACCCCAGTGAGGCTGGCTTGATGTGGTATTGCAGTATAAAGAATAGAATTTCCCTCTATGTGGAGACATGCCCTTGTCTCCTCCCTTAAGGGTTAACTGGGGACCCAGATTGGGGACCTTAAGAAAGTAGGTTCGAGTTGATGTGCTTTCTTCTCAGAATCCCCACCCCAGTGCGATTCCTAAGAGCTGAGCCACCTGACACTCAGCTAGGTCTGCCCTTTTCTCATGAAGGTGTAAATATTTTCTTCCGATGCGGCCTTTAGCTCCCTAAGTCTTTGGGTTTCCTGTTCTTCCAGAGCGCCCCTCCTCTCCCGTCTTCCCCTCCCCATGAGGCTGCGGACCTCCAGGAGGATTCTCGTCTCTGCTCTCCTGGGAGAGTCCCAGCTTGCCTGCCCTGGGGTTTTTCTTTTAAATGCTAACAAACTGTCCCTGAGTTTCCATTTTGTGTCCACTTTTAAGTTCTTTCATTAATGAGACTAATAACCGGTACAAGGGGACCCTGATTTCTGCCATCATGACAGCTGTGCTGGGACTCCCCCAAAATTTCTGGAAACACTTCTTTCCTGCCTCTTTAAGTCTTCAATTGGCACAGAAAACAAAGTCATTCCTATACCCCTAGTACACATCAGAGGTGGTCAGTTTGGGGGAGTGAGGATTAGGGTCTCAGAGTTTCTCACATGGATATGCCATCACAATGCACACCTGTCATTGACATGTCCTCAGCTACCTGATGAGCAACATTTACATTAGGAAAGACAGAGGGGAAGGGGGCACTCAAGGTCACACAGAAGCTGGGTGGTGGTGGAGAGGCTCGGTTTCAGGACTGTAGATGAGATGAGATGACAAGGGGCCAGAACAGCAGAGGGCCAGAGGGGGGCCTCCCCAGCAACCCGTCAGCAACCCAGCGAGGAACTCCAAGAGTTAGTCAGCAGGCCGCGGCAGGATGAAGGGGAGGGTTAGTTAGAGCGCCCTCTGCACTGACCTGGGTGGGGAAGCCCTGAGTCCTCCAGGCTCAGGTTGAGGAGGCAGAGGACAGCTTCTCCTGGCTGGAACAAAACACGAAGCGCATGAGCCAGAGGCCACAAGCCAGAAAGCTGCTCTGCCGAGCTGGTAACAGGCAGGAGTCACATCCTGGTTCCCAAAGGCCCATGGCCTAAACCCCTGGGCTTCCACTGTATGAGTGGGACCGACACCCACAACAGGGGCCACTCGCTCTGGGGACAGGTGGGTCACAGGCAGAGGAGTGGGGAGGGCCCACGGCACCTGGTGACATTACTCTTAAGACAGCCCCAGGAGCTGTGGCTTCTGCTACTTTGTGAGACGGGTTCTACTGTGTTGCCCAGAAGCATGGAATTCATCATCCTCCTGCCTGTTTTCTGAAGGCTGGGGCGACTGCAGAGACAGGTGTCTGCCACCAGCCTGGCAGACTTCTGGCATTTTCAGTGTGTGGTGGGGGGTGAGTGCAGGAGGCACATGGTCAATGGCTGAGGGAGGCACAAGTCAGGTCTGTTTATTGAGTTACAACCAACACAAAAAACTTCCCCAGGCACAGCAAGCACATCTCATTTTGCAGGATCTTGGCTCAAAGTCTCCCTTAGCTGGAGAAATCATGCAGATGGGCAGGGTGGAGTGGCCCAGCCACCCTCTATCAACTTCCCTTTCCCACTGCACTACCTGGCCTTCCAGGAGAACGCCTCCTCCCAACAATAAGCTTCTTTCGCAGCAAGACCATTCTGTGTCCCCTCAGACACTGCCCATGAGCCTGCCCTTCAGGGGCAGAACTGCTGTGTTTCTTGCACTTGGCTTGGGCACAGGATCTCGGTGCCACAGATGCCACAGGACATTGGGACAGGCTGAGCTGATGAGGGTGGTCACAGGGAAATGTGTAGTAGGTGGTCCAGGCTACCTGTGGCCCTGGGCACTGGCGTTCATGTGGTCCCGGATGCTGATGGCCTGTTTGAGCAAGCCTTCCACACTGCGGAAGTACACACTACTGTCCACCAGGTTCTTCACGGCACTGAAACAGGAGGAGTGAGGATGAGCTCCTAGAGATGCCAGGTGTGTTGCCATCCTGGCCCTGAGACCATGCCAGAGCTGTTTCCTGCCTGCTTAGAATTCCCCAATGTAGGATGGGAATGTGGTCCACGGTAGAGCCCCCACCTAGAATCCACCAGTGAGAAATGGCGGTGTGGTTCCTGTGGAGAGCCCCTGTCTACTGAAGGATGGGGACCAGGCTCAGAGGTAGAGAGCATGACTAGAATCTCTCAGCAGGGGCAGGGTGTGGCTTTGGAGTATGGCTCCTGCTCAGAATACCACAGTGAGGGCTGGGGGCAGGGTCCCACAGTGAAGGAGCACTGGTCATGCCTGCCAGGTCCTGAGTTCACTCCTCAGCACCAGAGAATAACCCAAAGGTTTAAAAACAGTCATTCAACACTGCTTAACTAAAACAACTAAAAGACAGAGGTTTCAAGTCTATAAAGGAAACATTAAGTATTCCAGCTTCAAGAGACATACCCTGCTAAGGAGAAAGACACCCCACCTAGCCCAGCTCACTGCCATCTGATGGAACTTTCCAGTATTGGAGCTGCTCTTTACCCACTGAAATGAGTTCTAAGTGCTTAAAATGTGGCTCACTCTGTACGTTTGCTGTTATAACTCGAAGTGTGAATACCACGCATGGTGTGCACACTTGTCTTCCCAGGTTTGGGAAAGCTAAGATACCCCAAGTTTGACGCCAGCCTGGGTTATAGAATAAGACCCTGTCTCAAAATAAATAACTCATTTTTTTAATACTTATCTATTTATTTACAGGGGGGAGGGGGAGGGGCAGAGTTCAGTTCCTGCCACAGTACTTATGTATATGGCGTCAGAGGACAACTCTTGGGAGCTGGTTCTCTCCTTCCAGCACATGGGTTCCAGGATGGAACTCAAGTTGTCAAGCTTGGCAGCGAGTGCTTTTACCCACTGAGCCAATTTGCTGGTCCTAAACAAATAACCCTTCCTGTAAGCAGGCAGTGATCTGTGTTAACAGGGTCCTTACTCTTTGACACAGAAAACCCCAAAGAATTATGCAAATGAGTGATTCAAGGCCTGTTCATGTTAAGAACACTGACAGAGCCCAGGCCATTGAAGGTACGAATGTCCCCAAACTAGCGGGGATCTGAACACGCACTTTATAGACACAGGCCAACGGTGGAGTGGATGGCTGTGCCCAGGCCAAGCAGTGCAGGTGGACACAGGACCAATGGCCCGAAGGAAAGCTGACCCACTACAAAGCCTCCTAGTGCAGAGGGAGGTGGAGCCTAAGACATGGGATCTAATGTAAACCTAGATTAACCCTCACACTGCTCAGCCACATAGAGACAGACCTTACTGAAAAAGAACAAGATGGGGCCAGCGAAATGGCTCAGCTGCTACCAAGCCTGATGACCAGAGTTCCATGCCTGGAAGCCGCCTGATAGGAGAGACACACCTCTCATAAACTGTCCTCTGACCTCCACATGTGCTGTGACACACAGGCACACATACACACAAGTACATAAGCATGTGAGAGCACACACACACACACACTCTCTCACACACACACACAAACACATTTTTTCTTTAAAAATCCACCCTTTGGGCTGGAGAGATGGCTCAGCAGTTTAGAGTATTGCACAGGATGCAATTTCAGTTCTTAGCACCCTCCTGGTGGCTTGCAACTACCTGTAACTCCAGTTCTTGGCGATTCAATGTCTTCTTTTGCATGCATTACATGAGCATAATACACATATACAATGCAAGCAAAACACTCACAAATAAATTAAAAAGAAATTAATATTAAGAAAATACCTAATGGAGCTGGGGAGATGGCTCAGTAGTTAACACCGGCTGCTCTTGCAGAGGTCCCAGGTTGGGTTCCCAGCACTCACAAGGTGGCTAACAACTGTACAGTTCCAGGAGATCTGATACCCTCTTCTGGTTTCTGCAGGCACTGCATGAAATGGGTCACTTACATACATGCAGGCAAAATATATACATAAAAAAAACAAGTAAGAAATGTGCACAAAAGTTGTGTGCAGAGAGGCGCCACCTGGGGAGGTAGGAGGCTTGCTTGATCCCAGGAGCTCAAGGTCAGCCTAGGCCATACTGAAAGACCCAACTCAAAAAAACAAAAAAATCAGATAGGAATCAGGTGTGCTCAGCACTTACTGCCTGGGCTCTGGCCTGGAGGCAGACAGGCCCGGAGCAAGACATCTGACTCAGAGCTATGGTCTGGTTCACGGGCTTTGGGCTGCTGAGACACTGGGAGAGAAACTGCTTTATTTCATGTCTGTGTATACAAGTGCATGTTTGTGAGTGTGTGTGTACCTATGTATACATGTGTGTATTCTTGTGTGGGAACCAGAGGTCAATGCTGGCATCTTTATCAGTCACTCTCCACATGTTTTGTACACACACACACAAACACACACACACACCTATCAGCCATGTTTAAAAAACTTTTTTTTAATTATTTTTATTTTTTTATGTGTATGAATGTATGTATGTATGTATGTGCACCTGTGTCATTTGATGCCTGTAGAGGCCAGAGAGGGCATCAGATCCCCTGGAACTGGAGTTACCAATGGTTGTTAGCCACTAGTAGGTGCTGGGACTCAAATGTTCTTAACTGCTGAGCCATCTCTCTAGACCTTCTTTTCTTTTTTGAGAAAGGATGTCACTGTGTGGTCTGGCTGGCCTAGAATACACCATGTAGACCAAGCTGGCTTTGAACTCACAGAATCCAAGTGCTGGGATTAAAGGTGTGTGCCACCCAGCCTGGCCATCCCCCTGCCTGGCTACCCCCCACCACTCCCCTTCTTTTCTTTTTGTTTTGGTTTCACTATGTTCCCTGGAACTCCCTATGTAGACCAAGTTGACCTTAAATTCAGAGATCTGCCTGCCCATCTCCTCCAAAAGACGTCTCTTTATTACTTTAAATTATGAGTATGTTGTGTATCTGTGTGTGGGTACGTGCACGAGAGTGCAGATGACCAAAGGCATGATTTCTGTGGAGCTGGAGCTACAGGTGGTTCTGAGCAGATGGACACGAGTGCTGGAAACCACACTCAGGTCCCCGTGGAACCAGTGTCAATCCACTGAGCCATCTCTCTAGTATCCCACTTCCTCCAATCCCCATTTTTGAGATAGGGTCTCATGTTGACTCATTTCACCTCAAAGTCATTATACCTAATGACCGTGAATTCCTGACCCTCTGCCTCCTGAATGCTGGGATTATAGGAAGGCCACACCATACAGGGTTTATGGTGTTCTGGGAATAAAATCCAGGCTTTTGTGCATACGAGGCAGGCTCTTACCACTGAGTTCCATCCAAAGCCCGCACCTCATTGTTTTGATTCTTTTCTAAAATGACATTTATTTAGTCTGTCTGTGTAGATCAGAGGACACCTGACAGGAGTGGTTCTCCTCCTCCTATGTGGATTCCAGGGACTGAACACAGGCTGTGGGTCTTGGTGGCAAGCACCTTTACCAACTGAGCCACCGTGGGAAGCGGGGAAGCGAAGGGACCGCTCACCTCCTGGGATGTGTGGTACCCAGCTCTGAGACTGACGTGGTAAGACTCTTACCTGCAGGCATACTCCACAGTGTAGACGGCACCCTGGCTCTGCTCCTCCCACCGCTGCATGTCAGCCTGTGGGTTGAGGAGTATTAGGAGAGGAGGGTCCAGCTGGAGCGACTTCTTCCTAGCATTGGGGTGCGTGCTCACAGCCAGCCCACGACCACCGAGTGATGCCCGGCCCAACTCCCTTGGTATTTCCCAGGGTCTCGCCTTACCCTGCTGGTTATCATGAGCACAGCCACTCCAGATATGTTCTGCAATTGGCCAACTGGCTCAGCTGCCACATGCCTCTTTGGTGGTGGTCTCTGCCTTGACACCCCCCCTCCACCCTCTGCCCCAGACAGACAAGCTCAAGGGTATGGACCCCAGGGAGGCCCTCGGCAGAGCTGGCAGGGCTCACCTTGTGTTGGGCCAGCTCTGGCAACGAGCGTCGTACATGTTCCTGCAGCCGGTACAGGGCCACTGAAGGCTCATTGGCCAGGACATAGACACTCTCCGTGAACTTGTCTGTGACTAGGTTCAGTGTAGAGGGATGAAGAAAAAGCAGTAAGTATTAGATACGTATACTTTTTGGTTTTTGTTTCATTTTGTTTTTTGAGACAGGGTCTAACTATGTAGCCTCAGCTGTACTGGAACTGACTACGCAGACAAGGCTGGCTTCAAACTCAGAGATCCACCTGCCTCCACCTCTGCCTCTGCCTCCTGAGTCCGGGATTAAAGGTGTGTGTTACCATGTCCAGCATTTATATTTGTTTTTACGTGTGTGCGTGTGTCTGTGCGGATATGTGCATACCAGTGCAGGTGCCTACAGGGGCCAGAAGATGATGGAGTTGGAGCTACAGATGACTGTGACTCACCCAAGGTGGATGTTGGTAATCAAACTCTGGTCCTCTGTAAGCACAGTACCCACTCTTAATTGTTAAAACATCTCTCCAGCCTCTCTTTTATTTACTTATTTTTATAGATAGCACCTTGTAGCCCAGGACACCTTCTAGCTTGCTATATAGTTGAGGATGACTTTGAACTCCTGATTCTCTTGCTGCTACCTTTTGAGTGCTGAGAGATTACTTATGTATAACATCATGTCTGGTTGATGTGACGTGGGGATGGAACCCAGAGCTTTGGGCATGACAGGCAAGCACTCTACCTTCTAGGTCCAGCCCCAACACACGCACACTGTGGACTCACGGCCTTTCCTCTCCCAAATCCACTTTCAGGGGAACCTGATAGCTAGTGCTACTGCTTGTTAGATCCCCAGCTCTCCACTACAACATGACACCAAAGACCATGTGCCCTCGCTTTCCTGGAACTCACTATGTAAACCAAGCTGGCTTGTGATTTGTGGCAATCCTCCCGCCTCTGCATTCCCGGTGCAAGGATGACAAGCATGCCCCACAACCCCAGATAATCAGAGGATATTCACAGAACTATAGATGTCTGAGGTTTATGTCCCTTAGTGTCCTCTATCCTGAATGAAGTGGACACCTGCGGGCCTCACTGCGTTGGGACTAGCTATGTTGAGGAAGGCACACTTCAACACTATGAGCCCTGCCATGGCAGCATGCACTCATGCCCGCTCAGGCTGTGCTCTGCAGATCCCACCTGAGTTCCTGTACAGTATACCTGCTCCCTTCTTTCTCCAAGGCTTGTTTTCTTCCAAAAGTCACCTGCACATAAACCAGCATCCCAGGGCCGGCTTCAACTAAGGGTTTTCCTGGTCTGCCAAGTCTCCACCCTTTTGGTCCATCCATCAGATCCTGCCAACCCTAGTGCGGTCAGTCACCCCTTGCCTGCGCCAGACCAGCACTTGTAAGGGTTCTGATTCCCCTCTGGCCAACAGTCACAGCTGCAGGCAGTAGGTGGCGCCAACTCCAAAAGCACAGATCACACAAAACCCGTCTAGCTTACCATCCAAGGCTCTCACCAGAAAAAAAAGAACCTGCTTATCTGGTCCTTATTCATCCTGCAGTGTTGGAGACCAAACCCAGACCCTTGGACATGCTGGGCAAAGTGCTCACGACTTAGCTACAATTCCAGGCCTTCTTTTCTTGAGCAGTCTATGTAGCCCCGGCTGGCCTTCAACTTGTAATACACTGCCTGAGCCTCTTGAATAGCTGAGATTAAAGAAAGGCCTGCCACCAGGCCCAGCCATTCCTTTTCTCGTTCACGGGATGAAAAACAAATTAAGGCAGGCGTGGACGTGCAGCCTTCAATCCCACCACTCGGGATGCAGAGGCAAGCGGATCTCCGTGAGACTGAGGGCAGCCTGGTCTACATAGGGAGTTCTAGGCCACAGGGGCTACAGAAAAACATCCTGTCTGAAAAAGAAAAGGAAAGAAAGACAGGACACCCTCGCTTTGCCCGCCCTGGATCATAGCTACACGGTTGCCACATCCCGCCCGGAGACAGGACATCAGCGACTGGCCCGGCAGCTCGTCTTTCCGCACCGGACTCTCCAGGCCGCTTTCCGGCTACTCCCCGGTCCCTTCAGCCCTCCCAGGACCCCCAACACCTTTCTTCCCCTTCAGCTGCATCTCTGGTTCCTCCATAGCGAAAGCCGCAAACCCGACGCAAAAACTGGAACCGGAAGTCTAGAGATTGAGACTTGCCTAAACTTTCCCGGCGGAAACCCGACTCTGAACAATTGCAGTTCCGGTGTTGGGTGAGCTGCCCCTCCCTTTACGCGTCGGCTTCTCAGACGGTAGACGGCGGGGAGGGTGGGAGGTCTAGGGGCGCAGCAGAGAGGACAGAAATTTCTTGACGTTCCGGGAGGACTGCCAAGTTAAGGACTCCCGGCTGCCACCAATGTCTGCACATGTTCGTAATCTTCTGAGACCAAGACACGGAAATTAAGGAGCAGGCGCCAATGGTACGAGGTCCCTTTAAATTCCAGAAGTCCCGCCTACGCGTCTCCGCCCTCGGCGTAGAGGAAGCGCCATTCACGCATCCGTAAGTGGATCTGATTGGGGGAAAGATTTTGGGCGGAACCGAAACGAGGACATACACACTTGCCGTGAAATGCTCAAGGGTTCTCTAGTCTTGGCCCACCTCTGGGGTTTAGGATCAGAGTGCGCGCATGCGCAGCCGCACTTATTGGGCCTCTTCGGAAGCTACGCCCATTGCTCTTAAGAGCCTAAGCAGCTTCGGCCCTTTGGTACCTTGGGAGGGCGGGGGTGCGCAGGCGCAATGCGGGAGCTCTTGAGGTGGGGTTAGCGGTCTTGTATCAAGTTGCTCTCTGTCCAGGCAGAGGAAGCGAGAGCGCTGAGAAACATTTCCAGCCTGTCTCTCGCTGGATCCACTGTATCAGTAAAGTTTGTGAACTGGTCTCCCAAGTTTTGAGGGACCGAGTCTTGCAGCGTAGGGGTACGGAGGAGGCTGGAGGGAGGTGAGTAGATACCCTGGGTCACATCATTTTTGAACCTTAACTCAATTCAGAGGATCCCGATCTAGGTAACCACAGGCGACATTGAAAAGTTCTGACTATACCGTTTTCTGACTTGAACTCTCTAAGATCTCATTTCTTTACCTTATTAAGGAGGAAACACGCTCAGCTAAGTAACAGGCCCAGGGTCTCACTGCTTGGCAGGGATTCGAACCCAGAACTGCCCATAACCCTGGCTTTAAAGTGTTACCCTGCAAGTGCCTTGGACTGCGGTTTGATTTTCTAGCACTGGCTGTTATTCCACGCTTCAGTTTACCACGCCTCCAAGGGCTAGGCAGGGTATACAGACGGAGCCTATTAAATAAGAACTTTAAAATTTACATATATGCATATATTTATAAAATTTTTGAGACAGGCCTCACGTACCTCAGACTGGCCTCTATAAGCTGTGCTGTGGAGGATGACCTTGAACTGCTGATCCTCTTCATTCCTGAGTACTGGGAGACAGGTGTGCATCACCATTCCCAGTTTTATTCAGTGCTAGGAATCAGACCCTGGCCTTTGTGCGTGCTAGGCACACAGCCTACCTACCAAGCCCCAGACCCTTAATTAGAGCTTATTTATTAATTTATTTATTGAGAAGGGGGGCATATGTACCACAGTGTAGATATTGAGATCAGAGGGCAGCTTTTGGAAATGGGTTCTCTCCACCTTGCAGGTTCTAAGACTAGAACTCAGGTCATCAGACTTGGTAGAAGTGCTTTTACTCACTGAGCTATCTTACAGCCCAAGAACTTGTGGTAATTACTGTTATCTTTTCGCTCCAGCTCTCCTATGGAGTCCACTCAGTCTGAAGAAAACCTCATGAGCCAGCATTCCCCTGCTCCTGAACTGGAGGATCCAGAGGACCCTGGAGATGAATCTACTAATGGCTCTGACACTGTGGTCCTCAGCCTATTCCCCTGCACCCCAGAGGCTGTGAACCCTGAAACAGATGCCAACACCTCCTCACTTCAGGGTGAGAGTCTGCTCTGGGGTGTTTGTTTCTGTGAAAGTATGTACATATGTATGTGGAGACAGAAAACAACTTTCAGGAGTCAGTTCTCTCCTTCCTCCTGGGAACTGAACTCAGGTCATCAGACTTTGCACCAAGTGTCTTTACTGGCTGAGCCATCTTGCTATCCCTCCGTTTTATTTTGTGAGATACTTCACTGAACCTAGAGCTCCAAGATTAGCTACTCTTGCTGGCCAGTGAGTGCTAAGGACCCACCTGTCTCAGATCTCCAGTGCAAGTTACTGTGTGTTTATGTGGTATATATGTGTGGTACATACACATGAATGTGTGGTTACTGTTAGAGTCCGAGACATGGAAACAAATCCCAGGACTCCACTTTGATGCAAAAAGGAAAATTTATTACACAATTTGGCGAACAAAGCAAGTCAAGCGGCTAGCCGGCCACAGTCCCTAAAGCTAGATCAGGGAGCTGGAGCCCTCTCCAAGGTGCAGCCCACTTTAAAATGTTCTGTGGCTGCAGGTTCTGCTGGAATTGGCTGGTTCAGAACCTGCCTGTCCCTTGGGCATTATTTGTATTGGACAACTCAGACCTCGTCATCAGTGGGGTCTGGGCTTAGCACCAGAATGCACGCTGAAGGGTTCGCACTCAGAATGCAGCAGGGAGGGGCGATTAAAACTTAAGAGGTCTGAGTTTGCTTTGTCCCTACAGTTACATGCACATACAGAGGCCAGAGCAGGATGTTAGTGGATTCCTCCATCACTTTCTGCCCTGTTGCCTTGAGACAGGGTCTCTTACTGAACCAGAAACTCACATTTAGCTCCCAAGGATAACTCCTGAAGATGACCCCAAAGGTCAACCTCTGATCTCCACATGCACACACATATACAGCAAAAGAATTTGTCCCCTCCCTCCCTCCCCACTTCTGTGCAGAGTCCAGGTTCTCTTTGCAGCATCTGATTTTGTGTCCTTCTAGGACCTGTGTCTCTGTCTTCTCCCCCCACTCCCCCGTGCTAAGGTGTGCGTGGTGCCGCCTGCTCTGAAGCAGACCGGCCGCCTTTCCTTCCTTCTTTCAAGCCCCCCCCCCCATCTTTTTTCTTTCCTTTCTTTTTGAAACAGGGCCTCACTATGTAGTTCAACTTGTGATCCCCTCCTGCCTCCTCCTCCCCTCCCCCTGCCCATACTGGGGGTACTGTGTGTCCCCCAAGCCTCACTTATGCTATGACCCTTTTCTTTCTTATTTAAAATTATTTTAAAATTGTATGCGTATGAGTCTGTTGCCTGCATGTGTATAAATGCCCCCATGTCGTGCAGTGCCCATGGAGGGCAGAAGAGGCTGTCAGATGCCCTGGAGCTGGAGTTATGGATGGTTGTTAGCCATCATGAGGGTGCTGGGAGTCACCCCGTTCCTCTGTAAGATCGCTGGGTGCTCTTAACCGCCTCCCAGCCTCATTCTCTTGAATTTTTGTGAGTGTGGTTTAGTTTTAGGTTATGATCTACTCCAGGTCCTCAGGTATGTTAGGCAGGTCCTCTACTCAACCACCGACACCACTGAGCTCTCTCTCCCACCGTTGCTGCCTCCCCCTCCTTCTCCTCTGTATATGTGCATGTTTTCTTTTCGGGGAGAGATAAGGTCTCATCAGTAGTCTCCCATTGACTTGGAATTCACTGTGTGGCCCAGGCCAGTCTCTAGTGTCTGGTGCTCTTCCTGCGAAGCCTCCCCGTACCCAGAACTACGGCCGCGGTGCCAGGACGACCTCTTTGTCACTTCATTTTAAAAAGTTATTTCATTATCATGCAGTGTGTGCATGATTATCATGCAGTGTGTGCATGTGCCTGTGCACATGGAGGTCTGAAAGCAACCTGCAGGAGTTAGCTCTCCTTCCACCATAGGGCTTGTGAGGACCAAACGCAGGTGGTCAGACTTGGAGGCGACACACTGAGCTGCCTCGTCCTCTCCCTTGTACTTCATCCGAGCACAGCTCCACAGGGCCTCACCCCGCTTCTCTGACTTGTGCTACTGGAAGCCACAGCCCCCATCCCCAGCTCGCCCTTCCCCCGGGACCTCTGCTTCTTTCCTCAGGAAATCGGGCAGGCAGAGCTTCAGTAACCGAGGAGATAGGGTGGTGGGTGCATTGTGGGCATGGTCTTTGGAGGCTCAGAGCCTGAAGCATCTGTCTGGAAACCCCCCAATCCCTAGGGAACCTGAGGTCCCCCTCTCTCTTTGCAGGCAGCTTCCTGAAGCACTCCACAACTCTCACAAACCGACAGCGTGGGAATGAGATCTCAGCCCTGCCGGCCACCCTGGACTGTGAGTAGGACCTGAGCTGGGGAGGGGCTGAGAGGAGGTGGAGGTGGGAGGATCACACACTCAAGATCATCTTTAGCTACACTTTGAGTTGGTAGCCAAGCTGGACTACATACCTCAAAACCACAAGGGATTGGAAGATACATAGGTCAACTGGTTCGTAGAGTCCTTGCTGAGCATGCGCTATCCGAGTTCCATTCCCAGCTCTGCATAAACTATGCAGAGCAGCACAATACCAGCACTCAGGAGGTGGAGGCAGGAGGCTTAGGAGGTCATCCTTAGCTACAAAGCAAGTTGAAGGCTTGCCTGGGCTACATGAGATCTTGTCTCAAAAACCAACCAAAAGAAGAGCCATTTTGAATAGGGTAAACTGAAGGGTGGCGAGGGGATAGGACGGGTGAGGTCTGTGTGTCTCTCTGGCCCCCAGCCCTGTCCATCCACCAGCTTGCAGCTCAGGGAGAGCTCAGCCAGCTGAAGGATCATCTTCGGAAAGGTGTGTGTCACATGCCCATTTGGCAGGCAGCACTATTTGCCAGCTCATGGTGCCCATTTAACCCGTGAGTGCCCATGTGTGCCTGCACCTACACACGTGAGGATGACTTGTGTCTGCATGCACTTGTGTGTCCCCCTCGTCTGACCTAGAGCCCTGCCTCCCCCATCACCCCATGAGTGCTGGAAGGCTGCAGATCCCTGTGTCCCTCCCATTTGTCAGGTGACAATCTCATCAACAAACCGGATGAGCGCGGCTTCACTCCCCTCATCTGGGCCTCTGCCTTTGGAGAAATTGAGACCGTCCGCTTCCTGCTTGACTGGGTGTGTCTTGGGGACTTGAGGACAGGCTGGGGTTTTGGCCTCTATAGCCACTACCTTTGAGACAGGCTGCCCCTGCTAGGGTTATGGGGGCTCCCCTCTCCTCCCGTCATGGTCCATTGTGCCCCTCCAGGGTGCTGACCCTCACATCCTGGCTAAGGAGCGGGAGAGCGCCCTGTCACTGGCCAGCATGGGGGGCTACACGGACATCGTCGGGCTGCTGCTGGAACGGGACGTGGACATTAACATCTATGACTGGGTGAGATGCAACCATCCTGGGTCCATCAAACATAGGCAGAGCACCTACAAGGTGCCAGGCCTGCCCCAGGTGCTGAAAGCCCAAGACAGAACTGTCCTCATACTTGACAGAGTTCCCGGGGTTTGGGAGAGATGTGGGAAGAGGGGCTGTGATGGCAGAGGGGAGGGCTCTCTAGAAAGGGCTTCTCCACAGAGGTGGGAGAAGATGGGCCAGGATGTAGACTGACTTGGAAGCTAGAAGTCGAGACATTATGAAAAAGTAATAGTGGGCCCCACCTGCCCTCACCACAGAATGGAGGGACACCACTGCTCTATGCTGTGCGTGGGAACCACGTGAAGTGTGTGGAGGCTTTGCTGGGTGAGTGGCTACCCAAGGGGACCTTGGGATCCTGGGGTGGAAGTGTGAATTTGGGGACATGAGCTGGTACAATGTCTGTGTTGGGTCTAGCCAACCAACTTGAGCCCCCACACTGATTATCCCAAGGGCTCTAAACTATTTTGGGGGAAAATTGAGGTGTGCGATTCCCTGCCGCCATCCAGGTTCACATGGGCAGTGGGCAGGCAGACCTGTGGTTGCATCATGAGGCCACTTCCAGCCCTCCAGTCCCAGCCTGGGCTGCAGGTTCTTGGCTGTAGCCCCATGTCCATGAACACTCTACTTTACAGCCCGGGGCGCTGACCTCACCACAGAAGCCGACTCTGGCTACACACCAATGGATCTTGCTGTGGCCCTGGGGTACCGCAAAGGTGGGTCCAAGACTCGGGCGGGCTGACAGTTGCAGAGGGGTGCCTAGGGACACATCCCTTGGGTAGCAGATGTTGGAGTGGGCATCCCCAGTGAGCACCCACACAGTAGCACCGCACCACTCACCATCCTGGCAGTTAGCCCTCTTGTGTGGGCTTGCCGGCACATGGGAGACACACAGGCACTCAGAGATGAAGACGCCCGAGCCCAGAATGGATGTGCCTCTTAGTCCCCTAACCCCCACCTTCCCTGGACTGCTGGGGCTAAAACCCAGGGCTTCCTATGTGTCGTGCAAGGACTCCACGGAATTGCAGCTGCAGACCCCTCAGCCTGCTTCTGTAGCTAGAAAAGAACACCCAACACCAAGTCGTTTGTAAAGAAATGAAGTTCATTTGGGTTCACGGTTCTAGAGGCTGGGAGAGCTAAGAACAGGTGGTCATGGTGTCTGGGGCCTTGTCTCAGTGGAGAACAAGGGCAGGTGGGGGAGGGGCATGGGAGCAAAGAGAAGCCGGCTGAGCTCACAGAGCCCAGTGAGAGCCCCTGGTGAGGTCGTTGGCATCCCAGCCTACCCTCCCACTCAGGGCTTTACTTGGGTGAGGCTGAGTGGCCTTTCCGGCCCCCTCTCCTGCTTACAGCCTTCTCTCCACGCCTCCCACAGTGCAACAGGTGATGGAGACCCATATCCTGAAACTCTTCCAGAGCACCCTGGGGCCCACAGACCCCGAGTGAAGACTTTGTTGGAGACTCAGGCACTCAGGGAACAATCCGGCCGACCCAGAACTGACTTCAAATGCAGCTCCAAGACAGGTGGTGGGAGGGAACCCTCCCTGGCAGGAACCAATAAACCTGTGCAGAACTTGAAGGGCGAACTGGAGGAAGCGCCCACAGACAGCTCTCATGCCTTCTTACCCAGCACCCGCAGATGGTAGATGACCACACGGCCAAAAAAGTCAGTGGCATCTTCAAATGTCACCTTCAGCTGGTCCACCTCCACATCAGGCAGGGAGAAGGTGTGGGCATGCCATCAAGGAGCAATGAGTCTGTATCGCGACCAACAGTTCCCTCCCTCTCCAGACCAGACAACCACCCGTGGGCCGGTGGCCAGCACACTGCAGGCTCTTAGTGCTTCTCACACCACACAAAAATCAACAGCCACTTCTTAAAAGAAGAAAGTTTGTGTGTAGCAGTGTTCCCCTGCATGTATGTAAGTGTGCCACATGCCTGGAATGCCCTCAGAGGGTCAGAAAGTGGTAGACCCCTGGAACTGGACCTATGACAGTTGTTAGCTGCCATGTGGGTGCTGGGAACCAAACTCTACAGGAGTATCCAGTACTTTAACTGCTCCAGTCCCACTTTTTTTTTTTTCTTCCAGATAGGGTCTTACATAGCTCAGGCTGGCCTTGAACTCACTGCATAGCTGAGGATGACCTTGAACTCCTGATTCTACTTCCCAAGTGCTGGGATGAGAGGTGTACATGACCATGCCTGGTCTATGTGATATGGTGACAGAACCCAGGGTTTCATAATGCTAAGCAAACACTCTACCTACTGAGCCACATCCCCAGTCCCTTTGTTGTTTTGAGATGGGATTTCATGTAGTCCAGGCTGGCTTGGAACTTATAGCTGAGGATGGCCCTGAACTCATCCTCTTGCCTCCACACCCAGAGTGCTAAAGAGCCAAATAAGATTCATGCTAGGGTCTAGCAGGGCTAAAGGTCTTTTCTTTTGAAACAGGACCTGGCTATGTGGTCATGCTGGTCTGGAACTCTAGATCTTCCCATCTCAACCTCCCAGTGCCTGTGTCCCCACACCCTGCAGACCCAAAGAAGTGGCCCAGATCACCCCACCCTAGGCCACGCAGGATATCTGAAGGGCATTGTTGTCCTCGGGGTAGAAATCCACAATCTTACTGAGGGCTTCCCCACCCAGTGAACCTGCAGAGAAGAACAAGCTGAGAGGCCGTGGTTTCTTTAACCCCCACCTCTCAGGGTTTTCTGGCGCCTAGTACCTTCCAGGTAGCCATGTCGACTGGAGAAGCCACCCTGGAACTGCACTTGCAGCTGGGAGATGTGGACGCACTGGGGAAACTCAAGTGTCACCCATTGGGAGGGGCCCTGGAAGCAGATGGGTAAACTGAGGCCAACAGCAACTGCTCTGTCTGTCCTACTACTCTTTTTTTTTTTTTTTTTGAGAGGGTCTATGTAGACCAGGCTGACCTCTTTCTCAGAGATCACCTGCCTCTGCCCCACACCCTCCCACCCACGTTCCAGCCACCATAGGGAAGGGGTGAGCACCGTCCTTCTCAGGCTACCCCAAATGGGCTGGGCCGGAGTTCGCTCAAGTTCAGTTTGAAGGCACGTTGGAAACCTGAGTCTGCTTCCCGTACAGGGCTCAGGGGAGTGGGAGCGTCTCACCTGGTCCGAGTTCCAGCACGTCTCTTCATTCTGGTCAAAAAGATGCTTCTTTCCAAACTGTCGGCTGTTGCGGTTAAGCACGGAACTCACCCTGCAGGAAAGAGGCGCAGGACTGGAGGCCTCCACACCACTAGCAGCCTCCCCACCAGGCTGCCCCCCAAGCACAGCTATGCCTGGCTCAGCCGCCTGGGAACCGGCCCTACACCAACCAGCTCCGCCTCCGCCAACCACGGCCCCAGCCCCAGCCAGCCCACCCGGCTCCGAACCGCAGTCGGCCCGCGCCAAGCAAGCGCCCAGCAGTGAGCTCCGAGTACAGTCCGCCTTGCCCCGAAGCCCCGAGTCTCACCTGCTGACCGTCTCCGGACAAACCAAAGACTGGGTCATCTCGGTCCCGCGGGGCCTCTCCGACTGAGCGCAAGTTCGAACACCGGCCGCCACACTCCACCTTGCCCAGCAGCAGGCCCTGCCGGCCACTTGCAGGACAGTGCCGGCGACTCTGGCTGGAGAGGGAAGCGGCCTCACAGCCCTCGCCGGGCCTCAGCCTCCCCGCCGGGCCTCAGCCTCCCCGCCGGGCCTCAGCCTCCCCGCCGGGCCTCAGCCTCCCCGCCGGGCCTCAGCCTCCCCGCCCCGGCGACTGCTTCGAGCACCCGGAACAGCGAGCCGGCGGCGCACGCGCCTTCAGCCCAGGGTCCGCCCAACCGCGGGGGCGGGGCGGGGCTTGTGGCTCATTCTCCCCTCTTAAAGGGCCGGTGCCCTTGGGTTTCTGTTTCCGCGGAGCTGGAGAAAGAATGCAGACAGCATCTTTGTGCGTTGGTGCTTGCGGTTATAAAGAGTTCCCACAGATATCCTGTAACTGTCTTCCTGCAAAGGGACAAACGAGGACTCCCTTCCCTACCTATTAATGCAGCCTGAGAGTCCTTGCACCTCACCGCCAGAGAAAGGGCTAAAAGAGGCCTCTTTACTTGGTCTGCAGTCACCACCAGCCCCATGTGTCCGGCTCGAATCCAAATTCAGCTTCTCTGAACAAGACATAGTTCTGCAGTTCTTCAGGAGGATTGTGCGTTTCAGGCCAACCTGAGCAATTTAACATGATCTGTCTCAAAATAATTTTTTTTCAGACACGGTCTCGCTGTGTACACCATGCTGAGTTCGAACTCAGAGATCCACCTGCCTCTCTGCTTTCTGAGTGCTGGGATTAAAGGCATGCACCACCGCATTTGGCTTTAATTTTTTAATTACATTTGTTTATATGTTGAGGTCAGAGTACAACTTGCAGGAATTGGTTCTCTCCTACCGTTAGTCCCAGGATCGAACTCAGGTAGTCATGTTTATTGGCAAGCCATCTTGCCCATCCTAAAATATTTTTAAAATATTTTATCTTTATTTTATGTGTATGAGTGTATTGTCTGCACCCAGGTCATGCAATGCCCGAGAGGTCAGAAAAGAGTGTGGGAGAAGAGAGTTGCCAATCCCCTGGAACTGGAGTTACAAATGGTTGTTAGCCATCATGTGGATGCTGGAAACTGAGCCTGGCTCCTCTCCAAGCAAACCAGTGCTCCATCTCTCCAGCTCAAGATAATTTTTTTTAAGAGATCAGTGATAGAAACTTGCCCAGAAAGTACAAGTCCCCTTTCCATTGCCAGAGCTGAATGAAACAATACATATTATTAATAAATCTGTCATCTTAGCAAATGCTGTCTAGGACATTCTGGAAGTCTTGTTCAAAGAGTGGGCATGTGAAGCAAGTTTTGTAGGATGAACAGGAGTTCAAAGCTTTACATTCCAGGCTAAAGACAAGGCTACTAATTGGCTAGACAACTCCTATCTCCCCTAACCCCCCAAGTGGAGTTACTACCTGTTAGTTCCCTGCCCTGTACCGAGTGAGACTGAAGTAGTGGGAACCCTCATCCACAATGATTCCCAAAGGGGACAAAACAAAGCCAGACACAGGCACTCCCAACCTCATGGGCTCAGGGCTGAGTGTCAGCAGACAGGCTGAGGGAGCAGCAAGTCGGCCCCATGGAAGGGTTTTCTGGAAGGGAACAGGTGTAGAGGGGAGAGGATCCAGAAGAAGCAAAGCATAGAATTGGTGACAGACCACGGATTTGAATGTGGAGCTGTGTCCTGCTGGGCTGGAGCAGCTGAGCAGCTTTTCGGAGAGGGTGGGACCCCAGCCACTTTCCTGAATGGAGGTTGTCAAGACTGAGCAGCACCAGGCTGAATGGTCTCTGACCAATCCTCTTCCAGGGCCAGAAGGGCCTTCCTGGCATTCTCCCCAATCCCACTCCAGGAAGGGGGGCTGGCAGAGAAACTAGGTCACCATCGAAGGGCCCCGCCAGTGCCCTGTGTGCCAGGACTTCCTTGCCAGACTTTAGTGATGGGTGCCTGCTATCCAGACCCAGCTTTGTTGGTCTCTGAGTTGAGGGTGGGAGTCTGCACCAAAGCTTAAGTAAGGGACAGACTTTGAAGGAACCAAGTCTAGTTAAAAACTCGGCTGTGTGGCCTCAGATCAACATCTTGACCTCTCTGAACTCAGTTCTTTGTATGTGAAAAGCAAGCTCTTTGGGTAGACACCTGGTAACAATGGCATTTGAAAAATGGAGCTTTGTGGACAAGGTCTGTCTCCAAGCAAGAACTCATTACACTGCCCAGTGCTGTCTGATGTCACCTCCATAGCTCAGGACACAGTAACTCAGCCACAATGCCCAAGGAGGCTACACACAATCACAGTTTCCTACCAACCCCCTGCCCCATCTCACTCCTGGCCTTGGCACAAGGCCTCCTGGCCCCCTGGGAGGAGGCCAGCTCCCTGCCCCCTTCCTGCCTCGTCTCCTCACCCCACTGGCGCCTGGGCATGAAAGAGCCTCCTGTTCATGAGGGAATTAGTGGCTCTGAGTTTCCAGCCGGGCAGTCAACATGGTCCATTCATCCGCCTGAGGAAGGGAGACTAAGCACTTCCTCCTTCTCACCCTCTCCAGACCCTGAGACAGGGAGGGCACAGGAGAGGCTAGAACTCTCTCTTTCTCTGTTGTTGTGAGACAGAGTCTCATGTACACAGACTATAACTCACTATGTAGCTGAGAATAGCCTTGAGCTTGTGGTCCTCCTGCCTCTACCTCCCCAGTGGTAGGATGACAGGTGTGTGCCACTAACTACACCTGATCTATGTAGTACTGTGCATTACGTAGAACTCAGGGCTGCTTGTGTGCATGCTACATAAGTGCTCTACCAACTGAGCTACAAACACACCACTAACTGAACTATAAGCACTCTACCAACTAAGTTACAAGCACTCTACCAAATGAACTGTAGCACCAACCCTGTTTTGTTTTATAGTTTTAAAGTTAATTTTGAGGGGGCAGAGCAGGTGGATTCTATAGCACATGTGCGGAGGTTGGAGAGAAACTTTTGGAAGCTAATTCTCTCCTTCCACCGTGTGGATCCTGGGAATTGAACTCAGGTTTCAGCAAGATATTTCTCACCAGCCCCCATTTTGTTTTGAGATGCAATCTTCCAGGCTGACCTGGAACCTGCCATTCTCCTGCCTCAGGCTCTTATGTTCGTGGCTCACCCGGCTTAGTGGTAATTTGTCTGTCCGTAGCCAGGTGTACTTGTATGTTGTTCACTAGGCTGTGGGTGTGACCATGCATCAGGGGAAATTTGTGGCACTGACGTATGTGTCCGCATACCATACTGGGTGTGTTTTGAGGTACTAGGGAGCACTGCTTCTGAGATGGGGCTGTCTAGGAGGCTCCAGCAACCTGCAGGCCTCTGGCCCACCTGCCACTTTCCCACCTTCCCCTGCATGGTAGGAGCCCCAAACCCAGGGTACAGGGAACAGAGGAGGCCCTCCAGGCTGGGAGGAGGGACTCTGGATCTCAGATTGGGCCTATAAATAGCTCTTTGAACCCTGCAGATTCCCAGGCAAGGTTCCCTCACTCAAACCCCCAGCAACAGCGTGCCCGGACCCCAGGCCAGCACCCTCCTTCCAGCTCTGGCACCAGCCCAGGAGTGGGGGGGTGGGGCAGGAGCAGGAGGATGAGCTTGGCTCTGGGGCCATAGATCAGGGTTGTGTAACCTTGGGCAGGATATCCCATCTCCCTGAGCCTCAGTTTCCCCAACAAACTCCAAAATGGACAGCATGAAAAACAGCCCTGCTGGGCCTGGTGAAGTGTGCATCATTCCAGCACTAGGGAGCTGGAGGCAGGAGGATCAGATCAAGGCCATCCTCAGCTACACAGTGAATTGGAAACTAGCCTGGGCTAACTGAGACTTTGTCTCAAAAGGACGAAACAAGAGGCTAGAGAGATGGCTTGTTGGTTAAGAGCAGGTACTGCTCTTGCACAAGACCAGGATTTGGTTCCTAGCACCCATGTTGCGCAACTCACAACTGCCTGAAATTCCAGCTCCAAGGGATGCAGCACCCTCTTATGGCCTCCATGAGCACCTGCACTCACCCGCATGCACTGATACACAGGCACACAGACATATACACCGACCCATAATTAAAAATAAATGTAAAAAATGTATTGCATGCTGGACGTGGTGGTGCACACCTTTAATCTCAGCACTCAGGAGGCAGAGGCAGGCAGATCTCTGAGAGTTCAAGGCCAGTTTTGTCTACATAGTGAGTTCCAGGTCAGCTGGAGCTACAGGGAGACCCTGCCTCAAAAAAAAATTCATTTTAATTGTGTATGTCCATGTGGATGTGTGCATATGTGTGCAAGTGCCTGCTGAGGCCAGAGGATCCCCAGGAGCTGGAGCTACAGGCTGCTGTGAGCTGCCCTACATGGGTGCTAGGAACCGAATCCTTGTCCTACAGAACAGTAAGCACTGGGATCCACTGAGCTGTCTCTCTGGCTCGAGAACAGTTCTCATACTTTATTCTGGTACTGAGGGTGGAACCCAGGGCCTTACACAAGCTTGTAGGCACTCCACTGCTGAGCCACACTCCAGCTCCTCACTGGGGGGTTCTAGGCAGGGGCTCTGCCTCTGAGCCCTGCCCCAGCCCCTTTCTGGGGAGTTTGGGCAGAGACTCTATTGTTGACCTATATCCCCAGCCCCTGAGATCTAGGTGTCTAACGGTTGAGGACTCTAGGTAAAGCTGTGCTGAGACTCCTGCCTGAAGCAGAAGTGTCTCATGATTGGTGACATTCACTATTAAGTCTTGATAGGACAAGGTGAATGAATGAATGAGTGAATGAATGAGTGAATGAGTGAGTGAATGAATGAACAAATGAGTGAGTGAATGAATGAAAGAATGAGTGAATGAATGAATGAGTAGTACACAGCTGGAGCTACTACAAGCAGTTTTGCAATATGTCCTCCAGGTGATTCTTTTAAAACAATTATTACATTTATTTGGGGGGGAGGGGGGACGGTGTGGAAAGGGAGGGACTTGGGCATGCGCCACAGCGCATGTGTGGAGTCAGAGGACAACTTTTAGGAACTGGTCTTCTCCTTCCCCTCTGTGTATTCCAGGGATCGAACCCAAGTCACCAGACTTGGCAGCAAGTTTCTTTACCAGGTGAGCCATCTCACAGGCCCCTCTAATAACTCTTGGAAATTGTATGACCCAGAGGCCGGTTTCCTCTCTAGAAATGGGTAACAGTCCTTGAAGCTTTGGAGAATCAGGCTGCCTGGGTTCTGATACCCATTCTGTCTTTCCCTCCTGCGTGACCCTGACAATCAACCTCACCTCCCTGAAACTCAGTTTCCCTACCTGTAAACTGGAGCAGGCAGTCTCCTGGGGCATGCTGGGGACATCTGATATGGTCCCTGGAGAGGTAAACAGACTGCGGGGGGTGAGGCGCAGTCAGGTGCAGCCTACCCGGGACTGGGATGGTGGGCAATGGTGGAGGGAATCTCAGGCAAGGTTGCCTCCCTTCGCCCTTCTCAGCTGGAGGCCTGGGGCTGCGCATGCGCACAGTATCCTTCTGGTCCTTTATAAGCGCGGAGGCTGCGCTGAGCGAACTGAGCGCACGAGCCGGCGGAGCGCGCTGAGCCAGGCAGCGGCTTGTTCTTTGTGCCCCGGGCCGCGGGGATGCGTCCGCGCTAAGGAATCAGGTGTGGGGGCCTACAGGGGAAAGCGGCGACAGGGGATTGGACTTGGGGACGACTGCCCCCAATGAGGGCGAAGCCCTCGGGGTATGGTGATAGGCAAGGGGAGATGGGGGAGGGGAGGCAGGTTTGGGGGGTGCGCGTAATGGGGAGCAGCCTTGGGAGGGTCTGAGATGCGCATTGGGGAGGAAGGGGGTCTTGGATGCGGAGACCAGTGGGGAGGGGTCCTCAACTGCGGATGGTTCTTTGAATCAAGCAGAAGGCTGTGGGAGCCAGGGCTTGGGAGAGGCACCCCGAGTTTGGAGAGACTAGGACACCCAGTATACAAAGCAGGGAATCCAGGACTGGGCACTCGGTTGTCTGAGCTGAGCCACCCCAGGAATTGGAAGCGGGGATCTTCAGTTTGCAAATGAGTGAAGGGCTGCCGTGGGGAGGGGTCCCCCAGTGCCAGGGTGTATACAGCAAAGCCGCCTCTGGAAAGGGGTGCAGTACCCCATCCTTTTGGGCTAAGAACTCACCACATCCTGCCCCAGGGAAGAAGAACAGAGTGTCCCATCCCAAGGTGGTTCCCCATTTTTCCAGTGGATGTGGAGTTGGGATGCTGGTGTGTCCCTTTCCCAGAGAGCATGCTATGCTGGGTGTCCTAGCAAATGCTGCATGGGGTCCTGGCGTGCCTCAGGATGGATGTGTAGGACCTCGAAGGACCCCTGTGGGGAAACAGGGACCCCAGAGCCTGAACACCCGTACATTGTCTCAGTCCCCCAAACCTGTGCCTCGCCCCCAGTCTGTTTACCGATATGATGCATTTTTAAGCTCTCTTGGGAGGCTGGGCTCTATAAAGCAGGGAGTTGGCACCCCAGGGTGGGAGAGACCCCATCCTGACACCATAGCAGGGCTTTGTTCCCTCTAGATGTGAATGAGAAACAGCCAGGCCCAGGCAGGCTGGATGGGTGACAGCCCAGTCTGGACATGTGGGGACTCAATGAGAAGGAATGGGGGCCCACACTGTGCCACCCCAGGATCCTGACTGCCGCAGGGGCCCCTGGACATCTCTACCCCAGGAGGCGGGGCTTTGTGTGTCTGAAGATGGGAGGAAGAGCCTCGGGGGTCTATGACTTACAGGACTGTGGTTGGTGTCTTTTGTCACAAAACTTGTGCCAGGGGCCACATTACCAGTACCCAGATGTGCGTGCATTGGTCATCAAGGCCACACGGTTTGTGCCAGGGTTGGTGAGGTTGTGAGTTGTAGCCAGGCCTGGTGGTTGTTTCCTTAGGGGCTTCTGTGGGGGACTTCAGCTGCGGGTGTCTTTGTGTAGAGGACATGCAGCCTGCCCAGCAAACGCCCACATGGCCTCTCTCTTTGTTAATGTTCCTGGAAGTGTCTGTGTGTCTCTCTCCCAGGGTGTGTGTCTGGGGTGTGTCCTGTGCATGGAGGCCAGGGACCCAGACCACAGGGTTGCAGGGTGAAACCTGAGTGCAGAGTTGGGGAGTCACAGAGGAAGAGGTGGGATAGGACTGGAGATGTCCAGCTCAGCTTCCTTTCTTGTCCACAGAGTTCCACATTCACACTCGGGGACACAAATACAACATGAGTTTCAGGCCAGGAACCCTGTGTGTGTGTGTGTGTGCGCGTGTGTGTGAATTCGTGAGTATGTGTGGCCATTGCCCAGAAGCAGACCTCTCCCTAAATTCCCTCAGTCCACCCAGGGCATGGGGCTGCTGCAGACTGGAGCTTCTAACTGATGCCCCCACACCACAGATTGCAGACACAGGTACACCCTGGCCCAGACACAGCATCCCAGATGCACACACACCAGTCACACACCCAAGAACAGCCACTGACAAGTGCCCTGACTCGGGGTGGAGAGACAGAGGGTGGAAATCAGACACACACGTACGCACGCACGCGTGCGTGCGTGCGTGCACACACACACACACACACACACACACTCCTGCACCCACCAGCCTCCCCTCCCCCGCACCCTGCAGGCCCCTGCTTGCATATGTATGAGGCTCATGCATCATTCATGAGGGGGTGGGCCCAGACCTTCCTGGCTGTGCTGCTGCTCACCTTTGGTGGCCCCGGGGAGGGTTATTTTAAGAGAAGGGTGTGGGCGTGTGGGGCACGGGGAAGGCAGTGGTAGGTGCGGGTGTTTGCGGAGGGAGGAGCTTGTGGCTGACACTGTGTCCGTCACCATGTTGGGCCACCTTGGGGTATTTTTAGGGTGTTCCCAAGGCTTTGTGTACAAAGACCTGTTTTTAAATGTAATGGATTTTACAAGTGTTAGCTCGTTGCTTTTTGATAACTGCTACAGAGGGTTTGTGCTGGCTGAGGCTCATTTTCCAGGTGGGGAAACTGAGGCATGGAGCAATAGTGCCTCTGGTCCAGGGTTGCACGGTGTATAAAAGAGACAGAGCTTAAGTGTGTCATGAATTCTTCGTTGTGTTTTGAGACAGGATCTCATATAGTCCAGGCTGACCCCCAAACTCCTGATCATCCACTTCCCAAAGCACCTAGCTGAACTCAAGTATGTGGAAGGAGAGAGAGAGGGAGGGAGGGAAGGGAGAGAAAGAGAGAGAGAGGAGAGAGAATTTCTGGCCTTGCCCCTTCTAAGGCCCTGTTGGGCAGGCTCACACCCTACATTGGCTTAGAGTTCCCAGAGGGAGAAAAGGGGACAGGGGACAGTCTGGGATGGATGGAGGGAGTGGCCACAGATATTTACAGTTTGGTAGCTTACCTGGGCATGTACTCTGCTGTGCAACCGGAGGCAAAAGCTAGGCCCTTCTGGGCTCTGAGGCACTGTGTGGCGAGCTGCACTCCAAGCACTGCGTTCAGCCTGAGATCAGCACCACGGACAGGTCTCAGACAAGCCCGCTGACTCCTGCCTGTCGAACCCAAGGAAGGGGCCATGCTCTAAGACCTCTAGAGACTCCACCCACTACTGTCCACAGGCCTCTACTTTGATAGGGCCAGGATTGAGGAGCATGTTTGCAGATGACTCCAAACTTCCCCTATCCTGTCCCCTCTGAGCCTCCGTAAGGGACCAGGGGCCAGATAGGGGTGAGGGTTTGAGGGAGAGTCTCTGGGGGAATGTATGTCAGAGAGGTGGGATAGAACTTGGTCACAGTAGGCACTTAATAATTGCCCATGGTATACTGGTCCCTGTGGCCTTATGGTCCTACAGGACCTAGGAAACTTCTTTTGTGGGACTGTGTGCAGTTAGGGGGAGGTGAAAGGAGGATCTGGGGACCCCTAGGAGGAGAAGGACCCACCGCTGCACCCCCAGCAGCTCTCAGTCTGAAGGTGGAGGCTAGCTTGCAAAACAGGACTTCAAACTTGGCAGTGTGAAGTTTAATAATAATATTAGCAACAGCTGAAACGTTCTCCTTCAGCCAAGCAGCTCTAAGCATTCTATATAGATTGACTCATCAGCTTCCAGCCGGCTCTTATCCTCATTTGACCCATCAGAAAAGGGAGGCACAGAGGAATTAAGCCACTTGCCTAAGGTCACTCAGCAAGGAAGAGGCAGAGTCCATTCCAGGCCACATTCAGTCACTACACTGCTTCTCAGGAGGTATCACCTTTGAATTTTTTTTTTTCTTTTGGTGAGGCAGGGTCTCACTATGTAGCTCTGCGTGGAACTTGCTACATAGAACTAACTTGTAGAGATCCTGTCTCTGCCTCTGGGAATACAGATGTGAGTCACTGCACTCAGCTTAGGGTGCTGTGCAGGATTGGAATCTGGGGGGTTGTACCTGAGACTCCATGCAAGCTCCTCAGGCACTGGGAACAGAACCGGGGACTCCATAGGAGCTCCAAAGGCTGGGGGACAGAATCCAGAGTCCTGTGTACGCTCCCCAGAGTCTGAGGACAGGCCCTGGGGCCCCGTGCAAGCTTGACTTGGTAGGTGCTGGGTATGGAACTAGGACCCCTCCACTTTGAGTCATACCCAGCCTCCCTCCCTGGATTCCGAAAATAGAAAGTCTGGGTTTGAGTCTTGGTTGGCTCTTGCTTCCCTTACCCCGAGAGCCTGAGTGACCCCGGCCCCTCTGGGTTCTGATTCCAGTCCCCCGGGGCATCTGGTCTCTCCACGGTGAACTTGCCTGTGGGGGCGGTCTGTGTGGGGCCTCACTCTCTCTCTCCTTTCAGCTCCAGCATGGGGGCCACATCTGTCTGGGCCTTGGGCTTCCTGGTGCTGCCCACGCTGCTGGGTGTGGCTGTGGATCAGGGTGAGTTGGATCCTGAGGAAAGTCTTTTCGCTCCACAGTTGCATCCAGGGTCAGGGGCATGGACAGTATGAGGCTTTTCATTCCAGAACCTTCTCCTGCTGGTCCTCTAGCTGGGTCCAAAGAATAGAACAAAAACAGCTGAAAAAGGTCTTTGAACAGTCAGAAGGGAAGGAGACACCTGAGGGTATTTTTAGTCATCACCAGTGGAAGGCGGAGGTCCCCTCCTCTCGTTTTTTTTTTTTTTTTTTTTCTGAGATGAACTGAAAAGAGAAAGGGAGAAAGAGACAGACAGACAGATACAGAGAGACAGCAACGAAGAATAGCATGGGGGTTGAGTACTGATGCCTGCCATGAGGGAGTGAGGTCTGCGTGCTCTCCTGGAATGTCCCCAATAGCAGCCAAGAACCCAGGCTTTATGAATACCTCACTGAAATCCTGTGTAAGAAAAGTTAGCTCTCTGAGCCTCAGTTTCCCCAGTGTCACAGAAGGACAAGACATTGCACCTCTGTAGATGGTCATGGTAATCAAATGAGTTGTTTGCACAGGACTTGGTGCTGCACCCCAGAAGTTCAAGGTCATCCTTGACTATGTAGCAAGTCTGAGGTCAACCTAGGCTGCATGAAACCCTGTCTGAGAAACAGAACTAACAGAAAGAAAAAGAAAGAAATTACTGAATAAGCACTGTGTACCTTCTTGTGGCTGCTTCTTGCTTAAGTTTTGAAGCTTAGAAATGGAAAGTGATTTTGCTAGGAACACTCAGCAAGCTAAAGAGAATGTGAATCGTACTTTCATTCCTGTAAGCCTCTGGGATTCGCTATTGAGTGAGGCAGAGCCATGTAGGCATGCGGCTCAGGGTCCCCTTCTGCACTGTGACATTGTGTGGGCAGCCCCACACAGTGGCCTTGTCTCTTCTCTGTAAAGAAATGTAAGTGTCCTGTTGGTCCCGGACTCTGATGCCTCCCTGCCTTCTCCACCCCAGACTCTCAGGATGTCACTGCCACTTCGGAAAAGGGGCTCCACATGCTGAAGGTGGGGCCAGGCCCTGTGAGGGCTGCACTGGCCGAGCTGGTGGCTCTGCCCTGCCTCCTTACCCTGCGGCCATATCCTGGTACCCTACGAGACATCCCTCGGATCAAATGGACCAAAGTTCGAACTGCGTCAGGCCAGCGCCAGGAATTGTCCATCTTGGTGGCCAAGGACAACGTGGTGCGTGTGGCCAAGGGCTGGCAGGGACGGGTGTCGCTGCCTGCTTACCCCCGGCACCGAGCCAATGCCACCCTTCTGTTGGGGCCGCTTCGGGCCAGCGACTCTGGGCTGTATCGCTGCCAGGTGGTGAGGGGCATCGAGGATGAACAGGACCTGGTGACACTGGAGGTGACAGGTGGGCTGGGATGGGGGGGGGGGGAGGCAAGACCGGAGACAGAAAGGGAGAGACCTAGGGCGAAGGGGGAAGAGTGAGGCTGGTAGGAGGAGCTCAATAATTGAAGGTGAAAGAGTCAAGGGAGGAAGGGGAGGGACCCAGGGTGGAAGGGGTGGGGCTAAGATGGAAGGGTTGAGGAGGGGAGGGGAGGGGCCAATGTGTAGAGAAGAGGGGCTGATGATGGACTACTAGGACTGAAGGGGTAAGGGCTAGAATGGAAGGGGACAGGACAGAAGGGGAGGAGCTAGGATGCGAGGGGCAGGGCTCGCGTGGAAGGGGAGGGGCGGAGAACGGAATGGGCGGGGCGATGACAGGAACGGGGTTGGCGTGGAAGGGGAAGGCCCAGCATGAAGGGAAGGTCTAGGCTGGAGGGGGAGGGCTAGGACAGAAGGGTAGGCACCAGGACGGAAGGGAGGGACCAGGGTGGAAGGGGAGGGGCTACGGTGGAATGGGAGGGACTGGAACGGAAGGGGAAGGACCATGCCTAAGGCCCTGCCTCAGAGGCATACTTTAGAACGCTTATGGAACCCCCTTTATGTCTTTTGATGGTCTCCAAGTCAAACCAGTACTTTCCTGGGCTTCTTTAGAGCAAGTGGTGCAGCCACAGGTCAGGACCTGAGGCTCGGCGTCCCAGTGGGACTCCTTTTAAAGCTCTTTTCCTTACTTAATTTTACATAAGACAAAGGATATTGGCTTTCCGTTCAAATTCTAATATAATCTGGTATGGTAGCGCATCACACACACACACACATACACACACAAATAAAATAAATCTTTAAAAAATTTAAAAAGAAGCCTAGTTTTAAAGTCATTGGCTAAAAATATATACTATGGAAATAACATTTCTCAAATACTTGTTTACCCAATTCCTTTGTTAAATTTTTTTTGTTAAAATAGCCCGTGTGGTTTCTGTTTTCCTAACAGATTAAGGATGAATGATTTAAAAGGGCAGCAGAGGCAGGAGTTCCAAGATTATCCTTGGCTCATAGACAGTTGGACGCCAACCTGGGCTACATGAGACCCTGTCTTTAAGTTTTATTTATTTATTTACTTACCTAATATGTTTGAGTGTTTTGCCTGCACATATGTTAAGTACTGTTCCATGTGTGTGCCATGCCGGCTGAGGCCAGAACGGGGCGTGGAGTCCCCTGGAACTGGAGTTACAGACCGTGGGGATGCTGGGAACTGAACCTAGGTCTCCTGGAAGACAGCCAGTGCCCTTAACTGCTGAGCCATCTCTCCAGCCCCCTAGACTCTCCCTACAGAAAGCCAGAGGAGCAATCGAAACAGGGGGGAGTGGGACACGCCAGTCTGCTCAAGGGAGATCTTTTCTTTACAATTCCAGCTCACATCTCTGTTCTGGCCTGGCTCTGACCCCACAGGTGTGGTGTTCCACTACCGGGCAGCCCGAGACCGCTATGCGCTGACCTTCGCTGAGGCCCAGGAGGCGTGCCGCCTGAACTCTGCCACCATCGCGGCGCCAAGGCACCTGCAGGCTGCCTTTGAAGACGGCTTTGACAACTGCGACGCGGGCTGGCTCTCAGACCGCACAGTTAGGTGAGGGGGTGCTCAGGGGGTGGAGGCAGGAAATTATCGAGCTGGGGAGGCAGGGAAGGGTGGAGATGCGGGGTGGAGCTGGGGAGGTGGAACAGCTCCAGAGGTGCTCCAGGGGCTCTCCGGGAGCACGCAGCTGAGAGCCACTCCCCTTGCTCCGTCAGGTACCCTATCACCCAGTCTCGTCCCGGTTGCTATGGTGACCGCAGCAGCCTGCCTGGGGTTCGCAGCTATGGGAGGCGCGACCCACAGGAATTCTACGATGTGTACTGCTTTGCCCGCGAGCTGGGGGGTAAGTTGAGGAGCTGGTCGGATCCTGTGGCCACCTGTCCCTGAGTGTCAGGTGTTCTCACAACTTCAAAACTCTCCAGCGCTTCCCATCCCTGGCTCGAGCTTTCCTCCTCCAGGCCCCTGTCTGACTTCCGCCCTGTTCCTCCCCGCAGGCGAGGTCTTCTACGTGGGTCCTGCCCGCCGCCTGACCCTGGCGGGCGCGCGGGCACAATGCCACCGACAGGGTGCAGCGCTGGCCTCGGTGGGGCAGCTGCACCTGGCCTGGCACGAGGGCCTAGACCAGTGCGACCCGGGCTGGCTGGCTGACGGCAGCGTGCGCTACCCGATCCAGATGCCGCGCCGGCGCTGTGGGGGCCCGGCTCCCGGCGTGCGCACTGTCTACCGCTTCGCCAACCGCACCGGCTTCCCGGAGCCCGGCGCGCGCTACGACGCGTATTGCTTCCGAGGTGCGTGAACCATGTCCCGGGGCGGAGCCACTCAGGTGGGCTCCCCGGACCTTGTCGGGGCCACTCCTCCTGGATGCGTTTCCCTCAAGACCACGCCCCCAGCCACGGCGCTCGGAGAAAGCCACGCCCCATGGGCGGGTCTCCTCCTGATCTTGCCCCTAAATGTGCTATGTGAAAGCTAAGTGGAGGATGAAGACCACACCCCCACTGTGTGTGTGTGTGTGTGTGTGTGTGTGTGTGTGTGTGTGTGTGTGTGTGTGTGTGTGTGTGTGTGTGTGTGTGTGTGTGTGTGTGTGTGTGTGTGTACATTGAGACCACCACCACATGCAGGTCTCTATGAGACAGCATCCCAAAAGTTCTTAGTGAAGGCCACATACACACCAGGAGCTCTCGGTGAAAGCCCCTTGATACCACACGCCCAGTTAGAAGTGATTGAAGGCCCACATGCCCGGTGGTGGGTCTCCCCAGACCGCACCCCCAAGCCAGGAGTGATTGTAGAGGCCACACAGGACCCCTACAGGGACCTTAGGTGAGGGCCACGCCCCCGTGCCTGAGTAGCACGTGAAAATTACTACCCTATCAACTTGCATTTATTTATTTGACACAGGGTCTCCCTGTGTTGCCCTAGCTGACCTGGAACTTGCTGTGTGGACCAGGCTAGATTCAAACTCACAGAAATCCTCCTGACACTGCCTCTTGAGTGCTAGGGTTAAACATGTGCACGTGGTGAATGTGGATTCATCAGCTTCCTTTAAAAGCCTTGCAACCAATTATGGTACCTGGCGAGTTCTAGGCCCACCAGGGCTATAGGGAGATCCTGTCTCAGAAAACAAAAAAATTAAAATAAAATAAAATCCTCACAGGGCTGGGGTTGTCGCTCAATTAGTAGAGTACCATAATCCCAAAATCCTGCCCCTGGGTGAGCACACCTGTCTACCTGGAGCCAGACCCTCAGGTGAACCCGTGGGCAGGAGAGGTGTGGGGGTGCCATTCACTTCATTACCTCACCAAGATATCTCATATGCTCACTATGACCAGCTGACCCCAACCCTGATTGTGAGCAGGTTCTGGTGCAGCAGGAATAATATGCCTCCTGTTCTCAGGCTGGGAAATCTCAGAAACCACCCAGAGGGACAGACGGGTGCAGCAGGATGGAACATGCATAGACTTCAAGAAGGACTTCCCTAGCAGTGCCTGGGCTCACCACAACCTCTTCTTCCTTTTTTTAAATAGCTCATCACCCTACATCACAACGTGGAGATCCTGAGACACCCTCATCTGGAGATGAGGGGGAGATTGTGTCAGCAGAGGGACTCCCAGCACGAGAAGTAGAGTCCAGCCTGGGGGAAGATTTCCATGAACCACTTGTGTCTAGTGGGGCAGATGAGCCCATGGGCTTAGCACAGACTCAAGAGCCTCAGAAGATCCCCAGCTCTACCCCAGGGGACCCCACATTGACTTCATGGTCCTTTACAGAAGAATGGTTGCTAACGGGTGCCACAGGCTCCTCAGGAGCCCCCAGTCCCAGCAGCATGCATGTGCACTTGGCAGGGGCAACATTCTCAGGCACAGAGATGACCTCCACCCCAGTGCTGAGGAGGGGCCGCTTCAAAGTGTTGAATGGTCGACACTTCCAGCAACAGGACCCAGAGGGCCAGCTGCTGGGGACGGTAGAGGCCAGCGCCCAGACCTCCACCCCAGAAGTTGCTACCAAACACACGCAGCCTCCTGAGGTCACAGAGGCGTCAGGAAGTGACCAGAGCCACAGTCCCTGGGCCATCCTGACAAATGAGGTGGATGTGCCGGGGGCAGGTGAGTGATCTGGGGAGGAAGGGAGGGTGGACAGAGCCACACCCTGTACTAGCAGCCTCCTGGAGGTCCCACTGCCACATGTCAAAATTTCTGCTCAGGCTGGGGACCAAGGAGAAACGAAAAAGGCAAAAGTTTTGTTTTGGTAAACTAAAAAATATTTTCTTTATTTTTTTGCTGTTGTTTTGTGTATGAGTGTTTTGCCTGCATGTATGTAAGTGCACCTGTGTGGTACAGTGCTGGAGGAGGTCAGAAGAAGGCGTCGGATTCCTTGGAACTAGAGTTACAGGTGGTTGTTAGCCACCATGTGGGTGCTGGGATTCAAACCTGGGTCCTCTGCAAGAGCGGACAATGCTCTTAACGGCTGAGCCGTCTCTCCAGCCCTGGTGAAAGTATTTTTAAACATTTTTATTATGTTTATTTTATTGTAGGGGCGTGTGTGCATGCCACAGCACATGTGTGGAGATCAGAGGACAATTTTCAAGCTTAGGATTGGCAGCAAGCGGCTTTACCTGCTGAACATCTTCCTTCCTTCCTTCCTTCCTTCCTTCCTTCCTTCCTTCCTTCCTTCCTTCCTTCCTCCCTCCCTCCCTCTCTCCCTCCCTCCCCCTCTCTCCCTCTCTCTCTCTCTCTCTCTCTCTCTCTCTCTCTCTCTCTCTCTCTCTCTCTTTCTTCTTTTTAATTTTGGTAGTCCAGGTTGGCCTCCAAATCTTGATCATCCTGCTTCCACCTCCCAGATACTGGACAGCTACCCTGTGTCACATCACCACTTGGATTTTTGTTAGGTGCATGGTGAAGGCCAGAAGTCCATGTCAGAGTCTTCCTCCATTACTCTCCACTTTATTTATTTATTTAGTTTGTTAGTTAGTTAGTTAGTTTTTTTAGAAAAGATTTCTCTGTAGCCCTGGCTGGCCTAGAACTCAGGGTGTAGACCAGGCTGGCCTTGATTTCACAGAGATTCACCTGCCTTTGCAGGTGCCACATGTCAAAATTTCTGCTCAGGCTGGGGACCAAGGAGAAACGAAACTGCTACAGAGGCAAAAGTTTTGTTTTGTTAAACTTTAAAAAATGTTTCCTTTATTTTTTTGCTGTTGTTTTGTGTATGAGTGTTTTGCCTGCATGTATGTAAGTGCACCTGTGTGGTACAGTGCCTGTGGAGACAAAAGAAGGGGTCAAATCCCTTGGAACTGGAGTTACAGAGAGTTGTTAGCTGCCACATGGGTGCTGGGATTTGAACCTGGGTCTTCTACAAGAGCAATCAGTGCTCTTAACCACTGAACCATCTCTCCAGCCCCAAAGCTTGCTTTCTTTCTTTCTTTCTTTCTTTCTTTCTTTCTTTCTTTCTTTCTTTCTTCTTTCTTTCTGTCTTTCTTTCTTATTTTGAGGAGGTGCTGAGACAGGGTTTCATGTATCCCAAGCTGGCCTCAAACTCCCTGTACATTGGACGTACACCTGCTGGGATCACAGATATGTCCTCGCTAACTCTAACCCATCTCGATGTCACAGGTCCCCCTGGCAGCAGGAGCCCCTCAGAGTCCGGACTGTGGTCCCCATCTTTGACCTTACCTAGAATCCCAGGCCCCGGCGGAACCCCTGGTCCGAAGCCAGAGACAGTGGAGGCCCCCAGCGTGAAGCCGGCCGTGTATGGGTCGCCCTGGTCGCTCTCAGAGCCCACTGTCCCTGCCTCCGGTCTCCCAGAGCTCTCCAGCTCCGCCCCCTGGGAGGCGTCCCCTGGTGACACCTCCCCGGATGTCCCTATTGTGGCCATGCTTCGTGCTCCCAAACTGTGGCTCCTGCTACACTCCACACCTGTCCCCACGGATGCCAACAGGGCCAAGGAGCATGTCGGGACTGTGACCCCCATTCCACCATCCTGGGCCACAGAGGCCACCCCTACCACATTCAACAGCCTTGGGGTGCGAAGACCTGTGTCCTCTTCCCAGACTACCGTGGACACCCAGATTGGAACCAGCCCTGAATCCTCAATGCCAGAATCTGGAGAAATGGGGGAGATTGGTCCTACCCAGGCTACAGAGCATCCCAGCTCTGGCCCATGGGTCTCTGTGGGCTCCAGGAATATGACAGTCAATCCTGTCCTCTCTGACACTGGCATTCTGGGGACGGAGTCTGGGGTCTTGGGTGCAGCAAAGGGTCCCATGTCTGGTGGGCAGGTCCCTGTGGATGAAATGCTGGGCACCTGGCCATCACTGCCCAGCCGAGGGTTGGACACCAGGCCCCTGTCCACACCCTTGGGAGGTCCTGGAGTCACCTTGCTCATGGGGCCTCCGACAACTTCAGAGGGAGGTGTCCCCGAGGGCACTACAAATCCCAGTGGCTCCGGTGCCATTTGGGAGTTTGAACCCCAAAGTTCTGTTCCCACCAACCCTGCAGCTGTGGGCCCAAGTATTGTGACATCTCGCATATCCCTGGACCAGGGGAGCAAGGATGGGGCCCAGGACGTACCCATACCAACCTCCGCAAGCCTTCAACACCACCCGGAGCCGGAGGGCCAGATGGTGGCTCCAGGGACACTGGGACCTTCAGCCTCTTGGCCTCAGGGCCATCTAGTTCTTCCTTCCTGGACAACTCCAGCCTCCAGCATGGACGAGGTGGCCTCTGTGTCCTCAGGGGAGTCCACGGCACTACGGGACACCCCCAGCTCCCTGTTGCCTCTATCCTTGGCCTCAGAGGAGGCAGAATTGGAGGTTGTGGCTGGGAGTCCAGGCCTGGAGGGCTTCTGGGAAGAAGTGGCCAGCGGGCAAGAGGGTAAGTCCTGGATTCTAGGTCTCCATTCATCTTCATGTGGCCAGGGGTTGGGGATGTCTAGAGCAGGAAGAGTCGACGGTCCTTGGGAAGACTATAATTTTCTAGCAAAGGGTGAGGTCAGAGGTCAGGAGGCTAGCCATATTGGGCACTTAAAAAATTTTTTTTTGAGACAGGGTCTTCCTGTAGGTCCTGGTGACCTGGAACTTGCTATGTAGACCAGGCTGGCCATGAACTCACAGAGATCCACCTACCTCTGTCCCGAGTGCTGGGATCAAAGGCGTGCACCACCACGCCTAGCTGGTATTGGGCAGTGCTAACACAGTGAATGTGGTCATTGACTAAAGTATGGGCCCTGTAAGGGGCCAGGGGGCCTGGATTTGGTGTAGGAGTTCTGTTTCCAAGTGTCCAGATCACTTTGTGATGCCAGGGGCTGACTTCTAAGAAGCCTACAGTCTAGAGAGACAGAGCTGAACCTGGACACATCCCAGGTGTGGATGGAGGGCCAGACAGGGGACACTCTGGATGGAAGAAAACCAAGATTGAATTGATTCAGCCATTGGGGGAGAGGCCTGGGATGGCAGACACGCAAGCTAGGCACTGTTTAGTTTAGGATGACCTTGAGCTTGGGGCCGTCCTGCTCCCGCAGGCCTCTGAATGCTGGAATCACAGGTGTGTGCCAACAACTTGTTTTTTAACTATATTTATTTTTATTTAAGTGTGTGTCTAGGTGCACATGTGTAAACATCAAGGTGGCATCCAGAGGTCAACCTTGCCATGTTCTTGAGGCACTGACCACCTTAGTTTTTGGTTACATTCATTTATTCAGTGCACACGTGCGTATATGCATGTACACGTTCCATGGTGCACATGTGGAGGTCAGAGGACAACTTTTGGGAGTGAGTTCTCTCCTTGGACCATGCGGGTTCCAGGAATCAAACAAGTCATCAGGCTTGGTGGTAACTACCTTCACCCACTGAGCTATCTTGCGGGCCTTCTTCCTTGTGCTTTAGAGACAGGGTCTCCCACTGGACTGGAGCTTGCTGATTAAGGCAGACTGTAAGACCTGTGAGCCCAAGATTCCCCAGAGCTAAGATAACAGGTCCACAGTACCCTAGCCTTTTGTTTGTTTGTTTTTTGAAATATGGTCTCACTGTGTAGCCCTGACGGTCCTGGAACTCCATGTAGACCAGGATGGCCCTCATCTCACAGAGCTCCTCCTGCCTCTGTCCCCTGAGTGCTGGGTTAAAGGTGTGCACCTGGCATAGAGCCCCAGCTTTTTGGGGGATTGAACTCAGGTTCTCAAACTTGTGTAACAAGTGCTCTGTCATCTGAGCCATCTCCCTAGGCCTTGTTTTTCTTTCTGAGACAAGGTCTCACTCTGTAGCCCAGGCTGGACTCAAAATCTCAGCAATCCTTCCTGGGATCATGGTTGTGTGTCCCCAAGTCCAGTCATTTTAGTTCATCTTTGTAGTGTCTCATGGGGCGTGTTCTGTTATATCTCACTTTACAGGTGGGAAGACAGGGACTTTGCAGAGGGAGATGAGGACTTCCGGGATTTATGCAGCTGGGGCTAGAGCTGGAATTCAGGGCAGCTGTGAGTGGGGTGTGGTCATCCAGTACCAGGGGTGAGGCAAGGGGCAAGGTAGGAGGATCAGATGTTCAAAGTCATCCTCAGCTACATCATGAGGCCAGCCTGAGCTACCTGAGACCCGTAGAAGAAAGGGAGGGAGGGAGGGAAGGAGGAAGACAAGACGTTAGGGAGCGAGAGGAAGGCAGGGCGCCCTCCATCCTGCTGTGAAGACACACAGGCAGGGTGGCCATGAGAGGAGGCCGTAGGGTGGCCGGTCCCTGAAGACCTGGCAGGAAGGAGGTCACCTGGAGCATCTGATGTCAGAACTCCTAGGTGAGGTGACATTGACTGAGGGTTACCTTGGCCTCAGGGCTCAGCTGTAGACCCCAGCTGGCAACACTGGGTGGCAGAGGTGGCCGTGATAGAAGGGGACTCTGGTGCCGTGCCACTCTCCACCCACAGTACAGATGCTGATGAAATCAGAAACTCGCTGCTCGCTGAGCCAACAGCAGCATGGGCAGGTGTCATGCCAGGGGCCACTTGGCAGCTGTTGCCTGTCGAATGTCACTCCACCCTGGTGTGCACGCACGGGTGAGGGCTGCACCAAGAATGTCGCAGAGCCCCCAGTCCCTTGTTTCCCAGGGCTACCAACCCAGGGACAGATATCTTGGCTACCTCAGGACAAACAGCTGTCCCTGCCCTCAGTTAGCTAGCAATGGTGTGAGCCCACTGTGTTCTGGGTTTCAGGCAGAGATGAAATCCTCTGTTCCCTGAAAGCTGCCATTCTAGAGCAACATGCTAGAAACTTCCCAGAGATGGACATGTCTTCTCTCTGGGGGTTATGTAGCTCACAGGACTGAGAGACTGCAAGCGTTCGGTCATCTCATTCTAATTAATTTAAGCATGAATGGTGAGCGTGGCTGCCACATGGAATGTGGATGCTCTCAGAAAAAATACAGTGGCCAGCAGCCGGACATGACGGTGCACACCTTTAATCCCGACACTTGGGAGCCAAACTTAAGTGGCTCTCTGTTAGTTCAAGGCTGGCTTGGTCTACATATGGAGTTCCAGGCCAGCTGCGGCTACAAGGACACCCTGTCTCAAAAAGACCCTGGCAGGGCTGGCAAGAGCACTCAGCTGGCACAGGGTCTTGCTGCAAAGTCTGATGACCTGAGTTTGATCTCTGGGTCCCAAATGGCGGAAGAGAGAACTCCTGAAAATTGTCTTTTGACCCCCACATGAAAGATGAATAGAGAGACGGCTGGTGTTCAGAGAACAACTGTAGCCCTGTGAAGAATTAAACTAAAAAAGATTTTGCTGTGTTAGTGTATGTGTTCACGTGTACCTGCAGAGGCTGGAGGAAACACTGGGTTACATACAGGTTATGACTTTTTATGTGGACCCTGGGGATTAGAACTCAGAGCCTTGTCTTTATATAGCAAATGCTCTTACTGAGCCATCTCTCAGGCCTAAGTTTACGAATAAAAAAACCAAACTACAGGAGAGGAGGATGGGGGGAGGGAAGGCCGTGGGAGGGAAGAGGGAGCAGAGGAAAGTGACAGCTCTAGAACACCTCTCAAGCCTGAGGAAATGGGAGCAAGTCTGAGGGAGCGGAGGGGAGGGGCCATACAAAGATCACAGGGAAGGAATTCCAGGCAGCAAAGACAGTCTGTGCAAAGGTCCTGAGACAGCACTGCGCCTGGTGTGAGGAAGGAATGCTGAGACCAACCTGGCCAGAACACAGTAAGTAAGGGGGAGGAGAAATGGGGAGACACGGGGTCAGGAATCCCATACGGCTGTGGACTGCAGAGAGAACTCAGGCTTTTCTGCTCTGGGAGCCATGGACGCATCTAGACAGAGGAGGGACATGACTTGAATTGATTGGCTCCCTCTGGAGGCTGTGGGAAGAGCATCTCAGGAAACTAGGGAGGCAGCCGGGCGGCCTAGCGCTAGCATGCTTCTTAATTCCTTCTATCTGTTTCTTTTTTATTTATTATTGTGCATATGTATGTGTGGAATGCGTGTGTCTATGTGGATGTGCATGTGCACATGTCAAAGCACGCACGTGTCTATGCGGATGTGCGTGTGCACATGTCAAAGCACGCACATGGTAGTCAGAGGCCAGCTCTCGGGAGTCAGCGCTCTCTTTCTCCCATGTGGATCCCAGGGATCAAACTCAGATCCTCAAGCTTGGCAGGAAGTCCCTTTACTAGCTGAGACCTCTCACGGAACCTTTTATAATAAAAAATTATTTATGACTTTATGCGTATGAGCGTATTACCTACATGTATGTAAGTGCACCCAAATTGGGCAGTGCCTCTGGAGGTCAAAGAGGGTGTTGGATCCCCTGGAACTGGAGTTCTGGATGATTGTTAGCCACCATGAGGGCACTGGGAACTGAACTTGGGTCCTCTGCAAGCCGAGCCATCTCTCCAGCCCCTAATCACATTTTTCTAAAACAGGATCTCCCTGTAGCCCCAGCTACGTAGACCGGCCTGGCCTCAACCTTACGGAGATGCCCCTGCCTTTGCCTCTGGAGTACCAGGATTAAAGGCGTATGCTACCACACCTGGCCCTTTAGTCACTGTTTTAAAATTTTATTTCTATATGCATGGGGCATACAGGGTCGGTTCTGCTGTGCACACGTGGATGTCAGGGGACAGCTTACAGGAATTGGTTCTCTCCTTTCACCATGTCGGTCCCAGCAACCAAACTCAGGTCCTCAGCCTTGGTGGCAGCGCCTTTCCCTGGTGATCCATCTTGCTGGCCAAGGGTAAATTATTTTTATTTCGTTGTTATAGATGAATCATCTAGAATTCCTAAGACTGATTTACCAGGTCCTCTGGCGAGAGGCAGACTGGATGGGAACAGCCGCTCAGTCCCTGCCACCTAGAGTTACAACCACTGTGATCCTGTGTTCTTGGTGTCCCGCATTAGGGGAGCGGAGTCATGAGAAGGGCAGCACGTTAGGGCAGCACGTTAGAGGGCAGCGACTCTTGTCCTAGAATCCAAAGATAAGGAAGCTCTGGTCTCCGGGTGGCCCATCCCAGTATGTCCTGAGCCAGTAGCGACCTTGCTGTGAGCAGAGAAGCTCACAGATGCCCCTCTGGAAAGCACTAAGCTCTTTACCCTGGGGGCCTATGAGAGCACTTTGACTACAGAGGGAACGGCACGGCCAGGGGTCAGGGCCAATGTCTGGATGCCATAAAACAGACGATGTGGTGGCCAGTTTGTCCTCATGCTGCCGGTCTATCCCACAGCCCCTGCGGATCCTTGTGAGAACAACCCTTGCCTCCATGGGGGCACCTGCCGCACCAACGGGACCCTGTATGGCTGTAGCTGTGATCAAGGCTATGCCGGGGAGAACTGCGAGATTGGTGAGTGTCTCAGCCCCGAGCTCTGTGCCGTCCCCTATACTGAGTCCAGCTGAGTCCATTGAAATCACCGCCAGGACCATCTTGGTGGGAGAGGGGCCAACAAACAGCATGGCAAGGCTCAGACTCTATCCAGCAACAGGCTTTGGGGACCCCTTTCTTCTGGGTAGGCAAGGCTGTGGCTAGCACTCCCCGGGAATACTGGAGGCTCACCCCAGAGCTGCAGAGAGGACACTCCTAAATATGAGATTACCAACTAAATATAAACGGCAGAATGTCCTCATCTCTGAGAGTCTTTTGCTTGACTTCACAACTACACTAGGAATTAAAGAATCAAGACTGAAAATATAAATGAGGGCCAGTGAAATGGCTTATCAGGTAAAGCCTGACCACCTGAGTTCAATGGTGGAAGGAGAGAACCGACCCACAATTCATAAATAAGTAAATGTAAACATATAAATATAATATTATATATAACTATATACATATAATATATATGTATATACATTTTTGAGACAGAAACTCATCATGTAGCCCTGGCTGGTCTGGAACTCACAGAGCTCTGCCCACCTCCAGAGTGCTGGATTTTAAGGTATGTGCCACTATACCGAAAAGTATGGCTTTAATTTTCTATTTGTTTCCTGAGGGCTGGGATTAGAGGCCTGAGCCCTGGAACTCACTATGTAGACCAGGCTAGCCTGTAATTCACAGAGATCCCCCTGCTGAGGCTCGTACCACCTCAGTTGGCATTAAAATTTTGGGAGGTGGTGTTAAAACAAGGTGTCATGAATCTCAGACTAGCCTCAAACTCATTATGTAGCCAAGACTGACCTTCAACTTCTGATCCTTCTGCCTCTAATGCCCAAGTGCTGGAATGGCAGGAGCAGGCCGCCATGGCTACCTGCCGCCAGCAGAAATCGAGCAGCACCTGAAGTGGGGAGTGAGGATTGAGAGAGAGAGAGAGAGAGAGAGAGAGAGAGAGAGAGAGAGAGAGAGAGAGATACTTTAGGGAGGGCTGTCAATCAATACCAAGGCCCAGACTTTATTTTGCTCCACGTAGTTATACCTTCACAACTGTATGAGGAACAATACAACTGCCAGGGGTTCAAGCAAAAACAGACATGCATTTACATATGTGAAATTATTCAAGCCACCTACATCTACTAACAATAGGTCCTCAGCCTTGGGCCCAAGGCAGACTTCATTCAGGAATCACAAGATTCTCACATATCAAAGCATCCTGCTCCCACAGCACTTCCGTGACTGACCTCTGCTCAGCCCTAAAGTAGGGCATAGCTCAAAGCAGGCAAATGGCTCCTGACGGCTAACTTTTTTTCTTTTTCTTTCTTTTTTTTTTTTTTTTTTTTTTGTTGTTGTTGTTGTTGTCTTTGAAACACAGTCTCATGCTGTAGCCCAGGCTGGTGTCAAACTCATGGTGATCCTCCTGCCTCAGCATTCCAAATGCTGGGATTAAAGGCATAAACCTCCATGCTTGTCTGTAGCCATCTTTAAGAAGATACCATTGTTATAGCCACTTTTCAGGAAGGGGGCCTGCGGCTGGTGGGATAGCTCAACAGTTAAACAGCACTCCAAACACAAGCTTGGCAGTTTGTGTTTGGTTCCCAAAACCCACGTTACTGTGATTAACACCGACCAAGACCAAAGAACTTTAAGAAGGAGGTGTTTATTTGGCTTATGGTTCCAGAGGGATAAGAATCCATCGCAGGCCAGGTGCGGTATTATACGCCTTTAATCCTAGCACTCCGGAGGCAGAGGCAGGCAGACCTCTGTCAGAATAAAGCCAGTTTGGTTCACATAGCAAGTTCCAGGTGAAGGGCTGACCTCACAAACCTGTGGTCCTCAGTTAAACATCTGGAACCCATGTAAAAAGCAGAGTGTGCTGGCACAAGCCCGTGCTGCCAGCATGGGGCGGCAGAGGCAGGAAAATCCCTAGGCCTTGATGCCTTGGGCCAGCCAAACCCACTTGGTAAGCCCCAGACCAGTGAGAGACCCTGTCTCAGGAAACAAGGTGGTTCTGCAGAGGTGGCTCAACCGCCAAGAGCTCTTGCTGCTCTCTTTGAAAATATTTTATTTATTATTCTTATTTTATGTGTATCAGTGTTTTGCCTGTATGTATATAAGGACACCCATGTCATACAATGCTCAGAGAGGTCAGAAAACGACACCGGACCCCCTGAAACTGGAGTTAGAACGGTTGTTAACGACCAGTTCTGGGAACTGAACCCGGGTCCTCTGCAAGAGCAACCAGGTCTCTTAACCACTGACCCATCTCTCCAGCCCTATTTTTAAAAAATATCTTGGTGCTCTTTCAAAGGACTTGAATTTAGTTCCCAGCACCCACACTGTGCAGCTCAAAACTACCTATAATTCCAGCGCCAGAGAATCCAATGCCCTTTTCTGGCCTCCGTGGACATCTACATACATATGCATGCACACATGTGTGTGTACACACACAAACACAAAAACATATAATTTTTAAAAATCTTTTAAAAAATATTATATTTTGCCATTAAAAAGTGGGCCTGGTGTGGGCACAGGCCTTTAATCCCAGCTCTCAGAAAGAAGAGCAGGCATATCTTTGTGAGTCGGAGGCCAGCCTAGTCTACACAGCAAGTTCCAGGCCAGTCAGGGCTACATAGTGAGACTGTCTAAAAAACAAAAGTATGTGGTTGACCTCTGGCCTCCCACACATGCACCCATGCATACACATGCACTTGTACACATACAGACATACAGTACACACGTGGGGTTAGGTGGAAAGCGGTTAGCTGGCGGTCTCCTTCAGTCTACAAACTGCCGCCAGGACCCGGGGGAGGCCTGTCGGTGTGCAGGAGGGACTTGACCTTCAGCCCACAGTGGCCTAGTTCCAGAGTCCCTTTGGACCTGTAGCGCTCGCTGCCTTGAGTACTAATGAGGTCCGCAGCCACCCTGTCACCCCAGCAGACGCCCGCTGGGGACGGCTGAAAGGACCAAGGCCCATCTTCCACCTGGCAGTTGGCATGTGAGGGGAGGTGGGTGTCTGACCTCTACCTTTCTCCTCTGTCCCCCAGACATCGATGACTGCTTGTGCAGCCCCTGTGAGAACGGAGGGACCTGCATTGATGAGGTGAACGGCTTTGTCTGCCTCTGCCTCCCCAGCTACGGGGGCAGCCTGTGCCAGAAGGGTGAGTCCCTATCTGTGTTGCCACTGAGGGTGGCTGCTTGCCACAGACTGGCCACGGGCTCCAGGTCTCCCCTGGTCCATAGCTGAGTCCCATGGGGGTAAATAGTGTTTTATTTTATTATTTATTTATTTTAGATGTTTAATATTTTTATTATTTTTATTGTATTTTATGCATGTGAGTGTATTGTCTACATGCTTGTAAGAGCACTCGTGTCGTGCAGTGCCCACGGAGGTGAGAGGATGACATCGGATCCTGGAACTGGAGTTACAGAAGACTGTTAGCCGCCAGGAGGGTGCTGGGAATCAAACCTGGGTCCTCTGCAAGAGTAGCCAGTGCTCCCGACTGCTGAGTCATCTTTCCAGCCCCTTATTTGATATTTTGTATTACATTATATTTATTTGTTTTGTATATGTGTGGGAGTGCCATGTGGTGGTCAGGGCCCACCTTTCAGGAGTCAGTTCTCTCCTCCGTCCACACTCAATCCACCCCATGGTTCGGGCTCAGGTCACCCGGCCTGGCTGCATGTATCCTTAACTGCCGAGCCATTTCTTGGGTCCTATTTTATTTTATTTTTTATACAGGATCTCACTATGTAGCCCTGGCTGGTCTGGAACTCACTGTGTAAACCAGGCAGGCCTCGAACTCACAGAGATTCTCCTTTCTCCGCCCGCTGTGTGCTGGAGTTAATGGTGTGTGCGCCACACTCGGATCCTATTTTGTTTTCTGTAGTAGAATTTTGTTGTGTAGCCCAAGCTATCTTTAAACTGGAGATCTTCCTCCCTCAACTTCCCAAGTACTAGGCTGACAGGCAAGTGCCACCACACCTGGGTTTTTTTGTGTGTTTGTGTTTTGAGACAGGGCCTCGCTATGTAGTCCAGGGCATTCTGGAACTCATGGCAGTCCACCTGAGTGTTCTGATGACAGGCGTGAATCACTTAGGCTTAACAAAATTGTTTGCTGTTATTTGTTTGTTGCAAATCACATAACAGAATAAGCACATTTAATATTTTAACTTTTTCCCTTGTGTGTGTGTGTGTGTGTGTGTGTGTGTGTGTGTGTGTAGGTATGGGAGCGTGTTACAGCACACATGTGGAGGGGACAGCTTGCAAGAGTGAGTTCTCTCCTCCCATTATACGGGTCCCAGGGATTGAACGCAGGTCTCAGGCTTGAGAAATGTGCCTTTACTCACTGAGCCTTCTCAACAGCCCAGAGACATCATAAAACATCCAGTTCCATGGGGTTAAGTCCATTCACCATGCTAAGTGGTGTGGAACCCGGGGCCTCACGTGTGGTCCACCCTGAGCAGTGGCTGACTCCCCTCACGCTGTCCCCTCCCATTCCACTTCCAGACACCGAGGGCTGCGACCGCGGCTGGCGCAAGTTTCAGGGCCACTGCTACCGCTACTTTGCCCGTCGGAGGGCCTGGGAGGACGCGGAGAGGGACTGCCGTCGCCGGGCAGGCCACCTGACCAGTGTCCACTCGCTGGAGGAGCACAAGTTTATCATTGGTAGGGGCAGTAGGAGATGGGGGAGCACCCCCAGCCAGTTTGGGGGAGCCGGGGAAAGGTGGGGGTCCTGGAGACAATCCGTGCTCTTTGACCTACTCCCTGATCAGTCAACATGTCTGTCGGTTCACATGTTCATGCATTGTTTAAGTCATTGATTCTTTCACCAAATATTTTCTGTACATGTGTCATCTGCCAGGCCCTGTGAACAGGCCAGAGATAACTGTGGCCCCAGGAAGTGAGGAATCTCGACAGATAAGCACACATCTAGTTGACAGTCTGTGACTTCATGCATGGATTATTTTACTTTATTGTGTTATCCCACACTGTTGGTTATTTTTAAAATTTTTAAAGCGTTATTTGTTTTATTTCATGTATATGAGTGTTTGCCTGCATATATGTAAGTGGGTGCTGGGAAGCGAACCCAGGTCCTCTGCAAGAACAGCCAGGGCTCTTAACCTCAAACCCATTTCTTCAGTCCTTGTTAGTTTTTTTTACTTTGATTTTTTTTAACGTACATGAGGGCCATGCCCACGTGTGCGCACGTGCGCCTGTGTTATGCCATGTCCATGGAGGTCAGAAGAGGACTTTGGATCCCTGGAACTGGGGTTACCCATGGTTGTTAGCTGCCATGTAGGTGTGGGGAATTGAACCCATTTCTTCTGCACGAGCAGCCAGTGCTCTTAACTGCTGAGCCATCTTTCCAGTCTCACTGTTAGTTATTTTTAATACCATGAAGGGTCCTATATAAACAGATAAATAAAATAGGAGATAGAGTTGGGGGGCTGCTGGCCTTCCATACAGAGAGTGAGCCGAAGTGGGACTCGCTGCTCCCTTTATTCTGTGACTCCTCAGTCCACTCCCTCCCCTTGGATGCTCTGCCGGCTCACTGTGTCCCCCCAGCCCCTCTCCCTGCCCAGAACTGACTGTGGCTCCTGCCCTGGCGGAGTGGACCCTGCCTCACTCCCTCCACAAAGACGGGCAGGCCTTTCTGTTCTGTCCTCCCCCCGACCGTCTGCTCTTCCTGGCAAAGCCTGAACCTAATTTCACCGCACCCCTGGCTGACGGGGACCTGTTTCTCCCTCTGCACCCTCCTACTCTCTCACACCTGTACCCGAGGCTAGACAGGACTCGAGGTCCTCCCCCACTTACTACCACAATCCTACAGTCCACCTCCAAGCTCAGGAGAGATGGGCCCTTCCCTTCGAGAAAACACTGGACCTTCAGAGACCATGTATGGCTAAGGAGGAGCTCTGTGTGCTCCCAACTCCCTAATTCCTGGTCCTTCCATCCTCTCGATCCCACCAACTCCTGGTCCACCCTCCCCCGACATCCCCCCAACTCCTGCCCCGCCCCTCCCCACCCCTCTCAGTCTCCTGACTCACAGGCCCGGCCCGACCGCCCATCCCCTGACTCTCCTGGGCACCATGTTGACCCTAACCTGCCCGCCGCACCCTATGTGACTCTCACCGGCTTCAGCTTCACCTCATTCAGCCCCCAGACCCATCTCCTTTCCTCCGCCCCGCCCCGCGCGGGAGGCGCAGTCTCACAGCCCTGCCCCACACAGGCTTTGGACATGAGAACGCATGGATCGGTCTCAACGACAGGACAGTGGAGAGGGACTTCCAATGGACGGACAACACGGGACTGGTGAGTGGTGGCAGGTCTGTCGGGCCACTGAGTCCCGTGGCCCTGCCCTTGCCTCAGTTTACATTCCTGTGAAGCAAAAACAAAAAGCCTAGTGGTCCCCACAGGCTCCAAGTTGCTGCCCCGACTTCTCCCAGGCCTCCCTGTGGGGGATGCTGGAGACCCTGTCCCAGACACATCCTGCTTCCTTCATCTTCACCCACGGTGACCACTGCAATAGTCCCATTTCTCTACAGCCACCAGAGCCACTTGCTACCCTAACACACACAAGAAGACACGAGGATCTGTTTTAAAGATAGGGCCTCTCTGTGTTGCTCAAGCTGGCCCTAACCCCTAAGCTCAAGCCACCCTTTGCCTAAGATGGGCATAACTGTACCATGGCAGTGCGTCAGCTTGCTCGGCCCGGCACTTTGTAAAAACTAAGGGGAAATTTATGTACTGTAAAACTGTCATAAGCCAGGTGTGGTGGCACACAGCTGTCATCCCAGCACTGGGGAGAGGAAGGCAGGAGGTTCCAGAGTTCAGTTTCATGCCAGTGAAGGATACAGGAGACAATACTGGGCATGGTGGCGCACGCTTTTAATCCCAGCACTCGGGAGGCAGAGGCTCCATCTCCAACCCTGAAAAAAAAAACAATTGAGACAAATGTTCCCACATAAATGTTCAAAGTCCTCTTAACCACAAAAGGGGGAACAAACAGCAGGGAATGTGCAGAAGGAGATGGAGGATTAGAAATGAGCATTAGTGGTCAGGGGCGTGGCTCAGGGACATAGCCCTTGCCTGGAGTACTCAGTGAGGAGCCGGGGGCGTGGCCCAGCTGGAGAGTGGTAGTGTAGCTCAGTGGGAGAGCCCCTGCCTGGCTTGTATGAGGCCCTGGATTCCATCCTGCCTACTGTTAAATATAAATAAATGTGTCACTTAAGTGTGTGCTTGTGGAGCACACCTGTATTCCTAGCACTTGGGAAACTAAAGCAGGAAGATTGTTGTAAGTTTGAGTCTAGCCTGAGCTACAAAATGAATTGTAGGCCCATCATGGCTACACAGTAAGACCTATCTCCAAAAACTTCTGTGAGTTAATGGGCAGGTTGATGGTTGGGCATAGCATGTGATGTAATCTCTGGTTTGAACCTGCAAAGGAAAGACAGAGAGGGGCCAGGTATGTGCTGGCGGTTGGGCAGGGAGAAGAAGAATTATTTTTTCCTGGATCAGTATAGAATTTTGGTTTGTCGTGATGAAACTTTCTGGAAATAGATACAGTGGTGCTGGTTATGCAACACTGAGAATGGGCTTAACGCCATGATGAACAGTGGCTTAAAATAGTTTAAATGAGGGACTGGCAAGATGGCTCAGTGAGTAAAGAGGCTTACTGCCAGCCTGACAACACGAGTTTGGTCCAGGATATAGGTTAAGCCTGGTCAGGTGGGACAAGCTTGTTTCTCAAGCACTTGACAGGTGGAGGCAAAAGGATCCAGAGCTCAAGATCATCTCGGTACATACTGAGTTTGAGGACAACCTAGGCTACATGAGACCCAGTGTCAAAAATTCAAACACGCTCTGGTGGTGTGGCTCGGCAAGTAAAGCTACTGAGCCTGGGAAGCTGAGTTCGGCCCCCAGAACTCATGTGGTGGGAGGAGAAAGCAGTTTGTCCTCTGACCTCCACAGTTGTCCCTAAAGAATTTTTTTTTTTTTTTTTGAGACAGATTCTCATTATGTAGCCCTAACTGGTCTGGAACTCCCTATGTAGACCAGGCTGTCCTTGATCTACACAGATCCACCTGCCTCTGCCTCCCAAATGCTGGAATTAAAAGCCTGACCCTAAATTTTTTAAACATCACAATTTTTTAGACAAATTTTACACTCTATATACATGCTACCACAATTTGTAAACCATCCCTCCCCTTCCTGAGGACGCTCCACACAATCTCTGTCAACACCCCACCTCCAGCAAGCGGCCTGGGCCCTCTGGCCCTGGCTCCGCTCCTGCCTGTGGGTCATTGGAGATCTGTCCCCACCAGGGTGCCACCAGGTGCCTTCTCAGGGAAGCCCTCTTGGACTTCCCAGCTGAGGTCAGCTCTCCTCCCATTGTTTGTCTAATGTGACTCATGGAAGCCGAGGAGGGGTCATGGTGGGAAGAAGAGGGATGCCATGGTGAAGAAGGGGATACCGAATCCCCTCGAGGTGGGAGGGGTTCTGGCCACCAGAATCACACTGGGAGTGCGGGAATCTGGACCAGCGCCCAGGTACTGCGGTGACCCCAGTTCTCTCCCTCCCCAAAGCAATATGAAAACTGGCGGGAGAACCAGCCGGATAATTTCTTCTCGGGCGGTGAGGACTGTGTGGTGATGGTGCTGCACGAGAGCGGGCGCTGGAATGACGTGCCCTGCAACTACGACCTTCCCTACGTGTGCAAGAAGGGCACAGGTACCGCTCATCCTCACCCCACACACACCCGACTGATACTGCTGTGACCTGGCCTCCCCCCCTCCCCCGCACCTTGGTGTTACTGATTTACAAGACCTCTTTACATATGAAGGAAGTGATTTGCTGCATTCTGTCTGCTTTTCTTTTTAAAATTTTTATTTATTTAGTTTTATTTGATTTGTATGAATGTTTCACCTGTCTGGAAGTGTACTATACACATGAAATGTCTGCAGAGGCCAGAAAAGGCTATCATATGCCCTGGCACTGTAGTTATGGAGGGTTGTAAGTTGCCCTGGGTGTGCTAACCGAACCTGGTCCTCTGTGCCCAAGCTGCCAATGTTCTTCTCCGCCAAGCTGTCCCTCCAGCTCCTGTACGCTTTTCTTTTGTGCTTTTTGCTCTTGGGAGGGTGGTATGTCCAGAAGGTTCCATTCTCAAAAAGGGAAAATCAGACACAGGCAGTCATTTCTAGTTCTGGAAGATCAGAGATGTGTAGAGGGAGTGCCCAGCAGGACAAGACGTGCCACTGGGTCAGTCCCAGACGTGGCCTCTCACTTAACTGGAGATGCCTCTGCCCCAGTGCTTTGTGGTCCGCCTCCGGAGGTGGAGAATGCCTCTCTTGTTGGTGTGCGAAAGGCCAGGTACAACGTCCATGCCACCGTTCGCTACCAGTGTGAGGAAGGATTCTCCCAGCACCATGTGGCCACCATCCGCTGCAGGAGTAACGGCAAATGGGACCAGCCCCAGATTGTCTGCACCAAACGTAAGTGGCTGTGTCCAATGATCCCACACACAGAAAGCTAGTTGTTAGTGGTTCTGACTATAACATCCCAACACAGAAGCACAGTGTTATGTGTTTATAATTCCAGCAACCCAGAGGCTGAGGCAGGTTGGAGGTCAGCCTGGACTATGGTGTAAGACCCACAGGGGAAAAAAAGCTAAGCTGTGGATGTGGCTCAGTTGATAGAGTGCCTAAAGCTCAGTTAGGACAGTGCTTGTAACTTGGTAGAGTGCTTAAGCATGCCCAAAACCCTGGGTTCAATATCTAGATCGCACAAATTGGGCATGGTGATGCCTGCTTGCCACTCAGGAGGTAGAAACCGGAGGATCAGGAGTTCAAGGTCAGGGATGGAGAGAAGGCTCATTGGTTACGAGCACTGGCTGCTCTTGCGGAGGACCTGGGGTCAGTTCCCAGCACCCACATGGCAGCTCACAACCACCTGTAACTCCGGCTCTGGGGGTCCACTGCTCTCTTCTTACCTCCATGGACATTACGCACACAGATGTTCTTATATAACATATACATTAAAATAAAATTTTAAAACATATTTTTTATTATTTTTATTTTATGTGTCTGAGTGTATTTCCTGCATGGATGTAAGTGTACCCATGTCATGCAGTGCCCACAGAGGCCAGAAGAGGGCATAGGATCCCCTGGAACTGGAGTTACGGACAGTTGTTAGCAGTCAATGGGTGCTGGGATTCAAGCATGGGTCCTCTGCAAGAGCAGCCAGGGCTCTTAACCACTGAGCCATCTCTCCGGCCCCTAAATAAAAATTTTTATAAAGAGTTCAAGGTCATCCTCAGCTATATAGTGAATTTGAGGCCGTCCTGGGCTACATGAGACCCTATCTCCACAAAATGTCTGGTAGTACAGCCTTGCAGCTAAATGAGGACTGACTAGCCCACCTAGTATTTCTTTGTTTGTTTGTTTATTTTTGAGACCAAGACTCAGGTATCCCAGGTGCCCTCAGATTTGGATTGTATAGTTGAGGTTGCCCTTGAACTTCTGATCTTCCTGCTTCTCCCTCCCAGGGCTGGGATGTCAGGTATCGCACAGGGCTCATGTGGTACTGGGGATTGAACGTCCCATCGCAGCCCAGTGGGATCACTGTTCCTCAGAGGCTGGTGCAGGAGGATTGCAAATTCCAGGCCACCCTGGGGTATAGTGTGAGACTCATCCAAGACGGGGATGCGGCTCTGTTGATAGGCTGGACTGCATCTGAAGTACAGCCTTTGCCCAGCATTTCTCCCCTTCCTTTCCCCCGAGGATGCTAGTGACACTGAAGCCACCCACCGCCATCCGCTTCCCCCCTTCTGTCCTCCCCCATCCCCCTGTAGCCAGACGGTCACATCGGATGCGGAGGCACCACCATCACCAGCACCGACACCACAAAGCCCGCAAGGATCGCAGGAAACACAAGAGACGGCTGGCCGAGGACTGGGAGAAGGGAGGAAACTTCTGCTGAAGATCCAGGCCAAGCGAGCACAGCCCTCCCCACACATCCTCAGGAGCCTTCGCCTGGGGATCCAGAGCCCAGACAGCCACAGAAGAGAGGGTGGGGATGTCCCCAGGCCCACAGCCCTGATGTCCTCTGTACAAAGCTAAGATCCCCTCTCCTTCCCCGAGTCCTCCTGGCCTGGGCCTGAAACACCTACTCTAGTCTGATTGGGCCCTGGGAGCATCTCCCAGCCATGGGAAGGGGGAGCCCTGAATTTTGTTTGCTAGGCCTCTGACAGGGTGTGAGACTGTGTGTGTGGATATGGCTGGGGAGTGACTTTCACACCAGAGATTCAGGCTTAGTAAGTGGTGGGCCATCCTGAATCCAGGGTGAAGGCTTTAGCTGAAGGTCACTGGATTCTGGAATGGAGGCAGAAGCTTGAAGGTGACCTGCTCTTCACCTGGGACTTCCCTGCAAATGTGGTCTGTGATCCCTCCCTCCCTCCGTCCCTCCATTCCTTCCTTTCTTCCTTTCACGGTATCTCATATAACCCAGGCTGGCCTTGAACTCACTATGTACCAGAGGATGATCTTGAGCTCTTGATCCTCCTGCCTCCACCTGACTAGTACTAGGATGACTGGCCTGAGCCACCGAGCCTGGTTTCTGTGGTGCTGAGGATGGAGCCCAAGGCCTTGTGTATGTGGAGTCCAGGCCTTTGGCCTTCGTGCATAAATGGAACAGAATTTTAGGAATGTTTTAGAGCCACTGGCCTTCTTGCTTGGCCTCTGTGGGAGGTTTCAAAGGAATATGGAGGTGGCAGAGAGTGTTGCAGACCCTCCCACGCCTAGTCCATGCTGAGCTGTGGTGATTCTGGTGTTTTGGTTTGTTTGGGCACAGGGTTTTGCCCTAGCCCCAACTGGTCTGGAATGCAAATGTAGACCAGGCTGGACTCGATTTCACAGAGATCCTCCTGCCTCTGCCTCCCAGGTGTTCTGATATAGGATCTCACTCTGTAGCCCAGGCTGAGTTTAAGTTCACAGCAATCCTCCTGCCTCAGCAGCCTGAGTGGGCAAATGACAAGCACCATGAAGAGCGGCTATTTCTGGATTTGTGGTGATAAATCTTTCTCACACCTCTGTGTGAAGAAATGAGATTTCTAGGGTGAACTTGGGATGCCCCTGGATTCTCTACCCTCTGCCCCATTTCTCAGGGAGACAGACAACCTCCTGCCTGGCCCAAGGAGGGGCCACATTTTCCAGCCCAGAGCCTGTCCATATGGGCCCCTCCAGCAGCCCTCAGTAACCCCCTGCCTCGGGTCCCCACATCCCTGTCTCTGCACACTGCCTGATGGACTGGCAATGTTTACAGCTTGAAGCAGAGACTCCTCCCTGTGGAGAAGTGTGCACTGGAACCCAGCACACACCCTCTCCTTTTACTTTTTGAAGTGAGAAAGAATCCACCGTCCAGTATGCACCCCAGAAAAGGCCGTGCTGAGCAGGACTCAGAGGGTCCTAAGATTTGCCTCCATGACCCCTGTTCACTCTCAGGCCCTCCAGTCTGGGTAAAATATGTGAATCAGTGTTAAATCCACAGTGTGGGGTCAGGGAGATAGCTCAGTGGGTGAAGCTGCTAGCTGCACAAACCGGAAGAATCCAGTTCAGTCCTAGGAACCCATAAGAAGAAAGGAAAACAAAACAGCCAAATGTGGTGGCAGGAAATCTGTAACCCAGCATGCCTACCGTGAGATGGATGGAGGTGGGAGAACTGCCCCAAGCTTGCAGATCAGCCAGCCTGGAAAAGAAACATTGCAAAACAAGAGGCCCTGCCTCCAAACACAAAGAGGAAGGAAAGGGCTGGCTCCCAAAGTCACCCTCTGCGCACACCTCTCCTTCCCGCTGACAAGCACAGAGTCAATAAGTAAATTTTTTAAAGATTGTAGGAGCTGTCGAGTCTAGGGGTGCAAGTCAGTGATGAGGACTCGCCCGGCCTGCATGAGGCCCTGGGCTCGGTTTCCAGCACTTACCAAGGAAGTCCATGGCCGAGCTAAGGGATCAGTAGAGATGGAAGCGTGTTGACTGAGCCTGAGTCTCTCCCGGAAGGTCGTGGGTTATGAAACACAGGACAATGCTAAGTGAAAGTGCCTGGGGCCTCAGGTAGCGCTCTTGAGTTTTCTCAGAGGTCTAGGAGGCACGATCCCCCCAGTCTCACAAGATGGTAGTGAGGCTCCCATACAAGAGAAAGGCATAGAATTAAAGTCACAGCCAAGCATAGAAGGATTTCGTTCTGAGGATTGTAGGTGTTGATTTTGGTTTTTGTTGTCCGTTTGTTTTGAGAGCTTCATGTAGCTCAGGCTAGCCTTAAATACACCTGGTCTATGGGGTGCTGGGGATGGACCCCAGGGTGTCGTGCACGCTAGGCAAGTGCTCAGCCAACCAAGCTGCAAGCACTGTACCAACTCAGCCCCAGTCTCCAAACCCTGGACTTGATTCAGACTCCAAACATAGCTTTGTGTTTTGAGGAAGAGATTGTAACCTCTCTTATCCTCTCTCTCTCACACACACACACATACACACAGGCTTGGGAAATGGAGAAGAGCAAACCGACCCTCTCCCTGGATCTTGACTCCCGACTGACTTCCCTGCTGTACACATTAGTTAGCCACTGTCTGGCCTCTGACAGCCACTGGACAGCCCAGGGACACGACTTTGTCTTCTTCCTAACTCTGCTTGGTTCAAAATGAATGGTGTTAGCACACCCGCACCCCCACTCCTCCATGTCAGGACGCGGCTCCTCTGCGTGGGGGGGGGGGGGGGGCTGGGGATGGGGGCTGGGGATGCGGCCTGTCTTCGGCCTTTTTCCTGCCTGTATGCGTGTTTGTCTTTGTGTACCACGTGTGTGGTGAGAGTGACAGGGTGTACGAATGGCTTAGGGTCAGCTGGGTTTTGCTAGGAGCCACAATGTTCCGTGGATCTGTAGTATCTCACACTGTGGACATTAATGTACTTCTTGGACATTTTAATAAAAATTTTTTAACAGTTCAACTTGCCTGTGGCCTCCTGAGACTGTCCTTCATTCAGTTGATGGGTATTCACTGGGGCACCTACTTGTTTCTTTGTTGTAAGGACTTCCATAGCCCAGGCTGGCCCAGAATTCCCCACATAGCTGAGGATGATCTTGAACTCCTGATCCTGCTTCAGCCTCCCAAGTGCTGGGATGACAGGCACGGACCACCATGTCCAGTTTATGCGGTGCTATGGATGGAATCCAAAACTGTGTACATGAGAGACAAGCACTCTACCAATGGAGCTCTAGCCCCTGGACAGTTATTATGAGCGATCTACTGTGTTGGGCGCTAAAGCGAAACACCAGGACTGAAGCAACTTCCTGGAAAGAATCCTGTTTTGTTTTTTCTTTTTAGATGGGGCCTCTCTGCAGCACTGGGTGACCTGGAACTCACTATGTAGCCCAGGCTAGCCTTGATTTTGAAGAGATCCACCTGCCTCTGGCTCCAAAGTTCTGGGATTAAAAGTGTGACCCACCATCCCACCATGCCAGGCATCTTTTTTTTTTTTTTTTTTTTTTTTTGAGACAGGGTCTCATATGTACCTCATGCTGATTCTGAATTCAAGGATTTTTGAACTCCTGCTGGATTCTTAGGTGTACATCTGTGTTCCAAGTATGGGGAACGGAGTGGAGGACGACCATGAATCAGACCTGGAGGGAAGGGGCGGCTACAGTTTCAGGCAGAGAATAAAAAAGGCAAAAATCACCTTGACAAAGAATGTATTCATGACTCATTAGAAAACAGCTGTGAGGGATCAGGGATCTGCAAGATGGCTCATGCAGGAAAGGCACTTGCCACCAAGTCTGACAACTTCAGTTTAATTCCCAGAACCCACATGATTGAAGGAGAGAACTGACCCTAACACTATCCTCTGTCCCCCACAAGGCAGCATGATGCTGTCCTTCCCCGCTTCCCACTAAATAAATAAAGGAGAAAGCACACTGAGCAGCAGCACGCATCTGTCTGCTGTTTCCTGTGGGTGTAACGTGACCAGCTGCTTCACAATTCTTGCCTTCCCCTCCATGCTGGACTGTACCCTCAAACTGGGAGCCAAATAAACCCTTCCTCAACCTGCTTTTGGCAGGTATTTGATCAGAGAAAAAAGAAAAGCAACTAGGACAGATTCTACCTCAAGATAAAAAAGCAGACAGGCATGGTGGCTCACACCTGTCACCCCAGCACTCAAGAGGTACTGGCAAGAAGATCAGGAGTTTAGGCTAGCCTTAGCTACGCAGCGAGGCCCACATGTCTCAAAAAATAAATGCACAGGGCTGGAGAGATGACTCAGCAGTTAAGAGGACTGGCTGCTCTTGCAGAGGATGTGGGTTCAGTTCCCAGCACCCACAGGGCAGCTAACGACTGTCTGTAACTCCAGTTCCAGGTGATCTGATGAACTTCCACAGGCATTTTACAACACAGGTACATTGACACACATGTAGACAAAACACTCATACACATAAAATAAAAGCAAATAAATAAGCCCTAATTTTTTTTAAGAAAGACAAAAGTAATTACACAGTGTGTTGGAGAGCTAGGTGTAAACTGACTACCAAAGGCAATGTCCAGTCCATAAGAATGAGCAGAGCACTTGCTATTTGTTTGTTTATTTATAGACAGACTGACTAGAATTCATTCTGTAGCCCAGGGTTTCCCTCAAACTCACAACAATTGTCCTTCTTTAGCCTCCTCATTGGGATGGGATGATGACAAGTGTGAGCCATTGCACCCTTGATAGAAATCTTTATCAAAATAGAAGGCTCGGGACTAGGAAGGTAATCCAGGGTGGGCATGACACATGCTGGGCCTTCGTTTCCATTCCCAGCAGAAGGAAAGAAGGAAGGAAGAAGGAAGGAGGAAGAAGAAAGGAAGGTGGAAGATAAAAAGGGAGGGAGAGAGAGAGGAAGGGAGAAAAATGGAGTTTTGATTTGACTCATGGGTTCTAAGCTTTCCATCCATGACTACACTGCCTGGGGCCTGGGGCAGCAGGGGACACTAGGGCCAGATATTTGGGGAGGAGTCCATTTACCTGAAGGTGGCTAAGGGGCACAGAGACAAGAAGGGGCCCAGATTCCACACTCCTGACAAGGGTACACTCCTAGTGACCTACTTCCTCCCATAGGCCTCCATCCTTTTTTGTTGTTGTTTAGGTTCGTGTGGGTGGCAGGGGGTATGTGGCATGACGCACATGTGGACATCAGAGGATAAATTTTGGGACTTGGTTCTCTCCTTCCACCATGAGAGTCTAAGGGATCAAACTCAGGTCGTCAGGCTTAGTGGCAAGCATCTCTACCCACTGGGCCATCCTGCCTGCCCAAGAATCCTATTCCCTTTGATGGATGTGACCATCCGGGAATTTTGGTATGTGCAGGTGAGAGATGTCCCTATGAGCCCAAGGGGCAGCTGCTAGATAGAGTGTTTTTGCTTGAATGAACATAAAATATGTTTAGAAAGATGTGTCAGAAGTTTTGTGTGTCTCTGAGATATGAAGGACAGGCAAATGATATTTTTCTGAAAACTGGCTCCAGGAATGGTTTGATTAGGCATTCAGGCTCCGGTCTTCACATTCCTCGAGTGGGCCCTGGTGAGGGCATCTCTCTTTGTGTGTTTCTCTCCCTTCCTGTCCTTTCTCCTCCCCCTATTTATTTTTTCCTGTTTCTTCTCTCCCCTCTCTCTTTCCCTTTGGTTGTCAGGTGGATTCAGGGTCTCTGGAATGCACTCCAACCCTGAGCAGAAGCCCCAGATCTGCCTCTTACCAGAACATCGAAGCCTGCCGACCAATGGTTGCCTGTGCCCAATTGCCCACCCAAACCCCAGGCCTGAGGCATGTTGTTTGGCGGTTCATCAACTCCTCCACCAGTCAAGGTTACTCCCCAAAGTGGGCCACAGCCCTCCAAGCTGAAAGTGGGCGAAGCCAGGTCTCACACAGTGAGAACAGGGACATTTTCATAGTCCAGAGAAAACCCAGAAGCCAGATCCCACGGCCAGGTGAAAGGGTGCAGTGGTGGAAGAAACTTGGATCCTTCTGCTCCAAAAATGTGTCCCTTACCACTGAGGCCCCGCGAGAGCAGTGATCCCTACCCTGAGGTCGCTCCTCAGCTGTAGATAGGGTTTCTGCATAGATGGCAGCAGTCATGGATGTGCCCCTTGGTGGGACTAGCAGATAAAGGCATTTGCTGCCAAGCCTGGAGATCCGAGTTGGATCCTTGGGAGCCCCATGGCAGAAGAACGGACTCCTGCAAGTCGTCCTCTGACCACACTTGCACTGCACTGTGATGTGTGCACGCCCATACACACTCTAAATAAATAATAGATGCGAAAATAAAAATTATAGATGACCATCCTAATTCTACAATCAGATCAAGACTTGACACTTAAAAAAAACATATTAGATTATAGGCTGGTTGTGGGGAGGCAGAGGAAAGCAGACTGCTGTGAGATCTAGATCTAGGCTGGTGTGAGATGGTGTAGTTAAGTTCCGGGCGCTGAGGCCACTGAGACCCTGTCTCAAAAAAAAAAAAAAAAAATGTATATGTGTGCACAAGTGCCACAGAGGGCTACGGAGGTGAGAAGACAGCTTGTGTGAACTGGTTCTCTGTTCCACCTTGTGAGTGGAATAGAATAGAGAATAGAACTCTGTTCCTCAGTCTTGGCGGCAAGTGCTTTACCTGCTGAGCGTCGCACAGGGCCGTGGACATGAAAATTTGTAAACTGCTCTGTTTACCTAAGCTCCTAAACTGTGGGGGGAGGGGCTTCTGGGAGGAGGAATAGGCTTCCCAACCCCTACGGGGAAGCCCCATTGCCCAGGAGGCACTCTGGTGACGGAATGACTCGTGGCAGCCTTATTTTCTCATTCATCAAAAGGAAGAAAGATTTACTGAACCCCTGCTTCAGGCTGTGCACTGGCGGGGACCCCAGAACAATCCTGGTCCACAGAAGCAAACAGCCTGGCCAGGTTTTGTCACTTGATCACACAGTGAACAAGAACAAGAGGTGGGATTTGAACCCACACCCGCCTGGTTCCAAGGTGGGTTTTGCAGATAGAGGAAGCAGCCCGGAGGGCTCCTCAGAGGCAGAACCTGAGCTGGAGTCTCCCACAGTGGGGAGTCCTTGTTCCTGCAGTCTCCTAGTGTTGGTTCTCCATTGAGGGAGTCGGGCTGGATCCATCACTCTGAGCACACATCACCCCCACCCCCCAACCTGGCTGAATTGGTGTTCAGGAACACATTCCACCCTCCTGGATCTCCAAGGAGGGAAAGGGGTGGGATCTCAGCAAAAGGAAAACTCAGGGCTTGCGCAGCGCCACAGCCTGTTTCCTCTTCTTCAGGGTGGTAATCTAAAATACTGCGGTTGGGGGTGTTGCATGGTTGGCTCATGCTCAGCTGCTGTTTGGCATTGGTAGGGAGTGTGCAAACGGAGGCTGAAGCAGAGCCCTCTTGGGGCCCAGCTGGAGAAGGGACATTCATCAGGCCCCTGATGGGGCACAGGAAGCAGCCCCAGTTTGGGAACACTAGGCCCAAGGCAAGAAGTTCCTGAGAGCCGCTATGTCGGTTGTCATGGAGACAGTGACAATTTCTGTGGCGACAGCTGGGCAAGGCAAGACCCTGGGGGAAGGGGCTTAGAGGGACAGGTGTTCTGTTACCTTGGACACAAGAGTTTAGTTTCCATGGCAACTGCTGTGGGGTCCAAGCAGACTAGGGGAGGGGCTTGGGCAGCGGAGAGGAGCTGGGGCGTTCCTCTGGAAATGGACAGCTCATTCCCTCCAGAGGGCTGGAGATTGAGTGACGGGTCACCCTGAGGACATTGAGGGGTTCGGACTGTCTCCATGGTGGCCGGTCAGGGTGGGGGCAGGCAGAAGTGCGGTGGTGTCTGGGCTCCAGGTGGGTAAGAAGAGATAGGTGTGGTATCCATGGTTACAGAGGCAGGCAGGGGGTGCCATCTCCATGGGTGTGGCTGATAAAGGGTCAGGCAGAAGCTGCCCTGGTGAACTTTGTTGACAGTGAAAAGCCGAGTAGCTTGTCTCCACGGCAAGTGAGATTTCTAGGGGTCCCTGGGTCTGAGGAAGTGATCTCTTTGGTGACAACCCCCAAGAGGCCCCGGAAGGGACATTCTGCTCTGTGGCCAGAGAAGTACCTGAGGGGTGTGGCCACCATTCCTGGGAACCAACTAGGAATTTCTCCCATGAAGATGGGTGTGAGGGGGCTGTTTTTCACAGTGACCCGGGGATACAGCTTGTTACCTTGGAAACCTTAGGGGGCCTCTCTGGACGAGTGGGAATACCCAGCTTCCAGATTACCTGTGGACCTAGTTTCTGTTTCCTCACCAGGTGATGGGAGGGGGAAGTCAGTGGACAGATGACCATCCACGACCAGTTTTCAGGCTCCTGGGAAATGCAGAGGATGTATGTGGCCAGTTTCCAGATAATCCTGGGGGTCCAGCCTCCAGGTGACTGAGGGGGCATGTCCATCTGTTTTCTCGGAGGCCAGAGAACCATCTTCAGGAAACCATGGGGTCCTGCTGGCCTCCTGGGATCACTGGAAGGGTCTGGCTCTTCTTCTGGACAAATTCTAGAAGACAGGACATCCACTATTCAAAGAGGTGGGCTTGGACACTCTCAGGGACCTCAGGGGGCGTGGCCAGCATTCAAGGACCACAAGAGGTGGGGTCAGGGGACCTCGAGGGGGATGGTCAGTGTCCAAGGACCACAAGAGGTTAGGTCTGCCAGCAGCACACAACGTGTGTCACTTGTCCAGGAGACCTTGGGGACATGGTCTGTTTCCAGAGAGTGCCCAGGGCCCCTGGATCAACACTAACATCCCCAGCCTCGCATCCTCCCAGATGCTAGACGTGAAGTGGAGTCCAGGCTGCAGGGTCTCGTGAGCCTCCAGCCCATCCACCGCCACCTGCCCAGCCCCAGCCCCATCCGCCTGGAGCCGGGTCTGATGCACCCGGAGCACGGTAGCAGTAGACCCCGAAGAGCCGGCGGGAGGCATCGGGAAAACCGAGGCTGCGCACGCCGGGCCTCGGGCCTCCGCAACGAGGGCGTGGGTTCACGATGGGGTAGCGGGCGCTGCCGTCCGCCAGCCAGCCCGCGGTGCATCGGTCCAGCAGCTGCAGCTTCCATGCAGCGAAAAGCTGCCCGACTTTGGCCACCGCGGCACCCCGAGCGGCGCAGGCGCGTGCTGCCCCCGCCAAGGCCACGGGCCTCAGGGGCTTCAGGAAGAACACACGGCCTGCGGGACCACGGAGGGTGTCAGCACGGTACCTGGATTCAGCCTGCCGCATGCTCCTGCAGCCTAGTGACGCCCCACTCCCTGGAACCTAGCATCTCAGCTTCCGCCAGGGTGTTGCTTGTGCTATGTGGCACTGCACTGCCCCCTGCGGCAGCCTTGGTGGTGGTTGCTGCGGACTAGATGGAGGCAGAGCTGGCACAGGGCCTGTGTGCTTTCTGAGGCAGGTCTCACCCATAAGGCAGGCCCTTGTGCCCCTAGGACAAGGCCTCCCCCCAGAGGCGTGTCCGTGCACCCAGGTTTCGGTCCTACATGCTTGGAAGGTGGATGGAGGAGCTGAACGTGGACCTCTTCTCTCTACAAAGGCATGCCCAGACGGCGGGTCCTATGTAGAAGGGCTTCCCTCAAAGGCACAGAACCTATGCCCTTTGGAATGGGCAAGGTCTATGTATCTGAGATGGCTCTCCACCTGGCAGGCCCTATGAAGTTAGGGCAGGTATTCTTCTAGGGGGAGGGGCATATGCGTTTGGGGCGGGTCCCCCCTGGATGGACTGGGACCTATGCATTTAGGGGTGGGACCACTCTCCAGGGGACAGACCTGTGCACTTGGGGCAGGTGTCCCCTCATGGAAGAGTTTTTTGAGCTTGAGGTATGGGCTTCCTTCTAGGGGAAGTGATTTCCCTTCAGGGGGCGGAGCCTACGCATTTAGGCCAAGATCAGATTAACTGGGCTTTCGACTTTGGGGTGCGGCCCAAATGCGTGGGGCCCGCTTCCTTTAGAGAAGGGTATTCTCACCCGGGAGGTTGGACGTGAAGCAGAAAGCATCGTAGCGTTCCTCAGCGTTATGGCGATATCCATAGTTCCTCACGCCCCCATTGGTGCCACCGCCAGCCCCAGGGCTTCCAGCCCCTCCGCAGGGCTCCCGGGCCAGGCTCACCGGGTACTGCACAGAGCCATCTCGGAGCCAGCCCGCATTGCACCAGTCCAGACCGTCGCGCCAAGCCGCGTGCAGCTGCTCCGCAGAGGCCAGAATGCCGTCCTGCTCGGCGCATGCGCGCTGCGCCTCCGCAAAGGTGAGTTTGTAGCGGCCTCGACGCGGGTGGTACGGGAAGACTACACCTGGAAGAAATGAGTGGGAGTCAGCCAGAGTCGCCCAGTTCCTCACTCGACTACCGTTAACTAGGACCTTCCAGTTTATCACTCTCTCTGGCCCTCAGTCCTGGCCACACCTCTGGGTCCTTTTGATTTAAGCTTGGCTCTTGTTCCTCCTCCTCAGCATACTTTATCATAGCTGTGTCTCTTCCACCATGGGAGATCTTTGCCCATGTTCTTTCTATTCTGAGTGTCAAACGCCTAGCCATCCTTTTAAACACCCAACGCTCCCATCAGCCCTCGCCTGACAGCCTTCCAACACTGAATCCACAAGATTCACAGAGCTGGGAGAGTTTCCTAGGCAGGATGTCTCCCTAGGCAGGGAGCCTCTGGAAGGTTGGCCAGGGTGGACTCACAGTCAGATACTGTGGAGTGTTTCTGGACAGGGCTTGGGCTGAGGTGTACGCTCTGAGCAGGGTGAAGACCCAGAGCCTGACAAACAGGAGATGGAATCCCAGCTGGCCCCTCATTTGCAAATGTGTAGGGCAACAAAAATAGCCTCTGTGAAAACAGGCCCATCACCTAGGCCCCTCATTTGCAAATGTGTAGGGCAACAAAAATAGCCTCTGTGAAAACAGGCCCATCACCTATTTCATTTTTAAAATGTATTCATTTATTTATGTATGTACATGTGTGCCTACATGAATTTATGTTACCATGTGCAGGTGCCAGAGGGGGTCAGAGGTGTGGGATCCCCCTGAGCTGGAGTTATAGGCAGTTGTCCTCTGCAAGAGTAGTGGATACTTTTAACTGCTGAGCCATCTCTCCGGCCTCGGCTTCCTGGTTAAGAGCTGTCTCTCCTGGGGACTGGGCCAAATTAAGTAAGAAGCTCCTGAGAGCCCTTCAGCTACGTGGCTGGCAAAAAGAAAGTGTCTGATAAAGGACAGCTGCCATTATTTGTCACTGTTAAAATGTTCAGAGAGGCCAATGAGATGGCTCTGCTGGTAAGGGTGTCTGCACCAAGCTTGATGAGTTCCAGTCCAGGGCCCCACATAGTAGGAGAGAAGTGGTTCTCACAAGTTATTTTCTGGTCTCCACACAAGCAGCCTGGCATGTACACCCTCCGCCTTCAATAAATCAAAAAAAATTTTTAATGTTCAGAAAGTTCAGTAAAGCATGGAAATCTCCTCTGAAATCTAAGCTGAGGAAGGCAAACCAGGCAGCCCGTCTCCAAGCCCTGGCGATGGGCTCATAGCTGAGCTCTTGGCCCTTGTGGCCCAGTGGAGGGCAGCTCTGGAGATCAGTGCTAGGATGTGAGGTGGAAAAGCCTCAATTGGGTTCTTCTGGGTCTATAAAGGGAAGTGAGCCTCAAAAGCTGTATGCCTGGGGGCCCAGTGAGAGCGGCCACACCTATCATCCTAGCCTCAGTGGAGGCTGAGGCAGAAAGATCAGTGGTTTGCAGGTCTGGCAGGTGGTTCAGCAGGCCCTTGCCTCCAAGCCTGAAGATCTGAGTTTGATTTCCAAAACCCACATGGTGGAACAAAGGCAGACTCCATAGGTTGTTTTCCTCTGAAGTTCAAAGCCACACACAAATAACTAACTAAATAAATGCAATACATTTTTGAAAAGATAGATCAGAAGTTCCAGGCCAGCCTGGGCTGCAAAGGAACACTGTCTCAGACAAACAAACAAATAAACAACCTAGGAGAGCTCTAGCTCTCCTAGATAACTCAGCTGTTAAGGGTGCTTGTTTCTCTTCCAGGGAACCAATCGGTTCCCAGCACCCATAGCAGGCAGCTCACAAACACCTCCATCACTCCAGTTCCAGGGGATCTGACTCCCTCTTTGGCACTCACGGGAATGCACACAGAGGCACACACACATTCCCCTACAGACATACAAACACATAATAAATCTTAAGAAAACAACTATTCCCCTACCCCACAAAGTCTCTACACTTCTTGACTGGGTTTGCTCCCATCCCCTACAGACATACAAACACATAATAAATCTTAACAAAACAACTATTCTCCTACCCCACAAAGTCTCTACAGTTCTTGACTGGGTTTGCCCCTCCTATCTCCTCTACCCGTGCTTCAGTCACCTTCCAGGTCCAGCTTGACCATTCCAGCATCATCTTCCAGCTCGTTGGTAACCTCGCACTCGTAGCGCCCATAGTCCTGCAGGGTGACATTTCGGAGGACCAGGGAGGCGTCCCCAGGCCCATCATTCTGCAGTTCTGCCCGCCCTCGGTAGCTACCAAAGGCCCGTTGCTGGGGACCCAGGGCCACGAAGACATCGGCGAAGGCCAAAGGGTCAACCACCTTCGTCCACTTGAGGCGGACGCCGTCGTGGTCGTGGGCGGCCGCCTCGTAGTGGTAACGGCAGGGCAAGACGATGGTGCCACCGCGGTGGCTCACCACCTGCCCCGGAGCCGTCTGCACCACCACGGAGCCGGACTCGCCTTCTGCGGGGCAACCGAGCAGGGTCAAAGGGGAGGTTGGGACCCGGGAAGGGAACATGGGTCGAGGGTGGGCAAAGGGACACTGAGAGGAGGAGGACCACGGCCATCCGCCAAACCCCACGTCCCCCGCCCGCCCGAGCCCCCGACGGTCACTCTCGGTCACTGCTCCTGCGGGGACAGAGCCGCGCACGCGACCCGGACTCACCCAACACGTGCACGACCTTCTTTCGGCCGCGCTGGGCCCCCGCGGGCACGCCGACCAGCAGCAGGAGTCCCCAGACCGCAGCCCAGAGCGCGCGGGGACCGAGGGCCGCCCGAGCGCACGCCTGCGGGCACAGGAGCTGCGTCCAGCCCTGCCGCCCTGGCTCAGCAAAACGGCTCCAGCCGGCTGGGGTCTGCGGGGCTGCCCGAGGGGCAGGAGGCTCCTCCCGCCCTCCCCGAGTCGGGTCTCGGGCGGTCCCCGCCCCGCCCCCGTCCCCGGAGCGCACCCGAGGTGGAGCAGAGCGCGCTGCGGCGGCAAGGTTACCCGTGAGCCAAGAGACTGCAGCAAACGGGGCAGCGAGCGGGGGCTGGGGACAGCGGGACAGGAAAGGGGGAGGGGAACACCCGGGCACTGAGCTAGGACAGCGGGAGACAGACATGCAGAGACAGAGGCGGGGAGACAGAGGCCAAGGCGGATGCAAAGACGGACTCAGAGACTCGGAGACAGAGACTCAGACAAACTAGAGATGTAGAGACAGAGACGCAGAAACAGAGACTCAGAGGAGACAAACTCAGAGTCGCGAAGACTGACTCAGAGACAGAGACGTAGAGAGCGAGATTCAGAGACTGAGAGATACAGAAACGGAGAGACAGAGACACAGAGATCGAAGAAGAGACTTGAGGGAGAGACAAGGGACAAAAGAGAAAGAGAATACCTTCCCCGCCCAAAAAAGGGGAGATGTTGCGGGTAGAGAAGGGAAAAGTGCCTAAGAAAGACAGAGAAGAGGATAAGAGGCAGAGGACGGGTGGAAAGGGACGAAGACAGACAGACAAATGCTAGACGCAGGAACCCGGCTCGGAGCGGCACTTACCATCCTGCTGGCGGCCCCCGCCGAGCGGCCAGTGCGCGTCTCGACTGCGCACGCGCACAGCGCGCTGGAGGGGCCGGTCCGGCCGGTGGTGCAATCAGGGAGTCTGTCTGCAAGGGGCGGAGGGAGGGCTGGGCGTTAAAGGAGCCGCGGGAAGCCCGCCCTAGCTGCGGAGTCAGGAGCAAGGTGAGCTGAGATGCCAGGGCTTCGTCCCAGCCCTGCGGGCGACCTTGGGCTAGCGGAGGAACCTCATTAGCGTCAGTGTGGACTTGAGTAAAATGGAATTCCCTCCCCAGTGAGCGACTGGGAAGACTGGCATGCTGGAGCTCAGGTTTCAGATGGGTAAACTGAGGCTCCCAGGCCAACCCCCATACCTAAGTCACCCTGCTCCTGTCAACGGAGGGAAGATTCACATCCATCAGCCCCACCTCCACCCTCACCCCCACCCCCACTCCATTTTAAGGCAGTATCACAGGCTTGCGCTCTCAATACTTGAGAGGAGGAGGGGAAGGATCAGAAGTTCAAAGTCATTTGCTACCGAGGGAGTTCAAGGTGGTGGCAGAGCTGTAATCCCAGCACTCAGGAGGCTGAGTCAGGTGGATAGTAAGTTTGAAACTAGCCTATAGGGAGACTGTCAATTAAAAAAATAAGTGGGGGCTGGAGAGAGAGCTCAAAGGTTAAGACTACTACTGGCTGCTCTTGCAGAGGACCCAGGTCCAAATCCCAGCACCCACGGGGCAGCTAACAGCACTCCTTAACTCCAGTTCCAGGGGACCCAACATCCTCTTCTCACCTCCACAGCACTGCATGACGTGGGTGCACTTACATACATGCAGGCAATACACTCATACACATAAAATAAAAAAAAAATATTTTTTAAAAATAAAATAAAGTGCAAGCTGATGGACTTGAGTTTTGGCAGGAGCAGGGTGACTTGGTTAAGGGGCTTGATATAGAGGCCCTCAGTTTACCCATCTGTTCCCTGGGCAATTGTCCTGGGCTCCTGGGCTTTGGTACTGGAGGGATGGATTCCTCCAAAAATCACATTCTGGTATAGTGACCAGAGAAACAGATCCAAGGCCCACACTGCCCTCATGGAGAGGACTCAAGGAAACCAGTGTCCTCTTGGCCTGCTTGGGTCTACAGGCAACGCAGTACTGACAGCTGCGTCTGGACCTGCACAGGAATCTAGTTGGTCCCTGCCAGGAACAGGGGTTTCCAGTCACACTTCTGGTCTCCACTGAGCCCCAATCATCCCTAAACCCAGCTCTTTACCTAGTTCACAAACCATGAGATACAGATCCTTCCCCAGCTGCCTCTCCAGCCTCAGTTTCCATGGTGAGCCCAAGTTAGTCTTGGGCTCAGTTCCTGGCTCAACTCTGGCCAGCAGATGTGACATGGGGTCAGAACCTTCACTTCCTGCAACCTTGACTTTCCCATCTGGAGTATGGAGCAGTACCACCTGTCATGGTACTCAGTAGGCATCTAATAACAATCTTCAACAATCAGTTATGCTGTATTTTATGTATGGGAGTGCTGCTTGGGGAGCAGACGTCAATATCAGCTGTCTTTCTCAATAGCTCTCCACCTTATTTTTTTGTTGTTTTCATAGATTTGGTTTTGTTTTGAGACAGGGCTCACTGTGTAGCCCTGACTGGCCTGCAACTCACTATGTAGACCAGGCTGGCCTTGAACTCACCGAGATCCATCTGCTTCTGCCTCCTGAATGGCATGCACCACCATGTCTGCCTCTGCCTTATTTTTTTGAGTCACTGATTTGGGCTGGCCGGGCTGGCGGGTGGCCTCCCGGGATTCTCCCATGTTCACTCCTCCACTCTTTTGCTGGGGTCACAGTTCCACAGTCCCTGGCTTTTCTGTGGGTGTTGGGGATCGGAACTCAGTTCCTCATGCTCGTGCAACAAGCACTACTTTACTGTCTGATCTATCTGAAGGGGGTAAGGTTTAAGAGAGTGTAGCCCAGGCTGGCCTCCAACTTGTTATGTAGCCAAGAATGATCTTGAACTGCAGAGCCTCCTGCTTCCACTTCCTGTGCTCTGGAGTGCTGAAAGGATAGTGCTGATTTTTCCCTCTGAGTGTGACGTTAGGTACCCTCAACCCTCTGGAACTTCAGTTTTCACCTTCTGGGAGGTGGAGTTGTTCAGACCACCCTGGCACCTCCAACTCCAGATAGCCAGGGTGGAAATGAACCTCACGGGGTGCAAGAAGCCAGTCCTTTACCCTGAAACATTCCTGTGGTGACATTCTACACATCAGAAGGGCTTTATTAAGAGGATCCGTGGACTGATGAAGGAGCTTCGGGAGGGGTTCAGAGTCCCAGCGAGGCTTTCTTTGCAGGAACACCTTGAAGTGAGTCTCCTAGACCTACTGGCCTGGACTGCAGTCCCCCCAGAGGTCCTTCGGGCAGCACAAAGGGTCAACCCACCCTTGGAGGGCAGGGTGGACTGTGTGGGTAAGGAAAGTCCCCAGCCAAGAGCCACGCATGCTCACTGTTGCTTCTTGCCATGGGCCTGGGGTTCAGCTTGCGGTGCTCGCAGGAAGAAGGTTGGACGCGACAAGCAGCGGAAGGCCAGCAGGTGTGGACCCAGAGCAAACAGCAGGTTGCTCAGGAAGAAGGTGGCCCAGGTGTCCTCAGGCACGCGGTAGGTAAAGGGTGTGCGCAAGTGCATGGAGGCACCCATGTGTGAGAACTGACCCTGTCAGAGGACGCAGGAAGGGGGCCTGTGAGGACAGTACCCCAGGCCTCAGCAGACCACCGTCTCCCTTCCCCAAAGCAAATGCTTAGCTCTAAATATTCCCGCCCTATGTCCTCACAGCTGCTCTTGCCCCAGAGACACCTTCCTGGCTCTTCCTGTCCTGTGTGATCCAGACTTTCTCTTCTTCCCACCAGGAATCCAGATTAACACTGGGCCCACCACTGTTCATCTGCCACCAGTGACCCACTATAGCCTCTTGGTCGCGACCCAGAGCCCAGAGTTCAGACTCCTCAGTGTCCAGCTCCGGACTCCTCAGTGTCCAGCTCCGGTCCTTGTCTCTATCTTCTGCACTACAGCCTCAGTAAACTGCTGTCCTCCTCCCTACCGTTCTGTGCTGCTCCTGCTCCTGGATACCCTTCCTGACCTGAAGAACTCACACCCCAGAACCTTTCCCTCTGCAGTTTCTCTCAGCTCCTGCCCCGCTTCTCCTCCAGGTTTCTGTTTGTTTGGTTTGGTTTTTCAGTGCTGGGGTGGAACAAATTTATTTATTTGCACATGCTAGGCAAGCACTAGAGGGGCTCAGGGCTAGCTACGGACTAGGAGATATCTTACCTTCATCTGGCTATTTGAAACTAGGGCATTCTGGGACAATGGACCTGGGCTTCACTATCACCCACTTACCTGGCCAATGGCTCCGGCAAACACCAAGGCCCAGTCTGGCAGCCAGTAGCAGCCAGGGAATGTTAGGGCATAGCCAGCCAGGCAGTAGAAGGGCAGAGCATAGAATAGGTACATCAACATCTAGGGGAGACCACAGTCTGTAAGGCCAGCAGCTCCCCATCCTGGTCTCCTGAGCCCCCCAGGGTGGGGTGTCTACACATGACTCCTCTCTTTCTCTAGGAAGATCCCCTTTACCCCCACAATACTGTGAAGAAGCTGTAGGATCCCAGCCTAGCAAATTGGAACATTATTCCCAAGACTATAATGATTGACAGGAACATGTGTTTTGGGTTGGGCCAGTCTGAGCTTATCTTTAACATATGCTTAAGTCCTGGGGTGACCCAGCCGAGTGAATGGAAACCTGGAGTGCCTCAAAATTTCAAGGGAGATTTGCCAAGAAGGCACAACCCAGACACATGGATATCCATGAACACCTTGATCCAGCCATACCTGAAGACCACATGTACATATGCCTGGATGACTTGAGCTCCTGACAACAGCTTCAAAAAAGCAAGGACAGGACAGCAGTCCCCTTCTCCTACCTATCCTCTCACCTGCAATTTTGGGTAGGCCACAGGGTCCCTAAGGTAAGGCTCGTACTGGTAGATATAGACAAAGCAGGCGTCTGTGGGGCAGTCGAGTACCACCTACAATATACAAACAAGGACTACTACCTCCTCAGGGTGCCTTCCCACCCAGCTCCCAGTGAGGACCTGCAAGTGCCCCCTGGTCTCTGTCCTCCCTGGTTCTCTCTCTTTGGCTGAGGATCAACAGATAAGAGAGATGAAACAGCTACGGGAAATAGGACTTTCTTATGACGCACTCTGGTCAGACTTGGTAAGACCACCCTTGAGCGATCAGATGGAAGAGCAGCATCCTTTCAGCAATGAATAAAGAAAGGAGTGCGTTTGGGAGAAGTGGGCTGAAGAGGGAGGCTGGCCAGAGCAAACTCACCAGGCCCCGGAAGAGGGTGAAAACCGCAGCAAGGACGAGGTATATGAGGAAGACCAGGTCAGCTGGGCGCTGTAGGAGGCCTTTCCTCTGCTCCTCCTGGACCTGCTCCGTGGGAGAGAGTCAGACAGGCCAGAGAGCTCTGGAACCCCTCAGGTACTCAATAAATGTGCCTCCCTGTCTTCCTGACAACAAAGGAGGGTCTCCTAAGAAGGTAGCATTTTAGTGCTGCACTGAGGATAGAAACCAGGACCTGCACAGGCTGTGAGGCAACGCCCCCAGCACCCCCCCACTGGGAGATTCTAGGGGGAGCTCTACCATCAGCCACACCCCAACCTCTCACTGGGGCATTCTCAGCTAGTGTTTTACTACTGGGCCACATCCAAGTCCTTGGGGTTTGTGGGTGGTCTCATCGTGTAGCCCAGGCTGGCTCCCTCCTCAGGTTCCTAAGTGCCAGGATGACAGGCACAGACTGTCATGCCAGACTTGAGAAAAAGCCCTTGATGCAAAGCCATTCACAAGCTGCTCACGGGGGGCGGGGGGGCACTCACCATGTCACGGGTGTAGGAAGTTAATGCCTGGGCCTGGTTGAAGATCCTCATGCCAGCCCAGCATGGGACCAGGATGTACAGGATGGCAAGGAGGAGTGTGGGTCTGATCTCTGAACTGTATTTTCCTGTCATGGTGGAGAGTGGTCCCTCAGCAAAGGTCTCCGAATGGTAGCTGGACCATGTAAGAGCCCCACTTGGACACATGTTTGCTCAAGCTCTTGTACCCTTTAATGCTCTCTAGCATGCTCCTTAGGTTGGCCTGCCTCAGTTTACCTTCTGAATATAGACCTGACACTCCAGGAGGCCTTTGCCTCCTACTCTGGATGTCCTTTGTTCAGCATCTGCTGAGCCATCTCAACACTGGAATTGTCATCTCTGCCCTACCTCCCAAGACCTACTTAGCAAGCCTTCACTCTGTCCCCAAACCAACCCTAAAACTCTGTTCCTGTGTCAAAAGCATTCTGGGAAATGAGCTGACATCATGAGCTAGTAACCTGGGGAGGAAGCAGGACTGTTGCGAAGAGTAGTTTCTGCGCTGGCTGAGGCACAGGGAATGGGGGTGTGGAATCTCCTGCAGACTTGGAGAGGGGCAGAGTCCTTACCAAGAATGTTTCCCAGGAGGAACACCAGGAGGCTCATGGCGAAGGACCCCAGCCAGTACAGCCCGAGATTTCGGTAGCTCCTCCTGGGAAGGGATGGTGGGGGGCTGTGGACCACTGATACCTAGTCTCCAATCCTGGCCAGGGCCCAGAGGCCACCCTGGCTCTTCTGCTCTGGGCTCCTCTTGGGTTTCTACAGCTTTCTTTTTTTCCCCCCTTCCTTCCTCCCCCCATCCCTCCCCTCCCTCCCTCCCTCCTCCCTCTTTCCTCCTTTCCCCTCTCTTCTCCCTCCCTCCCTCCTTCCTCCCTCCCTCCCTCCCTCCCTCCTTCCTTCCTCCCTCCCTCCTCCCTCTATGATCTTGTTCTTGGAGGTGGAGATGGAACTCTGCCTCCCCTGTGCTCAGAGGTGCAGGGATGGAACCTCCTATGTGCTCGACTGGGATTGGGGATGGAACTCGGGCCTCCTGTGTGATCCACAGATGCTGGAGACGGAACCTGGTGCACCAAGGGCCTTGTGCCGCCTAGTGGGTGCTGAGGACCGATCCAGAGGTCCGGAGAATGTGAGCCTCTAGCCAGCCACACCTGTAGACACGCTCCAGAGCCTTCCTCTAGTTATATCTGAGTGTTCAGGACCTCCCACCTTCACTTCTGGTGCCCCAGTAAACTGGGACCTCCCCCAAGAGGAATCTGGGAATCTGCCGCTTCCAGGCCCCTGCTCTCCCTCACCTGTTGCGGATGGCGCTGGCCATGGCCAGGTAGAGAAGGCAGTGCACGGTGCCGTCCCAGTAGCAGATGAAGATGCCGTGCGCAGTGCGGAGGTAGGGCTCACCCTGTGGGCAGGAGTGAGGCTCAGCTGCATGCGCAGTGGGTCTGGAACCTCCCCCGCCCCCCACCTACCTCCTTGGGGTAGAACTCCAGGAAGTCCATCACGTATCCATCTTCCTGTAGTGCAATGACCAGGTCCACCACCGAGGTGAAGGAGAAAAGCACGAAGACTACAGGGAGTGGGGGCGGGGTGGAGCAGGTGGGTGGGGCGGATGGGCGTGGCCACGGCCAAGTGTGAGTGGGGCTAAAGCTAACAATGAAGGTTTGGGTCTCTGAAATCTCAGGTCTTGTTTTGAGATAGGGTCTGAGTCTGTAGCTTAGGTTGCCCTTGAACTTCGCAAAGTCCCTCCTCCCTCAGCGTCCCAAGCTCTGGGATTACAAATCTGCACCCCCAAGCTCTGGGATTACAGACCTGCATCCCCACATCCAGCTTTTAGTTTAGGTCAAAGCTGGGCTGGAAACATCAGGTCAGGGGTGAGAGGTACCAGGCAAGACTCCAGGACCAGGCCAGAGACGCAGCTCATTCTGCATGTCAGATGGAGGAGGCACATTCTAGGCCTCAGAATTCCTGTTCTGAGCTGGGCGAGGTGGTGTACCCCTGTTATCCCAACACTCAGAAAGTGGATGCAGAAGGATCAGGAATTTGAGGCCAGCCTGGGCTACATGAGTGCTGGGGAGGCCTCATATTTCATGGATCCCCTGTCGGATGGGGAGGTACATAGTTGCTGCTCTCTACAGTTCCAAGTCTGAAAGAGGAAGCCCTTCAAGGCTCCCTGATCTAATCGTGTTCCAGGCCCTCTGACTTCTACGTTTTACCAGAGTCCCTCAAAGGCTGATGGAGGCCCTTGGTCAGCCCCATGTCTGAGGGTGGAGGCCCTTGCCCAGGCATCCCTCCTCCCTACCACCTCCCAGAGACTCACTGGTGTAGAGCGGATCATAAGTGATCTCCCCGTGAGACAGGCTGTAGATAGCCATGAAGAGCAGACCCAGGATCAGGGCACTCATCAACGCCACCCACACTGGGCTGAGAGGAAAACCAAGTCAGGGAGGCCAGGGTGAGGCCTCACCCCACCGTCCTCCAGGTGAAGTTGTCCAGGAAGCAGCAGCTGAGGGGACTGAAACTTCACTTTCCCACCAGTGACTTCTTGTTCAAGGTTTTTGTTTTGTTGAGACAGGGTTTCCCTGTAGCCCCAGCTGGCCTGGAACTCACTATGTAGACCAGGCTGGCTTAGAACTCACAGAGATCCACCTGCATCTGCCCCCTCAGTGCTGGGATTAAAGATTGTGTACCCCACCTGGCCCACCTGGCCTTGCTCAAGGTTTTTACTTAGCAAACTCCTACTCATCCTTCGAGGCCCAGCCACGTTACTCCTCCTCCTAGAAGCCTCCCTCATTCTCCATCTCCTCCTGTGGTACCAATTATTCTATCATTAGCTCATGCTCATGTGTTTGGATTTGTCTGACCAGCCATTCAGCAAGTTTCTCTGCCCCCCACCCCAACGTGGCTAAACTCAACTTTCGTGGGGAGGATCTTCAAGGACTCTCTGAGGCTCCCAACTCCTCCCAGCTAAAGTCCAAATACCTACATCTCTGTCACCCTATCCCTGACCTGACAGGGTGATCTACCACCCCAGCAACCTGATAAGACAGGTCATCTAGGAGTTGCATAGATAACAGATGCCAGGTCTCTGGGTTTCCCTCAACCTAGCTGGGCAAACAACCAAGGTCCAGAGAGGGGGAGCCATCTGTCCAGAGTCGCACAGCAAGAATCTGTCCAATTCTCCCACCCACACTGTCCAGGTCCACATATTCCCATGATTCCCTGTTGTTTTTAGCTAGCCAGAAGTGTCAAGTACAATAATCTGACAGCCTACACAAAACATGTAATCTTTGCCCATGGCTGTGGTGAGACCTACACAGACAAGGGAACTGAGGCTCCAGAGAGACTTGGTTTACTCAGATTCCCAAAGATGAGTATTGGTGCCTGGGAAGCCAGATCTATGGTTAAAGGCCCTCTCTTATCATTTGGGTCAACTGAACTCTGGAATAAGGGACTTGCTGGACCCCCAGGACTGAGATCTGGAGATAGAGCACAGGGACAGAGGTGGTCGCTGAATGTAGGGAAAAGTTACTCTAGGCCTGAGACAAGTGATGGAACAGGCCATGTGTGCCAAAGGAGCTGGGTCACTAGGATCTTATCTGCGACAATACTTTGACCTTGACTTTGGAACCTGAGCGGGGCACATCCCTAGAATATCTCAGAAACTCCCCAATTCCTATCCCGTATGGGGTTCTGCTACTTCAGATATTTTCCCCAGAAACCCACAGCCCACAGCGTCCCCCCCGCTTCAGCGCGGCGGGAAGAGGAGTCTGGCCGCAGGTGGGTCCCCGAGGCCGAGCCGCCACCCTATCTGCCCTCCCTGGCCCCCGGCCCGCACATCCTCCCTCCAGCCCGCTCCTCCTGGCACGCACTGTGAGAACGCTGAGACGCTGCCGAGAGCGTAGGACACCGGCAGGGCGCTGAGCGACAGCGCCACGGTCTTGTCGGCCAGCAGAGGGATGTCCATGGCAGCGGCGCCTGGACGGCGCGCAGCTCCTCGACCGCGGCGTCCGCGCTAGGGATTGCCAGGGACCCGCCCCGCGCAAAGGTCGGCCCCGTGGGGCCAGGGTAGGTCGCTGCCCTGAGGGCCAGCAAGCCCAGTACCAGCTCAAGTCCCCTCCCGCGAGGCCACGCCCCAGCCATAACCACGCCCACAACCCCCTCTCAGCCATAGTCACGCCCACAACCCCGTCACAACGGTAGACCGAAGACTGTAGCCACGCCTCCTTTCACTGTCACCGCGCTTAGCCGGGTACCCCAGACCCTACTCAATCATTGTAGGACTGTAGCCACACCCCCGAATTAGTCACGCCCATCACACAACTTTATATGCCTATAGCCACGCCCCTTCTCACACCGGGCACATAGCCCCGCCTCTAGCCCCCTCTTACAGCAGGCACACTGCACTGCCGTAGCCACTACCCACGTAGCACCACCGCCAGCCCTGTTCTATCACGGCAGGGCTGTAGCCACGTCCCTGCTCACCGTCCCGCACCTAGCCACCCCCATGTCTGCAGCCATAGCCCCACCTCCCACCCTGTTCACAGTAGCTTCCCTCCGTAGATCTGCCTATAATTCCTCGCCACTGTCCCCAGCGGCACTTCCGTGGCCCCGTCCTTTGCCTCCACCTATGGCCACGCCACCAGAATAAATGACTTATTACCCTGCTGTAGTCCCGCCCCTGACTTCTGTTTCTAAAGGTAGCTCACTCCCGGGGCCCCTGCTTGGTTCCTCGGTCCTCCCAGTGGCCCGCCCCTCGTGTCCGCCACGCCCCTCGTCCCCACTCTATTCGCTATCCAAGAGGTCTATGCTGCCTAGCCTCAATTTACCCTTCTGTCCAAAGCTAGAACGCAGTACCTCAGGGTGCTTCAGCTCTGACACTCGTGGAGGACAGTCTTGTAAGTCCTTGGCCGGCAACCTGGTTTTAAGGGAATTCGTCCTCTGGGCTTCTCTCTGCTTTTGTTCTCAGTGCTGAACTATTTCTCCAGGTTTTGTTGAGATGGTCGCATGTATCCCAGGCTGGCCTCAAACTGCCTTTATATCAGAGAATGGCTTTGAACTCCTGGTCCTCCTGTCTCCAGATCCTACAAGCTCCAGGTCTTGGTCTTCCTACTTTGCTATCTTTTTTGGGGGAAGGTGGGGGTGTATGTGTGGATGGGTTTAAAAGGACAGAGGAGCAAGTCCCGCCCTCTTACTCTCTGCCGTATTCTTTTGACAGAGTGTCTCACTGAACCTGTAGCTAAGCTAGTGACCAGCAAACCATAGTGATCCTCCTCCTGTCTCTGCCTCACAGTGCTGGGGTAAGGCATCGTCACAGCCACACCTGGCTTTTACATAGGTGCTGGAGATTTGAATGGGCATGACACCATTTTAGGTTTCTTTCTGCACTTCTGTGACTGACACACTGATGTCCTACCCTGAACATGGAAAGCAAAAGCAATCTTTTTTTGTGGGTTTTTCTTTTGTTTTGTTTTTTGAGACAGCATCTCTTTGTAGTCCAAGCTGGCCTGAATCTCAGAGAGATCTGCCTGCTTCTGCCTCAGAGGACTAAGATTAAAGTCATACATTACCATGCCTGGCTTTTTTTTTTTTTTAAGATTTATGTGTGTGGGTTGGAGAGATGATGGCTCAGTGGTTAACAACTGGCTGCTCTTACAGAAGACCTGGGTTTGAATCCCAGCACCCACATACATGGTGGCTAACAATGGTTATAACTCAAGTTCCAAGGGATCGACTCCTTCTCTGGTCTCTGCTGGCACTGCATGACACAGTGCAGTTGCATGCAGGCATAACACACATAAAACCTTTTTGAAAATGTTTTTTTTTTGTGTGTGTGTATGTGTGTGTGTGCACCCATGTGCCAAGATGGCCATAAGAGGGCATCGTGTGTTCTCCTTTACCACTCTTCACCTATTCTTCCAACCCAGAGTTAATGCTTGCTTGGTTAGGCTGGAAGCTAACAAGCCTCACCGTCCTCATGACCCCACATCTTGGAGCTGGAGTTACAGGTGTCCTTGTGACAGCCATTGTTACATGAGTGCTGGGATCTGAACTCCCATCCTTAGGATAAACGGTTGAACCATCTTTCTAGTCCTAGGGATCCTTTAAATTTTTTTATTTACTAAAAAATTTTTAAACTTGTTTATTCTTTTTGTATGAGTGTTTTGCCTGCATGTATGTAAGTGCAGCGGAGTGCAATGCCCATGAGGCCAGAAGAGGGCATCAAATCCCCTGGAACTGGAGTTACAGTTGCTGGCTGCCATGTGGGTGCTAGGAACTGAACCCAGATCCTCTTTAATGGCAGCCAGTGCTCTTAACTGCTGAGACATCTCCCCAAGTGCTTTATTTACTTTTAGACAGGGTATAACTATGTAGGGTTGACTGGCCTTGACTCAACCGAGATCCACCTTCGCCTGCCTTTTGAGTGTTGGGACCAAAGGTGGGTGCCACCAGGCCTGGCTAACATTTTAATGATGTGTCTGTTATATGGAGTTAGAGGACAATTTTCAGGAGCCAGTTCTCTCCTTCTACCATGTGGGTCCCAGGACTGAACTCAGGTTGTCAGGTTTGGTGGCAAGCACATTTACCCAACTGAACTGTCTGACCAGCCCATTTCATTGTGTGTGCACTCCTGTGTACCTGCATGAATGTGCACAGGTGCTTAAAGCTGTCCTGCTCTGACACCCCTCCTTTGAGACAGAGTCCCTGATAAGCTGAGAGCTGACATTTCAGCTAGACCAGTGACAAGTCACAGTGATCCTTGTTTCAATTTCCTACAGAGCTGGCCATGCCTATCTTTTCATGGGGTTCAAGCTCCAGTCCTGATGCTTGAGAATGTACTCTTGCCCACTGATCCATCTCACTGGCCAAACAGACCCTTTTTAAATTTTTACTTTTTGAGACAGGGTCTTCCTGTAGTCCCAGCAGGCCTGGAACTGGCTATGTAGACCAGGCTGGGTCGTTCTACCTCTGTTCGTGCTGAGATTAAAGGTGTGTGCCACCCACCATGCCAGCCTGGCAAGGGGACCTTTGTAACCCTTCATATTCTCAGAGCACTGTCATCCTCTACTTCAGAACAGAGTACTCACTGAGGGAGGAACCATGTCTGCTTGGGCATGGACTGAACTTTACTGTACTTGAACTTGCTTTTCTTTTTTGTTTTTTGGATATGGGTCTCCTGTAGCCCCAGCTGGCCTGGAATTTACTATGTAGACCAGACTGACTGATCTCAGAGAGATCTGCTAGCCTCTGCCTCCTAGTGCTGGGATTAAAGGTGAGAGTCACCACATACAGCAGGCTTGAGTTTGCCTGAAGTGACCACAAGCAAATGTCAACCCATGTCTGAGTGTGAAGCTGTGGGTGCCAACCAGTGCAGGAGAGACTGTGGGTGGGAAAGCAAGGTCTGGATGGGACTGTCTGGGGAAGCTGAGGAACACATTCCCTTGGCAGTCACAGGTTCAGGTGTGGGGCTGGACCACAGGAGGCCCAACCAGGCCGGGTGTGGTGAGAGGCAAGGCTGTAAAGGCAGGCTAGGGATACTGAGGCAGCTATGAGGGTTCTAAACAGCTGGAGAAGGCAGGGGCAGAGGGAGCACAAACAGGCTGGGGACTGCAGTCTGTCACCAGGTCACCTGTCCCCTACCTCCCAGTCAGGCTCTTGCCCACATGGAGGCCTCCTGACTGTGCAGTGTGCACCTGATTTCTCAGAGGGCCTTCCCAATTCTGGTCTTTCAGAGAATCAGTCTGGCTTCTGGTCGGCCCCCTCCCCTAACTGCCTTAAGTTCAGTATATACCAGCCCCCACACACACTCCCCACCCTACACAGGACTTGGAAGCCCCTCCTTCTCCTCCCTGGGGTAAAGTCTGGGCTGACTGGCACACCTCGTTTCCTGAGAACTAGATGATGAGGTGAGCCAGATGGCAGGGTATTCCAGGGTCCAGTCTCCTGAATGCAGTGCTCAGGGCCCTAGCCTTGAACAGCCCCCATGTGGATAACTGGGCCAAGGCCATCAGGGTTACCCTTGCCCTGCTGAGGGCCCAGCATCAAGTGGGACACAAGAAGTCGCATGCCCCAGTCTCAGCTCTTTTGCTGTCTCTGCAACCTTTGCTGCGACCTCCGGACCCTGAGGATATTCTTTGTTAGTCTCTATTATGGTTCTGGCTCTTCCTGGTAATTCCCACTGCTGTCAACAGCCACTGCAGAGTGAGACCAGTCTCAGGTTGAGTCCCTACGTACTGGCTGTCTACTGGCTGATATACTCATCTGCTTCATGGCTGGTGCTCAAGTTTGTTGAATGACTGTGTGACCAAAAGCTAGCCTGAGCCTCCAGGGTTGGGGAACTGGGTGTGGGGGGCAGGTGGGCAGTGTGTATTTAGATTTTTGGGTCCCTCAATGTAGAGAAACTGTGACCAGCATCCCCAGGGATTTCCATGCAGCAGGGTGCCATACGGGACATACTTCAGCCTGCATCATGCTCCTGCCTTTAGTCTTAAGTCACCCACTGAGACCCTTCCCCACACTGTGACAGACAAATTAGCATGGGTGCATCTGTTTACCAGCTGTCCCAGGGACTCTGGGATATCCTTGTGAACCAGCAGTCACAGCAGCTCAAGCTGCAGCCATCAGCAGAGGTGGCTTGTGAAGGGAGCCCTGTCAGGGTGAGGTCCACAACAAGCCTGTGTGTGCCAGAGGCCTCAGTCCAGCTTCTTGTGGCACATCTCAACTGGAGGTCCCCACTGATGTACCCAGACTTGGTCACTGTGTGAAGGACTGTCCTTGTCTCCTGTGGGAAGAACTCTGAGGTCCCCTAGCACCCACAGCTCAGGTTTAATGAGGATTCATAAGTGGAGTCCTAGGAACTCACAAGCACCAGGGAGCCTTCAAAGGTAGTATTCCACCCTGCCAGTCCCACTATGAGGGGACAAAGGGGGGTACAAAGGAGTTTCAGGTGACAGCAGGGAGAAGACTGCTGGGCAGATGAGCACTGGGACTTTAATACACAGTACAACACTTGTGACAACAGGACAGGCAGAGGTACAGGCCAGGCCAGAACATCCCATATAGTCCAATGATGACCACTCTGAAGGACTGTGTCAGAACGCTCAGTAGTACGGCCGTCTGGGATTGTTCTGTTGGAGGCCAAAAAGATGGAAAAAGTGACAGTGTTAGTGGGAAGCTGAGATTCTCCCTCCCAGGCAGCATATCAGCTGGGTGCTGGAAGAGGGGTCCTGCTGTCACCTCCCACACCCTGCAGCGAGCTGAGCATCAGCAGAGGAGCTGTGGGTACACACCAGGGGGTTGGGCCGGAAGCGGTAGGCCAGCATCATCCTCTTCCGGAAGGCCTCATACTCGTCATCCTCCTTGGAGAGCTCAGCTGGTCGGTCAATGCCAAAGCCAGCACCGTCCACTGTGGTGGCACCCCTGTGGGAGGCCAGTGGGTGTGAGCAGGGTCCAGGCTAGGGGAGATGGGAAGGGGCTGAGGGAGAGGCAGAGGAGGGGACAGAAGAGGAAGAGAAGGGAGGGCATGTCTCCAAAGGGTCAAAGGCTACCCAGACAGCGTGGTCAGATGAAAGGCTTCACTCCCAAGACAGTCCCTGATAATTTCTGGAACTTTCTGGCTATATCGGAGGGCCCCAGAGGCTTGTCAATGTGTGTGCTCCTGCAGGTCCCATCCTTAGCACTTACTTATTGACAGGGTTCTTGATGCCCTGTCCCTCGGTGCCCAGCCCCTCGCCCTCCTTCCAGCCCATCTTCATGAGCATCTGGTAGCCGATGTTCTCCACAGTCAGCTTGAACTCCTTGTACTCTGAGTAGTCCGGCTCTCGGCCCTCCTACAACAGGAGGAAGGGGAAGCTGTCAGACAGCAGAGGTGCAGCCATCCTCGGGCCCCAGCTCTGGTTCCTAAACCAGTCATACCTGCCTATGGCGCCCTGCTGTCACCCTTAGAGACTTCACCAGGACAGATCAAGAGTCCCTGGCAGCCAAGTCAAAAGTAGCAAGTGACAAGTTACACAGGCCCCATCTACCAGGACATTCAATAATTTGTCAGTCCAAAATAGCTTATGTTGTGAGATTCTGTTCCAAGGGCCTAGCCGAACAGTTTGCCATACAGAATGCTAAATGTGATGAGGTTACCTCCTTGTTGGATGAGGCTATAGGGTACAAAGAAAACCCAATTCACACTAGAACAATCCAGTGATTCTTGGGGCCACCATGGCAGGGGCAACATGCTGAGCTCTGCTCTGACCAAGCATGGTGGTGCCTTCTACCACTCAGGAGGATGGCCAAAGTTTGAGGCCAGCCTGATCTGTATATAAGCTCCAAACCAGCCAGGGTTACTTAGCAAGACCCCATCTTGAAAATCCAAGAGCAAGAGAGAGAAAAAAATCCAATGGAGGTGTCTGCGGGAGACCACTGGAGGCATGCTTGTGATTTCTCTGCAGCTAGGAAATGCTTCTGAGGCAAGGGACGTGACGTTTATTAACTCCCTACCCAGTGGTGCCTCCTGATTAAGCATGGGGTATAGCTGCCCCAGGCCTGGGCTAAAAGCTCACCTTCAGGGCCTTGAAGGTCTCCATGAACTTCTCCAGCTCGTCAGGGGGCAGGAAGTCCCCAATGAAGTGCTTGCCCCGGCCCATCTTGGTTAGCTGCTCAGCCCACTCTGCCGAGAAGAGGGAAAGGTGATACTGATACCCCTTCTGGGCATCCCACCCAGGCCAGTGGCTCATCCTCCACCACCAAGGAAACTGAGGCAGAGAGGTAGAGATCCTGGGCCATGTGCTCCTGCCAAGCAGGGCAAGGGAAGGGGTGTTTTCCAGGAGAGTGGGGGTCACCCGCCCAGTGTGTCCCGCACACCCCGTGTCTTGTCCATCTCCATGCGCCGCAGCTGGTGCTCCCAGGTGCCCAGCTCACTGTCCACCTCCTCATCACTGTCGTAGCCATGCTGGTGCTGTTGCAGTGCCTTTTCCCACAGCAGCTGCATATCTTGCATGGCACGTTTATGCTGCATGATCATGTCGTACATCTGCTGCATCTGTGGCCAAGGGGACGGTGGAGACCCGGTGAGAATCTCTCTCACCCTGGAGAGCAGGGCATGGTGAGGGCAAAGTGCAAGGACTCTTAGTCCTTGAAGCAAGGGTGGCTCGCCCTACCAGGGAGCTGGCAACACAGGCTGCAGGCCTGGGGGAGTTTGAGCTGGGGACCTGGGGTCACATGAACGCTATCTGACAAAGACGCACGAAGGACTGGGTCTCCAATCAGACTCTGCTCCCACCCTGACCAACCCAGTTGGGCCCCTCACTATGACAGGACAGATACTCAGAGTATCTGGCCCCCTGTGTACACTAGGACAGCGCTCTACTAGACTTGAGAGGAGCTGTGAAGGGGAGGGGAAGGAAGCCCCAACAGGACAGTCCGCTGGCCCTAAGGGTTGCTTTAAGGCAGGCTCTGAGGACCTGGAGCTCCTCAGACAGGCTTCCCCATATAGACAAACCTGTGGCCCTCCATGGCTGCCCTGTGGTCTTACCTCCTGCTGCTCCTTCAGTTGCTTCTTCTGCGCATCTGACAGCTCTGTGACGCCAACCAGCCCCACAGGCTTCCCCTTCTCGTAGCCAAGCCCCTTGAGGTCCTGAACTGGAAACGGATGACAGGAACAGTCGGGGAATGACAGGCAGGCCCCAGTTATGGTCCTGGGGCCTCAAGTACCTGGTGTTGACTCTGCCCATCCCACCATGGGTAGTGTCCTTGGCAGGGCCGGGCAGGGCCCTCCTGTCCTGGGTGTCAGCTGCTGGTTCACCTCCTCATGTCCTCTGCAGAAGTGGTGTGGACACTGGGAATCAGAGAGGGTGAACCACTGACTTTAACACCACACAGCTAACAGGAAACAGGATGAGGGCCTGGCAAAGCCACAGAGAGGAGCTGAGCTGTGCGTATGTCCATGAAGCTCGTGCATGCTATCCAGCACAGACGCACACAGGACCGAGTCTGGCGACAGACTCTGCCACATGGCTCCCTCAGATCCTATCGGGGAGGCAGCCAGACATCCTCAAAGCTGTTGACATTTAATCTGGCATCAGCTTCAGATCTCGGCTGGAGCTGCACTGATCCATGGGAAGGGGCTGTGATGGCCCATCTGGCCAGTGGAAGCCCCCATTAATGTGGAGGGAAGCCAGGTGCTGGGGAAAGGGAAAGAGGCTTAGGGGTGCACAGAGTCCTCTGGACAGTAGAGCCAAGTCCCAGGGTCACCTGGGCTGGGGCTATATTCTTCAGAACTTCTATGAAAGTTGGGAGGTTCACGGGTACAGCGTTTGTCCAACATACACAAAGCTCTGGGTTCTTCCCTTGGTACCACACACACCCTGCCAACCCTTGTTCCTATGCTCCCAGCGCACCCCTGATCTTTGCTTAAGGACTTGTAGGGGCACCCAGGGCTGAGGGAACCTATAAGGCTGAGATCTAAGCAACCCCCTTTTACATGAGCTATCCCACCCTTGGACAGATGATACTAAGTCTATCCAGGTTCATAGAGGGCAATATAGACCAGCGGGATGTGAGCCTGGGTCTGCGCTTGTCCTCTGGACCACAGTGGGGGCTCTCTCAAGTGCAGGAGTGTGGCTGAACACTCTGGTGCTGGGGTGCCCATGTCAGAGAGGCCCTGGGGCTCAGCAACCTCTGTGGCAGGCAGAGCACTCATTTTTGAGGCCAGGCCAATCCTAGGCCCTAGACCCTGGTTGAATCCACTATAAAGAGCCTGGGAAGGCTGTGTGTAGTAGCACATGCTTTTAATCCCATAAGTCTGGGAGGAAAAGGCAGGCAGATCTCCATGAGACCAAGGGTAACTTAGTCTATATAGTGAGTTCCAAGCCAGTTGGGGCTACAGGGAGACTCTGTCTCAAAATAAAACAAAAACTAATAAAATACAAGAGCACGGGAGCTTTACTCTTTGACCTAGAATCCCTGAGGGTCAGGGGACTAGAAACTGACTGACCCTAGAGCTAGATGGGGATGCCCAGAGGCCAGTTCAGCAACCGGGAGAACAGCCTTCCTGTGGAACTACACTGAGTGACTGTACCTAGCAATGGTGCTCCAGGCACACTGGGGGACCGGCGGACAGGAAGGCTGCAGGTTAACAGAAGACCACCTCCACACTTGCATGGGTTTGAGACAGGCCACAGGCCGGCTGTCCCTCAAACTGATGTGAGGAGAAAAGGTCAAAGGGGAGTGTACAAAGCCGACGACGGCAGCTACAGTGCTTCTTATCACATAGCTCCTGAACTTTCTAGAAAGCGTCTGGCTTCAAAGCCTAGGACAAAGAACAGTACCTATCCATGTGAGCTTGAAAAGAGGTTGGCAGCAGATCCATAGACAGAAAGATGACAGCCCAAGGGTGGAAATAGACACACTGTGGAAACAGCAACTGAGGGTGCAGGGGTAGCCACAGAGCATCAGGCAAGGCTGACTCTGCGCCAAAGGCAGTAAAAGGCTGAAAATGAGTGTAACATCTGGAAAAAAAGGCCCCTAACAGAGGAAGACACAGTAACAAAGGCATCCAGCAAGAACCTCCAGAACAGGAGCCCCCAAGGTGGTTCTATGGGTGAAGGCACCTGTAACCAAGTCAGACGACCCGAACTGGATCTCCAGGACACACATGGCAGAAAAACTGACTCCCTTGGGTTATCCTCTGACCTTATACACTCACACAGACACACAAAGATAAATAAATAAATGAAAAAAAAAAAAAAAAAAGAGTAAATAGGTGTGTGTCTCCAGCAATTATGAGGACAGAAGCAAGTGGATCTCTGTGAGTATGAGGTCAGCTTGGTCTATATAGCAAATTCCAGGCCAGCCAGGGCTACATATTGACACCCTGTCTCAAAATTAACAATACACACACAAACACACAGGCTAAAGAGATGGGTCAGTGATTAAGAGCACTAGCTGCTCTTGTAGAGAACCTGGGTTTGGTTCTGAGCACTCAAAAGGCTGTCCATAACTCCAGTTTTAGGGAACTCAATGCCCTCCTCTGGCCTCCAGAAGCATTGCACACAGGTTCATTTAATACAAGCAGGCAAAACACTCATATACATAAAATGAATCCCAAGCCAGACGTGGTGGTGCGCACCTTCAATTCCAGCACTTGGGAGGCAGAGCAGGTGGATCTCTGTGAGTTCTAGGCCAGCTGGGTCTACAAGGACACACTGTCTCAAAAAGACACCCCCCCTAAAAAAATAAAATGAGCCTCCAAAACACATAAAACATAAACTGACAGCACTGATGGGGAAATAAGACAGTCCTGCAGTAAAGGGTAGCGCGTTCAATACACCACTTTCACATCTTTGTGTGTGTGTGTGTGTGTGTGTGTGTGTGTGTGCACGTGCACTCGTGTGAGTTGCTGGGGACAGAATCCAGGCCTTTGTAATGCAATGACTGATAGTTAAACACCAAAACACCATTTAAAAACAAACAAAACCCCCAGGTCTCTTTATGGAGCCCTAGCTGGCCTGGATCTCACAGAATCTGCCTGCTTCTGCCTCTCAAGTGCTGAGATTACAGGTGTGTGTCACCAGGTCCAGTAGATGGATATCGCTTTTAAAAAAGGATACAATACCTAGATGATCCACCAATAAGGGGGCTAAGGCTATGGTGCTAGTGCACTTGCCCACCACACTTGAGACCACTTGATCCCTCACACTACACCAACAAACAAAATAGAGAAAGCCCATAATACAGGCCGGGGTAAGGACTAAACACTTTCCACATAGCTGATGAACAAGGTGGAAGACGCCAGCTCCGCCACTTCTACAGCACAGAAGTCCTAGCGGAGCCGCTAGGCAAGGAAACGAGGTGTCCAAATTGCAAAGACAGAAATCAGATGTGTCATCTGCAGAAAACACAGTCTTAAATGTGGAAAATGAAATCCAGGCGTGGTAGCACATGCCTGTCATCCCAGCACTTGGGAGGTGAAGGCAGGAAGATCAGGAGTTCAAGGTCAGCCTCTTTAACACTGAGTTTTAGACCAGGCTAGGCTACAAGAAAACTTATCTCAAAAAAAAAGGGGGGGGGAGGGGCGCATGGACCTGAAGAGATGGCTCATGGTTAAAGCACTAGCTACTCTAGCAGAGGACCCAGGTTCAGTTCTCACAAGACAGCTAACAACCATCCTTAACTCCAGTTCCAGGGAATCCAATACTCTCTTCTGGTCTCCACAGGCACTCTTACACACATGCAGGCAAAACACTCAAACACGTAAAATAAAAAGAAAAGAAATAAAGAAGGGAAGCTGGAACCAGTGCTGCGTGCCTACAGGCTCTGAACTTAGAGAGTTGAAGGGTAGCATGTCAAAGGTCCTGGGTTTGATACCCAGTGTGAAAAGATATGCTCAGCAGGTGGGAGAGATGGCTCAGTGGTTCAAAGTACTGGCTGCTCTTATAGAAAGACCTAGGTTCAGTTCCTAGCGCCCACATGATGATTATCAACCATCGAAACTCCAGTTCGGAAGGATCCATCGTCCTTTGTCTGCATCCGAGGGCACTGCACCCACACACGTGCAGGCAGACCACTTATTTGCATTTAAAATCCTTGCTGGGTGTGGCAGCACATGCCTTTAATCTCAGCACTTGGGAATCAGAGGCAGGTGGATCTCTGTGAGTTCAAGGCCAGTTTCGTCTTAGAGTGAGTTCCACGGCCAGCTGGGGCTACAGTGAGACTGTCTCAAAAACACTGGAATTAAAAAAAAAAAAAATCCTAGGCTAGCTAGGAAAACACAGTTTTGAGACCTTGTCTCAAAAAACAGTAAGGAAATATCCTTAACTACATAAGGCTGTCTCAAAAAACAAACCTTTCCCTTCACCAGAACAAATAAACAAAAGAAAACCAAAACTAAAAAAATCCACAAAAGCTACAGTGGAAAACAAAAGCCTACCAGAACGAGTGTTTGAGACAAGGTCTTGCCCTATTGCCCAGGCTGGCCTGGGAACTGTGATTTTCCTGGTGCAGCTTCCAAGTCCTGTAATGACTAATAAGGCTGTAATGACAGGGCTGTTCAGAGCCAGCTCTGACTTATACCCCTACATGAAGGGCAGGAGCAGACAGGCTTTGGTGTCTATGGGGTCCTGGACCCAATCCAAACTGGAGACTGAGGTCCTGAAGGCCAGCTAGACAGGTGCACACTCACACCTCTCCCACCAAGCACACACACTCACATACATGACTGTCCAGTCACAGGAGGGAGATGGGGCCTATGTTCTGAAATGACCCCTCAAATCAACAACAGGACATGGTGGCCCACCTGACAGAGGTGAAGGCGAGGCATCTATGTCTTTCTGTGCCAACTCGGCAGGGGGCAGCTCCACCTTGTCCTCTTCAGGCCCCCACCGGCTCTTCCGCTTCCTCCTCACAGTGGCTGTAGTGTTGGGTTTCCCAGGGACGGCTGGAGTAGGGGTGACAGCATGCGTGGGGGTCACTGGGGAGGGGCAGGTGGTGGCAGAGGGCACAGCCCCTGGCAGGGCCTCAGGGGTGGACTTGCGCCGCAGGTTGGGGTCCAGAGCAGGAGCAGGATGGATGCCTGTGGAGCCTGCCTTGGCTTTCCGGAACTCCTCCAGCTTTTGCCGGTAGTATTTGTACCCTTGGCTGTTGGGTTCATATAGAAAACTACAAAGGAAAGTGAGGAGACACCATCAGTTGGGCTGAGCCCTGGCCCTGCTACTGTGGCTATAATGAGCAGGTGGTATGCACTCGGGATCACCAGGGTCACTGTCCAGTGAGGCCCCCTGCAAGCCTGTCCTATCTATCAGGACCCCATCAGTTATAGGTGTTCCTGCTTCCAGGCACATGAAAAGTGACCTGAGAGCCTCCCCAACCCAGCAGACACAGTGACCTTACACCATGAAACTCCTTCCCAAACCCAGCAATGTCTCTACTGCCCCAGGGAACCAACAGTGAAGGAAGACAAGAGCTGGGCTCTAGGCCACCTCCCTGAAACCCAAAGATCACTTTATCCCTAGCCAGCTGGCAACGCAGCTGGACATGGCAGAGGCCTCAGCTTCCCACTGCAGGTTTCTGTCTCTCTGGACATATCCTGAGACATGGCTCCCACATTCCTCACAGTGCAGAATGAGTTAACTCGGCTGAGTGTCCCCAGTTTCATGTGGCAAATGACAAGAAAGACCTGACTGTGTGCTTGGCACAGGAGACTTGGCTCTAGCAGAGGGGCTGTACCTGTGCTTGGGAACCTGGAGGGTTGGTCCTGGCAGAACTGTGCTCAGATGATGAGGCCATGGACCTTTGGTCCCTGAGAGAATGCCCATAATCCCTGCTGCTGCCAAACTCTAGGATGCTGTCTCCTTTAAATGGTGCAGAATTTGCAAGTAGCCTGTACGCACCAGCCCCATGGCAGATAATCAGAACGCCTGACACTTGGGAATGCAGTTGTCCTGTGCTGTTTAGCAAGTAACCACCTGAGTCGGTACCCACTCCCCAGAGGCAACTCTCCTGTCAATATTTTTGCCAGGTGGCTGCTAAAGTACTTAAACGGCACCAGAGGACACAGGTACTGCCTAAACAGGGTCAGATGTTGTGGATTACTTCTGCATATAAACAAGAGACCCCTAGAGAGCCCTACACAGTCTGTTTTCAGCTGAACCCCAGGAGATGACTAGAAAGAACTTGTTAATATCTGGGATCTGGAGAGGGTGGGTTATAGCATGTCCCTTGCATTCCTGAGCATGACCAAATGACAGCTTCTGGTAAGAAAAACGAAGGCCAAGCGTGGCGGCACATACTTTTAATATCGGCACTCAGGAAGCAGAGGCTGGCAGCTCGGTCTACACAATGAGTTCCAAGCTACATGTTAAGATCCTCTCTCAAAACAAAACAGGGGTAGGAGAGATGGCTCAGTGGTTAAGAGCACTGGCTGCTCCTGAGATCCAGGTTCAGTTCCTAGCACCCACATGGCAGCTAACAACTGTATTAACTCCAGTTCCAGGGGATATGGGGCCCTCGTCTTGCCTCCATGGGCATTACACACATGGGTGCACTTACATACAAACACACTCATCCACATAAAATAAAAATAAAATTTAAACTGAAACAAGACAAAAGTAAGTTGTGTATAGAAGTGCATGCCTGGGATTCCAGCACTTGAAAGACTGAGGCAGGAAGACTGAGAGTTCAAGGTCAGGCCAGACGACCTCCAAACAAAAACAGGAGAAGGGGTGAACAGAGCCCCTCATGCCCCACAGCACCACTCACACCTGCACTGCGCTAGATAGCTGCAGTGAGGCCGGCACTAGATGTGGTTGCCCCACCATGGACTGTAGAACAGGAGTCAATGAAACCACCTTCCTCTATAAACTGCCAAGCCTCAGGAACATCGATAGCATCTAGAAATAAACTGAGACACTTCCAATACTAGGAGCATGCTTCCCAGACCAACCTCCTTGCCTCAGTTTCCTTATCCCTAAGAACACAGCATGCCAGAATACTGGATCACATGAGGGCAGGCCTGTGTGCCTAGCAGCCTTGCAGATGTTTAGTCTCTAAGACTGGATATTAGGTTTGTTACTAACATTTTGTTTTTGTAGCTTGACCTCGTAAGTGACCCTTCTGCCTTAGCTTCTGAGTGTTGGGACGGCAGGTGGACGCCACCGTGCTAGCTCACTATTACTGTGTCAACACTGTGAACACTTTATTTTGCGGATTTTTTGGAGACAGGGTCTCCCTGTAGTCCTACTTGGCCTAGAACTTGATATGTAGACTAGGCTGGTCTAGGACTCACAGAGATCCACCTGCCTCTGCCTCCCAAGTGCTGGGATGTTAAAGGTCTGCACCACCCCCACTGGCACTGAACTGACACATTTGATGTCTTTCTGGGGCATAGACTGACCCCTAGTGGCAGGAGCTCTGAATAAAGTACCATCACTGCCCACCAGTCCTGTGGCAGAAAGACCACCATAGCAAATAGACCATGAAAATCAGTAAGTTTTTATTTAAATTAGTTCAATTAGGTAAGTCTTTTTTCCTTAAGATTTATTTTTATTTAAAAAAATTTTTTTGGTCTTTTTTGAGATCTGCCTGCCTCTGCCTCCCAAGTGCTGGGATTAAAGGTGTGTGCCACCATACCCAGCTATTTTTAAACATGTATGTATGTGTGTGACTATGAGTGCAAGTGCCCATGGAGGTCAGTCCCTCAATTGTGCAACTTGATAAAAGAGTATTAGGCTGTATGGTGGCACAGGCCTAGCACTCAGGAGCCTGAGGTGGGAGAAGTACGAGCTGTAGGCTGGGCTGTGTAGAGACTCTGCTGGCCCTTTCCAGTCCCACAGCGGCACTGCCCTCCCCGCCGCAGAGCACATTCCATTTACCAAAAAGCACATGGCAGAGTAAGCCAAAGCCTAAGGGTTGGCTATCAGCTCATGGTGGTCCACTTGTCTTTCACCCCTCTTTGGGTCTGGAAAACAGGCTGAGAGCAGTCCTTACACGGAGGCTCCCTGTTCCCCATTGCCTCCTCAACTGTAAGGGGAGACTCCCAAGAACAAAGCCAAAACAGACCCTCTGTGACTCGAGCCCAGCCTGCCAGCAACTGGGGCATGATAGACCTGGGAGACAGAGGTCCAAACCACAGTGTGCTTGTTCAGACACCATTTGGGGGATATACCAATGGGGTCAAAGCTGGGCTCTGTCTGGAGTCAGAATTTTGCAGACTAGTCTCTGCTCTTGAGCACAGAGCCCTGTGCCTTTACCTGCAGGGGCAATGCCAGGAATAACACCCTCCACGGGTTGAAGCTCCACAGGCTCGTATTCCAATCACCTGGTCCCTAGCTGGTAGTACTACTTTGGGAGGCTGTGAAGCCTTCAGGAAGTAGGATCAGCAGAGGTGGGCCTCTACAGGGACACTGCTCCTGGTGCCCTCTACTTCTTGGCCAGTGAAGACTCCAGGAACTCCTGCCACACACCACAGACTACCCTGCCTTTCTTTCCATGATGAACCAGAGCTCCCAAAACCAAGAGCCCAAACAAACCCTTCTTCCCTCAAGCTGCTTCCATTTGCACTTGGACAGAGCAGCTCAAAGGATATGAATGCACCTTACCGGAAGGCCTGGTTCTCACGGTTGTTCTGCAGGGCGATGGTCTCCACCTCGGGACCCCCGTCTGCTATGAACCTGGCCAACTTTTCTGCAAGGTTCTTGGTCTCTTCATCCTCTGGGGGTGAAACTTTAAGCAGGCTGTCAGTACTGAGCTCAACTCACCACACCCAACAGCCTAATTCCTGCTAAGAGCCCCTCGGGAGCAAGCGGGGCTTGTCTTAGGAACGGTGCAAAGAGAGACAGGCAAATGGGAATCAGATTACTACAGGTTCCAAAGCCAGAGAAACATCACAACTATACAACCCAGCCCCCACCCCCACTCCCACCCCAAAGGTCACAGGGCACTGGAGGAGGCTCACTTCTCTCTCCTGGAGAGGAGGACAAAACTGAGGTCTGCAGTGACTCAGCCCTGTTTCCACACGTCAGATCCCTGCTGCCCACCAGAACCCTGACCCCAAGACCCAGCCCATCTGATTGTCACTGTTTACCCCCAGGTTCCCCACTTGGCATCAGGCATCACATCTGTCTTAACCTGACAGGCCCCCAGTGCCCTTATGAGGCTGGAGCTCATGAGCACTTGTCAAAAATGACAAGTAAACACTCGCTTGGCCCCTTCCCATGCTCAGCTGAGCGTCTGGACAGGACCCCGGCCTTTAAGAGGCTCTCGATCCCCCACAGCCCCACACACCCAAGCCAGGCCAGGTGCTCAGGCTTTAGCTAGCCCTAGGGGGACCAGCAGAAGGGTGTGTTGGCCCCCGACACAGTGCAATCCCTGCTGCCCATGAAGGCACAGGCCTTGCTTGTCCCGCCCCTGAGCTTCTTGCCCCTTCTGCTCACTTACCTTTCTGGGTGACTGTCTGTGGCTTCTGGGATTCCTTCCTGATCTCTGCCACTTTCTTTCTGTAGTACAGGAATTCCCTGCTATTCTTATCGTGCAAAAATCTGGAGAGAAGATTTTGGAATATTGGGAAAATGAGCTTCAGTGGGTGAGTCTGGGGTTCCACCACACAAACACAGAGGACTCAGCAATGCCAAAAGTCTGTCTCGATGCCACAGGGGAGTGTCTGGTGTGATTTAGAGAGTGCATAGTGGCAGAGCACTGACCTACTGTGTGCAAGACCTCGCAGTCCACCCCAAGCACTTTCCTCCAAATAATAACAATCTTCTTTTGGGTCAGGGTGTATCTCAATGGCAGAGCTCTTGCTTGGCATGTAAGAGCTCCCCAGGTCCCAGACCCCAGCAGTGTGACAAGTTCACACACATCTATGTGTGACCACACTGAATGTTTGAGCAGCACAGCCCCACCCCAAAGACACTCACGCGAAGGCTGGGTTATCCTTGTAGTCCTCCATAGCTACTTTCTCTAACTCCGGGCCTCCTTCCGCCACAAAGCGGGCCAGCTTCTCTATCACTCGCCGAGTCTCAGCTCCCTCTGGGGGTGAAACTTTAAGGAGGCTGTCAGTACGGGGCTCCAACTCACTCACTCAACAGTCACTAGGTACACTCTCTCTACAGACCGCAACGACAGGGGGGAAGAGGAGCGAAAGATGCAGGAGGTGGTTCATCCACATTGCTCTGTGGAGGGGCAGTCAGTCTCCACAGTCTCAGACACTGGCAGGGGACAAGTGTTAGGGTCTCTGGGAGGCAAGCCATCCCTAGGCTGGAATGGGCCACTAGGAAATGTATTCATCCTCTCTGGTCTGTATGTGTGTGTGAGGGGGATCACGGGAAAGATTATTATTATTTTCCAGACAGGGTCTCCCAGTAGCCTCAGCTGGCCTAGAACTTGATATGTACACCAGGCTGGACTCAATGTCACATCACAGAGATCTGCCTGCCCCCCGCCCTCCGTGCTGAAATTAAAGGCATAGGCTACCATGTCCAGTTGCTTATGTTTTTAATTACACCTATGTATGTATATATGTGAACATTGAGTAAGTGCCCTGGAGGCCAGAAGATGGTGCTGGATCCCCTAGAGCTAGAGATAATGACAGCTGTGAGCCACTGATATGGGTGCTGGGGACCAAAGCTCCAAAAAAACAATATATACTTTTAACCACTGAACCATCTATCCAGTCCCAATTTATTGTTTATTTATCGTTTTGAGTATAATAAATCCACTCCACTTTGTCCTTCAAAGATGGCAAATTCTTTTGTATATGTGTACATAGGTACAAGTATCCACCTTTTTTTTCTTGAGTCAGGATCTTTCACTGACCTGAAACTCCTCAAGTAGGCTAGGGCTGGCCCAGGGACCCACCTACCTCTACCTCCCAGCACTGGAATAAGCATGTGCCACCACATGGTTTTTTTTTGTTTTTTTTTTTTTTCTCTTCGATGTAGGCTGTAGGGAGCTTCATGTTTACAAGCACAAGATCAGTCCTTTACTGAGCTATCTCCCTAGCCCCAACCAATTCTTCTTTAAAAACAATCACTCACATGATTTGAACACTGTAATCAATGTCATCCCAACAGCTCTGCTGTTGGTGCAGTCTCTTCCAGATGGCTCCCAAGTGCTCTGAACTTGACCCCAAAAATCTCTGATGTGTCCCCTCATCATCTGACAACACAACACTCTAGGATTATCTCATACAACTCCTACACCTTCATATATCCACAGGCAGCCATTTCTCCCAGTAGTCCAGGTTTGCATTAGTGAGAGAGTGTGTTAGCAGCCTACCCTTTGGGCACCAGAGACACCCACTGCCTGGTGCTTAATCACTATCTCAGAGCCATTAAGAATATTAGATTTTTGGTGCTGATTTCTTTGAGTTTGAGGTCAGCCTGGTCTATATAGTGAGTTCCAGGCTAGCCAGAGCTACAGAGTGAGACCCTGTCCCCAAAAAATTCAAAACAAAGAGCTAGAGAGATGGTTCAGTGGTTAAGACCATGGCTGCTCTTGTAGAGGACCCAGGTTCAATTCCCAGCATCTACCTGGCGGCTAACAACCAACTGTAACTCCAGTTCCTACAGAATCTAATGCCCTTTCCTGACCTCCACGGGCATTGTACAACACACAACATGGGTGTACTTACATACACACAGGTAATATTCACATACACATAAAATAAAAATACATATTTTTAAAAATCAAAACAACAAAAAGAAATGAGGTTTTCATTATGTTTTTTTTTTTTTAAATATGGACCTCAAGCTAGCCTTGAACTAGTTAGATAGCAGAGGCTGGCCTTAAATTCCTAATTTTCCTGCATCTGCATCCCAAGTGCTGGGATTAAAAGCATGTAAACACCACACTGGGCTTTGGAGGTGCTGGGGATAGACTCAAGAGCTCCTTGCATGTATGCTAAGCTCTACTAACTGAACCCTGTAAAAAGGTATCCTGTCTGAGCCAGGTGGAATACGCTTTTGCACTTCTCTCTGGCCTATTCCTAAAGCTGAATCTGTTAGGCACTGTGTAGATCATGTCATTTTACGAGTGATAAGGAAAAATTTTTCAGTGTCAACTGGTATCTGGCCATTGTGGTAGGTGCTGAGCCTTTAGCTAATCTTACATCCCTTGTTGTTTGGGTTTCCAGGAAGCACTGTAGTGGGATAGAAGGAACAAAGGCACATATGACCTAAGGAGGGTCCTATGAGGACCAGACATTCTGTGCCTTTCTACCAGCTTCACCCTCCTCCCACCTGATGACCATCTACAGAAGCAGATGTGTGTGAGGCCACATCAATAGGTATCCAGAACAGGTGCAAAGGCCTGGAGACGTGCCAGGTTCCACAGAGCACCAGCTCCCCACAGAGCACCAGCAAGGACAGAGCACCTAAGGAGGTACACCTTCACCAGCCCACACTGACTGCCAGCTGGAGCCATGCTGACCTTCCATCTGGTCTGGTGGACAGTCATTCAAAACAAGGAGGCTGAAGAAGCATAACTATATAATCAGTCTGCCCTCACGTTGGACTGCTGGGACCACGCACCCAGCTTTCCAAACTGGCTGTTACACAGTCTTGCTCTGTATGAGGTAGAGCTGGAGTCACAAAGAGAGCTGAAGTAACCCTATATCAGAGACCACCTCCTCCAGGCAGGAACATACCCTCCAATCTCTATGCTCTGAACACCTGCCCTAAGCTGTATGGCTAGCCAGCCACCCACAGAGCCTTATGAGCAAAGGGGCTCAAGGTGCTCATGTGGCTGGGGAGACAAAGAAGCTCCTGCCTTGGGTGACATGTGCCCTGTCCAGGAAAGCCTGCCATGACGGGCCTTGGAGGAGCCCCTGCCTCCATTCCAGCACAGCACATGCTCTCCTTGGCAGGACTATTCAAAACTTCCCACGGTCTCGTCTCTGCTCAAACACAATGGCCTCTCTGGGCACCTGTGGGCTATGGAACCCAGCCACACTTGTGTCTGCAGAAGCCATGCAGTCAGCAGGAGACGTGACTACCCCACAACATACCTTTGATCTCTAGCCACTGCTCATAGTCCTCCTCTTCCTCCTCATCTGGAGACTGGAAGACACTCGGGCGGTGTGCGACAGGGAGTTGCTTAGCGTGTGAGTAGCTCTTCACAGGGCCCAGCGGGCTGCTCAGCCCAAGGCCTGTCCTCTTGTTGAGCAGCAGAGGCCTCTTCAAGGTGCTAGGCGTGGGTGTACTGGGTGGGGCACTAGGGGGTGGGTCTGAGGTTGTAAAAGAGAAGACACACACTGAAGGTCTGCAGAAAGCACTGCTGTGGGTCCTCAGTCGCTTGGCAGTGGCCACCTTTACATGTGGGCTTGCTGTGGCTAGTGAGGGGGGCAGGCATCCTAAGGTGGCCAGGACCCCTAATGATCAGTCTGGGCACAGGGCTTTACTGAGTGCTACCTCTAGGCCATGGTGGGTAGACTGAGGCTTAGGGGAAATGACTTTTCAGGGATTTGGGCTAGAAGAGGACAAGCTGGGCTCTGCAGACAGCAGCTCTGGCTAGACAAGCCTCTGGTGTGCCATACTTAAAATGCCAGGGGCAGATGGACTCTTCTGGGTAAGACTTGTACCCCCATATCCCTGGTCATAGCCTCCCTCAATTATAACTGAGGCTCTGAGGATAAAGGGCATAAACAATTTGTCTTCCTCTGACAAACACCGGAGGCCAGCTTTAGTCTTGTCCAGTGACAGCACATTCCAGCTGGGCTGTGTACATCAATGTTCTCACAGATGGTCATGTTCTACAGTCCTGTGAGCCAGGTGCACCTGGGCTTCCACGCAGCAGGGGAGAGATGGAGAAGCTGGGGTGCACAGATCCAGAAGGCTCAGAAGGCCCCATGCTCAGCCCCTTTCTAAGTTCTATTCTTCCCAAGAACCCAAGAACCAGGTGACTGGGCCTGGTGGTATCGATTTTGGATCCCAGGTACTTAAGAGACTTTGGCAGGACTGAGGACTGAGAGTTCAAGGCCAGTCTGGAATATAAAGCAAGTTCATGGCCAGCCTGGGGCGGGGTACTTGTCTCAAAATCAAAAGCCCAAAGAGGGCTGGGGTGCGGCTCAGTGGTAAGAGTGCTTGCTCAGCATGCACAAGAACCTGTGTTCATTCCCTAGCACTACAAAAAAATAACCCCACCAACACAGCTGTGCCCATGGCAAGACAGGGAACAGAGTTCCCTAAGGAGTAGCACTGTGCTGGGACTGGGCCTGCAGGCTGCTACACAGGCCTGCTCTAGGCACTTCCCATATCGTGCAAAGCTTGTTTCTCAATATAAATGGGGGTGCCCAGTCACACAGTTTCAGAGGTTGAACTCAGCCAGAGAGGTATAAGCATCTTCTAGATCAAAAAGAATGTGGTCTCATCAAACAGAAAAGCATAGAATGAGAGAGCCTGTGATCCACTGTGATGAACCTTGTCAAATACTGCTGGCAAAGACAAGATGACCACAGGGCTGTCAGACACCGCTGGTTCCCTACAGTACAGATGGGAGGCCCCCATTTCCTAGGTGTTTTCACTACTAAATAAAAGGATAGGACGTCAAGTCTGTGGGGTTGGGTGAAGAGAACACATTTTGGCAACCTGCTTTCAAAGGGACACGTGGCAGCAGAGTCAACAAGGACCCTCTGCCCACAGGCTGCATGGAGGAGGATGAAAGAGAGGACGGGGCTGCAGCCTACTGAGCCAGGGGCAGGCACAATGGCTCAGTTCAGTCTCTCTGGCCTAGAGGTGGTACTCAATAAACTGCCGATTATTAGGGGGCCTGCTCATCTCCAGGATGCCTGTCTGTCCTGTACTAGGCACAAGAGGTATGAACACATACTCTGACAACTTGGACACCTCAAGCCAGCTTGGTGATGGAGCACAACCTGGCCACATTGGAATTCCTGCCCCCAACCCTGACTCTCATGGTGGCAGCTGTCATCCCTGTGGGGGGAACAGTGAGGGGAGGTTCATCTTTTTTTTTTTTTTGATACAGGGTCTCCCTATAGGCCCAGTTGGCCTGGAACTGACTATGTAGATCAGGCTGGCCTTGAAATCAGAGATTGACCTGCCTCTGCCTCCAAGTGCAGGGATTAAAGGCATGTAGCATCATGCCTGGCTAAGAGCAGGTTCATCTTGCCCCTGGGATCTGCTATAGGTACAGGTAGACTGAGGCACTCACAGATCTGCGATGGGATCCATCACTTCTAATGTGCCAGGGGATCCAGAGGATTGAGAGGAGGGTCGGCTGCACTCACCTGTGCTTGTCTGTGCCTTCTGCAACTTCAGAAACTGCTGCAAGAAGCTGCCATCATTGGCGAACTTGTTGGAGATGCAGGAGTTATGTGCATCGACAATTCTAGAACCAAAGCAAGGATGCGAAGGTGAGCTGGAGAGAAGGACACGGTGCCAGTGACAGGGCTGCTGTGTTGACCTGGCATCCGTCCTGTTTCTCCTGCTCAGAGGGACCTAGATCACAGGCCCCAAATATGTCAGGACACGATGGCTGAATGTGGGGAGCAGGTTTCTGTGTGGGAAGCTGGAGAGAGTGATATCACACACACTTGGGCTGGCTCTGCCTGCGTCCTAGTCCTACAGTCCCAGTGGACCCCAGCAGTATGGCTCATGCTCTTTTGCAAAGCACAAGTCCTACCAGTTATTAATGATCTGGCTTGTTATTAATCATGTATCACAACATTCACCAAGCAGGACCTGTGTGCATTTTGTGGTTTTTGATTACTTTTGTTTTTTTGTCTTTTTGAGACAGGGTCTCCCTGTAGCCCTAGGTGACCTGGAACTCACTATGTAGACCAGACTGGCCTTGAACTCACAGAGATCCCCCTGCCTTTGCTGACCAAGTACTTCTGAGTTTTTTTTTTTTTTAATTATATTTATTATTTTTATTTTATGTGTATTGCCTGCATGTATGTAAGTGCACTCATGTCATGCAACGCCCTTGGAGGTCAGAAGAGGGGGTCATATTCCCCTGGAACTGGGGTTAGGACAGTTGTCAGGCGCCATGTGGGTGCTAGGAATCAAACCCAGGTCCTCTGCAAGAACAGCAAGTGCTCATAACTGATGAGCCTTGTTTCTGTCTATTTTTATAAAGACAAGGTCTCATGTAGCCAAGGCTGGCCTCAAACTTTAGCTGAGGCTAGCCTTGAACTCCTGATTCTGTGTCCATGTATCAAGGTTATAGTTATATACTTTAAACTCCACAGCTTTTTTTTTTTTTTAAGACAGACAGTCTTGGCATCCTGGGATGGTCTCGAATTCACTATGTAACCCAGGTTGACCTTAAACTCACAGAAATCCCTCCAAAGGGCTGTAGTTATAGATGAAAATATTACCATGCCTGGCCTTTGTGCACTCACCCATGTGCTCACAGTTTTGGCAAAAGCTTCTGTAGGTGTCATATGCTCTCAGGGACATATCTAACACAATCTCTTGGTGAGAGAATGACAGAGGAATTTTTTATTTGCTCCTTGCAGATTTTTTGAGATAGTGTTTCATTTTGTAGTCTTCCAGCCTCAGCTTCCTGAGTGCTGGGATGTCAGGCAGAACCCATCATGCCTGAGGAAAAATTCTTATCTCTTTTCTTTGAGGAGGCCCAATGGCATGTACATGTAAATAGAAGAGACATCATCTCAAGAGAGGGGAACAGGTTGATTATGGAATAGCAAGGCTAGAAATTTATTCCCAGTCCAGTAACAACACACTGTAGAACACACAACAAACGCAGAGGCATTCAGGCCTGCGGGCTGAGTGGCTGTGGCCTCTACTCACTTCCCTCTTCTATCTCTCAGATTTCCTACTATACATATGGATTAAAAAAAATTTTAAGCACATCGTGTATGTGTGTGTATATCACACACATTAGGAAGTCTGAGACCTCCCCCTCCCTCCCTTCCTTCCTCCTGTCCTCCCACCCATCATGTGGGTTCAGGAGATCAAACACAAGTGATTGGCTTGGTAGTGAGTGTCTTTTACCTGCTGAACCATCTTGCTGGCCTAGGAGTTAACTTTCAGTTTAAAGTAACAAAAATTTCTGGTTGTTCTTTGGCTTTGGTACCAAAATAATAAAACTAACCATACAAAAGCAGTCAAAGCTTTCTGACCCAGCAGAGAAGGCCCTGAGAAAGTGGCCTCCCATTCAGCAAATTGAGGCCTCAGAGGATTCTCAGGCCCTGGCCTCGTTCTTCAACTGTAGGTACCTTCTGAATGGACAAGGCAAACCCAAGAACAGTCAACTGCAGAGAGGCAGCAAATGGTCACCCAGGAAGTCACTAGGGATGAATGGAGGAGACAGAGTTGCCCCTTGATATTTACGTGGACTAATCTCAGCACCTCTACAGACACCAAAATCCATGGATGTTCCAGTTCCTCAGATAAACCAGCACAGCATCTGCATGGGACCTACACAATCTGGCTATAGACTCTTAATGATCCACACAGATACTGTACAACTTTTGCTCTGCACTGCCTAGCAAAAAAATTTAGAAAAAAGGAGACAGGCGTACTGACCTGTATGTGTGATCCTGGCATTGAGCACTCAGGCCACTGAGACCAGATAATCCTAGTCTCAAAAACAACAACAGAAACAAAACCACAAAAAACAAACAGGACAGGAGTGGCGTGGCCTCTACTAATTTCCCTCTTCTATTTCTCAGATTTGAGAGAAATCAACCACATTGAAAAAAACAGGGGTAGTGGTGCATACCACGCCAGCATCGGGCAGAGACAGGAGGGTCCCTGGGGCTCCCTGCCAGCCCTCCTAGACTAACTGGTGAGTTACAGGCCTGTCTAAAAGAACGTGGCCAGGTGTGGTGGTATACACCTTTAATACCAGCATTCAGGAGGCAGAGAAATGTGAATTTTGGGGAGTTCAAGGCCAGCCTGGTCTACACAGGGAGTTCTAAGCCATGTAGGGCTAAACTTTTTGAGACTTTGTCTCAAAACAAAAAACAAACATACAAACATCCCCCTTCAAACAAAACAATGTGGGAAGCTGAGGACTGATACCCAAGATATCTAGCCTCCACACGCATGCACACAGACGTGCACTCGCATGTGCACATACACAGAACAAACTAAAATTTAAAAATAACAAGTGTACAAGTCAGTACACATGTAATGCCTGCAAGAACCCAGGGCCTCAAGCATGCCAGACAAGCATTCTATCCCTGAGCCATATAACCCCAGCCTAGAACATGCTAATGCACTTCACTGTGTGCTGAAACATGGCTGTACAGCTATGGGAAATGGCACAGGCCTGTGATCCAGGAGAGGAGGCTGAAGCAGAAGCATAAATTCTTTGTTTTTGTTTTCTAGAACAGGATCTCATGTAGACCAGACTGAAATCACCATGCTGTGAAGAATAACTTTCAATTCCAGATGTTCCTACCTCTGCCTTCCATGCTCTGGGGTTAACAGATGTGTGACACCACACATGCTGCTTCTGTTTTTTAAGACAGGGTCTTGTTAGCAGTCCAGGGTGGACATGAACTTGAAAATCTCCTGCACAGCACTTCTCTCCAGCCGCCCTGGGACCCTCAAGCTGGGGCCTGACACAGGTATAAACAAGACCCTCTGCTGGTGCTGCACTAGGCTCTGCAAGCACTTACTCCCCAGGGTGAGGGGGCTGTGGGCTGGCTGCCTGACTCTGCCTCGCCTTCTGCTCCATTCTGGCCTCGATCTCCCGCTTCTTCTGAGCAATGAGCTCTTCCTGGTGGAGGACGTTCATGTTCATCTTCCCAGACTTCGGCTGAGCCACCCCAAACCACCGGTTAGCCTTTCCTGGGAAAGGAAAAGACTGATCAGAAATCACTGCTGCTCCATCAACACCCCTAACAGCTGTGTACAGACCCACACTCAGATGGACTCAGATGGCCATTTTTTGGTTTCTTCAGCAAATGCTTACAGAATGTCTGCCATGTACACAGCTAAGCTCTAAACAAGAGGGATGAGGGCTCTGCCTAGGTGGGACTCACCTCTAGCTGAGGAGGCAACAGACCCATAACAAGAAAGCTAGCTACAAGGCAGGGTTGGTGGTACACATTTATAATCCTAGCACTCAAGAGGCTAAGGAAGGAGGATCTTGAGTTCCAGGTCAACCTGGTCTACACAATACGACCCTGAACTACATTGCTGGGGATGTGGCTCAATTAGTAGAATGCTTGCTTATCATGAATGCCTGGGTTCCATCCCCACCACTGTATAAACCTGGTGTAGTGGAGCATGCCTAGAATACAAGCATTCAGGAAGTAAAGGTAAGAGCAGAAGTTCAAGGTCATCTTCAGATGTAGAGAAACTTCTAGACTAGCCTGGAGTACATAAAACTTTACCTTAAGAAAAAAAGGAAGAGAGGACCAGCGAGATGGCTCAGTGGTTAAAAGGGCTCACCACACAAAAGCCTGACAATCGGAGTTGATTCTTGGAAGGAGAGAACTGACTCCCAAAAGCTGTGCTCTGAGCTCCACACAGGCACCATGGGCACATGAGCCCTTATCAGACACATACACAAAAATAAAATTTCATTTATTTTTTTGTGCAAAGTAGGGGTGACATGTAAAGGTCAGAGGACAACTTTCAGGAGTTGTTTCTCTCCTTCTACCATTCGAGTCTAGGGATCCAACTCAGATTACTAGGCTTGGCAGCAGGTGCCTTTACCCACTGACCCATCTCACTGCCCAGTAAATAAAATTCAATTTAAAAAAGGAAAAGCACCTTCAAAATATGGTAAGAGCAATGCTAGAAACTGAAAATGATAAAGAAATAAAAGAACTCGGCCTTTACGGGTAGGGGGGCCCAAAAATAACCATTAGAGGAGAAGGCAGCAGAGCTAGAAATGGAGTGTCAGGAGTCAGAGTCATAAAGAGCCATGTGAGCAGAAATCAGATTCCGAAACCAAAGCCAGGAAGTAGCACAGCACACCTGAGGACAAGGGAAGGGCCAGTGGGGCCAGAGGGACCACCAGAGGTGGGTCACGGTGGGGCTTCTGAGTTTTACTTCTAGGACTTCAGGAATTGACAGGGGAGTATTTAGCTAACCAGTGACAAGATCAAATCTATCTTTTTTTGTTGTAAATCTCTGCACATGGGCATGCATGTGTGCATGTGGGTGCACGTGTTCCACAGTCTGTACATGGTCAGTGGACAAACTTGAATGTCCATTTTTACCTTCTACCTTGAGACAGTCTCCTGTTCACAACTGCATATGCCAGGCTACAAGCTTCTGGGGATTTTCACATTCCTGCCTCCTATCTTAGCATAGAAATGCTGGGAGTACACACATGTGCTACTAAGCCTAGCTTTACATGGGTTTTGGATCAAGCCTAGCAAGCGCTTTATCTTTTATGATCCTATTTAAGATCTCACGTAGCCCAGGCTGGCCTTGAACTTACTATGTAGCCAAGAATGATGCTGAACTCCTGATTCCTCTACCTGTGCCTCCACAATACTGTAACTACAGGTGTGAACTGCCTTGCCTAGCTCTGGTCATTTTAGTTGGAATATCACCTTGGGAACAGGGTGCATAGTGTGCACAAATAGCAAGAAGACAACCAAGACAACTCACTGGCTTTAAGCAAAAGATGACAGTACCTAGCATGATTGCACACACCAGTCATGCAAGGAAGAGGCGGGAGGATAATGACTGTGCTTAGTGAGATTTTTCTCAAGGCCAGGTATGATGACATATACCTTTAATCCTAGCACTTGTGAAGTAAAGAGGCCAGCCTGGTCTACATTAAGTTCCAGGTCAGCTGGGGCTACAGCTATATCCAAAAACAAAAACCGGGCTGGAGAGATGGTTCAGCAGTTAAGAGCACTGCCGCCCTTGAAGAGGATTGGGTTTGGTTCCCAGCACCCACATGGTAGCTAACAACTGTCCTAACTCCAGTTCCATGGGATCTGAAGCCCTCTTCTGACCTCCATGGTCACTGCCTGACATGGGTGTACTTAGATAGCGCAGGCAACACTCATATAAAATAAAATATTAAAAACAAAATAACAAGCAAACCAACAAAAAAAGATGGTGTCCTTAACTAGTGGTGGCCATGGATATGAAAAAGGTACCCCAAAGGTTCTCGGGGGGGACTCAGGCTAAATTCTTATTTGGCCATATAGACCACATTGCTTCAACTTGCAGCGAGCCTTCTGCCTCTAAATCCCATGTGATGGAATCACACACATGTACCACCATGCCATTCTTAAATACTAAATTTGCACATGTGTGCTGCATATAAATGTTGTATGTGTGTACACATGCAGGTACACATGGAAGCCAGAGGTTACTATCAGGTGCTTTCCTCAGTTACATTTTTTTGCAGCTTTGAATGGCCTAGAGCTTGCTATGTAGACCAGGTTAGCCTTGAACTTACAGAGATCCCCATGCCTCTGCATCCGTGTTAGAACTAAAGGTGTATGCCACCCCCGTTGCTCACTCCCCCTTATTATTATTATTGCTACTGGTTTTTTAAGAGTCTCCCTGTAGCCCCAACTGGACCAGAACTTGCTATATAGACCAGGCTGGCCTGGATTTCCCAGAGATCTGCCTGCCTCTGCCTTCAGAAGGCTGGGATTAAAGGCATGTGCCCACCCCGCCTGGCTCTCCACCTTATTTTGGAGACAAGGAATCTCACTGGATCCTGAGCTCCCCATTTCAGCTAGACTGGCTTTCCACCCTACAAGGCTGGGGTTACAGACCCATACCACCATACTGGGCTTTTATGTGACTGCCAGGGATTGGAATTCTGGTCCTCATACTTGGACGGCAAACACTTTACCCATTAAGCCATCTCTTCAGCTCTTAAATTCTAAATTTTGAAGGCTCATTTTCAAGGCCCTATCAGAGTTGGCTCCCCTGACTACTGCCATCACAGTCTTCAAAATAACAAACCCAGGCCGAACTAGCTCCTTTTCACTTGCTGTCCAACCTCTGTGGAAGCCTCTGCCTGCCAGAGTCCAACTGCTCATTTCAAATGTCTTATTCTCAAAAAGGCTTGTCCTGGGGCTGGAGAGACGGTTCAGCAGGTGGAAGCACTTGCTGCTCTTGCAGAGAACCCTAGTTCATTTCTCAGCATCCAGGTCGCGCGGTTCAAGCTGCTGTAAAACTGCAGCTCTAGGGGATCCCATGCCCTCTTCTGGACTCGGTGAACACCCCCACACGAACCCATACACACATATACATAAATGCAATTTTAAAGTTAAAAAGCCTTCCTTGACCACTCAATATATTAGCAGCGTGCAACCCACACCTCACATCATCAGAATTAGCTCTTTTCAAGTATTTGTTCCCTGAGGCACAGAAACCAGAGCCTAGCACAGTGCCTGACACGCAGCAAGCAGAGGCATCTGCTGAACTGACGAATGCATCTTCTCCTGCGAGCGTAGGAACAGCTAAAACATTAGAAAGGACGGTTTCAGCAGCCACCGGAGTGTGTCACGGCAACCCCAGGGCAGCTCCGAAACGCGATTTTTTCCAGGAAGCGGGACCCAAGCCAGAGACACTGGCAACCTGGAGGGAACCTGGAGTGGGCAGCAGGGCAGCCAGGACGGAGAGGGTAGTTCATTAGGAAAACCCGGGCAGGGCCCACCCGGCTCTGCCGACTGTACGAAGAACGCTGCGTCCTCAGCCCCAGGCGGGGGCGGCCAGCAACCTGGGTCTGGGGTCTCGGGAGACGAGGGCGGTGCACAAACCACGACCGTGGCCTGCCGCGGGGCTGAGGCAAGGAGTCCGCGTGTCGGAGCCACGACGGACCGGAGGGCTAAGCGGCGACGTGCAGCCGCGAGAGCCCAGGCGGGCGCCTGAGAGGAGGCGGGAGGGCTGTTACCTGCAACATCCCGGTTGTCCATCTTGAGACTCATCCAATCCCACAATGCTCCGGAGCTACCGAAGGGGAAGGAGGGGCTCTGTTATAATGCGCTTGGCCAGATGGGAAATGTATTCCTCCTCAGCCAGCCACGCCCGGCTCCTTCGAGGACTCCGAGGGTCTTCTCCACAAGAGTGAACGCCTCAATTAAGGAATATGTGTCATTCTCAGTCGCGACGACTCAGAGGTGTCGCTCTCCCCTCAGACTCCTTCTCAGTTGTAATCGCTGTAAATACAAACTACAAATCCCAGGAGGCCTTGCGCGGCTGCTCTCGCGAGAGCAGCGAACAGTGCAGGGTCCCGCCCCGCGCGCCGCTTCCGCCTCTCTGTGGAGGCGGCTTGTTGTTGTGCAGGCCAAGATGGCGGCGCAGGCGGCAGCGGCGGCGCAGGCAGCCGCGGCGCAGGCGGCGCAGGCCGAGGCGGCCGAGTCGTGGTACCTGGCGCTTCTGGGTTTTGCCGAGCACTTCCGTACGTCCAGTCCGCCCAAGATCCGCCTGTGTGTACACTGCCTGCAGGCCGTGTTCCCCTTCAAGCCTCCTCAGCGTATCGAGGCCCGCACGCACCTGCAGCTGGGCTCCGTGCTTTATCACCACACGAAGAACAGCGATCAGGCGCGCAGTCACCTGGAGAAGGCGGTGAGTGTGAGGGGCGGGCGGGCGGGCCGCGGAGACTCGGGGGCGCGACTCAGCTTGGCCCGGGCTCAGGACGCCCGAAGGCCTCGCCTCTGCTGACAGACACGGCCCCGCCACGCCCTCCCACCCCGGAACTGGGAAAGTTGTACTTGCTCAGCAACAGAGTCCCCACGTAGGGGGACACTCACTGCCCATCGGCCTCGGGTTTCAGCCCGGGAGCATCAGCCTGGACGCTCCCAAAGTTACTGCAGAGCAACAGGAAGAGGTCCAGGCAAACAATTTAAGGCCCGCCCTGCAGCGCTGAAGTGCGATCCCAGGAAACTGGGAGATGTGCCTCCCGGTTTCTGGACCGAGAATTCTGACCCTCAAGGGTGTCTAGGTCTTGTGTGTCCCCACCTGTGGTTGCGGAGTCACCTAGAAAGCTGAGACCCACGGCCTGGGCTCCTAATGAATAGAAGGTGCAGGTGACAGTTTCAGGCCCCACCCCCTTGCGACTCTGAAATATGGTCTCAGGAAACCTGAGAGATGCCATTACCTGTCCCTGGATTCAGAATTCTGACTCTTGGTGTCTGGAAGGTCGTGTCCCCATAGTGGCAAAAGCACTTTGGAAGGTGAGACCTGGAGTTGGACACTGATGTCCTGTGAAGATGTGAAATGGGGACGGGGGATCCCAGGTCCATTTGCTCCATAAAGGACTGGAGATGGATTGCAACTGCTCGTGGCTCTCACCGTGTACTAGTCCGTCGTCTTTGCAGTGGTCCCCACTCTACCTCCATCTCCATTTCTGGCATGTTGGTGCTTCTCAGAACGTGGGGAGGTGACTGTCATGCCACTCTTCAGTTAACGTGGTCGCTGTGTACTTGTTTCTTCTCATAGCAGCTCTCTGTCCTTGTCAAGCTACCCCCACCCTTTTGTCCTTTACGCATCTGTATTCTAATTGAAGAAACTTCTTGAGGGGGGCTGGAGACATAGCTCAGGGGTTAAAAGCACTGGCTGCTCTCGCAGAGGACCCGGGTTCAGTTTCTAGCACCCACATGGCAGTCAACAACTTTAACTCGTTTCAAGAGGCCGGATGTCCTCTTTCTGGCCTCTGTGGGCATTTCATGAACATGGTGCATTCATGTATATGAAGGCAAAACATGCATACTAATAAAATAAAAACAAATAATTTTTTTAAAAAGAAGCTTCTTGAATCAACTCAGATATACTCACCCGAAGTCAAATTGTGAAAATCGCCTTAAGGAAGGAATCAAAATCTTTGCTTCAAGAGTGAGGCCATATGGGCTCAGAGAGACAAAGTGATTTCCCTAAGACCACACAGTGAGGTTTTATTTGATTTTTTTGAGCCAGAATGGTCTCAAACTCAGAGCAGTCATCGTGCCTCAACTTCCCAAATACATGTATAGTGATACATGCCTATAATCTGAACAGTCAAGGCAGAGGCAGGAGGATCATGAATTCAAGGCCAACCTACCTGGACTACATAACAAGAATGTCTCCAAGAAAGAACACAGTATAGGACTGGTCAGATGACTTGGGGATAAAGACATTTGCAGTACAAGCCTAAGAGCTAGTTCCATCCCTGGAACCACAGTGGAAGAACTTCCAAAAGTTGTCTGACCTACATCCACACCCACACTCAATATCACACACACAGACACAATAATAATAAAATTTAATTTAAAAAAGAGAGAGAGCAGTTCCAGGCCAGCTGGGGATGTAGAGAGGCTGTATAAGGAGGTGGTTGTTCAGCTCCCACCATGTGCCAAGCCCTGTTTGAGCTCTGGGTATTAGCTGTGACTAAAATGGTCTGTGCCCACAGAAACCACTTAGTGAGAGCAACAATAAGGCAGTGATGTAAGAAGTATGAATGGTGTGAACGAAGGAGACGGGGTGGAGTTACTGTGAGGCCGGAGTAGCACTTGAGGGGTCATGAATGGGTGGGGCTAGTAAGCCCCATTAAGGCTGTAGGTCACTGGTAAGGAATGCCAGGGCCAGCAGTGGGTTGAAGGGTCTCTCCAGGGTGCTGATAAGTGAGGTTGATTGGACCAAGTGCCAGGCTTCACTGGTTCGCAAACTCTTCCTCTTTGTTTAGGGCAGCTGATCCCTCCATCGTCCTCTTTCCCTTGTCCCCTGGGGTGTTACCATGTCCTCCTGTCTCGCCCCATCAGCCCTGTTGAGGGCTACAGTTGTGCTTTAAGACCTGTAATTGAGACTCTTATCCTTGTGAAGTGCCATCTCAGTAGAACAGAAGCCTGATTCCTGAGAGATCTTCCATGGGACCTAGGTCACTCCAGCTTCATACCCGGAAAACTGCTAATATCAGCAGCTCCTTGGTTCAGGTTTTTCTGTCCCTTAAAGGGGCACTTACATCATTTGAGGGGAGGGTCCCAGGGAGTGGACATAGGGCCCTGTGCATACTAAGCCCACTCTTTTCCACCAAGCTGCATCTTTGCTTCCTTCATTTGTTCTTAATTGTGCTTTTCCCTCAGTGCATAACTATGAGCTTTTATTCTTTTCTCTCCCAGAGCCACTAACAACGACTCATAGGCCCAGCTACTTGGGAGACTGAGCCAGGAGGATCCCTTGAACCTGGGAATTCCAGGTCAGCTTGAGCCACACAGCAAAATTCCCCTCTCTTCAAAAGGAAACAGAACAGAACAAAAAGGTTAAAAGCATGCAAGTTATTTTAAACAGTGCTGAGATGTCAGTTGTGTGCCACCATACCTAGCTAATTCTTAGATTTTTAAATTGTGTGCCTCTAGCTCATACTGTAGCAGCTCTTATTGGCACAAGGGTGAGTTCAGAATGACAAGGTATTTTGAGAAAGACCGTGCTCCCATAATGTTTTGTTATAATTCTTTGATTAGACATCAGGTATCTGGAAAAGCCTGAGGCATTTAGGGCTCTACTGTACTACTTCCCAGCAGCATTGGGAGGCTTAGAGGAGATCCTCTGGATAAGAGGAGGCTGTAAGGGTTAATTTTTAAAAAACAGTGTGTGTGTGTGTGTATGTATTCTTACTCTAGTTTGTATGTGAGTCTGAACATGTGCCATAGCGTGCATGTTGGCGGTCAGAGGCAGCCACTGAGAACTCTAGGCTAGCTGGCCCTGGAGCTTCTGGAATTCTCCTGTCTTATCCTGTTTCTACCTCCCATCTCCCCCTAGGAGTTAATAGATGCATGCATGGTTGTGGCCTGCATTGTGTAGGTTTGGGGGATTTAAACTCAGGTCCCTATGCTTGTACTGCAAGTGCTATATAGCCTCCATTTTTTCTCTTCTATCTGAACATGCACATTTCTCTCAACTGTGGTTGGAATCTGTTGAAAACGAATGTGCCCTCTGAAGTCTCCTATGTGAACTGCTCCCGTCAATCACAGAGGGTATATCTCCTTTCCTCCTGGGGTGTTTAAGATCTCAGCTGTGATCTGGAGTGGCTGTGACTCCCTCAGACCCTCCTATCCTGCTCGGCGGCTTCTGCCATCCTGCAGCTCTTACTGTTTTAGATGGACACTGTACCCTGAACTTTGCTCTTTTTGCTTCATGTTGTTAGTGTTTGGTTGGTTGGTGGTTTCTTCCTCCTTGATTAGTCTTGGCAGGGAGGGATGTGGATGTGTTCTGAGAATTCTCATTGCTCTGAAACTCTTTTGGAAATGGTGATGCTCAGAGCTCTGTCTCCACAGAAATCTCTTGGCCAGAGAACCTGATAAACTGCTGCTGCAGACTGTGTGAGGTACATCCCTTAAACAGACTTCACTTTCCTACTGGTATTTTCCTTCTTGTTATTGTGTCAATTTTTCTTGTCTTTCAACCAGACAGACCTGTTTCAACCATTTCAGCATCTGCTGTGGAACCAAGAGAGTGATCTCAGTTTCTCTTATGTGCTTTGAGACGGGCTCTCTGAAGCTGGGGCTCACTGGCAGGGAAACGGACTGGCCAGCAAGCCCCAGACATCCTCTTGTATCTGTCTCCCAGCACTGGGATCACAGGTGTGGTACTCTACACATCCTGTTTTTATGTGGCTGTTGAGGATCCAACTCAGGTCCCCATGCCGGCACAGCAAGCAATTTACCTAGTGAGCCCTTTCTTTGTTTAACTTTTGATGCTGATGATTGAACCCAGAGCCTTGCCACATGCTAGGCGTGGTGTGCTCTTTCCCTGGCTCCTAACCTTTGGTATTTTGATTTCATAATCCTTTTTATCTCTAGGCCTGAGGTATACAGTATACATTATTATTCTTAGAATCTCCTGCTTTGAAAGGCACAAGGGAAGAATGAATTGGTATTTTCTCTATCCACATGCCCATTGGGCTCCCTGCCATGCTGATGGGTTTGCCTTCTTTTGCCTTTGGAAAGTGCTACTTTGCAGGGAGGGCTTGCCCAGGTTAATCTCAAGCTTCTGGACTCATGATCTTCCCATACCCACATAGCTGGAACCACAGGCACAGCCAGATTAAGATGAGGCCACTTTATGATAGTGACTTTGTTCATCTGACTTAGAAAGCAGCTCCAGACTCTGCTGGTCAGATACTGTTCATGCTCCATGGAGAATCAGCCTGGGAGTCTCTGGAATATTCTCCTGGCAGATAATTAAATGTATTAAACACTTTCCTTTCTTAGGGCCTGATAGGGCTCAACTAGATCGCGCGTGCGCGTGCGCGCTCTCTCTCTCTCTCTCCCTCTCTCTCTCTCTCTCTCTCTCTCTCTCTCTCTCTCTCTCTCTCTCTCTCTCTCCAGGATTTTGACTGATTCCGGCCACATAGGCCTGGAATAAAAACCCATGCCGAGGCTGGACTGAGCATCTTCCAGGAAGCTATGGCTTGGGTTTCTTCCCATTTTGTTCTCTGCTTTTTCCTCTCTTGCTCTTGTCCCCTCTTGTCTTCAGAATCTAAAGTCAGCATCACTTTTCATTCTCCTGACTCACCCCTGCTGCCTCCTCTCCGCCTGCTGTCCTGCCTTCAAAATGCTCCTGTGTTGTTCTTGTCTCTGTGCCAGTCCTGCATTGAGTGCCATCTCACTGGCTTCTTAGCAAATCCATGGGGTGAAGACCTTTTGGCCTCCTTTTTAACATTTATTTATTGTGTATATGTATGTATGTGCTGGTATGGGTACATGGGTATGCATACATGTGTGCTTGTGCCATGGCACTCATGTGAAGGTCAGAACAACCTGTGGGAGTCTGTTTTCCAACCATGTGGGTCCCAGGGATCTAACTCAGGTAGTCAGGCTTGGCAGTAAGCCCCTCTGAACCAAATCACTGGCCTCAGGGAGTAAGGGAGGCTCCTTCCTTCTATTTCCATCTAGGGTTCTTTCAATCACTAGCTCATTTTGGTGGATTGAAACACTTGATTTTTTTTTTTTTTTTAATTTTATGCATATGAGTGTCTTGTCTACATGTAGGTAAATGTACCTGTGTGTTGCAGTGCCCCTGGAGGCCAGAAAAGGGCCTCTGATCCCCTGGAACTGGAGTTACAGAGGTTGTTACCTGCAATATAGGTGCCAGAAATTGAACCCAGGTCTGCTGCAAGAGCAGCCAGTGCTCTTAACTGCTGAGTTGCTGAGCCATCTTTCCAGCACCTTTTTATTGGCTTTTTGAGACAAAAATCTTACTATATAGCTGGACTGGAACTCATTATGTAGACCAAACTGGCCTTGAACTTACCAAGATCCTTGCCTAACCTGGATTTTTGGGTTTGATAATTTTTGTTTGTTTGTTTGTGTTTTTCTAATTACTTTGTTCTCAAGCAATAAGAAACCATGAAAGCCGAGTGTGATGGCTCAGCCTGTAATCCCTGCACTCAGTAGGCTAAGGCACAAAGATTGCTGTTATTTCAAGACCAGGTTGAATTTTCTTTGTTTCTCAAAAAACAGAAACAAAACCTTGGGACTGGGTCGATGGCTCAGTGGGTAAGAGCATCACTATTTTAGGATGAGGACCTGTGTACAGATCCTAGCTGTCATGGAAAAATCAGGTGTGGTAACTTGGTGCTGGGGGCACAGGGATACAGAGACAGGAGAGGAACTGGGGCTTGCTGATGACTAGCAAGGTTCAGTGAGAGACCCTGTCTCAAGGGAATAAGGGAGACAGCAGGACACTGACACTTCCTCTGGCCTCCACATTTCACTTGTGTGGGCTGTAAACATGTGCACGTACATATGCCCCGACCCCCTACAGCAGCGACTGTCAGATTGAATAAAAGAATGCACAGGGTTTGTTTTTTAAAGAAAATATAGCTTTTTTATGTGGTAGCGTACCACTTTAATCCCAGTATTTGGGAAGCAGCCCCAGGCAGATATCTGTGAGTTCAAGGCCACCCTGATCTACGTAGCGAGTTCCAGGCCAGCTGGGACTAAAAGGGCTACAGGGAGACCCTGTCTCAAAAAAGGAACACCCCCGCCCCGCCACACACACAAAGGTAAATATAACAAGAGAGCTTCTAAGCCCTTGAAATGCTTTCTCTCCCTGATGGAGAGAGACTCCAGGCATTGAGGGTATGCAGACCTAACCCTTTTGCTTCTGGTAGTGCCTAGGACTCCCACTTCCCATCAATCTCAGAGCAACCCCAGGGGCTTCTGGAGAGAGTTGACATCCCTACCCTTACACTATGGGCCTCCTGACACCAAGGGGGCGCTTTTATTTTGACTGCTTTCCAATCATGAGTAAGGAGACATAACTATTCTTTAATGTTGCAGAGTAACATTGGGTCAGGCAGCCTACATAATAGAACATATTGTGTCCTTTCTACCTTTGTCTATTTGGTTTTATCTCGGGCTAGCCTCGCTATGTAGCTCAGGAAGACCTTGAATGTCTGATTTTCTTGTCTCCACCTCCTGAGTGCTGGGATTACAGGGCTGTGCACTGAGTTTTATGCTAGTGTTAAGGATGGAATCTGAAACTGTGCTAGGCAAGCACTTTACCAACTGAGCTACATCTCCAGCCCAGCAAATTTTTTTCTGTGTATTGGGGAGGAATGCATATGCCATGGCATATGTGTGAAAGTCAGAGGACAGCTTGTAGGAATCAGTTCTCTTTTCATCATATGAGTTCTGGGGATCAGGCTTGGCAACAAGTGCCTTTACCCACCGAGCCATCTTGCTGACCCACCAAAAAATTTCAAAATAGATTGATCAAGGTATAACTGTTATAACATGACAGTTTGCCCATTTATAGTGCAGTTTGGAAATTTTGATTAACATACATTTGTTCTCATGAAACCATCGCTGCAGTCAGGATAGTGATCATAGGTGCTTGAGACACCCCCAAACCCTCATGCTCCCAACATTTCAGTTTAGCTAGGTGTGGTGTTGCAGACCTCTTGTCCCAGCACTCAGAAGACTAATGCAGGAGGATTAGGAGCTAAAGTCATCTTTGGCTACATAGTGAGTTTGAGGTCAGCCTGGGCTACATGAGAACCTGTCCCCCCAAATTTTTAGAGATAGAATAGGGATGTAGCTCTCAGTTGGTAGGGTGCTTGCTTGGCATGCTTGAAGCCCTGAGTTCTATCCCCAACACTACATAAACTAGGCATGGTGGTGCCTGTCATCCTGACATTTGGGAGGTGGAAACAGGAAGATCATGAATTCAAGGCCAACCTCAGCAACATAGTGAGACCCTGCCTTGAGGAGGAAAATCAGCTGCTGCTGAAGTGCTGTCTGCAGCTGACCTGTCCAGGCCTTTAGGATGTAGGACTGTAGGAACAGCAGTCCATCCTGGAGTTTTACATAAATTGTTGATTATCTGAAGGGATGCAGTTGTTCCTTACATGACAGATGTTTCCCAAGCACCTATAGAGTATTGACCTATGACAGACTCCGAGGATGACGTGGCCTTGACTGAGGCCACACGAGGTAGGTTTTATTTAATGTCCTCCAGTTATATGTGCAGTCAGAGTTTACATGAAAAAATTTTGGTCATAGCAAACTACATGTATGATGGTGGTCCCATAAGATTATGTCACCTAGTAATGTAGTCTTCCTAGTTTGTTTAAGTCCGCTCTGATGTTTCTGACAGTGTGTCTAGTTCTGTGCCTGGAGCACCTTCTGCTTCCCCATTTCCTACAGAACCCTTCCTTCACTTCCCATTCTTGCCTTTCTAGTACCACAGGCCTCCCATCCTGTTTGGCTCCCCATGAGTGAATGAGGGCTGATTTGTTTTTCAAGGCCCACCAGGGCTCCTTTCAAATGTCATTTGCTCTGTAGCTGTTTGTGGGACTCATGGGTTGACAAGTTGATATCAGGCATGTACTTAGGTTCCTGAGGAGTCCCACTGCCTGGTAGGATGCACTGGCCCAAAGCCTGTTAGAATGTCCATTAGGGAACATGATCGCTTAGACAGAGCTAGTGCTCTCAATCTCACTTCTCTTTTGAGAGAGGTCGTAGCCCAGGCTGGCCTCAAACTGGCTGTATAGCTGAGGGTGAGCTTAAATTCCTAGTCATCCTGCGTCCTCCTTCCCAGTGCTGGGACTAAGGGCATGTGCCATCATACTCGATTTTTGTTTGGTGTTTTTTTTTTTTTTTTGAAACGAGGCCTTTTGAATCTCTTGGTATATGTCCTCAGGGCCTTCTAGCAGCTTCCCACCTGGTGCTCCCCTGGTAAGGCTGGCTCAGCCCAGCTCTTTGACATGCTACTTCTTAGGATGGATTTGTACCACACACATACCCATCCTCACGTGTAACTGATTCAGGCAGAACTCTTAATGTCCTGCTCTGGGCCAGACTGTGGGCTCTGCTACAGTGCAGAGTGTTGAACCTCCGTGGGCCCAGATAACCTTGGGTTCCCTCCCTGCAGTGGATGAGAAGGGCATGACTCCAAGTACCAGCCCCTCTTGTGATATAAGATGTTCCCTTTTAGCCAGGTACCCACCAAAGTCCCTGCGACTTCCATTTCCATAGCTAGATTATAGGAAAAGCAAGCTGGCCACCTTCCCATGCCCTGGCTGCCCTGGGTGATAGGCTAGCTGTGCCAGTCTCAGCATGAGCCACTTAGCCAGGTACCAAGCATTTGTCTCAAAATTAATTAATCTGTTTTCTTTCTCTTTCAGTGGTTGATATCACAGCAAGTATCCTTTTCTGGTGGGTCTTGTTCTTTTGTTCTTTTCCTCCCTGTGCTGAGGATAGAACCCAGGGCCTGGGGCATGCTGGGCAAGTGCACTGAGCCACACGCTCAGCTCTCATACTGTGCCCTTGAAGGAATGTTGTAATGAAAACCCCTGTGTTAGATACTGGGATTCCCCTGTCTTAACACCCCGTGCCCTGCTGTCCTGGAGGCCAGCCGCCTCTCCCTGGGTAGCAGGCTCCTCTGCAGCTTCTGCGTACCCTGCAACACATTCAGGGTTTCTGGTAAGGGTGAAGACTCACAGGCACACTCTGCCCTATGGGAACCCAGAGCCATGGCCCATTGCAGTCTACTTCCTTAGCTGGATGTCACCAGATCCCACAGTTTGAAGATGTTAAATTTGAAGCAGCAAGCTTGTTGTCTGAGCTGTACTGTCAAGAGGTGAGTGTGCTGCAGACTTTGAAAGCAGTCCCTGTGTCGCCTGGGCCCTGCAGAGATTGGGGCTTGGAGCTGGGTTCATGTTGCACCCAGGCCTTAAAGACCCTGGGGACTGACTCCATGAACACTGCAGACACCAGAACTATCCGGCATTCAGGACCGGTCTGTGAAGTGATGTAGCCTATGCACAGAGCTTGCATGGCCTGGCTTACACTGTGTGTTTATTCACCAGGGCTGGGGATAGAAGCCAGGGCCTCACACACACTAGATGAACCCTGCTGTTGGGCTCCACCTGGTTGCTCTCCCATGGATATCATCAGCCTGGGTGGTTATGCTACCTGCTATAAAAGTGGCATGGCACAATTGTGCCACTTAAGACTGTAAATTTCCTTTGTTCTCTTCTTTGTGGTGCTGCGGATGATGCCCAGGTCCATGAACGTGCTCAGGCTAAGCAGACACTCTAGCACTGAATTGCTTTCCTTTCTTCTTCCCTCCCTCCCTCCCTCCCTCCCTCCCTCCCTCCCTTCCTTCCTTCCTTCCTGTTTTGAGATACAGTCTCATAACTCTAGCTGACCTAGAACTGCTATGTAGACCAGGCTGGCCTGAAATACAGAGATCTGCCTGCTTCTGAGTGCAGGGATTAAAGGCATGTACCACGTACTCTGTGACTACAGTAAAAAACTAAAGCAACTTTCATTTTAATTGAATGAGAAGTTGTGTGTGGTTTTTCTGGTTCAGTGTCTTGGGTGGTTGTTTGAGACAGTCTTTCTGCATATCCTGGCTGGCCTGGAACTTGCCATGTTGCCTGAACTGGCTTTGAGTTTATAGTCCTCCTGTCTCAGCTTCCTCGATGCTGAGATCACAGGTGTGTGCTACTATACCTGGCTTAATGAGAAGCTATTGTATTTTATATTGTAAATTTTAAAAACAAAATTATTATTATTACTACTATTATTATTTTGAGAAAGTCTCACACCCTGTGGCTCAGGCTGCCCTCAAACTCACAGACTATCCTGTGACAGGTATGAGCTGTCATTCTGAGCAAGAAACTATTTTAGAAGCTGTGTAAAATCTTCCCAGACAGCAAGTACAATGTAATATCTTCCACTATTCAGTAAAGTAAATCTGCCACTCAAGTGGCTGGAGAGGTGGTGGCTCATTGGTTAAGACCACTGGCTGCTCTTGCAGAGGACCTGGGTTCAATTCCCAGCACCCACATGGTGGCTAACAACCATCTATAGCTCCATTTCCAGGGTATCTGGCACCCTCCTCTGACCCTTGTGGGCATTATATGACATGGATGCACTTAAATACATGCAGGCAATGCATTCATACACATAAAATAAAAATAGTAAATAAAAATAAACCCTCCTTAGGTGAACAGGAACAGGCTCTGACCACAGCCACTCTGCAGGGTCTCCAGCCTGGCGCTGGCTTGTCTTCTTCCTCCTTGAACTTGAAACTGTTTCTTTTTAGAACTCTGTGGATGCAGCGAAGCCTCTGCTGAGGAAAGCCATCCAGATCTCACAGCAGACACCATACTGGCACTGCCGTCTGCTCTTCCAGCTTGCCGTGAGTATGGGGTGAGACCTTGGCCATGTACCCAAGTACCAGTCACACAGGCTGCCCTCCCACCTACTGACTGTTTTGGAGGGGCACAGGTGTTTCCGCTGTGTCAAACACTTCTTTCCTTTGCCCTGCCTGCACCTCTATCACACAGGGATGCTCATATACCCTTTCTTTGACTGATGTCGCCTGCCCTTGACTTGGTCTCTCATTGTTTCCCCTCCCCTGGGTATAATCCAACATCCCTGGAATCTGGCTTCCAAGGCCCTTCCCCACAGGCCCCAGTGCTCTCACGCTCACACCAGTTGTACAATGAGCAGGCAGCTGCGGAAGTGAGCCAGGCGGTGTGTGACCTGCCCAACTCACAGAGCTGGTGGCACTCGGCAGAAGAGCTGACTACACCAAGGCCCTAAAGGTGCCCTTCAAGGGACCAGCCAGGCATGAGTCTCTTTTTTCACTTTCCAGGCTTTGGAATTTGAAGCACCATTAGGCCCCTGTTCCTAAAGGAGTCCTTAGTCACCCGCCAGGTACATATGGCGTCTGCCCCAGACTACTGGTTGTGCACACCAGTAAGCTGAAGCAACATCGTATCCTACAGGGTCACAGACAGTTCTGTACCCAGAACAGTTGGCGTTGATGGGCTGACTGAGCTCAGAACCAGCACTGCAGATTGTGCTGAGGAGTGGAAGGCTCAGCTACAATGAGGCCAATTCTGAGGACAGTGATAGGGCAGCTAAGGTCATCTCTCTCTCCCCCCCCACCTCTCTCTCCTTTTCAGCAACTGCACACACTGGAGAAGGACTTGGTGTCAGCCTGTGACCTCCTGGGTGTGGGGGCTGAGTACGCCCGTGTGGTGGGATCCGAGTACACACGGTAAGTGCTGCCCACTCTTCCCCTCCTTTCCTATCGTCTGATGTCCTGACCCCAAACATGGCAGTTTAATATGAAGGTGGCCTTAGGTGTAAGTGAGCTCTGCAGCGTCAGTCCCAGTGATGTAAACAGTTAGGAAGGCAGGGATGGCAGTGCGTCTCCAGAGCTGGTACAGGCATGTTTCCAAGTCTCTCTCTTTGGTGGTGGTGTTTTGTTTTGTTGTTGGTTGGTTGGTTTGTGTTTTAGAGACAGAGTCTTTCTCTACCCCCAGCTGTCCTGGAACTTACTATGTAAACCAACCTGACCTCTATCTCATAGAGATCTGCCTGCCTCTGCCTTTCAGGTGCTGATCTCTTTGTTATTTATGAGATAGGGTCTCTTTGTAGCCCACACTGGTCTCCATCTACTCACTGTGAACCTCCTGCCTCAGCCCACTTGTTTGCACTGCTGATAGAATTTTCCCAGCCACAACTTCATCACCCAAATGCCTCTCTGGCAGCATGGGTCTGACTGAGGATGACCTCAGTTTCAACCCACCCAAGTACTAAGCTTGATAAGGAAGGAGGCAGAGTAGACTCCCATTGATGTGCAAAACTGCCCTTGCCTGTGTGCTTGTGGGGACTCCTGTCTGCTGCTTCTCCCTGTACAAGGATTCTCCTCTACACAGTGGCCTATGGGAGAGCCATGGCCCTTTTGCAGTACCAGGCAGCAGTGCTATACTTGTTCTATGTGTAGATGATAGTTCTGGGATGTTGTTACACAAAGCCTTCCTGGATCTGGACTTTTGAGGTCCTCAGGATGCTGCATGTCAAAGTCTGTCCTTGTCTATAAGACACTGCCTAGCCACTGTGCTCTAGTATGTGGCCAGCGTGCTATCTGACCCAATGCCCCACGTTCTGGACAACCCCCCCCTTGTTGATCCAGCTGGAACTGGGCCTGTGACACACCCCGGAGAGCCCCAGGACTTTGTTAGGAGCCTTTGGGAGCAGGCACTACCCACCATGCTGGTCCTCTTTTGAATGTCACCCATACAGGCCTCCGTAAACATATTCTGTGTTTTCCTGGAGTTTGCACTGAGGTAAAGGAGTTATAGCTCTACCGTAGGTCAGCTTTAGGTCAGCTCTCTAGCTAGACTAGCATCAGAAAACAAGACAACTGTGGTGTCTCATCCTTGAGATGAGAAATAGAAGAGCCAAATCCTGGGCCTCATACCTGTTCCTAAAATAATTTATTTATTTTATTTTTAGAGTATATGAGTGTATTACCTGCATGTGTATAAGTGCACCCATGTCAGGCAGTGCCCAAGGAAGTCAGAAGGTGGCATCAGGTCCTCTGGAACTAGAGTTAACTGATGCATGTTAGCCACCATGTGAGTGCTGGGAATTGAACCCAGGTCCTCTGAAAAGTAGTTAGTGCTCTTAACCACTGAGCCGTCTCTTCAGCCCCTTACAGTTTTATTGCTGGAGACAGCTGTGTGTGCTCTTCGGGAAAGTTGAGGGAAAGATAGAAACCCCTGTAAGGGAGGCAGAAGGAGGCTGCAAGGCCTAAATTCAATTTCCAGCACCAAAAAAAATCTTTTTAAGTTCATGGTTATCCTCAGCTCCATAGCAAGTTTGAGGCTAGCCTGAGCTACTTGAGACCCAAATTTGACTCCTGCTCCTATCCAAAGTAAATATAGAACAAGACAAAATTTAGTAGTCCTGTAAATAGAGCATACCTCCCTGGGGAGCAGTCCTAATATCTACACAGCAAGTTCTCTGAACACTAAGGCTCCTAGATCCTCACAAACCTGATATCCCATTTCTTTTCCAGGGCACTATTCCTGCTCAGCAAGGGAATGGTAAGTCAAGACTGGACCAGCAGCAGGTGCAACAGTGTTGCAGGCCTGAGACCAGCCTGAAGGGACTCTCCCTGGACCCTACCTCTTCTCCACAGTGTTTCCTCAAGGGCAAGGGTTCTGCCCTGGCAGGCTTCATGTGGTACCCTCAGGTGGTGGGTGTGCTATCAAGGAAGCCTGCCGTGGAGCTGCATGCAGCCAACTTTCTTCATTGCACCTGGCTTTGCCCCCTAAGGGGTAGGTATCTGCAGCCTCTGGACAAGTGGCAGTGACACCCCTTCATCGTCCCTCCCCAGCTGCTGCTGATGGAGCGCAAGCTGCAGGAGGTGCACCCACTGCTCACGCTGTGCGGGCAGATTGTGGAGAACTGGCAAGGCAATCCCATCCAGAAGGAGTCATTGCGTGTCTTCTTCCTGGTACTGCAGGTGACCCACTACCTGGATGCTGGGCAGGTACGTGGCCTCTTCCAGAAGGAAAGAGAGAGGGAGCTTTGGGCTGGAACATCACGTGTACAGTCTCATTTGGCCACTTGCACAAATACGAAAGCACACACAGGGCAAATGTTCCATTTTCCCACATGCGATACTATCACACTGCGTGGCGTGACAGGTCTGCCTGGTGACTTTGTCCCCACTTTAATAAGGACATGTGGCCTCACATTTGTACATCACACATGGATGGAGGCTTCTGAGGGCAGCTTGAGGAAGCCATGAGACCAAACCAGGGAAGGTCTTGTGTGTGTAGCTAACACACAACAGCCTCCCTTACTCGGGCTCACAGCAGCTTTGAGAGGGTCAGTACCTACATTGGTATGGCTGAGGCACGGCTGTGTTAAGCACTTGACAACTGTGCTTCTATAACAGCCTCAGCCTGTGAAGGGGCTGCCTTGCCCTCTTCAGCCCTCACCTATTCCTATGGGCCCACTGCAGGCAAGGCCCCTGCCAGGTGCTGGGCCAGTACTGTGAGGCCTACCTGCACTGGGGGTCTAGGAAGTACCCATTGGGCGTCTTACTAAGGCCATTTCTTGTGCTGCACCCATTGGGCCCAGGTACACATTCAACATGTAAGAAAGTCACAACTGCCAGTTGTCTTGGACTGCTGAAGGCCACAAGGTCCTGAAGTGCTCAGGATGGGTTTTCTGATATGGACAGGAGAGTTAGCAGAAGCCACAGTGCCATCAGGGCTTCTGGGCACAGGCGGCTGTTGCCCACTGCAGAGGATCACTCTCACCTGCTGGGTTTTTCTTGCTCCTCTGAGTCTGGCTGCCAAGTGCTGCTTAGCCAGGGTCAGTGATGGTCTCAATGGGTTGTACATGTGAGCCTCTCTGCTAGAGAGCCACCCCAGCCTGGAGCCTGGGGAGGTGGGCCCCGGGAGAGGACAGTGTACCCTCATGTAGGAGCCAGATGTGGAAAGGTGTGGGGCAGGGTGTGGCACTGAGGCGTGTATGCTGCAGGTGAAGAGCGTGAAGCCATGCCTGAAGCAGCTGCAGCAATGCATCCAGACCATCTCCACACTTCATGATGACGAGATCCTGCCCAGCAACCCTGCTGACCTTTTCCACTGGCTGCCCAAGGAGCACATGTGCGTGCTCGTCTACCTGGTGAGTTCTGCTGCCCAGGGCCTGGGCAGGGAGAGGACACTGTGACCGCCCTCCACTCTCCTCACAGGTCACGGTGATGCACTCCATGCAGGCTGGCTACCTAGAGAAGGCACAGAAGTACACGGATAAGGCACTCATGCAGCTGGAGAAGCTCAAGAGTAAGTACTGCCTGGGTCAGGGGAGGCCCAGGGTGATCCCAACAGCCCTGCTTGGCTCCAATCACTAAACCAGGCAGTGCAGACCTAGGGTCTGGCCAGGGCTTGTGTCCCATTTCTGCTCCCAACAATTGTGCAGCAGTCCTGCCAGTACCTGCGACAGCCTTGGTGCTCAGCTGAGGCGGTTGTCCTTGGTGTTGTGGCATGGCTGCACTTAAGGAGACCAGGGTCAGAACCCAGCCTCGCCTACCTGTGGTGTAGGCCCTTTGGAAGTGATAGGTTCTTTGCAGGTTCTTGACTGTTTAATGCATCCTGGATCAGGAACTTGTGTCCAACAGGATCCCAGAACCGAGGGTCTGTGGCTCAGCATCACTCTCAATCTTCTCTTTGGCCTGCGCCCTCCTCAGGCACTGTTGAGGGAAAGAAAGAACTGAGGACACCAGAGGCTGTGGGACTTGCCTTCTCTTTCCCTCCATCTGAGCTGGGCAAGAGCTGAACCCTTGTTTCCCACCTTAGGAGCGCTGTGCAGTGCTGCCAAGTGCCCCATAGCCCAGGGTCTTGTCCCATACAAGCACAGCTCAGGCAATGTGGAGAACCTGCTAAGCAGGTTCTTAAGCATGTAGCAGGGGTGGCAGGCTGCTGCACTAGCCTCCTAGGAACCGGTCTGTGCAGCACCACGCTCAGCCCAGTTGCCTCTGGTTTCATGCTGCGATCCCAGCCAGGCTCATGCTTGCCAAGCCAAGTGGCCAAGCACTGCCATGTTAGGGTTTTTCACCCTCAAGACTGTCACCATAGGTCTCTGTTTGAGCTCATCTGCTTATCTAGGTGGGGAAAATACACAGCAGGGATGGCGCTGGCCTGGCCCTGTTGGACCACGCAGCGTGCTCACCCCTGCCTCCTGCCCCCAGTGCTTGACTGCAGCCCCATCCTGTCATCCTTCCAAGTCATCCTGCTTGAGCACATCATCATGTGCCGACTCGTCACAGGCCACAAGGCCACCGCACTACAAGAGGTAGCAAGCATGTTCGGGAGCGGGAGGTGGGAGCAGAGCTGGGCAGGGGCATGGGTGTCAGGGATCAGTACAGTGCCCTCCATGTCACTGCTTTGGCATGGCAGGCTGGAGAAGCTAATGTAAAGCCAGTGGTCACTTTCCCTCAAGCTTGGATACCCAGGGGACATTGGGACATGACTAGGATCCATGTCACCAAAATGCCACCTTTCTCAGAGCATCGGGGAGATGCTTTATACCCTGTAGCCAAAGTACATGTTAAAAGTTGGGCCACGCTTGGGTCACTGTGGTCACAGCCACCCTCCTCCTCCCTCATGGCAGCTCCACTGCTGAGATTTTGGCCCCAGTTTGGGTAGGCAAAGACAAACAATCTGCCCACCTTGGGGCTGTGCTCCAGTGAAGAGCAGATGGTGACCTCAGCACTCTCACTCAGATCTCCCAAGTCTGCCAGCTGTGCCAGCAGTCCCCCCGGCTCTTCTCCAACCATGCTGCCCAGTTGCACACACTGCTGGTAAGTGTGCCCCAGAGACTGAGCCCCACCCTCACCAACATTTAGAACATTCCCAACAAAAAAGGTAATCTACTCTGAATGGATCTGGACATCTTAGTAAACCACCCCAGCCACTAGCCTAGGCAGTGTCCACAACATCCCCAGTGAGCTGTGTTCTATCTGGAGAAGTAGGGCTCTTCCTTAGTGTGAAGCTCATCTAAGTGGCCTGGTCACGCTGTGCTGGGGGCCACTGTATCAGGCCCCACGGCTCTGACCTGAGCCACAGCCACCCTGGAGATCGTCCCACAGCTGCACCCTATCTCTGCAGGGCCTGTACTGCGTCTCTGTGAACTGCATGGACAACGCTGAAGCCCAGTTCACCACAGCCCTGCGGGTAAGGCTGGCCCCAGGTAGCAGCACACAGGGCGGGTGCCCCACAGCGACAATGGAGACATCGTTAGGTCCTCCTGCTAGAACTGTGGGCTGCAACATCACATCCACAGCAGTCAGCCTGACTCTGGCCAGGACAGTAAAGTGTTTCTTGTTGAGAGGAGGGTGCCTGGGTAAGGGGTTCTTAGCCCTGTGAACGGCTCTAAAGACAGATACATATATAAGAGGGGCACATGTGTCTGGGTCACAAGGATATTGGGCGGACACTGAGGCCTCTTCAGTCATTTTGAAATGTCAGGACAGTCCCAGGCTGGGTTGACTGTGTTAGAGCAGGAGTCATACCAGTTCTGAGGGTCCATAGAGCCACCTTGTATGGATGTGTAAGTGGCTAGGATGTGAGAATAAATCTGCCCTGACCCAACCCAAGTCCCACCATGGGTTCTCAAAAACAGGACAGGTTTCATCTGGCCAGGGAAGAGACTACCCCGGGGGCATTGATAAGCTCCTGACTTCATGCTGGCTCCAGGTGGTCCCTGAGAGGAAGCTGGTCCACATCTGCCAAAGTTTACCTTCCACATCTGCCTACCTGGCTCCAGGATCAAACAAGAGTGTCCCCACCTCCACCTTGATTTCCTTTTAGGAAAGGGAAGTGATTGGCCCATTCCTTGAGGGAACTCAGTAGAGGTGTTAGGGAGCATGGGCTGTTCTGTGGACTGCTCAGGCAAAGTGGCTAGCGTGACCCTCTGTGAGATGGAGACTCTATTCTGTCATAATCCACATGCCTTTTGAGTACTGTGTGGAGACACAGGAACTGTGACAGGCAGACACAGCTGGCCTGAAGGACTGACTGGGTACCTACTCAGGGAAGGGCACTCTCAGCCTCCATGTGCTACGCCCTGTATATGTGCCCTGTGCTTCCACTAGATATACCCAGTGTGGGATGCCTGGGCCTGTGGGCCTAGGCTGCTCACATCCTGCCCTCCTTCCTCCTGCCACCCCATACTGAAAATTAAACCCAGAGTGTCACACTCACCAAATAAGTACTCTACAACTGAGCAACAGCCCATGAACAGGGTCTCTCCAAATTGCATAGCTTTGCCTTAAACTCAGGGTCTTCCTGCCTTAGCCTCCCAAATGAGTGATGACAGGCCTGTACCACCATACCTGGTCCTTTGTTCCTTCTCTTGACCATCTTATTCCTCACAATCTGAGGTATGATACACTCAGCGGCTATCTCAGTGGCAGCATATGCCTGGCTGTCTATCCCCTGCAATGCAGAGAAAACACAACATGGTGGTGTGGGCCTGTCATCCCAGCACTTCGGAGGCTGAGGCAGAAGGATAGAGAGTTCCAGGCCAGTCTGGACTGAGTTTAGATTCTGTCTTACAAGGCCACTGTCTACTGGTCACTAGCAGGATCAACGTGGATAATTCTCCTATTTACTTTCTAAATGTTCTTTAATATAGCTGGTAGTTTGATAGGAGAACTAACTTCCACATCACCTTTGGGTTTGGAGGTGAACATGGTGTGTCTTAGAGGAGCTCTGGGGCCGGTCAGGCCGCAGTAGGGTATGCCAGTGCTCAACCAGGCCCCTAACCTCCAGTCTCCTGTTCCAGCTCACCAACCACCAGGAACTGTGGGCCTTCATTGTGACCAACCTTGCGAGTGTGTATATACGGGAAGGAAATAGACACCAAGAGGTAGTAGGTGACATGCTTCATGTTTGGTATCCTTTCTTCGTCTCATTGGGGGATAGGGGTATTCTGGGCACCTGCAGACCTCAGTAAGCTCCAGGTATTTAGCTTCCAGTGAGGGCAACGACTCCAGGAATCAGGCTTGGGACAAAACTCCTGCAGCCATACAGCCCCTAACTTGTCATAAATAATAATAAGGAACTTTATTAATTCCACATTAAATTCCTTTAAAGTCCTTTAAAGAAAAATGTGCTGATGTGCTAAGGTGTACAAAACTCAGAACCTGTGTATACCAGGCAAACATCTGCCACTAGTCTTACCCCAGCCCCAAAGTCCAGGGCCAGAAGGTCTTATGTGGATGGGTGAGCAATCCTCACAGGCCAGGTGACTTTATACATGTCACAGAAGTTCCTCTGTGCACCCTAGAATGTCCCTAGCCTTGGCATCCCTCACACTGGCTTTATTCAAGGCCTCCATCATCTATTCTTCCCCAAAACATGATCCACCCCCCAGTTTCTGGACTGGGAAAAGCAGAAAGCCCTGTCCTGACTGTTCTCACTGTCAAGGAGCGGAAGTAGGGCTCTTGGGTCACATTTGCTGTTCTGCCCTATCTCCTACTTACTCCCCTGGCATACACATCCTCTCTCTCCAGGCTGCCCAGGGTGGGCAGGGCAGGGCTGTAGGGCTTCTCTCGTGTAGTTGAGGCAGCCCTGTCACCTGTAACATATTCAAGGCCTGGCCTTCTCTGGGTAGAGCCACAGGCTGGTCCTGACTGACATCTCTCCCTCAGCTGTACAGTTTGCTTGAGAGGATAAACCCAGACCACAGCTTCCCAGTCAGGTGAGCCACCTGTGCCTGACACACATCCCATACTCCCTCTGTTCTTGGGGTGGCATGAGCTCCTGTGGGCCCCAGACTGCTGGACACACTCATACCTTACACCTCATCCTTCAGACAGCCCACACGGTCTCTTTGGGAACCCTTTCTCCCTGTTCCCCTGTGACGTTCTCCCTCCACAGTTCACACTGCCTGCGAGCAGCAGCCTTCTATGTACGTGGGCTCTTCTCCTTCTTCCAGGGCCGCTACAATGAAGCCAAGTGAGTTGAGGGCGGGATACCATGTGGGGGCGCCTCTCCTCCCCAAGACTTCTCTGCCTCTCTGAATGACAACCCTGCAGTGTGTCAGTGTCATTGTCCCCTCACGTAGGCGATTTCTTCGAGAAACTTTGAAGATGTCGAATGCAGAGGATCTGAACCGGCTCACAGCCTGCTCCCTTGTGCTGCTGGGCCACATCTTCTATGTGCTAGGGAACCACAGGGTGAGTATATGCCTGGCCCCAAGAGTACAGGATTGTAGCCTGGTATACCACTGGAGCACAGTGCTTCCAGTTTGAAACCCTAGGGGAGCATATCATGGGGAATCGAACTCCATCACCAAACTCTGAGGCTCAGCTAGGGCCAAGGGTACCCTACCCAACATAGGGCCAGGGCCAATGGGGCAGAAATGGGGTAGGGAGAGACCAAGTGACCCGATAGCAGGTCCCCTTCAGTAGGTGTATGTCAGACCTCAGAGACCGCTGCCTCTTGCCAGACTCTGTTGGGCTCTTCCCAGCCTACCATACCCTTGGTACACACAATCTCTTAGAGTTGTCCCTGTGTCTGGATCATCCATGTGACCTCACAAGACTTAACTTGATTGTAAAATACAGTGTATAGTAGAGAGTTCTCATATACTCTTAGCACTCAGAAGTGAGGCAGGAGGATCACTGTGAGTTTGAGGGCAGCCCATGGCCCTGAGCAGTGAGAAAAGCAGTATGGCTCTGGAGAGCAGGGAGTGGCCGCAGTGTACATGAAGAACCTAGCACTTGGGCATCTGCAGGTGGTGAGACTCCATCATAGGGCAGAACATCTGGAGCAGAGGTATGGGGAGCAGGGAGCTGAAGGTCTGGCTGTGTTTCCCATTCCACAATTTGCTGGGAAATGCCCCTGCTTGGTGTGGGTCTCGGCCTGGGCCTATGTGGGATGACAAAGCCCCAGAGTCCTTGGCCAGATCCTGCCTAAAGACAGTCGATCCTCTGAGATCAGGACTGTCCGTGTGGGCCCGCCTGTGGAGCTGCAGGGCGAGGTCAGCCGTGCCAGACCCTCATGAGTGAAACAAGCATCACAGCTATCAGAGCCAGGTGACTAGCAGAGGCCAGACAGCAGGGCAGTCTCAGGTGAGGGTCAGGCCCAGAGAGTCTGGACCACCCTGCTCTGGCCTGCCCAACCGAAGTATTGGTAGGGCCAGCTCCACAGTGGCAGCAGACCAAGGGTGTGCAGGAAGTGCAGCCCCTGCCTCTATGCAGGGAGCACCTTTTCCTGCCCTCTGTTTTCTGAATTTTGAGGGGGACTTTTTTGGTTTTGGTTTTTGCACATGAGGATTGGACTATGTAGCCTAGGCTGGCCTCAAGCTTGTATTCATCTTCAGGCCTTGGACTCCCAAGTGCTGGGATTGTATATGTATACCATCATACCCAGCTGAGTTGTGTTTGACTTATTTTTTCTGCTGAGTCGTACTTTGGGCCTGGAATCATGTTTGAAGTTTTGGTATTTTGCTGCAAGGACCAAACATGGAGACTATAGTCTCATCCCAAACTCAGGCCTGCAGTCTGGGAAGGTAACAGCAGAATAGTTCTTAGCACTGCAAGGCATCCTGTCCCTCAGTGGGGTCAGGAATAGGCAGCTATGCTCCCCAGGATTCCTCCACTCTCATCCTTAAGACACTGATTCCAAGTGGGCAGTGTGGATACACAGAATCTGATTGGAGGAATCATTGGCCCTGATGCCACAACCCCACACATCTACAGTAGCTTCCTGCAAAAACCAGCTTACAGTAAGTAACAAACCATCACTCTTCAGTTCATTGGCTTCTTTCTCCTAAAGCAAGCTCTTAGCACAGGCTGCTGTCCCTTGTGGGCACCCGCATCATACACATTTCTTTTCTTTGTATTTTGTTTCTCTGTAACACCAGCTGGCCTGAACTTGTTATATAGACCAGGCTGACCTCAAACTCAGAGAGATCTGCCTGCCTCAGAAGCCTAAATTCTGGGATTAAAGGTATGCACCACTAAGCCCAGCTGAATGCACATTTCTGAATGTACATTCCTATTGTAAGTCCAGAGCAGATGGCCCTTGGTGCCTTTTTCTCTAGAGATGTACTATGGTCTACTAATTGCCTCTGCCTGTGTAAGGTTGTATTTTTTCCAAGGTGGACAGGAGTACTTCAGAGGACCATTTTAGGTGAACTGTGAGGTTAAAATAGGAGTTTTCCTAGCAGCAACATAGAATGGGCAGGCAGAGGCAAAGCTGTTCTGCCATAGCTGCCTGTTCACCTTTGGCTCTTGATTGACAGGAGAGTAACAACATGGTGGTGCCTGCCATGCAATTGGCCAGCAAGATCCCAGATATGTCGGTGCAGCTGTGGTCATCGGCCCTGCTGAGAGGTAAGAGCAAGCAGGGCTGCCAGGCTTGCCTGGTGGGGCTCCTGACACCAAACGAGTAGGAGTGCCCTACAGTTTGCTTGAAGGGTCAGAGACACTGGATCCATGCATGATACGTGCTTCTGCCTGCAGTGGCTCTGTAGACAGCCCTCCCCTGGGGGTCAGTCCATGGGCAGCCCCTTAAGCCCTCTGAGTGGCATACGCTGATGATGTACCTGTTCTGTCCCCAGACCTCAACAAGGCATGTGGAAATGCCATGGATGCCCATGAGGCTGCCCAGATGCACCAGAACTTCTCACAGCAGCTGTTACAGGACCACATCGAGGCCTGCAGCCTCCCAGAGCACAACCTCATCACGGTGCGACCCGGGGTGTGGGGGTCGGGCAGCTGACTCTCCTCCAGTTTGACCTTTCCTCAGCCAGGGGCCCTGTGGATACAGACACAGGAGAGTGAGGGCTCTTTAGGCTTCTCTAATGGGAAGAGCCACCAGTCTCACCCTTGTGTCTTCTCCCTACAGTGGACAGACGGCCCACCCCCCGTGCAGTTCCAAGCCCAGAATGGACCCAACACCAGCCTGGCCAGCCTCCTGTGAGACCCCTGCGGTCCATGTCCCCGACTTCTACCCAACACTGGAGCTCTCTGGGAGCACACCCACCAGGGTGTCCGCCAGCCCCTCACCACTATCCAGAGCTTCTGAATCCCAGGAGTCCCAGGGCCAAGCCTGCCTCTGGGAGTGAAGGCCAGTCCCGCCTGCACCAGAATCGGTGCCATCTGTTGGAGGACACTCATGGCTTTCTCAGTGTCGCGGTCTCATCTCTGGGGAATGGGGTGCAGGCCTCTGCCCCTCCCAATCTGTGTGATGGGTCATCATCACCTAGGGTATCACCACTGACTACTCAGCCAGGCTTTGGGGCTGCTGCAGGAGCATGACTGCACAAAATGGGCCCATGGCAAAAGGAGGAGAGTGATGGCCCACAGTTGGGACAGGCCCAGGCCCTGCACTTTCCCCAGCCCACTCCTCTCCAGTGTTTCCTTGTGACAGTCAGTACCTACTCTCTGGGCCTCCAAACTTCACTGCCTGGAGACTGACCCCCAGGTTGGGGAGGAGCTGGGAACCTGGTGTACGTATACAAAAAGTGGCTGAGACCCTGTGCCTCCCCATCTTCCCTGAAGGGGCTCCTTGCCCAGATTCCACATCACGTTTTTGCCCAGGGTAAGGCATGAGGCAGAAGCCTTGTTGGACCTGAATGATGGGGCTTCCTTCCTGGCAGCTGTTTGCCCTTCCTGCAGAATAAGGGGACAGTTGTGAGCCCAGCTCAGCTGTGTCTCTTGTATAACGGGGGGTTACCCCAGGGGTAACAGGACAGTGATGGTTGGGGACAGTGGCACCTGTACGAGTGTGCTCAGCAGTGGCAAAGGTGGTTCTCCCTTCAGCCAGACCCAGTGAAGGCCGCTTCTCCAGAGCATTGGAATCCATGACTGAGGAATCACGGGACTGCTCAGGCCAGCAGCCCAGGGCTCCCGGGTCTGCATGGACATCAGTGCAGACCTGTGTGGCAGCCACTGCCCACAGCCAGGTGCTCCCAACCCTTAGATCCTCTCCAGCCACTTGGGTTCCCGGGACCCACCCCGTGGCATCTCAACCCTGCCTATTTATTTATGCTTTTTTTTCTGCTTCTAGGGCATTTTGTACATAGAGCAGTTGAAACCAGACCCTCACAACTTGGTATGTGTCCTGATGTTGCAGTGCTTTTAGTGACCACACACGATGTTTGGGAAATGCTACGGATGGGGTGGTGACAGAGACTTCATGATCAGTGTTGAGCTCCCTACTTGTGTGCCAAGCCTCCATAACCCAGGGTGGTCATCACGGTGTCTCATGGCTAAAGAGTTAGAGAAAACCTTGTGGGACAAGCTGGAGCCGAGGGATGTTGTAGCTGGTGAGGTGCTGGGGACTAGCTGCAGTCTGCCCTGGGAGTTAGGCCTGGAGTGTAACCCTGAACATGGCTGTCACCTGGCTGCTTCACAGGTGACATTCTGTTGAATGAAGATTTGTCATAAGTATGTTGCAGGATGTTTTTAATGGGTTTATGGCATTGCCCAGTTTTAACAGCCTGTGCTTTTAATCACGAGGTTTTTTAAAAGAAAATGTAAGTGGAAAACTGTTTAAAAGAGAACCATGGAATGTCGCCTGTGTTTGGTGGTTTCTTTTCCTCCACATTCAAAGTCAAATCACCGGCAGGGTCACCCTCTCCCAGTCTTTGGTTGAGTGTTCCCTGCCCTTTGCCTTGTAAGCACCATGACACCCTCTGGCCCTGGTCTAGAACTGGCTGTGTAAACCAAGCTGTCCTTGATCTCACAGAGATCCGCTTGTTTACCTCCGCAGTGCACCAGGCCTGACTGTTGCTAATCTTACTGTATCTAATTTATAATGTTTTTCCTTTTTTCCTCTTTTTAAGTTTGTTTGTTTGTTTTTTCCCCCTGCTAGGGATGGAACTCGAGGCCTTATGCCTGCTCACCGAATACTGTACCACTGAGCCACACTCTAGTCCTATAAATTGAATTTTCGTAGTGGTATGTATGCCAGTCTATATAAGGGCTGGTTAGGGTCCACAGACCATCTTAAAACATCTCTGCAGATAAAGGGAGACGTTTTCATTGCCCTGAACTGTGCACTCCAGCATAGTTGCTCCCTCCCCTTTCTTTAGCCCCTGGCAGCCTACTCAAATGCTTCTCTAGTCATACGTTTCCTTCTCATGGGCTGGCAAGATAGCTGTTGCCATAAAGCCTGAGAGTGTGGGTGCCCCCAAAGTTGCAAAACTGGGAAGTCGTCACCCCACATGCATGTCTTTCTTGTAGCTGCATAGATGCAGCCCCCTTCACCTAGTCTTCCCAACCTATGTACTCTAGTCCCCAAGGCCACGTGTGATTAGGGCAGCACCTCATACAGGTGGTTGGGAAAAGTGGCTGGCTGGATACTCAGGTGATGTTCCCTTGACCCTTTTGTAAGGGAATTCAACAAGTCCAATGTGATGAGCTTTGGTAAGCAGGCAAAGCTGAACTCAGAAAGATGGAGGTGGTTCTGTTTGGAGAGTAGAGCTGTGTACCTCCACATGTATGCATGACATTCACAGTCCATACATACATACATGTAGACAGTGAATTAACCTGTTCTAGACATTTACTGTCAGTGAGATCACACGTTGTGGTCTCTGTAGCTTCTCGCCATCTTTGTGAGATTCTCCCATGCTCCACTCCTTTTTGTGACTGAGTAATACTCCATTGCCAGGATGGCCTGCATGTGATCCATTTATCCTTAAGTGGCTTTCTTGGTGGTTCCCCTTGAGGTGACTGGAAGTGGTGCTGCTGGCTTCGGCTTTACTTCAGTGAGCTCCCTTGGGTTTGCATAGACTTTATGTTTTGTTGTTTGGAGGAACCTTTTTTGGTTTGGTTTGTATTTGCTTTGTTCTTAAAGATAGTATTTATTACTTTTATGTATGTGTCTCTGTATGTGTGTGCAGGTGTCAGAAAAAGGAGTTAGATGATTGGGACAGGAGTTAGATGATTTTGAGCCACCACCCAGCAGTGCAGTTGTTGGTCCTGAAGTCAGGACCTCCACAAGGACAGCACGCTCTTAACCACTGAACCAGCTCTCTGGTCCCTTGTTTTTGTTTTTGTGCTTTGTTTTGCTAGGGGTGGAATCAAGGCCTTATGTACACCATGCACACCTTCTACCACTGAGCTACCCCCAGCCTGCCCGTGCGGTTTTTGCTGTTGTTGGAGTTTGGAGGGGTTATTTTGTTTGTTTGGCTGGTTAATTTTCTTGTTGTTTTTGTATTTTTCCAAAGTACTTTTTCTCTTTTTTGAGACAGAATCTGCCTGTAGCCCTTGCTGGCCTGAAACTTACTGTGTAGACCAGGCTGGCCTTGAACTCACAGAGATCCACCTGCCTCTGCCTTCTGAGTGCTGGGAGTAAAGGCATGTGCCACTACATCCATCTGTTTGGGATTCTCTTAAAAAAGATTTATGTGTTTTGCCTGCATATTTTAAGTGCACCACATTTGTGCAGTACCCATGGAAGCCAGAAGAATGCATTGGATCCCTTGGAATTGGAATTAAAAGCAGTTGTGCCCAATCTGGGTGGTAGGAACCAAATCATGGTCCTTTTGCAAGAGTAGCCAGTGCTTCTTAACCACTGAGCCATCTCCTGTTTTCCTGGGTAGGTTTTGTTTCGTTTTTCTTGTTGAGACAAGGTCTCACTGTATATCCATGGCTGACCTGGAACTCACAGTGATCCTCCTGCGTCTGCCTCTCCCAAGTGCTGGGCCTGCTATATTTTAACTTGCTTGGATGAGGTCAGCTGCTCGCTCACATGCATACAGTGTGAAGACCCCCTGTTTTGCTCTTGATGTGCAGAATGTCCAAAAGCACATACATCCACCACTTTTGTTTGTCACCACTCATGGCACACACATACAAGGCCTCTAGGCCCAGACCTCAGTGAGGCTGCCAAAGCCTTTAAAGAAGCTCCTGGGACTGCTTAGAAGACTCCAGAGCTGAGCCACCACCTCTAGATATGTGGGTATATAATTCCTTACTGTCCACGCCTGGGCACCACTGTCTTGCTCACCAGTTGGGAGATGTGACAGTTTTACTAGCCTGTTCTGTGCTGGCTGAGAGGTCACCCTAGTGGCTGGGTGGCAGCCCTACAACAGGTTGGCCTCTCTGGAGGGGGCCCTTATGGTACCCACACCAGAAACAAAAGCATACGAGAGTCAGGCATAGTGCACACCTGTCATCCAGCCCTCAGGAAGTTTTAAGCCATCCTTAGCTATATAGTGAATTCAAGGCCAGCCTGGTCAGTGAAAGACCCTGTCTCAAAAATAAGGAATTGGAGAGATGGCTCAGTCAGTGGTTAAGAGCACTGAATGTGCTCTGGCAGAGGGTCCAGGTTCAGTTCCCAGCACCCACATGGCAGCTAATTGGAGTTTTGAGGATCTGATGCTCTCTTCTGGCCTCCACAGGCACCCGATGACACGGGTGCACTTCCATGCAGGCATAACATTCATATACATAAAATTAATTTTTTGAAAATCTGGAAATAAATAAAAGACACAGTGGTCATTTTTATTTAGGCTCCCAGCAGGTCAGAGCCACTTGGTCCTGATAAGACATTTCTGAGTTTTAGGATGAGGATGGAGGAACAAACTTGTCCCATGCAGGAAGTAGAACTCTCCACACCAGGCAGCATCCACAGTTGTCTCACACACCCCACTCCACCCACCCCTGCCATCCAGCTGTGCCTTTATCCCAAATCCCAGGGAAATCCTGTTGCTCTCAGACAGCCTGTCTTGAATGTTTGGGCCTCTATCACAGTCCTCCATAGGGCCCATGTCATCCCAGAGACCAGAATAAGCTCAAGGTCAGATAGGGGACAAGAACAAGGACAATTTGAGTCATATGAGACAAAAAAAAGCAGGCATGGTAACCAATGCTTGAAATCCCAGCACTGGAGAAATAGAGGCCAACCTGCACTACATTGTAAATTCCAGGCCATCCAGAGCATATAGCAAGACCTGCTCTCAAAATAACAAAAATGGGGCATGTAAGATGGGTCATCAGGTAAAGGTGACTGCCATCTAAGCCTGACAACCTAAATTCTATTGACCTCCTGGATGGAACAAGAGAACTGACACCTGAGCCATCTCTCCAGCCCCCAAATAAATGGGTTTTTAAAAGTAGGTTTAGGGCTAGAGATATGGCTCAGTGGTTCGGAGCACTGGCTGCCCTTGAAGAGGACCCAGGTTCGGTTTCTAACACCCACATGGTGCCTAACAGCCATCTGTAACTCCACTTTCAGGGGTCCTGACACCCTCTTCTGACCTCCATGGGCACTTCACAGCATGGTGTGCTTGGCATGCAGGCAGTACACTCATACACATAAAAAGTAGACCAGGCATGGTGGCGCATGCCTTTTATCCTAGCACTTGGGAGGTAGAGGCCAGTGAATCTCAGATCGAGGCCAGCATGGCTACCAAAAAATAAAATTAAACTTTAAAAAGTAATAAAATGCTTTATTAAAATTAAAGTAGGTATGGTGACTTAACCTTGCAAGTCGAGACAGCGTAGACTAATCAGTGAGCCCCCACAAACAAGGTTCACTACTGGCTTCACATACACGTGTACATACAAACACACATACACTCTCCTGTCCTTCCTGAAAGAGAGTTATCTCTGGTCACAGTCCACCTTCAACAGGCTGACTGTGCTCTGCGTTTCACTGGCCAGCTATCTACCTGGTCCCCACTCTGGCAGCAATTTAGGCCTCACCTCCAGAGTGTGCATCCAAGCCTCCTTGTGGCCTTGAAGATGTCTCTGCTCCCCAGTTCCCCAGCACAGTCGCTGCCCTAATAAGGGTAAAGCACCAACTATGCAAAGCCTTACTGTCACCTGGAAGTACATCTCTCACTGTCCTGATCTGCATATGTGGCCCCGGGGCAGGGACCTACTCTGACCTTGGCCACCAGGAGGCAGGCTGGACCCAGGAGCCAGAAGGGCTGCTCAGCTGTGTTGTCACCGGGTAGGGCCCCAGAGGCCTCAGCCTGGACTGACAGGCTGCAGACCTCGGTCTGACCTGAAGACGCTAGAAACGCGGGGCAAGTCTTGGGTACATGAGAAGGGAGGGCAGCCCCCTCACCCTGGAATCTGGTTGAAGCTTCCGGACAGCAGAGATGCAGGAATTCTAGCCAAACCACCAATGGCTTAGGCCTCTCTCCCATCTGTAAACCTGCAATTTTCTAGGTATTTCATCAGAAACCCCATTTACAGGGTAAAGTTGCACACTGAACCCCTGTGCAGCCCTAGCAGCTCCTGGTTTCACCTCACCAGATTATAATCTGAGGTCCAAGGCATCTGAAGAGTCACCTCAATTATTTATGAAATGACAGCAAGGAAGTAAAGCAGCAGGCGGTGTGGCTGAGTGGGTGGAGGTACCTGCTGCCAAGTCTGACAACCTGAGTTCCAGCCTCAGGCCTCACATAGCGGGAGAGACCTAACCCTTCACGCTGTCCTCTGATCTCCGTGCATTCTGTGGTGTGCACACACACACATTTTTTTGAGACAGGGTCTAACTATATAGCCCCAGGTAGCCTAGGAACTCACTCTGCAGGCCAGACTTACCAGACTCACAGAGATCCACCTACCTCTGCCTCCTGAGTGCTGGAATTAAAGAAGTGTGCCATCAATGCAGATGTTAAAAAACTTATTCTTACTCTTGGGGCTGGAAAGATGGCTTATCAGTTAAGAGCATTGACTGCTTTTGCAAAGGACCTGGGTTCAATTCCCACACCCACATGGCAGCTAACTGTAACTCCAGTTCCAAGGATCCCTCTTCTAACCTCTGTGGGCATTGCAAGACACAGATGCACCTATCCACATGCAAGCAATACACTTGGTATACATAAAAAACAAACTTTTAATAAAATTTTTTAATTTATTTTACTCATGTATTTTACAAGTGTTTCCAACCCAATAAATTTATTTTTAATATTTTTATTTTATGTCTGTGACTATTCCCTGCATGTATGTAAATGCACCCCTGTTATGCAGTACCCTCAAGGTCAGAAGACAGCATCAAATTCCCCTAGAACTGGAGTTATACATGGTTATTAACCACCATGGGGGTGTTGGGAACCAAGCTCAGGTCTTCTGCAAGAGCAGCCAGTGCTCTTAACTGCTGGGCCATCTCTCCAGGACCCCCAGCCAAATAAATTTAAATTGTTAAGAGCCAGGCGTGGTGAATGACCACAAGAAAACAGAATTTTCCACAACAGCTGGTCATTTACTCATATGTACTCACAGCAATGGTGACAATATGCTTAGGTCCCATGCAAGCTCAAACCAGACAAAATCCCAGCACAGACATGGGGAAGTGGGTAAAAATCCATAACCCAGCCTAAGGAAGTTTTGGCAACCAATACTGCTGGGGCGGAGAGAGGCAGTCTCTTTCAAGGATAGGATTCTTGGTAGCTTAATCAGGTTCCAGTGAATGGACCCACACTGAAGGACATTTGGGAATATTAGACTCTATAGGCCTTACTATGTATTGAGAATACATTTAATTGGATGGGGGGACAATAAGGGAAGGTGTGGTTAGGGGACAGGATCCAAATACCACCAAATTATATTATTGAAAATTGCAAAAACTCAATTAAAATGATTAAAATATTTTATTTTATGTGTATGAGTATTTTACTTGCATGTATGTAAATACACCACAGAGGCCAGAAGGCGGCATCAGATCTAAAAATAGGAATTATGGACCTGTTGGTCACTATGTGGGTGCTGGCAACCAAATCTGTGTCCTCTGCAAGAGCAGCCAGCACCCCTAACCTCTGAGCCATCTCGCCAGCCTCAAAATTTTCTAATTTTCTTTTTTCTTTTTTTTTTTTTTTGCCTTTTTGCCTTTTTGAGACAGGGTCTGCCTGTAGCCCTAGCTGTCTAGAACTCACAGAGATCTGCTTGCCTCTGCCTCCCTGGTGCTTGAATTAAAAGTTTTAGCCACCACACCTAGCTCAAAATTTAATTTTTAATGCAGCTTTTAAGACATTTTTATTTTCTGTGTATGTGTGTCTGTATTTGGGTGCGTTCATGTGAGTACAGGTACCCAGGAGACCAGAAGCATCAGATCACCTAGAAGCTGGAGTTGCAGGCAGTTGTGAGCTACCAGACGCGGTTACTAAGAATTGAACTCCGGTCTTCTGGAAGTGCAGTACATGCTCTTAACTGCTGAGCCATCTCTCTAGCCCAAATTTAATTTTTTAAAAATTAAGCCCAGCAGAGGCTTAATTTTTAAGCCCAGCAGAGGCAGAGGCAGGTGGAACTCTGTGAGACTGAGTCCAGTCTGGTCTACATAAATGAGTTCCAGGATAGCTGGGGCTGTAGAGAGACCCTGTCTCAAAACACGGTGGCGGGGGGATGGGGGGAGGAGGGTCTTAGCAACCTTTTGGGAAGTAATCTGAGAGACACCAAAATGGTACACATAGCTAATGTTGAGACAGTTTAAGGCAACCCTCAACTTCAGTGAGGAGTGAGCTTCCACTTGAGCTGTCTTAGTCTCTGCAGCGCTTTTTTTGAGAAGCCCACACTCGTATTCTCCGGTACCTCTTTCTTCCAAGCATTGCTCTGTGTCTTAACCCTCATGCTTAAGCCTATGTTAAACAATCTTTAGGGACTGGAGAAATGGCTCAGCAGTTAAGAGCACTGGCTGCTTCTGCAGAGGACCCAGGCTCAGTTTCCAGCACCCACATGGAGGCTAACAACTGTCCATAACTCCAGTTCCAGGATATCCCGCAGTCTTCTGGCCTCTGTAGCCATTGAACACATGGGTCCACTTAAATACATCCAAGCAAAACATCCATACACATAAAATAAGTAATTTTAAAAAATTAAAATAGACCAGGCAGGCATAGTGGCACATGCCTTTAATCTCATCACTTGGGATGCAGAGAGGCAGGCAGATCTCAGTGAGTTCAAGGCCAGCCTCAGCTTGGGCTACAGGGAGACCCTGTCTCAAATATATACATTTAATATATTTATTATATATTAAAATAGGAAAATATTTTTAAAATATTTTATTCTTTGTTACTTGGCATGTATGAGTGTATTGCCCATGTATATAAGTGCATCCATGATGTCCAGTGCCCGTGGCCAGAAGAGAATATGTGATTCCCCTGGAACTGGAATTACAGAGGATTGTTAGTGGCTGTGTGGGTGCTGGGAATCAAACTCCAGTCCTCTGCAAGAGCAATCAGTGGTCTTAACCACTAAGTCATCTTTCCAGTCTATAAACACTAAGATATTTTAAATGAAGTATTGTTTCTGTGGGGCAGGAGGAGCACATGCGAGAATCAGAGGACAGACTCAGGAAGGGGACCCCGAACCCCTGACCATGGGGCCTGTCTGTAAGAAGGGATAAGCATATAGTGGCCTGGGACAACCAAGGAGCAAGTCTTGGCACTGATGGGATAGAGAAGAGTACTCTCCCAGCCCAGCCTACTGGAGCTGGGTGATGTCCCATCCAGACCCAGGAATCTTGCCCATGGCGACCCACACCTGTCATCTCAGCTCTAAACGGTGCAGCAGGAAGCTTAGCACAGGGGGAAACAGAGGCAGGTTCATCTCTACGAGTCTGAGACTCCCCTGGTCTATTAGCAAGTTCCAGGCCCCCCAAATAAGAGAGTGAGGCAGGAGGTGGGTATAGAGATGGCTCAGCAGGTCAAGAGTGCTTGAGGCTCTTGCCAAGCAGTGGAGTTTGATTCCCAGCACCCAAATTTGATGACTTACAACTGCCTGTAAGTCTAGCTCCTGGGATGTGATGCCTTCTTCTGCCTCCTCGGGTTCTTAAAAGCATATGCAAAAGCATACACACACAATGCACATAAATAAATCTTTAAAAAAACTAATATTGGGGTTGGAGAAATGACTTAGCAGCTAAGAGTACTGGCTGCTCTTTCAGAAGACCCAAGTTCAATGCCCACCACCCACATGACAGCTAACAAGCTTCTATAACTCCAGTTCCAGGGGAGTTTGATGCTGTCTTCTGACTTCCGTGGGCACTGCAAGACACAGGTGCACTAACACACATGCAGCCAATGCATTTATACACATAAAATAAAAATAATAAGATATTTTTTTGAAAACCTAATGCTAAAAAATTCTTGCCTGGCATGGTAGCACATGCCTTTAATCCTAGTGCTCCAGAGGCAGAGGCAGGTAGAGCTCTGTGAGTTCAAGGTCCAAGGTCAGCCTGGTCTACATAGTGAGTTCCAGGCCTGCTAGAGCTACAGGGAAACCCTGTCTCAAAAAAAAAAAAGGTATCAGGCCAGTGTGGTGGTCTTTAATCCCAGCACTTGGGAGGCAAAGGCAAGCAGACCCTTCCTCAACAAAACAAAACAAAACCAAAAAATCTTCCTGCTTTGGGAGATGGCTCAGTGAGTAAAGCTCTTATAGCAAAAGCATGAAGTCTGAAGTTTGAATCTCCAGAATCCAAGTAAAAGCCAGGTGGGCATGGTGGCCTCATGGAGAGCAGGCATCCCTGGAACAAGTTCAGCTTAACAGCTAGATTAGCTGAATCAGTGATCTCCAGCTCACCCAAAGACCTTGCCTCCATATATGAGGTGAAGAGTGATTGAGGAAGACACCTGGCATCAACCTTGGGCTTCCACATACATGTACACATACCTGCACACATGTGCCTACACACGAGAACACATCACACACCATAGCCAGAAAGACACACACACAGAAGAGCTGACAGAGATGGCTTAGTGGGTAAAGGCACTTGCCACTAATCATTACAACTTGAGTTTGATCCCTGGGACCCATGTGGAAGGAGAGAACTGACTCCCTCCAACCTCTACATGTCTACTGTGGCACAGAGCCACACACACAAATAAACCATAATAATAATAAAAAGATAGCTAAGCATAGTGGCTCGTCCGTTTAATGCCAGCACTTGGGAGGCATAGACAGGCAATGTTTGTGAGATCAAGGCCAACCATTTCAGACTACCAGGCTATAAAATAAGACCTTATCTCAAACAAATGAACAAAAAAGCAAAAACAAAACACAAAGAGAAGATAGCAAGTATACTTAAAGCACAAAACAGAACAAGCCCCAGGCCTCTAGACTGCGGCTCTGCCCCCTCCTGTTGGCTGCTTTGGAGGGACCCATGTGGGCACGGGCTGCCAGCCCTGCTGTAGGGTTTACAGAGAACAGAGGCTACCACTGGGTTCCCTGACACCTTCACACCACTCACATCTAGGAGGGCACCCTGAGGGTGCACAGGGACTGGGGAAGGAACAATGTTCCAGCCCCAGTACAGAGCCACTGTCTAGAAGCCTTGACACACTCAGGTCACCAGCTGTGGGACAAAACTCAGGATGGGGGTGGTATATCCAGGCTGCACAAGTGGCAGGTGTGAGGGTCAGAAGGGGACAGGGCCTGGGTCAGTCCTGACTCTTCATGTAATGTGTAATCCTGAACAGGGCCCCAGACAATTGGGGAGGTGGCCTGAGGCAGGAACAAAAGCAAGCTGGTGTCTCAGAAGTAGGTGAATGACAAGCAGCCCTGACACCCAGGTCACTCCCTCCTGAGCCACTCCTTCCCCAGGAAAAGAGTTTTCATCTCTCCAGGAAGTTACGCCTTCCAGAACACTCCTCTCAGGGACATTCTCTGGCAGTAACAGAAGGAAGTTTCTTTGGACCACACCCAGCTCTCATTCACAGGACTAATTTCTCTCACCAAGGAATCCTTCTCAGTCCCAAACCTAAATGACAGAAGATAATTTTCCCAAGCCCTTCCTGTTCAGAATGGACACTAGCCACGTGGGGGCTTAGACTAGCTGGAAGGGCACAACTCAGCTCCTTAGCTCTAGGCTTTTGTATATAGACTGACCCAACTTTCTAGAATTTGCCAAAGCTCATGCCCTACCTTAACACAGCCAGTAGGACCCCGAGTGCTGGATTTACTTTAACCCTTGTTTTACACATTTGCTTGTTTTGTTTTTTTTTTTTTTAATCTTGTGTGTGTGTGTGTGTGTGTGTGTGTGTGTCTTTGTGCATGTGACAGACTGCCTATGAGAAGGTCAGATGACAACTTGCAGGAGTCAGTTTTTTCCTTCTGCCATGTGAACCCTAGAGATCAAATTTCAGGTTCAGGTATGGTGGCAAGTACCTTTTTTGTGTGATACAAATAAAAAGAATACTTTATTTATTGTGTTAAGCCATTGAGATTTCTTAGCGTCTCTGTTGCTACGGTTTTATCCCTTTTTTGAGGAAACAGATACTTTCTGTTTGTCTGTATGTTTGTTCTGAGAGGCGGGATCTCACTGTGTGTGACTGTGCCATTTGGTCAGCACAGGATCTCACCGTGTGTGACTCTTCTGTCAGCGCTCCCTCGGGAGGCTGAAGCACAAGGATTTCAAATCCCAGACCAGTCTGGGCTATACGGGGAGACCCTGCTTGAAAAATAAAAATCTAGTATTCGGGGGATCAAGACAAGAAGATTGCTGAAAGTTTAAGGCCACCCTGGGGTATACAGCAAGACCCTGTCTCAATTAAAAAAAAAAAAAAAAAAGCCAGGCATGGTAGAACACACCTTTAATCCCAACAGAGGCAGGCAGATTTTTGCGAGATGAGGTTGGCCTGGTTCACATAACAAATTTCAGGTCAGCTGGGGCTACAGAGAGACCTTGTCTCAAACAAACAAACAAACAAACAAACAAACAAAGGCCAATGTCTGGGATGTGACTCTGTGGGTAGCGTGGAGTGCTTACCTAGCATAACGCCCTGGGCACCATCTCAGGAAATATAAAACCAGGTGTGGTAGGATATGTATGAAATTCCAGCATTTGGGAACTGAGGCAGGAGGATCTGGAGTTCAGGGTCTTCCTGGGAAACATGGGGAGTTTGAGGCCAGCCTGGACTACAGGAGACCCTGTCTCAAAACAAAGAAAGAAACAAACTCAAAGCTGAGCCTGCCTGCACAGGCCTGTAAGTAATTCTAGCACCAAGGAGGTAGAGGCTGCGGTCTTCAAGGTCGTCCTCAGCTACAAAGTGAGTCTGTGTTTTGGCCATGAGCCAGCAGACACTTCCCTTGAACTGCTGCTGCTCCACGCCCACCTGCCCATTTCATGGACCGCTGCTCCATGCCCATCTTGTGGAAACCATGTGGGGGTCCCCTGGACCAGGCACTCTCAGGTCTTGGTCAGAAGGTCACGTGCCCCTTAGTAAGGGGCATTTCTGAATCCGTGGCCCACTGTTTCCCAGCACTTGTATTGAGGCTTTCAAATCAGGCCACAGGAAGTCATCATGGTTGCCAAACAGGGCCAGGCCTGGGTTTCCTGCCTTGTGCCTAGATACATCCTGTCCTCACCAAAGCTTTAAAAAAAAAAAAAAAAATTTTTTTTCTGTCTTTTTTCCTGTTTCTCTTTTCTTCCTTCATCTTATTTTGATTTTTTTTTTGAAACAGGATTTCCCAGTACCCCCAACTGGCTGGAACTCGCTGTGTAGACCAGGCTGGCCTCAATCTCATAGAGATCCACTTGCTTCAGCCTCCACCGTCATGTGCTAGAATTAAAAGCTTGTAGATTTTTTCTTTACTTTTAATTTTTTAAATTTTATTTTTTTATGTGTGTGAGTGTTTTGTCTGCGTGTATATAAGTATTTCTGTGCATACAGTCCCTGCCAAGATCAGAAGAGGACTTCAGATCCCCTGTGACTGAAGTTACAGACAGTTGTGGGCCACCATGTAAGTGCTAGTAACTGAACCCAGGTCCTCTGCAAGAACAGCCAGTGCTCTTAACTGCTGAGCCATTTCTCCAGCACCCTAGTCTTTATTTTTTTTTTTTAACTTATTTTTATTTTTATCTATATATTGTGCCTGCATGTATATATGTGCATCACATGTGCACCTGGAATCCACAGAGGCCAGAGGAGGGGGAGCCACCTCTTTATTTCTGTAAATATTTACTTTTATAATAAGTCCAGTGTGGAGGTACATAGCCTTTAATCTCAGCACTTGGGAATCAGAGGCAGGAGGCTCTTTATGAATTTGAGCCCAGCCTAGTCTACAAAATAAATTCCAGACAAGCCAGGACTACATAGTAAGACCCTGCCTCAAAAAACAAAACTAGGGCTGGGGAGATAGCTCGGTAGTTAAGAGCACTGGCTGCTCTTGCAGAGGACCAAGGTTCAGTTCCCAACACCCACATGGTAGCCAACAACAACCATCTGTAACTCCAGTTCCAAAGTATCTGATACCTTCTTTTGGCCTCCATGGCCCAATAAGGATGCAATGGAATAAATAAAATATTAAGAAACATAAAAATACTTATTTTTATTAGTTATGGTTATGTGGATTTGTGTGTAACTATGTGCATATACATTCAAGTGCTTTCAGAGGACTTTGGATCCCCTGGAGTTGGCCTTAAAGGTGGTCTGTCAAGGAGAACTGAACTTGGGTCTTCTACAAGAGCAGTATGCAATTTTAACTCCTGAGACATCTCTCTAGCCTCTTTCTTTCTTTCTTTTTTTCTTTCTTTCTTTCTTTCTTTCTTTCTTTCTTTCTTTCTTTCTTTCTTTCTTTCACTGTGTCTGTGTGTGTGTGTGTGTGGCAGGGGAGGTATGCATGCTCATTGCTCACTTGTGAATTTGGGTATGTAAGAGCTATGGTGTGCATGTGGGTCAATGGACAGCCTTACCTTTTACCTTATTTGAGTCAGGGCCCTTGCTTTACCTCCGGGTAACCATGCTGGCTGGCCTGGGCCTTTCCTGGATTCTTCTGTGTCTGCCTTCTATCTCATTGGTGGACTCACTGAGAACACCACTAGCACACTAGTGCATGCTGCCATGCCCAGCTTTATATGGGCACTGTGGATTCAAACTCAGGTCCTTACTATTGTATAGCAAATGCTTTTACCTACTGAGCCCTGTTCATCTAGCTGAGCTGGAACTCCCCTCCCCCACCTTTTTGTTCTTTGTTTTTGCCTTTTTACTTTTTATTTATTTTTATGTGTATGTAAGTGCACCCGTGTTGTGCAGTGCCCAAGAAGGCCAGAAGAAGGTGTCAGATCCTTTGGAACTCGAGTTATAGATGGTATTTGTCACCATGTGGGTGTTGGGAACTGAACCTGGGTCCTCTGTAAGAGCAACCAGTGAGTGCTCTTAACCCCCGAGCTATTTCTCCAGTCCCATTGCCCCCCACATACCTTTTTTTTTTTTCTCTTAAGATAGGATCTCAACATGTAGCCCTATGTGGCCTGGAATTTGCTATGTAGACCAGGCTGGCCTTGATCCTAAAGAGACACACCTGCCTCTGCTTCCTGAGCGTTGAGATTAAGAACTGCACGGCCCGTAGCTGCCTGCCCCTCTGTTCTAGTTTGCTTTCAATCACTATGACAAAATACTCTGTCCAAAACCAATTTGGGGAGGAAATGGTTTATTTGGCTTACATGTCCGGAGTCACGGTTCATCTACTTAGGGAGACCAAGATAGGAACTTGGAGCAGGAACCTGCAGGCAGGAGCTGAAGCACAGATCATGGAGATACACTGCTTACTGGCTTGTTCCTCTGGCCCATGCTCAGCCTGCTTTCTTATATAACACAGAACAAGGTACCCAGAGGTGACGGAGCCCACAGTGGGCTGGGCCCTCCCACATCACTCAGCTATGGAGAAAATACTCCAGAGATATGGCCACAGGTCAGTTCAATGGAGGCGATTCCCCAGCTGAGGTGCCCTCAACCCAGGTGTGTCAAGCTGACAACTAGAGCTATCCAGTACAAGCCCTTTTCAATCAAGATCTCAGGTAAACTACTTTACCTTCAAATTCACTATGTAGTCAAGGATGAACTTGAACTCCTGATCTTCTTGCCTCCACCTTCCAGGTGCTGGGATAACAGACCTGTCTCCTACCAATCGTCTTCCTATGAAATATTCTTTTTCTTTCTTTCTTCTTTCTTTTTCTTTCAGGATGCTGAGCATGTGGATGTGGCAAATTCTCTACCATTGAACTGCACCCTAGCCCAAATTTTTGATTTCCCAACTTGCTCTGGGCTCTGACATGGGATTCCTACACAGACAGATATCACAGAGCAAGAGATAAGCCCATAAAATGAAGACTGGAAGTATTTATGTAATTCAGTGTATTTAGATTAAATATAGAGAGAAAGCCTGGAATAGAGGTGTACATCTGTATTACAGTACTTGGGAGTAGAGGCAAGTAGCATCCTGTTCAAGACCAGCCTTGGGTACATAATGAGTTGGAGTCCAGCCTGGGCTACCAGATATTCTGTCTATAAACAATCAAATGAACACACATATAGGTAAGCCAGGTGTAGAAGTATATTCCTGTTATCCTAGCACTCAGGATGCTCAGGCAGGAGGGTCAAGAGTTTAAGAATAAGAATCTGGAGCATGGCTCAGTGGTCTGGCCAAGGACCTGAGTTGAGTTCCTAGCCCTCACCTAGTGGCTAACAGTTGCTTGCAACTCTAGTTCTGGGGAATGTGATGGCTTCTTCTGGCCTCTGAGGGCTCCTGCCCAAGCGATGCACATAAATCCACACATATACATAAGATATATAAGAATAATAAATAATAAATCTTTAAAAAAAAAGAGTTCAAAGAGTCTCTGGATACAATAACAAGACCATGTCTCAAAAAAAAAAAAAAAAAAGAATGTATATAGCCAGGCGTGGTGGCACACACCTTTAATCCTAGCACTCAGGAAGCAAAGCAGACGGATCTCTGTGAGACTGAAGTCAGCCTGATCTACATTGCAAGTTCCAGGCCAGTCACGGCTACATAGTGAGACCCTGTTTCAAAAAATAAAACAAAAAGGAAAAATAAATAAATGTATAATGTTTCCCAATAGTCCCAGAACTCCTGACGTAGACCAAGCTGGCCTCCATCTTGCAGACCAGTGCCTCTGCCTCCTCAGTGCTGCTGTTAAAGGTGTACGCCACCACATCCAGCTATTTTTTTCTTTTTTTGAAAGAGGGTAAGTTAAGAGGCCAGCCTTAAACTTTATTTTATAGCTCAGAATGACTTCAAACTTAGGTCCGTCCTCCTGCCCCAGCTACCTGAGTGCTGGGGTCACAAGCAGGACAACCTGTAGTTCTGATACATATCTACCCTTTGATCAGATTCATTCTCTCTCCTTTTTTTAAAAAACATTTATTTGTATGTGCATGTGTGTAGTGGTCAGAGGACAACTTGCAGGAGTCAGTGTTCTCCTTTCACAATATGGGTTGCAGGGATTGAACTCAGGTCAGTTCCTTCACCTGCTGAGCCACTTTGATGGCCACAGTATTCATTCTCTAGGGAGGCTTCCTATGCAGTTATGAGATGACATTCCAGGTAGTTGCAGATGGGGGCTTGAGCAGAAGGTGATCCAGCAGGGGGCAGTGTTCTCCAGAGACCAGAGGTCTAAGAGCCCAAAGGGCACGCCAGTTCTGTGATCGGAATTCTTGTAAGGTCCAGAAAGAAATTTTGTTACTTGACAGAGTAAAGAAAGGAAGAAATGAAAAAGGAGAACTGTGGCAGCTCAGATACCAGTCATGACACATCCACATTTAAGGAGACAGAGAGGTGGCCACTTCAAGCCCAGCGCACAGGCCCAAGAAGCTCAGAGATGCCCTGTGCTTCAACTCATGTATATACAGGTGCATGGGATGCTCAGTTTCCATATACCACAAAAGCTTCTCTCCAGGTACCAGTCAAAACCTTTCCAGCTGAGCACCTTCCTCTCCTCCTCCCTGCACACCATGTCTCTGCTCACGTTGGATGTTCTACCTTTTAGAAAATCAGAAATGCTTTCCTTCTTGGTGGGGAAGTCACCATTTTAGAACTCATCTACAACAATCCTGGGGCTATAGCTCGGCTGGTAGAGTGCTTGCTGTGGCTTAGTTGGTTATGTTTGTATAGCATGTACAAAACCCTTGGTTCTAGCCCCAGACCACATAAAAGGGTATGATGGTGCATCCCTGTCATCTCAAAACTTAGGAAGTAGAGACAGGAAAATCAGGAGTTCAAGGTCATCCTTAAGTACATAGAAAGTTCCCTGAACTACATGGGAGCCTATTTCAAAAAATAAAATATCTTGGGGCTGAACAAATGACTAAGTAGTTAAGAGCCCTCGCTGCTCGTACAGAGGACCTGAGTTTGGTTCCCAGCATCAACACAATGGCTCAAAACTGTCTGCAACTCCAGTTCCAAGGAATTCAATGCCCTCTTCTGAATTCCTGGGCACCAGACATACATGTGGTGTAAACATACACACACACACACACACACACACACACACAGGCAAACACTAATAAAATAAAAATACATGAATCTAAACACAATTTATTAACAAAAACAAAATATCTTAGCAGCCACCAGGCGTGGTTGTACAGGCCGTGATCCCAATGCTTAAGAGGCCGAGGAAGGACGATCAGGCAGACTGGGTTAACAGATTGAGACCCTGTTTAAGAAAACCTTGGCTGATGGGGCTGGAGAGATGGTTCAGTGGTTAAGAGCGCTGATTGTTCTTGTAGAGGACCCAGGTTTGATTTCCAATACCCACATGGTGGCTAACAACCGTCCATAACTCCAGCTGCAGGGGATTTGACGTCCTCTGCCCTCTTCTGACCTTCTTGGACGTTGCATCACGTAGGTACACTTATGTACATGCAGACGATACATTCATACACATAAAATGAAAACAATAAAATATTTTTTAAAACTTGACTGAGCTGTGTGTGTCGGCACAGGGGTTACAGGGAGACCATGTCTCAAAAATACAAAAGAAATAAAGAGGAAAAGGAAAAAAGAAAAAGCTTGGCTGAATAGGCACCTGACTGCTCTCTGGACTTATTCCAGATTTTCTAGCCAACGCATGTCAATAAACTTACAGTGTGCTCAGCCTGGCTCAGTGTGTGCTGACTGACTTTCTCAGGGGTAGCACCAGGATTGCTCAGGACAGCCTGCAGGTGTGCTTGTATTTGGTCTCTTTCTCTGGAAACACCAAGTCCTTTCCCTGGGAGAACCAGGACCAACAAACCCACCAAAGAAGGTTGCTTTTTGTTAAGATTCATACTTGGCACTTGGCAAATCCAAATGAATGACAGAGGCAAGGGTGGAAAGTAGCACTTTGCTGCCTTTGCAAAGGACGTTCTATACAACTTACAGACACTGGAGAGCTTTAACCAACCTGTGTGTTGTTCTGTCTCTCTGTCTCTGTCTCTCTGCCTCTGTCTGTCTGTCTGTCTCTCTCTGTCTTCTCTTCCCTTTCTCCATTCCTCCCTTCATTTCTTTCATTTTTGACAGGATCCCTTGTAGCCCAGTCTGTTCTGGAACTCCATATGTAGCTGAGGATAACTCTGAGTTCCTGATCCTCCTGTCTCTTATCTTCTAAGTGCTGATATGGCAGTTGTGGGCCACCACACCCAGTCCTCTGCACCACCCCCACCCCTTTTTTTCAAGACAGTATATCTCTAGCAGCCCCAGTTGGACTGAATCTTATTATGTAGACCAGGCTGGCCTCAATCTTACAGAGCTCTGGCTACCTCTGCCTCCCGAGTGCTGGAACTACAGGCTTGCACTACCACTCTCAGCCAGTCTCCTGCTTTTTATAAAGGTATTTATTTATTTATGTATTTATTTTTATAGGGTCTCCCTACATAGCCCTGGCTAACTTGGAATTTACTATGTAAACCGGGGTGACCTTGATCTCCTAGAGATTCACCTCCCTCATAAGTGCTGGGATTAAAGGCGTGCACCACCCAGAACTATCTTTTTAAAAACAAGACAAAACATTTTAGTTGGGTATGGTGGTACATGCCTTCAATCCCACACTCAGGAGACAGGCAGGCAGATTTCTGAAATATTGAAGCCAGCTTGGTCTACATAGTGAGTTCCCAGTCAGTTGGGGCTACAGGGAGACCCTTTCTCAAATTAAAAAAAAAAAAAAAAAGGATGTGTATGCATGTGTGTCTATATATGCACATGCAGGTGTCCTTGGAGGCTGGATGAGTTGTGGGATTCTCTGGAGTTGGAGTTGTAGGTGGTTGTGAATCACGGAACAGGAACATGGGTGCTGGGGACTGAACTTGCAAGAGCAGCAAGTGCTCCTCACCAGTGAGCCATCTCTGCAGGCCACCTTCCCTTTCTCCCGTCCCCTCCTCTTCTCTGTCTTCCCTTCCCAAACCAGGGCATCCTCACACTCACAGTGATGGCCTTGCCCTACCTTCCTGAGTACTGGAATTATAGGTGGGTGCCCCCACACCTGGCTTTTTGTGTTGTTTCTCACTCCGTAGTTCAGGCTAGCCTCCAAATCAGGATCCTCCTGCCTCAGTGTTCTGTGTGCTAGATGCTAGATGACAGGCGGTACCATCCATTGTGCCTGGCAGCTTTAACCTTTTTACTTGCTATCTTTCTGGTAGCATTGCTCAGCTGTGGCTCCCCAATGCTGGTGGGAGCTGACTCCTAGATGCACAGAGATCACGCAGTAGCCCAGCCCTGCCTCCCGTCCTTGTGTGGAGTAGCCTGGCTAGGTGGTTCCCTCTTCCCTATATGGGTGTGAATGTCACTCAGCCTGTTTGCCCACATGGTTTCCCAGACCCAGGAAAGGAAACGCCTTGATGCAGAGATTCAGTCCTGCTGCCACCATGGAAGGGAAGCCCTGCTTCATTGTCATGTGGCTCTTGCTTTTTTTTTTTTTTAAAGGCAGGATCTTTCTATTAACCTAGGCTGGCTTTGAACTCACTGCAATCCTCTTGCCTCAGCCTCTCTACTGCTGGGATAACAGGCCTGTGCAACTGTGCTTAGTTTGCCAGCTTATTTTGACAAAGGTATTTTGGGTGGCTTGGGCCCTAGGCAGGTTGCCACCTGCCCTTTGCTCTAGGGTTCAGGAGTTTTGGCAGACTTCTACCATATTCTCTTTTCAAAGAAAGTTTACCACAGAGAAAGATAAGGCTTAGAGAATTTTTCTTTTTTTGAAATAGGGTCTCATGTAGCATAGGATGTCCTTGAACTATGTCCTATGCCACCACATGTAATTTATGTGGTGCTGCAAATTGAACCAAATATTTTGTGCATGCACTCTACCAACTGATGTGCAACTGTGCTGCCGAGGGCTCAGAGAATTTTGGGTTATTTATTTATTTAACCAGAATAGGAACAGTTTTTTGTTTGTTTGTTGGCTACAGAGAACTCTTTACGAAGACCAAGCTGGCCTCCATCTCACAAAGATTGGCCTGACTGCCTCTGAGTGCTGGGATTAATCCTTTATGGTGTGCTACACACCACACCTGGCTGAAAAAAAAATTTTTTTTTGACATTTATTTTGTGTACACACAAGTGCCACAGCAGGTCAGAGGACAACTTGTGGTAGTTGGTTTTCCAGTTCTACCATGTGGGATCCACGGGATCAAACTCGGGTGGGTTGTCAGGCTTAGCAGTATGCCTGTAAGAGGGTCGCAGCAAGTTGGATAGTAACTAGAGTACTGCCTTTGCACGATACCTGTCCTCTCACCTCTGTTCACATGCCTGATTTGAGATTTAAATAAGAAGCTTTGATTAAGATGTAACATTACAATGGATGTGGATCAATTACAGTTGCCATACATGTCTCTCAGTTTCCCTTGCATGAAACAAAAGGGTTGGACAACTCACTGCTCTTTGATCCCAATTTGATTCAACAACTATAAAGAAATTATATCAGGTGTGGTGATATACACCTGTAATCTCAGCACTTGGAGACCGAAGCAGGAGTATTGAATGCCAGGTCATCCTGGACTATATAGTGAGTTCCAGACCAACCTGGGCTACATAACAAGACCCTGTCTCAAAAAATCAAACAAAAGGCATTATGTGCAAAGTACCAAGGGTTCACTTAAATAGGCTAATTCCTATTCTTGCAAAGCTTCCCAATTAGTGATTAGAATTAAACTAGTTTAGTGTGCTGGGCACATAAACTTGGCGTAATCCTTTGAAGAGCTTTCGTTTGTTTGAGTGAGGGTCCTGCTGGCCTTGGATGGGAGAAGCTCCGACCTCAGGTTCCCTAGTCCTGGGATTACAGGTGTGCACCATCAGGTTTGGCTTAGGAATCTGATTTCTTACATGGGTGAGGAAAATAACTGGCCTTTTTAGGGGGTGGAAGGCATGGGTTTGTCCCCAGTTCTACTAGCCACAGGCCCAAATGTTTATAGTCCACTCTTCTTGCCTCAAACACTTGCAGAATGTGGTAAGTGCTAGAGCAGAGGTGCCAAGAGTGTGGTCAGGTACATGCTGTCTTCTCATTTACAATGGTTTCCGTCCTTAGCTAGTGACTTAGCCTTGTCACTTGGGCCCAGGAAGAGCTCACTCAGGGAGTCATGACCTCCCCACCCTCCATCCAACTCCTAGCCAGCCACCCATCACAGTACTTCCCTAAACTTATTCATTTTCCTACTAAGAATTTCAGGCCACTTGTGAGAATAAGTCTCCCCTTTCTCATGCAAACAGAGCAGTAAAGGCTTTACAAAGCACAGAGCAGTTTTAATCTATTATCTTGTTTGTTGGCTTCATCCTCTACATTCCTACAGCATTTCTTTGTATCTCTTCAGTGTAACATTTCTTTTGGTATAACAAACCCATTTCCCTTACTGCATTCTTCTTAGATGGTAATACAGGGTGATTCCCCTGGTGACTCAGGTGCTGGGTACTGGCCCTGCCTGGGTACCCAGTAGGGACAATCAAAGTTTGCTATACTACTGGGCATGGTGACCAAATGCCAGCACTGGAGAGGCAGGTGGATTTAGCCTGGTCTACAAAGTGAGTTTCAGGCCCAGCTGCGGCTATGGGGATACCCTATCTCAAAACTGAAAACAAATGAAAAACAAACAAACAAAAAAACAAGATGGAAATAATGTATCTGGAGTGGGGGAGCCTTTCTCTTTACCCCTTTCCACATGCCTTTGATTCAATGAGCATTTCTTTGCCTACTTAGGCAAAGCTGGGTCTCAAGTGCATAAATCAACCAAGAACTTTGGAACAAATTTTGGGTCAGGTATGGTGGTACATGCCTGTCATCCTGGTACTTGAGAGATGACAGTAGGGAGTGTAGGAATACAAGACCAGAAAATAGTCTGAGTTATAGGAGAGCTGCTTCAAAAAAAAAAATAAATAAATAAATAAATAAAAAGGAAGGGGTGTGGGGATGTGGGAGCTTAGGAGGCAGCTCAGGAAATAGGGTGCTTAATTTATTTGCCCATGGGAAGGTCTGGATTTGATCTACAGCACTGAGTAAACTCTGTGGTGGCACACACACTTGCCATCCAGCACTTAGAAGGTATGGAAGCAGGAAGATTAGGAGTTCATCAAAGACTGCATTTCCAGTTTAAGGCCAGTCTGTGCTGAACAAGACTCTGTCTTTTTTTTTTTTTTTAAAAAAAGAGGAAATTGATGGAAGGTAAGTGGAAGTTTTCTTGTCCCTGTCAAGCCCAATGCTATGCTCAGTCTGGGATGACAGATTAGTTTTATCTGAAGGTAGTTGGGAAGCCAGAAGTTTCTTAGAAAATCTAGCAGAGAAATTGGGATGAAGAGACCAAAAGGGTTAAGCAGGGTTGAGGGGAGTTCAAAGTCATCCTCAGCTACACAATAGTAAGTTCGAGGCTAGCCTGGGGTATATGAAACAAAAACCAAGTAAAACAGAGTGGGCTGGATGGCTCAGTGGGTAAAGACTTTTGCTGTCAAGACTGAAGACCTGAATTCATTACTTGGGATTCACATGGTGGAGAGAACTGATTCCTCCTGTGAGTTGGCCTCTGACCATTACATGCATGTTAAGGCATGCACACTAACACTCAATAAATGAATATAACAAACAAATACAACAAAAACAAATTCTGGAGGCAGAGGCAGGTAATTAATTATCTGAGTTAGAGGCCAGCCTGGTCTACATAGTGAGTGAGTTCCATGCTAGCCAGCCAGCTATGTAGGGAGACCTCCTCTTTAAAAAAAAAAAATTGAAACACTGTCTCAAAACAAACACCGCTCCACAAGCTGAAGTACTACAATTTAAGGGACCCAGACTTGTGGGCATCTAGGGGTGCCCCAACCCCACATCTCTCTTCTTGGGAGTGGTATATGATCTACAGAGATAAAGGTGCTTAGTTTTAGATAGGGTCATGCACCCCAATAGTGTTCAGGAGACTCCTTGCTGCGGCGGTCCTTGAATCCCCAGAATTTTGCTCAATGAAGAGGACGGGGACCCCAAAGTATCCTAATCTTGACAATTCTCAGAAAAGCAGGAAGTGCACGCGATGGTGAAGAAGGCCGAGCTCGCCGACCGCGTTCTCAGAACAGGACGGTGACTCGAACCCGGAGATTCTCCTCAGAAGCGTGGCCCCCGGATTCTCCAAAGACGGCGGCGGCCAGGACTCCACGAAGTGCACGAGGGCCACAGCGACCTCGGGGACCAGGCCCCGGCACCAGCCGCCTTAGGTCTCCAAAGAGACGCCTCGTGGCCCCGCCCGGCCCAGCCGCCTCCGGTGCATTGTGGGTGGGGCGCCCCTGCTGAGCACTGCGGGGAACCCCCTGCCCAGCCAGTTGCCGGCCGCCGGGCGGCCCAGGCGAACCGCCCTCAGGGTCCGAGAGAGCCGGCCACGAATTGACGCGTCCTCCAGACCGCACCCCTCACAGGATTCCCGCCCCAAATCCAGATCCCGCCCCCATGGCGATCTTACTGGTCCTGTTGCCCGCTCCACTCGTCTATTGGCTGATTGTCTGTCAGTCATCATGTCCCGCCCCTTCTAGCCCGCCCCAGCCACCGGCGCGATCCCTAGGGCCAGCCGGCCCACACGCTGATTGGTCGCTGTGGGCTGTCTGTCCTGAAGCTGGTCACACCCTCTATGGGGTGCGGATCTTGAGCTCTCGGGACAGATCTCATTGGCTTGCGGCGCCGCCACTCGGAAAGACGTGCCTCAACCCGGAAGTGTGGGAGCCGAAATCTGCCTAGCAACCGGGGAAGCCGGGCTGTGAAGCGGGCAATTTCAGTGTGAGAAGGAGCGGGGAGACCGAGCGGCGGCTCCGAGCGCGCCGCAGCTGCTCCTCCCGCCCGGGGTCACCATCCCGGTGCGCGCACGCGCACCCTCGCCGCCCGAGCGCGCCCCGCGCCGCTCGAGCAGTCGGTCTGTCGGTCGTCCGTCGTCTCGTCGTTGCCGCCGCCGCCGCCGCCTCAGGCTCCACCTGAGGGAGCCTTCGCCTTGGGACGCGAGCAGACCCTACTCCAGTACCCTGCCGGAGGCTCGCCAGGGGCCCTGCTGCCTGCCGCGCGGAGCCGAGCAACTTCGGGTGAGTGCGGGCCCGCGCCGCTGCCGGGGTCCCCGGCTTCCGGTGCCCTGGGCTCCCCTGGCTTCCGCTTCGCCCAGCCGCCGCGTTCTCCTGGTGGACTCTTCGGGGGATCTCATCTCAGAGGGCGCCCCTTGGAGGGAGCCCGCGTCCGTAGGGTCCCCTTCTTCGGGGTTTTCTCGTCTGAGGGCGCCTCTTCTCTGTGGGACCCCGCGCCCGAGGCGCCGGGTCTCTGATGTACCGTGCGTCCGTGCCTGCCCCTTTTCCGCGTCTGAGCTCTCGCCTTTCCTGAGGGACCCCGGGTCTCAAGATCACCCTTCTCACTTGTTCTCCCCGTTTCGGAGGGCGCCCCTTGCGCGTGGGACCCGGGGTCTCGGGGTGACTCTCGGAGGAGCCCACGAGTCTGAGGGCGCTTCTCTGGGGCCCCTCCTGCCTCAGGGTCCTCTTCTCCTGGGGCACTCTCTGCCTCTGAGGACTACCCAACGGGGCAACCCACACCCCCAAGGACTGGGACTCCGAGGGCGCCTCTGAGGGGACCCCGCGTCTGAGGGCCCCGCATCTGGGGGGCCCCACGTTTGAAAGGACCCCGCGTCTGAGGACCCGGCGTCTGAGGGTGCCGTTCTGCAGTGGGCTGCGTGGCTGAGAGTGGTCCTTTGTCGGAGCTTGCTTCTCGGGTACCCCTTCTCTGGAGGACTCTGCGCTCCGACGGCAGCCATTTAGTGGGGGGGCGTGTCTGAGGGTGCCCTCTTTTTCTAGGGGACTGCCGCTGAGGGGAGCACGACCTTCTGATACTCCTCTCAGCCTTTGTGAGGAGCCTGCCTCTTTGAGGGACCATCCTTTCTCGAAAGCCCTCTTCACAGCGAGGGGGTCCCAGAATGGTTTCCCCATTTTTCTGAGTTATCCCTAGTTGTCAGCACCCCCACTTTACTTTAAATTTTTTTTTAGGCTCATTCTTGCTGTGCTGTGTAGCTTAGGCTATTCTTGAACTCATGATTTTCCTGCCTCAGCCTCGCAAGTGCTGGGATTATGGGTGACGTGCCGATACTCCTGGCGTACTCCCTACTCTTTGATTTGTGACTAAACTTTTCTGAAGGGTGCCCCACTACTCTTAAAATATACCCCACTTTTTCCAAAGATTGGTCTTTCTTTTGAGTCCCTTACTAATCCATGAGTGCCACAGTTTTCTGGATGATCCCTGGATTCCCTACATGTTATTTGAGCTATCCTCCTGTGGAGTTCTTTCATCACTTAATCAATCCCCCACTTTTTCTTGCCTCCCTCCTTCCTTGCCTGCTTCCTTGCTATTGGCAAGGTCTCATACTCTACTCCAGGCCGGCCTGGAACTCACTCTGCAGCCCAGGGTGGCCACAAACTCATGGCTGTCCTCCTGCCTCAACCTAGTGAGTGCTGGGATTACAGGTATGAGCTCCCACATCTGGTCTTTACCCTCATTTTTCTAAGTGATCTCTTCTCCTGGTGGGAGACACTATGGATCCTTTCACTCTGAGGGGTCCTGCTGCATTTGTGTGGGGTTCCTTACCCATGTTTCTGAGGAGTCTTGCCTTCTTGATATTTCCCTCCTAAATCTCTGTGGGAGAAACTCTTCATTTAGCCTTGGAGTCATCAACTACAAAGGTTCCCCCCATTTCTCTTTACTGTCAAAAGAAAGACCAAGAATGTGTTCCCCCTTTTAATCTCCTTGGTTGCCAGTCTTGGAGGGTTCTCAGTTTTGGTTGTTGTTTAGACAGGGTTTCTCCCTGTAGCTAAGGCTGTCTTTGCCTTGAATCATCCTTTTTAAGCTTCCTAAGTGCTAGGATTTTCTCAGGATTTTTATCTCAGCTTTTGGAGGCCTGGAGATTTTGTGGCTAGAGAAGAAGTTGGGGGATCTGGATGGGGAAAAAAAAAAAAGCAATTTTCTCTTGTTCTTCTAAGTCCTGATAACTAAGGTAGCTGAGGACTGTTTTGGCTGCTCCATTTTCTTTTTGAGGAAGGGTCTTTCCACGCAGCTCAGTCTGACCTCAAACTTTGGTAATCCTGTCTCAGCCTCCTGGGTGCCCAGATTACATAGGTGCACCCCCGCACCCTGTTCTGGTTATTCCATTTTCTTCACACCCCAGACCTATGTCAGAAGAGTGTGGACACTAAGAGACAAAGCAGAAACATTGCCTTCCTATTATCACACTGTCAACCTTGCAACTGACCCACTTCCTGTCCTATCCCTTAGTCCTCCCTCTGCTGAGCCTAACTAACTTGCCTTCCCTTCCCCCAGAGAAGAGAAGAAGGTGCTCCTTTGCTCTTTCAGGTCTTCCTGATGCTTTGACCCTCTTATTCACCCCTTGATCTGAGCCCCAGGTTGTGGCCTTGGTTTGAAAGGACGAAAAACCAGGAAATGGGTCACCCTAGATCTAGAGAAGGCGGAACGGGGCAAGGGACAGAGGACTTGACTGAATTTCTGTTTTAGATGACTGGCCTGGCCCAAAGGAAGACTTTCCTTTTACAAATCTCCTGTGTTCTTTTAGCGGCCCACCCTGGATTCCAAGTTCACTACAGTAGCTAATTTTATCTGCTTTGCCAAAGCCAGAGCTCTCAGGAGCCGAAGGAGATGAATGCTGGCATTGAGAGATGGTCCACAGGACAGGAGTGAACTCAGTTTGAAACCTGAGTAAGTTGTAACCACTTCGTGTCCATGACATCTCAGGCTGGGAACCTGGGGAGAGCTGGTCTTTAGCAGAGGGCTGCAGCAGGCTGAGACTTTGGTTTAGTGTTTCAACAGGTTGTGTCCCTCTGACTGGGTTGGACCTGCTGTTCACTTTGCAGTTTGACTTAATGCTGTCTCTCCCCTGTTCCTTTCCACCCTGGTCTTGCTTAATTTGAGTCCTTTGTGAAGACTCCTGCCGAGGCTATAATTTGAGTTCTAAATCTGTCAGTGGACCATGTGGACACAAGTTTCAACTCGAGCTATTTTCTTCTGTGGGGAAGCACTTGGAGAGTTTCCTGGGTCTTCGGCTTCTGGGGTAGTCAAGTCCAGGCAGGAGGCTGCTTTGGATCTGTTGCTCTTCCACTGCTTCTTCCTGGTCAGCCATAGGCACTGCTCTGAGTGAAGGTGAGAGATGGTGGAGGAGCTTAGGGCTTAGGATATCCTTGGATGAAGACAGAGATGTACCCGATGGTACTTGAAAGGAAACCCCACTGGTTAGTGTTAAAGAGGGAACTGGTGACCTGAAATGGGAAGAATTGTTTCTTTTATTTGTTACTGTAACAAAATGGCTGAGGCAGTCTACTTTATAAAGAGGTTTATTGAGTCCTGAAATGGCACAAGGTGTCACATGGCAAGAGACAAGAAGTATGCCCTGTGTGTAGTGTATTCCATCATGTGGGCTCTACCCTAATGACTAATTCTAATTATTCTAAAGCCCCTCCTTCTTTTCTCTTTGATATTGGTGATTGAACCAAGGGTCTCATGTACACTAAGCCAGTACTCATTCCATGGAACTATACTGAGCTATATTCCCAGTCTTCTTTAATTCTGGAGAGATGTTTCATTGGTTAAGAGCATATACAGCTCTTCCAGAAGACCTTAGTTCCATTCCCAGCACCCAGCTCTCAACTGGCCTCCTTATGTACTAGTACTCATGTGAATACACACACTTGCACGCACGCATACATACAATTAAAAATAAAATAAATCTAAAAAAGAATTCCGAGAGACTGGAGAGATGGCTCAGCAGTTAAGAGCACTGGCTATTTTTGCAGAGGGCCTGGGCTCAATTCCCAGCACCCACATGGAAGCTAACAGTCATCAGTAACTCCAGTTCCAGGGGATCTGACACTCTTCTGACCTGCCTATGGGCATTGATTGCATGATACAGGTGCACTTATATACATGCAAGCAATATACTTACACATAAAAATAATAAATAAAATATGTTAAAAAAAATTCTGTGACAGGGTTTCTGTAAGTTGCCCAAGCTGGTCTTGAACTCACTCTGTAGCTCAGGAAGACCTTGAACTTCAGCCTTCCTGCCTTAGCTGATATTAATTACAGACCTGTACCACTAGGCCCGTACTTGCACCAAAGGTCCCACTACTTCTAAGCAGTCTAGTTAGATTTCTATCTTTTTTTTTGAGATAGAACCAGGGTTAAGACAGGGTCTTCTGTGCCTAGGCTGGCCTCAAACTTGGTATATAACCAAGGGTGGCTTTGATCCTTCTGCTTCCTGTCGCCCTCGTGCTGGGTAACAGAATTGTGCTACACCTAGCTTTCTAACCTAATAACATTGCACTTGTGATTTCATTTCAACCTGGGAAGCCTGGAGGAGGGGAGAGGACACTCAGATGCCTTCCATACCATAGCACACTCAAAGGGAAAGGCTTTGTCTGCAGGTAATATTAGTGCTTTCAGCCTCAGAGTTACCCTATTTCTATTTGTGGCACCTACCTTTCTGTGTTGTAGAGGGAGAGCGGATTCAGATTGTGCCCTTCCTAATTGTGTGGCCTTATCAAATTATGACCCAGAACTGGCACAGTACTAAATATTTGGGCATGCTGCTGTGTGTATGAAAGTTCCTGCTGCCAGATATGCTAGGCAGGCATGAGAGAATGTATGAACCTAAGACAGTGAACTAGCTGGGGCCAGCCCAGCTCCCTTTGGTGGCTGCTGTTCTGTACAGGTTGTTATGATGCTCAGGAGGTTAGGGCTTGGCCTGGACTCCCAGACCAGAGGGTGCTTGATATTTTGCCAAGGCTAAATATCCCTGGAGAGAAACAAATGTTGCAAGTTTTTCTGCACTCTGATACCAGATGTGAGAAGGATTTACTGTGTGACTGGGCTTATGTTTGCTTTGGCCTTGGCATCTCCTTCTGTCAAATGGGATAATTTGTGAGTTAAGGGCAAGTAGAGAGATGTATTACTCTAATTAGACTAGAGGCAAAATAGAAGATTATAAAGAATTTGGATTATTTTCCAATACGTAGGTGAACTACAAACCTAAAGGATCCTGTCCACATTTTGAGACTGAGTGTGTGATGTGTGGCTACCTGGTGAGTGCTATTTTCCACTTTGGAACATTGAAAGATAAACCAACCTTTCATGGATCAGATTTGGGAACAGAAGACTGGGAAAATGCTGTACAAAGGCATTTGACACCATGTAATAATAGCACTTTGGGAGGACCAATGTGTGACTTAGCACAGGGAGATCAGAGTTTACCTGAGCTCTTGGACCCAGGTCTAGAGAGCTGCTGGAGATATTAACTCAGCTTCTGGGGCTCAAAAGAGTCTGGATTAGGGTGGATCTGGAATGAGGGGACAGGCAGGACATTTGGCCTTTTTGCATTTTGAAACCAGTCTTTCTATATAGCTGTTTCTGTCCTGGTATTCACCATGTAACTCAGGCTAGCCTCCAACTCATGATCCTTTTGCCTCCTGAGCATTGAGAATACAGGCATACTACTTCCATGCCCACATTGGATACTCTTTTATTGTTCTTTTAAGATAATTTTTTTTCTTAGTAAATAGTGGAAGATCTATAATCATGGTGGGTGAATAGTGTGGAGACGGGTGGATAAAACCCAGGGGGAGATAATGGGTGAAATCTGAACTAGGCCACTTGTGAACTGTTCCCAAGTTTGAAAAAAAGTCAGGGTCTTATGTAGCCCAGACTGGCCTCAAACTCCACAACTAGCCTAGGCTGGCCTTTATCACTGATCCTCCTGCCTCCAGTTCTTGAGTGCTGGTATTATAGGAGTGCATACAACACCATGCTTTTAAGTAAAGAATTACCTGTCAATCTTAAACTTCATTGTAAAAGGGTTTTTTTTTTTGTTTTTTGTTTTTTTTTTTTTTGGTGTGTGTATATGTATGTGTGCACATTATTTTTAAAAAATACTTATTTTTAATTTATGTATATAAGTGTATTGCTTGCTGTATTTAAGTGCACCTGCATTGTGTCCGTGAATGTCAGAAGAGGGCATTAGATCCTCTGGAACTGAGGTTATGGGTGGTTGTTAGGCCCCATGTGGGTGCTGGTAATCGAGCCTGAGTCCTCTACAAGAACAACCAGTGCTCTTAACCTCTGAGCTGTCTCTCTAGCCTCTTTTTTTTTTTTTTTCTGAGTCAGAGTCTCTCGTTCTAAAACTTACCACACTGGGGTATGCTTGGTTGGCCAATGACCATTGGGGACCTACCTGTCTCCATCTTCCTGGTTCTGGGATTATAGGGCTCCTCATCATGCCTGGCATTTTTACATGGGTTCCTATGCTTCTTAGGCAAGTACTTTCCTGATTGAGCTATCTTCCCAGCTCTCTCAGTTCTTTTCTTATTCCATTATATGAGAAGGGAATACAGTTGTTTATTATTGTTGCTGTTATTTGTTTTTTATTTTCCAAGACAGGGTCTTACAATAAAGCCCAGGTTGATGTGGCAGTTGTACTGCCTCAGCTACTATGCATGCTAGCTTATTTATTTATTTTGGTTTTTTGAGACAGGATTTCCCTGAAGCCACAACTGGCCTGTATACCTTTGCTATGTAGACCAGTCTGGCCTTGATTTTTATAGAGATCCACCTGCCTTTCCTCCTGTAAAAATGTACACCACCATGCCTGGCTGACTTTATTTATTTATTTAGTTAGTTAGTTAGTTTATTTTTGTTTATTTCCTTAATTCAACAATTTTTTAAGTTTTTGCGTATTTTTTAAAATTTATTTTTATTTTATGTGTATAAATATTATGCCTACATGTGTGAAAGTTGCATCTGTGTCATGCAGTGCCTGAGGAGGCCAGAAGAGGGCCTCATATGCCCTGGGATTGAAGTTATGGTTGGTTGTTAGCCGCCATGGGAGTCCTGGGATTTGAACCTGGGTCCTCTGAAGAATAACCAGTGAGTGCTCTTAACCACTGAGCCATCTCTCTAGCTCCCTTATTTACTTATTTGTGTGTGTGTGTGTGTGTGTGTGTGTGTGTGCATATGTGTCTCTGTTCTTGCCCATGAGCATGTGCCAGAGTATGCATGTAGAGAAGTTCAGAGGACAACTTGAAGAAGCTGGTTTTCTCTTTCCACTGTGTGGGTCCCAGGGTTAGAGCTCAGGTTATCAGGCTTGGCAGCAAGCACCTTTTACCCTCTGAGCCATCTCACCAGGTCTTATTCTTAAAATGTAAAATATGAAAAATAATCTGGGCATGGTAGTACAGGCCTATAATCCCAGCACTTGGGATGTGGAGACAGGAGGATCAGGAGGAGTTCAAGGTTAGCCTCAGTTTCATAGCTAGTCTGAGGCCAGCCTGATCTACATGAGACTCTTATGTGAAGAAACAAAAACAACCCCAAAACTGTGTGTATGTGTGTGTAAAATAAGCAACTTTAAAGGGCTGGCTCATTCCCTTTCGAAATTATGGTTTATCTCTCTAGAGCCACAGACAGTGCTGACTGTTGGAAGGTGGCGCCTCTACCATGTCTGTTTATTTAACTCTTTTTCTCAATTGAAGAATCCTTATAGCAGCAAAAATCCTTGGGTAGTTAGAAACAATATTGATCTTGGTGCATCTACTCAGTGTAATGTAACACTGTTATCCATTGGTGGGCAGCTCTAAAAAGCATGCAGGTCCAAACATTGCTGCTGTCCAACTCTGCTGAGGAAATGTTGATTTATGTAACTGAAATAGCCAGGGAAGTCAGGGTTTCCTTCCTGCTGGAGACAGCACTGGGGCATTTTGATCCCTGTGGGATGCTGAAGATAAGAATAAGCTGGCCTCTTTTGGAATTGGGAAATAACTACTCTATGGAGTGGGTCCATCGAAATGAATGGAGGTGTTATTTTTAATTTTCAGTGTTCTGGCTTGCTTTTCTTTGCTGCTCCACCCCCTCTCTGTACACTGGTGTGTCACTGAGTATGCATTAATTATTGTAAACTGGCCTGGAAAGGGTATGTGAGCATCTAGGTAAGCATTCTAACCAGCTTTGTGGTGCACAACTGTAGCAATTGCATCACTTGAGAGACTGAAGCAGGAGGCTTGGGCCAAATAGTGAGACCTCTTACTCTTCTCCTTCCAGAAAAAAAAAAGAACTCTGCTTATGGCAGGTTTTCCTGTGTGGCCATGAATAAGGTAGTTTTCTTTCTGTATATTATTTTAATAACATTGTTTCTTTTTTGGGGGGGCGGATATAGAGGTCTGAGGATAATTTGTAGGAGTTGATTCTCTACTATCATGTAGGTCTAAGGAATCAACCTCAGGTGTCAAGTGAATAAAGTGGTTTAAAAAACTATTTATTAAGCCAGATGTGGTGGCACATGTCTTTAATTCCAGCACTCAGGAAGCAGAGGCATTCGAATTTCTGTGAGATTGAGGCCAGCCTCGTCTACATAATGAGTTCCAGGGAGACCCTGTCTTTGTCTCTGGCTCTGACACACACACACACACACACACACAATTATTATTGTGGTGCTGGGGATAAAATCTTGGCCTTGTGAAGGTTTTAAAATCTTTTTCTTACATTTATTTATTTAGTGTATGTGGATGTGTGTTTATGTGTGTGGTGCATGTATGTTATGGCGGTCATGTGGATGTCAGAGAACAACTTGGTTCTCTCCACCATGTGGGTTCGGGTGGTTGAACTCAGGTCATCAGACTTTTCAGTGAGTGTCTTTACCCACTGAGCCATCTCACTGGTCTTCCCTACCCCCCTTTTTTTTTCTATGAATGTAGTGACTGAGGATGTAGCTTAGTTGATAGAATTCTTCACATAGCATGCAAAAAGCCCTGGGTCAAATACTTAGTACCATATAAACTCAGAAGGGGTACAAGCAGGAGTTCAGGGTCATCCTTGGCTAGATAGGAACTTTGAGGCCAGCCCAGAATACATGAGACCCTGTCTCAAATAAACAATATGTAACAACATGAATTTAAAAATTGGAAGTGTGAAGGCTTCTGGTTGATGTAATTTCCTATGCTAGTTAAAAGCTCAGTATGTGTTGAGTGCCAAGCATCAGTGAGCAGAATGTGGCACTCCTCATGGAGCGCCCAGCCCAGCTACACAAAAGGAGACTGCAAATCCTCAGCCATATCCCTCTGTGCCACAGCCTGTCTCATGTGCTGTTTCTGGGAGGTTTTGGAGTGAACCGCCCCTCTAATTTCCTCACCCATCTTCAGTTTCCTCTAAATGGAGGCCAGTAGGCGGTTTGGCATTTATTTTCCTGGCTGATTGTCAGCTGTTGGTAGTAGTTGACCCATGGCAACTGGCTGTAAACTTGGAGAACAGGAGAGTCTGGGATGGTCACTGAGGAGAGGATGTTCAGCTGTCTGGAAGCCAGTGTGGTGTGTTTTTGGAGTCCTGTGGCATTTCTTCATGATAGAGCATATTACACAGAGTTTTAAGAGCTCTTAAAACCCTTCCCTCATTGGATCTTTTTTTTTGGACACATGGAAGGTGCTGAGGATGGAGCCTGGGGACATGCTCATGCTAGGCAAGCCACTCAGATATAGCACCAATCTTCTACCTGCCTCCCTCTTTGATTAGTTTTTTTTTGAGACAGAGTCTTGCTGTGTTATTCAGGCTGGCCCAGAACTCCATCTTCTGTCTCCATCTCCTTTTTTTTTAGGTTTATTTTTATTTTAAATTGTTTGTCTCTGTGTGGGTATGTACATGTGAGTACAGTACAGGTGCCTTCAGAGGCCAGTGATGACAGTTTCTCCCCTGAAGCTGAGTTCCAGATGGTTGTAAGCCACCTGATGTGGGTGCTGGGAATTGAACTCTGGCCCTCTGCAATAATAGGAAGCACTCTTAACCAGTGAGTCATCTCTCTAGCCCATCCACCTCCTTGTTTTTGCTATAGGGATATAGGATCTCTCAATGTTGTGCAGGTTGGCCAGGGTCTTGCTATGTAGCCCAGGCTGGCTATAGGCTTGAGCCACTGTGCTTGCATTGCCTGAGATTCATATTCATTTATTAATATTCTCTCTCTCTCTCTCTCTCTCTCTCTCTCTCTCTCTTTCTCTCTCTCTCGGTATTGCTATATAGTCCCTGGCCTAGGCCTAGTACTTTCTGTGTAGCTTAGGCCAGTCTCACAATCCTTTGTGTCACCACCTGGAGGTCTGGGAATACAGAGTGCACCACCATGTCTAGTTGCCCAGTTTGAAAATAAATCTTCTATATCAGGCTGTCCTCAACTCACTAAGTAGTCCAGGATGACCATGAATTTCTGATTGTCCTGCCTCCTTCACTCCCTTAGTGCTTAGAAGACAGGTGTGCACTACCATACCTGGAACCCAAGGCTTTGTGCATGCTAGGTGAGCATATTACCAACTGAGCCTGGTCCCCTTGGCTGTTGTTGATTTGTGTGTGTATATGTGTTTGTGTGTGTGTTTCGGTGGCTGGCCGGTTTATTGTATTTGGACATTTCTCAGTGTATGGGATTCCCTTGCTGTAGTGTTCCCTCTTACACCCAGCTTGAGGCTGGAAGTCTCAGGATTGATGTTAATCTACTCAGGCCAATGATTTGACAGGTGTTTTTCTTTCTTCAATCTTGGTGTGTGTGAGAGTGTGAGGGCTAGAGCCAGAGAACAGGGTGTTGGGTTCTCATTTAGGGAACTTAGGGTAGAGAGAGGGCCATAAAGGGGAGTTTCTGCTAGTCTCCACCCCCTCCTCTTAAATACTGGCTCTGGAGGTGGAAAGGCAGGCCTAGGCCGGAAGTGGGTGTGGACAAGTGGTGGGACTTTGTGACTGAGAATAACTAGGCCCCACCTCTGGACTCATGCCATCCTTGGGAAGTGGATGCTGGCACTTTTCTTTCTCTCTCTCTCTCTCTCTCTCTCTCTCTCTCTCTCTCTCTCTCTCTCTCCTTTCTCCATCCTCCATCCCTTCCTCTCCCTACCCCCTTCTCCCTTCCTCCCTCTTTCTCCCCCTTTTTCCCCCCTTCCCTCCTTCCTTCCCTCTCTCTAAAACTCTCCAGGATGAGTTCTTGTGCCCCAATTTGAGTATAGAAAACCAGTTTATGTTCTCCTTTTTTTCCCCATGATAAGCCACTTTGTAAGAGAGCTGTGAGCCACTTGGGGGGCTGCACAGGCTTGGGGGCCTTGGGGGTTCAACTGAGGAATCTGCAAACCCGAGATCCATGCATCAGGATGGCCAACTGGAGAGTGTCCTACTGTTGTTACCCAGTGGCCATCAGGAACACTGAACTGGGCTGAGGGGGAAGGGTGCAGAGAACTGAGCAGCAGGCCAGGCTGTGGTTCTCTCTACTTTTACTTGGTCCCAGGTATCAAACTCAGATCATCAGACTTGCACAGTTAGTGCTTTACCTGCTGAGCCACTTTGTGGACCTATTGTATCTCTACTGTACTAATGGACCATCAGACTCCTTGTGTGTAGCATAAACCTCACAGACCCCCAGACTTGGGCTTGAATGTGGATTATACTACTTGCCTCCCCATGACCTCAGGAATGGGGCCTAATTACAGGTGTCCTCATCTGTGTTATAGGCATGTTGAATACAGGGAAGGTGGCCAGGTTGTCTCATGTGCCCCATCAAGATAGCTGTTACAGAGTTGTTTCACAGCTGACCATCCCTCTTGAGGGCGCCTGGGGAGAGAGCATGGACACAACAGGACTTGGAGGTGGAAAACAGCCAGGCATGGCCCCTTACCTGATCTCACCTGAAAGAAAGAGATGGAAGGGAGCACTCTGGGCAAAAAACAAAAAACAAAAAACGACACAGTTATTTTCCAAGGCAGAAAGTCTGAAATGTGATGCAGTGGGATCCAAGGTTGAGCTCAAATGAAGCCAAGTGTGGTGGCATGTGCCTGCAGTCTCAGTACCTAGGAGGCAGGAGACTTGGCATTAATTCTAGGCCAGCTGGTGCTACATAGTGAGACCCCTGTCTCAAAACAAAAAACAAAAAAACAACTAACAGGTTTTAAACTTTGTTTGTGTTTTCAAACTTTCAGTTTTGTATTTAAATTTAACCTGTCAGTGTCTCTATTGGTAGTAGTCTTTTTTTCTTTCTTTTTATTTTTTGGCAAGGCCTGACTGTGGTCCAGGTTGGCCTCAAACTTGTAATTATTCTGCCTCTGCTTCAACCTCCTTAGTGCTGGTATTACACTTGGACTACCTGTAGCCTAAAGTCCTCTTCCTCAGTACTGAGAATCAAATCCAGGGCTAAACAAACACTCTGCCACTGAGCTGCACCCTAGTTAGCCCTCTCTACTTTTTTGAGACATAGTTTCACCAAATTCATCTTGAACTCACTCTGTAGGCCAGGCAGTTCTTGAACTTGCAGTCCTCCTGTCTCAGGTTCCTGGGTAGCTGAGATTCCAGGCCCCTCTCACCAGGCATGGTTTGAGATAAAAGTCTTACTCTTTCCACACGGGAAAGAGATTCAGTGTAGGTGTGGTTATGCTTTTCAAGGGGGCCTGGCTGTTCGTTTTCAGGCTGTGAAGGAGAAAATGAATTGGAAAGACCCTCTACTTCTATGGGGATTTTGCTTTCCATCCTAGGAGAAAAACTGGGGAGGGGTGCTTTTCCTCCTTTCAGAGGAAGGAGATCTGCTGCTGAACTGCTGGGGAGTAGGGCATGAACTGGATTGGGAAGGTTTGCAAACGTGCTCCTGTTCATGGTTGAGCCCAGGGTATTTACGAACTAGCCAGGGTCCCCGAACAGGTTTGAGTTGACTGGAAGCTAGGTTCCCTCCCCTCCCCTCCTCTCTCCTCCTTTCCTTTTTCCTTTTTCCTTTTAGTTTTCTTATTTTCTTTCAATTTATAGAAAACAGTTCTCTTACAAACTTTTGGAAGACTTAACGTTGATAGTAGGTGAGATTTTATAAATCACATGTAGATACAAAAGGAATATTCCTTGCCAACTAGTGACACATGCAGATGAGGACAGCAGAAGATGCACTTCCGGGTCACAGCAAGACTTCAGACCAGTTTGTGCTTAACCCTTTATGGTAGTGATTGTGCTGGGAACTGTGCGGAGTGGGGACACCATCAGCGCCTCCCGGAGACTCATAGGCGTGCTCTGGAGGTGACTCGATGAATTGCAAGTGGAGCCAGCACTTCAGGCTGCCAGAGTGGAGACTTGCGGAGCCACATATCCAGAGGGCTGCCTGAGTCACAAAGGGTTTTCTTTTTTCTTACATTAAAAACCACTTATATTATTACTGTGTGTTAGGGTATAGAGATCATAGGACAACTCTGTGCAGTTGATTTTCTCCTTTTATCTTTACATGGGTTCTGGGGCTTAAACTCAGGTCATCAGGCTTGTACAACAAGTATCTTTACTCACTGAACCAGTGTTCCTAGCGTTCTTTTCATAAAAATAAGGAAAAGAAAAACAAACTTAAAAGCTTAGTATACTGTTTTCTTTTGCTTTGCCCAGAATCAAACCTACTTCTCACAGAGAGCCTCATCCTAGCCCTAGTGGGCTTTTTTTTTTTTTTTTTTTTTTTTTTTTGGTGAGAAAGGTCTCACTGTATGTAGCCTAGGCTGGAGATGGCTCAGTGGGTAAAGACTTGCCATACAAGTGTGAGGATGTGAATTTGACTCCATAGAACCCATGTAAAGCTGGGTACAATAGCGCAGGTGTATAGTCCCAGTGGTCCTGGTAAGATGGCAGGCTGAGACAGGAGTGAAACCCCAGAATTATCACCCTTTCTACCATTAGGACTAGAGAGATAACTCAGGTTAAAGGCACTGCCTCTTGCAGAGGACCTGGATTTGGCTCCTAGCATGTACATTGGGCAGTTCACAAAGGCTTGTAACTCCAGGTCCAGGGGATCCAATCAGTACCTTCTTCTGGCCTCTGCAAGTACCTGCATGCATATGGTGCACTTACATACATGGAGGCAAAACATTCATACAAAATAAAAATAAATCTTTAAAAAAACAAAACAAAAAGTTTTGGGTTGTAGACGTGAAGTAGTGCTGGGGCTAGATCCTAGGACCTTGTGCTTTACACTGAACTCCATCTCCACTCCTCTTCAGCCTCTTGAACAGTTGAGTGTATAGTCATGTGCCATCGTATCAGCTTCCAGTCCTATTCTTATTGTCTTAGTTCTGGGGATAGAACCCAGCATTATCCGTGCTGATTAGGAGTTCTGTTCCACTATTGAGCAATACCACCAGTCTGACCCCTAGAATTTAAAAGTAATTTATTTTTACATTTATTTGTGTGTATAAAATGGGAGGAGCATACTTGTGTGTGCTGGGGGTTCAGAGGACGACTTTCAGGACTCAACCTTCCATTATGTGGGTCCCAGAGATTGATTGAACACAGGTCTTCAGGCTTGACAGCCAGTGCATTTACCCACTGAGGCATCTCAGTAGCCTGAAGCTGTCCTTTGGTATAGCTGCTCCAGCCTTCCTTTCTGCTGTTCTGGGTGTCTGGGATGCTCTCCCAACTATCTGTTAGGAGTTTCCTCATGTCACATCCTTGAGAGGGGATTAGCGCTTCCTCTGTTATTCCTAAACCTCCCTGCTTTCTATCCTTACTTCCTCCTCCTTTTCCTCTTCCTATTTTCTTCTGCCCCTGCACACCCATCTTCTGGGGGTAGAACCTATGGCCTCACACATGATAGGCAGGCCCTCTACCACTGAGCTCTAACTCTTTTTTATTTTGAGACAGGTTTCTCTAAGTTATCCAGGCTGGCCTTGAACTTACTTTGTAGCCCAGGCTGCCTGAACCTCCCTTATAGCAGGATGATGGCATACCTGTACCCCAGGCTAGGCTAGGCTGGTTGACTCCTTGGTTTTACTTTTGTGTTACTAGGGACAGAGCCCAGGGACTTGAGCTTGCTAGGTACAGGCTCACCACTGAGCTGCAACTGAGCCCACCGCCCCACTTCTCCCGCTCCCTCTCTCCTTTCAGTTTTTTTGAGATTGAATCTCATGTAGCCTAGGCTGGCCACAAACTTCTGATCCTCCTGTGTCTATTTCCTGGGTATCAGATTGTAGGTGTGTACCTTGCTGGCCTCAGTGTTTCTTAGGATGCATTTTGTACACTGGGTTTCATTCTGTGTTTCTGTGCTACCAACTTACAGCTTCTGAAGTGTGCACCTACTGGCCTCCCAGCTGTCCAAGTGATGGGTGCTCTCCTAGTTCTTGTCTACTAGTGAGATATGCATCTGAAATTTTGTTCATCAGAAACTTGAAAGAACCTTTCCTATAGAAAAGTACAATGCCTGAGCATTGAGTAGGGAATGTTGCCATTGTTCAGCTGCTTACTCACTGTGGGGCCTTGGGCCAGCCTCAGCTTCTGCTATAAAAGGAAACATGAACATGGAATTTGGCCCCAGTTTTTTTTTCTTCTTCTTCTTCAGTACCGTCTTTGTGTAGGAATAGGCTCAGATGTTAGTTTATTTAACAGTGCATTTGAAAGATAATTAGACTATTTTTATAGTGGTTAGGGTGTAAGGAGGCCTGGCTATTGTTAGCAAGGATTCTCTGTCTCTCTTTCCCTTTTTCCTTCCCTATGACTTCCTCCATGCTGGGCAAGGGCTCCACTCAAGATCTATAGCCCCTACCCTAGAAGTGTTCTAAAAGTGTTGCACTAAGTGCTTGTTAGTGCAGAGGGAAATCCTAGGGAACCCAGGATGTGAGTGTGTCTACACCTTGGAGAGTGCACAGGGGATTGCCTCATGTCTCATAAAAGTCAGCCCAACTGTCTGCTGTCAGACCATGTCAGGGCATTGAGGCCTGAAAAAAGGCCTGCACCCACTGTCACTGTCACAGAAAGAAATGCCTGTAGCATTTTACCTTTTCCCTCCACCCCTACTTTCTCAGCAGAAGAAGTTGGCACTGCCCTCTGGAACAGCCACCTTGTCACCAGTACACACACACAGGGGTATATTATTAAAGTATGTCACTGCTGATACCTCTGTCTTTAAAGCAGGGCAAATTGTTACCTTAGTGACTCACACAGGGTTTGCCAGCTCAGACTCTGGAATCTTTACCTTTTTCTGGAGTCTCAGGTTTCCCACTTGACCACACTTGGTTCTGTTTGTGGTTAATTAAGTTGGCATTAATCAAGAGCCAGGTGAGGTGCCATGAAGTAACATTTTGCTCACATTAAACACCATCTGATTAATCACTGCACCAGCAGCTCTTCAGATGCACAGCCCTGTGTTGAGAAAAAGCTTTTGATGCTCCTCCAGTTCATCCTTCCTTCAGCCCATCCTTTCACCTATCCGGAATGCCTGAAGCCCTACTGGTGTTGCATTTGTGTTTGAGCTTGAACATTGAAATGTCTTTGTAGCAAAGCAATGAATAAGCTGAGTGGGGAGGACTTTCTGTGATCACTGATTGATATTTTGTATAGTTTTGAGAAATGTTCTAGTTCTGGCCCAGGGAAAGTGGTGCAATATGTTGCTTTAAACTTGTAAGGATTGGGTAGGTGGGTGTGGGGTCAATGACAAAGTTGCCAGTTTTGTGTGGAACTCTACAGAGAATTCAGAAAGGCATTAGCTCTCTCAAGGCATTGGAGTGGGATAAGGATTTTTCTATTTATTTATTTATTTATTTATTTTTTTTTTTTTGAGAAAGGATCTCCTTGTAGCCCCAACTGGCCTGGAAGGGATAAGGTGTAAAGTTTGTTTCACCTGGTTTATTTTTTTAAATTTTGGGTGTAGACCCAATAGAGGCTGGGTAGCACATTTTTCCCCCCAAATGAAACACAGCACAAGCCATGGGAATACATTGTAATTGTTTCGTTTATGTGTGCGATTATAAAAGCCAGGTCAACAGCTTTTAGTAATCCAGGTGTCTTGTCTCCTTAAGAGTTGTTTTAAGGCTAGAACAGGAACATGGGAGGAGCCTGTTTTGGTGATGCTGATATTGAGAGCTTCTTGTGACACTAAGTTTTCTCCATTATTGTTGTAATATTTATTTTTGCATGTGTTTGTGGGACCATGTGAAGTCAGACGATAACTTGCAGAAGTGGGTTCCCCTTCCACCATGTAGGTCCTGGGGATCAAACTGGCCTTCAGACTGGGTTGCAAGCCCCCTTAATCACTGAGCCATCGCATGGGCCCAACATTAGATTTCCTATGAACTTTGTTCGTTCCTTGATGACACTGGAAATTAGCTCCAGGTGCTTCATAATCTACCCAAAGCACATCTCATTTCAGATTAGACTGTCTCCTTAGTGCCACTCACTAATGAGGAATGGGTCCAGGTTCGCTTTCTAGGGGGTTTCGTCTTATACTGAGGCATAGGCTAGATTGTGGGTGACTGGAGAGGGCCAGCCGTCACCTGTGTCTGGAGGTGTGTGCGTTTGGTGGTAGGGTGTTTCTCGGTAGAACTGTCCGGCGCCAGGGAGGGGACTGATCGGCCCATTGTCCCCTCCCAGGAGGCGAGCGCCGAAGTTGTCAAGAGGGAACCTCCGCCTGACGCCCGGGCGGGTGGTTGAGTTGCTGGAGGTGGCCGCCTGGGCTGGGGCGAGGTCAGCATGAATCAGCCGTGGGTGCGGCCCCGGCTCTTCAATATGAGCTGGCCGGGGCCTTGGGGACGCGCTTGAGCCGGCGTGGGAAACCCGACCGCCGTTCGCGGGGTTGCTAGCGAGCACAGCTGGGAGGGCGGTGCTTCCGGGGCGACACGGCGGTCCCGCCCCCTCAAGCCCCACCCGACAATAGCCCCGCCCCAAGCCCCGCCCTCCAAGTCCCCTCCCTTCCTCGGGCCCCGCCCAGCTGGGCGCGGGCGGGCGGCGTCGCCTTTAAGAGCTCCCCGGTGTTTTGGGGGCCGCGGGCCGGGCGCGCTGACCTGGTGCGCATGTCCCGGGCGGTGACGCCGGCGCCGGGCTCCATGTGTGCGGCCGAGGGGCGCATTATCTGGCCGGCGGCGCGGGCGGGCGGGCAGAGCGGCGGACTGAGCGCCGCGGGCCCGGGCGGCCCCAGAGGCGCAGCGAGCACGCGCGACCGCCGTCCCCGGCTCCCCGCCCGGCGGACGCGCGCGCTGCCCCCGGGCCCGGCCGGCGCGCGGCCCGGTAAGTTCCCAGCAAACTTGGCCGGGCGGGGCGGGGCGGGGCGGGGGCGCGGTAAAGTGGGAGCGCGCGGCCGCACTCGGAGCATGCCGGGGCTTGCTCTGCCTGCGCGGGCGGAAAGTTCCCTGGCGCCCGCGCACGTGGGGCTGGGGGCCGGGGTCCCGGGAAGTGGCCGCGTCGCCCCGCGGCCTCCGGAGATTCCCGCACCTGGAAGGCTTCGTCGGGGCCAGCGGGCTCTCGGCACGTGGGCGCGAGGGTCAGTTGGGGGATCCGCGGGGGGCGGGGGTCCCGAGCGACCTGCGCTTCTGAACCCCGCGGCGGCGGCAGCGGCGGCGGCGGCGGCGGCGGATCCTATGTCAGAATAAGAGTCCCTGTACGCCCACGCCTGCAGGGCCAGCTCCCCCCCACGCCCCCGCCCTGTTCGGGCTCGCGCCCTTCCTGCTTGACCCCCAGGAGTCGCGGGATCCTCCCCCGCCTCTGGGCTTCTGCCTTCCTCAAGGCCCTCCACTTTAAATTTGCCTCCGGGTTTAGATGGTGGCTCTATTGATTTCTTTTTTTCTCACCTGGAACGGGTTGGCATCAGTGACTAGACAGCAGCAGCTGGCCTTTTAAAGGGATTAATGCCAAGAATCGGAATTGATCACTTCAACAAGGAGAGGCTTCTGGGCAAGGTCTCTGCCTCAGCCGGACACTGACACGGGTCTGTGTTCCCTGGGACCCAGAAATGAATGAGAATCCCTCACCTTGGACCTGTATGGCAGTCCTGGGGTGCCTGTTTCCTCCCTACCCTGGCAGTTTTGCAGAGACTCTTCTATGTACCTCACCCAGTGTTTCTCTGAGTGTAGTTCATCCTTATCTTGAGGCTTTGAATTCTTTAGAACAAAGTCCGGTTGAGTCACCTGAGCTTTGAGTTTTCCCTCTTCATCCATTTACTTCTGTGTTTTCTAAGTACACAGCGCTCCCTGCATCCCTGCTTCTGTATGTCCATTCACAAAGTGGCATCTGGTTGTGCACAGAGCACCGTGTACAGAGCCCCAGGCTTGGACTTATCCCATCCTGCTGGATGTGTTGACTGCCCCTTCAGTGGTTACTAGTTTTCTTTAAAGCAACATTACACTTGAAGCACTTCTGGTGGCAATGTGTGAATACTGTCGGTAGCTTGTTAGACCTGACTTCTGCTGTGGGGCAGGTTTCATAGCACAGCCCAGGCTCCAGATCTGAGAGCCTACTGAGTGTGTGTGTGCCAGCTTCCCTGTGCAGAAATAGTGGGTGTTCAAAATGATCCCTCTAGTGTGGGATGTGTGGTCCCTACTTTACAATTAAGGAGTTGGGGCTTCTACAGGTACCCCTGCTTCCTGGGGAAGAGGTGGATTTGCCTTTCCCTTAGGCTGGGGAGGTGGTGGGGGGAGGAATGCTGTTTGCAGCCTGCCTGTGAGAAGTCCCCCAGCTCCCAAACATGAGACAAGCTCCTTGTACTTTATGGGGGTGGGGGTAGTCTGGTGACAGGGACAACATGCCAGCCCTACTGTGTCCTGGAGAGCAGAATCCAGCTGACCTTTGAGCGGCAGAACCCTAGGCTGATTTCACAGACTTAGACTTCTCTGGAGGAAGGAGTTCTGTGCTGGAATTGAGCAGTTTCCTAGACTTTCTTCACTTACTACCCACCTCTCTTATCTGCTCCCTAAAACTCTGAAGCTCCTTTTTCTTTTTCTTTTTTGGTCATTTTGAGACAGGGTCTCCCTGTAGCCACACCTGGTGGCCTGGAACTTGTCATGTAGATTGAGATTACAGAGAGCCACCTGCCTCTGTATCCCAAGTGCTGGGATTAAAGGTATGTGCCACCATGCCTGCCTGAAGCTCTTTTTTAAACAACAACAAAACAACAAAAAACATTTATCGTGTGTGTGGGTGCACATTTGTGTGTACTCAACTTGCTGGAGTCGCTTTTCTCCTTCCACTATGTGGGTTCCAGGAAAGGAACTTTGGTTTTCAGGTTTGAGCCAGAGCCTTTCCCAGCTGAGCCATATTGTTGTCTGTCTGTCTGTCTTTGAATTCCAGGGTTGCCTTTCATCTTGGAAGCAGTGTAGTGTGGAGAGCTAGAGGGTTTGTGTATTACCACTGTGTATTATTATTTCACTTTCGTCACATCATTTTTTTTTAAAACTGCCATCTCTATTAATGCAGTATCATTTGACAGATTCTGTAATCTTATACAGAATGATAATGATGGAAAAAATTCACTGTGAAGAAGACAGATCCTGGTAAGTTTTGCGCCAGTCTCTGGATTAGGGTTCTCCCCTCTAAAAATTTTTTTTTTCCTATCTGTTTTGTGTATCTATATGTGTCTTAGTGAAGCGGTAAGGAGTTTGCTTTGTTTTGTTTTGTTTAAACCACAAGATCTCACTATTTAACACTGGCTGGCTTGGCCTGGAAATGGTTGTATAGACTAGACTGATCTTGAACTCAAAGGTCTACCTGCCCTTGGCCCCAGTGCACTGGAATTAAAGGCGTGCACCATTTCGCCTGGCAAGGTTTTGTTTCTTTTTGAGTCAGTCTCACCCTGTAGCCAAGGCTGTCCCAGAACTCTATAGCACTAGCTGGCCTTGAACTTGCAGTCCTCAATCACCCTTTCTTTGAGTAATGAAAGACTTTGATACTCAGCTCTCCAGATGCTCAGCTCTCCTGTAGCTCATCTTACTTGTTCTGCGTCATTTATTCTGTGAATTTCTGGCATTGCAAGTAGTGATTTGTGGATTGATTTATTCAGTTTCTATTGGCATGTATACAGTGCCTCTGGATCTGTGCTAGAGATCTTTACTAAGTGGAGATACAGTGAGATGAGTAGGCCAAGACTGGTCATCATCTTATAAATGGGGAAACTTAGAGGGTCCAAAAGGAGAACTGTCATTTTTGTGGGCTCAAGGAAGCCTTTCTCCTATTGGGATCAGAGGATGAGTTAGGGGTTAAATAGGCAAAGAGAAAAAAGGAAACTTCCTGAAAGGAGAGTCTCAAACTGAAGGCAGACTGAAATTGCAGAGTGTCTCCAGAGTCTGTGGACAGGTCTGGGAGAAGTCAGGCTAACTGCTGGGGTTTCCCTTGGGAGCTGTGGGGACTTCATCTAAGGGGCCCATGCTGGGGGTGAGGGCAGGATCTCTCTGGGTCTGAATAGACAACAGTAAAGGTCGTTGGTGGAAAAGCAGCAAAGCCACTCTGCATTGTTAGCCTTGTCTGGGATGTGTGTATGTCAGTTTCCAACAGAGACAGAGCTTAACTGCCCTTCTAGCGAGTTCAGTTCTGACAGGCAGACAGGCCCAGCACAAACAGCTAAAAGCCTGGGAGCTGAGAAGTCTCCTGCCTGCACTCCTGTGTTTCTGTTCATCACAGAGGGGAGCAACAGGGCTGTTTCTCTACCTCCATGAGCGAGATAATTTGCTTGGTACAGAAAGCTGGAAAGATTATGAAACAGGCTGGTAGGTGCAGTCCGAAGGAGCATACTGGGGTTTCCTCCTAGAACCAGAAGAACTGGTTGTCAGTTATGGTTTGAGGCTGTGTGTGGTCACTCGTTAGCATGGATGCTCAAGAGTTCCTGAGCTTCAGAGAATGACAGCCTACCCTCACATGGCACACCCTTTCAGGTAACAGGACTGACTCCATATACCACCTGTGCAAAGTATCCTCTTTGAATTGAATTAGGAAGACCCCAGGTTCCATTGAAGTGATCTCAGTGGGGTAGAAGTTCCCAGCCTGGGGTTTTAAGGAAGGAAGAGTGCCTGTCCTGCACCAGCATGATCCAGGACTTTTCAGTCAGGAGAATGTCAGGATCCTCTGCCCCTCCCCCAGCCCTGCGCTTCCCAGGCTGTATTTGTGACCTCTTTTTGTCTGATGAAAATGTAGGTTAGTCTTTCAGAAGACAAAGGAATTTAGTTTAATAGAATATCTGCAGGTAGATTTAGGAAGTGACTGGGAGCTCTCCAGAACCCTGATTGGAATCTCAAGTGCACCAGTTGGGACCTCTAATAGCTCCTTTTCTCTAGCAGCCCTTTTCCTTCCATTCACCTTGTCTGTTTGCCCCTGCAGAAGCACCTCTTGTGTCACAGGTGAGCTGTTGGAATTTTGTCCCATTCTGATTCCGGTTCTAGGGTTACTCATGTGAAAGGACTGGTGACACATTTGTTGCAGAAGTCCAGAGCAGGCTTGGGAGGGCAGCAGGTGGGAAGGGAGGCCCTGACATTTGTGGTAGGAGTTGTAGGGGAAGTTTGAGGCTGTTGTCCTCAGAGATAGCCAGGCAGAACTGGCTGGGGAGAAGGTAAAGACCCCTTATTTGAAGGATTTGTTAGGGACTCATCCAGACATTCTTTGTAGCTCTTGAGTGCCCTGAACCCAGTTGGCTGATGGATCTTTCTGTTCCTGCAGCCTGCGTGAGGTGGTGCCTTTGAGCACTTTTGACTGCTGAAGCATCAGGTCCTAGATGGCCTGGCTTGGCCTGTTCTACCTGGGTGTGAGCCCTTCCTGCCACTAATTAGTGACTGGCACCTGCTGAACCCTTTGGTCTCCATTTTTGGAAAAGAAGTGGTGCTTGGAGGGGCTCTGCTAGGAGTGAGTGAGATAAGGAATGCTCACAATCTCCAGTGCCTGGGGTGTGGATCTGGGCTTCAGCATGGTGGAGTTAAGGAGTGCTGTGAGTACCAGAAAGTGACACCATAGTGTGCTCCTGTGTAGAGCACTGACTGCTGTGTCTGGTGGAGCCTTGTCTCAGCTTTGTGCCACAGCCGAGCCACATGTTCTAGACTCTAGAAGGCAAAATCTCATACCAAGAGGCCCTTGGGAGTATTGTTAAAGCTATTTTCAGACAGGACAGGGACCCTCCCTTTCCTCTGCTAGTCCCAGGCCTGGCCTCCTTGGCAACAGATTGGCTTTAAACCCCTCACCCCCTATTCCCCAAGGAAAGTACTGAGCTCATTGTCCTAACCTCAGGAACATTTTCTTCAATCTGTGACAAGAGCTCTATCACCAGCAGGGTTGCCATGGGCTCTGCATTTAGGAGCCAGTGGTCCTGTTCATCTGGTGGGTTTGGGGTGGTACACACAGTAATCCCTGGAGTGCCAGTGCTTGTTTCATTCTTCTAGAGTCCCTTCTAGACCACACTGTAAGGTCAGGGTTCAAGAGACCAGCAGAAATGGACCAGAGACTCCGAAGGGACGGGTTTATTAAGGGCTGACCCCCCAACCCCCAATCTTGGGCTCGGGCTCTGGGACCAGGCTGGTGTCCCTGGTCTAGCTTCTCCAGATCGAGATGGAGAGAGAGAGACAGACCTGCTCAGGGAGGGTGTGAACTCTGAGAGAGTCCATCATTAGCCCCACCTAGCCTGTCAGTAGGCAGGAATCTTATCTATTCAAGAAGTTGTGAAAGTCAGTCCCCTTTTTGCAGGTATTTGTGAATTCTGGTTGTTCAGCTGTAGTTGCCAAGGTGTCTGCTGGGAGGAGGGAGGGTCCTTCAGTCGCATCTTATATTCCAGCCTTTTGTGTCATAGGGGTAAAAGGGGCTTCGTTCTCCTTTTAAATTCTTCAGGCTGATTAGGCTCCACAGTGGGGGCCTGGGGGAATGACACATGAGGCTGGAATGGGTTATACTGGTGAGTCCTCATTATGGTCAGGCAGCTGTGCATATTCCCTGGTGGGAAGGAAGGAGAGATGACTAGGTGGCTAGTAGCCCTTATGATGTATGGCTGCTGCTTTAGAAGGGAGATAAGAAGAATTTAATAGTTAAAAAAAATTAAGGAGCCATTTGTGATTAGGGCAAAATTCCACACAGCTGACTGGGAGGAATGGCTGGATACTCAGGTGATGGTCCAGTGACCCTGCTTAATAAACCCAACTGTGATGATCCTCTACAGTTAGACACAGCTGAAGTCACGAAGATGGCAGATATTTGGCTTAGAAGAATGCTGTGCAGTATCATCTTACTAAAAGAACACACATAATGTTATGAATTGATATTACCTGTATATACATTATTTATAAATTTCCAGGTGAGCTTATAGAAAACACAAAAAAACAGTAGTTGAGAGAGAGAGATCTACTAATACTTTAGGCCTTGAAGGGAGTATATGAGTAATAATTTGTAAAAACTATATAGGGGTGCCCAGGGCATGAAGGGATAAGGAAATGTTCTATTTCACAGAAAACAGTTTAGATCATAAAGAGAGGCGGTAATTGAGACCAGTGAAGGATGCATTTCAAAGCCTAACTCAAGGGGTGAAGGCTGTCAGGGATATCTTAGAAAATGCAGGGAAGAGGTAGAGTAGCCCTGGGGGTGTGGGAGGCCCATTGACTCCTACCATGGAGAGCTGCTAAGGGTGTTTCTGACCTGAGTAGGAAATGGAGGACAGACCATGTGGTCCCCTACTATAAGCAGGCCTTTTGTCTACTGTGGCAGCAGCTCTGGGTTCCTCCATTGCTGTGGTACACATGGTCAATCCTCAGTGGCCAGGCAGATGAGTTCTGTCAGTGAAGAAGATCTGGGGGCCACATGACTGGCCTACCTCGATTCTGCAAAGAAGGGCAGTCATCCTTTAGGCGTCCCCATTTTCCCATTGTGGGCATGGCCCTGGCAGTGGCCACTGAGTTGGGCCAGGCTTGTGCCCAGTGTCCTTTGATGTCACTGTGGGCCTGGCAGCTGTTGTGGTATTGATGCTGAATTGCTTGGAGGTCTTCTTAAGAGGAACCCCAAGTGCCAATGCCAGCAGTTGAGTCCTCTTCTGCTGGCCTGAGTCAGGTACCTTCTGTTGTCACTGCTCTTTGATCTTGGGTGGGCCAACTGGTTACATGGCCTCAGCTTGCTTATCTTTTGACAGGGATGGTGTCCATGACTACCTACAGAGACTGTGAGGATGAGTGGGAAGTGTCTGCAAGTAGGCAGGGTACTGCAACTTCTGCTCCTTTCCCCTCTTTGGAGCCAAAGTCTCCCCTTGACAGCTGCTCTGTTCTGCATCCTTGCCTTCAGTACCACACATGTGAAATGTTCAGATTAAGCAGCTGGGTCTTTCTTTTTCTTTCTTTCGAGACAGGGTCTCACTATGAAACCCTAGCTGGCTTGGAATTCACTTTGTAGATCAGGCTTCCCTCGAACTCACAGAGATCTGACTGCCTGTCGCTGTCTCCTGAGTGCTGGGTTTAAAAGTATATTCCATCACCACACCCACCCTTAAGGATTAATTTATGTAGAAATTTCTAATTTTATTTTCTAATATTTTATTTATGTGAATGTGTATTGCCCACATGTATATAAGTATACCCGTGTTGTGCAGTGCCAGCAGAGATCAGAAGAAGGCATTCCCTGGAACTGGAGTTATGGATGCTTGTTAACCACCATGTGGCTACTGGGAATCAAACCTGGGTCCTCTGCAAGTGCTCTTAACCACTGAGCCATCTCTCCAACCCTGAACTGTTTTGTTTTAAAGGTCTTACTTTATGTATGTGCTTGAGTTATGTATGTGTACTATGTAATTGTGCTTGAGGAGACCAGAAGAGGGTGTTGAATCCTTTGGAGGTGGAGTCACAGGCTGTTGTTGTGAGCTGCCTGATGTGGGTGCTGAGAACAAAAAAAAATCCAGATTCTCTTTCAAGAGCAGCAAATGCTAACCACTGAGCAATCTCTCCAGCCCTCCATATTTCTGTTCTTTCAGTTTCCAGGTGTGAATTTTATGGTGGAGACTAGAGCTTTCGTTTTCTTGTGTGCTCATCTTCATTTAAGTCTGTAGATGAGTCTTTTTTTTTTTTTTTTTCAGTTTCTTGCTGGACCTTTAAATAGGAAAATAGAGTGGCAAAACTGATGGGTATGAATTACTATTTTTAAAATATGTATGAGTGTTTTGCTTGCAGGTATGTGTGTGCTATATGCCTGCAGTGCCCATGGAGACCAGAAGAGGCTGTTGGGTCCCCCTGGACAGTTAGCTGCCACAAGGGTGCTGATAACTGAACCCAGGTCCTTTGTGCTAGCAGCCAGCATTCTTTAACTACTGAGCCATATCTGTAGCCCTGACTACTAACTACTTTTATTTTTGCTTAAGTAATGTGACTGTAGTATATACACAGCATTCCTGTGTGTAAAGCCATAGGAATATCTTCCCCTGTCACCCTCTACCTTCTTCCTTGAGATGAGACCTCTCCTTGAGCCTTGAGTTCACTTTTTCCAGCTAATTTGTTAGCCAGCAAGCCCCCAGCAGCCCTCTTATTTGCCCCTTTCAGATGGCTATATTTTGTTACATGGGATTTGAACTGGAGCAAGTTCCCTTACCTGCTGGGTCATTTATCTAGTTCCCTGTTTTCTGTTTTTTTTTTTTTTTTTTTTTTTGAGACAGTCTCACTTTTTAAAAAGATATTATATTTTATGGGTATGAATATAGCTTTTGTGTATGTAAGTGCACCTGTGTTGTGTAATATCTGAAAAAAATCAGATGAGGGCCTCAGACGCTCTCAAACTGGAGTTCTGATGATTGCTAGCTGCCATGTGCGTACGTGGAACTGAACTCTGAACTTGGGTCCTTTGCAAGAACAGACAGAGCTCCTAACTGCTGAGCCAATCTCTCCAGCCCCAGGGTCTCAGTTTATAACACTGCCAAGTCTGGAACTTGCTATGTAGACCAGGCTGATCTTGAGGTCTTCCTGCCTCTGCCTTTTGAGTGCTAGGATTAGAGGCGTGTGCAACCACTTTCTACCTCTGTTTTCTGTCTTTTGACTGTAGCCCAGGCTAACCTTGAACTTGTGGTAATACTTTGCCCTCAGCCTCCCAAGTGCTGGGATTACAGATGTGAACCAAATCATTTTCCTGTTTTATTCATTTATTTTTTGAGACAGAATGTATCCCATGCTATCCTCAAACTTGCTATGTAGCTGAGCGTGACTTTGAATTTCTGATCTTTCTATCTTCATCTCCCAAGTGCTGGGATGGAGGAATTTGCCAATATGCCACTTAATGTGGTGCTGAGGGTGGAACCTAGGCCCTTGTCCATGCTAGGCTAGTGCTGTACCAACTGACCTATACCTCCAGCCCTTATTTGTATATTTGAGACTGGGACTCACTGTGTAGTCCTGGCTGGCCTGGAACTTTGTAGACCAGACTGACCTAGTCTTCCTGCCTCTGCCTCCTGAAGACTTGAGTCACAGGTTTGCCACTAATTCCTGGTCAAGCTGAATTGTCAAATAACTGGATTGAATTGGATGAGTCACACAGGTCTGTGGTATTCTCGGCTAGGTGTCATTGACCATACAAGTGACCAAATGACCTTCCTTCCTTCTTGTCTCATGCTCTAGCTTGTCAGTGGGGAGCCCACCCTATCAGTGATGGGATTCCTCAGAGGGTTCTCAAGGCAGCTCCCTCCTTTGGAGTTGGGTTCTCTATTCCCACTGAACAAAGCAGAATTCCTGGTGTGCTTGCCTGCCTTCTCCTTAACTTGCTTGGTAGATGAACTGACCTTCCCAGCAGTGTGTATGTGGCCATGACTCCTGCCTCTCTCCATCCAGTTTGAAGTTTTATGCCATCTTTTTTTGCCTCCTAGTGCTAAGCCTGGGGAAGAGGTGGAAGCTTTGAACTTTTAAGTAGAAAGTGCTGCCTAGCCTGCTTTTCATGTTTCTTAAAAATTGTTGGTTTGTTTTGTGGGTGTGGGTGTGGGTGTGTGTATGATGTATTTGTATGGATGTGCATTTGTGCCAATGTGCCACAGTACATATGTAGAGTCCTCTCCTTCCACCTTTACCTGGGTCCTGGAGATCAAACTCAGTTTACCAGGCTTGCACAGCAAGTGCCTTTATCTGCTGAACCATCTCGTTTGCCCTGTGGATGCTTTCTTGGCATCAAGTACTGAGCATGGATGGCAGTGTGATTGTATTTGTTGGGCAGTTGCATCAGAAATGGAGCTGTCCAGCTCAGAGCACTGCTAGGTGGGAGAATGCTTGCTCTTACAAGATTGAGGCTCTGGGTTCCATCTCTACCACCACAGTAAAATAAAGAGTAACTTTAGGTGGCTGAGGAAATAGATAGCTCAATGAATAAAGGAGCATGCAGACCTGAGTTTGGATCCCTGGAACCTAAGTAAAACTTGATGTAGTAGTACATGTCTGTCATTGTGGTATTCTTACATGGAGTTGGGAGGTGGGGACAGGAAAATCCCTAGCCTGCTGTTTGCAGCAGTGAACAAGAGACTCTGCCTGAAGGTGGAAGGTGAGGACTGAAACTGGAAGCTGTCCTCTCCTCCACACATGTATAATGGTATGCATGTGCCATGTACCACACACTTGAACATGTACACATATACACATAACATATACACAAAAATTTTAAAATAACTTTTTGAGAGCAGATACGACTTCCTTCTGGACTCTGTTCTGCTGAGCCACACTCTTGGTTAGCTCAGCTTTAGTGTGAGCCAGGAAACTCTTCATATAGTACAAACTGGAAACCTAGGCTGGAGCATCAGAGTGGCTGCTCACTGCCAACTTGTGGTAGAAAGAAGAGTCTGGTTCCAGCCCCCCAGGGTCCTTGGTCTGTCTGTCTGACCTGTCATTCAGTTTAGGTTGCTCAATTTGTTTATATAGGTCCATTGTCCAGTTTCCTCCCTCTTGACCTTGTTTGCTTTCATGGTCTGTGGTCATCATGGGTGTCTGTGATGAGGACAGGACAGGACACAGGGAGGAAATGACAGAGGGCTGTTTCGGGAATTTTGGGGCTTCCTGGCCCAGAAATCAAGTTGGTAATGGCTTTAAAGCTTAAGGGCCTGGGACAGCTCTTTCCTGTCTTATTAAGAAAGTAATTGCACACAACTGTAGGTACCCTCCAGGTCCAGAAGAGCAGTCCTGGCAATGGGCAGGAGCAGAGTACATGTCAACCCCACACACTGACTCTGAGGAAGCTTGAGCCAGTGTAGGGGGAGATGAGAACAGAACGATATTGGGAGAGGGCTTATGTCTTGCATACTCTCCCACCCTGAGCTGGGGTTAGAATACCAGGCCTTGTGCATGCTCTTATCAGGCTGTCCCCCCACCCCCTTTCCATGTCATTTATATCTGGAAAAGTCCATTCTTATTGTTGGTATTCCTCACAATTCACAGGAAAGAAGATGGGGACCAAGGGGCTGCAGGGGTCCTAAGGAATCTAGGCTATTGGCTCTAGATTGGAGTGGCATCTTTCAGAATAAGCCTGGGGAGTGCATGGTAGTCATTCTCTCCAGATATAAGAGGCAACAACTGTGGACAAGTAGCCCTGGGGAAGAGCTTCATGGGGAGTGGGTGGCGCTCAGAGACTCTCCTTTCTTTAATGATAGGAGCTTTCCCTCTGTTGCAGAAGAGAGAAGGAACTAATTAACTGCTCATGGACTTTAGGGGGCTTCATTTGTTTAACCAGTCTCCTGAATCTTTGGCTGCTTTTAAAGTTACTTATTTTGGGAGGACAGAATCCAAGGCCTTGTGCATGTTAGGCAAGAGCACTCCCCACCCCAGCTCTTTTCAGTTATTTTAAAAAGTTAATCCTCGGGCTTGGGATAGAGCACTCACTTAGCATACAACAAGGCCCTAAATTCCACCCCCAGTACCCCCCCCCCCCAAAGTTAATTTTGGACGTTTAAGAGCCTAAGCTATGGTAATAGTCATCCCATGGAGTAATATATATATATCAATATATAGTTCAGGCTTTGTGCCACCACACTGAAGTGATCAGGCCAAGCCATGGGATGCTCTGGGTAGGACTTCCTAGCTGAAAGCTTGGGATGGACTACAAGGGGACACAGATGTCCTTGTTGCCAAGTGACTCCTACACCTGGCCACCTAGCCTCTCAGGTTGTGAGAAGCCTCATCTTCTTCCAGGGTTTGATAGTACATCTTCTCTTGTCATCATCCCCCTTCCCCATGTATCTAGGGTCCCGAAACTGTCCTGAGGAGGGATGTTTTCTAGGAGGGGTGAAGTGGCTACTTCATTCTCCTGGATCCGGGGCTTGTGGAAAGTGTAGTGGACAGTTGTTGGGAAACATACTGTTTGATCACTGTTGAATCCTTAACAAGAAACTCTTTACACACCATTGGAAGGGTGTGAAGAACCTGCATTATACCAGTGCAGGGAGGTAGGGCAAGGAGGAAGGGCAGAAGGAGTCTGTCTAGAATGGCAGCTCAGTGGGAACTGGAGGGTAACATAGGCTCCAAGGTTGAAGGTCCTGGGTGTTAGGTACAGAATTAGGATGCAGGCAGAGATGGAGGGAAATGGGTCCTGGAGAGGCTGGGTGTGGGTGAGATAGCCCGTGGCCCTAGGTGACCTTTCTCTGCTTCATTGCCCTGAGTGGAGATGTAAAGTCCCCATGTGACCATGAGTCCTCTTATGAGTTCAGGGAGCACCTCTGTGACCCTAGAGAAGGTCTGTGTACTGCTCCTCCCCAGACTGCAGTGCTTTGTTCAGGAGAGAGTGTAATGATCGAAAGATAAAACATTGAGGAACCTCTTGCATATATAGGAACAGTTTGTTCTGTTCTCTTACCAAAGAAATAGGAAGGGCAGGTGGATGTGAATTTGAAGGACCCAGATCTTAATTTAATAGGAAAAAGCTTTCTAACAATTTCAGGAACCAGGAAGAGGATTGGTGTGATATGATCCCCATAGCCTTGGGACCCTATGTGCTCCTTTAGACGCTGAGGCTTTTCAAACTTGATTTAAAAAAAGTTTGGGAGTCTTTTTGTGACAGGTCTCCTGCTGGCCTGGAACTCACAGAGGTCCACCTGCCACTGTTTTCCCAGTGCTGGAATTAAAGATGTGTGTCACCACACTCAGCTTTGAGTTTTTAAAAATTTTAATTTTTTTTTTTTTTTTTAAAACTGGTGTGTAGCTTTTGCTGGCCTAGAACTGCTATGCTATGTAGCAAAGGCTAGCTTTGGACTTCCTTACCTGGCCTGTTTTTTTTTTTTTAAAGGTCCCATCTGTAGCTCAGACTGTCCTCAAACTTAGAGACACTTTGCTTTTGCTCCAGCCTTCCACATACAGGAATGACAGGTGTGAGCCACTATACTTGGTATTGTCTTCTTCAAGTTTTAGAGCCATTTCCAGAAAGATCCAGGGCAGGAGCTGGCTCGATGACTTGGGAGGTAAAGGCACTTGCAACCAAAGCCCAGGACCCCCATGGTAGAAAAAGAGAAAGTCTTCTGACCTCCATATGTGAACTGTGACACAGACATGCACATACACACAAGAGGAGCTGGAGAGGTGTCTCAGTGGTTAAGCACTTACTGTTCTTATAGAGGACCAGAATTTGGTTTCCAGCACTCAGGTCAGGCAGCTCCCAACCACCTGTAACTCCATTTACCCTTTTTTTCTGGCTTCTACAGATACCAGCACTCATGTATACATGCCTATGCTCAGAGATATACATATATGCACATTAAAAAAAATCTTAAAAAAAAAAAAATAAAAGACCCAGGGTACTTAAGCTAATCCCATGGACTGGGGAGACTCAATGGGTAAAGTGCTTGCTATATGCTATTATGAGGACCCAAGGTTGAATCCTTAGCACTAGCACATGTCTAATCTCAGCATTTGAGTTGGAGGCAGGAGAGACTCACCTGATGCTCTTAGGCCAGCTAGCCTGGCACATACATCAACAAACAGCAGATCCCAGTTCAAGATACAAGGTGAAGACTGACACCTGAGGTTGTCTCTGACCTCCACATGCATGCCGTGGCATGTATGTCCACACCAATGCATTGTGTGCATGTACACACACAATATTTCAGAAACACAAGTTATTCTAACAGCTGCTATACTGCTTTCATGCATTGCTTGGATGTTTTTGAATCTTTGCTCTTCTGGCAGACTTGGAAAACAGACCAGCAGATTAGTGGGTGTTCCTGCTGGGACACTGACTTGAGAGTGGAGATTATGGGGTTATGGTCACAGACAAGAACCTTGTCAAAATGACTTAGCATGTAGGCAATTACCGGGTCCCTGTTAGGGACCTGCTTAGGGACTGGGGTAGGAGTGAGGCTGGGCTGGGCTGTGTTCTGGCTACCACCTATGTTGAGAATTCCTCAGCACAGAACCCAGGCTGGCCTTGAACTTTGAATGCTTGTGCTTCAGTTTCCCAGCTGCATACATACTTTGTGCCAAGGGCTAGTTGACTCTGTAGTGTCCTCGGCATGGGGTTGATGTGTGCGCTTTCTGTTAGAGATGAAGGCTAAAGATGGGTGCTGATTTATGTTCCAGCCTGGGGTCATGTTCGAAGTCCTCAAGCCTCTTCCCTTAGCTTGTAGAGTGGCAAGGACTCTGAAGTAGGTATCTTGTCAACAGAGGCTGGGTGGTTGTACTTGTCTGTGTTCCTGGGACTTGTAGAGGGTTTTAGTGTCTCAGAAAAGGTGAAGACTGACCCTGCAGCAGTTCTGAGCCTCCTCCAGATCCCCAGGCCATGCAGATGTACACTAAGTCTCTGGTGTTAGTAAGATAAGCCCATTTGTATTTAGAAGAGGAATCTTGGGTCTGATATGGACATCTTAGCCTGAGAAAGGTTTTTTAGCTGTAGGGTATCCAAGTCTGATTATCCCAGGTGCTGCAGTGGTTGATCTGTGGTTGGGCCTGGGTGATGGAGAGTCTGGGCCTGGAGTTCCACCAGAATCTGTCAGGAGTGGAACCCAGGACTTTATGTGCAAGACCCCTATCTACCATTGTCCACATCGAGTGAGTTGGTGATGGCTTTGACATCTTAGATTTGGGTTTTTCACCTGTTAGATGGGTTGTCATTGAAGGGAGGGTGGTAGTAGTAGGGACCTCGTGGGTAATAATGGCAGAACTTTCTGATGGTGGGTGTGTACTGATGGTGCCTCCTGGGTGCAGTGGGGGTGATGCTGGCAGTTCTTGGCTCTGTGGTTATGGGACTTAAAGGCCATCAGGATGGAAAGTGCTAACACCTTGCCTGGCACCGAGTAGGGAATTCAGTCACTGTTGGCCATTGCTGCACTCTCCCTTCTTTAGTAACAGTCTTGTCAGCGTCTAAGGTGCTTGTTTTGTATTCCCCCATCCCATCCCTATGTTTGGAAGTGGGCTCTTCTGTACTAGTGCAATCTGTGCTCAGCTGCTGGCTTTCCCAGTGGGTGGCCAGGCCTTCCTCACTCACACTGAAGCTGTGCACTCAGTAAGAGACCTGGTCCCCTTGGGTCCTGAAGACTGCAAAGCAGTAGCCAGGGTCATGGGGACAGTCCAGCAGCCCCAGTCTGAGTTAGCTAGAGGCAGAGCTTCCCCTGCCAGGCTGTGACAGCCAGTGACCTCTAATGGTAACTGATGTGGAACTCTCCCTAACTCCTTACCTCTTGAACCATTTCTGACTGCTCAGGTATACTTCCAGGATGTACCTTGCTTGAAGTTGTGTTGTAGCTGCAGCGTTCCTTCTTAGATGCTAGGGTGGTACTGCCTTTATGGTTGTTTGGGAACTTGTCTTAACAGCAGTGCTTCTCTGGGATGCACTGTTTTCACAAACCAGCAGCTTGGAATTACAGAGGACAGAGTTTACATGTATGTGTAGGGGTAATACATATATTGGCCTTGGTTATGTGTGCATGTGTGTGCGTGCGCATTTGCTGTTGGGTACAGGTGCACTGACCTGTTCTCTGGAGTGGAGCCTGGTGTGTGAAGGAAGAAAGGCATATAAGTTCCTCTTAGAGATTTGTATGAAGAGTCCTACCTTTGGTAAGTCTCAGGTACAGGTGATGTCCACTGAGAATACACCAGACTTCAATGGCTTTCAGATTTCTTAACACTTTTTTTTTGAGACTGGGGCTTATGTTACTCAGGCCAGCCTTAAATTGCTGATCATCCTCCCTCTGCCTTCTGTGGGCTGGTATAACAGTCACCACCACACCCAGCCTCAGCCATTCTACATTCATATGCCATTTGCATTGCACTTCCCTAGGAGTCCAGCAGCTTGGCTGCTCTTCTGGGAGTCAGCTTCTCCAGGAGTGTGTTCCCCAGCATTGTTCCCTCCTCCTGTTCAGTCAAGGCAGGCAGAACTTCCAGCTGACAGCCCTTTTTCCACCTGGCATCCTCCCTGCCTGAGCCCTGGAGATACCTCTGTGGGGCTGGGGGCTCAGTGGGGGAAGGCGTCTTGGGATTAAGTGGGTGGCAGATGTCTGTGCAGTGCTCTAACCTGCCACTAGAGAAGTCAGGCAGTTTATCTCCCCACCCCATCTAAGACCTCAGGGGATCTGCATCTTCCATCCAAGCCTCAGTTTACCTAATTGTAAGGGGGGATGGTATAAGGAAAGTTGAAGACTCTGAGATGCACCCTCTTGGAGGAGCACACCTATGGTTCCAGCGTCCTCTGGTCATACTGACATTGTCTGGTATGCTGAGCCATCTCTTTAGCCAGTCTTGACTTAATGTCAGCAGTACAGTTTAATAACTCTGTTGCATTAGAAACAAAAAAAAATGTTAGGGATTAAAGCTAGACCTAAAGAGGCTTACTAAACAGGGGTTCACCCCTGCTCCTTTGCTTTGTAGCATTTTAAAATTAAGTGGTTCTGGAGCTAGAGAGATGGCTCAGTGGTTAAGAGCACTGGCTGCTCTTGCAGAGGACCCTGGTTCAGTTCCAGGACCCACATGGCAGCTGACAACAGTCTATAACTCCAATGAGCATCACATGACGTGTACATACTTACATATATGCAGGAAAGATGCATAAAATAATACACATAAATAAATGCACAGAATTTTAAAAGGTGGGTCTGTGATGATTGTGGTATATCATCAGAATTTGTGACAATGATCAGCTTTCTGGGCTGGCACTGGGGAAGGCCACGGGACCTCTGGGCTGAAATCCTTACCCTTCATCTAGGGTGTCATGCATCCATCCATAGTCTGCCAGATATCCATGGTCAAAGAAATGGAATCCTAGCGTAGGAAACATGGTTGGACTGGGAAGATTTGTAGGATTGCTTAGATGTACAGTTTTCATAGGCTGGACTTACATAATTCCAGTCTAGGAAACGGGTGGTAGATGGTATGCACACTGAGCCCCCCTGGCTGTACTGCATACTCAGCTGTACATGGAGGTATTGCTGACATGCCCAGTCCAGGTTTGGATTTAGTTCTGGAAGCTACCTAGAGAGTTCAGTCACTTGTTCCCTCTCTTGGGATGCCAGCCTAATAAATCCTTGGGGATGGCGCTACCAGAGGCCCTCAGGTGTATAGCTGCTCACAGGTGCTTTCTTGGCAGTGAGCAGGCACCCAAGACCTGGCTCGAGGTCTGCACTTCTTCCAGAGGTTAAAGGGGACAATCTTAGCTTACTTAGGCTACAGGTCTGTCTTTGGCTGCTGCTTTTTAGTTAGAGTTGTTTTTTTGTTTTTTTTTTTTAAATAAGATTTTGTGCCAGGTATAGTGGCACACACGCTTAATCCCAGTACTCTGGAGGCAGAAGCTGGCAGACCTCTGAATTCAAGGCCAGCCTGGTTTACATAAAGAGAATTCTAGGCTGGCCAGTGCTACATAGTGAGATCCTGTCTTAAAAAAACAAACCATACTGCTCATGGTGGTGTATGCCTTTAATCCCAGCACTTGGAAGGCAGAAGCAGGTGGATCTCTATGAGATAGGGGTCATTATGGTCTACACTAGGAGTTCCAGGCCAGCTGGGGCTATAATGAGACTTTTTCTAAAATAACAGTAATAAAAACAAAACAAACCCAACTAAACAAACAAAAACCAAAAACCAAAAAAAAAAAAAAAAAAAAAGATTTTGTGTACTAATGATGTAGCTCAGCAACTAAACCATGGCATACCCATGTTCATATACAGTAAATAAATAATTAAAAAAAATTATGTTTGGGGTGGGGGTGTTGTACATGGAGACCAGAGATCAGTGTTTTGCCTCCACATTATTTAAAAAAAAATCTTTTAGTAATATGTATATATGTCTAGGTTTGTGCACTTTTTATCAAGTGTTGGATTTAGAGGCGGTTGTGAGCCACTGGCATGGATGCTGGTATTTAACTTGTCTTCTCTGGAAGAGCAGTATGCATTCTTAACTGCCAAACCATCTCTAGCCTGCCTCCAAAAAGTACTTAGAGCTGGGCATGGTGGCACAGCCTTTAGTCCCAGGACTCAGGGAGGCAGAGGTAGGCGGTACTCTTGAGTCCAAAGCGAGCCTTATCTACATAGTTCCAGGCCAGCTGGAGTTATAGGGAGACCCTGTCCTCAAAAGACCTCCCATCAAAAAAAAAAAGAAACCATAATTTTAAACTCACAAAATACATTTTTGTTGTTTATGTCTGTGCACATGCACATGTAGCAACAGTAGCAGCAGCACATAGAGGTCAGAGGACAGCTTGTGGGAGTTCTCTCTTTCTACCATGAGAGTTACAGGGATTGAACTGAGGATGACAGGCACCTTTACTCTCTGAGCCATTTCACAGCCCTTATCTTATTTTTTTGAGGCAGGCTCTCTTTTTTAATATCTTTGTTTTACTTGTATGAGTGTATTGCTTGCCTGTATATAAGTACACTTGTGTCATGCAATGCTCACAGAGGTCAGAAGAGGGCATTGGGCTGCCATGTGGGTGCTAGGAATAAAATCCAGATCCTCTGCAAGAGCAACCAGGACTCTTAACCACTGAACCATCTCACCAGCCAGACAGGCTCTCTTGCTGAACTCAGTGCTGGGATTACAGGCTTGCGGTTTACCTAACTTTTATGTGGATGCTGGGACTTGAATTTAGACACTTTACTGTTCACTGGTCACGCTGTTTCACCCCCCTCACCCCAAAGCCCATCTTGAGGCAGAGTGTTGTTTAGCTTTGGTTGCCCAGGTATATACCACCACATCTGGCTTTTTTTTTAGTTTTTAAATTTTATTTACTCTTTGTTTTTATTTAAAATTTTTTTTGGTGTTTTTGAGACAGAGTATCCCTATAGCCCCAGCTAGCCTGGAACTCACTGTGTAGACTAGGCTGGCCTTGAACTCAGAGATCTGCCTGCCTCTGCCTCCCGAGTACTGGGACTAAATGTATGCACCATCACGTCCAGCCAGTTTAAAATTTAAAAAAAAGTTTGAGACAAGATCTTACTCTAGTCCAGCCTATACCTCTAAACCAGTGGTTTACTACTTCAGCCTCTTGAGTGCTGGGATGGCAGGTGTGCATCACCATACTTAGCTTTGCTTTGGGCCTTTTTTACCTGAAAAGACAGTGCAGGTTGGTGCCTCTGGAATGGTTTCTTGGTGTTGTGTTTTCCACACAGCCTACATGTGGTGCTATCTTCCTGCTGGGACACAAGGATGGGCTGACTTGGTGCTTAGGACTCCAGGCTGGGGTTGATAACTCCTGTTTTCCCTCCCCCTGGCAGTATTTGGTAGCGGGCTCTGTCTGTCTTATCTCCCTTAGGTGGAGTTGAAGGTGGTGGAAACTCTTACTCCCTTCCTGTGAGAGGATCCCCTGGGATAGCACATGGACTCCAAGGAGAGAATGGGGGGTGCTCATTGCTGTCCCTAGTTTCCATGTAGGAGGAAAGTTTGTGCCCAAGATGAAGTGGTCCACCTGGCTGGCATTTCTGGACTGCCTTAGTTTGTGCTGTGAGGCAAGACCAGATCAGGTGTATGTCTAGGGAAGTGGAGTGCTGTGGCCAGCCCAGGCTGACCAGGCAGGCTAATTCAAAGGTGCTTGGGTGCTGTTCTTGGCTCACCCTTCACAGACTTTCCCTGCCTTGCATTTGGTAAGTGGAAAGGTACTGGTTGATGTTGGAGTGTGTTTGGGGCATGATCTTTTGGGAAGCAGTTTTCTGAGGCTGGAGTATGCTTTGCACTGTGGGTGTAGCAGTCCTGTGGACTTTATGCATATACTCTGTCCTGGACGATTGAAGTGTGTTGCTCTACCTTTGAAGCTGTGTGAAGTAGCTCAGATGCCAAGGGCACATCCTGTGTGATCCTGCTCACATGGGCTTCCTGGATGGCCAACTGTCCTTGGAGCCAGAAAGCGGAGTGATAGGGACAGGGAAGAGAGTGAGTGGTGAGTGTGGAGTTTCAGTTTTACAAGTTCTGGAAATCTGGAAATAGTTGTTGTTGGTTGTATGTATAAATTTAGTTTTCTACACTTTATTATATGTGTGGGTATACAGGAAGTTCATAGAAAGACTTGTGGGAGTCAGTTCTTTCTACCATGTGGGTCCTGGGGATGAACTCAGGTTGTAATGCTTGGTGGTAAATGTCTTTACTCACTGAACCATCTTGCCTGTCCAAGTAAATAGTTCTAATGATGCTGAGTTGCACATTTAAAAATGGTGAAAGTGGTGACACACATCTTTACTCCCAGCACTAGGAAAGCAGAGGCAGAGGCAGGTGGATCTCGGGGATTGAGGCCAACCTGATCTACAGGGTGAGTTCTAGGCCAGCTGGGGCTACCGGGAGACCCTATCTCAAAACAACAAAAATGCTGAGAATGGTTGAGAAGGGAGGCAGGATATCTGTGAGTTTGAGGCCAGCCTAGGCTATAGTATGAGACACTGTCTCTAAAGGGGACAGGGTAGTTAAGATACGAACCAATTTTATGTTGTGTGTTTTACCACACCAAAACTTTTGGACTTTTGCCAATTCAGAAATAATTTGTACTTTAAGAGTACATAGTTTTGTCCTTCAGTTTTAGCTTAGGGAGAAGTGGACAAAGGCACTTACACTGATGGTCAACTGCTGTGGATTTAAAAAATTGGATGTGATTCTAGAATGTTCATTGTGACATCATCTCAAGAGTGGAGTGTTACTGTCCAGAGATTCCTTGGGGTTTCTTCAATTCCTGGAAGGGTGGGATCTGGATACTTTCCTCCAGCTTGGTGGGGTGACCGTAGGACCCCTGAAACCTCTAAGGGATTTATTTGGGAGTGTGGCATCAGGGAGTATCAGGTCTGTGTCATCTGTCCTGATTGGGTGGGGATGTCTCAGGTATTTCTTTTACACTTCCCTGTAGCTCTTTGCCAGTATGTCTGGTAGTACAGCACATGCTTGTGTGTTTTTGTAGAGGGAGAGTCAGAGAACCTAGTGAAATTGTCCCCACATCTCAGGCTGAGTCCTTAGTTACTTCCACAAATGGCCCTTGAGCCCTGCATGTACACCAGCAGGATAGATACCCTGTAATTCAGCTCCCTGCTGACATTACCCTGTGTCAGATTCTAGGTCTGAAGCTTGTCTTGAAGGCCACCCCACACTTCTGCCCAAGGGGGCTCCTTGTGCTTCTCATAACAAGCTATCAGTCTGGGTTCCCACACCCCTCTCTTTCAACAACTTGGCAGATCTTGGGAAAACATGTTCCTTGCTTTTATGGGGCGTTACACATGCAGGTAGAGGGAAGCCTAGGTCAAGGCATGTTGGGTGGGATCTTCAGGGCTCTCCAGGCAGTCACTGCCCAGGAACCTCTTGTGTTCCAGAACCCTGGACCTGTGGATGGGTGCTTTCAGAGCCTCACAACAGAGGCACAATTGTTGGCAATATTAATTTTGGGGACCTGATCAGCCTGCACCCAGAGACTACACAACAGTTGAATCAGCAGCAGCAGCAGCCTGCTTGTGAGCCTCCTACATGGCATGGGCACTTTGGAATCCTCAGGACTGTGTGCCAAGAAAGGGCCAGAAGACAGTGTGTGCCACAGGGGAGCCAGTTCCAGATTCTCAGTAGAGAAACCATTTCCTCTTTTTCTTGTTACACTTCCTTCAGGTGTCCTTGAGTGTGTGACGCACCGAGCATCTTGGTACTGAGCACTTCAGACCCTTCTGAGGCCTGGAGACCCTGGTCTCCATACATTTCAGCATGGGGATCTCTGCAGCTCCTACCTGCTGCATGGACTCTGGGAGAAGCGTCCAGATGGGAGCTGGGACTGTTTGAGGAATGACATTAATCACAGTAGCCAAAGTAAGAAGTAATGGCTTCCTGTGGAGGCCCTGCCTGAGCCACAGCTGCTGCATGGTCTTCAGCACAGGGGGCTCCAGGAGAGCAGTGGGTGCCCCCCAGAGGGCTGTGTGTCATCATACCCACAGCTGGTCATGGCCAGAAAGACTCTTGAAAACCTTTAGAATGTTTTAGTGGCCAATAGGGAGAGGGAGGATGTGGCAAAGGCTCCTGGAATCATGGGGCGGGCCTTCCAATCCTAGATAGGTCTGGTGGTGGTCAGGGTGGGATACATACTACTCTGTGGTAAGAAGGAGATGTACTAGGGTGGGGCTTAGTGGGGACTGTTTGCTTAGCACACAAGGCAGAAGCTCTGGGATCCATTTCTAGCATTGCAAAGAAAAAAAGAAAAGAAAGGGTGTGTGCACAGGCCAGCCAACAGCACTGAGACAGCTTCCAGTTCCCAGCAGTGCCCAGTGGAGGAGGCCTTTCCAGACCCAAGGCCAGAGCCTCTGAGACCGGCAGCTGTGAGCGAAGCTGGAGCAGCAGCTGTGCTCTGGGAGGCCCAGGCTCATGCTGGGGACTGGGGCCTCAGGCCTCCCCATCTCCACATGGTCTGCCTCCTACCCTGGATTCTAATTAAGGACAAAGTTTGTATTTATGACTGTTTTTGCCCTAAGTGGGCGATGTAAAAATTGTTTGTGGGTACTGACAACACAGAAGAGACACCATGTTGTCCCTTCCTTGTCTACCTAGCCCAGCTGGGGGCTATCATCTTGGGAGAGCTGGTGTTCTTCAGCTCTGGCAGGAGCAGGAATAGGAAAGGGCTGGTTGGGGAATGCTTGCTTGAGTGACAGGGACTTGTACCACAAGTGGCTGGCAGGCAGGAAGGAGCGGGACTCCTGAAATAGTACAGGCAGGTTGGGGGTTCTGAGTAGAAGGGAGGCCGACTGATTGGAGCCATGATGCTGTATGTGTGTGTACGGGGGTGGGGCGGTGGACACTGAGCTGGTGTGTTATCTCCAGCGACTTTAGGGAGGCTGTTCTTGGCCCAGTGTGAGGGGAGGACAGGTGAGCCAGAGGCCTCAAGACACATACTGGCTTGTTAATGTGGTTAGGTATCAGGACTTGAGGGGTAGAGACCAGAACACTGCTGCTATGCACCCATACCCTAAGCCTTAGTGCCATCTTGGGTTGTCAGGGACTGGCTGTGTGGCCATTTTCCCTGCTGGCTCCTTTTCCGTCCTGGGGCTGGTTCTCCAAGTCTCTAGTTGCTGAATCCAACATGCTCCTGCTCCTTGGGGATACTGTTAATGAGGCTCTGTGCCCTGGGGAAAGCAGATACTGCTTTTGTCCCTGGGGGAGACCTAGAGCCTGAGCCCAAGATGTGCCCTATGGCTGGGGTCCCTCTGTTTCTTTCCTGAGTAGCCCCTCAGTACTGAGTGCTAGTCCTCAGAGATGAGGTTTCCTCCTGACTACTTCAGACAGTATTTTTTGTTTTACTTTCAGTCAGATGCCGCCACTGCTCTGCTCAGCTTTGCCATAGTAGGTAGAAGCAGCCAGAGAGGCTGTTGGTTGTGACTGTGACCCAGTAAAGCTTTATTTACTCAAGTAGGTGGCAGGCAATAGGATGTTGACCCCCCAGGTTGGAAGCTGAATGTGCCAAAAGCAGAGCTTATTGGTAGAGCAGATGCTTAGCATGCACAGTGCCCTTGGGTTTCATTGCCAGCACTCAGAAGGCAGAGGTAGGAGGATTGTGAGTTCCAAGCTAGCCTGTGCTACATTAGAAATTAGAACCCCGTCTCAGAAAAGGGACAAAGGGAGACTGAATGGCTCAAGCTAATCCAATCCCACCAGCATGCTAGAGCCTTGTGACTTTGGCCTCCTTCGATGCTGCGCTGAGGCTTGCTACTATTTCCCTTTTTCTGGTAGCAGTGAGTTCTACTCCTTGATGAATGTAGTGGTATGGTTTCTAGGACTATTAGCAGAGCAGGACCACATAACTGTTGTAAAGATGGGATGCTCAGTTTGTAGTACTGTAGGACTCTTTGGGTCTGGGAAAGGAGCAGTGAGCAGTGTGTGGTTCTGGGGCCTGTTAGGCCTATGAGTGCTCGCTCCCAGGATGCATGGGAGCCAAGGTGGTAAATGTGTGGGTGCAGACTGCACAAGTGTTGGTGAGGACAGTGGTGGGCAGAGAGTGGAGGTGCATAGCAGCTCACACAAAGTCAGGCCCTCTAGGGCCACTTGGGGCCCCTGCCTCCTAGCCAGGTGCTCAAGTGGCACCCCCTGTGATGGCCATGCACAGTCTATGAAGCTGGAACAGATGTCTGTGGTTCTTTTTCCTGCCCTTGACCTGGAGTTAAAAGGGTACATCCCACAAGATCAAATGGCAACAAAAGACCCACTTGGTCCTCATGGCCCACAGCATGGAGGCTTGATTTCCTGTGTATCACTGTGGCTCCCTGAGCACTTTCATATCAAGTGTGGTTTCTCTCTGATTGAGACATGATTCCAGGGTGGGTTATAGGGGAGGGTGTGCTTGTGTGTGAGTGGAGGACCCAGGTGCAGGGTCAAAGCCAAACCATAATGATTTATCAGGGGAGTAGAAGAGTCTCTCATGAGCTGGTAATTGTGCACTTAAGGGTTATTTGATAGTGTTTTAAATGTATGGGTTGGAAATAAGAACTGTACAGCTCTATGAACCCAGTAGGTGTGTGTGGTGAGGGGCACAGCAAGGGCTGATTTTATTCTAGGAATGCCAAACAGATTCTGCTGTTCCTTGGCTCCTTGTGAACTGAACACTGATTGTTTGGAGGAGTTGCTGCCCTAGGCTCCCCAAACTGTTTCTTTTCCCTGAGTGTTATACCATCACAGCCTGCTTACTCAAGCGCAAACTCTCATAGCCCCAGCTGAGTGTCAGATACTGTTCTAGTTCCTGAAGTGAAGCCAGGCATGTGCATTGTTGCTGGGTGGGAAGGTTCACAGACATAGGAGCTGGGCTGTGCAGAGTAGAATGGAGCAGTGGAGGACGGGACCTTCCCTGAAGACTCTAAGCAGATGGGGCTGGGGGCTACCCAAGGGTACAGAGATAGAGGCAGTGTTCAGCTCATGTAAACACCTCCAAGACAGCAGTTGGACACCTCAGGAATGCAGTGCAGCCATGTAGGTGGGTGATCATTGCATGAAGTGTCTTAGATTTTTAGGTATAACAGCTGCATGGTACTTAATTTTTTAAAATGTATTTATTTTTATATTAAGTGTATGAATATTTTGCCTGCATGTATGTAAGGGCACCATGTGTGTACGATGTCTGGTGGCCAGAAGGTTTTGGAGTCCCTGGAACTGGAGTTACAGATGGTTCTTAACTGCCATATGGATGCTGGTCCTCCACAAGAGCAGCCAGAGCTCTTAACCATTGGACACCTCCCCAGTCTGTACTTAAAAGTTCTTTTGGGTTGTAGATTGGGGAATCAGTGTTTATTTTTATTATTTGGTGAGCTGGGATATTACAGTGTTGTCTAGGCTGCCTTGAACTGCTGGGCTCCAGTGACCTGCCTCAGCTTCCCAAATTAGCTGGAACTGCAGGTACAGGGATGATACCTACTCTTGATATGATTTGCAGAGATTTTATTTCAAATACCAAATGACTGAAGTGAAGTCTTACTTACATTGACGACTCCTCTCTTCCTCCTCCTCCTCCTCCTCCTTCTCTTCTTCCTCCTCCTCCTCTTTCTCTTCCTCCTCACATACATGTACTCATATGTGTACAGGTCAGAGGCCAACTTTCTGGGAGTTGGTTTTCCTTTTACCATGTGGTCCTGGGGATGGAATTCAGGTTGTCAGGCTTTGTGGCAGATGTCTTTACCTGCTGAGCCATTTGCTAGCCACATCTGTCCCAGTGAACTTTGAGCGAAGGGCTTCTTGAAGCAGGGAGTCCAGTGCAGGATACCCCTGCCCCAGCAGAGAGGACAGTCTGGCCACTGGCAGTGTGGGACATGACTGGATTCCAGATGTATTTATCATCAGAACCCTCAGGATTGAGTGTGGCAGGGCGGTGTATACCTGTGATCCCATCAGGCAGAGTAGGGAGATAGTACTGAGTTATGGGAGACATTGCAGGTACCCCCTGAAAATCTAGTAGTGCCAGCCTTTCAAAGTTCTCCTTTTTCTTTTCTTTTTTCCCCCTGGAGATGGAACTAAGGGCTATGTACATGATAAGTATATGCTTTGCATGGCACTACACTTTCAGCCTGCATAAGAATGTTAAAAATATGCTTCTTGATTTTTATGAAAAAATCTGCTAGGCGTTTTGGGTATGTGTCGTGTGTGTAGGCCAGAGGTCAATGTTGTGTGTCTTCCTCAATTACTGCCCATGTTTTTGAGACAAGGTCTCTTCCTGTACCTGGAGCTCAGCAGTTGAGTTAGGTAGATTGGCCAGCCAGCCCAGGCATCGTCCTGTCCCCCCAGCTCTGAGATTACAAGAGTATGTTGCTATGGTCTGATTTTTTTAATATATTTTTTTTGAGACTGCCAGATAGCCAGAGCCTGGAGATGCCATCATTCCTCCTAAGCCTCAAGGACTGGAATGACAGGCACATGCCAGGGCACTTTTTCCCTGTGGTTTTTGTTACCTTGTACATCAGCTTTTCATGCTGATATAAATGGGTTCTTTTGAATGGTCCATCAGCCTTGAGGTCTGATTGATTGATTGATACTTCTCTGTGGAAGCACAACTGAGTTTAGTATACTGACAGTGACTCACCATGGTCAGCATCCCACTGAATTCATCACAAATTGAAAATGTTGTGAGTTAAAAATGTGTGATGGGGATGGCAAGGTGGCTTAGTGGGCAATGACTGAGTTAGATCCCTGGAACTCATGTGGTGGAAGGAGAGAACGAACTCTTGTGCAAGTTGTCCTCTTACTGCCACATAAGCACCATGTCACTCAAACCCACTCCCCACACATAAATGCCAAAAAAAAATGTAAAGGTGTGGATTCTACCTGCCTCCCTCCATCCCGGCTCATGGTATATCACTGCTTCTGCTCTTATTCATGGGACTGACTGGAAGCCGAGGTAAGCAGTGCCACCTATAGCACCAAAGACTAGATCCATCCTCACATTGCTAGCCTGAACAGGTCTACTTTCAGTATGATGGGTGGCTCCTGTGAGGTCTCTGTTGCTTTTTTGTTCTATGGTAAAGCTGAAATCACTGCAAGATGGGGTCTGTCTGTGATGGCCTGAGGTCTATTTGTGATGGCCTGATCCTGCACATAGACAGGTGTGTTTAGGTGCCTGCTCTAGGGGTGCCCCTCCTCCCCCTGCCATGAGGCCTCATCCAGGCAGAATGAGCAGGTGAAAGACAACAGCATTCATTGGGTTTCTTAGCCTGAATTGAGCTGGAAGCCCTGGCAGTGTCTGTGGCTAGTCTGGGCCTCACATGGCAGGGGAATTTTGTTCCTTGGTGTCCAAAGATCTCTAGCATTCACTTCCATTGTTATTGGACATCGTTATGTTTTCCTGTGGGAATGTTTCTCACATCCATGAGCCATGAATCACTCTGAACTCAGTTTAAAATAAAGGTTTTTGTTTTTTGAGATCCTGGCTGGCCTGGAACTCACAGAGTTGAGTGCTTGGTACTTCCCAAATACCACCATGCCACCAGTAGAGCATGTGCAGGGCCCTGATCTCCATCCCCAGGGGAAAGAAAAAAGGAGAAATTTGAAAGGATGATGCTACTACTTGATTTCAGATGTTAGCTGCAGTGTCTTACTACATAACCCTGAACTATCTCTCAACAGTCATGTGGGCACTAAGAATGACAACAGAAGTAATATATAGATGCTGGGCAACGTGCAGGCACAGAGAGCCCTGTTAGTGGGATCCAACTAGTTCATGAGGTCCAACCCCTGGTCTGCATGCCTAACAATACAGGCTTCAGGGGTCACCTTAGGGTCACACTGCCTGTGACCTTGAACTTTCTTGGTATCATTTCCACAGCAGGCAGCTCTTCTTCAGGGCACTTGTTGATCTCTGGGATTGGAGGTGAGTTGCATTAGGAGATGAAGATGGCTGCTCCAGGTTCCTTGTGCTCTTGTCTTCTTCAGGGATAAGTCTGCATTGTCTATAGTAGGTATAGGGTCCTGTCCGTTAGTGCCAGAGAACCTGGTAGCAGAGACCAGAGACTGAATCCTAGGCACTACCATGCATTCTGGTTTCCTGAACATCAAATGCATCCAATCCTTGTCCTGTAAAATGGGCCCCATCCTAAGGCAGTCCCTGTACTGCATGTGCTGGTCAGCAGCACCTTTTCTGGCCTGGTGTTACCCTTCTTGCCATGAGGAAAGAAGTCTTGAAACACTTAACTGTATGTTCCAAGTGATAGGTGAAAGCCATCTGGCTTCAGCCTGGTATTCACTGTGCGGATGTTTACTGGTTGTCATTGTGTCCATTTAGACCTTCAGAAGCCATATAAATTGATTTCCTCTTCTGGCCTCTGTTGTGGAAGGCAGCAGATGCGCTTTCCTCTATTTCCCAAGGCTGGAGGTATTTTATTCTATTCAGTCTTGGAGATAGAACCCAGGGCCTTGCAAAGGCTCTGTACAGTTTTACTACTGAATTACACTCCACCCTTGGAGATGTCTGAAATTGTGGTGTCCTCAAACCCTTCTTTGGATGAAACTCAAGTTTTTTTTTTTCTCTCTCTCTCTGGTTTAGGTTGGCCAGCACGTCTAGCCAGCACATCCACACAAGTTGCCTTTTGACAGAGCTGTGGCCATGGCCGCCTGGTAGGTCTAGCATCCTGAACCCTGAGGCCAGGTGAGTGCTGGGGACTAGTGTCTGTGAAATGGAAAACCGACTCAAGCAGCTCCTCACACTTAACCATCCCTACTTGGGGGCTGGGAAGTGGGTCCCTGTGGGATTAGGTGTGACCCTTGAGCCTTAGGCTAAAGACACCTCAGCTCATTGGTCTTGCTCAAAGGCTAAAAGGCCTAAGTGGAATGGTCCTGTCAGCAGTGGAAATGGACCAGAGGCTAACCTTTGCCCCCTGGCTGTCTGATCTTCCAGTAAGTACTGCCCTAAATGGCTAAGGATTATTCCTTAATCACTGCCCAGGACTGTGCTGGGAACAGTCCTTACTCTTACTCTACTCTGTGCCTGCTGGACAAGCTGAACCTGCTTCCTTGTGAGCTTTCATGGAGACTCAGCCTGCAGAGGCCAGAGCTCCATACCAGGATTTAGTCATTGCAGGACTTGGCAGTGACATTCTCCCAGAGCCATGTACCTGGAAAAGTAGCGGTAACAAAAGACCTCCTAAGACAGTTGCTTCCTTTTGTAGACTGAAACACACTCAACTCAGAGTAAGCAGGTAACATGCCAGGTCTGAGCCCACTTGATGTTGCCTGTTTGGCTGCTCTGACTTCCCCACTGTGCTAAACATAGGCTATAACGGTGTTAGGTTAGGTTTTTTGTTTTTGTTGTATTTTGTGTTTTTGAGCTGCAGTATCCCTGTGTAGTCTAGGCTAGACTGAAACTCCTGTCTCCTACTTCAGTCTTTCAGAGGATTATAGGTTTGCACCACCATGCCTGACTTGATTTAGATTTTCTGGGATGTGTCCTGGTTTAGTCCTGGGCTTTTTGTTGAACTAGGGTCTCCTACTTTCTGGACCTCAATGTGGCTGGCAGCTCCTGCCTAGTCTCAGGATGTGCACACATTCTGTAGAGCCTGCTCTGCTTGGGTGTGTCCATGGGTTACTCTGTCTGCTCACTCAGGTTCATAGACATGGGATTTGTCCCCGAATCTTACTTTTGGGGGATGTGGTGAGGGGAGATTTGTTTAGTAGGAGCACACAGCTCATGAGCTGGGTGTTTAGTCCAAAATGGAAGTGACTTAAAAAGTAGATACTTCCCAAAGAAAGTGGTGTGGTTGGTGGCCCTTGATGTCTTCCTGTTAATGAGACTCCTACTGTGTTGCAATCCCCAGGACAGTATCTCCAACAGAAAACACCCAGCTTCATCTATCCACAAACCTTATAAAATAACAATGTTGCCCCATTTACCTAAGGAAACGTGGGTATATTTGCTCTGTGTAGTTTTAAAAATTTTATTGTATATATGAATACAGGCTATGTGCATGCCAGAACAAGTCAGAAGATCACTCAGGAATTGGTTTCCTCTTTGCACCTTTACCTGAGTTTTAGGGATGAACTTGGGTTGTCAGTTATATAGCAAGTGCTTTTGCTTGCGGAGCCATGTCATTTGCCCTCTTTATCATTTTTGAGGGGCTAAGGGATTCCCAGGACCTTGCACATGATACCCAAGTGCTCTGCCACTGAGTTGGATCCCTAGCTCCAAACAGAATATTTTCAAAGCTGGTTATAGGAGTCACATTTTGGTTTCAGGGTCAAAATGCCCATGTAATTCCTGTTGGATAGTATAGGAGAGTACATGTAAAGTCTATAAGAACCAAAAATTTGAACACAAAAGAAAATACAAGTATAAACACACAATTAAGTAAAACAGTAAATTCTGAATCTGCATTGGGATTGTGTTGACTGTAAAACACTACCTGGACTGTGTCAGAAGGGTCCACACAGCAGGTGGGACAGGTGATTTTGAACCAGAACAAGTTCCACACTTAGATATGTTAGAGTTCACAGTGACGTGCTGGGGCATGACTGAGTGGTAGAGTGCTGGCCTAGCACATCTGAGACCCTGGATTCATCACACACAAAACAACAAGAAACAAAACCAAAGTCAGTGGTGAGCCAGGCACCTTAGAAGTCTGAAGTTAGAAACCACTTGGCCTAAGAGTTGAGGCTAGCCTTGGTAACAGTGAGATCCTGTCTCTAAAAGAGTAAAATTCTCCAAGCTCATGTTGGTGCTCAAAGGAAATAGACTGGCCAGCCCCTTCAGAGAATGTGGGGGGCCAGAATGGTTTCACAGGTAAGGAGAGGAAGGCAGCATATGTCCTGTTTCTCTAGACTGAATTCTGAAGCTCCACCATGCAGAGGCAAAAGCCATCAGCACAGCCCAAAGAGGCTCTGCCTTGGTATGGCAGTTCTTTGTTTTTAGAGACAGGGTTTTTATCTTTGTCTTTTTTTCATTCATTCATTCATCATTCATTCATTCATTCATATATTGCCTGTCAAGTGCACCTGTGTCATGATGTGCAATGTCCACAGAGTTCAGGAGAAGGCATTGGATTGGAACTGGAGTTATGGATGATTCTTAACCGCCATGTGGACACTGGAAATGGACCTTGGGTCCTTTGTAAGAGCGGCCAGTGCTCTTAACCACTGAGCAAGCTCTCCAGCCACCAGGGTTTGTCTATGTGGACCAGACTAGTCTCAAGCTCATGATCTTCTGGCCTCAGTCTTCTATGTGCTGTGGTGACAGATTTGTGGTGTGCCTTCACACAGATCATAGGGAAGTGTGCACCCACACATCTGTTCATTGAGGCAGTGAATAGCATGACGGAAGAAGTCAGGTTTTCATTTCAGTTAAGTAGCCTCAGTGGCCAACATATCTAGTAACATGTTCTTGCTAGATACTATTAAGTGCATATTTAAGGTGTTGGCTTCACACAGGCCATTGTGGGTACGGAAGACACAAGGCCAGGGGCCTGGGTGGTGAACATGTGCCATCAGTTGTACTGGCCTTATTACTTTGTAGATATACTTGAAATTTTCCATAATCAAAAGTTTAGATTTAGCATTCAGGAAGAAGATCCTGAACTGATTTTCCTACCTCCACCTTCCAAATGCTAGGATTATAGGTGTTTGCTACCGTGCACTAGTTTATGTTATGCTGTGCTTGTAAACCAGGACTTCATGTATACTAGGTAAACATTGTGCAGAGACCCAGACCCAGCTTTTTAAAAGATTGATTTATTTTTATTTATGTTTATGTGTGAATATCTGTGTGAGTATATGCCCACATGAATGTAGGCATCTCTGGAGGCCTGAAGAGAATATTGGATCCCCTGGAGCTGAAGTTATAAGTGGTTGTTAGCTGCCGTGTGGATGCTAGGAACTAAACCTGGGTCCTCTGCAAAAGCAGCCAGTACTTTTAATCACTGAGCTACCATTCTATTTCCCTTAGCCATTCATGTACCTTGAGAGAAATGTCTTTGCATATCTTTGCCCTATTTTTGAATTGGCATTTTTTTTGTTTTTATAAGAATTCTTCCTGGAATGGGGGGGCGGAAGGGAGTGGCTGCTGTGAACCCAGGCATTTGGCATGGTAGATACATGCTCCCATGACTTACCTCCCCAGCTGTAAGACTTCTTCCTCTGCTGTAAAATGTTTTGGACACTGCTTAATTGAAGGCTTGCCTACTTCCTCCCAGCCTTTGTATGTCTATTTCACTGTATTGGTAGTAATTTTTGATGTACACAAAAGTTTTATGTTGATGTAGCCTGAATTGTGTGTGTGTGTGTGTGTCTCCATGTCTGTGTATTAATGTTCACATGTATGTACATGGGTTGTGGGTACATGTGTACCTAGAGGCCACAGGACAACTTTAGATGTCCTTCTTAAATGCCATCCATCCTGTTTTTGTTTTTAAAGATTTTATTTCTATTTATATGAATACAGAAGGGTGGGGGGAGGGGAGATATGGGCATGTAGAATGCAGATGCCTATGGAGTCCAGAAAGGCCATGGGGGATCTTCTGGAGCTGGAATTTGACTCAGATCCTTTAGAATAACAGTACATGCTCTCACCCACAGAGCCACCTCTCCAACCCCCATCATGTTTTTTGAGACAGGCTCTCAGTGGCCTATAACTCACTAAGTAGGCTAGGCTGGCTCTAGCCAGCCCGAGGGACCCAAACTCTACCTCCCCAGCACTGTTACTGCATTTGTATCACCACACTTGACTTTAAAATTTGCATATCTGAGATGGAACTCAGTGTGCTTGCAAAACAGGCCCTCTCCCCAGTTCTAAATTATCCTTTTTGTCACTGTCTGTACTATGCATTTTGTGTGTAAGAACCTATTGCCAAATCCAAGGTCATGGAATTTTATTCCTGTTCTGTAGATAGTTCTGTAGGTCTTTGAGCCATTTTGAGTTGCTTTTGTTGTTTTGGAGACAGGGTCTCTTGTCTAGCTGGACTTGGACTCATAGCAATCCTTCCTCCTCAGTCTCCCAAGAGCTGGGATTATAGAAGTGGGCCACCATATCTGTCTGGCAAGGTTTCATTTTTCAAGAGGTCTTGCTCTGCTGTCCAGGCTGCTCATGGAGAGCTAGGCTGAAGTGCCACTGTGCCTGCTGGCCTGTTTGCTTTTGATCATTATCTTCCCTCTTGGCATGAGGATATTATGGCTCAGTTGGCCAGGAGGGGAATGAGAGTGAAAGCAAGATTTCTCAAAGTTCCTTTTCTAATCTATTGAGCAAATGTGTGTCCAGTGCCTCTTTTTGTGCCTGCATTGGACCCTGATGACACTGAGCAAAGGTGTTCCCTCTGTGGTTTTTAGGGGAGGGATGAGAGTATACAGATGAGCAGATAAAAGGGGTGAAGTATCAGCTGAGACCTGGAGGAAGAGCCCTGCAGTCAGGGAGCAGAGTTGTAGAGCTGTGGGGTTGCAAACCACCCTTCCCACTCGGATACTGGGGTGTAGAGCACAGTGGAGTGGCTCTGCCTTCCTTCCTGGGCTGCCTGCAGGGAGGGGTTTGGCATAAGAACTTAGGTGAGCATTCCCACCCTAACATTGGGTGCCTCTGAAAGGGGCACCAGCATATTCTGGTCACTCACTTTTGACTCCGTGTGTCCTCTGGGAAAGACTTCTGCTCCTTTCTGTGCAAAACTGGTTATTTGCAGGCACCAGCTTGGATGGAGGGCCAGTCTGGGCCCTATGTCATTGTGGCCCTGGAAGTGTTAAGGGCTCCCATTTCATCATTTGAACATCACAGATGGCATGGAACAAACCCAGGAGGTGACTGGGAAGAAACTGAGCTGGTACGGCCTGCTAGTCCTCACAGTGACACCCTAAATCCTGGCTTGGGGTCACCACACAATTCTCAGCTTCCCATCACATAGCTGTAGTGCACATGTGCCAGTGTTGGCACAGAGTAAGCCCTAGGAGGTCAGGTGCTCGTGGGGGCCATTATTGGCTTTGGGCAGGCACTCTGAGCAACCAAGCACTCCCTGCCATTTGTAGATACTCATTACCTGCCTACCTCCCTTGAAGCTGTGATCAGGTCAGGTACACATCGCTTGTTTTCTGGCCCTAATTGGAGATAGAAGGGGCCTGAGAAGCTGGTTCTGGCCTGTGTGCAGAGGTGGGTGTGTGACCCTAAGCTAGGATTTTTTGTGAGGACTGTGAGGACTAGCAGTCCCACTTCCCTACTGAAGTGAGCAGTGGGCCTAGTGAGGCCTCAGGGGCCAAATTGGTGTGTGGAGCTGTTCTTTCTCAGATTTGCGCTTTCCACTAGGTCTGGGAAGACAGAAGCACTGGCTTGTGCTGTCTGCTTGGGTAGACTGTGCTTCTAGGTTCTCCATTGGGGCCTGGCCCCACTTGTTGCTGTAGCTTCTGTACTCTGAGGTGGCTCTGCTGTTTGACTAGAGATTACTTGTCCCCCAAACTGTTAAAAAGTGCTGGTTGAGATGCAGTGCCATCCACCGCCATGCAATTTGACTTCCTTTTTGTAGTGCTGAGGAGGGAGGCCCCCTCCCCAAGCCTTGCAATGGATAAACAGGTATTACCACTGAGTCACATCTAGGCTTAAATTTTTACTTTTTAAATATTGACAGTTATTTACTTGAAATATTGATACTACTCATAATTTGTGTGTAGCCTAACTTTCTGAAATATATCTAAAGAAACATTTGAAAGCATCCTTTATACACATTCTACCTTGAAAAATAAGAGTGCAGAGAAGCATTTATTTGTAAAGACAAGACACTGGGTGTCTCTGCTTTCTTTTCTTCTTTCCTTCTTAACCCATAGACATAACCTTTCATGTTCTAAGCAAGTGCTCAGTACCCGAGGTCTCTCCCGACCCCACCTCACTTTTGTTTTTAGATAGGGTCTCAACTCTTAACCCTGGACTCGACCTTTCTGCCCCTGCCTCCTGAGTGTCAGGGTAACAGATGCCACCACATCCAGCTATTTTTCTTTATTCTTGAGATAGATGGGTGAGCAATTCTGTATACTGGTGACTCGGGAGAGCTGCTGTTCTGTTTTTGGCACTGGCACAGAGGAGAGATCTTTTCTAACAGACCCGGACAAGATCTGGAAGTGGGAGGAAAGGCCAAATGCTGCATTTGTGGGAATGTGTGTGTACATACCATGTACTTGGGTCCCCATCCCTCTTGTGCCACGTTTGGAGTTCATTTATAGCTGAGTGCTTCCTGCTCAGGTGCTGGGAGCCTTGCAGAGGCACACAGTACCTTTTAAAGTATACCTTTAAAGCTCCCATAGGGTAGCTCCTGTGTCTCATTTTTTATGAAGTCCATCCTCCTGGTGGCTATGTTGTCCTCAACATCAGGTGGAAGGCTCAGAAAACCCATGTTCAGTCTCAGGTCTGGGAGCCCCAATGTAGATAAGGTGCCAGCAGGTTTTCAGTGCTGTGTCCCCCAGTTTGAGGAGTGCAGGGGGAGCTGACTCTGCACCCAGTGACTTCCTCCTGAGACCTCTATCTTCCCATCAGGACTGAACCAGAGTGTTGGGGTACCTGTTTAGGATCTGTCTGGTAGTGGAGCCAGGATCCTCCTGAATGCCCCAGGGCCTGGTAAACCAGGGTTTCCCTAGCGTACAGGCCCTTCTCACAGCTTTACATGCCTTGGAGACCTGTCCCCATCCTGCCCAACAGGGCGGTTGGCCTCTGGCCATAGTGTGCTCAAGTCCTACTATCCATTCTGCCCTCACAGAGGTATCCCTGGGCCCCCAGCTGGGACTTATCTGCCAGCCTCTAGGCCTCTGCTCTTCCTTGGGGGCTTTGGTTAAATTCCACCTGGGCTGAGGAAGCCCTAGTTCAAGGAACTGGGTTAAAGTTTCATCCTAGGCAACAGTTGTGCTTATAGTACTTCTCTTCTCAGAGGGGCCTGATTGCTCTGAGAGTTCCAAGTGTGTGTGTATTTTTAGGACAGTCCAAGGTCCACCCTGTAGTCAGCTCTCTTGACTGTGCTCAGCTTTTCAGAGACTGTAGCTTTGGGGCCTGGGGTGGGCTTTTGTGTTTGGTTTCAGCTCTTTTCTGAAGCCTCCTGTCTCTGGTCAGATCCTCTCTGGGTGTGTTTGGGAGAGCAGGCCTATCACACACTGTTGGTATGTTAAGGGGTTACTGAAGTTGGGCTGGTGTTGCCCTTGGCCATGTGCAGTTTTATCTGGGAGAAAGAAAACACTCCACTGAGTGGCCTGTAGGCTGGACCGATCTTGGTAAGGAACTTAGCCATGCCCATTGGAATATGTACCATTAGGATCCCAGGCTTGAGTCTTCTGCAGACACCACTTGACTTTCAGATACCAGAAGTGCTGACTTCTCAACTCTTGTACTGGGGAATCCAGAAAATGTTCTCAGCAAAACAGTATCTACAGGTACCCAGAACAGAGTGCCACCCATGCCCATGCCTATCCCCTCCTGGGGTTCTATATCCCATCGTACCACAGCAAGATGAGGGTCAGGTTCTCTGTGACTTAGGTTTAGGGTTAGTTGTTATTCATGTCATGTTTATTGAGATTGCTATTTCCGTGGATCAAATGGAGCTGTTGGAAGGTGGCTCCCTTTCCCCATAAGACCCCATTTTCCATAACTCCTAGGTTTGTGGGGAGGGGTGAGTAGGGGTCTTTTGAGACAAGGTCTCCCTCTAACTCCAGCTGGTCTCAATCTCACAGGGGTCCTCCTCCCTCTTGAGTGCTAGAATTAAAGGCATATGCCACCACTCCTAGTGTTTTTGTTTGGACCAGGCATCTCTAGCCCTAGCTGGCCTAAAATGTTGTGTCTTCCATCTGCCTCTGCCTCCTGAGTGGTGCTGGGATTAAAGGCATGTACTTGACAGGCCCTGTGTTTTTATTCCCTGATTCTACATTCTGAGTGTATTAGAAAAACACTAAAGCTGTGACTGCATTACTTGTGACACTGGATGAAATCCAGATGCTTTAGTGCCTTGTGCACCCTGGTGGAACACAGTCAAGCAGCCCAGCCTGATGTGTGTTCCTTTTTGAGGTGTTCCAGCCCCTCTAGAACCGCAGTTTTGTCTCTGTATTAACATCAGAGGAACCACTGAGTGCTTATGTGGGGCTAAGTGACTGCCAACCTCCAAGCCAGAAAGGAGCCCACATCTGTATATGCATCCAGTTATCTGTTGGGTACCTAATATGTGTGAGCCTTTACCAGGCTAGGAACATACCAAGGATAACTTACAGAGGCAGGTACATTCTGAGCCACTGTTGCCCACCTTCCAATAAACTACCTGGATGTGAATCCTGTGATTACTTCTGGTGCTGGGGTCTCCTGGCCTGACTACCCCATGGCCTCTTGCCTGTGGCCTTTTCCTTGAAACCCTATACAGGACAAGCCTTTGTTTGTACAGCATGACTGCTCACTCACTGGGCCTCAGGTGTACAGTAGGATACACACCTGTCATTTGGACCCTATGCATGCTTGTCACTCCAGGTGAAGACATGCACTATAACTGACTAATGCAATTTTTGGACCATGTGATGGACTGTGGAACTTAGTGCTGCAGGCCACTGGTTAATATCAGGGGGAAGGAAAAGGTGGGCTCCTTCCAGGCCCAGCTAGAGTTTTGGGGAAACGCCTGTCCTCAAGTTATGAGACAGTGGCAGCTGGTAAGCCCTGGCATGCATATAGTAAGGGCCAGTATGTTCCTCCCACTACCAGCCATGCCAGGGACACCCTGCAGGAGAGGTTCTGGTCTCAGCATCCTGTGGTCTTTGAAAGCTCAGGACAGGCCTTCCTGGTCTCAGAAAAACACCCGAATATCTGGTGGATCTCTTTAGCTATATCACTAAGATTCAGAACCAGCTTTAGGCCACCAACAGTGTGCTGAGGAAACCTTGGCAGAGGCCCTGTCCTGGCCTAGGCTGCCTTGCTTGTTGTGTGTCTTCCTGACCTCTCAGTCTGCACCTTGGGCCTTCTAGAAAGTCTAGAAGCTTTTATTACATTCATGTAATCATTCAGTCATGTTGTGGGTGAGTATTTGCCACAGCAATTAAAAAAAAAAAAAAGACTGATATGTAGCCACAGTTAAAGAAGTCACAGGACCCAGTACCACGGACAGTGAAAATTCCTTGAATCTGCCCTTGAAAGATGGCTTCTGCTTGTGGCAGTTTTCAGTTTTATTTGAATAGCTTCTTTCAGTTGTGGTCTGCCCCTTGTCTCCCCCAGATAAGCTTACTTTTTTGTCTTACATGATTTTGAGACAGGATCTTACTATATAGCTCTGGCTATCCTGGAATTAACTCTGTAGCTCAGACTGGTCTCAATCTCATGGCAATCCTCTCCTGCTTTAGTCCTTCCAAGGGTTGGGATGGTAGGTTTATTTGCCACATTACATAGCTAAAGCAATGCTTAGTGCTGGTGACTGTTCTTTAATCTCTGTGGACATACTTAGTACTTGGCAACATGTGCTGTTGGTGAGGTGGAGATGGGGAAACCAAGGCTCCATCTATGTTCTCTGACTTGGCCTGGATCACATTTTTGTCTCCAAGAATGAGTGTCAGAGTGGCTTGGGCCAACCCAGGCAGGTTGGGGATTCTATTTTGCTTGGGAGGATTCCCACCAGTCAGGGCTTAGCTGTCTTCTCCCTGAGCCCTCCCTAGGTGCTCTGGACCTCAGTGATATACCTTTTTGACTCCAGAAGGTGAGAAAGCTCAGAGGTGAGAAAGCTCAGGAACTAGGCTGTGGTAGCTTACTTAGACTGTGCTGCCTATGTAGAACAGACATGGTTCTTGAGCTCCAGCAACAGATGAGTATGGCCTGCCCTCTGGAGGGTGCCAGCAGTAGGTGTGAAGCTGGCTAGCCAAACCTGTTTGTCCTGTGTTTGGGGTCCATGTGATGCTCAGGAGATGATGCCTAGACCTAGCCTTTGGTTGTCTTGTCTTTGTCATTATCTGACCAGATGGGCTGCTTCATAAGACCTGCTTCCTTCCTAAAAGGAAGAAGTACCACTTGCCATACCAAGGCAGCAGCTTCTCCCAAGGAGGGCTCCCTGGTCTTATACAACAGCAGCCTTGGCTTCCCTTCCCTTCCCTGTTTCGAGTCCATTCCATCTTGGTTGCTTGAGCAAAACCAAATAAAACCAGAGCTTCCTCTCCTCTTGAGTGGGTGTTTGGCATTGCTTCTGTGCACACCTAGCAGGCAAGAGCTTGTACTTTGGGTTGACCCTCCTGCTCTGTGCCCCAGCATCCACTAGTCAGATAGTCCTTTAGCGTACATTGGATCCCTCTGTTCTGTACTGTACCTTCCAAGACGAAGTATGTTCCTTGACACTGCTCCACACTCCATCTGGACTGTCTGTCATGACTGAATTCTGATATGCTCTTTTCCACTTGGCCCTTGCTCCTCTGCTTGTCCTGACCACCCAGCTCTGCCTTATGTTCCCACAGTCCTGTCACCTGACACCCTTTGCCATTTCAGTCCTTCCCCAGCTGTGCATTCCTAAGCATGCAGTAATCCCCAGTCCCCAGGCAGCTGTTCCTATACTAAAGGCCCAGGGAGCTGCCATTGGTGAGAGGATAGGAAGGGGAAGTGTTTGGTTCTCCCTTCCTTCCCCCATCCCACAGTGCTAAGCTAAGATTCCCCAGGATAGAAACATCAGCTGTCACTTATGCTGAGTACTTCACCCACTAATTGCCAAACTTTCTTCCCCTTTCTTCATGTTTGAAATACAGTTATTACTAGTAATATTGCTAGTCCAAATTGAGTCCCTGCGGTCAGAAGAGTACCGGAGTCTAAAATTCAGTGATGTGGTACGCAGTTTCAGCATTGTCAAGCATTTCATTTAGTCTTATGTGTACTGACCCAGCAGATAGTGCAGAATCAGAACAATTCTGGCCCCAAGCCCTTTGGATGGTCAACTTTATGTATGTTAATGTGGCAGAGTTGGACTCTGGGTACTTGTGGACTTGATAGGGGATGCTCACTAGTCCACCATGCTTGCCCTGTGCTGGGTACCTTGGCGCTAGAATACTCCTTAGAGATCCTTGTCCCTGCCACTACACTACTGGTTAACTACTAGTAGTTAACCTTTGGTAGATGTCTTAGAACTGGCTTCCTGCCTGGGGTTCTCCCTCCTGTTGCATTGTGTGGCGTTTTACTGAAAGGAAACAGACTCTAGGTAGATGCAGATGTTTCTGACTTTTGTACTGCCTCAGAGCCCCACTGTTGGTGTTCCACAAGGACTCAGTGGCCCCTTCGTCCTGGGGCTGGTGGAAGCAGTGGTGTGGGGCCCTTGCTAGGGAACTCTGCTGCATGTGCTGTGTCCTCAGCAATCCATCAGCTGTCAGGCCCCATTCATGGTCACTGGAGTTGCTGGGCTAGGCAGGCTCAGCCCTGGGTGTTGAGAATGAGCAAGGGGACTGCAGCTGTAGAATTTATCTGTCTTGGTAGCTGGGTAGCACTGGTGACCTCAATGCTTCCACTCTTAAAATGATCAGTGATCACTGTTTCCAGTGGTTGCTGCCCTGAAGGCAGTGACTGGTAGACCCCAGACTTTCAGCAACTCCTGAGCAGGCCTGTGGTGACAGTTCCACGGGGACAGCTTTATTTCCCCCTCCCGTGGCAATTTTGAAACCCATCTTCATTTGCCAGTAGTAAATTAAACCCTTTCCCCTGCCTCTTAGGATATTTCCTGAAGTAGGCTGGTTACCACTTTGTGCTTTCAGTGAGGTGGCTGCCAGTCCTGGTTCCCTTGGGGCTCTGGTCCTGCTGATCTTGAGGGAGCCTTTTTTTACCACAGAATACAGACTGGGTGATGGGCTGGATTGGTCAGCTGCAGACTCTCCTCAAAGGTACAGCTGTGGAGGAGGCTCAGGCCCTAGATGGGGAGAGCAGAGCCTGCTGGAACCTTTGTGCATGGTGGTGTGCCCCTCCAGTTGTGCTTTTTCCTTTTGAACGTGGGGAGGGCAAGCCCCCTGATGGTGAGGCTGCCCTGATATACCCTAGTACACCTTGATAGGCTCTTGGGCCCTGCTAGAGTCCTGACCAGTTGCCACATGATGGTCCTCTGGGGCTAGAGAGAGCAGCTCTCCAACCCCTTCCAGACCTTTGCTCTTTTCTATCCCTTTCATAGCAACAAGGAGGAGAGACATTGGGGTGGAGATGAACTTCAGGCCAAGTTCTTGGGTGGGTTAGATGAGTTTACGAGAGATTGATGCTGGAGTCTGCCCTAGAAAACCTTGCCTGACTGAGCGGAGGTGTGGTGGGGAAGCTTGGGGTCTTCTGCTGATCACAGATGCGTGGGTACTCCATACTCTGTCCTGCAGCAGACACCAGGCCAGACCTAGAGCTTGCCCCTTTGGTAAGGCCAGGACATGCCCTGACTTCCCTACATGCCCTTCATGTCTGAGTTCTTATGCTCCCCATCTTCCCCCAGTCCAGGCCTGCTGCCAGGTTGGCTCCTCACCCTTGTTCTAGAACTCAGATCAGCTCTGCTTCAGGCAGTGCCATAGGAAAGGTGTCATCCCTCTTACAATGGGGCTGGGTGCTGATACCCCAGGGCAAGTGGCTTGTTTGCTTTCACAGGCAGAGAAGACAGACAGATTGTCAGCAGGTCTGACAGGGTTTTGTGGTCAGGTATGTTGGAGGAAGACCAAAGCCATACTCCAAACTCCAGGGCTGAGAGGGACTCTGGGTGGGGCCTGGAGAGATGGGACTGGCTGGCCGAGGGTGGCTGGTATGGAACACGTGGTAGTTGTAGGTTGGGGAGACAGGATGATTGAGGGCAGATAGTCCTACTGATGTTTGGGACCCAGTCTCCATCCCCACCCCTGACTGAGTCATGTTAGGGTCAAAGCATGGCATCTGGGTGGTGCTAAGGAGGTGCTCATCTTCTGAGATGAGTGTCCTGGGCCTGTGAAGAGAGTGACAGGACCATGGAGGGCCCTGTTGGGGCCTCATTGACTTGTGACTTGCCAGCCTTCTCCTTTAATCCACCTAAGGCCAGATTGACAGAACCTGGGCTGGTGCTCACTTGTGAGTCAGTTTCTCTAGAGACATTCTGAACTTGTGAACATGGGAATACACCCCCAGTATAGTGCCCCCAAACTCTCAGAATCCAGAAGGTAGCCTCCAGGAAGGGTTTTCCTTAGGGTATTTATTTGTCAGTGGGGAAACGAACTGAGGCACTGAGAAGATGGTGCTCTACCTATCAGAGAGAGGCTTTAGCACTGAGCATGCTGCAGGTATGAACTGTGGTTCATACTGGGTGGGTGCCAGCTGTCCTTTGGAAAACTGTTCAAGAAATTCTGCCACAGTATAGCCATGGATTTCTTTTCTGTTCTTAGTGAATTCTGGGTTGGTTCTCTTAGACCCTGGCTCTCCCAAGACTGGCATCCTGTCCTGCTGCAGTGTTGAGGTCTGGGCTTAGAGCGGCCCCTTTAAGAGCGCCCTTGTCCTAGACCCTGCTTTGGAATGTCAGCGCTGTCCTCCTGTCTCTGTGAGGGTTAACCACACTTCACTTCAGCTGTGTTGTCTGGAACCGGTTCAGACTGGTTTTCTGGAAAGTGCTTTGTCTCTCTGACTGAATCCTGGGAAGGGTCATGTGGAGCCCAGTGATGTCATGGGATCAAAAACTGACTCAGCAGTTTTCCCTTCTTTTTCTTTCTTCTTTAAATCAAGATATGTGTGTGCTGCAGGTACAGGGTGGCAGCACACCGATGGGCCAGGCATTACTCTGCTCTAAGTGTATCTCGCCAACAGCTAACCAAAGGGCTCAACGTGACCCTCATTCCATGTCCCCTGAAGGGAAGCCACAGGAATGAGCCCAGGCACATAGCACCTGAAGTCACCTCTCTCCCAGGTCACACACAAAGCAGTGCAGGACAGGCTGGGGCTTCAGACCCAGAACAGGCTTCATCACCCAGAACTGGAGCACAGTGCCTCCCTGTCCCAGAAAGCAGCTGCTGTTGCTTTTCTCCCACTCTGATTGTGGGACTCCCCAGAGCTGCACATCTCAGAGACTGGGGACGTCTTTCCTACCCAGCCTCCCCAAGGGGTGAAGAAAGTCTTGGAGAAGCTTCTACGTCTCTGTTCTTGTTGTTCCTGCTTTAGCTAACCTCACACACAAGGAAAACAAAGCCATCTAAAAGATAAGAAGGGGGATGATTCTCTGTTCCTAGTTCAAATACTGTGTCTTCCCCCCTTTCTACATTCAGAATGAGTGAAGAAGCATGCCGAACCCGCAGTCAGAAACGAATCCTTGAACCTGACCCAACAGAGAATGACGTGGAGAGCAAGAAAATGAAAATGGAAAGAGGACCGTCAGAACTGACCATGGATGGAGACACCAGGGTGACGCTGGAGCTAGGTGCAGGCCCAGCGCAGGGGATGCTGAGGACAGCAGATGCCTCAGCTACAGGATCATGCGAAGGGCTGATGGGAGATGGGCCTGTGGACATGCGTACCTTACACAGGTGAGTGAGGACAGCCAGTGGGCTGGGCTGGAGCCTAGCAGAGGCTGGATGCAGGGGCAGGGTATCTTTTGAGTCAGTAAGTGGGGTTGTAGGTCTCAGGAAGGAGATTCCCTTCTCTTAGCCTGCTGCCCAGCATTCTGATTTTGGGTTTTGGAAGAAGTGTAACATTCCATTGGTTTGATTACCTCAGAGAGACCAGGCTACCACAGGCCAGGGTCACTCCTCAGAGTAGGGACCTCCTCCTACTCAGCCCTTCTGCCATCTGCTCTGGTGGGTTTCTCCATGTCATCACTAATTACTTTAAGGGGAACTTTACTGGTACTTGGGCTTGCTCTTAGGTATAAGCTTGAAAGAAATCAAATTCTACCTCTTGCTATGCCTTTATTCAGAAACCTTTTCTTCTAGTAAGGAGAAAATTTGATCTAACCCCTGTACCTGCATCATTCCTTCCTCAGAACACACTAGAACAGAATAGTCACACTAGATTCCCAGTGAGGGCACAGCCTCCCACCTTTTGATGGACTTCCCTGGGTCCCTCTTACCACTGGAGTCCTGCCCCTGAAGAAAATCCCAGTTATCCTTGTGTTTGTCCAGTGAGGACCAGCATAGATTGGGTACAGGAGGAAGCTGCAGTTCACCTTTCCTGTAGTGCAGATGGTCAGCCCTATGCAAAATCCAGAGTGTTGGACTCCTGAGGCCTTTGTAATTGGTTGGCCTGGTGTCTTGCAGCCCTTAGAATCCTGACCTCCTGGAAATCTTTCCTCTGTAGACCAGGAGATATAGACTAGATTGTCTCCCATCAAGCCAGGGCTCCATATCGCGTGAATATGTGTAGCTCTGATCTGTTCCAAAAGCTGAGTGGCAATGAGAATGGAGGTGTAGAAGGGATGTGTGGGTCACCTTGCCTTGTCCACTGTGCAAATGGGACACGCTGGAAAAGACGTGCGTCACTTAGCTTGCCAAGATGGTGCCAAAGCTGGCAGGTAAACTCCTTGCTGAGAAAATGCTTTGTTGTTAGTGGCTGCTTGGTACAGGGAGGATAAAGGAAACACTGGAGGAGTTTGTTAGCCAGTGTTTTGTGACTGTAATAAAATACCTGAGATCTTCAACTTACAAGAGGAAAGATTTCAGTTGAGGTGGTAGCTTGTTGGATAAAGTACTTGTTGTACAAGCATGAGGACCAGAGTTTGGATTCTCTAGAAGCCACCATGCTGGGCAGGCATAGTGACTGCCTGAAATCTCAGTATTGAAGAAATGGAGATGAGATCATCATTGCAAATATGCTACCTAGACTAGCCTGAATTGGTGGGTTCTGGGTTCAACAAGAGACACTGCATCAGTAAATATAGTGGTGAGCATTCAGTGAATATACCACAAGAAGCATACACACACAAAAAAAGAGAAAGGAAAGGTTTATTTTGGCTTTGATAGTTTGTTCATAGTCTAGGAGATCCAGGACCCTTGGGCTGTGGTGAAGCCACACACCATGGTGGAAGTGTAGGTGGAGGAAGCTGCTCATCTCCTGGTGACTAGAGGTGGAGGATGCCAGAGTGCCACAATCTTCTTTTAAAAAAAACATTTAAAAAAAAGTTTTTACTATTTTTATTCTGTGTATAGGTGTATATTGCCTGCATGCATATACGTGTACCCATGTCGTGCATTGCCCATATAGATCAGAAGGCTGCATTGGATCCCCTGGAACTGGAGTTACAAATAGTAGTTAGCTGCCATATGGGTGCTGGAAATCATACCCAGGTCTTCTGCAATAGCAGCCAGTGGTGCTAATTGCTAAGCCATCTCTTCAGTGCTGTGCCCCCCGCCCCCCAAGTCTTCTTTGAGCACACATCATATGTGACATAAAGACTTCCCACAAAGCCTTGGGACAAGGACCATGCCATTAACATATGCCTCTTGGGAGCATCTTGCTTAAATCACAACATGGGTCATGTTGGTACTTGTTGTACGAGTAGAACCTCTCCTGGTAATGAATTCTGAAAGGCATACACTTGCATCACCAAAGTAAAGAACCTTGACCACCCAGAATACCCTCCACCCTCAAACAAGGAGTAGTCCATGTGCTCCCTACCCTCTCTGCTTGATCTGTCCCACCAGTCTGACTTCCTTGACGTACCCTGGTGTGTGGTATTTCCTGAGTGCTGCTGGGTCTTCTGTGTGTGAACTCTTGTTTGGGCTGACCACTGTTGGATTTGCTGTGTGGTCATTTTTTGTGGACAATGTCATTAATAGCTTCATTAATAGTAGTCAGAGGGCAGGCTTCTAAGGTCCTTGTAGAGTCAGTTGTATTAAAGAAACTGAAGGCTTTCCCCAGAATGTCCTGGTTCTTTCATCATGGGTGTGGCAGCTTGGTTCTTCTGACTCCACTCAGTCTCTGGCCTATTATCTGTGACTGTGTCAACCTCTGTCATCCTACCTCTGATGGAAGCACTAGAACAGGTCTGTGAAGGAAAAAGGTGACAGATTGCCATCATAAGCTGACAGGATATCCACACATAGTATGGGGCATCATCTTCCCCAGTGTGCAGACTGGGACCTTCCATCTGTCTGCTGGAATGCATCCTGAGGCCCAGATGTCTGGGTGATATTTCAGGACACAGCAGCCTCGGGATGTGCACACACAGTCCCTCACATCGCCTCTTCTGTGGCCTTTCTTGAGGGACTAACCCTGGCAGAAAATCTTTGCCCTCCCACCCCCCAACTCCTGGCCTGAGGGTGCGTGTCCTCCGCAACTCTGTGGGCAGCTCTTGGAACCCAGTCCCCCACCTTAGGTCCCCTGTTGACCTCAGCCTTCCACAGCACCTGTTGAGAGCCAGCACTCCCTATCTTTCTCTGTGTTCCTCTCTGCTACCTTAGCTTTCAGTAGAGGCTGAGTAGAAGAGGGAACACCTTGAGCTCCAATCAGAAGATCATAGTCCACCTGGGCTCTTTGCTGTCCTGTAAGGAAGTTCTGCTTGTGTGGAGTTTAGGTACTTGCATACTCTCCAATGTTAGTTCTGGGCTTTTCTCCCTGTCCCCAGTTGCACCTCTCCTAACCTGCGTGGCCCTTCCCATCTCTGTCTCAGTTTCCATTCTTATGCCAGACTTTGACCTGACTTTGGTTTAGACCACTGAGATCTAAGGATCTTCTTGTAGGCTGGGTTGTCTAGGGCACTAGGGTGCCATGTTTCCAACTCCTCAAAGTGACCCAGTCCACACCTGAGTCTTGGGGTGCTAGCTCCCTAGCAGTCAAAGAGGAGCCAATCCAGCACCCCTATTTCCCTTACATCTTCTTCCTCTAGTGGAGAGGAACCCCGTGATCCTGAACAGCGTCTACTCCACAGTCACCCTTTTCACTGATGTGGAGTGGGCCTTTCCTGTTGTCTTCGTCAGGAGGTGGTCTGGGGTACCTGTGAGTGCTGTATATCTGGAGCTTTTCTTTACCCTCCACGGGAGGCAGAGCTTCCTTCTGCCCTTTTTCTTTTTTTCTTTTTTCTTTTTTTGAGACAGTATCTCCCTGTCGTAGAAATTATTAAGTAGCCCAGGCTGATGAATTGATGACAGTCCTACCTCTGCTTCCCACATGTTGGGATGACAAGCTTAAATGGTTGCATGGCTTCCTGTTTCTAATGGCTGGCCTCTGTCATTCCTGCTGAGATTTAGTCCAATGTTGACAGGTTCATCTTCATAGGGCTGCTGCCTTAACACTGTGGCTTAAATCTGTGAGGACTCTGGGTGGGTCTCTGCTGGCTCTAACTGAGCCAGCATCTGTTGCTTTTTAATTGGCTGTTTTCTGTGGTTCCCTCCCATGCTTCCTGGGGTAGGCCTGCCCCCATCTTGATGGAGGAGCAGAGTGAAGAAGGAACTTTAGTATATAGAACATGTGGAAACACAGGGGTTGGGTGCCAGGGCATAGTGACTACAGGTGTGCCAGCAGGACTCATATAGGAGCCTATCAAAGGGCTGTGGAGGAAAAGAATGGCCTGACGGGGAGGGAGTCTATGAATTTTGTTTTCATCTTGTCAAGAAGATAAGCCCAGGAGTGTAATAGTGAGTCCTAGAGGACAGCTTGCAGAAACAGAGGGTCATGTCTGGGCAGCCCTGGTGTGGTATGTATGGCTTGGGATGCTTCACACCTCCCCTCAGAGCTTCACCAAATAAGACTCCTAACAGTGCTGAAGGGACACACCCTCAGGAGCTCATGAGTTTCTGAAAATAAGAGACTGGAGAGGAGATGTATCAAAGACACCCTGAGGGAGAAAGGTGGAGTGACAAGCAGAGCCAGGGAGATACTGAGTTCCCTGTGGCTGAGGCTCAAGCAGATGCCATGGTGACAAGGAGAGCCCTGTCCTCCCTTAGGAGTAGAAGACGGGGAGGTGGTGTCTGATGAGTGGAAAGATAGGAGACATAGCAAACGTTGTTTTATGTTCCCATTCTTAGATCCCAAGCCATAGGACTCAGTGCTTAAATTTTTTGTTTTAAATATAGAATGCTTAACTAGTTTGACATGCTCATCTCCTGTGCTGTTCCAGTTTTAGGGTAAGTGCTGCTGAAATAAACACTTGGGTTTTTTTGTTTTTTGTTTTTGTCTTTATTTTTTTGAGACAGGGTCTCCTCTGAGCTCTTGTTGGTCTCAAAATACAAGTAGCTGAAGATGACCTTGAATTTATGAATTATGACCACTTCCTGAGTGCTGGAATGATAGGCCTTGTGTTACCATACACAGAATAGAACTTAGGTCCATTAAATTAAAAAAAAGAACTTATTTTTACTTATGAATGTTTTATCTACATGTATGTAGGTGCACCCATGTGTACAGTGTCCATGGAGGCCAGAAGAGGGTGTGAGATCTCCAGAAACTAGGTTGTTAAGGACTGGTGTTAGCTATTGTGTGGGCACTGGGAACCAAACCTAAATCCCGGAAGAGCTAACAGTGCTCTTAACCATTGAGCCGTTGCTCCAGCTTCAAGACCTTAAATCTGAAAGTAGCTGTAATACAATTAAACTGGAAAGCTTTCTAGTCTTGATAGTACTGCGACCTAGTGATGATGTCCAGAATTCATCAGGGCAAGGTCCTGACAGCTTTCATAAGTATCCTGAGCAAGCTGGGCATGGGAGCACACACCTGTCACCCCAGTTTTTGGGAGGCCAGCAAAAACATGGTGAGGGGGGTGGGGCTGGGAAGATAGCTCAGTAGTTAAAGAGTATTGGTTGTTCTTGCAGGGTACTTGGATTTGGTTCCCAGCACTCACATGGTGGTTAGCAACTATCTGTGACTCCCAGTTCTAGGGATCTGACACCCTCTTCTGGCCTCCACAGGCATTGCACATATGTGCACTTACATACATGAAGGCAAAGTACGAATACACATACAATAATGTAAATAAAATAAGTTCTTAGTTCAAATTAAAAAAAGAAAAAAAGAACACGGTAAAACTTTCTAAAGAGAACCATCAGCTCATGCCTCCCTCCAAAGCACTTAAAATATCATGGGCAGCGGGAGACAGTGGTCCAGAGGCACACAACTTTTAAATTGGGGTGCTCAGAGTCAAGGTCAGAAGGCAAGCTGAGTTCTGTTTGAGGGGGCTTTGCAGGGTAGATAGGCCATGGGATTCAGTACTGGGCATTTGGTGGCAGTTCTGTCTGAGAAGGGTACTTGATGCACTGGGCCTGTGTGGAGCTCGGAAGTTTTACACACTGATGAAAGAGCAGAAATGCACACTGGGCCAGGGAAGATGGGGTTACCAGGCCTGGAAAACAGTGATCCGGGGCAGCATGATGTGTCATTGTACCCAGAGGATTCAGGCTGCCCTGGTTGGGCATGAGTTGGAAGCCTTAGGAGCTATTTGAAGGTCATGGGATCTCAGTTACTAAATCTCACTGATTTGTGATTGGTTAGATTTTAGTTTTTCAATAATTTATTACTTTTAGTCTTTTTAGGCAGGGTCTCCTTGTGGGTGCAGGGAACCAAACCTGGTTCCTCTGCAAGAGTAGCCAGTGTTCTTAACCACTGAGCTACCTCTTCTTCTCAAGTGCTAGGATTGAAGGTGTGCACTACCTCCGTGGGCAGCATTTACTGGGAAGACTGGACTGGGACCTGGCTGCAGGGGAGATACCCTTTTCTGAATCACAGATTTGGCCCCTTTTCCTTCTGGGCCACAAGCAGCTTTGGGTTTGTGGAGTCTTGAATGTAGACATCTAGTATGTTAGAAATTTTGAAAATACTTATTGAATTAAAGATGACTTTAATATGCCTGCGAAATAGCAGCATACATGATATTTTTATGATGCTCCTTGGTTGGTTGATAGATCATATCTCAATAAGCCTAAGTCAAACCATTTTGAATCCATGCAGCAGAGTGCAGAGGTTGCTCACTGGGAGCCCCACACTGTGCTGCAGGCACTGTGGAGGTTGTGCAGTGCACTTTTGCTGAGTGCGTGTCAATTTCCCATTATCATAAAGTCAAAAAGCAGATGGTGACAGTCTCTATTTTGCAAATCTCTGGAAATATTTGGCACAGTAAGACAGCTACTGGGTCCTCTTGCTTCTGTACTCAGTGGTGCACTGTTAGGATTGATACCCATGCTGGAAACCTGCACTCCACTACAGCAGCTGTGTCATGACTGTGGTTCCTTTCCAGAGCCACTACTTCCTAGGCTAACTTCAGGGCTAGCCTGTTCCACAGGGTGGTATGGAAGCCCACTGTGCTCCTCTGCATTTTGAATAGAGAAAAGCTTTTTGTTTGTTTTTGAGATAGGATCACTGTAGTTCAAGCTAACCTCAGACTCATTTTGGTTCTTCTCTTCTTCATCACCCTCCAGTGCTAGGATTATAGGCATGAACTACCACATCTGGCTCCAAAGTAATCTCTTTAAAATTAAATTTATTTTTTTAAGTTATTGCAAAGATCCTTTTCGTACCCCTTACCTAATTCTCCACTGTGGACAGATCAACATGGAACACGATAGGGAACCAAGTTTCTTAGATTATTAACCAGCCTTACGCTGTGTTCTGATTGCCTTAGTTTTCCCAGGTGTCTTTTTTCTGGTCCAGGACCCCACATAATATTTAGTCAATCTCAGGATAGTTTTGAAGTGTGCTGGCTGGATGTTTTGTCACTCTTCCACTATTGGAGTGGGGTACAGGGTCTGCGGGAGTCCATGGGTCAGGAGACCTGTTGCAGCTGAAGCTTGTCTTTTAAGATTTTTTTTTTCTAATTTATGTGTGTGTACACGCACACCCAAATACAGAGCGTCACAGACTACTGAAATATTGGATCTCTTGGAGCTGGAATTACAGGTGGTTGTGAGCCTCCTGGCATGAGTGCTAGGAATCAAACCCAGGTCCTCTACAAGAGTAGCAAGGACTCCTAACTATCTCTCCATCTCTTAAAATTTATTTTCTTGAGAGAGAGAGAGAGAGAGAGAGAGAGAGAGAGAGAGAGAGAGATTGTGAGTGTGAGTGTGAGTGTGATTAGTGCTATACCCTCAAAGGCCAGAGGTATAGGAGCCCATGTTGAAGTGTGGGGTTCTGTATAGGCTTTCCATGTAAAGTACTTAGGTTCTTCTTTTCTGAATGTTCTTGTGAGTTGGCAGTACTGTTGGAACATTAGAAAATACTCTCTTTTGTGAGCACAGAGGGGCTCTAAGCCATACTCCATCATTAGTGTCCACATCAGGTCTCCACAACACTAACTGATCTGCAGGGGTGCTCTGGAGCTCCCAGTGGTGGGAAATATGTTTTCCCCATTTCTAAACTTTGCTCACTAGAAGCTTAGCCACCAGGAATCTTTTGTGAAGTGACAGATTTAGGGGAAATGTCTTCCAAGTACCCTAATCATGACTTCCTTTCTATGACCATCTCTAGTAAGTACAAGTGCTGGTCAGGGGGGCACCCTGCCTAGTACACCTTCATTTGTCTGTCAGTTTGTCACAGAGTACTGAAAAAGATATAATTAGGAAACTTAATCACATTTTAGTACTCCTGCCTTGATTGGTGTCCCATTTCTCACCTGGAGTCACTGAGTATTATCACTGATTTCATGTGCCGACTGAGTTGGGGACATGTCCTGCCTGCATCTTAAAGCTCAAGTGTTTGAAGGGGCAAGCCGGGTAGCTGTGCCAGTGCCTACACTGTTCCTTTGTGGTCTTCCCTGACACATGGGCCAGTTTTGTTCTACCGTGGTGTGTGTGTGTGTGTGTGTGTGTGTGAGAGAGAGAGAGAGAGAGAGAGAGAGAGAGAGAGAGAGAGAGACCTCTCCACCAGGAGGTATGATTCGTGCATTTGCTGTGGGGAGTCAGTCCTGTGTTCTGGTGGAGGCTTTGCATGGTGTTCTTCGCTGGAAGGAAATTGGCCTGGCCTGGGCGTATGTATCTGAGGCTGGGATTGGTGCTGCAGCCAGTGACCAGGGACTGCCCCCCACTCACTTGTCACCTCAAGTTCTGATCACCCCAGTAATTCTGCTGTGGATGCTGTGAGCTAGGATCCTTCAGTGACAAAGATGATCTTTACTCTGCAAACAGGACTCAATAGTCCAAATAACAGTCATGTTCTTTCCTGAGGCCTGCTCCCATGTAGGATGCATGTGGCAATCTCTTCCCTGGTGGGTCCAGGTTGCCTACAGAGCCTGGCTTAAGTGACCCTGGGCAGTTGTCACACAGCCCTTCCATGCTTTGCGTCTTCCTTTTATGCTGGTAGTGCTGTTGATTATGGAAGGGTGCATTGTGGTTGTCACAGGGGTGGCTACCATAAAGGGTCAGGTGTTAGAGGTACCTCCAGTTCTATGGTTAGGTGGGCTCCTAATGACAGCTTCTCTTGTGCTTCTGAGCAAGGACTTGACTCAGTGTAAAGTGTCAGTTGCTGTCTAGGTCATGCTGTGGTGGCCTCCTTGGGTGGATGGTAAGTCTCTGACTCTATTAACATCCTGCTCTAGTCTTCCAGCTGCCTCCATACCTCTCAGTTGCTCTGTTCAGCCCATGCTGCTGCTGGTAGCAACAGTACATGGGGCCCTCAGTGCTGCCCAGGTGTGCCGGGGTGCTGCAGTGAGGTGGGGCAACTATACTTGTTCCCTCTCCCCAGGATGAGGTGCGGTCATGGTGTAGGGCTCACCATAATGAAGCTACAGAGCTTAGTCTCCAGGAAGAGTGATGGCTTGTTTTTAGAAATTTCATCCCAGCTCTTCACCTCTGTAACCTCTGTGGCAGAAAGGCAGAATCTGTGTTCTACCTCCTAACATCTCAGCCAAGAGGCTGTTGGGTTACTCCTGGGATGCATGATGATGGGTACTGAGCAGAGCAAGCTGGCAAGGATCAGGAGGCTCTAGAGTACTGTCTGTGCCCACCGCCCCTAGGACACGCCAGCCAGGGCTTTGGAGTATAGCCTGTGTTTATAAGCCCTGCCTGCAGTTCCTCCTCTTTTCACGAATGTCCCTGAAAGAAGGGATGACGGGCTCTGCTTAGTGCCTGTGAGCTGTTCCCATGCCCCGGTGGTAAAGAAGGTCCCTGAAAAGTGTGCACACACCGAGTCCTGGGGTTATCTAAATCAGATGTCACTTGGAGGAACTGGTGATGACTATTCCAGTTGTTTCTAGAAGCTGGTCTGAATTTGGGTGGGAGGTGGCACAGTTGAATGGGGCATGTGGAACTGCTTTTCAGCTTTGACTAGGCCCTCTAGGGGGTGCGTGAGGTGCTCTGGGCCTCTGGTACCAGCTCTTTGCCCTTTTATCTGGCAGCTTGGTGTGTGCTTGCTGTGAACTGTCTATACTGGCCCTCATGTGGGAAACTGCCAGTTGTGTGGGCTTGGTAGGGTGGTTTCTGGCGTGTATCTCTCTTGACTGCCTTTTTGTTCCCTGCTTTCTCTCAGGATAGTGTCTACAGTGGATGTCTTCTATTGAAGACAGTATGTGGGGGAGAGGTGTGTATTGGCCCCATGGTCCTCTTAGTGCAGTGGTTGAAAGCAGTGCTATATGGATGCTTTATTGTCTGGCAGTTCTGTGGGTTTGCTGGTCTCATGCCAGCTGTGCTGCGTGTCCCACATGCTTCTTGTCTTGAGTACAGTGGGTGGGACTGGCAGAACCCATCTCTGTTTCCTCAGTCAGAGCCCTACACTGTGTGGCCTGTGTAGAAGCTGCCAGGCTGCTGTGACCTGGCTCAAGGATGCAGCAGCACTTTGTGCTGAATGCCATGGTTTGGAAATGGAGCCACATAACCAGTCAAGGCTGTGGAGAGGACCCAGAGGGCTGTGAATGAGCCAGTGTCTGCTGGCCTTCCCAGGAGGGTCTCTACCAGCCGTACAAGCTCTAGTAGAACCTGAATATCAGGAGTCCATGTTAACATTCACAGAGTGCCTAGACTCTGGTTCTTGGGCTTCCAGGGTCTGTCTAAAAAGATGCACAGTAGTCTGGCATTTGGAAACCTTTCCAAATGGAATTTGGCATTAAGTAGCCACCCATACATTCTAGGTTGTCTCCTAGACCCTAGGAGTCATTGGAATTCTTAGTGGACAGGCCCCATCTGGAACCATGTAAGGCAAGGGGCACCAGTGAACCCTCTTCCTCAGGGCCACTCACTTGTGCCAGGCTGCCAGGACCAGCAGGTGGCCCGTGTCAACACAAAAGCATAACTCACCTTAAAGGGTGATTTAGTTTATTCTGGAGCTACATATAAATGACCATGGCCCAGGAACACAGATTCAGGTTACCTCACATTCCATGTTCCAATGTGTTTCGTGACTTTTTTATAGTAAAAGAACAAAGAAAAGTCATAAATCAAGAGACTTTTCAAATACATTGGTGGAAACACTAAGGTGGATACAGCAAAAGAGAAATCTCAACTGTAGGCCTCGGCTGCCATCTGATGACACTCAGTCTTTTGGTTGGTGGAAACTGGTGGTCTGCTATGTTAATACATTCCAAAAGTTTTTTCTGTTAAGTTACAGAATGTTAAGTCAGAAACAAAGGTGGGCAAAGTGGCTAATTAGGGACTAAAGATAGCCCAACATACATAGTAATTAGACTTTGTACCTGCAGCATTCCAAACTCTCCGTGGCCACTGAAGTTCTAATCAGTTGTCATCAGCCTTTGTGGAGTGTTCAGTTTCTAGATGTAGTTTTTTTCTGGGAACTTCTGTTCACACCTTCTAACTGCATGAGTTTCCCCTGACTGATTGTTGGGGACCCCAGGAAAGCTTGCCTGTAGTCCACATCACTGTTATTGGAGGTCTTCCTGGACACTGACCCCAAGGCCATGTCCTGTTAGACCATTTGTCTGGGCTTCTTGGGAGTCTGGTATTACCTTCCAAACTGCCTTAGGACTTGTCTGCAGCCTCTAGGACAGTGGCCTGCCAGTTCTGGAGAGGCAACTGGTGACCTGATAGTAGGATACTCAACTCCTGAGGTGGTTCTGAGCAGATAGCTCCATCAGCCCCATTGGGTCCTCTGGGGCCAGCAGAACCACCCCTGGGGGAGCACTGGGGTTCTGAGTAGCCCCCTCCTGCTGCATCATTACCATGTCCTGGGGCAGCAGGGCTCCTGCGCTGACTGGTACTGGGAAGTCTGAGACACCTGAACCTTCAGGGACCTGAAAAAAAGAAGAGGCACAGAGAGGATGACAGTGTCCTTCAAGAGGCTGAAGCCAGCATAACCTACTGCCTCTGAGCCTATGGGCTTTTTTTCCAGGTTGTCTGGAGCTGTTTCAGGACCAAGGGTGGTGGGTGAGGTGCAGTCAGGAGCCTCTAGCCTGAAGTTTTGTGGACACATCTTACCACAGGGAGGGTACTGATACCTTTGGGAGGCAGCACTGAGATATAGTCTCCTGGCTCTGAGTAAAAGCTTTGGGGCTGAGGAATGCTGCCAGGGAGGAATATCTGGCCCTTGACTGTCACACTTGTGTGCAGAACATGTTCTAGGTGGGGAAGCCCCTTCTATGAGGCAGATGATGATATGCCACCTTGTAGGCCCTCTGACAAGGGCCACCCTTGTGTTGGGGGGCTAGGATCTTAGCCACCTCTACAGGACACTGGATGTCCCTGTTTGAGGGAGGGGAGGAATGCTGGGAAGGCCCTGTGCAGATGGGCAGGGTGTGCTGTCATTCTTGGATCCAAGTTGTCATTCCCCCATCTTGTCCTATCCTTCCTCCCCTCCCCTCCCCTCCCCTCCCCTCCCCTCCCCTCCCCTCCCCTCCCCTCCCCTCCCCTCCCCTCCTCCTCATATACACACAGCAACTAAAGCAGCCCTTTCTGGGGAACTCAAGAGACTTTGCCTCAGGCCTGCTCTGCCCACAAAGTGGAACCCCTAATTCTACCCCAAGTCCTGCACATGGGGTTCATAGGTCTATTCTGAAGGCACAGGGTAATAGGGCCAAGGAGACTACAGAGAGACAATGTGACCGTGACTGGCCCTGAGCTTGGTGGACAAGGGACAGGGACTGATCTATATGAGGGTTCAAAGTTTGTGCAGAGCAATAGGTGGGACAGGATCTAGCCAAGTTTGACCCTTGGGCCTGCCACCTAGAGCTAGGCAGAGACAAAAACTTCCAGGGAGAAGTCTCTAATCCTGAGTGAGGCATATTCAGGTCATAGGCCATGATGAGTCCAGCCTCCCCAGTGTGTGCAGGAGTCATGGCCACATTGTTGAATGCATATTTTGACCTGAGATGCCATGTTCATGTGCTCTGGTTGCAGGATGGTCGACATTTACTTTGAAACTTTTTCTTTGGGCAGTTTAGGTGCACCTAGGCATACACCTCTATGTGTTTGGTGTTAGATTTGTGGACTCCTTGAATAAGTGTCCCCTTGAATAAGTTTGGAGCCATGATTTCTTTAATTCTGTTCCTATACCCTACTTCTGCCTATGAACTTGCCTTCCCTCTTGTTTCCTGTCTGTGTGTTCTAGTGGACTATGACTCTTAAGGACAGAGCCACTGTTTATCATAGCCAGTCTTTCTCCACTGCCAGGTAGGCATTGGCAAAATGGCGGGGTGGGGGGGGGCGGCGGCTGAGCCTTTCCTGGGCCCCAGGCACCTCCATTTAGAGAATCCTTCCCCAAGTCCCTTCCTCTTCTCAGAGAGAGAGGGGTCATGTATATACACTGATTGTTGGCCTCTGGCAAGGGCCACCCCTGTACAGTGGGGCTAGGATTTCAGCTGCCCCTCCAGGGATCTTTGTAGGTAGTGTTGCCCCTTTTTATCATTGTTACTACATGTTCTCAAGATAGGCAGACAGGATATCACCTTACTAGAGTTACCCCAAAATGTCACATAGCTTCCAAATAAATAAAGGTGTGTCCTAGATGGCCTGGCCATATGACAGCGCCCTCTGTGCACACTGCCTCTCCATTCTACTCTTTCTCTTTTATTCTCCTGCCTGTAAATTTTATAATTTAAAATGTTTCCTTATAAAGTAATGCCTGTGACCATTTTGAGCCACGTGTTCCTTTTCCTGTATTAAGAACTTTCTAGATAAGTTCAGAGAATCTCAAAGGTCTTCCTTAAAAAACTGAGCTTCATAAAGTTTTTCAGTTAGGAAACCAGAGGGGCTTAAGGTTCCTTCTGTGTTTGTAAGAGGTAACACCAGGTGCCTGGGACACAGGCATGGTTCCCTGGGGGCTGGTGCTGCACAGGAAGTGCTGCAGGAAGCACCTTGGTAAGCAGAGCCTCCATTTTGTGAGAGTACCTGAACCTTTACCTCTCTACTCAAAATGAAGGCTGTGTGTCACAAAACTGGTTAGAACTGCCCGTTGCCATGGTTTTTACATTGGAAGGCACAGTTAAAGGGTCACATGACCAAGGAGGGAAATGCCTTTGTCACATGACTATTTGGTGGCCTTATTAGCATACAGGAAGTTAACTCCCTGCTGGCAGCCGACTGGGATGAGTGATCATTGATGGCCAGTGACATCACCTCTGGAATGAGTTATTGCCCAGTGACTGAGGTGACTGAGGCTGACCTCTCTGAAGACGATCCTTGCCCTGACCCTTCCAGCAAATCTAAGTTTTATTTTACCTCTGGAAGATGGAAGAGTGATATATCCCTATAGGTGACTGACCTTCAATCTTCACATGTCCAGGAAGCCTGTCCCTAGTCTGCAACTCTTTCCTAGATGCCACCCAGGCCTGGCTTCTTAGTCCACTCAGGCACCTGCAGCACTTTGCCAGACCTGTGTTACTTTGCGGGGTGGCTGGTGGCTTGCACACCCAGTGGGCCCAGATGGGTCACCTTAAAAGCAGACCTTGAGCAGCATAGGACCCTGCCCTGTGAGAGCATGTGGGAGGAGAGAGACCTGGAGGGTTTGATGAGATCTGACAGAGGGGCCCTGGATCTTCTTAATTGACATGTCAGCATTCAAGAACTCCAGACTCGGGGAATCCTAGACTTGAGGCCTCAGGCTTTGAAAGGGAGGGAGAACACTTTTCTTTCCTCTTCCCCAGGCCCAATAGTCTAGCAGCCTCTGAACTAGATCGGGCTGGGGCCAACATTCTGATGTAATTGCCATGTACCTCTGGGATGGGACAAAGAGCCACAGAAGAAAGAGGACATTGGCTTCAGAGTCAGCATTGGGCTGATTAGCCTTTGTTAACCTGCACCTATACCCCCTGAGGACATAGCTTTCTGGGTCTAGTGGTGAGGAAGGGATGACTTAGATCTAGCACAAACTGCTGGGACAAGTTTGCACTGTGACTTGCAGTTAACTTTATCCAAGTTTGTCCCTTGAGCCACAGTGCCACCTAGTGGACATGGACTCAGCTCTTCACTTGCAGAAAGGCAGAAAGAAAGGGTCTTCTGCAGGATACTGAGCCACGCACACATCCATGGGCAGTTTCTACTCTGTCCTCTGTGAACAGGACTGTTTTTCGGGCTCTGCCCAGAAACAGTTACAGAAGCAACAACAGAGCAGTCTGGAGGCTTTAGAAGCAACAGATGTATACATTTTATAGCACTCCTCACAATGGGAGGTCCAACATCAGGTATCAGATGGGAGAGACTGGCCCTTAGTGTGAGAAAAATGTTTGTTGTGGCAAGACTGTTCCTGTCACACAGCCTAGCTCCTATTGAGACATGGTGGTTGGTGAGAAGAGAAGCTGATCTCGCAGGAAGATGTGAGCTTCCAATAATGCAGTATGTGCATTGGCAGATTTGGGTGGGTGGCAATGATGAGTGTTGCCTGATGCAGCTTGATCTAGGACTTCTGGGATGTGCAGGCTTCGGGATAGAGTGTAGTAGGCAGGGCAATATTGGTGTCCTTAGGGCAGAACCATCCACCTCTATAGGGGGATAGAAGAACCAAGTGTGAGATCGCCTAGGTGAGGCCCAGATCTTAGAGAGATGGTGTTTTGGGGGTTTCAAAATCTGTAGCCACTGCTGCATGTGTGCTGGGTAGGAGTCCAGCAGATGGCCCTGGTCCCCTTGTGAGATGCTGTGTACAGGCCAGGAGTGACTGTTGAGCTGCTTTGGGGGCCAGGTGAAGCTGAGTTAAGAGAGGGCTAGGCTTCCCATTAGCAATTTCCGGTGTGAGTAGCTGGCATTCTCTCGTCATGGTATCCTCACATCCTGTCACACCAAGGAGCCTGGCCAGTGCACCAGGATCTGAGGCTCATTGTGTTTGCCTGTGGCCTGGCCCCTGGATAGAGCAGCACTTTCAAAAGCTGCATTCTGGCAGATAGACAAGGGTAGAGGGCCCTTATGACCTACAACAGTATCCCATGATGCATGTGGTCAGAGGATACAACTGGGGACCACAGGGTCATATGAGGGAGACTGGCAGGAGCCATGTGTTCTCTACCTGCTACCCTGCTGTGCCAAGTAGGGCACTCATGTCTGGCACTTTTCTCTGTTAACCGTCCACTGTCTCTGTCCCACAGCGATATGAAGTCTGAGAAGAGAGCCCCTTCGCCTGATGTAATTGTGCTCTCCGACAGTGAGCAGCCATCAAGCCCGAGAGTGAATGGGTTGACCACAGTGACCATGAAGGACACCAGCACTGAGGCGCTCCTGGTAAGCCTCTGAGGGGCTGTGTCTACTCCTGAGAGCCCTGCCACCCCTGGCCTCTCAGAGTCTCTGCTGTCGGCCCCTCTCCCAACTTTGTGCTCTTGCCCTCACAGAGAAGCAGCCCAGAAGAGCGGGAGAGAATGATCAGGCAGCTGAAGGAGGAGTTGAGGCTGGAGGAGGCAAAGCTCGTCCTGTTGAAGAAGCTTCGGCAGAGTCAGATCCAAAAGGAAACCACAGCGCAGAAGGTGTGTGTGCCGTCCTGCTCCGGAGCCCTTTCAGAACCTGGGGACCCTGACATTGGAGAGGCTGACCCAGTGCAAGGGCTTCCTCAGGGAGGGTAATAGCCAACTTTTGAGAGCTCAAGTATGCATATTTAGGCAGGATAAACGTCATTGTAGAATGTTCTGAGCATGTAAATTGGCTTCTTAGACTCCAAGGTGTTGGATGTGTCTTTGACACTGCTCAGAGCATGTTTAGGGATGGAAACTGGATCTGAAGCATCTTCCGAGTACTGTTTGCAGAGGTGAATCTCTTTTTGTACATCTGAGCAAGTGTTGCACCTCACAGTCCTCAGCCTGCTCCCTGTGGGCTCTGTCCCACTGACTCTTGGCAGGATGACTTATAGCCAGTTGGGCTTAATGTGCAGCTTGTGGAGAGGCTGCTGATTGGGAGTGTAGTTACCCTTCATGCTCTTTGAACTCTCAGGAAAGGAAAGTCAATGCCTCCTGCACAGGAAGAGCCCAGCTGGCCTGCACTGCCCACTCCATTGTGAGAAGGTAGACTGAGCCTGCCAGTTAACTCTTTCTTATCAGCTACTGAAGACAGTGGAGTGGGCCACGCCTGTCACCGTACCTTCTCTAGCAGAGCATGTGGCTTTTAAATTGCTCAGACATAGTATGTTCTCAGTAAGGTTGAGACTGAACGATTCTGCCCTTGACCTCAGACATGGGCCCCCTGGGCTTCATGTAGGAACTGATTGTGGGTATGATTGTTCACATGCCAACTCCTGCTGCAGATGAGCCACCATCAGGCTGGAAACCAAACCTTTGTCCCAAGCCTGTGTGTCCTGCTTTCTTTCAGCCCATAGCTGCCTCAGGGAGCACTGTGACCACTCCTCCCCCTCTTGTGCGGGGTACCCAGAACATTCCTGCTGGCAAGACATCACTTCAGGTCAGTGTCCCTTCTGCTTCTTGGCCAGTACTGCCATTACCTATAGTTGGGAAATGCCCTTCAGTCAGATTCCTGAGCAGCTCCACCTGAGGTCCCTTGGTAGCAAAGCATGGGGCCCTCACAGGCCAGTAGACCCTACTACCACATGTACCCCAAACCACCAAATCATGCATTTGTTAACTTAAAAATAACCCGCCAAAACCATCCTGGGGCTATAGCTCAGGTGTTAAAGAGTCCCTGCCTTCCATGTGCAGACCCATAACTAAGTTCCAACTCCAGTACCACATAAACTCAGCTGGTTGGCTCAGGCCTGTCATCCTGGCACTGCAGGGGAGGTGGAGACAAAATGAGTTCTATGGCAGAAAGATCCTATGAATGTGGCCTTGGTATCATTGACAGACCTCCTCCACCCGAATGCCTGGCAGCATCATCCCGCCACCCCTGGTTCGAGGTGGGCAGCAGGTGTCCACTAAGCTGGGGCCACAGGCCAACTCCCAGGTGGTCATGCCACCGCTTGTCAGGGGGGCCCAGGTGAGCTGGACATGCATGCTGGGGTGTGTGCTTGGGGGGGTCCCTTCCCTGGCCTGCCAAACTTGGTCTCAGTGCCAGTTTTTGTTCCCTACCCCATAGCAGATCCACAACATCAGACAGCATTCCTCCACTGGGCCACCACCCCTCCTCCTGGCTCCCCGAGCCTCAGTGCCCAGCATGCAGATTCAGGGACAGAGGATCATCCAGCAGGGACTTATTCGAGTTGCCAACGTCCCCAACACTAGTCTGTTGGTCAACATCCCACAGGTGAGTCTAGCACTAAGGTGGGATGGGAGGGGTCCCTAGTAGGTCCTGGGCTCTCATTCATGTCTGCCAGGCTTGGGCTGGTGTCACATGCTTGCTTGCTCCCTCTTGAGGCTGGTGGGCTTTGAACATCCCCAGGGGTGGGACTGGTATTCCTCTGGAATAGAGATGTTAATGTCATAGGCAGATTGGCCCCTAGCAGAGTTGGGCAGCTTCTGAGAAAGTGGAGTCTCTTCAGGGAGGGCAGTATGTGGACATTTGCAGGCTTTGAGGGGCCAGTGAGATAAGGTGAGACGATTACAGTGGCACCAGCATGCCCTCAGAGGCCTCACATCCTTCCCAGAGCCTCTGCTGTGGCTATCCCCAGTTCTGCTGACTTATATCCTCAGTGCAGGCTGGGAGGACAGCATGTCACAGATCCTCCCACAACACAACAGGCTATTTTTAGAAATGTGTCCCTCCACTTCTGTACTGAGCCTCTGAGGTAGGGAGGGTCTGTCCCCACTCCTGGATAGACAGGACCAAGGGGCGGGCAGACCTTATCTGACAGATGAAATTACTGGGTCTGCAGGCCTTTTGCTGATGAGTATGTTCTTTCTTCCTTGTTTATCACTGTCTACTTTCCTCAGACAAGACAGGGCTGGGCTCTGGGAAGCTCTGACAAAGGGTCCTTGCTTTGTTAAGGTCTAATTCAAGTGCTCAGACAATGGCCACCACTGCCTCCTACTTAAGAGGAGGTGGAGCAGGCAAATCCTCACTCTATAACCATGTTTTACCCTTGCTATTCTCAACCTGTCACCAAGTGTTCTGCTACCAGTGGGAAGCCTGGGTCCTGCTAGTCAGAACTGGAGGCCTAGGCTGTGTCCCTATGCTGAGTAGGGTGTCCAGCCAGGCTGGCTGCCAAGACCCTAGAAGGCCTAAACTTCTAGATCTCCACAGAATGGTACTGGGCCTTTCTTGGGTACCGATTCTCCTGGGGGCCTCCAGGGGATTCCCCTTCCCCCCAGGAACCCAGGGCATTGGAATGGTCAGTCTGGGTTTAGGATTTGAGGAATATAGCTCTGGAGCAGACGGAGACCACCCCAGTGGGGACATGAAGTCATGGGGGTGTGGGGAATTGCAGGAACCTCATTTTCCCATGGCTCTGTGCAGACTCAGAGCCCAGACCCAACAGCTGCCCCTCCAGCTCAGTCCTCTGGGGCTCCCAAGTGCCCCAGCTATCTCCTGAGTTTCTGCTTCACCTATCCCTCTGCAGCCACAGATTTCCATGAATCTGTGATGTGACTGGCTACCCAGATTTACTTTTACAAGGACTCCACTGCTGAGTGCAGCTGACACATAGGAGCCTTGGGCAGCATACTGAGCCTCACCTGGTATTTCCCACAGCCCACTGCAGCCTCGCTGAAAGGAACAACGGGTGCCTCCACTCAGGCCAACTCCACCCCCACTAGTGTGGCCTCCGTGGTCGCTTCTGCTGAGTCCCCAGCTAGTCGGCAGGCAGCTGCCAAGCTGGCGCTGCGTAAGCAACTAGAGAAGACGTTGCTCGAGATCCCCCCACCCAAGCCCCCTGCCCCAGAGATGAACTTCCTGCCCAGCGCTGCCAACAATGAGTTCATCTACCTGGTTGGACTGGAGGAGGTAGTACAGAACCTGTTAGAGACGCAAGGTGAGTGGGCTGCCTCACCTCCTGCTGAAGCCTCTAGCAAGACACCTTCTGGGACTGGGCTATATTGCTGCCAGTTCCTCTGTGAAGTCAGCCCCTGGTATGGGTAAGGATGAGGTTGGGCATCTGTGGGAGGCTGACCCTTGTATAAGTGTGGGTCATCACATGAAGGCAGAATTTCCTGGCACCATAGGTCTTCTCAGTCCCTATGGATAGACAGAGTTGCCTTTGTCTGAAACAGACTCATTTCTTTACCCTCTTGGGACTGTAGACACTGCAAAGGGAAGGAATGATAGCCTGCCAAGTTGTCTTCCTACAAAGGCAAAGGACCTGTTCACCTAGATGTTGAACAGGTGGAGAGGTTAATGGTGACCAGCCCTCCCCCACCCCCTTTTCCCCAAGTAACTGTTGTCAGATGCCAGGAGCAGAAGAGGTGAAACATGACTGGGCCAAGTGGACCTCAACCCCTTGACTATGATCTTTAATATTAACCCTCCTGGCACAGCTATGAGGAACAGTGACAGTGTGTGTATGCACAGAGAAGAACTTTCACTGCCCAGTCCAGAGTACAGAAAGGAAAGGATGAGTATATAGAACTTTGCCTAGTGCTTTCCTGGTGCTGGGGTGTTGAGTGCACACTCTAGGTTACTCTTAATTCTCTTACACATCTGAGCAGGGACCACACCTAGGAGCAGCTCGAACACTGGTGGCCCACAGGCTCTGGGGTTTGCTCAGTGCACTGGGTCCTTGTGGCTAGATGCCATCCTCTGTAGTGTGGGGCCAGCAGTCTCCACCTCTATTGGAATTCTGGGAGAGACCAGGAATGTAATGCTGGGAAAAGAGGGCCCTGGCACTCTACAGCAAGATGATGTTGACAGAGAGCTGTTGGAGAAAGATGCAGTTCATGTAGGAAGCTAAGTGTACATGAGTTCTGGGTTTGGTCTCCAGCAGGCAGGGCTGGCAGGAGACTGCAGTTTGCCTTTTTGGAGTGCTAGCAGCTGCCAAAGGACCCAGAGAACTGCTGTTAGCAGTGGTGCATCCCAGGCTCTTCCTGGAGTCCAGTCGTGGTTTTTGCCATTAACCAGCCACATGATGAGAAAGCCACTTGTCCCTTTTCTGACCTCAGCTGTCCTCATGGTGGGAGTGGGGTTGTCCCCCAGAATTGAACACCTGCTTGCAGGGTAACTGTCATCCTTGGATACATTTGTTAGGGCACTTGTCAGGCAAGGTGAGACCTGGTGTTGTCTCTCTGGAGGGACAGGAGGGTGAACAGGCCAGCGTCACTTGTGTCTTTGGAGACTCAATACAAAGAGATACGACAGACTTTTTCTCAAGTGATTCAGCACTGGCTGGCATGTGTTTGCTTTGGTTGGTGTAGAGTGTGCAGATCTTATCCATTGCAGCCCCCATGCCTGAGAGATGCTGTTCCAGGCTGCTGCCCACATCAGCCAAAGGACGATGGGCCTGCCCTGTTTGACAGAGCCACCCCATCTCTTGCAGCGGGCAGGATGTCTGCTGCCACAGCTGCTGCTGTGCTGTCCCGGGAACCCTACATGTGTGCACAGTGCAAGACGGACTTCACATGCCGTTGGCGTGAAGAAAAGGGCGGGGCCATCATGTGTGAGAACTGCATGACCTCCAACCAGAAGAAGGCACTCAAGGTGGAGCACACAAGCCGCCTGAAGGCCGCATTTGTGAAGGCACTGCAGCAGGAGCAGGAGATGGAACAAAGACTGCTGCAGCAAGGGGTGGGCACAGGCAGCATCAAGGCTGAGCCTACTGCCCCACACCCTGTGCTGAAGCAGGTGAGAGCCTCAGCTTTCTGTCCCTAGATGGCAGGATGTTCTGGAGGCGTCCTCCTCTGCCCACCCTCCTGGTGGTTAACTGCAGGCTAAATTGCACTTAATGGTGGTGTTTGGCAGTGAAAACATTAATTTGCAGTTTCTTTAGAATTTGTAACTTATACTCCCAGCACACTAGCAAGTACTTCTGTCTGAACAGACTGCTGAGGCCTCTTTGGGCATCAGCAGGCACTCTGGCTAGGTGGAGCAGAGGGGCAGGTGTGAGGCCTACTCTCCTGGGCTCTGCTTTCATCCCATCTTTCCATCACGTGGGCCTGGAGCGTGCTCCCCTGTGCAGTTTGCAGTTTCTGTTTGCTCACCTGTTGTCTGTGCCTCACCAGTCATATTTTCTCAGAATGTGGCATCTGGGGCCTGCAGGTGTCTAGTTGGGCACCCTTCACCACCACGGGTCAGCAGCACCGATATCACTGACATACCTTTCAACCCCATTTGTGTAGGTCATAAAGCCCCGACGTAAATTGGCGTTCCGCTCAGGAGAGGCCCGCGACTGGAGTAACGGGGCTGTGCTACAGGTCAGAACCCAGCCGGGGCCTCGCCCAACCTCAGACACGACTGCAGTCGCCAGCCATCCTGCAGCGTCTCTCTCTCTCTGCTCTTTCTTTCCCTCTCACTTTTCCTCTGTCCCTTGTAACTCACCTGGCCGTCTGGACTTTGGACTCTAGGGACCTGAGTGGGTGGGAAAAGGTCAACCAGACAAGGAGAGGCCGCACCAAGCAGCCTGGCTGCCCCTGCCTCCCATGAACCTTGCCCGATCTCTCTCACACAGGCCTCTAGCCAGCTGTCCCGGGGCTCATCAACGACACCCCGTGGTGTTCTACACACGTTCAGCCAGTCACCTAAACTGCAGAACGCAGCCTCAGCCACAGCCCTGGTCAGCAGGACTGGCAGACATTCCGAGAGAGCCGTGGGCACCAGCAAGGGCACCACCTCGAACTGGAAGAAGACTCCCCTGAGTGCAGGTGTGCCTCCTCCTCCCTGAGACCCACTGCCACTGGGCCACTCTCCTTCATTTGTTTTGCTTTTGTTTTGAGATGGGCTGTAGCCCCAGGCTGGTCTAGGGCACATGAACTAACATAGTCCCCTGACAGCCTCCCTTAAGAAGGACACGTGCACAAGTAGCACACATGGCTGCACTCCCACCTTTTCTGAAAGAAGCACCTTCTACTCCCATCCCTCCCATGGCACATGAACAAGAAACAGCTTGACCAGAAGAGCTTGACTTATGGCTTGCTCCCAGCTTGACCTGGAGTATGAGCACCAGGCTCATGGGTACATGCCCATTGCCCCAGCCTTACATTCTGCTAGCAGACCCATCTTACCTGCTTCCAGTTCCCATATATCCCCACCCTCTTCTGCCCAGTTAGCACTAGTTTGCTGTCACAGCTGTGAAGAGTAGTAGTACCAGCTCCCAGACTTTGCCTGATACCTCCTCCGCTCCGTGTGAAACAAGCCATGTTGTACTGTGTGCAGAGCAGAACAATAAGAACAGGGCTGCACTAGGTGCAACCCAAGGCCCCCAAGGCACAGCTGAAGGTGAGAGTTCCAGCATGGGCTCCCAGCCTGGTTACAGCCCCCCACTGTGGTCATCTCCTAGCCCACTGTGGTGGTCTTGGTGTTCCCTGCAGCCTCTCGGAAAAATAGGGCTGGAGAAACAGTGTATCTGCTGGAGTTGAGCGAGGGAGAACAGTGAAAAGAAGACCTCTGTGGAGTGCAGGAGGACTGTGGCAGGATCAGAGCATGCCCAGTTTATTCAAAAAACATGAGCCAAGGACTCATAGACTTGACTGAAATCTTTTGTACTTAGATGTGGTGGCACACCCCTGTAATCCACAAGTGGGAGAGCTAGACACAGTGACATTTACCTGCTTATTCCTGTTCCTTGGGAGGCTGAGGCAGGAGGACCACTTGAGGCCAGCCTGGAAAGCCTGATAGCTCAGTCAGATGAAGCTAGAACTGCTTGTTATGGCCATAAAGTATTCACGAGACTCCACTGCATTGACACACACAGCCTTTGGGGTTCACTGCTCTCCCAGTAGTACCATGACACTGGCAGACAGATCTCTCACTATTGTTTCACACTTGGGTTCACTCAGCAGGACCTGGGATTGAGACAGTGGCAATGCTATGGGTTCCTTGGGTACATTCTAAAGTGAGGGTCTAGGCTGTATCTTGTGCTGGTCAGCTTCCCCTCATCAGGTGGCCACTGCCTGTCACTGTGCTGTATTGCAGGTGGGACCCTTGCGTTTGTTGGCCCAACCTTGGCAGTGCACAAGACCTCATCGGCTGTGGACCGCCAGCGAGAATACCTCCTTGACATGATCCCGCCACGCTCCATCCCCCAGTCTGCCACGTGGAAATAGTGCTAGCTTGACTCAGCGGAGGCCAGCCCCTCTGCCCTCCTACAGCCCCTGGTTTGGGACACACTGACCACCCTATTAGCCTGCTGCCTGAAAGACCTCGGGCCTTGGCTGCTGCCTCGCCATAGCCAGGAGAGGGACCGCCACAGCGACGAGGATCCAGGGACCTTCCCCGCGGACCTTCTCCTTCCTCTTTGCCTTTAGTTTGCCCGACACCAGCAGAAATGTGGACCTTAGGGCCAGCTCTGCCCTGGCCTGTGTGGGTGGCTGCTCACCCTAGACACTGTGACATGCCTGGGCCAGGCTTGCGCCAGCCAGGGGCTCCCAAAGTTAAGCCGGGGTTTCCTTTTCTTTCGGCTTTTCCTATCTTAGGCCCCCCAGTCTTTGCCTCTTCGTGGCCATCTATAGGTTGAAAGTTTGGATTTTTTTTTTAATTTTTATTATTATTATTATTTTTTTTTGTAATCACCTCATGATGATGGAATTAAAAGAGAACTGTGCAGACCCTGGGTCCCTGTTGTGCAGTGTGGTCCTGGCAGGCCCTAGCCCTAGAGGGCATTCCCAGTGGCAGCACCCATCAGTGGTCATTGCTGCCCTCACTCCACCTGAACCTCTGTTGCTGCTTGCTGCGAGACCCCTGGAGTTCCACACATAGCAGAACAATCCCACCAGACAGCCAGGGACTCCAAAGGGACACCGGGGTCATCATGCTGAAGCTCAAGTTGGGTGCTGGTGGGGAGGCTGCTGGGTTATTTTTCGTGGTTTATTTTATTAAATTTTCCTTTCTTTCTGATGGACACAATCTCAAGTTGCCTGTGCCTGCCAAGAGGCACCCAGGCAGGTTGCTTGGCAGGTGGCACCAGCCAGAGTCCTTAGAGCTGGGAGTCATCAGGGTTTGCTTCTGACTTCCTTTCTCTCTTCCTCTTTAGTCAACAGCCATGTCTTTGAAAGGGCCAGGTCTACTTTAGTTTTATTTTATTTTTCTTTTTCCTCTACGCTTTAAAAACTGGTTCTGTGGTAAAAGGCAGAAGCCTCATTGAGTCCAGCACATGGCATCTGCGGTGATAGGTTCCTGTCCCGCTCCAGCCTTGACTTTCCTCGATGTGATGCAGTTAGGGACGTTAATTTAAACCCTGTTCTGAGGACCGTTGCCCATACGCTCTGCCACCCTCTAATAAAGGCTCATTTAACCCCGTGCTTGCTCTTGTGTGCAAATCCTCGTCTCTAGGAATCACTTGGACATTGGGAAATTCTGGTTTTGGGAAACTTAATTTTATTCAAGACCCCAGGACACTCGGTGATTTTGAGTTTGAGTATGTTCCTTATGTGGGTTGTTCTCAACATTCAGGGATTTGGGGGAATGGATAGAAATTGGTTTGTTTGTTTTTTTAAATGAGTGAGATGTTTTTGCACACACATGTGTGCAAGTGTTTCTTACTCCTCAAAGATTTGTGTGCCTGGCCAGTCAATTCCTGTCTTCCTCCATACCCAGTGAGTAACCGGCAGTGACCGGTCCTCTTTGTTCATGAATATGGCTAGTCTTCCAGTTCCTTGGCAGGAGCACCAGGTGGCCTCTCATAAAAGCCTCCCCAACTAACATCAGTTCTGTGTAGTTATCAGTGCACACCAAGCCACCCTGTAGTGGGATGAGTCCAGCATGGGTTGACAGGGTCTGAGCTGAGGACTTTATTGTCTCAACCACACCTATTACAACCCCCTAGCCCAGAGCCTTCCAGCCTGGTGTCCTCCTGTCTTCTTAACCTTTTGAGCCTGGTAGACTTGCTTTCACCAGGAACAGGTGCCATCTCAGTGGAAAGGCCACGGTCGGTCGCTTGCACCCTGCTGCCTTTGTCTCTGCCATGGGGGTTATTCCTCCAGGGGTGGCATACTGTGATGAAGCATTTTATTAAAAAGGGGTTAAAACAGGAGATGCCTTAATTTACTGTCTTGGAAGCACTGCCGGTGTTGTGTTCCCTTTGCACTGTACTAGTCTAAGGAGTCCTGTAATGATTCTATGATGAAGTGCAGGGCCAGAAGGACCAGGGAAGGGATTTATATGTATTTAGGGTACCATGCCAGCCAGAGAGCTGACTCCATCCTTTAAGTGCTGGATCCTGGGAGCCCTGAGCCAGTGATGACCCCTACTTACCACTTATGACTTCCCAAAGGAAATCAAAACTTCCTCAGGTTGACAGCTCAGATCAGCAAAGCCACATAGGGGTTCCTCAGTTTCTTTTGTGAATTGCTGGGGGGGTATATTTGAAATGGCCCATTTCAACCACCTGGGCTATGCTGCTGTTCTGGGACCCAGACCTCTGACCAAGTCCAGGTGTCCCCTGGGGTAGGACAGTGGACCTGCAAACAGCCTCTGGTCCTAACTGCTGGAGACCGTGGAAGCTAGAGCTTGCCCCTGGCAGAGGGAGTGAGTGCTGCTGTGCTCCCTAGGATGGTTCCTACTCCTTTGAATCACATTAATCTGAAGACTGGACTGAACTGAGCTTTCAAAAAGACAGCAAACAGTTTTAGAATGTTTAATGTGTGACATGGTTACACGAGTGCAGGGTATAGCAGGGAGGGGAGTGTCACTTGTATTTATTGTGACTGAATCTTTGATAATGTTTTTTAAAAATGGTTGCCACCAAACCAGAATAGAAGTTCCAGTAAACAGGCTGGAATCGTGGCTGTATGTTGTATTACGGGGTAGTCTGACATTCTGAAGGACAATAAAGAAATGGACCAAACAGCAACTGTAGTATTGTTTCGTCACCTCAGTCCTGGGGGTTCCAGTGTTTCTGGCAGCCTTTAACAGAAGGAGGGGTGGGATGCACCTGCGCTGTGGGCATGGAATCCCTCCTCCCGTGTGCCCTAGGTTTTCTGAGATTCCACCTGACTTCTGGGCAGGTGGGGACTAAGGTCAGAATCCTGGTGAGTTTTGCCCGTCAGAGACCACATTGTCCACTCAGTCTCTGCTGGAGTGATTTTCTTTTCTAGCAGCACAAGGGAGGGCTTTGTCCTTAGGGACATCGCAAGCACAGACAGAACCATGGACTACCTCCAAATCAGCAGTTCCTGGCGAAAATTTAAGATGCTTAGTTTTGCATTTCAACAATAAACTTTATTTTTTAATATGTATGAGTAAAATTGCATGTAGGTACACCCCTGTCATGCAATGCCGGTGGAGGTTAGAGGACAGTGTCAGATCCCCAGGAACTGGAGTTAGTTCTTAGCTGCCATGTGGGTGCTGGAAACCAAACCAAGGTCCTCTATAAGAGCAGCCAGTGCCCACTAAGCCATCTTACCATCTCCAGCCCTCCCCCTCCTTAAAAAGAGTGTAATTTAGCCCAGGCTAGCCTCAATCAAGCTGTACAGCAAAGGCAGGCCTTGAACTACTTATCTTCCTACCTTTACCTCCCAAGTGTAGAGATGATAGTCAGGGGGCATTATGTCCAATCACATTCCTCTTTTTGCAGTGCTGGGGATGGAACCCAGCCCTTTTAAACCCTATCCCCCAACAATAGGGATCAAGCATTCTGAAGCAAGGTGTTAAGCCCTGTCATCCCAACACTCAGGACTGAGGCATGAAGTTGGTGAATTCTAGGCCAGCCCGGATTATGTGATAAGTTTTTTTTGTGTTTTGGTGGGAAAGAATCTCAATCATGCCTGGAATTCACAATTCTGCCTCTGCCTTCCATGTGCCACAATGATACTGTGAGCCAGCACTGAGTGGCATGCGTTAGCACGCAGCCCTGTCTTCTAAGTGCTCTTGAGCAGTTGAGCTTTCCTACCTCTGGCTTAGGAGCTGACATTGCTTCTTGAGGACTCACCCTCACCAGCAAGGCACAGTGCTGGTGGAGGACATGGTACTAAAGCCCACACCTGTCCTCCATAACACATCCACACTGATGCCCTGTGACCCAACACTTCTGAGTGTTTTGAGTCCTGTGCTTCCCTGAGTCAGGCAGTCTTGGTGGACCCAAGGGCAGTCTTGGACTATGGGCTCAAGCAACTCATTCAGGTGAGAAATGAAATAGTCATTAGTTCTGGTTCCTGAGACCTGTCCCCTCTGAACTGAGTCACAGATCTATGGGAGAATGGGGTGTGTGGGAGAGGTGCCGTTTTCTGCAAAGTCTTTTTAATTAAAAGGAATGGAGGCCAAGAGTGGGAAGAACCTCAGCAAAGGTGAGACCCACAATAGTCAAGAAAAGAGAGGGAGCTGGGAATGGCGGCCCAGCAGTTGGAAGGCGGACCGCAGGCAGGCAGATCTCCTTTGAGATTGAGGTCAGCCTGGTCTACATAGCAAATTCTAGACCAGCTGGGACTACAGGGAGATCCTGTCAAAAAACAAGGACAGCAGAGTAGTAGGGCTGGGAATGCGGTTCACGGGTAGAGCCTCCCGCCAGAATCCCCTAGTGAGGGGCTGGGGATGTGGCTCAGGGGTGGAGCCACTGCCTAGTGTCAGGCCCTGGATTCCATCCCAGCACAAAGGAGACAGGCCTAGAAACAGAGTGGTATAGTGAACTTGTGTTAAGATGTTTCATTCTGAGTATACTTGAAACCTGGGAGACACAGGCTTCCATCTACTGAGCCACACTCCCAATCCCTCATCTTCCAGGTGGGGTGTCCAAAGCACAGTTCCTGTTCACAGAGGCCCCCTTCTGTACACCAAAGGCATGGGTGTTTCTGAACTATTCCAGCCAGCACTGGAGGCTAGGTCCTCCCTCTCGTGTAGCCTCAGTTCCCTCATCTGCAAATGGCAGTTGAGGTCCCAAAGTGTTTGACAGGCTGAGGAAAGAGCTGATACTCTAGGGCACCAGAAACCTAAGGAGGGCAGTGAGACCCACAGGCAGGCAGGCAGCCCCGCGTGGACTGTGGAACTCATAGGGGCAGTATTAGGTTTTAAGGTGTTTCCCAAACAGCCTGCCTCTGTCACCACACTCAGTAAAATCACAGGAAGACTCCTGGCTGCCTCACCCTGTGATGTTCTCTCTGAAGCCCTTTAGCACAGCTACATCTTCTTCCCCTCCCTCCTCACTCCAGTCTCTACCATTTCTAATGACACAGCTCAATAGCACCCGCTTCATGTGCTAAAGCACAGTTTAGAATTTGTTTTATAGGCATTGCTTTTTATTTTACTTGACATTGCACGTGCCTCCTCATTGAAGGCAGGGATGGTTCAAGCCACCTCTATAAGTCTCAGGGCTTGGCACATCCCTGTCATCCCAGCACTTGGGAGGCAGAGGCAGGAAGATCCAAGTTCCAGACCAGCCTAGGCTGCATGGTGAGAGGTCTGGAAAAACCAAGTATGGGGGATGTGGCTCAGTGGTAGAGCACTGGCCTAGCTTGAGGAAGGCCCTGAATTCCATCTCCAGAGTCACAAAAATACAAATCAAACCAAATGAACAGAGAAGGGGGAACTGGTTCCTTCTCCCACTGTAATCGCTTCCCATCTCACAGAGGGACTTCCGGCGGCTTCCCACCCCACTTCAACAGATCTGAGTTTCAATCACAGAAGTCTGTGTGAATGACACCTGTGTAGGCCTCCAATTCCTCATCCATAAACGCTTAGTACATGCCTACAGGCATTGCCCTCCCCATCTTCGCCAACCTATTCCCATTCGAGTCCCATCACTTCCCCAAGGAACGACTATAGAGTCCCTCGAAGTCTGTCCAGGTTGGGGAATCCGAAAGATTCGAGTTTGAATCCTCCCAAATTCCCTTTTGGGGTCTGGAGCTAGAACCCTCCAGAGACATGCCTTCTCTATGTTGGGAACCCCCTCCCATGCTCCATAACAAGGGGCCACCGCTAAAGTCACGTGCGAGGAAGAGCGAATTTATTGCAGGTTCCAACCTGGAACCTGGCGTCCGCAGTCGGCCAGCAGCAGCTTTTCAGTGCAGCCACTACCCACCGCGCAGCCAGGAGCTCTTTCCGCGCAGGCGCAATGCTTCTCTCTCTTCTCCTGCCCCTCCCGGGGCCTTCTCGCCAGGAATCGAGGATGCGCATGCGCCCTCCAGCAATCCGTTAGTCCTGGAGGAATCAGAATCCAACACCCGGCCTCCGTGGGCCTCTGTCGTGGGGGGAGGGGAAGGGATAGGGCGCGTGCGCAATGACGCGCGGCGACTTGGCGGGTCTCCCGAAACTCGCCGGTCGCGTGTGCGCCGCGCTGGCTCAGGGCCTGGTGCGGCGGGAACAGCGAGAACCCCGGCTCCTAGCCGGAGTCCCCGGCCCGCAGCCAGCCGTTGCGCGCCACCTGGCCAGCCGAGGGCCGGGCGGATGGGCTGAACTGTAGCAGCTCGGCGATCAAGGATTTGCAGCGCTCCGACAGCTCGAGGCCGTCGGGGTAGAGCACACCGCGCTTCTGACGCCGGGGCAGGCCCGCAATGTCCGAGTCGTCGAAGGGCATGCACCCGGTGACCATGACGTAGAGCACCACGCCCAGGCTCCATACGTCGTACTTCTTGGGGTCGTAGGGGATGCCCAGGAGCACCTCGGGTGATGCATAGGCGGCCGAGCCACAGTAGGTGGTGCTCAGGTCTGGGTAGCCGTGCGCCTGACGGCCGAAGCCGAAATCAGTGAGCTTGACGCGGCGCTCGTCAGGACTCAGCAGCACGTTTTCGCATTTGAGGTCGCGGTGCACCAGGTGGTGGTCGTGCAGGTAGCGCACGGCGCCCGCAATCTGCGAGAAGAGCTCGCGGGCCTGCGACCCCGGGATTCGCCCGTTGCGCTGCACCGCCTGCAATAGGTCGGTGGCTGCCGCCTCCATCACGATGTACAGCTTCCCGTTGCACACCTCGATGAACTCGAAGACGTGCACGATATGCGGGTGCCGTACCCCCCGCAGGATGGACAGCTCTCGAGGCAGGAACTTGTTGACGAAGTCTGGGGGCGCTCGCCGACGGTCCACCACCTTGATGGCCACCGTCCCCTTGTACTTCTTGGAAGTGGCCACCTTCACCTTGGAGTAGCTGCCCTCACCTATCGTGCGGCCCAGCTTATAGCCGAGTTCGCTCAGGAGTTTGTCGCCCGACATGGTGGCGCCCAGAGCGCGCGGGGAGCAGGAGGCGGCTGCTTTCGGGGGGCGGCCGGACTCCGATCTCGGGCCTAACCCATGGTGCTTGGCACCTGCACCCTCGTGCCCCCATGTGCCCACTCCCGAGTTCCTACAGCCGCAATGACTTTTATTGCCGGGGTAACAATTTCTGCCTTGTGAAGTGACCGTGGGCGTCACTCGGCCTTGGGGCGGGGACCTCCCCCCAGACCCCGCCCCGTGGGCTTCCTAAACCCATCTGGGGCTTTGTGACTCAATCCTGGTGATGAGAGGCCACTGGCAAGCAGACTGATCACCAAAGTGGAGTAGGATCGGTCCCAGAGGAGGGGACGCCCCCAAACTTTGGTACCCAGCCAATGGCCAGGGCCCCTCGAGGTCGAGGTGGGAACTGGAAACCCGGGCGTACTTCGTGTAAGGTCAGGTTCGAGAGAAGCAGCAGACAGAAGGGACCAGAGACTCCGCTGGCAGCTAACAGGACCAGGCTTTATTGCGAGAAGACCAGATCGGACTAGCTCCTCCGCACCCAGGAGTGGAGAAATGCTAGCGCCCCACCTCCCCGAAGAGATGAGGGGGAGGCTAGCCCCCTCACCCCCATCTTGGGGCTGGGGCTCCAGGAAACTGGGCTGGTGTGCCAGGCTCCAGATAAGGATGGAGGAGCTCCCTCAGGGAGAGTGCGAGAGGCAAACTCCCCGGGAGAGCGAGCTCAGCTCAAAAGCCCAAGTCTAAATCTAAGTCCTCAAAGCCTTAAAAAACCCTCAGCCCCCTCCTGGCTTCTAGGGGAGGGGGGTTGCCATGACATCTGATTGATGTTTAAGGCAAGCTTCTGGCTAGGAAGTAGCCCTTTTTTTACAGCTGTTTGTGAATTCCTTGAGTCCAGAACCTTATCTGCCAAGGAAGCCCAGTGTCCTTTGTGAATTTGGGATCTGGAGTCTTATCTGAGCTATTTGCAAGGCTTAGATCTCTGAGAAGTTGTAAAAGTCGGTTTTTCCTCGTTCATCTTTTTTGTAAACTCTGGCTCCAGATTTCTTTCCATCTTCCTGAGTCTGAAACTGTTGGGGGTTTCAGTCACACCTTACACTTGGGTGATTCTGCTGCCCTGCCGTCATCTACATAGGTGAACGCAAGGGCTTTTAGTGCAAGGTCCAGGGCGCCTGGTAGGGTTTCAGGTGCCAACGTCTCAGTCATGCTGGGGCTGAGGCAAGAACAAGAAAGGGCTTCGAGGTCACAGCCAGGCAGGCGGAACCCTTCAGAATGATCTGAGAAAAAAACCCGGGCGACGGAACTTCCGCCACACAAAAAATGGCCACTACTCTCCGCCTCACTTCCGCCAGCGATCGGAAGTGCGGGTCCCGCAAGCATGGCGGCTTCGAAGGTGAAGCAGGACATGCCCCCTCCGGGGGGATACGGTCCTATCGACTACAAGAGGAACCTCCCGCGCCGGGGACTATCGGGTCAGTGCCACCTTGCGCCGGAGTCGCATCTGGGCCTCCTGGATGCTGCGGGGCGGGAACAGCGAGCCTGTCCCACTCGGTGGGACATTCAGTCCTGACTGCCGGGTAACTAGCGCTGAGTCCCGACCTTGCTTCCTTTTTTTCTCAACACCCTGGGAGACTAGACTGTTCATTTCCTTGGTGGCTTTCACAGGCTGGGAAATTAAGTACGAGAGAGGCTCAAACTCGGAATCTGGAGGACTTCGTTTTGTTTTGTTTTAGGCAGGATCTCCTGTAGCCCAGACTGGTCCCAAAGTCACCGAAGATGAGCTTGACTCCTGATTCTCCTGCCTCTACTTCCGGAGTGCTTCGATGACATCAGACTCAGCCACAGGGAATTTTTAAAATGTTCTTTGTGTAGATTTTAATCTACCATCTTCTGTCAGTATACAGCTTTTTTTCAAAGATAGGTTCTCATGGAACCCAGACAAACCTGGAACTCCTGATTCTTCTGCTTCAGCTTTCCTGGTGCCAAAATGACAAACATGTGCCCACAACACTGGGCTATGTTTAAAAAAATGTTTAAACATGTTAAATAATTTAAAATTTAGTTATTGGCTTCAACATGGAAAAATATACGGAACATAAAAGTCCCCCGCTGTATTCAGAGTTAGCAGAAATGCATTTTGGAGCTGGGGCTTAGTTGGTAGAGTGCTTGCCTAGCATGTACCAAGCTCTGGATTCCATCTCAGCACTGCATAAACCAGGCATGGTAATGCACACATGTAATTCCAACTCTTGGGAGGTAGAGGCAGGAAAAGCAGGAGCTCCAGATCAACCGTGGCTACATAATGAGTTTGAGACCAGCCTGGGCTCCATGACATCCTTCTCAAAATAAAATACAATAAATAATAATAATCATATAATTTTAGGGTTAGTATATTTATATTTACTGTGATTCACCAAACTTTACATTTGAAATCTGGACACATTATGCAAACTGTGTCTTCATTAAAAAGCCAAACCTTTAGGTGTTGGGTAGTGGCTCACACCTAGCACTTGGAAGGCAGAGGCAGGTAGATCTCAGAACTCAAGGCTTGTCAGGGCTGCATAATGAGATCCTATCTCAAAACAAAAAAACAGTAATAATTAACCAGTAGAAAACTTGGGGCTTCACGAGACTCTGGTAGATCAGCATTCATTAGGCCCTGAGTTCCATTCTCAGTTTTGTAAAAAAGGAACAACAAAAAACATTTCAGGCCTTTCCTTGTTAGAGTGTTTTAGCTGCAGGGACCACCAAGTACAAAAGTCAAAGTGTTCTTCCTGGAGCTGGAGAGATTAGGGGTCTCAGTGGTTAGGAGTACTTACTGATCTGCAGAGGACCTGGATTCAGTTCCCAGCATCCACATGGTGGCTAACAACTGTCTAACTCCAGTCCCAGGGGTTCTGACACTCTGTCCTCTTTGGACATGGTACACATGCAGGCAAAACATTCATACATAACAATAAATAAATCAGGAAAACAATTTTTAAAGATTTACTTGTTATCTTATTTATAGTTATGAATGTATTCCTGTATGAGTTTATGTATACCACATACCTGAGGAGTCCAAGAGGCTTTTGATCCCCTCCAAAGCTGGAGTTACAGGCAGCTCACAGGGAGTGCTGGAAACCAAACCCTGGGCCTCCAAAAAAGTATTAAACACTCTTAACCACTGAGCCATCTCTCCAGCCCTTGTTTTTTCTTTCTTAAGATAGGGTTTCACTCTTGTCCAGATGGGTGTTGAACTTTCTTAATCTTTTTGTCTCAGCCTCCAGAGTGTTGGAGTGTTGGAATGACAGGCATGTGCCATTGTGCCTGTTGTGCTTTGTTGTGCCAGGCTCTCATTGTGTAGTACCAGCAGACTTGGAACTTACTACATAGACCGGGCTGCCTGGAATTCACAGAAATCCACCTGCCTCTGCCCTTTGCGTGCTAGGATTAAATCTGTGCCATCATGCCTTGCCTATACCTGGTCTTTTTCTCTTTTATTTTTGTGGAGATCAGAAGACAGCTTTGTAAAATTCTGTTTTCTCCTACCTTCATGTGGATTCTAGGGATGAAACTCAAACCCCCAGGCTTGTGGCAAGAGTGCTCACCTGCTGAGCCGTCTTGCTGGTCCCTCTTCCTCTTCTCTTCTTGAGGTGTTGCATCCAGACTGTGCCCTACTCAGGCTGGCAGCACACAGTGTTAACCACATAGGATGTGCCTAGGATAGGCCTGCACCTAGACCTGGCTATGGAAAGATCCCAGCTGTGGTGCCTCCTCAGCTCCCCAAGTACCATCTCATGTTTATTTTAATATCTCTCTCTCTCTCTCTCTCTCTCTCTCTCTCTCTCTCTCTGTCTCCAAAAAGTCTCAGGTCAGCCTTGAGTTCCGTATATAGCTGATGATGACTTTGAACTTCCAGTCCTCCTGGCCTCATCTTTGTGAGTACTGGAGTGACATGTGCAGCACACCTGCTTTATATGGTGCTGGGGTGGAGCCCAGGCCTGGTGTACGCTAGGTGAACGCTCTATCAACTGAACTATGTGCCTAGCTCTTCATTTTTGTGTTTAAGTCACAATGTCATGATGGGCCTTTTACCTTGTTCTCTTCTGTGCAGCTGTCAGGACCACTGTGCCATGTTGAGACAGTCTTGCTTTGTATCCCAGGCTGGCCTCAGCCTTCTAAGGCCTGGCTGGGACAACAGGCCTGCACTACTACATCTGCCTTCCATATAGACCCCCTGCAGCCCTCCCTAGCTGTGGGGTGTAAGGAGGTCAGAGGTGCCCTGACAGTGGTTCTGTCATTGTTTATATATACACATAGCCTGTGGCTGGCTGGCCAGTGTAGTATACTGGTCAGTCAGGGAGTGCCTGACACATTCTGTCAGCCTTTCTGGCTGTCAGGGCCTGCTGTAGACTGGGAGAGCCAGGAGGAGCCTCTGGATGGATGTGGACTGCACCTTTACTATCTAGATTGGCCGCCAAACTGGTTTCCTGATTGGCTCTGCCTTCTGTCTTCCTGTCTGTGGGTCTTCCCTACTCAGCGTGACACTCACCAGCTCTACCACGAAGGTTCAGCCCTTTGATGCTTTTTATTTTGAGATGATTCTCACTGCCCAAGCTGGCCTGGAACTCAACTCATTTTGTAAGTAGACTAGTCTGGAACTCATGAGGATTCCCCTGCCTCAGCCTTCCTAGTAGCTGGGATCATAGGTATGCACCACCGTGTGATTTTATGACTCCTCCAGGGCCCTTTCGACTAACCCATGGTGTCATTTGCATCATGAGAGTTTCTCTTTTCAGTGAATCCCTGTTTACATTTTCTTCTGTTACTGATGCTTCTGGCATCTTTTTAAGAAGTCTATTAGTTTTTAAGTTACATTTATTTTGTGTGTGGAGGGGGCATGCCATGGCATATGTGTGGTCCTGGGGATTGAGCTTTGGGCAGGAGATTCCTTAACTTGCTGAGCCATCTCACTAGCCTTTTTTTAAAAAAACAAAACAAAACTTTTTATATATTTATTTAATGTGTGTGATTGTTAGTAGACCTGCATGTGTGTTAAGTGGTCAGAAGAGGACATCAGATCCTCTGGAACTGCAGTTACTGATGGTTGTGAGTTGCCATATGAGTGCTGAGAAATGAAGAAATGAACCCCGATCTTCTGCAAGAGCAGCCAGTGCTCTTAACCACTGAGCCATCTTTTCTGGCTGCGTCACACAATGTAGATTTTGCTGATCAGGAATTTGCTATGTAAACCAGAGCAGCCTCAGTGATTCTCCTGCCTCTGATTCCTTAATCTTTTCTTTCTTATTTATTTTTGTGTATATGAGTGCTTCTGGTGCATGTATGTATGCATGCCATGTGTGTGCCTGGTGCTAGAGGAGGCCAGAAGAGGGTATCACATCCCCTGGATCTGGAGTTAGAGAAGGTTGTGAGTGCTTTTAACCCCGGAGCCATCTCCAGCCCCCTTCCCACTCTTTTGAGAAGCGGTCTCATGGAGCCTGTGGTGGCCCTGAACTCCTGATTCTTCTGCCTCCACCTTACAAGTGCTAGGAGTACTGGGTGTATGCTGTATGGGAGAAGAACCCAGGGCTCTGTGCATGCTAGAGAGGCATTCTACCAGTGGAGGCCAGCTCCAGTGTGCTCCAGTCCACCCTGAGTTAACTCGACTCCCCAGACGAGGAGGGAGTGCTGTGAATCTCTTGCACGTGGCTACCTGGTTGTCCCATACTGAGAAGACTGTTCTATTCCCATTCAACTGCATTGGCATCTTTGTCCAAAGCCAATTGGCCATAAAATGTTAAGGTTTATTTGTGGATCTCAGATGCCTGGTTATGCCTCGTTGACAAACGTGACCATCCAGTGCCTCCTTTGTCCTGCGCACACAGCTGTGTGATGAGTTTGTAGGCATCAAAGTGCAAGTCCTTTGATTTGGCTCCTCCTGAAATAGTTTGGCCATTCTGGTCCTTGTACATCCATGTGAATTTCACAGCCTGCTTGTAGGTTTCTGCAAGAGAACAGAAATCAGGATTCTGATGGAGATTGTGTTTGGGTCTGCAGGCCACTTTGGGGAACACTACCTCCTACTCAGTCTTAAGCATTTCATTCACAAATGTATTGATTCAAGAAAGAATGGTGTAGGCATTGCCTCCAACCCCAACTACTGGGGAGGTTGAAGTGCAGGTATGGGTTCTGCACATGCCCTCTGGGGCCTCCTCCTCAGGTGGCACCTCCTGAGGTGCAGACCACCCCAGATGTCAAGAGCATTGGCCTTGCCCCAGCCGGCCAGTGCCTATGAAAACACTATAGACAGACCACATGCAGGTGTCCAGGCCTGAGGACCAGCACTCTCCCTTGGAGCAAGTTGGCTATTCTGGGAAGTTGAGGGGAGCAGCTCTGGTTAACCACTTGGGACTGAGTTGAAAATGAGCCCTGTGGGGTCCTCTAGCTGTTGAAAAGAAAAAGCAAAAAACTTAAAATATAGGGGCATGGTGAGTGCCTTTAATCCCAGCACTTGGGAGGCAAAGCCAGGCAGATCTCTGTGAGTTTAAGGCCAGCCTAGTCTACATAGCAGGTTACTGGCCAGCTGGAGCTACAGGGAGACCCTGTCTCAATAAAGACACCCCCCCCCCAATTAAGAAATAGAGAAAATGTATGGTGCTGGTGTAGCCCCTCCCCCTCCGCCTCCAGTGGCACCTGGGCTTCCCAGAGAGCTCACACCCCTGAACCCAGCCGATTGACTTCTGTGGCTGGAGGGCCTTACCCTGAGCAGAAGCTTTTAAAACATCGAACTGGGCAGAAGGGAAAGGTTTAGCTCCTGACCTATCCAGGGATCACAGCCCTGCTTAGCACCCGTAAGACCCCCAGAGCCCATCTCCCCAGGCCCAACCTCCACCCCAACATTTGTTGTCATTGGCTGATCCCTGGAGTTCATCCTGCTGCTACCAGTGCTCCCAACAGCCAGTCAGGATTAGAGCTGCCCCTGCTGGGCTTCAGTCACTGTTTATGGTGGCCCCTGTCCCTTCCCTGGGTGCAGGGCAGGTGGCAGTGGAGCCGAGGGCCAGCTGTGCAGCCCCTCAGAGCGCTGCTGGCCCAGGTGGGTGCTGTCAGAGCTGCGCTTTCTGGTAGATACCAGGCCTTCATCCTTCTAGACCCTCAGGCTGTCCTGTTCCTTAGGGCAGCAGTGTGGCAGCACAGACTGCCTAGTACCACTGGCCGGGCTGGTGAGGAAGAGGGACAGGCCACCTGCTGAGTGGGTGTGCAAGGACAGAGTCAGAGATACTATACAGACTGAGTCTGGAGCCACCCCTCACCCCCCCCCCCCACCGCTGCCATTGCTGATTGGGATCCTGGAGGCCGCTGTGGTGAGAGGGAACCCTCGTCCTCTCTTGCAGGCTACAGCATGTTTGCGGTGGGCATTGGGACCTTGCTCTTCGGATACTGGCGCATGATGAAGTGGAATCAAGAGCGCAGGTGAGGCCCCAGGTGCATGTAGGGCGTCTGGAAAGGGCCCTTCTCAAAGCCAGGGAGGACGAGGTTCTATAAGGGTGATGGTGGCCTTGGCCAAGCTGTCCAGGGCCAGGAATTGCAGATTCCACCTTCACTTCCTGTCCTGAAGCAAGGAGCTGGCAACTACACCTTCAGCTTCTAAGATTGGGGACCTGGGTCCAGGTTATTGTAGGACATTAGTGGAGGGCAGCTGGGACATATGGCATTTTAGCTGGCTTTCTGAGCAGTGACCAGCCCAGGTTATGATTTGGGCTTAGATACCAGACCATGGAAGGCAGCACCCCCTGAGAACCAAAAAGAGCATGTCACAGGTGAAGGGACCCTGCCAGAGGTCTCTCTCAGGGAGCCATCCATCACTAGGCACTATTCCCACAGAGCCTGGAGCGGAGAGCTTCCTAGCTCCCTGTGGGGATCTTGGGGGAAGGCTTGCAGGCCCAGCTTCCTGCTGCTTTTCTGAGACAAAAGGAACTGCTTTGTGAAGGCCCAGAGCCCTGATGAATGCCCCCTCTCCACCCAGATCGGCAGGCAGGGCTATTTTTAGGATTAAAAAAAAAAAAAGCTTAATTGAAAGGAAAGTGTGAAGCCAACAGTTTTGTGGTGGTATGGCCTGTGCCAGCTGTGCCCCTGCCTGCCCTCCTGTCCAGCTCCTGTGCCCAACCTCAGTCACACCCTCCCTCTCCCAACCCAGTAGTACCCCATGGCCCTGGCCCTGTCGTGTCTGTGTCCCATACTCCCCCACTGGCCACATCTGACGCCATGGGGGTGTTGTGGTTTCACAGGCGCCTGCAGATCGAGGACTTGGAGGCACGCATCGCCCTCATGCCACTCTTCCAGGCGGAGAAGGACCGCAGGTAGGGGCGGAGAGGAGGAGGGTACGTGAGAGTGGGAGATTCAGCTGTGCTAATGGAACCCTGCAAGGCCAGGGAGAATGGGGGCGGGGGAGGGGGCGGGGGAAGGAGCTCAGCCTTGCACTGTGGGCATAGGATCCTGCAAATGCTTCGGGAGAACCTGGAAGAGGAGGCCATCATCATGAAGGACGTACCCGGCTGGAAGGTGGGTTCCGATATTCTGGGTGGGGCAGAACTGCTAGCTGGGGACTAACCTGGACTGACCGCCACCCTGCCTGCAGGTGGGAGAGTCTGTGTTCCACACCACGCGCTGGGTGTCGCCACTGCCCGGCGAGCTGTATGGGTTACGCACCAAGGAGGAGATGCACAACGCCAACTTCGGCTTCCTCTGGTACACATAAGGCCTGAGGTGTTCAATAAATAATAGTAAAATTAATTCTGTCACGTGACTCCCGCGGCGCTGCCACCCGGAGCTCCGGATCCGAATTCCTGACCAGCTCCTCTCTGGTCTCCACCTGCCGGCTCTCCCTAGCATGGCAGGGTTAAGTCCGTCCACGTGCACTGGCCAATGGCCCGGCGCAGCGTCTCCTTGGCGGCCTCTGATTGGTGAGCACTCTGGTCGCCTGGCCCGGCCCCCGAGAAGGGCTTTAAAGGTTGCCCCGGGAGCCCCCGCACAGTCTCTCAGCCTACGGAGAGCAACGCACCGACATGAGCAGCGAGACCGCAGAGGAGCGCCGCTTCCTTAGGTCAGCCTGAGGGTGGACGGGCTGGAGGCTGTGGCTTGATTGGGATGGGGCTGAGGGTCCAGCTGGAGAGCATGCAGGTACATTAGAAACTGAGTGGCCCGGGAAACCGCATCCCAGGCAGGCCCTTCTCACTCTCAACCTCATCCCACCCTTCTCCGACCCTGGGTTCCCAACACCAGGTTTCCATCTGCAGCGAGCCGAGCAGCTCCTCAGACCCTCTCGAGGCAGACTCACTCTGCTGTCCTGGTCCAGCGAAGGAAGCTTAGGCCTGGGGGAGATTGGGGCCAGAGTTTGCACAGTAGAGCCAGTGAACTCTGGACTTGGCATCCGTGGCTGTGGCTTACATCTCAGGTTCTCCCGTGCCTCGGCCTTACGATGAGGGACCACAGATGGACTGTAGACCTCAGTGTAAGCCACATTTACCTCCTGCCACTGTAGCTCAGCCCCGTGCCAGGGCAGACAGTGTACAGGGAGGTGAGGGCCCTGGAGCAGCTATAAACTTCAGTGGCCAGGAGGCCTCAAACACCTGCTGAGGAGAGATGGGACTCCATGAGGCAAGTGAGAAGGAAGCGGGGTGTGGTTGAAGGTCTCAAAAGGGGCTTGGAAGTACATTGAGGTTCTTAGTATCCTTGGGCACTAGGAGTGGTGGAAGGCTTGGGGTGGGGGGCTGTGACCTGGCTGATTTTGGGGCTCAGAGTTAATGGATGCAGGCCACCAGATGGGCACTGATAATGGGCAGAGGTGTTAGGGCAGCAGAGGGAGCTGGGGGGCCCCGGAAGTTCCTTGCTTTTCTAGAAGCAATTTGGGATTGTCAGGCCCAGTTCCTTTTGGACCTAGGCAATTTCAGTACTGGGTCTGGAAAGGAAATACAAGTCTTCCAGCCCCTCCCTCGCCGGCTCTCATCCCCACTCTACTCACCAAGGTCAACACTGTCTCCTGACTGGACTGCTCCCCAGTCCTCACTGTCACCTTAGACACTCGTTAGTAAGTTCCAGGTGAAGGAAAGGGACTGACCAGTGAGTTCCTAGAGACCTCCTCTCTCCACCTCCCTAGCACTTGGATTATAATTATAGGCACACCTGTGTCCAGGCTTTTGTTTTTTAAGTTGGGTTCTGGGGCTAAATTCAGGTCTTCATGGCAGGCACTTCTCCAACTAAATCATCTTCCAGCCCCTACTGTTTTTCTTATTTGATACTTTATTATTTTATGTGTATGAGTATATTGTCTATATAGATGTAAGTGACCCATGTCGTGCAGTTGGGCGAGATGTGACCCCCCTCGTGCAGAGATCAGAAGAGGGTGTTGGATGCCCTGGAACTGGAGTTAGAGAGGTTGTTAGTCACCATGGGAGTACTGGGAACCAAACCCGGATCCTCTGCAAGAGCAGCCAATGCTCATCTCTTCAGCCCCTTGACTTGAATTTCACCATGTAGAGCAGACTAACCTGAACTTTGAGAGTCCTGTGTGAGCCGTCCAGATGCTGGGATGTAGATGTGCACCTTGTGCCCAGGATTCACTCCCATACTTGGACGTACTATGCTGGGTGTGCTGGTCAGGAGGCCAGCATACTCTGCATCCAGCTCAGCACAACAGGCTCCTTTTACCTGCCCCACCTTTCAGCATGGGATTCCTCTGTCCTGCCCTGCACCTGGGGTTCCTCCATCTTCCTGACCCAGAGGGTCCTCCTAACAGCTTCTCAGTGTGGCACTGAAACCCCTGCCTCATCACCACACTACCACTCCATATTTCTGTCTCCAGCTGTTTCTGCCCCTCAGTCATTCCAGATGTTCTACCTCTGTCAGTGTTTCTGGCTTCCTTTCAGGATACCCGTCCTGACATCCATCTCAACAGAAAGTGTAGCTGATTGTCTTCTGCCCTCCAGTTCCTAGTGGGAAGGGAAGGAATCCTGGGGAGGATAGCGAGCAGCTGGCACCAAGTCTAGACCCTGTCCTTTTGCCCCAGCCACTAAACCTGAATTGAGATCATACACATTGTACCCTGCCACCAAGTGTAAGCCCCTTAGAAGCACTTACCAGGGCCGCTTGGTTCCCACACTTAGGGCGCCCAGCACGTGCTCTGCTGTGTCGCCCTTACTATCCTTAAAAATTCGTTTTGTTTTTTTTTTGAGACTGAGTCTGGTCTCACTGTGTAGCCCCCTCGCTGGCCTGGAACTCACTATGTTACTAGGCTAGCCTCAAACTCACAGAAGTCCACCTGTCTCTGCCTCCCTGTGTTGGGATTGAAGGCTGCATCACAACTAAAGGCATGGCCATGCTGGGCGGGCCATGGAACCCAGGGCTGCATGCTTGCCAGGGGTTCCGCACTGAACTACACTCCCAGCTCTAGATTCCTAATGAGTTTTAGACAGGTGCCCATAAATTAACTGCTCTTGCCTTCAGTTTTGTCTAGAGGTGGGGTGAAGACTGACCCCAGCAGTGACTCCTTCAAATGGTAGAGCCTTGCCAGCCCAGCAGCCCCATCTCTGGCCAGATAACTTAATTTCATTGTCCTTGAGGAAGGGCGCTAAGACGCTAAAGGGTTTCAGCTGGAGGGTCCGTGTCTATTTCCCTCACTGCCAGACTCCTGCAGCCTTCAAGAAAACCAGCTTCCACAACCCACCTGCAGCATCCTAGAGTTTTCTCCATCGTTCTAGGTGTTATCTCCCCACCAAAGTCCTTTAAGGCTGGATGCCATGGACACACCTGTAACCTCATCACTGGGGGATGGAGGCAGGAGGATGAAGCGTTCAAGGACAGTATGGACTATGTAATGAGGCTACGTCAAAAAAAGAACCAGTCTTTCACTCTGTATTGCCCCACCCAGGCTCCTGCCCTGCTGTCTGGGTTCAGTCTTGGCTTTGGGGCAATAAAACCATCCTGAGCACCTGCACTCAGTCAGCTTCCACCACCAGAGGACGCACTTGCCTCAGGCTTCTGCCACCATCCAACCTCTTGTTTGTAGGATGGGGACAATGAGCCAGAGAGGATGGACCTCAGCTCTGGGCTGCAGACGTGCTGAGGGGTTGCTGGTAGGGGTTAGAGGATGGCCTGAGACCCTGCCCGGTCTCTAAGCATGTTGCCCCTCGACTCTTTCCCCTAGCTTGGCTGAGGCGGCTGCCCTGGAGCGGGAGCTGCTGGAGGAGTATCGCTTCGGGCGCCAGCAGCTGGTGGAACTGTGCGGGCTGGCTAGTGCGGTGGCTGTTACAAAGGTACCTGAGTGACAGCCAAGCTGGGGCTCTGGACCCCCGGTGGCCAGAGCTCCTACCTCCCACAAGCTCCCTTGGCTCAGGGTTACCCCAACCCATCTCTCAGGCTCACCGTTGGACCAGGCCAGAGACCCCAGACCCAGGGTATCTGAGAAGACAGAACTGTGGTTCCCATAGAGTCGAGGGTCCCAGGATGGGACTGGGTCCTAGAAATGCAGGCGTGGAATCCCTCTTTTAACCTGCCGGCTTTGCCACCTGAGCATCCCAAACGCCCTGTGGGACAGCAGGTTTAGAGGTGGGGCAGGGGTGCCCTGGGTTACAAAGGGTCCGTAGCAGAGCTGAATCCAGATGTATAAACCCCACCCCAGAGGCACGCCCCCCCGCCCACACACATACGAAGGACAGGATCAACTACACCAGAAGTGCTTGTGGTGGCTCCTCAGTGGACAGGATCCGGACAATTTCGTTGTTAACACAGAAACCCAGCTCATCGTGTGCGCTCCTCTGCCTTCTCTTTTTAAACGTTTTAATTATTTGTTACTTTCCCGGTATGTTGGCCCCCAAGTGTGCCATGGCACGCATGTGGGGGTCAGAGGGCTGCTTGAAGGAGTCAGTTCTCTCCACCGTTTGAATTCAGACCGTGACAAGCACCTTTACTCCCCGAGCCTTCTCCCCCGCCGCTAATGAAGTCCTTCCTCTGTGGCTCAGGCTGCGGGCGTGGCGACTCAAGGCCGCCATCCCACACAGCACTTGGGAGGCTGAGGCAGGAGAGCTGCTCTAAGGGTCAGGGCTAGCCTGGGCTAAAGAGACCCTGTCGCAAACAACCGCAAATATCCCCTGCTGGTCTGCGACAAAAGCGAGACAAGATAGAGACGAGGGAAACGTGGAGAGAGAGTCAGAGACCAACGGGCGCCTCCGCGCTGGGTGGTTTGCCTCCCCTGCCCCTCCAGGCCTGCTTCACTTTCCACTGGAGAGTTGGGGGCGCTCCGCGGGGAAAGTGAAAAAAAAAAAAATGTAGAGCGCGCAGAGTAAACAAACCCGGGTCGCTCTGGGCCCTGCGCAGAGCACGTCTATCTCCTGGCCCCACCCCTTCGGCCTCAGTTTCCCCAGGGCGAGTCGCCTCGCTGTGCTTTGTCGCAGGCGTTCCCCTTGCCCTCGCTGTCGCGCAAGCAGAGGACTGTGCTGGTTGTGTGCGGCCCGGAGCAGAACGGCGCGGTGGGGCTAGCGTGCGCCCGGCACCTACGCGTGTTTGTGAGTAGCTGGCCGGTGCCGGGACGGAGCTGGGCCTGCTCTCGCTGCCCACCGTCACCGGCCCGATTCCCCCAGGAGTATGAGCCCAGCGTCTTCTCCCCCGTGCGCTCGGCGGACCCTCTGCACCGCGACCTTACCACGCAGTGCGAGAAGATGGACATCCCCTTCCTCTCCTTCCTGCCCACTGAGGTTAGCCACGCCCACCCTGTCCCCGGCCGTCCCCGTGACCCGAACCTGAGCGAGACCCCATTCGCCGCAGGTTCGGCTCATCGACGACGCTTACGGGCTGGTGGTGGACGCAGTGCTGGGCCCAGGCGTGCGGCCGGCCGAGGCGGGCGGCCCCTGCGCACGTGCCTTGGTCACGATGAAGCGGCTCTCCATCCCACTCGTGAGCCTGGACGTCCCCTCAGGCACGGGGCCCGGGGGTTTATCCCAGCTTCAGTTTTCCTGTCTGCCCCTCTGGTGTCAGTTTCTCCTTCCAGATCAATCTTCTACCCCTGTTCTACCTCTGGCCTCAGTTTTCCCCATTTGCTCCCTCCAGCCTCAGTTTCCCTTTCTGTCCTTCAGTCTCCCCTTCTGTTCCCCGGCCTCAGTTTACACTGTGTGGACAGAGCGCTCTCCGTGGCCGAGGGTGACACCCATCCTAAGGATGGAAAAGGCACAGGCAGCCATCCAGGTGACCCTGCATCCTCTCCTGCCATGCCCAGCCCAGCGGGCACCCTCCACCATTGGCCTTGCTGGCGAACCAGACGTGAACTCACTGGGCAGAGGCCACACCCGGCCCGCCCAGAAAACAGCGCCCAACTCTTCGTGGGGGCTAAGCTGCGGGTGTCCCCAGCTTGAGGATCCCGGATGGGCAGGGAAATGTCTAGTCCGAGGGGGAGGCAGCAGGTGACTCAGGAGAAAGACCCTGTCAGGTTGGAGACACAGGAGCCTCTAGTGGGGATGTGGGAGCTGGCGTCAAAGAAAGGAGACCCCAAGTGGGCGGGAGGAGCTGGAGACTTCCGCTTAGGGCCAGAGGCAGGAGACAAGGCCGGGTTGCTAGTCCGCAGGTGGAGACTCCTGGATGGTTCAGGTGTGTGTGGCGTCCTACCAAATCTGTCAGGGTCCGTCTAGACACCCCATTCAGAGGGAGAAGCCTAGTAAGAGTGGGAGACAGGAACGCAGATCTGAACGGGGAAGGTCGCAGGTCTGAGTACGGTGGGGACCTGATTTGAGGTGGGATGTTGGGGTCCGGCGGGGGTCTGGGGGTGGGAAAAAAGTCTAGTTTGAGTGAGGGCGGCACCCTTCAGAAGGCAGGGGCTGGGTCTGCAGGGTAGCAGGTGGAAACGGTGTAGTCGGAGGGCGGAGTCGGACCTGCAGGCAGCATGTCTAACCGCGACCCACATGTTGTAGCTCAGGAACGGGCGAGGGGGGAGGCAAGGCAGACCCAAGTGCAGGGGCTGCGGTCCCAGCTCCCCCTCCTCCGGCCCAGGCTGGGACACCGAGGCTGGTGGCGACGCGGAGGACGCGCTGCAACCGGACGTGCTGGTGTCGCTCGCTGTGCCCAAGAGCTGCGCGGGCCGCTTCTCCGGACGCCTCCACTTCGTGGCGGGCAGGTTCGTCCCCGACGACGTGCGCCGCAAGTTTGCCCTGCGCCTGCCGGAATACACCGGCACTGACTGCGTGGCGGCGCTGTGACCCGCACCAATAAACAACTCCACCACCTCTGCCTCCGCTCTTTTGTGCGCCTGGCCGCCGCCGGGTGGGCAGACGGAGGGAGGACCTTCTGGTCCTGGAGACGGGAGTTGAGCCGTCGAGCTTCCTGGAAAGGAGGGATTCGGGTGGGATTTCTAGACTGCCGGGGGTGGGAGGTGGGGTGGCCTAGGGGCGATAGGATGGAAGTTAGATAAGACCGAGAACCTCCGGGCGGCCGCCTAAAGCGCCAAGCACTGAAGCCTCAGGTTCAAGTCCAAGTGGGCGCGGGACCCAGTTGGACAAGGCGGAGGGGAAACTGGGGACACCCGCCAGCCAGAGGGCCTAGGCACGGCAGGACTCAAAGAGGTGGGGGCGACCAAGTGTGGTTACACAGGGGCGTGGCTTGGTAGGGGCGGACTTGTGGTCACGTCCCGCCCTCCCCGCCCCCCTTAGTCCCTCGTTTCCTTCAGACCTGCGCAGTCGGATTCGAGCGCACCGCAGAGCCGCGACGCTCTCCAGGACGCTCGGTACTGGCGATGGCTTCCCCACTGCCTTTGCTGTGTCTCTGCGTCGTCGTAGGACACCTGGCTGAAGCCCGAGGTGAGGCGCCCGAGGCGGTAGCGGAGTGCGCAGCCACACGGAGGGGCGGGGAAAGGACGAGGGATCGCTAGCGCTTCGTGGGTGCAGGCGACCGAGCCTCTTCCATCCTCCGCTAAGAGACTCCAGGAGGGTGACAAGCACCTTCCTCCCTCAGGCCCAGCCTTTGAATCCTAAATCGCCAGGTCTCCCAACCTGTGCCAAGAGGCCAGAGCTATCCCCCTTCTAGGACTGGTGACTGGTCTATTTGTCAAGAGACTGAGTGAGACTCCAGATGGAAAGGGTTCGTCCAAAGTCACCCCTTCCCAGGTTGTCTTGAACAGCTGAAGGCCAGAGGAGTCAGGTTATATCCCAAGGACTTCTCGGCTGGTTCCTTGCAACCCACATAAAAGGATGGAAGGGTAGATATCGGGAGGAACTTCATTGCAGAGAACGCAACGGTCCGTGGGCAGAGGTTCCGCCTATTAAACACGACTAAATTTGTGTTTCATGAACACTTGGCCCTGGCGGGGCAGAGCGTGGGATAGAGTCCCCCAGGCCACGGAGTTGGGGCTGAAAGAGGGACAGGGCTATTCATGGGAGCCTTCCTGGAGGGGAGGGCGCGGCAGTCCCCAGGGCTAGAGCTGGGTTCTGACCTCTCAGACCCTCAGTTTTCTCCCCTGTGAAACCTGATGGTCACCAGAGAGGGTCTCAGCAGTCCCCACTCCCCGCCCTCCCACAGACACCACCCTCGCCAAGGAGCCTAGTGCAGCCCCCTGGGGTCTGCAAGGACGGGCACCAAATCGCGGCCAGCACTCGCCAGCCCTGGAGGACTGGGATGGTGAGTCTCTTGTGCCTGTGTGACTTGGGCCGGTGGGAGGACTTGGAGTCGGAGAGGGGCCCTTGGACACCCTGATTCCTGAGCTGGAGGGACAGAGACTCGGGCTCAGCGCAGGGTTCCCACAGAGGCCAGCGAGTGGACGTCTTGGTTCAACGTGGACCACCCGGGAGGAGACGGCGACTTCGAGAGCCTGGCCGCCATCCGCTTCTACTACGGGCCAGCGCGCGTGTGTCCGCGGCCGCTGGCGCTGGAGGCGCGCACCACTGACTGGGCACTGCCAGCTGCCGTGGGCGAGCGCGTGCACTCCAACCCCACGCGCGGTTTCTGGTGCCTCAACCGCGAGCAGCCTCGTGGCCGCCGCTGCTCCAATTACCACGTGCGCTTCCGCTGCCCACTGGGTGAGGACCGGACGCCTGGTGGGAGTAGCCTGAGTGGGCAAGGGGAGGAGCTTGTGGGCGTGGGCGGGGCTGAGAAAGGCTACCCTGAGAAACAAGGCCCTGTGAGGTGCTGGACTTGTGATGGGCGGGGCCTGAGTGCGCAAAGAGGCATGACTATGTGGGCGTGGCTTAGTAGGGTACACCTACTATCTGGAGGGTTTTGCGGGCAGGAGCACCGCCCAGGTAAAAAGAAGAATACTAGAAGGCCCGTATGCCATTTGGTCATCGGGAACAGCTTTGTGTTGAGGCATGTCTTGAGCCCCATTGTATTTAGGACGCAACGGGAACAACAGGGCTAACCTGGAGGGTACCTAGCAGGGAGATGGGGAGATGTGTGTCCTGGGAAGCCAGGATGGGGACTCTGTTGCAAGACCGCGGTCTGCATGTGCGCCCAGCTTGTATGGAGTGTATGTGAGAGACGGGGACTTGCATAGTCCAGGGAGCCCAGTGCCCGGCAATGGCAGTCCCACCTCATCTCATCTCCTTGCTCCCCAGAGGCCTCGTGGGGAGCGTGGGGTCCGTGGGGTCTCTGTTCCAAGAGCTGCGGGCCAGGCCGTCGCTTGCGCCGTCGCAGCTGTCAAAGCTCGTCTGGGGATGCGTGTCCTGGGAGCCCCCAGGAGGCACAGAAGTGTGTTCTGCCTCGGTGCCCAGGTAGGGGGCGGGCCCTGCCTAAAGTGACCCTAGAAGCGGGCGGGGGAGGTAGTTGAAGGGGCTTTGAAAGGCAGTGACAGGAGAGAACCCAAACTTGTAAAGGGCAGAGCCTGGGCTCAGGGCTCCAACTTTGGTGTCCCTTTCCCACCTCTCTGTACCAACTGGACCGTACCTGTGCACATATGTACATCTTTGTGTGTGTGTGTGTGTGTGTGGTACTGAGGACAGAATCCCGGGTCAAGCACATGCTAGACAAGACTGCACATGTGGACAGTGGATGCTGGGAAGGTGGCATGACAGGCAGGCATGGACAAATCTGAGGAGACACGTCCCTGACGTGCACAGCTACCCTCGTGTGCAGACAAGCTAATTCTATACTGGGGCGCAGGAGTGCAACTTTTGCAGCCCCCTTTCCCTCCACGTCCTGCTCACCCACACAGACACGTACTCACACCCTGGCAGACACTTTGCACAGGCCCTCCCAAGGCCAGACACCAGGCCAGCCAGGAGGCTACTGGAAATTCCACTCCGGCCTGGGCTCCACAAACACGGTTTGCAGACGGTTGGGGAAGGGCCCGCACAGGGTGGGGGCACGAAGTGGCCAATGGTGGGGTCCCCACCCCACTCCGCCTGGCTCTGCCTTGCCGGCGCCTCTGCCCCCAAGTTTCCACTGGAATTTTCCATTTTGTAGAAAAGCAGCAGGACTGGGAGAGAGACATGTTGTGCGCCCAGGACAGCCCCTCACAGGGCTCCCAGCCTATGCCTAGGCTTTTCTGCAGGAAAAGGTTGTTCATCTTCTGAGACTCGGCTTCTCTGGTTCCCTCCTGGAGCTTCTTCCTCCTGGTCCAGCCCTGTCCCCAGCTCTGTCTTCTGGCTCTCTCAAGCCCAGCCACACAAACCCCAGCAGAGTGATATGAGAAGGTCTTTGTTTGTTGAATGACTGAGTGCAAAGCTTTCCCTAAGGAGGCCTTTATACTGCCACCTCTGTGTTCCCCTAGGGTGTAGCTCTGACACGTGTGGGTGTCCTGATGACATCCTCTTGGGCTCAGTGGTCACTCCATCTGGGAGACCGCTACCAGGAGCCAGGGTCTCGCTGCGAACCCGATCTGGCACCATCGCCACCAGCGATGCCCATGGAACTTTCCAGGTGTCTGGAGTCTGTGCTGGCAGCCAGGCCAATGTTAGCGCCCAGATGAATGGGTTCTCTGCAGGTATGGCCCAGGCCCATGCCAACGGCTCCAAATTGGCTGTGGTCACCATCGTCCTTGAAAAGTTAGGTGAGTGTGCTCGAAGACAAGAACATGGCGGCGTGGCAGGGAGGGGAAAAAGATGTGACTTGGTTCTTGATAGTACAGGATGAAGCAGCCAATCCTGAGAAAGCCAAGGGAAAGGGTCCCTGGAGGAAACGGGCGTAGGTGTAGCAGGGCCATGGGTTTGGACAAGTTTGACCCCTCCCCCCAGGGAAGCCATATCTGGTTAAGCATCCTGAGTCCCGGGTTCAAGAGACTGGCCAGAATGTGACCTTTTGCTGCAAGGCCTCGGGGACTCCTATGCCTAAGAAGTATTCCTGGTGAGTGTCTGTCCCAACTAGGTGACCTCCTCCAGCTTTGGGTTACATAAGTGCATGGAGCTTCAAAGGCCTTCTAGAATTAGGTGTGGTGACACGTGCCTGTGATTTCAAGATGCAGGAGGCTGAGGCAGGAGGATTGCTATTGAGTTGGAGGCTAATGTAGGATACACAGGGAGGCTCTGTCTCAAAAGAAGAAAAGCAAAGCAGGCCTGATGGGACACACTTGTCTAAAAAAAATGCTTCTAGGAGTGGATGCCTGCCTCAGTTTCCGGACAGAAGCAGTATGACCCCTCCCCGCCCCAAACACACACACACACTGTGAGAGTTCTTCTGGTATTGACCACTTACTTCCCTCTCCAGGTTCCACAATGGGACCCTGCTGGACAGACGCCAGCACGGGTCTGGGCCGCACCTGGAGCTCTCAGGGCTTCAGGAAGACCAGGCTGGCGAGTACCACTGCAAGGCGTGGAACGAGGCGGGCGCTGTGCGCTCCCGAGCTGCCCTGCTCACCGTGCTTGGTGAGCCTCCCCGCGCCTGACCCTGACCCTGACCCCAGCCCCCAATTCCAGACTCCTTGCCTTGACCGGGCTGTGTCCCTGCTCCCCAGCACCCAACCAGCCGGCCTGCGACCCCCGACCTCAGGAACACTTGATCAAGCTTCCAGAGGACTGCAGCCAGCCAGGCGGTGGCCCCGCATACCTGGACGTGGGCCTGTGCACAGACACGCGCTGCCCGGGCCCAGCGGGCTCCGGCCCTCGATGTGGAGACGAGGGTTCACGCTGCTGCTCTGTGCTGCGCCTGGAGAGTAGGCACATCCGCTGCTCAGGCTACGTGCTCCCGGCGAAGGTGGTGGCCGAGTGTGGCTGTCGCAAGTGCCTACCCCGTCGGGGGCTGGTGCGGGGCCGCGTGATAGCTGCAGACTCCGGGGAGCCCCTGCGCTTCGCTAGCATCCTGCTGGGCCGCGCACCCATCGGCTTCACCTCCTACCAAGGCGACTTCACCATCGAGGTGCCGCCGGCCACCGAACGCCTCGTGGTGACCTTCGTGGATCCGCGCGGCGAGTTCGTGGACAGTGTCCGCGTGCTTCCCTTTGACCCTCGCGGCGCTGGCGTGTATCACGAAGTCCGCGCACTGCGCAAGGCGGCCGCAGTACTGCTGGACGCGGAGCTTGGTGGTGCAATTCCGCTAGGTGGCGGCGAGGAGACCGAGGCGCCGGCGATGGGTGAGCTGGTTCTGTCGCCCGGGACCTTCCGCCACCCCGACGGCCGTCCATACGCCGGGCCCGTGGAGGCGCGCATCACCTTCGTGGATCCCCGTGACCTGGCGTCAGCGGCCGCGGCGCCCAGCGATCTGCGCTTCGTGGACGGCGCGGGCGAGCTGGCGCCGCTGCGCACCTACGGCATGTTCTCGGTGGACCTGCGCGCGCCGGGCTCCGCTGAGCAGCTGCACGCACCGCACGCGGCTGTGCGCGTGGCCGCCGAGCACGTGCGCATGCCGGGCCATGCGGAGGCGCTGGCGCTGTGGACGCTCGACCCGGAGACCGGTCTGTGGGAGGTGGAGGAGGGGGAGGACGGAGCAGGACAATTCCGGCGCGAGGCAGCTGCGGCCGCGCGTGTGCGCAGAGAGGAGCGCGCGTTCCTCGTGGGCGCACTGACCGTGCGTGAGCGCCGCCTGTTCAACCTGGACGTGCCAGAGCGGCGCCGCTGCTTCGTGAAGGTTCGCGCCTATGGCACCGACCGCTTCGCGCCCTCCGAGCAGGTGCAGGGCGTGGTGGTGACGCTGCTCAACCTGGAGCCCGCGCCCGGCTTCCAGGCCAACCCACGCGCCTGGGGCCGCTTCGACAGCGCTGTCACGGGGCCCAACGGCGCGTGCGTACCGGCCTTCTGCGACGCCGAGCGACCCGACGCCTACACGGCGCTGGTAACCGCGGGGCTGGGCGGTGAGGAGCTGGAGGCCGCGCCGTCTCGGCCCCGCGCGATCGAGGCCACCGTGGGCGTGACGCAGCCCTACCTGGATCGCCTCGGCTACCGGCGCACCGACCACGACGACCCGGCGCTCAAGCGCACCGGCTTCCGCGTGAACCTCGCGCGGCCGCGCGTGGGACGCGAGTCGGAGGCGCGTGGGCCGGTGTACCCCTGGCGCCGTCTGCGCGACTGCGAGAACGCGCCGGTCACCGACAATCACTTCCGCTTCTCGCGCGTGGAGGCGGACAAGTACGAGTACGACGTGGTGCCGTTCCGCGAGGGAGCGCCCGCTTCGTGGACTGGCGACCTGCTGGCCTGGTGGCCCAACCCGCAGGAGTTCCGAGCGTGCTTCCTGAAGGTGCGGCTTCAGGGCCCGCAGGAGTACGTGGTGCGCTCGCACAATGCGGGTGGCACCCACGCGGACACGCGCGGTCGCCTCTACGGACTGCGCGACACCCGAAGCGTGCGCGACCCCGAGCGCACAGGAACCTCGGCAGCCTGCGTGGAATTCAAGTGCGGCGGCATGCTGTTCGACCAGCGCCAGGTAGACAGGACGCTGGTGACCGTGACCCCGCAGGGCAGCTGCCGCCGCGTGGCTGTCAACGCGCTTCTGCAGGACTACCTGGCCAGGCACCCGCCTTCTGCGCCCGCTAATGACTCTGCGGTCTTCGCCATGCTCGCCCCTCTCGACGCGCTGGGCCACAACTATGGCGTCTACACAGTCACCGACCAGAGCCCGCGGCTGGCCAAGGAGATCGCCATCGGCCGCTGCTTCGACGGCTCCTCGGACGGCTTCTCCAGGGAGATGAAAGCAGACGCAGGCACCGCAGTCACCTTCCAGTGCCGCGAGCCCCCTACCAGGCCCAGCCTCTTCCAGAGGCTTCTGGAAAACCCTGCATCGGCGCTCGGTGACATCCGCGGGGAGATGGGCCGGGCCGCCAGGGAGGCCCGAGTTGCCCAAGCCCAGGCTGGGGACACAGGGGCCCTTGGTGTGCGCCCAGGACAGTGACCCACGACCTCACTGCCCTGCCTTGATTTGGACTCCAGTCTCCGGAAAATCTCACCCCTTTGGTTCCCAGATACCTATCAGGGCGGCAGGTTCCTGGGGATCCTTTCCACGACCCTTTCCAGAATTTAGCCAAGACAAAAACTGGGTTTCTGGCAGAAGCGCTGAGCAGCAACTGGCTGTGTGATCAGATAGCAAAGAGCGTCCAGGCGAGGCCTGGGCCTTACTCCTGCCGAGCTGGCTCACTCCTGGGCCTTGTCCTTTTATTTCAGATATCCCACCTCCTCGCCTGTTCCTGAGCTCTATGAGGTTTCCTGCCCCAGCCTTGGCTCTGAGGTTATATTTATTGAAATAAAACCCCGGCAGGTGGCTGGTATGAGTGGATGTGAGTAGGGGTCTAGGTCGGCCCCATGGAATGTAGGGAAAGGCTGTCTTGGGGTCCCCATGTGGGGGGAAGCTGGGGCCGCAGGGAAAGCCCACGGTGCTTGGGAATGAATGCCCTTGGGGCAGGTGTTATGGGCTCAATTAAAAATGCTTTATTTCCAACCCTTGGTGTTATTTGGAAGGGCCAAAGGCTGCTGCTTCAACTGCAGCTTCAAGGCTGAGCTGAGACTGGGCAGCTTTGATTGAGACAGGAAGATCTTTAATCCAGGCCACAAAATCAAAACCCACCAAAAAAGAAGGAAGGGTTCAGAGGCACAGCCAGTTTCAGGTGCCAGGTTCAGGAGGTGTGACACCTGTGAGCCACCTAGCTGAGGCCCTGACCACAGACCAGTAGCTACTGGCTAGGCCTCCTGGCAGCTGAGCCTGGCTAGGGGCCCAGAACTTCAGGGTAAGGAGGGGACTCTGGCAGGGAGCCCCAGGGACCGGCAGCAACCACTGTTGCCTGAGACTTGCTCAGCAGGGGTCACTGTCCTGCGCTGGATCTGGCTAGGGTGAGGCCAGACCATAGCTCTCTAGCCCCAAGGTAATGGGAAATGTGGATGTGACAGAATCTGGGTTTGCTCACGCCACTGTGGGCAGGGAAGGGCCAACCCTCCACAGCACAAGTGAGCTTCTGATCACACGCTCATTTTCCAGACTGGGAAACTGAGGCCTGGATCTCCCCAGTGGCCCCTCACATCCCCTGAAACACCCACCCTGGAGTCATTGGTGGGCCCAGGGGATGGTAGGAGGAGCAGGGTTTCTGGTTGGAGACTTCAGACTCATCACGTAGCTGAAGATGACCTTGAACCCTTGCTCTTCCTGCTTCTGCTGGGAACATAAACCTGGGAACACCGGGTTTTTGGGGTACTGGGGATGGGACCCAAGGCTTTGTGCATACTAGGGGGACACTCCTACCAACTGAGCTGCAGCCCCACCCCCAAAGAGGAGTGTTCTGCACCTACCTGATCCCCTCCAGGGCTTCTGCCAGGGACTTCACCAGGGCATGCTAGGGGCTCTAAACACTCTATAAGCTGCTATGCAGGTTTTGGCTGCTGTGTGAATCCATGAAAGCTAGGGTACCAGGCCCACAAGGGAAGTCCCAAATGCTCAGGGGCAGCCCCTGTGGACCCCCGTTCCTCCACCCCCAAAGATTCCCATTCCTGCTGCACTCTAGACTCTGCTCGAGCCCTGGACACTCCCAAGCTCCTTCCTCTGCATGGCCCATACCCCTGCCTCAGGCCATCTTCCCAACACTACAGCAGTTCCCTGTACCCTGAGGGTGACATGGGGCCTGGAGGGACAAGGAGAAGCTGGCCATGCAGGCCCTGGTCTCTGAGGGTGAGCTAGGACTCTGCAGGAACCCCAAATTACAGAAGACAGAGAGATCTGCTCATCTAGAGCGCTGAGGAGTACAGGGGGGCGGACAGGGGGCTCCCCACAGCTCCCAGCATTGGTGGGTGGGGCCTGCCTCCGTCCAGGCCCTGATGAAGTGTCAGGCCCTCCCGCCAAATACCTTTCATTGACAAAGTGTTTGGCCTTCTCTTGCTGCCAGCCAGGACAGCCAGCAGGGTTGGGGGGTGGGGGTGGCCAGCTTGGATCTTGCCCCTTCACTAGGGTAGTGGCAGCCCCCAGAGTCCCCTCTCTAGCTGGGCCCAGAGGCCCATGGGGCCCTTCTCCTCTTTGACCATTCATTAGGACAGCATTCACTTCAGCATTCATGAGGAAACTGAGGCCCCAAGAGAAACGAGCTCCCCCAAGCTGGAAGCTGGCCACCCAGTGCCGAGTCCTCTCCTCCCTTCTGGAACCTTAACCACGGCTTCTGGAAAATCCATCACCAGCCCCTGCTACCCCCAGCAGGGCTGCCAGGACACGCCTCTTGGCCAGGGGAAGTCCTGCTGGGACCCCCCCTAGAGACCCAGCTCCCGCCACCCAGAGGTCAGTCCAGGGCACAGGAGGCCCAGTGTCCCACCCCCAGCATTTTAGACTTTATAATTTTAGAACCAGGGGTTCTTAAAATTCCTCACACCACGGCAGAGGGAAATCTTGGACCAGTAAAATGCTTAAAACAAGTCTGAAAACCGCAGAATCCAACAGCAAAGAGGTCAGAATGGACAGGCGCCGAGGGCGCCAGGCGGCAGCCCTGGACACCTTTAAGGATGTTTAATGTAAGGAGATAGTGGCTTGGGGTCCCAAGCTTTGCTTTTAGGGAGAATGACAGTTTTGGCCACATTTTACAGCTGAAAGATCTCACTTAGGGTCACACAGCTAGTGTGGACACTGCATGCTAAAGGACATAGTAATTGACTGGTTTTTGTTTGTTTTGAGACAGTGTTTCGTGTAGGCCTCAAACTCATTATGTAGCTGAGGATGACCCTGAACTTCTGATCTTCCTGTGTCCCCAGTACTAGGAGGACAGCTGTGAACTACCAGTCAAGATCTGGAAAGATGTGGAAGAGTTTGCCAGGGGTGACAGAGGATGGTTGTGCAGGCTGCTGGGTGTGCAAAGGCTGGAAGTAGGCAGTAGACACAGGATGGAGAGCAGGCCTTGAACACCCTGAAAGGAACCTCCAGAGTCCATGGGGAGCTGATCTGAAGAGAAAGGATCACACGATTTATTTTTTTCTTTCTGTGTGTGCATGATGGGCATGTGTGGGCATGTATCACATGACACGTGTAGAGGTCACAGAACAACTTGGTGGAGTTGTTCTCCTTCCACCTTCGTCTGGGTTCTGGGAGTTAGACTCAGGTCTTCCGACTTGCACTCAAGTGTTTTTACCATCTCACTGGCCCAGCTTGAGTTACATGATTTCCTACAATAGACTCTTCTCCCTGCCCCCAGCTAGATTTAGTTTTTTGGAGGTGTTTCTTCGGTGGCCCTGAGATCTGTTCCACCCACGTGGCCCAGAGCCTCTCCCTCCACCTTCTCAGTCCTAGAGGAATATCCCTGGCTCTTCTGTAGGGCCTCGTGGACTTGGTGCAGCCACCCACCACTTCCCCAAGTCTGCCTCTCTCATCAGCCTTGGGGGTAGATCTTACCCAGTCTCAGACCCTGAGGGCTGGAGCCCGCCTGGCAGGGCCCTGACCGTAGTCATCCGAGATGCCGGACATCACTGGGAAACCACTCCGTGTGAAGATTTTGGGGCAGGAATGGAGGCCTAATGCAGGCCTGGCAAGCGGGGGGAGGACAAGATGGAGGGACAGGGGACCCCTAAGTACTGGGGTGGACGCAGGGGACAGACATGACCCCACCCAGGGCCACTGCGCAGGTCCCAGAGCCAATGTGTCAGTCAGAGCCAGCCAGCCCGTCATCAGGCTCAAGGTCAGGCTGTCCTCACCACACCCTGTCTCTCTCTGTCCTCTACAGTCAGAGATTCCCCTGTTTAATACCCAGCACCTTCCTGTCACCCAGTCAGTGACTGCCATCCTGGGACACTGCAGATGCACTAGGCAGGACGGTGACCTGGGTCACAAGAGGACAGCAACCCCAGCATGGTGCCCTGTGCCCCAGGACCACACCCCACCTGTCTGGTCTCCTTCAGTGGCTCCAGCCAGGGATGCTTGGCTGCCTGCCTCCGCCCTACCCCCATCCCACCCACAGAGTCCGTTGCCCACAGCTGGGTATGCTGGGCATGTCCCACCCTCTTAGGGCCCCAGGGAAGTGGCCTGAGGGGTCACCTACTCCTGAGAGTCCAGCACTTTTGCATTAGAGGCTCGCATCCCTTCCTGTGCTGACTCAGCCCAGGGCCACACCGCCAAACCTCAGCTATGTCCTCAAAGACTGCCTGGCCCCAGCCTTTGCTGGAGCTCACGGAGCTGGGCTGAGGGCCAGCCCAGCCGAGGTGAGGCCTGGGCTCTACCCCCAGCTCTTCCTGTCTGAGGGCTTCTGGAGCCTTGAGCTCCCAAAGGACCAGGCTCTCTAGGTCTGGTAAGGGCCCAGTGTAGTACATGGACACACATGTATACACACATGGGCACAGCCTGCTTCCAAGATAACTACATAAAAAGCTGTGGGTAAATATCATTAATGACCTCCCAGAATTTTTGTCAGAAAGCAAATAAAAAAGTAGGCACAAAACCCCTTCCTGTAGGGCCAGGGCTGGGTTAGCAAGAGGGCCAGGGTATGGAAATGCTCAGAAGCAACCCAGAGCAGGCTTTCTAGAGAACAGGGGATTTTTCTTCATGTGGGCTTTCAGGGGTGAGTAGGAGTTTTCCAAACCAGACTCAGAAATTAGTTTCTCTTTTGTTTGTGAGGATTTCAGGCAGGGGAAGTGACAGATGAACTCCAATTCTTTATCTCGTCCCGAGGACTCAGCCTGCGCCCTGTGCCTCCCGTCAGATGGGTGACGGCTCAGCACAGAGGGATGGAAGTATCCTTGGGGTGCACAGCTGGCTCTCACCTGGGTTAGATCCTACCAACTGTACTTTATTTATGTTTTTTTTTTTTTTTAATAGGATCTCCTTGTAGCCCCAGCTCGCCTGGAACTTGCTATGTTGACCAGGCTGGCCTCTGCCTCACAGAGATCTACCTGCCTCTGCTTCCTGATTGCTGGGATTATGCTCCAACAACACTTTAGCAAAAGCTATGTTTGCTTGCCTGTTTCTTTGGAGAGTGTTCTGACATTCAGTGGCCTCCTGTCATTCCACCAGCATTGGGCTTTTGTTTGTTTGTTTGTTTTATTTCTTTTTTAGACAAGATCTCAATATTTAGCCTGGCTGGCCTCAAACTCACTATGTTGACCAGGCTGGCCTTGAACTCAGATCTGCTTGCTTCTGCCTCCCAAGTGCTGGGACTAAAGGCTCTGCTTACCAGCCCTGGGATTACAGATGTATGCCCATGGCTGGCTCACATTCTACTGTTATTCTGTTTACATTAAGGAAGACTGAGGCTGAGAGAGGTAGCTGCGGCTAGCACCCATCTCAAACTGACTCTAAAGTCTGAAGAACAAGCCTGGAGGGGTGGCACACGCCTGTTATCCCAGCACTAGGGAGGTGATGGCCGGAGGATCATGAGTTCAAGGTTATCCTCAGCTATATAATGAGTTCCAGGCCAGCCTGGGCTACATGAGATACACACACACACACACACACACACACACACACACACACACAGAGAGGCTACATAAGACACAAACACACATGAAGATGAAGAGGAGGATGGAAGAGGAAGAAATAACTAAGTCTCTATAACAGGGCTTCCAGGCCAGGGAAGTGTGTCTCAGTCAGGGTCCCGCCGGGCTTTCTGGGAGGCCCGGGCCCCTGGGTTGGCCCCACAGCTGTCTGGCAGGGCTGAGTACAAACACAAATGGCCGGCCCTGCGGAATCTAGGTTATGGTCAGACCATGGCTGAAGGAGCTGCTGGAAAAACACGCAGCCCCGGGGCCAGGCCCAGCTTACGTTTCATGCGGCAGGAGCAGCCGACTGGCGCCCGGTGCTGAGGAATGTTCACTGGCAGACTTCGGCACCTGCGGCTGGGTGGTACCACTGGCCTCCCGGGTGCCTGGGAGAAGCAGGCCAGGGGCTGTGCAAGACCCCTCATCTGCTTCTATGCCCTTGCAGACGGGGACCTCGCCCCTCTGCAGTCTCTGGGTTTTCTTTCCACAGGAAGCTCTAAGCTTTGGAAGGGCCACTTGGCCTGCATTTGCCCCCTCTGGGCCCTGGGCCTCTCTGGTTGACTCTTAGACTCCTTAGGCCCGGTGGATGCTCCCTGCCTGACAGCCATGGTTTAGCTACTCAGCTGTGTGTTGGATGCCAAGGCATTTTCCTGGCTTCTACTCACTGACTGTTGGAATTCAGGATGAGAATGCAACTTGATGAAGAAGAAACAGAGTCCAACCTCAACCGATGCAGATAGCTTTATTAGTTAGGAGGGCATGCAACCTTTGCGTGGGAATGGAGTTTGGAGCGTCAGATTTAGGAGCAGTCTGAGATTTGTAGGTCAACCCAGAAAGTCCAAGAGAGAAGGGCGAGCCTTTCTGGGATCCAGGAAGGTGGAGTGTGTCTTCCTGGGATCCAGAAAGGAGAGATGGGAGTTCTGATAGTGGAACCTAGTGTCTTCTGGGAGGTGGTGAGGAACCAGGTCTGCAGGGAAGCTGGTAAGGAACCAGATGTCTTTTGCTAGGGGTCATGAGTTCTGAGACAGATGTGTCTCACTCCTGGAGTGGGGAGGCAGAGTGGGGGAATATTGGTCACTTGTCAGGCTGATTTTCCTTCACTGGCCTCCCCTGGAAGGCTGTTCCTAAGTCTGCTCCACTTTGCAGATAGGGAAAGAGATTCAGAGGGCTTCCTTCCTGTCTAGAGATTGCCGGTGGATACATGAGACAAGATTTTTTTTTCTAGCCTAGCTTTGCCCCCTGGTGGCCAATGTCGCAACTGCAGCCTGTCGCCCCGGAGGCGAGTCGTGGTCGGTCCCTCTCCCCTCCCAGTTTCTCCTGCCTTTGGTTGTTTGGGATCACTCTTCTGCTTACACATCTCTCAGGACAACTCCAGTCCTCTCAGCGGGAAACAGGGGGCTTGAATGCACCCCCACTGGGCCTTCATAGAAATTCTTGAAGGCTAAACCTGGCCGTTCTGTTCAGGCCCAGGTCTTGGTGAATGCCAGGCTGGCGGGCAGGCAGATGGGCGGGATAATTGGAACTGTCCTCTCAGGAAGAACTCATAGGAGAGGGGCAGGGGTGTGAGCCAGGGTGTCCCAGGCGGCCTCCCCGCCCCTCCTCAGCTTCTGTACCAGCGTTGGGAGGTTAAGACCCCACATGGCCTCATATCCGGAGGACCTCTTCCCTAAGGCTCCGCTGCCTTGGAACTGTCTCCAGGGCTCTTATATAGTGGTCTTTAAGAGGCTAGAGAGATGGCTCAGTGGTTAAGAGCACTCACTGGCTGTTCTTGCGGAGGACCCAGTTCAATTCCCAGCACCCACATGGTGGCTAACAACCTTCTGTAACTCCAGTTCCAGGGGATCCAACGCCCTCTTCTAACCTCCGCTGGCACTGCACGACACGGGTTGTTTACAAGGGGGTCTGGGATGTGACTCAGTGGTAGAGCCCCTGCCTAGAATACCCCAGTGAGGGAGGGTCAGCAGTGTCTTTGGATAATATGCTGAAAAGGGTGGTGGAAGGGAAGCAGGAGCCTTTGGAATTGCGACCACTCCCCTCATTGAGGACCTGAGCGGGTTCCCCTGGAGAGACGAGCTTGGTAAGGGAAAAGGGGAGTAGGACCACAGGTCCTGCTGAGAAGGCCAGCCTGGAGACCCCCAGGCCCTGAGGCCCTTCCTGTGTGGCTCATAAGGAGCCCAGTTCCTACTCATCTCTGTTATTGCAGGAGTCCCTGGCAGTGTGTCTCACCCCCTCTCCTTCTGTGATATTTAAGTTCGCACATCTTCTGAGGTCTCTTTTTTTCCATGAGCCATTTGGTTCTGCGACATCCTGTCTCCTCCATTCGCAGTGAGGTGGGCTCACAGGGACTTGGAGGAAGGGACACTTAAGTGGGGGTCACCAGCTTTGGGACCATGCCATCCCTGGCCAAGCTTCTGTGTGGGCAACACCCTTTTCAACCTACCTGTGTGTTACATTCAATCCATAGAAACTTCCAGAGTCTATAGCGCTGACAGGAGATGGCATGATTCTGTCTATGCTGGCCAGTGACTGACTATGCCGGACAGGAGTTGCTTGTCCCAGGGGGTGGCTGAGCCATCATACTCCTAATGTCAATACACATTCAAGTCTATGGATAGACTGAGTGTAGAGCTGGGACTGCATTCTCAAGGGGCAGCCATTCAGGAAGAGCCAGGGCAAGGGAGGGTGCGGTGCTGGCCTCACCTCACCTCTAGCAATGGGGGAGTATAGGATGATAACTCCTGCGGTAGGTGCAGCTTCTTCTAGCATTCTCGAGACTTTATTTTTGAAGATTTATTTTTAATTTTGGGTATGTGTGTGTCTGTGTGTACACAGGTGTGCAGGTGCCCACAGAGGCCAGAAGAGGGTGTTGGATCCCCTGGTGCTGGAGTCGGTTGTGAGCCCCCAAATGTGGGTGCAAGATATGAATCTGAGCCCTTTGCAAGTCCAATAGTCATTCGTAAGTGCTGAGCCACCTCTCCAGCTCCCTATTTTTTAATCTAATTTTAAATGTGTTCTTTGACAGTTTCACGCATGTATACAATCTATTTTAATCATATTTGGCATTCTAGATTCTGCAGCCCCCACCTGACCACCCACTGGCAGCCCTGACCAGAGACTCCTCACACCAGGGACACTGGCCAGACACCCTAGGAGCCAAACTTGCCTTACAGGACTAGAGATTAGGACCAGAGGTCCCAGATTCGAGTTCTGCTTCTACACTTGGGCCTCAGTTTCCTCCTCTGAAATGAGGGTAGTAATCAATAAATGAGGCCCCTAAGGGCCCTGTCTTCAAGGGGGTGCTGTGGGGCTCTGAGGTGAGTTTGTCCCATTTTCCCACACTAGGGGAAAGAGGCCACTCTGCCAGGCAGGAGGTAGGGAGGACAGACATGAGACTGGACAGGCCTCGTGCTCCCAGTCCTCGCCAAGGGCAGCAGGAGGTGACTCCACATTGTGATCCAGGCTTGGTTTGTGCTTTACCCCGACTGGTTCCACTCAGTCTAGTCCTGCCCTCCCGCCACTCCGTCTGGGGAGGTGTCTGTTCTCACTGGCCACCGGCCATGCCTCCATAAGCACATTTCTGCTTCAGGGTCTGCACATGTCTGCTCCCACCCTCATCAAGCCACTGTATTAGTCGTCTTCCTGCTGTTGTGATAAAACACTGTACCCAAGGGAACTGTAGGAAGAAGGGTTTGAATTTATCATTCCAGAGGATAAGAGTCCATCGTGGACCGTGTGGTGGCAGAGGTGGCCGGGGCAGGGAGAGGAGCGCTTGCATCTTCAAACTGGCACAGGAGGCAGCAAGCTGGAAATCCAGGAATCCGGCAATGCTTGAGAACTCTCTAAGCCCACCTCCCGATGACGTGCTTCCTCCAGAAATGTCACACCTCTAATCCCTTCCAAACCAGGGCCACCGACTAGGGACAACATGTCCAAATACTTGAAACATATGGAAGACCTTCTCTCATTCAAACCATCACAGCCAGCAAAGTTCCAAGACCCCAGCCAGGAGCTGGGTTGTTCACCCGCCCGGGGCTTCTCCCTCCCCTCTTCTGAGGGTAGAGGGGTCAACCACCACTTTTCCGTCCTCCTTCCTTCAGCCACCCTGAAGGCACAAGCTGTGTGGTCCCCTTGGACCAGGCTGTCCATCTCTGGAACTCAACCTGACACTTGCCTGGCCAGGAATGATTTGTTGTTTAGAGACAACCTAACTCGGTAGCCGAGGCTGGCCTTGAAATTGTGGAAATCCTTTTGCCTCCACCTCTCAATGGCTGGGATGATGGGCCTACCGCGGTATGCTGGGATTTGGCATGGGTTTTCTGGGTGCAAGATATGGGAAGACTGAGGATGAGAGAGAGCCTCTCTCACTGCAGTCACTGTTCAAGGCTGGCTAGGCCCAGTTTCTGTAGCATCTGGCTTCCAGAGTTCATCTCTCTGAGCTAGCCAGGTAGGATGCAGGTAAGTACCTAGTCTTCACTGGCGTCCAGTTCATGGCTCTGCCCCTCCAAGCCCCACCCATCCTGGCCTGCACTCTGGTCTAGCCCCGTCTGACCCTATCCTTCCATCCTCTAGAACTTGGCTGTCCTAGCCTTGATCTTGACATCTGGCCCTGCCCCTTCTCAATCATTTCTTTACTAAGAGCTGAGTCTCCACTTCCAAGAAAGCCACCACGCTCACTTGGGAAGCTGGGAGAGGCAGTGCACACCCATCGTTCCAGCTCTTGGAAGAGGGAGACAAGATGTGAGTTCAAAACCAAGAAGGAATAATTCTTGAGACCGTGTCTCAGGGAAAAAGAAGTCATGTGAGGGACTGGCATTGTAGCTCAGTTGGTAGAGTTCTCACCCAGCCTGGATGAAGCCCTGGGTTCCAGCACCAGCACCACAAGAACTGGATGTGATAGTGCGCACCTGTCATCCCAGCACTCAGGAGGTGGAGGCAAGACGATTAGGAGTTCAAACTAATCCTAGGCTACACAGCCTGGGCTACATGAGGCCCTGTCTCAAACAAAAACCAAAAAAGTCACCTGAGACAGGGACCAAGGACCTGAAACTGAGATTCTGGTCCCAGAGTTGGGGAGACAGCTTTCAGGGGTCTTACCACCCTCTTGTTCACCTCCAGTCACAAAGAACATTCTCACATATCCCCTAAGTCACCAATAAGTATAGGACCCTCACAATGAGAGCTTTTTAAAATTTGTTTTTATTTTAATGTGTGTGCCTGAGTGTATGTATGTGTACCAAGTGTGTACAGGAGCCCGTGAAGGTCAGAAGAGGGCACTGGATTCTCTGGAACTGGAGTTACAGAAGGTTGTTAGCTACCACCTGGGTGGGAGCCAAACCTGGGTCCTCTGCAAGAGTAGTCAGTGCTCTTAACCTCTGAGACATTTCTTAACCTCACACATCTTTGGAGACTCTCCATACCAAAACCCTAGCAAAACTTTCCAGATCCAGGTGATTGCAGTTTCAGAGGCCCCTGAACAGTTTCAAGATCTCCCAATGGCGTTAGGATGGAGCTCAGTAGTAGACTGCCTGGCTTGTTCCACCTGAAACACGCAAAAATAAACAAACCCTATATATATACTAAAATAAATAGTTTACATCAAGTTCCATGGTACATTTCAAATTCCTACATTTCTCAGTGCCTGGTGAAGCTCCACCCACAGTCCCTAGGAAATATTTTGCTATTGTTATTTTTGCTAAAGGGGAGACGGAACACAGGGCTTTGTTCCTCTGAGTCACGCCTCAGTCCCTCCTGTTAGGGAATTTGAAATTTCTCTCTGTCCAATGATATATATGGATCCACATTCCCCTTCTCAACCCTGGCCAACTGGCTGCCTCTTTAGGTCCACACTGTGACCAGTGGCCCTGGTCAGATCCATTTTAGGAAACGTCTTCCCCATATAAAAATGCTGTCTTTACTGGGGATTAATGTCTAGACGTTGTTAAGAACTCCAAAAACTGAACCCTAAAAGCCCCACTCATCCAATAAATAAATAAACGAGTTGGAGAAGTAAGGGGACAGTTCTCAAAAGAAGCACAAACAGTGGTCTTTACCACCAGGGAAAGGGGACACACACTGCTCCCAAGTGCAGCAGAGTGACTGTCATCACGCAGATGACAGGCTGGAGAGCTGCTGACTGGACAGCACTGGCTGTTCTTGCCGAGAACCCAGGTTGGGCTCCCAGCACCCACATGACAGTTAACAATCTGTAGCTGCGGTTCCAAGGGATCAGACGTCCTCTTCTGGCCTCCACAGGCACTGCGCACACATGGTATTATTTATATCTACGCAGGTTAAACGGTCATACACACAGAAAGTGACTATAACAAACAAATGCTGATGAGGTGGGAGGAAGCAACCCTCCCACAGTTGAGGGAGTGCAGACCGTGTAGCTGCTGTGGGAATCAGCATGGGCGTTCCGCAAAATAACAAGAATGAATTTTCACAGGACTCCCAGGCGTCTGTGCAAAGGCCTCTGTCCTTCCAGAGACACCTGCATTCACAGCTGCACTGTGCACAGCAGGTGCAAAATGAGTCAGCCCCAGGTCCAGCCAAACACGAGTGGACGTGGACAACATGGCACGCATGCACAATGGCACTGTATTCAGCCATAAATTACGTCATTTACATTAAATGGAACTAGAGAGCACAGGGTTCAGTGAGACTGTGAGGTGCCAGCAGGCATGCGGGTCTCTGGGGAGGGTCTCTCTGTCACAGGTGGCTACAGAGCTCTGCTCACTGGTCAGAAGAGCTGAGACAGGACTCAAACAGGGACATACACTGGCCTCCCCTAAGAGGTGCGGCAAATGGAGCTGGCCTGTTGGCCAGGACCGTCACCCCAACACTCAGGAAGTACAGACAGAAGGGTCAGTTTAAGGTCACCCTCAGCTATATAGTGAATTTGAGGCCACGCCGAGCAACATGAGGCACCACCTTACAGAAAGAATGAATGCCGACCTGAGCAGAATACCCTCAGTAAACTCCACTTATCTTCAGAGAATACTGTGTGTGTTTGTTTTCTTTTTCTTTGTATATGTGTGTGGTACGCATGCGTGTGCACGTGTGTGTGGTACACATGCATGTACATGTGTGGTATGCATACATGTATGCGTGTGTGGTGTGCATGCGTGTGCACGTGTGTGCATGAGGACCAGAGGTCAGTGCTGGGGGTCTTGCCTTATTGGTCTCCATCTTGTTTTACTTATTTTAGTTTTTTTTGAGACGGGGTCTCCTGGTAGCCCTGGCTATGTAGACCAGACTGGCCTTGAACTCACAGAGATCTGCATACCTTTGCCTCCCAAGTGCTGGGATTAAAGGCTTGCACCACCACACGGGGCTCCACCTTCATTTTTGAGACAGGCTCTCTTGCTAGACCTAGAGCTCATCAGGTTGGCTAGGCTGCTGTCCAGTGAGTTCCAGGGATGCTCCTCTCTTTGTCTCCCCAGCTCTAGGGCTACAGATGTGTACTGCCACACTGTGTGTACTGCCACACTGTGTGTACTGCCACACTATATGTGTACTGCCACACTATATGTACTGCCACACTGTGTGTACTGCCACACTGTGTGTACTGCCACACTATATGTGTACTGCCACACTGTGTGTACTGCCACACTGTGTGTACTGCCACACTGTGTGTAGTGCCACACTATATGTGTACTGCCACACTGTGTGTACTGCCACACTATGTGTACTGCCACACTATATGTGTACTGCCACACTGTGTGTACTGCCACACTATATGTGTACTGCCACACTATATGTACTGCCACACTGTGTGTACTGCCACACTATATGTGTACTGCCACACTATATGTACTGCCACACTGTGTGTACTGCCACACTATATGTGTACTGCCACACTATGTGTACTGCCACACTATATGTGTACTGCCACACTGTGTGTACTGCCACACTATATGTGTACTGCCACACTTGGCTTTTTACCTGAGTGCTGTGGATCCTGACTCAGGTCTTCATGCTTGCATGGCAAGTACTTTATCTACCGGGCCACTTCTCTAGCTCCCTATGAGGTGAAATCGCTGTAGAGTGTATTACAGACCCATCTCCAACCCAGAGGCTATGAACATCTCCAGGCAGCATGCGGAGCTTAAGGCAGCTCCCCTTTGCTGTAATCTGAGCCAGTATCGCCCCGTATCTGCAGTGTCTTGATGTGTGCCTTTGGTCTGTGAAGACTTCATGCTGTTGCCGGGTTGGAACATGGTATTTGGGGTGATCCGACTGAGTTCCTGCCCATAGTCACTCATTTTGGCTCCAGAATAAACCATCTCTCATCATCTGGGCAGTGATGATTCTCATTAAGACATGAAAGAAGAAGGGACTGAGAGGAAGAAGCCTGATGGGGAGTGAGGGTGGGTCTGGGACACGGCAGCAACAGGACTAATGGAGGACTAATGGGAGGCCGCGACCACCAGGAGGGCACAGAAAACAACACACAATGCGTGTGCATGAAAAGTGCTACAGTGAAGCCCATGCTATGTTGCCGAGGAAATAATTTTTAAAAGTATACTGGGGCTGGAGAGATGCTCAGCAGGTAAGAGCATTGGCTGCTCTCACAGAACACCCAGGTTTGGTAACCAGCACACACATGGTAGCTAACAACTGTCCATAACTCCAGTTCCAGGGGAGCCAATGCCCTCTTCTGATCTTCATGGGCATTGCATAACATGGGTGAACTTACAGACATGAAGCAGTACACTTATACACACAAAAATAAAATATTTTACATATATATATATATATATGCTGGGGCTGGAGTTAAGAGCACTGTCTGCTCTTGCAGAAGACCCAGCTTTGAGTCCCAGTACTCACATAGCAGCAAGAAACCTTCTTAACTCCAGTTCTAGAGGATCTGATGCCTTCTTTGGCCCCCATAGGCATTGCATGCACATGGTGCACTTACATCCATGCAGTTAAAACATTTGTACATATAAAAGTTTTAAAAAGTATACCTGCAGGGTAGGCACTGTGGTGTATACCTTTAATTCCAGCACCCAGAAGGCAGAGGCAGAGGTAGGTGGATCTGTTACAGGTAAGACCCTCTCTCTCTCTCTCTGCCTGTCTCTCTCTCTATGTGTGTGTGTGTGTGTATACACTTGCCGGGTGTGGTGGCTCCTGTCTTTAATCCTACGCATGGGAGGCTGAGACAGGAGGACTACCATGAGTCTGAGGCCATCCTAGGGCTGGAGAGTAAGACCTTGTCTCAAAAATCAAATCAAAGCCAGGCATAGTGGCGCATGCCTTTGATCCCAGCACTTAAGGAGGAAGAGGCAGGCAGAGCTCTATGAGTTCGAGGCTAACCTGGTCTATGTAGCCAGCTCCAGGCCAGTTGGAGTTACAGGGAGAAGCTATCTCAAAAAAAAAAAATTAAAATCAAGACCGAAACTAAACCAATTCAAAGCAGGAAAGAGAGAAGGTACTGGAAGGTAGACTGCTGGGGTGGAAGAGTCTACTTTTTTTCCATGAAAAGTATTCTAGAAATGGGGCCTGGCAGGGGAAAGGCACTTGCTACCAAGCTGATGACCTGAGTCTGGACTATTGAAATTGCCTGGTAGGAGAGAACCAACTCCCAAGGGCCGCTCTCTACTTCCACTTGCACACTGTGGCACTCGCACGTGCACGCACGTGGTATACACACATGCAATAAGTAAATAAATGTAATTAAAGAATGAAGACTTTAGAAACGTCCCTGGAAGGCTGGGGACCTGGATCAGACCACGAGCCTGTGTTTCCACCTGTGATGTGGAAGGCGGGGTCAGGGACGGTCCAGCTCTGGTGGGCCTGTGACTGTCCTCTGGCTCCTTTTAGGGGAGGATACCTTATGTAAGTGCGACTTCAGTCCAGAATCTGACTATATTTCCTTGCTTCAAGTCCCCAGGAGGTACGGCTGGCCTGACCACATTCTGTAGCTGGTAGGTAAGTGAGGTGGGGTCCTGCCGGCTCGGTTCCAGGGGGCCCGCCGAAGTCTCTGGGGACCCAGGTGGCCGGCCCAGACAGCTCCGCCTCTTCCCTTCCATCCAGAGGTGGCTCGCTCCACGCCCTTGCCTCAGTTTCCCTTCCACACGTGGCCCTGGAGCGATCTTTGCTATGAACCCCTCCAAGTGAGTGCTAACTCCCCGACTCTGCGGGAACCGTCATCTACCATGGGGCATAGCGGCCATTTCTTCCCTGTAGAATTCTCTGTCCCGAGGTTAGTTGCTCCCTTTTCACGATAGCCTTGATGGCTTCCAGTCTGGATCCTTCTCTCTTGGAGTGCAGGTACTTTCCAGAGCAGCCTTTCCTGCAAACGGAACACTACTCACAATGAGCACACCATGTTTGATGGTGCAGAGCTTGGTGGTGCCCAGGACTCAGCCACCCCTACCATCACACATTTGCAAACGGAGGCCAGCCACCACCTCAACCGCTGCATGCTCGGCACCTGGGCCACCTCAGTCCCTCCTGCGGTCTTTCTCCACACAGCATGGGAATGGCTGGGAAGAAGCTCTGAGGGGCCCTGGCAAGGCTGCACATCCCAGGGTTACCAAGGGTGGCAGTGACTGCTGCCCTCCAGCCCAGGATTTGTCTCAAAATGACCTTCCCAAATGGTTTGCTACTGTGAAAAAGAATGAGGCTCTGAATACTCTTACAACATGGCCAAACCTCAAACAACGCCAATGCCAAAGGCCATGTGCAGTGTGGCTCTACTGATGAAAGAACAGGTGACTGCAGACACAGGAGGGGAGTGTGGAGACATCATCAGCGGAGAAGGGCTCCTTTGGTGGGTGAGAATGCCTGGAACGACAGGTGGCCATCTGAGAGCCATTCCTCGGCTCTCCAGACCAGCAGAGCGCACTCTTGGGGGTGCGCAGTGGCTGAGAGCCGGGTGTCCTGGGGTGAGCTGGGCTCAGCTTCCATGGGGCCTCCCAGTGTGTGAAGGAGTATTCAGTCATTGTTGTGGGGGGAGGGACAGAGTGGAGCCACAGGGACACCGGAGAGCAGGCAGCTCCTGGGGGACAGGCTGGGTGAAGGCTGGGAAGGGGGGGACCTATGAGGTGCTGCTGGGAGGGCAGGGGTTGACTTGGGGTGGCTGTGAGCCATGGTGAGAAGCTGAGCTTCTGGGGTCACATCTAAGCTAAAAGCAAAACAGAGCTGGTGGGGTGGGGGGACTGTGAGGACGAGGCCTAAGAAAAACCACAAAATATCCCTCGTTCCAACTGGACTATTACAGGTCTCAGGCTCTGTGGACAAAGGAGACAAGCCCAGGCATGTCAGGCAAGCCTGGAGACAAAAGGACCTAATAAGGTATAAACAAGCCTGCAATGTACTTAGGTAATGGCCAGCGCATTCCTCTGCCCTAAAGGTGACTCTCACCAATGACAGACCCCCAACCCATTTCTGGTGTTCATAACCAATCAATTTAAAGACAGGTTTGGGGCGCGCGGGCTTTTGTGCCCAACCTGGGGGAGCACGACAAATCCCCCTCCTCCTTTTGTCTAAAACCTATAAGAAGCCCCTCCTACCTCTCCTCGTGGCCACTTACCCTCCGCCCACTGTGCTGGTGCGTCCGGTGGTGGACGGAGCTCGATCCTGTAATAAAAGACCCTTTGTGCTGCATCGGATTTCACCTCCATGGTGGTCTTTTGAGAGGATTCTACAGCCTGGGCATGGCAGGACCACCACATCACTTGGGGGGAGGCAGATGGAGGCAGATCTCTGAGTACCAGGCCAGCCAGGGCTACGTGTTGAGACAACCCCCCCCCCCAACAAACAACAACAAACCAAACCATCAAACCAACCAGCCAAACAGACAAAATACAGAGCAAGGGGGTGGAGGGCTGGCTCAGTGGCTAAGCGTACCGGCTGCTATTGCAGAGGGCCCAGGTTTGGTTCCTAACACCCATGGCAGGCAGCTCACAACTGCCTGTACCTCCAGCTCCAGGGGATCCAACACTGTCGGGAGCCATTTGCCTGCTTTGAGCCATGCCCTACTTTAGGGCTGAGCAGAGGTCAGTCACGGAAGTGCTGTGGGAGCAGGATGCTTTGATATGCGAGAATCTTGTGACTCCTGAATGAAGTCTGCCTTGGGCCCAAGGCTGAGGACCTATTGTTAGTAGATGTAGGTGGCTTGAATAATTTCACATATGTAAATGCATGTCTGTTTTTGCTTGAACCCCTGGCAGTTGTATTGTTCCTCATACAGTTGTGAAGGTATAACTACGTGGAGCAAAATAAAGTCTGGGCCTTGGTATTGACTGACAGCCCTCCTCAAAAAACTATCTTTCTCTCTCCCTCTTTATTTCTCAATCCTCACTCCCCACTTCAGGTGCAGTTCGATTTCTGCCGGCGGGCTCCGGCACAACACTCTCTTCTGGCCTCTGCAGACACTGCACACACACACACACACACACATACACACACACGCATACACACACACATACACATGCATACACACACGCATACACACACATACACACATACACACACATACACACATACACACACACATACACACACATACACACACATACACACACATACACAAATCTAAAAGAAAGGGAAAAAAAGACCCAAACTCCCAAATATCAAAAAACTAAAAGAACAAAAATACAAAAGCAATTCTGAATGGGTCGCAGTGTAAGAGCATGGGATTGTCACCTGTCACCTGTACTGAAAACACGGGATTGAAAACAAGCCAAAAACTTTAATGGGGAGCTCAGGACAAGCCCTAGAATAACAATCTATTGTCAACCATGAAATTTCTGTTTAAAAAACCATACTGAGACAGGAGGACGAGGGGAAACCCCTCACATCTTGGCTGGGACGGGGCCAGGAAAGCCCATCGCCATGGGCTTCTGAGGTAATGGGCAGAACACAAGGCCGGCCTCCACGGTGTGCATCTGGGTCCCCAAACTTAATTAGAGGCATCTGAGTTGACGCTGCCAGGGTCTCCAGCAGGAGAAGAAGCCGACTGCAGGGTGGCAGCCCCCTGCCAGCTCCCGTGGGCCTGAAGAGACAGAGACAGAGCATGAGAGCAGGTGGCTACTGCGTCTGTGAGGGGCTTGGGGCTTGTGGGCAGATGACCTCGGGGAAGAGCCACGGGAGCAGGGGTAAGGGGACCGCCTGTGACATGACCAGCCCCTCCAGCAGACATGTGCCAGGACGAGCTGCCAGGACGACCAGGCTCACCGCTAACCCAGGAATTCCCACAAAGCAGCAAGGAGCTGGGTTCCCACAGCCTGAGGGACACAGACAAGGCCAGGCTCAGAGCCACCCACCTACCCTACCATGTCTCAGGGGACAGAGAGCAAGGAGGGACACTCAAAGCCTGGCTCCCCATCCTGGGGGGAGGGCAGGCCAGGGCCAGTGGGTAGTAAGTGTCCTCGCGTGACAGGAGCCAGTCTTCATCTGCATTGTCCACAGTACACAGCACACGTTGGGCAAGTGGCTGGGGCTGCTCTGCCTGTACGTCTGAGGGCAGCTGGAGGGAAACGCTGGGCTCAGGGGACAATGGCCTGCAATGGGCACGGGGGCGGGTGCCGGCACTGGGACTGAGGAATAGCTCCTCCTTTGTCCTTGCCCAGGTGGGGCAGGTGTGCCGGTGAGTCAGGCTGTGGCAGAGATGCACTGAGGGGCCTGGCGGGGGACAGTGGCCTTACAGGCCAGGCCCTGGTGACTCAGGAGGGTTTCTGCAGGGCATGGTGTTACTTCAGGCCTGACTTTCTTGGCTTAGTGTTGGGGCTGACACCAACTGGGTCCAGGGCAAGAATAGTGTGGGACCTTGCTCTAATTCTGCTCCCAGTCCACCTGGCACTGGCCCGAGAGCCTGAGCATAGCCCCCGCCACCACCATCCCACGACCGCAAGAGACAAAAATAGACTCTGCACTACAGCAGTGCTTCTGGGGCTGAGCCAGAGTCACCACCCCACAGACCAAGCTCTGGGCTGGCTCTGTGGGAGCTTCTAGAAGAAACTCATGGTGTTCATCAGGCCTTAGCCAGTGCCAAGGTGATTATGTAGCATCTCAGGCGACTCCTCACGGGTCCTGTAGAGGAGGCTGCAGTCAGGCACTCAGGACAGACCAGGAGACAGGAGACACCCTGCGAAAGTTCCGGACGCGCCATGGTTGTCTAGACTCTAGTCCCCCGACTGGTCAGGGTGAGGAGACCCACCAGCAGGCCTGAAGCCCCAGTGATAAGTGGGTCTGAGTTCAGAGACCATCTACTCCCATGGAAGAGTTCAGCCTTTCCTCATGATCTCCTTCTCCTGAGGACCAGTGTATCCTTGTAGCCCCAGGGCCTGGAGGGGGTCACGGTGTGGTCAACTCACCTTGGGCTGTAAGCAGGCTCCCCCAGGTGGGGGCTGGAGGAAGGCTAGGGTCCTCAGGGTGGAGACCATGTCTCCACCACTGGGCAGTGGGAATGGGCCAGAGGAACCTGTGAGAAGTGGGAGGGGTCAGGATGGGGGTCACAGCCAGAGATGGGCCAGCAGTCACAGGGACTTCTGGGTGGCATCTGCCCACTCCCTCAGCCAGCCAGACAATGAATTTGGCTCCCATAAAGCATTAGCCACCTGCTCTTCCCCCAGCCCCATGCGGGGGGCACCGGCCTGTGAGGCAGAGTCCAAGCTCTGCTTGTTCTTTCCACTGGTACTCGCTCTGCCCCAGTGGCCCTTGCTGTACAGAGGCCTTTTGGCTGAGATCAGAATTACAAAGTTCCAGAAACCCCTGTCCCATTTGGTGGCACACATCTTTAATTCCAGCAATGGACAGGCAGAGGCCAGGGTAACATAATGAGACTCTATCTCAACTCTCCTCCAACAAAAGAGCCCCAGAAACATCACTATAGGCCACAGCCTCACTCACCAGGACTGGGTGTGGACAGGGTGCTGGCCTGACTCCCTGGGCCTTGGACCTCAGTGGCACCCACAGCTATTTTACTGGTGTAGATGGTAGCCTCTTCCTGAAACTTCCCGATGTTCTTTTTATACCGGATTCTTTTGTTGCCAAACCAGTTAGAGACCTGTGGACCAAGAGACAGACACATGGAAGCTGCCGGGGTGTCAGCCATGCTGGGGACAGGTCATGTGAGGCTGCTTGAGAGAGCTTTTCCTTCCACTGCCCAAAAGGAATGGTCTTGGGATTTGCTAGCTGGGAGCTGGCAAGATGACTCTGTGGGGAAAGGTGCTTGCTCTTAAGCCTGATGACCTGAGTTTGATTCCTGGGAAGCACATGGTGGAAGGAGAATGTGAACTCGTGTAAGCTATCCTCTGACCTCCACATATGCACTGTGGCACATGTTTGCCTATGGCATATGTAAAACAAACAAAAACCCCAAGGGCTGGGGTTGCAGCTCCATGAATGGTAGAATGCTTGATGAATGTGTACAGTTCCTAGCACTGAAAAAAAGGGACAGAAACCAAAAGAAAGGGCTGGAGAGACGGCACAGTGCAGAGCACTGACTGCTGCATAGGGTCAGGGCTCAGTTCCCAGCACCCACACTGTGGCTAACAACTGTCAGTCAGGGGACTCTATGCCCTCTTCTGTCCAGAAGATCTAATGCCCTCTTTTGGCCTCCACAGGAATTGCATGCATGTGGTACACTTACATACATGCAGGCAAAACACACATACACATATAAAAGAAAAAGAAAAAAGAGGCAGGACCTAGGTGACACAAATTGAACTGTGGACCCCAGGAGTCACCCAGGGAGGGCCAAGGATCCCTTTGGGCTGGTAAAGGCGGAATGCTGCCCAAGGGAAATCAAGAATGTCTTCGGGAAGACAAACAGCAAGTGTTCACTGCGTCATAGCAGCAGCCACAGGCTGCTTCTGCCTCCTCCCTGAGAAAGCCAGGGAACGCACAGCCACTTGGGCCTGGGATTTCCACTTCTAAAAGTAGGTGGGCTGCGTAAGGAGCTGCTGTTCTGTGGGCTGATGAAAGACAGAGGCTCAGTAAAGCCCCCATCCACCTCAGGAGCCCCCGCCCACCTCAGGGGCTCCCCTCCCCTACCTGTGGGAAGCTGCTACTCCATCACAGAATCCTACAGAGCTCACCCTCTAGCAGCATCCCTCAAAAACCCTCCATCCATCTCACAGGGGAAAAGACCCGCCCCAGTCCTACGCTCATGTTCACGGCAGAGCTAGGAGCTGAGCCGAGCGAAACTGATTCAATGTGGCCACGGGCTCTACATAGTTAACATTCCCGGGAGTCCTCTTCACAGACTTTCCGTCCTGCCACTTCCAGGGACAGGAGAGGCTCACCTGGGATACTGTGATGCCTCCCTTCCGGGCCAGCTCTTCTTTGGTTTCTTCACTGGGGTAAGGATTGTTCAAGTGGGAATAAAAATACTCGTTCAGCACTTCTGTTGCCTGCTTGCTAAAATTCCTCCGCTTCCGCCTGCAGAGACAGAGCACCTTAATGTGAGGCCACATGCCAGACTCTAGCATTAGCCCTCACCCCTATCTATAATCTCCAGGCAGGCTTCTATGGGGGGTCTCATGCTCGTGTGCACGCTCATCGGTGTGTGTTCCTCTATCACTCCAGACCTTTGTTCATTCTGGAGACAGGGTCTCACTATGCAGCCCTGGCTGACCTGAAACTATGTAGACCAGGCTAGCCTGTATCTCACAGAGATCCACCTGCCTTCACCTCCCAAGTGTTAAGATTAGAGGTGTGCACCACCATGCCTGGCTACACCTTACTTTTTGAGCATGGTCTCTTACTGAGCTGAAGTTCACTGATTTGGCTGGACTGCGTGGCCAGTGGGCTCCAGGAATTTGCCATCTCCATATCTTCAGTGCCTGGGTTGCAGAACTAGATTTTCTTTTAAAATTCATTCATTCATTTTGGTGTTTGCCTGCCTGTGTGCAAGCAGGTGTATGCATGCCACAGCATGTGTGTGCAGTCAGAAGACAACTCACCATTGGTTCTCTCCTTCCTCAATGGGTAAGGGATCAAATTCAGGTCTTGCGACTTATGCAGTAAGCACTTTTATCCTTTGAGCCCCCTCACTGGCCCACATCTGGTTTTCTATGTGGGTACTGGGGATCTGAACTCGGGTCTTCCTGTTGGTAGGGCAAGTACTTTACTGATTTGGCCATTTCCCCATCTGGATCTTCCAGAAGTTTTAAGAGATCAGTTGAGGCTTGGGAGATACCTCAGTGGGCGATGGGCGAGTGTGAGGACCTGAGTTTGACTGCCCCTTAGGAGACAGAGGCAGGCAGATCTCAGTGAAATGGAGGCCAGCCTGATGTACATATTGAGTTGCAGACCAGCCAGAGCTACATAATGAAATCCTATCTTAAAAATCTAAAAACAATGGGGCTGGAGAGTGGTTAAGAGCAATGACTGCTGTGCAGAGAACCCAGGTTTGGGTCCCAGCACCCACACGGCAGCTAACAGCTGTCTACAATTCCAGTTCCAGGGTGCCAGTGCTCTCTTCTAACCACTGTCAGCACTGAACAGCACAGGTACGTTTACATCCATGCAGACAGTACACTCATACACATTGTTTAAAAATCTAAAAACAAGCATATAAATAAACCATCAGACCCTGCAGCCAGCACCATCGGTCTTTTCCTCTTTAGGTTATCTGAGGCCTACACCCACTCTGCAGCCAGAGCTTTTGGACGTGAAATAAATCCTCAAAAAGGGCAGCGTGTAGCTCAGTGCTGGATGGGGCACATGCTTAGGGTGTGCAGTCTCTGGGCTCACTCTCCAACAACACAGTACAACACAGCACAGTCGACGCCAGCACTGTTCCCACTCTTCCTGCCGGCCAGCCTGTAGGGTCCTGGGGCATGCAGTTCCCTCACCTGGCATCGAGGAAGCATGCCCGCAGGGTCATCACAGCCTCACAGGTGCTGTGCTTCAGCTGCCGCTGGATGGCACTGAACTTGCTGTGGATGAGACCCACCATGTGCTCGATCTCCCCGGAGGACACCGGCCTCACTCTGCTCTGCTCCCGGAGAAGGTTGGTGACATGTGTGGTGAACTCACGGCAGGCCTGGAGCAGGGACAGACGGGCCAGCCTGTGACTAAGCGGTGGGTGGTGCAGGGCAGCAGGCCCCACACCTGACCAGCCACCTGCCACCCCCACAGTTCACACACAGGCCAGCTTCTGAGTAGTGAAGGGAAAGGGCTTTCAGTGACGCTGGCCGCCTCTGATCTGCCAGAGGGAGGGGTTAGCGTCCATGTTTGGTGTGACAAATGCGCATTCACATGATAGGAACTCTTGCATGCAGAAAGATCACCTGTTCATATTTCTCTAGCTCAGAGTGGTAAATCTGTCGGATCTGGGACAGCTTGGCCCTGTAGTCTGAGTGCTCAATGCTATTGTCATTTGGACAGCCACCTGGTGTTGCTGTGCCTCCAGCCACCGCCGCCACGCCTCGTCCTCTCTTCTCAGGCCTGGACACGCCCTCAGCCAGCAGCATGTTATCCAGCCTCAGGAGCTGAGCGTCAGGGGGATCGTCTTCCTGATGCCAGATGCTCACCGCTAGACGAGAGACAAATGGGGATGTGTTCTCTGCAGAGCCAACCAGTACTGGCACCACAGCTGGACCTATTTTATTATCATACTTTTGTTGGTTTTTTGTTGGTTTTTGGGACAGGGTCTCCCTGAGCCCCAGCTGGCCTGGAACTCGCATGTAGACCAGGCTGGCCTCGATCTCACAGAGATTGGGATTAAAGGCATGTACTACCACGTCCAGCTATTAGCAGACTTCTGGATACGTATATATCCAGAAGAGGGTGCTGGATCCCCTGGAGTTGGAGTTACAGGCAGTTGAGGGTGCAGGGAACTGAATCTGGGTCCTCTGGGAGAGAAGCAAGCCGTCTGTCTGGCCCCTTTATTACCACAACTGATTAGAGACACTGTGTAACCCATGGGGACACTGATCTAAGCGTCATCTTTAGGGGCACTGAGGTGAGGAGGTCAGGACAATGCAGCTTGTGTGGAGGAACTTGACCATGGCTGTGAAAACACAGCCAGGCTGGGCAGGCTGCAGCAAGGTACTTGGAACGAGAGAACCCTGACTCCTGAGCCAAGTCTCCTGAAATACTGGGAGGGGGCTATCCTGGTGCTGGTGGGGACATAAAGGCAAACACAGGGCTGGAGAGATGGCTCAGTGGGTAAAGGCACTTACTGCCAAGTCTGATGCCAAGTTCAATCTCTAAGACACCTGTGGTGGAAGGGGAGAAGCAACTCCCACAAGGGGCACCCTGAGCACCACGTGCGCACTGTGGTTTATGCGGTGCCCCAACAAACAAATGTAAAAGAAACATTTAGAAGCAAGGCATCCTAGCCCTGGGACTGGGCACAGCTCCACATGGTGACCTGCAGTCTGCCCATGTGTGTCCTTGTGTGTCCGTGTTTTGTGCGTTGGGGGTGGTGTCTTAAAATGTTGGAGAGAAAATGCTTGATCAAGATGTTGGCAAGCTGGCTCCTCCCTCCTGTGATTCCTGGCACTTGGGAGGCTGAGGCAGGAACGGGGAGAATTCTGGTCCTGCAGGGGCTACACAGAGAGCCCACTCTGGCCTAGAACTTGCCATTTTCCTGAGACTTGGGGTTGAGCAAAGTGGTCTGGGCTGGCGGTGTGCATTTTGGGAAATCTATATATATATACTTTCAAACCTCTATCTACATCCTGTTCTGGTTGATAAGAAGGAAACAAGAGAGAATTACAAGGTAGATTGCGAGAAAACCAGAAAATGTCTTGGAAAGCCAAAAAGTTAACAGGGCCTGAACTTGTAGCACAAGTGGGAGGACTCAAGTTTGGATCCCCAGAAACCAAGTAAATCTGGGCAGGGGTGTAGCCCACTCATAATCCCCGCACTGGGGCAGAGAGAGGGGATCACTGATGCAAACAGGCTCTTGAGTTCAGCAAGCGACCCTGCCTCATTAAAAAGATGGAGGCCAGGGGCTGGAGAGGGCTCAGTGGTTAAGAGCACTGGCTGCTCTTGCAGAGGACTCAGGTTCAGTTCCCAGCACCCACATGGGACTAACAACTGTCCATACTCCAATTCTAGGAGATCTGAAGTCCGCTTCTGGCCTTAAAGGTATGTGGTGGCACATACCTTTAATCCTGGCATTCGGGAGGCAGAGGCAGGCGACTTCTGTGAGACTGAGGGCAGCCTGACCTACATAAGGAGTTTATAGGCCAATTAGAGCTACAGAGTTATCTCAAAAAAGATAAACAAAACAAAATCCTTGCAATCCAGAGCTGGGAGAGCTCAATGATTAAAGTGCTTGTTACCCAAACAAGAGGACCAGAGTTCAGATTCCCGGATCCCATGTAAATGATGGGTGGGCACAACGGCTTGCCTGTAATTTCAGTCTCCAAAGGTAGAGACTGGCCAGTTGGCTACCGAGACTAGCTGTGTCATAGGTGAGCTCTGGGTTTAACTGAGAGGCCCTGCCTCAAGGAATAAAGTGGAAGAGTGATGGAGGATGATTCCCGACATCAGTCCTCCACCCCACACGCACGTGCTTACACATGTACACACATGTATGCCCCTATGTACATAAAAAGAAAAAAACCTCACTAGTCAAAACTGAAGGGACTCAGGAGATAAGGACTGTGGGTTTCCTCAGAGGCCCACCCAGTGCTCATCTACTAAGCACAGAGTCAAGCAGATCGTAGGAAGCAGAAATTTGGAAAAATGGCAGCAAACATCCACATCCCAGCATGTCCCAAGTCAGACACGTAATATAAAAGTGTCCCCTCCCCAAAGCCACATTTTACTTACAGTTTCAAAAGGTAACCTGAGAAAAGTTAGAACTTGTCAGAAGTCTGCACACACCCGGATAAGTTTTCAGAGTGCATGCTGGGACAAGGTGACAGAGACGCACAGACTCACACATGCCTGCCTGTGAGTCCGTGACACAAACCACAAAGTAAACACACATCATCTATTTGACAATGATACAAATGAGAAGTGGTCACAAAGCATGAGGGCCAGAGACATGGTTTAGTGGTAACAGAGCTTGCCACCAAGACTGATGACCCGAGTTCAATCCCCCGCACCCACAAAGGAGAGAAAGAACTGACTCCCACGAGTTGCCCTCTGACTTCTACACATGTACACCCCCCAAGAGTAAATAAAATAAATGCTGGGGCTGGAGAGATGGCTCAGCAGTTAAGAGCACCGGTTGTTCTTTCAGAAGACCTGGGTTCAAATCCCAGCACCCACATGATGGTTAACAACTGTCTGTAACTCTAGTTCCAGAGAATCCAACGCCGTCTTCCTATCTCAGGCATTACACGACATGGGCGCACTTACATATATCTAGGCAATACACTCATACACATAAAATAAAAATAATAAATAAAATATATTTAAAATAAATACACAAAACATTTTTAAAAGCTAGCATTGGGGTTGGTTAAGTAAACCAGGTAAAGTGATGATATAATTCATGAGAAAATGTTACAAAGCCATCAACAACTATATTTCCAGAGATCTTTTGAGATAGGGTCTTACTCTGTAGCCCAGGCTGGTCTGGAATTCTGTGCTAATCCACCAGCACCAGCCTGAGTACTGGGATGACAGGCATCACCACCATGCCCGGCTTAGAGCCTTTGAAAGAACATCAAAGTACATGGGCTTCCTCTAGCTTCTGGCTAACAGCTCGATGCTGGCCCCCTGGAGTCGTCTCACTGTGTGTCTACGTCATTGGGCTGCAGGCAAGGTGCTGGCAGGGCGCCTGCCCTCTGCGAGCTCAGTCCCAAACTGCCTCCTGGTCTCCTCGGGCTTCCGACGGCTTTCTGGTTCTTTTTCCCTTACTGCCAGCCCCATCTCCCTTCTGCCTCCCACTTCTTGTTTGGGCCACGGAGGGCCTGGACCCTTGGAGTCTGTGAAGCACACCATTTTTTAAATATTTATTTATTGTATTGTTTTTTTTAACAATTGTATTGTTTTTCTCTTATGTATATGGATGTTTTGCCTGCAGGTATGTGTGCATGCATGCCTGGTGCCCAGGGAGGACAGAAGAGGGTATTTGATCCCCAGGACTGAAGTGACATACAGTTGTTAGCCACCATGTAGGTGGATTTTGGGAACTGAACCAGAGCCCTCTTCAAGAGCAGCAAATGCTCTTAACCACCAAGTCATCTCTCCAGTCCATTAAAAAATTATTTATTTATTTTTATTTTATGTGTATGAGTGTTATGCCCACCTGTGTATAAGTGCACCTGTGTCATGCACTGCCTGAGCAGGACAGAAGAGGGCCTCGGATCTCCTGGGACTGGAGTTTCAAATAGTTGTTAGCCATCACGTGGGTGCTGGGATTTGAACCTGGGTCTTCTGCAAGAACAGTCAGGGCTCTTAACTGCTGAGCCATCTCTCCAGCCCCTCCAGTCAATTTTTAAAACGCTTGCATGCTGCTTTATTGTGCGCTACAATTAGTGTATATAAAATAGTTTCAACCTTGTGAAACATTAGTTCATGAAAATTCAGAGGAAGGTGGTAACGACTGACAAGACTATATATTATGCACATGTATTAAAGGGAAGCTTCTGGACAGGCTTCAAATGTAGTTCTCTCTAATATTCACTGATCCATGAAAAGTAGCTTAAAAAAACCTCTGAAAGATTTGACTACAAAAAAGGAGCAGACTTTCTGGGATATGGAGGGGTTTGTGCTTAAAGGCATTCCAGTCAACAGAGGGTCATGTTGAACAGTCTGCATATAGAACTGTTCAAGTCTGCAGCTGCCTGGGAAACCTTCCTGTGGTCTAGCCTGTTCTCCTTCGGAGCTGCTGAATCACCTTTTTCTTGGTATTGATGCCGGAAGAACTTCACATGGCATACTTGAGAGCCGGCTGATGCATCCATTTGTCCAGGGCATGAGTCGGCAAGTGGGGGGGTGGGTTTACAATTATTTATTTATTTTTTATCGTATGTGAGTGTCGTACCTACATGTATGTAAGTGCACTTGTGCTGTGCATGGAAGCTAGAAGAACTGTATCCCTTTGAACTAGAGTTACAGACGGTTGTTAGCTACCATGTAGGTGCTGGGAACCGAACCCAGGTCCTCTGCAAGAGCAGTCAGTGTTCTTAACCACTGAGCCATCTCTCTAGCATCCCATTTTTAAATTATGTGTGTATGGGAACATGTGTACAGGTGCCCATGAAATCCAGAAGAAGGCATCAGATCCCCTGGAGTTGGAGTTATAGGCAGTTATGAGCTGCTCACTGTGGGTGCTGGGAACCAAACTCAGGTTCTCTGCAAGAGCAGGAGCCATCTCTCCAGTACCAACATCTGAAGATAAGCAGGCCTCCTGCCTTCCACCGCAGGATCAGCTGAGTCAGGGACAGTCAGTATTGGAAGTGTGGTGCGGCTGTGGCAGGATCCTGGGTTCTTCATATACTCAACAGCAAATCTGAGGGTTTCTCAGAGCCAGGTGCCACACCAGGGGGTATTTTTAAAAATGCAAGAGGCAGATGACTCGCTGGGTAAGGGTGTCTGCCTTACAAGTATAAAGATCCAAATTCCAATCTCCATCCCCCATGTAAAGTGTTGTGTGGCCATGTACACATCTGTAATCCTAGCCCTTAGAAGGGCAGAGGCAGGAAGACTGTTGGGGCTTTCTGGCCTCTAGTCATGATCCAGGCTCAGAGAGAGATTCTCTGTCTCAAGGAATAAAGCAGAGAGTAAGCCAACAGTACCCTTGACTACATGTGTGTACACAGGCCATATGCCACACAGATAGATAGATAGATACACAGTGTTAGAGCGAAAATACAGCCTAAATGGGTGAGATGGCTTAGCGGGTAAAGGAGCTTGTCACCAAGCCCGAGGACTTGAGTTCAACCTTGGGACCCACATGGTGTCTCCCTGAGTTTCAGTTTATCACACTGGGTGGCCATCATCCCAAGTGACCTGTGCAGATCTGTGGCCTGCTCAGCACCAGCAAGGCCTAACTGTGCTTTTGCTACTGCTGACCGCCCCACGGTGCTTGGTCGTGGAAGCCCAGCACCCTAATGGAGGAATGTAATCTCAAGTTGTCTTATACTTTCTATTCCGGAAAAATAAAGACCCAGGAAAAGTAGAGGAATTCTGATGCCAGCCCACAGGAACCATGGTCACACTTTGTGAGGCCAATGCCACAGGCAGGATCTGAACCTTAGGTTCTGCACAGCTTGGATGGGAATCATGAACACGCATGCATATACATGTATACTCTCACATAAGGATTTGATAAGCTGTGTGGGGCTTCACTGCCCATTCATGGACTGCTGCTATGAAAAGCCCCACTCTGGGTTAGGCCCATAATGTCCTCGGGACCCTCACCTGGAACCCGACGCTGCTGCTTCTCCCTGCAGAGCAGTTCCACACACACCCACCTTTCAGGGCCCCCTTCCCTTGCCTTGCTCCAGGTACAGTGGTAGAGCAGTAACTTAGCACATGGGAGGCCCTGGCTCCCCCCACAAGAGACAGCGGAGGGAGGGAGGGAGAGGGGAACCATATGGAGAATTCTGCTACCTATTCAAGACCAGAACTTTGTGGAAACAATCACAACCCCAGCCAGGCCGCTGACACACAGCTGCCATCAAAAGCATTCTGAGAAGGCCAGGGGCAGGAGGACCACACTTCCAGGCCAGGCTCAGTCTTCAACACATGAATGCAGGGAGGATGTCTAAATCAATGATCAGCAAGCTGAGTTATACCATCTACGTGTCTAAACAGATAATTTACCTCTGCCCAGGACACTTTCAAAATCTGTCACATGTGTATAACTTGGGGCCCATCCCCAGCTATGAATTGGCCCAACACATTTGTAGGTGACAATGTTATGTCCCAATGTTAAAAGGCTGGAACCCTTGCTTGTCCTTTCAATGAAAATGAGTATGAATGAGAATCATTACAGTTACCCAAAGGAGAAAAACATTAATAAAAAAGAGTTAATTAAATATACAAAGTCAGGGCTAGAGAGACAGCTCTGAGGTTAAGAGCACTTGTGCAGAGGACCTGGGTTTGGTTCCTCTGTGTGGGGCAGCTCAGACGTGCCTATAACTCCAGCTCCAGGGATCCAACACCTCTGGCCTCTGCCAGCACCTTCCGACATGCGCACACACCCATACACGCACATGAATAAAAAGAAAAAATAACTCCCCCTCAAAAATATTTAAAACCACCAGGCATGGGGATCATATGACCTTAATTCCAGCATTCTGGAAGGCAGGCCTGGTCTACATAGCAAGTTCCAGGCTAGCCAGGGCTATACAAGGATAACCTGTCTCAAAAAAGGGAAAAATTAAAAACAAACGAAAAGTTCAGTCAAAAAACTAGCAACCAACTACATCCGTGAGCAGTCGAGGACAGGAGGGACTGTCCCTTCTTTTTTTCTTTTTTGAGACAGTCTTACTAGCCAGTAAGGTTGACCTAGTACTCATGATGGCCTTGGATTTTTGGCAATCCTCCTGCCTCAGCTTTCCAAGTGCTGGGATTCTATCACCATGCCTCACTTATAAGTTTACAAATATTATTTAGTCTTATTTCATGTGTGTGTTTTGTTTGTGTGTATGTGAGTGCACTGGGCATTAGATCTCCTGGAGCTAGAGTAACAAACAGGTATTTGGGAACAGAACCCGGGTTCTCTGCAAGAGCAGCCAGTGTTCTTAACCACTGAGCCACCTGTCTAGCCCCAATTTAAAAACAAACAAACAAACAAACAAACAAACAAACAAACAAACACAGAACAAAGGCATGTGAGGCCAACCTTGGGCGTCCTTCCTCTCCGCATGTATTTTTTGAGACAGGGTCTCACCGAGCCTGGAGACCATGGATTCGGCTAGGCTGGCTGCTAATGATCTTCAGGGATCTGTCTCTGTCTCTCCTTCCCCAGTGCTGGGGTTACTGGTGCACACCACCATACCCAGCTTTCATGTGGGTGCTGAGGGTCCAAATTCAGGTCCTCATGTCTGTGTGGCAGACACTTTACCCGCTGAGCCATCTCCCCAGTCCCTCTGATATGTTTTTAAGATTTCTATATGTAGCACCTTTTTTAAAAGCATCTTGATGTTTGTTTTCTTGCAAACAAGGACACTACTGGGAATAGGTAACTTGATGCCAACTGGCAGCTCTCTCTAGCTGCCTTATCTGCCTTGAGCAAAAGGACTGTCAGTCAAGCAGCCTGTTGGGCTATCCTTATGCCAACACCAGTTGTCTGGAACACTCCGTGGACGTCCTCAGACACCTATGCAAGATCAAGGCTGAGCACAGTCTGCAGCAGAGTTTCTGCCATCAGAACAAGCCTTAGTGAACTCTAGATGACTGCGGAGCCATTTCCACCTTGGCCAGAAGGTGGCCTGGCAGAGGTCCGCTGTGATTAGTGCACACATCCCTTGCGGACTGGAGCGGGCTGCGGGATCTTTTCTTGCCTACTTTCAGTAGTGCAAGCTGAGCTGCAAAGAAAGGAGGGAGCACAGAGCGGGAAAGTGTCTATGGCGGAGCAGCCTCTGAGGGGTAGGCCATGAACCATCTTCACGATGGCAGGACTGGGCCCCACTGTGGTGGTGGCTGAACTGTGAAAGGGGTCAGGCTGGGTAGCTGAACCGTTCAAGAGTGTTCAGGAAAGTTAGGGGTTGGGGACTGCAAGTGCAGGAGCAGAGCTGAGCTTAAGGCCAGAAGGCTGTGAGGTGAGAGTGAGGAACCTGCAAGTCTGGCTACCAGAAGTGGTTCAGTCCTCAGGGTCTGTACTGAAGTCACCATAGGCCTGGAACACTAGGGGGCGCACCTGCTGCTGCTCCGCCTGCCTGCTGGGCCGCAGGGCACTAGGAAATGAAAGCTGCTGACTCCGGTGCTAGCCAAGCTTCCTCCTGCTTATCTAGAGAGTAGAAAGAATCCACAATTGCTAGGTCCCACTTTAAACTTTGAGGCCATGTCCCATAGGTTAATTCATATAGGCAACATTCTAAATAAACCCTTGGTGTTGAAAAAAGAGTCACTGATTTTATTTTTAGTCCTATGTATATGTTGTGTCTGTTTGTGCACATGTGTGCAGAGGAGTCAGATGCCCTGGAGCTGGAGTTACAGCTGGTTGTGAGCCGCCTGACATGGGAACCTAGCTTAGGTCCTCTGCAAGAGCAATATGCATTCTTACCACTGAGCCATCTCGCCAGTTCATAAATCTTTGTTTCAAGTACAAAATGTTCTCGGTCTCATACAGTTTAAAATTATTATTTAAATTTGTATGTGTCGGTGTATCTGTATGTGTGTGTATGTGTCTGTGTGTGTGTACAGTCTGTGTGTCTGTCTGTGTGTGTGGCAAATGTGTGCTAGTCAGAGGACCACTTTGTGGGATCAGTTCTCTAGTTTGCCTTTGACATAGTTTCTAAGTATTGAACTCAGGGTGCCAGGCTTGCGTTGCGAGTGCCTCTATACAATGGGCTATCTCATTGGCCCCTCATAAGACTTTAAAAAGGGTATTCCGGAGCTGGTGAGATGAATAAAAGTGCTTGCCACTAAGCCCAACAACCTGAGCTCTATCCTTGGAGGCCCCAACGTGGAAGGAGAGAACCAACTCCCCAAAGTTGTTCTCTGACCTACACAACACACACACACACACACACACACACACACACAAACACTCTCACACACACAAACACACACACACTGCAAGAAAAACAGCTTTTAAAATAAATAAAAAGACTATTTATGGGCCTAGAGCCAAGCCTGATGACCTGAGTTTGATTTGCAGAACCCACATGATGGAAGAAGAAAAGTGACTCTGGCAGAGTTGTCCTCCGGCATCCACACAGCATTCATATGTCACGCCACCCACAATGCATACATGTCAAACAAAAGGAAAAAAAGCTAAAGTAAATGAGTAAACAAATAAATAGATAAAATTCCCCACTGAGCATGCCTATATAATCTGGCAGGAGGATCCAGAGCTCCAAGCCAGCCTGGGCCAGGAAGCGACACCCTATCTCAAAAGCAAAACAAAGCAAAACAAAGAATATTCCTTCTGCAAATGATCAGTTTATGAAATCACAGCTGCCACATACTATTCAGTTTGGTGAATAGTATGTGGCAGCTGTTCATATCATATTCCCCTATATATATATATATATAAACTTCCACTACTGCTAATTAATCCACAAAACATAAAACATATCTCAACCCAAAGTGCTAGGAAAGAATGCAATTTTTTGTTTGTTTGTTTTTTTGAGACAGGGTGTCCCTATAGTCCCAACCACCCTGGAACTCACTATGTAGACCAGGCTGGCCTTGAACTCACAGAGATCCGCCTGCCTTTGCCTCCCAAGTGCTGAGATTAAAAGCATGCATCACCACTCTCGAAGGGTGCAAATTATTTTATAAAATTTTTATTACATTTATTTGTGTATGTTGAAGGTCATGTGTGTTACAATGCACATGTGGAGGTCAGAGGAAAGCCTCTGGGAGTTGGTTCTCTGTTCCCATCATGTGGGTCCTGGGGATTGCACTCAGATGGTCAGCTTGGCAGAAAGTGCCTTTACCCGATGAGCAATCCTGCCAGCCATGTTATTTTATTTTAATAGGTTTGGAGGTTTGTTAATGAAGGCTCTGTGGTTCTGTAAGAAGTTTCCACTTTAGCTGTGATACTGAGTAAAAACCTATCCCAGTGGTTGTTTTCCTGTCGGCAAGGCAGCAGGGAAGGATGAAGGTGCTTGCTACACAACACGGATAGGAAAGACGGCTGGAAGCAGCCCGCTCTGTCCTCAGACGATCGACAAACGTTTATAGGCTGAGCTAAGAGAGACAGCACTAAAGGCTGTCCAGCTGGTAACAGCTGGGAGCTCCACACTCTGGAGGCTGAGGCGGTAGGACTGAGAGTTCTAGGTCAGCCTGAGTTGCATAGTGAAACCCTGCCTCAAAAAAAAAAAAGGTATGGGGCCAGTGAGATGGCTCAGCCAGTGGAGGCATGTGAAAGCAATCCCTGAACCAATATAGATGGCTCAGTAGGCCAAAACCCTTTGCTGCCAAGCCTGATGACCTGAGTTCAATCCCCAGAACCCAAACGGTAGGAGAGAATCGACTCCTCAGAGTCGTCCTCTGATCTTTACACAAGCACTGTGGATGCCTGTGTCCACACATACACACACAAAATAATTAATAAATAAATGTAATTTAAATAAATTTGGTTCTCAAGAACCAAAAATAAGTCGTGTCAGTGCCTAAGAGACCCAGTGCAAGAGCCTGTGCATGAGAGGACAGAGGGTGGCAGCCAGCCACCATCATCTACGCTGACCACAGCTAGGTGAGCAGGGTGGTGAGTGAAGGCTGTGAGCTGTGTCTCCACTGGGAGGAAGTCTGACGTGGCAGCAGACTGCCAGTTCCTGGCTGTGCCCAGTTCATTCCTTCTTGGGAGCTTTTTACTGATCCCTTGTAAGGCAGGTATCTGAAGATGTCCCCAAGGCAGCTAGAGGAACAACATGCAGAACACCAAGACACTTGGCTCCTTCAATGCCCACCAGTCCCTTGGCACTCTGTGGAAATTTGCTCTCTGCTCTGATGGCCTGGGGCAGACTGTGCTGAAATCAAGAAGTAGAGGTTGGCAAGATGGCTCAAAAGGCAAAGGTGCTTGCCACCAAGACTGCCAACCTGCGTGGTTGAAGGAGAGACCCAACTACTACAAGTTGTCCTCTGACCTCCAAATGTACACGGTGACATTTGCTTCCACCTCCTATTCCAAATAAATAAATAAATAAATAAATGTAATTTAAAAAATATATAGCTGCGTAAGAGGAAGATCTCTTTGAGTTTGAGGCCAGCCTGGTCTATGTAGTAAGTTCCAGTCCAGCCAGAGCTGAAGCCAGGGGCACATAGTGAGATCATGTCTCAAAAAAAAAAACAAAAACAAAAACAAAAAAAAAAACAAGGGCTGGAGAGACGGCTCAGCAGTTAAGAGCACTGGCTCTGGGTTTGGTTCCCAGCACCCACATAGCTGCTAACAACCACCTGTGATTCCAGTTCCAGGGGATCTGACACCTTCTTCTGGCCTCTGTGGGCACTGCACAACATGGGTGACTTACATACATGCAGGCAATGCACTCATATACACAAGTAAAATAAAAAGAAGGGCCCTGTCCCACATTTTTCCATGCGAATGCACCCAATGTCTCATGTCTCTCAATGTGAGCCTACTTCATGTCCTGCATCTCTCAGCGTGGCACACCCTGACGCTAGCTGGGGGTCAGCTCTCTGGCCGGTGCACTGTGGGCATTAGTAGGCCAGACCACGGAGCAGCTTCTCGCAGCTGAGCCTTGGCCCTTTCTGGTGGAAAAGAGCTGAGACCACCCTGCTCTCCTGCCACCAGGCAGCTTATCTCTGAGACCAGAAGGCCATGCTGTCCTCACACTGAGGCCCTGTAGGTGAGGCCTGCATTCTCCTGGCCTATACTTTCCCCTGTGATGGAATCTCAAAAGTCCCCAGGTCATAGCACGCATGGCGGTTTGCTTTGCTTAAGCATCTGCCACCTCAGCTTACCCCATCACACCCTAAAATGTGCCCTAAGCTCAGATATCTGAGCATGTGGGTAGAAGGGACTTTCAATATCCATAGTCCTGCCCAGCTGAACATGTGTGGCTTGAGGTCTGAGCCCTCCACTCCTCCAGAGGTCACCTTGGTGTGAGTCAGAAGTCCTGGGAAACCAGGGTGGGGTGAAGATCAGGGTTAGAATGTTCACACTCCAGTCTGCCCTGCTGGGAACAGGTGTCAGTCATTTCTCTCTGAACTGTGGAGGCTGAGACACCTGGGCACAGGCTGGCCCACTGGCAGGCCCCCACTTGTAGAAGCTGGCTCCTCCTTCAGCTCCAGCGGCTCATGGAGCAAAAAGGACATTGGGAACTGACTACAGATATTAGAATATCTTTCTGTTTCTGCTTTGGGGAGGCGTGGGAAGTGTGAGACTGGGTTTCATGTAACTCAGGCTGGACTAGAGCTCACTATGTAGATGAGGCTGACCATGAACTCCAGGTCCTCCTGGCTCGGCCTCTGAAGTTCTGGGATTAGTCACATGGTGACGCTGGCTATAATCTTTTGTCGTGATAGGGCTTTGCTATGTAGCCCAAAACTCATGATTCTCCTGCTTCAATCTCCTAAATTTTCCTACATTTTGGTTAATCTCTCTGTCTCTGTCTCTTTCTCTCTTTCTGTATTGGTTGTTGTTTTGGGACAATATCCCATGTAATCTACGCTGATCTCCTTGAATTTGCTATGTAGCCAAGGATGACCATGGAGTCCTGACTGTCCTGCCACCTCCTCCTCCTCCCCCTCCCCCCGAGGGCTTGGTGAAATCACCATACCTGGTGTATGCTGTTTTGGGGATGGAACCTCATGCATGCTAGGTTAGTATGCATGAACTAAACTACAGTCCCAGCCCATAGTCTGGTCTGTGTAGTGAGTTCCAGGCTGACTAGGGCTGCACAGCAAGTCCTAGCTCAAAACAAAAACAAAAAACACACAGTAGCAGAAACAGTCAATCACATATCCAGAGCTCACACATCCAAGGATCTATGACAGCAGGGACAACTTGCTATTGGTGGTGGGAGCGGAGGGCATCAGCAGGGAACAGGCGGGACCATCCCTGCAGGTAGTGCACGTGCCTCAGTGTGCAGTGCTTACGCTGTCTGGTTTTCATTAGGTAGATGGTGAAATGAATCGACAGGACACACTTTCAGAACATTAAAGAGCACATGGCTATCAACTTTCTCTAGGGGATGGCCACATGCTGGCCATATCCCCCGGAGACAAGTTCTCTCAGCCCACAGGACTGGGGCTCCTCTGGGTGTCAGGCCGGCATGCAGAATGCTGATGCTGGCAATGCCACCAAGAGTTCAGGGACTCTGGCCAATGCACCATCAGCAGGAAGCTTGCATGTCGGATGCCCTAAGTGGGCTGATCCTGGGGTGTCCCTAAGGAAACCGATCCTCCGTGCTTCTGTCTGCTGCACCCCATAGCATCTGCTCCTCCTGGTTTTAGTAAGAAACAGACAGGACAGGCTGGGGAGGGAACTTGCCATGCAAACATGAGGACCTGAGTTTGATTCCCAGCAGCCATGTAAAAAGTCAGGTGTAACCCCAGAAATCCCAGAGCTGGGGAGGTGGAAACAGGAGGATCCCTGGGGCTCAGTTAGTCTAGCTGAAACACTGAGCTCTGGGTTCAGTGTGAGATGAAAGCAAAGAGGAAGACGTGATGGAAACGAGAGGCGGGGGGGCAGGTGACCTCAGCATGAAAAGATATGTAACCTTCGCAGTCTGAGAATGTCACAGCCCAGCACAGGCTCCCCCAAATGCTCCTCAGCTGTGTCCTGAGAGCCCGGCCCCAGGAATACCCCAACAGTAATGGCACGTCCAATGAGGCAGGCTCTTTGGAGACAGGGACAGGTCTGGGCCAAGGGTAGAATGTGGGATGGAGACCCTGCAGGCATCAAGGAGGGAAGTGTGCAGGGTCAGACGAGCAAGCTTGAAAAGCTCCTACTGCCGCACAGGGACAAGTGAGCATCACCTGAAAGTCAGGAACTGACCCTGACACAACGGGACTAGTCAGCATATGGACAGTGTTCTCAGCAGCACAGTGAAGGCTGAACCCCCAGGCGGTGCTGTGGAGATCACTGTTTCTGAAGGGTCTACCTTGTTCTTTTCTCCTGTCCCCCCATTTACAATGCCGGAGATGGAAGCCAGGGCCTCGCACACACTAGGTCTACGCTTAACCACTGAGCTGCACCTGCACCTTCCTTCCTGTTTCTCAGCTTCCTGGCTGTGGTGATCAGCTTTCCTCTGCCTTGCCCTTCCACCACAATACTGCCTGCCATAGGCCCGAGTGTCAGCCACAGAGCAAACCCTCAGAAACTGAGCCAGGACAGAGATTTCCTGTCCTACTTATGTTGTTTACCTCAGGTTATTCTGTCACAACACACATACAGTCCTTTTGCAAAAACTCATACAATCCTTTTGCAAAATAAAAAAATGAACACATAGAAAGTGAATGGAAGTGGGGCGGGGGGGGGGGCGGGACGGGGGGGCGGGGTGGAGGTGGTTGGGTCTCAGTGAGGTAGAGGCCAGTCAGGTCTTTAAGGAGACCGTATCAAAAAGCCTGTGTGTGTGTTTGTGTGTGTGTGTGTGTATGTTTGTGTGTGTGTGTGTGTGTGTGTGTGTGTGAGAGAGAGAGAGAGAGAGAAAGAGAGAGACAGAGAAAGGAGGGAGAGAGAAAAGTGGATGGAGCATTTATATAGTCTCAGAGTATCTTCTTATAGATAATTATTAAGAAGAAGGTATAGCTAAAAACGGAAGGAGGGCTGGGAGATGGCTCAGCCGCTAACAGCACTAGCTACTCCTGCAGAGGATCTGGATTCAGCTCCCAAGACCCACATCACAGCTAAGAACTGCCTGTAACTCCAGTTCCAGGGGATCCAACGTCCACTTCTGGCCACTACAGGCCTTGCACACATAGGCGCACTTTTATATATACAGGCAGAACACTCATACCCACAAAATGAAAATTTAAAAGAAAGAAAGAAAAAAAGAAGGCATGGTGGCACACACCTTTAATCCCAGCACTCACAAGACAGGGCTAGGCAGTTTCCTGGCCAGCCTGGTCTACATAGTAAGTTCCAGGCCATCTAGTGAGACCCTGTCTAAAAAATGTGTGTGTGTGTGTGTGTGTGTGTGTGTGTGTGTGTGTGTAGGGCCATGGCATGTGTATGGAGATCAGAGGACAGTTTCTGGGAGTTAGTTCTCTGGTTTTATAGTGAGATCAAACTCAGGTCTTCAGGGTTGGTTGGTAGCGAGCACCTGCTGAGCCATCTCGCCAGCCTTAATCATGCTGTTTACTGATGTTAATTTCCTCATCATTGACAGTTGTCCCATGAGAATGTCCTTGTCTGTGGCAGACGTATGAGTTGTATGTGGTCACAGAGCAGTGAGTCGGTAATTTACCCTCAAATGGTTCAGGTGGAAAATGTGCTCACCCTGCTCTCAGGACAGCCTTTCAAGTCTGGGATTGTTTCCCAACAGAAAGTTAAACACGGCTGAAGAGGAGGCTTAGTGACTAAGAGCACTGGTTTCCCTGTAGAGGACCTGGGTTTGGTTCTCGGCATCTACATGGTAGCTAACAATCTTCTGCAACTCCAGTTCCAGGGGATCCAACAGTCTGGGCTGCTCTCAAGTTCCTGCCCTCCTTCCTCCGTGTCCTTAGCACTGTGGTGCCAGACATGCACTACCACGGCTGGCTAACAGTGCCTTTGTTATGTCCGTCGGTGGAGCTGGGATGTAGTCTGGCAGTGGTAAAGGTCTGAATGGGAAACACCCACAGGCTCATGTGTCTGAAAAGGTGGTCAGGATTGGTGGCCAGGACCTTTATCCACTGAGCTAGCTGACCGGCCCTGGACTCACATGTGGTTTGTTTTGGGAGGCGGTGGAGATGAGGACATGGAACCAGCTACTCAGACTCCCTTCCCACAGCCCTGGGCTGCTCCTGCCGCTGAGTTTTCCCCACCGTGATGGGCAATGAATAAAACCAAAACAACCAACCAACCAACCAAATATAAAACCTTTCTTTCCATAAGCTGCTCTAGCCAGATATTCAATCACAGAAACAAAAATAAGTAACTAATACAGTGTCCAGCATGTATTCGGTCCCTCCCTGGAACCGCCAAAAAGAAAATGGAAAAGAAAAAGCAGGGACTTAGACACATATTTATATTTGTGCATCCCTGTAATTCACCATGTTATTCATGTCGGCTAAAGTGCACCGTGCGGAGGGCTGCGGCTCAGGCAGCAGGCACTCGTCCAGTGTGCACTGGCCCCTAAGTTTCATCTCAGGAGACAAAACCAGATGTGGTGGTGCACACCTATCATCCAGACACAGGAAGTAGAGGCAGGAGGATCAGGAGTTCAGGGTCATCCTTGGCTACATACAGAGTTTGAGGACTGCCTGGGATATGAAACTCTGTCTCAGAAAAACCAAAACAGAAAAATCACACAGTGAAATACCATTCATTCTTTTAAAAAAGAATTCAATTGCCAGGCAAGCTGGTACATTACTTTAATCCCACCACTTGGGAAGCAGAGGTAGGTAGATCCATGTGAGTTTCAGGACAGCCAGAGCTACATGGTCTCAAAATTATGCCATAAACTATAATATAAATAAATACTGAAGCAATTGCCTTCTGTGAAACAGTCAAAAAAGCACAAGCACTTCAGAGTCCCCTCACACAAAGTATCGGGAGCCATCAAACTGATCAAAGTGGACCAGGGGCTGCCAGGGGCTGGGTGATCAATGGCTTAGAGTTTCAGCTTGAGAAGATGAACATGTTCTGGAGATGGGATGGGCGATTCTTATACAACACTGGGACTGTAACACTACTTAAAAATGGTTAAAATGAGGGCTGGCAAGATGACTCAGCAGGTAAAGCACTTGCCATGTAAGCGTGAGGGCCTAAGTTTGAATCTCCAGAACTCACAGAAAGTAAGGTTCTGTAAACCCAGCACTCCAAAGGAAAGATGGAAGGCAGAGAGAGCAGAGTCCTTGGACACTCAGTGACCCACCAGCCTGGTACAAGCTGTGATGAAGAAGAGACCCTGCCTCACACAGAGCGGAAGATGGGGACCTCCCCCATCGGAGGTTGTCCTCTGACCGCCACACGCTTACCTACACACACACACACACACACACACACACACACACACACACACACGTGACATTTCTTCTGTTTCTGGATTAGAGAGAATACAGGAGGCAGATCTGTGAGATGGCATGAACAGGACAGAGGCGTACACAGGGATGACTCTGCTGACTGACAGTTTTGAGGTAGTGCCAAGGGCACCGTGGTTCAGTCTTACACTTCTGGTGCTTTTGACAACACAGGAGGAATACCGCCTGCTGGAGAGCCCTACCTCACAGGGGAGTCTTTAGTGACTGTTTTTTCTTATATTTATGTGTGTGTGTGTGTGTGTGTGTGTGTGTGTGTGTGTGTGTGTGTGTATAATTTGTGGGAATTGTTCTCTCCTATGTATTAAACTCAGATTATTAGGTTTGGCAGCAAGTGCCTTTACCTACTGATCTATCTTGCCAGTCTAGGTGACTAATTTTGAATCTTGATCCTTGATCCTTTGTTAACTAACTTCAAGAGGGCAAAAAAAAAGATACCTGGCATTCAGTGGGTGAATAAAATAGCAACTGGAGAGCTTTCTCTTTGATTCAGTCAACAACTATCCAATCTGGAAATTCTCATGAGCCAGCTTGATCTGGGGAAGACATTAGCCTCACTCTGCAAAGCAGACATTAGGCCATCATGTGGAATGCTTCTCCGTTACATCAGTTTTCATCTTCAGGGGCCTCAGAGTCCACTGAGAGGTATGTGTTTGTCCCTCCCTGTGAGGCCTTAGAAGCCCCAGAGGCCTGCGTGTGAAAGGCTTAGCTCCAGCCTGTGGCACTTCTGGGAAAGGAGGGGCCAGAGTCTTTTAGACACATGGGGGTGCGGGTGTTCCTTACAATTTATTCTTTCTCGGGAATTTCATTGCAATGGCAGAAAGCTCTTCCTCAGCGCTGGCTGGGGAAGCTGGCTCACTTCTGCATGTTGGACTTTCTCAATTGTGCCACATTAATAATCTACAAGCCAGACTGCTCACCTTTGATTCACCTTTCTCTCCTCACAAGGAATATTTAGTTAAGAGGGAGAGGAATTAGGGTCTGGAGAGGGCTCAGTGGTTAAGAGCACTGGCTGCTCTTGCAGAGGACTGGGGTTCAGCTTTCAGCACCCACATGGCGGCTAACAACCATTCATAACTCCAGTTCCAGGGGATCTGACACACTCTTCTTGCCTCTGAAGGCACTGCACACACATGGCAGACATACATTTGGAAAAACACTTATATACATAAAGTTAAAATAGTTTTTTTTTAAAGCAAAAGCCTGGGCTGGAGAGATGATTCAGTGGTTAAGAGCACAGGCTGCTCTTGCAGAATACCTGGGTTTGGTTCCTAGCACTAACAACTGTCTGTAACTCCAGTTCCAAGGGATCCAATGCCCTCTTCTGGCCTCTATGGGCACTGCATGACAGGAAGTGTACTTACAGATATGTAAGCAAAACATAATATACAATGAAAAGTCTTTAAATTTTTTAAAAAGCAAAAGCAAAAACAAATTAAAAAAGAAAGAGACTATTGTCAAGGAATTTCTGCAAGCCCCAGCATATCTGAAATGCCACGCTCTGAGGTGACATGCAGAATTCAACTTGACCTCAAGAAGTCAATACAAAATCTGAAAATTAAAAGGAAAAAAAAAAGGACCAGCAAGATGACTCCGTGGGTAAAGTGCTTGCCATGCAAGCCTGGCCACCCCTCCCCACCCCCACACTAAAAAGTAATAAAATAAAATAAACCCAAAACAACAAACAAACCCATAAGCCATCAACACACTCTAAGCAATCAAGTGAGAGCTTTTCTACCAGCAGGCTTTGCCTTCAATGACACATTCATCTTATCAGATGACCTGTCTTTACGTTGTTCCTACTGCCAGAGACAGGACCGCACTGAGCAGGACACATCACTTCCATCACTGCTTGAGTCATAACCTTCGTCTAATCACGAAGAAGAACAGACAGGTGCCTTGAGGGGCACTCTGAAAGACCAGAGCAGTGCTCATCAAACCATTCAAGTCATAGATGACAGGAAGACCAAGGAACTGTCACAGATCTGAGGGGACTAAAGACACAAAACTGAACTTCATGTGCGATCTCAGACCTGATAAAGGGCACTGGGCAAAACCTGCGTACATGTGACTTATTTCCTTCCTTCCTTCTGTTCTTTCCTTCTTTCTTTCCCTTCCTTCCCTTTCTGTTCTTTGAGACAGGGTCTCATGTAGCCCAGGCTGGTCTTGAACTCTGTACGCAGCCAAGGATGACTCAGTTTGAACCTTTTATCTCCTGAGTGCTGGCATTACAGACATGTACCACCAAACCCAGATTTTACAAGGCATGATTTCTTTTCTTTAGGCCTTTTGAGACAGGGTCTCCCTGTAGCCACAGATGGCCTGGAGGTCACTATGCAGACCAGGCGAGCCTACAGAGATCTGCCTGTACACACTGAGTGCTGGGATTAAAGGGCTGCACCGCCCCACCTGGCCCCAGACATAATTTCTAGCGTCCACACTGGGCGGGGCTTCGGGAAGGGCGAATCAGATCTCTGTACTATTTTTTCAGCTTTTCTGTAAGTGTGAAATTAATTAAAAACCAAACTTTTATTGTTGTTGGATCTTTCTTCCTTCCTTCATGCTAGGCAAGTACTCCACCACTGACCCAGTCCCACAGTGGATTCTAGGCTCCTGCTCTACCACTCAGCTACATGCCCAACCCTCATTTTACTTATTTTTGAGACAAGGTCTCATTATGCAGCCCAGACTGGCCTTGAACTTGTAATCCTTCTGCCTCAGAACTGATGATGGGGCTGTGTTAATAGGCTTAGCTGTTTTTTAATTTCCCCCTTTGCATGTGAATGTGTGGGGTGTGTCATGTTTGTGTTTTGTTTGTTTGCATGTGTGTGGGTGCACGTGCGTCCAGGTACATCTACATGTGTGGAGGCCCATGGTTCTCATCAGATGCTTGCCTAGATCGCTCTCCACCTTACATATGGAGGCAGTGTCTCTCACTAGAATCTGGAGCTTGCTGATTCAGCCAGTCTAGCAGTCAGCTAACCCCAGGGATCCTCTATTTCTGCCTCTGTGTGCTGGGATTACAGACGGCCACCACACTCACCTGGCATCTCTGAGTGCGAGGGACACACGACTCTGGTCCTCATCTTTGCATGGTAAATGCTTTAACCATGGAGCCATCTCCCCAACCAGTTACCTCTTCACTTACTGTTTCTTTTTTGGGACAGGATCTCATGTAGCCCAGGGTAGTTCGGAACGTGGAATGTAGCCGTGTCTGGTCTTGAACTCCTGACCTTCCTACCCTGCTTCTCGTGTACTGAGATTTCATTCTTTGTTGTTATTTAAAAAAATTTTTTTTGAGACAGTGTCTTTCTTGTAGCCTCAGCTGGCCTGGAATTTGCTATGTAGACCAGGTTGGCCTTGATCTTACAGAGATTCACCTGCCTCTGCCTCTGGGGTGCTGGGATTAAAGACGTGCAATACCACACTTGGTCCAAATTTTTCATTTATATTATTATACTGATTTATGCATGGGAGAGAGTATGTGTACCACAGCGCATGTGGAGGTCAGAGGACAACTTGCTATAGTTAGTCCTTTCCTTCTACCATGTGGGTTCTGGAGATGAAACTTGGGTCACCAAGCTTGATGACAAGCACCTTTACATACTAAGCCATCTGGCCAGGCTATCACTCCTTTTCTTAAACAAAAAGATTTGTAAAGGCAGATGCCTTCCCAGGTGCTTACCTTAGAACAAAATGTTTCAGTTGCGTACTCCCAGAGTGCTAGGAGGGGTAGACATGCACAACACACACGAGGCCCAGCCAGACAGGGCACAGCAGAATTCTTAGGAATCTCCTACCTGTCTTCTCCTTGATCTCGCAGAGCACACTGAAGAGAGCAGGCTTCATCCGATGGCAGTTCAAGGCATGCTTTCTGAAAAAGGCCACAGAGACATGATGAGAAAGGTTAGCTCATTGCCAGAGCAGTGGCCCTCCTTCCCAAGAAACCAAGCCCAGAGCCAGATGTGGATGGCACACCTTGTGGAAACAGGATGAAGCAGGTCACATGACTTTGGCTTGTGTAAAGTTAAAATATGAATATATAGTCTGTGATAGTGAATCTGGATCATCAGCTTGACTGAATTAAGAAATGCCAAGGAAGCTAGTTGTGGTGGCACATGCCTTGGGAGGTGGACCAGGAATTCAAGGTCAGCCTCAGTGACATAGTAAGGCTGGAGTTGAGGCCAGCCTAGCACACAGGAGATCCTGTGTAAAACAAAACCTACAGAAAACAGGGAGAGATGGTTGACTGGACAAAGGCCTTTGCTTACACAAGCCTGACACCCCAAGTCTAGTCCCCAGAATCCAGTGGCAGGAGAGAACAGACTCCTGCAGGTTGTCCTCTGACCTATATATGGTGGGCCCACACCCCACAACATACTAAATAAACAAATAAATGTAATTTAAAAATTTTAAAGAACTACTTACAAAGCACCTATACTGTATCAGGTGTTCTAAGCCATCTAGAGATGATTAGAGTCTATGGGAGGATAGTACAGGCTCCTTGAAGACATCCTGCAACTCATAAAGGACTCAAGCCCCTGTGCTTTTATATCTGCTGGGGAGGGGACAGTCCTGAAATTGGTTCCTGTCAGATACAGAGGGATGGCTGCACAAATATTCAAAACAGTTCCCTATATATGCAGAAATTTAAACACCACCAATAAGTCACTGAGAACACCAAAGTTCAAGGTCAGATCTGCAGGCTGCGCTCCCCTCCCCGGCTCAGTGGCCCACCTAGGACACACTGCAGGACACACTTGCTCTCCCAGTGCTGCACACCTGTCTAGTCTTGTTGGCAACTAAGGTTTCTGCCCTCAGGGCAGTTGAGATGGAGAAGGTGAGAGGCAGCGAGTGCCCGAACAAACAGCAGCTGTGGCCGTCCCTGCCTGCACCGGGGCCACAGGAAGGTGGGATGGCCACGGAGCACACATGAGTGCGCGTGCAGCTCTTCCTAATTTTTTTTTTTTTAATATTTATTTTGGGGAGATGCTGTACTACTGGACAGGCAAATGGAGGACAACATGCAGGAGTCAGATCTCTCCTTTCACCATGTGGGTCCCAGGGACCAAACTCAGGTTGTAGGCTTGGTGGCAAGCTCTTTTACCCACTGAGCCACCCCCTGGCCCTTTCATTTATTACATTATTTATTTATGGGGTGTGTGTGTGTGTGTGTGTGTGTGTGTGTGTGCGCGCTATAGTGCATGTGGAAATCAGAGGAAAACTTACAGGAATCAGTTCTCTTCTTCTACCCCATATAGTCCCAGGGATTGAACTCAGATGTTAGGTTTGGTGGTGTCTTTACCTGCTGAGCCACCTCACTGGCCCCCATCTGCCTCTGTAGTAACATCTAAGGTCAGCTGGGACAGGAGAGCGGAGGACTGGAGAAAAGGCTCAGTGGTTAAGAGCAATGGCTGCTCTTGCAGAGGGCCTGTGTTTGGTTCCCAGCACCCAGGGGGCAGCTGACAACCATCCCTAACTCCAGTTCCAGGGGATCCGATGCCCTCTTCTGACCTCTGCAGGCACCGTACCCCACAGGTACGGTGTAACATCTGTACTCATAAAATAAAAAAAAAAAAAACATAATATTTTTTAAAAAGATGAGATTGGGATGACAAAAGCCTGTCAGGAGACACTGAGAACAGCTGGCCCACAGCTGGTGTCTCAGGCCAGGCCAGAAATCAGAGACAAACAGGATGACCTCCACAAGGCGGGGAGGCAGGAAATGAATTCTACCTTTCTGTTTTTTCTTTTTAGCTTTTTAAAAAAATACCTCTTTTTTATTTTTTTTAAATTTTTATTTATTGTTCTTATTTTATGTGTGAGTGTACAGTTCTTAGCTGCCATCTGGGAGCTGGGAACTTGCAAGTGCAGTCATCTCTCCAGTCCCACAAACTGCCATTTTTTTCATTGTTGACTTGTGATATTAATTACCCGAATTTAAGGCCAGCCTAGTCAATGTAAGAAGTGACAGTCTCAAAAAAAAATCACTCTTTTATTACTATGGAGACAAGCTTCTCATGTAGCCCACACTATCCTCAAACTCAAACCTCAATATGTAGCTGAGGCTGTCCTTGAACTCCTGACCTGAGGTGACAGATGTGCTTGATCAGTCCAATTCCAAATTCACTATTAAAAGCAACTGATCTTTTTTTAAAAAGTCTTTTTGTGTCTGTATGATATATGGGTGTGTGCACATGCCTGCATGGTGCATGTGCCCTTGTGTGTGCACAGAGGTCAGATGACATCAAGGTGTCCAACTTTATTATGCCCTACTTTACTCCCTCGAGACAGGGTCTTTCTCTGAACCAAGAGCATTCCATTTTCTGGCAATGCTGGTGGCTGAAGAGCCCCAGTGATCCTCTTAACCCTGTCCTATCAGTGCTGGTTACAGCCTCATATGGCCATGCCTAGCTGTTATGTGGATGCTGGGAATCCAGTCATGTCTTCATGCTTAAGCATGCTCTTCCCCAGCTCCAAATATGCTCGCTGAAGTGACCAGTTCTATGGTTTGTAGCACATTCACAGCGCCCAGTGATTGCCTCTAACTCCAGAACACTGTCATCCCCAAGAGGACAGCCAGAGACCCCTGCCAGCTGATCCCTGTCCTCCTCGTATCCCAGTCTGTCTATCTCTAGAAGTGGCCCTCTTTTGGACTTTTTGCAGAGGTACAATTATATGACACATGGCCTTTTGGGTCTGCTTTCACAAAGAATAATATTCGAGTTCATCGGAGCTGTAGCATGGGTCAGAACTTCACTCCAAGTTACTGCTGAGCAGAATTTTATCGTAAGGACAAACCATAGTCTGTTCGTTTATCTCCACCCCCTTTTTTTAGAAACCGCTTTTCTAATTCGTGTGTGTGTGGCTGTCGATGTGAAGGTCAGTGGATGGCTAGTCTTTCTTGGTTTGTTTTTTCATTTGAGATAACATCTGGCTCATCTCTAACTCCCAGTCTTCCCGCAGCAGCCTTCTCTCCAAGTGCTACCTGGCCTGGCTCCGAAGTTTCCCATTTAAATGAAATCTAATTTACCTATTATTTTTTTCTTTTTTGCTTAAGGGTTGTGTCATTTCTAACAAACTACTCCCTAATTCCTGCCTAAGATGGTACAGATTTTCTTCTAAGAGTTTTATAGATGGCTGGGTGTGGTGGCTCATACTCACAAATTCTGGCACTCAGGTGGCTGAGGCAGATCATTCACATCTGAGGTGAACATGAGCTAAGGCCCTGTTTCAAAAAGCTAAACCCAAACCAAAAAATTGAGTTGTATAGGGTTAGCTGTTTCATTTAGATATTTGATCTGTTTTCATTCTCTGTGTGTGTGTGTGTGTGTGTGTGTGTGTGTGTGTGTGTGTGTGTTCTGCGGGCAACTGAAGTCAAGGACTCAAGCATGCTATGGCAGTGCTCTATCGCTGACCTATATCCCTAGCCCAGCATCTGAGCTGACTTCTGTATATGGGATGGGAATGGCATGGGGCTCCAAACCCATTCTTTTGCCATGGGGATGACCAATTGTTCCAGCACTAACTGCTGAAGAGACTATTTTTTCCCCACTGAATATCTCGGCACACCTGTCGAACATCACTTGCCTAACTGGGGATGCAGCTGTCAGTACTGCACTTGCCTGGTGTGCACAAAGCTCTGGGTTTGACCCCTACCACATGAACCAGATGTGGTGGCACACACCTATAATCTAGAACCTGGGAAAGTGGAAGCAGGAGAATCAGAAGCTCAAGGTCAGCCTTGGCTACATAATGAATTCAAGGCCAACTTGGGCAACATGAGACCCTGTCAAAAGAAAAAAATATAAGCAACTGGCTATAGATGTATCTGCTTACATGTGTAACTTCAATTCTATTCCACTGATCTGTTTGCCTATGCTGAAGTTAAAGGCATTTTATTTGTTATTAATTATCAAACAAGGTCTCAATATATAGCCCAGGATGGATTCAAACTTCTAGGCTAAGCAATTCTCTGGCCTAAACCTCCTGAGTAGCTGGTACTGCAGATATATGCCCTGTGCCTGGTACAATGTAATTTTTAAAATATTTAATTATTTTTGTACGTATGAGTGTATTGCATGTATGTAAGTGCACCTGTGTTGTGCAATGCCTGAGAGGGTAAGAAGAAGGCAGCACATTCCCCTAGAGCTGGAGTTACAGGTGGTTGTTAGCTACTATGTGGGTGCTAGAAATTGAACCTAGGTCCTCTGCAAGAGCAGTCAGTGCTCTTAACCACTGAGCCATCTGTCCAGCCCCTGAAATATAATTTTAAAAAATTATCTACTTATTTTTTAAAATTTTTATCTATTATTTTTATTTTATGTGTATGAGTGTATTGCCTGCATATATTCAAGTGTACTTGTGTTGTGCAATGCCCACAGAGGTCAAAAGAAGGTGTCAGATTTCCCTGGAACTGGAGTTACCAACGTTGTTAGCCGCCATGTAACAGTCAATGCTCTTAACCGCTAAGCCATCTCTCCAGAACCTTACTTATTTTTATTTTACTTTGTTGTATTATGTGTGTGCTATGTCTGCATCCAAGTCATACAGTGCCCATGGAGACCAGAAGAGGGCATTGCATCTCCTGGAACTGGAGTTACAGATAGCTACTAGCTGCCTTGTGGATGCTGGGATTCTAACTGTGGTCTTCTGCAAGAGCAGCCAGTGCTTTAACCACTGAGCTATCTGTCCAGTCCAGAAATGTAAATTTTTTAAACTTTTGTTTTTTTGAGACATGTAACTCAGGCTGGCTTTGAATCTGCAATTCTTCCGCCTCTTCTTCCTGAATGCTTGGATTACAAATTTGTACCGCCGCACCAGGCTGTTTGAAATATTATATTTTTGGCCAACTATGGTGACACATTCCTTTAATCCTAGTGCTTGGGAAGCAGGGGCAGGTAGGTGTCTGTGAGTTTGAGGCCAGCTGGGGCTACACAGTGAGATCCTGTCTCAAAAAAAAAAATTCACATATATACATATTTTAAAATATATATTATAATATGTATATTGAAAATATTTATTTTTTGAAAAATACATGTAAAACTGTACTGTGACAGCTCTTTGAAGACAAGGCTTCAGGAAGCTACAGTGAGCAAGAAAACCACTCTGGAGGCCTCAGGCCTGAGCAGACCTGAGACAATGCTGGTCTGGGGGGGTCCCAGCAGGGACATGAAAACAGACCTTTAATTTAGGAAGTGGATCAGCAGGACCTTTGTATGAACTGGCTAGAGGCTTTTGGGAAGGAGACCCAAGGGTAACTACCATATCGGGTCTGAGCACCGCATGGATGGGGGGTCACTGAACTGTAACATGCAACAGCCAGAGCCCCACTTGGGGTGATATGGATGTTGACACTGGGACAGGACAGGACAGAGGTGGGGTCGGGGAGACACGGGGGACTCAGCTCGGAGCACACAGGGACTTGCAGAGATCACACAGTGCCAGAGCCGGGGGCAGAGGGAGGCGCACAGTGGGGCGAGGAGGCGGCGAGGCTCCGGGGAGGGCCTTCGGGAGCTCAGGTGAATCAGCGCGGTGTGCTGACGTGGAGGAAGTAGAAACACAGCACAGCGCTGCCATCTCATCAAGGGGCGGAAGGACACAGCAGGTGCTCACACGCAGGGCTTTACTGTAGATTTTACGAGGTGTGGCTGCTTGACATCTAACCCAGACAGCAAACAGCTTGCCTTCCACAGGAGCCAGCTGATCCGAAATCCTTGCCCCAACAACTCTTTCATCTCACAAACCACCGAGGTTTCCCTGTCCTCAGTCACCCTGGGGTCAGGTCCTGAACAACTAGACACTCGGTGCTGCCCAGAGCCTGGGCAGTTATCTACAGCATCCAGTCCCAAGCTGGCTCAAACTGGCCTGCCCAGACCAGTTGGCTCATTCCTAAGGAAATTCCTACCAAGACTCTGGGCCCTGTTTTCCCTGACTCTGGCCCGACTCCACTGCCCCCACCTGCTTCCTGCTATGGCGTTCCTCTCCTCTTAGGAACAGCAAGCAATAAACCCTTCTTTCAAAAGCACTTGTTTCTATGTCTGTCACCCTGACACACTTAAATTAAAACAAATCCTGTTTACAAATGCAAACAGAATGGGGCTGGAGAGATGGCTCAGCAATTATGAGCGCATACCGCTCTTACATAGGACTAAGTTTGGTTCCCAGCACCCACAGGGTGTGGCTCACAACCACCTGCAACTCCAGTTCCAGAGGATTCCACACTTTTCTGGCCTCTATGGGCACCTGCACTCAGACATGCAAATATCCACACAGAGATACATATATACACATAATTTTAAAAGGTAATAAATTTATTAAAAAATTTTAAAATTCAAACAGAAACAGTCATGAGAGGTTTGTTGCTATTCTCCCTCTCTCTCTGTATGTGTATTATAATATGTTTAGTTTTCTGAGACAGGGTCTCATGCAGCCCAGGCTGGCCTTGAATGTGCTGTGAGGATGACCTTCAACTTCTGATCCTCTTGCCTCCACAGGATGGAGGAATGAAACCCAGGCAAACACTCTCCCTCTGGGGGATTCTACATGGGAGCTCTACCCGTGAGCCACACTCCCAGTGCCTCACTGAGGGATTCCAGGCAGGGGTTCAGTGCTGAGCTATGTGCCCGGTCTCTCACTAGGGGGTTCTAGGCAGGGGCTCTACTCCTGAGTCACACCGCACAGCCCCTCACTGGAGCCACACCCCTTGGCCATCAAAAGAGGCGGGGATTCTAAGCCTATATTCATCCCTGGGTCATGTTCCAAGCAGCTACCTGTAGACCACCAAACTCCAGTCTAGTGAGTTTGACCTATGAGTCCAGAGTGTCACCAGAAGGAATGACTTCATTTACCTGGCAACCCTCAGTGAGCTCTGCCCTGTGTAATGCTTTCTTTAACAGCAAGTAGAACCCATGACTTGCTATGTGGCATGTCACATTATCTAAGACTTTATTTCTTAGCTGCTGGGAAGCCAGGCACCACGCTGTGAGAGGACCACAGCACAGAGCACTGGGTGGGCTCCAGGAGCTGAAGGTTGACAGCCAGAGACTTCAGTTCTACAACTGCAAGGAGCTGAAATCTGTCAACAGTCACATAGAAACAGAAGAGAATCTGAGAACTGGGCAGGAACACAACCCAATCCACTTCTTGCCCACAGCCTGTGAGAGTCTGAAGAGAGTCTGAAGATTTCTGACCTGAAAAACTATGAGATCATAAATGTGGGGTTTATTTTTTATTACTTATTTTGGGTTTTTGAGACAGGATCTCACATGCCACAAACTCTCCTCTTGGGAGAAGGGCTAAATCCCTCTGACCCTCTCTAGTGCCCCACCAGCATGCACGCCTCTCTGAAAGCCATAGGCTTTAGGGGATCATGAGAAGCAGCACATGGAGATGTGCTCTGGTGTCCCTGGTGCTTGGTTATGTCTAAGCTTCTCTAAGAAGGAAGTGAGAGAAGACTGCAGTGAAAAGCAATGATTAAGAGTACGGGGGAAACAGCTCGCGGGGTAAAGTGCTTGACTTATAAGCATGAGGACACAAGTTCAATCCCCAGAACCCACACGAAAAGGAAACTAAGAATAAAATTTCAAATCTGAAATTCTACTTCTGAGGTTTGAACTAATGAGATCTTCTCATGTTAATGTCATCTGACTGGAAAATTCCAGATAGTACATTTTCCCCCTTCAGCCTCACATTCTTTAAAAGGCTGAGTGCTCACCGGCACACATCAGCACACACATGCACAATGGCTTATGCCCTCAGATAGACCATTCCAAAGGTACAAAGACCAATCACACCTTAAGAAGGTGACATGTAGGCCTTGCTGCTTCAGTTAGGTTTGAGGGACACTCTACACCATCCCCCTTTACTAATTAAAATTTAACCTAGGGGCCAGAGAGACAGCTCAGCTGGTAAAGGAGCTTTCTGCCTAGCCTGACCATCTGAGTTCAATCTCTGGGACCCACATGGTGGAAGGAGAAAACTGACTCCCACAAGTTGTCTTCTGACCTCCACATGCATACGTAATAAACTTTTAAGATTTTAAATGTATATCATAAACACTATAAAAAGTGAGACTCATTCCAGGATCTATATTTAAAAATCAATAGGGACTGGAGAGATGGCTCAGAGGTTAAGAGCACTAGCTGTTTGTGAAGAGGACCAGAGTTCAGTCCCAAAATCAACATAGCAGGATCATCACCTGTAATTCCAGTTCCATGCGTGCGGTGCACTTATACACATGCAGACAAAGCACTCATACACATAACATTTTTACAAATCAATTAATATAGGTGGCTGGAGAGATGGCTCAGTGGTTAAGAGGGCTTGCTGCTCTTACAGAGGACCCAAGTTCAGTTTCTAGCACCCATTATCAGGAAGCTCACAACCTCTTATAATTCTAGTCCTAGAGGATCTTCTTTTGGCCTCTGTGGGATTCTGCATGCATATTGCACAAACTAACATGTAGATATACACACACATGAATAAAAAAATAAACCATAAAGAAATCGACTAAATATATCCTATCATTAAAAAGGAAAAATCACATAATCATATCAGTAGATGCTGATCCAATGTCTTCATGAAGCAAACAAACAGAACTCTCAGAAAACTCCATCAGAGAGCATCTTCACCTTGACAAGGCACACCAGAAAATCTGGAGTCAGGAACAGTGGTGTATACCTGTAATCCCAGCACTCAGGATTAGGGTTAGGGTTAGTGTTAGGGTTAGGGTTAGAACTGCCTCCAACGACAACCTGGACCAGAGTGAGACCGTGTCTGTCTTCTGATACAAAAGAAGATACTTGGTGCTGAATGTGGTGGTACAGATTAATCCTAGCACTGAGGAGGCAGGAGGATCTCAAGTTTAAAGTGAGACCATGACTCAAAAACTAAAAACTAAATACAATAGAAAGACACCTGGGGAGCAGCTAGCTCATCAGACACATCAGCTTTGTAACAGAACAACGGGTACTCTAACACAAATGATCAGAAAGTGACCATTCCAGCCCAGATCTTTCGATTCTACAACACCACAGTCCACCATGTTCATGCAGAGAGGCTGGAGGAAAGCCCGTCCTCTATGGCTACAGTACACACTGAATGCTTGTGCTTCCCACCTCCAAATTCTTATGGGTGTTTCTGTTTCCTTCTAGTGCTGGGAAGAGAACCTAGGACCTTGCCACAGCAGGCAAGTGCTTGTCATTGTACTCTATCCTCACCCCTTCCAACTTTCTTGTTGTTTTTTGAGACAAGGTCTCTCTGTAGCCCCAGCTGGCCTGGAACTCACTAAGAAGACCAGGCTGGCCTCCATCTCACAGATCTGCCTCTCAAGTGCTGGGGTCAAAGGTGTGCACTGCCACGCTGGCTTGTCCTCTGAGTTCTTAATATTGAAACCTAATCCTCATGGTACCATACTTGAAGGGGAGGCCTAATTTAACGGGTCATGATGTCGTGAATGATGGGTAAGGAGCCTCACAGAAAGGTCCCAAGCCCTTATGAAAGAGTCCCCAGGGCCAAGGAGACAGTTCAGTGGATTAAGGTGCCTGCAGCAAAGCCTGATAACCTGAGTTCTACCCCTGGAACCCATATGGTGGAAGGAGAGTTGTCCTATGACCTCTACACACGGCACGTGGTGGTACACGCATGCACATGCACCCCACCCCACACCAAATAAGTAAATAGGTATTTTAAAAAGAAGATCACTGCCGGTGGGAGTGTAAATTAGAACAGCCATTGTGGAAATCAGTATGGGGAGGTTCCTCAGAAATTAAAACACTGGAGCTGGAGAGAAGGCTCAACAGTTAAGAGCAGCCAGTGCTCTTCCAGAGAACCCAAGTTTAGTTCCTAGCACCAACACTGTGGCTAACATCGATTCATAATTCCAGTTCCAGGGGACCCAGCATCCTATTCTGGTGTCTGTGGGCATGGCACAACTCAGGTATACATACATTCACAGAGGCGAAACACTCATACACATAAAAAAAAATACAATTTAAAAATAAAACTACCACATGAACAGATAGACCCTTCTGGGCATATATCCCAGACTCCATATCCTACCACAGAGACACCTGCACATCCATGTTCCCTGCAGCCCTATTCAAGACAGCAGGGAAACCAGTCTAGACGCCTATCCATAAATGAACGGACACTGACAGGGCACATATACATAGTAAAATATTACTCAGCTACAAAGAAAAATGAAATTTGTAAGAAAATGAATGGCTCTGGAAAGTATATTAAGTGAGATGACAAAAACTAAAGACAAAGGCTGTCTTTTGTCCAGAGGGCTAGCTCAATGGGCAACCACCAGGCCTGACTACCTGAGTTCAATCCAGGAGCTCATGTGATGGAAGGACAGAACAGCCTCAAGCAACAAATTGTCCTCTGACTGCCACATGCACATAACCCCAACACAAAACGAATACATTCTAAAAAGAAAGACAAAAGCTACATGTTCTCTGTCATACGTGGAACCTAGCCTAAAATGCAAAATGCATGCATGAACACGGGCACAAGTGCGGGCAAAGTCGAAAAATCTAGAAAGGAAACCAAAAGAGGGTGATATGAGGTGAAGCGGAAGGTAACGTGGTGGTGGAGAGGCGACACACGACGGAAGAGGGGACTCTGGGACTGTGCGGGGGTGGGGGGGGACGGGGGGAGGAACTACAAAAACACATTTTGTTTGAAAATGTCCTAATGGTGTCTAACACGTTATATGCTGATTTTAAAATTAAAAGAGTCCCAGGAAAGGTGAGGCATGCACAGGCCCAGAGAACGCCTTTTCCCGTCCACCATGAGAGACTGTGGGGAGGAGATGCGGCCTGGAAGCAGGAAGCAGCCTGCAGCAGAAGCAGAATGTGTGGGTGCTCATGTGACCAACAGCTCATATGATCTAGGGATTCCTGCTGAACGGCACAGATGAACAAAGACACAGTGCCTTAGCCACAGCGTGAGGTACAGTTCTCCAGACCCCATCAACATTCTGTTTCCTATTTCCATTAGGTTGCACCCCCAAATCATCCCTAAGCAGTTCCAGATTTGGACGCTCACATTCACTTCTTAGGAATCTCACTGCAAGACAAAAGAAGGAGTCAGTCTACCGGCCTTTGATGAGAGGTAGTCTCTCCGCTCCAGAGCAACTGAGAGTAACTTAAAACGCCAAGGCAGCTGTAGCCAGTGGACTCCTAAGGGAATGCAGCCAGCACACACTGTTCCCAGAGAGCCCAGAACTTTGGACAGATGTTCTGAGGACAGTGACTCTAACATTCATCTGAAGCCAGGCAGCTCCAGCAGAGGAGCCCTCAGTTCTAAACTGATAACCTGACAACCTTCAAGGTAGTGGAAATAGTTGGTATCCTAACCTGTAGGACACTGAAGAAACTAGATGACAAAGAAATCTCCCATGTTCATCAATCAGCAGAATATTTATTGTGAAAATGGCTATATTACCAGAAGCAACCTGGAGATTTGATGTAATCCCCATTAAAATTCTTCACAGGAGCATTCTTCACAGAAATAGAAAAGGCAATCCTGAACTGTGCACATGCCTGACATCCGAGCAATCTGGAGGTGGACGAAAGAGGATCTGGACTTCAAGATCACCCTCAGCTACATAATAAATTCAAGGCCAGCCTGGGCTACATGAGACCATCTCAAAAATCTCAATACATGGGTTAGTGACAAAACACCCGTCACTAAGCCTGACGTCCTGAATTGATTCCCTGTAACCCACGTGGTAGAAGGAGAGATCGTCTTCTGAGGTGTCTTCTGACCTCCAGATGTAAGGTATAATCCCAACCCTCCACACCCGCACAAAATAAATAAATGTAAAACAAACACAACACACTACTTAGTCCTTTTCCTCAAAGAAGGAATCTGGGTTTAAAGGGCAGAGGTTCATTTTCCTTTCTTTTCCCTGAAAGGTCACAGACTGCCTTTTATTATTTATTGTTTTATGTGTATGAGTGTGTTGCCTGCATGTATGTAAATGCACTCGTGTCATGCAGTGCCCACAGAGGTCAGAAGAGAGCGTAGGATTCCCCTGGAACTGGAATTACAGGTGGTTGTTAGCCACCATGTGGGTGCTGGGAACCGAATCTGGGTCCTCTGCAAGAATAGCCAGTGCTCTTAACCTCTGAGTCATTTCTCCAGCCCCAATAAAACCCTTTAAAAATATTTTTATGCATATGAGTGCATTGCCTGCATGTATATAAGTTCACCTGTATCGTGCAGTGCCCACAGAGGTCAAAAGAAGGCGTCAGATCCCCTGGAACTGGAGTTATGGAGGATTGTTAGTCATCATGTGGGTGCTGGGAACTGAACCTGGGTCCTCTACAAGACCAGCCAGTGTTCTTAGCCACTGAGCCATCTTTCCAGCCATCATTTACTTTACTTTGGTGGGCTTAATTTTCTAGTAAATCTTCAGCTTCACTGATTTTGGCTAGTATACTGTTAGTTTTTATTTTTATTTTTAAAAAGCATTTAAAATTTTTTATTATTTTTATTTTGTGTGTATGAGTATATTGCCTGTATGTGCACCCATGTTGTGTAATGTCCTTGGAGGTCAGAAGAAAGCATCGGATCCCCTGGAACTGGAGCTACAGAGAGTTGTTAGTCACCATGTGGGAGCTAGGAATTGAATCCAGGTCCTTTGCAAGAAAAGCTAATGCTCTAACCAGCCCTTACTATTTTAAGACAGGGTCTCCTGGTAGCTGGTCTGAAACTATATAGACCAGGCTGGCCTTGATCTTACAGTAATCCTCCTGCCTCTGCCTCCTAGGTTTTGGGACTAAAGGTCTGGGCCACCACACCCTGGTTTTTGTTGCATTTTAACATATTTAGTGTACCTGTGTAGGCATGCAGTAGAAGTCAGAGAACAACTTTATATGTATGTATAACAGAAATTAAGGGACAGATTGCAGGAGTCAGCTCCCTCATTCTATCAAGTGGGTTATATCAAGGGATATACCTCAGGTTGTCAGGCTTGGTGGCGAGCACCTTTACCGGCTGAGCCAGGTTGCTATATAAAGAGCTCCTCCTTTGGGGTGATTTAAGAGCAGAGTCCGACTCTCCTTTGTTGGCTGTAGTGGCTTATATCTAGCATTGACACTGCATCCTGTTCTGTCACTCCCACATCTACAGCAGCACCCCCTGCATGCAGATTTTAATAAACTGAAAAACTGTGCTCCTAACTCCACACATTTCATGTTGTAAAATACAAGGGCCATGACTCAGGCTCGGCTCCCCCAGCCCTAAGGCCATAGCCACCAACCATGAGCCTTCACCAGAAAGGGTCACAGACACAGCTGAGCACAGGCCACCCAGGGACAGGATTGCCACGGAATACATCAGGAGCACTGTGAGCAAGTCAGAAACTCCCGTTGTCCTTTTTTTATTTTTATTTTTTACACGCATTTATTTATTTAATTTAGTATGTGTGTGAGGATCAAGATGCACAAGCTATGTGGAGGTCAGGGGACAATGTGTTCTCTCCTCCACCGCATAGGGATCAAACTCGAGCTATCAGGCTTGGTGGTGAACGCGCTCACCTCCTGAGCCATTTCACCAGTCCCCTTTTCCTTCTTTACACTCACTTGATGGAACAGGAAGGGCGAGAGGCCTCACGTGGGGGCTGAAAAATTCTCCATGGACAACTGAGCTGCTGGCATTATGAAAAGAGACATAAGCACACTGAGAGATTGGCTGGGTCAGAAAGATTTGCAAAAGACTGATCCAGTCAGCTGCTGAGCAGAAGAGACGCAGTCTGCTTCACTTCCTGGGCCGATAAACTATCAGGCTGCAGAGTCTACAGCATTTGTGCCTCAGCATCCAAAACGCTCAGTTCTCTTATGCAAAACTGTGTAGTGTCTACATATGACCTTCACACATATGGGAAGCCATGCACTTTTAATTTATTATGTGCTAGTATGTGCAAGTGCACAGAGACCAGAAGAGGACATTGGATCCCCTGGCGCTGGAGTTACAGGTGGTTGTGAACAGCCTGATGGGGGTGTTGGGAAATGAACTCCAGGCCCCTGCAAGAGCAATAAGTGCTCTTAACTGCCGAGCCATCTCTCCAGCCCCTCCCATGTACTTTTTTTGAATTAATTTTTTTATGTGTATGAGTGTTATGCCTGCATGTACGTAAGTGCGACTGTGTTATGCAGTACCCAGAGAGGACAGAAAAGGGCTTTAGATCCCCTCGAGTTAATACAGTTGTTAGCTACCATGTGGATGCTGGGATTCAAACCTGGGTCTTCTGCAAGAACTGTCAGGGCTCTTAAGCACTGAGCCACCTCTCCAGCCCCTCATCCCATGTACTTTAAATCATATCTGTTATTTAGAGTACCCAAATACAACTGTTTACAGTACCCAACAATGCAAATGCTACTCACATGCTTGTTATATATACAGAATCATTTAGAGAATTATTCAAGAAAAAAAGTATACATGTTTTTTCAAATGTAATTTTGTTTGTGGGGGACACTGTTCAAAACTAAGAAGCAGAAGCTATTCTGGATTCCCCACAGAACAGCCCAGACTGGCCTTGAACTCCCTAGGTTAAGGGTGATCCTAAACTTCTGATTCTCTAGCTTCGGCCTCCAGAGTGCTTGGATTCCAGCCCTGTACCTCTGTATCCTGCTATGTCTGTCTATCTGTGTGTCTGTCTGGAGGAAAGGGATTATTTGGATCACAATCCAGGGTATAGTCCATTATTGTGGGGAAGTCACAGAGGCAGGAACTTGACTTGAGACAGCTGGTAAAACCACAACAATCAGAGAGAACAGAATGCACCCAGGCCAGCTGCTTGCTGGCAGGAGCTCTCCTCTCCAATGTAGTCCAGGGCATGCAGGATGGATCCTCTGGCCTCAATTAAGACAATCAAGATGGGGCTAGAGAAGCTGGGTGTGGTGACACATCCCTAGCACTCGGGAGGCAGGGGCAGGCAGATCTCTGAGAGTTTAAGGCCAGCCTGGTCTAAATAATGAGTTCCAGGCTAACCAGGGTTACGTAAGGAGACTCTGTCTCAAAACAAAACAAAACAAAACAAAAAAAGCATGGGGCTGAAGAGATGGTTTAGCACTTACTGCTCTTGTAGAGGACCTGGGTTCAGTTCTCAGCATCCACAGAGCAGCTCACAGCTACCTGTAACTCCAGCTCCAGAGGATCCAGCCCTCACTTGCCTTCCACGGGCATTGCACACACATGGTGCACTTACGTACAAGTAAGCAAAACACTCATACATGTTTAAAAAATAGACTGGAGACATGGCTTAGAGGTTAAGAGCACTTACTGCTTTTGTGGAGGACCTAGGTTTGGTTCCCAACACTCACATGGCAGCTAACAACTGTATTAACTCCAGTTCCAGGGGATCTGATGCCCTCTTCTGGCCTCCACAGGGATTACATGGACATGATACATTTACACATATGCAGGCAGGTAAGACACATACACATAACATAAAACTAAATATATAAATTAAAAAACATTTTTTGAGACAGAATCTCACTATACAGCCCTGGCTGGCTTGGAACTCTATATGTAGACCAGGCTGGCCTGGAGCTCAACAGAGATCCACTGGCCCCTGATACCTGGCTTAACAAAAATATTTTTTTGTTGGGTCTTTTTAAGATAAGTTTTCCCTTTAGTCTCGGCTGGCCTGGAACTCCCTCATAGAGATCCACCTGCATCTGCCTCCCAAGTGCTAGTATTAAAGGTGTGTGCAACCATGCCCAGGCCTGGAAAAAAATTTTTTAATTAAAAAAAATAAAAGTGGAATGAAAACAGGTGAAGGCTTGGCAGCATTCCTGACCTTCCAGACAGAAGCTGGGACGGAAGAGCCGGCATTCCGTAAGAAGGGGAATGCTTGGATTTGCTTAGCACGAGTGCAAAGCCCTGGGCCCAATGGAGGAGAACAATGACATGACGCACAAGTAGGGTGACAAATTCTTGCTTTTGTGAGACTGCTGGTTTGTGGGCAGGGTCTCGTGCACCATACACTGGCCCCAAACTCACTATTTACCAAGGCATGCACCACCACATTGAGCTGCTGCACTGCCTAAGGTGGAATCCTGAGTTTCCTAGGCAAGCACTCTACGAACTGAGCTGCATCCCCAGCCCCAAGGCTGCTTTCTGTTGTTTCCTGATTTTATAAGCTGGTCTCATACAGGACTCCAGGTGCTCCACCCTCCACACTATTAGACATTAGTCTTCCTCCTAAAGAATCACTTTCACCCCCAACAGAACCCTTTCAACCTACAACATGGCCTCATTCTCCAGAAGGACTTGAGTCCTTTCCGCTTTTCAGTTCTAGCAGGTGTCAGACACAGCTAGCTATCTTGTAAAGCAGATTTTACCAATCCAGTTTTGCTGACACCAGGTACAAGTAAATGGTCTTAAAACTGCTTTGATTTTTTTTTTCCTATTGAAATTGGAATAAAAGTCCAAACACTTAAGACCTCTGCTTGTCGGCTGTTAGACTGAAGAGATGGCTTAATGGGCCCTTGCTGCTCTGGCAGAGGACTGAGATTCAGTTCCCAGCACCAACATGGCAGCTAACGGTCTGTAACTCCAATTCCAGGGGATCTGATGCCTTCTTCCAGCCTCTGTGGGCACTACACACATGGATGCATTTACATACATGCAAGCAAAACACTGGTACACATAATATTTTTTAATTAAAAAAAAAAAAAAGCTGTGTATAACCAGGCTCAGGTTACTATAAACCCTGTTCTCTGAGGCTCTTCCTTCTCGGTCTGTTTCTTCTTCTCCTTGGCTCCTGGGGCCTCTTTTCCAACTGGCTTCTCATAGTATGCCAGCCCTTTCCTTATAGCTTACTCACAATTTATACATGCACATGTTTTGTATAGATTCCTCTCTCTGTTCTAAACATCCCATGTTTGATGAAGCTGAAATCAAGGATTATGGCAGCACTTGGCTCAATGTCTTTCACATAGGGTCTGGTAAATATTTGTCAAGATCATTTTTTAAATGGGCCCTGAGATGGGGGTGGTGGTGCACACCTTTAGTCTCAACACTTAGGAGGCAGAGGTGGGTAGATCTCTGTGAGATTCAGGCCAGCCTGGTCTACACAGTGAGTCCAGGCCAGCTGGGGCTACAAAAAAAAAAAAAAAAAGAGTCCTGAGAGGCCAGGTGTGTTGGCTGATGGCGTATGTCCTTAAGCCTAGGTAGAGGCAGATGGATCTCTTTGAGTTTGAGACCAGGTAGGGCTACACAGATTCTGTCTCAAAAAAAGTCCTTGAGGGATTGGAGAGAGTGCTCAGTCACTAAAGTGTCTACCAGGCAGGCATAAGGACCTAAATTCAAACCCCCAGTATCTATACAGAAAGCCTTACATGGTAACATCTGTAACTCTAGCAGTTAGGATGTTGGCAGAGACAAAAGGATCCCAGAAGCTCTCTAGACAATTAGACAATTGGTAAATTCTGGCCTCAGTGAAACTGTGTCTCAAAAAAAAAAAAAAAAAGGTATTTGGAGCTGGAGAGATGGCTCAGCTGTTAAGAGCAACGGCTGCGCTTGCAGAGGAACCTGGGTTTGGTTCCCAGCACCCACATAGTGACTCACAACTATCTGTAACTCCAGCTTTAGGGGATCTGACACCCTTACATGCATGCAGGCAAAACACACATTTTTTTAAAAGGTGTTAAGGTGTTTATCTGGGTAGGCTTGTTAGGATCCAGTAATGAACCCAGAAAAAAGGACATTTGGGGACAAAAATATAAATGAAAACAGTCAGGGGTTAATAAGGAAGGGTGCAGGTACGGAGGGCGTCTGAGGGTGATCAGAATATACTGTATGAAATTTGCAAAAATTCAATTAAAAAAAAAAACTTTTAAAGGAGACCCAGGCAAGAATCTGGTCTGGGCTTCAGTCCAAACCTCTCCCTAAACCTTTCTGGAGCAGTAATCCTGTAGTCATTCCAGTGATACAGAAATTTGGGCCAGGAGATGACTCAGTGCCTAAAGATAATTGCTACCAAACTTGATAACAAGTTTGATCCCATGGACCTACACAGTGAAAGGAAAGAACTGACCTGCACAAGTTGTCCTTGACTTCCACACACATTCCGTGGCATGCCTCCGTCCCACAGAATAAATACATGTAATGAAGAAGTTTAGAAACAAAAGCCATTTGTGATGGCCTACGCCTTTAATAACCCCAGCACTTGGGAGGCAGAGGCAGGCAGATTTCTGTGGACTGAGGCTACAGAGAGATCATGTCTCAAAACAAAAGAAACCAAAGTGGAGCATGACAGAGCAGAACATTGACCTCTGGCCTCCATACACACGTGCACACATATACAAGAGCACTAGCATGCACATGTGTGCACATACAGAAAAATGCACTCACACACACAATACATAGATAGACAAAAATTTTCAAATGAGTCTTTGCTGACTGGGGCTGCATGTCAGTTGGTAGTGCTAACCTAGCATGTAGAAAGTCCCAGGTTCAATCCCCAGCACCACACAACCAGATGTGGTAGTGCAGACCTGTCATCTTAATACTCAGGGAGGCTGAGGTAGGAGATCAGAAGTTCAAGGTCATCTTTGGCTATATGGTTAATTACACAGTGAATTTCCTCAGAAACAAGAGACTCTAATCACACAAACACACGAACAAAATAAGGAATGAAGGAAAAGAAAAAAGAAAATACGAGGAGTCTTTAGATGTGGTTAGATGGTAACACATACCTCTCATCCCAGCAGGGTGATCAGGAGTTCAAGGTTATCCTCTGCAACATAATGAGTTTGAGGCTAGACTGGTAATTTAAAAAAGGGGGGCAAGGACTGTACTGGAGAGATGTCTAAGGAGTTAAGAACACTTGCTCTTCCAGAGGTCCCGCGTTTGGTTCTCAGCACGCACACTGGGTGGCTAACCACAGCCTGTAACTCCTGCTCCAGGGCATCCAATGCCCTTTTTTGGCTTTCAAGGACACTTGCATACACGTGGCACACACACATACACATAAAAAATAAATTCTTTTAAAAAGGGAGAGACCTCCCCTATGCCTACCCCCCCATAACTTTTTTCCTGAAAGTTTTTCTTTGGCATCAAATCGCCCCAGCTCACCGCTCAGTCTCTTAGACACATTCGGGAGCCCCATCTCCATAATTTTGTGTCTAGAAAACTTGCTATCCTCACCCATGCCACTAACGGATGACTTGGTCTTTCCAACGGCCTGAGTTCCCATCGCTGCACCCCCAAAACTCCGACCCCTTCTTTCCTCGCGAAGTCACCCCTCTGGTCGAGCCCCGCAGCCTTCTCTCTTGCTCGCTGGGGACTGCCCAGCTTGTCCATCACTCCCTGCTCGGGCCACACCTGTCTCCGTCCTCACCCTGCCTCCGCGCATCCCCTCACTGCCCACGCATCGCACCTGGCCTGCGCCTCGTCCAGGCTCTGGTCGGTGATGGCCATGATCTGCTGCAGGACGTCGCTCGTGTCGCGATTCAATGGAGCTGCGGGCGGCGGGCGGCGCGGGACGGGTGGCGGCGGCGGCGGCGCGGGACGCAGCGGAGCGGCCATGGGCGCTGGGGCCGGGCGGGAGCCGAGGCTGAGACAGGTCCTGCTGGAGACCTCGCGCGTGCGCAGCAACCAACTGACGCAGGCCCAGAAGCCACGCCCCTTCTCTACAACCCACCAATCGCCACTGCTCATGGTCTGCAGAAACGCCTCCGGAAGCACCGTCCACCAATAGTCGCCATACACTGCCCCCTTGCCCCGGTGACACGCCCCAACCAGACCTCTCAACGGCCGCTGAGGAACAACTTGAGGGTTGCCTAGGTAACCATGATCCCTGCGGGCATCTTTTCAAGACACGCCTCCTCTGGGATATCCACCAATCGGCACAATGCATGCTCCCCGCAACACGCTGAAGACCGGGTTGAAGGTTACCATGGCAACGATGACTGTCTTCTGCATCTCTTTAGACCGAAAGTGCTTTGTGGCTTCCTTCTGCCTCTTGAGGCTGAGCCCTGTGCCCCTTGTGACATGCAGCTCTCTTGGTTCCTGATCCTGCTCAGGTCCCTACTTCTCCACAAGGACCCCGTTCCTCATTGCCTCCCCTATCTCAGAGCTCCCACTCCTCGGAGACCTGCCTCCTCCTTACAGCGTCCCGCTTGAGTACCTTCTTTTCTCAGAACTTCCAAAAAAAATTTTTTTGAGGCCAGTTGTGTTGGCGCACGTATATCTCTGTGAGTTAGCAGTCAGAAATTTATTTATTTTCTGAGACGTTCTCATATAACCCGGGCCCATGTCAAGCTTGCTATGTAATAAAAAATGACCTTGAACTCCCGATATTCCTGCCTCCATTTTCCAGGTGCTGGCCTGACAGGAATGTACCACTACCACCAGGGAATCGAACCCAGGGCTCCGTGCATGTTAGGCAAGTACTTTACCACCTGAGGTACATCCCACCCTCTCATATCGCCCCCCGTACTTTAAAAAAAAAAAAAAGAATTTCTTGAGACAGGGTCTCATTGTACTCCAGGCCAGTCTGGAATTCCCTATGTAGCCAAGGATGACCTTGAATTTATGACCATCCTGTTTCCACCTCCTGAGTGCTGAGATTACAGGCATTTGCATACTATCCCTTGTTTATTTGATGCTGGGGGTGGAATTCAGGGCTTTACACATGTTAGGAAAAGAACTAGTGATCTAATATATCTCCAGCACATTTTTTTTCTAATTTTTTGAGACTGTCTCATTTCTCCCAAGCCATCCTCGAACTTGCTTTGGAGTCAAAGATGACGGAACTTGCTATGTAGCTGAGCATGACGTTGAACTTCTGATCTGCTGCTTCTACCTCTCAAGTGCTGAGATGACAAGTGTGTGCCACAATACCCATTTATGAGGTACTGAGGATGGAATCCAGGGATGCATGCATGCCAGGAAAGCATTTGACCAACTGAACTACATCCCCATCGTGGTTTTTCAGCTCTTGAGACAGGATCCCAAGTAGCCCAGGCTGACCTCAAACTCCCTACCTGGGACCAAGTAGCTCGGATGACCTTGAACTCCTGTCTTCTTTTCTCCATCTCCTGAGTGCTGAGATGACAGGAGTGTGTGGCTGCCTCCAGCAGACTCCTCAGAACTCTTGCTCCTCACAGTTCTAACCATCTCCTCATATTTCCCATTCCTTGGCCCTGCTTCTTCATAAAGGTTTCCCACACCTGAGTCCCAGGCTTGCCTCTTCTCATAGTCCCTCATAGCTCCTAGAGTCCTCCCCCAACAGTCCTCACTCTTCCTCTGACTCATGTCCTTCTTAGAAACCCTCAAGCTCAGAACCTCAACACCCTTTTTGTGTGACATTTTCTGGGGAGTCTGTTTCTGTTCATCCCAGATAAGAGAGTTCAAACTGTCTTAAGAAACAATTCCACTCAAGTCCAGCTTGGTGAACCAATGAATTTATTGGTGTTACTTATATGAACATGGGTCCCCCAGCCATCATTATTGGCTTTTATTCTTAGGGAGAGGAATGGCCCCATATGCCTTTCCCAACTTCCACAAGAGAATTTTAGTGGCCCAGTCTTGTGAGAGTCACGTGTAAGTGATCACAGCTGATTGAAGATGGGAGTCATCATATCCAACCTGGAGGAATAGCTACTTAACTGTTCTCCAGAAGCCCTGAGCACGCGTGGGGTCCCCTACAACACCCGTCAGTCATAGATGCCTCTACTGAGTCGCCCGGAGTGCTGGGCCTTTCCCTCGAGTTTCCATGCCCTTTCATCTGGCCAAGTGCGTAGGTGGATGGGGGCAGGGGTGGGGTGGGGTGATTTCAGAACAGGGCACTTTTCTCCACTAGAGAAGTCAACTCTATTCTTCTTATTAAAAAATAAAAATCCAGTATAGTGACCTCATTTGTTCATTCTTTTTTAAAATTTCACTTATTTATATTTTTGTGTCTGTGGAGGGGGGTAGATGCATATGTCATGACATGTGTAGAGGTCAAGAGCTTTTGGGAAATGGTTCTCCCCTTCTACCGTGTGGGTCCCGGGGATTGAACTCAGGTTGTCAGGCTTGGCAGCAAGTACTTTTACTCACTGAGCCATCTTGGCAGCCCTGTTCATTCTTTTCATGTGTAGCACTCCAGGTCTAGCAACTGCTAGTGCATGGCTGCAGAATGAAAGCTGTTTGCTGAATGCCTATTTTTAGGTTCATTCTTAAGTCAGAGAGAACCCTCACATCTCTCATGTTTAGGACCCATGACATGACAAAAGGCTCCTCAATCAGCTGGGCTCGGTGGTGCACTCCTTTAATCCCAGTACTTGGGAGGCACAAGCAGGTCTCTGCGAGTTCAATGCCAGCCTGGTCTACATAATGAGTGAGTCCCAGTAGCTGGGTAGCTAAGGCTACCCGGTCTCAAAAGGACCAAAAAAAACCCCCCAAAACGAAAGGCTCCTCAAGTGAAAGAGAGAGTAGACATAAATTTCTTCTCCAAAGTCCCAGAACCTCCCAGAATCTGTTTGTTCTGAGACAGACTTCAGGTGAAGGCCCAGTGAGGGTCCTCAGCATGGCTGGGAAGTCCATCTTCCCCAACTGCTGCTGGAGAGGAAACTCAAACACCATGCGGGGGCTAGTCTCACCGATCTCTTTGGGGAGGCTAGCCCCTCTGGGGGGCTAGAATTTCTCCACTCCTGAGTGTGGAGAAGCTAGTCCTGTCTGGTCTTCTCTTAATAAACTGGGTCCTGTTAGCTCTGGTCTCTTGTCTGCTGGTCTCTTGAACCCAGAACCTTACAAAGGGGACACAGCAAGGAACGGAAACATGAGCGCTGACAGGGAAAGCCCTCTGACACAGGAAATCCAGGGCTTGACTCCAACCCCAGGAAGTAACAGAACCCTGTAGGAAGAGGTCAGTCATAGGCACAGCCCTTTGAAAGCGAGGGAGGGGAAAGGGAGAGGGGAGCCTGAAACTTTCAGTGGCCTGAAACAAAATCTTGATGCCACCTGGTGGAGGAACAATCAACAAGGGAAGAGCTGGTAGGAAAGATGGCTCAGCAGTCAAAACGCTGCCCTCCGGCATGTGAAGACAGGAGTTCAGATCCCCCAGAAACCCACATAATTACCAGGTAAGCATGGGGGCCCATTGTAAGTCCAGCCTAGGAAGGCAACAGTCAGGGGATCTCCAGAGCAAGCCGGCTAGGGAGCCTGGCCATATCATATCGCTGAGCCTTGAGTTTGATTGAGAGACTGACCTTGCCTCAGTGAATAAGGTAGAAAGGCCATTGAGGATGATTCCTGACATCAACCTCAGTCCTCTACGTGCATGCATGCACAAGCGCGCGCGCGCACACACACGCACGAAAAATGGAAAAAGGAGGAAACACTGACAATTTAAATCCCTAAGCAGAACCTAGAAGATGCTAGCATAAGAGTCGCCACTCGACAGAGGAGACAGATGATGTGGGGGTTAGAGGATCCTTAATTTAGGATTTGGTTGGCTGCATCAATACCCAAAGTGACACATGTCCAACAGGCCTAGAGCACGACAGAAGTAGAGTCTTGCATCCTTCATGGACACCTGCCTGAAAGAGCTCCTAGGTCAGCACCTCTGGAGACTGTGATTCTAGGAGCCATGCTGCCCACTCGGGAAATGGACACTCGGGAAATATCCAGCCCCCAGTTCAGTCTTTTGCTTCCTCAAGAAGAGAGGACAGTTTTGCCTTTGGGAAATCTAGATTCATCTAATGCAAAAGGTTAAAAAAACAGCTCGGTGGTGGGGTTCTTGCCTAGTATGTGCAAAGCCTAGGATTCAACCCCCGGCAATGTGAAAAGCAAGAACGTTTACTGTAGAAAGATCAGTTCTCTAGAAACTGATGCTTTAATGGTTTAAGAATTTGGCCTCAGATAAGACAGAGGTTCAAATTCCTGCTGTTACTGGGCACGTGAATCTGAAGTGAGGACATAACCCTAACTCCTCTTGGGTGAAACAGAGCAGGAAACCAAGTTCATGGCCCATGCTGCCTGCCAGGGGCTTCATAGGATAGGGAGGGAGTTCATCACAGGCCTAGCCCAGGGGCTTCCTGGGGTTGGGAAGGGAAAAGTCTAGATGAACTTGTGAGTATGTCTAAGGCTCTGAGATGGTGAAGCCCCTTCCTCAGAGGTTGTAGTCACTCCAGGCATGTCTGTGCCCTTTTCAGGCTGTGTAACCACAGACTATCCAGTGTGGAGGTTCAGGCCTGTCATCCCAGCACCTAAAAAGATGGCTGAGAGTTTAGAGGTCAGCTTGGCCTACATAGTTAGTTCTAGGACAGCCTGGGTTACATAATGTGAGACCTTGTGTCAAAGACACAAAAAAAAATCAGGAAGGAAGAAGAGGCTCATGTAGATCAGAATCACTCCAGGTTCTTGGAGAGGGAGACAGGCGGGGAGCCAAGGGCAGGTGAGCAGAGGACAGAGGCAGACGGCAACAGATGCAAGAATCCAACAAGGCAGAAGCTGGGGTGGGGGGTGCACACCTCTAAACCAAGCATATAGGAGGTGGAGGCAGAAGACAAGGAGTCTAAAAGCTCAGACTAGTCTATGTCACAGGTTCAAGGCTTGCCTGGGTCACATGAGATCCTGTCTTAAAAACAAACAAACAAAAAAACAAAATAAAACGGAGAGAACGAATTTCCATGTTGAAGGATTCCTGCCAGTTTCAAACCAAGACAAAACCAGGACACAGTGATAGACTGCATTAACGGTCTTTGGTGGCTTCAGAATGGAAAGGATGGCCCTGTATCATGCAGTCCATAACAGTGGAGACAGGCCAGCCCTCAGAGGCTGCTCAGGACTCCTAAGGAATCAACCTCAGTACCAGCACTTGGAGGGTGGAAACAGGAAGAACAAGAATTCAAGGCTGTCCTCAGCTACATAGTGAGTTCAAGGTCAGCCTGGGCTACATGAGACCCTGTCTCAAAAAAACATAAAGTAACCCCAGGAAGATAGTGTGCCCATAGTCCACCCTGTCACAGTGGGCAACATCTCCTGGACTAGCTCTCACGTTTTCCATCCTGAACACCTGCGGCACCACGTGGGAGGAATCAGTCCACAGGACATACCAGAAATGCACAGTAAACATCCAAAACGTGTGCCTAAAACCCCAAAACCTGAGATGAGTGAGAGCCAGATTTCCACACCCCTTCTGATGTTCTCCCAGATGCATGGAGACAACCCCAAAATCCCTGTGTCTTGAGGCAGCCAGAGTTGTGGGCTTTGAGAGCGTTAGGGGACCACACCACGGTCCAATGATGTTAAAGGTGTTAAAGGGTGGAGTCCATCAGTGGGTGGCCATTCTCCGGAAGCATGATCTGGGTGCTGGTACCGGTCCGGGCAGAAGATGAGTAATGGGTAGGCTTGTGGGTGGACCAGCGGAGGCATGTGAAGCAGAGAAGGCGGCGGAAGGTTCGTCGCATCTCAGCATCTCGACAGGAGTATACCACGGCGTTGACCAGCGAATTGGCCTCGGCCAAGAGCAGGAAATACTTCTCCACAGCCAGGACATTGCAGGACTTACAGTCCAGACCATCCAGGAGCAGCACCACTTGGCCTGGTGTCCAGCACACCACGAATGCTCCTGCAGGATGGAGGCCAGGGGTGAGCATACCTCAGGCCATGACCAAATATATGGTATACACCACACAAGCTCCCTATGGGGCAGAATCGTTATGAGGGTACAGACATATTTCCTCAATTTGCCTGCCAGAGAGATACTTTTCCTAACTTCAGTAAAGTGACCTAGGGCCCTAGAAAATTCTATCTGAAGATCTGTTTACTGAGGGTCAGGATAGGAGGTTACCATGGGGCAGGCTGGTTAGGGAGGTGGAGAAAGGAATCACTAGGGAGAGTCTATCCTTGTGGGGCAGTGTTCTTTCTATACTCAAAAGCCAGAGTAAGCACACTACTCCCAACTAAAACCTCCTAAGAGGGACTGGCTAAATGGCTCAGCAGGTAAAAGTGCTTACTGCTATGTCTGGTGACCTGAGTTTGATCCCTAGGATCCATGAAGAATAAGGAAAAAACAGATTCCTGGAAGTTGTCTTCTGACTTCCACACATGTACCATGGTACGTGTATATACACACACATATACACTAAATAAATGTAAAAATAATAGTAGCTAGATATATTTTTATGTATGTGTGAGTGTATGCCATGTTACACGCAGTTGCCTGTGGAGACCAGCAGAGGGTATTGGATATCCTGGAACAGAAGTTACAGGTTGTTGTGAGCTGCCTAACATGGGTACTGGGAACCAAATGAACTTGGGGTCCTCTGGAAGAGCAGGAGGTACTTACTCTTTACCACTGAGCAATCTCTCCAAACCCCCAATCCCAAAGAATAAACCCCAAAGGACAGCCAGGTATGGTAATATACATGCCTTATCCCAGGGAAATGAGAAGCAACAAGATTAGGAGCTCAAGCCTGCCTTAGGCCTACATAGGGAACTTGAGGCCAGCCTGGGCTACACGAGACCCTGCCTCAAACAAACAAACAAGATGTCCAAATGGCTTCCTATGGAAAACAAATGAAAAATGGATGCTGCGTGTGACCTTCAAGACTTGCTGTCCTTTTCTCCTCCACATAGGCCTGCCGTGGGGCCTCTTTGGAGACTGCCTGGTCCTGCAATGTGGTTTCATTTTCTGTCTTCTTTTCCTCTCCCCTGCACTGAGATCTCTACTCTGATCTCGTGCCCCTAGAGAACACCCTTTCTGCCTTTCTCCAGTCACTGACTCAGTTTCTTAGGGTCCTATAGACCCAGGCAGGCAGAGCATCCTACTTACCCAGGATGATGACGACAGTCTTGACCAGGCTGAGGGTGGTCTCTCTGTAGCGGGGGTGGGAGCTGACATGCTCTGCCATGCGCTGTACCCGTCGACGCACATAGAAGAAAATGCGAGTATAGACAGCTACCATGAGCAGGAAGACAAGCAGGCTGGACAGGGCCCACACCGCCAGGTAGGAGCGGCTGAACAGGGGCACCATGCGAGAGCAGTGGTCCAAGTCGCAGAGACAGTGCCAGAAGTGTGCGGGCAGCAGCCCCAGGCCCAGTGCGGCTGCCCACACGCCCACAATGAGCATGACTACCCTGTTCCGAGGTAGGCGGCTGTGCAACTGCACAGCCATGACACTTCGGTGCCTCTCTACAGCAATGGCCAGGAGTGTGGCCACTGATGCTGTCAGACTGGTGTCCAACAGGCCCTGCCGCAGAAACCAACCCTTGATGGAGAGCCTGGCAGTGCCAGGGCCTGTGTGGAACATGAGGAACAGGTAGGCCACACCGGCAAAGAGGTCGGCCGCCGCCAGGTTGCCGAGTAGGTAGTAGATGGGCTGGTGGAAACGGCGGTTGGAGGCGATGGCTGCAATAACCAGCAGGTTAGTTAGCAACACCAGCACGCTGACTGTCAGCCCCAGCGCGACCACCACCACATCTTTGGGGCGCCAGTGAGGGCTGAGCTCCTTGCCACTGTTATTGTAGAAAAAGCCAATAGTCTCATTGTAGAAGCACTGGCCCATGGTGACCACCTGGGGACAGAGAGAGAAAACAGAGCTGGTGGCCCTTGCTGGAAGGTCACAGGACCCACAGGCAGCAGTCAAAGATGACTGGAAGTCGAGGACAGGCTCAGGGGGCCTCTTAGCAAGACATCTGTGGTGAGGTCCAGGGTGACCTAAAAAAAGCAAGCTCTACAGTGCAGAGAGAGCAACGATTTTTTATCTAGTCATAGAACCTTAGGTGCTGAGGACTGAACCTGGGGCCTCGTGCTTGCTAGGCAAGCACTCTATTACTGAGCTAAATCCCCAACCACAACAAAAGTTTTTTTGAGGCCCTGACTCACTATGTAGACCAAACTGGTCTCAAACTCACAGACATCTGCCAGCCTCTGTTTCCTGTATGCTGTCACAAAACTTTTTAAAATATCTCAGATCAATGGTTTCTTTTCCATTTTTTTTTTTAAACCTGAAGAACCCAAAACAAACGCATCTACATTGCAAACTTCAGCCCACGTGCCCAAAATCTGTGGCCGGGTTGGACACCTATGGTTGGCGAGGATGTGGGGGGTAGTTGGGGCAGGACAAAAGAGCATGAGCTGCGAGAGAGCCAGAAAGAGAGTCACTCTGGTGTCGGGGTTCATGCACGGAAGACAATACTTGCGCGCACAAGGGTGAGGTCCCCTGCTGGCACCTGAAAGGCAGCTGCGTGGCGTGGAGGTGACTTGGGGCAAGCAGAGTAGGCAGAGATGCCACCCGAGATGTTGAGCTACAAGGCAGAATTTGCACGCGAGAGCTTCAGAAGCGAGCGGGGCATCGGCCGTTCCAGGGTGGGAACCAGGACTAAGGAGGCCTCCGGACAAAAGAGGATGTAGAAAAGTTGAGATCCGCACCTAAGCCTGAGACCCCGGGCTGGGGGAAGGGTTGAAAGGGAGGAAGGGGCGTGCCTGCACCCACCCTAGCCCACCTTACCTGGGCCCACCGTCAAGCCCTAGACCCGGATGGCTCGCGGGGGGTCGAGACAGAGCCCAGACCCATGGCCCAGTGCCGGGGCGGGAGCAAAGCGGCGTCCGGGTGTGCGGAGAGCCCCAAGCAGAGAAGGAGCGAGAGGCGGGACCCTGAAGCCACGCCTCCACCTGCCCCAGAGCCCGCCCCCGGGTAGCCCCGCCCCCACCTCCTCCCTGGCCCGGTCCCCTCTTACCCCCACCTCCTCTCCACCCCGACCCCGCGGGGGTCCTTAAGTTGAACACGCCCTCCACCCTGGATCCCGCGTGACCTCATGTGCTTGCCCTTTCGCGCCCTTTGGGGTTGAGTCACACCGGTGCTAGAGTGCTCCGCTGCAGGTGGCAGAGCTGCAGACCTCGCCCTGATCGCGCTCTGAGCTGGACCCCGGGCTCTGCAATGGCTGCTGCAATGCCACCTTCCCATGGGCCTGGGCCGCAGACCCGGCGAGCCACCCGGGCTTCCTTCGGTTTAGTCCCCGCTGGGTGCTGGCGCTGGCCTGCAGCCTTCTCCTCTGGCCTCCCACGGTCCGCAGCACACAGCCTCATTGTCCCGGTTATCTGCGCCAGGTTATATTTGATTATGTAGAACCAGATCAGGGACACAGAGCTCTGGCAGAGCCAGAGTGACTCATCTGGGGATCCAGGCCCAATGCGAATAGCCTGTAGGTTCTGCAGGGTGTTTTATAGAAACTGTGGCTTATCTGGTTGGTAATAATGAGGTAAGAGGTACTGCTCCTGTCAGCCTTCCTTGGTGAAGACATGCATAAGGATAAAATTACTCATCTAGCTGGGTGTGGTGGCATAGGCCTTTAATCCCAGCTCTAAGGAGGTAGGGGCAGGTGGATCTCTGTGAGAAACAGGCAAGCATGGTCTATATAGGGAGTTCCAGGCCAGGTGAAGCTATAGGGAGACTCTGCCTTAACAAAACAAAACAAAACAAACTACTCCATTAAATTTTTTAAAAATTATGACATTTTTATTTGTGTAGATGTGCACAGAGATCAAAAGACAGACAAGTTGCTGGAATCAGTTCTCTCCTTCCACCATCTGGGTCCAGGGCATTCAACTCAGATCCTCAGGCTTAGCAGCAAGTACCTAAACTATCTATCTCACTAGCCCCAGGATAGTGAGGCAGAGGCAATCAGAACCCAGACCCTGCCAGCACCTGGGAGGCAGAGGCCAGCAGATCAAAGACGGCAAGTTCCAGGTCAGCCAGAGCTACGCAGTGAGACCGTCTCAAAATAAAAAAAGGAACTCAGAATCGAGGTATCACCAGGCTGAGGGCTACTCCAAAAACTGGCCACTTAGAATCAGCCAAGAAGGTAGGTAGGTCAAGTTAGGCTTGGAAACTATCAAAGCAGTCGGACACCTCTGGTCTCAGAGGTCAGATACTAAGGTGGACTCCAAGTATCTCAGGACCTGTACTGACCATTGAGTACTGACCCTGAATCACCTGTCTGCACCTGTGTAGCCCTGAGGTTTGAAACCTCTTGTCTGATGAGGAGATGCTAAGACACTGAGACCAAGTGTTTTAGGTCTTCCACAGGGTAACCTTTCCCTACCAGAACTTTCTGAAAACTCTACCCTTTCCCTCCGCCCCACTGAATTAGTTTGTTCTCAAAGTAGGGGCGGGGGGGGGGGGGGGGAGACAGGCAGAGCCATCTGCTCAGTCTTGTGTCTCTCAGGATGGTTGGTAGTCAGAGATGCTCCTCAGTTTCCTTGGGCTGAGGGTCAGCACAGCAGGTGGTCCTAGGCACAGACTCACTGTCCAGCTTGGAGAGTAGCCGGGCTGTCTCCTGGGTGATTTCAAAGTGCTTGGGCAGGGGGGTGCGGCGCAGTGGGCTTCCATCAGGGGAGGCAGCAGCAGGACCTCGTCCCCTTAAACTATCTCGGTGCACTGTTGAGACAGTGACAGGAGTCTCTTCATACAGCTTGGAAGCCACCAAGGCCAAGCCGGACAGCTGGTGAGTGACAGGCCGTACACCTCCCCTGGGATACTTCACTGGCTGGCGGCTGAAGTGGCCCCGGGACTGTGTTCCCAAGAGCAAGTCCTCAGGGCTGTGGCTAGACGCTGGGAGGTGATGAGTTCTGAGCATTCTCAAGTCCTCTGGATGTCCCCCCAAAGTCACCTGTCAGCCAAACAACCCCAGGGCAGGGGCTCCCCCAGCACACTCACCTTCCCTTGCTCCGTCTCTGCCGTCTTCCATCACTTCCTTCCTTTGTTCACTTTGGAGAGTTGCAACCTTCAGGAAGAAACCCAAAAACGTGACTCTGAACAATAAAGTGCTAAGTTTGGGGAGCTGCGGGGACAGATCGGGGGTAAAAGTACTTGCGCAGGCCCAAGGACCCGAGCGTGAATCCCTGGCACCCATGTAAAAGCCAGGCTGGCGGTGAATGCTGTAACTCCTGCACTGGGGCAGTGGAGCCAGGAGTCCTAGGAGTGCTGATAGAGCAGCCTGGCTCTAACAGCTAGTTTCTGGTTCAGTGAGAGACCCTGGCTCAAGACAGTAAAAGCCAAGTGACAGAGGAAAACACCCACCATTCTACTCTGGCCTCTGCATGGGCTCATGTACCCACACACTCATGTGCATATGTCACACACATGTTCCTACCCCCGTCGCCCCCTGGCCCCGCCATGAGAAGAAAAAAAAAAAAAAGGATCCCAGGGTTTTGAGACTTGGAGAGCCGGTGGTTTGCTCCTGGGTATGGAAAAGTTTTTTGTAGTTTGTTATTTGGAGACAGATGGAGGCAGATGGTCCAATGCGCATCCCAGGCTGGCCTGGAACTCACTTGGATCCACCTGCCTCTCCCTCTGCAGTGCTAGGGTTAAAAGCATGCACCACCACGCCCAGCCTGAAAGCTCTTTTCCCGCAGAGCAGCTAGTTAACTCTGGGTTTCCGGAGGGGAGTCCAGTCAGCAGAGGGGGTGGAGGTGGGGGGCAAAGGGAGGTTTAGCTGGCTCTGTCTCAGGACTAGGTAATAACTCCACAGCTCAGTGTTTTCTGTACCCTCACCTTCTCTCTGCTTTCTAGTGTTAGTCTTATTTTGTATTAACTAGACAGCAGCTGGACCTCGTTCTGCACAGCACTGTCCTGTGGCCACACGGAGCCACTGGAGTTCTGAGGCAAAGTTCAAGGGTAGTCCTTTCCGAGCTCCGGTTGCTGTGTATGTTCAGGAATGGTGAGGTAGCCTGTGGTTCCAGCCACTCAGGAGGATGAAGCAGGAGGATCCCCAGGGAGAAGGGAGTTCACGGTGTCCTGTTTACAGGCCTTGGGCATGGACTGATCTGGCTGCCCAGAGTGGCCACGGTGGCTGTCCTCCCATTTCAGGGATAAGCTCTGGGTCCTGTGTGGTCGGCACTGTTAGAATCTGACGGCCACTTTCCAGTCAGGGTTACTTAGCTATTCAAAGCCTTAATCACCTGCAAATGGTTTTCAGAACAGTATTCTTCCTCTCACACAGGAGTATTCCTTCAACCCCATTCCCTGCACAGCCCAGGCACAGTGTGCACGGCTGGTGCTCAGCTGTACCTCACACCCTGTGCTGAACCGAACAGAAGCTGGCAGGGCCTCATTCTAGGGTGCTGGGAATCAGACCCAGTACTGGGCATGTGCTAGGCAAGTGCTCTACCACTGAGTACACTTGCAGCCAGGCCTTCCTTCCTGTTTCCCCTCACTCACTCATTACAGCAGGCATGTTCCCGACTCAGGGCCTTTGCACTGGCTGTTCCCTGTGCCTGGCACACTCTTCCTCAGATTTGCCCATGCCTTTTCTCACCCTCACATCTTGCCAGTCTTAGCTCAAATCCAACTGTTACACTGGGTTGCTGTGAGTTTAAGGCCAGCCTGGTCTATATAGGGAGTTCCAGGCCAGTGGGGCTACAGGGAGACCCTGTCTCAAAGAAACACACAAAAAAACAAAAACCAACAAAAACCCACCAGTTCTCTGAGACCTATGTTATCTCAACTGCTGCGCAAACCCCTCCACGGAGTCTCACCCCTCCACGGAGTCTCACCCTCCACGGAGTCTCACCCCTCCACGGAGTCTCACCCTCCACGGAGTCTCACCCCTCCACGGAGTCTCACCCCTCCACGGAGTCTCACCCCTCCACGGAGTCTCACCCCTCCACGGAGACACACCCCTCCACGGAGTCAAACCCCTCCACGGAGTCTCACCCCTCCACGGAGTCAAACCCCTCCACGGAGTCAAACCCCTCCACGGAGTCTCACCCTCCACGGAGTCTCACCCCTCCACGGAGTCTCACCCTCCACGGAGTCTCACCCCTCCACGGAGTCTCACCCCTCCACGGAGTCTCACCCCTCCACGGAGTCAAACCCCTCCACGGAGTCTCACCCTCCACGGAGTCTCACCCTCCACGGAGTCTCACCCCTCCACGGAGTCTCACCCCTCCACGGAGACACACCCCTCCACGGAGTCAAACCCCTCCACGGAGTCTCACCCCTCCACGGAGTCAAACCCCTCCACGGAGTCAAACCCCTCCACGGAGTCTCACCCTCCACGGAGTCTCACCCCTCCACGGAGTCTCACCCCTCCACTGAGTCACACCCCTCCACGGAGTCAAACCCCTCCACGGAATCTCACCCCTCCACGGAGTCTCACCCCTCCACGGAGTCTCACCCCTCCACGGAGTCTCACCCCTCCACTGAGTCACACCCCTCCACGGAGTCAAACCCCTCCACGGAGTCAAACCCCTCCACGTTAATCGTTCTCTTTTCTACAATCCTTGCAATGCTGCCTGTGACTGATGTCATGCTTACTTTTAGGTTTTTTTCCTCTAGGACTCAGACACCAGGAGGAGGAGGTCTTTGAATATCTACCTCACGGGTGTATCTGAAAGGTCTACAGCAAAGCTTGGTCCACGATATTTTCAGAAATGGGTGATGACCACACTGCACGCGGCAGCGCCGGCCTAGCTGTTACTCCACTACAAACCTTCACCTCCCAGAGCCAGCACAGGTCAAACCAGGACTGAGAAGAAAGCAGAAGAAATCTGAAAGGAATGGGGGCAGGTGAGAAGAGATGGCTCTGTGGGTAAAAAGCACTTGTTGTGCAAGTCTGGTGACCAAGTTCAATCCATCAGTCAAAAAGCTGGATGTGGGGCCAGGGAGATGACTCAGTGGGTAAAGGCACTTGCCGCCAAGGTTGATCCCCAGACTCTCTATGACGGAAGGAGAGAGCTGATTCCTACAAGTTGTCCTCTGACCTCCATACACATACAGTGGCATGTGTGCACAGCCCCCCCCACTAAATAAATACACAAATATGTCAATTTTAAAAAGAGAATGCCTATCATGGTGGCGCCCACCCCAACTGTAATTCTAGCATTCAGAACAGAGGCAGCAAGACCACAGAAAAAGATCCTGCCTCAAAACAACGGGACCAAAAGGCAGCCTGTCATCCCAGACACTCAAGAGACTGAAGCCAGAGGATCCTTAAATTCAAAGTCACTCTGGCCTACAGAGTGAGTTCAAGGACAGCCTGGCAACTTAGTGAGACTCTGCCATAAAATAAAAAGTAGAATGCTGGGGGTCTGATTCAATGGAAAGCACATGCCTGGTATATACCAGGTTCATATCCATATCCAGTTGTGGAAAAAGAAAGAAAAGGAAAAGGAGAATTAAACACAGACAAGGCCCTCCCTACCTCCGAGGACCCAGCAGACTCCTACCTCAGGGGGTGTGGCCATAGGCTGCTTCTCCAGGGCACTGTGAGGCTTGGGGTCTGGGCTGCAGTCTGAGGCTATGGCTGGGGGCTGTGTTTCTAGGGCAACAAATGCGGCTGGGAGCTGGAGGCTGGATGTTAGGATTACAGGAGCCAGGCAGGGGTCTTGGGGCAGAGGCTCAGGGGCCAGAGGAAGCTCGTCCATCCCAAAGATCTGCTCGTAGTAGACGATGAGGAACTCAACAAGTTGAGCCTGGTGCCCAGAGTCCAGCAGGCAGGCCACAGGACTTGCACCTGCGGCCCTGGGACCATCTGGTGGCCGCAGCAGTGTAGGGCCAAATACAATTCCCAAGTTGTTGGCAGACATCTTGTTTTCCTCAAACCGTGCGGCCACCCTGAGGACAGTGTGGAAAAAATGGTCAAGCATGGAGGACAGGGACACTGGTGAAGAAGAGGACCTACAGGCCAATGAGATGGGGGCTAGGCCATGTCACAGATAAATAGTGCCCAGTCACTGTTTGAGACCAGTTAGTCGCATGTCCAGTGTTGGGAGTCAGGTGTCAGTAACCAAAGAGCTCAGAAGACAGGTGAAAAGTCAGAGGTTAGCATCAGCCACAAAGGTCATCAGTCACATGTCCAGGAAAACGAGGCCATGATTTGAAGCTTGGGGACCCATGCATACCTGAACAGATGGGCCACCAGGTGCCGCAGGGTGCTGTAGTTAGAGTCGGGCAGCTGCACCAAGAGGGTCTTCAGCGAGTGGATAACCTCAGGGCTGGGGCTGGGGGTCCCAGGGTCGTCCCCAAGGTCTGCATGCAGGGTCTTTGCCAGAGAGATGAAGGTGTTGTACAAGTGGAAGGGAACCACAGGGTCGGTGAGCTGGCGGGGGACAGGAGTGTGGGTGTGCGGCTGAGAGTCCCCAACCAGAGGCTGCCTGGTTCCCGCCCACCACCTCCAGGCAGACCACCCACCTCCTGGAGAAACCGCTTGAGGACACTTGTGACGTCATGAGGGGAGTTTCCGGACAGCTCTACCAGCCCACGACCATTCTCAAAGGCCTGGCACAGCCGTTCTACACGCACCCGGGAACCACTCACCCGGTAGATACCCTAGAGAGTGAGAGACACCTGGCTTGTGATCTGGCCATCAATAGGGACAAGTCATTCTTAGGAACAGTCAACAGTGAAGATAGTACCTACCTGCACGCCCAGGGCACGGTGCTCTATCTCCGCTGTGCACTTGGTCACCACAAAGGGAACCTCCTCGGGGAAGTCCCTGGGAAGCTGGAGGAAGTCAACCCCGAAGAGAGGCGTCCGGGCCGGGAGCCTCTGGTGTCCGCAGAGGATGAGCAGGGTTTCCAGGCAGCGCTTATGACAGGTCAGATAACACTGATGGGGGGGTCACAAGAAGTTCAGCAGGAGGTTAGTAGTTATCGGGATGCTTAGGAGCAGAGGGCACCTTAAGAGATCGTTAAAAGGGGCTGGAGAGATGGCTCAGTGGTTAAGAGCACTGGCTGTGCTTGTAGAGGACCTGGATTTGATCCCCAGCACCCACATGGTCACATGGCTAACAACTGTCCACAGCTCCAGTTCCATGTGATTCGACACCATCTTTACCCCTAAGGGCACTGCATGATACGTGTGCACTTACACACATGCAGACAATACACTCATACACATAAAATAAAAATAATAAATTGTTTTTAAAAGGTGCTTATGACCAAGACTGAAGACCCAACTTTGATCCCCAGGATTCACATGGTAGAAGGTCCTCTGACCTTCATACCCACACCATGACGCGGGCACACACACACACACACACACACACACACACACTCCCCTGACCCACATACACAATAAATAAATGTTTAAAAAAAAAACAGATACAGAGGTCATTAGCTCAAGGTAGGTCCTAGAGGAAAAAAGGCTGTTAGGGGTCACAGGTCAGTACAAGTGAGTGGAAGTCAAAAGAAATCATTAGGTTGCTACCACAGGCCTTACCTCCTCACACTCTGTCCCGCTGACCATAAAGGCTTCACACTCTCTGCACTTGGCTGGACCCCGCAGCCGTCGAAGACGGTGGGTCTGAGCTGCCGTGGACAGCGTCCATTTCCTGAAGGGACTGCCCAGCCCATTCTCTGTCCCATCCCCCAGGTCTGCAGAGAAGGCAGGGTCAGAGTTGTCGGTACCACCTCCTCTGGAAAACCCACCTGCCCACCTACATCTGATCTTACCAGGGTCTCGCTCCTCAAAGTCATCAGAGGACTCAGTGCCTGTGGATGAGGCCTTTACCAGTCGCCGAGTGCCAGCACCTAGCGTCAGAGGGTCATAGAGAGGGAATGTCACAGGGATCATGTGGACAGGCTAGGTCTATACAGACAACTTGTTCCGGGCTTCCAAGAGCACCCACAGATACCCATGGGTAAAAGGGTAAGAGGTTAGAGGTTAAGAGTTGTAGGACAGGCTAGGCCCTTTTGGCGTGCTCAGAGGAAACGTCTATTGAGAGTCAGGAGACAGAGAGATGGCTCACTAGCTGCTCTTGCAGAAGACCTGGGTTCTGTTCCTAGCATCCACATGATGGCTAACAACAGTCCATTAACTCCAGTTCTAACGGTTCTAACACCCTCTTTTGACCTCTGCAGGCACTGCAGAATACAGGTACACTTACTTAAATGCAGGCAATACATTCATACACATAAAATAAATATGATAAATAAAACATAATAAAAGAGAGAGAACAGGTCAGGGGCCAGATAGATTGCTCAGCAGTTAAGACCCAGGTTCAGTTCCCAGCACTAGGCTAACAACTATTCATAACTCCAGTTCCAAAGGATCCATGCCTCTGAAGGCATTGCATATTACATGCACATTGTGCACTCTCATACACGTAGGCAAAACACTCATACATATTAAATAAAAATAAATAAAAACTTGAAGAACTAGGTCAAGGGTGTGGGGTGGGTCAGGAGCCTGGGGGTGCCTAGCAGCTGGAGGAGAGATGGCGGGAAACAGAGCTGGGAATGGGTGGAGAGGAAGGGTGAAGAATAAGGGAGGATGGGAGCCTGTTCTCACCTGGGCTGGAGGTGGGAGAGTCCAAGGACCGAGACTCACTGCCGCCCCCGACGCTGTCCACGTCACTGCCTGGAGTGGGGCCTAGAATCCACAGGTGGGGTCAGAGGCAATCAGGTTGGTCCAAGTCCAGGCCCCATACCCACCAGGCCACACTGTACTTACCATGGCTGCCTACGTTGGCATCCTCCCAAGGACAGGGCTCAGAGAAACCCTCCTCCAGCCTTGGAGCTAGGGATCCAGAGAGCTTCTTTTTGGTGTCCAAAGAGTAACTGAGAGGAATGGGAGTTGAGGGGCTTGATCCCCAGGAAATTGGCCTAGGGGACAGCAGGCAGGCATAACATCTGGGTACTAACCCCAAGAATATGAGCCTACAAGCTATGGTGGCCAGGGCCATCTTGGCCCACTGAGTATCCTAGCCTCAATGTCCCCACAGACTGGGACAATTCCTCATCAGAAGCGCCCCAAGATCCTGTAAGGACCCCTAATGACACCCACTGGGTCACTAAAGACATGAGGAGATGAGAGATGTTCTGTGGGTAAGAGCACTTGCTGCTCTTCCAGAGGACCCAATTTCGGTTCCCAACATCCACGTAGTAAAACCCTGGTGCAGAATTTCTGAGATTATGCAAAGCCCAGCGCTAGGGCCCACCTGTGTCCAGCAGGCGTGAACTCCTGGAAGCAGAAGGCAGGAGGTGGTGGTGGAGGGGCCTCGGGTCGCAGCCCCCTCACGAACTCCTGGTAGCGCTGGCCCGGCTCAAAGGGCTCACAGCACTCCGCCAGGGCGGAAAAGGCACGGGGTCCATGCTCTGCCTGCGTTCTTCGCAGCCCAAACAGACCCAGCGTCACCTGCAAGGATGGAGATGGTCTAAAAGCGTCAGGGCTTGGGTTTATAGGGGAGGAGCAAGAGCAGGTGGAATCTGTCATTTACCTATCATCAGGTTCAGGGGTGGAGCTGTCAGCTGCGGATGGGAACAAGGTCCGGGAATGGGACCTGAACCGCCCCCCAATGGAAATGGTAAGCCCTGGGGTCTCAAGGATGGCTTACAGGTGCCCAAATGCAATGAAGCGAGGTCACCCTTAAGGGCCTTACCCGCCTAAGCACTTCATCTCCCTGCAACACGAGCTTGCGCACATGCGACACTATCCGCCACTTGGTGGTCTCCAGGCCCTGCTGCCGAGCGTTAGCCTCCCGAACGCAGGCCTGGTACAGAACTTCGGCCTCCAGTGCCTGGGGGAAAAGCAGCAGAGAGAGCTTGAGTTGGGGGAGAGTAGGTAAATGCTAGAGGGTCTTGGTGCCGGGTCCCCACCTTGGCTTGCGCCTCCTCTCTGGAGCGCCTTCTTCGCTCCTGCTGCTTGCTAGGTCCGGGAGATGCCTGGGGAGGAGGGTCCTCAGGGGACCCCTGTGAACGTGCCCACAGGTCCTCGCTGCGTTGAAGGTACTGAAGCTGGGCCCTCCGCAGTGCCTGCACCGCCTCGTTCTGGGGGGCAAGAAGAGGGCGAGTTCTCTCAGCCCGCAGAGGCCTAGCATTCCTTGGCTTTCCTCTCCACCCACCTGAGTCCTCACCATGCGCTTCTGCTCTTTCAGCCACTGCTCCTTGAATTCCTTTCTCCACTTCTCAATCTCCATTCGCTTCGCAGCCAGGGGCTGGGGAATAGAGGGCCGCGATGGAGCGATGGAGGACCAGAATGCAGCCTCACCACCAGCCAGGAGGCACATCCACCTGTGGCTTTCTGCTCTGTCCCTGGACTCCATTTCCCATTCTCCCAGGCCTAAACTTCTTAATCTGTCTTTTCAACCAGGCCTGCTTTATCCTAGGCCGTACATGAGCAGAACCTAGTGACCTAGACACCCTGAGGTTTTATTTCTTGGGATCACAGCTCTTAAGCATAGCCCTACTGGAATTTCTTTTTAATTGAAGGATTTAAAATAAGATTTTATTTTATTTATGTATGTATTTATTTATTGTTTTGTCTTTTTGAGGCAGGGTCTCCCTGTAGTCCCAGCTGGCCTGGAACTCACTATGTAGTCCAAGCTGGCCCTGAACTCACAGAAATCCACCTGCCTCTGCCTCCCAAGTGCTGGGATTAAAGGTGTGCATCACCATGCCTGACAAGTTTTTACTATTTTTAATTATGTGTGTATGTGTCTGTGCTTCTGTGTGCAGTGTCCAACAGACAGGAGCATCAGATTCCCTGGGGTTACAGAAGGTTGTGGGATACCCATTGTGGATGCTGGGTAAAGGAAGGACATCCCCCTGACCCCTGCATAAACTTCAAAACATGAAGCAGTTCTTGCTTTGCAAACAAGTTCATCCAGGACCTCTATAAACCCCAACTATCAAGCAGTTTCTAATCTGAAAACAGGTTCTGCTCTGCAAACTAGTCCTGCGACCCTTATAGGAAAAATGCTTGTCTTAAAGTACTTTACCCGACTCCTATTATTATTTGACTCCTATTATTATTTACATACCAAACAATTTAAGCTCCCCTGCGGCTTGTCCAGTGTTGTGGGATGCCTACTGCAGACTCCTGCTCCAGTAGTCACCCCTCCTAGACTCATAAAGGTCAATTTGTGTTGGGCACAATGCAAAGTGGGCCTAGTCAGGCCACCTGCTAGGAGGAATAGAGGAATGGCTCCTGTGGGTGTGGCATTCTGCTCTGGCTAGTTGTGAGACCAGCATCTGGAAAGTACCTGCCTACCTGGGGACAAACTTGCTATAGGCTGTATTTGGGACCCCACCCCATAAGGTCATTGGCTATCCAGGCCTGTAAGAGCTTGTGCACCTGTTCAATAAAGGAGTTTGCAGTGCCCACGAGCTTGGCCTGCTTCCCGTCCAACTCCCAGAGTCTGTGGCTTGACTGCGTCTACTCATCCTCAACCCCTCGGGCTGGCCCTGAGTGGTGAGACCCGATGGTAATGGACACAATGATAACTGGCTCCCTGGAACAGGGACCCTAACCCCCTCAGTGAGTAGACCCCGGTTCGGTTCGGTTTTATGTGCGATTCAATCCTTGTACATGGACAAGGATCCCCTCCTTTTTGTTCTCCTTCCTGTGGAAGCACACACCACACCACATCACAGGAGGACTTAAACCTCCTGATTTCAGAACCTAGGCAAGCTATCCAGCTAAGCCTTTCTGGAAGAGACACGGTGTAGGGTGTGTCTTAACTCTCCTGACTCTGATTTAAAACTGCCCCAACTCACTCCTGTGGACGGGGCTACCACGAAACGCAAGTGACAACGCAAGTGGCGCCAGAGCTGTTTTCCCTCAAGGCTCAGCTGGTTTAAAAACCCCGCAGAGAGGCAGCTCTCTCTGCTTGAGCAAGGACCTTTTAAAAGTTAATTGACTCTGCCTGGCTGTACCTGCAGTGCCTTTACAAACTGGCATAAAACTTCTGGGGAAGTATTCTGCTCAGGGAACTCCAGAGGCTGGAGTGGAAACCCACAGAATGTCTCTGTGTTTTCTAATGGTGGCCATTTTGGCCTGTATGGTAATAAAGGATCTCCCCTCCCATCAGATAGCTCCACAGCTGCAAGCGGTTTCCCTGCAGCTCGTCTTTAAGGATAAAAGGACACCAGCCCCTCCCTCAATGTGCGCTGAGAAACCAGCAGTGACTTTGCATGCTTGGGCTTCTCTTAGCCCTTGGGCAGAGTTTCATCCAACCCGCCTTCATACCTTTGCTTAAGATTTGACTTTATTTTGGACTTTGACTTTTGTATTCTAGGACCTTTGGTATTTCCCCTTTTGTCTGATCCCCTCTAAAGTGCATGCCACTCCTGGCTGCACCCCTGAGCTTCCTCCAACAGCTGCTCAAGATTGCTTGGGCCTCATCATCTCCACAGGCTAGAGGCTCCAACATCAAAGGCCAGCAGTCACAGGCTTTTGTTACCTGTCTTGCCCTGGGGCAAAAGCACAACAACTACTTACCATTTTTGTTTTCAGTTTGCTGGGCTAAGGATGTAGCTCACTGTGTACAGTCCTTCCTGCCATACCTAAGACTGTGAGTTCAATTCCCACTTACATGTCTCATGCATAGCTTTATTAAACAATGCAGACAGCTGTGTGCTGTTAAGAATGACTAAGGGATAAACTAATTTCAACAGAGGTTATTATTATTCATCTTATGGTATAAAATGTCTATTACAAAGTAACTCATGGAATTCTCAATTTTTTCACACCAATAAAAAAGTCACTAAGACAATTCACAGTTCTTAGAGAAAATAACAATCTCTGCCAGTTAGTAATTATGCTAAAGATTGCAAACTTCAATTTGATAATGTGTTACCTAAAGCAAGGTTTATGGTTTTTGTGTTTTCCATAAGCTTTAACTACAAACTTATAAAGTACAATATACACAGGGGTAACATTAACCCATTACTTTATCTTATGTTTGTAATTTGCATCCCATGTTCTTTTAGTACTTGTCTGAGCCATAAATAACTGCCATCTTCATGTGTTAGCAGTGCCTACCTCACCTGAGTATCCAACCCATCCTTCCAGTCAGCTGTATGTAATTTTTTAATGTTATTACATCTCATAGTAAATGGAGATAATTTAAAAATGAAAAAGTCTGTAAGGTTCGGGTATATATGCCTAGTCAAGGTTTATTCAAAAATGTTTGGTTTTTGCCCAAGCTTTAACTGCATAGCATATAGTAATTAAAAATGCCAGACTGGTGGAACTAACCTTTTTGGGTGTTCAACAATCATATTTAGAGGCCTAAAGTAATCTGGTCGGAGGGACTTAAAGGGACACTTTTTTGTCTCTTGCCCTCCAAGGTCAACTAAATTCCAGGGGACTATGGGAAATCTCTCAAAATGTCCTGTAACTGTGTTGAGTCACCTGTCTTCCTCTTCAAGGAGGTTGTGGAGACCCCACTAAAAGGACTTGAACCAGTGTCCAGTCTGCAAAGAGGAGAGTCAGCACAGGAAAACGTTTCCTTAAATGCTTCCAAGAGTGAAGCTATGGTCCAGCAAGACCTTCTGACTTATCTTCACATAGATGGAACTGGTAAAACAAAGTCCTAGGGAGCCAAGGGCTCCTTCACATCCCATGTGACACCCTAGAGGAACAGATGCACAACTGACCTTAAAAATAAAAATAAGTTGGTTTATTTGGGCCGATTGTATGATCTTAAACACCCAACAGGAAAGTATAACCAAGGAGTCCTACTTCAACTCTGCAGTGCATATCTACAGTCAAGAAAGTCAAGCCCACTATTGTTCTAACCTAACCATTAAATGTTGGCTAATTTCTTTTCTTTCCCTGTCTAAAAGCCATTTAGGAGGGAACTTACATTGGTTCTAGATCAAAGTGCCTGAAAGCAAATCCTGACTTCAAGACTCTCAAGTCCAGCCTTTGGCAACCAAAAGAAAAACAAGGAGGAACCCAACTTATGGATGTTCTTGGAAGTCCTAAGCAAGGAATTCTAATGGACTTTAACATGGACAGTTAAATTTTCCTTGTTCTGACTTTTCTGGTTTCCTCTCTAGAATGTATAATGCTAACTAATCTTGCCTTTCACAGTTGTGCAATTCAGAGGTCTTTTAGATAGACTCACTGACGGCAATTTACGTCCATTTTTCACCTTTCGAAGAAGTCAGTCAGAGTGGTCATCGCCCCAATTCTCTATCAGCAATTGTGATGCCTCGTTAGAGGGTGATATGATAAGAATAGGAGATAGAATTTGACTAGGCAGTTAAGGGTAAAAAGACCCCAAGAAAAAGTGACCAGTTTCTTTTCTGGCTAAAAAACAAAACAAAACAGAAAAATTTAAAACAAAAAGGAGGACATGTTGGGCATAATGCAAGGTGGGCCACCTGCCAGGAGGAATAGTGGAATGGCTTCCTGTGGGTGTGGTGTTCTGCTCTGGTGGTGAGACCAGCACCTGGAAAGAACATGCCTACCTGGGGACAAACTTACTATTGGCTGTATTTGGGACCCCACCCTGTAAGGTCATTGGCTATCCAGACCTATAAGCTTGTGCACCTATTCAATAAACGAGTTTGCAATGCCATGGGCTTGGCCTGTTTTCCGCGCTTGGCTGTTTTCCGTCCAACTCCTGGAGTCTGTGGCTTGACTCTGCGTCTACTCACCCCCAATCCCTCGGGCTGTCCCCGAGTGGTGAGACACAACGGTAATGGACATGACGATAAATTTGGATTGCTGAGGTTGGTTGCTTCCTTTTCCTACCTGTGCATCTTTCCAACTCTCATTCCTAATGTTTCTGTTAGCAAAACCCAGAAGAGAGTTCTCAGCTTAAAACTCCTATACCTGTGGCTGGAGAGAAGGCTCAGCTGTTAATATCTGCTGTACCTGGTGTGGTGACACACAGGCCTTTAATAGGTAGGCCCGTCCCTGTGAGATTGAGGTCAGCCTCGTCTGGGTAGCTAGTTCCGGGCCAGCTGAGATGACAGGGAGATCTTTCTCAAAACAACAACAAAAAAGAATACTTGCTGTTCTTCCAGAAGGCCTGGGTTCGATTCCCAGCACCCACATGGTAGCTAACAACCGTCCATAACTACAGTTCCATGAGATCCAACACCTTCTAGCCTCTGTGGGGCAATGCACATACATGCAGGCAAAATATTCATACACATAAAATAAAAGCTAAATAAAATTATCTTATATATTTAATAATTAGTTTTAAAAAACCCTATTCCTAACACTGGAAACCAAACTCAGGTCCTCTGGAAAAGCAATATGCACTCTTAACTGCTGAGCCAATCTCTATAGCCCTCTTTTTAAAATTGTTATTAAAATTTTAATTTGTGTGTGTGTGCTTGTGCTACGGCCTGTGTATGGAGGTCAGAAGAGAACTTGCAGGAGTCAGTTCTCTTTTTCCATCATGTAGGGTCCTAGAGATCAAATTCAGGTACCTAGGCTTGGTGGCAAATGCCTTTTACCTACTGAGCTAACTTGATGGCCCATTCTTTTATTTTTATATTTTTGCTATAGGTGACTGAAACCTAGGGCCTTGTGCATACTAGCCAAGTACTCTACCACTGAGTTACATCCCCAGTCCTGAAACCAGAATTTCTTTTTCAATATATATATATATATTTTATTATATATATTTAATATATAATATATATAAGTATATATTATATACACTTGTTTATATATATATATATATATATATATATATATATATATATATATATATATAAAATTGGGGGTGGGTGTTGAGATAGTCTCATTTTGCAGCCATGGTTGGTCTGGAATTCACTATGTAGACCAGGCTGGCCTCGAAGAACTCAGAGCCTCCTGTCTCTGCTTCCTGAGTGCTGGGATTAAAGACGTGCACTACCATGCCCAGCTCTATTTCTCCTTCCATATTTATGTGGATTGCACTTGAGTCACCAGGACCGTTCATCAAATGTCTTTACGGAGACATCTTGCTGGCCCTGAAACCAATATATAGATATCAACCCTTGCTGGACCGAACTCAGTATATAGATCAGGCTGGCCTCCAACTCCTGCCTCTGCCTCTTGAACGGTGGAATGTGTCATCCCACCCATGCTCGAAACCAGTATTTCTAAGTTGAAGAGTTTCAAAGAGGATTGCAGGTTGGGGTATAGCTCTACTGCTACAGCACTTCCTGGCATCCTCATGCCCCAACTCTGTTTTTTTGTTTTGCAATCTCATAGGAAGCAGGGTTTGAATCTCTACAGAATAACCTTGGGTAAGCTCCTGAGCAGCTCTGGGCCTCGGCTTCCTCCTCAGTGAGACTTCCTCCTAGGTGGAGAGGAGGAGGCAGGACACCCGTACCTGGTAGTAGTCTCTCTTCTGCTGGGCCACCGTCTCCATGGCCAGGGCTCCCAGGTTGAGGTCGTGCTCCAGAAACAAGGTGTAGATGTACTGGAGTGGCATTTGGCTCTGAGGTAGAATATAGGACTGACTCAGGATGTGAGGGGACAGGACCTGGGGAAGAGGGCTGGGCTCTGAGAAGGGCTGGTCATTACCTGCCGGTGGATGGACACTTTGCCTGCCTCCGCAATTTTCATGATGTTTTTAGTGAACTCGAGCTCTAATGGTCAGAAGGAGAGATGGGATTCTATAGGCAGCTAGGTATGTGTTCTGCCTAGAGTCAGGGGCTCGGTAGGAGGAGGCCTCACCATAGCTAGCTCTTTTGTCCGTCCAGGCCAGCAGCTCCTTGGCATAGCGGCTCCATGTCTTGGCATACTCCAGGGCGGCATCCACACCCCCTTTAGCCCTAATGAGCCGCAAGTCTAGTTCTTCCCCTGGGATAGACAAGTGAACCCCTGAACCCTGCCTGCCCTCCTGTGGAAGTCTTCCTTGAACCCCCAGGCTAGACCAGTGGCTTCCGTTCTGCACCTTCATGGCTCCTAAAGCCCGTTTGGGATCATTGTCAGCACTATAGTTTTATGGATCCTCTCTTCAGGCTGGAGAGTAATTGAGGACAGGGGCATGGACCTACTGTGGGTCCTGCGGTGTCCCTACATCTGGCAAAGCACAGGAACCAAGATGACTCTGTGAAGGAGTCCTTCTGTTCCCTGATCCTTACTCAGAACCCTCTCCCCCATCACCTACCTGTGAGGGGTACAGGACCCTCGAGAGAGTCTCTCCAGTTACTGGCTTCATTGATCTGTGGTGGGGGGACAGCACTCAGAAGCAAGCAAGGGAAGGCCTCTGCCTCACTGAGGCCCCTCCCTGTCCTCCACATCCCTACTCACAACGGTGGCTGTGGCAGCCTTGTCAGGATCCAGGTCTTCTGTGAGTATAGGGTCTCCAGCCAGGGACTCAAAGGTCCTGGGATGGGGAAATAAGGATGTCAGAAAGCTACTTCTGCACAGACTGTCCCGTGACGGGGAAGAGTTCTGGACAGTTGAGGGGGAGAGAGATGTCATCTTGATAGTACCAGTGGTCTAGAAGGGGAGGTCTGAGAATCTGAAGGGAGACAGCTAAGTGGTTGTTGTTCTTTGTTTATTTGAGACAGGATCTCATATATCTCAAGCCAAGCCTCCAAGTCACTGTGTAATGGCCTGATTCTGACTCCACTTCCCAAGTACTGGGATTACAGTCATATCCCACCACACATGGTGCTGCGGATGGAATTCAGGGCTTTGTGTATGCCAAGCAAGCATTCTATCACTTTTCCTTTTGTGGTGCAGGTGGGATTGAATGCTGGGTCTTGTAAATGCTATGTACTTGCACTACAACTCGGCCACATCCCCATTCCCAGGTGAAATAATTAAAAACAAAAAAAAGTGAGGTAAAAAAACATAAAGAGCTTTAGGTAACTCAGAAGTCAGTGGAATTATAGCCACTTCAATCACTTTACGGGATCTCAAGGATATGGGGGTGAGAGGAGGTATCTTAGCACCGCTTTGAGACAGACCCTCAAACACCTGTGTGTCCAAAACATCCAAGGGCACAATTGCTTGTGGGATGCCCATCTTAGACTCAGCAAGTAGAAATTTGTGTCCAGATGTGAGGCAGCACTCAGGGGACGTGGGGGTTCTGGCCAGATGTGGGTTACCCAGGTTCAGACTCACACGCTCCCCAGTGATATCTCGAGGTTGTCCAGACTCCTGAAGATGTCACTGTATCTCTTCCTGCTCTCCGGAGCAGGGGGAAGCCCTGGGGAGAGGGAAGTGTAAGAAAACATGGGCCAACCACTGCCTCTCTCCACCCATGCAGGTGGCAGAGGTCAAGTAGAGGTAGGAGGGAAGAGAAGAACAGACATAAAAACCTGAGTGCGTCCTGATCCAAGACTACTGTGGGATGGGACAGTGGGCTTCGGTGGAGCCATCTCAGGCCAGGCAGACGGACCCAGACACAATCAGTGAGGCAGCGGCTCACAGTCGCAGAGACACCCACACAGGCCCGGGCCCAGAAGCAAAGCAAGAAAACAGACGCGTGGATGCAGATACCACACGTATCTCGGAGCAGAGGACCGACTTGACAATGGAGCCACATGGACCCCAAGGCAGACAGATGGGAACACACGTGGAACAGACAGGCACCCAGCCTGCAGCAAAAACATACTCCGGGAAGGCTGAAACCACAAGGGACAGGACTGAATGACACTCGACACACAACAGAGACAAAAAGACAGGCGGAAACACAAACCGGATCTTGCCACATTTCTGCCGCCGCCCCCTGGCCTGGTGCCCCCGGGATGCCCTGCAGGGATTCCGGCCGTGACACCCTGCCCCCATTCATCGCATAATCAGAAGCAGAAGCGGCCACTTCCCCTTCCTGGGCCCCCTCCCCCAGGCATCCGGGGTGACAGCTCCGCAGGGCGACAGGGGGTCGGGGGGACTAGCGTCCTGCGCCTTGTGCGCTTCGGGGGGTCTCCAAACTGCGTGGGGCTTCTCGCGTCCTTCCCTTGCGGGAATTCCGCTCCTGACTATACAGTTGTAGAGGGACAAGTGGGGCTCCGGGCTTAGGAGGTGAGGGGCGGCGGTCCGAGGCTCTTCGGTCCTCACATCCCTACCTGGCTCTGCTGCGTCCATAGCGAGGCTGAGGGGCAGAGGTGGGGGCTCGGCAGAGCCAGAACAGGTACCAGGCTGCCCGCCGCCCGGGATCAACCCTGATTTCCTGCCTCTGCAGCCAGGGTTCTGCGTCGCCCCGCCCCACCCAGGCCACGCCTCCGAGACGGACACGCCTCTCGATCCGGAAGCTGCAATCCGGCTCCTTCTCAGACTCCAGCGCTCATCCCTGGACCTGGACATCCGCCTGGAAAGGGGTCCCTTTTGTAGATTTCTGTGCCACCCCGTGGCCGGGCACCACTCTCTCCCATCCTGGAGTGCGTGCTCTAGAACCTTCCTTGCCCAGAGACCCTGTCCAGAGGTGTTTTGTATACTTGGCGCCCCCTGTGGATAACTGGTGTTCTGATGACAGCAGCCAGTCTGAAGCCCCCAAGTTCTGACCTGCAAAGCCGACTCAGGCTCTTTTGTATATGTGGAGGGAGTAGCGGTAGGGAGGGCTTTTTGAGACAGGGTCTCCTTGTAGCCCCAGCTGGCCTGGAACTATGTCGACCTTGAACTCAAGAGATCTGCCTGCCTCTGCCTCCCAAGTCCTGAAATTAAGGGTCCTGCAACTATGCCTGGCTGGATCAGGCTCTTGAACGTTTCCTTGTACTGAGTGTAGCTTGGGTCCTTAGGGGTGGGTAGCAGCCACTGAACATTCAACGGTACCTCCAAGAACCATCCCAGTCTCCCTGGTTATGCGCTTGCAAGCCAGTTACTTCGGAGGCCCCTTCCTTTCCTCAGCCATCATCTGAGTCCTGTCTCCTTCAGTGTTCAGAGTGAGCGGTGGAGAGAACCACATGGTATAGAGGATAGAATGTAAGGCCCCTCAGGAGAGGGGTGGGCTACATCCCTGGAGGCACCACACCCAACACTGCAATTTTCTGCTGGGAATAAAAATTGTATAGCTGGGTGTAGTGGCTCCTGCCCCCAGTACTCGTAAGTACTGCAAGTTGCAGGCCAGCCTGGGCCACAGTCAGACCCTTTCTCACAACAGAACAAAACGAAACAAAATTCTTCAGAACCAAGCTGCCCACTCTGCAAAGACTGAGTTTCCCTCAGAGTCCTGGGTCTCATTGTGGCTGAGGGTCTCAGCCAATGCCAGCCTGGTCTACCATATGAGACAGTGACGTAGGACTCTGAATGTCCATGATGCCAGAGACTGTGTTCCATAGTCCTGACGAAGGCACTGTTAGCCTTCTCCTCGCGTCTGATGTGTAAAATGTAGAACCACTGAAATAAAGGGAGTGACACTAGAAAATATGAGGTCTCCAGCTTCATAATGTTTGGCCTATGAAGTGAATGCCCAATGAAGGCATGTCAATATCTTCCCCCAGGCCTGTGGTGGTTCCAAACCCTTCCTCAGTGACCACTTGGCCCCTCCAACTCCCAGGGCCCCTATGCAGCACAGACAGGTAGAGCCAAGCTTCCCAAAATCGCAGATGCTGATTTATTTACCAAAGGTGCTGGCCCGGGGCTGGTTCCGGTAGCCAGACCAGCAGATGCCCCCCCCCAAGGGTCCCAGCTCAGTCTTCCAAGGATGAGGCAGGACTGCTGCCTCACTGCGGGGGTCAGGGCAGTGTTCCCTCCTGGGGCACTGGCAGGGCTCCCGCCCGATGGCACGGCAGCCAGGGTGAGCGGTGGGTACCAGCACCATCGTCTCAGGAAGGCACTTTCAGCTTTGGGGTTCCCAAGAAGAACTGTAGGATGCGGTCAACCAGGAGTGCCAGGCAGAAGTCCAAGGCCAGAACCTGGCCGATAGTGAGCTTGAACTGTAAGGGAGGAGGCAAGTGAGTTGGTTCAGTGGTCTGGCCAGGCTGAGTCCTGGGATCACCATGCAAGGCCACTCACCTCCACAGGGATGTCCACGAGGCCAAACTGGCTGTTGAAGTCAGGTGAGGAGCCAAGGAGCAGGCCAACAATGACCAGGAGGGACACGGCCAGACTCCATACCAGGGGCTTGTTCTCAGGCAGGCTCTCCATGAAGGGTGGGCCCTGTGGGGACAGGCAGACTGTCTGGGGCAGGCTGAGCAGGGGGCTGGCCACATGGGGCATGGCCAGGCGTACAGAGCCTCACCTTGTAGTTGATGGCGAAGGTGGCCATCTGCATGGCCATGGCCATGATGTACACGGTGCTATTGACCAGGCTTGGCTCAAACTCCTTATACAGGTCTACAAACTGCTCCTGCCTGTGGGGAGCATGTGGGTATCAGCACCCTTCTCTGCTTAGGCGCCCTCTGTGGCTCCGTGCTGCCCTTACCCTCGCCCCCTGGTCCTCCCCTCCCCCTTCTGGGGCCTCACTCACTTCTCAGGGCTACGGGCCTGGGCTTCTCGGTACAGGTAGACAAGACTCAGGAAGTGGACAGAGAACTGCAGCATCACCGTGAGGATGGTGTACAGGTTGAAGATGTTGGGCAGGGGCCGCTCTCCGGAGAGGGTCTTGAGGGGCTATGGAGCAGGAGTTAGGGAGGGTCAGGGGCAACCTGCTGACTCAGCAGGCAGTGAGGTGACACATCTCCCTCCTCAGAGGCCTTATTTGACCCCAATCCTGAAGCTGTCAAGGACACAAGTCTATTCCCAACGGCTATTGTGGGATTCAACAGGAAGCAGACCTACCCTCCCTGCTTCCAAGGCACCAGGACAGATCCAAGGACAGATCCCCGCCACAAGGGGAAAGTGCTTGACTCAGTCCAGTGGCTTCCCACCCTCTTAGGGTGAGATCTGAAGTGTTCTCTAAAGACATAGGAGCTGAAATTGCTCCCAGAGCAAGAGGGCTGAGGCGGGGCCTGGGGAAGTGACTAGACCCTGAAGGCTCTGACCTCACCCTAGACTGGGGTCTGACAAAGCTTGGGAAGTAGGGCCATCATGGAGGGAGTGCAGCCTTGAGGACTGTCCCCTATCCCAGGCCTCTCTCAGTCCTCCACAGCCCCTTCTCGGCCACCATATAGTGCGTAGCCCTGCTCCACCACAAGCCACAACATAGCCTGAAACTTCTAAAATCCTCAGTCAACATGAATCTTTCAATCCAAGTTGTTCTGTGAGGGGTTTTGCCACTGACAGGAAGCTGACACATACCCCCTCTCTGGTCACTGGGACTTTTGTGGGCATGCCAGAAGCCCTGTGCTGGGCTCCTGTCTGCTGCAGCTACCTTTCCTCAGGAGGCCACCTGGCTGTCCCTGAGGTCGGCTCCTGAAACCTGCGGCCCACTTTTTCTCCCTCATGGTGCTGCATACCTGTTCGCTCTCAGTCACTGTTTCTTAGCCTGTGTGGCTAAGATCTTCCCGAACTCCCAGCTCACAGAGGTGCACCCCAACCTATGCCATCAGCAGCCAGCCTGTCAGGCCCCTCAAGCATGTCTTGTGCAGTCCCAAGAAGGCTCCCACCTCTGGGCCCTGGGCCCCTGCCTGTTCCAACCCAGGGGCTGTGGCTGCCTGGCCCATGGTAGTCAAAGGCCCACCTTGGAGCGGGAGATAAAGAGGAAGCAGCCGGCCAGCAGCAGCCCCTGCAGGGTGGCCTGAAAGTCGCTGAACTTGACACCCTCCAGGTAGAGGACACTCTGGCTGTAGGCCAGGATTAGGGCGTTGAGGGCCAGGATCTTGAACATCTGCAGTGTGGTGACCAGGGTGCAGCGGCCCTGCTTGATCACGTGGCAGACTGTGGGAAGGGAGGGCAGGAATGAATGGGGCACTAGATGAATGAGGCGTGGCTCCAGCCATGAGGGGGCAGGGTCTGGGAGTGTGGCTCTAGGCAGGTAGGGCCGGGTGCCAGGACTCACTGCACTGGATAGAGGAGAGCTTGGAGGTGAAGGGCGCCGCAATGCTGGCATCCCCCAGCTTCACAATGGGAGTGCTCTCGTCCTCGAGGTCCCGCAACACCTGGCTCAAGCGGTCCTATGGGGTGGGCAGCAGAGGTCAGCCCTGGCAGGCAGGAGGTATAGGCATCTCTGCTCTTGATACTCACCCTGTGGGAGGCTGGTGGATCCTCAGAGGGCAGGAGTGCTGACTTCTGTTTGGAAGACCTGGAGGAGATTCTGGGGCCACTGTTGCTCAGGACCGGACTGTCCCTTGGCCGTCGTCGCCTCTCTACAACCCGCTCGGGGGCGTTGGCCAGGAGTGCTACACCTATGGAAGCATTGGGAGGAGGTGACAGGAGGCAGCCCTGGGGCCAGAGGTGGCTCCAACACTGTCCTATCGCAGAGATGGATCCCAGTCTCACAGTTACTGTTCCCTGATCTGTCCAGCAGTTCTCAGCAGCCCCATTTCTCCTGACTGCCGCGTGGAACCCTCAAAGGCTGGCCACCATGCTTTCTACAAACTACTGAACATAAACCCGAGCTGTCAAATGGCTCAGCAGGTAAAAGTGCTTGCCATGCGTGCCTGGAGACCTGTGTCTGCGCACTAGACCACAAGCGAAAGTGGAAAGAGAGAACTAACTCTACAGCGTTGTCTTCTTACTTTTATACCTGTGTCATGCACATACATAATAATTTGAAGAAAAAAAAAAAGCTGGATTTAAAAAAAAAGTAAAATCCACAAGTCAAATGGAAACCATACAAGACCAGATGGGTCAAAACCATACAGGTGCAGGGTACAGGTAGGCACACCTGTGATTCCAGCTGAGGCAGGAGAATCAGGTGTTCCAGGGCAGCCTGAGATATGGAATGAGATCAATCTTGTCTTTGGGAAAACAACAGAAACTGCAATTCTAGACAAACACCTTCTCTGAAGTCAGAGGGTCTCCGGGGGGTTTCTGGAGCCTAGCAACACCTCAACTGGGCCCTGAACTTTAAATAGGGGTTTACTAGGTAAAAAAGGAACAAGTTGGGTGTGATGGTGCAGCCCTTTAACTCCGTTCTCAAGAGGCTGAGGCAGGACGATCATGAGTTCCAGGCCAGCCTGGATAACACAGCAAGCTCTAGTCTCAAAATGAAACTAACTGGCATAAAAAGCCCCACTAGACCCTAAGACAAGAAAAACAACAACAAAAAACCTCAAGTACCATCCAAAGAAACTTGTTACAAAGGAGAATAATTCTTTAAACACACACGCATATGCACACGCGGACACACAAATTTCCAGGCAATGGTGGCTTGTCTTTAATCCCAGCATTCAGGGAAGCAGATCTCTGTGAGTTCAAGGCCAGCCTGGTCTACAAAGTGAGTTCGAGGCCAGCCAGAGCTTCACAGTGAGACCCTGCCTCAAAAATAAATAAACAAACAAAAAATTTAAAAACATTTTATGTACAACAATTTACATACTGACTTAACATATGATCAGATTATTTGATAGGTTTGGACAGAAAGAAGAGTGATGGTTGAGAATTTGCAGACAAACAGCTAAGTGCTGGAAATGAACAAGAAGACCCTAATTTAGCTTTTGAAGTTCAAGGTTGCCAACACCTGTCCTGGCTGACCTAGCATATAAACTTATGCCAACCTCCAGTTATATCTCCTGTCCCATGTCAGCCCCTTCATTTAAAGAAAAAAAATTTTTTTAATGTGTATGACTGTATTTCCTGCATGTACATAAATGCAGTGTCCTTTGGAGGCCAGAACTGGGCACTGGAGTTATGGATGGTTATTAGCCACCAAGTCAATGCTGGCAACCAAACCCAGGTCCTCTGCAAGAACAGCGAGTGCTCTTAACTGCTGAGCCATCTCTCAAGCCCCACCCTAATTTTCTAAATGTTAAGTCATACCCCATGCCCCTCACTAGGGAATTCAAGGCAGGTGCTTTACCACTGAGCCACGCCCTCAGTCTCTCACTGGGGGAATTCTAGGTAAGAGCTCTCATGCTCCAGGCACCATCATAAGAATCAATGCCCCTGACTGTTCCTGCACAATGGGACCAGATCTGTCTTTCTTGTAGTAAGTTGTCTCCACATGGGGGTTAAAGAAGGCGCAGCTCCGAGCTGTTAAGAGCTTACCCACATCGGCATGCTTCAGTGCACCTACATCGTTGGTGCCGTCTCCACACATGAGGGTCACATAGCCCAGTTCCTTCAGGCTGGTGATGACAAACTCCTGCATGGTGGAGACAGGATGAGTGTGGCTGTTGCCACTCTAAGGTCCCCAGCACCCAACTCCAGGGTCTTACACACACCTTTTGCTTGGGTGCCACGCGAGCAAACACCTGCACATGAGGGATGAGGCGGAGCAGCTGCTGAGGGTCTGTAGCCTGCAGGTGAGCCAAGCTATCGCCCGTGAGGCATAGTGCGTGCTCCAGGCCCAGCAGCTTGGGAGAACCTGAGGCCAGCGGCAGCACAATGCTGCCGTCAATGGAGCGCCATTCGCACAGCTGGCCTGTAGGTCACATCCAGGATCAGAGCTGGGGACTCTGGGGCTGACACCATAGCCTCCTCCAGAGCTCTGCTCTGAGCATTCCACAGGAGTATCTGTAGAACCCTCAGGTATAGTTGGGGAAACTGAGAACCTGGGGCTCCAGTTATGTGCCAGGGGCTGCATGGGGGCGCTAGATGCACAGGTGGCCTGGTCAAGAGGTCAGGTCGCCCTCACCACATGGTACCTGACATTGATTCCTTCATCTAATCATCTTACCCCACTGTCAACCCGGACTCTTGCCCTCCTAGGACCAAGCTCCTCCTATGCTAAGCCCCAAGATATCAGCTTCTGTTTCTGCAGCCCAGAACCAGTCTGGAAGAGAACAGTCCATCAGCACACCCTGTACTGACTTCCCTTCTTGGACTACCTCAGATGGACTGTCTCAGCCTGCTTGGCCTGCACATTAAGCAACAGTTCTGTTTGTCCCTTTGAGACCACTTGTCTACAACCCTTAGGTCCAAGAAGAGCCTAGTGAATTGTTCTGGCTTGAAAGGAGACCCGGGGCCCACAGCAGAGGCGGAGTCCTCTGAAAGGCAGCACAAAAGCCAACCTGCATCCAGCACCTGTGACTCTGCAGCCCTGCACTAGGTGGTGCCAAGTGACCTGAGCAAGAAGTGAGCGCACTTATTTTTGCAAGGAGGGTTCTGTAAACAAGTCTCAGAGTGTATATATAAGTAGGCTTAGAGGTCACTGTGGAGCTCAGGCTGGCCTGGAACTCACAGGGATCCTCCTGCCTTAGTCTCCCAAGTATTGGGTTGACATGCCTAGCTAAGGAGGCTTAGAAACTTCTAAGTCCCAGCCTCCCTGTTTACAAAGCAGGGCCCTAACAGCAGGCTCAGTAGTTGGCTTCCTCCTCCACAGTGTGGGAAGGACACACTGCCTATAGTATAAGATGAGGCAGGGGACTGATATGCATCACATGCCATGCCCAATGCTGGGCAGGCAGTGCCCTCATTAGGAGTTGGGGGCCTAGCAGTTCCCGGGCTTGGGACAGAGTGATGGCAATGGGGTGACTACTGGGCCCAAGTGGCTGAGGATGAGGTAGGAGTGCCTCAGCCTCGAAGCACATGGAGGCCCACTGTGAACAAAACACAAGACTTGTGAACCAATGACTGCCTGAACCCCACATGCCCATGCACTGAATGGTGGCAATGCAATGGTCCTGGACTAGGCACCTCCATCCCCCATGCCAGTCATCACACCTCACCTTTCTCCAAGGGAGGATGCAGGATGAGCGTGTGCGCCTTGTCAATGAAGTGCAGCTCCTGGGCCACATGGCAGGCAGTGAGTGGGTTGTCCCCTGTGATCATAACCACCTAGGGAACAGGGGCCAGGGCTTACCAGGGCAGGCTTCATTGGCAGATACCTACCTGGTTTCAGAGCTCCTTATAAGAAAGGCTGAGAAGGCAGGCCTCTATCTAGAGACCATACTTTACACACCATGCCCTGTTCACACTTTGCTTTTTATTTGGGGGGGGGGGAGTGTCTTTTTTGAGACAGGGTCTCCCTGTAGCCCCAGCTGGCCTTGAACTTACAAAGATCTGCCTGCTTCTGCCTCACAAGTGCTGGGATTAAAAGCGTGGATCACCAAGTCTGGCTATTTTACTGTTTTGAGACAGAATCTCATATATCCCAAGCTAGTCTTGGACTCACTATGTAGCCAAGGCTGGCCTTGAACTCCTGATCCTCTTGCCTCCCATTTTCCAAGTGCTAGGATGACAAGCACACTAGCATATCCAGTTAGTACTTTTACTTATGATACAAATTAAGAATCGGCCCTTCCTGTCAGCACTCTGGGCCTGGTTCCAGCCTGTATGAAAAACAGTCCAGTAACCAGAAGGGGGAGAAGGTCATGACATGTAAGGGTCTGGAAAGGACTAGTCATCTGCCTACCCTGGAGTCACCAGTCTTTGAAACTGCCCACCAGGACAGGTGTGGCTCTCTTTATCCCTCACCCCTGGTCTCTGTCTCCTCTTCCTCATGGCCACAGAAGGTCTGAGGTGGTAACATGTCACGTTAGGAGTTATGTTGCAAAGTATCTTTGCTCAGCCCTGAGTGTGCCAGCTACACCTGCATCTGGCTTAAAAATGCGGTTTCCTCCCTGTTGAGACCTTCAGGCTGGAACTGTCTTCTGCTGCCACCCTCCCACCCCAAATCCAACTTCTTGCCTTGTCCCATACCCGGTGGGATGCGTTCTGGATCTCTCGGATCACAGCCTTGGAATCAGCCTTGAGTGGACAGGAGACCACGATGAAGCCCACAAATTTGAGACTGCACTCCAGGGCTTCCCGCTTGACTTCTCTGGCCTGTGAACAAACACAGGCTGCTTTCACTATGTATTCATTCCACCAGGGACAGGAGGATACGTGTGCGTCAGTGACTAGTCACCCTGTGGGTGCACATGTTACAGTGCTGGGGGAAGGAAGCCCTCTCTCTTAAGAAGTGCCAGGGTCAGGAAGGGAGGCAGGACATTGCTAAGTCAGACAAGGGGTGAGATCCAGGCACTGATGCTGGTTGTTCAAGCCTGTGTGCCTAAGCCTTGTGTCTATGGACACAGGCATGTCCCAGAACACTGTGGCTCAGTTCCAGTCACTGAGGCTAGGAGGCCCTCCTTCATATGCAAAATAACCCTTACCTACCTCCACTTCAAAGAAGGACAGAGCAAGGCCACATTTGGGGTACCCACAAAGAATCAGGGGAGGCAGGTGAAAGAATCACAGAAGCCACAATAGCATGAGAGGAAAGTGGGCTGGGTGGACGAAACGGGGGAGCGGAGGGGTAACAGCCCTAGGGAAGTGTGAGGCAGGGACGGTGCAGGAGACCAGTGACCCCGTGACCCCGTGACCCCGTGACCAGTGGTTTGCAGGAGGTTCTGCAGTCAGGCTGCCACCAGACTCTAAGTCTTAGAGGGATCTTTGGCTGCCAAGGTATGGGTGGATGGGATGAGGGCCCGACGAGGGCCAAGAAGGAAGGTTGAAAGGTGGATGAGCTATGGGAGGCGGGGAAGACTCGGAGAGGCATAGCAGTGATGGATGCAGGATATGAGGATGGCCACCCATCCAATAAGCACTTTTGGCCACTAGGTAACAGAGCAGGAGCAAGGATGCTGGACTCTTGAGATACCACCTGATCTTCCCTGAGGGGATACCCAGGACATGCCAGAGCAGAGGCAGGAAGTGGGGCCTGGGTGCTGAGTACCACCCAGGTCCCCAAAGACGGCAGTTGGGTGGTGACATGAAACTGATGCAGTGTGGCGGTGAGGGGTTGGGGGGCGGTGCTTACCTGCTGGTGTGTGAGGTGCCCCAGCTCCTTGTACCCCAGGGCCAGGACTCGGGCCCCTTCTCGAGAGATTTCAGTATGGATGTGATGGTAATCAGGTGGGCACTGGGAAAACTGCAGGGAACACAGGGGAGTCACCGCCTGCTCCCCACCTGTTCCCTACCCCCAGGCCGGGCCGGCTCACCATGGAATGCAGGGTTTCAGGGGCCCCCTTCACGGCTGCGATGTAGCAGAGGTCAGTGGAGCCAAGCTTCTCATAGGAGGCGAGCACGGACATTCGCTTTAGGGCACTGGCAAAATGAAAGCGCTGGTGAATTTTCAGCCCCTGAGTTTTAATACTTCGGGGGAATACTTTCTCATCTGGAAACAAATAAGTACGAGTCCTGAGGGGCTTCGCTCCATAGAGGCAGCAAAGCCCCCGCCTTTGCCCCGGCCTCCCTGTCCCACTGCCCTGGCCCCTCAGGGCACTGCCAAGTCATAGCAGGTACTGAGGACCACAGCAGGGCCAAGGTAGGTTGGACACTGACCCAAGGGAACACTGGGTCTGAGGCGGGCCTGTGCGTACTAGCCTGGAGGAATGTCAGTATTATGAGCCCACCTGCCCAGGGCAGAAAGGCCACCCTCTCCAGGCCTGAGGCACCAGCCACTCACCTTTGGTGAGTGTCCAGTCCACAGCTGTCAGCATGGCCTTCTCCAGGGGGTCACCCACCAGGGTGCCATCATCCAGCTGCATGAGCGAGTGACAGGAGGCCAAAGCCCGGTGTGTTTCTATGGGGATGCTGGACACAGGGGTCACCTCCTTCCCATCTCTGCAGGGATGGAGATAGCTGGTTATGTAGTGGGCAGAGGTGGGTGGATAGAGCTTCATCTTTACCGGGGAAAGGACCTTTCAGTGAGTGCCACCAGGGACCGTACCCCATGCCCCCAGGGCACAATGTGTTGGTCACTGAGGGTACCTTGGCAAGGGGGATGTCCCATGAGACTCACACCAGCACACATAGCTGGAGGAGTACCAGGTCTCCTGGCTACTCTGGACCTGAATTGATCATATTCCCACTCATGCTGAAGACAACGCGGAACCTCTGGAATCAATGTGCTTGGGTTGAGCTTGGGTCTGTTGGCTGGGCCTCACTGAGGCCTAGGGTCTTTGATGCTCACCTCAGTCCCGCCACACCACGCACCACCAGGCTGTCACTGGTCAAAGTCCCTGTCTTGTCAAAGCAGCATACCTCGACTTTGCCGGCAAAGGGGATCCGGAAGGGCTCCGTACAGTACATGTCTGGGGGTGTGGCAACTGGGGTCAGGGGTGTCTCTAGGCTCTTGTCCTCTCTATACCAGGCCCCACCAATCACTCAGCACTCACAGAGCTTGGCCAGGGCGATGAGGGAGGTATTAACAGCCAAAGACAGCTCAATGGGCAGCTCAGGGGGCACCACTGAGGTGAGGATGAGAGTGCACTCCAGAAAGAGCTTGTAGCGGTTCCGGCTGGGGTCCTTGGTCCCTGTGGAGACAGGGCCTGCCAGTCTGGGGCGGAGGCTGTGGCCGAGAAGCAGGAACAGTCTCGGCGCTTACCTTCGATCCACACATAGGCAGCTGCGGCAATGGCGAATACCAGGAGAAAGAGGATGAAGATGAAGGTCTCCAGGTTGTTTGCGGTCACCCTCTTCACCCCAAAAAGAATGGTGCGCAGCAACTTGCCCTGCAGGGATGGAGGAATACTGGTCTTTCCTGGGAGGGAGGCTTGTGGAGGACAGCGTCTCCCCTCCCTAAAAGCACTGAGGCAGGTTCTTTCTAAAAACAGTGATGCCTGCCTGTGACCCCGAACCAGCTTCAGGGGTGAGTTGGCGCAACTCAGCGAAGAGTTAAGGAGGCCAGGCACAGGGAAGGCAGGGAGGCGAGATGGAGGAGATGAGGCTTCCTGTCACCCCTCCAGGCAGAGCCCTGTAGTATTTACTAGAGCACCTCAGTTCTGGGGTGGTAACGGCCAATCTGTCTTGGGCACATGTTCAGTGGTACCTCAGGCCTGAGGAAGTAGGCCTGCCCTGAGTGCACTGGAAAGCCTTGGGGTGAATGAAGGATCCATTTTGCCACCCCTCCCCTTACTCTGTGAAAGACTCAGACCTGAGATGTATTGAATCCAGTCCGAAGGACATAGGCCACACATCCATTGTCAACCGCTGAGGAGACAAATGGAGGCGGGTCATTAGCAAGCCACTGTACCACTTCCTTCAGGCTACAGCAGGCATTTAACACCCCAGACACCCTCAAGGCACCTACGTTTCAGGCCTGTGGTGGCCTTCTGTGGGGGGATGTGCTGCACCACCTTGGTGCCCCCAAAGATGACATGCAGACGGGCATCGGCCTGCATGTCCAGGACTCGGTCTGGGCTCAGGTCCTCGATGGGCTCCTGAAAAAAGGAGACACTGGATCTGGATGACAACCTAACCTGGGAACCCTGCTGTCTCTGGAATGCTAGCCCTCAGGGCTCTCTGCCTGGCCTAGCAAATCCTACCCACCCCTGGGCAGGTGCTTCCTCATCATGGGACTTGCAGAGCTGATTTCCTGTGATCTGCAACAGGCCACCCCCACAGGACAACTCTTCCTGGTTTCTCTCTGCCCATCCCGGCTGCATGCACCCTGCAGATCCCGAGTTTCCCTCCACCTGGTTCCCCAACATCTTTGAGGCTGACTCCAGTCCACTGCCTCCTCCACCTGTGTTCATGAACTGTGAACTGACACATCTCAGTGGACCGAGGACCCCATCCCATCACCTTCATCTGTGGCACTGACTCCCCAGTGAGCATGGCCTCATCCACAATGCAACGGCCTCGCAGCAATAGCACGTCGCATGGCACCAGGTTTTCCTGAGGGGAACGGCCTACAGGGTACAAATAGGAAGGTTAGCCACAGGCTGACGGCTCCCACACGAAGGGAAAGGAATCCCGCCTCACCGATGGACACAATGTCCCCAGGAACAATCTCATCACTAGCGATGGGTCTCCACTTGCGGCTACGGTAGACCTGGAGGTGCAGGCGGAAAAGGCGTGTCAGCACAGAACACAGAAGTGTCCCCCACTCCTACCTGGGCTCTTCAGGCTGCACCTGGATCATGTGGGGCTTATTGCCCATCTTTCGGATCTCAGACATGTTCCGCATCTGCTGCTGTACCAGTGAAGCCTCAAAAGCCACCAGCATGGACAGAGTGAAGACACTGTAGTACCAGTACTCGTCCAGGCACCAGAGCCCCACACAGAACACCTGTAGGACAGCAGCCTGTCAGGCCTTGCCCACCTATCCTGTGCCCAGGATCCCAGGCAGACACCAGAGGACACAGGACATGACCCATAAGGACAGGGGAGGCACTCCTGAGGTTTGAAGGTGACAGCCAGGCTCACCCTGGCTGTAAAAGCTCTAAGGAGACAATGGTGCCATAGCCAGAGCTATTGCATTACCTGAAACACGAAGAAGGGGGCCGTGGCTCTCTCCTTGAAAAGCTCTGAGAAGTCAGGCACCACCATTTCAGCTCTGTAAGAGATCACACCCCATGTCATGTTCCAGGATAAGGCTGAAGGAATGGAGCACCTCCAGCCGGTGGTACTGCAGCGTCCTTGAAGACCCAGGGGACCCCAAGTTGGACGGCTGGTGGCTAGGTGCAAGAACAGCTAAGGACAGGAGCGTCTGATGAAGAAGAGGAGCCCTGGTGACTGTCACTAGTTATAGATTTCCCAAAAGGAGGGGCACTAAAGCAGAGCACAACCCTCACTGGAACTGAGACGGATTTTTTTCCAAACAGGCTCTTAAGTAGTCCAGACTGTCCTTAAACTCCCTAAGTAGCCAAAAGTGACCCTGAACTCCTGCTTCCATTTTCTAAGCAGTGGGACCATAGACGTGCACCACCACGAAGGTTTACGTGGTGCTGGGGATGGAACCCAGGGTCTGTGCATGCTAGGTGAGCACAAGTCCCCAGGCCTGGAAGTATGATTTTCCTTTCTTTCTTTCTCTTTTTTTTGAAACAGGGTTTTACCATGTAGCCTGGGCTGGCCTAGAATTCACAATGTAGACCAGGCTGGCCTCAGACTCATAGAGATTTGCCAACCTCTGCCTCCCAACTGCTGGGAATGAAGGAGCATGCTGCCATGCCTGGCATTTGTTTTTCTTTTGTGTGCATGGAAGCTAGTGTGTGTGTGGTGGGGGGCTGTCAGAGAACAACCTGCAGTTATTGGTTCTCTCCTTCCAACATGTGGGTCCTGGGACCAGAACTCACACTGGTGGTCAGGCTTGGCCACAAGGCTCTTTATCTCGTAAATCATCTTGCCTGCTCCAGGATTTTCTTATAGTTTCCTGAATAAGCCCAAGCTTTTAAGTAGTTTGTCCTCAGGATGTCCCCTGTAGCAGCAGGTGGACACCCAATCTGACTCAGGTTGCCTCTGCTCTGCTCTTGAAATGCAATGGCTTTCTCACACCTCCTCAGACATGGTGGAATTTGAGAAGAGGAAACCACAAAACAATTCCTAGAAGGTTACACAGTAACACCAAGAAGTCTGTGCAGGACATTAATGTGGCCAAAACAGCATCACAGGTATCAGCGAACGGTCTTTCTAATTTGGCACAAAATGGATCCTGTGATAAAATCTGAATTTCTTAAAAAGCAACTGAGTCAGGAAGGAACTCCAGGGCAGCTGGCTCAGTGGCAGGGTTTTAACCTAGCACGTTTCAGTACCAAAAAGGGGTCAAAACAATCTTGAGATCTCTGTAGGTTTCTGAGTTAAATGCCATTGTTGGAGTACCATCACAGGGGTTCTAATGCCAAATAACAGAGTGTGATGCCCAGCTCTGTCCCCCTCCCAGCTGCACATCAGCACCTGCAGTTTAAGTGAAGATTAAAGGAAAAACTGCATATCTGCCATCCTACCCAGTGTAAAAGAAGTATCAATGCCTTGTGTTTGTTTTTCTATTTGCAATGCTGGGGACAGAATCTACTATAGTCTGTTACAGCAAGCACTCAATCACCAAGCGGCACTCCTGCCCTACTGACATTCCTCATCATCATTTCTAATATGCAGAGATGTGAATGAGCATTAACAGTAGAACCGAAGTTTCAAGAAGGAATCTAAAACCAAGATACAGACAGCTGGAAAGATGGTTCCGTCAGTAAAGTGCTTGCCTGGTAAGCATGAGGGCCTGAGAGCAATCCCCAGACTTCCTGTAAAAAAGCCAGGTGCTGGGTGGCAGAGACAGGAGGATCCTGTCCCAGTGAGAGACCCTGTCTAAAAAACAAAGCAGATGGTTGTTGATCAACCTGGGGTTGATCTCTGGTCTTCACATATATGTACACGCACACATATGCACAACCAAGATCCACAAAACAGACAAATGTCAAATGGTCACTGAGAACCAGACAAGTTACCCACCTAGGGTCTCACACTACAGAGCACAGGATCCAAGGCTCCAAGCCTCTAAGGGCCCCGTCACCAGACAGGTTTGGTGGAAATTAGAGGACAGCAGGTTTCTCAATTGGTGTCACAGTTATCTGGTATTTTGGGCTAAAAGAGAGCCCTCTGTTCCACTGCTAGGAACAGAGCAAAACAGCAGCAAAAAAGCCACAGGGAAGGCAGGGACTCACTTGTTGCTCCCAAACTTCTTCTCCGCAGCTCGGATGTCCGAATCTTCCTGGAACCCTCTGTTGCCCTGATAGAAGGAGAAGGCATTCCCCACTGGGAAGGCCACTGGGAGGAATTGCTTTTTCTCCAGAGCATCATAGGAATATTTGATCTTCTGGAATTCGAAGGATAGTACTTCCAGCCCATCTTCGCCCTGTGAAGAAGGTTTGTCAGTAGCAGAAGTTCCCTGGCCTGGGGGGATTTCAGCGTTCAGGATTTTCACCCAAACCCCTGCAGTCCATCCCTCCTACCTTGTCGCGATGCAGGGCTACCAGCTCAGTGGAACCATTGTTGGGGGTTGGTACCACCTTCACAAAGGTTGCTTTGCCAGGGTCATACTCCTGCCAGAGGCAAAGGATTGTTACTGAGCCCTTCTCAACCCATACATCCACAGCTCTTCAGGGGCAGAGGAGTGTGGGCACAACAACTCCATAGAATGTTCCCAACAGCTCCACAGAATGTTCCCAACATGCTACCAGGCTCCAGTGCTGGCTTGGCCATTCCCTAGTAGGTCACTGGTCCCAAATCACAAAGTTGGTGTCAGAGGAAGCATTTACCACCCAGGATTCCAGACATGAACTCAAATAAGAAGAACCAGACTGAATGTCATGTTTGCCCTCCATTCACATGAACCACATCCTGCTGCTCTCTCTAGCTCATGCACTGTTACTGAGTGCACAGGACATTCAGATCCGTGTCTGAGCTAAAAGTCTTGGTATCTAGGCATGTCCAACCTGCAGCCTGTGGGCATATCACAGCCAAAGACAGCTATAAATATGGTCCAACACAAAATCATAAACTTAAAACACTATGAGATGGGAAGTTTTTTGCAACTTCTTTAAAAAACTTGATTGCATGGTTCTGGAGCCTGAGTGACTTGTAGATGATGATGATGTGTTATAATGCCAAGAGGTTGGCCATGCCTGGTTCTCTACCATCTTCTCTTCATGAATCACATACACACTAGACAGTTTGCTCCCCTGTGCAAATGTCACCTACTCAGGAGCCCTCCACAGGTGGCCCCATTTAAATGGTATCTGTCTAATGAATCTGACTTCTTCCCCTTCTAATGCCACAAAGCTGTAGGTTTCCCACGTTTTTGAAATTCTATTTTCCCAAGACATAGGAAATGTTCCCCCAGTCTCCTAAGCTTTTTTGTTAAACCTTGCAATAACTGTAGGTGGAAGAGCATAGGTGACTCCAATGAAGTGCCACCCCCAGGGGACTGCACCGGCCCTGAGAGCAGGGAGAAGACAGAAACAAAGGTATGAGGATGAACTCCATTAATATGGTTCAAGAAAAGCAGAAGGTGTGGTGTCCGGTGTGGGGCAGACACTTCACAGAAGTCACCTCAGCTTCTCCCAGCGGCCCTGGCGGGAGGTCTAAAGCTCTCATTTTACAGCAGGGGGAAACTGAAACCTAGGGAGAAACAAACCCAGATCTGTCTCTCCTCACCCCAAGGCCCCTTGGCTCTTCCTAACTCTCCATTCCGAGAATGAAAGTTCTCAGCCACAATGGTTAGCTGCAGGCCAAAAGGCATAGAGGAAGTGGCCTACCAACCCCAGGCTCCCCAGGATAAGCTTCACTGGAGGAAGCAATGGGGGTGGGGGGGGAGAAAGAGGGAGGGAGAGAGGGAAATAGAGAGAGAGAGAGAGAACACTGGCTCTTCCTGCAGTCCTTTATGCTGTCCTCTTTCCTCTTTCCCATTAGTGGGATTACAGAGGTGACTAGCTTGAAGCAAACATCAGTGTCCTACAGCTTCAAAATTGGTGTGACCTACACCACCAGGGGGTTGTGGTGTGGTCACTGGGTGCTGCCTGCCAAGCCAGGGCAGTTCATGGTCACTGCTTCCTACAGTGGCATTTCATTTATTAGAACTGAACTTGGATTCTCTCAGGGCCTTGCTACATACCCTGATCAGCCCTCACCGACACCAACCTTACCTTACAAATAGATACAAAAAGACTCCAAGATGTTAAGCTCAAAGAACTGCATGCTCCTTTTGGTCTAGTAAGGAACAGAGGCTGATCACTGGACAGTGGGCCTTGGTTTTATAGATTAAGGAAGGCATCCTATGGGGATAGTCTCATACTTTGAAAATCAAGGCAGGAGATGGTTGTGGTGGTGCGAGCCTTTAATCCCAGGTCTTAAGAAACAGAGGCAGATGGATGGTGAGTTCAAAGCCAGCTTGGTCTACATAGCAAATTCCAAGCCAACCAGTCTCAAAAAGGGAAAAAAAATAAATCGAAAAAAGGGAAACAAAGGTAGGTGACCGTGACGGAGGAAGGTAGGACCATTCTCATAAAAACAGAGGACAAGCCAGCAGGGGAGATAGCGTTAACAATTCGTACAACCAAACATGTCGGGCCCCGCACTAAGCCCATTACCGGTATTTCTTACTGAATCTAAATACATCACAGTCGCGCGCACCACAAATCCCAAGTGGGTCGCGGGATTTGGCCAGAACCACAGGGAAGAGGGCGCCGACGAAGACTCGGGCATTGCAAATGGAAGGCTCCGAGTCGAGGTGAGGATACACAAGCCACTGCAGCCGGGTCCTGCGGCGAGGCCCCACCACGCAGGGGTCGGAGTCGGGGTCGTGCGCGCGCACTTACCGGGGTGCAGGTGAGCGCGCAGTGCGCGTGCACGGACCAATGCCCCGACAGGACGGTGAGGGCGTGCGCGAGGCAGATAGTGGCGAGCACGAGCAGCGCGGCTTCAGGGATCTGGGTCCAGCTGCTGCCCCAGCCCCAGCAGCCGCTGGCGGCGGCGCCCAGCCAAGCTGGGTAAAGCAGCCCCGCGAACGGCAACACGGTGAGACGCCGCAACAGTGCCAGTCGCCGGTACGGCCACACGGCGGCCACCAGCTCGTCGCCGCTCGCTATGAGCGCTGGCCCGGCAGCCAGGAACGCCCGCGGCCGCGACCCAGGCTGAGGCTGCCCGCCGCCCCGGGCCCCGCCAGGCCGGGCCCCGCAGGGCACCGCGTTGCCCACCGCCGCCATCTTTCCCACCGCCGCTCTTGCTTCCGGCAGAAGAACCGCCTCACTTCCGGTGTGCTAATTGTGTTGAGGCCTGAGCGCCGCCATAACAGCTTCGGGACTAGGAAGCACCTGGTTACATGGCTGGCTAGGTCGGGAAGTCTCTGCTCTAGGGCGCCGCCATGACGAGCTGTGACCGGAAGGAGAGTAAGGGCGCCGCCATGGCAGACAGAAGCTCCAAGTCCGGCTTGCTGAGAGCTGCCACGCCAGACTATGACCGGAAAAGACTAAGCAGGCTAGGCGGGCTCTGCGCCACCAAGACAACCCTAACCGGAAGAGCCTGGCTCTTAGTAACTACACCTGCAGTCGTCGGTCGCGCGGGGTGGAGCCTTGACCCAGCGAAGGGAAAGAGACAGTCAAAAGATAGGGGATTTAGGGGTTTGTTGGGGGCCCGGGTTCTAATAAGAGGGCGGAGCTATTGAGAGGCGGTGGTGAGGGCTTCGCAATGAAGCAATACTGTAAGACATATGCAAAGTTCCAGGTTTGGTGGTGCACCCCTTTAATCCCAGCACTTGGGAGGCAGAGACAGGTGGCTCTCCATTGAGATCGAGACCAGCCTGGTCTACATAGCAAGTGCCAGGATAGCTGGGGCTTCAGGGAGAACCTGTCTCAAACAGAGTCGCCCTCCCCTCCCCCTCAAAAAAACCAGAAAGTGACCACATTAACACGAAAAAGGGAAAAATTGCTGTTTATGTGAAATATATTTATTATGCAGTGTTACTCAACTGTTTGTACAAATGCTATTATTTGAAGATAACTTTAATGAGAATTTATTTTTTCATTTTTAATTGTATGTGTGCCTGTGTGTTGGTATATACAAACAGGTGCAGATGCTCTCAAAGGCTAGAAATGACAGATCCTCTAAAGTTGGAGTTACAGGCACTTGTAAGATTGGAGAGCAGAAAAGGAAGTAGAGTTTAGAAATAACCAGACCTGCAACAAGGAATATGTTCTTTATTCAGGTATCACAGCGAAGGGCAGAAGCTTTTCTGAAGGATGAAAACATCTGCATCTAAGAAAAGGGGAGGTTTGGACTTTTATAGGGATTCTGCTGAAAACAGCTTCAGGAGTTTACTCTGTACCAGGATCTGGTATCCTTGGGTGATTGAAGGTCTTTCTTTCAGGACTTTTTCTCAGGCAGGCCAAGCTAGCTGTCTAGGGCACTTAGGAGACAGGTTGGTTCCACAGTCTGGGAGTGACCAGTTGATAAGGCTTGAGCAAGGCCAGCCTACCAATTTAGGGCCAATTGGCCACTTTGAAGGGATTTATAGTTTTATGGCTTCCCCTAATGGGGTTTATAGCTGTCCTGCAATTCACACATTCTATCAGTGAGCCACCCAAAATGGATGCTGGGAATTGAACTCTATTCCTCTGGAAAAGCAATACATGCTCTTAACTGCTGAGCTCTCTCCAGCCCTATAATGGAATTCTTATTTACTTTTGGTTTTTTGAGACAGAGTCTCCCTGTCATTTCAGTTGGTCTGGAACTTGATTGTAGCCCATGCTGGCACCAGTCTCACAGAGATCTGCCTGACTTTGCCTCCCAAGTACGTCACTATGATGAGTTTTCTTTAATTACTTTTTCAGTAGCTGTATGTGTGTGGGGATTTGCACATGAGTTCAGATGCCCATGGAGGCCAGAAGAGGGTTTCAGATCCTCTGGAATTACAGGTAGTTATGAGATGCCCAACCTGGGTGCCTGTAACCGAACTTGAGTCCTCTGCAAAAGTAGTAACCCTCTTAACCACTGAGACATCTCTCCACCCCTAAAAAGATTCTTTTACATATTTTTATCCCTTAGTCTCAGAAACGTCTGAGAGTTATAGGGTGGTGTATTCCAGCAAGAGCTGGCTAAGATTTCAAATGATCCTAGAAAATGAACTTGGGCAAAAAAGTCAGGAGACAAAATATACATAGAGCCAAACACATTTCTGCATTGACCCTGTAACTGCTGTTATTCATGCAGAAGGCACCTGCTTCCCTGAGGAGCTAGTGGAGCTACCAAACAGCTGCTTTTTCCTTTAGGACCAGGTGAAATGAGACAGGCTGCAGTGATGACTCAGTGATCACTTGCTACACAAGTGGCTCAGTAGCTAGAGGTGCTTGCCAGCAAGATTGAACCTGAGTTCAATCCCTGGGACCCACATGGTGAAAGGAGAGAGCTGACTCCCACAAATCCTCCTCTGACCCCTCCCCCCCACTGCACAGGTATCATGATGTGTGTGCCAAGCTCAAAATAAATAAATGTATTTTAAAAATGAGCTCAGTTTGGCTGCACAGGCACCTGTAACCCCGGCGTGCTGAGAGGCAGAGACAGGAGGACTCCTGACGCTGGCTTGCTGACAACCTAGCAGTTCACTGAGAGCCCCTGTATAAAAAGGAAAAAGGTGGAGAAATAAAACAGCAACCCACCTCCTCTTCTGACCACCATAGGTGTATACCCAGGCATCCGCAGCCACATTCATGTGTGCATATACCACACACACACCAAATGAAAAATAACAAAAAAAGAAAAAGAGAAGGTTTCCATCAGAGAATCCTGGATTGGAGAGTTGATGTTGGTATCAGTAATGACAGACTGAACCGAGAACATTTCAATAGTCTTTAAAAATAATAACATGCCTGTGGAGGTTGCACACTTTTAACCCAACACTTGAGAGGCAGAGGCAGGCGGATCTCTGTGAGTTCAAGGACAGCCTGGTTTACATAGCTAGTTCTAGGTCACCAGGGCTGCATGGTGAGATTCAGAGTCAGGTGAGATTCAGAGTCAGTACTTCTCTCTCTCTCAAAATGAAGGACAGCAAGATAACTCAGAGAAGTTGTCACTTCCTAAAAGTTGTTCTTGATCTCCAGGTGTGTGTTGTATGTGCTCATACACAATAGAGTAATAAATGATAAATAAATATTTTTAATTAAAAATAAATTTAAAAAATTTAAATGACATCTGAAGGGGCCTGGAGAGATAGTTCAGCAGTTAAGAGGACATGCTACTCTTGCAGAGAACCCAAGTTCAATTCCCAGCATCCACGTCTGGTGACTGACAACCATCTGTAGCTCCAGGTTCAAGGGATGCAATGCCCTCGTCTGGCCTCTGTGGGCACTGCACATATGTAGTTTATTTTCACACACATACACATAAAATCTTTAAAACTGGGTACATGTTTAAAAACTGTAAAGGAGCTAAAGAGATGGCTCAGCAGTTAAAAGCACTGACTGCTTTTGCAGAGGACCCAGATTTGGTTCCCAGCATCCATATGGCAGCTAACAACCATCCAGAACTCCAGTTTCAGGGGATCCTTTTCTGGCTTCTGCAAGCTCTGCACAACACGGGTGCACTTACATAGTGCAGGTAGAACACATACATAAAATTAAAATAAGAAAATTAAAACTGTAAGAAGGGGACTGGAGAGATGGCTCAGTGGTTAAGAGTGCTGACTGTTCTTATAGACGATCTGCGTTTGATTTCTAGCACCCACACAGCAGTTGATAACTTTGTGACTCAGTTCCAGGGCATTGGATGCCCTCTTCTGATTTCCATGGACATTGCATGACACAACATGGATATACTTACATACATGCAAGCAATACACAAACACACACACACACTGTAAGAAGAAAGAACTTTCCACCTTAAGCTGTCACAGGACGGGACAGCCAAAAAAAACCACAGTCTATAAGCACCTCGAAAAATGCTGCCTCTGGCAGTAGTCTTAAGGAAACATCTGGTACAATGTGTCTCACTGTTAGCTTGCTAGAAAACCCCAGGGATCCTTCTACATTTGCCTCCCCAGAGCTAGGATTATCTTTTTGGGGGGAATGAGGGGGTCTTTTTGAGACAGAGTCTCCCTGTAACCCCAGCTGGCCTGGAACTTGCTGTGTAGAATAGGCTGGCCTTGAACGCACAGAGATCTGCCTACCTCTGCCTCCCAAGTACTGTGATTAAAGGGATGTACCAACATGCCCTGCCACATCTAGCTTTTTATTTGGGTCCTGGGGATAGAAACATAGATCCTCATGACTGAGCCATCTCCTTAGACCCTAAAATCAACTATTTAAAAAGATTACATTTATTTATTTTGTGCATTGTGTATGTATGACTTGGGAGTCAGAGGCAGACAGATCTCTATGAAATTGAGGCCAGTCTGGTCTATATAGCAAGTTCTAGAAGACTGTATCTCAAAAAACAAAACCAAAACCAAACCAAAAAAAACCCTTCCATTTTGTAGGGAAGCAAGGTGAAAACCAGATGTTCTAAAGGGAGGTAAACAACAGGATGTTTGAGGGAAGGTGAAACATTCCATCCTGCAGGGAAGCTGCTTAAGCTCAAGACCTAAACAACTCTGAAGCTTCAGAAGTCATGAAATTGACCAGATTCGCCAGGTCCCTGCTCCTGCTGCATTTATGAGCGCCAGAGACTGATGGGAGGTGCATAACACCAGCTGAGTTGTGTGGAAGAATCACAGACCAGCTGAGACTCTTGGAAGAAGCAGAGAACAAGTGAGCTACCTGGAAAGGACGCTCTCCAGCCTGTTCAGGTGCCTGCAGGTTCCGCACTCAGCTCTAGGTTTCCAGCTTTCACGACCTCTCACCTTTGCTGGGGTGGGGTTTGGTGATGCAGTTGTCTTGGCTGTCGGGAGCCATTTGACTGCCTTGAACTTTGCCCTAGTTTAGGATCAAGCAGGGATCAGTCTTGCTGTTCCCAGAAGTGCTGTGGGGTTAGGGTGTTTTGCTATGTAAATGATTTATTCACCTGAAGGAGAGATTATTTTAGGCCCAAGGCTGAAGATCCTGTAAACCCAAGGCTGAAGATCTTGTAAATCCTTGTAGAGATCTTGTAAATCCTTGTAGGAAGGTCTGATTTAATCACCAAGAGGACAGTTTATCTTAAATCCTAAGCTTAGCACCTTTTGTTAAGTAGATGTAGGTGTTTTGAATAATCCCGTATATGTAAATGATGGTTGTATTGTTCCTATAAATACACTAAGCAAAATAAAGTTGAGGCCTCAGTATTGACTGAGAGCCCTCCCGAGTCTGAGTCTGTCCCCCCCCCTTTCTCTCTCTCTCTCTCTCTCTCTCTCTCTCTCTCTCTCTTTCTTTCTCAATCCTCACTCCCCAATTCAGGTATGGTGTTGGGCTCTGGCACTTGGAATCATTTCTGCTCCTGTAAGTAACCCCTCATCCAGATTCCTTCAAGTAACCCCAGTAAAGCTCGTTGGTTCACCACGCTGGACTCTGGTAGCATCCTTACTTTGGTCTGTTGTTGGTTTCCTACCTTGGATGAGTAGACTTTTGTTCATGTCTCTCCAAGAATATTATCCTCAACACATAGGGAGTGTGTGGAGGTCAGAGGACAAGTTGTGGGAGTTGGTGCTCTCCTTCCACCATGTTCTGGGGCTTGAACTCAGGCCATCAGGCTTGGTGTCAAACACTTTTACACACTGAGCCATCTTGCCTTCCCCAAATTGGCTAATTTTAAAGTCTATCTCTCTCCAGCATATTTTTCTGCCTAGAATTAGCTTAAACTAGCGTTATTTGTGATCTTTTGACCCAGTTATGACTTATCACCATTTGTTGGCTCAGATAATCTTCCAGAGAGCTAAGATTAAACAAGAGAGCTTTGTAACACTATAGCCAACTCAATTTTTTTTAAAAATTACATTTCATTTAGTGTGTGTGTACCAAGTTTCTTTAGTGGAGGTCGGAGGAACAACTTATGGGAGTCAGTTCTCTTCTTTCACGGGGGTTCTGGAATGGAACTCAGGTCCTAAGGCTTGGTAGCAAGTGCCTTTATTCACTGAGCCATCTTGTTGGCCCATAGGTTCAAAATTTTGATTTTTAAAATTTGCTTTCTGAGGCGTGGGTCTCCCTATAGCCCTAGTTTGCCTGCCACTCCTTATGGCGACCAGGCTGCCCTTGATCTCACCAAGATCCACCTGCCTCTGCCTCCTTAATGCAGGCATCATAGGCCTGCGCAACCATACCTGGCAGCCAGAATTTTAATTTGTTTAAATTAGAATGTATGGAAGCATGGATCAGTGGTTAAGGGTATTAGCTGCTCTCCCGGAGGACTTGGGTTCAATTCCCAGTACCTACATGGTGGCTCACAGCCTTCTGTAACTCCAGTTCTAGGGAATATGAGGCCCTCTTCTGGTCTCCTTGGGCTATGCATGATGCAGGTGCACTTACATACTTGCAGGCAAAACACTCATACACATAAAATTTAAATAAATAAATAAATTTACATTGGAATGTTCTGTAGAGACCTGGATGGATGAGAGGGGCACTGGTGGGGACGGGGTGAGAGGAATGAAGGTCTTAATTGGAATTTGTTGCTAAAACACGTGTGCTATGACAATGGAGGGAATACATGTTATTTTGGGGGGTGAAAATGTGCGGCAGGAGAGATGGGGTGTGAGCATCCTTAGCATGTCTTACTGAAATTCCTGATGCCTGGAGGGCATGTCCTGTTCCAGTTTCACCAGGGATGGGATGGGCACTCCAGTTGTGAAGCAGTGGGATTACTCCAATGGACAATGAATATGTAATTGGCTGTGCACACTAGTTACCCCGTGGCCAAAAGGAAGAACCGAAATACCTACTGAAGGCAAGAAGATAGCAATGGGAGCTTTGGGAGGCAGGGGCAAATTCTGCCTAAATGCAGATCTCCTCTAAGTGGAGCCAGGTCTGCGTCAGGGGCAGAAGCCAGCGCTGGGAGGGGCTGAGGCTGTTTCCGTCATTTTAGTTGCACACACCCATAGAAGGGACCAGCTTCTATTGCTCAGGCCTCCTTAGCCAATCACCACTTCAGAACGGCCGTCCAATCAGAAGGCCCCGCGAGCGGGGGGAGGCGGGTTCTTTCTGGCCGCCATGTTGCGGGTTCTGCTCCGCAGTGAGGGAGGCGCTCCGGTCCTGCCCATAGGTCGCTCTGTGAGCGCTGCTGCGGGGAGCTGTGCGGAGAGCGCGGGCGAACCCGGAAGCCGGGCCATGGTGAGCGTGGGGCCGGCTGTCCCCAGACGGGAGGAGTGGCCGCTGGAGCTGCCGGAGCGGCCGTTCTGGGTCCTCCCCGGGCTGGGGCGGGGCTGGGCCCGCAGCCGGCCCACCGTCCTGTGCGTCTGTGAGGCTCCCTGGGTCCCGCCCCGCAGGCCGCTCTGCGTCCGGTGCTAAGCCCGAGGCTGCGCCCGCACTGCCGAGCTTTCGCCTCGGTGACGTCACTGTCCGGTGCAGGAGCACAGTCGTGCTTTTGCTGATGCTCCGGAAAGTTGCTCATCTTTAGGTTGTCTACTTTGTGTGTTACTTTCTAGAAGTTCTGAACTTCGCATTTCACAGGTCTAGCATCTGCCTTTGGTTAATTTTGTGAAATTTGTAAAGTCTGCCCAGTTAATTTTTTTGCGTATAAACGCCTAGGTTCTTCTGATCATTTGACCACACTCCTCGTCATTGAGTTTTCTTTGGTCCTTTGTCAAAAATGAATATATATATTTTGCTTTATTTGTGGGGTCTCTGTTCTATTGATCTGTTTGTTGTTTTCCAAATACTACACTATCTTGATTATTGCAGCAGTTCTTTATTTTTATTGCATATGTATGAGTGTTTTGCCTGCATGTAAGTGTACCTGTGCGGTACAGTACCCGCAGAGGCCAGAAGAGGGCATCGGAAACTGGAGTTTCGGGTGGTTGTCAGCCGCCATGTGGGTGCCAGGAACAGTGTCTGGGGTTTCCCCAAGAGCAGCCAGTGCTCTAAACCTCTGAGGCATCTCTCCAATCCCTATTGTAGTGTATTAAATAATATGTCAGTGTATTTACTATTGTTTCCAAATTGTGTGGACCATTTTGGTTATTTTTTAGGATTGTGTTGAATTTATAGTTTAACTTGAGGAAAACTGAGGCTTCCTATCCACTATGATCATGGAATATCTTGCCATTTTTTGAGTTCTTTGATTTTTGTTAAATTAAGAATTTGTAGTTCTTGGTTTACACCTCAGGTGGATCTCTGTGAGGCTCGTCTGGTATTCATGGCTGGGGGAACTGGAGAGATGGCTCAGCATATTGGAATGCATACTGTTGGAGGTGCTTTGTGCAGAAGATGAAGCACCACACTTTGTTTTATTTGTTGTGTTTTCTTCCAGAAAGCAGTTTATTCATACCAGCACTTGATTCAGTGTGACACAGTCTTCCTGTAGCTCCAGCTGACCTGAAACTCACTATGTAGACCAGCCTGGCTTTGAACTTGCAGCAGAGATCAGCCTGCCTCTGCTTCCTGAGTGCTGGGATTAAAGATGTGCACCACTAGCCCCACCTTTTAAAACAAAAAAAATCAAGTTAATCTTTTAAAAAAATTTTAAAAATAAGTGTTTTGCCTACATGTATTTAAGTGCACATTTGCATACAGGGGCCCCAAAGAGGATGTCATCCCCTGGAACTGGAATTACAGATGGTTGTTGGCCACTGTGGGTGCTGGAAACTCAGCCCTGGATGGGTCCTCAGCAAGAGCAGCCAAGTGCTCTTAACTGCTGAGCCATCTCTCTAGCCCCTAAAACAAATTTTTAAAAATTTTAAATTTCTATTTTATAAGCTTTTTCCTGCATTTCTTGCATCCATGTATGCAAATGCACCCCTATTGTTCAGTGCCCTCAGAGAGATCAGAAAAAGGCCTTGGAACTGAATTATGGGCAATTGTTAGGTGCCATGTGGGTGCTAAAGACTGAACTTGGGTCCTCTTCAAGAGTGGCCAGTGCTCTTAACTACTGAACTGTCTCTTTAGCTTTCAAAGTTTAGCCTTTTCTGCCTGGTTAGTTAGTTCCCCTTTGTTCATTTTCTCTGGCTCTTGTATATGGTAATTTTCTAATTGGATGTCCCATCCTGCAGGATCATGAGACACAGAACTGGACATGTCCACTCAGGCACAAATTTGCATTGCCTTCCTTTGTTCTGGGGGGTTCCTGACACATACATCCCTATGATGCCAAGAACCCCCTTGAGTCAAAGAGCATCATCTTGGTTTAGGAGTTGTAGATGAGAAAACACTATAACGCAACAAATTACAATTTGCATGTTAAGAAGCAATTATTAAGGTAGGTATTAGTTCTGTACCAAGGGGACTGAAGAGAAAGGCAAGGATACAGTTTTAAAATGTTTTTGGCAGAAGAGATTTTATTCATTTTTTTCACATTTATATTTACATTGCCTGATTTTTTTTTTGTTTTGAGATACTCGTGTGTGTGTATATATATATGTGTATATACACACACACACACACACACACGAGTGTGTGTGAGATAAGTTGTGGGAATTTCCCCAGTTTTAATTATTTTTTGAATTAGCCCTTGTATACACAGGATTATACAACATCAGTTGTACTTATGACTCCTAAGACTAACAAATGGTCTTCTTACTTTTTAAAAGGTCATTTTATAAGATTAGAAAAAGGGCTGAGTGTGGTGGCACATGCCTTTAATCCCAGCACTTGGGAGACAGAGGCAGGCAGATCTCTGTAAGTTCAAGGCCAGCATGATCTACAAAATCTGTTCCAGGCCAGCTGGAGCTACAGGGAGACCCTGTCTCAAAAAGACAAAAAAAAAAAAAGATTAGAAAAACGGTCATTTAGTCCTGAAATTTTTGCTTACTCATTGGACAAAGTGGTCCATGAAGAGCTTTTGTAACTGTTTCATCAGGAACTGTGTTATCGGGAATAAAAGTGCAAGCTCTTCCCTCAAAAGTGTAATACAGATACTTTTCCTTCTAGCATTACGTGTGATCCCATGCTCCCATGTCTTTCAGCTGTGGCATCCAGCTGGCTAGGTACTCCTTAAAGACGTGCTTGTTATAATTGATAAATCTTTGTTGATTAATTGAGACTCTTGTTTATTGTTAACCACCAGAATATAGTCTGTTTGAAACCTACAACTGTGTGATTTCTAGTCTGTCTTAGTTACTTTCTCTTGCTGTTATAAAAACACTGACCAAAACCAGCTTGCAGCAGTAGTGCATCATCAAGGGAAGCCAAGGCAGGAACCTGGAGCACAGAGGATGGAGGACACTGCTTCCTGGCTTGCTCATCTGGCCTGTGCTCAGCCTGCTTTCTCATACACTTGTACAGGGGTAGTACAGCCCACAGTGGGCTGGGCCCTCCCACATCACTCAACAATCAAGAAAATGCCCCACAGCACAGGGCAATCCTATGGAGACAGTTCCTCAATTGAAGTTCTCTGTAACCAAGTATGTCAAGTTGAGGACTAAAGCTATCTAGCACATAGTCTTAAATGTCTTTGGAATTCCCCTAGGGACTCTAATAGAGTGAATGGGGGTATTAAGAGATACAGATAATAACCTCTTCGTCCTGAGAATATCTTTGCTAAGAGGATGAGACAGGTTAAAGGATCTAGCTAATCAAATCAGCACACAGGTCTCTTACCAGTTGGGTGGTAGGCTTGAACAAAGTTCCCCCATCCGCAGTACCTTCATATGTCAGCTTGGGAGATATTGAGTGCAGAATAATTGCTCTTTGCAATTATGAAAACATTCAGCACATGAGTTTAGGCTTTATGAACACACACAGACACCAGAGAGAGAATTCATCCTCTTGTCACATGAGACATAAGTGATTTACTCTGACTGCTGATGAGGAAGTTTCAGTGGGCTGACCTATGTAGCCAGAAAAGAGGAGTGTAGGGGCTGAAGAGATGGCTCAGCAGTTAAGAGCAAGGCAGCTCTTACAGATCTGGATTTGGTTCCCAGCACCCACATGATGGCTAACAACTATCTGTAACTGCAGTTCCAGGGGATCCAGTGCCCTCTTCTGGGCTCTGAGGGTGCTGCATGACATGGGTGCACTTACATATATGCAAACAAAACTCATACACATAAAATAAGAGGAGCAGTAGACCCTGGCAAGTCTTATTTTTCCAGGCATCCTTATCCTGTAATAGGGGCAGTATGCAGTTTATCCTGTCCAAGGGGGAAGGCTTCTCCTTGAGCCTGGGGTGTCTTCACACAGTGTAACTCTTACCCAGGAATTCAGTTTCCCATACCCAGGTGCTTTTGTTGTTTTGTTTTGTTTTTTGTTTTTTTTTTTTTTTGAAATAAGATCTTCCTGTAGACCCAGGTAGCCTGGTGTTGATCTCTAAGACATCTGTTTGCTTCTGCTTCCTGAATGCTGGTCTTAATTATGTGCATGCATACGTGTGTGTTTGTGTGTGTGTGTATGTATATATTCCTGATTCTTTTTAATTTTCCATAATGTAGCATTGTCAGGCATCAAATTTTATAATAATGGGTTTAAATAACAGTTTTAGTCACTGAGCTAATTAGGAAAAGAATATGAAGCAACTTCCAGAGCTTTTTAAAATCCTATTTGAGAATTCTATTTCCTGTGTAAGAGTAACTTACCCTCTGTACATTTGAATTTAGAGATGGAGCCAACTAAGTATCCCCATCAGGAAATGGGAAGATTTAAAGTTGGACTATTTTATTACTTTTTCTTTTTGGATATTGGATAATTCTTTTAGATCAAGGTGTTGTGATTTTACAGTAAAACAGTATAAACATCACAAATTTTAAAAAATGTAAAGAACCACACCAGGTGTGGTGGTAAGTGCCTTTAATCCCAATCTTTGGGAGATAGAGGCAGGTGAGTCTCTGTGAGGTAGAGGCCATCTTGATTCACATTGTGACTTCCAGGTGGGCTGTGACTAGGGGGACCCTGTCAAACAATCTATAGAAAAACCAAAAACCAGAACAAACAAAAACCCTAAAAATGTAAAAAAAAAAAAAAAGCAAAGCAAATCCATTATGTCCTTTTGGTAATAAGATATCATCAGGCTCTTTTGAATTAATTTTATGTTTTATTTTAAAATTTTATTGTTTATTATTTGATTATTTGTCTTTTTGAGACAGGGTCTTCCTGTAGTCCTGGCTGCCCTAGAACTCATCATGTAGACCAGGCTACCTTTGAATTCACAGAAATCTACCTGCCTCTCTCTCCTAAGTGCTGAGATTAAAGGCTTGTGCCACTATGCTTGGCTTATTTATTTTTATTTTATGTGTATGAGTGTATTGCCTGCATGTATGTAAGTACACCTGTGTCAATGCAAGGCTCTTGGAGGCCAAAAGAGGGTGTCACAACTCCTGGAACTGGAGTTATGAACAGTTGTTAGCCATCATGTGGGTGCTAGGAATTGAACCCCAGTCCTCTAATAGCAGCCAGTGCTCTTTTAACTGCTGAGCCATCTCTCCAGCCCAGACTATTTTAATATTTCCATTTTACACGCTTTGCAAAGTCCACCCGGATACTTTGAGAAGTCTTGATTTAGGCATCCTGTTGCCTGGGGTTTGTTTTCTCATTACCCATCTCTCCCACTTTGGCAGCTTATGTATTTCCCACACATCTATTTAGTCATAGTGCAGAGCCCTGTACAGTTAAAACTTTTGTATCACAGATAGTCCTCAGTAATTCCCCTTTTTTTTTGTAGTATATATTATGGTTAGAATCTGATCTCTGGGTCTCTCTGATCAAGAAAATATGCTACATATCAAAGGGGTCTTATTGTCTACCCTGGAGACAATAATGACTGACTGAAAGGCAAGGGCCAGAATATTGGATGATCTTTGACTCTCTTCATTGATGTAGGCTTTGAAGTTTTGTTGGACACCCAGAAGAATTTTACTAGTTTTGTAATTAAAAATTTTTTTTTAAATTATGTGTATGTGTTTTGCTTGCATGTATTTAAGTATACCTATGTTATGCAGTGCCTGAGACCAGAAGATGATATCAGTTCCCCTGAAACTGGAGTTATGAATGATTGCTAGCTGCCATGTGGGTGCTGGGAACTGAACTGGATCCTCTGGAAGAACAGCCAGTGCTCTTAGTCATTGAGCCATCTCCTCAGTCTCCCCGTCTTGTAATTTTTAACTTCTGAGTAACATCTAAATAAAACCTAGTAGACAAAACAACCCAAACAATTTAAATAAATCTTAGTTTTGTTTGGACTCAGTTTTCCAAGTGAGTAGAACCTAGGGAAGTTAGCACAAGTAGTCATCTTAACTACACAGTTTTGACTGTGTGTGGTGGTGCGTGCCAGTGCTTGCCTTGAATCCCAGCACTCGAGAGGCAGAAGCAGGAGGATCTGCGTTCAGGACCAGCCTGGTCTACGTAGTGAGTTCCCAGCCAGCTGGCCTACAGGGAGACCCTATTTCACAAAACAAGACAAAGCAAAACAAACCAGACAGTTTTGTTCTTTAAGCCAGTTCTTGAGTTGTGAGTACATCAGTATAACATTAGGAATCTTCTCATCAGACATAGCATCCTTAAGTCTCCTCGTTCTCAAACTTTGTACAACTTAAACCTTTGCAGCTTGGCTTTACACTTTCACCGTTCTGTCCTCGCTTTTCTAAAACTTTTCATCCTTTTATTATTTTTTATTCTATGTACATGAATGTGTGCATATGTGTAAGTGCACCTGTGTGTGTAATGCCCATGGAGGTCAGAAGATGGCATCAGATCCCTGTGAAATGGAGTTACAAACAGTTGTTAGTTGCCATGTGGGTGCTGGAAATGAACCCGGGTCCTCTATAAGAGCAGTCAGTGCTCTTAACCACTGTGTCATCCATCTCTTCAGCCCTTATTTTCATTCTTAAACACAATAATTTTGTCATGTAAAATTCCTAAGCTGACATTTACATCTTTTTCAACAACTTTCTCATATCTACTTAACTATTTTTTATTTTTGATCTCCCTAAACAAGGGTCGAATCTGAATAACATACGAAGTTATAGCCATAATCCAGGGACAGTTAGACCCCTTTGATAAGCTGCCTCTTCTCCTAATCAGAGGGACCCAGAGATCAGACTTTAACTAGGGTCCATCCTACAAAAAGGGGTGTTACTGAGGACCTAGAATTGTGTGCGATACAGTACAAAGTTCTCACTGTACATCACTGAAAAGATGTGTGGGAATAAACTACCAAAGTGGGATTGAGGGGCTGTAATAAAAATTCCCTATGTAGAATTCCCTGGAATTCACAGAGATCGGCCTGCCTCTGCCTCCCCAGTGCTGGGCTTAAAGGTGTGCACTACCACGCCTAGCCCTCATTTTATCTTAATTAAGAAATTTTTGAGCATGCTCAGAATATTTTTTTATGATATTTTTAACTTCCCAGACTGATTTTTATCTCTAAATGTTCAGTTAGGTATTTCTACATATTCTGTAGGACACAGGTGAAGGCACAACCCTCCTGGGGCTATAGAAGAGGAAGAGAAAAATGATGGAACACCTCTTGGTGCCTAGGAATGAGAAAGGTCCAACATTGAGGCCTGAGTACCCAGGACCACCTGTGGAGTCAAGACCGTAGCTAGCCATAGCTGGCCATCGAGGAAGCTGGGAAGTCATTTGTGAGAATCAGTCCTCCTAAGACTAGAATCTGCAAATTTCCCCTGTCTCCGGTATAAGCCCAACACAGACAGAACCACTGCCATGTACAACCTGGGCCCTCGGTGAGGGGCTATGAGCAGTGCAGTCTTTTATGACTTTTGCCGTTTGAAAGTGAAGTTCCCCATGGGCTCGTGTGTTCGAATGCCTGCTCTCCAACCGGGGGCGCTGTTTTGTGAGGTTATGTAGGTTGTGTAGTAAATGAACATTCTTGTAAGTCATTTATCTATTTTTTCTCCCATTTAGGAGCCACATGTTTATGTTTCTCTACATTCTTTGTGATTTTGTTTTTAGTGTTAAAAAGTGAGCAATTAGGGCCTGAGAGATGGCTCAGTGGTTAAGAGCACTGATAGAGGACCCATGTTCAAATCCCAGCACCCACATGGTGACTAACAGCTGTAACTCCAGTTATAGGGGATCTGACACTCTCTTCTGGCCTCCTTGGGCATTGCACCACATGAGTACATTTACATACTTGCACCCAATGTACCCATACACACGAAATACAAATAATAAAGAAAATTTAAAAATAAAAAGTAAAAGGCTAGGCATGGTGTGTGTGCACGTCTTTAATCCCAGCTCTCAGGAGGCAGGCAGATCTCTGAGTTTAAGGCTAGCCTGTTCTACATAGTGAGTTCCAGGCCAGCTGGGGCTATTGGGAGACCCTGTCTTAAAACGACCAAAAAAAAAAAAAAAAAGCTAGCCTTTGAGCCTGGAACTGGTGGCCTACACCATTGATTCCAGCACTCTGGAGGCAGAGGCAGATGGATCTCTGTATTCCAGGCCATCCTGATATAGCAAGTTCTAGGCCATCTAGGCCTACATAGTAAGACCCTATCTAAAAATAAAATTTTTTTAAATTCAGCATTTGAATATTGTTTTGATTTTTTTTTTTCTTGTGTGTATATGTGTGGGGGCATGTGCAGGCGCACTCAGAGGTCAGAACTGTTGAATCTCATGGAGCTGGAGTTACAGGCAGTTGTGGGCCCCACCTGATGTGGATGTTGTGAACTGAACTCAGGTCCTCTGGAGGAGCAGTATCTGCTCAACCACTGAGCCATCTCTCCAGCCCCCTGGAGGCCTTTTTTTTTTTTTTAACACAGCCTGGCTCTGCCCTCCCGATCAGCCTTTACTTCTTGCTGAACTGAGAACCTTATAAGTCCAGGCTCAACATGTGGGTCTTCTCAGATGTTTTCTGAAAATGTGTTCTTTCCTCAGCATGCCCTGATACACCTTGGTGCTTTTGAATACCTCAATTCCTGAGACCGAAAATGTTTTAATTTTCTCCTCTTGGGTTTGTATGTTCTTTATCTGTTTTAGATAAGACATTGCCTTATTGTTCAGAAGACTGGCATTTACTTGACTAACTTGTTATTCCTAGTCAATTTAGAAAGATAATCTTTAGTGACTACAGAAAGATCTGTTTGTGAGATTTATGGGATTTTATAAAAGTGTAATTAAGGCTGGGTGTGGAACGATTTTAGTTCCAGCACTTGGGGGAGGCAGAGGGAGGCAGATCTCTGTGAGTTTGAGGCCAGCCTCATCTACATAGTGAGTTCCAGGCCTGCTGGGGCTACAGAGAAACCCTGTTTCAAAAACAAACAAAAAAACACACCCCCCAAAAAAAAATAATAGGAAGAAGTGACTTTTGGTCATATTGTACTTCTGCCATCTTTCCCTCCCTCCCTCCCTCTCTCTCGCCCTGCCCTCTCTTCCTCCCTCCCTCTCTCTCGCCCTCTCTCCCTCCTTCCCTCCCTTCCACTCTCCCTCTTTTCCTCCCTTTCTCCTCTCCCAAGATAGCTATTTTGCTATTTTGCAGTCTGGCTTGGACTTCTGACATCAAATACTTCCTTCCATCTCATTCTCTAAAGCAACTACAACTGTGGATACATGCCAACATAACTGGTTATTTTTCTAAAATCTCAGGCCATCTTTCTACTCATTCTATTATACTTTGACATTACAACTTAATTTAAAATTCAAAAATTATTTTGAGGACTGGTGAGATGGCTCAGTGGTTAATGGTACTTGCTGCCAAGCCTGACTACCTGATCTACCTGAGTTTACCTATTTGGAATTTATAGACTTTTAGAGGAAACCAGGAGTTCAGAAAAGTGCCACAATTTTTGTATAACTCATTTACATTGAATGATTTATCCTTCATGTTTGTGGGTTCTCCCCCAGAATCTTGTTCTTTCAGGCCAGCACAGCTCTATGAGCATGAATTTCTGAGGACAGGCAGCCTCTTTGGTTTTTTTAAAGACACAGTCTCTGTAGTCCCAGCTGGTCTGGAGCTCCCTACATAGCTCAGCAGCCTGGCTGGGATCCCACAGATCTCCCTTCCTCTGCCTCCTGCGAGCCGTGGTGCCCAGCAAAACAGCCTCTGGATTCCCAATCTCAGTGCTGTTCTGTGTTTTAAGTGGTAGTACTTCTCATGCCAGAAGCTGGGGATTGGTTGGAGCGGCTGCAGCACATCCTACTCCCTGGGCTACCCAGTGAGAGGAGTGTTCTTACGTAGCTGTTTCTGTTCAGTTGCTGGCAGTAGAGCTTCTGTCATGAAGTAATGTGTGGAGAGCACAGTTTAGGTGATCGTTTTGTCAGTTGAGTGTAAGTTCTCAGTTCTTTCAGTCTCCACAGTTCTTTTACACGCACATTTGGCCTGTTTTAGGATGTAGTGACCTTTGAAGATGTGGCTGTCAGCTTCACCCTGGAAGAGTGGGCTTTGCTGGACCCTTCTCAGAAGAATCTCTACAGAGATGTGATGCTGGAAACCTGCAGCAACCTCGCTGCCGTGGGTAAGTATCGTCTTGCCTTCCTTTAGGAGATGAGGGAACAATTGTTTCTTTATGATTGATGGGCTTCTGTGGTTTGGGTATAGAAAGAATTTGGTGAATAAAGGTGTGGTGACTGGTGAGATGGCTCAAGCAGTTAAAGGCGCTTGCTGTGAAAACCTAGTGGAATGTATATGGTGAAAGGAGAGAGCCAATTCCCATGACTAGTCCCTCTGATCTCCACATGTGTATAGTGGCATGTATACACACACAAACACATACACTATACTAATATTAGAAAGTCCTTTCACAGATCTTAAATTTGAAGAAAAATGAGTTGTGATTCCCATGTATATTGAAGATAGAAATTAATTTTCAATAATTTTTGTTTTCAATGTTTTTATGTGTGTGCCTACATGGGTTTTTGTGTGTTATGTGTACTCAGAAGCCCACAGGGACCAAAAGAAGGTGTCATATCTCTTGGAACTGAAGTTACAGAAAATTGTGAATTGTTCTGGGTGCTGAAAACTGAACCCAGGTCCTCTGCAAGTTAGTACATGTGCTTAACCACTGAACTGTCTCTCCAACCCTTGTCAAGTTTTATTTTATTTTTAATTATGTGTGTGTCTGTGTGGGCGTGTGCGGACAGTGCTGCTGTCCGTGGAGGCCGTGCGTCTCTTTGGAAGCTGGAGTTACAGTGTTAGACCCCACTCTCAGCCCGGGGACTCGAACCCCAGTGGGCCGCCTGGGTGACTAACGTCGGGGAGCCTCAAGCCCACTGACCTCACTCAGCCCAGGGGACTCGAACCCCTGTAGGCTGCCTGAGAGTCAGTCCCAAGAATCCAGACCGTCAGATGCAAAATGCAAGAAGTAGGTTTATTTCACTTGCGCAAGTGGGAGACTCAGTCTCGTTCATGAGACTCAGCCCGCCTGACTCCTGCCAGGCCAGGTTTTTATAGTAAGGTTTCACAGGATGATTATGCATTGACATATAGCTCAACAAACAGTTCACATACAAGATATTTGCTTACAGATCAGGGTTACAGACGGGACAACTTCTCCATAAACCTCACACATTACTTTGCAGTTCACAGGAGGTAAACTTTTCCACAATTTATGGATGGGATAATGGAGACTCTTCCTGTGGAATGTTAAGCCCACAGGCTTTATCTTGCATACCAAGGGATACTTACATAACTCTTGAATTCCCTGGGTCTCTTCCTCCTGGATTTATAGTTTCTTAGTTGTTTTTCTAATTGGGGGGGGGGGGGAGCTCGTATCACCGAGTGCCTCATAAAACAAAATGTCTCACAACAGGTAGTTGTAAGCTACCTTTTGTGGGTGCTGGGACCTGATCCTGGGTCCCCTGAAAGAGCAGTAAGTGGTCTTAACTGCTGAGCTATGTCACCAGCTCCTGATTTTCTATAAATTCTAACAATTTATTGTAAACTTTCTGGGACTGTATTTTAGGATATAGATGGGAAGAACAAAAAATTGAAGATGACTATAAAGATCTTGGAAGAAATCTAAGGTAATTTTCATGTGCAACTGGAAGCAAATGTCTTGTGTAGAAACTTTAACATACTGTATAAAATTAAGAACAAACAAAGCAAAGAAGTACAACTTTTAAGTTTATTAGTCATTACAAAATTCTCACTAAAAATATGTACTTTAGTGTAAGATTGCTATTCAGCATTGAGAGAATTTCACTTTTAGATCATTCAAATATGGCAGAAGGTGTATACTTTGCCTAATTTTGGGAGCAGTATAGGACCTAGCCCTGGCAAAGAGCAACCAGCAGTGACTAGTTTGCTTTATCTTTTTTTTTAAGTTTGAAGACAATTTAATTAGCATTAAAAGAAAATTCCCCAAGGCAATGAGACAATTGGTAGACTAGCAGTCACGTGGCAGGGAGGGACGCTTTAGAAAGAGACTGTGGAAGCCCAAAATTTGGGGGAAGCCCAAAATGCTACTTAAAGCATGCTTAGAAACGAGGTGGAAGAAAAGGAGAGGTTGCATGGTTCTGAAAAATCGGAAAAGCAGGTTGTCTTCAGAAGGCGCTTGTCTGTGGCCTGTGGAGCTTCTACCTATTTGTTTTCTGTTTTTGTTCTTTTAAACAAAATTTCAAGTTAGAGACACTCTATGAAAGTAAAGAGAGTGGTCAGTCAGTGTGGGAACAAACCTTAGCCCTTATCAGTAACAAATTTTCTTCTGAAGTTTAAACTATGTGAATACAGTGTCTGTGAAACAAGTTTTCTTGTGTCATTCATTCTTTAATAGGCATGTCATATTTCACTCTGAGGACAAACCATATGAGTATGAGGAATATGGAAGGAAGCCATATGACTTTAATTCTCTCGAAAGTGTTCAAGGATACCTGGAAACTCACACTGTGAATGGACCTTGTGAATGTGAGGTATGTTTAAAATCCTTTGGTTTCCCAAGTTCATTTGGAATATATCACCAAACTCACATTGGAGATGACTTCTATGAATATAAGGAATGTGGAAAGGACTCTGTTTATCCTAGTTCACTTTACACACATGGAGGAACTCACACTGTAAGAAAATGTTACGAATGTAATCAGTGTGGTAAAGTTCTAAGTTCTTCTAGTTCTCTTCAAAGACATGAGCGAATTCACACAGGAGAAAGACCCTATAAATGTAACCAGTGTGGGAAAGCTTTGAGTTCTTCCACTTCCCTTCAAAGACATAAGAGAATTCACACAGGAGAAAGACCCTATAAATGTAACCAGTGTGGAAAAGCCTTTCGATGCCACAGTGCTCTTCAATTACATGAAAGAATTCATACTGGTGAAAAACCCTATGAGTGTAAAGAGTGTGGTAAAGCCTTTACATGTCACAGTTATCTTCGATTACATGAAAGGACTCATACTGGAGAGAAACCCTATGAATGTAAACAATGTGGTAAAGCCTTCAGATGTCAGACTTCCTATCAGAGACATAAAATAATTCATGGTGGAGAAACCTTCTATGAGTGTAAACAGTGTAGTAGACTCTTCATTTATCCCTCTTTACTTCAAATGCATGAAAGAACTCACACTAGTGAAAAACCATATAAATGTAAACAGTGTGGTAAGTCATTCCTTTACCCCTCTTTACTTCAAATGCATGAAAGAACACACACTGGTGAAAAGCCCTACGAATGTAAACAGTGTGGTACAGCTTTTAGACATCACTCTTCCCTGAGATTGCATGAAAGAACTCATACAGGAGAAAAACCCTATGAATGTCAACAGTGTGGTAAAGCTTTTACACGTCACACTTCTCTTCGATTACACGAGATAACTCATACTGGAGAGAAACCCTATAAATGTAAAGAATGTGGTAAAGCCTTTAGACATCATTCTTCCCTTCGATTACATGGAAGAATTCATAGTGGAGAGAGGCCCTATGAGTGTAAACAATGTGATAAAGCCTTTATTAGATACAGTTACCTTCGATTACATGAAAGAACTCATACAGGAGAAAAACCTTATGAATGTCAACAGTGTGGAAAAGCCTTCAGCCGTCATAGTTCCTTTCAGAGACATAAATCTATTCATGCAGTGGACAACCCCTACGAGTGTCAAGAATATCTAATTCCTTTATCTCTGTTTCCATCAAATGCATCAGACAATCCATATTGGTGAAAAACAATGTGAACAGTATGTAAAGTGTTTTGATAAACCTTAAACATATAAACAATGTGGTCTAGACTTCAAATGCATGAAGGAGTTCATACTGGGCAAAATTTCTATGAATGTAAACAATATGGTAAGTACTTCATTCCTCTCACAGAAATAAATTAGTTCATCCTGGGGAAATGTCTTAGGAATGGAAGCAACATGGTCAGTTTGGCGCACCTGACTCACAGTGGGGAAAAGCTGTAGGACTTTAAACAATGTGGTGATGCCTTCAGGAACCACAGTTCCCTCAGTAACATGAAAGACTTCATCCTGGAAGGAAAAAAAAAACAATGTTTAGATGTTACTGCTCCTATAGACTCCATGAATGAACTCATACTGGAAGCAGTCCTGTAAATGAAGACACAGCTGTGAGTGTGAAGAATGTGGTAAGTTAATGATTACTGGGAACTGAAGAGACATTTAAGACATTTTCTTCAGTGGTGTGGCTGTCCATAAGTTGCCCATGCTTCCGTTCTATAAGCAGTGGTTCCCTAAGCTATACTTTGGTAAGATCATTTGTTTCTGTTATTGGTATTCTGGGGTGACTAGTTCTTTTTTCATGTGTGCTCAGAAAATGTTCACATATTACTGTGAGGTTAATCCTGGTACGGCTGGCCTCTCCACTGTGCTATGGAGTGGCATGACTTCTTCCAGCAAGCAGTATGAGTTGCATTGTCCCTATTGTAACTACTGTGTTGTATGGAGTTACACACTTCTGTGAAAATGAGGTCTGCCGCATCAAGCATATAGACACTTCCATATGGATGACAGACTAAAGAATGTATTATAATCTCTGAAAGTAGCACATGTGGACAGAATGAAGTAGGCATCAGGTGCATGGCCCTAGCTCTGAGCAATACGACAGTGCAACTGAGGCCTAGCTGTCTGACAAACATGAATTTGCCCCTCTAATGGAGGAGTTCCTGTGAGGAAAAGACCAGCAGATACTGACCTGCCTTGGCCTCAGAATTGGCAGGAAGAGTAGGAGAGAGGATGAGAACGAACAAGGTGCAGGTGCAGCTTCTGGTTTCTTACAGCTTGGAATGGCATGACGAAGACACTTAAAATGAAATCTGTACTAGATAGTGTTTTCTGGGATCCTGAACCTTGGAACCTGTGGGAATGATAGAACACTGAGGATGCTGTATTTGAAGGGAGTGTATTAGAAATAATAGAAGTCAGCCCTTAGAGGAGTGGAAATCACTAGCACAGCTTGTGAATGAAGGCCCAAATAGTGACCCAGTAATGGGAGCTGTAAGAACCAGCAAATATTCTGCCTTTTGAAGACTTTGAAATTTGAGGATGCAATTAATGAAGGTATTAATGATAAAGCAATGGAGCTGAAGGAAGTCAGCTTTCCCCACAGTTGGATGTGTATTCCCCCACAATAAGGTGTGTGCTGTCCTGAAGGAAGGGATACTTTGTGTGTAAATTGTTTGTACAGCCCAAGGACCTCTCAGCAGTCAGGCCATCCAGTGAAGAAGCAGCACAGTGTGCCACAGTGTGGGCTCGGAGACTGTCAGACCCAGGGAGCCTGTGGGTTACAGCAGGTGAGAGCTTGTCTGAACTTCCTCTTGGAAAGAGATTCCTTTGCTAGTTAAGGAACAAGAAGCAATTCCTTCTTCACCAAGCCTGTTGGAAGGAGGAGATGCATGGCAGGTCTGGCAGCGCCCTGGATGAGCACATGGCAGGTCTGTGGCTGTGGCCTGAATGAGGATGCGAGATGGCTCCTGAAGAATGGCTGGATAGTGCCACTGGACCCAATATTCATTTTCTTTTCCTTCCTTCCTTTTTTTCTGAGGCAGTTTCCCATCTAAGCCCAGGTTGGCCTCAGATTTGATGTATGGCTGAGGATGACCTTGATCTGATCCTCCTGCCACCACCTCCTGAGTGCTGGGGTTAGTACACACAGGTATGCATGTGCCACCACACCTGGTTTCATGTGGTTCTGGGGATCAAACTCAGGCCTCATGTATGCTAGGCAAAGACTCACCAACTGTTCAACACTGAGGAACCAGTTGGGACAAGTCATGGAGTCACTTCATGCAGTTGGACAATTTTATTTGTTGTCCCCTTAGCTTCTGACTCATGAGTTCAACTGACGCTTGTTTGGCACACAGATTTGTGAGCTTTCGGTGATCTACTCCCCCTTCCCCAAAAGGTTTCACTTCCTAAATGGCATAATGCTAACCTCTGGAGCATTTCACAGAACTTAGAAAAACATCCGAATGAAGACCTAAAGGCAGCGCATAGAGTGTGCAGGGCCCAGGCTCACCCGTGAGGGAACTTCGGAGGATAAGAAATGGGTGACATACAGCAAGGTGAATGAGAAAAATCCTCAACAGCCTGTGCCTGTAAACAGGTAAACAGCACGGAGCTGCTTGGATGGAAGCACTCTGTGAGCATGGGAAAGGTGCTCCCAGAAGACAAGTTATTTAGTGAAAATGGCAATGCCAGGATGGACTCTCTAGGAGTTGGTCATGGAGGCCCATTCGTAGATCTCTCAAATAATAAAGGCTATTGCCACTGCGTATCAGAACTAGATAGTAAGATTGCGGCCGGAGGCAGCTTGTGCTTTGCTCAACTGAAGAAATCAAGCTGCGACTGAGCTGGAAGCTTCCTCCCTCCCTGCTAGTATTCATAGTGCCTGTGGGTGCTTGTGGGGAACCCTTATCAACACTACTCTTTAGCTGTGAACCCTGCATATTATACTACCAGAATGCCAATTCAGATGTGCCAGTTTAGGGCTAGTGAGATGTCAGCAGGCGAGGGTGCCTGCTGCCAAGCCTGAAAACTTCATTTTGATCCATGGAATCCATGTGATGGAAGGAGAAACCGAAACTCCATGAATTGTTCTCTGGTCTCCACATGTGTGCTAGGCATCTTCCCCAACCCCACATCAAACAAATTTAAATAAACATAATAAGGTCTGTCCACTGGTACAACGCTGGCATGACTTATGAAAGTAACCAACTGCTTTCTGATTGGACTTGGGGCCTGCTGTACAGGGGGAGTCCTAGAAGACTTGTTACTAAAAGAACAATAAAAGTCACTGATGTTGCTTTGCTAATTGGATATGATAATCTTGTGAAATTGTCTTCTAAACTTCTGTTTATGTCCATAGATTTTTGGTCAGAGAAGCATCTTTGTGGTAGGTAACAGTACTTTTGAGCAAAGCATCACCCGTCTAGGTTTGGGGCACATTCTGGAAAAATGAATGGAAATAATTTAAGAGCCACAGGAAGGGGTGGAGTGTTTTGGAACACTGTCGTTTGAACATGACATTGATATTTTTTTCTTGAAACCTCAGCTCCTGTGACTACATACAGGAGATGTGGATGAAACTGAACCCATTAATATTCCATGGAGAGGCGTAGCCATGAAGTCCTGTCCTTCCCCTGCTTCCCAGCATATAGAGGCAGTTAATAGTCACTGGCTAAGGGATCACGAGCTCTTTGCCACTCCTGGAGATCTTTAGGCAGATCCATGGCATGATGAAAGTGGGTCTTACAAAGGCTCTCTGATGGATATACAAGCAGTAAATGGTTGCTGGGAGAGGGAGAGAGGTCTTAAGCGGTGTAGTCACCCATATATTTCCCATGCCCTGTCAGTAACCCCTCATCCATGTTCCTGTAAGTAACCCCAATTAAAATAATTGGTTCAAACTGCACTTGTGTAGAATCTTTTCCTGTGTTTGTGTTTGGTGCCCTGTGTGAGGTGAATAGACACTCAAGTCTCCTCAGAAGAAGTTCACAGACAGTGTTGTAATACAAATACATTATATTGGCAAATTGGTGTGCTGGGTAAGTCTGTTGAAAGCAGACTCTGGGAGGGAGCAGATGCAATCATGTTATTATAAGTGATCTCTAACACTCCCTAGCCTGGGGTAGCCTGGACCCCCAGTGTCTGTGACAGGGACAAAGGAGACTAGAAAGCAGCTATGGATATTGAAGACACTGCATTGTTGGGGCTGGTGAGACCGCTCAGCGGTGAAGAGCGTGTGCCGCTCTTCCAGAGCATCTGAGTTTGATTCCTAGCACCCCCATCAGTCACAGCAGCCTGGCACTCCAGTACTGCACCCATGCCCAAACCCACATATAGACACACATTATTTAAAACTACTAAAATTAAAGAAGAAAAGTTGAATCCTTGTGAACAGGTAATCAGAAGGAACATTGCTGTTGTTTATCCCATGATAAAAATAAAATTTTTTTTGCTTGTGGTGGGAACAGAAAGCCAGATGCTGACTGTGTCAGTGTAGCTTTGCCATTTGATTTCTGCCGCTTACTGGGAGCTCTGATTTGATGGTTTCCTTCTGCTCGCTCACCTGCTTTCCCAGTCTTCTGAATGCTCTGAGCACCTGATTTGATGTTTTACTATCTGCCAACCAGTTCTATCTGCTATTTGCTATTTAAAAAATTTTGTTTATTTAATTATTATTTTATTTTATATGTATGAGTGTATTGTCTACATGTTTGTTCACCCATGTTATGCAGTACCCTCAGAGGTCAGAAGAAGGCATTGGATCCCGTGGATCTGGAGTTTCAGATGGTTATTAGCTGCCATGTGGGTGCTGGGAATTGAACCAGGCTCCACTGAAAGAGCAGTCAGTGCTCTTAACTACTGAGCCATCTCTCCAGCCCCTATTCTTTTACTTTAAAATTTTATTGTGTTTTCTGTGTGTGGATGTTTTGTCTGCACATATGTCAGTACGTCACCTGCTTGCAATGCCCATGGAGGTCAGAAGAGGGCATTGGATCCCTTGTGCAGTTCCCTTTCACTCGTCTTTCTTAGTCACAGTCCTGTTGATTGTAATGCTAGTTTGTACTCATAATACTGTCGAATTCATACTTCACAGACCCTGAACTAAGAGCATACTTCACAGAACGCCTACTCAGCACACAGCCTGAGACTCATGGAAGACTCCTGAGTGCCCTGTTGCACAACCATTACAACTAATTCACTTGGGCTCTTGTGACTCTATGTTAATGCAAAAGCACAACACTTATCTCAAAGGGGATAAGAGATTGTTCTGGAGTCAAATATGAGTGACCATGGCCCAGGAACACAGAATTTAGGTCACCCCAAATTCCATGTTCTAACATGACAGTTTCATCAAGTTTTTATGGTAATAGAACAAAGCCATAAATTAAGACATTTTTCAAATACATTGGTGGGGACATCAGAGAGGTGGGTTAGAACAAAGTGGGGGGAACTCTGTTAGAGGCCTTAGGTGCTATCTGATATCCTTAGCCCTTGGGTTGGTGGAAACTAGGATTTGATTAAATTAATATATTCCAAAACATTTTGATCCATTACTTATGGGTGTTAGATTGGGAAGGTGGGGAGGATACGGTGAGGATTAGGGAGAGCTAAAGATAGCCCAAGATGAATTGTAAACAAGGATCTGGACCTGCAACATTCCAAACTCTCCACAGTCATTGAAGTTCTAGTCAGTTAATCAGCCTTGCACAAAGTTCAGCTGAAGTTGCAGGTTTTGATTTTGGTTTTGAGACAGGGTCTCCCTATAGCTCCATCTGTCCTGGAACTTGCTATGTAGACCACGTATGCCTTGATCTCACAAAGATCCACCTGCCTCTGCATCCTGAGTGCTGGGATTAAAGGCCTGTGCACCATGCCTGGCAAGATGCAGGATTTTGGGGGAGGAACTTTCATTCACAATGTGAACACATGAATGTATCATGTACAATAATGTGTAGTGACTAGTGTGGGTGTGGGTCTCCATCACAGAGGATGAACAGGTCCTCAGGCAGCCCTGAGTGTGACAGGAAAGAACTCCAGGGAGATTGTGTTAGTGGATAGCTCATTTATTGAAATCAAGGCAGGGGTTTATATGGGGAGGCCTTACTGAAGGTAGAAAAGTTAAAGGTGGGGGTATTTTAGGGGTAGGAAGGTTCTAGGGCTGATGTGGAATTAGGGAATGAGGAAACGAAACCCAAAAACCTGGCTTCGGTCTGGGGTGATCTTCGTTGGAGGGGAAATATTAAGTATGAGGATGTCGTACCTGCAATGGCTTCCTGGGACCTAGATTATAGCTTCAGGCAGAGTAGGCCAGGACGCTTACCATCTCTTCAGGGTCTCCGGGGTCACACTGCCCACTCAATGCCTTTACGAAACAGGCCCAGGTCCCACATTAGGGAAGAATAGATTTATTCCTGGGTTTGAAGGACAGAATGTTTTGGTGTGTTTGCATATGCAGTTGTTTAAAAGTCATGGGATGGTTGAAAATTCACTGTAAATATGTACAAGTATCGACAAGTCTTGAGATTAAGAACATCTTTTTTATATGTGTTTTCCTGGGATGAGATGCTGTACATTTTTTTTCTCTCAGATACAGTGGTTCATTGAAAGCATATTATTGAGTTATGGGCCTTTAGTGTTCCTTACAATTTTCAAGATCTGACCTAATGTGTGATTTTCACGCTGCTCTGTCAACTTGACTGGATTTGGAATCACCTAGTGACTGAAAATGTCAGCCCTTGATTTGACACTGAGTAGTGACATCATGTCTTCCAGATTTTCATCAAATGTTGGCCTTCCAATCTCTAAGCTCTGTCCTCATGTTCCTCTGCTTAGACAGGTAGAGATGCTTGATCCCTAGATAGGTTGGTACAGTTAAACCTGGAAAAAAAAAAATAGAGACACCTTTAATCCCAGCACTCTGAAGACAGAGGCAGGCAGATCTCTATGAGTTTGTTGAGGCCAGCTTGATTATTCTACATAAAGAGTTCCAGGCCACCCAGAGTTACACAGTGAGACCCTGTCTCAAGAAACAACAACAAAAAAACCCAAAGGAAAAAAAAAAAAGCTAACACAGAAACCCCACATCTTTAGTCTTTGTCAACTGGTAACTAAAGGATCAAATTCTCAGAGGGAGAAATTGAAGAATAGGAAGACAGTGAAAACTGTGGGTACATGAGAAGAGAAAGGAGCCCCTCACTACAGCCTGGATTAATCCTCTTGCCAGCTGAAAAATAAGAATTTCAGCACAATGAACATATACTGTGAGGGTTGGGCCATAGAGATAATTCAGTGTGTATGTTAATTGACCTGAATGTAATGATATTGGGTAGTGCCTCCTCCCAGGAATGAGAGTCTGGGAATCTCAAAGAATACTGTTATTTTTGTTTACTGTTACATTATCCTAGCTTCCTGGATCTCTATTTGGACATTTTACCTTGTCAATTGTAACTCTTGTATCCAAGATTGCCAGAGCTGGCTCCTTTGGCAGGCTTTTTCTGTGTACTTTGGACGGAATTTCAAATTTCCTGCCCTTGCTGTAACCAGTCAGGTTCCTGTCTACTTGAGTGAACCAACAAACAACATGCATCCTGCCGTGTCCAGTCCAAAGGGGAGGAGGGCAGCCCAGTCCCGCCCCACCTCCTACTCTCTAGGCTGGTAGACAGTGCTCCAGCTCTGTTCTCTCCATGCAGGGAGTTGGTCTCTTTGCTGTGTAGAGTTATGCTTCAATAAATCTTGGCCGTGGAGCTGGGCATGGTGGCACACGCCTTTAGTTGCAGAATTTGGGAGGCAGAGGCTGGCAGAGACTGAGGCTACATAGTTCTAGGCCAGCTGGGGCTACAGGGAAATGGTGTCTTAAAAACAAACCTTGGCTTTGTGCCGTGGCTGCAAATTACTCGATTCGTAATTCTTTCCCTTTTGAAGAAAAGAACCACAGAATAGACCCTGGGCGGCATCAATTTCATTTAGGTTCCTAAGCAGTCTTTTAAATAAAAAAAACTTTAAAATCCACCAAAATCTTATACATGTCCATTGTAAAGTCAACAAAGTGTTCTGATTTGACCTGCGATGGGCTGGTCGCTTTTAAAGCTGTGAGACAATATAATCACTCCACTGGACAGCAAGGGTCTAATGGGTGGTCCACACAAGCGACCCTGTGCCCAAGATGAAGAACAGGAAGAACCTACTGATTGCGATAGTAGTGCCAGCTCAGGGAGAGAGAAACAAGTTCTGCTTAAATGCAGATCTCCTCGGAGCCAGGTTCGGTCTGTGACCGCCAGGGGCTGAAGCTAGGGCTGACAGGGGCTGCGGGTTCTCAGTCACTTTGCAGTCCCAGTCATTCAGACCTCGCTAGCTAACCAGGGCCTCTGGAGAGAGTGTCCAATCAGGACCGCCGGCGGGGACGGGGCGGGCTTTACTCTGCCGCTCTCCTGCGCGTCCTCGTCGGACGGGCTCCAGGGGAGCTGAGAGGAGAGCGGGAAGGGCGGTGGTGAGCTCGGGGCAGTCTGTCCCCAGGGGTAGGGGCGGCAGGTGGGACCGCCAGAGCGGCAGTCATGGGTCCCGGGCCTGGGGCGGAGGGGGCGACAGCCGATCCCAGGCCTTCAGCGAGCGATGTCGTGACCTGGGACTTGCCCCCCGCCCCCCCGACGTATGGAGCCCTCTCTACCGAAGCTTTCCTATAGGTGACGTCACTGATACGTCAGTGCTTTTGGTGTGAAATCGGAGGCTAGTTGAGACAATCAATGACCTCTATTGTATGAAGTTGTGAACATTGCATTTCACATGGCAGTAATCACTTTGAGGCAACTTTGTGGAAGTTGTGAAGGCTGTTGAAAATATCTTTGCATGTAGGTGCAAGTTGGTTGATTGTTACTGTACTGATTTGTTTCTTTTGCTTTATTTAACATTTACTTTTATTTTTCTGTGTGAGTGTGTTGTCTACATGTATATAAGTGCACCCTTGTGCAAAGCCCAACAGGTCAGAAGAGAGCGTTGGAGCCCCTGGAACTGGAGTTACATTCAGTTGTTAGCTGCCATGTTGATGCTGGAACTGGAACCCCGTTCTCTGCAAGAACAGTCACTGCTCTTCACGTTCCAGCCCTTGCAAGGGATGGGGGTTCAGTTCCTAGCATCCATATTATTAGAATTTAGGATGAGAAGGCAACTTGATAAAGACATAGAAATGGAATCTGAACTTCAACAGACACAGATGTCTTTATTAGCCACAAGGAGCATGCAGCCGCCCCTTGGGTTTGGAGGTTGGTATGGAGATTGGGCACTGGGGTTAGGAGAGGTCTGGAAGTTATAGGTGGATCTAGAAAGTCCCAGAAAGGGGGTTGTAACTTCTCAGAATCCCAGAAGAGGGTGACTTCCTGGAATCCCAGAAGGCAGGGCATGCTTCTTGGGTGGTGCTGTGCTTCTCCCTGGGATCAGGAAAGGAGAGCTGGGGAGTTCTAATAGAGGGTTTGACAAGGAACCAGGTCTATAAGAAGGCTGATGAGAAACCAGATATTTTTGCTGGGGGCCATGTGTTCTGAAATAGATGTATCTCCCTCCTGGAGTCAGAGGAGGCCAGGTAGTCAGTTCCTTTAGCAATTTGTTAGACTGATTTTCCTTCACACATGGTGGCTAATGACTGGCCGTAACTCCAATTCCAGGGGATCCAGTGCTCTTTCCTGACCTCCATGGGCATTGCATGGCACAGGTGCACTTGCACACATGCAGGCAATACACAATGATTCAACTTTTTAAAAGTTTCCAATTAGTAATCCTTTAATTTACCTTTCTTGTCTTATTGTTCTAGCAAGGATTTCAAGCACAGTATAAAAAGGAGTGGAGATAGTGGACAACCTAGTCTGATTCTTGATTTTAATGGGAATGCTTTCAGTTCTTCTCCATTTCCAATGATGTTAGCCTTAATTTTGTTGAGGTGTGTTCCCTCCAGTCCGATTCCCTGGGGGAGAGGGTGGGAGGAACGTTAAAAATTTGATCATTGTGTATTTCATACAGAGTACCTCAATCTGTCTTAATCATCTTTTTATCCCCTTCTTCAGTTGGAATCCACACATTCTTTCATCTGTGTTAAGACCCATTATGTCAAGTTAGTGTCCCCAAATGCTCCTCAGTGCAGGTTCATCCGCTGAGATCTAGTCAGCCTAGCTGGAGTGCCTTGCTTTAGGAAGATCAGCTTATCCTCACCCAACAGTAATCAGTTGCCAGTATTTCTTCAGCAAAGACTGGAGTCTGCTGCCCATTTCCTCAGTCCCATCCTGGGGTTTTGTCTGCTTGAATTTGCATGGTCTGGAGCATTGCTGTAGGTTCATATGAGCAGGGGCCCAGGAGCTTGCAGGATTCTAATTCCATTTGGTCACAAACCTCCACCCTGGCTCTTAAAAAATCTTTCCATCTCCCCAAAGGCCCCTGAAACTTGGGTGAGTGAAACTCAATATAGGAGTCGTGTCCAGGGACCCACACTCTGTAGACTGCTAATCTCCATGCTTTGGCCATTTGTGATCTTTTTTGTTATTGGCTCTCTGTTGCATGAGACAGCTTCATTAATGAGAGCTGAGAGATTCATTAGTGTCCTCTACCCCTTGTTCCATGTTGTGTGAGTCTTGTGTGTAGAGGCTGCACTGTACATGTGTGGCTTAGGCATGGGCAATCTCATGGGACCAGTGGTGTACTCTGTAGTCTCCCTCCGGTGCAACAGGAGCTTTCTTGTTGAGTGGTGACTGGGATACTTTGTTGTATATATAAGGATATATTTTACACATTGTGAAAGGTTACATTAGCCTAGGGATGTGACAGCCTTGGGGATTTCTCTAAAATCTATGACCTCTTCAGCCATGTGTATTTAGCTTGATTACAGAACGACATATGAGTTTCCTCCCATTTGAGTGGACTCTAAGACCAATTAGGTAGCCATTAGCTCCAAGATAAAAGTGCCATTACTGTACCAGCGCAGTGTCATGCTGGTCATTGATATGGTTATTTGGTCATGAAGTTGGTGTTAGGCCATTGATTGATGTTCTCTCTTGGCTGCTTGCATTAGTGCTCTCCAGAGCTAAGAGAACTAGCTTTCAGGGGAAGTGACTTCCAGGTCAGTTTCAGCTCCACAGCTCCAAATCCAGTCTCTGAAGTATGAGAGGACATACTTTTTTAACAATAGGGTCTTTAAGTTCTGGGAGGCAATCAAGAGCTGTGGCAATAGCCTGTGTGATTCTGAGAGTCTCTCGAACCACCCTGGCCAACAACTCAAAGGAAGGTTTCTCCTGTCTGGCCCTGATTCTTGTTATGTCGCCTTCAGCTATGCACATGGGCTCATGTAGAGATATTGTGTGTGGAATTTGTCATTAGACTGTTGGACTAACAATCCCTCTGGTGTTTTACACTAGCTAGGCATTGTTTGTTCTCTTTCTCTCTTTCTCTCTCTGTCTAACCCTCCCTCCCTCCTTCCCCATTTAAAGTGTCCCCATTTTCCCATTTCTTCCTTGATCTTTAAAAATGTTTTTTAATTAACTACATTTCTGTGGTTCTGTGGGAGACTTTTCTGTTTTTTTCTTCATTCTTTCCCAAATCTCAGTACACTATCTTCATTTTTGTAGTTTTATAGGAAGTCTCAGTGTGTCAGTGTATGTTCATGTTTGTACTATTATTACTGTTTTATGTGTATGAGTGCATAGCCTGCATGTATAAAGGCACTCATGCCATGCAATGCCTGTGGAGGTCAGGAGGGTGTCAGCTCCCCTGAAATCAGAATTACAACCAGTTGTTAGTCACCATGTGGGTGCTAGGATTCAAACCCAGGTCCTCTGCAAGAGTAGCCAATGCTTTTAACTGCTGAGCCACCTCTGCAACCCTGTTTGTACTATTTCTTTTCTTTTTTAAAAGATTTTATTTATTTTTATTTTTACTTTATTTGCGTGAATGTTTTCCTGTGTGTTCATTGAAATGGCAAAACTAACTCCATTTCTTTTTCTAGCTGACTTTTGCTTTATCCTATGTTTTGCAAAGCCATTCCCACTGCAGTGAGCCAGGCAGAGCAGCTCATGCAGGCAGTTTCAGGGAGACACTGATTCTACAGTATGGGGAAACTTACAAGTAGCTAAGTAGCATGTCCAGACAGCACGTCCTCCCTCCCAGCCAAACCTGTATCTCCATGGAGCCCATTGTTTATGCATTCTGAAAAACTTGTTTTTCCTAATTGAAACTTTTTGTTAACTGAAAACCTCTTGGTTAACTGACGTACCTCTGGTCTGATGTTGCTATGGTGATCTTATGTAACTATAGTTATTGGCTTTGCCCCTGGCACGATGTGATTGTGGTTTTAAGCTTTATAAATCCTCCCCTGCTTCTCTTCGGATTTGAGAGTTCTTTTAGGCACGAGACCCCTCTCTGATCACTGGCTTGCTAGCTAGGTAATAAAGTATTCCTAATTTGACCATAACTATGTGTAGTTCTTCTGTGCATTTCAATGGAGGCCCCAGCGAGATTGCCTCTCAGGGGCCCAGCCTCTTTCTGGATCTCCCCAACTTGATGAATTGTTACAGTGGAGTTGCCCCTTGATACATTCCAGGGCCCCATAACTCTCATCAGAGCTGGGGAGTCCAAGAATGCCTGCTACATGACCCTAAACCCAAAACTGATTGAGTCCTTCTGGTCCTCCTAAGAGGTAAGTTCTGTTATTTATGGTTTAGAGGTCCATTCTGGTCTGGTCTGATCTTGTCTAGTGAGGTCTGCTATTTAATAATAGGAGTGTGATCTTGATGAAGATCCTCTTTTGGACCCTTTTCTAGAGTCAAGATGTTGGCTGAGAAGGTCAAGTGGTGCACCACTGGAAATTGGTTACTCTGCTCTCTGTTCATGTCTGTTTTGTGTGTGTATATGAGTAACTGTATGACCTAATGGACAGTTAGATGAAGTGAGTTCTGTTCTAGACAGCACCTGTCCAGAGGCTCCTGTCTTTCAGCTGGTCTATTGTGGAGTGACAGTATGTCCTTCTTTGTTTCAGTTTCTGCCCTGTGACTTTCCTTCCTGATTCTCATTGAGGATGGAGGAGTCTGCCTTTCTCCCAGATTAGCAGGTCTGGTAAACTCCCAGGTCTGGTAAACTCTGTGTCTCCACCTCCTGCCACTGCTTTACAGCAACTCTCTGTTCTGACAGGCTTGTGGCTACTTTGCAGCTTTCTGTTCTCTCTGTCCTACTGAGCAGCTTCCTCCCAAATCTAGGACACTGCCTTTCCCCCTAGCCCTGACCTGTCCCTGTGACCCTTCCTCTCTACTGCCTGAGCTTTTCTATGAGGGCTTGTCTGCCTCTACTGCTCCTGGCTGCAGTCAGTGACCAGGATGTCAGATGCCTGCATCACCCAGTACCAGAGTCTGCTCCTTATTCAGCCCTGTCTCATCGTCTCAGCTGTTCAGAGCCTCAACCTAGCACCACTGATGCTTAACAATAACACAAAGGTGCCCCTACATGACTGTAAGGATCTGTTGGACATCTCCCATACCGGTCTCCCAGACCTCTGAGATACCCCCTTGCCTGAGGCAGATGCCATCTTGTTCATGGATGAAAGCAGTTTTGTGACAGAAAGGACCCAGAAGACTTGAGCTGCCATGACCACCTAACAGGGCCCAAGTCTTGTCTCAGGGCACCTCTTCACAAAGACTGAACTGATCACATCACCCAGACTCTATGTTGGGAAAAGGATAAATGAGTGAACATCTTCACAGACAGCAGATGTCCCTTTGTCCACCTTTTCATGTCCACGCCATGATCTAAAAAGAAAGAGGACTCTGACACTACCATGGCAGAAGGTCAAGTGGCCGAGCAAGTTGCCAAACTCCCTGTTGAGCCATTCCATTACTAGAAAATTAAAAAGGACCCCATGGGATGATGGACCTTACCAAATTTCAGAATCATCTTTCCTACAGCCCTTGGATGCTCCTTCTGGACCAGCTTCATCAGACTACCCACCTCAATGCCACCAAACCCAACTACTTGCTGGTATTTGTGGCCACATTCTCTGTAGGTATTGTAGGCCACATTCCTACATTTGGACTGTCTCTGTCAGTTGGCTCAGACAATGATAAATTAGTCTTAGAGACTGGTGAAAATTGGTCCAGCTGCACCCCCCTCCGGTTAGATGTATTCTCTGTAAGATGGTTTTCACCCCTTACAGATTATGCTCAGAAGGCTGCCTCCCCTACTACCTAGCTTAAAGTATCTCCAGTCTCTCAACAGGTCCAGGCTATAGTCCATTCTAACATCTGAGACGTATTCTCGGTTCCCTCTTCTATACCCTTCCACCCATTCTGAAAGGATAAAGAGGCCAACAGTTCCTGGTTCTATTGCTGGTTTGATTGGAGTCCATGGCTGACCATCTTGCTTCCAGCTTTAACAAGACCTCTCATCTTAATTAACTGGTTGTTAATTTTATCAAACAATAGATAGCCTCCTTCAAATTAATGTACCCAAAAGCCCAGTACAAGTGCCTGTCACCTGAGGACATTGAGGCAAGGTTTTGTCTCTGCTCTAAGACTGGGGCAAATTAAATGGTAAAACTAACTCTGTTTGTCCCAGCTGAGTTTTACTTTACCCTGTATTTTGGCCCAGCCATTCCCAGTGCAGCAAGCCCTCCTTCTCCTCAGGTTTAAGAGTGCCTTTGGGTGCGAGCCCCCTCTCTGACAACTGGCTATTAATAAAGGATTCCTAATTTGACCATCACAATGTAGTATTCTTCTGTGCATCTAGCTTGGTATTAAAGTGCATCAGTTACATGCTTGGTGCCAGTGGAGGCCAGAAGAGGGTGTCAGATCCCCTGTAACTGGAGTTGCCAATGGGTGTTAGCCACTATGTAGGTGCTGGGAATTGAACCTGGATCCTCTGCTAGAGCAGCTAGTGCTGTTAACCGCTGAGCCATCTCTCCAACAAGTGCCTCCCATAGCTGTGATGGTTGGTTTTAACTATCAAATTGGTGTGATATAGAATCCATTAGGAGGCAAACTTCTCAGTGTGTCTGTGAGCATGTTTCCAGAGATTAACTGAGGGGAGAAGACCCACTTTCATCCTGGGAAGCATGTTTAAATATGTAAGTTGAGGGGAAACATGACCACCTGCCGACCTCTCTTTCTGTATGCAGGTGTGTCTATGGCTGCTGCTGCAATCCACCATGACATCAAACTCCTGATATGGACTGAGCAGCAGCTGCTCTCAGGGAGCCTCAGCCCCCAGCATCTGTTGGACACTGACCTGTCTCTCTGTGTCTCCATTGTTGAACGACTCAGCCCCTATCATGAAGGCAATCTAATAAATCCCCTTTTATAGTATCCCCTTTAAAGCATTCTATTGGTTCTGTACCTCTAGAGAATCCAGCCTAAAACAGTGGAGCTCCAGGAATGCTACAGAAAACTTAAAGAATAAAATAGAAACTTACCATGAATATCAAATGTAACCCAAGGCAAGGAACTTTGATCCTGTCAGCTGTTCTCACTGGATTGGGACCTTCGGTCATTTAGCAGAGTACACCTAGGTGGCACACAACAGAGCCATGAATCTCTGTTGCCACCTGCTGGCCATCAGAGCACTAAACAGCAGACTCAGAGCTCATCACACAGTGGTTGTCCAGACAGCCCCATCCCCACCCCATCATGAATGTTTGACTTAATGGGAATAAGTACAAAGTTATTTACTATCAACGTCTTGGCTAATCCAAGGGAAATGGAACATAGTAATTTGTTGTGCCTTATTACGCAACTTACAATGTTAGAATACAACCATCAATTTAATTAATTTTTTTTTTTTGAGTCAACAGTCTCACTACATAGTCCTGGCTGGCTGGCCTAGAACTCACTATGTAGACCATACTGACCTGGAACTCACAGAGATTTACACCACCATGCCAAGCTTATTTATTTAAAAATATTTATTTTTACTTATGTGTCTCTGTGTCTGTGGTGAGTACACTTATGTGAGTGCACACGGACGCCAGAAGAAGGCACTGGATCTCTGTAGCTATCCTTGGTTGTGATCTGCCTGACATGGGTGCTTGGAACCGAACTCAGGTTCAAGATCCGCAAGGACTCTTAACTGCTGAGTCATCTGTCTAGCACCCTTGGATTTTATTTATACCAGTAGTAAATAGTTGAAGCATAAATTTTAGAAACTACCAGATACTCAAAGCATTGTGAAAATCAGTATGGAGGTTCCTAGAAACAGATGAATGCAAAACATTTCCACATTAACCTGCTGCACTGCTCAGTGTCACCCAAAGGAGCGTCAGCTTATTTCAGAGATCCCTGGATAGTGAGGTTTATATGACTAGCCATCATAACTAAGTTATAGGATCATCCTAGGTGACCATCACCAGATGAATGGTAAAGAAAATGTGGGACCTACAAACAGTGGAGTTTTATTCAGCCACAAATGTTAGGAATAAAATCTGAAGTCCAAGGACCACATCAGTACCTCAGCCGCATAAAGCGAACAAAGCGAAAGTAACTCAGCAAGGCAGGGTTTACTTTTGCAAAAGGGTGGTCAGTCAGATCCAGTAAGTACAAACACAAGTAAGTCCTAGCACCTTGGTGGGCTTTTATCTGTAACACAGGAGAACTGTGTCTTTTCCCCATTGACTAAGGTCCAACCTCACAGTCTTTCCCAAGTTGACTAGTTTAAAATAATCTGCATGAAGGGAGAAGAGCTTCACTACTCTAAGCCATCAGGCTCAAGAAGGCATCAGGGCCTTTCCTTAAACAAAAGTCTTACAGGTTGTGGTGCGATTAAAAGGTTCAAATTCCTTGTCAGAAACCAAGTTCCAAGTTTTACAGAGTTTGAAAGAAAAGACTAGTATCTAGTGTTTCTTATGTACAGTGAAAGGAAATTTTGTTGTGTTGAGAAAGTAGATGGAAATGGAGAACTTTGGGTAAGATAAACTCATCTCATAAAGAGGAATAGCACATGTATCTGTCATACATAAAATCTACCCAAGTGCCGAGGAGATGGCTCAGTGGGTAAGAGTGCTTCCTGTGCAAGCATGAGAATAGGGCGCTAGTCACCCTACTCACATGGAAAGCCTCATGTGGCCACACATGCCTGCAGTCCTCCAACACTCAGAGGAGTGTGGAGGCATGAGGATCCCTGAGACTTGATGGCTGCCAGCCTAGCTCCGCCAGCTTAGCTGCAGGAGATACAGCAGGACAAGCACCGTCCAATGCTGGCCTGGACCTGCTCACCCACACCTCCCCCTCCACGACATGAAAGTAACAAGAGACCATTAGGAACGTTGACAGGAAATGGGGGAAAGCTGAAAGAAAAAAAAAGAGTGAATGTAATCAGAGTAGATTATATGCACTCGGTGAAAACAATCCGTGTACCTTGTAAAATGAATACACCTTAATGACACTGCAGTAACAACAACATGCCAAATAGCTAGACATGTGCCAAAATATGTGAAGTTCATCCAGAAACTATGAAAGTTTGTGGGAGGAAGTTAAGGAGAGTCGACGTGAATAAGTGTGTACTGTGAGACCTGGGCTGTAGCTTACTCTGTGGCAGTCCTAAGTGTTCTGAGCAGGGCCTCCTGACTGCTAGGAAAGGAGGGAGCCACCACTGAGCCTCATCCCACCCAGATGACATTGTTTAGATACTGATTTTTCTCAACTTGATTTATAGATCTAGCACACTCCATTTCTATTGAGTTCTCCTGATACATCCGCAGACTACTTGCCACTCAGAACAGTAGGTACAGTGCTGAACCACAAAGTTGGAGAAGCTACATGCTCCCTTTTCAGTAGTAATAAAAGCCTACAAGAATTCAGTGAACTAGACGGAATTATTAAAATACCAATAAATAAAAGGGAATGTAAAGATAAGTGGACTCCTGAAACTAGGGAACTAGGGTGAGATGCCCAAATGTACAGAGATAGTGCAATCATTTTTTTTTTGGCAGGGTCTCTCTAGTCATACCCGGAAGTCAGCATGTGACCAGGGCGGCCTTGATTTTGCAGAGATCCACCTGTCTGCCTCCTGCGGGCTGGGATTAAAGGCCCATGCCACCACACCTGGCTATAGTGCAATCTTTAAAAAAAAGGTTTTTGATTGATTGATTTTCTGTGCCTGTGTTTTGCGTGCATGTATGTACGTGCATAACATGCGTGCAATGAATGCCCAAGGGAGGCCAGAGAGGGCACTGGATCCTCTGGAACTGGAGTTTCAGATGCTTGTTAGCCATCATGTGGATGCTGGGAAATGAACTGGGGTCCTCTGCAAGAGCAGCCAAGGCTCTTAACTGAGCTGTCTCCAGCTCTTATATTACAATCTTTTCTGCAGTTCTGACTGTACCATTGCATGCTAAGAGTGGAAAAATGCAAAAACACTATAGTCTATTTAATATGCAAATTCACTTTCAAATTTATGCAGGATTCCCACTGTAGGATGACATCTATGTGACAGGTTTTACATTTTTACTAATGGAAGCTGCAATTTCGAACAACTACATTAGTTATGAAAACCAATCAGCCAAAATGTACGAGGAGATTTCACCAGGAAGAATTTATATTTTCTACAAATCACATAAACAATCCCACATATCCTATCTCAAATTTTACTATTTCTTGTACTCATTACAAGGCCAGAGTGTACAAATATGAAAATTACTTCTGCAGGGAAGAAACAACATACAAGAACCTACACAAAACACTTGCTCTGGGAATATTAAATAAAGTTCACACCTGTCAAGTGAAAATGGACATGTACACACACTTTCTCCAAGGTCCATGTCTTCCCCATTTAGCCTATGTATTAACCACAAAGCAGGCCGAACTAATCACTTCTCACTGCTTTGAAAATTACCTATGAGTAAGTCCAGGAAGCGTTTCTGCTGGCTTACAGTTTAAGGGCACACTCCACTGCAGTGGGGAAGGCCTGATGGTGGGAAGAGGTCTAGATATAGCAGCAGAGCATGAGGCAGCTGGCCGAGCCGTGCCAACCAGGAAACAGACATCAGTGTTCTGGAGCAGCTGGCTTCCTCCTTTTTTCTCCTGATTTAGTCTGAGACCAAATCACATGGCAGTCAGGGATCCAAGTTCCTGGGATCGTAGGGCCCACATTGATTATATATGTTAACCCTCCACAGATACACTCACTGTTGTGTGGGTGTTTACAAATTCAGACAAGTTGACAGTGAACATCACACAAGTATTATCTCAGACCTTGAAAGCTGTAAGGAATGTTAAAAGCCCACAATTCAACAATATAATTTTCAGTGAATGTCTATACCTGGAAAAATTACACAACATCCCATTTCAGTAGAATGAATATGATGTTATATTTGCATGTGTGTCCGTCAGTATATCTCTCAGACAACCTTAAGTCTTAAAACTCGGTACATGTATAGACACCCACTGCAAAAATTGAAAAATCCTATGACTTTTGAATAACTGCATATCCAAGAAAGGAAAACATTCTGGCTTAAGCTTACTGATACAGTCATTGCTAGAGCCGTTGCTACACCCTAGTCTATAATCTTTGTTCATATACATACATAGTACTGTCTCATGAGCCATAGTGACGTAGGCGTTATGGATGTGTGAGTAATCCAGTGGTCTGTGCAAACAGTTTCACTGTGAGACTGAGTTGGGCTCTGGATGGGCATTGTAGAGTTGGAGTTTGAGGATCTGTGAAGTATGCATTTGGCAATATTTCAGATAAGTCATTGTAACTGACAGGACCATACTTCCTAAAGATAACTGAACATACTGCTCAGAGCAGAGAAAAAGGAGACCCAAACTAAGAAAAGCCAAGTGGTAGTGCTAAAGTGGAGAAAGAGTAATATGGTGCCAATTTCAGTTTTGGTGATAAAAATTATGCAAATATGGAAAATATCAACTGGGAACTTAAAATATCCTACATGAAAAACATATATATAGTAATTTTTCATGTGATATAAAAATTAATTTGTAGGGGAATTACACATGTAACAATAAATTAAGTACTTGGCAATGCCCTCAGTTTGATTTTTAAAAAAATACCAGTTTAATTAGGTTCTTGGTAAGAAATTCAGAACACCAATGTGTGAGGCTACACTCCATTTGTCAGAGCAAAGAGAGATCTCAGGTAACCCTTGAGCTGAAAAACAGCTTTGATCTCTGGCAAAATCTGTGGGTTCACAGTTTTCTGGTCAACCTTGCACTGCTCTGTAATTTTCTTTCTCTTTGTTGAAGATCTTGCCTTCCTGGTGCCAGGGCTTTTAAATTTATTATTTTTTACTTTATGTCTGTGAGTGTTTTGCATGTAAGTGCACACATGAGTGGCCAGTGCTTTACCACTGGGTCACCTCCTCATACCCCCTATTTTTAAGTTTTTGAGGGGCCTCCATAATGTCTCCCATGCTGACTAGACCAATATAGTTTTCCACCAGCAAGATATAAAAGTTCCTTTCTCTTCAAATCCTTGCCAGCATTTGTTGTTTTTGTAATGATACCCATTGTTAAGATGGAGTCTCAATGTAATTTTAATTTGCATTTCCTGATGGCTAATGTTATTGGTCATTGTTTTATAAGATTATTGGCCATTTGTAATTTGTTTTTGATAATTGTTCATTTCAATAGCCTAGTTTTTCATTTTGGTTGTTCAGTTTTCTGATATTTAATTTTCTGAGTTCTTTATATATAGATATTGATCTTCTGTCAGATGGTTAGCTAGCTATGAATTCTACCCATTCAAAAAGCTGTCTCAATTTTTTTTGCTTGGCTGTGTAGATTCATGCGATCTTAAGTCTTAACTTTTAATATATATAATGTACTTTGCCTCCACTGTTTCTTTGTTGATATTTTTTCTTGATCACATGTCTATTGGCAGTGTGGTAGTGAAGATATCTGCTGTCATTGCTGTGCCGTCAATCTGTGCTTACACATCCACTAGTGTTTGTTTTATGATATGGAGTGTGCTGATATTTGATGTGCATGTGTAGAAATTGAGTGTTCTCTTTAAAGACTGTTCCCTTGATATATGATATGACTGTCTTATCTCTTCTGATGTATTCTGTGCCGAAGTCTATTTTATCAGATGTATCATTATATCCACACTTGCTTGTTTGCTTTCTTTTTTCTTTTTGATACAGGGTATCCCTATAGCCCTAGGTGGCCTGGAACTTGCTTTGTAGACTGGGCTGGACTTGAACTCATAGAGAACCTCCTGCCTCTGGGATTAAAGGTGTGCACCACCACACACTGCTTTGTCTTTATTTTTAAAAAGATTTTATTTATCTTACTTTTATGTGTATATAGTGTTTTGCCAGCACATAGGTGCACCTCGTGCCCCCAGAGGCTAGAAAATGGCTTCAGATCCCCAGGAACTGGAGCTATGGACAATTGTTAACTGCCATGTGGGGCCTGGAAATGGAATCTGGGTCCTCAGCAAGAATAGTAGCTGGTGCTTCTAACCACTGAGCCCTCAAGTTTGTGAAATTTGGCTACAGCCTTGAGAGCATTGGAGTTATTATTAAAAGGACATTTAGTTGTTCTGAAATGTTTGTTTCTTAACAAACACTCTGTTGCATACTTGCTCTTCTAGTCTTTCCTGTGCCTCCTGGATGTGCCTCCTCTTCAGTGATTCCTTCAGTAGGATTCTTTCAAGTATCTTCTGTTGTTCTCGCTTTCATGGTCTGGAAGTCCTTTAGTCTCTGTTTGTCGTGGAAAGTTCCTTTTATTCATGAAGTATACCCTTAAACTCCTGGTCCTTTTGTCTCTTCCTCCCAGAAGTTGGGATTGCATGTCAGCAGCACTACACCATTTTACTGGATTAAAAAATGCACAACTTTTTAAAGTGTTCACATCCTTGGCTTGCCTTACTGAAATTCCTGATCCCTGGAGGACATCAAGTCCTGTTCCAATCTGATATCAGGTGAGTTGTGTGCCTTTTCAGTTTATTATTAGGCATAGGGATCTGCAATGGACTGTGTGTACTGAACTGTGCAAGCTAACAACTCTGTCCTCGGGAATAAGAACAGGAAGTGCTTACTGTCTGAAAGACAAAAGTGCCAGCTCTTCCAGGGAGGAGCACGTTCGGCTTAAATGCAAATCACCCTGGAGCAGGCCCAAGCCTGAATTGGGGGCGGAAGCCAGGGCGGTGTTCATTAACCCGAGCTGAGCCTGTCATTCAGGCCTCACTAGCCAATCCGAGCCCTGGAAAAGGGACGTCCAATCAGAAGCACCTAGAAGACTGCTTCTGTCACTCAGTACTCTCGGGTCGACCTTGGCCAATCAAAGACTCCGGGGCGGGCCATCCACTCAGGACCGCCTGTGGGAGTCACTGCTGTCACTCAGGCCTTCTGAGCCAGTCAGGGGCCACTGGGGCGGGCCGTGGCCCTGGCCACCTAGGTGGCTCCTCCTGCCACTCAGCCTCGCGAGGCGGACTTAGCCAATCCTGGTTTTGGGGCGGGCTGTCCAATCAAGAGCGCGGGCGGGCGGTGGGAGGCGGACTCTCTCCGGCCGCCATGCTGAGGGGTCTGCTCCGTGGCTGAGGGAGACGCCGCGTGCGCTAGGGTGCCGTGGTGAACTCTGCTGCCTAGCTTCGCTGCGAGGAGTTGAGAAAGAGCGCGGGTGAGCCCAGAAGCCGGGCCATGGTGAGTGTGGGGCCTCCTGCCCCCAGACTGGAGGGGCGACCTGTGGTGGGTCCTCTCCGCAGCCTGAGCCTGGCAGACAGCCCAGGCGGTAGCCAGACCGGCCAGTAATCGAATCTGGTGCTCTGTGTCGTCGGTGCGGCGACCTGGAACCCGGCCTGGCCGCCCCTGGGCACTTCCGGCTTTGGGCCTTGTCTGCGCAGAGCGCGGTGAGCGGGAGGCTCCGCCCTGCGCCTGGAAGCTTCCGTGTTGCTGACGTCACCGTCTGGTGCTGGCGCACTCCTGCTCCTGGGGTTGTCCTGAGAGGCGGTCGCTAAACTAAAGGCTTTCTGGGTACTCTGTGTTGTTTTCTAGACGTTCTGGAGTTTGTATATCATTTTTAGGGCTAGAGTCCACTTTGAGTTAATTTCGTGGAATTTGTCGATTCTGTGGACAAAGAGGTTTCTTTTTTTTTTTTTTTTTTTTTGCAAAGGGGATCCGAGGTGATGTAGGAAAAGTTCTGGAACAGACTACTTTGCTTATTGAATTTTCTTTGCAAAGGTGAGTTGAAAGTCGGGTGTGGTTGCACACGCCTTGCTCCCAGCAATTGGGAGGCAGAGGCAGGTGGATCTTCATGAGATCGAGGCCAGCTGCAGCTATAGAGAGACTGTCTTAAAAAGACCTCTCCTCCCCCCAATTTTTTTCCATGTAAACTTTAATAATCTGTTTTCTAAAATTGTTCAGATTTTCATTAACTGTTAACTCCGTAGTTCAAACTGAAAACGGACATTTTAGTATTGAGGCTTCCTGTGATGATTGTGCAGTGCCAGAAACACGGACAAGTACATATATCAGTTTCCAGAATGGATTCAAGAGGCAGAAGCAGAGTTCAAAAAACTCAGAAATGGCATTGCAGAAGAGTAGCATCTGTATTGAGAAATAAACCCAAGACCAGCGAGCTGCAGGTAGGGAGCTTTGGCTGAGGCCACAGGGATGAGACAGGTTTGAGAGCAAAGTTTCAGAGGCCAACAGGAAAATGGAGGGGACAACCAGGAGCTGAGGGCAGGCAACCGGCATCTTGAGACTAGCAAGCCAGGAGAATGAGCAGGTAGTCATCTGCTGTCAGGGATCAAGCCACGCTGAAGATTGAGGACAGTTGTTGAACCATGTACCAGGTATCAGATGATAGGTGGGCCTAGGGCCATGTCATCCCAGTGCTAGGTGTCCATCACTTTCTGGGGTCCTGGCAAGGGAGTTACTTGAACCCAAACCTTACACTTTTCCTAACTGGCATGTCTGGTAAGTCATTGGGCCTGGTTTCCCTGATAAGATTTTAATATTCCAGTGTACCCCTATATTCCCAGTTCACCCTGATAAATCTATAGAGTGGTGCATGTTCTCCCAGGAACAAGCCCTTTATCTAAGTCTATACCACATAGGTGGACATTTGGAAGGTGGTGTATGTGGGGCTGCAGGCATTCTCTTCACTCAAAATGGAGTCAAAAGCTGCTTGTAAAATGGAGTCTCAAGTCAAGACAAAGTCTGAAAACCATTTTGCACAATGTGAGGTCCCTTGGAAGAGAACATAGCCTGATCTCAGCGGTTTGTATCCAGTGCCCTGCTTTAGTCCTCCCTTTATCAAGCTGCTTGTTTTCATAAGAAATTTGTAGTTTGTATCTAGTTCTTTGTTATATTCGTGGTTCTGTCTGCTTTTCTCCTTGCTGGTTTATAAGCTGTGTAGTGTTCTTGTTTTCACATCCCCTTGTTTATGACTGAGACACAGAAATTGGGTGGCATTTTGTGTATGCTGTAGGATTTTATTAATTTCTTGGGATTTTGTTGGTTTCTTGGGATTTTTCTCTAGGCAAAGACAGTATGTTTTCTCCTGAATCTCAGTAGCTCCATTTCCTTTCCTTGACAGTTTTCTTTTGAAATATTTGAGTGATCAAATATTTTTGTAACTTACTGATATGGATTGCATTGAGTTTTGTTTGTTTGTTTGAGACAGGGTCTTCCTGTAGTCCCAGCTGGCCTGGAACTTGCTATGTAGACCAGGCTGGCCTGGAACTCACAAAGACCTGCCTGACTCTGCCTCCTGAGTACTGGGACTAAAGGCGTCTGCCACCATCCTGGCTTGCATTTATTATTACTAAATTTTTATTCTTTGGTTGCTGGGAATTGATCCCTGGTCATTAATCATATGGTCTACCAGTGAGCTTTACTTACGGCCTGAATTTTGAAGTTTGAATTGATCTTGTGTACCTGCCTTAATTTCTACTTGGTTGTGGCATTTTTTTTTTTTTTTTTTAAATTTGGTTTGCTGTTTTTAATTAATGTGTGTGCTTATTTTTTGAGGCAGGGTCTTGAGCAGGCAAGGATGCCCTTGAACTCTGGATCCTTCTGTCTCTGCATCCAGTGTTGGGGTACCAGGCATGAACCATGATACCCATACAAAGTTCCTTTTTGTCTTTGTTTTTATTTTAATGAATTTATTATTTTAACAGCTTCGTACATCCAGTTTAAAGTGCATTCTGATTACTGTGCCCTCCCATTCTCTGATCATCCTCTCCTATCTTGTTTTGAGACTCACTGAATTAAAATTTTAAATTCATTTTCACTTTATGTGTATGAATGTTTACCTGAATATATGTAAGTAAGTGTACCATGTGTAAGCAGTGCCCACAGTGCCCAGAAGAGTGCTTTGTATCCCATAGAACTGGAGTTACAGATGGTTGTTAGCCACCTTATACATATTGGGAACCAGGTCCTTTGCAAGAGCAGCTAGTGCTCCTGACCTCTGGGCCATCTCTCCAGCCCTGGAGACCCAGCAAATTTAACCAGGATTATGTGTATGTGTGACCATGGGTTTGGAACTATTCACTGGAAGTCAGTAGATATACAACTGAAGACAGTGACACCCTCCCCTTCCAGAATCCATCAGTAGTCAATATTTCAAGGAGGGGTGGGACCTGTGAGGTTCTCACTGATCCATGATTGAGTGTTTATGAGTCCAGTCTTGTGTGGGCCCATTGCCTTCCAACTCTTACATTTTTCTTTCTACTCCATTTTCTGTAATGATCCTTGAGCCTTGGAGGTGGGGCAACACATGTTTTGGTTAGGGTTGAGCACTCTGCTGTCAAGCATCTCTGCATTCACTATCATTCATTGCAGAAAGAGGCTTCTCTGATTAAGGCGGGGTGGGGGTAGCGTGTATGAATAATACAAATATTTAGAAGGAAACTTGACTGTGACAATTTAGCTAAACATTAAATTTACCCCAGGGCCTAAGACCACCTCAGACATACTTGTTTTTTTTTAAACTAGGTTTGCAGTGCCAGTAAGGATTCTGTCTTTTTGGGCTAGCCCGCAAAGCTAATCACAGAGCAGCTGTTCATCCCCATAGCAGTGAGGCACAAGTGAACATATCTTGCTTGGCAGGTTGATGTTGTAGATTGTTAGGTTCACAGCTGGGTAAGACCTTTGATGTCTTTTCTACCCCAGCATCCTGCATAACAGCTTCCAGTACTGTGAAAGGTAGCTACCAGGAGTAAAGCTTCTAACTGAGTTCCAGTTTGAGTTCTCTGCATTGCAGCTGAAGTGTATGGTGTCTTCATCCAGAAGAGCTTGTCAACTAGCTTTGGTGGACGAAAGAACAAGAAAAGCTGCAGAAGCTCTGGGGCCTCCCCAACTCATCGAAGGCATCACACACCTAGGGTCTCAGTGTAGTAAACATTGACTTTCAGGATCAGCATTATCTAGACATGCGGGGTATCTTCCTTATAATTCTTTTATTTTTATTTTAAAAATTTAAGTCCGGTATAGTGGTGTATGTCTTTTAATCCAAGCACCCAGGAGGCAGAGGCAGGGGGAATCTCTGTGTGATCAAGGCCAGCCTGCTCTATATAGTAAGTTCCAGGCCAGCTGTGGCTACAGGGAGACCCTGTCTCAAAAGACCAAAAAAACAAACCAAATAAAAACAAAAAAAGCCCAGCATTTATATATGACCTAGCTCAAGCACTCCTGGCCATGTACCTAATGGACTGTAGATCTTCTCTAAGAGCTACTTGTGGGACCATGTTCATTGCTGTTGTATTCATAGTAGCAAGGAAATGGAAACAGTCTAGATGTTCATCAGCGTAATACAAATGTGATACATACATAATGGAATTTTATTCATCTGCAAAGAATAGTGAAATTTTGAAATTGTGAGGTTAGTGGATGAAACTAGAAAAAATAATATTGAATGAGATAATTTAGCCTCACAAGATAAACACCACATGTTTTCTCTCTTATGTAACTCTTGGGGTTAAACTTTTTTAGATTTGTGTGTTTAACCTGGAGTACCTGTAGAAGTCAGAAGACTGGAAAAGGGCCATTGGAGGAGTGCCTTTAGGGATGAAGGGATTCCTATTTTATTAGATTTTGTTTTCTTGAGATGGTTTCACTCTGAAGCCCAGGCTGGCCTTGAAGTTGAAGCAGTCTTCCTACCTCCTTAGAGAAGCCAAGAGTGAGCACAGGCACAGACAGAGGCTGCTGCGTCTGTTTAGTTTTACTGTTTTTTAATGACATTTGTAGTTGATAGTTACTATGTTTGATAAAATTCTGTAAAGCCTCAGGACTACTGCCACTTTTACAGTGATTTTTTTGGTCAGCTTTAAAAAAAAAATTTCTTTATGTATACGTATCTGTGCCACATGAATGCAGGTTCCTGAGGAGGCCAGAAAAGGGTGTCAGTTCAACTGGAGCTGCAATTACAGGTGGCTGTAAACCTCCCACTGTGAATGCTGGGAGCTGAACTTGCTCAAGTTAATGGCAAGTGCTCTAAATCACCTTCAGTACCCCCCATTTTGAATAATTGAATTTTTAATTTTTCTTAAATGTTTTTAATTTTTAAGACTTTGTTTATTGTGTGTATGTGTTTTTGTATGGATGTGTATGTGTATGGGCAAATTCATGCTATGGTGCCCTTGTATAGGCTAGAGTTCCCTCAGGTTTGGTGGCAGGGGCCTTTTCACTGAGCTGGAGGTCCATATAATTAGCATATAAAGTAACTGGTTTCTTACGACATTTTAAAAATAATAATAATAAAAAAAAGTTATTTGTTTTTGAGACTAGGTCTCCCTACTATAGCCCCAGCTGGCCTGGAGTTCCCTATGTAGACCAGGCTGGCCTTGAACTCACAGAAATCCAATTGCCTTTGCTGGGTTTAAAGGCATGTGCTAATACACCCTGCTCTTAAGGCATTTTTAGACACTGTTTATTTGTTCCACCCTCACCTGTCTTTCTTCCCCATCTCATAGCCCTCCCATCCCATCTTTTCTTGTGTTTTTCTTTCCCCCAATTTGTATGATCATGTGACTTTGTGATTTAACTTGTTGATAATGTTATATTACATTGATTTCAAATTTTCTTCTTTTGGGATTGAGGGAACTGAATTAAGGCTTTTGTGCTGTAGTACTGAACTTCATCCACAGCCAATGTTTTGTTTTGTTTTTTTCTATTGTATTTATTTTATGTGTAGGTGTGTATTGCTTGCATGCGTATAAGTGTACCTGTGTTGTGCAGTGCCTGTGGAGGGCAGAACAGTGCATTGAATCTCCTGGAACTGGAGTTAGAGTTGTTAGCCACCATGTGGGTGCCGGGAACTGAATCCAGGTCTTCTACAAGAGCAGCCAGTGCTTTTAACCACTGAGCTATCTCAGACCCTGTAGCCCGTGTTCTGAACTTTGAGACAAGGTCTTATTCTGCACTCTGGGGTGTGCTAGAAGTCTTGGCATTCCTGCTGCATCCTGAATTCCTAGCTTACAAGTGTGCAACACCTTGCTTACTTTGTGTGTCATTTTAAAAAGACATTTGACTGCATTTGGTGGCACAGGCCTTTAATCCTAGCACTCAGGAGGTAGAGGCAGGTGGCTCTCTTGAGATCAAGGCCAGCTTGGGCTACATAGTGAGTTCCAGGCCATCTGGGGCTACACCGAGACACCCTGTCTGAACCCCTTGCCCCCCTCCAATACATTTGAAGATTCTGTTTGCTAATGATTTTGTGCATGCATGTGCGTGCATGCATGCATAACTTGTTTTTGTGGTAGCATATTGACCTTGTAGCTTAAATTACGAAGTATGTGTTTTTCTGGAACACATAATACAAAATTGGTGTACATTCTTTAACTGCTTCGAAAAATTTGATAGTGAGGTCATCTGGGCTTTATCTTTTTTTTTTCCTTCAAACTTATTTTATTTCTTGATTTTTATTACTATATATACTTAAATAATTCTTTTTTATGTTTATGAGTGTATTGCCTGCATGTATGTAAGTGTACCCTTGTGCAATGGCAGCAGAAGTCACAAGAGGGTGTTGGATCCCCTGGAACTGGAGTTACAGATGGTTGTTAGCTGCCATGTCTGTGCTAGGAACTGAACCCGGGTCCTCTGCAATAGCAGTTAGTGCTCTTAACTGCTGAGCCATCTCTCCAGCCCCAATTTTTATTACTGTATTACAGGTTTTCAGTTTACTGATACATTGTGCAATCATAAATAATACCCCAAGCCTTATGGCAAGAGTTTAGTGAGAAAGTAGTTGAAAGCACATTGCCACTGGCCTACAGGGGAGCTCAGAGAAAGAGATGTTCCCAAAGGCATAATTAAAGGCCAGGAAATGCTGAGAACAGCAAAAATCCAGAGCTCATCCATTCAGAAGCTCAAATTGGAAACTTTGACCATTTGTGGGCTCTTTTCAGCTTGGACTTGAACTCTAGGAGGCAGCCTCAGGTGGGACCTGCCTTCTGAGCCTAAGGGCTTCAGCAGAGTTTGAGTCAAGACTCTTCTGCCAGGATTTGGCCAGCAGTGTGATACAGACAGTTATATATGAAATATCGGTAGACGAGAAGTCGTAGATTCCTAATGGTAGGAGACAGAATTCCAGTAGCCCAGGGCACATTTAGTCTCCGAGATCACACTAGTATGAGTGTGAGCTGTGGGTGGAGGCAGATAGACCTGGAGGTTGTGAGGGCGGAAAGTGAGGGAACAGACTCAGAGGGAGCCCAGGTTTGCTGGTGTGATGGTTAATCTTGATTGGATCTGTAATCGACTAAGAGACGTGTCTTTGGGCAGGTCTGCCAGGTGGTTTCAGGAAGGACCAACTGAGGAGAGAAGACGCCCTCCACCCCCAGCGTGGGCAGCACTTTCATTGGGGGCCCAGATAGAAAGAAGACCAAGCAGGACGCAGCGCTGCTTCCCCGTCCGCCTTCGCTTCTTGGGGGTGAGCGCACTTGTTCTGTTACTGCTGCTGCTGCTGCTGCTGCTGCGGTCCTTCACTGACATCGGAACCCAGCTTCTCGGGCCTTCCAGTGTGGGCTGAAGACCAGAGGCCGTCTGGGAATCCTGCAGGCCTTCTCCACCCGATTAGACTGTGGAAGCTTCCAGCCTCGTGGACTGAGCAACCACCAGATTATCAACCTCTCCATCATGGAGACAGCCATTGTTGGACTAGCCAGACCGGACCAGGTAAGGCAATCTAATGAATTCCCATGGTGTGTATTCATCCTGTCAGCCCATTTCTCTAGAGAACCCTGCCTAGGACAGCTCCGGCCTCTTTCGAATACACTTAAAGTGTCATTCTCTAGAGTCTGTTCTTCTTAACCACACTTAACCAGGAATGCAAAAAAGGCATTTTCTGTTTCTTCACTATTGAAGGCACAAAGTAGTGACCCAGTAATGTGCTTTAGTACCAACAAGTAATGTTATATATAAGCAGTCCTGCCAGAGTTGCCACAAGTTACTAGGGAAATTGAGGTCCCCACTTGTATTTCTTAGTCACATTAGTAAAAGAATTTAAGAACGGACTCAAAAGAAAGCCTGAAGCATATTTTTATTAGAGTTTAAAGAAAAAACTTCTACAGAAAAGCTGTAAATCTTGGCATCTGTCTGGAGAATGGACATGAAGAAGAAAAAGAAAAAACTATGCCATTTGAGTTAAGCCAGCATGGAGGGCAGCCACTTGACAGGAAAAAGGACTTCAGAGAGTGAAAAAGCTCCAAATCAAAAAAAAAAGCAGATTTGAAGGCTTCACCTGGCATGGAGGGAAGGGGGCGGGGAGGGCGCAGGGAAGGGGCAGGTGCACCTTACTGACTATTCAGGCAATCGGACAACAGAAGCTCCTGGTAACTCTCTAGCAACTATACCGTGCAAGGATTCAGGAAAGAAAAGGTTCATTATCTCATTAAAGGTATAGTTATTCCATCACTTATAGTAGAGCTTAAAGTAACTCAGCCTCCCCAGGGTTCATCTCTTGCCAGAGATGATTAATCAACTTAACTGGATTCACTCTTAAAGGGAGGAGACAATGGCATGTCTCCAACCAAAGTTAGATTTCATTCTTTTGATTAGAAGGAAATAGCTTTCCCTTATCGAGCCTCCGATACTATTATTAACCCCCTCTCCACCAGAGGTGACCCTGGAACCAGAAGTCATCTAGGAACCAGAGCAGGAATCAGAGCCCTCAAACATTTTTGGCATTTCTGGCCTCCAAGACAGGACCAAGGATATGTCAGCTTATGGCTGAGGACACAAATCAAGGCCCCTATTTCTAAACTTCTTGCCTGGTTTCCATCTCCTCCCTTAAAGAGATAACCCTAACTGCCATTTAAGGATGTGTGGCAGTGATTTATCTGCCCACTGAGCTAAATGGGGTTGTTTGTGGCAGTTGTGGTACCTTTCCATTGTGGGTGACTTCCAGTGTGTGCTTATATTTAACAGCCAGGGGTAGAGGGAAAGGAAGTCCTTGTTGGTTCTTTGAAAACGAAGTGAGGGAAGAATAAGGGTGAGAGAGACAAGTGAAAGTGAAGCTCGACCTCTGAACAGAGGAAAGATTACATCCTGCTGGGAGCAGGCATGACTTTATATGAAGGTTTAACAATATAAGACCTAGACAGAGAACCAGAAGTCAGAACAAAGGCTATTTAAAAATATTTGAATAAAGGTTCATTTGACTCTTTTTTAATTGATATTGTGATACAGACCCACCATTTATGTACATGGAGAGATTTTTTTTTTCCTTTTCATTTTAAAAAATATTTTTTGTTTTATCATCTTTAGTGTATTGTCTACGTATGTATGAGTGCACCCATGTCTTGCAATTCCCTCTGAGATCAGAAGAGGGCGTTGGATCCTCGAACTGGAGCTTCAGATGGTTGTTAGCCACCATGTGGGTGCTGGGAATTGAACCCGGGTCCTCTGCAAGGGCAACCAGTGCTCTTAACTGCTGAACCATCTCTACCGCTCCCTCTCCTCTTTTAAAAAAGATTTTATATTTGTATGTGTTTGTGTATGTGTATATGTGTCGGAGTATATATACTATGTGCCCTTTGTGTACAGGTACCTGTGAAGGCCAGAAAAGGGTGTTGCATCCCCTGGAAATGGGGTTACTACCTGTTGTGAGCTGTCTGTTGTGGGTGTGGGGAATTGAACCTGGGACCTTTGGAAGAGCAACAATTGCTCTTAGCTGCTGAGCTATCGCTGAAGTCCCTGTTTTAATCTGGTATGCTCACAAGACATCTATTCTTTGAGCTCTTTCTCAGGATTTTTTTCTTTGGTGTCCAAGGCTGACTCAAGATTGATGAACCTTGAGACCAAGGCTGGAGAAATGTATCAGCAGTTAAGGGCACTGGCTGTTCTTGCACAAGAGGTCAGTTTGGTTCCCAGAATCTACATGGCAACTAATAACTATCCTTAACTCCATCCAGTTCCAGGGAATTTGACTAATAGTCTTCAGAAGGAACATCAGAGTACAGAAAAGTGCCACTGCTTATATAACTCATTTATGTGCTGTGATTGACTTGTATCACTAAAGTTCATGCACTGCTTCATAGAATGTTGTTCCCTCAGGCCAGCAAAGATGTCATGGAGTGAACGACAGAATTATGTGAACATACTGTCAAATGGGAACAGATTTGCAACCTTTTCTTTTTTCACCCGTCTTTATACACAAATATGGAATATTTTAGGTTCTGGTGAGCTTTGAGGATCTAGCTGTGAACTTCACCCAGGAAGAGTGGGATTTGCTGGATTCTTCTCAGAAGAATCTCTATGGAGATGTGATGCTGGAAACCTGCAGGAATCTCACTGCTATAGGTAAGAATATCATCTTCTTTCACTTACTAAATTAGGGAACAAGTGTTCCATAGTCTGTGTGATTGGATATGGTGAATACATAAGACATAATACAGTGCATTGGATATGGTGAATACATAAGACATAACTACAGTGCAAATTGAAGCTACAGACTTTTCAGTAATTTCTAATTAATCAAAATTTCTGGGACTGCATTATAGGATACGAATGGGAAGAGGATGAGACTGTTGAAGACCATTGGGAAAATCCTGAAATAAATCTAAGGTAATTTGCATATACAAGTGGCAGAAATATTTCTTGAGGAAATTTGAATTTAAGCAGGCTAACAAAACAAGCACACTTTTTACATTTACTTATCAGTAGAAACTTTTCTGCAAAATATATTTCCGTGTAGGTTTTGGTTTTTGTGTAGCCTTTCTCTTGGAATGGTACTAGGACCCTGCATTAATGAATGTCACTGCTTTGATCATAGATCTGTAGGAGCCATCCAGTTGGTTAATCCAATTACTTTCAAACCATTCATTTGCAGCAGAGGGCATACACTTTGCCTGATTTTGGTAGCAGGTTGTCCAAAGAGAGTAAAACAACATTTACTGATACGCTTATCATTTTTCACATAGCTACATTTTACAGACACTTTATGATAGTGAAGAAAGTGGTCTGAGCAATCTCATCCCACATAACAGATCTCAATATGAGCAGCAATGTGTGTGAGAAATTTTCATGTGTCATTCATCCTTTAATAGGCATGTCATATCGGACTCTGAATATGCACCGGATGAGCATGAGGAATATCAAGAAAATAAGTCATATGATGACTCTAATTTTATAACAAATATTGAAGGCTATGTGGACACTAACACTGTGAATGGGCCTGCTGTATGTGAGGTATGTTTAAAATCCTTTGGACTGTATCACCTGACTTACAATGGACAACACAACTATGATTACAAGCAGTGTGGAGGAAGTCAAACGGTAGAAAAAGATGAAGGTAATCAGTGTGATGAAGCTCTGAGTTCTTCCGGTTCCAATCAAAAACCTGAGAAAAGTCACACAAGAGAAAGACCCTATGAGTGTCAGCAGTGCGGGAAAGCCTTTAGATACCCCAGTGCCCTTCAGTTACATGAACGAATTCATACTGGAGAAAAGCCCTTCGTGTGTAAAGACTGTGGGAAAGCCTTTAGAGGGCTCAGTGCCCTTCACTTGCATGAAAGAATTCATACTGGAGAAAAACCCTATGGGTGTAAACAGTGTAATAGAGCCTTTACATATCTTAGTGCCCTTCAGTTACATGAAAGAATTCATACTGGAGAAAAACCCTGTGAATGTAAAGAATGTGGTAAGACCTTTAGAAATCGCAGGGCACTTACGTTACATGAAAGAGTTCATACTGGAGAAAAACCCTTTGAATGTAAACAGTGTGGTAAATTCTTTAGACGTGTCAGGACCCTTAAATTGCATAAAAGAATTCATACTGGAGAAAAACCCTATGAATGCAAAGAATGTGGCAAAACTTTTAGATGGCTTACTTCTTTGAGATTACATGAAAAAATTCATACTGGAGAGAAACCCTATGAATGTCAACACTGTGGTAAAGCCTTCAGATGTCAGGCTTCCTATTATAGACATAAAATAATTCATGGTGGAGAAACATTGTATGACTGTAAACAGTGTGGTAAGTCCTTCATTTACCCCTCTTCACTTCAAGTGCATGAAAGAACTCACACTGGTGAAAAACCCTTTGAATGTAAACTGTGTGGGAAAGCCTTTAGATGTCAGTCTTCCCTACGATTACATGAAAGAACTCATACAGGAGAGAAACCCTATAAATGTAAACACTGTGAAAAAGCTTTTTCAAGTTATAATTATCTTCGATTTCATGAAAGAAACCATACTGGAGAGAAACCCTATGAATGTAAAGATTGTGGTAAAACATTTACACATCGCTCTTACCTTCGATCCCATGAAAGAAGACATACTGGGGAGAAACCTTATCAGTGTATACAGTGTGGGAAATCCTTCAGCAGTCACAGTTCCTTTAAAAGACATCAGTCTGTTCATGCTGTGGACAACCCCTATGAATGTCAAGACTACCTGCTTCCTTTATCCCCGTTTCCTTCAGATGCATGAAAGAACTTATACTGGCAACAGCTCAGTGAATGTGAACAGTGTAAAACTATTGCCAGTCACATTAAAAAAAAAAAAAATTAAGAATTCAAGATGGTGACAAACCTAGTAAGCAATGTGTTAGAGCCTTCAGGGGTTGTAGATCCTTTCAAATGCATGGAGGAATCATACTTGGCATAAATTCATATGATTGCTGTAAGCAGTGTTGTAAGTCTGTCACCTGTTGTACTTCCTTTCAGAGAAAAGTTAATTCATTCTGGGGAAATGCCCATGCTTATGAAGGTAGAAAATATGGTTCGTCTTTCATTTATCCCTATTTGCCTTAATAACATGGAAGAACTCATAGTAGTGAAAAGACATGAATGTAAACAGTATGGTAAAGCCTTTGGGTGTCACAGGTCCCTTTAGTAACATGAAAGAATTCGTATTGGAGGAAAAAATCCCATGTGAATGTAAGTAAGTTTTAAAGCTTTTCAATGTCATGCTCCCTTAGACTCCATGAATAATCCCATACAGGATCCAGTTCTGTGAGTAGAAGCAAAGCTGTGAGGCTAACTTTTCAGACATCATTGATGGTGTGATAAGCCTTGTAAGTGTAAAGAGTGTGGCAATGGTTTCAGAGAGATGGACAGACATTTTTCAGTAGAATAGCTGCCCCAAAGTTGCCCATGCTCCTGTAAATAACTCCGATTAAACTCTGATTCTCCAAGCTATCCTTGGGTGGAATCATTTTTTTCGTATCTTTAATACCCTGTCTGAGGTGAACAGACCTTTTTGTGTCTTCATAAAAAGTTCACACTATAAGGACTTTTAGAGTTGGACTGAATTTTACACTAACATGAGACTCAAGGGGGAGTTACAGCTTCAAGTGTTGTGATTCTGTGTCAAGTTGACAAGGTCTGGAATTATGGTTAGTTTTAGTTGTCAGCTTGATTTTAGAGATTTGTCTCAATGACAGAAGTCTTGGCTAGCCTTGGGGCATGCCTGTGGGGTGGTTTCTTACTTGGGTTATGTGAGGTAGGCAGACCCACCCTGAATGCAGTCATCATCATTCAGCCTTGAACTGAGTGACAAAGAGGCGGAGCTGAGCACAAGCCTCCCGAGTGCTTCATGAGGTGGAGACAGTGTGACTAGCCATTGTGACTTCCCACAGTAATAGACTGTAACTTGGAACTGTGAACTAAAATAAACTTTTTCTCCTCTAAGTTGTTTTTGTCAGGGTATTTTATCACAGCAACAGAAATGATCTTAAGTACCCGATCATGGTGCACAGCAGAAACAGAGATGATTTTGGTAGGAGCCTTGTCCCTGGGAGTGTTGAGACATGTCACAGAAGCTAAGCTTTCTGAGGATGGAGCTCCCATGGTGGTAAACCCAACATGGCTGTCCTCTCCAATGTGGCATCCCTGCTGTGCAACTTCCATGTAGTATGGCATGCTTCCGTGATGGATGAGGTCTGTCACATAAGTATGGGACACCACCATGTGACTGACAAGCTAGACTAGATTGATCATAGCGTCTGATGCATGCTCCTTGTTCCAGGTAATAAGACATGTATGTAGCCAAGGCTGAGCTCTCTGCCCATCATGAATTTACCCACATAACACAGGAATTACACAAAGTAAAAGACGTGCAGAAAAGTGGAAGAAAAAGGAGAGAGAATGAGATGAAGAGATGGCTTCCATTTCTTATAGCTGAGGGTGACCTAGGGGCAAGAGATCACAGATTAAAGCTGCTAAGTTGCCCCTCCTGGGATCCCAGACCTGGAACCCATGGGAAGACTTGAGTAGTGAGGGAAGAGTGAGGTCAGAGTGACAGATGCTTCCTTCCAGGTATAACCTGTAATACAGAACAGCCTGTAGATGGAGGCCTGGATCATAGCTCAGTACAGTAAACTGTGACAGTCAGATATCCTGGCTTTGGGAGGTTTGATGCTTGAGCAAGTATTTATTGAAGGTACCAGTGATTGAACGGTACAGCTGAACAGGTCTAAGCCTTTCCCAGCGGTCAGCAGTTATTCCTTGAAAGTGAGGTGTATGCTTTCCTTCAAGAAAGTATACTGCGTGTGTAATTGTTAGCCTGTCCCAGGAGCCTCTTGGCAGTCAGGCCATCCAGTGAAGAAGCAGCAGTGTGCCACAGTGTGGGCCTGGAGACTGTCTGACCCAGGGAGCCTGTGGGGTTACAGTAGGTGAGAGCTTGTCTGAATTTCCTCTTTGCCTTTTGCCAATTAGAGAACAAGAGGCAATCCCTTCTTCACCAAGCCTGTCATGGTGAGGGGATCCGTGGCAGACCTGTGACAGCACGTGGATGAGGATGCAGGATGGCTCAGGGATGACTGCATGATGCAGGGCTGGCTGAGGTAGTACCTTCCATCTATGTCAGTGTACCAAGATATTTTTTGAGACTGGGTCTCACGTAGTCCAGGATGACCTTGGTGTCACAGGAATAAACCACCATATCTAGTTGCATGGGATATGGGAATCAAAGGTGGGCTTCTAGCATACTAAGGCCAGCATTCTACCAACTGAGCTACATCCTCAGCTCAACATTGTTCTTTTGAGGAAATGATTGACGCAGATGATGGAGTCTTTCTTCCTTACTGTACTTTGTTAATGGTTTATTTATTGTCCCCTCAGTTTCAGACCCCTCAGTTTAACAGGTGTTGTTTGGCATGGTGTGTTGTGTGCCTTCGGCAATCCTGCTCTCTCTCCAAAAAGAATGACTTAGATGGGGTAGTGCTGACCTCTGGAGTATTCTACAGGTTTAGGAAAGCATTTGAATGAGCTAAAAGGGTAAAGTTTGGAAGTCAGTTTACAGAGTGCAAGGTCCAGGCACACTTGTGAAGTTCTTGAAACTGTGGTTGGGTGAGACAAAGTAATTGAGGAAATTTCTCAACACCTGGGCTAGAGAGATGGCTCAGTGGTTAGGGTCATATATTATTGCAGAGGACCCTAGATCTGTTCCTATCACCCGTGTTGGGTGGCTAACAGGTGGCTGTAACTTCAGATCCCAGGTTTCCAACTCTTCTGGCCTCTGCAGGCACGTATACATAAAAATTTTTAAAGTCTCAGCCACCTGTACCTGTAAACATTAAAACAGTGGTTGAAAAGTTTGGGGGCACCCTGAGTATGGGAAAAGATGCTCTCAGAAGATAGCTATTTGGGTGGAAATGCAGTGCTATGGGTGGGCTGCCTGTCTAGGAGTTGCTTGCCACAGAGGCCCCCAGGTCCTCCAGACAGCACAGGCTATTACTGCCACTGCTGGTAGTTGCTCACCAGATTTAGATAGTAATACTGAAGACCCTGCATGGTTGTTTACTGGACATGGAGAAATCAATCTGAGACTAAGCTGGAAACTTCTTGCTGGCCAGCTCTCACAGTGCCTGTAGGGTCTGTGCAGGGTGTAGTGGACGGGGTGTTCTCAGCAATGCTGCTCAGCTCTGGATCCTGCATGCTACCCTACCAAATGTCAAGCCTCTTTTGCAGTGGTCAGGTGCAGTTGCTGCTAAAACCAAGATCAGAGAGGAAGTAACTGTTGCATGCTGAACCCTAAGTAGGGCATCTGTGTCACCCCTCGAAGGCTCAAGTCACAGTGTGGTAGAAGGGGTAGAAATAACAGAAGTGCTGGAGGAAGGAATACAGTGTTACTACGTCGCTCTCTTGTCCTGTGAGAACGACATGTCTATTTTCCTCTTCCCATCCCAACAGCTGCATTATCCCCAGGAGACCTATACAGAACTGAGCGGGTTAATGTTCCATGGGGAGGGGGGGTCATGAAGCCCTAAGCCCCCTGAGGATTTCTAGATTGTTAATATTCAAAGGCCAGGGTTGGGGAGGGGTGTCAGTTTTTAGCTAGGGTCACAACCTTCTATAAAGCTATTCAGTTTTGGTTGAGCTGTGACAATTCCCATAACTATAGTATTTTGGTTCTTAGATGTGAAGTAAGTTGTTTCTCTATATTCTTGCCTCCCCTGCTGGGTGTACCCCAAGTAATGACCAGCCAGGAGAAACCTTTATAAATCAGCTAACATTGTTACCTCATCACTCACTGGTTACCCGAACAGTGGCCAACTGTGGACCAGGAAAGGAAAGTTCTCATCTTCTCTGGCCCCTCCTGCCCTGTGACGACCCCAGCTTGTGTGCAGGTGGTAGTCTAAGTGACCCCTCCCACCACTCCTGCAAACTTCCTTCTTGCTGACCTTTCATGTGGTATGTGTGGGCTGTCCAGTGGGGTCCTCTCTCCTTCCCTTCCCCCATTTTCCTCTCCTGTTCCTTGTACCCCTTTTCCTTGAGTGACCCCAACAGGGTCCGTCTCTCCATTGTACTCTCTGCATCCACGACCAGCTGATTCAACCTTGGGTAAGTTTTCAGAATTTTTTTTCCCCTTTCTGCTTCAAACTTGGTCTCTCTCTATAGAGTAGTGGAGACATCTCTCTCCCTCTTTTACTGAGCAGAGCTATTGGTTAGGGAATGCCTTTTTATTTTGGCCTGTTTTCTGTCACACACGCACAAAATCTCATTTCTCATCCTTCCCTGCCACCATGGGCTTGCAATCCTCTAACATCCCAGAGCTCCTTTTGGTGTGCCTCCTCAGAGTCTTTCTACTTTAATATGACCTGACTGCTGTACCCCTTGACGGTGGGGGCACTGGACAGAACACAACACATTGAGTTCCCTTATTCAGAGCTCTAATATTTAAAAGCACCTTGCATTTGGTGGCCTTGCCTTTGCATGGCAGGGTAGGGTGTGAGCTTTCCAGCATTGGGGCCATTGTCTGCTTCCACCCTTTCTGCTTATCCTTCTCTGCATTTCAGGTCTGGAAAAATCCTCCATTCTTTTAAATCTTATCCCCTTCCTAGTTTGGGGATAATGTTCTTTCTTTTACTGCAGACTATGCTGTGCTGCTTTCTAAAACCCAAGACCAAACTCCTCCTCTAACCAGATAAGTCAGGTTCTCTTTCTTTGTATGTCTCCTCCCACTCTGACCGAAGTGGTGGCTCCTGGCTGCCACCACTCTGTGCTCTGAGAACTTGTCTGACACATCTTCCCACGATCTCCCACCTCGCTGTAGACACTGTCACTCAAGTATTATTGCTCTCCAGGCTGGCACTGGCTAGCCCTACAAGGATCTCAAGGTGAGAAATCCACCCCACCTCTACCTGCCCTTCTCAACCAGACTTCTAGATCAATCAGTGCTTGTACCAGATTCTCAGTCCCAGACGATAACTGTGTCTGCCTCCCACCCGCACTTCAATTGCTTACTTAGAGCCCTCCCATCTGACTAACCTGAGTGACATTAAAAAAGAAGTTAATCGGTGGACTTCTAAACTGCTTCTCTAGCTTTCCGGGACACCTTCAGCCGCACTTTTCTGACCTTGCCCTTGCTCCACCCCCTGCACAATGGCTTTCAGCCAAACTATGAAGTGTCCCTTCCTGGCAAAAAGTACCTAGCTGTACCTCCCTTACACAGTGAAACTTCTCATACAGTGGCTCATAATGTCAGCCCAGATAAGAAAGCCTCACCATACCCTTTATCCCTTAATGGTTAAATGTTATCATTATTTTAATGTGTGTGTTTGTTTATAAACTGCAGCTAAATGTTACATGTATGTAAATTGTCTTTTTGAGTCATAGGACCTGTGGCTCAGTTTGAAGATATGTGTATAGATGCATATGCCTGGGGATCTCTATGAGTATATATATGTATATATAAACAGTTAAGGTGATTTAGTTTTTTTAGAAACCACATACATAGTTCTCTTTTTTGCTATATTTAAAATGATCACCATGTTCTGCCTGTATTTATTACTGTTAAATATCTGGGGTACAGCGTACATGTTTTCTGTTTCAAATATGACTTATTTTAATTTTAAATATAATTGATTTTTAAATTATAAACAAAATTAAAAGTGTCATCAAAAATATATAAAATACATGTTTGATTAAAAGATTAAAGGAGCCAAATGTGGTGGCACCTTTGTTTAATCCAAACACTCAGGAGGCAGAGGCAGGTGGATCTCTGTGAGATTGAAGCCAGCCTGGTCTGCATAGTGATTCCTGGCCAGCTGGGGCTGCAGGTAGACTCTGTTTAAAAAAAAAAAAAAATTTAAGGAAAATTTTTTTACACAAGGACTTTTATATTAAAAACTCATTAAGGAGGTTTATAATATAGTTCTAAGTTCATTATAATGCCTATGTTCAAAATTCTGTTAAATTCAGATAAGACTGATTGATACCTGATACTCTTATTTACAACAAAGTTTTCTTAAGTATTGATTTACTTTTAGTAATGTTTAGAAATCTTGGTAGTGTTTACAAAAACCAGCTTCCAAAAACAAGGATTTTGTTTTATCCTTTTACTAAATGAGATTTAAAACTCGTGATTAGGGGCTGGAGACAATGGCTCAGCGGTAAAGAGACTGTTCCTGCAGAGGGCCCTTGTTCAATTCCCAGCACCCACAGCAGCTAACAAACATCCGTAACTTCAGTTCCAGGGAATCTGATACCCTCTTCTGACCTCTGAGGGCACCACACTCAAAATATTTCCTAAAAACCTGTGATTAGATTTCCCCAAATGTTGTTTATTTGTTTTCCCATTGGTTAGATAACGTAGTGATCAAGACTGGACAAAATCTTAAATCTTTATAAATTTGGCCCATTATACAGAATTTCATTATGGCTGTGATCTTTAGTCCTCTAGATTAATAAGGAAAAACTTGACACTAGTCAGTTATGACTCTCCATCCTAAAGGGAAAGGACTGTATGTGCTTTTATATTTCCAAAATATTCTTTAAAAATTGCTGTTATTCCCCAGTAATAAAAATAATTACTAAATTAATTTAAAATAATCTTAATTCTGTTAAGACTACAGGTAAAGACAGCATTAGGTCCTTGTGTTGTGATTGTTTACCCAGACCCCATGGCTTATTTAAACCGGCTTTGAGGTAACCTGTATTTAGACTCTTATAGTCTAAATTAGAGGAGCTGTCTCCCTCATGTACTCTCTTCTAAATAGAATACTCTGTCTTCAGTTCTGTGTTAGAACTTCAGCAGTTAAGCGCAGGGAGGTAAAACATTGCAGGTCTAAAATCTGTCGGTCCTTTGTTTTCTTTTGTATTGATTTGCGTTTAGTAATGGAGACTCATCTGGTGGCCTGTCCAGACTTTGTCCTACCATTTGGATAGCTTAGTTTTACTGGACTCTTCCCTACTCCTGGGTTCAGGCCCCCTCCTTTCTGGGCTTCTGCCCTTATCAGAACTTCTTCCCTTCACCCTGATAAGCCTCTGAGTTCCCTGGGTCTCCTGTTCACCATTCACTATACTGACCTCTAAGTTCACTCATATCCGAAAGACGTTTGTTTGCTCTCCCCAGTTCTCTGCCTCCACTGTCCAGCCAGCTCTCTCCTGTCTGCTATCTTCCTAAATGGGTAAACTTCCTCCTTGTTCCAGTCCTGCTGCTGTCCTATCCACTTACTCCTCAGAGACTATATTCTGAAACACTTTAGTAACAATACCAGCTCAGGAGCTTTCAATAGTACAGGAACTTCTCAGTGTTAAGCAGCTGAGAACTGAAAACCCCACCCATGAAATGGCCGCCTTAGCGGACTGGAGGTGCCCACAACAGACTGAAAAGACGGCTTACATATCCCCAGAGCTGACCTTGTGCCTTCTGAAGATAGAGATGGGTTTGACCTTGCTGATGGATTGTGTGATGTGTGCATGTTCGTGTTTGTGTCTGTAATTGTTATTCTTTGTTGGGACCGCATGGAAAGGAGCAGTCTGCCCCTAGAAGTTCCCAGAACGACTGAACAACCAACCTGTGACCTCTTAGATTTTTTTTCTTTTATTCATTTTTCTGTGTGCTGAATTTACTTTTTTAATGTCTTGGTATACCTTCAAATGTGTGTATGCGTTGGATCTAAGTGTTTTGATGTTACATTGAAAGGACTGACAGGTATGTACTTAAAAACTAAGGTACTCCTTTACCTTTTTGAGACCTATTACAGTGGTATCTTTGGGTCTATTAAATGTTTTGTAAAATCTTAAATACTATTTGTTTGTATAAAACAACATTCATTGGGGTCATAAAAATTTCGTTAGGTTATGTAATTTGGCATTTTGGGGTACAGAGATGATAATTTCTTTTCAAAACAAGTTCTCCATTTTATTTGTGTGATAGTCATGGGTAACAGAATTGATAGGAAATGAAATTGCTTTATGCTGGTTGGGAATCCTCTGATACTGTACATTGTGAATCCTTGTTGGATCAATTGCTATTTTTTTTCCCCAAAATATTCTTAATATACATATATTAAATATGAGGTTTTTAAAATTAAATCTATAATACATGTAAAATAATAGATACATGTTTGTCAGCTATCTCTTAAATTTCCTTTTCATGATGGGGATTACAGGAGATACAATACCAACAAACAGCATTTAAAATCTAGGTAAGCTTACTTTGTATATACTAGAGATGGCTTTGTAATTAAGTCTTAAGATGATAGTAACTAGTATCTTACATTTCTAAGATAAATTTTAACTTATAGCATTAAGAGATAAAAACTATTGACTATCTGTGTGCTTCTCTTGCAAAAAGTTTTTGCAAGGTTCTTATTTTATCTAGTTTAAACTAAAGCTGGCCGAGGCGGCAACTTGAATCCCAGCATTTGGGAGGCAGAGACATGTGAGTTTAAGGCCAGCCTGGTCTACGTAATGAATTCTAGGCCAAGTCCTGGTTTCAATAGTGAGACCCTGTCTTAAATAAACAAAATAAAAGCTAAAAAAAAATTCTATCTTTGTATATATATATATATATATATATACGTATATTGTTTACATGTGCTTATATTTTTGTATTCACGTGGTTTCAAAGTTGCTTATAAGTGAATCATATTAAAACTGCCAAGTCAATCCTAATTACTTTTAATTCATAGTGAAACTAAAGTTAAAAAAAAAAGATAAGCAGTCTTATTCAGATGTTAATTGGTTAATCTTCTCAGCTCTGATTCTGTAAGTGGTCTAAAAACATCCTTACTGCTTGGAACAGTACACTGGCTCTCAGGACGTGATGCTTCTGCTCTGCAGTACAGCTTCTCCCGCATGCACAGTTGCTCTCCTCTGGATACAATCCACTAGGCTGTGCTGTTGTTAGCATCTAAAAAAAAAGCTTAGTCCTGCACTTTCAGCTTTTTGTTTATTGTTGGTTTATTAAATGTATCAGGCTTCTGATTATAAACTGAGTTTTAAGTCAGGTGTATTTAAAATTGGTCTCTGCTAAGCTTAAGTGTCATCCAACAGCTAAATTTTAAAGCAATACTGGTGTAACTGATCTTCTGGGTGTTCAAATACCATACTTGGAGGCCTGTACCAATATGGTCAGAGGACCTAAATTGGACAGTATTTTGACCCTTGCCCTCCAAGGTCAGTTAGGTCCCAGGGGACTATGGGGCATCTCCTGTCGAAATGTCCTACAGCTCTCTGGGGTCACCTGTCTTCTTGTTCAGAGAGGCATGGAGACCCCACCGGATAGACTAACAGGTGCACACTAAAGAGCGAGAGTCAACACAGAGTGATATGTTCGCTGTGCTTCAAGAGAAGCCTTGGCTAAGCAAGGCCCTGACTTTTTCTCGGAAGATGGAACAACTGGGAAAAAGAAAGGCTGAAGGAGAGAGCTCATCCCCAACCCAAATTATTCCTGAGGACTAGACCTTCAACTAACCTTGACATTAAAAAAAAAATGTTTAGATTTGGCCGTGTGCATGGTCTTAAATAAACATCCAGCAGAAAAGTATAACCAAAGTTAAATAGTAATACAAAACAAATAAAAAGTGGATCAAGTTTTATGGGCCTCTGAATGGGCTACTGACACGCCAGGTGGTATAATCAGTCCACCCCAGCTGTAATGAAATTCAGCTTGTGCTTTTCATAGCCATAAAGCTACCACTTTTTGTATATTCCTAATAATTCTGCTTATGTCTTTGCAAGATGTACAAAATCAGACTATGACCATGCCAAACATCACCATTGGTGAACAGCTTTGAAACTGGATCTCCATAGTAAAAATGTATTAGATCTGTTATAATCTTAGGAGCAGTGTTAATTTCTTGATCTTTTGTACTTGAATGCTGTCTTAATTTTATGTACTGTTGTTTATAGTCAATCCATGCTCAGACTTTCCTGCCACAATCTTAACTTCTGTCTGGGTCCCCTTGATCTTCCAATGCCTGAAAGTCAGCAAGAGTGGAGACCCTCAACCCCTCTGCGCCCCCAGTGTCAGCCTGAAGCAGCCAGATTGACTCGACGTCCATCTCCATGATTTTAGGGTCTCAACTCTTGAGAGAATGTTAGGCAGCTAGATAGATATTAGCAGGCTTGGAGGCCACTGAGGAAGGACCTCTCCTTCACAGCATCCTCCTCCGAAACTTCTGATACAGAGACTGCTCCAGGACTCCCTGATGAGAGGGACACTCTTCAGCAGAAGAGTTATGAGGATGAAAGCTACAGCCCCCTTTTCACCTAAAACAAAAGTCAGGAATGTCAACTGGGGCAAGCCATTTTGTAAAGCTCCATTTTGGTTGAACTGTGACAATTCCTATAACTGGTAATTTGGTATCTGTAAGTAAATAACTTGTTTTTCTTCTTGCCTTCCCTGGACCCCAGATAATCGCCACCCAGGAAAGATGCTTACCAATCACCTAACATTCTTTGACTACTCACTGGTCATTCCTGGCAATGGCCAGCTATAGGCCAGAAAAGGAAACTTCAGTGTACTCTCCCTTTCTTCCCCATAGCTACCCCAGCTTGTAAGCAGATGGGGGCTCTGATTCTCACAGAGTCCTCCTATGCAGGGTTTTCCCCAAATAAAGGCCTACACTGCTTTAAATCGCTGTTCCCTTGTCTGTCTGTCCTTGCTGACCTTTCAGGGATTCTAAAGCTGTTGCCCTGCAGACAGTGGTACTTAAGGTGCAATAAATACCTGCCTCCCCTCGTCTGTGACAGGGAGAAACAGTAGAAAGCAGCTGTGGACATTACATTGTGTCCCTGTCTTACGAATTCTCTAGCCGTGAGACCTGGTATTTAGCCCCACCTCCACCTCTAGGTTTGAACCAATTGAGTGGACAGAGAATGCTCTCTTAGAGAAATTAGTTTATTCTAGGTTACTTACAAAGGACTCATCCCCTGGGGGGAGAGATTTCATAAGGCAGAGCCAGCATTTTGATCAGAAGTCCCCCTCAACCTCTGGCACACACCCAAGATGGAGGCCCTGGCCGCACCCCTCTCTCCTTCCCAGCTTTCCCTGCTTTCCCAGTAGACCTACCCCCTTAAGTCATTGGTTAGTTGGCTGTCAGTCACATTTGGAGTCATGTCCCTCGAAGCAGAGGGAGAATCTAGATTTATCCAACAGTCCCTGTGAATAGCTAGAAGGTAAAACATTTAACAAGAAACATGGCTATTGTCTCATGGCATAAAAAAATGCCATATGAAGGAAAGGCCAGATGCTAACTGCCTTAAAGCGGCTTTCGCATTCTGTCTCTGCTGGTTGGTATAAGCTTCAGTTTGATGGTGTTACCTGTTGCTCTCCACGGTGTACGAAGGTCTTCTGGATGTTGTGAGCACCTGATTTGATGGGGTTTTGCTATCTACCTACCATTTCTATCTTGCTACTTACTCTATCTCCCCTGCCCCCTCTTTTTTTTTTTCTGGAGAAGGGTCTCACACTGTATCCTTAGCTTTTCTAGAACTCAAAGAGATCAGCCTGCCTCTGCCTCCCAAGTGCTGGATTGTAGGCATGTGCTACTGGCCCTTTGATGTTTTTATTAAAATCATTTTATGTGTGAGTTTGTGTGCCTGCGGATTCTTGTGTGGCTCTGGAGGTAGAGGTCAAACTTGTACAAGCTGGTTCTTCCACCATCTAGCTTTTAGGGATCAGGCTTGGGGCAGGGTCTGAGCCATGCGGCTCATCAGCCTCCATTCTTTTACTGTTGCTTTCTAAGTGCTTAATAAATGCACTCATTTGTAATTTAAAATATGGCTATTGCCGATCATTCTCCAGATTGTACCATGCACTCATACTGTGCCCTGCTAAGGTCAGAAGAGCTCATTGGATCCCCTGGAACTGGAGCTGTAGATGGTTGTTAGCTGCCACCTAGGTGTTGGGAACAGAACTGGATCCTCTGCAAGAGCAGCCAGTGCACGCTCTTAACTACTGAGCTGTCTCTCCAGCCCCTCCCTTTTTTTTTTTTTTCTTCAACAGAATGAAACACCCTTGGAGAAAAGTCCTCTCTGTGTAAGAAATGAGTTAAGGTCTTCAGTTACATTTAAAGACAGCAAATGACTTGTGGACATAGTCTTTGAAGGAATGGAATATGAGAATACTTTCTTTTCTAGTTAGAAACCCATAATTAGCAATAGAGATAGACCATATATGATGGTCAGTGCCTTGGAACACTAGCAGTTTGGACAGCTATGTGTTTAAAGTTTAGCTGCAAAGTAATTCATGTAAGCTCTCCTCTTAAAGGAAATCCTGTAAAGGTCAGTGTACTGAAATCCTGGTGCACATGAGTACAAAGTGCTGCAGACCTCCACGCACAAACATATACAAGTTGCAAGTATACTGCAACTCCCTCATTTGTCTTTAAAGAATGGCACTCCTGGGTTTGGTGTTGAAGGCCTGTTGTCAGAGCTGCTTGAGTGGTTTCAGTAGGAAAATTGCATGTTCCAGGCCTGCCATGGTAACCTAGACTAAATAAGTACAAGTACACAGAGGTGGAAATTTGCTTGGCTAGCATTCATGAGGCCTTAGGCCCAATTTTCGTACCAACACATGAAAGCCCCCAGCCTACAGGTTTGCATAACTTGCAGGAAAACGTGAACATTTAATTGACAATGGGGATACTTGGTGAGATAGGCATTGCTAGCTGTATCATTTTCTGACGATCCAATAATTTATTCACAGTATAATCTGCCAGAATTGAAACTATGTGATACAGTGTTTTGTTTTAAGGTTTCAGATATCCACTGTGTAACTTTATACTGTGAAAAAGGAAGTATTTGGACTTCTTAGGGTCTATTGGACACTGATTCTGGGAGATCTCAAACAGCATTGTGGCTTTCCGGTTAAAAGGTAGACTTAAGGAGGGCTGATGATCAATGGGATTTTAGCCAAAGTGTAGTAGGGGTTGGAGGGGGCTCATTATGAATTCATTATGAGGCAAGAAGGCGGAGGGGTGGTTTAGCAGACTCTGCTAGGTTTAGGTTTGGTAGATGCACATTCCCAACCTTGTAATAATTCACTAGCCCAGTCCTTCAAATGCATATTCTATGCACACACACCCCTCTCCAAACAGTGCACCCAGAAATCTCAGAACTCCTTGCTCCCCCAACTGCATTGTACTCAACGAACAATGGTAGAAGTTTCCCCCACCCCCAAGTTAACCAGATTTACGTAGTTTCTTTTTAATTGTATCCCTATATTTGGGAAGATGAAAAATAGAAGGGTCAAGTCAGCCTGAGCCAGTGCTGGGTGTATATGTGATGCTCTGCTCTCCTTCAGCTGCTGTGAATAAACACTCAGACCCCTACCAACTTGGGGAGGAAAGGGTTTATTTGACTTATACCTCCTGGGCCATAGTTCATCCCTGAGGGAGCCTAAGGGCAGGAACCTGGAACACAGACCGTGGAAGGCAGATAGCTGTTTACTGGCTTGCTCTCCTGACCTGTGCTCAGCCAGCTTTCTTATACACTACAGAACAACCTGCCCAGGGGTGGCACCACCCACAGTGGGCTGAGCCCTCCCTCATCACTCAACAATCAAGAAAATGCTCCATAGACATGGCCACAGGCCAGTCCACAGGAGGCAATTCCCCATTGAGGCCCCCTCTACCTAGTGTCAAGTTGCCAACTAAAGCTATCCAGCACATGCTGTAAGGCAAAATTGTCCTAGTAAGATGTTAGAATTCCTATTTACCACCATATGCCTGTGCATAATTAGGTGGGCATATGATTATGGAAAGAGATATGAGAAGGAGAGAAATAATTGTTAACCTAATTTATCAATGCAGCCAGCTTTCATGGTGACACATGCCTTTAGTCTCAGCACTCTTGAGGCAGCAGGCAGATCTCTGAGGTGGAGGCCAACCTGGTCTACATAGTGAGTTCCAGGGGCTATAGGGAGACCCTGTCTCAAAAAATCAAGAAAATAAGGGAGCTATTGAAGCCACACCCCTTAGCACCCAGCCCACGCTTCCCTTAACTACTGCCCATCCCACTCTCATGTGGTCCAGTCAGTGTTACAGCACATCCCTGCGTAATCTGTACTATTGCTTTGCTCTAATAAAGTTACCTTTTGCAAATCTGTGTGAACCCCTGTTTTCAATTTTTCGGATAAAAGTCCAAGACCCTGGAAACACCTGGTCCAGACCTCCAGTAACTGGCAATAATTCTGTGGTTATTTTCTTAGTCATAGAATTTATAATTGAGGTAACTATACCGTGCTGTTGGCACTTCCCACATTTTCCCTGACCTGTGGAATGAGGTCTACACTGGTTAGAAGGACCAAATAAAAGCCGTTAGAACGTTGTTGAACCGGGAGAGAAAAATACAACATCCTCGGTGCGCCACTGAGCTCCGCTCTTATTTAATTTAATCTGGTCTTTGCAGAAGAGGGATGAACCTGGGAGAATGAGAGTTAGTTATTGGAAATTCAGTCTGTTACTAGCAGTCACCCCTTGCCTAGGTGCTGTACAGGATAGTTTCCTTCCTTGAGGAGATCAACACATCTCCTGGTACCAGCTATCCAAATACTAATCAAATGATTTTTTACCATATCTGTCCTTAAGGTCCCCAGAAACAATTTATTTTGAGTTGGTAAGGCCACCAGAAGACTACTGTTTTAATTAATTCTCAGCCCTGGATCGTAATTTATTTTGCAGGAATCTTGATTACCTGCAATGTATAACCCTGGTCCGTTGTATTGATGACATTGTGCTGATTGGACCAAGGGAGCAGAAGACACCATCTACTGTGGACTCTGAAAAACATTTTCACATCAGAAGATGGGGGTAGCTGAACCCAAAATTCAAGGGCCTTGAAAAAGTTTTAGAAACTCAGTTGTTTGTGGTACATAAAGACCGTCCTTTTAAGGTGACGGATAAATTGTACCTGGCTCCTTCAAACGCTAAGAAAGGGTAACGTTATTGGGCCTATTTTAATTTGGGTCACAGCACATTCCCATTTGGGTATCCTGACCAAATGACTCTACAGGCTGCTACTTTGAAAAGGGTCCAGAAAAGAATACTCTGCAAGATACCCAGTTTCCCCTGCATTCTACTGCGCCACTTGTGTCTTTAGAGCCATCACATCCCTAGCCAATCAAAGCCTCTGAGGCGCACCGTCCAATCAGGAGCATCTGTAGACAGCCTTTCTTTCCGCTACCTAGGCAAGCTGGGTTTTGCTCCCGAGTCAGTCAGGCCTGGTAACTCGGCGGGTTGACCCTGACCAATCATGGCTTCGGACGGGTCTCCAATCAGGATCTCCGTTCGCTGCCCAGGGTTGTGCAGGGCCGCTGGCTGCAGTTCGGCCGTGGTGAGCATCGGATCCGACTGTCCCCAGACGGGGAGGAGCGGCCGGTGGAGACGCGAGAGCTGCGGTGGATCCTCCCTGGGGCTCGGGCTGGGCTGGACTGGCAGCTGGACCTGGCGTCGGTTCCGGTCTCTTCCACGATCTGGGCACCTCCTCGAGTCAGCTCGGGTCTTGTCCACAGGGAAGGCTGAGGTACCCAGCGCACAAGCTTCCTGGTCTCGGGTGCAGGCGCTCAGGTGCCGGGAGAGGCGGACTGCTGAACTTAAGGCTGTCAGAATTCTCTATTACCTACGAGAAGAACTTTATCTGACATTTAGGTCTGGAATGCACTTTAATTTTGTGAAATTTCTTGTTTGTGTGTAATTAATTTTTCAAGTATAGATTCCCAGGTCGTCCAGTAACGTTTGCTAGGAGTTGTTGAGTTAAATTTGCTCTTTTTGGACAGATTGACTATCTTGTGGTTTTGTTTCTGGGTTTCCTGTTCTGTTTTATAGCTCTGCTCTTCCCCGGATGTTAGTGCACTGTCTTGCTCCTTGTGGGATGTCTTAAGGTCAGGTGGTCAACGTGGGCGTTCCTTTTTAATTGTGTTGAACATTCCGAGTTCTTTCCCCCATTTCCGTATAACCAGTACAACACAGGTTGTTAGAGTTTTTATTGAGATTATGTTTATAGTTATTATATTTATCATTCAGGTTCAGGAAACCTGACGTCTTACCACTGAGGCTTCCCACCCACTCTTCCCACCGTCTGAGTTGTTTGGGCTTTTTTTTTTTTTTTTTTTTTTTATTAGAAATTTGTAGTTTTTATCTAAAGGTGTTTGTTAAATTTAGATGTATTTCCTTGTCTCCCATTTTATTTGTGGTGCTGTGTATGCTCTGTAGTACCAAACATTCAATTGTTCATTATTCTTATCCTGGAAAATGATAGATGGACTCTAATGAGATTTATCTACTTTCTTTTGAAGTTCCATAATTTAAAAAAAATGTGGGGGCTAGACAGATGGCTGGGTGGTTAAGAGTGTACTAACTGCTCTTGCAGAGGACACAGGTTCGATTCCCAGCACCCACACGGCAGCTTACAACCGCTTGTAACTCCAGTTCCAGGGGATCCAACACCCTCTTCTCAGCTCCATGGGCACTGCATGACACATATGCACTCACACATATGCAGGCAATACACTCGTACACATAAAATAAAAATAATAAAATATTGACAAAATAATAAATAAAATATATTTTTTAAATGAGCATTTGGGGCCAGGGGAAATGGCTCAGCAGGTAAAAGCACTTGACACCGAACCTGACAATGTGTTTGATTCCCTGGGGCCACATGATGGAAGGAACAGATTACTGCAAATTGTCATCTGACCACCACATGTACACTGTGGCATGTGTGCATTCTCTTTTAATAAAATAAATATTAAAACATTTAAAACTGAGCTTTTGAATGTTTTAGTGGAAGAACTATAGACATCAGTTTCTCTCTTCCCCTGTTTGCTGTTTATATTTGTATGTGTCATAGTGTGTAGTTTTCCATTTATTCAGTAATGAACCCAAAGTGTTGGTTCCAGAGAGACTACTGTATGTAGTTAGTGAACTCCATGTTTCTTTATCTTGTGTTCAGACATTGTTTTCATGGGTGATTTTGAATATCTGAAACTGAAAAAGGAACGTGGTCGCCTGGGGCCTTCTTTTCACAGGCAGCCAGGCTTTAGTCTTCTGCTTGAGCTTTTACTTCCTCTGGAAATGAAAGTAAAGATGAACAAGTGCTTAATAGTAGCATCTTCCCGGGTGGTTTCTTCTTTCCTGGGAATTCATAGATCTCTCTTCTGGTTAGATTTCAGGAGAGGAAATAGGAATGGAGTTTAGAGTTAAGAAATAAAAACCAGAGCTGGACCTGCAAGGAGCAAGGAATGTATTCTTCACTGTAAGCATACAGCCCGGGTAGATTCTTCTGTGCACAAGAAGCCTCTACAAAGTATTGAGGGAGGGGAGAGTTTTTATTCCTTTGGACCCAGCTGGAATGTGTTTGGTGCCAAGGTTCGGTGTCCTTGAATGATTGGAGCTGTTCTTTCAAGATTTCCTTACCAGGGGAGCTGGCTGGTGTGTCAAGGCCCTTGAGGAGACAATTGGTTCCACAAACAACCTCCCTTAGTTCTGGGGTTGATAAGGTTCCAAGTGAAGCAAGATTTGTCAATTTAGGGGTAGTTGGTTACTTTTAAGAACTTGTGACTTTATGGCCTCTTCTAGTAGAGCTCTCAGCGCTTCTGCAGTTTATACATTCTATCATTTCTTGCTTTGATGTGCCTGGGTGCTTCTGAATACCTTAATTCCTGTAAGAGGTTTTCCCTGTTGGCGAGCTGTAGGTTTATTGAGATACTCTGTGTCAAAAACAAGGTCGGGAGAGATGGCTCAGTGGTGAAGAGCACTGGCTGCTCTTGCACAGGACCCAGATTCTGTTCCCAGCATCCACATGGCACCCAATCGTCCATAACTCCAGTTCCAGGGAAATCAGACACCCCCTTCTCACCTTGGGCATTGCACAACAGGGGTGCACTTACATACATGGAGGAAGTACACTCATACACATAATAAATAAGGTATATTTTTTAAAAAGCTGGGTGTGGTGGCACACACCTTTAGTCCCAGCATTTGGGAGGCAGAGGCAGATAAATCTCTGTGAGTTCAAGGCCAGCCTGGTCTGCATAGCGAGTTCTAGTCCAGCTGGGGTTGCAGGGAGACCCTGTCTCAAAAAAAATCCCCCCAAAACAAAAAACCAAAACCCGAAGGTGGAGAGAGCTGGGGAGAAGACTCAGCAGATAGAGCACCTGCAGTGTGAGCATGAGGCCTGAAGCTGTGATCCTAAGAACTGTAGATCCAGATGCCACACACATCTGTAATTACAGCTTGCCCACAGTGAGATGGGAGGCTGAGGCCAGAGAATTCCCAGAATGTCATGAGTCAGGTAGTTGTTTTCTAACCCTGCACAATTGCTGTGGCATGCATGTGCCTTCACTCAAACATATACATATCATACACACACACACCATATATATACATTGATTTGGTTGGGATTTTTTTCAGTTTTTACTGAATTTTACACATTTCATACAGAACATCTCAATCAATCTCAATCATGTCTATACCTTCTTCCCTACTAGCAGGTCCTGTAACTCCCCATCTGGAATCCATACATTCTTTCTTCTGTGTTAAGACCCATTGTGTCAAGTTAGTGTCCCCAGATGTTCCTCAGTGCTTGTTCATCCATTGAGGTCTAGTCAGTCTGGAGTCCCTCGCTTTAGGAAGATTAGCTCATCCTCACCCAACAGTAATTACTTGCGAACTCTTCTTCAGCAAGGATCGGGGTCAGCAACCCGTTTCTCCAGTTTCATGCTGGGTTTTGTCTGCTTGAGTTTGAATGGGTCTTGAGCACGCCAAAATCCTTGCTGTAGGTTCATATGAACAGGGTCCCAGGAGCTTGTAGAATTCTGTTTCCCATACGGTAACACACTTCCTCATTGGCTCTTACAGTCTTTCCACCCCCTCTGCCAAAATGGTCCCTGAGCCCTAGGTGAGTGTGACATAGGAGTCCTGTCTAGGGGCACACACTCTACAGACTCCTAATCTCCCTACTTTGGCCATTTGTGACCTTTTCTGTCACTGGCCGTCTGTTGCATGAGGGAGCTTCATTAATGAGAGTTGATTCATTAGTTTCCTCTTTACCAATTGTTTCATGTTGTGTAGAGGTTGCATCGTAAGATGTGCCCTTAGCTATAGGCAATTCACCGACAGTGTCTGTATGTGACCAGCTGTGATGCTCTATAGTAGCGAAAACTGGTGCAACAGAAGCTTCTTTGATGAGTGGTGCCTGGGATACTTTACTGTGTATATAAAGATACATTTTTTTGCACTTAGTAAGAAGTTATATTAACCTAGGATGTGACAGCCTTGGGGATTTCTCTAAAATCCATGAACTCTTCAGCCCTTTGTATTTGGCAATGATTATAGTACCAAGCATAAATTTCCTTCTATTGACTGGGCTCTAAGACCGATTGATTGGCCCTAAGATAAAAGTGATGCTACTGCACAGTGCTGAGTCATTGATGTGGTTAGTTGTTCATGAAGCTGGTGTTGGGCCATCGATTGATGTTCTTCCTTTGCTGCTTGCATAGTGCTCTCCAGAGTTATGAGAGCTAGCCTTCAGGGGACGTGGCTTCCAGGTCAGGTCCAGCTCCACTGCTCCAAATCTGGTCTCTGAAGTATATACCCTCTCTTCAGCAATAGGGTCCTACCTTCAAGTTCTTTGTATAACTCTCTGTCTCCCCTCCCACTTAAATACCTCCGTTTTTATGCATCTCTCCCTTAGTGACACCTGTCTGCTACTAGTCTTTTTCAGCTTCTTTCTTTCCCTTTACCTCCGTGGTTCCTGCAGTTACATCAGCATATATATTCAAATATAAGGATTTGGTACTAGGATCCACAAATGAGGGAGAACATACGTCATTTGTTTTTCTGAGTCTGTGTTACTTAGTATAACAGTTTCTAGCGCCATCCATTTACCTACAAATGTCATGATTTCGTCTTTCATTACTGCTGAGTAGAACTCCATTGTGTCACTGTAGCACATTTTCATTTCCACTCCTCAGGTGAGGGACACTTTTGCTTCCATCTCTTAGCTATTGTGAAAAGGGCAGCAACAAACTTGGGTGTATAAGTAACTCTGCAATAGGGTGAGTCCTTTGGGTACCAGGTTAAATGGTAAGTTCATTTTTCGTTTCTTAAGAGTTCTCTACACTCCATTCCATAGGTGTTGAATACTCTGCAATCCCACCAGCAGTGAGTGAGCGTTCCTCTGTCCCCACGTCCTCTCCAGCATTTGGTATCATTTGTTCTCTTGATCTTAGCCAGTCTGATTGGGGAAAGATGAAATCTTAAAGTGGTTTTAATTTGCATTTCCCTAATTATGAACGATGTTGAATACTTTTTAAGGTGTTTCTCAGCCATCTTTATTTCTTCTTTTGAGAACTCTCTGCTCAGATCTTAGCCCATCTTTTAATTGGGTCACTTGTTTTTTGATTCTTTTTTTTTTAGTACTTTATATATTCTCGATGTTAAACCTCTGTCAAATGTGTCGCTGGTGAAGATTTTCTCCCACTCTGTGGGTTTTCTCTTCACTTCCTTGGTTATTTCTTTTTCTGTTCAGAAGTTTTTTAGTTTAATGAGGTCCCATTTGCTGATTATTGATCTTAATTCCTGAGCAACTGCTGTCTGATTTAAACGTCCTTTCCTACATCTATATCTTGTAGGTTACTGTCAATGCTTTCTTCTAACCATTTCAGAGTTTCAGGTTGCACATTGTGGTCTTTGATCTATTTGGAGTTCCACGGGATCTGATGCCCTCTTCTGGCCTCCATGGGCACTGCATGTATGGGGTGCACTTCCATACATACAGATATGTTAAAAATAAAATATTAAAACATTTCTTTGAAGACGAAATCTTTGTGTCACTTAACCTTAGCTGACAGCTAATCATTCTCTTGAATGGCAATGTTCCCATTGTGCTCCAAAAGAAGACATTGCAGGTGAAGAAGAAAAGACTGTTATTTACCATTTCTACCCCTTAAACTGTAAGGGAACACTGCTGATGCTTTTTATATCAACATGCTTTTTCATATTTAGAACTCCTCCAAGAGGTAAGTATTCTCTTGTATTCATAGATCGGGAAACTGAGTGTCTTAACATGACCTAACCACACTGTGAGGCACATCGAGCATTAGTATCTGAAAGCCAGTGATTTAAATGCTTATTAGAGAATATTTGGAAATGAAGGAGGGGAATAAACTCAAGCAGATCAGCATTGGGAACACTTCAGGCGGGAATGCGGAATTTGAGGTCACCCGAATTTGTGCTCCTGGGCTATGGTCACTCATATTTGGCTCCAGAATAAACTCTCTCTTATCCCCCTTGAGACAAAGCAGCTTAAGCAGTGCCTGTTAACTGGAATCAGTCAATGGGCTGGGATACCTTTACAGCCTCTGGAGATTGAGTGCCAGGCACGACGGGAACACTAGCAGTGCCTATCAAGATCATGGATTCTGCTTAGCATCCTCCAATTTACAAAACATCCTCACCATTCTCCAGACATGACTTATAACTTGTAACTTCAAACATGAATCAGGCCGCGTTGATCCTGGGAAGATGTGAACAAGCATCTACTCACTTCAGGAGAGTCTAGGCTGTGTCAAGTTGGCAATTAAAATTCACCATCTCAGCCGAGCATGGTGACACATGGCTTTAATCCCAGCACTCGGGAAGCAATGGCAGGTGGATCTCTGAGATCGAGGCCAGCCTGAGTTACATGGTGAGTTCCAGGACAGCTGAGATTACAGGGAGACCCTGTAGCAAAAGAGACAAATAAATAAATAAACAAATAAATAAACTGTCATTTCTGACATGGCGAACCAGTGGTCTCACCTCGGTTACTTGCAGGAATGTGTGCATGTGGGAGGGTTGCTTACACAAGCATGGACAACTCAAGGTAGCTGCATGACTGAAAAGCTAAGTCCAGTATGGGTGACCACTCAGGAAAGCTACGTCCCTAGAGCTCTGCATGGTCTTTGGCAGCTCCACAGGTCAGAGTCTCTTTCCTCTGCAGCAGTCCTTACTGCTTATAGGACTCGGAAAGGAGGGACCTTCTGAATCTTGTTAAGTTTCAGGGACTTCCTGAGACTTAAGAGTTGTTTATTTTCTGAGGCTTGAGTAACCTCCCTCCCCCAAGGATGGCAGTTTCAATTTGGAGCTTCCTAAGTCTTAATGAGCCTCCCTTCAAGATGGAAATATTTTAATTTGGAGAATATAGAATTTCAGTATGGAGAACATAGAAGCCAGAGAAAGCCCTGGACTGCATACATTTTCCAGACTCGCTAAAGCGTAAGCAAAATTGTTAACTCATGAGCTTGGATGTGAGTCATTTAGAGAATTACTGGGGAATTCTTCAGAGTTTTTCTATAAAAGCACTGTTGGGAGGGAGGGCCCTGGCCATGTGTCCTTCTCTCTCGTTTAACATCTGAAGATACCTCCTAGGTCCTGGGGCTACCCTGAATCCAGAGAAGAATGCAGAGACCAGAGGTGACTCGTGCTTAGAGAAGTACCCAGATGGCACTACGTCATAGCACACTTGGTAACTTGGACTAGTTTTCCCTCAAAATCAAGTAAATAATCTTGATGAAATAACTAATAAAAATATTCTTAAAATGTCTAAGAAAAAAAAAAAGAATACTCCAGGGGCTGGAGAGTGGTTAAGAGTCCTGGCTGCTTTTGCAGAAGACTGAGTTTGGTTCCCAGCACCCATAGGGCGGCCAACAACTGTCTAACTCCAGTTCCAGGGAATCTGATGCCTTCTTCTGACCTCTATGGGCACTGCACAGTACAGCTGCACTTTTATACAGGCAGACAATACAGTCATAAAATAAAAATAAACATTAAAAAATAACTTTCAAGCACATTCTTCAGGGAGAGGAAGGACAACCGTGGCAGTCTGATAAAATGTTTTTCATATATCACAGTGGAAAATATGCAATGTTTTAAAATTTCTGAGAACTTCAGTTTATATAAAAGAGGGTCAGTTGGGAAATAATGTGGGATTGATAATCGCTCAAGGAAGTTCTGATTCTTATAACAGATTTGATCGTATTAAACTGTAAAGAATTTTTTTTGCTATAGTTGAGACAGAGTCTCCCTGTAGCCCCAACTAGCTTAGAATTCACTATGTAGACCAGGCTAGCCTTGAATCACAGAGATCTGCCTGCCTCTGCCTCCTGAGTGCTGGGACTAAAGGCATGCACTATCACCACGGCTAGCAAACTTTCAGAGAACTAAAAATGAGGCTTTAGTTGTGTATAAAGTAATAATCTTTTCCAATGGTTGTCAAGGGAGTGTTGATTTAAATTTGTACGCATCACTGCAGACAAAGAATAAGCCAGGGCAAGCTTTGGTTGGAGTGCGGCATGAGTTCAGACAGCTCCCTCTTGCTTCAGATGGTCATGACGCACTGTTTGAAATCATCTCGTGAGAAATTCACAGCACCGTGTTAACAGAATTCCATTCTTCAAAGCTAGCTGTGAGAGCCTTCAGTTTGATGCCGCAGGCGGCGCATACAGTCATCAGTGGTGACGTTTCCACTCAGGCTGTATCGCTTTGCCACTGAATTAACAGCTTGATGCTCAGGTCAGGGCCTTCTGCAATTCCTGAGAATTCCCACTCCTATCACTGTGAAAGCTGATGAGGTGTTGTCTTCAGCCAGTCAGTGCAGCCCAGAGTTCTTTAAATTCATTCAACCCCACTGTGCCAGATCCATCTCTATGCGACATTGAAACCATAAGTTTACAACTTTCTATGTTTAAAGGTTTGTGTCCTCCAGCAATACCTGGCTGTCAGTCCCACAACTCATCAGCCTCCAACTGTCCATCCTGGTCAGTGACGGCAGCTTAGTAACCGTACAGTGGAGCCTGAGTTTGGGTAACAAAGGCCTCTGGTAGCTCCTCCATATCCGCCTGATGTACCCAAGATGTAGGAATTTTGTCAGTTATTGCTGTTTCATCTCATTGGTAAATTAATCTGGTATGCATGGGATTACCAAACATACTGTAACATGGGTGATCAGGACCAAGGTCATTATCCCTTTCCATCTAAAAAGGGTCATTTGGGACTGGAGAGATGACAGCAGTTAAGGGCACTGGCTGCTCTTGCACAGGAGCCAGGTTCGGTTCCCATAACCCACATGGCAGCTAACAACCATCCATAACTCCAGTTCCAGGGGATCGGGCATCCTCTTCTGACCTCTAAGGACACTGGATGACATGGGTGCACTTACATACATGTAGACAACACATTCATAGACATAAAAAGAAAAAAGGTCATTTATTCCTGAATTTTTGGCTAACTCGTTAGACAAAGTGGTTAGTGCCTTAAGATCCTCTGTAATTGGTTCACCAGGAACTGTATTATTGGGAAAAAAGTGCAACAACATCTCCCACGCCCTTTCACGTGACAGCTGAGGAGTGATTCACCCCCCTTACTAAGGAGGAGGTTCCAATGGACTGGTCTGTGTAGCTCGGAAACAGGAGCTACAGACTCTGCCAAGTCTTATTTTCCCAAGTGTCGTTTTCTTGTAACAAGACCAGCATGCAATTTACTTCGGTGGAGTTTTCTGTGTCCCATCCAAGGGGAAAGGTACTTCTTGAGCCTGGGGATGTCCTGACATGCAGGCATAATAATCATTCTTATTGAGCACACATACTGTAAATTTACCTAAGTATTTACTTTTATATCTAGTTTCTATTTCTATAGTCTATCAAATCCTTGGCTTCAATTTTGCACAGCTTGGCGGGGATTAAATTTTATAACAGGGGGTGATGAAGTTTTGGTTACACTAACCACTGAGCTAATAGGAAAAGAACATAGAACAGCTTCCTGGACATTTTTCATAATATTTGAAAACTCTCTATTTCTTGTATAATAGTAATCTACTCTACATATATTAGACCTCAGAGATGGAGCCAACTAGGGGTCCACATCAGGAAATGGAGACGTTTATAAAAAGAAATTTATGTGGGGTGCTGGAGACATGGCTAAGTGGTTAAGAGCGCTAGCTGCTCTTGCAGAGGACCCGGGTTCGATTCCCAGTACTCCCATGGCAGCTGACAACTGTTCATAACTCCAGATCCAGGGGATTCGGTGCCCCCTTCTGGCCTCTGAGGGCACTGCATGACACCTGTGCAGCTACCTGCGGCAATGCATTCATGCACATAAAATAAAAATAACCAGAAAGAATTCACTTGAGGCTGGAAAGACAGCTCAGTGGTTAAGAGCGCTGAGATTTGTAGAGGAGGTTCAGAAAGCGAGGGAAAAAGAACAGTGAAGAGCAACTTGCCCAGAGTATACTAGAAAAATTATTTCTCCCTTCACTGGTCCCATTGCTAAATTGAGCAACGGCTCTTGGTGGGACATTTTTAGGTAACCGGGCCCTTGACTCCTTTATTTCTTTTCCAAAGTCATGAGAGGTACTGTTGCCTGTTCTCGCTTTAAGAGGGTGCAGTCTTTCTTGAAGTGTCCCCGCTCCCTACACTTACAGCATTTGCTGTCTTTTCTCGCATGGTTTGTTTTTTCTCTCCTACTCCCTAGTAGATTTCAGTGTGCAGAGTACGCTGGGGAGAAAGGGACCACACCTGACCTCTTCACAGACCAGACTGTGTTTATTAGCAAAGCAGGGACGGAGGCTGTGTAAGGGACAGGGGTGCTAGTCAGAGCCTTATATAGGGGCAGCAGCTGCGGGGGGGGGGCTTTGGGGGAGCAGCTGCTGCAGGGGAGACAGGGGCTGCAGGGGAGATTTTTTGGTCATTCTTGTGGTTTCCCTTGGGACTCATCCATGTGGCCCATTGCTACACACAGGGAAGGGAAAGAGGAAGCCCTCAATACAGACCCAGATGGTGGAGGGACCAGACTCTCTGTGGTCAGAGCCCTGCGTTCTGTCAGTTTCCTTCATTCCAGATCTTGAAGATGTAGAAAAGGAATGGGGCACAGTTCTCTCTCTGGTTACTTCTTGCTGTCTTGTGGGTGGAGTCTGTAGGGTTCTTTGGGCTCCAAGGCAAGAGGCTAGTACTGGGGTCTTAGGGAGTGTAATAAAAACATGGTCCAGACCTGGTCTTGTTCTGGATGAAAGCACTGAGGTGGTCCTGAGAGAGTCTCTGGAAGAAGCTGATTAAGCATAGAAGGTTTAGAGCCATGGTGAACTTGCTTCTTTTGACTGTAGGCAGGCACTGCAGTATTGAATTAGGCCAAGATTTGAAGTCTTATATTTAAGTAGTATTTTTATTAATAAAAATATCATCAGTGAAAAATAAGTGTTTAAAATAATACTTTATATATAAACTTTAATGTCTAGGAAGTGTAATCTCTTAGACACTAAAAACAGCATGTTGTTTAATCTTTGGTTATATTTCCTTTTGGGTGTTCAAGACCATATAATTGGCCTAAATTAATTATAAATTTTTCTTTACTATGAAGGTTTGTTGAGCATCTGGTCCTCAAGGATCACATGAGCTTTGGTGGGAGCCCATGGCTCCTTTGGCTTTTCTTTTACCAGCTCCACTTATGTGAGGATACATTAGAGGTCCTGCTTAGGTCATGGATATTTTTTCTATGGCACTGCTCTTTGTAGACTGAATGCGGGTTTGAGTTTCTCTAATGGGATCTCTATGGCCTCCTTGAACAAGAGGACAGGTGACTTACTACAGTTACAGGACATTTTGAGATGCCCCGCCATTCCCTGGGACTTGGTTGATCTTGGAGGGCAAGAAACAAAAATTGTCCCTTTAAGTCCTTCTAGCCAGATTAGTATAGGTCTTTATGTGTGAGTACTGAACATTCAAGAAAGTTAGTTATACCAGTTTGGTACTTAAAAAATATATGCATATTTTATTTGTTATTTTTTTATGTATATGAGTGTTTTGCTTGCATGTGTGTAAGTGTACCTGTGTCATTCAGTGCCTACGGAGGTCAGAAGAGGGTTCCTGGAACTGGAGTTATGGACAGTTGTTAGCTGCAATATGGGTACTGGGAATTAAACCCAGGTCCTCTGCAAGAGCAGTCAGTGCTCTTAACTGCTGGACCATCTCTCTAGTTTTAATTACTGTGTAATATGTAAATAAAACTTGAGCAAACCCCAAATGTTCCTGAATAAACTTTGAACATATATTTCAGTTTTTAAATTAGCCCTTATAAGAACTACTTTTAAGTAAAAGTTTTGATTGAGATTTGACCTTAGAAAATTTAAGATTACTTGAGTAGATTTAGATACATAAAGGACTGTCCAGATAATGTGTCAAGAGTGGACCTAAGTCAGAAAAAGACTTAACATCATAGGTCAAGTAGGCATAGCGCAGGAAAGGAACTTACAATCATTTTAGCTCTGTTCTAAATGAAGGCTACTGCACTACAAACAAAAGCAGTTTCCCAGCCCCCCATATTTTGATTTAGAATTTCAGAAAGCAGCGTATGTGTGTGGGTGAACATCTCACATACCGTGTAGTACAAGCCAGAGAAGCAGACTGAAAGTCTTTGGTCACAACAGTAATTATTATAATAATACTTTTGTATCTCTATACACTTGCTCAGACCTTTAATGAACTTACTCAAACCTTCAATAAACTTGCTCAGACCTTCTCATCATTCCTTCTGTTCTAGAAACAGTCATCTCAACTTGTCATATTGTCTTTCTTGATTAAAATATTTTCATCTTTATCTTCTTACCAATCCTTCTGTTGCCTTTATTAATATCACGAAACATAATATTTACAAACAAATTTGCCATTTCTTGTGAGAATTTTCTAAGCAGTTAATATTTGCGTAAAAACATATGTATCAGTACATATATACATACACACACATAGATATTACATACATCTGTATAGTAGTAAGTGATCTTTCAATTCCTGAATAAAGTGTTTATTATCTCAAGGGAGCAATTGTTTATAGGAGAAATTTCACCCTGGAGCAAGAGTAGTCATTTATTAAAATTAAGTTATATTTTCAAGTAATAGGAACCATGTTGCAAAACCAGAACTGAAATAGGGATCAAAAAGATAAAAACGTATTTATAAGTCAATTAGATATTGTATTACTTTTCTGTTGCTGTGATAAAACACTCCGACCAAAGGAACATATAAAAGGAAGAGCTAATCTGAGCTCACAGTGCCAGGGGAATCAGACTCATGGTGGGGACGCCTGGTGGCAGGAGGTGCCAGAGCAGCAGCAGAAAGCAGCGGCTCACATCGTTAAGCACTTGTGGAAAGCAGAGAGCAACTGCAAGGCTCTTGCAAGGCTTGAGAGCTCTGTGAGCCCATTCCCACTGTGGGCAATGCCACCCCTTCCTCCAGTGTGGCCACACTTTCTAAGACTCCCCAAAACAGCGCCACCAGCTAGGGGCAAAGTGTCCAAGTACATGGAGCCTCTGGGGGACGTTCTCATCAGACCGCCTCGCTCCACTCCCGGCCCACAGGCTCACGACCATGTAAAACGCAAAATGCATCTGGTCCAACCTTGAAAGTCCCATCGTCTTTACCACAGTCCAAAGTCTCTTCTGAGCCTCAGGGCAATCTCTTAACTGTAAGCCTCTGTAAAATCAAAAGACAAATTACATACTCCCAATATACAATGGAACTGAATACACGTTCCCATTCCAAAAGGGAGGCATAAAGGCACAGTGAGGAAACACCAGACCAAACCAGACCAAAAGCCAGTGCTGAGATGATCTGTTGTGCTGGGGACGCAGAGCCAGGGCAGTGGAGATATTGAAATCCTCCGGGGCCCAGAAGACTGAGTGAGGCCCAGATGTCCAGCCATGAGCTACTCTGCTGGGCTAAGGTTTTGTTTCCATGTGCCTGATTCTTCCCTTTGAAATAAAGCAGTACTTGTTTTTAGTTTTGCAGGAACCCATAGTTGAGACACTTTTAAAGAGACCTTGAATTTTTAAGTGTGTGAGTTTTTAAAAAAGGACTGTGGAACTTTAAAGTTGTACTGTTTATGTTGTGATATTAACATCATACCATGGGGATAAAGAAAGGAAAGCTGTGGTTTAATAGTGATGTGTTTGTGTGAAGTTGACAAGTGGTCAATTGTGCTGGATAGCTTTAGTTGTCAACTTGACACACCGGGGTTGAGAAAGCCTCAACTGGGGAATTGCTTCCATTGAACTGGCCTATGGCCATGTTTGTAGGCCATTCTTTTATGGGCTCCCTCAATGATGAACTATGACCTGGGAGATGTAAGTGAAACAAATCCTTTCCTTCCTAGGTTGGTATTGGTCAGAGTGTTTTGTCACAGCAATTAAAAGCAAACTAGGACAGATACTAAGTAACTTGCTTTTAAGAAATATAGACATGTAATCATATATAAGGTAGATTTTAGGAACCAAGATTCTGTGTTTTGTTGAGATTATGTTTTTGTCACTTTTACTGTGAAAAGGAAGCAACACAAGTAACCCAGTAACCTATAGACCCGTTATCTTACATATAGTCTCTCCTTAACCCTATACACCCGTTATCTTACATATAGTCTCTCCTTAACCTTATACACCCGTTATCTTACATATAGTCTCTCCTTAACCCTATACACCCGTTATCTTACATATAGTCTCTCCTTAACCCTATAGACCAACTTATCTTACATATAGTCTCTCCTTAACCCTATAGACCCATTATTTTACATATAGTCTCTCCTTAGCAAAATTTTAAGTATTAATAGTTTTTTATCAAGAACACTTAAAAAGAAATGAATTTTTCATCTCTGACCATTACATAGCTGACAGAAAAAAATCCAATTATTATATTATTTAGAACCTGTTTTGAAAATCCCAATGTATGTTATGATTTTAATGAATGTTGTTTTGTACAAACAACATTTAAAAATTTTGTGAAATCAAGTGTGTTGGTGCGTGTCTTTCACCCCCAGCACATGTAAGACAGAAGCAGGTGAATTTCAGTGAGATGAAGACCAGCCTGGTCTACAAAGTGAATTGCAGGTCAGACTGTAGCTACAGGGTTACCCTATCTCACAAAGACCGAGGAAAAAAAAAGTTTTGTGAAGCAGTTGATACAGCCGGAGACACTGTTTTATATTAAGTGTGCTGAGGGCACCCAACGTTATAAGGTCTTTGACTGTATTGTTAAAATGCTCATATTTATAAATTTGTACATGTTTAGTTAGGCATGTCAAAAATAAAACCAATAATTTTTGTGTACATTAAAAAGAATGAGAAAGGGAAAAACTGAGGTGGCCATTGTTTAAACATTGTCTTTACACACATAACATCTGAAGACAATTATCATAGACACTCGACACAATTCTGTGAGATCTCAAACAACATATGAAAATGATTATCATAGACATACATGACACAATTACATGAAACTCAACTGATACATGAAAATGATTATCATAGACACATATGACATAATTACATGAAAGCTAAGCATACCTAACACATGGTAATTAACAAGTTTGATTGTAAGTAGGTACAGCTGAAGTCATGAAGAAGGCAGTTATTTGACTCAGAAGACAATGCTATGTAGCATTATATAACTGAAAAATATGGGATCTAAATTACATGCAAAAGATAATATAACCTGTGTATACACTGGGGCTTTGTAGGGGTTTAAGTGAATTTAATTGAAAGCATAGTTTCAGCGTGTAGATTTTGAATGAGTGTAGACAGTAGACAGAGAGAAAAACCTGATCAAATTGATAGTTACAATAAATGAAGAAAAACCCAGCTGAAATAGAGGAAATGAAGCACACAGTCAAATCGAAGCTTGGTGGGAATTTTTGCCAAGAGAACGAATTAAGAAGAGGATATAACAAAGACAAAATATCAGGAGATGTGAAAAAAGTTTTCTGAAAGTAGCTGTAACTTTAAATTAAGATTGATAATTGACTAGAACTTTCATGATACTAAGAGTTTTGAATGTTGTAAGTCCAGAGCTAAATTATCTTGGGCCATTTTTAGTGTGCTCTTTTGAGAAAACAGATTTATGACCTGTAGGTTAATCATTTGGAATGGATGGACAGAGCAGTAGTTTTGCTTTAAGATGTACTAAAAATTAGGTTCCATTAACTCCAAAGCTAAGAGTGTCATTCAATAGCATCTGAGGTTATAAAATTTGTCTTGATCTTTAACTTTAAGGTAAAAACCAAACAAAGAAAGAATTACAAGACTGAGACACAGTCCAGGGAATAAAGTAGCATTATTTTTTTCATTTTAACATTTATTGTGACTTTTTTGAACTGCAACTGGTGTAAAGGACAGGAAAAGAGCACTCCGGGTGCTCCAGACAGAGATTGTGAATGGAGCCTCAGAGAAAATAACCTGCCGACTGAGTACACTGCCCTCCAAGGGTGGACAAAAGAGAAAAACCTGTGCCACAACATGGAGCAATAAACAAACCGAGCCTCTGTTTCTGACTGAGGTAGAGGTTGGGAGGCTGAACCAGGTTTTAAGAACTGGGGCCAGGGTGGAACCAAGGAAAGCAGAGAGGGAAGCCCCAGAACTGCACAGGGCCGGCTGGTGGGGTAGAGGGGCTGACTGGGGGGTGTGCAGAAGGAAAGGGCAGGAGGACCTGGATTGTGCCCACCTGCACTGAGAGGAACAAGACGGCAACGGAGACGAGCGGGGCTGAGATGTTCTGCTGGCGAGTGTTTGTGTGTGACAAGGAGAACAAAGGCAGGATTTTTAAAGGAAAACAGGCAAAGGGTTCTGTTGATAGAGAAAAATTTGTTAAGTAGAGCAACAGTGAGTTACAGAGAGAAGGGCTAGCTCAGAGGTCAAGACGCCTTGAATACAGGCAACCTCAAGCTGCTCTCCATTCCATTTTAGAAAGTTGTCTACATTTGTTAAGATACTAAAATCAAAAGTTCTGTGATGGCCATTGTCTAGCACAAACTGAGGCCAAATTTAGACCAAGAGTTGAGTAGAGGTGGCTGATCAGAGGTCTCTAAATTAAGTTCTTTTTCAGATTAGCCTGGAGACAGGCTATAGGTGTGTCTTTTGGAATGGACAGTCTGGATCCCATGGATGTCAGATCCCACCACATTGGGGTTCGGGATTGACCAAAAAAATGCCTGGTGTCTAGGAAAGGGTGTAGACTCCTGTCTTGTAGATTTCAGGAAGGTCAAAAGACAGTAGGGTCCAGTGGAAGCCTCTAGAGACTCTGAGCCTTTAAGTCTTAGGACTGATGAAAGAGTAGAGAACTTCCAGCGTTCCCAAGACCCGACTGGGGTGCGTCTGAATCAGGCCCAATGAATTACCTTGTCCTGGCATGGTGGATGTGAAGTGGAGGCAAATGGAGGACCGTCTGTTATCTAGAGGTCAGAAGTTGTCTGAGAAGGAGGGAGAGCAAAAAGGGGAGGGGATGGAGACACAGAGGCGAGGGAGCGACCACCCTAACCTTTCCCAGGACTCCGAGCTAGGTTCACACAGAACATCAGTAAAGCCTCTTGATAAGAGTGCACTCCCACGTGGGCAATAAACCACAAAGACCAGGGGTGGGGAATCGTTTGTTGCCCTGGTGGCTGTTTTAGCCTAAAATTGGGCTGGGCAAGTATCTATGCTCCTGAAGTAATGGGTCCCAAGAACAGACTAGATTGGTCAAGGAGGGTCCAGAGTAACCAATGAGGACCCCAGGTTTGGGCATCAGAATGTCAGATTTTGGAGCGCAGAGCACGGGACCAATGGGAGAAAAAGAAAGAGGCCACATCTGTGTTTATTAGCACAGCAAGGGGCAGCAAGCTTCCCATGGCCAGGTCTTCTCATGGGAGACTGGAACCGTGGATTATTGGGAGCCCACACTCACTCCATGCTGCATTACACTTTTCAGTCACATACAGCCTCTAGGATGTGCTGACTACTAACGTAGTACTTTTCCTAAACTAATTTTTGTTTCTTAGTCCATGCAGTTAGCTGACTCCGAACATGCTTGCTGTGGGTTCTTATTACTGTGTTGCCAATCTACCTTTCATCTTGGGTTTCTGTTTGGAGTGTCCTCACATTCAGGGCTGCAACAAGACAGTGGGGTGTACCTCCCAGGATGGGAGTCAGTTACTAAAATCCCTTTTCATGTAGAAAGGGTCCAACACTCTATGCCAAGACGCTAGAAATGGGTTGGGATCCCAGGAAAATGACTACACAATCCAAAGTAGTTCAGTAAGACAAAAAAGTTTTACTCTGTCGAAGGGTTCAGAGTCACTCTAAATCTAGCCAGCAGGCACATCCAGTGGAGGTCAAGCTGGGTTTTTATTCCTAATGCTGAGAGGGTCCTGTGCCTTACTCTGAGTGGTCAGAGTTTAACCTTACATGATTGACTATATCTTTTGTAAATTTTTAATTGAATTTTTATGTATTTCATACAGAACATCTTAATCAAGGCTAATCATCTTTATGTCTCCTTCCCCACTGGCACCCTCCTGTATCCTTCCGCACTGGGATTCATACATTCTGTCATTTGCCTTAAGGCCTATCATGTCCACTTAGCGTTCCTAGGCATCCCTCAGTGCCAGTTCATCCACTGAGATCTAGACAGTCTATCTAGAATCTCTCCCTTTAGGAAGATCAGCTTTTCCTCACCCAGCAGTAATCAGCTGCCAATAATTTTTCAATAAGATTTGTGCTTGTTGCCCATTTCCACAGTTCTGTGCTGGATTTTGTCTGCTTGAGATTGCATGGGTCTTGTGCGTGATGACATCATTGCTGCAGGTTCATATGAGCAGGGTCCCAGGAGCCTGTAGGACTCTGTTTCCATATGGTCATGCACCTCCACACTGGCTCTTACAATCTTTCCGCCCCCTCTTCCACAGTGGTCCCTGAGCCCTGGGTGGGTGGGATTTAATATAGGAGTCCTGTCTAAGGACCTGCACTCTGAAGACCCTTACTCTCTATGCTTTGGTCATTTGTGACCTTTTGTGTTCCTGGTCCTCTGTTGCACGAGGGAGCTTCATTGATGAGAACTGAGAGATGCATCAGTGTCCTCTTTACCCCTTGAGCCTTAGGGATAGAGATTGTATTACAGATGTGCCACTTAGGCTTGGGAAATTCACAGACAATGTCTGTGCTTGGCCAGTTATGGAACTCTGTAATAGTCTCCATCTGTTGGAAAAGAAGCTTCTTTGATGAGTGGGACTTATATTGTTTGTAAATATAAGGATCCATATTTTGCATATAATAAGAAATTACGTTTGTCTAGGAATGTGATAGCCTTGAGGTGTTCTCTAAGATCTATGACCTCTCATTTGGCTATATTTACAGTACCACACATAGGTTTACTTCCATTGAGTGCCTTTAAGTCCAATTGGGTAGCTGTTGATCACTCCCAAGATAAAAGTGCCACTACAGCTCCATTGTTGTTTGTGTGCTGGTCATTGATGTGGTTTTTAGGCCTTGAAGATTGGATTGGACTATCAATTGATGTTCTGCCTTCAGGGGAAGTGTCTTCTAGGTCAGTTCCAGCTCCATTGCCCCAAATCCAGTGTCCAAAGTATGTCCTGTCTTCTGCAATAGGGTCTTATCTTCAAATTCTGGGAGGCAATCAAGGACTGTGGCAATAGTATGTGTAATTTTGGGAGTCTCTTGGACCACCCTGGCCAACAACTCAAAGGAAGGAGTCTCCTGTCTGGCTCAGTTTCTTGTTATGTAGCCTTCAGCTATGCGTACGGACTCATGTAGAGATATAGTGCAAGTAATTTGTCAGTAGGGTTTTGGACTAATATGATTCCCTCTGGTCTTTTACACTAACTAGGCATTATTTATCTATACTTTATGATTAGCTAAATGAAATACAGGTTTCAAGATCACAAATGTTAATCTTAGAAAAATGTTGACTAGGAAGGGAGTTCAACACATACACACACATACAAATAATTCAATAAGTAAATAAATATATAGAACATTGTGTGACCAGCTTTGAGCTCACTGTCCTTCCTGGTGTGAGGCAAGATGACCACTGAGTTGATAATGAACTGCTTCCACCCTGAACCCAGGAAGAGGGACAGGCAGTGCCTACTGAGTTCACGAAGACAGTAGCACCAGCTCTGGAAAGCAGGAGCATGTTCTGCATAAAATGCAAATATTCCCACGACTGGGCCAGGCCTGTCTTTGGGTGGAAGTCACATTTAGGAAGGCCTTGCTGTACATGTCATTTCAGCTCTGGTTGCCTGGGCTCCTTCACATTTCAGTAGCCAATCAGGGCCAGGGAGTGGATTTGGTTTTGGATTGCCACAAACTGATCAGTGGAGTATTTGAGGCTCATTTCTGAGGTGCTGAGAATTTGGGTTATCGGTTGCGTGTGGTAGTGAGGCATCTTGGACAGTCTTTGGTATCAGATATTTTGGAAGAGGATTCTGTGGTCCTTCCTCAATAGTTTCAAGCCTACTTTCTGATATGCTTTCTTAAAGAATTATGACCCTAAAATAATTTAGGAGATGTCTCATCAATTAGGCTGATTCCAGTTGTCACTGGAGGCTGGAGAGGTGGAAACACGGGGGTGTAGAGGGATTTAGGGTCTTTTACCCTTGCTGACTTTCAGGCAATGGAGGGCAAAGAGACCCAGAGAGATGGAATTAGATCTTCGCACGACCATGTCAGTGCATATAAACTATAAATGAGAGTAGACTGAATTAAGATAACAGTTGAATACAAAAGGCCCAGAGATTAATAACATCATTCCTAAGATTACAACAATAGGTTTAACCAATCTTTACTCTGACAACCCAGAGATATCATTTCAAAGCTCTTTATTAATGGAATAATAATGTTTGGCATGGTCTTAGTGACTTTTTAGCCCTTATAAAGCAAAGGAAACAGAAGACTTATCAGTAATATGCAAACAATGCATAGGAAAGGTAGAATTCTTTCATATGATTAGAGCTCTTGAGTTGTGTTATTTCATTTTTATTCCAGAAGCCCATATGCATGCCTGTAAGCCAGATTTATTGTTTGTCCTTGTTAAAGTTTAGTGAGGTTTTTTTGTATTATTACTAGTAATTCCATTCTGGGTGTATTTCTGGGATATTTAAGACCAGGCAGGTGACTGGAAAGCAACTACTTTCTTTTTACTGCCTAGACCAGTTGAATGTCTGGTCCCCAGGGGTCATTTGGGCTTGGAAGACACATTTAGCTCCTTCATTTTTTTCTTTTACTAATTGCTTCATCTGAAGAAAATGAATGAAAGGTCTTGACTGACTGTGGCTTCACTTGGAAACATTGAGGACATTTATCTATGTCATGACAGCCCTCCTTGGAGAATATATACTTGTTGGAATCCATCCAGTAGAGCTCCATGGCCTCTCTGATCAAGAGGACAGGTCATACTAGGCATGGTGGTATATGTCTTTAATTCTAGCACTCAAACAGCAGAAACAGGAAGATCTCTGTGAGTTCAGTCCAGTTTGGTCTACATAGGTGAGTTTCCTGCCAGCTAAGGAATATTTTGGAAGATGCCTGTGATGGTTTGAATGAGAATATCTCCCATAGGCTTCAAGTATTTGAACATTTTGCCCTTAGCTGGTGGCACTGTTTTGGGAGGTCTTAGATGTGGGCTTGTTGGAGTCAGCACATCAACGGAGTTTGGCTTGGAGAGTTTTAAGCCTTACCAGGTTTCCAAATACTCTCTGTTTTTTGTCCTTGCTTGGAGATGTGATTGCTTAGTTTTCTGTTCCAATCACCTCTGTCACATGCCTCCCTTCCATCATGGACTCTAACCCTTTGGAAATGTAATAAATTAACTAAATAAATTCTTCCTTCTCTAAGTTGCCTTGATCATGGAGTTTTATCACAGTCACAGAAAAGTAGCTAATACAATGCCTCATAGTCCACTGGGACATGTCTGAGTCAAAATATCGTCCCTTCTAATCCCTCTGACCACATCACTATTGGCCACCAAGCATGTTATTGAAAACACTGAAGATTAGTTACACCAGTCTGGTACTTTAAACTGCTGTTTAATATTTAGATAAAGCCTGAACAAAACTAAGCACTTTAATAACAATTCTGGTTAGATGCATGTTTTGTTCTTTTAAGCCAATTCTTGCAACTGTTACCAAGAGCAGATCAGTAACATAGAATTGATTTATATAGATTTGATATCAATGTATTGAACTTTGACCATAGAGATTTAAAAAATATATTTTATTTATTATTTTTATTTTATGTATATAAATATACTGTCTGCACTTACACAAGTACACCCATGTCATGTAATGCTTGTGGAGGTCAGAAGAAGGTTTCAGATTCCTCTGGAACTGGAGTTACAGATGGTTGTGAGTTGTCATGTTGAGAACCAAACTGAGTCCTGTGCAAGAGCAGCCAGTGCTCTTAACTGCTGAACCAACTCTCCATCCCCTGGATCTTAGAGATTTTAATATCACCTAAGTATCATCTCTACATCTGTTTTTTTTTTTTTTTTTGAGACAGGGTTTCTCTGTTACCCCAGCTGGCCTGGAACTCACTAAATAGATAAGGCTGGCCCCAATCTTGCAGAGATCTACCTGCCTCTGCTCCTGAGTGCTGAGATTAAAGGCATGAGCCACCAGCCCTGTCTCAACATCTTATTTTTTTATACCTTGTATAATGTACTAAAATCTTGAGATTGTTTACCTTTGTTAGCATTCAACATTAGGCATACCTAAATGTTGGAAATCATTTTAACTATTCTCAAATGCACAATGTTTTTACCTAAGACTGTTTTGTTCTTTACCTTCATATTCCAGAGTCAGGGAGCCAGCCTGACTCAGGAAAGCAGAGTTTGGAGGACACTTTGAGGTAAATATACTTGTTTATGAAATGGGAGTGTCAAATCATGTTTCCTAAGCCAGCTTCTCAGTGAGCTTAATTAGCATGTGACAATTTAGCAATATAAGTTAAACGGATCATGGAAGGGAGAGGGAGAAATCCAGTAGTGTGGGCTACACATGAGACTCACTGTTGAGTCCAGTGAAGGCAGGCTGGATCAAGAGCATCTGTCCTAGGCAGAGTCTTGGTTCCTTTGTGTGTTGAGATTCCTGTATTTCCTTAAACTTCTAATTTGCTCCTTTCTCCCCCAAATAAAAAGACTCGGCCATGGAGGTCTGACGTTACTTCCTTTGCTGATAAAAGATGTATTGACCTTATCACACCCCAATAGAGATGCTAAAAAAATTATATAAATGTAGAACAGGATAGTCAAGGTGGGCATTTTGGGTGGGCAAGACTGAGTAGGATCTATTGTGAGAAAGCATTTGATAAGGTACATGGGTCCAGAAAAGGAAGAGAGAGCAAGCAAATGTCTCTAGTCTTAGTTTACCCTTTTGGAAATGGGTGAACCCAGATATTAGCACAATGAACATGGATCCAATAGAACCCAGAAGCTTATCAGGGTGAAGGAAATGTGGTACATGAGTTTTGGTAAGGGTAGGAGCCCAGAACCAAAAGACAGAATTTCTGAGGTCAAACTAAAGTTCTGAGGGACCACAAGAACTCTGACAGTAACAAATCTCACAGGGGCCAGCTTACAGGGGTGAAACAATGAAGTTCAGAAGTTTCTGTAATAACAGGGATCCAGAAAGGAGGGACAAATACCTTGGAAATATAGCAAAACCCCAGGAAAACCACTAGAGCTTAGAGAGAACATAATGCTAGTGAAAGAAAGGAAGATGAAGACGGAGGGAGACAGAGCTGTAGATGGGCATGAACTGAGCAACTTTGGGGTGATGGAGGATAAATAGAAGAGACAATAACACAATAGAAACCAGAGGAGGGAGTGTTTGCAAAATTTGAAGCCAGCAAGAGTAAAAGATAGGCTTTAAAAAAGTTGTTATAGAAAATGTCTTATGGAGGACTAGATGAGTGATTTCTCCCATCCAGACCACTTTATCCAACATTGCTCTTTTGATTGAATCATCATTTTGAACCCATCATAGAAATGATGGGATGGTTTTCTTGCTCTGTTATACCTTGCCTACACATAATTTAGTATTTCCTTAGCAGCTGGTTCCCTAGAACAATTTACATCCATTTGGAATAGTTAGCATTGGCTCTTCAGAGCACTCCTCCAGCACTCCGCCCACATTCTCACTATTTGTAGTTCTGTGTTGGCATGGAGTCTCGCTTTGTTTTCTTGCTTCTCCTTTGAAAAGGTTTCATTACCTAAATGCTGTAATACTAAACTCCGAATATTTTACTGGATTATTAGAGCATCCGAAAAATACACTTATACCAAAGTGAATGAGGGTGACAGATTGTTAGGGCCGGGCCTGGTTGTAAAATTACTGGTAGTATTGTGGTCAGTTAGGATGTGTATGATACCTGACAAGGTTAGTGAGAAAGATTAGGTTGCACAACTGTAGCTTTATTACTGTCGTGTAATTGATATTAGAAGTGTATAAGTTCATCATTATGGCATATGGTTAAAAGATCCTTAGCCAACAATTGCAATAGAGTTTTGATCCAAGTCATGGAAAGGGGACGAGGCTCAGTATCGAACACTAGCACAGCAACTGCTAGCTGCACCCCGCCCCCCTTTACTTTCGGAGCGAGTAGTGCTGCGTCACTGCTTGGCTAGTTTTTCTCCTCTCCCAGATAGTATAATGCTAAACTCTGAGTGTTTTACAAAATTAGAAAAGAATGTGAAAGACATCCGTGTGTTCCTAAAGGAATGATGATGGGAGACAAACCAGGGTGAAGGGCCAGACAAGGCTGCAAAATTCTTGTCGGTATTTTAATAGTCTGGTAAGATATATTTGATACCCTACAAAATTGGTGAGAAAATGCTATAGCAAGCTGTGCCTGTAATGTAAAGAACCATTGGGCTTCTAGGGTACTGCATTTGTTCTCATGACGCATCTTGCTCAAGTTTCTTATTCTTTGCATAAGTTGATAGGAAAGGAATGAGAAGACTGAATAGGCATGTGAGCAGCTTCAGGCCCTTGTAGGACAGGCCAGATGGGTGTCCACTCTGCTATCTTTGTCCCTTTGTGTCAGAAGTCACCAGATCCCCATAAGGATGTAGGCTGGGGCTTAGAGGACTTATCAAAAAAGGGTTAGGAAACAAACAAAATCCTGAAGAGCATTGTGTAGATATTTTTTCCAAATCAAGATTTCTCAGGAAGGGAACAGGGTGGTTCATGACACTCAAAGGATAACCTGTAGCGACGGTTCCGTGATCAAGAGCATTTGTTCCTCTTCAGAAAACTGGAGTTCGATTTTCTTTCTTTTTCTTTTTTTCTTTTTTTGGTCTTTTTTGAGACAAGGTCTCCCTGTAGCCCCAGCTGGCCTGAAACTCACCATGTAGACCAGGCTGATCTTGTAACTCACAGAGGTCTTCTGCCTCTGCCTTCTGAGTGCTGGAACTAAAGTCGTGTGCCACCACACTTGCTTGACAATTCAATTTTCAATACCATGCTGGGTGACTCATAATCTGTTGCAATTCTGGCTCCTTGGATCCAACACCCTATTCATGTATGCACATACATGGCAAATACACAGATCCACACCTATACACATAAATTTTTAAAAGTCTTTAAAAAACTTAGAAAGTACATAAATCTCCTGAAGAAAGATTCACAGTGCTCCGCCCCAGCACCGTATGTACGTGCACACACTAACATAAGCACTAAAAGTTGCTGAAGAGGCGGACTCTCTGGTCCTTGGCTCTCTGGCCAAGGAAGCTCTGTGGGTGGTGGCTTTTGTGAGTCACCTATGTTGAAGTGTGTTTTCAGTGGTACAGCTGCCTTTCTGTCAGCCACATACCTGTAAGTACCCCTCAGCCGTTCTCCTAGAAGGAGCCGCAGTGGCCTCGCTCCCTCGCTCAGCTTGATGCTCACAGCATCTATGCTGTGCCCTTGCTTCCTTTTGGGCTTCATGCACATTTGTTTGCATGCGTCCATGAAAGAGCACACGAGAATGCCTTAGGTGCAAATTGATAACGATTGTGAGCACTTCCCACAGGAAATCAGAGGGACTGGAGGATGTGAGATCCATGTTGGGTCCTAGAGACTTGCAGTGTCTTTTAGCTGAGTTCTAAATGGAAGAGCTTCACATGTTTTTCTAAAGAGTACTATTCCTGTAGGGTACTAGTGGGTCATTAGAAATCACTTTGCAAATGCATGTGGGAAATGTCATGAGTCACTAAGGTCAGTCTGCAAATGTTTGTGATCTGATTTTAATGAACAAAATCCACTGGCGGGCTTGGTGTTGCAGGCCTTTAGTCCCAGCACTAGGGCAGAGCTAGGCAGATCTCTGTGAGATCCAGGTCTGCCTGATCTACATAGTAAGTTCTAGCCAGCTGTGACTACAGGGAGACCTTGTCTCAAAAAGACAGACAAACTGCATTCAACATTGTGTGTGTGCATAATGCGTAGGTATGTGAATCATGGTATGTGCATGTTGTGGTACAAATGTGGAAGAAAGAAGACCCTTGGGTGAGTTGATTCTCTTCTTCCTTAACATAGGTTCTAGAGATAAAAATCAGATCATTGAGTTTGTTCAGAAGGCCCTTTATCTGATGAGCCATTTTCCTGAATCTTCCATAATCTGATTTTTATTTACTTATTGTTTATTTATTTACATATTTAGTTTTTGTTTTTTTGAAACTTGTAACCCCAGCTGGCTTGTGAACTTGGTATGTAGACCAGGATGGCTTTGGTCTCACAGAGATCTTCTTGACTCTGCCTCCAGAGTGCAAGGACTAAAGGTGTGTGCTACTATCCCTGGCTAATCTGATTTTTAAAAGGGTTTATTTTATTTTTCTTTTATGTGTGTGTGTGGGTGGAGATAGTGCATGCCACATGTGATTGTAGGTGTCCATAAAGGTTAGAAGAGGGAATAAGATCCTTTGAAGCTGGAGTTAGAGGTGTTTGGGAGTCCTCCAACATGAGTGCAGGAACTGAACTCTGGTCTTCTGGAACAGCAACAAGCACTGTTAACTGTTGAGCCATGTCTTCAGTCCCGTGGCCTGATTTATAAAGTAAATAATTTGTTTTTTTGTTTGTTTATTATTTGTTTGATTTTTGAGACAGAGTCTCTGTGTAGCCCCAGCTGGCCTGGAACTTGCTGTGTAGACCAGGTTGGCCTTCAATTCACAGAGACCTGGGATTAAAGGCATGCACCATCATGTCCAGTAAGATCATTAAATGCTGATTATGTATTATATTTGCTGTTTGATTAAATTTGGGCTTGGTAACTACTTAGAGGCATATCAATGACTCATTTCTCTGTAAGCAACTAGAATGGGCTCATTTCCCCATTTAACAAGTTGTGACAGCACAACAAATTGTGACCACCAGGGAAGCTCAATGCTTACTATTATATGTGGATGGGGGATGACTGTCTAGTTAGCTCTTTGAGTTTGGAACAGATTGCTAGACTTTCAGAATGAGAACAGGAGTTTATAATGTGCCACGTTGCTCACATAAATCATTTATGCTGAGTGAGTTTTCATTTATGGCAATAACTGCCAGAATAAATTCCCCCTCTCTCACTCCATCAAAACATAACATACTGATTAGGAATTTCTAAGGACGATCAGATTCTTGCATACTAACTTAACACTGTTCTGTATATCAGGTGGTAGGAATTTAAGGCAGGAAGTAGAAATACACTTTAGAAAGAGAATTTGTCGCAGATCAGCGGCAGATCCTGTGTGTGCCCTGGACCCAGTATCGAGAGCAGTGTGCCTACAGTGATATTTCCTTTCAAAGTACTCAGTACTCACCCTGGAACATCTGTGTTATGGAAGAAATTTGTGAATTCCACAGGAGAGTGTTGCTGAAGGAACTTCTGGGAGTCAAGAGACCAGCAGGCGAGTCAAGGGAAGGAGAGAAAGTTTGTTCATGCCCGCAGGCTGATGCCCAGATTAGTCCATGATGGCATCAGCCCTGAGCGTAAGTTTGTAGGGAAATTTATAGTCAACGCCTATGCAACGTTAAGCAGGCAGGGGTTTTGGAAGCATGTACATGGCGTTTAAGCAAATGGTTACATATTGTCACGTGGTCATGCAAGATCACATGAATGCAGCAGTTCCACAAACAAAGATTTCAGTGGGGCACATAGTAGGTAAATCAGTAGTAAACTGTAGGGAGCTAGGGCATATTCCTGTTTACCTTTCTCATTCTTTTCTTATCTCATCTTGGGGGCTTTCCACGGTTCAAGGTTCTTCACGACCACTTCATTGTAAGTAAACTTACATTGCCACCAGAGTAGGAACATATTATCAATTGGATACATGTGGTAGTAGGAATCTGTGACATTTGGGGATGTTGCAGTCAGTTTTATCCAGGAAGAGTGGGCTTTGCTGGCTTTTCAGAAGAATCTCTATAAGGATATGATGCTGGAAGTCTCCAGGAGCCTCACTGTTACAGGTAAAAATATCTTACCTTTACTTAGTAAATTAGGGAACAAGCGTCTGTTGGAATTCATGTTTTTCTGTGATATTGAAAGGGAGGAAATCTGCAAAAATCAATGCAAAGATCCTTTGAAGGAATTCTTTCAAGACTTACTATTTATTATTTTAAAATATTTTATTTATGGGGCTGGATAGATGGGTCAGGGATCAAGAGCATTGACTGCTCTTACAGAGGACCTGGGTTTGCTTCCCAGCACCCACATGGTGGCTAACAATCATCTGTAACTTCAGTTCCAGGGAATCTGGCGCCCTCTTCTGTCCTCCTCCAGCACTGCATGACACGGGTGCACTTACACACATGTAGGCATAACACTCATACACATAATAAATAAATAAATAAATAAGATATTTTATTTATTTTTATGTGTTTAAATGGTTTGCCTGCATGTATCTGAGTCTACTATGTGTGTGCAGATGCCAATGAAAGATCCCCTGGAACTGGAGTAACAGACGGTTGTGAGCCCACCCTGTGGGTGCTGGGAACCGAACCCAGCTTCTCTATAAGAACAAATGTTTTTAACCATTGAGCCATCATTTCATTATTTGTGGGAGTGTGTGTGTGTGTGTGTATGTGTGTGTGTACATGTGTGTGGGTGCTGACAGATGCCAGAGAAGGATGTAGGATCCCTTGAAGCTGGAGTAAACAGGTGGTTGTGACAAGGTTTGTGATGTGGGTGCTGTGAACTGAACTCTGGTTCTTTGGAAGAGCAGCAACAGTCTTTACCATTGAACCATCTCTCCAGCCCCCTTGAAAGGAATTTCAATGTGAACATTTATGAATAACCAATCCAAACAGATAAGCACAGTTTTCAATTTTTATCACTAGTAAATGTAATGTGTAGTTCAATGTAAGAATGCCATTCAGTGTTTGTAGAGTAGTTCATCTATGAACAGCACTAACTCACATTAACAACTGCCATTCTTTAGACCATAGCTCTGTGGAAGCTGTATTATAGAATAATCAATTCACTTAGCTTCACGCTGTTCGGATATGACAGAAGACACATTAAAGAGGAGGCAAACCTGGTTGGGACAGTGTCTCAGGAGACCTCAGAGCTGTCAGGAGCAGGTCAGATATTACCAACATACTTACCAGTTTTGACATGTTTCATTTTGATACACTCTATGAGAATAAAGATTACCAGGATGGAGGAACCTTCACTTCATTAACACACATAAATATGAGCATGAAAAGTTCTCCTGGAGTAAGGCCATGTGTGTGGAATGGTTTCCATGGGTCATTCATCTTTTAGTAGGCTTATCACACCTCAATCTCAATATAAAACCACATTAATGTGAAGAAGGTAGAAATAATCAACATAACTCTAACTCACAAACTGTCTTTATGAATGTAAACAATGTGATAAAACCTTTTGGTATCCCAGTAAACTTCAATTATATAAAAAATTCATACTGGAGAAAAATTCTATGAATGTAAACAATGTGGGAAAGCATTTATAAGATGTAGTCATGTGTGAAAATGTGAAAAATTCAGTCTGATAAAAGATCTTATGAATGTAAATATGTAAACTCCTGAGTTTGTCCAGTTTCCTTTTAAACCTCAAAGAACTCATACTGGCAAGAAACACTGTGAATGTAAAGAATGTGGTAAAGCTTATAGTCATCATAGTGCACTTCAATCACATGAAAGAATTCATACTAGAAAAAAATCTTATGAATGTAAACAATGTGGTAAACATCAGAGATCTTCAAAACCATTCTAAACCATCAAAGAACTCATGCTGGAGGGAAACCCTAAAAATGTAAAGAATATGCTGAAACTTTTAGGACTCCCAGTCCTAAAACTTCAATAAGAATTCATACTGGAGACAGACCTTATGAATGTAAGCAATGTGGTAAAGTTATAGACCTCTTCAAAAACATGAAAAAAACTCATCCTTCAGAGAAATCCTGTAAATGTAAACCATGTGGAAAGCCTTTTGGTACCTGATGTGCTAAAGCATTTACAACTTGTAGTTATTCTCAAATACATGACAGATTCATATGGGAGAGGGAACCTGTGATTGTAAAAGAATGTGGTAAAGCCTTTATATGTCATGGTTAGTTTTGATTCCACAAAAGAACTCATACTGGAAAAAAAACCCTATCCATGCAAACAATGTATGAAAGCCTATTTCCTTGTGAACACATAAAGAATTCATATAGGGGCTAGAGAGTGGCTTAACTGTTAAGAGCACTGGTTTTTCTTGCAGAGAACTGGGTTTTGATTCCCAGCACCCCAGCACCAGAGGCTAACCATTATCTATAACTGGAGTTCCAAGGAATCTGATGCCCTCTTCTGACCTCCACAGGCATTTCATGACACAGGTGCATTTACATACATGTAGGCAATACACTCATACATGTAAATTAAAAATAATAATTAAAGCATTAAAGCAATTTATTGTGGTTAAAAACCCTATGAATATGAATGAGATTATAAAGTCTTTGGATGTTACACTTTCTTGCAATTACATGGAAAAAGACTCATCCTGTAGAGACACTGAATGTCATTAATGTGGCAGAGCCATCACACACCGTAATTCTCTTTGAACATGAAATAACTCATGACAGAAAACTTCTAGAAATGCCAAACAAAAGTGTGTTTATTCTTTTGTAACATATTCCTGTGTAACAATTCTCTGCAGTTACAAATGAGCAGTCTTACTCAAGAATGTAAATAATGTGGTAAAGGCTTCAGTTGTCACTATTCCTTTCAGAAACATGGCTGTGTGAGACTTCCTAGGAAGATGTAAGCAAATGCCTACTCAACCCATTCAGGGAACTGACAAGAGGCCAAAGTAACAATTCTTCCAAAGTCCAACTTGGGGAATCAATGATTTTATTGGGGTTACTTACAGGAGCATGAACAACTGAGACAGCTGCATCACCAACAGACCCCCTCGAACCGAGTGGTGACTCACGGAAGTTGCAATCCTGGAGATGGCTGCATCACATACAGGCAGCTTCGCTAGTCAGAGATCTCTTCTCTCCACATTTGCCGCTTCTAGAGTCTTGGGGAGGAGTCTGTGAATCGTATACATTCTAGTTAGTCGTTTACTTGTTGAATCTTGAGCCTTCCTCTGAGTAGTCATATTTCAATTCAGGGGACATCGCTTGACAGGCCGCCCACCACTTCTACTAGCTCTTTCACTTTTTTGGTAATGCTTCTTGATCCTTAGAAGGCATGATAAAAATGTCCATTGGTGGCTCAGCATTGGGCCACATTATCTGGTCAATACTAAGTTGTTCTCAGGGATTTCACTAGTGATACAGCAGCCATTGTAAAAGGAAAACTTTATTTCCATGATGGTTTGCAATGGATAGTAACATTGCAGCTGACATAGGATCCAGGACCTCAAATGTTTCGAAGGCAATTGGACAGACACTTTGTTCAATGGAAATTTTCTGCTATCGTTTCACTGAAGATCTTTCTGCCTTTATGTTATGCTCCTGCTTCTATTCCCACGAGTTTTAAAATTGCTCTTCAGTGGTATACACGGACCTCAAAAATCTGACATTATGCAGAAGCCAAATATCTTTTTATGTGCCACAGTAGTAAGAAGGCTAATTTCTGGACCTGGTATAGATCAGGCCAAGTATGTAGTAACATGGTCTTTGGTAGAGAAAAATACTTGGTAAAGACATTGAGGAAGAAATCATGATCTGAGCATTTACATGTGACATTTAATAGGAGTACCGTGCCTAAAGTTAAAATAATTGTGAACAAGGTATGGCTTAAAGAAATAAAGACAGCAAATGAAGGATTCAGGCATTTAGCTTTTTTATAAGGAGTAGAGAGAGAGAGAGAGAGAGAGAGAGAGAGAGAGAGAGAGAGAGAGAAAGAGAGAGAAAACAAGCCAGGGCACACTGGTGGAGGTTGTAGGACAACTTCCAGAAGTCAGTTCTTTCCTTCAACGGTGTGTGTTTTGAAGACACACCTCAGGTTTTCAGGGTTGGTTGCATGAGCCTTAATCAGCCAAGTTATCATCCAGCCTGAATCAGGCATTTACACAATGAAACATCACATCTTCTATCCACATGTTTCTATGTTTACTCTTATTGGTACTCCACAAAGTATTTCACTTGATGTTGGGAGTATTTGAAATTACTTATTAATTCTGTAATTATAGTTGGTTTCTGGCTAGTTTGATTTTAAGGCTGGCCTTTGTTGTTGTGACTTTTTTTGTTTTGTTTTGAGAAAGGATCTCACCGTGTAGCACTAGCTGGCCTGGAATTCACTATGTAGATCAGGTTGGCCTTGGGTTCACAGATGCACCTGTCTCTGTCTCCCAAGTGCTGGATTAAAAATATGTGCAACCATGCCTGGCTTAAAGCTACAGTCTTAATGAGTGACTAATTTTAATTTGGAGATTATTTTGTTGTTTGAATTTGTTTTTGAGACAGGGTCTCCTGTAGGCTCAGCTGGCTTGCAACTTGCCAGGCTGGCATTGGTCTCATAGAAAACTGCTTGCCTCTGCTTCATGAATGCTTGGATTAAAGCTACACATCACTATACATGGCTGTAAGATTGACTTTTTCTATGTAAATCTATGTAAATTCTACAGAATGAACTTAGTGGGATTGTACTTTGGTTTATTTAAAAAATCGGTTAATATTTAACACTTTCTTCTTTTTGGTCTTTTTGAGATATGGTCTTCCTGTAGCCCCAGCTGGCCTGGAACTCACTATGGAGATCAGACTGGTCTTGAACTCACAGAGATCTACCTGCTTCTCCTCCCGTGTGCTGTGACTAAAGGTGTGTACCACTATGCACACACTTTTAAGTGGCCATTTCATAAAGAGTTCATGTTAGATTGCTTGTTTTGAGACAGGGTCACTCTGTAGCTCCAGCTGACCTGGGCCTCTCTATGTAAACCAGGCTAGCCTCAATCTTATGTAGATCCATCTGCCTCTGTTTCCTGAGTGCTGGAATTAAAGGCATGTGCCACCATATGCAGAACAATTCATGTTTTAAAGTTATCTGTGACTATAAATATATACAACTAGGTGTCAAAATGTTATATAAATATTATGCAACAGTTTTCAGAGTTAAAGTCATGTAAATTGAAGTTCAATTCTTAGGAAAGCTGTTTCCCTAGCAGTGGCACACTAGAAGTGTCAGCCACATTAACCTTTATAGACCCATGTAGGTGTGCTAGTGATACCATCACAGTAACAAGGACTTTCTTCTCTAAGTCGTTCCCTTGAAAAGTTTGCTCTCGGTGATGGTGTTTTGTATACTTGTGAACTCTCAAACTATTTTTCATTGATATTCTGTAGTAGTATAACTTATAACAAAAGAACCAGAGGTAGATGCTCCACAGACAGGGCTAAACACCAGTGAGATTGGCCTAAGAACCACTTCTTATAGACTTCCTAGACAGAGTAAACTGTTCAGAGGCAAGGAGAGAAGTTCTAACTGAAAATGAAGTCATGCTGGGCATGGTGGCATGCACTGCTTAGGAAGGTAATGCAAGAGATTCATGAGTTTGAAGTCACCCTTTCTTTCCAAGCAAGATCCTGTCCCCAAACCGAAAACACAAAAGGAGTCACTGTAACCGCCGTTCTGAAAGTACTGAACCGTATGCGCTGTTACAAACATTGCCTTTATACTCGGTTACCTGGCACAAAATGAATTCGTCTAATCTAAGCTCATTTGTATTCTGTTTATGATATTTGTTTTAGGTATGGGCATATTTCAGGATTGTTCACAGCAAGTGAAGCCAAATCTCTCTAAATTGAATTTTAAAATAGTAAGAGGAAAATTGTAACTGCCCAAATGTGTTGTCTTCACAGGATATGCTAGGAATAGTTCAGAGCTAAAAAAAGATTAAGGTGGATCATAACATTTCTCTGATACAAAGGAGAGGGAGTGTTTTGTTAGTTTTGTTCTGTCTTTTTTCTCCTCCTGCCTGTTGAGCCCTATATGCATCAGGGAATACTTTCCAGAGTTAGCCTTTTGGATTACCTGTCTGTCATCGTGTATGGCTTTGTGACAGAGAATTCCCTTGCCAAGTAGAAGACATAGTAACAATCTCCTGAATACACATACCAGTGGGAAATAATAGGAATTGGGGGACTGTAGGGTTGACTTTTGTGTTCCATGTTGTAGACAGGAAGGTGCAGGCACATGCTGTTAAGAGCTTTGCACACCATTTTAACTGTGTAGTGTGTGGCCTCTGGGAGAGTGCAGTACTCACATCAACAGATTCAGCTTTTCAAAAGATGCCCAAGTCCCATATCCAGAAAAGTGCTAAGGAGAGAAAATTTCAAAAGATTATGGCATTATAGACATCCCACATCTCAAAAATGAGGCTGACTACCCCACCAGAGGGCAAAGCTAGGCTCTAGAATGACTAGGATTGTCTTCCTTCTATTGTCTGCTTACAGACAATACTCTTGGATTACCCTATGGTGTTTCATTGGTTTCTTTCTTGTCACTATGACAAAATGTCTGACAAAAGTGACTTTAGGCTCTGTGGTGGCCCATACCTGTAGTTCTAGCCCTGGTCCTCACTGAGCATTCCAGGCCATCTGGAGTTACTTAATGAGACCTTGTCTTAAATCAAACAAAAACCCACAAAAATAAATTAAAAAGAACACTAAGCAAAAAATTAATTTAATTTGAATAGCTACTTAAGGAAGGGATTATTTTGGCCTACAGCTGGATAGACCTTCATGACTGTGATGGACTGAAGAGACATGGTGGATCTACTGTGGGGTCAGGGGCAGGGCGCAGTTGTGGGGAAGCAGGCGTGGAGGGTCGCGCTCAGTTTGCTCTGCTTTTCACTCAGTCCAGGGCTGCTGCCTACGACCTGCTGCTGTGCATCCGGCCAGGTCTCACCTCAGGGTATCTGTCTGTAGAATCCTTCTCACACATGCTCAGTGGTGTGTCTTCTTGGGTGATTCTATAATCTATGCAGCGGACAAGTCCGCCTCTTCTCAGCAACAAATCATATCAGTTTTAAAACAATTCATTCTTAGACCCTAAGTGCTAATGACCATCTAATAACAAAAAAATACATTTATTTCATTCAAAGTACTCATAATCTTAATCAGTTCCTACAATATTCATAAGTCCAAAATATAGTTTCTTCTGAGACTCCAGGCAGTTCACTAACCATGATCCCCGGTTCTGAGTTTGGCTTCTGCTACTATGGTAAAACACCAATCAAAACCGACTTGGGGACGAAAACATTTATTTTAACTTAGAGGTTATAGTCTGTCATAAAGGGAGGCAAAACCTGGTTTTTTGTTAAGAAAATGTCACACGATTAGAACTGAGCTGTAAGCAGAGACCCTATGGAAGTTGCTCCTGTTGCTCAGGACCTGGAGCAACAGTGGGCTGAAGGTTCTTTCCCCCATCCCACTGTGGGTCCCACTTTCCAGCAGACAGAGGCTGGGCCTGGGAATGAGTGCTTCCCTGGAGATGGTCTATTCTGTGACCGGGGCCTGACCCAACGGCCTCTGGGAACCTCCCTCTGCCCTGTCTTTGGGAGTCATTGTTGTCTAAGTGCACACCAGATGTGTTTTTGATGCTTCATCAGACAATGTTAGAGTTAAAAAAAAAATCCTGCCGGAGCCCACCAGCAGAAATCAAACTGTACCTGAATCGGGGAGTGAGGATTGAGAAATAAGAAGAGAGAGAGAAAGGATAGACTCGGGAGGGCTGTCAGTCAATACTGAGTGTATTTATACCCTTACAGCTGCATGAGGAACAAAACAAAATCAAGAGCTCCAAGCAAAAGCAAGTGTGTATTTACATAGGCAGAACCATTCAAGCCATCCACATCTTCTTACAATGGTCCTCAGCCTTGGGCCCAAGACATACTTCCCCTCAGGTGCTGCGAATTTGCAAGCTAGTAAAACATCTTGCTCCCACAGCACTTCTGTGCACAACAAGACTGACTTCTGCTTAACCCTAAACTAGGGCAGAGCTCAAGGCACGCAAATGGCTCCCGACAAAATCCTAAGCGCTAAGAAGCAGAGGTCTTGAACACTGGACAAAGTGACTAAGAGGGCTTGCAGCTGGGTAAGAGATCGGCAAGCGGTCTAGTGAAGAGGAAGGGTGGGTGGGGGAATACAGCGCCAGTCTGGTTCCATGACCCCAGTGAAGCTCCTCCCTGAGGAATGGGTGCAGACACATTTTCGGTGTCCTGTAGTCCATCTGTCTGGGCTGTGTTGATGATGTTCTTCATGTCCTTACAGGTAATGTTTCTAATTGGAATACTGAATTTCGGGCAAAAAGTCATTAAATGTAAGCCTCCAGGTATTTCAGGAAAGGGACCACTGTGGACGCAGGCCCCTGCAAAGGGAGGAGAAATGTGGACCAGGACTTACCAGTCTGTGTCTATAGAGATAGATTTTCATCTTCATATATGTTCGTTATGTACACTCATATATATATATCCATATCTTTATTTATTTATTGTCCCATTTATTTTATTATTTTATTTATTTAAAAATATTTTATTATTTTTATTTTCTGTGTATGAGTGTATTGACTGCTTGTATGTGTAAGGTTCTGGATTCGAGAGACACAGCAGACAGAAGGGACCAGAGACTCCGCTGGTAGCTAACACGACCTGGCTTTATTAAGAGAAGACCAGATGGGACTAACTTCTCCGCACCCACGAGTGGAGAAACGCTAGCCCCCCTGGGGGCTAGCCTCCCCAAAGAGATGGGGAGAGACTAGCCCCCTCACCCCCATCTTGGGGCTGGGGCTCCGGGGAACTGGGCTGGCTGCCAGGCTCCAGATCAGGATGGAGGAGCTCCCTCAGGGAGAGTGCCAACTCCCCAGGAGAGCGAGCTCAGCCCAAAAGCCCAAGTCCCAGGTCCAGTCCCAGTCCAAATCTAAGTCTCGAAGCCCGTCCAGTCCCAGTCCTCAAAGCCTTAAAAAACCCTCAGCCCCCTCCTGGCTTTTAGGGGAGGGGGGTTGCCATGACATCTGTTTAAGGCAAGCTTCTGGCCAGGAAGTAGTCCTTTTTTACAGCTGTTTGTGAATTTTTTGAGTCCGGAACCTTATCTATTAAGGAAGCTCAGTGTCCTTCGTGAATTTGGGGTCTGGAGTCTTTCTTATCTGAGCTATTTGCAGGGCCTGGATTTCTGAGAAGTAAAAGTTGGGTCTTTCCTCATGCATGTTTTGTAAACTCCGGCTCCAGGTTTCCTTCCGTCTTCCTGAGTTTGAAACTGTTCGGGGTTTCAGTCACATCTTACTGTATGTAAACACACTCGTGTCATGCAATGCCTGTGGCGGTCAGAAGAGAACATCAGATTCCCCTGGAACTGTAGTTACAGACAGTTGTTAGCCGCCATGTGGGTCCTGTGAACCCAGCCTGGGTCCTCTGCAAGGGCAGCCTGTGCTCTAAACTGCTGAGCCATCTATCTATACCTATTTTATTTATTTTTTTGAGGTGGGGTTTCACTGTGTAGTCTTCATGTTGCCTGTTTTCTAGTTTTTTCTTTCAGTCTGTTTTGTGGGTTTCAGTTTCCCTAATTTATTATTTGATGTTGTTAGTTTCTTTAGGGATTCCAGTTCTTTTTACTTTAAAATACCCCATGCATTCCATGCAGAAAATATTTGTCTGTTACTCCCAAAATCATTTCAAGATTATCTTTCATATTTAAATTTATAGATCAAATTGTATTAAATTATATAAATTGATCTTTGTCTAGGGAAAGGCCAAGGTGTGTTGCTTATTTCACTCTCTTGCCTTGAGTCATTATGTTTTCTTTTCCTGCTCTGCTGTGATATTCTATAGAAATGGCAGTTCTTGGAGGACTCTTCCTTTCCCTTTGGCTATTTTTTTTGTTTCGTCATGTGTACTAGGCTGTCCAGCACAGGATATGCTGTGTGAAACAGTGCATGTGAGAGCAGTCGCAAATATATCTTCAATTCTTTCCCTGGTAAAATTCACCTTACTATGGTGGACTGTACAAAGTGAGAGGTTCTGAGGACACCCCTCAGGACTGCTCTGACAATAGGTAGAAGAGGCTTCAGAAGTTGTCTGCCAATTCTGTGCTTGTGACAGGATCAATTAGAATTTGAAATGTATCCCCTCAACCCTCATTGTATATATAGCTAAATAAAAATTGTTAAGGAATTTTAATTGACAGAATCCAGGAGCAATAGCTTGTTGTTTTTGAACCCATCCCTTTTGATGGCTGTATGTTGCAGATCTAAAGCCTTCTGAGTTTCTTGAGTGGTCTACCATGGATGTGAGAAAGAGGGACCGAGAGGTAAGGCATCTTGCAGTGGAAGCCAAGCTGCCTTTTTGGCTTTTAATCTGCCCCCAAATATTAGAATCATTTTTGTAGTAGGCATGTGCTGGTGATGCTCCAACAGCTTAAAAGTCCAGTGGCTTTGCCAGAGACACAAACTGAGAGGCATGTTTAATCTGATTATATTGGGCAGTGGAGGGACCTCTTCCTCTTCTGAAGGCAGCATGGATGCGTGTCACTTAGACAGAATACTCTGAGTCTGAGTAAATGTTAAGTCTCGTTTCCTGTCCCCAGTTAGTGAGCCTAGTGAGGGTATCTCACTGTTTGGACATATCTGCTGTTTGGACAGATATGTAATGACCTGGAAGAGCCCAGATCCCATGATCACTGTGAGTATCAGGATGCATACTTCAAAGGTCTTCTAGCCTAATACTGCTTATTACCTGTGCACCAGGAAACCTCAGACAGGCAAAATGTGGACTCTTGTAGGATCTGGTCCTTCATTTCTGTAAAGACCAGTTCTGTCCACATAGAAATGCTTTAGAGGAGTCTCAAGGTCAACATCTGGCCTGAGATTTAGAGTTTCAAAAGACTTTTTTTTTTTAGTTAAAAATATTGTTTTTGAGATGGGGTTTCCCTGTAGCCCCAGCTGGCCCTGAACTGGCCAAGCTGACTGGATCTCACAGAGATCTACCTGCCTGTGCTTTTTGAGTGCTTGGATTAAAAGCGTGTACCGTCACACTTGGAGAGTTTCAAAAGTTTTTATAGTAAGTTTGGGAGTTTGTGGAAAAATTGTTAATATTTGTTGATTTTGTTGTATGAGACTCAGTGTAAAGATGCCAGGAGTTGAGACTTTCAAGGACCTGGTGGGACAGGGAAGCTATCACACTGTGATCCAGGGTTAATTTGAAGGCTTCACAGAATGGGGGAATGGAAGACCTGTCATGGGTCTACTGATGTGTAGTGTCATTTTGATGAGATGAATGTTGAAGATTTTCGCTTTTCTTAGGAGTGTCTTCTTTGGAGGGCACCACTGTTCATTAAGAATTAGTTTACAGAAGTATGTGCAAAATATTGTATTAGTTACTTTTCTATTGCTGTGATAGAAACACTGACCAAGGGAACTTATAAAAGGAAGAGTTTATTTAGCTTATGGTTCCAAAGGGGCGAGAGTCCATCACGTGGGGAGTCATGGGGCAGAGGTGACTGGAGTAGACACAGTAGTTAAGTGTTCACATCTTCAAGCAGACACAGGAAGCAGAGAGTGACTGGGATTCGGCAAGGTTTAAGAACTCTCTAAGCCCTCCCCCAGTGACGTGCTTCCCCAGCATGGCCACACCCTCTAAGACCTCCCAAAATAGTGCCTCCGACTGGGGACAAAACATCCAAATACTTAGAGTCTATGGGGGACATTCTCATTCAAACCACTACAAATGTCATGTCCACTAGCAGTTCAGCAACAAATATTTATGGCTTGATTTTTTAAAGTTTTATTCAATAGAGGCAGGAGAAATGGCTTAGGAGTTAAGAGACACCATTTTTGCTCTTTCAAAGGACCTGAGTTTAGTTTCCCACAACCATATCAGGTGGCTCACAACTGCTTGTAACTCCAGCTCTTGGGAAATCCTACACTTCTGGCCTTAACTGGCACCTGCACTCAGTCACATGCACATGACCACAAACACACACGCGCGCACACACACACACACATACACACACACACGTAAATTTTTTTAGAACTTAAAAACTTATTTATTATTGTGCATATGTGTGTAATGTGTATTCTCTATGAAGGCACACATCACAGGAAAAATGTGGAGGTCAGAGGTCAACTTTGTGGATTCAGTTGTCTTTTTCTGTTAATTGTGTTTGTGGGATCAAAATCAGGTCATCAGGCTGGGCAGAACACCGTTTATCCAGCTCTTGGCCAGGACAGAAACTGCTCATTGTTCTCTTAGGGTCCTTACCCTAAACTGCGTGGCCATTTTCTACCTCTGACTCTTATCACTTTGGCATGCAATAAATATGTTGAGGGCCCTGTGGTTTTCCAGTATGACAGTAGGGGAATGAACCTGGTCTTGAGGACCTTGAGGGTCCTTGAGATATACTATACTCCTGAGACTAATGCTAATCTGTGCCACCTGCTCCTGTGTCTACATAGACCTGATGCCCTATCAGGGAACAGAAGTTTTAGGTGAGATCCTAATGTCACATGGATTATTTTTAGCAGAAACATGTATGTTGGGTGCAATAAGGCCTAGGTGCATGTGTAGGTCCAGTTAACTGATAGAGGACTGATTTCTATTGGGAGTTCAGGCTCGTACTCACATTTAAGTAGAAAAGTCTTAAGTCATTCTTGTAAAGGAACCAATTGAGACAGGAAAGAAGTGGAAGGAGGCCGAAAATGCTGCAGAGAGGACTCTGGCATCTGTTGGCGTGGAGAGACTTGGAGGAGCTTTCTGAGAACGGTATGTTTGGACCAAGGAGCTAGGTCAGTATACACGGGTTCTCAGCCATAAATGAATCATGTGTGTATGTGTGTTCATTTGAATGCAGGTGTGTGTGAATGTGATTTTGTGTCATGAAGGTTGGACATCAAGTTTGAATGGCTTCATGAGTTCCTCTCTGCCTTTTTTCAACTTTAAATTTTATTAATTGCTATTGTGTATATGATATGTGTGTAGCCTCCTACGTATCATGGCACCTATGTGGAGCCAGAAGACAAGTCTGTCAAGTTGGTCCTGTCCTGTATTTTCTGAGGATCAAACTCAGGTTGCCAGGACTATATCGCAAGCCCCTTTACCTGATTAGCCATATTGCCGACCCACTCCACCTTATTTGTTGAATCAGAGCATCTCACCAAGCATGGAGCTCACCAGTTCAGCTAGAGTAGCATACCAGAAAGCCTCAGGCCCCCTCCTGTCTGCACCTCCCCTGGGATTTTAGGCATGTGCACTGTGCCCACTTTGCTCGATCCTGTCCTCATGCTTGTATGGTGAGCATTTTCTTAAGCTCTCAGATTGAGGCTTTATGTAGAGTTTTATCAGATGTGTCGAGAGTAAACCACCAGAAAAACCTGTATATTGTCTTGGAATTGAATATATTTGAAAATCAGGTGTTCTTTTTTGGTCCTGTCTATCAGGAGAATGAAGTTGCAGGGCGTAAAGGACCCCATGGGAACAGAAGTTTTCCCATGGCTTGTGGCTTGAATACAAGTTGGGGCCTGGCTTAAGTGGCCAGCGTTTGACAGGAATGTGCCCTCCACTGATGAATGAGGTGATTCAAGTAAGCTAAATTTGTGTTCTCATTAGTTCCCGAGTGTTTTGGAAGGCTGATAAGTGCAGCAAGATAAGGCTTCCATTGGAAGTGGGTAAGGAGGGGACTTAATTGAGTTCATTTTAATTGAGCCACAGTCCCATTAGGATGTAAGAACAGGCAAGTCTGCAGTCCTGTAGGTGGGTTGAGTTGTGGTATTGGAACAGGTCATTGGCCTTTTGGACAAGGTGGTAAGATTAGGTGGCTGTTCCAGGCAGAAGCAGGATTAGCAGAATGGTGACAGTCATGATGGTTAAAAGTAACTCTATAGTGGGATTTGGCAAGGCAGGCAAGGAATGTGACTGTAGTGTCAGGAAGTTAAGATGCCCAGACCCAGTACAGAGCCTAGAGAGGTTGTCAGCATCGTCCTGAGAGTAGGCAGGCAGCCTTTCCGAGAGTAAAGATGTGGGTTGTAACTTTAGGAAAGTTTAACTTCATTCCAGGAATAGTTTCAGAAGTCTCCTTGGAGGAACAGGGTCAGGATGAATTCCCTAATATGATTTGTGTTATGTGTAGGACAGCAAAGGGTAGAAGGAAGAAACAAGTTTAAAAGAACACCAAAAGTGAGAGTCTTGGCTATTTATTAGGGTCTGGAGGTGTGTGAGGATGGATTTCATCTGATTCTCATCAGACAAGAGGTCGTAGGAGTAGAGGACACGCGCTTCAGTGGGTGGACCCTTGGTGAAGGGCCTTGCAGATTGGTTGTAGTGAGAAATGGGAATTGGACAGATAATGTCAGGTGCAAACAGCTTCAAATGGTGTTTTATCCTGTGGGAGGATGTTTTGCACTAAACCCAATCCCCTGGGTTAATGTGAAGGGGTGATTCCCAAAGCTGAGGTTAAGCTTGGGCCTGTGCTTACCCTGATAGTCATGGTGGGCTTGACAGTCTGTCCCTGTGATGGCATTGACGATGAGCCCGTAAGGACAGGCTTTCTTTATCGTCAGTGAGAGCTAAAAGTGCGGGAGAGGTGAGTACCTGCTTTGGTGGCTCAGAGACTGTGTCATGGCAGTGGTCTAGTCTAATGGATCTTCCTCTGCTCCTCTGAAGGCCTGCTTCCTGAATGCTGAGCTGTATAAACAGCTAGCCATGCTTCCCCACCCAGAAGCACTGTGTCTCTTAAACCATTAATCAAAATAAATCCTTCCTTAAATTTCTTTTTAAGTTTCTTGTAAGGTGTTTGATTACAGCAATGAGAAAAATAACTACTGCATTTCACTTTAAATATTTTCTTGCTAGTAGGTTTATCAGCTTTACTGTTGTTGTTTTTTTTTTTTTTTTGTAGGTCAGTGTAGCCTTCAAGTAATGGTTGTCCTCCTGTCTCAGCCTCCCAGATGCTTGAATTACAAATCTGAGAGCCACCATACCAGGCTATTTTTGTTACCATTTGAAGAATTGATTTTTGAGACTGTTGGTTTTCTGTTGGTTTGGTGTTTGTAATTTCATTCTCTAATTCTGTTTCCAGGGCTTGACTTCTGGTGACGGATCTCTTTCTCCCATTTTCCAGTGTGGAGGGAGCTAAGCGAGTGACTCCATCTCTCTTCATTTCTGCTATTCACATTCATTACTTTCTTTTTCTTCCAGTTGCTGCTTGTGTTACTGGCGGCCAGGGACTGGGGTAGGTGCTTCTAAGGTTCTTGGCCTCTTATTCAAGAATGAAAAGGAGAGAAGGAGTTTGGCTGCTAAGGTGATAGCACGGGCAGCTCTCTGATTGCCAGGTTAGGTCATATAATCAACTTTCTTTGACACGCGTTCCTTCTCATAATGCATCTGGTTTTAATCATATGCAGCTGCGTTTATGCATAGGGATAAGACGGCAGGTAGGGAATTCTCTACCTGGTTGATGGAAGCTGGTTGTCTGATAAGTTAATATATTAGTCACAGAATGTTAAGTCAGACACAAACGTAAGCAAGGAGTGGCTATTTAGGGGTTAAAGATGGCTAAAGAGAAATGGTAATTAGACTCTGGACCCTCTCCACAACCACGAAGTTCCAATCAATTGATCCAGCTTTGTAGAATGTTCTTAAAAGATGCAGTTTTGGGGCTAGGCATGGTGGTGTAAGCCTTTAATCCCAGTATTTGGGAGGCAGAGGCAGGTAGATCTCTGTGAGTTTCAAGGACAGTCTGGTTTATGTGGCGAGTTCCAGGCCACCTGGGAGACCCTGTCTCAAAAAGACTGAAAAAAAAAAACAACAATTTTTCTGGGAACTTTCATTCACAGTACACAACTTTAATCTCAGCACTCCAGAGGCTGAGGCAGGCAAGATATATGTGAGTTGAAAGCAAGCTTGGTCTACATAGTGGGATCCTATCTCAAAAAAAAAAAGTTAAAATAAACACCACAGTATTCATCTTCATATCAAATTTCCCATGAGGGATCTCAGACCAATTCCTAGAGCAAAAGAAAGGTCTGACTTTTTATAACACTTTAGGGATGGCAGGAAGTTTTACAATGTCATGTGACATAGTTCATCATAGTGTACATGACAAGGCACATGGAGGAGCCAGGTACTACATATTAAGAGCTGTCAAGTCACTGCGCAGACTACTTCTTTACTGTCTGTCCCAGAGACAGCAGCAGGGAAGTATGGCCTGATTCAGCTTCTGAGATCAGGCCTAAACTTACAGGCCATGTTCTAGCAGATCAGAACACACAGTTGCCAGGCTGGTCAGGCAACTATCCTGCCTCAGAATCATGGGTACTGGATTACAGGTGTGAGCCTATATTCCCAGCTATCATCTATCTATCAATTATCTATCTATCTATCTATCTATCTATCTATCTATCTATCTATCTGTCATCTATCTATCAATCTATCCTTCCTCATTAATTTATTATTTTTCATTATGTTCAGATAGGGCCTCATGTAATCCAGGCCATGAACTCCCTGTGTGACTGAGAATGCCCTTGAACTCCTAAGTTCTCCCCTCCATACAACAAGCACTGGGATTAAAGGGGCACACCACCAGGCAACTCTGTTTCTTGAATATTCCTTTTTTATGTGATTATTTTTTGTTGTAGGAGTTGGGGCTTTGAAGCAAGGTGTCACTCTGTAGTCCAGGCTGGTCTGGAATTCATGGTCCTTCTGCCTCTGCCTCTGAAGGACTGGGGTTCCAGGTGTAAATCACCATGCCTGGCTCCTTATAATTTTAGGATTTTGTCATTTTCTTGCCATAGTGTATTATAAGGGACTCTAAAACAATATTAAGTAATAAAGTCTATATTACAGTCAGCTTTACTGTATATTCGAAGGGGATCCAATTCTTCATGTGGCACTGCTAAAATCATCAGTGGTGTGAATAGTTTAAGTTTTTTGAAGTTCTTGCGAACACTCCTTCCAAGCCTCATTTTCTTCCAGTCAAGCAGAGACGTTGAGCAATTTGATTTCGAACTGTCAGGTTTTGGACTCTTCCTTGGCGACCTGGATGCACTGAGCACAAGGACTGAAATTTCCAGTCAGATGACCAGTATGACAAAGCTGGTAAGTTCAACGCTCGAGGGGCTTCTTGAGAAAACTGAACGATGGCAGCTGCAGTGCTCGAGTTCTTGAAGGACAGCTTCACAATTTTGACTAGACCTTTTGCCAGTACAAGCCTTGGTAAACTGTAAACGCACAAGCATCCATCTCATCCAGGCCAGAGGAGCTGTGCATCCCTGGTGACCTGTCAGAGGCACTGTTGTGCTGCTAGAGGCTGTGCTGTGAGTGGTGCCAACAGAAGCTCCCCCTGCAAAGGACGGCCGCTGTGACTGGTGCAGACACTCCTGTGTGACTGCGTCAGCAGGCCGTCAGCTCGCTCGGTGAGCCCGCTGGGAGGCGCTGTCCTGCGCCGTCCCACTTGGTGCTGCAGCATTGGGCCCAGCACAGGCTGCTTTGGGTGGTCTTGTCCTGTCACAGTCACTGCAGGCCGTGAACATGAGAAAAGCGGCGGCGGGACGCAGAGCATCTGTGCGAAGTGAGCAGTGGGCAGGATGAGCTACCGCACAGAGGAGAGGCGACACTAGACAGTGTTCCGAGAGCAGCCAGGGCGGGAACGAGGGTGTGGGAGAAGTAGCAAGAGATCTGAGAGCTGGCTTTGCCGGAGCAGAGCTGTGAAGAGCCGGGAAGAGAAGCCACGGGCCTTTGTTTCTGGCAGACTTCAAGAGAAATGCCTTTCAGCCCTAGGTTCTTAGACAACCCAGGCCCGGAAAGTGTTGAAGTGGGTGCTGTCAAGGGGTGAGGGAGTCTCAACACCTTGGCCCATGGAGAACTTGCAATCCCAGCCATTACAAGGGCCAAGGAATCCTGAATTCTTAGACCTACATAAGCAGGTAACATTTGTAGAGCTAAGTATTCCGATATCCTTGCTCCCAACTCCAATAGTGGGTCCTAACCCAATATGTGGTTGCATAATTGAAGGTAGGTGTCATGAAAAAATTGGACAATAGTAAAAATTTTCCAGGGAGTGAGCATACATTCTAAACCAAAGTGAATCTGAGGTGTGGTTGACAGTGCTCTGTAATGTTGCTTTTGTTGTGAACACAGAATATGAGTGCTTTGCACCAACAATGTCACCATGCTACACAACAGTAACATGTTGCCTGACACACCTCCAATCAGATCTGAGACTACTGTATATTATGAATTATAATATATAATGGTTTAATTGTATGAACATAATGGTTGAATTATGGAAAAAAGACATTTTCCTATCTCATTTTTGAGAATGTAAACATCAAGTCAGTGCCTCTATTGATTGTATAGTATTATAATAATTGATTTAAAATTCTTTTTGACTTAAGTGTAGTGAATCACATGTGTAATCCCAGGAATGAAGCAGAAGAATTGCTACAAGTTTGAGGATACCTTGGGCTGCATAGAGAGTTCCAGGCCAGCCTGGGCTACAGAGTGAGACCCTACCTTATTAAAACAGAACAACAACAAAATTTTGTTTGAGTTATTGACTTGATTTCATTGAAAAAAATTGTTGATATCTGGCTTGAAATTAGGGTAGAATTTTCAACAGTGTTTGAAATGACCCTGAACATAGTTCTGTAATTTTTACTCCAATTTTTACTCCAACAATGATATTTTCAATATGCATAATTTTATTTTTAAAAATTTATTTATTATTTTATGTGTATGAGTGTTGTGCTTGCATGTGCGTAAGTGCACCCATGTCATACAGTGCTCCTGGAGGACAAAAGAGGGCCTTGGATCCCCTGGAACTTGAGTTTTGGACAGTTGTTAGCTGCCATGTGAGTGCTGGGATTTGACCTGGGTCATCTGCAAGAATACCCAGTGCTCTTAAACACTGAGCCAATTATCCAGCCCCTAGTATGCATAATTTCACATCAAAATATCTATGAAGTATGTGGGTGCTGTGTATCCTGCAGTATCAGATATACAGCCAAGACTTAAGTAAGCACATCTATCTCACTAGCATGTATACTGGTTAGCTTCTTTCAACTTGATATGAATTAGAGTCATCTGGGAAGAGAGAATCTCAGTTAAGGAATTTCCTTCATTGAAATGGCCAGGTCTTGTCTGTGGGGGCATTTTCTTAATTGTTAATTGATGTAGAATGTCCAGCCCACTGTGGATGCTGTCATCCCTGGCAAGTGGACCTGAGCTGTATAAACAAAGTAGCTGAGAAAGCCAGGGCATCAAGGTAGTAAGCATCCTTCCTCAGTGGTCTCTGCTTCAGTTCCTGCCTTGGCTTCCCTCAGTGATGGACTGTACTGTAAGCTGAAATAAACCCTTTCCTCCCCAAAGTTGTTTTGGACGCAACAACTTTATCATAGCAACAGAAACCAAACTAGGACAGCATGCAAATCTGTTTTTATCTTTAAGTAATCATAAAACTATGTATGTGCCAAAGAATTTAAAAATGAATTTCCTTATGATTTATTAGCAGTTAATGTTTGATTTATATACTTCTATACCTGGGGTTGGTTAAAATATATCTTTGAGCCAGGAGTGGTTGTGCATGAATCGATTCAGAGGCAGGCAGATCTCTGTGCATTCAAGGCCAGACTGGTCTACATAGTTCCAGGTCAGCTGGGACTACAGGGAGACCCTGTCTTTAAAAGATCATATATCTTTGTATGTCAAGAGGTCAAAAAAGAAAAAGAAAGAAGCACATCACTAGTTGCAGGATTTGGGTTGGATGTATTGGGGGCCTTCTTTTATTTTAACACAGCCTAGCTTCAGCCTTCTGCTTCAGCTCATTTTATGTTGAACTGAGCCTAGAGATAAGCTAGAGCTCATTACAAAGTCCTCTTTAGATGTTTTCTGAAAATGTCTTTCTCTCTGGGCATTCACAGGCCTTTCCCTGGGTGCTTTTTATCACCTGGGTTCCTGAGAGACATTGTTGTGGCAACTTTTCCTCCTAGCATAATTTAGGTTCAGTGAGAGACCCTGTCTCAAAAAACACAGTGGAGACTGAGAAAGAAAGCCAACATTGACCTTTGGCTTTCACACATGAACGTGTACATACGTGTAAGCTCATGTGCATTACAAACATGCACATACATACATGTATACCAAACACACAGTGAAAACGACTGGGTTTTGGAGGGCTAGATGAGGTGGTGTCTCCCATCTGTACCACTGCATGAAACATTGCTCTTTTTTGTTGTTGTTTTTTTGGACATGGTCTCCCTGTAGCCCTGGCTGGCCTGGAACCCACTATGTAGGCCAGGCTGGCCTCAGTCTCACAGAGATCCACCTGCCTCGGCTTCCCAAGTGCTGGGATTAAAGGCCTGTGCTACTACACCTGGAAACATTGCTCTTTTGATTGACCAAGAACTAGAAGTGCTGGGATTGGGGCTGGAGAAATGCCTCAGTGGTTAAGAGCGCTGACTGCTCTTGCAAGGACCCTGTAGCTAACAATCATCTGTAGCTCCAGTCACGGGAATCTAATGCCCTCTTCTGGACCTTGGCAGGTGTTGCCTGACATAGGTGCACCTACCTACATGCAAGCAATACACTTGTACACATAAAATAAAAATAATAAAATATTTTAAAAAGAAGTGATGAGATTTTTCATGCTCTACTGAACTTTGTCATCATAGAATTCTCTTAGTAGCTGGATCTCAAGACTGATTTATATTCACTCACAATAGTCAGCAGTGGGGCCCTCCCCAAGGTCACATTTTTGCATTCTCACTATTGGTCATGCTCTAGTGGTATGGAACCTTGCTTTGTTATCTAGTGTGACCTTTGAAAAGCCTTCAGTGGATAAATGATATTGTACTAAACTCTGAGTGCTTTACAGGTGTAGAAAAGCATCCAAAAGACATATAGTTACACCTAAAGAAATGAGGGTAGGAGATCACTCCACACAATGTGCTAATACCAAACCCAGCTGCAAATTCCTGAGAGTATTATGGTCAGATAAAGATGTTTTTGATACCTCACATGGTTATTAAGATTTTGGTAGGACAGGTTGAACAGGTGTGTGCTGCATTACTTTATGTCTTTTCATGTTATAAGTCACCAGAAGTTTGGAGGTCTATAGCTGGGGCTATGGCTAAAACAGCCTACTCAAGCAATTCTAATAGAGTTTTGATCCAAATCATGGAAAGGGGCAGAAGCTCAGTGTACAGCAAACACACAGCAATTGCTACCAGTATACTCAGCCAAGGTTACTTTTTCAATCAAGTACTTGTCGTGGGGTGTGGTTTAGGACCTTGCACAGTTATCCTGCCCACCTTGTATGAAAACGTTTCATTTTGTAGATGATATAATACTAACCTGACTATTGTACAGATTTAGAAAAGCATCTGAAGGACATACAGGTGTTCCTAAAGAAATGATGGTGGAAGATCAAATCACACAAGCTGCAAGAGCCAGGCATAGCTATGAAATTCTTGATAGTACTATGGTCAGAGAGAATGTATGAAACCCGATAAAGTTATTGAGAAAATTTTATCGCAGGCTGAGTTTATGAATGTAAAAGAGGTGTTGAGCTTTTGGCCATGTGATGGTTAGTTTTAAATATTAGCTTTCTCCAACCTAAAATCACCTGAGGTATTAGTTACTTTTCTGATACTGTGATAAAATACCATAACTAGGGCAATTATAGAAGGAAGAGTTTATTTTGGGCTATGGTTTCACTGGGATGAGTCCATCATGGTGGACAGGTACATCAACAAGCAAGGCAGTATCAGTCAGAATCTGAGAGCTCACATTCCCAACAGCTAATAGGAAGCAGAAAGAAGCCGGAAGTGGAACCAAGCTATAAACTCTCAAAGTCTGACCCCAGTGACACTTCCTCCAGCAGGCCACACCTCCTAAGCCTCCACAAACAGCACCACCAGCTGGGGACCAAGTGTTCAAATATGTGAGCCTATGGGGAACATTTCTCATTCAAACCTCCACCCCTGGGAAGAGAGCCTGAATGAGGGATTGCCAAGGCCAGGCTCTTATGGGCATGCCTTTCTGTGGGGTATTTGATTGTTGATTGATATGGGAAGGCGCTGCCAATTGTGGGCAGCACCATTCCCTAGACTGAAAGGGTCCTGAACTATTTAAGACAGAAAGCTGGCATTGTGGGTCCATTTGTTTCTCTCTGCTCTGGTCTGCAGATGAGGTAAATAGTTAAGTTCTTGCTTGATGTTCCTGAAGTCAAAAACTGTAACCTGGAATTGTAAGCTAAACAAACACTTTCCTCCCATATGTTGCTTTTCATCAGGGCTTTTGTCAAAGCAACAGAAATTAAACTAGCAGACAGGATATTGCCTTTTTTTTTTTTTTTAATCTTTTTGAGACAGGGTCTCCCTCTAGCCCCAGATGGTCTGAAACTCACTATGTAGACCAGGCTGGCCTTGAAGTCACAGAGATCTGCCTGCCTCTGCTTCTCGAGTGCTGGGATTAAAGGCATGCATCACCATGCCTCCTGGCAGGATATTGCGTTTTTATACCTCACCCTGCCCAATTGCCTGTTCTTTGATGAAGAGGAGTGCCTGTGGGATCGGGATAAAAAGGCTAAAGAGGCTTTTGAGAAATGTAAGATCCTTGTAGGGCAGGGTGAACAGGTGTGTACTCTATTTCCCCATGGTCCCTTAGAGTTCTAACTCTAAGTCACAAGGCAAAAAGCTACAGATAGCAACTTAGAAGCATAAGCCGGGTTGGGAGGGGCCGTAAGAGAGAGTTCCTTCAGCTCCCCTCTGCGCCTACGTGAGCTATTCCTGTCAATCAGGCCTCCTAAACCAATCAGAGCCTTTGGCGGGATCGTCCAATCAAAAGCGCCATGGGAGGAGGGCTATTTCCGGGCGCCATGCTGTGAGTTTCACTCAATGGCTGGTCCTGCTTGAGCTGCTCTCTGAGCACCCTGTGGGAACTGTGCGCAGCACGGACGAACCCGGAAGCCGGGCCATGGTGAGCGTGGGGTCGGCTGTCCCCAGACGTGAGGACCGGCCTGTGCTGGGTCCTCCCCTGCTGGGCCAGCAGCTGGACCTGCGTCCTGTGTGGTGCGGGGGATCTAAGTCCGGGTCTTACGCCATGTCTGAGTAGCTCTTTCCGGCCACCGAGTCTGCGCAGAGCGCTGGGAGAGCGAGGGAGCGCGCGCTCCTGTGCCATGACGTCACTGCCTGGCGTCCCGCCCACAGATCGTATTTTTTTAGGAACAAAATTAACATCTGAATTCAAAAGCCATTCGCTGAGATGGCTCAGCAGGTAAAAGTAAGTGCTCTTAAGCCTGATGACCTGCGGTCGGTCAGGAGGACTCACGTGAGGGAAGACAGAACGGACTCCCCCAAGTTCTCTAATCTTCCTTCCCTTAAGTTTCTTTTTGTGAGGTATTTGACATAGGAATGAGAAAAATAACTAGTTAATGTCCATGTTAATGATGAGCCCTCTAGTTCGAATCCATTTTTATGTCTTTTTTTTTATTGTAAACTAGTTCATTTTTGAAGTAATAGTGATCCCCCCGCTTCAACTTTTCGAGCGATGAGTTAGCAAGTGTGAGCTGACATGCCTTGTCTATTTTTTAAAGTATTTTTAATTTTATGTGCGAGTGTGTGCTTGCACGCCCGCCACAGGTGCCAGTGGACGCCAGAAGAGTTTCAGATCACCTTGAGCTGGAGTCATAGGTGGTTGTGAAGTGCCTGATGTTGGTGCTGGGATTGTAACTGGGACCTCACCATGAGCAGTATGCTATTAACTGTTGAGCCATTTTTTATTCCCATCTGGCTGTTTTTTTCTTGATATTTTTGAAGAATGAGTTTTGAGATTGTGGGTTTTCTGTTGCTTTGGTGTAATTTTATTCTCTAGGTATCAGTTTCCAGTGCTTGATTTAGGCTCATCTCTACTTTCTGCCACTTTCTAATGTGGAGAGTTAGGGTTAAAAATTGACTTTGCAAAAAAAAGTTTTTTTCATCTACCTTTTAATATTCACATTCTTTCCTTTTACTTTTCTTCCAAACTCTGAGTGTGTTAGTGGTGGTTGGTGACTAGGGTAGGTAATTGCAGGTTCTTGGCTTCTTATTCAAAAAGGCAATAAAAGCCCATGCAAATTGTAAGGTAGTGAGGAAACATTATTCAAAATTAAAGGAATCTCTGGTGTGATATTTCACACCACCATTAATCCCAGCATTTGGGAAGCAGAATTAAGCAGATGTCTGTGAAATCAATGATAGCCTGGACTACAAAGTGAGTTTCAGAACAGCTGAGGGCTTCAGGGAGACCCTGTCCCCTCTTCCCCCCCAAAACAGCAATAATATAGAAACACTGTATGACAGCAGTAAGCCACATGCACCAGAAAGTAGTGCTAAAGGCTCCCAAATATCATTTGAGGCTTCCTTTTAATGGAGTTCAAGAGAAAGAGGAGTTTAGTTGTTAGGGGGTGTATTGTCCTTGAGTTGCCTAGAACTGGAGTTAGGTAACATGGTTGTTAGGCACCATGTGGCTACTGGGAACCCTAGTCCTTTGGAAGAGCAGCCAGCTCTTAACTGCCCAGTTTTTTCCCCTCTGCTCCTCCTCTCCTTCTGTTTCTTGAGACCAGGTCTCCCTGTTGCCTCCGGTGGCCTGGAACTCATGTAGACCAGGCTGGCCTCAGTCTCACAGAGATTCATCTACCTCTGCCTCCTGAGTGCTGGGATTAAAGGAATGGGACTCTTAAACTGGTCTCAGATATTAACCATTGAGCTTTCTCTTCAGCAACAGCTATACTGTATATTTTTAATTTTGTTTGAAACTTAAATGTTAATTGCCATTAAGTCATTGGGCGACACATGAGGGGGATCTGACTCTTCATAGGGTACTGACTAGGCTTGTGATAAACATTGATAAAGTACTGTTAAAATCCCCAGAAGTATGAACTGTTAGTTCTTTGAAATTCTCATGAACACTTCTGAGGCTCTCTTTCTCTTGGTCAAGGAAAGATGTTGGGGATAATTTGACCCCTAATTGGCTGGTGTTGGACTCTCCCTTAATGACCTAGATGCACTAAGCGGGAGAACTGAAATTTCCATACAGATGACCATTACGGTTAAATGGACATTGAGCACTCCAGGGATTCCTTGACAGAACTAAACAGTGATTACAGCTGATGCTCTAGCTCCTGAAGTGCAGCCTGAGCCAGGACAGCGTCACATGGTTTTCATTAGACTTTTGCTACCACAATCTTGTCAGTCAAGTTCTTGCCTCACAAGCATGAGGACCTCAGTTCAGATCACCAGCACGGCTGTAAAGGCTGGATGTGGTAGCATGTGCCTGTAATCTCAACACTGGGGAGGCAGAGAAGGAGGATCTCTAGAGCTCGCTGGTTAGTCAGTCTAGCTGAATTGGTGAGCCCAGGTTCAGTGAGTTCAGTTAGAAAAAAATAAGGCGAATAGTCACTGAGGCAGAAATCTGATGTTGACCTGTGGCCTCTGTACACATACATATGTGGCCACATACAAGCACATGTACTTGCACCCATATGTGCATGCACATGCACGTGACACATATTCACAAGACAGTGAAGAAATACTATTCCATCACTTGTGTTCCAGTATCCATTAATCACCCTCTTTCCGTCCCTCCTGTATACACTCTTCCTAAGCTTTGGGAGCCGCTAGTCGATTCTCCAGTTGAATTTATCTACTTTTTTTTTTAAGCTCTAAAATTCAAAAAAAGATTTATTATTTTTATTTTTGAATACATATGTGTGAGTTCCTGCAGAGGCCAGGGGAGGGTGACTGATTCCTGGGGGCTCGAGTTACAAGTGGTTGTGAGTTGGCTTGGATAGATACTGGGAACCTAAGTATACTACTCTTGAAGAGCTAGAAGTGCTCTTAACCAGGAAGCCATCTCTCTAACCCCAGATTTCTGTAATTTTTGAGTCATATCCTTTTTTGCTTTGTTTTTTGCTTTGTAAACTTGGCTGGCCACCGATCTACCTGAATTGGCCTCCCCGATTCAAGAACAGGCTGGATCCTATCTTGACCAATTTTCAGGTGCTGTGACACATAGCAAGAAGTGTTTGTACTAAGGATTATCAGAGATGATTGGTCTCAGCTCATTGTTTTCTGTGCATGAACCACATGTGTAGCTTTCTCTGAATTCTTTGTCTTTTTTTTTTTTTTTTTTTTTTTTGATGTGAAAAAGTAAACATTTAGAGTAGAGCATGGTGGAACACTCCTGTAATCTCAGCACTTGGAAAACAAGAGTCAGGCAGCTCTCTGAGTTGAAGGCCAGCCTGGCAGCTTGGTCTACATAGTGAATTCCAAGCCAGCTGTTGCTGTTAGAAGACCCTGCTTCAAAAAGACCAAAAAAAACCTCCCACAGAAACAAAAAAGAGCATTTGAAAGGGGTAACGGTACACATCTTGAATATTAGCACTCCGGAGGAAGAGGCTGGGGGACTCTGTGAGATTGAGGTCACCCTGGGCTACATAGTATGTTCCAGGGCAGGGGGTCTACAGAGAGACCTGTTTCCAAAAAAAAAAAAGCAACAAAAAAGAACATTCGAATAATAATTTGAATAACAGAGTGAATGCCTCCTGAAGCAGACTCTGTCTCTCTCTGTCTCTCTCTCTCTCTGTCTTTCTCTCTTCTCTTTCTATGGTTTGGTCTTGTTTGCTGTAGGTGTAGGTGCCCATTTGTTTAGTTGCATTTACAAAGCATTTATTCCTGAGATTCTGTTACTTCTCTGTGAACTCCATGTTTCTTTACTGTGCTGAGGACATTGTTTTCACAGATTTCTTTGAATGTCAGGAGTCGAAGAGAAGAACATGAAAGAAAAACGTTGCATGTTGTGGTGTTTGTGGAGGTGTGGGGGGCTGTGTTTGCGGCCTTCTTTTAACAGTCTTCTGTTTCAGTCTTCTCTTTCTTCAGTCTTCTCTTCAGCCTGAACTTCTTGCTGACCTGAGACAGGTTGGTTTGATATGAGGTCTTCTTGGATGATGTTTTCACGTATGGTGCTTCCTGGGCATTCTCTCCGTGTCCTGACATCCCTGGATCTGTCCATCCCCTTAATTCCCGGGAGGCATTGTAGTGGCAACGATCCTCCTAGTGTGACCCTGATTCAGCAGAGAGCCTGTCTCAAAAACAAGATGAAGGGAGACTGAGGAAGAAAGCCAGCATGCCCTCGGTATGCACACACAAACACAGACACAGGAACATGCACTTCACACATGTATGCCCACATGGATAATATCACAGGTACACACATGTATACCTGACACCAAGATAAGTGAGTTGGGGAGCGCCAAAGGCCATATTATCTTCTGCTGCACGCTGATCCAGTGACGGGATCTTTTTCTTCTCTACTGCTCCTTGGTAGCATGTGTTTTAGTGTTGCCAAAGCTGCCAGATCCCAAGACCAATTTGTATTCACTGAAAATGGTCAGCAATGGGCCTTTAGCACTCCCCAGTTGACCTCCACATTCTTGCTGCTGGTGATGCTAAGGTGGCCCGCAGCCTTGCCTGTCCTCCTGTCCATTCTTTGTGAAAAGGTTATGTCATATAGATGATAAAATGCTAATCTCTGAGTGTTTCATAGGTTTTGAAAAGCATCTGAAAGTCATACAGACACCTGTAAAAAGAACAAGATTGCCGATCAAATCAGCAGGTGATAGGCAGAGAAGTAAAGTTCCTGAAAGTATTGTATGTAGGTAAGATGCATGTGTTACCTGACAGAGTTATAGTCAGTGTAAGGCAGGGTAAATGCTGTGTGCTCTGTTACTCTACTGTCCATCCCTGTTAGAAATCAGCAGATGTTCATGTTCTATACCTGAGGCTATGGCTAAAAAGTGTTCCCAGTGGCCTGAAAGCCTCTGTGTCCTTCTGTTCCTTCACCAGCCCTGGTTCTTGCCATCTTTCTGCCCCCAATTCTGCAGTGTTCCCGACCCCCGGATGGGTGAGGACTTCTGCACAGGGACACGCACTTTGTAGTCTTATTCCCTAAAACTTACGCACTTGTGGCCTTCTGTGCGTATCACACTCTGTTGTATGAGTAAGCTTTGCTGCTGACAGTTGAAGATGTATTTGTGTTCTCTGTTGCTCTTGTTCTACTATGTTCCATGAGCCTTAAGTGTAAAAGTTCCACTTTAGATGTGTCATGGGGCATCTCTCAAACATTTAGTCCGTGTGAGTGACCAGTTGTGGAACTCTGTAGTAGCCTCCATCTGGTGCTAAGAGAAGCTTCTTTGGTGAGTGGTGTATGGTATAGCTGTCAGCGTGGTAGTCAGCTCTGAGGCTGTAATAGAGTTTTGATTCAGGATGTGGAAAGGGGCCTGAAGCACACACAGCACTTGTTAGCCTTATACTGCTCCACGGCTACGTTCATAGTCAGAGTACTTGTCAGGCGCTGATGGCTCTCTACACTGCTCAGTTTCCCTGCTCTCCCCCTATGAAAGCATTCATTACAAAGATGACACAATGCTAACTTCTTGAGTGTTTTACAGATGTACCAGAGCATCTGAAATATATAAAGGTGCTCCCAAAACACTGAAGATGGAACTATCAGATCCACAGGATGCAGCAGGCACAGTTGTACAATTCTTGGTAGTATTCAAGTTCATGAGACACATGATCACTGACAAACGTACTGAGAAAATTCTGGAATAGCTGGCTTGTATGTGTAAAAGAACTGTAGATTTTCTGAGATATTGGTGGCTTTTTGTAGCCCATTCTGCCTAGGCTTCCCATTCTTTGTATAAATTGATAACAAGGGTGATTTAATAGAGTTGGCTAAAAGGACTAAAGGATTCCAGAGCTGTTTTCCATTCATTCACGGTGTGTGTGCGTTGATGTGCTCATGCTGCATTGTGCATGTGGAAGGTAGAAGCGTGTGTGAATGGGTTTTCTCCTTCGCCGTGAGGCTGTTAGAGATTGAAATCAGGTCATGAGGCTTGATGAGAAGTACCTTTCCCCACTGAGAAAGCTCTCTGGCTTCCAAACAGCTTTCACACAGTGTAGTGCCCTGTCACTCCAGTGCCCTCGTATTAGGAGATGGAGGGATATAGGCAGACCCTCAGAGGACATAGCAGGAACAGTGTCAGAAGAAGAAAGGTCCAGAGGAAGAGGGGGAGAGTTCTGCATCAATTTCTTTGAAATATACATGTTGTCATTTAGGGAGAAGATTGTTAACACTAAAAGAGTAAAAGAGAGAAGGGTTAGGAATTTCCTGAATGAAGATTAACCCCCCCCCCCCCATGCCAACCTTATAGAAAAACTAATGAATGCTGAAGAGGCTGACACTCTGGCCGAGGGACTTCTGTTAGTTGTACAGGAACCTCCAGGCCTGGAGCTGGTGTGAGTCCTTGTCTATGCTGGGGTGGCTGATCAGTGACACTGTCAGCCATGAGCCTGTAAATCACCCCACACTCATACTACCTAACTCCGGTAAGCTCACTCATTTACTAAGCTAGACTTGGGTAGAATCACTTCTTTCATGTGTCATTGTTGCCCTATGTGGATGAATAGACAGACATTGGAACCATCTCCCTGTGAAAAGTGACTTAAGTGTCCGGTTACTCATGTTCCTTGCCTGAGTGAGAATTTTTAAATATTTGTGTGCATTTGTGTTCGTGCATGTGGTACATGTTTGTGTGTACATGCACTTGTCTGTGTGAGCCACCGTATTTGGTTGCCGGAACTGAGCTCTGGCCCTCTGGAAGAGCAAGAAGCGTGCTGACCTGGTGATCCATCATCTCTCCACTGCTCATACCCGATATTTAAAATGTGGATATTATATTTAATTTTGGCCTTTCAGGTAGACCTTAAATTGAGTTATGCAAGACATCCCCCAATATTCAGAAGCTGGTAGACCCACCTTGTTATTCCCTATCTGCTTGGTTCAAAAAGTGTGCTCTGGAGACTCACGGGATTTCTAATGGTGTGATAACGGAGGTGAATTTGAGGACACTGCGCTTCTTTCAGGTGTAGTTTGCTTCCTCCTTCCGTCCCTTCTTCCCTCTTCTGTCCCTCCCTGCAGAGGTGTGTGTTTTGCCCTGTGGCATAGGCTGTCTTGGACTCCTGGGCTCAAGTGCTCCTTCCATCTCATTGTCTGACCCAGCCATGACCACACACACATCCACACCCCCCACCACATGCACACACATACACACACCAACACCACCACTAGCTGTACCGCATTCTTTCTAAAGCTGGTATGGTCTTTCTGCTTAGTCTACTCTGATTTGAAACTACTCATGGAAAATTCAGAAATTCTTGTTTTTCTAAGTGTTGATGGAATTTGACCTGAATAAACTACTTACAGGCAAATGTATGTGATTTTTTTTTCTATAAGTATATCGGATGGGCTCACTTCCCCATTTCACAAAATGTGATAGCATGTATGAAATTATACCATCCAGAGAATCTCATTAGAATTAGGGCCCTGTGATGTGTCTGGTCCAAGGAGTGTATGTCCTATCGAACTGACAAGATCAGCCATCCCAAACTCACCTATCCGATTTGAAACTTGACAACAAACTACATCATTTTTAAATCATAATCTTATTCGAGAACCTGAATGCTAATAATGATCTCATAACAAAAATATATTCATACTATTTAAAGAGCTCATAATTTTGATCAATTCTTACAGTATTCAGAAATGAGTCTCAGGGGAGTCTATTAACCATGACCCCTGTGGAGTAACAAGTTACATAGTTCCGATATATAGTCATATAGGATCAACATTCCCATTTCAAAATGGCGAAAGAGCCAGTCATTATGGCACATGCCTTTATTCCCAGCATTCTGGAGACAGGGACGGGCAGAGTTCTCTGAGATCGAGAGTAGCCAGGTCTACAGAGTGAGCTCCGTGCTGTTAGGGCTCCAAGAAGACCCTGTCTTAAAAAACTAAAATCCAAAACCAAGAAACAAATGGAGAAAGAGGGCATTAGAAGTGAATATTGGGACAGAACTAGACCTATTCCAGCAAGGCGAACACTAAATCTTATAGCTACATTTCAGAGTCTAGGGCTTGTGGTGGGATCTTTAAGCTCCATCAGTATCTCTGCCAACAGCAGCAACACTATCTCTCTCTGCCTAGCTCCAGTCTGAGCTTATTAGCTTTCCTTGGTAGACATCCCAAACTCTCGTCTCTCTAATAGAACGGTATCCATTACAATCTCTGCTTCGCCTATCCCAGTTCATACGTGATCCTTCCTGGGATTCTTTCCACAGGATCTGTCCCTCATACACACTGGCAGACTTAAGGCCCTTTTTGGAAACTTGGTGCAAGATTTCATGTCTTTCACTCTTGATTCTTTTGTGCCCGTAATACTGGGCCTCATGAACAGCATTGCCAAGTCTGTGGCCTGTTCTCCACTTGAACGCCATTTGCAGTACCTTGGTGTAGGGTTTCATTCCATATGGTAGAGGAAATGTGCCTTTGAACTGGCCCTTTGGCAATGTTTGCCTAGTTGGGTGTTTGAAGTTGAGAGCACCTGTCTGTTGGTCTTTTCAGTTCAGTCTCTGCATTTGAGATGGTTTTATATTTTTTATAATTTGGAGTCCTGTATGGGATGGGGCTCTACCCTCGTGCAACTTACATACTGTCCCTGTGTAGACTAGGAATGTTCTCCTTAAAGGTGGTAGTCTCTTAACAGTTACTGCTCCTTTCAAATCCACATTGTCTATAGCTTTCAATGTCCTTCCATTCCTATTCTCCCCCAAAAGAAACTTGTCCATATGTTTTGCACTGCTCTTTGCTCTTTCTCATGGTGGGGGTGAATAACAGTGGTCGACAGTCACCTTGCTGCGGCCTGCACACTATCTCCTCTTGGGATTTCCTTTGGAAATCAAAGTAGTCTATGATTTAAAATATTCAAATCCACTCAACTTCTAGGATAAGAGAAGAATGGTCTTGATTGTTTTTCAGAATATAAAACCATAGACTTGCATACCATTCAGTCTTTGTTACACTCTGTAAACAATACACTAACCTGTTGGGCCCCTGGATCTCTCCTGTTTACAGTCTGAATGCTAATTAACAGAGGCCTCTCCTGCATGAATTCTGAATGGCTCCCTACATGCTGGTCTTCCCAAATCCCCAGCAGCAGTCCATAGAATTCTCCTGTTTTTGTAATTAAGAAAAAATCTGGTAAATGGAGAATGCTCAGTGATTTAAGAAAAATGAAGTTATTCAACCTATGGGTCCTTTACAACCAGGATTTCCTCAACCCAGTGTTATTTCCTGTGACTGGAATCTTAAAATTATAGATTTGAAAGCCTGCTTTTTTTTCCAACTCTTTTACAAATAAAAGTTAGAGAAAAATTTGCCTTTACCATTCCTACATTAAATACGCAGGAAACTACAAAATGCCATCAATGAAAGGTTGATGTTAGATGTAGACATCAATCAGGGAATGTTAAATAGCCCCACAGTTTGTCAAAACTTTGTGGCACAACCTTTACGAAAGGTCAGGGATGACTTTCCTGAAGCCGGAATCACACATTATTCGGATGATATATTGTGACCCCACCGTAGTGCAGAAGTTCTTTAAAAACTAGCAAAGTCCAGAATGATCTTAATAAGTGTGGACTGCAAATAGCTCCTGAAAAATTCAAGTTAGAAACAACTCAAGTTCTTATAAATATTTAGGGACTAGTATGTTTAATTCTTATATTAAACCTCAACGTATCACCATTAGAAGGAATAAATTAAAGACCGTTAATAAGTTTCAAAAATTGTTAGGAGATGTTAATTGGCTTCGCCTTACATTAGGTATTGCTACATATGCTCCTAAAGCCCCGCAGGAATTGTCTTGGTTAGAAAAACATATTCAACAGACAAACCTTGAGAGATTAAATAAATCACAACCAATATATTTGACTGATTTTCCCATATCATATTATCCTTCTGAATTGTTTCATCAGAATGATGACATGACATTTTTACAGAGTGGATATTTCTACATAATCAAACCTCAAAACGCCTCACAACTTATGTTGATAAAATTGCTCAAATCTTTTTCAGAACGCCTTTATGATGTTGACCCTGAGCCTTCCCAGGTTATGATTCCTTTAACTGATAAACAACAGAATGATTTATCAAAGATTAATGAAGAATGGCAAATTGCTTTAAGTGACTATCTAAGTAGAATATCTGAATATACTCATCAATATCCAAAAAATAAATGTGTTCAGTTTTTAAAATTGACTGATATTATATTAGACAAAATTGGAGTGTCCCTACATGTATGTAAGTCCCTCCCCTATTTACAGATACAGCAAATTGGGCATAGCTGGTTATACAGCTGGCTCTTGTGTACATAAATACACAATACAGGTTATGATTCAGTGCAGAAAGCAGAACTAGCAGCTGTAATAATGGCTTCATCTAATTTCTCAGAACGTCTGAATCTTGGTAGAGATTCATAATATGCAGCCTGCACTTATTAACCATACCCGTACTGTATAATGATTCCTTTCATATGTGTGACTTCTTAATTACGACTTTTACTGTGTCAGTGTACACATCCATTGTTTCTTACTCATATTTGATCTCATACACCTTTCCCAAGACCTATAGCACGTAATAATTATGATTGATCAAATGATACCACAATATTCTTATCCGTGTGTAAATATAACAAGTTATGCAATTTCATCAAGACCCACATGCTAATTGGAGAGCACTAGAACATCAGTTTTATATCCCCACTTGATTAGCCAAAACTATTGTTAGACAATGTGAAATCTGCCAGCCTTGCAAGCTTGACCTTTACCTGGTGATATTAACCCTAGAAGGGCCAAACAAAATGGTGGTTGTTCATTTACATAAAGTTTTGGTAAATTATGCTATGTCCATCATACTATTGGTCCTTTTTCTGGCTTTCAATGGGACACAGATGTAATGAGAAGAAAGAACATTTGAAGGAAGCAATGAATGCTACGGGTACACCTAAAGAACTTAAAACTAACAACATGCCCAGGTATTTGCTGCTATGTGGTATCAGGTTGGAGAACTAGGGCTCCGAGTGGGACAGCAGTTTGGATAAAGGGGGGTTTGTAAGTCTGGGATTCCTCCAGGGAGCTTGAGAAAAGTCCATCCTGGTGTCTGGTCTACTTTCTCTCTTTATAGTAACCGTCATGGCAGGAATGAAGATATTCTCGAGACATTTCCTTTGCTCCCAGACTGGGGAAACGATGGTCCCCAAGAACTTGCAATTTTCCCAGGAATCTCATCCTAGAAGGCAAAAGGCTGGTGTTAGCCAGATGAGGAGCATATCTTTAGGAAAGATTTAACAGACTTTTAACAATTTCTACGATCATTTTGTCGGGAGACTTGAGTCTGGAGCAGAGACAGCAATGGATCATTGACTGGTGAGACCTTTCTTTCACAGGTCTGCGTAGGTAGTCATGCATACCTCTTGCCCACTGTTTCACACTAAACATCATGTCAGGATCCAGACCAAGGATTTGTAGTTGGAGGAGGTTAGAACTGGACCTCCTCTCCTCTTCTTAATATGGAGCCTGGTATACATGCAAAAAACGCTCTTTATAGAGATCATTTGAGAAGTTCTGAAATGGATTTCAGGTAAAAGTTATTTTTAATTAATGCCATCTCACAAGTGTGTGTATGGTGGGGTGGGATGTGTAGTTCTGATTCTGAATCTAAGGAAATGCCCATTAATCAAAGAGAATTTCTTACTTTGATTGGTTTCTATAGGAGATGTGTGCTGTAAAAAAATAAATGGTTTTACCGTGACATATAGGTGATGTCAACCCAAAAGCAAAACTTTCACCTCAGATGGGATGAGTGTTTTTTCAGGAGTTAGATATGAGTGTCCATGGCCTGGGAACACAGATTTGGGGCATCCCAAAATCTGTGTTTCAATGAGGTAAGAATTTTATGTTTTTTTGTTGTTGTTGTTGTTGCTGTTGTTTTTTATGGTTAGAGGACAAAGAAAAGTCCCAAACCAGGACATTTTCAGATACATCCATGGAAACAGTGAGTAGGTGTTGTGCAATGCCCGTGGAAGGCAGAAGAGGACATTACATCCCCTGGAACTGGAGTGAGTGAAGGCTGGTTGTTAGCTGGGATTAGAACATGTCACCTCTGTGAGAGCTGCCAGTGCTCTTCACCAATGAGTCATCTTTCCATCCATGTTTGGTGTTTGGACAGGGTCTCACTATGTGGCTCTGACATGTCTGGAGCTCACTTTGTAAACCAGACTGACCTCATAGATCTGTGTGCCTCCTGTACACCATAATCCCCAAATACTCCATTAGCAGCTTCTTACCTCTGTCCCAGAGAGAGTTGCACAGGGAGGTGTGTTCTGTGGGACCTGGTTTTTCATCAAAATATTTTTAAAATGTATGATTTCGATTTTATGTGTGAATGTATTGCCTACATGTTTCTAAGTGTACCCGTGTCCTGCAATGCCCATAGAGGTCAGAAGAGGGCCTATCAGATCCTCTGGAACTTCCTGGAATTATGGATGGTTGTTATGCACCAGGTGGTGCAGGGAATGGAATCCCGGTCCTCTGCGAGAGCAGTTAGTGCTCTTAACTCCTGAGCCATCTCTCTACTCTGGTCCCTGGTCTTTAAAAAGTGGCCACTGTCTTTTAGGGACAAGCCTATGTTCTAACATCTTGGCCTATTTTGGAATTTTTAGATCCCTAGAGGACATTGGGCTTAGGTCCGGCTCCAATATAGCAGTGGGCTAAAGTTTTCATCAGCTGTCATAGTGTCAGAAACCCTTCTGAAATTAACTCTGTCACCTCATTTATGTTCCTTGGCAAGCCTTTAAATATCGTAGCTTCAAAACCCCTGTTTATGAGTAATATAAGAACAACGAAGTGTTTCAGTTTGACCAGGGTTGGGACGCAGTGTCTTTCCTGTCGGGAGACAAAGGGATCACACTATTAGACACTGCGTGTGCAATGGACTGTGGACACGAGCGACCCTGCAGAAAGAACAGGACGTAGCAGCTGAGTGCAAGAAGACAGCAGGGGCAGCTCTGTGAGGATGAGGGAATTCTTCAACTCTGGAGCTCCACCAGGTTTGTACCTGAGGAGGAAGCCAGGATTTGGGGGGAGGGAGAGTGGGCTAGAGAGGCTCTTGAGCTCCACTGTCTTGCAAAGTCAGCGAGTCTTGTCAGTCAGGCCTCCTTAGCCAATCAGAGTCCTTGGGTGGGTCGTCCAATCAGATGCGCAGACGCGAGGCGCGCTCTTTCCGCCCGCTGTGCTCTCAGTGGCTGAGAGGGCGCTACGAGTGCTGCGCGGCGAGCGCCGCCGCGGGGAGCTGTGCGGAGAAGGGAGAACCCGGAAGCCGGGCCATGGTGAGCGTGGGGCCGGCTGTCCCCAGACGGGAGGAGCGGCCGTGGAGCCGCAGGAGCGGGCTGTGCTGGGTCCTCCCGGTGCGGACGGGCAACCTAAGTCCCGGCGTGCTGGCATCTGGACAGCTCAGTCCGACCGCTGCGTCCGCGCCGAGCTCTGGGAAAGCGAGAGAGCGCGGGCTCCTTTGCCTGGACGTCACGGTCTGGCGTTCCGCTCACAGATCGAACTTTGTAGGGACAAAATGAGCATCCGAATCCAAAAGCCATTCGCTGAGATGTCTCAGCAGGTAAAAGTAATGGCCGTTAAGCATGATGACCTGCGGTTCATTAAGAGGGCCCACGTGAGGGAAGACAGAACGGACTCCCCCAAGTTCTCTGATGATAGGACACTTACCTTTCCTCCCTTCACTTTCTTCTTGTGAAGTATTTGACGTAGGAACGAGAAGAAGAACTAGTTCATTGTACTTTTAATGTCCTTGTATATGATGGGCCCTGTAGTTTGAATCTATTTTTATGTCCTTCTGGCTGTAACTTTCTCTGGTTTACTGATTTTTTTTTTTGAAGTAGTTCATTATGGAAGTCATTGTTCTCCTGCCTCGGCTATCCGAGTGCTGCGTTTGCCAATGTGAGCTGTCATACCTTCTCTATTTTAAACATTTTTAATTTTAATTATTTTTTGCGTGTGCGAGCATGCCGGTCACAAGTGCCAGTAGGTGCCAGAAAAAGTTTCAGCTCATCTTGAGTTGGAGTGATATGTGGTTTTGAACTGCCTGGTGTTGGTTTTGGGATTGTAAGTGGGAACTCTGCAAGAGTAGTATTCTGTTAACTGCACAGCCATTTTTAATCTCCACCTGGCTGTTTGTTGTTGATATTTTTGAAGAATCAGTTATGAGATTGTGGGTTTTCTCTTGCTTTGGTCTTTATTCTCTAATTATCAGTTTCCAGTGCTTGATTTAGACTCATCTGTCATTTCTCCCACTTTCTTAACCAGGAAACTGTCTCTCTAGCCCCAGATTTCTGTAATTTTTGATCATGTCCTTTTTTGCCTTTGGTTTTTGCTTTTGAAAGAAGGTCTTACTATGCAACCGTGGCTGGCCTCTGTCTCATAGAGACCTACGTGTGTCTGCCACCCAGGTGCTGGGATGGAAGGCCCACAGCCGAAGAGGAGGCTGAACTCCTATCTTGACCAGTTTTCAGGTGCTGTTTCTGTACTGAGGGTTCTCAGAGATGATTTGTCTCTGCTCACTGTTTTCTGTATATGAGCCACATGTGTAGCCTTCTCTAAATTCTTTGTACTTTTTTTGATGTGAGAAAGTGATCATTTAGCGTACGGCATGGTTGTGCCTGCCTTTAATCCCAGCACTTGGAAACAGAGTCAGGCAGATCTCTGTGAGCTGAAGGACAGCCTGATCATCTATATAGCAAGTTCCAGGCCGCCTAGGGCTGCTGGGAGATGCTATCTCAAAACACCAAAAAAAAAAAAAAAAAAAAAAAAAAGGAAAAGAAAAGTGATTATTTGCCAAGTGTAAAGGTACCTGCCTTGAATCTCAGCCCTTGGGAGACATAGACTGGGAACCTTGCTGAGACTCAGGCCAGCTTTGTCTACGTAGATTGTTTCAGGCCAGTGATGCTACAGAGAGACCTCTCTCAAAAAAAGAGCAGTGGAATAATAATTTGAATAACAGAGCGAATGCCTCTGGAAGCAGTTTCTCTTTCCCTAGGCTTTGTTCTTGTTTGCTGTAGGTGTAGGTGCCGATTTTTTGAGTAGCATTTCCAAAGTACTTGGTATGGGGATTCTGTAACCTGTCTGTGGTCAGTAAACTCCATGTTTCTTTACTGTGTTGAAAGGTTGTTTGCGCAGATTTCTTTGAATGTCCAAAATTAAAAAAAAAAGAACATGAAAGTAAAACGTTACGTGTTGTAGTATCTGTATGAGGCTCTTGGGGCTGTGTTTGTGGCGTTCTTTTAACACACAGCCAGGCTTCAGTCTTCATCTTTAGCGTAAACATTTGCTGACCTGAGCCTAGAGAAAGGTTGGTTTGATATGAGGTCTTCTCGGATGATGTTTTCACGTATGGTGCTTCCTGGGCATTCTCTCTGTGTCCTGACATCCCTGGGTCTGTCCATCCCCTTAATTCCCGGGAGGCATTGTAGTGGCAACGATCCTCCTAGTGTGACCCTGATTCAGCAGAGAGCCTGTCTCAAAAACAAGACGAAGGGAGACTGAGGAAGAAAGCCAGCATGACCTCAGTATGCATACACAAACACAGACACACGAACATGCACTTCACACATGTATGCCCACATGCATAAAACCACGCATGCCCACATGGATACCAGGCACTAAGATGAGTGGGCTGGGGAGCGCCAAAGGCCATAGTGTCTCCTTTCTCCCACCGGCTCACCGTTGTTCTTCTGCTGCACGCTGATCCAGTGACGGGATCTTTTTCTTCTCTACTGCTCCTTGGTAGTATGTGTTTTAGTGTTGGCCAAGCTTCTGTATCCCAAGACAATTTTGTATTCACTGAACATGATCAGCAGTGGGCCAGCTGTCCAGCACATTCTCATTGCTCATGCTGCTATGGTGCCTGGATCCTGGCTTGTCCTCTTGTCCATTCTCTGTGAAAAGGTTTTGTCACGTAGATGATACAGTGCTAATCTCTGAGTGTTTCGTAGGTTTAGGAAAGCATCTCAAAGTCATACAGGTTCCTGTGAAAGAACAACAGTGGCTGCTCAAATGAACAGGTGATAGGGCCAGGCAGAGAAGTAAAGTTCCTGAAAGTATTATATTTAGGTAACATACACGTGATACCTGACAGAGTCACTGAGAACAGTGTAAGACAGGGTAAATGCTGTGCGCTCTGTTATTCTACTGTCTGTTCATGTTAGAAATCACCAGGCGTTCAGGGCTCTATAGCTGGGGCTGTGACTAAAACAGTGCTTCCAGTGGCCTGAAAGCCTCTGTTGCCTTATGTTCATGTTCCTTCCCTGGTTCTTACAATCTTTCTGTCCACACTTGTGCAGTGTTTCCTGACCCTGGCTGGGTGAGGAGTTGTATCTAGGGACACATACTCTGTAGTCTTAGTCTCTTAAACTCATCCTTTTGAGGCCTTCTGTGAGGCTTTACTGTCAGATGAGGAAGCTTTGGTGCTGGGAGGGAGGGTGCATAGTGTTCTCTCTGCCCTTGTCCTGCTGTGGTCCACGAGCGTTGGGTGGGAGGATTCCTCTGTAGACTGTCAGTTATTGCTGGCCATCTCTCAGGCACCTGACCAGTTGTGATCATTGCAATAGCCTTCATCTGTTGCAAAAAGAAAGTTTTTTGATGAGTGGTATACAGTACAATTGTCAGTGTGGTAGTCAGCTCTGAGTATGTAACAGAGTTTTGATCCGGGTCACAGAAAGGGGCAGAGGTCCGGTGTCCAGCATGCACAGCACTCCCCGATGGTTTCCTTCAGAGTCAGCACACTTGTCAGGGGCTGATGGCTCTGTACCTTGCTTAATTTTCCTTCTCCCTGTCTATGAAAGTGTTTCATTACATAGATGATAGAATCCTAACTTCTTGAGTGTTTTACACATGTACAAAAGTATCTGAAAGATCCGGGTGCTCCTAAAAGACGGAAGGTGGGCGGTCAGATCACCCAGGGCACAGCATGCACAGGTGTAAAATTCTTGGTAGTGTTTCATGTTTAGGAAGACACATGATTACTGACAAAGGTACTGAGAAAGTTCTGGAATTGCTGGCTTATAATTGTAAAGGTGCTATAGGTTTTCTGAGGTACTGCTGATTTCTCATAACCCATTCTGCCTAGGCAGAGTAAAAGTGAGAAGGGTTAGGAATTTCTTGAAGCAGGATTAACCCCCTCACCCAACCCTCCATACCCAAAACTAAGAAATGCTGAAGAGGCTGACACTCGGGCCCTGGGACTTTTGTTAGTTGTAGAGGAACTTCCATGCCTGGAGCTGGTGTGAGTTGTTATCTGTGCTGAGGTAGGCTGTTCAGTGACACAGTCAGCCATGAGACTGTAAGGAACCCCTCACTCATACTATTGTAAGTAACTGCAGTAAGCTCACTTACTGTCTAAAGTAGACTTGGGTAGAATCGGTTTTCTGGGGTGTCATTTTTCCTCTATGTGGGGTGAATAGACATTTGTTACCATCTCCCTGTGAAAAGTGACACAAGGTCTCTTAGAATCAGATTTATACTCATCAGAAGTGCTTCCCACAGGTGAGTCGTAGGAAGTGGAGAGTGTGAGGGCTCTCGTGGCTGCTAATGGTGTTAGTGTTAAAAGAAAAGGTATGTGTAGATGTATTTCCCAGGTATCTGACTTGAATCAACAGAGTAAGTTGTGACATCTTACTGAGATATGGGCTTCCGCCTCATGCAAATAACACCCAGGTTCATTTAGGTGCCATTTGTGGGATGTCTGGATGGTAGGCCAGACTGACTTAGAGGTGAGGTTCACAGAGACAGCAGCTATGGATTGGTCTTGTGAGATGTCTTCTGGAGAAATGAGGACCTGGCCGCCTATGATTCTGCCAGATCAGAGTTTTATATCAGGTAGACTGGACTGGATCGAAGTATATTTAAGATTAAGGAGTCGGTCAACATCTGTCTGTTTACTCCAGTTCATGGCCTGAATCAGAATTATAGAAGATTTCTGTGTATTGTGGGTGTGTACTTAGTACATGTCTGTGTCTAGATGCACATATTGTTGGTACCAATAGAGTCTAGAGGGGGCATCACAGCCTGAGGAGTGGGAATTCCAGGCAGCTGTGAGCCACGGTATATGGTTGCTGGAACTGAGCTCTGGCCATCTGGAAGAGCAAGAAGTGTGCTTTACTGATGAGTCATCATCTCTCCACCCTCATAACCCGATTGTACAGTGAGGATATTATGTTTTAATTTTGGCCTTTCATGTTGACCTTAAACTGTACGTTCTCAGATTTTCTTAGGGAAGACATCACCCAGTATTCAGACAGTGCTAGACCAACTGTTACTCCCTGTCTGTCTGCTGCAGAAGTGTGCTCTGGAGACTCATGAGATTTCTAGCAGTGTGATAGAGGGTGAATCTGGTAACACTGCATTTCTTTACTGTGTAAGTTGTCTCCTCCTTCTGGCCCTTCCTTCTGTCTTCACTCCCTACCACCTGAGGTGGGTGTTTTCATCTGTTCCATAGGGAGTCTTGGACTCTTGGACTCAAGTACAACTTCCATCTCATTCTCTAACACAGCTGTGACCACACACACAAACACACACAGACACATACAAACACACACACAGGAACATAACAAGTGTGTGTTCCGATTCTTTCTAAAGCTGGCATTGTCTTATTATGTATTCTATTCTAACTTGAAATTACGTTTGTAAAAAAAAATGCTCATGTAAATTCAGAAAGTCTTGATAAGTGTTTGAAAGTTGGTCTACACTAAAGTACTTACAGACAAATGTATGTATGTGATTTTTTTTTTTTTCTGTAAGTACATCGGATGGGCTCACTTCCCCATTTAACAAGTTGTGACAGCATGTATGAAATTGTACCCTCCACAGAAGCTCATTACAATTAGTGCTCCTTAGTGTTTGGTTTGTGCCAGGAGAGCTGATCCTCTAGTTATGTCTGTGAGTTTGAAACAGATTAATAGATGTTCAGAAGGATAACAGGAATTTAGAAACTGCCATAATGTGTATGCAAATCATTCATGCAGAGTGGTTTACTCTTATGATCATGGGATCTCTCCAAAATGTAAAGGTTAACACACTGGAGCAGGAATGTGTAAGGACAAGCAGGCTCTGGTAAGCTAATGTTAACGCTGTTCTGTATGAGGTGGTGGAACTTGGTTAAACGGGAAGTTCAAGTGCACTGTAGAGAGGGAATTGGTGCAGATTAGCAGCACATCCTGTGCTCTGGGCCCAGTAAGGAGACCAGTGTTCCTACAGTGCTTTTTCCTTCAAATCTTTCAATGCTTGTGTTAGAACATCTCTGTCGGGGAGCAAATGTTGGGTGGAGCAAATGTGTGGATGCCACAGAAGTATGCAAACATATTATCAACTGGCTGTATGGCATGCTTAGGAATCTGTGACCTTTGAGGATGTTGCTGTGAACTTCACCCAGGAAGAGTGGGCTTTGCTGGATCCTTCTCAGAAGAATCTCTACAGAGATGTGATGCTGGAAACCTGCAGGAACCTCATTGCTGTAGGTAAGGATATCGTGTTACCTTTACTTAGTCAACTAGAGGAAAAGGATTTACTAGTCATTTAAATTTTTCAAAATGTATATACTTTTATTTTATGTGTACAACTGTTTTCCTGGCATGAATGTAAATGCACCTGTGCATGCAATGTTCATGGATGCCAGAAGAGGTAATTAATCCCCTAGAGCTGGAGGTACAGATGGTTATTAGTCTCCATGTCTTTGTGGACAGTGGAGGTGTCTTGGCTCCTCTGTGGGAGCAACAGTTGCTCCTAACTGCCAAGCCTTCTCTTAGCCCCTATTTATTGGTTACTGATGCTCTTCTGTGTTTCAGAATATTGAAAGGGAAGACTGTGGTAAACATATTGGGCATGATTACAGTGCACCTTGAAGCTGCAGACTAATTTTTCAGTAATTTCTAATAATTCATCACACATTTTCTGTGACTATGTTTTAGGAAACAAGTGGGATGGCCAAAATATTGAAGACCATTATAAACATCTTGGAAGAAATCTCAGGTAACTTGCATGCAGAAGTAGAAGCAGAGCTTGTTGTATTATAGTGTGCCGTGAACATTTCAGAGAACTAGAACAAATAAGCAGAACTTTCAACTTTTTATCATTAAGAACATTTCACCTAAACTACAAGATATATGAAATTTAGCTTTTTGCATTTACTGAGTGTTTTACATGCAAATGCTGTTAGGAACTGAACCAGTTAGTGTATTGAACTGAGGTCTGTGGGTGCCGTATTGATGAACAATCCATTTTTAAAAGTTCAGACCATGCACAAATACAGAGGCATTTGTTTTACCTGTTTGGTGTAACGTGGCATGAGAGATCTATCTAATAACTGGTTGGTAGCAAGGAAACAATTACTAATGTTCTTGTTTAAAATCTTTTTGTTTTTGAGGTCAATGGGAATACATCAAGAAACTCACAGTAAGAAAAATCCCTGGCAGTACATGGAGTATCAAAAGGCGCCTACTCATACTAGTTCACATTTCACACGTGGAGGAAGTCAAAATGTAGGAAAAGATTATCAGTGTAATCAGTGTGGGAAATCTCTGGGTTCTTCTGCTTCCCTTCGAAGACATGAAAGAATTCATTCTGGTGTAAAACCCCATGGATGTAAAGAGTGTGGTAATGTCTTTAGATATCCCAGTGACCTTCAGTTTCATGAAAGAATTCATACTGGCAGAAAACTCTATGAATGTAAACACTGTGGTAAAGCCTTTAAACGCAACAATTATCTTCTGTTACATGAAACAATTCACACTGGAGAGAAACCCTATGAATGTAATCAATGTGGTAAAGCCTTCAGGTTTCCTGGTTCCTTACAGACACACAAAACAATTCATACTGGAGAAAAACCCTATGAATGTAAATATTGTGGTAAAGCCTTTAGAATTCACAGTCATCTTCAAATACATGAAAAAATTCATACTGGAGAAAAACCCTATGAATGTAAACAATGTGGCAAAGCTTTTCCACGTCACAATCGCCTTACATCACATGAAAGAATTCACACTGGAGAAAAACCATATGAATGTAAACAATGTGGCAAGGCTTTTAGATTCCAGCCTTCATTTCAATTGCACCAGAGAACTCATACAGGAGAGAAACCATATGAATGTAAAGAATGTGATAAAGCCTTTAGATGCCAGGGTTCTCTTCGACGTCATAAAGCAACTCATACAGGAGAAAAACCATTTGATTGTAAAGAATGCAGTAAAGCCTTTATGTGCCAGAGTTCTCTTCTGCGTCATAAAAGAACTCATACAGGAGCAAAAACCTTATGTATGTAGTAAACCCTTGTTCATGTGTACATTGTGGTAAAGCCTTTAGATGCCGTTCTTCCCTCTAGTTATAGGAAAGAACTCTTACTCAGAAATTTCCTGTCAGTATAAATATTTAAAGGTCTTTACACATTAATGTGATATCTAAAATGTGAAAGACTCATGGGAGAAACACCCTAGTTATGTAACAATTTTGTAAGACTAGACAGTACAATCATCACTTAGATAAGAAAATCTTTGGTTTGTTGCTTTTTCAACGTAGATTTGCTCTAAGTGAATAATTCACTGTATTCTGTCTGATGATGGGGATCTCTATTGTGGTGTGTATTTTTTTCATACTTTTAAAGGAGCTTTGAAAAATACTTTCACTGAATTGTATATGGAGGTTCTTATTTTCTTTTGTCTCTTCAGCTACATCTTTAGTTTGCAATGGAAATTTCTAAGCTGCAGTGTGTAGAATGGATAAGTGTCATATGTTTGGTCCGTAGTTCTAGTAAACTTATTATGCACTGTGTCTGATTCTGTTTTTTGTTGTCTTTGATACGGTCTCACTGTTCCGCACTGGCTGTCCTGGATCTCACTGTGTGAATCAGGCTGGCTTCCATCTCACAGAGACATGCTTGCTCCCTGTGTGCTGGTGTTGACTGGTTTGTGCCACCACACCCAGAGGTGTTTTTCCTGCTTTTTAGATTCAAAATTCTTTTGTGGGGTTGGAGAGAGGTGAGTTGAGCATAGGCTGCTCTTGCAGGGGATGTGGGTTCGATAACCATATCCACAGGATGAATAACAACTGACTGTAACTCCAGTGCCCTCTTCTGGCCTCCATGGGCACTGCATGACACTGGTGTATTTATGTCCAGTACCAGCTCATACACAGAAAATAAAAATAAATAAATTCCTTGAACAATATTCTTTTGAGAAGGTCTTGTTCATACTGCACAGTGGATTGGATCACAGCATTTAACCCCGACTGGATTTAAAGTCATGATCCTCATGTCTCAGCCTTTTCATTTTGAGGATTAAAATGTGCCCTGGTATGCCCAGCTCAGGTTTTTTTTTTTTTTTTTTTTTTTTTTTTTGGTACAGGGTCAGCCTATAGCCTCTAACCTTGAACATGAAATGTTGACTAGGCTGACCTTGATCTCAGAGAGATCAATGAAGCTACTCATTTTTCAGCAGTTTCTAATTTTCTTGACTACATTTTAGGAATCAGATGGGAAGACCACAGTGCTAAGGATCATTCCAAAAGTCCAGGAAGACAGCTAAGGTGTTTTGCACTGGAAGTGGAAGCAAAGTTGTTTTTAAGGAATTTTTCAAGGTATAAAGGTTTGCTTCTGGACTCCAGCTTTCCTCATGGTCTCCAGTGTGTTGTCCACTCTTCCTGCTTCCACGTGGTATGTTCTGGATGGACAGAACACCCTCTTCTGGATGAACTTGAGTGCTTGTTTATCCTTAGATCCCTTGAGCATCTCCAGGAAAGCCGCTCACAGGATTCAAAGCATCACACCTGATCATGTCGGACAGCAAATTCTTGTGTTTGGCGGGCTGCCGTGCAGCTAGCTGTCCCTCAGCTTGCTCATGTGCTTCATCACCTCGTGTCCCAGGATGCCCACATTCACGGGGTTAGGAGAGCCGTGCTGGCTGCTTTCACTGACAGCGATGACAGAAAGGCTTTTTAGGAATTCTACTGTGCCTTGAAATGTTATGAAGAAACAAAAGGCACAATGTTCATTTTTTTCATCACTAGAATGTTTTCACCGAATTTACCATAATGTGTGCTAAAATGTAAGCATCCCTGTCAGGGTTAGCAGAGTCTTCCACTTGGAAAGCATCCTAGGAACTGGAAGTACGGAGTGTTTTGATTATAGCTCTGTAAGAGCCATGATGGAGGTGGCAGAGGATATGGCAGAGACACGGGCTGTGAATTTTGGAATGGCATTTTAGCTACATTTTATAATAAGCAGTAATAAAGCCATTATTACTTCTTTGCTTTTTTTTTTTTGAGAAGTTCCATGTTACAGACGCTCTAGGAGAATAAAGAGATGAACAAACTTTGATTGGGATGCAAATCTCAGTAAGAGCATGAAGATTTTTATTTGAGATTAACAACATGTCAATTCAATTTCTATGGGAAGATTTCCACATGCCATTCCTCCCTTAAGACACACGACACATCTCACTCTCAGTACAAACCTTCTGAGTATGGCGAATACTGAAACAAGCAGTATAACTCTAATTCTCTTACAATCTGTCCAAAACGTGAGAACACACCCTGTCATGGGCCGTGTTATATTGACAAATGTTTAAAGTACTTTGATTTTCCTGGAACACTGGAAATTAGTCAAGACACCTAATATAGAAAAAAACCCAGAGCAATAGAAGAAATGTGGGAAAGCCTCTGTTTATACTAGTTCATTATGCACTAATGGACTGAGTTCATATGGAAGAGCTCATAGTATAGGAAGATGTGATGAATATAATCAAGGTGGTACATCTCTTACAATTCCCCTTACAGACATTAAAGTATTCAACTGGAAAAAAAAAATACAAAGCCTATAAATGCCCACAATGTGAGGAAAGGTTTTAGGTTACTGTTATGGTTATCTTCATTAACATGAGAGAATTCATGGTGATTTTCCCTGGTAAGAAGCCCTATGAATGTAAACAATGCAGTAGAGCTCTTGTGTTCTTGGTGCCTTGCAAGTACACAAAAATACTCATAGCGGAGAAAACCATCATGAATATAAGCAGTGTGGTAAAGCCTTTAGGCCTCATGGTGATCTTCAATTACATACAATAATTCATATGGAGAAAAGCCCTATGAATATGAGAAACGTGGTAAAGGCTTTTGACATCACAGTCATCTTCAAGTACATAAAAAAATTCATAGCGGAGAAGAACTGTATGAATTCAAACAGTGTGGAAAACTGTTGGGAAGAAATAGTAATCTTTGTAGAGATGAATTAACTTATACTGGAGAGAAACCCCCTGTGTGTAGACAGTGTGGCAAACCTTTTGCATATTACAGTAATCTTCAATCATGGGAAAAAATTCATACTGGAGAAATATCCTATAAATGTCAAAAGCCGTCATAAGTCACAGTCACCTTCAAAGGCAGGAAACAACTCTTACTGGGGAACAACTATGTGTGTAAGCAATGTGGGAAAGCCTTTACGCATAATAGTCACCTTCAGAGACATGAGGGAAGAACTCAAAAGCAAGATTCTGCGCTTCTCAGCTAGAGAACCAATGACAGACCAAAGTTAGGATTCTGCCACAGTCCTCCTTGGCAAACCAATGATCATCTTGGGGTTACTGACAGGAGCATGCACAACTCACAGGCCTCCACATCTCCAAAAAGTTGCTTGAGCCTAAGTGATGACTCATGGAAGCTACAACCCTGGAGATGTCTGCACCACCTGAAGGCAACTGGACTAATCAGAGCCGCTTCTCTTGGCAATCGTTTACTGCTTCTCTAACTCTAGGGAGGGCTGGAATCTTTCAAGTATTAGCTTTCAGGAACTTGTTACTTGTTTACTTACTAAATGTCCTGAAACAATCTCTTAGAGGGAATGTTTCAATTCAGACGGAAACCGTGGCTCCTATATTTTTGGTAATATTTTGGAGCCTTAGAGGGGCTGATGGAACTCTCTTGCTGCCTGTTGGGCTGCTGAGCCACAGCCACCCTCACCTGTTCTCAGGAGCTTCACAATGGTTATGAGTCTCTTTGGTCCTCCATCGTTGTAAAATTGAGCTGCTTTCCATGGTGGATTGCAGCTGACAGAAAGGATGATCTGTGGGCATAAACTGAATTCTTGGAAGACTATTTGACATGTGTATCCCATGCACTTAAGAAAACTATAGCAGTTTTCTTTCTTACTGGGGCCTCTGACCTGTGCAAACAGAGGTTTTTGTTCTGGCTTATACCAGACATGAATGTCCTCCTGTGGGCAGTAAATTAAACGGGAAAGCTCTTGGTTATACCCATGATAGTTGTGCCAGCGTTACACCAGTAGGCACATCCTGGATGGCGTTTTTGTGATATAGCACCCAGAGTCTATAGCTGTGCAAATGCATTGGTGATCATTCTCCCCAGCAAACTGCATAGCATCCTCCGGGGCACAGTGCAAGCCATTCAGTGTTGGCAGGAGCTCTGTGCTTCATTTCAGCATGTTTCCCCATGTCCTGCAACCAAAGCAGGTGTCTTCAGCCCTGTAGGCTTCCCATCTAGCTTTGACATGTAACCACCAAGCATTGATAGCCTTTATCCACTGAGGAGCCTCACACTGGAAGCTGTATTTAACAATCTATATCGCTTTTGAGTATTCTTTTTGCATCAATTCAGGATGCTTCTTGTTTTCAGTTTTTAAAAAGTTATTTATTATGCGTATGAGTGTTTTTCTACATTTATGTAAGCGCACCCATGTCATGCAATGTCCACAGGTGTCAGAAGAGGGCATCAGATCCCTTGGAACTGGGAATTATGGACAGTTGTTAGATGCCATATGGGTGCTGGGATGATAACTGGGTTCTCTGCAAGAGCAGCCAGTGCTCTTAAGCACTGAGTCATCTCTCCAGCCTCCTGTTCTTACATTCTTTAGCTGTGGTTTTAATGACCCATTACATTTTTTAATCTAGCCCCAACATGCTTTTAAGGAACTTGGAAGCTCTTTTGTACCTGGGTGTCTTTATTCCATTTGTGTACATCAGTGCGTGTGAAGTGACTTCCTTGCCATCTTGTGGGTACTCATTGTAACAGTGATTTGTATGAGACCCTCGATGGCGGATTTATCTTTTCCTCACTTGCACAGAAATTCTTCTGAAACTGGTGGCAGTATCCACACATGTGAGAGCATATATACATCTTTTTTGATAAGCATAGGCTCTATATGGTCTGTTTGGCAGTTTCTTAAGGGGCCTATTGACGTCTACACATGTCCCATCATACAATCCATAGAGGCTGAAATCAGGCACAGGCCTAACATGGTGATACCTTCTGCCTGTTTCCTGAATGTCATGGTGTCTGAGGAAAAAGCTATGTGTTGACTTCTAATTCTGGAGTGTACCTATTGTTGTTGCTTCAGTCGTCCCAAGTGTACCTCCTTTGGCCTTCCAACACAGAGTAAACAGCAGCAACTCAAGGAATTTTCCAGGTCTCCCTTGCCAGAATGGGATTCGCAAGGCACCCTGGGTTATGCACACGAGCAGCCATTGGATTCTCACGTTTTCATGCACATGGCTGTAGTTAGACTACTCACCCCCACCATGTAAGAGAATCTACTGAATTCCCTTTATCACTGGTCTTCATTGTACTGGTCTGTTTTTTGACACAGTTCTTTGTAATATAATATCTGATATAGGGAGGGTTTTGGAGAAATAGAATTGAGCTGCTGTGCTGTCGATCTTCAGTAGCATGCACAGATAACTTCCAGGGTGTGATCCCGTGGACTACGTGTATGAGACAGGAGAAATAAGGAACTTTTAAGAAATGAGGTTTCTGCAACTAGAGAGATGACTCAGTAGTTAAGAACACTGACTGGTCTTGCAGAGGACCTGGGTTCAATTCTCAGCACCCTCATGGCAGCTAACAACTGTCTGTAGCTCCAGTTCCAGGGGATCTGATGTTCTCTTCTGACCTCTGCAGGCATTGCCTAACAATGTACACTTACATGCATGCATTATACACATAAAAATTTTAAAAATTAACCTAAAAAGAAACATGGTTTCTAAGTGCCAGTTATAAAAGAACTTAAGTCTCAAAAGTACTAGTTTCTTTAAATTTATTGGGAAGATAAATAAAAATGTCCCTTAAGCTTTTAATATATTTGCATGTTTTTTCCCTATGGCTTATTTTGTTTTCATTGGAACATGACTGCAATGTTAAAAACGGAATGTTTCAGCACTGCGGAGAGCTACGCAGAGACCAGGTGAACCCGGAAGCTGGGCCATGGTGAGCGTGGGGCCGGCTGTCCCCAGACGGGAGGAGCGGCCGTGGAGCCGCAGGAGCGGGCTGTGCTGGGTCCTCCCGGTGCGGACGGGCAACCTAAGTCCCGGCGTGCTGGCATCTGGACAGCTCAGTCCGACCGCTGCGTCCGCGCCGAGCTCTGGGAAAGCGAGAGAGCGCGGGCTCCTTTGCCTGGACGTCACGGTCTGGCGTTCCGCTCACAGATCGAACTTTGTAGGGACAAAATGAACATGTGAATTCAAAAGCCATTCGCTGAGATGTCTCAGCAGGTAAAAGTAATGGCCGTTAAGCATGATGACCTGCGGTTGATCAAGAGGACCCACGTGAGGGAAGACAGAACCGACTCCCCCAAGTTCTCTGATGATAGAACACTTACCTTTCCTCCCTTCACTTTCTTCTTGTGAAGTATTTGACGTAGGAAGGAGAAGAAGAACTAGTTCATTCTACTTTTAATGTCCTTGTATATGATGGGCCCTGTAGTTTGAATCTATTTTTATGTCCTTTTGTCTGTACCTTTCTCGGGTTTATGATTGTGGGGGTTTTTTTTGTTGTTGTTTTTTGTTTTGGAAATAATTCATTATGGAAATAATTTTTATTTTTATTCACCTGCTTAAACTGTCGAGTGCTGCGTTTTCAAAAGTGAGCTGACATATCTTGTCTATTTTAAAAGGTATTTTAATTTTATTTCTTTGCATGTGGGTATGTGCCGATTACAGGTGCCAGTGGACGCCAGAAGAAAGTTTCAGCTCATCTTGAGTTGCAGTCATATGTTGTTTTGAACTGCTTGGAATAGGTTTTGGGATTGTAACTGGGACCTCTGCAACAGCAGTATGCTGTTAACTGCTCAGCCGTTTTTGATCCCCACCTGGCTGTTTTTTTCTTGATATTTTTGAAGAATCAGTTATGAGATCGTGGGTTTTCTCTTGCTTTGGTGTAATTTTATTCTCCAGTTATCAGTTTCCAGTGCTTGATTTAGGCTCATCTGTCATTTCTCCCAGTCTTTTATCCAGGAAACTCTCTAGCCCCGGATGTTTGTAATTTTTGATTCATATCCTATTTGCCTTTGTTTTTTACTTTGGAGAGAAGGTCTTACTATGTAAGCCTGGGTAGCCTTTGTCTCATACAGACCTACCTGCATCTGCCTCCTAGGTATTGGGATTGAAGGCACTGAGCAGAAGAGGTCGTTGGACTCAAAGCTTTACCAGTTTTCTGGCGCTGTGACACATAACAAGAAGTGTTTGTACTGAGAGTTCTCAGAGATAATTTGTCTCAGCTAATTGTTTTCTGTGCATGTGCATTCTCTCTCTGTCTCTCTCTCTCCTTCCCTCCCTCCCTCTCCCTCTCCTTCTCCCTCTTCCTCTCCCTCTCCCTTTACCTCTCCCTCTCCCTCTTGGGTTTGTTCTTTTTTGTTGTAGGAGTATCTGTCCATTTCTTTATTAGTATTTACAAAGCATTTGTTCCGGAGATTCTGTTACTTCTCTGTGAACTCCATGTTTCTTTACTGTGCTGAGGACATTGTTTTCACATATTTTTTTTGAATGTCAGGAGTTGAAGAGAAGAACATGAAAGAAAAACGTGTGTTGTAGTGTTTGTGGAGGTGTGGGGCGCTGTGTTTGCAGCCTTCTTTTAACACACAGCCAGGCTTCAGTCTTCTCTTCAGCGTGAACTACTTGCTGACCTGAGACAGGTTGGTTTGATATGAGGTCTTCTCGGATGATGTTTTCAAGTATGGTGCTTCCTGGGCATTCTCTCTGTGTCCTGACATCCCTGGGTCTGTCCATCCCCTTAATTCCTGGGAGGCATTGTAGTGGCAACGATCCTCCTAGTGTGCCCCGGATTCAGCAGAGAGCCTGTCTCAAAAACAAGACGAAGAGAGACTGAGGAAGAAAGCCAGCATGACCTCGGTATGCATACACAAACACAGACACACGAACATGCACTTCACACATGTATGCCCACATGCATAAAACCACGCATGCACACATGGATACCAGGCACTAAGATGAGTGAGCTGAGGAGCGCCAAAGGCCATAGTGTCTCCTGTCTGCCACCGGCTCACTGTTGTTCTTCTGCTGCACGCTGATCCAGTGATGGGATCTTTTTCTTCTCTACTGCTCCTTGGTAGCATGTGTTTTAGTGTTGGCCAAGCTTCTGGATCCCAAGACCAATTTGCATTCACTGAACATGGTCAGCAGTGGGCCAGCTGTCCAGCACATTCTCATTGCTCATGCTGCTATGGTGCCTGGATCCTGGCTTGTCCTCTTGTCCATTCCTGTGAAAAAGTTTCATCACGTAGATGATACAGTGCTAATCTCTGAGTGTTTCGTAGGTTCAGAAAAGCATCTGAAAGTCTTATGAGTTCCTGTGAAAGAACAACAGTGGCTGCTCAAATGACCGGGTGATAGATAGGGCCAGGCAGAGAAGTAAAGTTCCTGAAAGTATTATATTTAGGTAACATACACGTGATACCTGACAGAGTCATTGAGAACGGTCAGTGTAAGACAGGCTAAATGCTGTAAGCTCTGGTATTCTAGTGTGTCTTTATGTTCAAAATCTCCATGGGTTCAGGGGTGCATACCTGGGGCTATGACTAAAACAATGTTCCCAGTGGCCCAAATGCCTCCATTTCCTTATGTTTCTGCACCAACTCTGCTCTTACAGTCTTTCTGCCCCCACTTCTACAGTGTCTCCTGAGTCACGGGGGGTGAGGAGTTCTATCCAGGAGCAAGCACTGTGTAGTCTTATTCTCTAAAACTTAGCCAGTTGTGGCCTTATGTGTGCATCAAAGTGTGTCGTATGAGGAAGCTTTGGTGTGACAGTTGAGGATATATTAGTATTCTCTCTACCCTCTGTTCTGCTGTGAGCTTTGGGTATAAGAGTTTCACTGTAGATTGTCACTTATTGCTAGCCAACTCTCAGGCACCTGACCAGTTGTGGAGCATTGCAATAGTCTACAGTGTTGCAAAAAGAACTTCTTGACGAGTGCTGTATGGTAGTTGTCAGCGTGGCAGTCAGGTCTGAGGATTTAACAGTTTTGATCCGGGTCTTGGAAAGGGCCAGAGGTCCAGTGTCCAGCAAGCGCAGCCCGTGCTAGCCGTCCACTCCTCGATGGTTTCCTTCAGAGTCAGCATGCTTGTCAGGGGCTGATGGCTCTGTACCTTGCTTAATTTTCCTTCTCCCTGTCTATGAAAGTGTTTCGTTACATAGATGATAGAATGCTAACATCTTGAGATGTACAAAAGCATCTCAAAGATCCAGGTGCTCCTAAAAGACTGAAGATGGGTGTTCAGATCACTCAGGGTCCAGCATGCACAGGTATAAAATTCTTGGCAGTGTTTCATGTTCAATAAGACACATGATCACTGACAAAGGTACTGAGAAAATCGTGGAATAGTCACCTTGTAATTGTAAAAGAGCTGTTGTTTTCCTGAGGTACCAGTAGTTTTTCGTAGCCCATTCTGCCTAGGTTTCCATTCTTTGTAGAAATTGAGAACAAGGGTGCTCTATGAGAGTTGCCGCAAAGGACTAAAGGACTCCAGAGCTGTTTTCCATTCATTCACGGTGTGTGTGCGTTGGTGTGCTCATGCTGCATCGTGCATGTGGAAGGTAGAAGACAGCATGTGTGAATGGGTTCTCTCCTTCCCCATGAGGGTGTTAGAGATTGAAATCAGGTCATGAGGCTCGATGAGAAGTACCTTTCCCCATTGAGAAAGCTCTCTGGCTTCCAAACAGCTTCCACACAGTGTAGGATCCTTGTTGGACAGGCAAAGAGATGTGTGCCCTGTCACTCCAGTGCCCTCATATTAGGAGATGGAGGGATACAGGCAGACCCTCAGAGGACACAGCAGGGAAAGTGTCAGAAGAAGAAAGGTCCAGAGGAAGAGGGGGAGAGTTCTACATCAATTTCTTTAAAATGAAACATGTTTTCATTTAGGGAGATGCAGGGAGCCGGTCAACGCCATTACAAGATGGCGCCGACTTCCTGAAGCCGCCTGTCAAACTGCTCCATATAAGGAGATGTTTTGGCGCGAACCCTATCCCGAGAGTGCGCATGCGTGTGGGTTTGAATAGTCCCTAGCCAATCCCGTGGCATTTTGCTTAGGGCATGCGAATTGCAGCCAATCCTGAGGTACTATGTTGCCCTTCAAAACTATAAAAGCCGCAGCACAGGCTCGCCCCTTGCCTCTCGTCATCATCGCCCATCTGTTAATCAAAGGCTCTCCAATAAAGTGTGATACTGGAAGACTCCTCGTGATCGCGTGCTTTCTTCCTCCGCTGGCCGGAGGTGTTCGCCGCAAGTGGTGCCGAAACCCGGGAACACCCGGGCGTTGTGAAGCCGCCTGGCGGGAGGCCGAAGAGGAGCCAGAACCAGACACACGGAGAGGGAGGTACCGGTAAGTCAGCCCCATGTATGCTTTTGATCCGCAGTCTGCCCTGATTGGTGCTGCCGTCCTTTTTGTGTGGATTGTCGTGGTCTTCGTTTGCTGCCACTGTTTTTACTCGTGTCTCAGCAAACGAAGCCATCCCAATCTTATCAAGGAAGGAAGGAGGGCGCTGGCAAGGCATCAGGACAGTCTTTCAGAGTCAGATGCAAGTGGGGATATACAAGTTAGGCCTAAGAAAAGTCAAAGAAAGAAAAAAAGTCATAAAAAGGAGCTTATAGAAGCCAGTCATAAAGAGGAGCTTATAGAAGCCAGTCATAAAGAGGAGCTTATAGAAGCCAGTCATAAAGAGGAGCTTATAGAAGCCAGTCATAAAGAGGAGCTTATAGAAGCCAGTCATAAAGAGGAGCTTATAGAAGCCAGTCATAAAGAGGAGCTTATAGAAGCCAGTCATAAAGAGGAGCTTATAGAAGCCAGTCATAAAGAGGAGCTTATAGAAGCCAGTCATAAAGAGGAGCTTATAGAAGCCAGTCATAAAGAGGAGCTTAAGGAAGCCAGTCATAATAAAGGCCCCAAAAGAGGGGATCCTGTAGATGGGGGGCTGCGGCCGTCCCCCCCCTCAAGTTTCGTATCCTTCCTTGGAGGAATCTAAATGTTTGTCTGTACAAGACCAAAGTTCCAGCGAAAAATACTAGTTCCCACCCAATGTTTTTGGTTCTAAATGAGCTACTTTGTTCCAAGAATTTAGAGCTTACTGAGAGAATTTAGATGTCTGTTAGGTAGGTTCATTTTAAGTAAGATGTCTCTCTATTTATACTCTTTCCTGTTAAACTGTCTAATGGAGTTTAAATGTCTGATAGAATTTTGCTGCGAATTTATCTGGGTCTCAGTTTTTATCTTTTGGGAGGTTTTCGTATTGTTTCAATTTCCTTATGTGTTATGGGTGGTCAGGAGCCATTTTTTTTTGTTTATGTTCTGAGGTGAAACATTCCATCCTGCAGGGGAGCTTATTAAGCTCAGGAAGTAAACAAGTCGGGAGCTTCAGGAAGTCCCTGAAATTGACAAGGTTCACTAATTTGGCTTCCTGCCTAAATTCCTGTGCTCTGATTAGAGGTAAAAATAGGTTGAGCAAAACAAAGTTGGGGCCTCAGTATTTAAGAGTCTGTTCAGGTAGAAAAGGTTCAAAAAAAAAAAAAAAAAAAAAGGCAAATGCAAATGGATCTGGGATCGAACCTCAAGAGGAGGAGAAAAGTAAAACTAAATCCTCCACTCTGTTGGAGGACCCAGCTTTTGTGGAAACTAAAATCAAGCAGTTAGTCAAGAGTTTAAATCCCAAAGAAAAATAGGAGAGAAAGGAGGAAGCTGTTAGATATCTGAGAGAGGAGGATTTTCCACCATTTATTGCCCAGCAAAGCCCGAGGCTGAGCTAAAGAAAAAATATTTAGGAGAAATGTGGCATTATAGGGCGTGGTTAAATCTCTGTATGGTATATAAAAGATAAAAAAAATATATCTAGTCAAGGTTTATTCAGGAATGTTTGGTCTCTGCCCAAGTTTTAGCTACATAGGATACAGTAATTAAAAATACCAAATTGATGGAAGTTTGTGCAGTAAGCTACTGTGTCTCAAATCACTATTGCTTATCCCTTTAAAACCTGTATGGATAGATTAGTGGCCTCTTACTGTAAACCAAATTCAGGCCACAGAGTTCAAGAACAGCCAGAAAATGGTTATACAAACCAATTTTTGTCATAAAAAAGTCAGAAAAATGGAGGTTATAAGATCTTAGAAAGGTTAATAAAGTCAGTACAAAAAATAATAGCCCAAACCCAGTATTAATGTGGGGAAGAGGGCATGTTTGTGTTTTTCCCCAGGACGACGAATCACCTCACTGGGTGCCCAGCAGATTGGTGAGGACACTCCAGCCGTCCTTGGAAGATGCTGTGGAACAAGAAAACGTGGAGGCTCCTGGTGATGCTGACTCTGACTCAGCTATGGACATCAAGCCAGGATGAGCTGCGCTGGGGGTTCCTGTCTACCTTCCCACTTCCATCCCAGTTCGCCATGATTCGTCGGTCTTTCCTCGCTTCTTTACAACTGAAAAGAACTTAGGTTTGCCATTGCTTCCAGAGGACACTCTTGTTGCATTCCTACATGGCTCTTGGAGTTTTGTTGAGACTGGTGCCTTGATGCTCCCCGCAATTCTTGCATCCCATTGAGGCAGCAGCGTTTTGCATGGTTTAAGGACAAAAACAGCAAAACTTATGATGGTATACCTCAGGTTACAGATGTAGAAGATAACACAAAGCGGGTTTATAATATGACCTTCATCGACACAGCTGTCTGGTTCAATGGAACCTTGCCAGATGTTACACACTGGCACTCTAATGAGACACTTCACCAGCCTCGTCTCGCTCCACATTGTTCAGGCACATATGAACAGGACCTTTGGCCTTGGACTGAGTGTCAGTCCACTTCTGTCGATTGGGCAGATACAGGCAGGTTTTTCACTTTCTCACCAGACATGCGTGGCCAAAGGCCGTTTCAAAACACATGGACAATGGGACTTTTTCTACAAGATGCCAGATATTATCCTTTTACCAAGTGGTTGTTGTGTGGGGTTAATGGAAGTTGTACTGATATGACGCCCTTTGTTCTCTTACAGGGAGGGTCCGTAGCCTATAGCAGTATCACTATTACTAGCTTAACATGGGCAGAGAAGTCGAAAACAACACCTACCCCAAATGAAGGAGCGTCATATACAGTCTTTAATACAACAGGAGGAGCGGTTGTAATTAATCGCCATATAGGCCCAACAAAAAATAAGACTTATTCCATAACTCCAGTTTGTGTATATCCACCCTTTTTATTTGTGCTTAGCAATTACACCTTTAATAATTGTACTAAGAATACATGTGCTCTTGCACAATGCTGGAAGGCTAATCAATGAAAAAGTACTCTAGTACTTAGAGTACCTCGCTGGGTTCCAGTCCCTGTAGAAGTCCCTGGTACCCTGACCCTTTTCCGCTCCAAACGGGACTTTGGAATTACGGCTGCAGTAATTACAGCTATAGTTGCAGCTACCGCTGCCGCTACTGCGGCAGGAGTAGCCCTAAGTCAAAATGTCCAAACTGCAGAGACACTTAATAACATGGCCTCAGAGACTGCACAGGCCTTAGACACTCAACGATTCTTAGATTCTAGAATGAAAGGAGGGATTATGATATTGAATCAAAGAATAGATTTGGTACAAGAACAACTCGACATGTTGTGGCAAGTAGCCCAATTGGGATGTGAGTGGAAATTTCAAGCATTATGTGTTACAAGTGTTCTGTATGATAATACTTCTATAGCAGCAGATTTGTCTAAACAATTGTCAAATTATTTAGTGGGTAATTGGAGTGATGCTTTTGATAAGGATTTGGAAAGACTTCGGAGAGCTGTTATTACCATTAATTCCACCCGTGTAGACCCCAGCCTGACAAATGGGTTTGTTTCTTGGTTTTCCTCTGTATTTTCGCATTTTAAAGAATGGGTGGGAGTAGGCATGTTTGTGGTCTGCGGCATTGGAGGATGCATACTATGTCTATGGTTAATTTGTAGGATGAGAGCCCAAGCGAAAAGGGACAAAGTTATTATTTCTCAGGCATTAGCCGCCTTGGAATGTGGAGTATCCCCTCGGGTATGGCTGGCAGCCCTAAAGAAATAAAAAATTGGCTCTGCCCTGGCCCTTGCACCCTCCGGGATCAGTATGACCCATTGCACGAGGATGGGCAGTGGCAGGAATATTTTTGGCCCAGACTTTGCCTTAGCACGCCCCGGGAGTGTTTGCCCATTGCACGGGCTTAGGAAAGACTGTTTGGCCTTTGTTTCCCTTGATCGGTCGGCACATCATGAGGTGAAGACCAGATCGGGAACGCTGTATTTCCTAGGGCTCTGCTAGCATATAAGAAAAAAGGGGGAGCTGCAGGGAGCCGGTCAACGCCATTACAAGATGGCGCCGACTTCCTGAAGCCGCCTGTCAAACTGCTCCATATAAGGAGATGTTTTGGCGCGAACCCTATCCCGAGAGTGCGCATGCGTGTGGGTTTGAATAGTCCCTAGCCAATCCCGTGGCATTTTGCTTAGGGCATGCGAATTGCAGCCAATCCTGAGGTACTATGTTGCCCTTCAAAACTATAAAAGCCGCAGCACAGGCTCGCCCCTTGCCTCTCGTCATCATCGCCCATCTGTTAATCAAAGGCTCTCCAATAAAGTGTGATACTGGAAGACTCCTCGTGATCGCGTGCTTTCTTCCTCCGCTGGCCGGAGGTGTTCGCCGCAGGGAGAAGATTGTTAACACTAAAAGAGTAAAAGAGAGAAGGGTTAGGAATTTCCTGAATGAAGATTAACCCCGCCCCCCTCCCCGTGCCAACCTTATAGAAAAACTAACAAATGCTGACACTCTGGCCGAGGGACTTCTGTTAGTTGTACAGGAACCTCCAGGCCTGGAGCTGGTGTGAGTCCTTGTCTATGCTGGGGTGGCTGATCAGTGACACTGTCAGCCATGAGCCTGTAAATCACCCCACACTCATACTACCTAACTCCGGTAAGCTCACTCATTTACTAAGCTAGACTTGGGTAGAATCACTTCTTTCATGTGTCATTGTTGCCCTATGTGGATGAATAGACAGACATTGGAACCATCTCCCTGTGAAAAGTGACTTAAGTGTCCGGTTACTCATGTTCCTTGCCTGAGTGAGAATTTTTAAATATTTGTGTGCATTTGTGTTCGTGCATGTGGTACATGTTTGTGTGTACATGCACTTGTCTGTGTGAGCCACCGTATTTGGTTGCCGGAACTGAGCTCTGGCCCTCTGGAAGAGCAAGAAGCGTGCTGACCTGGTGATCCATCATCTCTCCACTGCTCATACCCGATATTTAAAATGTGGATATTATATTTAATTTTGGCCTTTCAGGTAGACCTTAAATTGAGTTATGCAAGACATCCCCCAATATTCAGAAGCTGGTAGACCCACCTTGTTATTCCCTATCTGCTTGGTTCAAAAAGTGTGCTCTGGAGACTCACGGGATTTCTAATGGTGTGATAACGGAGGTGAATTTGAGGACACTGCGCTTCTTTCAGGTGTAGTTTGCTTCCTCCTTCCGTCCCTTCTTCCCTCTTCTGTCCCTCCCTGCAGAGGTGTGTGTTTTGCCCTGTGGCATAGGCTGTCTTGGACTCCTGGGCTCAAGTGCTCCTTCCATCTCATTGTCTGACCCAGCCATGACCACACACACATCCACACCCCCCACCACATGCACACACATACACACACCAACACCACCACTAGCTGTACCGCATTCTTTCTAAAGCTGGTATGGTCTTTCTGCTTAGTCTACTCTGATTTGAAACTACTCATGGAAAATTCAGAAATTCTTGTTTTTCTAAGTGTTGATGGAATTTGACCTGAATAAACTACTTACAGGCAAATGTATGTGATTTTTTTTTCTATAAGTATATCGGATGGGCTCACTTCCCCATTTCACAAAATGTGATAGCATGTATGAAATTATACCATCCAGAGAATCTCATTAGAATTAGGGCCCTGTGATGTGTCTGGTCCAAGGAGTGTATGTCCTATCGAACTGACAAGATCAGCCATCCCAAACTCACCTATCCGATTTGAAACTTGACAACAAACTACATCATTTTTAAATCATAATCTTATTCGAGAACCTGAATGCTAATAATGATCTCATAACAAAAATATATTCATACTATTTAAAGAGCTCATAATTTTGATCAATTCTTACAGTATTCAGAAATGAGTCTCAGGGGAGTCTATTAACCATGACCCCTGTGGAGTAACAAGTTACATAGTTCCGATATATAGTCATATAGGATCAACATTCCCATTTCAAAATGGCGAAAGAGCCAGTCATTATGGCACATGCCTTTATTCCCAGCATTCTGGAGACAGGGACGGGCAGAGTTCTCTGAGATCGAGAGTAGCCAGGTCTACAGAGTGAGCTCCGTGCTGTTAGGGCTCCAAGAAGACCCTGTCTTAAAAAACTAAAATCCAAAACCAAGAAACAAATGGAGAAAGAGGGCATTAGAAGTGAATATTGGGACAGAACTAGACCTATTCCAGCAAGGCGAACACTAAATCTTATAGCTACATTTCAGAGTCTAGGGCTTGTGGTGGGATCTTTAAGCTCCATCAGTATCTCTGCCAACAGCAGCAACACTATCTCTCTCTGCCTAGCTCCAGTCTGAGCTTATTAGCTTTCCTTGGTAGACATCCCAAACTCTCGTCTCTCTAATAGAACGGTATCCATTACAATCTCTGCTTCGCCTATCCCAGTTCATACGTGATCCTTCCTGGGATTCTTTCCACAGGATCTGTCCCTCATACACACTGGCAGACTTAAGGCCCTTTTTGGAAACTTGGTGCAAGATTTCATGTCTTTCACTCTTGATTCTTTTGTGCCCGTAATACTGGGCCTCATGAACAGCATTGCCAAGTCTGTGGCCTGTTCTCCACTTGAACGCCATTTGCAGTACCTTGGTGTAGGGTTTCATTCCATATGGTAGAGGAAATGTGCCTTTGAACTGGCCCTTTGGCAATGTTTGCCTAGTTGGGTGTTTGAAGTTGAGAGCACCTGTCTGTTGGTCTTTTCAGTTCAGTCTCTGCATTTGAGATGGTTTTATATTTTTTATAATTTGGAGTCCTGTATGGGATGGGGCTCTACCCTCGTGCAACTTACATACTGTCCCTGTGTAGACTAGGAATGTTCTCCTTAAAGGTGGTAGTCTCTTAACAGTTACTGCTCCTTTCAAATCCACATTGTCTATAGCTTTCAATGTCCTTCCATTCCTATTCTCCCCCAAAAGAAACTTGTCCATATGTTTTGCACTGCTCTTTGCTCTTTCTCATGGTGGGGGTGAATAACAGTGGTCGACAGTCACCTTGCTGTGGCCTGCACACTATCTCCTCTTGGGATTTCCTTTGGAAATCAAAGTAGTCTATGATTTAAAATATTCAAATCCACTCAACTTCTAGGATAAGAGAAGAATGGTCTTGATTGTTTTTCAGAATATAAAACCATAGACTTGCATACCATTCAGTCTTTGTTACACTCTGTAAACAATACACTAACCTGTTGGGCCCCTGGATCTCTCCTGTTTACAGTCTGAATGCTAATTAACAGAGGCCTCTCCTGCATGAATTCTGAATGGCTCCCTACATGCTGGTCTTCCCAAATCCCCAGCAGTAGTCCATGGAATTCTCCTGTTTTTGTAATTAAGAAAAAAATCTGGTAATTGAGAATGCTCAGTGATTTAAGAAAAATGAAGTTATTCAACCTATGGGTCCTTTACAACCAGGATTTCCTCAACCCAGTGTTATTTCCTGTGACTAGAATCTTAAAATTATAGATTTGTAGGACTGCTTTTTTTTCTGAACTCTTTTACAAATAAAAGTTAAAGAAAAATTTGCCTTTACCATTCCTAAATTAAATACGCAGGAAACTACAAAATGCCATCAATGGAAGGTGGATGTTAGATGTAGACATCAATCGGGGGATGTTAAATAGCCCCACAGTTTGTCAAAACTTTGTGGCACAACCTTTACGAAAGGTCAGGGATGACTTTCCTGAAGCCGGAATCACACATTATTCGGATGATATATTGTGTACCCACCATAATGCAGAAGTTCTTTAAAAACTAGCAAAGTCCAGAATGATCTTAATAAGTGTGGACTGCAAATAGCTCCTGAAAAATTCAAGTTAGAAACAACTCAAGTTCTTACAAATATTTAGGGACTAGTATGTTTAATTCTTATATTAAACCTCAACGTATCACCATTAGAAGGAATAAATTAAAGACCGTTAATAAGTTTCAAAAATTGTTAGGAGATGTTAATTGGCTTCGCCTTACATTAGGTATTCCTACATATGCTCCTAAAGCCCCCCAGGAATTGTCTTGGTTAGAAAAACATATTCACCATACAAACCTTGAGAGATTTGACTTATTTTCCCATATCACATTCTCCTTCTGGATTGTTTCATCAGGATGATGACATGACATTTTTACAGAGTGGATATTTCTACATAATCAAACCTCAAAACGCTTCACAACTTATGTTGATAAAATCGCTCAAATCCTTTTCAGAATGCCTTTATGATGTTGACCCCGAGCCTTCCCAGGTTATCATTCCTTTAACTGATAAACAACAAAATGATTTACTAAAGATTAATGAAGAATGGCAAATTGCTTTAAGTGACTATCTAAGTAGAATATCTGAATATACTCATCAATATCCAAAAAATAAATGTGTTCAGTTTTTAAAATTGACTGATATTATATTAGACAAAATTGGAGTGTCCCTACATGTATGTAAGTCCCTCCCCTATTTACAGATACAGCAAATTGGGCATAGCTGGTTATACAGCTGGATCTTGTGTACATAAATACACAATACAGGTTATGATTCAGTGCAGAAAGCAGAACTAGCAGCTGTAATAATGGCTTCATCTAATTTCTCAGAACGTCTGAATCTTGGTAGAGAATCATAATATGCAGCCTGCACTTATTAACCATACCCGTACTGTATAATGATTCCTTTCATATGTGTGACTTCTTAATTACGACTTTTACTGTGTCAGTGTACACATCCATTGTTTCTTACTCATATTTGATCTCATACACCTTTCCCAAGACCTATAGCACGTAATAATTATGATTGATCAAATGATACCACAATATTCTTATCCGTGTGTGAATATAACAAGTTATGCAATTTCATCAAGACACACATGCTAATTGGAGAGCACTAGAACATCAGTTTTATATCCCCACTTGATTAGCCAAAACTATTCTTAGACAATGTGAAATCTGCCAGCCTTGCAAGCTTGACCTTTACCTGGTGATATTAACCCTAGAAGGGCCAAACAAAATGGTGGTTGTTCATTTACATAAAGTTTTGGTAAATTATGCTATGTCCATCATACTATTGGTCCTTTCTCTGGCTTTCAATGGGACACAGATGTAATGAGAAGAAAGAACATTTGAAGGAAGCAATGAATGCTACGGGTACACCTAAAGAACTTAAAACTAACAACATGCCCAGGTATTTGCTGCTATGTGGTGTCAGGTTGGAGAACTAGGGCTCCGAGTGGGGCAGCAGTTTGGATGAGGGGGGGTTTGTAAGTCTGGGATTCCTCCAGGGAGCTTGAGAAAAGTCCATCCTGGTGTCTGGTCTACTTTCTCTCTTTATAGTAACCGTCATGGCAGGAATGAAGATATTCTCGAGACATTTCCTTTGCTCCCAGACTGGGGAAACGATGGTCCCCAAGAACTTGCAATTTTCCCAGGAATCTCATCCTAGAAGGCAAAAGGCTGGTGTTAGCCAGATGAGGAGCTTATCTTTAGGAAAGATTTAACAGACTTTTAACAATTTCTACGATCATTTTGTCGGGAGACTTGAGTCTGGAGCAGAGACAGCAATGGATCATTGACTGGTGAGACCTTTCTTTCACAGGTCTGCGTAGGTAGTCATGCATACCTCTTGCCCACTGTTTCACACTAAACATCATGTCAGGATCCAGACCAAGGATTTGTAGTTGGAGGAGGTTAGAACTGGAACTCCTCTCCTCTTCTTAATATGGAGCCTGGTATACATGCAAAAAACGCTCTTTATAGAGATCATTTGAGAAGTTCTGAAATGGATTTCAGGTAAAAGTTATTTTTAATTAATGCTATCTCACAAGTGTGTGTATGGTGGGGTGGGATGTGTAGTTCTGATTCTGAATCTAAGGAAATGCCCATTAATCAAAGAGAATTTCTTACTTTGATAGGTTTCTATAGGAGATGTGTGCTGTAAAAAAATAAATGGTTTTACCGTGACATATAGGTGATGTCAACCCAAAAGCAAAACTTTCACCTCAGATGGGATGAGTGTTTTTTCAGGAGTTAGATATGAGTGTCCATGGCCTGGGAACACAGATTTGGGGCATCCCAAAATCTGTGTTTCAATGAGGTAAGAATTTTATGTTTTTTTGTTGTTGTTGTTGTTGCTGTTGTTTTTTATGGTTAGAGGACAAAGAAAAGTCCCAAACCAGGACATTTTCAGATACATCCATGGAAACAGTGAGTAGGTGTTGTGCAATGCCCGTGGAAGGCAGAAGAGGACATTACATCCCCTGGAACTGGAGTGAGTGAAGGCTGGTTGTTAGCTGGGATTAGAACATGTCACCTCTGTGAGAGCTGCCAGTGCTCTTCACCAATGAGTCATCTTTCCATCCATGTTTGGTGTTTGGACAGGGTCTCACTATGTGGCTCTGACATGTCTGGAGCTCACTTTGTAAACCAGACTGACCTCATAGATCTGTGTGCCTCCTGTACACCATAATCCCCAAATACTCCATTAGCAGCTTCTTACCTCTGTCCCAGAGAGAGTTGCACAGGGAGGTGTGTTCTGTGGGACCTGGTTTTTCATCAAAATATTTTTAAAATGTATGATTTCGATTTTATGTGTGAATGTATTGCCTACATGTTTCTAAGTGTACCCGTGTCCTGCAATGCCCATAGAGGTCAGAAGAGGGCCTATCAGATCCTCTGGAACTTCCTGGAATTATGGATGGTTGTTATGCACCAGGTGGTGCAGGGAATGGAATCCCGGTCCTCTGCGAGAGCAGTTAGTGCTCTTAACTCCTGAGCCATCTCTCTACTCTGGTCCCTGGTCTTTAAAAAGTGGCCACTGTCTTTTAGGGACAAGCCTATGTTCTAACATCTTGGCCTATTTTGGAATTTTTAGATCCCTAGAGGACATTGGGCTTAGGTCCGGCTCCAATATAGCAGTGGGCTAAAGTTTTCATCAGCTGTCATAGTGTCAGAAACCCTTCTGAAATTAACTCTGTCACCTCATTTATGTTCCTTGGCAAGCCTTTAAATATCGTAGCTTCAAAACCCCTGTTTATGAGTAATATAAGAACAACGAAGTGTTTCAGTTTGACCAGGGTTGGGACGCAGTGTCTTTCCTGTCGGGAGACAAAGGGATCACACTATTAGACACTGCGTGTGCAATGGACTGTGGACACGAGCGACCCTGCAGAAAGAACAGGACGTAGCAGCTGAGTGCAAGAAGACAGCAGGGGCAGCTCTGTGAGGATGAGGGAATTCTTCAACTCTGGAGCTCCACCAGGTTTGTACCTGAGGAGGAAGCCAGGATTTGGGGGGAGGGAGAGTGGGCTAGAGAGGCTCTTGAGCTCCACTGTCTTGCAAAGTCAGCGAGTCTTGTCAGTCAGGCCTCCTTAGCCAATCAGAGTCCTTGGGTGGGTCGTCCAATCAGATGCGCAGACGCGAGGCGCGCTCTTTCCGCCCGCTGTGCTCTCAGTGGCTGAGAGGGCGCTACGAGTGCTGCGCGGCGAGCGCCGCCGCGGGGAGCTGTGCGGAGAAGGGAGAACCCGGAAGCCGGGCCATGGTGAGCGTGGGGCCGGCTGTCCCCAGACGGGAGGAGCGGCCGTGGAGCCGCAGGAGCGGGCTGTGCTGGGTCCTCCCGGTGCGGACGGGCAACCTAAGTCCCGGCGTGCTGGCATCTGGACAGCTCAGTCCGACCGCTGCGTCCGCGCCGAGCTCTGGGAAAGCGAGAGAGCGCGGGCTTCTTTGCCTGGACGTCACGGTCTGGCGTTCCGCTCACAGATCGAACTTTGTAGGGACAAAATGAGCATCCGAATCCAAAAGCCATTCGCTGAGATGTCTCAGCAGGTAAAAGTAATGGCCGTTAAGCATGATGACCTGCGGTTCATTAAGAGGGCCCACGTGAGGGAAGACAGAACCGACTCCCCCAAGTTCTCTGATGATAGGACACTTACCTTTCCTCCCTTCACTTTCTTCTTGTGAAGTATTTGACGTAGGAACGAGAAGAAGAACTAGTTCATTGTACTTTTAATATCCATGTATATGATGGGCCCTCTAGTTTGAATCTATTTTTATGTCCTTCTGGCTGTAACTTTCTCGGGTTTACTGATTTTTTTTTGGAAGTAGTTCATTATGGAAGTCATTGATTTCCTCCTGCCTCAGCTATCCGAGTGCTGCGTTTGCCAATGTGAGCTGTCGTACCTTTTCTATTTTAAACATTTTTAATTTTAATTGTATTTTGCGTGTGCGTGCGTGCCGGTCACAAGTGCCAGTAGGTGCCAGAAAAAGTTTCAGCTCATCTTGAATTGGAGTGATATGTGGTTTTGAACTGCCTGGTGTTGGTTTTGGGATTGTAAGTGGGAACTCTGCAAGAGCAGTATGCTGTTAACTGCACAGCCATTTATAATCTCCACCTGGCTGTTTGTTCTTGATATTTATGAAGAATCAGTTATGAGATTGTGGGTTTTCTCTTGCTTTGGTTTTTATTCTCTAATTATCAGTTTCCAGTGCTTGATTTAGGCTCATCTGTCATTTCTCCCACTTTCTTAACCAGGAAACTGTCTCTCTAGCCCCAGATTTCTGTAATTTTTGATCATGTCCTTTTTTGCCTCTGGGTGTTGGTTTTGAAACAAGGTCTTACTATGCAACCGTGGCTGTCCTCTGTCTCATAGAGACCTACGTGTATCTGCCATCCAGGTGCTGGGATGGAAGGCCCACAGCCGAAGAGGAGGCTGAACTCCTATCTTGACCAGTTTTCAGGTGCTGTTTTTGTGCTGAGGGTTCTCAGAGATGATTTGTCTCTGCTCATTGTTTTCTGTATATGAGCCACATGTGTAGCCTTCTCTAAATTCTTTGTACTTTTATTGATGTGAGGAAGTGATCATTTAGAGTACGGCATGGTTGTGCCTGCCTTTAATCCCAGCACTTGGAAACCAGAGTCAGGCAGATCTCTGTGAGCTGAAGGACAGCCTGATCATCTATATAGCGAGTTCCAGGCCGCCTAGGGCTGCTGGCAGATGCTATCTCAAAACACACACACACACACACACACAAAAAGTGATTTTTTGCCAAGTGTAAAGTTACCTGCCTTGAATCTCAGCCCATGGGAGACAGAGACTGGGAACCTCGCTGAGACTCAGGCCAGCTTTGTCTACGTAGATTGTTTAGGGCCAGTGATGCTACAGAGAGACCTCTCTCAAAAACACACAAAAAAAGAGCAGTGGAATAATAATTTGAATAACAGAGCGAATACCTCTGGAAGCAGTTTCTCTTTCTCTAGGCTTTGTTGTTGTTTGCTGTAGGTGTAGGTGCCCATTCTTTGAGTAGCATTTCCAAAGTACTTGGTATGGGGATTCTGTAATCTGTCTGTGGTCAGTGAACTCCGTGTTTTTTTACTGTGTTGAAACATTGTTTGCACAGATTTCTTTGAATGTCTGAAATTAAAAAAAAGAACATGAAAGAAAAACATTACGTGTTGTAGTATTTGTATGAAGCTCTTGGGGCTGTGTTTGTGGCCTTCTTTTAACACATAGCCAGGCTTCAGTCTTTAGCTTTAGCCTAAACATTTGCTGACCTGAGCCTAGAGACCGGTTGGTTTGATATGAGGTCTTCTCGGGTGATGTTTTCAAGTATGTTGCTTCCTGGGCATTCTCTCCGTGTCCTGACATCCCTGGGTCTGTCCATCCCCTTAATTCCCGGGAGGCATTGTAGTGGCAACGATCCTCCTAGTGTGACCCTGATTCAGCAGAGAGCCTGTCTCAAAAGCAAGAGGAAGAGAAACTGAGGAAGAAAGCCAGCATGACCTCGGTATACATGCACAAACACAGACACACGAACATGCACTTCACACATGTATGCCCACATGCCTAAAACCATGCATGCACACATGGATACCAGGCACTAAGATGAGTGGACTTGGGGGTGCCAAAGGCCATAGTGTCTCCGGTCTGCCACCGGCTCACCGTTGTTCTGCTGCACGCTGATCCAGTGACGGGATCTGTTACTTCTCTACTGCTCCTTGGTAGCATGTGTTTTAGTGTTGGCTAAGCTGCTGGATCCCAAGACCAATTTGTATTCACTGAACATGGTCAGCAGTGGGCCAGCTGTCCAGCACATTCTCATTGCTCGTGCTGCTATGGTTCCTGGATCCTGGCTTGTCCTCTTGTCCATTCTCTGTGAAAAGGTTTCATCACGTAGATGATACAGTGCTAATCTCTGAGTGTTTCGTAGGTTTAGGAAAGCATTTCAAAGTCATACAGGTTCCTGTAATAGAACAACAGTGGCTGCTCAAATGACCAGGTGATAGGGCCAGGCAGAGAAGTAACGTTACTGAAAGTATTATATTTAGGTAACATACACTTGATACCTGACAGAGTCATTGAGAACAGTGTAAGAGAGGGTAAATGCTGTGTGCTGTTACTCTAGTGTCTGTTCATGTTGGAAATCACCAGGCATTCAGGGCTCTATAGCTGTGACTAAAACAGTGCTTCCAGTGGCCTGAAGGCCTCTGTTGCCTTATGTTCATGTTCCTTCTCTGGTTCTTAAATCTTTCTGTCCACACTTCTGCAGTGTTTCCTGACCCCGGCTGGGTGAGGAGTTCTATCTAGGGACACATACTCTGTAGTCTTAGTCTCTAAAACTCATCCTTTTGAGGCCTTCTGTGAGGCCTTACTGTCAGATGAGGAAGCTTTGGTGCTGGGAGGGAAGGTGCATAGTGTTCTCTCTGCCCTTGTTCTGCTGTGTTCCATGAGCGTTGGGTGGGAGGATTCCTCTGTAGACTGTCAGTTATTGCTGGCCATCTCTTAGGCACCTGACCAGTTGTGATCATTGCAATAGCCTTCATCTGTTGCAAAAAGAAAGCTTTTTGATGAGTGGTGTACAGTACAATTGTCAGGGTGGTAGTCAGCTTTTAGGATGTAACAGAGTTTTGATCCGCGTCAGGGAAAGGTTCAGAGGTCCAGTGTCCAGCATGCACAGCACTCCCCTTTGGTTTCCTTCAGAGTTAGCACACTTGTCAGGGGCTGATGGCTCTGTACCTTATTTAATTTTCCTTCTCCCTGTCTATGAAAGTGTTTCATTACATAGATGATAGAATGCTAACTTCTTGAGTGTTTTACACATGTACAAAAGTATCTGAAAGATCCGGGTGCTCCTAAAAGACGGAAGGTGGGCGGTCAGATCACCCAGGGCACAGCATGCACACGTGTAAAATTCTTGGTAATGTTTCATGTTTAGGAAGACACATGATTACTGACAAAGGTACTGAGAAAGTTCTGGAATTGCTGGCTTATAATTGTAAAGGTGCTATAGGTTTTCTGAGGTACTGCTGATTTCTCATAACCCATTCTGCCTAGGTAGAGTAAAAGTGAGAAGGGTTAGGAATTTCTTGAAGCAGGATTAACCCCCTCACCCAACCCTCCATACCCAAAACTAAGAAATGCTGAAGAGGCTGACACTCGGGCCCTGGGACTTTTGTTAGTTGTAGAGGAACTTCCATGCCTGGAGTTGGTGTGAGTTGTTATCTGTGCTGAGGTAGGCTGTTCAGTGACACAGTCAGCCATGAGCCTGTAAGGAACCCCTCACTCATACTATTGTAAGTAACTGCAGTAAGCTCACTTACTGTCTAAAGTAGACTTGGGTAGAATCGGTTTTCTGGGGTGTCATTTTTCCCCTATGTGGGGTGAATAGACATTTGTTACCATCTCCCTGTGAAAAGTGACACAAGGTCTCTTAGAATCAGATTTATACTCATCAGAAGTGCTTCCCACAGGTGAGTCGTAGGGAGTGGAGAGTGTGAGGGCTCTCGTGGCTGCTAATGGTGTTAGTGTTAAAAGAAAAGGTATGTGTAGATGTATTTCCCAGGTATCTGACTTGAATCAACAGAGTAAGTTGTGACATCTTGCTGAGATATGGGCTTCCGCCTCATGCAAATAACACCCAGGTTCATTTAGGTGCCATTTGTGGGATGTCTGGATGGTAGGCCAGACTGACTTAGAGGTGAGGTTCACAGAGACAGCAGCTATGGATTGGTCTTGTGAGATGTCTTCTGGAGAAATGAGGACCTGGCCGCCTATGATTCTGCCAGATCAGAGTTTTATATCAGGTAGACTGGACTGGATGGAAGTATATTCAAGATTCAGGGGTGGGTCACCAACTGTCTGGTTACTCCAATTCATGGCCTGAATCAGAATTGTAGAAGATTTCTGTGTATTGTGGGTGTGTACTTCGTACATGTCTGTGTCTAGATGCACATATTGTTGGTACCAATAGAGTCTAGAGGGAGCATCACAGCCTGAGGAGTGGGAATTCCAGGCAGCTGTGAGCCACGGTGGTTGCTGGAACTGAGCTCTGGCCATCTGGAAGAACAAGAAGTGTGCTGTACTGATGAGTCATCATCTCTCCACCCTCATAACCCGATTGTAAAGTGAGGATATTATGTTTTAATTTTGGCCTTTCATGTTGACTTTAAACTCTGTACATTCTCAGATTGTGTTAGGGAAGACATCACCCAGTATTCAGACACTGCTAGACCAACTGTTACTCCCTGTCTGTCTGCTGCAGAAGTGTGCTCTGGAGACTCATGAGATTTCTAGTAGTGTGATAGAGGGTGAATCTGGTAACACTGCATTTCTTTCCTGTGTAATTTGTCTCCTTCCGGCCCTTCCTTCCGTCTTTACTCCCTACCACCTGAGGTGGGTGTTTTCATCTATTGCATAGGGAGTCTTGGACTCTTGGACTCAAGTACAACTTCCATCTCATTCTCTAACACAGCTGTGACCACACATACATACACACACAGACACATACAAACACACACACACGAACATAACAAGTGTGTGTTCCGATTCTTTCTAAAGCTGGCATTGTCTTTTTACGTACTCTGTTCTAATTTGAAATTACGTTTGTAAAAAAAAAATGCTCATGTAAGTTCAGAAAGTCTTGATAAGTGTTTGAAAGTTGGGCTAGACTAAACTACTTACACACAAATGTATGTATATGATTTTTTTTTTCTGTAAGTATATCAGATGGGCTGTCTTCCCCATTTAACAAGTTGTGACGGCATGTATAAAATTGTACCCTCCACAGAAGCTCATTAAAATCAGTGCTCCTTAGTGTTTGTTGGGTGCCAGAAGAGCTGATCCTCTAGTTATGTCTGTGAACTTGAAACAGATTAATAGATGTTCAGAAGGAAAACAGGAATTTAGAAAGTGCCATAATTTGTATGGAAATCATTTATGCAGAATAGTTTACTCTTATGATCAGGCGATCTCTCCAACGAGCAGGAATGTGTAAGGACAAGCAGGCTATGGTAAGCTAATGTTAACGGTGTTCTATATGAGGTGGTAGAACTTGGTTAAACGGGAAGTTCAAGTGCACTGTAGAGAGGGAATTGGTGCAGATTAGCAGCACATCCTGTGCTCTGGGCCCAGTAATGAGAGCAGTGTTCCTACAGTGCTTTTTCCTCGAAATCGCTCAGTGCTTGTGTTAGAACATCTCTGTCGGGGAGCAAATGTTGGGTGGAGCAAATGTGTGGATGCCACAGAAGTATGCAAACATATTATCAACTGGCTGTATGGCATGCTTAGGAATCTGTGACCTTTGAGGATGTTGCTGTGAACTTCACCCAGGAAGAGTGGGCTTTGCTGGATCCTTCTCAGAAGAATCTCTACAGAGATGTGATGCTGGAAACCTGCAGGAACCTCATTGCTGTAGGTAAGAATATCGTGTTACCTTTATTTAGTCAACTAGAGGAAAACTGTTTACTAGTTATTTAAATTTTTAAAAATTTATTTACTTTTATTTTATGTGTATGAGTGTTTTGCATACATGAATGTGAATGTACCTGTCTCATACAATACTCATGGAGGGTAGAAGCTGTCATTAAATTTCTAGAACTGGAGTGAGAGATTGTTGTTAGCCCCATCGCCATGTGGAAGCGGCCAGGAAACCTGGGTCCTTAGGGTGAGCAAGAGGGCTCCTAAGTGCGGAACCTTCTGTCACCACCAATTTTTTGGTTACTGATGCTCTTCTGTGGTTAGAATATTGAAAGGGAAGAATGTGGTAAACAAATTGGGCATGATTACAGTGCACACTGAAGGTACAGATTAAGTTTTCAGTAATTTCTAATAACTTACTACATGTTTTCTCATACTACGTTTTAGGACACAAATGGGACGGTCAGAGTATTGAAGACCATTATAAACATCTTGGAAGAAATCTCAGGTAACTTGTATGCAGAAGTAGAAGCAGAGGCTGTTGTATTATAGTGTACCATGAACATTTCAGGGAAATAAAACAAATAAGCACAGCTTTCAGTTTTTTATCATTAAGAAAATGTCACCAAAGTACAGTAGATATGAAATTTAGCTGTTTAGCATTTGCTGAGCTTTTTACTTGCAAGCAGTCTTTGAACCTGAATCAACCAATGTTACTGTTTTGATCTAAGCTCTGTGTGAGTCATATTGTTGAACAATCCATTCTTAAATTTCAGACTATTCAGACATGCAGGACGCATTCATTTTACCTGATTTGCAGAACATTTAGACATATGTTTCTAATAACTCGTTGATAGCAAGGAAACAATTACTAATGTATTTGGTTAACATCATTTTTTGTTTTCCTAGGTCAGAGGGAATATATCAAGAAACTCACAGTGAAAAAAATCCGTGGAAGTACATGGAATATCAAGAAGCACTTGTTTATACTAGCTCACATTTTACATGTGGAGGAAGCCAAACTGCAGGAAACTGTTATCAGTGCAATCAGTGTGGGAAATCTCTGAGTTCTTTTGGTTCTCTTCGAAGACATCAAAGAATTCATATTGGAAGAAACCCCTACGAATGTAAAGCATGTGGTAAAGTCTTTCTTTGCCATAATTATCTTCTGTTACATGAAAGAATTCACACTGGAGCGAAACCCTGTGAATGTAATCAATGTGGTAAAACCTTTAGACTTCCTACTTCCTTGCGGTCACACAAAAAAATTCATATTGGAGAAAAACCGTATGAATGTAAACAGTGTGGTAAAGCTTTTCCATGGCCTAAGTATCTTCTGTTACATGAAAGAATTCACACTGGAGAGAAACCCTATGAATGTAATCAATGTGGTAAAACCTTTAGGTTTCCTGGTTCCTTACGGTCACACAAAACAATTCATACTGGAGAAAAACCCTATGAATGTGAACACTGTGGTAAAGCCTTTAGAATTCACAGTCTACTTAAACTACATGAAATAATTCATACTGGTGAAAGACCCTATGAATGTAAACAGTGTGGTAAAGCCTTTCCATATCATGATCGCCTTAAATCACACAAAAGAATTCACACTGGAGAAAAACCATATGAATGTAAACAATGTGGTAAAGCCTTTAGACATAAGCTTTCATATCAGTTACACCAGAGAATTCATACAGGAGAGAAACCATATAACTGTAAAGAATGTGGTAAAGCCTTTACATGCCAGAGTTCTCTTCAAAATCACAAAATAACTCATATAAAAGAAAAACCGTATGATTGTAAAGAATGTGGTGAAGCCTTTAAACGCCAGAGTTCTCTTCAACGTCATAAAGTAACTCATACAGAAGAAAAACCATATGATTGCAAAGAATGTGGTAAAGCCTTTAAACGCCAGAGTTCTCTTCAACAGCATAAAAGAACTCATACAGGAGAAAAACCGTATGTTTGTAAAGAATGTGGTCAAGCCTATAAATGGCAGAGTTCTCTTCAAAGTCATAAAAGAAGTCATACAGGACAGAAAGCCTTATGTATATAAAGAGTGTGGTTAAGATTCTATACGTCATACTCCATTTACACAATTAGTAAAACCTTGTTCATGTGAACATTGTGGTAAAGCCTTTAGATGCCATCCTTCCTCTAGTTATAGGAAACAACTCTTACTCAAAAATGTCCTGTCTTTATAAACATTTAAAAGCAATAAGGGTTATTGTGGTTTTGTTTTGTTTTTGAGACAGGGTTTCAAACTGGCTGGCCTGGAACTCACTTTGTAGACCAGACTGAATCCATCTCCCAGCGATATGCTTTCCTCTCCTGTGTGCCTGGATTAAAGGCTTGCATCTGTAGACCCAGTGGTTTTTTGGCTTCTTATTTTCAGAAATCCTTCTGTGGGGTTTGAGAAAAGTGAAGAGTTGAACATGGGCTTCTCTTACAGGGGATGCAGTTTTGTTGCCCATAGCCACATGATGGACAACTGACTGTAACCCTAGCTCTAGGAGATCAGTGCCATCTTCCGGCCTCCATGTGCATTGCATGGCACTGCTGCAGTTACATACATGCCTGCACCAACTCATACACAGATTACAAAAAGAAATAAATTCCTTTAAAAATATTCTTTTGACATGGTCTGGTTCATACTGGACAGTGGATTGAATCACAGCATTTTACCCCTGTTGGATTTGAACTCACGATCCTCATGTCTCTGCCTTCTCATTGTGGGGATTAGAAATGTGCCCCAATGTGCCCAGCACAGTTTGTTGTTTGTTTTAGGGACAGGGTCAACCTGTAGCCCACCCACTGGTCTGGAACTTGCTCTGTTGACTACACTGGCCTTGATCTCAGAGAGATCACTGAAGACAGTAATTATTCAGCAATTTCTGATTTCTCATAAATTTTCTTAACTACATTTTAGGAATCAGATGGGAAGCCCAAAGTGCTAAAGATGATTAAAAAGCTCATGGAAGACATCTAAGGTGATTTGGGTGCAGAAATGGAAGAATGGTTTTTTTGGGGGAATTTTTCAAGGTATAAAGGTTTGCTTCTCGACTCCAGCTTTCCTCATGGTCTCCAGTGTGTTGTCCACTCTTCCTGCTTCCACGTGGTATGTTCTGGATAGACAGAACACCCTCTTCTGGATGAGCTTGAGTGCTTGTTTATCCTTAGATCCCTTGAGCATCTCCAGGAAAGTCGCTCATAGGGTTCAAAGCATCACACCTGATCATGTTGGACACCAAATTCTTGTGTTTGGCGGGCTGCTGTGCAGCTGTCTGTCCCTCAGCTTGCTCATGTGCTTCATCACCTTGTGTCCCAGGTTGCCCACATTCACGGGGTTAGGAGAGCCGTGCTGGCTGCTTTCACTGACAGCGATGACAGAAAGGCTCTTTAGGAATTCTAATGTGCCTTGAAAAGTTTTAAAGAAGGAAACAATGCAGAGAGGCAGAGCATTCACTTTTTTCATCACTAGAATATTTTCACCCAAAGTACCATAATGTGTACCAAAATGTAAGCATCCCTGTCAGGGTTAGCAGAGTCTTCCACCTGGAAAGCATCCTAGGAACTGGAGGTAATGAATGTCAGTGTTTTCTTTATAGCTCTGTGAGAGCCATGATGGAGGTGGAGGAATGGCATTCTGAGGTTGATTTTGATAATGAGCAGTCAGTAATAAAGTCATTATTACTACATCGCTTCACGTTTGTTTGCTTGTTTAAATAGAAGTTCCATGTTACAGACTCTAGGAGAATAAAGAGATTGGTCAGGAAGAAGAAACTTGGATTGGGATGCCAAATCTCAGTAAGAGCATGAAGATTTCTCCTGGACCAACAACATGTGAATTCAATGTTTGTGGAAAGATTTCCACATGCCATTCATCTCCTAATAGTCACAACACATCTCAGTCTCAGTACAAACCTTCTGAGCATGGCGAATATGGAAAGAAGCAGTATAACTCTAATTCTCTTACTATCTGTCCAAAACATGTGTCCAAACCCACAAAGTGAATGGGCCAGGTGAATGTGAGCTATGTTTCAAGCACTTTGATTTTCCTGGTATATTGAACAAATAGTCAAGACACCCAGCATAGAAAAAATCCATAACCATACAGAATATTGGAAAGGCTCTGTTTATACTAGTTCATTATGCACTTGGACTGAGTTCACATGGAAGAACTCATACTCTAGGAAGATGTTACGAATGGAATCAATGTGGTAAATGCCTGAGTTCTTACAGTTCCCTTTGCAGACATGAAAGAATTCACCCTGGACAAAAATCACTTTAAATGCCCACAATGTGAGAAAATTTTTAGATCATCATGGTTATATTCATTTACATGAGAGAATTCATACTGGTGAAAAACTCTATGAATTTAAGCAATGTAGTAAATCCTGTGTATTTCCTGGTACCTTGCAGTACATGAAAAAATTCATATTGGAGAAAACATCACAAATGTAACCAGTGTGGTAAAGCCTTTAAGCATCATGGTGATCATCAATTAAAGAAATAATTTATACTGGCAAAAAGTCCTATGAATGTGAAATGTGTGGTAAAGCCTTTAAACGTCACAGTCATCTTCAATTACATTAAAAAATTCCTGTGGGAGTAAAACCCTATGAATGAAAACATTCCGGAAAGGCCTTTAGAAGTAACAGTTCATAGACATGAACCAACTCATACTGGTGAGAAATCCTTTATATGTAAACAGCATGGAAACGTTGAGAAACATAAGAAAAAAATTTGTACTGAGAATAACTATAAATGTAAACAATGTGGTAAAGCCTTCATAAGTCACAGTCACCTCCATAGCGAGGAAACAACTCATACTGGAGAAAAATCCTATGTGTGTAAGCAATGTGGGAAAGACCTTACTCATAATAGTCACCTTCAAAGACAGGATGGCAGAAGTCACAAATGAGTGTGTGCCCTCCCCAGCTAGAGAATCAAAGACAGACCAAAGTTAAGATTCCACCACAATCCAACTTGAAAACCAATCATTGTCTTGGGGTTACTTACAGGTGCACAACTCACAGGTAGCCACATCTCCAAAAATCACTTCAGGCTGAATGATGACTCATGAAAGCCACGACCCCCAGAGATCTTTGCACCTCCTGAACACAATGTGACTAGTCAGAGTTGCTTCTCTTAGCAATTGTTAATGGCTTCTGAGCCTTGTGGAGGGATCTCCAAATCTTTCAATATTAGCTCTTAGGAACTTGGTACTTGTTTACTTACTAAACCATGAAACAGTCTCTCTGATAGGGAATTTTTCAATTAGAGGAAACTGTGACTCCCTCTTTTTTGGTAAAGTTTTTGAGCCTTAGAGGTGCTAATGGAAATTATTGCTCGGCTGTGCTGCAGCCACCTTCACTTGTTCTCAGGAGCTTCACGATGGTTATGAGTCTCTTTGGTGCACCATTGTTGTAAAATTGAGCTTCTTCCCATGGACTATTGTGACAGACAGTAAGTATGACCGAAGGGGATAAACTAAATATTTAGAAGACTGTTTGAAGGGTATATGGCATCCACTTAAGAAAATGATAGCAGTTTCTTTCTCACTGGGTCTAATGACCTCTGCATCCAAGGTTTTTGTCCTGGCCCATACCAGACATGAATTTCTTCCTATGGGCAGTTTATTAAATAGGAAAGCTATTGGTTGTACCCCTGACAGTTGTGCCACTATTACACCAGAGACACATTCAGGATGGCGTTTTTGTGCTATAGCACACAAGGTCTATAGCTGACCAAATGCAATGGCATAATTCTTCCAGATAAACCACATAGCACCTTCTGGACACAGAACAAGCCATTTTCTATGGATGGAGCTTTGTACTTCATTTCAGCATTATTTCCACATGTCCTGAAACCAAAGCATGTGTCTCCAGGACTAGAGGCTTATCTAGTTTTGACACATAACCGTTGATCTTATCCCTTATGGGGCCTTGCACTGGGAGTTTTATTTAACAGTCTCTAACCTTTGTTACAGTATATGTTTTGCACCAAATCAGGGTGTTTCTTGTTCTTAATTTAAAATTTTTATTGTTTATTAAATGTGTGAGTGTATTGTCTGTGTACATGTAAGTGCACCCCTGTCACCCAATGTCCACAGATGTCAGAGGAGGAGATTCGGTCCCCTGGAACTGATTTATAGGTGGCTGTGAGCTGCCATATGGGTGCTGGGATTTAAACATGGGTCCTCTGGAAGATCAGCCGTGATCTTAACTGCTGATCTATTTTTCTAGCTCCCTGTTCTTAAATTCTTAAGCTGTCATTTTAATAGCCCGGCACATTTTTTAACCCAACCTCATTATGCTTTTAAGGAATGTGGATGCTCTCTTGTACCTGGGTGTCTTTATTCCATTTCTGTACATCAGTGCATGTGAAGTGACTTCCTTGTCATCCTGTGGGCACTCATATGTAACAATGATTTGAGTGAGATCCTTGTTGGTAGTTTTATCTATTCCTCACTTGCATAGAAATTCTGAGGTCCAAGGCACTCTCCATGTCCATGAACAAGGATTCCTTGGCAATCCCATTCTGGCAGTGAAGACCTGGAAAATTCCTTGAGTTACTGCCATTTAGTCTGTTTTGGAAACCAAAGGAGGTGCAGTCTGATGTGTTGGGAGGCCTGTAGCAACAGCAGCAGCACCCACTATGATAGGTACACTCTACAATTAGAAGTCAACATATAGCTTTGCCCTCAAGCACCATTACATTCAGGCAACAGGCTGAAGTGATCACCATGTTAGGCCTCATCCTGATTGCAGCCTCGATGGATTGTGTGATGGGACATGTGCAGAAGCCAATCTACCCTCCAAGGCACTGGCAAACAGACCAGATAGAGCCTATGCTTACCAAAAGGGATGCATATTTGCTCTCACCTGTGTGACACCCACAGGCATTGCTCCAAACCCTCGCACTTACATGCGCAGAGGCAAAACACTTATACAGAAAGTAACATTAATAAATGAAATATTTTCAAAATGAAGTGTTTCAAAGACATTATACAAGCTGTTAAATAGGGATACAAAAACTGTAAAGTTATAGAAGTTTTTGGTAAAGAATATTAAAGAGAAAAGTCATACTTTTAGATAAAAATGGGGTTTTCTTTTTTTAAATTTTTCATTGTATGTGTATGAGTGTATTGTCTTCATGTATGTAAGTGCACATGTATCATACACTGCTATGGAGGTCCGAAGAGAGTTGATTTCTGGGAACTGGTGTTATGGACACTTTTTAGCCATCATGTGTGTGCTGGGGTTTGAATCTTGGCCCTCTACAAGAGCAGTCAGTGCTCTTAGCCAACGAGCCATCTTTCTATCCCCCAATTTGGGTTTTTGGTGGTGATCTTGTCTTAAATAAGGATTGTTGCAGGTGAAAAGAGGAAAGACAAACCCAGAGAGATTTAGTACTTTGCTGAAGTCTGGGCACGCGTTACTCAATTTCCTTGTGGGTGGTACTAACCAAGTTTAGTCCCTCCCTCCCCCAGTCTTACAACAAATGAGACCATTAGGGAAATTCTAGCTAATTAACTTGGGCTTACAGAAGAAAGGCACACTTGACTCTTGATATTGCAGGCAGAATGATATCACTTTGGGTGAGGTTGCTAGCGGGGTTAGTATTCCTTTCACATCAGGATGTTTCATATGAAGATAAGAATGTCCCGGGCTCAGGGCCCGAATGTATATGATCTGAGAATGTGCTTCCTTCCTTTCCCATATATTGACTGAGAGTATCAAACAAGCGTGTGTATAGTGAATGTAGCCTATCCTGTCTCTCAGTCGTAGTCGTTTACCTTTTCTATAATAATCTCATCATGTGCCCCCAGAAACCACCCAATGATAAGACAGTAAAGGAATCCCCACCTGAATCCTGTATATGGTTACTGTAAACACAGTAAGCTGGGACCCATCTTTGAAAAGCCCACACCCATGCTCTCTTCTGAGCAACTCCTAGTAGAATTCTACTTCCTGTGCTTAAGCCTATATTAAAATGTCTTGAATAAAATCTACAACTCTGCTTCATAAATGGTTATTCCTACAAATGCCTTTTAGCAATGACACTAGAAATCCTGTTTTGGCCTGGATTGACCCCTAAAACCCATGAGGAACTCCCTCACCATCTGCAGTAGGAGTAAGGAGTGTACCTCCTTTACTTGGAGCCACAGATGCTGACAGTGTCTTTCAGGCTTTGAGTTTTTAGCTAGAAAAACAGCACATGCCAACCTGGAATGATGTGCATGCCTGTCAACCCAGCACTTGGGTGGCAGATGCAGGATCAGGATTCAAGTCTCTGTGATATAGTGAGTTTTAGGAAGGCCTGTGCTACATGAAATATTGTATATCAAACTCTTAGCTGCGGGGTGCTGTAAGTTGACAGTGTGAGCGAAATGCTTTGTAACTGAAACATCTGATAGGACTGAGCTTTGATCAGCCAGAGCTGCTCTTATTTGCATGGCAAAGATTGCATGATTGGAATTGCATGCATAGTAGCTCAAGTACCTTCCCCTAATTCTTTGTCTACCATTCTGTATGCCCCTCACACGGCATGAACTCATACATGCTGGAAAAGCGCCCACAAACTAACTCTCTCAAATCCATCAAGTCCTTTCTCATAACGGAGTCCCTTGCAACTCAGCACATTAAGCCATGGGCTGTTTTCTAGTTACAGCTTTTTGCCTCCTGTAGTGTAGTCAATAAACTATTCTTCCTGTTCTGACCAAAAGAGAGAATTCACAGACCATACAGAAATCCTTTCGCTGCTACTGCTAATTTAGAATTGAAAGTGGAACTGAGTGTGGTCATGCAGTCATAACCCAAGCACATGGAAGGCTGAATCAGGAGGATAGCAAGTTCAAAGGCTGGCAGGGCTGCAGACTGGGATCAAGGCCACGTATATTGACACAGAAGACCTCTCAGAAGTATTCTTGTAGGGGCAGGTGAGATGGCTCAGTGTCTAAGATCATTGGCTGTTCTGGTGGACCCAGGTTCCCAGGTTCGATCTCCAGCACCCACATGACAGCTAACAATGCTACATAACTCCACTTTCGAGTGTCTGATGCCCTCTTCTGGCCTCTTCACCATTGGACCCATGTAATGTACTTGCATTCATGTAGTCAAAACATACATATAGGTAAATTTTTTTTAATTAAATATTTTATAAAAGGCTGGAAATGCTGCTTCATGATAGAATATTGACCAAACACATGATAGGTCAAAGGTCAATCTGTAATTCATTCCTCCACCACAAATATGAAAGTCTAGATACTTCCAATCTTACAGTAATATAATAGATTAGACAAGAATATTAGAACATAAAACTTAATAACCTAGATCAAACTGACAAATTCCTAGAAATATATAACATTTTAAAATTAAATCCTGAGGAAATGGGAAATTTATTTAAAAATAAAAATAGAATATGGGCAGTATTTGACTGTAGAAAACTCCTGTGCTTCGAGGCCGGCACTCTGGACGCCACGGGTAGAATTTATCACATATTTAAAGAGTTCCCATTAGTTCTTCAGAAGCACTGCCAAGCTCCTCAAGAAAAGGGACTCTTTTTTTTTTCTCAAATCTTTTTTGAGACAGGGTCTCACTATGTAGTCCTGGTTGTCCTGGAAATTGTTAAATAGACTGGCTGGTCTGGAACTCACAGAGATTTACCTGCCTCTGCCTCCACCCCCTGAATGCTGGGATTAAAAACTTGCATGACTATGTCAGACTTGGTTTTCCGATTTTTAAAAATTAAGCATACAGATGTTGGAGACATGGCTCACCGTTAAGAACACTGACTGCTCTTGCAGAGTACCTGGCTTGGATTCCCAGCACCCATATGGTGGCTCACAATCATCTGTATTCCAGTTCCTGGGGATCCGATGCCCCCTTCCGTCCTCTGCAGGCATTGCAGGACATGAGTGCACAGACACACATGCAGGCAACACATGCATGCACATAAGCAATAAAAATAAAGAAAACTTTAAATAGTTATAAAGGGGCCTGAGGAGATGTCTCAACAGTAAAGAGCTCCAGCTGCTCTTGCAGAGCACCTGGGTTCAAGTCCCAGCACTCACATGGTTGTTAACAATCAATCATGATTCCAGTTAAATGGGAAACTCATCTGCTCTTCTGACCTCCACAGGCAGGCATTGCATAAGAGAGATGCACTTATCCATATTCAGGCAATATTTATACACAGAAAAATAATAATATATAAAATACTTAAAAAATTAAAACTCCTAGGATCAATGTAATCTGGCTAAGACCCGCAGCAAATAAGAAGCTTACAATTTAGTGGTGTGTTGAGAGGTTGTCTAAAGTTATTACACTTGTCATATATATGGGTTGGATTCAACTCTTAAAAATGTTTTTCATTTGATTGACAAAGAGAGAGAGAGAGAGAGACAGAGAGACAGCGAGAGAGCACTCATTTGCACTGGACCTCAGAGGAGAATTAATGGGAATTGGCTCTCACCTTCTACCATGTGGACTCCAGGGTTTGAACTCTGGTTTTTAGGCTTGACAGCAAGCTTTTCCCACTAAGCCATCTCCCTGGCCCAAATTCAAGTCTTAAGAGGTTAATAAATTCATTTCTTTGTCTTTCTCATGTTAGGGAAATGGCTTGCATGATCTAAAAAGATTTTGTCCTAAGGTAAAGGGACTAGAATTTTCCAAAAGGTAAAAAGAAAGACCTGCAAACCAAGAAGCTCTAGCATGTTGTAATAGGTCTGCCTAAATCACAGAGTTGTGGAACACACAGCTTAAAGGTGGTATGCTCATCAAAAGCTATTACAGTCACATCTTCAAAATTCATTACATTGATGTAAAACTACAATCTAGTCCTCCATCTATGTTACTGAGATTCCTTTATGATAGTGACAGAGTCAAAGTTCATTTAAGAATCTGTTGATATTAGTGCTGGAAAGATGACTCAGCAGGGAAGAGCAAGTACTATTCTTGCAGAGCACTTGATTTGGTTCCCAACACCCACTTCGGTAGCTCACAACTGTTTGTAACCCCAGCTCCAGGAAGATAAAAGACCTCTGGCCTGTATGGATCACTGGACTCATGGATCATACACACACACACATGCACACACACATGCACACCCACACACATGCACGCACACGCACGTACACGCCCACAATTAAGAATAAAATCTTTTAAAAGTTGTTGAGTGCTGGATGTGGTGGAACTCATGTTGTAATTTCATCACCCGAGAAGCAGAGGGATTAGATCTGTGAGATCTGGGCCAGTCTGGTCTACATAGCAAGATCCAGGTCAGCTAGGCCTACAATGAGAACTTGTCTCAAACAACAATAACAAAAATCAATCAATCAATAAAAAGAGCTGTTGAGATAACTCTTTAAATATTTTGTTTTTATTACCCTTAATTATTTATATGTGTGTGTTTCATATGTTGAGGTCAGAGGTCAGCTTGTGGGAGTTGGTTCTTTCCTTCCACCACATAGGATTCAGGGACTGATTTCAGGTTGTGTGTCTTGGAGGCAAGCAACTTTACTAATGGATCCATCTCCACAACCCACTAAACTTTTTTCTAATTTCTTATTTTTATTTTCTGTGTATGAGTGTATTACCTGCACGTAGGTGCCGTGCAGTGCCAGAGGAGGTCAGAGGAGAGTACTGGATCCCATGGAACTGAGGTTACAGACAGTTGGTATGTGCCACGTGGGGTGCTGGGAATCGAAAGAGGTGTTCTGCAGAGCAGCCCGTGCTCTTAACTGTTGAGCTCTCTCCAGCCCCCACTAAACTCTTTTAAGTGACCATTTCATAAACAGCTCTTTATTACCCTGTGCATCCATGACTCCACATATGCCTAAACTTTACCTACATATTATATGAAAGTTTCTGGTTAAAGTCGTGTAAATTAAATACAACCAGATCTTAGGAAAGCCCTTTATATAGCGAGTGTCCCCCACACTATAAGTGTCAGTGATGCTAATCTAACCTCTCTAGGCTGATGTAGGTGTGCTGGTAACATCAGACCTTAAAGAGTACTTGCTTCTCCAACTGTTCTCTGGAAAGGTTTGCTCTTGGAGTTTGTGTTTTCTATTCTACCTGCAAAACTTTCAAACTAGTGTTTGTTGACATTCAGTGGAGGCATAATTTGTAACATAAGAACATGAGCTGCATTTATTTAAATGTATTTATTTTATGTGTATGTACCACTTGTGTGCAATGCCCAAAGATGCCAGAAGACAGTATCAGATCCACTGGAACTGGAGTTAGAAACTGCTGTTAACAGTCATCTGGGTGCTGGGAACTGATTATTGGACCTATTCAAGAGTAGCCAGTGCTCTTAACCAGTGGCCATCTCGCCAGCCTCAGCTGCATTTATTTCAGATGTTAGCATGCCACTAAATACACAGCCAGGGAGGAATTTGACCATGGAATTCAAGTGGGACTGGCTTATGAGCCATTCCTTCTAGTCCTCTTAGCAAGAAAACATTGTTCAGAGATGAGGAAAAAAAGTTCTGACAAAAGTTTGACATGCTAAGTCAGTGGCACACCTGTGACCCAAGTAAAGTGGAAGGCAGTGCAAGAAAACCATGAGTGTGGGGCCACCCTTTACTCTAAGAGAGACCCTCCTGTCCCAAAGCACAAAAGCACCAAAGGAATCACTTACCCACCCTTGTAAGTGTAACAGAAGCTTACGTGTTACAGAGAAGCTATTTTTACACGTAATTACCTGGCACAAACTGAATTCTTCTAACTTTAGCTCACAAGTGTATTCCGTTTATGATATTTGTTTCAGGCACAAGCATATTTCAGAATTTTTCACATTCATTCCCTCACCCAAAATGCTTACAATGGAGTTTTAAACACAAAAAAAGGAAGGACTGTAAGCATCTTTGCAGGGGAAGGGAAGTTTTGAGTCTTACCTGGCAATGAATGTCTTGTTTTCACAGGATATGCTAGAAATGGTTTAGCCTTAAGAAAGGTGAAGGCAGTTTATAAAATTGTCTCTCCACACAGGAGAGGGTTAGTTCCTCCTTTTTTGATGTGTGCTCTTCTTGCCTACTTCCCCAGACTTTTGAGATTCAAGCATTCCCACTTTATCTATCTTTGTGTGTGTTGTGCTCCCATGTGCACAGCCTCATGCCAGAGAATTCAGTTACCAGGAAGAGACACCAGACAGTCTTCTGGATGCTCATCTACAGGATGCTGCCTTTCTGGTGAAACTGTTCCGCAGACGAGAGAGCTACTGCCAGTAGTCGGTAAGCATAAGGGGTTGGAGGATGCTGTAGCGACAATTTTGTTCTTAATGTTGCAGAAAGGAATGCTACAGAACATGTTACTTAGAGCTTTGCACATAAACACCATAAACAACGTGGTTCTTGGGGATAACCTTCCAGCCATGAGGCCTCTGGAAGAGTGTAGTGCTTCTCTTAGTAGACACTAACCTGACCCAGATTTCCAAACTCTGCCTGAGTGCAGAAGTCTAGAAAGATATAATGAGAGACAAGTTCAAAGCATGATTATGACAGAGTCCCAGACACTCAGGAAAGAATCTGGAGGAGCAAAACCAAGCTCAGAATGAGTATCTGCCATAGCTCACTCATCACACCTGCTGGCTGCAGAGAAGACAGGTATGTCATTAGCGTCCCGGGCGCTGTGACAAAATGCCCGACAAGAAGCTACTCACTAATGCAAGAGCTCACTGTGGCTCACAGTTGATGACAGGGTGCATGTACTTGTGATGGTCGCAATGGGAGGGATCTTGTCACATAACAAGTGCAGTGAGAACAGAGAGATGCACCCTGGTGTTCGGTTTGCTCTGGTTGTTATTCAGTACCAGCCCACTGATGGGTGCTGCCCATATTCAGGGCACATCTTCCCACTGCAGTGAATTCTTTTTGTAAAATCCTTCTCACACAGGCCCTGTGATGTGTCTGGTCCAAGGAGTGTATGTCCTATTGAACTGACAAGATCAACCATCACAAGCTCACCCACCTGATTTAAACTTGACAACAAACTACATTATTTTAAAATCATATTCTTCTTCGGGGACCTGAATGCTAATAATTATCTCATAAAAAGTATATTCGTGCTATTTAAAGAGCTCATAATTTTGTTCAATTCTTACAGTATTCAGAAATGAGTCTCAGGGGAGTCTATTAACCATGAGCCCCTGTGGAGTAACAAGTTACATATTTCCGATATATAGTCATATAGGATAAACATTCCCATTTCAAAATGGCGAAAGAGCCAGTCATTATGGCACATGCCTTTATTCCCAGCATTCTGGAGACAGAGTTCTCTGAGATCGAGAGCAGCCAGGTCTACAGAGTGAGCTCCGTGCTGTTAGGGATCCAAGAAGACCGTGTCTTAAAAAAGTAAAATCCAAAACCAAAAAACAAATGGAGAAAGAGGGCGTAAGAAGTGAATATTGGGACAGAACTAGACCTATTCCAGCAAGGCGAACACCAAATCTTATAGCTACAATTCAGAGTCTAGGACTTGTGGTGGGCTCTTTAAGCTTCATCAGTATCTCTGCCAACAGCAGCAACACTATCTCTCTCTGCCTAGCTCCAGTCTGAGCTTATTAGCTTTCCTTGGTAGACATCCCAAACTCTCGTCTCTCTAATAGAACGGTATCCATTACAATCTCTGCTTCGCCTATCCCAGTTCATACGTGATCCTTCCTGGGATTCTTTCCACAGGATCTGTCCCTCATACACACTGGCAGACTTAAGGCCCTTTTTGGAAACTTGGTGCAAGATTTCATGTCTTTCACTCTTGATTCTTTTGTGCCCGTAATACTGGGCCTCATGAACAGCATTGCCAAGTCTGTGGCCTGTTCTCCACTTGAACGCCATTTGCAGTACCTTGGTGTAGGGTTTCATTCCATATGGTAGAGGAAATGTGCCTTTGAACTGGCCCTTTGGCAATGTTTGCCCAGTTGGGTGTTTGAAGTTGAGAGCACCTGTCTGTTGGTCTTTTCAGTTCAGTCTCTGCATTTGAGATGGTTTTATATTTTTTATAATTTGGAGTCCTGTATGGGATGGGGCTCTACCCTCGTGCAACTTACATACTGTCCCTGTGTAGACTAGGAATGTTCTCCTTAAAGGTGGTAGTCTCTTAACAGTTACTGCTCCTTTCAAATCCACGTTGTCTACAGCTTTCAATGTCCTTCCATTCCTATTCTCCCCCAAAAGAAACTTGTCCATATGTTTTGCACTGCTCTTTGCTCTTTCTCATGGTGGGGGTGAATAACAGTGGTCGACAGTCACCTTGCTGCCGCCTGCACACTATCTCACCTTGAAATTTCATTTGGAAATCAAATAGTCTATTATTTAAAATATTCAACCCATCTCAACTTCTAGGACATGAGAAAAATGAATGTGGATTGTGTTTCAGAACATAAAACTACAGGCTTGCATACCTTTCAGTCTTTTTTACTTTTGTGTGAGTAATACAGGCTAACTTGTGCCCCTTCGTTTCCCCTGCCTACAGTCTGAATACTAATTAACTCAGGCCTCTCCTGCATGAATTCTGAATTACTGCTTGTGTTCGTTATCTCTGCTTCTCTAGTCCACTGCCCCATAGTCTTCTGCCTTTTTCTCACAAACCAGTTCTATACACCCAAGAACATCAGCCTCACGTTCTCACAGTGAAGATTCTACTTCTTGGTACCAAAGCTCTGCATTAGCTGCTTTACTCATTGCTGTGGGAAAGCAGTGGGAACAACCCTCTTCCGGAAGTTAGTGTTTCTCTTGGGTCACAGTTTGAGGGTTCAGTCCATCACGGTGAGGAAGGTTTGGCCTGAGGGATGTCCCTGTGCTGCAGGAGCCTGAGACAGCTGCTCACACTGCTCTGTGTCTGGAAGAAAGTAGAATTAAATGCTTCCTTTCTCCTTTTCCTCTTCCTCATTTTTCTGAAGTCTGAGACCCAGTCCAATTCATGTTGCCATCCACATATCACCTCAATGAATGCTCTCTGGAAATGTCTTCACAGAGAAGCCAGTGTGTGTGTCTTGGATGTATTTTAACCCTTGTCACATTACACACAACCTATGTAAATGTGACCCACAGAATCATATCTGTTGATAACAAAAATGTCACATGATTTGGGCTGTAGTGAAGCTTTCTCACTGATGACTAGCTCTCATGGTGCCAGAAGGTACACTGCATGTCATCAGAGACGAAAAGACATCAGGCTTCTTATCTAGCTGTAGATCCTGTGTACACAACTGACCTGCCAAGCAAGTTTTGTCTACCAGTAGCAAAGTGGCAGGAGTGTCCTGTGGCCTAGTTCACAGCTCATGTTATAAGCTGTTCAAAAATGACTGCCAGCAAAATGATAGGTCCTGTTGCTTTGCTAAACTGACATGTTGTGCCCATCATACTGCCTCTGAATTGTTAGGTTTCCTCGCATAGATCAGAGCTGCTCCAAGCTTGAGTCAGAGAAGCTTCTCTTTGCAATGGATGGTGGTTAGTTTGAAGACTCATCACTTAAAGTGAAGGAGGACAGCAAAGAAGAGGGTAAAAGCAGATGTAAACCAGAAGTTTCATGGATGCCGCCTTGAAAACCCACCAGAGACAGTTATCACTGTGTGAAGTATCTCTTCTAGACCACCTTACAAGGGTCAGACCAGGAAAGGGTTCCAAGCAGACCTGGTAGATTTTATTATGGCCAGACTGACTTCTGAACTCCAGGTGGGGGAATTCTAAGAGGCAGCCACAATTCATTGATTCATTGAACTTTTATAGGCAAGTACAAGGTGTGTAAAGGTTAGCTTCGCAAATATCTAACCCCAAGTTCCCGTCTGAGTCCATAGGAGCAGATGTTTACATTTTAGTCATTGCCTTTGTTCCTGATTGAGACACATCCTGGCATTAAATCCAACCCTGAAGACCACGAGAAAATGTCAAAATCAGAGTTCTCTTTCCTCAAAAAAAAGGATGTCATTGTTGTAAGATGGAGCCTCTGTGGTTTGGTTAGAGACCATATCACTTCACAGACACAGATGTGATCATTAACAATGGTTATTTGCTTAAGATGTTCTGCATAAGATTAGACACTCCTCTTTCAAGGCTCAGAACTTCAATCACTTGCATAGACTCTCTTATTTTCTTTTCTATTCCGGAAATATCCAGTCATCATAATCTACATAAATCCTTCTTTATAAAATATTTCCTTTCCTTTTAACTTCTTGTTTTCTTTCTTAATACCATGAGACATAATATTAAGGAATAACTTTTCTTTCTGTTGTAAGAATTCTCTTCCTGGGGGGTACTAAGCAATGTGAATCCCCTTTCCTAAGGTTCTAGTGCCAAACCAATGTTTGAACACATTAAAATTCATTCTGGGGAGTGAATGACTTTACTCACAGAGATGAATGAAGTATTGCTGACAGGTATATGGAAGACCTGCGAGTAGTTGCACTGCAAATTCTTTATTTAGCATGGATGTTGATTTTTACTTATGGGTCAAGTCCTTTCTTTCCAGAATTCACAAACATCTGTAAAAAGAAATTGCTTCCTGGTTAAAATTTTTGCTATTTTCCCTTGTACATCAATCAAATGTCATGGAGACCCACCCCTCCCCATAAAAAGGCCTCCTGACAAGCTAGCCGAGGGCTAGCATTTTCTCCACTCCTGAGTGTGGAGGAGGCTAATCCCAGCTGGTCTTCTCTCTTTTCCCGACTTGGGAGGCCAGTCCTGTGCCTTTAATAAACTAGTCCTGTTAACTCCCCTTCGGAGCCTCTCCTTTGTGTCTGCTCATCTCGAGAACCAAATATCCTTACAGTTGCCATGGGCTTTTGAATGGGACTATTATTAAGACCCCTGTCTGTGTGCTGGATCATGGAATTTCACTGTCTCTGTATCAAGCTGGTATTCTGACCTCTGATGTGCCAAGTGTTGCTAAAACTCCTTGGATATATAAACATCTATCCCCTCCTCTTTTGGTCCCAGCCACAAAGCAAGGTATATGATTCTACTCTGGAAAACCAGTTGAGTTTATTGGACTTACGAGCAATGGGTGAGTGTGAGCACTGTCCCACCCTAAGGCTGCACCAGGAAGTCTTCACCCAGGCATGAATGATGGCTTCTCCATAGTGGTAAAAAGATAGAGAGCCTCTCCATTCTTCTGCCTCAGTTTGTGTACTCTAGCCTTTCCACTATACCACATGCAATTAGAGCCAAATTGCTCACCACAGGTTGAGAAGTGTGGCTGGATATTCAAGTGAGGAGCCTGTGACTCATCGTCCCCTCCTTCCATACAGGGAATTAACAGTCAACCAGCCAAGCTGTGATGATCTTTGGCAAGATGACGTTCAGGAAGTAGTATTGGGTCTGACTCAGAGGACTGTACTGTATAGAACCATCTTAACCTTCCAAAGACATGCTCTATGACATTGAACTAAACATAGCCAAAATGTTTCCATCTTTCTTTTTTTTTTATTTGGTCTTTTTGAGACAGGGTCTCCCTGTAGCCCCAGCTGGCCTGGAACTCACTCTGTAGACCAGGCTGGTCTTGCACTCACAGAGATCTCCCTGCCTTTGCCTTCTGAGTACTGGGATTAAAGGTGTGAACCACCTCACCCAGCTCCATCTTTCTAAAATTATGACTTTATGCTGACCATGCTTAGGAATATACTCCTTGACTGAGAATGCTCAGTAATGTACACTCCCCACAAATGATCTCCTGTATGGGTATGTATAGATTCCCCAAATAAAAATCCCCAAGCCTCATTGACTGGGGCATTGCTTTGCAGACAACTCCCACCTGCTGTAGACAAAAATCTTTCTCCACTTCTTCATTTTTTGGTGGAACTTGTTTTAGACACCTCCCCCAAGATTTGAATTACTGTATTGGGTTACAAATCTTCTCAGCCTGTAGGTACATCAATGCCCCAATACATTGCAGTGAATAATGTATTAAAATGGCTAATGGCTATTTTTATTTTAGTTTGGGGAAGGATCTGGTTTTCTTCCGTTTTAAGGGCTTCATCAGCATCTTCATACATACAGGTCATTATGCATCATTCTCCTTTGTCCCCTTCCTCCTCTCTTGCATAGGACTGTCTTCTGACAGATAGAGGATGGACAGACACCATCTTCCCAAGCTTGGTTGTACCTACTTACTTAGGATCATCACAGCTAAACATATTGACTGATTCAGGTAGATAGGAAGGAAGGGCAGGGAGAGTCAGTCATACCTCCCAGCCAATCAGTTGGCCTTAGTTGCACATGATCCGGTGCGGGGTTAAGAGTATATAGACTAAGAAAGCCTAGGGAGGAAGTCTTGCCATTTTATGCAGGGATGGAGAAGTCACCAGCCTTCGGGGGGAGTACCGATATTCCTGTAAATAAACTTTCACCCATTGCTCTGACAGTAAGTCCAATAAACTCACTGTTGTCCCAGACTGCAGTTTGGAAAAATTGGCTTGTTGTTGGGCTCAAGGGAGGAGGAGGTAGGTGTTGTTTACACCCTCCTGGAGGAATTTTAGCTACACCATCCAATGTGCTTTATGTTGTGAGTCATTTAGGGATTAGGAAACATCTCAGTTTCTTGACGATCATTTTTCCACCTGGAACTCTTCTTCTAAGGATCAAGAACTGTCCAATTTTGGTCAAGGATAGAACACTACATATGGCAATTCTCTCAAAATTGGGATACACACAGAGTTAAATATAATTTTGCAAAAATTTATTTGCATTAAACCTAGGAAGGTAAAAACAAATTTTCTTCGTATAAGGAACATGTCTTGAGTTGAAATATCATTTTAAGTTGACTACACTTGCTTTTTAAGATATTTGCAACTATTTAAACATTATAGGAACAATGACCAATATTAAATTAAGGCCAGCATGTACACAGAGCCACATGTTTCCTTCTTTCTTACAGAGGGAATTCCTTTTTGTCTTTAACAGTTATAATTACTGGAAATACATTTTGGTGATCCTGTGCTTAAATGTCACTGTGGGTGTGCACTGGCTTTCATAACACAGAGTCTTCTCAAATACACTCTTTATAGAAGTAAAAATGTAAACAGAAAAGACTGCCAGGACAGTGCCATTTTGGGCACAATCCCCTTACAGAGTTTTGATGTTACTTACAATTACATCACTATTCATAAAGGCTGCTGAGGGAATTCTTTTATGTCCTATGTGGGCTGTGAATCTCACCTTTCAGAACTTGTAAGTTGGGAATATATTCCTGAGTTCCCATGCCCAGCACACATTTTCCCTGTTACTTTCAGGCTGCGAGATGACTGAGCCAGTATTTACCATCTTACAATTCAGTAGCTGCATGGTCTGGACAGGTGTCTTTTTTTGTACTGTACATATACTTGTCCCTTTGAGAAACAGTGTTAGGTTTTCTCTCTGCAAATAAGCCTGGATTTGTATAAATACCAAACCATGTGTACCATTCTACATATTGAACCACTCAATGATGGATACTTTTTTGGGGAGATAGGATCTCACTATATAGCCCTGGCTAGCCTGGAACTTGTGAGTAGATCAGACGCTTGAATACAGAGATACACCTATGTCCTGAGTGCTTATATGAAACTTGTGAGCTAGCATGTCCAGACTTTGGTTGCTTCTTGAGGCATGGTGTCATGTGCATAAGAGGCTGGTCTCAAAAATCACTGTGTAGTGGAGAATGACCTTGAACTTCTTTTTTCCTCCTTTTTGAGAATTTCATACCTATTTTGTTTACCTTGTTCCACCCGCTCCCTCTCTCCTCTCCAACTCTTCCCGCCCCCTCTCAGTTCTGTGATCTGTTCTTTGATCATTGCTATACATAAATATATATATATATATATATATATATATATGCATATAAAACATGAGTGCACTTGGTGGTGCTTCTGTGTACATGTATGTCTTTGGGGCTGATGATTTGGGACTGGATAATCTATTAGAGAGTTGGGCCCTGGAGAAAGCACTCTCCTTTCAGCAGCCATTGATTACCTGTAGCTCTTTAGAGAAGATCTTGAGAAGTTTTCCCCATCCATGTTGCATGTCAGATGGTGCTATTATGAAGACATTGTTTAGGCAACCACGTTGTTGAGATTTCATGGGTGTAGTTTCCCTGTCATGTCTAGAAGACACTATCTAACAGTAGGCTTCCTGGTTCTCTGGCTCTTACATTCTTTCTGACCCGCCTTCCCCTGTTTCCTGACTTCACCATCAATCAACTTGGCTTTATTCCAGAGATACAGGGAACTTCGGATCCTCTGATCCACCTCAGTAGTGCTGGACTTAGAGGCATGTGCCACCACAACCAGTTAGTTTATGTTGTTTGGGGTACTGAACTCAGGGCTTCCTGCATTCTAGGCAAGTATGCTAGCAACTAAACCACTTTCTCAGTTACTGTATTACATACATACACGTCATAGACACTTTTCTTCAAATTTTGCATGTGAAAATAAACGAAGAGTACCTAGGGGAAATTCCAGAAAGTAACAGCTTCTCTACCGATGGGTTAAGATTATTTCCAGACATAGTGGAACACAGCCTATAATATCAGTACTCAGTAGGTTAAAGCCAGGAGGGTTACGACTTTGATGCTCTGGTGGATTACATAGAAAAGACTGTGTCACTCAAAGGAAAAAGTCTTGGCACAGTGCCCTTCTTTGCCCTCGGGAACCGAACAAGAGTTTATTTCTTTCAGTGGCCATGTTCCCAAGGTCTCTCAGAATCACAAAATTGCTGTGATCCTGTCACGTATTCCCACTGAACAGCGTTCCAGTATCATTGAGTAAAGCTTACTTAGGAGGTACACAACAGATCCACGAGTCTCTCTTGCCGCCTGCTGGCCACCAGAGCACTAAACAAGGTGCTTTAAGGTCACCGCCTAGGCAGTGCGGTCAGAGTAGTTACTCCTGTCACTCAGGTCCCGCGGTGACCATAGCCAATCAGGGTCTCCGTACAGGCCGTCCAATCAGGAGCCTCAGCAGCGGCAGGAGGCGGGTTCCCTTTGGCCGCCATGCTGGGGATCCTGGTTCACTGCTGTGGGTGCTGCGCTGTGATCCCCGCTACCGGGAGCGGTGCAGAGAGCGCTAGCGAACCCGGAGGCCGGGCCATGGTGAGCGTGGGGTCGGCCGTCCCCAGCCGGAGGGCGGCCGTGAAGCGTCCTCCCGGGAGGGCCGGGGCGGCGCGGGGCTGTAGCCGGGCTGGGCATCCCGTGTGCACCAGGCAGCGACCTGGGCCCGGTCCCCGGGCTTCTGGGCACTTCCCACGGCCGGGCCGCTTCTCGCGGAGGGTGGGGAGCCTGCGCCTAGGAAAGCGTGTGTATGCTTGACGTCACCAGCGGGTGCTGGTGCGGCACTGAAAAGGCAGCTGCGAAACTCAATGTTGTCCTTCGGAGTTCTGAACTTTGTATCTCACATTTAGGTCTAGGAGACACTTTGCGTTAATTTTGGGAAATTTGTGGTCCATGTCCAATGAATTTTTTTGAAAAAAGCGTCCCAGGTGTTCCAGAAGCAGTTCTGCAAAAGACTACTTCCTCATTGAATTTCTGTTGCTCCTTTGTCAAACATCTAGTCACTATACTTTATATCTGGGTTTTTGTTGTTGTGTTTGTGGCTCTGTTTATTCTTTCCCAAATAATGCCCTCGTGTTTTGGGCATTGTAGTTTGATGGGAAGTGTGAAAGTCAGATAGTGTGTTAATGTGTGTGCTGTTAATTTATTCGTGTTGTGTTTACCTTTCTGGGTTTTGGTTTTTTTTTTTTTTTTTTTTTTTTCCATTTCTGTGTGTGTGTGTGTGTGCGCGTGTGTGTGTGTTTTGAGGTAGGGTCTCAGGTAGGCAAGGATGAACTTGAACTCCCGATCCTCCTCCCTCTATCTCTAAAGTGTTGGAATAACAGGCATGAGCCGTGGCACCCACATGAAGTGCCTCTTTTTGTTTGTTTGCTTTGCTTTTTGTTTTTTGAGACGGTCTCCCTGTAGCTCCAATTGACTTGGAACTTGTTATGTAGTCCAGGCTGGCCTTGATCTCACAGAGATCCACCTATGCCTCTGGAGAGCTGGGATTCAAGGTGTGCACCATCACACCCAGTTCCTTTTTTTAATCTTTAAAATTTTTATAATTTTATTAAAGAATTTGTTCTTTAACACTTTCATATAAGTATAAAGTACTTTCTGGTTATTGTACCCTCCTACTCTCTTGAATTTTCCTCTGACTATTAATCCTGTCTTCTCCTTACAGTTCCATTCCAAACATCATGTCTTCTCTTTTGTCTGTTTTGGTTTGAGACTTGCTGAGTTTAACCAGGACCATGTGACCATGGTTTGAAACTATTCCTTGGAGCTGGTCAGACACCTCGATGGTCACATGGCTAAAGATATGACTTCCTCCTCCAGAATTCATCAGTAGTCATTACTTCAAGGAGGAGTAGGGCACTGTGGTCTACTCCCTGATTCACGATTGACTGCTGATGAGCCCGGTCTTGTGTAAACCCATTGCAGGCAGCTATCATTACTGTGAGATCATGACTGTGCTTGTGCTGCCGTGCCTAGGAGCCATCATTTCACAGACCTTCACCCTGTATATGCCATCTGCCTCCTCTTCTACAGATCCCTGAACCTTAGAGGTGGTATAAGTGTGCTTGTTAAGACTGAGCACTCAGGCATCACTTACTCTGAGCACTTGAGCAGCTTGCATTTACTGCCTTTCAATGCAGAGAGAGGCTTCTCAGATTAAGGTGGGAGTAGCGTTTGTCTGTGGGTATCAACACAAAATATATTTAGAAGGTAACTTGGCCTCACAGCAGTTTGTGGTGGCACCACATTAAAGAAAAATCTTCACTCTTGGAGTAGTTGGACTGGGCCTGATCTATGTTGAGATATTCTGGTTTGTCTCAGAGTTGTTCTTTTAGAACTGTGTCTTCTTTTCTATTATTCTGCTGTCTTTTATTCTTCTAGTCTACTGTTCTAACAAAGGTTTTCCCCTCATATCAATGTATAGCATGTCAAGCATTGCATTTGAAAAGCAAGAGCAATCCTTGAGAAACAGTTTTACAAAGAAGGTGTTTTTCTGACCTTGCTGACTCAGGATGGTATGTAAACCACAAACAGATGTCATCAACCTATGCCTGTGTGTTGCTTGCAACATTTGTTGTGGAGACATTGTTTTCAATGTTATTACTGTCACTGTCTCGTGTACATATACATTGTTCTCACTCAAGGACCTAGCTGAGTCACAAATAGGCAACATGGTGTAAGATTAAATCTGTGCATTCAGCTCAGCTTTTAAAAGTTAATTACATGGGAATTCCAAACCATTGTAGGACTGATGACATTGTTTTTCTTAAAAAAGTACATAGTTTTAAATGATCTCAAAAACACAGTTAACTTGATTACAAGGTTATATAAATTTTCAGTTTGTACAGGCTTGTTACAAAGAGTCTTAGGCAGAAAAGTCATTCCTACATAGTTTAACTAAATAACAGTAGCAGGTTCACCTTAGCCTGGAGGCTAAGACCTCAGTCACGGATTTGTTTTTTTTTTTTTTACTAGGTTTGCATTGCCAAGGAGTCTGTCTTGTAGAACAGGCCTCAAATCCTTTCAGAGCAGTTGGTTACCTGCATAACAGTTGTGCCACTATTGTACAAGGGCATATCTTGCCTGGCAGATTAGTATTATAGATTATAGGGTTCACAGCTGGGAAAGACTCATAGGGCACTATTTTACCCCTGGCACTGGGAGTTTTGTTTAGTAATTCTTGGCTTTCAGGAGCAGCATTATCTAGACATTCAGGGTATCTCCCTTCTAACTATTTTATTTATTTTTTAACATATATGACCCAGCTATAGCATTCTTGGGCATATGCCCACAGGACACTATGTCCTCCTACAGAAATACTTGCTTAACCGTGGTCCTTGCCTCTTTATTCAAAATAGCTAGGAAATGGTAGTGGCCTACATGTCCAGCTGATGAATGGTTAATAAAATGTGATTCATATACATAATGGAATTTTATTCAGTTGTAAAAAAAAAAAAGAAATTATGTAAAAAAAAAAAGAATTAATGAATGAAACTAGAAAAAATCTGAGTGAGGTAACCCAGTCTCAGAAAGATGAACACTGCATGTTTTCTCTTATATGGTGATCTAGCCTCAGCTCTTTAATACCTTTAGAAGTAAGGAAACTGGAAAGGGGTCATCGGGAGTTGGGAATGATGCCTTTAGGGAGTGAGGATAGCAGAATACAGAGGATATGAAAATAGAGGGGGGAGTTTTAAGGGTGCAAAGTGTAAGCAGGAATGGGAGCTGGGAATGAGGGGAGATCAGGGGAAGGGAGGAAGGGTTAATTAAACTAAGGGTGCATGAGGAGCCAACATGGAAATGCAATACTTCACAAACCAGTTGAAGTTGCTTTTGTTTTTTGTTGTTGTTACAAAGATATAAAACATGTAATTCTCAATGTTTCTTACAGTTTCAATTTTCAGTGTTGTGAATACTGACTAGTTTTACTATTTTTTATTTTCTTTTACATTCATCATGTAATGCCATTATTGCTCAGGAGCACACCATAGCTTACATGTGGTGACAGAGGCGCCTTATGGCAATTGGTTCTCTCCTTCCACTGTGTGTGTCCCAGGCATCAAACTCAGGGTGTCAAGTTTCCTTACCCATTGAGTTATCTTACTAGCCCTCTTTTTGTTTTCTTGAGATGGTATTAGTATGTAGCTCAGGTTGACCTGGAACTCACTAGGTAGACCAGGCTGGCCTTGAAGTTGCAGCAGTCCTCCTTCCTCTACTTCTCAAGTACCAGGAATACAGACATGCGCCACCAGGCCTGTCTAATTTTACTGTTTTCATTGACCGTCAACTTTTAAAACTGTCAGGGAGTGCTGTTAACATTTTGACACACAGTTTGGGGCAGGTCACGGGGTCACTGCAGTTTTCACAATGATTTTTTTTTTCAGCTTTTAAATTTTATTTGAAATTTTTATTTAATGTTTTAAAATAAGTCTGGAAAGTGACCATTCTTTTTCATAGCACGTCACACGTTGTTTTACTTGGTCCTCACCCTCGACCTGCTTCTCTTCCCCTCTGTGTAGCTGCTTGCCCTCTGCCTTCTTCTGCCCCAGTTTTCTCCTTTCCACCGACATGTCTCTTGTCTTCTGTTGCCCGTATCCCGCTTTCCTGAAAGCCTCTTTTCCTTTCGTACTAGAAAGTCCTCTTTCTACTTTCATGATTTCTACCCACATTCCCACATTAATAAGTGCATAGAAAAATTAGAATCAGGATCCACATCTGAGAGAGAACATGTATTCTTTCTGTGCCTGGGTAACCTCACTTAGAATATTTTCAAATTCTACCCACCTTTCTGAAGATTTCAGATTCCCTTGTCTGTGGAATGTACATCTAGACTGAGTTCATCTCCCAGCTATTATGAATAGAGGAGTAAACATGGATGTGCAAGTATCTCTGTGATAGTTTACAGAGTCTTTTGGATATAGGCCTAGGTGGATGGTTGGGTAGTCATATGATAGTTCTATTTTTAGTTTTTGAGAAATTTCCTTCTTTCAATTCAGGCTGTACCAGTTTCCACTCTAACCACCAGTTGCTCTTTCCCCACATCCTCACCAACATTTGTTGTCATTTGTTTTCTTAATCTTAGCTACTCTGACTGATAGGAGATGGAGTCACAGTGTAGACTTAATGGGAATTTTCCTGATGACTAAGGATGTTGCACACTTTAAAGAAATATTGGCTGCTTGTTTTCTTTTGAGAATTGTTTGTTCAGTTCATTGACCCATGTGTTGATTTTTTTGTGTGTGTTTACTTTTTTCAGTTTTTTATATATTGTAGATGTTAATGATGTGACTGAAGTATTGCCCGTAGAGATGTCTCTCCCAGTTTGTAGGCTGATAGTTCACTCTGATAATGGTTTCCTCTGCTGTGCAAAAGGAATACATTCCCCTTTGTCAAATCTGCTTGTATATCTGTCTTCTCATTTGTAATCCTTACCTCCCTATACGTGAGTTTTATTTTACATGAGTCTTTCTGGTACTTGTCTTTTCTTTAAATTCTAGAAATTCTGCACTTCGCATTTCTCATTTAGGTTTATATTATATATTTTTGAAATGGTGTAAGTTAGATCCTGTAGAAAAGACGCACATGTATTACCCTTCAAGAGAATGATTGGCATCAGGCCACAGTTAGCATCAGCAGGGTACTAAATGGAGACAAAGACCTTTCAGTTCTCGTGAATCAGAATTAAAAAAAAAATGTGTGTCACCATGCACTGCTTAAAACATTTTTGTCATTAAAAAATTCTTATTGTGTATATGTGCACATTTATTCACATGTATGTGTGTGCATGTGTATGTGTCACAGTTGCAGGATACCTCACTTGGCAGCAGGCGTGCCATTACTCACTGCTCCATCTTGCCATCTTCTGAGTCTTTCTGGTTTCCAGGGGTGGGGAGAGTTTCCTCACTGTGTGACCTGGCCTCCTTGCCAGGAGTCTTGAAGTAAATTATGATTCAAGGTTGAGCTGTGTCTGGCCTTGCTCCCAGCTGCTAGGGGAGTGATGGGGCTTTAAGCCAGAGCAGATTGTGCTTATCAATTCCAAGAGTCCTGTGGGGTGAGGAGAGGGGATTGATTTGGGGGAGCAAGGAGAAGCTAGAGGTACTGTAGCCTCCTAAGAGTTTAGGATTCACTTCAGTTAATTTTGTGAAAGTGGGAAAGTCTCTAATTTATATCTTTGCATATTGTGGGTCTCAAGTGGTTTAGTAACATTTGTTGAGATGACTATACTTTCTTCATTAAATCTTTTGCTCCTTTTTCAAAAAATTGGGCCTATATTTTTGTGATTTTTGTTTCTGGGTGTTCTGTTCTGATGCTCTGTGTATTCTTTCTGAAATGTGAATACACTATGATGATTCTTGTCATTTTATGGGAAGTCTTAAAAGTCAGGAAGTGTCACTGTGTGCACTGTTTCTTAAGAACAGTGTTCAACATTGTTGCCTATTTGTGACTCAGTTATATGTGAATAACCTTTAGCATGAGGTTCAGTTATAACATAAGCTGTAGGATTATTAGGATTGTGTTGAATTCATGGTGCAAATTGAAGATACTTGATATTTTATTATAATATTAAGGATTCTTGATGTTTGTTATAATATTAAGGATTCTTGTTCACCATGCTTATTTGCCATTTTTTGTTATTTTTTTATTAGAAATGTATAGTTCTTGTGTTTTTCGTTGTGTATCCTTTTTTAAATTAAAAGAATTATTATTTTTATTTTATGTGTATAAATGTATTGCCTATGTGTTTCTAAGTGCACCTGTGTTGTGCAGTGCTCAAGGGGGTCAGAGGAGGGCCTCAGATTCCCTTGGAACTGGAGCTACAACTGGTGGCTATTAACGACCATATGGGTGCTGGGAATCGAACCCCAGTCTTCTGCAAGAGCAGCCAGTGCTCTTAACCAGTGAGCCATCTCTCCAGTGCTTTATATATTATTTTAAAAGCACAGTTGACTCCTATAAACTGAGGTGCCCTTTTCTTTCCCATCATCATGAACTGTAGACTGTCAGGCATAGTAAATCCTATTCCCCTTTATTGTGGATCCTAGCTTGGAATCTTTAGATATAAGTATAACTCTCATCCATCATCCAAGCTTCTTTTTGCAGCAGATGGAGACTATTACAGAGATCCAGAAGTGGCCAAAATGCAGAGAATAAGTGATGTTTGGGTGCCACAAGTGACAATCTACAGTGTGACCCAAGACGCACAGAGCATGTGGAAGAGGGGCAGAAAGATGAAAAGAGCCAGGGGACCAGGGTGGACGCCTACTGCGTGATAACGTCTTGCAGTCATGACAGGGAAGATACACCCATGAACGCCCAGCGGTGTGGATGCCTAAAGAAGACTGCATAGTGACAGCAGCAGCTGACATGCAGATGTGGGTGTGGGAAGCTTCACAAGGTCCCTCCTCTAGACGAAGGGTTACAGGCCGTCAGGGGCTGCTGAGAAGAGACAGGTAGTTTTCTGTGGGGATAGGTCATCCAATCCTAGATGGTCAGCCTCCAAAATATGTACATGTGAGCACCACCAAGTGTGCCCAAAGGTGATGCATATGTAACAGTAATAAGGACGAAGTCACAAAATCGAGAGGGACTGGGGGTGGGGGGAGGGGAGGGGAGGAAGAGTGGAATGCTGTAAAGACAGCACTCGTGTATGAAACTCAAAAAGTACAGTTGAAGATTTGAGTTGCTGAGGAATTTTTGCACCTGTCAGTCTGCAGGTTTGTGTGTGTCTATGTGTGTGTCTGTGTTTGTGTGTGTGCACAGCTAGTTTTTGTGGTAGGATATTGGCCTTGTAGTTGCTTTTCTGGAACACCTTGTACCAGATTAGTGTAAGATCTTAAATGGAAGAATTGACCTGTGAGGTCACTGGGGTCTTCCCTAACCTTTTTCTTCTTTCTGAACCCTAGGAGGCAGCCTCAGGTGGGACCTGCCTTCTGAGCCTAAGGGCTTCAGCAGAGTTTGAGTCAAGACTCTTCTGCCAGGATTTGGCCAGCAGTGTGATACAGACAGTTATATATGAAATATCGGTAGACGAGAAGTCGTAGATTCCTAATGGTAGGAGACAGAATTCCAGTAGCCCAGGGCACATTTAGTCTCCGAAATCACACTAGTATGAGTGTGAGCTGTGGGTGGAGGCAGATAGACCTGGAGGTTGTGAGGGCGGAAAGTGAGGGAACAGACTCAGAGGGAGCCCAGGTTTGCTGGTGTGATGGTTAATCTTGATTGGATCTGTAATCGACTAAGAGACGTGTCTTTGGGCAGGTCTGCCAGGTGGTTTCAGGAAGGACCAACTGAGGAGAGAAGACGCCCTCCACCCCCAGCGTGGGCAGCACTTTCATTGGGGGCCCAGATAGAAAGAAGACCAAGCAGGACGCAGCGCTGCTTCCCCGTCCGCCTTCGCTTCTTGGGGGTGAGCGCACTTGTTCTGTTACTGCTGCTGCTGCTGCTGCTGCTGCGGTCCTTCACTGACATCGGAACCCAGCTTCTCGGGCCTTCCAGTGTGGGCTGAAGACCAGAGGCCGTCTGGGAATCCTGCAGGCCTTCTCCACCCGATTAGACTGTGGAAGCTTCCAGCCTCGTGGACTGAGCAACCACCAGATTATCAACCTCTCCATCATGGAGACAGCCATTGTTGGACTAGCCAGACCGGACCAGGTAAGGCAATCTAATGAATTCCCATGGTGTGTATTCATCCTGTCAGCCCATTTCTCTAGAGAACCCTGCCTAGGACAGCTCCGGCCTCTTCTTTCGAATACACTTAAAGTGCCATTCTCTAGAGTCCGTGCTTTTTAACCACCACGAAAAGGCATTTTCTGTTTTCTTTACCATTGAAGGCATAAAATAATGACTTCAGAGTAATGTGCTTATTACCAAGAAGTAATGCTATGGGAAATTTTAGGGAGTCCTTCCAGAGTTACCACAACTGACCAGGGAAACTGGGGTCCCGTCTTTGGATTCTTAGTCTCATTAATGAAACAAATTTAAGATTGGACTCAAAAGGAAATTGGAAAGTTTTATGAAAGTTAAAAGAAAAATCCAAGGACAGGGTACCTGTAAATTTTGGCCACTGCCAGGAGAAAAGAGATAGACACGAGGAAGACAAAAGGCCATTTGAGTTAAGCTGGTATGGCATCTGGCCACATGGCAGACAGGCAGCCGTATGGCAGGGAGGAAAGCTTCAGAATAAAGAACAGAGTATCAGAAAAAGTGTACTTAGACTCTGACCAGCATCTGAAGGAAGAGGACAAGAGAGAAGAAACAGGAAGAGTCACCCAACTGAACCCCATGGTAGCTTTGTAGCAACTGCTCAGAGCCTTTGTTCTTTGGGAGTTAAGGTAAGTATTGATTTCAGCTTTCTCATGTGCATATGTATTTATACTGTAACGATCTATTTGCGTGTCTATGGATAGACTATTTGAATATTATAATGGGCTATCTCAGGAAATAGGTTTTCTCTTGGGTCTGCTTTTCCTGTTTGTTCCTGTAGTTTGCCATATGTTTAATAACATTTGTTCCAGGAATGCTGTTACTTATATATATTTACTGAATTCCATGTTTCTTTTCTTGGTCATCAGATATCGTTTTCATAGATTTCTTTGAATGTCTGGTGCTGAAAAATATGGAGGAAAGAGCATTAATTTCCAAGGCCAGCCAACCTCTTGAGTCCCAATATTAATGCTGTTGTGTATATCACATGGTGGGATGCTCTTATAAGACGGAGAGGTCCACTGCAGGAAGGGAGTTGCGGTGGGGCTGCATCACATCCTGTTTCTTGGGCTCAATAATGAGAAGACCAGACCTGTCTTTCTGTTTCTGTGCACGTTGCTCAGTGCTTTTCCTAGAGCATCTGTGTCACAGAAGAAATCCTACACAGTGCAGTGAACCTGCTGTCTAATGAGAACAGGTTTTCAGTCCTGTCATTTTCACCCATTCTTTCATACACAAATATGGAATGTTCTAGGATAATGTGCGCTTTGAGGAGCTGGCTGTGAACTTCACCCAGGAAGAGTGGGATTTGCTGGATCCTTCTCAGAAGAATCTTTACAGAGATGTGATGCTGGAAACCTGCAGGAACCTCACTGCTATAGGTGAGAATATCATCTTACTTTTACTGACTCTATTAGGGAACACGTATATTCCTTAGTGACTGATGGTCTTTGTAATTTGGATGTGGGAAGAGAAGAATTCGGTGAATAAATTAGATGTCGTTACACTGCACATTGAAATGCCAAATTAATTTTTCAGAAATTTCTAATAATTTGTCATAAAATTTCTGGCACTCCACTTTAGGTTATGAATGGGAAGATCCGACTATTGAAGACCAGTGTGAAAATCCTGAAATAAATCTAAGGTAGTTTGTATGCATAAGTGGAGACAGATTATCTCTTGAAGAATAAAAAAAATTTTTTGATTTATTTTTATTTTATGTGTATGGGTGTTTTGCCTGCATGTATGTAAGTGCACCACATATATGCAGTGCCTGCAAAGGATAAAAGAGGGAGCCAGATCCCCTAGCACTGGAGTTATAGATGGTTCTTAGCCACCATGTGGGTGCTGGGAACCAAACTAGATCCTCTGCATGAGCAATCAGTGCTTTTAACATCTGAGCCATCTCTCTAGCCCCCTGTAAAGAACTTTTAGTGTACCATGAAAATTTATGAACAAGACTAAGAAATCAATTAAGAACAATTTATAATTTATTCACTTTTCACCAGAAATTTACATTTCAATGTAAGCTTCAGTCTTTGCATAGCCTTTCACCCAGAACCAGTAACCTGGACCCTGCATTAAGGAATGACACTGCTTTAATCATCAGTGTGGGGGCCATATTGTAGAACCATCAATTAATTTACTTTCAGTCCGTTCATGTACAGTAGGTGTACACTTGCCTGATTTTGGTAGCAGGTTGTTCAGGGAAGTCTAGTAAGCAAACCTAGTAGATAATAATAATTCTAGTAAGCCAAAATAGTAAAGCAGGTATTACTAATATGCTTGTCATTTTCCGCAGTAGTTCCATTTTGCAGATACTCTCTGATAGTGAAGAAGGTAGTCATAATGGAACAAACTTATCTCACATAACAGATCTCAGTATGAGCAGCAGTGTCTGTGAGAAATTTTCATGTGTCATTCATCCTTTAATAGGCACGTCCTGTCTCATTCTGGGAAAACGCCACATACACATGAAGAATTTGAAAAGAAGCCATGTAACTTTAATTCCGTCACAAGTATTGAAGGAAACATGATAACTCACATTGTAAATGGACCTTCTGAATGTGAGGTGTGTTTAAAATCCTATGGACTATATCATCTAACTTACAATGGAGAGCACATCTATGAATATAAAGAATGTGAAGGAAGTCAAACTGTGGGAAAATGTTATGAATGTAATCAGTGTGGTAAAACTCTGAGCTCTTTCAATTCCCTTCAAAGACATCAGAAAATTCATGTGGAAGGAAGACCCTTTGAGTGTCAACAGTGTGGTAAAGCCTTTAGGTATCTCAGTGCCCTTCAGTCACATGAAAGAATTCATACTGGAGAAAAACCCTTCAAATGTAAGCATTGTGGTACAGCGTTTAGCAGGCTTACTCACCTGCGATTACATGAAAAAGTTCATACCGGAGAAAAGCACTATGAATGTAAACAATGTGGTTTAGTCCTCAGGTCTCAGAGTTCCTATCATAGACATAAAATAATTCACGGAGAAACATTCTATGACTGTAAACAGTGTGGTAAGTCCTTCATCTACCCCTCTTTGCTTCAAATGCATGAAAGAACTCACACAGGTGAGAAACCCTATGAATGTAAACTGTGTGGTAAAGCCTTTAGGTATCACTCTTCCATACGATTACATGAAAGAACTCATACAGGAGAGAAACCCTATGAATGTAAACACTGTGGTAAAGCCTTTACACGTCAGAGTTATCTTCAGTTTCATGAAAGAAGCCATACTGGAGAGAAACCCTATGAATGTAAAGAATGTGGTAAAGCCTTTAGACATCACTCTTATCTTCGATTACATGAGAGAAGACATACCGGAGAGAAACCTTATCAGTGTATACAGTGTGGTAGAGCCTTCAGCCGTCATAGCTCCTATAAGAGACATCAGTCTGTTCATGCTGTGGACAACCCTTATGAATGTCCAGAATATCTAATTTCTTTATCCTCGTTTCCTTCAAAGGCATGAAAGAACTTAAATTGGCAGCAAACCTTATGAATCTGAACAATGGTAGAACATTTATCCCTATTCACATAAAACATATGTAAGAACTCAGAATGGTGATAAACCTTTATGTAAACAATGTGATGTCACCTGCATAAGGACTGCGGAACCCCATCAGCTGGAAGCAGTTACAAAAGATATCCGTGCTTTTCAACCTCTCATTAAGATTTACGGAGATTTGGGGGCTGGGGAGATAGGCTCATCAAGAGCACTGACTGCTCTTGCAGAGAAACTGAGTTGGATTCCCTGTGCCCACATGGCAGTTAACAGCTGTCTGTCACTCCAGTCTCAATGCCCTCTTCTGACCTCTGTGGACATTGAGTGACACGATGCACCTACCTAAATGCAAACGATACATTTGTACACATAAAAATAATAAACAAAATATTTAAAAATTTTTATGGAGATCATGTATCTGGAAGAAAAGATATAAAAAGGAGAGTCAGAAAAGAATGATTGTGAGCCATAGTAATTTAACTGAGACCCAACGACCAAGAAAGCCCAGCACTTGGACTCCTGTGGACCATCGGGGAGTCATTTAAAATCTTCCAACAAACATAGAAAATCATCCTCTACAATCACCAACAGATAGGTCAACTTTATTCCTTTAATGAACTTTTTCTTTCCATTTCTAATGAAAACCTGTGGATCCAAACTGTTCTCGAGATGCATGCCTGCCCAAGTCCACTCCTGTTCTATGGAGTGTATTCTGGTGTTATTCTCCCTTTTAATAAATCTGTACTCTTAGTATTAATGCTGTGTGTCTTACTCATTTCTTTGAGGCAGAAGGAAGGCACACATCTCTTCCTGAGACCCCCATAAAACCTCTGGTAACAGAAGAGTGTTTGTAGTTCCCTTGAGGCACAGATTATAAAGGGTTGGGGACTTGTGACATCAAATGGAGGTAAGTGAAAGGACCTTGATGAGGCTGGGAACATTGTTCTTCCAGACTGTTTTGGGCTTTTCAAGATTAATTTACTTTCATCTTATGTGTATGGGTGTTTTGTGTGCACATGTGTATGCATGTACCACAGGTGTGCCTGGTGCCTGTGGAGGCCAGAAGAGGATGTTGGATCCCCTAAAATTGGATTAATAGATGGTTGTGAGCCGATGCGGGTGTTGGGAACTGAACTCAGGTCCTCTGCTAGAGCAACAGGTGCTCTTTACTGAGCCATCTCTAGCTTCTGTGGGCTTATTTTTTAAACGTATTTTAATTTTATTGTTCAAGAGTTTCATACTTGGAACTCTTTTTCATACTCATTTCTTGAACACAATGTGTTTCCATCAAGTCCAACTATTTTATCTGAAATGACTCCTGTGTTTCCCTCTTTTTGAGAAGAGGTCTCACTGTATAGCCCTGTCTCACCTGGCGCTCACTGTGAGAGCAGGTGGGCCTCCAACTCACAGATATTCTCCTAATTCTGCTTTCCACGTCCTGGGATTAAAGGTGGGTACCACCTCACCAGCAGTATGCTTTTTATTTTTTAACCTGAGTCCAAGTACTGCTGGGTAGGCTTATTTTTCCTGGGCTATAATACCCAACCCAAAATAACAAAGACATTCCTATTCCCATACCTTGCAGTATCTTTATTTCCACCATTTCCAGAGGAGTAAATTCCTCATGGCCTGGGAAAATAGCAAGTACATTTCCTGAGGAAATTCTAAACAAGGTAATGTTTTTGCCCCTTGGGACCCAACTTCCCCACTCATGTATGAGCAGACTAGAGCTTCACCAAGACCCTAGAGGTAAGGTACACATTGTACCCATGTGGTCTTAAAGAACTTGAATTTTTTATTCATGCAAACAGGTGATGTTTGAGTATGTGTAAGAATGGATATTACTGGTGTGTTATAATGATGTAAGAAACAAAACTAATTCAGACTAAATTTGTCACAGTGGATACATTAAACAAAAATTCTAGGCTTAATACTGCAGATTATACATTTTAAAAAGTACCATTTATTTGATTTGTTGGCTAAATTCTGGGTCCAAAGATGGCCTATTATGAATGAACTAGAGATGCCTGATATCTCACGGCTTACCACTGATAAGGAGTCACAGGCTCAAGAAACTGGAATACTGGTTTGGATTTTCCATGTAAGGCCTGCTCAGTCTAGAGGTCTAGAAATGTGCTTTTCACCAGGGGAACAGTAGTAGTATACTGGCAGTAGAAGAAACACATTTGTCAGAAGACCACCAGATACATGAAGAGCTCACTCACTGCCCATCTCTGCGTGCCAGGCTTCCAGTGGAAGACAGAGTTGTTCAGTTTGAAAGCATGGATTCAGTGGACCTAATGGGGTACTAGAGTAGCAAGGTCAAGTGGAAGCAGTAAACTGCAAAAGGGAAAGTGGGCATACTTTCTGTTATAGACAAGATAGGCAGAGCAGTGGTCACATTGTCAGACTCCTGGGGAACTAGGGGACAGCATGTTTCTCAAACTATTCCCAGAAATGAAATAGGAAGCCCACTTTGCTTTTGCTTGGCTTGTTAAGTAGTAAAATTCCAGAGCAAATGAATTCCAGAATACCTTGATTCATAGCAACAATCTTAGACATAAATAGATGATCTGCTCAGAACTAAAAAGAGGCTGGAGACGAGGGCAGCACTTGGGAAGCAGAGGCAGGTGGGTCTGTTGTAGCCAGCCTGATGTGCATAGCGAGTTCCAGACCAGCTGGGGCAACGAGGAGTCCTGGTTAAAAAAATCCCAAGCTAATCAAACAAACAAACACCCCAAAACACCCAACAACAAAAGTCAAGAGAGAGAGAGAGAGAGAGAGGACATTGGATTCACTGGAGTCAGAGTTACAGTGGGTTGTGAGCCACTCAGTGTGGGTGCTGGGGTCCCAACTCAGATCTTTGGAAGAATAGTAAGTGCTTTGAGCCATCTTTCCAGCTCCCTATTAATCTTCCTCCGATTCTTCCCCATGGGGACTTTCTATTTGGGTAACTGTTCATGGTGGACTAGGACATAATCAGAACTCTCAGAGTCTACTGCACACTGGCTGCATTTGATGATTATGGAAGATCCTATGCCATATTGTGGCCCTCCAGTTGGAAGTGCACTTACGGAGAGCAGGTGGTCAATTTTATCTAACATGCAATTCATGGTGGGTCTAGTGGGTACAGAACTCATTCTCTAGGTCCAGATTCATAATTGGGATAATTATACTTTGTTGGTGGCACAGTCCCCTGACCTGTGGAATGAGGGCGATGGTGATTGGAAAGGCCAAATGAAGCTGCTGTTCCCAGGGAAAATGGTGAATGCAAACAAACGCTTAGTTAGAGAGAATACACACATTACTGCCACCATCAGGTACTTGAAAGATGCAGGCGTGGGTGCTTGCCTCTGTATCTTCCTCTATCTGTATTGTCTGGCCTGTGCAAAGGACGGGTGGATCTTGGAGAATGAGAGTTGATTATTGTGAACTTAAACTATTAATAGTTACTATCTAGCTGCTGTATCAGAGATGGTTGCCTTGCTGGTGTAGATTAACATCATCTCCTGATACTTTTTTTCTCTATACCTGCCCATGTGGTCTACTGGTAGTAATTTGCTTTCAGTTTTCAAGATTAGTAGTTAACTTTTACGGTTCCATTCAATGGAATATTAATTCTCAGGCCCTGTATCATTACTTATTTCCCAGGTTTTTTGATTAACTGTCTTTTCTGTAAGGTATTTCACTGACCCATTACATTGATGACTGGACAAAGTGAGTGGTAGATATCATCTATTCTGGACTTGTTAGTAAAGCACATCACATCAGGGCATGGAAAATAGATGCAACCAAAATTCAAGGACCTCTACCTCAAAAAATTTCTGAACGCAGTGGTTTGGGGTATTATAGAGATATCTCTTTTGAATGTGAAAGATAATTGTTCTACCTGGCTGTTCCCAATGATCAAGAAAGAATCATAACCTTATTTGGGTGTGATATTCTGGCTCATATATCAAGTCACCTGACAAACTTCTTATTTGGAAAGGGTCCATGAAGGGAAAATGATCTGCAAAGATGTCTACTTTCCTGTGCACTCTGCTGGGCCACCTAAGCCTTCTGAGCCAACATACCCAATAGTATTTGAAGTGTGAATGTCAGATAATGATGCTGTATAGAGCCTGTGTGAGGTGAATCAGAGAGGAGACATTTTCTTTCTTGGAATGTGGCTTTTTAAATATTGGAGGGCAACTCTCCCTTTGAGGACATCTCTTGCCCTGCTGTTTGGCCTTTATGGAAACTGAATACCTGACAGTAGGTCACCAAGTTATCATTCAGTGTGAGCTGTTCATCTTGACCTGGATTTAGCTAATCCACTAAGCTAAAACGTTGGGTATGCACGGCAGTAATCCATCATGTAATAAATGTGACTTTCATGTATACCTGGAGCTGGTCCTGAAGGCATAACTTGAGTTTCATGAAGAAGTGGCCCAAATGTGTATGGTTCCTATTCCTGCTACATTCCCTTCTGTCCTCAAACATGCATCTATGTCCTCCTGGGGGGTGTTCCTTATGATTGGTTGACTGAGGGAAAAAAACAACTAGGTCCTGGTGTACAGATGGTTCTGCACACTATATCAATACCATCCAGAAGTAGATAGTAGCAGCATTGTAGTGTTTTCTTGCACAATGATGAAGGAATGCCATGAAGGGAAATCTTCATAGTGGGCAGAACTTCAGGCAATGCACATGGTTGTACATTGTACATAGAAAGAATGGCCAGATAGGAGATTATACACTGACTCATTATTTGTAACCATTGGTTTGGTTGGATGATCATGATATGTTAAGTTGCATAATTGGATAGGAAAGACATTTATGGAATGGCTTGTTGGGTGTAAACACAAACGGTTCTCAGCAAAGATGAACTTCAATAACAAGTAGACAGGATGATTTGTTCTGGGAATTGTAGTAGTCCGTGTTCTTCCCTAGCCATCACTTTCAAGCCCAATGAGTCCATGCACACTCTTGTCACTGTTAGAGGTTTTGCATATGCTCAGGAACATGGACTTCTTCTCACCTTGGCTGACCTGGCTGTGGTACTCATGCATGTTATGTATACCAACAGCAGAGGCCAAGAAGCAGTCCCCAATATGGCACCACTCACCATGGTGACCTGGTGGAGGTCTTGTGGAAGTTTGTCTATAGCGGATCGCTTCTGTCAAGGAAGTGCAGGGCTTTATCCTCGCTGGAGTAGATAATGGTATGGATTTGTCTTTTCTGTGCTTTTACCAAAGCGACCATCCATCAAGTTACAAGCAAAGCATTGCTCATGACCAAGGAACTCATTTGACAAAGAAAAGCAGTAGTACTTATGCTTGTGGAATTCAATTGTACTTAAGAGTTCTCCACCATCCTGTAGCCGCTGACACAGAACAGTGGAATGGCCTCTTATAAATACAGTTCCAGTTCCAACTAGGTGGGAGTAACCTGAAGTTCTGGGTCAGGATGTCCAGATGGTGTGATATACTCTGAGTTAGTGTCCAGTATATGATAATATTTCTTCCATAGCCAGAATCAAAGCTTTCAGGATTCAAGGGCAGAAGGGGCGTGGCACCACTCGCCATCACCACTGGAGTCCCACCAGGAAAGCTTTTGGCATAGGAGTTAGTTTTCAGACTAATCAGTGCTTCTGTTAGGAAGTACAACAAACATTTCATTAACATGGAAGTTAAGACTTCCCTTTGCACCATTGGGTTCCTGATTACCTTGTGTTGCCATAGTTAGAAGGGACTTAGAGTGTTAGCAAGAGTGCTTGATCCAGAATACCAGGGAGAAATGAGGTACTACTCTGCAGTCCAAGTAAGGAAGGGTATGTCTGTGGTTCAGGAGATCCTTGAAGGCATCTTGGTGTTGCCATGTCCTGTGATTAAGTCTGTTAGAAAGTACAACAACCCAGTCAAGGCAGGATGATAAATGTCCCAGCCCCTTTAGATGTAAATGGTGGTTCACCCTCTCAGAAATTAACCTAGACTTGTGTGGTGTATGTTGAGTTTGGAAGGAACAAAACACAGATAAGAAAGGAGGTAGTTATAAATAATACATGTGGTGTGTGATCCCTGGTAGAAAAAGAATTGTGATTATCAAATCTATTTTGTTAATGATGCTTATTCAAGGGCTTGAGAAACAGCTCATTCTCTAATTCTTGTTTTGCAAGTATGAGGACTTGTATAGCAGTTTCCTCTTAAATGAAACCTTCCATCCAGGAGGGAGGGAAAGACTCAAGGAGGGGAACAAATGTTACATGTGTGGAAAAGCGGAAACTTGGAAGATTCTTGAGAGCCCCTCTCCAGCTTTATAGAAGAAGTAAACCACTACTTGGAGAGGAGACTGACCAACCAAGTTACAGAAAGATTTCTGGATCCCCTTGAGCTGCAGATGTCATGAGTCATCAGCCGTGGTGGGTGGACATTTCAGTGATGCAGCTGCTTCTGAGGTGTCCCTGCTTGTGTAAGTAACCCCTTACCCATAGTCCTATCAGTAATCTAAAAGACTCATTGGTGGTGCTAAAGAAATGGCTCATTGATTAAGAGCATATACCTCTAGCAGAGGACCCAAGTTTGGTCCTAGCGCCCATGTCCAGCACTCACAGCCGCCTGTAACTCCTGCTCCTGGTGACCTATTGTCAACTGATTTCCACAGGCACCTGTGCACGCATGGCACACACACAAATAAAAAAAGAATAAAATATTACCTCATCTATTAAAAAACTGGTTCATCAAGTTGGATTCTGGTGCAGTCATTACATCGATCTGTAATAGGTTACTCTAGGGGTGAGTAGATGTGTCTCTCCAGGAACAGTCTCTTACATCACTTGGCACCTGAATGGGGGCCTAAAAGAACCATAGATAAGTTTAGGATGAGTGACAGTATTGTCTTGACTCTGGACAGCAGAGCATGCAAGTGATGCTGAACAGTGTGAAAGTGAGGTGTCCACAGAAGGAATGCTGTTAGTTCTTCTTTCCCGTGCGGTGTGTGTTCCATCAGGATTTGGAGTGTTCCTGGAGGAAATTCCGGTGGCGCGGCTGTTTGGTGAGTGAGGTCTGCTGTGTGAATGCAGAGGTGCTCTGAGAACAGTTGGCAGTTGAGAGCAAATTTTTCAGTCTGAAAGTAGAACATAGGGACCGAGAATGTTAGCAAGTGACTGTAGAGGTTGCCAGACTGCTGGTGTGTGTTAATAAGATGTACACTTGAGGCAGAAGTAGCTGCAGCAGGAAGTTGTGTAGAGGAATTACACCAATAATGGGAGATGTGGGTAGCCCTCTGGCCTTGGCCTTGGCAGGTAAATCAGGATGGGTCGTCTGAGCATGTGGTGACATGACGTCCCAATGAGTATCTGGGACTGGAAAGCAAGAGAGGAAGGACAGGTGTTGCTGAGGAAACTGGGCATGAAAGAGTGTTTGATTCCTTTTGTTGGACCTGATAGGTCTGGGTTCACTGGAGAGGTTTTTTTTTTTGTGTGTGTGTGTTTTTTGTCTTTTCTTTTTTAAAGTTAATTCAACAAGGACCTTGAGACTAGAATGGAGCTTTAGTGACCTTGTTGGGTCCCATGTTGGGTTGTGATCTTTATGAAGCAGGAGAGTTTTGAACCTCTTGAACTATCTAGACCAGCCTATGAGTGTTTAAAGTGGTAAAGCAATCTAGAGTAGGTAAAAGATGGACAGAGCCGAAAATGGGGTCCATTGCAGTTACTTGAAGGTGTATGTGGCAAGATTTGTGTCAAGCTGGAGTTTCTAAGGAAATGATTAAGAGAAAGCCCAATGCTATGATAGTGAGCATCTGGAAGACTTTAAATCTTGAGTAACAGTTCATAGAAGGCATAATGATAAAGTAGTAAATGCAAATAAGGTTTGAGCTGTTCCCAGGGATGGGCAATCATGCTGTCAGAGTACACTGTGTACATTTTTCTCCAGCAGCAAAGTGTGTTGGGAGTGGCAGTTGTTGGCCTAATGAAGGGCTATCATAGCAGCAAGGTGTGGCTGAGGGAGAGACAGCAGCCATGGCTGCTCCTTCAGTGTCCTCCTAGCATCTGGCAGACCCTGGGCTCTCCCAGCAGCTGGAAGGCAGAGGAAGAGTCAGTGACAGTGTCTGCAGCCCAAATCCTGTCAGACCCAAAGAGCCACCTCGAAAAGCCATGTTACTGAAGTTCCTTCTGCGGGGGGGTGGGGGGGGATATATTAACAACATCCACCACTTCCACCCTTGGTCCCAATGACAAACAGAGGTATGATTCCCCCAAAACGGACCCTATGGAACCAGTGAGTTTATTGGGCTTACAGAGCAGTGGGCAAGTGATCACTTATAGGAGTGTGGGTGTTCTCAACCACCCATGGCTGCAGCAGAAAGTCTCCATCCAGCATGGATGAAAACCTCCTCATCGTTGCATAAATAAATCCCCAACCCACGTTAGTCTTATCCTTCCCCCAAGGCCATGTGCAATTAGGGCTGAATTGCCCCTCACAGGATGGGACCTAAATGAGGTGTCTAGTGACACCCATGACTCTCCCTGCCCCTCCTATGTGGGGGTGTTGGCAGTCAATAAGCTGAGCTGTAATGATCTTTGGCAAGTGGGCACAGCTGAGCTGTGGAAGTTGGCATCTGTCAGACTCAGAGTGTGGTTGGGTCTCCATCTCCAGCACAGCTGTTGTGCTCCAGCCATGCCAGAGAATGGAGGACAATCGAACATGGCCTCAGGTGGCTCAGAGTGCGTTGGGAGGAGGAGCTCCCGGGATACTACATCAGTGGGTAGTTCAGTTATTAGAGCCAATGCAGGGGTTTATATAGGGAGGCCTTTCTGATTGTTACAGAAGGTGGGAAAGTTAAAGGTGGGGTTTGGGGGTAACGGGCGGGAAGGTTGTGGAAGTTCAGGAATGAGGAAACAAAACAAAAAACCTGGTTCTAGTCTAGGGTGGGAAAAAGAAAGACTCATATCTACAGTAGCTCCCTGGGGCCAGGTTATCACATCAGGCGGAGCAGGCCAGACACCTGCCGTCCCTTCAGGGTATCCGGATTTGCTTGCCTTACTCAATACCCAGACCCCCACATCTCCCCTTGTTTTTTTTAAAATATATAATGGGGAGGTATATAAGGGCCCAGTAAAGGGAGGAGCCCTGCCATGAGGGGATTGGCAAACCAGGGGGGATAATGGGTTTTAAGTTCATTCTTGAGCTTATGAAAGGTATAAGTGAGAGAATTTAGTCTCGCAGTTATCTAATTCCTAATAGATTTTAGGGTTACATCTTCAAAGGGGGAATGTTAGAGAACAAATAGCTAAGAGCCCCCAAATACTTTGGACATATTTGGCCTTTGATATAGAGTAGGCTGCTGAAGGACACAAGGACAGTTTATGGTCTTTGGGGTCTTTTTACCCTAAACTGCCTAGCCAAATTCTACCTCTTATTCTCATCACATCATCCTCTGAAGAGATCACCCTAATTGCCAATAGGGAATTGGGGCGCTGACCACTCTTGGCTGCTTCAGGCTGAACAAGGACGTAGGTTGTGGCAATTGGGGTATCCCTTCAGTGAGGCTATCTATAAGACCACTGAATTGCATAACTGTTAGTTGTAAAGGAGAAAAGAAAGTCCTTGACTGGTGCCTGGAAGATGAAATTAAAATAGTCATCATAGGGAAGAGTTCAAATGTCCAATTCAAAGTCCATTAGAATTTCTTGCTTAAGGACTTTCAAAGGCTTCCATCTTTTGGGTTCCTCTTTGTTTTTCTTTTTGACTGCCAAGGCTGAACATGGCATCATGTAATGTGGACACAGGAGTGGATGGACACAGGTTTATCCTTTACTGTCAGCCGAGTTAGTCATTGGAGAATAGCCTATCTCAGGCACCCATACATTCCTTAATGACCAAGTTTATCCTATTCCTGTAGGACTCAAAAAACCACTGTGCCTCTGTTACATGTAACAATAAAGGGAAGATATTGCAACAGTGTTGAGGAGGTAAGAGCAAAGCTGACACAATTCCCTTCAGGAATGAGGTTTACGAGGAGAAAGGGCTTTGGGAACATGATCAGATGGTGTGAGAAAGTACATTAGATAGAAAATATACACTATATGAGAGAGGCTGGACATGATGGCTACCGTAAGGAGAAGATACCCCCTTCCATTAAAACCTGGAGAGGGGACTGGACACATACCTCAGTGGTTACCACAGGACATTTGATTCCTACCAGTCAAATGAAACTACTCACAGCAATAAGTAACTACAGCTCCAAGGGAATCTCTTATCATCTGACCAAGTGAACACCTACACTCATGAGTGCACACACACAGACACACAGGTATGTATAAAAAAACAAACTTTCAAAAAAAGTCCATAACCTCGAGAGAATCTTAGAATAAGTCGTATAAGAGATAGAGAAAAAGAGAGAGAAGAGCCAATGAAAGGGATGGTGGTGGGTGACCAGAGGAGGCTCTTCAAGGAAAGACTACACAGCAATCCTCAGAGGACATTTATAGAAAAATCGCAGCAACTCCAACAGCAAAAGAAATGCCAGACACTTAGTTACACAACACTGGACTTAGTACTTCACAGCTTACAGGACGAAGAGCATTCAGCAACCAAATATCATAGTTTAAGAGCTACCAAGTCACAGCACAGACTGCTTCTTAACTCTGTCCAGAGAGAGCAGCAGGGAGCTGCAGCACTCAAGGTTTATTTCAGCAGGAGAGAAAGCAAACGTGCAGTAAGGACACACTGCAGAGTGGAGGCGCGCAGAGCCGCACACCTCCAAACAGCTCCCTGCAGCGTCGTTCACAGCGCTGGACATGGTGCATGTGTTCATCCTGCAGCTAAAACCGCAGAGTAGAACCTGCAACGTGGCTCGTGACAGAGCTCACGAGGGCTCCACCTCCAGTCCCTGCTCCTCATTGAGCAGGATGGCCGGGATCCCTGAATGGTTAGTGTCACCCATGTTGTCTGAGTAGCAATAGGGGCTAAAATGATGGAGAAGCACATCTCTTCTTAGCCCTGGCTTCCGCTCCAGGAACAGACCCTGTCCAACTGCAGACTGGCTTCCAAGCTCTGCTCCTGGCCTAGCACAGCAGCTACTGCCATATTGAGCAACTCAATAGCCACTTCCTCTTCATCCTCCCTAATGTAGGGTCGCTAAGTCAATTACACGTTAAATGTCCTATGTCATTGTCGTCTCACCTCAGATGTAGAAAGTCATCCAGCTCTCCATAGGTGACATTAGTGTTAAGCCTAGTGTCTGCTGCCCTCCTGGGATCTGCATTTTCCACTCAGGCTCTTTTACGATTGTGTTAGAACCCAAGCCTGCTCCTTAACAGCTTCTCCTTAACAGTGATGCCACATCTCAGAGCCCAAAGAAACCAGGCCCTTCTGTCCCCACAACTCCACAACTTCTGCTCCTTTCCTGAGACACAGTTAAGAAGCTGTGTTTTCAGAACTTCTAATTTACAGGTGAAATAGCCAATTTGACTCCAATTTGCCCAGTCTCATCTGCCCTGCCATGCAGGTCTCAGGCAGGTCCCATGCACGTTGAACCTGCTGGGGTTTCAGGAAGTACATTGTTTTACAAGACAACACATTTAACCAGGCAGAACATCAACTACAGCTCCAGGGAGTCAATGTTCCTGCAGCCCTCAAAAACTGTTTTTTCTTAAGTAAAACTTTGAATCCTTTTATTAGCTAAAAATGTCCTTGTTAGCTGACCTTCCACAGTTGTTGTGTGACTATGGGACTGTTACAGTGCCGGGACCACTGGGAAAAGACCACCCAGTAAAATTTCAACTTGATAAATTTATTAGCTGTAGTGACTACATGCCAAGTTTGAGAATTCTGAATGCAGTGACTGACAGGTACGGGGGTGAGAGGTGGGGGTGGGGATCCTGTTTCTAAAATCAAAAACCCTCAGTCATCACAAGGTATTTGCAGTCAGGCAACTTTATGTGACCTGGTTAAACTGTACAGGTAACATTTTCAGGTATCATTAGATAAACAGGGTGTTGCTCTAACAGTCATGCTAGTTCCTGTTGAGCAGAGCAAGATTTGTAGTTACAGCATCTGGGTGGCGCCATTGTGAGTAGCTATTTCTCAGAATAGAGTCCGTAAGGGAGAGAGAGGAGAGATTTACTAGGTCAAGCCAGCCTGGTATAAGAATGCAAAATTGAGGAGGGAATAAGTTGGAGTCACTCACACCCACAGGCCCTGCCTCTGTGACAGTGCAGCTATGCTTACTGACTTTGCTCTGGCATAGTATAATTGTGGATTTAAGATTTATAAGCCCTGCTCTGCCTCTCCTCAGGATCAGCAGTTCTGTTGGGATTGAACCAGCTCTCCTCCAAAGTCAATTACTGATTAAAGGATTCTTAATGTGACCATTGCTATGTGGCTATCCTTATGATTCCCAAAAGATCCAACAGTGACCCTACTCAGTACCTGGCTCCTCCGTTCTTATCTCATAGGTGATACTAGACTGAAACACATGGTGTGGAACTCCTGCTAACCCCTGAGGTCAGACTTATTTCTTTTGCACTGCAGTTTCTCTGAGGATTCTCTGGATTTTCCCTGCCCAGACTTCTCTTCTCTTGGAAACTTCCCTTAGGTTACATTATCCCTCTTAATTAAGTACCTTTCAATGAAATTTAGTTCCAAAATATATTTATAATGTTGTGTTGCATAATGATAAACTGCCAGGTTGCAGATGACCAGTTCAGGAGAGAAAAATGTCCTTGTATCTTCTGAACTGATTTATCTGGGTTATATTTGTCGCAGAGAGGATGTCTTGAATAGACCATGGGAGCTATTGTTGGGGAGAGCTTTCAATAGTGTTGTCTCCTGCAAGAGATCGTTGTTTCTGGTGCCCAAAGAATTAAATTATGGTTGTATTCCAGAAGAGGCTTTTGTGCAAATGTGGTTATTATGGACTTCTGATAGAAGAGGCAAATGTAGAAAAAGGTGAAGGAAAATCAGCTTTGAAATTAGTAATGAACTGACCATCCCTCTCCAATCCTGCCTGTCCTTGCCAGGATGGAGACACATCTGTCTCAGGAAACAGGGTCTCTAGCCTAGACAACTGCTACCTTATCAGCTTCCTTGAGGATCTGGTTCCATACCTGTGGAAGATACCGGATTCTGCTATCAGAACTCCATCTCTCCATCCCAAATCCCCTGAAACACATAAGACTCATTTTCTCAGCTTCTGGGAAATCATGATCCCCTTTCTGGGGTTTTCTGGATTTACCTATAGTTCCCAGATCTCTCCCAACCCCTACACACAGCCTCCATTCCCTTGGGAAGGTTGTGTCCTTCACACCTGCTCAAGCCATCTGCATCTGGTGAAGTCTGTTTCGATTTCTTTATCACATCGAATTTTCATCCCGAGTTCTAACAGTGGGAGCAAAGGGTTAGAGAAATAGTGTTTTTCAGCATTGATCTTTAGTTTTGAAACAATCTTTAATATCTTCTATGAATCTCCTGTCCATAGAGTCATTTATATCCTTCTCTAATTCTGAAACTGTTTCCAAAAGTCTCTTATAGATTTCCTATAAGTTATCAATTATATCATGTACTTTCTTAGATGCTTCTAAATTTCAACTAAAATGGACAGCCCATTCATGATTTTCTGTCCTATTGCCTAGAACTTCTACTTTTTCACATAAATACTAATTTTGGAGCCTCATACTTTCCCAATGAGGGAATCCTAAAGGCAAGTTAACTATGGTTAGATCTCCCCATTCTAGATCCCAAATATGTGGAAGTTGAAAGCTCACACTTATCTTACGTAAAGTCAGCTACAATTCCAGATGGTGGTTTCTCTTTAAACTCTTCCCCCTTTATAGGAAATTATCCCCCCTGTCTTTTTCTTTCTTTCTCCTGAGAAATTGCTAAGCCTTCCTATGCTAGCTGGGGAATATCTGGAATTTGGATTGATTTTTGTGCCGCTTTTTTTTCTCAGCTTTCACCCGTAGACTGTCTTCTCCCACTGAGTCTCAGGGTTATCCTGCACAATTACAGAAATGGGAGAGGAATCAAGACACTGAACTATTAATTGCTTATGTGTGTCTTCGTGACTGAGCCAATAAAGTTCCTTCTGGCCCAGCAACAGGGTATGTTTGATGGGTTACTCTATGAAGTTGTTGTATGTTCAGGGGAGTTCCCCTTGACACCTCAACCATATTATGAGGAAGGGAACAAGAGTCTCTTATCTTCGGCATCATTATGGTCAGGTGCTCATAAAATTCTTAAACTAAAAGACAGTATGGTTGAAATAGACAGAGGAAGGCACAGAAAATACAAAATTGGGGATTGGAGGACTGTCTGGAGACAAAGGGCAATTAAATTCAAGAACAACAACAAAACCCTTACAGAGCAAAAAAACCCAAAATGCCTACAAAAGTCTAGAAAGCAGCAACAGTGAAAAAAATCCAATTAGAAATGAAATGATTCTGAAACAAGCAATAATGGCTGAAAGCAAACACTTTGAAAGGAAGCGAGCAAGCATCTAAACACATAGGACCCGGACACCAGCTCAGAAAAAAAGCAATGGACTGTCGAATAATCCAGGGAGGTCTGGACTGGGAGAAGAAATCACCAAATGCTACTCAGTGAGACAATACTGAACAGTAGAATTCAAGGGAGCCCTGGCACCTATTGAGTAGTTTCCCCCCACATTATTTGGGGAGAGCCCTATGTTGTCACCAGGAACTATGGATGAAGTAAACAGCTATCATCTCAAGAGTATCAAGATATGGCTTATTCTATAGCTAAATATGACTGACATAATCTGGGAAAACCGATTTAGGTTTCCCCAAATACCGTGTGCTAACATGATAACAGTTTTTGGAAGTTTTTATAGTAACAGAGGAAAGAAAAATGACAAATTAAGGTACTTGTCACATACATGGGTGGGTGCATTCACTAGGCTGCTGATGGCAAAGGGCAGGAGTTCTACAATAGGTCTCCAGTTCTAAATGACAGCATTCCTAGCCTCTTGGTTGAAGGAACTTTCTTTGATAAGTTAATGTATTCTGTTACTCAGAAAGAGAGTTGGGAAAAAGTAGCTATTTATGGGGCTATCCATGGCTTAAGATGATTTGTAAATACACTCTAGACCTGCAAAATTCCAAACTCCCCATAGTCATTGAAGTTCAAGATGCAGTTTAGTTTATGTTTTTGTCTGTATGTATGTAAGTGCACCTGTGTCATACAGTTCTCAGGGTGGTCAGAAGAGGTCATCAGTTCCATTGAAACTGGAGTTAGGATTGTTGTCTGCTACAACGGGACTTTAGGAACTGAATTGTGACCTCGGCAAGTCTGTCATCTCTTTATCAGCTGAGCTAACTCACCAGCCCAGCTTCTTAACTCTTAAAGTTTTGGATAGTCAGCCTCAACCCAGTGGCCATTCATTCCCCAAGCTGTCTCTCAGAACTCTGATGATGGGTCAGGCTACACTCATGTGTTTATTCCCAAAGGTTTCTGCAGCTTCAATGTGGAACTTTAAGTTCCCCTCCATCCTTATCTCAAAAAATCATCAGGCCTGTTCATCCCTAGTATTTAATTAATGCAATATCACTAGTTTTAACAAACTCCCTTCTGTATAATTGAATGTGTTTATTCTTCCAGCACTTTGATATCTTAATCCAAGTGATATGCACTCATTATCTTTTGGGTGGCCTACCAAACTTAAGTTGCCAATGATTCACCCTGTCATCAGACAAAAGTGCCTGGTTTTGTTGATATTAATTAAAGGTCTTTAGTCCAGATTGTGTCCATTAAAATGTCATGCCTTTAATCCCAGTACACTGGAAGCAAGGCAGATGGATGTCTGTGAGTTCAAGGCCAGCCTGGCCCACATAGAGAATTCCAGGCCAAGTGTTACTGGAGCACAAACCTGACTCAAAAAGACGAAAAAAAAAAAAACAACACAAAAATGTCATTCCTACGTGTTATATGTTTGATTTTTTATGTATATGAATGCGACTATCTCTCAATAAGCCTGTTTGCACACTCTCTGCTGCTTTGAGATTTTTCTTATCTTTCAGTGCCCCGGGCCAGCGGGGTATCAATGTTGAGCAAGGACCCCAAGGTACCTAGAATGAGTTGAGACAAAAACACACGAAACCAACGGCAAGAGAAGATCTCATCAAACCGTCCAATTTTATTTTTTCTGTCAGTCCTTTTATACATATACTTGGGGAGGTGGGGGTGAACAGTTACTTACACAGGAATGTGGCAATTAACAGAGCAAGAACCGTTGCTTAGGAGACACTGTCTTTAACCTTCAGAGCGCACCATAAATAGTTAATGTTCTGTCAGGGAGACGGCACTAAGAAGAGAAACAGGGGCTTGAACCAGACAGGAGTGACTGTAGTGGTCTGGCGTTACAACTGTGCCCGAGTCTATCCGGCGAGGGCTGAGGAATGAAAGACACACAAACACACAAGACATACAAACACATAAGACACACAAGACACACAAACACATAAGACACACAAGACACACACAACACAGACACCAAAAACGGTGGGGAAGCTTCCGCTTTATTCCAGCCAGGTGCTCAATATATATACACCCAGTAGACGCCAGTGATTTACTGCAGGAAACTCCATGGAGGGTTTGGGAGGGGACAAAGGTTCAGGCCCCCAGGGAGCATCGAGTATGTGAGCACACCTGGTTCAGACCACACCTGGTTAACAATTGTGGTTAGGCCTCTAAAGGTCAAGTTGCCCTCTGAACAACTGCAGCTGACAAACTGAAGGTAGTTCCTGGCCGGGAACCTATCAGAGAACAAGGCATGTCGGGAGGCCGGGCCCTGCAAGTGATAAAGGCAGTGCCTCTCAGGCCTTCCTTAGCTTGGCTCGGGTAAGATAAGGAGGTGGGTGCAGGACAGTGCAGCTCAGTTCCTGTTACCAAGGTTGAACATGCTTATCATATATGCAGGTGGTTGCAGGGAGGATTTTTCCCGGGGCTAGTTTCTCTAAGATGGAGTCAGGCTATTCTCTGCCTTATGGCTTCCAACATTTCAGTTCTTTAATTGACTGAGAAAATAAATCTGACTGTAACCCTTAACAGATAACGTGCCAATGCAACATTGGAATGAAGGATGCAGCAGTGAGGAGGTCATGATCTCTTGTACCAAAGTTTCAAACTTCCAAAAATGTGTCATATCCTGGCAGTGCCGGACAGGCACTACTGCTAGCAGTGAGATCCGAAAAGGACCGTGCTTGTAGCTGTGTAGGTGAAGCACTCACTGCAGTGGACACCGCAGGTAGTTCAAGACCCAGGATTTGGGACTGTCTCCGCTGAAAGCTGTTGTCAGTGACTGGAGCTGGATGAAGAGAAAGGCCATGTGTGCTAGAGAGGACAGAGCTGTCACATCCTGTTGGGGTCAGAAGATGCCAATGCAAGCTGAAATGGCAGAAATGTAGCTGAAAGATGGGGTGTTATTCAGGTAGTTGAGGTCTAACCTTGTCTCAATATTTCCTTGTTATGCCTCCAGTCCCCTCCTGTCTCTGGCTCACCTTGCCATATGTTCCACCATCATGTCATCTCCAAAGACTGAAGTCAGTAACACAGGCTCCCACTCAGCAAGGTTAATAAGGATGCAGCAGCTATGGAGGATGTGGTCTGCCATCAGCAGAGAAGAAAACTCAGCCCCAGATATGGTGCCACTCCCCATGGCAAGTTGAATACACACTGTGCCACTCTCACAGAGAAAAAGACAGCACGTGGTCATTACTGGAATGGAAATTCCTGTGGGGTGAGTGTCTGCATTTCACACTCACGTTGTTCAGTGTTCTAGGTATTAGTTTACTGAGTAATCAGGAAGATCCCATTCCAGTTTCTGAGAATCTTTCATTCTACAGTATGTGATCCTTGCTGCTATTCATGGGACACAGGTACAGCACTAATTCTATGACCACGTTACACCTGTATCATTTCTGTATGTGTATTCTACACCAAGTCTCAAGTTCTGAGAAATTCTTTACCCTCTTCAATATTCTGGTGAAACTGGACAGGATGGTGCACACATTTCATCCTAGTACTCAGGAGGCAGAGGCAGCCACATCTCCGTGAGACTGTGGCCAATAGTTTTCCATAGTGAGTTCCAGCACAGGTGGGTTGCAGGTACCCCCTATCTCAAAAACCCCAAAACAAATAAATAAATGTTCCATTTAATTTATTCTTAATGCCCAGGTGGACAGTCACTTCTGGGCAGACAAGAGAAGAGGGTAGTGTTTGGGAATTAGGAGACAAGAGTGTCTGAACATAGATCCTTGAGGATAGAGAGTGTCTGAACTCAGCTTTACTGAGGGTCAGGAAGCACTACCATATGGGAGTGTTACTCTATAAACTTCAGATTGATTAGGGAGAAAAAAGGATTCAGCACTAAACCAAGAACAAGTATATCTGAAAGGAAGTTCAGAAGACTTCCTGGATTTTGACACAAGTGGATATGTTTGACCTCTGTCAAGTTATCCCCAAAGAAAGTATTAAATATCTTTTGACAATAAGAGTCATTGCCTTAAAAAGTCAAGTTGGTGACTCATACTTGTAATTCCCACATTTGGGATGCAGAAGCAGGCTGATCCTTGTGAGACTGAAAGCAGCCTCATCTACAAAGTGAGTTCTAGGCCAGCTGGGGCTAAAAAGGGGGACCCGCTCCCTACTCTTCAGAAAACCAAAAATGAATAAGGGACTTAAATATAGTTTGAATTTTCTATACGTTAATCGTATCTGGAATGCATTCTGCATAAGCATCAATATCCTCAGCCTTCATTTGGCCCTCGGTAGAGATGCTCCTCATGGGAACACCCTGAATTCAATGTATATTTATTTTAGATTTTAGAGGTTTAAAACAAAGAAGATTTGGGAATTACTGAGGGACGTGTGTGGGAATCATGGTAATGACGAAGTCAAAGTGTCTTCTATTTGCTGTCTGCTGAATGCTCAGGCTATCTGTAGTGTGAACACAGAGGAATGTGGGTTGTAGATGTATTGACAGTCATGCCCAGATTAGAAAGGACCTATTTTTTCTCCTACCATAGCACATAAGGCCAGCAGATGGACAATGCTCTATGCTTTGAGTTTTCCAGTGCAACCAAGAGTTATTCAAGAATCTGAGCTCCTAGTAAGTTCCCATAGCATACACTAGTGATTAGTGTGTCACGAAGTGATCTGGAAATTTTGCAACATTATACTAACTAATGCTCAGCCCTGTTAAAAACAAGTTCATTCCTTTTCCTCTTATGTACAACATTTGAGACAGGATTTTACTAAATAGTAATTTAGTGACTGAGTGGGATTGCAGGCATGAAGAGCAGAGTAAATAGAGAGGAAGAAGAGAGAACGCACAGGTCTGGTGAGGAAGCATTCATTCAGCAGATGAGCCACTGAATCCTAGTGCGGAATGAGGGCTCTGAAGGACAGCAACTCAGTTTCTCCTCGGTTGGGCAGACAGGAAGAGAGAAAGTATTGTCTTCCCAATTTTCAGTCTGTTAAGCAGGAGAATGAACACAAACACTGGAGTGGAAGCAGCAGAATGAGTCCTCCCTCGCACTGTACTTTTCCCTCATCTCTCTGCTCTCTCAGCCTCCATCAGCGTCCTCATAGTCATGTCCATGCTTCATTCCATTAACGTTCTCTCTGCTCCACACCCATCCTTTCTTCTTTCCATTCGTTTCTCTTCACTGCTCCATTTAAGAAAAATTCAGTACAATTAAAGCCAATAATTTGAAGCTTGTGATGGCTCAGTGGGTAAGAGCACTGACAACTATTGCAGAGGACCTGAGTTTGATTCCCAGCACCTACCTGGTGGCTAATAACCATTCACAACTCCAGTTCCAGGGGAATCCAACACCCTCTTCTCACTCCAAGGACATTGCACGACACAGGTGCAGGTAAAAAACTCATATACATAAACACGAATAAAAAACAAATAATTTCTTAAAAAGGAAAACATCCAATAATTTCATGCACGTATGATAGCTACTTTGTTAGTATGTGTGACTCTGGGTGGGATTTGAGAATTCATAGCTTTGCACGCTTCCAGCTTACTGTGCTTTCTGTGAGCCCTTGAACATGTGAGCTCTCAACTTGTGAATTCTGTCAATATGCCACCTGCTGGCTGGCATGCCTTCCTGCTGTGATTGATTAGGATCCCCCTGTAATGGAGGCCAAAATGAACTCTGTCTTCTCTATGTTTCATGTGGTCATGATGCTTTATCATAGTAACATAGAGGAAATACTGCACCACTTCTAGAAACTAAGATACAAATTAATCAATAATAAGACTTCTATGAATCGATTTTTTCCACTTAGTTATTACTGAAAAAAAGTTTAAATTCTACATATGTCAAATGCTTTTTTCACATATTGAACTATTAAGAATATCTGTTTCTTTAGAAACATAATTTTACTTGTTATTTTAAATTTTCATATGTTAAAACTCTGTGCCAATCTAAAAAAAACAAGCAAAACACCAAAATCAAGAAGAATGGCACTAAACATAAGACTTCTATCCAGTGGCTTCATAATGCATGCTAAAATGTAGAATTCCTACAGTTCTGAACACTTCCAAAACAACACTACACACCATGATCAGTCTGTAATTTTCTTACCAAATGAGAACTGGGCATTATCAATGAAATTCCTAAAACTAGAAGGAGCTCATAGAAATAAATAGTTTGAGCCTATCTTGTAAGAAACTGTAAGTTACTCATGTCAGAAGCTGTACTCATTTGTCAATGATTGTGGTCTTCATAATTAACAGCATATTTCATAGTGAAAGCATGACCATTTGCTATGGTTTAAATGTGAAATTTCATGCATATGCTCATGTGATTGAACACTTGGTTCCAAGCTGGAGAGTTTGTGAAACCTTTAAGGGCTGAGGCTTGACTTGTGTAAGCGAATTGGATCTTCTCTCTGCTTCGTCTCTACAACAGCCATGTGTTGAGATGAAAGTCCTCATACCAGGAGAGACATGAGGCTCCGTGTACCCTCTTATCTTCCACCATGAAATCATGAGCTAATATAAACTATCTTTCTCTGTGTTGCTCCTTTCTATGGACTTGACAGTAAAGATGAAGAAAACACCTTTTCAATGTCTTTCCTACTGCAATGAAAACAGCATGGTTAAGACTCATATTTAAAGTATAAATACACAAAGAAATAACAGGAAATAAATATTGGGGAAAGTAAGTTTTCCCCTGTGAGATTATATGCATTGTAAGTTTAAGAGATTTTCTAATCCCAGTACAGGACTCAAGAAATGTAGTCATGAGAGACACCTCTGTGCTCATATTCACTGAATTACAATTCACAATACCTAAATTATAGGTGCTCTTCAACATATTGGTGGATTAAAAGTGTGGTACAGGGCATGTGGTTGCAGGCCTTTAGTCCCAGCATTCAGGAGTCAGAGGCAAGCAGATCTCTGTCAGTTCAAGGCTATCCTGTTCTACATGATGAGTTCCAGGCCAGTCAGAGCAACATCTCAATAAAAGAGATGATAAAAAGGAAAAAAAAAGGTGAAAAGAAGGAAAGAAAGAAAAGAAAATTCAAAGGTCAGAGAGATGGCTCAGTGGTGAAGAATGCTTGCTGTCCCTCCAGAGGTCCCAAATTTGAGTCCCAGCACCCACATTGCCTTCCAGAACGGAAGTTACTGGGGATCCAGTAACTTTTCTGGCTTCTGTGGGTATTGCATGCACATGGTACACTTAAACTGCATGTGTAGGAAAAGCACTCATAGACATAAAATAAAAATAATGAATATATGTTTTAAATATTGGAGATAAATACTCACAATCTTCTTTCCATGATCTTCTCAATCTTGCGCGTTGATCTTCAAATCCAGCATCATGTGACCAAGACTTAGAACACTGTGGAGTTGGACTACATCACAAGACTTAGCCTGGCCCCTTGCTGCACTGCTCTACCCTACACTGTGTGCCGACCCTGGGAAACACATTCTCAGGCAGCTATTTTGAGTAACAGAGTATCTTTAAAGCTTAAGAATTTTTTCCCTTTAAACTAACTAGTATTTAAGGAAATGGAAGCACTGATAGACACATTCTTGACCTCAGTACTTTTTCCCATTGTCCCAGGATAGTGCAGGAAGATTCCTGTTAGTTCTTCTGGTCTCTTTAGGATTCACAGGTGCTTTCTTAGTACCAAAGGCCATTATCTCTTAAGCCAAGTTCATGCAGATTCTTAGGATACAGGCAGAATAAGGACACTTTTTGCCAAAATACCACAGAATCTGTGTCTCTCTGACTTCCCGATAGTGTCTTCCTTCCCCTCTGTAACCTCATGATCTGTGCCTCCAAGTCCATGTTCTCTCATCATAACCTTCTTCTAAGTTCCCAATAAACACACATTAAGCCCTGCTCCAGCATTCAATGACGTTTCTAACCCAGCGAATCAAATGTCCCACATTATACTCACAAAACGATTCTAGTAATATGAGAAACATATAGGCAGGTTTATTTCCAGAAATGTCTCCACAGTCCATCACTGTAGGAAAGTCAAGGGGTGAAGTGCTTGAAACAACTAATTACATCTCTAGTCAACAAGAGAAAGACAATAAAGGGAGGGAGAGATGGCTCAGGGGCTGAGAGCACTGGATGCTCTTGCAGAGGACCTGGCTTCAATTCTCAGCACCCACCATGGCAGCTAAGAACCATCTGTCACTCCAGTTCCAGGGGATCTGATGCCCTCTTCTGAGCTCTGTGGACACTGCATGACCCAAGTGCACCTACTACATGAGGCAATACACTCATAAGTTAAAATATAAAATCATAATGATAATAAAAATAAATTACTTTTTAAAAAGAGAAAGAATAAATGCGTGGGTGCATACTATAATTCATCTCGACTCAGCTGATCTCCACACAGTTGTTACATCGGTTGTTTTCCAGAAAAGGTGCAGCTAAAGGAGAGACATTAGTGTGTTGTGAAGCATTGCCCAGGTTATAACAGAATCAAGAAAAGCTTCTGATTGTCTGTCATCCCTTCTTCATGATATATCTTTTACACGGGTGTCTGAGGCAGTGGACTAAAGGAAAAGATGTGAACTAAAATATCATGCTTGTAATCTGTCGGTTTTAAGAGAGCATTGCTCAAGCCCCTCACAATAAATAATGCAATTTGGCATGAAATTAGAGGCTTCAGAGCACACTCATGACTCTCTGCCTGTATCTTCTCTGTTCCCTGAATATCTGCTTGCAAACTCTGGAAATCAATACATAGTGTGACTGCAGATCAGACACATGAAGAGTGTTCACTACAGTACTTTGCTCTATATAGGTACATAAAGAGCCACGGCATTTCATGGTGTCCTTCAGAAACCTCTTGTGAAATTGTTTAATTGTTTTCTATGGGTACTAAAGGGGCAGGATGTTGACACACTTTTATTATAAAGTATGAATCGTGAACTATCTAATATCCTCCTTGCTAACAGGTTCTTTTTCTTGGTGACCACTTAAATTGTAGTGACCACATAATGTAGATTTGCCTCCTCAACTATGGAACTACACATAACCTCTAGTATTTTTGGAGAAAGTTATTATTTAGCTTAGAACCTATAGAACACCTTAAGAGGGAAACCTTCATGATAGTACACATCATTCAAAGGAAGAGATATTATCTGACAAGGAGAAAATCTCAATGCTTCTCTACTTCTAATTTCTGGCCTTTGAAAGTGTTAAAGAATCATCTCCTGGAAACTGTGGAAGACAGAACACACAGCATTGTATTATGTGTTTTTTGTGCCCACAGTTATGGCTAGGTCAAAATGGTTCGAGGGAAGCCATGCCAGAGAAGCATTGGGTGGACAATTCTTCACTGATAAAAAGATGAGCCATCAAGATTTTCAGATCAAACTGACTGGAGGAGGTAAGTGCCTTCTGGATACTTGGAAAGGTTCATTGTTTGAATAAAAAGTTTGCAACCAGAAATCTCATCGTGTTGATAAAAATAATAATAAAAAGGACCAAGTGTGGTTGTGCATGCCTTTAATCCCAGCACTCAGGAGGTAGACAGAGGGGGATTTCTCTGAGTTCAAGGTCAGCGTGGTATAAGTCAGGAGTTCAAGGCTACCTGTGACTACAGTAAGGAGACCCTGTCTCAAAAAGCACCCCCCAAACCCAGAAACTCAGAAAATGATTTTCTTTTTCTGTGTGTGCATGTATGTCTGTGTATGGGTACCTGCATATGAATGTGTGCGGCCCCTGGGGCTAGAGGTCCAGGTGTTTGTCAGATCCCTGATGATGCTGAGAGTAACCAAAGTCTGGATGTCTGCAAGTGCAGTGCGGGCTCTTAACTGCTAAGTCAGCCCCTGAATTTAAAAACAAATCATGATTTTGAGATATATTCAAATTAACATGCAGATGGTTGAGGCCATCCTGCCAATACTCTTCCCAGTAGTGAATCATGGCTCCAGCCTGCACGACTGGACATCGTCACTCTTGTCCTTCTTCCACTTGATACTTCTGTAGATTTAGTTCTTTGACTGGAGGCATAACAAGGAAATACTGGGACAATGCTAGACCTCAACACGTGAATAACACCCCATCTTTCAGGGACATTTCTGATATGTGGAGCTTGTATTGCAGTCTTTTCCACAACAGCATGTGGCAGGTCTGTTAGCTACACACACATGGCCTTTCTCTTCATCCAGCTGCAGTCACTGAGAACAGCTTTCATCAGTGAACACTCATAAATCCTAGTGAGTATCCTACCATCTTTAAGTTCTTGCAATTCATGCTTCCCCTACATAGCCACAGACAATGTCCTTTTCTGATCTCCTTCCCAGGAGCTGTCCTTGTTGTGCACTGCCAGGACGTAACACTATTTGGATCTTTACTGAGAGACCATGACTTCCTCACTGCTGCCTCCTCCATTCCCAGCGTTGCCACCGTCACATTTTTCTCTAGGGGTTACAGTCGGGCATGTGATCTCAGTCAACTAACAAATTAAAAAGAAAGAAAAAACTCAAACCAGCAGAGAGTGCACAATCAAACAGACTTTAATTGAAAGGCAGTCACATCCTGTAAGGAACATGTATTAAATAATTAGTTTGTAAGCTGTAATCATGTAAACCCCATAAGTTTATGAGTATAATTTTATGTATTAGATAAATAATTAGTTTAAATTCATAAGTATAAGAAACACATGCTAAGTAAGTCTATAATTTGCAAACCCATAGTCTTATAAGTTTACTTGTTTGTAAGATGTAACAATGTAAGCCCATAGTGTTATAAGTATAAACTGCATAATAGACAATATAGGATATAAGTAGTAGACAATTAGCATATAAGTAATAGACAATTAGCATATAAGTAGTAACATTTTAAACCCATAATATAATCTCCTAAGTTAGGATTCTATAAATTAGAAGTTACAGCCCAGTTTCATAAATTAGAAGTCTGTAACTAAGCGGGCCCTTCAGAGCATTCTCCTTATCAGAGGTAAGTTCAAAGCCCCAGAAGTGTCTCAGTTTCTGGGGAAGGCCTCTGGTCAAACTCTAGGTGATAGGAGCAGAGCACTTTCTCAGCAAAGCCAGGCTCCTGCAGATAGACTTGGAATGCCCCTTTTCTTCTTGGAAAAACTCAGGCCAAACGCCCAGTGGACAGAGTGCCCATGGTATCAGATCTTATAGATGGACGCCCTGCCTAGAGCCCAGGGGCTCCCTTTCATATCAGACCCCTGGTCACACAGGCCTAGAGCTGTGATAAGAGCAGGACAGTGAGGGAAGTCATCTGGAAGCTGATAGGCTGGTGGGGTCACACTGCCAAATTCATTATAAATCCTAAGGCCAAAGGCTAGATGGAGAACTCTAATCCACAAGAATCCCAAGCCTGCATTCCCCTTGTCTGGAAGTCCCATAGTCTAGGCTAGGACGTGTCACCATGTACACAAAGGGTCATGCCTTGAGGCCCGCAGAGCTCTAGCGTGAAGGAGTTTGTTCTACAGATACTTGTTTGGGCATAGGGCATTGTAACTGCCTATTGCAACTGCTTGTTGTGTGCACTTAAGACTGACTTAGGTAATGTCCCGTTTTGTTCTCTTGTGACAAGGTAATGAAACCCTGAACACTGAAGCCCATTTTCGCCTGGTCCTCTGACCATCAGCTGTCATTGAATGATTCATTATATCTTGTTCTGCTTCTGTGACCTGCTTATCCCTAGAAAGACAGGGAAGTGAAGCCCCTAACTACTTACATCTGGAAATTCCATAGGAAGGAAGCAATTATGGTGTTTGCCCTTAAAAGCCCAAACCTCCTTCATCTTGGGACTACAGCTCTCAAACCTGATGGAGATGCTGTAGCCAGCTGCAACTTAATAAATTTGACTGACTTGACTTGGATTCAGTCTGGTGGTTTTCTTCCTTGTGCTCTTGAACTCTGTAATGGTTTACATATTATTTACTTGCTTGTTAACTTCTTTCAAGTGTTTGCTGTAAAGAGTCCATTTTGTCTCATTGAAAATATTTCCCTTCTTTCTTCTTTCTCTTTTTGTTTTCTTTGAAGACAGGTTTTCCCTGTAGCCCCAGCCATCTGAACTCTCTATGTAGAGCAGGCTGATCTCTAATCATAGAGACCTACCTCCCAAGTACCAGAATTGAAGGCACTGGAGACTACACTCAGCTTTATTTTTTTAATATCTTGCTATTTTTTTATTTTCTGTACATGAGTGCATTGCCTGCACGGGTGTGACTGTACGCGTGTTATGTAGTCTGCAGAAGTCTGACAGTGTTGTTAGAAGGCAACTGAACACAACTGAACTCTGCAAGAGCAACCAGTGTTCCTACCTTTGAGCCGTCTCCCACCACCATGACGAATTTTATTTCTAATTGATTTATTTATTTTTTTAAAAATAACAAAGATGACCTGCAAGTATGATGTACTGAATAGGGAAACTCTGATGCTCCAAAACGGGTATTTTAACACACAAAACTGAAGTTCTAGAAATCGAACAAAAAATGCTGACTGGGCAGCCTTTTTTAACTGGAATTTCGAAGCATCTGAAAAAGAAATCGTGAAATTATTGACAGAAAGTGAGTAAGAGAATTTTAGTAACAAAACCAGAATTAAAGAAGGATATTGAAGGACCATGATTAATAAGAAAATCTCAGAGACTGTGTCCAATCTAGAGATGAATGCTGAAGAACCTCTCTCCACCCTCTGCTCCTAACTGTCCTTTCCAGCTTTGCTCCTCTGTCAGAAGACCTTCAGCTTCCTCTGTGTTCATCCCCCTCCCTTCCTGCTTTCTCCCTGGAGATGGAGAAATGTTACCTAGTATTTCTTGAGGGGACAGTAACAATTCCCAAAGGAACTTTAGCAAATCTCAACGGAAAAATTTCTATATTAAAACGCAAAAATATATAGTTCCTTTTAAGTTAAAACCCAGAGGGAGAAGATTTCCAGATACTGTTTCCACTCCCTGCACAGAAAGTCAGTAGAATCATTAATTATGGGTTCCCTGACACATAACAAGTAATTCAAGGATTTGCAAAAGAATTTCAGATCACTCTATTGACACATGAACCAGGGTTTTCTGATTTAAAGCAATTAATTCAATTACTGGCTTCAGAAGGAAAAACAGGAGAATGTTCCTCTCACGGACCTTAATCAAATACATGCCTGCTCTGAGTTAGGAAAGTCCTGCTATGCCAATACCAAAATTATTTCCACTTTATTGACTGGGCAAAATAGACAATAAAAGTAAGGCCACAGACACCTGCACCTGACTTCTATTTCAGAATGCCAAAGTATTAAATAGCACTCAGGTATTCCTCCTGAGAACTTTGAGCATCATAAGACTCATCTCTTAGTGAATTCTGAATCTATGAAAGAGCTGGAAGAGGAACTGGCCACAGAATAATAGAACATGGGCCTTGCTTCCCACAGATGCTCTCGTTATCTTAGCAAACCAACTTTCCAGAACTATCATAAGATATGAAAGGAAATCCCTACCAAAACTATGAGCTTACGAGAAAAACATGTCAGCTCCCTTCCTGAATATCCTACAGATTCCTGCTGCCTTGAAAGGTCAATTTCAACTACAGCAAAAGTCCTGGCCATTTGAAAAAGTATTGTAAGAGCCTAAAATGGGCGCTCTTCCAAAAAGAGCAGTTTTAGCTTTTAAAAGCTCAAAACGTACAACAGAGAAACATCTTGTCAGGTAGTATGAGTCATCTGCTTTTAGGCACTCCATTAAAGGTCGGGAACACTGGGGAAGGAAATGAAAAGGACATGCAGCTGGGAAGGAGATAGGCTCGCTGTCTAGGGAAGAGGAAGGACCCAAATGAGGAAAAGACAGCAGCCAGTCTGGGCAGGTTCCATGACTCCTATGAAGCTCGTCCCTAAGGATCACTTCCAGACTCCTTTTCTATTTTCCCTACAGAGTTGATCTAATGTGGACGTTGACGGCTCTCTTCATATTCTTGCATCTAGTTAACTATTGAATTTTGGGTAAAATGCTTCAAAATTAGTCTCCAGTTGTTCCAGGAAAGCCGACGGCTCTTGTCCCTGGTCGTGACAATAGGGAGAGAAATGCAGAGCAGGACTGAATAGTCTGCACAGTAGAGGAAGCCCTTGCAGCTGCCCCTCGGCTCTGTGCGCCTCCACTCTGCAGTGTGTTCTTACTTTCCACGTTTGCTTTCTCTCCTGCTGAAATAAACCTTGAGTGCTGCAGGTCCCCTCTGCTCTCTTGACAGTTAAGAACCAGTGTATGCTGTGACTTGACTGCTCTTAACATTATGATACTTACATTGCCACACAGTCCTATAAGTTCTGTTGATGTGATGTGAAAGTTATGCGAGATTTGTTTTAGTCCTGTGGCTAACTCAGCTGACAAGGTAGGATCAGCACAAGGTGTCAATCTGTGTCCATCCACTACTATGTCAGGTGAGCAGAACTCTCAGATGAAATCTTATAAGGACTTGCTGATCATTAGGGGAAACATGGATGTGGGGTGTGAGGAAGGCCATGGTGCATGTGGAGGTCCAGTTAGCTGATGGAGAGAGCAGTGACGTACCCATTGGAGGTGGAGACCTGGGATGATCCTGCATGTGCCCACATCTAGACAGGAAAGGAGTTCCTCCTAAAAAGGAGCGAGTTGAGATAGGAAAGAAATGGGGAACCAAAACCAATTGTTATGGATTTCAGGCACCAGGAAAGGCCCACCAGACTTACTCTGAGTTTCAATCAGCTGAATTGATTAATCTGCAGCTGGCTACAGTCTCTCTGTCAGGTCAGAAGGCTGCAGCAGCTGGGGAAGGGAGAGGTAGGATATACAAAGGCAAAAAACATAGCTGCTTCACTTCTGTGGAATTTCCAGGTGTTCAGAGTTAAGGGCTTGGCTCTCTCCCTTGGCCCTTGAGATTAAGCAGGTCCTACAGAAGCAGGACAAGTTTATGGTTAACCATTACAAGACCATTACATACTTAGTGGACAAGGCTGAGGGGTCTTCAGTGATTAAAATTTCCTTACACTGTTCCTAAGAGGAAAAACAGAATATTGCCTAATTTAGCCTAAGGGCTGGGGTCTATGGCAAGCAGTTACAATAGATGTTTTAATGTCTCAGTGGTCCACAGAAAACTAAGGACCAGCTAGTTAGAGGAGATAAAGCCCTGAGGTAGAGGGAGAGGAATTTAGCAGAAATGAAAACAGCTAACATCTACAAAGACAGTCTCTCTGCATTTGGAGTGGTGCACGTCTATGGCAGGCTGTAGAGACAGAGAGTTTCTCACTTTCTCCGATCAACCTATTTGAAATAGTCAATCTCAGAACTGCTGGATGCTCAGCATTTGACTAAACAATTAGTCATCATTAAAAGTCCAGGAAATTCTAAAACACGTGTCCTGAGAGAAACTGCCCTGTTCATTATTCAAGTTCTATCGCTGACCTCCTGGTTCAGGCTCAACAGATGAGGGGACAGCAAGAAAAGGACAGCAGGCAACGAAAGGGTTGTAATTTCAGCTCCCAGAGTCATCTTTGGTTGCTTAAAAATGAGAAGCCTATTATAAGCCCAAGTGCACAATTGTCTCCTTTGGAATCATATGTAATTTAATTCATTGGATGCCTGAAAAAAATTGTCTGTCTGTGTAGACAATATTTATGAAAACCCTCCCCAACAATAGCTCACCAGGTATATTCCACAAGACCTACCTTGCCCCAAACAAAACCCTTGTAAGGCACTTCATGGAATGCAAGGACATTTCCCTCTACCGCATGGGCCATTTAAAGCTGACAGTTAGACTTTATCCATATGCCTACAACAAAAGAATATAAATATATGAGTACTATTTTGCATTGAAAGGAACTTCCTTAAGTGGGATAACTGAATCTAAGGGAAGTATGCTACATAAAAGAGGACTGTGGAGAGGAAGCCCAGAGGAGACAGAGAAATTTCCCAAACAAAACAAGCATATCTGATGTTTTATTTTTTATCTTTTGAGGCAGTACTAGGAAGTTCCACACCGTGTGGTTCACTGTGGTGTAGCCTATGTGATGAGGAAATGGAGCTGTCATGTACTGAGTAGGGCCACTGCTGTACCCAGTGTGAGGCACACAGGAAAGCCACATAGTAAACGTGCCAATAAGAGTCCGTTAATTAGCAATAAGCTTTCGGTGTAGAGTGGGCTTAAGCTCCAAAGAATTGTTGATCCTGAGGAGGAGGAGAACAGGGTTTATAAACCGAATGCCACAAGGACATATAGCCTGGGTCAAAGCTTGTAATCATAGTTGCACCATAACAAAGATAGGTCCCATAATTAAACCATTAGAGTGGCAGATCAATTAACAACGAGGGTTTCAACTAACAAAAGGTTCTAAGTTTTAGGTAAGAAAAACACGTTTCTCAGAATTGCAGAAACATGATTCCCTGGAGATTCAGATGTTGCTCATTCTTGCTGAATGCCTTCTATTGTAAAACAATGGAGTCCCAGAAAGTCCAGCAGGTTCAACCTGCATGGGACCTGCATTCTTAGCTGGGCCGAGGGGAGTGGGCAAAATGGAGTCAGTCTGTAAATTTGTAAATTAGAAATACTAAATGCACAGCACAGGACGTTTTTTAACTGTGTCTCAGGAAAAGAGCTCGAGTGGAGTTGTGGGGACGAAGCTGCCTGGTTTCTTTGGGCTGTGAGATGTGGCATCTTAGAAAGACCAGCTTGTTAAAGAGCAGTTCTGGGTTCTAACAATCCTGAATGTGCCTGAGTCAAAGATTCAGATCCCTGATATGGAGCAGACACTAGACTCAACACAAATGTCACTTAGGGTGAGCTGGGTGACTTTCAGCACGTGAGGCAAGAGAACAAAGACATCTGACACTGAATATGTGATTGAGTGACTCTTTACCCAGGAGGAGGAACAGGAAGTGTCTAGTGAATTTATCAAGAACTGCAGCAGCTGCTGTGCCAGGCCAGGAGCAGAGCTTGGAAGTCAGTCTCCCTGCAGTTGGACAGGGTCTGTGCCTGAAGAGGAAGCCAGGGCTGGGAAGAGATAAGTGCTTCTCCATCAGATTAGCCCCTGGCTACTTGGGCCTCTTTGGAGACCGTAACCAATCAGGGCTCCTGGTCGTGCTGCCCAATCAGGAGCACCGACAGGAGGCTGAAGGCGGGCTCTATCCTGCGCCATGTTGCGAGTTCTACCGCGTGTGTTTGGCTCCATACCTGCAGGATGTTCCACATAGGTTGCTCCTTGATCAGCACTGCGAGGAGCTGTGTGGAGAGCGCGGGAACCCGGAACCAAGGACATGGTAAGCGTGTTCCCGGCTGTCCCCAGACGGGAGGAGCGGCCGTGGAGCTTCGGGTGGGGCCTGTGCTGGGTCTTCCCCGGACTTGAGAGTAGCAGGACCCGTGTCCTGTGCTGTCCCGGCACCCAGGTTCCAGGCGCCGCCGCCTGTGCAGTTTCCTGCTGCAGCTGCTTCTGCGCCGGGCACTGAGCGGGAGCCTCTGCCTGCGCGGGCCGCTTCAGTGTCGGTGATGACCAGAGAGCCTGATCGTACCTTTGGTGTTGTGTGGACAAGGGTTTGGGGAGTGAACATTATCGTCTAAAAGTTGTTAGATTTTGAGGTGCAGGGAAAGAAAAGAAGTTTAAATGAAACTTCTAAATCCAGATCTTACAACAGACTGATTGGTGTTTATTCAGCAGGTGACAATCCTTCCACAAGAATGAAAGTTGTGGAAAATATGAAAGATTGTCCTAGATTTTATATGGTTGGAAATAAGAGAGCAAACAGCTCTGGAGTCTGAGTTAAGGTGTCCTTGGTTTCTTTTTCATGGAGATGCTTGAGCAGAACAAAAGTGTGGCTGGTTAATAACCACAAAGCAGGGACCACAGAGAAACGTCACGGCAAGAGGCATGGGTTGTTTGGTTTTCCCGCTGGTGTGGCTCTCCTTCAAGTCAATTTGGACCATTGGGAAAGAAATGGAGAGCGTTTGCAGCTGACTAGGAAACAGGCTAGCTGTCTAGGGAAGAGGACATCCAGGGTAATGGGAAACAACAGCCATTCCGGCAGGTTCCCTGGGAAGCTCCTCCCTGAGGAACCCATGCAGACACATTTTCTATTTCCCCTAGTAAGTTTGCTTGTTTGTGGAACTGACAACTCTGCATATTCTTGCACCTAATTTAACACTGAATTTTGGGTAAAATTTTGGTTGTTTCAAGAAAGGGGGGCAAGGGGAGGAGAATGTGGACCAGAACTAACTCTGCGTGGTACAGGAAGCCAGTTGGCACTCCCTCGGCTCTGCTGTGCCCCCTCCTCTCTGTAGTGTGTCCTTACTTTCCACGTTTGCTTTCTCCCCTGAAATAAACCTTGAGTGCTACAGCTCTGTGTTTCTCTCTTATGAACTAGACTCCTGCATGCTCCTTGTCCTGTAAGCTATGATGCCCTAAATCCGGTGTTATGAAAGTTAAGTGTCTGGTAGCCTCTGTTCTTGGGATTGCTCGGGAGTTTTCTGTGAATGTCCCCTGAAGATTGCTGTGTGGTCTTTCCTTGTAGAGATTCCTCTGGCTTCTCATCACCATCCCTCTCATTGGACTGTAAGTCTCTCTCTCTCCCCCACCCCATCTCACTTATTCTTACTGTAAGTGAAGCTCCTCTCCAGGTTGTGTGTTTTAAAAATAGGATTTATTGTATTTTTCATTACAGGTGATTGTGCCTGTGCATGTATTTGTCTGAATGCAGGCATGGGTGAATGTGTCCACATTTTTTTGGAGGACAGAGGTCGGTTTATTTGATTCCATTTTCCGTTCTTCCTTATTTTTTAGTTTAGAAATTTATTTTTTTACTATTAGATAAGTGTGTATATGATGTGTGTGGAGGGGCTCACATTTGGCATGATGCTTGTTTGGAGGCCTGACGACAACTTTGTCAAGCCAGTGCTCCTTTTCATTTTCTGTGGGTTTCATCATTTAAACTATTTTTCAGGCTTGCCAGGAAAGTGCTTTTGCCCATTGAGCAACTCGATGTCCTGTTCACCTTCTTTATCAAGACAGGCTGTCTCACTGAACAAGAGCTCTCCAATTCCTTTAAACCTGATGTCAGGCCTACCTTAGGCATCCTAGATCTCTACTTCCTCTCCAAGGGATAAGAGTCATGTGCACTATGACCAGCTTTTGACTTAGTCCTGGGGATCCAGTTTCTTATTGTTACTCTTATGTGACAAATACTTTACAGGCAGGCCATTTCCTCAGACCTCAAATTGAAAGTGAACCATCTGTGAGCTTTGTAATTTGTCTTGAAATTGCTTTCATTAGAGGAAGAGATGTTCTTTATTGTCCTCCTAATAGAAAAGTGAAGGTACCTGACGAAAGGGTCTCCATGGAAACAATCTTTTCCTTATGTCTTGTGGCTTTAGTATAATTGGATGCCTGACTTATGTGTCCAACATTTGAGCCAACTGTTGTTGGTTATGTTCGTTCACGTGTGTTTTGAAGGGTGGTAAGTCAGCAAGATAGGGGTTCATGGCAATGGTTCTGGAGTGTGAATGTTGAATCTGTTAAGAACATTATTTATTTTTAATTTATGTGTATAAATATTTTCTCTGCACATATGTAAGTGTACCATGTGTGTGTAATGCCTCTAGAAACCAGAAGAGGACATAGGATTCCCTGGAAGTAGAGTTCTAGAATGGTGTTGTCCCCCAGGTCTAAGTTGGAACTGAACATGAAAGAGCACCCTGTGTTCTTAACTGTGGACCCATCTCTCCAGCTCTAGAGTCCATTTTCAGGAATGGCTGGTAGACATCACCAGTCCTGTTTGGATGTAAGAGCAGTCAAGTCTGCAGTCCTCTATGATCGTTCAGTTGTGGTATCTGAAGAAAGCATAGACTCTTGTACAGGGTGGTAAGATACTGTTTCAGCAGGATTAGGAGTAACAGGTTATTGATTGGTTAAAAATGACACAATTATGGCATTTTATCATGGCAAGCAAGGGGTGTGACCATGGGAATGAGAAAGAAAAGGAACCCAGACCCAGAATAGAGTCCAGAGATATGTCAGCAGGTAGGCAGCCTTTGCAACTGGAGTAAGGATGTGGGGTGTAACTTTTAGGAAACTTTAACCTTGGTCCAGGAAGAGTTTCAGAGGTCTCTATGGAGTAACAGGGTCAGGATGAATCTCCTAAGTCAGTTGTATTCTCTTGGGCATGGAGTGGATAAAAGAAACACCATATGAAATTTGAATTTATGTGATAGATCCTGGAAAGGTGAGAAGTTCTTGAATATTCATTAAGGGCTGCAGATTTTTGAGGATGAATTTCAACTGCTTCTCCTCACTCTTTAAAAGGAGATCTCCAAGAGGTTCCCAGGAGTAGTGTGCATGAACTTCTTGCAGAGGCCAGCTGAAGCCCTGGTCTAACATGTTGGGGTGGTTGTCAAAGGGAAGAGCAGGTTCATTCATCAAACACTGACTCATTAGTCAAAGGATTTACTCATCAGTCAAAGATTGACAGATAGGGAGAGTCAGAACACCAGAACATGAAAAAAGCTGAAGAAACAGCTTTATTGGAGGAAGCAAACAGCTCCCTTCTGGAAAGGGATGACTGCTGGAACAGGGAGTCCAGTGATCACAGTCAGGGCATCTTCCTGTCCTTTTCTCAGTGTTGGTCTGCTTGGATGTCCACCCGCAGTGGGCTCTTCTTTCCTGTCACTCTCCCCCACAGATTCTCCTGGGAACAAGCGGTTGCCATCTTAAGGAACCTGCTCTGACTTGCTCTCTCTGCATGTGTCCCTTCTTTCCTTAATTGAAATGGGCCTTGCAGCTTGACTGCAATTAGATGTGAACTTAACAACGTGACACCCAAAGAGCTTCAAGTGGTCTGTTGTCCTGTAGGAGGCTTTTAAGATTGATCTGATTCCTTGGGTTAATGTAAAGGAATGATCCCCAAAAAGCTGATGGTAGACTTGGACCTGTGCTTATCCTGGTAGTCATGATGGGCTTGACAGTCTGTTCCAGTGACTGCCTTGATGACGAACCTGTAAGGACAGGGTTTCTTTATGGTCAGAGAGAGCTAAAACATCAGGGTAGGTGAGTGCCTGCTTTAAGGAGGCCCAGAAACTGTGTCATCCCAATGGTCTAATCTAATGGATATTCCTCTGCTTCTCTTGAGGCCTGCTTTCTGATTGCTGAGCTGTGTAAATAGCTAACCATGCTTTAAGAATGGGCTTTAAGAGTGTCCATTCTTAAAATAATTCAAAATGCATCTTCTGTTATCCTTTTAAGTTTCTTGTCAGGTATTTGGTCACAGCATGGAGAAAAACACTTCCTGGAACTTTCAATATCTGTTTTAATGGTGGGTCCTCTAATAAGTCTTTGAGTCCTTTCTATAGATCCCTCAGGTTTACTAATGTACATACATACTTGTATGCCTATGCATATATTTATATGTGTGTGTGTGTGTGTGTGTGTGTGTGTATTTACCAGTCTGTCCTTGAGGTCACGGTGATTCTCCTTACTGTTTCCAGACTGCTGAGATTACAATTATGAGCAGCTGTGCCAGGGGTTTCTATTGATGTCTTGCAGAACCAGTGTTGTGATCATTGGTGTTGTCTATTGACTTCCTGTCCATAATTTCTTTTTCCAGTTTCCATTTCCTGTGTCTTTCTCCATTTTCTAATGTGGGAGGTCAAGTGACTGACATTTGCTCTCTTTGTTTGTGCCATTCCCCGTCATGCTTGAATTTTCTTCCCAGCATTTCTTATGTGAGGCCCGTGAGAGCCTGGGCTGAGTGCCTTCAAGTTCTTGGCCTCTTATTCCAGAATGAAATAAATCCCACAGGAATTGCATAGTAGAGAAGAAACTACTCAAACGAAAAGGAACAGAATAGAAGAGAGAGCAATTCACCATAAGAAAGCAGCAGGCTACATGAGTCAGAAAGAACCCAAGGACCATGTATATACATACGTATCTATGTGATAGATAGATATACACAATATGTGTATTTGTTTGTGTATATAGTGAATTTGTTATAATTATTATAATTTTATTTATTCCAGAATTTCACGAGTTTGCTCAGGTATTTTTTGATCACATTTAGAACCCCTCCTGCCTGCAGCTCCTCCACACCTCTCCCGATTTCACGTCCTCCATTGTTACCTGTCCTTTATTTATTCATTTACTTTGTGGGGATTTATTTTACAGAAGTAAGTGATCTCCTTAACTTTGATGACACATCATCCATAAGAAGCTTTTTCCGACTGAGATTTCACAGATTCCGTACAATATATTTCATCATATGCGGGTCCCTCCTCTGTGCGCACCTTCCCTTCCCATCCTTGCCACATTTCACAGTGTCCACATCCACATTATTTTGCACATGTTTCACATTATTTAAAGGCCTTTGGAGTCAAACTTGTGTTTCCTTCTGTCCATTCACTGAAGGCTGATTTGTCTAGCACAGGCACTACTTTCCAGAGGCTGAATCTTCCCCTCCGAGGAGTTAATTGTTGCAACTCTGGAGAGTGTCCAAATATGGTTAAACTGCATTGTATGACATCTACAAATATTCTGTAAAAATATACATTTTATAAAAGGACACTGGAAAGATAGCTCAGTGGTTAAGAGCACTGCCTTTCCTTTCGGAGGACCCACTGTCACTTCCCAGCACAGACATGGAAGTTAGCAACAATGCCTAACTACACTTTCAAGGGATCCTACACACGCTGCTCACCTCTGTGGGCACTGGAAGACACAGAGAACTTGCATACATGCACGAAGAATGCTCATACACATAAAATAATAAATAAAATATTTAAAAACAAATAAGGAGTTCATGTCTGGCACTAGACTTTTTGTTTCTAGCCTATGGTGTCTAGTAGAGGTGATATCTATCTGCTGTTGGATAATTCCTTTAATCTCTTTAATATATATATATATATTTACAGAGAAAGAGAGAGCTTAAAAATAATCTATAGTGGAAGGCTTCAATATAACATTTTTTAAAATTGTTTTTTTAAGACAGGCCTACTTGTAGCCCCAGCTGGCCTGTAGTCATTATGTAGACTAGGCTTGCCACAGTCTCACAGAGATCCACCTGTCCTGCCCCTCCCCCACATTCCAAATGCTGTGATTAAAGGTCTGCACCAACATGCCTGGCCCTGTGAATTTCTCTGAAGGACTCAGTGTTAGTTATCCCTCTCCTGCCTCCTCCTCTGTGCTGCCCTCCCATCCCATCCCTTTAACCCTCCTACTCCATGATTCTTCTTTCCCATGGCCACTTACTACTTTCCTGGGATCCATGGATTCTCCACTTGAAATGTGTATCTAATGATGCAAAGCTGGTGTCCACTTACAAGAGAGAACATGGGGCCTTTGTCTTTCTTGTTTCAGTAACCTCACTCAGGATGATTGTTTCTGGGTTCATCCATTTCACTGTGAATTTCAAAATTTCTTTGTTCTTAAGAACTAAATAGGTGTCAGTGTTCCATACTTTCAATGTCTTTTCATCAGTTGATAGGAACCTGGATTGTTTCACTTTTCTGATTACCGTGAACATGTTTGAACAAGTATCTGTGTAGTGGGATCTGGAGTGCTTTGGGTCAAGTTCCAAGCGTGGTGTGCCTGGATCATGTGGGAGATGTATTCTGAGGTTTTGAGGATTCTCCACGGTGATGTCATAGTGGGGACAGCAGTCTGCAGTCACCCAACAGTGAGTAAGTGCTGCCCTCTCCCCACATCCTTGCCAGCAATTGTCATCTTCAGTTAATGGATCTTAGCCATTCTAACTGGAAAAAGATGCAATGTCAAGGTTGTTTCAATGAGAATTTCCCTGATGGTCAAAGATGTTGAACAACTTTTCAGTATTTTGCAGCCATTTGTGATTCATCTTTGGGAACTATCTGTTCAATTCTTTGTATCAATTCTTAATTACTTTGTTGTTTTTTTCTAGACGTTTAGTTTTTAAGTTCTTCACATATTGTGGATATGAACTCTGTGTCTGCCATATGCCTGAGAAAGATTTTCTTCCTATTCTTGAGGTGGACTCCTCACTCGAATTGTGGTGTCTTTTGCCATACAGAAGCCTTTTTGTTTTATGAGTTCCTGATTGTCAGTTGTGGACTTAATGCCTATGCAGTAGGAGTCTCCTCTGTGCAATAGGAGTCTCCTTCTGAAAGTCTTTTCCTTTGCCTGTTACTTCTTGTATATTTCCTACATTCTCCTCTATAATATTCAGTGTATCAGGTCTTATGTTGAATTATTTCATGATCTGGATTTAGGCTTGTGCATGGTGAGAGATAAGAATCTAGTTTCTTTCTTCTCTTTGTTGAAATCCAGGTTGACTAGCTCCATTTCTTGAGCATATTGTCTGTTCTCCAGTGTGTGTGTGGAGAAGGGAATAGAGAGAGTTATAAAACTTTAGTAAACCTGGGAGCCTGGAGAGTTGGCTCAGGAGTTGAGAGCACTTGCTACTCATCTATTTCAGATTCCAGGAATCTGGGAATTTACAACTGGGGCTTACAACTGCTTGTAACTCTGCTTGCAGTGAATGTGACTTTCTCTTCTGGCCTCTCAGAGAAGTAAATACAGAAGGTATTCTACCAGAGCCATATACATACAAGTAAAGAAAAGTAATGTTCTTTGTCAAAGTACACTTAGGAGACTCAGGAATCTCCTTAACAAGGTTCACAGCGCTCCTCACCAACATTATATATGCATATTAAGAAGAGCATATCAACCCTATCAAATACAAAACATGTTGACTCTGTAGCCTAGAAGTTCCCCAGTAGTTGTTCAGGAACCTTTCAAGATGGAGCTTCTGTGAGTCATTACTCTGTAGAGGGTTCTCAGACATACAGCTGTCTTTCTGGCAAACATTACCCTGTGAGCCTTCACCCGATCTTTTGCAGTCTAGTCACAAAATCAGAGCTTGGTAAAACCATTTCCTTTGAGTGTCATACTCTGTGGTATGAATACACATGGAACTACCTGCCCATGAGAAAGTTCTAATTTGGAGAAATTTTGACTCCATCCCCAGGGTCAGTGTAGGAGGGTGCGAGACTCATCGTAGGTTCCATTTACACGTAGTGCCGGGGAAATGGCAGGTGTAGGTGTGACAGATCTCCAGTTATGTGGAAGGAAATGTTGTCAACACTCTTACCCATGGCATCTCATTTATATTAATGCAGTTCTGCCAAGTAAAAGTGAAACCCAGTTTCCTTCTGGAGGCACCAATGGGGACTCTGTATAGTACACTGGATGAATGTGAGGTGATGTTCACAAAGGCCCTAGCTTTCTATTGGTCTTGTTGAAAATTCTTCTGGGGAAATGAAGGCCTGGACAACAGTCATTTTGCTCAGATAAATGTCCATATCCAGCTTAAGGCTGCACTTCATGTTATTTTGTTAAGTCTGAAGATGGAGATTGTAACTTGTTCTAAAAGTGCTTGTCTTATAGTTCACCATTGTTGGTTACGAATTAGTTTGAAGATGTGTGTGTAGAATATCATGGTCACCAAGGGACATGCTGCAAATGTTTTGGCCTGATTTTTGTTCAGTTATAATTTGTTATATTTTTGTGTATAAGGTCTGTACATGAGATTGTATGTTACAATTGTCTAGCCTTTTTTTTCTGTTCTGTCTTGATTTTTTTCAGAGTTTCAGGGATCAGATTCACATCATCAAGCTTGTGTGCCAAGGACTTTACTTGCTGAGCTAAATCTGTGGAATGGGACCCCACCTTTTAATGGTTGGCAATAAATTTTGTCCCTTTGTCTTTAATTTTTGGAAGTCCTTGAAAGTGTTAAGCAAAACATAACTTTGTTGTTCTTTGAGTTTCACGGCTGGTAGACACTTGCTGATCTTAATCACTGTTTTCTTGAGTACAAAATTGTGTGTTGTCCTGATTCATGAATTTTTCTCCAGGAGTATAAAGAGGAAGCAGGAAATTTTGTGTTCTTGCCTCCTGCCTTTCCTCTTTCCAATCCTTTTCCTTCCTTCTTCCTAGGATGGGCGTGTTGCTAGGTTTCATAGCATGACTTGAAGTCTGGAAATCATGTGAACCCTCTGTCTCATTCACTGTCACAGCTGTGTACACATGTCAACATGACTGCCTATACTGAGTTCTTTCTGAAGTACATTCTCACCTTTCTCTATTTAAAATATTCATATATGACATTACCTACAAATTTTAAACACTATTGTTATAGAGTCTTTAAATACTGAATATGTATCATGTTTGTTATTTGATTACAACTTTACAAGGGCTGGAAACATGACTCAGTGGTTAAGAGCACTGTCTGCTGTTAAGAAAGTGTGACAGTATGTGTGGATTCTGCCCACCAGGATAAGTCATTACACACAATGTCTGTTATTATTTGGTGTCTGACGATATGATCAAGTAGCTATCTTTGTGAATCTTGACTATATGAATAGATCTTTGGAAGAGAACATTTCATAATATACTGTAGATTGTGTATAGGTCATGTTTATTATTTTTTTTCATGCTTTCTGTTCCAAATGAAAAATTTCCTCATGCCATAAAAAGTTAAAAATTGTGAATGGGAATTTCTAAGGACCAGCAGGCCCTTGGATGCTAATTTCCCTCTCTTCTGACAGACTTTCTTAAGACAGGAAAGGGATATGTGCTGTAGAATGACAATTTGGGTAGAGCAGCAGCACATCCTGTGTCCTGTGCCCAGTAGTGAAAGGAGTGTCCCTCCAGTGCTCCTTCCTTTCAGAACAACCCAAAGCTTGCATTAGAATTTCTCTGTCATGGATGAGAAATGTGTGGCTATAACATGAATGTACGAACATGTTATCAATGGAGTCTATGGACTGTTTAGGATATTGTGACATTTGAGGAAGTGGCTGTGAACTTCACCCAGGAAGAGTGGACTTTGCTGGATCCTTCTCAGAAGAATCTGTACAGAGATGTGATGCTGGAAACCTGCAGGAACCTCACTTTTATAGGTAAAAATATTTTCTTACCTTCCCTTAGTATATTGAGGAACAAGCATTTACATAAATTGATGTTCTTTTATGATTTTGAATATGGAAAGGGAAGAGTTAAATCCATAAATCAGGCATGGGTCATATACACCAAAGCTACAATCTGAGTTTTCAGTAATTTCTAATTCATTAAACTTTTCTTTGACCACATTTTAGGAAAGAGATGTGAAGATGAGAATATTAGAAATGGTTGTCAAAATGTTGGAAAACATATAAGGTAATTCAAAAAAGTAGAAGGAAACATTCTCTGAGGTCATTTTTAAAAGATTTTAATTTATTCTAATATGTCTGTGTGTGTGTCTGTCTGTGTTTTCAAATCTGTGTGCTTGTGTAGGATATTTAATGTGAATGCACTACTAGGAAAATACATTAAAAATGTCACTATTTTATTATACCTCTGTGGGAACTATATTATGGAACTAATTATCAATGTATTGAGTTTCTACTCATGGAGATGTGCTAGAAGACGTAGCATTACCTAATTTTGGGAAGAGTACGGGACCTACACATTGTAATAAATGCTAGTAAATTTACTTTTGCTAATATGTTTGTCATTTTAACAGAAGTTCAATGTTTGAGACATTTTCTGAGCATGAAGAAGTTCATCACAATAGTGAAACTTTCACTTGGATAACAAATGCCAATATGATCATGAACATTTCTGGTGACCTAACACCATGCGAAAGTAATGTGTGTGGAAAGGTTTCCATGCGTCATTCCCCCTTTAATAACCGTGCTACCTCTCACTCTCAGAACAAGTCATATGAACATGAGGAAAATGGAAATAAGCCAGCAAACTCTAACTCCCTCACAAGCTGTCAAAGATGTATCAGAACTCAAACTGTGGATGGACCTTTTGAATATAAGACATGTTTAAATTCTTTTGATCTCCAACATTTGTTGGTAAAAGATCAAGAAACTCACAATGCAAGAAACCTCCACCAATACAAAGAACCTAGAAAGGCCTTTGCTTATGGCAGTTCACTTGACACATCTGGAGGAACTCAAACTGTAGGAAAGCGTTTGACTCCTTCCACTTCTCCTCGAAGACATGAAAGAATCCGTAGTGTTGAAAAACTCTATGCATGTAAACACTGTGGAAAAACCATTAAACGATACGATCACCTTCAAGAACATGAAAGAATTCATACTGGAGAAAAACCATATGCTTGTAAACAATGTGGAAAAGCCTTTACACGCCAGAGTTATCTTCAGTTACATGAAAGAATTCATACTGGAGAAAAACCTTATAAATGTAAGCAGTGTGGTAAAGCCTTTATATGTTGGTCTTATCTGCAACAGCATGAAAAAATACATACTGGAGGTAAGCCACATGAATGTAAACAATGTGGAAAAGCCTTTACACACCAGAGTTATCTTCAGTTACACAAAAGAATTCATACTGGAGAAAAACCTTATAAATGTAAGCAGTGTGGTAAAGCCTTTGTATGTCCATCTTATCTGCAACATCATGAAAAAATTCATACTGGAGATAAGCCACATGGATGTAAACAATGTGGAAAAGCCTTTAGACGTCGGTATTATCTTCAGTTACACGAAAGGGTTCACACTGGTGAAAAACCATATGAATGTAAACAGTGTGGTAAAGCCTTTACATTTCCTAGTTCCCTCAGTTTACATAAAGGAAGACACACTGGAGAAAATACATATGAATGTAAACAATGTGGAAAAACCTTTGTAAGTCACAGCTGTTTTCAGCGACATGAAAGAATACATACTGGAAAAAAAAACGTATGCATGTAAACAATGCGGTAAAGCCTTTACACAATACAGTAACCTTAAAGTGCATGAAAAAATTCATACTGATGAAAAATCATATGAATATAAATAATGTGGAAAAGTGGAAAAGCCTTTAGATGTCAGAGTTATTTTAAGTTACATGAAAGGATTTATACTGGAGATAACCCACATGAATGCAAACAATGTTGAAAAGCCTTTAGATGTCTCTATTGTCTTCAGTTACATGAAAGAATTCATACTGTTGAAAAACCACAAGAATGTAAACAATGTAGAAAAGCCTTTAGATGTCATAGTTATCTTCTTTTGATAAATTCATGAAAAATTCACACTGGCGAAAAACCATACGAATGTAAACTATATATCCTAGTTCCTTCATGTTACATAAACAAAATCATGCTGGAGAAAAACCATATGAATGCAAACAATGTGGTAAATCCTTTAGATTTAAGTGTCATCTTCAAAGCCATGAAACAATTCCTGCTGGAGAAAAACCATATGTATGTAAAGAATGTGGTAAAGCCTTTAGATTGAAGTATTATCTTCAAACGCATGAAAAAATTCATACTGGAGAAAAATTGTATGAATGTAGACAGTGTGGTAAAACGTATAGATTTAACAGGGATCTTCAAAGACATGAAAAAACCCATATGGGATGGAAACTGTATGATTGTGCAGAATGTGGTAAAGTGTTACACTCTACAGATACCTTCAAGAACATGAAACAAGTCCTACTGCAAGGAAACCCTGTGCCAGGAACAGTGTGATAAATGCATTAGATGTAATAATTTTCTTTAAAGGCATGTAACAACACATATTGGAGAGGAACCCTGTGGATGAAAACAATGTGGGAAAGCCTTTAGATGTCACAGGTATTACACTGGAGAGAAACCACATGAATGGAAACAGTGGTAAAGATGTCACAGTGATGACCACAGAGTGGACAAGTTGATACTAGACAAAACCCTGTGAATAAGAGCAGTGTGGAGAAGCCTTTAGACATCCCAGCCATCTTTACTTGAGAAAATTCATATTTTGGTAAACCTATGAAGGGAAACAGTGTGGTAAAGCCTTTAAATCTTACAGTTATCTGCCTTTCAGGGAAAATTCACATTAGAACAAAACCCAGTGAACGAAAGCAATGTAAATCCTACATATGCTGCATTTATCTTAGTTACATGAGAAGCTTCCATCTGGAGGTGAACATAGTCAGTGCACCGAATGCGGAGAGTGTTACATTTCACAGTACAGAACAGTTACAAGGGGAACTGAATCACGGCAGAGAACCTACAAGGGTAGAGCAGCTTCACAGCACAGTGCTCTGTCAAGTCCAATAACTCATGGGAGAAAATTCCTAGAAATGTAAAAATCAAGTGTTATTAATGTTTTATTTGAGTTCACTTCAGTTATGGATCAAAACTCCCTCTCAAACTTCTAGGAATACAAACAACAGGGGAAAAGATCAAACTGTTACAGTTCCCAGCAGCAACAGTGTTGCAGGAGATTGTTCCTGGGGACACCCGAACAAATGTCCACTCACCCGAGATAGGACACTAATGACATGGAAAAGAAATTCTATCAAAGTCCAGATTAAGTGAGGCAGCAAATACTTCCAGGAGCATGGACCGTCACAGACAGCTGCATCTGCAAAAAGCCTATTCAGTCCAAGTGATGACTCATGGACACTGCAACCCTGACATGTTACACCCAATTAGGTTAAGTTGGTGTGTGTGCATCACAGACATGAGTACCCTTGTCATGGTCAATTACGTATATACTGGAGTTGGATGAAAGCCTTGTTTGCAGCTTCACCTGTCCCTCACTTGCCTGGTAATGCTTGTGAGAGGCCGTGTCCACACCTAGAAGGCATATTTGCCTCTGTCACTGATTGGCATAGGTAGTATATTGTGTGTTTGCCAGCACTTAATGGAGTAATGTGCTTACATATGTGCCCTGTCAAATACCTAGAGCCGGGCTTTGATTTTGGGAAGGAGAATCATGTGACTGGCACCTAAGGAAAGCTGTCTGCGGAAACAGCTGTGTTTCCTGCCCATGTGTGTTGTCATCTTTGTGCTCAGTGTGGTATCTCCTGTGGCTGCTGCTATTGCTACTACTCTCCTCCGCTGATGGACTAGATCCATTGGTCTTCCAGCATGGACTAAACAGAAGCAAAGCCAGGAAATTTCCAGTCATGTCTGCCAGAATGGAAGTGCTGAGGCATCTATCTGTGTGGACTGAGAAGATTCTGGGGTGTCCCCTGGGTCCTGCACATAGACATGCTGGACTAACAGTCCCACTGATCTACTGGACCTGTTGCCATGGCACATTCTATTGTTTCTTTTCCTCCACAGCATTCTTTGTTGCATAGATTCTGGTAACGGTGGCTTGTGGTGAAAGAGAATTGATGGATGGTCATCTTCCATTGTCTGGGTTTTTCTGTAAGATACACAATTCTGCATAATTCTGGTACACCAGATAAACTGCACCAGAGAGATAATTGTTTTTAACAAATATAACTTTGTCTGTTACAAAGGAACTTAAAACTCAAACAAGCTGATATGTCAATTTCATTGTGAAAATTAAAATATCTCCAGGACAGTTATGTTTTGCTTGTGGTCACATAGAAGATTTTAAAAATTCATTTTTATTGTATGTGTATTGGTGTTTTCTCTTATGGATGCAAGTGCACCCATGTTGTGCAGGGCCTGCACAGGTCAGAAGCAGGTATTGGGTCCCCTGGAGCTGGACGATTAAGGTAAAACACTATTATGTTTAGATACAAATAAATTTTCTATGCTGGTTTTGTGATAATATATGGATTGTTCCAAACTGGAAATAGGAAATAATGAAACAAATCCAGAAAGTTTCTGGCTGACACTGCATGTGTGTGGAAGGCACAAAGTGGTTTACAAGAGAGAAAAGTGAAGGACGATATGTAAGGATCATACTCATCATAGGTAATAGAGATTATTACTAGAAACTTTTTTTTTTTTTTTACTAATCAGAGTACTCTAGGCATCACTTTTCTATTTTGCCTCTTGGAACATTTGTGAAAATAAGACAATCCAAAACAGCCTGGCAAATATAAGTTGAAAAATGAGCCCAGTTGATAACGTGAGACTGCAAGATTATTTTCTTTGACTGATCAGTCTCTGCCAGGTCACAGTATCCCACATATGAAGAGAAGTTTCAAGAGGAAGAGTGATTACCGCAGATGCAGTGTACGGAAAAGAACTGTTAATGGAATTCTTAAAGAAATACAGGCTCCACCCCCACCCTTTGAAAAATAAGTGGTCACTACTGAGGGATATTGTCAAATTACTTAATGTGAGGATGGTCCTTCAACTCCGGTGAAGGCTGAGCATAAAAAATAATGGTGCCCAAGATATGGCAGTGGGAGCCCCTTAGATGGCACATACACATTTTATTGTTTCGTGTACGAAGGTCAGATTCCATTAAAAGAATAATAAAATTTTACTAAATTTTTTCTTCTAAAAGATAGTCATATTTTCTGGCATTTACTTGTATATCTTTTCAGTCAGCAAAGCATTGAAGATTGTCTAAAATTACTTGGTGTTATTCAGTAGCGTGAAATCTGCCCCTTTCTAGGTCTTTAACATGTCTGAAGTATCCTGAAAGTATGTGGGCTTGAGAGGTGGCCTTAAGAGCTGATGACATGTGTTTAAACTCCTGATAGTGAATCTACATGAACTCAGACACAGCAGTGCACATACCCATCAAACATATCTATGTTCCTGTAGGAGGCAGAAGCAGAACATGTGGAGTCCATAGGCTATAGGGCTTGCTGAACTCAGTGGGAAATACAGAGAGCCTGGTCTAAACAAGGTCTGAGGTGAGGAATGACCCTTGAGGTTGTCCCTGACCTCCAACAATTACCTCTGCACATACATGTAGACATGAATGTGTGCATGTGCACAAAAATATAAGGTTACTTCAATTGACAATTACAAATAGTTTACTGGACAAATGTTACTAAATCCTAAATAGTGCATCCTAAAATTTCTCATATGTGACTGATGGCTATGGATCTGTTTTCCAGGAGTGTACTCTGTATATGTATAGTGGGTGTGAGATCTTAGCTAAAGTTGTGAGTCAGATAAGTGTGTAATGTCAGAGATGATCATTTTCAGTTTACTTTTCCCCTTGAATCTTCAAGATGTATTTGCCATAAGCAGTGACCTTCAAAATGTGTATAAGCTTACTGTGTGTAATAAATGGGTGTGGTTTTATTATTGTTCTGGCTCACACTAAATCTGAATAGGAAACTCTCTTATATTGGCTGTAATTCAAGAAATCACTAACACCTTATCTCTTTAGATTTTCTGAACAGAGATGATATATGGCAACTGGTAGGATTCTAAAGCCTGCTAGGTCATGCAGTTCTGAGGTCAGACATTCAAACTTTAACCGCAGAGCTTCCTGTTTAGAAATCATTCCACATTAAGTTACATCACTCCCCCAATCTAGTACTAGAAACGCCTGGCTACCCATAACCATCTTGTGGTTGATGATGCTCTCAGAGACACGGTAGGATCCAGAGGTCTCTCAGAGGGATGTCTCTAGTGGATCTCTTATATCTCTAGGAACCTGTATCTTTGTCAGTACAGCTCGTTCTTTCTTTAGAATCCCATCTTAATCCTGTTCAAAGCTCCACTTGACTGTATCTTTAACCACTGAGAATGAGGAACGAAATCTTGAGGATTTGACCATGGCAATGTAAAGAGTTAGTGCCTTGTGTTCTGTCATCAGTTCCTTTTAAACAAAATATTATTTGAAGAGAAAGAGTGATGACCACTTAATGACACACCCATTACAACAACTCTATTTCAATAAAGATTTGTTTTTAAATGATGAGACAAGCCGTTGAAATTACCATTTATACATGGCTTCTTGTCCTACTTGACATGACCCTTTCCTTTCCAAATGATCCAGGAAAACCCCAAAGGAAGGAAAATACACTTGGACTCTGGACACTAAGTAATATATTCCTGACATCTAGGTGGCCATTGAGGGTTCACAGGCATGTTCCTCATCCTTTTCACATACCAAAAGACTAATATACCATCAAATAGCACTTGTATTCTGTCACAGACATCTCCCCACATTGATATGTAGTATGTCTCTGTGATGTTACCACAAATATATTCTGCTGTGCCTTGGAATATAACTTTATTCTCTTACTAGGGAAAGGGAGGAAAGTTCAGGCTACTGTAATGAGTTGGGCATATGTGATTTGAGGTAAGCTAAATCTGTGTTTCACATTTGGTTCTAGAATTAAGGTTACATTGTGGTTTGGATATGTGTGGTTGAAATTCCTTCTGGGAGGTATAAACAACTTTACTCCCCCGTCCCTAGGTTCCTAGGACAAACAGCCTTGATTCTGCTAAGTACAGTCTGGGTACCAGTGAGCATATTGGGTTTACAGAGTTGTGCTGAGCGTTGACTTACAGGAATGGGGGTGCTTCTCTCTTAAGGCTACACTTGAAACTCCCAAGTGTGGATGGTGATTTTCCCCAAGACACAAAATGGCAGAAGACACTGACCCATGGCTTCCTCGATACCTTGGCCGTAGTTGCACATGGGGACAGACTAAGTATATAAGCAGGGGAAGCCATAAGGAGGCTCTCTTGCCCCAGCTCTGGAGAAGTCATGATCCAGCCTGGGTGGAGACTTTCTAGCAAGCCTTAGTGGGGGAGCACTCACACTCCTGTAAGGAGGAGGAGGGTGCACGTTGTTTGAGCTTCCCGGAAGGAATTTTAAGTACATTTGCAATAGTTGGCAGAATCGGACAAACAGAGGATCATTTTCAGAATAGCAGCGATGTTTTCTGTGATGTGGGGAAAGAAACAACTGATGGGAAGGTTGGTAAGGGCAGAATGTTTAGAGAAGAAATTTTGACGTGGTGGGCGATCCCCATAGGCCTGGTGGGATAGTGGCAGTGGCATGGATAGCGCAGTGCGTAGTGAGGTGTGGAACTAAGAAACGTCACCTAAGAGAATGATGTACAGGAAATCCCAAGGTGGAGTCCAGTTTTAGGTGGTATGGAGTGGCTCGCCTGTTTCATCAATAAGTTCCACCGTGGGTGTATGGAGATGCTGTGAGAACAGACGAAAATCTATAGCCGACTTTATAGGCCATGAGAGTGGGGCAGCTGCGGAGGCAGCCTGGCCTCTCTTATGGGTAATAACAGATGTGTTCTAGGTTAAGTCACAGCGCAGATAGGGACAGAGGGTGTAAAAGAGGAATAGCAGGGTGAAAGGGTCATGAGGCTGTCCTGTTCAGTACTGGCCTCAGATTTGCCCAGTAATTTGCATAAAAGTGAAAAAGATAAGGTGTTAGCCTGCCACTTCTTATAGTTAGGGGCCGCGAAGGGCAAGAAAGTCCAGATTATATTGATAGTACGTGGCTCATCCTCAAATGCCATAATTGAAACTCATGGGAGAAGTCAGGTAGTGCTTTCGATCCCTGCTGACAGGTGCAGTGTGAACAGCTGGACTCCACTGCTCTCACCATGCCTTCCCTACCACGGTGGAATGCATCCCCTGAAAATGTACGTCAGACAAACCCCTCTTTTCTCACACTGCTTCCCAGGCATTTTGGTGCACCACTGAGAAGATTAATCATCTTATATTCCTTTTGAGGTTAGACAGTTTCTTGTTGGTGATGGTGGTGGTGGGATTTTTGTTTGTTTTAATATTTATGAATGTTTTACCTCCGTGTAAATAAATGCATCCATGCATGTAGTGTCTTTGGATGCCAGGAGAGTGTGTCAGATCCCCTGAAACTGGCCTTATGGACAATTGTGCCCCAGCCTGCGGGGATCAACGGTGAGCAAGGACCCAAAGTTACCTGGAATGAGAGGAACAAACACACAAAACACGCAGAATAAGACGACCTGGGAAATGTCTCTCCTCAGGCCGCAAGGTTTATTGTTATTACTGGGTTTAAATACACAAGCTTGGGGAGGTGGGGGTAAAAATCCACGCACTTACACAGGAATGTGGTAATTAACAGAGCCAGCACCGTTGCTTAGGAAACACTATCTCTGACCTTCAGAGCCTACCATGAATAACTGCTTGTATGCCAGGGGAGCAAGCACTAAGAAGAGAAACAGAGACTTTGAACTGAACAGGAGTAATAAAAGTATCGCCTTTCAGGCCTTCCTAGCTTGTGTCTGGTGAGATAAGGAGGTGGGTGTAGGACATTCCAGTGCAGCAGAGTCCCTGCTACCAAGGCTACATATGCTTATCATACATGCAGGTGGCTACAGGGAGGATTTTTCTCAGGGCTAGTTTCTCTAAGATGGAGTCAGGCTGTATTCTCTGACTATGGCCTCCAACACAATTGTTAGCTGCCAATTGGGTGCTAGGAACCAAATCCAGGTCCTCTGCTAAAGCAGCATGTTTTCTTTACCACTGAGCCAGCTCTCTCACTGTGAAGTATAATTTTTATCAATAGATTTGTTCCCAAATGTGCTGTCGTGAGGACAATCTGCTTTCACTAGTGTGCCCAGCTGTTCTGCATTGCTTCCTCGCGTGGATGTTGACTAGTTCTTTATGGGACTTAGGCCTCCCTTGGTTTGGTTGATTGCCATTGTTTTAGAGGGAGCTGGTTCCTAGAATCCCGTCCTAGTTACTTTCTATTGCTGTGGTACAACGACAGACCAGATCCAACTCAGAGGGGAAAGGGTTTATCTGACAGTCCATCATCAATGAAGACAAATCAGGAACTCGGCAGAATTCTGGAGGCAGGAACTGAAGACAGACTGTGGAGGAACAATGTTTACTGACTTGCTCTCCGGCCTGTGCTCATCCTGCTTTCTGACACATCACAAGACAAACATCCCAGGATTGGCACACCCTGCAGTAAGCTGTCCCTCCCACATCACTCAAGAATGAAGAAATTGTCCCACAGACATGTGCACAGGCTAATCCAATGGAGGAAATTCTTCAATTGAAGTTACCTCTACCCATGTGTCAAGATGACAACTGAAGCTGACCAGCATAAATTCTATTTCTCTGAATATCGCTTTTGCTTATGGATCATGTTGTTTTCTTGGAGTTCATTTTGTTAATTATCTGCTCTCTACTATGCCTCAAATATCTAATCCACAGAAGGTGAAAGAAAGTGATTCAAAGGAAAACTGTTACATGGTCTTGTGGTTAATGAATATGTTAATCCACCATTCAAGTATTAGAAAAAAGATTTCTTTCTTTTCCTTGTTAGTTTCTTTGTTGCTGTTTAAGACAGGGTCTCACTATGTGACTGTGGCTGAATTGGAACTCACTATGCAGATCAACCAGTCTGGAAGTCTGAGACCTTCCCGGGGCTGCCTCCAAATTCTAGAATTAAAAACTTGTGCAACCACACCAGGCCAAGATGCCTATTTCTGGTATGGCTCAATCATCATATATGTATTTAGAATTGTATGTGTGCAAGTATTAAAAGTTCTGTATGAATTATAACTGCTGCTGATGCTTGAAATAAGGTTTGTTCATGTTTGTTAACTTGACCAAGTGTTCTGTGTAGTCCATAAAATTATCTATGACATATGTACTTTTAGTTTTGAATGAGTGAGTTTATTAACTATATAGCAAACCAAAGAAACAGACTAGATGTCAGAGACTGATGGATTGGCATTCAAGTAGTAGGTAGGTAGATGGATGGAGGGACAGATGGCTGGATGGATGGCACATTATCAAAATGGGTGCCAAAACTTCCATCAGAACTCTATTGGGGAAGCTTCCCTGTGGCAAATCAGCTGGGGTTCCTGATCAAGAGTCCTGGGCAGATGATCAAGTCTCCTCAGGTGAGGCTTCCAAGTAACAGAATAAATAACAGCACAAAGGGAGCATCATCAAGGCAGAGGCTTACAGACACTCAGCTGAAACTCACTGGAAAATACCATTAGAGCAGCCAGCAGAGTTCACAGTGGTTAAGGGTCCTACAGAAGGAAGTGTTACTTCCGGGTGAGGCTCCCAATTAAAAGAACCAATAAAGAGAGAGGTGGGGGAGAATCAAGTCAGGTGCTCACCACAGCCAGCATAAGGTGACTGCGGAGCTGAGGCACTCGCAGGGGTTTCCAGTTGAGGTTTCTCAGTGGATGAGCTTCCCATGGCCTAGCATCCCGCTTCTCTTTCCCGCTTCACGCACTTTCATGTCATGCCATAAACAATAGAATCCACTGTTGAAACTGGTTTGTCTTTTTGTTATTTTCAGGAACAGTGTTTTTAGTATTGATTTCTTTTGCTGCTACAGAGATGGGGACAGAGGGCATCCTCAACCAATGGGTCTTAGAGGGCATTTGAAGACTAGCTCGTTTGGGTCTGTAGTGGTGGAGAGTGGAGTATTTCCACTTCCAAAACCAGCCTTTCAACTCAAATACCAGGGTGCTCTTTCCTATGTAACAGATTCCACAGGGCATTAGAGAGATGGCTCAGCAGTGAAGAGCATTACTGCTCCTCCAGAGAAGCCAGGTTCAGTTCCCATGGCCACGACAGCTCACTACCTGCTGTCACTCCATTCCAGGGGATGCAACGTTCTCTATTGGCGGCAGCAGACACTCACATGGTGCACACATACCATGCAGACAGACGCACAAAGAATAAACATAAATTTAGATTAAGAGTCCAGGGGCTGAAAAAATGGCTCAGAAGAGTACTGACTGCTCATGCAGAGGACAGTGGATGGTTCCCAGAACACACTGGAAGCTTACAAGTATACTTAACTCCAGTTCCAGGAGATTTGGTGCCCTCTCCTGGTCCCTGCAGGCATTGCATGCTCATCCGGCAATTTCATGGATGGAGGTCACACTCAGACATATAATAATAAATATAAAAATTAAATTATGAGTTCACTGCACAAATCCTGACTGAAGTACAACTTTAAAAACTCTAAAATTTGATGAAATTCTGAGATCAATATTATATGTCCTGTGGTATAACTTGTGCCCACCTGATTTTCTCTTTACAGAAACAAGAATTCCTAAATTCTTGATCTACTTTTAGTAAGATTTCAAGGGAAAGTTCTCCAACTCTTTGCCTTGCATGTAACGGCCCATATCAGGTATTTCTAACTCCTTTCAGGAGCTAGTTCTATCAAACTTCAGGAGCTCAGCCCTTAAATTTGTACTTCTCACTGCACACTTGTGCTAACTTCTTAGCATACATATGGACTTTAGAAAATATGTGTGACATGCATCTCAGTCACCTCATGACCTGCTGGAACATTTAACTCTCTGTGTTTTGAAGAGAGCCACAAACAAGGTGATATTTTGTTCTCACATTAGCAACAAAAACATTCTTTACTGTACCTGTCTAGTCACACTCCCCACCTAAAGATCCAAGGCTTCATGTTTAGGAAGATTCAACTTTGGGCCAGTGAGATGATAATGTGTGAAGCCACTCTCCTCCAACCTCGGTGACCTTGATTCACTCTCTGGGACCCAAACCCAAAGAAGGAGAGAAGCAGCTTTCCCAGTGCATCCCTGACCTTTCATTGTGTGCTCCTAAGTGCACACACACACACACACACACACACACACACACACACACAAATGGAGAGAGAGACAGGTTCAAGAAGCAGATAGAACAGTCATTAGACATGACCAGGACACATACTCCTCACAGAATATCATAGTAACGTCCTCAAATGTACAGAACAAAGAGAGAGTACTGAAAGCTGGTTAGAGAAAAACGACAAGTAATATATAAAAGAAAGTTCATAGAACATGAATTATACATGACCAAAAAAGGAACCACCCACAAAATGGCATAGTAAGAACATCAAGTGTATAAAACAAAGAGAGGGGACTCAAAGCTGCTAAAAAATATCAACAAGTTACATATGAAGGAAAACTCATTAGAATTACATCTGAGTTTTCAGTGCAAAGTATGAAAGCCAGAAGAGCCTGGACCAAAGTATTCCCAGCTGTAAACGACCATGCATACCAACCCTGAATAGTTTATCTGGCAAAACTATCTATCATGGTTCAAGAGAACTCTGAAAATTTTCAAAACATAAATAGACTGATGGAATTCAATATCTACCAAACCAACCCAACCCTACAGAGAATACTTGAAGATATACAAAAGGTCTGAAGATAAGAATGAGTATACTGAAGGGGCTATAGCAAGAAAATAATAAAACCTATAGTAACAGAAACACAAACTAAGATCACAAACAAAGAAATTAAAATGACAGTATATCATACACATCTTCAGTAATAACACATATTCAGTGGCTTCAACCCCCTGTCAAACAGCACAGACTGCTGAAATGGATCACAAAAATATCCACCATTTTTTTCTTCAAGAAAGTCATCTCAATCTCAAGGATAGGCACGACGTTATGGAGAAAGGATGGAAAAAATATTCCAAGGAAATGACTCTAGGAAGGAAGCGTTTCAAGTCTAATATCTGACAAAATTAATTTCCAATTACAATCAGAAGAGATAAAGAGTGTCTCTCCATTCTAATCAAAGGAACAGCCAATCAATAAGATAGTACAATCATGAATATACACGCACTGAACTCTAGTATATTCAATTTTTAAAAAGTATTCCAGAATTATTAAAATGCAGATTAACCTCAACTCAGTAATAGTAAGTGATTTAAATAACCAATTATCTCCAACAGATGGATCAACTGGACAAACACTAACAGAGAAATCTGGATTAATGGGCAACTTAAATCATGCCTAACAAACAACTACTGAAAATTCCACCCAAGTGCCAACAATATAATTTCTATTCAGCAGTTCATGCAAATTTTTCTAAAACCGACCAAATTCTGGCACACAAAACAAATCTGAACAAAAAAATTGTAATATTTTCATGTAATCTATCAGAAAATAGTGCAGTGAAGATTAGAGACAACAGGAAAGAAGCTCTTGTAACTACACAAACTCAAAGAGATTAAAGAACACACTCTTGAATGATGATAGGTCAAAGAAATTCGGAAAGAAATGAAAGTATACCTGAAACTAAATGAAAATGAGAATACAAACACAAAAAAACCCCTGGGACACCTTAAAAGCCATTCTAAGAGGTTTATAGCTTTAGTGCCAAAATTAAAAAATCAGAGCATGAAATTGAGAAATGGCTCCATGGATAAGAGCCCTGGATGTTCTTGTAGAGGACCTGTTTACATTCACAGGGTTTCTCTTCACTATGTTTTTTTTTTCATGCCTTTGAAGATTACTGTTATATCTTGATCACATTCTTTACATTCAAATGATTTTTCTCCATGATTAGTCCTTTTATGCAGTAAGGAACTAGAAAATGTAAAGGCCTTACTACATTTTTTACATTCATATAGTTTTCCTCCAGATCAAAGATCCAGGTCAATAATCAAAAAGTGGGACCGCATTAAACTAATAAGCTTCTAAATAGCAAAAAAAAAAAAAAAAACAACCAAGGAAGTAAAGAGAAAACCCATAGAGTGGGAGAAAATCTTCACCAGCAACGCATCTGAGAGGTTTAACATCCAGAATATATAAAGAACTCAAAAAACAGAATCAAGAAACCAAGTGACCCAATTAAAAGATGGACTAAGGACCTTAGCAGAGAATACCCAAAGGAAGAAATGAAGATGGCTAAAAAAAATCTTCAAAGATGTTCAACATCATTAGTAATTAAGGAAATGCAAATTAAAACCACTTTAAGATTTCATCTTGCCCCAGACTGCCTGACATCAAGAGAACAAATGATCCCAAATGCTGGAGAGGATGTGGTAAAGACCAGCTCAGTCACGGCTGATGTGATTCTAAACTTGTTCGACCCCTATGGAAAGCAGTATGAAGACCTCTTTAAAAACTAAAAATGAATTTACCACTCGACCCGGTTATACCACTCCTAGGTATAGACCCAAAGCACTCATCCTATTGCACAGATACTTGTACACCCATGTGTGTTGCTGTTCTTTTCACAATATTTAGGGACAGAAGCAAGCTAAGAGTCCTTCAATTGAGTGGTATAATTGAAGTGAATAATGAATCGAGTGAATAATGAAAATGTGGTACATTTACACAATGGAGTTCTAATCACAGTAGAGAAAGATGAAGTCATGATTCGCAGGTAAATGGATGGAACTAGAAACTGTTCTGCTAGTGAAGTAACAGAGACTCAGAGAAACAGACGACGGGAGTTCTCCCTCACTGTGGATTCTACCATCAAATCCTTGTTCTCACGTGAGTATGTATCCTGATAGAACTACAGGAACCAGGAATGTGGAAAGGAATCAGGGAAGTAAAGGGAAAGAAGGAACCTGAGAGAGAACAGTAGGAGACAGTTGTTACAAAAGGAGAAATGGGTAGAAGGGAGCATCTGAATGGGAGGGCAGAGGAAGGGTTGTACCAAGAAGCATGGGGATAAAGGGAAAGACGCTCAAGAGGTGAGGCCATAGGAGGTATTACCAAGGGAGAAACGGGGACAGTGGGGACAGTCCAAAGGGTGAAGGCACGGGGGGAGGGCTAGACAGGAAGGGAGAGAGAGAAGAGAGATAAATAACGCCTAGCTAGTATAAAGCACCAGAGGGAATCGTGTTAGTCTGACAACCTAATAACAAAGTACGCATACGTTATCTCTGCATTAGCTGAAGGCTACATAACAAGAAACAGTGCCAGACAGGAGAAACCTTCCTTTGAGTTTCTGGCCAGGGTAGTCCAAGAGACTCCCAAAATTACACAGACTATTGGCTTTCATTGCATCCAAGAACTTAAAGGTAAGACTCTATTGCTGAAGACAGAACATACTTCAGACACAGGATTTGGAGCAATGGAGCTGGAACTGACCGGAAGCACCTTCTCCCTAAGGCCAGCTCTCACAGCTCTGGAGAGCACTATGCAGGCTGCTAAAGAACATCAAACGATGACCCAACACCAGGCTCATGACCAAATTAACCACATCAGTGACCAGCACAGTACATGACACTGGTGCACTACCTGCACTTTTATCTTGGGGGCAATCAACAGCTACCTAATCGGACTTAAAGTTCACTCAATGAGAGGATACTCATGTGTGATCCTATAATCATAGCCAAATGCACATGACTGAAGAGGTCATACATCTTAGAGAAATCCCCAAGGCTGTCATATCCCTAGGCTAATGTAAGTGCAAAATAAGTATCCAGACATTTAGAGTCAAGTATCCCAGTCACCCTCATCAAAGAAGCTTCTTTTGTGCTAGACAGAGACTCCTACAGAGTACCACAGCTGGTCACGCACAGGCATTCCCTGTGAATTGCCCGTGCCTAAGTGGCACATCTACAATGCGATGACCTCTTCACTTTAGGCTCATGCAACATAGAACAAGGGGTAAAGAGGACACTAGTGCATTTCTCAATTCTCATTCATTAAACTCCGTCACGTAACAGAGGGTCAGTATCACAAAAGGCTACAAATGGCCAGAGCATGGAGATTAGGAGTCCGTAAAGTGTGGGTCCCTGAACCGGACTCCTGTATTAAGCTTCATTTACCCAGGACTTAGCGACCATTGTGGAAGAAGGAGCAAAAAGATTGGAAGTACCAATGAGGAAGTGCATTGCCATACAGAAACAGAACCCTACAAGCTCCTCAGACCCTGCTCATATGAACACAGCAATGGTGAGATTTTGTCAGCTGATCACTCTTGGGTGAGGAAGAGCTCATCTGCTTAAAGGAAAGAACACTGGATCAGCTGACTAGACCTCAGTGGATGAACTTACACTGAGGAACATTAGGGGACACTAAACTGACACAATACACCTTTGGACAGAACGTATGGGTTCCAGCTGAGGGGCAGTGGTGGGGTGCCACTGGGGAAGGGGTGTGAAGATGATTAAGACCGAAGGGGACGCTGCTTATGAAATACACAGAGTCAATAGAAGTATATAAAATCTATCAGAGCAATATTTTTACAGATAATTTTCATGATACATGCCTCAGACGAATGTAAAACTCATGTTCTTTTGCATTTATTAAAACCTGGCCATTTGTAACTTGCTTCCCAAAAGGAGTCACAGAAACAAACATAACAAAAAGTAGCTTTCCTGGGTTTCTAGAGATAACACAGTCCTCACATAATCTAGATCATGCCGTCCCCCGGCAGCAACGTCCATGTCTGTGACAACACAGTGTGATCAAGCTTCAGACCTGAATGCCACCGTCCACCTGTATCCTGCACTGTCTATTATACATGAAAGGGAGAAAGAAAAACCTTCCATGACATGGATAGGCTGAAAGAATTTCACAGTCAGAAAAACAGCCCTTCAGAGAATACCCGAAGCAACACGAAGAGCTGACCAAAGGAACGACTATACCCAAAGGGCAACAGAAAGCAACTGAATGAAGTATAACTGGGGAACCACAGAGGAAGACCAAAGACGCAAACAAATTTAAAATGAAAGGAAACAAGACCAACGATGGTTCAATAGTATGTTTAAATATCAATAGACTGAACTCCTCAATCAAAATACACAAGCTACTTGAATGGATCAAGAAATAAATCCATCTTTTTGTTGTCTGCAAGAAACCTGTCTCACCTTCAAGGACAGGTGCTGCCTTAAGGGGAAAGGATGGAAAAAAATACTCCCAGCAAACGGCACTAAGAAACAAGCAGGAGCTGCCATTCTAACATCTGGCAAAATAGACTTCAAACTAAACCTCATCAGAAGAGAAAAAGAGGATCACTTCATTCTGAACGAAGGAACAAGTAACCCAGAATACATTACAATCATAAACATGTATGCACCAAACTCTGGTGCACCCAACTTCATGAAAACAGTGCCCCAGGATTTTAAGATACAGATTCATCCCAACTCACAAACAGTAGGGGACTGCACTACCCCAATGTCTCCACTGCACAAGTGAACCAAATGGAGAATAAGCCAAGAGACATCTGAATTAAACAAGACCATACATCAAATGGACCTAACAGACATCTACATGACATTCCAGCCAAAGCACCAAAAAACACACATTCTATTTAGCACCCTATGGAACTTTCTCCAAAACTGACTACATACTATGGACAAAACAAACCTCAACAAATACAAACAATGAAATATATAATGTAATTCCATGAATTCTATCAGACCACTTTGCAATAAAGCTTAAAATCAACACCAGAAGACCTAGTAACTTCACAAACATATGGAGACTAAACAATATACTCCTGAATGAGGAATAGGTCAAGGGAGAAATTGAGAAGAAATAAAATGTTCCTAGAATTAAATGAAAATGACAATACAACCCAACAAAACCTCTGGGTCACTTGAAAACCTGTCCTAAGAGAGAAGTTTAGAATTCCAAGTGGCTACATTAAAAAATCAGATAAAGCACAAAAAAATAACTAACATTACAACTCAAAAATCTTGAAAGTCAACAGCAAACAAAACCCAAGTCCAGCAGACGAGAATAACAAAAATCAGACCAGAAATTAATGAAATCAAAACAAAGAAAACAACACAAAGAATCGATGAATTCAAGAGCTGGTTCTTTGAAACGATAAACAAGATGACAGGCCTTGACCCAGTTACCCAAAAGAAAGAAAGAGCAACTCCAAATCAATAAAATAAAAGATAAAATGGAAAACACCACAGCAGACAACAAATAGATTCAGAACATTATAAGGAAATGCTTTAAAAACCTATATACTATTAAAATTGAAAACCTTAAAAGATATTGTTGCATATCTAAAGTCTCCGGGATTGCCAAAGCTAAACCAAGAAGATATCAACAGATTAAAACAGATCCACAGCATTGAAGGAAATTAAAACAGTAGTACAAAACATCCTGATCAAAAAAGTCCAGGCCCAGATGAATTCTCAGCATAATTCTACCAGACATTCCAAGATCTATAGTGAATAATACTTATTTAAAAAGATGGAAACAGAGGGAGAACACCCAAATTCCTTCTATGAAGCCAGCATAACCCTAATAGGAAAACCAGATACAAGTAACCAGAAAAGAAAGCTACAGACCCATATCCTTAATGAACAGAGACTCCAAAATTCTCAACAAAACACGTGTAAACTGTATACAGAACACATCAAAAAGATCATCCACCATGATCAACTTGGCTTTATTCTAGAGATGTGGGGGTGGTCCTAGTGTGTGAGGCTGAACTCTGAGCGAAGTAAAAGAAGGCAGAGTCACGAGTCAGGTACACTGGGGATACTCTTGTACAGTGTGTATAGGAGACTGTTATAGGGGACAGCTGAGGCGTGAGGTTTGAAATGCCGTGATCAACAGTACAGGCAGCTGGAGGTTTGAACTGTGAAGGTGAGGGTGGTAAGTGGTCCCGCTGTCTATGGTGAGGACTGATGGGAAGCAATTTTCTTCAAGGTTTCTGACCCTTGGAGGGATGCTTAGTAAGATGCAGGATGCTAAAAGAGAGGTAAACAGTAGATGTGTAATGGAGCTAAACCACAGGATCTTCTAAAGAAAGGTAAACAATGAGATGTTTTGACCCCCTGAGGTGAAATACTTCATATTACAGGGAAGCTTGTTAAGCTGAGGAAGTAAGCAACTCAGGAGCGTTGAGAAGTCATTGAAATTAACCAGATACACTAGGCTCCCTCCCTCCCGGAATGTATATAATATTAGGGACTTTCACAAGGCCCCTCCCTCCCCAACCGTACATAAGCATTAAGGACTGCTGAGAGACGCTCTCAGACAAGACAAGCCACCTGGAAGAGTCAGAGCCCAGCCTGCCAAGCTTCCTATAGACAGACAAGCCAACCTACCTTGAAGAAGTTCAGACCAACTGAGCTACCTGAAAAGGACACGCCAACCTGTGGAGCTGCCTGGAGGTTGTGCATTGCCCACCAGGCTTCCCGGTCTTGGGGGCTTTGCTGATGTCTGAGTCAATTCTGTTCCTGTAAGTAACTCCCTCACCCACACTACTATAACCAACCCATCATTCAGGGCTTCACCAAGGTGGTCTTTGGTGGATCCTTAGTTTGATCAGTCATTAGTTTCCTATCTGGGATGAGCAGAAGTTTGTTCATGTTTCCCAGGAATAGTGTTACACAGCAGGGAAAACATCCATCTCCCAAAGGAAACAGCGGAGAATGACAGAGCTCTGCCTGTGGGCAGTGGTCTGCTCATCCCTGAGAGCAGTCTCCCTGCCATGTGCTTTGCTTCTGGCAGCACTGAGAAACCTACAGTTCAGGTCCACATGATGACTGTGTAGTCAAAGCCCTTTCCCTCCCACGGGGTGCTTTTCTGTTAGGCAGCATCTGAAGGCACAAACCTGGCTCTCCAGTGCAGATTTCATCACTCTTTTCTCGTTGGTAACCAGAAAATATCCTCAAGTCCAAAATCTGCAGGAGATCAGCAGTCAGACCATTCATCCCCTGGTCCTAAAACCCTGTACTCTGCTCAGTTGTCTTCCAGCTAGTCCTCAAGTCTCCAGTGTCTTTGATCTTGCTGCATAGGACTGTGCTCTACCAAAAAGACAGCATGAGCTGATGTCATCTTCCCATGTTCCAGAAGAAAGGTGGGGCAGCAGGAGTGAGCCACAGCTCCCCACCAACCACTATTCCCTAGCTGTCTTCAGAGGGGAGCACACACACTCCTGCAAGTGAACCCTTACCTACTGCTCTGTAAGGAAGCCCAGATTTACCTACTGCTTCCCCAGAATGTAGTTTGTAGAAATCCTTAGTTGATATTTTTGTAGCGACAGAGAGATGAGGAAAGCAGACCTTGTTTCTGCCTTCCAGAAGGAATTTTCTCTACACCTCTAAAGATGCTATGCAGAGACACCAGTCACCTAACCTGGACTCAGTTGCCACAAAGGTTCAAAAATTCCCCCATGCCTGACAGGCTTCTGGATTTCTGAATTGACGCTGCTCCAGCACGTGGATGACTCTCTATTAGGCTCTGTTGACCCAGCTGCCTGCCTTCAAGACACCCCATTCCTGCTCCCATTGCTTTAGACCCCAGGGTACCGTATCACCACAGAGAAAAAATAGAGTCAAATTAATATTTAAACTTATCCAAATGTGCTTACTTACCCACAAATCGCTAGACTGTCACTGGCAGTGACGTTTATTACCTTGGCCTAGCATAGGAAAATATGGGAACCAACTAAGTCGATTTTGTCTGTTTTGTTTGGAAAATCTTTCTATGTTATTTCTACATTAATGAATACACTTTCACTACAATTAGAAAATGCAATCAAGCAGTGTTTTGTGATACAAGACAAAGCCCAAATATCCCTGTACGATGCATAAAATTTTAGTCACAAATATTAGTCAGAAATAAAATGCATTTTATTGCCCAAAATAATTATAGGCGCACTGGTTTATCACATGTTGTGCTCAAAACCCCGTCAGCTGTAAGGTAAGAGGTATCGCTAGAATTCAGAGCAGGAGGCGGCTGCGAGTTCAGGTTCTCACTTAAACCAGGAATCCTCTGCCCGGAAGAGCTCAAGTGGCTGACAGGTGTTTCTCCGACCTTTAATGAAAATTCAAGATGTGTTAGTTTTCATTGACATCTTTACTATTTCCATAGACTTTGATGACAGGTGTGTTAGCACATAAATGTTACGTGAACTGAAAGCAAGATAATGAAGCTAAGTTTAATTTTAGCACTACAAGAAACTGGCATTTAAAAAAGTGTGCTTCATTTCTGCTTGAGAAAATGCCCAGAGTTTCCAGGCCTCTGAGAAAGGCCGTGTTTCATTCTAGGCCTTACTTTCCCCTACTGGCTGGGAAATGAACTGACACGGTCACAGTGTGTCCTCACTCACCCCGATGACCCGGATTTACACCCAACAGTCAGATTTAGAGAACGGGACATTGTGGGGCTTCAGGAACTAAAGGGGCCTCTCCCTTTCTGAACTAAGTCATTCCTTTTGCCTTGACTTGCATAATTGAACAGTCTTCTGGGCTCCTAGGATTTCAAAAGGGTGAAGCTGAACTTTGAGACATATGAACAGAGTGACCGCTGCACAGATGCTGAGTCAGGCTCAGCCTTTAAATTTCACACTCCTTATCCATGGAATTTTACACCTCAGGTGTACAGATGTCCTAAAGATAACCACAGCTAGAAATTACTATATTCTATGGTTTATATGATGTCTTTGTTAAATTTTTGAGTAAAGTTCCAATCAGAAATAAAAAAAATGACGATTTACCAAGGAAAATTCAGACATGATCTCAATGGATTGTAATTAGTATAATGAAGCTACTAAGTCATGTGCACTTCTAAGGCACAAGAATAAAGGGAGGTCTTGACAATAAGCATAACATACTCAACTATAACTATCAGTTTCCAACTGTAATATAATTTCAGTACCCATTAATAGAGATCATATAAATGAAGTACAAGAACAGGTTTTGCATTGCAGTCCAAGCCCACTATCTCATGCTTGGAAAGCACCCCAATGTTAGGTGACATCTGCCACCCTCTAAACAAAGGTTCTTAAATTACCAACACCTAAATTCTAACAGTCAATCCCATTTTCAAGAATGAATGTATAATTCAAGCCATCTTAGTATACATTTATACGAGGCACCTTGAAAATGCTAAAATCTTTATCATAACAAACAACAAAAAGAGCTATAAGTTTAAATATTTACAAGGAGAAGGTACATGAAGGCAAGATGGGCTGGAGAGATGGCTCAGCACTTAAGAGCACTATGTGTTCTTGCAGAGGACTTGGATTCAATTCCCACCACCCACATGGTGGCTAAGAACCATTCATAACTCCAGTGCCGGGGGATCTGGTGCCCTCTTCTGACCTGTGCAGTCATTGCATGTCATGGGAGCACTTTCATACATGCACGCAATACACACATGCACACAAAAATAAAATATTTTGGGGACTAGATAGACGACTTAGCAGTAAAGAGTGCTGGCTCCTTTCACAGAGGTACGGGGTATGATTTCCAGCACATATAGGGTGGCTGGCCACCAACCCTACCTCCAGTTCCAGGGGAATCTGAAGCTCTTCTGACCTCTGTGGGTGCTGCATGATAGGGGTGAACCTACATTCAGGTAGGCAATATGCCCATACACATAAATAATATAAAAGTAATAAATTAAATATTTTTAATGATGCACATGTGTGTTTCAGATACAGGATGAACCCTCTGCATAGGTACCAACTATTGAAGCATCCGCTAAGACATGGCTCAAAATAGACTGGATTCAATTCCTTAAAGGCAATTGGAAATCTAACTGCTAAAGCAATCTCTGGAATTTTGATGACGGATTTAGTTTACAGAAGCAACTAAGTGTATCATTTCTTAACCATATTTCTCTTGTGTGGGTGGGATTTCAAAGAGCTGTCTACAAAGTAAGTACTTGTATCAATGACATGGAGAATAAAATATCAAGACTAGATGACAAAGCTGAAGAACTAGACCACTCAGGCAAAGAATATGAACTCAGTTTTGAAGAACAAATCTATGCATTACAGGCATATAGAAAGGAAAAGAATCTCACGTCATTTATAGAATGAAACTTCCCCAAATCAAGGGCAGAAATACCTATAGAGATACAAGAAGCACACAGAAAGCCAATCAGATAGGACAGAAGAGGAACTCTTCAGTGCTAAACCACTCAAAGTACAGAGCAAAGAGAGAGAGAGTTCTGAAAGTTGCTAGAGAAAAATAACACGTTACAAATAAAGTAAACCCCATCTGGACCAAAGTATTCCCAATCCTAAATGACCACAGATGCCAACCCAGAATGCTTTAAAACCCATCAAATCCATCTATCATAGTGCCACGAGCAAGAAACATCTTCCATGAAATGAAGAGGCTGAAAAATTTCACATCCAGTCATCCAGTCCAAGAGAGAATACTTATTTGAAGAAATACACAATATTAAAGATAGGAATGACTGTATCCTGGAGAATACAGAAAGAAAACACATGAAGGTATAATTATGGAAACACAAAGTAGGACCACAAACAGACATTAAAATGAAAGTAATCAATGCACATCTTTCAATAACAAAGAGTCTGAGAGGAGGGGACAGGAGGAGGCAGACGCCACCAAGAGGAAAATGGGGAACCTGGGGATCCCTAACTAGGAAGTGAGGAGGAGAGATACACAGGGAGCCATGGGTGTAAAGGAGAAGAAAATGTGACTTGAGAGGCCTCATCATATGTGGCAGAAGGCATGAAATTCTGGGGGCTGTTCATGGAGAACATGCAGATCAGGTAGCAAGTCTCAAAATGATTTAGATGTATTTTAGGAAATGCATAAAACATCAATAAAATATTCATTGAATAAAATGTTCACCCCTACTTGAAGAATATCCTAACATGAATATAATTCTCTCTCTCATTTTATTCTCCCTGACTGCTAATTGAAAGAATAATCGAATGCATGAGATGACTACAGTTAAATGATTCAAATGATTCTAATTGATCTTCATATTGACCGTACACTACGTGGATCTCAGGGTGAAACACTGCCAGACTGATGGTGCCGCAGTCTATGAGTGGGAAGAGAGTGCTAAGACAGACACTGACCAGCTACAATCCAAGGAAAGACTTGATTACTTTGTGTTCTTCTCATTTTCTAATCTAAACTATGAGTGCTAATGTAGGGTCATGAAATCCTTCTAGGACCAGACAATGCTAACTAAAAGCAGCCCATTGGTAACGTTTTAAATGTCTTGTGATTTGTAGTGGAAGACTTCCGTATGTAAAGAAAATGGTGTGATGTTCTAAGCGCATATAAATGGAAAAATATACTAATTTTAATTTTCAATTCTTCTGACTAGGAAAGACTGATGAAATGGGGGTGTCTGCCACAGGAAGGGAGACATGGAGATGAGGAGCACGTGATGTCATTTCCATTCTTCCAGAGATGCCTTCAATTCCTGGGAATCTAGAAGCTCATGTCCTCCACCGATCAGCGGTTCCTCATCTAGGTGTGGTGTCAGAACCCGGAGAAATATTTTCCGATATCTGCATCCAGGTCTTCCTAGACTTCTGAATCAAGGACTGTGCCATACAGCGCAGTGGGAACTACACCGGGAGCAGCATCACTTCTGTCCCCACCTCACACACAGCCTTTCCCAGCCGTCTGTATTGCCTTACCACCAAAGAGCAAAAATTCAGAGTCACTGGCTGACAACACGATGTAATGCCCCTAGGCAGGGACACATGGGCAAGAGTCACCTCAAATACACCTTTATTTCATGGCATAAATGTGCAAAATACGCTCTCCTCCCTGCGAGATGTTGGAGAGTTGAGAGTAGAATTTAGCCTCTATCTAAGTGACTGTTTTGCCAAAGAACACCAAGAGGAGGCTAAAAACGTCTAAACGTTTACTCTAAATTACCCAGTGTGTTATGCATACTTTGGACCCTATGTACTGAATCAAAATCTAATACATCCTAATGTTCACTTCAGAAAGAGAACAAAATACTCATAGTTAACCAATTGTCCTCTGTATTTGAACCCTAACCACAAAGGTTCCTTCTGCAAAGCAATCTTTTCTGAGCACTGAAGTCAGTTAAATGAAACTGTTCTCTCCATCAACAGAGACAAGTTGAAAACACAGGCTTAGTGACTGGTTGGAAGTTGGAGGGAGGGCTGGAGGCCAGAACCTCCCCAGCCTCACTGTCTCAGTGACATTCACCAGTGTTATCTACTAGGGGTCGAGGACATGGACGACAGAGCACAATAATGGTCAGGAACGTTAGGGAGCAGACAAGGTCCAGATCATTGGTGTGAGACATGAAACCTGAAACACCCACAGGGTTTGTAAGACACAAGTGAGTCAGAACATTAGGTGGGGTTGGTGGCCTTAATCTGGAAAAGCATAAAGTTTGAGGGGCTTGAGAGGAGGCTCATCAGGTACTATTTACACGCATGAAATCATCATGGAATAAAGCAAAGATACTGAATTTTAAACTCCTTTAGCTAACTGTAAAGGAGAAAAAAAGTACATTCGTTTCTCAGTGTCAAATATTATTTTATGTTGAGAATAATAAAACGAGGCTACTAAAATAAATTCACTGTTAAATAACAATAATGATAACAAAGATAGGACATTTGGAAGTAGGTAGAGCTTCTCCAATTGCAACCATTATTAGCCTAATTAGACCAGAATATTTTTAATTTTTAAACTCTATTTATTCTTTGTAGTTCGTGTATATGAGTGCAATGCCTGCACATATGTAGGTGTGCGTGTGCTGTGGAATGCTTGTGAGGAATGGAGAGGGCACTGGATCCCCTAGAACTAGAGTTAAAGACAGTTGTTAGCGGCTATATTGGGGTTCCGAGTCAAGCCTTGGTCCCCTGTAAGAGCAGCCAGTGCGTTTATCACATCAGGATCCATCCCTTCAGAGCCCAGAATTGAATGTTTTGAAGTGAAAATCATTGGATACAGTATGTATGAAGTAATGCAATTTCTTGCTGCTCAAACTCTCACTCTGTGCCTGTTCCATGCTAGCACAGTGCTCTTAACATCGAGTGACATATTCAACTCCTAAGCAAAAGTGCAACAAGCATCAACTTCTAATTTCAAAAATTCAATCTGATTCCTAAAAATATTCATATATAAAGTGAAACACATTTACCCCAGCTGATATAAATTGTCTTCAACACATTTTTTTCATAATATGCAACGTAATGGGGTTATATGCTCTACCAGTTACAGAGTCAATGTAGGTGACATTAAGGAATCCAATACTGGGACTAGGGAGAGGGCTCGGTGTGTGAAAGCACTTGCTGTGAGGGCCTGATGGCCGGAGTCAGTCCTCAGAATTCATAGCTGTTAAAGAAAACTGACTGTGGAAGAAAGGTTGTCCTCTGACATTCACATGCACACCATGGTATGTGTACTCATGCACGTGCCCACGTGCACACACACAGCAATAAAATGAAGTATTTTAAAATATCGCCTACATGGATGTAGGTGCACCCATGTCATGTAATTCCCAAGGCTGTCAGAAGAGGGCTTTAGAACGCCTGGATCAGAAGTTAGGATGAGTTTTAGGTGCCAAATAGGTTCTGGGAAATAAACCCAGGCTCTCTTCAAGAGCAGCCAGCGGTAAAGATTTATTTTTGTTATTATTCATTGTGCGTGTGTGTGTGTGAAAAAAATTAAATTTTTTTACTTAAAAAAAGAAAAAAACAAATTTAATGTTTATTGCTAAATGGAGGTCAATGTCAAATTTGATTTTAGATGGGAAACTGAAACAGAAACATTTCTTAGATATTCACTTAAATGTTTAAACAAGATTTTACTTTTTAAACAGTGTGTGTGTAAAGTGTAAAAAGTTACATGCCCATGGAGGTTGGTGGTATTGGATCTCCTGGAACTGGAGTTGAGGTGGTTGTGACACTCTCGATGGAGGTGCTCAGAGAAGAACTTTGTTCCTCCAGTAGAACAGCAAGTACTCATAAACACCAAGCCCCTCCCCATGCCCTAACTTCCACCATCTCAGTAGATTTTATCATTTCTGTCTTTCATCAGCAGGGATGAAGAAGAACATGCTTACCAATAGACAGGTGGCTAAATCTGTATTGTTTTCAGTTTCTTTGCTTCTTGAAAATTTTTGTTTCGCAGTTAAATCCTGCTTTGGCTAGGACTTCATTTGGTGATATATGGTAACTAATATTAATTTGGATACCAAATTTAATTAGGGCTAAAAGGAAGAACATTTGTGTTGGATTTCAATATTTAAGGTCACTGTAATGATTTCATTAGTTGTCAGAATTAAGTCCAATCTGGTTCTTTCTTTCCTAATGCTGTTGAGGTTAGATATTTCATGGTAACTAGCTATCTGGTAATAGTTTATCTGGAAGATCAGAAAATGGTGTACAACTTCTGTTTTCAAACAGAACTATCTGAGATTAAAGCTGCCTTCTGTTTGCTTTATGCACACAAAAAGAGGAATTCTGAAACAGAAAGGAGGCCTGTTAGTTACTTTTCTTGTTGCTATGGCCAACTGCCTGACAAAAAGCACTTGAGGGAAGGAGGCTTTATTTTGGCTCCTGCTTTCTGGGAATTTCAGTCCATCATGGTGGGGAAGGCAAGCAGAATGGCTTGGTGTGTGGCGCCAGGCTGTTGTTACTCACTGACAGACAGCTGGAAATGGAACCAGAAGCAGATATGACCTTGAAGCTCCACTATTAGCAACCTTCTGCTAATGGGACCACATCACAGTCTCCTAAATCATTGCCACTAGCTAGGAACCAAGTGTTCAGACACATGGGCTTATAAATGGTTTTCATTCTTAATGTTAAGATGCCTTTATTCAAAGTGTGAATCAGAGAGCTGGCGAGATGGCTCTTTGGTCAAAGGACACGCCACCAAGCCTACTGACTTGGTTTCTATCCCTGGGGCCCATATGGTGGGATGAGAGACCTGCTTCCAACGAACTGTCCTCCGACCTGACAGCTCTGCACGGGCACACACAAATCCTGTCCTCCCCCAAAATATATGAGTAAAAATTACAAAAAATCTGTAAAACCAGAATAGAAATTCAATAGCTTATCAATGAAGATTCAATATGTACTCTATGGATCATCATTACATGATGGATGATACTTTGTCCAATGAAGGCTTTGAGATGCTTGCACCGTTAAGTTACAGTAACGAGCAGGAAGCATGACATTTTGAAGATATGTATAACCTACCTATCTAATATAACCATTATCAACCTAATAAGGTCTAAATATTGTTAAAGTAAATGTTATTATATGCAGTAAAGTAGATTCTTGCTGCTTGGGTGCTCACTCTGCCTTCTGCCTGCTAGCAAAGTACCCTAAAAATGAACAACATACCCAATCCCTAAGCAAAAGTAAAAAAAATCAACTATTTGAGTTTCTATGGGTGTGGTGCATGCTGTAAGTTCCTATGAGAAAAGTCCAGAGAACCTGTAAGACTGTTTCCTGATGGTCGCGTACCTCCATGCAATCTCGGTCAGCAAAGAGACGAGGATAGAACTTGGGAGCCCCATCCTTGGCGGCAGAACTATTGACAGCTGATTACTGCTGGGTGAAGGAGAGCTGATCATGTTTAAGGGACGGACTGTACATAGGTAGACTAGAATCTAAGCTACAAACCCAAAATCTCTCAAGGGAGCATTTTTACCTCGTTATTAGAGCTGCTCTTATCTTTTCTTGGAGGCCCAGCAACATCAGGAACAGGTGTCTTGGAGAACCTTCAGAGTAAAAGGACAATAATGGGTGAGTTTGGTTATTTCAACAACTCCGGTAAAAGTTTAGTCATCTGCATATTAACAGGCATTTCTGCATTTATATAATTAACAGTTGGGTTGTGTTTTAAAGTGCTGGTTAGCTCTGTAAGCTTTAACATCTCAATCTATGACCGTTCATGAAGATTCACTTGTAGCTCCATATAAAGGAGCAATAGTCCGCAGCTGGGGGAGAGAGTTCAGTAGATTAAACTGCTTGCTACACAAATGAATCCTCAGTACCCACATGAAAAGCTGCATCCACCTGTAACCTCATTGCTGTGTCTGGCAGAGAAAGGAAAATCACTTGGCTGTGCATCTAGCTCCAGGTTCAATGAGAGATTCTATCTCAAGTGAATAAAGTGGATGGTGATAAAGTTACCTGGTATTGTCCTTGGGCCTCCATGCAAGCACACAGGCACCTACATCACACACACTCAGAGAAAGAGAGAGAGAGAGAGAGAGAGAGAGAGAGAGAGAGAGAGAGAGCCCATATTGACAGAGACTTAAATGATTTTCTGCACAGACTGCCTCTCTTGAAGGCCGAACTGATATCCTCTAATGGATTTGCTACTTGAATGGACAAATTCATTTTGTAAAGGAAGCCAAAAGATAAAATATACCTTATCCACTGCCTCTCTGTTTAAAAACATAATGGTTTATGCCCCTCCATTACCTACACATGGGTAAAGGCTAAATGGTTTATCTCTGTAAATTGATAAGGGAATAGCTGATACCATAAGCATATCCACACTACAGAGAGGCCTTTCAAGGGTTACAAATTACCTTAACATGTGCGCGTGCATGTGTGTGCGTGTGTGTGTGTGAGCACGTGTGTGTGATGAGAATAACCCATGTACTTCCTCTTCAGCTTTCTTCTTCTATGCTTTTATTCTGTAAAGTTCTGTCATTAGGACATGGGGCAAAGTAATTAATCTAGGCTTGTTTTCCAACAAGTCATAGGGATAACCCCATCTCTGGCTCCCCAGTGATGGACTGACAAACATGAGGAACAATGCCTGGATTTTTACTTGGGTACTGAGATCAAATGTAATACCTTATGCTTATATAAAATACAATTTATTAATTGAACTACTTTCCCCCAAACCAATTTCAAACCTTTTAACAGACACCTTGAAGTCTGTCCGGTTCTCCAATTATATATCAAAACAGCAATACTTTCAGAACACTCTTGAATTTCTGATTGATATTCGTATGCCGTTTCAGATACTTTTTACCATTCAGTGACCTCAATTTTACTATTATCATTTTCAAAGCACACATGATCCCTAATATTTTCATCACTTCCCTAAAAAAACCCACTGTGTTTCTCTTCAAACTCCAGCTTCCACTCGTAATTCTTTCACATTCTTATCTGTGGGTTAACTTGATAATTCAATGAGGAGCTTCTCCCATGGGGATCATTCATGCAATCACTCATCATATTCAAACACTCACAAGCAGGAGGTGAATAATTAAGGAAGACTTGCAGTTTTAGAAAAAGAAAACAGAAGTCCAAGTACCATTTCTGATTCTCCCTGCATACACATAGTTACTTAAAATGTTTAAACTGTAGGGTCTGCAACAGAAGGACCATTTTGTCAGGGTATTACATAGAAGTTGAAGTATACTATGAAAATTAGTCTCTGACATCATTTCCCATCCTGAACTTCAACAAGCATTTAATCTGTCCACAGGTGAAAATGAATACTTATATTAAACAACAACATTTTCCCACATAAAATATGGGAAAAGGTTAGCCCTCCACTAACAACAGAACAACGGAAACACACAAACACACACACACACACACAAAATAACGCACACCCAAGGATGGAGGATGGCGATTTATAGGCCTGGCCTCTGGCTACGAGAACAAATGGTTTTATTATTTATATACTCAATGGCATGACATTCCTGTTTCATTTATCCGGATTTCATTCATCCTCCCACACCTCTCAAACACCACACCCACTTCTCTGAAACACCACACACTTTTCCTTGAGTCTCGATATCCCTCAGGAGGGTGGGTGGTAGACCAGGGAACATACATTCTTCTCCCAGCACTCTCCGAAGTCTCCACAATTATGGTCCTATACTCATCTAAATCCTATTCTGAGATGTTTCATTGTTTATCACCCATTTCTGTGTCCTGCTGGGTCCTTAGATCTCACAGTCATGTGTCCAAGGACAGAAGGCATGCATTGAAAGTAGTGGGTGGGCATAAATAGATGCACAACTGAGCGGAAAAGAACCACTTTTCTTTGTGATATGTACTCTTTGACTATGAAGATAGTGCAAGCCTTGAGTCCATTTTCGTGTCTCATCTTCACAGGTGACAGACACTCTTCAAGGTCAGGCTTCCTATCTAGCTATTCTGCAAATTGTGTCAAATACTTTGACGTTGAGAAAATCGTACCTGACGGCGCCTTTGCTCTTCCCAGGGTCACGTTTTTCTGACCGTAAAGGTACATGAGTACTTGAAGGAACTGGAAAAAATAGGACATAGAAAATTAATGAAAATGGCAACTGACATCAGCTCTAGTCATTCACAATTGAATTTCTTCCCTCCTTTTGCAAATACATCTTTCATATATGACTTAGGGTAGAACCATTTATAGTATATTTCACTGAGAATACTTACTTCTCAACCGACACTGCTGTCGTGGTGGTCCAGATGTCGGCACAGGAGATGACGCACTGAAACAGGAAAGTATAGAATCAACTCCATCCTCGTGACCAAAGCGCTTACCACACTTGTTGGGACCCATTTGCCTGCCTTGAACTTTGCCCTAGTTTAGGATCAAGCAGCGATCAGTCTTGCTGATCCCAGAAGTGCTGTGGGATTAGGACGTTTTGCAATGTGAGTGATTTATTCACTTGAAGGAGAGATTATCTTAGGCCCAAGGCTGAAAATCCTGTAATCCCAAGGCTGAAAATCCTATAATCCCAAGGCTGAAAATCTTGTAAATCCTTGTAGGAAGGTCTGATTTAATCACCGGGAGGAAAGCTTATCTTAAATCCTAGGCTTAGCACCTTTTGTTAACTAGACATAGGTGTTTTGAATAATCCTGTATATGTAAATGATGGTTGTATTGTTCCTATAAATACGCTGAGCAGAATAAAGTTGTGGCCTCAGTATTGACTGAGAGCCCTCCCGAATCTGTCCTCGTGTCCTCTCTCTCTCTCTCTCTCTCTCTCTCTCTCTCTCTCTCTCTCTCTCTCAATCCTAACTCCCCAATTCAGGTACAGTTCGACTTTCTGCCGGCGGGCTCCGGCACACACTCTCTTAATGCCTGCTCTCATGAATTCCTATTTCAACTGACATTAAAGGTAATGAAGGAATTTAACTTGTTCTCTAGTAGATATACCGGATTTGTCACCATTTTGACACCTTTTTCAGGAAAAATAAATGGGAGGTTGGTATCTCTTTAAAAACGATACATACACACCGACACACTCAGAGAGATGGAGGATGGTGATTCACAGGGGAGGAATCTTGCAACAGGAACTCCAGGTTTTATTATTTACACACTCAAGGGCATGGCACTCCTGTTTCATTCATTCTCCATTTCATTCATCCTCCAATGCCCGGCAACACCACACCCACTTCTCTGAAACACCACACACTTTTCCTTGAGTCTCGATATCCCTCAGGAGGGTGGGTGGTAGACCAGGGAACATACATTCTTCTCCCAGCACTCTCCGAAGTCTCCACAATTATGGTCCTATACTCATCTAAATCCTACTCTGAGATGTTTCATTGTTTATCACCCATTTCTGTGTCCTGCTGGGTCCTTAGATCTCACAGTCATGTGTCCAAGGACAGAAGGCATGCATTGAAAGTAGTGGGTGGGCATAAATAGATGCACAACTGAGCGGAAAAGAACCACTTTTCTTTGTGATATGTACTCTTTGACTATGAAGATAGTGCAAGCCTTGAGTCCATTTTAGTGTCTCATCTTCACAGGTGACACTCTTCAAGGTCAGGCTTCCTATCTAGCTATTCTGCAAATTGTGTCAAATACTTTGACGTTGAGAAAATCGTACCTGACGGCGCCTTTGCTCTTCCCAGGGTCACGTTTTTCTGACCGTAGAGGTACATGAGTACTTGAAGGAACTGGAAAAAATAGGACATAGAAAATTAATGAAAATGGCAACTGACATCAGCTCTAGTCATTCACAATTGAATTTCTTCCCTCCTTTTGCAAATACATCTTTCATATATGACTTAGGGTAGCACCATTTATAGTATATTTCACTGAGAATACTTACTTCTCAACCGACACTGCTGTCGTGGTGGTCCAGATGTCGGCACAGGAGATGACGCACTGAAACAGGAAAGTATAGAATCAACTCCATCCTCGTGACCAAAGCGCTTACCACACTTGTTGGGACCCATTTGCCTGCCTTGAACTTTGCCCTAGTTTAGGATCAAGCAGCGATCAGTCTTGCTGATCCCAGAAGTGCTGTGGGATTAGGACGTTTTGCAATGTGAGTGATTTATTCACTTGAAGGAGAGATTATCTTAGGCCCAAGGCTGAAAATCCTGTAATCCCAAGGCTGAAAATCCTATAATCCCAAGGCTGAAAATCTTGTAAATCCTTGTAGGAAGGTCTGATTTAATCACCGGGAGGAAAGCTTATCTTAAATCCTAGGCTTAGCACCTTTTGTTAACTAGACATAGGTGTTTTGAATAATCCTGTATATGTAAATGATGGTTGTATTGTTCCTATAAATACGCTGAGCAGAATAAAGTTGTGGCCTCAGTATTGACTGAGAGCCCTCCCGAATCTGTCCTCGTGTCCTCTCTCTCTCTCTCTCTCTCTCTCTCTCTCTCTCTCTCTTTCTCAATCCTAACTCCCCAATTCAGGTACAGTTCGACTTTCTGCCGGCGGGCTCCGGCACACACTCTCTTAATGCCTGCTCTCATGAATTCCTATTTCAACTGACATTAAAGGTAATGAAGGAATTTAACTTGTTCTCTAGTAGATATACCGGATTTGTCACCATTTTGACACCTTTTTCAGGAAAAATAAATGGGAGGTTGGTATCTCTTTAAAAACGATACATACACACCGACACACTCAGAGAGATGGAGGATGGTGATTCACAGGGGAGGAATCTTGCAACAGGAACTCCAGGTTTTATTATTTACACACTCAAGGGCATGGCACTCCTGTTTCATTCATTCTCCATTTCATTCATCCTCCAATGCCCGGCAACACCACACCCACTTCTCTGAAACACCACACACTTTTCCTTGAGTCTCGATATCCCTCAGGAGGGTGGGTGGTAGACCAGGGAACATACATTCTTCTCCCAGCACTCTCCGAAGTCTCCACAATTATGGTCCTATACTCATCTAAATCCTACTCTGAGATGTTTCATTGTTTATCACCCATTTCTGTGTCCTGCTGGGTCCTTAGATCTCACAGTCATGTGTCCAAGGACAGAAGGCATGCATTGAAAGTAGTGGGTGGGCATAAATAGATGCACAACTGAGCGGAAAAGAACCACTTTTCTTTGTGATATGTACTCTTTGACTATGAAGATAGTGCAAGCCTTGAGTCCATTTTAGTGTCTCATCTTCACAGGTGACACTCTTCAAGGTCAGGCTTCCTATCTAGCTATTCTGCAAATTGTGTCAAATACTTTGACGTTGAGAAAATCGTACCTGACGGCGCCTTTGCTCTTCCCAGGGTCACGTTTTTCTGACCGTAGAGGTACATGAGTACTTGAAGGAACTGGAAAAAATAGGACATAGAAAATTAATGAAAATGGCAACTGACATCAGCTCTAGTCATTCACAATTGAATTTCTTCCCTCCTTTTGCAAATACATCTTTCATATATGACTTAGGGTAGCACCATTTATAGTATATTTCACTGAGAATACTTACTTCTCAACCGACACTGCTGTCGTGGTGGTCCAGATGTCGGCACAGGAGATGACGCACTGAAACAGGAAAGTATAGAATCAACTCCATCCTCGTGACCAAAGCGCTTACCACACTTGTTGGGACCCATTTGCCTGCCTTGAACTTTGCCCTAGTTTAGGATCAAGCAGCGATCAGTCTTGCTGATCCCAGAAGTGCTGTGGGATTAGGACGTTTTGCAATGTGAGTGATTTATTCACTTGAAGGAGAGATTATCTTAGGCCCAAGGCTGAAAATCCTGTAATCCCAAGGCTGAAAATCCTATAATCCCAAGGCTGAAAATCTTGTAAATCCTTGTAGGAAGGTCTGATTTAATCACCGGGAGGAAAGCTTATCTTAAATCCTAGGCTTAGCACCTTTTGTTAACTAGACATAGGTGTTTTGAATAATCCTGTATATGTAAATGATGGTTGTATTGTTCCTATAAATACGCTGAGCAGAATAAAGTTGTGGCCTCAGTATTGACTGAGAGCCCTCCCGAATCTGTCCTCGTGTCCTCTCTCTCTCTCTCTCTCTCTCTCTCTCTTTCTCAATCCTAACTCCCCAATTCAGGTACAGTTCGACTTTCTGCCGGCGGGCTCCGGCACACACTCTCTTAATGGCTGCTTTCATGAATTCCTATTTCAACTGACATTAAAGGTAATGAAGGAATTTAATTTGTTCTTCAGTAGATATACCGGATTTGTCACCATTTTGACACCTTTTTCAGGAAAAATAAATGGGAGGTTGGTATCTCTTTAAAAACGATACATACACACCGACACACACAGAGAGATGGAGGATGGTGATTCACAGGGGAGGAATCTTGCAACAGGAACTCCAGGTTTTATTATTTACACACTCAAGGGCATGGCACTCCTGTTTCATTCATTCTCCATTTCATTCATCCTCCAATGCACGGCAACACCACACCCACTTCTCTGAAACACCACACACTTTTCCTTGAGTCTCGATATCCCTCAGGAGGGTGGGTGGTAGACCAGGGAACATACATTCTTCTCCCAGCACTCTCCGAAGTCTCCACAATTATGGTCCTATACTCATCTAAATCCTACTCTGAGATGTTTCATTGTTTATCACCCATTTCTGTGTCCTGCTGGGTCCTTAGATCTCACAGTCATGTGTCCAAGGACAGAAGGCATGCATTGAAAGTAGTGGGTGGGCATAAATAGATCCACAACTGAGCGGAAAAGAACCACTTTTCTTTGTGATATGTACTCTTTGACTATGAAGATAGTGCAAGCCTTGAGTCCATTTTAGTGTCTCATCTTCACAGGTGACACTCTTCAAGGTCAGGCTTCCTATCTAGCTATTCTGCAAATTGTGTCAAATACTTTGACGTTGAGAAAATCGTACCTGACGGCGCCTTTGCTCTTCCCAGGGTCACGTTTTTCTGACCGTAAAGGTACATGAGTACTTGTAGGAACTGGAAAAAATAGGACATAGAAAATTAATGAAAATGGCAACTGACATCAGCTCTAGTCATTCACAATTGAATTTCTTCCCTCCTTTTGCAAATATATCTTTCATATATGACTTAGGGTAGCACCATTTATAGTAGTGCTGCTTGCCTTCCTGGGTAGTTGTTGAGGATCTGGCAGGATATCGGAAAAGACTCTGCACAGAATTACTATACACTGTCTAAAATCTTCAGCGCATCCATAAAACAGGAAGCAAAAATTTAAAAAGAGAATTAAGAAATGATATTCCTGTCATTCACACTTCAATTTCTTTCCCCCTTCATGGACTAAAACTCCTTAAATTGACTTATGATAGTAGCATCTAAGGTACGTATCAGTAAGCATACTCACTCCCACCGGTCTCCAGCGACGTCTCGCCGGTCGCTGGTGGTGGAGGCACACCGGGAGATGCCCTGAAACGGGAAAGGATGGGAAAGGATGGAATCGATTTCAGATTCACGTGCCAAGCGTTTACCACACACTCTCAATGACTGGTCTTATGAGTTCCCATTTCAACTGGAAAATGAGGAAGCAGTTTCATCTGTTCCTCAGTGGAGAAGCAGGATTATTGACTGCGTTCAGAAACAAAAATTTTCTCACATGAAAGGTACGGGAAGATGTTAGGCTTCCGCTAACCCAACAGCAGAATGCCCTCGCGAACACACACACACACACACGCACACGCGCACACTCGCGGTCACATACACACGAGCACGTGTGTACGCGCGCGCACACGCGCGCACACACACGCACACACACACACACACACACAGATGGAAGATGGTGTCACAGGCCAGGCACCTGGCTACAGGAAGTGCTGGGTTTCTTATTTACACATTCAATGGCATGGCACTCCTGTTTCATTCATATTCCGATTCATTCACCTCCCACACCCAGCAAACACAACACCCACTTCTGTGAAATACCACAGGATTTTCATTGAGTCCCAGGCTCCCTCCGGTGTTCCCATACTCAACAATCACCTCCATGTGAGCTTGATTCAATGAGAAGAGTGTGAATAAGCACCCTTCGTTCTACCTCTCTTCTTCCAATTTGCGAAAAAGGAGCAATTTCAAAACGGCCTACTAAATTTTGGTGGATGCCTGGGCTGAATGAATGAGACGTGTCAAATGATACTGCAGAGGTGGACACAGGAGAACTAAGCACAAGGGCAGGGGGGTCTTTCCGGTACTGATGTTAATAGCTGCCCTAAAACCTTCTGAACCGGGAGAAGGTCAAACAAGTTAAGAACCCTGGGTCTGACACGACTACTATCAGCGTCTCCACTGAGTCGATACCTGGAGTGTCCAGAATTCACTGTGTGTATACACCTCTCTTGCCCGTGTAGGGAGAGTCAGTGTGCATCAATATCTGTGACTAACAGGAGGAGCTTCACCTCTCATTCAGAATTCAGAGGCCTGGACCTTCAGCAGTTAACAGCTGACGGGAACCAGAGACCTACGTGGGCACCTGACGCAAAGCAGTGCTTCCCACTTCAAACATATTTCTTTCCTCCTTGGCTGATGACAAGACAGGGCTGGCATTCAGCACAGCGTCAGGGACCTGGGTCAGAGTCTGAGAAAGATGGGCTAGCGTTCTATCTTTGTAACCTTGTAGCACTGCTTGTGTGTTCAGGTCTATGAATCTTACCTGGGTGAAGGCTCCCCGGTGACAGCATCATCGGATTCTAACAGAGAGACAAAAGACATGTTCAAACAAGTACGGCACAGGGACATCACACATCAGACAGAGACAGCGACTAAAGGTTTGTGGGTACCCCATCTGCTGAGATCCTTCTGGAGACCTCTGCCAGGAACGTTCGTCTGTCAGCACTCTAGGCCCTGACAACATCTGTTCCACTCTCGGTGTATTAAAAAGGCAACGGTGGCGTCGAAGTTCAACATCTTTACCAAAAGGAACCTGGGCAGAAGGATGTGCTCTGAAACTAATCATCTCAGAGGGTCACAGAGTGAACTCCAAAGAAGCGTCCTCATCAGACGGAGCGCGTCAAAACACTAATGTGCTGCTCCAGCCCTCCGTGGGGTCACCGGGATTGTTCCGCTTAGGAGGAAATTCCCGGACACACGGGAGCAGGATGTCTGGTGACCACTTATGGGAGGCACGGATACAGACACGCTCCTGCGCGGCACCAAATCTCGGACAGGGCAAGGATGCCTAGTCTGCCCACAACGCCCGTGGAGAACACCTGGAGGGGCAGCACTGAGAGCACAGAGCTGGCCTGCGGAAGCAATCCCTCAAAGATTTTAGAGAGAAGGGGGGGGAGACCAAGCAAGAGTTCTCACATGTTAAAAACTCTCTGAGTGGACGTGGATGATTCTGAGAACCGAGTAAGGAACCGTTAAGGAAGGCGGTGGCAGGAACGTAGGACCCAGAGGTGGTGAGTGAGGCACGACAGGGCAGCTGCACAGTTCAATACACCACGGGTGGCGTCCTGTGCACGGGGCCTCAGCATGCCTAATCCAGACTGAACCACAGCATGGAGGGAAGACGTGGGCACGAAGCCTCGGCCCTAGACAGGATCACCAGTCTCCATGGGATGAACTGGCCCTGGGGGCGGGGTTGCGGTGGGGGGGGGTGGGGACACCCGGATTCACCCACGTGACCTAAGGAGTCTCCTCACATACGACAAAAGGCGTGAATTTCCCTGCCGTTAGGAGCCGTTACCGTGCTCTGGGGCGGAGAGAGCCTGCGATGCTCGGTATGATACACAAACATGCTCAACTTTGCTGCTAAATTTCAAAAAGGGAGCTGACAGGGAGTAGTGCTGCTTGCCTTCCTGGGTAGTTGTTGAGGATCTGGCAGGATATCGGAAAAGACTCTGCACAGAATTACTATACACTGTCTAAAATCTTCAGCGCATCCATAAAACAGGAAGCAAAAATTTAAAAAGAGAATTAAGAAATGATATTCCTGTCATTCACACTTCAATTTCTTCCCCCCTTCATGGACTAAAACTCCTTAAATTGACTTATGATAGTAGCATCTAAGGTACGTATCAGTAAGCATACTCACTCCCACCGGTCTCCAGCGACGTCTCGCCGGTCGCTGGTGGTGGAGGCACACCGGGAGATGCCCTGAAACGGGAAAGGATGGGAAAGGATGGAATCGATTTCAGATTCACGTGCCAAGCGTTTACCACACACTCTCAATGACTGGTCTTATGAGTTCCCATTTCAACTGGAAAATGAGGAAGCAGTTTCATCTGTTCCTCAGTGGAGAAGCAGGATTATTGACTGCGTTCAGAAACAAAAATTTTCTCACATGAAAGGTACGGGAAGATGTTAGGCTTCCGCTAACCCAACAGCAGAATGCCCTCGCGAACACACACACACACACACACGCACACGCGCACACTCGCGGTCACATACACACGAGCACGTGTGTACGCGCGCGCACACGCGCGCACACACACGCACACACACACACACACACACAGATGGAAGATGGTGTCACAGGCCAGGCACCTGGCTACAGGAAGTGCTGGGTTTCTTATTTACACATTCAATGGCATGGCACTCCTGTTTCATTCATCCTCCAATTCATTCACCTCCCACACCCAGCAAACACAACACCCACTTCTGTGAAATACCACAGGATTTTCATTGAGTCCCAGGCTCCCTGCGGTGTTCCCATACTCAACAATCACCTCCATGTGAGCTTGATTCAATGAGAAGAGTGTGAATAAGCACCCTTCGTTCTACCTCTCTTCTTCCAATTTGCGAAAAAGGAGCAATTTCAAAACGGCCTACTAAATTTTGGTGGATGCCTGGGCTGAATGAATGAGACGTGTCAAATGATACTGCAGAGGTGGACACAGGAGAACTAAGCACAAGGGCAGGGGGGTCTTTCCGGTACTGATGTTAATAGCTGCCCTAAAACCTTCTGAACCGGGAGAAGGTCAAACAAGTTAAGAACCCTGGGTCTGACACGACTACTATCAGCGTCTCCACTGAGTCGATACCTGGAGTGTCCAGAATTCACTGTGTGTATACACCTCTCTTGCCCGTGTAGGGAGAGTCAGTGTGCATCAATATCTGTGACTAACAGGAGGAGCTTCACCTCTCATTCAGAATTCAGAGGCCTGGACCTTCAGCAGTTAACAGCTGACGGGAACCAGAGACCTACGTGGGCACCTGACGCAAAGCAGTGCTTTCCACTTCAAACATATTTCTTTCCTCCTTGGCTGATGACAAGACAGGGCTGGCATTCAGCACAGCGTCAGGGACCTGGGTCAGAGTCTGAGAAAGATGGGCTAGCGTTCTATCTTTGTAACCTTGTAGCACTGCTTGTGTGTCTGTCAGGTCTATGAATCTTACCTGGGTGAAGGCTCCCCGGTGACAGCATCATCGGATTCTAACAGAGAGACAAAAGACATGTTCAAACAAGTACGGCACAGGGACATCACACATCAGACAGAGACAGCGACTAAAGGTTTGTGGGTACCCCATCTGCTGAGATCCTTCTGGAGACCTCTGCCAGGAACGTTCGTCTGTCAGCACTCTAGGCCCTGACAACATCTGTTCCACTCTCGGTGTATTAAAAAGGCAACGGTGGCGTCGAAGTTCAACATCGTTACCCAAAAGGAACCTGGGCAGAAGGATGTGCTCTGAAACTAATCATCTCAGAGGGTCACAGAGTGAACTCCAAAGAAGCGTCCTCATCAGACGGAGCGCGTCAAAACACTAATGTGCTGCTCCAGCCCTCCGTGGGGTCACCGGGATTGTTCCGCTTAGGAGGAAATTCCCGGACACACGGGAGCAGGATGTCTGGTGACCACTTATGGGAGGCACGGATACAGACACGCTCCTGCGCGGCACCAAATCTCGGACAGGGCAAGGATGCCTAGTCTGCCCACAACGCCCGTGGAGAACGCCTGGAGAGGCAGCACTGAGAGCACAGAGCTGGCCTGCGGAAGCAATCCCTCAACGATTTTAGAGAGAAGGGGGGGGAGACCAAGCAAGAGTTCTCACATGTTAAAAACTCTCTGAGTGGACGTGGATGATTCTGAGAACCGAGTAAGGAACCGTTAAGGAAGGCGGTGGCAGGAACGTAGGACCCAGAGGTGGTGAGTGAGGCACGACAGGGCAGCTGCACAGTTCAATACACCACGGGTGGCGTCCTGTGCACGGGGCCTCAGCATGCCTAATCCAGACTGAACCACAGCATGGAGGGAAGACGTGGGCACGAAGCCTCGGCCCTAGACAGGATCACCAGTCTCCATGGGATGAACTGGCCCTGGGGGCGGGGTTGCGGTGGGGGTGGGGGTGGGGGGTGGGGACACCCGGATTCACCCACGTGACCTAAGGAGTCTCCTCACATACGACAAAAGGCGTGAATTTCCCTGCCGTTAGGAGCCGTTACCGTGCTCTGGGGCGGAGAGAGCCTGCGATGCTCGGTATGATACACAAACATGCTCAACTTTGCTGCTAAATTTCAAAAATGGAGCTGACAGGGAGTAGTGCTGCTTGCCTTCCTGGGTAGTTGTTGAGGATCTGGCAGGATATCGGAAAAGACTCTGCACAGAATTACTATACACTGTCTAAAATCTTCAGCGCATCCATAAAATAGGAAGCAAAAATTTAAAAAGAGAATTAAGAAATGATATTCCTGTCATTCACACTTCAATTTCTTCCCCCCTTCATGGACTAAAACTCCTTAAATTGACTTATGATAGTAGCATCTAAGGTACGTATCAGTAAGCATACTCACTCCCACCGGTCTCCAGCGACGTCTCCCCGGTCGCTGGTGGTGGAGGCACACCGGGAGATGCCCTGAAACGGGAAAGGATGGAATCGATTTCAGATTCACGTGCCAAGCGTTTACCACACACTCTCAATGACTGGTCTTATGAGTTCCCATTTCAACTGATACTGGAAAATGAGGAAGCAGTTTCATCTGTTCCTCAGTGGAGAAGCAGGATTATTGACTGCGTTCAGAAACAAAAATTTTCTCACATGAAAGGTACGGGAAGATGTTAGGCTTCCGCTAACCCAACAGCAGAATGCCCTCGCGAACACACACACACACACACACACACACGCACACGCACACACGCGCGCGCGCGCACACACACGCGGTCACATACACACGAGCATGTGTGTACGCGCGCGCACACGCGCACACACACACACACACACACACACACACACACACAGATGGAAGATGGTGTCACAGGCCAGGCACCTGGCTACAGGAAGTGCTGGGTTTCTTATTTACACATTCAATGGCATGGCACTCCTGTTTCATTCATATTCCGATTCATTCACCTCCCACACCCAGCAAACACAACACCCACTTCTGTGAAATACCACAGGATTTTCATTGAGTCCCAGGCTCTCTCCGGTGTTCCCATACTCAACAATCACCTCCATGTGAGCTTGATTCAATGAGAAGAGTGTGAATAAGCACCCTTCGTTCTACCTCTCTTCTTCCAATTTGCGAAAAAGGAGCAATTTCAAAACGGCCTACTAAATTTTGGTGGATGCCTTGGCTGAATGAATGAGACGTGTCAAATGATACTGCAGAGGTGGACACAGGAGAACTAAGCACAAGGGCAGGGGGGGTCTTTCCGGTACTGATGTTAATAGCTGCCCTAAAACCTTCTGAACCGGGAGAAGGTCAAACAAGTTAAGAACCCTGGGTCTGACACGACTACTATCAGCGTCTCCACTGAGTCGATACCTGGAGTGTCCAGAATTCACTGTGTGTATACACCTCTCTTGCCCGTGTAGGGAGAGTCAGTGTGCATCAATATCTGTGACTAACAGGAGGAGCTTCACCTCTCATTCAGAATTCAGAGGCCTGGACCTTCAGCAGTTAACAGCTGACGGGAACCAGAGACCTACGTGGGCACCTGACGCAAAGCAGTGCTTCCCACTTCAAACATATTTCTTTCCTCCTTGGCTGATGACAAGACAGGGCTGGCATTCAGCACAGCGTCAGGGACCTGGGTCAGAGTCTGAGAAAGATGGGCTAGCGTTCTATCTTTGTAACCTTGTAGCACTGCTTGTGTGTTCAGGTCTATGAATCTTACCTGGGTGAAGGCTCCCCGGTGACAGCATCATCGGATTCTAACAGAGAGACAAAAGACATGTTCAAACAAGTACGGCACAGGGACATCACACATCAGACAGAGACAGCGACTAAAGGTTTGTGGGTACCCCATCTGCTGAGATCCTTCTGGAGACCTCTGCCAGGAACGTTCGTCTGTCAGCACTCTAGGCCCTGACAACATCTGTTCCACTCTCGGTGTATTAAAAAGGCAACGGTGGCGTCGAAGTTCAACATCGTTACCCAAAAGGAACCTGGGCAGAAGGATGTGCTCTGAAACTAATCATCTCAGAGGGTCACAGAGTGAACTCCAAAGAAGCGTCCTCATCAGACGGAGCGCGTCAAAACACTAATGTGCTGCTCCAGCCCTCCGTGGGGTTACCCGGATTGTTCCGCTTAGGAGGAAATTCCCGGACACACGGGAGCAGGATGTCTGGTGACCACTTATGGGAGGCACGGATACAGACACGCTCCTGCGCGGCACCAAATCTCGGACAGGGCAAGGATGCCTAGTCTGCCCACAACGCCCGTGGAGAACACCTGGAGGGGCAGCACTGAGAGCACAGAGCTGGCCTGCGGAAGCAATCCCTCAACGATTTTAGAGAGAAGGGGGGGGAGACCAAGCAAGAGTTCTCACATGTTAAAAACTCTCTGAGTGGACGTGGATGATTCTGAGAACCGAGTAAGGAACCGTTAAGGAAGGCGGTGGCAGGAACGTAGGACCCAGAGGTGGTGAGTGAGGCACGACGGGGCAGCTGCACAGTTCAATACACCACGGGTGGCGTCCTGTGCACGGGGCCTCAGCATGCCTAATCCAGACTGAACCACAGCATGGAGGGAAGACGTGGGCACGAAGCCTCGGCCCTAGACAGGATCACCAGTCTCCATGGGATGAACTGGCCCTGGGGGCGGGGTTGCGGTGGGGGTGGGGGTGGGGGGTGGGGACACCCGGATTCACCCACGTGACCTAAGGAGTCTCCTCACATACGACAAAAGGCGTGAATTTCCCTGCCGTTAGGAGCCGTTACCGTGCTCTGGGGCGGAGAGAGCCTGCGATGCTCGGTATGATACACAAACATGCTCAACTTTGCTGCTAAATTTCAAAAATGGAGCTGACAGGGAGTAGTGCTGCTTGCCTTCCTGGGTAGTTGTTGAGGATCTGGCAGGATATCGGAAAAGACTCTGCACAGAATTACTATACACTGTCTAAAATCTTCAGCGCATCCATAAAATAGGAAGCAAAAATTTAAAAAGAGAATTAAGAAATGATATTCCTGTCATTCACACTTCAATTTCTTCCCCCCTTCATGGACTAAAACTCCTTAAATTGACTTATGATAGTAGCATCTAAGGTACGTATCAGTAAGCATACTCACTCCCACCGGTCTCCAGCGACGTCTCGCCGGTCGCTGGTGGTGGAGGCACACCGGGAGATGCCCTGAAACGGGAAAGGATGGAATCGATTTCAGATTCACGTGCCAAGCGTTTACCACACACTCTCAATGACTGGTCTTATGAGTTCCCATTTCAACTGATACTGGAAAATGAGGAAGCAGTTTCATCTGTTCCTCAGTGGAGAAGCAGGATTATTGACTGCGTTCAGAAACAAAAATTTTCTCACATGAAAGGTACGGGAAGATGTTAGGCTTCCGCTAACCCAACAGCAGAATGCCCTCGCGAACACGCACACGCACACACGCGCGCGCGCACGCACGCGCGTGGTCACATACACACGAGCATACGCACACACATACACACACACAGGTTCACAAACACACACACACAGATGGAAGATGGTGTTTCAGAGGTCAGGCACCCTTCTTTTTAGCTCTCCTCTTGCAATTTGTGATAAAGGAGCAATTTCAACATGACCTACTAAATTTTGATTGATGCCTTGGCTGAATGATTGAGATATATCAAATGGTACAGCAAAGCTGAATACAAGAAAACCAAGTACAAGGGCAGGTTCTTTCCACTGCCGGTGTTCATACCTGCCCTAACATCTGCTGAACTAGGAGAAGTTTCAACAAAGTTAAGAACCCTGGGTTTGACATGACTCCTATCAGATCCTCCATGGACTCAATAGCTGAAGTGTCCAGAAATCTCTGTGTATATATACCTCTCTTGCCCAGGCAGGGAGAGTCAGTTTGCGTAAGTGTTTTCATTACTGAAGTTAGGAGCTTCATCTCTCATCTCAGAGGCCTGGACCTTTAGCATCTAATAGCTGACAGGAAAAGGACACGTACGTGGGAACTTAAAAAAAGAAATGTTTGTTCACAAATATGTTTCTTTCCACCTTTGCAATGACAAGACAGAGCAAGCATTCAGCACAGTATCAGGGACCTAGGTCAGAGCCTGAGAAACATGGACTTTAAAAACCTTCAATTACTGGTTATATTTTCAGGTCTATGAATCTTACCTTGGTGAAGACTCCCGGGTGGTAGCATCATCCTCGGACTCTAATAGAAAGACAAGAGGTATGTTCTAGCAACTACAGAATAATAACGTCACGTCGGACAGAGACATCGACTAAAGGTTTGTGGGTACCCAATCTGTGGAGATAGTTCTGGAGACGTCTGCAGGGCAATGTTCATTTGTCCGCAGTCTATTCACTGACAAGCCTTGCTTCCACTCTCGGTGTGTTAGAAAGGCAAGGATGGCATATAAGTTAAGTACCCAAAGGTCAATTGTAAAGAAGGACCATGATCCAAAATGTATGATCTCAGAGGGTCAGAAATGCATCCAAAAAATAATCCTCGTCAGATGTATGAGGTCAAAATACTAAAGTGCAACTCTAGCTGTTCACGCTGTCACTGAAATTGTTCCACTTATGGGGAAAATCCCAAACACATGGAGGAGGATGTGTGGTGACTGCGTATGGCGTCATGGATCCAGACACCCTCACGGACACCACAAAACTTTGGAAAGGGAACGGATGGTCAGTGTGCCCATAATGCCTGTGGATAACACTTGGAGGCCCATCCCTGAGCGCACAGAGCTGGACTTTGGAAAAAATATCCTGAAGGATTTTTGAAAAGTGAAGGGAATCAAGGAAGATTTCTTACATTTCAAAATCTCTTTGAGTGGACCTGGATGAATCTGTGTATTGAGTAAGCATTAAGGAAAGCGGTGGCAGAAATGCAGGATGCCGAGGTGGTGGGTGAGACACAACAGGGCACTTGCACATTTCACTATACAGTGATCAGGATGTTGTGCACAGTACCTGACTGTCCCTAATCCAGAGTAAACCATAGCATGGAGGGAAGATGTGGGCAGGAAGCTTCAGCCCCAGGCAGGATGACCAGGTTCCAGGGCATGAAGTTGCAACCAGGGACATGTGAGTTCACAAAGTTATCATACAGGATACAATGTGTGAATTACCATGCCCGGTGTAGGAAGTGTGACCATGGGGTACGGAGAAAGAAGATGGGATGCTTGGTTTTGAATATGAACAAATTCAACTACGCTAAACATCAAAAATGGAGCCACCGCGAGTAGTGGGGTGGCATTCCTGGAGAAGTGCTGAGGGTCTGGACGGAGACTGGGAAGGGATTGTGTCTAATTAATACACACGTCAGAAATCTTCAGGGCATAAGGATCATAGAAAGTAAAAATTCAAAACGAGAATTCAGAAATGATATTCCTGCCATTCATTCTACAATTTCTTCCCTCTATTTTGAACTATACCTCCTGACGTTGACTATGGTAGTAGCATGTGAGGTACATATCAGTAACCATACTCACTCCCACTGGAGCCCAGGAACGTCTGACCCAGTGGTGCTGGTGGAGACACAGACAGAGATGCACTGAAACGGGAAAGAATAGAATCGATTTACAAAGAATTTACCACATGCTTCCTATTTTGAGTGACATTACAAAATGGCTAAGGAGTTTCATTTGTTCCTGAGTGGATAAGTAGGATTTTTCACTGATTTCAAAATAAAATTTTCTCACATGAAATATATGGGAACATGTTAGCCCTCCACTAGCACAACAGAATACAAACACACACACACACACACACACACACACACACACACACACGCACAGATGGAGGAAGAAGATTCACAGGACAGGCATCTGGTGACAGAAACTGGTGGTTGTATTATTTACACACTCAATGGCATGGTACTTCTCTTTCATTCATGCTCCGTTTCATTCAAACTACCATGCCTGTCAACACCACACAAACTTCTCTGAATAACCACAGACTTTACCTTCAGTCCCAGGCTCCCTCATGAGTGTGGGTGGTAGACCCGGGAAAGAATTCTTCCCTACACATTCCTCTCCCATCACTTAGACAAGTCACCACAATTATGGTCCTATACTGTTTGTCTAAATCCTACTCTCAGATCTTTCATTCTTCATCAAGCATTTCTGTGTCCTGCTGAGTCCTTATATCTCACAGTCATGTGTCCAGGGACAGAAGGTAGGCATTGAAAATAGTGGGTGGACATAAATAGATGCATAACTGAGCTGAAAAGAATCACTTTTCTTTGTAATATATACTCTTTGACTATGAAGATAGTGCAAGACTTGAGTCCATTTTAGTGGCTCATCTTCACAGGTGACACTCTTCAAGGTCAGGCTTCCTATCTACCTATTCTGCAAATTGTGTCATCTATTTTGAAGTTGATAAAATCGTACCTGGCGGATCCTTCATTTAGCGCAGCGTCACGTTTTTCTGAAGATAAGGGAAAAAGACGATGTGTAAGAACGCGACAAAAATAGGACATAGGAAATTAATGACAATGGCAACTGACATCAGGTCTAGTCATTCACGATTGAATTTCTTTCCTCCTTTTGCAACTTAATCTTTCATATTTGACTTATGCTAGCACCATTTATAATATATTTGAGTGAGAATACTTACTTCCTCCAGTCTTGAACCACTTCTGCCGTGGTGGCTTAGGTGTTGGCACAGGAGGAGATGCACTGAAACAGGAAAGTATAGAATCAACTCCATCCTCGTGACCAAAGCGTTTACCACACTCTCTCAATGACTGCTCTCCTGAACTCCTATTTCAACTGACATTAAAGGTGATGAAGGAATTTAATTTGTTCTTCAGTAGATAGACGGGATTGGTCACAGTTTTGACAACTTTTTTCACACAAAAGAAATGGGAAGTCGTTATCTCTTTAAAAATAATACATACACACAGACACACAGAGAGAGATGGAGGATGGTGATTCCCAGGGGAGACATGTTGCTACAGGAACTCCTGGTTTTATTATTTACAAACTCAGTGGCATTGCACCCTGTTTCATTCATTCTCCCATGCCCGTGAACACCACTCCCACTTTTCTGAATAACCACAGACTTTTCCTTGAGTCCCAAGATCCATCATGAGGGTGGGTGGTAGACCAGGGAACATACATTCTTCTCTCAGCACTCTCAAAAGTCACCACAATTATGGTCCTATACTGTTTGTATAAATCTTACTCTCAGATGTTTCACTGTTCATCAAGCATTTCTGTGTCCTGCTGAGTCCTTAGATCTCACAGTCATCTGTCCAAGGACAGAGGGCATGCATTGAAAATAGTAGATGGACATAAATAGATGCACAACTGAGCTGAAAAGAACCACTTTTCTTTGTAATATGTACTCTTTGACTATGAAGATAGCGCAAGACTTGAGTCCATTTTAGGGGCTCATCTTCACAGGTGACACTCTTCAAGGTCAGGCTTCCTATCTACCTATTCTGCAAATTGTGTCATCTATTTTGAAGTTGATAAAATCGTACCTGGCGGATCCTTCATTTAGCGCAGCGTCACGTTTTTCTGAAGATAAGGGAAAAAGACGATGTGTAAGAACGCGACAAAAATAGGACATAGGAAATTAATGACAATGGCAACTGACATCAGGTCTAGTCATTCACGATTGAATTTCTTTCCTCCTTTTGCAACTTAATCTTTCATATTTGACTTATGCTAGCACCATTTATAATATATTTGAGTGAGAATACTTACTTCCTCCAGTCTTGAACCACTTCTGCCGTGGTGGCTTAGGTGTTGGCACAGGAGGAGATGCACTGAAACAGGAAAGTATAGAATCAACTCCATATTCGTGACCAAAGCGTTTACCACACTCTCTCAATACCTGCTCTCCTGAATTCCTATTTCAACTGACAGTAAAGGTGATGAAGGAATTTAATTTGTTCTTCAGTAGATAGACGGGATTGGTCACAGTTTTGACAACTTTTTTCACTCGAAAGAAATGGGAAGTCGTTATCTCTTTAAAAACAATACATACACACAGACACACAGAGAGAGATGGAGGATGGTCAATCATGGGGGAGGAATCTTGCTACAGGAACTGCTGGTTTTATTATTTACACACTCAATGGCATGGCACTCCTGTTTCATTCATCCTCCCTTTCATTCATCCTCCCATGCCCCTCAACACCACACCCACTTCTCTGAATAACCACACACTTTTCCTTGAGTCCCAGGCTTCCTCAGGAGGGTCAGTGGTAGACCAGGGAACATACATTCTTCTCCCAGCAATCTCAGAAGTCACCACAATTATGGTCCTATACTATTTGCCTAAATCCTACTCTCAGATCTTTCATTCTTCATCAAGCATTTCTGTGTCCTGCTGAGTCCTTATATCTCACAGTCATGTGTCCAGGGACAGAAGGTAGGCATTGAAAATAGTGGGTGGACATAAATAGATGCATAACTGAGCTGAAAGGAATCACTTTTCTTTGTAATATGTACTCTTTGACTATGAAGATAGTGCAAGCCTTGAGTCCATTTTAATGGCTCATCTTCACAGGTGACAGACACTCTTCAAGATCAGGCTTCCTATCTTGCTATTCTGCAAATTGTGTCATCTATTTTGAAGTTGATAAAGATCGTACCTGGCTAATCCTTCATTCGTCTCACTGTCCTGTTTTTCTGAAGATAAAGGAAAAAGAGGATTTGTAAGAACTCGACAAAAATAGGACATAGGAAATTAATGACAATAGCAACGGACATCAGGTCTAGCCCTTCACAGTTGAATTTCTTTCCTCCTTTTGCAACCAAATCTTTCATATTTGATTTATGGTAGCACTATTTAGAGTATATTTCAGTGAGAATACTTACTTCCTTCAGTCTTGAGCGTCTTCTGTCGTGATTTACGTTTTGGAAGACATGCACTGAAACGTGAAAGTATAGGATCAACTCCATACTCGTGACCAAAGCGTTTACCACAGTCTCTCAATGCCTGCTCTTATGAATTCCTATTTCAACTGACATTAAAAAGTGACGAAGTAGTTTAATTTGTTCTTCCATAGATAGGATTTGTCACAGTTTTCACAACATTTTTCATGTGAAAGAAATGGGAAATTATTATCTCTTTAATAACGATACACACACACACACACAGATGGAGGATGGTGATTCACAGGGGAGGCATCTTGCTCCAGGAACTCCTGGTTTTATTATTTACACACTCAATGGCATGGCACTCCTGTTTCATTCATCCTCCATTTCATTCAAGCTCCTATACCTGTCAAATGCCACACCCACTATTCTCACATACAATAGACTTTTCATTGAATTCCTTGTGTGCTCCCTGAGGGCGGGTGGTAGATCAGAGTAATGAGTGCTCCCTAGAAACATCCTTCTGCCAACACTGGCACAAGTCACCTCCATTTTGGTCCTATTCTGTTTGTCACTATCCTACTCCCAGCCGTTTCATTGCTCATCCAGCATTTCTGTGTCCTGCTGAGTCCTTAGATCTACAGCCATGTGTCCAAGGAGGGAATTCCTACATTGAAAATATTGGAATAACAGAAACAGAACAACTTTTCTGCCTCATGTTTATAGACTTTTGACTCTTTGACAATGAATATACATCAATTCTTCAATCTACTACGTATGCGCTATTTTAATGTTTAACAAGCCTTTCCATGTATTTCAGAATGCTTATTTCTCACAACCCGATAAAATACACACTTTTGAGGGTAAAACCATACCTCCATCTCCATACATTCCTGATCCCATATATGAACCCAGGTTCTATGGCTTGCTGTGCTGAATCCTGTGTGAACAAGTTCATTTCCCTGGCTTATTTTTTTTTAACTGTAGTGAACAGTTGGACATGGTTGTCCTCTTTCTATAAAGGACCATGCACATTATATCACCCAATGAGAAGATTTCTAACAAAGACGTGGGTAGCCTTGAACCTTGTCCTTCTATCTCAGTCTTGGCAGATGTCAACATGCTTCATTCATACTAGCTCACTGGCCTGAATTCTAATTTTTTCACATGTCTGTATGATGTGCTATCTGTAGTATAATTCTGTGTGTCTGTGTCCCTGATTGAGAGAGAGATAAACAGAGAAAGGACAGAAAAAAGACAGAGAGACATTTCAGGGGCATAGGTGCCACAGTGCATGTGTGGAGATGAGGGAACAGACTTGATCGCTGTCCAAAAAGCTCAGGAAATGCTCCTGTCTACTTCCTGCTGCACAGGGTGTCAAATGCAGTGACATGCCTCTCTTTTAAATGCGTACCATGGATCTGAACTCAAGTCCTCATTATTTGGCGAGCAATTTCCCCACTAAATCCTCTACACAGCCATTTAAGATGCATTTACTATATCCCAGGATTTGAATTCTACTACCACCTTTTCCACATCAGTCATAAACCCCAATATGCTCCCCGCTGTTCCTTTCAAACCAATGCTGTTCCTCTTCAATGCCACTTTCCTCCGCGAACTCGCTCACAGCGTCCACTGTGGCTTAACTTGTTACTTGCATCACTCATGTGCTCCCCTGTCTTATTGCAACACTCACAGGCAGCAGGACAATGAAGAAGGAAGCCCAGCAACCTCAGAATTGGGGAGCAGGGGTCCGAGTCCCAGTTCTGCCACTCAAAAACGCATCCACACAGTTACTAAGATGTTTTTACTTCAGGGGCCCCAGTCCCACAATGGTTTTGTGAGGGTGCTCAACGTAACTGATTAATTGATAGATATCTCTAAGTTTCTTTAATATCCTGAAATTCTAGATGATTTCAATCTGTCCAGAGAAAATGAATACTTTGCTGTCAGAAATGAAAAAAAGGAAAAAGAAACAAACAATGGAAGAGTAAAAGTCAAGCAAGCGGTGCTGTAATATAAAATGAGAGAGGAACTGTACCTTTTCCGACGAACCACTGCAAGCACGTCTGCACCCTTCCCATTTAAAAATTCTGCCATGTCCTCTTTTTGTTCATGTATGGCCAGTAAGAATGGTGTGAAGCCGCGCTGTAAAGAAAATCAGAGTTTGTAAAAGACATATTGCTCAACTAAACTTAAAATCTCCGCACAGACTAGGAACATAAATGCATGCTGTGAAGAGGAAATCCGAAGTGGGCGCTCTTCCTTCTTCCCGCCGCACGGCCCCACGCCGTTCCTGCCCTTTGCACACCCTCCCCTGCCCTGCGCTGCACCTGACCTCCACTCCTCTCCAAAACCCAATCTAAACTCGCTGCTTCCAAGAATCTTTGCCTCTGTGGAGTTTCCCCTTCAGTACCCAACCCTACAGCGTACTACTAAAGGTTCACGCATTCCTGTGGAATGGATGAGCTCAGATGGTCATCTCTGAGCCAGAGTTTCTCCATCTCTACTTCCAAAAGTGCTGCACAGATGGCAAGAGAATCAGAATTTCAGGCTCAGTGTTAAAGAACTCTCTTTGACTTGATCCTCACTCGAGTAATACTTCCTTCTTATGAAAAACATGCACAGTTAAAGACGAGTTTCAGGGACATACTTTACTATTTTCCAATAATGTGAATGTTTCACCGGTTAGGAAAGGAAGTCCCGTGATTCTCTTCTCTTTATGGTGGCAGAAACCATATCCCACTGCTAGGTGCCCCTGCTCCAAATAGGCCCCAAAGGAAACGGGTTCTGAATTAAAAGATAGAGGCTGCAACATAAGCCTGATTGCTTATTATTTTAAGATGCAAGGTTTACATACTGGTAGTTAGAAATCTGAGTACAAGATTTTATTCTCACTGATAAGGAAAATCCATCCACAGTATACAAACCTGTTACTTTATATTCATTCTCAATCTGGTCACATTTTAGTAACTAAACTTGTTTTTTATTCTATGCAAAACGTAAGGTGGAACTAAATATATACCAGTCTTGATAGATAAAATGAATATATAAATAAAAATTCTAATATTGACCTGAATGGGTTCTTTTTATGAAAATCAAAGACAAGGAACTCCTTTGGTTAAGGGATAATGAAATCAGTCTTGATTAAACTCAATTTTCATTAAAAATCCCATTTTCATGTGAATGTGAAATTTTATAGTATAGAATGATTTTTAAAGCATTAACTTTTAATGTGTAAATTTCAATCCTAATTCAAACTTTAACATGAATTATGAATTATATGTAATGATAAAGGATCTGTTAATGTACTCTTAGAAACCAATATAAACTCCAAATTATATTGTACCATATGTGTATGCATCTTTATGTAGGCACACACGTGTGGGCAGAGTGCAACACATTGGCTATGGTTGCCAGAAATCTACCACACCTGCTGTTCCAACTTTTTTTTAAAGATGTAACACATTTTTTTCACGTGTATGTGTGCTTGGCTTACATGAATGTATATGCAACATGTGAGCTCCTGGTATCCGTGGAGGCGAGAAGGGGACACTGGAAACCTTGGAACTGGAGTTACAGGCAGTTCTGTCCCAAAATGTATATAGTGGGAAAGCCCAGGCCTTCTGCAAGAGCACCCAATGCCTTCAAATGCCTTCGACCGCTAACTCACCTCTCAGCCCGTTACTCTCTGTTCTGAGACAGGGTCTCCCACTTAGTTGTAGTTTCCCAGTTAGGCACGGCTGGCCAGACAGGGGCCCAGGGTTCCTCTGGTCTCCACCTTCCCAGCAGTGGAATCACAAGGCTGCACTACACCAGGTAGGGTTTATTTCCGAGGACTTCATTCAGGTCCTCATGTTACCTTGGAAACATTCTACCAACTGACCTGCCTCCCAGACCCTCAAATTCTTATAGATTACTCTTATCCTGAATTCTAGGAAATATTTGACTGTACGCAGACACTGAAAACTCAAATACAGACAGAGGAAAAGTAAGTACACGAGGAAAAAGGCAGTCTATCCCTGGCACCCTGGAGCGGCATGGCCTTCCGTACATTATGTGTCTTCTACACAGGATCAAAATGTCACGTGGACTCAGAGCTGATGGGATTTAATTCTTTAAGACCAAGGTTCTAGGGAAGTCTCCTGAAGTTTAATGTGAACTCAATTCATGGACGACACTAAGTCTGTATATGAGGCACATTCATTCCACAGCACTAAACATCTACACTGTGTGGGTAGGTTGCCAAATAAATGTCTCTGTAGGAAGAAATATTGCCTATGGAGGCTTTCTTTCAGTACCATGTGTTACTAAAATTTAAGTCACAAAAATGTTACTTTCTTCAAGATATTCTCCTACAAAATCATTTTTAACCTATTTGTATCTAAATATCCAAACTTGTAATCAAATCAATGATTAGTTTAATGGAATGGCTGAATTTAAATTATTCAAAGGATTCCTACTGCTCTTCTTATTAATGGCATGGTTTTTGGTGTGTGAAACTGTCAAGCTGATAACACTAGGGCTACCTGATCTTAAAGATACAGTGTGTTAGAAGATAAATGAAATGTAAGTAAATGTTAATGAACATGGGAGATTGGCCAATCTGATTCTTGAAGACTTAGGTTCTCTGGATCAGGGAATTCACACACTACACCTGTCTAATCAGTGGGTTTACATCCGGAATGTAACAGAATTACCGAACCAGACTCTTCAGAGAAGAATCTTGATATGTAAGACAATTCTCTTTATCATTTGCGGATATGGACTAAAGGAGAAAACAGAAGACACACTCACTCACAGAAAACTCAGTTCTATGTCCCAGAGTAGGGGGAGTACAGGGACGAGAACTCAGCTTATAACTCAACTGCAAAAATGCAAAACCCATTATTCCTCAGATGCTAGCAAAACGTGGATTTATGAGCAAAACTGAGACACTTGTGTGGCTCTTTCTGCAAGAAAAGGACAGGTTGGCAGCGAGCTCATTGGCCTTCCCTTTCATTTTCTACACAATCTGTACCTAGTCACTGCCAGGCTGTTGGCCTGAGAATCCTCCTAAATTGGATCTCAAGGCAAATTTACAATACAACACAACAACAGTCTTTCCCAAACTAAGAATTATTTCCTCTCAAATTAAAGAGCATTTCTTGTGTACACATAATCCTTAAAAAAAGAGAAGTAAACTATGTCTGCCTAGTATATACCTTCAGTAACCAAATTTGCAAATTTGCCTGCACACCTGTGTTCACTACCTCTTTCTCATTTTCCCTGTTTTGGCCACATCTCTGAGAGATAGCTCACCTCAATATGACTTCTCAGCTGCAATAAGATTTCCATTTATCATAAAGTTTTAATTTTAATTAACTCATTTTCATTCTTTGTGCATCTCTCTCTCTCTCTCTCTGTGTGTGTGTGTGTGTGTGTGTGTGTGTGTGTGTTTGTGATATGTTTGATTCTGTCCCAAATCCTTTATTTTGTATTTAAAATAAAACCACATTCGGAGACAAATTTTGCTTCTTTTTGTTACTTTACATGAAGTACATCCAAACTGGAGGACCTGAATCCTAACACCCAGGGCCTGGTGGCATGTGCCTGCAATCTCAGCACTAGGATGCAGAGATAAGAATATCCTGCGGTTTTGCTAGCCAGCTAGTCTAGTGTAAAATCATAGAGTGGAAACAATTTTGGACACTTACCTTGACCTCTGGCCTATGCCTGTCTGTGTATATACACACACAGACATGCATATTCAACTATGTGAACATGGGAACACAGATACAGAAAACATACAGAAAATATCAATATTTTAACTTTGGTGATTAACCCACTTCAAAACATTTTTAATCACTGGAAGCTTGATCTAAATGTGGAAAATGGAGCACCTGTTCCCTCATTAGAACTACCTGGGAAATAAAGTGATCTTTACCTTTGTTCTGGCTTCAAGGTCTGCATCAGCAGTCAGCAGCATTTCAGCCATCTGGATGTTCCCCCAAAATACCGCATAGTGGAGTGCGTTATATCCATGCACATCCTTGGGGTGTGGATTGGCCCCGTAGGCCAATAAAATGGACAGGCAGAACACGTTTCCACACTGAGCGGCCTGCAGGTAATGCACACAGAAAGAGATCAATCCACGGAACCCAAGATGAACACTTTAAATATTTCCCCGAGTAATTACCCGTAAATGATATAAAACTTTATTTCAAGTATATTTACCCCTTTTGTTGAGAAAGGGTCTGCTTATGTAAACTCAGCCTTGCCTCAATTCAAAGTCGTCCTGCCTCATGCCAACACACGTGGACAGTGTTTTGCAATTTTTCATTTGGGATCCTGGTGTGTTTGCATGGTTTCCACTGCTCCCAGTCACCGTCCAACTTCTCCTGTGACCCCCCCCCAGTCCCTCTCAATTTCATGTCCCCTTCTTTGCCACAGATACATACATGTAAATATATGATGCACCGAATCCACTTAGTGGTGCTGTGTTGGCACCTGTGTTTCAGACCATGCTGTTTGGATCAGATCAATATCAGGGAACTAGTTCCTGGGGAAACCAATACTCCCTCCCCAGCATCCATTGACTGCCTGCAGCTCATCATTGAGAGTTGGGATTCCAGGGAATCTCCCCCACCTCGGCATGTCAAAACTGGTCTTCTCCTCATTCAGACTTTGTCAGACCACATTATGTGGCTGATTCCATTGGAGTAACTTCCCCATCACATCTACAATGCGTTCACTAGCAGAACACACCTAGATATAATGATCTTTTCATTCTAATCCATCTCAGTTGAAACTGTTGGCCATTATCTACCTTAATGAGAGGCGTGCTGTTTTCGTTATCAAGAGCGTTGATGTTACAGAACTTCTCAATTAGGAGGGATACTACGTTTGGTTGGTCGTAGGTGCACGAAAAGTGTAACGCGGTCCTGTGAAAAGGAAAGGAGATTTCAGGAAATTGGGGAGCACTAGCCAAAGCACGTTCGTCCATACAACTGTGAGTACTAGACAGCTCGTGATGGACTCTGAAGCGGGGTCACGGGAGTCTCCTCAGCTCTCTCACGTATTTGCTGCAGCGCTAGTGGCGCAGTGCAGGGCCCGCCCAATCCAAGGCAGGTGCTCTGCCAGTGAGATGCACCGTGCTCAGAGCAGCGTCTGAGCACAAAGAGCAACCGGAAGTAGAATCACAGCTCTAGTCTCGGTCACCTACTAGCTGCTTCTCAGGCAACTCTCACTCCTCAATGAGATTCAGATGCACAACTGATTCCAGCATCTCACAGATAGCTGGGGAAATGTCGATATAATTACTATTCCAACTGCTAACAAACAGAAGGTTTTAAATGGGTTAAATAACAGAATTAGACCTATATTTCAGATATGAGGTTTCTGTCTTTAAAAAAGTTTTAGATTTTAACTTATTATTTATTTATTTGTTTATTTAACTTATTTTAATCTTCTTGAGACAGATCTCTCCACAGTCCCAGCTTTCCTGGAACTCAACAGGTACACCAGACTGCCATGAATTCACAGAGATCCTAATGCCTCTGCTGCGTGACTGCTGGAAATAAAGAAGTTGGTCAACAAGGCTAGCAGTTTTAGATTTCAGTAACTAAGGAAGGGTCAACTGTACTGCCCAGGCTGGCCTTGATCTTGAAATCCTCTTAATTTAGCCTCCTAGTAGCTCACATTGCAGACCAGCGTCACAGTGCCTGCCTTTAATGCCCTTTATTTCACGTTACCGTTTCTGACATTGGTTTTGTATTGTTGATGAGTTGTATGCGTGTAAGTCTTTAGCCTGCATGTATGTATCTAAGAGCACCCCTGTGTGCAATGCCCATGTAGGTCAAAACAATGCTTCAGATCCCCTCGAAGTGGATTTAATGATGGTTCTTAGCTACCATGTGGAGGGTGAGAAACAAACCCCGGTCTCTGCAAAAATAGCCACCATGCCCAGTTGCTGGAGAGTTCAATGTTTCTAAAGAAAATATTTCTAAAGCAAAAGAATATTCTTAAAACAACAACTGATTCTCTTACTGTATATTTGTATGCAGAGCTAAACGGTCAAATGATATTTTTGCATATGATAAAAGAGCATATGTAATAAAATGTAGACATACTAAGTACAAAAAAAAGATTGTTATTGCCAACGACGCTATGATTTGTCTAGAGATACACGCACGTGTAGAGAAATCGTAAAACACTGTTGTCTCTGCAGGATGCTCAATCCTTCTCTTCACAGGATTGTTCTATCACAAACAACTTTACTACAACCTTTTATGTTCACTGTAGAAATCACAGGCAAGGAAAGGGAAAACCAGAGTTTCAAGTGGTTCCACTGTCAAAACCAACCCAATGTTTGCTAAAAACGAGACCAAAAAATATTATCTTACTAAATGAATCCAGAGTTTACTTCTTGGTGTCAAGGAAACAAAACTGAAATCAAGAAAAACGGTTATGAGAAATCTGGCAATACCAGAGATGAAATAGTAAACTTGTAAGTGACAAAAGTGTAGACTTCAAGAGTCTGAAAATAAGGAATTCTCTTTTACTTTGCATACGCTTTGGGCCAACTTAAGCCCACAGTCTTGTTGATTTGTGTGTAATTAAATTAGCTTAGTATATAAAAATGTAAAAACATCTAAGAGGAATGTAGTTTTGTTACTTAAACCATTTTGAAGTGGTCAATAAAGGGCTCTAAAAAAGACATCATAATGACTGGGACATCAGCTGGCTCTGCCTCTCATGAAGAAGGTCTGTGTATGGACTCCTCCAAGCTGTGCAGATTCCCAAAACCTGGAAATCTGAGGCAGTAAGAAAACCCAACAGCACTGGGAAAGCTGGGTTTAAGCTACACTCTACCATGAATTATTTTGTGATCTAAAAATACGTCTAAGGTAGGGGAAATGGCTCAGTGGGTAAAAGTGGTAGTGTCCCAACACGACTGAGTCTGATCGCTCAGAACACATGGTAAAGCTGGACCCAGTAACGATCCACCCTGCCTCTGAACCCAACTCTGGAAAGATAGAGCTCCTCCCATGTGCTCCTTGCCTGTCCCCAACTGCCCCTCCTCCTCCTGTCCTTAGCCCTCTCAGATCCTGTTACCTCTTCCTTCTGTCTGTCTCATCCACGTGGCACACCTGAAACGTGAGTAAATGGGCAATCGAAAGGAGGTCACCTCTGCTGGCACAGTAGTGGAAGGGGTTCACAGGAACGTAACTCGACAGGAAAAACGGAAACTCTGGCGGTTGATGACAACAACACCCTAAACATCGCAAGGCCCTGCGTAGGCGGGTGGGCTGCGTGGTGGACCGAATGACTTGATCAATCTCATCTCTGAGGTTGGGATCCTCCATGGTGAGGGCCCGGGCAGGGCCTGCAGGCCCCACCACCTTCTCCCGCCTCCCTCCCTTCTCCCTCTGCTGTTTCTTTTTCCCAAACACTAGAACTTTGACCTAAAGTCAACCAAATCTCTCCAAATTGGTCACCAAAGCACTAGAGCCTCTGACCAAGAAGCCTCTAGCTCAGTAACTGATCTGAGAGGGCTTTGTCGCCTAGCAACACCCTAAACAATGCTTTGCCAGGTCACTGCCTCCAACATTCTGTGACCTAAGCACTCCTGCCCACATCAGACACCAATGACAGGAGACTGACCACTGGCACTCAGCACACACTTGCAAAGCTCTGCCTGTCTATCACAGCTTCAGAGCAGATGCTCCTCGCCTGGACAAGTCATGGCAAGGTTGCTTCCCAGTCCTGCGGCTCTTGCCAGGACTGCACGTGGTTACATCATGACCAACCTCATTCTTTCCAGAAATGTCCATATTATTGATATTGGATTCTTTATACTATAAGCTACACTTGAATCAGAAAACTACTTTGGGCATCGTTCTCTATGAGGGAAAATATTTTCCTCTTTCAATGTTGCTGAATCCAAGCTTTGCTCTTAAAAAAGGACAACTCAGCTCTTGGGGGTGAGGCAGGAGGATTATTGGTTCAAGGCTACCCTGGGATACACAGTGGGATCCTTTTTCAAAAGTTAGTATGTCCAGCATGGTGACACACACCGTTAATCCCAGTACTCAGGAGGCAGAGACAGGAAGATCTCGGTGAAATCAAGCCGAGCCTGATCTGCATACCAAACACTAGTGCAGATGTGGCTACAGGGAGACCTCTGTCTCAGAAAATACGCAAACAAAAAAGCCAAACCCAACATCACCAACGAAAGCACACAAAAATTAAAATAGCAAAATTTAAACAGCAAAGCACAAGGAAGTTGGCATGCATAAGGGGGCGAATAAATAATGATACAATAATCATTTCCAGGTGGAGTGGTAGCGCACACCTGAAATTCCAGCAGTTGGCAGAGGCAAGAAGCTTGTCCTGAGACAGAGGCCTGACAGGCACCGTACCAGGAAGGAAAGGAGACACAGAGGGCAGAGGGGCTGTGGACACAACCACCCATTTCGGGGTCATGCTTGACTACATAGAAATTTGGGGACTAGACTGATCAAAAAGATCTGTGAAATGGAGGGAGGGAGGGAGGGAGGGAGGAAAAGAGAGAGGAAGAGAGAGAGACAGAAGAAAAGATGAAGACAAAAAGGAGAATGAGAAGGAGAAAATGCAGTAAAGACTACGCCACTATTAGATGATTTTTTAAAACAATCTCTCAGGGAGGGATGAGCCAGGCTGGAAATTCTGTATAGGACACTTCCGGGATTTTTGTGGGAAGGGAAGGAGTAAGTGATGGGATTCAGCACGCATGCCATGATTGAGCTACATCTCTAACCACGTGTGTTTTCTTTAACTTTGCACTGGGAGATACTAAGATACAAAGCAGTTAGAGTCATGACAATACAGACATTTCATACACCTTAAGTTCATCTCTCTTTTTTTTTGATACAGGGTCTCAACTACGTAGCACTGACTGACCTGGAATGAACTGTGTAGACTAGGCTGGTCTCCAACTCACAGAGTACCGCCAGATTCCTGGTGAAGAAAGTACATGACGGTAGATGGGACACAGAACCTAATCCAGGGGTTCTCATCTAGTAATGCTTTCTGCTCCCCTTTTCCCTTCGCACCAGTAGATTATGTGCAGCCACCCTGTCAGCTCAATGTTCTTCCATGAGATCATCCGCCACCTCTGGCTCTTAAAAGCTTTCTGACCTTTCTTCGACAATAAGCCCTGAACTTTTAGAAAAGTTGTGAGAAAAGGTTTCCACGTTTGGGCTGAACACTCCAAAGTCTTTTATTCTCCCCATACCAACTGTTAGAGTGTGAGAAGTGGGAACAAACTCCAGAACTCCAACTTGAGGCAAAAAGGAAAGTCTATTTATTTACATAATTTAGCAAACAAAGCAATTCCACAGGCCAGCCGGGCCACAGAACCTAAAGCCAGATCCGGAAACTGCACGCCCTCTCCGAGTTGCAGCCCAGGTTTAAACATTCCGTGGTGGTGGGCTTTGCTGGCTAGTTTAACCTTGGTATTAGATGGTCCAGAACCTGTCTGTCCCTCGGGGACTATTTGTATTGGACAAGTCAGTCCTTGTCGTCCTTAGGGTCTGGGTTTAGCACCGGAATGCATGCTGAAGTGTTAGAAACCAGAATGTTGCAGGGCGGGGCGAGGAGATTAAAACTCAACAGGTCTGAGATTGCTTTGTCCCTACACAAACCACCTGTGGGGCTGAGTGTTAATCACCATCTGTACCAAAAAGAAGCTTCTCTCTGGAGAGTTGAGAGATGTACTCATCTACAGATATTACAATGAATCAGAGAAGTCAACTGTAAACTGTCTAGCCATAGGTTCTTGGCCCACAAAAACAGTGTCATGTAAAGGCTCCACATTGTAAAGCAAACCTTGAATCCAGTCATCAAGTGGTTGGCTGCTCTCATAACATTTTTGCCACTATTGCACTAGTTAGCATATCATGCCTAGCCGGCGATGACTGTAGCTCACAGTGCTCATATCTGAGAAAGGATGATTGTTTTTCTCTCTCCTGATAGCATGCACAGCCCCTCCTCACACTATGAAAATTAGTCGGGAGAGATGAAGCTTCCAGATCACTAGCAGCTTGATTTCTCCTTGTCTCTTCTATGAATCATGGATGTAGTGACTTCAGCAATAAGCACTTACCATCAGGTTCTTTAGAGAATCTATCTCCATACTGAATACTAATTCCTTATCTTGAATGGTCTCAACTGTTTCACTCAACTCTTTGTGTATTCATGGTCTCCATTCAGTCTTCTATTCGTATCTTCTTTGAGTTCCTGAAAAATATGTATCTTGAAACCTTTCTCTTACACATCAGCCAGGTTCCATTTCTTAGGAAACATAAGAATGTGTGCAGTAACTTCTGCAAAATACACTGTCTTGATAATTAATGGTATGTTACTCCAACAGGATCTAGGCATCTACAGTTCTGTCTATGATGGTGTTTCTTGTATGGACAGTTAATCTTGTCTTTGTTGAATGGCTGTTACCGTCTTGGTTTGCTGTCATGACAACTTATTAGGTTCTGGTCTAGCTGAGTTGGTTGTGTTGCTGTGTGGGTCTAGGAAGTGTTCACAGGTGTGTACAGAAGGGCACAACTTCTATGCCTGAGATTCCAATACAGACACCACATGATCCTGGATCAGCAGGGTGGGCCAGGGGTCCGCAGGGTGAGCAAGGTGCCGGATGGTTTGGTGCTAATTTTCATGGGCTAAACAGAGGTCTGTCTTGGGTCATATACAAACTGTACAATCCCAGCTCTGCCTGGGAGTATAGGAATGACTGCAAGGGCAGATGAGGTTCTACAGATCTGAGCAACTTGGCGAACTGTGAAGGTTGTGCATCCTGAGAGCCATGAGGGGGAGGGGCATTGGGGCTGTGGGAAGAGAATCCTAGGGCCTGAGAACTCGCAAGTCTGTAGAGGGGACAAAAGGGTGAAGGACACTAGCTAGACCCAAGACAGGTGACGGCAGACTGGGAGTGCTGGGGCTGGAGAGTTTACAGGTCTGAGAGGTACATGGAACGAGAGCATGCAGAGGGAAGACTGGCATGGGGAACTCACAGGGGAGGGGTGTGGTGCATCCAAGTGCACAGACCAAGCCAGCCTGAGAACGGGAATAGCAGACAGGGATCCTGGGGTGTGGAAATCAGAGTTGTTGTACCCATGAGAAATAAGCAGTCAAATTATCCGTGTCTGCAGATGACATGATAGTATACCTAACAGATGTGAAAAATTCCACCAGAAAACTCTTAGAACGATTAAGACTTTCAGTAAAGTGGAAGGATACAAAATTAATCTACAAAAATCAATAGCCTTTTTATACCCAATAACAAGCAATTGGCAAAAGGGCACAAGAACATCCTCCCATTGACAATAGCCTCAAAGAAAGAAACTCAGAATAAAACTGACCAGTCATTAAAGATTTCTACAATTAAAAAATTGAATCTTTAAAGAAAGGGATTGGTGAGAAAACCAGGAGATGGAAAGCCCTCCCACACACATGGATTGGCTGAACTAATACTGTGAGAAAGAACATGCTATCTAAAGCAATATATAAATTCTATGCAATCTTACTCAAAATCCCCACGACATTCTTCACAGGATTAGAACCTAAACATTCTAAAATCATATAGAAACATAAAAGTCCCTGGACAGCCGAAGCAACCCAAAACAGAAAGAGAAATGCAGAGGGGATTACTATACCAGATTTCAAACTAAATTCCAGAGCTATATTCATCAAAACAGCATGGTACTGGCACAAACATAGCCCCGTAGACCAATGAAATATAACTCAAAGCTCAAACGTGAGCAAACCCATTTTCAGCAAGCTGATATTTGACAAAGCAGTCAAGAACACCCACTAGAGGAGAGATAACATCTTCAGCAAATGGTACTGGCAAAAGTAGATCTCCACGTAAAGAAGAATGAAACTAGACCCTTACCTTTCAACTTGAACAAAAAGTCAACTCCAAATGCATCAAAGACCACAATTTGAAACCTCAAACTCTGAAACTGTTAGAAGAAAACCCTGACAGTAATGCACAAGAAATATTGCAGAAAAGGACTTCCTAAATCAGACATCAGTTGCTCAGGCATAAACCAGAAGGGGACCTCCAGTCAACTAAAAAGCTTCTGTACAGCAAAAAATAAACAATCAAGAAAGTGAAGAGGTAAAAAATCCCACTGAATGACAGAAAATCTTTATGGTTGACACATCTCACAGAGGCATCCAGAATCTATAGAGAACTCAAGAAACAAAGAATCAAGCAAACAAGTGACCCAATGAAATATATGATAAGGATTAGTACAGAGAGTTCTCAAAAAGAGAAATAAAAATGGCTAAGAAACATCTTTAAAAGTTTTCAACACCGTTAATGATTAGGGAAATGCAAAGTTAAACCACTTTAAGAATTCATCCTACCCCAGTGACACTGGCGAAGATCAAGAGAATAAATCATACCAAATGCTGGAGAGGACGTGGAGAAAGGGAATGCCCATTCCCTGCGGATGGGACTACAAACTCGGGCAATCTGCTTGGGAAGCAATATGGAGAACTCTTAAAAAAGCACTCAGGATGACTCTACCATTCGGCCCGGTTGTGCTGCTCCTCCGCATGTATGCCAAGGACCTGTCCTAAATGAAGAGACACTGTACACTCATGTTTGCTGCTGGTCTTTTCACAACAACTAGGAGACAGGAGCAATCTAAGTTTTCCTCAACTGATCCGTGGATACAGAGAATCTGGTACATCTGCACAATGGAGTGATAGTCGGTGTAAAGAAAGACCTAATCATGCCATCTGCAGGCAAATGGATGGAAGTAGAAACGCTAATGCTAAGTGAACTAGCACAGACTCAGAGAAACAAGGGATGCGTGTTCCCTCTCACTGCGGATCCTACCACCAAACCCTTGCGTGTGACTATTCATCCCGATGAAACCGCAAGAACCGGGAAAACTGGACAGGAACCAGCGAGGAAAGGGAAAGAAAGAATTTGAGAGAGAAGAGTAGGAGACAGGTTTCTAAGGAAGAAATAACTGGAAGGGGGATTTAAATGGAGAGGGAAGCGATATACAAGAAATACAGAGATAAAGGGAAAGAGGGAGCTTAACAAAGGTGGAACCAAAGAGACCGGTATTATCAAGAGAACTGTGGAAATGGGGACACTTGAAATAGGGTAAGCACGGAAGGAATGTTAGACAGGGACAGACGTGTCGGGGTAGTGGATAAATTAGCCCAGCTGCTATAAAGCACCTGAGGGAATCATATCAGTCTAACAATCCAATGGCAAATTCTACATACAATATCTCTCCATGAGTCCTTGCTCACAGCTGAGGCTTCATAACAAGGAAGAGTGCCATATAAGAGAATCCTTCCTTCGTGTTATTGCCCAGGGTAGTCCAATAGTCTCCCAAAAATACATAGGCTATTTCCGGAGTCCTCGATTGCCTCCCAGAACTTGAAGGTTTAAGACCCTACTGATGAAAACAGGACATAATTCAGAGACCGTATTTGGAACAATGGAGTTGGAACTGACGAGCAAGCCACTTTTCCTGAACGCTAGCTAGATTTGAAGAGCACTATGCAAGCAGCCAAGGGAGAACACCAATCTATGGCCAAACACCAGCTTGAGGAACAAATAACCACATCACTGCCTGGCACAACACTCGACACTGACTTAGTAGTGGCACTTTTATCTTCAGGCCAATCAACAGCTACATAATTGGTCTTAGAGCCGATTCAATGAGAGGAAATTCGTGAGTGGTACTGTAATCATAGCCAAATACATATGACTGAAGAGGTCATAGACCTTAGAGAAATCCCCATCACTGTCAAATCCCTAGACAAATGTAACTTCTTTCTAAGGGAAAAATATGTGTCCGTGTATATAAAGTCAGGTATCTGAGTCACCACTCATCAAAGAAGCTTCTGCTGCAGGATGGTTTCAGAGGAGGTGAACGTTCCATCCTGCAGGGAAACTTGTTAAGCTCAGAAAGTAAACAACTCATAGCTTCAGGATGTCCCTGAAATTAACCTGGTTCAATAGTTTCCTCCCTCCCCAAGACTGATGAGAAACTCTCAGACAAGCCAAGCTGCCCGGAAGAAGTGAGGAACCGGCAAAGGTTCAGACTAACTGAACTTTCCAGAAGAGACTCGCACCATACTTTTGAGCCCTCTGCAGACTGTACATCACAGGATTTAAACAGGCAGCTAATGAAGGGAGGTGCACAGGGAAAGGAGAGTCAATACCCAGGATTCTGTGTGTGTGTGTGTGTGTGTGTGTGTGTGTGTGTGTGTGTGCATCTCATCCCTTGTATACCTTCCGCAGCTCTCTCCTCTCTCACAACCACTCCTTTACTTAGTCCTCAGTCTTCCATACCTTCCCATATGCCCCCATTCTTGGGTCTTGTACTGCTTTGTTTTAAACCGAGGCTTGAGTGCAAAACCTGTGAATGCTCATAGCTTTATCACATTTAACTTGTAGGCACTTTATTAACTTCATAGAGCCTTAGTTCATATCTATAAAATGCACCAAGAAGCCAGGCATGGTGGCGCATGCCTTTAATCCCAGCACTTGGAAGCCTGAAGCAGGCATCTCTTTGAGTTAAAGGTCAGACTGCTCTACATAGTGAGCTCCAGGCCAGCTGGGGCTACAGGGAGACCCTGTCTCAAAAAGACAAAAAGAAGACTAAAGAAAATACCTTTTCTTCTTCTTGAGAAAGAATCTTGCTGTGTAGCACCAGCTGCCTGGGCTCACCATGTAGCTCAGGCTGGCCTTCAGCTCACTGCCACCTATTGCCACAGTCTCCTGAGTGGTAGGATTACAGGTGTGAGTCACCACACTTGGCTTAAAAAATAAATTTCTGCCCTCGGTGGCCTCATTTATAGAAAGAGCTTGATGGAGCTGAGTGTGAGGTGCATGTCTGTAGTCATAACATCGGGAGGCTACGGCAGGGGAATCAGGAGTTTGAGGTTACACAGTAAGTCTGAGATCAGCCTTGCTTACATAAAACCCTGTCTCATCTGACCGAAAAAGGAAAACGAGCACTGTGTAGCAGTTATCATTGCCACAGTCTATATACTGCCACTGCCGTCAGTGATTAGTGTTTTTAATAGCAGGACTCCTTGTGTTGGTGAGAAAGAACTTGACATGCTGGGTGCAGAGCCATGTTTCTGGCATGTGCTAGCTGTGTACTCAGTGTCCTGCCCTTAGGAGGAAGTATGTGCGCCTTTTCCACGGTCCACAATCTGCAGCCCAGCTGTGAGCTCAGTATGGCTCCTGCTCTCAGCCTCCAGCAGCTCTCTGCAGCCCCTCATGGCTAGTGCCTATCATATCTAGATGGGGCGCCACCACGCTGTCCATACTTCCTGACCAGAACCAGATTTCCACTTCTGTGGTTCCCTTGTGGGTATTTTTGAGTTCCATGACGACACCCGCTTGGAAGGAGAAAGGGCTAAAGGCAGAGCCGCCAGTGACAGTCCTGCTGAGAGGGCCATGCACCCTGATGGCAAAGCTCAGATAGCTGCATCCCGCAGGTCTGGGAAAGAATCAAAAGATGGAGAAAAAACAAAAATCAAGACAACTGAGAAGCATAAGCAGGCAAGAACTAATGTCAAGGCAGAAGAGAAGCCAGTCGATCCCAAGATGAACACAAAGAGGAAACAACTGAACTCAGCCAGGACAGCTTTAAAAAGCCAAGAACTCACCTGGGCATGCGCATGTCGGAGTCAGTGCATGCCTTTCATTCACTGGGTAAGAAGAGTGACAAAATACTGGGCTGTCTTCTTCCCGTGTTGTGGAAATCCCTGGCAACACCACAGAGCGGAAGCCGTGCCCACGCGCAGCCATCGTTTCACAACTGGATATCTCGCCTGAGGGGGAAGGCAGATAAAACCCAAGGCACAGCTCAGAACCCAGAGAGCACTGCTGAAAAGGAACTCCATCTGAAGATAACATATCCCTACCAGGGAAGGTTAAGTTAGCACCTCTGCCTTTCCCTTCCCAGGACGAGCCTCAAGTGTGACCTGTTTCTAGATCAGTAACCCTAGCTTCACTCAGGCCTCCTGCAGCATACCCTGCCAGGCCTCACTGCAACTCAGCTCAGCCGCTCACAGTCAGTCTATCTCAACCAGCTTCAGCCAGCACATCTGGGTCCTGCCGAACCCATTCTCAAAGTTTCTAACAGTGCCCCAGACCGGGCGTGACCAATCTCATCCAGGCCAACCCTGTCCCTCAACTGACTGCTTCCACGGTGGCACCCTACAAAATACCATCTTGTACATCCTGCCAGAAGAACTGATTACTGAATGTACCAAAACTTGTGCCACAAGCAAGTGCCTCCTTCCTTTTTGCTGGTTCTGCACTGTCCCTTCCCTCTCCACACCTTTCCCTCAGTCCTGAGAAAAATCTAATCCCCCAGTGTAGAAACTCATCACCAGCCAGTTGCGGCATGTCTGATGACCACAAACATGCCAATTCAAGTCTCACAGAGCACTACGAGCAAAAAGACTAGACAGGGGATGTCCCCAAACAACATAAGACTATTAAATTTATCTCCCTCCCAAAGGGAATTTTACCTACAATCCTAAAAGATGCATTTTTCTTACTCCCCTTGTCCCCTTAGTCAGCCAACCTGTGCTTTTGAATGGACAAACCTGTCGGGCATAATGCACAGTGGGCCTCACTAGCCACCTGCCAGGAGGAATGAAGGAGTGGCTCTCATGGGTATGGTCCCAGCACTCAGGGCCAGCACGAGGGGGACCAAAGGATCTCCGCCATAGGGTGAGGGGGTGAGTAGGCGCGGAATCAAAACACCGACTCCGGGAGTTGAGCAGAAAGCCAGCAGTGGTGATGTGCTGCAAACTCGTGTACTCAAGAAAGAGCAGAGAGTCTTAGAGGTCTTTTTAGCCAATAGGCTTATGGGGTGGGGTCCTGACCACAGCCAATCACAGTTTGTTCCCAGGTGGATCAGGTTCCCTCCAGGTGCTGGGCAGAAACTGGCCGCACAACCAACTGCTGTGGAGCATCACACCCAAGAGGGGGCCATTCCTTCGTTCCTCCTGGCAGGTGGCCTAACTAGGCCCACCCTGCATTATGCCCAACATATCCCCCTTTTTGTTTTTATTAATTGTTTTGATTTTTAGCCAAAAAGGAAACTGCCTACTATTCCTTGGGGTCTTTTTATCCTAATCTGCCTAACCAAATTCTATCTCCTATTCTTACCACATCTTCACCCTCTGAAGAGGTGATGACCACTCTAACTTCTTCGAAAGCTGAAAGGGGACATAGGATGTGGCAATTGGACTACCCCGTCAGTGAGTCTGTCTAAAAGACACCTAAACTGCATAACTGTTAACGGTAGGGGGAAAAGGGAAAGCCCTTATTTGGTGCCTGGGACACGTAAAAAATAAAGGCAAGAGTAGTCAGAGAGATAGCAAGCCAGAAAACTCGAAACAAGGAAAAAATTTAAATGTAGGTTCCTCCTTGTTTCTCTCCTAGTTGCCAAAGATGGTCTTGAGACTTCTGAATTCAGAACTTGCCCTCAGGCACTTCGTTGGCTTGTTGAAATAGTCAGAACCAATACAAGTTCCCTCCTAAATGGTTTCTAGACAGGGAAAGAAAAGTATCATGTTGGGATAGTTTTCCCCTTTCCTTGGTTGTCCTTTACTTTTGTCATGAATGGATGTTGGATTTTGTCCAAGGCCTTTTCTGTGTCTAACAGGATGATCATATGGTTTTTATTCTTAAGTCTGTTTATGGGGTGGATTACATTTATTAGTTTATATACATTGAACTATCTCTGCATCTCTGGGATGAAGCTAACTGGTTCATGGAGGGTTCATGATGTATTTTGGAATTTGGTTTCTGAGTACTTTATTAAGGATTTTTGTGTCCATGTTCATTAGAGAGATTGCACTATAATTTTGTTTTCTGTCAGATATTTGCCTGTTTCTGTTATCAAAGTAATAATGACCTCACAGAAAGAAATTGGAAAGTTCTCCTTATGTGTCTATTATGGATCAATTTGAGGAGTATTGCTGTTAGTTCTTCTTTGAAGTTTTGTTTGAATTGTTTATTGTATTAATCTGATCAAGGATGTTTTTCTTGGGAGATTTTTAGTTATTGTATGAATGCCACTACTTTTGTGGGATTTTTAAGTAATTTATGTCATTTTCATTTACCTTTGTTAGGTCATACATATCTAGAATTATTTCTAATTGAAGCTATGGTCTAGCAAGACTCTCTGATTTATCTTCACGCATGTGGAACCGGTAAAAAAAAAAAAGGGCCTAGGGAGCCAGGGGCTTCTTCTAAGCCCATGTGACCCTCCTGAGGAACAGATATTCAACTGACCTTCAAAGCAAAAGTAAGTTGGTTTATTTGGGTTAATTGTATGATCTTAAACATCCAACAGGAAAGTGTAACCAAAGATTCCATCTTCAACACAGTAATACAAACCTCCTGTCAAGAAAGTCAAGCTCACTGTTGTTCTGACATAACCACTGAACTGGAGAAACGCTTAAAGCATTCCCAGTAAGATCAGGAACAAGACAAAGATATCCACACTCTCCATTCCCACTCAATATGGTGCATGAATTCTCAGATAGAGCAACGAACAAAGAAGATAAAGGGAATACAAATGAAACGGAGGAAGTAAAAGTATCCTTATTTGTAGATTATGTAGTTGTAGGCATCAAAGACCCCAAAGACTCCACAAGAAACCTCCAAGAGCTAGCAAGCACATTCAGCAATGTGGCAGGACACAGAATTAACACATAAAAATCAATTGCCTTTCCACATACCAACAACACAAATACCAAGAAAGAAATCAGAGAAATTATCTCAATCACAATAGTCTCAAAAAACCATAAAATATTTTGGAATAAATCTAACCAAGGAAGACACAGACTTTTTCTATAATAATAATTTTAAGACACTGAAGAAAAAAATGAAGATATTAGAAGGTAGAAAGAACTGTCATGCTCAAGGACTATTAGGATTAATATAGTGAAAATGATCACCCTACAAAAAGAAATCTGCAAATTCAGTGCAAGGCTCACTCCTTATAATTATAATGGAATTCTCCAATGACACTAAAAATATTCTCAAATTTTATATAGAAACACACAAAAAAATGGAACAGCCAAAATAATCCTGAAGAGTAAAAGAACTGCTAGATGAATTATCACTCCTAATCTCAAACTTTACTGCAGAGCTGTAGTAATAAAAGCAGCGTGGTACCTGCAGACAGACAGACAGGATGGTCAGTGGAACGGAGCTGAGCGTCCAGATGCAAGTCCATGCATTCATAACCACCTGATGTTTGACAAAGGGAGCAAAGGTACACACTGTGGAGATGTCAGCACGTTGGACAAATGGTGCTGTTATAACTGGATGGTGGAATGCAGAAGCATGAAACTAGAACTCTGCCTCTCACCTTGCACAAAACTCAAGTCCAAATGGACCAAAGACTCAACATCAGACTCAATATCCTGAATCTGCCAGCAGAGAAAGTAAACAATGAGGTGGAACTTAATGGCACATAAAAGAAGTTTATGAACACAACTCCTGTAGAGCGGTCACTAAGTCCAACATTTGACAAATGAGACCTCATGAAAAGAAAAAAATGTCTGTACACCAAAGATCCCATCATTTGAGTGAAGGGACAAGTTAGAGAATGTAGAAAAAATCTTTACCAGATCTATCTCTAACCAAGGGTTAGTATCTACAATATACAAACACTCAAAAAACTAACCATCAAACCCACAACAACTCAATTAAAAAATGGGAAAAGGAGCTGAAGAGAGAGTTCTCAAAAGATGAAACACAAATGGCCGAACCTAAGAAATTGTTCAACATCTTTACTCACCAGGGAAATGCAAATTAAAACCAGTTTGAGACTTCATTTCACTCCATTCAGAAGGGCTAAGTTTAAAAAAAGGACCAATGCTAGAAAGGATGTGGGGAAAGGGGAACTCTTATCAGATGCCAGGGGAGCAAATACGGGCAGTTTGGAATGCGGAGGCCAATCAGAAACCTAGAAATCAATGTATCATATGACCCAGCCATACAACTCTTGGGATACAAATAACTCTATATCCTACTAGAGAAGAACCTATTCATCCATCTCTATTGCGGCCCTTTTCACAGTAGCCAGGAAATGGAAACAACCTGTATGTGCCTCAGTGAATGGACGGTGGGAGTATGGTACATTAAATGAATAAATACTATTCAGATGTCAAAAAGGAAGCTATGAAATCTGCAGGTGAAAGAGCGGAACTAGAACAATCCTGTGTGAGGTAACCCAGACCCAGAAAAACAAATGTCACATGAGGTCTCTCATAGCTGGATGCTAGCTTTGAATTAAATACACATTTCAATAGGAAAAGCCAAAGACCCCAGGAAAGGGTCTTCTTGGAACAGAGGACAGGATGTAGTGGTATAAAGGGGTAAATAGGAATAATGAATTAGGAAGGGTTATTGTGGGTGAGGAGTAGGAGGCCAAGGCAGAGGAGGGAGGATGAAAAAGCCATAAGGAAACCTACCACATAGAGTTTCCCAAAGTATATACATCCGTGCACATTGCCCCTACTAGACACCATAGGTTAGAAAAGTACAAGTCCAATGCCAAGGGTAGACTCCCTCTTTGGAAGTTGTTGACTAGGAGTTCCACGATCCTCAGTTAATTCTGGTCATTGGCCCTCCTCTTGGTTATCCAGCAAAACTTAATAGTAACACCCAATTGTTAAAAATACTACATACATATGACATAGGAAAAAACACTAGAAATCAAGCTGGTACTGACTTCAAACTTTAACCTCTCCTGGGTAGCTACCCATGCTACTAAAAGAAAAAAATAACTTAATCAGCTGTCAATCCTGAAAGTTTCAATAACTCTCCTGGAAAGATATGAACTCTGGTGCAATAATGGCATGAATATGATGGATGTAAACAATCGTATCTAATTCTAGTTAATATCTACCTCATAAGATACAGTCCATAAGACACTGTACGCAGACAGGGATATGTGGCTAGGCAGATCGTAGGCCACAGGGGAGAGCCCAAATGACTTTTCTACTAAGTAGCTAGAGCATTAAAGTGACTACTGATGTTGTTCTGTTATACCCTTAGATTAATGCAACTTCAAACAGAGAAGCCTCCATCTGCAGTAAAGGGTGATTAAGGGAAACCCACACCTGGCCAACATGCAGAGAGTTAAGAGACTGCAGAGTGTTTATTCCTGAATTGGACACCTATTTCAAATTTCAAATTTCTACCTCCAAATGATCATGGTTCCATCAAGAGCAGGTAGAAGAAATACTGCAGGATCCAGAGGTGGTAGATGAGCACAAGGAAACTTTTCCAGAAGCAAGGAAGTTTTTCATATGAACTCACTGCAACAGTAACAGCATGTACAAGTCTCAGATGAACTCAAGCCAGTAAAACTCAGCGGAGACGTGGGAAAGTGGGTAAGAAACCCCGTCAAGACCTACGGGACTGCTGCCGATCAATGGATGCGGGGAAGGGGAGCGTCGGCTCATTTTAAGGGGGTGACTCCTGGTGCAGTGACCAGGCTCCAGTGGACAGACACACATGGAAGGAGACCACATTGACAAGTTTGACTCTACAGGCCCTAAGACATTATACATACGTATGTATGTATGTATGTATATTTTATAGATATATATGGAGAGAGAGAGAGAGAGAGAGACCATGAAATAGCGTAGAGAAGTGTAAGATAGGATACAGATGGGAAGGTAACCCGAATACAGATAAACTACATTTATGAAATGCTCAAAATACAACCAAAAGGAAAAATATATTCATCATGCATAATAATAGAAGGCAGTGTATTAGACAAGGGTCTCTAAAGAAACAGAATCCATAAAATGAATGCAGATATATGATAATATTCATGTATATCAATATTATATATATAATTAGATTAGATTAGCTTACCTCTCTGCTGTTTGCTTCAAATGGCAGAATCTATCTTCCAAACATCTGGACACTGGCAAGAAGAACCTTGTTTCTAGAGGTTGACAGCAAGTAACATTTGTGTGTATAAAAATGCAAAACCAAGGCCAGTAAGATGACATAAAGCCTACAGAGGAAGGAGGAGAAAATAGAAAGTCAGGACTCATGGGCAAGTAACTAACAGGAGCAGAGAACTACCAGAGCTTGGACCACAACATCCCAACTACAAGGCGCACCAAGTGAAATCCAGTCTGCTTTCAAAACAGAATGGGCTCAATGTAGATGACTCTACTTTCTTCCCTGAGGACAATAAGCATTCATTTAATCATGCTAATGTAATATGTTTGGAATGCGAAGGTCACATACATGTCACGAACAACTTTACTTGGAACGGTTATAAGAAGTACTGATATCCTACACAGAGCCTTGGAAGGTGGCCTGAGGGACAAACATGTCTGTCTTGTCCACTTTCACGTGCATAGATCTCAGCCATTCAGGGCAGCTGTTGGTCTCCTGGTACTGACGTAAAATGATGTGTTGTGTACTGACATAAAATGGTTCTAGGAGAAGCTGGGTGAGTAAAATATTGGTGTGATAAAAATTCACTCTAACATACTCTCAAAGAAGCCCCGCCGAAGGAAGGTAGGACTCAAAGACATGTGACAGAACAGCCTTGGACTACACCATCCCTACCAGGTGCCCTCACCTGATTCACATGCACTTCAACTGGGTTTCAACATAATTCTTTGATCCTGTCCTTGGGGCCTTAAAGCTGCTGACCACAGAACAAGCTAACTGCAATGGTGTCAGTGAGTTCCACTGGCTCCATGTCGACCTCTCCTTCTACTCCACAGAAGTTACTAAAATAGTCACATAATACGCACCACTGCGTAAGTTGGTCACCCTACATTTAAAAGCAGCGACATTTTGACATTTTCGGACTCACCCTGGCCCACGAGGAAGCAGTCACAACACTTAAGACAAAACCAAAACGGACACAGACAATAAAGCTCTGACCTGCCCTGAGGCGTAACAAGCTCCAACTAATGGATCTCAGTCCTTCCCCTGCAGCTTGATAGAAAAGACGGACTTTAGAAAGAAACCGTGCCTGTCCTCAGAGTGGGATGGCCAGGCGAAGCCGATGTCCCTCATGGGGAGCACTCACCTTCTTCGGCGGATCCTGGACTGTCCCTTGTTCAGTCGCGATTCCTGGTCTCTATCCACTCAGGTTGGGTGCCATTTGTGGGTGCAGTCTCCATCTCCAGCAAGGCTGTCGTGCTCCAGCCATGCCAGAGAATGGAGGATGATCGAACGGGACCTCGGGTGGCTCAGAGTGCGGCGGGAGGAGTTCCCTCCCGGGAGACTACGTCGGTGGGTAGTTCGGTTACTAGAGCCAATGCAGGGGCTAATATAGGGAGGCCTTCCTGACCGTTACAGAAGGTGGGAAAGGTGGGGTGTTGGGGCAAAGGAGGGAAGGTTGTAGAAGTTCAGGAACTAGGAAGCGAAAGCCAAAAACCTGGTTCTGGTCTGGGGTGGGGGAAAAGTAAGACTCGTATCTACACTAGCTTCCAAGGGCCAGGTTATCACACAGGCAGAGCAGGTCAGACACCCGCCATCCCTTTAGGGTATAAGGAGTTGCTTGCCTTGCTCAGTAACCAGATCCCCACATCTCCCCCTTGTTTTCTATGTATAATGGGGAGGCATATAAGGGCCCAGTAAAGGGAGGAGCCCTGCCATGAGGGGATTGGCAAACCAGGGGTGGATAATGGGTTTTAAGTTAATTCTTGAGTCTATGAAAGGTATAAGTGAGAGAATTTAGAGTCTCTCAGCTAGCTATTCGTTCTCTAACGTTTTCGTTTTGAAGAGGTAACCCTAAAACCTTTTAGGAATTAGGTAAGAGCCCCCAAATACCTTGGACAGATTTGGCCTTTGATACAGAGTAGGCTGCTGAAGGACACAAGGACAGTTTCTGCTCTTTGGGGTCTTTTTACCCTAAACTGCCTAGCCAAATTCTACCTCCTATTCTCTTCACACAACCCTCTGAAGAGGTCACCCTAATTGCCAATAGGGAATTGGGGCGCTGACCGCTCTTGCTTCTTCAAGGCTGAATAGGGTCGTAGACTGTGGCAATAGGGGTACCCCTTCAGTGAGTCTACCTAAAAGACTCCCGAATTGCATAACTGTTAGCTGTAGGGAGAAAAGAAAGTCCTTGACTGGTCCCCGGAAGACGAAGTTAAAATAGTCATAACAGGGAATAGTTCCAATGTCCAATTCAAAGTCCATTAGAATTTCTTGCTTAAGGACTGTTAAAGGCTTCCATCTTTGGGGTCCACTTTGTTTTTCTTTTTGACTGCCAAGGCTGAACTTGAGGGTCTTGAAATCAGGATTTCTTTTCAGGCACCTTCATAGCTGGAGTGGCTAGAATCAGGGTGAGTTCCCTCCCAAATGGCTTCTAGACAGGGAGAGAAAAGAAATCATTTGATTTGGGGGTTAGAACAATGGTGGCCTTGCCTTTCTTGGCAACAGGTATGCACTTCAGTGTTGAGGTAGGCCAACAACTGAAGTCTTACATCTGTGTGGCATTTTCTATTAAGAACACAATCATTAGTGAGAAACAGTGAAAAATAACATCTTCAATAAACTTAAACCTAATGTTTGGGAAGTGTAATTCCTTATAGTCTTACAAAGAAGCATACTAATCACTGTAATTTTTTGGTTATACTTTCCTTTTGGGTGTTTAAGATCATATACTTTGGCCCAAATAAACCAACTTAATTTGATTCTTAAGGTCAGTTGAGTTATCTGTTCCTCAGGGGGATCACATGGGCTTGAGAGGAGCCCCTGGCTCCATAAGCCATGGTTTCTATACAGCAATCCCCGAATTCAGCAACACACAGAGTGTCACAAAACTAAGAACTGAAAGCTACATTCATGTAAGAGTTTGCTCTACTAATGAGCCATAAACCAAGTCTAAATGTTCAAGTTACTTCAGTCACTTTCATTATTTTTCATTTATAACAGTTTCATCGAAAGTGGGGTAAGGGTGAGTCAGAAAAGTAATTCATTGCCTTACTGTGTTTCAGACTATACAGGCATCCTTAACTATGTGGAATGAGTCATGGAGGGACAGTCCTCTAATTCGAGTGAGGAGGAGATGGCAGACATAAACAGAAGTGTATCTGGAGACTGACCGTACACGGCCTTCTCTACATGTGAAAGCGCCAACTCAGTGACACATCTTTTCTCCAGAAAATGTTGGAAGACAGCAAGGCCTAAGGGGCAAGAATGTTCTGTGATTTCTACATGTGCTCTATGTACATAAACCCCTCCTTAGATACACACACACAAACACACACTCACACACATACACTCCCATGGAATACCCAGAAAACCAACAAACAATAACCTATCATGATCACTAGTAAGAGAAAGTCAACAGCTATCTCATAAAAAGATGCTGCTGTCCATGGTCCTTAGGCAGAGATAATGGGGATGCCGTGCCCACTGCTGGCAGGGGCCTGGTTGCTGGGGTGTTGTGAAGGGAGGAGAGATATCTAACTTACCAGGAACTGAATTCTTCCTCGATTCCTTTGCAGTGATGGAGACTCCCATAGAAATAGAAACATCTCTGGGACTGCCACCACCAAGTCAGACATTCTGTCTGCCACACAGTCTGGAACATCCCAAGTCCTGTCCCCAGGTCTCTCAGAGCAACACAACACATGGCTTTGTGGACATTCCAATAACAGCTCCAAGTTACAGTCCTTCAGATTTCTTGGACTTGCATTCAACTCCAAACCTGAAACAAACAGATGATGAGAACATGAGTGAGATAAAAAATGAGCTTTCCAAGCGTCTGGATGCATATACGATCTCAGAAGAAAACCAAGTCCCATCACTCCTTCCTTTAGAAACCCTTGGCATTCGGCAGTCTGTCCTGTTTTGATGCTGATATCCAAAGGCAGAAACCACAGTCGTACAATGTCAGAGCGGGAAATGACAGCATGCATGTTGAGAAGCAAGGGACAGTGGAACGTGGGGCTGAGTCTAGCAGTGACATTGCAGACATCACTACACTGGTGGCAGACATCCGCCTTCCCCAGCTGTTTGTTTCACTACCTGACAGATCTGGATCAGTTCCAAGATCCCACAGAAACCAAAGCCGAACACTCAACAATCATCCAGGAGAATCAGGCACAGGAAGAGTCACGTGTCATAAAAGATCACATTAATGAGGCAGGAAAGAACAAGGACACAGCCTCTGAGCGGACCGATGGAGCTTTCCGGGCCAAAAGCCAGTGTCGTGACCCAGCATGCCTGTTAGAGGGAGAAGGCACCGAACGCAGCGCTGAGGCCGGTGGCAGGCCTGTTAGCACAGCCAAGCACGCGGGGGCTCAGCTGAGAAAGCTGCACCCAGCAGGTCTCACAAAGCTAAGGGTCGCAGGCAAGAAAAGGCCAAAAGAGTTACAGAAAACACCAAGAAAACCAAAGCGAATAAGCGGGCAAGGACCAGAGTCAAGGCAGAAGGATGCGTCCCTCGCCAAAGCACCAAAAAACACACATTCTATTCAGCACCCTATGGAACTTTCTCCAAAACTGACTACATGCTATGGACAAAACAAACCTCAACAAATACAAACAGTGAAATACATAATATAATTCCATGAATTCTATCAGACCACTTTGCAACAAAGCTTAAAATCAACACCAGAAGACCCAGTAATTTCACAAACACATGGAGACTAAACAATACACTCCTGAATGAGGAAGAGGTCAAGGGAGAAATTGAGAAGAAATAAAATATTCCTAGAATTAAATGAAAATGACAATAGAACCCAACAAAACCTCTGGGTCACTTGAAAACCTGTCCAAAGAGAGAAGTTTAGAATTCCAAGTGGCTACATTAAAAAAAAATCAGATAAAGCACAAAAAATAACCAACATTACAACTCAAAAATCTTGAAAGTCAACAGCAAACAAAACCCAAGTCCAGCAGACGAGAAGAAATAACAAAACTCAGACCAGAAATTAATGAAATCGAAACAAAGAAAACAACACAAAGAATCGATGAATTCAAGAGCTGGTTCTTTGAAAAGATAAACAAGATGACAGGCCTTGACCCAGTTACCCAAAAGAAAGAAAGAGCAACTCCAAATCAATAAAATAAAAGATAAAACGGGAAACACCACAGCAGACAACAAATAGATTCAGAACATTAAGAGGAAATGCTTTAAAAACCTATACACTAATAAAATGGAAAACCTTAAAAGATATTGTTGCATCTAAAGTCACCAGAATCGCCAAAGCTAAACCAAGAAGATAACAGATTAAACAGATTCACAGCATTCAAGGAAATTCAAACAATAGTACAAAACATCCTATCAAAAAAGTCCAGGCCCAGATGGATTCTCAGCATAATTCTACCAGACATTCCAAGATCTATAGTCAATAATACTTAAATTATTCAAAAAGATGGAAACAGAGGGAGAACACCCAAATACCTTCTATGAAGCCAGCATAACTCTAATATGAAAACCAGATACATGTAACCAGAAAAGAAAGCTACAGACGCATATCCTTAATGAACAGAGATTCCAAAATTCTCAACGAAACACCTGTAAACTGTACACAGAACACATCAAAAAGATCGTCCACCATGATCAAGTTGGGTTTATTCCAGAGATGTGGGGGTGGTTCAATACCTAAAAGTCAATAAACGTCATAGAGCACATTAATGTACTCAAAGACAAAAAACACGTCATCATTTCAATAGATGTAGAAAACGCCTTTAACAAAGTCAAATGCATTTATGTTAAAAGTCCAGAGGGAAGTGGACTGGAGGGACCATATCCCAACATAATTAAAGCTATATACAAAAACTCACAGCTAACAGCATTCTAAATTGAGAAAAACTGGAAACATTCCTTTTCAAATCTGGAATCAGACAAGGCTGTGTACTATCTCCACTCCTTTTTAATATAGTGTTTGAAACACTTTCTACAGCAATAAGACAACAGAAGGAAGTTAAAGGAGTACTCACTGGAAAGAAGTTAAATCATCCTTTCTTGCAGATGACATATTCTACCTCTGAGATGCCAAAAAAAATCCACCAGAGAACTTCTAGAAATGATTAATACCTTTAGTAAAATGGCAGACTACAAAGTTAATCTACAAAACTCAGGAGCATTTCTATATACCAATAACAAGCAATTGAGAAAGAATGAAAAAACCCTCCCTTCACAATAGCCTCAAAAAAGTAAGACATCCTGGGATAAACATGAACAAAGACATTAAAGGTGTCCATAATGAAAATTTTAGATCTTTAAAGGAGACTGATGAGGATACCAGGATATGGAAGGTCCTCCCATTCACATGGATTTAAGAAACTAATATTGTGAGAATGATCATTCTACCAAAAACAATATATAGATTCACTGCAAACCCAATCAAAAGTCCCATGGCATTTCTTACAGAATTTTTAAAAAATCCTAAAATTCACATGGAACCCCAAAGACACTGTATAGCAGACATAAAACCCTGAGCACAAAGAGCAATGAACGTTATACCAGATTTCAATCTATATTACAGAGCTATAGTCACAAAAACACCAGGGTACTGTCAAAAAATAGACCTGTAAAACCAATGAAATATAATGGAAGACTCAAACATAAATACATGCTGTTTCAGCCACCTGATATTTGACAGAGGCGCCAATGCTCATTGGAGAAAAGATAGCAACTTCAGCAAATGGTGCTGGCAAAACTGGATCTCCACATGCACAAGAATGAAAATAGACTTGTTTTGATCTTGTACAAAAGTCAACTCCAAGTGATTCAGAGACCTCAATGTGAAACCTGAAACACTCAAACTGCTAGAAAAAAATGTTGGCACTAACCTATAAGAGATAGGTGTAGGAAGGGAGTTTCTAAGTAAGACAGCAGCTGCTCAGGAATTAAGGTCAATAATCAACAAGTGATACCTCATTAAACAAAATGTTTCTATACAGCAAAAGAAACCACCAAGGAAGTAAACAGAAAATGCACAGAATGTGAGAAACCCTTCACCAGTGTCACATCTGACGCAAGTTTAAGATCTAGAATATATAAAGACCTGAAAAAAGCAAAGAATCAAGAAAACAAGTGACCTGGTTAAAATAGGGGCTAAGGATCTGACAAAGAGTTCTCGAAAGAAGAAATAAAGTTGGCAGAGAAACATCTTAAAAAGTGTTCAACACTGTTATCAATTGGGGAAATACAAATTAAAACTACTTTAAGATTTCATCTTACCCCAGTCAGACTCGCTAAGATCAAGAAAGCAAATGATATCAAATGCCGGAGAGGATGTGGGGAAAGTGGAATGCTCGTTTACTGCTGGTGGGATTGTGAACCCATGTAACCCCTACATAAAGAAATGAGAAGAACTCTAAAAAACTAAAAATGAGTCCACCGCTTGACTCGGTTACACCACTCACTGGCATATAACCCAGCACTCACCCTATTGCACAGATACTTGTACATCCATGTTTGTTGCTTCTCTTTTCACAATAGCTAAGGGATGGTAACTAAGAGTCATTCAACTGATGAATAAATAATGAAAATGTGGTACAGTTTCACCATCGAGTTCTACGTAGCAGCAAAAACGGCAAAATCATGACATTTTCATGTAAATGGATGAAACTAGAAACTGTTATGCTATGTGAAGTAACACAGAATCTGAAAAACAAATGGCATATGTTACCTCTCATTTGTGGGTCCTAGAACCAAACCCTTACATGTGAGTATGTATCCTGATGTAACTGAAGGAACCAGGAAAATGGAAAGGAACCAGGGAAGCAAAGGGAAAGAAAGAATCTAAATGAGAAGAATAACAGGAGATGGGTGCTATTAAGGGAGAAGTAAATAGAGCAGGGGTATTAAATGGAAGGGGGAGGGAGGGTTATAGAAGAAACTACAGAGATAAAGTGGGGGGAAGAGCTCAAGAGACATGGGGCCATAGGAAACTGGCATTATCAAGGGATAAATGGGGAAAATGGGGACACTTTAAATGAGGAAGGCATTGATGCAAGGTTAGATGGGAAGAGAGAGAGAGAGAGAGAGAGACGAGAGAGAGAGAGAGAGAGAGAGAGAGAGAGAGAGAGAGAGAGAGAGAGAAATAATGCATAACTACTGTAAAACACCAGAGGGAATCATAGGATTCTAAAAACCTAGTGACAAACTCTACACACAGTATCGCTAATGAACCCATGTGCATAGCTGAAGGCTACACAAAAAGAAATACTGACATAAAACCAATGAAAACCAACCCCCCACTCCCCACCCTGCCCCAAGCTGCTCAGTCACCAGAGCCACTAGCGAAGTTCAGGGCGCAGCTGCAAGGTGGCAGCAGGGACCCGCCACTCCCTGCAGGCGGCTTCCCTCCCTCCCTCCAGGTTGCACGGGGTGCAGGGACCTGCGGGGCTCAGCATCCTTGCCGGACCGGGGTGAGCCAACTCTCGATGCCCGCTGAGCGACTCCCTCGCGGACGCCACCTCTGCAGCGACCCGGGACTGCTGTCGCGCCCCTACCCCTCCGAGCCTCGGCCGCACACTGGCGTGTCCGGAGACCGTACAGCCCCTAGGCTCCTCTTCCCCCTCCACGGTGGCTGTCAGGATGGCCGACTCGCGTGGCCGCAGCAAAGCATCCCCGAGCCCACCGCGGCCACCAAGTTCCCGCACTCACCATGCCCGGCGAGGAGCAGAAGGGCGTGCAGCAGCAGCGGCGGGGGCGGGGATCCGAGGGCGCAGAGCCGGCTCCGCTGTTCCACTCCCGCGGCGGCGGCGGCGGCGGCGGCGTGGGTTCGGCCCCGTTTCCCGGCCGGCTGGCCCGGTGCGCAGGAGGCGAGGTCTCGCCTCGGAGGCTACCGGAGATCGGTCGGTGCGTCCCTCGCTCTGTCCGGGGGTGCACACGGTGCTGGGGACCTGCAGGAGGGCCGGGCAGCGGCTGTGCTGTGCCAAGACCCATCCTGGGCGGACGGAGGGAGCGTGTGCCTCGGGGCTCCGAGCCTCCGCCTCCCTGTCTCACGTTCGGCTCCTGACTGCCACCTCCTCTGGTCTGCCGCCATCCTGGCCGCTTCTCTGGTGACTCTCTCCGCAAGAGGAGTGGGCTCTCAGCCGCAGCACGCAGACCTGATGTCCGACCCAGAATGGCGCCTGGACAGCTGGTCAGGCGGCCTGAGATCAGGATCCAGCAGCCCAGGAGAGGCAAGGAGAGGAGGGGGAGGAGACGGGAAGTGAGGGAGTGGTCAGTGGCTGGGCTCTGAGCTGCCTCCTCTGTGGCATCACCCCCGCCCTCCCCTCCCTCCCCGCCCTCACCCCAAGTGTGCCCCTTCCCTCCACAGGCTTTGCTCTGAGCCACCACCAGTCTCTCCCCCTGCAGTGCAGCCCCACCCCACTCCGCTCTTCCTAGGGAGAGGGGTGCACTCCCACATGAGAATGCAAACACAACATACCAAACAGACAAGATACAATGAATGCAGTCCTAAAGGCAGTCCAAGCATGGGGTGTCCACCAGAAAATTGCAAATACTTCATCAAATGGAAGGAAGAACGCACTTGAAAGCCTCAAAAACCCTAGAACAAACAATAATTAAGAATACTAGATCAGAAGAAATAAATAGAAAAATGACTGAAATTCAGACAGTACAAAGGAACAAATACAAAGAATCCAGTAAAAAGAAAAAACAGAGCTGATCATTTGAAAACATTAACAAGATTGAAAAACACTTAGATAGATACACCAAAACAAAGGTGGGGGAACTTGTTTGTCCAGACACTAAGAAACTCTAAGTTGAAACAATGGACCTCAACAGGACTAAGGATGCTAAATTTGCAGGAGGGTCAACAGGGCTCAAGATGCTACATTTGCAGGAGGGTCAACAGGGCTCAAGATGCTACATTTGCAGGAGGGTCAACAGGGCTCAAGATGCTACATTTACAGGAAAACCTGGAGAACTCCTGCACTGTGGGAAGCTGAATGGCTCCATGTCCTACAAAGAGAGGAGAGCCTCTGCCCTGCAACCAGAGTTGGTTGAGGGGTTAAAGGAGATTAAGCCTACCTTTGGCTGTAAAGTGACACCTTGTTTTAAAAAAAGATGAGGAGGAAGCAGAGGAAAGAGAGGAAGAGGAGGAGGAGAAGGAAAAGAAGGACTTGGAAGAAGAGGAGGAGGAAGCAGAGAAGGAAGAGATGGAAGAGGAGTAGCAGGAGGAGGAGGAAGAGAAGGAGGATGAGGAGGAGAAAGCAAAGATCGTCCACGCTGTACACATGGATTGGAAAAATATTGTGAAAACTGTGACTATATAACAGAAAGCAACCTACAGCTTCACTAAAATTCTCACGGAGATCCCGATGACATTCTTCCCAGAAATAAAAAAAAAAAAAACAAACCTCACATTTTATACTGAAACAAAAAAGACAGAGGACAGGTCAGAGGAAAAGGAACATCACCTTCTGGGGGAGGGGGCAGGCATTCCTCTTTCATCCTCTAAGGAAAGCCATGGGCATAGACGGAGAAAATCAAGAGAAGGAAAACCGGAAGACAATAAGGATAGCAGCAGCAGGAGACGCTAGCCAGTACGGAAAGGACTTCTTAGATGCCACAGGAGCTGACGGGAAAGACAGCGGTCCAGTCACTAGAAGGTTCTCCTCAGAAAGGGTTCCAGCCCTGTCAGCATCTCAGAGGAAGGGGAAGAGAGCAGCACAGGGAGAGGTAGAGACACGACGGGGAAGAACACAGGACAAGCATGTGGACAGGCTCCTGAGACACCACAGGACGAGCCAAAGCCTGCAGCCAAAGACAAGGAGAACCCGACAACTCCTTCAAGGAGACGTCCAGGGACAGAGGCCTGAAGCTCAGCAAGACCAAGCTGAAGAAGCTCAGAGATCACAGAGCTAAGGAAAGGTGACCTGTGAAGATGAGCAACAGGAAGGACAAGCTCCAGCCACCCAGAGACCAGGCAAGAAAGACACCAGACTCGCAGGAAGTTCCTGGGAAACAGCAACCCACAAGATGAGTTTCGAGAGGACACAGCTCCAGAAGGACCTGGGGATCCAGGAGTGGCACAGGGAACACAGGCACATTAGAGAGATGAAAGGAAAGAGGGCAGGTCTGATGACCCCAAACTCTAGGAGGAAAAGGCCACTGAAGATGCAAGAGCCTGGAACTCTTCCTTTACAGAAATCCCTGAGGCAGGACCCTCCATTCAAAGACAGAAGCTGAAGGAATAAACTCCCATGATGCCCACTGCAGAAAGCAGGTACAAAGACTGGCTAGCAGGACCAATTGTGAAGGGGGCATCAATGACCAGCTTCACCCCAGACTGAGCGGGTCCAGCCCACGTAGGTACCCATCCTCATCCCTCATCTCGGTGGCGTCTGGCCTAGCTATGAGGTAGTGCACGTGCCCAAGGCCAGGTCTTGTGGTGCCAACAATTACTGTGACCTGGTGTTCAGCTGTGCAGACTGCCAACACCAGTATCACCAAGGGTTCTTTTGCAACGATCTATCCTGCAGCAGGGGGCCTCTTCTTCACTCTGCTAGCCAGTCCCTCTGAAAACCCTGTCCGATAGCCTCTAGGGTCCATGCGTCTGCTGGTCTACAAAAACATTCCCAGACACCGTGAAACACTTCTGTCCTGCAAAGCCCCTCCATGCCACCCCCAGACCCTTCAGTGCTGATGAACATCTTGTCCCTGTCTCTTCATTGTTTTGCCCTTTGCCAGTCACTGAGTCAAATGTAAAAAAGGTCAAAGTCAGCAGGGCAAAAGACAGCCCCATGGCCATCCTTGCCGCAGAAGGCCCCACGCTGCTCGAGCCAAGCTATAGGGGTTTGTTCTCTCTCTTTTCTTTTCTTTTTATTTTTTTTGAGACAAACTCTCACTGTGTATTCCTGCCTGGCCTGGAACTCACTATGTAGACCAGACTGGCCTGGAATTCACAGAGATCCAGAAATATGCCTGCCTTGCCTTCAGACTGGTGGGATTAAAGAAAGGTGCTTCCCACCACACCCAGCTGCTGGAGTCCTTTTTGACACTCCCATAATTACCCCTAGATACTTCCCCTGAGCCCAAAAAGTCACCACTGTTCCTGAGGTAGTGACTCTGGGGCCTCAGGAGAACATTCCCAGACATCGGTCATACCCTGTCTGTCCTCAGGCAGGTGAAGTAAGTGCCCTGACACAAAGTCTTCACGAACACTGAGAAGGACTGACATGAGACCAGAAGCAGTAGCAATAGGTTTAGGGTCTGGGATTTCTCAGGGGCTTTAGTGACCAATAACTTACAGCTGGCTGGGAAGAGTAGCTGCACACTCATGTGGGGGTCCAGCTTACTCCTCCTTCAGTCACAGAATATAACCGTTGGCAAACCCAACTGTGATGGACTTCTGTAAGTCATTTAAAAACCAGCAAATACCATACTAAAAGTTAAAATTTTAAATACTTTTCATTAGAAACAGAACAAAATGATATTCAATTGTTGATATTGTCTCTTTTTTAATTTGAGAGCCAGTAAATTCCTGGGTGTGGCCATTTGGGATTAAGCCCTGTGGCTGGATTAAGATGGCGACAAGGTCGAGCAGGTCAATGCCATTTTGAAAATTTTTGTCCCAGGTGGCAGTCAGGCCATGTGACTGTCACCATACTGATGAAAGTACACACGTAAGATATGGAGATCAGACCACAGGGTTTCCTCTCTCCTAGTAAGGGCACAGGCCATGATCACGAACAAGCGTACGGTATATAATTGAAGCCTCTTTTTTACTTTTAAAGGGCACCCAGTTAAATGTTCTCTACAGCAGGGTATATGACTCTCCTGTTCATGAACACTTAAAATGCTTAGATCTAGTTAGAAAGGCAGTTGTCTTGGGACCATGGTGACTGAGGTCCAAAGTTCAGGCCCTCTAACGGGCTCTGTTCCCCAATCCATGAAGAGAAAGAGAACCACGGTGGAGAAAAAGTCTAAGGACAGAAATAACTTTTAAAACCTTTTTTTTTTCCTATAGAGAGGCAATTACATTTTTATATAAGAAGCTAGATAAACGCATTTAGAAAAGTTGGTCACCCTACATTTAAAAGCAGCGACATTTTGACATTTTCGGACTCACCCTGGCCCACGAGGAAGCAGTCACAACACTTAAGACAAAACCAAAATGGACACAGACAATAAAGCTCTGACCTGCCCTGAGGCGTAACAAGCTCCAACTAATGGATCTCAGTCCTTCCCCTGCAGCTTGATAGAAAAGACGGACTTTAGAAAGAAACCCTGCCTGTCCTCAGAGTGGGATGGCCAGGCGAAGCCGATGTCCCTCATGGGGAGCACTCACCTTCTTCGGCGGATCCTGGACTGTCCCTTGTTCAGTCGCGATTCTTGGTCTCTATCCACTCAGGTTGGGTGCCATTTGTGGGTGCGGTCTCCATCTACAGCAAGGCTGTCGTGCTCCAGCCATGCCAGAGAATGGAGGATGATCGAACGGGACCTCAGGTGGCTCAGAGTGCGGCGGGAGGAGTTCCCTCCCGGGAGACTACGTCGGTGGGTAGTTCGGTTACTAGAGCCAATGCAGGGGCTAATATAGGGAGGCCTTCCTGACCGTTACAGAAGGTGGGAAAGGTGGGGTGTTGGGGTAAAGGAGGGAAGGTTGTAGAAGTTCAGGAACTAGGAAGCGAAAGCCAAAAACCTGGTTCTGGTCTGGGGTGGGGGAAAAGTAAGATTCGTATCTACACTAGCTTCCAAGGGCCAGGTTATCACACAGGCAGAGCGGGTCAGACACCCGCCATCCCTTTAGGGTATAAGGAGTTGCTTGCCTTGCTCAGTAACCAGATCCCCACATCTCCCCCTTGTTTTCTATGTATAATGGGGAGGCATGTAAGGGCCCAGTAAAGGGAGGAGCCCTGCCATGAGGGGATTGGCAAACCAGGGGTGGATAATGGGTTTTAAGTTAATTCTTGAGTCTATGAAAGGTATAAGTGAGAGAATTTAGAGTCTCTCAGTTAGCTATTCGTTCTCTAACGTTTTTCTTTTGAAGAGGTAACCCTAAAACCTTTTAGGAATTAGGTAAGAGCCCCCAAATACCTTGGACAGATTTGGCCTTTGATACAGAGTAGGCTGCTGAAGGACACAAGGACAGTTTCTGCTCTTTGGGGTCTTTTTACCCTAAACTGCCTAGCCAAATTCTACCTCCTATTCTCTTCACACAACCCTCTGAAGAGGTCACCCTAATTGCCAATAGGGAATTGGGGCGCTGACCGCTCTTGCTTCTTCAAGGCTGAATAGGGTCGTAGACTGTGGCAATAGGGGTACCCCTTCAGTGAGTCTAACTAAAAGACTCCCGAATTGCATAACTGTTAGCTGTAGGGAGAAAAGAAAGTCCTTGACTGGTCCCCAGAAGACGAAATTAAAATAGTCATAACAGGGAAGAGTTCAAATGTCCAATTCAAAGTCCATTAGAATTTCTTGCTTAAGGACTGTTAAAGGCTTCCATCTTTGGGGTCCACTTTGTTTGTCTTTTTGACTGCCAAGGCTGAACTTGAGGGTCTTGAAATCAGGATTTCTTTTCAGGCACCTTGATAGCTGGAGTGGCTAGAATCAGGGTGAGTTCCCTCCCAAATGGCTTCCAGAAAGGGAGAGAAAAGAAATCATTTAATTTGGGGGTTAGAACAATGGTGGCCTTGCCTTTCTTGGCAACAGGTGTGCACTGCAGTGTTGAGGTAGGCCAACAACTGAAGTCTTACATCTGAGTGGCATTTTTCTTATTAAGAACAAAATCATTAGTGAGAAATAGTGTAAATAACATCTTCAATAAACTTAAACCTAATGTTTGGGAAGTGTAATTCCTTATAGTCTTACAAAGAAGCATACTAATCACTGTAATTTTTCGGTTATACTTTCCTTTTGGGTGTTTAAGATCATATACTTTGGCCCAAATAAACCAACTTAATTTGATTCTTAAGGTCAGTTGAGTTATCTGTTCCTCAGGGGGATCACATGGGCTTGAGAGGAGGCCCTGGCTCCACACGCCTCTGTTTTACCAGTTCCAGCTGTGTGAAGATAAGTCAGAAGGTCTTGCTAGACCATAGCTTCACTTTGAAGTAAATCAAGGAAACGTTTTCCAGTGCTGACCCTCTTCTTTGCAGACTGGATACTGGTTCAAGTCCTTCCTGCGGGGTCTCCACGACCTCCCTGAACAGGAAGACAGGTGACACGTCACAGTTATAGGACATTTCGAGAGATGCCCCATTGTCCCCTGGAACTTAGTTGACCTTGGAGGGCAAGAGACAAAAAAGTGTCCCTTTTAGTCCCTCTGACCAGATTAGAGGCCTTTAAATATGGTGGTTAGACACCCAAGAAGGTTAGTTCCACCAATACTGAACTATTAATTACTGTATGTTACGTAGCTAAAGCTTGGGCAAAAGCCAAACATTTTTGAATAAAACTCGACTAGACGTATATTTTGTTCCTTAAAGTATACGACTGAACTATTACTTCAGAAATTTTAAGACTATGTAGACATTATTTATCTAGTGCTTTCTATAATGTAACATATAAACGCAGATCTTTAATCACTTGTATAGACTTTCTTATACAAAAAACCCTTTTACTAATATATATATATGTATGTATTTTTTTCACCTGTTCATTTTCTTTTTTTAAGATCATGAGACATAATAACATTAAGAAAATTTTCTTCCTGGATGCATTAAGCAATGTTTATTCCGTTTCTAGGGCTCTAGTATCAAACCAATGTTTGATCATATTAAAGGTCACCCTGAGGAACGAATGACTGTATTCATACAGATGGGTGAGGTATCGGTAACAGGCATATAGGTGACCTGAGAGCAGATGCACTGTAAAGTCTTAGCATGGATGTTGACTTTTCTATAACCTCATGCATCAACTCCTTTCTTTTAGCCTTTCCCAAATTTCCCCCCCAAATGCTGGGGACCATGTGTGATTAGGGCAAAATTACATACAGCTGGATGGGAAGAGAAGCTGGATACTCAGGTGGGGGTCCAGCTTACTCCTCCTTCAGTTGCAGAATATAACCGTTAGCAAAGCCAACTGTGGTGAACAGCTGTAAGTAGGCACACCTGAAGTCACAAACATGGCAGCTACTCGACTCAGGAGTCCTGTGCAGCACCATCTTAATAAAGAACACGGGATGTAAATTACACACATAAGATAATGTACATTTAATTTTATAAGTTTCTAGTAAACCCTTATAGAAAACATAAAAACCACTAAAATCCTTTGTACTTTATCTATATTAGTGAGTTGGTCTACCAAAACCTTGCTTTAGGTCTTGAGAAGGTAGGTACGAGATAGAGAGAAGCAGTTGGTACATAGTAATACATTATCCACTTGATTTTAGAATTTCCAGCATAAATCACTAACTGAGGAATTTCTGACAGAGGGTGCTGTCTGTCTATTTTGTACATTTGCATTAGTCTGTGTAGGGAATTGTAACAAGAAAGTGAAAAGCAGTGATGTTCAGGACACGGAAAAGCAAGCTTGAAGCAACTGAACATCAGAGAGGGAAGCACTCTATTTCACAAAAACAGCTTTGAATCATAATGCAAAAAGCAGGAATTAAAACCAGTGAAGGACGACTCTCACAACTCCCATCCAAGCAGGCTATTCCTCTCTACCTACCAATTGCTGTAAATGCTTCCTGGTAGCAGCTTTCTCGTGTAAAGTTTGGTACTGGGGTACTGCAAATTCACAAGAGCTTCCTAGATTTAGCCATCACAAAAACGTCAGCTCACTAGGTACCTAGCTAGCCTTGGAGGCCTATGGCTAGAAAAACCTTTTTAAGTTCCCTTTAGAAACTGACAAATTCATTATGCAAAACAAGGTAAGATTTTAAATAATACCCAGTTGGGTTCCAGCTCTAGTTGTTACTACGCTAAGGTAGCACAATGCCAGTTGAAAATATGACATGACCCCTTGCACCTAGTATCCCCTGTTGCTGCCCTCTGAATCTGTAAAGACAGTGTGTCCCTTAGCCAGAGAGAGGACAGAGGCACAAGCCAGCATGGCCCAGGACTGGACTCTTCATCCACAGAAAATCTCATTCCATAGTGTTTTCTTCCGCCAAAGGGAAAAATAACATTTGAAAAAATTATTGTGAAAAATTAAGTTAGATCTGACACATCAAAGATATTCTGCAGATAAAGCCAGGGCCTTTTGTGGCTGACAATTGCAAAGCTTAACCTCCCAGGTTTCTTGGCCCAGCCAACAGATCCCAAGGGGCCCAGTGCTGAGTCCACTTGACTGTGCTCAGGGAAGACTGCAACTTGCCCCCAGGGCCGCAGAAGAGGAATGAAATCGCAAGAGCACCAGGTCAAGGCAGCCTCTCTCCTAAGGCAGGGTGACCTTTTGTCAACTTCGGACGGGAGCACAAATCTACCATCGCTCTAGACTGGCCTTGATTGGATCAAATCCCATCGGGATTGATATTCGGGACTAAATAAAATAAAACCTCCAGAACTGATATTAAACCACTGACATTTTGCAAACCGAGCAGGTCTGGCAGCTGCCAGTCTATAGCAGGAGGAAGTCTGAGGCGGTAAGTCAGGCGTGAAGGTCACAGCAGTGCCCGGAAGCCCTCCCAGGCCTGGACGTCAGCACCAACGGAGCAGACAGCCAGAGTCCAGTACCTTATACCAGGGCAGAAGTCCCTCGTGACTCCTGTCCCTCCTGGACCTTGTTTATGTATTTGCCCCTGAATATTCCAGGGCAGAGGTGAACTGATGTAGCCAGGCCCAGCAAGGTTCTGAAGCTAGAGATGATGTTAAATCGGAATTTGGGGCTGTTTCCTGCTACATACATCCCCATCGAGTGGAACAGGCAGTATTGAGAATGAGATCAGGAAGGCCTAAGATTCTTTGAGAGAACATCCTGGGAACTCAGCAGGGAGATACACAATGGCCTTGGCTTACTGCCACTCAGCACCCATTGAACACCTGCCCCAGGCAAGGTGTCTGGGTAAGTCTAAGGATGGACTGGGCACAACTCCCATACTGAAAAGGATCAGTGCTCTTTTGGGAACAGCTGTCTCTAAGACACATGGACCCACACTGGCAACTACAGCTGGCCCTGTGCTGGTCTTGAGGGAAATTGTGAGGAGGCAGAAACTCTGCACATGGCTCAGGAAAGCCCAGGAATCCACCCAGGTTGGAAAAACCTGCCCACTCCCTCTGTCACCTCCTACACTAATGACAGAACACAAATCACCACTCTTTCCTGCTGAATCCAGAGGTAGCCTCAGCACTCTCAAGGCAGAGCTCCAGGAATCACCAGCCGCTTGAAAGAGATGGACTGAAAGAATAAAGCAGGACTGGGCCTTGGAGAATGAGAGACAAGCCTCCTGTGAGGGCTATAATGGGACTCGGGAACAGGGACACACAAAAGTGGGAGGAAGAAAGCACCAAGAAGACTTTCTGGCAGAGGAGTCCAGCTGGTTGGACTTGGCCAGGACACTGAATGTGCAGCAGAGTTATCCATTGATGAAACATACTGGCCACGTAGGAAGAAGGCCTACAATTAGTCTTGAAGCTATGCCAAACTTGAAGCTTCTAGACCTTCTGCTTGAACTACAAGGGCCACATGGCCCAGGACAGTGTCAGTAGGATGGAGTGTCTGTCTGCTTTACCCTTCCTTCAGGACTATCACTGGGGCATGGAAAGGAGCCACTGATTGTCCTGGATAGAGAGTCTTCTCCTGTGTCAGCACCCTGAGGAATGCTCTGATCAGACATTCCCAAGTGGTAGTCCAGAAAATTCCAGAAGGATGCCACAAGCTTGGGGTCCTGGATCTGGAGCTGTCTTTAAGTGTGACTGGCACCCCAGAGCCCTGCTCCTGGGGTCACCATGCTGGGGACAGATGACCATAACCACGTTAGGGTGCATCCACCCTGGTAATTCACACAGCTGTTGCCCAGATACCAGCTATCCTTGCTGTACCAGATCAAGACGGTTTCTACTGCCTTCTAACAAGAGGAAAAACTCAGTAACTGCCCCCGAGGAAAGGCCCCCTCGCAGCTCTGTCGCTGGGCTTGGACTTGCCCACCACTGACTCTCCAGCTCTGTGCCCCGAGCCCTGTGTCTACCCACGTTGGCTTCCTGATGTGAGGTCAACTCTTTGGAAGGTTGGTCAATGACGGGGAGACACGGCTGGCAGGAATGGGCACAGGTGACGCACATCTGTCCCAGATGTCCCCAGTCTCCCACAGCATCTCAGTGGCGCACATCTGTCTCACATGTCCCCAGTCTCCCACAGCATCTCACTCCCACCTTCCAACAGGATGGTGCCAAGAGTTGATCTCCCAGTGGCTGGAAAAGACATGGGCCTCAGAGCGCTGACCCCTCTAGCCTAGTCATGATCAGGCAGCTGTGTATTTTCCAATCACCATCCCCCATTAAGGTGAAGAAAGCCCATGGGGAAATAACAGAGTTTACCTCAAACAGATCGATCGGCTCCATCTATCTGGCCCCAGCCTCTTAGTTCTCCATAACGTCAAAGCAATTTTTGGTTAAGTACACAGCCTGCCCTCTACTAAATTAAACTAATAGATCTAGTGGGAAATAAAACCCCAAGTGTATTGAGAATATTAAAAATAAAAAAATTAACTCTCTGTGGGTCTGAAAGATGTATTTTGGCAAATGCTTAAATAACACACACACACACAGAGGTGATACTATAATCATTAGGAGATGCTCAGCTCTCCTGGCTATCTCTTGTTAAGGTTCTGCATCTCCCGACACCCAGGTTCAAGGTCCACCAGACAATAACTGCAATGGTTTTACCCCTGCCCTCACCACACCAAAGCCTGCAGATGTGGCTTTACAGTGGACTGTCGCTGAGCCTTCAGTCCTCACAGTCCTCCAGCTGTGCTGTGTTCTACAATGCTAATGGACCCTCTCTACAGAGGAAACAGTGAAGCTTCAGGGGTAGAACATAAGGTCAGGGTCAGAATCCAGATCCAAGTGACTCCAGAATCCCTCACCCTACCCCACCCTGACATGACTGTCTTTATTTAATTGTGCAAACAGCCTAGCACAAGAAGGCAAGACTTTGCGTGGATGATATTCATTAGAGATGAAGCAGTTTCCCCAACCAAATTCAGAGCCCCAAGGATCCGGAAGAGGTAGGGCGAGGCACTTGCTTTTCCAGTCTTGGACACCTAGCAACCCTAACTGTGAACAGGCCTGCCGGTGTCCCTGTCCGCACCTCACCCCGCTCCGCAGGCCACTCCTGGTCACAACTCTAAGTCTGTCCTGTCTTTTCAGCTCTGTCCATGACGCCATCACTCTGGACTCCTCTCTGTTCCAGTCACACCCCTGATCTCTTGATCCTGCATAATTGGGAAGCTGACACCCCCTGACTAAGAACCGTGGAAGCCCATCTCCGTCCTGCTCTTCACTCAGGCTCAGTGTCTGTCAGGAAGCCTGCCCAGGTAGCCGCTAACTTTCCTTTCTCGATGGTCCATTGCTAAGGCTGGGGTCACTCCACCAAGTGTCGACGGACCTTCCTTCCCCTCCCTTCCTAACTTCCTCATTTATTTATTTATTTATTTATTTATTTTTATATTTTTGTCTTAACAAGGTCTCCCAGCAGCCACAGCTGGCCTGGAACTTCCTATGGAGACCAGGCTGGCCTCTCTCTCACAGAGCTCTGCCAACCTGCCTCTGTCTCCAGAGTGCTGGGATTAAAGACTTGTACCACCACACCTAGCCTGTGTTGATCTGCTTTCCAACAGGCTCTCAGCCCTGACACGGGGCCTAGCCTTTGCAACTCTGAGCTCTCTCTTCTTGGCACAGAACTTCACCAGGTGTAATAGTATGAGCCTGTGATTCCAGAATTCAGGAGGTTAGAGCAGAAGGAATGCAAGTTTAAGGATAGCCTTAGCTACACAGTGAGCATCTGACTCAAAACCAAAATCCTTGCATTAATTCTTGCCTCTTCCCCGTTCTTCTTAAATGCAGAGTCCTTGCATAGGGCATCCTGTGTACCTTCCTGCCGGCAATGTCCCCAGCCCTGGGAAACAAAAGCCAAGGACAACACCGAGCTGCAATTCTCCCTGTAGAAAAGGAGACAATCGCCGTCTGTAAGTGGGAGGGGGGTGCTCATGACAGCTTCTCACCCCGATGTCATTCCCCTAGTCTTTTGTCCCTGGACCAAGCACAAATACCACTAGGGCTGAAAATGTCCACTCAACTCGAGGCACGCTTTCAAAGCCAAGCAGGAGGCAGATCACAGCAAGAGTGGATATGTACAGAGATGATCTGACCGCTTTCCAGAACCAACATGAGGCTAGGCTGTGCTGCATCAGGAGTAGACACAGTCAAGCACCGGGACTCACTACCGCTCTCCTTCGCCCATGCAAGGGTCGGCTGTCTCCTGACAGTTTCCAAGTGCAGACACTTGGTTTGCATTTTCCTGCAGTCCTTGTGCTTGGCTGTTGGGAGCGGCCGGCACGGAGCTGCCCGCTCTTCATCCCAGATCTCGGGACCCAGGGCCTCTACATAAGGTACCTGGGGGGGACTATGAACATGACATGACCAAGGCCGTCTCACAGGAGGTCCTAGAACTCCTCCATCTATACTGTCATTTGAACTACCATCTCAGGGGACCCTATTCCCATACATAGAACCGGAAACACTGACCAACGAGCCCAGTTCCTAGAAAGCAATGGAAAGCAGGACACGCAGAAGAACTCACAGCCAGGAAAATGCATGGTACACTCACTGCCCAATAGGACACTACTGAAGATTCCCAAATGGCCTTGGGAAGGAAGGGACCTCGGGAGTGTGTACCGCTGTCACCTCAGCCTTGTCCATCAGAGGAAAAGGAATGCGTTTCACCTCAGGAGCCAGAGGTACCTGCTTTCGACCTCTTGCCACCTCCAGCTGCCAGGGAAGGCGTCTGGGAGGCAGGAACTGCCAATCCGCCCTGCTCATAGTCCGCGATCCGCAACACTTACCTGCTGTGCTGGTCTTCGGGGTGCCCTGGGGCTGCTTCTCCAGCTTCTGGGTGTGGGAGAGGCTTTCCGGTACCCCTTGCAGCCTCAGCCTCAGCCTCAGCCTCAGCCTCAGCCTCAGCCTCAGCAGAGCAGGGCCGGGACGGGCTGGGCCACGCTGGGCTGAGCAGCCTCCCGGTATGATAGCTTATGGCCTGCACCTGCAACTCCTAGCCCCTGGAGTCAGGGCGGAAGGCTGGGTCAGGCCACCTGGAGGTACCTACAGATGGACCTGCCTCCTACTGCCTCCTGCCGACCTGGAGGAGCATGGGCAGAGCCCGATTCCCACAGACAGACCTGGAGCCACACAGAGTTGCCAGGGAGCCAGAGTAGGGAGGACAGTGGGCATAAGATGAGGTCCACTTAAGTCCCGCAGCAGGGATGGCACGGAAAGGTGCTCACAGCAGCTCACCTGGAGCCGCCCTCAGCCTAGCCAACCAGGGGAGCAGGATCCCTGGCTGCTGGAGAGGGAAACCCAAGCGGGGGAAAGTGCCCTCTGAGCCTGTGCACTCCCACGCATCCAGCCTCCCAGGAACTCAGCTAGAAGGCTCACAGAGTCATGTCCAGTCCCTGACAGCCCCTCATCTTCCGCCTCAACACACTCAACCTGTCAAGGCCAGCAGGTCAGGGACTTCTAGGCCTGTGCCATGACCCCTGAAGGGCGCACCAAGCATCGAGTGCAGAACTTCCCCTTTTCCTTGCCTTGCTCCCCTTTCGACACATGTGCATTAAAAAATTGTGGGTGCAGCCTCCATCTCCAGCAAGGCTGTTGTGCTCCAGCCATGCCAGAGAATGGAGGACGACCGAACGGGCATTATGCAAAACAAGGTAAGATTTTAAATAGTTACATTTAGAGATCAACAAATATACCATATAAAGATGTTACAATCCAAATTAATTTCCTTTAAGAACAGATAAAGATGTTATATAAACAAATATCAGAATTTAAAATAGTTCCTTGTAAAAACCAGCAAATGCATAAGACAATGTAGAAACAGTCATTTAAAAACCAGCAAATACCATACTAAAAGTTAAAATTTTAAATACTTTTCATTAGAAACAGACAAAAATGATATTAAAATGTTGATATTGTGTCTATTTTAATTTGAGAACCAGTAAATTCCTGGGTGTGGCCATTTTGGATTAAGCCCTGTGGCTGGATTAAGATGGCGACAAGGTCGAGCAGGTCAACGCCATTTTGAAAAATTTGTCCCAGGTGGCAGTCAGGCCATGTGACTGTCACCATATTGATGAAAGTACACACGTAAGATATGGAGATCAGACCACAGGGTTTCCTCTCTCCTAGTAAGGGCACAGGCCATGATCACGAACAAGGATACGGTATATAATTGAAGCCTCTTTTTTAGTTTTAAAAGGCACCCAGTTAAATGTTCTCTACAGCATGGTATATGACCCTCCTGTTCATGAAAACTTAAAATGCTTAGATCTAGTTAGAAAGGCAGTCGTCTTGGGACCATGGTGACTGAGGTCCAAAGTTCAGGCCCTCTAACGGGCTCTGTTCCCCAATCCATGAAGAGAAAGAGAACCACGGTGGAGAAAAAGTCTAAGGACAGAAATAACTTTTAAAACCTTTTTTTTTTCCTATAGAGAGGCAATTACATTTTTATATAAGAAGCTAGATAAACGCATTTAGAAAAGTTGGTCACCCTACATTTAAAAGCAGCGACATTTTGACATTTTCGGACTCACCCTGGCCCACGAGGAAGCAGTCACAACACTTAAGACAAAACCAAAATGGACACAGACAATAAAGCTCTGACCTGCCCTGAGGCGTAACAAGCTCCAACTAATGGATCTCAGTCCTTCCCCTGCAGCTTGATAGAAAAGACGGACTTTAGAAAGAAACCCTGCCTGTCCTCAGAGTGGGATGGCCAGGCGAAGCCGATGTCCCTCATGGGGAGCACTCACCTTCTTCGGCGGATCCTGGACTGTCCCTTGTTCAGTCGCGATTCTTGGTCTCTATCCACTCAGGTTGGGTGCCATTTGTGGGTGCGGTCTCCATCTACAGCAAGGCTGTCGTCCTCCAGCCATGCCAGAGAATGGAGGATGATCAACGGGACCTCGGGTGGCTCAGAGTGCGGCGGGAGGAGTTCCCTCCCGGGAGACTACGTCGGTGGGTAATTCGGTTACTAGAGCCAATGCAGGGGCTAATATAGGGAGGCCTTCCTGACCGTTACAGAAGGTGGGAAAGGTGGGGTGTTGGGGTAAAGGAGGGAAGGTTGTAGAAGTTCAGGAACTAGGAAGCGAAAGCCAAAAACCTGGTTCTGGTCTGGGGTGGGGGAAAAGTAAGATTCGTATCTACACTAGCTTCCAAGGGCCAGGTTATCACACAGGCAGAGCAGGTCAGACACCCGCCATCCCTTTAGGGTATAAGGAGTTGCTTGCCTTGCTCAGTAACCAGATCCCCACATCTCCCCCTTGTTTTCTATGTATAATGGGGAGGCATATAAGGGCCCAGTAAAGGGAGGAGCTCTGCCATGAGGGGATTGGCAAACCAGGGGTGGATAATGGGTTTTAAGTTAATTCTTGAGTCTATGAAAGGTATAAGTGAGAGAATTTAGAGTCTCTCAGTTAGCTATTCGTTCTCTAACGTTTTTCTTTTGAAGAGGTAACCCTAAAACCTTTTAGGAATTAGGTAAGAGCCCCCAAATACCTTGGACAGATTTGGCCTTTGATACAGAGTAGGCTGCTGAAGGACACAAGGACAGTTTCTGCTCTTTGGGGTCTTTTTACCCTAAACTGCCTAGCCAAATTCTACCTCCTATTCTCTTCACACAACCCTCTGAAGAGGTCACCCTAATTGCCAATAGGGAATTGGGGCGCTGACCGCTCTAGCTTCTTCAAGGCTGAATAGGGTCGTAGACTGTGGCAATAGGGGTACCCCTTCAGTGAGTCTATCTAAAAGTTCCCCAAATTGCATAACTGTTAGCTGTAGGGAGAAAAGAAAGTCCTTGACTGGTCCCCGGAAGACGAAATTAAAATAGTCATAACAGGGAAGGGTTCAAATGTCCAATTCAAAGTCCATTAGAATTTCTTGCTTAAGGACTCTTAAAGGCTTCCATCTTTGGGTTCCTCTTTGTTTGTCTTTTTGACTGCCAAGGCTGAACTTGAGGGTCTTGAAATCAGGTTTTCTTTTCAGGCACCTTGATAGCTGGAGTGGCTACAATCAGGGGGAGTCTCCTCCCAAATGGCTTCTAGAGAGGGAGAGAAAAGAAATCATTTAATTTGGGGGTTAGAACAGGTATGCACTGCAGTGTTGTAGTAGGCCAAGAATTCAAGTCTTACATCTGAGTGGCATTTTCTTATTAAGAACACAATCATTACTGAGAAACTGTGTAAATAACATCTTATATAAACTTAAACCTAATGTTTGGGAAGTGTAATTACTTATAGTCTTAAAGAAGCATACTAATCACTGTAATTTTTTGGTTATACTTTCCTTTTGGGTGTTTAAGATCATATAATTTGGCCCAAAAACAAACTTAATTTGATTCTTAAGGTCAGTTGAGTATCTTTTCCTCAGGGGGATTACATGGGCTTGAGAGGAGCCCCTGGCTCCATAAGCCATGGTTTCTATACAGCAATCCCCGAATTCAGCAACACACAGAGTGTCACAAAACTAAGAACTGTACAGAAGACACCATCATTTCAATGAAGAGGCAGTGACCAGGAAGGGTTAATCTGAACTAGCTAAACCTCAAAGTGTTAGTATCCAAGAAAACTAAGAAGTCAAAAAGTAAACATGCCCCATGCGCCAGGCTACCTTACCTGAGATTGGAGATCGGTCGGTGTGTCCCTCGTTCTGTCCCGGGTCCACAAGGTGCTGGGGATTTGCAGTTGAGTCTCTGAGCTGAGGGCAGGAGGGCCTGGCAGCGGCCGTGCTGTGCCAAGACCCATCCTGGGCAGAAGGAGGGAGTGTGTGCCTTGGAGCTCCAAGCCTCTGCCTCCCCGTCTCCTGGTTCGGCTCCTGACTGCCACCTCCTCCGGTACAGCCGCTGCCCCCACCGCTTCTCAGGTGACTCTCTCAGCAAGGTGAGTGGGCGCTCAGCAGAGGCCTGCAGACCTGGCATCCGACCCAGAGTGGCGCCAGGAGAGCGGGTCCGGCCTGGGATTCCGATCCGCAGCCCTGGACCTGCGCGGAAAGGGGGGGGGAGAGGAGAGGGGAGGGAGAGGGAGCAGACTGGAAGTGAGGGGGTGGTCAGTGGCTAGCGCTGAGCTGCCTTCTCCCAGGCCTCACCCCCGCCCCCACTCCCCGCCTTCCCAGCCCTCACCCCAAGTGTGCCTCTTCCCTCCACTGGCTTTGCTCTGAGGGACCACCAGTCTCTCCCGCTGCAGTGCAGCCCCAGCCCAGTCCCCTCGTCCTAGGGAGAGGGGTGCACTCCCACAGGAAAATGCAAATACAGCACACCAAATATACAAGATACAATACTTACAATGAAGGCAGTCTTAACGGCAGTCCAAGCATGAAGTGTCCACCAGAAAATTAGAAATACTTCATCAAATGGAAGTAAGACTGCACTTCAAAGTCTCAAAAACGCTAGAACAAACAATAATTAAGAATACTACATCAGAAGAAATAAATAGAAAAATGACTGAAATTCAGACAGTACAAACCAAGGAACAAATACAAAGAATCAAGTATAAAAAAAAAAAAGAGTTGATTATCTGAAACATTAACAAGGTTGAAAAACACTTAGATACATTAACCAAAACAAGGTTGAAAAACACTTGGAAGGGAACTGAAAGCTACATTCATGTAAGAGTCTGCTCTACTCATGAGCCATAAACCAAGTCTAAATGTTCAAGTTACTTCAGTCACTTTCATTATTTTTCATTTATAACAGTTTCATCGAAAGTGGGGTAAGGGTGAGTCAGAAAAGTAATTCATTGCCTTACTGTGTTTCAGACTATACAGGCATCCTTAACTATGTGGAATGAGTCATGGAGGGACAGTCCTATAATTCAGGTGAGGAGGAGATGGCAGACATAAACAGAAGTGTATCTGGAGACTGACGGTACACGGCCTTCTCTACATGTGAAAGCGCCAACTCAGTGACACATCTTTTCTCCAGAAAATGTTGGAAGACAGCAAGGCCTAAGGGGCAAGAATGTTCTGTGATTTCTACATGTGCTCTATGTACATAAACCCCTCCTTAGATACACACACACAAACACACACTCACACACATACACTCCCATGGAATACCGAGAAAACCAACAAACAATAACCTATCATGATCACTAGTAAGAGAAAGTCAACAGCTATCTCATAAAAAGATGCTGCTGTCCATGGTCCTTAGGCAGGTGCTGGCAGGTGCCTGGTTGTTGGGGTGTTGTGAAGGGAGGAGAGATATCTAACTTACCAGGAACTGAATTCTTCCTCGATTCCTTTGCAGTGATGGAGACTCCCATAGAAATAGAAACATCTCTGGGACTGCCACCACCAAGTCAGACATTCTGTCTGCCACACAGTCTGGAACATCCCAAGTCCTGTCCCCAGGTCTCTCAGAGCAACACAACACATGGCTTTGTGGACATTCCAATAACAGCTCCAAGTTACAGTCCTTCAGATTTCTTGGACTTGCATTCAACTCCAAACCTGAAACAAACAGATGATGAGAACATGAGTGAGATAAAAAATGAGCTTTCCAAGCCTCTGGATGCATATACGATCTCAGAAGAAAACCAAGTCCCATCACTCCTTCCTTTAGAAACCCTTGGCATTCGGCAGTCTGTGTCCTGTTTTGATGCTGATCTCCAAAGGCAGAAACCACAGTCGTACAATGTCAGAGCGGGAAATGACAGCATGCATGTTGAGAAGCAAGGGACAGTGGAACGTGGGGCTGAGTCTAGCAGTGACATTGCAGACATCACTACACTGGTGGCAGACATCCGCCTTCCCCAGCTGTTTGTTTCACTACCTGACAGATCTGGATCAGTTCCAAGATCCCACAGAAACCAAAGCCGAACACTCAACAATCATCCAGGAGAATCAGGCACAGGAAGAGTCAAGTGTCATAAAAGATCACATTAATGAGGCAGGAAAGAACAAGGACACAGCCTCTGAGCGGACCGATGGAGCTTTCCGGGCCAAAAGCCAGTGTCGTGACCCAGCATGCCTGTTAGAGGGAGAAGGCACCGAACGCAGCGCTGAGGCCGGTGGCAGGCCTGCTAGCACAGCCAAGCACGCGGGGGCTCAGCTGACAAAGCTGCACCCAGCAGGTCTCACAAAGCTAAGGGTCGCAGGCAAGAAAAGGCCAAAAGAGTTACAGAAAACACCAAGAAAACCAAAGCGAATAAGCGGGCAAGGACCAGAGTCAAGGCAGAAGGATGCGTCCCTCGCCAAGCACCAAAAAACACACATTCTATTCAGCACCCTATGGAACTTTCTCCAAAACTGACTACATGCTATGGACAAAACAAACCTCAACAAATACAAACAGTGAAATACATAATATAATTCCATGAATTCTATCAGACCACTTTGCAACAAAGCTTAAAATCAACACCAGAAGACCCAGTAACTTCACAAACACATGGAGACTAAACAATACACTCCTGAATGAGGAATAGGTCAAGGGAGAAATTGAGAAGAAATAAAATATTCCTAGAATTAAATGAAAATGACAATAGAACCCAACAAAACCTCTGGGTCACTTGAAAACCTGTCCAAAGAGAGAAGTTTAGAATTCCAAGTGGCTACATTAAAAAAAAAAATCAGATAAAGCACAAAAAATAACCAACATTACAACTCAAAAATCTTGAAAGTCAACAGCAAACAAAACCCAAGTCCAGCAGACGAGAAGAAATAACAAAAATCAGACCAGAAATTAATGAAATCGAAACAAAGAAAACAACACAAAGAATCGATGAATTCAAGAGCTGGTTCTTTGAAAAGATAAACAAGATGACAGGCCTTGACCAAGTTACCCAAAAGAAAGAAAGAGCAACTCCAAATCAATAAAAGATAAAACGGGAAACACCACAGCAGACAACAAATAGATTCAGAACATTAAGAGGAAATGCTTTAAAAACCTATATACTAATAAAATGGAAAACCTTAAAAGATATTGTTGCATCTAAAGTCACCAGAATTGCCAAAGCTAAACCAAGAAGATATCAACAGATTAAACAGATTCACAGCATTCAAGGAAATTCAAACAATAGTACAAAACATCCTATCAAAAAAGTCCAGGCCCAGATGGATTCTCAGCATAATTCTACCAGACATTCCAAGATCTATAGTCAATAATACTTAAATTATTCAAAAAGATGGAAACAGAGGGAGAACACCCAAATACCTTCTATGAAGCCAGCATAACTCTAATATGAAAACCAGATACATGTAACCAGAAAAGAAAGCTACAGACGCATATCCTTAATGAACAGAGATTCCAAAATTCTCAACGAAACACCTGTAAACTGTATACAGAACACATCAAAAAGATCGTCCACCATGATCAAGTTGGGTTTATTCCAGAGATGTGGGGGTGGTTCAATACCTAAAAGTCAATAAACGTCATAGAGCACATTAATGTACTCAAAGACAAAAAACACGTCATCATTTCAATAGATGTAGAAAACGCCTTTAACAAAGTCAAATGCATTTATGTTAAAAGTCCAGAGGGAAGTGGACTGGAGGGACCATATCCCAACATAATTAAAGCTATATACAAAAACTCACAGCTAACAGCATTCTAAATGGAGAAAAACTGGAAACATTCCTTTTCAAATCTGGAATCAGACAAGGCTGTGTACTATCTCCACTCCTTTTTAATATAGTGTTTGAAACACTTTCTACAGCAATAAGACAACAGAAGGAAGTTAAAGGAGTACTCACTGGAAAGAAGTTAAATCATCTTTTCTTGCAGATGACATATTCTACCTCTGAGATGCCAAAAAAAATCCACCAGAGAACTTCTAGAAATGATTAATACCTTTAGTAAAATGGCAGACTACAAAGTTAATCTACAAAACGCAGGAGCATTTCTATATACCAAAACAAGCAATTGAGAAAGAATGAAAAAACCCTCCCTTCACAATAGCCTCAAAAAAGTAAGACATCCTGGGATAAACATGAACAAAGACATTAAAGGTGTCCACAATGAAAATTTTAGATCTTTAAAGGAGACTGATGAGGATACCAGGATATGGAAGGTCCTCCCATTCACATGGATTTAAGAAACTAATATTGTGAGAATGATCATTCTACCAAAAACAATATATAGATTCACTGCAAACCCAATCAAAAGTCCCATGGCATTTCTTACAGAATTTTTAAAAAATCCTAAAATTCACATGGAACCCCAAAGACACTGTATAGCAGACATAACCCTGAGCACAAAGAGCAATGAACGTTATACCAGATTTCAATCTATATTACAGAGCTATAGTCACAAAAACACCAGGGTACTGTCAAAAAATAGACCTGTAAAACCAATGAAATATAATGGAAGACTCAAACATAAATACATGCTGTTTCAGCCACCTGATATTTGACAGAGGCGCCAATGCTCATTGGAGAAAAGATAGCAACGTCAGCAAATGGTGCTGGCAAAACTGGATCTCCACATGCACAAGAATGAAAATAGACTTGTTTTGATCTTGTACAAAAGTCAACTCCAAGTGATTCAGAGACCTCAATGTGAAACCTGAAACACTCAAACTGCTAGAAAAAAATGTTGGCACTAACCTATAAGAGATAGGCGTAGGAAGGGACTTTCTAAGTAAGACAGCAGCTGCTCAGGAATTAAGGTCAATAATCAACAAGTGATACCTCATTAAACAAAATGTTTCTATACAGCAAAAGAAACAACCAAGGAAGTAAACAGAAAATCCACAGAATGTGAGAAACCCTTCACCAGTGTCACATCTGACGCAAGTTTAAGATCTAGAATATATAAAGACCTGAAAAAAGCAAAGAATCAAGAAAACAAGTGACCTGGTTAAAATAGGGGCTAAGGATCTGACAAAGAGTTCTCGAAAGAAGAAATAAAGTTGGCAGAGAAACATCTTAAAAAGTGTTCAACACTGTTATCAATTGGGGAAATACAAATTAAAACTACTTTAAGATTTCATCTTACCCCAGTCAGACTCGCTAAGATCAAGAAAGCAAATGATATGAAATGCCGGAGAGGATGTGGGGAAAGCGGAATGCTCGTTTACTGCTGGTGGGATTGTGAACCCATGTAACCCCTACATAAAGAAATGAGAAGAACTCTAAAAAACTAAAAATGAGTCCACCGCTTGACTCGGTTACACCACTCACTGGCATATAACCCAGCACTCACCCTATTGCACAGATACTTGTACATCCATGTTTGTTGCTTCTCTTTTCACAATAGCTAAGGGATGGTAACTAAGAGTCATTCAACTGATGAATAAATAATGAAAATGTGGTACAGTTTCACCATCGAGTTCTACATAGCAGCAAAAACGGCAAAATCATGACATTTTCATGTAAATGGATGAAACTAGAAACTGTTATGCTATGTGAAGTAACACAGAATCTGAAAAACAAATGGCATATGTTACCTCTCATTTGTGGGTCCTAGAACCAAACCCTTACATGTGAGTATGTATCCTGATGTAACTGAAGGAACCAGGAAAATGGAAAGGAACCAGGGAAGCAAAGGGAAAGAAAGAATCTAAATGAGAAGAATAACAGGAGATGGGTGCTATTAAGGGAGAAGTAAATAGAGCAGGGGTATTAAATGGAAGGGGGAGGGAGGGTTATAGAAGAAACTACAGAGATAAAGTGGGGGGAAGAGCTCAAGAGACATGGGGCCATAGGAAACTGGCATTACCAAGGGATAAATGGGGAAAATGGGGACACTTTAAATGAGGAAGGCATTGATGCAAGGTTAGATGGGAAGAGAGAGAGAGAGAGAGAGAGACGAGAGAGAGAGAGAGAGAGAGAGAGAGAGAGAGAGAAATAATGCATAACTACTGTAAAACACCAGAGGGAATCATAGGATTCTAAAAACCTAGTGACAAACTCTACACACAGTATCGCTAATGAACCCATGTGCATAGCTGAAGGCTACACAAAAAGAAATACTGACATAAAACCAATGAAAACCAACCCCCCACTCCCCACCCTGCCCCAAGCTGCTCAGTCACCAGAGCCACTAGCGAAGTTCAGGGCGCAGCTGCAAGGTGGCAGCAGGGACCCGCCACTCCCTGCAGGCGGCTTCCCTCCCTCCCTCCAGGTTGCACGGGGTGCAGGGACCTGCGGGGCTCAGCATCCTTGCCGGACCGGGGTGAGCCAACTCTCGATCCCCGCAGGCCTCCTCTGCCTGGCCAGAGCCCCGCTGAGCGACTCCCTCGCGGACGCCACCTCTGCAGCGACCCGGGACTGCTGTCGCGCCCCTACCCCTCCGAGCCTCGGCCGCACACTGGCGTGTCCGGAGACCCTACAGCCCCTAGGCTCCTCTTCCCCCTCCACGGTGGCTGTCAGGATGGCCGACTCGCGTGGCCGCAGCAAAGCATCCCCGAGCCCACCGCGGCCACCAAGTTCCCGCACTCACCATGCCCGGCGAGGAGCAGAAGGGCGTGCAGCAGCAGCGGCGGGGGCGGGGATCCAAGGGCGCAGAGCCGGCTCCGCTGTTCCACTCCCGCGGCGGCGGCGGCGTGGGTTCGGCCCCGTTTCCCGGCCGGCTGGCCCGGTGCGCAGGAGGCGAGGTCTCGCCTCGGAGGCTACCGGAGATCGGTCGGTGCGTCCCTCGCTCTGTCCGGGGGTCCACACGGTGCTGGGGACCTGCAGGAGGGCCGGGCAGCGGCCGTGCTGTTCCAAGACCCATCCTGGGCGGACGGAGGGAGCGTGTGCCTCGGGGCTCCGAGCCTCCGCCTCCCTGTCTCAGTGTTCGGCTCCTAACTGCCACCTCCTCCGGTCCCGCCGCCGCCGCTTCTTCCGTGACTCTCCGCAAGGCGAGTTGGCGCTCAGCCGCGGCTCGCAGACCTGGCGTCCGACCCACAGCGGCGCTGGGAGAGAGGGTCCGGTCTGCCGTGCAGCCATTGAGAGGCGGGGAGAGGAGGGGGGGCGAGAAGGGGGAGGAGACAGGAAGTGAGGGGGCGGTCAGTGGCTGCTTGCTGAGCCAACTGCTCCGTGGCATCACCCCCGCCCTTCCGCTCCCGCGCTCCCCGGCCCCACCCCACATGAGCCCCTTCCCTCCACAGGCTTTGCTCTGAGGGACCACCAGTCTCTTCCGCTGCAGTGCAGCCCCACCCCACCGTGCTCTTCCTTGGGAGAGGGGTGCACTCCCACCCAAACTCCCAGGCTTCTTCCAGGTGTCCATCCCTGGAGACTGATGCTCAGCCAGTTCTCTGCCTCACCCCCCCGCCCCTGGTCCTCTCCGAAGCCCCCAGGGACTCACCTCCTTACCCAGGTTTGGGCCTCTGCCATCACTCACTGCCTGCTGGTTCACTGGTGCGCTCCAGGACACAGGAACCTGCTCACCATCGCTGGGCGCTCACTTCTCAGGCTCACACACTACATCGCCATCACCTGGCCTTGTGATGAAAGCATTCCTGGGCCCTCCAGCCAAGGATTATAATCCCAGAGAACCTGAGCAAGGTTTAGTGACCTTGATTTTTTACTTCCTCATCTGACACTCACCCCCAGGGAGCCTTAGGAATTAGTCAAGTGCAAAGCTGGTTGGCTGAGCCCAGAGCTCAAGTCCTGCTCTTCTGAATTTGACTTCTTTGTTCTTCTGTCACTGGGAATGTTTAATAAAAGTCCATCTCTGTTACTCTTCATGCTGCATTCAGATCACCATCGAGTCTTCAGTGGTTAACTGCAATCATGTCCCAGCTCTTTTATACTAGTCATGTTTGAAGTCATCTCTATTCTCTGTTCCTGTTAATTCCTAGTTCTACACATCTCATTTCACGTCTCTCATGCCCAAACCAGGGGGCACTTCTTTCTTCTTTCCCTAATCTTTGGATAACCCTGAAATAATGACCATTTATCCCACTATAAACATGTCTACTTCTTCCTGGATCGCTGATCACCCCTCCTGCTTTCATCTCTCTGAATCTGTTATGGGATTTCACTCAGAGCCCATTCTCCTTTCTGTCCTTACCAGCAGTTTGAGAGCAAGAGCCTAGGATGGAGAATACGTAGACTAGAAAAGTGTCTTAGGCATTTGTGACGAAATCTGATGCTCTTGTTTTTCCAACAGAAAACTTTCCTAATCATTGTTAAGGACTCCAGTTTAGGACTTTGATACTTATCTTACATACTGGACTTCAGGCTCATAAATACAACTGCCTGATCAAAAGCAGTTCATTGATAATCCCATTGGTCACGGTATCTCATTCCTTAAATTTGTTTCTTCTGTTCTATTCATAATAACACTTAATAGGATCACTATGAATTCAGTTGCTAAAGTCAGAAACCTAGAAAGCCCCAGACCCAGACTTAAGATGTCAAATTTTCCTACTTTATTTCCTTAGTTCCAGCTTTCAGCAGCCATAGGCTCATGTTAACATCACTTTCCTGGGTCCTCAAATTTCCTCCATTTTATTAAGCTGAGTCATCTGTGTGTCAGCAGTATCAAGTTTCCTGACCTTGATCTTCCTCTCCTTGAGTCCTCTAATTTCGGTAAACGAAAAGGGTGTAGGCTTTGAACATGAACTCATCTCTGCCTTTGTGTATGGAACCTCAGTGGGCCAAATCCTGTCCTAGAGGAATCTGAAGTGTTGGCTGAGGATTCATACATTATCATCACTACCTATTTCTCTCAAGTTGTACTATTTCTTATCATCTTGAAATTTTGTTTCCTACAAACATGAGTTAAACGTCTTTAGTCTGAACATCTGGTGCTCAAAAAAGTCTTGGGTTTTAGATCAATGAAGATTTTGGGGTGCGTCAATAATAACCAGCAAAATCCACACAAATATTCCAAACCCCTCAAAAGGAAAGAGTCAAGCTGGATATACAGCTCGCTTTGCTACACAGCGTGTGCTGTTCCATCAATTCTCTTCCTTCCTACCTGGAGCACAAATTCCTTTCACGATTAATCCTCAGTCTTCTTCAGGAATTATATCCCTTATTAACTCAAGAAGCATATATTGGGCCTCCAGGATCAGCAGTTGTCCCTAAGCATTCCTAACGTACCATTAACCATGCTCCACTCAAAATTCTTATTTACAAGTAGACAAGTCTCTCATTACACTGTGAACTCTTCACTAGAAGGGACAGTATTTTGTTCTTGGGCTTCCTAGAACATACAGGATATCCAGCTACTCACAGACGCCAGATTCTTCCTCCCTATGTTAGCATACCTATGTCTGCTACTCAAGAAATTTTTGGAATGTAACCCCCGTCTTTCCATAATTAAGCAGAAAGATGTGACACTAACCTACGAAGAAATATTAGGTACAAAAGTATGCAAAGTTTAAGAAAGTTAAACTTTTGGTTTTTGTTTTGTTTACCAACTGTTCGTTTGTCACAAGGGTTACTGGCTGGAAGGAATGAGAACTGACGGAAATAAAATCTATATTTTCTGTGCCAGTACACCTTTACTGGGAATTTTTAATACAGAAATGGCCATTTTCCAGGAGCTTCGAGGTGAATTTCATGACAAGAATGGCAACTGCAAAATCCTGTGATTTCCTACCAAGTCAGTGGCTACGTTTCTGAAAATTATTACTGGTAAAATAAGAATGGGCAATATACAGCATGAAAGAATATCATCTGGGGAAAGTTTCCTCTTTCCTATCACACTTCTGTCTGAATAGACCCTTCTTCAAGTTTGCCATTCTTAAACGTGTATGTGTTAAGTAAAAGCACTGCGATTCGATTCATACCACCATTGTACAAACCACTGAGATTTATTCACAGGACCATAGTTTCTTGTGAATTCATGTTTCCCACACTCCGTACTGAAGAGCATCTACTGGCAGAGGGGGGTAAATCTCATATTCCTAGGCCATCTGTGGGATGAATCTAAAAAGATGAGGTCTACCCAAAGTGGCTTTGAAGTTTCCAGTTGCTCCTTCAGCATTTTGCAAATGCAGCATTCTGCTCCATGTCACTCATGAGAGGGGGGAGAGTCTGCATGAGCTGCTTGCCATATCAATGCATATTATGACAGACATTTTTATTCTACAGTAAGAAAGAGTGTTTTATTATGGTTTATGATTATTTTATGGGCATGAGTATATAGCCTGCATGTGTGTAAATGGACACGTGTCGTGAAATGCCTGCAGAGGTCAGAACAAGGTTTTGGAATCCCCTGGGATTGGAGTTACAGACCATTGTTAGCTATGTGGGCACTGGAAATCAAACCCCAGGCCTCTGTAAGAGGGCTTCATTATGTTTTTAATGAATCTGTGGGTACTCATGTGTAAGTGTATGTTGGAACTAGCAGTTGACTTCGGGTGTCCTTCTTGATTCATTCTACCTTATTTTTTGAGACTGGGTCGCACTGAAACAACGGCTCACTGGCTGGCTGAACTGGCTGGCTAGCGAGACCCAGGGATCCTCTTGTCTCTGCCCACCTAGGACTAGAATTGTAGGTGTGCACCACCAGGTCCAGCTTCACATGTGTGCTGGGGTCTGAATTCAGATCCTAATGCTGGTGAAGCAAGGACTCTACCCACTGAGCACCCTCCCTAGAAACTCCCCTTACTTAATTTATATTCACTCAGAGTCAATTCTTATTTATGAGTTATAATTCTTTGCTATCATTTATTTTGATGTTTAAATTGCTCAAGCCAAGAGACTCCCCCGTTCTATGTAATTGCTTTTCTATTGTATGTTGAAAGAAAGATCAAAGAGCATTAGACAAAATAATTGATTATGTTGCATATAGTGTTGCGCTATAGAGTACAAAAGAAGATGGAGGAATTATCTGGGTTGGAGAAAGCAAAGGTCTTGCCCCTAACTATAGCACAGGACAGGAACCAGGGCTCTGTTACCAAACAACATTTCTGATCAACGGCAAAACATGAATAATTCCTTCATTTAGGCAATACTATTGTATCAAGGGTAATTTTTTGGTAATTATACTACAGCTATGTCAGAAAATATACTAAGTAAGGGCAACAGAGGAGAAACTGCACTTTAGAAAAAAATAGCCCAGAAGCCATCTGCATCTAATACACATATAGCTGTATGTGGCATATCAGATCAGCATTTGATGGTGTACAATACATTATAATAAAATCATAATGGACATAAAACACCCCTGTAGCCAGTGAGCCCACAGCTCCGTGCACTGCATGTATATTTGCAGGGCCTGGTGTAAACAGGCCTCCTGCACTGTTAGGTGGGCAAACATGCAGCACGGATAGTTAATCACATTTAGTATATGACACTTGATAATGTTAACAGGTGACTTTGCTTTATGTACTTACTGTAATATATTTTTTATTACATTTTAAAAGTGAATTCCTACTTACTAAGGATTTCAGTTTACTGTAGATCATATGGTAGGGTAGGCTGATGTCAGCCTCACTTGTCTCCTGTTTGTCATAGAATGACAGCCCTGGGCCACCTGGGTCAATAAGAACAAAACTGCCTAATGGTGCATCTCTCATAGCACAGGGGCAATACCAGATGGATGACACAGAAAGAGTAATGACACTAAAAGCAAATATGATAGTGTTAACATGAAGACTCTCAGTAAAGGGTTTAAGATAATTCTGTGTATTCTACTATAATGCTTCTGAAACTCTGCTATTTTGTCAAAAATACACACTTTTGAGACAGGGTCTCATGTTGGTCTTGCTCTCTATGTTGCTTGATGACCGTGAACCTGATTCACCTCTAGAGTGCTGGGATTGCAGGCCACTAATGCGATGCTGGGAACTGAACTCAGGGCCTCATGCATGTTAGGCAAGCACTCTACCAACTGAGCTACATCTTCACTCCAGATATTATGTCAAAATAAACCTATCAGGGACTGGAGGGAAGGCTCAGCAGTTAAGAGCACGGACTATTCTTGCAAGGACTGGGGTTTGATTTCCAGGACCCACATGGCCAACAACAGTCTGCAACTCCAATTCCAGGGGATTCAAAAACCTTATGACCTCCGCAGGCATTTCACGACATGTGTACATTTGCACACATGCAGGCAATATACTCATACACATAAAATAATAATAAAATATTGAAAAATAAAATAAGCCTATTAGCCTGTCTTTTACTTCCATCTGCAACATAGAAATGCTTTTGACATATCACTGCCAGACACACACCCCTTGCATGTCGTGCAGAGCACACAGGGAGTGGCAGTGTCAGGAAGGCAGCGGCTTCCACCACAGAGCATCCCACAGAACATCTTCAGGGCTGAGATCTGTTCACATCTGCCCCGAGATGACGTGGTTATCAACTCGACTGGCTCTGGAATCGAGTAATACACAAACCTTGGGGCACTCCTGTGAGGAACTTCCTTGATCAGATTATTTGAAGTGGGGAGGTCCACCTTAAATGTCAGTGGCACCTTCTGGGGGAAGCCCCCATGGAAAAGGACACGGAAGAAGGAAGCGTTTTCTTTGTCTGCTGGCCTGCCCTCTTGCTGGCAAGTCCATCTAAACTGCTGCTGTGGCGTTTCTTCCCTGATGTTAGAATCAGCTTCTTTGGGCTTTCAGCATAGAGTGAAGACCAGTAGCTCTCCAAAAATCCTCCAGACCTTCAGCAGCAGATTGGGACTACTGAGACAACCAGGCCGGTGGACTGAGTCCTGCTGATTCTCACGCTCTCCAGTGGGAGAAGGCTATTAACGGATCACTGACCATATCATGGCCAATCTAGCAAATTTATATATTTATTCTATCAACACTGTTCCTTCAGAGAACTGTGACTAATATACCAATTAATACTTTGATCCAGTGATGCTGCTGCTGGCTTTGTAATTAAAAGAAGTCCTCCCCCAAATTTTGCATGTAAAAAATTGCATGTGACAATTTAAACCTAAATCATTAGGATTTAAAGCCAGTTATTGTTTTTTTGGATACCTGTTACATATATGAACTGATTTCTCAAACCTGGCTTCATAACTGTTATGTTCCAAGTCATCCTACGGGGCTGTGCTTGATTTAATACACTCTCACTCATGACCTAAACGGCTAACTTTGAAATGAGGGACTTGTACACTGAGCCTTGCAAACTATGCTCCTCATCTAGCTACTGCAAGCCTATGTGGTGCTTTGTGTCATCTTGACACCCATGAACACTTGGTGTGGTGAGAAAACAGCCTCACATGACTTCAGATGGATACAACCGCCTTCTAGGGTGGGCATCCTGGCTAGAGGACTGCACTGCGTCTCAGTTCTCATTCTCTCCCTTGACAAGGTGATTTTATGCAGTGTACGACATTGTCCGGGCGCCAGGATTCTCACATCCTTGGATAATATTGTATAAATTAATTTCCAGCTACAGGAAAGGATTGACCTTTGGAAGAAAAGTATGACATTGTCTCTTGACTTTGATCGCATTCTTCCACGGAAAGAGAAAGCAGGATTTTAAGCTTTTGTGCAATGTATACCGAGTATTAAGGTAGCATTAGCAGCCCAGACCACACACCGCATGTCACACAGTGACACGGCTGCAGTGCTTCTTCACCTCCACTTCCCTTTTACCTGTTCTTTACTGCAGTACTGATGATTAGAAGCAGCACCTGAACAAGGAAGGCCAAAGATGGACTTACATATCCCCACTAGCTATAAAATCACCAGGAAGCCAGAAGCCTTGCCAGCCCCAGTAGCTATCATGATAAACAACCAGCAGACATCCCTTCATGGGGTGGAGTCATGCTTTACATGGGTAGAATAGCTTTTCAAGCAAACACTCATTGATAATCCAAAGGTGACTGCCCAGGGCTCAATGTTTGAACTAGGCTCAAATGTCAGGAACATAAGGCAATGACGGTTGAACTTTGAAGCAGTTTGCAATCTAGAAAGAGAAATGAAGTTCTGAATAACTGCAAAATAACTATGATTCTGGACACGCTGGAGTGGAACCATGAGAAAACAGTACATAAATGTCATGCGAACAGAGAAAAGGACCCTTCGAATTTATGGAACTTGGAAGCTGGGGATATAGAGTAGATTGTTTTCAATATCTAAATTGGTGTATGAGGTGGACAGAGTAAGAAGGGTTAAGAATTTTGTTCAGCTGGGTTTTGTGAGGGATGCAACCTGTAGGATGGGCCTTGGATACAGGCACAAGTAAGAAAAAAACATGAGCTGGAGACAGGGCTAGGAATGTGCTCCAGGGAGAACAAAGAATATAAGCAAAGCAATGACAGGGACTGTGAGTCCCAGGCTCAGAATACAAGCATCTGAATTGTGCCACTCACGTGGAGTTCAGCACACTTGTAAAGACGCTATAGGAGGAAGACAGACAAATGAGATTAGCCTGAACCTGACTGAAGATGATGCACATACATGTATTAGTCCTAATATTTAATTTTTCAGGCCGGAGGAAGGGGTCACTGCCTATTCTTAGCACATCAATTTATTTTATTAGGCCTTGAAGTAAAGAGGAACAACTGAGACAACTGAATTTCTTTTTGCCTCATCTTCAGAAAGAAACCACCTACCCCAAAGCAAATAAAAACCATGTTTTCACTACAGCATGGAGGAGTGTTCCACAGCTTTTAAATTGGACTTTTAAAATGTCTTCTTTCATTTTTGGCACAGTCCCATAGATATTTTAGAACTGCCTTAAATAAGCAACATATTTAAATGTTATCCAGCATGCATCACGTTTTATATGTTCCATAAAAGATCAGCAAAAGAGGGGTTTCCTATTCTGCGATCTTCCAAGTAACCAACTTGCTATAACAGGTTCAACTATAAGATATAAATCTTTCCTTTCTCAGTCCCCAATTAGGAAAAATACCCAAGTATCAAAAGGATTGACTTGACCAAGGGTTAATGATACAGGCCAAACATTTCATAAGTACATGAAAGCAAGAAAGAAAAACAGGGACTAAAAGATAGGACTAAGCTGCCAAATGTTCAGCCATGAAAATAAACAACTAAGAATAATTGAGTATTCCTGATTTTGACAACGGTCCAGCAGCAGATGCCACGGCATGCTGTCTCTTCCAGCCCCACTGAACCAGATGGATGAGGGAGGGCCTGTGGGAGTTGTTCCCTAGAGACAGACTGCCAGCTTGGTGGAGGTCAATGTGGGCTGGCTTTATTTATCTATTTTTACCTTTCTAAACTCCTTTCGTAGCTGGGCCTCAGCTATTTCCAGCTCCCAGCAGTTGGATGGGCAGCCAACTTCTCCTCTTGTAACATGGATTTATTACAGTAAATCGGTTAAGATGGATTACAGGCACATGGGCTCTGAATACAAAGTGGGTGTACACACTAAAACGTGACCACGAGGGAGCTCACAACTGACTCATAAGTGAAAGAAGATTGCTGCCTTCTTCAAGGACACACTCAGATGCTCATGCAGTTTTCTATTATGGTTCTCAAGATCATACTTAACAGAGAAGAATCCACACGACTCAGGAGCAAGAGCATCGTGGGGACGGAAGCACTGCTGAGAAAACACAGGGGCTTTGCTCTCCAACCAGCTAGAGGACTTGTGCTCAAGCCATCCACGTTTCTGGGAAAAGCTGAATGAAGAAAATGTATACAATGTCAAATTGATTCAGTGAAAAACTTCAAATAATGCTTCCTTAAAGAATTCTGGGGCCTTTTAAATAAAAAATTTGGTACACGCACAAACTAGCAGCACCGATGTTCAGAGAGCTCATTAGAAATATCAAGTTGCAGGCCTTACACTGGACTGACTGAATTGTTTGAACTGACTGCAGCGTTTTATTAAGATCTAATCATCTGCACGCTGATGTTGCTGAAGTTTTCAGCAGTGCTGTTTCTAGGCAAGAACCCCCAGTGATACCTATTCATAGAACCACAGAATCACCTGGTTCATGTTATTTTTATTTGATGTGTCTGAGTGTTTTGCCCCCAGGTATGGAAGTACACCAGCTGTTCCATGCAGTGCCTACAGAGGCTTGAAGAGGGCATCGGATCCCCTGGAACTGGAGTTACAGAGGTTGTTAGCCTCCACGTGGGCAGTGTAAGCAAACCACTGAGCCATCTCTCCAGCACCTCCTAGACCTTTCTCCATAGCCCAATCCAAAAGATACGGTATGGAAGCCAGGATTCTGCAGGCATTAGAACCCCCAGGAGGATCCACTTCATGGAACATATGAGTCATCAACATCAAGACAAGAACTCTCTTCATAATTCAACCTTTTAAAACCAAATAATCCCCAAGTGACACAATCCAGAGAGCTTCCTTGTGTTAGATTAGCAACCATGATCACATCAAGATGTTACAGTCAACACATTCCTCAGTAGAATGTCCCAGTTGCCTTGGAGCTCTGGCCCAGTGTAATCTGAAATTTGTTAAATTCTTAACGGGTCATTGGTTAAATGCAGGAAACTAAAGGAACTCAGATGTTGAACTAGAGCAATTTACTGAGTAATATACACATGATACTAAAATGCAAAGTCCCCTCAGATGACTGTGTTCACATTCATAAACTGCATCCATCTATGAAGGACTGTTTAGCACATTATGATGTCTCTATGACTTAGAAAACAACCCTAAAGAGAAGAACCATGGTGAAAATTATGTCTAATTTGCCTTTTCATTTATTGAGGCCAGAGACCACCCTCATATGCACTGTGCTATTTGCTAGGATGCGCTTACAAGTGAAAGTCAGAAATCTCCTCTCTCACACTAATAAAAAATGAAAATTATTTTTAAAGTGTTTTTTTTTTTTTCCTGGAAGCAAATAAAAAAATCCAAGTAAGATCCTGAGGGCACCCGCCCAACACACGCACACTCTTGATGACATTACATGAGTTAAATTTCAATTTACATTTTAATGCACATTGGTCCCCAAGTCAAATGCAATATTTAATGACAAATCATGTTTTGGCTTGCATAAATAATTTTAAGTAAATTAAAGAACTTCTCACTTGTTACATGGGAAGAAATTAAAAAATATGTTACAAACACTATTGGAGCAAACATTTACTGAATTGCATAATTAAGGTTATAGTGATATTATGATACAAGTTTACAGAAAAAAATAATGTTTTTATATACAAATGTGCCTGTCAATCTCTGGAGAAAAATCACAAGATAATTTTCATGAAAGTATCTCAGGACTCTACAAAGGTCAACTGATTGAAAATAAATTGACTGATTAAGAAACATTTTCCTCTATCAACACCCTTTGCTTCTATTATGCTTAGAATAAAAGCATACTGAGGGTTGACATAGAATGGCTTTTCATAAAGAATCCATGCATCCATAATCTACAGAAAAGCCCCTAAGGTACTAATACACTCATTCAAGTCAATTAGCATCAGCAAGGATCAGCACATGTACCAGTGCTTGAAAGGATCACATGTGTCAGAAAGCAGCTCATGATGGAGGAGTGCTAACTGTGCCAGGCTCAGTTTAAGTAATTAGTATTTATCGGCACCTGTAATGTTCACAACAGCTCCATGAGGTAGGCATCCATTCATGAATGAAGACATTAAGACACAGAACAACGAACTACACTGACCACTCACATAAAATTAACACGGAGTAGAGCAGAAATGGAAATGAGAGGTGCTGCAGCGGCCAGGTTCTTCTCTTCTTCTCTTTCCTCATGACATATGCACAAAACTGGAGAATGCACATGAAGAGGCATTTGCCAGAAAGGCTAGTGTGATGCATATGACAACTGAGCATTTGAAAGGACAAAGTGTAACGTATGCAGTCAAAGTGACGGGAAATGAATACAGGTGGGTTTGAACCCTTCTGTGACAAACTTCGTCAACAAAAACATGAGGTTCCAATTAGACAACTGTGGACCACCCCAAGATAAACACGCCACTACAGCGCCAACAGGGATTATTTGCTGGGCCAGTCATTGTTGTTTCTTAGGTTTACAGCTGTGTACGACCATTGATTGATTCTCCTCCCTTGGCTGCTTGCATAGTGTCCTCTAATACCATGAGAGCTAGTTTTTCTGGGAGGAGACTTCTAGGTTAAGTTCAGCTCAATTGCTTTGTCTGAAGTAAGGCCTGTTTTCAGCAAAAAGGTGTTACCTTCAAATTCTGGGAGGCACTCAAGGGCCGTGGCAATAGCCTGTGCTATTTCAGGAACCTTTTCTGATACCCACACAATTCTAAGGGGCGGCGGCGGGGGGTGTGGGGTGGTGGTTCACCTGCCTGGCCCTGTATTTCTTGTAACACAGCCTTCAGTTGTAAACATGTTCTCATATATTCATTGAAATTAGGCACACTCCACAGGAGCATGTATTTTAGCCAAATACATATGGCTAAAGAGATCATAGATCCTAGAGAAAAAAGTACATACCATATCCAAGACCAATGTAATTTCTCCTTTTAATCTAAATATGCACCCTCATATTCTAGACAAGTGTACCTCCCACCCCTCATCAAAGAAGATTCCATTTGGCAACAGATGAAGACTGTTAAAGAATTACACAACTGGTCAAATGCAGAGAATAAGTATCTGTAAGAATCCCAGTCCTAAGTGATATTTATTCAATGTAACCTCTACACATATCAGTTCTCACCAGAGAAGTTTCCTTATCTAGCAGATGGTGATTATCACAGAGAACAAGAGGCCTCAGAGCACCTACCCCTGAACAGGACAGATATTTCAAACCTGTACCTCCAAAGTCTCAGGGATTACCGGGGAAGAGCAGGTGAAAAGACTGTAAAAGCCAGAGTGGGGGCTGGATGACCACACGGACACAGGCTTCCAGTCAGCTGGTCAATTACTCATATGAACTCTCAGCAATGGTAACAGCATGCATAAGTCCTATGCAAGCTCAAACCAGACAAAATCCTATCCTAGACATGGGATAGTGGGAAAGAAATCACAACCCAACCTAAGGAACTTTTGGCAATTGATGGCTGCTGAGAGGGAGAAAGACAGTGTCTTAAAGGGATGAGACTTTTGGTTGGTCTAGTGGATAGACCCACATGGAAGGACATTTGAGGATACAACGAAGCTCTATAGGCCATATATGCATGAGACAACAATAAACTGTGGGGGGGGCAATGAGGGAAGTTAGAGCGGAGGGGATTCGAATATTATCAAATTATATTGTATTAAAAAATCAGTTAATAAAACACGAAAAAAAAATAAGCAACCTCCCTTCCCCCCAAAAAAGACCCATGAGGTTTCACCAGGTACCTGGAAATCAGGAATTAGCTGAGCAGGATGGGGGTACAAGATACCCGAGCACATAGATCAGGGAAATGGTATCTATAATCATTCAGATAAATCATATGGGCCCCAGAGAAGGAAAGGGAGACTAGGAAAAGGAAATGAAGCTCCTTGTTGAATCCTTCAGGCTGCTGTCGTCCCTCCAGCACAACAGATACGGAACTCACCTTGATTAGGGTCAAATGTCCTGGCTGGCTAACTGAGGCCACACAGGGGGTACAGAACTGGACTTACAATGTGAAGAATGAATGCACACATATTTCCCATTAGCTGGCCTGCTCCTTTAGAGTCATAAAATATTGGTTGACTAAAATTAATTAACTATGGGGAAAAATATTTCCCAAGGCTCTTGCACTGACAGGACAGCTTACGAGGTGACCTCTTATTCCTGGCCTGGGAGGACCCACATGGCATGGAGGAAAGACCTCCCAAATCAACAGTATTGTGAGGGTGAAATGCATATTTTAAGAGGAAGATTTCATTTCCTAGGAAACATAAATGTCTCTGCAAATAGCAATTCCCCCATATTCTTAATCCCTAAACCATCAACATCTGCTATGAAGAATTCCTTCAGTCCTCAAATAAATCCCTCTTATCCCATATTCTTTATGGCACTCTCAAAAGGCAGTATTTGAATAAAACAACAATAACCGTCTCGGCCCTCCACTTCCCGGTTTCCTTCTGGAGGGCTTTTTACAGTCCTGGGCATACAAAGCAGGTTTCTGAGGATCCATACAGGTAAATGGGAGAGGGTGGGATAAAGATATTTAAAGGAGAAGTTTATATATTTATAAATCATTTTTAGATTATAAGGACATTGATGCTGAAATATGATAAAGAAATCTTGGACTCCCCAGAAAAGCAATTTTCTTTCTTTCCTCCTTTTTCATCATTTTTCAAGTGTATAATTTTTTTTAACCTACTTGGGTCAAACAAATGCAGTTTTAAAACCCATTTCCATGTTTTAAGATTCAGAGAGAAGAGATTTAACAGCAGGCTATAAAAATCCCTTCATGTTTTTAATGCCTTATTTTTGAAGACAGGCTGGAAAACAGTAAGCAGTCATTGTGGAACACTCCCCACCCACGCCCCCTGGACCTTGGCATCCAGGGTGAAAAACAGAGTCTTCAAAGCTGAGCTTTCCCCACCCACGGCCCCCTGAACCTCAGTGTCCACAGGGAGAAGCAGAATCTTTTTGTGTATGCTTCTTACTCTTGGGAACATCTTTCCTGGCATTGTTAAGACACTTGAGTTCTGAAAACCCAGGCAGAATATCTACCTTAGCCAAACTGATTTGCTGATTATCCTCAGGAGGAAATTACCAAACATTTAAAATGGAATTAAAAAAAAAAACACAACTAAATTTACTAGAGATAGAAAAGCTCAAATGGTGTATTGCTGCTATCTCATCTAAATCTGCAGAAACCCAGAACATTCTCAGGACCTCTTCAACTCTATTTAACTCTGGTCCTTGTTCTTGCAACCCAAGGTTGCCCGGAGTGTACTTACAGGCTACGAGTACAGAGGCCTTCCTGCTCTTAGAAGTTCCCAGGTGGCTCCATGCCACACACTGGCACCAATAGTCCTCTGGCCCATGGAAGTCCTCCACCTGCTGCCTGGTGACATTGATGAATACTTCCCGAACCTTCAAGCCTGAGAGGGAGATAGTCTGTCAGTTGAGGCCACTGTATTTCTCAGTCACAAAGTTAAGGTTAGCCAAACCTTTTCTTTTTAATTAAACAATTCTGTTTTTAATCAAGGCAAGGTTTTAATTACCTTGACAATAACATATTACTGCTAATTAAATCCTACCAGCTGAGCAGGCTAGAAAGAGCACACACAAAGTATTACCAACCAATACAGTGCCCATGCTATACATAGCAGTGCTCTTAGCACTTTGACTTAGTCCTCTTTGTCTCTTCACAAAATGGACTATGAAGAAGAGTACCAAAGGTATTTTCTGGAACTCTAGTACCCAACAGTGTTAGCATACCAAGCTCTAGGACACAGTTTCTTATAGGTTTTTGCAGCCAAGGAAATGTCACTGTAATAGTGTGGATCCCTTTGTAACTTGAAAGGAAAGAGAGAACTTGTGTGAGATGGTAACAACAGGCCAGGAATCCAGGGGGTGGATGACCCAAAGAGTAGTGTCAGTGTCAAGACTTCAGAACAACAAGGCCAATGAGATCCCAAACAAAGGGCAGGAACACACGGGAAGCACACAGTTGACCTAAGTTGTAGGTTCTGAAGTCTTCAGTTGTAGGTAGGAAGTCTTCAGAGCAGTGGAGTATGGGGTTGGAGAGAGAGGATTTTGTAGAAAACACCCCAAAGCACACATCTGTGATCTGGAGATAGACTGAGACCTTACCCTTTAAATGGGATGGTTATGAATTTCCATTTTCCATTTTTAAAAAAGAATTTCATTTATTATTTTTATTTTATGTGTATGAGTATATTACCTTGCATGTATATAAGTGTACCCCTGTCATGCAATGCATGTGGAAGTCAAAAGAGGGTGTTGGATTACCCTGGAACTGGGGAGCTGGAACTGGAGTTAAAAAGCTGCCAAGTGGATGCGGAGAATTGAACCCCGGTCCTCTGCAAGAACAGCCAGTACCCTTGACTGCTGAGTTGTCTCTACAGCCCCTGAATTTTCCTTTTACTAGTGAGAGATTCTAGCTGGGAAATGAAAGCACCTCCAGTCCTTTGATGGAAGACAGCTGGCCTTTCTTTGGAAAGGATGGTCAACCTTCATGGAATGCCAGGGAGGAGAGGGGACATTCTTCCTAGCCAAACCAGTTAACTAATATCAAAAGGAGCAGCAGCCTCTATAGACCCCATGGCCTGCCTTTTCCACAAACACTGGCTGACACTAAGTGTGGCCCATGCTTAGTGCATTCCAAGTAAATGCCCAGAGCCACAGGAAACTCTGGATGTCTGCACAATACGTGAGAGCATAAGCTCTTGTATGCCCTGGTTACAGTAAAATAAACCATGACTCAGAGAGAAGGTATCTTTTGTTCATCCTCATGGTTTGAAGGTGACTTGGAAGTTGCTCCTGTTTCTGCCTAATTCCCAAAGAAACCCTATGCTTAGCTGCCTTTCCATAATTAAATGCTTGCTCCTGTATTTTATTATTTATTCTTAATTTTGGAAATAAAATATACATGGAAAATTTCAAGAAAATTTTAAATGACTGATTGTACTGTTTCCTTTCCATTCAAAAGGAATCTAGGCGTCAGACTCTTCATTGCAACTAAAGTGAACCGAAGGCTACAGGTGGAAGCGGTGGAGGGCAGGTCTGTCTCTTCTGGTGACACAACTCAAACAGTAAGAAAGAATGTGGGTATATTGGTCAGGTGGGGAAAACATTTGTGCCACCCAATCAATAGCATGTTACTCACAATACCTAACGAGAGGCAGTTATGGCCCCATAAACTATTGTGTGTAATTTGAGTAGGCGCTCTCACTTTGTAGAAGGTAATCACATGGCATTTCCTCCCAGGGTCCGCCGATAATCTGCATTTCCCATTTGTAGAAAGTGAATATATCCTGCATTTTCATTTTCAGAAACATGAGTCCTGAGAACTGTTTCCTTCTCCAGAGGACAGAACTGCCCACCCAAGATGCTGTTGTTGTTACTCTTGCTTTGGCCCCCATCATTCCACTCAAATAAAATGCTCAGTGGTAGAGCAGAGCATTGACCTAACAAGATAGACCCCTCTCTGATTAAAAAAAAAAACAAAAAACAAAAAACAGGGAAATAGCATAGAAATGGGCAAGCCTGTTGGCAAGGAGGAAGAGAGAAAACAGAACCATGAGAACTTATAAGTACATTCTTTAAAAACGGCTCAAGGAAAAGCAGACTGGAGTACAAGCACTGGGAACGAAAGGGCGGGAGGGACGAGCACACCGAGGCCTACAGGTGCCGCGGAGGCAAAGGGCAAAGAACGCTCGTTCTTTCTAAAGCAAAGCCTAGAGCCCTATACCCTGGGGGAGGGGCGTGTACTTAGTACAGCCACTATGGAAATCAGTAAGGAAGTTTCTCAAAAATCATTAATGAACTACTAATGATTCAGCTATGTGACTCTGGGATACACACCCAAAAGCATTAAACCCTGCATACAATGGAGACACCTGCAATCCTTTCTCACTGTGACACTATTTAAAACCGCCAAGTTGTGAAATCAGCCTAGGGAACTCTCAGTAGATGAATGAATAAAGAAAAGTTGGTACATACACAGACAGCCTTATTATTCATCCACCAAGAAGAAAATTATGTCAGTTATTTGCAAGATAATGGAAGGAACTGAAGATGGTCCTATTAACCAACAGAAGCCAAACTCAGAAAACATAAATGCTGCCGGCTTTTCTTCATTATGTGGAGTCAAGATTTCAAGAGAGAAAAGAAGGGATCAGAAAGCAGAAATGGGACAATGTAGGGGAGGGAGCAGGTGGAAGGTCGGGAGAGAGAGGATGAAGGCCTGGGAAGGCATCAACCACAGAAATGTCAGGAGACCTAGTATTTTGCACCAAAATATTACAAGTAATTTTTTAGAGTGGTGTGTGATAAACTTGAATGGTAAAAATGTGGTCAAGTCACTCTTCCCTTCCTTCTCTCTTCATGTTGCAAGTCTATGCAAGTCACCTGAAAATGGCTCCAAAGGTTCACATGTCCAAACTAGAAACCAGGAAGTGTACACATCCGAACCTCCAAGTTCACAGATTGAATCACGGCCCCATGGGTATCAAGGGCACCCAGGAATGAAGTCAAGACATGCAGGCATGGAAATGACTGTGTGAAGAAAGAAATCTGCACTCATAGCTCTCAAGAAACAAATTCAATGTGTGTCCACACGGGGAAGAGAGCACCAAGATAGATGGGAGGCGGAGAGGCGGGGGAAACTGGGCCTTTCTACTTTGGTTCCATGGAGAGGAACAAAAAGGCAAGGTGGTCAGGTCTACAACTTGCTAACTGAGCATGTCAGGAGGTTCTCGTGCAAAACTGCTCTCTACCTCTAGCTGTCTGCAGTCGCTCTTCGGGCTAGGACAGGGAACCAGTGGCCTGGAGAACTGAAGTTATATCGAGGAGGCTCACAGAATCTAGATTGGTGTGCATATGTAGTCTGGCCTGGCACAGTCCAAAGGCTCCTAACAACAGTGTGACTATTGCATACAGAGAGCTCTACAAAGTGCTTGGAAAGCACAAACAGAAAACAAATTTTCCCCACCAAGGAGATCAGAACTGATCTCACCCACTGGGCAGCATTCATGCACCAGAAAGAAACTTCTAAGCAAAGCAGCTCTGTTTGAGGGAACTGCCCCGTCACCTCACTGACATTCGCCCTGTTGCATGAAGACACAGCTATCTAATTCTCAATCTCCCGAGATGGCAGTTAACTCGTTCACAAAAAACTGTTATGGTGGTACAAAAGTCACAGACAAATAAAAGATGGCATCTCATAAATAAAAGTAGCATTGTACCCAATAACTTGCATAACTCTAATAAGCATGGAAAAGCCCAACCCTTTAAATTATTGTGCAAATTATACCTTTCTTACAGAATATAAAAATATGAATATGGTACTGATATGCTAATAAGTTTTCTAAACTCTGGGATGGTTTGGTTGTGGATAGACTAATGTTGGCAGCTGATGAATAATTGCTCTACATGTTCTAAACATAACAGAGCATCACGGAGCTTCATCATTTGTCAGCTTTATTTGTTTAAAGGAGAAAAATGCTGACAGTGGTTATTGCTATAATCCTCTTATTTATCAGATAGAAAACACTAGTTACTTTAAGCAGGTCTAATCCTGTTGGGAACCTAAAAGTTAGAGACTTTTGAAACTAGTTGAAGGTAGATCCGTCACAGTTCAAGGAAGAGAAGTGTACAATGAAAGGGAAAGAAACAGTGAGGGAGAAACAATTAGAATGATTTATAGCTGGTCAATTTTCAATAGGAAGGCCACATGGTCTTACTCTGAGTCCAACCTGGTGTGTAGAAGATGAGGTCCTGGAGCAGTATTTAACATTCAGCACCATACCAACGACAGCCTGGTGCCTACTTAAAGCTGTCCTCCTGCCTTTTATCTACAGCTCCTTCTCACACTTTCACAAAGCCCATCAGTAGCATCCTGCCATGGTTATTGTTGCGGCCAGGTCTCAGATGCACCTGGCAACTGGTGCTTGGGGAGCGATCTGACATAGTTCCCCCACGCTCACCCTCAACCCCAGGCATTCCTCCTCCACTCACTTGGAAGTCCTTTGTAGTAGGATGTTCATCTTATTACTTGTCGTAACTACATTCCAGAAGGAAGCTGGAATCCTTCTTTCTCCTTTAATAATTTGCATGTTCCAAGTCACATGGAACTGGCAACTTCAGTTTGGGTGGCAATGTTTTCTCATGAGAAACCCTGGACCTGCTTTCCTGGGTCTTTTTGGCCTAGGGTTCTATATACTGTCTGCCTACTGCCCATGTGGTGATGTTAGTAATTATTTTGAGAATAACCAGGAGAATGACTATTTAGTTTTCTGTAGACAAAGCTCTATAGACCCATTGCAACACAATTTCATGAGTAACAAGACCTGGCTCAGCTCTTGGAGAGAAGGGAAAAAACTGGCTCCTCACTAAAGCCATCAATCACTCTCTGGTATTCATGAAGCTTCTCTGCTAGATGTTGGGTTCTTAAGGGTCTCAGCCCTTCTGACACCTGCCTTTGGATCTGAGGCAGCCTTACCTTTCTCCTCTGTCTGCTGAGCGGACAGAAAGATAATGCATTCACTTGGAAGACCTGACCTCACCGTCCATATAAGGCAACGCTTTCATTTATCTCTTATGGTCTTCCTAGAGTCTAGAAAATGTGCTTGAGCTGTGGGATCTTTCCCTATATTTTGAATAACCTTATATTATTATCATTTTAATTCTGGGCACAGGGCCACGGCCTTTCCTAAGCCAAATGGCTATCAGAATGCTAGTTCAGGTTTATTACCACCTTGTTTCAAGTTCTGTAACATAAGAAACTGATCGACGATGTTATAAGTTGGTGACATACACTGGTTCGAAAAGAAAGCATTGAGTGCCTCATTCGTGCCTGCTCTTGTAACGGGTACAGAGAACAACATGACAAGCAGCTTGTGAAGATCTCTGCCCTCAGTGAGCTACTGGGTGAAAGGAGGCAATTCTTCAGTCTGATCCACCAATGCAGGGTGGCATCGTCTATGACAGCAGGTGCACAGGACACTATCCGATCACACAAGAGGGACTTATCATCCACTATGGGCTCAAAAAAGGTTTCTTGAGGGTCTGGATACTGTTTCCCTCAGTCCTGAAGACATTTACCGTAGAGCCTGTTTTCTATGGCAGGGCTGTGGGGCTTGCTTACGACATGTGAGATTCCCATATATTTGGGATTCGAAAACTCTGAGTTCTAAGAGCAAACTACAATGGAGCTGCAACTCTATATCTTGGGAGAGCTTAGATGTCTTCAGGCCAGCATGTTATCGAAACAGTAAATTAAATATAGGTAATTAAAAGGTAGAATCATATTTCATTTTACTGCAGATGATTAATTAGGCCTAAATGTCTTTTGCCTCTTCATCCTAGCAATACGATTAAAATGTATTCTGATAGAAAAATAGACATCCTTTGAATGTTCATGTGCTCTCTGCCTAATGAATACTTGAGTTTCCCCAGGATAATAAGCACTTCATGTATTCTGCAGAAGCACCACAAGTTCAGACTTAAGTACAGAAGCGAAGAATACACCCAAGCTCTCCAGTTTCTTCCACACCAGAGATTACAATTAATCAACTCAGAGGTGTCTGGCAGAGGAAAGCAAATTAACTTGATAGTGCTGTCTGATAATCGGAAGAAGGGGACCTTCAGAGACAGAAATGGGTGTGATGAGGTAATTTAGAGGATAGCATCCCATACATGACTCAGTTCCACCCAATATAACACTATGGAAAACAGGATCATGACTTCCAGTGCTGTGCTTTAGTCAACAGTTTCCTCTCCCTCTAGCCACAGAAATCTCCTCCCGCTTGTAGCTTGCAGCCTGCGGTCATGGCATATATCACTCCATCTGCTTTAGCCACATGTTAAATGCATATTGTATGAATAGCTCACATCCAAGCAATACAATACAGGTAAATGAATCAAATAATTATTAAAACTAGTCCTTTATTTTTTTTTAAAGTCAAAATGTGATGATAGATCTGTTTTAAGTTAAAATCATCAGACACTTGCCGTATTAAAAAAATTATCAAATATCAAATTTATCTCATTTTTGAGGCTAACCTTGATTGGGCACTGACTATAAATCAGCCTCAGGCTAAAAAAGTCATGTGTATTCAGTTCTATAACCCTCAATTCAGTGATGGTAGATATATTTATTGCTTCCATTTTATACCTGGGGAAATCTGAAAGGAAGCTAGGAGACAAAGGAATCCTCAATGGAGTGCTGCATTTCAAACATGGCACCCCCTAACATCAAATGTCCATTTTTTTCAACCAAAATGGAATTGCCAAGGTGTTTGTTGCATTTTGTTTTAGATCTTTATAATTCTAATTTCAATTTAAAAACACAACTTAATGTTATATGGACAGAAAAGACTCAAAAGACTTCCAAAATCATTGTTCAAGTATTAGGGTTTAGAGAAAGATAGACAAAAAGATCACCATTGACTTGTTGAGCAAGTTCCAGGCCAAGACTGGGCTACATAGTAAGACCCTGATTCAAAAGTCCAAAAAGAAGGGCTGGAGAGATGGCCCAGTGGTTAAGAGCATTGCCTACTCTTGCAGAAGACCCATGTTCGATTCCCAGTTCCCACATCCACATGGCAGCTAACAACCTATTGTAATTCCAGTTCCAGTGGAATCTGATGCCCTCTTCCAACCTTCACAGAATTGCAGGACAGAGGTGCACTTTTATACATGCAGGCAATACGCTCACACATGAAATTAAAAAAAAAAAAAAAACAATAATATCCAAAAAGAATTTAGGACTTGCCAAAATCTCTGAACAGAAGTTCAGGAGGTGCAGCCTTGCCAGAGGAAGCATGTAATGGGGGCAGGCTTGGAGAGCTCATAGCCATATTCTATTCCCTTTCTGTCTGCTTCCCGCCTGCTTGTGAAATGTGAGCACTCAGCTTTCTGCTCCAGCTGTGCCCTTCCATGCCTCTCCTGCCATGATGAACTCTTAGCATCTGGAACTGTAAATCCAATAAACTCTTCCTTCTATAAGTTTCCTTGGTTGTGCTGTTTTATTCCAGTAACAGAAAGGTAACTAATATAGAAGGTGGTACCAGGAGTGAGGTGTTGCTTGAAGAAACTGGCCTGGTTTTTTTTTTTTTTTTTTTGGAGGATTGTAGAAGTGTTTGAAAGTTTGGACTAAAAAAGCAGTTGAATGCTGTAAATAGTGCTTAATGGGTCGTTATGGTTGGAGTCTGAACTGCAGAGACCTGGCTCAAGATGTTCCCTAGGAAGATGGAAACAGGGACTTAAGTAGCAACTGGGATATTGGAAGAGCACTAGACTGTCATCTGTCAAAGGCTTATGAGCTTTCCTGAATCTACATTAAAACAATGGACTAATATTTTTGGCTGAGGAAATTTCAAGACAACCTAATGTTGATTTGGTAGTGTGGTAATTAAGGGTGAATATTATGCAGATCTGCAATAAAAGAGGCCAAGTGGGTCAGAAAGAAATGCAAAATGTTCAGTTTGGATTGAAAAAGAGCTCTAGGAAACTTAATAATGTTGGAGCCACGGCAGCCAAGGCATGTTTTAGAGAGAGGCTTTCTTTGATAAGGAGAATCGAGCCATTAAGGAGAGGTCTCTAGATTTGCACTTGAACAATGGAAAGAGTACTCTCAGGGCAAGAACCTACCCAGCTAAACTCAACTTGTGAAAGGAAATGGTCTAACAAGTTTTTTGCTCTTAGATCACAACACATAAAAGCAGCTGCTAGTGATGTGGAGGACTAGGGTCAAGGTCATCCCAAGCTGGTAGTGTCCTTCACTGTGGTGCTGGATTTTAGGTAGGAAGAATTCAAGAGTGAAGGGGGTTATTGTTTCTTCTTCCATGTCTTCAGAGAGCCACCATGATCAGGCATCATGCAGTAGGGAAGTCCCTGCATAAAGGAGGCCCTGAGAGTCATAAAGCTGAGAGGATGAAGCCTGGTTAGCAATGAGAGAACCCAAGATGTTGGTGATGCTAGAGCCATTAGACATCTACCAAGGAGAACTGTATACAGGAAGTAGTACCAACCCAAGAGAGACAGAGAGACATATATGTTCCAAACAGCAAAGCTAAAGGTAAAGAGCCATCTCCTCTAGCTTTGGAAGCCCTTTGGAAGTAAAGTCCTCGGTTTCAGACATGGAGCTACAGGGTTTGGTGTTTGTCCTGCTGGTTTCGCTTTGGTCCAGTGTTTCCTCACTATCCCGCGTTCTGTTGTTTTGGAATGGGAATTTGTATTTTGTGCCATTCTATATTGGAAGTGAATAATTTGTTGTTTGATTTTATGGGGGCTTATAGTTAAAGAGACTGCCTTGCGTCTCAGAAGGGAGTTTTGACTTTGAATTGTGTTGAGATTATTAAAGACTATGGTTACTTTTAAGACTAAACTAAATGCATTTCGCATTATGATACAGTCATGTGTCTATGGGGACCAGGGAGCTGAATATGGTCGTTTGAATGAAAATGTCCCCCATGAACTCCAAGTATTTGAATAATTAGTCCCAGGTGGTGTTGTCATTTGTGGAGATTTAGAAGGTGTGGCCTTACCAGAGGAAGCCCTTAAATAGGGGCAGGCTTGAAGAATTGATAGTCATGTCTCTTCCTGCTTCCTGTGCTTACTTGAAGATACGAATACTCAGCTTTCTGTTCCAGCTGCGTTCTGCATTCCCTGCCATAATGGACTCTTATCCTCTGGAACCACCACCCCAATACACCCTTCCTTTTATAAGTTACCTTGGTTTTGGTGTTTTATCACAGCAACAGAAAAGTAACTAACGTAAAGCCCTTGGCAACAGTTACTGTATACACCCCAGGTCATCATAAGGACTTTTTATTTGACCCTTTCATGCTTCTCTATTACCCACTCTTCATTTGCACCCTCATATCTACTCTATGGAAGTCTGTATGTCAATCTTGCCATATTCCTCCAGAGCTTGCAAAGGGTTCCCATCATTTGCAGGATAGACCCCACAATCCTTGACAACACCTGGAGGGCCCCCACAGGGTTGGACGCCAGGCTCATTCTCCACACAGGCTCTCTATTTTGTACCCAGTAAAGAGCATTAGACCCTTAACAAGACTATTTCCCCTTCCATGTATGAAGGGACCCACTACAGCTAAATCTTCTTCCATAAAGAAAAAGGGGGAAATTTACTCTTCCAGCTCATAGAGCCTGGCCCTCCCTCCTCTCCAGCACAAAATACAACCTTGGACAAACAGAAAGAAAGACTATGATGCACTTTCCCCATCTGTTTTATTTTTTATTATGTTTGTTGTTTTTCATAGATTTTAAAGCCCAAAATGGGCCAGGACTGTAAATAAAACATGGGATCTCATTTGAAAAATTTATTATAAGGAATTTTGTTTATGATTTCATGTCTCCAGTAATAATTAATTAGAGGTCTTCTGAAGTCCCCACAGACCAATCGTCAGTCAGACTGTAGGAAAAGATGATCCAACACAACCTCTCCTCTGTTTCTCATCCTTGGCCAAAAGAATCATCTCTGGTTCCGCTTTTGCTTTAGCCTACTTTGGGGAAGTTTAAAGTTGATGATAGGACTTCCTGTTAAAATATGTGAGTCATAGTTACCAAGTCTGTGTATGACACTGATGTCAGAGCCCGTTGAGGAATTCTGTAGGTCTGGAGATTCTACCATAACTGTCCAGAGCCTTTAGAGCCTCACCTCACTTCACACCCTAGGTACCAAGAATAGAGCATTATGGATTGTCTGTTGTAACAAGAGAAATGGAAATATGCACATGTCTATATTCAACAAATAATGCTAAAGAATCCCAGTCATACAGACAACAACATTTTGAGCATTCTGGAAGTGTGGATATGCTGGCTAAGTCACTTTTAAATGAATATGTCAATCTTTGTGACAACTGAATCAGTAAGGCTGGAGTGTATTATGTGACAAATAATCTCCAAATCCCAGTGACGTGTCCTGAAAGGTGATTCTCTTGATTCCTGTCGTGTGTGTTACACAGTACTCCATACACTCCTCGCCCTGGGATACTAGGTAGCTGATATCTGGAATATGTCTCATGGAAGAGGAGAAGGAGTTTCTAAGTGATTATCAAATCAACATACAGGAGATAATATCCCTTCTCCTTACAACTTATTGGCTAGAATTATCCTCATGACCCTTCCATTTCACGAGGGGGCTACTAAGTTCAATTCCACTATGTTACTCAAAGGTGGAGGAGGGTGGGTGGCAACTGAAAATATTTAGTGAACAGAATTTATAATCACACAACCACCTGCTGCATGAGTGAGTTTTAAAAACATTAGACTCGAGATATACAGCTTAGAGACTAGAAACAGGAACACAGGGACTTGTAATTGCCCTAGGTCATGTGTCGAGTCATCTAGTCAAGAAAACAGTGGACACTTATCGTGAACTGGGCCTTGTTTCAGACTCTTGGCTCCACTGGTGAATGGAGTCCTCACTGAGCTTGCATTGCAGTGAAGAAAACTGACAGTAAGAAATTTTACAAAGAACTACGTTACAGAATTCAAGCTAGGAAAACAAGGCAGGACAAGTGGTAGAGTGAAGGGGGCTGCTCCTTTTGGGTGGGATTGTTGTGTGACTTTTCCTGGGGAGATGTGAATAATACCTGCTCTGTTTGCCCTAGGTAAGGCATGGATAACAAACCAAAGAAATGATTCTACCCAAGTATAACTTAGTGAACCTGTAAGTTTATTTGGGTCACTTACAGGATTACAGATGACTGAAAGGCAACCACATCACCCAAAAGCTCACCCCAATTTGGGCAAAGACCCCTGAGCAACCTGTACAACTTGCAGGCCTGGCTACTTGGCAAGCTTCTTGGCTGGTCAGGGTCTCTTCTTAGCAATTTTCTTTGCCTGGATAACCTGGGAGAAGAGCCTTATAAATCTTGTAAGTTTTAGGAGCTTTCTGGACCTTGTAGGTTTTGTTTCACTTCTGGAGCCTTAACAGAATGTTTAGAGGAAATAGCCATGCAGAAGGGTTATGAAGAAAGTTCAGTCTGAGAACATGACTTGTGAATCACTAGGCACCAAGCACCATTCATAGAGAAATGCAGTGACCAATCTCTGACATGCATATATTGTTTCTCTAGTTTAGGAGTGTGTAAAGCCTTTAGATACAAGACATTACAATCAAAATTGCAAGGACAAAGTTAAATAGCAATTCCAAATGGAGACTTGACCCATTAAGAGATGAGGCACTCTTTGAAGGCTTTGAGTTTAAAAAAGGGGGTGGGGTGGGGAGTCAGCACCTTAGAGAAATCAGAGAGGCTTCCTGGAGGTGACAGTGCTTGGGAGTTCTTGGAGGGGTGGGACAATGCAGTAAACAGAAAGAAGCAGGAAGGTCATCAAAGGAACTAGAGGGAGAGGACTGGAAGGGAGCCAGCTGGGGGTAAAGACAGCCAGTGCTGGCAAAGGGAGGAGAGAGCAGCGAGGCACTAAGGGGGGGGGGGGGCCCTGTGGAGATGGTAGAGTTGTGCAGCCTGGTAGGCATGGCTTCTGTGTTCTCCATGCTGTCCTGTCAGCCTTAATCATCAACCTGACACACCCTAGAGTCATCTGAGAAGAGAAGCCTAAGTTCCTCAGTGAAGGAATTACCCAGATCAGATTGGCCTGTAGGCATGTCCGTGCTGTGTAGGCTTATCCTGATTATTCCTCATCATCGCAGCAGGGCCCAGCCCACTGTGGGCAGTATTAACCCAAGGAGTGGTCCTGGCTGTATAAAAAAACCAAACTAAGTATCAGCCAGTAAGCAAGTCAGCAAGCAGTGACCCTCTGAAACGGGGAGAAAGAGCATCCCCTAGTGGGTTCTTAGTCTCATTCATAAAAGAATTTAAGAATGGACCAAATGGAAGCTTTAGGATAAGTTTATTGGAATTTAATGAAAAATCTTTAAGGCAGGCAAGCTGGGGATCTCAGCAGCTGCCCAGAGGAGGAGAATGGAGGGAGAAGGAGAGAAGCCAAAAGAGTCATACAGGTTTAGAGCGTGCACGGAGGTCAGACACGTGGCTGACTGGTAGCCACATGGTGGGGAGAAGGAAACTAGAGAAAAAAACAGAGAAATACAAGATGTTGGGTCAGCCCAAAGCGTTAATGAAAACGTGTTCAGAAAAGGGATGTGAAGAAGAAAAAGAAAAGGAGGGCAGACTCAGGGAGAGCTCCACGTCTGTGGCCAGTCCAGAAGCACTGCCTGGGAGGTGGAATTCCAGAAAGGAAAAGTTGACTGTAGAACTGAAGGTGAGCCCATCTTCCTAGGAGAAGTCCTGTGATCAGGTGATTGACCAGTGAAACTGGAAAGATGGGTCTTTCAACCACTAACTAGAGAGTTTATGGTCTATCCCAGTCAATCCTTGTCTAGCACCTTCATGGTTTCTGCTTGAGTTCCTGCCCAGACCTCCCTCAGTGATGGACTGTGATCTGGGAAGTTTCTTCCCCTCCCCTGAGTTACTTTTGGTCAGAGAGTTTTATCACAACAGAAAGGAAATTAGAACAAACACCCTCCAGCCCATTGGCAACAAAACATGTTAGCGTAAAGGGTGATTTAGTAGTATGTTAGACCTACTGAAATTTTCTCTCTGCCCTTAGCTATGTACCTTTGCTGAAATTTACCGGTTTCCTTGAATTTCTGTTTGTTCATCGACAAAGTGTGGAGAACATATGGCATAGATTTGGCATATAGTAAGTCCTAAAATCGCAATTCTTTCTGGTCTAAGAAATGAATGACTCAAGGCAACTCCTCATCTAAACAAACAAAAGCAATTAAGTTTCAGGTGGAAAACTATACTTCACAGGAGTTCAAAGCATAGGTCTTGAAATCAGGTTGCCTGGATTCAAACTGAGCGTATCCACTGGTTCCAACAACCTGGGATAAAAGGTAAATAACCATACTGGGCCTTAGAATTTTGTCTTTTTAAAAATAAATTATTGTTTTCTTTATTTACTTTGTGGGGGAACACCTGAGCCATAACGCACACAACATGTTTGGGGGTCAGAGGACAACTTGTGGGAGTCTGTTCTCTCCTTCTCAGGGATCAATCTCAGGTTATCAGGCTTGGTAGTAATTCCTTTTACTGGCTAAGCCATCTCCCTGGCCAGACTTTTGTCATCATAATCTATAAAATGGGGACACTTACAGTAATGATCATGACTTGCTGTTGTGAAGAGTCTGCAAGATGCTGAAATGCTTAGCTTGGACCTTGGTGCAGGTTCAGTGTAGCTGGAATAGCTCTACATGTTAATTATTATTACAGACTCAGAATGACTCCCCCACTGATGTTCTGATTCCTGTTTGTACCAGGAGAGCTACCCCAAGGCCATAAGGTAGTGTCTGCAGAGAAGGACAGATGGATAGTTCTCATATACAAGGTGTGTAAAGGAGACCTGTTTATTTTTTCAAAAATTATTTATTATTTTAATTTTGTGCATATGAGTGTATTGCCTGCATGTATGTAAGTGTCATGCAGTGTCCTCAGTGGTCAAAAGAAAGCATCAGGTGCCCTGGAAATGGAGTCATGGATGGTTGTTAGGTGCTGTGTGTGCTGGAAACTGAACCCAGGTCCTCTGTAAGAGTAACAAGTGCTCTTAACTGTTGAGCCACCTCTCCAGCCCCAAGGAGATTTTTTTTTATATTCAGGAGAGAAAAGAGAACATGAGGGCATGATGAGCTTGATCTTCAGCCTGCACATGAGCGTCCCTAGGCCTGCTTCAGCTCCTGCTAAATCAACAAACACTAGGGTTGGAGGCACGTTTGGGAAACTACCTACTCACCTCACATTATCACCCAAGTTCCAGATGGTGTTATGGGAATTAACCACAGACTGACCTGGTCCATTAGAAGACACAAACCATATTCAGGACATGGAAGAAGTTATTTTTATTGCATGCAAGTCCTAGTCCAGGCAAAACTGCTCCAGGTTGTCTAAGTCCCTGACCAGAAATCCATAAGGTTTTTGTAGAATGTTTTACATCATAGCTTGACAGTAATCATATCGGTGGATTTGAGATTTCCAGCAGAGGAGTGAGTGTATGTGTCCCTTTGGTTATCATAGGAAATTTAAATAGTCAGCATTTTACAAAGAAGCAGATATTTCTGGCAAGTGTGAGACTGTGACACTTCCTAGTACTCTCCAGTACAGTCTTAACTATTTTAATAAATAAGACACATGGTAACAGGTGCTTTCTAAAAAACCACTGCAAAAGGCAGCATTTTCCAAGGTGCTCCCAGACTGCAGATTTTGTGGTTGTCTGCCTTGTCTTATCTCAGCTTTGTATTCTACTTATTTGGGGGTTTAATATGCTACTCTGGATTTTCAAGGATGAAGTTTAGATCCTTTTCTATCTGTACTTCTAATATTGATTTTAAATTCTCTCTTTAACAATTTACTATTAGGAGGCTAAGAGATGGGTCAGCAGTTCAGAGCACTTAGTGCTCTTGCAGAGGACCTGAGTTCAGTTCCCAACACTCACGTGGTGGCTCACAACCACCTGTAATTCTAGTTCCGGGAACTCTGACACCCTCTTCTTGCTCCCTTGGACTCCTGCATGCACATGGTATACCAGCATTCACTCAGGCACACAAATATGCACATAAAAAAATCAGTAAACTGGTCTATGTGGTGGGAATTCCAAGTTTAAACACACATATAGAATTGTATCACCACATGGTGCAAAACGAGACCAGCTCCCTCCAAGTTCTCTCATGTTACTATCTTGGCATTGCCATCCTACTCTCACTCCTGATGACCTCTGATCGTACCCCATCACTGTGTTCCTGTCAGTTTGGGACTATTATACAGATGAAATAACACTGTCTACAGTCTACTGAGAATGGCTTCCTTATGTACCAAAATAACTTTAAGATTCATCCGAGATTCCTAGGAGTCATTTATTTGTATTTCTGAGTGATAACCCACCATTTAGTTATCTATTCATCCACTGAAGAACATTTGAATTTTTCCGTAATTTGGGGTGATTATAAATAGAGCTGCTCTAAGCATGGACATATAGATATTGGTAAGCATAAAGTTAGACAAAGTCAATAGCGAGGAGTAAGATTCTGAGTTATAAGACAAATGCTTGTTTAGCTTTATAAGAAGTCACACATTTTCCAGAGTGGCTAAACCCATCAGGGCTTTCTATCAACAGTATATGACAGCTGCTGCTGCCCTGAATCCTCACAAACACGGCATCGCCAGCGTCTTTGTTTTAGTTATTGTCGTATGTGGCATTTCACCATGACTCTAATTTGTATTTTCCTACTGATCAACAATGTTGGGAGCTTTTCATGTCGTATGCAATCTGTATACTTTCTTTTTGAAATGCCTTTTTTTTATGCCTTTTGCCCATTTTCAAATTGTGGTTATTTTCCTCTTTTATATCTCATTTCTTATTTTGAGTGTGTGAGTGTATTGCCTGCATGCGTGTAAGTGAATCCATGTTGTGCAGTGCCCCTGAAGGTCAGAAGGGGGTGTTGTGTTATAGAAGGTTGTTAGCCATCAAGTGAGTGCTGGGAATTGAACCTGGGTCTTCTACAAGAGTTTTTAACCACTAAGCAGTCTCTCCAACCCGTGGTTATTTCTCTTTCCTCAGCCCCCTGCCTCCTTCCGTAACTATAGGATGCAGCCCTACAGCATTGCTCTCCATTCAAAGACAGAGGTGATAGACTGAGATGCTGTAATTCTCAAAGTAGGAAAACCACAAAGCCACATGTATTATCAGAAACTCAGAGTGTGTGGTCCCTGTCTTAGCTAATGGCACAAAGAAGTAGCTGACTGAGCACTGTTCCTCTAACTCCTGAGTAAGGACCACCATAATAAACATTTAAATAATATTGTGAACAGACAAGTCAGAGCCCCCCTTTATTTTGAGACTGATTTAGACAATACTAATCAAATGTAGCACTCTTCCTTTTGGAGATCATTCCTACTCATCACACAGCTTGGTACAACTATTACAAATAGAGCCAAGAGGGAATTATTCACCCTGGATTCAGACCAATAATATACTAGCAAGAATTCAAATCTGAATCCCAGCCTGCTGCGTTTTTAAACACACATTTCATCGTCTTTTTGTTCTTAAAAATCAATAATGGAGGTACTGCTATCTGTTGGGAGGCACTTTATAGCTTCTATAGTAATTGAGGACTGTTCCTTTCTGCATTTATCAAAGACCTGTAGGAAGATGAGGAAGCTCCCACCTGAAAGGGTAAAAACACCTATGAGGGGGCGGGTCCTAAAGTGGTGAAGAGGATGCAGATCCTGAGGAAAGATGGCTTCCATACATTGCTGTAAGTCAGATATAAATATAACTTTTATCTCTTAGATCAAACTTAATTTTTTGTGTGGATGAATTCTTAGAAACATACATGCATGTGCCCATGAATACATACAGCTCTGTATGTGCATCATGCCCGTGGCTCCTGCCCAGTGTGTCACGGAAATGTGTCACAACATTGGGCAATACATTTCCCACATCATTAGAAGCATACAACATCACCTATGTTGGTGTGCAAGCACATACATATATGAATGCACATGGATTTGGCCCACGGCGCCTGTCTCCGAAGCTGTCGTTCTATGGCAGGGTCTGCCATGTGGCTTCTGGGCTGACTCCCCAGCCCTCATTAGCACATACAGTTGTTCTCTAGCCTTCCCATCACTCAGCTCAGCCAGTAGTTGGATGCCTGCCAGTAAGAAGCTGAAACTCCTCATAGTGTCCTGGAGATCCACAAGTCTTTCCCTGTCAGTCCTGGATTCATCCCAGGACGAGAGTACTCCCAAGGGTCAGCAGGAGGGACTTCAGTTCAGCCAAATGAATATCTGAGATGCTGTTTTCAGCCCACCTCATTGGTGCCCATGTCATCAACTTCAGCCCATAGTGTTTCAAACTTGTCCTGGAGTACAAGCCCATGGCAGATGGAGATGTAACCCTATTGGCGGTTGAGGAGGAATTTCTTCCTCATAAATACCTCCCAATACAAGTTATAGACACAACTAGCCCACTAACTGACTGTGATCTTTAATCTTCATTGCTAACTGAACTGGACTTAGAGTCACCTAGGAGACACATCTCTGGGCATATGAGTGAGGACATTTCCAGAGATGTTTAACTGAAGAAGAAATCTCACCCTGAATGTGGCCAGCACCATCCAATAAGCTGGGGTCTTGGTCTGAATAAGGAGAAGGAGAAAGTGAGCTGATTGTCAGCATTCATCCTTTTCTGTGACTAGCCACCTTTTGCTGCCACCCCCACAAGGGGGTCTGTGCTCTTCTGAACTGAGAGCCCAGACAAACCCTTCCTCCCTGAAGCTGTTTTCTGTAGGCCTTTGGTCACAACAAGAAAAGTAACTTATGGGCAATGCAAGCTGAGGTAGAATTTGGGTACCAGTTTGAACACAGTTGCTTTCTCTGTGGTATGTAAGTTCTCACTAAGGTTAGCATTACTGGTGGTCAAAATGAGATACTGTTCTATTGGGTTCAGCACTTACCAAGCACCTTTCTGTGTCAAGCCTGTATAGCAGAACTCTTTCTGTCAAAGGGTGTCACAGTGTTCAGTGTGAGAATAATCAGTGAGCTAGGGCCTGTCACAGCAGGGTACCACAGGCCAGATGGCATCAGCAGCAGAAATGTCTTTCCTCACAGCTCTGGACACTAGGAGTTCTACATCAAGGTGGCAGTGAATTGGCTCCTGATGAGGACTGTGAGGGAGGCCTGTGTTCCAGGATCTCTTCTTATTTGTAAATGGCCAATAGCCATCTCTTCCCATCACATCACACTATTTATTTTTTCCATGTGCCTGCTCAATGGCCAGACTTTCCCTCTGTATAAGGACACTAGTCATTGGCTAAAATCCCAACATAATGACCTCAATTTAACTTAATTCCCTCCACCTCCAAATCTGATCGAATTTTGAGGGCCTCAGGGTTGAAACTTCAGCAAACAAATTTAGGAGAGGGGACACAGTTCATTGCATAAAACAGACCCGACTGACTTATGTATTAAACACCAGCTTCCTATAAAGACTTGAGCTTTCTTAAGTAGGATTTGATACTCCCTCCTCAGAACTGCCTTTCTGACTTTGTGGTACTTGCTATATTCAGTCCACTGTCTCCTTTATTAGTCTGAGGACTCAAGGCCTTAACGGTTCAAGACTTTACTTCTTTACTTGGGGTGATCCTTGGCAGCTAGAAATGAAGAGTCTTTGTCATACAGTCGGGTGACTGTATGGAATGGATTAAATTTAACAAAAGAGCAAGAAGTTTCTAGGTTCACTCTGGAGGCTTCCATGGGGTTGGTGGTGAGTACGAAGGGGCACGAAGGTATGAAGAAGACTTCTCAAGGGGAAACTCTTCGACCCGCCTCTGCCCATAGACTTAAAACCGATTTACAAGGCTGTCTCTAGGAAGGAAAGTTCCCAGAGCAGGGGTTTCCCCTAGCACAGAGTCCCCGCCTGCTAGACGTCCCTAGCATTGACCCCTGAAGTAACTGTCTCCTTTCTTGTCTTGTTCCAGCCCCAGCCTGCTTGTCATATGTGCTTTTCGGGAGCTGTTATAAAGGCAGCATAATAAGATTTTCAAGGTTCAAATAAATAGCAAACAAACAGAACTGAGGTAAAAAATAGTCACTAATATTTCATGCCTAAGACAGAAGCCCACACACGTCGTAATTGTTATTAAGTGGTAACTCCCGTTTTCACATCTTTGATTCAGGACACTTCTCTAATACAGCTAGGCAGCCCACTGGACCCCACAGCCCAATTCCCCTGTATTTCTGAGGTTCCTTTATTCACTTCACTCCTTACCCAGAAACTCTGGTACTACACCATAAACTGACACTTCCTTTCCTAGACCTTTACTGAGCAGGACTGGGCCCCTTGAGGTGCTTTCTCTCTAGACAGTGATGATGGTTAATCTTGGTTGACAACTTGTCCAGATTGAGAAACACCTAGAAAGATGGTAAAACATGTTTCTGGGAGTGTCTACGGTGTGTTTGCAGGCACAGCTGGCATTCACGTCAACACAGAAAGGGGTTGCTCTGCCCTGGATGCAGGCTGCAGCATCCTTTAGGCTGGGAGTGTAGTAGATGGAGGAGAAAAAGAAGGAAAGAAGTCTGTGAGCATTGGGCCAACTCTTCTTAACCATTTTCTTCTGCTGCCATTATCTGTGGACACCAGTTCCTGCTTCTTCCGCTTCTTCAGCCTTGGAACATGGACTCACCCCAGCAATGCTCTAGGGGGCTTCTGGGACCTCGGCCTTGAAATCGGGCTGAGCCATGGATCACTCTTGCTCCAAGGCTTCTAGCTTCTTCAGCGCAGCAGCTGCCGGTTTCCTTGGCTTCTCACCATAGAGACCACCCTCGGATTATCCAGCCTCCGACTGTGTGACCTACTCTAATAAGCTTTATAAGACGCATCATCTATTGCTCCAGAAAGCCCTCATAACATCCCAGAATTTCCAGAAACACAGGGTTGGTACTCAGTGCCAGTCAATGCCCTCCTTCCTCGTCCTGGGTGGCTTCCTCTGGGTTCCTGGCCCAGAGGAGACTTAAAACTCCTCTTCCTAGTTACATGTGTGGTTGCTGTCCTTGATCTAAGTGTTACTGGGCATGTTGGAGCCTGGATTCTGGGGAAAGAACACCAGTAGCTGTCCAATGTGATTCAGGTAGCTCATAAGTGTGGTGGCCCCAGACATCCTGACACTTCTGAGCTCTGCCTAGGGATCCCACTCTAGCAAACAGAACCCTGACCTGGACAAAAGCCATTAGACATCAGGACACATCCATCCCCTGCCATGCTCCTGGCATAAAGGACCCAGCTAAATACCTTTGCAAAGCCCATATTGTGCAGGATTCCGTACCGCCTTCCCACCATCCCCACACTATCAAATCTTTCTAGAGTCCTTTGTTGTCAAACCAAATATAGCACTACATTGTCTGGCCTTCCACCCATTCTGGCTGAATAAAGGGGCCTGGTCCCCAGACTGGGGGCGCAGGGCTCGGGCGGCCTTCTCAATGCTATCTCACCACTGCAGCCCACGCGGGGACCCTGCAGCTCCCCCACCCACCGGCTCTGCTCCTGGGCCGTGGCTGCACCGTTGATACCGGGTGTATTCTTTTCCATGGGTTCCCACGAGCATGTCACTAACCATTTCCTGGGCCTTATCACTGGAAGGGGAAAAAAAGGAGCGCCTTTGAAAAGTGGAAACAAAACATCAGGCCCCATTGTTGAGTGACTTCCCCAGCCATAATCGGGCCTCTCCATCACTCGACACACAGAGACTACAAATGCAGCCTAATACAGACACTCCAGTCCGCAATTTGACCAGAACATTTATTGTTCCATATCTGCAATCTCTGCTCTGTGCGTCTGTGGCTTTTAAATCACCCTTTTCATTTTTCTCTCTCTCTCTCCTCTCTCTCTCTCTCTCTCTCTCTCTGCTCAGAGCAAGTCACAAACTTGTTAACTGTCAGGGGCAACTGAGTCATTTGCAAACTCTGAGGTGCCCCCTTGTTCCTGGGAACCCCTGGGGAACTGCCTTGTTCACAGAGCTCACTCCTCTTTTCCTTCTCAGCCCGATCTTGTCCCTCCTGGTCTCTCCCTTCCTGCTCCCTCTGTTCTTGTTCCCTCCTCTCTCTTTTTCGTTTGTTAATTCTTCCTGTATACTTGAGGGTCAGCTGAGAGTGGTCGATTCTGATTAATTTCTCGGGATAAATTAAGTGGGCAGGTAGGGTTTTATTTAGTGTTGCTCCTCAGAGATGCACAAAATTCCGGATTATTCTGAAGAAACTGAAGTGATGAACTGAACTAGTCAGACCTTTGATTTTATGGAGAGGGAAGAGTACCGGGACCTGTCTAGTGGCACACAATGATGGTGGTTGTCCCCCTGTCTCCTGAGATGGCCAAGAAGTGCAGTGTCCAGCTCCATAGTAGAACTCTCTGAAGGGGACGGGGGGATGATTTTGCAAGTGAAAATGCTTGCTGTACAAGCCTTATGACACAAGTTCGAAAACTGGAACCTACATAAAAGTGGAAGGAGAAAACAGTCCACAAAGTTGTCCTCTGACCCCCATGTGCACACAGTGACACACACCCACACATACACACTAATGACTTTTTGAAAGAAACTCTCTGAATCTGTCACTGATATATCCTGCTTCCAGTGTGCATTGGAGGAGATCTGGCCCTAGAAATCCTCTGCCAGCATTTCTCCTTTCAGGAAACAGCTAGCAGTATTTCTGACTTGACAGAGGCTCTACGAAAACAGTAAATGAAAACACCAACTGGAATCTCGGCTCTTGTAAGCTGTGTGTCCTTGGGTAAGTCACTAAATTCTTCTATATCTCAGATTCCACATTGTAAAGTGGCTACCCAGATAGAATCCACTCCATGGAGTCTTCGAGGATTAACTGGGTTAACATTTACATCAAGCCTGGAGAATAGGAATCACTATAGAAGCAGTAACTACTGAATAATTCCTCAGAAGAAATTTGGGTTAAAGCTTACTGTAAGTATGGGCTTCTCTGAACTTTCCATGCATAAATACTATAATTATCTGGTGGGGCTCTGAAGCTGGAACTTCTGATCCTCACTGTAGCAGCAGCCTGGAACTTCAGTCTAACAAACCCTCCTTCCTCCATCGGGCACCACGTGCAGAGCATGGACTGGGTGCCTGTGTGGTGCCCAATCTCTACTCAGGGCAGCAAAATGGATCAGTGCCACATTAAAGAAGCAATAACTCAGGGTCATTTAAACCCAGAGCAAGCCTGATCTGTTCTGAAGAACTGTTCATTTCCAATATGTTCAGGACTGTCCCTTGCACTGAATACAAATCAGTGCAGCCAGCATTGTATGGTATGGGAAAGGAAATGAGGAACTCTGTCTTATCAGGGAAGAATTTTCCGTTATGGGGCCCCACTGACCCAGAACAGCATGCAGAATCACAAACAGATGTCATCAGTCTAGCCACCCGTTGTTTGCTAACTAAAATGTGGATAATTCCTTGCTGTCAATCTTGCTACTTTCAGCAATATTATCAGAGCACACACGTACACCACACCATAGACACAACTCGCACTACCCACATAACACACACACCACACCACACACACAACACACATTATACTCACACCACACAACACACCACACATGTACACCACAGGTACCTCACACCAAAAACATACACTACACTACACAGAACCACTCTACACACACACGTTATGCACACATACACAACACACATCAACATACACATACCACACCAAACATATACACTCCACTCCACACATACACTCCATACATGTACACATGCACATCACACATGCATGAACCCACACACACCTCACATCCACCACACACCACACATATCACACCACCCCACACCTCACACACATCACACACACACTATGCCACACACACATGCACACACACACACCACACCACATCCATACCCCACATTTTATTCTGGGTCAGGACCAAGGAAGGATCATGAGGGAAACCTAGGGAACATAGTTTAAGATTAAAGGTATGTGTTCAGCTAAGCTTATAAAAGTTTATTACAGGGGAGTCCCAGGCCTAGTAAACTCGTTTATACTGTAAACAAGCTGAGTACACAGTAGGAAGCAAATTGAACAGTGTTCATCTCAAAACATAGATGAACTTTGGTCTCAAGGTTAGGTAAGGGTCCCATTTGTAACAGAAGTCATTCCCAAAGGTGTCACACACGGTGCATAGCCCTTGCCCCCCTGGAGTCGGTGGTCTGGTGCCTGAGATGACATTAAACAATCACACTAATAAATACTTTAGTACAAAGCAGAATCAATCTTGCTACTTTCTGCAGTAATATTATCAGAGCACACACATATACCACACCACAGACACAACACCCACTACACACACAACACACATTATACACACACCACACACCACACCACACATGTACACCACAAATACATCACATCAAACACATACACTACACTACACAGAACCACTCTACGCACACACCGTATGCACGCATACACAACACACAACACACATCAACATACACATACCACACCAAACACAAACTCCACCCCACACACACACTCCATACATGTACACATGCACATCACACACACACATGAACAGGAGAAGAGTCTAAGACATGGGTAAAAGTTGTGCGAGGCCAGGTGTGATGATGCGTCTTGAACCCCAACACTCAGGAGATAGAGGCAGGCAGATCTCCATGAGTTCCAGACCAGCTTTGTCTACCTAGAAAGTTCCAGGATAACTAAGGCTAAGTGAGACCCTGTCTGAGAGGAGGAGGAGGAGGAGAAGGAGGAGCAATGTTCAGGCATAACCCCTAAATTGGAAGCTTAGGGAATGTATCTTTGAGTAAATGGCATTTAAGGTGAGGATTTTTGTGATTTTGTTTTCATGGTACAGGAGTTTTGTGCATACTAGGCAAACACTCTACTATTAAGCCAGTGCCACAGCCTCTTTTAGAGTTTTGAGATAGAGTCTCATTAAGTTACTCAAGTATGCTTTGAATTTGTAATCCTCCTGCCTCTACCTCTGGAGTAGCAGGGATTACGGGCCTGAGTCACCATAAGCTGAATATTACAAAGGAGGTAGAGAAGGCAGGTTATTAGTTAGGGAGTGCTCCAGCCAGTGGCAGGGTGGGATCCACATGAGGACCTTACCAGAGGCTTCTGAGAAGGTTCCCACAAGTACAGAGAGGAGGGTGGGAGGGCGGCAGGGGTGTGTTAGTGGTGCAAGGCTGCACTTGAGTTTGGGACTTTTCCTCCTAAAGGCAACACAAAGCTTCTCTTGGGTTCTGGGGAGTGGGCAGAGAACAGATACCGTGGAGCAATTAGAACACTCAGGGAGGCTATGTAGTATGTGCAGGTGAGAGAGAAGAGGAGGAACATGGGCCACAATGAGGGATGTCAAAAATGGAGACAAGCTCAAAGGTTGTCTAGAGGGAGACATGAGCCTCTGAGATTATACAAGTGACATTTACCGACAAAGTGAAGCTACAAGCTCTGTGCCTGCAGGACATTTGGTGGGTTGATGCTGAGTCCACAGTAGCATGCTTCAGTCCGGAATTCTAGAGCTCTGGAGTTGGCTGGAGCTGAGTGCTGGGTTTTAGCAGCATTCTATGTGTTTGTGAATGCATGTGTAAATGAATGAAGTAAGGACACAAATGAGACTTGGACACAACTCAAACCTTAGAAGCTTGTGCACATGTGTGCAGGTGCATGGCATAGAGCCCCAACAGTCAGCCTTGGCTACCATTCTTCAAGATGCCATCCACCTTGTGTTTTTCTTTTTTTCTTTCAAAATAGGTTTTCTCACTGACCTGAACTCACCAATTAGGTTAGTCTGGCTGGCCATTAAGGCCCAGGGATCTGCTGGCCTTCACCTCTCCAGAGCTGGGATTACAAATAAGCATGTGATGCCACACCCAGCTATTTTCCCTAGTAGGTTCTAGAGATTGAACTCAGGCCCTCAGGCTTGAGTGACAAACACCTTACCAACTGAGCTCTCTCCTCAGCCCTGAAAATGAGCATTTCATATATATCTAATCACCTTATAGTGACTGAAGTCACTGTCATCCCTGTGGGGGAAAATTAGACACTGCCAGGTCCAGAAAACAGCCTGATTCTCAGGAGTAAGCTTGAGAACAGGCAGAACCAGGGACTCTATAACTCAAGAAGGGTGGGTATAAAAGGAATCACGGTTAGGTAGGAGCCTTTCCTGATCTTCCCAATTTGCACTAAGGCCATAATTCTCCTACAACAGGCATTCTCACTGTGTGCTGAGATAATTCATAGAAATAGCCCAGTGTTGGGCTGGGTGCACAGAAGGTGCTCAGTAGTGAGGGTGGTCACTGCAGACAGGAAAGCAAGTTGTCCCTAAGCCTCAGTGACTCTACAGAGTCCTGTGTGTCAGGCAGTGCTCTTACAAGTACTTTTGCAATAGTCACTCAGAAACCAGGGTTAGTTCCACCTTCCAAGGCTGGTACTTGAACTGGAAGGTTACCTGCACTCTCAGGCTGTTGATCTGGACTTTGCTGGCCCTAGCTGCAAAGGAGGCAAGGCAATAAAAGGGAGCACACAGAGATTCAGGGAGGACTAGTTGCATTTGACTACTTGGTGCTACTCTTTCTTAAAAGTTTGATTTTTTTTATGTATATGAATGTTTTGTCTGTATGTATATAAGTGCACCCATGCATGTAAAGCCTGTGGAGGCCATAAGAGGGTGTCAGATTCCCCGATTAGAAGATCACAGTGGGAGATGACTGGAGATAGTTAATGTCGGGGATGATGGATTGGAGTGGGAACATGATCCAACAAGGTCAACTTGTGACTCAAAGACCTGATATCTGAAGCCTGTGCCTGAATCTTTGTTTCTATGTACATGAAACCTACAGTCCCTGAGCTGGGTATATACCTACCTACCTCTCACGGAAATGCCATCGTTACTGTGACCTGAGTGAGGGGTTAAGGTGACCTACTATGTCACTATCTGAGGTCTGTCTCTCTACCAATGATAAACATTCAGAAGCTATATCAAGGGATGTGTGGCAGGATGAGCGATGTTGTGCCCTGACTGGGCAGGATCCTCAGGAGTCCATATCCAAACCCACCCCCACCCCCACCAGAGATACCCTTGAAAAAGTCACGACTCCCCAAGTCAGTATCCTTGTCTCTTCTGGGTTGCTCCTGTCGGTGAGTTTCTGTATCCTTCTAGAATAGTGCTCCTATCAAAGCAGATTAAAAATGAGAATGGGCTCACAAAACATACATTATGGTTTTTCATAGACTCATAAAACCAGATAAATGCTCAGCTCCAGAGAGTCCTCTACACCTCTCCCTCCCCATAATGCGATTGTCAACAGCAGATAAACTGGAGTTAAAAAAAAAAAAAAAAAGAAGACAAATCCAGTCACTTGTAAAGTTCAACTCAGTGCATTGATGGTTTGACCCCAGAATTGCCTGGGAGCAAAGCACATCACATTGGGAGACACCTGCCTTTCTCCCACCTCAAGTAGCTGTTCCATGCTTTCCATGAGGCTTAGAGCAAAGGTGTCAAAAGAAATCTTGTGAATTATTATCCATTTCCAGATAGTTCCTGCTCCCTTCCCCACTTTCCCACTAATACTGAAGCCAGTGAGCTTGAGTTCAGTTAGTAACTAGCTGTCCAGATCTACCCCTAGAACTAATAGACATTGTATTAGTTACTTTTCTCAGTGTTGTGAAAAAAGACTTGACCAAGGCAATATAAAGAAGGAAGTGTTTATTATTTGGATTCATAGTTTGAGGGTGCAGTCCATACAGACAGGAGCTCGAGGCAGCTGGCTTGTGTCTACAATCAGTAAATAGAGAGAGATAAATACTGGTATCCAGCTGGCTTTTGCTGGTTGAATGTGCCACTCAAAGTGGGTCTACCCTGTTCACTTAAACCTTTCTGGAATAGTCCTCATAGACACTTCCGGAGATGTTTCTATGATGATTCTGAATCTAATCAAGTTGACAAGGAATACTAACCATTCCAGGCATTTTCCTTATGGAAAAAGGAGAGAAGAGTAAATTGCTCACACTGATCAACACAACTCTGCCTTCTTGTCCTCAGGCAAGGAGGACGGAAGTTGCTGATATTGAACAATGAGCCTCATTCTTGACATGGTCTGACTCTGACCAGGCTTCTACCTTGTGTCCCGAGCTTGGCAAACAGCTCTATCTTTGATACACTTGAATCAATAATGTGCATCTGGAGAATAAAAACTGACCACTGGATCCTCAATTGTGGGAATACTGCTTGGGTTTAACACATCCTAGCTACTGGGACCTCCTCCCAGCCTTCCCTCCCCCTGGAAGCTCACTTCCGAGGAGACTGTACTCCATGTGAATACATCCTCCATCTGCTGTTCTCCTAAGCTTATCCAGCTTTGGCTACTACCAGCCTAGAGAGCTCTGAGTGCACCCATCATGGCACAGACAGTGAGTGAAGGAAGGCATGCCCCTGGGCTTCCACTGGGCTGGGTTTGCATCTCAGCTAACTTGGATATCAACCCCAAGTCCTACTCTGATTGAAAAAACATTCTTCCTGAACATCGTACAGGATACACGTATGTATACCTTCATAGACCTGGCTCTCTCTTCTCACTACAGCCTATTTCCTCCCAGACGATACCCATACTGGTCATCCTTCTAGCCAGTTACTTGCCTACTGCACAGCCTCTAGTCTGATACTTAGTGTCTCAGCGCTATCTGTAGGTCACTGATTTATCCCCAATTGCACAGTCACCCCCATTGATTGCTTGATTTGCCTCCTGATTAAATGGCAGAAGTCCAGGGCAGTGTTGGCTAATAAACCTTACACAAAGTATGGCACAAAGTATGTGATCAGGAAACATTCACAGAGGCGTAGAATGAGCAGATGTTTGTGTCTGTTTAGCCGGCTTTGAAGCAGGGGAGGGCTTCTGCAATGTGTAGTAGCTGTTTCCCCACACACGGCACAGGGTGGCACGCTGACTCCGTGACCTCCCGGGATGGGCTCTAAAACACAACTGAGACAGAATAAACGTCTGGTGGGTCTGTTTTGACTGGTGACAAGAGTTGCAAGCTGATTAATACATTTAAAGTGGTGATCAATTTGTCTTTTCCACATCCTCTTATCCTGATTGTAATGAGTAGATCTTTTAACATAATGAAAACTGCATATTTCACTCAAATTCACAGTTTTGCACTCCAGAGGAGATGAGATGCTGTTCTTTATTTAACGTTAAAATGAGGTGTAAGCTCTTGTCTTAAGAGGCCAGGGAAGATGGCAAGCCACCGTTTTGCTTGAAGGCCAGGAGTGTGGCACTGTGTCCTTTGAATGTGGCTCTGGAAATTGATTCCCTCGATTACAAAGTGACAGACACCTTTCCAGCCAAGTTGCCTATCTGTTTAGTCCTTAGAGTATGGATGGCCTACAAATCAGCCCAGGCAAGAGGTTTTCTTTCTTGAATATTCCCCAGTGATAGTGAGCTCAACACTGTTTTTTTTTTTTTAACTTACCAGAACCCAAGTAGAAAATTAATTTTTTTATTGGTCCAAAATCAGTCTCCATCCCATTTCAATTTCTATGGACTTGCATTTTCATTGCTTCTGTTTCTCCCTTTTAAACTGTTGATTTGTTTTCCCTAAAAATGTACACTATCATGGTCACATGAAAACTTAGAGCTGTCTCAGTGGCATTATTCACATCCCAGGCCAGGCACAGGTGAGTGGATTCTTGGTTTTCTGGTGATGATGCTTTCTTTCTTGGAAGGACCTGATCTTAGGGAGATAGTGTCCTCTTTAGACTGAATACCTTTCTGCACCCAAAACTTGCCTGGCATAGAGTGGGATCTCAGGGTCTACTGAGTTAATTGGTTCATGTGTGAAGGATGAGGGATTTAACTGAATGTCTGCATTCAGGCCCAGGGTTTGTTTGTATATAAGCATCTCTCCAGGAGGCGGCGTACGGGGCAAGAGTAAAATGGAGACCAGAAGAGATGTGCCTGCTGTCTTCTATGGCTGAGTGTCTCAGAAAAGCCCAGGAGTTGTGAGGAGGCTGTGCTTTTGCCGTGGATACCAAAAAAGTGGAGGAAACCTGAGAACAAAGGAGAGAAACACAGCAGACACAGAGAGAAAAAAGATGAGGAGCAGAGATAGTGTGAGGCCTGGCCTGCCTGGAGCCCAGCAGGCCCAGGAGCCCATCCCCATCTCTGCACAGGGCTCTAGGAGGTGACCTGGCCTCCTTACTCGTAGCCCCCCTTAATGTTCCAGCCCAGACTGGAAGAGTTTATGTAAACACATCTGTCCAACCAAATAAACATAGACACTGAGACATCTGATTCTAAGCCTCGAAGAGAGCCTCAGGAGGGGAGGGAACTCTCCAGCCACAAGCAGGAGCTTTCCCCTACTCTGTTCTGTACAGTCACCAGAGCCATTCCTGGTCCCCGGCTTATGCCCCACTCATGTATCCTGCTTTCAACAAAAGAAACAGTGGCTGTGTGGATCAGCCAGATGCAACAGAGCAGTGGGAACCCAAACCGAGAGGAATTCACTCTCCATAAATTATGCTTTAATAGATGTCAATTATTAATTCCTAAATAAATATTTGTTAATATTCAAAAGAGTTTGCCTACTAAGAAAAACTCAGGCTACACAGAATAATTAGTGCTTCTCACTGTGTGTGATGACTGTGGCCCATGATATTTTTCCTCATGTTCAACGTCTTTATTTTTTTCTTCTAAAGCGTGATTGTCTGAATGTGTGGGGTTTCCTGGAGGGTGTGGGCTTGCCCTCCTCAGAGCGGTTTTGGATTAAGTGAGTGCACAGAAAAGTACAGGAGCCTGACTGCTCCCATGGACGCTCCTGTGGACGCTCCCATGCTGGCCCCTGGGTGCTCTTCTTCTTCATAGAGCTTGAGTTTGTGAAGGACTAAAGCTGGTACATGTCTCATAAGAGGAAAATGTAGATATAGGGAAAAGCCTAGGGGAAATACCGCCTGATTTATGAAATACCTGATGCAATGTATCTGTTTTCAGTATTCCAAACAGTTGAGTCAGGCAGATGCAGATGGGTGGAGAGAAAAGGGAAGCTGGTGACATGGCTCAGTGGTTAAGAGCACTGACTGCGCTTAGTTTGTTCATCATATAATGTGTGTGTGTGTGTGTGTGTGTGTGTGTGTGTGTGTGTGTGTGTGTTTAGAGTAACGGGCAGGTGCTAGCCCTGGTCTGGATGCTGGAGATATCAAAAACACAGTAAAAAACAATAGCAACAGCAGCTTGAGTCTATGAACCCCCTCCTCCTCTGTGGAGTAGGCCTCAGATTTAAAGAAATCAGCTGGCTGCTCCCCTGACAGTCATACCATCATGGCCCTAGTAAACGCCTCTTTCCTGGTGCCTAGTTACTGTCGTGTGACAGAGCGAAAACTGGGGAGAGCTGCTGCTGCCTCCCTAGGAAAAAGGAGCAGGTGCCCCACAAATGACGTTACTTAATAATGCTGGACAACACATTAAGGGCTTTAGGATTTTATGGGCAACTCTTGAGGAAGGAGGGGTTGGCTAATCCCAGATGCTCCCATTTCTGGGTCCAACATCATCCCATTCAAGGAACTCAGCAGTCCGCAGTTTAATTTCCATTATCAGGAGCAGGATGATAGCCACTTCTCAGTGCTGCTCATGAATTAAAAGGAAAAGCCCCCAAGCAGAGTTGCCAGCCCCTCCAGGAGCACACTTCTGTTTCTTGTTGACACCAGGAATGCTAAGGCCAAGTTAGCAGTCTGAGAAAGCAAAGGAGGCTGAGTTTTGCCTTTGCTGTGTCTCAGGGCTATATAATTTCTGATATATTTCCACATAAACCCACACAGACATCTGTGAAGGCTCACGAGAGCCACAGGCAAGATGAGCAGTAAGTTCCTGTACATGGTGGGCTACCCCAGCATCCTCAGGGATGCCAAGGGCTGCGTGGGCTGGCTGGGTCTGAAGCTTCCAGTTGCAGTGTCCTGGGCCTTGCTTGGGAATCTCATATGCTTGTGATCTGACATGCTGACGAGCAGGGAGAAGATCAAGACCCAGACAGGGAAGGTGGGTCCAAATCTGGCTCTAAATTGGAGTTTTGACATTTGGTTATCACAGACAATCCATTACTTTAAGTGTGAATTATCCACATGAAGAATGGGGCCCCAGGAGAGACCCAGCCCTGAGATGGGGGGCCTGCCTATGCCTCACACAATAACTATGCACAAGCTAGAGTGACTTAAACTCTCCTGCATCGTCTCCCCAGTGTTTTCATCCATCAGATAGGAATAATGAGATCCACCTTGATGTGGAGTCGAACGGTGGTAGCATAAAGCCTCTGCAGCAGTTGGCATGGAGCCTGTATTAGGTAATGATCAAAAAATCCACACGGAACAAACAAGAGCCGAAGCACTGAAGAGCAGGCCTCCTGGAGCCAGCTGCTGCTGCCTTTACCCCAACAGCTGCCAGAGTCCTTCCGAAGCCTTCTGTTTCTGTTTATTTTTTAAAAGTAAACCTCTGTGTGGGTGTGCGCCCTCTATAGTGTATGTGAACGCGCCAGTGTGGGCACCTGTGTGCACCCATCCATGGCCAGAGCAGGGTGTGGGAGGTCCTTCACCTGCCTCAAGAACCAGTGTGAAATCTGACTCTTCAGACAGCATGGACCCAACCCTCTTGGGGTACGAGGTGGGGGTCTATGGCAAGAACAGAGTTTTGTTCTCAGGCTCCCCAGGAGGATCCTGGCAACAATATTTGAACCTTCATCAGGGTCAGACTCCAGCCAGCCTTGGTGTGTTAGATCCCTCCTTTGTTCCTCCTCCCAGCAGGCATAACCCAGAGACTAATTTCGGGGCTGGAGTCTGAGACATTCAGATCTTACCTTTTCCACACATGTCTCTGTTGGGCTGGACTTCAAGGACATTCAAATGATAAATAGCTGTTAACTGACTAGAGGAATTTGGAAAGGATGAGCTATTTAAAGCTCTCTGAAGCATGTCCAGGTTGGGAGAAGGATCTTGTATCAACAAAGGAGATAAAGGAATAATTTTACAAACCACTAATTATTTAAAACATGAGGGCTGGAGAAATAGCTCAGTGATTCAGAGCAGTTCCTGCTCTTCCAGAGGACCCAAGATCAGTTCCCAACACTCATATTAGACTGCTCACAACCACCTGTAACTGCAGCTCCAAGGGGCTCTGATGCCGTCTTCTGGCTTCCAAAGGGACCCTTGTACCTGTAGCATACACACAGACACCACACACACTCATATACATGTATAAAAGTAAAGTGCATCTTAAAAACATGAACAGCACCTACCTGATCTGTTGCCTTTATGTGTTTATATTTGAATTAGAGAGGGAAATGGACAGAAAAGAGAAGGGAAGAGAAGGATAGAGAGTAAGGACATGGACCAAGATACAGGGATTGCAGGCTCTCTGCATGTAATGCTACCCCAAGGTTGCTGTGTGATTCATCCAAAATCATTCAACCTCTCTGGACATCAGTTTCTGTATTTCCCATAGCACACAGTAGGTGCTTTGTTAACAGTGCTTGAGGGAAGGAAAGAGGCTGAGATGGTGACCACACCAATATGACATGCATGTGTAATCCATAGAGACTGTGAGCACTTTAACAAAGGGGAGGCGGGAAGCTGAGCCTGTCTGTAGACAACATTTGTACTGCCATAAAAATAGCCTAACAAGATGATATTGAAATATCCCACTATTTAACTTAATAATTTAAATGTTTGCCTAATGAGGTGGACTTGATTGGATTAGGGCATTCACAATTAATTTTGATAGATCATTTTACACAGCGGAGGTGCATTCTTCTGAACCAGGAGGTGGAACGGGAGTGCAAAATGTTTACGTTCAAACGAGCATGTGATTTTGCAGAAAACATTAATCCCAGCTCATGCACACTAAGTCAATTTCAGAAATGGCTTCTAGATATATTATTAGAAATTGCTCTTCAAATATAAAAAGCTTGTAATAGAGTTCTGTCCATTTTTCCTTTGGCTGATGGAAGTTGTTTTATAAATATGCCTATGATATGATGTTTTCTTCATCCAAGCCTTTTGGTACTAATTGCAACTTTTTAAACACTGTAAGTAGTAGCTGTCAGGAATACTCTAAGCCCTGTTACAAATACATCTATCTGAACAATTTCACATTTAGGGGTGAATTCTTTCTTCAACCATCTTTAACTGTATTTTCCGCTATTTTGTTTTTTTTTCCTAAAAAGGGCTTGAATTGGAAACTGTAATCCCTCTGTTCCCCTTAGAGAATGATTTAATTGCACAATAGGAAAGTTGTGCCTTCACTGACCTTTATCCCCTTAAAAAATAAGGACCAAGACTGGTTGTATGTGACCCTAGAGACAAGGCTAGGCAGTTAACAGGTTAGAATCTGACCATGACATCTATCCCAGAGTTCAAGACAAGCAGATTCTTTTAGAAGATATATTTTATGGGGCTGGCTCAGCCGTCTCAGCAGTTAAGAACACTGATTGCTCTTGCTCAAGACCAGGGTTCAAATGTCAGCACCCACATGGCGGCTAATCACTGTTTGTAACTCCAGTTCCAGGGGATGTGATTCCCTCTTCTGGCCTCTGCAGGCATTGCACAACATGGATGCACTTACATACATGCAGGCATAACACTCACACATAAAATAAATGATTAAATAAATAAATAAATAAATAAATTTGGAAATATTTTCTTTATTATTTTATGTGTATGAGTGTATTGCCAGTATTTAAATGCACCTGTGTCATGCAATGCCTGAGGAGGTCAGAAGAGGGTGTCAGATCCCCTGGAACTGGAGTTGTGGAGGGTTGCTAGCCACCATGTGGGTGCTGGGAATCGAAACCTGGGTCCACAGCCAGAGCTCTTAACCACTGAGACATCTCACCAGCCCCAAGCAGGTTCTTCAGTGCTGTGGCTGTTAAATCAGAATTGCATCTGTTTTCCTGTCAAAGCTTTTCTGGGGTTGGGGCGGGGCGTGTTTTACTTTGTCATTACTGTGATAGAACCCTTGAACAAAGCCACTTAAGGAAAGAAGGACTTCTTTTGGCTCACGTTTTAGAGGGTACAGTCCATCAAAGAGTGAAAGGCAAGGCGTGAGGCTGCTTGCATACATCCCAGCAGATCAGGAAATAGAATTCCACAGGAAGGGGGCCACATCATAACCCTCAAGGTCAGGTTTCCCCCCAACAATCCAGCTAGACCCCACTTCCTTAATGGTCCCAAAACCTCTCCAAACTCTGCTACTCTCTGAGGACCAAGTGTTCAAATCATGAGCCAGTGGATGGCATTTCACATTCAAACCATGCAGTGTCCACAGGAAAACACATTTTGGAGAATTCTTTGCCTCAGTCTTCACATCTGAAAAATGGGACTAAATAGTCCATAGTTTAAAGCAATGCAGAGTAGAGGGCCTACAGGTGACAGCAACTGGTGAGAGAACACACTGAAACAGAAGCATTGGTTTGGGACCCGCTGACCAGGATTCTTAGTTTAGCTTAGCCCGTCCTGGGAGGCCCTGGAAAAGCCTTTGACCCTTTCAGACAATAACATCCAGTGGGAACTCAGAAGCCACGTTTCTGATGGCAGCTCCACAGCTTTACTTCTCTTCCCACTGGTCTCCATCTCTGGAGAAAAGTAGTTCCAACGCCAAAGCACTGTTGCCCCTCAGGCCTCCTGTGTGTTCCCAAGACTATGGCACTGAGTGGGCTTGCAAGGTGGGATCTGTTCTGCAGCCTTGACATCACCTGTCATGGCCGAAGCCTCTGAATCTGCCCTCCCCTTCTCCTCTCCCTCCTCCCTTCCTTCCAGTGTTTCTTCAGGGCAATAGAAGACCTTCATAACGTGCCCTCTCCTTGCCGTTCCTTCCTTGTCACTAGGTGCTGTCCCTTAACCACATCACCTCTTTTTGCTCCCTAGATCCTAGACTTTCTCCCACCCAAGCCTTTTCCTGCTGTCTCGTTCCAGAATGTGCTTTCCCCTGTTCTTCAACTGGATAAGGTCTTGTATTCAAGGGCCCGGTCAAATGCTGCCTCCTTCCCCAGGGCTACGGTCTTCATGATGGTAAAGTGCCATAGGTTCCTTCAGAAAATGGCTGTGTCTTTTCATCTCCTTGTCCCCAGGATCCTCAAATATGAAGCTGACCATAAAGCTCTTAAAATCCTTCCCATAACCCCACAGAAGTATATAGTGTTGCCAGTTCATTCTGCACGTGAAGAAACCAAGGCTCAGAGATACAACACAACTTACCCAGAGTGACACAGTGTGGAAATGGAACACAGATCTGGGCCTGGAAATCTCAAGACTAGGTCTGTGCTCTGGAAGTTTCTCTGCTGTCTCCTTTCACCTTCTGAATAGTCCACATGGCAGGGAAGGCCTTTTTAAAGTAAATTACTTACTTGTGTGATTATGATGTATATGATGTGTGTGCATGCATGTGTGTGTGCACATTCATGTGTCTGAGCACAGGTGCACATGCCAGGGCACAATCTCGGGGGTCGGTCCTTCCACCTCCTTTCAGACTTTGTGGTTTGTAGCTGCGCACGCCACACTAGCAGGCCCTTGGGCTTTTGAAGTTTCTCCTGTCTCTACCTCCCAGGTTTTTAAAACACAGGGCTCAGTATCACTTGTTAGATATAAACAACACGATAAGAAATTTGAAGTCTGACATCTGACATCCATGACACAGGTCCGTGCTAAGAAGCAGGGAGTTTACAGACACAAGCTACCCGGAAGAGCTTTACTCAACAAGAGTTCTGTAGATTCAAACTCGGGTCTTCACACTTGTGTGGCAAGCTCTTTACCCATTAAGACATCTCCCCAGCCCAGCAAGGCCTTTTTATATGAGAAAACCAAGGTTCTGAGAGGAATGCTCTCTTTCCAGAGCGCCGTGCCTAGTCCTTCGCAGGAACTGATTCTGGGATCTCAGCTTGATTCAGACCCTAGGCCTTTGTAAGCTGTTACTCTATCAGGGACCAGCTGACTCATCTGTTCAGGGAGCGCAGTAGGAAATGTGATGTTTGAAGAAATCATGTGGCTCTCAGAGTCCTCCTAAGCCCTCACCACAAAGGTAAAGGGCAAGTGACAAGGGACATCTCTGCTCCCAAGGGATTCCAGTCACGCGAACTCTGCCAATTAAGATTGGAACGATGTCATCTCCTGAAGAGGCATTTTAATGAATGATGGTGCTGGATAAATTGTCATCTTCTGATCCCTCGTTAGAGAGCTTAATTAGATCCATCATAAAATATATTGATCAATGGCACCAAGCAGGTCTGCAGGACATTCACAGTCCCCTGGAACGCTCCTGTCAGCTCTGATGCAGAGCCGGTTGGGACAGGTTCTTGTGAGGACCCATGGCATCATTCCTCTCCCTCCTTTCCTTTCACATCAACCATGGGCCAGGCATTGGGCCGACTGCTCATACTTTAACTGGCTACATCTTTGTTTTGCAAATGATAGCACCTACCTTGGAGCCTCAGCTGCCCCTTACACAGTGTTGGCCCACTGTGTAACCCACTGTGACCAACTGAGATGGGAGGTGACAACTAGGAGACTCACAGAAGACAAAAGGAAAAACGGGCATGATTTTACTCCTAATCTACGCACGGTGTCACGTGGAACTTTCATAGAAAGCTAGGAGTAGAAACTTAAATCATAACACTCGCAGAAAGGGAGTTTCAGAAATGTTATTACGAGTCGCACAACCAGTCAGTCAGTGTCACAGCTAGAACCTCCACATGACTTTGAGAAACTCCAGTCTAGACAGATGTGGGTTTAAACCCCAGTCATTATATACTGCAGTGTATAATTTGAAGCCAATTACACAGACCTTCTGCATATCACACTCTGTGCCTGTAATGCTGGAGGTAATATTTAGACCTTTCTCTTCGAGTTTCTGTAAGGATTCAGTGAAACAGTAGTTAAACAGTTCTGGACCCACTGAGTATTCAGTAAATACTATTTTTTACTGAACACCCACAGTTTGATTTTAGAAAGAAATCTCTCCCTTTTCATAAAACAGGTGTGCCTCAAACAATCTGTAGGCACACATTATAGAAGGTAATGACTCAAATAGCACTTATTGATCGCCTTCTGTGTTCCTGGGCGTTGGCAAAAGTGTTGGAATGATCAGATACGGTAAAATTGTATTTAAACTTTTGATTATTATTCTTAAAATGATGCATTAGCATAAAATAGTGGGGATTAGGGGGTGGGTCAGAAAAAAGATGAGGAAGGATTAATAAGAGCAGAGTCCTGCAGCCCCAGGGGAAAGATGGTGTGGCCAGGGGAAAGAAGTGTCCCAGGAATTCCAGAGATGAGCCAGGACTATGCTGATGTGGTGATCTGGATTTGGCAGGGCATACATGCATCTGTGGTATGTTCATGTATGTGCTCTGTGTGTGTGCATGTGTGTGTGTGTGTGCCTCCCTCTGTATAGAAACCACTCTGCACAAGAGGGTGTCTTTCCTTGAAGACTGTTCTTTTTTCTTCCAATAAATATAGTTTTTCCCGAACTCTGATCACATCATTTTTCATTCAGAGAAGAATGCTGGGAATTAACCTGCAATGGATGAACCCTCCCTCCCTTCCCTTTCCTTTCTCTTTCTCTCTCCTCTCTCTCTCATCTCTCTGTCTCTGAGGTTCTATTTATATCCTTACACTTAGCATATAAGTGCCCCTATGTCACATAAAACAGCATGCACCCAGTGCCTGTAACTAGAACAGCACTCCACCCTGGTGGCGCACATGGGCAGAGGGACATTGTTGCCCACTCCACTCCTACCCACAGATAGTACCTGGCCTGGCATTCTTGCCCTATGCCTCGTCCCTTTCCCCTTTGCCAACTCCTAAGAATGACAGTTGTCTGCTCTGACTGTTGCGTTTCCTCCCTGCCTGCCGCCTCTGACTTGACTTCATGCTGACTTCCATGCTCTCTAACAGACGGCCAGGGCAGTCTGGGACCTCAGCATCGATGTCTCTTCAGAGTGGGAACAATCACTGTGTTGTTGAGCCTCCCAGCCCCACACAGAGCAACAAAGCTCATCTCCTCTAACTGGCCCTACAAGAACAAATGGCCCCTGCCTCCTCCGGGGAGACAGGAGAGCTGAGTTCCCTAGAATTTGAAGACACGTTTTAAAAATTTAAATCAAATTTAAAAAAAAAGATAGAAGAGAGGAAACGAGGCTTCATCCCTAACCACTCTGGACACGTGTTAGCGAACATTGTTGAGAACGATTAGGGCTGCGTGAGTGAGAGGTTTATTTCTCACTTGCTTGTCAGGTCAGAAGACAATCTGTTTATTTTCCTGCTACAATTTTATTCAATAAACTGAAAGGATGGGAGCTGGGAAAGAGGTTTGAACAGGATGCGTGCTATCAATTTGTCAAATAAATAATCGTGCTTGGAAACAACAGATTTTATTAATTAGACAGGATGGTGTATTATTACCATTAAAGTGTTATATTGCATTAATTTTTATATTTTACTCGGCTACTAATTACTGTAAAAGATTTCGGGAACGAAGCAAAATAAAATCATGCGGCATTATACATAATGTAAAGATAGCGTGAATTAATTTGCCCGCCGACTAGGGAGGAAGACGCATGGAGACTGCAGCTCTGCCTGGCTCAACCACCTTCGGGCTCCAGCAGCAGAAGCAAGCTGCTGCCAAGAGGTCGGAGGAGAACTGGCCACGGAGCTCTGGGTTCGAGACCTGGCTCACCCAGCACTGGCTCTGTACCTTTTGACAAAATTTCCTCCCAGAGGCCTCCGTGCTCTGTCTCCTGCCTTAGGGCGACTGTATGCTGCCAATCCGAAGAAAACGTGCTTTCTTTGTGGGAGGGGTAGTGGCAGGGGTTGAGCCGGAGGTGGACAGAGGCATGTTCTGAAGTCTAGACCCCGCCTGGGCAGACTGATGCCCAGGTATGCCAGGGCTGGGAAGCGGGTCTTGGGCGCGGCAGGGGAATCTGGGCACTCCGAGCCACCGCCCTTGCTTGGGGCACCGCACTGAAACGGGGCAAAGCCGGCTGCAGGGAGCACCCGGGCAGGGCCAGATCCCCGCTGTTCACGCAGACCAGAGGCTGGGTCAGGACAGGCGTCTCCATCAGGGAACCCCGTGGGGCGCCGGCACCGGGAAGAAGCAGCACTGTCCTCCTAAGTCCCCTCTGCACAGCCATGCGAGACCTAAGTGGCCACAGTCAAGTCCCTTAACCGCTCTGAACGGCGGAAAACAAAACGAACCCGGGCGGCTCGTCCAGTGCATCCCCACGTCGGGCACCGGGTCGGGGGAGGCGGCGGCCCGAGGTGCCCAGGAGCCCCGGGGCTGTAGGCCGCCGGGATGCCCGGTGCCCAGCGGAGTCCGCCGGGCCAGGTCCTCGCTGACCGCGCCGGAGCCGCCCGGGGCCGCGCGGCCCCACGCCCACCCCGGGGGCGCGGTTCCCTTCCGCGGCCGGAGCCCAGCCACGTTTTTCTCCAGGCTGGGTCTCGGCGCGGCCAACGAGGACTGGCATTTCTCACGACCCACTGCCACCTACCGTCCACGGCTGGGAACTGCAGGTCTCCGGGACGCGGCCCTGGGGCGAGGGGACCGGCCCCGGGGTGAGCTCAGCTCCTCTGCTTGAAGCCCGGGTATCCAGTGTGTTCTGGGGATCGCGGGCGGTGGGAACAATTCCGTCAGGCCACCTGAAGCACGGGTGCTCTGGCTTGCGTCGGAACTGCGGTAACCTCTTGCTCCCCATCTGACCACATCTCCCTTGAGAGGTCTGAAAACAGCTGATCTGGGATTAAAGGGCTGTTTCTGGGGACTACTTACAAAGGATCAGATGTGGGACTTACGGTGCTCCCCCTGTTTCTGGTTTCCTGAAGTGGGTTAGACCTGCCTCTGCCCGGGATGGCTGACCCTCCCTGCGCCAGGAGCAGGCCGCGTGTTTGCCTCTCTAGTATGACCTCTTTTACATCTGTAGTACAATTCAGTCCTGCACAAAACCTAGGGCCCTGCCCTACCCCTGGCTGGCCAGGAGTAAATTATTTAACCTTTCTGCACCCGATTTTCATCTTTAAAGCCACGACAACAGCGCTTTCCATGCAGGGTGTTCATGACCAAATATAAATGACCTGGAGCAAATCTGGCACACAATAAGTGCTTTATACGTGCATAGTAGGGGCTCATACAAGCCTTTGGGCTTACTGTGTGGCGTCACACCATTTTTTCACTTCATTGTGAAGTGCTGAAATAATTTCTGAATCTGTCATGAACCAACTTGTGCGGGAGGAAGGGTGCCACTTACCTGCACACCCATCCACCCGTCCATTCATTTGATAAATTTGCCAGGTGCAGCGCAGTGCTTGGAGGGTGCAAGAATGTAACTGGAGACCAAGTCCTTTTGCTTATGGAGCTTCTAGAGTTTGGAGAAGGCAGAACAAATAAGTCAGGTTTAGTACCACACACCTGTCATCTTGGCACTTGACAAACAGAGGTGAAAGATTGGTACAAGTTTAAGGTCAGCCTTGCCTGCACAAGGAGTTCCAAACTAGCAACGGCTATATAGCAAGACTATGTATGAAGAAAACAAAATAAATAAATGAAAAGCAAACAGATAAGAAAATAGATATACTAATGAAATATACACCAGGAAAAGACTACCCAGGGTCTCTGGAAGAATAGTACAGAGTTGGGAGAGTTCCTGCAGGTGGGGCCAGCCAGGCCTCCAAGTCTCTGAAGGTTAAGTGGAAACTTGGAAGGATGAAAAGGAGGAAGCTGCAGGCAAAGACTGGCTGTGAAGGGGGACATAGACACTCATGTGTACGTACCATGTCAAAACGCATCAAGCTGTGCTCTCAAAAGGGTGGACTTTATTGTATGCAAAGTATGTTCAATAAAGCTGATTACAAAAATAAAAGAAGTTGGGTCAGGGTGTGTGTGTGTGGGGATGAACTAGGCAGTAGTGTGCACCTATTATGTCAGAACAAGAGAGGCTGAAGCTGGAGAATCTGGAGCTCAAGGCCAACCTAGGACTCATGGCAAGACCTTGTCTCAAAACTAAGCAATGGTTGCTGGAGGTGTGTCATCACTGGCTAGTTGCTCTTGCTTCTGTAAAATAAGTCCTCAGGTCTGCTCCTGTAAGCAACCCTAATTAAGCTCATCAATTCACAACAAAAGACATAAAGGTGAAGAGAGGGTGAAACGGAAAGAGGAAGGGGATCAGCGGGAGTCGGGGGTGCATATGCTCAAATTCATCATACCCATGTGAGAAAGCGCAGTGCGTGATTATTATGCATCACCAACAAACACCTAACCAACCAGGTAACCAAACAAAGAAAAGAAATGACATGAGGCAAGTATGGAAAGAAAGAGAAAAAGGAGAAACGGAAAAGGGGAAGAGCGGGAAATGAGAAAAGGAAAAACAGTGAAGAGGACAAAGAGAAAACCCAGGCACAGGCGCACCACCAGGAAGCCCGGAAGTAGGAAGGCGCTCACCCACCCCTGGAAACTGCGAAGGCCTGGGTAGATGGAGCCTCGGAAGGGAAGGAGGTTAGCAAGGGCTGAGGCGAGGCTGTGGTCTTCAGAGTTTACTCCAAGTGGATAAACACAGTAGCCTTTGGGATGCTGTGGGGAGCTGGCACGGCATTCCTGCGTGTGCTGCGTGCGTGTGCGGAGCGCCGTCCTCTGGTGAACATTTTCACAGTCTGTGAATGGAACTGTCAGGAAGTGCAGAGAGTGGCAGGGAGGGCGGCGGACGAAGGCCTGAGGATGGACAATGTATGTGTACTGGGAATTAGGGAGATTGCTCCTTTCACCCTAACACCGCCAATCAGCAGTGAGCAGGGACATCATGGCTTTGAATGGCAAATGGTGAGCGGGAGGGAGGATGCGAGGACCCCATCCCTCAGTATGGCCTACTACCCAATTCTGTTTTCCTGTCTTACAGAAAATCGTCTCATATGACATGCCACATTTTACAAATATGTATTTAAATTCTGTGTGCATTTCTTTGGTGTCTAACTTTCTTTTTTCAAAAAAAATATTTTATTTTTATTTTATGTGTATGAGTGTGTTGCCTACATGTATGTAAGTGCACCTGTGCTGTGCAGAGCTCAGAAGGGGGTGTCAGATCCCCTGGAACCGGAGTTAATGGGTGGTTTTTAGCTGCTATGTGGATGCTGGGAATTGAACGCATGTTCACTGCAAGAGGAGCCAGTGCTCTTAACCTCTGAGCCATCTTTCCAGTCCCTGGTGTCTAATTTTCTACTGACTGCATGCTTTCTGAGAAATGAGCCTGGTTCAGCAGCCTGAGCCATTGTATCTTGGTAACTGGCGCATAGAGACTCCATATTAATTGAATGAATGTAACCATCCACTCACCCTAAAAGGCACAATCATTCTCTGAGGCCTTTCTGGTTCTTCCCAAATGACCCACTTCTTCTGCTCCCCACACCTAATATCCTCATCCTAAACTCAGGCCCCCTCTAAAGGACTTTCAGTCTTTTAATTTTTCATAAATATTACATAAAATCAAGCAGCAGAAGACTTTTTTCTGTTCAGTTTCTTCCTGGCTTTCCCCTAACGTGTAGAAATGACTCTGGGGTCAGTGGCATCCTCTGCAGTAAGGACAACTGACTATAGCTCCCATTTTCCAGATGGAGGTTCAGGCAAGAGATGACTGACCTATCTGTACACACCTGTGTGACAGCTCTGGTGTGGCAGAGGCTCAGTTAAGTGAGCGCTGTGGCTCTAATCATGTGATCTGACCCGCAATAGGTACTCTGCTTGGTGGTTCCCTAGATCACACAGTCCCACTTCTTGCTCAGGGCAGTGATGTTCCTCAAGGGCAGCCCGGGAGGGAAGACAGATGCTCTATGGGACACAGATGTCCCTGAGGCACCTATTCTGCTTCTGGTGGCCATAAAACAAAGGGAAGGGGTATCACCAGAAGCATCAAGGGTGACCCTAGAGCCTAATCTTCAGGGCCTGTCACCTTGCAGCACTCTGACCTTGCGTTTCCTATGCAGGCTCCTCCTCAGTTCACACGTGTGAAATGCTCAGAGCCCTGTCCACCCCATGGCAAGGACCCAGCCATGGGGTCCTTTCTTCTCTCCTTTTCTTTCCTTCCTTCTCTCCTTTTTCCCTTCGTTCCCCTCCCTCCCTTTCTCCTTCCTGTCCCCTTCTCCCCCCCTTTCTTTTTTCTCTTTTCAGGTTTCCTTTTCTGTTACTTCTCTTCATCCCACTTTTTCTTTCTTTTTGTTCTCTCTAAATTCCTGTCTCTCTTCCACCTGTCAGTGTTGACAGAACTGATGAACAAATGAATGAGGAGATGGAGAAAAAGAGAGCTGATGCTCCCGGCAGAGTATGACGCAGTAAGGATGGAACCAAACGAGATAATCTCATGCTTTAACAGTTTCGTTGCTCTTGTTTAAATCTCAGTAGAAGGCTACTTTATGGGAGCCCAGAACCCTAACAAGGAGCTGGCATCTCCAGCCTCATGCTGTGTAACTTTGTACAGGTCAAAGAGCGAACTTCTCTGGGCCTCCATTCCATTCCTACGTAAGCGAGGGATGGGCACTGAACAAGACCATCCTTATGTGTTCTTGCTTGCATTTCTGCTGCATTGGCAAAACACTGATTAAAAGCAGCTCGGGACAGGAACTGAAAGAGAGATCCCAGAGGAGGAGGGCTGCTTACTGCTTATTCCCCCTGACTGGCTCAGCTACCCTCTTTGTCCAGTCCAGGCCCATCTGCCTAGGAATGGCACCGTCCACGGTGGACTGGGCCACCCTACAATTCAGTTAAACCTTAAGAAAACTCCCCACAGACATGGCTACAGGCCTCTGGTCTGGGAGAGTCTTTAGTTGAGGTTCTGTCTTTGCAGGTTGTGTCATTGACAAAACTACCCATCCTGTTAATGTTTTCTGGCTCTGATCCTGTGAGACGGTAGTCCCATCAAAGTGAAACAAGATTTTGGCTCTCCCTGTTCTTTGAATGAGCTAGGAGAGATGGTGAAGAGTCTCCTGTCCATTCCTGGTTGGAGTATGTTTCACTGTGGCACACATAGGGCCTTGCTGAGATCGTCTTCTTTAAGGCCTCCCAGTATCACAGACATCACAGGTTGAAACAGCTTGTCTCAGAGAAGTGCTTAGAGCAGTGCTTCATGGCTTGATTTTGGACGTGAACTTTGAAATTCAGATTCCGATGGAGGAGAAGCAGCAAGAGGCCTGGGACTCTGAATTCCAAACACACTCACCAGTGATTATCAGAACTGCTGATTCTGCAGCCAGAGGTCTGTGGGGACTGAGGTCATTCCATATGGAGTCTTTTTAAGATGTGTAGATTGGGAATGTGGCTCGGTGGTGAGCGTCTGCCCTGGTAGCATGCCAAGGACCAGGGTTGATCCCCAGGCAACTTAAACAAACAAAAGCAAGTACAATTATGAATAAGAAATTGCTGCAGCTCCTTCCAGGGCCCCAGAGGGGGCTGAGCAAGTGAAGGGCACTGAAGTATAAACTTCATTAGTTTTGCACTGTCTTGGCTTGGGGCTCACAGTATCAGCAAATCTCAGGAATCCGAAACCTACATAGGAGTAGTATTGTTTTCCTTTGTTTCAGAATGTCAGACTATATCCAGGGGAGTCTCTGCAGCCAGCCCCTCCCACCTTAGGGAGCTACTGTCCAGAGCACATGCATGATCTCTTGTTCTCTCTCTCTCTCTCTCTCTCTCTCTCTCTCTCTCTCTCTCTCTCTCTTTCCCACCCTCCTTCCCTCATCATCAAAGGCCACCAAGACCCATAACCCAGAAGGTGGGCTGGAAAAGGGATCCCAGCTCAGTAAAATGAATGCTTGACCACTGTATCAGATGCTCTCCTGGGTACTCTGGGGATGGGAGGAGGGAAGGAATCAGCCAGGCCAGGAGGGCTAGAACGGGGGCATCACAACGGGGCTGAGCTCAGGCTGTGGCCCAGTGACTGTGCTGCTAAGGGAAGAGAGAGCAGCTTTGGAAACTAGCTGCCTCCTAAGAATAAATTTCAAGAGTCAGAGCTGATAGTTAAAAGAATATTAAGTCAGACAAGATGTGGGCAATAAATGGCTCCTGAGGGTTCTAAGGATAACCTTTGAAAAATTGTTTCTGGGCCTGCAACATTCCAACTCTACGCATGTACAAAGTTCCTCCCAGTCATTTGGCCTTACAGAATCTTCAAGATAGGTAGGGCTTTTTTCTCTAGGAACTTCGGTCCACGCCGGTGTGTTGGGGGGGTGTCTCTGGGATGGGTGATGGGGAGTGGCACCTGTTCAGACGGGCGAGTGGTACAAGCAAGATCTTCCTCTGTTCTTGTTCTGTGCTATTGTTCATGGGTGTGTCACTGTCCTTCCCGTCACTAGATCCAGAGATCTTGTCTCTAAAGTTTTGGGTCGCTGGCTACTATTTCTTTTAATCACTACGCACCGAGGCAGCACGCTAAGCATTTTAATTTTTTGTTGCTGTTTATTTCTCATTCAGTTATAGCGTATGATTTGGTGGGTCTCGTTATAATATTGGCAAGGATATCATCATCTGCTCACACCCACCCCCATATTCCTGTCTGTGTCCCCTCCAGTCAGTGGTTCCCTTCCTCCCCTCAGGTCAGTTTCCTTCTACTTTCATTCATATTGTATCTATGGTGTGTGGGTGTGTGTGCTAATGCTCCATTCCACAGGTAAAAGAAAATGGATATTTTGTCTCTCTCCATGTCCCTCCCCCGTCATTAATTTCACTTGTTCTGTCCTAGGCTAATCATTTTAATCCCATTTGATCCTCCTACCACCTCTGAAGACATATAAAATGGTGTCTATTTTATAGTCCCATAAACAGAGGGTCAGAAAGGTTCAGATAGATGGATTCTGGGATAGCACAACTTCACCTTGAGGGCAGTTTCGGAAACATGTGTTGGAGAGTTGGAGGGATGTGGGGCTATTTTGATATCAGACGACCTGGGTCCCCTACTCCTGAAGGAGGGAGATCTTCCTCTCCCTTTGGATGCGCATTCCATCACTCTTTCAAAGCAGTCAGGCTCCTTCCTCAGCACTCCCACCCTGGCCTAATTTAGAGTGAGGCTTCAGGAGGGGCACAGGCCACAGGACTTTGGGGAGATAGCATTTTGTGTGATTTCATTTTCTTTGTGGGAGTGGGAAGGGGGTCTGAAGTCTCTTTATCCACTCAATTCATGCCTTGCCCTTACAACCAATGTACTTGATGTTTATAATACTCAGTGACACTCGCAGCAATGGGCAGAGAGGTAGAATTCCCAGGATGCTATAGGCCTCTGGAAACACAGATTGGAACGTGATGGAGCCTTGATTTCAGGTCTCCTGGAATTCTTTCCACGCTCTGCAGAAGGCTCTTCCTCCACGGGGCCTCTCCTCACCAGTTCCTCAGTGGAGGTAATCTTGCCTCGTTGCCAGGACTCATGCGGGCCATGACATTTCATGCAGCATGTGATGGAACTTTCTGGACTTCAGGGATCCTCATAACAGGGTGGGGAGAAATGCAGCATCCGATCATTAAGGTTCATTTCTGACAGAAGTTTCGAGAGATTCACACAGCTAAGAGATGGTGGCAGTGAGACCATAATCCATCGTCTGATGCTTGGCGAGGGACAATTCCAAATGGGCATTATTGATAGGTAGCCAATTTGCAGCTAATTAGCCTCCTTGACACAGTGCAGGGGGTGGGGGGGAGCAGCACTCCCAACTGCCACTAAAGTGTAAGCAACTTTCACCTCACAGGAAGGAAGCGTCTCTTCCCGTTTCACTTTCTGAACATTAATGGTCTCTCTTCTAACCCAGACACAGTGAGAGGAGCGATTATGGGAGGTACTGGGGGTGTAAATACGAATAAAATAAACATATTCCCCAGCCTCTGGGAGCTGTAGTCCAAAGGAATAATAATGTATCATGGTTTTTAAATTTTTGCTGTGTCTTAAGTCTTGTGGCCTCCATATCAGCTGGAAGCACTGACCAGGAACGTTTTGAGAACGAGACACCCCATTCTCTTGAGTTCTCTCTCAGAGGCTGGCCTGGGGCTGAGCCAGTGTGGCAGAATGGAGCAGATTAAGAACAGGACACTCAGAGCCAGGCATTCAACTCTCAGCTCAACCAGTGGCCACTCTTCACCTCTGAACCTCAGTTTCAACATCAGTGAAGTGGGAGCAATGACGCCTGCTCCTAGCTTTGTTATATGAATCCACTGATATTACCAGCACAGGGCTCAGGACGAGGTAGCTGTTGTCACTATTTTTGTTAGGCAGCTCAGCAAAACTGAAAGCGTTTGTGTTCATGCCCATGACATCTTGATGTCTCGATGGTCCTGGCAGCCCATGCCCTGAGTCCTCTCTACCCTAACTCTGTGTACTTCCAGGAGCATGGACCACTCTCAGGAACAGTCCAAGGCATTCATCTCAGTGATGGAGGATGGTTCCCTCATCCATCAGAAGGGACAAAAGCAAAGCTTCAGGACACAGAAGCCACCGACAGGCTTCCGAACCCTGCCAAGCCTGGGTGCCCACCCCGGCAGCCAGGGGGAGGGGTGGGCGACTGTGACATAAACACACGTTTCCTTTCACTTGGCTTAGCTGACTGTGTGTTTTGTTAAACAAATTTAGGTTTGGAAAAGATTATTTTTGGTACACTGCTGCATAATTAGATGAATTTTCATGAGTTTATTCTTGAAATAAACTTTGAAATTGCCCATGTTTTACTGTTTTTTAATCATCTGCAGATACTGTATTTTTTTTTCTTGAGACTTCACATGAAAAAAAAAACCTTGTTACATATCAGTTTAATTTAGATTCAAATAAAATAATTTTTTGAATTTGCAGCAACAACAAGTCTGTGAAAGTGGTTGTAACTGGTGCTGAGTTGTTTGAGGACCAAAATAATTACAGTATAAAGGATAAGAGAGAAGATAATATCCTGGCACGCAGAGCTTATTCAGCTAATCCCCAGCCCTTGACAGATGTTCAAACACAGTATTTTTTAAAGCTGACTTTTAAAAAAACAGGGCGATTCACTTATTAGATATAAACAACACGGTAAGACATTCAAAGTGTGACATCCACGCCACAAGTCCATGCTCACAGAAGCACAAGAGACAAGGGAAAATCTCATGCTCATTAATGGATGCCCAAGGCACGGCTGGGATGGCAGACATGCCCGGCCTTGTTGCCAGGAGCACCGGTTCCATCTGTACCAGCCCCTGAGGAGCAGAGCCTCGGGGCAGCTTCGCGGATGTGCCTTGGATGATGCTGTCGGCCTATGGGACACAGCTTCTGGCAGCTGCTTGAAGTGGAGGCTGCCTGGAGCCAGTGCAGGACAGAGTTCGGCTGGCTTTGAACAATGGTCACGTTAGCAGTATTAGGCTGTGCAGGCAGGTGAAGCGGTGGTGAGCAGCATGCCATCTGGCTCAGCGATGGCTCTTGTCACTGGCCCTGTCTCTCCCCCATTTGCTCACCAAGCAGTCTCCTTTGCTTGAATATCGTCAGGTTTCAAGGCTGTGCGCCAGTCCTGGGGTTTAGAGATGAGCTGATCACAACCCTGCTGACAAAATGTCACAGCTAGTTCTGTCCACTGACAGCAACAGATAAGATGATGACTGAGCTTGGTTTAAATGCCAAGCGTTTCCCCAAATTCCCATAGCGACTCTATGGGATGGATACCATATTACGCCCACTTTACAGAAAAGGAAATTATGTCACTCATTAACAGGATGGATTGAAACTGCATCAGACTGGGATGGGGTGGGGATGATGTGTTGGAAGAGGAGGGATCAGGGAAGGAATCAGGGAAAGGGCTGGATGCTCCGGATTGGGTCTGTCAGGACAGTGGAATGTACAGCGTATAATGTAGATGCTCCTTCGACGAAGGCAAAAGCAAGCACAAAAGAACGTTCTTGTGAATCAAAGCACCAGGCTGCACTAGGAGTAGCATTAAGTAATCTTCCTTAGCCTTTTTATTCCAATGGCATTCTCTACGAAAGGCCCTCAGCACACACAGAAGCAAGAGCTGGACTCTGATCCCAGTGCCTTGTGTTTTGGGTCAGTTCCTGTATCAAAGGTCCAGGAAAGAGCTCTAGAATTGCTCTACCAGACTCCCAGCCCCTGCCTGCCCTTGAGAGGAGGCCTGGGCTAGTGAGAGCCCCAGGCCAGCAGCAGAGACTGCTTGCAGAGCTGTGCCTGAGCTGTGGAGTTGCCCCTTGCAAGCATGTTCAACGCAGAGCATGTGTTCTGCATGGCTCTTGGTTTTCAGTGAAGTATTTTATCCCAGTACTCCTAATCTCTGTTTGGTTTTGTCTTAAGAATTAACTTAGCTGCATCTTTAAAGCAATTGCTAAAAATGGGGTTGGATTCATAGCTCCGTCATTAAAGTGCTTGCCATGCAAGTGTGAGATCCTGAGTTAGATTATCAAATCTGGAATGGGGAGGTGAGACAGGTCAGTGAGAGACCAAAAGAAAAACATGTGGAAAACTTCTGAGCAAAGATGCCCAATACGTCCTCTGGCCTCCACACATGTACACACACACACACACACACACACACACACACACACACACACACAGAGTAATTGCTAGAAAGGTATTGGATATTTCAGAGAATATCTCATTCTCTCCTACAGCCCGTCCTTCCAGGAGGATCTTCCCTGAGTATTGATGTCCCTAGCAAGGGGGAAGAGGATGATGGCAACCACGCAAAGGGCCTGAGTTGTGGGTGGCCAGGCTCCGAGAAGCCATAGGCTTTGCAAAGGCCCACACTGGAGCTATCATACCTTTGGAACCAAGTAGAAAGTGCTGAGCTGTGGGGTGTGACCCACATTTCCCATTTGCCTGGCAAGTGTTAGTTGAATGTTTTCTGGAGACCAGATGTTGCTGCATGTGAGCCACAGACTGTATGGGGTTGTTTTACGTCTTGCCCAAGAGAGTCATCAGGAGGAGATGTTGGGCACAGGCTGGGGAGAGAGGATTAACTCCTCCATCTCATGCTAACCTTGGCACCACCTCAAGGGAATGCAGGTCCTCACTCTGGTCTGAACTGTGCGCCCTCTTGGAACTCTCCAGAATGGTGCTTTCAAAGAGAAGCAAGGTCAATCCTTGTGTAAACTGGAAGGAGGTGAGGCTGGTGGGATGATCATCTGCTTCTAGAGCTACACCAAGGCCATCTCTACTCAGGATGTCCACCCTCCAGCCCCAACCTCTGCCTCCCTGAACTACCACAGGATTTAAGGACGAGGGACTCAGACATTCCCTCCACCTCTTTCTGTTTTTCTTTCTGACCAGGCATCTCGGGTTCTCTGTGCTCAGGCTCAGTTCCAAAAGCTTCATGTCATTTTCCCCCAAATAATATTAGGTGGACTTCATGTAGTGTTTCCTAGGTCTGAGTACCTCTAGCAGTGTCACATATATTATCTAATTTAATTCTCGCCAAGCCTTTAAGGTGTGGAAGCTGAGTTGCATACACATTAGGGGAATAACAGATGCTTAATCTTCCTCACACTTGGCAGGAGCTTCATTACGGAATAATATTGAGTAAGTGAGAAACTGACCAACTCGATGAATAATGAAGAAAGGGAGGACAGAAAGCAGGTCACTAAAGACAGGTGCAGAATGTGAAAGAGCGTGAGCTTGCTTATAGCAAATAGTTCTTGGTTGTTAATGAGTGAATCGAAATATTTTCACCCAACCAGGCACAGCTTCTGCTTTGTAGGACTTGGCACTATGTAATTAAGCCTGCACTGTTCCCATGGTTCTGACACCATCAACAGACCCCCTAGAAGGAAAGCCATATACATGATGGGCAGGTGACTGCAGGTGGCATTTGAGACCAGCAGAAGTGCCCCACTGAGTCCAGGGCTGTCATGATAGGCCACTAAGACATAGGTGGCTCTTCAGGCAGATTTTCCTAAATGAAACTGTATAGACCATTTCTGTAGTAACCTGTTGGTTCAGACAGCCTTAGAACCCACCAGCCCATGGACTACAACATTAAACACTTACTTGCAGCTTGATTCTTTAGTTGGCTAACTTCACAGACACCTTTGAAGGACATGGGCATTCTGGGGTCCTAAGCTCTTACCCAAGCTTGTAGAGTGAGCTAGTCATCAGAGATATGAGGATGCAAGCTTGGCCAACAGGACTGACTCCAACATTCCAGCTTTCTTCTTTTCGTGGACGGTTACCAAGAGTATTCTCAGGGCATCTCTTGGGGTCTATGCCTTTGACTACTGCTTGTTCCTTTCTTAGGAAGCCTGCTTTGCCACTGTCACACAAGGAGGGGAGTCCCAAAGGGAGAGAGACCTTGCAGGCTCTGTACTCATAGTAACAGTTGCCAACATGGACCTCTCAGTCAGCTGCTCAGGGTGTGCTAAGCAGTGCTCTAGTCCTTCCACATGCTGATTATTCTCCTAACATAATCATCTGTCACAACGATTACCAGCTCCATCTTACAAATAATCAACCCACACGAGAGTGTAGGTGAAGAACAAAGATTAAAACTCAGGCCTGCTGGCTTTGGAGCCCATGATGCTTGCTGCTGAGCTGTGCTGCCCCTTGATTTGGTCCAGGGGTGAGAGGCTAGCTCATAAGAGTTTCCAACCTCAGGTAGCCCGAAACATGCTTGCAAGGAATTTTACAGAAACTGGAACCAGTGCTTTCTGCTCTGTGCTGAGGTTATTTGAAATAGCAGAAGATGTAATCTTCTGTGCTTGTTAATTGTAAAATAGACTATGTATCTTCTGCAGGCTTTGGTACAGAGGTTCCAACAAAAGCAACAACAACAACAAAAGTGACTACAATCCTAGGTCCTAGAGCTCTTTAATGAATGCAAGCACATCTCGAGAATTTTTACCAGCACTGTGTAGTAGTAAAGGACTTCTTACTACTCTGGGCATCCTCTGGCTTATCCCTCTGACATAGCATGGGGTCAGTGTCTTGGGTTCATGGCTGTCATGCTCCCTCGTGGCTCATTCACCATCTCCAGATACATGCTCAGTCCAGTGTCTTCACAAGCTCTCACAGTGGACCCTGCTCACTTGAAGTTCAGGGTACAGGTCTTCCAGCTGTAGAGGGACTTTCAGGAGTCCCTCTTGTCTTGCCAATTTTTGGCATACCTTCTCGAAAGGCTGAGCTAGGCATGGAGCTTAGTTGATAGAAATGCTTGCTTAGCATGAACAAAGCCCTAGTTGTGGAGCGTGCAAGGCCAACTCCACATATCATAGTTCCTGTGTCTCTGACACTGCCCTGAGTGTGATTATCCATTCCCATTTTACAGACCCAGGCAGCACGTAGTAAGCCCCAACTGAGTGCAGTCTGGGTATACAACATGCTTTATTGTAATTGGGTACTTTTCCAAGGCTAAGAATCATTGGCTCTCTGTAGTTCAATAAACACTTCTCTAATTTTATGCATTTGTTCATTTGCTTTGCAAAGTTCTTGCCTGCAGAGGGAAAAAAATCTCATTAAGAGAAAATGCCTAGGAAATTGGAATTGTTTTATTGTCCAAAGTTCTGATAATAATGAACAGGTAATTGTAACTCTTATTTGAAGCCTATGGGATCCTGAGATAGAAGCAGGTGACGCGTCCCAGGCAAGGAGCCTCAGCTCCAGTGGGGTGAGTGGGCCTGCAGTATTTGAGACATACGGTCCAGACTGCCTAGCTCCACCCACCGAGCGTCTTCATTTTCTTGTTGCCCTTCGAGTTCTGTTGGTTTTGTTCAGATGTTTTTAATGAGTTTGTCCTGCAGCAGCCAGGGAATGGCTAACAAGTCTTCTGGGCCCTTGAAAACCCATTAGAATGTTATTTCTTACAAAGTGAAAAACTAATCTCGTGCCAGATGCAAATAGGGCTCAAGCCATCAGAAATAAAGTTTGATTCCGAAGGAAAATTCCACTGAGACATGAAAGTTCTTCAGCTTGGGAAAATGGGCTTTGATGTTGAGTCCGATTTGGCGGCCGTCTAAGATGATTATTAAGAGAACAAATGCTGCAGAAGTTGGATGGAGCTCCGATCACTCCGATCACTCGCTCAGTGATCTAGGGCAAGAAGCTTCACTGCTCCATATCGACGGTCTGAGGTGAAATTCCTGGGGTGGAATACATGCTGCCTCATGGAACTATTGGAGGAATAAATAAGAACTCGTAGGGAGAGCAGGACACGATGAGCCGCAACAGCAACAACAAAAGAAACGAAATTATACACACTTATTTTTGCCTGTTTGAAAAGGATTTTTAAGACTGGCAATCTAGTATTGGCCACAGTCACCAAGGGTGTGACATTTCCTTTAAGTGTCTGCTATCCTATCTTTAGGGCTCACATCCCTTCTCAAAGTCATTCTATGAACTTAACAGTTAATAATGACTGCCAGGTGTCAATTCTCAGTACATATTCTAGACAAGAGTCAGAAGGAAAGGTAGAAGGCACAGGGCATACCTTCTTATTGGTCATGTGAATCAATATCTTGGGAAATTTCCTCGTAACACTGCTCAGTGCTTTCTTAGATCCACTGAGTCTCTTTAGCTCCAAAGGAGTCTGGGGAATGTTGGTCTATAGTTAGACACACTGTATTCAGAATAAGAACTTGGGTTTTGTCAGTGAAATGGGGAGAGAATAGAACTGAGAGCTATCTAGCAATCTTTGCTGTAACAGTTAGAGTGCTTTCAAATGTTGCTTAGTGCATACTCACCCTTAAATTTGGGCCCTAAAAAAAGGCAACCTCTCAACAAAGTTCAGTGGACTTGAACTGGGTCCTACTTCCAGCCCTTATGGGAAAGACATTTCAGGGTTCTTTGTGATCAAAGACACTCACACATGGTGGGCTGAGCTTTGGGGAGGGGGAGGGCGATTTCTAGAAGAAAGTATGGATGCCTGTTAAAGGGCTTGGCACATAGTAGCTGTTCAATAAGCATCCCCTCCCCTCCCCCCGGATTCAGACTCTTCAATGGACCACAAAGACGAGAGGGACCACTGCCATCCTGCCCTGGGAAGTGGTCAGAAACCTCTCAGAAAATAAAGCCATACTTTTTTGCCTCTGGGCTGCCTGCTCTCTGCCCACAAGTGCTAAAGTGAGTGAAGCCAAGCCTGTAATCTAACAATACCAGATACTTTAATTATAGTTTTTTTGCTGTGCTCTGAATCACTGTTTACATGTGCAGTGCCGTGAACTAATCTCCTAACAGTGGTGTTAATTCCTTGATGCATAAAGAGGTGTTTCTGCTACAGAGGTATTCCACAGAGAAGGAAGGAAATTCATGTTCAATTAGCTCTTCCTCTCCGCCAGGCATTGTGTCGCAGGCTTTCTAGACTTTTTTCTTGTAAAAACTCTGCTTGGTGGATATAACCATCCTATTTTTATAAGTGTGAGGGCTGAGAGACTCAGAGATAGTAATGCACTCAACAGAGCAGTTTGCACAAATCCCAGAGGTAGGATTTGAACCCATATCTATTTGGCTTCAAGGCTCATAATGCAGTCACCATGCCCTGTTATTTCGCTGCCTTCCCTGGAGAAGGTGTTAATAGATGACTGGATCCTGTAGGATAATGCCGCTATTACCGTACTGAACGTTTGGGCAAATGTGTATCTAAGACCAAATGAATACCTAATTTATGGCTACTGGAAAAAAAATCAAAGTTATAAACATGGGCAAACTGAGATGAGCCTCACCTTCTTTCCTCTGATTCTAAGCTCTAAGAGCAATGCATATACTCGGTTTCTTCCAGGTTCTTGTCTGAGATTTTTACTAATCATATTTCTATTCAGCATCATTAATAGTGACTCCTCAGTGATTGGTATCATTCCTTTTACCACGTGCATGGTACTCCACGAGTGACAGCAACAAGTTCACCACTGCTCTGCTTATGCTGTCCTTTCTTGCTGGTTCTGTGATCTTGCTCACGTTTACTAAACATCGTTTTTTAAAATTCAGCTCAGATCAAATTGTAAGCTTATTTTATGGCGGTTTGTTTTTTTCTCTCTCAAAAAAAAAAAAAAAACAAAAAAATTCATGAACAGTTTTAGGGATTGATGTCCTGAGGGCTGAGGAGAAAGCTCAGTGAGTAAAGCACACAGTTTTGGTGAGGACTGAATTTGGATCTCCAGAACCAACTTAAAAGCCAGGCGGGTGTGCTGACCCTTCTGCTGCCCTAGTGTTCAGAAGGTCAAAACAGGAAGCCCGAGCAAGCGGGCTAGCCAGTCTAGCCCAAGAAGTGAGCTCCGGGTTCAGGAAGGGACCCTGCCTCACCATCTATGCTGCAGGGCTGCAGAGGAAGGTGTCTGACTCTAACTTCCGCCTCCACATAACACGTGTTTTCCCTTTTGACTTTTGGTCTTCAGAAATTATTTCAAAGGATCTTCATTGTTCTGTCTCTTATTTTTGAATTGAGGACCTCACCGTGCCGTCCGAGCTAGCGCCAGATTTGCTGTACAATTCAAGCTGGCCTCAAACTCACTGCAGTCCTCCTGCCTCAGTCTATCGAGTGCTAGGTGTACAGGAGTGTGCTTCCACACCAGGCTCATCAATCTATGTTATCTATAGTCTGTCTATGTTATAGAATAGACATTAAAGCACCCTAAATGCAGTGCTTTTCATTGTCATGACTTATCCTTATTTAAAAAAAATATTTTATGTGTATAAGTGTATTGACTGCATATATGTAAGTGCACTTGTGTCATGTAATGTCTGTGGAGGTCAGAAGAGGGCGTCAGATTCCCCTGGAATTAGAATTATAGGCAGTTGTTAGCTGCCATGTGGGTGCTGGGAATCAAATTCGGGTCCTCTGCAAGAATAGCCAGTGCTCTTAACAGCTGAGCCATCTCTCCAGCCCAGCTTATCCTCATTTTTATGCTACATGGTCTAACCTGGGAATGGCTTGGAACTGTGGCTTGTTCCACCCCAGGTGCAGCTCCTGGAACTTTTCATTGTGACAGTATATACACAAAATATTCCACATACAGTGAGTGTCCCCTAACATCGTACTGGAAAACAAGTGGCAGGCCAAACCTGGTTTCCATTGGGTGAAGAAGGTTATTTAAGTCATACCCAGAGGGAGGGGAATGAACATCACATCTCTAAGGAGTTTTCACAAAGATAATCTTGCGGTAGGAGACAGTACGGAATAGGAGTAACCAAGACTAAGAATGTATGGAAAATCCACATGGAAACATACTGTAATCTTACTAAAAACATACTTAAAACAGGCTTTGAACTGAGGTGCCCTGCCTGTTGCCTTCCTTCTAGAAGCCATAGGGTATTAAAGAAAAATAGAACCAGGTGTGAGATACCTCTCCATGAGTTGGTTTTGGAGGCCCCAGCACCCTTCCTCACAACAATCCAACACTGCCATTAAACTAGATGGTAAGATCCTATTGTTGAAGGCACCAATACTTTGGCTGCAGGATATTGAATGCTGGTGGGTTTTAATAGTGCTGGAAGGTACTGTGTAGGCCCCTGGAGGAGAAAAGCTACCTATAATCTTATCCAGTTTTGAATCCTATGACTATGATACCAACTTGCCAGGCAAGATGCACACAGTGGTATGATCATCGGGGTAACTAATTACTCTCTGATTAGATTTGGGCCTAATACACACACATTATGGGTTTTTGCAGGGAACCCATGCCTGCCTCTGTAAACCTGGTCAAGGGTCAGTGACTGGTAAGGTAATAGGTTCCTTCCCTAAGAAGGAACATTGCAGAATGGGTAGAAAGACTGTAGGCAGGATTATTGGAAGAGATGCTGTGAAACACTTCTGGACAAGACATGGCTGTTTCACCCATGAACTTACAGCAGCTATGGTTACTTCACAAGACCTGCCTAAGATTGGTGCATCAACATTTCATCATGGACAGGGTAGGGCTCATCATGGGCCCACCCATTCCTGCAGGACTGTTGGCTGCAGCAGGGGGCTGCCACTTTCTTCAGTGGTATAGCCACTAATAAGTTGTCCATGCTCCAATAAACCCCCACCATGCAAACAACCTCAACTGAATTCAGTGGATCGTACACACAAAAGACATGAATACCATGTGGGGGAGTGGATTTATTGGGAAGATGAACGTTTTCAGTGGGAGAGAGAAGGGAATGAGAAAGAGTAATTGGGGTGAAAAGCCCAAATTCATTATATGTACCATGAAACTGTCAAAGAATCTTTTTAAACTTACAAAACGTCTCATATTAGTTGTTTTATAAACTTTTAATACAGTTTTGTGTGTGTGCATGTGTGTGTGTACTAGGAATCCAATCTGGGTCCCCTGGAAGAACAGCAAGTGCTCTTACCCCCCAAGGCACCTATCTAGACCTCCTTTCTTTTCTTGATACCCAGGAGTATCTTCCTACAATTTTCTGCCAAGAGAGACAAGGTCTGGTCTCCAGGTCATAGACATGGTTTTTATAACTTTCAAGGCAGATATCAGTAGCAAAAAAGACTGCCTTAGACTGCCTATGTCCCTGAGTGTGTCCATGAGCTTAGGATAAAGATGGTCAGATCTCTCTAGGAAGATGTCACCCACATCATCATGGTACCAGGTAACATTTTTGACTGTCCTTCAAATCCATAACTAGAAAATTTAGTCACCATGCATGTGCTTGGAAAAGCTGATAGGCTCAGGGAGAAAGTGAGAGATTCAGACCAGCAGGAGCAGGTCCATCTTGTCCTCTACCATATGAGCTATTCTGTTTGGTACCCAGATTTGCATACTTTCATCAGTAAATGAGATTCACTATTCTCTCCTCACAGGTTTTTGAGGTCCTACCCTGTCCTGAGAAGCTCATCGAATGTGCCTTTCTCTTGGAGATATCTGGAGGAACTGCTGGCTACTTCATAGCGCTATCCTAGTCAACAGTGCTTAGAACACAGCACAGCATTGATCCCATAGCAAATCGAGCAGGTAACCTCAGAAACTCAAATGATCAAGCCACAGTAACCTTCCAACTTGGGCTAATGCTGGGGCTCACTGAATTTTTATTATTGTGGCAGGAGCCCAACGAAATACTAACTGGCTCCCAGACCGTTACCTGGACTGGGCTGAGCAACCTGGCTTATGAACTTTCCCTATGGGGCTCTATGTCCCTTCTTCCTGCCCAGGACCTCAAAGCTGAAGTCAGGACCAAATAGGAAGTCTTCCTGGCACTTTCTGGCACAGGGATATCCATTTCTCTTTGTCATGTAGCTAACCCACGGAGGAAATCATGTGGGCAACTTATGATCCAGGGAAGCAGAGCCTGTCAGCTTTCAAGGGATAAGGAGTTGAGAGACTCACACCCAAAGCCAGCTCTCTAAACCAACTTCTGTGCAGTTTTCTCCATGTATCTTCATTTCTGGAAACATTTTAGCATCCTTTTGTGTCCCTTGGAGATTAGCATCCTGGGCAACTTTCTACGGATCTACTCCTCTGTTGTTGGCTTCTCAAGGTCTCTGGAACCGAAGCTTCCATCCTTCCATCTCAAAGCTCAAAAGGAGCCACATGATTAGGATTGGGCTAGAAGAGAATTGTGGTGGGCTCAGCATCAGCCACAGCGTGTTCTTTCTAGTCCAAATGAACCAGGAGCTTCTCTAGACAGACTTGGTGCATGCCTGCATGGTGCCCGTGCTGAATGCACCGCCTGCACAGCCCCGTTGCAAATCTGTTCCCTTTACTCAGAGTACGTGATCTAATACTTTTCTTCTGGCTGTGGAAATGCTTAACTGAGACACTTTGTAAACATGCTAACATTAGCTGAAATAAGAGAAGCGCAGGATTATTTCTAGTTTAGCAACAGACTATATTTGGAATTGCAGATTTATTGATAAAGGCAATGCCTTAGTATTCTGTCTTCTGGATTCCATTTAACTCATCTTTTCTCGACCCACAGTTATTCTCTTTGATGGAGTACTGGTCAGGATTCCTTGAGTTGCAATGACAGAAACCTAATCCTTCCCAGCTTGAGCAGAAGAGAGGGTTTAAGTGGATGAGACACACAGTCTCCAGTGGCTCCCACAACATCAGCGGGCTTTTCTTAGCACTCTCTGTTCCCCTCTTCCCCTTCAGCTTCCCAGTCTACAGTTCAGCCTTCTCCCTACAGCAGGCATGCAGATAGAGAGGTAGCTGACGTGGCTGCAGACAGCCCCAGGCTCAGGGCCTCCCCTCCCCTCCCTTTCTTCTCTCCTCTTCTCTTCTTCCTTCTCTTCTCTCTTATTTGAATACAAAAGCTCAGGGAAGCTTCCTATATTCTCCTGGGGGAGATGGGCTCTGTTCTCCAAGTGCATGATTCATAGCTCTGGATTCCCTTTTATTTGAGAGGCTTTTAAAAGTAACCATTATCTATGCCCTAGCCTCAAAAAATCTGGCTCAACTGGTCTGGGCAGGCGGGGATGGCTTTCAAAGTTGACTCTAGTAGGGAGGCAAGATTGAGAAGCACTGTATCAAACTCATCCATTCCTTTATTTCTCAAACATAGTTGAGCATCCTGTTTGTACCAGGCTGTGCACCAGGCACTGATAGAAGCAGGGACTAAGAAAGATTTAAAAATAGCATTTCCAAGAAGCTTTCACACTGCAGGCCACAGGCTCATGTCTTGGATGATTGTTCCTCAGCTGTGGGAACTGCAGATTCGGATGGGACTGGGTGGGGTAGGCTGGAGGAAGTTGATCACCTTGAAGTTTATGCATGATCCTGGTTCTGCTCTGCTTCCTGATCTGCCATTACATCCTCAGCCTCCAGCATGGGCACTGCCACAGATTGAGACATTCTGCCATGCCTTCCTTAATGTGATGGACTCAATTCCTCTGAAACCATGAGCCAAAAGAAATCCTCCTTCCCTTAAGTTTCTTTCTGTCAGGGATTGCAGTCACAGCGCTGCAAGCATGACTAATGCCATAGGCCACGTATCCACAAGTAAATGCACGAATCGGGCCGAGGAAGGCGAATGCTGTCCAGAGAATACAACAGGCCAGCTGTGTGGGTGATGGGAAAGAGCCATTCCTGAGTATCCCAAGGGGTAAGGGCATTCTGGGAAGGCAGAGTGGCTACTGCAGAGGCTGGGAGAGAGACAAGCTGGGCCTGTTCCTGGAATAGAGAGAAAGCTGCAATATGGTGAATGAAGGGAAATTCTGGGAATTTTCTGAGGTCATAGAAACAGGTGTCACCAGCTGCTGTGAACTGTGTAAAACTAAGTTGAAGCATGTGCATTTTATCCTATAGGAAGGCAACAGGACATCAACAGATGTGAAGGATTAATAGGGACTGATTGATATATTTTTAATATTTATTCTGGCTGCCATGTGAAGGAAGGATTAGATGGGGAAGAGTAGAAACACACAGCCAAGGAGAGAAACACAGTTGTCCAGGCTGAAAAAATATGCTGCTGCCTTGGACTAAGCTAGTTTGTAGGAGAAATGAATGCACCGGGGCTAAACACTTACAACAGAGTTGAAAGCACAGCAGAAGATGAGGAGGGATGTCAATTACTTATTTCCCATCCCCAATATCTATGGGGGAGGGGCTATAATGTGCTGCAGCTACTACTTACTCGAGACATATTTGTGGAATGTTAATGGAGGAATGGATAGATGGGATGTCACAGATGCAAACCATGAAATCATATGTAGTTAGACATCACACTGTGTTATACAGAACAATACAGACCTTAGAAACGGTCTGTATTGAATCACAGCTGTCAGAGCTCTGCTGTCAACAGGACACAGAACATTGTCCTCTGTGTCAGCTAGAACATGCATACAGTTCAGAGTGTGTGCCAGCTGCAGTGGATTGACTGGCTGAAACCCAGCAAGGTGCCAGCCAGGACAGGGATGGGCGTAGGACTGGAGATGGTTGCAGGCACGAAAAGACCTTCATGTCCTTAGAGATGTTCACATCCTAGTCAGGTTGCAGATGGAGTGAAGGTTGCTCACTAGCAGATCTGGAGATTATTCCAGATTATCCACCCGAGCATAAGATGATCATGAAGCTCTTTAGAAGTGGAAGAGGAGAGCAATTGAAGGAAGATCCAGCTCCTTAAGGCAGAAAGCAGAGCAGAAGAGACTAGGTCTGAAGTATGTGACTGATGTTGAATTTGGAAGAAATAACCATGAGCTAAAGAAAGTGGGAGGCTTTCAAAGTAGGAAGAGGCCAAGAATCATTCTCTCCTGTAGCTACCATAAAAGGAACACACCCTGTCAATACCTCTACCCTCTCTCACTAAGGTCTGAGCCAGACTTCAGATTCCCCAAACTGCAGGAGAATGCATCACTGCTGCATCCTTGGCTGCGTTTCTCGTTGTCCTGACTGCATACCTGACAGGACGCTCCTGGCGGAGGAGAGGGTTTATTCTGCTGCATAGCTGGCAGGTCATCTGTCAGCAGGAAATGCTCTGTGGTGGAGCATCTCTTGGCTATGGCAGCAAGAGCACGAGGCTGCTTCTTCATGTGGGGTGGATTAGGAGGCAGAAGTGGAAGAGGAAGTGAAGCCAGGCTATAAAGATCAAGGCCCATGTCCCAGTGACCTCCTTCCTCCAGCCAGCTGAGGCTCTACCTCCTAAAGGTTCCATAACCTCCCAAAATAGCACCTCCGATGAAGGGGTGTTCAGACACATGAAGCTGTGGGAGCAGTTTACGCCCAGATGATGCCCAACTAGAAACAAATATCAGAACAGGGAGACTCAGGCGAGCAGATGGTGATCCTTAGTGTGGGATGAGCCAAGAAGCCTGAAGACTTTGCTTCCCTCATTCCACGTCTGAATCAGCAGCAGCAGCAAAGACAACAAGGTTAAAACTATGGAGAGATGCCAGGCATTGTGGAGAGAGACGCAGATCTCTGTGAGACTGAGGCCAGCCTGATTTATATAGTGAGTTCAAGGCCAGCTGAGGCTACAGGGAGACCCTGTCTCAAAAAGACCAAAAACAAACAAAAAACTCCAAGAAGAAGAACAGAAAAGACATCCTCAGACTCTAAAGCCAGACGCTCCATAGAACAGCTTGTCTGAAAATAAGTGCTTATCGAACTGCTGATACTGAACTAGGAGTGGTACGGGCCTGAGTGCGTCTCTGATTTCTGGAGAATGGGGTTCTGTGACTGGCCAGTGGCTTACTGATGGAGATGGTGATGAGGATGAGGATGATGATGACACCCACTCCATGCAACTCATCTATCCCTCCGCCTGCTGATTAGTCATTCTACCTCTAACCCCCTAGAGAGAGAGCCCTTTCCATCCTCTTCTTGCCCACCTGCCCCCACCCCAGGTCCTGCCCATGCCCTGTGACTACATGGTACAGAGCATGGTGCCCCACATGGAGATCAATTCTGATGATGCTTCTAGAAGCTCCTCACATTTCTGTTGCTCTGCCACATCCCAGACACTTGGCTTGAGCCGGTCCATTCATAAAAGAGCTCTGGGACTTCCACAAGCTATTTATTCTAAACAACTTAGAGCAGCCCTCAGGGCCCCGGTGGGATGTTTGCACGTCTAATTTCCATGAGCTATTGATAAGAACCCACTCCAGCCAGCTAGTTGTCAGCCTCACTTCCAAGGGCCTGGAAAATGTACTATTTGCAATTACTTGAAAAGAAACTAATTAGCTTTAAGGAGGAAACCATAGGTAGAAATGACTGAAATCAGCTGTTCAACTGTGCTTGGCAAAAAATTAGAAGGAGCAGGCGAGTGTGCCTCCCATTTGTTTCTTTTGATGGAAGTACGCGAGGAAGAGCAAACCACACAGCGGAGTTTTCTGTGTCATTTTCTCTGTAGGGAGGGGCCTCCAGAAAAAGCCATGTCAGCAGACCTGTTGGAAGCTAAGAGTTACGATGGCCTTAGAAGCCACACTGGGAGTTGTTCAGAGACGGCAATGGAAGGTAATGGAGAAGGGGAATGATCAGCTCTGGGCTTCACAAAGGTATGTTGATCCTCAGCACTCATCGTAGGCTTCTGTAGATGGCAAATATATTACGTATTCACTAGCAGTGGCTCTTCTGAAATGGTATCTCAGAGCAAACTTAAAAACAGATACATTGAGATTGCTCAGAGCCTAGCATACCTGACCAGTATGCAGCAGACTCACAGGAGCCATGGAAACAAGGAGTCAGCACCCTGGCCTTGGTGGAGAGAGGCTGAGGGCAGAGAGTCAGTGCAACAGGCTATTGCAACAGTCCAGAGGAGAGACAGAGGCCACAAATGCTAGGCGACAGAGAAAATGTGCTTCTAGGTGTGGCTCTGAGCCATCCTCAATGATTACTGTTCACAACAGTAACATGCTGCTAGCACTATTTCTAAGTGTTTGCTATGTCTTATGTCTTATAGTAACTTGTTATTCCTGCCCTCTTCCGTGTGTGTGTGGTGTGTGGGTGTGTGCACGCATGCGTGCATGAGCTCACCCATGTGCACACATGCAGAGGCCACAGGAGGATAGTGAGTGTCCATCTTTGTCACTGTCCACCTTATTTCCTTGAGACAGGGTCTCTCACTGATCCCGGAGCTTATGTTTTTTGTCCAGTCTGCTGGCCAGCAAGTCCCAGGGGGCTTCCTGACTCCAAGCCCACACTGTCCTGGGGTTCCACGTACACATGGCCATGTCCAGCTTTTTACGTGGGTGCTGAGGATTCTGAACTTAGATCCAGATGCTTCTCCAGCAAGTGCTAGCACCCGCTCAGCCATCTCCGCAGCCCCTCCCACTCATGTTTAGGGAAACTGGAATTTCGGGACTGACCTGGGGTCACACAGCTCATAAATGATTGCTCTGAGCTCAGAACATGCTGACAAAAGGATTGAAGTAAAAATAAATCCTCTGTGGAGATGGTTCCAGGGAATAATCAGTGAACATTTGAAACATAAAAGAGAGAAGAGAGAGAAGAGAAGGAAGTATAAAGAGAGATGACAAAAGCTCTCACCTTGGCTCAGTGTTGCTGGGAACTCTGTGAGATGGAGCCCAACACTTTCCAGGTATTACTCTGCCCTAGAGGCAGAGCCACTGGGGAGTTGTCTACAGATTCTTGGTCATTGGTGGATACTGCTCTGAGGACATGAACCTTCACCCTTCCTGCTCGTCTTGTGTTCTGGCTAACAGGCACTTGCTGCAAGCAGACTTCGACACTAAAGGTGCCGAGCATGGGTGCCGTGCCCAGTCTGCACGGCACTGCCCCTGGAAGACTCTCTCCTCCTTCCCTTATCAAGAGCCTTGCTTTGGTTAATGAGTTCCCTCTAATAAGGGAAGGGATAGAGTTTCCGATATGGACACACAGAGTTCTGGAACCTCTGCTTTTCTATCCTTCGGCACCTCTAAAAGTGGATCTGCAGGATGTGGAGCTTTCCTCACGAGGGCCTTGGTAGCAGCCTTAGATGCAGGTTCTGGACAGACGTGTTTCCCTGAACCTGTTGCATCTCTCCAGCAGAGTCTCAGGTCCCCAGATCAGCTCTACACAGTGTTATATTAACACACATGTTTCTGGGGCTTGTCTCTCATCTGAGTCAGAGTCTCGGTGGCTTGGGCCTGAATACCTTCATGCCAATCTCTGTCTCTGGTTAATTCTTCTGCACAGCAAAGCATGCAACCTTCAGTGCCCCACAAAGACAGTTAATGGAGAGTAGTATTTTCTGGGGAGCAGCAAAGAGGGGTGGTTAATCACAGGGCCTCTGTGTTGATTCGCCCAATTCCAACCTAGCTCTTGCTACCCTCAGCGAAATGATCTTGAACGAGTTACTGAACTTCTGTGTTCCTCTCAGAACAACGAGGATAATAATAGCGTGTATTCTGCCAGGCATGTTACTAGGATTAGACAAGTTAATCCATATAAAGCCCTGAGAACAGTGCTAGGCACGTAGCAAACACTCGAAAATGTTAGTTAGTGCTATCACAGACTCTGAGCATTATGCCAAGGGTCTTACCTAGGCTGAGGTACTAATCCTGTGAACAACCGCACAAGGAAGGTATTATTAAGGATATGGGGCCAAAAATTTATCCTAGCTGAGGTTAAACCACAGCCTGCATTTGATGTGGGTGGAATTTGGTGCCAGTTTGGGGCTATCTGCCTCTGAAGTCCTGGCTGCAGGCATGATATCAAGCTCCCCTTGGTAGGCCCATTTTCTGTCTCCACACTGGCATCCTTTTTTGTGCCCCAGCCCTCGGGTGCACCAGAGGAAGGAGGCGGCAAGTTCATAGCCCTGACCTGAAGCATCCCATCCGCCTTGGCCGGGCTGGAGCGGCTCTCTGGGATCTGGTTAGCAGCTAATGATCAGTGGGCTCTGGCTGTAATGATCGGATTAACTGCGCTTTAATCACTGTCTATTGTTTCAGCAGGGAGAGAATTTCACAGCTCATTGACTGCTCTGACTCCTAATCTACACGGAGGAAACAATGTTGCAGCTCATCAAATGCAATCAGCTGCTAATTGAAAGGAAATGGAATTTTACAATTACAGGCCACCTTTCGGTGCTCAGGATTTCTAAGCACTTCTCCCACCCTCCTCTGCCAGCTCAGCACTGGCAGGAGCAATGACAGACATTGGGCTACAGACTTCCCCCAGAGCTGCATTTAGAACCCTGGCTTCACAGCCACAGCAGAGGAAGCAACGTCCTAGCCGGTGCCTGGGCTGTCCTTCAAGGCTGGGTGCAAGGAAAAATGCCCAGGGTTGAATATCAGGAGAGTGGAGAGTGGTCCTGCTTCACCTCCCCTACTGCATGCCTTGTGGCAGTATGACCTTGGGTGTGTCCCCTTTCCTCCAGTGCCTCCTTCTTCTCCCTGAAATAGAAACACTGACTCTGATGACCTCCAAGTTTCCTCTCTGTTCTGATGATTCTGCTTGTCCTGTCTGATGCTTCACTCAGGGAACAAGACAGCTAAATGGAGCCCTCTTCCTTGCCCAGATATCTGCTTTCCCAAATGCTTCCAGTGTGACTGCCATAGATCTCTCAAAGGACTTGTCCTAATGAGACTTTAATGGGACAGAAAGCAAATTTGGGAGCTAGCCCACTCGGCCCTCTGATCAGACATCTCTCTCCCCTTCCTGGATCCATTCACTCCCTTGGATGAATATCAATCACGATTAATTCTAAAGACAGCCCCATAGATTGTTCTGGGTTCTGTCTTTTTCCCAGGGAGATTCTGCAGAGACAAGGCGGGGATGAGGGCTGCCAGCCAGAAGGAGCCTTGCTGCTTTGACCCTGTCTCCCACTTCCATCCTTTCCTCTGAGAACAGGGCGAACCCGCATCTGCACTGAGCTCTGGTCTGTATCATCCTTCACTAGCACTTGTTCTGTTCTGGAACACAGGCGAAGCTCCATAACCCTGCAGTGCCATTCTCTCTGTGTTCCCATGGTCTCTGGGCTTGTCTGATGTGCTTATCTGACAGACACTGGAGTCCCTCCACTTCTCTGCAAGGAGACGAGTTATGGAGTATCTCAAAAAACAAAAGCATAATCAAAAATAGTTTTTGTTTGGCCGAGGTCCAAGTTCAGTCCCATTCCCTGTTTTAGGAGGACACTACTCTCGAGAGTCAGAATCTGACCTGTGGCCTGGAAAAATGCACTGTAAATGGAGCAAAGACAGGCAGCTAGGAGCTGGCTGGGTCTCCCTTCTATCAGCCCCGTCTTTGAAACTCAAGGGAAGGGTTGGGGAGAGAGAGTAGTGGTCACTGTGAGTTAGGACCAAAAGGGAAGAGCGTGAAGGAGGTGGTGTCGGGGGATCGGTCTGTTAGTCAAAGAACTGGGTCTAGAAAGCCAACGTAGAGAACTGGCCAAGGGCAAGAGAGAGATGGCCCCAAAGGGTCCCTGAGAAATATGAGTGACATCAGGGGCACAACACTGTCCCATGCTGACACAAGTCACCACCACATGCCACTGTCCTCGGAGGACACTGGCTGTAAGGAGGTTTGCCATGGGCTGCCACTGGAGATAGCCGGATGGAGAAATCCTTGAAAATTTTGGCCGTGGTGCTCCAGAGACGTAGGTGGCATCAGGATCCTCACCTAGACTCCAAAATGTTCTGATATGTAGATAGGACAGGGTTAAGATTCAGAAGCTGACCTTCATCCAAGAGCTAACAATGGGATGCTTTCATAAATCGTTCATTCATTCACTTAGGCAGGCATTCGTTTTCTGTGTGTGTGCTTGTTCATGCATGTATGTGCGTCTAGGTGTGGAGGCCAGAAGTTGACATTGGTCATTTTCCTTGATCTCTCTCCAGCTTCGTTTTGAGACTGGGTCTCTCACTAAACTTGGTGCGCATCATTTGAGCTGGAGACTGGACAATGAGCTCTAGGCAGCTGTTCCTCTTTCCTTCTACCTCCAGCCCAGGGGCCACAGATGTTCACTGCTGCTCCAGACTTTTACGTGGATGTTTGGGATCTGAAATCGGATCCCTGGGGTTGCATAACAGGCCCTTTACCAACTCCATCAGACATCTCCACCAGCCTCCTTAGTTCTATTTTTAAATTTGCTATGGAACTTTATAGGTCCTGTGCCTGTGTGGTGGTCTGAATGGAGAAATGTGCCCCTTAGGCTCATGTGTCTGAACACTTGGTCCCCAGCTGGTGGTTCTGTTTGTGGAGGTTTAGGAGATCCAGCTTTGCTGGAGGAAGTGTGCTACTGGGGGCGGGCTTTAAGAGTTTGTAGCCTCTTTCCATTTCCAGTTTGCTTTCTCTGCTTAGTGACTTCAATTGACTATGTGATCTCTCAGCTTCCTGTCCAGCTATCTGCTGTCCTGCCTCATGACTGTGATGCACTTTTATCCTTCTGAAATCATAAGCCAAAGCAAGCATTTCCTTGTATAAGTTGCCTTCGTCAAGGTGCTTTACCACAGTAACAGAAAAGTACAATCTGCCTTGATCTGAATTCTAAATGTGAAACTTAGCAAACCAGGGTGTGTTTGGACCAAGCTTAGGATGCACCGAGTTTAGAAAAGCCCAAGCAATACAGGTCAAAGCATTAAAAGATGGGCTAGAGAGAAGGCTCAGCAGTTAAGAGGACTGGCTATTCTCACAGAAGACCCGAGTTTGAATCCCAGCACCCACAAGGTGGCTAATAACCCGCCCATAACTCCAGTTCCAGTGGATCAGACACCCTTTTCTGTCCTCCTTGGGTACTACATGACATGGGTACACTTACACACATGCAGGCATAGCACAGATACACAGAAAGTAAAAATAAATAGATTAATTAAAAGAAAAAAAATAATTTTTGAATATAAGCAGAAAATCTTGTGTTTTGTTAAGAGTTTTGTTAGTTCTTTTGAACACTTATTGATTGTTATTTTATGTGTAGGAGGCATGGAGGTCAAAGGACAACTTGTGGTAGTGGTTCTCTCCTTCTACCCTGTGGGTCTCGGGGACTGAACTCAGGTCATCTGGCTTGTTGGCACGCACCCTAATCTGCAGAGCCAATAAACTGTTTCCTGTCACATGTTCTGACAGAGAAGAGATAAGTACCACAGGTAAAGTTTTCACATGTCTGCTTTCAGATTTGATGTGTGTTGGTCACTTCTTTGTTGCTGTGACAGAAACACTGACCAAGGGAATTTATAAAAAGAAGATTTTATTTAACTTATGGTTCCAAAGGGGCGAGAGTCCGTCATGGAGGGGAGGCATGGGGCAGAGGTGGCTGGAGTAGCTGCAGAAGCTAAGCACTCACATCTTCAAGCGGTCACAGGTAGCAGAGAGAGACTGGAGATCCAACAAGGCTGAAGAACTGACAAGCCGGCGGCCAGTGGAGCTTCCTCCAGCAAGGCCATACCTTCTAAGGCTTCCCAATATAGTGCCACCAACTGGGGACAAAATGTCCAAATACTTAGAGCCCATCCATAGGGGACATTCTCATTCAAACCACTGCAACGTGCTTTCATTTATTTAGCAAACACTAGTTAGGTACTCACAACATGTCAGATATGCTTTTGTAAGTGAATAAAATAGGCAAGAATTTTCCCCACCCTTTGGTGCTAGGCACACTGAATCACTTATTTAAATTAGCAAACATTCATTTTATTCTATGCATAAACTACTAACATTTTGTCTTTTCTTAAGAGATAAATATATTTCAATATATACTAAATTTTAGGTATCATTTAAGAAATAGTCAAATAAGTACATAATTGTCAAAATGCTTAAAGAAGAATGTGAAAGTGACCCAGGGTCTCCCTGCCAGACAGAACGGAGATGCCTTCTGTGATATGCCTTGCTGCCTGGCTTCTACTTGCTCTCCTACGATACTGAAGCTTCACATTCCTTTCCACAGGATCTGAGCAGGTAGAACATTCTTTAGCTAGAACCCCTGCTTCGAACATTCCTGAATAGGTCCCCAGGTGCCAGATACGGTTGACAGGTTCTAAAAGAAACCCCCGGAAGGACATCAGGATCCATGTTGCTTCCAGAGACCCGTCCCAAGGGACCAGAGGTAGCTGTGGCCCAGCAGCCAGCAGCCATAGCTCCTGCTGTCTGTTCATTGTGGATGGTAGGACGGTATGCCTGTCAGACACTTCTGTAGTGTCAAAGTTTCCGACATCTTATGGTGACCAAGTGTTGTGTGACACCACTCCTGTGGAGATGTGGGTCAACGTCTACTCACCCCAGATAGAGAGCCAATGACAGACCAAAGTACCCCCAAAGTCCAACTTGGTGAACCAGTAAGTTTTATTGAGATTACTTACAGAAGTATGGCTGAAAGTTATGGTATCAGAAATGACTCAAAGAGCTGCAGCATCAAAGATCACTCCACATTCACAAACCAGGAAATCTGGAGTTCACTGCACAACTTGCCAGCAGCTGGACAGGTTGGAGAGGGTCTCTTCCAGTCAGCTCAGGGATCTGAGACTGTTTCTTAGCATGTCTTACTTTATATATGCTTGGGAGAGGACAGAGCCTAGTGAATGTAGTCAGTTTCAGGAATTTCCTGAGGCTACTGAATTGTTTCTTTTCTGAGCTTAAGGAGCTTTCCTGAAGGGTGGAAAGTTTCACCTTCCCTTAAAACTTCCTGCTGTCTACCTCCCTTCCCACATTCTGTGTCTCAATGAGCTTCCTACAGACCAGACCAGAATGTCTCACCTCTGCTTAGTGCATGCTGTATCTTAAGGCGTTTCCCTCCGAGATAGAATGTCTTATGGCGGAGGAAATGACTGCATGGGACCAAGCCCTGGTCCCCTGTCTTTTACTTTCTGCTTCTATTATGATTGTTTTCTGTACTTCAAGTTCAGATATATAATAGAGACAATTAGTACAGTGCAACTTCTCACCAGAATGCTTCTTAGTAAGTGCTGTGCAGGGTACTGACCAGCTGTTTCAAGTCTGTGCCAAGAGATGTGGTGGCCAACTGTCATCTCAACACTTGGGAGGCAGAGACAGGTATTTCCCGGGACAAGCTGTCTAGCTAGGTTAGCCAGAATGGGCAGGCTCTAGGTTCAATGAGAACTTCTGCCTCAATAAATAGAGTGGGGAGTGATTGAAAGACACCCTGATCGAATCAGATCCAAGGTGATGGTTATGAAACCAAAGCCTCCTAAAAAGAGCTGTATACATGGCCGGCCAATTTAACACCTTCAGCAATGCATTTATTTGCCCTTTAAATATTTAACAAGCACATATTTATGTTAGGCACAGTATCAAGGATGACTACAAAGCTATATACATAAGATACAGTCTCCTTATTACAAATTTTGCACTCTGAGGAGGGAGGTAAACAGCAAATAAATATTTTTTCAGGGAAGACAAATGTGAGTGTAGATGTCTGTGTGCTGTGCTGTGGGGTGAAGGAGAAGACATTAATTCTACTTGAAGCGGAGAAAGGACAGCTTCACAGAGGTGGAAATAAATACATTAGAGCTAAGAACAAGTGGAAGGGCTTAGTCTGGGCAGTCGCTGGGATGTGTTTGGGGAACAAGCTGGTCATGCTGTTGATGTGACTAGAATCAAGTTTGGGACTCTGGGTCAGAGAAGATTTAAGCAAGATCAGAAACAACGGAGGTTTGTAGGCCTTCCTGAGAAGTTTGGCTATATTTTGTGAGAGAAGAAAAACCACGTGAACAATCGTTGTCAGACTTACGTTTTAGAAAGAGACCTTGATGGCAGAAGCAGGTGTGGATGGGGATTGGATGACTTTGGAAGATGGAGCCCAATCAGGAAGCTGACCGCTGAGTGAGACGGAGAGGAGCAAAGGACAGCAAACACCAAGGTACACATTCCTCCACCGCCCACCCGGGCTCGTGGCGGACGTGTAATTCACCCGCCCCGCTGAGCCGTGTGCATGTTCTTAGTGTTATTCGACAGCATACACAGCGCACAGGGGAGGGTGCAGGGGTGCGTGTGTGCATGTGACATGTGTACGGAACCAGGACATGGATGTTGGGTGTCTTTCAGTCACTCCCACTCTATTTGTTGAGGCAAAAGTTCTCATTGAACCCAGGGCCTGCCCATTCCAGCTAACCTAGCTACACAGCTTGTCCCAGGAAGTACTTGTCTCTGCCTCCCAAGCGTGGAGATGGCAGGTGGTCACCACATCTCTTTGCTTTCTATGTGGGTTCTGAAGATCTGAACTATGGCCCTCAGGCTTGTGCAGCAAAGGCTTTATCTACTGCGCCATCTCTCCAGACCCAAATTTTCATATTTTAATCTCTCCTGAACTCTGGAAGAAAGAGAGAGGAAGCAAGTCCCCACTTTCCTTTCCTCGCAGCCTTAAACACTGGGGCAAAGTGCCTGGGTTTCCTCGGCACACTGGGTTCTGAGGGCCTTCTCAGTCCCTCAATAGGTACTGGCGGATAAACTGCCGTTCTCAGCCTGGAGCCACACAGAGGGTAGCAGAAGAGGGCACGGGCTGAGCGTCTCTTTTATTGCTCCGTATTGAATTCATCTCGGCACATTTGTTTTATACCGTCTTCCAGATTGTCCGTTCCCCGAGGGCAACATCTCTGGAAAATATTACTGTCCTAATCACTGCCTGGTTGTAGCACATGAGAGCACCCGACAGAGGCCAGACGAGCAGCCCGATCTGCCTCATCTTGGCTGGGACATCAGAGCTCAAGCATCCAGTTGCAGATCAGCCTAGAGGTCTGTTTCCGATCCTCCTGGCAGCCATTGCTGCAGCCTGACACTCATTTCACCTGGCAGAGAGAACAGGGCCAGCCCCCAAATAGAGTGTAAAACCACAACTGCAACCCGCAAGACCGCAAGACGTGAAAATCTAGTGAGCACCCTTGGCAGTATAGGCTTCTTGGGAGGCTATTTCTCATCCCCCTCTGAGTCTAGGTTGCCCAGGCCATGCTGATCTAGCTGCAGACATGCCACGAGATGAGCTATCTCCATCCTCACAAGCCCTGACAGTTTCACAACCCTAAGGCTGACTTTGAAGCTAAGTGCTTCTTAACTCTCAAATCACTTGAGGACCTGGTTAGAAAGAGGTGCCTCAGGGTCAAAGAGATGGCTCAGTCAGTAAAGGGCTGGCAAGCATGAGCTCCTCAGTTCAGTCTCCAGAACCCACAGAAGAAATCTAGCTGTTTGGTATGTGCTTGCAATTCCAGTGCTGGGGAGTTAGAGTCAGGTAGATACCTGGGGCTCATTAGCCATCCAGCTTAATCTAATCAACCAGCTCAAAACCTGTGGGAGGCACAGTCTCAATAAACAAGGTGAACTGCATCTGAGGAACCACACTCAAAGTTATTCCCCGGACCTATATACAAGTGCGCACATGCGTGTATACGTGGGATTGGCTGGAGGTGATGTCATGCATGATATGCTAGCCCCACCTTCAAAGTGACTGCCATTTGATTTATGTGTGATTCCTTATCATATACAAAGCAACACTCAAAGAAATGTCCTCAGCCTCAGCCTTGAGCCATCACCCCAGGCCTGCAATAACAGTGTTCCAGAAATACACAACCTGTCATGTATTATCACTAAACTATAGGCCTGAGCTGCGTCTCTGGGTGACAGCATGATGTGGCCCCCAGGGAGGAAGGAGACAGCACCATCCTCTCTGTGTTCTTAAGTGGCATCATTATTATCTCCAGGCATTATCCCAATTAACGGTGGAGGATCTGGGGCCATCTTACCTTTACTGCGTTCTCTGTGAAAGGAGCGGCATTGACACAACCTGCCTGGCAGGATTTTGTCCAGATCCAGTGGGATGCTGTGTAAATTAGAGCCACGCCACTAGTATTTCATAGTGACTATAATAACAATGGTGATCGCCATGAGTCTCCATCCCTGTCCCCCTCTGTGAAGTGTGTATTTTCTATGGAGTGGTATTATTAACATTAAGTACGTGGTGTTTTACAGTTTTGCAGAGGATGTGGAAATCCACTTTCGCGTCCTTTATTATTCCCCGTTAATAATGGAGGAAATGGTTTTTGGACAGTTGCAGTGAATGGCCTGAGTCACACAGGCAGTGAGTGGAAGACTGGCGATCCACTGAGTCAAGCCTACACAGTTTCCTCCTCTGCGAGACAGGAAACTCCTTTCCACAAATACAAGAGAAAAAGAACGGTGTCACATGAGTGTTAGGATACAGGTTATTAGGAACGAGACTGCCAGCCCCTCCCCTGGGACCAGGCCTCTATTCCTCCACTCTGAGCAAACTCAGGCCTTTTGCCTATTTCCATGGACGCAACGGAGGCTTCTGCCTGACAAGACGGTGTGTCTCCATCTTGCTGTGCCCCATCCCTGGTCCTCCCTTGGTAATGTGTCATCTGCATTCACTGTGCTGAGGCAGTCCTGCTCATGGGTTCTTTAATGCGGAAAGAAAATGTGTCAAGCAGACCTTTGTGCTGAGGTAGCCCTGCCACCCTGGTCATTCTGTGCTCAGGCAGCTAGGTCACCTTGTCCTTGATGCGAAGGTGTCCCTGGCTTTATTCCCTTTGTCTCTGGAATCCTTGTGCTCTGATCCTTCCAAGGCAATGTGTGCAGGCCTAGGATATTTTGCTTTGTTTGGCTTTTTTTTCAATCTAATCTTCCTAGGTGCAGGTAATTTGAGTTCCCCTGGAAACAGATCTTCAGCAAAGGCTTGTGGGTGCAGGTTTCTGGAGGGAGTGACCTCAATCTAGGGTTAAGAGAGGGAAATCGTGTAGGCTGGGGAAGCTAACTCGAGATGTGCTAGGAAATGGGCCATCGCCATGCAAAAAAGATGCTGGCCTTCCAAGGGTGAACCTACTGCCGTGTGAAGTCTCACAAAGCGCCTCTTGAAACTGCCCACGAAAGGTGCTAAGAAGGACTTGCAGTCCACCGTCCCTCTTCAGTCAAGGCAGTCCTTCCCTCTGCTTATTTCAGCCCTGCAGTTCCCATTGGGAATGAGTATGCCTCTTAACTTTGATCAGGGGACCGAGACAGGAAGAGGGAGAGATGTAGTGTGCACCTAGGCAAAGAAAGCCCCATCAAGTCACCCTGGGAGAATCTGTCCGAGATCCAACAGAATCAGAAGAGGTGGAAGCAGTGGGAGGCAAGAGGATTAGTGGACAGGAAGTTGTCCCAGATCAGGAGAGCCTTTTACTCTGGGCCCTCCACTAGAATAGCTTCCTCTGGGCATCTGGTTTCTTTATTGTTATAATTGTTATTTGTAAGACACAGTCTTATGTAGCTGAAGCTGCTTTTGAATTTCTGATCCTCCATCCTCCACCTCCTAATGCAGTGCAGATCCAGATGTGCACCCCCCCTTCTGTGGGCATTGGGCACTGGGTACTGTCCCCTTGGCTGTATACTCTAAGAACTTAACTATGCCTTTGGAGGGGACAGGCGGACTGGAGCAGATGTAAAAGGAGTTTTTCACTCTAGGTGACCATCTAGGGACTCGGGACCATCTACAGGAGCAGCGTAAACCATTAAGATTTTAATAATGTAATTATAACAAGGCAACACAGTGTAGAGAGCAGAGAGGCACTCCGCTGCCTCAACAGTGTGCTCCAGGCCACACAGAGGGCCACTCTTTTAAATGAAGGGGGGTGTTGAAAACGCAGAGCCGAAGGATTGATAATTATTTGAAACAAGCTGAAACATTCTGATGGCTCCAACTGCCTTAAATCACTCCACCGTATTTATACTTGACTAGTGTTCTACATAACAACTTCCAAATCAAAGACTTTTGAAAAATTTCAATCACTGTGTTTTGAAGTGATTGAGAGCTCAGGGCGTGAGCAGTGTAGAAATAAGGCATATTAACATTATTAGCGCGACAAATTTCCTGAAGTAGTTACATTAAGAAACGATCAAGGCCTTAGCCTCTGCACAGGAGAAGGAGCAGCATGTGGTTCATGCACTTGGGTCTGAAGGATTCTTAACTATTTTAATGCCAAGAGGAAGGTTGGAAAGTGGATGATGTCATAAATGGATGATGTCATCGTCTCATTTCCTGTTGCTATTATAAAGCACTCTGATGAAAGCAACTTCAGGGAAAATGGGTTTTTTTGAAACTTCTTTAAGGGTCCAGTCCATCGTGGCAGACAGTCAAGGAGGCAGGAGTTTGAAGCAGCTGGTCACAGCTCATCTACCATCAGGAACAGAGATTGTTGAATACGTTGAATACATGTAGAAATAAGGCATATTAGCATTACTCCCTTTCTCCATGCATGGAGCACAGGATCTGAGCATGGAACGGTATTACCTCCATTTGGCAGGTCTCACTGCGGTTAAAGCAATCAAGCGAATCCCTCTGCCCAGTGGCCGGTCCTTCATGTGACTGGCTCTAGAACTGTCAAGTTGACATCACAGATGGTGTCAGGAGGAGATCTTCTGTCACATCAGGACCTTGTCTGGGAAGAAGCTGGGGTTGGGGGAGAAGGAAGGAAGGAATCCATAAATACACGTTTCATATAGGATCCACTGAAGGCCAGGTACTTTGTAAATGCTTTATATTCACTAATAATGCATATTTACTCAACTCATAATTAACCAATTCCTCATGGAAAATATTATCATGATCTTCCTAAGGGACCTTCTGAGGGTTGCTCTTGATGAGATTTAGAATCTCCTAGGAGACACATCTCCAGGTGTGTCTCTGAGGGTGTTTCCAGAGAGGTTGGACCAAGGAAGGAAGACCTACCCTGAGGGTGGAGGGCACCATTCTGTGGTCTGGGGTCTTGCACTAAACGGAAAGGTCGCAAATGCAGTACCAGAATCTATCCCTCTCACTACCGCTGTGCCTTCCCCACCGTGATAGGCTGCAGCTACCCCCATGCCGTGGCCAAAATAAACCCTTCCTTCTGTAAACTGTTTTTGTCAGGTGTGTCGTCACAACAGTGAGAAAAGTAACTAATACAGTCCTATATTTAGATAATGAAATCTAGATAGACACCAAACTCACTTCAGCTTGCCTTTGCAAATGGGAAGGAAAAGTCTTACATCTGTCTCTGCCAGAGATGTTTTTCCATTTAAACCTTTGGAGACCCTTCTGAGAATTTGCCTCTTATTTAATACCTAGGAAAATAGAGGTTTAAACAGATTGGTCATATGTACATAATGTGTAAGCAGCAAACGTAGGATTTTAATTCAGCTCTGTCTTTCTGAGCGTCTGGTTCCTGTTTTAGACCTTTGTTATGGGGTGAGAAAGTCTTGATGTGCAGAAAGAAATAAATGATCATAACGTGTACTGGTGGAAGTTAAAAACAGCTTTCCAGACTGGAGCAATGTTTCAGCGGTTAAGAGCACCTCTTGCAGAGGACCCAGTTTCAAATCCCAGCACCCACCTGGTAGCTAACAGAAGTCTGTAACTCCAGTTCCAGGGAATTCAACACCTTCTTCTGACCTTCTCAAGCATTGCATGACACATGTGCACTTACAAGCATTGAGGCAATACACTCACATACACAATAATAATAATAATAATAATAATGAAAAGCCAGCTTTCCTTTACAGCCTACTCATATTGGACCACTGAAAAGGTATTCCAGAGAGAACTAGTTATAAGGACAGACTTAAGACCAGGGTCCAGGAGGAATCAGCAAGATTGGGAGTCACACAGAGCTTTGGTTCTGCATTGATGATCTACTTCTTATTTTTGTTTGTTTTTGAGACGGTCTCCCTGTAGCCCCAGCTTGTTTGCAAAGTTTTATGTGGAGCAGGCTGGTCTTGATCTCATAGAGATCTGCCTGCCTCTGCCTTCCGAGTGCTGGGTCAAAGGCACGCACCACCAAGCCTGGCACCAGTCTACTTGATGGAAGCATAGCCTTGAACAAATAGAAATTTCTTTTTGTGTTTCTTTTTATTAGGTGTGCGTGTGTGTGTGTGTGTGGCCAGAGATCAATGCCAGGTGTCTTCTCAGTGACTCTCCATTACAGTTTTTGAGACAGAGTCTCTCACTAAACCTGAAGATCACTGATTTGGCTAGGCTGGCTGGCCAGAAAGCCCTAAGGATCCTCCTGCCCCTTCCTTCCCAGTGCTGGGATTGTAGATACACACTACCATCTCTGGTTTGTTTTATGTGGGTTCTGGGAGATCAAATTCAGGTCTTCATGCTTGTGTGACAGGCATTTTACCCGCAGCCAGCTCCTCAACTGACAAGTGAAACTTTCCGAGCCTCATTTGGAAATGAGATAGTAATGAGTCCTTACAGGTTGATGCACGTATGTATAACACCCTCTTATACTCCCCAGCCCATGCTAGGTGTTGAGTAGATATCAGATCCCAGAAAATGACTGCAGCACGGACACTCCTACCAGCAATATTAATTATCATAATTGTAGGCTGTCCTACAGGTCTATCCTACCAGGAGTTTGGCTCTTGTTCTCTGGAGGAAGTCAAAGTAAAATGTGAATTGCTAAGGGTATGTCAAAGCTTCTTACCACAGGCGAGACTCAGAGAAAGCTGCAGTTGAATGTGGCAAAGTTTCATAAATGGAACATTCAGCCTTCCTCCTCATCAGTCCATCTCCTGCTTGGTCCATTCCCAGTGTCATCCTCTTCCTATTCAGATGGCAGAGTCTGGAAAAACCTACTGGTCTCTGCCCTTGTTCTCAGACACCCTCTCATTCAACAGCTGGTGTGAAAAGAGAAGTTTTTGCTATTTCAAAAATTTATGGCAAGACTTCTTAATCCTTTGTGTTGTATATGTCCTCTGAGTTAAGAGCTTACTGTGCTTCTGGGGCTGGAACTCACTACATGGCAGACGTTGGTTGGCTTTGAACTCTGTTTTTCTACCTCAGTCTCTTGTGTTAGGACTACAGATATGCACCCTCATGCTCAGTTTTAGATGGTTCACTTCTAAGTGATTTCTGTTTAAAAACTGAGAAAAGACAAGTTACATGTTTTCCTTGTATGTTCATTGACTCAAGGCAGGCTACGACCTTCTTTCACAGAACTGAATGGTCAGTAGAAGTACTGATACTTTGCTTATAGTATCTAATTAAAACCTTGCAATAATTGTTCGGGGTCAGGGCTGTTATCTTGATCCCATAGGTGAGCAAACTGTTGGGATGACCTGTTCAGAGAGCTTTAATTTAAGCAGGTAATATGGATTATTCAGTATTATCTTTGGAGCTGTTCAAAGATTAGTAATCAGACTAATTCCAAATTTTCACTACCACTTCTAAATCTCACACTTTCTCCCCTGAAGTCTCAGGGCCCCTGTGAAAGAGGAAGTTGAAAGAGCTAGAAGTCAGGAAGGACCAGAGTGTCTTCTGGACATGAAAGATCTGCTGCGCCCATGAACTCATGGCAGCTGCCGTTGCCTGCACGAGACCTCCACATGATTAAGCCAGTCAGCATTTTAGCATGGAGCAGGGCGTGGCTCATGAACCCCCACCCTTAACTGAGGAACTATTGACAGCTGATAGGCTCTTTGGGGGTTGGAAGAGAGTCAGGTCTTTAAGGTTAAGGCTCCTAGTAGGTCAATCACACTCCAGTGATGGCCCCATATTCATAAGCATATGGACAGCACAAATTGGACTTGGTGGGTGTGATAGCTCATCTTGGCTGTCAGCTTGACTGGGTCCAGAATTAACCGAATGAGAGAGATTTTCTGAATCTGCGTATTCAAAGCTGGAAGAGCCACCCTGAATGTGTTACCTTCTGACGGCAGTCCGTATAAAGGCCACGGCAGGAGCTTTTGCTTGGGACCTGCTTGGCTTCATCTTAGGCTAGGACTTCCTTCACTGATAACAGGACAGACTTCTTCAGATTCCAATGAAGACTGAAGACTAGTAGACCTCCATGAATCCTCCAGGCCTTCAGCACCAGACTGGGCCTGCTGAGACATCCAGCCTCATGGACTGAGCAACTACTGGATTCTCAGGCTCTACAGTGTGGGACAGCCGTTGTTGGACTCTATCCTATAAGCTAATCTAATAAATCCCCTTGGTTGGTAGTGGCAGGGAGTCGGGTTTGTAAATATACCTTTGGGAAGGGGAAAAGGGGCAGTAAGAAAAGGAGATGCTGTATGGCAGCAGAGAGCTGAGACATTTGAGAGGTATAGGGACTGAAGAATGTGGTTTAGGACCAAGCCTGTGAATACAACTTGTGGTGGTTTGACTGAGAATGTATCCTGTAGACTCAAAGTATCTGAACACATTGTCCCTAGTTGGTGGCATGGTTTGGGGAGGTTTAGGAGAGCTCCCTTGCTGGAGGAAGTACGTCACTGGGGGCGGGTAGGCTTTGAAAATTCATAAGCACATCACCTTTCCAGTTCTGCTCTCTCTGTTTCCTGTGCTTGCTTAGAGACGTGAGTGCTCAGTTTTCTGTTCTGACTGCCTCCTGCCGCCTCCCGCCACACCTGCCCCACCGTGATGGATGCTTATCCTCTGAAACTGTAAGCCTGATAAGCTCCTCTTTCTATAAGTTGTATTGATGATGGTTTATCACTGCAACAGAAAACATAACTAACACACAGCCCAAGGCTCAAGGTTCAACTACTATGTACTATCTTCTCTGTGTAATGAACCACCCAAAGGAAGATAGTCTCAGACTGAACCCTGAGCCAGTGACTACAGGGGGGCCGTTCTGCCTCTCCACTGTGCTAACACCAGCCTGGCAGGCTGTGTTCCAGTGACTGTCATCTGTAGTATCTGTAGAAGGTGCGAGTGACTACAATGTAGGATTTGCTGGGCTTTGATCAAACTGACCTGTGGATCACTGTAATCAGGGTTCTTAAAATGAAACCAGGATGGCTAAGAAGAGGATGATAAGTTCTGAATTATAGAACACACAGGCCTCACTCCAGATCTGTGAGATGATGGAGTGTAAACGGCTTTGTGTGCAGGTGTGAAGTCTTCCTGGTGAATGTCACCTTTTGAGGGAAGAAGTGTCAGGGTGACTCATTCTATACAGTACTGTTTAGATGGTAGGTCCATCCCTTGGGCTCAGTTTGTGTGAATCCTTAGCACTTAGAAAAGCAAAGACCACATACAGGCTTTGAGATGGCTCAGTCAGCAAAAGTCTTGCTACACAAACCCGAGGACCTGAGTTCAAGTTCTAAAACCCATGGAACAGAGCCAGACATGGTGGCATGTACTTGTAATTGCAGTGCTGGGGAGCAGAGACAAGCTGATCCCTGGGGCTTGCTGGCCAGTCACCCGAGCCTACTTGACAAACCCCAGGCTGGAGACACACCCTGTCTCAAAAGAATAAGATTGGACAGTGCCTGGGAAGCAATACCTGAGGTTAATTTCTGGCCTCCACATGCATGTACATGTGTGTGAATCTAGTCTCTCTCTGTCTCTGTCTCTATCTGTCTCTCTGTCTCTGTCTCTCTGTCTCTGTCTCTGTCTCTCTCTCTCACACACACATACACACACACACACACACACACACACACACACACAAACCAGCAAGGCCCACGAGCCTTTATCGGAGTCTGGAAATGTAGCTGGCTACGTGGCTTCCTCTTCACTTCTTGCGGAGTTTCTAAGAAAGCCTGGCTGTGCAAGGGGCTGTGCACAATGCACAGGAGGGGTGCTCCAGTGAGGACAGTCCAGGGATAAGTGCAGCCTCCTCTTCATCTCCCACTGTCACAGCCTCATCCTCCTCGGTCCAGCCTGCTCCTTGGCGTGCTTCCTGGGTTGACTTCTGTCGATATTGGATGGCTGTTGGGGTATTGGATTCCGATAGCCCTGGATGGTGCCCAGCGCCTGCACTGCTGTTCGTGTTTGATCTCCTGTTCAACTTTCTGGAAGAAGTTGGCTGAACTGAGGATCAAAGATTCTTCTGCTTCCTCTTCTCCCTCATGACAGCAGCTGCACTAGCAGTTTAGCACAGCAACAGATTAACTCCTCAGCTGATCATCTGACCAGAATTTCTCACACTCTTGCAGAAAGTGCAGCATGACTGCAATGCAAGGTTTCGTAGGATTTTCATTTCATCTTGAATGGACCTGTAAGTAAAAAGAAAGCTGTTTCTATTCACGCCCAGAGACCTCCCGAGAGAGCTGTTTATTCTTGCCAAGTGATTGTGTTTGCTGTGTAAAAACCTAGTAGGGAGTTTCCCACAGGCACAAAGAACTTGGAACTTTAAACACAAAAGACATTAGGACATTTTGGCTTCTGAAGTGATGAGACTGGAAACAAGAATTGTCAGCAATTGGGAACTCTTCAAAAAACAGGCATATTACTCTACCAAGAACATATATATGATGAGATCCTTATTTTCTGATAATAAGATTTAATTAGTATTATGCTAACGAAATGTGCTACCTCGTCCCACCTCTCAGCTTCAGTTTCCTAAGGGAGGCCATCACTCAGGAAAGAATTAATTCTCAACTTCCTAATATGTATCCGGTATTGCCACTGTATCTTCTGAGCCAATATTTTATTTAACCTTGAGCTTTTCAGGCTTTAATATGTTTATAGCTCATCTGTGATACTTGTTAAAATGTTCCTGCTGACTCAGTAGGTCTAAGGGAGGGACCTTGGATTCTGTATTTCTGACCAGGAATATGGTACTGGAGGCTACTGGCCCCAAGAATGCATTTGGAGTAAAGAGAGAGAGGCTCTGGAGGTCCAAAAGAATTCTCTTTTGAATACCAAGAGAATTTCTGATAGATTTCAGCATCCACTGAATGGAAGAATTGCTCTATAACAGAAAGGAACTATGACTCTTGAATGAAGAGGCAGAGTCTGAACCATGAGTAGATCCAGCTCAACCCTTCTACATTGTCCCACTAAAGACTCACTCTATGAGGACAGCACCCACAGGGCATCATTATGGTACCATTGCAAATGGAAACCAGGCAGCTTGAAGCCCAGGACAGTGAAGTCCATGGTCCCTGGGATGACTAGTTATCTGTATCAAATTGGCTAGGCCAGCGTACCCAGAGAGTCGATCTGACATCAGGCTTGATGGTCCTGTGAAGACAATTTTAAAGATGAGACTAACACTTAAATCAAAGGAATTAAATTATGTGGGCCTCTTATAATCAGTAGAAGGCCATAAGAGTCAGTAGACTAAATCCTTAAGGAAGAAGGAATTCTGTCTCCAGGCTGCCTAAATTCAAAACTACAGAATCAGCTCTTCTCTGGGTCTTGACCTGTTGGCCTGCTCTGAAGATTCTAGTGTTCCTGAATCCCATAGTTACTTAAGCCAATTTCTTAAAATGTCTGTCTCCTGCTACCACTCTCCAATAAATTCTTCTCCCCAGAGATTCTTAACTAACACAGACCCGTCAGCACAAAGGAGTTTGTTCAAACAAAATCCTCTCTTCTGGCTTCAAGAATAGTAACTATTTGATCCTGAAAATATTAATAAAGGATTTGTGATCTGTGGTCCTGGGTATGGTGCTCATGACTATTGGAGAGCCCACAGGTGGACCTGCATCTCTTCCCTTTTGATAGTGGAACTTGGAGCCACCATAGACCTGGACATGGGGCATTTGGGTTGTATTCTGTGCTTTATTGTTAACGTCCTTGGACCTCTTTCTGACTAAGCAATGTCATCTTTCTTTAAAGATAAAATTTTGATATCTATCAACACTTCCTAAATTTTGGAGACTATTAGGATTCTTTGGGGAAAGTTCTCTATCCGAGCAGATTGGAAAATGCTGTACACATTATCCTCTTAGAGAATAGTGGTGAATGTTCATCCAAAGGACCCTGAGAGGGTTTATAAAGACCAAACAAACAAAAAGGTCCAATTAATTGCACCCTTGCCTCTGGAGGTAGCAGAGATGTGTCTGTGGAACTGCAACATGGGATAGCTGCCGCAGTCCTCTCCGACCCTCAGATTATTTGTTCTTTTCATACAATATAGAGGTTGAAAAACAGAAGGGAATGTAAGAACCAGAGGATGGGCAGGAGTTCCATGAAACACGTTTCTGAACACATGACTGTTGTGTTCATGGGCTCACAACAGCTGTGGTTACCTGCATATGACTTGCACAAGATGGAGCCAGTCAACTTTCCATCATGGATGGGGAGTTCATCAGACCCACCGCTAGCTGAGGAGCTATTGGCAGTTAGGGACTTCTGGGGAAAGGAGAGTCATTTTTCTTCTGGGGTGTGGCAGAATGGCCCCAGACCCATGCAAGCAACTCTGCTAGACTGAGTACATGTGCATGGAGGGGTGTGGAAGCAAGAAATGGAATGGTTGGGGAGAAGAAGATTAGATGGAGTAGGAGGAGGACAGAAGATAATGGTGGATGAGTAGGATCAGAATGCATTACATACATGCATGAAATTGTCAAGGAATAAATTTTAAAATGCCTTTATAAAGATTTAAAGACAGATACCAAGAGAAACAGTGGTCTTTTTTTTCCCGCAGTATTTGAAGGGTATTCTGCTTTTCACATGTTTAAACAGAGCGTTAATAGAACTCAGTACATTGGGTTGTTCTAAGGATAAAGTTAAATAACACATACAAAGCACTTAGATACAGCCTAGCACCTAGTGGGCAGCCAATGTTTTATTTAACCTTGAGCCAATAATGTTCATGTTCAAAGAGTGCAGTTCTGAGAAGAACATACAGGCTTCTCTCCTTTAAACCAAACCCAAATCATTTTCCGCTTGGATTATTTCATCCTGGGTGAAGGGTGATTTCCAGGCATTTGGGAACTCCTGACATAGCTCTGGCAAGTCTGGAACATTCTGGAGCCAAGATACTAATGATTTAAGTGTTAATAAATCCAGAGATAGGTCATTCAATTTTCTTTTAAATGCAGATCATAAAAAGGAGGAATATTTGGGTCAAGATATAGTGAGGATTTTACTGAACCTGAAGGCTTTGGAACAGTTTTGTAGCATCTAGATACAGCAACATACCGAAATTTTCTGTCCTGGTCTTAGGGGGAGACAGGGTTGAACCTGGGGCAAGATACTCCTGAAACCCTGTTATGTTTGCACAACAGTTTCGGTCAGTATAAGCACATCTACTCTCTCCTCTACTGTTCAAACTCCAGCTGACTTAAGAAAGGTAGATAGAACTGCCCATTTGACAGATGTGTCAACTGAAGTCCAACAAGTTAGATGATTTGTTCAAATTCCAAAGTAAATGGGCCAGAGAACCTACTCTAGAAATACTGCCTCCTGACCCCCAGTACTGAACTCTGTCTACTGGACCTCACCTTGCATAAGTGGTCCTTGACAGCAGCAACACAGGGCCCCTGGACACCGATGGGAGGCAGCAGCCAGTGTGTAGGCTATACTGGATTGGTATGCAAGCTTAGTGGGCTCTGGCTAATCTCACAGGGAACCCTTCAATCTGAATAACAATCAACAAGATTTTAAAGAAATTTGGGCCAATTTCCTGGAAGTCTATGATTAATCTAATTGCTGGGTTTTCCTCTGTTTTTGTCTCCCACTGTTAATTTCATTTATTTTTCTCTTTCTTCTCTGACACAGGCTGCCTTGTCTCTGTGCGCGGTTTTCTCACTGTTGTTATTTGTCCATACATAGTTTGTCATTGGCAATGCATTCAAGGGGATTGTTGTACTCTCTCTGTTTGGGAATGAAAATATTTCAACAGACAACATATTATGGCAGGAAGAAAGAGCACTGGGCAGAATTTCAGAGACCCTTTTCCAAGCCCAGCTCTGTAGATACCTGCTAAACCTCTCTGGTTCCTCAGCTTCCTTGGGACTGAAGAACCCCTCCTGCTTCTCCTGCTTCTCCTGCTTCTCCTGCTTCTCTCCCCAGGAAAGAGTAGCTGAGATTGTGTAAGAAACCTTCTGGCCAGAAAGGTATGTGACTTGTGGCCTGTACTGTCACATGTTGTAAATAAAGAAATTGAAAAATAGATTTGGATTAAATATAATGGAAGACCCTTCCTTTCCAGAAAAGGATTCGGTGTTTCAGAGCAAAGGGCATCAGTGAGAATTTTCTCAGAACCAAAGGCATTTCATACTTTATCTTTGCCAAAAGGTCATACAGTGCCGGGTAGAGGCAAACGGTCTGCAGCCTCGTCCAGATCTCTTGCAGAGCTCTCTCCTCTCAGCCTCTGTTCTTTGCTTCATTGCTCCCATTTGCTCTGCTCTGCCACACAGATGACCAAAGGCGGCATGGAGAGGTCTGCTGGTAGTTTCCTTGGGACTGCTAGTCCTGGCTTTCTCATCTTCACTTTCTTCCAGCACTTTGCGGTGTTCTGTATCTCCACATTGAAGCCACTCTGAGACTTGGAAGCAGGGGAGGCTGTGGCCTCTTTACTCCTCACCATCTTGGAGTCTGTGCCTTCACCTTCAGGTGCTCAAAGGCCAAGGCTCCTACTAGAATCTCCCTTAACGTGGGTGACATAGGGAATGGTCACAAACTAGACCACCGTGTGAAATCAGGAAGTCATCTGTCCATGTTTTTGTCTAGAAAGGGCCATGTGGCCGGGGAGCAAGGCTGTTGAGCAGATTAACCCTGTGTTGGGCTGGGTGTGGGAGACATCGCTATGGAACAAGACTGAGACCGAAGGGACTCTTCCCTTTGTTTGCTATGGACTAGCAGATGCCAGAGAGAGCAAACAATTTGATAATTACTTAGATGTAAAGGGGAGAAGTGATGGGGAGCACAAGATGGTGAGTGTGTACACAGAAATGGTCTTATCTGGTCAGAGGCCCAGGAGTGGTCTGAAGAAGAGAATTTCAAGCAAAAACAACTGAACAAGAAAGAGGAATTAACAAACAGGGTGATGAGGGCGGCTGGAAGGGGTTCTAGCGGGAGACAGCTGAGACTTGCTTGCCACACACCTCGGTTGTAATTAAGCCATTGTGACACTACAAGAGAACTCCAGAGGTTGGCTCAGGTCTGGTGGGATGCAGAACCTTGGAGCTACCAAGGGGCTTGCAGAAGGCAGTGTTCTCTGGATTAGGAGGGGCTCCATGGTGAGAACACCGTGGGGTTCCTAGCGCAGTGGTGGCTCAGGGGCAACCTCCAGAGACCTCCAGAGACCTCCAGAGACCTCGCTGCTTCTGACACTGTGGTGGGAAACAAAGTTTGCAGTTAGAATGGCCTAGGTGTGAATCTGGCTGTCCACACTCATTTGCAGTCTTGAACTCATCAATTACCCTTCTTAGTCCCATTTGCATCATGTGTAAAACAAGGATGACAGTATTTATCAATCATAATCAATATCACCCTAACCCTTTATCTATTTAATTTCTGAATCTGTAAATTCAGCTTCGAGTCTGGGGGAGTGAGTGTCTTCACACGCACAGGATACAGTCTGCCCACCGTCCCTTCTGCAGGCCTTGCATCCGGCCTGGAGCAGGAAGCACTCCTACCTCCATTGCCTGCAGGTTGCAAAACCTGTTCACGTGCACCCTCTCCTAAGGGTCTCAGAGAAGAGCCTGCAGGTAGGCGATATCTCACATTCCAGCCCTATATAGGAGTCTACCCTCCTTCCCCAGCTTTAAAAAAAAAAAAAAAAAAAAAAAAAAGGATGATGTATTTTCAATGCAGAAGAAAAGTTAAGTGAAGCTCCTTGGAAGGATCTTTGAAGAGAGACCAGTCTGGAGTGAATGCGGATTGGTGGAAGGCTGATAGGGGGTGGAGGGGGCAGCGGTTTAGCACCTCACACTCAGGAAAAACCAGGCTGCAGAACAGGCTGGAAGGGCTCATACAGCCTGTGAGGGCAGTCAGAACTGGGACTGAGGCAGGCGGGGCTCTTCCCAGCCAGAGCCTCCTGTCCCTGGGGACTCACAGCGCCTCCCTCCTGGGCTCTGTCCAGTCCGCTCTGTTCTTGCCAAGGGTTGGAGTGCTGGTGGCCGGCTTCTCCAGCTCGTCTCCATTGGCCAGGCTATGTCCTAGCCCGCTCTGGATATTAGAGCATTCTCTCGTTTGAAAGGCTCCTTTATTTTTAGTGCTAAATCAACAAAGCTGTTACTGTCATTTTCCATCAGACCGTCATCTTCCGCGGATTCAAAATTACACTCAGCTGCAAACTATTGACACTCCTCTTAACAAAAAAATGGTTTTAATAAATCTTTACATTAGCCTATGAGATAAAAAAAATCTTTACCATGAAATATACAAGTGTATAAGTGTTTTATGAAAGTTTTATTAACTTTACAAAAGAAAAATTGGCAGTGGACCATGAACATCCTGTACTCCTAACACGTGGTTATAAATTACATGTTCTTTCCAATAACATCTGAAAAAGAGACTGTAATTTAAATTTCAAAACCACTTGGCATACCTACTATATAGTGCTGACATGAAGTAAAAGGAGGAACTAGAGAGGCCCAGACAAAGGAGAGAAATATAAAGACATCCTCAGCTAAAAAGCTGCTGATGGGTACAGTCCCCCCTCCAGCTGGACAGGGATCAAGTGCTCGCTTGTCATATCATTCAATGTGCTGTTCAATCTGGGATTCTTCCTTTCAACAAAAAGAGAACTTAAGTGGGAGTAATCATCGCCTGCAGAACTTTATCTCCCAGATACCTTCTTTATGTCAAGATCTCTCAATGACCACGGTGGCTGGCAGGGGGATCAAAGTTGTTATTAAACACAGATGCAAACTCCAGTCCATTCAGGAGGTGTGAGCTCTAATGCTTCCTCCCTGGGATGCTAGCAGACCACTAACCACCTGAGTGAGTTTTCAGTTTCTGTCCCACTCCTGAGACTTTCAAGCCAACTTCTGGTTGTGTCTGTCCAGCATGGGGATAGAGGTCCTAGCTTTGCTTGGCTAGTGAGCTCCTGTGTGTCAGGAATCCTTTAGGGTGCTGAGGCCACCTGGTAGGATGCTCAGTACCTGGAGAAGTCCTTCGAAGTGATCAGATGGCAGGGGTGGGCAGTAGCCTGCAGAGCTAAGCTGCTTTAGGAAAAGCAAGCATCCCAGGATCCCAGCAGGACTGAGCTCACCTTCCAGGAAACATCGTTACAAAAAGATGTGATGTGAAGTTGTATCAACCTGGATTCAAAGTCTGGGCTTTCTAGGCATAAGCTGTATAACTCTGAGCAAGTTACAGTGTCTCTTTTCTTTAATTCATAACAATGTCTAAATGGCTGAAGCAGATGTCTGTGTGTTCAAGCTCACCATTTACACAGCTTGATAATGCCTGGAGGCCACCACTTGCTGATCCAAGCATCTGCTGAAAACAGTAAAAAAAAAGGTCTGATGAGATGGCTCAGTCAGTAAAGTGCTTGCCCTGCCAGCAAGCAAACTTGAGTTCAGAGCTTACATAAAAAAAGCAAGTGTGGTGAGGTCAAGATGAAGACTCCTGTATCCCAGTGACCAGCCACCCTGCTAGCTGTCAGTCCCAATGGGAGGCTATGTCTCAAAGAGAAAAGAAGGCTCCCAAAGAATGGCATCCAAAATGATCCCCTGTCCCCACATGTGTATGTGGGCACACACTAACATGTGGTACACACACACATACACACAAATGGTAAATGAGGGGTGGAAAGACAGTGGGACGGTCCACGTGTCTTCTTGGGTAGCATCACGCAAAGCTGTTTCCTTCCAGTGACAGAATTTCTAACTCACCACTGAACAGCCTCTAAGAGGTGCCTCTAAGTCAAAAGTCCCAGGCCAGACTGCCCAGTTAGAACACAAAGCTGTGAAATCCTCTTAGTTGGGTGTCAGAATACTTGTCAAACTCCAGCTCTGTGTCTGAGGGTCCAGATTTCAGAAAGAGCCCTCCAAGACCTGATTTCCACAGGAGCAAGAGTTTAAATTGATTTCTGTTCAGCTGAGGAACACTTTTATACACTGGGACAGGAGACTTCTGCTTACCTACCCTCTGATGTATAGCTTGCTATGTCTAATCTTTTAACTCATTTTTATTTAAGGTTGTATTTAGTCATTGAAATAAACTGAAGAAGAAACCCAGCTCTGAAGTGCAGGTAGAGGCTAATTCAGGTAGACATCTAAAAGGCTCCAAAAGGAAAAAGGGAAATGTGTGTGTGTGTGTGTATATATATATATATATATATATATATGCCCTTAATGGAAAAACACAACTTTGGACCAAATAAATTATTTTCTTCCAGTTCAAAATAAGTGATGGTCCTTACAAAGTAGAACTTGCCCTCCTTCCAAATGTGTTGAAGGAAAATGACATGTGTCTTGGATGCAGAATTACAAGGACATCATGTTAATCTGCTGGGTTTGCATCACCCTGATGAGCAGGCACCAGGCGGTGGGGGAGGGGTGGGTGCTCTGGGCATAGTGCCTGAGAAGAGCTGTGTCTATGTGGGGGTCACGCTTGGGGACCGGGCAGGAACTGGCAGTGGCCAGCCAGTGCCGCCCAAACTTCATTATGTGGTAAAAATGCACTCAGAGGAAGATGCAGGCGATCTGAGAATCAGTGAGAAAAGTTCATTTGGACTGACAGGAACTTGATTAATTTTAAGCCTGGTGTGTGGTGCAGGCCTCCCTGGCTGAGTCTTCGGAATATTAATGGGCAGTTTGAGGGGAAGCGGCAGCAGAGGAGACGTACCTGGAGATACTGCTCGCCTGTTTTTCTGGTAACAGCAACCATAACAGCAGCAATGACCACGGCTAGAGGGTTCCCTCAGTTCTAGTTTGCTTTCTATTGCTGTGATACAAACACTGACCACAACCAACCTGGGGAGGGAAGGGTTTATTTGGTTTATGGCTCATAGTCCATCACCAAGGGAAGCCAAGGCCGGAGCTCAAGGCCAGAGCCTGGAGCACAGATCATGGACAATAGCTGCTCACAGGCTTGTTCATCTGGACTGTGCTCAGCCTGCTTACTTATACAACACAGGACCACTTCCCAGAAGTGGCCCCACTCTCAGTGGGCTGTCTGGGCCCTCCCATATCATTCAACAGTCAAGAAAATGCCCCACAGTCATCCCACAGGCCAGCCCAATGGAGACAATTCCTCAGTTGAGGTTCGCTCTACCTGGGTGTGTCAAGCTGACAACTAAAGCTATCCTCACAACTTCAGGAGGATCCTATTTACCAAAGGCTCACCAGGCATCAAGAACTGGGTGGGTAAGTACTTACCTACTTTATTCCTGACAGCAGTCATCAGAAGCAGTGCTATGAGCTCTGATTTCCATATCCAAACCCTTGTACCCAGGGGTAAATGAATTGTCCAAAGTTGTACAGCCAGAGGTTGGTGCCCCATGTATCTTCAATCTTCTGTGTTCTGGTCAAGCTTGTGCACCCACCCTGCCTGTGCCTACCTGCAGGGCAGGCATTTGTTGAAATCACCTCCAGTTCTGATTCAGTCTCCTGATCTATGTTAGGATATTTTTTTAAGAGTATTTATTTTATTTACGTGAATGAGTGTTTTGCCACATGTATGTACATACACCATGTGTATGCAATGCCAATGGAGGCCAGAGAGGGCATCAGAACACCTGGAACTACAGTTACAAATGGTTGTGATTTGCCTGTCATCTGTAAAGTGGGTGCTGGAAACTGAGTCTTGGTCCTCTAAACAAACAGAAAATGCTCTAACTTCTGAGCCATCTCTCTAGCCCCCTATCTTAAGATTTGACTAGGCATGGCTAAATTTCGACCTACCATCAGGAAGGAATGGGACAGAGGTCAGGGGTTGCTCTGAGTGCTAGGCATGCGTGAGTAGGAAGCAGAGAAGTACTGACATCAGAAACTGATGTCAGGAGAAATCTGGTCTGTATGAACTTAGTCTGCCTTCCTTCCCATCTGTGAGTGGGAGACAGACTGGGACAATGACAGGTGGTTGCCTGAGGGGTTGGTCCATGGGCAGCAAGCTCCTCACCTCCCCCATGACTAGCCAGGGCAGTGAGAGGTCAGGAGTTGGGAAAAGGAGTGGGACCCATAGCGTTGGACCAGGGTGGCAAGAACAATAAAGATCCCATCCTGGATGGTGGCCGGTGCAGGGCAGACTTCAGGCCAAGCTCTAAAGGTAACCCCCAGGGTCAGACTCATCGTGGGAGATAAGGAGGGTGCTTTGAGCATGAGTCCCTTGATACATGACACAACCACAAAAGAAACCTAAGAATGACTTCTTTCTAAGACATAGCTGTGAAGCTGGAACAGACGGAGCGGTGAACTCACTGATGCACTCCCTACCTTCCTCCTTCCTCTGCCCTCCCTTTGCGTTCACCTGTGAATGTATTTATTCCACACGTATCTGAGCAACTCTGAGACAGGCAGTGGTATAAAGATAAATGAGACATCTGACAGCTCCCAGTCTCCTAGGAGACAGACCTGTAATCAAATGCACACCGGAGGAAAAGGGTATTGCTGCTCTTACAGTCTGAATGGAAATGTCCCCTACAGGCTCCTGTGTTTGAACATTCGGTCCCCAGCTGATGGTGGTGTTTGATTTGGGGAACCATCTGATCATGGGACCTAGCTCAAAATGTGATGTGGGGGTGGGGCTTTCTGGTTATAGGCCTCTGATTATTGGCTTCTCACCCAAGCTCTCTGCTTCCTGATCAGCAGAGATGTGAAGCATCCCAGCTACACACTCTCCTTGGCCACCATGTCTTCCCCACCGTGACACTCTGTGTCCTCCCACACTTTGAGCCAAATATGCTGCTTCTTGTTGGAGATTTGCTTGACCAAATACCTGAAAAGAGGCATTTTAAAAGAGTTTATTCTGGCTTACAGTTTAAGAGGACATGGTCCCTCGTGGGAGAAGGCAGGGCAGAAAGCGAGTTAGGCAACAGATCACACTTGGACTGATCTGGGGTTCAGCTCCCTTTTTCCTTTTGACTATCATTCAAGGATGTCAGTCCACAGGACTATGAGGATCATGCTGCCCATGTTCAAGATGGGTCTTCTTGCCTCAGTTAAACCTTTCTGGAAACTCTCATCACAAGAAGGAACATATGATTCTGCCTGAGGTCAACCAGGAAGTGGTGGGGGAGGTGAGGGATGAGCTGAGTAGAACTTAGAACTGAATTCTTCACCAGGTAAACAGACCAGGATGAAGGCGATAGACACGATGGAGGGGATATTTGAACAAAGATTTGGACAACAGAGTGCCTATGGGTCTATTCAAGACTGGCCATGAAGCTGGGGGACAGGCATTTCTGGTAAAAAGAGAAGGGGTTTTTTTCAATTCCAAAGGAGGAAACAGGCCCGTATACCCAGAGCCAGTGCTGGGCTGGATCGAGACTCCATGTCTGTCCACTAGCTGTGGTTCCTGCCTCTCTCCGCAGCATGCCAGGAGCTCCCAACCTCATGAGCAGCCAAGACACCCACTATCTTTTGTGGCTGTCTCCATGTCTGGAGAGAAGCAGTGAGGCAGGTGGGAGGCGTTCTTTTGCCATTAGAGACAGTAAGAGGAGAAGGCATGGCCTTGTTTGAGACGCGAAGCTCTGACGTTAGTTTGTCACTCCCCAACAGAAGTTTTCAATTTTCTATTTTCAACACTTGATCTCATTCCGAAATGAAATTCTATTCCACGGCTCACCATTTAAATAACATCAAAGAGATGCTGATTTGTTGAGCTGGATGGGGATGGCTTGAAGGCCTGACCACTGATGTCCCCCACCCTTGACAGCAGCCCAAGACCTCAGGGCGTCTTTGAACCCAGAGTGAAAACCACCGGTCTGCTCTGTGATTCTGCATCCGGACTAACTACTTTTGCTACATAAGGAAATAAAGGCCCTTGTTTTGCTAGAACAACCAAGGTCCCTGGAAGAAAGAGGTTGACTTTGGATCTTGGACCATGATTACCAATCTCCAAAGGACAAAGGAAAGAAGAAATAACTTGGATCTGCTGGGCACGTCTAAGCTACTAGGTATTCTGTATTCAGAGCTATATCGCTGCAGCAGTTTTATACAGACTCACCGCCCTTCCTCATTTCCCTGGACTTGGTCAGCTTGCATTGTCCCAGGTCATAGGAACAGTGATCGGCATAGAAAGGAGCGTGCCTGACCTCAGTCATGTGTTAAGTGAATCTTCATCTCGTATCTGCAGAGCCTCCCGTTCTTTGCAGCAGCACCAGAGGCACAAAAGGGATGAGCAATGTGCATGATGATGTCACACAGAGAGCACTGGCATGGGCACTGGGAGGCTAACAACTCGAGCCTTGGCTCTGCTGGTGCTCACCAGACGAGGGTACTGCCTGTGTACTCTCAGGGCTGAGCTGAGGGATGAGTGGACAGACAAGACGGTGCTTTGGAACCCTGAAGTCTCTACAAGCAGATGAGAATGTTCCATGGGGTTCACTCTGAATAATATCAATTATTAATCAGTTCCTAATGAGCAAGTGTCATTCTGTCTCAAAAAGGGCAAAGCATGCCACAGATAAACTCCACGAATGTCTACTTCCTGTCTCCAGGGAAGCCAGCAGTAGGGACAGGCCCAGGGAGAGGGAGCCAGAGCCTAGAGAACTGGGTGCAGCTCTGGCTCTAGCACTTGGCCGTGGCGAGTTCTCGATTAAATTACCCAACTTCTTTTTGATCCCGTTTCCTCCCAATGAAAACCTTACCGTGTAGGGGTAGCTCTGAGATGGGGAAAGCGCCCAAGACAGAAACTACCTAACGCACACACTGTCTAGAGGAGTCCCCTTCCTCCGATTTCACCTCCTTGCACGCTCAGAGAAAAAGAAATCACTAAAAGAAAAGGATCGCTCCTAAAACTCTTACTTAAAACCTGGATTACTTGATAGCCAATAACCTCGGAGTGACCCCTGCCGCCTGCTCAGCCAGCATTCCATAGAGCACTGGGAAAGGGACCCAACACCTGCCAGTTCATTTGATCTCAGCTCAGAGTTGCCCTGTGGCATTACCCACCCTTCTTGAAACATAATTCTGCAGGGCCCTTAGGAAAAACGTGTGTGTGTGTGTGTGTGTGTGTGTGTGTGTGTGTGTGTGCGTGTGTGTGTGTGTGTGTGTATATGTACAGTGTGGGTATTCTGGAGGCAACTTTTGGTCATAGAATTTTTGGCTCCTAAGCAGGAAGACTTTCCTCCTTTTGATCACTGCACCCATATGATGGAAACAAAAGTAAATTCCAAATCTTGATCCAGGCTAGAACTCTTTTTTTTTCCCTTTTTGTTAAAAATTGACTTCCAGCCCTGTTGGACTAAGGAACTTCCCTACATCAGGACTACGTGAAGAGAACCCCAAAAGGAGCAAGGACTTCACAATCGTATAATATCAGGCTGGGTTTGGTTCTGGGAGCAAACATATGCACAGCTAAAATGGGGTCGTGGGCACCTGCTTGCCAGGGTTGGGGTAGGGTGAGCCTGCATGAGTACTGGCACACCGCAGCTCTTTTCCTGTTCCCGGGTTACCTCATTTAATCCTCACAGCACTCTCCTATACAGTCATTCACAATTTACAAATGATTCGTGTTAAATTAAACTAAATTTGGCCTGTGGATGCCTCTTACCTGGAGTCCCTAGGTAACAGACAAGCTAACTTATTATATAAACAAACTGAAATGTAATTTAGCAGTGTAATATTTTTGAGACAAGTTCCTGAGTCTCAGCCAATCAGAACAGCTGTGCTTCAGCCAATCATAGACAACCAGCTGGTCAAACCACATCCAAGTAAGGCAAATGCCAAGCTGTGGCCAAGGAAGCTCTCTAGGTCTCACCTCCATTTCCTGTCTACAAATGCTGTCTTCCTACACCCAAGGAATCTTTCTTTGTTGAATAAAATTAAACTGGGGCTGGAGAGATGGCTCCTGGAGAGACGGCTCAGAGGTCTGCTGAGCCCTGGCTGCTTCTGCAGAGGACCCAGGTTGGATTCCCAGCACCCACACGATGGCTAACAACCATCTGTAACTCCTGTTCCAGGGGATCTGATTCCCTCTTCTGGCCTCTGTGGGCATTGCATGCACAGATGCACTTATATACATGAGGAGAAAGCACTCAGATAAAAAAAAATTAAAAAATAAAACTCTTGATTTTAATTCATCCAAAGTTTCTCAGTTATCATATGCAAGGTGCCTACAGATAGGCAGTACAGCTGTCTGGAGATTAAGACTGTTGGACTCAATAGCCCGTTTAATGTGTCCCTCCTCTACACCACAGGACAGTGTTTCTCCTCAATTAAATCTTTCTGGAAACACCCTCAGAGATATGCCCAGAGGTATGCCTTTTGGGTTATTCAAATCCAGTCAAGCTTATAATGAAGGTTGGGAATAGACATGTGGAATAGGAAGAGAAGGTATTCTTCTCATTTCTCACTCAGGAAAAACACTCATGTGCCCCGAGTCAGTGCTGGCCTAGACTGAGACTCTGGGGCTGTACACAGCTGGCATCAAGCAATACGACAGGGAAGTTAGCAGTGGAACGTTGAGAGCATGAGGCTCTGTGAACACCAAAGACATCAGTTCATCTTTCTTCCTGTGACTGGTCTTCTTCCTCTGTACAGGCAGAACGTTGAGAGCATGAGGCTCTGTGGACACCAAAGACATCAGTTCATCTTTCTTCCTGTGACTGGTCTCTAGTCAGGGTGGAGCAGTGAAATGGGTACATGTGGCACAGGTGCCCCTGAACCAGTACTTTTCATTGGCTTGCTCTCCTGCCCTGCTCTAGATTCAGTTCATTAGGAAAAGCCCTTGGGTCAAAAGTCAAGGCCTATGTTATGGAACTTGCTTGTGGCAGAGACCAGGTCTCCCAAACTGTCATTTTTTCCTTAACCTACAATGTAGAAGGATGGGGGGGGGGGTTGAAAAGGTTGGGGGATGGGGCAGCAACAGTGCTTGGACTGGTGAGTAGGAAAAATTCTCAGCAACTTCACAGCTGACTGTACAGGGCTGGCGCTGGTGGGGAAAACAGGCCATTACTGTTGATTCCAGTGAGCTTCTGGGCAGCCTCCTTCCCGGCCATTTCTAAAAGTCTGTGGAGTGAACGGCAAGTGCTGGGCCGCAGTGCTGCTCAGGATCAGGCTGTGCAGTGGTTAGTGCATTAGTGCAGTGGACACTGTGGTCTGATGCCCATTTCCCTTTTGAGGACCATGTTAGTTTGTTTTCTCCTCATTGTGACATGGTACCTGATGGGAAGAATTTATTCTGGTTCACTGTTTCAGTGCATCTCAGCAAGGAACAATGGCAGTTGGACCATTCAACTTGGTAGTAGAAGTTTGAAGCAGCCAAACCTTAGTGACCCATGTTTGCTAGCCAGGTCACAGTGTCAAAGATTCCAGAACCTCTCAAACACAGTGCCACTAATGGGGGCCAAGAGTCCAAACACTTGAGTCTGTGACAGATACTTTATACCCAAACCATAACAAGGACCAAGACATTTGCTGCCTCAGTTGGCATGGCTTCTGAGTCCTCTCTGGGATTGTTCTCTGTGGCAAGATACAAAGCTACCGCCCCAGATGAGATCATAGCTCCTCCCTGGAGGCTCAAGGCTTGGGATCCTTGTACTCATTTGGGGAAATTTCAAAGGACCGCTCTAGCTCTAGAGTGCCCCATGGGATCAGCTGAGGCCACTCTTCTGTCTGCTCCTGCTTTCCCCCCTCCTCAGTGACTTCTTGCAATGTACTGTGACAGTCTTAGATTCTGCCTCCAAAGATCTAGACCTAGGACTAGGAAGACATCTGGTCTGGTGGAGTGAAAAATTTGGGTCTGTACCACCTGTTACCTTAGATACATTCCAGCTTTTGTTTAGGCCTTCTACTGCAAAATGAGTGTATTCAAGCTTAAAGTCCCTTTCATTCTGGACTGTCCTTGTGTTGGTCTAATATATGGACCGAGGCCACTGTGTGAAAGCCAGTTTCTCTTGAGTGGGGAGGCTACACATGCCAGTTTTCTGTGACTATCTGAGATATTCCTTGGTCCTGAGGTGTTGTAAATCATATCCCTTTGCTCTCAGAGCTGCTTTGCTTTGGATGATAAATTCTTCATTTATACTTCTGGGACATGAGTGGGGCCAGTATTGGGAGGAAAAAGCATGGAGTTCCCTGACACCATCTCATGGATATGTCTAAGCATACAGGTTAAGCAGCGCCCCCTGTTGACTCTGTGGTTCCTTTGTTCTCAGGGGCCTATTAATGGAACATGCTTAGTACCCTGAGCTTTCAGGGGACAAGGAAGAGTTAATGTAGCTCCCAGGGTGCCAGACAACAGCCTCATCAGCAGGCCCTGATTCTGATTAAACAGCTGTGCACACAGAGGTATAGAAGGCACGCGTGTGTGTGTGCGTGTGTGTTTGTATGTGTGTGTGTGTGTGTGAGTGGGGTGCGCAAGTGTGGGGGGAGGTGCATTTGAAACTATATATGTCTGTGAATACATGGACTGTGTGTATGTGAGTATGGCTAAGTTCATACAAACATGCGTGCATTTGTGAATATGTTCGTGAAATCTGTCCGCATGAAAACGTGTTTGAAAAGTAACTGGTATATGTGTGTGTAAGATGATGTATATAAGTATGTGCATCTGCAGAGGAACATATGGGAAGCCTTTGGAAACTCAGGGAATATTCAAAAATAGTAGTCGTGATTAAAATGTGCAGTGCAGACACATGTGTGCACCTCTTCTTTGGAAAGTGCTAGTGCTTACCTTCCACATCTTCCTGCTCCTTCTTCTGCTACTTCCCATTACTACCCTACTGAGGAACTGGCTCGTTCCTGCACCTGTGGGTTCTAGCACACCTTTGTCACAGCTCTTCCTTTTCCAGCCAGCTCCAGCTTCATCATGCACTGCAGCCCCTGAGGGGCGGTAACACGAGCCTGAGCACATTTATAGTCCTCTGTGCCTGGAATATTCTGGGATATTCTACCTGTGAAAGTCATTTCAGAGCTCACAGCCTACACAAGGGCCTTCCTCTCATGATTTCCTGGGACTGCAGCCTTGCAATTACTAGTTCGCCAGAGCCCCACATTCCATCACCTGACCCCCTTCTTGTTTGCCACACAGGCTACCTAACCCTGGGAACCCAGCTATCCCATATCCTAAAGTGGCCTTTAGCAGTGCCAGCCCTCAGACAGCAACAGGGTAAGTGCCTGGGCTGATGGTTAGCAAAAGGGATGGAGCTGGATCCATGGCCGAAGTGGGTCTTCTCCCAGCATGCTCTCCTCCCTCCCCACGAGATCGTCCAGTGTGCTCAGTCTTTGCTTTCTTAAGTACTCCAAGGAAGCACAGCTCCTGGAATGCTTTTGCCCTCTCTTATCAGGACAAGGACTAAACTATTGGCAGGTCTCTGGTCCATGGGCCCAAGTGTTCTACAAGGTCACAGACTTTTATCTTGCTTATGTCTGTGACTTCCCAGAGACTCCTCACTTCTTGACAGTGGCAGAGAACAGGCCTGCTGCCTGGGATATGTCTGGAAAGTGGCCCGTTCCGTCAGACAGGGAAAAGGAGCCAGTCATTCATGCTGATAGGGCATTCCTGGCCAGGGCACAGGCTGTCTGTTCTCTGAAGTGAAGGCTGAGTCTGATGCTGGCCCTAGGCATGAGCACAAAACACAGCATTATGGGTAGGATGGAGCAGGGCAGAACCAGAAGGCCTATGTAACTCCCTGAAATAACTAGATCCTGAAAGTTTGGATATTCGGTTGGATGGGATGGGAAGGAAAGGGGAAAAACGGAGAAAGGAAAAGAACAAAGATTCCCTGCTGTGCCCCAAGACTGGAGAATAGCAAGTGCAGAGGCCCTGAGGCAGAAACGTACTTAGTATGTTATAGGATGGTAGAGAGGCCCATGCAGCTGGAGCTGACTGGGAAGATGAGGTGAGGACGGCAAAGGAACAAAGTTCAAGTAAGGCAAGGGTGAAGACGGTAGCTTCCGTGTTGAGTGAACTTGACTTGCTGGCCTTCCAAGAGTTTCAGCCCACTGCTTTGGGGTCACAGTCATCCCAGTCCTCCTCTGCACTCTCTCCTCCCTCGAGTTTTCACCGATTCTGGTGCTGCTTGCAGAACAGGGACTTTATAGCTACTTCTTGAATAGAGTGGTCAGTATCTGTTCCAGCTTTCACTTGGGCTCACTGTGAGTGTTAAGGGTCTTGTGACCGTTATCCAGATGGACACCTTGTCTAGGAGTTTCTTCTCTTGTGGGACCTGTTCTCCAGATGTTGGGCAGGTTGAAATTGCCATTTGTTATCTTCCACAACTGTCAAAAACACAGCTGAAGGCAATCTTGTGCACATCTGGCACCCACATGTCTAACCTTGGACTTGATAGTCAACCAGATATCTGTGGAGCTGCCATAGGCAGGCAGACAGCATCAGAAGTCCTAAGAGCTAGAAACAGCTGGTAAGGCCAAGTGTCTTTCAGGACGGTGCGTGGCTGTTGTTCTAAAGTGACCTGGGTGTCTATGACATGGCCGTCAGACAGGGCTTCATGTCCAGGGCACTTCAGTTCCACAAAACACTGGTTCCGATTGACAGTCAGCAGGACCCCAGTAGCCTTCCTTCTTTAGCCTCGACTCTTCTCCCTGTAAACTGAGGGATTCTTGATTTGGAAGAACCTAAACATCATTTAGTTGAAGGCCCAGGTAAACAGCTGGTATATGTGGGATCTTGGGTGGAGCTGCCCTTCCCTTGTGCCTGGCTACTTTGTAAAATAAGGAAGAGTGAGACGTCTCTTTCCCTGAGCTCCGGAGAAAAGGGGGCAAGGGGAGAGAGCGGAGGGATCCTCCTCTGAATGTGGCCTGGCTCTGTTCTCTGCCAGCAGATAGACACGTGTGTCTTGCACTTCTGTTGGTTTGAAAGAAATGTCTTTTTGCTTTCTGTTTTGTAGCTTTCTCGGTTTACTTATGAGGAGGCCACTTTCATTTAAAAATCATCAGCATTATTAATTCTACAGAGTGATGGGTTTCATTATGACATTTCGTATTGCTGTGTGATTTTTCTTAGGGAAATGTGTACGAACGTCTGTTCACTCTAGATAGAGCGTCTATGACAGAGCAAAGAAACGATTGCACACAGGTCTAACTTACTGAACCGCTGAGTTTATTGGGGGTTATCTGCAGAGCACAGGTGAGAGGGTACTTAGTGGAGTACAGACAACTCAAAGGCAGTGAGAGCACCAAAATATCCCACTCCAGCACGGGCAATAACTCAGGAAAGCTGCATCCCCAGAGCTCCCTGCGCATCAGCTAACTGGTCAGAACGTCTCCTGACCCCAGCAACTGTGACCGCTTGTAGAGCCTAGGAGAGGTGCCTTGTGAATCTTGTGCTTTCTGAGCCTTGAAGGTTGTATGAGGTTCCTGATCCATCTAGGTGGATTGAACAAGATATCTTCCACGTTATCTTTACCCATTATTCTGTGGATAGACACCCAGGTTGGGTCCAGAGCTGGTCTACTACAGTGTTAGAGTAAACATAGATGTTTTACAGAGCTATAATATGACTTATAGTCCTTGGGTGTGCAGGTGTCTCTTGAGATGATACCTTATATTCCCTTGGGATATACCCAGGATTGGCATAGCTGAATCACGTGGTAGCTCTACTTTCATTTTTTAGAAACGCCATACTGAGTCCTATAGCGTCCGTACTGACACACATTCCTCCTAGCAGTGTTAAGGGTTCTTCCACCCCATCCTTGACAGCATCTGTTCTTATTTGGTTTCTTTTCTTTTCCCTCTTTTTTTTTGTCTTTTTTAAAGAGAGGGTCTCTCTGTAGCCCCAGCTGGCCTGGAACTCACTTTGTAGCTTTGTAGACCAGCATGGCTAGAGACCCACCTGACTCTGCCTCCTGAGTGCTGGGGTTAAAGACGTGTACCACCATGCCTGGCAAGTTACTTGTTTTCTCAGTGGCAGTGGTTCTGGCTGGAGTGGATGGAATCTCTGTAGCGTCATATGCATTTCCTGATGGCTAAGGGTACTGAGCATTTTTAGTACATTTATCAGCTATTTATAGTTTATCTTCTGACAACTTCATTTGGCTTTCCTGTTTATTGGTGGTCCTATTTTTGGTATGTAACTTACTGTGTTCTTTGTATATTCTAGATATGAGCCTCCTCACAGACGTATAGTTGGCAAAGATTTATTTCCATGTTGTAAATTCACATGGAGATTTCAGGGCAGAATGACATACCTATTCTCATTACTCCGTAGTGTCATAATGGACTGATGAACTTGCTTTTCCTTGAACAACTGGCTTCTAGTAATGTGTTCCAAGGACTCAGTTGTTCTTCAATCCCATCCCTGGTAGTCTAGTCATTCAGCACTTGAGATTTACCTAGGTGTTCTAATACTCCTTATAACAGTCAGCAGGCTATACCTCGATACAGTGAGGCCAGGGCAAATGCATTCCTTTTTATGTAATTGTTTTCTGTTTAAACATTTTATGTATATTGCCTGCATGAATGTAAATGCACCTGTGTAGTGCAATACCCAAGGAAGTCAGAAGAGGATGCTGAATTCCCTGGAACTGGAGCTACACACGGTTGTTAGCCACCATGTGGGTGCTGGGAATTGAACCAGGGTCTTCTGCAAGAGCAGACAGGGCTCTTAAAGGCAGAGCCCGCTCTCTGGCCCCTAAATGTACTCTTTGAGAGCAATGTTTCCAGATTCCTTTATTGTTAGTGACTGACCAAAATAATCAAGAGGTTTTGGCTTAAGAAAAATCTGCATGTGGAACTTTCTTTTCTTTCCCAGTGTGCACAGATGCAGGGACCTCCTTTATCACTGCAGTCTCTATCATCAGGATCTCTACTTGAGGGGTGCTGAGCATAGGTGGTTCTGTTTGAACATCCCGATACCCTTCTCTTAGAGCATATATCTGCTTTGGTTCTAGCAGAGAAGTCCTCAGGGAGACCTAAGTTGGCAGAGTTCACATATTTTAGAGTTATAATGTCCGCTTAAATACCTGTAGCAAGGGTCAGAATATACCTCATCCCTGTCAATGTGGGCGATGCCAAGATGGAAGTCTGAATGTGATGTCAAGTTTTTGAGCTTTGATCATATTTGTGAAAGATATTTCTGTGTGCGTCCCACAAGAGAAGATTCACAGCATCCTTTATGCACTCCACAGAAAGGCAGGCCTCCATTTCCATTCAGAATTTACTTAGTTGACTATATCTCTAAGGAGACTTTGGTTGCATGAACAAAGCCAAATTGGCAGATACAGCTATGAGAGACTTTATTGGAAAAATAACAAGAGCTTAAAGAATCAATAGGAAACTTAGCTATCAATTGGAGATCAGGTTCACAGATAGTCTAGGACCAAAATACACAATTAGGAACCATGGGTCGACTTCCACAGAAGGTATACTTGTGTGAAGAGCTTGAGGGATAAATGAATGCTAGCAATCTCTTTAATCTTTGAAATAGTCCCTCAAAAGTCAGACTCTTCATACAGAGTATTGGTGGGCCAAGCTTAGCCATATATCTGCTTTGGTTCTAGCAGAGAAGTCCTCAGGGAGACCCAGTGCCTTCTATGATAGAGAGCAGGCATCTGCTTTTATCTTCCCACCAAGACAGCAAATATAGAGTGTGGCAGTTAATCTCTTGTCAACTAGATTAGATGGGAGTTTGATTAGATTGATGGGAAATGCCCAAGGCCCTTAGGCATGGCTTTGAATGTGCCTGTGAGGGTCATTCTAGAAAAGACATTCCCCCCTGAATGTGAGCAGCTTCCTTCATGAGCTGGGATCTTAGTGCGACTGAATGAGAAAGGATAAAAAGAGTCTGCTGAGTGCCAGCATTCTCCTCCCCTTGCTCTGACCCACAGCCATGTGAGCCAGCCGCCTCACAGTCCCGTTGCCTTCCCTCCCTCCCACACAGGACTGTAGTCCCTCAAACCGCAAACCAACAGAAATCCTCCTTCCCTCACCCTGCTTTGTCAGGTATTGGGGGTACAGCAATAAGAAAGCACCTATGCACAAGAAAAGAAGAGTTTCTCTAAATTAATTAATTAAGATTTTGCTGGAGCAGAGAATAAAAGAGCACCCTCCTCCCTTCCCCAAATCCTCTACCCGTGTTCTCACAGCTAATAATGCGTGCTTGCAAAGAGGAGAGAGTTGGAAGCCTATGCACTCAGCAAGCATTTTCTGAATGTCTACTACATGAAGGGCATTTTGTAGCTATTGGAGTTGCCATGGAGAAAAGACTGAAGCAGGGACAGTACATGCCAGGACACACACTCACAGCGTGGGAGAGTGATACACTCAAATATCATCCAAGGCCATGGAGACCCAGCTCTGCCCTTCCTGGAATATCCTAGCAAGACTCTTCAAAGGAAGTGATGAAGTTCAGATCTTAAAACTCTAAAGGCAGGGGCCAGAGAGATGGCTCTGAGGTTAAGAGCACTGACTGCTCTTGCGGAGGACCCAGGTTCAATTCCCAGCATCCACAAAGAGACTGACAGCCATCTGTAACTCCAGTACCAGGGGAATCTGATCCTCTCTTTTGACCTCCTCGTGCATTGCATGATGCAGTGCACTTACATACATGCAGGCAATACACTCATACACGTAAAATGAAAATAGATAAAATATTTTAAAAACTCTAAAACTGCATAAATAGAAATTAATTATCTGTGATCCTATTCACACACATGCCATTCTGTTCATTCAAGGATTTGTTCAACAAGTGCTCATAGGTACCTAGAATGTGTGAGACTCTGGGGTTACCTACATTGGGAAAAAACAATCCTGATTACATGTAAGGACAGCCAGCATAGGGGTCGACATAGACTTTTCATAAGTGCTTTTCTCCAGATTTACACACAACTTATTTGCCAAAGTTAGAGCCCACCCCAACAGCCCTTGTCACCCACAGGGAAATGGGAAACAGTTCAGCATCCACAGGAGCTTCTTTGCATGTCCTAGGGCCTGGGATGCAGGCAGTTGAAGCCCTGCGGGGGCCTGGGAAGGAGCCCTCCTTCATTCTCCTTGCCTCTATCTCCCAGTCTCAGCACAGATCTTTGCACATTTTCAAGTTCAGACCTGGCCAGATGGGCTCCAAAGATCCGAACTGTCAGCGACGTTCAGGGCATACCCACCCCATGGCATGTGGTTCTGGACACATGCTTTCCTTTCTGAATCCCTTTCTCATCTGAGATCAGGTACCTTGCATTTCCTGGGAGACTTTGGCCTTCCTTCTTCTATTGCTTCATGCTGTTGGGGCTGTGTTTTCCTTCCAGATGCCTCTGCCCTACCTGATCTAAGCCTCCTAAAAGTCACATACCTTCCTTCTTACCTTTAGACATCTGTAGCCACCTTCTGTGGACCCTGAGCTTATCCCCTGGCTTACATGAAGAAGTAGAACAAGGTCCTGCAGCCCTCACCCAGCTGACACGTCAAGGTCCTACAGCCCTCTCCTAGCCATCATGTCAAGGTCCTGCAGACCTCACCCAGCCATCACATCAAGGTCCTACAGCCCTCTCCCAGCCGTCATGTCAAGGTCCTACAGCCCTCACCCAGCTGTACATCACACGAACATGGCCTTCTACTGGTAGCAGCAGCCTTTAGAAGACATCTGAAAAGAGAGTTTCATGAGCATGTAAGATGCAGGGGAAGGCCTGCATAGTCTGAACCTCATTCTCTACTCCCTGCCCTCTGGGGACTGTGATCACAGCGCATCCTACCTTGCCTGGGGACTTTGAAAGAGTCTGTGAGGCCCCACCTTGGCAGGAACCATTCCTTCACCGTGCTCTCTTCCTGTGTTATGACAGGTGCTGCTCTGATACCCTTGGTACTCAGCTCCCAAAGAAGAAACAGATCACCCATCACTGGGTAATTATAGAGCAAAGGAAAGGCCATTTAGCTACTGTATGATAAGCAATAGACTATTTTAATAATAACCAATTACCATACATTATAGTGTATCAGTTGGCATTTGATGATGTACTGGGGTCTCACCTGCGTTTTCCTTATGGAGCACTTCACGGCTGTTCACACCTTCTCTCACGGAAGTTGTGTCAGTTTCTAAGGGAAGCCGTATTTTTAGAAAAGGGTTAGGGAAAGTTTGCAGAGATGGTGCAAATTATATCATGCCGAGCCGAAGGATGCGTTCTGACAAGCATCTCGCCTGACAGCTCTGTCACTCCACCATTCTCAACAGGATGGAGAGCGAGGTTTGTTTTGTGATCTGTGTTCGTCCTTCAGCATCAGGGGAAGGGCAGGATGGAGGCTGGTTGTCCTGACAAATATGCAGGCAATCCAACATTCTAGGGGCAAACAGTCCATCCTCTGCTGGGCTGTCATCTCACTGCCTGCTGAGCTTGAAATCCTAGGCTGAGTGATTCTGTTACAAGGTCCATCCTGTATCATACAGCAGACTCTGCTCAGTTCCTGGTGTGTCTTCACAGGGCCAGGGAAGATAGCCCACTAGCCTATGAGAGCTACTCAGCCCATTCTCCTGGCCTGAGGGAGGTGTCTTCTTTTTGTATGCACATGCATGTGTATAGGTGTATGGGTTCATCTATGTATGTACATGTATGTGCACATGGAGGCCAAAGGCTGACATCAGGTATCTTCTTCAGTTGGTTTCCACCTTGTATTTTGGGACATGGTCTCTTGCTGGACCTGAAGTTCCTCAGTTTGCCTAGACAGGCTAACCAGCAAGCCCCAAGAATTGTCCTGTCTGCCTCCCCAGCACTGGGATTAGAGGCATGCGCAATGCTGTTCCCGGCTTTTACATGGGTCCTAAGGATGGAACACTTTCGTTTAGGAACTTTAGAAACTGAGTCATCTCTCCCGCCCATGTGCTCTCTTCTTAAATAATTCACTCCATCCCATTCCTTTGACACAGTCTGCCAAGAGTTCAGCCATGCTTGTTAAATGTCCAGTGTCCACATGCTCCTTTCTAAATTTGTATTTATTTTTAAATTTTATGTGCATGAGTGTAAGCCTGCATGTTTGTAAGTGCACCCAAGCAGTGTAATGCCTGTGGAGGACAGAAGAGGGTCAGATCCCCTGGAATGGAGGTAAGGATGGGTATTAGCTATCATGTGGGTCCTGGGATTCGAACTCCAGTCTTCTGCAAGAGCAGTCAATGCTCTTAAGCGTGGAGCCATCTCTCCGGCCCCCCACATGCTCGTTACACCATTTACTCCATGCAGAAGGTTAACTATTAATCCTTTCTTCCTAAGAAGGCTTCTGGGACCCTCATGGAACTTCTCAACCTGTCTCTCTCTTACTTGTTCTCGTGCCCCCTCTCTTTCTCACTCTCACATACAGTTATGATTAACCTCCAACAAACCTTACTGAGTTCCTAGTCTGAAAACTGTGGTGCTGTCTGTTTGAGACAGGCCTCTGGATGTGACGTTGGGTCTCACTCTCCTGCCTTGGTCTGGTCCATCTGCTATTGCTAGCACCGTCTCACCCAGTTACTTTCACACCCACCCAGGCTGCTACCTTGTGTCCCCAGGTTGCTGCTGTGGCTTTCTCCACTGGTTTCCCAGCACTCACACTTTTCTCTACAGTCTATGCTATTGTAGAACACGATCCTCCAGGCATAACAGTCGTCATCACCGAACAGCTGTGACTCCTTCAAGAGAGCCCTGAGGTCAGGTCTTCTCACAGATGATGTTCCCTCATAGAAGGGGAGAGTAGTGAGAGCCATTGGCCCCTCACCGGGGTTCCAGTGGCTTGTGTATCTGTAATTCTGCATAGCTGCATGTTCCTTTTGTATCAGGAGGTGACCTCTAGTATATAGAGGGTGGAAGGTTAACAGAGGGAGGGTCTCTCTCTCTCTCTCTCTCTCTCTCTCTCTCTCTCTCTCTCTATATATATATATATATATATATATATATATATATATAATCCCTATGCTGGGATTTTGTCTGGTTTGCGCTTGCATGGGATTGTGCATGCTGTCACCACTGCTCTGAGTGCATATGAGTAACTGACCAGCTGTCTGGAAAACTCCATTTCCCTGTGGTCATCCACCTCCTCTGTCTCATGTTGCTTTCAAAAGCAACCTTTAAGTTGAAGTAAGATTTAAACCAATCTTTTGGATTGGTGAGTTCTTTTTGTCAGGGATCTCTTAGCTCTAGGTGAGCTTCCACATTTAGGAAGATCTAGAGATTTTAGAGTGAGAAGGCAGAGACATTTTGTGAACTGGGAAGATGGACTCCGAATGTCTGCAGAATGGGGAAAGGTGGAGGGGATGATGGTGGGCTTGGAAGACAATGACCAGTGGAAACAAGGAAGTGCGTACGACAAGGATCATGTGGCCAGTGGCTTCCCTCCCCCGACTCACTCCAGCTGTAGCTTTGAAAGCAGCTTAAAATAATCTACCTCACGCTCAGATGAACTATGGTCCTTCCCCAGAGCCGTTTAATAAAAAATCATAACCATGTATATCTCCATTTTTTGTAAAAGTGAACCACCAATTCAAGGACAGGGAAAGAGTTCGAGAAGTGTAAATCCCTCTTTTTAACAGCTTGTAACCAGGAGGGAAGAGAAAGTCCATAGGAATGGATCATTTAAACAGTAAGGGGAGAGCTTGGTACTGGAAGAATATGTGCTTGCAGTCAAATGACATGGCTCCCCCTCTTACAAAGTGCATTTGAGGTTAGGTTCTTAAGCCTGCTGACCCTCTGTTTCCTTATCTTAATAATGAGAATAATAAAGTCTACCTCGTCAGGACTGAACACAGTAGGTATTTAATGAATATTGGCTTTTGTTTTGCAATGCAAAACTTTGCAAACTGTGACAGATTATTAAAACAAACCCAACAGCAACAAATATAAAATCCTTGAGTAATTCAGGGAAGGGCAAATGGCCCTCCAAGAATGATATTGGTTTGTCAGGGCGTGGGTGGGTTGAGTCACCTGCAGTGATGAATTTTACGTGCCATCTGGACTGGGCTACAGCATATGACCAGACACTTAGTTCAGCGTTGTTCCAGGTGTTTCTCTAAAGGGTTTTTGGATGAGATTGACATTTGTATCAGAGGCTGAGTAATGCCAATTGTCCTTCCTGATGTGGGTGGGTACCATCCAGTCAGTTGAAGGCTGCCTAGGAGCCTTCAGGATTTGTAGAGGATTCTGACTGACAATGGCCAACAGCTCCCAAATGTATACTATGTTCCAGCCTCTGTTTTAACCTGCACTGCTTCATGTAGTGCTCTTCAGAGGCCATTTGAAAGTGCCCCATGTTGGTCAGCTCCCTGTCACTAAAACCAAACTCCCGAGGTAATAACTTAGAAGGAGAATAGTTTTATTTTTGGCTCACAGTCTGGAGGTTCTCTATTGTTTTGGGCCTGTGGCAAGGCAGAAAAATATGGCAAGAGCATATGGTGGGATAAAGCTATTCATTTCATGACAGAGAGGGTGAGAGCTCATCATGCCTTCAAGGGCGGAGGCTGATGGCCTACAGACCTCTCAACAGTGTCACCCAGGAGACTAAACCATCAATATACATGGCTTTGGAGGACAGTCAAGATCCCAGACAGCAGCCCCTTTAAATACAAATGCTATTCTCATTGTACAGGTAGGAAGGTTGATCACAGGAGAGTTCAGAACATTTTCCAAGCTCCCACGTGAGCCAATAGCAAGAGCAAGGCAGATCTGGTGATCTGACTCCAGAGCCTAGACTCCTGTCTGTCTGTGGTGGTTCTGTATTGTATAAGAGAGCAGGCTGAGCGTGGGCCAGGGGAGGACGTAAGCAGCGCTCCTCCATGGCCTATGCTTCAGCTCCTGCTTCCAGGCTCCTGCCCTGGGTTTCTACCTTGGGCTCCCTCAGTGATGAACTGTGACCCGGGACACTGGACTTAGAATCTCCTGGGAGACACAGCACTAGGCACGGCCCTTAGGCTCACCCAGACCCATGACTGAGCTGGAACTCGGCGTCGGACTTCTTTTCAGCTGATCAGCTCCATAGCTTGCTTCAGTTGCGGGGGCTGGTCATTTGGGTTCTTCACTCTGACATGGACCCCGCTCCTCCAGAGGGGATCCCCCAGGGGATTCCCTGCAGACCAGCCTGGAAAGCAAGAGAGAGAGGGTCCTTGCAGTTCTTGGCCACTCACTGCCTCAGTCTGTCACTGGACACTCCCGCCTCTCCTCCCTCTACTTGTCTTCTCTGGTTCATGGAACTTTCTGTCTTGAGACTCTCCTCATTCTGCATCACTCCAGCTCCAGTGGTGTTGGTTTTTCCACCAGAGCCACTTGATACCAATTATTTGCCAACTTTGAACAAGACTCAGGAGCAGCTGTCCTTAGCTGCTTTTAGCAGCCGTTGTTGAAGATGTGAGGTTGCCTTAGCTTGGCCTCCCTGAAGACCACCTGACACTGACCTCAGAGCGCAGCCACTTTCCTTACTGGGCCTCATTTCCCCCGCTTCATTCTCCAGCCTGGATGTAGGCTCTCCATCCACATCTCTGGATGTGGTCTGGCTCTTCATTTCCTGTGTTGCTTTTAGGTGGGGTCAAAGTGTATTTCTGTCTGCTCTGGGCCCACCCTGTGGGGATGAGTCAGATGTAGGCTCCAGTCACTGTAGAAAATAAACGGTCTTCCAAGCAAAACCATGGAGGACACTCGGGCATTCAGCAGCACAGACTGCCTGCTAAGTGTGTGTCAGATACTGGTGACACAATGACGAAAAAGACAGTGCCTGCTTCGTGGGGCTGAAAGTACAAGGTTCAGCACAGGCAGTAAGGAGCCATTACCAGTGGCAAGGCGTTTGATAGGGGAAATATCGGTTGCTAAGCAGAAATAGCAGAACATTTAGACTTGGCTTGGCCTTCCAGTTGAGGAGAGCTGGCTATGAATGACTCTCGATAGCCATAGTGCTTGAACCCAAAATACAAATAGAGTTCTTCAAGGACCAGAGACTAGGTATGAATGTGTGTGCTGGACCTCTCTGGAGAGACATGGGGATAATTTCTAAGCAGAAGGAGCCATGAGTATGTGACCTCAGAGGCTGAGAAGAGAGGAAACCTATGGTGATAAGGATCAAGTGCTGTGTGGATGAAGAGGTTGAGGAGGATGACTCACACCCAGGGCTGGACTGTAGAGGACTTTGTAGATCATTTTAGAGAGACTGAGATTTATCCTGTAGCCGTATGTTGCCACTAAAATATTTTAAACTAAGGAATGACATGGTTAACTTCAAAACTCAGACTACAAAGTGTGATGACAGAGATGTAGGAGGCATATGAGAGAGCTCCTTCTCCCTGGTTTGAGGGCCCTTCCGAGATTCATCCTGGAAGACTGCATTAATTACTTTTCTCATTGCTGACTCTAAGGAAGGATTTATTTTGGCTCATGATTTGAAGGTACAGTTCTTCATGTGGGGGGAGGTTGGCAGTAAGAGTCAAGGGGGCCTGGTTACAATATCCATGATCAGGAAGCACAGAAGATGAAAGCTGGTATGCAGATCACTTTCCCCTTTTATCTAGTCTAGGACCCCTGCTCATCGAGTAGTACCACCCACATCCATGGTGGGTCTTACCGCCTCAGTTAAAGTTCTCTAGAAAAGCCCTCACAGATATACCAGAGCTGTGTCTCCTAGGTGATTCTAAATCCAGTCAAGTTAACAATGAAGTTCAACTACCACAGAGCCCCCCAAATCCCCTTCGAATGCATTCCTGATTGTGGCCCAGAATCAAGGTGCCCCTGTCAGAACTCCTACTAGCTTTCAGGTTTCACAGAACCTGCTTCTTATCCCTAGCAATTGGCTGGTTTGGACACAGCTCTGACCTATGCAGTAAGGTGCTTTTTCTCCCCAATATGGTGGGCCCTGCATTGCAACCCCACCACAGAGCACATCTAGATTTCAGGCTCTTCCAGACCTGCCTCATCCTGTACATCCCTGACCCCTGACGTGTGCTATTATAGTTTAGATTATAAGTTAAATGAGGGTGTCAGGCCATGACAGGGACACAAGAATGGTGTCCTCAAGGAAATATCCCTCTCATTAAGTATGGTATAAAAATCTTGGCACTTTTGAGACTGTGGCAAAAAGATCATGAGTTTGAGGCCAAGTTGAGCTACAGAGAGGGAGAGGGAGGGAGGGAAGGAGGAAGGGAGAGAGAAAGAGAGAGGAAGAAGAGGAAAAAGGAGGAAGAAGGAAGGAAAGGAGGAAGAGGAGGACAAGGAGGAAGAAGAAAAGGAGGAGGCGGAGGAGGAAAACCAGGCACATTCTCTCACCTCCCACCTCTCACTTTGTCCTATACGGATTCTAGTATAGCATCTACGGTAACCTTGAGCTAATTACTTATCTTGTCTGTCCTACAGTACCTCTTCTATGAAGGGCTAGAAAAACAAAAGCCTCTTTCTAGGATTATGGCAAATGTTCAGTGCCTTACATGGAAAAACTTCAGGTGTCTGGCATAGTAAAGTTAGGCACTATTGTTAAGAAGAACATTCTCATTGTGGGATAACCTGGAGGGACATCCCATGAGGAAGTTAATTTAGCAAGCAGGGCGAGGTCAGTAAGTAGGATTACTGGAATTCCTCTCAAATAAACGAACTTCAAAATAGCTCTCTAATTTAAGTTTTTTTTTTTTTCTTTTTGGTCTTTTTTGAAACAGGGTCTCCCTGTAGCCCCAGCTGTCCTCGAACTCAGTCTGTAGACCTTGAACTCACAGAGATCCGCTTGCCTCCTGGGATTAAAGGCCTATGCCACCATGCCCAGCTTAATTTGAGAAATTTTGTGATGGACAGCGCTCCTGTGATGTAGGTGGGCTGCTCAGTTGGGCCTTTAGTTTTGGCTCCTCGTTCTTCAGAGTCTTCAGGATCCTCTCACTTCTGATGGTTACAGTCAGGGGAAGAGGCGTGGTGCTTGAAATCAGACTACTGCCAGTTTGCAGCCTAGCTCCGGCTTGCTTGCCTGTGACTTCGAGAAATTCACTCGGGATCTCTGGGCCTCCGATTTCTCCTACTGGAAAATAGGTGCTGGAGCAAAGCTGAGCTTTCAGATGGTGAGATTCGAGAACAAGGTCTGTGTGTATCCCTCTTGCTACCTTCTTCCTTAGGAATGGGAGGTATCCCCACCCAGGGCCAAGTCCTTGGCAGGACTGTGAGGGTCAGAGGGGCACACAAGGAGAAATACCAGCCCCCTTCAACAATCGGTCCTGCTGCCCCTAGGCTGGGCTGCCAGCCCAGGAGTCATTAGCAGGTGGCAGAGCCGAGTGTGGAGCCATCAGTCAGAGGAGAATGGCTGCCACAGTTCCTGGGATGCGATGGTGCCCTGAGGAGCCATTGGCAGTAATGATGATGGGTATTTAAGCAAATGATCTGTTAATGAGCAGGCAGAGGTGAGTTGCCTCCCAGACCAGCTGGAGCCCAGAGTTAGCAAAGGAGGGTGAGGTAGGAATGAAGGAAGTGAGGAAAGAGGCTTCATTTCTGAGGAGGAACTCGGCTCCACGACGGGGCTTGGTTGGCCCTGGGGCAATCCCCGTTTCGCTGTCCACTACCCCAAGTCTCACCATCACTTCCGTGACTTACTGACAGCACTCTGGGCAGCCTTGCCTCTCCTTGTCCTTCTAGATACATAGCAGAAAAGAACTGTTGTTGGAGGGCTGTGCCAAGGGGGAGGAAAGCAGGAGGATTCTGGCCCGCTGGCTCCGGTCTGGTGGGTCCTAAGGACTGGGAACCGAGTGGCTAGGGAACATGAACGAATCTCATGCGCAGACACACCCTCTACTGTTGGTATCACTGCTACAGTGCTGGGTGTGGAGCGCCAAGTAGGCCAAGCCTTTTTTTGAACTTTTAAAAACTATTTCAAGTACTATTTTTATTTTACGTGTATGAGTGCATTGCCTTCATGTGCGTAAGTGCAACTGTGTCATGCAATGCCTGTGGAAGTCAGAGGAGGGCGTCAGATCCCCTGAAACCAGAATTATGGACCATTGTTAGCCACCATGTGGGTGTTAGGAATTGAACCCAGGTCCTCTGTAAGAGCAGTCAGTGCTCTTAACAGCTGAGCCATCATTCCATTCCCTGTTTTGAATTCTTAACCAGCATTGTATAGTGTTTGTCCTGGTTTACTTTCAGTTACTGTGAGGATCACCATGACCACAAAACAGCTTGGAAGGAAAGGATTTCTTTCATTTTACACTTCCAGGTCATAGTTCATCTCGAGGGAAGCCAAGGCAGGACCTGGGGGCAGGACCTGAAGCAGAGAGCATGGAGGAATATTGTTTATTGGCTTTCTTCCTCTGGTTTTTGCAGTGACCTTTCAGCCCTACCCTGCTCAGGGAAGGCACTGCCCACAGTGGGATGAGACCCTCCTCATTTACTAGCCATCAAAACCGTGCTCCGCAGCTATGCCCACAGGCCAGTCTGATGGAGGTAATTCCTCACCTGAGATTTCCTCTTCCCAGGTGTGTCAGGTTGCCAACCAACATTAGTTACCACGGTGGTCATGAAGTCCTTGGGGTGGATAGGGTGGAGAATGATGTTAGCGTTTTACAGAGGGGGAGATGGAGGCTCAAAGAAAATAAATGACTGGCCCAGAGATTAGGGAGCCAGAAAGTTGGCACAGAGCTAAGCCCAAAAGAAGGTGAAAGAGTAAAGCCAGAAAACTTTAGAAGGGCAGCCAGGCTTTCATTACCTCAAACCCAACATAAAGCAATAGAAGGACGCTGGGGTGAGGTGGAGCTAAGATCAAGGTGCTGGGTGCTTCAGACTCACAGAGGCTCTGATAGGTAGGAATACGCGGTCTCAAGGTCCTGCGGGCAGAGGTACTTATTCTAGACTCTGTGCCTTAATCTCTTGCTTGCTCCCTTCCCACCAAGCCTCTCTGGGAAAAGAATTGGCAAGTTGCTGAAAAGCACCCACTCTGCTCTCAGCACCTTGTTGGGGGACCTTGGATAAGTTACTTAATGGCTCTGAACTTGTTTTCCCAAATGTAAAATGGAATAGTCATAATTTCTTTTTTAATTAGTGCAGGGAGTATTGGTGCTGCCTGGCTCTGATTCCTAACAGCAAGGTGAATTCAGTTAGGGATTCAACTTCTTGGACTGTTTTCTATTCTGCAACAACGGTGTGCTCGTTTCTTCCTGGAATCATCATCATGCAAGTTAGAAATGATGCAATAAAGCATCTGCATATAATCACTCACCCACAATAAGAGCTGCAGCTAACCTTCCTGTCAATCAGGGCTCCTGGGACCAATGCCTGAGTCCTCATAGTCAAGTATCACCTTTCAACTTAAAATTCTTAAAATTTCTTTCAGTGAGCTGGTGATTTGCCCAAATTCATCCCATTCTGTCCTCCCGTGTTGTACATATGTGCTGGTTGCTCAGCAATCACTCTGAATGGCACTGGAAGCCTTTAGTTGGCCCTGTGAACTTATACACATAGCTTTCCTTCTCTGAGCCTCCTGCCTCATGAAAAGATGGAAGTTTGGTAGAACTTGGTCTTTTGTCTTCAAACCACAGCAACGTCCAGTCAGAGGCTGTCCCTGAGCACAGGTCACATCCACCCTCTGCCCTCCCAGCCTTTGCTGGCACCTTCTACCCCAAATGGCCTGACTCCACCTCCACAGCTCAGCACCCATTTTAAACAACACCTGTGCCATGAAGTTTGATGTATGTTCCCTCTATCCCACCTGAGCAGAGGTGGCTTCCTCTTTGACATTCCAGAATACTTGGGTTGGCCCACTGCCCCACAAAGGGGCCTCTCCTGGGACTGTCATTCCTCCCAGGGGAAACACTCTCAGTCGCAGAAGTTTGAGTGGTGCCTTCCCAGGCCTCTTGGCAGAACTAATTTTCTTAGCCTTGCTTTGTAAATACTCAGAATCTTAGGGCTTGTTGTAGAGATGCAAAGATGCACCATGAAACCCTTAACAAGGAACTTACCCACCATTTCAGCTAGAAAGGGGACACACCCACCTGTGCATCCCTAGATATGGCTGCCCCCTGGATATAGAAACTGACACCTTGTACTTCATCTTTCTGTTCCCTGATGCTTCCAGAGCAAGTTAATTTTCATTACACCCCATTTCTTCTGACACCTGTGCTAGGAGCCACAGGCCAGAGCGAATTCCCTGACTCCTGGTGTGATATTTTTCTTCTGCTGTAACTGGCATCTGTTCAGGCAGAGCAGCGAATATTCATTGCCTCTCAGCAGGCTTTGGCCACTTTAATTGTTTCTAGTGGAACTTGCCCACTGCTGAAAGAAGACCTCCTTGGCTGTTTATCAGGTCAGTGAGTGGAAGGGAGCTGGGCAGAGATGGGAGTTCAGGCAGGTCCCGGCCATTTGGGCTGCAGAAGGAAGTCTCACGCAAGACAAATGAGTCCTTGGACAGTCATCTAGAACTGATGGTTTAAGAGATAAGCACTGAAGCTGTGATCTCAACACACAGAATCGCTGGACCAACCACGCTCATAATTAGACGCAATTGCCAAGCATTTAGGGATCTTTTTATTCTTATTATTAAAAATATGGAGAGCAAAAGCATTTGAAAACTGACATTTTATTGAAAAGTTGGGAAGAAGTAGGCAATGTTTATGAAGAGCCTATCAAGTACAAGATTATTATATATTAATGGTTACTGTATTAGTTGGTCGCATAGAAACTTTAGAGGGGACGTAAATATTTCCTGAGATGCTCACCACACAGAAGTCACAGCAGAAGAGCTGCTCTTGAGGCAACTTGGGTGAATATGCCAAAGACACTCGCTTCTTCTATTCTTCTCTCGTTCAGTTTCTCATCAAATTAGCCCTCAAAATCCAAGGAGGTCCTTCTGGCAGCACCGATTACCTCAATGGGCAGAGTAGCTCCTCAGGGATGGTAGTATTTTCCTGTCCAACAGATGTGTCAAGAGAGACTCAAGAAGAGGTGGTCACGTGGCTGGGAAGTGGTGAGGAGCCTAAGGGATCAGCTTACTGGTCCCAGCAAGACCATTGTTCTATTCCCTCCATATTCAAAGAGGATGGGGACTGTGAGATTAGTCTGTAGTCCACAAGTGTTAGCCTGTGGCCTGAGTGGAGAGAGAGTGGGGTCAGGAGGCGTTAGGGATGGGAGCACATCTTACTCTATCCAGAGGACTCTCGCACAGCAGAGGTTCTGCGTCCTGCTGCCTCCCTTATTCACCCTGGCCCAGATCAGAGTGCTTCTCCACCAGCTTGCCCCCTCCTCCCTGCCTGACTGTCCCTGTCTGTCAGCACTTGCCCAGCTTTGGGTGATGAAGCCAGTCACCTGCCAGGAAGCAGTCTGAGGGCTCTAAACTTTAGAGCCTTGGCAAGGGAGAAGAGGAGGAGGAGGGGACAGAGGAGGAGGCAGTCCCTGATGGAAGAGAGCTTGGTGTCCAAGAACATCAGTTGGTTTGTGGACATGCTGAAGGTGATAAGACTAAGGTCCACATTTCCGATGGAAGTGCTTTGGCATTCTGCCTGGTTGAGGAGGCAAGGCAGCCGTTCTTCCCTCCGCTAGTCCTCCAGAGTCCTCCTCACCGAACTTACAAGATATTGTGGTTAATCCTCATTGACAACTTGAGTGAATTTAGAATTATCTTGGAAACAGCTACACACCTGTCTGTGAGGACGGTTCCAGAAATGTTCAGGAAGGAAGGCCTTTTCTATGAGCTAGGAGTTCAGACCGAATGAAAAGGGAAAAGTGAACTGGGTCCTGTACACGTCCCTTCCTCTCTGTGATGTGATGTGACCAGCTGTCCTCCTACACGCTGTTGCCATGACTTCCCTGCCGTGATGCACTGCACCCTCCCCCAGTGACCCTCAGCTCACTCCTGAAGTTGCTTTCATCACAGCAATGAGAAAAGTATCGAATACGCCAGTAGTTGTACTTTTCAGACCCATGAGGCTTCCTACGCGAAAGCAAACACGGAGCAAATAAGTCCCCTCTTCTTGGAAGTGGCCGGAGCTGCCCGCTTGCTCTGGGCCCGTGTGTCCCTAGACACGGTCATTGGAAGCTTGTGGATTCTGTGCAAAGCTTTTGATTTCCTCACAGACACTCCTCTTCCTCCTTAACACTTCCTGTCAGATGACAAATGGCAGCCATAATGGACCCATGGACCCATGAAGGAAGAAAGAGACTTTCAAGGATGGCTGCCCACCAAGAGGGGAGCTCTCAGTCCAGCACTAGCAGGTGCTTGCCTGCACATATCTTTCTGTGTATGCAAATCATGTCTAGGATATTTGAACCATTATGGCTATTTCTGCAACTCAAAATCAAAATTCCTGATCTAGTGCATGATCTGAGGTGATTTTAATTACTACAACTCTAGGAAGCTATGCCTTTATATTTCTTTTCTTTTAAAATGTATTTGATGGGGCTGGAGAGGTGGTTCTGTTATTGCAGAAGACCCAGGTTTGAATCCCAGCACTTACGTGACAGCTAACAACCATCTATAACTCCAGTTCCAGGGGATTCAATGCCCTCTTCTGTCTCGCATGGGCACTGCACAACACAGGTGTCCTTACACACGCGCAGGCATAAACACTCATACATATAAAATTTTTTAAAATTTAAATTTGATTTGTTACTTTTATTTTATGCATGTGAGTGTATTGCCCGAATATATACAAGCAAAACTGTGTTGTGCAATGCCTGCAGAGGTCAGAAGAGGGCGTCAGATTCCATGGAACTCGAATTATAGTAGATAGATAGATAGATAGACAGATAGATAGATAGATAGATAGATAGATTTATAGTCGTCATATGGGTGCTGGGACTTGAACCCAAGTCCTCTGCAAGAGCAGCCAGTGTTCTTAACAACTGAGCCATCTTTCCGGCCCCTTATCCTTCTTTTCAACTGAGAAAAATTAAGTTTGAGAGGTATGATAGTGTGGTCAGTTTGACAGACTCCATAAACTCCTGGTAAATGGGCCTCTGGGTGTGCCAAAGGGGGATTGTTAGTTGATGTGTGACGAGCCATCGGAATTGTAGATGAGGCTATTCCTTGGGTTGGGGATTGTGGACCATGTAAAAGGGAGCGGGAGTAGATCACTAGCATGCATGCATGTACTGCTTTCTGCTGACTGTGGATGTGACCAACTGCTCAAGCTCTTGATGCCTTGATTTTCCTGCCATGATGGACTGTACCTTGAACCTTGAGCTCAAATAAACTCTTTCTCTCTCTTAAGTTGCGTCTATCAGAGTATTTTATCACAGCAATAAGAAAATAAGACAGGAAGTGACTGAGCAAAAATCAGCTGAGTGTGGTGGTGCACAGGCAATCCCAACACTTGGGAAGCTGAGGCAGGGGACCGCAAGTCTGAGGTCAGTATGGGCTGCATAGTGAGTCTGAAGCCAGCCTGAACTACATCAAGAAGACTTTGTCTTTTAAAAAGTTATTAATCCTGGAATCAGTAGTCAGTACTTAATTTCAAATATCACAAACCCTTACTAAACAAGAAGTTGATATATTAGATATCATGCATCATATCTATATAGCTTATTACATACATAGTGTGGCCGATATTCACATGTATTTTATTGCTTTGTTTATATGTGTCTACATACACCTCCCATACCTGTGCCTCCCAGATACTTTAATCCTATTGAATGATTTCCTTTTAGCCCTTGGGAGCAACCTCTCTTTTATTTTAAGCCCAGGATGATAATTGCAAAGGCTTACATCACTTTTGGTCTGCTGGATACAAGTAAAAATCATCCCAGGGAAAATACAGATGCTGTGGAAGTACCGTGTTCTCTAAACATTAAGGAGGAGAGAGTCTGAGTGTGGGCGGCCGTGTGTAGAGCATAAAGAACAGGGCTCTGGAGAGAGATGGGCCTTGCAGCCCTGCCCTGCTCATGCTTGCTTGTCGATCTGATGTGACAAAGCTGAGTATCCCTACGACTAAGAGGAAGGGAGGATTGCGTATGTGCATGTGCATGTGTGAATTGTGCGCATGTGGAGGGAAGTGGGAGATTAGAGAGAGATGCTGGGTGATATTTAAAATCATTTTAAGGTGAAAATTAAATATGTATGTACATATATCCATATGCCTATACATACAATGTACATATATGCATACCCTACCATCTGAAGGAAAAATATGCCCACGAGCCAAGAACCCCACCGCAACCAAAATACCAGATCTTCTCAGAACCTATTAACTATGGAGCGGAGATGATAGTGTGTCAGATAGAGAGGCACAGGTGACCAATCAGCAGAAGGCTGGATGATTGGCGATTCTCCTTTTCACAGTCCCTAGGGTTCATTTTCTTTTTAAAATTTTATTTATTTTTATTTTTATGTGTAGGAGCCTATTGCCTGCGTATATGTGAGGGTACCTGTGTCATGCAATGCAGAAGAGGGCACTGAATCCCCTGGAACTGGAGTTACAAACAGTTGTTAGCCACTATGTGGGTGCTGAGATTTGAACCCAGGCCTTCTGCAACAACAGCCAGTGCTTTTAACTGCTGACTCATCTCTCTAGCTTCCCATTCTTTAAAAAAAAAAAAATTATTAGCATTCTTTAAAAATTAACATGATTTCATTGAAATCCTTTGTATAGGTTGGAGAATTTGGAAAGGGAGTGAATGCCAAACTCCCATTACAGTAATAAGTTCTGCAGCATTGTTAAAGTTTGGTAGCACAGATTTGTCTGTAAAAAGTACTCAGAAAAGATAGTATACATATAAAGTTGTGAGTTTACATTTTAAAATACAATTACATTTTTAGCTTGAGAATTAGATTAGTTTAGCTATTATTAAGGTAGTTTTTAACTTTCCAGGCTCTGATTTTTATCTCTAGTCAATTAGATAATTTACATTTTCTGTAGGGCACAGGTGAATGTACACTGGGATAGAAAAGTAATAGAAAAATGATGGACAACCTCTTGGTGCCTAGGACTGGGAGAGGACTAACATCAAGGCCTGGATGCCCAGGACCAAGTACAGCTTCAGGTTTACAGAGAGGACCACAGCTCCAGCTCAGAGGAAGGGACCAGGGCTCCAGCTCACAGAAGGGGACCACAACTCCTGCCCACAGGAGAGGACCACAGGACCATAGCTCCAGGTTCCGATGAGACAACCCCAGCTCCAGGTGGATGGGAGGGGACAGCTTCAGGTTAGTGGAGTGACCATGATTTTAATTACACCGATTCCTACTATTTTCCTGTCTCCATTACTCAGTTTCCATCACATGATCATACTTGTGTTAACAGAGCATTTTGGCTTCTCTGTAGCAAACAAAGGCAACAGTTACTTGCTAGTTTGAACTTCTCATTAAAGGGACATCAATGTTGGAGAAAAGTACTTTTCCCTCTTGCTCACGGAGACAGATGGATCTAATATTTTCTTTTTCATGGTCAAGGATATGGTTGGCCTTTTGTGCCATGTGTGGTTTTCATGTCTTCCTCCTTGGCCTCGGGAGCCAGTGATGAGACACTGTCTCACCGGAGTCATGGTTGCTGAGGGCTGCCACCACTGGCTCTCGTCTCTCCAATCATTTCATTTTTCACCTGCCACATCCTTTCCCACTTGTGCCTGGCAGTCTGCCTTCAAGCTCCTTGGGGTTGGTCACCTGGGTGATGATGGCTAGGTGACCATTGCTGGGTGACCATGGATCTCACCTCCCTGTGCAGGACTGGCCCCTGGTGAGAGGGGTAAGCAGAAGCCTGGCACAGTGGGTGGCTGACAGGCCCCTCCTGGACATGCCCACTGCTCTGCCTGCCCTCTGAGAGAGGTATCCAGGCACACATTCCAGCCCCTATCACCCAGGCGCATGCTTGGACAGGCTCAGACCCCCACCCCAAGGTCCATTCTACCACCTGACCAAAGGCTGTATATCGTCCAGGGACTCAAGCTGGTGTCTTGTTCCAGTGCCCACTGCCTTCTTCCTTTTTTATTTTCTTCTGCATAAATAGGTAAAGGACAAAGACTAGAAATCGATCACTCCTTGCTAGAGGCTAGAACACTCAACGTGACGGAGCCTCCACCTCACTACATTCTCCCTACATCCAAGGCAAGGTGGGAGAGGAGGAGGAGATGTGGTCTCAATTCTCCAGTGGCAGAGGGGCAGCAGGGCAGGCACCCACCTCGTTCCAATCCACTCATGAGAAGCTCTTCCCTCCTGAACAAAATGCTTCCCATTAGGCACCAGTTGCACTGGAAGTTGTCTCCAGCAAATGAACTGAAGTACATGCAGGCCATAGCATTCATGCATCTAGATTCCAGAGGCAAAGCAGCCACCCTGTACCTCAGACATTGGCAGATACCACTGTACAGACACTCTTACTACCTACCTTGTTTGAATACGAAACGTCCTACACAGGCTCATGTATTTAAACACTTGGGCACCAGCTCATGGCACCGTTTTGGAAGTTTGTGGCACCTTCAGAAGGCGGAAACACACAGGAGGAAGTGAGTCACTGGGGCCGGGCCTTGAGGCTTGATAGCCCAAGCGCACTTCAGATGCACTATCTACTTCCTGACAGCACGCACAGCGTGACTAACAGTGTGACCAGCGCCCATCTGCTCCTGCCACTGTGTCTTCCCTGACATGATAGATGCTATCCTCCTTAAATTATAAGTCAAAATAAATTCTTCCTCCTATAAATTACTTCTTTAAAAATAGATTTATCGTTGCTTTAAATTTTTTTAATTATGTAAGTGTGTGTGTGTGTGTGTGTGTGTGTGTGTGTGTGTGTGTGTGATGGGGGGTGGTATGTATATGTCCACAGAGTCCACAAGAGGGAGTAAGGTTCTCTGAGCTGGAGTCATACATAGATGGCATAGGTTCTGGGAACTGAACTTGGGTCCTGTACAGGAGCAGTACCCACTAAGCCATCTCTCCAGTCCTTACATTTCATCTTGCAGGTACTGGGTGGCACCACGAAGAGTGAATATAACCCGATATCCGCACTGTCCCTGCCGTTGCTGCTGTAACCCCACGGTCACCACTGCTTCTCCTACTGCTGCGGCTGCCATCACTGTGACAGTCTAGCTGCCTGGGTGACGGACTTCTGGGTGTGATCAAGCCTACACTGGATCCAGATCCCACAAGGCCTCCTTCATGGCTGAACTGAGCCTCTCCAAGAACAAGCGGCCCCCATGGGAGGCTTGTTCTTGGATTACCCTTTTCTGAGATCAAAATGTTTTGCCGGGATTACGCAAAATGGATGGAGATTAACATGTGGTGTTTAGCTGAATCGCCTCAGGCTCTTGGCTTCCCTTCATCACTGGAGCTGCCAAAATAAATTCCCACCCACGGATATCCTGGGTCTGTCTGGCTTATGCAGAGTGAAAACATGAGCTTGCTGCACAGCAGAATCCCATATTAACAGGGGGAGCCCTAAAGCTTCTCCACCCAAGCAGCCATGAGGCCTCCAGAGGATAGTGTCTTTCCTTCCTATCCTGACTAAAGACTAATTGCCAAAAATGTCTCCACTTACCACTTCCCAGAACTTTCACACAGGCAGCCAACAAAATCCTAATAGGCAAACATATTACACACTTGTCATGACAGCCTTGGTGCTGGCCTCAGGGACTGAGAGGGAAAGTGACAAGGAGGTCCTACCTTTGACTGGTCCTCTCCAGTATGCTCTTGAGCAGTCTGTCTTCCTTCCTCAAGGTCATCGCTTGCCTGTAAAGAAAGAATCATGGAGGGAAACACCTGGTTGCTTAACCCACAAGAGACTTCAAATTTAAACTTATCTAACAGTTTTTGAAATTCCATGCAACAGACTCTGGGCTATAGGCAATTTCACATATGTTCAGCACACGCAGTGGATGTCTGCAGAATTGGATTATTTGTTCACATCATCACAGCTGGAGAGAGTTATCATTTGCCCCAGTTTCCACTGAAATGAGGTATAGAAAGTATAGAAACTTTCCCGAGATCACACGTGGCAGAGCTTCTTAGTGTTCCTGCCATGACTGCTGGTAACACTACAGTGTGTGCCTCTGAAGACACGCTACTACGGGATGACTACAAACATGACAGCGACCAGTGCCGTTACCAAGGCACCAGGACCATGACCATCCATGCCTCTGGCTGCTGCCATCACCACATGGTCACAACTGCTAATTTACCTCTGCTGAGTTTCTGTCTCCACCACTCCCATCCACGAAGTTTATTGGGCTGTAAGTGCCAAGCATCTGCTAATACTAATATTTTAAGTGCATTAATTGAGTGAAACATCAAATGACCTTATTAATTGGAGAGCCTTGCGTCTCATTTACAGATGAGGCTATTCAATGACAGTTAACAAGCTGGGAGCGACAAAAATCAGGTTTCAGTGATCAACAATCTAATTTCTAAGTCCTTGCCCCCAAATATTATCTTATATTTATTTCCTTCCTAGGACCATTTCAGAGCCCAGAATTGTGTCCACAATGTCCTCTTCACCACAGCCTTTGTAGGCACTGGAATCCAGGTACATGTGACAGGCAGGTGTTAAGAGATCAGTCAAACCCAGGTATGACTTCAGGGATCAATCTACACCTGTCAGTAGGAATATTCCTAGAACAAGAATGAGGTAGAAGTTTAGCCTATGGAAGTGACAGCCTTTGACATCAAATGGGGAGCACAGAGCCCTCCCGGCAGAGGCCCACTGTGAGTCTCAGTTTGCTGAGCTGTAGAGGCTGCCCTGGTGGTTTGTATATCAGTAACAAAGGACCTGAAGTCTTGCTGGAACCACACCCAGTCCCCTGTCCCTCAAGCTCCCTGAACTTCCCTTGGCGGCCTAGTTATATCAGTGTTTTCCTCCAGCTGGAGCTCCCCCCACCCCAGTGCTAACAATTCATCCCTGATAGGGTCAAACTCATGGCTCATGCCAGGTCTGCAGAGTCCCTGTCCCATTTTTCATGCTCAGGAGACCTTTATTCAGACCCCTGTCTGGTAGGGACTCATCTCTTCTGGACTGCCTCACTGAGGAGCGTTTGCTGTTCATTGGACACTCCCTGAAATATGCGCAAGCATCCACTTTATGAGAGGGACTCAGTGAATGTGGGAAGGAAGAAGTAAGGAGCAAGCTGCACAACTGGTCTTTCTGAAACTTAGCACCCCAAACATGGGGCCATTAGCTTCAAACACGAGACCAGATGAGTTGGCCTTTACCAGGGCCTCGGTCCTTACAACAGGTCCAGCTTCATGACTGCAGCTTGTAGAGGCTGAAGGAAGCAGGGCTCTCTGGACCTCGAACCAAATAAGGAACAGACAGAACAAGAGGAGGAGGAGGTTGTAGGGAAAGCTCATGGCCATGCATGCCAGCCCCAGCAACATGAAACATGTGTGTGCTCTGCTGGGTGGAGATTGCTATGCAGACAGTATTTCCTACCCAGATCAAGTGTCCAGACTGATGCTGTTACTCGAGTTTTCTTCTTACCCACAGTTGCCCTGACCTTGACAGGAAAGTGTGGGTCACTGTCCCCGAGGACACCTAGCTCTGGGGTGACCACTAGCCCTCCTGTTTCCTCAGACTACACCTCCTCACACCATCCCATGGCTGCCTGGAATATGGAAGCCAACCAGGGATGCACTTCATGGAGCATTTGGTTGCATCTGAGTGGATGGAGAAGAAGGAAGAGATGTACAAGTAGCCAAAGGCTCCTGGGGACCAGTCACTCTAGAATAGTTTTTCCCGAGCTCTGCAAGAGGCCTCACCATCGTGGAAAATGCCGGCAAAAAAAATTGCCAGCTAATTTCAGAGACTCCACGTTGGTGGGCCAACATCCCAGGGAGAATGAGCAATTATGATTTCCATCTAAGCAACATATGCTGTTTGCTGGCCTCTTTCGAACAGCTGTAGGTTAGATGCTGTTAAGATTGGTCTCCTTCTCTCCTTCATATTTCAGAATTCAAATTAAACTAAAATAACAGCACCTGCTGAACAAAAACCCCATTGGAAATGTGTCCTCGTACACAATTACTGCAGGGAGGGCTGGTCGCCATTGTTACCCGCCTATTCTTCCTGAATGGGAACGCAGTGAAGTTTCCCAGGCAGCTGCAGTGATTCAATTGTATAACTGGAGCTGGCCCCGTGCCAACCCTCAAGAACTCAAGTGGCACCAAAAGATACTATATTGATTTGCAATCGAACATAATAGGCCATCAGCTTAATTATTACTGAAGTGACAAGGTTCTGGGTATTTCATATTTATATTTCAGGGCCTGTGAAGGATGAATGTAAATCTTTTAAATGCACGGATTTGCATATCTTCAGAAGGGTTGAGGGCTCTTATTACATCCATAGCCTTTGAAAGACCAGAAGGACTGGCTATTGAACTCAGGTTGCCAGATCCCACCGGCATTTGCTTGGATGAGGACACAAAAGGCATAAAATGGAAATTGCAGTTAGTTTTTAAAAAATGCAAAAAAAAAAAAAAAAAGACAAAATTTTAAAAAGCACACACTACTGAACTCCCTCAAGCTTAGATCATTTGAGGGGCCTTCTGAGAGAAAATGGTCATAGGTCTTACTGGGGCAGAGGCATTGAACCATTGGGAAATGAAGTTGATACTTCATTCTCTGTCCTCTCTGTGTCTAGAGGGTAAGAAGTGCCTAGTATCTGAGGAAATCTCCATCCTTAAGAAACATCAGATATAGATTGAATGCCCATTATATGTGACATGATACAAGCCCTGAACCAAAAGCAGTCCACATGAGTATCAGTCCCAGGTCATGACGTATGCATACCAGTTAATGCCACTATCAAAATGGGTTAAACATGTTACTCCTCTAACACGGAAACAGGAAGCTTGTAGTCTAGAATGTCTGGGAGAAAGCAGGGCTGGGAACTAAGACTGGAATCATGAAGTCCTACCTGCTAAGGTATGGGAGGACTGTCTGAGGTTCCCTACTCTGATTCCCACATGGATGAGGAGTTTGAGAACCCAAATGGTCAGGACTCAAACGTAGCAGAGTAGTAGGAATTCTCATTCTCAATTTCCTTTTCTTTCCATTCATTAGTGAAATGGGTATGGCTGACAGGCTAGGAGTAGGGAGGACATTCCAAGTGCCAGCCCCTCCTCCTTATCACCATCCCATCCCCAGTAAGTCAGTGTCATCTCCTCTAGCACCACCCCTGTCCCCAGAGCCACGGCTGCCACCTTCACCATCTCCTCAGTTGTCTGTGTCTCTGCTCTAGTCCATCACGTCCATGTCCACACTTCTCATCACAGACAGCCTTAGGTTTAGGGGCAGGAAAGTGCTTTGATGACATGTCCTTTATCTTTCCCACTGCTAATCCCTGAACCCTTTAAACAGCTCCTGACCTTTCAGAACCTAGGTTCTGGTCCAGATCTCTCCTGGCACTTTGGGGAAGAGGGATATTGTGAAAGTGAGAGCTATTTCTAAGAGAATTTGATCAAAGAGAATTCTGGGGTTTAGAAGAGACAAAGTGGTATAGCATTTGGGAGACCAGAATTCTCTGCAACAGGCAGTAGACTAGACATAAGACCTTCTTTGAAGAGGGTGACTTAGGAATTCTAAGAGGGAGGCAGTCAGCCATCTTCCCCTGGAGAGGGAAACCTAGACAAAGTCTTCAGGATGTAGCTGACTTGATCCTGCCTTTCCCTGACTCTTGATGTCCTATCTCACAGTCTGTTACTTGTTCCCTGTTGCCATCTCTGGGCTCTTCCCTACATGAGACCTCCATTTAGATCTGCCTCCCAGGCCGAATGATCCTTGTGACCGGCTCAGAACCTCCCTTGGAATCACCAGGAGAGAAACCCCAGAGCTGGCAAAGGCTAGAGTCCTGGAGTCTGGAGGCAAGAGCAACCACACAAGGGCCTCTCCTGCTAGGCTGAGCACAAAGGAAGGCATTCTCCTGTGAGGAGGAGAGGAGCTGCAAAGGACCACCTGCTCAGGCAATTCTGTGATAAAAGGAAGTAAGACTGGGAATTGGACAATTGTTACTAAGTAGCTGAGGACCCAGCTGAGTGGGGTTTTCTTTAATAAGGATAATAGAAGCCAGCTTTATAGGCAGATGGAGATTTTCCAGAACCTAGGGGTTCACGTAGAAAAATGGGCGGAAGCGAGGCTTAGAAAGGGACATATCTTCATGTCTTTATATAGAGCAAAGATGGGTGGCTTTCTTTCTCACGAGCTTTGGAAGCATTTCGTGCCTTTATTTATTTCCCATTCTCCTACTAAGTACCAGCACTGAAAAGAGAGAAAGTAATCCTAGGACCTGGAGAAGGTTTCCTAAGAATTCGTATTAATTAAACATTCTTTTCTGGTTTTTCTAAGCTGGAGCATAAGTAAATGTCAAAGCCATCTTCGTGGAAAGGACAGATGACACGGTGTTTAGGAATTTAGAACTGGCTAGTGGCTACCATTGACTGAGCTCGTATCATCCGCCAAGTACTGTGCTGGCTTTTCTATACTTTGTACCCCGAAACACCGACTGTCTATTTACGGATGAGGAAAACAGGTCTGGAAGAGGCTTGGTACATTTGAATCCAGGGCATCCCAGGAGGATCTGTGCACCTCTTGTGTAGTACTGTTTCCAAGCTCAAACAGCGCGCACCAGAGAAACCCCTGCTCATCACTGCTATTGCACAAAGAAGGACACCAATAACGCCCAGTCATAGTCACACAAGCGGTGTGCACCTGTAGATACAGACATACTCTGACGGTGCCCACCTATAAGAGGTTTGCCTATTTCTACCCCCTTATCCAATGAGCAGAACACCTCTCAACCTGCTGCTCGACTGTCAGGGAAAGGCACCGATCCTCTGCCTATCACCGCGCAATCTAGTGGACTAAACAGCATCTCATGGATGTGGGGCAGCGAGAAAAGATCCTGATGAAACTGTGGGTCAGACCTGCATTCTTATGTGCAGCCTTTTTCTTCACTAATCGTGTCCTCGGGGAGTCTCTGTTGGCCCTTGCCAGCCCCTAGGGCCCCTTCTGTTGAGGGGAGGATGGAAATTCCCATCATGCATTGCTCTGAGGACTGGAGGGTCCGGAGCACAGAGTGGGTACAGAGCGCTGCGCCTGCTCACTAGCGCAGCCCAGCCCATTTTGCCACGTTCCCATGCTGCCACCTTCTGATGCCAAAGCCACCTCTTCGGAGGCAGGCTGCGGCACTGCACCCTGTCAGCAGCCCCCAGGGAAACGGAGGTGGCGGAGAGGGGGTTGAGACCCTCAGCTGCTCCTGGAGAGGCAGGGCTGACAAGGCGAGGATTGTTTTTCTCCCCTGGTGTGAAGCATGTTGACTTGCTGTTGATAGATGGTGGGATGATATTAATTAAAATGCAGGCAGGTGTGAGGGCGCCTCTTAGAGCAGCGCTCTCTGAGGCGGGGGAGGGGAGACATGGGCCTCTGTTTTGTAGCCATGATGGAAGAAGAGTGTCTTCTTACCCTTTCTTTCTTCTTCTGAGAGCAGGTGTGACTCAGAGGAAACGGTCTAGATTTCTTCATCATGGGCAAAGGCAGATCCCAGGAGAGCGGGACTCCAGGTGGAAGGACACTCAGGTGTTTCGGTCTTGATGAGAGAGCCTGGGCAGTGGCGTTGCTTCTTATCAACTTTCCTGTGTGACACCAGGTCTGAAAAGATTCTGCCTTTGGACACTGTCCCCATGCTCCATGGAGCCCTTACCCATAAGCTTCCCTGCCAGGTATTAAAGATGATTTGCAAAGGGCTCTTGGGGGCGCAGAGTTGGGTGGTGTAGGGCAGAGCCCACAGGGAGGAGCTGAGATGAACAGTGCACAGCCCTCAGTACAGAGTTCATGTTCAGAGGGCCAGGGACCGGGTTTCAAGTTGAGGGAGAGTGGGACCAAAGATATGGGCAGACACGAATAGGAAAACTGAGCGCAGACTCGAGCCACCTGCAGCGTGGAGCATGCTGGCCTGCTTTATGGCCAGTGGAGGCTCCTGTCGTCTGATTTCCAGTTTCTCTTTCTTATCTGTTCCTATAATAATGAGGTTCCTAAAGACTTCTCGCAAGGTGTCCGCTCTGAACATAGGGTAGTTAAAGACCTTGGCGGTCAGGTGAAAGGACGTCGTAGGGAGAAGGTTTAAACCTTAGCTAAGGCAGGTTGAATGAAGCCCACTGTTTCCCGAAAATGCGTTCCAAAAGGAGCCAATGAGATGCTCCAAAGGCAAGTCCCTTCCCTGCCCTCTCTCTCCCAGCAGAGGAAAAAGAAGGAAATGTCCTTGTGGAAAGAGCCCATGGTACCCGGCCCAGAATTCAAACCACAGAACCTGAGGTCAACTCTGTGGAGCTCTGTTTACTTACCTGCAGAAAGAAAAAGAAAAAAGACGCCTCTCCTTTCTTCTTTTCTTCCTTCCTTCTCCACATCCCTCCTCCCCTAGCTACAGATTTGACAATCTGCATTTTAGGTTCTTAAATATGTGTTATAGTCTCTCTACCATCTGACCTGTAAATAACAGCTTTAATGAGAATTGTTGGGAAACATTCCCCAGGGATGGCAATGAATTATAATGCAAATTTCACCATGGTCTCCCCTTGGCCTGACAGCCAGAACTGCTAACAATGAGGATTATTTTGGAAGTGTTGAATCAGGATGGAGAAAAGCAGTAAAGAAATCTCTGTAGAACCAAAAACCTTTCCTTCCCGTGTGCTCAACACTCTTAAAAACAGTCGGAACTCTTCTGATAACGCCTTTTAACATATCAGGGTGACAGCATCATTCCAAGCCATGCTTTTAGAAGCAGATGATTTTTAAAAAGGAGTTCAGTGTTTTTGAGTATGATTTCCTTTGGGATGTGGGAAACTTTATTATACACTTTATTTTCTAGGGTAGGTTATAGGTTCAAAAGTGAGTACAGTTAAGCTTCCCCCTCCCCCACATATGTAGGTTCCTCCAGGTCTGCATCTACCAGAGTGACATGGGGGAACCCACATTAGCCCCCACTATTTCCCAGAGTTTTTGTTTGGGTTCAGTCTTGGTTTTCTACATTCTGTGGATTTAAATAGATATATGATCATTGCCAAGATCACACTCTGGTCTCCCTTTGGCGTCTCAGTTCTCATGAAAAGAACTCATCAAAAGAATATACACAAGACACAGAGCAGAGTGTAGAAAGGCACTCTCAAGAGTGAGAGTAGGCCATGGCTGAAGGGAGAAGCACAGAGGGGGAGCAGGCCACTGGGAGGATGACACTCTGACAGGGTAAGTGTGGCCAAGAGCCAAAGAGATCATCGCTATGAAGAAAACATGTGTAAGGGGTGAGGGTGGGTCATGACCATTACAGGAGCAAAAATACCCTGTAAGGGGAAACTGTTCAAGAGAAGAGAATCTCTGGCTTGGGTGGAAACAACATTGCAGTTTTTTCAGATCACCTGGTCACAGGCGCAGCTGTTCAGTGAGGACCACTCTATGTTTCCTAGATGGTGCAGAAGATAAAAGCTGTATGCTAGGTAAAATTCCTCTAAAGGGACCTTAATCCCATTTATGAAGGAAGGTCATAATCATCTCTTCCAGGTCCTGCCTCACTTACATAGTGGTAACACATGAATTTTCAGGAAGATCTACTCAAACCGTAGCAGAATCAAGATCCATCTTTGATGGAGTCACATTGATAGAGAAACGGTCAAAAGACAGGGTCTGGAGCTAAGCCAGAAAAGGGAGGGGAAGCTAAGTTGGAGGGACCATAGTCAACCAGTCACACTCAAGAGTGACTAGTCTGGGTGAGTCTAGTGTGGTTCACTCCTGGGAACAGCAGTGTGATTTAGATACCACTGTTCTTAGATACCACTCTCTTCTATATCCTGACTCTTCTAGCTATAATGATATGTCCCATATTTCATGCATTTTCCCTGTTTTCAATGACTTCTAAAGAAGAAATCAAAAGTAACACACTGCTTCAGAGATTCATAGATAAAACAAACCCCAAAGGCATATAAAAGACTCACTAATCCAAATGGGGAAGGGAATTATCATTCTTATGAATCAGAACTAATATTTTTCTTCATGAAATAGATGCATTCTATTAGCCAACTTGAAATTACCATGTTTATGCTATTTCTAAGAGGTGCTACACACCTGTAATCTCAAAGGCAGGAGGATCATGAATTCAAGACCAACTTGGGGGCTAATAGTGAGACCTTGCCTCAAAAAACGAGATCTAACCAAGTAATCAAAGAGTGGGAGTTGGGGATGGTGCTTGCCAAGTAATCATAAGGCCCCAAGCTCCATCCTTAGTACAGAAAAATAAATAAATAAAATGAAGATTTAAAAAACAATGCACCTACTGTAAAAGGATCATCTGAGGTCTGGAAAGAAATGATAGATGAAAAGCTATGGTTTTAAGCTAGGGCTGTAGCTCAGTAGAGCTTGCCTACCATGTATAGATCCCTGGCTTCAGTACCCAGCACAAGAGAAACCATGTGTGGTGGTACATAGCACTTAGGAGGTACAGAAAATCAAACTGGCATTGACTGGAGGAGTTATGCAGAATGAAGAGAAAGCTGAGGCAAACAGAAATGATGGGCAAAGATGAGACAGGTCAAGAGCCCAGGGAGGATCTGCATGGGGATTCTAGAGCACTAGGTTCTAAACTTGGTTTTTAAAAATCTTTTTGGGACACGGTCTCCTGTCAGCTGGCCTGGAACTTACTATGTAGATCAGGTTGGCCTTGATCTCACAGAGATCAGCCTGTCTCTGCCTCCTGTATGCCAAGATTAAAGGCGTGTACTACTACGACCCTCCAATAGGATTCTCCAGTAAGACATATGGAAAAGCAAAGACAGACAGCTTCACTATGTGAAGGAAGTGCTTAGATCCTTGGCGCCAAATTCCTCACTGATCACTCAGGTAGGCCTCACAAGAGGAGCTGTGCTCTGAGATATATCCTGGTACCATGTTTCAATTTCTTTTCTTTTCTTTCTTTCCTCCTCCTCCTCCTCCTCCTCCTCCTCCTCCTCCTCCTCCTCCCCCTTCTTCCTCCTCCCCCTTCTTCCTCCTCCTTCTCTTTCTCTCCTCTTCTTCTCCCTCCTCCTTGTCCCTTTCCTTGTCCTCCCCCTTCCCTTCTCTTCTCCTTCCTCACCCTCTTCACATTCTTCTTTCTCCTCCTCCTCCTCCTCTTCTTTCTTGTGCTTTGCTTTGATTGTTTTTGACCCAGGGTCTCACTCTATAACCCAGGCTGTCCTGGAACTCACTATATAGTCCAGGCTGACCTAGAACTCTTGGTAGTTTCTCTCCAGAGTACCAAAATGACAGACATGAGCTGAAATTATAGGTGTGAACTATCAGTACTATTATTTTCATGTTATTTTGTCTTAGGTTACAAGCTTTAAGTTGAAGCTACAGGAATTTAACTTTCTGAGCATCTCTGGTGAAGCTGGCTGGCTGAACACATGCTGTTCCCTCTATTGTCTCTTGAAATCTCATGAAAGTCAGTCAAATAACACACTTAAATAATTGACAATCGGAAGGAAAGAGTGTGGAAAAGAGCTACAATAAGCATTGGTTGAATTTTGTTCAGACTTCAAATAGCAGCATGAGCGAGCCACTGAGGGTTTGAAGCACATTTCAAAACATCTGCTCCAAATGCCAAAAGTAGCGGCTTTTATGGAGCAGTCAGAAGCAATATTATTATGTTGTTTTAGATTACAAGCTTTTAAAAAATACTTTATTTATTATTTTTTTTAATTTTATGTATATGAGTATATTGCCTGGATGTAGCTAGGTGTACCTGTGTAATACAATGCCTGAAGAGGAGGCCAGAAGAGGGTGTCGGTTCTCCTGGAATTGGAGTTACAAACAGTTGTCAGCTGCCATGTGGGTGCTGGGAATCGAACTGGGTCCTCTGCACGAGCAGCCAGTGCTCTTAACTGTTGAGTCATTTCCCAGCATCTAGATTACAAGCTTTATAGAATGATCTCACTCTTTAACTCATCCTGTATAAAGGACAGTCTGAAAATGTCTGCGAATAATGAAGGGAAATGAAAATTCTGTCTCAAAACTAAGGATGATTAATTTGGCCACAGCCTTCAGCTGTGAGACCAGGAGACAAGGCAGCAATGTCTAGAGAATCTATTTTTTTAATAATATTTTGTCATAATGAACTCACAGATGAAAACTTCACAAAGGCAGATTAAGGTAGCTACTCAGACAAACACTTGCCCAGCTCCAAACTCTATTATCTCAGGGAACTTCAACATACAAAGTGGGGGCGAAGGGAATGACAGGATTGGAACCAGAAAAACAATGAGTTTATTCTCAACACTTTGACCAGATATGTGTCTCTGCAGTGATTGCTGCCCGCTGTAGAACGTAGCTTCTCTGACCGAGGAGGAGAGTAGCACAGGTCGACGGGTACAAAAATAGATATTTAGAAGGCAGTTGGCAACATGACCATTTAGCAAGACAGCAATAGTAGGCTCTAACCTATCATTTGGGTTGCTATAATTTCTCACCCCAGTTCTTTAGCATCTGTGTGAGGTATTTTCATGTGTGATGTTTGTTCAAATTGGTGTTTCTGAGATGAGAATTGCCTAATCCTATTCCACCATCTTGTGGATATTAATCTTCATAAGTGCCCATCTTTATCAAACCTTGCCAAGGTAAAAAGGAACATTGTGGCCAGGGAGACTGAAAGAATGTAGGAGCCAGAGCATGGGGAGGAGTGTGATGAAATACTATCTTTGGACATGACAAAGCTATCACACTCATGAATGCATAGTAGCTGTGTTTACCTACATGCACAAGACTTGCACAAGATCAAACCAACCAAATTTCCTGCATAGAATCTGGAGGAGCTCATGAGGCCCCACCTCTAACTGAGAGACTGTTGGCATTTGACAGAGAATCATTCTTCTTGGAGGTTTGGCCCCTGGTGGGTGCTGGTGAATGGCCGTACATCCATGCAGATATGGGCAGCACTCATTAGAGTTAGTTGCTACTTTTTAAAAATAAAAGGAGAGGGCATTAGGTTGGGATGGGGATGTGCTGGAGGATCCAGGAGGTATTGGAAATGTGGGGTGGTTGTGATATACACGTATAGAATTCTCAAAGGATTTAATTCTTAATCTTAGAAAAACAATGAGTTTCGCATGCTCTCACCCTCCCTCTCTTCGGTGTCCTTTTGCCTGTATCCTACCCTTTCTCATCATCTCCTATGATCCTTTTTTGGGCTCCAGGGTGTATAGAATATTGAAAGGAAATCATTTAATGAAAATTTCTATACTAGAAAGCGATCAATGTAGAAGAGCAGGAAAAATGACTAAGAAAATAAAACCTTTTTTATTTTAATTTTTTAAAAAGAATCACCTATGCTTGTCTTGAAAGTTTATGAAAAATGAAGTCCATACTTACAGGAAAAAATATGATGAAGAAAAAAGAATGGTACAGATGGTAACCTTTCACACATCACTGTTGGCTTTTAATATGTATAAGAGGTTAGTGCAAAATCTAATATTAATTTTTTAACAATTAGACATATGTACTATGAAAGTAAAACTTTAGTATCTAGATGTAAGCCAATGTTCTCTCTCTCTCTCTCTCGTACACACATATAAGTATATACACACAGGTCCACACACACAGGTCCATACAGGTCACACACAATTGTGTGCTATAATAAAGAAAGTGCAAGGAAAGGTAAATGGGTGTGCGGGGGTCAGTATTCCAATATAGCTGGTTCCATACAGGGCCTATAGAAGACAGGAAGAATCTCATCCTCCTCTTCTTAATCCCTGGGCTCCCCACCCCTTATATGAGGATTGTATAGGAGAATCAGTATAATGCTAATGTCCTTCACAGTAAGAGAGAAATAAAAGTTCAGTATGTTTAAAAAATGTAATTATTATCAGAACCAAATAGAGTTGTTGGTTTCCTAATCAAGAGAAAAAAAATAAAAATAATCCATCTACAAAACTGACACTGCTTTCTACATAGGATCCATAGAAGATATTCTAAGAGTAAGTTAAACTAGGAAGCTTATGGGATACAGTTAAGGCTGTGGAAGGAAGAAGGCATGTCTGAGTAATCACTTCCAGCTCAAATGAATACTTATGGAATAGCAGATCAGGGAGGGAAGAAGTAGAATTGCTACTTACTGTTGATAGGGATGAAATCCAAGTGAGGTTGTGTAATTACTAATATTAACCTAAGAGCTTTAAGGAGCTTTCAGGGGTGTGAAGAGAAGCTGATGACAGCACAATTGTTTTGCAGACTAAAGGTATGTTTCATTCTTTCCCAGCACAGATAACTGGCAAATAAATTCAAAGACAAAGTTAAATAAATGGCTTTAACAGTTCCAAGTGGAAAACCATACACACTATAAACAGAAAAACATTGATCAAAGTTCATTTTATCTTTTCAAGAAAATGCTGATATCAAGACTATCCAGAAAAACTAAACAAATTTTCTACATATTTATACTATATTCTACATTATTTGAACAAAATAATGCAATAAAACTAAGTAAATACTGACTGAAAAATGTAAAGAGAAAAAGTTTAGTTAAAAAAAAATATCTCTAGAATAATTTCTGTGTCAAAGAGCAAGTTAACACTGCAATCACAAGCTACCTTAAAAGTGGTGAAATGAATAGTTCATGGACTGAATAAATACAGAGGGAGTGAGTGACTTTCTAAATTAGTGCATGACAGTGAAGGACAGACAGTGAACTGTGAGAAGAAAATGACTAGCACAAAATCTAGGAAAATCAGAAGAAACAGAAAGCAAGAAACCAAATAGGAAAGAAGAAAACAGTCCCGGGAAAAGAGATAGAGCTAGACGTGCAAAAAGACTTCAGCAACTAATAATAACATTGGCATCTTTATGCAACACCTTGACCCAAAGGAGTTTAATAAAGCAGGAGCGAGGAGAGACTTGGGGTTTTCCTTCTGATATGTAAAAAGTTTGGGAGAAGTCATGCCTAGGGAAGAGAGAGATAGAGTGAGAGAGCAAGAAAGAGAGAGAGGGAAGAAGGGTGTCTTATAAGATTAACTGGTCAAAAAATAAGAATCCCTGGCCTGGTTGGAACCTTAACTTTCCAGTTCTTCCAGATCAATCAACTGATCACAGAACTACCTCTAGGAAGGTGGGTTTACCGGAAGTCATGTTGGAGAGATGGGCACCATGCTTAGGGCACTAATGAGATGGTGAACTTTCCTGCCTGGAATCCCCACCTCCTAATGCAGCTCTTGTGAACCTGATTGCAGACACGTAGGTCTCCATAAGTCCTGCCTGCTTGTTTGAATTCTTCAGAAAGTCTAATCTCTCTCCTTTTTTTTTTTTTTCCTATCCTATTTCTGAACATGCTTTCCTAACACTTTGGGCTACCCCAGCATCTTGTATTTCTTTACTTTTCTCTAAAGCTCCCTTCTCCTTCCCTTGTGGTTGCTAGTTCACCACATGTCTGACCCCCACGTGGGCTCTAACCCTGCATGGCTACATGACTTTTTCCTTCCTCCCTCCATTCTCCTCCTCAAGGCAGATGAGATTCCCTGCTTGCCTGCCCTGAAGATTTTTCTTTATATTTTATTATTATTTTTATTTTATGTAGATGAGTGTTTTTGCCTGCATGTATATAAGTGCACCACATGCCTTCAATGCCCTGAAGAGGCCAGAAGAAGATCCCTGGAACTGGAGTTATGGATGGTTTCCAGCCAGCATGTGGGTGCTGGGAATTGAACCCAGTCCTCTGGAGAATAGCCAGTGCTTTGAACTGCTGAGCCATCTCTCCAGCACTGAGGATTTTTCTTTAAATTCTAGTAAAATTGCCCTAAAACTTGCATATGAGCCCAGTCTTAAAATTTTTTTATGAATGAAACGAAGAACAGCCTTCTAGGGACTTGGTTTCTCCTGTGTTAAGTGGGGACGGGAGAGAGATTAGACCACTGAACTAGAAATGAACAACTTTTCTTAAATCCATGGTAAAATGGAGTCCTAGGAGATGCTGCCAGCCCCAGATCTGGACAGGTGACCCCTAAGAGTCAAAGCCCAGATCAGCCACCTGCAGCGCGGCCGTGGTCTTGATAACAGGGAGGAACAGTGTATGTGGTTTGATGAGCTCCTGGAGGCTGAGGGTGATCTAGTTAGAGTGAGACACTGGAGAGCTGCAGGTTTGGGACTCCCAATTTACTCTCGGAGGTTACCTCAGGACGCAGAACCAAGAAAGATCTCGCTCTGGAACAGGAAGATGGTAGCCTTGGGAGACAGCACATTTTTTAGAACCAAAATCTACAGAGGAGTGGGAGAGTCTTACTAGCACATTCTCCAAGCTGGAGAAGGGTGCTTCTCTCAACTTCAGGAACCCCTAGACGTCCTGTCTCTTAAAATGGGCGAAAGATCTAAGAACTACAAATCTAGAAACAACCCTAAAATGTATTTTAAGATCGAATCCTAATATAATAACAGTAGATTATAGATGAAAACACAGGGGAATAAAAACCCATTCTATCTGCGGAAGTCACAGGGAAACCTCAAGATGCTAAGATACAAACAAAACACAGAGGAGTGTGAAGCCACTAGCAACTACGTGAAACACAGCCCAACTCTTAGTCAGGGTAGCACACTTACAGTGGGGCCTGTTTACTTCAGCTCTTAACGCACATCATAACCAACTTCACACATCATGACCATCTTTCAGCAAAAGTTACAAAGCAAGCCAAAACAAACAAATGAAAGAACCTATAAAAACTAAGAAAAAAAATTTGTCTAAGGCAAAGCAAAATGGTCAGGGTTAGGTTCATATATGACGCAAATGTTAGAATTACCAGGTGGGAAACTTAAAACAACTTGATACATTAATGTTATAAGGGGAAATAGACAGCACACAAGAACTGTGTACGATGTAGCCGAGAAATGGAAATTTAAGAAAGAAAAGAACAAAAGATGCTAGAAATTGAAAACATTGTAACAAATGAAGAAGGGCCTTCGTCAGCGGTAAAGGGTCCATCTGTGGGCACCTTTAGCTGAACCAATGAACTTAAAGATATGTCAACAGAAATCTCCTCTGACCACGTGAAGGGCAGAAGAGGAAGAATGAAAGACCAGTCAGAAACTGGAACCACACACCTCACTGGACACCAGAGAGAAGGGGAGAGGAGAACGGAGAGGAGGAAGCAATGTTAGAAATGTCACTGGTGAAGTTTCAGAAGACAAGGGACCTGAGAAAAAGCACAGGCACAGAAAGCCCAGAGAACACCAAGTGAGGTAATTTTAGGTATCAGGGTACTTACCAAAAAAATCGATTAATAAAATCATCCCCTAATTAACCTGAATAAAACCAAAGTCAAAGACGAGGGAGAAACTCACCTACAAAAAACCCAACAATTAGAGTAAAGTTCTTGTCAGAAAATAGCCGATCAAGAGGGGAAAGCAGTAAAATATTTACAGTGTTGAAAGAAAAAAGCCATCAATCTAGAATTCTATGGGCAGCAAAATTATCCTTCAAAAGGGAAGGGGAAATAAAGACTTCCTCAGAAAAACAAAAACTAAGGGAATTTGCTGCCAGCATAAACCTCACAAAAGAAGATCTACAGATGGCAAACACGCATATGAAAAGACACTCAACAGCATTTGTCATTAGGGAATTACAAATTAAAACAAGAAGGAGAAAGAAGGCAGTCCTATTAGAACAGCGAAAAGAGAAAACATCCACACTGTGAATTGCTGGCTGGGATGGGGCCCAGTGAGAAGTCTCCTTCACGGGTGGGAAAGTTTGGTTGCTTCTTACAAAGCTAAATGTGGCCTGACAGAGCCATCTGACAATCACACTCTGAGTTATGTACCTAATAGATGTGAAAATGTATTTTTCATGTAAAAATCTGTACACATGTGTGTGGGAGCTTTAGTCATAACCTCCCCACACTGAAAGTAACTAAGATTTCTCTTATGGGTAAACTATGATTCATCCATATGATGAAATATTATTTGGCAATAAAAAGAAGCAAGTTATCAAGCCAGGAAAAGACATGGATGGATTCTAATACATGTTGCTAAATGAAAATGTGTCTGAAAAGCCAGTATAATATTCTAGTTATGTAACATCTTGGAAAAGAAAAAGAGTTAGATAGATAGATCAGTGTCTTCCAGGGGGTGGCGTGGAGACATGGGATTGAACAGAAGGCATGTAGGAAATCTAGATCAGTTTGGATTCCTGAAATTATGAACCTGTTAAAGTCCATAGAATTTGGTAGGACAGAAAATAATGTACACAGCTTTAAAAAAAAATCAGTGAGGAAATTAGGACTTGCAGGATGGGATGCATCTACAGATGTATAAAACAACCTCTCTCAAGGCCATGGAGAAAAAGCAATGCTGACAGCATATTGCCAGAAATGAGTAGAGCGTGTCAGACCAAGTCCTAAAGGAGCTGTGTGTGGCATTGTGAACAGTAGCACATGTCAATAACAATGACAGGCCATGTGAATGGCAAGAGCCTTCCGGTGGAAGCGATGAAAGGTGTGTCTTGCTTCTGAGGTCTCTGCAAGGTGACAGCTAGCGTGAAGGCTAGCTGTTGTGTCATCACTGCGTCCAACCACTGGACAAGAAGCAACTCAAGGGAAGAAGGACTGGTTCTGGCTCCCAGCCTGAAGAGCACAGTCCATCAGATGGGGAGGGCGTGACGGCAGGAGCTCCGAGACACTGCGAGTGTCCATCTGAGATGTCTCACCTCACACTGTGGCAGGACGTGACATAGGGAGGCTGGGCTGGGAGTGGGGCTATGTTATCAACTGAGTCCTGCCCCACAACCAGACCTTTCCTTGAGCTGGATACACTTCCTGATGGTTCCACAACCTCAAAAGCAGAGACCAAGGATTCTAACACATGAGTCTATAGAGGATATATTACATCCAAATCGTAACCTATCAAGAGATATTAAGAGGCACATTTATAGAATTCAATAGACAATCCATTTCAAGACTTTTTGGTTGTAATACAAACAATAACTTTCCCCTGCGCATAAAGAAAAATTCTATCTGAAACTAAGAGCTGTGATAAAGAATGATGGAAACGTAAGCGCTTTCTTAGCAGGCATGTGGAACTCTATTCATTTTAGCCCTGTAATTAAGCATCATCCTGAAACTAACCAATGCAATCCCCAAACTCAGGAAAGTATAAAACTCAACTGATACCTTCGTGACCTGTGGAAGGCTTTTCTTTTAATGTGTGTGTGCTTGTGGTTGCATTCACAAATGCACACATGCATGTGGATGCCTGCAGAGGTCAGCAGAGGGTGTTGGATCCTCTGGAGCTGGAGTTATAATGGTTATAAGCTGCCCAATGTGAGTGCTAGGAACTGGCCTCTGCTCCTCTGGGAGAAGAGCTAGTGCTCTTAACCACAGAGCCATCTTTCCAGCATGTGGAAGATCTGTTTTAGCACAGAGGCGGGTTGCTAGCTCAGCACCGCTGGAAGGAGAACCTCTTGCTCATCTTAGAAAGGAGCATCAGCTCATCAGAAGGTGTAGCCCGCTGATGTGATAATTCACATGCATAATTTATACTTTGCATTATTGTTAAAATACACACTTATTTTAACCAGACACAAGATCCAGTATATAGCTCTGTTGGTGTGGTTAATAACAGAATATATTGTTCCACACTTGAAATGTAGTAAATGATTTTGTCTTATCTTTTCTAGGCATCTGAGAATATAAAATCACAGGACTAGCTATGTGTCATATTTCAGGGGAGGGAGGGACAGGGCAGAGAAGATGGGGACTGGAAAATGACATGATGTTGGCAGGGCTGGAGCTTCGGAGGGGCTGGGACACTGGTGTCTCACAGCTATCTCAGTGCATTCGATGCTTAAGACTAGAACAGAACTAGCTTTGGCCACAGCTAGGGCAGATATGGAGTCGGAGAGCAACAAAAAAATGTGCCAAGTACAAAAAGTAAGGGTGGGGGTGAGCAGGAGGAAGTTAAGAGCACCTTCCGAGACAACGTCTCACTGTTTTTGTCTTTTCACAAAACTACTGAGAAAAATATATTAATCATCAAGGATCTGAGGCTGGATTTGTCCTCAGGTTTCTGAAATAAAGACTTGCTGAGATTGTTCTATCAATGAGTAGCCATTGAGAGCCGGAGCTTAAGGCTCGGGATATAAGCAAAACAAACAGATAAATCAAATCAAAACAAGCGATTTGATAATGCTATGGGATGAACACTCTACCACCCCAAATTCTTACCAAAAAGAAATGCCTTACCTGCAATTTGAGGGTGTATTAGAAATGGAGGGGGTGGTGATTGGAGTCAGAAGTCATGAAGACAGAACCTTCCATACAGGTCAAAGTCCTTGCAAGAAGAGAGAGAAACTTAGGCTCAGAAAAGTCAAATGTTGCCTACTTTCTGACATATGTAGAATCTAATTTTTTAGAAAGGGCATGCAAGCAGAAGGAAGACTGGGAAGAGGGAGGACGGGGGAGGGAGAGGGTGGATGGATGGATGTGGGTTATAACAGTGAATGTAATAGCAGTATATAATAATGGTGGGTATGATAAAATATGCTTTACCCATGCATGGACATTTCACAGGGACACCTGTATTTTGTACAGTTATTAAATTCTAATAATTTTTTGAGAAAGGCATGCACAGAGAGAGGGGGGAGGAGAGCCACTTCTCTCTATATGTCTCTAGCTAGGGATGTCTGTATGAGCACCATGGGGAAGGCAGCTACCTGCAAGCCAGAAAGAGATCCCTTATCAATAGCTGGGGCTACCAGCATCTTGGCCCTGGATTTCCCAGCTTCTAAAGTGGATAGTTTAAGCCATGTGACTCACGGTATTTTGGTTTTGCTGGCAAAGCAGACTAAGAAGAGTAAGATATTACTATTTATTCTGTTTTACAGATTTGTGAATGACATATAGTTAAGTACTTAGCCCCAAATAATGACTAATTAGTAAGAGGCAAGATGTGAACTGAGACTGTCCAGCCTCAGAGCTCACAATTTAAGCCACTTCAGTCTGAGCCTCTTGCTCTTTTTCCTCATTCTAAAAGTCTGAACATAATTAAAGAATAAAATTCAGTATGAATTGAATTCCCTATAATTCTAAGGGAGTTAGAGAAAAATTAATAGTCAGCTGAGTCTGTTACAAACAATATTTACTTTAAAAAGAATGTGATTTTACATTTTATTAGACTCAAAATCACTTGTAAGATTTTTCAAAATTTCCCCTGCTTCAGATTTTTTTCATATTACATGTGTCAAAACTATCATTTAATGAACATAAATCCTGTAAATATTATGGAGGAGGCAAAACCAACATTGACTTGTTTATAATTAAGATTGCTTACCTGGAAAAAATATAAGAATCATATGCAAATTTATAATACTAGTAAAGGCATTTAATAGAGTAATCCATTATGGGCTGATGACCTGAAAGGCAGAAGGAGAGAACCAACTCCTGAAAATTGTCCTCTGACCACTACAGGTGTACTATGGCACACACGTGCACATACATGCAGTACATAAATGTAAAAATGCTTAAAAATTAAAATGGGCCATTATCACGTGAAACTGAAAGTAAACATTCAGATTATTTATTTATTTATTTAATTCTCATTGTTGACTTTTATTTGCATGTCTGTGTAAGTGCATGCCAAATGTGTGAAGGTGTCTGCAGAGATCAGAAGACACTGGATGCCCTGGAACTGCAGTTACAAGAGGCTGTGACTCACCAATGTGGGCTGCTAGGAATTGAACTCTGGTCCTCCAGAGGAGCAATAAGTTCTCTTAACTGTTGAGCTGTTTATCCAGTGGCCCTCAATCAATATTTCTAGTTTCTCTCTATAGAAATAGCTATTTAGAAATACACAAGGTAAAATAATCCCACTAGCAATAGCCACAAAAATATAAATTAACAAGGATGAGTCTTATCAAGAATTATGGCAAATTTAACCTAGGAACATAAAAGATGTTCACAAATCAGGAGACATTCCATCTTTCTGGATTAGAGGCTTCAATATTATAAAGATGTCATTTTCTTCCAAATTAATTTATACATTTAATGCTATGCCAATTAAAATTTGATGAGATTTTGGTCTGGAACTTGACCAAATGATTCTAAAGTTCATTTAGAAGAATAATTGTATTAGAATAGTCATGAATTGAAGAAGAAAAATGAGAAATGAGATTGATTTGTGCGAATTGAAGTTAATTATCACTACAGGGTGGAAGCCAGGAAGCCAGACAGATCCCTAAAACTAAAGGGTTCCAGAAACAGAGTAAAGGAGGAAGAATAGCTTAGTGTATACTAATAGTAGTAATTAAAACATACCATGGAATAATCAACTCTTTGTTAAGGAAATCATTAAATAGAACATGATTAAAGTTAGGTATACAAATAATTCAGATAAAACAAATATAAGTCTTATACTATAACAGATACAGAAATGATTCTGCATGCTTCAGGATTTTTCTTAGAAAAGAGAAAGCATTAAAATTACCTAATGTATAAATAAGTATTTTTTTAATCTGGTGGTGGTGAATTACTGAAAACATACAGATTCAATGACTGCAATAATGCCTTTGACTGTATAACATTTTATTACTTGAGTAACAAAATCAAACCCCAGTCAACTTACCCACCTTCAAGACAATTACTGTCCTTATGACACCACCAATATTAAAAGGCAAACTTGAACATTATTTGCAAGAAATATTATAAGCAAAAGCTTAGTTTCTTTAATTTTTAAGAAGTTCATACAAATCAATAAAATAGGAGATATTTAAAAATGTGGTTTAAGGACAGTTCAGGCTATTTGTAGAGTATGAACACATGGTTTTAATATTTTAAAATGCTGGAACTCAGTAACTATTAAGGAAATGTAAAGCATCAATATGATGCCATTTTTTATTCACTAAGTTGAAAACATTGAAAATATTCATAGTATCTAGTGTTGGAATGGGCATAAAAACATATTCTCAGAGCCCTTGGTGAAGATACAAACTGGTTCAACAAACCTTCTAGAGGGCAGTATTGTGGGTGAGTCTCCATTCCCAGCACGGCTGCTGTACTCTAGCTGTCCCAGAGAATGGAGGATGATTGAATAGGTCCTCAGGGTACCCAGAGTGTGATGGGAGGAATTCCCGGGAGACTGCGTCAGTGAGCAGTTAATTTATTGAAACCAAGGCAGGGGTTTATATAGGGAGGGCTTTGTGGTCGTTACAGAAGGCGGGAAAGTTAAAGGTGGGGTCTTTAGGTAAAGGAGGGAAGGTTGTAGGGCTAACGTGGAAATTAGGAACGAGGAAATGAAACCCAAAAATCTGGTTTTGGTCTGGGGTGATCTTTGTGGGTCGGGGGAAGAAGATTAAGCAACTGCTGAGGAACAAGGATATCATATCTGCAGTGGCTTCCTGGGACCTAGGTTATAGCTTCAGGTAGAGCAGGCTAGAACACCTGCCACACCGCCTGCTCAATGCCTTTATGCAATAGGCCCAGGTCCCACACAGTATGTTGTGCAAATTGGAAATGTGTGCATCCTTGAGTAGAGTAGGTCAATCTCCAGATTTCATCAAGTGATGTAACTGAGTGAGCAGGCATCTGTCCGTCTCAGAAGCTGAGGAACTAGAAAACTATACTAATATTCCAAAGACAGACATCTCTTGGCTCCGCCATGGTAAAGTACCATGGTAGACTACTAGGCAGCTATTAAAAAAGATGACTAGTTGTAAGTTTCAGGTATCAGTTAAAATTAATTTTTTGAGGAGTGGAAAGGTATTTCTAAAGTACTTTGTGTAGCATGATATCATGTCTGTATAAACAGCAGCCATTTAAAATATTAGGGAAAGAACTATTTAAGTAGATGCTTCAGGAGAACATGGCTAAGCAGGGAGCATGTAAACATTTGTAAAAGATGTGTTGATTGTGTGTATATACGTGTGTGATCACAAATATTTCCCCTGCTTCACTAAAACATGCAAATTTTGTGTCACAAGTTGCCTTAGGTGAGGTACTTAGGTAGGTAGTTTATTGCTTCCTGGGTATCCCTCATCCCTAAAACAGCATTTGCTCTGTAGGTTTTTGTCAGACTCAAATGATTTACACATAAAAAGCACTTAGACTAGCACCTGGCATTTACTTACTTATGCTCAGTCATTTGCCTTTAGCAAAGTCTTCATCATGACCATTGTTACTGTTCACATTCTCCACCAAGGTGCAGGACAGAAGATGGCCACAGACATTTTCCACAGCAGAGCAAAGCACTGGGCAGCCCCGGTGTCTCCCCAATTCCACCACCTCAGTGCTATGGAACCTGCAGGATGCAGAAACCCAAATGGTCTCGGAGAGGCATGGAGCGCTGTGATCACTTACAGAGAATGGACTGATGTGTCGTCTCCCTAACCTCTCCCCACAGACTCCTGGAAACGACAATGTGAGGTGCTAAAGTCATGGAATCCACCTGGGAACCAGCTCAGGGAGTCATCTGTGACGATGACACCAGAGCTGCAAACCTATGGCCCCTGAGAAGCCTAGACACTACAGGTAAGTCTGAAGTATGTGAGTCTTGTGCATGCCTAAGCTTCTGTTTAGAGAATGAGGCATAATTTTAATAGACTCTAAGCCCACTCTTGTAAAGTCTGAAGTAAGATCAACTTCGGTATTTCTAGGGAGTCTCTACCCGAGCTCCAGTTATCCAGCAGGTATCACTGATTCAATTTCAGTGAATGAGCCCTGAGCCCTGAGAAGGAAGCAGGCCCAGAGAAAGGGAGTGACATTCAGGACCTCCTCCAGCAGCAGATGAACAGTGGGATCTTGTTTATCATGGAGAAATGTTGATTTCATATTTGTCTGTATGTGTGAGATGAATGCTGGGCATGATTTACTTATCCAGAAAGTGTTGCCTGTAATGTGGAAACACAGAGCGGTTTAAATGGAAGAGTAATCACAGCCTGTGCTATTCATCTTCGGCTGCCTCTGAGCACCATGAGATGATTAACTCTTGCCACAGCTGGCTGCTGGGGAAAGCTGCTGGCTCCCACCTCCCAGTGGCCCCGCCCTCCCTGGCTCCTCACTCCCCACTTCACTCCTGAATCCCTTTCAGTAGAGTTGAGGATTAAGTCATCCCTGTGTTCTGTGGGAAGATACATTGCTTACCCTCACCAAACCACTGTCACCTGTAATCCAATCTGCAACTCTGAAGTAGATTGCGAGTTAACAGTCCTGTCCGTTCATCATGGAGCCAGCTGTGCCTCTAGAACTGTCTGAGTTGCCCATCTACGACACTGTTTTGGAGAGCCTCTGTATACAAGCTTTTCTCCTGTAGGTAGGCTTGTGTGAAATTCAGCCTCGGTCCTTAGTAGTTTTTAGTTTATTCCCTTGCCTAATATGAAGCTTCCGTGGCTTGAGACCACTGTGCTCTTTGCCTCCACATGGTGGTACTATTACACTTGCTGGCCCATTCAAGATTCCAAGACTGTTGAGGCAGCTGGAATCCTGCTGCTGTGGGGTGAATTGCTTGGCTAAACTTTGCCTCTCTAGCCTTGCACCACTTTACTTGAACCCTTTGCTCTGTTCCAGCTGTTGAGTCTGGCTTTCCAGTGTCAGCCAGTTCATTATGGAGCCAGCTGTGCCTCTGGAACTCTGTAAGTTACCCACTGAAGATACTGCTTTGGAAAGCCTCTATATACCAGCTGCTCTGCTAGGAAGGCCGAGAGTGAATAGGATAGCTCAGACTTTGTGGTAATGGCATCCCAGTAGAGGACAGATGTTAAATAAGGACACAGCTGCAAAAAAGACTGCATTAGAGGGATAAGTTCTGCCATAAAAGAAAAGCAGGGAAATGACCCAAGAAAGGGTGGATCGACATTCACATCGTGAACAGTTAACCAGTTTTGTTGGTACATGGGGGGCGGAGTGGGGAAGGGCAGGAAGAGAAGGGAAAGGAAGGACTCTTAGATGTCTAGAACACATTGAAAAACCCCCAGAATCTGACCTCCAACAGGCAGTACTGCAGTTGAATTAATACAATATACACATTAGCTGTCCAAGAATCCATTTATAGTCCCTCCAGGGAAATGAAAGAATAACCTCAAGGTTAGGGGAATTGCCACTTTTTAATGTTTGGGGAAGTTTCATATATTGAAAACTCTTTAGAGACCATCTGGGGTGTCTTCTTCCACTCTCCCTGTGCCCACTCCTGCAGCAATGTTTTCCTCTACAGTGAATGTCTACGTAATAGCAGAGTTATAGTCACACCTAGACTGTGTCTTACCAGCAATTATTTGTTTGAGAGGTTTGCTTCATATGAATAAATCTGTTGAAACTTAAAGGCCTTTTGGAAACAAAATATTAGACATAACAGGATGTATTATGTAATTGTGTATCTTTTTTTATTAACTTATTCTTTGACAATTTCCTATGTGTACATTCTGGCCCACTCATCCCTTGACCTGCTCTGATCCTCCTCTCACCCTAACAACACCCCTCTATCCCCCTACCAAGATCCCATCCCGCTTTCCTGTCTGTCTTTTTTCTTTATTTGTTTTTACTTTGTGACCCACTATGTTTAACCAGGACTTCTGGAGTGGGCATGGTGTGAAACTATCCACTGGAGTTTGAGTAACTCGCCCATGGCTACAGTACCAAAGACAACGACTCCTCTCCTCCCACAGCCCTAGACCGAAATTTGCTCCTCCCCCATCCATGACTGTTTACAAGCTCAGTCTGGTGCAGGCCCTAAGCTGATGTGGCAGGAGTTCCTCAGCCAGGCAGACCATGCCTGTAAGAGCAGTCCGCAGCCTTCCTCCTCTCTATCAATCAGTGGACTCTTTACATTTTTCTCTGCCCCTCTTCCACGGTGAGGGTTGAATTCTTTATGCTTACTGTGTGAATGATAACAGTGATTTCAAAATGATCTCAGAATCTCTACTTCAACGACAAGTTGAACTGGGTACCTTATGTGATGAATTTATATTATTTCTGAAATCATTTGTCTGATTTTCATTTGTCTGATATTTGGATTTGTTTTGTGTTGTGTTGTTGGTGCTAGGGATAGGACCCATGGCCTTGCATTCACTATGGGTCCTAGGTTCCACTGAGCTACATCTCAAGCCCCTGATATTTGTTTTTGAAAGGTGACTTTTATGGACAAGCCATTTTGGCTTTTCAAAAGACAGAGGAAATGCCGTTCTAAACTATTGTACTCCGGCTTTCCTCACACAGCTCCATACCAAAAGTTCCTTGGATTTCAGTCTGAACATCAATTTTTTCTATCCCTGGAAAGGTGAAAGGTGGACAAAGGCACAGGATAAATAAGCGCTTCCTATGCTCTGAACATGACTTTTCAGTTTCTGTAGACAGGAACTCAGTTGCTTTCTATGACTTCAAGCACAGAGAGGTCTGGGATCTTGGTCTCCTTCTAGAAGTGTTTAATCAAAGGCAAGAAAAGATAGAATTCCTCAGGGTATCCCACATGTGGGGTGAGTGACCCACGCTGGAGTGAGTGGCCCACATTTGGGATGAATGTCCACATGTCAGAATCACAGCCTCTCCACGTTTTAAGGAAGAAGCGCACGTTTGGACAGACCAGGGAGGAGTTGCCCAAAGTTACTTTGTAAGTTAGAGCTAAAAGAGAGTGACCCGGCTATGAAAGACAGTGAAGTCAGGAGAAGTTTGGATGCAGACCCAGGTCTGGGAAAGATATTTGCCTCACTTAAGTATTCTCTGCTTCTGAGCTGTCCCCCACAGCTGGAGTCTCAAGGCCTGCTCTGTCACACATGCAAAACCAATCTGCTCCCGTGACATGGAGCATGAAAGTTCATCTCCTAAAACTTTACACCCTATTGAAAGAATATAATAGTGTTAAAGAAAAACTAATTCTGTGATCCTTTCGCATCGGGCTACAGATGGGATGCCATTTTCAAGGGGCATTTTTTTGCCCCAATTCCCATCAAATAGTTTCTGAAATAGGCATGATACAGCCCCCTTGAATAAAATAAAATACCTTATTTAATTGCCTGAGCGACACTCGGGATTGTGCCGCCAAAGCAAGTCTGAACAGGCCCAACCAGAAGCAATACTGAAGGAGGAGCTGACTGGCAGCTCGGGCCCCAGCCCGTGCCGACGCCAGCCCAGGCCGATGGAAATGAAAACACGCCTGGGAGAATGCAAATGAAATCTGCAAAGGGGCAGAAGGGAGAAGAATCCATTTCCCGGGGTAATGAGCTCATGGATTGCAAGGATGGCACCTCGGCCTGACCTCCAGGATGCAGAGAGTCACCGCACACGGGGACCTTCACAGGGAATAGCAAGGCGGGCGGCACTCTCAGCCTGACCTCCAGGATGCAGAGTCACTGCACACGGGGACCTTCACAGGGAATAGCAAGGCGGGTGGCACTCTGAGCAGCTTCATCTGGTCACTCGACTTGCGGATTACTGTTATGAGGCATCCCTCCAGCTCCTGAAGTCTGGCCCTATCTTGGCTTCATTAATATCTTCATGTGGTTTGTGTGGCTTTCTCTAGACTCTCCTGAATTCTTACTAACTTTCAGAACAGCAAGTCTCCCAGGAAACCCCAACTCTATGTGTTCATTGAGTCCATCCCAGTTTAAAATACTATTACCCAACTATAAGGACACTCACTACGTGTACCTTCTGTCACTCCTTGCTGCTCTCCAAAGAGCTTAGATGAAGTATGTTACATTAAAGCAAGTGGTATTAATTCCCTAGAACATATCTTACAAAAGCTACTACAATCGAATTATATTATGGGGAAGAATTATAACACATGCAATATGTCATTACACTGGTAGGTCCACTCACCTGGGCCTACTTTAGCCCAGAGATGTTATGGGACATCTTCAATGTAGACTTTCTTCCTGGGTCTTCCTTGTTGCTGCAAAGTCTGCTGGCTCACTCCTATCTAATCCAAATGCTCTTCCGCAGTCACTCATTTAGAGTGAATAATTCACCTACTGTCATACTGGGAGACAACAACTTAAGAACAGTTAGTGTATTTGGGATATTATCCCCCAAACACTGAGGGACAGAGGAAGTAAGCGAGGTATGAAAGAAGTCAATAAAAGGCTTGTTACCAAGTAAATTACTACTGTGGATACATGGGGTTACTCTTGCTGGGAGCAGAGCAGAACACCGGTGGTAAAGTTGCCCCACTCGAAGGGCCAACCAGTGGGGTTGCTTATGCCTAAAGCCCCGTTACCCATTAGTTAAGGGCTTCTTAAGGGTGGCCTAGTAATTCTACAGAGCTTAGGACTCAACGGCCATGAGAGCAGAGTAAGTCCTTTACCAAGAAAACTTCAGGCAAACAGCTGTTGGGGATCTGCTGGGGATCTGCTGCTAAACCCTACTGTGAACAGTACCAGAGAAGAGACAGAAGATCTGCTGTCCCACTTTCAGAATCCCATTGGAGTCATCTCCAGCAGAGAACCCAAGAGAAAAATCACATTTCCCTAAAAATTCATTGTATCAAAGGAATATCCAAAAGAAGGTGTTGAGTAGAGTCACATTGACAACACAGGGAAAGTTCCTAGAGAGACGATGATCCTGAAGGTCCACCTACCTGTGTAGACAGCCTCAACCCTCAGGTGTCCAGCTAGAAGCCCACTGACAGCTAAGCTCCTATGTTTGTCCTGAAACTGCTGGAGGAGTTTCTACCAGGAGGAACGTGAGCATGTTTTTCTCTTCTAATCAGGTTTGTGTGTGGATGAAGGAGGTATATGTTACACTGAACAAACTTGGTGCTGTAAAAGCTGAGGAATATGTCCTGAGTAAGTATGATGACTGTATCCATTAACTCATTCTAGTGGTGTCAGTGCAATCAGTGGACTCTACAACACTTAGAACATCTATGGAAACATTGCAGTCTGTGTCCTGACTACAGATTTCCATCAGGATTTTACTGAAAACAAACAGCAAGGCAGAGAGTTCTACTAAGGTGTTAATGCAGGATGGTGAGGCAGGTACAGTCCAGGTATGAAACAGCAGCATGGACAGCTGTGTCTCCTACATCTGGCACAAGTGTGTCTTAGGAGATCCTTGGAGAGAGTTAAACAGACTTTCACAGAGGGCAGTGTCTTCAATTATGAATTGATGGGGATCCTGTGCCAGACCAGGACAAGAAACGTCCCATCATTTTTTTTTTCACGTGGATTTTGACAAAGGAGATTAATAATATGTTGAAATAGAAAGATCTCTGAAATAGAAGTCAAGAGACAGGAATATTCCTTCCTTAGTCTTAAAATATTCATAACATATGAGGCAATGATTTCATAACTAAGCATCAGTTCTAGGGAAAGAATCTAAAATACAGGCCTACATATAATAAAAGAAAAAATCTGGAAACAGCCAAACTAACTTCTGTTAATGTTAACTAATATCATTAATGTTTGAAAATAACTTTTCATAACACAAAAGAAGGCTAATAAACTAACAAGGCAGAACACACACGAGCATGGTATAGAAACCTGGGATGTCGGGCATGAGAGCAGCTGATTGGACGGCTCAAAGCGATGGGTTTGCTATCTCCCCTTGGATTATGGGGTTATGAGTGACTCATTTTTCTGTTTTTTGCCATTTCTTATTCTTTCAGTTTTTTCTAAGGTTAAGTCCCACTCACCATTTCACAAAACTATCAGAAGAAAAATAGTATTGCTCTAGTTATACTGATTCTAAGCTCTAATGCTTATGGGAGTCCCTGGGCATTTATCTGCCTCAGGGTAGTAAGCAGGCCAGGATCTTCATGGAGAGAACGCCATTTTGTCTTTGTAAGGGTCATCATCAAAGGCACTGAGAGCGAAATGAAAGGCCTTGGTCATACTCCCTATGCTTATGGTGTCTGATTCCAGCAGCCACTAAACTCTGCTGTGACTTTATTTCTGAATACAGCCAGTTCTGAGACACCCGAAAGAATTGAGTTTGGGGCTCTGTAGGAGAGAAGGCCTCTTACTGAGCCATGATGAACTTAAGTATTACTGAACCAGTTAGACCTCTCTGGGGACACCAACTCGTGTCTACCTATAGGAAATCCACTTTGGCTCACTAAATTGCAGTATAGATAGTTGAGGTTCTAAAGGGTAAGCAGGACCACAGGTGGCCAATGAAGGAGTGGGAGCAGGCATTTCTGGGAGAGACTGTATGTGTAGATGAGAGAATGAAATGGGTCTTGGTGGAGGACCAAGAGGTGGACTATAGCTGCACAGGATGCAGAGCACAGGGCACAGGATAGAAAAAGCCAAAGGTCAAGCTGACTAGGTTGTTGGGATCAGGTGAGAGAAGACTTGTCAATACCAGTAGCATGGATGTTGTTTTTAAGGCAGAAGCAGGAGAGTGAAGCCCGCAGCTGTGTGCAGCGTGTGTCAGTCACATGCTGACAGAAATCTTTAGATTTGAATCTTCAGTTGAGTCCAGTGTCCTAGTGTCTCAGTTTTATTTTTTATTGAATTGTTGTGATTTTCATACAATATCGTTTGATGGTGTTTAGATCCTCTCCGTTGTCTGTGTCTTCTTCCATTGATCCCCACTCAGTGTTGTTGTACTGTCTGGTATGAATAAGATGGGCCAAAGAGTCCGATTTGTGTCTCCAAATATCCTTCAGGGTGGGCCCATCTACTGGGCCTATCAAGTGTCCCATCTCTGTAGGACACTGTCTCTCCCCTTCCCTGCAGTTATCAATTGCCAGACGTTCCTTAGGTGGAGCTGGAATTCCTTTTTTTACTGTACATATATCTTTTAATTTTTGCAGATTTTATACAATGCATCTTAATGGTATTTAGACTCCCTCCCCTTCCTTACCCCGATACCCTGACCACAGGATTTCATGCATTCTGTTATGCATGGAAGACACCCATCCCCTCTGGCTTTTGTAATCTTTCTGCCTCCTCTTCCTTAATGGTCCCTGAATCTGGGAAGCAGAAGTTTAACAGGGAATGATTCAAGTTGTGCAAGTTTACACACACACACACATTTCCTAAATAATGTAATACTATAAGCTTAATATACTAATTATATTTTTCTAATACATTTAATAAAATGACATTATTCAAATCTTAAACAATTCACTCCTGTATCACATTATCTCATTTCACATATGCAAATCATACTTGGGAAATGCTGTTACTGCTTTTCATTGATGCACTGTCTCATCAATAACTTTGAATCTATCATATGCCAAAAACCAGAAGAAATAGCAGTATGAAATGGCAATACAGTTGGACAAGGGTGTTGATTATTGAACTAGAAATACTGGGGAAAATTATTTTAAAGTTATTTAGTGAGAGATGAGAAGCTTGTCAGACAGCTCTTACAGTGGCCTAATCTGATGAAGGTAAAGTAAAGGAAGGTTTGATCAAAAGCACCAGCAAAAGAAAATGAAAAAAGCGCTCCATGTGACAGACTGTCATAGTCTGAATGACCAGTGGGATGTGCACTCTGTCCTGAGGGATGGCAACAGAGGAACTATAAAGGCTAAAGAAGCATGTTGGTTCAGTTTCTCTCTTCTTTGATACCTGTGTACCTCAGGAGATTGCTTGGCTCAGCCTCCTTTGGATGTGCCTTCCTAAGCTGTGGGAAATTAGCTACTGTAGCTGCTTGGTGGTTCAGTGTTTGGTTTGTGACATGGGTGCCAACAATGAGATGTACTGTTGGAAAACTAGAAATTGGAAGTAAGTTCAACAGAGGGAAGGACCGGGAAGTATCCACTTTTTCCAGAGTAGCCCTAGAAACCCCAGTTGGCTTAGTAGTTGACAATCCTTTTCTGTCCCATGACTCACAGATTTCTGCTATGTGACCATGATCCTAGGACCTAAAGTTGACCACATTATGTCCTTGGGTCCTTTCTTGCTCCATGAGGCAGTCGAGGTAGATGACCTCATGTTGTCCTTCTACAATCGTCTCTGAAGGCCCAGCTGGATCCTGCTTCTCTAGTTCCCCCATGAGATTTTTGGAACACAGAATTCCATTTACAGAATTCCTGTTTTCTATTTATTTATTTTTATTTTATGTGTATGAGTGTATTGCCTGCATGAGTGTGATGCCTTTCACAGTCAGAAGAGGGCATCAGATCCCCCAGAACTGGAGTTACACATAGTTACTGTGGTGTGGGTGCTGAGAATCGAACTGGGTCCTCTGCAAAAGCATACCATACTCTTAACCACTGAACCATTTCTCCAATCCAGAAATCCCCGTTTTCTAAATAGTACAATGATTTATTTTCCCTCCCTGATCACTGGCTGATATCATCACTAAAGGCTACTTCATTAGCAACCTTTTAACATAACTCAATAATACTGGTGTGTATGGGCTTGTAACTGCATGGGAATCATCTATATTCCTTTGGCCTACAAACTGAGAGACTTGCCTCTTTTCTTATATCACAAACCCAGTGCTCTATAAGCAACAGCAATCATTAAATTTGTTTTAAAAAATAATCACTACATCTCAATTCTGGCTTCAAAAATAAATCTGGATCACACAAGAGAAAATATTAACTCACGGGGAAAAAGGACTCAGAACTATTGACTGGAAAGTGATACTCACTTCTGTGAGCTTAAAATCAGCCACAGAATAAAAGTAACTTCCAGTTACTTAAGCACTGGGTTGATACTGAAAGAAGCCGCAGTGGAGATGGGGAGGGACACAGACCTTCGGGCTCCATCATGCTCCTCTTAAAGAGAAGAGCCCTTGTCAGGGAGCCAGTGACATGGACATAATGTGGCTCTGCAGTGGGGGGATTGTCTAATGAGCTGAGGGCAGTGATTCTGAACTCTGGATGCCCTTTAGTGTTCCCTGCTGGAGCTGACGACCTTTCCAGTCCTCAGAAACTCTGGTAGTTTTTTCTCCACTGGGATAGATAAAGAATCACTATTTTAAAAAAGTTCCCAGTAAGTGTCTCCCTGGTAAGTTTCATTAAGCAGTGTTGAGAACCACTGAGCCTGTGCAGATGTTCTGCTCTTCGGGAATCTCAGCCTTGTTCTGTTTCACATTTACTAGGGTTTCTTACACAGTCAAGGTGTTCATCATTAGTCTGCTCTTTCATTCAGGACCCTTTTCATGAACCTTCTCTCTCTTACTGTTTGCCTTGATCAATATTTTAAGAAAGTTTTCACTAAGTTTTCTTTTCACTTTATAATTTAACTTTACCACACAGATTATGAAATACTGCTTTCTTGACACCAGTTAATTGTAACTATTTTCTAACTTTCTTTTAAAAATATGTTTTAATTTATTTTTATTTTATGTACAAGTGCATTGTTGGTGCACCTGTGTCATGCAGTGCCTAAGGAAGTCAGAAGAGGGTGTCAGATTCCCCAGATGGTTGTTAGCTGCCATGTGGGTGCTTGGATTTGAACCCAGTTCCTTTGCAAGAACAGCTAGTGCTCTTACTGCTGAGCCTTCTCTCCAGTCTCATATTTTCTAATTCTTTATATGATTTAGTTTCTGAGACTTGAGTTATTTCTCAAACTTGGTACATATATTTATTTGAAATCTCTTTATATGATGGATTGAGGTGGTTTTTTTTTCATTAATTTTTCCTTTTAACCAACATTTCTATATCTTTCCCACTCTCTAGACCCTGACTGTACTCTGATCAAAAAGAAAATGTCTCAGTAAATAAATAGACAGATACTTTTCAAAAGAAGATCTGAATAGCTAATGAGGATGTGAGAAAACTGTGTGCTTAATTAATTATCAGGGAAATGCAACTGTACATGTATGTAATGGTTAGTTGTTGAGGAAGCAGAATAACAGGAGTTCTCCTAATCATGGTGGGTGTATAAACCTTCCGTAATCTTGGAACATAAATAGTCTGGCAGTTTCTTACAGTTAAGAACACACCTACTCTACGACACAGCAGTCACTCCTCTAGGCATTTACACAAGGAGAAGACAACATTGCCCACAAAATGCATGTGTATAAATATACACAGCAATTTAATTCAAAATCAAACTTCAACAACTTAGAGGTTCAAATGAATGCATGAATAATATGTGATAACTTCATAGTATACAGTACCAGGAAACAATAAAAATTAACAACTTGGGGGCTGGGAAAATAGCTCAGCAGTTAAGAGCACTGACTGCTCTTACAAAGGACCCAGGTTTGGTTCCCAGCACCATATGTCAGGCAACAACCATCTTTAATTCCAGTTCAAGGGGAACTGATGCCTTCTTCTGACCTCCTCAGGCTTGGCATGGCAAGGGTGTACTTATACATATGTAGGCAACACATTCATAAAATAAAAATAATAAATCAAATATTTTTTAATTGATCAGTTTGTTGATCCATGAAACAACATGGTTGAGCAAAAGAAATCAGGCCCATGAGCATGCTAGGCTTCCAGGCTAAACTCATTTATATGGAATCTGATTATTGGTTGTCTTTAGTGGGAGGCAGACCTAGTGTGAGGCTAATGAAGAGCCCAGGGGGCACCATTTAAGAGCAGCACCCAGTCAGGCTCCTGGTGAGTGCATCCTAGAGGCTTGCTTCTAAGTCCTTCATTCACTTTAACCCAGTTCAGTCCTGATTTGGAGGAATGGGTGAAGACAGGAGGTGTGTTAGTCCTAACCCCCGTTCACTGCAACCAAATATTTAACATTTATTTAATGTTTAACCAAATATTTAAGAAGAACCATCAGTGAAGGGCTTATTTTGGGTCATGGCTCCAGAGGAGACAGTCTATCCTGGTATCGCATTGTTCATGTCAGTGGGTATGTGGCTGGCATGCCAGCCATCCGTGGACTCCTTTTTATGATGCCTCATTCCAGAACGCTACCGCATAAGATGGTGCTGCCCAGATGCAGTGTGAGTTTTCTCAGTTAATACTCTTTGGAAATCCCCTCACAGACACACTCAAAGGTGGTACTCATTAGCGCATCAGTTATTTCTTAATCCAATCGAATTGCTAAAAATAAACCGGCATGTGGTTGTGTTGGATAGCTTCTCTTGACATACCTGAGAAGAGGGAACTTCAGTTGAGGCATTTCCTCCATTGGACTGGCCTGGGCCCATGTCTGTGGGGCTTTTCCTTGAATGATTGTTGAGTGGGCAGTGCCATCCCTGGGGAGGTGGTCCTGGATTGTATAAGAAAGCAAACTGAGCACAGGCCAGGGGAGCAAGCCAGTCAGCAGTGCTCCTGCGTGGTCTCTGCTAAGCTTCTGGCTTCTGCTCTGCTCCTGGCTCCCCTCAATGGTAGACTGTGATAAGGACATGTAAGTCAAATAAACCCTTTCCTCCCCAAGTTGGTTTTGGTCAGTGTTTTATCACAGCAATAGAAGGTAATTAGAACAAGAGTTCAACCAGAGGGACTTCAAAGAATATTCTGGAATGATGAGACATTCTATGACATTTGGGGAGATGGTTGCATGTACATGTGGCAAAGCTCATAAAATTGTGTGTTTAGCATCTCCTCATTTTATCATGTGGAAACTTAAAGCACTGATTTTCAGAAAGAAAAAATTATTAAGACTATTCTGGAAAATATGAGTAAGAATCATATTAGCTATTAATATTAATAACAAAGTTATAATAGACTAATTGGTCAATGCAATAGAACAGAGATAACAGAAACATAGTCAAACATGTGGAAACATGGTGTTTAAAATACTTAGAATACTGTCATTTGAATTAAAAAAAAATAAAGCTAAACTCTAGCTTACATAAGGCACAACAGACAAAGCAGATTTAGTAGAAATCCCAAACCCCCAAATGGAAACTCATACCTTAGACTTTAGAGAAAAAGGGAAATATGTGTCATATAGAAGGAGGACATGTTTCTCTTTAGAAAGACCACAAAAACATTGTCCTAAAGAGAAAAGCTATCCATTTGACTATTTTTATTTCAATTTAGTAAAATAGAAACAATGGAAAATCAGTCAAGTGGAGGTAGTTATTTATGATGCCTAATAGCCAATTAATGTTTAAGATCTAGAAAGCACGAAGAATTTCTACAAAGTTGGGCTGGCGAGATGGCTCAGGGAAGCCCTTTGCATCTAAGCCTGGTGACTTGAGTTCCATCCCCAGTACCTATAGGGCAGGAAGAGAAATCCAACAGACTCCTGCAAATTGTTCTCTGACCTGAACACACACTCATACTCATGCAGACACACACACACACACACACACACAGTTATTAACTAAAAGAATTCCTACAGGACACTAATAAAAAGACAACAATGGGACAAAGCATACAGATTATTAGAAGATAATCGGTAAACTTGAGATACTTATAAATCACAAGAGATGCTTTATTTGTGAAATGGGAAAACTTCTGAAGTAATCTGGCATTACGTGTGAGCACGGGCTTGTTGAAAATGTAGCTGCCACTCAGTCCTGCTAGGAAGGCAAACGTGTGGTCACTTTGGTAAGTTTTAATTGTTTTCATTCAAATCATGAATATGTATGATTTTGGACCCAGAGCTGCACTCCTGGGTGTGTACCTGGATAAATTAATCATGCAGATCTTTACAGGAATGTTCATATCGCTATCTTTTAATCATTAAAGAAGTTAAGCCAGGCATGGTGGTGCATAGCTGTAATCTCAGCACTCAGAGGCAGGATGGTCCACACAACGAGTTTCAGTCTTGTCTTTAACTCTGCCGCAGTGTAACAAGCAGCTTTTGCCCACTCCACTTTTCTTCATTAATTCAAACTCAAATGTGTTTTAAATGATTGGATGAGGTTTAATCTCTGCTCTGAAGTTGAAATTTCTTCAGATGTATGGATCTGGATTAAACCCCATTTTTTTTTTTCCTTAGCTAAGCTAGAAAGCCTCTTGGTTGTCAAGGTTGAGATCGCCATCCAGGGAAAAGGTTATAGGCTCCTTCTCTTCAGCATTCTATGTCTACATCTCTTTTGTCTGATAGACAGCCTTCCTCCACACTGCTCCCATATGCTCAGCAAATATTTCTTGGAGCATGCAACATTTCAGAGAAGGGTTACAAACAGAATTGGAAAAGTCCAAAGTGAATTAAAATACCAGGTTGTTGACAGAAGGGTAAAAAAAATAGCCCCTGCTAATAACCTGATTCGGCATTGATTTATGTGGCCCTAAAAGGACAGTCATAAAAATGTGTAAGTGAAGGAATGGCACCAAGTGATTTACAAAGGCCCTGGGAGTGTGGTGACAGAATGCAGTGAAAGCCAGAGCAGTAAATCAAACTGAGGAAGCCCTGTCTGATCCCTTCACCCTAGACCAAGTGCACAGGAGTCCTTCCTTTGCATTAGTTTTCATCCAGCAACCATTTCCGGAGTCTCCTGGTCATGGCCAGCATTTGGCAGGACAAAGTATATCTATTTTTGTGCCTAGGATGCTTAGAGAGATAAAAGGCAAAAATGTGACCCAAACTCTTCATGAACTAATCATACAATAAACCAGACAACTAATGTAGAGAGATGACACATCTTCTGTAATAGAATCAAACGCTAAAGAAATTTGACTTTTAACAAGTGACGATTTCAGGAAGAAGTGATTTCTATTTTCTTGTATCTCCAAAGGTTAACCAAGAAGAGGAAGAACATGTGATCTTCAGATGACAGTGGTACCAATGGGTTTAAGAAAAGCAAACTCCATCCACCAATATGTATTTTGATGCAGAAGACTGACACACAGCCACAGAAAATCACACTTTAGTGGACACAGAACTATCATATGCCAAAGAAAGAAAGCAATTATTCCTTATAACAACAAGTCTTCTGATTACACAGAGTAATGTGACAGAGTATTATCAAAGGGCAGGGGAAATTGCTTAGGGAAGGTGATCAGAGAAAGGAGCCTCTGAACTCACATTTGAGTAATAAGGATCTCACTTTGTAACAGTCTAAAGAAAGGAGATTCAGAGAAGTGCAATCAGCAGACTAGTACTAAGACTAGAACCAGCCTGGGATCTATCTGGAGGCCTTCTATCTGCTCAAAGGAACACAACAGCCCATGGAGGATTTAATGTTAGGGACTGGAGAAGGGGACGTGGAGATAGCGGTTGCATAAGAATAAGGGTCCTCTAAGGCTGTGCCAAGGACTTTAGATCATACCAGGAGAAATGGGATTCCCTTGGCATCAGTGGCAATTTCCACGATCTTCTGTCTAATTTCAGATGCAGCTGAATTGTCAGTCCCCCAACATACTGTCAGCATCTTAATATTTCCACGCAGACAGTTGGTCAGTTACACATATGAACTCACGGTAATGGTGACAGCATGCACAAGTCCCATGTGAGTACAAAGTGGACAAGCCCTCAGTATAGATGTGGGGAAGTAGGTAAGAAACTCCAATCCTACTTAAGGAGCAATGACTCCTGGGAGGAACAGAGAACATCTCTTTTGAGCTTGGGACTCTAGATAGGCTAACCAGGCTCCACTGCATGAACCCAAACTTAAGAACACTTGGGGACACAAATTAGACTCTGTAGACCTTAATATATAGAGAATAGAGTACATTAAATTGAGCAGGGTCATTAAGGGGAAGTGTAGATAGGGCTCTGGGATCTAAATACCATCATAAAATATTGTATGAAAATTGTAAAAATTTTTAAAAAAGACCAACACATGTAGTCTCAGTAGCTGAGGTAACATGGTATTGGTCCAAAGACATGAAGCACTGCAACTAATATTTTAAAACACACACATATGTGGCCATTTGATTTAGAAGAAAGACTGCACTGTAGTACATGGTGGAAGGAATGGCCTTTCAGAGAGGTTGATATAAATACAAAATACAAAACAACAAAGATTCTAGAAGAAAATATAAAAGAGTATCTTTATGTCTTTGGGGTAGGCAAAGCATATATTCTTTTTCCATAGAACATATAAAGCACAAATCATGAAGAAGATTGACCTGCTGGAGTATTTTTAAGGAATCATTCCTTAAAGATACTGTATTAGTGATTGTTTGCCATGATAAAGATCAACTTAAGGAAGGGAGGGTTTACTCTACCTCACAGGTGGAGGGTGCAGTGCATTATGGTAGGGAAGAGCGAGGGCTGCAGGAGCTTGAGGCAGCTGGTCGCACTGTAGTCACAGTCAGGAAGCAGAGAGTGATGATTGCTGGTGCTCAGCTCACTGTTTACTTTGGAAACCCATTCAAAAAAATGGTGCTGCTCACATTTAAGGTGGGTCGTCCTCTTCAGTTAACCCAAAATAAGGAACTTCCATACCAACATACTCAAAGGCTTGTTTCTCCCATGATTCTAGATCCTATCAAGTTGAAAGTCAATATTCGTCATCATAGATAGCATTAAAAAGAAAACTATCCAGTCGAAGATATTTACATTTTATAGTCACCCTTCTACATCAGGGATGACAGGTCTCTGGATTCAACTACTGGTGGATGCAATTTGGAAAGATAAGCACCTGTACTAAACATGCATGGGATGTTCTTAATATTTGATACATAACAGAGTAGCAAGTACTTGATTACATTGGTTTTTAGTCACCGTGACAAACATCTAAGGCAATTTAACAGCAGAAAGTCCTTATTTGGGCTCGTGGTTTCAGAAGAGCAGGACTTGAGCTCTGGGCTCAGCCAACCAGCTTTGCACTTGACTAATTCCTAAGGCTCCCTGGGGGTGAGTGTCAGATGAGGAAGTAAAAAATCAAGGTCACTAAACCTTGCTCAGGTTCTCTGGGATTGTAATCCTTGGCTGGAGGGCCCAGGAATGCTTTCATCACAAGGCCAGGTGATGGCGATGTAGTGTGTGAGCCTGAGAAGTGAGCGCCCAGCGATGGTGAGCAGGTTCCTGTGTCCTGGAGCGCACCAGTGAGCCAGCAGGCAGTGAGTGATGGCAGAGGCCCAAACCTGGGTAAGGAGGTGAGTCCCTGGGGGCTTCGGAGAGGACCGGGGGCGGGGGGGTGAGGCAGAGAACTGGCTGAGCATCAGTCTCCAGGGATGGACACCTGGAAGAAGCCTGGGAGTTTGGGTGGGCGTGCACCCCTCTCCCAAGGAAGAGCACGGTGGGGTGGGGCTGCACTGCAGCGGAAGAGACTGGTGGTCCCTCAGAGCAAAGCCTGTGGAGGGAAGGGGCGCAGGTGGGGTGGGGGAGGGTGGGGACGGAAGGGCGGGCGTGACGCAACGCAGGAGTTGGCTCAGCACGCAGCCACTGACCGCCCCCTCACTTCCCGTCTCCTCCCCCTCCTCTCCCGGTCTGTGGGATCTCAGGCTCTCTGGACCCGCTCTCTCTCGACGCCGCTCTGGGTCGGACGCCAGGTCTGCGCGCCGCGGCTGAGCGCCCACTCGCCTTGCGGAGAGAGTCACCGAAGAAGCGGCGGCGGCGGCGGGACCGGAGGAGGTGGCAGTCAGGAGCCGAACGTGAGACAGGGAGGCGGAGGCTCGGAGCTCCGAGTCCGCCCAGGATGGGTCTTGGCGGAGCACGGCTGCTGCCCGGAGGGCCGAGACTGAACTGCAGGTCCCCAGCACCGTGTGGACCCCCCCGACAGAGCGAGGGACGCACCGACCGATCTCCGGTAGCCTCCGAGGCGAGACCTCGCCTCCTGCGCACCGGGCCAGCCCGCCGGGAAACGGGGCCGAACCCACGCCGCCGCGGGAGTGGAACAGCGGAGCCGGCTCTGCGCCCTCGGATCCCCGCCCCCGCCGCTGCACGCCCTTCTGCTCCTCGCCGGGGATGGTGAGTGCGGGAACTTGGTGGCCGCGGTGGGTGGGCTCGGGGATGCTTTCCTGTGGCCACGGGAGTCGGCCATCGTGACAGCCACCGTGCATGGTTCACCGTGCACCGTGTGAACAGCGTGTGCACCGTGCAGGCTCACACACTGCATCGCCATCACCTGGCCTTGTCCCTGGCCTGACACAGCTTTGCTCCCTTTTCCCAGTCCCCTGGGCCAAAGAGTGGTACTGTGGGAGTTTGGGTGGGAGTGCACCCCTCTCCCTAGGAAGAGCAGAGTGGGGTGGGGCTGCACTGCAGCGGAAGAGACTGGTGGTCCCTCAGAGCAAAGCCTGTGGAGGGAAGGGGCGCAGGTGGGGTGGGGGAGGGTGGGGACGGAAGGGCGGGCGTGACGCAACGCAGGAGTTGGCTCCGCACGCAGCCACTGACCGCCCCCTCACTTCCCGTCTCCTCCCCCTCCTCTCCCGGTCTGTGGGATCTCAGGCTCTCTGGACCCGCTCTCTCTCGACGCCGCTCTGGGTCGGACGCCAGGTCTGCGCGCCGCGGCTGAGCGCCCACTCGCCTTGCGGAGAGAGTCACCGAAGAAGCGGCGGCGGCGGCGGGACCGGAGGAGGTGGCAGTCAGGAGCCGAACGTGAGACAGGGAGGCGGAGGCTCGGAGCTCCGAGTCCGCCCAGGATGGGTCTTGGCGGAGCACGGCTGCTGCCCGGAGGGCCGAGACTGAACTGCAGGTCCCCAGCACCGTGTGGACCCCCCCGACAGAGCGAGGGACGCACCGACCGATCTCCGGTAGCCTCCGAGGCGAGACCTCGCCTCCTGCGCACCGGGCCAGCCCGCCGGGAAACGGGGCCGAACCCACGCCGCCGCGGGAGTGGAACAGCGGAGCCGGCTCTGCGCCCTCGGATCCCCGCCCCCGCCGCTGCACGCCCTTCTGCTCCTCGCCGGGGATGGTGAGTGCGGGAACTTGGTGGCCGCGGTGGGTGGGCTCGGGGATGCTTTCCTGTGGCCACGGGAGTCGGCCATCGTGACAGCCACCGTGCATGGTTCACCGTGCACCGTGTGAACAGCGTGTGCACCGTGCAGGCTCACACACTGCATCGCCATCACCTGGCCTTGTCCCTGGCCTGACACAGCTTTGCTCCCTTTTCCCAGTCCCCTGGGCCAAAGAGTGGTACTGTGGGAGTTTGGGTGGGAGTGCACCCCTCTCCCTAGGAAGAGCAGAGTGGGGTGGGGCTGCACTGCAGCGGAAGAGACTGGTGGTCCCTCAGAGCAAAGCCTGTGGAGGGAAGGGGCGCAGGTGGGGTGGGGGAGGGTGGGGACGGAAGGGCGGGCGTGACGCAACGCAGGAGTTGGCTCCGCACGCAGCCACTGACCGCCCCCTCACTTCCCGTCTCCTCCCCCTCCTCTCCCGGTCTGTGGGATCTCAGGCTCTCTGGACCCGCTCTCTCTCGACGCCGCTCTGGGTCGGACGCCAGGTCTGCGCGCCGCGGCTGAGCGCCCACTCGCCTTGCGGAGAGAGTCACCGAAGAAGCGGCGGCGGCGGCGGGACCGGAGGAGGTGGCAGTCAGGAGCCGAACGTGAGACAGGGAGGCGGAGGCTCGGAGCTCCGAGTCCGCCCAGGATGGGTCTTGGCGGAGCACGGCTGCTGCCCGGAGGGCCGAGACTGAACTGCAGGTCCCCAGCACCGTGTGGACCCCCCCGACAGAGCGAGGGACGCACCGACCGATCTCCGGTAGCCTCCGAGGCGAGACCTCGCCTCCTGCGCACCGGGCCAGCCCGCCGGGAAACGGGGCCGAACCCACGCCGCCGCGGGAGTGGAACAGCGGAGCCGGCTCTGCGCCCTCGGATCCCCGCCCCCGCCGCTGCACGCCCTTCTGCTCCTCGCCGGGGATGGTGAGTGCGGGAACTTGGTGGCCGCGGTGGGTGGGCTCGGGGATGCTTTCCTGTGGCCACGGGAGTCGGCCATCGTGACAGCCACCGTGCATGGTTCACCGTGCACCGTGTGAACAGCGTGTGCACCGTGCAGGCTCACACACTGCATCGCCATCACCTGGCCTTGTCCCTGGCCTGACACAGCTTTGCTCCCTTTTCCCAGTCCCCTGGGCCAAAGAGTGGTACTGTGGGAGTTTGGGTGGGAGTGCACCCCTCTCCCTAGGAAGAGCAGAGTGGGGTGGGGCTGCACTGCAGCGGAAGAGACTGGTGGTCCCTCAGAGCAAAGCCTGTGGAGGGAAGGGGCGCAGGTGGGGTGGGGGAGGGTGGGGACAGAAGGGCGGGCGTGACGCAACGCAGGAGTTGGCTCCGCACGCAGCCACTGACCGCCCCCTCACTTCCCGTCTCCTCCCCCTCCTCTCCCGGTCTGTGGGATCTCAGGCTCTCTGGACCCGCTCTCTCTCGACGCCGCTCTGGGTCGGACGCCAGGTCTGCGCGCCGCGGCTGAGCGCCCACTCGCCTTGCGGAGAGATTCACCGAAGAAGAGGCGGCGGCGGCGGGACCGGAGGAGGTGGCAGTCAGGAGCCGAACGTGAGACAGGGAGGCGGAGGTTCGGAGCCCCGAGGCACACGCTCCCTCCGTCCACCCAGGATGGGTCTTGGAACAGCACGGCCGCTGCCCGGCCCTCCTGCAGGTCCCCAGCACCGTGTGGACCCCCGGACAGAGCGAGGGACGCACCGACCGATCTCCGGTAGCCTCCGAGGCGAGACCTCGCCTCCTGCGCACCGGGCCGGCCGGGAAACGGGGCCGAACCCACGCCGCCTCCGCCGCGGGAGTGGAACAGAGGAGCCGGCTCTGCGCCCTCGGATCCCCGCCCCCGCCGCTGCTGCTGCACGCCCTTCTGCTCCTCGCCGGGCATGGTGAGTGCGGGAACTTGGTGGCCGCGGTGGGCTCGGGGATGCTTTGCTGCGGCCACGCGAGTCGGCCATCCTGACAGCCACCGTGGAGGGGGAAGAGGAGCCTAGGGGCTGTACGGTCTCCGGACACGCCAGTGTGCGGCCGAGGCTCGGAGGGGTAGGGGCGCGACAGCAGTCCCGGGTCGCTGCAGAGGTGGCGTCAGTCCGCGAGGGAGTCGCTCAGCGGGGCTCTGGCCATGCAGAGGAGGCCTGCGGGGATCGAGAGTTGGCTCACCCGGGTCCGGCAAGGATGCTGAGCCCTGCAGGTCCCTGCACCCCGTGCAACCTGGAGGGAGGGAGGGAAGCCGCCTGCAGGGAGTGGCGGGTCCCTGCTGCCACCTTGCAGCTGCGCCCTGAACTTCGCTAGTGGCTCTGGTGACTGAGCAGCTTGGGGCAGGGTGGGGAGTGGGGGCTTGGTTTTCATTGGTTTTATGTCAGTATTTCTTTTTGTGTAGCCTTCAGCTATGCACATGGGTTCATTAGCGATACTGTGTGTAGAGTTTGTTGTCGCGGACCGTCCCTTTAGGAGACTGGAGACCGAGGGGAACAGGGCTGAAGGCTCTAGGAGAACTTAGGATTTGGCGACTGACAGACAGACATAATTTAGGTTGAGGTTTGAATTTGTTGTGTTTTACTGAAGGTTTAGGGTGTTTATATATGGTTACAGAAAAGAAACTGGCAAAGTGACAATTTAAGTAGATATAGGATAGTTACAGTTTTAATTATTATGTATTTTATAGATATTATATTATGTTTTTGAGGTTTTTTAGTATTTATTTGTGGTTATAGTTAGTTGTGTATGGGCTAAAGTTTACAGTAAGGCACTTTGTGGAATTAAGTTTGGCACTGTGTTACCACAGTGTTGTGGGAAAATGGTTTTAATAGGGTGTGAAGGAGTTAGGGTCTCTGGAGACTAATGATGTAATGTGTTTTGTAGTTTTGGGATTTGTAATAGTTTTTTGTTTGTTTATTTTTTGATAGTTGTTAGACAGATGGCTTATGGTGGGTTTTTTTATTTTTTTTAAACGTTTAAGGAAAGGGAGAGTGTTCCTTTTCCTTTTTTGTTTTTTAGGATGTATTTATTTTATGTTTTGTTTATTATAAGTTTTTGTAAATGGTAATGGATTTAAATATATTTATTGTTTGTTTATTTTATTTTGAAGGAATTTATTAACTACTTTTAGGCTTGTGTTGTGTATCTTTTACAAAGTCCTTAGTGGGAATTGTTAATTTTTGTAATTTTTTATTTGAGGGACTTTTGTTATAACTATGGGGACTTTTAATTAGTATTTTTAGTTTTACTTTTTTTGGTTTATTATTATTTTTTGTATTATGAGTTTTTTTTGTTTAACTTGATTTATGAAAGTCCCTACTTTTTTTTTTGGGTTATTTTGTTGTTTTTTAATTACTTGTATTATTGTTTGAATTACAGGGGGAGAGTCCTGTGTCTCTCCCAAGGAGACTGTAGTTACATTTAGTACATTTTTTGCCTTGGCCCTGGGTAGTAGATTACAGGAAAGTAAGATAATGAAAAGAATTAAGAGGACAAGACAAGTTAAAGTCCATACAAGGAAACATTGAGATGTTTTAGGAGTTATTGTTCCGGGATGTAAGACACGAGTTGACTGTTAGGGAACTGGCGGGGGCAAAGCTCCAAGAAGTACATGTTTTTTTGTCCACTTTGTTTACCATTGACTTATTATGGTTATATAGTGGTTTTTGTTGTGGGTGTAGTAATTTTTTGTTTTTTGTTTTTTAAATGAAATTTGTATATTTTTTGTTGGACGGTTTTTATAGAACGAAAAAGAATGTGTAGGATACAAGGAAACAATAGTACCACACATAGTACAAGGCAGTCAATGACTGCTATGAAAATTATGTATTGTTTTCAATTTAAAGGATTAAGGGTTTTTATGTTTATTTTTAAATTATTTGTAAGGGACTGTAAGTCTCCGAATTGTAGGTGAGTTTGGCTTATTGTTGAGATATTTTTTTGAAGAGTATTTAGATTATGAGTAATTTTATTATTTTTTTATATGTTTTGTAAATGAGTTTTGACTTTTTTTTAAGGTTTGGATTTATTATAAGGGAGAGGAGTTACATAAATAGAATGAAAGTCGCTGTGGCAGCGAGCTTTCTGTTGAGTCTTGAGATTAGTTACATTTTGACCTAAAGTTAGTATAACTTTTTTTAAAATATTAATTTTTGTTTTAAGTTTGTTGTTAATAGTTACTTGTTGTAGTAGAGTGGATGTAATGTTTTTGTTAAGTTTGTTAACATAATGTGTTGTATGAATTTTTTGTACCAGGGCAGTGGTAGCAACCGCAAAAGTGGTTAAAATTGAAATAAGAGTAGTAATTTTAAGTATTAAGGCTGTAATAAATTTTTTTGGTTTAATAAGGGAATTAAGGGAATTTAAAACTAATAGTGTAGAATTATTATACTATGGGTCGTTACCCAATTTTACAGGAAGTATAACAAACGGAGGGCGGTGAACGACAAGTAAAACTTTTAAGTCTTTAGGTTTTGAAGAAGAAATACAGTTGGTTAATTTACAAAAATGACAGGTCAGTTTATAGGAATTTTTAAGTTTGGTAATATTGATATGTGAAGTATTGTCCAATAGTATGGTATATGGATATTTAACATAAGTCTTTATTGTAGTAAGTTTACTTTTAGTTTTATTAGGTAGTTTTTTAATGAAAGGGTTGGCAGTAATTATTAATTTGAATAGATTTTTATGTATTATTATAGGATTATTTGACTTTGTTGGATTTTGAGTTACTTAAACTGGTTTTATTAGGCCTTGAGAATACTATTTTGTTAAAGGCTTTTTATACATTTGTGGAGTATAGTCATGAAATTTAGTTTTTTTGTTTTTAAGGTATTGTTTATATTTTTTTTTTTTAGAAGAAACAGAGAAATTCCAAATTTTTACATTAGAACTGACAGGAGTATGTTTAACAGTAGAATGCGGAAATTCACAAGAGAGTTAAGTGGGATATTTAGTAACAGAAGTATTTTAAAATTGATTAGTATTTTTATATAATTGTACATAAGTAGGAATAGGCATAAAAGTTACTTTTTGATAAGTTTTATTATAAGATGGATAGTTTAAGGTAAGTAGGTTAAATTTCCACATTTACCGTTTACCTTTGTTTTGTTTATTTGGGGTGTTAGTAAGAAAAGTGCGATGGCTGGTGGTTAAGCAGCCAGCGGGAGTCTTAGTTTTTTGTAGTACAATATAGATTGGTAAGGAATTTGACTTACCCTCATATGTTATATATGAGGAGGTTCGGGGTCTTTTATTAGAATTTTGGAGTCCTTTTAATCGTATTGTATTATTTATTAAGACCTTAATTGGTTTGGGGTTAAACCAACCCACGGGTTGTAATAGAGGGGGCCGAGGAATGTAAGCCCAAAAGGCCCTACTTTCCGCAGTAGGGGTAGCGGAAATTATTGTCAAGAAAGTGAGAAAATACATGTAAGGGGTCAGGGGTTTCCCCTGTTTTAGTAAGAGGGTTTTAGTTGTTTTAGTTAGACAGTGGATTTTTGTTTAGGTTATTGGAGGACTTGTATTTTTTTGTAGTTTTAGTTTTTTTAGTTTTTGTGTTAGATGATTTATTTTTTTGGTGTGTGGCTTTTGGCGCCTGTGTTTTTTTAACTGGCGCGTTTTGGATGAGTCGGTCTGGGATCCAGATGGGAGAGTTAGTATTTTGTGGAAAGACACAAGTATACCCTTGTTTCGAAGTTATGAGAACATTAGGTCCTTTCCATTTTTCGGAAAGGAGATTTTTTTACATTACTTTTGGGGAGGCGTTTTGGGCTTTCCTTAACCAGTGTTTTAATGTAGGAGTTTTTTTTTGTACATTGGTATTTAAATGATTTATAATAAAAAGAGTATGTGAAAGTAAATGATGGGGGGTGAAATATGAATTTGTAGTTTGTAATTTTTTAATTTGATTTTTTAAGATTTGGTGAGTTTTTTTAATTATTGTTTGACCTTGTGGGTTGTAGGGGATACCCGTGATATGACTTAGTTGTCATTGTATATAAAAGTTTTTAAAGGTCTTAGAAGTATAAGTTGGCCCGTTATTTGTTTTTATTTGAAATGGCTTTTTTATGTATATAAAGTATTGACTTAAGTGTTGAATTACATCCTTTACTGTTTTTTTTGTTTGAGTAGAAGCATATATTAAATGAGAAAAGGTATTGATAGTTACATGAACATATTGTAACTTTTTAAAGGATGGAATATGGGTAACATTTATTTGTCAAAGTACATTGGCCTTGAGTTTTTTAGGGTTGACCCTCATTTTTTGTATTGGGGAATTTTGAGGGTAATTAGGGCAAAGTTTTATTATTTGTTTTGTTTGTTTTTTGGAAATGTTAAACATGTGTTGTAATGCAAGGGCATTTTGATGATGCAAGTTGTGACTTTTTTGAGTTAATTTTAATGCAGAGGCAATTACATTTTTTGTTAATAGATTGGCCGTAGTATTTTTTGTAGTCAAAGGTTTTGGTAGATTATTATGGCCTTTGATATGTTTAATGAAGAAAGGCTCTTGTTTTTTTATTATTAAACTTTGTAAAGTTTTTAGTAAGGGCAAAATTAAAGAGGCACCTGATAATAAAGTGGTCTCTAAAGTCGGGAAAAGAGAGACCACATACTTAGAATCTGTATAAAGGTTAAATTTTTCAGAAAAATTTTTAAAGGCTAAAATGACAGTTTTTATTTTTGTTTGTTGAGTAGAAGTTTGCAAGCCTTGAGAAACAAGTGGAGGTGCATTACTTGTAAAAACCGTAGATCTTTCTGTTGAAGACCCGTTTGTAAAAATTGTTTTAGTATTTTTTAATGGGGTTGAGGAGTACAATTTTGGAAATATTAACGGCATATTTCTTGCAAACTCTACGAGAGGATGTTTTGGATAATGGTATTTAATTTGTTTTGTAAAGCCTTGAAGAGTTATTATTTAATTTTTATTATTTTGTATTAAGAATTTTACTTGTTGTTTGTTGTAGGGGGTAATAATTTTTTTCCCTTTTTTTTTAAATAGTTTTTTGGATTTTTGTTGACTTTTAATGATTAAAAGAGAGTACATGTAGGGGAAATTCGTTAATATTTTAGTTTGAGTGTGTGGCAGGTGAAGCCATTTTAACACACCCGCCTGCCATAGGCATGCAGTGGGCGTGTAGGATGTGGAAAAAATGAGTAAAGACTAAGGCTGTGAATAGTTAACCTGTTTTACTTTTGCAGTTGTTAGAGCCTGTTCCACCTTTTGCAGGGCGGAAAGGGCTGGAATTGTGAGTTGTCTAGGTGACTTTGGGTGCGGGTCCCCTTGTAAAATGGAAAATAAAGGACTTAGTTTTTCAGTAGTAATTTTTAAATGTGGTCTAATTTAATTTATATTTTTTAATAATTTTTGAAAATTATTTAAAGTTTGTAACTTATTCCTTTTAATAGTTATCTTTTGAGTGGAGATAAAATCATTATGTATTAGTTGTCCTAGATAGGACAAAGGTTTGTTTCTTTGGATTTTTTTTGGGGCTATTATTAGTTTGTGTGTTGTAAGTTGAACAATTGTTTTTGTAAGTATTTTTTTAAGTGTTTTTTTATTAGGATGAGTTAATAAAATATTATTCATGTAATGGAGAACATATGTTTGAGGAAAAGTCTTCCTAATTAATAATAAAGTTTTGTTTACAAATTTTTGACACAATGTAGGGCTATTTTTTATCCCTTGAGGTAAAGTTTTTTATTGATATTTTTTAAAGGGTTTTTGAAAATTTGTTGAGGGAACATTGAATGCGAAATGCATACAATCTTTTGGATCTAATTTAATGGTAAAGAAACAATTTTGTAAGTCTATAATAATTAAGTTCCAACCTTTAGGAACAGTTACGGGGGAGGGGAGTCCTGGCTGTAAGGCATCCATGTCCTCCATGACTGTATTAATTGTCCTAAGGTCTTGTAATAATTTTTACTTTTTTGATTTTTTTTTAATGACAAACATTGGTGTATTTTAAGGACTACTAGTTTTTTTTATATGTTTTTTTTTTAATTGTTTTTGTACTAAGTTTTTTAAAGCCTGTATTTTTTTCTGTGTTAGGGGCCACTGACTTACTTATACAGGCTTATTAGTCTTTTATTTTATTTTGTCTGCAAATAAGGTATTTGCAGTAGTCTCTATGTAAAATGTTGCTCACCAAGGTGATTAGTAGTAACTAACTTAAGTTGTAATGTTTCCATCATGTCTCTTCCCCATAAGGAAAAGGGTAAGGAAGGTAGAATATAAGGTTTAACCATTTTCTGTTTTTTTTTTATTTTTTATTTTAGAGGCATGGAGTTTTGTATTATTTTAGTGGATGTTTTTAGACCCACTAATGTGGACCCTGTCTTCTGGACTGGCCAATGAGCAGGCCAGTCCTGAGCAGTAATACATGTCCTGTTTGCTCCTGTATTTAGAAGACCTTTAAATTTTTTTTTATTGAGTTTTATTTTTTTAAAGGGCCTCTCTTGGAGGTCCTGTACCCATGTTACTACATCTGTAGTCCCAAACTGTTTTTTCCCTTTAGAGGGGAGTAAGGTTTTGTTAGGTAAGTTTATGTATGGTAATAAAATAAGTTGAGTTATTTTTTGTTCTTTATGAATTTGTAGAGTCTTTGTTAATGGTTTAATTATTACTTGAATCTCAGCCTTAGTATTTGAGTTTACTATGTCTGGGAGAACTTTAAAGTTTTTTTTATAATTGGAACTTCTCCCGATTATGAGACCAACCGTTTGAGGCAATAGTTGTCCTTGTGTCCCAGTGGGAATCAAGGTTACACCGTCCCATTGGGAAATTATTAAATTTTTAGTGCTTGTCAAATTCAAGTCTGCACTCCCCGGAGTGCCTTTAGGCAGGGAATGGATAGTGAACTTAGGGGCTTCAGTCCTTAGACTAGAGACTTTTGGGTCTTTTGTATTTTTATTTTTTTTTTTTATATTGGGGCTAGGAGAAAGCCCCTCTTTTAGTTTTTTGATTTTTTTATTATTTTTTTTTTTTTTAAGAGGGGTTCTATTCTTACGGAACTTAGATTTGTATTTATTTTTTCAATGTTTTTTTTTTTTACATTGGGGACATATTTCCGGGGTTTCTTTTTCCCCGGAAGACCTTTTTTTATTGATGTAGTTTTTTTGTACATGACTTGGTTTATTGTAGTTATAACAAACTACATTTCTTTGGGGGCCTCTTTTGCCTCCACTGAAGGCTTTTTTAACATAGGCGCTGAATCGTTCCCCTTTCATGGCTGCAGCATAAGCCATTCCCTGGATTATAGCTGGTGAGGCATCCATACATGCTTTTATGAAATCTTGCAAAGTTCCTGTTTTTTTTAGTGGCCTGATCAAATTTTGGCATAGAGCATTGGCATTTTTTCATGTAAGTTGTTTAATAAGCATGTCTGTCCCTTCTGAAGGGGGAAGCATTTTCTGTACAGCTTCCTCTAGGCGAGACACAAATTCTTGATATGGTTTCTTTGTCCCTTGTCTAATGTTAGCCAATGCTCCGCCCTTGGCTCCGGGAGGAGGTATTTTGTGCCAAGCCAGCACAGTGTTACCCGTTATGGCCTCTAAGATCTCCCTAGGGATCGTGACTTGAGACTGAGGGGTGGCATACTCATTAGTACCAAGGAGCATGCTCATGGTTGGTTTTGGCCCCCGTTTTTTGATGGAATTAATTACTGTTTCTTTACTACGATTCTCATACTCTGTTCTCCAGAGAATATAATCTCCGGGGGATAAAGTTGCTTTGGCTGTTTGATGCCAATCATAGGGGGTCAGCCACAGGCTGGCGACCATGTCCACAACCTGAAGAGTGTATGGAGCAGAAGCTCCCACCGTCTTAACGGCAGATTGTAGTTCTTTAAGAGTTTTTAGCGGTAACGGCTCCCATTGTGGCGCATTGTCATTATCGAGCGCCTCTGCGACAGGGAAAGTGAAAGTACAATCTCCTGTTTGTCGAGCTTCAGTTAAAGCTCCTTTAAAGCCTACTGGTGGCAAAGGAGGCCGTTTTTTGCTCTTTAAAGGTCGAGATTTGAGGCTCAGATGTGGGCCGTGGTCTCTATTCTTATCTTTGATATTAATTTTTGCCATTTCATCTGTCAGATCAAAGTCATCCTCCTCGTCTGAGTAGGACTCTAAGAATGCTGCAGGGGGATTCCCCGAGGTTGTTCCGTATTTTGAAGGCTGAGGATCTTCGGCTAAAATTATCAGTGACTCATGGCTATCACTAGCTGAAGTGGTTTCATGAACCAGGCCTTTCAAGTCACTTGACTCAGTGAGTAATTCTCTGACTTGTAACCATAGTGGGTAGGCTTGTGCCGGCAGGGTTTTTTCCCCATTCTGCTGAACATAGCGGCGCATTTCTTTACCAACCTTTTTCCATTCATCAATGGTCATAGACCCATTCTCCATGAACCAAGGACTGACCTTTTTAATAAAGGTTAAGAATTCCCACAACAGATGTTTTGATACTTTAAACCCACGAGTTGTCAGTATTTTTTTTATCATTAACAAGAACATTTTATCATTTTTGGTCATGTTTTGCCCCATGGTTAATGAGATTACTCACACTTAACCGGCCAGCCTTTACCGGCGGGACTGCAGTTCCCTGGTGAGATCCGATCCTGAGTTCTGAAAAGAAAGAAAAGAAATTACCTGTCCTTCAAAGGGTCCCTGTTCGGGCGCCACCTGCCGCGGACCGTCCCTCTAGGAGACTGGAGACCGAGGGGAACAGGGCTGAAGGCTCTAGGAGAACTCAGGATTCGGCGACTGACAGACAGACACAACTCAGGTTGAGGTTTGAATTTGTTGTGTTTTACTGAAGGTTTAGGGTGTTTATATATGGTTACAGAAAAGAAACTGGCAAAGTGACAATTTAAGTAGATACAGGATAGTTACAGTTTTAATTATTATGCATTTTATAGATATTACATTATGTTTTTGAGGTTTTTTAGTATTTATTTGCGGTTATAGTTAGTTGTGCATGGGCTAAAGTTCACAGTAAGGCACTTCGTGGAATTAAGTTTGGCACTGTGTCACCACAGTGTTGTGGGAAAATGGTCTTAATAGGGTGCGAAGGAGTCAGGGTCTCTGGAGAGTAATGATGTAATGTGTTTTGCAGTTTTGGGATTTGTAATAGTTTTTTGTTTGTCTATTTTTTGATAGTTGTTAGACAGATGGCTTATGGTGGGTTTTTTCATTTTTTTTAAACGTTTAAGGAAAGGGAGAGTGCCCCATTTCCTTCTCTGTCCTTTAGGATGTACTCATCTTATGTCTTGTTTATCATAAGTTCCTGTAAATGGCAATGGATCTAAATATACCTATTGCTTGTTTATTTCATTTTGAAGGAATCCATCAACCACTTTTAGGCTTGTGCTGTTTATATCCCAGAAAGTACCTAGTGGGAATTGTCAATTTTTGTAATTTTTTATTTGAGGGACTTTTGTTATAACTATGGGGACTTTCAATTAGTATTTTTAGTTTTACTTTTTTTGGCTTACTATCATTTTTTGTATCATGAGCTCTTTTTGCTCAACTTGATCCATGAAAGCCCCCACTCCTTCCCCCGGGTTATCTTGTTGCTCTCTAATTACTTGCATCATTGCTTGAATCACAGGGGGAGAGTCCTGTGTCTCTCCCAAGGAGACTGTAGCCACATTCAGTACATTCTCTGCCTTGGCCCTGGGTAGTAGATTACAGGAAAGCAAGATAATGAAAAGAATTAAGAGGACAAGACAAGTCAAAGTCCATACAAGGAAACATCGAGATGTTCTAGGAGTCACTGTCCCGGGATGCAAGACACGAGCTGACTGCCAGGGAACTGGCGGGGGCAAAGCTCCAAGAAGCACACGTCCCTCCGTCCACCTCGTCCACCACTGACCTATCATGGTTACACAGTGGCTTCTGCTGTGGGTGCAGCAGTTTGTCACTAGGTTTTTAGAATCTATGATTCCCTCTGGTGTTTTACAGTAGTTATGCATTATTTCTCTCTCTCTCTCTCTCTCTCTCTCTCTCTCTCTCTCTCTCTCCCCATCTAACCTTGCATCAATGCCTTCCTCATTTAAAGTGTCCCCATTTTCCCCATTTATCCCTTGATAATGCCAGTTTCCTATGGCCCCATGTCTCTTGAGCTCTTCCCCCCACTTTATCTCTGTAGTTTCTTCTATAACCCTCCCTCCCCCTTCCATTTAATACCCCTGCTCTATTTACTTCTCCCTTAATAGCACCCATCTCCTGTTATTCTTCTCATTTAGATTCTTTCTTTCCCTTTGCTTCCCTGGTTCCTTTCCATTTTCCTGGTTCCTTCAGTTACATCAGGATACATACTCACATGTAAGGGTTTGGTTCTAGGACCCACAAATGAGAGGTAACATATGCCATTTGTTTTTCGGATTCTGTGTTACTTCACAAAGCATAACAGTTTCTAGTTTCATCCATTTACATGAAAATGTCATGATTTTGCCGTTTTTGCTGCTACGTAGAACTCGATGGTGAAACTGTACCACATTTTCATTATTTATTCATCAGTTGAATGACTCTTAGTTACCATCCCTTAGCTATTGTGAAAAGAGAAGCAACAAACATGGATGTACAAGTATCTGTGCAATAGGGTGAGTGCTGGGTTATATGCCAATGAGTGGTGTAACCGAGTCAAGCGGTGGACTCATTTTTAGTTTTTTAGAGTTCTTCTCATTTCTTTATGTAGGGGTTACATGGGTTCACAATCCCACCAGCAGTAAACGAGCATTCCACTTTCCCCACATCCTCTCCGGCATTTGATATCATTTGTTTTCTTGATCTTAGCGAGTCTGACTGGGGTAAGATGAAATCTTAAAGTAGTTTTAATTTGTATTTCCCCAATTGATAACAGTATTGAACACTTTTTAAGATGTTTCTCTGCCAACTTTATTTCTTCTTTCGAGAACTCTTTGTCAGATCCTTAGCCCCTATTTTAACCAGGTCACTTGTTTTCTTGATTCTTTGCTTTTTTCAGGTCTTTATATATTCTAGATCTTAAACTTGCGTCAGATGTGACACTGGTGAAGGGTTTCTCACATTCTGTGGATTTTCTGTTGACTTCCTTGGTTGTTTCTTTTGCTGTATAGAAACATTTTGTTTAATGAGGTATCACTTGTTGATTATTGACCTTAATTCCTGAGCAGCTGCTGTCTTACTTAGAAAGTCCCTTCCTACACCTACCTCTTATAGGTTAGTGCCAACATTTTTTTCTAGCAGTTTGAGAGTTTCAGATTTCACATTGAGGTCTCTGAATCACTTGGAGTTGACTTTTGTACAAGATCAAAACAAGTCTATTTTCATTCTTGTGCATGTGGAGATCCAGTTTTGCCAGCACCATTTGCTGAAGTTGCTATCTTTTCTCCAATGAGCATTGGCCCCTCTGTCAAATATCAGGTGGCTGAAACAGCATGTATTTATGTTTGAGTCTTCCATTATATTTCATTGGTTTTACAGGTCTATTTTTTGACAGTACCCTGGTGTTTTTGTGACTATAGCTCTGTAATATAGATTGAAATCTGGTATAACGTTCATTGCTCTTTGTGCTCAGGGTTATGTCTGCTATACAGTGTCTTTGGGGTTCCATGTGAATTTTAGGATTTTTTAAAAAATTCTGTAAGAAATGCCATGGGACTTTTGATTGGGTTTGCAGTGAATCTATATATTGTTTTTGGTAGAATGATCATTCTCACAATATTAGTTTCTTAAATCCATGTGAATGGGAGGACCTTCCATATCCTGGTATCCTCATCAGTCTCCTTTAAAGATCTAAAATTTTCATTGTGGACACCTTTAATGTCTTTGTTCATGTTTATCCCAGGATGTCTTACTTTTTTGAGGCTATTGTGAAGGGAGGGTTTTTTCATTCTTTCTCAATTGCTTGTTTTGGTATATAGAAATGCTCCTGAGTTTTGTAGATTAACTTTGTAGTCTGCCATTTTACTAAAGGTATTAATCATTTCTAGAAGTTCTCTGGTGGATTTTTTTTGGCATCTCAGAGGTAGAATATGTCATCTGCAAGAAAGGATGATTTAACTTCTTTCCAGTGAGTACTCCTTTAACTTCCTTCTGTTGTCTTATTGCTGTAGAAAGTGTTTCAAACACTATATTAAAAAGGAGTGGAGATAGTACACAGCCTTGTCTGATTCCAGATTTGAAAAGGAATGTTTCCAGTTTTTCTCCATTTAGAATGCTGTTAGCTGTGAGTTTTTGTATATAGCTTTAATTATGTTGGGATATGGTCCCTCCAGTCCACTTCCCTCTGGACTTTCAACATAAATGCATTTGACTTTGTTAAAGGCGTTTTCTACATCTATTGAAATGATGACGTGTTTTTTGTCTTTGAGTACATTAATGTGCTCTATGACGTTTATTGACTTTTAGGTATTGAACCACCCCCACATCTCTGGAATAAACCCAACTTGATCATGGTGGACAATCTTTTTGATGTGTTCTGTATACAGTTTACAGGTGTTTCGTTGAGAATTTTGGAATCTCTGTTCATTAAGGATATGCGTCTGTAGCTTTCTTTTCTGGTTACATGTATCTGGTTTTCATATTAGAGTTATGCTGGCTTCATAGAAGGTATTTGGGTGTTCTTCCTCTGTTTCCATCTTTTTGAATAATTTAAGTATTATTGACTATAGATCTTGGAATGTCTGGTAGAATTATGCTGAGAATCCATCTGGGCCTGGACTTTTTTGATAGGATGTTTTGTACTATTGTTTGAATTTCCTTGAATGCTGTGAATCTGTTTAATCTGTTGATATCTTCTTGGTTTAGCTTTGGCGATTCTGGTGACTTTAGATGCAACAATATCTTTTAAGGTTTTCCATTTTATTAGTATATAGGTTTTTAAAGCATTTCCTCATAATGTTCTGAATCTATTTGTTGTCTGCTGTGGTGTTTCCCGTTTTATCTTTTATTTTATTGATTTGGAGTTGCTCTTTCTTTCTTTTGGGTAACTGGGTCAAGGCCTGTCATCTTGTTTATCTTTTCAAAGAACCATCTCTTGAATTCATCGATTCTTTGTGTTGTTTTCTTTGTTTCGATTTCATTAATTTCTGGTCTGATTTTTGTTATTTCTTCTGGTCTGCTGGACTTGGGTTTTGTTTGCTGTTGACTTTCAAGATTTTTGAGTTGTAATGTTAGTTTTTTTTTGTGCTTTATCTGATTTTTTTTTAATGTAGTCACTTGGAATTCTAAACTTCTCTCTTTGGACAGGTTTTCAAGTGACCCAGAGGTTTTGTTGGGTTCTATTGTCATTTTCATTTAATTCTTGGAACATTTTATTTCTTCTCAATTTCTCCCTTGACCTCTTCCTCATTCAGGAGTGTATTGTTTAGTCTCCATGTGTTTGTGAAGTTACTGGGTCTTCTGGTGTTGATTTTAAGCTTTGTTGCAAAGTGGTCTGATAGAATTCATGGAATTATATTATGTATTTCACTGTTTGTATTTGTTGAGGTTTGTTTTGTCCATAGCATGTAGTCAGTTTTGGAGAAAGTTCCATAGGGTGCTGAATAGAATGTGTGTTTTTTGGTGCTTTGGCGAGGGACGCATCCTTCTGCCTTGACTCTGGTCCTTGCCCGCTTATTCGCTTTGGTTTTCTTGGTGTTTTCTGTAACTCTTTTGGCCTTTTCTTGCCTGCGACCCTTAGCTTTGTGAGACCTGCTGGGTGCAGCTTTCTCAGCTGAGCCCCCGCGTGCTTGGCTGTGCTAGCAGGCCTGCCACCGGCCTCAGCGCTGCGTTCGGTGCCTTCTCCCTCTAACAGGCATGCTGGGTCACGACACTGGCTTTTGGCCCGGAAAGCTCCATCGGTCCGCTCAGAGGCTGTGTCCTTGTTCTTTCCTGCCTCATTAATGTGATCTTTTATGACACTTGACTCTTCCTGTGCCTGATTCTCCTGGATGATTGTTGAGTGTTCGGCTTTGGTTTCTGTGGGATCTTGGAATTGATCCAGATCTGTCAGGTAGTGAAACAAACAGCTGGGGAAGGCGGATGTCTGCCACCAGTGTAGTGATGTCTGCAATGTCACTGCTAGACTCAGCCCCACGTTCCAGTGTCCCTTGCTTCTCAACATGCATGCTGTCATTTCCCGCTCTGACATTGTACGACTGTGGTTTCTGCCTTTGGATATCAGCATCAAAACAGGACAGACTGCCGAATGCCAAGGGTTTCTAAAGGAAGGAGTGATGGGACTTGGTTTTCTTCTGAGATCGTATGTGCATCCAGAGGCTTGGAAAGCTCATTTTTTATCTCACTCATGTTCTCATCATCTGTTTGTTTCAGGTTTGGAGTTGAATGCAAGTCCAAGAAATCTGAAGGACTGTAACTTGGAGCTGTTATTGGAATGTCCACAAAGCCATGTGGTGTGTTGCTCTGAGAGACCTGGGGACAGGACTTGGGATGTTCCAGACTGTGTGGCAGACAGAATGTCTGACTTGGTGGTGGCAGTCCTAGAGATGTTTCTATTTCTATGGGAGTCTCCATCACTGCAAAGGAATCGAGGAAGAATTCAGTTCCTGGTAAGTTAGATATCTCTCCTCCCTTCACAACACCCCAGCAACCAGGCACCTGCCAGCACCTGCCTAAGGACCATGGACAGCAGCATCTTTTTATGAGATAGCTGTTGACTTTCTCTAACTAGTGATCATGATAGGTTATTGTTTGTTGGTTTTCTCAGTATTCCATGGGAGTGTATGTGTGTGAGTGTGTGTTTGTGTGTGTGTATCTAAGGAGGGGTTTATGTACATAGAGCACATGTAGAAATCACACAACATTCTTGCCCCTTAGGCCTTGCTGTCTTCCAACATTTTTTGGAGAAAAGATGTGTCACTGAGTTGGCGCTTTCACATGTAGAGAAGGCTGTGTACCGTCAGTCTCCAGATACACTTCTGTTTATGTCTGCCATCTCTTCCTCACTTGAATTATAGGACTGTCCCTCCATGACTCATTCCACATAGTTAAGGATGCCTGTATAGTCTGAAACACAGTAAGGCAATGAATTACTTTTCTGACTCACCCTTACCCCACTTTCGATGAAACTGTTATAAATGAAAAATAATGAAAGTGACTGAAGTAACTTGAACATTTAGACTTGGTTTATGGCTCATGAGTAGAGCAGACTCTTACATGAATGTAGCTTTCAGTTCCCTTCCAAGTGTTTTTCAACCTTGTTTTGGTTAATTTATCTAAGTGTTTTTCAACCTTGTTAATGTTCAGATAATCAACTCTTTTTTTTTTTTTCCTTGATTCTTTGTATTTGTTCCTTGGTTTGTACTGTCTGAATTTCAGTCATTTTTCTATTTATTTCTTCTGATGTAGTATTCTTAATTATTGTTTGTTCTAGCGTTTTTGAGACTTTGAAGTGCAGTCTTACTTCCATTTGATGAAGTATTTCTAATTTTCTGGTGGACACTTCATGCTTGGACTGCCGTTAAGACTGCCTTCATTGTAAGTATTGTATCTTGTATATTTGGTGTGCTGTATTTGCATTTTCCTGTGGGAGTGCACCCCTCTCCCTAGGACGAGGGGACTGGGCTGGGGCTGCACTGCAGCGGGAGAGACTGGTGGTCCCTCAGAGCAAAGCCAGTGGAGGGAAGAGGCACACTTGGGGTGAGGGCCGGGAAGGCGGGGAGTGGGGGCGGGGGTGAGGCCTGGGAGAAGGCAGCTCAGCGCTAGCCACTGACCACCCCCTCACTTCCAGTCTGCTCCCTCTCCCTCCCCTCTCCTCTCCCCCCCTCCTTTCCGCACAGGTCCTGGGCTGCGGATCGGAATCCCAGGCCGGACCCGCTCTCCTGGCGCCACTCTGGGTCGGATGCCAGGTCTGCAGGCCTCTGCTGAGCGCCCACTAACCTTGCTGAGAGAGTCACCTGAGAAGCGGTGGGGGCAGCGGCTGTACCGGAGGAGGTGGCAGTCAGGAGCCGAACCAGGAGACGGGGAGGCAGAGGCTTGGAGCTCCAAGGCACACACTCCCTCCTTCTGCCCAGGATGGGTCTTGGCACAGCACAGCCGCTGCCAGGCCCTCCTGCCCTCAGCTCAGAGACTCAACTGCAAATCCCCAGCACCTTGTGGACCTGGGACAGAACGAGGGACACACCGACCGATCTCCAATATCAGGTAAGGTAGCCTCGCGCATGGGGCATGTTTACTTTTTGACTTCTTAGTTTTCTTGGATACTAACCCTTTGAGGTTTAGCTAGTTCAGATTAACCCTTCCTGGTCACTGCCTCTTCATTGAAATGATGGTGTCTTCTGTACAGTTCTCAGTTTTGTGACACTCTGTGTGTTGCTGAATTCGGGGATTGCTGTATAGAAACCATGGCTTATAGAGCCAGGGGCTCCTCTCAAGCCCATGTAATCCCCCTGAGGAAAAGATACTCAACTGACCTTAAGAATCAAATTAAGTTTGTTTATTTGGGCCAAAGTATATGATCTTAAACACCCAAAAGGAAAGTATAACCAAAAAATTACAGTGATTAGTATGCTTCTTTAAGACTATAAGTAATTACACTTCCCAAACATTAGGTTTAAGTTTATATAAGATGTTATTTACACAGTTTCTCAGTAATGATTTTGTTCTTAATAAGAAAATGCCACTCAGATGTAAGACTTGAATTCTTGGCCTACTACAACACTGCAGTGCATACCAGTTCTAACCCCCAAATTAAATGATTTCTTTTCTCTCCCTCTCTAGAAGCCATTTGGGAGGAGACTCCCCCTGATTCTAGCCACTCCAGCTATCAAGGTGCCTGAAAAGAAATCCTGATTTCAGGACCCTCAAGTTCAGCCTTGGCAGTCAAAAAGACAAACAAAGAGGAACCCAAAGATGGAAGCCTTTAACAGTCCTTAAGCAAGAAATTCTAATGGACTTTGAATTGGACATTTGAACCCTTCCCTGCAATGACTATTTTAATTTCGTCTTCCGGGGACCAGTCAAGGACTTTCTTTTCTCCCTACAGCTAACAGTTATGCAATTCGGGAGTCTTTTAGTTAGACTCACTGAAGGGGTACCCCTATTGCCACAGTCTACGACCCTATTCAGCCTTGAAGAAGCAAGAGCGGTCAGCGCCCCAATTCCCTATTGGCAATTAGGGTGACCTCTTCAGAGGGTTGTGTGAAGAGAATAGGAGGTAGAATTTGGCTAGGCAGTTTAGGGTAAAAAGACCCCAAAGAGCAGAAACTGTCCTTGTGTCCTTCAGCAGCCTACTCAAAGGCCAAATCTGTCCAAGGTATTTGGGAGCTCTTACCTAATTCCTAAAAGGTTTTAGGGTTACCTCTTCAAAAGAAAAACGTTAGAGAACGAATAGCTAACTGAGAGACTCTAAATTCTCTCACTTATACCTTTGATAGACTCAAGAATTAACTTAAAACCCATTATCCACCCCTGGTTTGCCAATCCCCTCATGGCAGGGCTCCTCCCTTTACTGGGCCCTTATATGCCTCCCCATTATACATAGAAAACAAGGGGGAGATGTGGGGATCTGGTTACTGAGCAAGGCAAGCAACTCCTTATACCCTAAAGGGATGGCGGGTGTCTGACCTGCTCTGCCTGTGTGATAACCTGGCCCTTGGAAGCTAGTGTAGATACGAATCTTACTTTCCCCCACCCCAGACCAGAACCAGGTTTTTGGCTTTCGCTTCCTAGTTCCTGAACTTCTACAACCTTCCCTCCTTTACCCCAACACCCCACCTTTCCCACCTTCTGTAACGGTCAGGAAGGCCTCCCTATATTAGCCCCTGCATTGGCTCTAGTAACCGAACTACCCACCGACGTAGTCTCCCGGGAGGGAACTCCTCCCGCCGCACTCTGAGCCACCCGAGATCCCGTTCGATCGTCCTCCGTTCTCTGGCATGGCTGGAGCACGACAGCCTTGCTGGAGCTGGAGACCGCACCCACAAATGGCACCCAACCTGAGTGGATAGAGACCAAGAATCGCTACTGAACAAGGGACAGTCCAGGATCCGCCGAAGAAGGTGAGTGCTCCCCATGAGGGACATCGGCTTCGCCTGGCCATCCCACTCTGAGGACAGGCACGGTTTCTTTCTAAAGTCCGTCTTTTCTATCAAGCTGCAGGGGAAGGACTGAGATCCATTAGTTGGAGCTTGTTACGCCTCAGGGCAGGTCAAAGCTTTATTGTCTGTGTCCGTTTTGGTTTTGTCTTAAGTGTTGTGACTGCTTACTCGTGGGCCAGGGTGAGTCCGAAAATGTCAAAATGTCGCTGCTTTTAAATGTAGGGTGACCAACTTTTCTAAATGCGTTTATCTAGCTTCTTATATAAAAATGTAATTGCCTCTCTATAGGAAAAAAAAAAAGGTTTTAAAAGTTATTTCTGTCCTTAGACTTTTTCTCCACCGTGGTTCTCTTTCTCTTCATGGATTGGGGAACAGAGCCCGTTAGAGGGCCTGAACTTTGGACCTCAGTCACCATGGTCCCAAGACAACTGCCTTTCTAACTAGATCTAAGCATTTTAAGTTTTCATGAAGAGGAGAGTCATATACCATGCTGTAGAGAACATTTAACTGGGTGCCCTTTAAAAGTAAAAAGAGGCTTCAATTATATACCGTATGCTTGTTCGTGATCATGGCCTGTGCCCTTACTAGGAGAGAGGAAACCCTGTGGTCTGATCTCCATATCTTACGTGTGTACTTTCATTAATATGGTGACAGTCACATGGCCTGACTGCCACCTGGGACAAAAATTTTCAAAATGGCATTGACCTGCTCGACCTTGTCGCCATCTTAATCCAGCCACAGGGCTTAATCCAAAATGGCCACACCCAGGAATTTACTGGTTCTCAAATTAAAATAGACACAATATCAACATTTTAATATCATTTTTGTCTGTTTCTAATGAACAGACAAAATTTTTTTTTTGCTGGTTTTTAAATGACTGTTTCTACATTGTCTTATGCATTTGCTGGTTTTTACAAGGAACTATTTTAAATTCTGATATTTGTTTATATAACATCTTTATCTGTTAAAGGAAATTAATTTGGATTGTGACATCTTTATATGGTATATTTGTTGATCTCTAAATGTAACTATTTAAAATCTTACCTTGTTTTGCATAATGAATTTGTCCGTTTCTAAAGGGAACTTAAAAAGGTTTTTCTAGCCATAGGCCTCCAAGGCTGGCTAGGTACCTAGTGAGCTGACGTTTTTGTGATGGCTAAATCTAGGAAGCTCTTGTGAATTTGCAGTACCCCAGTACCAAACTTTACAGGAGAAAGCTGCTACCAGGAAGCATTTACAGCAATTGGTAGGTACAGAGGAATAGCCTGCTTGGATGGGAGTTGTGAGAGTCGTCCTTCACTGGTTTTAATTCCTGCTTTTTGCATTATGATTCAAAGCTGTTTTTGTGAAATAGAGTGCTTCCCTCTCTGATGTTCAGTTGCTTCAAGCTTGCTTTTCCGTGTCCTGAACATCACTGCTTTTCACTTTGTTGTTACAATTCCCTACACAGACTAATGCAAATGTACAAAATAGACAGACAGCACCCTCTGTCAGAAATTCCTCAGTTAGTGATTTATGCTGGAAATTCTAAAATCAAGTGGATAATGTATTACTATGTACCAACTGCTTCTCTCTATCTCGTACCTACCTTCTCAAGACCTAAAGCAAGGTTTTGGTAGACCAACTCACTAATATAGATAAAGCACAAAGGATTTTAGTGGTTTTTACGTTTTCTATAAGGGTTTACTAGAAACTTATAAAATTAAATGTACATTATCTTATGTGTGTAATTTACATCTCGTGTTCTTTATTAAGATGGTGCTGCACAGCACTCCTGAGTCGAGTAACTGCCATGTTTGTGACTTCAGGTGTGCCTACTTACAGCTGTTCACCACAGTTGGCTTTGCTAACGGTTATATTCTGCAACTGAAGGAGGAGTAAGCTGGACCCCCACCTGAGTATCCAGCTTCTCTTCCCATCCAGCTGTATGTAATTTTGCCCTAATCTTACACATGGTCCCCAGCATTTGGGGGCGAAATTTGGGAAAGGCTAAAAGAAAGGAGTTGATGCATGAGGTTATAGAAAAGTCAACATCCATGCTAAGACTTTACAGTGCATCTGCTCTCAGGTCACCTATATGCCTGTTACCGATACCTCACCCATCTGTATGAATACAGTCATTCGTTCCTCAGGGTGACCTTTAATATGATCAAACATTGGTTTGATACTAGAGCCCTAGAAACGGAATAAACATTGCTTAATGCATCCAGGAAGAAAATTTTCTTAATGTTATTATGTCTCATGATCTTAAAAAAAGAAAATGAACAGGTGAAAAAAATACATACATATATATATTAGTAAAAGGGTTTTTTGTATAAGAAAGTCTATACAAGTGATTAAAGATCTGCGTTTATATGTTATATTATAGAAAGCACTAGATAAATAATGTCTACATAGTCTTAAAATTTCTGAAGTAATAGTTCAGTCGTATACTTTAAGGAACAAAATATACGTCTAGTCGAGGTTTATTCAAACACGTTTGGCTTTTGCCCAAGCTTTAGCTACGTAACATACAGTAATTAATAGTTCAGTATTGGTGGAACTAACCTTCTTGGGTGTCTAACCACCATATTTAAAGGCCTCTAATCTGGTCAGAGGGACTAAAAGGGACACTTTTTTGTCTCTTGCCCTCCAAGGTCAACTAAGTTCCAGGGGACAATGGGGCATCCCTCGAAATGTCCTATAACTGTGACGTGTCACCTGTCTTCCTGTTCAGGGAGGTCGTGGAGACCCCGCTAGAAGGACTTGAACCAGTATCCAGTCTGCAAAGAAGAGGGTCAGCACTGGAAAACGTTTCCTTGATTTACTTCAAAGTGAAGCTATGGTCTAGCAAGACCTTCTGACTTATCTTCACATAGCTGGAACTGGTAAAACAGAGGCGTGTGGAGCCAGGGGCTCCTCTCAAGCCCATGTGATCCCCCTGAGGAACAGATAACTCAACTGACCTTAAGAATCAAATTAAGTTTGTTTATTTGGGCCAAAGTATATGATCTTAAACACCCAAAAGGAAAGTATAACCAAAAAATTACAGTGAATAGTATGCTTCTTTGTAAGACTATAAGGAATTACACTTCCCAAACATTAGGTTTAAGTTTATTGAAGATGTTATTTTTCACTGTTTCTCACTAATGATTGTGTTCTTAATAGGAAAATGCCACACAGATGTAAGACTTCAGTTGTTGGCCTACCTCAACACTGAAGTGCATACCTGTGGCCAAGAAAGGCAAGGCCACCATTGTTCTAACCCCCAAATCAAATGATTTCTTTTCTCTCCCTGTCTGGAAGCCATTTGGGAGGGGACTCACCCTGATTCTAGCCACTCCAGCTATCAAGGTGCCTGAAAAGAAATCCTGATTTCAAGACCCTCAAGTTCAGCCTTGGCAGTCAAAAAGAAAAACAAAGTGGACCCCAAAGATGGAAGCCTTTAACAGTCCTTAAGCAAGAAATTCTAATGGACTTTGAATTGGACATTTGAACTCTTCCCTGTTATGACTATTTTAATTTCGTCTTCCGGGGACCAGTCAAGGACTTTCTTTTCTCCCTACAGCTAACAGTTATGCAATTCGGGAGTCTTTTAGTTAGACTCACTGAAGGGGTACCCCTATTGCCACAGTCTACGACCCTATTCAGCCTTGAAGAAGCAAGAGCGGTCAGCGCCCCAATTCCCTATTGGCAATTAGGGTGACCTCTTCAGAGGGTTGTGTGAAGAGAATAGGAGGTAGAATTTGGCTAGGCAGTTTAGGGTAAAAAGACCCCAAAGAGCAGAAACTGTCCTTGTGTCCTTCAGCAGCCTACTCTGTATCAAAGGCCAAATCTGTCCAAGGTATTTGGGGGCTCTTACCTAATTCCTAAAAGGTTTTAGGGTTACCTCTTCAAAAGAAAAACGTTAGAGAACGAATAGCTAACCGAGAGACTCTAAATTCTCTCACTTATACCTTTGATAGACTCAAGAATTAACTTAAAACCCATTATCCACCCCTGGTTTGCCAATCCCCTCATGGCAGGGCTCCTCCCTTTACTGGGCCCTTATATGCCTCCCCATTATACATAGAAAACAAGGGGGAGATGTGGGGATCTGGTTACTGAGCAAGGCAAGCAACTCCTTATACCCTAAAGGGATGGCGGGTGTCTGACCTGCTCTGCCTGTGTGATAACCTGGCCCTTGGAAGCTAGTGTAGATACGAATCTTACTTTCCCCCACCCCAGACCAGAACCAGGTTTTTGGCTTTCGCTTCCTAGTTCCTGAACTTCTACAACCTTCCCTCCTTTACCCCAACACCCCACCTTTCCCACCTTCTGTAACGGTCAGGAAGGCCTCCCTATATTAGCCCCTGCATTGGCTCTAGTAACCGAACTGCCCACCGACGTAGTCTCCCGGGAGGGAACTCCTCCCGCCGCACTCTGAGCCACCCGAGGTCCCGTTCGATCGTCCTCCGTTCTCTGGCATGGTTGGAGCACGACAGCCTTGCTGGAGCTGGAGACCGCACCCACAAATGGCACCCAACCTGAGTGGATAGAGACCAACAATCGCGACTGAACAAGGGACAGTCCAGGATCCGCCGAAGAAGGTGAGTGCTCCCCATGAGGGACATCGGCTTCGCCTGGCCATCCCACTCTGAGGACAGGCACGGTTTCTTTCTAAAGTCCGTCTTTTCTATCAAGCTGCAGGGGCAGGACTGAGATCCATTAGTTGGAGCTTGTTACGCCCCAGGGCAGGTCAAAGCTTTAATGTCTGTGTCCGTTTTGGTTTTGTCTTAAGTGTTGTGACTGCTTCCTCGTGGGCCAGGGTGAGTCCGAAAATGTCAAAATGTCGCTGCTTTTAAATGTAGGGTGACCAACTTTTCTAAATGCATTTATCTAGCTTCTTATATAAAAATGTAATTGCCTCTCTATAGGAAAAAAAAAAGGTTTTAAAAGTTATTTCTGTCCTTAGTCTTTTTCTCCACCGTGGTTCTCTTTCTCTTCATGGATTGGGGAACAGAGCCCGTTAGAGGGCCTGAACTTTGGACCTCAGTCACCATGGTCCCAAGACAACTGCCTTTCTAACTAGATCTGAGCATTTTAAGTTTTCATGAACAGGAGAGTCATATACCCTGCTGTAGAGAACATTTAACTGGGTGCCCTTTAAAAGTAAAAGAGAGGGTTCAATTATATACCATATGCTTGTTCGTGATCATGGCCTGTGCCCTTACTAGGAGAGAGGAAACCCTGTGGTCTGATCTCCATATCTTACGTGTGTACTTTCATCAATATGGTGACAGTCACATGGCCTGACTGCCACCTGGGACAAAAATTTTCAAAATGGCGTTGACCTGCTCGACCTTGTCGCCATCTTAATCCAGCCACAGGGCTTAATCCAAAATGGCCACACCCAGGAATTTACTGGTTCTCAAATTAAAATAGACACAATATCAACATTTTAATATCATTTTTGTCTGTTTCTAATGAAAAGTATTTAAAATTTTAACTTTTAGTGTGGTATTTGCTGGTTTTTAAATGACTGTTTCTACATTGTCTTATGCATTTGCTGGTTTTTACAAGGAACTATTTTAAATTCTGATATTTGTTTATATAACATCTTTATCTGTTAAAGGAAATTAATTTGGATTGTAACATCTTTATATGGTATATTTGTTGATCTCTAAATGTAACTATTTAAAATCTTACCTTGTTTTGCATAATGAATTTGTCCGTTTCTAAAGGGAACTTAAAAAGGTTTTTCTAGCCATAGGCCTCCAAGGCTAGCTAGGTACCTAGTGAGCTGACGTTTTTGTGATGGCTAAATCTAGGAAGCTCTTGTGAATTTGCAGTACCCCAGTACCAAACTTTACACGAGAAAGCTGCTACCAGGAAGCATTTACAGCAATTGGTAGGTACAGAGGAATAGCCTGCTTGGATGGGAGTTGTGAGAGTCGTCCTTCACTGGTTTTAATTCCTGCTTTTTGCATTATGATTCAAAGCTGTTTTTGTGAAATAGAGTGCTTCCCTCTCTGATGTTCAGTTGCTTCAAGCTTGCTTTTCCATGTCCTGAACATCACTGCTTTTCACTTTGTTGTTACAATTCCCTACACAGACTAATGCAAATGTACAAAATAGACAGACAGCACCCTCTGTCAGAAATTCCTCAGTTAGTGATTTATGCTGGAAATTCTAAAATCAAGTGGATAATGTATTACTATGTACCAACTGCTTCTCTCTATCTCGTACCTACCTTCTCAAGACCTAAAGCAAGGTTTTGGTAGACCAACTCACTAATATAGATAAAGCACAAAGGATTTTAGTGGTTTTTACGTTTTCTATAAGGGTTTACTAGAAACTTATAAAATTAAATGTACATTATCTTATGTGTGTAATTTACATCTCGTGTTCTTTATTAAGATGGTGCTGCACAGCACTCCTGAGTCGAGTAACTGCCATGTTTGTGACTTCAGGTGTGCCTACTTACAGCTGTTCACCACAGTTGGCTTTGCTAACGGTTATATTCTGCAACTGAAGGAGGAGTAAGCTGGACCCCCACCTGAGTATCCAGCTTCTCTTCCCATCCAGCTGTATGTAATTTTGCCCTAATCTTACACATGGTCCCCAGCATTTGGGGGCGAAATTTGGGAAAGGCTAAAAGAAAGGAGTTGATGCATGAGGTTATAGAAAAGTCAACATCCATGCTAAGACTTTACAGTGCATCTGCTCTCAGGTCACCTATATGCCTGTTACCGATACCTCACCCATCTGTATGAATACAGTCATTCGTTCCTCAGGGTGACCTTTAATATGATCAAACATTGGTTTGATACTAGAGCCCTAGAAACGGAATAAACATTGCTTAATGCATCCAGGAAGAAAATTTTCTTAATGTTATTATGTCTCATGATCTTAAAAAAAGAAAATGAACAGGTGAAAAAAATACATACATATATATATTAGTAAAAGGGTTTTTTGTATAAGAAAGTCTATACAAGTGATTAAAGATCTGCGTTTATATGTTATATTATAGAAAGCACTAGATAAATAATGTCTACATAGTCTTAAAATTTCTGAAGTAATAGTTCAGTCGTATACTTTAAGGAACAAAATATACGTCTAGTCGAGGTTTATTCAAACACGTTTGGCTTTTGCCCAAGCTTTAGCTACGTAACATACAGTAATTAATAGTTCAGTATTGGTGGAACTAACCTTCTTGGGTGTCTAACCACCATATTTAAAGGCCTCTAATCTGGTCAGAGGGACTAAAAGGGACACTTTTTTGTCTCTTGCCCTCCAAGGTCAACTAAGTTCCAGGGGACAATGGGGCATCTCTCGAAATGTCCTATAACTGTGACGTGTCACCTGTCTTCCTGTTCAGGGAGGTCGTGGAGACCCCGCTAGAAGGACTTGAACCAGTATCCAGTCTGCAAAGAAGAGGGTCAGCACTGGAAAACGTTTCCTTGATTTACTTCAAAGTGAAGCTATGGTCTAGCAAGACCTTCTGACTTATCTTCACATAGCTGGAACTGGTAAAACAGAGGCGTGTGGAGCCAGGGGCTCCTCTCAAGCCCATGTGATCCCCCTGAGGAACAGATAACTCAACTGACCTTAAGAATCAAATTAAGTTTGTTTATTTGGGCCAAAGTATATGATCTTAAACACCCAAAAGGAAAGTATAACCAAAAAATTACAGTGAATAGTATGCTTCTTTGTAAGACTATAAGGAATTACACTTCCCAAACATTAGGTTTAAGTTTATTGAAGATGTTATTTTTCACTGTTTCTCACTAATGATTGTGTTCTTAATAGGAAAATGCCACACAGATGTAAGACTTCAGTTGTTGGCCTACCTCAACACTGAAGTGCATACCTGTGGCCAAGAAAGGCAAGGCCACCATTGTTCTAACCCCCAAATCAAATGATTTCTTTTCTCTCCCTGTCTGGAAGCCATTTGGGAGGGGACTCACCCTGATTCTAGCCACTCCAGCTATCAAGGTGCCTGAAAAGAAATCCTGATTTCAAGACCCTCAAGTTCAGCCTTGGCAGTCAAAAAGAAAAACAAAGTGGACCCCAAAAATGGAAGCCTTTAACAGTCCTTAAGCAAGAAATTCTAATGGACTTTGAATTGGACATTTGAACTCTTCCCTGTTATGACTATTTTAATTTCGTCTTCCGGGGACCAGTCAAGGACTTTCTTTTCTCCCTACAGCTAACAGTTATGCAATTCGGGAGTCTTTTAGTTAGACTCACTGAAGGGGTACCCCTATTGCCACAGTCTACGACCCTATTAGGCTTGAAGAAGCAAGAGCGGTCAGCGCCCCAATTCCCTATTGGCAATTAGGGTGACCTCTTCAGAGGGTTGTGTGAAGAGAATAGGAGGTAGAATTTGGCTAGGCAGTTTAGGGTAAAAAGACCCCAAAGAGCAGAAACTGTCCTTGTGTCCTTCAGCAGCCTACTCTGTATCAAAGGCCAAATCTGTCCAAGGTATTTGGGGGCTCTTACCTAATTCCTAAAAGGTTTTAGGGTTACCTCTTCAAAAGAAAAACGTTAGAGAACGAATAGCTAACCGAGAGACTCTAAATTCTCTCACTTATACCTTTGATAGACTCAAGAATTAACTTAAAACCCATTATCCACCCCTGGTTTGCCAATCCCCTCATGGCAGGGCTCCTCCCTTTACTGGGCCCTTATATGCCTCCCCATTATACATAGAAAACAAGGGGGAGATGTGGGGATCTGGTTACTGAGCAAGGCAAGCAACTCCTTATACCCTAAAGGGATGGCGGGTGTCTGACCTGCTCTGCCTGTGTGATAACCTGGCCCTAGGAAGCTAGTGTAGATACGAATCTTCCTTTCCCCCACCCCAGACCAGATCCAGGTTTTTGGCTTTCGCTTCCTAGTTCCTGAACTTCTACAACCTTCCCTCCTTTACCCCAACACCCCACCTTTCCCACCTTCTGTAACGGTCAGGAAGGCCTCCCTATATTAGCCCCTGCATTGGCTCTAGTAACCGAACTGCCCACCGACGTAGTCTCCCGGGAGGGAACTCCTCCCGCCGCACTCTGAGCCACCCGAGGTCCCGTTCGATCGTCCTCCGTTCTCTGGCATGGTTGGAGCACGACAGCCTTGCTGGAGCTGGAGACCGCACCCACAAATGGCACCCAACCTGAGTGGATAGAGACCAACAATCGCGACTGAACAAGGGACAGTCCAGGATCCGCCGAAGAAGGTGAGTGCTCCCCATGAGGGACATTGGCTTCGCCTGGCCATCCCACTCTGAGGACAGGCACGGTTTCTTTCTAAAGTCCGTCTTTTCTATCAAGCTGCAGGGGCAGGACTGAGATCCATTAGTTGGAGCTTGTTACGCCCCAGGGCAGGTCAAAGCTTTAATGTCTGTGTCCGTTTTGGTTTTGTCTTAAGTGTTGTGACTGCTTCCTCGTGGGCCAGGGTGAGTCCGAAAATGTCAAAATGTCGCTGCTTTTAAATGTAGGGTGACCAACTTTTCTAAATGCATTTATCTAGCTTCTTATATAAAAATGTAATTGCCTCTCTATAGGAAAAAAAAAGGTTTTAAAAGTTATTTCTGTCCTTAGTCTTTTTCTCCACCGTGGTTCTCTTTCTCTTCATGGATTGGGGAACAGAGCCCGTTAGAGGGCCTGAACTTTGGACCTCAGTCACCATGGTCCCAAGACAACTGCCTTTCTAACTAGATCTAAGCATTTTAAGTTTTCATGAACAGGAGAGTCATATACCCTGCTGTAGAGAACATTTAACTGGGTGCCCTTTAAAAGTAAAAGAGAGGGTTCAATTATATACCATATGCTTGTTCGTGATCATGGCCTGTGCCCTTACTAGGAGAGAGGAAACTCTGTGGTCTGGTCTCCATATCTTACGTGTGTACTTTCATCAATATGGTGACAGTCACATGGCCTGACTGCCACCTGGGACAAAAATTTTCAAAATGGCGTTGACCTGCTCGACCTTGTCGCCATCTTAATCCAGCCACAGGGCTTAATCCCAAATGGCCACACCCAGGAATTTACTGGTTCTCAAATTAAAATAGACAGAATATCAAGATTTTAATATCATTTTTGTTTGTTTCTAATGAAAAGTATTTAAAATTTTAACTTTTAGTATGGTATTTGCTGGTTTTTAAATGACTGTTTTTACATTTTCTTATGCATTTACTGGTTTTTATAAGGAACTATTTTAAATTCTGATATTTGTTTATATAACATCTTTATCTGTTCTTAAAGGAAATTAATTTGGATTGTAACATGTTTATATGGTATATTTGTTGATCTCTAAATGTAACTATTTAAAATCTTACCTTGTTTTGCATAATGCCTGTTCGATCGTCCTCCATTCTCTGGCATGGCTGGAGCACAACAGCCTTGCTGGAGATGGAGGCTTCACCCACAATTTTTTAATGCACATGTGTCGAAAGGGGAGCAAGGCAAGGAAACGGGGAAGTTGTGCACTGGATGCTTGGTGCGCCCTTCAGGGGTCGTGGCACAGGCCTAGAAGTCCCTGACCTGCTGGCCTTGACAGGTTGAGTGTGTTGAGGGGGAAGATGAGGGGCTGTCAGGGACTGGCCATGACTCTGTGAGCCTTCTAGCTGAGTTCCTGGGAGGCTGGATGCGTGGGAGTGCACAGGCTCAGAGGGCACTTGCCCCCGCTGGGGTTTCCCTCTCCAGCAGCCCGGGATCCTGCTCCCCTGGTTGGCTAGGCTTAGGGGGGCTCCAGGTGAGCTGCTGTGAGCACCTTCCCGTGCCATCCCTGCTGCAGGACTTAAGTGGACCTCATCTTATGCCCACTGTCCTCCCTACTCTGGCTCCCTGGCAACTCTGTGTGGCTCCAGGTCTGGCTGTGGGAATCGGGCTCTGCCCATGCTCCTCCAGGTCGGCAGGAGGCAGTAGGAGGCGGGTCCACCTGACCCAGCCTTCCGCCCTGACTCCAGCGGCTAGGAGTTGCAGGTGCAGGCCGTAAGCTATCATACCGGGAGGCTGCTGAGCCCAGCGTGGCCCAGCCTGTCCCGGCCCTGCTCTGCTGAGGCTGAGGCTGGGGCTGAGGCTGAGGCTGCAAGGGGTACCGGAAAGCCTCTCCCACACCCAGAAGCTGGAGAAGCAGCCCCAGGGCACCCCGAAGACCAGCACAGCAGGTAAGTGTTGCGGACCGTGGACTATGAGCAGGGCGGATTGGCAGTTCCTGCCTCCCAGACGCCTTCCCTGCCAGCTGGAGGTGGCAAGAGGTCGAAAGCAGGTACCTCTGGCTCCTGAGGTGAAACGCATTCCTTTTCCTCTGGTGAACAAGGCTGAGGTGACAGCGGTACACACTCCCGAGGTCCCTTCCTTCCCAAGGCCATTTGGGAATCTTCAGTAGTGTCCTCTTGGGCAATGAGTGTACCATGCATTTTCCTGGCTGTGAGTTCTTCTGCGTGTCCTGCTTTCCATTGCTTTCTAGGAACTGGGCTCGTTGGTCAGTGTTTCCGGTTCTATGTATGGGAATAGGGTCCCCTGAGATGGTAGTTCAAATGACAGTATAGATGGAGGAGTTCTAGGACCTCCTGTGAGACGGCCTTGGTCATGTCATGTTCATAGTCCCCCCCAGGTACCTTATGTAGAGGCCCTGGGTCCCGAGATCTGGGATGAAGAGCGGGCAGCTCCGTGCCCGCCACTTCCAACAGTCAAGCACAAGGACTGCAGGAAAATGCAAACCAAGTGTCTGCACTTGGAAACTGTCAGGAGACAGCCGACCCTTGCATGGGCGAAGGAGAGCGGTAGTGAGTCCCGGTGCTTGACTGTGTCTACTCCTGATGCAGCACAGCCTAGCCTCATGTTGGTTCTGGAAAGCGGTCAGATCATCTCTGTACATATCCACTCTTGCTGTGATCTGCCTCCTGCTTGGCTTTGAAAGCGTGCCTCGAGTTGAGTGGACATTTTCAGCCCTAGTGGTACTTGTGCTTGGTCCAGGGACGAAAGACTAGGGGAATGACATCGGGGTGAGAAGCTGTCATGAGCACCCCCCTCCCACTTACAGACGGCGATTGTCTCCTTTTCTACAGGGAGAATTGCAGCTCGGTGTTGTCCTTGGCTTTTGTTTCCCAGGGCTGGGGACATTGCCGGCAGGAAGGTACACAGGATGCCCTATGCAAGGACTCTGCATTTAAGAAGAACGGGGAAGAGGCAAGAATTAATGCAAGGATTTTGGTTTTGAGTCAGATGCTCACTATGTAGCTAAGGCTATCCTTAAACTTGCATTCCTTCTGCTCTAACCTCCTGAATTCTGGAATCACAGGCTTACACCATTACACCTGGTGAAGTTCTGTGCCAAGAAGAAGAGAGCTCAGAGTTGCAAAGGCTAGGCCCCGTGTCAGGGCTGAGAGCCTGTTGGAAAGCAGATCAACACAGGCTAGGTGTGGTGGTACAAGTCTTTAATCCCAGCACTCTGGAGACAGAGGCAGGTTGGCAGAGCTCTGTGAGAGAGAGGCCAGCCTGGTCTCCATAGGAAGTTCCAGGCCAGCTGTGGCTGCTGGGAGACCTTGTTAAGACAAAAGTATAAATAAATAAATAAATAAATAAATAAATAAATAAATAAATAAATAAATAGAGGAAGTTAGGAAGGGAGGGGAAGGAAGGTCCGTCGACACTTGGTGGAGTGACCCCAGCCTTAGCAATGGACCATCGAGAAAGGAAAGTTAGCGGCTACCTGGGCAGGCTTCCTGACAGACACTGAGCCTGAGTGAAGAGCAGGACGGAGATGGGCTTCCACGGTTCTTAGTCAGGGGGTGTCAGCTTCCCAATTATGCAGGATCAAGAGATCAGGGGTGTGACTGGAACAGAGAGGAGTCCAGAGTGATGGCGTCATGGGCAGAGCTGAAAAGACAGGACAGACTTAGAGTTGTGACCAGGAATGGCCTGCGGAGCGGGGTGAGGTGCGGACAGGGACACCGGCAGGCCTGTTCACAGTTGGGGTTGCTAGGTGTCCAAGACTGGAAAAGCAAGTGCCTCGCCCTACCTCTTCCGGATCCTTGGGGCTCTGAATTTGGTTGGGGAAACTGCTTCATCTCTAATGAATATCATCCAAGCAAAGTCTTGCCTTCTTGTGCTAGGCTGTTTGCACAATTAAATAAAGACAGTCATGTCAGGGTGGGGTAGGGTGAGGGATTCTGGAGTCACTTGGATCTGGATTCTGACCCCGACCTTATGTTCTACCCCTGAAGCTTCACTGTTTCCTCTGTAGAGAGGGTCCATTAGCATTGTAGAACACAGCACAGCTGGAGGACTGTGAGGACTGAAGGCTCAGCGACAGTCCACTGTAAAGCCACATCTGCAGGCTTTGGTGTGGTGAGGGCAGGGGTAAAACCATTGCAGTTATTGTCTGGTGGACCTTGAACCTGGGTGTCGGGAGATGCAGAACCTTAACAAGAGATAGCCAGGAGAGCTGAGCATCTCCTAATGATTATAGTATCACCTCTGTGTGTGTGTGTGTTATTTAAGCATTTGCCAAAATACATCTTTCAGACCCACAGAGAGTTAATTTTTTTATTTTTAATATTCTCAAAACACTTGGGGTTTTATTTACCACTAGATCTATTAGTTTAATTTAGTAGAGGGCAGGCTGTGTACTTAACCAAAAATTGCTTTGACGTTATGGAGAACTAAGAGGCTGGGCCAGATAGATGGAGCCGATCGATCTGTTTGAGGTAAACTCTGTTATTTCCCCATGGGCTTTCTTCACCTTAATGGGGGATGGTGATTGGAAAATACACAGCTGCCTGATCATGACTAGGCTAGAGGGGTCAGCGCTCTGAGGCCCATGTCTTTTCCAGCCACTGGGAGATCAACCCTTGGCACCATCCTGTTGGAAGGTGGGAGTGAGATGCTGTGGGAGACTGGGGACATGTGAGACAGATGTGCGCCACTGAGATGCTGTGGGAGACTGGGGACATCTGGGACAGATGTGCGTCACCTGTACCCATTCCTGCCAGCCGTGTCTCCCCGTCATTGACCAACCTTCCAAAGAGTTGACCTCACGTCAGGAAGCCAACGTGGGTAGACACAGGGCTCGGGGCACAGAGCTGGAGAGTCAGTGGTGGGCAAGTCCAAGCCCAGCGACAGAGCTGCGAGGGGGCCTTTCCTCAGGGGCAGTTACTGAGTTTTTCCTCTTGTTAGAAGGCAGTAGAAACCGTCTTGATCTGGTACAGCAAGGATAGCTGGTATCTGGGCAACAGCTGTGTGAATTACCAGGGTGGATGCACCCTAATGTGGTTATGGTCATCTGTCCCCAGCATGGTGACCCCAGGAGCAGTGCTCTGGGGTGCCAGTCACACTTAAAGACAGCTCCAGATCCAGGACCCCAAGCTTGTGGCATCCTTCTGGAATTTTCTGGACTACCACTTGGGAATGTCTGATCAGAGCATTCCTCAGGGTGCTGACACAGGAGAAGACTCTCTATCCAGGACAATCAGTGGCTCCTTTCCATGCCCCAGTGATAGTCCTGAAGGAAGGGTAAAGCAGACAGACACTCCATCCTACTGACACTGTCCTGGGCCATGTGGCCCTTGTAGTTCAAGCAGAAGGTCTAGAAGCTTCAAGTTGGGCATAGCTTCAAGACTAATTGTAGGCCTTCCTACGTGGCCAGTATGTTTCATCAATGGATAACTCTGCTGCACATTCAGTGTCCTGGCCAAGTCCAACCAGCTGGACTCCTCTGCCAGAAAGTCTTCTTGGTGCTTTCTTCCTCCCACTTTTGTGTGTCCCTGTTCCCGAGTCCCATTATAGCCCTCACAGGAGGCTTGTCTCTCATTCTCCAAGGCCCAGTCCTGCTTTATTCTTTCAGTCCATCTCTTTCAAGCGGCTGGTGATTCCTGGAGCTCTGCCTTGAGAGTGCTGAGGCTACCTCTGGATTCAGCAGGAAAGAGTGGTGATTTGTGTTCTGTCATTAGTGTAGGAGGTGACAGAGGGAGTGGGCAGGTTTTTCCAACCTGGGTGGATTCCTGGGTTTTCCTGAGCCATGTGCAGAGTTTCTGCCTCCTCACAATTTCCCTCAAGACCAGCACAGGGCCAGCTGTAGTTGCCAGTGTGGGTCCATGTGTCTGGAGTTGGCAGACGAGGAGGAGGCTCACTGCCCACCTACGTAGTAGAGACAGCTGTTCCCAAAAGAGCACTGATCCTTTTCAGTATGGGAGTTGTGCCCAGTCCATCCTTAGACTTACCCAGACACCTTGCCTGGGGCAGGTGTTCAATGGGTGCTGAGTGGCAGTAAGCCAAGGCCATTGTGTATCTCCCTGCTGAGTTCCCAGGATGTTCTCTCAAAGAATCTTAGGCCTTCCTGATCTCATTCTTAATACTGCCTGTTCCACTCGATGGGGATGTATGTAGCAGGAAACAGCCCCAAATTCCGATTTAACATCATCTCTAGCTTCAGAACCTTGCTGGGCCTGGCTACATCAGTTCACCTCTGCCCTGGAATATTCAGGGGCAAATACATAAACAAGGTCCAGGAGGGACAGGAGTCACGAGGGACTTCTGCCCTGGTATAAGGTACTGGACTCTGGCTGTCTGCTCCGTTGGTGCTGACGTCCAGGCCTGGGAGGGCTTCCGGGCACTGCTGTGACCTTCACGCCTGACTTACCGCCTCAGACTTCCTCCTGCTATAGACTGGCAGCTGCCAGACCTGCTCGGTTTGCAAATGTCAGTGGTTTAATATCAGTTCTGGAGGTTTTATTTTATTTAGTCCCGAATATCAATCCCGATGGGATTTGATCCAATCAAGGCCAGTCTAGAGCGATGGTAGATTTGTGCTCCCGTCCGAAGTTGACAAAAGGTCACCCTGCCTTAGGAGAGAGGCTGCCTTGACCTGGTGCTCTTGCGATTTCATTCCTCTTCTGCGGCCCTGGGGGCAAGTTGCAGTCTTCCCTGAGCACAGTCAAGTGGACTCAGCACTGGGCCCCTTGGGATCTGTTGGCTGGGCCAAGAAACCTGGGAGGTTAAGCTTTGCAATTGTCAGCCACAAAAGGCCCTGGCTTTATCTGCAGAATATCTTTGATGTGTCAGATCTAACTTAATTTTTCACAGTAATTTTTTCAAATGTTATTTTTCCCTTTGGCGGAAAAAAACACTATGGAATGAGATTTTCTGTGGATGAAGAGTCCAGTCCTGGGCCATGCTGGCTTGTGCCTCTGTCCTCTCTCTGGCTAAGGGACACACTGTCTTTACAGATTCAGAGGGCAGCAACAGGGGATACTAGGTGCAAGGGGTCATGTCATATTTTCAACTGGCATTGTGCTACCTTAGCGTAGTAACAACTAGAGCTGGAACCCAACTGGGTATTATTTAAAATCTTACCTTGTTTTGCATAATGAATTTGTCAGTTTCTAAAGGGAACTTAAAAAGGTTTTTCTAGCCATAGGCCTCCAAGGCTAGCTAGGTACCTAGTGAGCTGACGTTTTTGTGATGGCTAAATCTAGGAAGCTCTTGTGAATTTGCAGTACCCCAGTACCAAACTTTACACGAGAAAGCTGCTACCAGGAAGCATTTACAGCAATTGGTAGGTAGAGAGGAATAGCCTGCTTGGATGGGAGTTGTGAGAGTCGTCCTTCACTGGTTTTAATTCCTGCTTTTTGCATTATGATTCAAAGCTGTTTTTGTGAAATAGAGTGCTTCCCTCTCTGATGTTCAGTTGCTTCAAGCTTGCTTTTCCGTGTCCTGAACATCACTGCTTTTCACTTTCTTGTTACAATTCCCTACACAGACTAATGCAAATGTACAAAATAGACAGACAGCACCCTCTGTCAGAAATTCCTCAGTTAGTGATTTATGCTGGAAATTCTAAAATCAAGTGGATAATGTATTACTATGTACCAACTGCTTCTCTCTATCTCGTACCTACCTTCTCAAGACCTAAAGCAAGGTTTTGGTAGACCAACTCACTAATATAGATAAAGTACAAAGGATTTTAGTGGTTTTTACGTTTTCTATAAGGGTTTACTAGAAACTTATAAAATTAAATGTACATTATCTTATGTGTGTAATTTACATCCCGTGTTCTTTATTAAGATGGTGCTGCACAGGACTCCTGAGTCGAGTAGCTGCCATGTTTGTGACTTCAGGTGTGCCTACTTACAGCTGTTCACCACAGTTGGCTTTGCTAACGGTTATATTCTGCAACTGAAGGAGGAGTAAGCTGGACCCCCACCTGAGTATCCAGCTTCTCTTCCCATCCAGCTGTATATAATTTTGCCCTAATCACACATGGTCCCCAGCATTTGGGGGCGAAATTTGGGAAAGGCTAAAAGAAAGGAGTTGATGCATGAGGTTATAGAAAAGTCAACATCCATGCTAAGACTGTACAGTGCATCTGCTCTCAGGTCACCTATATGCCTGTTACCGATACCTCACCCATCTGTATGAATACAGTCATTCGTTCCTCAGGGTGACCTTTAATATGATCAAACATTGGTTTGATACTAGAGCCCTAGAAACGGAATAAACATTGCTTAATGCATCCAGGAAGAAAATTTTCTTAATGTTATTATGTCTCATGATCTTAAAAAAAGAAAATGAACAGGTGAAAAAAATACATACATATATATATTAGTAAAAGGGTTTTTTGTATAAGAAAGTCTATACAAGTGATTAAAGATCTGCGTTTATATGTTATATTATAGAAAGCACTAGATAAATAATGTCTACATAGTCTTAAAATTTCTGAAGTAATAGTTCAGTCGTATACTTTAAGGAACAAAATATACGTCTAGTCGAGGTTTATTCAAACACGTTTGGCTTTTGCCCAAGCTTTAGCTACGTAACATACAGTAATTAATAGTTCAGTATTGGTGGAACTAACCTTCTTGGGTGTCTAACCACCATATTTAAAGGCCTCTAATCTGGTCAGAGGGACTAAAAGGGACACTTTTTTGTCTCTTGCCCTCCAAGGTCAACTAAGTTCCAGGGGACAATGGGGCATCTCTCGAAATGTCCTATAACTGTGACGTGTCACCTGTCTTCCTGTTCAGGGAGGTCGTGGAGACCCCGCTAGAAGGACTTGAACCAGTATCCAGTCTGCAAAGAAGAGGGTCAGCACTGGAAAACGTTTCCTTGATTTACTTCAAAGTGAAGCTATGGTCTAGCAAGACCTTCTGACTTATCTTCACATAGCTGGAACTAGTAAAACAGAGGCGTGTGGAGCCAGGGGCTCCTCTCAAGCCCATGTGATCCCCCCTGAGGAACAGATAACTCAACTGACCTTAAGAATCAAATTAAGTTGGTTTATTTGGGCCAAAGTATATGATCTTAAACACCCAAAAGGAAAGTATAACCAAAAAATTACAGTGATTAGTATGCTTCTTTGTAAGACTATAAGGAATTACACTTCCCAAACATTAGGTTTAAGTTTATTGAAGATGTTATTTTTCACTGTTTCTCACTAATGATTTTGTTCTTAATAAGAAAAATGCCACACAGATGTAAGACTTCAGTTGTTGGCCTACCTCAACACTGCAGTGCATACCTGTGGCCAAGAAAGGCAAGGCCACCATTGTTCTAACCCCCAAATCAAATGATTTCTTTTCTCTCCCTGTCTGGAAGCCATTTGGGAGGGGACTCCCCCTGATTCTAGCCACTCCAGCTATCAAGGTGCCTGAAAAGAAATCCTGATTTCAAGACCCTCAAGTTCAGCCTTGGCAGTCAAAAAGAAAAACAAAGTGGACCCCAAAGATGGAAGCCTTTAACAGTCCTTAAGCAAGAAATTCTAAGGGACTTTGAATTGGACATTGGAACTATTCCCTATTATGACTATTTTAATTTCGTCTTCCGGGGACCAGTCAAGGACTTTCTTTTCTCCCTACAGCTAACAGTTATGCAATTCGGGAGTCTTTTAGTTAGACTCACTGAAGGGGTACCCCTATTGCCACAGTCTACGACCCTATTCAGCCTTGAAGAAGCAAGAGCGGTCAGCGCCCCAATTCCCTATTGGCAATTAGGGTGACCTCTTCAGAGGGTTGTGTGAAGAGAATAGGAGGTAGAATTTGGCTAGGCAGTTTAGGGTAAAAAGACCCCAAAGAGCAGAAACTGTCCTTGTGTCCTTCAGCAGCCTACTCTGTATCAAAGGCCAAATCTGTCCAAGGTATTTGGGGGCTCTTACCTAATTCCTAAAAGGTTTTAGGGTTACCTCTTCAAAAGAAAAACGTTAGAGAACGAATAGCTAACTGAGAGACTCTAAATTCTCTCACTTATACCTTTCATAGACTCAAGAATTAACTTAAAACCCATTATGCACCCCTGGTTTGCCAATCCCCTCATGGCAGGGCTCCTCCCTTTACTGGGCCCTTACATGCCTCCCCATTATACATAGAAAACAAGGGGGAGATGTGGGCTGCGGGATCCTGATCTCAGGCCGCCTGACCAGCTCTCCAGGCGCCATTCTGGGTCGGACATCAGGTCTGTGTGCTGCGGCTGAGAGTCCACTCCTCTTGCGGAGAGAGTCACCAGAGAAGCGGCCAGGATGGCGGCAGACCAGAGGAGGTGGCAGTCAGGAGCCGAATGGGAGACAGGGAGGCGGAGCCTTGGAGCTCTGAGGCACACACTCCCTCCATCCCCCCAGGATGGGTCTTGGCACAGCACAGCAGCTGCCTGGCCCTCCAGCCCTCTGGGGAGAGACTGAACTGCAGGTCCCCAGCACTGTGTGGACCCCTGGACAGAGCGTGGGATGCACCGACCGATCTCCGGTAGCCTCCGAGGCGAGAATTCGCCTCCTGCATACGGGGCCAGCCAGCCGGGAAACGGGGCCAATTGGTGTCTGCAGGCGACCAGGAGATGGGGCGCCCAGAGGGTCCATGGCCGGTTAGGAGGCTTCCTAGCCAGAGCAGGAGCAGAGCCTGAGCCATGCTGCCGCCGCCACCGTGGGACATGGGAAGGGCAGAGCCGCCTCTGCACCCTGGGATACCTGCTGCCCCGGCTGGCTACTGCACACCCTTCTGCTCCTCTCCATGGATGGTGAGCCCGGGAACTTCGTGGCCGGGGTGGGCTTGGGCATGCTTTGCTGCTTAATCTCCACGAGTTCGTGTAGGTACTAGGAATTTTTCAGTGTTGATTTTAAACTTTATTACATTGTGGTTTGATAAAAAGCCCATAATTATTTCAGTATTTTTTTTATTTGCTGAGGTTTGTTTTGTGCCAAAGTATGTGGTCAATTTTCAAGCAATTTCCACCGGGTGCTGAATAGAATGTGTGTTCTTTGGTGCTAAGGTGGAGTATTTGGTAGATGTCTCTTAGGTCCATTTGATGGATGGTATTGTTTAATTCAGATGTCTTTCCGTTTATGCACTGTCCATTTTGACTTGTTTAATGGAGACAGTGCGGTTTTGAAGTTACCTTCTACCAGTGAGTTGTGATTAATCTGTGTCTTAAAATCCTATAGCACTGCTTTTACGAAGTTAGATGCAACCAGAGTTAGGCGCATATATATATGAATATATATATTATAGTATATTGTCCGTTAGTTTTCTCTTTGATCAGAATGAAGTGACCCTGTTTATCTCTTTTGATTAGTTTTAGTTTGAAGTCAGACTTATTTTGTCAGATATTAGTATGCCAATTTCTGCTTGTTTGTTAGTGCCATTTGCTTGGAGTTGTTTTTTTTTTTTTTCTCTCTCATCCTTTCACCTTAACCTACTGCCGGTCCTTGATAGTGAATTGGGTTTTTTTTAGAAAACAAAGAGGTGGATTTTGTTTCTTGATCCAGTAGACTAGCCTGTGTCTTTTGACTGGGAAATTCAGTCCCGTGATATTTCAAGTTATTTTGAAAGATGCAGATAGATTCCCATCATTTTAATTTGTTGGCATTTTTGGTCTAACTTCGTGGTTTTCCCAGTTATACCTTCATTTAGTTTCTTTCTGTTTTCCCTTGTATACCTGCCTCTCCTTTCCCTGGTTCTATGCTTATTTTTTTGTCTGATTGAGTCAGCATGGGTCTTGTGCCATCCCTGGCTCTTAGAATATCTCTGTCCCCCTCTCAACAATGGCAGGTGAACTGTGGGTGTGTGAGATTTAATATGGGCATCCTATCCAGGGACACTCGCTCTGCAGTTTCTTATACAGCAGACCCTGAGTAATAGGATGAGTCCTTTTGGGTGTATGCCAAGGAGTGGTATAACTGGATCATACATTTTTAAGTTCCTGATCATTCTCCTAGCAGGTGTCTGTCTGTCTCTGTAATCTCTCTCTGTCTCCCTCTCTCTCTCTGTGTCTGTCTGTCTCTGTAATCTCTCTGTCTCCTTGTCTGTCTCTCTGTTTCGGACTCTGTGCAATCTCTTTGTGTTTCCCTGTCTGTTTTTCTGTTTCTTTCTGTCTGTCTCTGTCTCTCTGTGTATGTGCATGTGTGTGTGTGTGTGTGTGCGTGTGTGTGGTGTGTGTGTGCATAGAAGAGAGAGAGAGAGATCCTCTGTGTGATATGGAGTGTTGTGCCCATTTGATGTATGGGGTCCACTGAATGAGTAGGTGGACACCCTTCCTGTAGCCTGCATTGCAGTTACCGAAAGTAGCGTGTATGGGACAAAGCTGGTGGTCACCGCTAAAACCGTTCATAACTCCAGTTCCAATAGACACCTTCTTCTGACCTCCACAGGCATTGCACGACATAAGTGCACTTTACAGACACACACACACACACACACACACACACACACAGATGGAAGATGGTGTCACAGGCCAGGCACCTGGCTACAGGAAGTGCTGGGTTTCTTATTTACACATTCAATGGCATGGCACTCCTGTTTCATTCATCCTCCAATTCATTCACCTCCCACACCCAGCAAACGCAACACCCACTTCTGTGAAATACCACAGGATTTTCATTGAGTCCCAGGCTCCCTCCGGTGTTCCCATACTCAACATACTCCGTGTTCCCATACTCAACAATCACCTCCATGTGAGCTTGATTCAATGAGAAGAGTGTGAATAAGCACCCTTCGTTCTACCAATTTGCGAAAAAGGAGCAATTTCAAAACGGCCTACTAAATTTTGGTGGATGCCTTGGCTGAATGAATGAGACGTGTCAAATGATACTGCGGAGGTGGACACAGGAGAACTAAGCACAAGGGCAGGGGGGTCTTTCCGGTACTGATGTTAATAGCTGCCCTAAAACCTTCTGAACCGGGAGAAGGTAAAACAAGTTAAGAACCCTGGGTCTGACACGACTACTATCAGCGTCTCCACTGAGTCGACACCTGGAGTGTCCAGAATTCACTGTGTGTATACACCTCTCTTGCCCGTGTAGGGAGAGTCAGTGTGCATCAATATCTGTGACTAACAGGGGGAGCTTCACCTCTCATTCAGAGGCCTGGACCTTCAGCAGTTAACAGCTGACGGGAACCAGAGACCTACGTGGGCACCTGACGCAAAGCAGTGCTTCCCACTTCAAACGTATTTCTTTCCTCCTTGGCTGATGACAAGACAGGAGAATTCCTCTCCCAGCACTTAGACAAGTCACCACAATTATGGTCCTATACTGTTTGTCTAAATCCTACTCTCAGATGTTTCATTGTTCATCAAGCATTTCTGTGTACTGCTGAGTCCTTAGATCTACAGCCATGTGTCCAAGGAGGGAATTCCTACATTGAAAATATTGGAGTAACAGAAACAGAACAACTTTTCCGCCTCATGTTTATAGACTTTTGACTCTTTGACAATGAATATCTATCAATTCTTCAATCTACTATGTCTTCACTATTTTAATGTTTAACAAGCCTGTCCATGAAATTCAGAATGCTTATTTCTCACAACCCGATAAAATACACACTTTTGAGGGTAAAACCATACCTCCATCTCCATTCTTTCCTGATCCCATATATGAACCCCAGGTTCTATGGCTTGCTGTGCTGAATCCTGTGCCAACACCTTCATTTCCCTAGCTTATTTTTTTTAACTGTAGTGAACAGTTGGACATGGTTGTCCACTTTCTATAAAAGACCATGCACATTATATCACCCAGTGAGAGGATTTCTAACAAAGACATGGGTAGCCTTGAACCTTGTCCTTCTATCTCAGTCTTGACAGATGTTAACATGCTTCAATCATACTAGCTCCATGGCCTGAATTCTAATTTTTTCACATGTCTGTATGATGTGCTATGTGTAGTATAATTTTGTTTGTCTGTGTCCCTGATTGAGAGAGAGATAAACAGAGAAAGGACAGCAAAAAAACAGAGAGACATTTCAGGGGCATATGTGCCACAGTGCACGTGTGGAGATGAGGGAACAGACTTAATCACTGTCCAAAAAGCCCAGGAAATGCTCCTGTCTACTTCCTGCTGCACAGGGTGTCAAATGCAGTGACATGCCTCTCTTTTAAATGCGTACCATGGATCTGAACTCAAGTCCTCATTATTTGGCGAGCAATTTCCCCACTAAATCCTCTACACAGCCATTTAAGATGCATTTACTATCCCAGGATTTGAATTCTACTACCGCCTTTTCCACATCAGTCATAAACCCCAATATGCTCTACGCTGTTCCTTTCAAACCAATGCTGTTCCTCTTCAATGCCACTTTCCTCTGTGAACTCGCTCACAGTGTCCACTGTGGCTTAACTTGTTACTTGCATCACTCATGCACACCCCTGTCTTATTGCAACACTCACAGGCAGCAGGAGGACTAAGAAGGAAGCCCAGCAACCTCAGAATTGGGGAGCAGGGGTCCGAGTCCCAGTTCTGCCACTCAAAGTCCCAGTTCTGCCACTCAAAAACACATCCACACAGTTACTAAGATGTTTTTACTTCAGGGGCCCCAGTCCCACAATGGTTTTGTGAGGGTGCTCAAAATAATTGATTAATTAATTGATTGATTAATCTCTAAGTTTCCTTAATGTCCTGAAATTCTAGATGATTTCAGTCTGTCCAGAGAAAATGAATACTTTGCTGTCAGAAATGAAAAAAAGGAAAAAGGAAGAAACAAACAATAAAGAGTAAAAGTCAAGCACGCGGTGCCGTAATATAAAATCAGAGAGGAACTGTACCTTTTCCGACAAACCACTGCACGCACGTCTGCACCCTTCCCTTTTAAAAATGCTGCCATGTCCTCTTTTTGTTCATGTATGGCCAGTAAGAATGGTGTGAAGCCGCGCTGTAAAGAAAAATCAGAGTTTGTAAAAGACATATTGCTCAACTAAACTTAAAATCTCCGCACAGACTAGGAACATAAATGCATGCTGTGAAGAGGAAATCCGAAGTGGGCGCTCTTCCTTCTTCCCGCCGCACGGCCCCACGCCGTTCCTGCCCTTTGCACACCCTCCCCTGCCCTGCGCTGCACCTGACCTCCACTCGTCTCCAAAACCCAATCTAAACTCGCTGCTTCCAAGAATCTTTGCCTCTGTGGAGTTTCCCCTTCAGTACCCCAACCCTACAGCGTAGTACTAAAGGTTCACGCATTCCTGTGGAATGGATGAGCTCAGATGGTCATCTCTGAGCCAGAGTTTCTCCATCTCTACTTCCAAAAGTGCTGCACAGATGGCAAGAGAATCAGAATTTCAGGCTCAGTGTTAAAGAACTCCTTTGACTTGATCCTCACTCGAGTAATACTTCCTTCTTATGAAAAACATGCACAGTTAAAGATGAGTTTCAGGGACATACTTTACTATTTTCCAATAATGTGAATGTTTCACCGGTTAGGAAAGGAAGTCCCGTGATTCTCTTCTCTTTATGGTGGCAGAAACCATATCCCACTGCTAGGTGCCCCTGCTCCAAATAGGCCCCAAAGGAAACGGGTTCTGAATTAAAAGACAGAGGCTTCAACATAAGCCTGATTGCTTATTATTTTAAGATGCAAGGTTTACATACTGGTAGTTAGAAATCTGAGTACAAGATTTTATTCTCACTGATAAGGAAAATCCATTCACAATATACAAACCTGCTACTTTATATTCATTCTCAATCTTGTCACATTTTAGTAACTAAACTTGTTTTTTATTCTATGCAAAACATAAGGTGGAACTAAATATATACCAGTCTTGATAGATAAAATGAATATATAAATAAAAATTCTAATAGTGACCTGAATGGGTTCTTTTTATGAAAATCAAAGACAAGGAACTCCTTTGGTTAAGGGATAATGAAATCACAGTCTTGATTAAACTCAATTTTCATTAAAAATCCCATTTTCATGTGAATGTGGAATTTTATAGTATAGAATGATTTTTAAAGCATTAACTTTTAACGTGTAAATTTCAATCCTAATTCAAACTTTAACATGAATTATGAATTATAGGTAATGATAAAGGATCTGTTAATGTACTCTTAGAAACCAATATAAACTCCAGATTATATTGTAGCATATGTGTATGCATCTTCGTGTACGCACACACGTGTGGGCAGAGTGCAACACATTGGCTATGGTTGCCAGAAATCTACCACACCTGCTGTTCCTCAGGAGCTGTCCAACTTTTTAAGATGTAACACATTTTTTTTCACATGTATGTGTGCTTGGCTTACATGAATGTATATGCAACATGTGAGCTCCTGGTATCCGTGGAGGCGAGAAGGGGACACTGGAAACCTTGGAACTGGAGTTACAGGCAGTTTTGTCCCAAAATGTATGTAGTGGGGATAGCCCAGGCCTTCTGCAAGAGCACCAAATGCCTTCAAATGCCTTCGACCACTAACTCACCTCTCAGCCCATTACTCTCTGTTCTGAGACAGGGTCTCCCACTTAGCTGCAGGTTCCCAGTCAGGCACGGCTGGCCAGACAGGGGCCCAGGGTTCCTCTGGTCTCCACCTCCCCAGCAGTGGAATCACAAGGCTGCACTACCAGGTAGGGTTTATTTCTGAGGACTTCATTCAGGTCCTCATGTTACCTTGGAAACATCCTACCAACTGACCTGCCTCCCAGACCCTCAAATTCTTATAGATTACTCTTATCCTGAATTCTAGGAAATATTTGACTGCACACAGACACTGAAAACTCAAATACAGACAGAGGAAAAGTAAGTACATGAGGAAAAAGGCAATCTATCCCTGGCACCCTGGAGCGGCATGGCCTCCCGTACGTGTGCTGTCTTCTACACAGGATCAAAATGTCACGTGGACTCAGAGCTGATGGGATTTAATTCTTTAAGACCAAGGTTCTAGAGAAGTCTCCTGAAGTTTAATGTGAACTCAATTCATGGACGACACTAAGTCTGTATATGAGACACATTCATTCCACAGCACTAAACATCTACACTGTGTGGGTAGGTTGCCAAATAAATGTCTCTGTAGGAAGAAATATTGCCTATGGAGGCTTTTTCTTCTTTCAGTACCATGTGTTACTAAAATTTAAGTCACAAAAATGATACTTTCTTCAAGATATTCTCCTACAAAATCATTTTTAACCTATTTGTATCTAAATATCTAAACTTGTAATCAAATCAATGATTAGTTTAATGGAATGGCTGAATTTAAATTATTCAAAGGATTCCTACTGCTCTTCTTATTAATGGCATGGTTTTTGGTGTGTGAAACTGTCAAGCTGATAACACTAGGGCTACCTGATCTTAAAGATACAGTGTGTTAGAAGATAAATGAAATGTAAGTAAATGTTAATGAACATGGGAGATTGGCCAATCTGATTCTTGAAGACTTAGGTTCTCTGGATCAGGGAATTCACACACTACACCTATCTAATCAGTGGGTTTACATCCGGAATGTAACAGAATTACCGAACCAGACTCTTCAGAGAAGAATCTTGATATGTAAGACAATTCTCTTTATCATTTGCGGATATGGACTAAAGGAGAAAACAGAAGACACACTCACTCACAGAAAACTCAGTTCTATGTCCCAGAGTAGGGGGAGTACAGGGACGAGAACTCAGCTTATAACTCAACTGCAAAAATGCAAAACCCATTATTCCTCAGATGCTAGCAAAACGTGGATTTATGAGCAAAACTGAGACACTTGTGTGGCTCTTTCTGCAAGAAAAGGACAGGTTGGCAGCGAGCTCATTGGCCTTCCCTTTCATTTTCTACACAATCTGTACCTAGTCACTGCCAGGCTGTTGGCCTGAGAATCCTCCTAAATTGGATCTCAAGGCAAATTTACAATACAACACAACAACAGTCTTTCCCAAACTAAGAATTATTTCCTCTCAAATTAAAGAGCATTTCTTGTGTACACATAATCCTTAAAAAAAGAGAAGTAAACTATGTCTGCCTAGTATATACCTTCAGTAACCAAATTTGCAAATTTGCCTGCACACCTGTGTTCACTACCTTTCTCATTTTCCCTGTTTTGGCCACATCTCTGAGAGATAGCTCACCTCAATATGACTTCTCAGCTGCAATAAGATTTCCATTTATCATAAAGTTTTAATTTTAATTAACTCATTTTCATTCTTTGTGCATATCTCTCTCTCTCTCTCTCTCTCTCTCTCTCTCTCTCTCTCTCTCTCTCTCTCTCTGTCTGTGTGTGTGTTTGTGATATGTTTGATTCTGTCCCAAATCCTTTATTTTGTATTTAAAATAAAACCACATTCGAAGACAAATTTTGCTTCTTTTTGTTACTTTACATGAAGTCCATCCAAACCGGAGGACCTGAATCCTAACACCCAGGGCCTGGTGGCATGTGCCTGCAATCCCAGCACTAGGGTGCAGAGATAGGAACATCCTGCGGTTTGCTAGCCAGCTAGTCTAGTGTAAAATCATAGAGTGGAAACAATTTTGGACACTTACCTTGACCTCTGGCCTATGCCTGTCTGTGTATATACACACACAGACATGCATATTCAACTATGTGAACATGGGAACACAGATACAGAACACATACAGAAAATATCAATATTTTAACTTTGGTGATTAACCCACTTCAAAACATTTTTAATCACTGGAAGCTTGATCTAAATGTGGAAAATGGAGTCACCTGTTCCCTCATTAGAACTACCTGGGAAATAAAGTGATCTTTACCTTTGTTCTGGCTTCAAGGTCTATTTGGGAAGTCAGCAGCATTTCAGCCATCTGGATGTTCCCCCAAAATACCGCATAGTGGAGTGCGTTATATCCGTGCACATCCTTGGGGTTTGTATTGGCCCCATGGGCCAATAAAATGGACAGGCAGCATATGTTTCCATACTGAGCGGCCTGCAGGCAATGCACACAGAAAGAGATCAATCCACGGAACCCAAGATGAACACTTTAAATATTTCCCCGAGTAGTTACCCGTAAATGAGATAAAACTTTATTTTGAGTATATTTACCCCTTTTGTTGAGAAAGGATCTGCTTATGTAAACTCAGCCTTGCCTCAATTCAAAATCGTCCTGCCCCATGCTAACACACCTCGACAGTGTTTTGCAATTTTTCATTTGGGATCCTGGTGTGTTTGCATGGTTTCCACTGCTCCCAGTCACCGTCCAACTTCTCCTGTGACCCCCCCCCCCGTCCCTCTCAATTTCATGTCCCCTTCTTTGTCACATATACATATTATAAATATGTGATGCACCGAATCCACTTAGTGGTGCTGTGTTGGCACCTGTGTTTCAGACCATGCTGTTTGGATCAGATCAGTATCAGGGAACTAGTTCCTGGGGAAACCAATACTTCCTCCCCAGCATCCATTGACTGCCTGCAGCTCATCATTGAGAGTTGGGATTCCAGGGAATCTCCCCCACCTCGGCATGTCAAAACTGGTCTTCTCCTCATTCAGACTTTGTCAGACCACATTATGTGGCTGATTCCATTGGAGTAACTTCCCCATCACATCTACAATGCGTTCACTAGCAGAACACACCTAGATATAATGATCTTTTCATTCTAATCCATCTCAGTTGAAACTGTTGGCCATTATCTACCTTAATGAGAGGCGTGCTGTTTTCGTTATCAAGAGCGTTGATGTTACAGTTCTTCTCAATTAGGAGGCATACTACCTGTGGTCGGTCGTAGGTGCAGGAATAATGTAATGCAGTTCTGTGAAAAGGAAAGGAGACTTTAGGAAATTGGGGAGCACTAGCCAAAGCACGTTCGTCCATACAACTGTGAGTACTAGACAGCTCGTGATGGACTCTGAAGCGGGGTCACGGGAGTCTCCTCAGCTCTCTCACGTATTTGCTGCAGCGCTAGTGGCGCAGTGCAGGGCCCGCCCCATTCAAGGCAGGTGCTCTGCCAGTGAGATGCACCGTGCTCAGAGCAGCGTCTGAGCACAACGAGCAACCGGAAATGGAATCACAGCTATAGTCTCGGTCACCTACTAGCCGCTTCTCAGGCAACTCTCACTCCTCAATGAGATTCAGATGCACAACTGATTCCAGCATCTCACAGATAGCTGGGAAATGTCGACATAATTACTATTCCAACTGCTAACAAACAGAAGGTTTTAAATGGGTGAAATAACAAATTAGACCTACACTTCAGTGTTAGTGTCCAAACACGACTGAGTTTGATCGCTCAGAACACGTGGTAAAGCTGGACCCAGTAACGATCCACCCTGCCTCTGAACAAAACTCTGGAGAAACAGCTCCTCCCATGTGCTCCTTGCCTGTCCCCAACTGCCCCTCCTCCTCCTGTCCTTAGCCCTCTCAGATCCTGTTACCTCTGCCTTCTGTCTGTCTCATCCACGTGATATTCCCCAGACGTGAGGAAACCGTCCACCGCACGAACGGCACCTCTGCTGGCAGCCCGGTGGAGCGGGACCTTGGGAATGTAACTTGACAGGAAAAATGGAAACCTTCTCCGTTGATTACCACAACACACTAAACATCCCAAGGCCCTGCGTAGGCGGGTGAGACGTGTGGTGGACCAAATGACATGATCCATCTCATATCTGAGGTTGGGATCCTCCATGGTGAGGGCCTGGGCAGGGCCGGCAGGCCCCACCACCTTCTCCCCCCTCCCTCCCTTCTCCCTCTTACATTTTTCTTGTCAAAAACTACAACTTTGACCTAAAGTCAACCAAATCTCTCCAAACTGGTGGCCAAAACATTAAAGCCTACCACCAAAACCCTCTGTTTCACCAACTGATGATCTGAGAGGATCAGTTGGAGTTCCGTTAGTCCAAGATTCTGTGACCTAAGCACTCCTGCCCACACCAATGACAGGAGACTGACCACTGGCACTCAGCACACACTTGCAAAGCTCTGCCTGTCTATCATAGCTTCAGAGCAGATGCTCCTCGCCTGGACAAGTCATGGCAAGGTTGCTTCCCAGTCCTGCGGCTCTTGCCAGGACTGCACGTGGTTACATCATAACCAACCTCATTCTTTCTAGAAATGTCCATATTATTGATACTGGATTCTTTATACTATAAGATACATTTGAATCAGAAAACTACTTTGGGCATCGTTCTCTATGAGGGAAAATATTTTCCTCTTTCATTGTTGCTGAATCCAAGCTTTGCTCTTAAAAAAGGACAGCTCCGCTCTGGGGGTGAGGCAGGAGGATTATCGGTTCAAGGCTACCCTGGGATACACAGTGGGATCCTTTTTCAAAAGTTAGTATGTCAAGCATGGTGACACACACCTTTAATCCCAGTACTCAGGAGGCAGAGACACGAAGATCTCGGTGAAATCAAGCCGAGCCTGATCTGCATACCAAACACTAGTGCAGATGTGGCTACAGGGAGACCTCTGTCTCAGAAAATACGCAAACAAAAAAGCCAAACCCAACATCACCAACAAAAGCACACAAAAATTAAAATAACAAAATTTAAACAGCAAAGCACAAGGAAGTTGGCATGCATAAGGGGGCGAATAAATAACGATACAATAATCATTTCCAGGTGGAGTCGTAGCGCACACCTGAAATTCCAGCAGTTGGCAGAGGCAAGAAGCTTGTCCTGAGACAGAGGCCTGACAGGCACCGTACCAGGAAGGAAAGGAGACACAGAGGGCAGAGGGGCTGTGGACACAACTACCCATTTCGGGGTCATGCTTGACTACATAGAAATTTGAGGAGTCACTGACAGAAAGGCCTTTAGTACATCCACATGGGAACTGACCACTATGCGAGATTAAAAGAGTAACTTTTAACAGTAGGACATTGTCCCTACTATATATCATAGGTGAGCAAAGTGAAATTCCAGTATCAGGGGAAGGCTCCATCTCCTGAAGATGCTGACTAGGGGTTCCAGAGACACTCAAACAATACTGGTCAATGCCCCCCCCCCAACTTTTTGCCCATAGCAAGTGGACTATAATTCTGTATTGTCAAAACAATACATACACATGCCATGGGGGAGATGAGACATCAAGTTGCTACTGACAGCAAAGCCTCATCTCTCCTGCTTACCTTTCATAGTGCATGAAGGTGCTGTGCATGCTACTACAAGATATACCAATACTGAATGTTTTCCAGTTGTGGATTCTGCATGCTTCAACAACAACTGGACTGGAAAGATAAAACCTTGACTGCAACACTAGAAAGAATATTAAGGGAGTAGCCAATCACACTCTCATACAATTTAAGCTCTGCTTCACACCATGAAGTCCATAAGTGAAAATGATCTCAGATGTGTACACGTGGCCAACAAGAGCATGGGCCATAGGGGATGGACGGTCTAATAAAGCTATCCTGATGGAAATAAATAAATATACATATATATTTATATGATATATATGTTATAGTAGGAAAATGTGGGTGCGTCTCCATCTCCAGCACGGCTGTCGTGCTCCAGCCATGCCAGACAATGGAGGACGATTGAACGGGACCTCAGGTGGCTCAGAGTGCGGCAGGAGGAGTTCCCTCCCGGGAGACTTCGTCGGTGGGTAGTTCGGTTATCAGAGCCAATGCAGGGGCTTACATAGGGAGGCCTTCCTGACCGTTACAGAAGGCGGGAAAGTTAAAGTGGGGTTTGGGGGTAAAGGGTGGGAAGGCTGTGGAAGTTCAGGAACAAGGAAACGAAACCCAAAAACCTGGTTCTGGTCTAGGGTGGGGGAAAGGAAGATTCATATCTACAGTAGCTTCCTGGGGCCAGGTTATCACACAGGCAGAGCGGGTCAGACACCTGCCCTCCCTTTAGTGTATCTGGAGTTGCTTGCCTTGCTCAGTAACCAGATCCCCACATGAAAATGATTACTGATGAAGTCTTTTAAACACATATATTGATTCATAGGCAACCGTGGAGAATTGAGACTACAGAGTGCGAACCCTGATTTACACACCTCTATCAATTTCTGCATCCAGAGACTCGGAGTTCCGGCAGGAAAGAGGTCACAGCAAGACCGTAAGAGGCACCAGGAAGTAAACTGTGGCAGGAACTGGCTGAGATCAGAAGCAGCGATTCCTCAGGTATCTTTAGTGAATTCAGGTATTTTCCATTGAATCTAAAATGGCAGGTCATGGCCAACAGATTGGAATATGAACATTTGAGAAACATATTTAAACAGCATTCCTAGTCAATGATGTGCCTCTTGTCTGTACTCTCATCACTTGCGAGGAGGAAAATGACAGTTAAGTCTAACTGGGGATACACTTGGGCCAACCACTCCATAGAGGATGTCCTGATCCCAAAGAGTATTTGGGATAAAGAAACTGGACTCAACGGACTTTTAAATAAGGGAAACAGGGGCCTGGGGAGTCAGATTAGTGCTTAAGAAAATTCTCTGGGATTGTGCTGGACCTTCTTTTCAATCACAGGATTCACAAAGCTGCTAACAACTTTCCATAACACCAGTGCCAAAGGATACAAAGCCGTCTTCTGACCTGTACAGGAAATGCGTTAACAACAGTCATGCAGGCAATACACTCATACAAATATAAAAATAGTAAGTAAAATAGTTTCTAAAAGTAGAAAATATGAAACAGACTGAATAAAGATGTAGGCTGGTTCTAAGAAAAATTGGAAGCTCAAAATACACAGGTCTGACCAAATTACATTACATGAAATTCAAATAATTAAAATTAATATATTCCGGTGATCAAACAAAGATTGTGATTTATTTCATTGTTTTCTAAAACTGACAAAAGTAATCTCACAGGCATCAAGGACTTTGCTCATATTAATCTACAGCAATGGTGTCAGCATGCACAGGATTATGTAATCTACGGGGAGAGTACGGATGTGGGAGGGAGCATAAAGAGGATTGTTTTTATAAAACACACAAAAATTTCAAATAAAATGTTTCAAAAAGTAGTAATGAAATGGGGCTAAATGAGAGCGTCCCCTAGAGGTTTCTTAGTCTCATTCATAAAAGATTTTAAGAACGGATCCAATCGGAAGCTTTAAGACAATTTTATTGGAATTTGAAGAAAAATCCTCAAGACAGGCATGCTGGGGATTTCAGCAGCTGCCTGGAGGGAGAGAATGGAGGGAGAAGCCACAAAGTCATGCAGGTTTAGAGCCTGCGTGGGGTCAGACACGCGGCGGACTGGCAGCCACATGGCTGGGAGAAGGAACTTTAGAGAAAAAGCGGAGAAATGCAAGACGCTAGGGCAGCCCAAAGGCTTAAAGAAAGCATGTTTAGAAAAAGGATGTGAAGAAGAGAAGGAAAGATTACGCTTTTCTGAAGAATTCAGAAAAGCGGGCAGACTTATGGAGAGCTACATGTCTGTGGCCGGGTCCAGAAGAACTGCCCCGGGAGGCGGATTCCAGGCAGGAAAAGTTCACTGCCTCATTAACACACTCTATATTCCGCCCATCTATTTAGTACAGCTTAAGTTGAACCCACCTTCCTAAGGGTGGTCCTGGTATCAGGTGATTGACCAGTGAAACTGGGAATGTGTGTCTTTCAACAGATAAACAAGAGAATTTATAGTCTATCTCAGCTACGCAGAAAGCACTGCTGAAAAGGAGTGTCCACCTCCTTTCCAGGACCAGCCCCATCAGGTAAGATCAAGTTCATACCCCTGCCTTTCCCTTCCATGGGCAGTACTCAAATAGGACCCATTTCTCAAAGGCCTCTCTCCCTGATTTCACACAAGCCCACTGCAGTGTACCCGGCTAGACCTCCCTGTAACTCAGCTCATCCTCCCATCATCCATTAATCCATCTCAACCAGCTCACGCATCACACCTATCACAGGTCCTTCTAAAACAGATTTGAGAGTTTCCACCAGTCATCTCCAAAATCTCAATCCTGGTATCTCCTGCAAGACTCAGCTGCGAATCAATGCCATCGAGAAAAGTTGACATTCCTGAGCCAGCTGTACCATACCTCATCACAAAACAGAGGCCAGAGTGAAAAGAGCCATGCTCAACGAGAGCTCGAGAATGCTGTGAAGTACAGGTTTGGGGAAAATGCCATTTTTCCTTTACAGGGAAAAAGGAAATGGCAATTTCTGTCTATTATGTGTATGCAATGTAGAAGCTAACAAGACTGTGAGAATAAAGTGGTTCTCCGTGTATATAGCAATAGATAGAGATACAGACACAGTTGAGACAGATTAAAGGTATTCAAATATGAGATACTTAAATAGATATGTAAATAAATATGCAGACACATGTAGATAAACACATAGATAAAATTTCTATAATCCTAAAAGTTTTAAGTGTTAAAAATTGATTAGAGAAATGTAAATCAGTTATGTCAGTGTTGGGTAATATATATGTCCCTGCCTAGGGGCATTACATCATGTTGTCAGCCAGTGACTCTGAATTTTTGCTCTTTGGTGGTAAGGCAGTACAGACGGCTGGGAAAGGCTGTGTGTGAGGTGGGGACAGAAGTGATGCTGCTCCCGGTGTAGTTCCCACTGCGCTGTACGGCACAGTCCTTGATTCAGTAAGTCTAGGAAGACCTGGATGTAGATATCGGAAAATATTTCTCCGGGTTCTGACAGCACACCTAGATGAGGAACCGCTGATCTGTGGAGGACATGAGCTTCTAGATTCCCAGGAACTGAAGGCGTCTCCGGAAGAGTGGAAATGACATCACGTGCTCCTCTTCTCCATGTCTCCCTTCCTGTGGCAGACACCCCCATTTCATCAGTCTTTTCTAGTCAGAAGAATTGAAAATTAAAATTAGTATATTTTTCCATTTATATGCGCTTAGAACATCACACCATTTTCTTTACATACGGAAGTCTTCCACTACAAATCACAAGACATTTGAAACGTTACCAATGGGCTGCTTTTAGTTAGCATTTTCTGGTCCTAGAAGGATTTCATGACCCTACATTAGCACTCATAGTTTAGATTAGAAAATGAGAAGAACACAAAGTAATCAAGTCTTTCCTTGGATTGTAGCTGTTCAGTGTCTGTCTTAGCACTCTCATCCCATTCATAGACTGCTGCACCATCAGTCTGGCAGTGTTTCACCCTGAGATCCACGTAGTGTACGGTCAATATGAAGATCAATTAGAATCATTTGAATAATTTAACTGTAGTCATCTCATGCATTCGATTATTCTTTCAATTAGCAGTCAGGGAGAATAAAATGAGAGTGAGAATTATATTCATGTTAGGATATTCTTCAAGTAGGGGTGAACATTTTATTCAATGAATATTTTATTGATGTTTTATGCATTTCCTACAATACATCTAAATCATTTTGAGACTTGCTACCTGATCTGCATGTTCTCCATGAACAGCCCCCAGAATTTCATGCCTTCTGCCACATATGATGAGGCCTCTCAAGTCACATTTTCTTCTCCTTTACACCCATGGCTCCCTGTGTATCTCTCCTCCTCACTTCCTAGTTAGGGATCCCCAGGTCCCCCATTTTCCTCTTGGTGGCGTCTGCCTCCTCCTGTCCCCTCCTCTCAGACTCTTTGTTATTGAAAGATGTGCATTGATTACTTTCATTTTAATGTCTGTTTGTGGTCCTACTTTGTGTTTCCATAATTATACCTTCATGTGTTTTCTTTCTGTATTCTCCAGGATACAGTCATTCCTATCTTTAATATTGTGTATTTCTTCAAATAAGTATTCTCTCTTGGACTGGATGGCTGGACGTGAAATTTTTCAGCCTCTTCATTTCATGGAAGATGTTTCTTGCTCGTGGCACTATGATAGATGGATTTGATGGGTTTTAAAGCATTCTGGGTTGGCATCTGTGGTCATTTAGGATTGGGAATACTTTGGTCCAGATGGGGTTTACTTTATTTGTAACGTGTTATTTTTCTCTAGCAACTTTCAGAACTCTCTCTCTCTTTGCTCTGTACTTTGAGTGGTTTAGCACTGAAGAGTTCCTCTTCTGTCCTATCTGATTGGCTTTCTGTGTGCTTCTTGTATCTCTGTAGGTATTTCTGCCCTTGATTTGGGGAAGTTTCATTCTATAAATGACGTGAGATTCTTTTCCTTTCTATATGCCTGTAATGCATAGATTTGTTCTTCAAAACTGAGTTCATATTCTTTGCCTGAGTGGTCTAGTTCTTCAGCTTTGTCATCTAGTCTTGATATTTTATTCTCCATGTCATTGATACAAGTACTTACTTTGTAGACAGCTCTTTGAAATCCCACCCACACAAGAGAAATATGGTTAAGAAATGATACACTTAGTTGCTTCTGTAAACTAAATCCGTCATCAAAATTCCAGAGATTGCTTTAGCAGTTAGATTTCCAATTGCCTTTAAGGAATTGAATCCAGTCTATTTTGAGCCATGTCTCAGCGGATGCTTCAATAGTTGGTACCTATGCAGAGGGTTCATCCTGTATCTGAAACACACATGTGCATCATTAAAAATATTTAATTTATTACTTTTATATTATTTATGTGTATGGGCATATTGCCTACCTGAATGTAGGTTCACCCCTATCATGCAGCACCCACAGAGGTCAGAAGAGCTTCAGATTCCCCTGGAACTGGAGGTAGGGTTGGTGGCCAGCCACCCTATATGTGCTGGAAATCATACCCCGTACCTCTGTGAAAGGAGCCAGCACTCTTTACTGCTAAGTCATCTATCTAGTCCCCAAAATATTTTATTTTTGTGTGCATGTGTGTATTGCGTGCATGTATGAAAGTGCTCCCATGACATGCAATGACTGCACAGGTCAGAAGAGGGCACCAGATCCCCCGGCACTGGAGTTATGAATGGTTCTTAGCCACCATGTGGGTGGTGGGAATTGAATCCGAGTCCTCTGCAAGAACACATAGTGCTCTTAAGTGCTGAGCCATCTCTCCAGCCCATCTTGCCTTCATGTACCTTCTCCTTGTAAATATTTAAACTTATAGCTCTTTTTGTTGTTTGTTATGATAAAGATTTTAGCATTTTCAAGGTGCCTCGTATAAATGTATACTAAGATGGCTTGAATTATACATTCATTCTTGAAAATGGGATTGACTGTTAGAATTTAGGTGTTGGTAATTTAAGAACCTTTGTTTAGAGGGTGGCAGATGTCACCTAACATTGGGGTGCTTTCCAAGCATGAGATAGTGGGCTTGGACTGCAATGCAAAACCTGTTCTTGTACTTCATTTATATGATCTCTATTAATGGGTACTGAAATTATATTACAGTTGGAAACTGATAGTTATAGTTGAGTATGTTATGCTTATTGTCAAGACCTCCCTTTATTCTTGTGCCTTAGAAGTGCACATGACTTAGTAGCTTCATTATACTAATTACAATCCATTGAGATCATGTCTGAATTTTCCTTGGTAAATCGTCATTTTTTTTATTTCTGATTGGAACTTTACTCAAATTTAACAAAGACATCATATAAACCATAGAATATAGTAATTTCTAGCTGTGGTTATCTTTAGGACATCTGTACACCTGAGGTGTAAAATTCCATGGATAAGGAGTGTGAAATTTAAAGGCTGAGCCTGACTCAGCATCTGTGCAGCGGTCACTCTGTTCATATGTCTCAAAGTTCAGCTTCACCCTTTTGAAATCCTAGGAGCCCAGAAGACTGTTCAATTATGCAAGTCAAGGCAAAAGGAATGACTTAGTTCAGAAAGGGAGAGGCCCCTTTAGTTCCTGAAGCCCCACAATGTCCCGTTCTCTAAATCTGACTGTTGGGTGTAAATCCGGGTCATGGGGTGAGTGAGGACACACTGTGATCGTGTCAGTTCATTTCCCAGCCAGTAGGGGAAAGTAAGGCCTAGAATGAAACATGGCCTTTCTCAGAGGCCTGGAAACTCTGGGCATTTTCTCAAGCAGAAATGAAGCACACTTTTTTAAATGCCAGTTTCTTGTAGTGCTAAAATTAAACTTAGCTTCATTATCTTGCTTTCAGTTCACGTAACATTTATGTGCTAACACACCTGTCATCAAAGTCTATGGAAATAGTAAAGATGTCAATGAAAACTAACACATCTTGAATTTTCACTAAAGGTCGGAGAAACACCTGTCAGCCACTTGAGCTCTTCCGGGCAGAGGATTCCTGGTTTAAGTGAGAACCTGAACTCGCAGCCGCCTCCTGCTCTGAATTCTAGCGATACCTCTTACCTTACAGGTGACGGGGTTTTGAGCACAACATGTGATAAACCAGTGCTCCTATAATTATTTGGGGCAATAAAATGCATTTTATTTCTGACTAATATTTGTGACTAAAATTTTATGCGTCGTACAGGGATATTTGGGCTTTGTCTTGTATCACAAAACACTGCTTGATTGCATTTTCTAATTGTAGTGAAAGTGTATTCTTTAATGTAGAAATAACATAGAAAGATTTTCCAAACAAAGCAGACAAAATCGACTTAGTTGGTTCCCATATTTTCCTATGCTAGGCCAAGGTAATAAACGTCACTGCCAGTGACAGTCTAGCGATTTGTGGGTAAGTAAGCACATTTGGATAAGTTTAAATATTAATTTGACTCTATTTTTTCTCTGTGGTGATACGGTACCCTGGGGTCTAAAGCAATGGGAGCAGGAATGGGGTGTCTTGAAGGCAGGCAGCTGGGTCAACAGAGCCTAATAGAGAGTCATCCACGTGCTGGAGCAGCGTCAATTCAGAAATCCAGAAGCCTGTCAGGCATGGGGGAATTTTTGAACCTTTGTGGCAACTGAGTCCAGGTTAGGTGACTGGTGTCTTTGCATAGCATCTTTAGAGGTGTAGGGAAAATTCCTTCTGGAAGGAAGAAACAAGGTCTGCTTTCCTCATCTCTCTGTCGCTACAAAAATATCAACTAAGGATTTCTACAAACTACATTCTGGGGAAGCAGTAGGTAAATCTGGGCTTCCTTACAGAGCAGTAGGTAAGGGTTCACTTGCAGGAGTGTGTGTGCTCCCCTCTGAAGACAGCTAGGGAATAGTGGTTGGTGGGGAGCTGTGGCTCACTCCTGCTGCCCCACCTTTCTTCTGGAACATGGGAAGATGACATCAGCTCATGCTGTCTTTTTGGTAGAGCACAGTCCTATGCAGCAAGATCAAAGACACTGGAGACTTGAGGACTAGCTGGAAGACAACTGAGCAGAGTACAGGGTTTTAGGACCAGGGGATGAATGGTCTGACTGCTGATCTCCTGCAGATTTTGGACTTGAGGATATTTTCTGGTTACCAACGAGAAAAGAGTGACGAAATCTGCACTGGAGAGCTAGGTTTGTGCCTTCAGATGCTGCCTAACAGAAAAGCACCCCGTGGGAGGGAAAGGGCTTTGACTACACAGTCATCATGTGGACCTGAACTGTAGGTTTCTCAGTGCTGACAGAAGCAAAGCACATGGCAGGGAGACTGCTCTCAGGGATGAGCAGACCACTGCCCACAGGCAGAGCTCTGTCATTCTCCGCTGTTTCCTTTGGGAGATGGATGTTTTCCCTGCTGTGTAACACTGTTCCTGGGAAACATGAACAAACTTCTGCTCATCCCAGATAGGAAACTAATGACTGATCAAACTAAGGATCCACCAAAGACCACCTTGTTGTAGCCCTGAATGATGGGTTGGTTATAGTAGTGTGGGTGAGGGAGTTACTTACAGGAACAAAAATGACTCAGACATCAGCAAAGCCCCCAAGACCGGGAAGCCTGGTGGGCAATGCACAACCTCCAGGCAGCTCCACAGGTTGGCGTGTCCTTTTCAGGTAGCTCAGTTGGTCTGAACTTCTTCAAGGTAGGTTGGCTTGTCTGTCTATAGGAAGCTTGGCAGGCTGGGCTCTGACTCTTCCAGGTGGCTTGTCTTGTCTGAGAGCGTCTCTCAGCAGTCCTTAATGCTTATATACGGTTGGGGAGGAAGGGGCCTTGTGAAAGTCCCTAATATTATATACATTCCGGGAGGGAGGGAGCCTAGTGTATCTGGTTAATTTCAATGACTTCTCAACGCTCCCGAGTTGCTTACTTCCTCAGCTTAACAAGCTTCCCTGTAATATGAAGTATTTTGCCTCAGGGGGTCAAAACATCTCATTGTTTACCTTTCTTTAGAAGATCCTGTGGTTTAGCTCCATTACACATCTACTGTTTACCTCTCTTTTAGCACCCTGCATCTTACTAAGCATCCCTCCAAGGGTCAGAAACCTTGAAGAAAATTGCTTCCCATCAGTCCTCACCATAGACAGCGGGACCACTTACCACCCTCACCTTCACAGTTCAAACCTCCAGCTGCCTGTACTGTTGATCATGGCATTTCAAACCTCACCCCGTCTCAGCTGTCCCCTAGAACAGTCTCCCATACACACTGTACAAGAGTATCCCCAGTGTACCTGACTCAGGACTGTGCCTTCTTTTACCTCCCTCAGAGTTCAGCCTCACACACTAGGACCACCCTCACATCTCTGGAATAAAGCCAACTTGATCATGGTGGATGATCTTTTTGATATGTTCTGTATACAGTTTACAGGTGTTTTGTTGAGAATTTTGGAATATCTGTTCATTAAGGATATTGGTCTGTAGCTTTCTTTTCTGGTTACTTGTATCTGGTTTTCATATTAGAGTTATGCTGGCTTCATAGAAGGAATTTGGGTGTTCTCCCTCTGTTTCCATCTTTTTGAATAATTTAAGTATTATTGACTATAGATCTTGGAATGTCTGGTACAATTGTGCTGAGAATCCATCTGGGCCTGGACTTTTTTGATCAGGATGTTTTGTACTGTTGTTTGAATTTTCTTCAATGCTGTGTATCTGTTTAATCTGTTGATATCTTCTTGGTTTAGCTGTGGCAATTCTGATGAGTTTAGGTATGCAACAATATCTTTTAAGGTTTTCAATTTTAATAGTATATAGGTTTTTAAGGCATTTCCTTATGATGTTCTGAATCTATTTATTGTCTGCTGTGGTGTTTCCCGTTTTTATCTTTTATTTTATTGATTTGGAGTTGCTCTTTCTTTTGGGTAACTGGGTCAAGGCCTGTCATCTTGTTTATCTTTTCAAAGAACCATCTCTTGAATTCATCGATTCTTTGTGTTGTTTTCTTTGTTTCGATTTCATTAATTTCTGGTCTGATTTTTGTTATTTCTTCTCGTCTGCTGGACTTGGGTTTTGTTTGCTGTTGACTTTCAAGGTTTTTGAGTTGTAATGTTAGTTATTTTTTTGTGCTTTATCTGATTTTTTAATGTAGCCACTTGGAATTCTAAACTTCTCTCTTAGGACAGGTTTTCAAGTGACCCAGAGGTTTTGTTGGGTTGTATTGTCATTTTCATTTAATTCTAGGAACATTTTATTTCTTCTCAATTTCTCCCTTGACCTCTTCCTCATTCAGGAGTGTATTGTTTAGTCTCCATGTGTTTGTGAAGTTACTGGGTCTTCTGGTGTTGATTTTAAGCTTTATTGCAAAGTGGTCTGATAGAATTCATAGAATTACATTACATATTTCGGTGTTTGTTTTTGTTGAGGTTTGTTTTGTCCATAGCATGTAGTCAGTTTTGAAGAAAGTTCCATAGGGTGCTGAATAGAATGTGTGTTTTTTGGTGCCTTGGTCGGAACGTCATGTAGATGCTTGTTAGGTCCATTTGATGTATGGTCTTGCTTAATTCAGATGTTTCTTGGTTTATTCTCCATTTGGTTCACCTGTGCAGTGGAGACATTGGGGTAGTGCAGTCCCCTACTGTTTGTGAATTGGGATGAATCTGTATCTTAAAATCCTGGGGCACTGTTTTCATGAAGTTGGGTGCACCAGAGTTTGGTGCATACATGTTTATGGTTGTAATGTATTCTGGGTTACTTGTTCCTTTGTTCAGAATGAAGTGACCCTCTATTTTGCCAGATGTTAGAATGGCAGCTCCTGCTTGTTTCTCGGTGCCATTTGCTGGGAGTATTTTCTTCCATCCTTTCTCCTTAAGGCAGCGCCCGTCCTTGAAGGTGAGTCGGGTTTCTTACAGACAACAAAAAGATGGATTTATTTCTTGATCCATTCAAGTAGCTTGTGTATTTTGATAGAGGAGTTCAGTCTATTGATATTTAAACATACTATTGAACCATCGTTTGTCTTGTTTCCTGTCATTTTAAATTTGTTTGCATCTTTGGTCTTACTCTGTGGTTCCCCAGTTATACTTCATCTTTCCTGTTACTGCCTATTTTTTGTTGTATTTGACTATTGTATATTTATGGACATGTCTTTCCTGGATTTTGGGAAATTTTCTTTTACAATCCTGTTGAAGATCTGGTCAATACCAGTATCCAGAGATTCTTGTCCTTCCTCTGTGCCTATGATATGTACATTTGGTATTTTCATGGTGTTCCATATTTCCTGCATATTCCATTCCTGTCCTTTAAATTTTTTTCATAATCTTTGCTTCATTGCTCCGGTTCAACTTTATAGTCCGTTCTTGATATTCTGTTTTCCTTTTCATTTATTGTAATAGTGAGGTTTTCTCCTGTCATTTCAGATTGGCTTATTGAGTGTTTCACTTCCTTCTTTATTTCAGCCTGTGTTTTCTTCAATGTTGCTATCGCCTTTGTGAATTCAGTCAGTTTATCCCTATCTTATTTTAGCTCTTTGATTTGTTTGTTTGTGTCTTTAAATCAATTGAATTCTTGGATTGTGTTTATGATTGTTCCCTGATACTGTGTTTCCTAGTTTCTCTCTGTGGAGTTCTCACTGTAGTACTCTGTCTGAAACTCCTGCAAATGTAGCATCCTGAGCCCTGTTGACGCCCATTGTTTCAACTTAGAGTTTCTTAGTGTCTGGACAAACAAGTTCCCCCACCTGTATCTGCCCTTTACCTGACCTTATTGCTGGAACATCCTGCCACCACACCCTGCCTAGCCTCTTGCAGCTGCAGTACATAAGAGCTCTGTAAAAAATAAAGATTTGTCGATTTGACCATAGAAACTGCCTTGCCGGCCCTCCGTGTTCTTTTTGTTCCCGTTCATTCCAGGTTTCTGAGGACTCCTGCTCTGTTGATGCCCTGCTGGCTGGGGCCAATTTTTAATTACTGCATGTATATCACAAGTTCCTATGAGTGTATTTAAATCTTTTATGTCATTATGATTTGCCTTTGGTGGACCATACTTATCTAGGAATTTATCCAATTGTTTAGATACATATTTTTAAAATGTGTTTTTTGGGCTGGTGAAATCCCTTCGTGGTTAAGAGCATTACTCTTCCAGAGGGTCGAGGTTAGGTTCCCAGTACCTCTGTGGCATCTACCCACCTGTCTTTAATGTCAGTTGGGAAGGCCTCTTCTGGCCTTCGCTAGACCAGATACACAAGGTGCATTTACTTACATGTATCACATACCTAAAAAAAAAAGAAAGTATACCTTTATGATTTTCTGGGTTTTCTCGGGTTGTGTTTTAATGTTTCACTTTTCATCTCTGAGTTTATTATCAATTCTGTCCAGCTTTGTTTTGGTGTATCTGTCTAAGCTGTCGTACTGCTCCAGGGATTTGTAGAGAAGGTAAGGGAAATTGCTTGGTGTAGAGTTTCACCTTCCCAAACTAAGCCATCTACTTTCTCTTGCTAATTAAAAATGTTTAGTGTGACTTTGAGAGAAATCCAAATGCCGTCAGCTTCTGAAAGCATCTTGGGTTTTGTGACAACTTTAGTCTGTACTTGGCATTCAAAATGCTGTTAGCATGCCAGGCTGAGCGGGCATTAAAGACCTATTGAAATGCTTGAACCCAATTTTAATAACCCAAACTGATACCACCATCTTTATCTTCTAAATAAAGTCCATTTTATTTTTATTAAAAAAAATACTCATGAAGTGTGGGGTTCCCCTGATACTGGAACTAGTTAGAATTTTAACTTTAGACTTATGCAAATTGGCTCTCTAGGAACTCATCGATTATAGTTAGGATTCTTTTTACCTGTTGTTTTCTATGGCTTCTGCTCTAGTCAGTTACAATGTTCATGTCTGCCTGTCTCTTGGGAGCAACAGTTTGCCCTGAGACATCACTGTTCTGATGGATCTGAGAAGACATTTTTTTAAGCTCTTGCTTGTTAGAACAGTGACAATTTCCAAGCTTTTGTTTTCTTTAAGGTCTCAGATAGAAAACTTGAGAAAATGCACTGCCATACCCATCCAGCCACTCTTCAAGTCTCCTGTGTAACTGCTGCGATTCAACAGCTGAGAACAGCACAAAGAGCCATTTTATGAAGGATTCCCAATATAGTTTTTGTTAAGTGAACTTGGCAGAGGTCTGTACTGTGATTGGTTCCCTATTTCAGAATTGTTCCTCACTGTTCATGATCCCGCCACCTTTTTTCTTTTTAGGGAAGTCATTTATTAAAAAGTATTAACACAGACAGACAGCAATGTGGCGGGGTCTCTGAGGAGAGTTCAGGCCCATCTAGTTCAGAGAAAGGGGGGCAGTTCCGTGCTATATGATTGTTGGAGTCCACAGTATACAGTTGTGGTCAGGCTGGCTCTGATTCCTGGAGGGGTTGGGGGCTAGGGCTCTGTTAGCCTTGGACCTGTACGCGGAATCAGCTGTGAGGGTGGGGAGAGCGGGGATCTAGAAAAACAAGATATTGGAAGTTTTCAGAATGGTAGAGCCCTGGCTAACATTCCTAACACTCGTTATTAGCTAAGTGAAAGTGGGGTGTGCTTGTCACTTCTAGTTCTTTCCAACTGAGGGATCTTGGGATAGTCTCTGGTGTGGGAAATCTCGAGGGAGGTGGACGGGAGGACATGGCATTTCTTTACAGTGCAAAGGCCCAAGTCACGTACAGATTTGTTATATTAGCCACTGAACTTTGTGAAATATTCTTTTTTCTTAATGTGTTTTGCCTGAATGTATATAAGCACACCACATGCATACAGTATCTTTGGAGGCCAGAAGAAGGCATTGGATCCTCTGAAATGAGTTTTAGGCAGTTGTTGGTCGCCATTTGGGGACTGAAATCCAAACCTGCATGAGCAGCAAGTGCTCTTAACCACTGAGCCATCTCCCTAGCCCCTTACTCTATTGTTGTTGTTGTCATTTTGCGACAAGGCCTCACACTGTAAACTAGGCTGGCCTTGAACTTGTGATTCTCATACCTCAACCTCCCAAGTACTGGGTTTACAGGCATGTACCACCATTCCCATTCTCTGGAGTGTTACTCTCCGAAGAAAGCATCTTGCTGGCTATAACTTTCTAAGGTCTGCTGTTGGTTTCTATGTAGTGTGGATGAGAATTCCTTAAAAAAAACCAGTATTGAACATGAGGGATTCTGAGCTCACCTGATCTTTATATCAAAATGGTAACATTAAGATGAACTCAAAAAATTATTAACTTGGCAATAGACAAAAGGTGTGGCCCATAAGAGAAGTGATGTGTGATGTAGGACGGGAAGAGGGTTTGTCTGCACACACCACGCACTTCTACAGCAGAAACAAGCTGAGTGCCCTCTAACCAAATTCACTCTCCCTCACCTCAATGCTCTTTGCTAGCTCCAGGTTGTTTTGTGATTTTGGTCAACTGGCTATAAGTTGAGGCTCCTCCCTCCTTGGGTTCAGTTACTTTGCTCAAGAACTCTCAGACCTAGGGAAGTGGGGAGATCAAAAAGAAAAAGGGGAATGAAATGTTAACGTGCTGGCTGGAATGATTAATTCTAACCCCAGTGAGACACGGGGGTTGCTGCACAGGGCAGGAGAGGGCTGGGCCTGGAACCCCGGTTCTCTGGTGCTCTTAGTAGTTGTGTGTGCAGCAGGCAGAGAAGCGACCGCAGTGAAAACTGAAGAGTGCCTGCGATGATAACCTGGGACATCAGAGGGCGCAGGGGGGACACTGAAGGACGAAGGCGCTCCTCTTCCTGGTTCTGGTTGCTGCATTTTGCTTTTTCTTGTTCTTGCTTTATGTGGGACCACTCAGAGATCCCTCTCTCCCGCCTGGTGTGTGCCAGGGCATGCAGTCTCCTGGAGAGTTTGCATATCTGGCCTGAGTTGATGACCATCTATAAGTAGGTCCTCTCTACTCATAAGAAGCTGCTTATGCTTCCAGTAGCACACCAGTTTCTCCGTACCTCCCTGTCAGCCTGAGCTTGCATTTGCTGCAGAGGGAGTTGTTCCTGCAGTGCTTCTGATGTGGGTACTGCGTATCTCAGTCTTCAGCTTACAGTGCTACATGTCTGGCAAGGCAACAGCCACCACTTCTTCAGTGCTGTTTGAAATGCAGCCTTGCTGAGGAACTGCCTTCCAGGCTTGTCTTTCCTTGGATAGTGCCTGTCCCTCAGCTCTAAGGAGAGGTTGTGGAGCTCTCTTTACATCCTTAAGTTCCTCTCCTATTATTGTTTACTAATTCTTTATGTTTAAATTCCTTTGCATTCTTTGCTTCCTAATGGAACCCAAACCGATTGAAACTAGAGGAACTTGATTACATGTATGAAAAGCTTCCTTCTCATCCATTCTTGGGAGAAGTCCTCCAACACCATCTTCACCTTCACTGTGCGTAAAACCCAGCTCTGAAGACTCTTAAAAGGTAGTAAAGTTCTGCATCAGGCATTTGTCTTGGATTCTCTGACAATACCACCAGAACCAAATGATCAAATTTAGTATCGTCAGTAGTAGAATGACTTGATTTCATGTGTCTCTTGGTGTGATGCCACAAAGACACAACATTGGTTATGCAAGTGTCTTTATTAAATTACTTAATCTGAATTTTGCATAGAGGAAACGAGCAGACAGATCCAGAATGTGAGACATTCTGTAGGACAACGAACCTAGATTCTTTTTGCTGTTGTTTTTATTTTGTTTATTTTTGTGCATTTCATCCGTCAGCCCCTTCCCACATTCGCACCCCATAACCCTGCCACTGGATTTCATGCATCTGTCGTACATATTAAGGCCTTTTGTACTCAGATGTCCCTCAGCGCAAGTTCACCCACTGGAGTCTCGTCACAACGAGCTGGAGCAGGACAGCAGCGTCACTTTTATCTTGGGAGTAATCCACAGCTGTCTAATTGGATTTAAAGCCCTCTCGGTGGGAAAGAACTCATGTGTGGTGCTGTAAACACAGCTGGAGAGGTCATGATCCTAGAGAGAATCCTATCTCTGTCATACCTCTTAACAAAAAATTTTTTTCGAGACAGGGTCCTCCTGTAGCCCCAGCTGGCCTTGATCTCACAGAGATCACCTGCCCCTGCCTCCCAAGTGCTAGGATTAAAGGCATGCGCCAGCAGCCTAGATTCTTTAAAAAAAATATTGATGGACTATGCATTTGAGAGCTGGGAGGGGTGGGTGCCCTCTGAACGACCTTTGCCTACATTGACCAGAGTCTCCTGGACCTCTATCTCAAACCCCAACTCTCTGGAGAGCCTCTGTGACTCCTCGTGTGCTTTTGAGTGCGGCAGTAAGGACCACAGCCACCACCGCTCTCTCCACCCTCCCCACGCAGTGGTTCTCCAGTGCAGTGAATGGCGTCCCCCTTAGGCTGTCCCTGTGCTTGAGTGGGAGAGTTCTAGAACCCTTAGAATTCCCACTTTCTTCTGAGGTGCAGGGAAGCTAGGCCCCTAGAGGTACCTCAGCCTACAGGCCCACCGGGCCAGGCTGTGTCTTGGAGCAAGACTTGGGCTCTGTGAGTGTCAGATGCTCGGGCTAAAGGCACCTGGAATAGGCTCTTTCTCCCATCCAGGTACCAGGCCCTACTCTGCTTACCTTCTGAGATGACATCTAGCTAGGTAAAGCTGGTATGTCTGTAGACAGCTCTTTCTTAATGAGGAATAAAGCTACCTCTGAGACCTTGTCCCAGGACTCCAACCTGGGCCCTAAGGCCATCGCCTTACTAAGTAAGGATGGGAGAGAGTGGTGGTTATAGGCCTCTTTGGTCTTCTTCAGTGCCATGGGAGGGTTGTGGTGCCAGGGATATGCATTGACTCGTCCGTGGTTTCTCAACCACTTCCCGCCTTTTTCTTTCTCTAGAATCCAGAAGAGTCAGAAGGAAGAGTTTCAGAAACATGGCTGAGGTAAGTGCATTTGCCACTTTCTCCTTGGAAAGGGTTTCTTGACTTTCAGATGCTATTGTAATGCAGGAATCTATCCACAGGACTTGTGTTAGTGATTTGGAAAGGAGGAAGCCATGTTTGCAGAGCAGTTTTCCTGGGTCAGCATAGGGCATCTGCTTTGTGAAAATTGTCCTGTGTTAGCTAGAATCTCCATTTCTGCTTCCTAGGATTTTGTTCATAAGGAAATCTTGGTAGAGCACTCACCCTGGTAATTTGGCAAGGAAGTTGAAGAACAGAATGCGGTCATTTCAGTCCACTTTGTTGTCCCTTCTAGTGTCACTATAGTGGCCTTTATGCTTACGAACTGTCACAGCCTAGGATGCCAGCCTGCCCTCTTCAGCTCAAAGTATTTTTCCCCAAGGCAGAGAAACCCAATTGTACTCTTTCTAATGATTAAAGAATCATTAGTAAAGCTGGGTGTGGTAGTGCACACCTGTACTCTCCACAATCAGTCGGCAGAGGCAGACTGATCTCTGTAAGTTCAAGGCCAGCCTGGTCTAAATAGTGAGTTCCAGGCCAGCTGGGGCTACAGGGAGACCCTTTCCTTAAAAGACACCCCCCACCAAAAAAAAAAAAAAAAAAGAATCATTAGTAAAGATATAGGATTGGATATAAGATACTCATAAAAAGTGCAAAATTTATCAAGGATATTAGAGGCCTCCATGGTACCACCATCCCAGATACTCAGCTGTTAATGTGTTCAGATTGTTTTGTCTGTGCATATGGATGGTGTATGATTTTGTTTTCAGTGTAAGATCGTACCAACAGAAACAAGTACCCTATTCAGTATGTAAGTCACTCATTTGACGTTCTTCCCATGTGTGACCTTATTTAACCCTCATCACAATCCCGTGAGACAACTCTGACTATATTTCACTAATGCTGTTATGTACACTTTTGTTTGTTTTGAGACAAGGTCTCATCGTGTAGCACTGGCTTCCCTGGAACTTGCTATATAATGAGGCTAGCCCCAAACTCGCAGATATACCTGCGCCTGCCTCTGCTTCCCAAGTGCTGCAATTAAAGGCATGTGCTACCACAGCCAACCTTTATGCACACTTTTTAAATGGACTATTTATTCTTTGACAATTTCATATATGTAAGTGATGTATCTTGATCATATGGCCCCCCAGAGTCCTCCCAGCATTCCCCCTCTCCTCTTCATGTCCTCTCCTTGCTTCTTTTTGTTCCTATAACCCACTGAGTCCAGTTAAGTGCTCCCTGCTAGAATTTTGGCCGATCTTGTGGCTTGATCTCATGCAGTGATCATAGCTGCGGTGAGTTCATGAGTGCACTAGGCTTGTCATGACTAGAAGACAGCATTTCACAGCACTCCTCCCTGTCCCCTGGCTTTGACATGCTTTCTACCTCTTCAACAAGAGCCTTGGGCAGGGGTTGCTATAGATAGCCCATTTAGGGCTGAGCACTCAGTAATTACTTTTTCTCATTACTTTGAGCAGTTATGGGCTTCTACGTTGACCTCCGACCACTCCAGAGAGAAGCTTCTATGGCCAGGATTGTGTACTCTTTTGGATTGTTTGGTTTGTGCTGCATATGGAGCCTAGAGCTTTGCACATGCCAGGCAAGTGTCTCCTACAGTTACGTCCGCAGCCCTTGGAAGAGCTTTAACACTCCAGTCTCTGAAACCAGGACAGGCTTTACAATGCCTGGTCGGTCCGGTTCACTGATCGCTTTCTTCCTGGCATTTGAGGTAGTAGTGATGTTTATACTCAGTCACATCACAGGTGTGTCGAAGATGTTCTAAGGTGACAGAGAAGGAAGTCGATTCTGTTAAGTCACTTGTCCCAAAGTTACACAATAGAGTTGGGATTTCTAAATTACCTACTGGTTTTCTTTGAGCACTTATCAAAGAATGCTATCTTTTTTTTTAAAATAGCAGCTTATAGGTTAAGCACATTTTCTTTCTGTCATTTCTAAGCTGTTTTAGGAATGGTAGTCGATTAAATGTGCTTTAACATTCAGAGGTTTCCAAAATGTGTTGAGGTGAGTGAATGCTTTCCTCACGTGTATGTCTGTCATGCTGCCAGTCCTTCCCCACCACCAACATAGGAAGGTCACTCATGTTGTCCTGAAATAATACTGCTTTTCTTTTGTCTAAACTACCTAGTCTTTCAGATACCTGACATAATATGAGAACATAGACTGTTGACTGTAAAATTCCTAGTTTGGATTGTTTAGGCTTATTTTTATTTTTCTGTTGTTTTAGACTAATTGGTTTTAAAGAATGGCATAGTAACTGTAGGATGTCAGATTCAGAGATTTTTCATGAATGTGTCTGGATGTAGCGTGTCCTTCATTGATTCTAGCCAGCTGGCATTAACAATTCCTTTTACTCTAAAGACTATAGAAATATCATCTGCATGCTAAGTGAATCTGTTTCTTCCTTTCTCTGTGACTTTTGTTTAGTGAGAATGTTGAATGTGTGTCTTCCCATTCTCATCCAGGGCAAGCCTTCCTAAGATTGCTGGATAGCCATTTTCAGAGGAGGAGCTTCTGTCACGCTGCCCTGAAACACTTCATCATCCACATGTCCATTTCCTTCTCTCCTCACAGTAGCGATTGCCCTCTGCATTAACAGGAGGCTGTGCACTGTGATCAAAGGGCGACTCGGCCCCTCTCTGACATCCACTACCTGTGTGATCATGAGCTTCTTCATAACTTTCTCCGGGTAGTGTGGTCTACGGGGACTGAGGAATCAGATGATAATGGCAACTCACTTGAAAGTTCCCTAAACACTGCCAGCCTGGGGTTTTCCCAACTTCTGCCTCCTGATCTTTCCAGTGCCCAGTGAGCTACCAGACCCCAATACGTTTCTTCTTTTCCTGCTTTGGAGCTCATACTCTGTGGATCAGGCATTGGGGACTAGATGGTGCGCTGGCCTCCTTACTAGGTTCCAAGGCTGTATTTTTTTCCTTGCCAATAGCATAGGCCTGTCAATTCCTTCATGTTACTCAGTGACTCCATGTCTCTCTTATATTTATTGTATTCATTTTTAAGCACATTCTAGGCGTTAGAAAGATGACTCAGTAGTTAAGAGCACTGACTGCTCTTACAAAGGACCCAGGTTCAATTCCCAATACCTACCTAGCAGCTAACAACCATCTGTAACTCTAATTCCAGGGAATCCAGCATCCTCTTCTGGTCTCTGCAGGCATTGCATGCATGTGGTATGGTGCAGGTAAAACATTCATACACATAAAATAAAAATAAATAAATAAATAAAGTACATCTGAAAAATGTTTTCTTTTCTAAAGAAACACATTCTTCGGGCTGAGGGTGTGTCTCGGTTGGTAGAGAACTTGCTTAACATGCAAGAAGTCCCAGGTCTGTCCCAGCAACACGTGTGTCAGACGTGGTGGTGCACAGCAGTGACCCTAGCACTTGCGGGGTGGAGGCAGGAGGATCAGGAATTCAAGGTCATTTCTGACTGTATATTGAGTTTGAGACCATCCTGGGCTACATGAGACCCTGTCTCAAACAAAAACTCTTGATTATCAATGCTCTTGGTCATCTGGCCTCAGCAGACATTTTTCGGGCAAAGAAACCCTCCGTGTAGCACACCCCGCTCAGCTCCCATTTCTGATTTAGTTTTAAGCTCCAAGGGTTAGTCTCCTTCCCTTGTAATTGCATCCCCAAATTACCTCACCTCTAAATCATTATTTTAAGCTAGTATCTTGGTCATGGTAACTAGTCATCGACCAGGCCTGATGTCCTGTGATTTTTCTCTCTCCTCCTCCTCCTCCCAACGTTTTACACTCACCTAACTTTCATAGAGTGCTCCACTTACATGCATGCCTAATTGGAGTTGGTCGTTTTGGTTTTGTTCATTTTTTGTTGTGTGTGTATGGTCTTTTTTTCCTTTTCTGAAGTCTCTGTATCTGTTCTCAGGATTTTAAGACTGGAGATGATAGGAATGGTTGATGGGCATGGAGTTATGAAATATTCCCAAGGAGTCTGTACCAGATGGTACCAATAACTGGGAATTTGCGTAGTTGTTCACTCACCATGGCCGAGTTTGTATTTTTCCCAGTCAGTTTTGGCAGCCCGGTAACAAGGAGAAGATAGTTAGGGGTAATTTCCCTACAGTTATAAACTGTTCAGATGACTACATATAACTGTAAAAGAACCCTAGGAAACTTTGCTGAGCTAATACACAAAACAGAATGATACTTCTGTGGGCCTGGTGCTACAGGCCTGTTCTCCCAGTCACTCCAGACAGTGAGGCAGGAAGATTGCAAGGTCAAGATCTGCCTGGGCTACAAAGTAAGTTCAAGGAGAATCTTGGCAACTTAACAAGACCCTGTTTCAAAATAAAAAGTAAAAAGAAGGCTAGTGTTGTAGCTCAGTGGTAGAGCACTGCCTTGAATTTACTGGGGGTGTGGCTGAGGTGTAGAGTGCTCTCGTAGAATCCCCCAGTGAGGGCCTTAGGAGTGTAGCTGTATTATAGTGCTTGCCTAGCATATGGAAGCCCTGGGTTCAGTCTTTAGCACCATAAAAGCATAAATAAAAATAGCAATATTTGTTACATAAGATGGAATGGGATTCACGACGATGACTATTAGAGATTCTGTGGTGGTATAGGAAAGTAATTAAGCTTTACTATTTGGGTTTGGAATCTGAGATTTTGTTGTTCTCTTGAGCCTGAGTTTCAAAGAAACTATGAAATTATATATATTATATATTATATTCACTTTCAGAGATAGGGTTTGTAAGGTATTTGGGAATAACCAAATACATTATGCATTATGCTGCATGTCTTTAATCCAGCAGTTAGGAGACAAAGGTAGGCAGATCTCTGTGAGTTCCAGGCCAGCCTGGTCTACATAATGAATTCCAGGATAAAAAAACCTTTTTTTAACCAAGTTGTTTTTTGTTTTTCGTTTTTTTTTTAACTAATTATTTGTTATCTCTCAAAACAAATCCAAGAATTTCCCCTCGGATTACAGTAGAATATTCTTTACAATTAGCTTGTGAAGAACTGGGTTTCATTATGTCATTTTTCAAACAATCTGTTTTTGGTGTTTCTTTCCACCTCATTCCCTCCCACCCCAGTAACCTTTCCATGCTCAGGTGGACCCATCGCCCCCCTTGCTCAGCTCACCCCCTCCCTGCTCGGCTCACCCCCTCCCTGCTTGGCTCACCCCCTCCCTGCTCGGCTCACCCCCTTCCTGCTCAGCTGGCCAGCTCCATAGTCGATCCCCACTTACAACTCCTTCAGATGCGTACAAACATTAGAAATCAGGACCCATGTATGAGCGAGAACATGGCATTTTCTGTCTTTCTAAAACTAGGTCATCTCATTCAATGTCATACTTTCCAGTTCCCTCCGTTTTCCTACAAATTTCATACTTTGGTTTTTCTTATCAGCCGAGTAAACCTCCACTGTATATCTGCGCCATATTTTCGTTATCCCGTCTTCTGTTGGTGGACGTTCAGGTTGGTTCCATCTCCTGGCTGTGTGAATAAAGTGGCAGTAAACATATATATATCTCCGTGGTGTCTGCCAAGAAATGGGATAGCTGGGCAGTTCTATTTTTAATGTGTTTTTAAGAATATTTTCTTTATGCCGGTCATGATGGTGTCCAATCTGTGAGTTCAGGGTCAGCGTGGTCTACATAGTAAGTTCCTGGCCACCTGGGGCTATAGGGAGACCCTGCCTCAAAAAGACCAAAAAATTTATTATTTTTATGTTTTGTATGTGAACGTATTGCCTGCGTGTATGTAAATGCACCTGTGCCACGCAGTGCCCACAGAGATCACAAGAGGGTGTCAGATTCCCCGGAACTTAAGTTACAGGTGGTTGTTAACCACCATTGGGTGCTGGGAATTGAACCTGGGTCCTCTGCAAGAGCAGCCACTGCTCTTAACCACCGAGCCATCTCTCCAGCCCGTTTGTAATGTTCTTGGGAACCTCCACACTGATCTCCACAGTGGCTGCGCTAGCTTGCACTCCGGCCGGCAGTGGGTGAGGGTCCCCACAGCCTACCAGCACTGTTGTTTTCATGATCACAGCCTTTCCAAGTGCGGTGAGACAGAGTCTCAAGGTGGCTTTAATTTGTGTTTCTCTGGTGCCTAAGCTCACAGCACTAAAGATCCTCCTGCCCCTGCCTCCCAAGCCCTAGGATTAAAGGTGCGAGTCACCATGCCTGGCAGACTTTGAACATTTTAACATATTTATTGGCCACTTCTACTTCTTCTTTTGAGATCTGTTCATTTCATTAGCCCATTCATTGGTTGGCAGTCTTCTGGCTTTGGTGTTTACATTTTTGCAATATTCTAGATCTCAACCTCTGACTAAAGCATCGCTGGCAAAGATTTTCTCCCCTTTTGTGGGCTCTCTGTTTACTCTGTTGATCGTTTCCTTTGCTGTGCAGAAGCTTTTTAATTTCATATAGTCTCGTTTGTTGGGACTGTTTCCTGTGCTATGGGAGTCCTTCAGATGTATTCCTTGTATTGTTCTCTAGCAATTTCAGTGTTTCCAGATATTATTTTTTTAAGGATTTGAGACTGGAGAGATGGCTCAGTGGTCAAGAACACCGTCTGCTCTTGCAGAGGACCCGAGGTTCAGTTCCTAGCACCCATATGGTGGCTAATAACCATCCATAACTCCAGTTCCAGGAGATACAGCACCCTCCTCTGGCTTCTGAAACCATTTCATGACACAGGTGCACTTACATGCAGACAAAACATTCAAACACAAAATAAATTAAAAAATTTAAAAAGGGTATGGGGCTGGAGAGATGGCTCAGCTGTTAAGAGCACTGGCTGCTCTTGCAGAAGGCCCAGGTTTGAATCCCAGCATCCACATGGCAGTTAACCCCTTCGTAATTCCAGTTCTAGGGGATCCAACACCCTCTTCTGACCTCTGTGGGCACTGCACAACATGGGTGTACTTACATGCAGGCATAACACTCGTACATAAAATATAAAATACTCAAATGTTTGACAAAGATGCCACAGATCATAACAAGCACACACACACACACACACACACACACACACACACATATGTATATAACACATACACAGAAACCAACAATGAAGAAAAGATAAATAATAATGAGTTGTGGATAGCCCTGTTTCCTATTTGTACTTGTTTAATTTGGTTTTCAGTAGTTCAGGGTGTGAGTCCCTCATGAAATTAAGACAGATGTTGGATGGACTGAAGCGGAGCCTCGTCCCACAGGTGCTGGACTCACTCCTGGGACTGGCAGGAGTGGGTAAGGCCTTGTCTAGTAGATGCCAAGCTCCCCGTGAGACAGGGCAGCAGAGGTGGGGTCTCGTCCCACAGGTGCTGGGCTAACCTGAGACTGTCCTTAAAAAGTTCTTCCTGGGAGAACGGAGAGGACGCAGAGAGCAGGGCGTGCTGATCACCGAGGCCTGTGCTCTCGCATGGACCGCTCACTTAACTGAGAAACATCATTTGTCTGGACTTTATTTGGTGCTGGCCTGCCCAGCTCCCGAGTGGGCTCCTTTGTTTGCACAGAGAGCCTCGTGCAACAGCGCTGCGTGGCTCCACCACTCGTCCTTCCCCTCCCTGCCTTTGCATTGTCTTCAGATTGTGTCCGTTCTTTCACAAGGGATCTGTTCGCAGTTTCAGGGCTTGAAGTTCAAAGATGTGGTCGTTTACTTCTCTCGCGGTGAGTGGGAATACTTAGACCGGAGCCAGAGGAGTCTGTACCGAGATGTGATGCTGGAGAATTACAGCAGCCTCACATTACTAGGTAAGTTTCCCCACCAGAATTTAGAATAGCCCTGGCTCCTCTGGAACTCATTATGTAGACCAGGCTGGCCTCAAGCTCAAAGATCTGCCTGCCCCTGCCTGGTGGATGCTGGGATTAAAGGGATGCATCCAGCAACTCCCAGATTTTGATGAGATTTTCTTGAGTGCTTTTCAAGTACCAGGTTGAATGAGTGATTTGTCTTTTATGAAGCTAAAAATAGGCGGCTGGAGAGTTCCTGGGACCCAGTACTCTCTTCTGGCCTTGATGAGCGTTCATGCACATAGTGCACTTGCATACATGCAAGCAAAACACTGAAACACATGAAGTTTTTCTAAACGGGCCTCCTTGTTGGGCATCTTTTTCTTCCCCATCCCTCTGGTTTTTTGATTCTTAAGCCACGTGCTTCTCTTTCTTCTTTATTAGTGTACAGAGTGGCGATCGTGGATGTGGAGGTCAGGTGGCAGCTCTGTGGAGTAGGCTCTGGAGGTTGAAGATTCACGGGCTGGTGTTAATGTTCACACGACAGCAATACGTTCTTTTCTTTTGGCAGGTCTTGCTGATGATACTAAGCCAAGTGTGATCTCCCTTTTGGAGCAGGGGAAGGAGCCCTGGATGGTTATGAGGAATGGGACGAAGGCAGAATGGCGTCACAGTGAGTGATGGTGGATGATATTTGAGAGATAGCGAGATAGCGGGAGGTTGGCCTGTCTGTAAGAATTAGCATCTGTGAGCTGTTGGTAGGAAGCTTCCTGCCGGCCACAGGACTGAGCTGTGGGAAGAAAATAAGGACATTCTAGCACACGGCTCCAAATCATTACTGTCCCCTGTCTCACCACTCTGCTGTCCCGGTTCTCTCTCATTTCATAGTAATCCTGTGACAACCGTTTTACCTGTGTTCTGGGCCTAGTTTTCTCTTGGCTTCTTAAACCAGCTTCGCTGAGATATAATTCATGCATCATAAAAATCACCCATTTAGGTATGTGGTTGAATAGGCTTTAGTGTATCTGTGGCGTTCTGTAACCGTCACAGCCGTCAAATGATGACATATTTTACCACTCAAAATGAAAGGCCACACCCGGCAGCAGCCTCTCCCCAGCATAAGCAACACCAAACGTACTTTCTGTGTAGATGAGCCTGCTTGAGCATTTCATATTAATGACATCACACAGGACACTGTTCAAAACTGGCTTGACACCCCAGAATGCTTTTCAGGTCCATCTGTACTGGAGCCTGTACAAGTAACTCATCGTGTTGTTGCCCAGTAGGATTTCTCTCTTCACACTGTTCTGAGCACTGCTGCTATGAACGTTTGTCTGTAGGTCCCTTCCTAATTTGATGTCTGTCATTCCGTGATTTTAGAATACTTTTATCAAAGCAAGTATAGCAAAAGAAAATGACAGATAACACGGGCCTCGAAACCAGCTGGGAAATGTTCCTTTGTTTCTGTCTTTTGAAAATGTTTTTTAAGAATCCGTGTTAAGCCAAGTATGGTGGTGTATGCCTTTAAACCCAGCACTCGGGAGCTAGAGGCAGGCGGATCTCTGTGAGTTCAAGGCCAGCTAGGGCTTCAGGAATACCTGGTCTCAAAAGACAAAAAAAATCAAAGAATTCATATTAAGCATTGGGCAGATAGCTGGGGCAGTAAAGTGCACATCTCAGAATCACGAGGGCCTAAGTTCAGTCCTCAGCATCCACATAAAAATGGCAGGCATTGTGGCATACTTGTAATCCCAGCTCTGGGAGGCAGAAGGATCCCTGGGGCTCACTGGCCAGCAAGCACCAGGCCACTGAGAGACCCTCTCTCAAAAGAGGTAGGTGGCATTCCTTAGGATGATACCTCAGGTTCTGCTCTGACCCCCACATGCACATGTGCACATGCTTACTTTTTTAAAAGTTTAATTCAGTCGTCAAGTCTTTCAGGCTTTCAGTCCTGATTTTAGTACATCATTTATTTTGTCAGGTTCGCTGATCTTTTCAAAATCCAGCTTCAGTCTCACTGATTTTATGATCTTTATTTTACTTCTTTCTGCTTTAGTTTTAACTATTTCCCTCCTTTAGGTTCGGTTTGTTCTTTGTAATCTAGTTATGTACTATTTACAGCTTCGATGGTTGATTTGAGATCTTCCTTGCTTTTACTGAGGGTGTTTTTAGCTGTTTCTCGTAAGCTGTTCTTGTGTTAGTTGGATCTTATAAGCTTTACATTGCTTTTTGCTTTAAACTTTTTCCTAGAATAGTTTCTTATTTCCCATGGTTTCTTCTTTGGCTCAGTGGTTATTTAGAGTATGTTGGTTAGTTTTTACGTATTTGTGAATTTCCTAAATTCTGTTGGTTTTCTGATTTCATTGTAGTTATGGAACATATTTTATGATTTGTTCTCTTGAGTGTATTGAGATCTATTTTCTGACCTGGTATATCAGTTGTATGAGAAGACTGTATTCTCATGTTATAGAATGGAGGGGTCTGTAAGTGTATTGTAGTTTTAGTTGGTTCTTTTCTTTCTTTATTGACCCTCTGCCCAGTCATTCTGTCCTCTATGTGCTATGCCCAGAGAACAGCTCCTCAAGAACCACCATGGAGTCTGGAGTGTATGCAAAAAAACAAAGAGCCTTTATTCAAGCTTAAGCTTGGTCCCCCAGACTTCACCAACGCAGTGGATCTGTTCTGGGAGCCCCGAGCAGAGAGGTTAGAAGTCTTTTATAAGATAAAGGAAGGTGGAGAATAACAGTGTTACATTCTGTTTGGTTATAGGAGTCTGCGCACCAAGCATATTTTAAATTAATTGGTTGTAATGAATTATATGCCAAAATTGGTTAATAGAAGTTTGGAGGTTTTTTATTGGTGGGTGCTGTCTTCAGGGCAAAGGAATGTGTTGATTATTATTCAAACCTTTTGGTAGTTTTTGTTTTAGCCTTATTTAATCTTGTGGCCTTGTGACTGCTTAGAAGGAACAGAGAATAATATGGAGTTATATTTATCCATTTTCTGACATCCTATAGCCAAGCATTTTTTACAGAAGCGAAGAGAGCAGTTATTGGGTTGAAAAGGGGTTCCAGGGGTCCCACATTCCCCCCTTTTTTTAGTACATGGGAATAACCCAATCATGGGTTATTGTAGGGGGTTATGGCATTGGAGACTTTGCATAGGTTCTAGTCCCGGTTGGACTGTGTGCCCTTAAACATTAATGCAAACATTAGAAGAGTTAGAAACTAGATAATCTTAGCTTTAGGGGATTGTCCATGTCCTTGTGAATTTTTCGTCCTTTTGGGGGGCGGTGCAGACATAGGCAATGGCTCCTGGAGACCTTCTGGTTTGTCAGGGTGTGATGTATCCAAGTAGCGATTTCGTCCATTTTAACCGCCATCCAAGTAGTCAGGAGCTCCATGTATGGACCTTTCTAGCGAGGCTCTAGTGTCTCTCTGTGATGCCTGCAAACATAGACCCAATTTCCCGGCCCATAATGGTGTGGCGTGGGGGGAGGTGCTGTTTCATAAACAACTTTCAGTCGAGGTCATATGTCTTGGTGGGCACGAGCTATGGCCTCAAGAGAAGCAAGCAATTGATGATTATCAAATTTAGCAATTAAATCAGTTCTTAGATTAGGGAGTATAGGAGGGGGGTCTTCCAAACATAATTTCATAAGGGGTTAATCCTAACAGGTAGGGTGAGTTTCGCCCTGGGTGAAGGGAAGGAGAGCTACCCAGTCCCTGCCAGTCTCCATGGTTAATTTGTTAAGGGTTTTTTTTTTTTAGAGTTTTATTTTATTTTTTTTACTTGTCCTGAACTCTGGGGTCTATAAGCACAATGTAATCTTCATTTTGCCCCCAATGTCTTAGCTAATTCCTGAGTTACCTGAGAAGCAAAAGCTGGTCCATTGTTTTAGCTCCTCTCAGCACCATCTTGCCTAGGTCACAAGGTGCCAGCCGTTTAATTAGGATTTTTTAAAGGCCCAACATGTTCCCCTTTTTTATTTTATTTAAATGGAGCACAAGTACGTCCGTCTTAGGTTGTCAGGAACTTATCCTACCTTACCCATCATTGGCATATTCAACCCTTATCACTGAATACCCTGTCTTAGATCAGTTAGGATAATTCCCAAAGTTGCCCGTCATTGACCATGTTTGCCAACCTTCTCATTTTGAGGTTTGAATGACTAACTCTTTTTGGGAAACCAAACCTCCAGTTTTTGGAAGCAGGTGTCCTCCCCCAGAGTACATCATTCTTGGTCCTCAGCTCCTGAGTCTTTGACTCTTGGTTCAGGTACGGGGTCATATTTCAACCTCAGGGCCATTATTTGTACATCTTGTATCTGTGCCTTTACTATATTAACTAGGCGCCGGAAAATACATGGTCCTACAGTCAAGGCTAACAGCAAAAATGGTCCCATTATTGTGGATATCAAAGTTGTAAACCAAAGGGATGTTTCAAACCACTGTTGAAACCAGGAGTTCTTACTCTAGTTCCTTTCTTTCTGATTTAAATCTTTTTTCATATCTAGATTTTGTAGCATCTTCCCAGAATGATCTACATAAAAGCAACATTCTTCTCCCAAAGCTTTACATAGTCCTCCTTCCTTTAGAAATAGTAGATCTAGGCCTCTTCTATTTTGCACTGTGACTTTGACTAGGGATGATAAGGATTGCTACATTAACCTTATGGAGGCCTCTAATTTGTCCACCTGTGAGTCCATTGTAGCTTGGAGAGCTTGTAATCCAATTTGTGAGGTTGCCAAAGAGCTAGCTCCCAATTCTGTACCTGCTAATCCCAATATTAACATTGCTCCCATTGTCGTCACTCCTAAATCTCTCTCTTTTTCTTTCCATAGTTGCTGCTTGCATTTCCTGTTCTGAAACATAGTTTAACTTTGGTAGGACTATTGCTAATACACAGGAATCATTTTCTCCCTGAAAAATGTTTGCATTAATACACGGTGTTAAGCCTGTTTTTGCACATTGCTTTAGTCTCCTGGGGGTCTATCATTTCTATATGTGTGCATATATACATTACGTTGGTAAAAATCACCCCACAAATGTGAACTTGCACTGTTACAGAAAATACCTAATTCCATATGAAAATGTGTGAGGAATCTCACTTTCACACGTAGTCCTTCCATTTTGTGCTTTTGGGTTCACACAATGTTCATAGCCACCTTCATTCACTCACTGTTGACCATGGGATGGATGCTGGGGGCCAGTGAAGGCACAGTAATGAACCTGAGATAGAGCTCTTCAGCCCTCCCACTGCACCTGCTCTGGCATCGAGGACAGGCATTAAACAAGCAATTAAGAAGTAGATAAGTGAGTCAGGAGGTAGAGAAGTGGGAAGTCCCTCCCATGCAGCACAGTGGAACTTAGCTGAGTGACTGAAGGAGGGTTTCCTGGTGAATAGACCAAGCTGAGGCAGAGCATCTCACAATCCTTAGTAATACACACTAGACTTCTTTTACAGTTTCTGATTTAAAACATGATCTCCAGGGATATGGAGATGCCTTAGTTCATAAAGTGCTTGCCTTGCAAGTGTGAAGACCTGAGTTCAGATCCCCAGAACCCGCATAACAAGACAGGCATGTTGGCACAGGGTTATAATGGCAAGATGGAGGCTGAAAGAAGTGGATCTCCAGAGCTCAGTGTCCAGCTAGCATAGTTCCAGGTCAACTCAAGACTTTTTTTCAAACGAACATTGGAAGGGATCTGACTAATGACACAAATTTTTCCTGTGACCTTCACACAAATGCACACACACATGCATCTATATACACCCCAACAAGTGCACCCATACATATATGGCTGTGCACACACATACACAAAAGCATTCATCTCAACTTCACACCTCTCTTCACATCGCAGAGCAAACACTTATAAGTGACTTTCCTACTATTCGTATTTATTAATATGACTGAGCATGAATAGAATTCTACCTTTTTATCTCATCATAAATAAGTATGCCGTCATGGTCTATGTGAGGGGAAAAAATCACCATCACTTACATCATAACGAATTAAACCAAAGTGCATATAGATGCTCAAACATTTATTATAAAATGTGGGTAAAAACATAAAAAAATCTTACCATCTGTAAATAACAAAAATGTTTGAGGTTACTTTATTTGTTAGAGGAAAACTCCTAAAATGAAATAACCCAACAGTTCAATGTTTCCCCTCGATGACTAAGGAGGTGTTAATCATTTTCATCTGTTTCTACATTTGGTAAGATTTCTGTGATGATCAGAGATTATGTTCACAACTACAAAAAACAAACTCCAGAGGAAAAGAAATCCCACTTCCCCTGCATTGCCACATCCTTGTCTGTACTACAGCACAGTCAAAAGTCAGGCTGAAGTGCATTTGCTTCATTTTACTAGAAGGGGTTGACTTGCACCACGTTTATCAGAGAAGGAAGGCAGACTTAACACCTCCGGCAAACGCTAGTGAACTGTCAATCCACATGCTCTTCTCTAATTTCATTTTAGTTGTGGGATTTGGGGCAAAACTTTCATCTGTTTTGTTTCTTGTGAAATCTCTGTATGATGGTTTGAATGTGGAATATCTTCCCACAGGCTCATGGGCTGGAACACCTTGTCTCCAGGTCTCCTGCTGTCTGAAAAGCTTGGGGAATCTTTTGGACACAGAACCTAAAGGTGCAGTGTATATGTTACAATGCAAGTCTCTCTCTGACTTCTGATCCCCAAAGACAACTGGGTCTCAGTCATGATGGCTTCCTTGCCATGAAACTGAACTAAAATAAATCCTTCCCTGGTATCTTGTTCCAGGAAAAGGTGTTGCACATTGGTGCCTAGAGCAGCATAGACTATTACTTGATGAATATTTGTTGAATAAGTGAACAACAAATAAATGGACGAACAGTCCTGAGTTTCCATTTCAGCTCACCTGCAAGATTCCTATGAATTTAAGAGACAAGGAAAACACGGGTGTATATATATATATGTGACAAACACCGTAATGATCACAATGATGTGCTTATCCACTGTCACGCACATAAATTGTGTGCACAGATGTGCGTTGCACCAACCACCAACAGCACAGTCCCATTTACTGTGTTTTCCTGTCTTCTGTGACTTCGCCTTGTCCCTCTGTCACCCTTTGAGATTCTACCACACAATGCCAACAAGGCTCAAGATAGTTAGAACTGAAGCCAAAGGTTGAGAAGAGGCTCACAAAACTGTGGAAGTCAGGCATTATGGCTCACCCGTAAATCCTATAATCAACAATGGATCCCGAGTCAGCAGCACCCGGCCCTAAGCGGCACACTGAGGCTGGGTCACCGGACTCAGCAACCTCCTCTTCTGCTATAGTTGGCCTCCTTCTCATTTTCCTTTCATGCTACTATGTTAGAAAAGTCATTGTAGCACACGAAAATCAATAAAAATTCAATTCCGAATAATAGTTCTTTGCAGCTCGGCAACACCAGGGAGTTATCGGCTCATTTAGTGTTCTGGCAGATAAGGCAGTGAAATAAAAATAATTTACTCATTCAAACCAAATCAGCCAGTGGAAAATCATAGACATTTTTTAATAGTCATAGTCATAGCCATTTGTTAAGACTGCAAGAGGATGACACGATGTCCCATTAGTCTACAACTACACTGGTTTCACATAGGGTTTGAATCTTTCCCACAGTATTTTTTTCAGAAGGAGCAACAAACCACATTTGTCATACATAAAAGGAATTTGTAACTCAGCCAAATGCAGGTCATTTGTTGTAATAAAGGGGCTGGCTCAAATGCATAACAGATGCCCAGCAGAAAATGGAAGTCAGCGCCGGCCACCTCTGTTTGGTTCTGCCTCAGTCCTCCGGCCCTAAACAGTTATGGTCTGAGAAGTCAGTTACTGACTCCAGCTCCCCAGAGAAGCAAATAAACAACTTCCTGCAAGTGGCATGCCTCTCTTCCTGTGACAGGATATTGCTGTGCTTCTCCAGTCAGCTTGGCTCAAGTCCTGCTTTGCTTAGACTCTGGGGCAGGGATCGGTACTGATACCAGGCTGTTCACACCTTTCAAGTCATGGCCTTGTCTTGGATCTTCCAGTTCTGACTTCAGTCAGGACTTGTTGAGTAACAAGTAGATTTAAGACACATTTCCCCATGGGGATTCCTATATGCCAACAACAGAGATGAAGCATTTTCTCTGTCCTAAAATTCCTTAATATTATCACTGTCACTTCTGCTGATAACTATGTAGAAATGGGTGATCAAATGCGCCTCTGCCACAGATAAGCTCCCATGGACTGGCCATGAGCCTTCTTCCCTCAGTGCCAGCTAATCAGTTGGTTCTGCCTACTGACACTGCATGGTGTTGAGCTGATATAGGGGTCCTGGGATGCAGAAGCTTCCCCCAGGCTGCTACCAAGACCATAAAATAACTTCAAGGCTGTGTTTTATGGGACCTAATATCACAACATTCGAGACAGCATTGAAGGAGCTCCTGGCAGTCTGGAAAACAAAGCCAAAGATCTGCTCATATAGCCAGAGAGGGGTTGTGGCTAGGGGCTAGGCACCAATCACAACCCTCCATGAAAAGAAGCTCTGTGTTTGCATCAATCACAGGCCTGCTGGCCACTGGGAAAAGGTGCCCAACTGGCTAGGGTGGGAATGCCAGGCTGGTGCCTGCTCACTGCAGTGCTGGTGATTGGAACTGCACCCAGCCCTGGGTATGAGCCTGGGTGTTGGGATGAGAGTGGCCCAGCCCACTATGGCTGTAGGCTCCAGGTTGTTCGGGGTGCTGGGTGTGTCCAATGCCTGCTTTTGACAGCCTTAGTTTTATTTTTAGTTTTTGGTCTTTGAGACAAGGTCTCCCTGTGCTCCCAGCTGGCCTGGAACTTGCTATGTAGACAGGCTGGTCTTGAACTCACAGAGATCCGCCCCCCTCTGCCAAGTGCCAGGATTAAAGGTGTGTGCCACCAAATCGCTTTACACATTATATTTTGAGACCGGGTTTCTCACTTAATCTAGAGCTCACGATTGGCCAAATCTGGCTAGCCTGAGGGCCCAGGAATCCCGGTCTCCACCCGTCAGTGTTAAGATTGCAGGTGTGGCCTGCCACACCTGGCTTTCACAAAAGGCCTTTATAAAAACCATGAGAGGACCCTGGAGCAGTAGAGCAGGAAGTAGGTGGCTTAAGTAGGTGGCTTCTCAGGCATCAGGGAAATTTGGGCAGATGAGCTTGAGTAGAGGACTACCTCAGCTCGGTGCCCCAGCCTGCACCTGGCTTTTTACGTACTAGGGATTTGACAGTCTTTGCCCTTGGTTTACGTAAACCACTGAGCCATCTCCGTGTCATCTTCTGACAACTTTAATCATTCACAGCATAAGCAAGATGTTTTCAGTTAAGACCTGGAAACAATTTTGACAACATTCAATAGCACTAACTGGCATCGCTGCGCTGTGCTGGGAGCAAGCCTAAGGCCTGTCCGGAGCCACAGGGCTGGGCTTTGTATTACACTCTCCAGAGATCCCACTTTGTGGACACTAGATTTCCTCTCCAGGGTTTTTTCCAAAGCTGACTCAGATGACCAGAGGGGTGAACTTCACACCAGGCTCTGGTCCTCATGAGGCCCAACTCTCAGTGGCCAGTCAAGAAAGATGCCTAGGGGCTGGCCAAGTGACTCAGCAAGTAAAGGTGCTTGCTGCCAAAGCCTGATGACTTGTCAATCCCTGGGTCCCACATGGTAGAAGGAGAGAACTAACTCCCACAAGTCCCCTGACCTCCCCTACCCACAGTAAATAAATGTGAAAATAAGTTTTAAAAAGTTACAAAAATTTAAACAGATGGGTGAGATGGTGCATGCCTGTAATCTCAACACTGGGGAGGCAGAGGCAGGCGGATCTCTGCAAGTTCCAAACCGCCAGGACTATATAGTGAGATTCTGCCTAAAAATAAATAATGGTTTCAGGACTAGAGAAATGGCTTGGTCGTTAAAGTGCTTGCCTTGCCCCTCTGATCCTTAGATCTACTTAAGGGCTAGATGACCGCTGGCTTGGGTTAGGAGCACTCACTACTCATAGAGGACCCAAGTTCACTTCCCAGCACACACATCAGGCAGGTCACAACTACCTGTAATTACAGCTACCTCCAGAGGAGCCAACCAAGGACCTTTGAGGGCACCTACACTCAGGTGTGTAAGGTTTGGTTTGGTGTGAGACCTGGCAGAAACAAACTGAAACTCCAGTACGGGTGTGGCCTGGGGCTAGCCTCCAAACTCAGGAGTGGAGCGACTAGCAGCCAGATGGACTCTGGGTGGGGTTTTTAAAGGGAGAGCAGATAAGTACAGGACAGTTTAACAGTGTGGAACAGTGGTTTGTGTCAGCAGTTAAAATACCAGGTGGATATTAGTGTCAGAAAGCAGCAGTAAAGTAGGTATCAGTTCTCTTCTGCAGATGGCCATTGCGAGTCCTGGAATGTTTAACTGCTGGGGGGTTTCTCTTCAGTGACATAACATGCACATACAAAATTACACATAAAATATAAAGAAGCCACATAAAAACAAAAGGTTGGATGCGGTGGTGAGTGTTTGTAACCCCGGTGCTGGGAAGCAGAAGGAAGATTCCTGGGGCTCACTAACCAGCCAGCCTAGCTTTCTTGGGGAGGTCCAGGCTAACCAGGCTCCGTCTCAAAAAGAGAGGCCAGTCATGGTAGGTTCTGAACGCCTGTATCTGGCATCCAGAAGGCAGAGACAGAGGTAGGCAGATCACTGAGTTGGAGCGCAGACTGGTTTACATACATGACAGCCCTGTTAGGGCCACTGGGCAGGGTGTGTGTGTGAGGCTGTGGGCACACACATGTACACACAGACGCTAGAAGAGTGGCTTCCTGGGAACCTAGGTGGGCAGAGGCTGGATTCTTCCCTAGAATTCTGGATATTAGATGTAATCCAGCCCTACTCTGGATCCCGGGCTGGGTTGTGTTTCCTGGGCTTGTTGCAGTGTTGCTTACCCAGCAGAGTTAAGGGGCATTCAAGGCCAGGACCTCTGGCCCAGGAAAAACCGAGAGAGGTGGCCTAGCTGCGGAAAGCTCAGTAAGGAAAGAGCCAGTCTAAGGGAGGAATTTTCAGCAAGCGGAACGGAATGACTGGGAATGCGTTGCATATGGCCGGGTCCTTGCAACTACCCAGGGAGTTCAGATACTCGCAAGGCAGGAAGTTGGCCAGAGATCCAGGCCGGTCTGCGCCACGAAGTAAAACTACTGCTTCCAAAAGAAAAAAAAAAAAAAGACAAAATTACAGTTTTTAAAAGATGCTCTCCGCCAACGCAAGTGAGTTAGCCCCGAATAAACATGGACGATGACGGACCTTGAAACAACCGTACTTCTGGGCTAAGCCGTGCCAGGCAGATCATCTAGGGGAGGGCACATCCGCCCAGAAGGAAGCCAAACGCAGAAGCTTCCGCCCGCCTCTAAGATGGCGCCAGTAGAAGGGGCCGATCGCCATCCGCTGGCGATGGCGGCGTCGCGGCTGGAGCTGAACCTGGTGCGGCTGCTGAGTCGCTGCGAGGCGATGGCGGCGGAGAAGCGGGACCCAGACGAGTGGCGTCTAGAGAAGGTGAGGGGACCAGAGTCTAGAGGCCAGAGCTCGGGGCTGGAGACTAACAGCCCCCGAGGCCATGCAGTCCGGTTAGCGCGGACATGTCCCCACCTCCATGCATATGCCCCTCCGCTTTCCCTGGTCACATCGCCTCATTCTTGAGCCTCGTCCCTCTCCCTGGCCCAGATCCTCACACATACTACCCGCCTTCCACCCTCATATGGCCCCTACCCTTTCACTGGCCCCTCCCCGCTCCCTGGCCACGCCCCACGTGGCCCCGCCTCTCCCTGGCTCCACCCCTCACTCATGGACCCACCCCTCCCCATGGCCATGGCCCTGCCCCTGAGAGCTGTCCTGGGCGCTGGCCTGACCCCCACCATTCTCTCCCAGTACGTGGGCGCCCTGGAGGACATGCTGCAGGCCCTGAAAGCCCAGGCTAGGTGAGTGTGAGTGTGGGTACATGGAGACGCTCCCTCTGCAGCTGGAAGCAGGGCAGGTGGACTTTCTCCTCTTGCCTTCCAGCAAGCCGACCTCTGAGGTGGTCAGTGAGTACTCCCGCAAAGTGGACTTTCTGAAAGGGATGCTGCAGGCTGAGAAGCTGGTAAGCATGCCCTGGGACCCCCCCTCAGTCTTCACTCAGGTTCCCAGGGTCCCCAGGACATGGCCCTCCAGGGACCTGTCTTCCCATGTTTCTCCAGACCTCTTCCTTTGAGAAGGCGCTAGCCAATCAGTTCCTGGCCCCTGGCCGCGTGCCCACCACAGCCAGGGAGCGGGTGCCCGCCACCAAGACCGTTCATCTGCAGTCCCGGGCCCGCTACACCAGCGAGATGCGCAGTGAGCTGCTGGGCATGGTAGGCCTCCCTCCTTATCCCCGGCCACACCTCTGCCTGAACAGAGATAAAAACCTACCAAGCCCACAGCTTCTGCTTATCAGTGGACAGGCCCAGAATGGGCACTGGGCTTTGAGGGATGAATAGGAATTTGGTCAAGGCAAAAACTGAACCATGTCAGGTGAACCCCAAAGTTGACCCCGGAGAAAAATTTGGGTGAGCTTCTTCACTATAAAATATTAGAAATACTTTTCTGAGTACTTGATGCAGGTCAACTCAAGGCAGAAGCAACACTTTTAGGGATGTGTCCAGGTGGGTGTCCATGCCTCTCCCTCTTTCCCACAGGAGTCTTCCAGCGGTGAGTCCCATGGACAGGACAGGACTGGACTGTGTCCTGCTGCTCCGCCCTCTCACCGGCCTGCCTCCCTTGCTCTGGCCCCTCCCCGCCACCCAGGCTGCTACCCACCACCTCAGACCTGCCCAGCCCCCTTGGTCTTGCTCAACCCAGGCAGAGGCTGTCCTGGAGGCATCTGTGAGACCCTAGAAAAGACTGAGAGAGGAGGTGGTCCTCTGAAGAGAGTACTGGGCACCCCAGCCCACAGGCCATTGCTAGTCCACAGGGAGGGACCTGCATCATCCGGAACCAGTGAGGGGAGAGGGGTGGGCAGGAAAGGCCTTCCGCCAGCGGGCATTCTGGCTGGGGTTTTGAAGCCCGGCCCACAGTGGCACAGCGTTCTGGGTGGAAGTGAGGCACAGGTCAAGGCCATGGGGTGGCCACGGGAAAGCCGACCCTCTTCCTGCTTTGCCTCTTTTGCTTCCAGAACCTGAGATGGACTTGAGGAAGAGAACGTGAGTCAAATGAGGGGGGAGAGGGTGAGCTGGATGACCTGGGGCCCTTGAGATACCACTAAAGGGTCCAAGTTCCCCAGCCTGCTGGCTGCCTACCCTCCCAGCCACCCAACAACCTGCCATTCAGCCACTCTGTTGTCGCCCAGGACCTATCCCTATCCCCGATGTTCTTCCCCTTAAGAGTGGGGGGTCCAGTCCCGTACAGGAGTGAGAGGGCGCCTGGGCCTTGGGGACAGCATAAGTCAATCTCCTCATCTCTTGTCATTCTGGGCATCCACTGACTTGGGGGCCAGTGGGGTGCGGGGACCCAGAACCACAGAGGAGAAGCAGTCAGCAGCGGATCTGGACCTTGTCCTCCAGCGACACCAGGACCTGCAGGACAAGCTTGCAGAGGAGATGCTTGGCCTCGCTCGCAGCCTCAAGACCAACACACTGGCTGCTCAGAGTGTCATCAAAAAGGACAACCAGGTGGGGACGGTGGGGACCACAGGAGGGGCTGGGTGTTGCTGGCTGGTACAAGTTCAGTGAAGCCCAAGGGGCCACATTCTTAGCAGAGAACACAGTGTCAGCAAGGGTGAAATTCAGGACCCCCAGAGAAGTTACCCGTGGCCCTCTGGTTGACATGCTCCCCACCTGGCCCACAGACCCTGTCACATTCCCTCAAGATGGCAGACCAGAACCTGGAGAAGCTGAAAATGGAGTCAGAGCGGCTGGAGCAGCACGCCCAGAAGTCAGTGGACTGGCTGCTCTGGGTCATGCTCGTCCTCGTGTGTTTTGTGTTCATCAGCATGATTCTGTTCATCCGCATCATGCCCAGGCTGAAATAAACAGCACCGCCAGCTGCAGGCTGTGCCCTCCGTGTCCAGCAGGGTGGGACGCATCCGCCCAGGGCCCAGGCTGCAGGAGCTTGGGGCCAAGCCTATGACCGGAGTTGGATCTCCAGGACCCACAGGATGAAAGGAGAGAACTGACTCCTGCATCTCTCTCTTCCATGTGCACACTGTGTGTGCACAGACACATGCAGAAATAAAATCATAAAGAAACTAAACGGGAAAAAATAAAACATCTATGAAAATATACCTTAGGGACTAGGGAAGCCATTCAGTCAGTAAGAGTGCTTGCTGCTCAAGCATCCCCAGAGCTTACTAGCCAGCCAGCCTAGCCTAAGAAACCCGACCTGCAGGTTTAGTGAGAGACCCGGTGTTTTAAAGCAAGGTGGAGAGCAAGAGGTAGACGCTCACAACCTGCTCTGACCTCCATATGTGTGCATACCCACAGACAAGAAATACACTTTATAAGTTACTGGGCTGGAGAGATAGCACAGCGTTTAAGAACACTGGCTGCCCTTGCAGAGGACCTGCATTCAATTCCCAGAGCCCATATGGTGGCTAACAACCAGTCCCAGGAGAATCTGACTCTTCTGACCTCCATGGGTATTCCACAACACGGTGCACTTACATCCGTGCAGGCAATACACTCATATACATAAAGTGTTTTTTTAAAAAATATATGAATTACTAGCCAAGCATGGTGGTGCACTCAGGAGGCAGAGGCAGTTGGATCTCTGTGAGATCGAGCCTAGCCTGGTCTACACAGGGAGTCCCAGGCCAGCTGAGGCTACGGGGAGACACTGGCTAAAGAAAAAAGACACACATACACTAGACTGGCGTGGTGGCACACTCTTTAATGTCTGCACTGCGGAGGCAGAGGCAGGTGAATCTGAGTTCCAGGCCAGTCTGGGCTACACAAGAGTGCTCTGTCTCAAAAAAAAAAAAAAAACCAAAAAATTAATTACTAAAACATCTAAGTCAAGTTTGCTAAAACTACCCGAGTGTGAATCAGCTCCAGGGTTGAATGAATTCGGGAGTGGAGCGGCAAGTGGTCAGGCCCCGCCCCCGTCCCGCCCCGCCCGCAGGTCAGCCCTCAGCTCTGGCACAGCCCGCAATCAGGCGCGTTTCCTGTTGCAGAGCGGGGCGCAGATCCCCGGCACTGGGACAGGTGACACCGGGCGCTGTCGCCCGTGTGACTCGCGGGCCGGGGAACGGGGGCTCCGCCGGGTCCTGATCCTGGGCCGAGGCGCCAGGGCGGGGATCGCCTCGATCGGCCCCAGGGACATCTCGAAGCCCGGGATCTGTTGCACCGCGTCCTTCCGGGTTCCGAAGCGGAGGCGGAATCTGCGCTGCGCAGCCAGCCAACCGCGTGCGTTTATGCAAACAGACGCCTCGCGGTGACGCAAGCCTCGGGCGGTGCACTCCTCACGGTTCCGAAACTGAGGGGCGGAGCCTGGGTTGCGCCGCTAGCCAACCGCGCGCCTCTATGCAAATAGGGCCCAGGCGCGATCCGGGCCCTCCGGTCCTGCGCAGACCCCGGCGGAGGCCCGCGCGCTCCAGCGGTGATACCGCCCGCCGTTCGCGCCTCGCCGCCGGGGGACGCCCGAGCGCCGCGGCCTCGCGCATGCCCGCTCTGGAGCGCTCGCAGCCCCTCACGGCCCGCCCCGGGGCCCCGGTGAGTCACTTTGGCGTCTCCGGGTCGGGGTCCCCGTTTCCGGACGCCCCTTAACCCCGATCCCCTCCTTTGAGCAGTCGCTGCTGCCTGGAGGTCCGGAGCTCAGCGCCCGTCGCCCGCAGTGCCAGCCGGGGCTGGAGGAGCTCCGGCCGAGGCCCCGGAGGATCGTGTTTGCGGACGAGCTGCGCCCCCAGGCCCCACTGCACCCCGAGAAGCCCCCCGGAGGTCGGGGGGTGCCTGACTACGAGCTGTGAGTGCCCGTTTGCGTCTTCATGTGTATGAGCAGGTCTGGTCATTGTAGCCCAGGCTAGCCTCAGGTCATGATCCTCCTGCCTCAGCTTCCAGAGGCATGGGGTATGATAGCAGGTGCACCTGGGAATAGGAAGGGGTCTGAGGCCCCGGCTTTGATGAATTAGGGTTTACAGAGTGGGGTAATGGTGGTGGGGGTGGGGATGGTATGGTGGACGTGGGGGGCATTCTGAGGCTGGATCCAACACGGGCAAAAGCCCACTGAGTGAAAAAACGGTTCCCTTCGTTGCTCCCTAACCTTTCAAACCCGGTAGGAAGTACCCAGCACTGAGCAGTCAGAGTGCCAGGAGCTGCTACGCAGCCGTGTTCCACGACCAGTACGGGGAGTTCTTGGAGCTGCAACGACAACTGGAGGGAACGCAAGCCAAGCTCCAGCAGCTAGGAGCCCTGCTGACATCACTGCCTGCACCTCGAAGCCAGGTTAGCGCTGCAGCCCCACAGCCTCCAGGACACCCCATTCGAGGGCCCCTTCCGGAACCCTTCTCAGCCTCAGTTTCTCCGTCCTTCCTGGGCCCCACGCTCCTGAGTCCCTTCTTTCACCTCACCTTTGCAGAATGAGGCTCGAGTGGCAGCTCGTGTCTGGAGGGAGTTCGAGAAGAAGCGCATGGTGAGTGGAGGCGGGGCCACGGCCTCAGCTGGGCACCTCTGATACCACCCTGAGCTGGACTGAGAACAGAAAGCTCGGGGGCATAAGGAAAAGGGCTGAGCAGCTTGAGGGTCTCGGGGAGAGTGCTGTGAGGACTTCCTTGGCTCTCCTCCTCCCAGGATCCTGGTTTCCTGGAGAAGCAGGCCCGATGTCGATACCTGAAGGGTAAACTGAGGCACCTCAAGGCCCAGATCCAAAAATTCGATGACCAAAGGGACAGCGACAGCAAAGGCTCTGAGTGTTCTGGCGATCCACTGGCTGGCCCCTTCTCTGGGGCCCAACTCTGACCCCATGGAGACCCTGGCCTCACTTCTAGAGGAATTTCTCAGAATCCCATAGAGTAAACATGGGTTAAACACCTACTGTGTACAACTTCCTAAAAGCATCTTCCCAATTTAGAGTGGGTAATGAGACTCAGAGGCCTGCTCAGGGTCTCAGATGGGGGCATCATGGGGAGCAGGAAGCTCATGAGTTAGAAGTTTCTGTAAGTGCTCTGAGGGAGGCTTGGGGGTAGACCCCTGGAACCAGAACCCCTACCTGAGGCTTCCTGGGGAATTCAGTGGTGCAGTGCTAGAGACTTGCCTGAAGGGGGCACAACTCTCCAAGGACACCCTGTTTCCAGCTTGCCAACGTTTGCCTGGCCTGGAGGGAGGGCCGCCATCCTACCTTGGGGGGAGCGCTGCACAGGTGCCAGGCTTCCTGCTAGGCTGTGTGGCACTGGGACAGATGCTCTCCGTGCTCAGCCTGATTTCGCCCTAGTCTAGGGAATATATTCCTGGGCCCAGCTGGACAGCCAGTCCACAGCCAGTCCCTGTAAACTACAGGGTATCCCCGGAGACCGGCAGGGGTCGGGTTTTGTAGGAAAACTAGGAGCTCAGTTGGCTGAGCACAGATTTGGTGACTCCTTAAGAGCTGAGTCCTACTCTCTGGCTCCTTCCCCACCACACACCAACTCAGTTAAGTCCAAGTCTGCCCCAGCTTTCAAATGCCTATTGAAACATTTTTTTGATTGATTTTTATGTGTATGAATGTCTTGCCTGCACTACATGCACGCAGTGCCCATGAAGGCCAGAAGAGGGTGTTGCATCCCCTAGAGCTGGAGTTAAAGATAGGTTGCCAGCTGCCATGTAAGTCCTGGGAACCAGACCTGAGTCCTCTGCAAGAGCAGCCAGTGCTCTTAATCACCGAGTGTCTCTCCAGCCCTCCACATGCCAGTTTTAGAAATGGAGATAATTTAAGTTACTTATGACCAGAAATTGAATTCAGATGGATCTAAACATAAGAGGACGGGTCTGAGATCATAGACTAAGACACCTAAGGGTTTCAGGTGGGCTTGATCCAGGTGTCTTGGGAACTTCTGTATCTGGACTTGCATTCCCCAACAGGACTGGGGCCTGGGTTCTACCAGCAGTGCAGTAGAAAGGGGAGACTGGACAAGTAGGAAATGTCTTTATTATTGGCCATGATTTACTTTCATGTAGTGTTCACAGGACCCTCGCGGTCTACACTGCCGCTGTCTAGCTGCAGCAGCCCCTGCAGACACCTGGCCCGTGCCCATCCCTCCGAGGCACCACCACACTGGCTCAGGACGCACAGTCCACCCTGGGAGGGGTGTGAGGGCCCTGGTGAGGCAACTCTTTTTGGTTTCGTGATCATTTAAAAAACAAAGACAAACATTTCACAGTCTTTAAAAACAGAATCAGTCTCAGCAAAGAGGCCAGGGTCCTTCTCCCCGGGTCCCGTGAGGTCCCAGCATCCACGCACGTCTCGAGGGGTCAGTCACTGGCTGGAGCCGTAGGGCCAGTTGAAGGCACTCCCCGACAGCAGCATGTCCCGGATGAGCGTCTCGATGGGCGTCTTGCCCACCAGGCGCATGAAGAAGAGCTGTGAGATGAGGGACGCGGGCACCGCGCGGAGGGCGGGCAGCCGCAGCAGCAGGCGGCCGAAGCGCTGGGGCTGCGACGGGTACTGGGCGCGGACGTACTCCGTGAGGGCCACCTGAGCCTTCTCCTGAAGGCTCTCCACGTGGGCTGGGTCCGAAAGGCCGCAGGCATCTGATGGGCACACGGCAGGGCAGTCACACCGGGGAAAGCAGGGCCAGGGGCTACGGGGATCGCTGGACACACCCTTGGGGACAGGCACTGTGAGCCAAGATGGGACCCAGGGCACAAATGGAGTGAGTGGAGTCCACCCTTCGGAGACACGAAGGTGGCTTCGTGTGATGACAGCATGGAAGACAGCTTAGGACTAAGAACCCCCAGGGGACCAGCTGGGGAGGCTAGTACTAGGGGCTTGAAGGGAAGAGGAGGGCTGCAAGCTGGATGGGCACCAACGGCGCTGTACAGGGTCAGCCCCGCCCTGAGAGGGCCCTGGAACCACCTGCTAGCCCAGTCTCCCAAAACTCCATCAATCTGGAGGCCCTGGGTCAGTGGAGGGGTGGTGGTCAGGATCAGGCAGTGGGGGCGGGCTGGAGCCTAGACACACCTTTTACTTATTGGGGTGGGGATTGGACAAAGTCTAGGTATATAGCCAGACTGTCTGGACCTGGCCACTCCCCTGCCTCAGCGCACTCAGAGCTGGGGTGATGGGCCTGTATCCCCACACCACCACCCACTTCCATGAGGAGTGGAGTTCCAGGGCCCAGCTTAGGTCTCTAGGGAACGCTGCATGACCCACTTCATCCTCCCCCACCCGCACCAACGCCGAGTGACCCCTGCAGTGTGTGGAGTGGAGCCTAACTCCTGACTTCCTGTGTCCCCACCCAGGGGTCATGGCGTGGGAGCAGAGTGGCCCTGCGGGGCGTGACCTGGGGATATCACAGGGGATATGGAATGTCCCTACATCGGAAGCAGGGCCCAGAGCGCCGCCAAGGGGCCGTGGCCTGGGCGGGGCAGGGCGCTGGGGGCGGGGCCTGTGGCGGCTAGAGGTGTGGCCTGGAATAAGGCCGACTGGAAACGTAGCCCTCCTAGGTCACTGCAGTGAGGCTGGGGCGTGCCCTACGGTGTGTCCCCTGGGCTCTTAGGGGACGTGTTCCCTGGGGCGGGGGCCGCCGGTGAGCTGTCCCGGGAGCCCCCGTGGGCGTCTGCGCCCACTCACCCGGCGTGAAAAGCGCGATGGCCTTGAGGCAGCCGTACTCCGCGGCGTCCACCTGCAGGCGGCCCAGCTTGTCCACTTGCTCCTGGAAGGCGCGCACCTGGTCCATGAAGGCCACGGCGCGCTCCGCGGCCATGGGCGCGGCGTGCAACCCGGCGGCGGCCAGCAGCGGGGCGGTGTGCAGCGGCAGCGCGGCCTGCGCGGCGTTCAGCACGGACAGCTCGCTCCAGCTGAGCCGCAGCAGCGCCACCTGGTCCGCGGGCGGCAGGTCGGGGAAGAAGGGCGCGTGGCGGGCCCACTCCACCGTGCTGAACAGCAGGCGGGCCGCCAGCTCGCACACGTTGTCGATGCCCAGCACGGCGCCGCCGCCGCCGAAGCGCCCGGCCGGGTAGGGCTCGGCCCGCAGCAGCTGCGCGATCAACTCGGACACCGGCGGCCCCGGGAACAGCTCGGCGGGCAGCGCGGAGGGGGGGCTGGACGACGCCGCGGCCGGGAGCGCGTGCGGGATGCGGCCTCTCTGCACCGCTGCGAGAGAGGGCGGTCAGCGCCGGCACAGGGCGCACCCCCAACCCGCAGCGCCGTCCCGCCGCGCAACAGGCGGGGGGCGGGCGGGCGCGGGTCACCTGGACCCGGCCCCCCTCTAAACCTGGCTGAGTGGACCCCCAAACCCGAAGCACCCCTTCCTGCACACACCCATCACCCATCCGACCCACCGTCCAGCGCCGCCCCCTGAATCTCATCACCTTTCCCTGCAACAATTCGAGTTCAGGCTGGGGCCTGGAAGCTGCATCTATCAGTCACCGAGGACTCAGAGCTGGTACCTGAGACCACAGCTAAGACAGCCTGGGGGTGGTTTTGTGGCTCTCAGTTCCAGAGTTGGGAGTAGAGCCTGGCAGAGCGCAGCTGCCACTTCTAGGCTAGCCCTTGGTGAGCACACCTGTCATCCCAGCCCTGGGGAGGTGGAGGCAGGAGGATCAGGAGGCCGAGTCCAGTCTCAGCTCCAGAGTAAGTTTGAGGCCGGCCTGGGCTACATGAGCCTCAAAAAATTACAAAAAAGAACCACAGCTTATCTGGGTTATGTCCTCAGTTACTAGGGAAGGGGCAAGAGCTTCTTCCCAAGCCATTTCTGGCACAGGCAAGACACTTGGGCGGGGAGGCAGGAGAAGGCTACTGAAAGCACAATGCCCAGCTGGCAGGCTGGCTGGCTGGGTGAACTCCAGGGCAGTCTACGGGGCACCATCACCCATAGGTCTGATCAGAGCCAGGGATTCAGGGGACGTGGGGAGGAGCCTGCCCACACATCATAGAAACAGGGGTCTTGGGGCCACAAGTCAGAATCCTCCAGTGGTCCTCCCAGCTGCCTCTGGGCTCCCTGGATGGAGACTCCACCTTCCAATCCTCCCTCACCCACCTCACCTGCTCCCACCCCACTGCCCTGGCCTGCTTCCTCAGAACCCTTCCCAGCTGCCACCTCTGCCTCCCTGCCCCATCCTTCTCCTCCTCTCCCTCCTCCTCCTCTCCTTTCTCCTCCTCCTCCTCCTCTTCCTCCTCTCCCTCCTCCTCCTCTATTCAGTCTAGACTATAGTTCAAATGTGACCCACAGTCTTAGCAATCCAGTACAGCGTCACCAATCTTCTGTGCCTCAGTTTCCTCATATGTCAAATGCAGAAGATAATGGTGGAAACTGAGCACCTGAGAATCTATACAACTTGCTTAAACTAGTTCCTGCCACTCAGGAAGTGCTGGGTAGACAGTAATTCCAGACAAGAACTGTTTATTGGAGCACCTACTGTGTATGAAACCGTGGCCCAGGTCCTGGAAATGTGCCTTTGGAGGCATAAGTTTCAGAGCAAGGCAGGTAGTGTGGAATCAAAGGGCCAGGCGGTGCATCTGGGAAAGGCTTGGGGAGGAACTGGCCAGGTGGGGAGGCTGGGAGGTGTTTCGGGGAGCCAGGATGTGTCTGGGGAACCATGCCACGTCTAGAAAAGCTGGGCAGAGTCTGGGGGAGCTGGAGGGTGTCTTAGGGAGCTGGACTGTGGGGAAAGAGCTGGCAGTGTCTGGAGGAGCTAGCACACGTCTGAGGGAGCGGGTGGTGTCTGGGAAGCTGTGTAGAGGCTGATGCTGAAGGCCCTGGATCCTGAGTTGTGATTGCAGAAGTTTTTGCCCCCAAGACAGGATCACAGGCTGAGATTTGAGACCTATCAGACTTGCCATGAACAGACAATAGATGCAAAAATCCAGGATGGGGGGCAAGGGCAAGAATCACCCTCAAACTTAAAGGGACCAAAGGGTCAAATCAAATAAGATGTGTCTAAAAACAAATTAACAACAACAAAAAGTTTCACTAGTACCTAGGCTAACTTTGACCTCAGTTCCTCCTGCCTCAGTCTCCTGAGTATGGGGATGACGAGCCTGTGCCACCACACCTGACTCCCCAGGTTTGACGCAAAAGCCTTTCCCAGGCTCTCTTTCAGTGGCCCCATAAGAAGCACTCAACGTTCAAGCAGGAGACACTGAAGTGAGGTTCGAGGAAGGACTTCCAGCCTGGCCCAGGCTACAGCATGAAGCCCCACACAGGTCCCCAGAGCTCCCGGCCCCAAGGGCTCTGAAAGGCTGCCTGGAGGTTCCACTTGAATTCTGAGAGGGGCCTGATAGAACCTGAGGCCTAGATGTCCTACATGTCCATCCACCTGGGAAGGGACAGAAAGCCAGGCCTCCCCCTCAGCCTCTGGCCATGATCTGGCCAGGTCCTGCCTTGGGCAAACAGAGCACAGGGTGGAGGGAGGAAAAGTCAAATACAAAAAAAGATCCCAGTTCAGAAAAGGGCAGGAGGGTCCCGGGGGCCGGGAAGGCAGGGCAGAGAACGCTGGCTGGCCCCGCCCACCCCCGACTCCCAGAGCCGCGCCATGGTCACTCACCCTCCTTGCGCATGCCCACCCGGAAGCACTTCTTGTGGCGACAGTACTGGCACTGATTCCGGTGGTGCTGGTCGATCTGGCAGTCACGGTTGGACATGCTGGGTCACGACACTGGCTTTTGGCCCGGAAAGCTCCATCGGTCCGCTCAGAGGCTGTGTCCTTGTTCTTTCCTGCCTCATTAATGTGATCTTTTATGACACTTGACTCTTCCTGTGCCTGATTCTCCTGGATGATTGTTGAGTGTTCGGCTTTGGTTTCTGTGGGATCTTGGAATTGATCCAGATCTGTCAGGTAGTGAAACAAACAGCTGGGGAAGGCGGATGTCTGCCACCAGTGTAGTGATGTCTGCAATGTCACTGCTAGACTCAGCCCCACATTCCACTGTCCCTTGCATGCTGTCATTTCCCGCTCTGACATTGTACGACTGTGGTTTCTGCCTTTGGATATCAGCATCAAAACAGGACAGACTGCCGAATGCCAAGGGTTTCTAAAGGAAGGAGTGATGGGACTTGGTTTTCTTCTGAGATCGTATATGCATCCAGAGGCTTGGAAAGCTCATTTTTTATCTCACTCATGTTCTCATCATCTGTTTGTTTCAGGTTTGGAGTTGAATGCAAGTCCAAGAAATCTGAAGGACTGTAACTTGGAGCTGTTATTGGAATGTCCACAAAGCCATGTGTTGTGTTGCTCTGAGAGACCTGGGGACAGGACTTGGGATGTTCCAGACTGTGTGGCAGACAGAATGTCTGACTTGGTGGTGGCAGTCCCAGAGATGTTTCTATTTCTATGGGAGTCTCCATCACTGCAAAGGAATCGAGGAAGAATTCAGTTCCTGGTAAGTTAGATATCTCTCCTCCCTTCACAACACCCCAGCAACCAGGCACCTGCCAGCACCTGCCTAAGGACCATGGACAGCAGCATATTTTTATGAGATAGCTGTTGACTTTCTCTTACTAGTGATCATGATAGGTTATTGTTTGTTGGTTTTCTCGGTATTCCATGGGAGTGTATGTGTGTGAGTGTGTGTTTGTGTGTGTGTATCTAAGGAGGGGTTTATGTACATAGAGCACATGTAGAAATCACAGAACATTCTTGCCCCTTAGGCCTTGCTGTCTTCCAACATTTTCTGGAGAAAAGATGTGTCACTGAGTTGGCGCTTTCACATGTAGAGAAGGCCATGTACCGTCAGTCTCCAGATACACTTCTGTTTATGTCTGCCATCTCCTCCTCACTTGAATTATAGGACTGTCCCTCCATGACTCATTCCGCATAGTTAAGGATGCCTGTATAGTCTGAAACACAGTAAGGCAATGAATTACTTTTCTGACTCACCCTTACCCCACTTTCGATGAAACTGTTATAAATGAAAAATAATGAAAGTGACTGAAGTAACTTGAACATTTAGACTTGATTTATGGCTCATGAGTAGAGCAGACTCTTACATGAATGTAGCTTTCAGTTCCCTTCCAAGTGTTTTTCAACCTTGTTTTGGTTAATGTATCTAAGTGTTTTTCAACCTTGTTAATGTTTCAGATAATCAACTCTTTTTTTTTTTTTACTTGATTCTTTGTATTTGTTCCTTGGTTTGTACTGTCTGAATTTCAGTCATTTTTCTATTTATTTCTTCTGATGTAGTATTCTTAATTATTGTTTGTTCTAGCGTTTTTGAGACTTTGAAGTGCAGTCTTACTTCCATTTGATGAAGTATTTCTAATTTTCTGGTGGACACTTCATGCTTGGACTGCCGTTAAGACTGCCTTCATTGTAAGTATTGTATCTTGTATATTTGGTGTGCTGTATTTGCATTTTCCTGTGGGAGTGCACCCCTCTCCCTAGGACGAGGGGACTGGGCTGGGGCTGCACTGCAGCGGGAGAGACTGGTGGTCCCTCAGAGCAAAGCCAGTGGAGGGAAGAGGCACACTTGGGGTGAGGGCAGGGAAGGCGGGGAGTGGGGGCGGGGGTGAGGCCTGGGAGAAGGCAGCTCAGCGCTAGCCACTGACCACCCCCTCACTTCCAGTCTGCTCCCTCTCCCTGCCCTCTCCTCCCCCCCCCTCCTTTCCACGCAGGTCATGGGCTGCGGATCGGAATCCCAGGCCGGACCCGCTCTCCTGGCGCCACTCTGGGTTGGATGCCAGGTCTGCAGGCCTCTGCTGAGCGCCCACTCACCTTGCTGAGAGAGTCACCTGAGAAGCGGTGGGGGCAGCGGCTGTACCGGAGGAGGTGGCAGTCAGGAGCTGAACCAGGAGACGGGGAGGCAGAGGCTTGGAGCTCCAAGGCACACACTCCCTCCTTCTGCCCAGGATGGGTCTTGGCACAGCACGGCCGCTGCCAGGCCCTCCTGCCCTCAGCTCAGAGACTCAACTGCAAATCCCCAGCACCTTGTGGACCCGGGACAGAACGAGGGACACACCGACCGATCTCCAATCTCAGGTAAGGTAGCCTCGCGCATGGGGCATGTTTACTTTTTGACTTCTTAGTTTCCTTGGATACTAACCCTTTGAGGTTTAGCTAGTTCAGATTAACCCTTCCTGGTCACTGCCTCTTCATTAAAATGATGGTGTCTTCTGTACAGTTCTTAGTTTTGTGACACTCTGTGTGTTGCTGAATTCGGGGATGGCTGTATAGAAACCATGGCTTATGGAGCCAGGGGCTCCTCTCAAGCCCATGTAATCCCCCTGAGGAAAAGATACTCAACTGACCTTAAGAATCAAATTAAGTTTGTTTATTTGGGCCAAATTATATGAACTTAAACACCCAAAAGGAAAGTATAACCAAAAAATTACAGTGATTAGTATGCTTCTTTGTAAGACTATAAGGAATTACACTTCCCAAACATTAGGTTTAAGTTTATTGAAGATGTTATTTACACAGTTTCTCAGTAATGATTTTGTTCTTAATAAGAAAATGCCACTCAGATGTAAGACTTGAATTCTTGGCCTACTACAACACTGCAGTGCATACCTGTTCTAACCCCCAAATCAAATGATTTCTTTTCTCTCCCTGTCTAGAAGCCATTTGGGAGGGAACTCACCCTGATTCTAGCCACTCCAGCTATCAAGGTGCCTGAAAAGAAATCCTGATTTCAAGACCCTCAAGTTCAGCCTTGGCAGTCAAAAAGACAAACAAAGTGGACCCCAAAGATGGAAGCCTTTAACAGTCCTTAAGCAAGAAATTCTAATGGACTTTGAATTGGACATTTTACTCTTCCCTGTTATGACTATTTTAATTTCGTCTTCCGGGGACCAGTCAAGGACTTTCTTTTCTCCCTACAGCTAACAGTTATGCAATTCGGGAGTCTTTTAGGTAGACTCACTGAAGGGGTACCCCTATTGCCACAGTCTACGACCCTATTCAGCCTTGAAGAAGCAAGAGCGGTCAGCGCCCCAATTCCCTATTGGCAATTAGGGTGACCTCTTCAGAGGGTTGTGTGAAGAGAATAGGAGGTAGAATTTGGCTAGGCAGTTTAGGGTAAAAAGACCCCAAAGAGCAGAAACTGTCCTTGTGTCCTTCAGCAGCCTACTCTCTATCAAGTTGGAGTTACAGGTCATTGTAAGCCACCCAAAGCAAGTTTTGGGAATCAAACTTGGGTCCTCTATAAAAGCAGCCTTTGCTCTTACCACTAAGTTGTCCTTCCTGTTCCCATGTCGTCTTTTAATCTAAATTTCACCCAGGCTTTATTTGTCTTGCTGATTTTGTTTCTTCTTATGGCTGAAGGGAACCCCACTGAGTCCACCTTGTTCTGCTCTTTCTCCACTGCTGGGGATCTAGGCTGATTCTAGGACTTCGTTATTGTGATTTGTGTGGGACAGGCACAGGTATGCACCCCAACATTTGCTGGGCCTTGTGGATACATAATGAGAAAGGTGAGTCCCAAGTCCTCTTCACTGTGTAGCTGAAAGCCTTATTGTGGTCAACAGTCCAGATTTACAGTTTGGGGATTTACTGTTTTGTAACTAAGAGCTTTCAACTATGAAATGCTGAAATCAGTGGGTGAGATGGGGCTCGACTGTACTATAAAGAGTGATGATACCTTCATACAGACAATGTGGAGCACATATCCAGACCAAGAATGTGACTCTCTGAGTTCCTGTAGGTTGAGCACACAGCCCAGGTCTCTTCAGTGCAGCACGGGATCACCTTTACCATCCTTTGAGCCTTCTGGCTGCTTTCCAATGTGGACATTTTCCCCTGTAAGTTTTAAGCAGTTACATGTCTGTTTGTTTGTTTGCAAATCTATGACACTTGCTTCTCTGTGACTGGGGTGCTTGTCCAGAACCCACTCATAACTTGTATCCTTTGTCTTCATTTATAGGCCAAAATTATCTTTGCCAGAGACATTTTTAGATCTCTGTCAGCTAACACCAAAATGTCCTGCTGTTTTGTGCAGGCCTTTATCGACTTCAAGCATCAAGTGTTAGTAGAGGAAAGAGTCTTAATTCTGCTAAGTTAATGTTTATTTTGAAAAAAGTAACTATGTTCATTTGAATAGAAATATGAGTTAAGAAATTATTCTTTGTGAATACAAATCTTTCCAGTTAAGCTAAAATTGAAGAAATCCTTATAAATAAAAACACAGTTATTCAGATGAAAATGAGGTTAATGTAAGACTTAATTTCATGAGACTATTTAAACTATTTCTTCAGAATTTCAAAGAAAATAATTGAAGCTGGGACACTAGAAGGTTGTTAGTATTAAAAATGATTACTCTTTAAAGCACCTCCAATCTCTTTGTATCTTTCATAATCTGTTTTGAATGTGGGGACTAACATATGCCAGAATGAAACTAAGTACTAAGACTCAGTACTGATCCGAAACTAACTGTTTCAGGAAAAAAGCTCAAGCTGTCATTTAAATAGCACATTTAAAATCAGGCCTTGAGGCTGGAGAGATGGCTCAGTGGTTAAGAGACCTGGCTGCTCTTGCAGAAGACCTGGGTTTGGTTCCCAGCACTTACATGGTGGCTAGAAACCAATAAGTTCTAGGGGATCCGACAGCCTCTTGTGCCTGTTGCAGGCATAGCACACACTTAAATACCTCCGTGCAAAACATTCATGCATACAAAACAAATAAAATAAAAGATTAAGTCAAGCCTTTATGATGCGCACTTGCAATCCTACCACCTCTTGGGAGGCTGAGGCAGATAGATATTGAGTTTGAGGCCAGTCTAAGCTACATGATGAAACTCTGACTCACAAAACCAAGGACTAAGGATGCAGCTTTGGAGTAGAGCACTTCCCTAGTATGTATAGTGCTCTGGGTTCCATCACCCGCCTGAAAAAGTATCTTATACACTTACAAATAAATGGAGTCTTCAGTTGTTTTTATTTTAACATGGGTTTTGATTTGCACTTATACTTAAAGAAAAATAAGAAAATTAAGTACATGCCGTCAGATAATTAAGGCAAACATGTTCCTAAAGGGAAACCAGAGTGCATAGGTACCATTTGCCTCAGGTGGGACAGTGGGAGGCGACAGATGTTCCTCTATGCCAGCGTAGATTATTTTCCTAAAACTCTTCAGTGTTTATGGTAATAAATCTTGAATAATTTGACATGAATAACTTGATTCATTACAACAGTTCTTTCTAAGGGCATGCTTGGTATTTAACTATTAGATAAGGCAACCCAAATACTAGCTACAAATACTAGCAACCTTTCAATAACTGACATTTCAACCCAGTCTCCTTTCATCCTTTTTGATGTTTTGGAGTATGAAAGAATTCTGGGCTTTACAAAAGCATGTCTTTCAGTAGGATATTGATTATAAGGCAGTAAGACAGGATTTTCTATCAGTAAAATTAAGCCACCTTGGCAGACAATATTTTGGAATACAGTTAGACAGATGGTGGGCTAGGGTAGAAGGTAAGAGCCTGGAGTCATAGTGCATCTGTCAACTCAGTACTCAGGAGGCTGAGTCAGGAGGATCATTCAACACCAGTCTGTCTAAAATTGAGACTTTGTCTCAAAAAAATAAATAAATAAAAGCAAACAAGAGGAAAGAGGGCTGGACCAGAGAACTTTTCTAATATTCTCAAGGACCTGGTTCTGATCTTTCACACAGAAAAGAAAGTTTGTGCAATTGTGCATAAACATGTTATATTTGGCTCATCAGAACCAGTTTCATCTATATTTAAACACACTTTCAAGTAAATATCCGAGACTGTGACTTAACACGAGGTTCAGTCATTTAGTCATTTACACAAGCATTCAGAATTGTCGTAAAAATTTAAATTGAGCCAAAAATCAGTGGGTGGGGCCGCCAAGATGACTACGTGGGTGATGGTGCCTGCCATCAAGCCCCACAACCTGTGCTCAGTGTTTAAAATCTCCATGGTAGATAGAGAGGGCTGCCTCCCCCGGACTGACTGTCCTCTGACTTGTGCAGGTATGCCACGGTAAGGCGTATGTCTGCATCCCCACAATAAATAAATAAATAAATAAATGTAATAAAAATAAAGAGCGGATTATCTGAATTTAAAAACGACTCAAGACTGCACATCTGACAGTGGTAGTGTGCATGTTCATGTGGACACACGGATGTACAAAGTACAGCAGGAAGTGGGTCAGATATCTCAGACAGCGGCAGAGTGGATAGGAGACCTGCCTGAGATGAAACCTGCAGTCCAGCGTCGCTGTCTGTTCAGGGAGAACAGCAAGCAGGCTTGTGGGAGGGTGCCTACCAGGACTGTCAGGGGCACTTAGATGTCAGAGGAAGCAAATCAGCTGAAAGGTCACAACTCTGGGCTTCCCCTGAGGTCAGAGGGAAAGGCAGGTTGGCTATTTTCTAACCATGACAATAACCAAATGCTTTAACATCTCTGAGACCCCATTTCTTTAGTTCTTAAAATAAGTACTTTCAGATCCATAACTTAGTATTGCTGGAAAGTTTATATATTAGGTAATGATTCTAAAGTTTCCGACACAACAAAATCTAATTTTGTGCAGTGCTCAGCACAAGTGTAAATAGACTGAAGAGTGAGGCACGTTATATTCACTCTTCAAACCAGCATGCTCCAGTAATACCACATCCAGAATCTTCTCCCAAAGACAACTCAAGAGAAAATCTGTACTTGTTTTGAGCAAATCACAAGCCGTGTTCCATTTTCATGACAGGCAGTGTGAAGGGGGGCTGGTCAGGAGGCTCTGGATGCCTGTCTTTCTGACTGACTGGCTCAAATGTGTGATTGATTTGTTCTTTCTAATCAGTCAAACACAGAAAACACTGTTCTTTGCAGAACGGCTGTGACCACAGATACAAACCCCTACAGTATGCGACAGACAGCAAAGCAGACGTGGCTCCCCACAGAAAATGTCTTGACACCAGGGATGTACTAAAATCATTTTGAATTAACTAAGTCACTAGCTGTTTTCCAATTAGTGACAGCCTTTTTCTTGTAAGCAGAAAATTACATTTGTACTAGATATTACCAAAATATTTCATGTTTTTAAGCAAAGAAAGGATTAATGTTTTTTTTCTTTCTTTCTGTAGAATTTTGATGCCCATCAGATTCTGGGTCTTGAGGATAAAGGGCGCCATCACTTGTCTTGGATGACATGCATTAATGCTAAAGACTCTACAGATAAGCGTGCACCCTTTCGAAGTGCCAGGCATGATCTGCGTCACTACTTGGGAACTGGGACTGGTTCTGTGAGTTTCGGCCATTCAGCAGTCAGGAAAAGACTCACTTGCCAGAAAGGCATTTTAAGCTCCTCAGGACATTTGCTCTCTCCTGTGAGGTACCCGATTACTCCAGTCCCTCCTGTATTTGGAAGACTTTGCTTGCTGATCCATTGCTGTTTAGCACTTGTCCCTTCTGTTTTCAGAAGACTTTACATTTACTTTATTAATTTATTGATACTTTACATAATGACTTTATTAATCTATTATCAAGGTCTATGGAGATGATTCGATAAAGTCTATAACTGACACAAAGACAGCTCTCGTCTCCTTCCTCAACGCTCCCCAGCGTGTGGTGTCCAGGGCGCCTGAGTTCCATGCTGGCTCTGGTAGAGTCACTCGTGCTGCCTTTGAAGCCTCCTTAGGAGGTCTCTGGTTGGGATTCGGAGTAGAGTCTGTGCATCTTCAGCCATGTGTGTATAACTAGTCTTTCAGAAGCAGCTGTCTTGTGACGAAGCTAGAGAGTGTCTACTTGACACGCCTAGAAATGATGGAGGGGGTTAGGGCTAATCCTCAATTCACTGGAGGGCCCAGATGTTTACCTAGCAATATCTATAGTGGGTCTTTACATTTTTGTTATACTTGATTTATTTTTATTTTATGTGCACGAGCGTTTTGCCCTATGTGCGGAAGCTCCTCACAGGAGTGCAATACCCACAGAGGCCAGAAGAGGGCATTGGATCCCCTGAAACTGAACTGTTAGCTACCGTGTGGGTGCTGGGAATCAAACCCAGGTCCACTGCAAGAGGAGCCAGAGCTCTTAACCACTGAGCCATCTGTCCAGCTCCAGTGAGGTTCCATCTTTGATTAAAGAAACAAAATTACTTGATTTCTTTTCTCTGTTTATTCCGTCTTAAATTGATTAGACCTTTCCTGACCTCTGATTCTTTTCGTTGTGAAGGAACATGTTTTTCTTCCTTCTTCCTTCTCACAGCCTACATTAGTTACACAAAGTGATAGCTCATCATGGCATTCCTGTGTGTGCTTATAATGGACATTGCTCACCTTCAGTCTTTTATTCCCCTTCCTTGTTCCCTTCCTCACTGTCACCCTCACCCCCCAGTACTCTGCCTTTACTTTGTTATTGTCCTCGCTTGACTTCGGCATAGGAGAGAAAACACGTTACGATGAAGGCAGTGTGTGAAGCTTTACATAAGAAAATCTTGAGTGAGTCTGTTGGCTGGCCACACGTACGTAGGTACGTAGCTCATCTCATCTCGAGGAGCTGGCACCTGAATCAGAGGTAGGCAAGGCATTGCCTCATCAACCAATTCAGAGCAGACATCTCTGGAGAGACTTCTCTGGGTGCCTCAGCTGGGTTTGATGTGTCTCATATCCCACAGCACACCTGCTCAAGCAGATTTGTTTCTCTGAGAGGAAGGAGTGGGAACAACAATAACAAAACAAATGTGCCCAACCTAGAGGCATGGGCTTGGAAATGGCACTTCATGTCTCCAGCCTGGTTGGTGATGTCATAGGTCATCTCAAAGTCAAGAAGAAGTAAACTTAGATCCACATTGTTCACCCTACACACACACACACACACACACACACACACAACCTGACAATGGACCAAAGACCTTAATTTTAAATCTGAAACTGCTAGAGGAAAGCATAGGGAATGCACTTGAAGTTAACGGTATAGAAAAGAACTTTCTGAACATGATGCCAGCAGCACAGGAAATAGTCCCAAGAACCATCAAATGGGACTACGTGAAATTAAAAAGTTCCTGCACATCAAGGGAAACTATCAGCAGAGTGAACACACAGCATACAGAATGGGAGAAAATCTTCTGGAGCTATGCCTCAGACAGGGGCCTGATATCTAGAATATATAAAGAGCTGAAAACATTAAACAACAAAACACAAAGCTACCAATCATTAAATGGGCCGATGACAGTTCTCAAAAGAATAAACGCAAATGGCAAAAAAAAAGAGAGAAAAATGAAATACTCAACATCCTTATCAGCAAGAAAATGCAAATTAAAACCACTTTGAGACTGTATCTCATTCCATTCAGAATGCCTATGATCAAGAAACAAATGACAAAAAACACCAGTTAGGCTATGAAGAAAAGAGAAATTTTGGGCATGACTGGGAGTGTAAACCAAGGCAACCACTATGGAAATCAGTATGAAAACATTCAAAACAGTTTCCAGTTCCATCCTAGAACCTGAAAATCTCACCATTTCACTTTTAAGAGCTGATTAATATTCCATTGTGTGTACGTGCCACGCTTTCGTTATCCGTTCTCAAGTCCATGGGCGTCTAGTTGTTTCCAGTTCCTGGTCATTACGAAAGGCCGGCAGCGAACATGCATGAGCAGGTGTTTCCTGTGGGAGACGTGGGAGATCAAGTTCCAGCTTCTGAGGACCTCCACGCTGGTTTCCAAGCGGAGGCACCAGCTTCCATTCCCGCCAGCCATGGAGCAGCATCCCCTTTCTCCACGTCTGTGCCGGCCTTTGTGGGTGTTTGTATTTTGGATCTTTGCCGTGCTGAGAGCGGTAAGATGAGATCCCAAGAGCTTTCCCATCTTTGGTGGAAATGTGCTGTAATAAGGACTGTATCAGCAGAGAAACCCCAGTAACCAAACACAGAAGTCAACTCTGACACACACGGATGAGCGGGTCTGAAAAGGATTTTACTACTGCTGTGAAAATATGCCAGCCTTAAGTTATTTTAAACACTGAGAGATTTAGCCACATTAGAGGTCACATGAAACTAAATTAGATCTAGCTAAGTTAAACTTAGGTGAGTTAGAAGATTCTAACCAGGTGAGAAAGTTAACCTCTGGACACATACCTGTCCCCCACTGTTTTAGACTGCAGATGCTGAAACAGTGATAGTTGCCTATTTTGTAACTCGGTAAGAAAATTACCTGTTTAGCAATTACCACTGAAAACATGTGGTCTCAAAAGATACTTTTAAGTGTGTAAAGATACTTTTTTGGGTTGAGGAACTAGTCCAAAAATGTTATGATAAAGACTGAAAGAAACAAACAAGCTGTTGTCCCGTGTCTGCCCTAACCTAGCTCTGTGATCTTGAGCAAGGAACATAATGTTTCAGTGCTAAAATATTTACTTTATTCCTCTGTTATGGGAGGTGGATAAGAGCACTTCTGCCATAGTGCTGTGGTGAACTTTAAAACTTAACATGTAGGTCTGTGAGACAACTCAGTGGGTGAACGCGTCTGCCGCAAAGCCTGAAGCCCACATTGCCAGAACCCACGTTAGAAGGAGAGAACCAACTCGCACAAGTTTTCGTCTGACCTCGCATACACACTGTGGCACCCGCACACATACACAAACACGTGCTCACACAATAAATAAATAAACAACAAATAAACAAATGTAATTTTAAAAATTAAAAAAAAGAATGCCCATATGACCCGGATATACACTTCTGGACATATAGTTAAAGGATTCTAAAGCCTAACACAGAGATATGTGCACACCCTGTCACTGCACTGTTCAAGGAAGGGAACCAGTCCAGATAGCCATCAACCAGGAATGGAGAATGAACATATGACCCGAACAAACAATGGACTTTTTCATAGATGTAAAGAAAAATCAAACTATGAATTCTGAAGAATATATGGAATTGGGGAGAACAAGATGAGCCAGGCCAGTCTCAGAAATATAAAGACCACTTGTTTTTCTCTTACGTTGAGATCCTAAGTTTTCCTGACTGTATGTAAAGGAAAGGTGGTGAGAATCAGCATAAACTATGGAACTAGAGGAGGATGTGGGGAGGCCGCATGTGACCTGAAACTAGAAAGGAGGCTACTGTGGGTGGCTGGAGACAGGAAGTAGGAGAGAAAAGCAAAAACAAAACTTGTTTGAAAAATGCCATAATGAAATCTAATTCTTTATAAGGTAATAAGCTTTTATTTTTTTTAAAGACTAAAGCTTGGGGTGATGACTCAGCTTTTAAAAGAGTTTTGCTCCTCTTCCAGAAGATGTGAGCTGATTTCCCAACACCTACACTGGGTGGCTCATAACTACCTGTACCTCCAGTTCCAGGGGATCAGATGCCTTCTTCTGGCCTCATTGAGCACCTGCACATATCACACGTGCACGTACACACACACACACACACACACACACACACAATAAGCTAAGCTAGGAATTACTGGAGAGATGGTTCAAAATACTTAGATTCTTTTTCAGAGAGGATAATTTAGGACTCAGAGGCATTGAAGTGGAGCCCCACAAACAAATATGATGAGAGAGAAAGAGAGAGAGAGAGAGAGACAGACCTCTACTCTGGACAGAGTTTCTGGAAGAGAAGGCTGTAGGACAGGATTCATGCAGAATTACTGAAACTAACTGAGTGGATGAGAACAGCCCAGGGCCAGAACACTATACAGGCCTGATTTTCCCTTCTGTGTTTGTTTTCTTTAACTTTTTTGGATTTTTGAAACAGGGTCTCCTTGTAGCCCCAGCAGAAATGGAACTCACTATGTAGATCAGGCTGGCCTCTCATTCACAGAGATCCACCTGCCTCTGCCTCTGGACTCTGAGACTAAAGTTGTGCACCGTCATACCTGGCCCAAGGCCTGTTTTTTTCAGCACATCTGCTGTCTGTCTCTCTGGAACACAGTAAGGGCACTGTGACCTGTCCTGTCACCCTCGTGAACTCTCTTCCTAAACAGCTATTGAGTCTGTCTCTTTCACTCCTCTCTCTCTTTCCCTCTTTTTCTCTCTCTTGTTCTCTTTCTTCCCTCCTTTCCTCTCTCATAATACTTCTGTTTACATTACTGCCAAAGCAGAAACATCGGTCACATTGATAGCTGAAACCTCGGTGTCTCACTCCACCCCTCCATGGCCTAATCTTGGTGCAAATACTTCTGTTGTGGAATAAAAGCAATTTTGATTAGAGTTTTGATATTTAAAATGAGAGAAGAGCTGTTTTGACTCTTTTTCCACATGGAACTGGCTTAATCAATCAATCACCAATCACCACTGGTGAGTCATCCAATCCACACTGGGCACCTATTGTGTTCATCTCTATTACGAAGAAAAGAAGAACCAGGGCCGTTCTTGCTTATGAGTTTTATTTTGGCTAAAACCAATTCTGGCCTGCTAATCTACACAGCAGATAAGAAAAAGAAATGGGACAATGGACACAGTGAGATGTCAGATGTGCCTTCACATTATTCATAGGTCAGTGAGATGGCTCAGCAGTTAAAGGCACCTGCTGCCAAGTCTGATGACATGAGTTCAATCCCCGTGACCCTCATTGTTGAAGGAGAAAACTGACTCCCACAAGTTGTTTTCTGACCTCCAGTTGTGTGCCTCCCCACCACTAAATAAATGTTTAAAAATCTTCAGGAGATTTTACCTGTTATGGAGACTGCAGGAGAGTAGTTGCTTTGATCCGAGTCACTGTGTGCACACTGAAGTCATGAGTATTTGGGGAATCATCCTACAATACACAAGGACAACATATATAAAATCACCGTTTTATATAGATTTTACAGATTTGTTTACGTGTGTGTGTATATGAGTACACACCATTACGTGTGTCAGGTGCCCTTGAAGGCAGGGCCAGAAGAAGGTGTCAAATGCCCCTGGAGCCGGAGTCACAGGCAGTTGTGAGATGCTCTAGTTGGGTACTAGGAGCTGAACCTGGGTCCCCTTCAAAAGTAGATCTTAACCACTGTGCCATCTCTCCAACCCTGTTTTACACATCAGTAAACTGTAAACATCAAGACTCCACATCCAAGGCAGACAAATGAAGAGAGTCTTATGCTCTAACTATTACTCTGGAAGAGTCTTCCAGACTGTCATGCAAGGAGAAAAAATCCAAGCAGATCAGCATGATCATGCCGAGCAGAAGAGATAAAAGTTTGCATTCCTGAGAAGGGAAGACATCTGGAATTTCTAGAGGAGGGACTGATAGAAAAAGACAGTCATGAGAAAATGCAGAGCTCAAGAAACCTTCCTGGCTTCCTCATGAGCTTGTGGGGCAGTGAGCTCTGCAGAGGTGAAGGACAAGTGTCCAAGACTGTAAACGAAACATTTCCCAGAGTTCATATGAGAAGGGAAGTAAGTGGATCACCAGAAAGTGATAACACCCCAAATAAAACCAGCACCCTATGTAAAACCCTCACAAGTCTCAGCCTTTTGTCATTGGGCCAATGCAACTCAAGGTAAAGCACTTTCTAGGTATCCCAAAACAAAGCCATAAAACAGACACAAAAGGACCAAGCTGATCTATAAGAACTGTTAAAAATGGCAGCTCTCTTTAAAGGAGGATAAATCCAGACATTCATCAATCGATAGTCATGTTTACACCTAATCAGACTTTGAGTCAGATTTTGAGTAAAAATGTAAAATATTAGTAGAGCATAATTTGTAAACATGGGAAAAAAGAAAGCAATGAAAATAGACTCTGAAACTGCAGAGATGCTGACTGGAATTAGCAGACAGAGGAGGCACCAGAGGCGCATTACATACAGACGAACAAGATGCACCGTGACTGCGTATTTCTTGTGTGAAGCTGTGAAAGTCAAAAAAAGCTGATTGACAACTTTAATATCCTTAAAGAAACAGACAAACCTGTCAACTGAGAATCCGATGTAAGATAAACGCATACTTCAGAAATAAAGGAAAGTGAGAATATTTCTAGATTAGCAATAACTCTTAATCTATACTATAAAATATAAAACATTTCATGTTGTAGATAAATAATTGAAAACATGGGTTGACACAAAAGACTAAAGAACTATACAGCCTAAATTTAGCATTAAATATGCAATACTCCTTGTCACAGTTTTAGGTGCTCATTTGTCTGTAAGGTCCAGCAATCGGCCCACAGTGAACACAATCAAGATGGTATGCAAAAGACAAGAGCAGCTTTTATTCTCAGGAATCAACCAGCATGCTGGGGTCTACCATTCAGAGAAATGGTGACTCAGGCAGTGGCTGTCAGACCTTTTAAACATAGTTAGGGGATTTCCAAAAGGGTACTGGGAAACTCAGGCTTGGATTAGATAATGATTAGAGCGTATGTACGGGGCTGTTAGAGATTGGACCTTAGTCTATCGGACTCAGCCATTTCAACCCTAAGAGGATGTTTGCCTAAGATAGGTTTCCTGTGGTTAAACTGCAGTTGCCCACTGGTCAAGGCTGAGGGTGGGCTGTTTTCCGAGAAAAGGAAACTTTCCATGAGAAACGAAACTTAACAAGAAGCAAAACCTAAGGCTAAGCTAAAATGAAGGATATCACAAAATGGAGTTTGTTAGGTTCCCACAGGTCTTTTATGGCAAAGATATGGTGATTTACTGTGCAGCTTACAGTACACGTGTGAGCAAAATGCCTGCTGGCCACAGCGTGAAGCAGGGAGCTGGGAACGGTAGGGTTCTGCGACAGCTCACATGCAAGAGTGGCTTTGAGGTAGACGGCAGTGAAGCTGGATAATTATACAAACTGTAGCATCCACTAAAACACAAAACACAGAGGTGCATCTGGTAATCTGGCAATGGAAAAAGAAAATAGAAGGTACTAGCAATGGATAAAGTCAAAGAACAGACTGGACAAATGGAAGATCAATAGCCGTTCTGGGGGATTCAACCCAGTCATAACTATAATCAAATTACGTGTAGATTGTCTGTATATTCTATCAAACCATTGTCAGATGGTTAGAACACATCTTAAAAACACATTGTTTATAAGAAGCATGGATCAATTAGAATGAATGAGACAAGTTAAAAGTAAAGATCACGAAAGTTTATACCATGTCAGAACTAATAAGATGACGACGGGACTGTGTTACCAGAAAGGGAAGATTCAGGGTAAAGAATACTGTAGAGATGAAGAGGGATGCTGATAAGGCATGTGCAAAGCTCTGGGTTCAGCCCTCAGCTCCTCCCCAAAGTAGTCAATTCACAAAGCATTACACTGAAGCACATTCACACACACAACACACACATGATCACACATTCATAGTAGCCATGACAATTCAGGGCTTGGTGTCCTGAATTTTGGCGTCAGGTGCCAGATAGCAAAAGGGGTTTTTGTCCCAGATCTTGTCCTTCAGGTTGCCTCTAGCATAACACTGAGCCTGCACACCCTGACACTTACCCAAACTGACGACTGAGTGCAATATAATGGATTCTCCCAACATTTTATAGATACATGTAACAGACAATGACTTCCACAGCAGAAAAATGTTTGGTCATCATCAGCCTGGCTGAATGTTTCCCAGCATTATGGAGCTTCTGCAGCTTCTGTTTCTCGACTCTTGTCTACAGAGTCTGCATCCAGTTGTCATGCGTAATGGCTGGAGGTCTCTTCCCATCTTTTCTTGACCACTCCTTCACTATTTAAAACTTCTGTACATCTATTCCATACCACTAAATCATTCTGCATCTAACGTGGCTCTGTACCCGTGTTTTGGAGATGTGAGCTCACAGGATTGAATAGCAGAACTTCGAAGTATGCTAAGAAAAAAACAGAAGTAGAAAGCAAAAAGGTCAAACCCAGGATCCAGCTGGAGATTCCAATACTTCCATCTCCACAGGTGACAGGACATTCGATTGATCTGACTTAATGAACATTTGTAGATTAACATGGTTAACAACGACAGGCACACTTTGTTTTTCAGGTATACGTACAGTATTTCCCAACTTAGACCAAGTCTTGATCTATAAAACACTTTTCAGTATATTGAAAATTTTAACACTATACAACTTTGTGTGTCCACAATGAAATTAAATTAGAAATTAGTAATAAAAAGATATCTGAAAATGCCCAAACATTTAAAAGTTAAATTAGTTGACTCTAAGTAACCAGTGGATTAAGAAAAACATGCAAAAGAAAAATTAGAAAATATTTTAAATCCAACACAATGAAAAATCAGAGTATAGTGGCTCACATCTATAACCCCAGCACATAGGAGGCTCTGAGGGAGGAGAATCATCATGAGTTAAAGACCAGTTCATGAGTTCCAGGCAAGCCTGGACTATGAAGTCAGAACAGGGCTCAGAAAAAATAATAAAACACTCTTTAAAATAAAGAAAACTCAACATAGAACGACTTTTGAGACTCAGGGGAAGGAAGAGATTGAGGAAAATCTATAGATTATGAAGACAGGATGTTTAAAATCAGTGACCTGTGTTTACTCTTTAAAAAGCTAAAAATGGGGGCGGGATAGAGAGATGGCTCAGCAGTTAAGAGCACTGACTGCTCTTGCAGAGGACCCAGGTTTGAATCCCGGCACCCACATGGTGGCTAACAAGTGTCTGTAACTCCAGTTCCAGGATATCTGACACCCTGTTCTGACCTCCTCGGGCACTGCATGACATGGGAGCACTTATGCACACACGGGCAAAACACACACACACACACACACACACACACACACACACACGAAGAAAAAAATCCAGAAGCTGGGTTATGGCTCAGTCAATAAAGGGCTTGTTATGTAATTATGAGAACCTGAGTTAGGATCCCCAGTGCCCAAATAAAAAGATGGCTTTATGTACCCCTAATCCCAGTGATGAGCGTACAGGAGGTGGAAACTGATTCCTGGTTCTTGCTAGTCAGTCAGTCTAGCCAATCAGTGAGCTCCAGGTTCAGTGAGAGTCCCTGTCTCAAAAACCAAGGGGAAGAACAATGGAGGGAAATACCTGGTGCTGACTTCTGGCCTTCAAACACACATGTGTACACAAGCACACAAGTGTGTAGACAACACCCCTCCACACACAGAAAGCAGCTGAAAAAGATTATGATGATCCTGAAGTACACAGAAATCCAGCAAATAGAATACAGAAGCTACATAGGGACGTCTGGAAAAGGTACCAGTTTTGCCGCACAGATTATAAAATTAACAAATCTCTAGACAGGTCAAAGAAAGAAATGAGGAAACAGCTACAATAGACAGACTAGCAGCGAGCATCCCCGCAGACTCGCTTATCACAACAAGGCAAAGGGAAATATTACAAAGCCTTTTACCAATGAATTAAAAATGTCAAAAAAAGATCCTTGACTGAAGAAAGTCAACAAAAACTCTACAAACAAAATACGAACATCTGCCTATTTAGCAAGGATGTGAATTTAACAGCCTCACAAGAAGTCCTGATCTTCATGGCTTCGTGGATTAATTCTGGGAATTTAAAGAATAAATGCTGTCAAACCTACACAAAGTCTCAGAAAATATATTTATGAGTCTAAAATTAACCTGTTACAAGTACCAGGAAAAACAACAACAACAATTCGAAAAGCATACAAGAAGCCCTTAATAAGACAAATGTAAGTCAAATCCAGCAGGTGCTAAAGAGGTTTGAATGAGAAGCTTTGATATTTTAAAGTTCCACCATTCTCCAGTTTGATTTCATCACAATTCTGACCAAGCCTCTAAGAGTACGTGCAGAGATGGATAAGCAGATCTGACAGGTATATGGAATACTCACCAAAGCTGATTTTCAAAGAGAAGAGGAGGGGAGGGTCACTGTTCTGTGAGCCAGGTGGACAGCTGCTGATGTGTGATTTCAACATTTATTTTAATGCACAAGTAGTCAAGAGAAAGAAATAGGAGAAGCAAGGAGATCCATGGAACACCAAACAGCTCAGAACCGGACTCCATATGTGCTTTGTCATATCTTGTGGATTGATTTTCAATAGTGTTTTAAGGCACTTTGATGGGGAAGGCAGTGTCTTTTTAGTATATGGTGCTGGAATACTTCGTGTATGTGCTGGAAAATGAGTCTCAACCCTATCTTCACAACATGCAGAAAAATCAGCTTAGAATAAGCCACAGTCCTAAGGATAAGGACCTCCAGAACTTCATGGCTAAAAACTAAACTATGAAGTTGTGGAAGAGGCTGGGGAAACGGCTCAGAGCACTGGCTGCTGCAGAGGACCCAGGTTCTGTTCCCAGCATCCACATGGTGGCTAACAACAGTCTGTAATTCAAGTTCCAAGGATTCTGATGCCCTCTTCTGGCCTCTGTGGGTATTGCGCACACAGGTGCACTGACATACATTCAGTCAAAACACTTATATACTCTTATTTATTTATTTATCTAAAATAAAATAAAAACTTAAATAAAAACAACTATAAAGTTCTGGAAGGCAGTCTAAGGGAAAAAATCTCTCTGGCTAGAAAATAGGCAAAGATCCATTAGAACACAAAGTCCATTGGCCATAAAATAAAAGAAAATGATAAATTTGAGTTTTCCAAATTAAAACTTATATCCTCCTAAAGAGACCATTTAGAAAATGAAACTGTAAGTCACTGACAGAATATTTTTTGGCAAAAGACAATCTGAAAAAGAAAAGTCCTGTTTGCAGAATATTTAAAGGACACATAAGTCAGAGTGAAAAGATGGATACCCCAATAAAAGCCAGCAGAAAAGATAAAGGATGGCCCAGTCAGCTTATGAAAAATGCTCAAGATCATTCTTCATTAAAGGAATGTAATGTAAAACCACAAGGAGCATCCCGAACACACCCAGAGAAGAGCTGCCGTTAGAGTGACTGATTCTCACCAGGCTGGCCATCAAGTCCATCTTTCTTCCAACAGCTTATCTAAATGATTCCCCCTCTAAGAGCTCCCCACATTTCTACTTCCTGGCCTCCAGGCCACTGTATATTTGTTAAGGAAAAGACTTAGTGATTGGACTTTGCTCTCGAACATAAGAACCCAGAGGCCTGTCCTATTTCAATCCTGATTCTGTCCTGAAAATGGCCGCGCTCTCCTACTCTTGGGGGAGTCTTAGCAAATATTTCTTGAATAATGAATGAATGAAATTCTTAACGGACTTTCATAAAGCTAATCTCTAAAGATGCTTGTTTTAATCAGGCTGACTAAGGATTATTGGTAACTTTGCATTCTTTTAGTTCCTGGAATGACCTCCCTGCCCAGAGAAGTGATCTGAGATTATGTCATCGACTTTTTACCATCTCCTGGTTTTGCCTGTTTGATGTTTTTGTGTTTGAACATTTCTAATCTCAGTATTTAAACTCCACTTGGAGCTAGGCATGTGAAGGTTGGCTATGATCCCAGATCTTAGGAGTCTGAGGCAGGGGAATCATGAGATTGAAGCCATGTTGGACAACACAGATAATGTGTCTCAAAAAATTAAGATAACACCCACTTCTAAGGCCATTTTGATCTGAGGCATACTAAGAACAGGAAGGTGGGTGGATTCCTGGGCTTTAAGCATGTGTTACTGATTTTATGGTGTGTACAATGCCACAGGAAGCAGACTGTGCTGTGAATCAAGCTTGGCTGAAAAGAACTGGTTTTCATAAAGATCCAAATGAATAATGCAATGTTTTTCTTTCTAGTTTCTGCCAATTTTAACCCAACTCAGGGCACCCATCATTAGATTAGGCCAAACTCTTGAGTCTGTGTGTTCCTCTCTCCTCTCTGATACTCTGTCCACAGCCATCTTTCACAGGCTCTAGTTTAGCCTTCAGTAGTCACTGGAGTAACTGTGAATCCCTCCTCTCTCTCTTATCAGAAACTAATGGGGTATGCTGGGCTCCCCAGAATGTCTCAAGGATACTACCACTCTCTGTAGAAGCTGGCCTGGGGGACCTGAGAGGACATGTCCCTGTGAGCCTCCACAAGCACTTGTATTAACTCCTGCATGCTCTGGGAAGTGCTGCAGACTCCAGTGCAAGGACAGACATTTTCCTCAAGCACTTCCAGCCCAGTCAGAAAGAATACAGACACTAGAAGGAACTTTTAATATAATCACAAACTGAGTGACCATGCCCCTTGTTAATCCCGCTTTCTGCATTTTCATTACTGCAGAAGACATGTACTGGGTGTGATGGGACAGGCTAATCCGGGCAACTGAGAGGCTGAGGCAGGAGGATTACAAAGTTCAAGGCCAGCATAGGCTGCAGAGAAGCTCTGCCTCAAAGAAAAGAAAAAAGAGGGAAAGAATGCACGCCTCCATTGGCCTCTGCACCTTGTCTTCCTCTACGATGGAAACAGCCTACCCATTTTCCGGCCTCTCGTAGACTCCTGTTAAAGATACAATATCTAGCCATCTGGCCAGGTTTAAAGTTTCATAGGTATTGCAGAGCTTCATTCCTTTTTATGGCTGAATAGTAGTCCAAAATATAGGGAAAGATGTCTAATTTCTACATATTCAGGGAATTGTTTAGATATCTGCTATTGATTGCTAGTTAAAGTCTTTCATGTCCCAGGAGTATAATTCAAATGACTTCTACTCTTTTATACTTACTTACTAGGATTTCTTTTATCTGTTGGAAGAGGGTGTCTTGGCGAGCATACTCCATTGAGTTGTGCTGGGTAGACTGCATCTATTAGAACTCACTGATTCTTCTGCCTGGGAATTACAGAGGGAGGAGAGTGAACATCCCATAGCCTCTTAGGAGTTCTTGTGTTTCTCTTCACGCATGCTGACGCTCTGTGCTGAGCATATGTGCTTTGGATCGGTAAGTTTTCTTGGCGAGTCCGTCCTTGAGTACTTCTGTTTTGAAATTTACTTTGCCAGACAGTCACAGCAACTGTTGCTGTCTGTCTTCAGGTTGCTGATAGTTATTCAAACCATCAGGGGGCTGAGCTCAGTTTGCAAAGAGGCTCTCCTAGGACAGAGGAACCTAGACTCTGACAGAGCTCAGCCAGCTGAGGAGTCAACAAGGATCTGGAGAAAGCCATGTGGCTAGTGGGCAACTCCAGGCACAGTGAGTCCTCCCCTTTCGATTAACGCCTTACAAGTCATCTCCGTGGTGGGAAAGCCCAGCCAGCCGTGGAGAAATGCAGACCTAGTGTTTCTAGTTCTCAAAGGTATTTGTCAGGTCTCTTGTGGTAAGAGTTTTCATCAGCATCCGGTCCCCTCCTTTACCTCCATCACACACACTGATTAAGGGCTTACTCCCACTGGGGAACCGGTTGGAAATGTCAGCAGACTTTCTGAGCACTTCTGAAAGAAGCTGGCCGGCATTCCCATTTCTGTAATGTAAACTTCCAAGGTTTTTCTTTTCTTTGTTCTGTGTTAGTTTTGGCAAACAACCCTTGGGGTTTGTGAGGTGGGGGAGCAGCTTGAACAGAGGGTTTTCTACCCAGTTTCTGCCCTGTCCAGGGACTTAAAAAACCCTGGCTCCTCCAGCTCACACTTAGCATTCCTGAGTTCTTCCATTTCTGCGGGGGGACCTTACTGATCTGCATTTCTCCCACTGCGAATGCAGGTGCTCCTGTCTCTTACCTCCTCCAGATGGCAGCCTCTCCTCAGACTCTGGGTCAGCTATCTCTTCTGCCTGGCTCAGCTCCGGCAAGAGTTAAAAAATAAATCAGGAATGTGAAGTTTGTGTAGGTTTCCTTGTTACTGTTGTTGTTTTGAGGGAGGAGGGAAGGCTGTCATCCCTCTATCCCTTTGGGTGGCAGAGTGCCTTAAATTTTGGTCTAATGCCCACTGCAAGTGCCACAGTGGCCGTCCCAGGAGGGTGTAGCCCTGTTCAGTGGGATCTGGGGTGGGTTGTTAATGTTCTGGAAGCTCTGCGGACTTCTCCAGCCTGTCTGGCCCCTTTCAGCATCCTGAACCTCCTTCACTCAAAGCATCCTTCCCTTGGTGCTGCTGAAACTCTTCTCTAAGCGTCCCACTGTGACTGACTTAGCCGGCTGAGGGAGAGGTTTTCTCTAACTCTCTGCTTCAGCATCCGTCTGCACAAGCACTTCCCTCTCCTTCCGGGTTGTGATTCTGCAGTGTCTGCCCCGTATTCTACGTTATTCCTAGCTCCAGCGTGCTTTGTCCAAGCTGGGACGTATTTTCTGTCCCCTTTGCTTAATTGCAGTGGGGTTTCCCCAGCCTGCCGAGAGACCCATTTTCTGTTGATCTTCTCCTCATGGACAAATGCTTTATTCCATAGGGACAGAGAGAAGCTGGGCCTCCCAGCTATCCTAACTGGTATCTCCCGGTCTACTTCCTCAGGTCTACACCTTCGGGGAGCTTTACTCCAGTCCCTCTCTCTGTCATTCTTACCTCTAGTTTCTGGCAGGATTGGTGGAGAAAATATCCAAAAAGCCCACCGGAGAGTGATTCTCCGTCTTTCCACCTTTCTTCAGTCACTGGCCCTCAGGAGCCTGCACCTGTGCTGTTTTTGTTTGCTTTTACCGGTATCCTAAGTGTTCTGCCTACACACATCCGAATTCATATGTCCCCTTTCCCCTCAGGCACCTGTCTGTTCTCAGATTCCAGGGAGACAGGAGAGATAGTTGACAGCTCTCCCTATTTCCGAGAGAAAAATGGAAGAGGTCACAGTCCATTTTATCAAAGTATCTATTTCTATAACCACCAACCATCAAGAAACGCAATTTTCCGGCACCTTTCACTAGTTAATAATCCCACTGGGATAATCACCGTTCTGACCATCCAAAGCAGGACCCTTTGTGATTGCTGCATTTTTGTCATTGTGACAAATGCCGGAGAGAACATCTTAACAGAAGGAAAGATTTGTTTGCGCTGTGGTTTCAGAAGGCGTGGGCTGTGATTAGCTGCCTATATCTTGTTTGGGTCTTGGGGTGAGGGTCAGGGCAGCAGAAGGATCTTGGTGGAAGGGGCTGGTCATCTCCTAAAGGTCATAAAGTAGAGCAAAAAAAGGAGGAGGATGGAGAATCATCTTTTCAGTGCAAGTCCCTCATGACCTACCTCCTCCAGCTATGACCCGATCCCAGTAACATCCCTATATTTTAACTCTGTCGGGGGAATTAATCCATTGATGAGGCCAGAGTGCCCAGGATCCAGTTATTTCCCAGAAACCCAGCGTCTGGCAATCAAGCCCCTCATATGTCCTTGTGGGGGGTATTTCAGATTTCAATCAAGGTACCTGCTTTTGAATTTCAAATAAAAATCCTCATATCTGTCAAACTTTGGTCTTTTGTTTCTTTTATATATAGTCTATTTTTTTCTGTTGCTCTAAATATGCCACATGAAAATGATTCAATTCACCATTCATTTTCCAAATGATAGAAATTTGTGAATTTTTTTTAAAAATTAAAAAAAACGGTTTTGGATTTGTTTACTTTTATGTGTATGACTGTTGCTTGCATGTATGTAAGTGTGCCACATGTGTACAATGCCCACAGTGGCCAGAAGAGGGCGTCAGACACCATGGAACTAGAGTTCGGGTTGATTGTTAACCACCATGTGCTTGCTGAGAACTGAACCTAGGTTCTTGCAAGAGAAGTGAGTGCTCTTAACCAAGTTCTTAACAGCTGAGCCATCTCTCCAGCCCTCTGTGAGTTGTTTTTTTGGTGGAGGGGTTCCCCCAGTTTATGGCTATCATGAGCAAAAATGCTTTCTTGACATCTTAATGGCAAAAAGGAATAAAAATAGTACAAATTGAAAATATAAACTGAATGAATTCATTTCCACAACTGACCAGATTTTAATATTCAGATTTCAAAATATCTGTTCAAGATCAGCCTCAAGTAGTATGTTTCAGTACTGCAGGATTGCAAAGTTAAGTATTGGCTTGGGGATCTAGCGTGATTTTATTTTTATTTTAGTACATTTTCCCCCAGGGCATCCCTTTTGCAAGACTTTCTCACACTTGTTGACCGAGGCTCTTCCTGTTAGCTCCAGGAACTCTGGGGATGATAGGCTCACCCTTCACTTTGCCCCCGAGACAATCCCTGCTTAAAACACAACCGTCATGTGCTCAGACATTATCTTTTATCTTGCACCACACCTGGCGGACACATTAGACCACTTCCTGTGCCACAGCACTTGGGGAGATAAGCCCCTCAACATATCCCCTAGAAACCAGCCATTTGTTCCTATTACTGTAGTGCATGTACTCTGTCATGACAAGGGTATGTTTTATCTCTTGTCCAATGTTTGCTGTGGGCCAAAATGAATTTTTAATCTTGAAATTCTCTGGGTACTGGGGTAGAGTTATAGCACATTCTGTCAATGCTGACACACTCTTGTTAAGGTTTGACCCGTGAGGCTTAACCAAACCAGGTGGTGAAAATCTCTAGGTACCAAACTCAGCACAGCAGAGAGGGCACTGCCTGGCCAGAGTCTAGAAAGTCAGACTCAGCACTATGGGAACTTGATGCAAAAACTCTTGGGTGTGGGGGAGGGTGGGTATGGAGGGTGGGTGTGGAGGGTGGGTGTGGAGGGTGTGGAGGGTGGGTATGGAGGGCTGCACCTGGAGAAGTGATGTTGCTCCCCCTTGGTTATGTCTGTCCTCTGGTCTTAGACACTGTCATAAATGACTTTACTTACTAGGAGCTTTTTTTAGTTTCCTGAGACGTTTTCATTCTGGATACTGGGTGATTCCAATACTGTTGATGACACAGTAATTTTTTAGAAAGTTCTTCACACATAAGATGGATTTGAAAGTTTGGAGCCTGATATTCTTTATCTTTCCCCAAGTGCACGCAGAGTTCCTTACTGTCCCCCTAAGAGCAACACGAGCAGGGAACCCACTGCTTAGGTCCCGATGCATACATACCGAGTCAGCAACTGGTCAGCTCTCCTGACTTGAATCTGGAATGGCTTCTACAGGCTGGTGCTTTGAACGCTGTTTCCTGGCCACTGGTTTCCTGGCCATGGTGCAGGACATGGGGAACCTTGAGAAGCGTGGTCTTAGGAGCCAAAGCAGGCCAGTCAGAGTAGGAGCTGGATTCTGGTGTGTTTCTCCTTATTGATCTGTGGGGGTGGGAGGGGCTTCTTCCGTAGGCTTTTCCCACAGTGCCTTCCTCCACACCGTGGACTGACACTTCTGAAACCCTGAGCCTAAATAAACCTTCCTTTTCAATATGTTTCACCAGGTACTTTCGGCCACACAGAAAAATAACTAGCGCAGAGCCGAAGATGAAGGGTGGAGTGCTTGATGCGGCTGAAGGCATGATGGACAGTTTAGCACCTGTCCATCTTCTCTCGTAAATGTGACCTTCTTTCTGAACAATGCCTGTGTGCCAAAGGCGCTTGTACTGTGGCTAGGGCTTCCCTTGGTTATCACCAGCATGTTTCTGTCAAATCAGACTGTTCAAACTTCCCCAGGAACTTGACCTTCGCCCTATTTCCTATCCTAAGCAAGCCGTGTATTAACCTTATTCATTTCTTATTAAGACCCATACCTTCATTTAGTTGAATTTTGCTCCTCTGACATCTTTAAATGTTGAAATAAGTAAAAATTCAAATTGTGCCTTCCTTTCTTTTTTAAAAGATTTATTTATTTTTATTTTTATGTGTTTGGGTGTTTTGCCTCCATATACATATGTGTAAGTATACCTATGTCATGCAATGCCCTGAAAGGCCAGAAGAGGGCATCAGATCCCCTGCAACTCCCGTTGTAGATCTTTGTGAGTTGCCATATGGATGCTGGGTTGGCTGAGCCATCTTTCAAGGCCCAGTTGTTATCTTTGTTTTATTTGTTGTTGTTGTTCCTTTTTAAGTGTTACATTTTATTTATTTATTTTGGTGGAGGGGACCATACCACATAGCAAGCGTAGAGGTCAGAGGACAACCTGTGGGAGTTGATTGGTTTTCTCCTTTCTGTCAGTCTCAGAGGTTAAACTCAGGTGGTCAGGATCAGCAGCGAGCGCCTTCTGAGTCATTTTGCCAGTCCACACACCGTGATTTTATTTTTTCTCATTATGAGAAGGTTGGAAGCTTGCATCTAAATTTGCCTCCCAGAAAGGGGATTATGCAAAAAGGTTATTTTCAGCCCTGGTGTCTTCAGTGTGATTGCTTAAGAGATATCTTTCTTTGGAAAAGACCTCAACTTCACGTCTTTTGCTTAGGTCTCTGGCAGGGCCACTGTTGTAATAGGTTTGACTTTACCTGATAGGTGTAACATCACATTCTGGGCTGGTCGAACAGTCCTCTAGTAGTACTAGGGACGGAACCCAGGGCCTTCCTCATGCTACGTATTCTTTCTGAGACGTGACTGCAGCACTTTTTCTTTCTTTGGTTTTTTTTAGATCTCACTAAGCTGCCCAGGCTGGCCTTGAGCTTGTAATCCTCCTGCTTCGGACTTGGGATTATGGGTTTGCACAGCAGATCTGACTCTGGGAAAACTTCTGAAAAGATAAGAGTTCTATTTTGTTCTCTGTCTATTATTAGGGAAAGTGTGATGAATGTATGGAATGGGGTGAGGGGAACTTGATGTGACTTCTACTGAACTCTAGCCCAGTTTTATGTACTTTCCATGGAACTATACTACACTTTTACAGCTATAGCATTACTGATCCAAAGTCCTGTGAATGAATGGAACTTCACAAGGGTCAAATATTGTCAGTGGCTCATAGCCAGTGAGAGATTTCCTGGCTCCTTCTGTCTCGGTTAGGTCATAACACCTCAGGAATCAAGCTGATAAGTGTTTTGAGCTCACCTATGAGTCACCTTGGGGCAAGGTGTTTGCGTAAGCACCCTCTCCTGGACTTTTAATCATTTGCCTTCTATTTTATTTTTGCTTTACTTTGCTTTATTTTATTTTATTGAGACAGGGTCTCCCTGTAGCCCCAGCTGGCTTGGAATTCATTGTATCTCTGGCCTCTATCTCACTGAGATTGGCCTGCCTCTGCCTCCTGAATGCTGGAATTAAAGGTGTGTGCCACCACACCTGGCTCTCTCTGTTATTTATTTATTTATTTTTTGTTTGAGACAAGATCTCATTAGTTTAGTCCTGGCTAAAGTTGAATTTACAAGAATCTTCCTGGTTCTGCCTCCCAAGTGCTGGGGTGATAAGGGTCCATCACCATGCCAGGCTGTGCCTTTTTAGTACAGTTTATCTCTTGGTTTTGGTTTTGGTTTGTTTTTTGCATGTCTTCCATTTTGTGTTGTCATGTAAGCCAAGCACACGTTAAACACTTGGGCATTAGCAGGTGCCATGATATAATATATTCAGTCACATTGCAACTGAAAAAAAAAATTCCAGGAGACTCACTGTGAAAAATTAGAAATGCATTCATTGGGGGTAATCTCTTATCTCACTTTCCTGCTTGGCAGGAACTATGTAATTATCCACATGTGCTGTCCTGATATTTTCATGCCTAGGAGTGAATGCATACTGACCAGGATGGCAGCATGCATTTTCTTCACTGTGGGACCCCGCTGGTGAAAGCTGCCCTGCCTTCATTTAGCTCAGTGTTTTCAAAACTTTTGTGATCAAAATCCGTTTTATGCCCACCCCCTCTTTCTTACTGAAGGGGAAGAAGAGAGACAGGATTATGCTTCTTACAGGTAAGGGGCGACAAATGAAATCATCACTTTATGAGAGCTCGTTATCATGATGTGTGCCTTAGAAACACTCATCAAGGTCAATTGTTCCATCAGAATGCCAGTCGGGGCTGTGAGACAGGGAGATAATTTAGTATTTTTTTTTTTTTTTGGTTAGCTATGTTTTATAAATTTCATTTTCATTTTATGTGTACTGTTGTTTTACCTCTGGGTATGGAAGTGTACCACGTGCGTGCAAGGCCTGCAGAGGCCAGAAGAACCCCTGGAACTGAGGGTGTAGGTCACTGTTAGCCTCTATGTGGGTGCTGGGAACCGAACCCAGGTCCTCTGCAAGAGCAGTCAATGCTCTAAAAGGCTGAGTCATCTCTTCAACCCCCATGATTAGCTATGGTTTTAAAATAACAAGAGACGTGTAAAAGTAGCTTTAACAGTTTTATTTTATTAAAGTCAGTACAGCAAAAATACTATTTCAAAAACATTTATTGCATCTCTTTATCTTTGCATCTATCATCTATCTATTTATCTGTGTATAGTGTGCGTGTCCCTCTGCATATGTGTAAAGGTCAGAGGACAACTTGGAGGAATCGATTCTCTCCTTTCACCACATGGGTCCTGGCAATCAAACTCAGGCCATCAGGCTCGGCGACAAGCACCCTAACCCCACTACACCATCTCGAATCCCTAATTTGATGATTTATATACAATATTTATGCTGGTCTCTCTGAAGTCTGTTACTTAATTATCTAATCATGGTGAAAGTGTTTCTTTGGTAAATAGTTGTTTGCTTCCTATGGTGACTTAAAAGGCAACAGCTTCTTGTTGCAGCAAATTAAGACATTTTTGATGCTCAGTGGGAAAGAATACTGGAGAAGGTCAAGTGTTTAAACACAGATAGTTTTCAGACACTCTTTACTAATGAGGGGAAAGAGAGACTGAAGGAGCAGGCATAAAAGGATGGGGACGGGAGAGAAGGGGAGGGCATGAGGGGGAATCCTGTCACATAGATGGCACCCATGAAAAACTGTCTTTATAAAGCCCATTACCGTGTGTAATAAATAGACACTAATAAAAAAAAAAAACCTAAGATTTGAAATGAGGCTTTGGAATAGCAAGAAGTGATAGATAAGCTTTCTGATCTTAATATTAAAATTATAACCATGATAGAAAACGCTGATTGATCCTTTTCTAAGCAAGATTCTAAATGAGACGTGTTGCATGTATCATCTGGCTGTGCTCCGTGTGTATCCCAAGAAGGAGTGCATGGGTCAGCTCAGGCCTCAGGGGCAAAGTGAACCAGGCACTCCTACAAAACACAGACAGAGAGGCTCCATGTTCACGGAATAAGAAATCTGTAAGATGATAACACAAGCTTTCATTTTCTACCTGATAGGATAAGAACTGTGCAGATGAGGTCTCAAATAATCTTTGAGCTTTAAAGAAAATGAAACAGAATTTACTGTATTTTAACTTCTCTCAGTGCCTGCTTCTTATACCTCATTAGTTCAAAGGAAGATTCGTGATTTATTATAATTTTTAAGAACTCAGGCTTAAAACTTCCCTGCCCCATACACAAACTCTACACATGCACATACGACCCTCCCTGGGCCTGAGCCTTGTTCCTATTATGTCAGGACATAAACCAGATAAGCCTGGGCTACCTTAATAGCCGAGGCAGCGGAAGCTCTAGACTCTGGCCCCATCCCTGTCTCTCTCTTGGTTCTACTGTTACAGTTTGACCTGTAGCCTGTTCCTTGCCTTGAGTCCCTGCTGGTTTGTTGCCTTTATTCTCATTGCCTGGTGTATCATGGTGAGGCCCGGCATTCAGCCTCACTCCACCCCCAGGTTTGAACCGACTAAACGGGTAGACAATGCTCTTTAGAGAGATTAGTTTATTCCATGTTACTTACAAGGAGCTCATCCCCAGATAGAGGGAGAGGATTTCCTATGGCGGAGCCTACATTTTGATCACAAGTCCGCCCGGAACTCTGGAGCATGCACCCAAGATGGAGACCTGGCACTGCACCCACCTCTCTCCTTTCCAGCCTTCCCTGCATTTCTGCTAAACCTCCCCCCTTAAGTCATTGGTTAGTTGGCTTGTCAATCACATTTGGAAGTCCATCCCTCATAGCAGACAGAGAGAAAACTGCTTTTGTATGCAACACCTGGATTCACCCTGATGGGTATCCATCCCATCCAACCACAATTCGCTCTTCAAGACTAGCCGGCTCCTCCAGGACCTCTTCTCATCGCTCAGTGTCCCTGCAGAAGGCAACAGCAGCTTCTAAACCCTTCCTGGATCTTTGATCAGATGATACAGATTTATGACACTATGTATCTAGTTTATTTCTGCTATTGTATCATGTTCTTCTTAGTAGCATTATTCATTTTTTAAGGATTTATTTTTATTTTATGTGTTTTGCCTGCATGCATGTAAGGGCACCCATGTCATGCAATGCTCATGGAGGCCTGAAGAAGGTGTGAGATTCCCTGGAACTGGAGTTGCAGATGGTTGTTAGCGGCCACGTGGATGCTGGGACCAAACCTGGGTCTTCTGTAAAAGCAGCCAGTGCTCTCAGCTGCTGAACTGTCTCTCCAGCCCCTCATTTATTCTTAGAACCTTTTCTCCCTAACGCATATCACACTTCCTAGATGAAGATAGACGCTCAATTTAAAAACTTAGAGTGTATTTTAGGTGCTGGGGGTTGAACCCAGGCTTCACACATGCCACACACACTATCACTGTGGCATACATTACATACATCACTTCATTCATTGTTCAATGAGTAAAATTTAATAAATCAACTTAGCTTCCCAGTGATGTCATCCCTGTGGGGAGGTCACATCGGGGGGTATGCACCAGTGATTCCCGTGTTTTCATGGGAGTCCCAGCTTCTGCTGTGCTTAGTCTGTGACCACGTTACTAGCTCTGGGTACTGGAGCATGAGTGATCTCGGTGTGTGTCACTTCTTGCTGCTGTGGCTCCCCTGTGTCTTTCTGTTCACCAGAGCTATAACATGGTTTATATTGGACTTTAAATAAGTTTAAAAATAATCTAGCGATCACAGCCTACAGATCCAGTCATCCAAAAGAGTGACTTTTCACCCATCAGTGTGACAGCTTTGAAAGCATATGTGTACTATCTAAAATGATGTCTAGCCTAAAAATATCTTCACGAATTTAAAGGTCAGCAATCAAAATGCTTGGGGAAATATTTACACTTCCAAGTAAGTTTGTGGATTATAGAGCTATTTATTATTTTCACTCATTCTTTGCCTTTTAAAATTTATTTTTATTTATGTGTATGAGCATTTTGTGTGCGTGGATGTGAGTGCACCTGTGTCATGTAGCACCCTCGGAGGCCAGAAGAGAGTTTTAGATTCCCTGGGACTGGAGTTCAGGATGGTTGTCAGCCACCATATGAATGCTGGGAACCAAACCCAGGTGCTCTGCAAGAACAGCCATTTCTTTAATGGCTCAACCACCTCTCTAGCCCCTATTTTTGCTTGGTTTTAGAATGCACAGTCATGTTTTATTATGAGAATTTTATCCATCCGTTGTTCTTTCTTTGTAATCCCTCTCCCCACTCCTCCCTGCCCCCCATGTTTCTGGCCTCTCTTCTGGCACCCCAAGCTTCCCTGTGCCTTCATGCCAAATGCACTCCACCTATGAGCCACCTCTCCCGCCCAGACCGTCTTTTTCTCTTTGCCATTCCCCTAGGATCTCCTTTGCCTTTCATGGTCCCCCTTTCAGTGTCACGATCTGTAAGCTCATACACATTAAAAATCCAAGATCCATAAATGAAAGAAAATAGGAGGCGTTTGTCTGAGTCTGACTTATTTCATTTAACATTATAATTTCTAGATGCACATCCCCCCACCCCTGGAAATGGCATGATTTCATTTGACAGTCAAATAAACTCCATAATGTACATGTGCTGTGTTTTCACTGCCCGCTCATCTCTTGATGGACACCTTGGCTGGTTCCATTTTCTGGCTATCATGGATTGAAACAATAAATATGAAAGTGCAAATGTCTCTGTGGTAGAGTCCTTTGGATGTATACCTAGGAGACAAGAGTTGAATCATATGGTAGTTTTGTTTTTATTTATTTACTTTTTGAGGGAACTCTATACTGATTTCCATTGTGTCTGCACCAGTTTACATCTCAACCCACAGTGAATAAAGCTCCCTATTTTTAAGATATATTTTTTATTAATATTTTAAATGATGTGTGTGCATGTGTGTATATGTGTGTGCAGATGGCTTCAGAGTCTAGAAGAAGACACTGATGCTCCTAAAAGTGGAATTATAGGCAATCATGAGCTGCCCAATATAGGTGCTGGTAATTGAGGTTGGGTTTGCTCTCTTTAAAAAAAAAAATCATGTATATAAATGTATTGCCTGCATGTATGTAAATGTACCCATGTCGTGCAGCGCCTGTGAAGGCCAGAAGAGGGCACCGGATACCCTGGAACTGGAATTGTGGATGGTTGTTAGCTGCCATGTGGGTGTTGGGAATTGAATCTGGGCCATCTACTAAAGCAGACTGTGCTCTTAACCTCCGAGCCATCTCTCCAACACCCAGTTTTTGCTCTTCTTTATGTATTCTAATATTGACCACTTGTCTGATGTGTAGTTGGCAGATTTCCTTCCTTTTCGTAGACTGTCTCTTAGCTCTAGAAATTGTTTTTGCTGGGCAGAGATTTCTTCAATTGTATAATCCTGTTTATTAAATCGTAGGGCTAGTTTCTGTGCTAATGAAATCTTTTTCAAAAAGTTGTTTCCTATACCTGTATCTTGAAGTGTTTGCCCAGCAGTTCAACATCTGTTTCCAATTAAAGTCTTTGATGCACTTTGAAGAGGCTTCTGTGCAGAGTGAGAGATAGGCGTCTAACTTCATTCTTCATAAAGCCAGTCAGTTTTCCACACCATTTGTTGAAGGGGCTGTCTTCTATGCAATATATATTTCTGTTACCTTTGAAACTATGTGGCTGCAGAGCTGTCGGTTTATTTCTGAATCCTTTCTACTGTATGGGTTTCATGCTAGCATCATGCTGTCTTTGACTCCACAGCTATGGTGTTATTTGAGACCAGGGATTGTAATATTGTTAGCATTGCTCATTCTGCTTTCACTACTCAGGGTTTTGGTGTTGCACTTGAATTTTAGGATTTTTTCCAGTTATGTGAAGAATGCCATTGGAATTCTGTGGGGATTGCATTTATCTGTAGCCTTTTCAATAATGTTTGCAATATTAGTTCTGCCAATCCATGAGCACAGAAGGGACATTCTTATTCTAGCATCATCTTCATGTTCTGTCGTTAATGTCTGAACATTTCAGCAAACTATTTTTATTGGCACAGTAGTGGCACTTTTATCTTGGGGGTAGTCAAGGGCTGACTACTTGGACTTAAGGTCTGCTCAATGGCAGGGAACTCATGAGTGGTACTGTAAAAATAGCCAAGTACACAGGGCTGGAGAGGTCATAGCACTGGAAAAAAAAACCCACTTCTGTCATTTCTTTAGACTGAAGTAATTATTCAGTGAAGACATATCCTTATACTGAGACGTTATCTAATCTCAAGCTGTCAGCCCTAAACACAGGTGCACATGAACATCACTTAATGGATGCACAACAATAATAATCAAAGAAGACAAGAAGTTGAGAGGGAGTGGGGGGGCGTGGAGGAGATGGTGGGGACTGGGAAAGATGGAAATAATGCAAAGACAATGCTCATGTATGAAATTTTCACAAAGAAAAATATTTAAAAGGAAAGCATTTTTTATTATGCATGCCTTTAATCACTTGGATGAGGTTTCATTCTAGGGACTGTATCCTTTTAAGTGATTGTGAATGAAATTTTTCCTCATTTCTTTTTTGGGGTGTTCATTACTGGTAGATAGAACTTGGGTTAGAGACGTTTGTTAGCTACCATTTGGGTGCTTGGAATTGAACCCAAGTCCTCTGCAAGAGCAACCAGTTCTCTTAACCTCTAAGCCATTTCTATACCGTGTTATATGTGTTCTTGAATTTTCCTTTTGCAAGTATTTTATTATGAGTTTTTGCCTCTCTGTTCATCAAGAAAATGGTTCTGTATTTTGTTGTCTTCTTATCTGCTTTTGATATCATGATAATACTAACTTTATGGAATGAATTTTTGTGTTTTTCTTTCTAGTTTGGTAAATGGTTTCAGAAGCATTTGTTAGCTCTTTCTTAAATGTTTTGGTAGACTTCAGATGAGAATCAGTCTGGTCCTAGACTTTTCTTTGTGAGGAGTCTTTGAACTACTGTTTCATTCATTACTTATTATTGGTCTAAATTGTTTATATATTCTGTATTTAAGTCATGTAGGTTTAGGCATTTACCCATTTTATCTAGATTTTTCACCCTTTTTTGCAACCTAAGTTCTCAAAACATTCTCCCATGATCCTCTGGATTTCATTAGAATCTCTTGCAACATTTCCTTTTATCTCTGATTTCACTTACTTAGGTCTTTCTCTGTTTCTTTTGGTTAGACTGGCCAGGGATTAATCTTGTTTATCTTTTCAAACAGGCAACTGTTAGTTTCAATTATCCCACGCTGCTCTTTCAGGCTCCGTTTAATCAATTTCTCCTCTCATCTTTATTATTTGCTGCCAACTATTGCTTTTGAGCTTGACTTGTTGCCCCTCTATCGTATTTACTTGCAGTCTCTCTGAGTTTTTAAATGTTAATAACTTATAGATATTAGCATTCTGCTTAGACCTAATTTAACTATATCCCAGAAGTTTTCTCACTCGGTCTATCATTTCATTAAATCTAATAATTTTTATTTTTTGGATTATTTGTTTTTAATTAATGTATATGTTGTATTTTGCCTGCATGTACATAACTGCATTTGTGTCTCACAATGCTTGTAGAGGGTAAAGAGGATGATGGAACTCCCAGAACTGGAGTTTGGATGGTTGTTAGTTACCATGTGGAACCTGGGTCCTCTGCAAGGACAGCCAGTGCTCTTAACCACTGGGCCATCTTTCCAGCCTCCTATATTTAGTGATATTTAAAATTTTCTCTCTGACTTCTTCAGTGGTCCACTAAGCAAGAGACAAGGAAATATTTCAGTCCTTTTGTACTTGTTAGCATTTGTTTTGGGGACTACAATGTTACCATGGTTAGAGAAGGTTTGGCGGACCTCTGGGAAGAATTTGCATTTCATATCTAGTGGATGCATCATTCTGGAGCTTCTTCTCAAATCCAGTGGATCAATGCTACAGCTTAGCTCTGAAGTGTCCTTGCTGATTTTCACCTTGGAAGGACTACGCAAAGATAATGAAGTCTCATACTATTATATGTATATGTATATATATATATAATTGTTCTATCTTCCGGAATTAGTCTCTTCATTTATATGTACTGGGCTTCTTTATGTCTTTGAACTACTTTTATTTGAATTTTACTTTATCAGCCATCATAATATTGGGTTGTTCTCAACTTCCACGTGGTTGGTAGGTTGATTTCCATCCTTGCACTCATATTTGGGATGGCTTTACCATGAAATGCTTCTTGGAGACAACTGATAGTTGTATGCTGTTTCTTAATTCAGTCAGCCTGAAGTTTTCAAATGGTAAGTTGAGCTCATTTGCATGTAAGGTTAGTATTGAGAGAGGTTTTCTGTTTCCTGTGGTTTTGTTTGCTCCTGTTCCAGTAGGCTGGGTTATTGGCAATTCTTTTCTTCCTTCCCTGATAGTATTAGGGATTTATGGTCTACTTTGTTCAGAATGACGGATTTTCACATCCTCTCTTCATCTATTCCTTTCATGAAAATAATTTTTTTCTGTGCTCTTATAAATCAGTCATTCTTCCTCTGTGTATATTATTCCTTTAAGTATTCTCTGCAGTTATGGTTTGGTTTTCATGAATTACATCAGTTTCCCTTGTCTAGAAATGTTCTTATTTGTCAAAATTGCCAAAAATGACAGTTTTGTTAGTTACAGGAATCTTGGTTGACAGTTACTTACTTTGATGTCTTGAAAGATGTTGTTTCAAACTTTCCTTACTCTTAAGGTTGCTGATGCTGTTTTCATGCTTCTGACTTGGTTGGAAAGCTGGTGTTTTAAATTCTTAAACTATTGTGTCTTTGTGTTGTGCTCTTTGCACCTTGGCTGTGGCAATGTTCTTCCTTGGTCATTTGGGTTCCATGCTCTTCTATTTGGGTGTCTAGCTCTTCCTCTAGGTTTGAGACATTTTCTGCTATAACTTCACTGGATAAAGTGTTTATGTCTGTAGCTTTTATCTCAGAAACTTCCTCCGTCTTGTGGTTTCCTAGACTTGGTGTCTTATATGTATTCCAGATGTTTTGGAAATCTGAGTGATGCTCATTGACTTTTTCTCCATAGATGGGAAGAATTGTCCTGAGCTTGTCCTCCATCTGTGGGATTCACTCTTCTGCTTTTTATCTGTCTATGGATGATGCTTTCCACGGTGTTTTTGTCTGGCTGACCCCCATCTTTCCACCAGCTCTGCTTACTTCTTGGTTTCCTTGCTTCATTTCTTTTTCTGTGTTTGGATTTCTTGCCCATATTTGCTGATCCTATCATCTACTTTGTTAGCTTCCTCTTTTAGATCCTGAATTCATTTCCTTGCTTCATTCATTGGTAGGACTCTGAAATTGCAGACATTTCAGTTATCTCATTGTCTTTGGCTGTACAAGGAGGGACGGACTGATGGAGCTTGTGGTGGCTGGTTTAGCATCTTTAGTGTTTCTTTGTTGTGTTTCGTGCATCTGTTGGGATTGATGTTCCTCTGGTTTCTTCTTCCCTCTCCCACACTTTTTGTTTGATTTCCTGTGAACCCTCCTAATGAGGTGTGTTTGCTCTTGGGTTTATGATTCCTACTGCTATGTATGTGGAAGCTGGCTACAGAAACAGTTACGACTGGGATGGCAATTCAGGGCTAACTTGTCATAGAAGACACTTGGGCACCTGAGGAATAAATTTAGAGTTTCCCTCTCTTCCTCAAGGGACATGCCTCCAAATGTGACTGACATCCAACTAACCAATGACCTCGGGAAAGGCCTATAGGAAAAGCAGTGCAAGCTGGGAAGGAGCTTTGTAAGAGGCGCCACGGGTCTCCATCTTGGGTGTGTGTGCCGGAGGTCCGCCAGACTTCTGATCAACATGCTGGCTCCCCCATAAGAAATTTCTGCTTCTCTCCCTGGCAATGAATCATTTGTAAGTAACCCAGAATAAAATGATTTCTCTCAGAGAGGATTCTCTCCATTCGCTCAATTGTCTCAAACCTGGGGGTGGGGGTGGGGCTGAACACCTGGCCTCTCTGCGAAGGGTGAATTCCTAACACAGCACCTCAGGTGTGTCCACTGTAAGATTTGCAGACAGTGGCACTAGAGTGCTTTGGGGAGGGGATGTAATTCCTGGCTTTTTAGAGCTAAGTCTCAATAATTAAGTCGTGAAATGAGGAGGGATTGGGAAAAGGGGAAGAAGGACCCGAGTCTGGATGTGAAGGAAAGTGTATGGGTGATCAGCCCAAGAAGGGAAAGGGAGAACACTGCCATGGGGGAGGAACGTCCCCTTAGGCTCATTCATAGAGGAATTTAGGAAAGGACTCAAATGGAAGCTTGGGACAATTTTATTAGAATTTAACTTCAGGGTAGGAAAACTGTGAATTTCAGTATCTGTCTCGAGGAGAACGGAGGAGAGAAGGGAAAGGAATAAGTCACGAAGCTACGCTGGTTTAGAGAAACCTAGTTCCGTTAGAGTCACCATGGAGGTCCAAGACGTGGTGGATGAGCGGCCACGTGGCAGGGAGGAGAAGAGTGTTGCAAAGAAACTCAAAACACTGGTGGAGCCCAAAGTGTCAGGAAACCCGTGGTTAGAAAAGAGGCATAAAAAAGAAAAGGAGAAATCAGACACCTCAAATCTGTAACCCTGGTGATGGACCCACAAGAAGTGCCTTAGGAGGTGGGGATTCTGGGCAGGAAAATCCACCGTGTGATTAACGCACAGCCTGCCCCTCTCTTTAATATGACTTAAGGTGAACCTGCCTTCCTAGGGGTGGTCCTATGACCAGGTGGACCAGGTGATTGATTACGGAAATTGGAAAGTTGAGTCTAAAAAGAGACTGCACAACCCCCTTGAACGGTCATAAACCACCGTTCTTACAGAAGGACCTTATCAGAGCATTGTTAGCCAGTGTTTCCAAACTACCGCCCCAGAACACACCACCCCCAGCCATAAAGCTGCCGTCATGTCATGTCCATCCACCTTAACAGACCCCAGGTCCTTAACAAACATCAACCCACAGAGTTCCACCTAATAGTAAACTATCCTGCGGATGTGCTGATTTTAGCTGGTAGGCTTCCGCCCCTCACTGGCTAATAAAAGGTCAGTTTTGATCATGGAGGTTGGTTTCTTCCTTTTTTCTAGTTTTGCCTCTTTCCAGTTCTGTTCCTAAAAGGGTCTTTATCCAGACCAGAGGTATTGGAGATTCTTATTTTCTCTTTTTATTTCTTCTATTTTATTTATACATACTTATATTTTGTTTGTTTATTATCCGTTTATTTATTTCTATGTGTGATTTGTATTATGTGTGATTTGTATTGTGTGTGTGCTACACATATGTGAGTGTGCTGGTATGTATGCCCGTGCATGGGAATGAGGAGGCCGGAGGAGGCTGTTGGGTGTTTTCTTCTATTATTTTCTGACTTAATGCCTTGAACTGAAAGCTGGCCCACTCTCCTGTTTGTTGGAGGTCTTGGCTGACTGACCAGTAAGATCTTAAATTTGTCCATTTCCACACCTTGGCCCCCCAAATTAGGTGCACACATTTCATGTGTTGATTGGTCAGTGAGCCTTCTCAACCTCCCTGCTTCCTTTGGCCTCCCAATACAGGCATGCACAGCTGCGCCTCCTTCTCTATGTGGATGTTAGGGATTCCAACCCAAGTCCTCATACCTGGCACATTATGTGCTAATACCCACCACATCATCTCTTCAATCCCTTATCTTTTAGTTTTATTTTTAATAATCTGTTGAGTCTAATTAATGCTGCATACATGGGCATACATGTAGGGCCATCCACTGGAGGGTGGGCAACCTACCAGGGGCCATACTGCTGTAGAAAATCGACTCTCCATCACTCAGCAGCCATGATCTGCCAAAAAAGCTCCTTGATTAGGGGTTGATACGCCCATTAGTACAATAGTGGTAAGACTGTTATTGTATCCAACAGTTTTCTATATGGATTTATTTTTAACTAGGTATTTTAATAAAATAACAAAAGGCTAAGACCATAAAGAAAGTCAGAATACTTCCTCTATGACTGGAGATTGCTGGCTACAGGGTGAACTGGGGAATCAGCTGACGCTTTCTTTAGATTGATATCACCTTAACCTCTTTCTCTGCATGCTCTGTTCGTCTGAAAGAGGTGACACTTTTTATTCAGCATCACAGTTCTCTTTCCTCCCTTGAAGGGATTTGTTGCAGCAACAACAACAACAACAAAGGGATGTTGGGTACCAGGATGAAGACTAGGCACAGGTGGAAGGTGCCCAAGGCCTTCTAATCAGACGGGTCACTTTTAACTCACTGGTGCTTTTTGTCACACACTGTAGCCTTTTTTTACTCTTATGTCCTTAAACAATGTTCCTCAAATGTCCTTCTGTGGGACCGTTCTTTCTTTTTCACTTATTTACACTGCATGCCTACCATCTATAGATTTTTTTATTTCACAGCTTCAAAAAGCAACAGGAAGTGTTAATGTTATGTTTACATGTATCACCCTATACATGATATACATGCAATAAGAAGTTGGGGCAACTAAAGTTCAAAGATGGCATGAGAAATGTCCTTAATTATATGTATGTGTGTGAGTGTGTATGTGTGCATGCATGTGTGTGTATGTGTGTGCATAAAAATCACAAGTCCATCTTCCCCTCTCTTCTAGACTGTAAACATTTGCCCTTGGGTAGCAGCAGCTGAAAGCCCGTTTCCAGTGTTTATAGATAGGTCAATTACCACCCAAAGCAGCTGCCGATGGTCTTAGCCACAGGCTAATCATTGCTAATAATTGAAGTCATCACTAATAACCTCCAGTAGAATTTAGAGAGGCTGCAGCTCAGATAATATTTGCTGAATGGTTGGCCTCTCCTATATGTTGAGGGCAGTGTGGGGCATCTAGCCACGCGTGCCCTGATAAGCGGCAAAAGGCACTGTGTGTGTAATGCCTGTGGAGACCAGAAGAGGGCGTGGTCTCCCCAGAACCAGAGTTACAGATGGTTGTTAACTGCCACTGTGAGTGCTGGGAATCAAACCAAGTCTGCTGCAAGAGCAGCCAGGGTGCTGAACTGCTGAGCCATCCCTCCAGTCCCACCAAATAAAATTTTAATTGGTAAAGTGGACCACTTTGGAGATAGCAGTTTCCTATTTCTTCTTAGAGACCAGGAAGTTCTAACGAGGACATTCATTTTAGTCAGTTTTTCATTGCTGTGATCATATTCTTGACATAAACATAAGCGGGAGGAGCATTTACTTCAGCATGGTTTCAGAAGTTTCAGTCAATAAGAGCAGAGCACTTCAGAGCAGCCTGAAAGGAGAGAGACAGAGAGAAGAGACAGAGAGAAGAGAGATCAAGCTTTCTCCTGTCCCACTTTTAATCCATCCAGGACCCAAGTCTGTTGAATGGTGTTAACTCATTCAAGGTCTTACCGCTTAGTTAATCCCTCTAGAGTCATCCTCAGGGAGGGATGTGCTAGAAGTGTGCTTTACAGATCTCCTGGGTAGTTCTTTCTGTTCCTGTGGGAAATCAAGCTGAGCCATCACAACACAGAAGTCGGGGCTTCAGGTGAGGTTTTGTGTGGACAGTGATGTAGTCAGTGGGAAGCTCTGCCTAGGGCACCTTGGTCAGTCTGGGGGAAATCCTCACTGTGCCTTTGACAAGCTGCTCCCTTACCCCATCCGTAGTGGTCTGGAGTGAATGTAAGCATCCCAGGCTAGGCGAAAACCAGTACGGCTATCTACATCAGACCTAATACCACATAAGAGAAGAAACGGACCTCAGTGTCTGATGCAAGCCTCTCGTTGTTTAGATCATTTATAAAGAGCCATGCCCAGGTGGTTTAATGGGAGGTATCTACCAGGAGGAATGATAATGTCATAATCATGCAAAGAGTACCTTCTCCCAGTTTTGTGACTTGCTGACTGCCTTTGGGCTTTCCCTGAGTAAACGTGTGCAGATGCGGTTGGGAAACACTTGCAGGACAGTAAAGACAGGATGGCTGCGGACTGCATGCCGTCCCAGAGGATGGAAGTTCCTAGCATCCCCCCTACTTGCCCCCATGATCCTACAGAGAATCCTCAGCCCCGGAGGGTCAGGAAAAGGAACACGACACCCTAAGATTACCAGTAAGGTCTGAAGGACGTGTTAGGAAGTCTGCTACACCGACTTGTTCCAAACAACGGTAAATGAACACACCAGAAACTTTCTTTATCTCCTAAATAGAGTGGAGAATAATTAGAAGATCAATTTTATGGAAGTTACTACATCCCAGCCACCTGTCACACATTGTTTTATCGAATTCTTCGTGCAGTCCTTGGGCAGAGCCAGCATTATTATTATCCCTGCGTTATAAAGGAAGGAGACAGAAGCTTGAACAAGCCCCATGGCCTCCCAGTAGCACGGCTGGTACGGGGAGAAGCCACTTCTCCATCATGACCTTGGGTAGGTCCCAGTTCCTGAAATCCGAGAATGGCTGGTGTTCACTGCTGGCTGCCCTGTGCACGGTGTGGCTGCCTGGCTCTCCTAACTAAGACCGAGCCAAAGGGGCTCTTAACGTTTCAAGTTCGGATCTTTCAGTCAATCTCCTTGATAATTCACAAATTGCATTCATAAAGTCCTCCCTCCCCTCCCCTTCCCACACCCCTTCTGTGATGGACTCTCCTGTGATTCATGCACCTAGGATGAATGTTTGTCAAGGGAATGTTTGTCAAGCGGAAGGGAGCCATTTTTCACATCTCTCAGAATTAAATGTCAAAACTGAACTTTCAACCTTAGTCCGGTCTTCCCGTGATGGCTCGGCACCCAGGCGAGCTCCCTCACTGTTTCTGTGCCCCAAATAGCCGCGCACTGGTCATCACAGCACAGGTGGGAAAGCCAAATTACTTTTGCCACAATGTGAGCACTGAGGGCCCAGCCGAGTCATTTTGAAGATGGAGAGACCTGCTCTGATAATACAGTCCCTGCCCAAATCTCTTAGAGCCACTTTCTCCTGCACACATCCCCCGACCCCACACAGCGCCTTCATTTCCACCCACTAGTGACTACTATTCACCCCATCGTGGTTAGGTTACCGACAAGGGTCGCCACTCACTCGCACCAGGTGGGGAGAACGTGGACCTCATTTCTGTCATTTGTTTCCCCAGATGAGAATTTTATAAGCAACCGCTGTGACCTTCTCATCCCTGACTATCTGCAGCTCCCTCCCTGGGACTCCTCCTGGGTCCAGAGTGAGAGAGAGAGAGGTCTAGAAAGAGAAACAGACACAGAAAGAGAGAGAGACATACAGAGACTTAACTCCTCAGTCTGTCAAAAGCCCTAACACTTCGAATATGTTCTTGAAAATAAGGGAAAACCCCAGAGCAGAGGCCCTCCTCCCCATCCAGCTTGTCCTCTAACACTTATATTTCCAGAGTCATCGCCAGGGTGATTTTCGGTTTTGTTTCCCAATGATCAGTTGCTTATAATCCTGGCGGGAGTGGAGGTCCCACCTCCAACATTTGTTTTCTCCTCTGTCTTTAGGCAAGTGGCTCCTGCAGGTTTGCCTCCCTTCAGCATCTAGTGCCATCTCCTCTCTGGCTTTTCTCACACCGCCCTGCCTGGTTTGGGCTGCTCCTGTTCTGGCCCTCTATAACTTCCTTTTCTTTCCATTTTGACATATTCCATCCCCCTGTTCCCTCACTGATCCCCAAACAAACAGACCATCCTCAGTGCTCCTGTCTCCAGTTAACCCCAAGGCTGCAAGGACAAATGAAAGGAGGCAGGATGCTGGAGCCAGAGAAAATCTACTCTCTGAGACAAATAACCACTTCTGATCTAAGAATTAGTTGCCTTATTCGTAAGCCAGGAGTAACGTTACTAACATACTAGTCAATGCAACTGGAATGTCACTCAATGTTAGAGCACTTGCCTAGTGTGCATGAGGTCCTGTGCTTGATTCTCAGAAGAGAGAGAGAGAGAGAGAGAGAGAGAGAGAGAGAGAGAGAGAGAGAGATTTAACATCTCAGTCTATTAAACCCCTTGACACTTGCTGGGCATGGTGGTGCAAGCCTTTAATTCCTGCACTCAGATGCAGAGGCAGGTGGCTCTCTATGAGTTCAAGGCCAGTCTGGTCTTACATAGTGAGTTTCCAGTCAGTACAAACTACAAAGTGAGACCCTGTCTCAAAAACCAAAAAGCAGTGCAGCTGGAGAGATAGTTTAGTGGTTAAAAGAACTGACTGCTCATGCAGAGGACCTAGGTTTGGTTCCCAGCACCCAAACGGCCATTAACAACTTCAGTTCCAGGAGACCCAATGTCCTCTACTGGCCTCTGTGGGCATTGCATGTCCCAAGTGCACTGTTCACGTCAAATAGAAATACAAGAAAACAAAACAGAAACAAAAACAAAACAACAGCTGCTCCCCAGCACGCCCCACATGCTCCTGAAAGTAAAATAAAGGTCCTATGTTGCACAGAGTGAGAGCGCCACACCCTTCTCTTCACTCCCGTCCAACTTGTCTCATCCTCTAAGTCTGGCATGGTTGGATCTGCTGCTCCCTCTGTCTCTGTCAAATTTTGTTTTCCTTTGTTTTGATCATCCGCTGAGTCTAATTTGGGTCGCCCGTGTGCTCATGGATAAAGGGATGCCTACTGGAGTGGGGTCAATCTGTTAGGGATCATACCTCTAATTCTCCCTCCCTAGCCGCCATCCATTGACAATGGCTCTTCAGCTGGGGTGGGGGTCATATGTCCCTCCTCCATCAAGTTATGAATGTCGATTGGGTTGATGTAGTGCAGGTCTTGTGCTGGCAACCACGGCTGCTATGAGTCCATGAGTACACCGACTCTGTCATATCCAGAACACACCGTTTCACCTAGTCTTCTCCGAGCTGTGGCTCTTTTCACCTGCTCTTCCTCAATGTTCCCTGAGCTTTGTGGGTCAAGGATATGATTTTAAATGTCCCATTTATGGCTAAGCACACCGCAGACAGTTATTCTCTGCACTTTGACCAGTTGTGTGTCTCTGTCCACTGCAGGAGACACTTCCCTAATGAGCACCAGGAGGTGCATGATTCTGTGGGAAGAGAGACGTGCATTTAGATGGTAGTTTGAGATTAGGTATATTTAGCAAAATATATAGCAGCAGGTTCACCTCTAGGGTCTATGAGCCCCCAGCCGTGGTCTCTTATCTGATTTACCATACCAGGCATGAGTTCCCTCCTGTGAAATGGGGTTAAGTTCAATTTTAAAAAGCTGTTGGTTACCCTGTAGCATTTATACTGTTATTTCATTCATGGGCATACCTTACTGGTTGTTGTTATAGCTCACAGCCTATATAACGGGGTAAGACTGTTAGGACTCTTCTCCTCCAGCAGCCTGCAAAGCTTGGCCTGCAGGGAAGAATCTTGGATAAATACTTTTTGCTGTGACCAAAGTGTGTGGTGTCTTCAGAAATAGGGCCTTACCATAAAGCTCTTTTAGGTAACCAAGAGCGATGGCAACAGCCTGAATTATTTTGGGGGGTCTTTGAGATATGACTCCCCTGGTTAGCAATGCCGTGGGAGGTATCTTACACCTGGCACTGACTTTTTATTTGGCAAACTATGGTTTCTTGGAGGAGCATTATCCCTGTGTAGGCTAGACCAAGAACTATAAACACTGCCTACCCTGTCTCATATGAAGATCTAAGCATCATAGGAGTCTACGATTTTACACAATTCCGTATATGTGAGTTTAAGTGGAGTTGTCATTTCCTTCTTACGTGACCCAACTACCTACTGTTCATGTAATTTCTGAAATACTTTTCTCCATTTTAGAAGTGAGAAAACAGAGGTCCAGGGATTACCTCTAGTCTAATAACAAAACAAGACCTTCACCTGTCCATGAAGAAACTACACTTATTCTAGTCACCGGGTCCACATCCTCCCGTCCATCTGCTTCTTTACAGACAGCCCTTCGCATTCCCTTTCTCCATCCAAATCCGTCCAAGCTGGTTCGTCTTGCTTCATACACCCTGAAGAAAGCATCTCCTTGTGCTCTGTATGTGACTGGCACTCTGGCCCTCCCTTCAGTCCCATTTCCACCTGTCCTCTTAGCAAGTTCCTTCCGCTGGGCCTTTTCCCTTGCTATTTCCTTGCCATCTCCTCACCTCGTCCCCCTTGCCTGCCTAGCCAGCCTCTCTTCACTGAGACATCAGCTCAGTGCCACTGTTCCGTTAACGTGCTTCCCAGGAGATCTTTCTAAAGCAGGTCTACTCCTGGCATTTTCTTTGTCATGCTCACCACTAAAATGGTTTTGTCCTGGTGTTTGAACTTGCATATTTAAACCTGTCCTCTGTGTTGCATTCACCATGTACTATATACTATGACAAATACCTAAACAAGCAAGTCACAGGAGGAGACACTTCCAGAGACTTCAGTCTGGGGATAGATGGCTTGCTTTGAGGCCTGTGGCAAGGAAGAGACAAGATAGCAGAGATACCCCACAACACTCAGAAGCAGAGCATGAGACAGAGGGATTCTGGAAAAAGCATACACCCTTCAAAGACCCCATCCAGGGACCTACATTCTCTACCCAAGCCCATCTGGTAGTTTCCGGATCTTCTCAATGATCCCATCAGAGGATTAATCTGTTGATTCCATCAAAGACCCTGTGATACATGATCAATCACCTCCTAGGAGCAAGAACAGGAACAGGGAATCAATACTTCAGTACCTTCATAAACAAACCTCATCTCCTCTCTTCCGCCACTGCTGTGAATATTCTATGAATACAGGAATCATCACTTCCCTAGTCCTTGCACTTACTATCTTATAAGCACTTAGTATGTTATAGGCATCCATAAAGGCTTATAACAATGAATCCATTAAAACTTGGTAGCTTACTGCCTGTTGTGGTAGTCTCTTGTTCTCTGAAAGTATTCTGAAAGGATCCATAGCAAAACACACGTTAGTCCTCTTGAGAGACTCTGCATGGGGTCCAGAGAGATGGCTCAGTGGTTAAGAAGAGAACATGGGTTCAGTTCCCAGCCCCTACATGTCAGCTAACAACCATCTGTAACTCAAGTTCCAGGGGACTTGAAACTCTCTTTTGGCCTCCATGTAAGTGATGCACTTACATGCAGTTACGTACATGCAGGCAAAATAGTCACATACATAAAATAAATAAATATGAATAAATAAATAATACATTTGAAAATAGACACTGCACAGGCTCTCGTTACCCCAGGGTCTGTCCTGTGATGTCATCATTGAACATTTCTGCCACTGTGGCTTCTTGGCTAGATCAAGATCCTTGTCTTGGCTGAACTGTCCCACCAGCAATGGAGCTGGTCAGCAATAAGGATGTGACTAGTATTGAAACTCCTTTTGGCACCTTGTTTCCCCGCTCTAAACTCCCCTGTTGGCTCTTGCAGAATGGATGTACTGAACTCACATATGCAGATGCCTGACTCTGTGCCTCAGTGGGACCTTTTTGAAGTAAACTACCTAAGGGGTTGGAGAAATTTCATTTCTAGACACAGCACTGAGGGCTCGGTCTTTAGCACTGAATGGAATCATATAAAAATGACCCCACTTCTCTATCCTGGGTGCTCTGTGCCCCTGGACTGCATCTTGTAAATGTAAGATGTTTAAATGCATTTTAAATGTATTTTTCTTATTTATTCATTTATTTTTATTTTACATGTATGAGTGTATTGCCTATAAGTGCACCTGTGTCATGCAAAGCTTGCAGAGGTCAGAAGAGGGCATTAGATCCCCTGGAACTGGAGTTATGAATGATTGTTAGCCTCCATGTGGGTGCTGGGAATCAAACCTGGGTCCTCTGTAAGAGCAACCAGTGCTCTTAACTGCTGAGCCATCTCTCTAGCCCCAAAACATTGTTTTAAAAATAAGTTTGCATTTTATTTGTTATTATTATGTGCATGGTGAAATGTATTTTAGGTTATTTCTGAATCTAGGCTACCTTTCATTGTGTTCCCATTGGAGCTTCAGCTAAAGGTTTCCTCAGGTGAGGCTGTGTCTGCAAGTCATGGTCCTTTTTGTCTTGAGGTATGTCAAAGTGACAGATCAATTACCCACAAATTGGAAAGAAAAATGTCAGCTAAATTCAGATAGTGCTTTAATTTATTATTGTTATTTTGGTTTTCGTTTGGTTTAGTTTTGTGAGACAGGGTCTTCCTGTAGCCCCAGCTGGCCTGGAATTCCCTATATAGACCATTCCAGACAGGCCTTGATCTCCACCTGTCCCTGTCCCTGGAGTGTTGGGATCAAAGAATGCGACAGCACACCTGGAACTTCCCATCTCTTTGCTGTGGGATGTCTGTCCCACAAGTAGAGCTGTACAGTTAAGGTTGGAGGAAAGACTCCAGGGTGAAATCCCGGGTGCCAGGGTCTGGGGTCTGGACTGCAGGACCTATCCCAGAGCCGTCCTCTGCTGAACTATTCTGTCATTCTCTCCAGTTCTGTGTTGGTTTGTATTCCTTCCAAATTCCTGACATGGGTGATTCTAGGGAGAAGAGATGTGTTTGACTTCTGGAAAGAGATCTCCAAATGACTGAAAACCAAACCCATCTAGTTATCGGCAGACTTGTGCACAGTTAGGCCAGGCTCTGCCCTGTTATTAGTATCACTGTTATCCTTCAAGTTGGCAGACGGGAAATAAGAGTCTGAAAGAGAGATGTCTCTGAGATCCAGGGAGGCGTCATATCTTTGTTTTGTGTACTAGGCTTAGGCTGAAAGATGAGAAAAAGCAATTAAATAACACTTATCGCTTTGCAGCCATGGCAGTTAAAATAAATACTTGTTATGGGGTTGAGTAAATGAGAGAATCCATTAGTGCTTGAATAAATGGAGAAGCAGGTTGATAAATCTCAGTGAACATGCATATTATTTACTGGCTTTGCACTCAGATGAGATCAGTTGTTTGTCCTTATGAAGATCAGTAATGGCTAAGTTTATAAGAAAGTTATTTATATTCTTCTCCCTTCTGTCTGTATGTTTTAGATTTCAGCAGAATTTTTTTCATTTTTAATTCTTGTATTGCAAAAACTAAGCTTCATTTGTTTTTAATGTAAATACTTCTAGCTTTTCAAAGTCCTTGCAGGGTATCTATGGAAAGAAGCTTTTGTGTAGTTTGTAACTTTATGATGTAGGCTGTGTCAAAATTAAAATTAAAGATTAAAAAGTTAAAATCAATTGTGATTTTAAATTTGAGGTCAGACTGTCTGAACTCGAATGTTATACTGCCTTCTTGGCTATAGGACTTTGGGGTAATTATTTATTCTTTGTGACCTTTTGTTTCCTTGTTAGCAAAATGAGAGTAACAATAACCATCTCAGATATAATGGAAATCAAAAGAGATAACACATGCATTCTGTGCAGTGTGTGGCAGATACAGATAGTTCAACAAGTTACCTTCCACATTTTCACAGTGACTAAGGTCCATGAATTCATTAAATATGACTAAGGTTCACTAATTCACTAAATAGTCAAATCTGATGTGTATTTCCATTTATTTAATAATTCATGTGTTTGTGGTTAAAATGACCAGCCTAAGCAACATTATAAGATCCCATCTCAATACAAAACAAAACCAATCCAAGATGGTGACTCAAATCATTGCCTCTGTTACCTAACCATCCATCCAATTCACACCATCCCACTATGACAATGGGATTAATTTTTAAACAAAGATGATAGGAGAAGAGAGCAGAGAGGAACAGGAGAATCTGGCCAGCAGGACTCTGAATGGAAGGGTTGAAAGTCAGAGAAGTTTCTCAAATGAGAAAAACAACAGGATTTAAATCAGTTCATGCACACGTGTGTTTATGAGAAATTTCTCAAGCTATCCAACCCAAAACAAAAACATAAAAGAAAAAGTAAGAAATAGGACAGGAAGTGAGACATTTGAAGAACGCATTGCTAGGACCCTACTGGAGATGGAGGCGAGGACACGTGGCTACCAGTTTTGTCTTGGTTTATTTGCTTCTTTGTTTGTTTGAGACACCAAGTACCCCGTAAAGGCTGGCGCAGACCAGTGGCAGCATACAGCATGGAGAAATGTGGCAGTCAGATGCTCACTTTGTGTCAGCCGAACCGCAAAGAGACAGGGACGGAATGGGCTTTCAATATTTGCACAAGACTGGTACATCCATCCCTCTACTTTGTTGTTGTTGTTGTGTCTTGTTTGTTTTTGAATAGCTGAAAGATAAGCAGGACATTTAGATTTTAAATAGTTACTTATTAAGTGGTTAAAATTGGCATTTCAGCTAGGTGTAGGGGTACAAGCCTGTGACTCCTAGCACTTGAAAAGCAGCTACAAATTTAAACCAGCCTGGGTGACACAGTAAGACCCTGCCTCAAAAAAATTAATAATAATCACAACTAAAGATAGAGGATATTTTCCCTTGCTTTTTTCGTAACTACGTTCCCCATGAGTATCATCACATGGTTGCCACATGCCTATATATCCATATTGATAAAGCTACTTGCACCGCTTTCCTCCAAAGATCAAAATACTATGAAGTCCAGTACAGAAAAAATATGTTGACCTTGCCAAATAAGCTGATGTAAAAGCTGTAAAGATTTTTTGAACAAAGCAGCAAGGACAAGCCTTGGAAAGACCCTAAAGAGGATATATATATATATATATATATATATATATATATATATATATATGCCTAAGATGCCTTCAGGATCCTTAACAGGGCTCTGAAACTTGAAAGACACTAGAAAGACCTTTACAGCCAGGAAGGAAGTCATTACACTTAGAATTCCACATCCTGCCAGAAAGCATCGAGCTCTAAGTGATGGAACTGTGCTGGTTAGTTTTTGTCAACTTGAAAAAAACTGGTGTCACCTGAGAAGAAGGAATCTCAATTGAGGAATTTTCCTGTGGGCAAGTCTATGGGATGTTGTCTTGTTTGCTAATTGATGGAAGAGGCCCCAGCCCATTGTGAGTGGTCCCATCCCTGGACAGGTGGGTCTGGGCTGTGTGAAAAAGATAGCTAAGCAAGCCAGGTAAGCAAGCCAATGAGCAGGATGTTCCCATGGTCTCTGCCGTGGTTCCTGCCTCTAGGTTTCTGTCTTGATTTCCTCCCTTAACTTCTGTGAGTCATAAGATATAATAAACCCTTTTTTTCCTGAGCTGGTTTAGTCAGTGTTTTATGACAGCAACAGAAAGCAAAGTAGAAAAGGCACATATCAGTAATGTTAAGGGCAAGGACAGGGCATGGCAGTTTGCCTCTGAATGCTTTATGGGGTGGGGCTCATGGGAGGACCATTACAGCCTACCCTTGAAGGAGATGCCGGCACACTGGATAAGGGTCAGGAGTGGCTGTAGGATATCAGTGCACCAAGCTCAGAAGACAAAAGAGATGATTGAAGATAGATTCAGTTATTGCACCAAGAGAATCATGTCAAAGCGAATGAGACTTAGAGAAATAGCTGTGGTGTCTAATTGTACTCATGAGACACTTACACAGCTAGCCGAGACTTCAGAGGAGGGCATCTCTACTACATGGAAATCAAAGAAAAAGAATTAGGGTGCAGTTCAGGGGTAAGCACTTGCTTAGCAAGAGCAACAGCCTGAATGGATTCCTCTACAGCCCTCAAAACACACAAAAAAGCAAAACAAAACAAATCCAATCAAGGAAAAGGAACCAGCACAACTTTCAGAAAGATGTGTAGAAATGTCTGTATTAGGAACACAACCTAGTCATAGAGTGGCCCTACTGTGTAGTTTTTTTACACAAATACTCAAAATAGTAGTTGTGTTTGGGGACCATGAGTAGGACATTCCTAAGCCTGTGTGGCATGAATGAGGACTATCTGTCAGTCAAAGTGGGTCATCCACAGCCAGTGCTGAAATAGAAACACAGAGTTTAAGTCTGTGTGAAAATCCTAAAAGAAAGGGCTAACATGACAAGGGTTCTACAGAGCCCCGCTGAGGGCAGCAAGCAATGGAACCCGCTATGTGTATTCTTAGCCCCTAGAATAATTTCACTTTCTAACACCATGGGCTCATACTTTGCTACCACAGAAACAGCAATGTCCCTTCCTGTTTCCGTTTCATCGTGTCTCCCAGGACACTTAGTAAAGTTATGTGTGGTGCATCTTCAAATAAACATGTGGCTGTGCTCATATGAATACACTACACATGGGCATATTCATAGCTGAACTAAAAGGTGAAATGATACATACGTTATCGTCTGTTGCACCCCAAATCTCTACCTCCAAATAATCATAACATTTGCTATCTAGGAATACTTGGCTGTGTCTTTGGGAGTTTATCTTTTCTAAAAAGGAAGGAGAACAAGCCCTCCATACTTATTTTATGTTGACTGAACATGTGTCACACATAGTAGGAGGAGGATTATGGGAAATAATCCTCCAGGAGAATTATCAGCTCCGGAACTCACCACAGCCCTTCAATGTTGTTGGAGTAACTCAGTTTCAGATCCATTAGTAACTTCTCGAAGGTCACATAAGTGGGGTGTGAGCCTCTGTCAACGGTTCTGAATCTAAGGCTCAATTTTCTTTTCTTCCTTTTTATTTTCCTGTTGCTTTTTGTTGTTGTTGTTGTTGTTAAAGCAGGCTCTCCTTCTAGCCCTCGCTGGCCTGGAACTCTGTATGTAGACCAGGCTGGCCTCGATCTCACAGAGCTCCACCAGCCTCTGCTTCTCAAGTGCTGGGATTAAAGGCTGCACAGGTAGGCCTGGCTCTCTAAGGGTCTCTTCTTTGTATTATTCAATTCATTTCCATCATTTCCAACCACTTGTCCTTGCCAGAGACATGGGGAACTGGGAGGCAGGAGGGAGCTTGGGAGGCAGGAACCAGGGAGGGGCAGCGGCTGACTGACATGGCCTGCTACAACTTGTCAGAGGAACCAGGAGTGAAAGACTTGTGTAGATGCCTTAGCTAGAACCCCAGCAGCAGACTGACAGGCGTGCAGGCTCTGATGGGTCACGACAATACAGCCTCTTTCCAGACATCCGAGCCACATGAGTGGCAAATCTGCCCAGTAGCTATAGATCTGAAGACAACTTCACAGACTCCTCAAGATCTTTTCAGATGAACTGGAATTTACCCTGTTGGAATGCATAGTATCAGAAACACTGTAATCCTCCATTTCAGTGAATTAACCTGTCATTTCCCTTGAAGTTAGGCGGAATTACTTAGCAACACGGTAACACCCCAGCATGGGTTCCCCTTAAATACAGATTGGTTTCGAACCATTACTGACAAGAAAAAATATCTGAGCAGAGTCGCTTTCTGAAGCACATCTTTATCCCATTGTCCCCCCTACTGTCCTCAGAGTTCGTTTGTGAAAAGTATTTTTGGTGTCTGGCAAGACCCATCTAGCTGTGAAATCTGCTTCATAAAAGTTTCTTCCTGCTTCAGATCAAGACTTGCATTTCCCTAGTAGATCTGACATACATATATATTAGAGAAGACAATAACAAATTTGCTGTTACTACATCTTTTTTTTATACATGACCAGAAGCAAGGAAATGGCGACTGCTTTGTGCTAAGCCAAAGGGTGAGCACTGAAGTCAAACCTGACCCCATTCTGAGGAAAATAACGAAGGAGTTTTTAAATGACAAGGGAAAGAAGCAGGAAGATGAGAGGCAGAGGCAGGGAGAGAGGTGGGGACTGTTATCGGTCTCATCAATTAAGGAGAAATAGAAGAAAGAGGAAAAAAAATTGGGTCGCTCTGACAACTGTTACTCTAGCAATTTTGCTTTCAACATTATTCATAACTATTTTATCCCAGTACAAGATCTGGCCTCAAAGAAAAATCACAGCTATTTATGAATAAAGTACAGAAGTCAGTATATTGTAAGTAGAATAATAAAAATGTAGAGATTTACAGTGGGCCGCCGTGAAAGGTAGACAGGATCTATGCATAGAGGATAATTCTCTTTGAGAAGAGCTTTGCCCACTGCGAAGAGCGTCTCACCTTCTCGGAGTGTGGAAATTGCAAATTGATCAATTCCAAAGCATTCCTTACAATTTATGGCCTGAAAGACAAGGTGTGCTGCGTTTTAGGAGGGTTCCATAGAGATGCATCAAGATGGATGTTTGGAACACTCAAAAAACTAAAGAGCCAACATATTTTAAAATGCATTGCTGCTCTAGAAAAGAGCCTGGCTGTTCGCCTAGGAGAATTACAAGGTGACTGCTCCATATGAGTCATCTTTTGGTCTCAGCAGCAATTATCTATTGCAGATTAACTGTCATCTATCCTGGACTAGTTGGCAGGATAAGACAGATACGGTTTAGGGGCTAGAAGAGTAGGAAGGAGATTTGCAGCATCATGCTTGGGATCTCATGCTTCCTGTAAACTGCACACGCCGTGACGAAAGATGGAGAAGTCATTCAGCTTGGAGTCGGAGCCTGGCTACTAATCCGGGTTCTTTAAATGTCAGAGGCAGGAAGATCACAAGTTCAACCCCATCTTGGTTAATTCAGTGAGACATTCTCTCAGAAAAGGTAAAAAGAGAGCTGAGTGTGGAACTCAGTGGTAGGAGTCCTGCTTAGAATCACCAGTAATGAGCTGGTGGTGAGGCTCAGGAGTAAACCACTTATTCGGCATGCATAAGGGCCTGGTTCCATGCCCAGTGCTGAATAAAAACTCAGGAATCATAAAATAAATCAATTGACTCAGAACTATCATGCCTTACTGTCAGAATCTCCACATTTGGTGTCCCTGCATCCCGCTAGGCTCTGCGTTGGGCCCGGAATGCAGAGCTCCCAGATTGGCGGGAACTAGGGATGCACATCTCTAGATCACACCCCAGTGCCATGGAAGGGCTGTTGCAATGCAACTGGAGGGTGGACCAGTTTCCGAGGACATTACAGAGTATGGAGACTCCGAGGATAGAACTGCATTGTGCTGCCAGAATCAGGGACAGCTCTGAGGAGATGCGGAGATTCAGAAGAAGTTTTGAAGACCTATCCAAGTGCACACGTTGCTCAGATACACGGAGACAAGAAAATGCAAATGAGGAATGACTGAGAATCCCAAAATGGCAAAAGCAGAGCGTCTGCATAGGGGGGAAAAGATGGAGCGGCTTTCGCTATCAGGAGGAAACACAAGGAGAAGGCTCAGCCGCTTGCGGCAGGTAAGGGAAACAAAGACCTTGATAAGCCTCTGTTCTACACAGCAGTCAGGAGAAGAGCGAGATAGGAGGCCTTCTCTTCACAACGGTTATTGTCTCTGAAATGACCAAACAGGGTTCGTTTTGTTCTGGTTCCTCCCATGGGGCCAGCTGTAGCCAGCCAGCCAGCAGGATGCCTTCTCTGAAGCCTGTGTCTGTGCATTCATTGTTTCTTTGATACTGGGAAAAGCACAAATAGCCTCTCCCAGCCTCTCCATGAGCCCATTGCCTCTGTAATCCTAAGAGCTTGTTTTTCCTACCCAAAACATTTTGTTAACTGAGAATTTCTGTGACCTGACCTGCCCCTGGTCTAGTGGGATTATGGTGATCTGGTGTAACTATGGTTATTGTGGTTTTAAGCTTTATAAACTCTGCCCTACTTCTCCTTAGGGTTGAGATGTCTTCCTGGAAATAGTTCCTCCCAACCACTGGCTTTCTACTAATAAAGAGCTCTTGATATGACCAAAACCGGCATGGCATTTCTGTGAGAGTATTACAATTTCCTCTTCTGTGCAGAAGCTTTAAAAATTTTTGAAATTAGGGCTGGCGAGATGGCTCAGTGGTTAAGAGCACGGATTGCTCCTGCAAAGGACCTGATTTTGAGTCCTAGCACCTACATGACAGTTAACAACTGTCCATAACTTCAGTTCCAAGGGATCCAATGCCCTCTCTGACCTCTGCAGGCATAGCAAGACATGGGTGCACTTACACACATGCAGGCAATACATTCATACACATAAAAAATAGTGAATACTTTTAAAAATGATTTTTAAATTATTTTTAGTTATGTTCATATGTACATGTCTCTGTGCTGGTTTGTGCATTTGAGGGAAGTACCTGCAGAGGTTAGAAGAGGCCATCCAATACCCTGGAACCTGAGTTAGAGGTGATTGTGAGCCACCTGATGTGGATACCGGGCACCAAACTCAGATCCTCTGCAAGAGCAGTACTTGTTCTTAACCCCAGAGCCATCTCTCCAGCCCCAGAAGCATTTTAATTTGATGCAATCCCCTCTGTCATTACTTATTATTATCCACCACTGTTGGAATTCTTTTTAGAAAGACCTGGCCTATATGCCTTCATTTTGAAGTTTTCCCCTGTGTATTCTTTTAGCAATCTCAAAGTTCCAAGCCTCCCATCACAGTCTTGCTCCATTTTAAATGAATTTTGTACAAAGGAGAGAGAGAGAGAGAGAGAGAGAGAGAGAGAGAGAGAGAGAGAGAGAGAGGTGGTTTCAGCCATGTGAATACCTAGTCACCCGGTACCATTTCTTAAAGAGACCCTCCTCCAATATATATTTTTGACATTTATCAGATGACCACAGCTGTGTGGGTTCATTTCTGGGGTCTGTTCTCTAATCTATTCATCTATATGGATGTTTTGCAACAAGTTCATGATTTTTCTAATTCTATATCCCTCTGTAGCATTTGAAATCACCTGCTGTGGTGCCTCTAAACATTCTTTTTATGCTAAAGACTATTTTGATCATTGGGGTCTTTTAGAGTTCCACATAACTTTAAAGATTCTTCCCAGTACTCCTGTGAAAAACAGCATTGGAGTTTTGATGGGGATTGCAATGAACTTTTAGATCACTTCTAGTAATATAGTCATTTTCACAGTATTCAATCTCTGTGTCCATGAGCACAGAAATTCTTTCCCTCTTCTGGAGTCTTCAGTTTCTTTCTTCAGAATCTTATAGTTTTCCTTCTGAAGGTAAATTACCTTCTTGGTTAGGATTATGTCTATGTTTTGTTATTATTATTTGTTTTGGTTTGCTTTTGAAGCAATTGTGGAAGGGACTGTTTTCTTGATTTCTTTCCATGTTGTTTGAATTTGTGTAGAAAACCTACTGATTTTTGGATACTGATTATATATCCTTCTACTATACTGAAATATACAGTAGTATATCAGCCAAAAATAAAGGTGACTTGGTTCCTTTATTTATTAGTTCATACTTTTTCAATTTTTTCCCTTGCATTCTCTCTCTGGCTGATATTTCAAGCACTATATTCAAGAAGAGTGTGAAGGGGGGGTGTCCTTGTCTCTTTTCTTACGTCAGGAGAAATACTCTTATATTTATCCTCATCAAATACTAGATTAGCTGTTAACCTTTATTGTGTTAGGATATGATCCTTCTGTTCCCATATTCTTGAGTCTTTCAGAAGGAGATTTTACTTTATTTATGCGGGTGGGTGGGTGGTAGGTGGATGTTGGAGGATGCCAGAAGAAGGCATCAGTTCACCTACAGCTGGAGTTGGAAGTGGTTGTAAGCAGCCCAGTGTGGCTGCTGGGAACTGAACCTGGGTCCTCTAGATCAGCCAGCATTCTCAACCACTGAGCCATCTCTCCAGACGCTGTAGCTTTCTTTTTTGTGTCAGTTTTGGAATCAAGGTGACACTGACTTCATAGAATGGGTTTGGACGTCTTCCTTTCCTTTCTATTTTATAGAACAATTTGAGGAGAGTCTCTCTTTCTGTTGACACTCTTTTTAAGATCGATGTTAACAAGTTGTTTAGTAAGTTCCGGCTCTGCTTCATTCTGGCTCATAAATTCAGCAGTAAATCTATCCCGATTTGGAGTTTTCTTTGTTGAAAAATGTTATAACTGACTCAATGCTGTTCTTTATTGATCTGCTTAGATTTTATTTTATTGTAACTTATTTGTTCAGTTTTACAGGTCACTTTTACCTAGAATTTTATCTTGAATTTTTAATTTATTGGAATCTCATGCCTAATAATCCCATCAACTTCAGTGGCATATGTGGCTGTGTCTCCTTGCTTGCCTCTGATTTTGTGAATTTCTTTGTCTTCTATCATTTTAGTTACTTTGGCTAAGGGTTTCTTAGTCTTATATTTCTAAACAACCAGCTCTTTGCTTCATTGATTCTTCAGATTGTTCCTCTAGTCTCTGTTTCATTAACTTTATCACTGATTTCTTTAGATCAATTCTCTCTTCCTATTAATCTTAGGGTTAGCTTATTGCTGCTTTTCTAAGACGCGAAGGTACACCATTAGGTTATTGGTTTCTTCATGAGTTGTCTTTTCAGTTTTTGTTGTTGTGTTTTTTTCTTTCTAGACATGGTCTCACTGTATATCTCTGAGTAGCCTGGAACTCATGGCAATCCACCTGCCTCTGCTTGATGAGTGACCTATGTGAGAATAACAAGAGGAGTGGACCATTATATGACGTTTAGTACATGACAAGGGTGTGGATGTGGGGCTTGGTTACTGTGTGATGTCAATGATGTGAAAGCATTCAGGCTGCCTCTAACTTTTGTGCAGTGGGGAAAATGGGTGGGTTCCCTGGAGGGCCTGGTTTCTCCAATAGTCAGACTTTGAGGGGACAATTCTGCTTGATAGTTCTCATGTGACATTTCCTGTGGAGATCAAAAGAAATGTCTTCATGTTAGATAGAGAGCACCAAATAAACTGTATAAAAGGATACTGTCCATGACTGGCATGGTAAACCAGTGAGTTTATTCGAATTAGTTACAGGAGTATGGGGAGCTTTCAGCAGCTGCCTCACTGAAAAGGCCCACCTACATACAGTCCACCTTTCACCTCCTGCCTGCTCTAGCACCTCTTGATTCAGAAATATTGGGGTGTCTTTGAGAGCAATGGAGTCTTTTTTGGCTTTGTTGTTATTAGCTTGACAGGCTAGGTTTCAGGAAACTCAACAACCACCAAAGCCACGTCAAGTTAAAGGCTTTCAGGTTCTTGTCTTGTATACTTGAAGAATGAACTTCATAGACCACAGAGGGTCAGTTTTAGAAAGGAGTCTTTTATTATAGGGAGCTTAGGAGAAAGAAAACAGAGCTCCTGTAGAGCAGGAGGGGTTCCTTTGAATGGGATTCCATTGCACCTCATTGCTCAGGAGTTAATAATGGTTTCGTGGAGGGAGGGAGGGAGGGAGAGAGATATGACCTGGTCAGTCCAGTTCCTATTCCAGGTGTCTGGGTCCCTGAGGTTCTGGTCACACCCTCAGTATGGCCTCCATGAATAAGTACTCCTTTAGAGGAGTAAAACACCAGACACACTCACCTGGCCCACACTCCACCCCTGGCCCCCACCCCTACCCCATACCCACTTTCTGACTTCTTCAGCCTTTAGCTACGGTGGAACCAGAGATATCTTTGGCTTAGATAGTTCTAGTGTCTCTGGCCTCCGGCAGGGACAAGTGGACTACAGGCCTGTGGTAGTTTGAATGAGAATGTCCCCCATAGGCTCTGAGTATTTGGACATTTTTGTCCTCAGTTGGTGGTGCTGTTTTGGGAGGTCTTAGAAGGTGTGGCCATGCTGGAGGAAGCACGTCACTGGGGGTGGATTCTGAGAGTTCTTAGACCTTGGCAGATTTCTAGTTGTTCTCTGCTTCCTGTGCCTGATTGAAGATATGGGCTCTTAGCTTTCTGCTCCTGATATGGCCACCTCCTACCAGCAGCCCTCCCAGCCATGACTGACTCGAATTCCCCTGGAACTGGAAGCTCAGATATACTCTTCCTTCGATTAGTTCCCTTGGTCACAGTGTTTTATCACAGGAATAGGACAGTAACTAATACACAGGCTCAAGGACATTTCTAGCTCTTAGCCAAGAAAGAAACTAGTCATGTTTTTTTGGGGGTCTTTTTACCCCAAACTGCCTAAGCAATTTCTACTTCCTCTTCCACTCCTAAGATCATATGCAGCCCTGGGAGAAAGGAACAGAGACTGGAATCTTGGGAGAGGGTCTGGGGACCATCTTCTCTCCTTACAGAAGGGAATGTTAACTGCTTCATTGCCGTTAGCAGAGACCAGGCAGTCTTGCTCTGCATATTGCACTGAGCCCAGGTCTTCTACATGTCACCACAGCAGCTCGACTTCTTAACAAGTGCCAGGAGAAAATAGCTACACATGACGGGCGATTGTCAGGAGTGGCGAATGTGATCCTTCAAGTGAATTAAGTGCTGTAAACTGTAGTGTTTATGTAACCGAGAAGACTTCCCTGGACACTCAGCTTTAAGCAAAGTGATGTTTACTCGGGATTTATGCATCACTCAAAAGGGTCAGATTGTACCCAGACAGGTACAATTTCCACTTAAAATAAATGGGCTGTTGCCTCTGGTACCCACATCCTTCTGATCCTAGAGATAAATTCTCATCCAGCTTCCAAGCCCCAAATAAACCCTTTGTTATTTCTCTATATGCAATCGCCTCTCCTCCTAAAACCATTAGTACAGATGTTACTGAAGTTGGGCGGGGGTCACAGCCTGTGCCCCCAAATAGCCAGGTTTGGTCACTTATGTTAAATAAGCCAATTAAAAGAGCCAAGTTGATAATAAAAAGCAGAAAAAAGAGATTTATTCAGCATAACTATATTGGGAAGAAGGACAAAGAGATCCAGGGACACCCCTTCCTGGGACCACGTCTATCTTAGGGGTTCTGAAAAGAGAATAAGGCTTAAATAGAAGGCAAGAAATATGTATTTAACTAAACATTCTGGCCACATCCTGTCCACCACCCACTCATGATTATCTGGGCTTCAGTCTCATCCTGAAAGGTGGTCTGACAAGTTGGAAATCTTTTCTCCCTCTGGCCAGTGAGTGACTTTTCCTTCTCTCAGCATGAGATCCCTGGGTAGATTCCTAATTCCTTGGGGCCCATTCTTCCAATAATCTGATGGACCCAGAGACACAAGTGTCTATTTAGGTCTTCATTTCTGTCAAATTAGTTTCACAGACTCAGCCTTGTTTTCCACAATTTCCTCATTCACTAAATTGAAGCTCTAGTGTTAGAACCTAGAGTATCCACTCTTGGTTTGTTACCGCTTGACTCTATGATGTGGATGAAAGCATCTGCATGCCTGGTGTCATTTTCTTCACTTGCGGGAGGATAGTAACACCTGCTCCATGAGGCTGTTGAGAGCAATGTGCAAGAAGAAGAGTGTCAATGTACTTGATGAAATGGCACTTACAGGTTAGGGAAGTGTTCTCAGCAGAGTGCCCAGCACAGCATGTGTTATCGATAGCTGTCAAACCAGGAGTTCTTCCCCTAAAGCACTCACTAGGACTTTTATTGGAACAAGTATTCAAGTCAAGAAAAATGATGGGGATTTACCAAGAAGTTACCTATAGCCACACTTGGGAGAAAGGATCAGGGTGTGAGGAGCCCTGGGGGATGAAGAAAAGCCACTGAAGGACTGGAGACAGTGGTCAATGGTTAGAGCACTGGCTGCTCTTGCAGAGGATTGGCTTTCGTTCCCAGCACATGGTGGGTGACAACCTTCTGTAATTCCAGTTCTAGGGGATCTCATGCTGTCCTCCATGGGCATTGCACAACACAAGTGCACTTACATACATGCAGGTAATACACTCATACACATGAAATACAAATAAGCAAGACAGACAGACAGAAAGAAAGGAAATAAGCAACTGGAATGGGAGAGAAAATGAAGCAGAGCTCACACAGAAACAAAGGCTGACTCAGTGTCAGTAGGCTTAGGGCCAGTCCAGTGTAAGAGCTGTCAAGATCCATCCTGGGCCTGGAAAGGAAATCAGAACTTGATTGGATCAGAGCAAGTTTCCTTTTACAGTGTCTGCCTAGTGCAGGAAACAGGGGTCCAGGCATTTTGTGAAGGTGGGCAGTGTGGGAACAGCATGGGACATGGGGACACAGCACCTGTCAGGCCCATCTGGGGCCGGGGTGTGCACCTGTTCACAGCAGGCGTTCCTCCAGCAGTCAGATGGGAATGGGAGCAAGTCTGCTTTGACCACTAATCTACTGCATGCTTTCCATGTCAGCCTGGCTCCTCACTGACCTTCCTTCTGCTTATGAAAGAGAATTTTTTGGAAGGCTGAAATCTCTTCATATTATTGGTCTCAAAGGAACTTTAGAGACTGTCGTAAGATTAAGTGTCGCAGAAATTTCTGTGATTTGACAAGTGTTTTCAGTATTTCGGATTTTCACGTAGCTTTGTATTTCATAGGGCACCGGATCAGGCCAGCAAAGACTGCAAATAAAAGGCCACTTCCACCGCAGATGGAAGGCCACTTCTGATAAGGACAGAAAGGCCACTTCGGAGGGCACTGTCAAGCTAGAAGAAGTAAGGCAAAGACCCCTTCCTGCAGACAAGGCTGTGCGCTTGAGGAGTGCAGGAACGGGCAAAGATCCCTTCCTGCAGACAAGGCTGTGCGCTTGAGGAGTGCAGGAACGGGAAGCCGGAGTGGGCCCGTGCTTCCGGAGCCCAGCATCCGTTTCTCCTTCTGGACATATATATCACTTTATGTTTCCCTGCAGAGTCCTGCTCCAGGTCTGCTGGCCCATGTGGTGGACCAGCTCCACTTGCTTCTTCTTCGCCCCCATCCCAAGAACAGGCGTGCTGCCTGTCTGTGACTATGGGGACAGGCTGGAGACGTGGATGCATGCTGCCTGGGGAGATCGTTTCAGAGACCGCTATAAAAGAGAAGATTGTTCTTCATCATAGAAGAAAACATTCAGGACATGGAAGCATTGGGGTCTACTAAGAAATTTTACCATTTATTTAAGCCTGGGGATGAACATGAAGAAAGGTGCTCAGAGATAGAAGAGGTATACCCAATGGTGGGTACAGCCTTCCCGAGAGAGAGTGGTCCTTAACTGTTTTTACAATAGCTGTGTAGATGATTTTGGTAGCAAAGGATTGTTAAGAACCTTTTTATTAGAGCTGAAGAGATGGCTTGGCAGTTAAGAGCACAGGACAGCTGCTCATGCAGATGACCCAGGTTTGGTTCCCAACACCCAGATGACAGCTAACAACCGTCCCTAACTCCAGTTCCAGGGTCTTTGACACCCTCTTCTGCCATGCACTGGGTGTAGTGACAGCTGAGAAGGTAAAACCCTGGGTCACAATGTTGCTTGGGGGGGAAATTAAGAGGTCTTTACTGTTAATGAACATTTATAGATTATGAGATTCCCGGAAAATACTTTGAAAAGGAAGATCCATACTCCAGGGCACATAAGTTTGGGACTTAAGCAGAGTTCATTGCTATTTTAACGTTTTTATTTGGAAATATTACTGTATAAAAAGAATATTGTCAAGCTGGGTGTGGTGGCACACACCTTTAATCCCAGCATTTGGGAGGCAGAAGCAGGTGGATCTTTGTAAATTCCAGGCCAGAATGGTCTACATAGGGACTTCCGGGACAGCTATGGCCATATGGAGACCCTGTCTCAAAAAGACACCCTTCCCTTCCAAAATAAAAAGAATATTGTCTCTATGTCAGTAACCTTTACCTGTTAATTGTGCTGGAATTATTCTCTCTCTCTCTCTCTCTCTCTCTCTCTCTCTCTCTCTCTCTGTGTGTGTGTGTGTGTATGTGTGTGTAAAACCTGGAGCTCTCCGGCTCTGCTTGGCTAGCTAGTCAGTGAGCTTCAGGGATCTGCCTGGCTCTGCCTCTCAGTGCTGGGATTTATTGATGCAAATGCACAGCTCTCACCTCAAAGGGAATAAGAGGTAGTTTATTCTGAGTCAAATGTGAGTGACCAAGGCCATGTTCATGGAAGCAGTTTCATGAAGGCTTTACAGAAACAAAACAAAGTTGTTAGGCAGGACACTTTTCGAATGCATTGGTGGAAGGATTAAGTAGGCAGGTATAGCTAAGCAGAGAAACCTCAGCTCTAGGCCTCAATGCTGCCTGATGGCCCTCTGCCTTTTGGTTGGTGCAAACTAGGACTTGTTAATACAGTCCCTCCAAAATGCTCTTGTATCTGATAGTCACAGGATGTTAGGTCTGACACAGAGATGGGTCAGGAATGGCTATTGAGGGGGACAAAGAGGGCCTGAGATAAATGGTAATCAGACTCTGAACCTGCAGCATTCAGACTCTCCACAGCCACTAGAGTTCTGATCGGCCTTGTTGAAGGCTCATTTGTTAGAGGCAGGGTTTCCCGGGAACTTTTCATTCACAGAGTTCAGGTGTCTGTTGCCATACCTGGATTTTTACAAGGGGCCTGTGTTGTCTGCCTCTGTTCATCTCCCCTGTTGCTAACAGTCTTTACTCCGCGTTCTTGTCCTCCCCCTGGAGCCCACACACCAGAGAAGCATTCAATATTTGAATTCGTGAGCCTAGCTTAGCATGATTTCCAGTTCATCTGTTTTCCTACACAATCTAATTTATGGCCGAATAATCTTTCACTGTGTGTATGTGTTTGTGTGGGTCTCTGGTGTGTCTGTGTGTGGCAGGATGTGTCTGGGTGTATGTCTCTATGAGTATGTCTGTGGGTGTGTCTGCTTATCTTTTTGTATGTCTCTTTGTATGTGTGTCTATTAGTGTCTATATTTATGTCTATGTCTGTGTCTGTGTCTCTGTGTGTCTGTGTGTATACATCTATTTATCTCTGTGTCTGCTTCTGTGTGTGCCTGTGTGTTTGTATATGTATGTCTCTGAATATGTGTTTGTGTGTGTTATGTATCTGTGTCTGTGTGTGTGTCTCTGTGTGTATCTGTTTCGTGTGCATGTGTCTGTATGTGTGTATGTATGTGTATCTGTATGTTCATTGGTATCTGTTTGTGTTTGTGTGTGCCTGTTTGTGGGGAGTTATCTGTGTCCATGTGTGCACCTGTTTTGGGGAGTTGTCTGTGTCTGTGTATCTAAGTATGTGTCTGTGTGTATGGGTGCTTGTGTGTGTTTCTGTGTATGATTGTGTGTTTCTGTGTGTATTACTGTGTCTTTGTGTGTGTATGTGTGTCTGTCCATGTGTGTGTGTATGTGTCCTTGTGTATGTTTTTTGTGTATCTGTGTTTCTGAGTCTGTGTTGTGTGTCTCTGTGTGTTTGTGTGTCTTTAATGTTGCTAAAATTTCTCTTGGGAGAGGCAGACTAATCTTAGTTGGCCCCCTCCCCAGGTCCTACAACAAACACACAAATTTCCCAACTCTCAGTTAGGCAAATTCTAGATAATTTACTTGGGCTTACTGTAAGAGCAGTGGGTGGGGGTCACTTACTTACAGGGCATGGGCGCCTCTCTCCCCTCCATAAGTTACATTAATAGATCCACAACGAGGCTTGGATCTCGCGACTTCCCAGTGGTTGTATCCAAAGGGCCAAAGGGGAGGCAAAATGACCAGCTTCCTGACACCCTCAGTTTAAATGCTCTTAGCCCCTCCTCTTCTCACATCCAAGGCCAATGGACTGGCGGGGAAGGGCGTAGGACTTTCCCAGCTCCTTGTCTTTCCACGCAAGGCGATCCTGGGTAAATACCACTCTGCCTGGAAGTGGGCTTTGTCCCCAGCTCATAGGTGTGCTCCTCGGAGAATTAATTCACCCTACACTGTGTCTGTGTTGTGTGTCTGTGTGTGTTTCATCATGTCTGTGTGTGTCTGTGTGTCTGTATCTGTGTATGTCTGTGTTGTGTGTCTGTGTGTGGTTGTATGTGTGGGTGTGATCATGTCTCTGTGTGTGTGTGTATCTGTGTATGTCTGTGTGTGTGTCTGTGTGTGGTTGTGTGTATACCACATTTTCTTTCTCCATTCTTTCACTGACTGACACTTAGGCTGATTCTCTAATAGCTATTGTGAATAATAATGAAGCACACAGGGGTGTGCAGGCGTTTTTAATAGTAAGCTGACTTTGAGGGTGGCGGGTGTGGTGGGGCGACTTCCTGGGAGCTGTACAACTGGACCATGGCTTTATGCAAATCTTGGCACTGTGGCTCAGGGGCCACTCTGGATGCCGCCTCTTCCTGAAACTCTCCCTGAACCTGCCACAAAGGCTGGACTCTCCACATTCCATTCCGCTAATGCGGTCGCTGCATCCTGGCTCTGTTCTCATATTTTTGCTTAGCTTTAGAACAGACATTCTCCTTTGGAGAAAACAGCTTAGAACTTTCCCAAGGATCTCAGAAAGTACCTTAGAGCTGATAATTTTTTCAAAAAATGCTGCATAATGAGGTAGGCTAAAAAGGCAGCGATAATTATGGGGACATGAGGAGAAGGAGCCCCTCACTCTAAAGTTACTTGAGTCAGATAAAGGGCTGTGTTCATGCTAAAAAATGCCTGCTGAATCCAACTAAGGAAATTTAGGACCCGGGCATAGAAAAGCGATAGAAAACTTAAGGGTCCAGAGTCAGTCCTACAATGTTTACCCCAAATCAAAACTACTTTCTTACTTCCTTTAAAGCAGTCATGGTTGTATAACTGCAGAGGTCTAGCCAGTACTGTAATGCTGTCTTCTGGGTCTTTCAGCCACTGCATGTGACTGGGAAGGGCCATTTGACCCTTCCTTCTGAAGGCTGATGTAGGCACTACTGATGTGAGACACCTGCCCAAAGAAGGGCTGTGGTGGCCAAGGTCACTAGGGTGAGTTGGATGTGGAATTTGCTCCTCTGGGGTAACCTTCAACTTGCTCCCAAAGTTAGTCAACCTAAGCCATGGAAGGGTGCCTCCTATAGCATCTCCAGAGAGCTCATGGCAGCCTCTGAGCCCCTCCTGTCACCCACTGTCTCTCTGCCAGGTACTCCCTGGGGACCCGGCATCATCTTAGATAGAGATCAGGGTTCTCCCATAAAACATTAAATGCATTAAATTAAGTGAAGTAGGTTTCTAGTGCCAAAACTAAATGCTCCAAAGGACTATGGGCTGGAGGAGGAGTGGAGGGCCAGGCTTTTCAGTGCTCTCTAGTGCATGTAGGATGCAAGTCTTTTCCAGGGATTTGTAATTGGAATATGTCCTTATAATCCATCCAGACATCTGCTGGCAGCCTAAGCAAACTCTCTGGGGCCTCAGCAGTTTTGATTCACCTAAAAATACAGTTTGGAATCTGCTGCCATGTTAACTGGGTAACAAATTCTGCTTTCTTTTCTACTTTTGCACTTATCTTTCAGAAACACATTTTTCATAAGGGATCTGTATATTTAAAATTTGTGAACTAAAACCATATGGAGTGGAAGAAGAGTTGGACATTGATTGGAAAGGACGACGTTATCCTTGGATGCACTAAGAAATCAGTCCCTGCTGTCCCCAATGCTTCCCTAGCTCTCCCGCCCACAACCCTTCCTCAGTCCCACCCGGTGAGGTAGGAGAGGAACCTCCTAAGTGTTGCTGGCCTGATGGACTTCCTGGAGCTCTTTCTGACTATGCCTGGGATTGCTAACACAGTGTGCAGACATAAGACTCCTGGAACAAAGCTATGGGCTGACCCTGCCATCCTCTGCCTCTGCCCTTTCACAGGCGACACCAGGGTAGCTTTAATGCAATAGATTATCCAAGAACCCATCCTACCGCATGCAAGCCTTCCATTGCTGTCACTAGTAGGCTTCGTATTGTTCAGAAATGGGACCCTTACCAGCCCTTCCAGGACTCCTGCAGCTTCCACTGGAGACCCTTTGTGAGTGACCATTTGTCACTTTGCCTTGACCTTTAACTCACCAAGGAACTTCAGTTTCCCAAGTTGTTTTTGTCAACAGGCTTGTCTAAGTTTGGCCGAGAGGAAGCGGTGGTAGAATAGAAGCGAGAAGCAAGGGCAGGCAGGCAGGCAGGCAGGCAGGTATTTGCTTTGTTCTGTCTTGGAAGCTGTCTCCTTCAGCAGCCATGTCTTTGCACTGTCTCACCGTGGTTCCAGCTGCTCCTATGTGGCCTGAACCCTCAGCCTGTGCCATTGCTCTTCAATCTGCACAGAGATGGCTCTCTCTGTGGGTAGATGTGGCTTCCTGCAGATGCGAATTCTTGCTTTATGTGTGGATTCTCAGCACTCCTGGGATCTATACAACTGATTTCCTGTGTTTCTTTTCCTTCCGTTCACAATTAGATGTGCCGACCAGCTATTTGCGTTGTTTTGTTGTTGTTGTTGTTGTTTTTGCCATTCATATTCTTTGAATAATTTTCTTCTGTATGATTGATTTTTTTCCAATTAATTTATTAAAAACTCTGTGTTAAAAATACTGTGTGGTTTTTCTTGGGGAGATATGAACAAGTATCTGTTCACATCGTTACGGGGGTTAACCACAGACCAATGGGACCCATTGAGAAGACCCAAACCACACTTGGAATATGGAGGAAGTTATTCTTTATTCTGTGCAGACCTCAGTCTGGGCAAAATCTTTGCTCTAGAGAAACTCACGGACTGACCAGAAATACATACATATTTTTATATGATTTTCCACACTCTCCCTTGGCAGTAATCATATTGGTGGATTTGAGACTTTCAGCACAGATGTATACTTGCCCCTTAAGTTATTAAAGGAAATTTGAACAGTCAGCGTTTTACAAAGAAGCAGATATTTTGGGCAAGTTGGGGGTAACTTCCAGTAATGTGCTGATGCAAGTACAATCTTAACTGTTTTAACACATAAGACACAGGGTAGCAGGTGCTTCCAAAAAGATCACTGCAAGGGGCAACTTTTCTGAGGCACTCATAGACTGAGGTTTTTGTGGTTGTCTGCCTTGTCTTATGTCAGCCTGAGATTGAGCTCAGAGTGGCCTTTATGATTTGAGTACAAGTAGAAGCTTCCAAATCTTTAACTGAGTTCCTAGTGTGGTGTTGCACACCTTTAATCCCAGCCTTCAGGAGGCAGACGTAGGCAGATTTCAGTGAGTTCAAAGCCAGTCTTTCTACATAGTGAGTTCCAGTTTAGCTTGGGCTAGACAGTCAGACTCTGTCTCAAAAACAAAGAATCAAACCAAATTCCTAACTGTTACTTCTTCATCTATCAATAAGTGTGTTTGTTATTAAGAGTCCCTACTAGTACATAGGTTCTTCAAGTACGTTTGTTAGTATTTATTCATCTACTTACCGCACAAAGTTATACAGAAGTCGTAATTCATTAATTTCACATTAGGATGATTTCTCTCATAAACCTCAAATAGGACACCAGTGACAATTCTTCTGATATCTAACCTGGTGAACTAGTGAGATTATTGCAGTTACTTGGAAGAGCATGGAGGTCACAAAGGCAGGTATATCATCAGAAATTCCACCCAGCATGGCTGACAACTCATGAAAAAATGAATCCTTAGAACTGCTTGAATAATTTCCAAGCAGTTGTGCAGGTGCAGGAGTCTACTCTCCTCAGAAGTTGCTATAGCTTATGCAACTTTGGGGAGGAGCCTTGTGAATCTTCCAGGTCTTTGGAGCCTCCTGAACCATGTAAGTTGTGTTTACGTCCCAAGCTTTAAATTTTTCTTTGCTCTTCGAGTCTTAGGAGAATGCTTCAATTCAGAGGAAATAGCAACCCAATGCTTTTCAATTGTAGGGTTGATTTATTCCAATTAATTTATTATAAATTCTCTATTAGGAATATTATTAGTTATTTGTCTACAAAATGAGTTGATAAAATTTTTCTTTTTTTTTTTTAAATATGATTTTTTTTCTCTGCTAGTGGTAGATCTTGTAATTCTCTTTGGCATGTGCCAAGTTTCTAAAAATTGTTTCATGGAAATGACTTTATCACTATTGATACTTTTAGAACTCTTAAATTAACCATAGTTAAATGTCTTCACATATTTTAATCCTTTCATGGCTTCATTTGTTAAAATATGTAACTGATTTCAATATCTAATGAGTAAGAATACAGGGCTCTAGCTTTATTTCTCTTACTTTTTTGAAACCAATTGCTTAATTATACTAATACAATTTTGGTGAATAGATCACTGCATTTATCCATTTTCTGGTGCTGTAACAAAAATGCTAGAAGTTATATAGTTTATAAAGGGAAGAGCTTTATTAAAAGGGCGGAGGTTTATTTAGCTCACAGTCCTTGGGGTTTACAGGCACAGTATTGACATCTGCTCGGCTCCAGTCAGCAGTGGCAGATAGTTTCACAATGGCCAGGGAAAATGCAGACACAAGGCAAAGTGGGAAGGGTCCATAAGTCATGACGGCTCCTTTACAGGTCACATTTATTCAGTCTTGCTAACTGTGCAAATTACTGGGTTTCACTGTGGTATCTCCACACAGGTGGATGTAAGCCTTTGATCACATATCTCTCTCTGTGTGTGTCTCTCTCTCTCTGGGTCTCTGTCTCTCTCTCCTTCTCTCTCCTCTTTTCCTTTTCCTTAGACTCCTCCTATGTTCATACCTTTTTGTCTCTTTGTTTCCATACATGGGAAAAACATATAATACTTACCTTTCTGTTCCAAGCTAATTCAAGTTACTATGATAATCTCTGGTTCCATCCATTTTCCTGCCCATGACATGACATCATTTCATTCTTCTTCATGACCGAGAAATACTTCACTGTGTATATATGTCACACACTCAAGAAGAATTCCATTTGTTGATGCACATCAAAGCTGACTCCGTGTCTGGGGAACACAGTGCCATAACTATTAATCTCTGCACTGTCGGTAGAGATGAGCCTGACGGTTCAGAGAGAAGTTCCACTGCAGACATGGCTCAGCTCTGCGGACTGAGAGACGGGCTGGGCCTTCAGCTCAGAACCGCCAGCCTTCGGCCCTGGTAAATGAGGGTTCTCGTTCGCTTTTGCCCATCAAGGTACAGAGTGAGGGAGGGAGCTCAGAAATAAGTAACTGGGTTCCTAGACTCCTTTCCTATAGGTTGTTGGTCTGAGATACTGAATGACAGAAATGTTGCTTTCAGTAAACTCGCTGTGACGATAGTCATATGACTGCCCCTCTCAAAATCTTCTATGAATATGAAAAATAAGAAAAACATAAGTTTTTCTTCCAATGGTCACCCATTTCTCCCACTCACCAATGAAGTCAGAATTCTGTAACCCTGCTTAGTACCTTTCCTGATTTTGTGGAGGAATGGATCTGGCCCAGAGGGGACACAGCTAAGTGATTGCAAAGCCCTGCACACTAGACAATCTCTTTTGAGCACTTTTAGCTTTTAAATATCTACCTAAAAATGAGAAATGACTGTGCTTTGTCAACAAGGTAAACAATCTTGGTTGTTCCCAGATGTTGGTTGAATTATTTTTATTATGCAAGTTCTAGAAACAATTAAATATTGAGAAAATGATGATCAACAGGAAATCATGGGCAAGCAGCCAAGACAAACATTGCTCAGGTGGAAGAGGGAATCTTGCTGCATGTCGAATGATCTGTAGAGAAAACGGCCCTTCCCTGCCGGCCAGAAGTAAGGACAGGGCTGATCTGGTCACTCTTTAGGATTCTCATCCACTCTGAAACATACAAAAATTCACACTCCATTCCCCCCCCCCCCCAAAGCAATTAAAGCTGTTAGAGTTTATCTTTAGCATAAAACATAGCGACACTTTTCCAAACCATAAGAAAAACATCTGTTTGATTTAAACGCTTCAAGCTCCATACCTCAAAGATAAGTTAGAATCTACAGTAAAAAAAGAACAGCTTAAAGTGAAAAAGCATAAACATCACACATATAAAAGGTAATCAAAAGAAAATGGTAGCTGGCTTAGAAAGCTTTTACCCAGGAAATATGCCTTTTCTTCAGGTCTCAGTAACAGCAGGAAACAAACGTTGGCTAAAGTATGGGCTGGAGCTGTGGGCCTCACGGCCCTCGGTGATGAGCACTCCGGACCCCACTGAGCCCAGGCCACTTCTGGATTTTAGACTGCTTTGTGGTCAGAAAAGTTATTCCTAGATTCAAGCTAATGCCTGAGATTTAGAGCACTTCCCCATGGCTCCATCTGATTTACATTGTTGTGTTGTTGTGGTGGTGGTGGTTGTTGTGGTGAAATACTCAGGAAAACAACTTTAAAAAGAAAGGTTTATTTGGGGTCTTAATGCCGGAGTCCCCAGTCATCTGACTCCATCGCTCTGGGTCTGAGATGAAGCAGAACTTCATTGTGAGGAGCACGCACTGCAACAACACTGCTCACCTCACATCTGACTCCATTGCTCTGGGTCTGAGATGAAGCAGAACTTCATTGTGAGGAGCACGCACTGGAGCAGAACTGCTCACCTCACATCTGACTCCATTGCTCTGGGTCTGAGATGAAGCAGAACTTCATTGTGAGGAGCACGCACTGGAGCAGAACTGCTCACCTCACATCTGACTCCACTGCTCTGGGTCTGAGATGAAGCAGAACTTCATTGTGAGGAGCACGCACTGGAGCAGAACTGCTCACCTCACATCTGACTCCACTGCTCTGGGTCTGAGATGAAGCAGAACTTCATTGTGAGGAGCACGCACTGGAACAGAACTGCTCACCTCACATCTGACTCCACTGCTCTGGGTCTGAGATGAAGCAGAACTTCATTGTGAGGAGCACGCACTGGAGCAGAACTGCTCACCTCACATCTGACTCCACTGCTCTGGGTCTGAGATGAAGCAGAACTTCATTGTGAGGAGCACGCACTGGAACAGAACTGCTCACCTCACATCTGACTCCACTGCTCTGGGTCTGAGATGAAGCAGAACTTCATTGTGAGGAGCACGCACTGGAACAGAACTGCTCACCTCACATCTGACTCCATTGCTCTGGGTCTGAGATGAAGCAGAACCTCATTGTGAGGAGCACGCACTGGAACAACACTGCTCACCTCACATCTGACTCCATTGCTCTGGGTCTGAGATGAAGCAGAACTTCATTGTGAGGAGCACGCACTGGAACAACACTGCTCACCTCACAGTGGACAGGAAACAGAGAGAAAGAGTCAGGAAGAAACCAGAGTCCCCAGTCATCTGACTCCATCGCTCTGGGTCTGAGATGAAGCAGAACCTCATTGTGAGGAGCATGCACTGGAACAGAACTGCTCACCTCACATCTGACTCCATTGCGCTGGGTCTGAGATGAAGCAGAACTTCATTGTGAGGAGCACGCACTGGAACAACACTGCTCACCTCACAGTGGACAGGAAACAGAGAGAAAGAGTCAGGAAGAAACCAGAGCAAGCAATACCCTTCAAGGTTCCCCAATGACTTGCTTTCTTTAATCAGGGCCTACCTCCTAATGATCCCTTCAGTATGAACTCATCAATGAACTAAGTCATTGATGAAGTTAATGTCCTCAAGTTTCAATCACCTCTCAATGACTATATACACCAGTTGGGAACAAAGTCTTCCACACAAGAACCTTTACAAGGACACGTGGTATGCAAACCATAATACTCTCTACTGGACAGAAGCAGAAACTGTTGCAAGGGGCCTGTAATAGCACAAATAGGAGTGAGAAGCAAAATGCCAATTAAAAACCAAGTTCAAGGCAAAGATAAGATGCTATTTTGCTCCCTCATTTTTGTGCATAGGCTCTAATTTCAGCATCTTTAAAAAAATGTGTTATTATTCATTTTTATTTTTTATGTATATGTGTTTTGCCTACATTTAAGTGCACCATGTCATGCAATGCCTGGAGAGGCCAGAAGAGGGCACCAGATCTCCTGAAACTGGAGTTTCAGACAGTTAGCCACCATGTGGGTGCTGGGAACTGAACCCAGGTCATCTTCAAGAGCAGCCAGTGCTCTTAACCTCTGAACCGTCTATCCAACCCCTTAGCATCTTCTTTCCTTATCCAGGAGTTCAGGCTACAGAAAAAGAGGAGACATCACACCCTCCAATCCATTCAACCCTCATCACTGGATTTTGGCTAAAGTCATTATGTGGCCTCTATCTTCAAAATAATAAACTTTATTTTTAAGACCAATTTTAGATTCACAATAAAATTACAGAGAATGTGTAATGGATTCATGTATGCCGCTGCTCTAGCCGTACAGAACCTCCACTCCATCCACAGGCCCCACTCAGTCTTATTTGTTGCAGTTGATAAACCAACGTTGACATGTAATTTTCACTGGAAGCCCACAGTTTGCATTAGGGTGCACTTGGGGGTTGTGCATTCTATGGGTTTTAAAAAATGCATGGTGACACATAACCACCATTATGGTATCATTCAGAAAAGTTTTACTGCCGTGACACTCTGGGCCCCACGAGTTCCGCCTTTCCAACCAAGTCCCGGTATCCATGAATCTTTTCATGGCCTCCTTGGTTTTCCAGAATACCATATAGTTGAACTCGTCTCTTTTGGGGTTGACTGCTTTCACTAGGTAGTCTGTAATTAGGTTACTATAGCTAATTTCCTTTCAAGGTGTCCTCTTCCTAAGTACCAACATATCCATGCCACAAACATAGTGAGTCTCACTTAAGAGACTTATTTAGGAGAGAGTTCCTTTGCTATTCCTTCTATTACACTCACTTAGAAAGGATTAAAAATAAGACTACTAGAGCCAGCAAGATGGCTCAGTGGGTAAAGGAGCTTGCCACTAAGCCTAAGGACCTGAGTTTGATCCCTGGGAACCATCCTGTAGAAGGAGAGAATCGATTCTTGTCAGTTGTTCTCTGACCTCCACACGTGCACTCTGCTACATGTGTGCATGCATGAAAACTCACAACAAATAAGTAAATAAATAAATCGTGTAAACAAATGTAAATTACTAACTGTATCTGGTAGTTCATGCTTGTAATGCTGGCCCTCTGGAAGTTGTGGTAAGACATTGGGGAATTCAAGGCTGCTTTGGGCAGAACTTGAGATACCATCTCCAAGAAACAAAACAAGCAAATAAAAAGTAAAATTATTATTTATTCGTGTTCACCTTCCCTACTGGACTGCAGGCACCAGGAGGAAGGTCATTCCCACTTTATTTACCAAGCCTTTTCAGTTAGTGTATTGCCCAGCGTGCAAGGGAATAGAGCAAACCCTATTTAATGGGAAATTACTAAGTAAGGATCTACTGAAGAGAGGTCAGAACTGTCTCTTCTTAGGGGTCAGGCCTTCAGCAAGCCAGTCAGTGTTGGGGGGGGGGGGAGAAGAAAGATGAGACAAAGGATTGACGTTCAATGAGCACTTTGAGTAGAGGTCATAGTCTCTTTGAATAGTGCCCTGTCTCTGTTTGGAGGGAAGAGTGAATCCTTCTCAGCCAGACAGGCTCAGCTCTGCTTTCTGACCTTCCAGGGCTGGGCACATAGAACACTCTAAATTCACCTCTCTCGACAAGCTCTTAAACTATTTACGTCAGCTATTCTGATTAAATTCATCTTTCTAGACCTGTAATTACCTATCAGTCAATCAATCATATGCTGCACTATTCAGACTAATTGCTGATTGAGTCTGATTTTCAATCACTGGTCTTCTACCACAAATTGCTACAATTTGCAGGGACGGGGAGCGGGAGAGGATAATGGAAAGAAGAAAAGGAAATATTGCAGGTTCTCTCTTATGTGTAGAGCCTAGACTGTGATGAGTGTGTGTGTGCGTGCGTGCGTGTGTGTGTGTGTGTGTGTGTGTGTGTAACATGAAAGTAGGAGGGAGATGTATGGAGGAGAGAAGAGAGCACTTGGAGTTCCATCTATTTTCTGCAAGTGATATGATTCATTCTTCTTTAGAAAGAAATCTCCATTATATATGTATATCATATTTTTTTACCCAATTATCTATTGATGAACATCTTGGCATTGTGAAGAGTACAGCAATAAAGTTGGATATGAAATTGTCACTACTGGAAGCTGGCATTGATTGCCTCAGGCGTCTGTCTGCGCAAGGGTGAAAAGGCTGGATCATACAGAGGCACTGTTTGCAATGTTCTGGGGGACCCCCTCACTCGAATCTCCAGAGTGGCATTCCCACCAGAGCAATATATCTGCATCCCCATCAGAAGGTTTTGCTTTTTGTTTTCTCTGAGAGGGAGGGAGAGAGAAGAGAGTTGTATAGGTGTGACGTACACATACGCAGGTGCATGTTCACGCTGAGGTCTAGAGGAGGAGTCAGATGCCCTGCTCCATCACCCTCTGCCTAATTACCTGATTATGAGGCTTAGCAGGCAGACAGCAAGCTCTAGAGAACCTCCTGTCTCTGCCCTCCACAGAGCTGGGGTTATACATGGCCTTGTCCAGCTTCTCCCATGGGTACTGATATCCAAATTCAGGGCTTCATGCTCCGAAGCAAGTGATCTTACCCACTCAGCCATGTCTCCAGCCCTGTTTTAATTTTTTTTTGATGTTAGCCACTCTGACTGCGGTGGGATGGAATTTCCTGTCACTCCAATATTCATCTCTAAGAGAAAGCCTCCAGAGGCCACATGAACCCGTAAGTTCATCTGGATGGATCCACTCCAAAACCCTTTCAGCTGCCTCTGGACCATCCCCACTGATCTGCTGTCCTGCCTATTTGTGGCTTGGGGAGACATGAAAAAAACTGTCTTTAGCCAAACATTCAGTATATAGGCTGGTATTGAAACCACAGTGGCAAGTAGTGACCACAGCAAGTTTTAGGCCGGGAAGAGGTGCTGGTGCTCTATGTAGGGATCTAGACCACTATGGTTTCATCACTGGAGTTGACCCCAAACAGTCATTTAATGTAGACAGTGAGGGAGCAAATCAGAATTTGAGGGCAATGATGGTGGATGTGAACTGCAGCCTTGCAGACCAGTCACAGAGGATTGCTTGCTTTGACGGCACGCACGGGGTTGGTGGTGGTGATGGTGGTTGAGACTGAAAAGTCAGAAGCTGTGTAGAGTGTACTAGGTTGTACTAAGCCTAGATTGGGAAGTGTACGGTTTCTGTGAACTTACGATGTAGTTAGAACCAGGCCTCTTGCTTACATTGATTTCAGTGTGCGTATTTGGGAAATGAGATTCCAAAGCTGGGCGGATGTCCTTGGAGAACTACTGTAATGGGTGGAACATTGGCCTTGCACTCTGGGAGACCGGCAGAAAAAGGCGTCAGAGGCAGCTGCTGAAAGGACTGGGGCGGGGCTAGCCAGCCTGTCTACAACTGGTATCAGCATTAGGCAGTGACTCAGCGTTCTGCCTTCCCTGCCTTCAGCGATCATGCTGTTATTTAACCAAACAGAAGATATTCCAGTTCTGTTTTGACTTACCCAAGGAACCGCTGTGAGAAATGAGCGTGCCTTTTTCCTTGAGTGTGGAATTTATTTTGAGGTTCTTATCTTCACTCACAATCTACTTTTTCTGCCACAGTTGCTCTGAAGGGAGGAAAGTGAAATATAATTAACTTTTTAATTGAAGCATTAAATGAAAGAGGTACTCTAATTATTCATTATTACTGTATGAAGCGTTCCCAAAAGCTATCCATATATTTAGTCTGGGCAACAAGAGGTTTCAAATGAACACTGTGGGCATGCTGAAACTAAAATGTTTATTTAGAAATATTACCAAAGTGGCACAAGATTAGGTCACAGAATGTGTCAGATTGAAAGTGTGGTCTCATTTCTGCCCCAAAGTCCGTGTCAGAGCCTGGGTGGGACATTCATTCACTCACTTGTTAACTACTGAGTGCCTGGGGTGTATCTGGCTGGGACCACTAGGGAGTCATTTGCATTGGGCATCAGTTATAGCTCCTTTAGACGACTGCTGTAAAGATTAAGTAGAAGGTCTAATGCTCAGTCTGGTTTCAGGCACATGATGTGCTCGGGAGAATGATGTAGCCTTGTGGTGCTGTACATCCTTCTCAACCTGGAGTGATTTGTGTCCCAAACCACACCTCTGCCACCTCAAATCTCAGCTCAGTGGCTAAACTAAGCCAGAATAGTGTTTTGCTTTTAAAAAACATTTTTTTTTCTGAGAGTCATATATGAGCACATTGTTTTTACAGCATTTCCCCCTATCTCCCTCCTCTGTCCCGTCCAGTCTCACTCAAGTTCGTGACCTCTTGTTATTATTCTTGTTATACATACATATGTAATATATGAGCTCACTTACTGTTGCTCATCTCTACGTGTGTTTGGGATCGACCACTCAGAATTAGATAACCTTTCAGGGATGACCCCTGAAAAAAATGATTCTCCCTCTCTCAGCAGCCATCGATGGCTGGGGATGGGGCCTTGTGAAATTTCTGCCATCTGTGTTGGCACGTCAACTGGTGGTGTCCTGCGCAGATCTTGGTGAGCACATTGTTGAGATCTCATGGGTGCAGCTTGCCCGCCGTGTTTAGAAGGCGCTGTCTAGCTGTAGGTGTCCTGGTCCTCTGGCTCTTACAATCTTTCCGCCCCTCCTTCCTCAATGCTCTCCAAGCCTCAGGTATAAGGGTTTTATTAGATTAGATGTGCCAACCGGGGCTGTATATCCTATAATCACGTATTCTTTGCACCTGACTATCTGTAGATCTCTATATTAGCCTTTGTTTGCTGCAAAAAGAAGCTTCTTTGATGAGAGGTGAGAGCTATACTTATCTGTGCATATGAGCATAAGTATTTAGAATACAGTTAGAAATTATATTAGTTTGGGAAAATGGCAGTAGTAGACTCTCTTCTAAGGCCTATGATGTCTCCAGTCCCACCCAGGCAGTTGGCTTGGTTTATAGTACCATTCCTTCTAGTGGATGGGCCTTAAGTCCAATTAGACAGCTTCTAGATATCCCCAAGATAAAAATGCCACTGTCACATCACTAGAGATTTCTTGGCTGGCTGGTCATTTTTGTGGTTTACAGGCTTTACAGCTGGGTAAGGATCATTGATTATTTTTCTCCCTTGGCAGTATATGATATTTTGAGAGCTAGCCCTCAAGAAGGAAGCTTCCAGATCAGTGTCAGTTTGAGTCCTTCGAGTCATGTGTCTGAAGTAGTTGGTTTCTTCAGCAATAGAGTCTTGCCTTCAAGTTCTGGGAAGCAAGCAAGGGCAATGGCAATCACCTGGGTCATTTGTGGGATCTCTGGGATTCCCTGACGAACACCTCAACGGGAGAGTTCTCATGCCTGGAACTGGGGTTTTGTTAGGTGGCCTATGGCTCCTGTATGGAGTATTACCCACTCTCTGTGGGGTGGCTCCACTTAAACTACATGTGTGTGTCTGTTATGTATCATTTTGAAGTCAGCCTTTTCAGTCATTCTTACTGCGCTCTCTCCTCCCGCTCCCCAGTGAGGATGCCCCTGCCCCATCTTTCCTTTGCTTCCTTCACAGTGCTGTATCCTACTGGTCCCTGTCTACTTTCCTGGTTTTTGCAGTTACTCCAGGTTATAGACTCAAATCTAAAGATGCAGAGCCCAGATTCTCAAGTAGAAGACGATGTATGGTGTTTGTCTTTCAGGATCTGGATCACCTCATTCACTATAATATTTTCCAGTTCTATCCACTTACCTATAGATTTCACGATTTTGGTTTTCTTCTTCTCTTTTTTTTTAATCGATCCAGTTATTAAGATGTAAATGATTTATTTTTTGAAAGGTATTCTGAAAATGCCTCACATGATTATTCACTACACATAAGCAAAGTATAAAAGGATGTGAACCAAGAACAGGGGTGGAAGAGACGATGATCTGTACGAGCCAAAGTGCTCCCCGGGCCATCCCAATCAGTCACAACCTCGTCAGCTGTGGGGTCAGATCGAGCTGTGGTGTATGTCACACCACTCCTTCCAGCTCTTTGTTATCCCTGAATCAAGGAAAGAAGGTGTCAGAACTGACAGAAACCTCAGCGTGTCGACCCAGTCCTTCACCTCGGTGAGTAACTCAGGGACTTCCTGGAATGGCGCCTTCTACCTCACTGTCCTCCGTCCCACCTCTAGTACCAGTTACATATTGATCAGCGGCACTGCAGATTTCTACTTTCTCCATTCCATCTTTAGACTTCACATAAAGTACTGTGGATGTCTAAGCCACTAAAAGTTTGTCTTATCTCCTGCAAGGCATGTTGCACTATATCTGATGTCCTGCCCAGATGCCAATGTCCCGCCCAACCTTGGCATGGGAGTTAGATGAGTATAGTTGACAGCAGCGGTGGCTGCAATGAAGTCTCCGAGGGGAGGCTCTGGCAGATCTGTATTTTTGTTAACAACTTTGCTAAACAATGACCTGCAGTGACACTATTATTTCTCTTCTGGCTTAAAGGAAGACCAAAGAGTGTTCAGACTTCATTTTTATCTGGTTTGTAAGACATATGTGTACAGTAGTTTCCTTTTATCATTTTAGAGAGTATTTTCAAGGCTTCTTCTTCATATCCCCGGGGCTATCCAACACTCCTCTGAAGACAATTTTTGCAGTCGGACATCAGAGATGTCAGATAATGCAACAAATGAAGACATCCTATCGGCCGCTCTTGCTCTTGCATATGCAGTGGATATAGATGTGAGGTTGGGTAGAGGTCATAGACCATGCAGACTCTGGCCTCATCTCTGAGTGGAATTCCAACAGTAGCACTTGCTGGGCTGAAATGCTTGAAGAAGGCACTGCTGGAACGTCTAAAGTTCCTTCACCACCTGCCAGGCGTTCACAACTCCACAGGCTTATGAATCCTGGGACTCTGCTGAGAACTGTGACCGGAGACTTGGACTTCAATGTACACAAAGTCAGGAGTCTGATGAAGGTTCATTCTGTATCTCAAGGGCATCTGAAAGATTCCTTCACTGTATGTTTCCTACAGTAATCTGAAATTGCTTTATTGTGTTGTGTGGTATGAGTAAATACCTTCAAGATTCAATGGCACCTTGTCTCCAAGAGCTATCCTCAGTATCAGAGCTCTGCGTCTCTGTGGACACTGCCACATAGTCCTCTGGTCTGCATACAACTGTCACTCAAGCATAGTTTTGGGTTGTAGCTCCTCAGCAAGGTTACCCCACCAGGATCAGTTTGTTGGGGGTCCCAGCACTCAGGACCAGCCCGAGAGGGACTGAAGGATCTCTGCCGTGGGAAGGGGGCAAGTAGGCGCAGAGTCAAGACACCAACTCCGGGAGTTGAGAGGAAATCCAGCAGTGGTGGTCTGCTGAAAACTCATTTATTCAAGAAAGAGCAGAGAGTCTTATAGGTCTTGTTAGCCAATAGCCTTACGGGGTGGGGTCCTGACTACAGCCAATTGCAGTTTGTTCCCAGGTGGGTCAGGTTCTCCCCAGGTAGTGGGCAGAAACTGGCTTCACAATCAACCAGTACGGAGCACCACACCCACGAGAGCCATTCCTTCATTCCTCCTGGCAGGTGGCCTAGCTAGGCCCATCCTGCACTATGCCCAACATCAGTTTGCTCAACAGTTGCCTCAACAGTTACATCTAGGGAAGCCACAGCATTTACAAAGGGACACAGGTAACAGGCAACGACTCATAAAATTGAAATCAAGTCTGGCCACGTCAGCATTTCCTTCTGGAATATTGTGTGACATGAACTGCAGGATGCAAGGTATTTTGTTTTTGTTTTTGTTTTTGCATGTCCCTTAACATTTCAGGAAAGTCCGTGAGCTCAGAAACTCTTAAGACACAGGCCTGCATCCCTGAGAACTTCTGCCATGCCTATAGAAGTGACTATATTCAAACCAGGAGACACGAGGTTTCTGGAAAATTCCACGAGGCCAGTTCTGTCAGACACACCGAACAGGGTGAGCTGCCCAGGAGTTATGGCTGCAGTGTGGGGTCTCTAAGCCAGGAGGGGCTGACACATAGACACATATGACACGGAAACATGTCATAGGACTGCAGTTCAGGAAGCAAGTGGAGGTGGCCGATTCATCAGTTTATAGACATCTACACTGCTTCCTTTTCCTAGCTGTTGTGAACAGAGTGGCCTGAACGTGGCTGAGCAAGTGTCTCCGTAGTAGGGTATCAAGTGCTCTGAGTGTTCATCAAGATAAGATGAACAGAGTGGCCTGGAATGCATCAAGATCAGATGAACAGAGTGGCCTAGAACGTGGCTGAGCAAGTGTCTCCATAGTAGGGTATCAAGTGCTCTGGGTGTGCATCAAGATCAGATGAACAGAGTGGCCTAGAACGTGGCTGAGCAAGTGTCTCCGTAGTAGGGTATCAAGTGCTCTGGGTGTTCATCAAGATCAGATGAACAGAGTGGCCTAGAACGTGGCTGAGCAAGTGTCTCCGTAGTAGGGTATCAAGTGCTCTGGGTGTGCATCAAGATCAGATGGTAGCTGTAATTTTAACTCTCTGAGGTCCATCCACACTGATTTCCACAGTAGTTGCACCAGATTGCAATCCTACCAACAGCCAATGAGAGGTCCCTTTTTAAGTATCCGCTCCAGCGTTTGTGGCCGATTGTTTTCTTGATCTTTGGCATGCCGACGGAGGTAACATGTAATCTCAAAGTCGTCTCAATGTGAATATCATTCATTGTTAAAAATATCGAATGCTTTAAAAGACATTTCTTAGCCATTTGCATTTCTTCTTTTTGAGAACTCTGTTTAATCCACATCCCATTTGTTTTTCAACTGGGTCATTTGTTTTCATGGTTGTCTTTTGAGTTCTTGGTATATTCTGGATATTAGTCTTCTATCAGATACGTAGTTGGAAAAGATTCTCTCTTCCTCTGTGGGTTTTTTCTTCACTTGGTTAGTGCTTCCTTTGCTGTACAGAAGCATTTTTAGTTTTATGAGGTCTTATTTATTAATTTTTGGACTTAATTCCTAAGTGAATTGAGTACTATTCCGAACATCCTTTCCTGCGCCAATACATTGTAGGATACTGCCTATACTTTCTTCTTGAAGTTTCAGCCTCTCAGGTTTCACATGGAGGTCTTTGATGCATTTGGAATTGGTTTATGTGCAGAAAGATAGATAGGGGTCTAATGTGACTTTCCTACCCGTGAACAGGCAGGTTCCCCTGGCACCATTTGTTGAGGAGGCTGCCTCTTCTCCACTGTGTGTCTGTAGTCTCTTTGTCAAATGTCAGGTGGCTGTCACTGTGCACATGTTTCGGTCGTCTGTTTTGTTCCAGAGCTCTACATGTCTTTTCTGTGTCAGGACCATGTTGTTTTTATTTCTGTAGCTCCCTGATATACCTTAAAATCTGATAGGGTAATTCCTCTTTATTTATTGTTTTTGCTGAGGATTGCTTTGGCTATCTGTGGTCCTCTGTGCTGTGGGATGAACTTTAGGGTGGGAATGTTCTATTTCTGTGACAAATGTTATGGGAATTTTGATTGGCATTAAGTTGAATCTGTAAATTGTTTTTGATAGGGTGGTCATTTTCACAAAATTATTTCTACCAATCCATGTGCATGAGTGATCTTACTATCTTCTAGTGTCTTCTTCAATTTCTTTCTTCAGAGAGTTAAATGTCTCATTAGAGATCTTTCACCTCTGTGGTTAGGTTTGTGCCTAGATTTTTTTTTTTAGTTTATTATGAACTGAATTGTTTCCATGTTTGTTTCTTATCATGTTTGTTATTGTTTTATAGAAAGGCTACTGTTTTTTGCAAATTAATTTTTGTATCCTGCGACTTTGCTGAAAATGTTGATCTTTTCTAGAAGTTTTCTTGAGAATTTTGGGGACTTCTTATGTATAATATCATTCCATCTGTTGGCAGAGATCATTTGACCTCTTCTCCTCCTATGTGGGCCCCTTTACCTGCCTTCTCTTGTCTTAGTGCTCTAGCTAGGGCTTCAAGCACTATATTGAAAAGGAATGGAGATAGTGGGCAACCCTGTCTCACTCCCTGTTTTAATAGGATAGCTTTGAGCTTTTCTCCATTTAGCATGATGTTGGCTGTGGTTTTGTCCTATGCAATCTTTATTAAGCTGAGATATGTTCCCTCCAGTCTTATTCTCCCTAGAACATTCACCGAGTAGGCATGTTGAATCTTGTCAAAGGCCTTTTCTGCATCTGTTGAGATGACCATGTGACTTTTGTTTTGAAGTTTATTTGTATGGTTTATTACATTTATTGACTTACCTATATCGAACCAGCCCTACATCTGAGAGATAAAGATAACTGCTTTCTGTTTGTAAATTCACAAGCATTTTGCTGAGAACTTTTGCATCTACATTCATCAGAAATATTGGCCTGTGGTCTTCTTTTTGTTGTTGTTGTATTGTTACCTGGATTGTAGAAGTAGTTTGATGTGGTCCTTCCTTTCCTATTTTTTGGAATAATTTAAGAAGTACATTTTTACAGATCTTCTTCGAAATTCTGGTAGAATTCTGCTGTGAACCCATCTGGACCTGTGCTTTTTTTCAGTAGGTAGGCCTTTTATTACTGTTTCATTCTTCTTATTTGTTATGGGTTTGTTTAATTTGTTGATGTTTTCTGAGTTTAATTATGGTGGATTGGAGGTATCTAGGAATTCATCCATTTCTTTTAGTTTTTTCAACTTAATGCAATATAGAGTTTAAAGTATTTCCTTGTAATATTCTGAATTTCTTTGTATTTGTAATAATGCTTCTTGTATGATTATGGTAGGTCTTTCCTTAATTTAGGCAAATTTTCTTCTATGATAGTTTTGAAGATTTAGCCTATGCCACAGACTTGAGATTTTTCATCTATGCTTATTATTCTTAGATTTTGTGTTTTCATGGTGTCGCAGCATTCCCGCACATTCCTTTCATGTGTTTTTATAACATATAAAAGTTATAAATGTGTTTTATCACATTCTTTGATTGAGTGGTCCAATTCTTCTACCTTTTCTTCAAGTCCTGGTATTCTATCTGTTGCTAGAGTCACTGTATTGGTAAGGCTGTTGCCTTGAGTTTTGTAATCAGGCTATTGAGTTTTCAACTCCACCTGCATTTTGGTTTAAGCTTTCTTCAGTATTTCTATGTCCTTATTAAATTCAGTTTTCAAATCCTAAATTGTTTTCATATTTTTTCTGTTTATTTATTTTTAATGTACGTGTATAAGTGTTTTGCCACTATGTATGTAAGTGCACCATGTGTGTGCAGTGCCCATGGAAGTCAGAAGAGGGCATCAGGACCCCTGGAACTGGAGTTATGGACTATTATTGGCTATTGTGTGGGTGTTGGGAACAAAAAACCCAGGTCCTGTGCAGAATGAGTCAGTGATCTTAGTTGCTGAATCATTTGTCAGCCATATCTTGGTATTTTCTTAGAACTTCAAGTAAGAGTTTATTCCTGTCCTCTTTAAGGTCATTCAGATGTCTATTCATATCCTCTTTAAACTTTTTAAGTACTCTGCTTATATTTTTAATTGCTCATTTAAAATTTTGTGTCCTGGGATTCACCCAGGTAATTTTCACTGTAGAACATTTCTGTAGGTCTAGTGATTTCTTTTTTTTTTGAGGGGGTGGATATTGTTTTGGTTTTTCATATTGTATGTGTTCTTGCTATGTGACTTGGGCATTGTGATAGTTTGAATGAGAATGTCCTCCATAGGTTATAAGTATTTGGACATTTTGTCCTCAGTTGGGGGCACTGTTTTGGGAGGTCTTAGAAGGTGTGGTCATGCTGGAGGAAGTATGTCACTGGGGGAGTGTGTAGAGAGTTCTTGAGCCTTGCTGGATCTCCAGTCACTTTCTGCTTCCTGTGCCTGCCTGAAGATGTGAGCACTTAGCTTCTGCATCTATTTTAGTGGTTTCTGCCACCGTGCCTCCCTGCCATGATGGACTCTTGACCCTTAGAAACCATAAGCTAAATAAACTCCTCTTTTTATAAGTTCCCTTGGTCAGTATTTCTATCAATAGAGAAGTAACTGATACAGTAATTGGTACCTGAGTTGTTGGCTGTGAAGAACCTGACCATGTGGGTTTTTGGAGGAATGCGTAAGACTTTGGAAGTTTGGGCTAGAAAAGTCATTGATTGCTATAAGCAAAGCTTATCAGGTTATTCTTTTAGGAGCCTAGAAGAAAGTAGTGCTGAGATCAATGTAGTTCCAGAAGTTAATAAAGACTTCAGCTGCAATTGAGATATTTTAGCAAAGAATCTGGCTGGAGTCTGCCCACAGCCAAAAAGCTTGCCTGAGACTAAGTTGAAAAGCAATGAACTAATTTCTTTGGTGGAGGCCATTTCAAGGCAGTCTAAAGTAGAATTGGTTGGCATGGCTACTGATGGTGAATATTATGCAGATCTACAGTGAAAAGGAAACATGTGGCAAAAAGAAATGAAGAATGTATAGACTGGATTGAAAAAAGCTCTAGGAAGATTAACATTGGAGCCAAGGCATGTGCTGAAGGAGAGGCTTCCTTTGATAAAGAGATTAAAATGGTTAAGAAGAGGCCTAGAGATTGGCCCTTAAACAATGGAGAGAGTGCCTCCAGGGCAAGACCACACCCAGCCAAGCCTCCAGCTTGTGAAAGGACAATGGTGCAAGAGTTTTCCACAAGAAAACCACTAAAGTGAAAAGCTTTGGAAGTGGATGAAGTAGGTTGGGATTCATCCCAAACCTGCAGCCAAACTTGACCTCCCTGAGACACGGAGGAGAACTTGATTCGAATTATATAAAGGAGCCAGACCAAAAAATAACAGCCAAAGATGGGGGCAGGTTGTAGGATGTTATATGTTTTAAAGAAAGGAAAACGAAAGGTGGAAAGCCCTATTATAACGGATACAGGCCGCATGAATTATCCCCATTCCTTTCTAAGAAATCTTTGTTTGTTTGTTTAAGCTATTCTGATTTTCTGTTCATTCCAGCCAAAGAATTTCTAAGCAAGCTATATCCAAGCTATATCCAGGCAGAATTAAATGACTGGTGAGTCAAAATTATTACCGGAATGCTCAAGAAAGAAAAATTTGATGCCCAGGCCCAACCCAAGTCAAACTCAAGTGAGATCCCAGACTCCCACCCATGCCACCTCCCAAATGAAGACCCAGCCAGAGTCATATGCACATGTATGCCCACCAGGTGAGTTACCCCACACCCTTGCCTATCATCCCTCCACGCTGAGGGCCATCCAACAGTCACACCTCCATGTGCTCTCTAGTGAGTCCACCAAAGCCCCTTCTACTCCTCCATGGCCAAGACCCAGATGGGAGTCACATTCAGAGACTCTCTCAGTGAGTCTGACACAGACTCCTTGCATCACCTTTCTACGCACAGACTCAGCCAGGAGTCACATTGGCCTACTTTCTCAGTTACCACTGAGAATCACCCAGTGGTTACAGAGATAGCTACTTAAAGAAAAATGGAGTTACTTGGGCCACTACACCAGCGTCTCCAATTAAAAATCAACACTGACTGTCAAGTTCTGGTGGGCAACTCAGACAGGGGCAAATAGACTCCAGTAGATGAACCCATGTGTCAGAACATTTCAGAACACAGATTTGACTCTCTAAGTCTTAACATATATGTATATAATAGAGTACATGAAATTGAGTGTGACATATAGTGCTGGGGATCCAAAAAGATTAAAACATTGTATAAAATTAGCAAAAATTCAATTTTATTTTTCAACACACATTTTTATTGAATTTTGGTGAATTTCATACAATACACCTTAATTATATTTAGACTCCCGTCCCCTGTATGCACCCCCCCACATAACTTGCCCATCGGATTTCATGCATTTTGTTATATATACTAAGGTCTATAACGTTAAGGCTCTACTGCTGAAGATACTACATACATAAGTCATTGGCAAAAAACAAAGAAAAGTCAAGCTGGTACTGACTTCAATCTTCATCACCACTGACTAGCCTTCATAGCACTGAAAGGTGCGCTATCAGAAGAAAAATTAAGGTGACTGATGGTAAACATTGATTTCAAAATGTCCTAGTGTATATACTTCAAAAGAAAAAAATCAACACTGAATATCTGTCCTACTAACCTACAAATATTCCATACCAGATCTGAAATAACCAACTTCAGGCAACATGAAAATAGAACCAAATTCCATTCAACACATGCAGGCTAGAATTTCATATCACACACACAACCAATGAAATAAACCTACATGCCTGTATCAGTTGCTTCTCTGTTGCTGTAAAAGAAACACTGACCAAGGGAACTTATAAAAAGAAGAGTTTATTTAGCTTATGGTTCCAAAGGGGCCAGAGTCCATCAAGGCGGGGAGGCGTGGCGGCAGAAGTGGCTAGAGTATCAGCTAAGCGGTCACATCTTCAAGCGGGCACAGGAAACAGAGAGTGACTGGAGATCCAGCAAAGAAGAATTCTCTAAACCCACCCCAAATGATGTGCTGCCTCCAGCACGGCCACACCTTCAAAGATCTCCCAAAAGAGTGCCACTCACTAACTGGAGATAAAATGTCCAAATACTTAGAGCCTATGGGGGACATTCTCATTCAAACCACCACATTCCACTGCCTGGCCCTCGTAAGCTCATGACCTATATATAAAATGAAAAATGCATTTAATTCAACCTTAAAAGTCCCCATTGTCTTTACATGTTTCAATACTATTCAAAAGTCCATGGTCCAAAGTCTCTTCTGGTACTTAGGACAACTATAAGCCGCTCTAAAATAAAAAGACAAAGTACATACTCCCAACATAGAATGGAACTGAATGCACATTCCCATTCCAAAATGGAGGAATAGAGGCATACTGAGGAAATACCACACCAAAACAAGACTGAAAACCAGCAGGGCAAACACCAAATCCAGCAGCTCTATGTCCGAATTCTGGGACTTTATTGCTAAAGGAGTCAACTCTTCCAGCTTTGCTGCATGCAAGGTACATCTCTCTCCTGGGCGGGTACCACTCTCTGTATGCAGTCCTCAAGGAGGTCAAACTTGGTGTCCATTCTACATCGTACCCTCACTATTCCATCCCTGCCTGTGACATCAGCATGCCCTATCTACTTTAAACACTCTGTTCGACTGATAAATAGGTTAGAAGATGAGAGGTGTGGCTCACTAGCAGAGTGCTCTGATCGCCCAGCATGCATCAAGGAACTGGATTCAGTCTCTGTTATTTCCCATCTTTCTTCCTGCCCTGTCTGTGCCTCACAGCCACTTCATGACTTAGCACTGACTTCGTTACTTAGCCCATAGAGCCTGAAGGGTCCCTCATCCTGATAATGCATTTAGAGTGGTTGATCTATGCTGTGCTTTCTGATTTCTTTTTTTTTTTAGTTCTTAACTTCTTTATTTTCAATTAGCATATAATTCCTACATTTGTGGGATATAATGTGGTGCTTTGGTCTATGTATAAATTGTAGGAAGATTTGATGAAGTTAATTAGCATGGTCATTCTCTCAACCACCTATATTTCTTTTGTGGTGAGAACATTAATATATATGTAAAAACATTATTTCAGGAACTTTGAAGTATGCATCATTATTCTGATGACCGTGTTGTATGATAAACCACTAAAACTTATTCCTCCAATAAACTGAACGTCTCCCACTTTGCTCTCTCTCTGCTCCCCTACCTGCCTACCCTCTGCTTTCACTAGATCAGTTTCATCCTTTAGAGTTTATGTGCTGCTGTGGTCACATAGTCTTTGCCTCTCTGCATCAGGTTTATTTCGTTGTTTCACATATTGTCATAAGCAGCGGGTGGTCTTTCTTTTATGACTGAACAGTGCTCCACTATGCATAGGCATGACCTTTTCTTTATCCATTCATCCACTGACAGACATTTAGGTTGCTTTCATGTCTTAGACTGGAGTGAGGTCCCAAAACATCCATCTCATGTTATCCCTCGTGTGCTGTATTTTGACAGTGGATACTTCTGGGTATGTGTTCATTATTATGCTGATGACTTTTAGATGGTTTCTCATTTTTCTTCCCTTGTAGTCGCACAGTGCACAGGTATCATCTGCTCTGGGTGGCCATCTTTGGGCCCATGGGTAGAAAAAGTATTAAGAATCACCAGGTGAGAGCTAAGAATCTGAACCTTCACATCAACCCCATTTTTCCAAAATGTGCATGTCTCCAAATACTGTATTCTTCTTTCTGGGTCTTCAGGGCTTAGTTAGGGATTATATTCCTAAGGATCATTCAAAGTTTCTAAATGAAAGAGCTCTTTGCCTGAAAACCATGGTGATTGGTGTGGTTTACTAATTTTTAAGTTGTATTTGTTGGGAAATACTGACTGATTGATTATTATTTCGTCAGTACCATGTCTGTTCTCTGACAGCCACCATGTCCCTCACTGGACTGCAGGCATTTGTGTCTCTCAAAGACCTGTGTGTTAAAGGCTTGGTCTGCGGAGTGCGGCTACTGAGCAGGAGTGGAGGTTTTCAGAGGTAGGGCCTAGAGGGAGGTCTCTCCGTCATCGGGGTCGTGTCCTTCGAGGCAATTGTGGGACTTCAGACCGTCCATTTTGTTTTTGATCCTGACTATGAGGTGGGTGCTTTTTGTCCACCACACATTCCCATTGCCACATGCTGTTTCACCATAGACCTAAAAGGACAGGGCCAAGTGATCCCAAGTGGCTAACTGTCATCTCCCCAAAACTGTGCGATAGAAGGAATCTGTCCTTTATATTAGTTATCTAAGGTGTTTTGTTCTGGTGACAGAAAGCAGACTAACACTCATATTAAGGGACTGGATCTGCATCTGGGACTTCAGCCCTACGGTCTCTGCTTCCCTCTCTCCCCTGGCACCCCAGACTCTGGTGCCAGACACCTCTTCTTTGGGCCTCTCAGGCCTGTTCTGATTTCGATGATGATGATGTGCAAAACAAGCCCCAAACTCTTCTTAACTCGGCAGATAGAGTTCCCAGGCATGGAGGACACCAAGAATCACTTTGCTATCTTTTGCCTGGTGGAGAAAGGATTTCTGAGTCCTCATTTCATTCCTGGTATCCATTACCGTTCTAAATTCAGAAAATCCTTTAGAGAAAGGAGGCTGGGGCCCTGAACGTGTGGGTGTCTTTTCCTTGGACCCCTGCCAGACTGTGAAGCAGGCATGCCTTGCCCCCTTTCCAGTCTGGCACTGCTGCATGACGGGTACTCAATAAATACTTGTTGAAAATGAGCATTAAACAGAACAAAGTAAAGATCCTCCCTATCTCTGTTTTGCAAAACAAAATGTTTACTTTTATTAAAAGCAAGCAGAAAAAATATGGAGAGTCGCCACGTCTGTGAGTGTCTCGGGGACTCGCTGGTACACTTGGAGAGGACAGAGTCTCAGAGGGCGGTGGGTGGGTCGTGCTGCTCTGAGCTGGGCTTCCGTTCTTGTATGAAAATGAAAATTGGGGGAAAAAATGGTTCCTGGAGGATTAAGTGTTTTGAGAAAGTACAAATTCATTTAATTTCCCCCATTACGCTTTAATCTGGAAGAAAACACTTTTCTTGCAGAGTGGAGCGCACAGTTCAATTCAGAAAGTAAATATAGCTGCTTTTTCAAGAAAGCTGTCATTTCCTCACTGCAAGCAGATCCAGGACAAGGCCTGGAGGCAGTGGCGAGAGGCACCCACTGGGGTGCTGTGGTCTTACTGCCCGGTACTTCCTGGGGAGAAAGCAGTGCTTTCCAGGCCCATGAAGACTCTCCTGCGCACAGAGGGGTGTTTGAGGATTTCAGATTCTCTTAACCTCTTGCCAGAATCAGTCGCTTGCCTTTTTGGAAACCGTGGTTCTCACTGGGGTGACAGTGGCTCGCACTGTGCTTTTGCTTTTCCTGCGGATGAGTGAAACTGAGCAGTTTTTAAAACACATACCTGTCGGCCGCTTGCGTGCTTTGTTCTGGGAAAGATCTGTACAGAGACTTAGCCCATTTTAGTTTTCACTTTTGCTACTAAAATAAATCCCTCCTCTGGTCGGGTATTAACGCAGTAGCACAGCGCTCAGATCTGCTGTGGGCTGTCCCTTCTCCCTGCTTGTGTTCTTTGCGGAATTGGGCTTTTTACATCTGTCAATTTCTTGTTTTGTCCCCTGTATATATGAAGTCATAACCAATAAATCCAAGCCCAGGCCTCTGCCTGGAAGCATTTCTGTTTTTTTTTTCCAGTAGTTTTATAGTTTCCTGTCTTACATATAAGGATCTAAATCTTTAATACATTTTACATTGATTTTTTTTTTTTTTTTTGTAGCTAGTGAGAAACATTGGTCTAAATTCATTCTTCTGCATGAGGACAGCCAGTTCTGGGCATGGTTTATTGAAGACACTGTCTATCCCCCTACTGTGTGTATTTGGCTTCTCTGTGAAAAATGTGCTTTCTACTAAGAAGGAGGGTAGGGGAAAGAGAAATGATGCAATGCACTCACATGAGAGCAGATGGGCAGAAGGGGACAGGCAAGTGGGGGACAGGAGGCGTGGGAGACAGTGACGAGTGGGAACAAACTATAGTGGTATAGATGCATGAAAACCCTGTAATGAAGCCCGTCCATTGGTGCACTATCTTAAAAAAAAAAAAAAAAAAAGAACACTTAAAATGTATGGTGTGCATATGTTAAACTGTCTAAGAATGATTTTTAATGAATAAAAAATACAAAAAAGAAAATAATTAAAAATATGTTGGTTGTAAATGAACGCGATTAATGCTAGGTTCTCTGTTCAGCTCCTCTGCTCTGTGTGCTTGCTTCCAGGCTAGTACCATGCTGTTCTCATTACGATAGCTTTGTAGTATATTAGGAGCTCTGCCGAGGTGATGTCTCCATCTCTGTTAGTTTTGCATAAGATTACTTTGCTATTCAGAGTCCTTTATGGTTCCATACAAATTTCAAGGTTGTTTTTATTTAACTTTAGGGTTCCATGGCGTACATAGCAGAAGGAATGTAATTAACAGTGACACATTCTACACCTTAAAAGAGAAGAATCTGAATATTCTTACCATAAAGAAGTGTCAAAAGTGTAAGGTGATAAATTATTGAATATGCTGACTTAATTATTGCCTACTATAAACACAAATCAAAAACATCTCAGGAGACTTCATAAATATACATACATATTATGTCAATCAAAAATAGACTATAGGGGGCTGGCGAGATGACTAAGCCATTAAGAGTACTGGTTGCTCTTGCGGAGGACCTTGGTTCCATTCCCAGCAGCCACATGGTGGCTAACAACTGTAAATCCAGTTCTAGGAGATCCAGTGCCTTTTTCCAGCCTCTGCAGGCATTGCATGGCACATGTTTTAATTGCATACAAGCAGACAAGGCACTCACACTCATTAAATAAGATTAATAAATAAATAAATAAAATAAAATAAAAACTCAGAACACTGATTTAAAAAGAAATTGGCAAGAAAAGGCAGCGAGAAGGGGAAATATGGCCAAAGTAAATTATGTGTGTGAAAGTGACATAATGAAACTCACCATTTTCTATAATTAATATACCCTAAAAAATACAACGGTAGAGTTAGAAACAAAACAAGTAAAAAGAAATACGTAGAGTGAGAGAGAACACTTTTAGTACAGCCTGAATGGACCTATCACCATTTTATTTGTCTTTTCCACATGATTCCAGTGAGAGCCAAGGAGTAGCTAATGTCGCAGGATCTGGAATCTGGGATCAGATTAGTGTAATGTCCATTTAACAGAATAATGGCAACAGGCTCTCTCGGACTGTCTTTGATCTGTCTAGCCACAGATTCCTAGACTTGATAACAGTGTCAGGAATAGGCTTTATAAGCGGGACTTAAATTCAGTCATAAAGCAGTTGGTTACTCACGTAACATTTGTGTCACTTTGGGACAAGTGGGCATATCTTGCCAGGCCAGTTGTAACTGGAGCTCATAGGACTCACAGCTGTAGCAGGCAGAGCCCCCTCCAGCACTATGGAAACAAGCCAGCTCCTGCTTTGAGGTTGGTGCCAGCTGGAGCTTTTCCTTGCTTGTTCTACAGCTTATGTATATTGTTTCTTCAGCAGGAGGATCTTAATGTGAAGATCCAGTGAGTAGCCAAGAACAGGAGAAGTGGCCAGTAATTTCTGAGGATCTATGGGACCTCTCACCATATTTATATTTGCTATATATATTGGCCTTATATTTGCTAGTCTGTGTCATCTGGTAGGGACAACATCCCCCTGTTAATCTCTTTATACTGGACATGTATTTTACTTTAGGAAGTTCCCATAAGGGCCTTTAGTGTTAGTTATTCATCCAATGAACATGAATGAACAGTTATCTCTGTACTAAGATATAGAGTCCTCTGATAATCTCTTCCCATTCTGTAAGTTGTCTCTTCACTCAAATGATGCTGTCCTTTGCTGTAAAGAAGCTTTTTAGTTTCATGAGTGCCATTTGTCAATTGTTGGGCTTAAGGTCTGTGCTATAGGAGTCCTGTTAAGAAAATCCATTCCTGTGTCTATAGGTTTCAGCAAATTCTCAGTTTTCCCCTAAATCAGATTCAGCATATTGGATCTTATGTTGAAATCTTTGGTCCATTTGGAGTTGAGTTTTGTACATGGTGACAGATAGAGATTCCATCTATCTTCTACGTGCCCCTATCTGGTTTGAGCAGAACCATTTGTTGAATGTACTGTCTTTTCTCCAATGTGGATTTTTTTTTGTCATTTTGTCAAAATCCAATTGTTTGGATTCAAATCTCGGTCCTCAATTCTTATTCCACTGATCACCGTGTATGTTTTCAGGGCAGTACCATGGTATTTTTATTACTATAGCTCTGTGGCATAGTTTGAGATGGGGGATGATAATGTCTCCAGAAGTTGTTTCATTGATCAGGATTGTTTGGGTCTTCTGGGATGGGATGTTTTTGTGTGTGTTTCTTCAGGAAATCTGATATCTTTTTTTTTTCAATTTCTGTGAAGAATTGTGTGGACTTTCAAGGGGCATTTCACTGACTCTGCAGATGGCTTTGGTGGGATGACCATTTTCACATTATTAATCCTACAATGGGCGATTCTTTTGATCTTCTGTTATCATCTGCAATTAATTTTGTCAGTGTCTTTAGATTAAACAGTTCTTTCCCTTCTTTGGTTAGATTTATTCCAGGATTTAGGAAGACTACTGATTTTTGAGTGTTAATTTTATATCCTGTTACTTTGCTGAATGAGTTTATCAGCTCTAGGAGTTTTCTGGTTGTGTCTTTGGGTCTTTCTGTATAGCATCCGATCATCTGCAAACAGGGTATCTCATTTTCTTCCTTTCCAATCTATACCCCTTTCTCCTTCACCTTTTCATTGTCTAGTTAAAACTTCAAGCATAATATTGAAAGAAATAGAGACAGGAGGCATCTTGCCTCACTCTTGATTTTACTGGGAATGATTTTGAATTTTTCTTTGTTTAGTGTGATGCTAGCTGTGGGCTTATATTTTAGTGAGAATTTTTGCGTCTATGTTCATCAGAGAGATTGACTTAAATTTTTGTTGTTGTTGGAACTTTGTCTCATTTTGTTGTCGGAGTAATGCTGACTTCATAAAAAAGAATTTGGAAATGGTCCTTACTTTTCTATTTTATGGAATGATTTGAGAAATTTTGGAGTTAGTTCTTTGAAAGTCTGGTAAAATTCTGGGCTGTATCCATCTGATCCTGGTCTTCTATTAGTTTGGAAACGTGATTATTCTTCCCGTCTCATTGGTATGGATCTGTTTAAAGTTTTTACCATATATTGGTTTAATTTTATTAGTTCATACATATCTAAATATCTGTAAGGTTTTTCTAGTTTAGTTGAACATAAAATTTTAAAGTATGTCCTTATTATTCTCGGAATTTTCTTTAATGTCTGTTTTATTGTGTTCATTTTCATCTCTAATTTTATTAACTTGAGCCTTCTTTCTCTTTTTTTTGGTTAATATAGTCAAAGGTTTGTCCATTTTGCTACTCTTTTCAAAGAACCACCTCTTCATTTCGTTGAGAGGTGATGGTGGGGAATGGACCACAGTGAGTGGGAGAAACAGGATGCAGAGACAGTTCCATCAGCACGAGTGAAACAGACAGCTCCACCTGCACAGATGGAGGCGACAAGAGAGATTCATTGGGCAGGGTTCTGGGAAACAGGCAGTTCTAATAAACAGCTAGGGGAACTAATGTCCTCCGAGTTTGGGTACACTCTTAAAAACTTGACACTTTATCTGTTGAGGTGATTTTGATGTTACAATCATAATTAAGGCCAGCTTGTTCTTGTTTTCCCAAGTTTGTTCATGTTTTTCCAAGGTGTAACATTGTGTTATTCGTTTGAGATCCTGAAATTTTTGGGTGTAGACACAGTGAGTTAAACTTTCATCTTAGAACTGCTTTTGTGTGCCCTATAGATTTTGAGATGTATGCTGTGTTCTCACTTTCACATAATTCTAGGAATTTTTAGATTTCCTTCTTGATTTCTCCCTTGACCCCGTTATCATTTAGGATTATGTTACTGAGTCTCTATGAGTTTGTATACTTTTTGAAGTTTCTAGTGCTGTTTGTGTCTAGATTTATTCCCCTGTGGTCTGATAGAGTGCAGGATGCTATTTCAGTTTTCCTGAAATGGTAAAACCAACTCCATTTTGCTCTAGCTGACTTTTGCTTTGTCCCGTGTTTTTGTCCAGCCAATTCCCACTGCAGCCAGGCCGAGCGTCTCCCATGCAGGCAGTTTCAGGGAGTCTATTGTTTCTACAATGCTAGGCAACTCATAGGGATCGAGGCAGCAGGTCCTGGTAGCAGGACCTCCTACCTAGCCTATCTGAAACATTTTGCTAACTGAAAGTCCTTGTTAATTGACCTGGCCCTGGTCTGAGGCTAACTATGGTGATCTGATGTAACTATAGTTATTGGCTTTGCCTCTGCCATGATGTAATTGTGGTTTTAATCTTTATAAACCCTGCTCTGGCTCTCCTCAGGGTACAGAGTTCTTTTGGGCATTATCTCCCTCTCTGACTGCTGGCTAATAAGGAACTCTTGATTTGACCCAAAACTGTGCAACATTTCTTGCTTGGTATTACAATTCCTATATTTGTTGAAACTTGTTTTTGTGTCCTAATATGTGATCATTTATCACAGAGAAAATTCCATGGGCTGCTGAGAAGAATGTGTGTCTGGGTGGAATGATCTGTACATGCCTTTTTGATCCATTTGATTTATGATGTCATTTAACTCCAGTGGTTTGTTTTTTTTTTTGGTTCAATTTTGCTCTGATAACCTGTCTCTTGGTGAGAGAGTATGGTATTGAAGTCACTCATAGTTACTGTATTGAGCTCAATCTGTGATTTTCGATCTGATAGTATGTCATAATGAAGTTTGGTATGTCTGTATTTGGCTTATAATTATAACATCATCTGGGTGGATTATTCCTTTCAGTGCATGTGATATATAGTGTTCCTTATCTCTTCTGGAGAGTTTTTCTTTGAGGTTTATTTTGTCATATACTACAAACCTATACCCACTTTCTTTCTGGTTCCATTTTGCTTGGAATATCTCCATCCTGTCACACTAAGGTGGTGTCTATTAGTGATGGTGAAGTGTGTTTGTCAGAGGAAACAATTAGATGGACCCTGTTTGCTAATCCAATCTGCTAGTCTGTGTTTTTGTTTTAACTGGGGGATTTAGACCATTAATATTCAGAGTTATTACTGAAAATATGTATTAATTTTGTTAATTTGTGGTGTTTTCTTAGACTTCTTTTAATTATCTCTACTAGCATTATTTATTTGTTTATTTCCTGTGACTTCTTGGGTATGTCTATCCTTCTATTTTGATTGAAATATTCCATCTCTGTAGTGCTGGCTAAGTGCCACCTTTAATCTTTTTTTAATCTTCTTCAATTTTAATGGATAGTTTTCCTGGGTATAATAATCCAAGTTGCCTGTTTTGTTGTCTTTCAGAACTTGGAATACCTCTTTCCAGAGTCTTCTGGCTTTGAAAGTTTCTGCTGAAAATCAGGTCTTATTCTGATAGACCTGCTTTTATATGTGACTTCACTGTTGTCTCTCACATCCTTTAACACTTTTTCTTTGTTCTGCATTTTTAAAGTTTTAACCATAATATGTTAGTTTCTTTTCTGGCCCTGTCTGTGTGGCATATGCAAGTCTCTTGTACTTGATGAGCATCTCTGTCTAAGTTTGGGTAATTTTCTTCTACGAGTTTTATTGAAAATATACTCTATGCCTTCACTAGGTATTATTTTTCTTCTGTGCCCATAAATTGGAAGTTAGATCTTTTCATGGTGTCCCAACCTCTCTTATGTTCTGTTCATGTATATATTTGAGTTCTCATCAATCTTCGCTGAGTGATCTGATTCCTCTACCTTGTCTTCCACTCCTGCCTCTGTTTTCTACATGACCCACTCTGTTGGTGAAGCCTTGCACTGAGGTGTGGGGAACCAACTAGAATGACTCCATTTTAAGTTGGACTCCATCTTAAATCTAGAGGCTAACTTCTCCATTCTGTCAACTTTTACCGTAAGTTTTCAGTTGCATTCACAAGGTTAAAACAGAACCTTGTGGCCCTGCCATTGCTCTGAGGACAGCCTCCACCAATGAGAACCTCCTCGGTCATTCCCCAATCAATTTAAAATGTGGTTGGTGCCCACGGGCTCCCCTGACCAATCATAATGTGCCACTGTAATGCCCCGCCTCCCTTGGTCTCTAGTCAATAAAAGGTCCATACCCTTTAGGATCCACACTCTCAGTATGGATCCACTGCGTTGGTGAAGTCTGAGAGTCCAAGCAAGCTTGAATAAAGGCTCTTTGTTTTGCATTCACTCTGGATTCCTTGGTGGTCTTTGGGGAGTTCATTCTCTTGGCATAACAGAGATTTTTACTTGTCTTATTGAGCTGTTTATTTCCAGCATTTCGGTTTGGCTTTTCTTTAGCAATTCTATCTTTTCAATGGATTCAGTTTTCCTATCTTGGATTGACTTCTCCATGCCATTCATCTCTTCGTTGTTGTCTTCTTTGAGCTGTTGGAACACAGTTGTACTCATTGTCTTCTGCTCTTTGTCTGGAAGACCTCCCAGATCATTGTCAGTGGGCCATTGCTGCGGGATTAAACATTTATGGGACACATTGTCTTTTTCGAGTTACTTTCCTTTCTGCATTGGGACTGTGCATTTGAAGTCGCTTGTTAGTTTTGTCTTCTTTCTCTCAAATCACTTTTTTTTTTCAGTGTAGGCATGTATAGTTCAGGACAGGTTAAGTTGCAAGAAGGTTAAGTTGAGACCTTGATTTTGTTTGTGGAACTTGCATTAAGGTCTATAGGCTTCGTCCCTAGTCTTCTGAGTCTGCTCTGCTTGTGCAGAGAGTATCCCAAAGTCAGAGCACCATTCTCCTCTCCTCCATTCTGATATGCCTCTGCAAGTCTAGTTGCTTTACCTTGTGCAGGCTCTGATCAATTGAAGGTTGGGGTTAGGAGAGCTGGGGAAGCTAGGCATGTGGTCAGGAGACTTATGGGAGGTGCATGGCTCCATACTGTCCTCAGGTTACAAGGAACGGGTCAGCCAGAATTTCAGTTTTTAGAGCCAGACAGAGAGTACAGTGATAAGGTGGTTGTCAGGTATGCACAAGGCCCATGGGTACATACCCAACTATAAAACGAAAAAGACACGAAAAATAAAAGCAAAACGCAAACCCAAATGATAGAGAATTGTACGTGTTGTTTCTATGGCTTAGGTATGGTTTATGTGTCTTACAAGCCTTTATATATTAAAACTCAACCTCTATTGTGACGTGTTATTCAGCTGACCATGATGTTTACAGGTGGGGCTTTAGGGAAACAATGAGAATTAGAGACGGGCATGAGGATAGAACCTCCATGATTGATTCCCATGGCTTTTATGAGAAGGGGAAGTCAGACCAGACCTTCCTCGTATAAAACACAGACATACATGCTTTTTATTTCTGTCATGCGCCATGTTGGAGCTCTGGAAGGAAGGCCATCACTGAAGCCCCCTGATCTTCCAGTCCAGAACTGTGAGCCCCAAATCAGCCTTTTTCTTAATAAAATAGCCTGCTTCAAGTATTTTGCTATAATAACAAAAATGTACCTGTGTCATTATGTATTTATTATGCATTATTTTCAATCAGTGAATTTTAAAAATACATAGAAAAAGATAAGATTCTGAAATATTAATCTCAGATAATTGAATTTAAAAGATATTAGTATGTTACAGTATTTTTCAAATAATTCAAGTAATATAAGTAAAATATCACTAGAACAATTGAAAAGAAACTGCATTAACAGTTTTGTTGATCATCATACCTACCTTTAAAATCATCAGCAGTATATGTCAGATTTGTATCCTCTTAGCTGTGCTTCTATTATTTTAGAACAATTATATGTTTTCTTAAACACTATATGGTATTTTGTAAATGCCTCATAAACGTGTTCACAAATGACTTCACATTTATGGTAGTTTATGGGTTTTCAAGATTAGGAATACCCATTTGTTAGGTGCATCATAGTTTTTTCATAGCATATTTTATGTGCATATCCTCTATGAGTAGATGTATAAGTGATTCCCAACCTCTTAGTTTCATCCAAAATACTTTGCCATGACAACTTGTTTCTTTGGGTGAAAAGCATTTCATGTCCCTGTAGGAATACGCTTGCTCTGGGATTGTGTGCATCACTGATTTGTAATGTATTGTGGCTCTAATTATGAATCCCCTTGATCTCAAAGTGGAGTACTAAATTCTGCAATGATCACGCAGATTCTGCCACTTTCTCAGAATGATTGCCTACCTGCTGCTTCCTGACTATTTGAGAGGCACTGCTGAACCTTAAGAACCATCTGAGGCAACCCATGGGTAGGCTCTAACCAACAACCTGCGGGCGTGTAGTTATTAACACCCATTGCTGTCATCTCTTTTAGAGAAAAGGCCCAGGGATCAGCAGAGGCTTCTGTGTGATTGTTACTTTCTGAGTTCTCTCTTGACTAGGATTCTTCCGCCTCACTCAAAACGGTTATGGATGGTCTGGAGAGATGGCTCCATGGTTGAGAACACTGGCTGCTCTTGCAGAGGACCTAGTTTCAGCGCTCAGCACCCACGTGGATGCAGCTTACAACTGTTTATAACTGTCTACAACTTCAGTTTCAGGAGATCTGACACCCTCTTCTGGTCTCCATGGGCATTGCTCATACATGGTACACATGCATACTTACATGCAGGCAAAACATACACAAGGTAAAAATGAATAAAAAAAGAAAGTATTCTGGAGAACCCTTTATTAATCAGCATGTACTTTATAGTGCTTCTATTGTGTTTTCCAAAGAGTATAATCTGTAAATGTTAGTACCAACTGTAGTCAAGGAAACGGAATCTAAAATGCAATGCAGAGACTGCGTTGCTCCTGGCTGCCTGGCAACTTGAACCACCTTATAGGCAGTAGCCAGAGCATGAACAAACCCCTGGCATATTCCAGAAATGTTAATATTAAACCTTTCCTGGGAGTTCAGATATGGGTGGATATATGACAGACCAATAGCTCAGACTTTTGAGAAACTCTGAGCATCTGGCTGAATGATGGGAGAAAGAAAAGGTTGCAGGTTTGAGCCAAGAAGTCAGAAGATTGTCCCTTATTCCCACAGAGCCCTGGGGAGAGGCATGTTTCTGAGGATGTTAGAAGCCCCTGGTTTGGCTTGGCCTCCCATGAAGCCAAATCCAGGGACCTGTCAGGGTCGAGTCTGGACAGGGTTCTTGTTTTCTGGACTCTGACCGGAGGGAAGACCCATGAAAGTGGCACTGGGCGGAGGCCACACCACATTCAGTGCTCTCTGAGCCCAGCTCCACGGTATTCTGAGCTCAGTCCGCCAGCTTTAATAGACTTACATATTGGCATGGTGACATGGCTTGTAGCATGACATCACCTGTCTGTGACTCTAGTTAGTATCAGGTTGGGATTCACAGAGCACGTGATTCTTTGAAAAATATCACAGTGAGGCGCTTGAGCTCTGGAGTCAGATATTTGGTGCCGGAAGACCCTTTTTGTTAGACTGTAGATAATGTAGTGTGTGTATGAGTTGCTGACCACACAGCAGCCAGTAAGGAGAAGAAAGGAGGATGAGAGAGGAGGACAGACAGACAGAGAGACTCACTTCAAGGGAATACTATGATGACTTACCTCCCTCCACCAGTCCTACCTTTGTAGTTCCCACTTCCTCCCAATATTGCCACAGGCTGCACCTAGCCTTTACCACATGAGCCCTTAGGGAACATTTAATGTACCAATGACAACATCACCTAAAACAATAATTTATGCAAGACTTTGAACAAACATCAGCAAAGTATGGTTAGAGGGACTGTGTTGGTTTGAATGAGAAATGTCTCCCACAGGCTCCAAGTATTTGAATACTTGTTCCCAGTTGTTGGTACTGTTTTGGGAGGTTTAGGAGGTGTGGCCCTGCTGAATGAAGCATATCACTCTGTGTGAGCTTGGAGAGTTCATAGCCTTGTCCCACTTTCTGTTTGCCTTCTCTGCTTCCTGCCTGTGTGTGGAGATATAAACTCCCAGCTTCCCGTTGCTTCCCATTCCTTCCTGCCTCCCCCAGAACTATAAGCCCAAATAACCTCTTTACTCTAAAAGTTGCTTTGGTCGTGGTATTTTATCACAGCAACAGAAAAGTAACTAATACGGAGAATCGGAACTTTGATGACTTGCACAGACAGTTAAGATAATGGGATTCCTAGAGAGCTGGAGTACCTGGACAGTAACAACACTGACTGTGTCTCTGAGGGAACACAGGACTAGGATCACCTAAGAGAAAACTAAGAGACACGTGTACAATGTGCATTCATTCATTCTCTCACTCACCAGATAGATTTTGGTATCTGGTATGTGCTGGGTACTGTGTTAGGTACTGGGGACGGAGTCTTGGCCAAGATGGTGTTCTGAGCTGAGAGCAGAGGCTCGTTGCTGTTCTTAGGAAACCTGGGTTTTATTGAAGGAACAGATTAAAAAAAAGTAACCAAGTGGAGAAACAAGGCACTTCTAGATAATGTTAGATGGTGCACCCTGAGAGGTAGGTCTTGAAGTACTAAGTGGCTCCGACTGAGCCCTTGTCAGGAGTTTGGCTCTTTTCCCTATGTGTGATAGGAAAGCATCAGAGCATGATGTGATTTGCTTTGTGAAGGACTTTCCTCCCTGCTGAGCAGATAATAGATTGTAGAGATGGAAGGATACGATACGAGCAGGAAGCCAAGACAGGAACATTGCGATTTGTCCAAGTGAGAAGTCAGTGTTTGGATCAGGAAGATGGTAAAGATGGAGAAAAGAACTGTGTTATAGAAGGTAACCGAGGAATCCAAAAAGCACTGTGCCAACACTCTCAGTGGGGTGGATGACCAGAGAAGGAGCTGGGCCTGGAGTTCTGCCTTGAGGAGCTGCGGAGCATCATGGGATCTTCTTCACGAGGAATAGTCCCTATGAAGCACTCCAGTGTGGGTATCAAGCAGACAGGGTGATATGTCAGTCAAGGTCCCAAACTAAGGAACAGGCAGAAGACGTTCAGGACAGTGTCACTTGCTCGGGACAGATATAAACATACAGTTCTAGATGAGATCACCTAGGGAATTAGCATAGACTCACAGAAACAATTTGGGTCACGTGTTAGACCAGGCTGGAAAGAGAAATACTGATGGTACTAATGTGGGTCTAGCCTGAAGGAGGTGGTGTGAACAAGCCCAGGGGCGTGCTCTGCAAGGGCCTTGTGAATGACCCTGCAAGCAAATATATTCCCCTCTGCTTTTTAAATGGGATGATAGAGGTTTGGAGATGTTAAGTACATGGTATGATGACACACTCAAAAACAAGCTGAAAAATGTCATCAAGTATGGGATTTGAAATACTTCTATTCCAAAATATTTTAAAAGATTTGTTTATTCCCGTGTGTGTGTGTGTGTGTGTGTGTGTGTGTGTGTGTGTGTGTGCGCGCATGTGTGTGTGTGTGTGTTATGTGTGCCACGTGTGTATAGTGGTACCCTGGAGCTGGAGCCGCCTGATATAGGTGCTGGGAACTGAATCTGGTTCCTCCACTGAGCCATGTCTTCAATCCCCAGAAAACTCAAATTGAAAACACTGCCCGGTACTGGAAATTGTATTGTGGTACTATTATCAATGATACTGGGTGTTTTCAAATCAGAAACTATTTTCTAGGGATGCAGCCAGCAGATCACATTTTGAAACTGGGATTCCTATTCAAAAGGCTATTGTTTTTTAAATTAGCTTAAGTATTTTATTTGTTAGCAACTAAAATTAATAGCATAAATGAAAATGGACAAAGAATAATGCAGTTTTAGTTAGATTTAAATAAAACATATTTATTAATAAGAAATCATTAAATGTGACTAACTTAGGAGTTTCTCCAAGCTCTAGAAGGCTGGGTTCTGTCCTGTAGCTCCATCCAGAAATGGTGCCAGCTGTCCCTCTGGCTTCCCTTCCAGGACACCTCACCAGATGGCACTATTGGGGTTTCTTTCATAAGAGCAAGCATGGATTGGGTCTCTTCATAAATCTCCATTTCCTTATAAATCCCTTTTCCCCTTCCCTGATACCTCTTAATTTCTGTTTGAATCTTTTATGCATATCAGCTTGGAAGAGCATTTGGGTGTACAATTCATATCAACGTTTCAACACAGAATAAAAACAGTTTATTGCTTATTTTATATATAAACAAAATTTCTCTGCTACTGAAACCAGACTGCTTCGAACACGCCCTATGGATCTTTAAACCTGAGAATTTTTATTTTAATCTGACAACTTCTCAACCCTGGGATAAAAAAGATGTCAGTGCCTAAGCCTGGAGCAATGTGGACAGAGGTCTCTGGTTGGACTTCAATAGATGCAGATCTGCTTAACACAGCTGACCTGTTCAACGTTACTAAGCATGCACAGCTCCAGACCCAGTCACTTCACCACCTGCACCACAAGGCCCACAACACTAGGCTGTGGTAGCACTGAAATTGGGGCCATGTTGATCTGTAAATTGAATATCTTAGGTCAGATATATTTTAATATATATATATATATATGTATATATATATGTTATTGTTTTTATTTTAGTGGCCTAAATCTTCTGAAATTGGAGTTACAGATAGTTGTTAGCCGCCATGTGGGTGCTGGGAATTGAACCTGAGTTCCCTGCAAGAGGAGTCAGTGCTCTTAACTCCTGAGCCATCTCTCTAGCCCCTTCAGTCAAGTTTTTGAGAGGGAGATTTGTGCTTTGAAGAGGATTGGTAGGATAGGGAGAAGCAACCTGCAGTAAAGCACATGCAGGAACATCTGAAGGATAGTCTGATCCACTAAGAAATGGCCCATGATCCGTCATAGAATACAAATTGCAGAATCTGCAATCAGAATGGTATGTATCCCTGCCACAGTAAGCCACAGGACATGCAGGACATGAAGGGGTGTGATTTCCAAACACTTCTCAGTCAAGTGGGTCTAAGTCTTTGCAGAAGAATGTCAGATAGATGTGTTACCTGGGCAGTGCTGGAAGTAGACACACCAACTAAATAGCTCTAGAGAACACCACAGGAGGATTCTGACAATGGGAACAGTTATCTTATGAGATACTCACAGAATTGGTAATGTCTAGAATCAAGTGACTGGAATCAGCCATACACAAAGCAAGCACGAATCAATAGATGAAAAGCTGGGGCTGAGTGTGTTTTCCTTTCGGTCAGCTCTCAAATCTCAGAGACTTGCAGGCATCTGAAAGACTTGTTTATTTTTAAGAAAGACAGGTTGCTGGGCTGGAAAGATGGCTCTGATGCTCTTGCAGAGGATGTGAATTCTGTCCCAGCACCTATCTCATACATGTAACTCTAGCTCCAGGGAATTTGAAAACGCTCTTCTGGCCTCTGGCACCCACGTGGTGTACATATCCTCCACATAGAAACAAAATTAATAATAAAAATAGAAACAACAAAAAAGGGACTGTTGAACTCCTCCCCAGGTCTCCAGATAGAGTACAGAGTGTGCTGGAGGCTTCTTTTCTGGGCTCCCAGATGCCGACACATACATGGAATTGCGCTTTGCGAGTCAGTGGCCAATGCAACTTGGAAATGCCAACAGGATAGAAAAGACAAGTAGTTTTCAAGACTTGGTTCAAGATCATACCATCTCTCTCTCTTCTTTATTCTTACAACTAAAATAAACAATTGTTCTACATTGTATAAAGAGCAGCAAACTCCAAACTCGGCATCCTAATTATTACCTCTTCCTATGATACTGAAGTTATTTCCCTGTGTAAAACTTGATCCATTCCGACTCCACGTTCAGCTCAGTGACAGCATCCTGATCCCTTGAGACTGGCCCAAGCTGGGAGTATTTACATTGTGTTTTGAGAACACATCCTTAAATATCACCAGTGTGCCACGCCATGAACTCCTGGTATTTGTTCTCTAACTGGTCTGCAAGGTCCCTAAGGCTCCTAAGTGTGGGAAGAGAAGAAACGAGGGGAAATTCCAGAATACCAAGCAGGTGTTTAAGCTATGTGCATGTGTGGACTTAAAGGAGGTTATTAGAAATATGCAAAGATATACACATTATTTTTGTTATCTATTAAACTTCAAATCATATATTTAAATAATTGCCCTTGTAACTCATAAATCTTGATTTAACCCCTTTATTTTTAAAATGTGTTTTTATTTTTAATTATGTGTGTCTGCTCTTATGTCTGTATGTGGGTATGTGCATATGAGTACATACATGTCCATGGAGTTCAGAAGAGGACATCAGATCCCCTGGACCTGGAGCTGAGTGTTAGCTGCTCACCTTGGGTGCTGGGAACAGAACTTGAATTGTCTGCAAGAGCACACTGAACCATTTCTCCAGCCCCCAACTTGTTTCTGTTAAAACAGCTTCCATTTGAACCACAATCAAGTCCAAGTAACTGTCTCCTCTACAAATCCCAGTCAGTCATGTGAGAAGCTTCTTTTCAAGCATTGACTGGGATGTTCTTTTAGTCCATGCAGAATTTCTCTGGGGCCAGCTCCACTATGCCATAGTCTCTTAACCATGGATTGTGACTCTACTGGGCATTGCATAACAGTAAGGGGTCACAAAACAAGCAGCAGTTATATTTTTGAACACACACAACCAAAATCCAATTGGAAATCCAATACATAATGAATCCAAGATGTTTCTGGCAAGGCTTGCCCATGTTGTACCATGTAATTTCACTGCAGCCCTGGTTCTGAACATGCTACCCTTTCACACGCACTGAGACATGGTCATGCTGTGTACCTTGGATCAGATTCCAGGCTAACACAAGTCATGACCTGAAATGTTTCTACCAATCATACAAAATCTTCCACTTTTATGGAAAGATGATGATGTTATTACAGAAAATACTTTAAATATTTTCCTCTGATCTCCTTTAGTAAGAATCAGGTCAGTATACTTTGGACTGATTACATTGTGTTAGAATATTTGATTTTAAGGTATGCTGCTGTTTCCCTTGACAAATACAAAAATGTTCTACCTCAACAAGACAAAGCCTGGTAGTAATATTTCTTGACAATCACTGGTGTATGCGTATGTACAATGACGTTTTTGATTTATTTATTTAATGTGTATGAAAGTTTTGCCTACATGAATGTAAGTGCACCTGTGTCATATAATACCTAAAGAGGCCAGAACAGAGCATCAGATTCCCCGGAACTGGAGTTACAGATAGTTGTTAGCTACAATATGGGTGCTGGGAGCTGATTCTGGATTCTCTGCAAGAGTAGCCAATGCGCTTAACAGCTGAGTCATCTCTCCAGCTCCTGCAATGGTACTTTAAGTTAAGCACAAACAAATGGTTTCATAAACTAAAGCTGTATTTTATTTGAGAATGTATTAACAGAATTTAGGAGAAATATTTTACAGTTATGTGTAAGTGGCTAAATTATAAAAACTCTGATGGCTCCCTGACAGTCTTCACTGACACTTTGTAGTATACTCAAATTGACAAAAAGAGAAAGCCTGTTAAATCATTTTTGCAATATGAATTTAGTTCTAAAACTAATGGTGCTCTGAAAACCCTCTTGTCTTAATTTGTAATGAACTTTTAGCTATGTAGAACAGGAAACCAGCCAGACTAAAACATCTCATCACCAAGCACACAGTGCACAGGAATTGGATTATTTTTTAAATCTTCAAATACAGAAAACCAACGTTATGAGAAATTTGTTACTGTCAATGAAAACTATTTACTTATTTTGTATGAAACTTATTTAATTGCAAAAGTTAAAAAAACCCTAGATGAAGGAAGAAAATCTCCTGTTTTCTGCTGTTGTTAAAATCTCAGATCTGTTGCCCACTATTATTAAAATATCAGAAACCATTGCTGGGTGTGGTAGCACATGCCTTTAATCCCAGTACTCAGGAGGCAGAGGACCTCTGTGGGTTCAAGACTATCCTGGTCTATGGTAGTAAGTTCCAGGCCAGCTGGGGCTACAACAAGGAGACTCTATCTCAAAAAGACCTCCCCCCATCTCCAAAAAAAATCAGAAACCATTCGTGGAAACAATATGAATATGAAATTCATAAAATTCCTTTATAAATGATGCTCTTTCCAAAAGAATTTTTGAGATTAGTAATGACCAATTCCAGCATCTTATTATCAAGCTTAAGTGCAACCCAAAGTTTTCAGTTCAGTTGGATGAAAAACTGGTATTTCTAAGACAACACAGTTGCTATTTTATGTAAGATGTATTTATGAATGAGGTATGCATGATGATTGTTTTGCCACATTTTGGAAAGGCACAGAAGAGGAAAAGATATTTGTGTTAAAGTTGATGGATTGCTCATGAATGATGGAGTGGTGGTTTTGGTGGAAAGATTGTATGTCTCTACAGACAGAGCTGAAACATGATGGACCCGAATGTTGGTTTATAGTAAGAATTAAAGCTGGTGGCAAAGAACACAATTCTTGTATTCACGGTGTAAAGTACCAAGAGGCGGCCAAAGGCACGGCACACAGTGAGATGCTAGGCTTTGTGACACTATTCAAATCAATAACTTCCTTAGAAGCCACACCCTTAGCAGCCACTGCTTTTCAAATCTCTACAAAGATCATGAGGTCTGATTATAGAAGCTTACTTCTACATACAAGTAAGAAATAAGGTGGCTTTGGGACTGGACAGATGGCTGCTCTTGCAGAGGACCCAGGTTCAGTTTCCAGCACCCATGTGGAGGTCAACAATGGTTCTGAAGTTAAATTCCTGAGGATTCATTGTCCTCTTCTGGCCTCCATGGACACTGCATTCACATGGTGGATTTACATACATACACATAAAACACCCATACACATAAAATAATTTTAAAAGAAATAAGGGGGCTCCCAAATTTAAACAGATTATTAAAATTAAAAGCTGAACTTGTTATAATTTTAACTGATCTGAAATAATGAATTATAGTTTTTGAGATTGGACTATTTGTTGCATTAAAAATATTTCAGTGATTTAAGGCTGGAAAGACATTTCAGCAGTTAAGAGCATTCACTCTTCCTGCAGAGGATGCAGATTCCATTTCTAGATGGCAGCTAACCATCACCTTTAACTCCAGTTTTAGTGGGTCAAACACCGTCTTCTGATTTCTGTGGGTACTGTACACACATGGCACACTTACATAGATGCAGGCAAAATACACACTTAACATAAATAAATAAATACAAATTCAGTGATTTAAATGTGACATTTAAAGGAAGAATGTGCACTGTATTTATGTTAGAGGATGAAATTTAAAGGTTTACTATAAAAGTTAACATTTGAAAGAATAAGATTGGAATGCTTCTTTAGAAATGTCTACAGCTATAGATGATTTTAAAACAAAATTTTAAGTTCCCAAATATTTAATGACAAGAATTGTAACAGGTTATCCAAAGTGCCTGCAGACAATTTCAGGTACATCTGCTTTCAAATCTAGATTCTAAAAAGTATGTTGGGTTTATAAACCACTTTCAGTTTTCTGTCATTCACTAAAAGTTCAAGAAGAAATTTGCAGAGCTATCACATAACAAAGATTTTCCATATCAGTTTCACTTAATAAAATCATTAAATGGATTTTGGGGTGGGATTAATTGGGATAGAGTTTCTAAGAATTTCTGAAGTTGCCCTTATCATACATCTGCCATTTTGTACTGCATATTTACACAAAGCCGTGTTCTCAATATGATGATTATAAAACCAAAACATTGATCAACTTTGAATAATAGTGAAGATGCTCTTTTCTGAAATATCAAATACTCAACCCAAATAAATTTTTATGTAAAAATAAACAAGTGCATTCATCTCACTAGGAAGCAAACTTGCTTTCACCTTTAATAACTGGTAAAATTATATTCATACCAAATAATTATTTTAAAATAAAGTTCTTAATTATTTATTATCATATTATTTTACACACCTATATCCAAGAAGACATACAAATTTATTGAGTGAAAAGGCTGCGAGTAGGAAAAGTTGGAGAAACCCTGATTTGCACCATGGATTATACATGTTGTGGGCAGAAAGATGGAAGAGAGTCGCCTGTGACCCAGAAGAAGGGAGGGAATAGGTCAGGAATCCAATGACCTGAAGTCGGGGCTGGCAGTTAAGGTCAGAGAGAAGCAGCTGGCTGCAAGCTACCAGGGTCAGTTTTTATACTTAATTGCTGCTGCGTGGCACTATTCCTGGGGAGAACATCATCAAACAAATACTTGCGATAAGGAGACAACAGACCAAATGAAGGATGCTACCAAGATCCAGCTTGCCAAATTAATGAGTTTCATTGGGGTAACTACCAGGAGTTTGGGTGAAGGGTTATTTACTGTTGGAAAACAACAGGAAGCCCTTTGACCTCACCGGGTCCCGTAATACTAGTCATTGCACAGCAGACACTCTAACCGCTTTTTAATCGCCTCTTTCCTTCTCTCCTGTCCCGGGGCAGCCTCTGCCCGCAAAATCTGCTGCTGGAATTTTTCCCCTCCCAAGGCCCTTTATAAATCCACTGCCAACTGTGTTTTGTGGCTGGCTGCTCTTCCCCATCCTGAGCTTCCAGCCCAGGCTGACCCCAATAAACAAACCCTGCTGAGTGCCTCCTTTCCGCCTGGTTTTGTTTGGGTCACAAGCTCACTGCATTGACCTAACACTTCGAGGTGCAGAAATGACTCAGAGACAGCTGTATCACCAAAAGCCCACCTAAGCACAGGTGACATCTCATGAAAGCCGGAAACCCGGAGCTCGCTGTACAACATGCAGGCAGCTCAACAGTTTGGAGAGTGTCCTTTCCACGTAGCTGTTCCAGGAAATGCAGCTGATCTCTGATTCTGTCAGGAAGCTCAGCTTTTCTCAGAGTGACTGTCTGGAGCCTTGGGGAGGGAGGGGCTTAGTGAACTTGGTCAATTTCAGGGACTTCCTAAAGCTATTGAGTTGTTTACTTCCTCAGCTTAACGTGTTTCCCTGCAGGATGGGATGTTCCACCTGGACTCAAACATCTTGTTGTTTGCCCACGTTCCCTCTAAGATGGGACATTTTATCTGCAGGGAAAAATGTTGCATGACACTTACTGAGGCTGGGTCATCAAATATGGAAACTAGAATGCGAAATGAGGAAACCAAGCTTTTGATTTTCCTCAGTCATAGTTTCCATATTTGACGACCTGGCCTCAATGGGTGTCATGTAACATTTTTCCCTGCAGATAAAATGTCACAGCTGGGAAGAGGAAACCTCAACTGGGGGATTTCTTCTATTGGATTGGCCTTATGGGTATGTCTTTGAGGCATTTTTGGAGAGTTTTCAGTGATTTTGTAGATGATGCTACCCCTGGGCAGGTGGTCTGGTGTTATATAAATAAGCAGGCTGAGGAGCTGGAGAGATCACTGATTGCTCTTGCGGAGGACTGAGGTTCAATTCCCAGCTTCCACATAGTGCCTAACAACTGTATGTAACTCTAGCTCCAGGGGATCTATCACTCTCCTCTGACCTCTGCAGGCACTGCAAGACATAAACGCACCTACGTATATGTAGGCAAGGCATTCATACACATATTATAAAAATAATAAATAAAGTATTTTTGTAGAGACAAAGCAGACTCAGACCCCTTGAGTTTTAACCCCGCCTTGCTACAGTCAGCGTGCATTCTGGCGCCAAGCCAAGACCCCACAGAGGACAAGGTCTGAGTTGTCCAATAACAATAATCCCTGAGGGACAGAGGTTTTGGACCAACCAATACCAAGGTTGAGCTAACCCTCAGAGCTGCGTAGCCAAGGAACTTTTAAAAGCCGGCTGCACCCTGGAGAGCAGGCAGCAGTCCCCCAATCTGGCTTTAGGGACTACAGCCCAGCTAGCTGCTTGATTCACTTTGTTTGCCAAATCATGTAAATAAATTTTCCTTTTTGCATCATAGTGGGGTTTGTTCCTAATTCTCGATTCTCGGACCCTTATAGTTTTGTAAAAAGAAAATAGACTGACCATGGGCTAAACACCAAGGGAGTAGAGCTCAATTCTTCCTTTTTGAAATAAGACAATAATTGTTTGGATTTTACAGAAGCCCAAAGTTAAAAGTCTTTTAAAAGAGACTTTGAACTTTAAAGTGTTTAGATTTTTTTAAAGGACCAGGACTTTTAAAGATGTACTGTTTTATGCTGTGATATTAATATTAACATCATATCTTGGGGATAAGAAATGGAAAGGCTGTGGTTTAGCAGTCATTTGTGTATCAAGTTGACAAGGAGTCGATTGTGCTGGATAGCTTTAGTTGACACCTTGACATATTGGGGTAAAGGGAATCTCAAATGAGAAACTGTCTCCACTGGATTGGTCTGTGGGGCATTTTCTTGATTTTTGAGTCATGTAGGAGAGCCTAGGCCACTGTGGGTAGTGTTTGCTACTCCTGGGAAGGTGGTCCTGTATTGTACAAGAAAGTAGGTTGAACATGGGCCAGGGAAGCAAGCAAGTAAGCCGCATTCCTCCATAGTCTGTGCTCCAGGTTCCTGCCCTGGCTTCCTGCCTTAATGGTGGACTGTGATGTGAGCCAAATGAACCCTTTCCTTCCCAAGTTGGTTTTGGTCAGTGTTTTTATCACAGCAATGGAGAAGCAGACTAGAACTGCCACCTTAATTGCTAAGCCATCTCTCCAACTTCCTGATATTTCCTTTTTAAATTTCACTGTGAATTTGTAACAAAACGCAGATTTAAAGAAAATATCTCTTTTCTAAAAAACCAACAGGGTATAATGATGAGAAGAAAAATAGCTCTTTGAGGTGAGGAGAAAATCCAACTGACAGGAAGAGTTCTTGGAGGCTTTGGACTGTGTAATTTTTATTGTTTAACCTATTATTAACCCTTATTAGTTTTGGTTAAAAAATGATATGCTGGTAGAGAATGAGGATAAATGAATCACTTCATTTATTTAAATTTTCATTCCTTATTCATTAAAAAATAATTTTTGAGTATGGTATTTTGTTGCATGTGTATAATATATGTGCTTATTACTATGAATGTATACACATGCATGCATAAATGTGGAGGCCAGAGGTTGATGTCCTGTGTCTTTCCTACATTACTCTCCATTTTTGTTTTTTGAGGAAGAGTCTCTCAATGTGACTTTGGCCGGTGAGTGTCAAGGGTCCATCTACCTCTGTCTCAGAACAGTGGCATTATAGATATGTGCCTCCTTGCCCAGATTTGTACATGTGTGATGGACGGGGATCCAAATTCAGGTCCTCATTCTTGCATGGCAGGAGCTTGACACCTGAACTGTCTCTCCAGCTTCTCCCTGTTCATTCCTGAGAATTTCATGCCAGGCACTTCTCTGGGAACAACAGCTACAAAGACAGAGGTCTGGGATTCCTACTTTTATACTTAACAGGAGTCTAGGGAGCCCACTGTGTGACACATAACCACACAATTATAAAAGTGAATTTTAAATGAGGAATACAAAAAGAAAAAACCATTAGGAAGGCAGCACAGGGTCCATGATCTAATCTTGGAAAATATATGACTTCATAAACCTAACTGAAAGCATATGCATGCATATGTGAAAGCATGTATGTAGCTGATTGTCCACGCCCACCTCGTCCAGCAAGGAAGACGCAACCCCAGACTCTTCTTAAAGCAGTTTATTTAGGAACCTTGAACAACCTTCTGGTCTTTTTACTTTCTAACTTTTCTCTCTAACTTACTTCTCCTCCTGACTTACTTCTCCTGACTTACTTCTCCTTACTTCTCCTCCTGACTTACTTCTGACTTACTTCTCCTCCTGACTTACTTCTGACTTACTTCTCCTGACTTACTTCTCCTTACTACTTCTCCTCCCTTACTACTTCTCCTCCCGGGGAAAGCCAGCCACAGAGTTAAATTCCCTCCTGCCAGCCAACCCCAAACTACCACGTGGTGAAAGCAGATAGGCGCACACATGCGGAAGCAGGGCCAGACCTCAGCCACAGCCAATTATGGAGCTGTTTGCTCCAGAGAGTACTCACCTTCGGGATGGTGGAAGGCGGAAGCAGGTGCCATCTTTAAGACGTGGCAATCCGCAGCTCTCTACAGCTGATGGCTATATAACAGTAATCCCAGTGCCAGACAAGGGAAATCTTCCTTCAAATTATTGGTCAGGGTAGTCTAAGAGATTATCAAAATAATATAGGCTATTGGAGCTGTCCTTGATTGCGTTCCCGAACTTGAAGTTTGCTGTTGCTGAAGATGGGACACTGCAGACACAGAACTTGGAGCAATTGAGCTGGAAGTGACCCGGAATCCTCCTCTCTGACAAAAATGACATTGAAGTCTGGACACTGGTAAAGCTTGCCCAAAGAGCTGGAGAGATGGCTTAGCGGTTAAAAACACTGGTTGTTCTAACAGAAGACCCAGGTTCGAATCCATGCACCCACATGGAGGCTGACGGTCTGTAACTGCAGTTCCAAGGGATCCCACACCCTCTTCAATCCTCCATGGGCACTGCAAGACTCCGGTACACCAACATACATGCAGACATACCACTCATAGAGGGGACAGCAGCCTGTGCAGAGGTGACTGTGACATGTACAGCATGCTCAGGCATGGGATGGTCTGAGGTGCACCCTTATGGACCCCTTTGGACAATCTGTTTTGAGTCAATTAACTTTTTCCAGTTCCCACATCATGTGATGGAAGACATTATATCCTGTGTCCACACTCAAGAATTTGCCATTCTGAATCCTAGGCAAAGGCCTAGCTTTCTTGTTGTGCCCTAAGCCGCTGATGCTGGTTCTTGTGTTTCTGCTAACCTGATTGGCTATCTCCTTCTTAGAATTGCCCTTCCTGAATCTCAAAGATTCTGGCAAGTGATCTTTCATATTTATTTGATTCTGGGAACTTTAATCCCCCACTCTGATCTCCTTCATGGCTCACAGATAATTCAAGTGTGTTATTATTGAATCTTCAGATGCTTGTGTATTTTCTGTAGTTTCTTTTAAACTGTCAGTTTCTAGGTGTATTGCATTTGTGATCTGATAAGTTACAGGTATTATTTAAATTTTGTGTATTTTTAAAGATGTATCATATGGCAAAGCCATGTTCTATTTCAGAGGAAGATTCTTGAGCTACTAAGATAGATGGGTTCCTCAGTTGTTGGAATAGTCTTTAATTTATCAAACCCATTCTATCTATGATGAGGTTAATTTTGTTGTTCCTTTGGTGATTTTTGTATGGATGATCTATTGATCAGAATGGTATGCAGAAATCTGTCTTCTCCTGCACTAATATACATGCAAGATCATGTATGATCAGAAATTCAGGATCTATCTTCTCCTTTATTCCCAGCATTTGTCATATGAATTGGATGCATTATCATTCAGCGTGTGTATTGTTGGAAATAACTACAGTTTTTGGTGGAAAGTTCTCACTTTCCGTCATGGACTGAGTGTCCTTCTTTATCTCTTCTGAGGGAATTTCGCCACAGTCTGTTTTGCTTGTTTCTGCTTGCTCTCAGATTCCATTGCCTTGTAATATCTTGTGTTCTGACACTTTCAGTCAGCCTATTTCTCCTTCGGTGAGGTGTGTTTCTTGCAGGCAGTGATTGCGGTTGGGTCTTAGATTTTAATCCGGTCACACTGTCTGCATCTTCATTTAGAGAATTAGGGTGCATACCAGTTCTTGTTCCTGAACTGTTTTTCTTCTGACTGCTTGGAAGCATCCGTGGTTCCTTCTTCTCCTTCCATCTTAGGGATTTAGTGGCTTACTGGCCTGCTTCCCTATGTTCTGATATTTCTTAGTCTGCAGCCTGTCCTATTATTTCCCATGTTCCTCTGCTTTGTCTGGCTCTCCCTCACATGGGGCCCACCTCTTCTCTCAGTTTCTATGTTCTTTCCTTTTCAGCATAGTTCAGCTGTGGTGTGGTCATGGAAATTAACTTCAGACTGACCTGACCCATCAAGAAGGCTCAAGCCATGCTCAGAACAGAGATGAAGTCATTCTTTATTATGTGTGGGCCTCAGCCTGGGCAAAACCTGCTCCAGAGATGCTGAGGCACTGACAGAAATACATACACATTTTTCTAAGAATTTTCATGTCATCCCTTGGTGTGAAATCCATCATAGAGGTGGATTTGAGACTTCCAGCACAAAAGTATATGTGCCACTTAGGTTATTATAGGAAATTTAAACAGCCAGCATTTTACAAAGAAGCAGATATTTCTGGAAAGTGGGGAGTAACTTCCCAGTAATATGCTGATGCTATTGCAATCTACTTTAGCAATTAAGACACAGGGTAGCAGGTGCTTCCTGAAAGACTACTGCAAGAGGCAGCTTTTCCAAAATGCTCACAGACTGCAGTTTTTAGGGTTGTTTGCCTTGTCTTATGCCAGCCTGAGACAGAAGTCAGAGGGGTCTTTATGGTTTGAGTACAAGTAGAACAATTTGAACTGTGACTTCTACAGGTATCAACAAGTATACTTGTTATTAGAGTATATGAGGTTCTCATCAAATACATTTGTTAGTCCTTATTTACCACACAGAACAAAGTTACTTAGTGACACTTTGGTTAATTTTTCTTATCAGTGCGACATATGGAGGTTCTTTTCTGGCCAAGTCTATTTGGGGTTCTAAATATGTCCTGTAGCTGGATGTCTGTATCTTTCTAAGAACTGAGAAATTTTCCATTACTCATTCGCTGAATGGTTTTCTATTCCTTAGCCAGGACCATGGCTTCTTTGTGTGTTTCTGCTGTGTGTAAATTTGGCCTTTTAACAGCATCCTATTGGCTGTATGTGTTATGTTCATGTTCATTCATTTTTTCCTTATTTCTGTCTGAATGTGATAATTTATCAACCTCATCTTCAAAGTGTGTTTCTTTCCTTTTCTTCTTGTTGTAGTCTGTGGTTGTAGTATTCCAGTTGCTAACAAGCACTGTAAGGTTAGGAAGGAAACCTGTCCCATTGCTTACAGATCTTCCTTTATTTTTGCCTAAGACTTTTATATCAACTTCCAAGTGTTGTCTGCTAATAGAATGCACACAGGAAGAGTGCAGAGGAACAAAATATGTCCCTTTGCCACTTTTGATCTGTGGGCCATCACTTTGCAGTATTTCCTCCTATTTACCAAATGCTGAAGAATTGTCTCTCAGATTTAGAAGAAAAAGAAAATGAAGGTCGTAAAGGCTGAAACGGATAAATTAATATCAACTGTTTGGCTCATTGGTTGAGACAGGATGGCTTTTGGTTGACCAGAAAGTTCTGTCTAGCATCCTCATTTGGGAGCTGCCTTTATCAATATATGGAAAGCAAATAATTTTTAACCTCTCTCACACTATTTGATGCATTATATTTCATTTCTAGATGGCAGGCTAAATTAATGCACGAGGCTCTGATGAATGTACAAATATTTACCCAAAGTGCAAACACAGCAGAAATAAGGGGGGGATAATAAATCACTCTTCCTTAAGCAAACACAGCTACAGATCCAGTTTGCGATGGTCCGGCCTATCTATTATTCACGATGCACTATAAAGGCAGAGCCAGGGCATCTTCTCTATCTGCTTCAGGGAAAGAGAGACAGAAAGTCTGTGAGTTCTCATGGTAGTAAACTCACCTTTGCTTGGTTGGGGAGGCACAGATGGGGGGCTGAGGGATCGGGGGAAGATTCCCTGAGTCTATCGAGTCTCAAGTTTCTCTCTAGGGCAGCCTGTTGGAATGGATCTGTGCAAATGGTCATTCTAGAATTGGCCCCATTCATGCCCACAAACACCTGCCTGGTACTTGCTCACAGCAACAGGGCTCCAAGTAGAAGAGGGACCGGCCCAAACACTCCCAGTCACCAGCTCCCTCACCTACCAGCAGGGTTAGTTTTTCCTCTGTTTTTTTGTTGTTTTGGTTGTTGTTTCTTTTGTTTTTTTGTTTTATTGGGACAGAGTCTCACTATGTGGCCCCACTGACCTGGAACTTGCTACGTAGATCAGGCTGGCCTGTAACTCACTGAATTCTGCTTACATATGTGCCTGAGTGCTGGGATTAAAGGCGTGTGCTACCATGTCTAGTCCTCAGCTTTTTTCTGTATAATGCGTATCCAAGGTTGAGGAAGGGGCCGAATCACGCTCTTTATTTAGTGACACCCTGCAGGACACACCCTGCAGTGTGGGCTGACACTGAAGAGTCCATCCCTTGGGGGGGGCAGCATTCCAGAGATTCCCTGCCTTGCCAGGTAAGTTTATAGCCAGCACCTCTGCATCCTGATGTGAGAGGCCATCATTCCAGAGAGGAAAGTCAGAACCCGGTCCTCAGAGGTTTCCATAGTCACAATCTGGATTCAGGAGAGTCTCACTAGAGTCTGGGCACCCACAGTGTCGTTCACTAGTCCTGTGACCTGGACAAGACATGAGACGCTGCAGCATTCTAGCGTCTTTTCCTATACACTGGGACTGATTTGAAAGCAAGCAAACAATCTACATTTTCTGCCTCATAACCTGGTGAGGAATAGAATAGATCGTTATACGCTTTCAGGACACACAGTGGTCAGGTGGTATATTTATTTCCCGTTCTCCCTCATTTCTACAAATCTAAATGGCTTCAAAGCACACGATCTTGTTATCTTACAGTGCTGGAGGTCAGAAGTCAAAATGAGTGACAGAGCTGAGTTCCTTCTGGAGGACTTGAGAGTGGGAGATTCAAACCCTCCCGTTTCCACCTTCTAGTAGCCTCCTGCGTTCCTTGGTTCATGGTCCCCTCCTTCATCTTCACAGCCACCTACTCTTGCACTTATAAAGACTCTGTGATTACATTGTGCCTTCCTGGGCAGTCCAGTGTAGCCTCCCCACGTCCAAACCATGAAGCTGTCAGTATCCCCAAAACCTCTACCACCTGCCCGTGTCCAAACCATATCCCTGAAACATCTACTGCTATAGAAGGCAAGGTGTCCATAGGTCCTGGCCAGTAGGATGACCACACCTTCAGGGAGCTGGTATTTGCTGTTCAGAGGTACTTTCACCTGAATGTCCCCAGTTTTAACCCAAAACACAATACACGAACATTCCTTTTCAAAAAACCATTAGAAAATTAATGAACACACAAAACAATCCTTGTTTGTTCCATCTCCTCCTTCCCTTACATAGGGCTGTCCTACTTTCATGAACATATACTGGCACACGCACATACGTACGTATGTATTTACTTATTATAGAGTCCATGCAAAATAGAAAACATGAGTTATTTGTCCTTATGAATCTGGCTTATTTTGCCAAATAGAAAACATGAGTTATTTGTCCTTATGAATCTGGCTTATTTTGCCTAAAATGATCTCCAGTTCCATTCATTTTCCTGAAAATGACTTAAATCCGTTCTTCTTTCCTGCCAAACAACATATCACCGTGCATAAGGGCCGCATTTTCTCCAGCCATTCGTCTGGTGATGGAACCAAGACTAACTCCATAACTGGACTCTTGTGCGTAGTGCAGCCGTGAATGTGGGTGGCCAGGTTTGTCTGTGGTGTGCTCGCTCTATGGACACAAAGACTGACTCCATAACTCGACTCTTGTGCGTAGTGCAGCCGTGAATGTGGGTGGCCAGGTTTGTCTGCGGTGTGCTCGCTAGCATCGGGCTCCTTCATGAAGGTGCTCTGCCTGAGGAGACCTCGAGAGAGAGGGCACAGAGGTGATGCGCTCCGTCAAGTGGTGCAGGTCTGGGTTAGGGCTTCTCAAAGTGAGAGATAGTGTGCCCAGCATCTGAATCACGTGGGTTGGGAGCTGGTGAAAGTGCTGGCCTTGGTCATCCATCTTTCCACTTCCCCATGTCCTACATCTCTGGGTAAGATTGCTGAGGCAGAGGTCTGGGAGCTGTTTCTAATGAGCTCCTGAGTAATTCTTATAGCCACTGAATGAGGAAGCTGAGCTTACAGGCAGCTGCACAGCTCAGAGTCCCATCCTCTGCCTCTCGGCTTGAAAAGCCTCAATAATCCCAGGCACAGCCCAGGTCTGCAGCTTTGCTCTAGGAGCCTAGCACCTGAGCACGGAAGCCACAGGGTTCCTGTGCTGACAGCCCTGGCTGACTCTGCTCCTCCCAGCCTCTGGCCTTGCCTCCCCTTTCTTGTTCATGCAGAAAGATTGGGTGAAGTGGGGTGATTATTCCAAAAGGTCAGAACAGCTACTTTCTTTTTAAAAATTATTTATTTTATGGATATGAATGTGTTGCCTGCATGTACGTAAGTGCACTCCTGTCATGCAATGGCCACAGAGATCAGAAGAGGGTGCTGAATTCTCCTGCAATTGGAGTTACAGACAAATGCTAACTGAAATGTGGGTGCTGGGAACCAAACCTAGGTCTTCTGCAGGAGCAGTCAGTGCTTTTAAGTGATAAGTCATTTCTCCATCCCAGAACAGTTATTTTCAAAGACAGCTGGCAGCTTTGTCCTTGACGATGTGATCTGATGGTGACTGGTATCATTCACGCCATAAGGTCTATCCAGGTTAGAGTCAGTGTAGCTCATGTGTATGTGTGTGACCATGTGTGTCCATGATCAAAGAAGTCGATTTTTTCCCCTTAGATTGCACGAGTATACGAGAGGTAGGATTTTCTGTGGAAATGTCTTGCTGGTAAATCTGCTCCCTGTAAGAGTTACAATTAAAATGGGCGTCTTTTGATTTGTTTCCCACCCATCTTTCTCCTGTACTAACTCTAATCCCCACACTCTGGTCTTGCCTGTACCATAGTCATCATTGCTATCAGGCACTTACCCTGAGACTGTGGACCAGACATCTCTTCCCCTGGGAATGGTTTGTCGGTCGGATGCTACCACTTTCCCTCTGGCTCAAACGTTCCAGACATTTGGTTTTGTTGTTTCTTTCAAACCTACTAGGCTTATTGCTAACCTGAGAAGCATGTTCTATATGCCTCTGTCCACCCTTCCTGGAAACTTGTTTCTACTCCCCCACATTCTGTCATACAGGGTCTGTTCACATGTTTTCTGAGACAGGGCATCGTGACTAGCTTGCGTGGCATCGTGCCACCTCCCCACATTCCTGCCTTTTATCCTAGCCTGGCACCACTATACCATCTTGTTTTACAGCCTTTTGTTGAGGATGTGTCTGGAACGGCCCTTCCAGGCATGCATAGACCCTTTGTGAGTTTGACGATGGGAAGTGTGACACAGAGAAAGGTGGGGAAAGACAGCCTTTTCTGGGTTCACCAGTGTCTGCCTCAGTTATGATCAGAGACCAGTGCCCCTGTAGAGCCTATGACTTTCTTGCTCTGGAGACACCACTTTTTGCCTCATGGATACATCTTTCTGAGCTCATCCTGCTTCCTGATCTAGTCACAAAGTCTAGAAGCCAGGTGGTGAGGACAACTAGGAGCTAGCTTAGAAAAATCACAGGATAGAACCAAGAGCATCTTGACCAAGCAATTACTGAGGGGCCCCACAGATGGGGTCTGGTGGCTCCTGCCAAGCAGGGTGCTGGGTGGTTTCTTCCACTCTGCGGGGACAGTTCCCACAGTACTGTCTGTTCAGCATGTTTTCAGTCATTCTGTCATCTGTCTCACCTTTCCCTCAGATTTCATCTTTCTTTCCATCCATAGCCATGCAGTTATGTCTGGGACACGGTCACCTCTGCTGACATCCCACATAGCCAGGGAATCAGGACATGTGAATAAGTTCTTACCTGCAGAACGTGAACAGAGATACTATGTATACAACCATTGCTTTGTTTTCTTAAAAGGAAATCTGGTCCCCAGATGCTGCTTCCTCCCTATTCTGAGTGACTGAAAGTAGTGCTCAAGCCATATGTTTGGACAGGGGAAGAGTTCCTGTCAGCCTAGTTCCTGAAAGAAAGTGTGTGTGTTGAGATGTTAGTTGCCTAGACCCATCTTCCCTCGTCATCTTCTTAAAGAGGAGAGTATCCAAGTGTCATGGACATCTACTCATTCCTAATTTCCCCGGTCTCTTTAACGAGCCTTAGGAGCACTGTTTCAGAGGTTTCAGCATTCAGTCCTTGGCTCCATGGATCCTGGGCTTGTGGTGAGGCAGGACACTGTGGTGGTGTGAGTGTGTGTATGGAAGTCTGTTCACCTCCCTGCAACCTGCAAGAGAGTCATGAAGGGACTGGAGACCAGATACTAACTTTCTACCACTAGACTATACCTCTTAAAGTTTCCAAAACATTCCAAAATAGCACTATCATCTGGCGACCAAGTGTCTAAAGCATAAGCCATGGGAGACATTTCATACTTAAACCATATCATCAAGTCCTAGGATGGATGCTTTCTTCAGGGAGGGATTACATTGATCACAGACGTAGATAACCATCCTACAATTGCTAATCAATAATAAACTGTCTGTCCATTGATTTTTGTTATAATTACCTCTGACAAGAGGTGTCTAAATACAACTTAGTCCCCCTTTTAAGTATTCGTTTTGTCTTCGGCTCAGAGTTTCTGTGCTGGATAGCTTCTGTTGTCAACTTGTCACAACTGAGAAAGGGAATCTCAGGTGGTGAATTTCCTCCATCTAATTGGCCTACGGCCAGGTCTACGAGGCATTTTCTTGATTGTTGAGTGACATGGGAGGCACCACTCTGGGTGGTGCCATTCCTGGGCAGGTGGTCCTGGGTTGTATAATAAAGCAGCTAAGCCCAGGCCAGAAGAGCAGGCTGGTGAACAGTGTTCCTCCATGGTCTGTTGTTCAGTTCCAGCCTCTAGATTCCTGCCTTGCCTTCCCTTAAGGATGAACTGTGATTAGGATGTGTTAGCCAAATAAACCCTTTCCTCCCCAAGTTGGTTTTGATCAGAGTATTTTATCACAGCAATAGAGAAACAATCTAGGACAGTTTCACAATCTGTCCCTATCTCCTGCAAAGTCTATGACACATTTTGTTCCTTTTGGGCATGACAGCACACACACTCCACAGGCCACTTCCAATATCCAGGCTGCTGTCCTCACTCACTCCGTACACACAGCTGAGCAATGAAATTTCTGATGTCACAGAGGTACCCTGGGGACACCCACAGAGTATACCGAAGTGTATCATTTGCAGCTGTAATAATAGTAAGATTATTCACAGACTCCTTGTAAACTTCCTCTCTGCTGACTAATGTGTATCTCAGATGCTCTGTGGCCTCAGCCCACCTTACTAAACTTACCAAGAAGATGTTAGGGGTGACTCCTAGAGCCCTTCTGTATACACATGAATTCTCTCCATCCTCTGCCTTTTCTCAATTTGCAATTCACACCTGAAGCACACACCTGAGATATACATAATGATGCCTTTATGTCCTCCACTTTCCAGATAAGAACTAAGTTCAGAGGTACTGAACATGCTGTTCAGGAGGCTGGAGACAAAGTGCTGCATCTCTGTTCCCTCCTGGCTTCTGTCAAACTTTGTAAGGTCATTCTCAAATAGAAAAAAGGAATAGGAAGATTTTTCCACCTCTTGTATATTTGTATTTTCTATCCATCTTCCTTCCTTGTGCATATTATCCAGGCTTGATGTTGGCTTTATCCTTGATTTTTCAAGACTAGGAGTCTCATAACATTTGAGAATGATGCTGCACAAACATTTGCTATGGACAGGAATCCCAGTGGGCAAGTTCTACTTGAACTGGTTCATGTGAAATTTGTTCATTTAACTGAAGAATTCAAATCCATTGGGACAATAGATGGGACTTGATCTGAGAATTTATCCACATAATCTTTGTGTCTTGTCGCCTCTTAACTGCCTTATTCCATGCTGAATGAATCTCCAGATTGAGTCATCTTCTTCCTGGATCAAGCTCTAAGAGAGAAAAATGTATTCTGTTTCATAACATTCTCATCAAACCATACGAGACCAGACTGGATCATATACCTGTTGCTGAACAGAACATCGGGGATGCACAGCTCTGACTCTCCAGGACTGAGTCGAACTAACCCAGCCCAGAGTGTCCCTCCAGCCTTACTTAATTTAAATTTCCCATCTTATCTGTGTAAGGTTGTATGCACATGAATAGGGTTGTCCATAGAGGCCAGAGGCATCCAATCCTCTGAAGCTGGAGTTAAAGGAAGTTGTGGGCCTTTGGATGTGGGTGCCAGGAATTCAGGTCCTCTGTGAAAGCTTTACAAACTCTTAACCGCCAAGCCATGTCTCCAGCCTCAATTTTCAATGTGAGGTCCACAGATACTCTGCTTTCTTCTATTGAGCAAGTCAGTTTCCCTTGATGTGGTCTGTGGTACAGTTGACTTTAGCATAGGACGTATCAAAGCAGAACTGAATGAATCAGGAGCCCCTGTTTACAGACAGCTGTCTCTAGATGACAGCTAGAAAAGCTAGAAGGAAGGAGGGGAGATTCGGAGCATGGGAGTGATTTGACATGCACTGCTGACTTGGAAATGTGTGCCCACTGGAAGAACATGGCTTCTGGAAGACCAAGTTGTATATTGCAAAGATGGCAAATCTGAAGCTCAGAGGGAAAGAGACCATGAAATGACAAGAATAGATTTTCTTATTCCATGAATTCTAAATCTGGACTCCTAAGTTAATAACTGGGGAGATAAGAGGAAGGATAGATGATTAAGAGAATAAATTCCTTATTCAGTCACATCTGACTGTGGACATTAGTTCTATTACTGTCCATCTTCTTTAGCAAAAATTAATATAATTTCCAGATCTTCAGGCTCCTCAACAGTAAAATAACAAAAATTAAAGGTTCAGTTTTCTGGGTTTGTCTTAACACTCCAGTGGGATAATGCTTGTAAAACTCTGCATGGTCTCATGGAATGTCATAAGCATTATTAGTCACGAGTCCTGTTACTGATATATTATTGAATCGATAGTTCATGATCAATTTACTAATACACATATAAAATGAAACAAAAATTAAAGCAAAAAAGGGGGCTCTGGTAGAAAAAAAAAAAAACTCACAAAAACAAAACATTAGTCTACCAGAGTAAAGATTAAGAGTACAGCACAGATTCCTAGTTCAATGGCAGTTTCTTATTTTTCTTTATCTGTATGTTTTCTTCACCTATAAAATGTGATCAACCAAATAATTCTGCTATAATTTTAATTTTTTAAATATTTATTTGTTATTTTTATGTGTATGTGTGTGTCCTTGTGTGAATTAACACTATGAGTATGTAGTAGCCCATAGAGGCCTAAAGAGGGCATTAGATCCCCTGCAACTGGAACTATGGATCATTGTTAGCCTCCATGTGGGTGTAAAGAAACCAACCGTAAGAGCAGCCAGTGGTATTAACCCCCGAGCCATCTCTCTAGAGTTGATATAATGCTGAATAAAGTAATCCAGGGTCCATATCTAATGTAACATCTGTTAATAAGGTGGGGTCATCGCAATTGTAACTGCATTATTTCTTCTGTGAGCATGTCCATGTACATGTTCTGTGACTGAGCTGGCTGACCTTCCCTTTTCTTTTAAAATGAAGGAACTATTCTGTTTTTCAACTCTTTCTCAGAACTGGCATGAGAATTATTTTAGATGACTGGAAAGGAAAGTCTACTATCTTATACAAAATCAGAAGATATTACTGATTGGTGGGAATACAGTCTCCCCTTTTCTACCATTAACTGCAGTCCTAAAGGTGGCCAGTGCAAAGCCACCTTGCTACTAAGGATGCTCCTGCTGGCACAGCCTGAGAGGCATCAGGTTAGGGCTACACAGGGCCCCCAACATGGGCATCTGGTTTAGAACCTAGAGGACAGAGGCTGCGCAACTTCAGATGAGGCTAGATTCCCAGACTGAAAATCTTGTCTTAAATAGTGTGGAGGACAAGAGATCTAGACCATTAGCTGATAACTAAACCAGTTTTCTTCCAATTCCAAGTGGGGAACAGGCTAGACCAGGGAGATCACCTCTGCCTCCTTTGGCTTGAGGGTGTTTTATGACACCCTGCTGTGTATCTTAATTCATTGCCAAACCAGAGGACATCAGCTGTTTCAGTCAGATAAGAAGACTAAGTTCCATATCTCCTTATAAAGCACATTACAGATTTCTCAGACTGAATACTTTTAGTATTTAAAACCAATTTATTATTTAAAAGCAGTGCAGAATATGACTGAAAATGGATTATAGTAGATCATAAATACAATCTATAAACTTATCATCACATAATGAATAAACCAATTCACATGGAATTGAGTAATAGGCTTATGAAAGGAGAAAATTAAAATGGATTCAGACCAGAGTACAGTAGTTTCCTTCTGTGAATGTTCTGCTGATTTCATAATGCAACATCCCAAAGGACTGGCCGCTTGTAGATGACCTCAGTGTATAGCCTACCATCAATGTGTGATTTGCTTAACAATAACTGGTATTCTAATGCATCTAAACTTGTCCTCCAATCTACTGAACCTTGTCACTTGGTTCTTACGGTCTGTAGCCAAAGCAATTTCTTTATTAAAAACCCAAGGAAAAGAAACGTTTTGATGAAAATGCCAACTGTGAGTTTTGCCCCGCAAACCCACACACCTCCCAAGTATCACTGCAGTTTGATTTTTGAGACATATGTTCCGAAAGAACATCTGAACTGTCTATGTTTATTTGGAGTATTTTTCCCCCTAAGGGAGAAATTTTGATATCACGCTTGAGGTGAGATGGGGGGAACTTAATACCATGCCAGAAAACCTTTAAAGTATTCCTTTGAAAAGACTACCCAACCTTGACACCTGGCAAATTCAGATGCTGAAATTGAACCCCAAAGCCTCCCTGTCTAATGGGTCAAAATAAAGAGTCGTTTCAGATCCTGATAGGGGACTTCTGCATCTGATTACCTTAGTGTTCTAACACCTACAGAAATCAAGATGTGCTCTTTCAAATCCTTTTACACTCCCTTTATTTTATGATGGAAGAACTGAGTCAAGGTAAAAGAAATTATTCAACTGAGTCATTTCTTTAGCAAATGGGAACATTACAAAGGGGAAGTCATGTTTTATTTATTCCAGTACAACCTGATAGAGACAAGGCCACTGATGATTGAGTAGATGGATGGACAAACTAAATCAATGCAAACCCATTGGGATCAGCCCAAGATTCTTATGTCCAGAGAGTTATCAGGTACAACCCTCAGAAGCATCAGTCAGGTATGGGGTGGTTTCCATAGTAACCTCAGCCCTCATCCTCCACACCAGTAAGCTCCTGGCCAACATTAGAGACAGCAGATTTGTAGCTTACCAAAGAGGCTCCCCAACCAGCTCTAGTTCGTGCACATTCATTCTGGAACGTACAAAGCTCTAGTTTAAGATGCCATGAACTGTATTCACAGTGACACATGGGAAGCAACCACTGTTTCTCTAGTTTAACAGTTTTATTTGTTTTCACTTTATGTGTATGAGTGTTTTGCCTGCACATAAATGCACCTACCCATGCAATGCTTGTGGAGGCCTGAAGAGAGTGCCGGATCCCCTGGAACTGCAGTAGTTAATTGCCACGTGGGTGCTAGCACCTGAATCCTGATCCTCTGCAAGCAGAGTAAGTGCTCTGAACCACTGAGCCATCTCTCCAGCCCACTTTACTTTTACTTAAAACTCAATCATGGCTGTCAGAGAAAGAAAGCTACAAGTGGAACTAGAGCTGATGGTGCCCTGCTATAATGAATTCTCAAAGCTTCCTCAACAGACTTTTGGAAAGTTGGCCAACTAAAAGCCAGGGCTGTGAACCAAATCTACCACTGCTCACTTTTCAGAAATGTGAGAGGGCCATGTTAATCATCAGCTAAGTGGCAATAAAGACCAACGAGTTCCCAGGATCTCCCAGGTAAAATACTCATTTTTAGCAAGGGTAGGTCAGAATACTACCAGCCTTTACTGAGTGCAGTGCTGTTGCTCTGAAAGAATTAATCACTGGATATTTGTTCTACTGAACCAACTACTGATTTCTGAGACAGATTCCTATGAGCGATCTCAAGTCCTACCAAAGGAACTTTGGCCTTCAGATTAAAACTTTGATGCCTTTAAATTAAGCCCCTTGAAGAAATAACCCTTGAAGTTGTTAATCATATAATTTAGTGTATTAGCCAGCTTTTGATCATCATCGTGAAATATCTGACATAGGCTAAATTAACATTTTTTTTAAAAAGGTTTAGTCATCTCAGGTGCAGGTGTGGAGGTTCAAATTTCAGGCAGCTTACTACAGGGCCCCAGTGATGTCTGACCCTTGACTGAATCATGTCATGGCAGAGCAGCATCATAGAAGACGTGGGGAGCAAGTGACCACATCCCAAAGCAGAAAGCAGAGTGCTGAGTGGGTTTCCCTAGCAGGACTTTCATGAGGGCTACTGAGAAGTATTATGAGGAACACGTAAATTCAGTGGGGTATGTTGGCCCATGTCGGATCCCTTGGAATTGGAGCTATGGATGGTTGTTAACCACCATGTCGGTACTGTAAACCAAGCTCAAGTCCTCTGCAAAAGCAGCCAGTGCTCTTAACCACTGAGCCATCACCCAGCCTCCTCCCACATTCATGTAATAATTTTAATCTTCTTCACTCTTCACTGCCATTCATAAGGAGGTACTATTAGTGTTCCCCTTTTATAAAGAGAGAAACTGAGTCTAAAAAACTGAGAACACACATGGCTACCATCACACAGCAAGAATGCACCTTGATGGGGATTCCAACCTAGATAGCCTCACCTTGGGGCTGATGTGCCAAACACCTCTCTGCCAGTCTGCTTTTGCTAATCTTATGAAGATCAAGGTGGGACTGAGGCTAATTAGTAATGAAACAAAATCTTCCAATATTTAAACATTTTGACTGATTTTACCTTTGGTCACCTTATTTCTTAGCAACAAATTTATATTCTAGGTAAAGAGCTTTCCTTTCATCTTGCCTGTCTGTGTTCCAAACTCATCCACCTCACATGCCCACCCAATGGTCTGACCCATTCTAAGTCATTCATGTCCCAAAGTAAATGTGACCTCTCTCAAGGGCTTGCCTTATATGTCCCCCCCTGGGTTAGATTTCTCACAGGGCTCCAGGACATGGGGAGTGTACTGTATAGCTCCCTTGGGTGTGGGACTCCACAACTTTCCATCGAAGTCTGGTTACAAGATAGAATTTAGTTCTTGTCCCCGGATTATAAACTCTGGAATTCCGGGTCATGGCTGTCCTATGCTATACATGTCTCACACACATTTGTTCCATGAATAACAAACGGATCCATGTTGGCAGCTGTCTTCTTTACTTCCTAGGCCTGCAGCACTACTCCACCAAGAGAGAGCACTTCTCCAGGAAACAGTCCAGGTTAATGCTGCTTATGCACAGGCGTGTCCACAGTAGTCATCTTTATGGCTCAGGACGCCATTCAGAGCCGTGAACTGCCTGGTTCACAGAGACCAGTCCAAGCAGAAAGGATCTGAGACACCAGTGGAGAGAAGTTTTAAGCCCTCATCCTCTCTGTTACTGGCTCTGAGGACGGGCTAGCCTGTGATGGGGGCCTCTCTTACCTCCTGTTATTTTAAGCACACTGACTTGGATGTTGCTTACACATTTCATTTCAAGGAACTCAGCACTCATGGGGTTTATAGTAACTCCATAAATATTTTGCGTTTTTGTCATCATATAGTCATCATACACGCACACTGTTCCATTCATGTACGTGACCTGCTTTGACCATATTCACTTTTATTACACTCTTCCTATTAGCCCTTCTTTTCCCAAATAGCCCACCTTTTACTTTCTTGTCATATATATCTTCCTGGAAATGACATGATTTTGTTTTTCTTTATGGCTGAAGAAGTCTCCATTGTGTGTGTATGTACCATGTTTTTATCCGTTTATCTGTTGCTGGGCATTTGAACTGATTCCATAACATGACCATTGTGAGCAGAGCAGCGATAATCAAGGATGTGTGGGTATTGCTGTCCTGTGCTGACTTAAGAGTCTTCTAGATATCCACATTGATTTCCATAATTGGCATTTCCACCAACAAGCTGTGACACCCCTCCACATCGTCACCAGCATTTGTTTGGTTTGTATTCTTAAGGATCCTGAATGAATGGAAATTAATTTTTAAGTGTATGAGTGTTTGCCTGCATATATGTAAGTGTACCTGTGCTGTGCGATGCACACAGAGGCCAGAAGTGGGCACAGGATTCCCTGGAACTGGGGCTGCAAATGGTTGTGAGCCACCACATGGGTGCTGGGAGCTGAATCTGTGTCCTCTCCGAGAATACTCAGTGCTCTTAACTGCTGAGCCATCCCAGCCCATGGATGGGATGTTTAATGGCCCTGTTTACAAATAAGGAAACCAACATCCAGAAAGGTTGTTACCAATCACATAGCCAGAGATAACAGACCAGGGCTTGAACCTGAATACCCCAGTGAACCTTACATTTTGGTCAAACTTTGAGGAATCCTCACAAAATGTTCCTTCCGTAACAATGGGTACAGTCATTAAGTTGTATTAGACTTCAGTTTAAGAAAGTAACTGTATGTTCATGGGAGCAATAGAAAGGCCACATTAAAAGGTCTGAGCATCTAACGACATCATTTGGGGGTCTAACCATGTGCTAGACAGATGGGGACTGACCTTCCATAAATGACTCAGTAAAACATAGACATTTGAATGCCTATCCCACTGAGCATACCTGTGCTTGTCCTGAAGAGATGCAGTGTATTAAATCTTGCCTTTTCAAAGCTATACATGTGTCTAAGAAAGGAAAACCTATTCGAGGCAGGTTTGTTCTTCTGGGTTTTGTAATACAGCTTTTTAAATGGTGAGAATACAATATATAACCCAGTCGTCTCCATTCTCAGAAGCAAAAATCATTGGGAAGAGATGCAATAATGTACAACAAAGATGATCAACCTTTCCCCATCCCTCCAGCAAAGAGCTCAGGAGATCCATCAGCCAAACTGCCAAAGCACAAGGGGTCAGATAGCACCTGCCCAACCTAAGGCTGTTAAAATACAAGCTCACCTGTATGGAGGGTTTAGTGTCCTGGTGCTGTGGCTTTAAATGATTTTTCCCACTTAACCTTCTTAATAATTTAGTGGATGGAACTGTTGGTTTGAATAGCCGTATTTTACAATGGAGGGAACCTGCATCCAGAAAGGTTGCATTACCAAAGTCATATATGGCAGTTAAAAGCAAGATGAGACTGTGAACACAGGGCTCTCAGCATTTTGGCTGAAAATAACAGAATCATCTTTGGGTTAATATTTCTCTTCCTGTTTTCCCCTGTGTCATGAATAAGGGAGAAGAGCATCAGCTAGCATTTATGTTTCTGCAAAATTCACCACAAATCTTGCAACTGTTGTGGCATAATTGGTTTTGGTTGTCAACTTGATACACTTAGGAAGATGGAACCTCGGCTGGGAAATGTCCTCGATAGGAGTGGCCCGTGGCCATGTCTGTGAGGCATTTTCTTCACTGTTGAGTGATATGGGAGGGCCTAGACCATTGTGGGTGATGCCACCCTGGGTAGGTGGTCTTGGGGTGTGTGAGAAAACAGGCAGAACACAGGCCAAAGGAGCAAGCCTGTAAACTGCATTCCTTCATGGTTTGTGTTTCAGTTCCTGCCTCCGGGTTCCTCCGTGAGCTCCTGCCTTGACTTCCCTCCAGGATGATGGACTAACTATAAACTATAAGGTGAAATAAACCCTTTCCTCCCCAAGTTGGTTTTGGTCAGTGCTTTATCACAGTAACCAAAGGCAAACTAAGGCACATTTCATTTTGCAGAATAATTGGTAAGGGCCTTGTGAAGAAGGACTTTTCTGGGCTACTCCTGTCTCCTACATAGGACAGAATCAGGTGAGGCTTTTGAATCAAGTGCCATGCTCTGTTATGTGTCACAGAAGCCATCCGCGCCTGCCCACAACCTCCAGAGAAAAGAGGGAGCTGGTTATGTCACATGGACACAGGATCCGACACACGTGCTCCCCGGGGCGGAGCTCTCTCCTGCAGAGCATCCCTGGGCAAGTGCTTATTTCAGGATTAGAAGGACACTGGAGTGTTACCCTGTAGGATCAGGTTTCATGATATCCTTAATTTGGGCTGAAAGGAAGCATTTAGTTATAGATCACAGTTGGAGTAGAGCTGAAAAGGAAAAATGAGGTTGACCTTGGTTCTTTTTAGAGTCAGTTTAACGATGACAGTGACTAATAATGATGATAACTAATTTTTTCATCACTTTTTCTATAATATCTCTATATGTTGAGTGTAATACCACATCCCACTTCATGGTCATGACAGCTGCAGTAAGTATATCTTATCAGCCACCTATTAAGCTGCACAGAGGCTCCAGTGCATCCTCACTGCACAGGGATCAAAATCTTTGCTTAAATTGCAGGCCTGTCTGCGCACCACTTGGCACAGGCATGCAGGGAGATGACTGTTGAAAAACAGTCTTTTCTTGTAATAGCTCTTTCTATAGGGGTTACAAAATGCTTCTGCCAAAGATAACTCGGGTGAATTTGTAATTATCACCTGATACTGGACCTTGACCCCGAGGGCCGAGGACTTAGGAGTCAGCCAAATTTGCCCATAAACATTTGCTCATGAAAATGTGCCCAGTAAAAGTAAGTCTTTAAGATGCATATCATTTGCAGAAAGTCTGTAGGTGACATTTTCCCTCCTAATGACACAAAGGGACTGTTAGCTGTGGAATGAGGGAGAAGCATTTAAGGTCAGCCTTAGAAGGACTGGTGTTGAATCACTACCAGGTAATGTAATTAAAATACAGAAAACTCAAAGTCATTTGTTTTTATAGAGTATATTTGCAAAGCACATTTGTTAGACATTGTTTAAAACCTCTCTATTTCTTTATGTGAGGAGTGGGGGCATTAAAACTTTATACCTCGCCTTAAGTAATGCTGTAGATTCATTAAATAAACACAGTTTGAGAGCGTGAAGGAAGGTGGTGACGGGAGGTTTAGAATTAATGAAAAGTAATAAACATAACTGTCCAAGATATAACTACCAGCGAGTAGGAGACGGCTCCATGGAGAAAAATAACTTAGGTTGACTCAGGTGGAGGGAGATTCAGATACTGTGATGAAGGGTTGTCATACTGTTGCCCCTCACTCAGTGTCCGCTGTGTGTGGCTTACTGTATACACAATCCGTGCTACAATTAGATACACTCAACAGTCATAATAAACGTCTGCTAATGATTGTAAACCCTGCTGAGATGACCTCGCTCCCTCTCCAGCTTCCAGTTTCAGGTTGTTTAATGGTCATATTGTCTCTAGTGTTGCCTTTGGACCTTGCAACCAAGATGTCGCCCACCTGGGTTGCAGATCAGACGCCCATCCAAAGAGCCCTGCTTTATTTGGGTTGATTATCTTCAGTTGGAATAATCCAGAAATCTTTAAAAAAAATTTTTTTAAATTTTATGTGTATGAGTGTTTTGCCTGCATGTATGTAAGTGCACCACATGCATGCACTGTCCCACAAAGACCAGAGGGTGTCAGATCCCTTGGAAATGGAGCTATGGACACTTGTTAGCTGCCATGTGAGTACTGGGAATTGAACCGGGGTCCTTTGGAAGAACAGCAAGTGTTCTTAATCACTGAGTCATCTCTCCAGCCTCAGAGATCTTGGTAGAGGTGGAGACATTAGATTTTCTTTATGAATGAGTGAACTGATAAATGAACTACAGTGTTTTTGTAGATGTTATGAGATGAATAATAGCTGTGATCTCCCAGCTAATGAAAGAAAATGATTCGGGAAAGGGCTCCATATGCTAAAAGTGGGTCAATGCATCATTAGGCCTCCGGAGATTTTAAGTGGTAGATTTTAAACACAGAGAATAGGGAGGCAATAGAAGATGGGAGGAAATCCCTGCCCTCGTAGAATCAGGTGAACACTGGGATATAAATATTAAACCCAGTAAAACAGAAAGCCAAGCCATATGAGTGTTAATACACCGTACTGATTTCTAACGAATGTGGCTTTCTGCCATCCTTTACCAAGTGGGTCCCAAGACCCCTCTGTCCTCAAGTTATTATGACAGGACGTCTGGCCTCCCTTGGGCTCAGGATTTCCCGACTGCCTCTGAACTGAGGCACTATTTTGTCACCTTACTTCTCATCTGGAAAGGACTTTACATGTGGCTTCTCCAGTGGGCTTTCTTCCAGGTCCTCATGGAAATGCCAGTACAAAAGACAAAAGCCTGAGGTGACCGCATGCGTCATGTGGATGGGCTTTGCACTGGGAAATAGTGACTGGAACGGGACTGGCTGAGCCCTGTCAGAGCTGGAGCAAATCACCATAGAAAGACAGGCCTTAGGGAGCCAGCGGCTGTGTTTCCTTTTGTCTATTCAGGGCTGGGAGAGGGAGACACTAATTCCATCAGCTGTCTCTGGAGGCTCTGGAGCTCTCCGCTCTGCGCTACACAAGTGGTTGCTATTTTATTTTCCTGATTTTATTTTATTGAGTAGGGTCTCACCATGTAGCCCAGTCTGGCTTTGGATTTTTGTATTGTCCCCCATCTCTAGTAGGTGCTGAGATTACAGGCAGGTGCTGTGAAGCCTGACTGTATTCACTTATTGTTGGCCTTGCTATTGCTATAAAACAAGACTGCATATTGATATAAAGTTTATTTTCTGAAAGGGAAACGCTCAAACACAGACATAGGTGTTTGTAACACAGGACAACACAAGAAAAGTTTGTTGCAAATAGATCATTTGATACTGTGGGAGGAGAGTGAGTAGAATCACACACATACTCCTCTGTGTAATTTCGCAGTATCCCTCAGCTCAGGCTGAGACTTCCTTTCCTATCTCTTGACTTCCTTTCGCTTTGTGACTTGCTTCAAGCAATGGGATGCCTACAGATAAGATCCAAACAGTAGCCTTTGCTGTGCGTGTGCACTGGCTTTGCCTTTCTTGTGTGAAGTTTTCCTCTGCCTGGCAAGATAGACTACACATCCAACCTCAGGGCAAACAGGCTTGACTGCTGGTGCTCCTTAAGGAAGGGAGAAGCCTGAGAGTCAGCTACTCCTCCCAACCAATTAGTGACCTGAGTTGCACTTCAAGGAAGGACTAAGGTGTGAGCAGAGGAACTGGGGGGAGACCAGCCCATTCTCCATCTTGGGCAGCTGGCAGAGACTCACTGGTCTCCTCCAAAATGTAGATTCTGCTGAATGGCCTTAATAGAGGAACCCCCGCCCCACATCCACACTAATTGCTTTGTAAGTAAGCCGAAATAAACTCTGGTTTCCCAAACTGTAATTTGGCAAAATCATACTTCGCTTTGTCATTCTGGACCTAAAGAGGAACGGCGGGGCTGGATACATTCAAGCCTCACAGAAGGAGTTCTTGGGACAGCCTTCTTGCCCCTCTGTTACCACCATGGTGAAGAGGTCCTGGGTGGTTTGCTGTTTCAGTGAGAAAATGTAAGGCAGACGCAGAGCCCTCCCCATGGATCCCAGCGACCCTCGCATCTTTAAGAATAGATGGTCTTTAAGCAACAGAATTTAGGAGTGGCTTGTCGCATAGACTTTTAACAGCAATAGCTGCTCAAATCATAGCAGCCAGGTGGCGTTACCATTGCGATTAGATACAACTGGCCCCTCACTGTCAGATTCCAAATCAAACCTAATGCCACAGCCTCCTCTGAAGAGTCAAATGACCTGTGGGAGGTCATTCAGCTTTCTCTAGTTCTCTACCCCATTAGCTGTGAGAAAACATGTCCTTGGTGTCAAGATAATCCCTACAGAGTCAGTGATCAGCAAGAAACAACTCTCCTGTTTTCAGTGTGATAGTTCTCTCTTTGCTTTGTGATACAGGGTCTCGCTCTGAAGCTCTGACTGGCTTTGAACTCACAGAGCCTAAGTTCCGAAGCCCGAGTGCTGGGACACGGGATATGAGCCGCCGCTCCCAGCTTGGTGTGATTACTTATACACAAGAAAATCGTATTTACTCTGAAATAGTTTAAATATAGCCAATTATATAAGTAAAATAGACACTTTTAGAAACAACAGATACGGGCAAGCAGAGAGTATAATGGTCAAATAACTTAATACCCCCTAAGAGAAAACATAATAATAAGCAACCATGGAAATGATATTAAATACATATTTCTTCAGGACCTTCTCAAAGGTATTCAGTGTTAGTTACCCGGCTCCCCGCTCACTCCTCCACCTGCTCTAGCGCCCCTCACCCATCTACTCCTTTCTGCTCTCATATTCCCCATCCACACGTCACACCAGCAGTGGTCTATCTCCCTTCCTTTGAAAGCCCTCTCCCGAGAACCCCTGGAGAAGTTTCCAGATGTCCAGGAGCATTCCAGCACGGAGGGGAGGTGGTCAGGACATCACACCCTAGCTGAGGAGCCAGTGGCAACTGATGGCTTCTAGGAGAAGGGAAGTCAGTTTTAATCAAGGGCTTGGCCTCTGAGCGGATGCCCCATGTTCCAGCGTATGGTGCTACACTCCCAAATTTACAGGCTTAGTGGACATGGTGAGTGTTAAGAAAAAGAAGACAGAAGATGGGCAGGGCATGGGGTAGGGGAGGAACTGGAGTGGAGGGTATGGGCAGTGGACTTAATCAAAATGCACTGTATCAGGACTGGAGAGCTGGCTCAGTGGTTAACAGCACTGGCTGCTCTTGCAGAGGACCTGGGTTTGGTTCCCAGCACCTACATGATGGCTAACAGGCATCCACAACGCCAGTCCCCTCTAACAGCCATCCACAACGCCAGTCCCCTGTAACAGGCACCCACAACGCCAGGCCCCTCTAACAGCCATCCACAACGCCAGTCCCCTTGTAACAGCCATCCACAACGCCAGTCCCCTGTAACAGCCATCCACAACGTCAGTCCCAGGGGCTCTGACGCCCTCTTTTGGTCTTCTTGGGCCGTGCACACATGTGGCTCATTGACAGACATGCGGGTGAAACTCTCATACACATAAAATAAATTTAAATAAAAGAACATGCTGTCTGCATGTACAAAATTCTCAACAGTTCAAGTATAATCCCTCATGCATTCTAGGCGAGCACGAAACTTGATTTGGCGCACCAGACTCCAAAATCTTACATTTAGAAAAATGCACGTCCACGCTCACCATTTTTATTTAGCATGGTCTTGGACATATCAGCTGGAACAAACCCAAAGAGCAAAAGAAATGGTCAAACCATTGAGGTGTGTTGAAGACCTGATTTTATATGAAGAGATCCCCACAGACTCTATGAGTGAATTCTCAAAACTCACACATCAAATAAACAGCTGTACAGAATGCAACATCAACATATAAAACTCAGTAACTTTCTTTTTTGCGACTAGGAACTTCTTTGAAAAAGAAATCAAGAAAACAATGCCATTTACAACAGCTACAAAAATAAAATGACTCAGAATAAATTTAAAAAGGTTAAAAAAAAAAGCCCTATAATTAAAATTATAAGGGCTGGAAAGATGGCTCAGGGGTTAAGAGTGCCTGCTACTCTTCCAGAGGACCCAGGTTCTGTTCTCAGCAACCACGTGGTGGCTAACAACCATCTGCAGCTCCAGTTCCAAGGGATCTGAAACTCCCTTCTGGCCTCCATGGACACCATACATCAGTACATATTCACACGCACGTGCACACACACACACACACACAAGGATTTGTAATTATAAAACTCATAACAAAAGAAGAGGACACAAATATCCAGTATTTTTCTGTATTTCCAAGACAATCCATCATCCCTGGCTATTGTTATAAAAACAGACACCTAGACCACGGGGCCAAAGGCCTTTGAAAGCTTTCAGCCCTTCCCATTCAGTGTAATTCTTGTCTTTGGGTATTTGCTCTTCTATGTTGAGGTTTTTTTTTTTTATTATTATCTATTTTCTCAGTTTTTTTTTAATCACAAAGATACCGAATTTTATTAAATGCGTCTTCTACAGTTATTGAAATTACCTTATGGTTTCTTTGATCAGTTATATCACGTCAATTGATTTTCTTTTTTTGAACCCTCCTTGAATCCCTGGAATAAATTCCACTAGTTCATAGGAAAGGATCAGTTTGTCTGTCTGGCGGTCTCAAGTGCTTTCACTCTGCTTAGTCTCTGTTCCTGTCTTCCCCGGCCCCCATCTCACTCTGCTGAATAGGCTGGCATACAAGTCTCTCTGTATCTGGGATTACAGGAATGAACCACCACACTCAGCTACAAATAACCTCTTACATTTGTTGTTAGATTTGGTTTCCTATTCTTTTGTTGAGTAATTTTACATCTCTGTTTATCAAGGATATGGGCCTGGATTTCTTTAATTGTCATATCCTTAATCTGTTTTGGAAATCAGGCTAATCTTGGCCTTATAACACATTTTTGTCATTTTTCAAATAACTTCAGGATAGTTGATAATATTTATTCTTTAACTCTTCAGCAGAGCTCAGCAGGCACTGTGTGGTCCACAGCTTCCTGTGATGGGAGCGTTTTCAGTACTGAGTCTTATCTCAGTAACTGGCTGTTACTGATCTCTTGAGTTTTTGTGTTTCTTCATGATTCAACTTTGCTTAAGTTGCATGCATTCCAAACTTTTCCATTTCTTCTATATTAAAAAAATTGCAGGGATATCATTTTCAAAATAACTCCCCATTATCCTTTGTAGTGTCAGTTGTAAAATGTCTCTTTTCAGCCTATTTTTTAAAAGATTTTTTTATTTTTTATTTTACATGCATTAGTGTATTGCCTTTGTGTACGCATAAGCACACCCATGTTGTACAATGCGACAGAGGCCAGAAGAGGGATTGTCCTGGAACTGGAGTTATGGGTGGTTGTTAGCAGCTCTGTGGGTGCTGGGAATGGAGCCCAGGTCTTCTGCAAGAAGAGTCAGCATGCTTAACAGCTGAGCCATTGCTCCAGCCCCATGATTTTAATGTTTATACTTGTAAGTTTTCTCTTGCTTTTTAATTATTTCAGATGTGATAATAGGCCATTTATCTAAGCTCTCTCTATGTTTTTGATGTGTGCGGTGATTGTTATAAAATTCTCAGTGATTACTGCTTTACCATGTCCTCTTGATGTTCGTTTACATCTACATTTTAACATGTTGCAAAGTGGTTTAAATTTTCCATCATGTTTTTTTTTTTTTTTTGATTCACTGGTTGTTCAAAATGTAATTGTTTCCCATGAATCTGCATAGTTAATGAATCTTTTAGTTTTTCAATTTTTATTTCATGGCTTCAAAATATACCACGAGTTCAGTTTAGTTTTCTGAAAGGGGCTGAGACTTGTTTTGAGGTCCTTCATGTGACCGGTGGTGGATGATTGTCCGTGTGCTGTTGAGAAGAATGTACATTCTATAGCCATGGACGGAGGGTTCTAGAGGAGCTTGTTAAGTCCACTTGGGCTAGGTATAATTGAATTCCCCTGTAAATTTGTTGGTTTTCTCTCTGGAAATTCTGCACATTGCTGGCCACAGGTTTTTAAAGCACCCAACAAATATTGTATTAATATCTATTACTCCTTTGATCCATTAATATTTGCTTTATGTATTGGGGTGATCTGACACTGGGGACATACATACATATACATGTTATTTCCTGTTGCCAAATAGATACCTTTATCATTGCACAGTAATCTTCCTTGTCTCACCTGGCTGCTTTTGACCTAGTTCACCTCCCTTGATGTTTATGTACTGCTGCTTCCTTGTTTTCATATCTTGTTTGGTCTTTCATTTGCGGTCTGCCTATGCCCTAGATACAAAGTCAATTTCTGTAAGCGACATGAAGATTTTGATTTTTATCAACTCATTACGATGGCTAGTGATTTCCTCTCATGGTGTGTTTTGATTCCTAGTTTGTTATTTTTTTTTTTTTCTTTAGACACCATGACATCCACAAAACAGCTTTGGATTATAACAAGCAATTTTGAAATAATAGCAACCAGCCAGGTGTGGTGATACATACCGTTAATGCCAGCACTCAGGAGGCAGAGGCAGGCAGGTCTCTCTAAGATCCAGGCCAGCTAGGGTTACATAGTGAGATTATGCCTCCTAAAAAATAAAAATAAAAATAAATAAAATAACAACAAGGCACAGTAGGAAGAGAAATGGGGATAAAACATAACAAAATCATGCAGTGGTACTCTATTGGTACTTAGTATTTTTACTGTCTCATTTTACATCTTTCTGCACGGCCTATCATTTTAATATATTGCTGTTTTATCCTTTTCATTCTAAGGAGTGGTTTACACATGACAGTTATAATATTACATCATTCTATATTGGTCTGTTTTTTTCCAGTGAGTTTTAAACGTTCTCTTCAGTTTTTCTTACTCATTAATGACTCTTTCTTTCCCTTAGAAGAATTTACATGGGGTGATTCTGTCTCTCAGTTTCTGTCTGGGGATGTCTTTATCTTTGTTTTGTTTCTAAAGCCTGGCTTTGCTGGATGCACTGTTCTTGGATGACATTTTTCTCCTCAGTCCTGAGAATACCTCAAGCTGTTCTCTCCTGGCCTATAAGTCTTCTGCTAAGACATCTGCTTTCAGTCAAGTTGGAATACACCCATAAGTTATTCTTTCTTACTTTCTCCCGAGACCTTAAGCATGTTCTTTTACCTCTGATGGCTTGATTATGTGATATCACAATAGATTAGTGTTCTAGTTTGCTTTCATTTGTTATGATAAAAATGCTTGACCAAAACCAACCTAGGGAGGAAAGGGTTTATTTTACAACTTCTGGATTACACTTATCACTGAGGTAAGTTCCTCGGAACCAGGAGGCAGACACTGAAGCACGGACCCATGGTAAAGGTTGCTTACTGGCTTCCTGCCTTGGCCTGTGCTCAGCCTGCTTTTTTATACAATACAGGACCACTTCAGGGCTAGCACCACCCACAGTGTGCTGGGCCCTCCCACATTACTCAGCAAGGAAGAAGATGCCCTACAAACATGGTCACAGGCCAATACAATGGAAACAATTCCTCAGCTGGGATTCCCTCCAGCCAGATGTGTCAAGTTGACGACTACAGCTATCCAGCATGCCTCACCCCTTGTCAACATGACACACAAACACACTGCTATTAAACCAGAACCTTTCTAGTTCTTGTCCCCAAGATATGATGTTAATATTAAAATCACAACATAAAACAGCACAACTTTAGAAGTCCCACAGTCCTTGAAAAAATCCAAACACTTTAAAAAGTTTGGTTTCTTTAAAAATAATCTCTTGACTGTGGCCTCCTATAAAATCCAAAACAAGTACTATCTTATTTCAAAAGGGAAGAATCAGGTCCACTAAAGCAAAACCAAAAATCAGAGTGGGCTTCACTCTGATCTTCTGGGCTCCACAGGGCTTGGACAACTTCCTGTCTCTGGCTCTGTTATCCACGGCACGTATAGCTTATCTTGTAGACTCAGGCCAGTTCCATTCCATACCTGCATTGCCACTGGTGGTCATCCCATGGTCCTGGCATCTCCAATATGTGGGGGTCTCATCTGCAACTGAGGCTGCACCTTCAGTGGTCTTTCCTGGTCTCTGAGGGGCAAAGCCTCGGCTGCCCTGTGGCCTCCTCATGCCTTCAGAACCAATACCATGTAGGAGACCCTTACACATTGCCAAGTCCTGCTTCCATCTTGAGATAGAGCCCTGGGTCCCGTCCACGGACCACAGGTTCTGTGTGCTGACCCCAAGGAAATATTTCCCAGAAGATTTCACCTCAGTGATGCTGGTCTCTTTTTATAGCTGGTTTTTTTCTACCCCATGTAACCGACATCAGTTACCCTAGTAAAGTACAGAAGGTTTCACTTCTAAAAATTTTTTATTCATAATATATCATACAAAGAGCTCTGATAATTTGCTTCCCTTAAAAAGTCACAAGCCAGGTCTCCATCATCCACATTTCTGTTCCAAGCTCCACAGCAACATCTCACTCAGCTCTGAGTACTCAAAGGCTTTTCTAGTCCAAAGTTGCAGATGATTCCACAGTCCTTCCAGACACATAGGGTCAGGTCGACTATAGCAATATCCCACTCTCTGGTACCAAGTTCTTTACTAGTTACTTTCATTCGCTGTGATAAAAACACTGACCACAACCAATTTGGAGAGGAACAAGTTTATTTTATCTTGCAATTCTAAAGTCACAGTTATCACTGAGGGAGACCATGTTAGGAACTCAGGACTGGAACCTCGAGGCAGACACTAAAGCATGGCCCATGGAGGAATGCTACTTACTGGCTTGCTCCCCTGGCCTGTGCCCAGCTTGCTTTCTTATACTTTATAGGACTACCTACCCAGGGATGGCACCACCCACAGTGGATTGGACCCTCCCATGACTCAACAATCAAAAAATTGCCCCACAGACATGGCCACAGGCCAGTTCAGTGGAGGCAATTCCCCAAGTGAGATTCCCTCTAACCAGGTTTGACAAGTTGACAACTAAAGCTATCCAGCACAATTAGAGTGAGTTAAATAGAATGGGCAACATTGGTTAGCCTGAATTTATAAATTTGTATCCTTCTCTTGAAATAGAAATGCTCTAGCATTTTCTTTCAAAAGTTTCATAACTCTTTGGCATTCTGAAGTCTCTCTTGAGCCTCAGTGAAAATATCTGGTTTTTAATACTTTCTTAATATTTCTGTAAGCATTTTCCTTTCTTCTCCTTTTTGTATTTTTTTTTTAATATAGTCTGTTTTTGAGCAAATTCTTCCCTTGGCTTGATCAGTCATGCTATCAGTGCATTGTGTTTTTTCACTCTTGCACGGTGAGTTCTGTCTTTCTGATGCTTTCTTTTTTGATCTTTTCTGATACCATTGCCTTCTGCTGTGTTTTCAATTTTGCTGAGTATATCTTACAAGTCAATGATTTCTGTTTGAAAAACTGTTGCCATCTCTCTATTCAGTCTGTTTAAATATTTAATCCTTTTCTGTGTTTTCTTCAAGCTCTTGGGGTTTCCTTTCATCAAATGTTTTAAATGCCTCCTCTGCGAGTTCTGCCCACTGATTATGATCTAGTCAGCTTTCTGGAAAACTCGTGGTGCTTTCAGGCCCAGGAAGTGAATTGGGCGTTGACAGACTTACCATGTTACACTTTATCTGGCTTTGTTCATGGTTGTCTCAAGAAATGGAAAACATAATATCAAGATTGGACAAAAAAGTTGAAGAATGGACCACTGAAGCAAAAATTATAAAAAAATTCAAAAACACATGGGAATAGAATATGCAGGAAATGTGGGACACCTTGAAAAGACCAAATTGACACATCATAGGCATAGTGGAAGGTGAAGAATCTCAGGTTAATGATATTGACCGGATCTTAAACAGGACTGAAGAAGGAAACATTCCCAAATTAAGAAAAGACATGCCCATACAAATACAAGAAGCACATTGAACACCAAATAGACGGGTCCAGAAAAGAAACTCCCCACATAACATAGCATAGTTAAAAACACTAAATGTATAGAACAAAGAGAGAATACTGAAAACTGCAAAAGACAAACAAGTTGCATAATGGAAAACATCAGAATTATAGCTGATGTTTCAATGTGAACTATGAATGCTAGAAGAGTCTGGACTATAATATTCCCAGTTCTAAATGACTGTAGACGCCAATCAAGAATACTCTACTGAGCAAAAATGTCTTTTATCGTTGAAGGGGAAAGAAGAATCTTCCATGGCACAAATGGGCTGAAAGAATTCATGTCCACAGAACCAACCCTTCAGAGAATACCTGAATCAGTAAAAGAATGGAAGAAAGTAATTATTATACCCAAGCAGCAGCAACAACAACAACAAACCTAAATGAAGTTGTAATTGTGGAAACACAAAGTTAGACCAAGAATGCAGTTGTAACTTTTAATATCAATGAACCGAACTCACCAGTCAAAAGACATAGGCAGGTTGAATGGATTAAGAAACAAAATCCGTCTTTTTGTTGTCTGCAAGAAAGCCATCTCACATTCAAGGACAACTGCTACCTTAATGTGGAAGGATGGGAAAAAATATTCTGAGCAAATGTCACTAAGAAACAAGCAAGGATTGCAATTGCCAAAACAGACATCAAAATAAAACTAATCCAAAGAGATAAAGAGGGTCATTTAATTCTGACCAAAGGAACATTTGACCCAGATATTACAATCATGAACATATATGCACCATATTCTGGTGCACCCAAGTTCATAAAAACAGTTATTCAGTAATAATAGGGAATTTCAGTACCCCACTGTCTAGATTAGACAGGTAAAAGAATAAACAGAGATATGTGAATTAAATGATATTATTCATCAAATGAACCTAATAGACATCTATCAAATAGTCCACAAGCACCAAAGAATACACTTTCTATTCAGCACCCCATGGAACTTTCTCCAAAACTGAGACAAAACAAACCTCAACAAACACAAAAGAAATTTGGAATAATTCCATGCATTCTATTAGACCTCAGTGCAATAAAGCTTAAAACCAAACCTGGAAGGAACCCTAGAAATGATACCACTCATGGAGATTAAGCAACATACTACTGAACAACAAATGGGTCAAAGAAAAAAGAAAGAAAGAAAGAAAAGTATTCCTGAAACTAAATGAAAAGGATAATACAATGCAACAGAACCTCTGAGACTCTTTAAACACTGTGCTAAAAGGAAATTTTATAGCTCTAAGTGCCTACATTAAAAAATCAGAAAGAGCACAAATAAATGACATCATTAGTAATCAGGGAAATGCAAATTTAAACCACTCCAGTCAGACTTGCTAAGATCAAGAGAACAAATGGTAGCAAGTGCTGGAGATGATGTTGGGAAAGGAGAACACTTCTTCACTACTGATGGGATTGAAAACTCGTGCAACACATGGAAAACTGTGAAGGAATACCTCAAAAAACTGAAAACAAACCGACCATATGCTCTGGTCATACCACTCATTGGCATATACCCAAAGGACTCATCCTGCTGCAGAGATACTGGTATATCCATGTTTGTGGCTGCTCTCTTCACAAGAGCTAAGAGATGAAAGCAATCTAAGTGTCCCTCAACTGATGAGTAGATAACAAAAACGTGATGCATTTACACAATGGAGTTCTACTCAGCAGTAAGGAAAGATGAAATGATGACATTTGCAGGTAATTAGATGGATCTAGAAACCTTTAATACTAAGTGGAGAGAGACTCAGAAAAACAAACAACATATTTTTTCACTCATTTGTGGATCCGAACACCAAATCCTTATATGTGAGTATATATATCTTGATGCAACTACAGGAACCAGGAAAATGGAACAGGAGGCAAACGGAAAGAAGGAATCTGAGAGAGAAGAGCAGTAGGAAACAGGTGTTACTACGGATGAAATGGTTAAAGTGGGGTGGGTATTTAAATGGGAACGTCTACAGAGAGGGACGAGTGAGGAGAAAAAATAATGCCTAGCTAGTTAAAGAAAAACAGAGGGCATCATGTCAGTCCAAACACCTGCTGACAACTTACACCTACAGTATCTACATGAGGCCATCTGTATAGCTGAAGGCTACATAACAAGAAACAGTGCCAAACAGAAGAAACCTTCTGTTGAGTTTCTGGTCAGGGGTAGTCCAAGAGACTCCCAAAAGGCTATCGCCACGGCCCTTGATTTCCTCCCAGAGGCTTGAAGGTAACACCCTATTGGTGAAGACAAGACATACTTTGGAGACAGAATTTGGAGTAATGGAGCTGAAATTGATCTGGAAGATACTTCCCCTGAAGGCTAACGCTCATCTTAACAGCACAGGGAATGACATTGGTCCCAGTAGTGGCACTTTTATCTTAGGGGTAATCAACAGCCACCTAATTGGACTTAAAGCCCCCTCAGTGGGAGGAAACTCATGTGTGGTACTGTAAGCATAGCCAAATACATGTGGCTGGAGAGGTCATAGATCTTAGAGAAAACCCCAAGGCTGTCACATCCATAGACTCTGTGCAAAATATGGATTTTTATATTCACAGACAAGTATCCCAGTCACTACTCATCAAAGAAACTTCTTTTGCAGTAGATGGAGATTATTACAGAGTTTCACAACTGGCCACTCTCAGAGATTGTCTGTGAATTGCCTAAGCCTAAGTGACACATTTGCAATACCACCTCTACAAGTAAGGCTCATGCAACATAGAACAAGGGGTAAAGAGAGCGCTAATGCATCTCTCAGTCCTCGTCAATAAAGTGCCCTTGTGCAACAGAGGGCCAGAAACACCAAAGATCATAAATGGCCGAAGTGTATAGAAAAAGAGTCTGCAGAGGATGGGTCCTTGGACAGGCCTCCTATATTAAACTCCACCCACCGAGGACTCAGGGACCATTGCGGAAGAGGGGGTGGAAAGATCATAAGAGCCACGGAAGGGGTGCATAACCATATGGAAATAGAGTTCTATAAGCCCCTGGGACCTTGCTCAGATGAACCTACAGTAATGGTGGCAGCATGCGCAAGACCCATGCAAACTCAAGTAGACAAAACCCAGCATGGAACTGTGCAAAGGTGTATCAGGTCCCAACCTTAGTCAAAAGATTAGTGGCAGTTGATGACTGCTGGGTGAGGAAGAGCTAATCCTCTTAGGGGAGGGACTCTGGATGGGGTGACTGGACCCCAGTGAATGAGCTTGCATTGAGGTATGTCTGAGGACAGTAGCTTGAAGTGATGGGCCTTGACACAGATGACAGAATGCATGAAATCCAGGGGAGGGAGGCTGTGGGGGGTGACGCCAATGATGGGAGAGGGTAAGTTCTGTGTGAAGTACACAAAAATTCAACTAAATTGAAAAAAAAGAACAGAAAAGAAATAGCGAGCAGTCAGGAAAACAGGCAAAACTGGTTAGGCACTGCCAAGCTTCTTGTCCCACCACAGGTATCTTTATGCCATGGGAGAAACAATAGCAGCATCTGTTGGAAATGGCTTACCTGAGCTGTACTCAGGGGTGCTGTGTCTTTAACACTCTTCGCTCTTTTCCTCTCTCGGTGCTACTGGGGGCCAGACTCCCAGTGGAGATGGAATTTGGAAGAATACTTACAACAGGCATACTTGAGTCTGAGACAAGGTAGGCTACCTTGTCCTCAGAGTCAGCGCTCAGCAAGTACAAACGGCTCATGGCAGTTTAGCAATGTACTTTATGCTACAGGGGGGATACATTCTGAGCCCATGGAGACAGCGTGAAAGCTTGAGGGTGGAGAAAAGGTAGGAAGCCCAATTGGCTAGCTGTGGGAGGAGAGGAACCGTCTGAACCTGAATAGTGGGGAGGAGGGTCACTCCACTGGGAGACTCAGAAGGGATTTGAAGCTTATCAAAGAGCAGAAAGAAATAATGCGCTTTCACTTTTGGGCATCGCAGTTCCACCTTCCCCAGGGTAGGGAACACCTTATCATTTGTAATCATCAGGAGTACACCAATACTCGGCCAGTAAAACTCTACTCATCCCAGCTTAGCAATGAGCACGCTGAAATCACACCGTTTCTGTTTAATGCCCTTTATGGTTTCTGTTGTGGTGGCACATGCATTTCTCGGGAGGGAACTGTCCTCAGTTGTGTTATGCACAGTGGAAGAAGCTGGTGGCAGAGGCTGGGGAGCTGCATGAGGTGTCAGAGCTATCTGCAGTGTTACAAATGCACACCATATAAGAGCTTCCAGCCTATGAAATCAAGTGTGACAGGACCATGCATCCCCAAAACTGAAAATAAACTGCTTTCTATTTGCCTGGTCATCTTAGACATGACATACCTGGTAATTAGAGTCTACACTATGAATATTAATGGATATATGTGAGCTTAAGATGCAGCGTTTGTACCAAAGCTATTGAACAAATAATTATGCAGGTGCTCCTTCCAGATGCCCTAAATTGGAATCATGTTAATAGTGTGCTTATATAGACTCTTGATTCTTACTTACAAACTAATTTTCAGCATTGCTTTCTCATATTACCCATGGAGCAAAACGTCAGTACACTCCCCTCTTGTCAGAAAACAGAGCAAGTGTGTCAGCTTCAGATGAAATGGATCAACAACAAATCAAAAAGAGGATGACGATGCTGCATGTGTGTGGTTCGGTCCTCAGAGTTCCTGTGTGCGAAGACGGATGCTGAGCAGAGGAACAAACTGCCTCTCCTCCAGCTGTGTGGGGGAACCTAAAACCTCTGTGTCTGCTGGTTCCTGTGAGGTTCTGTGCGATCAAGGCAGCCTGAGAAAGCTGCTCCTCAGAGGGCATTAGGAGAGGGAGCAGGAACAGTTCGGCGTTAGCAAATCAGGCCCCTTGGTGTATTTTACAGTGACGGTACTCCCATCGTGTCCTCTGACCTTCGACTCTCATCTTGACCTGCTTTGTCCCTTCTGCTGTTTCCTCTCCGTCCTCTGCATCCCTTCACACTGCTCACACGTGTAGACACACAGCTTCCATTCTCCCTGGAGTTCCCTTCTCTGAGATGTCTCCTTTATGACACAGTTATCTGTTCGATGACTCCCTGGAACTCTGAATCATTATCTCCTGGGCCCTCTGTTCTTCTCAGCCCTAGTTTGCTGTATGCTCTGGCTAGATTTCCCCTGCACGTACACACTAATAGCAGTTGTGTAACTATTAGTCATTCTTATTGAGAAAATAGATGTGGTGTTGAAAAGCATGGTTTTAGCATCTAAAATGCTATGCTCATTCTGAATTCTGGGATATATATATATATACACACTAATTTTGAATTAGAGGATACACTAATGCTATGCTCAGTCTGAATCCTGGGTTCCGATATATAATACACACACACACACACGCACATACACACACACACACACACACACACACACACACACACATATATATATATATATATATATATATACTGATTTTGAATTAGAGGATACACTACAGTCTTATGTGGGTTTGGTAGAAGTTCCGTGGACACCCCTTTTTAATTTGACAGAATGGCATGAGGTGATAGCCCCCTCATAAGTGGATATTGTTTTGGCTGACATTTTTCACTCAGGGTCTGGATGTTGTAACATATTTACTTCTTCAATAATACTTCGTATACCTTGACAACAGTTACACTGAATGCACAATTTATTTCTTTTGTTTTTGATGGGGTTTTTTTTGAAGGCGGGTTCTATAGATGACATACCTGTGACACAAGCTCCAGGGCAGTTAAAGATGTGGAGCCTGGTTATTAATAGCATCAGAGCTGGGTTACATTGCATTGAATGCTGGCTTACTCGTTCTGGAAATGAAGCATTTAACCTCTGTAAACCTCAGAAAAAGAGGTATGTCAAAAGAGGAGGGCCAGGAGAGCCAAAAGCTATTGTTTACTTTTCTGGTCCTTCTTATCCACGCGTGTGTACTTATATGCATGCAGCAAATCTTTATTGTACTGGCTACTGTCTAGCTGTTAAAGTGGGCATGGCAGAGAGTTATGTGGTGACAAGACTTGGTACCATGCTTCATGATATTTAGAGTTGAGCACCTCGTCCCCACCGATGCCCAAGGAGAATACCGTAAATGGTTTGAGCTTGACTATTGCAGTGCTCTGTGCACTCTTTCATGCATTTTACAAAGAACTTTTAGAGCCTTTATACATTTTCTTTACTCTACAGTAACAAAGAGTGGGATGGAATTAAGAGCTGTAAGAAATACTCTGAATTCTTAATATTTTATTTTATTTTTATGAGTGTATTGCCTGCATGTGTGTCACGCCATGCCCATGGATGTCAGAAGAGGATGCCAGAGTCCCTGGAACTGGAGTTACCAATGGTTGTTAGCCACCATGTGGGTGCTAAGAGCTGAACCTAGGTCCTGCACAAGAGCAGTCTGTGCTCTTAACTACGGAGTCATCTCACCAGGCCATTGCCCAAGGTTCTAATCAACTATAAAACCACAGGGAGTTTGGGATCTTAGTAGTAAAAATAAAAAGCATTTCAGATGATTTTTAAAAACTGCCGCAGTGGATTATGATGAGCAACTTGCTCCTTTTTTATAGGGGCTAATGAATTAGGGCCAGAAAGACAGCTCAGTAGTTAAAAGTAGATATTGCTCTGAAAAGAAGACCCAGGTTCTGTTCCTAAAACCCATAGGAGGCAGTTTACAACCACTTATAACTCCAGTTCCAGGGAATCTGGTGCCTCCACAGGCACCTGCATGCACATAAACTCACTTGGGGACATACCTATCCATATGAATAAAAATAATTTTTTAAAAAGATCAGGATCATTGGCTACAGTTAAAAAAAATCTTAAATCTGTACTAGCTGGATAAACCAATAGGTAAGTCATCTTTCCTCATTTATAAAATAAGCATGCTTAGTCTTGCAGTCTTGTTAATATGAATATCTCGTGTAGTTTGAATGTAAAAAAGTAATTTAAATCCCCCAATTCTCTTCATGAACAAACATTCAAATGGTTGACTATTCTGGAAGGAATGTTTAATCATCAGTCTACAGAGCTCTTACTTTCTGGGGGTTTTGCACAATCTCCAAGAATTCTTTCATTAAAATCTCCATAAGATTTTCTTCCAAGGATTTCGTCTCTGCCAATTCGATAGGCTAACCAAAGCTTCTAAGACAAGGCTGGCAGATTTCCGAGTACATCAGAAGAAAACTGGGCCAGCAAAGGCCTTATTATTTGTGATTGTTCATCTGCTAAGAAGCTCAGTGAATGTTCACAGTTTGCTAGTTTATTTCAAAAGTTATTTCAGAAAGAAAACCTTCATAGGTATTGATTCAACTACCTGGGTTAGGTTCACATATTGGTGAAACCCCCTTTAGTTGACATTTAGTAGAAGGAAGAAAGTAAAGAAGGAAGGAGGGGATGGAGGAAGGCAAGAAAGGTGAGAGGAAAGGAGGGGGAGAAGAAAGAAGGAAAGAAAGAAGGAAGGAAGAAAGGACAGGCAAGACAGAGGGACAGAGGGTTTGCTTTACAGTAGTGACTAGCTGTAATCCACTTACGTAAATAATATTTTTAAACTAATAACGCTGACATGCAATTGAATCACTTGTCTATCTTGCAGTTACATCCTAAGCTTTTCATACACACAGTTGTAGCACTTCTCAACAGCACACTCAGCTATTGGTGCTTGTCTTGTCCTTGGTAGAGCTAAGAACATCACTTACACACAGAGCTGGTTGTTCTGTGGTCCTGAGGGGGCTATGCATACAAAGGAAGAGTTTCCTAATTGTATTCTGAAGTACAATTACATTGCTTTTATTTTTCCAAATTTGCCCCATACAGCCTTAAACTGTATGACTTTGCATCAATTCTGACTGATTTCTACCAGAAAGAAGAGCAAAGTTCCAGGTCATAAATGACCTTTTTATGCAACAGACAAAGACAGACTGTGACGCTCAGGCTAGCACAGTGCAACCCATTCCTCCTGACTGCATGATTTCAAGTAAGGGCAAAAGTTCAACCCCTTTGAAATTCTTATTGAGAAGCCTGTGTTAGCCAACATTTTGAGGTAAAAGAATTTTTGGTCAAAACAATGAAACATAGGTAAAATGTTTACTTTTGAAAATGTTAAAAAATCTGATTTATAATGATCACCTTCCTTCTTTCTCATGGAAGACCTTAACCAGGTCTTAGTTTATCGGCTCCAACGTTTAGTTTTGAAAAATAAAGGCCCATCTTAAAAGGATGTTTTGGTCAAAAGATCCACTGAGGAGGACAGAGGAAGAGGTAACAGCACTGGCTTGAATTCCTACCAGGATGTGAGATATCACGTAGTGAGAGAATATTTCTGTGTATGTCAGTATTACTGAAAAATACCACACAGCCAGATACTGATCTTCTGAGAAGTGCCTGCTCACAATGACTGAGTTTCAGGAAGTCACTGCTGCATGTAGCTATGGAGACAGGCTGTGGATCTCAGTTGCCAGGTGCCAGGGCTGGCTTCAGTTGTCAACGCAACACACCTGGGAATAGGGACCCTCATTTGGGGAATTTCCTTTATCTGTCACCCTGTGGGTGTGTCTGGCATTTTCTTGATTTTTAAGTGATGGGGGTGATACTGTGTGTGCGGGGAGGTGTCACCTGGGGTAGGTGGCTCTGGGTTGTATGAGAAAGTAGCTGATCACACGCAGAGGAGCCTGTCAGTAAGCAGCGTTCCTCCATGGTCTCTGCTTCAGTTTCAGCGTCTGGCTTTCTCCTCGAAGCTCCTGACCAGCTGCCCTCAATGATGGACTGTCAGTTGGAAGAGTAAGGTGAAGGAAACCCCTTCCTCCCTTAAGAAGGCTTGGGGGTCGGTGTTTTACCGCAACAATGGAAAGCAAACTCATATTCCAGGGTACAACAAGTCTAGCTCAGACACTCAATAGCAGTGATTATGGGCAAGTTATTTCCTTTGGGTTTATTTACCTAAAACTAGGAATTATGAAAATGATGTAGCTAAACCGACTATGTAAGGAAAATAAAGACTTTAATTTTCATTTTCTTCCTTTGTCTCTGATTCAGCTGACAAGTCTGTGGCTAGGACACTAACACAGCCAGCTAGAGCCACTGGCCTTGAGTCCTGATGAAACTTCCTCAGTTCTGTTTGTCTCAGAGATTCTGTGGTAATTTTCAGGCAGAGGATTTTTTTTTAAATATTTGCTTTCTTTCTAAATTTATAAAAATTTGCCTGATTTTGAGACTGTATGTAAGTTTCCACCTCACTGTAACTAACTGCCTGAGGTATAAAAGATGAGTACTTCCTTTCTTCGGGATCCAGACTTGGAGACTTTTGTCCTCTGGACCAGGCTACAGCCTTAATAAACTTGCTTCCTACATCTCCTGGTACTCTGCCTGATCTGTCCCAACAATAACATTTATTCCCTAAGATTTTTGAATGACTGAATGATGAAGCTGTGAGGCCCTTAGAAATTCCTTCCCTGTTCCTAACGTCCCTAGATTAACTGCTTTTTTTTGCTTCTGTAAAATGCTTGGCTTAGAGATATCACATGAAGCCAGGATGGCTCCATTTTGTCCTTCTAATAAGCCTCTGGTCACCAGTCTAAAAGAACGAGAAAACAAACTTGAGCCAGTACAGCCAGGGAGTGACCAGCACATTACGATAAACTTAGAAAAACAAGGGTCAGGGCCGGACTTGGGCAATGGTCAGCACATTTCAATAAGCTTCAGTAATGCATTCCATCCTCTTGACCCAGAGATGGAACCCACCAATGAGGAGCCTTATAGCTCTTTTTAACCAATTTTGGTATATGACCCATAGTAACATGGTAAATCTCCACCTTTCTTTGTCCCTAACCTATAAAAAGCTCTTACTCCCTCCTTTCGGGGCTCTCAGTATGGATCCACTGCGTTGGTGAAGTCTGAGAGTCCTGGCTTTAGCTAGAATAAAGGCTCTTTGTTCTTGCATACACTCCGGATTCCATGGTGGTTCTTGGGGAGTTGTTCTCCGGGCATAACAAAGCCTCTGTTTAACAGTTTGGGGACACGCGCTTAGAAGTAGGTCTGATTGTCTCACATCTGCTCTCAGAAGCACCAGGCCTTCCTTAGGACTTACTGATAAAGGCAAGTTGTTTAATAAGATATTTAAGATCCTCCATGCTCTATCGTGCCTGTTGCCCTCATCCCTCCAGTTCAGCCAAGCGTTGTCCAGCCTTTCTCATTTTGTATGGCCCATCGTGAGGATTTTCTTTACCTCCCGTGTCACGTTCATGTTGCATGTGTTTTAGTATTGTTTCTCATGTAGGGCTCTTGGAGACAAAGATTCACAGGCAAGGAGCACATTTGGAAAACAATTCCAGCACACACTGTCCTGTGGGTAGCTGAGTTCTATCCCTCAGGACCTCTGCAGGTGATTTTTTTTTTTTTTTTTTTTTTTGCCTGTATCACAGCTTAGCAAAATGAAGAAGCTTAGCATTTGCATGTCATCTCTGCCCAACAGTGGTTGAGGACAGTTTCCAATGTCACCAGCTCCCTCTAGACCCAGACTTCTTTTTGCTAGTAGAATTCTTACTAACAATTCATCTCGTTACTTGGTATGGCTCTGTTCAGGTCTTAATGTGCTTTTTGTTCATTCTTGCTATGTCATGTGTATCTGGAAATTTGCCTCTTTTTCTCATTTTATGTGAGACAGGTTCTCCCAGTAGCCACAGCTGGCCTGGCATTCTCTGTCTACAACACACTAACCTTGATCTCACAAGTATCTGCCTGCCTCAGCCTCCCATCTCCTGGGTTCAAAGGCATGTGCCACCACACTTGGCTTGCCCCTTTTTCATAGACTTTCCTCAATGTTGGCATATTGGTTTTCTCTTTTCTAAAAAAGATTTAGTTTTATTTTATGTGATGAGTGTTTTGCCTGCACATATGTGTATCACAGGCATATAAAGCCTGTGGAGGCCAGAAGAAGGCGTCGGATCTTCTGGAACTGGACTTACAGGCCATTGTAAGTCACCGTGTTGGTACTAGGAACTGAAACCTGTCCTCTGTGAGAGTAGTAAGCACTCTTAAGTCTGAGTCATCTCTCTCTTCTAGCATATCGTTCTTCCAAATAATCTCTTATGATACTTTGTATTTCTATAGAGTGAGTTGACATATCTCCTTTTTCATCTCTAATTTTATTCACTTGAGTCTTTTCTTTCTTTTAGTGTAAATGTTTGTTGATTTCATCTCTTCAAACAACCACCTGTCTTGGTTGATAGTTTGCATTTGAGATACTGTTTCATTTTTTTCTGCTCTGGTGTTTACTTTTCCTTTGCTTCTGCTATTATCAGTGTTTTCTTATTTTTGTCTTCTGTTCGAGGCAAGTAAATCCTGTTTATTTAAGCTCTCACGTTTCTCTGTGGGTAGTGATGGCTGCGCTCTGCCCTCTTTGTACTGTTTTTGCTGCATTCCAAATGTTTTGATGTTTCGTTTTCAAGGTCACTTGTTTTGAGGAACTTTTCTCTTCATCCTTATTCATAGAAGCTCTGTACATTTAAACTTGTTCTGTCTGCATGCACCTGTATCCGAAACTGTTCTAGCTGCTTGTTGTTGGCCTCTGGCTTCTGACCATTGCGATCAGCAAAGGTACAAGATCTATTTTGACTTTAATTGTTAAGCCTTATTTCGTTGACCAATAATTTGTGGTTCAATTTAGAGAAAGTTCCATGTGCTGAAGAGTGTATATTCTGTAGGTGTTGCATGAGATACTATACACATGTGTGCTGTGTGGTAAATGGTAGAGTTTAATGCTAATGTTTCTTTGTAGATTTGTAAAATTCTGTCTAACTAATCAACATAATGAGGAGAAGTAAGTACTGAAATCTCCCACAGGTTCTGTGCTGGAACCCATTTCTCCCTCAGGGGTTTCCTAAATATAAAGGAACATAGAGCTTTCCAGTTGCTATATCTTCTTGAGTAGTTTACTTGACAGTTATATGTTAAGCTTCTTTTTCTGATCTTGAGATTTTGTCTTCAAATCTATTTTGACAAAGAGAAGTGTAGGCACCCTGCTCAACTGAGGATGCCAATTGCTTGCCGGCTTCCACCCCATCCCTTTACTTTAGGTCTCTGAGTTTCCTTAAGGCCTCATATTGTTGGGTCTAGCTTTCCTACCCATATGAATCAGTCTTTTAAATTGTATAATTTAGTCTTTCTTTCTTTTTCTTATTTTATTTTAGTATTATGGTCATCGGTGATGTATTAGTGGGTGTATTAGTCACCTTCTGTTGCTGTGGTAGAAACTTATAAAAGGAACTTATAAAAGGAAGAATTTATTTAGCTTACCTTTCCAAAGGGGCAAATGTCCATCATGGAGGGGACTCGTGGCAGCAGAGGTGGCTGGAGCAAATGCAGAAGCTAAGCGCTCACATCTTCAAGCAGGCACAGGAAGCAGAGAGTGACTAGGAGATCCGGCAAGGCTTAAGAACTCTGTAAGTCCACCCTCCTCCAGCCACGTACTTCCTGCAGCACGGCCACGCCTTCCAAGATTTCCCAATATGGCACCACCATCTGGGGACAAAATATCCAAATACTTGGAGCCTGTGAGGGACATTCTCATTCAAACCACCACAGGGGGCTACAGTTGATTTTAACTCTGTGTCTAGTGTGGTTTGAATCTGCTGTCACTACAGCTGTTTCTTGTCTACTCACTGAGTTGTAGTAGAGATTGAACTTACAAGAACAGGCTGATGGATAAGGAGATGATCCACGGAACAAGCAGAGATGTCAGAACAAGCAGAGACATCAAAACCAGCAGATGCACAGACTGATAAACAGAAATGCAGGAAACAGGAGACCCAAGGCAACATGAGTATTCCAAAAGACCCTAGCTCAGCTCCTTAACACAAAGATGTCGACATAGGCAAAGAAATGGGTGAAGAAATCCGCATCATGATCAAAGTAGCCCAACAAGAAATTGAGATCCTAGAAAACAAGGAGAAATGTTGGCAATAATCTCAGTTCTTAAATCACAGTATAAAGCACTGATAGACTGAAACAAACAGCAACAACAAAAAAGAATATTAAAGACATTGATGAAATTCTACATTCAGATATGAATACAGACAAAAATTAACAAGCATATATTACCGTGTCCAAGAATTCTGGGATATAATGAAGAGATCTAAGCTAAGAATTCACAGGCTAGAAGAAGCAGTGAAAATAAATACAAATATACAAAATAACCACTCAGTGAAACTACAGCAGAAAATCATTCTACTATTGAGAAAGAAACAAACACTCAAGTGCAAAACACATTACAGCCTCCAACAGGGCGTAACCAAGTAACCTCCTCATGACATTCTGGTCAATATATTAAACATACCAAGCCACCCCAATACCAAAAGCTGAAAGGTACAAACGGGAACTCAACCTGCAAACACAGAGGCATCAGAATAGCATCGACTATCTGACCAGCTGCTGTAAAACCAGGAAAGTCGGAATGATGTCAGGTAACTCTGAAGGTAAATAATTGCCAACAAAGTTGCTATATCCTGCAAAGATTTCTTTTAAAATTGATGGAGAAATAAGCATTTAAAGACAAACACAAATGAACCCATGTCTCACCACCAAGCCAGCCCTGCAGAAGATACTAAGAGAGATACTTACATGAAGGAGGAAGGCATTCTGGGTCACAAGAGCACAGTAAAGAGCACATTTCATGAAAGGGACAGATGAAGTGTGGAGAGCAAAACCGAAGTCCATCATGTCCAACACAGTAAACCTGAAAAGGCCAGACACTCCCAGGAGAGAGGTGAAGAGTGAACAACCCAGCCAACCAGAGAAACAGCCAACAAAATCACAGGAAACACTAAGTATCTTTCAATAAGCACCTGAAGTACAAATGACCTGAACTCACTCAGGGTTACATCTTTGTCTGCTCGGTTGGTTGAAATACTAGGTCCAAATATCTGTTGATTTCCAGAAAAATACTTCATTGGTTAAGATACCCATAGACTGCATCAAAGGCCAGAAAACCTGAACTGAACTGAAACCCAGCTGATATCACCATTCTCATAGTTGACAAAGTAGACGTCAAGCCAAAATTAGTCAGAAGAGATAAGAAAGGTGACTGAAGATTAATAAAGGGAGGATTCCATCATGAAGATATTATCATTGTGGATCAAATACTGGCTTCCCAATTTCAGGAAAACAAACTAGTGGACATAAAAAGGTCAGCTAGATCTTTACACAACCACAGTGAATGATTTCAGTACCTGTCTTCCATCTCTAGATAGTTCATCCAAACGAAAATTCAAAAGAGAAAATTCAGAATCCAACCACACCATAGATCAAATGAACTTCATGAATAGGCACAGATATTCCATCCAACAGATACAGAATACACTCTCTTCTAAACAGGCCATGGAACCTTCTCTAAAATGGACCACAGTCCAGATGTCTAGCAACATATGAATGGATAATGAGAGCATGTTATATAGATAGATAGATACATAGATAGATAGATAGATAGATAGATGCTATGTATATCCATGTACATATAAAATGGAATAGTAAGTAGATGTGAAGACAAATGACATATGCAAGAAATGGATGGATCTGGAAAATATAATATTAAGTGAGGTGACCCAAACTCAGAGATGCCACAAACTGCGTGTTCTCTTTCCTGTGTACATACGGATATACGCAAGCAAGGCGAAGTGTGGCTAGCGTCTAAAAATCTAGAAAAGAGACCAAGAGAGTGTAATATAATATCAGGTGATTGGGAAGGATGGAGAGTGGGAAGAATGACACATGGGACATACAAGAGGAAAAGTGTTTTTAGGGAGACTACACAGGGAAATCACGGGGAGCAGGAAGAGGAGGAGATCCAGGAGGGACCACAAGAACACACTTTGTTCAAATATATCATAATAATATCTCACATATTATATGCTGATTTTAAAATGAAAATAGAGTCTACCTTGAGTCGTATATAGTCTTGGATCTCTTCTTCTCTGGTTTTAAGACAGAATCTCACTATGTAGACCAGGCTGACCTCAGTCTCACAGAGATCCACTGGCCTCTGCCTCCTGAGCTCTGGAATCAAAGGTGTGGGCAACGGAAATAACAGCTACAACCTGGATAAACATAGAGAAAAAATGCTGCTTTTGCTCTATACTAAAGTGTGCTAAATTAATAAAGTTAAAAGCACCAAGAATACAGTAATGAAAGGAGGTGGAGAAAGTGGGAAAAAGAAGGCAGAAAAGTGAGGACAAGATCCAGGAGGAAGGAGAAATAAATACGATACAAAGGAGAAAACTGCAAAGCAAAACCAAAGCAGTGAAAAAAGCAGTCAAAACGGCCCCTGGCTCAGACGGAGGGCGGAGACTCATCTTCTGTCAGGGTCCCTTTTGCAGTTCACCTGTGTGGGGCCGGGTGAGGGGGCGGGCAGGTCGTTCTCACAAGCATATCAGACCCGCTGGCTGGCCGCTGCCTTCTCCAGCTGTGCTTGACCGAGTACACATGTGGGGTTTTCCTCTGCGCTTCTGCTTAAGGCGCTCTGCTCTCCACTGCTCTCCACTCCCTAGCGTATTGCCCACAGCCCCATGTTATTATCCTTCACTAGTGTGTATCTGACATCGACAGTTTCTGTGTTTCACGTGTTCTCTGTCTGCTGTTTAATCTTCTGCCTTTTGACACCCTCCACGTCTCCCAGGAGCCACCAAGTTCATGCTTCCATTCAGCTGTGTGAAGATGTAGGGAAGTTCTGAGTGCCTCTAATCTGTCACCTCCGCTCATACGAGAGAGATGTCCCTTCATGTCCGTGTATCGGTATTGTAATAGTAGTGACACGGAATCCACCACCGGGACCATCAGCACATGCGCAGATAAAGATGAATGTCACATATACATAAAGAAATATTATGTAGTCATACAGAATGAAATCCTTTCGTTGTGACAATATGGCTTGACGTGGAAGGTATTATGTTAAGTGAAATAAAAAAGATACAAAGAAATACTGTATGTTATTAGCTTAAAAAATGACTTCAAAGAAATAGAAGGTTAATCACTAGATTGTTAGCAAATGTTACAGAGGAAGGATAAAGGAAGACGAGGTTATGGGTGTCAGAAGGCAGTTAAAAGGCCAGCATGATGGTTCAGTGGGTGGAGGTGATTGTGGCTAAGACTTATGTCCTAAGTTCAGCCCCTAGAACTCCCATGGTGGAAGGAGAAAAACAACTCTAGCAGATTTTCCTCTGATCTACACATCCCAAGGCATGTGCATACCCCCCCCCCACATACATAGACAGTAAATAAATAAATAATAAAATTTGATGTAGTTAAAGAGATTGAATAATTCCTAATTTTCTCCAGCACCACAGATAAATGTAGTTGACAATTTACTATATGTTTTGAAATAATCAGAAAAAAATAAGGTCTTGACACTTCTCCTAGAAAGAATAGCTATTTAAAGAAAATGATCTGATTCAGTCATTACACAATGTATGCATACACTCACCTATCCATCAGCTTGAAAATGAGCTCTATAAGATATGACTAAAAACAGGCACCTGCCACGACTGGGATAACCTTGAAGAAAGGTGAGTTAAGTTATGGGGTGCACTCACAGAATGATCCAGAATATCTGACTCCACTCATCTGAAGTATGTGAAGAAACACAAATATTGCAAAGTATGAAAGTGGGTTTCTTGGGCTCTTGAGAGCTGGAAACTGGGATCAACACTTAGTAGGTATAGAGTTTCTGTTTGGAAGATAAAAGCATTCTGGACATTCATTGTTCGGCACCATATATAAGGCTATTTCTAACAGTACGTAGGTTTAAGTTGAAGATGGCTGACATGGTAAATTATTTATGCATCTTAATAAAAATCTAGAAATAAGCCTGCCAAAGATGAGATAAAGTAGATGAGCAGGGGCAGAACACCAGACAGAAATAGTGTTCCACAATGGAGAGGTAGGAAAGTTCTTGATGGTTTAGAAAACCTTACAAGAGACAGTCTACCTAGATTTAGATCGACAACAGGGTCAGTGGCTTGAGTGAACACCTGAGAGACAGTGTCTACTCTGAGAGCAGCTTCCATCATGACCCTTACTGCCGATAGATCCTCAGCTGCAGCTGGGCTTTCTTGTTCACCTCCCCATCCAAGCAGGGTTTTGTCTGGCTTGTTTGCACAGGTCTTGTACAAGCTGTCACGAAGTGCTGCAGATTTATATTTGAAAATACCCTGTGGTGTCCAAGCAGCACAGTCATTGTGGTGGCCATCCATCACCTCTGGCTCTGACAGTCTTTCCACCCCCTCTTCCACAATGATCCCTGAGCCTTAGGAAGAGAGGGTGTGGTACAGGGCTGAGCTATCCACAGTTTCTAATCTTCTGCACACTGACCAGTTGTGAGTGTATGTGCTCTTCACTTCTTGCAAGAATAACCTTCCCCAGTGAGAGCTGAGAGATGTATTCATCTATGTGGACGACAAGTCATTAAGAGTCAGTTTAATACTATGTCTGTCTAACAGAATAATTGTAGCTGTTTCTTCCCCATGGCCTATGACTTGTCTAGCCATGAGTTCTTGATCCTGTTAACAGTGCCAGGTGTGGGCTCCTCCTTGTGAAGTGGACCTTCAATCCAACCAGAATGTAGTTGGTTACCCCATAACATTGTGCCACTATTACATCAGTGGGTATATTTTTTTCAAGCCTGTTGTTATTATGGCCCGAAGGATTCATAACTGGCTAAGATGGACAATCGTCCACTTTCTCTACCACCAGCATGCATATCATCGTCTAGTAGTATGAAAGGTAGCCAGCGGAGATGTGGCTTTACCATCAAGTTCTGGCAGGTAACCAAATGCAATGGCAATAGCCAGTATTATTTGAAGACCTATGGGATCTCTCTGGTGAGTGACTCCAAAAGACAGAATCCATCCCTGCCTTTTCGTTTGCTAGCTATCCTGTGATGTCTGGTAGGGCCACTGAACTCCTGTTATGTGTAGGGTCTGGCCCCCCTGCAGCCCTTCTCTCTTAGTGCTAGGCTCTCAGCCAAGAGCTAGCAGGATCTTGTCAAATTGCAAAGCTGAAGTAAACAACTTGACCTTTAAGCTAGCCAGACCACAACTTCCTTTTTCCTGTTTACAACTGTGTATCATCAATAGAGGAACTTCCTGCAAAGCCCCGCCCTCAGGTTATATAAGGCTTGATGCCTCTCAATAAAGTCAGTCATTCTCCTTTTCTCCTACCTGGTGTGTGTGTCTGTGTCTCTGGTTTGTGTGTTTCATTCAATCCGCAGCCCTCCGCCAATCTGGACTCGGTCAAGGAACGTAGCCAGGGAGCTACAGTTATGGGGTAACTACATTTCAACTCTTGTATATCTTGTACATGTGTATGTTGAAAGAAGCATCTATAGCAGGTTTCCACATGACTCTTTCAAAAGGCCTTAGTGTTGGTTATCTTTCCTCTGCCTTGCCCCACATCCCCCACCCCATTAATTCCATCCTGGCCATTGTTTCTTTTTCTCCTTTATATCACTGGAGACTAGTAAGGGGCCCTGCAGGACAGTTCACTGGAGGGGAGACAGAAAGCTTCCTATTAAAAAAAAAAAGTGTGTTTTTTGAAACAGGGTCTTCCTGTAGCCCAAGCTGGCCTGAAACTCACTATATAGATCATGCTGGTCTTGATTTCACAAAGATTCACCTGTCTCTGCCCCCAAAGTGCTGGGATTAAAGAGGTGTGCTTCTACATCCAGCAAGATTTATTTATTTTTTATTTGTATGTGTGTGTATGATTCTGTGTCTGTGTTTGTACCTGTGTGAGTATGGCATCACATGTGCAGGTGCCCATGGAAGCCAGAAGAAGGGGTCAGGTTCTCTGGAATTGGAGTTACAGGCAGTTGTGAGTTTTAATGCCGCAAATGTGAGAGCGACATGATAAATACACAAAGTCTTGAGTAAACGTCCCCAAATTAGAAAAGTAGACTCCAAAACATGAACAGCATTGTGAAGATCGCTTATTAGGATAGGGAAGACTCATGCAAGAATATTAAAATTATCTACCTGTGCACCCCGAATAAAAGTAGGGACACATACCTAACACTGAGAGAAATAAAGATGATCCAGCAATACTCCAATACTCCACCGCATACATTTATAAAATGCGGAAGAGGAAAATGAACAGACATGGAGAACACCCCACAGTAAGTAGATCCTCCTCCCAAACTCACAGTGAAGTCAAGTGTGGTGGAGCATGTGGTCGTTAGTCCTGGCACTTGGGAGGCAGAGGCAGGTGGATCTCTGTGATATCAAAACCAGCCTAGTCTATAAAGAGAGTTCCAGGCCAGCTGGGGCTGCAGGAGGACCTTATCTCAAAGCAAACAAACAGAAAATAAAAGAACAACAAATAAATCCCAAACTCACAGTGAATACTTTCTGAGATAGACCCATGCTGGGTCATGACATAGACATCACAAAAAGTACAACAGCTCTGTTCTGCTTATAGGAAAGTATATCAGACATCAGTGGAAACCAGAGATCTGGGAAATATAAAATGCGAACACTGAGAGGCATAGTCCAAGGGTCTAGTGAATTATAAAAAGTACAAAAGCTACTGAAAAACAAATTAAGATCATTTCAAAGACTGGCAAAAATAGAACAAAACTTACGAGACAGGGAAGCAGTGCTTTGAGGAAACAAAGTGAAATTTCTTCGTTAAAGAATGCAGAAAGGGGATAGAGAGATGACTCAGTCATAAAAAGCACCAACTGCTCTTGTAGAGACGTGGGTTCAATTCCCAGCACCCACATGCCAGCTAACAACCAGCAGTAACTCCAGTTGCAGGGATCTGACACCCTCTTCTAACCAACCTCCTTGGGCATTGCATGCATGTGTGCACTTCCATACATGTAGGCAAAACACTTATACATATGAAATAAAGATAAATAAATGAATCTTTTAAATGTCAAATCTATAACATAATGTTCATCAAAAAAATTATGTGGAAATAAACTACTCACACAAACTGTGGGAAAGGGTAGTAATTAGTGTGAAAAAAAAATCCAGTCATCTTTAAAAACCTTAGAAGGAAATGAGACAGATCAGATGTACCCAGCTTCCTCTGGGGCAGGAATTAAGCACTGTTCAGTGCTGTCAAATACCATCAAGTACTATTAAATGCTATTAGAGCTGTTAGTTCTGTGTTGATATTTCATTAACACTTTATTGTAAACAGTCTTTATAATCACAGAACCAATTATTCAATTGATGCTATAATAAGAGGCAAAGTAACTGATAAAATAATTACGAGAGGATATTCAGAGCATTCCAAAAGATGTAGAATAAAGCAAGAGACTACAAAAAAGTTTCACCAGAAAGTTCTTAAAATACACATAGAAATATTACAATAGTCTCATTAAAAATGTGACAAAGGTTATGTGTGTTCTAAACCTTAAACCATTAGTAATGACCAAAATTTTAGATTAAAATTTACACTTCTTGGGTATGAGATCACATGGCTATGCATATCTCCAGCAGAGTGGGCAATGTATTTCTCTGACACCATGTGGTGCCATCTTCTGCAAAGCCTTTATCCATTTATTTCTACTGTGATCACATCTGATACCTGGGGGGCTGAGGAGCCAGCTCAGAGGACCCAGGTTCAGATCCCAGCACCCACACGGCAGCTCACATCTGACAACTGACCTTATGGCTACATTCCGACTTGAAAGTAAACATGTTTTTTTACAGAATTATTTTTATTTTTAATTACATGTACGTGTATTTATCTGTGTGTGGGTATGTGCAGTGCCTGCAGAGGGTCAGCGGAGCTTCAGATCCCCCTTGCAACTGGAGTGACAGGTGGTCTTGTGCTGCCTGATGTGGGTGGTAGAAATCAAACTGAGGTCCTAGGCAAGAGTAGCAAGTGCTCCTAACCTGCTGGGCCATCTCTCCAGTCATGTAAACATTCTTTTATTGCTTCTGGTCAATGATTAAACTGCCCTGAGCAACCATGCAATAGACCTTTCCTGATGCCTGGCAGAGTGGACTGGAGAGCTGTCAGCCAAGAAGCCCCTCCACTAGAAAGCAGACAGGTTGTTGTCATGGCAGCACAGGTGTCTCTCAGGCTTTCCAGTCACTCTGAACACATTCTGGCAGCTGCAAAGGACCACTATGAACAGGGTTGGAGACATGTTCTGGTCAGACCACTCCATGCAGACAGACTACACCAGTCTTGGGAAGCAACACCTAAGAAAGACAACGCTGGGTGAATTTTGGTTGACCCAGATGCTCTTTTCATCCAGCTCAGAGAGGGAGAACTTTCTCAGGCTGGGCATAAAGTTTGTGACTAAGGAGGATGGCAGTCTCTCATTCGCATTCAGAGCAGTGTTGTGATGGGTTTGCATTACAGTCACTCCATTTACACGCCTCACCCTCTGCTTAATTGTCTGCCTGCAGGCCACCTCCACACCCTTCTTGGGTTTGCCAGATCCGCTTAAGGGAAACCCCCTGCTGTTGCAACGTTAAGCCTCCGTGAAGACTTTCTGCCTTGTGGCCTCCAATTTGTGATCTTTGTCACAGCCTGAGCTGGTAACAGGAAGTGACAGCTGCTGAGACTTGAGCAGAAACAGTGCAGACCGTAGCAGCAGAGGCAGAGGCAGCTGACGCAGAAGCCAGGGGAACGTGCCGGGGACAAGAGCTGCAGGCTGAGACCAGGAGGGTTTGTGGAAACGCTGAGAAGGTAAAAGAAGGTAGGATGTGGAGGAGAATTCAGACAGTGAAGACAAAGATGATAAGAAACCAAGGGCGGGAGGCTGCAGGGTCCAAGTCACTAAATGAGTTCCATAGAGCCCCTGAGTACTTAGAGCCAAGGGTCTGAGTACTTGGCTAGAGAACCTTGACACTAGCTCCACCCCGTACAGTCAAAGATACCTGATGATAAGAGCCATGGGCTCCTGTGCTTTTATTACTTCAGGAGAGCAGTGCTGGGCAGCGCCAGATGGTGCCAATGTTAGCTAGCTGTTTCTGGGACTGAAGACTCCACCAGATGCTGAGTGTTTGGCTGCTGGAAACCAAGGCTGACAGCCAGATCTGAACTAACAACTGGAGCTCTATACTCTGGTCTTCAGAACCTCAAACTGTAATCCCTTGTGCTCAGGGTGTAAAGCTATGAGCCTGAGCTTGTTCACACTCCAGGGCCTGGTCATGCCAACCCTGAGGAGGCCATCTTGTGTCTACTCATGAGTTTCTAGCTGGATAGAATAAAGAATCATCTTCAGCAGATCTTTGTGGCAGGAAGCCTGGGTAATAAGTCTTTGATTATCAGGGCTATGGAAGCAGTTCCGTGGTCTCCAGGGCACCAGGGATGCTCAGAGCCAGAAACACATTTGGAAAAGACCGACCTAATATGACTCTAAACTCTCGCCTTGGCTTCACCTTGAAGCTTTCCACAAGCAGAAAGTTAAAGGGAAAGTTGCACACTCTTGGCTGAGTAGTAAAGGCTTTCACCAACACACACTACATGACGATATTAAGAGACGTGTGTGTGTGTGTGCGCGTGCGTGTGTGTGTGTGTGTGTGTGTGTGTGTGAGTAGCCAGCCACTAAGCTAACAGAACAGTGACTCATGTGGACAAACAATGACCAAGTACAATCTTTACTAAACAAGCTTAGAAAACAAACTATAATCCACAATAAATCCCAATATAAATTTAGAGGGAGATGACTTGTTTCCAAAGGAGAAAAATTTTCAAGATATTTGAGCACACGATAATTGTTGGTTACATTTTGTTTTCCATTGAGTTTTTAAAGATGTATGTACAGGTTTAGAAGGCCCAGGGAACATATACATCCCAAAATAGCTATGAATGTGGCCCAACACATTTGTAGATGACATGATACCACATTGTCTAAAGGTTTACACTGGTGTGTTAGAAAGTATAATGTACAAGAATTCTGATTAAATATTGTTGATCCTTTTGAAGTTAAAACACTGGAGACTTTTTTTAAAGATAGGGTTTCTTATAGTCCAGGCCAGCCTCAAATTCACTATGTAGCTGAATTTAAACTTCTAATCCTCTTGCCTCCATCTCCCAAAGGCTAGGATTGCAGGCATGCAACATGACATCTGGCTTATTCTTTGCTGTGTATTAAACCCAAGACTGTGCATACTAGGCAACCATTCTGTCAAATGGGCTGCATTCCCAGCCCCTAAAACGTTAAAAATTTTAAGAATTATTTCTAGTACTTAAAAAATAAAGCACATTCCCTCTTTAAAGTGTGATATGTCTACACAATTCACCAAGCATCCTGAAAAAGTTATTTCACATATGTTGGGTTCATGTGTTCATAGTACAACAAAATAATTTATTTTGTGGTAGTTTTAAAGTTACCTAATATCCTTATAAATGAGTCACATTATCCTTTCCAATAAATCCTCTGTATAAAGACTATGGGAAAATGGAGCATACACTTTATGTGCTGCACAAAGATGAACCACTCTAATTTTTCAAATTAACAACTATTGACGATATTAGCCATGCACAATGTTATTTCGTATTTTTCTAATTACAAGTCTCATTTTATTTTAAAAATAATTTGTTATTTGGCAGTTTCATAATGCGTGTAATGTATTTTGATCATATTCACCCCCGTTCACACTCTGCTTTCCTCTGTCTGCCCCCTCCCTCTCCCGCTGGAGCTCTTCTTCCCAGCACATTTTCCACTTGCTGTAATGTCTTTTTTTTTCCTAACACAGTAAGTTAAACTAGAGCTGCTTGCACGCATACAGATGTGCGGATATTTGTTGGATCGTGAGCAGCTTTCAAGCCATCACCTGACCATGGCTCCTCAGCTGCGCCTGGAGCCTCGTGTGCTGATCATAGACCTTGTGAGGTGACCACAGTTGCTGTGAGTGCAGCAGCTATGTCTTGTCCTGAAGACAGCATTTCACAGCCTCCTCTCCATCCTCCAGCTCTTAGGACCCTTCCACTCCCTTGACGGTGGAATGTTCCTTGAGACTTCAGGTATCTGTAGGAGAGCGGGAGTGCGATATAAAAGTCCTGTTTAGGAATGAGCCCTCCACAGTGATGCACCCTCAGCACTTGGGCCAGGTATTAGTCTCCGCATTAACTGCTGCCCACTGCAAAAAGAACCAAGTTTAGGAGCAACACTAATCTAAGGGTATATACATGAATATTTCCAATATAATCTAACAGTGTATCAATTCAGCAAAACAACAGTAATAGGTTTTCTCTATGACCTAACCAAGACTGTTATCTCCTATAGTACCTGTAAGTAAGCACATGTTGCCTGACAGTGCGAGGAAAGACCATTGTGGACACTTTGCCTCCAGCAGCCTACATAGCGTCTTTTGGCACTATGGAAGCTAGCCAGCAGTGAGGATTTTTCCACATCAGTTACAGCTTGATTTCTCTAAGTACTGTAACTCAAGTATGTGACGTCTTCAGCATGAGGATTTAATCATCTTGTGCTTGGATAACTAAAAGCAATGTCAATAGCCTGTGTTATTTTGTGGGGCTCTGACACCTGCTCTACCAACTTAGAGAGGGATGGCCCACACTTTGCACTGTGATTTTCATTTAATCATCCATGGCTTCTGGAAGCAGCATTAGTAAAACCATTGCAGGATACCTCTGTTTAAATTATTATGTTTCTTTAATTATGGAGTCTCACTTGTTAGTTTTTACTTTTATTTTGTTGGTGTTACACTTGGTGTTTGGAGATCTGCCTGCCTCTGCCTCCCAAGTGCTGGGATTAAACGTGTGTGCTACCCTCTCCTGCTCTTAAAAATATGTTTTTAATGTTACCTTATAAAGTAATTTCTATAAGACTTTTCATAAACCTCTGTTTTAGTGAATCCCATCTCGTTCTCTTCCCCATTGTCATAACGTTTCCACCCCCAATCTTACCCCCTCTCTGCTCCTGGTCCCGCTTAAACATTTCCTCCATCAATATTCTATCTTGTACCCTTTTCCTCACTTAAGGCCTCTTCCCCTCCCCCTTTCTGGCATCCCGACCTCCACACGCACTCAAATTAAACACACAAATCTAAAAATTCAAAGCTAGGATCTCCACATGAGAACACAGAGTGTTTGACTTCGGGGGCCTGGGTTCCATCCCTTAGTAAAATATTTTCCAGTTCCATCTATTTCTTGCAAACTTTCTTGTCCACTATGTGTACAGGATAGCCTCAATATCATAGAGACGGGCTTGCCTCTGACTCCTGAGTGCTGGGATTAAAGATGTGCACCACCACACCCAGCTCTTCATTGTCTTAAAATTTTCTGTAAAAGGGTCTTTTACGTTTTTGGTTAAGTCTATTCTGTGGTATTTTATATTATTAAATTAAATAAATAGCTATTAAATTTATTTGAGATGGGGTCTTACTGTCTGGCATGGAACTGGATATGTAGTCCAGGCTGCCCTTGAACTCACTGAGATCCACCTGTCTCTGCTACTGGAGTTCTGGGATTAAAGGTGTGTGCCACCAAGTCCAGCTGCTAGTATGTGTTTTTCTTTTGAGACTATTGTGAATGTGTCTCCTTGATTCTTAGTGTGTTTTCCATTGGTCTATAGGAAGGCTATTGATCTTTCTATGTTAATTTTGTGTCCTTCCACTTTGGTATATCAGTCCTAAGAGTTTTCTGATGGAGTTGTTAGAGTTTTGTATGACAGAATCATAACATCTACAGATAAAGTTGCTGTTAATTCTTCCTTTCTTATTTGAGGCCTTCTCCTTTGCTTCTCTTGTCTTATTGCTCTAGCTAAGAGCTCCAGTACTGTATTTAGTAAGACTAGAGAAAATGGATGAGCTTTGTCTCTTCTTGAATTTAGTAAAATTGCTTTGAGATTTCCCTCCATTTACTCAAACACTGGCTATAGGTTTGTAGTCTGTAACCTTCGTTATGTTGAATGCTTCTTCTATTCTGAGTTTGTTTAGGGATTTTATCCTGAAAGGATGCTTAATTTTGTCAAAAGTTTTTTCTCTATGAAGATGGCCATGTGATTTCTCTTCTTGAGTACATTCATGTAATTTACTAATTTATATACGTTCAACCATGACCACATCTCTGGAATCAAACCAAAGTGATCATGGTGAATAATTTTTTGATGTGTTCTTGAATTTAATTTGCAAGTATTTTGTTGAGAATTTTTGCATTTTATTTTCATCGGGGAGATTGGACTATGATTTTTTTTGTTTTGTTTTCTTTTCTTTTAATATCTTTGACTTCATCTTTACTGATTTTGATATCAGAGTAAAATTAGCTTCATAAAAAGAATTTGGTAATGTTCCTTTCTTTCCTGTCTTATGGAATAGTTTGGAAAGAACTGGTGTTATTTATTTGAATGTCGAGTAAAATTCACCAGTGAATCCATCTAGGCCTCATCCTTTTATAAAAGGGACAGCATGACATTACCTATTCAATCTGTTTATTATAAATGTTTACATTGTTCATCTACTCTTGCCTTAATTTTGATAGGTCATTTGTATGAAGTTCATCCATTTCTTTAAGATTTTTCAATTTAATGGAATACTGTTTTTGAAGTGAGACTTAATAATTTTCTAAATTTCACTGGCATCTGTCGTGATGACTCCCTTTCCAGCTCCAATCTGATCTCTTTGTATCCTCTTTTACTTTGGCTAATAGATTCTCAGTCTCCTTTTATCTTTTCATTGGTTCCTTACATTGTTTCTCTTTCTTCATCAATCTCTGCCTAGAGGGTGATGATTCTTTCTGTCCGTTGATTTGAGGTTTTGCTTAGTCTTCTTTTTGGGGGCTCTTAAGTATGTCATGAAGTTTTTTTATTTGCCATCTCTCTAATTTCTTAATGCAGACATTTAGAGATAGAAACTCTCTTCCTGACTGCTTTGATTGTGTCCCATCGATTTTGATATGTTGTATTTCCATTTACTTTCAATTCTCGCAATCCCAGCTGTCTTTACTTAGGGACCCATTCCTCATTCAATATTGTTTCACTGCCATGCATTTGTTATGTTGTGTTTTTCTTGCTGCTGATTTACGATTGTATTCCATCATGATCAGAGAGAATACAAGAAATGAATTCAGTTTTCCAATATTTGTTAAATTTTCTCTGTGACCAATTATATGCCTTTATTTAAGGGAAAGTTCCCTGGGGTGGTGAAAAAATGTTTGGTAGGAATATCCTATAGTTGTTTGGTAAGTCCATGATCCAGATGTGATTTAATCCAAATATTGATATGTTTACTTTCTGTAAGGAGTAATGTAGACATGGAAAATACATGATTCCAAGTAGACAGCTTAGATTTCTACATGTGTACACTCCTATAACCACACAAAATACATAGACAAATACAGAACATTTTTCGTCCTTCAATCTTCTTCACGTCCCTACCCTGTCAATCACCATATCAATCTTAGTTTATTACATAAGTATTGCTCTTAACATTTTTGTTTTGTTTATTGATGGATAATAAATATTAACCAGCTGTGTCTTGATGTTATATTGTGCTATCATCAAATGCGTGTTATCCACATATCTGTCACTTCCGTAATTTTCCTTGTGATGGTAGAATTCAATATTCTATCTTCTAGCTATTTTGAAATCTATATTTCTAAATATAATCATGCTACTGTGTGATAAATTAAACAAGAAATGGTGTTCTTGCCTAACTGCAAATTTTGTTTTAAATATTGTATGATATTTATTTATGTGTATGAGTGTTTTGCCTGCACACATGTTGTGCAGTGCCTGCAGAGGTCAAAAGAGGAAGTCAGATACCCTGGACCTCATGCTATGGACAGTTGTCAGCTGCCATGTGGATGCTGGGAACCAAATCCAGGTCCTCAGCAAAAGCAGTTAGGGCTCTTAACCACTGAGCCATCTCTCCAGTCCTCTCAACCTCAGTCCACTGTCACCTCTCTGCACTTCTGACAACCATTGTCCGCTCTCAATTTCTGTGAGCTTTTGTTTCCGCATCGGTGAGATGATCATGGTGATTTTTTTGTGGCTGACTTTCTTCACTTATTTCTAGTTCCATTCCTGTTCTTGAAAATGACAGTGTTCATGCTTTTATGACTGGATAGTGTCACACTGTGTATGTGTGCGTTGTACTAATCCACTCCTCGGTGCACAGGCGTGTGTTGATTGCCAATCTAGACTACCATGAATAGTTCTACAATACACACAGGAGTTTATCTGTTCCTTTCATGTGCTGGTTTTATTTCCTTTGGTGAATGTGGCATTTCCATCCTAAATTATTTATGGAACAGAATTGTTATTTTCTGTATTGTTTGTACTAAGTCATATTTCCTCCAACAGTGTGTGGTTTTATTATTTTTTTCCACACCTTCACAAAAATATTTTTCTGGTTTCCATAACACATTCTAACTAAAGTCAGGTTTCATCACACTGTAGTTTTCATTTGTATTCCCCTGATGGTTAGAAACACTGAATATTTCTTCATACATCTAAATGACCATCTGTGTGTCTTATTCTGATAAATTTCTACTTAAGTATTTTTAAACTAGGCTAATTTTTTTGCAACTGAGCTCCTTGTGTTATTCTCAGAGGTATAGTTTGTAAGCATTTATCTGACCCCTCATTGCTTCTATTTTCCTGTTATACAGAGGAATATATATTTTAGTTTTATATATATATATATATATATAACTATATATATTATATATATTTTAGTTAAATGAAATTCCATTTGCCATTTTCTTAAAAATTGCTGCTGGTGTCTTTGAACTGTAGGGACAAAGCAAAGTCAGACCTCTTAAGTTTCAGTGGCCTCACCCCTCCCTGCTACATTTCGGGTGCTAACACTTCAGCGTGCATTCTGGCACCAAGCCCAGACCCCACAGACAACAAGGTCTGAGTTGTCCAGTACAAACAATTCCCGAGGGACAGACAGGTTCTGGACCAACCAATGCCAAGATTAAACCAGCCAGCAGAGCCCACAGCCACCAAACAATTAAAAAGCAGGCTGCAGCTTGGAGAGGATGTGCAGTTCCCTGATCTGGCTTTAGGGACTGTAGCCTGGCTAGCTGCAAAATTCTCTTTGTTTGCCAAATTATGTAAATAAATTTTCCTTTTTTTCATCAAAGTGGAGTCTTGGGGTTTGTTCCCACTTCTTGGACACTAACAGAACTATAGAAAAAAAAAATCTTTGCTGGGCTGGAGAGACAGCTCAGTGATGAAAAGCAGTGGCTACTCTTGCAGAGGTTGCTTTCCAGCACCACATAGCAGCTAAAAACCACCCTCAGGGTGACTTCTAGCCTCTGCAGGCACTATACACCAGGGGTGCACTTACATACATGCAGACAAATACTCATACACATAAAATAAAAATAAAACAAATAAATGCCTTATTCAGTCGTAAAGAATAATAAATACTGTTATTTGCAGGAAAACAGTTGGAACTGGTGCGCTGATTGAATGTGAAATGTCTTCTATAGGTTCCCGTATTAAAACACTTGCTCCCCAGAAGGTGCTGCTGTTTGAGGAGGTTATTTAGGAAGTCTCTGCTGGGGAAAATGTATCACTAGAGGCAGGCTCTGATGCTGAATAACCTGACCTGTTTCCTGTTTTCTCTCTCTGCTTGTGGTGTAAAATGTGATCTCTATGCTGCAGACCTTCCTCACACTCCCACTCCATGCTTCTCAGGCCATGCAAGACTCCACGCATCTCCCTCTGGAAGGATAGGCTAAATTATGCCCTTTTCTGTTCTAGGTTCTTCTGGGCATGATATTGTTAGACCTCACTCTCAGCCCAGGGGACTTGAACCCCAGCAGGCCACCTGAGGACCCAACGTCAGGGAGCCTCAGTCCCCCCCAAAAAACCAGACCGTCAGATGCAAAAAGCAAGAGGAATTTTTATTTCACTTGCGCAAGTGGGTGTCTAGCTTCAGGGAGCTTAAGCACACCTGGCAGGCATTTCGCCAGGCTTTTATTACAGAAACCACAGAATTATCATGGTTTAACATACAGGGTATTTGTTACATTGGATTGGTGCACAACTCTTGACCAGGGTTACAGAGAGAACAATTTTACATAGTCCAACCTTTTCTCAGAAATACCACACGCATTATTTCACATGTCACAAGATGTTGACTTAACTGAATGTTTTAATCATACTTCTGGTTTCACAATGTCGCTGGGACATCTGGGGGATTTTTCTGTCAACACCACAGACATTATCTCATATACCATGAGATGTTGACATAACCTTTGTGACTTCTGGGACTTTCCAGTTTAGGAGGGGTAAGCTAACAGAGGGGACCAGGTGTTTTTCCACTTGAGCGGGGATCCCACAATATTTTATCACAGCAACAGAAAATAACTTGTTAGGGTCCGAGAATCGGGAACAAACCCCACGACTCCACTATGATGCAAAAAGTAAAATTTATTTATATAATTTGGCAAACAGAGCGAATCCAGTGGCTAGCTAGGCTGCAGTCCCTAAGGCCAGGTCAGGAGGCTGCTGAACTCTCTCCAGGGTACAGCCAGCCTTAAAAGTTCCACAGCTGCGCAGCTCTGCGGGCTGGTTCAACCTTGGAATTGGTTGGTCCAGAACCTGTCTGTCCCACGGGGATTATTTGTATTGGACAACTCAGACGGTGGGATCTTGAATGTGAGCTGAAGTGTTAATGCCTGAAATGTAGCAAGGTGGAGTCAGGCGATTAAAACTTAAGGGGTCTGAGTTTGCTCAGGTCTGTTTTGTTTCCCTACAAACTAATACAATAGAGACCATTATGTGAAGAGAAATAAGTTAGCGTCAGACAATTACCACATTCCTTTCATACGTATAATCTAGATAGGAAAAATAAAATGGCATGCAAGTAAATGAGGAACTATGTGGGGAAGGAGGGGGTCTGAAGGAAGAGGAGGGGCCGGGAAATGGCAAATATGCTTTCCTATGCAGAATCTGAACTATATATCTGATCTATATTACACATGAAACAGAAGAGGGACTATTTGGTTGGAGGGAAAGGACAAATGTCCCTGCCAGGAAGCTCAGCTAGTCTCTGCTTCTTTCAGGAAGCTCAGCTTGTCTGAGAGTGTCTCTCTGCGGTCATGGGGAGGGGCCTAGGGAAGAAGGGACCTAGGGAACCTGGTCAATTTCAGGGCCTTCCAGAAGCTCTTGAGTTATTTACTTCCTGAGCTCCCGCGCTCTCCTGCGGAATGGAATGATCCGCCTCCTCTCAAACATCCTGTTGTCTACCCAGCCCTCCTTCAAGACAGAGTTTTATCTGGGACGAAACTGCAACACGGCACACACCTGAGGCTGTATCTTCAAATATGGAAACCGAAAACCAACACAGAACACCAAACACATGATTATCCTACTGCATAATCCCGGTTAATTAAGGTGTTTTTGACTCTGAACTCTTAAGGACAGGAACACAGGTAGAATATTCCATGCTTACACTGATATCATGAAATTCTGTTTTTCTGTGATGTTTATTTTCTTGGGTCTTATATTTCAGTTTTTACTTTATTTATCAATAATAAATAGGGGAGTTAGGTTTATTCATATATGCATATATATTTATACATATTATATGGCTATACAGTTTTTCCAAAAACATTTTTGAAGAGACTTTCCATTTCCAAATATGTGGTCTTTGCTGAAAAAAAATTTGGTTATGAATACATAATATATATATATGTATATATATATATGTATATATATATATATATGTGAATGCATTTGATATATTCTGGGGCTTTGCATTATGTTGGTCTATAGCATTTGTCTGTCTGGGACAGATTAACTCAATATATTTTCCAGTCCAGCCTATATTCCTGCAAAATTCATAATTTTAGTTTTCTTTCCTGCTGAATAAAATCATTACATTTATATATCATATTTTCATTTTCCATTCATCAACTAATGAATATTTAGGCTAATTCTGTTTCCTACATATTGTGAATAGAACAGATACGAACATGGATGTATTATATCTCAGCTGGCACCCCCCCCACACACACACATATATATTTAGAGAGAGAAGAGAGAGAGGTCTGTGAGTGTATGACAGGGAGTGATATTACTGGGTCATGTGGTAGTTCTATTTGTGGGATTCTGGGAGAACTGTATACTGATTTCCATAGTGACTGAATCAGTTTATACATGCACCAAGAGCGGATGTGGGTTTTCCTTTTACCCCATCTTCGCTGTTTGTTTTCTTGGTAGTAGCTATTTAAACCAGGGTGAGATGAAATCTCAAAACAGTTTTATTTGCATTTTCCTGATGGGTAAAAGTATTGAATATTTCCTAAAGTGTTTATTAGCTATTTGTCTCTGTGCTGTTCAGCTCCATAGCACATCTTTCTTCCTTGGTGTTTAGTTTTGTGAGTTCATTGTATACTCTAGATACCCATTCTTTGTCAGATGCACAGATAGCAAATACTTTCTTCCATTATGTGGACGGTCTCTTCACCTGATTGAATTATTTGGCTGTACAGACGCATTTTAGTTTCATGAGGTCCCATTTGTCCACTGCTGACTTTATTTCTTAAACAACTGGAGGCCTGTGTAGAAGGCCTTATCTACATCTTTATCTCATAGTGTTTGTCATAGCCTTTCCTCTAACATTTTAAGAGTTTCAGCCTTTCTGTGAAGCCTTTGATCCATTTGGAGTTAAGTTTTTTGTAAGGTGAGAGATAAGTATCTAATTTCTTTTCTTCTGCATGTTGATGTTTAGTTTCCCCAGAACCATTTGTTGAAAATGCTGCCTTTCCTCCAGAAATTTTGACCTCTTTATTAAAAATTAGGGTGCAACATTTGCCAAGCCTCAGAGCTGTGTCTTATACTCCACTGATCCAGGTGTCTATTTTTGTGTCAGTGCGGTGCTGTTTTTATTATGGTAGCTCTTTTGTACAATGTGAGATCAGGTATGACAATACTACCAGCATTATTGCTTTAATTTCAGGCTTATTCTGATTATCCAGCATCTTTTGCTCTCCCATATAAATTTTGTGGCTTTTTACTATTTATATGAAGAATGGCACTGGAATTTTTGTGAAAATTGCATTGAATTTATAGATTGCTTCTGGCAGGATGGCCATTTGTACAATATTTACTCTCCTGAACATAGGTCGTTCCATCTTCTAGTGCCCTGCTCAGCTTCTTCAGCAGCGTAATCTTTTATTTGATAGGCCTTTACTTCCTTGGCTAGATTTACCCAAAGTTACTGTTTTGAGGCCATTGTGAATAGAAATGTTTCTCTTAATTCTTTCTCAGTATGACTGTCATGGGTATATAATAAGGCTATTGATGTTTATATGTTAATTTTCTTTCTGCTGAAAGTGTATAGTATCTATAGAAGTGTCCTTCTGGAGTCTTTTTTTTTTTCTTTTTGAGACAGTGTCTCTCTGTAGCCCTAGCTGGCCTGGAAGCTCACTGTGTAGACCAGGCTGGCCTCTCACAGAGATCTCCCTGCCTCTGCCTCAGCTGGTACTAAAGATGTATGTTACCATGCCCGGTTTGAGATTCTTTACAGAGAGAATTATGTCATTTGTAAATTAGGATACTTTGACTTTTAATGCCTGTGTCCCTTTTATGATGTTCATTTTTCTTCTCTAAGACTCTCTAAGATTATAATGGATAGTAGAAGACAAAATGGTTATCCTCATTTTGTTCCTGATTTTGTGGAAACATTTCAAGATTTTTGCCATTTATGGTGATGTTGACTGTAGATTTATCATAAGTAGCTTTGTATGTTGAGATATGGTCTATTCATCTTAGTCTCTTTAAGGTTTTTATCATGAAGGGATGTTGGATTTTGTCAAAAACATTTCCAAGATCTGTTGAGACAATCAGGAGATTTGTGTCTTTGAGGCCATTTAAGCAAGGAATTACTATAGTGAACTCTCTGCACATCTCTGGAATGAAGCCACTTTAATCATGGTAGATGATCGTTTTGATGTGATCTTCAGTTTGGTTAGCAAGTATTCCATTGAGAGTTTGCCATTTTTTGTTTATTGGGGATATTGGGCTACAGTGTTTGTGGTATCTCTGTCTGGGTTTGCTGTCTGTGTAATGTTGGTTACAGAAAGACTGGAATCACACTTTTATATTTTATGGAATAATTTGAGAAGCATCAGTTTTAATTACTCTTTAACAATCTGGTACAATTCTGTAGTGAATGCATTAGGCCTGGGCTTTTTCCAGTTTGGAGATTTTTATCACTGCTTCCATGTTTTAGGTTTGGTTATCGCTTCTTGGATTAACTTCCGTAGCTCATGTACTTCTAGAAACTCATCCATTCCTTTTAGATTTTCTCATTTTGTAGAATATAGATTTTGAAGTTTTGTTTTTAAGGTTTTCTGAATTTCACCAGTAGCTTGGTAATATCTCACTTTTCATTTTTAAATCTTAATAATTTGAGTCTTCATTCTCCTATGGGTTAGTTTGACAAAGGATGTGCCAATCATGTTCACATTCTCAAAGAATCAACACTTCCTCTCACTGACTCTTTTCTTGTCTGCTCTGATCTTATTTCTTTCCACCTACTAGTTGTGATACGTTCTTGATTTTATTTATTCGTATTTTATGTGTATGAGTGTTTTGCCTGCCTGTATGTAAGTCCACCCATGTCATGCAGAGCCCAGAAAAGAGAGTGTTGGATCCACTGGAACTGGAGTTAAGGATGCTTGTTAAGTGCTATATGGGTGCCGAGAATTGAACCCTGGCCTTCTGGAAAAGCAGCCAGTGCTCTCAACTGCTGAGCCCATCTCTCTAGGCTCCTGTTCTTGATTTCATAATTTGAGAGCTTTCTGATTTTGTACTGAAAGCTATAAACTTCTCTCTTAGGACTTCCTGCATCATAACCCACAGGTTGATATGTTCTGATTCCATTCTAATTAAATTCTAGGAATTTTTTTATTTCCCTGTTGACATCATCAGTGACCCATTCCTTATTCAATAATGTGTTACTGAATAGTCATGAGTTTATATTTTCTGTAGTTTTTCTTGCTGTTGATTTATAGCTTTATTCCGTGGTGGTCTGATAGAGACAAGAAGCCATTTTTGTTTTCCAGTATGTGTTTAGATTTGCTTTGTGTCCTATTATGTCATCTATTTTAAAGTCAGTTCCACAGACTTCTAAAGCAAAACGGTGTATTTTGTACTGTTTATGTGGAATATTCTCTAAACCTCTGTTAAGTATATTTGTTAAGTATATATTGATGCTATTTAACTCTAATATTTGTTTTGGGTTTGTTTTTTTTTTCTGATCCGGATGACCTGGTGAGAGTGGGTATTTATGTCACACACTATTGTTGAGTTTGCTTGATATGAACTTTATATCTACTAGTATTATTTTATGGAATTATGAGTGATTATATGTTTAGATTTTTACTATCATCTTGAGGGATGATTATCAGTATGAAACAGCCTTTTTCTCTCTTCTGGCTAGTTTTTAGTGGATTTTGTGAGATACAAGAAGAGTCACATCTACTTGGTTCATGGTTCTATTCGTGCGAAATATCTTTGACCAGCCTTTAATATCAAGGTTATTATTTTTGATAGCGAAACGTGTTTCCTTACGGGCAGCAAAAAGAAGGATCTGGTTTTCTGACCCAATCTACCTATTTGTGTCTTTTGATTGGGAAAACTGAGACTGTTATTATTTAGTTGTTAATTAAATGTGTGTTAATTCCTATCATTTTATTGGTTTTGTAGCATATGATTTTTCTTGGTCCTCTTTTACAGATCAGTGGTCCTAGTATTATTTTTTTCTCTGTAGCCTTTTAGATGTGTTGATCCTTCTCTTTAGTCTACAGTATTCCTTCTAGTATCCTACATGGAGGCGGTTTGGTGGTTGGTCCTAAATTCCTTTAACCTATTCTTTTCAAATATTTATTTAATAATAAAATGTTTTATTTTATGTGTATGAGTGTGTTGCCTGAAGCATGTAAGTGTACATAGGAGTGTACATGGACATGCAGTGCCATAGGAGGTCAGAAGAGGGTGTCAGATCCCCTGGAATTGGAGTTACGGATAGTTGTTAGCCACCATGTAGGAACTGGGAATTAAACCCTGGTCCTCTGCAAGAGCAGTCAGTGCTCTCAACTCTGGAGCCATCTCCCCAGCCCTGTTTAACCTATTCTTATCCTGGAAAGTTTAATTCTCTCCTTCCATTTTGATAGTTTTATTGGTTATATTTAATCTGAGTTGGAAGTTACAGTCTCTCAGAACATGAAATATATCTTTCCAAGATTTTCTGGCTTTTAGAGTTTCTGAAGAAACATACCTGTTATTCTGATGGACTAGCCTTTATCTATGATTGGTCTTGTATCTGTCTGCTTTCAATATGCTTTCTTCTTAGGTTAGTGTTTGGACATAATGTGACGTGGAGTTTATTTTCTGGTCTTGTCTATTTGGTGTTCTGTATGCCTCTTGTGCTGGGACAGGCCCCAGATTTAAAATGAAGAATTTCTTGGGGAAAGAAATTGAAAAGGAAAAATTCCAGCCAGGCATGGTGACACATGCCTTAAATTCCAGCACCCAGGAAGCAGTCGTGGGTGAGATGGAGGCCAGCCTAGACTACCTAGCAAACCTCAGGCCAGCTGGAGATCGGAGGAGATCCTGTCTCTAAATAAATGGAAACTTTTCTTCTATGGTTTTACTGAAAATAACAGAATTCTTCTAAGATTTCATATGTTTTACTCTTTTAAAAATTATAGGTGATACAATTCCTCTACCTTTTCAAGCACTGACAGTCTGTATTCTGCATGATCCATTCTATTGGTGAATCTTCCCAATTGGTGAATCATTTCAAATTTTCCTTTTCTTCAGTATTTCTGTCTTTATTGAGTTGTGTGCATGTCCTGGATTCACTTATTTCATTAAGCTGTTTGTTTTCCTGGAATTTATTCAGATCGTTTTATTTGTGGAAGTTCCACTGTGAACCTGGGGTGACAGGGGGCTTTTGTTAAGGGATGTGGTTTGTTGACCTCACATAGCGCTGGTTGGGGTTCATATGGATCCTGGCACCAGACTGGGCAGTGGTGGGGTTGTGGGTCAAGGTTCACTGACCTCACATGGTGCTGACTGGTGCTTGTGTGGGTCCTAATGTGAGTCTGGAGGCAGGCAGGTGGTAGGGTCACAGGTCGAGGCTCTCTGACCTCATGGTGAATGTCAAAGCTCACACATGTCACAGCGTGAGCCTGTGGTTGGGCAGGGTAGTGTGGTCTCTGGTTGCAGTTCTCTTATATCTCATGAGGCTGGCTGTATATGTGGGTTCTATCTTGAGACTGAGGGGTGGGCAGGGTGGGGTCATGATTCTCTGACTTCACACAGGGTTGGTAGGACTTTATGCAGGTTGTTTTCCTATATGAACTTTAGGATTTTTTTTCTAGTTGTATGAGGAATGCCATGGAATTTTAATGCAGAATGCACTCCATCTGTAGATTACTTTGGGGACTATATCCATTTTCATAATATTAATTCTACCCATCTAGGAGCACAGAAGGCCTTCTCGTTGTCTAGTGTTTTCAATTTCTGTTTTTTAGTCTTAAAACGTTTCTTTGTAAAAGACTTTCACTATCTTGACTAGGTGTATTCCCATTTTTAATGCTATTGTGAATTGAACGTGTATCCTAATTTATTTTCAGCAAGCCACTATTTGTGTATATGAAAGCTATTTATTTTTGTATGTTTTTGCATCCTCCAACTTGACTTAATAGTTAAACAAATCTAGACGTTTTCTGGTAGAGTCTATGGGGTCTTATTAATACAGAATCAAAACATCTGTATATAGGGACATTTTTACTTCTCCATTTACAATTTTTATTCCTTATACATTTTTCTTGTAGTGTTGTTTGACTATGAATTTGAGTCCTATATTCAGGAAGAGTGGAGACAGTGTAACCTTTGTCTTTTAGATTTTAGTGGAAGGGCTCTACTTTTCCTCCTTGATAGAATGCTGGCAATAAGTTGGTTATATGCGGCCTTCATTATGTTGAGGGATATTCTGTCTATTCTTAGTTTCTTAGGACTTTTAACATGAAAGCATGTTGACATTTGACAAATACTTTTTTGTATGTATTGATATATTATTATTATCTTTAACTCTATTGACAGGAACAGTTGCACTTATTAGTTAGTGTATGTTGAACCAATCTTTCATTTCTGGGATAAAACCAATCTGATCATGATATACGATCTTCTTAACTTAGTTTTGAATTTTATTGGTATTTTATTGACAACTTTAGCATCCATGTTCATCAGAAAACATGATCTATATTTTTTCCTTGTTTTTGTGTCTTCCTCTGATTTGTCATGATGGTAGTACCGGCTTCATAGAATAAGTTTGGAAGCGTCCCATCCCTTTCCATTTTTGTGGAAAAGTTTGAGAAGTGTTGATATAAAATCTTTTTGAAAGTTTGGAAGCATTCAGTGGTTGGTACATCTGGTCTTAGGCTTTTCTTTATGGGAAGAGTTTTAATCACTGCATTAGTCTTATTGTTTGCTATGGTCTGTTTAAATCTTATAACTTCTGGCTTTAATTTTAATGGGTCATATGCACTTAGAATTTTATCAATTTCTTCAGTATTTTTTACTTTGCTGGAATATACGTTTTCAAAGTATTCCTTAATGGTTATCTGGATTTCTTTAGATTCTGTTATTATAGTTTTTCAAATCTGATTTTATTGAGTCTTCTTTCTCCAGGGCTGGGATGCTACAATGAATAAAAAGTAGAAGGCAGGCTAAACACTAGCATTAACTACTCTTTACTTCTTGACTGTGGGTGCAATGTGAATAACGTCCTCACACTCCTACCACCATGATTTCTCCACTATGATTGCCTGTGATCTTGAACTGTAATAAACTTTCTTCCTTTAGTTGCTTATTTGGGGTATTTTGTCAGAGTAGCAAGTCAAACAACAAATCTATATGGAAAAGAATTCACATGATCATATTAAAAGAGGCAGAAAAAAAACATTTGAAGAAATCATAAAATAAGTGATAGTAACTAGGAATAATGGGAGTCATTTCTACCTTAATTTCTCTCTCACACACACACACAGTAATAACAAATTAAATTAAAACTTATTTTAAAATGAATGTGTTAGGGCTGGAGAGATGGCTTAGAGGGAGGGGAGCACTGGCTGTTCTTCCAGGGGACCCAGGTTCAGTTCCCCGAACCCACATAGGGGCTAACACCTGTACAGTACATTGATTCTCTGAGGGAAAAGCCTGATGAGCTGTGGACAAACGTCCCTCCCAGATCGAGTGGTATTACCCAGGACCACCTTGCCCAGAAAGACGAGGAGCTGGGAAAGGCCTATGTCCCGCCCACCCTGACCATTGGCGTTGGATTTGAGAAGAGGAGGGGCTAAAAGTATTTAAACTGGGGGCGCCAGGTTGGCTCCTTTTCCTCCCCCTTTGGCCATTTGGATCCAACCACCGGAAAGTGGCAGGATTCAAGCCTCATGGATTTACAATGTAACTTGCAGAAGGGAGGGTGGGCGCCAGTGTTCTGTAAGCCCACTGCTCTGTTAGTAAGCCCAAGTAAACTAGCTAGAATTTGCCTAACTGTGAGTTGAAAAATTTGTGTGTTTGTTGCAAGGTCTGCGGAGATTTTTGTTGCAAGGTCTGGGGAGAGAGGCAGGCTAAGTTGGTCTACCTCTCCCAAGAGAAATTTCAGTAACACACCTGTCTGTAACTCTAGTTCCAGGGGAGCCAATGCCCTCTTCTGGCCTCCATGGGCTTTGCATGGCATGGATCCCCTTACATATATGCAGGTAAAACACTCATACACATAAAATTAAAAATAAATACATTAAAAAGTCTTAAATTATATCAAAGGCAATATTTGAAAGAAAGAGACACAAATTCAAGATGTTCAATCAACTCCACCTAAGAGATGCAAAGAAATCCATCTAAACCTCATCATGTTGTCAAAAGGTAAAGAGAAACAAAACAAAGTGGCTTCGTGTATAGAAGGAAGCGTCCGTACAGTATCCAAGAGATTTCCTTACAGTGAGTTGACCCCGTTTTCCTTGTTTTTTTCTAAACTATGAGCTTCTGATAGAATAAATTGTTCCATTTAGTCATTTAAGATGTTTTATGTTATAGCTACTGAATTGAGTGCGGGGTTGTAAGGGAGATGCAGACAGGAATGAGCATCTAAATATGATCAAACTACATTGCACGACATTTCCAAAACAATAAAATAAAAACATATAACATAAAACAAATAGGAATAATCAGCAAAGGACTTACTGGAGATTTATTCGTCACTAAAGGCTCTTAGAAATGCTTAGTATATTCAGGAAACATAGTGAAGGGGAAACACAGAGTGAATAAAAGAGAAACCTAATTTTGTTTGGTCCTAAGATATATTAGCTGGTAGAGCACGGATCTATTTATTTTCAGGTTAGCGAAACACATTATCAACTGACATAGCAACAATTAGCACTACTTCATGACATAACTGCATAATTCATAAGGATAAAACACTGTTACAAATTAATGATATAGAAAATACACCTGTGTTCCAACAGGGCACTGGACATTGTTGACTTGCTTTGGTCAAAAGTACATTGGAATAACCGAGAATGGTGGCACACGCCTTTAATCCTAGCACTCGGGAGGCAGAGGCAGGTGGATCTCTGTGAGACTGAGGCCAGCCTGGTCTGCATAGTGAGTTCTAGGCCAGCTGGAGCTACAGGGAGACCCTGTCTCAAAAAGAAAAAAGGTACACTGGAAAACATGATTTAAATATACTTTGGCCCTGGAACTTGCCCTCTTTGGCAGAGATATAATGGGAAGTCTGATGCTCTGGCCAAGAGCCGGCATAAACCAGCACGCATGAGAAAAGCCAGTCAGCTCGGTGAAGATACCAGACGACCAAAGCATCATGTGTGAGTCAGAGAACCCCCGCCTAGAAATGCCCTGGGACCGAGAAAAAGGAATAAAAAGCATTCTTTTCTTTTCAGGGGATGGTGGGGGACAGTATGTTTGGCCTGGTTGTTTTCATAGTAAATACTCATTTCTAACCTCCAGAACCCAGTATGTCTTTAGCAAAAGTATTGGAGGCAAAAGCCTTCAATGTCACGTCAAGTACAATCCCCAGAACCGTACAACTCTCGGTAGAAGTTTTGGATATTAACTAGACAGACTTCAATGAAGTTGGAGGTGCCGAGAGGCCATTCACCCTAAAAAAAGCAATTGTTGGTACATCCATAAAATATACTTTGTGTTTTAACTCTGTATGCCTAGCATAAAATGGTCTACAATTTATATGAATATGACACTGTGCCTTAAGGAATTGCAGAGTTGTGACATTTAAATGTGAAGCACTTGTGTTATTTTCCCTGTGTGGTTACAAAGGACAGAGATATGGCTTATTACGAGAGTGTGTTTGTTCTGTTTGACTTCAGTGTCACAACTACTGTCGTAAGTGTGACAAAATGTGTAACTACCTCAAAACCCAGAATGCCTACTTCCTGCATATCATACAGCCTTTAGCAGGTTGTCATGTGTCTTCAAGTAAACTTTTGAAACTTCTATAAAGCATAAACCCCTTGCCAAACCCTCCCTAAACAACCAGGAGGATCGGGGGACTGGTAGGGTAGATCAAAGGTGAAGTAACTTCCTTAGGGCTTAAGACACTGCAGATAGAGAAGTCTTCAATGAGGGGCGCCTAGAAGGCGCTGTAGACAGAGCCAATCCCAGCTCACAATTTCAGCCCTCTCTAATAACTAACTCCACAGTTCAACGCATGACTCTTTCTACCTAAAATTTGGTCCAAACCTTGCAGCCTCACCCAGTCTTTGACATTTCATAGCTTTGGAGTTAAAGTAGCATTTAAATATTTCTCACTGTGAAGAAGAGGACTCGTCGTTGCTGGACCATGCAAATCCCAGAACTCCCTTTTTCCTGGATCTTTTGCCAGCGAAGCTCTGAATTGCTACAGGATTCAGGCCTAGGGTGTTCCTTCATGTGGGAATACCAATCTTGGGAGAACTTTCCTTAACATGGTGCAACACTTTATGTCAAAGAAAACTGTACACTATACACTATACACTGTTCTTCCTCAAAGAATTCATGTTCTTGAAAATGAGTATCGTATAAACTTCTGTGTGTGCAAGCCAAGAGTGCATGGCTGAAACGGACCAGAAATTCCACTTAAAAGTCACCAGGAAACCCGGCCAGCGCAACAATTATGTAATATGCCTCTGTCTCTAGGCTTTATGTTGTAGATGGGTAAGTAAATGGTCAAACGGGTAACTGAAGCATCACGGTCCTCCCCAGGCTGAACTAGCTTGTGAACCCATCCTTTCCGGGTGTTTCCTGTAGATCCACCCTATCCTAGCGTCCGGGACTCAACCACCCACGGTCCATGCAGATATGCCACTAGCTTCTAGCACATGCAGCTCATGGCAGCCAACGTCTTCACCCAGTCCATGCATGGCTGGCACCTGACAGTCAAATATCTCTGCCTCTTATCCACCCACTACGCCTACTTCCCACCCTGTCCTAGGACGGCCACCCCCCGGCTCTCCAGAGTCCCAGGCCTTCAGGACTCCACTTTCACCCTGGCACTGACCTTCACTGACCGGGAAGGAGCCCTTCTAGTCACTGGGTCGGGAGAAAGTGGGAACCTTCAGCCAGAGCTCCGGGGCATGCGCACAAGAGACCTTGGTGAGCTAATCTCTGGGTCTTTGTGATCTCACAGGCGGCAAGCCTCCATTTCTTACAGGCCTGGGGGAAGAGTCTGGGGAAGGAGCTTGGAGGAGGTCTGGGTGGAGTTCCTGTGCTGTCAGCAGAGCTGTACTAAACTGTACAGAGCGTGGCTAGCCTCCACTCTGCTGGTACCAAACTACACAGAAGTGAAGTTCTTTCTCAGTTCCTGGGTGTAGATGGGAAAGAGAAATGCCGCTAGTGGGGTCATAAGTGGGTGGAATATTTTATGATAATCGCTATTATCTGCACTGATTCTGGTCCTAATAGTGTGGCTGCTTGGAAAGGAGTGAACATTGTGTTTTTTTGTTTTTGTTTGGTTTTGTTTTTTGTGTAGCTGACCTGGAACTCACCATGTAAGTCAGGCTAGCCTCCATCTCACAGAGATCCACCTGCCTCTGCCTCCCGAGTACAGGGACTAAAGATGTGCACTACCATGCTCACCGCGTTTTGTTTTTTAACTTAAAATACTTAAAGAAGAAACAAATGCAGTAACCGATTTCCAACTTTTAAAAAGGTTCTTCATCTCACCCGTTACTGTAACCTCCAAGTCACCAGTGGCTCATATGTCCCAGCAGGGAAGGGTTCCCAGCCACACACTGGAATAAAGGAGTTGGAGTGCATGCTCAAAAATCATTGTGCACATTTAAAAGTCTGGTAATTATTCACCTGAGCACTTGTAATGTCCACCTGACTATCTTTCCATCTAACCGCCATTCTCTTTCTCCATCCATTCATCACCTGTCCATCAGAGATAGCCTTACTTTTTATTTCCCTGAAAGATGAACCTGCATTCCACCCTTCCCTGGTATCTCATGAGGACCTGACTGAGTTCTGCCTCCACCACTGCCCTTCAAACGGAGAGACTCTTGACTGATCAACACTGAAGGGCAATAGCGCTGATGAGGACTCTTGACCATTCCTGGGTTTTCCTTCTGCCTAAGGTTTGATCTCTCCTGTTCAGTTTCATCTCTAATTACTACATTGCCCTCAGTGCCAGTATTTTGAAAGTCGAGGTTTGTCAGCCTTGAGCTTCCTTAACTGAGAACCCACAACTCAGGACATGGAATCACTTGTGCCCTGAAATCTCAAGACTCTAGTTCTTAAAATAAGAGCAATGACCTTGCAGGAGTGAGGAAACTATATTGACAGTATGAAGCACTGGGTTCTCCTTTCACAATATGGTCCCATACTAGCCATCTGTGTAATCAAAGAATACACACAACTACCCACAGTAAGTGTGCACCCTGCCATTGGAAGGGTGCATCCCATGAGGAGGACCACACTCACTAGAGGACCGAAAATGATGATTAAATCAAGAAGTCCTCACTGGACTGTGGAGAAAGATGCTTCTAGACTTACTTGTATGTCTCATCAGAGGTCTCTAGGAATCATACATTACTTTTCTATATGCTCACTTTCATATTAGTGTATGTTACCTTTCACACATTAATGCATTTCATTAGGACAGTTCCAATGTGCAGTGCTCCTTAATAACTTTCCCCTGAGCCTCTAGTCATGATCATTGCATGCCTTTGTCTCCAACTACAGACTGATAGTTTATGTCCTCTGCGTACACAAATGATTTCCAAATTCCACTGTGATGGCATTTGGTGATGAAATTTGGGGTTGGGTCAGGGCTTTCTGCTATGAAGAGAGGCCTTATAGGAAGACTGAATTATGTTTTAGTGGTTTGTGGGATGTTTAGCTGATAAGATGTTGAAGAAATGGCTTGGTTCTTCCTGTGTTTATGGTAAGATATAGGTAATTGAAAGAGGAATTGACAATCAAAAGCAACTCAGCATTGCTTTAAGATTCCTGGAGAATCTAGAGAGATGGCGGGCATATGCAGTAGAATCAGAACTCACCAGTGTCGTCGTGTCTCAACAAGCCAGATAACCTTTGACATAAACTTTGGGGGAAGAACTGTCCTTTGAACTGTCAGGGTCTCGGGGTCTTCAGAACTGTGAGGTGGACATGTCCAGACTTTCATGTACCTAGAAATACACATCCTCAGATGCCCTTCTGATTATTCTGCCTTCTCACCTATTTTCCATCTGTAAGGGAAGGTCAGTGATCTGACCCCCATTCCATTGTATTTTGAAAACATGTCACTTGTCTATCTTTGTAAGTTTGCAGTTTACAATAAAATTTAGTTCCGCTGAAAACAGCACTACACATTCACATTTATCAGTGTAATCCTTTAGACTTGTTTGTGTTGATTTTACCTGTTTGCTTTTTGAGACATGGTTTCCATGGGCTTGGAACTCACTATGTAGACCAGGCTTATCTCAGTCTCACAGAGAACCCCTTCCTGTGTCTCCTGGGTCCTGGGCTTAAAGGTGTGCACCACCATGCCCAGCTAGATGTTTATTGTTTTAATATATGGAATCCGTGTCTTTTCAGTGACATTTCAATATCCCTGTAGAAATCTGAGTCCGATTCAAAATTACTCCTTAGTAAACTTAAGCAGTATGTAGAATTCAAGATAAATGTGTAATTGCCTTTTGGTATAAATGAATACATTTTTTTAAAAAAGAAAGGCCTGAAGTGAAGATGGTGAATAATTATTAGATATTCAGCAACAATTTTACTTCATTAATGAAAACTCAAATAGGGAATTAAAAGAACCCCATTTTATCCATTAAAAACCCCATCCTACTTTAAAGAACTGTATCTTTCATTAGGTTTTCTCATATTTATCTTGTTTGTTTTCTTCTCTATTCCTCAAATACTTTAGGGCTATACAACTATCACAATCACTGCAAGTTACTTCAATATTAGCAAAACAATGGTGATTGATACGGAATTTAATGGAAAAGTTGTTAGCTTATATTTTATAAACATGCTGCTTGGAAGCTAAGGAAACTAAGCCTATATCAAGTATTGACTGAGCAGACATTGTTAGGCTCACGTATCACTTGGGACCCAAAAGACCTCCTACCATTGTGTCTGAAATGTGATTCCTAGACATATTTTTAAAATTTGATTTACTTATCTTATATATGTATGAGTGCTTTGCCTCCACATATGTAAGTGCACTCCTGCATGAAAGGTCTGCAGAGGCCAGAAGAGGACATCCGATTCCTTGGAACTGGAGTTATTTATAGTTGTGAGCTGCCATGTGGATGTGGGAACCAAACCTCGGTTCCCTGCAAGAGCAGCCAGTGCTCTTAACCACTAAGCCATCTCTCCAGCCCCAAATATGATCCCCAAATATGATCTATTTTTACAAGTCTAATAAACATAAAATATTACCATCATACTCTAGTAAATAGAGTGACAACATTCATAAAAATCATAGATAAAATTCAGCATACAAAATCAGTTGTATAAGACATACTAAGAAAAAGTAGGTGAAATCAAAACTAAGAAAGCAATTCTATTTAAATTTTTAACCAAGGAGGTGAGGAATATCCTTAATGTAAAGCACTGATTAAAGAAAAGAACACACAAAAAATGGAAAGATATCCAAGTTCACAGATTAGAAGAAGTAATCTTGTTAAAGTTCTCATATTAGGTAAAGCAATCTATAAATTCAGTCCCTGTCAAAATAACACTGGCATTTATTCTAATAATTTGGAAAAAACAACAGTAAAATTTGAATAGAGCCACAAAACAAAAGGTCACCTTGAGAAGAATAACAACGAAGGTATTACAAATATTGACTTCAAAGCACACTGCACCAGGATGGTGGCTCATACCTGTAATCACAGTACTCAGAAGGCCTAGGCAGAAGGAGATTATGGTGAATTAGAGGCTAGCACAGGCTATTTAGTGAGCTCCTGGTCATCCTGGGCTACAGAGTCAGCGCCCTCTCTCAGAAAAAAGTAAACCCTACAAAGATGTAATAATCAAAAGAGACTGTTGCTGGTACAAAATGAAGAGTCAAATAGAATAAAGGGGAGGTGTAGAGGCAAACCCCACACAGCTGGAGGCAGCTGGTCATGGACAAAGATGCCAAGACTGCTCAGTGTTGAAAGGACAAGCCTTTCAACAAATGGTGCTGGGAGAATTCATTATTTTCCTGTGGGAGAATGAAACTGGATCTCCATCTCTCAGTAGTTGTAAAACTCCACTCAACATGGATTTAAGACTAATGTAAAAATGAAGCTACTGACAGAGAACATAAAGGTAATGTTTCTGGACACGGGAGCGAGAGTTTACCTCTAAATCACAGGAAACAAATGGCATTATAGCAAATACAAACAATCCTGTATAGCAGAAGACACAGTCAGTGAAGAGACGGCTTAGAACAGGCAAGTATGTTTCGAAACGGCACATCTGACAAAGGGTCAGTATCGAGGATATGCAATGAACTCCAAAAACTCAGGTTCACCAAGACAAATGACCCAATTGAAAAATGTAAACGGACATTTCTCAAAGGAAAGCCCATAGGTACACTAACTAAAGAAGAAGAAAATAAAGACATTCACAATCATTGGTCATCTAGGGGAATGAAAATCCAAACCACACGAGACAGAATCTCGGGTACTAGAAACAATGTGTAGTAACAAGGATGCTTGCACATTACGAGGGGTCGGGAATGAGGGGCTGTTACAGAAAACAATATGGAGCTTCCTCAGAAGAATAAAAACAGAAACTCCATGGGATCTGGCAGCCCTGTTAGTGGGTATGTAACCAAAGGGCAGAAGGAATTCGTATGTCAAAGAGACATCAACTCCTCTGAGTTAATTATGTATGTGTATGAAACGACATCACAGAAAGAAGACCTTTCATGTGCTCACTCACTGACAAAGGATAATCTTGTAGAAGTTGAGACTGTTGTGGTGGTGACAGGAGATATATACAGATAGAGAAAGCTTGCTCAGTGGGTACTACTAAGCTAACCTATGTATGGACGAGAAGTCCTACGCTAGGGTAATTATATATGACCCTACCAAACATGTCAAATACAAGAAGAAATTACTTTGATTTTACTATAGAGAATGACAGCATGTTTGAGAATACATGGATTTTAATCTGATTTTAATATGACACAATTTTATCTGCATCTAAGCAGGATATTTTTACTGCACTAATATGTATAGTTTTTATTTTTACCAAAACAATGAATTTGACTTATGGCTCAGGCTCTGCTTATCCTGAGAAATAATTGGCCATCTGTGGGACATAGTGATTTCATCCTATGCTTTCTTGCAAAGGTACAGAGATAGAGCAATTATTTTGTGTATCTCTGATTCATTTTTGGAGGTTGAATTTTTAGTTATGCTGTGAGAAAAAGATCAATACTCACATTTTTGCATATAGACAGCAAATTGTTCTAAGAACATTTAGATGATTTATCCCTTTATCTTTTTGTTGTATTGGGAAATTATGTATATGAGTGTGTGTATGTGTGTGTGTGTGTAGTCTAATTGTGAGTCATTTATGTCATTTAAAAGATTTATACTTTTTTCTTTAATAACAGCATACATTTTCCTTTAAAATCTTTCTTATTTATTTGTATTTTATGTGTTTGAGCATTTTGCCTGAATGTATATAAGTGCTCCCAAGTGTGCCATGTCTTTGGAGGCCAACAGAGGGCGTGTGATCCCCTGGATCTGGAATTGAAAATGGTTGTTAGTCACAGTGTGGGTGTGAAGAACTGAACCTGGATCAGCCAGTTCTCCCAACCACTGAGCCTCCCACCCAGTTTCACATCTCTTTTTTGTTACTGTTTCCAGCCCAGTGGTTCCAGATAGTGCTGACCCTATATGCATGGTTGTGCAGCTGTCCAATGGGGCATGGGCACAGGCACTCTCTCAGAATCCACATCACCAAAAGAGAGTGGCTCTCCCCTCAGCAACCACCAGCGGCCTTCACCAGAGTGAACCACGGGGCCTCTCCCTCCTCCGTGCCGGAAGTTTGACTCCCTTGATATGGTGCAGGTAATCACAGCTGCTGTGAGTTGTTACGGTAAACAGCCACGACCTGTCCAGAGCTCGGCTTTCCTCCGAGTCTGCCAGCTGCTCTGCTCTGTCTGCCCCGGAGCCTTCATGGGAGGCTGATACTGACGACTCATCTGCAGCTGAACACTCACAGTTACTGGTACTCAGCACTTTGACAAGTTATGAGTCTCTGCACTGCCTGCTGCAAAAATGAACAAAGTCGAGAGCAAAACTGATCAATAGGAATAAAAACAAATATTTAGGAAACAGTTTGACAGCATGACCATTTCAAAAAGCAGTAAACCCCATAGGGTCTTTGGTCTCCTTGGTCATGGGGTTTTGACTAGGTTTACAGACCAGACATGAAGTCTAACCGGAGGAGCATGTCTCGTATCTGATCAGAAAGCTGCTGATTGTCCCATAGTCATCACTCCACTACTGCAGCAGTGGGCACATCTTGCCTGAAAGATCAGTATTGTAGCATGCAGGGTCCAGCACTGGGTGAGAACAGTGATGTTCTTTTTGCCCCCAGCAGCCTGCATAGCACCTTCTGGCACTATCCAATCTGGCTAACAGGGACAGTGTTTCATGGTCAATCAAGGTTGATTTCTCTATGTCCTACATCCAAAATGAGTGGTGTCTTCAGGGATGGGCTCTAATCAACTAGTTACGGTGGGCAAGCAAAGAACGTGTTGTCTGAATGCTTCAGGGACGTCCCTGACCATTGACTTATAGGGAGATAGCTCGTGCCTGGTACTGAGATTTTAATTTAATAACCCAGGTCTTCTGGGAGAAGCATTGTCCATTCATTCAGGGTACTTCTGTTCAAAACCCTTCTTAGCTTTGTTATGGTTTAACTAACTTACAAACTAGTAGAGCTCCATAGCCTTCTTCATATATCATCAGTTTTGGCTATCCCACCACTTACCTTCTTCTCCTAATTCCCTCATCCACACCTAAACCTACAACCTCAAGAGCTCTCGGCCTCGCCTTTCACATCACTTGTGTTCCACTGTTCCATCTAATTATGACTTTCATCTTGGGTAGGGAGATCATAGGTTTTCATATAGATTTTTCAGGCGACGTTCACTTTGGTTAAGCCCCCTCTTGATCCTCATTTACCCCCCCATCTCCCTAAATTTTTGAACCTTCCTGATCCCAGTATTCCACTTATATTCTACTGTCCCCTCTTCTTAAATGAATTCCACCCCTAAAGGTCCATTTCTAGTTTCCTGGCTTCTACATGTATTCCAAGTCAAATGTACACAACAAAACATTTGAAGGTAGGACCCACATATGAGAGAAAAAAATGTGGCTTTTGTCTTTGGAAGTGGGTGGCCTCGATAATTTTTCAGGTCACATCCATTTACATCCAGACTTCATTTTTCTTCATGGCTGAGTCCATGGTATATGTGTACAACGTTAACATTAGCCATTCATCATTTAATCTTGGTTAATTCCATTTCTTAGTTAGTGTGAGTAAAGCAGCAGTGAACAGATGTGCAAGGGTCTCTGCAGGAGGATATAGAGTCTTGTAAGTATATGCCTGCGAGTGTTATAACTGGGTCACATGAAAATTCCTTTTCTAGCTTTTTGAGAGGTCTCCAGAGTGACTTCCAAAGTGGCTACACTAGTTTATATTCCCATCAACAGAGTATAAGCGTTCCCGTTTCCCCACATCCATGCCAGCGTTTGCTGTCATTTGTATTCCTTTAGAAAACCCTAATACAGGAAGTGAACAAAAAGATTCTCAAAAGAAAAAAAAATGTAAAGGCTAGAAAGCATTTTAAAGAATGTTCAACATCCTCAGCCATCAGAAAAATGCACATTGTAATGATTTTAACACCCCGTCTCACACCAGTCAGAATGTGTTCAATAGGAACACAAACGACAGACAACTGCTTTTGTGGATGTGGGAAAGGACGAGTCCTTATCCCTGTCAGTGGGAATGTAAACTAGTGTAGCAGTTTTGTAAATCAGCCTGGCGGTGTCTCGAAAAACTAGAAGGAGAGCTACCATGTGGCCCAGCTATGCGACTCCTGGGCATGCACCCAAAGAGCTTTCTAGCTTACTGCAGAGACAGTACCAAGCGCATGCGCATTGCAGCTCTTTTCATTATAGTGGGAAATGTAATCAACTTCATTTTCCACTCACAGGTGAATGGATAATGAACATGTGGTACCTGAACACAATGGAATATTACTCAGCTGCAAAGACAGATGAACTCATGAAATTTGCAGGTAAAATAGTTGGAACTAGGAAAAATTATACTGAGTGAGGAAACTCAGGCCCAGAAGACAAATGTCACATGTTTTCTCTCATATGCAAATCCTAGTTTTAAATCATTTGTTTTGTGTACTTAACCAGGTATACATGTGGAATCTAGGAAACTAGAAAGGGGCCTTTGGGCAGACATGTTAAGGGAGGGAGGATAGATTTTAGGTAAAAATGACAAAGGGAGGATAGTGGGGGTGGAAGTGCTTAATTGATAGAGTTGTGGGAGCGGTGGGGAATCACAGAGTCTGAGACGGGGTTAATTTAAAAGAAGCATTTATGAAAAAGTCATACAGAAACCTTCTATCTTGTAACCCAGCTAACAATGTATAACTAGAGGGGAGAGTAGAACATGTCACATGATTGATGAGGGGGCTAAATATTTAAGCAGAGATGGGGCAGGAGAAAGGGAGGGATGGGTGGATTAATCAAAACTAAGATGAGAAAGCTTTATGGAGCTACACTGCATAGTAAGATCATTTCAGAATATAATATTTTTTAAAAGAAGGAATTTGAATGGCAGTAACCTTCATGGATAGACAGGCTGCTTCCAGATGACATGAGTTATTTTTAAAATACACAGTATCAGGTATAGGATACCAATTAAAACATGTCTGAAAAAAAGTACAGATAAGGGTGATATTCTACATGGCTGGCTGTCACTCTATCACTCTTCCTGAAAACCAAGGTTATTAAACATAAATCCCAGTGCCAGGCGTGGGACACCTCTTTATAAGCTGCTGATTGTCACAACCCTAGAGGTCTCCAAACAACGCAAGCTTTTGCCATTCCAATTCATCGCCCAACAGAGCTGGTTGACAAGGCCATTTTGCTGATCGCACCACAGACCTTCATTGCAAGATCCTGAGAAATCAAGATGGAACTGAGCCAGAAGCACCCTCCTTGTCATCTATCTTTCACAGTCCAAGAAGGTAATGTACAGGCTTCTGGGGAAGAAAAGGCATTGGTGGACTTCACCAGCTTGGAATCTGTGAACCTGCCAGTCAAGACGTGCTGACAGACACAGTAGTGGCCCAGCTGCTCTAGGAGAAACAGCTACTGTCTGATTGGATTCATGGACCACTCCATAGGCATCGTTTGTCTTTGTGTGCCTGCATTACCTCAGATAATTTTTTCCAGTTCCATCCATTTCTACTCAAATTCCATTTTCCTTTGCATTGAATAAGATTCTATTATTTATATATGTACCACATTTTTATTAGCCATTTCTACCTGGTAGTATAAACCTAGTCAAAAACATTGTTGACCAGGTGTGGTGGCACTTACCATTAATATCAGCACTCAGGAGGCAGAGGCCAAAGGATCTCTATGAGTTTGAGACCAGCCTGGCCTACATAGTGAGTTCCAGGCCAGGTGGGGCTACAGAGAGACCCTGTCTCAAAAAATAAACAAAACAAAGAACTAAAAAACAACTCATAGTGGAGGGGATCTTGGGCCCTAATGGGAAAATTACAACTACTATATTGATAAGTTGGCATGGCGCCAAACTGCCTTATAAATATTTGTGTTTGTAGTCAGAGACAAATGATGCTCTCATCCTCTTTGCAAAGAGGCAACAGCGAATACAGTCTCATGGCAGCTCTGTGTGCTTGGAATGACTGTTGAGCACAGAGCCCTACACAGGACGTTTAGACGATCCTCTCTACAGCTCAGGGAACATCTCAGAATAGGGGGCTGAACGAATGTAAGAGCCAGAAGACAAGGAGAGGAGCTGTGAAATGCCATCCCCCAGCATCACACATACCACACAGTCATGTCCAACTGTACTACGTAAGGTCCTCATTAGGCCTAGATGCGCCTGTCATCAGTCAAATGTGGATCAGAGAGGGACTCATGGAGCCTCCCATGCCTGGATGAGCTACTGGCTGTGCATGGATTCTGGAGCAGGAGTAGCCATTTCCTTCCGTTACATACCCAGGAAGGAGCCTACCTCCACCTCCAGGCTCCAGGAACCACTGCAAACCCCAGCCACAAAAATGGCCCTTGTTAATTAAGCTTACAAAACAAAGAGAAAACATGAATGTGGGAAAGGAAGGAGGAAGCGTGTCGGCAGGGGTGGGAAGGCGATGAAAGAATGGGGAGAGCACTCAGGATGCATCGTATATTTGCACGGGGTAGTCATAATTAAAAACGACACTAGAATTGTAATAAGGAATCCAGTTATGTAGATCATGTTAACTTTTATGGACATTTAATTGTGTTAATTATCCTATTGGTGAGTGTAGGACATGATTTTATTTATTTGTGTTTTCTTTAATTAGTGTGCATTTTTTATTTCTTGGTGTGTGGGGCTTTCACTTCATGGTTTTAGTTTCCTTGTAAGTTTTTTCCTATTTTGTTTGCTCATCTCACCCAAAATCCTACAAATTCATTTTGAAATTGTTTCACTGTGTTTTTCAAATTTCCTTAAAAGCCCTGTTAACCCAGCTTTGCAGAGAGGTTTTAAAGAAATAACTATTTTGAGCCAGATTTGTACCAGCAGCTTAAAGATTGCAGAGACAGACACCTACAGTCATCCATGTTACCAAATGGGTTATTGATGGGAGATATCTTAAATCTTTCTGATGTGGTTGTAAATAAGAGTTATTGATTCTTTATTAGATAATTAACATATACAAATGTATTGACAAATACACATGGAGATTTTGATCCTGCCTGTTTCTGACTTGTGAATTTTAAAACTTTCTCTGTGTGTTATCTTTATGATTTTCTTCACTCAAGGCAAGTTATCTATCTGCACATAGGAAATTTTGCATTCGTTTTGTTTTATTTTACTTATTATTTTGTCTGATTGCTATGTTGCTTATATTGTGTATAAGTGGTTAGCATTTCAGGCTTGATGGGAAAAAGATACTAATTTTTTAGCACTGGGTGAGATAGCAGTTGGCATTTCAAATATGGCATTGATTGTGCTGAGGAAAACCCATGCTGCAGAAATTGGTTTGCTAATATTTTGTTGGGAGTGTTTACATCCATACCTACCAACTGTATTAATCTGGAGTGTTTGGATTTTTGTTTGTGTTTGGTTTGTTTTTACTTTGGTGTCTTTGGCCCTAGGGAGACACTGGCCTCAAAGTGGGGATTTCAGAACTACTAATGTGTTATATTATTAGATGTCCTCTAAAAATGACAATGTATCACCATTCAGTGGCCCCTTGGTCTGGTGATAATTTTGATTTAAAATATATTTTGGCTTATATGTATGCAGCCCTCTTGTGCTGTGAATAATATAGCTTGGTACAAGAACTTACTTAGCATGCAAAAATCACAGGGTTCAGTCATCAGCACCATAAAAAATATATAGCTATTCTTTTGCTTACAATTTTCACTGAATTTCCTTTACCAGATTATGCATAATAGAGTTTTATAGAGACATAATAAAGAATGAAAGAATGTCATTTGTAGGAAAATGTGTGGAACTGGAGATCATCATATTCAGCAAAATAAGCCAGACTCAGAAAAATCTAAAGTCTCTTCTAATGAGGACAGCAACCTCTTAACTCAGAGCCAACATGAAATGACACAGAATAAGCATTTCTGTTCCAAGTAAGAGGGATAGTAAGAGAAGACTGGACCAAATTAACCCAAAATCCAAGAAGGCAAACAGCAAACTCTGAAGCTGTGTGTCTAGGACGTAGGGTTCATGATCTCTACTACGGTGGTTCCACCTTTCTAGCTCTATTTCTTGTGCCATTTTGACCTCTCTCAGGGTGGATCTACCTGGTGCCTGCAGGCTCTCGGTCCGCAGATGCCCCATGTTTCTGGCATCTCTAACATCATGGGGTCTCCATTGCAACTTTCCATTAGCTTAGCAGCTTCACCCGCAGTCTATGGAGGAGCTTCAGCAGGTGATTCAATGACTGTGTGTTGCCTGAGCACAGTAGCTCTCAGAAACCTTGTTATAAGCCCCCGTGACCTTGTACCTCTTGCAAAATCCTCACAGAATGGATCATGCCAAATTTTGAGGCCAGCCTGAGATGTAGCCTGACCTACTTGAAGCATAGCTTCAACAGTCATTGCGTTTCTTTGCAGCTGAATTTGGGAACCTCCTTTCTTGGGACACTGTTTTCCAGCAGAGTACTATGAATTCTCTATCTTTTCATCCATTCAAACCTTAAAATTAACTTGAATTGTTACCTAGGAAAGTACTTTCCTGTTTTCCTGTTGGCTGTTTCCCAACAAGGTACCATGGTGTTCGTCTCTTTCCACACACCCTAGTCTTTTAAATGAATTTGCATTGTCATACTCTGGGTGAGGTCTTATCTCAAAAGCACATTTCCTACCATCCCAATGTAAAGTCTTTGGTTTCTCTTTAATGACACTAATATCTTTAACAATTACACACTTGGTCCATATTACCTTTGTCAATAACTTTACACTTGCCTACAGTCCTTTCTTTGGTCTGCTCCATGGTTTTCAATATATTTCAGCCCCACCTGCTCTGTTTACATCACTGCACATCCAGCTATGAACAGTGAGCAGTAACCATACCGCAGCCTTACTGCCATGCTGATTTGAATTCTCTTTCATCAAACAAAGCATTAGTCTATTATGTTGTAACCCAGCATCGTTCAAAATATCAGCATTCAATTTGAGACTATTTCAACCCTTTATTAGTCTAGATAAGTGTTCTCTTTTTATTGTAGATTATTTTTTTTAACATTTTGTGTGTATGAGTGTATTGCCTGCATGTGTATAAGAGCACCCATGTGCGGTGCCTGTAGAGGTCAGAAGAGGACATCAGATCCCCTAGAGCTGGAGTTATGGATGGTTGTTAGCCACCATGTGGGTGCTGGGAACTGAGCCCAGATCTTCTGCAAAGGCAGCTAATGCTCTTAACTGCTGAGGCATCTCTCCAGACCCCTTATGGTAGAATTCAATAATGCATATAATCCTTCTAGGATAGTCACTGATTATTTATTTTGCGTATTTGGTGATGTCTGGCTTCCCCCATCCTTTACAATCCTTCTCACACAGTGTTGATACTTGTGTATTTTGTCTTCATTTCTTTACTGGGAAATTGCCCAAACAGTGATTCTATTCAGAGATTTTAAGCAGGGTTGGCCTTCACACATGTCATCCTGGCAACAAGTCTATGAAAGTGTATCTGCAGCCAAGGTTCATAACCACACGGTCTGAAGCTGGAGATCATATCATCAAGACCTTGAGCCAGTATCATTAGGTCTAGCCTAGAAACAAGGTCTTTGGGGTCATTCCCAGACCTAAAGCCTTCTGAGGCCAGAAGGAAAACAGTCTGTGAACAGAGGATTATTGTGGTGTCTAATTTGAAGTCAGTTAAATCTTTCTTCACTACAACAGTCCAAATGAAGATTTTCTTGTTCAGTGAGCCAGGAACTTAGCATATTATTTATGTTTCTGGATGGTATGAAAAAAATCAACCTCTCAAGGGAAACTAATGAAAGAAAGATTTATTTTAGCTTAGATCTTAAGGGTATTGTCCACAATGGCAAGGAGAAATCAGCTGTTTACATTGTATACATTGTCAGGAGGCAGAGAGTGATGTATATTGGTACTCAGCCTGCTTTCTTATTTTTGTTCAATCCAGAGCCCCACCAAGGGAAGTGGTATTGAAGGTGGGTCTTCCCAGTTTCATTAGCCCTATCTGTGAACTACTTCAGATACAGCCAGAAGTTTTTTCCAAGAGAAATTTCAGATCCTATCAAGTTTAAAATCAATAGTAAGCATCAGAGTCCACTTCTTGTCAAGCCGGTATCTAAACATGTCACTTTAACATTCCACCCTTTTTATCCATCTCATAATGCAAAATATATTTATCCCACTTTCAAAAGCCTGTAGTTTTCAATAGTTTCAACAGTGTTTAAGCCTCCACAGTCCAGGTCTTTTCTGACATTCAAGTCCCTCTCTTAACTATGAGTTCCTATAAATTGTTTTAAAAGTGACATAGTTTCAATGCAATAGCACAGAGTTAACACTCCCATTCCAAAATGGAGGAATGGGCACATGGCAAGGAAACAGTGGACCAAAGGAAGACCACAGGCCAACAGGACAAACAGCAAATCCTTCAGCTCTATATCCAGCATCTTGGGTTTATGATGGGATTATTTGGGCTCCAAAGGACATTGGTAATCCCTCCCCTCCTTCTCTGCCACCTCCAGGACACCTTTCTCAAGATAGTCCCACTCTGTGCATAATGGCTCTCTAGACAAAGAACCATGGTCTTGCATCTCCAACTGAGAGGATTATCTTCACAGCTTTACACAGTGGTCTCTTGAGGCCTCCTTTCAGAACGTCTAACCCTGTCTCGCATTGCTTAGGCTCAGCAGGCTTTTGTAACCTTGGTAAAAGCATCCATTGTTCCCTCACTCTTAAGTCTATCATGGGTATGACTCCAATGATACATGGGTTATGTTGTCAAGTTCTAATCCCAGCTAGAGCTGTAGTCTGATCCCCTTGAACCACAGCTTCCTTGGCTGACATGTGCCTTCTATGCAACCCTGGAAAAACACTTCTTTAGGTAGTTTTTTCTGTTTGTTTATGGTTTTGTTCTTCGTTTTGTTGTTTGAGGGGAGAACCCCCTTAGTGGTATTCTCAGTTTAAACTGTCTTTAAAGATGAGATTTGAGGGTCTGGAGAGATGGCTCAGTGGTTAAGAGCACTGGTTGGTCTTACAGAGGACCCAGGTTCAATTCCCAGCACGTAGCTAACAACCGTCTAGTTCCAAGGGCTCTGATGCTGATGCCCTCTTCTGACCTCCATGGGCATCGCACAACATGGATGCACCTACCCCCATGCAGGCAAAACACTCATGCACATAAAATAAAAAATAAATAAATAAAATGGAAATAAAGCGATGAGTTTGGATTTTCACAAGATGGATTTTCACCATTGAAATGGGTGCGGTCTAGTCCTCAGGATACCTTCCCTTTAGTTCTGGTGCAGAGCAATGGCTTCTCTGAATTAGTTCTAACCACTTTAGCAATCCCAGCTCCTTTCTTTGTATCCTTCTTTTATGCAACTTTAGACACATTTCTCATATACTTTTTCTGCATTGTTTCTCTCACTGTGAATCTGGATAAGAGCCTGTCTTGATTTTTCACCTGCTAAACAAATTAATGAATCTTGAAGCCATCCTCACACAGGACATGGGCAGAATGCATCCAGATTCTTTGTCACAATAAAACATCAGTGTCCTCTGGCCCTATTCCCAGTAGAGCCCTTGTTCCCTCTGAAACTTCATGAGCTGGGCCTCCACTGTGAGGATTTCTTTTGGCAGTCTGGTCTTCCAGACCCCTCTTGTTGGATAGATCTACCGTTTTCTCTCTGCTGTGAGGGACAGGCTTCCAAATGTGATTGACATCCCACTAACCAATGACTTAAAGGGGAGGTCTAGCAGAAATGCAGGGAAGGCTGGAAGGAGAGAGGAGCACAGCTGGCACATCATGTTGGGTGCGTGTGCCAAGAGGTTCAGGAGCTGGGGGACTTATGATCAAAATGCAGGCTCTGCCTTATGAAGTCTCCGTCTCTCTCCCCAGGGATGAATCCTTCGTAAGTAACCCAGAGTACATTAATTTCTCTAAGAGAGCATTCTCTATCTGCTCAATTGGTTCAAACCTAGGGGTGGGTGCAGTTGGGGCTGAACAGCCAGCCTCACCGTGAGAGAATTCATAAGACACCTCTAAAATGGCCCATTAAACTCTGCTTACCACATCCTAGGAATTCCATAGCTCTCAGATCCAAACACTTCTGGAAATAGTGTCACAAACTAGATCCAAAAAGCCTGTAAGTCACAGCAATGGCCCTAACACTCAATACCAGTTTTCTGCATTACTTTTCTCGTTGCTGTGGCAAAATCCCTAACAAAAGTGACTTTTAGGAAGGATTTGTTTGGACTCACTTTGAGAGTGGGGACGATATTGGCAGGGCATGCACAGAGGCAAAAGAGTGAGTATGTTTGTATCCTAGGGTTGTCTATATAATGTCAAATTCACAATCAAATTAACCATTATGCCTACCTACTTACTGTGATAACTGAAGAAAGCATGTAACTTTGGAATTCTAAGGTAATCTCAAATGTTTACCTCTTTCATATCTGTATTTGTAACTATCTTTAACAATGATCAAATATACAAATTTCTTTTGAGCCCCTTTTGTGAAAAAAATTACAAAATTCTGTTTGGAATCCTACTTTTATTTGAAAAGTAAGTAACTCTTAAATGCTTGCTTTGTTTTATGGATATAATTATGATGTTCATTTACTGATTCTGAAAGCAAGGTCATTGCTCAAACTTCTTGTTATCCACTGTGGAACAGGTGCAAGGTAGGTTTGAATGGATTAAGCAAGTTGGACATGCATTGTTTAATTAAGCATCACATCTGAAGGTGTCTGTAATTACTACCTTTACCGGATGGTGTCTCATTAATTGCAGCATTGATAATGGAGCAAATCTGGTGTGTGCCTACATCTTCCTAGAAAACCATTTAGAAGAGAAAACTATGCAGTGCACAGTGGATAACAGATAGAATAGCAGAAAATGACGGAAGTCCAGTCTTGACCACAATGAAAATGAGCTGCAACTCTGTTATTTGAATGGTTTGGAAGCCGTTTACCTGTGTGAAAGCAACATCATCAGGCAGGAGACATGAGGAAATACTTCAGGTAATACTTTGCTGTCCCTCCTTTAGTATTTTTTCCTCTATTCAGAGGTCTGAGTTCCTGAAGGTTATGTGTTTTAGGTTTCGAGGAACAAATGAAAGTCATTCTGGGGAGATGAATACATAATCATGTATGAGAGTGTGATGCTTATTATTGTCTGAAGCCTCCAGAATCACCAGCTGACAAACTTCTGCCCATGTCTGCACAGGAGTTTCTAGATTGGGTTGATTAAGGTGGAAGGACACATTCTGAAGGTCAGTGGCATATTTCCATGGCCTGGAATCTGAGACTGAATAAAAAAAGAGAAAAACAGCCCTCATCTCTGACTCCTGGCTGGGGATGAAATGTGGCCATCTGCCTCACATGTCTTCTCTGCCATGATGGACTGTACTCAAAGTACAAGCCAAAATATATCCTTCCCTATGTTTCTTTGGTCAAAGATTTTATCAAAGTGATGAGAAAGTAACTAATATAGGAAAATAGTACCAGCTAATGGGTCTGCTGTTGTGATAAGCTTGGCTATGTGGTCCTTAGGCCTTTGGACTTGATTCACAGAAGGAATGTGGAAGAGTTTGGAACTCTGGTCTAGTTAAAACTTATAAAGTGATAAGAGGAACATAATAAGCCACTCCGGTGGGAGTTCAGAAGACCAAGAAATAAATGGACAGTAGAGGCTCAGATTGTGAGGTTCCCAGTGAGGGATAGCAAGAAACGGAGCAGAAAGTTAAGAAAAATGCACACAGCTCAATAGGAAAGGAGCCAGTTCGTGTCCCAGTAGATGACCACTCGTACATGCAGAATTGGACGTTCAGGGTTGAAAACCAAAGAAATAAAGTTGGGAGAGAGGTGGGAGGTAAGTTGAAGAATTAGAGTGTGGAATGCATATAATAAAGATATATTCTATACATGTATAAAATTTTGAAAAAGTGAAGGAATGTAGAAAAATGTAAGCAAATTTGTATCTAATATCACACAATAAAGAAGATTATAGGCAAATCTCCCTGATAAACATGAATACTAAAAATTCTCAATTACTTGCAAAATAAATTCAACTACCAAAAAGTTGATTAACATTACTGAGTGGCTTAATTCTAGGGATGCAAGCATGGTTCAACATATGTAAACCAGTAAATGTAATACATTACATTGAAAACCAAGGGACAGAAATCACATGATCATCTCAGTAGAGGTAGAAAAGGCTTTCGGCAAAATCCAACATTCCTTCATGATAAAAGCCTTGGAAAAGACAAGGAATTGAAGAAACATATCTCCTAAGAATTTCTTTCTGTGGGGCACGAGCAGTATCCCACCTCACCTTCCTCTCTAGCAACAAAGCAAATGAAGTATGATTTCACCAAATTGCAGTTAGGGAAACCAGAATTTATTTAGGCTTCCTTGCAGAGCAGTTAGCAGGGAGGCAGGGCAGAATTTCTCTACTGAGGCCATGCAGCGGATTCTACATTTCTGTGGGGACTGTTGTCAGCTGCCCAAGATGACAAAGAGCTCGTTCACTTCCCAACTTCCTCTGCTCACACTCTAATCCCTCCCCCCACATACAACTCTGGTCGCTGGTTGGTTGGGAGGGATAGCTGACTCTGTTGGCTTCTTCCTTTATCAGTCAAGTTTGTGGTTGAGTGAGTATGGTCCATTCTGCCAGTCGGAGGAAAAAATTCATACCACACTCCACTCCTTTTCCTTGGGCTCTTACACATTTTCCATCATCCTCTTCGGAAAGAGTCTCTGAACCTTGGAAGAGGGGTTTCAGGTGTAGGACATTGTTTATTTCCATTGTGTCATGGATTATTCTTTGGTTTCAGTGATACTCCTTCTACTGTAACAACAACAACAATAACAAAAAAGTAACATCCACACAAATATTGACTGCTATAATCTAACCTATGGGCATAACACAAATGCTTGGATGGTGTCTAAATAGGTGCACCACATTCATCTTGCAGAACAATTACAGTGGCTTCCCCACTGGGGCCTATAACTCCTCCCCACCACTAGTGGGCGACCTTTCTTACAGTACCATATGTGTGTTTCTTCCTGAGGAGCAGGCCTTAAATCCAATTAGAAATTTGCTGGTTGTACACGTACTAGATGAGCCACTATTGCACCAACAGGAACATCTTGCTTGGCATCTGATAGTGGAGTGAGCAGGATCTGTCATTGATCAGAACTCTGTGGGACCATTCTCCCCTAGCACTCTGTCTGCATGGTGCCCTCCAGCACTATGAAGATGAAGACCAGCCATCCATTTGCAGGGAGTTTCTAGCTTGGTCCCAGCTCGATCTCTCCTTCCCATGCTCACATCATGCCATGTTTTCAGCAATAGGGTCTTACTGTCTGCTTCTGTTGTGTAACCAACATTAGTGGCAAAGGCCTTTATTTTGGAGGGGGCCTCAAAGGCTTCCCTGGCCATCACTCACATGGGTGCAACCCACGCCTGGTACTGGAATTTTTAGTTAACAATTGTATGAAATACCTTTTTATTCTTTGGCATCTATTGGCCCAGGTTGTTGTAGACTTTCCTCTACCGTTATGGTGGATATCATTTCTACCTTACTCAATCATAAACTCCCAAAGTTTTACAGCTATACCAGATCCCTTCACCTGTGCAAATGTATGTTCCATTCTTATTTCTTCAGGTGCACTTGATGTCTTTGAAATAGTTTTACATCTGTAAAATACTCAGAAGTTAACATTATATACTAAATCAAATAAATGTAAGCAAGGTCTCACACACCATGGAAAAACTTTATCCATTTGTATGAACTATCTATGTTGGGTACAGTGGCATGTAAAAGAGGCATTAATTTAGTTACTTCTTTACTATCTTTAGTTATCTTCTGGAATCCATATAGGGTCCTGGAGTTTTTACATGGAACATCCATGCATTTCTTTATACCTAGTAAACTCACTGGGGCTGGCTCAAGTTGCCTGGCCCTGCGCAGGGCCAAGGAGGAATATGCCTCACTTGCCCCTGGGGTCTGACTCCTGGCCCTAGCCACACCTGTTGTCTTCTCCATTGACCACATCTGGCTGCTGGGAGAGTCCTAGGCTGGGCAAACTATCCCTACCCCTCAAACAACTATTGGCAGGAAAGAAATGTACCCTGTTTGCTTTGGGGTATTATTATCCACCCCTGGGATAGTTTTTATCTTTTGTATATCTTTTGTGAACAGTTCCTCAGGTTTTAAAGCTTTCCAGAAGCTCTTTACCACAGAATTTGGCTTTTTGTCAATTTTTTCTTTAGGAACTTGGGCATGACACAAGTCTTGCCACATTTGCTTTCGAGTAACCTGGCAGGACTCTTTCTCTGCTTTGTGTCATTTATACATTTTTTAGGTTGTTCTATTCTTCTACAGACATACTTTTCATGCTGGTCTAAGTCGCTTCAATCTGTGAAAGCCCCTCCTGCCTTGTAAAGATCCTGTCCCACTAGTGGTCTTAGCACGGGCACTAAACCTCCATACCAGTTTTGAGGTCCTTGCTCAATCAAGTTCCTCACTAAATCTCTAGTGAACACGGACCTATCTGATCCTGTGAACGGGGCACCATGTCTTTCTTCACACTTACTTCTCTCCGCAGTGCCTGCCCCTCTCTTATTGTCCTCCGGTTCCTGGTCTCCATGGGAACCTCCACTGGTGATAACCAAGTGTCTCTAGTATCCCGTACACACCAGTTCATCAGACACTGATTCCACCTATACTTCCTCAGGTTATGAGCCTATATCTCAAGGAGGGATGAATGGTTATATGCTCAGCTTTCCTGTTTCTGCCGCACTTAAAAGAATATCATCTGCGCCTATGTCTTATAGCCTCAGGATCCAGGTGACCAGGGCCCCTTCACTCCTTATTTGAATGATATCTTCCCTAGTTCCGAGAGCTCTAGTTCTGAGTATCCTCTGATTGCCAAAGTCTCACACTCGTTACGGCCTCCATCAGCATGCTGAAACACGGATTCCTCCTTTCTTTGTATTACAGGTCGAACTCGAGGGGCATTTTTAACTTTTCCTGGGTCTCTCCCTTCTCCATTACTATCTGCCTTCACTTGAGGGTTCCTGGTTGAGAGGTCCCAGGGTAGGCATTGAAGAGGCCAGCCTTGTATCCTTTTCTTGCTCTAACTTCTCTCTTAACACTTCAGTCTCTCTCCAGGCTACTGCCTCTGCTTGGGACATATTTCTTACCACCCATAACAGTGGTCAGGCTGTGTCTACAGCTGCTTGCTGACTTTGCATCTGGCATACCACGCCCAGGGGTTTCAGACCTAGTTGTTCTAGACTTTCTACTGTTCTCAAAGCATCTCCATATTCCCGCAGTAGGTCCCACCAGCCATGCAAGTGTGCCACTCCATGCCATTTACAAGTGGATTGCCGTCCTGGGATCTGCCCCACTGATTCCATCTGCCTAGGCGGCCTCACCTCAGTTACATATTCCACTATAGACAGTACTATCCACACACCTGCCGTTACGGGCCCTATGGGGATAGGTCACCATGTCAAAATTTCCTCTGCCCGCACCCTCCCTTCGCCCAGCATCCTTTCCGTTACTGGTCTCTTTACCTGTATCATCGGGAACATAATTGCATTTCCCAAACTCGTCATTGGTTTTGATGATCTTGCTCAACGTCAATTGTTTTAAGACATTTTTTCTTTGAAGTGTGAACAATGTCCCGCCTCACCCTCCTCTCTAGGTCCAGAACATCAAAGCAAATGAAGTATGAGTTCACCAAATTGCAGTTTGGGAAACCAGAGTTTATGTGGGCTTACTTGCAGAGCAGTTAGCAGGGATTGGGAGGGGGCGGTGTGCAGAATTCCTTTACTGAGGCCATGCAGCAAATTCTACATTTCTGCAGTGACTGCTGCCAGCCACCCAAGATGGTGAAGGGCTTGCCCTCCTTCCCAGCTTCCTCCTCTTACACTTTAGTCGCTCCCCCCACATACAACTCAGGTCACTGGTTGGTTGGGAGGGGTAGCTGACTCTGTTGGCATCTTCCTTTGTCAGTCAAGTTTGTTTATGCTGTGGTTGAGTGAGTATGATCCATTCTGCCAGTCTGAGGAAAGAATTCATACCACATGAAGCTCTATTTTACCTTGTAGAAGCTGTATGTGACAAACCTGTAACTATTATTACACTAAATGGAGAAGAACTCAAACCATTTCTACTTAAATCGGGAATGAGACAAGGATGCCTACTTTCTCCACTCCTATCTAATATAATCCTGAAAGACTTTGCTCAGGCAATAAGACAAGAGAAAGAAATAAAAGGTTTAGAAATAGGACAGACAAGAGGTCAAATTATTCCTATTTGCAGACCATACAAACATTACATATGTTAGATATTTTACTAGAAAATTGTGATAACTGATAAGAATTTTCAGAAAAGTAGCAGAATACAAAATGAACTCACAAAAATCAATACTTTGCTGCATTTCTTTTTCTTGGTTTTTTAGTTAGATTGCTAAGAAGTAGGTTTCCTTGTGGCATTTTCAAGCCAGTATTTATTTGCCTTTCTCTTTAATCAGACTGCTTTCTTTAATTATCTTTAGTAGAGGTAATTGAGTGGACATGAATTGTTTCAGCCTGTTTTTACCAAGGAAAGTTAAAACTTTTTACTTCTTTTTCAATTATGTCCGAAAACTTTGCTGCATCTAGTAGTCTGGGTTGGCAGACTGGTTCTCAAAACTCTCCTGACCTGTAAAATTTCTCTTGAGAACTTCTATGTTGCTCTTTTGGTTCTTCTTCTTTTCATTTCCAACAGCTTTCTGGACATACAGTAAGTGAATTATAGTATATTGAGAGGAGACTCTTTTTCGGTGTGGTCTTTGGATACCTTCTGTATCTTGACTGGTATGTCTTTCCTTAACTGTGGGAATTTTTTTCAATAACTAATTAAAAATCTATTTATCTTCAGAATGAAATTATCTTTTTTCTAATAATACACCTGATTCTTAGATTTAGTCCTTTCATAGTACCTCAGATACCTTGCAAGTCCCGGTCATACCTTATAAATTTAGCTTGTCTTATTGGAGTGTTGCAGTTCCTCTACCTTGTCACCAAGTTCGGATACTCTGTTCTCTTCTTGGTCCCTTCTACTAGACTTCTTATGAAATCTTTGATTTGACTTACTGTTTTTCTTTTTATTCTTTTTTAACTGAGTTTTTTTGTGATTTTCATGTAGTATATCTTGATGGCATTCAAATCACCTCCCTATTCTCACATCTCCTTATTGCCCCTGCCCAATTTAATGCACTTTCTCTTTATATATGCTTATAAAGGTCTGTTCTGAGTCCCCAAATGTCCTTCAGTGTGGATCCATCCACTGGAGACTGGTTAACCTACCAAGCATCCCATGCTTTAAAGAGACCATCTCTATCCCTCCCGGAAGCCATTTGTTGACACAGTTGCCTTAGGTGGGGTTGAAGTTTCTTAGCCACTTCCTTATGTTTGTACTGAGGTTTGTTTCTGATCTTGCATGGGACTTGGGCATGCTTATCACTGTTGTGTGAGTTCATATGAATAACTGGTCAGCTGTCTGGAAAACTGTTTCCTTGTGGTCATCCACCACCGCTGGCTCTTAGAATGTTTCTGCCTCTTCTTCCACGATGACCCCTGAGCCTTGGAGGTCGGGGGGGGGGGGTCAGAAGTATGATATAGTGTGCTATTTGCGGATAAGCAATTTTCAACTTCTTGCTCTCTGCATGCTGACCAGTTGTGGGTTTCTATGTTAAACCTTACAACAGAAATACATGTTTATTGCTTCCCTTTTCATAATTGGCAGAAATTGGAAACAACCTAGATTTCCACTGACTGATGAATGCGTAATGAAGGTGTGGTACATGTGCACAATGGAATATAATTCAGCTGTTTAAAAAAGAAAATTATGAAATTCACAGGTAAATGAGTGGACTGGAAGCAGTCATCCAGAGTGAGGTATCTCAGACTCAGAAAGACACATGTCCCACGTTCTCTTTCATATGGAATGGAACTTTGAAATCTTAGATATGCATATTCAATTCGAAACTTCAGAGAGATCAAGAAACTAATAAATGACCATGGGTGGTGGTGGGGGGGTACTTCTTGGGAGAAGTGGTAGAATACAGTGTGAAGGGGAAAGGAGAACATTAGTCTATGAACATTTATCTGGGGCGGGAAATGGGCAGTCAGGGCACTGTAGAGGGACTGTAGAGAAGGGATAAATAACATGAAAAGCCTTCAGGAAATCCACTGGGAACCTGCCACTATAGGAACTTCTTAAAATATAGACATACACATCATAAATAGATTAAAAGGAATTATCATATAACAGGCTGACAATGCCATTCTAGACATCATAGGCTAATGGAAAAAAAATCTAAATGCCACGAATGGACTCCCTTTCTAGAAGCTGCTGACCAGGGGTCCCATAGATCCTCAAACATTACTGGCTATTGCTCCTGATCTTCGTTATCCACCAGAACTGGATGGTAAGATCCTACTGCTAAAGACACGACATACATGAGTCATACAAAAAACAAGGAGAAATTAAGCTGGAGCTGGCTTCAGAGTCTCATCTCCACTGGCTAGCATTCATAGTACTGGAATTGCTATGCATGCTTCTGGAAGGAAAAAAAAAATCATCAAACTTGCCTGACTGTGAAGCCTATGAACTATGACAACAACTGGCCTGGAAAGATGTGCTCACTGGTGCAATAGTGATACAAATGTTATAGGACTGCCCAATCTCTTTTTAATCGAATTTAAGGTCTGCTTCCTATGATGGAGCCCATGCCTGACACTGATATCAGATTTAGGAACTGGGGGTTAAACAGGTCACAGGACACAGGGGAGAGCCCAATACTAGTTTTCTACTGGGTAGTTATCAAGTTAAACTGACTCTTAATGACTTACGACTTTTTTCAACTCTCCCCAGAGAAGTTTCCTTACACAACTTACTGTTTCTCACTTCCAGTGTTTCAGTTTTATTTTTCTTTGATATTCCACATCTCTCTTATTAAGTTCATCTCTTGTATCCTATATCAATGACTGTATTTCTTGCCTCTGTGTTCTCTTATGATTCACTTAGTGGTGATTTTCTTCTTTAATTTCTTTGAACCTACTTATAATCATTCTTTGGAATTCTTTTCTGGAATTTCATTGAATTCACCATCACTGGAGGCCATCAATGCAGGATTGGTCATTTTTGGAGTAATTCTGTCTTGTTACTGTTGTTTTCATGTTACTTGTGTTTCATATTTGGAGTTATACCGTGGTTGAAAAATTTCAAATATTGAATAATTGATTGATTAATTAATTGTTTGGTTGTTTCATTGATTTCAAATCATCCATATTCTTTCAGAGTGAGTACTGAGCACTGTTCAAAGACCTGCAATGTTATTTTTCTCAGATAGACTTGCTTACCCAGGCACTAGACAGAATCTCAAGTGCTCCCCTGCTGTTAAAACACTGTCTGAAAAGTTATCCACTGTCAAAGGGTACATCCACAATAAAAGGAGAGTACTGGACAAATAAAAAATTAATTCCCCTTTCATACCAATCATTTGAGAAAGTAAAAGGTCAATGATAGTAGTGCACATTAATACACTAGTTACTTTTGTTGAGAGCGGAAAGGCCAAAAGAAAACAACAAAAAAAGGAAAATAATACAAAATGAAAACAAAGCAAGCAAACAGAAACTATAAGGTAAGACGAGTAATTATTATTGGTTGACAGAAAGCGGAGAAATGTGTAAGGAAGAGAATGTTTGTAGGAGAAAAAGAGGAAGCGGTGAGGCAGTCTTGATGGAAATTTGACTGAAAACGGAAAGGTAAAGAAATATAGTCAAGGGCTGGAGAGATGCTCACTGGTTAGGAACACTGGTTGCTCTTGCAGAAGACCAGGTTTTGCTTCCCAACACCCACATGGTGGCTAACAACCGTCCATAACTCCAGTTCCAGAGGATCTGCCACCCTCTTCTGACCTCCGTGGACATTTCATAACAGGGGTGCACTAACAATGAGGCAATACACTCATACACATAAAAATAATAAAAGAGAAATGCAGTCCAATGGGACTGGAGAGATGGCTACGTGGTTAAGGAGACCGGCTGCTGATGCAGAAGCCCTGGGTTCGGTGCCCAGCACCCACAGGGCAGCTAAGTTCCTTAACTCTAGTTTCAGGGGCTCTGACATGATCATCTGACCTTCTCAAGCATATTGCATAACACAGGTGCATTTACACACATGCAGACAATACACTCATACACAGAAAAATAAAATAATAAAAAGTAAAAGAAATATAGTCAAATGATGTTTGCCATTTCTTCTCTCAGGAGGCTGAAATACAGATTCCGCATACCTGACCACCCTATGTTCTAGGGGAAATAGAAAAGAAAACTACACAGAGAGAAGCAGGATAGAAATATAATGCATGAAAATAGTCGAGTCTGTTGGTGACATGATGGATCCTATCTTGAATGACAAGAGTTCTGTTGTTCAGTGTGTAGAGCCAGGTCAGTGTACTGAGTCTCCTAAGAGTACCGTTCACAGAGACTCACAACTCAGCTCGAGTCCAAGATGATACCCAGCTTCTGCCGCTGCAGGGGCCCCCTGTGCAGCTTCTCTCACAGCTGCACAATCTCAGGTCCTGCACTGCACTTACGAGCCTGTATGTCTTGCTGGGCCTGTAGGCTGACTCTCTGCCCCACCAGGCCTGCCTGTGAGCTGGGTCTCCAGGCTGCTCCGCCACGCCCTTGCTTATATTTCCATTATAAACAGAGCAAGGAATATGAAAGCAATGCCATTTATGGCTCGTTTCGAAAACTAAAAGGCCTAGGGACAAACAAAGTGAAAACATCACAATGAAAATATTAAAAACACCAAACAGAGGAATCTAAGATTACACAAGAAGCTGGAAAGATCTCCCATGTCCTTGGGTCAGTCTAGTTAAGACTGTGAATGGCCATCTTGCCCAAATCAATCTACAGGTTCACCACAATTGAATCAAAATTCCAATGAATTATGAAAATAACAGTGCCAGAAGTGTCACAGTAACTGGTTTCACGTTACACAATAGAGCCAAGTAACACAAATAGCATGAGACTGTCACAGTGGAGCTGAAAAAGACTCACTTGAAAAAAAATTAGTATTACTATTATTATTATTTGGTAAATCCACATACAGCAGCCTGATTTCTGTCAAGGATCCCCCAAAACACACATTGGAGAAAAGATAGCCTTGTCAACAGATGGTGTTGGGAAAACTGAATAACTACATGTTGAAGAATTAAACCAGATTCCCATTTCTTACCCCATAGAAAAACAAATTCAAAATGGATCAACAAACAGTATAAGAAAATACACAAAAATTTCAAAATTCCCCAATCCCAAGGAATCTGGTCAATAAATTGGCTAACAAAACAAACTCATGTTCTCTTTCCTACGTGAACCCTGGCTTCAAAATCTTTTGTGTGTTTAACTTGGAGCGCAAGTGGAAGTCAAGAGACTAGAAAGGGGCCTTTTGTTGGGGGACATGTTAAGAAGGGAAGAATAGTAAATTATAGGCAAAATAAAAATGGATGGAATATTCATAATAGATCCCTTAAGCAAGGGGAGACATTGTACTATAGGGAAAACCAGACCGTGGAAGGGCGTACCAACCTAAAGGAAGAGTATGGAAGCTCACTACTCACAACCCAATTAAAAACTTAATAGAAGGATGGTACATTACATGTAAAATGAAGGGAGGAGGGTACTGGGGTTCAATGATTAAGTGGGATGGGGTCTGGGAGGATTTGGAAGAAGGTGGGACTGTGGGTGGGTTAACCACAATCAAGTATGCATGAAAAAGCCTTACAGAAATCCACTGGTTAACTAATTTCAAAACATAATTTTTAAAGGGTGGGTTCAAACTCCCAACACGGGCAGACAGTGTCTCTCTCACACACTGGTTATTAAATGAAAACCGCTGTGGATGGCGTAGGATACTTCCCTACAATTTATTGGTTAGGGAGTCCCAAGAAATCTCCAGAACAGTACAGATGATGCTTTACCTTGGTTTTGGTTACCTACCTTGGTTGTCTACATGTTAAGATCATACTGCTGCAAATCCCACGCATTTCGGCTGCAAGGCACAGAAATCTGTCTTAAAGTGACCAGGAAACCTCCTCGCTTACATGACGTCAGAAGGTGGTACGCAGGATGCTGGGGGCGAAGACATCAGTGTTCTTGCCCAGCACTGGAGCCTGCATACTTGCTGACCTACTGTGCGAGATATGCCCACTGGTGCAACAGTGGCACAACTATTATGGGATGAGCTTTCTGTCAGGATTTGATGCCCGATGCTGTAATCCTCGTCAAAATCCCAATAAATAGCACATATAACCCGCCCCCATCCTGAATCCCCCATGTACTGGCAACATATCTCTCTCATGTCCTTTCTTATGACCCACTAATTCAATTAGTGCTGCCCATTTGTGCACAGGCGTGGCACCATCCACTGTGATATGGGAATCCAATCAGTGGCACAATACTCAAAAAATGAATTATCCTCTCTCCCCTTAGAAATTGTTAACCGCCGACAGCTCCTCAGTGAGGGTTGGGGTATACAGATCATTCACCCCATCTATGCCACAATTTTGGCTGGCTTGATCTGGTGCGGTTCTCATGCAGATAACAACAGCTGAAAGCTCATGAATTCAGTAGCCACTGAATGTCCAGAAAACAGCATTTCACATCTCTCCGCCCCATCTCCTGCCTTTTACATCCTTTCTGCCTCATCTTCTGCCATGTTCCCTGAGCTCTGGTAGGGGTTGGGGTTGATACAGATGTACTGTTTAAGGCTGAGCACTGAGTCTCATTCTCGGCACTTTGACCTGCCATGCGTCTCTCCATTGCTTACTGCTCAGTGCCAAAAGAAGCTTCTCTGACCAAGACTGAGAACACACTAGGTCTTGGGCATAAACATAAGCCTTTAAAGGCATTCTGACAGTATGACCAGGTAGCAAAACATCAGGTCCTCTAACACGTATGTATGTATGAAGTTTGCAAGAATAGAGAAATTTTTTTAAGTAAAATAATTAAACAAATCTTCCAGTCAAGAAATGGCAAAAAAAAAAAAAAAAAAAAAAAAAACAACTCTGAGGAGATAGGCCTAAAAGAAGAAACACTAATCCCAATAAATATTAAAAATGTATTCAACATGCTTGGCCATCAGGTAGATGTAAAGTACTCCAAGACTGTACCTCACCCTAGTTAAAAAAAATCAGTGAGAGAGAATGTGAAGAAAGGAGTTCTCATCCACTGCTGGTGGGGGCGCAGACTGAGACGGCCCCTGGAAATCAGTTCTTTGTAGAAGTTTCTCAAACGGCTAAAATAGGACTACCATATAACCTAGCTATCTCCGTCATGGGCTATCTCAGTCATGGGCTATCTGAGTCATGGACGTATGCCCACGTTTTCTACTACACTGCTCACAGTAGCTAAGAAATGGACCTAGGATATATGTTCACCAACAGGGGAATGGACAAAGAAAATGTAGCACATACATACACAATGGAATTTTGTCTAGACACAAAGAGAATTGACATCATGACGTTTAAAGGAAAATGGATAGAATTGCAGATCATTGCATTAAATAAATAAATCAAACTCAGAAAGAAAAATAGTGTATTTTCTCACATCTGTTGATCCTAGATTATATATATATATATAATATAAACATACATATACGTATGTATATTCAAATATATAGAAATATATGAGACATGGAAGTAAAAGAGTGGAGGGTGGTAGGTTCGTAGAAGTGCGAGACGGGCGTGAGGGAGGAAGGGGAGGATTTGGAGATTGAATATGGTCAAAGTAGATGATATGCGTGACAGAAATTCCTTCATCATAGGCTGACAAATCGAAGTCTCAATGCCAGGAATGGACTCCCTCTCAAGCAGCTGTTGACTAGGGGTCCCATAGACCCTCAAACAGTACCAGACATTCCCCCTGCTCTTGGTTGCCCACCAGAACGGAATGGTTTAGACCCCACTGCTAAAGACATTACACGCCTGAGTCGCACGAGTCATAGAACAAACAAGGAGCAGTAAAGCTGGTGCTGCCTTCAGCACCTTCCGTCAGCTGTCCAGCACACGCAGTGCTTGGAAGGTGTTAGGCCAGTTATCAGAGGACAAAATTAATCATCAGTCCTACCCAGCTGTGAGCCTTGTGAACTACAACCCACTGATGCCGTAGTGACTGGAATATATAGGAGCACATTGTCTTATTGCATTGAAGGTCCACTTCATAGGCTGGAGCCTATAGCTGTCATTGAGAACAGAGTGAGGAATCTGAGGCTAGACAGGTCGAAGGTCATTAGAGAGAGCCTAATGCTAATTTTCTACTAAATAGACATAGTGTTAAATCAACTCCTAATAACATCTTGTTAAACCCATACACTGATGCATCTCTCAACTATACAAGAGAAGTTTCCTTATACAATAGATGGTGATTAACACAAAACCCCACACCTGGCCAACATACAGAGAACAAGAGGCTGCGGTGTGCTTATTTTTGAATAGGATGCCTATATCAAACTTCTCCTTCCTAAGACTCAGGGGCCACTGTGGAAGAAGGAGCATAAAGATGGTCAGAACCAGAGGTGGTGGATGATCACAAGGAAACAGAGTTTCCCAGTCAGTACATGACTTTGGGCAGGGTGCAGCGTCAGGGGGAGATGGGTTTAGGAGAGGGATCTAAATACTACCAAATTATATTGTATGAAAATCACAAAAACTGAAATAATTAATTTTTTAAAAAGAAGTTGTCTTTTTGTGATACCTGGAGGAGTAGGTGACCAGCTACAGGCTCTTCTCACCCACGAGAATGGCTGACACACTCCTCAGGCCTTCCGCCCTTAGCAGCTTTATGAAAAGGCTCAAATCACGCTTCAGAATCATTTGCCATGGCCTTGATGTCCAGGCAACATTTTTTTAGCATCTGTTGTGTTCCACTATATCCTTCTTCATTGGACAAAACAGAACTCAGTCACACAGGGCTTAAAGGACAAGTGGCTTAAGGGAGCTTTCTTATAAAATCACCATGAGTAGTTGAATTTCCATCAATATGGAAAGACTTTGACCTAGGAATGGGTATCACTAAATAAACAATGTGAACTGCCATTTTTAATCCCTTGTATGGATTAAGAAATGCATTAAGCTTTTGGCTCCATTAATCATTTAACCCCCTGAAGAGTAAAGCACATACTATTATTAACTCCTCAATTTCAGTTTAGAGGGCAACGACTCTCGAAGGGAAGGCTTGCACAAGTATGAGTGGTTATTAGATGACAGAGGAAGGATAAAAATGTGGAATTCTATGCTCAGTGATTATAGAATTGTATGCAGTAAAATCAATGCTGCTTTGGATTTCATGCAGGAAACAGCAAATAGACGTGAAGATAAATACCAGTTCAAAGTAAAATAATGGCCTTTAATAATGCAGTCCTGAGAACCAACTGGTTACTAGGAGGAAGATTTATAAGCTGCTGGTGTATGTTTGTGGTCCGTTCCCTAAAATACCCAGGAATAACTCTAGACATCCAGTTCCAGCAAGCCATTGGGTTTCCTACGATTTACTTCCCAGGGCTAGATAGTGCTGGTGGGTTTCCAAAGTCTGCAAGTGGCATGTCTGATTTTCGGGTTGCCTCTTTTGAGTCATTTCCGCTCCTGTAATTAACCCCTCACCTCTACGTCTATCATACTTACTTGTGATTCACCAAAGTGGTCTTCGGTGGTATCCTTAATTTGGTCTGTCCTTGCTTCTGCATCTGGGGTGAGCAGATGTTGACTCACATCTTCCTAGGAACAGAGTCACATCACATCATGCTGAGATGAGCCAAAATGGAAGAGCCCTCCATGTTTACCTAGACTGTCCCACAGACACTATCTAGATCTCCTAGCAGCTGAATGGTGTAAATCCTCAACGACGATGGCCTTCTCTGCTGACAGGAAGAATAAGTCATCTTGAAGTAGTAACAGCCTATTCCTTCCTGTTTCTGCTCTACTGAGCTTTACAAAGTCATGTGAAATCTAGGCAGCTTCTCGTGGACTCTGAGTACTTCTATAAAAGTGGTTTAACAAACTCTCTCCATCAACATTGACCATCACATGCCTTCTTTTTGCATGCTAGATTGAAAAAGACCCTAATAGTCATGAAACGGTTGAGGTGCTCCCCTAAAACTCTTCAGTGGTACAGAGAGGCAGAGAAGCGGTGGGCTGATGAAAACAGCACTAATGTCTTCCCTGGGATCTTATGTAAACACTTGAGAGAGAATCTTCCCATAGTTCTCAGAGTGAGGATGGGGAGAAGGGGGGTTCAGAGACATGACACTAGCGACACATATCAAAAAATAATTCTGTGCCCAGAAAACAAGTTCCAAGAGAATTTTATCCCACTTAACTAAATTCTCAGTAATGAGCTAAAATATTGGTATCTGACAAATTTATTGATAACACAAATTTTCAGCAGGATAAACTCTGAGAATGATTTTTATAAAGCCTTGACTTTATATATATAAAAGGAGAACTATTAAGGCTGAAGAGCTATGTCAGAGATGTGTTGTAATCACTTTCTGTGTGTCACCTGTTAGGGATTACTGTGCAAAACATACTTCCTCTCTTTCTTTTTCTCTCTCTTTTCTCTCTCCACTCTAAAAGTACAAGCCACAGATTGAATGATGCCGTCATCCACCTGCCTGGTCTGCTCACCTTTCCATTAAAAGATTCATGCAACTAGAAAGAAATGCAAGGTTTCCAAAGAAGGAGAACTCAGAGTGTTAATAAATGCATTAAGTTTAGCATTAAGAACAGAATCGAGGACAAATTTCCCCTGATTATAACTTAGATGAAGCCTTTAGGTAAGCAGCAAAAATATTAAGAGATTTTTGTCTAACCATTCCTACCCAGCTTTTTTTCATAGTGTAATTACAGCCCACCAAAGGTGAACCTCTGCCCCTCATCCAATTTTTCGAACTATCAATATTTTATCCCTTCCACCTTTTGTTTCAATTTAAAATTCCAATTCCAGACATACAATAGAAAAGAAGAAAGAACTGATTGCAGAGCTTTGGGGATTAGCAAAACAGATGTAAAATGGAATGTTTGGGGGACCAAACTCAGAAGAACTGCAAGAGTAGTGCACTCTGGGCTCACCGTGTGTTTTTCTAGCGGTAAGAAAAAAATACTTTTAATTAAGATTTTGCATGTTAAAATGAATTATCTTTTAAAACAAGAAAATTTATACATATCTGAAGACTTAAAAACACTAAAATAATGCGTATTAGTTCAGTTATTCTGATCATGAAACATTTTTTAAAGTAATCATTTCTGGTCTGGAGAAATGACTCAGTGGACAAAGTGCTTGCTGTGAAAGCATGAGGCACAGAGTCAGGATGCCCAGCACACACATAATCCCAAGCTCTGCAGCGCTTGCCTGCAATAACAGCACCAGAAGGTAGAGACAGGTGGACCCTGGGCTCTCTGAACAGTCTAGCCAATCAGGGGGCTCCAGGCTGAGTGAAGGACCCTGTCTCAAATATTAGGTAGAAAACAATGAAGGCAGACACTTGATGCTGACTTGTGGCCATCACAAGTCCATTCATGGGCACGTGGACATGCAAACAAGCACACACACATATTTATACACATATATGATCATATTTTGTGTCATTCTGAAGTAAAGTTATCAGACTATACTTATGATTAAAAAAAAAAGACGAAAAACAATGCACAACACTGGCTGGGCCCTGTTAGGGCTCATGTAGATGATACTCGATTTACAAAAACAAGGGATTGGGGAGATGGCTCAGCAGTAAAGAGCCCTGCTCTTTGCAGAAGACCCAGATTTGAATCTCAGCACCCACAGAGTGGCTAACAAGCGTCTATAACTCAGTTCTAGGGGGTCCAATGCTCTCAGTTGTTCTCCGCAGGCATCGTACAACACAGGTACACTTATATACATGCACGCACAATACTCATACAAATCAAAATCAAAACAAAACAAGGGGCTAGAGAGATGGCTCAGTGGCTAAGAGCATTGCCTGTTCTTCCAGAGGAGCTGGGTTTGATTCCCAGCACCCACATGGTGGCTAACAACTGTCAGTAACCCCAGGTCTGCAAGCATTGTAGGACAAGCAGATACACTTACATAGGTTCAGGTAATACATTTATATACATAAAATAAAAATAATAAAATATTTAAAAACACGAAAACCATTGACAGTTAATTTAGAAAGGGTCAAAATTTTAAAAATGAACACTATGCATTCATCTGGATCCAGGTATAAAAAGAAATCAATTACATAGGTAGAACTTTCTTCATGAGATGACATTTAACTTATTTCTAATATACAATAGTCTTATGAATGTAAATGCAAACATTTACATACATATAAAACCCAATATTGTGTTAAAAGAATTCCATGTCACCACTCAAATCTAAAATTATTTCACAATAAACACACAACAGACATTAGCTATTATTCTGCAGGAAAATTTCCTAATACATGCTGGATGGTCATATAAGTATCTATTTTGAAAGAGCCATAAGGGATAATTTCTTCATTTCCATGCGTGAATAAAGAGAAGCAGGACGTTTGATTGGCTGTCTTCAGTCACGCGCTTGAGAAGTTGTGAACATCAATAATGTAATTCAAATTCTCATATCAATTCAAGAATTTTCCTCAAGAGCTTATGACAAGTCTTTAGCATCAATCTTTGCTGTACTTTATGAAACTGATATCTAAAGGCACTTCCTCAGCAGAGGCTGTAAATGCACACCGAGCACCTCGTGTGTTCCTTTTCTTTGTGTACCTACTTCAGGCCAAAATGTCTTCGAGCTTCAGCTCTTAAAATCACCCAGGCCTGAGTTTTCAAGCTTTCCTTTCCCCATCAGACAGTTTCTGAGGAGTTAGGTCCCACGTGGTACAGCTGAAGTATGATGGACCATTTTGATCTGAACTGTCTCTGAGTCATAAATGAACTGAGATTTCAGGATCTTAGGTAGTTAAGTAATAAGAGCTAATGTCCTGGACAAGTACAAACAAAAGCGATAGTTCTAAAAGTGATACAAGAAGAAATAACAAATACTTCAAACATAATTGATGGCAACACAATGCATTTTTCAATGGCAGTGATACAACAAAGAAGCTGGTGATTTTGCAGGATAAAAAGTGAACCGAGCAAAAGAATTCTCAAGACTTCTTTTTTAGCAACAGTCCATGAAAAAGAAAAAAAAAAAAAACAAAAAAAAAAACTAAGGAAAATGAAGAGAAAAAGAATCCCAGTTTCTTAATAATACGAAGCCTGTGGACTGCTTCAGAATCAGCTTATAGCATGCCTGTGAGGAAAACGCAATGAACAACTTATTCTGGAGAGGTAAGTGAAAGTATCAATGCGCACACTGCATTGGTATCTCCCGGTGCAAACAAGTGCCACGTGGGAGGGTAAACGAGGAACTTAATAAAGGAATTATTTAAAGTTTGGGGAGAGGAAGGACCCAGATACAGAGGTAAGGGACTGTGAAACAAATGGGTTAGTGCTGACAGGACGTGGTTCTCAAAGGAGAAGGCAAAAGGAGCCATTTGTAAAGCCTAAGAGAGCAGTAAGACCTGAAGGAAAAGTAATCAGGTGCAAGATCGCCCTCACCAGCTTCTAACACCTTAAAGAATTACAGGTGGCTGACCCCTATCCATACGCAGAAAGGGAGGGAGCCTACAGGTGTGCCCAGAAAGGGTAGGCAATAAATCCGGCTTAGTGTGAACTGGACGTCATATGGAATCCCTAAAGGAGAGGTTAGATGAGAACATCAATTCTGCCTGTACTATTTTACTGAATTAGCATTATTCCAGCTACAATACTAACACAAATTGGGGCAAATATTTTTTTTCTGAGACAGGATCTCCCTGTAGCCACAGCTAGGCTGGAACTCACTCTGTAGACCAGGCTAACCTTGATCTCAGAGAGATCCACCTGCCTTTGCCTCCTGAGTGCTGGGATTAAAAGGTGTGCTCCACCACAGCTGGATCAAATTGGAAAATTTTAATGAGACCATTTTTATGGGATTATCTGGAAAAGTGTAGTTATTAATTATAATAAAAGAGTGGTCATAATGGGGATTAGCTTTTAGATACACATATCATAATCAAACTCATTTGTATAAATATAACCATCCTTGCATGCATAGGAAAACTAATGAAACCTAATAAATGGCTTTATCTCTCTCACAGTCACCTGCATGAGCAGATTACTGTAAAAATGTGTCTAAAATAATATCTAGCCCAGAGAAATCTGGGAAGGCCAGATTCTAAGGACTGGTACTCAACCATCCTGTTCGGGTTTGCTTCTCTGTTGCTGTGATGAAACACTGACCCAAACCAACTTGGGGAGGAAAGGGTTTATGTCACCTTACACCTCCCAGATCATTTCTGAAGGACGTCAGGGAAATCAAGAAGGATCCTAGAGACAGGAACTGAAGCAGAGACCATGGAGGAATGCTGCTTTCTGTTTCTCTTCCCTGACTTGTTCAGCTAGCATTCCTATAGAGCCCAGGCCTACCTGCCCAGGGACAGCACCACCTATTGTGGGGCTGGCCTACATCAATTGTTAATCGAAAAAATGTCTCACAGACATGGCTACAGGCCAGTTTAATGGAGGAAATTCCTCAACTGAGATTCCCTCTTCCCAGATGAGTCTACTCTGTATCAATTAACAAAAACTAGTGCACATTCATTTTTGGGGTATTGCTGCTGTTCCCTCTGAGGGTGGAGCAGACTGACTTCTGACATGAGACACCCGGGCTGTAACCTCTAAGACATGAACTGAGTTCCACGGATTCTCCTTCACGTGAGTATCTCTACTCACACTAGGGTCTTGTTCTGTGGCTCTCTGTTCTTACATCTGCTTTTCTCTGTCTCATGTAACTGTATTAGTTACTTGTCTGCTGCTGTGATAAAGCATCATGACGAAGGCAACCTCTAGAAGGAAGAGTTCATTTGGCTTACAGTTCCAGAAGGAAACGAGTCTAAGATGACAGGGAGGCGTGGCAACAAGCAGCAGGCTCGCTGGCTGGAGCAAGAAGCTGGAAGCTCACAAGAAAGGAGAGCAAGCTCAGAGGGAGGCACTGCTGTGAACTCTGAAAGCCCGCCCGAAGTGATGCACTTCCTCCACCAAGGCCACACCTCCTAACGTTTCTGCGACTGCCCCAAACAGCATTAACCAAGTGTTCAAATACTTGAGCCTGTGGAGGAGCTTCTCATTCATACCACCATATTCTACTTCCTAATCCCATAGGCTCATGACTGTATCATAATGTCAAATGCACTTAGTCTACCTTTAGAGTCCACATAATCTTTACAGTCTCAACACTGCTCAAAAATACAGAGCTGGAGAGATGGCTCAGTGGTTAAGATGGCTTAGTGGTTAAGAGCTCTGGCTGCTCTTGCAGATGACTCAGGTTTGATTCCCAGCATCCACATGGCAGCTAACAACCATCTGTAACTTCAGTTCCAGGAGACTCAACACCTCCTTAGACATCACACATCATGGGTACACTTGCATACATGAAGGCAATACATTCATACACATAACATATATACAAAAAATAAAAATAAATAATAAATAATATATATATATATAAATACAGAGTCCCTTCTGAGACTCAAGACACGTTCTTAACTGTAACCCCCTGAAAAATCAAAAAGCAAATTATAGACTTCCAGCATACAGTGGCACAGAATACACATTTCCATTCGAAACAGGAGGAATGGGTCCACGGCGGGGAAGGGACCAAAGCTGAAAACCAGAGGGGCAAACACCAAATCCAGCAGCTCCATGTCTGATGTCTGCAGCATATGTCTCTCTTGGGCTGGTACCAGTCCCTGTATACAGCTTTCTTTGACAGATGTGTCATGGCTTGGGGTTTCCACTGCCAGCTTTCACAGTTTCACACAAGGCCTGTCAAGGTTTTCTTATTCAGGGAATCCCCTATAACACACTGTTTTTATTCAGAGTGAAAGACAGAAATCTACTTTCATTCTTCTACATGTGGATATTCAGTTTTCCCAGCATGCCTTGTTGAAGGAGATAGCTTTTTCCAATGTATCTTTTGGCATCTTTGTCAAAAATCAAGTGGCTGTAGCTGTGTGGGTTTATTTCTGGTCGTCTATCCTACCCAGGGATCTCTATGTCTGTTTTTGCAACAGAACCATGCTGTTTTTGCTATTGTGACTCTGTAGTGTAACCTGAAATCACTTAGTGTCATACTTCCAACATTCTTCTTTTGCTCAGGGTTGCTATGGTGATTCAGAGTCTTTTGTGCTTACATAGGAATTCTAGGATTTTATTTCTTTCACAATGCTGTGAAATTTTTGATGAGGATTGCGTTAAATCTGTAGATCTTTTTCGGTAATTGAGTCATATTCACAACATTAACTCTTTGGTCCACAAGCATGGGAGCTTCTTCCATCTTCTAGTATCTTCCTCAGTTTCCTTTTCAGTGATCTAAGTTGTTTTTGTTGTAGAAACCTTTCACCTCCAATATATTTTAAAATGAAATTCTGTAACTATCATAACCTCCACACTAGTTCATTCTCCACTAATCAAACAGAAACATGCGCAAAAACCTAAAATACGCTGACGCCATGCAACTCAAACCTTTGCACTCTTGTTTAAGGTTCTAAATCTGAGTTTTGCTTTTGCATGGTTCAAGAAGATAATAATGAGTGGAAAACACTACTGAAGGCAGATGCCTTGACACTGGGAATTACATAATCTGAAAGCTACCACTTTTCAAGTCACAGTCTCTTTAGATGTATCTGGAAGAAAACTGTGTCACATCCACCAGTGATCTGCATCCCAGGCTCTGGGAGGCATTGACACATTACATAAAGTACAGTGCACTAGACCTTGAGAGCTGTACTCTGAGGATGACACTGAAATAATGAAGGGATTGAGGAACCTGCTCTGACTGCAGACAGCTTTCTACCTCGTCTGTCCGTCATCTGGGCCTCTCATGCTGTAGCTGAGTTCAACTGCACAGTAGTGTTCCACACCCGCTTCTATCTTTCTCTCTCACTCCTGCCCCCGTCCCACAGCTTCTTGTCCTCCGGGGTTCCCAGGGACCACTTTTTCCTTCCCAGTATGAGCTCATCGCTCTGTGCTCAGCATTCCATGCGGCCCAAGTCTTCCCCTCACAGCTGCAGTATCTCCTTGCTTAGTACTGCTTTTTTTACCATGCATGCTATATAATGTTATGAAAACAATAGAATAAAAAGCTGGGTGAACTCAAGCAGCAGCTAGGTGGTAAACAGCCCCAGGCTGCTCAGGTAAATAAACATTTTGCCTGGGTTTCCCAGGACCCACTAACACTTACAGAATACTCTAGTTTATATTTTGACAACCATCCTGCTATTCTTTAAGGGACATCAGCGTAAAGCCTGAGTAAGGAGCTAGTAGGGCTGTGATTTTTTCCTGCACAAATATTCTTGCGTATTGATGTCAGTGCCTTTTCATGCTCTTTGAGCTGTTGCTGAAGTATGTGAAGGTCTCTCTACCCAGGGACCTACCACCTAAACACAGAGTGACAACTCTGGAGGTTTTCCTGGGCTCAACCTCAAAATCTTATGGGCCATCAAAATTCTTTCATCTCTTTGGATCTCAGTTTTTCTAACATTTTTCATGGGTTTAAGTGTTTTGTCTGCATGTATGTAAGTGCATCCCACGGGTGCAATGTCCACGGAGGCCAGAAGACTGTTTTGGATCCCCTGGAACTGGAGCCATAGCTGTGAGCCACCATCTGGGTGCTGGGAACTGAGCTTAGGTCCTTTTTAAGAACAGCCAGTGCTCTTAACTGCAGAGCCATGGGCTTAATATGAGCACCTTTGTGTTTAGTTTGATGTCTGAGACCTAGCATGCATTCTTTGCTAGCTGTTATCACTTGAAAGAGGAGGAAGAGAAAGAAATGGAAACTCAACAAATATCCATTTTTCCAGCCTTAATAAAAGCATCCTGAGGTGGGAAGCCATGCCTTTCCCCCATCCACCTTGATGTGCCAACTAATTTTGTCATTATGCAGATCTCGTCAGACTATGATACTGTGGAGCTTTCATGGGCGCAGCTTCCCTATAATGTCTAGAATGTATTAACTAGCAGCAGGTGTCTTGTCCCTCCGTCTCTCATTTCTTCCCCGTCTTCTGCAATGTTACCCAAGCCTTAGATGTAGAGGCTGCATTGTACATGTGTCACTTATTATTTGAATTTCAACAGTTGTGGAACTTTTCAGTTGTATCCATCTGTTGCAAAACAAAGCTGCTTTGATGAGTGGTGACATATATACTTGTCTGTAAATGTCAGGATCCATACTTACAGTAAGAAATTACGTTGGTCTAGGGAAGTGACAGAAGTTTGTCTTTCTCTAGGTCTGTGATGTCTCCAGCCATGTCTACTTGGCTATGTTTACAGTACCACCCATGATTTTCCTTCCATTGACTGGGTCTTAAGTCCCATTAGACAGCTGTTGATTACCCCCAAATAAAAGTGCCACTACTACACCAAGAATTATACTTTGGGCAGTTCATTGTTATGGTAGGACCATTGATTGTTTTTTCCCCCTTTTACAGTTTATATAGTGTCGTCTGATACTATGAGACCCTTTAAGCATCTTTTTTGAATAAGAAAGATGACCACGATAATAATGAGGAATGATGTGAAAATTCGGCAAAAAGGAGCAAGGTTAGAAGATTTCTCACACTTTGCCGACATTAGGTTGAATGCTGATGGCTGCAGTACCGAGTCTGGGAGCGTTAGCACGAGGGTAGGGGTGAATAACCTCTGGTCATCACCAGTTTAAGCAAGTTTTTCACTCTATGTGAAATCACTTACCCACCCAAACATGCCTTATTCCAAACATAGCCCAACAAGAAAGTGGTCTCCACTCGAAGCTGATTTTTGTTGGATGTGTCTTTAGTATACTGACCCTTTAATATACTAGACCATAGACAGAGAACAGCAATTGTCATCATGAAAAGCATGACAGTTTCATGCCAACGTTTATTATTTACTGAATCCAACCAGAAGCCAAAAACCACGTGCCTGATGATGCAGTGGACAGAGCATGCTGCCTCCCGGGGTGGCAACAAGGCAGAGAAAAGTAAGCACAGAAGTACGAAGGAAGGTTGCACTAAACTGCAGCTAATAGGACAGCACCTCACATAGTGAGTTTAGGCTGAAAATGTGTCTTCTAGGCATGTGAGGTGCTGCATACTGGAGGACCTGTCCAGCCAGGCATGTGTCAGTCACTCTTGATTTGATGCAATTGTCTCATGCTGTTGGAAAAGTTCCCACTGACCCCAGTTCCAGTGAGGTCACTGTGTTCAGTGATGTGCAAGGAGGACGGAGAGGTTTAGATGGAAGCGTGTATGTTCACCTTCATCATCAGCTCATAAGCTCTCTGGGTGCCTGCAGGCAGAACTTACATCTGTTATTACTCATTAGCCCTCAGAAGCAGAGAACATCAGAATGCATCTTGCCTGTTGAGCCTGTGATTTTTCTGCAAAACTCTGAAAAGAGATTTTTCTCCATCGGGTCTCTCCTTCACAGATGTCTCTCTTTCTCCCTCGGACCTCCCATCTTTGTCTTTTCTCTTTCTCCCGTTAGGCTTCTGTTTTCTTCCATCTTTCCGTCTGTTGGGACAGCTGGCATTCTAAAGCACAGACCTGTCCATGACTCTTTGAACTTCTACTTTTGCTCCACTTTGAAGAGCAATTCTTCAGTATTGAACACATCAAAAGTACAAATCAAACCCTGCAATAGCTCCTGTTTGCCATGAAGGGGCAAGGCCCGGTAACCTGGCAGGTCAGTAAACGCCATGGCTTACCAGTTGCAGATCTCCTTCTTTTTCCCCCTACGATGAGCACATTAGACACACCAGGTAGGCCACAATTCCCAGTCCACCTTGTACATTTCCATAAGTGCCTGCATACTTCTGTCCAAGCAATGCTTTCTATAGAAATTTTGTTCTCCGTTGTCCCTCCAGAATCCTTTGATACTGTTCATTTCATCCTTCAAACCCAGCCTAAATGCTAAGAATTCCTTAGAGATTTATCTTATTTATAGGGGGCTGGAGTGATGGCTCAGTGGTTAAAAGTAATGGCTGCTCTTGTAGAGAACCCCGGGTTCAGTTCCCACCACCCACTTGGCAACTAACAACCATCTATAACTCCAGGTTCAAGGAATCTGACGCCCTCTTCTGTCATCAACAGGCATTGCATGCACGTGGTGTACTTACATATGTACAGGCAAAACACTCATATATGTAAAGTAAAAATAAATAAAATTTTAAAAGATTTATTTTATTTACAAAATGTGTATATGAGAGTATATGCATACATGTGTGTGACTCAGAAGACGTTGGATCCCTAAGACGTGGAGTTACAGACATTTGGGGATGCCAGATTTGTTACATGGGTGAATACCAATCTTCATGATTGTGTAGCAAGCCCTGAATCATGGAGCCATCTCCACAGCCCCACTCCATGCTTTTGATAAATCATTTTCTCCTCCATATTTTCAGTCCCTTGTGTCTTCACTGTCCTGGCCTGGGGTGCTGCCATCTTCCCAGCATTCTAAACTGGGTAATGAAGACAGCAAGTCGCCTTTGTGCAGCCATTCCTCTTCCCCTGTCTCTAGTCCTCCACCAAACCTGGCAATTTCTCTTCTCAGTATTTATCAGTTCCTTCTTCTCTCCTTCCTACCATCGCTGCTCATCATTTCTCCCCTGGACGCTTTCCACAGCTTTACAAATGGTGTCCATGTGTTCAGTCTTCTTGTCTATTCCTCATTTTCATTGCTTCCAGTCTGTCTAAAATATCCATTGGATGTAGCACTCACTGCCTTAAAAGGCTTTACCTGAGGGCTAGGGAGACAGCTTAGTGTTTAAGAGCACTGACTGTTCTTGCAGAGGACCTAGGTTCAGCTCCACAACACTCCCGCATGGCAGCTGACAACCATCTGTAACTCCAATTCCGGGAATCCAATGCCTTCTTCTGGTTTCTGCAGGCATTACACGACACAAGTACACCTCAGTCCATGTAGGCAAAACACTCATACACATAAAACAGAAATAGTTACGTTGAAAGTCTTTTCCTGAAGGATAAAGCCTGGGTTCCTTAGTTGGAATATGAACATAGTCCCATTTGCAATCTCATTGTTTAACACTGGCCTCAGAAGGAGAAAATATTCTAACCGGTGTCCCTCCCTACAGACTGTTGAATCAGTGGTTCCTGTTGCATGAACTTTCTCCAGGGAGAGATATAAACACATGTCTACTCCTCCAAGTTTGGACAATAATAGACCAAAGTATGATGCCACTAATACTTGGTGAACCAAAGAGTTTATTGGATTACTTATATACTGTGGCTGAGGGATTACTTATAGGAGAATGGGTGACCCCAAAGCAGCTGCACCACTGAAGAGTCTTTCCCCCAGCATGGATGACAACTTCCCCATAGTTGACTAGATGGAGTTTTTCTCTTCCATCTCCCATATAGCCTAGGACCTCTGGTGACCACTGGATCAAATGCAGTTAGAGTAAAATTATATGCAGCTGACTGGGAGGTGCAGGAGAGAGGGGCTGGAACCTCAGGTGAGGGTCCAAACACTCCTCTTAGCCACTCCTATGAAGGAAACTCAAGAGTCAACAGGTCTAACCTTGAAGGTCACTTGTAAGTAGTCACAGCTGTTCTGAAGATGATGCCTCTTTATGGTTAGAGGACAGCACTCCATAACACATCCCACTGAATTGAAATTTCCTCAAGAGTCTCATGCTGGGAAGAAAGGCTGAAGCCTGGTGCCTGCCTGAGGAGGAATGTGTTTCCCAGGAAGAGATCTCACACAGTTCTGACTACTTGTCAGACCACCTTTCAGGAGAGACTGGAGCTGAGTCAGCAGTGAGCCAGACTCTACCTAGGTCAGACTGCTGAGTCATGCACACTTCTTGTCCTGTATATAAACCAAATCGAATGCCAGGACCCCAAAGATGGACTTGGGAGGTCACTGGACCTCTTTAATTTGTTCCTCTTCCCACTATGATCACATTGAACAAATCTATCTCTGCTTTTCCATTATTATTCATCTGCTTGATTGATTATTGAGAACAGGTGACTAAGCCTAGCTTCTTTGGCCTGCCACAGCCTAGGCTCTAACCCTAACAATTCCAGTGACACACGCAATTCCTGCTCGTCTAATCTAGTATAATCCAGATACACTGCAGTGTCCTGCCGTCTTGGAGTTTGCCATCTCTCCCTTTTCCTAACACACACTGTCTTGTGTGATGAGTCACTTCTCAGCCTCCAGAGCATACTTCTACTATTTTGTTAACACGAATGTTGGGTCTGCCTCCATGTAAGTGTACCTATGTGTGCAATGCCCATGGAGACCAGAAGAGGGTGTTGGATTCCTGGAACTGGAGTTACAGACTGCTGTTAGCTACCATGTGGGTGCTGGGAACCAAACTCGGGTCCTCTGCACTGAGCTATCTCTCCAGTAATCCACCCCATCACATATTTTTACTGTTAGTCCACTTTCCACTCCTTCTTGGCAGAGTGAACCCAAGTTCTCTGAAGATACTGTGTCTGCATTGAGGATACTGCAGCATGACTGACTAGAGCTCTTTATATCTGGAGAGAAGGAAAGAGGCAAACTGAGAGACAAATCGTCTTGGACTAAATTTAGGTTCCTTTCATCACCATTTCCTAATGGCCTCAGTATCTGGCTTAACATCTTTGTGACTATTGGGTAAAACTTTTGGTTGTACTGCTTAGCTGAGCAACCATAGCTTCTACCATCTCTAAAACTAGAGTATATCAAATAGCGCCTGACATCCATAACAGAAATTTCCCCACTCTGTTGTGACCCATCTACCTGATGGTCCCAGCAATGTGCCTGGTAAATGCTTTGATGTAAGGCTTTCTTTTTATGGTTTTGTAGTGCTACAGTCAACTTTGGTCAAAGAAACTTCTTTTTGAAGTGGTGGCTGTAGCAGCAGAGACTAAAACCTAGTAAAATTACTAAAAATGAGTGGCTTTTCAACGCTCATTCCTGAAATGGGTCTTACCTCTGGCCCCAGGAAGAACCTTCTTTCTAGATTTCACACAGGCCAGGCCCAGCTAGGGTACTCCCCATATTTTAAGACCAATAGACTTAGGTCCTTAATTAAATCTGAAAAAAAATCTTCTACATCAGCAAATAGATTTTTGTTTAATTGAAAATGTGGACAATGGGAGCTGGAGAAATAGCTTGGGGGCTGAGTGTATACTGCTTTTGCGAAGTTCAGTTCTAAGAAAATCAAATTTGGTTCCTATTTCAGTTGATTAACAACCCTCTGAAACGCCAGCTCCAGGGGCATCCAGCGACTCTGGCCTCCACAGGCCCCTGCACATACTCCATGCACAGATACATACCCATGGACAGAGAGAGTGAGAACTAAAAATAATGAAACTCAATCTCTTCTTTCAAGAGAAATAAAATATGGTCCCCCTCATGATGCGGACTTGGCGACTATCTGAAAATTCTGCTCCCCACACATGTTCTTTATGATAAATGACTTGACACATGCCAGTCACTCCAAAAGAGTTTTTCTTTGTTGCTGCTGTTGATTTCCTCCTTCTCTTCTCACTCTCCTCTTCCTCTTCCTTTGTCCCCAATCTGGTCTTAAAGTCATGATTCTCCTGCCTCAGAATCCTGAGTGCTAAGATTGCAGGCCTGTGCCACACAGCCAATTATATTTGCAGTGTTGGGACTGGAGTTCAGAGCCTTGAAAATGCTGGGCAAGCTCTCCAGCACTGAGTTCCATCCCCTGCATTTTTAAGTTTATCTTCCCCTGAGCTCTCTTCATCCAGATTAGGCCTCACATCCCGAGGGGCCCCATGATAATAAAGATGGGCTCAGAGGAAGTACAAAGGGAGCGGCTTGGGTATGACTTGACTTGTTTTGACAAAAGTTTGATTGGGTCTTAGAACTTCCTCCCTGGTGGACAGCTTGTGCTATGCTCGTTATTCCTATAGAAGCTCATGTAACCTTAAATGCTTACAGCCTGCATGCTGAGCTGACATTTAAGATGACTGGTTGCCCGCTTCCTGCTTTGGAAATGCTCTTGTGGATTTTGCCTTTATAAGATACTATGTAACTCCCAATAAACGAGTTCCTGCTTGACTAAACTGTCTGATTGTGTCCGGGAATGAGAGGCTGAGGAAAGAGCAGACAGCGCACTCACCTTTGCCCTGTGTCGTCCCACCCCGCCCCCGCCTCCCGTGTGGGAATCCCTTTGGGAGCTGACCTGCTGCTGAACAGGAGCTAAGACCCCTGGGGACCTCCACAACACCCTTTTTCCATCCTTGCCCCCACTGTGGCCTCTGCCTGAAAGGCTCCATTCTGTCATCTTTGTGTGACACCATCCCAGCTCCTTCTGCTGCAGACAGTCCCGATTCCTCCCCATCCTCCTCCAGACTGAACATTAACTCACTTTCAGTTAAAGTCTTGTAGCTCATTAGGCCCTTGGAAGCCCTAGGATAGGGGGATAAATTACTCTCCATTGCTTGACCCCAAGACACCAAGCCCAAAGCCAGGGGCAGATGAGATTTTCAACAAACATAGAATCAACTAGGAAGCTGAACCCAGAGATGCCCACTATGGCTCTTCAGAGGAAGAAGAGAAAGCAAGGAAAGATGAGGTGAAAGAAAAGCAAATAGAGCACTGAGTGCGGGAGATGGTACCCTGTGGTCTCTCAGGACGTTCTGTTTGTCTGCTTATGGCCCCTGGAGGTCTCCTTACCCTCCCTGGCCAGTAAAACTATTTGTGTAGATTGGTGCGCAAAGTCCATTCTATATGACCCATCCTCTGTCGAACTCATCTCACAGGAAGTCTGGCAGTCATTGGGAAGATGCAAGTATGAATTCTAAAGTCTCCACATGTGATAGACATGAAAATCTGAACCTTTTAAAGCTGTGTGTCTTGGCTGAAGTTCAGGTAATGAGGGCAGAGAGCCGCGATGTGAAAGAAAGACAGTAGCCCAGGACCTTGGAGTTATCCAAGAAACTGTGAGTGGTATTTAACATGCTTGTGTGCAGGAAGAGATGGAGATGAATTCCAGGTGGGGAATTCTCTGTGGAAGCTTCTGTGATGGGCTTGGATGCTGCACCCTTCAAAATTTCAGTAAGAGTCCTCATGATGTGGAGGGGGATCAGAGTGTAAGATGGACACTCACACTGGGCAAGATGTGGTGGCACACAGAGGGTCAGCGCTTGTCCTCTGCACCCTGAGCTGTGTACCATCTCGAAGGAACTCAGCCAGCACTCACTCAGTACACGCAGGCATCTGTCCTGTGCAGCAGAAATGCAGCAGCCTGTACTGTCAGGAAGTAGGGCAGGACAGGGGGATCGGGAGCCTAGAACAGAGGGGACCCGTGCCGTCCATTCCCACGAGCATACTGGGCATCTTATTTATTACTATAGGGTATCATCCATAAACTTTTACATTGTAATTTCAAAAGAGAGAGGGGAGTGAAAGAGAGAAGGGAAGGAGAAGGAGAGACAGAAAGAAAGAAAAATCAGAAGGCTAAGTAAGTATAGAGAAGGTTCAGCAATTCTACCCTAACTACTCTTGAATCTAGTACCGTTTTTAGCTCTTCAAAGGACTGCAAACTTTCTCTACAAATGAAGAGACTAAGTCACACTGGCCCACTGTCATCTGTCCTTACAGACAGCAGAGGCTGGCCCAGAATGCCACCCAGAGTTGATTATTCTGGGAAGATTGCTTCCCATACCCTAGTGGACCTTGTTAGCAGCCGTTGGGGATCTGGAACCCAAACATCACTTAAAGCTGAGCAAAAAAATATTTAGAGTTCAAGAAATTACTTGGAAAATGCTTCAGAATGTAGAATTCTACCTAGAGCAGGACTTGTGCCTTCTCGTTAGGACAGTGACTTACAACTGGTTCCATTACAGAATATCTACACTGCAATAATCTTTTGCCACCGGCAAATTAAAATATAAATTAGCCAGGCATGGTGGCACACACCTTTAATCCTAGCACTCAGGAGGCAGAAGCAGGTGGATCTCTGTGAGCCTGAAGCTAGTGAGTTCTAGGTCTACTGGAACTGCATCATGAGACCCTGTCCTCTGTGTGTGTGTATGTGTGTGTGTGTGTGTATGTGTGTATGTGTGTGTGTACACATATATATATATGTATATGTATAGACTTTTTGTGGGAGGGGAAGGAAGTCTGTGGGAGAGGACACACATGAAAATATTGACTTTCAGGGCCATTCTTTACTCTCCAGAATCTACAAGCAGCATGGCCTCAGTGACAGTCACTGATACAGCTGGGGTCTCCTCTACGCTCTCTCTACCTGTTCTTTTCTTTCTGTCAGTCAGCATAAGGATTATAGAAATAGCTGGGATTCCTTTTGCTAGGCCACACACTAACTCATTTTGACACTGTCAAAGTAAATGTGAAGTGGGCCAAAATCACATCATGTTTATTATTTATTTATTTTTTTATGTGTATGACTGTTTTCCCTGCATGTATGTCAGTATACCATGTGTGTGCAGTGCTCATGGAGGTCAGAAGAGGGCGTCTCATCCCCTGGAACTGGAGTTACAGACGGTTGTTAGCAACCATGTGGAACTGAACTGAGGTCCTCTGCAAAAGCAGCCAGTGTTTTTAACTACTGAGCCATCTCCCCCAGCCCACGCCCTTTAGTCCAGATCTTGCAAACCAGAAGCCCAAAGGCAATTTGGGATCATACACCATTTTTTTTTATCAAAATGGCCATAACTATAGTGTGTGTGTGTCCGTGTGTGTCTGTGTTTCTGTCTCTATCTCATGTCCAGGCTTTTGGGTAGGGGAGATCTCAATTTCCGCAGTCAAGGACAGACTAATACAATCTTCCACTTTGCAGACTGTGAAGACTGAACATGTGTGTTCTACTTGTGTGCCCTCAAACATATGACGCACTGCAATTGTCCACTCAAAAGCACAACTCTTATCTCAAAGGTCATAAGGAATAGTTTATTCTGGAGCCAAATCTGACCGACCAAGGCCTGGGAACAAGGACTTAGAATAGCCTAAACTCCATGTGTCTACTTGGTAACAGTTTCATGGAGTTTTTATAGTAACAGAACAATGAAAGCCATAAGTCAAGACAATTTTCAAACACACTCATGGAGACATCAGAGAGGCTGGTTATAGCAAAGTGGGGAGAATTTTTCTGTAGGCCTTAAATGCCTTCTGAGAGGCTTCCTAGCCCTTGGGTTCGTAGAAGCTGGTGGTTTGCTGTTAATATATTCTAAGAGGTATTATTTATTTATTTAATTATTTGTTTATTTATTTATATTCTGTACATTTGAATGTTTTGCCTGCAGCCATGCAAGTACACCTATGTTGTGCAATGCCCAGGAAGTCCAGAAGACAAGTGCTTCTGGATTCCCTGGAATTATTAGCAGTCATGTAGGTGCTGGGAACCAAACTCAGATCCTCTGGAAGAGCAGCCAGAGGACATCTCTTCAGCTCCTTTCAAAAGATTTTTATCTGTTACTTACAGTATGTTAAGTTGGACACAGAGGTAAGCAAGAATGACTATTTAGGAGCAAAGATAGCCCAAGATAAATGGTAATTAGGCTCTAGACCTGCAACATTGCCAACTCTCCACAATCCCTGAAGTTCTAATCAGTTAATCAGCCTTTCAGAAGGTTCAGTCCAAGATGGCAGTATTTCACAGAGCTCACGTGACTAGTCTGTAACCTGGTCGGTGTACTAGGATGTGGGCTGGGGTGGTCTTAGGGAGCAATAGAAGTCTGGACCTCAGAGCACCACCACAGCCCTGCCTACCCCTCTGCTTCCCCTCCCTCCCCTCAGTCAGACCAATTCAGAGTTACGGAAGCCTTCTCAGAAGGGGGGATCCAGAAGCAACTGCTGAGACTGGGTATCGTATTAACTTTCCCTGAGGAGACAGGAACAAACGTCTATTCACTCCAGTTAGGGCAACAGGCCAAAGAAACAATTCCACCAAAGTCCAGCTTGGCAAAAAATGAGTTTCCTGGAGTTACTACAAGAGTGTAAGTGAGGGGCTGCTTTACAGGAGCATAACAGCTGCATCATCCAAGGCCCACCACAATGTGGATAATGACTCGGGAAAGCGGCATCCTCAGACCTTCTGGCATGACTTGCAGGCAGCTCAACAGGTGGGAGGGTCTCTTCCAGTCAGATGTCCAGTCAGAGTCTCCTGGACAGCAAGCCAGTCAGCATCTAGGAAACCCATCACAGTATTGACCACAAGAAGGTGATACCAGCTTCAACCTGAGGTTGCCTTTGTGTATGTGTGTTGTGGTGTCTGTGTGAATGAACACACATACATGCATGCACCTGTGTGCATACGACTGACCCAGGCTTTGTGAGTGCTGGGCAAGTGCTGTACCACTGAACTATAGCCCACACTCCTTCTTGTTTGTTTTTCTAAAAGTTATTTTACTTTGAGACACGGTCTCATTAAACTGCTCAGGCTGGTGTCTAACTCACTGTGTAGCCCAGGCTGGCCTTGAGCTGATGAGGAAAAATTAACCTTATGTGAACTAACGAACTATGACCTCAGCATTAACTTTGTTCTGTGTGATAGCTGAACAAGTATTAACAAGGTTATTTGACAAGAACCTTATGCACTCTTAGTAATACGGGTAGTGTTGATATGCTTGTTGATATATGTAGAAATAACAGGACTTTGGAAGTTTCTACATGTATCAAATTGCAAAGGAAACTCTCCTACTCTGAGTTCAGTCTCAGGCTGTCACAGGACAGGACAACCACAAAAACCACAGTGTGTGAGCACCCTGAAAAATGCTGGGACGGCAGTTGTCTTAAGAAGACATCTGTTTTCAATGTGCTGTATTTGTTAGAATGGCTGAGGTTATACTGGCACCATTAGTGTATCATGTCTCTGGAAATGTCACAACCTTTGCCCACATTTACCCAAAATACCTACTCTGTAAAATGCTGATCATTTTTTAATTTCCTACAATAACCCAAAGGGCACACACACATCTGTGTTGAAAGTCTCAAATTCACCAGTATGATTATTGTCAAAGAATGACATGAAAAATCCATTAAAACCTTTATATATTTCTGGTCAAACTCTTAGTTTCTCTAGAACTGAGCTCATGAGGCTCATGTAATAAAGGAAAACTTCAGTGAGTCTGGATTTAGTCTTCCAGCCATGTCAGGCCAGTCTAAGTCCCCCAACAGAACTTGAGATTCTCCTACCTTACCCTCCAAGTACCTGGGATTACACAATGCACCCACAAGTAGAGTGCCTGCTGTGTTTCCAGAGGACCCGACTTCAATTCCCAGAATCAAACCCACATCGAACAGCTTGTAACTACCTATAACTTCAGCTCCAGGGGATCTGATGCTCTCTTCTGGTGTCCATGGGCACCCCATATTTATATACTCGCCCATAGATACATACAAACACATTCATAGAAAATAAAAAATAAAGACCTGCACAAGATGAAGCCAGTCATCATTGTAGCATGGAGCAGTGTAGGTGTTTGAATGAGAAATGTCCCCCAGAGGCTCAAGTATTTGAACACTTGGGACCCAGTTGGTGAAGCTGGTCAGGAGGTCATGGGAACTTCAGGAGATGCAGGCCTGCTGGAGGAAGCACATCGCTGGGGGCGGGCCTTGAGATTTCACAGCCTGTTCTTACTCCCTGTTCCTCCGTCTGCTTCCTGTACATGCTTGAAGATGTGTGCACTCAGCTTTCTGCTCCAGCTGCCACTTGCCGTGATGGACTCTTCCCCCGGAACCATTCTGTGAGTTGCCTTGGCCACAGTGTTTTATCACAGCAAAAGGAAAGTAACAAATACCTCTGGGAAGAAGTTCAGGAGCCCCCTAACTGGGGAGCCATGACAGTTGGTGGCTTCTGGGGGAGGAGAATTTCTTTGAGGATGTGGCTCCTGGTAAGTCAACCGACATGACCCCAGTGATCCACCCATGGGTGTATGGGCAGCTCAAATTGAAACTCAATGGGTTAAAATAATTAATGACATAAAGTTTGAAAGGGTAGGGAGAGGAGGGTTGATTTGGGAGGAGTTACAGGAAGAGGTGTGGGTGGAGATGATCAAAATGCTTTGCATGAAACACTCAGAGTTAATAAATTTTTTTAAATTGGAAAATCTTTAAAAATATGAATACCGCTCTAGACTGAAATACCTCCTGAAGATCACAGCACCAAACACCATCCCCTTGAGAGTTCAGGCCCCACATAAGTATTTGGGGGTGGAGGACAGCCTGGTCAACCTATAGAAGCATGACTATGAAGATCAAAGACAGCCAAACTCCCTTGGCCGTTTGAGCAGTTACATGTCTTCTACCTCCTAACCTGGTACAATGTGGAATCCTAAGACCAGGACTTTTGGGTTACTATGTCAGAACGGAGCACAAAGCTTTTTCACCAGCTGTGAGCAGAGCTGAGCTCACTGGGATGTGCTTCTGCTCTCGGATGTAAATGTCAAAAGCCAGCACCAGCCTTTCCTGAGGATCTCAGGTGATCATAGAGACAAGTCATCAAGAAGGTGTCCACAGCCCCAGCTGTGCTGGCATGCTGACCTCAGGCTCTGGGCCTCCAAGACCGTGCAGAAATTTGACATTTTATTCATTCTTTGTTTGAAAGGCATGGGAATTGAACCTTCATCCTTGGGCATGTTAGATAAACGCTCTCCCACTGAGCAATAGTCTCAGCTTTTCTTTTTCTTTTATTAAAATTCTCTGTGTGTTCATGTGTGTACCATGATACATGTGTAGAGGTCATAGAATCACCCCACCGTCAGGCCTCCCCTTCTACCTTGTTTGAGATAGGGTCTCTGGTTTATTTGCCCCTGCGTACACTGGGCTACCTGCCCAGAAGCCTCCAGGGATTCTCCAGTGTCCACTACCATCTCCTAGTAGGAGCTCTGGGGTTGCAGATGCGCAGTACTACATCCAGCTTTGCAGCTCAGGTCCTTGTGCTTGTGTGGCAAGCGCTTTACCATGGGCCACCTTCTCCAGCCCTGTGTTTCAAAGCTTTGAGACAGGCTCTCAGTAAGTTACCTGGGCTAACCCTGAAATCTACTCTGTAGCTCAAGCTAGCCTAGAACTCACGGTCTTGTCTTAGTTTCTCTGGTATCTGGGATTACAGGCCTAGCTTGAGAAAATACATTCTATTGTGTAGAGAGTGCAGGCAGAAAAGGAGCCAGAAGAGACAAAGGGGAGGAGAAAGGGAGCAGAAGCTGAGGAAGAGGGACAGGGGGAGGGGGAAGGGAGGGCAGAAAAGGGGAGAGCAGGGAGAGCAGGCCGCCTTTCACACACGTCTGTTTTCAGCTCCAGAGCCCTGTCATTGAGTTACAGGTTCTTCCTGTTTTTGTTTTGTTTTGTTTTGTTTTTTCTCAGTAGATTAAAACCAAGGGCACTTTACAATGTGCAGAGAAAGAGTTCCAGTTCCTTCCTCATCTCCAGGGACTGTGTGACACCACAGGCACAAGGCACAAGCTTCATTTGAACACCCCTCTGGGTCAAGGCACAGAGGGCTATCACCAGCTGTTTTCTGACAGACCCAGGACAGCGAGAAGTATCATGCTGGCAGCTGCCCACCCAGCCCAGCTAACAGAGAAGCCAGAACTTCAGCCCAGTCTGCCATCACAGGGAGCATGAAAGTCAAATTCAAGACAGAGCAGGAGCCAAGAGCTTGTGTCCCATCCTCGGAGATCCCCATTCACCTCCCAGTGACATGATGCAGTCTTCAGTCATTTCTGTGGCCTCTATGCACCACATCTCATTCCATCTGCAGGAATTCTGACCACTGTGTGAGCTGTGAGGAAACCAGACATTGCTGACAGTGTTCCAGCTGTTCTCAGGCACATCTGTTCTACTAGCTGCCTGAATTATAAAAGAGGGTGATCTGAAAAGAAAGAGGGTTGTTTTGTTTCTATTTTGTCTACAGTACTGAGGCTCAAACCCAGGGTCTTACACATGCTAGGCAAGTATTCTAACACTGAACAATATCTGCAGTCTTTTACCACAACGTTTTTGATTTATTTGTTTTCATTTTATGTGTATGAGTGTGTTGTTCTGCCTGGATGAATATATGTGCATTATGTGCTTGCCACACCCGTGGACACCGGTACCAGGGTGTCAAGTTCTCTGGAACTGGTTACAGATGGTTGTTAGCTGCCATGTGTTGGTGCTGGGAACCAAACCTGGGTCCTCTACAAGGACAATCAGTTCTCTTAAAGGCTGAACCATCTCTCTAACCACCAGCTCCCACCCTTTTTTAGCCTTTCCTTTTGAGATTGTGGCTCACTAATTTGTCTAAGCTGCCCTAAACTTGCTTTGTAACCCAAGCTAGCTTTGAACTTTAAATCCTTCTGCCTTGGCCTCCTGAACAGCTGTAAGATCTGAGTTACCAGGTCCAGTCAGAATTTTTTTTAACATATTTGGAAACAGTGTATAACTGATTTCCTCCTTAAAATTCTTATAATAAATTCATTTACCCATGAAACACTCCTTGTAAGAGCTATTGTGAGATCCATCAATATAGGACAAAAGAATGTATAAAATATCGCTTCAGAAACACCGGCTTCGCATTGTCATTAGAAGATCAAGTCCATTTCATGTATGTAGTTATATGCCCATGATACTCCCAGAATGAGACTCTGTTCCTATTTACTGGGCATTAAACATTCCTTCCTGGGGGGAAAAGAAAGGTTCGTAAGACTCAAAAAGCCAAAAATAATGTTGCAAGTCTTGAGACTTATGAAACTTACATAGCTCAAGAAACTCAGGAAAGCTACCAGACTGACTAAAACTCTTCCTCTGCTGTGTACTTTAGTTGTCAATTTGACACATCTGGGAAAAGGGAGCCTCAACTGTGGTATTTTCCCTATGGGAGTGGCCTGTGGGTGTGTCTGTGAGACATTTTCTTGATTGTTCATCGATGTGGGAGGGCACAGCCCACTGTAGGTGGTGCCAACCCTGGGCAGGTGGTCCTGGGTTGCTTAAGAAAGCAGGCTGAGCACAAGCCAAGGCTGCAAGCCAGCAAGCAGTGTTCTTCCGTGGTCTGTGCTTCAGCTCCTGCCTCCAGGTTCCTGACCAGAGTACCTACTCTGACTTCCCTTCATGGAGGACTGTGAGGTGTAACTGAAGTGCTCTTTCCTCCCCAAGTTGGTTTGGAGAACATTTCATCACAGCAATAGAAAGCAAAGTAGGACATTCCCCAAAGTTATAAAAGCAGTAACACTTCCCAAGAAGAGGAGATGCTTTGGTGGCCCTGCCTGTACATGGTGTAAGGAGCCGGACTGCATGCTGGAACAGGAAGGGAAGAAAGAAGTGTCAATCTGTTTCTCAGTTTTGGAAGATGAGTCCTGGCGATGTGAGAAGCCGGAAGCTGGGGGTAGAGGAAGACGGAAGGAAGCTCCCTCTGCTATCTTTACAGCTCTTCTATTGCAAATGTAAAGCTAGTTTATAAAACTGAACTCTTGGTATTCTTATTGAGACAGGGCCTCACTCTGAGTCCAGACTCACCTCAAACTCACGTTCCTCCTGCCTCAGCCTCCCAAGTGCTAGGATGACCAGTATATGCCACCCTGAATGGCTTAAAATTGAACAGTTTTCAAAGCCGGCTTTCTCTTGACCCCTAGGTATCAGAGGCCAGGCCAGTCTAGTTAAAGCAGGTCATACGAAGATGCAGAGCCTTCTCCCTAGGGCATTTTAGGATTGATGAAAGTCACATGCTCGAAGGTACTTTGTAAATAAAGGTATGAGACTAGTGGTAGGCCACAGAGGACCCTAGAAATGCTCCCATCCTGTCTCTGAGAGGTGATGCTCAGAACATAAAGCTTGTGTATCTTCTCCTGGGACGCAAAGCTATTGCTAGGCTCTGGGGCTTATCGGCCAATGGTTGGCTGAACCCTTCACATTCTGACCTTGAGCCCCACCCTGTTTCTGTAGCTCCACCCTTTCCCTTTGACACTGTTGGTGTCATACACAGTTCTTCTCAGATCCTGGATCCCAGCTCTGCATGCCCCTACCCCACGATACTTTTACTGCCCCTTGGGTGCTCAAATTGCTCTATCCAAGGGGCAGGGAAGACGACTGCCAGTCTCTAACCCACTTTGGTAAGAGCTCTAGGCTCAAGGCCTTTGCTTTAAGCAGGATGACCTCTGAGGGGTAACTGTGCTACAGCCACATCTGAGAGTTCACCGGATATCAAACTTAGCTTCTTTCTTACTGTGTTATGTGTGCATATGCATATATGCATGTGTGTGTGTCTCTGTGGGTGTGTGAATGTCTCTAATTTAGAGGTGGCTTCTGGAAGAACCAGATAGAAGATATTGAGGAAGCACATATCACAGAAACAATGGGTTTCAGAATCATAAGCACAGCTGTCAATCCTTAGCCCCAATACCTACAATATGCTTGACCTTAGGGATGGTTCCCCTACCCCTGCCCCATATCTATGATGTGGGAAAAGTGACACTTCCTTCCAGATGATGACAGAGATTCCTGATATGTTAAGTATCTGCTGCCCTTTTCCTTGGTCACTGGGCTGGGTGGTTCTGGAGCAGCCTGGGCTTCTTTGAGTAAAGGCTGAGCCCACAGATAATCTCTTCTGTGTCTCGCTCAATAGAGGATGTTAGCAAATGCTTAGCCAAGTGTTCTGGCCGCGTTTATTCGTACTTCACCCCCATAAAAGTAAACAGCAGAATAAATTGCCCATCTGCTGCCATCAATCACAAATACGATCTTTGCCCACTGTAACACAAGGCAGATACAGTAATGACAAAATCCATAGCTGGAGGGATGACAGAGTGTGGGCTGGCTTTCCTCTCTACACAACCCCAGACCGTGATCTGTTATTTAAATGCACAGTAAGTGGCTAAAGTGATCAATATGTCACCCGCCATAGCTGCCACTGGCAGTTGGTCACTCTGAGCCTTGAGCCTGGGAGACTCTGGGTGATGTCATTCAGAAAGGGATGGTTCTAGAATGAAGGAAAAGCTGGACTCCAGTTCATGAGAAAAGCCCCTTGCAATGTTGAAAGCTCAGATTCAGATGCTTCTCTTGTTTAGAAAGTCATGAGAGTCAAAGGGAGGAACAAGCCAAGAATGTATTTAGGAGGCTGAAGAGTCAGCTGAGTGGTTAAGAGCACTGGCCGCTCTTGCAGAGAACCTGTGTTCCGTTCCCAGCACCCACATGGTGGCTGGCAACCATCCCTAACTCCAGTTCCAGGGGATCTGACACCCTCTTCTGAGCTCTGCAGGCACTGCATACAGGGGTGCACTTACATGCAGGTAAAACATTAAATATGTTATATATAAAAATAAAATACATGTTCAAAAAAATTAAGTAAAAATGTTCTGGTTTCAAAAATGAAATTTGGACAAATGCAGAAAAACTCAAGGAAGACAATTCAGATAACATGATTTCACTGCCTTGAAAAACAGCCACTACTAGAATGTCATTCTATTTCATTTTAGACTTTCTCTTCTCTAAGTAGGTATGCACTCAGGAATATACAAAATCCTGTCATCCAGCTACTTTTCTCTCTATCTGCTGTTCTCTCTCTCTCTCTCTTTGTAGGAAAGATACATCTGGGGCTGGAGGGATGGCTCAGCAGTTAAGAGCTCAAACTACTCTTGCAGAGAATTCTGGTTCAATTCCAAGTACCTACATCAAGTGGCTTACAACTGCCTGTAAGTCCTTTTCCCAGGAGAATTCATTAATGCCCTTTTCAGGTCTCCATGAACACTGCGTTCATGTGCAGGTAACCACACACCAACAGGGAGGGAGGGAGGGAAGGAGGGAAGGAGAGAGAGAGAGAGAGAGAGAGAGAGAGAGAGAGAGAGAACTAAAAATAAAGTCTTTAAAAATATTTTATTTCTTATTTGATTTCATGTATGTGAGTATTTTGCTCACATGTGTGCAAGTGCACCTGTGTTGTACAATAAATGCCCACAAGGAGACAGAAGAGGGTGTTGGATCCCCTGGAACCAGAGTTGCAGATGGTTGTTATCTGCCATGTGAGGGCTGGAAATCCAATCCAAGTTCAGTTCCCAGCACCCACATGGCAGCTAACAGCTGTAACTCCAGTTCTGGGAGATCTGATGCCCTTTTCTGGCCTCCTTGGACATTGCATGCATACACGCAGACAAAATACACACATAAAATCAAAATAAATAAATAAAAATTTAAAATCTTAGATACATTTATAAATCATAGATACATTTCTAAAATGTATCTTACAGGTATTTATTTATACAGGTACAATTATAAAAAATATATGACCTTGTTAATAATATCTTATCTAGGCAAGGTGATGCATGCCAGTAATCCCAGCACCTTGGAGGCTGAGTCAGGTGTTACAGTGAGTTTCAGGTCAGTCTGAGCTATGTGACAAGAGCCTCTGTCAATCCGAAACAAATTAAAGATAATATATGCTAAACTAGAGTTGTGTGACATTTTATTTACCTGAATACTGCCCTATTGTGGGACATGGTGTTATTCTGATTTTAGATAATTATGAACAGGGCTTTAAAAACAAGGTTGTTCATCAAGCTTTGTTGCATCTTTGATGAGCACTTTCTGATCAAGTCTTAGAAAAGCAATCACCAGGCTGGCGTTATAAACATATTAGGTTTTCCACATGCTACAAATTGCCCTTCAAAAAAATGTATCAGTTCATATCACTACCTGCAGTATGTATAGACTTATTTCCTCGCAGGGCAGGAAACTCCTGAGTGCAAGGTCAGCCTGAGCTATATTCCAGGACCATGTCTCACAAAACAACACATTTACTAAGTTATTAATGACTAGCATTGCTAGTTTAATTTGCCAAATGTGTTCGAACACTAGGATTTGAGATCCAGCAACCTACATGTGCAGACTCCAGAAAGAGAGAGATGAGGGTGACTGTGCCTTGAAATGTTCAAAGTCTGAAAAAAAGTCCATCTCTGAGCTCGTGTTGGAAGCCTGAAAAGCCTGGCAGTGTCTTAGAGAACAGGGGCACTGGGAGGGCGGGGTTCACACTGAAGCTCCAGTTTCTCAGCCATGGCTGAGTTTCCCATACAGCTCCCACTGCATGGGGTGATGTCAGCCTTCCCTGTACACAGAGGAGAGCCACGGGGAGTCAGATAACTCTAAAAGCCCTCCAGTCACCCCACATGGACTTCCTTCTGACTTGGTGACACTCCTGGGTCTTCTAGCAATTTAAACTCTCAAGCCTCACCTCACCATCCAACGCTTGCTCTTCCTTCCGAAGCCCTACGATCTTCCACAGCTCACTCTTTCCACAATAGCATTCTTTCTGTTCTTCCGTGGTGCCCTGCAGAGATCTTATAACAGGCACCTAGCACTGCATTTAAAGCCTGAGTGCTAAAACAGCCACCAGTTCTTACCTGAGACACAGAGGACCCTACTGGGGCAGTGAAGGAGGGTGCTTTGTCCCCAAATAATCCCAAAGCTCAGATCTCCTGACTGTCCACGCCCTGTTAGGAAAGAGCCTGACCACTTCTGCAGGTGAGGATATGCAGGAGAGGTCTTGCCCATTGCTGTCCCACTCCCCGAGGCCTGCTGTGGCCAGCCCCTCTGCCTGTTCCTGCTGAATACATGATGACCGAGCGAGCATGTGAGTGAACGCATCCAATCTGTGGCTGGAGCTCTGGGGCATCAGGAAACGTCCCAGCCTTGTCCTCCGTGCCTGCCACGTTCACGACTGGTGAAGCCAGCTGCTTCAGCTAGAACTTTGACGTGCTGGAACTGGACCCATCTCCAGGGGAAGGGCGTGGCTTCACACCCCAGGAGTGATTTAATTTCTCGAGAAACCTGCTTCCATTTTCTAAACTGAAGTCTAAAATTTGAAAGATTGAAGCGTTCCTTAAAACCAAAGCACCCCAACAACTTCCAGCAGGGCCCCACTCTGCCATCCAGAACTAATGGGCCCCTCCCAGCTCGATGAAGCATTTAAACAACAAAATGGGCTTGTTGCTCATGCAGCTCCTGGGCCGGTAGAGAGGGCCAGGCAAGAGTTAAATATCTTTGGCGATTGAAACAGGCAAGTTTCTTCAGAAAATGAGCCATTCTGTCTACTACCCAGATTGTAAGAACAAAGAGAAAACAGCTCCCCCATCCACACCTCCCCCAAATGGGAAGGCCTACAGCCTCAACATTCAGTACCTGCCTGGGTCTAGTGGACTGTCACGTCCCCAGCCTGTGAGATGGCCATTCCTCCAGAACAATGCCCTTGGGAGATGCTGTTCTGATCTGTCAAGGCTGAAAAGTGCAGAATTCCCCTTCTGCCCCCATATGCATGGTGCTAGAAAGTTTCAGCTGACAACTTGACACACCTGGGAAGAGATCAGAGGACACCACCTTAGATGGGGCTTTCCTCTGTCTGTCTGGCCTGTGCGCATGTTTGTGAGGCGTTTTCCTGGTGTGGGAGGACTCAGCCCACTGTAGGTGGTACCGCCGTGGGTGGGTAGTCAGGGTAGTATAAGAAAGCAGGCTGAGCCCAGGCTAGAGGAGTAAACCAGTAAACAGTGTTCCTCTGTGATCTCTGCTTCAGTCCCCGCCTCCAGGTTCCAGCCCTGAGTTCCTGCCACAGCTTCCCTCAGTGATGAACAGAATTCAGGTTGTGTAAGCCAAATAAAACCTTTCCTCTCGAAGTTGATTTTGGTCAGTGTTTTATCACAGCAATAGAAAGCTAACTAGGACACATACTATGTGATTTGAAGAAATCATGGCTTTTCCCTGAGAAACATTTTCTTCATCCCTAAGCTGTAGATCTGAATGTCCATGTCTTATCAAATTATAGTTTATCTCACAGCTGAACAGACTGTGCCCTGGAAGACTCACAGATTGTAGCCATTTCAGCACTAGGTTTCTACTATGGGAGGGACTTCCCTCTCCTTAGTCCTCAAAGCCATTTATCTCTTTGTCTCCCTTGTCTCCGCATCACCTGTCCTGCTCCAGGCTGGAACTTTTGAAGAAAACAAAGGGGCTCTGGCATCTGCTTTCATCCCGCCCTGGGCAGCCTGGTCCTGCACAGGATGCTTGCTACCTGTGTTTGCTGTCTTGTCCAGCAAACCACAGAGACCAAAGACCTCACTCAGCAAGGCACCAGCATCTCTTTCTACAGAAGAAATCTACCCTCCTGAGATTTTCTTAAATTCCTGGTGATGAGCTGAGAGTTTATTGGTTTCAATGTATTCTCTTTCTGCTGTTGAATGCTGAAATTTCACTGTAAGAACAGCAGACTTGTTCTTCAGTGCAGATTAAATGTATTTAACTTAAAAAGAAATTTAAATAAAGAGCAATCAACACTCCAGGACTTGTGGGTTCTCATATTGTGTGCCTCCAGAGCCCATCCCAAGGATTCGCCAGCCTCCCTCCCCAACCCACACGAATGCTATTCTAGCAGTAAAATAATAATCGTTCCATAGGCGTCCGCAGTTTTCAGCTTCTTCTGTGTTCAGTACATGGGGACACATTTGATTAAGTTATCAGATCTTGGGATGATTCCTCCCCATGTATTTGGGCGCCTCCATCCGAAAGGGAACATCATATTTGGGGTGTTCACAGCTTTGAAAGCAGCTAAAGCTATGACTTTGTACCAGGCTAATGGTAGGGCTCTTTCCAGAGCCATCTTCCAGAATGTTGTGCTGGTGTGTTGAGGACTGGGAGTAGGGACGTAGAGCTCAGAATTCTCACCTCCACCTTCAGTCGCATCGTCTGCTCAAGCGGCCCATGGTCTCTGACATGAAGAAAGGATGTGGCTCAGAAGGGAAGATGCTCAACTGCTGCCTCCCTTCTCACTACTGTACTTCATCTCTACATCTTCTTGTCCCTGAAGCCTTGTCCCAACAGACCTTCAACCTGGGGGTCACGTGTCTCCTCCCTCTCCCGTGCCTGCTGAAGTCTGACCTCAAAGCCAAGCCTGGCTGGCTGGTGCTGTTGTGTAACACTATTTCTGGAGAACTGTGAACAAAGTCTACTCAGCCCAGATAGGAAACCAAGGCACACCAAAACAAAGATGCCACTAAAGTCCAGTTTGGTGAACCAATGAGTTGTATTGGCCTCACTTATGGGAGCAGGGGTGAAGGGGTTACCCAAACCCACCCCAGATGGGTGACCGCTCAGGAAAACAGCAAGCCTGGAACCCACTGCACAACCTGCAGGCAACTCAACAGACTGAAGAGAGCCCTTTCCAGGCAGCTGGTCTGGTCTGAGAGCGTTTCAGCAGTCCTTAGTGAGATATGGGGTATACAGTGATATTTCTTCATGTTTGTAAATTATGGGCCATTTTCAAAGTATTCTTCCTCCTTAATCATCTATCAGCCACTAGACAATGAAAAAGTGAAATCTTATTCAGAGGGGTCTTCATTCATAACAACCCAGCACTCTCCCTCCAGTCTATGTTCCCAGGAAACTGCCTGGCAGATGTTGAGCTTAGCGAAACCGTGGCGCTGATTCAGATTCCTTCTTTGGTTGCCAAAGCTTTGGCAGCCACTGAATGGACCTGTGGGTCGTGGGCTTTGTTGATGCCCTCTGCCTTGACTGTGTCCTAAGCTCAGCTGTTCGCTTTCTTCCTCGTTCAGTAGCGTCTACTGGATTGCACTGGCTTCAGCACCCTCATCCCTCCACCCCCTACCCCTCACTAGGAGAGCTCTGGAGTTCTGACTGAAAACAGGGAACAAGTTTTTCGGATTGTCAGAAGAAAGGTCAGGGCTCTTCCCTGCATGCATCGTAAGAGCTTCACCCCTGGATTTGATTTCCTGGAAAGGGATCTGGTTGTGGTGCTGTGGTGCCCTTCCGGACTAATTCTACACAGCTGGATGAAGACAGTTTGCAAAGTCAATATGATGAATCTGTACCTTAGCTACCTTATTGCGCCAAAGGAATGGAAAACCAGTGTCTTTTCTGGTTAAGCCAGATGTAGGAACAAACAGGCAGTGGTTTTCTTGCTAGAGGGAGTGGCCAGAAAGACAAAAGACCCCTACACTGGAGACAATCCCATGAGCCAGCCACAGTGCCCACAATGCAAAGTCTTCTACAGACGTGGATTCCTCCACGGAAGGACATGAACTGACCTCCCGAGGCAGCTAATCCAAAATATAGATTCACAAATGCCATACCCCAAGACTTTATTAGGCAGAATTAGTTCTAAGTGAAGTATTAAAGTGTTTGAAGTCTTAAAAACTACCCAAACATTTCAAAGAAGATACATACAAGCTTAGAAATGGAACCTAAATTTGAAGATGTTCACATTCAACATGAAAGAACACTGTTTTCTGAAAGTAAATAGGGGGCTTCTCCTGACTGGTCAGTTTAAAAGCAGACCCATCCTTACTGTGCCTGTGTCAATACTGGTTTAAACTGCCCTTGTGTGTCTCTCTCACTCTAGGAGGGGTCCAACCACAAACTACTCACAGGTAGAGAGAATCTGAGTGTTGCCCTACCAGAAAGAGTGGCACATTCTCCAAAGGGGAGTGAGTGGCCTTGGGTCAGAGAACTGACTTACACCAGCCTGCCGCAGGCCTTATCTCAAATAATCCAAACTACAAACAAAACAGAATTTCCATCTTTTAGATGTGTTCCTGATTTTTTCAGATGCACATTCCGATGTTGTCCCAGCCTATGAGACATTCTCTTTAGCTGCAGGAAGAATTGATCTAGCACAAAAAGTGAAATGATCAAAAATTGATGGTCTTGTATCGACCACCTGACAGATGTTACTTCCAATTAGACCAAATGAAAGTGAAATGACTAAAAGTAAAATTTGTGATCACCTAATAAATCAATTTGCAGAAAAATGATCCAGGAAAAAAAAAACTATGAACAGTCAAGAACTATTTCAATTTATATTTCATATAAAATTATGAAGTAAAATATTCTATTTTCAATTTTGTTTGATAAATATTGTTATCATTACATTATATTTTATAACTAATATTGTTTTTAAGGGGTTTTTACATTTTAATAGTTCTAATGGCCCTTTTTCTCTCTTTATTATGGTAAAATACCTGAATGGTTTTCAGTGTGCATTTTTTTCCTGTTTTGGGAATGCAGGACCTACAATGATGTGCCCACCCACCCGTGTGGGTTTTCATGGACTGCCTACCTCCTGCTCTCTGAGCCCCAATACACAATGTCAAGCATTAAAATTTGATGTGAATTTCACCCCAAAGTGGAAATCATCCCATGCGAGAGAGTGACAAGATCTGACCTGAGAAACAGGTGCAGAATCATGGAGATCTTGTCTGCCCAGAGCTGGCTTTCTGGTGAATGCAGGAGCTTTGCTCACAGCAGGGTGGTAGGGGTCGGGGAGGCCCTGAACAGAAAGTAGAAGCCCAAGGTCAAGCAGGAAGCAATTCACTTTACCAGTGGAGTCCCAGTTCTCTAAAGCAGGGTCCTATAAATAAAGAAAAATTTAGGTTTCTTTACGTTTTTGCTTTGCTGTCTCTTAAAGATGACTATTTTGAGCCATGTTTTTAAAAACACTGTAAGAAGATACAAAATGGCTGGAATGCAAGGGGAGTGGGAGACCTTGAGCACTGGAACAGGAAACGCACAGAAATGCATGAACACACAGACATATTCACGCCATACGCCACAGTTACAGTGTGTCTGCATTTGAGGCATGAGCCTGGGCTGGTAAAATCTTTGGAATATTAGGGGACACTACGAAGAGTGAGCCCTGAGGCCCCTGACTCACAAGCTTCCCGCAAATGTTTTGTACAGCAGTTTCTTCTGAGTTAAATGGTTCCATCCTGGGAGGAAGCTGGTTAAGACTAAGTTCCAAAGACCCAGGAAATTATTATTTATTTTTATTTTATGTGTGAGTGTTTACCTGCATGTATGTAGGTGCGCCACACGTGTGCAATGCCTGAAGAGTTCAGGAAAGGGTGTTGAATCCTCTGAAACTGGAGTTCTGGATGGTGTTTAGCTACCATATTGGTGCTGGGAAAGGTGTTGGTAACATTTAAGCCATCTCTCCAGCCACAGGAATCGGGAAGTTCTAAAGGGAGGTTCCTTACTTAGGCTTACTCAGGAAGCAAACAACTCAGAAGTTAAAAGAAAGTACCTGAAACTTTCAAGGCACACATTGTGGAGGAGACAGACCAGCTAGGCTGCCTGGAAGAGACTGATCCACTGAGCTATCTGCAAGTCTGGCAGTGTGCTTCAGGCTTTCCTGAGCAGTCACCCATGCTGGGGTAGAGCTGCCTTTCAGTTGTCCATGTTCCTGGTAAGTGACTCCTTACAAATATTCCTGTAAGTAACATCAATAAAACTCATCGTTCCCCCAAGTTGGACTTTAGTGGCATTAATTTGGTTTGTCATCAGTTCCCTAACTGGGGTGAACAGACATTGTATTGATTCGCCCCAGGAAAAGTCACACAGCAAACTCTCTACATATCTCCAGCCTGTCCCTCACCTACAGTTCTGTGGACAGTCCCATTTCTCAGAAATGGCCTTGAACAAGAAAGCCTGGAGCTAGAATCTTGAACTTTTCCAAAGGGGTCACACTTTGATGGGCGTTGTGACAGCAGTATCCTGTCTAGGGACCAGCATTGTACCTGGACTCCTTAGTGAGGCTCAGGTACTGACAGAAGTGTGCAGTCAAGGAATTAAGGAAAGGCTGCTGAGCATCCCTCTCCCTGAGAAGTCACATATAGTAGCATGTTACCTGCCCTGAGAATTCACACCAGGAAAGCCAGTGCCTCCCAGTCGTGTTTGGCCACAGGACCTTTTCTACCAGAACTCGCAAGTCCTAGGGCGGGGCTCCGGATAATACCTTGGAAGAAATATGTTTTTGGCTTTGCTTTGCTCCCTGATTTAAAAAATGGGGAAACTGAAAGCCAGAAAGGCAGCAGGAGCATAGAGAAGGTCATCAGAAGGGGATTCAAGGAAGCAGCTCAGACTTTCTCACTGTAACAGGTTCAAAACGCCTCTGAGGAAAAATGCACGAAAATTGGTAATTCTGAAGAACTTAGGACACAGCCCAGTAGGAAAGTGCTTTCCTGGCAAGTGTGAGGCTCTGGGATCCAACACCAGCACCATAAAGGTAGAGAGAGAGGGAGGGAGCAGGGAAATAAAGGCACAGGAAGGAAACAATAATACTATTTTTAAGTCTTGGTGGTGAATACCTGTAATCTCAGCCCATCGGAGACCAAGGCAGGGGGAGCTCAAAGCTAGGCAGGCTGCAGGAGTGAGATGCTGTCAAGCATACAAACAGAGAAGTTGCGGAGCCTGTAATACGTGTGCGTGTATATGCGTGTATGCATGTGTGTGAATGTATGAGTGGGTCTGTGTATGACTGTGTGTGTCTGTGCATACGTAAAATGTATGTGCTACATATGTGTGTGAGGGTGGGGGTATGGTTATGTGTGCTTGTTCGAGGTTTGAGCTGCACGTACCTAGCAGACGTTTGGGACTCAGAACCTCCCTAGAAGGCTGCATCCCCACGCTAGCTTGAAGGCAGCCTCACTAGCATAACGGAAATACAAAAACACACCTGATGACTGCTGAAAGACCTAGCAGTGTGATGGTGTTAACTTTGGAGCAGGAAAAGCTCTGAGAAGGGAGACAGACCTGGGGAAGGCAGACAGGAGTCCTCTCCTCTGCCCGCTGCGGTTACCTCCATAGAAGTCTTTGTTTCCCAAAGCTGCTTCATTCCTGCCATGTGTTAACTGCAAATGACCACATATGTACTACTTATCTTTTGCCTGATTTCCTCACGTGAGCATATATGCCCCCGAAAGCTGGAACAAGGGGCTGACTCCTGTATGGAAGGATCGGGTGTCAGCCCTGCCAGGTAGCTGATGAAACTACCCCTCTTCTTACCTGACATTAGCTGCTGGGCTCTGATTTTCCATAAAACTAGCAGGGCAAGGGACAAGGGATGAATCCAGGAGCCCGTCATCTCAGAATGGGGCAGGAGGCCTGGATGTGAGTCCTCGTTTCCCTAAGGTTTCCCCAATAGCTGTGGAGAGATCCCCACCTACAGATCCTACAGCCTGAATGAAATGAGTTGTTCTGGATAGCCATATTTTACTACCGAGTAAGAATTTGTATCTTTAAAAATCAAAACTTTGACCTGATATAATGCAGTGGTATTTGCTGGATTTAATTCCCAAGAAGCCCACAAAAAAAGTAAAAAAAATTAAAATAGTCAAAATAGATTGATCGTTTTGAATAGACTTTTTTCATAGTCTTAACTTCTTTGTACGTAGTAAGGGAATTAGGCCAGCACTTCGGAGGTGTATTGAACACTGGCTTTTGCTCTCCTGCCTGCTCTGTGGAACTCATGACACACACCCCCATCTGTCTTTGTTGAGATGGAGGGCAGTCTGCTCCTGTGCTGAACCCTGCTGAGGGGTCCATTGTCCTTTCTGGCCCCCGGGGCATTGCGCCCTGATTAGCCTTGTAACTACCACCTCAAGTGCTTATTTTCAAGGATTCTACTGCTGAGTAGAAGTCATGCCTAGCTTTAGGAAGTTCTGGTTTATGTGTTTTAGGCTCTTAACTTTATCTGGTTCCAGAGATTTTAACCACGAAAGTAAATTCTTTCGAATCAGAGAAGACCTTGAACGAATTACAGAGTGATCAGAAGACAGTCATTTCTATTTGGTCTAGTGTATCTGTGATCCTAACACTCAGAAAACCGAGGCAGGAAGAAGAAGAGTTAGAGGTCAGCCTCAGCTGGTTCAGGATAAGCTTGGAGACCCTGCCTCAGAACAAACAAAACAAAACTGTACACCATCTTTTGTGCTAATCCTAAATAGCATTCCTGGGCTTATAAAGAGAGCAGACACTTAACACGGCTCTCATGGCTTCCCTGAGCCCAGGCACCTGTTCCTGATTATCCACTCATTTTTTCCTGTGATTAGCTCTGAGGGAAAACTCTTCAGCCCTGACCAGTTGTCTCCACCTCCTTCAGCCTGACTTAGGTTCCTTCATTGAACATTTGCCCCATGAGTGCATGAATCCCGCCTTCTCTTTCACTGTGCTAGGAAAGAGCTTTTCATAGACTATTTCAGCTTCCTAGCCTCACGTCCGACTTTTCATTGTATATTTTTCTAATTAAGTTCGTCGAATTGAAAAGTCCCTCTGTATAAATAAGCGATCTCGGCTTTCCCTAACTGTGTACTGACTTTCAACTACAAAGGCACTTTCTTCCTCTTTTTTTATTTGACTTCAAACATCCTTTGCTAAACATTTTAATTATCCTAATATAACAGCAGTGACATTAGTTTCCCATCCCATGAAAATGTTTGAAACTCTCTGTATGCATATATATATATATGTACATACATATAAATATATATATGTACATACATATAAACGTATATATATATTTGTAGATTTTCAAGCTCTAGCAAGAACCTTATCTTTCTCCCCTGAAATCCCTTTCAGCGTCCTCAGCCTAGCTAAGTAAAGCTAACCACGTCCTCCACTTTGTGTTTTTACTTATAATTGCCTTCAGGTGCAAACGAATTCTTAATGCTTCGAATTCTTTTCCCACTGTATCGCAGTAAATAGAAGTGATTTATTATTGAAAGCCCTGCTGCTAAACTGGATTGGAGGGTGGGAGTTGACATTTGGGATATTGTGTAATGTATAATGAGGCTGAAAGGAGTGGTTCCCATCCAGGCGGTCTCACAGGCAATTTCTCTTGTAAGGCAAAATGCTTGCAAATTCAGTTGCACATCTTCAGGAATGGCATAAACTGTGGAAATATTGATTTTGATTCTGCCTTCCTTAGAAATTGTTTTGGATGTGTATTCAGAAACAGATTTTCTCTGTGACAAACCCTATATTTTCTGCCAGAGCAACATTTGAAAGACATCTTTGGTAAGCATTGTTTTGCAGATGTTACGGTAATAAAAATCAATGGGGGCTAATTTCTACTTGTCGCTATCTTTGAATGTTGCCTGATGGGCCTGCCAACCAGTCACAGAATTAGGCTGCAGATCCCTGGATCCTTTGCCTACAGGGAGACCCAAAGGCGGGGCTTGCTCAGAAATGATAGACTGGAAAGGCCATGACTTGGACCGCAGGAGGGAAGGTGGAAGGCCTGGCAATCATAAGCCACCAGCAGAAGATGGAAGAGAGAGGAACTCAGAAGGCGCACTGCAAGATGGAAGTCACACTGAAACGGGGTCAATTTTTCATATGACTTAAAGAAATAGTATATCCTTTTTCTGGTTGGCTCAGCACTCCACTTTTCCTATGGTTGCCTGCCTTAACTGATTTTAGCAACTGCCTTCCTGACATTGAGAGTAAGTCTATCACTGTTGCTCACAGAGTCTTTTCTGCCTTCTGAAAAAACAGTTGGTCTGCACAGATTCAACTTCATATTCCTAAAACGTGTTAGTCGTCATTTGATGTGTTGTTTTTACTCTTCTTACAGGTAAACGAGGCAACGGGTGCTATGGCTTGAGCCATTTTGTCAGACCCCAGGACATTCCTGTGAAACTTAGTTACAAGGATTAAAGACTGAGTTTACCTACAGGTGGTCGCAGGGGGTGGAATTCTCCTAGAGCTGGTTTCTCTGAGATGAACTCAAACTACAAGCTGGCTGTTTTCTCTAACTCATGGCTTACGACATCTGGGGAGGCTGTAGAACCTTGGGGCCATGAGGCCTAGCTGGTGCACATGGGCCACTGGTTAAAGCCTTCAAGCCTATGCCCAACTCAGATTCCAGGCTACAGCTCTCTGATTCCTGAACCACTAAGGTATGTATTTCTCTCGCATCATTCTCCTACTGCTAAAAATCCTACTGCTAACAGAGTCACACCAGCCACCACGCCTCTCCACCATGATGGACTGTTCTTTTTAAACTGTGAGCCAAAATAAACCTCTCTGCCTTAAGTTGATTCTATCTGGTATTTTGTAACAGTTGTGAGGAAAATAAATAATGAAACAAGGGGTTTGTAAATTCCTTTTAAGAAGATGCATGCATCCAGTCATTGGGGCAAAACCCATAACCAAAGGCTTCCTAAGAACTGGAACCATAGTGTTATTAATCCCTATGAAGAGCTATCTGCCAGACTTTCAGGAAGGACAGAGAGAAGGACTCACCATGTTCTGCAGACTGCTGGATTTGAAGATGGAATGTGGGCACCTTCTGAGGGTGAAAATAGAGTCTCTAGGGAAAGAAATGAACTCTTTTCTTGAGGCTCCTAGTTAGTTGTTTGCCTAGCTGCATTGATGCTGGACAAATGATATTCATTTTGGATTTCTGATCTCATAACTGTCATATAATATATTTTTCTTGGAGGGAGAGTGTCCTAGTTAGCTTTTCATTGCTGTGATAAAACACCCTGACCAACAACAACTTGGGGAGGAAAGGATTTATTTGGCTTATTACAGTCATCCTTAAAGGAACTCAGGTCAGTAACCAGAGGCGGGAGCTGAAGCAGAGACCATGGAGGAGCGCTGCTTACTGACTTACTCCTCTGACCTGGGCTCAGCCTGCTCTCTTATATAATGCTGCACTGGGTTCCCAGGAGTGGCCTGCCCTTGTTGGGCTAGGCCCTCCCACATCACTTAGCAATCAAGAAAAAGCCTCATAGACCTGGCCACAGGCCTGTCCAATGGAGGAAATTTCCCAGTTGAGGTTTCCTCTTCCCAAGTGTGTCAAGCTGATGGTGAAACTCTCCAGTAGAGAGACTGCAGACTGACCACATGCTAGGGACACGCTTTACCACTGAGCTGCATGCCAGTCCTAACTTCTTCAGAATGTTTGTGTATCTCATACTCAAAATGGATTTCATGCATTCTGTCATTTATATTCTGGCCCATCAAGTCAAGTTAGTACCCCCTGATGTCCTTCAGTGCACATCCATCCACTGTCTTATTTTTCACTTCTTATTTTGGGATAACACTTCACTAACTTGTTCAGTCTGGCCTTGAACTTACTTTTGAGCTCAGGTAGGCAATGAACATGCAAATCCTCGGACCTGACCTCAGTCTCCCCAGGATCTGGCCTGGCAGTGTTTGTCTTATTTTGAGCCAGTAAGTCTGTGATAATTTGTTGTTGTACCAATACAAGCCAGTACAACGTGCCTCACAGCCGTATTGTAAACTGTGATATTATACTGTTAAAATGGAGACCCCTGAAGCAGGTCGGGAATGGAACATGAAATTCTGTGTTTCTAGGAGACCTACAGGGAATGCAAGACGATGCTATACAGGCGGTGTTTGAGAAGCAGAGCTTTACACAAATGACACTTAATGGTAGTCACTTTGCTCCTTGTTACAAAATCCCTGACAGAAGCACTTAAGAGATATAGAGTTCATGTGAACTCATGGTTTAAGAAAGGATATCATCTGTCATGATGGGAAGGCATGGAGGCAGGGGTGTGAGGTGGCAGTCACACTAAGTGCTCCGTCAAAAAGCAGACAGAGATGAGGCTGGCACCTAAGCCATTGTCTCGTTTCTCACTTTTTATTTTGGTCTGAGACCCCAACCAAGGAGATGCTGCTGTCTACATTCAGGCTAGGTCTTCCCTCCTTAGTTACATCTCTCTGGAAACACCCTTAAAGATGTACCAGAAGTGTGTATCCCAGGAGACTCTAAGGCAGATCTAGTTGACAGTGAGGATTACCATCACAGCCCATTCCTTCCAACTTGACACACAATACTTCTAACCGTAATCTTTCACCATAATCCTCAAATGCTTATGGACATTTCATGACTCAAAATGTATTTAGTTCATCTGCAGGAGTCCTCAGAATTTTAATATTTCTGACTCTGTTCAAAAACCCAGTGTTCAAAGTTTCTTCTAAAACTGAAAGCAAGGAACTGGAGAGATGGCTCAGTGGTTAAGAATACTTCCTGCTCTTGAAAAGGACCCAGGTTTAGTTCTGAGTACCTACATGATGGCTAACAACTTTCTGTAACTCCAGTTCCAGGTGATCTAACACCCTCATCTGGCCTTTGTGGGGATTGCACACACTTGGTGCACTTACATATATACAGGCAAATCCTTATATGCCTAAAATAAAAATAAATAAATTTTTAAAAAGACGGAAGGCAATCTACTAATTGTAAGCCCCTGTAAAACCATGCTATATACTTCCATTATTCAACTACACAGAGTAAATATTCCCATTCCGGAAGAAAGAATGAAAACAGCAAGGAAAGACCAGAGTAAAATAACACAGAAGCCACCAGGGCCAGCACCAAACCCTGCAGCCGTGTGTCTGGCATCTGAGGCTTTGAACTGAACCCTTCTGGCCCCAGTAGGTTTCCATAGACCTGGCCTTACAGTTCCGGTCCCTGCACAGCTGTACACTATCTCTTGGTCTGGTTCTGCTCCATGGTGAACATAGGTTTCTGTAAACCTGGCCTTACAGTTCTGGTCCCTACACAGCTGTACACTATCTCTTGGTCTGGTTCTGCTCCATGGTGAACATCCTAGGTGCCTGGCTTCTCTGGCATCCTAGACTTTACACTGAAACCTGGGCTCCACCTTCATGGTGTCACACATATGAAGTCAGGAATGCAACCTTCAGTACATGCCCTAGCCTCGGTGGCTTTCTGAAACCTCGGTGCAAGCCTCTATGATTCCATAGCTCTTGGACTTTTCTTGCTGATTTTAAATATTTCATTTATCATTTGTATGTTATGGGTATGATTGTATAAGTGCACCCATGTTGTGCGGCGCAATACCTGGGAACGAGGGCGGTGCTGGCCCATGGAACTGGAGTTATGGACTGTTGTAAACTATTATGTGGGTGCTGGGAATCAAACCTAGGTCCTCTGCAAGAAAAATCAGTACTCTTAACCACCAAACTATCACTCCAGCCTTGCTTCTTGAATTTTTCATGCCTGTAAAGCTAGGAGCATATGGATGGTGCCAAGTGTCTTAGTGTGCTTTGTATTGCCGTGAAAAGACACTCTGACCCAATTTGAGGAGAAAGGGTTTTTTGCATCTTATACTTCCAAATGATAGCTCATCTTTGAGGAAAGTCAGGTACCAACTCAGGGCAGGAAACTAGAGGCAGGAACTGAAGCAGAGACTGTGGAATAATGCTGCTTACTGGCTTGTTCCTTTGGCTTATGCTCAGCCTGCTTTCTTATACAGTGCAGGACCAGGAGCCCAGGGATGGCACCATGCAGAGTGGGCTGGGCCCTCCCATGTCATTCAGTAATCAAGAGCATTACTCACAGACACGTCCACGGGCCAATCCAATAGAGGAAATTATTCCCAGTGGAGATTTCCTTCTTCCCACAGTGTCACATTGACAACTCAAGCCAAACATGACACTAAGTTGTTTTGCTAGCTCAAGATTTAGCCTGGCTCCTACGGACCACAGCTGCAGGAGCCTCTGTGCCATTGAGACTGAATCTGGGGACACACGTCCCTAGATGCCCTGAGACATCTCTTTGTTTAGTCGCTCCCTCCTCAAATAAAGTTTTCCAAACGCTTTTGCATTCTTATGCCCTTGAGCTCTCAGCTACTGAGGTCTTACCTTTCCCTTCATGGTGCTGTCTCAGTGCCAAGTTCCAGGCTTTTCCTCAGTTGCACCCATCTCATTATCATTGAGACCACACATTTTGTCCACTGTTTTTAATTTTCTCAAAGTTCACATCTCTTTTTTTCTTTCACTAGAAACCTCAAAAAAAAAAAAATTCAGCAAACAGTAAACATTGATGATAAGACCTCATCCACAAAGAGGACGGAACACAATCCAAGTGTCACACTGCCTTGAAATTTCCTCTGCCTAACAAAACTCAGGCCATCACATTTTGTTTCAGCCCCCTGGAAATCATCAGAACAAGGGTGGAAAGCAGTCAGAAAAAAGAGGAGCTGGGAGAGTCAGCTACCCTCCCCAACCAATCAGTGGCCTGAGTTGTATGAGGGGGCGGGACTAAGGGTATGAGCCTTGGAAGCTGGAGAGAGGCTCTCTGCCAGGTGTAGAATTTGCTGTTAGGCCCCGCGCCCCCAACACTCCTGTAAATAAGCCCCTCACCCATTGCTCTGTAAGTTAAGCCCAAATAAACTTTAGTTTCCCCAACTGTAGTTCAGTCAAATTATACCTCACTTTGTCTTCAGGGACCTAGAGAAGGAGGAGGTAGCCAGACGCTACTGGTGCCGCCTAGAAGGAATTTTAGCAACAGGCCTCCCATCCAGGTCCCTTTAGCAACCTTGCTCTCCTCTGAAACCTTGTTAACAGGGTCTTCATTGTCTGCCTCTCTGTGTGCATTTTCCTAGCCCACAATTCCATAGTTGCAAAAGTCCACCAATAAAACCGTTTCGAAGACCCGTGAACAACATGGTTAAGTGGTCTCAACTAATACTGTCAGCAATTTCCTATATGGGTTATTCTTGTTAATGCTGTGACAAAATGCACCAGAAACAGCTTAAAGGATAGAAGATGTATCCAGGCTTGTGCTTTCGGAAGGGAGAGTGTCCATCACTGTGAGCAGTCGCAGAAGCAGGAAAAAGCTGACCACATTGCACTCACAACCAGGAAGCAAAGACAGATGAATCCAGGTGCTCAGCTGGCTTTCTCCTTTTTAATCATCCTGGGACCTTAACCCGTGGGACGGTGCTGTCCACATTCAGGGTGAGTCTTCCCTTTTAGTTAAATCTCTCTGGAAATGCCCTTAAAGACACATACACAGAGGTTGTGTTTCCCAGGTGACACAAACTGAGTCAAGTTGATGGTGAATTTTAACCACCAGACACATCCATTTCTCATTATCATGGTTATGAAGCCGTTCTTAATTCTCATTTTACAGATGAGGAAATTCAGGCTGACATGCTAAGCAATGGGCTTAATAAGACCAGGCCAACAGTACGTGGGAGCGTATAGAGTTCGCTCCAGCTTTGTCACAATGTAAAACTTCTGTTCTTTGTACCAACTTACAAAAATCATGAGTGAAACCCACGGGACAGCACAAGGTGGTGACATCTGATTCACCGAGACACCAGAAACATTTTTCTCCTCTGAGGTAAAGAGGAGAGGAGTCTGAGACCTGATCAGCCACAGTTGTGTGGGGACAGCAGGTCAGTGTGTAACTTACATGCTTGGTGCATTTAACTTACTCCTAATAAAAACGATTCCTAGATTTTCAATTGCAATATATTATTGAGTTTATTCAGACATTTTCATATAGGTGTCTAATGTACTTTGGTCATTTTTACCCTTTCTGTTCCCTTTGTTTCTTCTAAGGGAGTTTTTCAAGAAAGGTCTCATGTAGCAAGGCTGCACTTGAACTCTTTCTCTGAAGCCAAGGATGACCCTGAGCTCCTGATCCTCCACTCTTCCCTTCCACGTACTGATACAATAGGTCCGTTCCTCCAGCTCAGTCTCCATTGCCTTCTTTAATCCATCCCTACTGCCCTTTCCTCTTCTGCATCCCAGTTCGTTCCCCTTTTACCTACTTACTCTTTTTTCCTAAATACCACAGGTGAGAAAAACATTTACTCAAAGAATCAGTCACTGTAGAGATACCTACACACCCATGTTAATTATAGCACCATTCACAGCATTCAAGTTATAGAATCAGACTGAGTATCCATCAGTAGGTGAATGGATAATTAAAATTATATATAAATATGTACCTATATATAAGATATAGTTTTATTGTATAAATTATATTTATACTATATAGCTTTATTATATGTATATATTATGGATTTTATATTGTTTTATTCTTGTCTCTCTCTCTCTCTCTCTCTATATATATATATATATTCATATATACAGAAAAATGTGTGTAATACCAAACGAGAAATGTCAATGGTTCCTGGTGGAATCAAGAGTCCTTTCTTAGCCAGCAGTCAGAGAGAGGACTAATGCCCCAAAGAACTCTGGACCCCGAAGGGAAGCAGAGTGGGGTTTATAAAACTTAAAACCACAATTACATTTGGGGCAAAGCAAATAACTATACTTACATCAGATCCCCACAGTTACACCAGACCAGGGACAGGTCAGTTAACGAGGTTTTCAGTTGACAAAAAGTTTTGGTTAGGCTGGGCGGGAGGACGTGCTTCTTGTATGTGCTACCTGGCTCCCAGTAAGTTTCCCCGTACTGTAGAAACAATGGACTCCCTGAAGCTGCCTGCATGAGACGTTCTGCCTGACTGGATGCAGTCAGCATAGGCTGGTGGGGCAGCTAAGCAGAAATAGCAGGGCGAGCAAACGTCAGCTAGAACAAAATGGAGTTAGGTTTTGCCATTTCAGCTAGAGATCATGTCAAATGAAATAAACCAGACTCATCCGAGACAGACCCTGAGGGCAGATGTCTCCATGGGTACCAGGCAGGTGAAAAGAAACGTTAACTGTTAAAAGTGCTGTTAGTGTTAATGATAAGTTCTCTAAATTTATATTTGTAAGTACTCTTTCTGTTGTTGGTTCACCTATACATTAAAAAGTAGGTGCTGGGACTGAAGCTAACACTGAGGGAGGCTGTTAGAGACCAGCCTTCAGAGTGGGGCTGGAGAGACGGCTCAGCAGTTAAGAGCACCGGCTGCTCTTGCAGAGGACCTAGGGTTCAGCTCCTAGCACCCCATGGCAGCTAACAACTGTCTGAAACTCTGGTTCCAGGGAATCAGGCACTCTCTTCTGGCTTCCATGGGCATTACACATGTACACATGGTACAGACACATACATGCAGGCAAAACATATGACTCATATCCGGATTAGCAAAAGAATCCTTAGCCACGGATGCATCTAGTTTTGGAGTATCCAACTTCAAAGTCCCTTGTAGCTGGAGAGTTGACTCTGGACATCAAAGAACATTGGAGTATTCCTTTTTTCACGTTTGAGTGTCTTCCCATGAGACGTTTTGGAATCCTTCTCGGAGTTATGAAGGTATAAAAATAGCATGTCCATTGAAGCTCTGTGTAGCTAATATCTTTTTTGAATAGGAAAGCAGCCACTTGCCATTTAGCAGAGCCCAACAGGGTATCTGTTCGTGATGCTCTTCACACGTGTTCTGACTTGAGTTCATGTCCCTGCCAGACCCTTTGCTGCCCAAATCAAGAACTGTGTGGCTCCCCTGTCACCTCCATTGATGGAAAATGATTGTGTCACTGTAATTTTCCCCACAGCTAAGCCAAACACTCCTTGATCAAACCTTAGTTTTCAATGGACAGACTCAAATATGAGTCATAATTTTTGCTCGAATGGTCAGGCACTGTTTCCCATGCCTTTGAATGTTCTCTGGGAAACCTTTGTATGTGTATCTGGGTTTGACAGCAGAAGTTTACAGCTCAAGGTCCAGCCTGCTGTTCTGTGTAGGGGGCTATGTGGTTTCACTCTTCTGAGCCTGTCTCCCCAGCTTTTAAATGCGGAAGAGCAAAGCTTCATCCTGCGTTTCATCTGAGACTGCAGCATCAAATCTTTTTTTTTTTTTTTTTTCTTGAGACAGGGTCTCACTGTGTAGATCAGGCTGGCCTTGAACTTGGAATGATCCTCCTGCCCATGCCTCCAAGAGCTGGAATTACAAGAGCATGCCACCATATTTAGTGACATGTTGATGCATTGACTTGAAGCCTGGTTCATTGATACAGCCAGATAAACATTCCTGATTCTTTCTCCAACACCAGCATCTTTTACGAGAACTTCAGAGTTAACTGAGTTCAGATTTCTGGAAGCCCTGACATGAGAACAGTCGGGTTGAAGGCAGCATCATTGCAGAGGCAGGATTGAGCCTCCTGGTTCTGTGTCCTTGCACAGGCCCTTATGATATGATCACGTGAAAGTCTCTGGTTCTCTGAGCCCAGGGTGAGTGTTTCCACCTCCTGGTGGGGAGCCCAGCACCTGTCTCATCAGATGGTAAGCCCAGGGCACTCAGCACCAGAGCTGGTGCACCAGGTAGTCAGGAAATGGATCCAGTGACTCTGATTTGATTAACTGAGGCCTGGCTTGCTTTCTGCATCTCTGTGTGGTAGTTTCTCCATCTTAGTGCTCAGCGGCCCTGAGAAAACCCGGGATCCAGCACCCTCTAGAACTCCCAAGTTCTTTACTTTCATAAACTCAGGTTTAGGATTAAGGATGGGGCAAACTGTTTTCATATATGTCTGCCTTAGTTTCACTGATGACAGGAAACATGGCTGTTACATGCTGATTGATGCAGAAAAATAATCAAAACATTTCAAACCAATGCAATATAAAACTTACACAGCAAACAAGAAAAGATCTCTGGGAACATGGCTGGGCTGGGGGATGGAGAGGCCCTTGTTCATTTCTCTGAAGCAGAAGAAGCCAGCCACCTGCTTTCCCCTCAGCAAATGGGGACGCGATGGCCAGGTAAATCTTCACTATGGATTTCTCCTCATCCCCTTGAAAGGAAAAACGTTTAGTTCTTTTGTTTGATGCTCACAATTGTAACTTTTAATGCAATCAAAGCTTCCCCAAGGGGCTTAAAACCTCACTAATACCCTGCATCTGAAGCAAATGCTCCCTGCTCTTCTGCAAAGAGCTCCCCAAGGCATGTTTATTGCTGAGGTCAATGTCTCCTGCTCTGACTTCCCCTTGCCAAACACGCTTGAAGAGTGTGAGACCAACATGGTGTAGTTTGTAATTTGACAGGCTCACTGCTTTCCTCTGTGAACGGCTCACTCACTGGTTTAATTTTGTACTTTATCTTTTTTCCGATCGATAAAGCTATATAACTAATATTTAAGATACTGTAGTAGATACCGAGGCCAGCAGACAGCACATGCTAATCAATTTTTAATTATGACTTTAATTTTATATGACACTATTTAATTTTACTGGATATATTAGAGTAAAGCTATCAGATCACAGGATGTACTGGGGAGGAGAAGTAGAGGGATTTCCCAGAAGTGCATGCGGCATGTGACGTCATTAAGATGCTTATGAGAGATGTGGGCTTTGCTCTAGGATGTGCATGCTGTATGTAAGAGGCACTCAGAGCAGCTCCTGGATCACACAGGACAGTGACCTGGACACTGGGTTTGGAGCTCACGCGGCCACCAAAGTGTCTGGTAGCCTCAGTTAAGTGTTATTTTACTCTTCTGAGTCCCAGACTGTACATTGGTAAAATGGGGATCATGTCATCTTATACTTTTAAAGAAGAATAAAAAGCAATTTGAATTAAACTTCATTAGTCCATTAACCTCCTGTCCCTGAGACCAAGAAGAGAGAGGTTGGGGACACTGTAGTGCCCAGCCTTCCTCGCTCACATCCCACCCTCAGCCTCCGTTTGCTTTATCTGTCCCCAACCTTCAGATCAGGACCACCTCTCACTCATCCACAGGGAAGAGATAAGCTCTACCTTTCTGAAAACTCACAGGTATAACTTAGATTCCAGGCCAGTGTTGAGCCAAAGCCACAGCTTCTGAGAAACCACCTTCCATAGCTTTTTCTCCTTGTAGTCTGGCTTCCGGTTTCCTACCAGGTTCTGTGTGGAGTGTGAAAATTTCTGGGACAGACCTTAACTCTGTATAAATGAGTCAAAGCTGACAGAGAAAAAGAACTGAGATGGATCCGGACACAGTTAGGAGAAATCTGTATCCGATTACACTGTGAAGAGCAGAGAGCAGAGGTGTTTATGCTGAGATGTGCAACTGTGTGTGCATGCGTGAGTGCACGTGTGTATATGTTCATGTATGTGAGAGTGCAGATGTGTGCATGTATGTGCATTGTGCTGAATGCTAAGCACTGTCCTTTAAAGCAGCTTACAAACTCCTAAAAAGGGAACCAAGTGGGTAACATAGCATCCAGATAATATTTGATTGCCTAATAAAGAACAAATCTGTATTCCTGGGCCAGAACTCCTTGCCTGAGTTTCTTTCTACAGCTGGCTACAAATGCCACATGCAGTCAGCCATTAATCAAACAGAAACGGTTCACCTGCATGGAGAATGGGACACAGACCTTCCCAAAATGTAACTTAAAATAACTCAACAGAGCAGCATAATAACCAATGATATCAATGCTTCAAATGGCTCCAAACGGCCAAGGGGTGTGCAAACTTACTTACGGTCTTAATTTCTAACGCATTTTATTTGCCCAAGGCAGCGGGGCACACTCCTCACAGTTGGGATCAGTCATATTTAGCAGTCATCTGTGAACAGACCCAAGGCTTGCCTGATAGACAGGTGCACCATGCCCGGGAATAACCTGAATGCTTTTGTAGAGGGAGTGGTTTTGTCTCAGGCTCCTTACCAGCTGTAAGGAGACGTCATCCACGAATTCATTCACCAACAGCTGAGCTCATCGTGTGGTCAGTGAGCAGATCATGCATCTGAGCCTGTTAGAGCTCCTGCTATGTGTCTGAGTTCTTTTGAGCACAGTGTCATCAGAGGTGGACAAGACGCAGAGATCGCTGCCTGCAGAACTGGCTGTCTGTTGAGGGTAGATGTTAGTACAGGAGTAGTTCCTGACAGAGACGATGAGGAAGAGGACAACGCCATCCAGCAGGAGGTGCTGAAGGTGTTGCTGATGTTGGGGAATATTGTGCAGGGATGGTCTATGAAAAGGGGAAAACCACGATGGGTGGGAAAGACTGAACCATGGAGAAGGAGCAGCAGCTGAAACCAGGCGAAAATGGGAGGAGAGTGTGCCTGTGGCCCAGTGGATGAGGTGGAAGCCAAGAGAGCCCATGTCAGGAAGGCGGGATGGGGCCAGACTGCAGGAATGTGCAGAATCTCATTAGCCTTCCAGAACTGACTGTCCCGTCATGTATCTGACATAGTCACACGTCTGAAAACTCTGCATAAGGACAAACAAGGAAGCAAAGCCTACTGTAGAAGACCCTGCCTTTGCTTTGACTTGGCTCTTGAATAATCTTCTCTTCATTAAGTTTGTTCATAACCTGTGTAAACCCTGGTGTGCACTTTCTGTGATGAACTTCCTTCCAGTTTCCTTCCTTTTCTTGTCTCTGAATTCTTTTTCTGGTGATGACTAGACCCAGAGACACACTGGTTTGGTCTCAGCCTGCTCACTCTGTCGCCCTATGACTCTGTGACACCACTCACCAAGGGCAACAGTTTCAGAAAGTTTTAAAGTTATGTATGTATTTATTTTGATTTCATATGTATGAGTGTATTGTCTGCATGTGCGTAAGTGTGCCTGCACTGTATAATGCCTGAGGAAACCAGAAGAGTGCGTGGGATCCCCTGGAACTGGAAATACAGATGGTAATTAGCCATCATGTGGGTCCTGGGAATTGAACCCAGGTCCTCTGAAAGAGTAGCCAGTTCTCTTAACCACTGAGCCATCTCTCTACCCCATTTATTGCATTTTTAAAGGTGTGTGTGTTTATGTGTGTGTGTGTGTGTGTGTGTGTGTGGTGTGAATGCACATGCATGTACAGGTTCATGCCTGTGTGTATACATGGTGGCCAGAGTGGGTCCTCAAATGTCTCCCTCTGTCATCGTCACTGACAACCTCATTGCTATGAGACAGACTCTCTCACTGAACCAGAAGCCCACCATTTCAGCAAGGCTGGCCAGTCAGCAAATTCTCAGGCTCTCTGTGCCCCAGTGCTGGGGTTCAGGCATGAGCAGCCATGCCTCGTCTTTTATGTGGGTTTCTAGAATTGAAACTCAGGTCCTCACACTTGTAGAGGTGAGCTATCTCCCCCATCACAGACACAGACTTCTTTTGGACAGTAGCACCTCAGAGCCATTCCTCTGTCCACAGATGTCTGTACTGTCTCTGAATAACCAGTTAATTTAAAACACTCCAAAGAAATATATTTGAGATGAAATTTTACTCTTCTGGAAGAGTCTGCATGAACTCTGTCTGGGCCTGTAGGATGGCAGGGAGGAGTCTGAGATAAGGCCACTTGGTGTGGTGCCTGACACAGAGTAGGACACACAAAGGCATCCTCAAATCTTGGAGCAGGTCTAAACCTCCTGCCTCAGACAGAGGCCAAGTTGGCCAGGCATTGAGTACCTGGAGGCACCTGCCAGGGATGGCACTTTTAGTAGAGTGCTGCCAGCTCCCACAAGGCCATTCAAATGTGTCCTTCAATCTGAAAAGCAGCTCAGAGTGATAAACATTACTGCCCAGTCTCTTATTGTTGACACACAATGCTGACTTGAATAAAACTGATTTTGAAAGGAGAGGATTACAGGAGGATGTGTTTCCTCCCTTAGAACATTCTGGTGAGAGCCAGGACTCTGTGGCTTCACTAACGTGTTGGTGCAGCATAGAATCCAAGTGGCAGGCATAGGGACAAATATCCATGTACCTTGCTGGGGGCTCCCCACTGCTGGACCTTGCTTTACCCAAGAGCACAGCTGGATCATGGAGTCATACCTCCGGGAAATCACTCCACACTGAATCAGTTACTTTCATGTTGGTGTGGCCAAATATACTCATAGAAGCAACATTTAATTTTATTTTTGTTTTTGTATATTAGTGCCTTTCCTGCATATTTGTAAGTGAATCATATTTGTGCAACACCAGAGAAAGCCAGAAGTGGGTATTAGATTCCTGGAACTGGAGTTACAGATGATTGTTAGCTGCCATGTGGGTCCTGGGAAACAAATCCAGTTCCTCTGCAAGAACAGCCAGTGCTCATAACTGCTGAGCTATCTCTCCATATCCAGAAGCATTTAAAAAAAATTGTGTGCATTGTACACACATGGTACACTTACATACATGCAGGTAAAACACTCGTACACCTGAAAAAATTAAAAACAAATAAAAATACAAAGCAATGGAGGACATTTCCTATTCAGACCATTCATACCCATTTTCAGCATCCGATCAGCCGTCTTTCCGGTTCACCCTTGATCCTATGTCTCCTATGATCCTGCCCCGTCTTGAGCTCCTTCTTCCCCCGTTATCTCCGTGTTTCCTCGTATAACCTTCCATCTTCCACTTCCAGTTAAATCCCCCGTGTTTTACTTATTTGCCCCTTGGTAACACCTGTCTCCTACTAGTCCTCTCTCTCAGGCTCCTTCTTTCCCTTTATCTCCACGGATCCTTTCCATTTTCCTGGATCCTGCATCAGGATATTCACACACATATAAAGATTTGGTGCCAAGATCCACAAGTGAGGGAGAACATAATTGCTCGTTTTCCCAAGTCTGTGTTACTTCACTTAGTGTAACGGTTTCTAGTTCCGTCTGTTTACTGCAACTTTCATGATTTTACTTTTCTTTACTGCTGAGTAGACTCCATTGTGTAAAGGTATCACACCTTCATTATCCAACTGTCAGATGATGGACACTTAGGTTGCTTCCGTGTCTTAGCTATTGTGCAAAGAGCAGCAACAAACCTGAATGTATAAAAATCTCTGCAGTAGGTTGAGTCTTTGGGTATATACTGAGTGGCATAACCAGGTCAAATGGTAGATTCATTTGTAGTTTTTTAAGAGTTCTTCACACTGCTTTCCACAGGGGCTGCACAAGTTTGCAATCCCACCAGCAGGGAATGAGCGTTCCTCTTTCCCCACATCCTCTCCAGCATTTGGTATCATTTATTCCCTTGATCTTAGTCAGTCTGACTGGGCTGTGATGGAATCTTAAAGAGGTTTGGATTTGCAGTCTCCTAATTACTAAGGATGTTTAACACATTGTAGGATGTTTCTTAGTCCTATTTGTTTCTTCTTATGAGAATTCTCTGCTCAGATCCTTGGCCCATTTTATAACTGGGTCATTTGCTTTCTTGATATACATATATATATATATACACATATATATATATATATATATATATTGCATTCGTCACTGGTGAAGATTTTCTCACACTCTGTGGGTTTTCTCTTTACCTTCTTGGTTGCTTCTTTTGCTGTACAGAAGCCTTTTAGTTTAGTGAGGTCCCACTTGTTGATTATTGACCTTAATTCCTGAGCAGCTGATGTCCGATTTGGAACGTCCTTTCCTACACCTACATCTTGCAGGAATGCCCATGTTTCTTCTCACAGCTTCAGAGCTTCAGGTTTCACACTGAGGTCTTCAGTCCATTTGGAGTTAACTTTTGTGCAGGGTGAAAGATAAGGATCCAGTCTCATTCTGTAAGTGGAGATCCAGTTTTGCCAGCACCATCTCTTAAAGGTGCTGTCTGCTCCATTGTGTGTTCTTGGCACCTTTGTAGATGTCACGTGGCTAAAGCTGCATGCACTCCTTGAGCCTTCTGTTTTGTTCCTTCTGTTTGATCTATGTGTCTGTTTCTGTGCCATTACCATGCTGTTTTGTGACCATAGCTCAATAATATAGTTATACTGTAAACATAGTCAAATACATGTGACAGGACAGGTCATAGATCTTAGGGAAACCTTAAGGCTGTCACATCCCTAGACAAATGAAATTTCTTGCTATATGCTAAATGTGGATTCTTATATTTACAGACAAGTACGTCAGTCATCACTCATCAAAGCAGCTTGTTTTGCCACAGACAGAGATTATCACAGGATTCCACATCTAGACACATACATCTATGAAATGCCCAACCCTAAGTGACACATCTTCAATGAAACCTCTATACCTAAGGCTCACAGAACTTAGTGGAAGAAGGTGGGGAGAAAACATTAATGCATCTCTCAACTCTCATCAACATATCATCAATCCCTTATGCAACAGAGGGCAATGAACACAAAAGGCCACAAACGACCACAGTGTAGAGAATAAGTGTGCAGAATGTGGGTCCCTGGACAGGACTCCTATATTGACAGCCACCCACCCAGATCTCAGGGATAACTGCACAAGAAAGGGTGGAAAGACTGTACAAGGCAGGGTAGGAGGTGCACGTCCATGTGGAAACAGGACCTAAGGCCTTGCTTACATGAACCTGCAGTAATGGGGTCAGCACAAGACTCAGACAAACTCAAGTGGACAAAAAGGAAAACAGAATAGAACTATGGAAAGGGGCATCAGGCCCCGACCTTAGCAAAGAGCTACTGAGTAGCTGATTACTGTGGACAAGGCAGAGTTGATCTTCTTTAAAGAGAAACTCTAGACAGGCTGACTAGACTCCAGTGCATGAACTTGCATTAAATCATGTCTGGGTACATTAACGTGACTCAATTCGATTTAACATATATGTCAGAGTACATGAGATCTGGTGGGGCAGGTGACGGGGGTTCTGGATGGGAGAGGGGATATAAAGATGATTAAGATGCTTTGTACGAAATGCATGAAAATTAAATAAAAATATACATTAAACAAGGAGATTGCAGTGATATCATTTGAAGAAACTGAATGCAACTGGAGATTATCATATCAAGCTAATTAAGTAAGACTTAGAGCGGCAAGAAGATGAATAATTCATGTCTCCTCTCACTTGTGAATCTTAGATCTTATATAGACACATGAAATCATACATGATGATGTGAAACAAAGATAAAAGCGACATTGTATGAGAATATGAAGGGAATTAATGGGACGGGAGGGAAAGAAGTGGGTAGGAGTGTTGATGGTGGGGGGGGACACGGTCAAAGTACAATACGCAATGGTATGAAAATATCCTTCTGAAACACATCACTGTGTATGACTACAGGCCAATGAAGGAGATGTGCGGTGGAGGTGGTTGTGATCTTCAGGAGCCTGGCACCTGGCATAGAGAACTGCCCTTTTGAATGTGGAAGTTCAAAGCCACAGTGGGATTTATTAAACATTCATATGGATTCTCTTGCTGTGAATCCAAGAACCAGGACTTCTGAAGAAGCTGTGCCTTCCCCGGAGTTTTTCTTCAGAATGGCTAGCAACGTGGTAACTGCAATTCATTCTAGAGGCAGCTGTGGCTGACAGCACCAGGCCTGGAGGCCAGCTGTGGGCAGTGACCTTCTGGCTGGGTGACAGCCATGGCATTGGTCTCCCAGGAATTTGATTCAGTCTCTTAGGTTGGAATTTTGGGCAGACTTCCCAAACCACAGCCTAATTTGGAGCTTGGAATAGAAGTCAGGTTCATGGGTATCCTCCAGTAATGCAGGTGGTAAAGCAAGTTCTATACCATGTGGGACGGAGGGTGCAAAATGTTGCATTACCATGCCAACATTACAACTATGGCCGAGTCAACAGCCTGACTCTTAACTTCAGTTATAAAAGGGGGTCTGGGGACTGAGATGGCTCAGTAGTTAAGAGTACTGGTTGGTCTTCAGAGGACCCAGGTTAGGTTCCCAGCACCCACATGGCAGCTATCAACCATGTGTAACTCCAGTTCCAGGGAATCTGACCCTCTCTTCTGGCCTCACTGGACATTGTATGACATGGGTGCACTTACATACATGCAGGCAAAATACTCACAAACACAGAATAAATAAATTGTAAACAAAACTTTTTTTTAAAAAGAGTGGGCCCAAACTCAGAGGGCACCCATTCCTCTGGATGTTTCCCAGAACTGTACCTCTAGGTCAGGCCTCAGCACTAATTTTAGTCAAAGCCATTTCTCCAGCTTCAGTTGGGGAACCGCAAGTTGGGATCCATCCTTCTCTTAGTAGACAGTCTGACCTTTCATTCCTAGGCCTAAAGTATCTCATACACACGTTATTGGGCACTCTTCTCAGCCTTCATGGTTTTGGATGATGAAGATATGCTGCTTTTCAGCTCTTTGATTTGCTAATATTCAAGCATACCCAGATTCATTCATTATCTTGAGTGGAGCAGCAAATGGGGATTCCAAGATATCAAGGTCAGGTACCCATGTCACAAGATCACATGACTCAATGAACTTGTTTGTAATAGCTTTCTGAATGCAAGGTTAATTAAAAGTCATGAGTCCAGTTTGTGTCCATTTTAGAAAATAGTTTCCTACAGTTCCCACTTATTTTTTAAAAAAATGAATAAGAATGTCTATTAAGGTGGTTGTAGCTGATGGATTGGGCTGGTCATGGGTGATAGAATGCTTTAAAGTAGCTCCTATAAGGTTTTTTTTGGGGGGGGGTTAAATTTTACCCTATCTAAGGAAATTTTCTATTATCTTAGGGCTAAGTAGTGAAATGGCGTGCCTCTTATCGCTCGTTAGGGTATTTACCATTCTCCTGTACTCTGCCATAGGGGTAGACACTTTAGAATGAAGTCCCCACCCAAATACATTGTTAGTGGAAAAACAGGAATCCCTTAAGTTGATTTTACCATAAAATCTTTATATCACAAAGTATGAAATCGCTTCTGTTGGTAATATTATATTCCCTAGCTGCTTGTAAGGGCATAATGTTTTTATTATACAGCTGTTCTTGTCTTCCACTTGGTCTGTCTCTCAGTCAGGGGACCAGCATGCCTCATGAGCATTCAGAAAATGTTTACTGAGATAAACAAGCGTATGTCTAAACTAGAAAGGCTAAATCCAATCTCTAGAGTCAGCTTCTCAGTGACTTGAAACTGAACATTGCAATTAACTGATATTTTTAAAGGACTTTGCTTCATTTAAAATTGAATCTATTAGGTCATACTTTGGGAACACGAAGTGACAAAAGTCAGAACACTTAATTTTGGAGTTTCATTCTTTGATATATCTGAATTGCTGTAAGTTCACGAGTACATAGCATTTAGCACTCATAATCAAGGCGAATCAAGCCAACAGAGGTATCTACCTTCGCTATCACCTAACCTGAGTTTCTCCCTTGCTATCTTTGGAGTGACAGGATGTTTGAAGGCTTATACCCACAGGTAGCTTTTGTCTATAAAAGGAGGAAGACAAAATAACCACTCTTCCTAGCAATATCTCCCATTAGAAAGGATTCTTATTCTATTATTTAAGTTCAGATTAATTTTGAATGCAGAAAGTCAGAGATCTAGGTCAAAATGACACAGGTTAGAGATGTCTTGTTATGCTTATGTCCAAAGTTCCCTTACTTCTTTCTCTAGAGCTTTACATTTTCTCTCCTCTTGAGTGACCATGAGAGGCCTGGCCAGATGTATCTACCTATCTCACTGACAAGGCCTGAATTTTCCTGTATCCCATCCCTCTGTACTAGTGACTATAAAGAAGAGAAACTGCTCTCACCAATGTGACTTTTTAATATACTATAACTTTAATGAATTTTATTTAACCTAATTTTTGTATGATTATATTAATCCTGTTTGTGCAGGATCCAACATTCATTCATTTTCTGGAGTTAAGATTGGCTTTACATGTATTACAGAAGTCAGCCAACTTCTAATGATTGTAAGTTAAGGGCAGTCTTGACTTCCCTGTGGGTTAAATTATTAAAATCCGCTTAAGCATTCCCTTAGGCCTTTAAAATATAATTTGTAGGCAAACATAATAGCATGCAAGGTGAATGCCTCTTTTAAAGAGGTCTATTAGTCTGGCTATCTGAATTAGGAAGACCATATTATAATTTCCCTCATGAAAATAGAACACGAGGAACACAGAAAAAGAACTTGGAAACAGACACGAGAAGAAGAAAGAAAGAGAAAGAAAGAAAGAAAGAAAGAAAGAAAGAAAGAAAGAAAGAAGAAAGAGAGAGAGAGAGAAAGAAAGAAGAAAGAAAGAAAGAAAGAAAGAAAGAAAGAAAGAAAGAAAGAAAGAAAGAAAGAAAGAGAAAAGTTGCGAGTCTAGAGACAGGTTGGGAGGTGCAGTGAAGAAAAAACTGGCATTTTCACCCTAGCAAATGCCAAACCAGATATAACACTTTCCAAAGTTAGTTTATTGCATCACCTTTTGCCCAGGGAAGGTTGCTCTGTAGAAGGCAGGGGAGGAGGTCCATGAGGTTCTATAAGGCAATTTGCGGGGGGTGGGGGGCTTTTTTCCCTAGACTGTGTAGCTAATTTAATTTGGTTTCAAAATCTTAAATGCAATAGTTCAATTGGTCATCAATTTATTTTCCCCAAGATTCTGAATTAATTGTACCTTGGTTTGGATACCAGGGAAAATATACTGAAATACATTTAAAGTTTGCTTTGCGGATGCATCAGCTCCAAGTCCTTTAGGTGAAATCATTAGTTACCATGCATGCACATAAGATTCAGGAGACAAAGAGATTCCCATTGTGGAAGTTGGAGGGCAGGTTCTTGCAGTTCAGGCCTGCTAAAGGAGATGAACACAAAGTTTGAAAAAAGTATTATTAAGTGTGCTGGTGTAAGCACCAAGAAAGCTTTGTGCCTATTGTCATACCACTGACCCTCATGAGAATGTCCTAATGATTCCCCTTTTCCTTGGGACTTTTCCAGGCAGCTTTCCATGAGTTCTCTGATGCAAGCTATCAAGGAAAGTCTTGTACTCAGTGTCATACAACTTACAATATATGACTGACATTCCATGTTTCTCTTTTTCAAGACTTCCCTGACCACTGATCTGTGAGTTCAGAGTCTCACCCTCACACCAGGCACCACGATGTGGCATTACTGTACTGGTATTATAGTTATATCTGAATACACAGCCTGACTCTGGTCTCTAGGTACACATGACCCCAAACATCTGCTCCTCCAGATGTCCTCTGAGACTGTACTGCTGATCCAGGCCTCACCCATACTTTATTCAAAACACTTTCTCCAGCTTTAATTAGGGAACTACAAGCTTGAATCCACCTTTCTCTTAGCAGACAATCTCATCTAGGTCTAATACATCGCATACACACAATGTCAAGCATCTTCTTATCAATCTTCATTGTTTTCAGTGAAGAGATGGATAGGACTGTCCTGCATTTGAGCATTTTGATTTGCTAATTCTCAGGGAGGTCCACATTCATTCACTATGAACGTGGAGTTTCTGAGGGATCAAGGTCAGGTACCCAGGTCAGAGGAGCACATGGCTCAATGAATTTGTTTGCTATAGCTTTTTGGTTGCAAGGTTAATTAAAAGTCATTCATCCAGATTCTGTCCATTTTGTAAAAGTCATTCCTGCACAAAATTAAAACAAAAGCCAGAGATGAGTCCCGAAGGATGGTAAAGAATTGAGCAATTAGGAACCCATGAATGAATGCATTCAAAATGACTGTAATAATTATTCCTTGAATTTATACAACTTACATGATTTTGCATTTTATACATATTATCTCATTAATTCTCATTGTTTAATAATTTAAAATTGAAATTGGGTTTCTGTGCATGTGAGCTTTCACTGAGGATTCATAACCAGGCTGGGCATTCTTCACAAACCCGTTGAGACCTTGGCAGACATTATAAAGATTTGTATTAATCCATCAAGTCAAGAAATAACACATAGAGAAAAAAAATAACCATCACCCCACCATTATAGTCGCACAGTATCTCAGTATTAGGAATTGTCATACCCAGGTGCCTGTGGGTTTTGCTTTTCTCCAAAACTGATATTACAGAGAAGGTGGCACTCACACCTCATAGGCCGCCTGACCGATCTAGGCCTCAGTACTTGCTCTTTTGTTTGTTTCAGTTTTTGTTTATATGCTGTTGAATTGTTGTGTGTTTCATACGTATTGATTGCATTAGACCCCTTCCCTGTCAGCACATTTCCATAGCGTCCCCGATGGATGTCATGCTTTATGTAATATATGCGAAGCCATATCGAGTCAAGTTTTTGTACTCAAATGTCCCTGCGTGTGAGTCCATCCACTGGAACTTGGTCAACCTATCTAGCAACACTCACTCAAAGAAAGTAAACTCTCCCTCCACCCTGCAGTGATCAGTCTCTAACATTTCCTCAGCTAAGACTGGACTTCTTACACATTTCCCCACTTCTATGCTGGGCTTGCGTCTGATTTAAGTTTGCATGTCTTATGCACACCATCACCATTGCTATGAGTTCATACGTACAAATTCCCAGAAGCCTAGAAAACTCTGTTTTCTTGTGGTCACCCACCATACCTGGCTCTTACAGTCTTTCTGCCTCCCCTTTTGCAATGGTCCTGAGCCCTGAGTGGCAGGGGTTTAATATAGGAGTCCTATCCTGGGTTGTCCTTACTGCAGTCTCTTTTTCACTACATTTTGGCCACTTGTGGCTTTCTGTGCTAACCACCTGTTTCATGAGGATGCTGATGAGAGCTGAGAGATGTGTTACTAATCTCTCTGCTCCATGTTCGACTACATTCCCTGAGCCTTGGGTGCAGAGGTTGCATTGTAGATGTGTTTTGGGGGGCAGGGCATCTCACAGATATTTATTCCATTTGGCCAATTGTGGAGCTCTGTAATAGTCTCCATCTGCTGCAAGAAGAAACTTCTTTGATGGGTGGTGAGAGATATACTTGTCTGTAACTGTAAGAATCCATAATCAAGATAAAGTAAGAAATTATGTTCGTCTAGGGATAGACACATGGAGGTTTTTCTCTAAATCTATGACTTCTCTGGCTATGTGTATTTGACTATGTTTACTGTGCCACCTATGAGTTCCCTCTCATTGAGAAGACTTTAAGTCCCATTAGATACCTGTTGATTATCACCTCCCAAGAAAAAAGTGCCACTACCACACCAATATAATTTACTATGATGGTTATCATTGAGGTTATTCGGCTTTAGAGATGGGTTGGACCATTGATTGATTTTCTCCCTTAGCAGTTTGCATAATATTCTCTGGTACTATGAGAGCTAGTCTTTAGTAAAGAGGCTATTGGGTGAGTTCCAGCTCCATTTCTCCAAGTCCTTTGTCTGAAGTATATCCTGTCTTCAGCAAAAGGATCTTAGCTTCAAGTTCTGGGAGGTAATCAGGGGCTGTGACAATAACCTGTGTTATTTAGGGAGTCTCTTGGATTACTTTGACCAACACACACGTGTTTCAGTAGGCTTTTGAACTAATACTTGTCCCCGTGGTTTTTCTACCAATAAGCATTCTCTATCTCACCTCTGTCTCCCCCTCTTTCCTCGCCATTTTCTGCATTTCCCCTTGATAATACCTGTCTCCTATTACACCTCCATCCTATTTTGAGTTCCAGCTCCTCCTTTACATCCATGGCTCCTTGCATAACTTTCCTTCCTCACTTTCAGTTAAATACTCCCATTTCTCCTGTTTCACCCCCGGTAACACCTGTCTCCTACTAGTCCCCTCTCTCGAGCTCCTTCTTTCCCTTCGCCCCCAAGATTCCTTTTCATTTTCCTGGCTCCCACATCAGGATATATATTCCCATCTAAGGATTTGTAGCTAAGATCCGTAAATGAGGAAGAACATATGTTACTTTTTTTTCCTGAGTCTATTACTTCACTTGGTATGATGGTTTCTAGTTCCATCCATTTACCTGCAAATTTCATGACTTTGTTTTTCTTTACCTCTGAGTAGAACTCCATTGCATAAATGCACCACCTTCTCATTATCCAGTCGTCAGCTAAGGGACATTTAGGTGGATTCTATCTTTTAGCTATTGTGAAAAGAGCAGCAAAAGACATGGCTGTGCAAGCATCATCTGTTGTCTCTCTCTCTCACTCCTGCCGACTCTCTTCTTCTTCTCAGCTAGTGGAGCGTCTACTTTCATGCCTGTTATTATTTCTCTGTGTGTGGCCCAATGAACTTAATAAGGGTTACCTATTGGAGGACGGGTGAGCAGTTATTAACAGGAGCATGAGCACCTAACCAGTGAAATGCTTCTCCCTCCTGCAACAGCCCATTCACTGCCCATAAACCCTCAGGATGGAGTGGTGCTTTCTGAGTCATTCCTCCCTTCATGATAGGAGGTCAAGGCCCATCTTGTCCAGGTCTTGTGCTGGTAATCAAATCTGTTGTGAATTCATGTGTCCCGCAGGCTCACTATGCGTGGACAGTGCTCCTCAGCCCTCCCCTCATCATCAGCTCTTACATTCTTTCTGTTTTCTCTTCTGCAATATGCCCTGAGCTTTGAGGGACAGGAGACAAACGTCCCATCTAGAGCTGAGCACTTAATAGTCACTTATTCTCATCACTTGACCAGTTTTAAGTCTCTGCAGATTCTGACACCCTGGTGAGAAAAGAAGCTTCTTTGACTGAAACTGTTAGCAGCACTTTTATGGAAACATAAGGCAATTTTATGGGTACATTATGTCCATTTAGGAAAATAACAGTAATAACTTCCTCACCAGGGCCCATGACCTCCTCTGTCATGGGCTTTTGCCCAGGTTTAGAGCACCAGACATTAATTCCTCCTTGTGAGCTGGCCTCAACTCCACCGCAGAGGGGTCAGTAACTTTCATAGCAGACTTGTCATAGTATGACATCAGCAGACATATCGCAGGGTCTACAGCTGAGTAAAACTGTTGAGGACAAAGTATCTTAGCAACTTGCATTGCACCTACCAGCATTATGAGGGTGTGATGGCTTGAATGAGAATGTCCCCGACAGGCTCAAGGAGTTGAACACTTGGTCAGTTGGTGGTGAAGTTGAGGAGGATCATGGAACCTTTAGGAGGTGTGGCCTTGTAGAGAAAGCACGTCACTGGGGGTGGGCTTTGGGAGTTCATAGCCTCACCTTGCTACCAGATCCTCTTTCTCTCTGCTTCCTATGCCTGCTTGAAGACGTGAGCTCTCAGCTTCCTGCTGCAGTTGCCCCCTGCTATGGCTCCCCACCTTGAGGGGCTCTTACCCTCCGGAACCAGAAACCAAATAAACTCTCCATTAGTTGCCTCGGCCTTGGTGCCTTATCACAGCAACAGAAAAGTAACTGATACTGGGGTGAGCCTGCAGCGAGGAGAATTCCACCTCAATTGCAGCTTGATTTTCTTATGTCCTGTGACCAGAGCATCTCCTCTTCAGCAATAGGGTCTTAACCCTCTACTTTCTGACAGATTTGTTAAGCTCTTGGATTGTCTGAAGGACACAGATGTCTTCTGTTGTTCATTATGAGCCATTTCTACACACGTGGGTTTACATAATGGGATGACAGGGTGGAACTCCTAACTTTCCTCAGGACAGGACCGCTGACCAGCAAACCAACAGCGAGAAGATGGGGATTCTACTTACTGCCTCTGGGAAGGACTTGAGAGAGGGCTGGAGATCAGTTTTATAGAAATAGAAGAACATTGAGTTTTCAAGCAGATGTGCAAAGGGAACATGTCCTGAGAAGATGTGGAAAGCACTCAGCACCACTGCCCCTCCTAACAATGTGCATCTCACCTGGCCATTCCTCCGGGCCCCTGTGATATAGCTGGTGTGTCGCTTTGCATTTCTGTAATCTATAACTGACATCTCTCTTTCCATCTCACCTGGGCCTCAATCTCTGGGATGCTGCTGCTCACAGTCCAGGGGACTGCCTAGCTCATTTTGCTTCTGGAAATACTTCTATAAATATACACAGAGATACATATTACTCATCTGGGAACTTCTTAATCCAATCAAGCTGGCGATCATCGTTGACCATCATATTCAGCTATGTCTCCATTCACTGACTGACATTTTTGAGCTATGATATAAATAAAATATATGTTTGCCAGACAAATACAAATAAGTAAATAGTCATCGTCTTATGGCACAGAGAAAGTCCTATAAACATTTTGGTGCATACTTTTTCCATGCGTGCATGCATGTGCATGTACACACACATGCATACACACACAAACACACACACACACGCACACACACACCACAGCTCAAATGAATTTAAATAGTCTGTGGCATTTGGTACTTAGTATGGGAAATTTTCGTTTGTTTGGTTGGTTTTTGAGACAAGGTCTCCCTGTATCTCCAGCTGGCTGTGTAGACCAAGCTCTTGCAGGTTCAATTCCCAGTACCTAACAGCAGCTAAAAACCATCTGTAACTCCAGTTCAAGGAATCCAATGCCTTCTTCTGGCCTCTGTGGCCATTGCTTGCATGTAGTACACTTACATACATGCAGACAAAACACTCATACACGTAAAATAAAAATAATAAATAAAATAGTCAGTCATGTAAAAGTATATTTTTCTCAGGCCATGACCATAGTCTGCTAGCCTTGCTAAGGGGGGAAAGCAGTCCCAGTGAGGGGGCTGTGAGCAGAAAGGCCCTGCAGAGTCAGGCAGTGGGTGCTTAACAGACAACAAAAAAGACTGATGGTTTGGGCATAGTAAGAGACTGAAGGAGAGAAGTCAGAGGCAGAAGGTCAGGCACACAGGCAGGAGTTTCTGCTGGGTTCTAAATGCAATGGGAGTCTATTTGAGGATTTTAAATAAGGGATGGGTTAGTGTGATGAAGGATCACCATGTCTAGTGTTGGAGAAAAGCTTATGGGGGGCGGGGGGGGTGCAGTGAGCACTGACAGGTGGGAGACTCTTATCGCTACAGTGACCAAAGGGCTCGGTCTGATTTGGGATGCAGAAGACATCACACCTCTTTTCATTTAGTGAGACTAGAGTCCCGGGGCACTTCGTAGCTTTTCCATGTACATTTTTTTAAACATCTGCAGTGTATCACACACTGGACCTCAGCTGTTTCTAGAAGGGAGACATTGAGGTTGCTTGCTTTTAAAGTTCAGCATTAGGTACAATCCTCCAGCAACTCTTGACTTCAGAACCCATCATCTTTGCCAACACAGTTTCTCTGAAATGACCTCTGGTGGTCGCCAAGGTTTCCTATCCTTTTCCTACTTCACAAGGAATCAGGAAAACAAATAAATAATTGTCCCCTGTCTAGTGACCCTTCCCTAATATCTGAGACTTTTGCCACAGTCCTCATCAACATCCTTTTTCTATATCAGGCTCCCCTTCCCCAAGAACTTCTGTCTTTTGCTGCGCTCTTTTCCTTATAATACCTTCTCGGAGTCTTCTAGATTCTTATCTCTTTTAATCAGTTTTATTTGGTTACTTGGGGGATTTTCTCCTCAAGTCAGCAGATTTAAGACACACATACTATCAGGATGGTTTGAGTCTGACATGTCCTCCACATGCCCCTGTGTTGGAATGCTTGATTGCCTGCTTGTGGTGCTGTCTTGGGAGGGAAAACATTTCCCTGATCTGGATCCTACCTGGTGGATGCAGGTCACTAGGGGCTTGGGTTGAAAAGACAGACCTACCTCCAGTTCTGGTCGAGTACACTGTTGACTGATCCAGCAAGATGTAAGGAGCTGCCTCAACTGCTACGGCTAGCCATGGCCCGCCCAGCTGCCCTGAGGGACGCTGTGAGCCAAAACAAACCTCTCTTCCTGTAAGTTGCTTTTGTCAGATATTCTATAGCCAACCCCCAGACTAAACAGACATAAGTGATTACAACACGCTTCTTCCCAGAGTTGGCTCCTCTGGCGAATGATCTTTGTCTGTGACTAACTGCCCCCTCCCCAGACTCATACTGTCCCCTGTGACTGGACTGTCTTTTCTCTTCCCAGTCCTTGATCCTCCTCTGTGATTGGTACTCCACTGACTGACCCCTTTCTGATTTGCTCCTCTAACGGTGAGGGTCCTATGTAAGGACAAACCCCAGTTAGCCCCAGGGTGGCCTTGTTTTGTTCAGTCCTCCCTGCGATATGATCTCTCCTTCCTCCCGAAGATGCCTCTAATTCCCCTGCTACTGGCCCCTAAAACTTGAGCATCTCCCATCTTGATTAGGAAGAAAACCACACAGATCAGTTCCACAAGCCACACAGCTGAGAAAGTTTAGGTGGAAAGGAACTCAGGAGCTGTGCCTGACCTGCATGCAAACAGGATCGCATCTCCTTGCACTGCCAGCAGTTAGCGGGGAGAATCCACACTCCTGGGTGGGCTGACGCTGGCCCTTCCTCTGACCGGTCTCTTCCTCCTGTCCACACAGCCTTGCCTTCACATGCTTTGTACAGAACTCTGGCTAAGTTTGAGGGCTGAGGAAAGCAGAGTGGGATGTGCATGGCATTTTTAAGCTCTCTAAGGTAGGAAATGGAAATCCCAGAGAACCTGGTGTGGTTCTCACCCCGAGGGGTTTAAGGTAAGAGTTTAAGGCCAGCCTGGGATACAAAGTGAGATCTTAGCTCACAAAAAAACAAAGGGGGGAGGAGGAGAGGAAGGGAGGTAGGGAAGAGGAAGGAAGGAAGGAAGGGAGGGAGGGAGGAAGGAAGGAAGAAGGAAGGAAGGAAGAAGGAAGGAAGGAGGAAGGAAGAAGGAAGGAAGGAAGGAAGGAAGAAAGGAAGGGAGGAAGAAGGAAGGAAGAAGGAAGAAGGAAGGAAGGAAGAAGGAAGGAAGGAAGGAAGGAAGGAAGGAAGAAGGAAGGAAGGAGGAAGGAAGAAAGGAAGGAAGGAAGGAAGGAAGGAAGGAAGGAAGGAAGGAAGAAGGAAGGAAGGAGGAAAGGAAAAGACAGAAAAGCAAGCATGTCAAAAAGATAAGAGAATGTAAATTTAGAGAGAATATATGCTGATTTCTAAGCGGACTCCATAAGCTGCAGTGTCCATGTGTCATCCCCAATGTAGCATCTCCACAAAACCCGGAGCACAGTGCTGGCCTGAAGACCCGAGTTCAACCCACCTAGAAGCTAGATACAAAGGCTGGAGAGATGGCTCTGCGGTTAAGAGCTCTGACTGCTCTTGCAGAGGACCCAGGTTCAGTTCCCAGCATCCACCTGGCAGCTGACAACCATCCGTTACTCCAGTTTCAGGTGATCCAGCACCACTTTTTGGCCTCTGCAGGCACTGTACAACATAGGCGCACTTACATCTGTGTGGGCAAAATGCTCACGTACATAAAACAAAAATAAATAGATCAAAAAAAAATTAAAGCCAGATGCAGCATGCATCGTAATTCAGGGTGCCTGCAAGCAATGCGGGGCAGAGACGGTCTCTAGAAGCTCCTGGGCCAGCTACTCTTCCTCATCCCAGAGCAACAGGACCCTGCCTCAAACAAGATGGGCCAGTGAGGGCAAACACCTGGGATTGTGCTCTGATCTCCACATACTTGTGACACATACACAACCATACTCACAGGCACAAACAAGACCACATGCACTTAGATATCATACACACACACACACACACACACACATACACACACACACAAATATTTTTGAAAACAGTAATAAAAAGAAAACCGACCTAAAATGTTAGAATGTTCTCTCACTGCTCCAAAGGGACAGAAACCAAAGTCTGTGGCAACCCAGCAGTGTTGTTTCATTCTTTCTGTATGCTCTATAACCTGACTCTGTTTACACATTCCTTATCCACAGCCCAAGACTGGCCAGTCACAGCATCCCCCACTATCTGTCATATTTCTTGAGCGTTAAATATTATAACACCTCTTAGGTCAGGATGGGTACCCAAGATCAGGATATGGTTGGAAAGAGGCCTTGTTATCAGACCCTCAGCAATCAGTGAGTTTGAATAATTATTAAAGATCAAAGTTAGTCAGGCAGCCCCACAGAGGCCTGTGTGGGCAGACATTTCCAAAGGAGAAAATCACTTCCTCCCTAAACTACCGTTTAAATATTATATGCTTCCAGATTTAAGTACAGCTCTGGGGAGAAAATCTTTTCTGATAAAATTTGTCTGGAATTAAGTTGACCACTTCTACAAAGATCATGTTACAGAAAATGGTACATACATATTCTTCTGTGTAATGAGATCTTACAAAATGAAAATAGTTTGTCAGGGTCTGGAGATATGGCTCAGTAGTAGAGTGCTTGCCAATGATGGGTTCCTGTGCCAGCATCTCACAGATAGATTACACAGATAGATAGACAGATGATAGACAGATAGATTACACAGATAGGTAGGTAGATAGATAGATAGACAGATGATAGATGATACACAGATAGATAGATGATAGATGATACATAGATAGATAGATAGATAGATAGATAGATAGATAGATAGATGATAGATGATAGATAGATAGATGATAGATGATACATAGATAGGCCATCCAAGCTCCACATTTTCTAGGTTCTATGATCTTTCTGCCTCCATGTTAGAAGTCTTATCAGTAACTCTTGGGGTAGGGTTCCTTGAATGGGCCTTTGTGCCACCATTTGATGAAACTGACCCTATCCCTGAGCAGAGTTGATCTAGTGAGTTCACAGGACTTCCCTGAAAGTGATTCACTACCCCTCCCCCAGGTCAGCTGGTTGTCAGTCAGGCAGCGGAATCATGGATGAAATGGAAGCTTGATTATCCCAAAGATTTTCTTCAGTAGATTCCACCAAGAGAGAAATCTAGTCATCTCCACCTCTGACAAGCGACTCCCCTTACGCAGAACGCTGTTGGGGCTTTCTTCTTCATCCTTAGACTGAGACACTGGATTTGTGTTTTATTTAACGGGGGAAGACCCAAGAAAAACTAATTAGCAAGCAGAGCAATGAGCAGCTGCCATAAGCTCAATGATGCTAAACTAACGAAGCTCTAGCTCAGTGCCATGTAGCATCCAAGAGCCTCACACGCCTTATCTCACTTCATCTTAACACGACATGACAAGCATTGTTATCTGTCTCTCCTCACAAATGAGGTGGCAAGGATGACCCAGGACTGCTAAGGCATCAGATCAGGACTGGAAAGCCAGTCCTTGTGACACTGCAGACTTGGCACTGAGCTGCCGGGAGCACAGCCAGGGATTCCACACACCTCAAAGATTCAGGGAACTGGCAAGAATTGGGGGTCCAAGTCGGCAGTCAGTGCTGCTGTGAGTCCTGCAGAAAAGACCCTATAAATGATGTGTGTGGGGCCGTTCTCACAAGTGGGTAATTTGGTCTCCTTTCGTGTTTTGCTTTTGCTTTTGTTTTTTAATTTGAAATAACACTATCCAGTCGGCAAAGCCTGCAGGGAGATCTGTTTTATTACTTTTTCTAAATATAATGTGAAAAAGTTGCTGACCCAGAGTTCTGCAGCAAGAAGAACTCGTGCAAGGTCTTATAAGTGGAGGATGGACGGCCATCTGGGACTGCAGAAAATGGGCCTCCAGAACCGCCTTTTTTAAGAAGTTCATACTCACATTTTGCTCTCTTTCTGATTACCCTGTTAGAGGATGATAGGCTTTTTTTCATGAACTGTGTTTGAACTTCATGATGCTGTTTACAAAAGAGCATCTAGGGACTGGAGAGATGGCTCAGCAGTTAAAAGAACTGGCTGCTTGTGCAGAGGACCTAGATTCAATTCCCAGCACCCACATGGTGGCTAACAGCTGTCCATAACTCCAGTACTAGCAGATCCAGTGCCCTTTATGTCCTCTGTGGGCATTGGATGACACGGGCACACTTACATATATGCAGATAATACACACATAAAAAATGAAAATAAAGTTTTAAAAAGAGCATCTAAGCTGAGATTCAAGACCAGGACTCATTCTTCGAGTTCCTCCTGCATGAGTTCAAGACAAGTTCAGAGGCTTCATTTGTACCATCTTAGACCCCAGTATCATCCTCATCCAAAACTGACTCTCCAGGGGAACTGGGTTTTTGTTTTACACACAGCCCCAGTGTCGAGCAGTGTATTAGTAGTTGCTTTTCTGTTGCTGTGATAAAACACCATGACTAAGGCAATGTATAGAAGGAAGAGTTTATTGGGCTACAGTTTCAGAGGGTTGAGAGTTAGTTCATCATGGTGGGAAGGCAGGAGGAGGCAACTGGATCAGAAATCTGACAGCTCACATCTTCAAGCTGGCAGAGGAAACAGAGAGAGACAGAGAGAGAGAGAGAGAGAGAGAGAGAGAAACTGGAAATGGGGCTGACTATAGACATTGCAAACTGAAAGTAGGACGAGGCTATGAACTCTTAAAACCTGCCCCAGTGCCATGCTTCCTCCAGCAAGGCCACACTCCGGAACCTCCCCAAACAACACCATTATCCAGAGAGAAAGTGTTCAACGATTTGGCTCCTGTGGGGGACATCCTTATTTAAACCACCACAGGCAGTGATGGGCATGTGGTTAGTTCTCAGTCGTCACTGGTTTAATAATGCGTCTGAGTTTCCTCTTAAACAGGAACAATAATGCATGCACGGCCTTCAGGTTTGCTGTGAGGACTGGAGTCAAAGTGCATAAAGCACTTACCACATTGCTCGCTGTGTCATCCGCAATTAATGGTGGCTGTGGTAGTGAGCCTCAGAAATAAATAGTTGCAAATGGAGCTAGAGTCGTTTTCCTTCGGGGAGTGAGATTATGTGTCCCGGAACTCTGCAGAGGTCAATCATCTGTGTCATCATTTAACTTGCTTATCGATCTTAATCCACTCACTGATGAGACCTTCGGCAGATGCTGCCCTAGAAGGTATAATTAAAATTAAAGCAAAGCGAAACAAAGCAAGCGCATTGGAAGAGTAGAGCCTTGGGGGCTGGGGACGAGCGGATGCAGGCTGCAAAAACAGGAGACGTACTCAGAGTATCTCAGAGTCCAGAAGAGGAATAACCCGGGGGCCTTGGGGAGGGGTGCTCAGGATGAATCACATCTGGTGGGGGGTGTCCGGTCTGGGAAGAACCTTCAAGATGGTCAAACCCTTGTTGTGTGTGTGAGAGGAACAGGGAAACTCTCCCCAAATTCCAGAAGAAACAATGCTTCTGCTTTAGTTTTGTCTGAGGCCATGTATGCTTCTCTGAGAAAGCATGCTCACATCCACTTTGAGTCCAGCGAGGCTCCACACTGCATGGGCAACAAGCCATTTCCTGTGACCCAGGAAATGACCCAGGCCAGTCAGCCCTCCAAAGCCCCTAGATATGGTACATGTTGGGACCCACGCTTGGTGCAGTGTGAACGACACCCAAGATGAATGAACTGCTGGAGCTAAGCCTCGTTTCCATTTGATGATGCAGTGCAAACAAAGTGCTTTTTAAAGTCATCTAACCTCAAGAAAACACCTGAGAATCAAACTCCCTGGAGGAAAGCCAAGCCCAGACATTGAGACTGAGATCCAGTGACACCTTTTCAAGTTCATATATGAAGACAGACCTGAAGATAACGTGCTTGATCGCTATTCAACTACATGAGACAGGAAATTCTACTTATTCTTGACTAGTTTGTGATGAATTTTGCTTCACCTTCAAAGAGAAGAGTTCTGAGACACTAGAGATATAGCAGACCAGCTTGCTTGATGTCTGTTCTAATCTCTCCTCAATTCCCACAGTGACAAGTGGAGCAAAGGTCCGATTCCAAGAGTCCTCCTAGCTGGGGTTCTGGATGAGAGAGCAGTAATATGGACCAGGCGCAGGAGGCCCAGCTTTCACAGATTAAATGCATCTCCACAGGAGACTGTTTGTGCGTGCCACAGGCACACAGACATGCTTCCTGGACCTCAGATCACAAACCAAGCTGGTGGGATCTGAACCTAGAGCTGTCTTGTACAGTCTGGAGAATGATGGGGAGGCTTTTGACTTAAATTTATTGTTCATAACAAGTCAAAGTAAATGAATAAATCACAATGAATAGGAAGATAAATGATAGATACATAGATAATGGATGATTTATTGGTGGATAAGATAAATGATAGATGACAGATGAATGGATGGACAGATGGGCAGACAGGTAGATAGAGAAATTATACAGAGATAGATAGGTGATAATAAAACATCAAATTGGGTGCTCACAACATCCAGAAGACACAGACTGGAAAAGTTGAGGGACCAGCTCTTGGGCTGTGAGTTAATTACTTAGAAACAAGAATCTGCAATTGTGCAGCTGTCATCCCTTTGGGTTTCCCATTTGGGTTTGGATCATCTTACATGTTATTAGCTACTGTGATGAAATGCCTGGCAGAGATAAGAAAGACTTATTTTGGCTCATAGTTTCAGAGGGTTTAGTCCTTGCTTGCCATGCTTATCTTAGGCCTTCAGTGAGGCAGAACATCATGGTGTTGAGAGCTCAAGATGTCAAGGCAGAGAATACTTATCCATGGCAGATAAAGAGAGACGGAAAGAGGGCCAAGTCTAACCTTCAAAGGCATCCAGAGACCTACTTCCCGCAACTCCTTCCTACCTCCTGAAGTTTCCACAGCCTTCTCAAGAACACCAGCAGCCTCCCAGCCTGTGGAGCATGTTTAAATGAAAACCTCAGTTCTCATTTTGCGACCACTCTCCTCCCTTAGCATGACAGACAGAGCTATGCTCAGCCTTCAGATTGGAACAGAAGCGTCCTTTTGCCTATTCATGCCCAAACTCTCTTCTTCTGTTCCTCCTAAATACTCACCCTTGTCTCTGTTGAGCTTCCACATCTTCATGAACAGATGGTCCCTCAACCCCGAATGCTGACAGATGGTCAGCTTCAATCTGTTCACCCCTCTCCTGTTCATGGCATTCTGACTTTATTTGGGAATCTTTCCACCCCAATCTCAGCCCATGTGGTCTGGTTGGAATCCACCCTTGCCAACTGTGCGCATCACAGAGCTGTTCAGTCTGAACCTACTTCACAATGCTGGGAATCGATTTCCAAGAAGGCAGGTGATATAGATGGGTTCCTGGAGGGCTAGTTTTCAGATTCAGACTTGAGATGGTGTCACATTTGAGGTTGATCAAGAGAGTTAGGAGAAAGGCTGCACAGATATAACTTCAGGGCAAGCAGAGAGAGAAAGCCAGCAATCAGGCTTCACAGACACCCCAACAGGTTACCACCTTGCAGACGCTGTGAGCTTGAAGCTGTATCATTAACTGAAGCCTTGTTTTCTTTGCTCAAGGTTGCCATTAGTTTCCATCAGTGTGAATTTAAACTCTGTCGCTTGCAGAAGGGATTTATTGACTTCTGTGACGCTACCAAGGACTTTGTTCACTCTTGCCTTACCAACACCAGGCTCCTGCAAAGGCCTCCATCCATGGCAGATTCTCAAGAAGTGCTGAAGACTGAATGAAGGTCTATAGAGATGAAAAGCTGAATGCCTTTCCTCAGTGCCCGACCTTCGTTCCTTTCCTTCATCCCTTCTGCATGTGTTCCTGGTGTATCCCCGTGTGGCAAGTGTACTGGACTGGGCTGTTTGCCCTGCTCAGTCCTTTGTCACCTGATTACCCCAGTTTTCAATATATCTGAGAAATGTCTTCAGGGGATGAATAGAAGATCTGATTTAGAATGCTGTATCCTTATCCTCAAACCCCTTGTGTGTGTGTGTGTGTGTGTGTGTGTGTGTGTGTATCTGATATGTGGCAGGTACATCCTGTTCATGTCTTCTGACCCCCAGAGGAGCCATTAGGAGTCTGTTCCTCAGATACCCTTCCCCAGGCACATAGGAATCACACCTGATAGTCCTCAAGCTCAGGTGGTCATGCCAGGCAGCTGTGTGTTGGCCATACTTAACAGTGGGCGAAAATACTTGTGTAAATTGTGTCCCTGGAGCTAGCTCGGTATGTCCCCAACATGAATTAACTCATGATAGTAAATGAAAAAAACCATTCTGTCCTTCAGAATAAGTTTTCTTTTGAGCTAGAGATGTCTCTGCAGTTAGGAGTGCTTCCTTCTCTTTTAGAGGACCTGAGTTCAATCCCCAGCCTCCATGTTTCAAATGCCTGCAACTCCAGCTCCAGAGGATCTGTCGTCTTCTTCTGGCCCTTGTGGCCTGTACTTATGTGCATATACCCACATGAAGTCATAGACACAGACATAAAACTAAAAATAAATCTTTAATAGAAAGAATTTTGTCCCTGTGATGTCTAAGAGGCTGGTGACACTTTGGGTGGCAGGACCTCCCAGGAAACAGGATGCTCTCCATCCATTGTCTTTGGATTATGATTTCTATGTGCTTGGGGCAAGGTATCTGAGGAACAGACTCCTAATGGCTCCTCAGAAGACATGAACAGGATATACCTGCCAAAGGAAGACTGTCACTCACAAATTGGATGGTGGCTCTTTCTTTCTGCTGCTTTTAGAGAGAAGTTAGAATCTTTCTATGGGTCGCTTGCTCAACACATCCCACAGTAAGTCTCTGGTCAAACCTGGATCTGAATTCCAGGCTCTGGATCCCTGAGCAGGAGGGTCTCAGGCTATACTGTCACTTGAGGGAAGAATGGGGACAGGGATAGAGTGATGCTATGTCCAGAGCATGAGGGAAGGAGAATAAAGCTCAACTTAACTCTGCAGTGCTCAGACATTTCCTAAACATCAGGTTAAACTGCTGATCATGCATGCTATGAGATCCCCCTTCTCGGTCTGTTCTCAAGGGCACGGAACAAGCAGAACCTGAGACCCGGAGCAAGAGTCCCTCTCTTCCCTAAGACGTGGCTGTAAATCTTCGCAGTGAGGAGAACAGGGTCTCCCCCAGAAAAGGCTCCAGAAAGTCCACTCCCAGCTCTCTCCTTCTACATGAAAGTCCCTTTGGGCTGGGAATTAAAAGTTGAGCTGCAGGAAACACAGACAGACTGGGTCTAGAAACTTCTAGTCTGGTCCAGTCTTTCCAGCTGTGAGTCAGCCTCTATATCTGTGGATTCAATCCAGTGCAGATTTTAAAATATCTGAAATAAAACTCACAGGTTTATGTCACAGGTACTCACCTGTTTTGGCTTTCCTTGTCATTTTCTCCTAAGCAATAGTGTTTGCACTGGGTCTATATTTTAAATAAGTCACAATGACGAAACCAAGAGGGCAGGCCTGTGAACAGGGCTCAGTTGGGGAGCACTAGTCTAACATGCGGAAGGCCCCGAGTTCCCTCCCCAGCAGAGAAATAAATAAAACTCCAACAAAATAAGGCCCCAAGTGAGAGACTCTGAATAGGACACATGGAAACACTATACCCTTTCACAGAAGAAGAGGCATCAGAACACAGATTTTCTATTCATGGGTGTGGGGGTTTAGCCTTTGACTTTCCAGCAGTCTTTAGTCTGCCTTACTGGCTGTAAGCAGTATGTTGTCCTGTAGTGCCCCCTAGTGGTCCTTCACAGTACATATATTTTACATGTATATATGTTTTTGTGTGTTTCGTGTAATAGATCCTAATCAAATTTAGACTTTCTCCTCCGTCCGCACCCTCCATACCCCCCACTGGATTTCACACATTCTATCATATATGTTGAGTCCTATCCGGTAAAGCATTTATACCCAGATGTCTCTTAGTTCAAGTTCATCCACTGGAGTCTAGTTAGTCTACCTAGATTCACTCCCTTAAAGAAGATCTACTCTCCCTCATCCAACAGTAATCACTTGCTAATAGTTCCTCGGCTAGGGTTAGGGTCTGCTGCCCATTTTCCTTGTTTAATGCTTGGTTTTTGTCTGATTGAATCAGCACGAGTCATGTGCAAGTTCACTTGAGCAAATTCTGTTTCCTTGTGTTACATTCTGCAATCTCTCATTCTCTAAAACTTGGCCAATTGTGGCCTTTTGTGCATATCACACTCCACTGTAAGAGGAAGCTTCACCTGTGAGAGTCGAGGGATGCACTGGTTTTCTCTCTACCTCCTGTTCCGCTATGTTCCAGGAGCCTAAGGTGTAGAGGTTCCACTGTGGATGTGTCGTTTAGGGCTGGGCATCTCTCAGACATACATTCTCTGTGTGTGACCAGTTGTGAAACTCTATGTTAGTCTCTATCTGTTGCAAAAAGAACCTTCTTTGATGAATGATATATGGTATACTTGTCTGTAAATATAAGCATACAGTAAGAAATTTTATTTGTCTACACGTATGCCAGAGACAGGGCTTTCTCTAGGATCTAAGACCTCTCTGGCTGTGTGTATTTGGTTTTATTTACAGTGCTACCCACAAATTCCCTCCCATTGAGAGGACTTCAATCCAATTAGATAGCTGTTGATGACCCTCAAGATTAAAGTGCCACTATTGTACCAGCAGAGATAGTTTGTTGTGTCGGTCGTTGTGATTTTTAGGCTTTAGGGCTGGGTCGGACTATTGATTGATTTTCTCCCTTAGCAGCTTTCACAGTATCCTTTAGAACTATGAAAACTAGTCCTCAAAGAGGAGGCTTCGAGTTCAGTTCCAGCTCCATTGTTCCAAGTCCTGCGTCTGAAATACGTCCTGTCTTCAGCAGCAGGGTCTTACCTTCAAGTTCCTGGGGGGTATCAAGGGCTCTGGCAATAAGCCTGTGTTATTTTGGGAGACTCTTGGACTACCCTAAACAACAACTCAAAGGGAGGTTTCTCCCGTGTTTCTTATATGGTCTTCAGGTATATACATCACTCATGTTCACATAGTGTATATGTATTTTCAGGGGCTTTTGAATTAATGCATTTCCCTCTGACTTTTTACACCACCAAAGCTTGATCTCTCCTCCTCCTCCTCCTCTTCCTCCTCCTCCTCCTCCTCCTCCTCCTCCTCCTCCTCCTCCTCCTCCTCCTCCTCCTCCTCCTTCTTCTTCTTCTTTTCTCTCTCTCTCTCTCTCTCAACCACCTTCCTCCCTCCCCAGTTTAAGTACCCCATTTCCTCTTTGATAACACCTGCAGTCTATCACCCCGCTCTCTCGAGTTCCTTCTTCCTCTTTAATGCTGTGGTTCCTTGTATGTCCTCCCCTCCTCGCTCCCCAGTTGAATATTCCCATTTTCCTCATCGCCAGCTGCTAACATCTGTGTCCTGCTATTCCCTTCTCTCAGACTCTCTCCGTTTTCCTCTGTGTGTCCTTTCCATTTTCCTGGCTCCTGTTGTTACGTCAGGGTATATATTCACCTATAAGGGACTGGCATTAAGATCCGCAAATGAGGGAGAACATACGTCGCTTGGTTCTCTGAATCTGTTACTTCACTTAGCATAACAGTTTCTAGTTCCGTCTACCTACCTGCAAATTTCATAATTTCCTCTTTTCTTATCGCTGAGCAGAACTCTATTTTGTCAATGTGCCACATTTTCATTATCCATTCGCCAATTGAAGGAAATTTAAATTTTTTTCTATTTCTTAGATATTGTTAGAAAAGGCAGCAACAAACATGGACGGACAGACATCTCTACAGTAGGATGAGTCCTGTGTGTATATGCCAAGGAGTGGTACAGCTGGATCCCTTCTAGTTTTCTGCGAGCTCTTCACACTGTTTTCCACAGTAGTTGCATGAGTCTGAATTCCCACCAGCAGTGAATGAGCATTCCCTTTCTCCACACCCTCTCCAGCATTTGGTGTCTTTCATTCTCTGATCTTAGCCAGTCCAACTGGGGTGAGATGAAATCTTAAGGTGCTTTTGATTCGCATTTCTCTAATTACCAGGGATGTTGAGCACTTTTTAAGGTATTCCTTGGCCATTTTTATTTCTTCATTTGAGAGCTCTCTGTTCAGGTCCTCACCCCATCTTTTTATTGGGTCATTTACTTACTTGTTTCTTTGCTTTCTGAGCCTTTGTGTGTTTTGGACAGGAATGTTCTGTAGAACAGGTAGCAGATGAAGTATTTCTACTTCCCTTCCTTGGGGGAAGTGTTTCTTTTGCTGTGAAGAATCTTCTTAGTTTAATGAGGTCTCACTTGTTGACTGTTGGCCTTAATGCCCGGGCAACTGATATCTAATATAGAAAGTCCTTTCCTACACCCGTATCTTGTAGGTTATTGCCAATGTCTTCTTCTGACAGATTTCAGTTTCAGGTTTCATATTGAGCTCTTTGATCAATTTGGAGTTGACTTTTGTGCAGGGTGAAAGATAAGGATGCAATTTTATTTTTCTACAGGTGGAGATCTAGTTTAGCCAGCACCATTTGTTGATGATGCTATCTTTGCTTCATTGTATGTTCTTGGCACCTTTGTCAAATGTAAGTGGCTGAAATTGCATGAACTCATGTTTTAATCTTCTATTCTGTTCATTTATCTATGCGTCTGCTTTTGTGACAGTACCATGCTGTTTTTACGACTATAGCGCTGTAATATAGTTTGAGTTCTGGTATGGTGATCCCTCTAGCATTGCTCATTTTGCCCAAGATTACTTTGGCTATCTGGAGTATTTTGTGATCCTGTATGAATGGAAGAATTCCAAGGGGATTTTGATTGGCATTGCATTGAATCTATAGATTGCTTTTGGCAGGATGGCCATTTTCACAATATCAGTTCTCCCAGTCCATGAGCACAGTAGGTCCTTCCATCTCCTAGTATCTTCTATCTTTTTCTTTAAAACTTTAAATTTTTCACTGCAGAAATCTTTACTGTCTTTGGTTAGGTTTATTCCTAGGTATTTTATTTTCTTTTGAGATTATTGCGAATGAGAGGGGTTCAATGTACTCTTTCTCTGACTGTTTGTTATTGGTGTATAGAAAGGCTACTGACTTTGTAAGATGATTTTTAAAGCTGCCACTTTGCTGAAAGTATTGGCCATTTCTAGGAGTTTTCTGGTAGAATTTTTGTGACCTCTTATGTCTGAAAATAGTGGCAATTTGACCTCTTCTTTTCCAATTAGTTCTCCTTTAATTCCCTTCTCTTTTCTCATTGCTCTAGCAAGAATTTCAAACACTATATTGGAAAGGAGTAGAGATAGTGTGGACAGCCTTTTCGGGGTCCTGATATTAATTAGAATGCTACAGTTTTTCTCCATTTAGAATGATGTTGGCTGTGCGTTTGTTGTATATAGCTTTAATTATATTGAGGTATGTTACCTCCAGCCCAATTCCCTCTGGGATTTATAACATGAATGCATGTTGGACTTTGTCAAAGGCCTTTTCTTTATCTATTGAGAGACGATGTGATTTTTTTCTTTAAGTCCATTTGCATAATTTAATACATTTAATTGACTGACATATACTGAACCATCCCTACATCTCTGGAATAAAGACTACTTGGTCATGGAAAATGACCTTTTTGATGTGTGTCAAAAGCTTGATGTATGTGGCTTGCATGTATTTTGTTCAGAATCTCTACATCTATGTTCTTTAAAAATATGTGCCTGTAGGTTTTGCTGTTGCGTCTTTAGGCGTATTAGAGTGATACTGGGTTCATAGAAGAAGTTTGGGAGTTCTCCCTCTGTTTCTATCCTTTTGAATAATTTAAGAAGTATTGGTTGTAGCTCTTTGAATATTTAATAGAATTCTGCTGGGCATCCATCTGGGCCTAGGCTTTTTTTTTTTTTTTTAGTTAGGAGCTTTGTTTTGCTGTTTCAGTTCCTTATCTGTTCTGGGTCTGGTTGAGCTGTCGATCTCTTCCTGGTTTAACTTTGGTGGTTTCCATGAATTTAGAAAGTCATCCATTTCTTTTAGGTTTTCAAATTTAATAGAGTGCAGGTTTTTGAAGTATTCCCTTATAATATCTGGATTTTTTACTGTCTATTGTGATGTTTCCCCCTTTGATCTCTGATTTTGTTAATTTGCATTTGTTCTTTCTTTTGATTAACTGGTCTAGGGAGTCTGTCTATTTTGTTTACCATCCCAAAGAACCAGCTCTTAGATTCATTGGTTCTTTGTATTGTTTTTTTTGTTTGTTTGTTTCTATTTCATTAATTTCTGCTCTGATTTTTATTTCTTCTTGTCTACTAGGTTTGAGTTTGTTTTCTTCTTGCCTTTCCAGAGGCTTGAGTTATATTTTTTAGTCATTTATATGTGCTCTTTCTGATTTTTCTTTAATGTAAGCACTTAGAGCTATAAACATCCTTCTTAGAACTACTTTTGAAGTGTCCCAGATACTTTGTTGTGCTGTGTTATCAATTTCATTTAGTTCCAGAAATAGGCTTATTTCTTAGTTTCTTCTTTAACCCGTTCATCACTCAGGAGTGTGTTGTTTAATCTCCATGGGTTCAAGTAGTTACTAGAACTTCTTTTGCTGTTGATGACAAGTTTTTGCATTGTCTGATAGAATCCATGGAATTATCTCAATATTCTTACATTTGTTGAGGTTTGCTTTGTGTCCCAGTATGTGGTGAATTTTAGAGAAACTTACACGGCCTGCTGATTAGAAAGTGCATTCTTGGTCCTTGGGTGGAATATTCAGCTAATGTCTGTTAGTCCATTTGATGGAAGGATTTAATTTATTTCAGATGTCTCTCTGTTTATTCTTTGTCCAGTTGAGATGTCTATTGGAGACAGTGGGGTATTTAAATCACCTACTATTACTGTGTTTTATAGTACTGTAGTACTGTTTTTATGAAGCTGGGTGCACCAGAATTCTATGCGTATATGTTCATGATTGTAATGGCTTCTTGGTCACTTGTTCCTTTGATCAGAATGAATTTTACCTCTTCTGAGTAGTTTTAATTTAAAGTCAGATATTAGAACTGCAACACCTGTTTGCTTCTTCGTGCCTCTTGCTTGGAATCCTTTTTTTCTCTCCTTTCACCCTCAGGTAGTGCCTATCGTTGAAGGTAAGATGAGTTTCTTAAAGACAACAAAAAGATGAAATTTGTTTCTTACTCCATTCCACTAGTCTGTGTCTTGTGACTGGGGAGCTCAGGCCATTGACATTTAGAGTTATTATTGGAAAATGTGCATTGACTGCTGTCGTACTAATTTGTTCATGTTCTTCATCCTATTTGGTGTTTCTGTTATCTCTTGAGCATAGTCATTCCTATCTTTTCTCCTGTGTATTATTGCATCAAGTATTCTTTGTAGGCTGGTTTTGTAGACAAGAATTCTTTTAGCCTGTTCTCATATCATGGAGAATTTTCTGTTCCCCTTCAACCATGATATGTAGTTTTTCTGGGTGAAATATTCTGGGCCGGTATCCATGGTCATTTAGAACTGGAAATACTTTGGTCCAAGCTCTCCTGGATTTCATAGTTTGCACTGATGGATTTTCCTTTATATGTGACTTCTTGTTTTTCTCTAACAGCTTTTGGTACTCTCTCTTTGTTTTGTATACTTAGTATTTTCACTACAATATGCCATTGGGAGTTTCTGTCCTGGTCCTGTCTAATGGGTGTTCTGTGTCTTCTTGTATCTGTATAGGTATGTCTTTCTTTAATTCAGGAAAGTGTTTGTCTATAATCCTGTTGAAAACCTGGTCAGTGCCATTGGCCTGAGGTTTTTCTCCTTCCTGTATGCTGATGATACATAGACTTGGTCTTTTCATAGGGTCTTATTTCCTGTGTTTTAAAATTTTTTCTTTGTCTTTGCTTGAGGAATCCAATTCTTCAACTTTATCTGCAGTCTTGGTCTTCTGTTTTCCATTTCACTCAATCTGTTTGTGAGATTTTCTCCTGTCATTTCAAATTGATTTATCGAGTTTTTCAATTCCATCTTCATTTTGGCGTGGGTTTTCTTCAATATCTCTTTTGTGAATTCATTTTCAAGTCCTGAATTGTTTTGATATTTCATTCAGTCACATATTTGTATTTTCTTGAGCTTCAGTCACCAGTTTATGCCTATCTCAGCAGTTACAAGCACTGGTTGCTATTACAGAGGACCTGGGTTCAATTCCCAACACCCACATGGCAGCTAACAATTGTCCGTATCTCCAGTTCCAGGGGATCCGATGCTTTCTTCTTACTGTAGGCATTGTATGACATGGGTGCGCTCATACACATGCAGGCAACACACTCATACACATAAAAAATAAAAATAATAAGTGAGGTATTTTAAAAACAACTTTATGCCCATCTTCTGAGTTCTTTTTCTATGCGTTCTTTAAGTTCTTTGATCATGTTTATGATTGATCTTTTAGATTTTGTGTCATGGGGTTCCTCAGGGTGATTCTCATTGTAGTACACTTCTGTAGGACTGGTGATTTTGCTGGGAACATATTCTCTTGTTTTTACACTGCCATCTGGACATGTGGATGTCTTCTGTTGGTTGTGTGTCTGATAGAAAATTCTATTCTTTCTTTGTTTAGTTGAAGTTCGGTTCTGTTTTATATGTTCATGTAGCTTGGCTGCTCTTTGCTCAGAGATGACAAGCTAGCTGGTGTGCGCTTCAGGTTCTTGCATGTTAGTGGGCTGGTCTTGGTAGTGCCTAGGCCTGTGGTTGGCAGATTAAGAGATGGGGACAAGGGTGAGGTAGGGTCAGGGACAGACTGTGAATGGTCTAACAAACTAGGTTGGAGAATGAGTTACTCTGGGTGCCCGGGATCAGGACGCAGTGGGCGACTCTTGACTAAGAGGTAGGTAGTCCAGAGATCTGGGGCAGAAAGAGCAGGAACACGCCTGGGCCCAGGACTAGAAGGAGGACCCAATCTGGGGAGAGCATAGAACTGCTCAGACTGCAGGGCAATCAAGACACAGCGGGTGGGATCTGATTTACCAGGGTAGTAGGCAGGTCTGTCTCAGGCAGATTAGGAGGCTAGGGGCGAGGGTGGGGACAGCCTGTAGAGGGTCTAACAAACTAAGTTGGAGAATTGAGCTGATCTGATGGCAGGCGATCAGGACACAGCGAGCAGATCTGGACTAAGAGGGTAGTCCAGAGATCTGGGGAGATATGTACATATATGAGAATTTCACACATGAGTATTGTCTTTGCATTATTTTCATCCATCCCAGTCCCCTCTCAATTTCTCGTTCTCTTCTTTGATCAATATTCTTATATGTACATATATATATATATATAATGCACTGAGTTCATTTATGGGTGCTTGTATATACCTGTGTTTAGGGATGCCCATTTGGGATTAGATAACATCTTAGGGAGCAAGTTCCTGGAGAACACTGATCTTCCCTCCCTCCCTCCACATGCACTGATGGCCTGTAGCTCTTCATCTTGAGGCGGGACCCACTGCAGCATATTCGTATCGAATCTCAGGAAGCACTTAGGATGGAATTCAGTTCCCTCTAGGACTACGAAATGATTGGCTCCAGCGTCCTTGGCTCCATACAATGTGCATACATGTTTATACCTGAACACACACACACACACACACACACACGCACACAAACACACACGGCCTTTGCCAGGCCCCACTCCTCTTCATCCTTCAACTGTATGCAATCATTTTCCCAGCGTTAGGCTCTCCGGTCTTTTCTGTTCACACGCTTAGCAGTGGGAATCACAGAACTGTGGCTGGGGTATGTTTATGGTCATCCCCAGGGCTTGGCCACTATAGTTTGAACTCTATGAACTCTGTTGAACACTGGATACCCAGCTCTGGGTACTGGTCTGGGGAAAACAGCAGGCACTTACAAATTTCCTAAAGGGATGAAAGGGGAGAGGCCAAGAGGCCCGTCAGACAGTTTCTCTTCAGATTTGGGAATTGAGTCCAATACTTTCACATACTAAGTAAACAGTCAGCCATGGAATACCGAGACACCTTTGAACTGCTATCACTTAGCACAGCAACAGACACACTAATAAGTTTAAGCCGCAGAAGGAAAGGTGAATGAACACCCTTCTCTCAGACTGTTCTCTTGTCAAACTCTTAACTTCTGATATGAGGCGACATTGTGCCCTGAACTCCTTCCTCATTGTCTCCTGTGGCTACCGACCAAGTCCAGGATAGCAGAACAGAGGGAGGCGAGTTCTGTCCCTCCCTGTTATCCTCTGAGTGCTCAGATTCATCCGGTGTGGATCCCATTCAGCATTTCCAGGCAGTGGAGATTACACAATGAATAAAGGACCGTCTCTGCACTCAAATACTGCGGTCTCTTTAGAGTAAGGGAGCCAGAGCGGAGACAGAAACAGCAAGACTAGGCCAGGGTCTCCTGTGGAGATCCAGGAATGAATGGGCCTTAGAAATGATCCATCAGGGCTAGATATGGGTGATACTGGACTGTTAAGCAGCCTTGGGTCCCACTGTCCAGGGGTTTAAAATTATCTTTCCTGAACGTTTCCATGAGTGGTGAAGACTAGAGTTGGGGTGTTCCCATTGCTATGAAGTGACCTTGAGTTCCTTTGAGTTCTTGGAGGTCCATGAGAAGGGATTTGTATTCTGACTGCACTGAGATGGATCTAGGGAAGAAAAGAACAACAATAAAATCCAAATGCACAAATGCATTAAGTAAATAAAAAATGAACGAACAAACAAATGAACAAACAAACAAATAAGGTTGGAGAGATGCGGCTCTTCAAGGACCTCGTTCAGTTCCCAGCACAACCATCCATAACTCCAGTTCCAGGGGATCCAATGCCCCCTTCTGGCCTCAGCAGGCATTGCATGCACATGATCCACACACATATATGCAGGCAAACACTCCTACACATAAAAGCTTGCTCTGTATCTGGACATCTTAAAATATCTGTGCCATTAGAAGGAAAGTTTCAGCTGAGAGATGTGGGGATAAGCTGAGGAGCTGCCCTCCAAGCAAATGTATCTAGGATGGATCTCACAGGGAAAGTGTAACTAATGAAATTAAATTCAAGGAAGAAAGATGAGCTCTGCTAATGATTAATGTTCGGCTTAATAGATCAGCAGGACTTGCTGGGTCAAGAAGCTGCCCAGAGGGTTCCAGTCCAGTGCTTATGCAGAGGAAGAGCAAAGAGGGTCCCCCACCCCCACCCCGCTGCAGCTTGTCTCTGGGGAAACATGGTTACTAATTGCTCCGAAATGTCAGCAGCTTTACTTCAAAGTAGTTGCTCCACAGCTACCCTTTGATCTGTGCCCAAAGATGGCTTCTAACAAGAACTTTAGTTCTTCTGAATTTGGGGGCCAGAGATGACTTCTAACAAGAACTTTAGCTCTTTTGAATTTGGGGCTCAGTGCCCACCCACTCTATGTAGCCACGTTTTACAAAGAGACTGAACAGCATCATTCAGCAATTGTAAATGAGATACTGTGGCTCCTCCCACTGCTTTCCAGGGAAGCAAACATTCCTGGGAATGCAGACAAGCCTGGGGGACCAAGAGACCAGGTCTTTGGCAGTAGCCGGACAGAGTGCAGAGGGGTCACGGATGGACGTGTGTGTGTGTGTGTGTGTGTGTGTGCATGTGTGTGTGTGTGTGTGTGTGTGTGTGTGTGTGTGTGTGTCCCGCTAGACATGGCCAGGGGAGAAGGAGGCAGGAAAGGGCTCTGGGCTCAGAGTCATTGGTAAGATGAGGAACTTCTGTTCCATGTTTTCCAGGTGCAGGCACCAAATAGGAAGAGACCACTTTTGGCAGGACATGTGGCTTCCCTTCTCCATCCTGTCCCCTTTGAGTTGCTCAGCACAGGCACAGCAGGTACAGGTACCTGCCAGGGTCTGGATCCAGCGAGGACAATGGGCTGTGGGCCCTGTGCTTCACAAGAGAACTAAACAAGCTGTCTGAGAAGTGGACAGCTGGGGAACAGACACTGGGGAACTCCAAACAGCCAGACACAATAGCCCTGCAGAGGGAGGGGCTGCCCCCCAGGGACAAACATCTACGTGATGGTGGAATAATCCCCCTGTTTTCGACTTTGTTGTATTTAACTCTGCAGTCTTTAAAATAATGTAATCTCTAGGACTCTGTGGCTTCCCAAAATCCTATTGACCTATGAGTCGGATAAGAATTGATCTCATTTGTGTCTGAATGAATGAATGTTGTCTGTGCAAGCAGCAGGCTTCAGGGGCCAGGCTGAGATCCAGCATAATAAAAGCAAATGCATGCTTTGTGGTTACCGACTGGCACAAAAGCCATCCAGCCGGCTTTTCTTATAGGCTTGGAAGGGTCTGGGGTGAGGGGAGCAGATGCCACAAGCCTGCCTCAGTATCTGTTTACCAGGCCCCTCGTGACCTTGCTGGAGTGTGCCCCATCAGCCATTTCCCCTGTGACTAAATATTTGGTCGCAGTAGTAAAAGAGAATTCCATCAGTGGACAGCTCTATTTTTTTCTCTCTTTTTTAAGGCTCAGGTTTTGTTTTCTCTTTCCCAGGAGGAGCCGCCCTTGGCAGGTCTGAGCATCCTCACTGACAGCCGCCCTTGCGTAACATTAAGCAGGTACCTGACTATCAATACAAGGATGGCTACATAATCACAAAGGACGGAGCCAGGCTATGCTGTTTGGGGTTCAGGGAGCTCCCTTGCTCCTGAGATCTGCTCCCCAGGTTAAGGTAATGCCCACACACTCCGCATGGTAACAGTATGTATGTGTGTGCACATATATATGAAGGTGGTGTGCTGTTCTCTCACCACGCACAAAAGCACCTGTCCTAGCCTGTTGCTGTGATAAAACACTGACCAAAAAGCAACTTGGGGAGGAGAGTTTGTTTCAGCTTACAGGACAGTCCTTTGTGGGGGGAAGCCAGGACAGGAGCTCAAACAGGAACCTGGAGGCAGGAGCTGAAGCAGAGACCATGGAGGAGTGCAGCTTACTGGCTCGCTCCTCTGACCTGTGCTCTTACACAACCCAGGACCACCTGCCCAGGGTGACACACCCCCACAGCGGGCTGGGCTCTTCCGTATCACTGAGCAATCCAGAAAATGCCTCACAGACATGCCCACAGGCCAGTCTGACAGAGGAAATTTCACATTGGAAGTTCTCTCTTCCTGGGTGTGTCGAGTTGACAACTGAAGGTATCCAGCCCAGCTCTGTGTTTCATGCAGGGAGCCAGCTCAGTCACTTACCTTCTCCTCTTAACACCCCTATGCCTACCTCTTTGCCAGGGATAGCCTACCCACTTCGAGGCCTCCTATCATTCTTTCCGTGGGTTGTATCTGCTTTGCAGCTCAACCCCAGCCCTTCTGATAGCTGGTGGTCTTTGGAAAAACTATTTCATCAGCTCAGGATCATTCCCTTGTCTGGGACAACACAGCCCCAGTCTATCACATAATGGAAATGCTGTGTTGGGTCCCACCAGAGACACCTGTGCTTGCTGCCCAGCCTCATAGGATACATCTCACCTCCACTTCAGGCATTCATGACATGAGGGATGGGAAATTCCAACACTGCAAAGGCAAGACTCCTGACATCTGTGTGAGGAAGGCTGAACATCTGGGAGTCCCCACACCTCTAACTCTTGCCCTTCTAGGCTATAGACTGGCCTATTAAGCATTTAGTCTTTATCCGATTGCTTCTTGGAAAATGTCCTCCCAACTGTGCTCCTGGGAGGACTCACAATGATAAGATCTCAGTGGATGGGGACACAGTCCCTCCAGACTCTGGACGTCATAATTCTAGGCTTACTGGAGATCTACAAATGGACAGTGACATCATGTCAGCCCCTCAGAGAACTCTCCTGAAATGTCTTAGAGGAGTGGGTGGTGATGCCTGGGACCTTGTGCTGAAGATGTTCTCCCACATGGGGGGGATCCTCCTGGAGCCTGGGGTTTCCCCGCTGTTGGGTGGTGACTTCCTTCCAATTGAACCACCCTCTCTGTAGGGAGGAGAGATGCTCATGGGACTTCTAAGGCTCATGAAAGTTACCAGGCTCCAGAAACTCAGAAAGTTTCAGATTCACAGGACCTGTACCAAACAGTAAGAAAAATAGAGACTTTCCTGTGGGCTGAGCCATCTGCTTCAAGCATGCAGCTTTCATGGGTCCCCACCCATGCTGCGTGGTCTTTGTAGTGACATAGCTGCCTCTGAGTCACTCATGCCCCTGTAAATGACCCCTCACACATACTTCTGAAAGTAACCGCAGTGAACCCACTGGTTCATCAAGCTAGACTTGTGGGGATCGTTTCCTTGTTCTGCCATCAGCAACCTAATGGGCATGAATAGATGCTTGTTCACATGTCCTCAGGGAAAGTCATAGAAAGTTTGCAGACGTAAAGAGGAAAGTGGAGAGTATATCCAAGACAATCCCTGGTCTTGATGGCTATTTGCTTGTGTGGACCAAGAAGAGACAAAGCAAAGATTCTGAGAGCTCACACAGTAGGGCACACATAGACTCCAATGGCTCACACAGTGGGGTACACATGGACCCCAAGAGCTCACACAGTGAGTTACACGTGGATTCCAATGGCTCACAAAGCAATGTACATATGGACTCAAGGGTTCACACCACAGGGCACACATGGGAGAATGACACGATTAGGACACACGAGGGCTGCAGAGACTGACTGCTCTTTGCAGAGGACCCAGGCTTGGTTCCCAGCACCCACATGCTGGCTAACAACCATCTGTAACTCCAGTTCCAGGAAATCTGATGCCCTCTTCTGGCCTCTGCGTGCATCGTATACACATGATGCACATACATACACTCAGGCAATATAGTCCTACACAGGATAAAAATAAATAAAACAAAAAATAAAAAAAGATTTGGTGATATATTGATATATTTTATACTGATCCCAAAGGAAGGTAAATTTTAAAATAAATAAAAGACTATGATTTTTTTACTTCTGGAACATTGTCCAGGGCATCCTTCTTGGGGGTAGGTGGCGGGGGACATCCTGTCATTCCAGGGTAAGCAGTAAGCAGAAACAACAAAGCAGGTCAGTTAACCTGGAAGGTTTCATAATCTTCAAAAAGACAAGAGGCCACTGGAAGAGGGTCAGCTGATCCAACTCAGCTACACACACACACACACACACTTCAGACTTGCTACATTGAAATCTAACATCTTATCTTTAAAGATTCCAAATAGGGAATTTTGAATCATCTGGACAGAATGCATTTTTGTGGGTTCAAATAACAACAAAACAACCAAACTAATTTTAAAAATAAGCAAGACTTAGTAAGACAGTAAAAACCTAAACACATTCTGTAGCTGATGTGACTTTCTGAATCTAGTCTCATGATGTTAAAACAAGGGAAAGAAGGGGCTGGAGAGGTGACTCAGAGGTCAAGAACACTGGCTGCTCTTGCAGAGGACCCCAGTTCAGTTCCCAGCACCCACATGGCAGCTACAACTGTCTATAACTCCAGTTCTAGGGCATGCAATGCATTTACATACACACAGGCAAAACACTCATACACATAAAATAAAAATACATAAATTGTTAAAAATTTTAAAAATTGAAAGGCATAGAGGAAAAGAGAGTGGAGAAGAAAAGGAAAAGCAGTGCATTTGGGGGCACACTTGTGATCCAGCACTCTGCAGTGCATTTGGGCACACCTGTGATCCAGCACTCTGAGCAGGGGGATCATGAGTTGGAGGCCATCCTAGAATATATACAAAGATCTTGTCTCAAAAACAAATGAATCTTAAATCAGCAAGTAAATAAATAAATAAACAGACAGGAATCCAGATGCCTCCAGGCTGACTGGGAGCTTGCTCCTCTGCATCGATTGGCTCAGCCCAGAAGTTAGACTCATCCACATAACTTTGGATTCCTGTGGATATTTAAATGTAACAGTGTGGACAAGAGTCTGATCATTCAATTCAGGAGGCTCGAATTCATAATTCAATGTTCAGGGATATGTGTAGTGTGAATGAGAATTCTGCTGTATTTCTGTTCAGTAAATTTCATTTAAGTCCCTGTAATGACAGTTCATGTGAGCGACTCCCATTTCACTGGTGAGGAAACTGAGGCTCTGCTGTATTGAAGCAATCTGGCTAGATGCAGTCATCAGATTTCTAGTTTAGTGCCCCTGCCTCTTTCAGCGAACAGGAGCTCAGCAGCACCGATCCGAAAGAAAATGCTTCGGAGGACCTGGAGAGCTATTCTCACAGAGTACCTTAAAGGAAAGGTCAGCAGAGCACAGTGTAAACTCCAGGGAATTCTGTTTAAATTGATTCAACAGCTAGCACGTGTCAAGGGAAGGAAGCAGGAAGCTGATGACTATCGTGCGCAGAAATTACACGACTTCTGTAAAGCAATTGTGTTCTCTGAAGGATCTTAGCCATGAATAAAATTGATTGGATTTTCCCTTGGGCGGTTTGCGAGCTTTATCTTCGCGGGATCGGAGCCTCAGCTCAAACAGCCCCAGCCTCACCCAGGGCTCTGCACACAGGGTCTCAGCTCACACCGTCGCACACTTAGGTTGCTGCTTGCTGAGGGACTGTTTTTAAACACGCTCTGAATCAGGTGAACGCTGTGTGGAGTAGCGGGAAGTCCGGCGGCAGGACAGCCAGGATGTTCCTAGTGGGTTTGCATGCTGCGACCGGAGCCCCTTGCGCACTGACTGCAGCTCTCCCGGTTGCAGTTGCTCTTGCTGCCCACACATGGGACCTGAAACCCCAGCCCTGGAAACGGCCACACCCCTGGGGGCGTATTTGCCACTAGTTCAGGAGAATTCGTGTGGCACAGACCAAGAGCCAGAAGATAATTTTATTAGATGCCTTCCTGTCTCCCACAAAGGTACTGACTGGGGGACATGACTCAGAAGTAGAGCACCTGCCTAGAACCCCCAGCAAGGGATTGGGGGTATTACTCAGTGTAAAGCACTGTGTAGAATCCACCTGTGAGGGGTTGGGGGGCATGTTTCACAGGTAGAATCCCTGCCTAGATTCCCCCAGTAGGGGGGATCCCATGTGTGGGCTGGTGGTGTGGCTCAGTGGTAGAGCCACTGAGGAGTTGAAGGGGTAGAGAACTGTCTATTATGTCTGAGGCCTGGGGTCCTATGTTAGTGACTTTGATATGATAAAATACCCTGACAGAAGAAACTTATGGAAGAGTTTCTTTTGATTTACTGTTCCAGAGGGATGGAGTCCATCATGGCGGGTTAGACATGACCATCGATGGGCAGGGAACGCCTGGTGGCAGGAGCAGGCAGTTGACTGATCACATGTGCGTCCATACATAGGAGGCAGAGAGAAAGACTAGGAAGCAGGGCCAGGCTATACACTCTCAAAGCTCACCTCCAGTGATGTACTTCATCCATCAAGACTCCACCCCCTAAAGCTTTCATGATCTCCCCAAACAGCACTGCCAACTGGGGTCCAAGTAGTCACATACCTGAGGGAGGCCATTTCTCATCCAAGCCACTCCCAGTCCCGTAAGAAAACACAGATAAACACAGTGGCTGTTCTTTCCTAGTCCTGAGTCAGGATGCTGATGTGTGTGTGGGAGATCTAAACATGTCTGTCTGTTCTTCTGGGGGTGAGTAGGATAGGGAGGGAGGAATCTGAGCCAGAGATAGACAAGATCATTGACCAGTGCTGGGATCCCCACTCACTGGTTGCTGTTGGGGTCCAACCAATCTAATCTAAACCCTCCCACCTGGTAAGTAGCTCTCCTCACAATCAATTATACCTCAAATGAATTTTTCCAGCAGAGCACACAGATGTCATTCCAAAATAACTACTTAATTTCTGTAATCGCTCCTATTACTGTATGCTAAGCTAAAGATGGGTGGAGAGGGCCGAGTGAACTCTCGAGAGCAGCTCACTCAGGACCAAGGACTGACTCTTTGTGTCTGTCTGTAGGTCTGGGCTCATTCTGACCCTGCGTGGAACACTGACCTCATACCTACTGGAGGGACTGAGTGAGCGAACACTGACCTCATACCTGCTGGAGGGACTGAGTGAGCATGCTTCCCTCCCATGGGAAGGGAAATGTGAAGTGTTCAGGGAAAGTTCATGGTGACGGGGGCTGCCACACAAAAGGGAGCTGCCCAAGCCTGGACAGAAAGAAAGATCATGGCAGTTTTCATCACCTTGCAGGCTTTTAGGTGAGACTCTTGAGCAGAACAAAGATCCATCTTTTCCAGCCAGCCAGCTGAAATTCCAGCGCTTCAGAGGTAAAAGGAGGAGGATCCTGAGTTCAAAGTCAACCTAGGCTACTAAGGAGTTCCAGGTCAGTCTGTGCCCATTTTTATTAGGACATGGGCAGATGATATTATGGTCTGAATATGAAGTGTTCTACACAGGTTCATGTGATGGGGACTTGTTCCACGCTGATGAGTTTGGGGTTGCTGGTTGGATGCTGAGAGCTATCTTCAGGAACACATGAATGTGCTGATGATGTCAAAATATGGCAGCATTGTTGGGACACGGTGGAAAGGTTCAGGGGCGGGGCCTGGCTGGAGGAAGTAGGTCACTTGGGTGTGCCTTTCCTCTTACTGCTCTCTCTCTGCCTCCTGTTAGACATGAAGTGTGGTGCTCCTGCCACATGTTCCCACAGCCGTGATGTCCTAGCTTCTCACTGGAGGATTCTAAGTAGGTGCTCTACCACCGAGCCAACTCCAAACCCCTGACTGGTGGACTCTAGGCAAATGCTCTACTACTGGGCCCTGTCTCGGCCCCTCACTATTAGATTTTAGGCAAATTACTGAGCTCTACTTCTGAACTCTGTTCTGAGCTTCTACCTGGTGAGTTCTGGGCAAACGCTCTACTGCTGAGCTAATCTTCAAAGCCCTGAGTTCGTATATTTTAAACAAAGGAATTCTAGAGATATTCTGGGCAGTCATGTTGGTGAGTGTCTGTGGAGGAAGTCAATTGCAAGCAGACTACAAGAGTCAGGTTGCAACTTTATCCACATCAGCAGCGGCGTATTGCCAAGCAGCACATGCTCAAGGAAGTGCGTTTAAGTGTCCAGGCACTCAGGCCTTCAGTCTTGCCCTCCCAGAGATGCATGTGCTAGATGCTTCTGTGCTCTACCAGGCTACTGCAAGGTTGCCTGGGAGCAGACCACATGGTTCTGCAAGCTGCAGCAGAACTTGCATGGAGCCAGATGTACAGCTCTCTTCTGAGTGGCTCTGTCTCTAACACTGGTATTCTCCAGGGAGTAAGCTATGGCAGCCAATCTACAGAACTTGTGACCGATACAGTCTTGATATTCATAACCAAAAGAAAAAAAAAGTTTTTAAATGACAGGTGTTAAATAGTGGTTATTTGAGCAACTAATAACTATTTTGGGCAGCATAAGGCTGGTGATTGCCTGAGTCTCTGTGGCTGAGAGTCCGTCAGCCTTTCCATTATGAAACCAATTTTTCGGAGTTTATAACTTGCAAGTGAAAATGTGCTGCAGGCAGAAGCTGGGTGCATGAGGTCTCTGTCTGGAACAAGAGACTCAAGCAGATTTGTTCACATCATTTTGGGGGCTGTAAAGGAAAATCATCTTGCATGTGCAGATAGATCTGATGCTGGGACAAATGACCCAATATGAACTAGGAAAAAAAAAATCGAGTAATGGGGGAAGGGGACGGAAAACTTTACCCAGAACATGCCTTCAGATCTTAGGGACAACACGTAATTTCTCTCTGTCCTGGAGAGGGCAGCTGGGGTGCTTGCTCCCCAGAAAAAAACACAAATGCTCTGGGACTCTAAGCATGGTCCCCAGTGTTCCCACCTGAGGGAAGTCATCAAACTCATTTCTAAAAGTGGTTGAAGGCTGACTTCCATTAAAAGAAGTGAATTCATTCTTCTAAGTCTTTCCTTCCCCAAAAGGACTCAATGTAAAGAAAGAGACACCTTCAAGCACAGCTACTCTTCTAATTCCCAGATCTTAGGATTCTGCCCTAAAAAAATTATTTTTATTTTATGTGTGTTTTGTTTGCATGTATGTAAATGCACCACATATATGCAGTACCCACAGAGGCCAGAAGAGAGTGTTGGATCCCCTGGAATTGGGGATACATATGATTATTAGCTGTCATGTGGGTGCTGGGAACTGAACCAGGGTCTTCTGCAACCAGTGGTCTTAATCACAGAGCCATCTCTCTAGCCCCAAATATTTTATCTATTTATTTTTATTTTATGTGTATGAGTGTTTGGACTGCATTAGAGAATGTTAGATCTCCTGGAACTAACTAGAGTTACAGGCAGTTATTGGCCACCACATGGGTTCTGAGAACCAAACAGTTCTTTGTGTCTTTCTGACAGGGCTGATGGCCATAGTGGAGATGAATTCACTCACAAGATTGTAATCAGAGGTAGAAGAGAGAGATAAAGGCCCATGTTTTCAGCTTAGTTCAAGAGGCATAGTCCTCAGCTTGGTTTTGATGGGAAGTTCTGATGTTGGGACAACAGGCACAAGGTTAACAGGCTGAAAACATTCTGTTATTTCCCTGTGAGACATTTGGAAAATAGAAACAAAAGGATAAGAAAATAGCAATGCTCAGACAACACCATCTGCCCATCCTCTAACCACCCAGTGCTAACATTTGTTAAACTTCTCGCTGATCATTTTTGAATGGTGCAGATGTCAGTGGTTTACAATTGTGATTATATTATACATTTTGCCATTTTCATTTATTTATTTGGCATTGTGTTAGGTACAAGTTCCTGTGTCATTAGATATTCTTAGAAGGCCATTTAAAATTAGTTCCATAAGATTGCTCCTTGTATGGATTTAAATACTTAATTTCTATACCTGTTATTGTCGTTACTTTTTACTATTACAAAAATTCATTGATGAGAATCTCCACTCATAAATAATTTCTTATGTCTTTGTTTATTCCCTTAAAATACTCCTGGAGGCTTCCAACAATAACTGTGTTGAAGGATCAATCATCAATTACAAATTATCAGATTGTTCTGATGCAAAGTCAGATATAGTTTCCATCATCAACTACTTCAGAACCTTCTTACAAAGATGGCAGTACTGGGTAGACACAGATAGTTGATGCCTTTTTCTTCTTTCTGTTATTGAAGGATAATATCAAAATATTCTTTGTTTTTGTTGGACACTATGTGCTGAACTCTACATTAACCACATTCTCTTGTGTGATTTTTATAACCGTATAGGGAAAACACTATTTTTCTCTAGATTATAGGATTTCTTCATAATTTTTCCTTTTTTCCTTTTCCTTGTTTATTAAAGTCAGGTTTATATAACCACTCTGCTGCCTCTGCCAATGGCTCTGACTTGCTCAGCCAGTATGATACAAGCAAAAGCACACCAGAGACTTGATTTGTAGAATATCTTCACATCATTCACATATAAAGAGAGCACGCCCTAGTTAGCCACTGGTCCCAGAAAGGCAAGACTTGTAGAACCTACTTATCCCAAAGTCCTACCGTGGAGCCAAGCCAGCTAAAGCCAGCCTAGGTCAACCATGTTATAGCTGACTCACAAGTCCCAAAGTGAGGTACAAATGATTATTTTTGTAAGACACCGAGAATTGGGGGATGCTTGTCACACGGCATAACCACAACTCATCTGTCAGATAAGGAATATGAAATTCAGAAAGATGACACTGTTGGCAAGGTCATAGAGGAGAAATGGAAGAGGCCTAACTCAAACTTGAGTCTACTTTAATTTTGGAGACAGAATGCAAAGTGTTCAGTGCTTACAAGCAGTTGGGGGCACAAGTGATGTTATCATCACTTTTGTAAGATGGCCAGAGTTTGGGGGTTTCACAGATGCTAACAGTGTCTGGAGACCGAGATCCTGCCTCACTTCATGCATTGGGCTGGGATGGGACAAAGGGCGGGTGAGGTGGCCTGTGCTGAATGGTCCATGGGAGTCACTTACTTTGCCGATAGGTTTGTTCATCGAGAATCTGAGAAAACTGGCATCACAGGCCCACGTTTCATATTTGGGGGAGTCCCATGGCTCGCTTAGATTCTAGCTTGATCACGCCTAGCTTCCTGACTTACAAGGAAATGATGGGACATCCCTTTGTCTGGATTCTTTCATTTAGAATGCTTTCCTCACTCAAATGATGCAGAGACTGGATGAAATAATGTCTGTAAATTCTCAGAGGACTGAGTATTTCAGTAAATGTTCAGTAAATATTAAATCATTTCCTGTTTTGTTTTCCAACCATCATGGTCCATATGGCTCTGGTATGAGGCGTGACTACCTGAACTTACTTTATCTGCTGCTGAACACAGCCTGTGGTTCAGGCATGAGAGTTCAGGGGCACTAAATAAACCACACTTAGTTATGCACTTTTTTTTTTAATCCTTAGTGTGGTTGGACATAGCTGTTAGTAGATGGTGCAGTAGAGGGCTGTGCCACCTGAAATATGTTTGAAATCACATCAACCCAGTCTTCAGTGTTGACTGTCTTTGATTCTGATTATGTCAAAAAAATCTCTGATTTTGATCCAAGTGTGATATTGGCACACATTAAAAATTGTATCTGACCTAAAGTCAGTTGCTGGCTCTCTCCTTTTCTCTCTCTCTTTCTCTCCCTCTCTTTCTCTCTTTCTTTCTCCTTTTCTCTCAACAGGGTCTCACCCAGCCTCCTGAGTCCACTATACCCAGCTGTCCTAAAATTTCTTTATTTTTACTTTCTTCACGTGCATGTGTGTGTGAGAGACAGTGTGTGTAAGCCACATATGTGCAGAGACCAGAAGATCCTGGAGCTGGCGTTACAGGCCATCATGAGCCACTCGACCTGCAAGCTGGGCACTGAAGTCAGGTGCTCTGGACGAGCAGCAAGTGCTCTTAACCTCTGAGCCATCCCTCTAGAGCCTTCCCCCAAATTTCTAAAGCTGCATTTCACTTCGACTCTCCACATGACAACATATCACACTTGCGTGTTTTCCACATTGAAAACCATCATGCAGTCAGTTTTGACACTAAAATAAATATGCAGAAGTCCAGGAAAAAGCACAATGGTCACCAGGAGCCCAGGGAAAGGAAGGGGAGGGAGGTGAGACGGAGGATGGAGAACAGGTGTCAGTGTTAAATGAGATAAGAGCAGGCTCTAACCCTACCCTACCTTACAGTAAGGCAACTAGTCCACACAACTGAGTATCTTTTTATGAAGAATTACAAGGGAGGAATCTGAGATTTCCCAGGACAAAAAAATGGTGAATGTTGAAGAATACTAATTACTCTTCATGATCATTGCTTGTTCTGTACATGTGTGGGTGTGTCATACTGTACCCCACAAATATGTACAGTTCTTACGACAGCAGAAATTGCAACCAGTACATGATAGTGGTACAGCTACAATTTCAGCAGCAAGAAGCTACAGCAGGAGTAGGCAAGATCAAGACCAGCCTGGGAAAATAGCCAGACTCTTGTCAAAAAAAATATACGATGAAAAACAGAAAAATCAAGGGACTGGAGCGATGGCTCAGTGGTCAAGAGCACCAGCTACTCTTGCAGAGGACCCAGGTTCGATTCCTAGAATCCACATGGTGGTTAACAATCATCTGCATAATTCGAGTTCCAGGGGATCCAATACCTTCTTCTGACTCTGCAGGCATTGCAGCACACAGGTGCACTTCCATACATGCAGACAAAATACTCCTACGCATAAAATAAAATCAAAATAATAAGTTAAAACATCAGTATGCAAAATAATAAACAAATAAGAAAGAAATGTATGTGGGCCTGGAGAATAAAGGTGATGTTGATTTGTTGTCATGAGTAGATTCCCAGCGTCCTCTAGGAGTTAGCCCCACGGTCAGTAGAAGGGCAGTTCACAGATCATCTTTGGGATGCTGGCAACCTGCTGCAGGCCAGCATGGGAAGAGAGCTGGGGGCTGGTAGCTTGACTGGCTGTGTCAACAGCTCTGCCTTCACTGTGAGTTGGTTGTTGCATTACTTGGAGTAGGATGATGTCATTTCCTGCTGATATGCCTTTCTCCTCTCCCCATCAGTTGCTGAAATTGAGGCGTGACTCTTCTTTTAGGCCAAACATGGGCATTTTCCTGGTGACTAGAGAGAAGTGTGAGATGCAAAAGAGGCGGTCTGACTATGAAACGACCCACAGGTTCATCTTGTTGATGCTTGGCTCCCAGCTGGTAGCATATTCTGAAAGGTTCTAGAAACTTAGAAAGTTGAGCCCAGTTAGAGGAAGTGGGTCAGAGCCTATCTGCTCGCCATAGGCCCTGAGGGGAACAGCCTTCAACACATGCTCCTGTATCATGATGTTCTTCTCTATAGACCGAGAATCAATGGTGCCAAGTGACAGTTGACTGAATTCTTCCAAACCATGAGTCAGAACACACGCGCTCTCCTTACATTGTTTCTATCACGTATTTGGTCACAGCAACACAAAGTCTAACTAACATAGCCATAGAAATCTAGAATGTTGGTTTCCAGTACGTGCTAACTCAATGTAGTTGGCTGTCTCAATGACACTCAGAAAAATCAAATAAGCGTAGCGTCTCTGTGATGAAAGGAGCTCAGACAGTAGCCACCACAAACCCTCTAAAACACGTTTCAGCTAGCCTCCACTTGCTCACGTCTCATGAGACAGAGCTCCTATAGGTCGCAGCAGCTGACTGCATTGATTGTACCGTGCAAGGTCAGAAGTTCTTTGTTGGAGTGTTGGGGGATTTCCCTATTGTTCTCTTGACAGAGAGGAAGCTGTCCCAGGGCCTGTTGAGAATGCCTTCCCTTCCCATCCCTTATTTCAGAGTCCTTGGAGTGACAGAAGGAACTCAGAATAATGGAGAGATGCTTCCTTCAGCTTTGTTAGCAGGAAGAAGGTTAGTCTCCTCTTTTAACTCCAGTCATTGTGAGGGCTGGTGTTGTCTACTTGACAGAATCTCAATCTCAAATTGCCTGGGAGATGGGCCTCTGAGCCTAGATTTTGATTTTGCTCTTGCTCATTGACGCAGGAAGACCTACCCTAAGTGCGGGCAGGACAATTCTCTGGGCTGGGGATCACTGCCTGAATAAAATGGAGAAAGTGAGCTGAGCCCTAGCCAGCATTCATTTCCTGGTCCTGATTGTGGATGTCATGTGACCAGCCACTTTAAGCTCCTGCCACCTTAACCCCTGATGGTTAGTTTTAATTTTCACCTGGGAAGACAGTTTTAGTGAGGGATGGTCTATACTGGGTTGAGCAGTGGAGTCTGTGGTAGAATCATCTTAATTAAATTAATTGATGTAGGAAAACCCAGCCCACAATGGATGACACCATTCCCTAGGCAGGAGGCTCTGGACAGCCTAAGAGTGGACAGATTGAGCTGAACCCAAGAAGCAAGTGAGCTAGTTGCACTCCTTTCTCTCTGCTCCTGACTTTGGATGTGATATGACTGGCCGTTTGAAGTTCCTGCCTTGACTTCCCCACAGTGAGGGATTGTAACCTGGAATCCTATGCTGAAATAAGCTCCATTCTCCCTGAGATGTTTTCTTCTCAGTAGCTTTTATCATAGCAATAGAAATGAAACTAAAACAGTCATCATAAACATTGACCCAATGCAGCAACACCACAAAGAGCGAAGTTTGAGATAAACATTTCAGATCCTCCCATTATCAGTCATTTATTACATTCAGGGGATAAGAGCCTATGTTTTTCTCTTTCCTAATGCCTTATTTCATTTTTTTAAAAAGAACTTTATTCTATTTTTGACAGTGTCACATATATTTGCATTGTTTCCATCCATCCCAGTCCCTCTTCCAACTTCTTCAACATCCCACCACATCTTTCTCAATTTCTTGTCCTCATCTTTGATTATTTCTGTTACATATATATATATACATTTATAAATATACACATATATAAATATACATATATACATTTATAAATATATGTATATATCTATATATATATCTATATAGATATATATATAGATATATATATATCATGCACTGAATCTATTTAGTGGTGCTCATGTGTACATGTGCTTAGGGCTACCTGCTTGGGATTAGATCATCTTTCAGGGAACTGGTCCCTGGAGAAAACTGATTCTCCTTTCTAGGTATCCACGGATTGCCTACAGCTCTTCCTCTTGAGTTCAGACTCTATGAAATTTCCTCCATCTACCTTGGCATGTCAGCAGGTTATGTTATTATGCAGATCTCATTAGACTACTATTCTCTGGAGATTTCATTGGTGCAGCTTCCCCTAACATGTCTCGAATCCATTAGCTAGCAACTGGTGTCTTGTCACTCTGGCTCTTATCATCGTTTTGTCCCATCTTCTGTGATGTTCTCCAAGTCTTAGGTGTAGAGGTTGCATTGTAAATGTGTCTCTTAGGTCTGGGCACCTCACAGTCACTTGTTTTCGGCATTTTGATCAATTGTGGAACTTTGTAATAAACTCCATCTGTTTCAAAAAGAAGCTTCTTTGATGAGTGGTGACAGGTACACTTGTATCTAAGCATTTGAAGTATTTCTTTATTGGAGTATCTATTATTTTTATTTTATGTGTATGAGTGTATTACCTGCATGTATGTATTACCTGTACCCATGTCACGAAGTCCCTCAGAGGTCAAAAAAGGGTGTCAGATACCCTGGAACTGGAGTTACAGACAATTGTTAAGCTGCCATTTGGTGCTGGGAGCCCAGGTTCTCTGCAAGAGCAGCCAGTGCTCTTAACCACTGAGCCATCTCTTCGGTCCTGAGGGTTTGGAGTATTTCATAAAATATATTTCCATTTATCTTGGTGTTGGATGCCATAAGTCCAGAAGTGAAGGCTTGGATGTGCATATCTCATAATGCACCTCTCCAACACCCGATGCAAGAAGGCTGGACTGTGAGCAGCACCTCTCCATGCAAGAGTGACACTGGCCCTTGGTTGTGCCATTCTCCCAAGTCCTTCACACAAGGGGTTTGGTGGAAACCAGGGAGGCACATACATCTTTAGAACCTGACGTTAACTGGTCAGGAGAAAAGTGATGAACATTCAAATATAATTTGAACTTTAACTTTTACTCTTATAAATTAATCCATGTCAGCTTCCAGAAAAGGTCACGGGCCAAAATATGTGCCCAAGTGAAATAAATGCATGCTTTGAGTTGACAGTAGCCCGGCAATCCTGTGTGTCTCTCCCCCATTTATAATCATCAGAGATGTGGCATCTTAGAAAACAGACTACCCGAGTTCACAGCGCTTTACATAAATATGTGTCTCGGGTCAGGTGAATCTAATTTAAATATCTTAGCGTAAGGCACTCTTCCCTCGACACTGAAGACAAATACGCTGCAACTAAGATTAAATTATCAGGATCAGACAAGATGATTGTACTTTGAGTACTGTAAAAAATCACACCTATCCTGGGGTCACACATTTAATTTTAAATATCTTTACCTCCTGTTCAAAATATCCTGGCAATTTCTTCTCTGCTAAAGTTCTGCTAAAGAAGTACATTTAAATGAGTCAAAGCCTCTGACTCCTTGTTACTCTACAGAACTTGTTTTCCTTTCTTTTTGTTGTCGGTCCTGTAGTTCTCTCCTGCTCGGAATTGGGGGTTCATACAGGATCTAGGCTCCTGGCCTCCACTGACAAACGATGGCATCATATTCCATCAGCCCCTCCTTCTGCAAAAAACGGTGCCCTGGGAAGACCTGTGATAAACTCAAGAGGCTCAGCAGGCAGAAGAAAATATGGCCTTCTTCTGGAGTTTCTGCAATTCTCAAAGATGGTCCATCCATGAGCCACAAAACAGCTTCATAAACTCTAAAAACTGAGGGACAGTGTGGTGTGTGTGTGGAGGGGCTGAACACAAAATCAAGGTTTCTGAACATGCATTCACCAGAAGTTAATTAAAAATCAAATGCCTAGTGTATCCAAGTTGTTCAGGATGTTCAGCACTCACCACCGATGCTGTCCTTCTTCACTAGAGTTTTGGTTTTGAATACATAACACCAGCTTTGCATGGCTCAGGTGGTTGTGGGCAGGCAATGTCAATGGAGGCCACGGGAAGCTCCTCAGTTCCCACTTCAGACTCTTTTATGCTATGAACTGCATGTTTCTCCTGTACACACAATGTTTTCTGGTCTTACAGGAATGTAGTGGTTTAATTATGGAAAACAAAGACCTCAAATTCCACTCTGATTCCTTAGCATTATCTGATGGGTATATCTCTTGATTGTACTGTGTTAGAATGTTCAACTGTTAAAAAAAATCAGGGTTTGTGCAGTTGACTTGAGTTTTCTAAAATATATATATATATATATATATATATATATATATATATATATATATATATATATTAAACTAACTTTTACTTGGAATTGGGATAAATTTCCAGGGATTTCTGAAATGACCTGAACATACTTCCACCATTTTATACTGTGTATTTATGTGAAGTGATGTTCTCAGAAATCAAAATATTGATCAACTCTGAAAAATATTCAAGATGTTTTGTGTCCAGCATAATCAAATATTCAAGTAAACAAGTATTTTCATCTTATTAGTGTATAAGTTTACTTTTGTCTTTAATAACTGGTAAAACTATGTGTGTACCAATTCGTTATTTTAAAACAAAATCCTTTATGATTTGTTAACAGTAAATGTTTGATTTGTATTCCTATTTTATATTCTTATAATCATAGTTGTGTAAACATTTCTCAGGTACAAAGGTTTCACAAGTGGAAACACTTTAAGCCATGGGCCACATGACATATATGTTGTATCTAGGGGATACTGTTTACACTGGTTAGTTTTTGTCATTTTGACAGACACTTGAGTCACCTGGGAAGAACCTCAATTGAGGAATTTCTTACATCAGCTTGCCTTGTGGACACATCTGTGGGGACTTTTCTTAATTGCTAATTGTTGCAGGTCAGCCCCTTGTGGGCAGTGCCATCCCTAGGCTGGTGGGCTCTGGGATGTATTAGAAAAGTACCTGAGCAAGCCAGTAAAGCAGCATGGTCTCTGCTTCAGTTCCTTCCCAAGGTGGTTTTGGTCAGTGTTGTATCATAGCAACAGAAAGCAAACTAGGACAGTGCCTGGCTTGGACCCTGTAAATAGAGAGCAGTACAGGCTTCCCACAGGAGAACCCCAGTGCCGCACTGTTAGGCGGATGCCTGGCTACCAGAACTGTGCAACGCAAAGGCAGAAGCCTGCAGTCGGGTGGTGGCTTCTGTACTGTCTTCTCTCAGCTTCTGGGTCTTTCTAATCCCGATGCTGTCCTCTCCTCCCAGCCTTGGTGTTTTCACGTTCCTTTTCTCAGGGCAGAAATATCATCTTCTCTCTTTGCTAGTTTTAACTCAGCATTCAGGCCTTTGCATAAGAGTTCTGTAGCAAAAGTGCTTCTGTAGCATTGCTATGAGCTCCCTTCCAGGGATGTTCTAGTTACTCTCTATTGCTGTGATAAAAACACTGACCAAAAGCAATCTGTGGAGGAAAGGTTTATTTGACTTACAGCTCATAGTCCATTATCAAGAGAACTCAGGGCAAGAACTTGAAGCACAGACCATGAAGGAACGCTGCTTACTAGCTTGCTCCTCTAGCCAGTGCTCAGCCTGCTTTTTTCATATAACAGAGGACCACCTGCTCAGGGGTGGGCACAACAGGCTGGGCCCTCCCATATCATTCAACAATCAAGAAGATACCCCACAGACAGGGCAACGGGCCAGTTCAATGGAGGCAATTCCCCAGATGAGGTTCTTTCCACCCAGGTGTGTCAAGTTGACTACTGAAGCTATCCAGAACAAGGAACTTAACCATTAAGTCACTCAAAATAAACTGGGAATTGGGAACTATTAGCACCTTAGCCTGTTACTTCTGGGAGAAGTGAAATCACCAGCGCCGTGGAGAGTGTAAGTGGCCAGGCCAGTGTCTCAACGCGAGCGTTCACTCTGTTATGCTGCTTCTTGATTCTTGTACAGGGAAGTGGTCTTTGCTGATATTCAAACTCTCTTCTTGACATGTGTATATATGTATGTATATGTGTGCATGCTGGTGCATGTGTGTGACAGGTATGGTGCATATATTTGCATGTGGGTGTGGAGGCTGGAAGACAAGCTCTGGTGTCATCCTCTGGAATGCTGTCTACCTCCTTTAAGACAGGATTTCTTGTTGGCCTGGAGCTCACCAATTAAGATAGACTGACCAGTAAGTCCCAGGATTCTTTTGTTTCTGTTCCCCCAAAGATTATAAATATGTCGTTTTATGTGGGTTCAGGAAATCAAACTCAGGTCCTCATGCTTGCAAAACAAATGCTTTACTCACTCAGCCATTTCCCGAGTCCCAACCTCCAAACATCTTTTATTTTATTTTATTTTCATATATTTATTTTTATTTAATGTTTGAGTGTTTTGCCTGCATGTATGTTAAGTGCACTGTTTATGCAATGCCCACAGAGGTCAGAGGAGGCCATCGGACCCTCTGAACTGGAGTTATAGGTGGTTGTTAGCTACCATGTGGGTAGCTGAATCCAAGTCCTCAGCAAGAGCAGCCAGTGAGCTTAACTTCTGAGCCATCTCTCCCATCCCACTTCAAGCCTTTAAATAGCCTTCTCTCTACCTGAACCAGGAACACCACGACAAGTTCTAGTGAACCCCACCTTTTACTTTAAAAAAAAAATCCCTTTCCAATTTCATCACCATTAATAGCATTACTATGTCGAGTGCCTCTTTCCTGCCAAGCACTAATTCACATGAATGGAGTCCTGGCTGTCCCACTTACTGTGTGTTTCTCCGTCACCTAGCAGAAACTCTGCCCACAAGTAGTAACTGAGTTGAGCACCTCTTCTCCCCTTGGTGAGCATTTCAACCATCTTCTTGCTTGGGAGCAGGGTAAGAAAGGGTTACTCCTAAATATTTCATCTGGACTTTTGATGAAAGTTGCTTTCCCAGTGTTCAATGTGTAGAAGACAATGTGTCAGAATTCCTGGCCTCAGAATATCCAGAAAGGAGAGAACTCAGCCCAGTCCTATGGTTCAGGTGGGTCCCCCAAGCTCATCTGTTGAAGAATTCATCCTGAATGCAGCAGAGTTAGGTAACAGGAGCCTTAAGATGTAAGTGGTGGTGCAAGCTTGTATTCCCAGCCCCTCAGACAGAAGGACAGGAAGTTCAAGGCCAGCCTGGGCAATTTAGTGAGACCTCCCCATCTCAAATTAAAAAAAAATATTAAGAAGATAGGGTTTTGAACGTTTGCTTAGAGTCTACCAATAAGAGCCTAAAGATGTAGCTTAATGGGAGAGTGCTTGCCTAGAGTGTGTGGGGCCCTGGGGTCAAGCCTCAGTGATACCACAGACACACACAAATACACACACACACACACACACACACACAGATACATACACAAAATGTGATTGAGTCATGAGGACTCTGCCTTTATAGATAGATTGTAATAGGAATGGGTTCATTCTCCCAGGACTGGATTCCTAACAGGGGATGAGTGATCTCTCTCTCTCTCTCTCTCTCTCTCTCTCTCTCTCTCTCCCTCCCTCCCTCCCTCCCTCCCTCTAGTAGAACCATACTCAGCTTCCATAATGAAATCAGCCTGTGTTCTTTATTCATTAGCCCATCTCTGGTGTCCTCTTATAGTAACAGAAAATGGACCGAGACACTGCATCAAGTGGCCTGAGACAGCCGCTCAGTCTAGGGCTTCTAGGCAACATCTGAGTCTTCCCTTTGAGAATAACAGAAATTAACAGAGCAATGGAGAGTCCCTGAGAAAGAAGGGTCAGTGGGTTCTTTCAGGAAACCTTTGTTGCTGTGCTGTTTGTTTTTGAAAGTAATGCCTGGCCTGGCTCCCTGGCCCGCTAATGGAGAGTGAGACTGTTTTGCCACAACATGGGCCATTGGGAGGTACAAACAAGGCATTTCTGCTTCTGACACTAAGAGAAATCTTTCTGTCAAAGATAAGCCAATGCTGGTAGTCACAGCCCAGAAACCTACAGCCCAGATACACACAGTCTAGAACATGCAGCCTGAGCGCACACATCCCAGGTACATACATGCCCAGGGTATGCATGGCCTAGGCACATGTGTGGCTGCAGGCAGTACCCAGAACAGTGTGTGAGCTGTGGGGTGCTCTAGCAAGCAGCAACTTCATCCTGTAGATTTTTGAAGTGACCCTTTCAGGTCCCCAATTCTGCAGTTTGGGGCCCGAATTTAGTTGCCTGGTTCTCACAAACAATTGTGGAAAATGATATTTCTTCCCCCAATTGAGGCTGACTGACAGAACCTGACGCTGGGAACTAATTTAATTCATGATTCCCTCTTCTTTTTCAGAGTCAGTAACCGGGCTGAGCACTGTACATCTGCTTGCTGGATCCAAGGCAAATCAGATCTTATGGAATGTACAGGTGTCTGAGGCCAGAGTCCCCTGTTTACCTTGTAGAAGGTCTTTGAGTCAAGAATGCAATTTGGCAAGTCGCTGGGCACCAACGCTTACCTCTCCCGCCTGTGGAGAGCATTGGCATTTGCACCAGGCCCAGACATCTGCCTTCTGACCTCGGTGGGTGGCATCCTAAAATTCATATGGAAACATGTCGGGTATAATGCAGGGTGGGCCTAGCTAGGCCACCTGCCAGGAGGATTGGAGGAATGGCTCTCAGGGGTGTGATGCTCCACACCTGTTGGTTGTGGAGCCAGTTTCTGCCCAGCACCTGGAGAGAACCTAATCCACCTGGGAACAAACTGCAATTGGCTGTGGTCAGGACCCCACCCCATAAGGCTATTGGCTAACAAGACCTATAAGACACTCTACTCTTTCTTGAATAAATGAGTTTGCAGCAGACCACCACTGCTGGCTTTCCGCTCAACTCCCAGGGTCTGTGTGTTGACTCTGCGCCTACTCACCTCCTCTCCCACAGTGGAGATCTTTCAGTCCCCCTCCGGCTGGCCCTGAGTGCTAGGACCCCCAACAGACTCCAGATAGACAATGCAATCTTGGGCAAAAAGACCAACATTGAGGAGGTCACCATACCAGATCTCAGATTATATTACAAAACTATGGTCATAAAAATTGAGTCCATTTAGTGGTGCTCACTTGTGCATGTGCTTAGGGGTACCTGCTGGGGATTAGACAATCTCTCGGGGCTTCTTAAATGTTGTCGCTTGTGACATCTTTCCCCTAAGAACTTTTGTATATATAAGCATATAAAAGGCACACGTGCCAAGCATTTACTGATAATAATTCAAAAGAAATTTGTTTTCAAGCAATTCTTTGGTGTACATATATGTTTACCACTTCTTAAAGATTAAAGAAAATTTTCAGACTAATGAGATGAATGTGTTCTTTTAAATTTTTACATAAAGAATTAAACTTTTCTGAATCTTTGGTTCTACAAGACAAACAGCAGGCCTAACATTTTCAGAGCTGATACTTTGATTTTATAAATGTTATTATTGAGAACACCGTTTCACATAAATATGTAGTGTGAAAAGACAGCTTTAGAGCCATTTCAGAAATTATTGAAAATTCTGTCCTAACCACAAGCCAAACTTCCTTTACTGATTGCATCAGCTACCTTTTGTGACTGTGATAAAACACCTGACCAAAGCAAGTTACAGAATGAAGAGCTTATCAGGGCTCATGACTCCAGAGAGATGAGCCCTTCAGGGTGGACAGACATGGCAGCAAGTGCCAGGCACAGCGCCAGGTACAGCAAGCTCAGGGCTCACGGCTTCAACTACAAACAGGAAGTAGAGAAAGGGAAACTGGAAATGGGGCAAAGCTATGAACTCTCAAGTTCCACCCCCAGTGAGCTACTCCCTCCCTCAGGCCACACCTCCTAACCTCCCCTAATAGCGCCACCAGCTGGGTGCTCAGATACCTGAGCCTATGGGTGGCATTTCTCATCCATACCACCAGGGGCAGACTTTTTGTGAAACTCAAGCTAACAACTCAGACAACATTGTTAAAAATCAAACACTCGAACATAATAGGACCCAGTTCTGCTCCTCCGACACACTCTGGGGAATGATGATAGGTTGAGAAGTCTTTGCTTTCTGTAGTTAAACCTTTACGTTTCTGTAAAGCCAAGCGTGTACGCAGACTACGAACCCTGCAGTTCCTAACATGCACGAGTCTCGGATCGGCACTCGCGTTCACCGGTGCTTCATGGTGTGGTGGCGTAAGCAGGGAAAAGGGCACGTTATGTGCTCGGAGCCAAGACTGTAGCGAAGTCCCATGACACAGCATGTGCAAGCACTGCCAGGAGCACCTCGGGTTCGTTACATTTCATTTTTAAATTAATCTTGTCTTTGCACATTCGGAAACCTTTTACTGTTGTCAAATGATTTGCAACTCGTATGTTCAGTAATATGACTCCATAGGCGGTCATTATGCACACAGGGTTTAAGAATCTGTGGTCTACACTGGGGGTCTGGGACTATTGCTCAGGTAGAGTGCTTGCTTAACCAAAGTGAGACCCCGGGTTCTTTACGCAGCACTGAAAATTAAAAAAAAAAATGCGGATATTGGGTGCACGTCAACATAGACAGGTTAAAGACATCGTTCTTGCACTTCAGGAGTTTATGATCCAGTGAAGCGGATATGAATGGAAGGCAAAGACAGAGTGGTAGTTCTGCAGATGGGCACTGTTTGGAGAGACAGGATGGCACATTGGCTCAAGTCTGGGCCAGACGTTCTGGATTTAAATGGTCCCTGTTCAATGTACTTCCAGGGTAACCATGGGAAAGTGACTATTGTTTTGTGCCTCAGTTTCCTGATCTCTAACATGGGAATAATCTTAGTGCCCACCTCATAAAATGGTGGTATAGATTAAGTTAGACAATTCATGTGAACTATTCAGAGTGGGGGTTTATTCTTATTATTATTGAAAGAGGGGAAGTATTAGAGATGAAGCCCAAGAAGGTTCAGGTACGGTGCCCATATACCCGAGTTTATTAATTCACAGAGTGGAATTTAAAAGCGTCTTTGAGAAACCTTTTACAATGAAGAAAGTAAGGCATGTGCGCAAGGGTGAATCACCCCCTCATACAGGAAGACAGTGGCTAGCCAGGAGCGAATACGATATCGCCTCACCTCCAACCTAGAACATTTCCTGTTTCTTGTGTTTCTCACTACTGACCAAAACCACGGATTCTCAAACCATACCTCCTGATAGAAATCTGCACACAAACCCCACAGTTAGCTTTCCCACAGGACGGCAACATTCAGGAAGAAGCAGGCTGAGAGAGAAGCTAGGCTGCTTTGAGACGGGAAAGAGGAATTTTCATCAGAATATAAATCTGCAGTTGTCAAGGCTCATGTTCCACATTCTCCCAGAAAATGTGCGCTTGGTGTTTATGTAGCTTTGAGGTGATTATTTCACAAGAAAGAAAATCTCTTGATCACATTCCTTAATGTTTTCTAAGTGAACATTTGGTATTTAGTGGCTAAGCAAATTTACTTTTCTACAATGAACAGAGCAGATGATTGAAAAACATTTAATATACTGAGGTATGTGTGCCTGCTATCCAAAGGATTACTTAACGCACAGTTTAAACTCTCATGTATTTTAGAAAGGCAAACAGATTTCCTTTATATTAGAGAGCCTGGGATTAACAGCTTTGTGCCCATTAAAATCTAACTAAATATGTGAATTGTGTGCTTGTGCTTATGTGATCAACAGGGATATACAGACATGCTTTTTTTCAATTTTGAACACACCTGCAATTTCATCATGATGCCCCCTTGGTACAGAGATCACTCTGTTGGTGTGGGCCTGCTGGGAACAGATGAATGGAGATTAAATTGGTAAGTACCATTGATTTGACAAGAAACCTGGGCTGCTACGGTTGCATTCCGGTTTTTGAAGGCGAGCCTGCATAAATGCATCTTAACACTGTGCTGAGAGTCAGCAGCAGAAAGCAAACTAGCAAGAAAAGAAACAGAAAGAAAGTGTGTTGTATCACACAGGATGTGAAGAGCTAACTTCAAGAGCCAGGGCTAAGGAGATGGAAGAAAAGTGCTCTCACACTGTGATGGTCAAAGTGAACAGGCTGTCTTCCGGATTCCTTTGAGGTGACTTTGATTCCCATGTCTTTGTGATTCAAGTTTCAAATCCAAGGGAGAGAACATTTGAGAAACCAGCCACTGACTCAAACCTCTAAGGCCAGGGGGAGCAGTGCCTCACAACAGTCATGGTCAATGAGACCAGTCATTCCCAAAGGAGGACAATCTTGAGTCAGAGTTCAGCCCCCTAAGGCATCCATCGGTCTTAGATGGAGATACGACCATAACTGATTTCTAGTTTAAGCTGCTTTCCTCCTGCAGCAAACACCCTCCCACTCCTCTGCACTCCATGTAAATACTACTGCTCTGCATGAGGAGGATGAATACGTAAGATGCCTCATCACTCCGGTGCAAGGATGCCTAGTGCTTCCCACATCATCCTAAGTCCTCCTCGGAGTGAGCCTCTCGGCGGTCCACTGCAGTGAGCTCCTCCCTGCTCAGCCTGTGTTCACTTCCCCCTGTCAGTGCTTACAGATCCCTCCCTGTTACCATCTGGATACTGAAACATCTCTCCAAAGTCTCGGGAGGTGGAGGCTTTGTCTGCAGCTGGAAGTGCTACAGAGGGATTGGACCACGAAGCAAATCCACAGCTGGAATCATATTCTAAGTCCAGAATATGATTCCAGAATAAACCCTTTGAAGGGTTTATCTTGTTCTCCCTCTCTCTCTCTTTCTTTCTCTCTCTCTCTGCCTTCTGCCTTCCGCCCACCTGGTCCCACCACAGGCTCCCCACTTGATGCTCTGCCTCATCACACAGGAGCCCAGAGACTATGGGGACAAGTGACCATGATGAATCTAGATGAAGCTTGTCTCCCTGAAGAGGATTGTCTTAGAGTGTCTCAAAGTGATGGAAAGACGACTGAAATATTTCCCAAGAAAACCATTTGCTGCTGGATTTTTTTCCTAAAAAAAAATGTTTTTTGATTTATTTACTTTCATTTCATGTGGCTGAGTGTAAGTGCACCCATGCATGCAATGCCCATGGAGGCCAGAAGAGGGCATCAGATCCACTGGAACTGGAGTTATGGACAGGCTGTTAGCTGCGGTGCTGGGAACTGAACCTGGGCCCTCTGTAAGAGTAGCCAGTGCTGTTTGTCACTGAGCCATCTCTCCAGCCCAGCTGTTGAATTCTTGTTTCAGTATCTGCTCCTGGGAGATCCCAGCCTAAGACACAGTCTCTTTCAAAGAAAATACCAATCAACTTGATCAACGGCTGTTTTCCCTTTGTGGACAGAACAGCTTCCTCACTGAACAGTGATCCAACATGGCCAGGGAAACCTGAGCTGCCCTGAACCTGGGGATCCTGTTTTCAATTTTCATTTGTTTCTCCCAGTGGAAAAAAATCAAAGTGGCAGATCCATTGAAGATGCTCAAAGAAAATGTATTTCTTGATTAAAGAACCACAAGATGAACAGGCATAATGATTTCCAGTTTCCTCTAGGCCAAAAGGGTCGCTGCTCTACACGTGCAGGAATCGCCCACATAACTTTCAAACGGCGGTTGCAGCCTGTCTGAATCCTGCCCTTGCTGCTTCTAAATAAACGGAGGTGGTTTTCCGTTTGTTTGTTTTTTTATTACTACTCTTGCTTTCTTTATTGTAGACACATGCTCAGCCTTGCATACTGAGCAGACACACGGGCCAAGGAGGAAGAGACCCTCAGAACCACCTTCCACGGGTGGACAAAATCTCTCGCTTCCTTGCCATAATGTCGCCCACCACCCAGATTCCTCACCACTCAGACAATGCAAGAGGCGCAGAGGTTTTCACGTTCTGTCCCATCACCCCCCAGGAGAAGAAGCCCCCGATGAAGCCTGCTGTGAACTCAACCCTTTCTGTCACTTTCCCATTAACTCTCAGCGCTCTGTGGGATCTCTTCTGACTGTGGATTGGATTTTATGTACCCCCCCCCGACTTCAAAAGGCTCATAAATTGAAGGTTTGGTCCCCACCTTGAGGCATTATTGACAGGTGATACCACCAGCTCACTAGCCACTGATGGTGGAATCATAGTCTGGCGGTGTTGCTGGGAAGCGGAGGAAGAGGCAGGGCCTCCTTGCCTTCACTTCCTTCCCGAACCTTCTGTCTGCATCCTCCCTCCACCCTCATTGATACTTCCTTGCGGTATCAGTAGCACCAGAATCTGCATCGAAAGATCTGTTCTGGTTTTATCGAAGACTCTGGAGAACTGTTTCTGCCTGAGCAGAAAGTTCCTTTAGAGTCTAGGAAATAGCTACGGGGGGTTCAATGTCAGCGCACATCTACAGGGGATTGCATTGATTTCCTATGTGGAGCAGCTTCTCTGGCTCCTTTCTTTCGTCTTCCAGGATGTGTATGTCTCTGTTCATGCAGAACATTATTTTAAAAGATAGAAAATATTTTCCCAGGCTGTTGCAAATTGTTATTGAACAATGGAACCCTTTCTCTAGTCACCATCCCCGTGCCACCTGGCCAGGCTCAGATAAATGGCCTATTGTAGAGGCTCACGGAACTAGATGAATCACGATGTTACCCCGGGAGTACGGCAGCCTGGTACTCAGGTGATGGAAAGTCTGAAGATGTGACCTGTGACGAGCTCCTGGAGGGGACAGCCTAGCCATGATTAAAATCCATCCTGTGGCTGAGCCTGGATAACTCTGTAGGCACAGGTCCAGCTGCCCAGATCTGGGTTTAGGTGATAACATTTCTTCATTGCCTTATTCCAAATAACTTAACTTTCATGAGGAACAAGCCATCCAAAAATCCAGTTAGTGGGGAAATAAGTTATGTAAGTTTCCTAATTTTGTTTTCCATTGGTGAGTCTTGAGACTCATGCATAACTGCCATCCCAACACTCTGCAAGCTAAGGCAGGAGGATTATGAGTTAGAGTCATCCTGGGCTGTATAGCAAGTTCAGAATACACTGATCTCCATAGTGAGATCTTGTCTCAAAAACCCCAAGCAAAGCTGGTGTGTACAAGGCACAGAGTTCTGAAAAACAAAACAACAGAATATCTGACATCCATAACTAACATAAGAAGGGGGACGTTTATTTTGGCTCAGGGTTCCAAAGATTTCAGGCCATGATGGCAGGGGTGAGAGGGGGCTGGAAGGGCAAGCAGCTCACCTTAAGGCGGCCAAGAAACAGAGACAGCATGCTTGTGCTCACTAGCATTTTCCTCCTCTTATTCCACTCAGGCCCCGCAACTTACAGATCCCCCACATTCACAGAGCTGTTCTTTACTTGGCTAATCCTCCTTAGAAATGGCCTCACACACTCAGACATGGAACTTTATTAATTTCCTAGGCAATTCTCGGTCCAATTAGGTTATCAGCTTGGTCTAAAGGGAAGACATTCACCCTGAATCATCCTTCTGATTAGTCTGTGTGATGATAAGCATTGAATTTTGAGAATATTGTGCCAAGCTAAAATCATGCAGTAACCTATAGAGGACTCAATCACAAAGCTTGAACAGTGAATCCAATGTCGACCTTCTGGTCAAACAGAAGATTTCAAAGCATTCAAATTCAAGAAGTGGAATTTTTAATTCAAAACCTGTAGCCATCAATATTCTTCCATTTAGAACAGTGTAGGAACCTCTGTGCCATGGAATGCTCTTCTCAGAGCCTAACAACGATGAGCACCTTAGTCAGAGCAGCTGTGATTATCCACAAGAGACCTTCAACAAGGTCAGCCCTGTTGATGATTCCTCATGGAAGGAGGGTGTGAGGAGGGGCATTAGACCTCGACCTGAGAGTCCAGCCACTGCTTCCGAAGCCCCCTTCCAGCTGCATGTAGCCCTGCCATAGCTGTATATATTCTAGAAGGCGCTAGATTATGTAGGAAGTGGAAGATTAACTAAAGGAGCAAGAACTCCATCTACGCAGGTTGGAGAGAAGCGGTCATACTGGGTGAGACTTTCCAGTGATGCAGCTTTTTGGCGGGCACCCATTCCTCTGTAAGAAGCCCCTCATCTATGCTCCGGTAAGTAATCCCAGTAAACCCATTGGATCACCAAGCTATACTGTGTGGAATCATTACTTTGGTCTTTCCGTTGGTGCCCTGTCTGGGATGAATCTATCTGGTCATGCTACCCCAGGCAATGTTGCTATTGTGAGTGTAGCTATTATAAATTATGTGTATTTTTCTTTCAATTTTTAAGTGAAATATGCTTATAAATTTTATGTTTTGCATAGAGCGTTAGGAGATACAAAATTTTCAGCATTTTCCCCAGTGTTGAGAATAGAACCCAGGGCCTCACACTTCCTAGATTCTTTTACTTCATGTGTATGTGTTTTGCCTGCGTGTATGTAAGTGCACCACGTATATGCAGTACACACTGAGGGCAGAAGAGGGCACTGGATCCCATGGAACTGGAGTTAAGGTGCCATATGGGTGCTGGGAGTAGACCCAGGGTCCCCTGCAAGAGCAGCCAGTGCTCTTAACCGCTGAGCATCTCTTCAGCCTCCTAGTTCCTAGATTTCTATATCAAATAGCATTTAAGTCCATCCATTTCTCCACTGCGTGAAGACTAATGGTGAATAATTCGATGTTCCTTCTTGTCCACTTTCCTATGCATATCTTTCTAGCTCACATTAATTAATTTACTCCATATAGCACATGTCATTGGATATTATTTACAAAGCCATCTTTGAAGATGATATCATATAATTTTCATCCTGTACTTGGCCATCTTTGTACTGTTAGGAGCTTTGGAATTCTCACAGTTTCTAATTCCTTATGTTGTCCCTGGCACTCACTCTTTGAGGAGTTTCCTTTTGACCTCTGACACTGTCCCGAGCTTGCTGAAATCACTTCCAAGCAAATCACTTACCCTTGAATTCTGGCCTGTCAAGCAGCTTTCCAGAGACCTTTTCTTTTTTTCTTCAATATCCGTGGTCTCTCCCCTGAAAGGAACAGTGGTTGGTGTTTTTTTTTCCTCGCTTGTTACGGAGTCTCCGGCTTGTTTAATCCTCCCAGTGGTGCAGTTGGGCAGGAATGACCTTTCTGGTGTTCAGGGTGAGGTGTGGACTGGGAAGGGGGCGCCTTTCCTGACCTCCTGGTGAGTCAGCACATCTGACCTCCCCCACGCCTGCTCTAAGTCCTGCCAGCACCCACATGGCAGCTAACAACCACCGTACCTCCAGTTCCAGGGGATCTGCGCCCTCTCCTGGCCTCTGTGGGCGCCAGGATGCATGTGGTGTATATTCATACATGCCGGGAAAACACTCACACTCTTTCTTGGTCTCAGGGCTTCACTTTAACTTCTCTGCATCCTTGGGCGGGTGATGCTAATTCTATTCCTCGGGGCTCAACTTTCCCATTCTCCCCACATTTTGGAAGTTTTAGAAACCTTGGGCTCTTCAAGCAAAAAACCCAGCTGACTCCACTGACAGGAGGCCAAAGTCCCTTTTCCAGGTAGACAATACCATTTTTTGCATGCATCCATCTAATTAATGTCTGTATAGGAGAAAATGCTTTTGGGGAGACTGACCTCAGACTCCTCCACCACAGATGAAACTGGAGAAGGCAGGAATATTCAAATTTCATCTTATTTTTAAATTAAAATTAAAAATTAATTTAATTTTTAAAAATAAAAAAATTTCCTTTTTTAAGATTTATTTATTTTTATTTTATGAATGTTTTGCCCACATGTATGCATACACATGTATGCTTGGTGCCCACAGAGGTCAGAAGAGGGTGTCTGATCCCCTAGAACAGGAGTAATGGATGATTGTTAACTGCCATCTGTGTGCTAGGAACCTAATCCAGGTCTTCTGCAAAAGCAGTAAGCACTCTTAGATGCTGAGTCATCTCCAGCTCCTATTTTATTTCTTTTTATTATGTGTGTATATGTACCATGTGTGCAGGCATCTGTGGAAGCCAGAAGAGAGCATCAGATTCCCCAGAACTGGAGTTACAGATGATTGTTAGCCACCATGTGCGGTCTGGGAACGGAACCCCGGTTCTCTGCAAGAATAGTCAGTGTTCTTAAGCACTGAGCTGTCTCTCCAGTCCCATTTTATTTTAGTTTTTCAATTATGAGTATGTGTGTGTCTGTGTGATGGTGCATATGTGTGTGCCAGGGACCAGGAGAGGGTATCAGATCCTTTGGAGCTGGAGTTACATTACAGGTGGTTGTGAGCTGCTTAATGACGGAGTTGGGAATGTACTGCCCCATGTGTTCTGGGAAAGATCGCCTAGTACCAGCTGAACCCTGCTCTGTGCGTGCCCTCTGCTCACCGACCTCAACCACTGTCATGGCTTGACGTTGCCCAAAATACACTGCTCATTTACATGGCTCATTGCAAGAAAGGAGAGTCACACACTGCTTTGGAAGCTTCCAGGAAGAAAAGAAGCAATTAAGTATTTGGCCTCCTTCTTCCTCCAGCGATTGTGAACTCAAGCTGTCTGCCTTCACAGCACATTGCTGGGACCTTCCCCAGGCCCATGGAGGGACAGTGGGTCATGCAGACCTTCTGTCTGCTTCTCACCGACTCTCACTCATGAGCTCCCGACACCCAGCGAGACCACAGGGAACCCAGCCTCCAGGCGCAGAGCCTCCTCCTCACTACCATCCTCTCCTCTTGTGGGCCTCAAGCTCTGCCAACCCTGCTGCCCACCTCCAGCCTCACGCCTTCCATTTCTTCCAGAAGTTTCACTAGTCAGAGGGGCAGCAACATACTTTAGTACTGAGTATACTACCAAGGCATGGGTCAGGACATTTAAAAATTATTTACTTCTTGTTTTTTAATTCTTAAAGATATGTAATGTGTATGGGAAAGAACAGAAATTGAAGAAGATAGCGTGATGGATTTTCATAAACAGACTAAAAAACAGATTACATGAGGCTCCCAAGAATCCTATCCTCTACTTTCTCACGGTCCCCACCCCAGGCTGAAAGCTAGCCCGACTGTGGGTGCGTCTCCATCTCCAGCACAGCTGTTGTGCTCCAGTCATGCCAGAGAATGGAGGACGAGGGAACAGGGCCTCAGGTGGCTCAGAGTGAGAGTTTCCGGGATACTACGTTGGTGGGCAGTTCAGTTATAAAAACCCACACAGGGGTTTATATAGGGAGGCCTTTCTGACTGTTACAGGTGGGAAAGTTAAAGGTGGGGTCTTTAGGTAAGGGCAGGAAGGTTGTAGGTCTGATGTGGAAATTAGGAATGAGGAAACAAACCCCAAAGACCTGGGTCTGGTCTGGGGTGATCTTTGTTGGGGAAAAGAAGATTCATATCTACATGGCTTCCTGGGGCGAGGTTATCGCATCAGGCAGAGCAGGCCAGACTCCTACTGTCCCTTCAGAGTATCGGGGGTTGCTTGACTTTGCTCAATACCTTTTATGATAGACCCAATCCCATCCCCACACCCAACTTCCACCACTTTGGTTATCTTAGTCTTCTCGGGAGTTCAATCGTGAGGACTCCCAAGTCTGGCTTTGTTCCTTCGGAGTGGTATTGCTGAGATTTGGAGATTCATCCGAACTTTGGTGGGCACACTCATTTTCACTGTGGTCTATTGCGTCTATGTACAAATCCCTTCCGGGTTTGATGGACGTTTGCTCAGTCTCTAGATCTTACTGTTATAAGTTACGCTGCCTGTGCACATCTTTATCGAGATCTGTGCATGTGTAAGGGGCACTTCCATCAGGCAGAGCTCTGAGGAAGTAAGGGCTGGGTGGCAGCAGGGGATGCACTGGGCTTTACTAGACGCTGGCTTCCTAGGCAGCTGCACCTAGGAACCCACCACCTGTGTTGACGTTCAGCTTTGTTCTGCCCTCCCACTAATAGTTGATAACTTCAGCGTTTCAAGTTCATTTTAATACTGTATTAAATTTGATCCTTGACAATTTCCTCTTTTATGTTTTAATTGAAGTTTTGCAAATTTCATACAGCATATTTTACCCTATTCAGAGTTTTAGACTCTCTCCCCTATCTAAGCCCCTCCTAGTACCTCCACCCAATTTCATGTACTCTCTAATACGTACATATGTGTACTTGACTCAATAGGCCTCGGAATATATAATATATTTTAATATAAATTTGTTTCTTTAAATGCCCTTCCATATGGGTCCATCCATCGGAGCCCGGCTGACCTACCCAGCAACACTCCTTCAAAGAAAACTGACTCTTCCTTTCCCAGCAACCATCTTCCTTGGTAGGGTTGGGTTTCTTACCACTTCCCCAGGTCCAGGTGGATACTGACTAACTTGAACTTTCGTGGGACTTGTGCATGCTGTTACATTGCTGTGAGTTCATATGAATAACTGTCCAGCTGTGGAAAACACTGTTTCCTCGTGGTCATCCACCATCTAAAGCTCCTACAATCTTCCAACCCCTCTTCCCCAATGATCCCTGAGCCTTGGGAGGTAAAAGTTTGATCATATGGCAGACATATTTCTAGGTTTTTGAGGAACATACATCCTCATTTTCATACTGATTGCACCAATTTGCACTCCCACTCTCAGTGAATAAGTGTTCCTCTTCCTCACATTCTCACCAGCATTTATTGTGATTTTATTTTATTTTATTTTTCGACAATAGCCATTCTGACAGGGAGGAGACAGAATCTCCAAGTACTAGTGTTGACTGCTCTTTTTGAGACACAGTCTTACTACATAGTCTTACTACTCTTAGATGGCCTGGAACTTGCTCTGTACAGCAGTCTGGAATTGAATTCACTAAAGGCACAGGCTACCATGCCCAGTGTTGAACACTTTTTAAAAGTGTTTACTTGGAATTTGTATTTCCTCTTTGAGAATTCTCTGTTCAAGTCTATGGCCTGTTTTTTTGGCTGAGTTGTTGTTTGTTTTATGGATGTTCAGCTTTTTGAGTTCTTTGTGGGTTCTAGACATTAATCCTTTGTTGGATGTGTAACTGGCAAAGCCTTTTCCCATTCTGTGGGCTGCCTCTTCACTTGATTGACAGTTCATTTTGCTGTACACAATCTTTTCAGTTTTATGAGCACCCATGTGTCAATTGTTAGTTTTATTTTCTAAGAAGCCAGAGTTTTTTCTAAAGAGTCCTTGCCTATGCCTGTATCTTACAGCGTTCTCTCTACCTTTCCCTCTAGCACTTTCAGGGGTTTGGTGTTGACTTTGCACTTGATTTTTGTGCAAGGTGGGAGAGATAAGGTTCTAGCCCTGTTTATCTGCATATGGGCATCTTCTTTTTCCAGGACCATCCGTCAAAGACACTGTCTTTGACATACTATGTAATTCTGGTGTTCTTGTCAAAATCAAGTGGCTCAAGCTGTGTGGGCTTGTGTCTGGGTCCTCAACTCTTTCCATCTGTCTATTTGGGCATTTCTATGCCAGCACCAAGCTGTTTCTGGTGCTGACCTGGAATTCTTTTCTGGCACTCTTCACGCATAGACGTCATCTTTTCATAGTGCCACAAAGATACTGTGTGTTATGTTCCTGTTCTTCTTATTTTCTTTGGATGATCCAGTTCCTCTACCTTGTCTTCAAGTCCTCATTCTCTACTTTCTACATGACCCATTCTGTTGACGTGACTGTCTGCTGAACTGTTTGTTAGACTTGCCGAATCTTCCATTTCCAGCTTCCTTTCGATTTGGCTTTTCTTCAGTATTTCTCCACGCAAATTCTATTTTCATGTCTTAGATTGGCCTTCTGATTTAATTCAGCTGTTTGTTTGTGTTTTCCTGGGCTTCAGTTGATTTATCCCCCTACCCCTCTTTAAATTCATTTGAGAGTTTATTCCTGTCTTCTTCGAATGCTTTGAACATGTTTATAATTGCTCTTTTGAACTCTGGCTCATGCATTTCATGTAAGTTATCTCAATAGGGACTGCTATGAGATTGATGATTCTTGTGGGGTGAACTGGCATATTGTCTGTTTTTTTCTTTTTTCTTTTTCTTTTTTTTTTTATTGCTTGTGTTCTTACATTGAGACCGGGGCATCTGGGGTTAGGCTGTATGTTTTGATATGAGGCTTTGGCCTTCAACTCAGGTCGTATATAACCTTACCTTACCTCATGCAATGGATGAAGGATTCTGGTGTGTGGTCGGAATGGCTTTGGGGAGTTCAAAGTAAGGGGAGCGGGAGAGGAAGAAGCACAGGATCACTTGCTGGGGTCTCCACGTTTGTTTGTGGGGTGGCTGGATGGTCTCTGGCACGTGGCAGGTGGGGCTTTGGGGAGTCCTGGGGAGGACAGGGCAGGGATAGAGACACAGAGCCATCTATTGGGGTCTCTGATCCTTGTGCACAGGGCGGGTGGGGGAGGGCTGAAGGTTCTCAGGCAAGAGGTAGGTATAGCTTTTCTCAGTCCTGAGAAGGAACAGGGAGCGAGAAGGTGAGGCATGAGCTACCCGTGTCTCTGAACCCCATGGGCTGGTCTGAGGCTCCCTGGCAGTTGGTGGTTGGGGGCTTTGCAGAGTCCCAAATGGAGAGGATGTAGAGGGGCTGTGGGATTGCTTACAGGGGTCTCTGATTCTCATGGAGATTCTGGGTGGTCCCAGAATGATCTCTTTCATCTCCTTAATTTTCAAAAAGAAAAAAAATTTGGGGTTAGCAAGGTTTTCTGAGGTATATCCTGCTTTAGGATGCCCTACCTCTGTCTCTGTCTCTGACTGTCTCTTTCTGTCTCTGTCTCTCTGTCTCTCTCTCTGGTGATTGCCATTTTGCTCCATTTGATAAAGTAACAAATCACAACAGTGTTCTCCCTCTGGCAGAAAATCTTGGATCTCATCAAAACACACCTTCCCTGACAGTCTTTCACGTTGGGCCTCCAGCTTCTTAGACCTGACCCCAAATGATTTATCAGCCTGTCATGTCAGGTCTTCCTTTCACACATGCATGGGTCACGAGACACACAAACTGAGAAGCTCTCTCTCTTAGCCATCATCTGCCCCCAGCGTTTCACATAATTTTTGTCATAATTATAATGCAGCCTTATGCTTGTTTACTTAAACTTCTAAAATGAAACCTATCATGAATATGACATGCTGAATATCTTTTTTACTAAAATACAGGAAAATAACACATAGCTTTTTAAATGCATCCTTGTCCTATTAGGTCCACCTCTGTACTGGACATGTTGCCTAGTGCAGCTCCAGTCACAGCTGGACATGAGCCATCACCATCTGCAGCCCAGAGCTGGGAACTTGTAAGAGCACCGTCCCTCCCCTTCAGTTCCTCTGAGGAACTTGTGGGCTCCTCAGGAACACCTGCCTTTCGGACCTGTGTCCTGCCCCATGTCTGAAACCTCGGAAAGCTCGCCTAGTACAACACTTCTACAAGGAAGCTGGGAGGTCAGCACCTCATGAGAGTGAAATTCATGCCAACGGAAGAAACTATTCTATTGCTAATTTTTTCCCTTTCTGTGATTGTCAATTTGGCTGGGTTGGAAGAGCATTAGGAATGAGTGAAGTCCATCTCTGGGTGTGTCTGGGATAGTGTAGACCCTGAGGGCTCTGACTTAATCAATGAATTAATTCACTGATGAATTAAAATTTGAATAGAGTATTGGGAGGAGACAGTGCTGTAGAAGGAAGCACTCCGGAAGAGACAGGTTTGTGGTGACATACTCGTACAGGGTGTGTCTTGTACTGGGCACCTCTCTGCTGGTCTGTCTGCTTCCTGGCCGCCAAGAACTGGAAACAAGGAAAGACAAAGAACCCTTCCACCTGACTTCAGTACCCCAGAGCCAGCAGTTCCTTATGGACCCCTAAAGACATTCTAGATCCCAAGCCATCAGCTGTAACAACCCTTGTTCAGCTTGGAATTTCTTAGGAGTGAAGACAACTGCATCTCTCTGACCCACCAACCCCACTCTGGCTTTCCCGAGACTGCACTCCACAACCAAGTGTCAGCAAAATGAACTTTTGCTTCATGGGCCATTTTCTAGGGAGTCCAGGCTAAAACAATTGCACTGCGGAAGTCCTCTACATCATCGCCATCACAGCAGCCATCCCTCAGGCGGCAAACCCCTCCACAGCTGCTTCTGAGCCCAACTGCTTCTTTACCCTTCTCTCCTTCAGTCCCGGGGAGGCTTTGGTGTCTGCAGAGTTCTGACTCTTCCCTGCCTTCAGGTTCTTGACCCTTTCTTTCTTGTTAATAAACAGCTACCGTGCCCAACTCCCTCCTTTGATAGACGTGCACCTCTTGGTAGACATCAGTGGAGAAGCAGGCAGGCAAGAGGAGGAAACCAAAGTGTTTAGTCTTTGTGTACAGAGGATCAATATTGTTCAAACAATATCAGCCGTGGTGGTTTAAATGCGAACGTCCCCCAAAGGCTCCACGTATTTGAACATTTTGTCTTCAGTTGGGGGAGCTGTTTTGGGAGGTCCTAGGAAGCGTGGCCTTGCTGGAGGAAGTTCATCACTGTCACTGAGTGCCGGCTTTGATAGTTCTTAAACCTTGCCAGATTACAGTGTCTCTACTTCCTGTGCCTGCTCAAAGGTGTACTTGCTTGGTTTTCTTCACTCCAGCCATGCCTCCCCACCATCATGGACTCTTATCCCTTTAGAATCGTGAGCCAAATCAACTCTTCCTTCTATACGTTGCCTTGGTCACGGTGTTTTGTCACAGCAACAGAAAAGGAACTAAAACACCAGCCTTTTAGGGAGATGCATCCTGTCCAGAGTCTTTTACTTGCTTTTGCAGCATGTTAGCTCTTAATGTATGTATTTGCGCCTAAAGCCAAATTTAGGAGGATCTGTCTCAGAACAGGAGTCTAAAGCTAGGCTTCCTCAGAAGTAAGGGAAAACAATATAAATGGATTTTGGGGAGGCTGAACCAGGAACTATTTAGGGTGCTGAGAAAAACAGAGGGAAGAAGTCAACTAGAATCGAGTTATCACTTGGGGTACAGTTGTGGATGCCTGGCTCAGACGCACGGGAGAATACTGAGAGCCAGTGGAGAACATTCTTCCGGCTGATCACCATCAAGTTGTGAGGGCTTGGCTAGTCATCTGTCAACTCTCCTCACCACAGGCTGGGGGCTTCTTCTGCCTTCCTGGGTAACAGTCAGTCGGAATATCTCTCAGAGCTAGAGTTGCACAGTTGTGCGTCAGCCCGTTCTGTTTCACGGAGGCAGGTGGGACACCGACAGCCTCAGCTTCGGGAAGCCTCCAGCACCACCGCCCGCTTCTGATAAGTACACGAATCAGCAGAGTACAATTCTCTCCATCAGACCTGTGGTCTAGGGAACTCTGGGGAACTGTGGTAAGTGTCCAGAGCAACCTAGTTCCTGCTTCACGCTGAGCTGGCTGCCTGAGGAGCACGTACTGTGAAATGCCTTGCTGAATTTAGCCAGGCTCTCATGATCATTCTTTGCACAGGCCCAGGGCCTTTCCTTCTGCTCCACAAAATGCCCCCTAGAGAATCTGACCTCCTAACCCAGCTTTCAAAAAGCCAGTGTGGCTTTACTTATCTTTGGAAAAGAAATCTCTTCCTGTTGACCTGAGCATCCCAATGCCTCCATCAGAGATGCAGAGTGACAGATAAGGCAAAACTGCGGCTTTCTGCAATGTGCCCTCCCTTGCTGGGCTGTGCAGGGATGGATAGCTAGCTCCTGTGCCTGCCTAAAATCTGCAACAGAAGTCTATCTGGTCTCTAAGACCAACTCTGGCTTCCCCAGTCTGAAAGCCAAAACCCATTACTGGTACTCTTCATTGGGTTTTTACTTTATTTATTTTTATTCTATGTATATGACTATTTTGCCTGCATGTATGTAAGTGCACCCATGTTGTACAAGGCCTGTGAAGGTCAGAAGTGAGCATCATATCTTCCTAGAACTGGGGTTACAGACAGTTGTGAGCCATTGTGAGGGTTGTGGGAACTGAATCTGGGTCCTCTACGAGTATAGCCAGTGTGCTTAACTAGTAAGACATCTCTCTAGTCGCCGGGTTTCACTTTAACTGAGTTTCTGGCCCTGACCTAGGCCCTGAAACACGTCGGCTGCCTCCTGTCAGGTCAGAGAAGCCCTGGGAAGAGAGGAACTGGGGCCAACTCAGAGCTCTAAGGCACGGGGTTTGAAAGTCTAAGGTTTCTCTAGAAAACACAGGGGAAGAGTTCACATTCATACATCTGCACAGGTTTGCAGAGCATTTGAGATGACAGTCACTGTTTGGGGTTCAGGTGATATCCTCACTTTTGCAAACTGCAAATGGTCAAGTTGGCAATACGGACCCCAAACATTACCAAGAGAACAAGACTGGTTCTTAGTTCTCAAGATGTACTGAGCCCTTGTCTCATGCTAAAGAAATGTGAGAAATTATTATCAGAGACCAAAATAGTTCAACAGGTATTCCTGACACTCTCCCCAAGGCAGACATCACTAATACATCCCAAACCTGGGAGCAGCAGTCTCAATGTTCCATTCCAAGCAGCCACAAGCAATCACTCCGCTCATGTGTAGAAATTAAATCGCATGTCTGCTTCATTCTCTGCCCACACTGGCAATGCATTAGGGTCTTTTCCCCACATACATGCATGCATTCATAAGAATTCATAGAATAATTAGCTTTTCCCTAACGTTTATTGTATGCCAAGATGAGAATCCAAACAGGAAAATGGAGGGAAGTCTCCTAGGACAGACTCACTGCTGTGCCTGCAGAACGTACTCAGTTTACAGAATGAGATTCCATCCCCAGAAATGTCGTGGCCACCCTCCAGAAAGCAGGGGTTGCTGATGGAGAAGGAGGTATTCAGTGGAGAAGGGGAGGCCTGAGGACAGGTAGGAGGAAGTCAGAGGATGAGCTAAACAGGGAAGTCTTTGTTATACAATGTTTCCAACTCATTTCTTCCTAAGATCCCAGACCTCAGAGCTGGACAGAGGAGCTAGGAACACTGGCTGCTCTTGCAGAGGACTCGGGTTCAATTCCCAGCACCCACACAGAGGCTAACTACTGTCTGTAATTCCAGTTCCAAGGGATTCAACAGCCTCTTCTGACCTCCGTGATCATTGCATGACATGGATGCACTTACGTGCATGCCCACAATATACTCATTCACATAAAATACAAATGATAAAATAGTCTTAAAAATAAAAACAACAATAATAAAAACTTAGACCCTGAAGGGGAGGAACAGACTGGTCTTTGTGTGGTGACCCACCTTTCTCTCAGTCTACTACTTCCCCTTGGGAAAGCTGCACCCGATGCATCTGTACACAGTCAGGGGTGATGAAATGCCAGATCAAGACAACTGTCTAGGAACTGACCCACAGACGATGAGGAGGTTGCTGCGAAGCACTGACCAGCTGAGGGAGGGGTCTATTGCTGGGACCTGGGTGCAGAAAGCCTTGGCTATTTGGAGCCCCAGAAAAGATGCAAGCTATAAAGAGAGAGAAAGAGTAGATGGGGCCCAAAACAATTACAGAAGGTTTCCTGGCGGCTCCTCCAGGCTGCCTGAATGCTCCCAATTATGCCCCTCCCTTCTTCTTAAAGTGGCTTATTCAGTGTTACCATAGCAATCTCTTAAACACAAGACTGATGAATCTAAGAATCAATTCATGCGAGTCATTGTTGAAGGGTCTGGGTTTTCACTTAGAGCAGAGGGCTGTCTGAGGAAGGAAACACAATGGAAGGTGGGACTGTGAGACACAGACTGGAGTGTGCTCCTTAAAACCCCTCGACTCGGAGCATCCAGAAACAGCCTGTGGAGAGTAGGCAATAAGTGCAATCCTTCCATGTCAAAAAGCTGACTGAGAAGGCTGAGAACCACCTCACATGCCTACACACATGGCCTCTCTGGGATTCAAATCCTGCAGATGAGTCTAAATCAGAAGGAAACTTAGTTGCTGCTGTGTGCAGTGCTTTTGCTGGGTCCTTTACAAGTCACTCTGTATCATGTTGCTCCCACAGTGCTTGACAGCAAACCTTTATCTAGAAAATTCCAGATAAATATCCAAAGAAAGAACAAGAAGGCAATACCTTTGGTCAGAGAGCTGCAGGGGAGAAAGAACAGAGAGACCCGGTGATCCCGGCTCCACTCGTCAGGAGTTCATTCCTGGGGGAGTTTTACCTTCCTTTGGAAGAAGCCCACCATCCGGGGTCTCTCTGTAGTCATCGGAGTCTGTCACCTGGCATGCATCGACTCCATGTAAGATCTGTCTGTCCACAGATGACCTTGACCTGACTGAGGCTAGAAACATCCAAATCAGCCTCTCACTGATGATATGGGGTATTGTAGTTGCTCCTCCTCAACCTTGATTTTGATCCGGAAAATTCTCTGTCCCTCTAGAACTCACTTTCAAAATTGAGCCAGTTCCCCAACACTGTTTTTGTCATTATATTCTTTTTTAAATTTTTATTTATTTGTACTTTTGGAAAATCCAACTTAAAATGAAACCCCATCAGAATCTTTCCTTTAAGGGTTAAAACTTCCCAGTAAGTTCTCTTCTGGCCATGTCAGAGCTTTGCTAGGGTCTAAGGCTCCAGTCCCAAACCCGAGCAAGTATTTAAAGATTTCTCTTCATCCCTCTCTAGTCTTTGCTATGTGGATATTGGAGAGTGAGCTTAAAATGTTAAGCCCTTTGTTAGAAACCTGTGTTTAGAGAACTAATAAAATTTCCCCACCCCAACTCCATCAAAAGTAGTTCATAACCTGAGCTCAGGGAGATGGCTCTGTGGGTGAAAGTGCTTAGTAGGAGACTGGCTGAGTTCAAATCCCTGAGACCCACATAAAAACAAAACAGCAGATGCCATGGTGTGTATCTGTAATTGCAGCACTCCCCTGGTGAGACAGGAGGCAGAGATAGAATTGCCTGAGGCTCAGGACCAGCTAGCCTGGAGTACACAGCAACACAGGAAGAGACACTGTCTCAGTTTTCTTTTCTGTTGCCAAGATTAAATACCCTGATGAAAACTGCTTAAGGAAGGGAGAGTTTATTTTAGCTCAAAGCACAGTCCACCACGGTGGAGAAGTCAAGGCAGAAGGAGCTTAAATCTGCAGTCATAAGAAAAGAATAATGAATACAAGCTTGCTAGAATTCGGCTCACTTTCCCTATTTTACACAGCCCAAGATCCCCTGCCCAGGGCATGGTTCTACCCACAATTAAGGCAGGTCTTAATATTAGTTCCCATAATTAAGTTAATTCCTCACAGACATTCTTACGGAATAACCTGAATTTAGGTAATATCTCACAGCACACTATACTTACCTAGGTAATTCTAGAGTCTGTCAAAGATTAACATTGTCACAGTCTCTAAACAAGGAGGATGCCAAGAACCAACTCTTAAGCTGTCCTCTGACTTCCTCAGAGGACCATGGCATTCCAACACCTCTCTCTCTCTGTCTTTCTGTCTGTCTATCAGATCTATCTATCTATCTATCTTTCTATCTATCTATCTCATAGCATTTCATAACCTTATAATCAAGAAAATTTAAAATAAAGTAGCTGTGCTAGTTGGTCTTTGTCAACCGGACACGAGCTAGAGCCACCTGGGAAGAGGGAGCCTCAGTTGTGGAATTTCCTCCATCAGACTGACCTGTGACCATGTCTGTGGGGCAATTTTCTTGATTGTTCATTGACGTAGAAGAGTTCAGTCACTGTGGGTGCTGCCACCCCCAGGCAGGTGGGCCTGGACTGTGTAAGAAAACAGTCTGAACAAGCCAGGGGAAGCAAGCCAGTAAGCAGTGTTCCTTCATGGTCTCTGCTTCAGCTCCTGTCTCCAGGTTCCTGCCCTGAGTTCCCGCCTTGGCGTCCCTCAAATGAACTGTAACCTGAAGGTTGAAATCAACTCTTTCCTCTCCACATTGGTTTTGGTCAGTGTTTTATCACAACAACAAAAGGCAAACTAGGGCATAAGCTAGCTAAATAGAACTTTTCTGGGCACATACAGAACACTGATTTAGCCCATCCAGAATGGCACACACTGTTAGAATCTGTCTTTGGGCTACTGCATTTGTTCTTGCTACGGCCCCTAGAGGACCTTGTGAGTACGCCTCCTCCTTTAGCATGCAAGGAGGAGCCCAGAGTTGAACTTCTGACAGAAGCACGGGACACAACTGTAGTCCAGCCCAGGCACTGCATTTGGCAAAGCGCTGCTCCCTGCTGGGCAGCAGTCACACTCTGAGACCTTGCAGAAGTTAGAAGCTTCCCCGAGGAGTGTCTGACTCTGGTGCCCTGCCTTTCAGGTCACAGGGGAGCAAAAAGGGTTAATAAGAATTCAGAAAGTCACATTCCCCAACAACACGAAGGCCTGTGTGCTCAGAAACACATCTGGAACCCCATCTTCCACAGTGAGAGTGTGAGAAATAAAGTCCGAGGTCCTAGGACCCCACAATACCACACAAAGAACATGCAGACAAAGCTCAAGTCACTTGGCAAGGCAGATTTTACTTCTGCACAAAAGATGCATTGTGTGGTCACTCAGAGCCAGCAAGTATTCAAGACCCAGAAGCTTAGTAGGGTTTTATCCTTCAGGCAAGAGTACTGTGCCTTGTACCCGGTGGCCAGGCTCTGGCTTCACAGTGTCTCCAGTGAAGAAAAGGGCTGGTCAAAGAGGGGAAGGGCTCGGCCACCCAAGGCCTCAGGTTCTGGGAATGGATTGGGGCCTTTTTGTAAACAAAAGTGTTACAGGATGTGTGTGTGTGTGTGTGTGTGTGTGTGTGTGTTGGGGGGGATTAAAAGGAATTCTTCATCATAAATGAAAAGTTTTTCAGGATTTGAAAGAAAAGACTTTCTTACAAGAGTACAAAAGATAGAGCAAGGTACTACGCCTTGCAGAAGGCTAGACTCACCCCAAGTCATTTGAGTCTTTCCAACATGGCTCCAGTGACCATCTTAGGGGAACCGCAAACTGGCACGGAGAGGCACCCTCTGTTGAGATGGCCTCTCCCTTTATTCTCGGTGCCACAGAGAACTGGGCTGTCCTCATTAGTGGAGGTCTGGCCATACAATCTAGACCCCATTGTCTAATTTACAAAAGGGAAGGAGACGATCAGGTAAGACTCTACAATTTGGGAACCTGGGATTTCCGGGGGGGAATCCAGAGTCATGAAAATAAGGTGGGGAGGGGCAGTTAAGAAAAAAAAAGCTACAATGCTGCAAGCTACAGTTGATATTGTAAGAAACACAGAACATATAACAAGGGTACTGAAAAGAAGGAAAAGCACATAGTTTAAGTTTTTGACAGAGATTTTATCTCTTACATTTATATTTTTAGACACTAGTCAGAAAGAAGAAAGAAAGAGAGAAAGAAAGAAAGAAAGAAAGAAAGAAAGAAAGAAAGAAAGAAAGAGAAAGAAGGTGCAAATGAGCAGAGGCTATTAGAGCAGGATGCAACACAAATGTCAGCCTGTGAGTCAGGGACTCAGCCTCTGAGACGGGACAGGTCCCCTAATGCGAACGAAGAGAGAACCCAAGCTAAAGAAAATGCAGATTGTAATTGACTCTGGATGTCTCTTATTTTACATTGTAATGTAAAACTCCCTTTGAAAGGAAAGACAGTACATTTCATTTCTGTTTCTCACAATGACCTGCGTACAGAGGGGTCTTGGATTGGAACTTGCTTTTCTGACTGTTTTTGTCACTAGGGCTGTATCAGCATCAGTGACGGAAAATCCCCAGAGGCCACAGCTTGAACTGTTTGAAGGGCTTGTCCTGGGGTGGACTAGGGTGGACTGGGGTGGACTGGGGTGCCCTGCCCTTGGCCCTGTGTGGAGAGGAGAGGGCATGACTCAGCACCGGCGTGGCGGGCTTGCCTAGCTCCACCTACCTCTCTTGGGATGGTCCTCTGCCACGGTGTCATGATTACCACCTTCCCACAGTCATCTGCTGCTATTAATAGCACATGAATAATTCAAACAGTAAACTTGCAGACGCCTGGCTCCTCTTCTGCCCTGGGGAGCTGCCAAAGATAGCTCAGCCCCTGGCAACCATCGAGCTGCTTGGGGGAGAGCAAGGGGCTTACATGGAAGCAACATCCTCTTCTCCAATTGCATGTTCCTCCTGACTGCGTGTCTCCCAGAGAGGAGGGAATCTCCGCACGGTGACATCGTCTCATGTGCCAAAGCCAACAGAGGCCAGGTGCCGGCCGGATGGCCTGGATGTCTGCTTCAAGACTCGCCTGCTGGTTTTCCCTCGCTTGAGGACCAGATGTAAATTACAGAAAGCTCTGGGTTGCCCCTTTGGAGTGGTGGGCGGTCTTCTGTGGCCTCTCCTGGCCAGCTCTGGTGGGGATTCGGCGAGCATCCAATAGAAGCCGTCAAAGTGAAGAGTGAAGGTGGGATGTGCTCACTCTGCAACCTGGACTGCACGACGCCCCATAGCTGCCACGAGCCCTTGTTTTCCTAGTAGCCAGCCTGGGACTGGATGCTATGTCTGGAGTATTTTCTCAGGACTGTTTCAATTTTAACCCTCAAGTTTATAAAACTCCCCAGAGCCGGCAAATCAAGATGGTGAGCCCGGAGACCATGAGGGTCCGCGGGGAAGGTGCAGAGTGAGACAGAGAGTCAGTCTGGTCTTCCAAAATGATTTTGACTGTAGAGAATTAGAGACTGCAGCGTGCATGTCCTTGGATAAGGCTCCTATATTAAACCTCACCCACCCAGGGCTCAGGGACCATTGCAGAAAAGGCGGGTGGAAAGACTGTAAGAGCCAGGGGTGTCAGATGAGCATAAGGAAACAATTTTCCAGGTGACTGGGAACTTGCTCATATAAACTCACAGCAATGGTAACAGTATGCACAAGACCCATGCAAACTCAATCAGACAAAAACCCAGTATAGAACCAGGTAAATGGGTAAGAAGGCCCAAACTTAGCTATTGGCAATTGATCACTGCTGAGTGAGGGAGAGTCGGTCTTCTTTAAGGGAGTGACACTAGATAAGCTGACCAGGCTCCAGTGGATGGATTCACACTGAGGGACATCATGAGACACAAACTAGATTCAATAGGCCTTAACATATTTGAAAGAATGCTATAGGGCAATGGGTCTATGGAGCCTGGGCAGACAGGGAAGGGGATCTAAATATGATTACGATAAATTATATGAAATTCACAATATATATACATATACGTATATATATGTATAGTAAAAAACAATTGGCTTAAATTCTTAAAACCTAGATATTCTACATGCCCTTTGAGAGTACATGAGGCAGACCCTCACCCTCCTGATGGGAATGAAATTTGGGAATTCTCAGCACCTTGAAAATACAAACCTTTGGGGCTGGAGAGATAGTTTCATGATTAAGAGCATTGGCTGCTCTTGCAGAGAACCCAGGTTCAGTTCCCATCACCCACATGGGAACTAACAACCTTCCATAACTCCAGTTCTGGGGGATCTGATGCCCCCTTCTGGCCTCCATGGGCATTGCACACACATGATGCACAAAAACTGAACTTTCCAGCCAGAAATTTTCTTATTAGAAGTTATCATGAAAAACAAAACAAACAAAAGGTTTTCACAAACTATGACACAATTTTCACCTTTAAAAAATTATCCTGAAAGGCAAAATATACTGAAGGAAAGAAGTCAACACACAGGATAATTAGAATCCTGGAGCATTCCTGGGCAAAGCTTTGCTGATAACAAACACTTTGCTTTCTATGACCATGTCCTGTCTTTTCCTCTTACCACTAAGCAATCTATACAAGCTCTATGCACTGACTAGGCTTTTGTCCCCCTGACAAATATCTAAGATGAACAATTTCAAAGAAAAAAAGTTTTGCTTTGGCTCAGACTATCAGAGATTCGATTCTAACCTGTGTTCATCAGACCACTTTGATTTGAGCTTGTAGTAAGGCAGGAGCAGAAATGTTCACATCTTCATAGCCAAGAAGCAGAGATAAAGACAGGAAGGAACCAGAACAGGCTACAGCCCCCAGAAAGTGAGCAAGCACCAGCCCTAAATGATGAGCTATTAGCAATTGAAAGCAGCTGGGACCCCACGCGTCAGCTTTCTTTTAACATGTAATGCTGGTTAGGTTTACCAGGTTCCACAGGATCTACTCGCACCCAAGAACATTTGGGGAACACAAACTGGACTTGCTGGACCTTTAAAACAAAAAACAAGGCACTGCAGAGATGGCCCAGCAGTTAAGAGCACTGGCTGCTCTTGTAGAGGACTGGGGTTGAGTTCCCAGCACCCTCGTGGTGGCTAATAACCATCCTTAAATCCAGTTTCAGGAGATCGAAAGCCCTCTGGTCTCTGTGGGCACTGCACACATGTGTTGTACTTACATACATTAAGGCAAAACACTCATACACATAAAAGTACAGATAAATAAAAATTTTAAAAAGAATATGATGATATTCTCCAACACAAGGGCTGGAGAATGGGCTTAATTTGGAAAAGGAATTCTAGAAAGGCATAGAGAGTACTATGCACTTACATACACCCCAAAAAAATCACCCAAACATACAAGTAAACACAAAATTTTATAATATAAGAAAGATTTTAAAAGAAAGCAGAAAAACCATAAAGGACATGAAGTCTGTACAGTCAAGTGGGGTTAGGATAGGGAGGCCCAAAATACACAGTTTGTAATTATCAAAGAATCAATAAAAATTTATTTTGAAAAGATGCACAAGCAGAAAAAAGAAAAATATAGCCACCAAGGACAGACCCCAGTGATGTGCTTCTTCCTGCTGAGCCCCACCTCCTGAAAGTTCCAGACCCTCACAAACACCACCCTAGCTGGGGACTAAACCTTCAACATGGAGCCCTCGTGGGACTCTTAAATACAAATTACACATAGGATAATCCCAAACTTATAAGCAAATATTGAAAAGATGCACATTGTCATGTTACTACATCAGCAAAGACTGACAGAAAACACATTAGAAAGATGGCTTCGAAGTTTTAAAAGATACTGCACTTTTCCTTAATATATGTTACATAATCTATATTTAAAATATTTAAAATCCTAGTGGAAAGAATTATCAATTTAAAGTTATGAAATTCTGAAACTTTGGGCTCCAGGAAAGTCTGAAACCTAATAATAGAAGAATCTCAGTACCACCAAAAGTTTCTAAATCACTTATGTTTCGGGAGTTCTGTCACTCATGTGGCTGAGAGAACAAATCCAGAAGACATTGTTATCTGCAGTTAATAAGGAGCAGTTCGGGTTCAGAGGTCAGCGTCCTGGCACAGTTGGCTATGCCTCAGCACAGGTAAGACATGGGTGCCCTGTGCCCCAGACCCAGCTCACCTCTCCAGCTTTTGGTGGTGGCTGTCCATGCAGCAAACGTTGTTGAATTCTTTCCCTGAGTGACAATGTGTCTCTATTCCAGCAGTCTGCGTTTGAGTCTGAAACACAAAAAAACCTTCAACATGCAAAATAAAATACCTGGACTTTTCTTCAGATTTCTGTCAGGATTTCACAGAACAGCGCTTGGGTGCCGGGCACGTAGGCGAGCCAAGCAAACGCCAGCCCCACAGCTGGAATGTGAGCTCTGCAGCTTTGAGCCTGGTGTCATTCTGAATGGTGTTGCTCCCTGCCTCCAGCTATGTCAGTGTGAATGACACAGCGAAGAGCTGGACTTTCAGGAACTGAGATTAAATGTGCAGGGCATGGGCTCCGCAGCCCCCACATGTGCCCTGCAGGAAGGTGAAGCAAGGCCCAGCAGAGCGCTACTCTATGCTGAAGCATCTTAGATGGCTGCAGATGTCCCTTCATCCACAAAATAAATGGTTAAGATGCAGTCAGGTGTTGGGGTGCAAGATGTAAAGTGTACATGGGGCTACTACACTCTGGTACAAAAGGAGGGAGCATGAATGATTATAAGAACAGATATAACTAAGTATTGTGGCAATAACAGGTGTCCCGCATGGGAATATCAGGTGCAAAGGCCCTGACTGAAGGCCTGGCGACAGAAGCTGTCCTGTCTAACTGCGGTGAGCAGACCCAAGAGGCAGGCTGAATCACCTGGGGAACAGTGCGGAGTTCAGCTCCAAGTGCAAAAAGACATATCTAAGATGCCGACACAAGCAAATGAGTCACCTTGACTGCTCTGAGGAGGCTCGCCTGGGTAAGTGCAGTTATTGCAGAGCCAGAAGAGAGGCGAGGAGGCGGGGTCTCAGGTGAGCTATGGTTACGTTATAGAAACACAGGTGTCTGAAAGACAAAACTGAAATCTGAATGGTCTGAACATTAAAACAGACAAACAGAAGAAGACAGGACTTTTAGGCTCATAGATAAAGGGGGGGGGTGGGAAAAAGGACACAAGGATGGGGCTTGTCTAGCTTGAGTGACCCAGGTGAACATCCTCTTAGCTGTGACAGGAAAGGCAGGCAAAAGTTTGGGGGTGTCAGTGGGGTGGGAGTGGAAGCGGAACCTAGAAACTGGGGAGATGGTCTTCTGAGATGCTCTGGAAACTTGTGGATGGAAATGTCAAGGTTAAGGGAGGGTGCTGGACAGCTTCAGTTGTCAACTTGACACACTTGGGAAGAGGGAACCTCACCTGGAGAGATTCCTCTATTGGACTGGCCTGTGGCCATGTCTAGGGGGGCATTTTCTTGTTTGTTGAATAAGGGAGGGTCCAGCCCACTGTGAGTGGGGCCACCCCTGGGCAGACAGTCCTGGGTTGTATAAGAAGGCAGGCTGAGCACAGGCCAGAGGAGCAAGACAGGAAGCAGTGTTCCTCCATGGTCTGTGCTCCAGTTCCTGTCCTGACTTCCTGCCTTGGACTCTCTCAGTGATGGACTGTTACTTAGAAGAGTAAGATACAATAAACTCTTTCCTTTGCTGGTTTCCGTCAGTGTTTTCGTCACAGCTATAGAAAGCAGACTAGGACAGTGTATCAGTGAGACACGCTCGTATACCCTAAGAGGAGGTAGTTCTTTCTTTGTCTCCATGTTGCAGAGATTGCAGTCCATGGTAGGCTGGCTCCATTGCTCACAGACCTGTGGGGAGGCTAAGCATCATGTCAGAAGAGTGTGTTGGAGAGGAGAGCCACTCACTCACCTAACAGAAGCCAGGGGGCAACCAGAAGCAAGGTGCTCTTCATAAACACAGCTCCAATGACCTCCTTCCTCCAACCAGGATCTGCCTCCCAATCGTGCCATCAGATTACAGATCTATCAGTGATCGATTCATTGATTCCATCAGAGCCCTCAGGATCTCTGAACTCTGAACTCTCTGACTGAACACAACAGCTGGGGACCAACCCTCCAACACAGGAGCCTTTTGCGGGACACTCCATAACCAAACCATAACAGAGCTGATGGCTGAGGGCGCTGCTGGAGATAGGATTGTGGATAGCTGTGTGGGTCGAGTCCAAGCCTATTAGAGGCTGGGTGGGAAATCTCACAGAGGGGAAGTGGTCACTGCAAACATTTGCAGAGAGATGAAAAGAACAAATTGTCTTCTGTAAATGTGGCCAAACCAAGGCCATTTACAGCAGCATGAGAGCCGTTACCATGGAGATACAGGGCAAGGGGCAAGATTCTTAGGGAGAAAGGGGAAGTGGATGTCCTTTCTCAGCAGTATGGACAGTTAAGTAATCAAAAATAATTTCTGAGTTCTACTCCAAAGCAATCCAAAGCATCATGGTGTATAAAATCAAAGCTTTTTTTGTTTACTTTTTTCTTTTAAAAAAATTATTTACTTTTTTTATGTGTATGAGTGTTTTGCCTGAATGTCAAGTGCACCATTTGCATGCAATGCCAAAAGAGCCAGAAGAGGGCATAGTATCCCCTGGAACTGAAGTTACAGATAGTTGTGAGCTGCCATGTGGTGTGGGGAACTGAACCCAGGTCCTCTGCAAGGGCAGCCAGGACTCTTAACCACTGATCCATCTCTCCAGCCATTCCTTCCTTCTGTTCTTCCTTCCCTTCCTCCCTCTCTTCTTTCTTCTTTGAGTCGTGGTCTTTTTGTATAGGCCAAGTTGGCCTGGACTTCACACTGATCCTCTGTCTCAGCCTCAGTGCCAGGGGCAGGTGCGCGACTCCATACTCCAGTTCTAAGCACAAGCTTCTTAGGCGCCTAGCTGACCTCTTGCATGGATCATGTTGCTTTTCGGTACCTGGCAAATATCTAGAACATAAAACCGAAGCAGAAACTTAAAAACCTCAAGTGATCATCACAGGTCAGTCTCCCCAGTCAGGAAGTTTGGGTTTTCAGGGCTGTAAGTAGCTTTGGCCAGACAGAGATGTGACTAGGACATCTGGTGCTCACTGCACATAAAGCCAGGATCCTGGAGGGTTGCATTCCCACTGAGAAGACAAGGGGGCCCTGATGTTTTCTCACTTAAGCTCTGCAACATATCTCTACATTAATGTGCCAGAATGTCCCTCTGAAACATCAAAAAACCCCATTGCTATCTTCCTGGGATGGCCTTACTAAGCTGGACCCTATCCAAAGACAGGAGTGCTTATCAGAAAACTTCTTTTTATTAAAAACACTTTAAATTACTTCATTTATTACCTTTTTATCTGTTATTTTATTTATTACTTTATCTATTGATTTGTGTTGTCACAAAGATGTGGAGGCAGGTGTCTGACAACAACTAGTGGGAGGTGATTAGATCCTTCCACCAACTCAGGTTGTCAAGCTTGGCGGCACGTGCCTTTATCCACAGAGCCACCGCACCATTCCACTAGGACATCTTCTTAGTCATTGGGAAACGGTCTTCGGGGACACACCAGTTCACTTGTTGCCTGCCTTGTGACTGTAGGTGGAGCAGGACTCAGGTTCCAGTCCCTAAGATCCCTTCCATCTATCCCAGAGGAGATCAAGCACTCAAGGTGGCTTCATTCATTTCTGCCTTTTAGTCAACTTATTTTTTTAAGATCACATTAAATAAAAATGTATGTGCATCTATATGACACATGAACACACAAATGCTATTCATTTGAGAGATAAAGGGAAAATGTATTTAGAATTAGAGTCAGAGTTAAGGAGTTGGGTTCATTTCTATAATTAGGCACTAATTTTAACACAGCATTTACTGGTACCCAGAGCAGAGCCTGTGCCAAGCACAGCTGTTTCTCGCTCTGAAGAGAAAGGGATGCTAACATTCCTGCCAGCCCCAGGGAAAGTCAGAGAGACAGAGGAATGCAGAACTAGATAACCAGTTGCAGCCCTCACAGACCTCACAGACAAGCGACCTTCCTCCATCTATGCTCTACCCCTAAAGATTTCACCACCTATAATCAGTCATGCTAGGAACCTGACAGAGATCAATCCATTGATGAAGTCTGGGCCTGGTGATCAAACCACGTGTGTGGCAGCTTTGTCCTATGGTTGCCAGCACTGCACAGTCTCTGAAGGTGTGATTGGTAGTTTGAGCAGGCCCGGAAGGGTACTCCACACCACCCGCAGTGGCCTGCAGGGCTCTCTAAATCTCCTCAGCGATGTTCCACATGCTAGTTGTGGGATTGGAGTCACCTTCCTTGTCTAAGAAGTCAACAGAAAATCCAAGAGACCAGGAAAAAGTAAGCCCCAATAAACAAACTCTCCTGAGAGTGGAGCCTTGTGAACAGCACAGTTGACACAGCAATGTGGCATGCTAAGTCATCACACATCCCAAGAGTAGAGAGACAAGGTAGGACAAAGATCATGGCATGCTCCTAACACACTCTGCCATGGGATTATAGCTTTCAAAGCCCTCACAGAAACTCCGCTTAAACTGGATGCTCATCTCCTCTCACAGCTCTGGTTCTCAAATACTGGAGGTGGGGGGCAGGGTGTCTTTGTTTTTCCATTGCTGTGACAAAACACTCTGACCAATACCAACGTGAAGAGGAAAGGGTTTATTCTGATTACGTCTCCTGGGTCACATTTCATCACAAAGGGAGTCCAAGGTGACAACTCCCGGGCAGGAACCTGGAGGCAGGAGCTGAAGCACAGGCCCTGGGGGAGCACCAACTGCTGGCTTGATCCCCTGGCCCAGGCTCAGCCTGCTTTCTTATACAATAGACAACAACCTTCCCAAGGGTGGTACTGCCCACAGTGGACTGGGCCCTTCTGCAGCACTCAGCAATTAAGAAAATATCCCACAGATATGGCTACAGGCCAGTTCAGTGGAGGCTCCCTCAACCCAAGGTGTGTCAAGATGACACCAAAGGGGGGAATGTGCAGAGGGCACCTTGAGGGACCATCATTCTTTTGATGGGCAGACCCTCTCAACCTGCTAGATCTCATATGTGTTCAGTAAGTTTAAGGTCTGTGTTGGGAAGATTGTTTTCAGAGTGAGAAATACACTAATAACTCTTCTTATTGCTTACTCTGCTCCCTCCTCTTAAATAAAGCCCAACATCCCTGAGCTGTAGAAACAAATTTTAGGCAATCATAGTGGGAAATTTTGCAGTGATAGATGAATACAACAAAAAAATATTATATTTCAGTTGGGGCTGGTGGATAATATTTGTACTGGATGCCCACATTGTCAAGAAACCTCTGTCATGTTCTGCCCCCATTACAAGCTGAGTCCATTCACCTCCCTGATTTCCCCTCTCCTGGGTTATTTATGACTGAGGAGGAGGGAGGCAGAAAGTAGGAAAAAAACCCTCAACCTTGTGAGTCATTTGGAAGGGGGCGAAATCAGGCTGCCCCATTAACACCCACTCCCCTCCAGGGCCCTGCTTCGCTGCTGCGACTCAGAACTTTGATGGTGTCACCGTGATTTTGGTCTCCCATCTCTATGGCCCTCAATGCCTCTGAGTTCTATCAAGTGTCTCCACTCCCTCCTCCTCCTTCCCCACCCTCTTTTTAAGCATGGCTGGTTCAAGGCAGCCTCCTCTTCCTCCTACTAGGAAATCTCTAGTCCAGCTCCAAGCAGTGTGAGTGCTGGCTATGTGCTGGCCAATCCTTGCTTCATGTCTCCATTTACCCCTTGATACACACTGGGTATACGCTGTATTTATTCGGGGTCAATAGAAGCCGAGGGTTCTATGGACAGTTTTCTCACGAGGCTCAGCCTTTGCCCTTGAGAAGCTAGACTGTCATGCAGGGAGATGAAGCTAGTTGCCACAGAGCCAGTCACCAAGAAAGTGAAATTCAGGTCTGCCCACACCCCACCCTGCTTAATCTGTACAATAGATCCTGTTACAGTTGGTAAGGCCCTCTTGGTAAAGGCTTGGTCTCCAGACTTTGGTGCTAGTAGGTGGGAGGGCCAGAAGTTAGGTCACTGGGCTATGCCCTTGAGGATCATATTGGTACTCTGGTTTCTCTCTTTCTTTCTCCCACTCTTATCTTCTCTCTCTCTCCCCTTTTTCTCCCTCTCCTATTCTCTCTCTCATACACCTCCTGTCTCTCTCCCTTTTCTCTCTCCCTCCCTTCCTCTCTCCTGACTATCTTAAAGTGAGTAGTCTATTTCTTCTCTGTGCTTCAGTCATGATTTTCTGCCTCTCCTCAGGCCCCAAAGCAACACAGTCAAACAACCATAGACATTAAAACCTCCGAAACCAAGAACTGAAATAAACCTTCCCTCTTTACATACAGATCCCATTGTTCTGTCTCAGTACAGTGGTGATTAACACAAATTTCCACCACTTGCCATTTAACCAGCAGCAGTTCAGATGGATCCTGTGCCCTTTCGTGTTCTCTCTGCTCTGTCACACCCAGCCAGCATGGCTCTGGCAGGAATCTATCAGCCTTCTCTGGACCAGGAATGGCCTCCCTGAAAGTAGAGTCTGTGTGTGCATCTTTCCCAGAACAGGGCTCAGGATATAGTGGTCGCTTGGTGCACATGGCTCGACAAAGCTCAGAATAAATAGCAGCTCAAAACTCCCAGCCTGATCCTTTGGGGCTGGAGTGAAGTCTCCCAGCACTCTAGACTATGACTGCAATCTTTCTTCTGGATCCCATGACTTCTCCAGTCTTCCATCCTCTCCCTCCCCTACTTAACTTTCAGAACGGAAGCTTGAGAGTCAACATCAGTGTGTGAGAAAGCAAAAGAAATTACAATCTTAAGGGCGACAGCCCAGAAATGCTGCGCTGAAAACTGCCTGGGGATTCAACTTCACAGCCTTGGCAAAGAAGATGCAAATATATATTCAAATTCAATGCAAATTCACTGGTGACTTTCCTGGCTCATACTGGCACCTGGTGAAGCTCGCTGTCTTTAGATGCCAGAGCCTACCCACAGTGCCTGTCCACAGCTGAGCTCCACGATGAAGAAGATCCCCAAATAAGAGCTGCCCTGGGAGGAGACCCCTGAGGACTTCTTGAGACACCACCTAGTGTCAGGTTTCCTGCAAGAGGGAGACATCTCCCTGTGAGCCCTGGGAGGTGATGGCATCCTAGAGGCTTGGCATTCACTGCCGGCAGGGAGCAGACACCATGGTGTGCATCTCATAGAACAGAGGACAGGCAGATGGTACAAAAGTCTTGAGAAGAGGAAAAATTCTGATTGGCTTTGGATAGAAAAGGGTAAATGGAGGCAGAGCCTTTTCAAGTTTACCTAGGGCTCCGCTGAGGTCTCTGGAGTGCCTAGGGAACCTGCACATCTCTGTTGCAGATGGGAGAGATGAAGTTTAGTCCCAGCTCATGTGTGGCTGCACTCCAGTGGGCTGCATATGGGTGTATGGGGAGGCGGGAGCAGGCAGCGGGAGCTGTTTCAGTACCGTGGACAGCTCCCCGCGGGGCTACAGAGAAAGCTGGTGAGTTTATATTTAACGAGGTGTCCTGGGAACAGGAGCCAGACCAGAGTTCAGCCAGCAGGAGCAAGGACACAGTTCCAAAGCTGGTTTCAAATTTCTCATCCTCCTGCCTCTGCTTCCCAGGTGCTGGGATCAATCACAAGTGTGTGTCATCACATTTGACATTTTTAACACCACAGGCTGGATATGATTATCATTAGCAAGCACCAACTAGAGGCCAGGAGGCCAACCATTGATGCCGCCCTGTAAGTTAATCATTTCAGACATTCTCATGTCACAAAGAAACAAAAATTCAGTGTGGTTGAGGGACATGTCTGAGGTCACATTGCAAGGGAAGAGCTACCACAGACCTGCCCAGAGATTGCTGTGGGGCAATATGACATCCTACTTCCTCCGGGTTTCTATGCCTTCTTTAGAGTGCATGGGAAAGAAGTTTCCCCCTTTGACAACGAAAGGAAACTGTACTGTAACCCAGCAAGGCATCCGTGACTGTAAGGAGCCACTGAGCCGTCTCACAGGAGGAAGTACACCTTTCTGGTACAGCTAAATATTTGGTCATTTTCATGTCCATGGAGAGAAGGAAAAGGTAGAATGCCCCCCACTGACCTCAGTGCCTTTTGGAATGTATCATCAAACTCTCCTTGGCCTCCCAGAGACCCAGCACCGCCTCCGACACCTGCGACTTGTTTGCTCATACTTTCTTCCTCCTGCCCCCGGCTCCGCTTTGGGCTATAAAACATCATCCCTGTTTCTCAGCTAGAAGGGAGCAGAGAAGGCGTGGCATACCCTTAGCTTAGAGCCCGCGTTTGAAAGGGCGGATCAGGGGAGGGAGATATTACTGACTTGGAGATCTGCCATAAAGTAGGAGGAAGCCTAGGAATCCTTCAGTCGGCTCACCCTTCTCCCTTTGGCCTGAGAGTAACTGTATCCACTGTTGGCTCTTCTCCTGCTGCGCCTGTACCGTTCTGCTGCATCCAACATTCCACCTAACTGCGTGCATCGATAATCTTTTATTATGTCATCATGTATTTTAGTGTGTGATGGCTATTATGTTTTAGAGGCCCCCGTTTAGATTTATGGAGCGAAAGAGAAAAGCTTTTTTTAAAATGCAATCTAATTAATCTGAGTGCATGTGTATGCCTATTAAAATTCACCTGTCCAAGGTTTTCCATTTATCATGATTCTACTGAGAAAGGGGATGCCTCTGCATTTCATGTGAAATGATGACCTATCATCAGGATGCTTTTAGTTATGGTGCACGTCGAATGGACAGCTCTGTGTGGCGACTCCTCCGTACCACTCTCACTATGGAATCAGACGTTGTCCTTTTGGGAGGAACACATGCCAAATACACAGAGACCTGATGGTGTGTGTAGACACGACAGCCCACGGAGCTCCAGGCAGGGAAAGGGAGCCGTCCTCTGGTTAGCTGGCAAGCGGACAGTCTCCCGATTGGAGATGCCACTGATCCTTGCGGCTACAGTTCCAAGCCCTTACCAGGCCCAGGAAGGCGCTGCCTTGGAGTCAGCAGGAGTCGGTGCTCAGCATTAGACATCAGGCAATGGGCACTTGGCCTGGGCTGCCTCGCCAGACCAAACCTGCAGCAGGCACTCCCTCTCTACTAAGGAAAAATCTCTTCATCAGTGAGTCCACACCCAGCCCGCACCCCTGTCCTATAACCAGAAATGAACTTGGTACCAGATGGAGCAAAACTACACAGATAACCCCAGGATGGGAGGCACTGTGCTCCAGGGGAGACTTTGAGATTCCAGGCCTGACTTCAGGGGTGCTCTCTATCTGACCACCCACAAAGAACCAGAGTGCTGAGCCCATCTGACAAGCACAGCAGGGTCTGGTGCCCAGTGCAACCAGCCGGAGCGGGCACCTGCCTAGCTCCTATGGCAAGAGAGAAGCTTCGTGGGTGGGCAGCCTCACCACCTGTCTTCATCCCTTCTCCCATATGGGATCCAGATCTGCATCTTCAGCAGCTGCAACCTCAATAGTCTGCTCAAGGCTCCCCACACACCCAACTGAGCCCACTATGTCCGACTCCAATGAAGATCTCAGGTTCCTTTGAACTCTAGAAGCATTGGCTAGAGATGCAAGATGCCCTGACCTCAACTGTGACCCTCACCAAGGGTGGTCCAAGAGGAACGAGCACACAACTCCCAAATCAAAGAAAGTTCATGATAACTTCCACCCTGACCCCGAAACCCATGGGGAGAGTCAGGTTTGCTGAGAGGCTACTGAGGGATGCAAACTCCTCTTGGCTTCTGAAGTAAGGAGTCCAGATGGAAAAGACTTAGGCAATGTCAAGATTTTAAGTAACATGATCCTCAGAAGGTCTCTCAGTCCTTGTGTTTGCATCAAGGAGAAAACTAGCCGAGTGCTAGTGGGTCTTTTGCAGCTGTTAATGCTTGCTGAGTGTGAGGGGAAAAGACCATGTTCACGCAAGGAAAATAAGCAAATCATTTTCTAGACGTGTGCGTGCATGGGAAGTTCTGAAAGTGGCATGCATTGAGTAAAGTTCGAGAAACCTCAATCTGATGGAAAAAAAAATCACTTGTGAGCTTGGACCCACCCCTAGGACACGCTGACCAAGGTTGGCAAGCACTGGGGAGGGTGGAAGGTGAAGTCCCCTGCCTAAGCCCTGTGATAACTGAGCTGCACTGGCCTGTGGACAGAGGGAGGCTGCACAGGCTAAGGAAGCAGCTGTGGCCGCCAGCTCCAGCCAGTGCCTGGTCACTGCAAGGCAAATCAGTTAGTTAAGGTCCAGGTCTGATTCTTCCTAGAATTCAAGTCACAAAAATACCTACCGGATGGCTGGAGAAATGGCTCAGCAGTTAAGAGCATTTGGTGCTCTTGCAGAGGACCCAGGTCAGTTCCCAGTACCCACATGGCAGCCTACACCCATCCTTAACTCCAGTACCAGGGAATCCAATACCATCTTCTGGCCTCTGCAGACACTAGGCATGCATGTGGTGTGCTTACATACATGCAGGCAAAACACTCACCCACATAAGAAAAATAAATCAATCTCATGACTGCTCTTGCAGAGGACCCAGGTTCAGTTCCCAGCACCCACATGGTGGCTAACAACAGTTCGTAGCTCCACTTCCAGGGCATTTGATGCCATCTTCTGGCCTTCACGGGTGTTGAACGCATGTGGTGTGCTTACACGCATGCAGAACACTCATACACATAAAATAGACATCACTCAATCAAAATTTGTTAATGTCTATGATTCTTTACCATTATGAAAATGGAGGTGAATCACCACTCAGTCAGTTACACTTTAGCTCTGTGTCTTTGAAAGCTGACTGATCCTAGATCCTGAGCATCACATCAAAGCATTGTAGAAGCTCAGCGCATTTGACAGGAAGAGCCAGACTGAATCAGGCAGCACGCCTTGTTCATGTGCAAAGAATGACGAGTTCTATTCCTGACCATTGAGTTTTGATCGATTATTCCTCTTGCTCTTTAGCATGAAGGCTGGAACTTAAAAGTAAATATTTGTAGTCTTAAAATGAGATGTGACCCAAACCTCCAAATGCTTATTTTATTTTTTTCTTCTTTCTTTTTGAGACTTTTATTATATAAGCAAACTGGCCTTGAACTTGCTATCCTTCTGCCTCGGCCTGTGGAATCCAGGCTTGTACCACCACACCCAGCCCCTCCAACTGCTTTGCTGACTCTCTTCAAGGAGTCAGGAGCTGTCTATGTCTTTGCCCACCATCCTGTCTGCAAGCCTTCTTATCAACTGTGGCCCTGCTTGGCAGCAAAGCCTCTATCTTCTCCATTCTGCTCCAGATCTCAGAAGGGTGCCAAAAGGTGGTCCGTAAGCTCTGCCCAGGGAAGGTCTTAGGAAAGGCAAATGCCATCATTATTAATTCCCTGCTGTTGCCTGGGACGGAAGCCACCAGCACATCAATGGGAAAGCTTTGGCTCCAAATAAATAAACAAATGTCCTTTGGGCAGATGTCAGGCCAGCTCTGGCTGCTCAGAAACACGCTCACTGCAGCAGCAGGCCCAGCACAGGAAGGTAAGGTGCTACAGGCCAGCCTGTATTTTCTGCTCCATCACAGCCAGCATCCTGAAACCTTGGCCACATTTGGAAATCCATCTCTCCAAACGGATGCAGACAGCTTAATGAAGCAATATTTATGGAGCTGATACCGTGGGGGACCGTTGCTCTTTTCTCCATCTTCTATTTTTAATATTTGATCTGGAAAACGTATTATTAAAGGAATATTTCAAGTCTGATTACTATTCTGTTCGACTGTGTGTGTTATTCACGCGTGCTGGGTGTCAGGGGAAATTATGCCAACCTGTTTGGGAACTATATTATGTCACTCTTTCAACAAGCCCTTTGCTCTGGTATAAATACCATTCACATGCAAGTCTGTGGGCCCCAGAGTCACTTCAGCAGCCTTGCCTTAACTGCGGTAGCCTCTGCTCCCATGTGAGGCCCAGTGGACTCTTGTCCACTTTCCTTGGGAGAAATGTTCTCCCTGGATGTGGGGAAGTTGCCTTGATTATTGTTTTGCTTTGCTAGTCACTTTGTGGTTTATTGAGCTGAGCAGTGAGCAGATCCCATTGGTGTGGCCTGTCCTTGGCTGTGAGCCTGGGTCCAGCCTGAAGTTCACCTCCTGAAGTCTCTGTGGTTTCCTCTCCGCTCTTCCTTCTAGCTCCACCTTGAACCACCTGGGAAATCCACCTCCTTCAGGCTGGACAACAGGGCTTATTTCTGACTTGGGCATTCAAGGCCAGAGGGACACATGGCCTGAAGCTCTGTCTTCACAGAGGGGGACACAGAGGTCAGGCTGCAGGCTCAGCTCTTGATGACACACTAAAAAAATGCAGTCTAGCTTTCCACCAACTCAGCCACCACGAACTGCACTGATTTCGGTCAATTCTCTGCTCTTTGTTTTTCCTAGAGAGTAAATATTTTAATCTGCCTGGGCAATGTAACTCTGTTGTAACTATTGAGCTGTGCCATTTTAACACCCAAACTCTCATTGTACACACAGAGCTCTGTAAACTAAAGAGCATGACAGTGTTCCAATAAAACTTTATGTGAAAACAAAACAAAACAGGCAGTGAGTCGGATTCCTGCTTCAGACTTTCTTTGAATCAGGTACATATTTCAAACATAAAAACAATTCATTGTCCATGGTGGCACACACCTGTAATCCCAGCATTCAAGAGGCAGAGGTGGAAAAATCTCCAGTGAAGGCCATCCTGGGTCACATAGCAAGATCCTGTTGAAAAAAGGAGGGGACGTTGGAGGGGGAGCAGAGTAGGCACGAATGAGAAAGGCTTAAGTATTTTACCTTGATCAAAATAGAGGCTTAATTTGTGAGTTAATGTATTTTTCCCAAATACATTAAAAATACTTACATGTCATCCAAGTGTGGTGGCCCATGCCTGTAATCCTAGTACTTGGGAAGCAGAGGCAGGTGGATCTTTGTGAGAACGAGGCCAGCTAGCCCTTATAACAAGTTCCAGGCCAGGTGGGGCTACAGGGAGAACTTATCCAAAAATATTCAAACCACTCCTTTCCGTCCAAAAAACCTTAGCTGTCAGAATTTTTTAAGTTCTCTCACGTGCCTCTTCAATTCCTCTGGGAAATGCCAGGTTGGATGTCTGCAGGGTCAATGTGAAAACACCCAGCAGCCTGAACACTTAATTTCTCTCAGGTTTTATCAGATAATAAAGGGAGAAGTCAGTGAATCAAAGCTGTGTTCCCGGGCCTCTGTACCCCTGGCCTGACCTCAAGGCAGTGACAGACTCCTTCACCTGCCCTCTTTGCCCGGGGAGGCAGACAGAGCTGCCATCTTAGAACCCGCATTTTAGCGAGAGCACGTTCGCCAGGCAGAGCCAGACTGGGTCAGGCGGCACATCTTGTTCCTGTGCCAAGAACGGGTGAGAGCTAGCAGACATGGAACTGCAGAAAGATAAACGCAGCAGTGAAAACAAGCCGATGCGAGGATAGGGAACCGTGGCTCTTTAGACGCGACGAGGAACGGTCTCTGCGAACCGGGACTGAGAGGGTGAGAGAGTGGCAGAGTCACAAAAGGCGGGGCAGGAATGAGCCAGGCTGAAGAACGAGAACAGCACGTACAAAGGAAGTAGGTGAAGATAGTCCAGCCATGACAGACACAACAGTGTCCAGGAAAGCAGGAGGCAAGAGTCAGGAAGAATAGGGCTCAAAGAGAAGCTGTCGAGCCATCAGGCTGGTGCCCAGGTGAGGGAGATCAGGCCTGCACACCAGAGTCCCAGTCATGGCTGGCTCAGTCTTCCCACTTCCTCTGTAACTGTCAGAACAGTCACTCTTGACCCCAAGGGCTGTGGCTCCAACGCATCTGTCCCCAACTCCTTACACATCTGTGTTATTTTCCAGTCCTTGGGATAAAGATAAAGTTGCATGCCATCTCAGACCATCAACTCTGAGGGCATAGCTGGATAGCTAGTGAAATCCCCCCAGCAGCCGGCAGAGCCCGCCTAGTGAAGGTTTCAGCAAAGCTTAGGTCATCTCCTTTGGCATGAAGTCCAACTTAACACAGAGCTGCCACCCGAATGTGAGTTCCACTGACTTGCAGCTGCACAAATAGTTTTGATTTTCCCAACAGCTGCCACACTACAAAATTTAAATGCAAAATGGACAATACGCCAAAACAGATGTTCATGGAAATCCAATTAATTCCAAAGAGTTGCGGAAGGCTGCCAGGCTGGCTTCCTTAGTGCATTCACCAGCCGAGCTGTTTGCAGCTTTTCTTGGTGTGTCTGGGTGTGCCTTTATTACAGTTCACATCATTCCCTCGGCTTTCGTGCCAGAAAACCAAGTGCTGCAGAAATGAACACCGACCCATGACCTCCTTAACAGAGCCACGAGCTCCTTCCGAAGAGCTGAGGTATCCTACAGATAATCCCATTTATCTCCCTTAGCACATGACAAACACATCTACCCAGATGTGTACTCAAACCTACCTGATTTGCTTCTCTTTTGCAAAATGGAGGCATCAGGAGGGCCATGTGGGGATCCAGTGGGATGATGAGAGTCCCGTAGACCACGGAGCGTGTCCCTAGCAAAAATGAATGTGATCAGCAAGGGCTCCACAGTGACCATCCCACCCCCATCTGGCATTCCCTCTTTGGACTTCTCCCATCAAAAAGTTGAAGCCTGTGGAAATCACTTGCTAGGCCTTCCCCATGGTGAAAGATTAAAGGGAACACAAGCAACGAGCTCTATCCCCAAACTTATCATGGGAAGAAGTTCACAGATATGTTAGTAAGCTTTACATGGCTCTATTAAAACAACCTGAGAAGATCAACCTGAAGGCAGTAAGCTATATTTTGGTTCAAAACTTTGGAAACTTCAGTCCGTGGTTGATCAGCTCCATGGGCTTAGATTGAGACAAGACACCTTGACAGAAGGGCATAGAAGAGCTGCTCACCTCACAATAGTCAGGGAGCAGAGAGAGACAAGGAAGAGGTCACTGACAAGATCAACCTTTCAATGGCAAGCCCACCTATCCCTGACATCACTGCCTTTGGGGAAAAAAGAACCACGTTTTGAGCATGCTAGCATCCCTAACTATGTAGCCTCAGGCTGGCCTGTCATCATGTAAGGACTCTAGAGACATACCCAAAGGTAGTTTGAGCGCACAAGTCTTGGCCTGCTTCCCATGGGTACATCATGATGGGATTGCCTAGCCCAGCTCATCCACAGTTACTCTCTGTCCAGGGCCTTCTACCATCACAGTCTTGGGGATGGCCCATAGCTAGATGCTTGAACCTTTGGATCCTTGAGCAGGTTACTTAACACCTCTGATGTTGGAGGCCACTGACCTGTTTGAACTTGGCACATTTGGCACACCAGCAAAGTCACCACCAGCCAAGACTGTCTATGGTAGCAAAGCCAAATAGGCATATATGCATCCACAGGTTCTAAAGTGCAGTGCCCTTTGTGTATAGATTAGATGAAGAAGCTGAGCCTCATTCACACAGGTCGGTGAACATCTGCTCTATACTCTGTAAACAGGCCACATTTTGTTGCCAATAGCTTCCTGATCCCCTGCAGTGAAGCATCTTTGATCTGCCTACATTTGGTTCCTGAATGCCTTGCTTAGAGTACCTCATCTATGCTAATAAAAGCATTTGGGACTTAGAGATTTGGGGCCTTTGTCCTATAGGACAGAGGGCTTCCTGGGCCCACCTTCTTAAAGTGTCTCCTGTGTCATGGTATACAGTGCTATACCTCTTCTGTATCTACCACAACGCAACCACACTAGACACCAACCACACTGAGTACTCTGGCCTCAGCTCCTTGTCCTTTATGGTGGGGGTCAAAGACAATGAGATTAGCTACCTGAGGCAAAAAGCAATGCTTGGCAAGTCAGCCAAGGTGGTGTCAGGCAGTTAGATCTGTTTGAACAGGCCCTGACTGAACAGATCCTCAGGAGCCACAGTCCTGCATTACCTGTTCACCACTTTCTTCCCAGCAGCTGCAGAGGGTCTGGTGCTCACTTATTGGTATGGTGCAACACAATTCACACTGGCAGTAGTGACCTTGACTCTTCTGGCTAAGCATGCTTTTCTTCTTGGCTGGCTCCTTTTCATCTTGCAAGTCCCAATTCAATATTACCCCCTCAAATATTCCTGCCCAGGACACGGATCTACAGCAGCCCACCCCTCCCCAGCCTCTCTCTAGCCTATCATCTAGTTTTATGGTCTTAATAAAAGTGCTTCCCACTAATGACTCCTTGTATGGTTTCTTGCTTCTGGGTTGGCACTGAACTCTGGGGGAGAAGTAGGTCCCCGACACTTGGGTCTACAGGAAATATCACCCCTATAATTCTTACATGAGTTTTCAGTCCCTGTAAATATGGCTTGAGTCACCCTAGGGTTGCTTTGGAAAGCACAGTTCGCTTGCTGAACTTCATCCCAAGCACACCTCACTGTCAAGGCCCTCTGTTTCCACGCTAACATCCATGATAGGCAGAAGGATCTTTAAAGGTTCTTTAAGAAAGGAATTCTCAGAACTGAAGAGCAGAGGAGACATAGTTCTACAAAAACTAGCTACATGTGCACAGAGATCCCACAGGATCTGCCTGTGTTTTCTCCTGCATCAGTCAGCATAGGCTGAGTCAAACTGCAGTAACAAACATCTCCAACATCTTCAGGATGTCCTAGGCCAGTGAAGGTTGCTCACTGTTTTTTGTTGCTATGTTAAACACCATGTCCAAGAGCAACTTTGGGTAGATATCCAAGAGCAACTTGGGAAGGAAAGGGTTTATTTGGCTTGCAGGTTATAATTCATCACCATGGGGTGCCAAGTCAGGAACCTGAAGTCAGGAACTGAAGCAGAAACTGTGGAGGAAGTCTGCTTACTGGCTTGCTTCTCCTGGCTTACTCAGCTTCCTTTCTTACACTGCTCAGGACCATCTGCCTAGGGATGGGATGGTCCACAGTGGTCTAGGCCCTCCTACCTCAATTAGTAATTAAGAAAATGCCCTACAGGCCAATTAATGAAGACAATTCCTCAGTTGAGGTTTCTTCTTCCCATGTTGAAGTTAACAACCAACATCTCCAAGGAACCTCCCTCACCAGATGCCATGGGGGCCCAGGAGGACTCATCTGAATCCTTCCTCAGGCCAGTGAAGGAGGACTGAGCACAGCTTGCCTGATGCAAAAAGAACTGAATTCTCCCAACAGTGTATATACATGTTGGAGTTTCAGGTTAGGAGGTAGAAAGACCATTGATAGCTTTTTATCTTGCCAAGTCGACAGTTATCGATAGTCACCATCATTTCACAACAGAAAAAGCAATGGAACAGCAAGAAGGCTAAAAAGAAGGTCTAATTTCGAGATAAAGGAAACACACGCTTTCAATTAAATAAGCATAGCTATGCAAAATATCATCCAAGTCTGCTTTCTCCCCTTCAATAAAAATCAGAGCAAAAGTCAGCACAGAGCTCCACCGACTCCTGAGAACAGGAGTCTCGCTCTAGACTGTAGGCAGAGGCTTTGCGACCAGAGGAAGAGTTCCCCCCTGGCCTGGAGGCAGCTGGTGTCAGCCATGAGCAGCTGTCGGAGGACCACAGGTGGAAGAGCAGATGCAGGCTTCCAAGGCTCTGGTTTCTGCTCGGAACCACCCAGGCCCCTCTCCAGTCACATCCCTGTTCCATCCTCCAGGAGCTGGGTTTACCGTGGGATAAAGATGCTCCAGTTTCTTCATCCCCTCCTGCGCTGGTCAGATTTCTTTTCGGTGTGACAAACCCGACAGAAGCAGAGGAAGAAAGATCTATTCTGAGGTACAATTTCAGCGATTTCAGTCCAGAGGTAACTGGGTCCATTATTTCTGGGCTTGAGGTGAGGCTGACCATCCTGGTGCAATAACAGAGCTCCTCCTGACACAGAATTCAGGAAGCAGAGATGGGAAGGGAGGGGCAAGATATATGTCTCAAAGTCTAGTTCCCAGTGTCCTACTTTCCACAACTTTGACCGTTTCACCTCATCACAGTCTATTCAAATGTGGAATTCATCCATTCATTAGTCCGCTGAGTGGGACTGGCCCTTGGGATCCAATCATGCCTGGAAATGCCTTGACAGGTGCATCCAGAGATAAGCTTTAATATTTAAGCCAAGCATCAAGCTTAGCCATCACAGTCCCTTCACACACCTCTTCCTTCCCTGTTCTGAGCTCCCTGGAATCTTCCAGATGGGGACCCCCACAGCCTTCTTCAAGAACAACAGGAGGAACTTACTTTAAAGAACTTCTCCCAAGTTCCTTCTCCTTGTTTATCTGCCCCTGATTAAAAGGCCATGAAAAACTGATTTGCCAAAGCCTTAGCAACCAGACGCAGTGGACATGTATGTAATTTAATGACAGTTCCAGACTCATTGCTCATGGCAACAGCTGTCCAAGGGCTGCCACTTTGATGACAGAGTAAAGACAACGAGCCCCTGCTCACACTATATGAACAGTCCCAAGTTCAGACTCCTGCTTCCCCCTTGTCCCAGGCTTGCTCTAGCCATGCAGGACTGGCGTCCGTGACTCTGTGTTCTAAAAGAGAAGCCAGTTGGAAGCGTCTTGCCAGGACCTGGGAAGGAAAACTGGGCATGACAGCTTTCATCTGTATTCCCGTTAGTTACTCTGCTGCTGCTGCCATAAAGCACCATGTCCAAGGCAGCTTATAGAAGGAAGAGTTTATCTGGCTTCTGGTTCCAGAGGGATGAGAGTCCATCATGGTGGGGAGGCATGGCAGGCGACTGCTGAAGTAGAAAGCTTAGAGATCTCATTGCCAAACCCAAGCAGGAAGATGTAAGAGGGCAAATTGAAAGTTCCAAGCCCTTCCAGAAACAGTGCCACTGGGGACAAAGTGTTCAAATACCTGAGTCTGGGGGATGGGGTGCGTTCTCATTCAAACCACCACAATGTCCGTCTACTTAATGTAGGGAGACATTCTTGTGTTTTTCCGTGTATTTCGGCAGTGAGTTACAGGACCTCCACTCAGACTGGCTCAAGCAGTGATGGGACCATACTGGTTCATGCAAATGAAAAGGATGATGTGAGCATACTCAGCTGTACAGAAAGCTTCTGCTCTCTGTTTCTAGCACCATAAAACATCGGCTTGGACCAGGCGCCATCTCTGGTTGCAGACACTGTGGTGGGATCTGAAACATAAATATAAATAAAACATGACATCATTTCTCAAAGAGCTCACCACCTTGCAGAAAGCAAAACCCTCGGCAGGCAACAAGAGTGTCATGTATAAACCTGTGCACCGTGTTGCTTCTTGAGAGACTGGGGGGTTCACTATAAAGCACAGGCTCTATGCTCAACTTGTTTTTCTTTTGACTAAAGCATCCTCAAGGCTCTGGCCCACATATTTCTCCCAGCAGGGTGGTTAAGAGCCCAGGGTCCTGCCTTTTGACAGATCCGCACTTGGGTCCTCACTCTGCCATTTAGGAGGTCTGAGAACTCAGGAAGTGTGATGATTAATCTTGACTGTCAACTTGATGGTAATAAGAAATGCCTAGGGGATTAACGAGGCACATCTCTGAATGTGTCTGTGAGGGCATTTCAAGCGATAATTAGATCATGAGGACTCTGACCTATGAATGGAATGGATTAATCTCTTGATGGACTCATAATATGATAGCATTATTGGGCGGTGGTGAAACATCAGAGATGGAACTTTAAGAGGAAGTACGTCACCGCAGGCATGTCCTACTGAGTGCTGCATTGTCCTCTAATCTCCTCCTGTATTCCCTCCCTTCTGCCTCCTGTTCACCCCCAAATGAAGGACACCTCCTCTACACGCTCCTACTACCATGGTGTTCTGCCCAAGCCACCATGGGGTAAGCCCTCTGAAACCACAACCGAAGAAATCCTGCTTTGTCTAAGCTGTTTCTGTCAGTATTTAGTTACAGTGATGAAAAAGTAACTGATATAGAAAGGGAGCCATTTTCTCTGTGTCTCTATACACTGGGAGAGTGCAGCATCAATCCTCCGTCCTGAGGATTCCTGTGAGTATGTCCATGAAGCAGTTCATTCTGTGCCGACAATGAGATGCTATTGCTGTTTTCTTCTTTTGATGACTGCTGGATGGGTAGTGGGTATTTGCAGGCCCCTCCATGAGGGGAACACTTGACTTAGAATCTAGCACAAAGACAGGTAAAGATGTAGGCCGCCAAACAAGCCTCCCAAGTAAAAAATTCACTCGGGACAAGAAGGAACCTGTGTTTCTTAGTGACTGAGTCCAGAAGTCATAATGCTAAGGAAGGTGGTGGGGAGAGATGATTGAAACAAGCCTCAAAACAAGGTCTAGCATCAAAATGTGGAATTTTGAACCAAGGAGAGGTAAGTAAAGTGTTTGAGTAGGAGGATCACCTGGAGGCAGGAATTCATAGCCCACCCAAGGGATGTTGTGCAAAGATTATTAACATTGGGGCTAGAGACATGGCTCAGTGGTGAGTTCTCTTCCAGAGGACCCCAGTTCAATTCCCAGCACACATGTTGGGCAGGTTACAACTGTCTAGCTCCAGGATATCTGATGCCTTCTTTTGTTCTGGCCTCTATGGCATCCTCACATGCACATACTCACACACACATATGCACGCACACACATACACACAAGCACAAGACCACAAATAATAAAATAAAGTAAAGTCTTTAAAGACCACTAGCACAGTGCCAAGGGTAGTTTGTACCTGGAATGTTACTCACCAGGGAGAGAGAGAAGGAAAGGTGAAACCATCAAATTTCGCTATGGGACACCACAGACATCTCATTTACATATCTATGGGTACCACATTGCAGTGCTTTGAGAGTTTAACCAGAGTCTCAAGAAAGCATGTTGGAATCTATTTTTTCTGTGAGTCGCTCACTCTTCTAAAATACCACTTTCATCATGTACCTCACCAACAGGACAAAAGCTGACTCTCCTCAGCTAGCATCCAAGGCCCTCCACTGACTCTGGGTACAGCCTTCACAAAGAATGCGCCTTTCTCAGCTTCCTCAGCCACCTCTCTGGGCGACCTGGAGATGTCCCAGTCCTAACTTCCCCTAAGACTAGCAGAGCATTTAACACCTAGGCAAACCTTAGCAAATTTTTTTTATGATTTTGACTGAAAAATAATTGCATGTGTGTAATCACTTTGGGTTTTGGAAGATGGTCTCACTATATAGCCCAGACTGGCCTCAAACCTATAATCCTCCTGAACACTGGAATTACAGCTGTTCCCCAACAAGATAACTAAATCATCTGAAATTTCGAATAAATAAATGTTTCCTCCTTTAAGTTACCATTTTGTCGGGTATTTGGTCAGAGCTATACAGAAGTATTTAACGTAGATGTAGGAGAGCTGTCTTGGCTCCATGAGAAAGCCATGCCTTTGAGATTTTTATCAACACCAAGCACCTGAAGCCAGTCCTTTAGTTGCATAATCCATTGCTTGAGAGCAATGTCCATGGATAATCAAGGTCACCTGAGATAAGGGACTAAAAAGAAGGTAGCCATTGTTGGAGTTTCACTGACTCCCCATCATGAGAACCTGGGGCTGGAATCCTCAGTTCAGACTCTTTTCTTGCTTGGCTAAGGGTAGTTTCACCCCTGGGAAGGTGGTCCTGGGTTGTATAAGAAAGAAGGGTGAACACAGGCCAGAGAAGCAAGCCAGTAAGCAGCGTTCCTCCAAGGTCTCTAATTTAGTTACTGTCTCCAGCTCCCTGCTTGAGGTCCTGCTCTGACTTTCCCTCAGTGAAGGACTCCACTATAAACTGAAAAAACCTTTCCTCCCCAAATCGATCAGTCTTTTATCACAGCAACAGAAACTAAGCCACAACATTGACACAGGAAGCATAAAGGGCTGTCCCAAGCATTTTCCACTTTGGACAGGTACCACAAAGAAGACCAGACTTCAACAAAAGAAGACGCAGACAAGAAAGCTTGGTGTGCTGGTACATGATAATCATCCCAGCACTCAGAATGCTCAGGCAAGAGGATCAGCAATTTGAGGTCAGCCTGGGCTATAAGTGAGGCACTATTTCAAAGAAACAAAGAGGAGGAAGAGGAGGAGGAGCAGGAAAGCAGAGGCAAAGAGAGATGGAAAAATGAAGACAGTAGTTGCTTTGCTGAGTCTCTCCTAGTGAGGCAGGCTGTGTGCCCAGCTCCACAGGTATCATTTTCGTGATTAAAGCAGCTTGGGCATTTTCTGTCCTCTGCCCCCAATTATCCCAAAGATGATTCTCACCTACTTCCCACAGCACTCTATAGTTTGGAGAATACCCACCAGAACAGAGATAAACTTCTGCAGAGACTTTCAGCAATTCTGCAATACTTACTTTATCTGCGGCCTCCCCAAAGACCCCAAGTTTCCCCCATGGCATGGTGCAAGGCTGAGGCAAGGAGACTCTCAGCCATCCCATAATGTAAAGCACTCAAGGGAACATTCAAGGGAGTGTCTCCTCCTTGGCCCTTTGATTACCCTGGACTTAACCCGACAGCATATTTCACATATTTCACTGCCATTTGCAGAGCACATCTGTGTGAGCTTTCCGGTCAATAAACAGGCATCATTTATTTCTTGAGCCAGTATTTCTTTTGTATTTACTGTTTTGGCTTCGGTTTTGTCTCCTGTGTAAAACTCAGCTCAGGAGCTGGCCTTCTATTGCTCTTCCTAAGTCTGCTGACTCCACCCTCTTCCCATTCTCTTTTCTGTTATGCTCCTTTGTCACGCACCCGCTCTGTCATGCCCGGAGTTAACTCGCTCTGGGAATCCAGCCCCACTGGATCTGACTACTCAAATCTGCCTCCAGCCTGGCGTCCCTCTTTCTCCACTAATGGCTGTGGTTTGTGTATGAAGTGTTGTCCAGTGATGCTGACATCTTGCAGGATTAGTCCCTGGACAGTAGTGTCATTTTAGGAAGTTCTGGACATTTGTCGTGTTGGAACCTGGCTGGAGGAAGTAGGTCACTAGGGGTGGGCCCTGGGGGTATCTTGTTGCTGGCTCCTTGCGGTCTCAACTCTACTTCCTGTCCACCATGAAGCGAGCAACCTCTGCCCACATCCCAGTCACCATGGCTTCCTATCAAGCTCCAAAACCTCTCCACCTTTAGGTTATTCTCAGGAGTGTTGGTGACAAGCACACAGAGGTGATTAGCACACCATACCCCTTCCCTTTCTTTCTCTTCCAGGAGCAGCTCAAAGCAGGCAACCTGTGAAAAGGTAGCATAGCACGTAGAACTCAAGGCATCTTCTTCCTCTGCAACTCATCTCTGACCGTCTTCACAGGAATGAGTCCAACCGGGACAGAGGCTTTTCATGCCAACTTACCTCCAGCCTAACCCAGACATGCCCTGTCCCAGGTCTGGTTCAGAAATGCAGCCAGGCCTCCCTGCCCAAGCACCAACTGTGGAGACATGGGGCCGTCCTGGATCCTTCAATCCTTCAACTCCTCTGTAGTCACACACACACACACACACACACACACACACACGCACACACACACACTGTGGTAACTCCTTCAGGAGTCCTCTCACATTCCTGCTCAGAGAATCCAAGTGAACTGTCCTTTGCCCCTCCTTCCCACAAGGCTTCCACTAGGCCTTGAGGCCTCTTCTGGACTGATGTCAGAAAAGGGAAAGTTGGGATCTATGATGGTTCATTATGTTTGTACACTTGATTCGATTCAGAATCACCTGGGGATTAGTGAGGCATGCGTCTGATCTGATGTGTCCGTGAGGCTTTCTCCAGAGAACAGAAATTGGGGGGTGGGTGTCCCTACCCCGGAAGTAGATAACACCATGAGATGAAGCAAGGGAGAGGAGAAAGCCAGTCAAGCACACTGATGTTCTGTGTTCTGTTTTGGGGCCCTCCATGAAATGACCTGATGTGTTGTACCATGCCTCCTCAGCTGTGAGAGGCTGACCTCTGAAACCATGAGCCAAACGACTCTCTCCTCCCTCAAGGTGCATCTGTGATATATTTCAGTCATGACGAGGAAAGGTAACTAACCCAGGGCAGGTGCACTTACCGCTTATGCTTCTTTGTTCATCTACACAACGGTTTTAAATATACCCACAAATACTCTGAGCTTCAAAGGAGGACATCTAGCCCTCCTCCCCAAATGTAGGCTGTAGGTAATGGCACTTCTAAAATAATACTGTAGAATTACTTCTATTGGATTTCTGAGGCCTGATCATCTATTAGTAGAGAACTTCTACCTAGTTCTCTCTCTCCCTCTCAGTCTCCATGTGTGTCTCTATCTGTCGGTCTTTCTGGGCCAGGTTGCTTGCTTTGAGGGAAGTCAGCTGCCCGATCGAGAGGGCACTGATGGAGCCTCCAGGGACAGAGCAGGAGAGGAAGAGCTAAGTCTCCCACAAACACCCAGCACCAGATATTATCCTATCTCCAAGGATAATAAATGTTGACAGTTGTTTTAAGCCATTAACTTTAAGGTCATGTGTTCTGCATCGAGATAATTAATACAAACGGGACCCTCCACTGCAGCTAAGTTCCTGGCGCGCATCTTTCTTTGCACATGGAATACAGGAGTCCTTTTGCTATGGCAGAGTTAGCTTCAGTAGGACACGGAGGTGAAGTTTAACTGCGTTGCTGCCCACTGACCTCAGTGTTTGTCAGTGCAGCGACATGGCTTTGGTCCCCATGGCCAAGGCACATCCACACGCTCACAGCCTTCAGCACTACAAAGTCTGGTAGGGCCTGAGTAGACATACTGGGCTTGTTCGGGATTCATGGTTACCAGCTACTAAACCTAGACATATCCTTGTCACCAGGTTCACTGATACCAACACCGAAGCAGCCCCAGACATCTTGTTGTAAAAGGATCAAGATCTGGGCTAGGCAGCCTGTGCTCAGAACCACCGCGAGGGGATTATGCTGGCAGCTGAGGGCTGTTGCCAATGCCACCTGTGGCTTCCCTGAGGCATGGCTAGGGCCAAGGTGCACAAAACTGCATCATTCCCCACTGACTCAGGCTCCAGTTGCCAAGAGCTCAGAGGAGGCAAGAGGGTTTGCATGTGTGCTGAGTCCAGGCCTCCAGCCAAGTGTGCTGGAGGCAGCCCAGCCTCCCATCCTCGTGGGTAATGATAGATCCATCATCTAAGCACTAAGCAGAGAGGCCAACACAGCCAGGGATGCCAGCCAGCTCTTGATGTGCCCTCATGGGCCTCCCATTATAAGGGGAAGGACATTCAAGTCAATTCAGTTTAGCAAACATTGTCTGACCATCTATTTCATGTGAGGCCCAGGAGCAGGGACTGGAGGAAAGAGGATGTTCAAGTGGCGCCTGCCTTCCAAAGCTCAACTCCAGTAAGAAATACAGGGTTGCCTAAGTTGTCCAAAATGTGGACAAGACTCAAGCAGAAATACCCACCATCCCTGCCTCTTCCAAGCACATAGTAACTGGGAAAAGGAACATTAAGAAAATTCTATGAGACAGTTTACCCCTGGCCTGACTCTGACGAGGTTATAAAGAAAAGCTTTTAATGAGGATCCATGACAAGGGTTGCCATGGAGATGGAAGAGAACAGTATATACTTAAAGTCTGTGGCCATGACTCTGCAGGGCATTAGTTATCTAAGTCAGCAAGTACCATCATAATGCTGGGTAACAAACAACTCCAAGACAGCAGCAGCTGTACAAGCAAACATTTTTGTGCTTGCTCATGATCTATTGGCTATAGAAATGCCTGGCTTGGGCCAAAGTCAGAGGGGCAGGGAGATATGCCCTGTTCACACACAATAAGCTATGATAAGGGTGGAGTGGTAAAGAAACATCATGAAAAAATAATATGATCTTCCATGGCTCAGAACAAGACAAAGGAGAGGTAAAGTTCCTGAAAATAAGCTGTGACTACAAAGGCCATGTGACTGATTAGAATTTCAGTGAGATTGAAATGCTGCAAGTCCAGAGACAGATTATCTTGGGCCATCTCTCCACACCCCCTTAACAGCCATTCACTGCCCACCTGTGCATGTGACTGAGCATCCTTGTGTCCCTGTGACCATAAGACAAATCCTTTGAATTGTATGAATGAACTTTAACTTCTACCAACACAATAGGTAAGAAGGTCACCAGGTAGAAGGCCAAGCAGGAATGTTCTTCTTTTTCTGTAACCTGCCTGCCTGGTGTTTCGACCAATTTATTTGAAAAATGTCTTGATTTATGATTTTCTTTATTCTGTTACTCATTGGTTCTGTTATTCATGAAACTGTTGCCTTGTTGGAACATGGAATCTGTAGAGATCTGAATTTGTGTTTCCCAGTCACAGTCACTCATATTTGGCTTCATAATAAACTATCTCTTACATGCTCTGAAGTGAAAGTTCTGTTTGGTCTTGACAGAGATGAAACTGAAAACACAGAGGGAGATTTACATGGAAGAGACTAGCTGATGGTTCACTAAACAACTCCTACCCTCCTGGACACAAAAACCATACAGCATTTCCCAGTTTCCCTTGTAGCCTGTACCTGAATCTGACTCTTGGTGTCTGGTAGTGGTGATCTCTATTTCTAGGCCCAGGTCACTAAGCAACCCTACTCTTTCCTTGTTTTCTAGATAGAGACAGATAATCCACAGGCAAACTTGAGGCCCCAAATAATGGCAGAGCCACAGTGTGGAAGGAACCTGGGTCCCTGAAACACCACTTGCAGAACAGTCACCTAGAAAGACCACTTGACCAACAGTACATACATTAAGATGTTCCAGATTTTGCAGGGAAAGTCATACTGTGTGGGGTTGATTGCTACAGAAGTTAATCTTACTATTGTTCCCATGTCACAGAAGCCCTTGATGTGTGGCTTAGTGGAGCACACATAGAACTGGAATCAGATGGACATGGATTGACACAGCCCTCTACTCTTTTTAACAGGATTGAGGCAGATTAGGCAGGCATGGGAGAAACAGAGGCCAATGACACAGTGGCTCAAGACTGATGCAACCACAGAGCTCTATTACAGCAGGGTGTCATGTGACCACTCAAGCAAGTGACACGAGACCACCCGAAGCCAGCTATGATCAACGTAGGCAACAGGAATCCCGTATTATTAACCTTACAAGGTTCTGCATCTGACACATGACACATCTAAGGACAGAAAAGGGAGCTGAACTCCACGCTGGGGGAACCCCAGCCCATCTGGGAATTCTTCACCTTTCCCCAGCGCACTGGATTGATCCCACTGGAAGTTACCCACAAAAGAAGCTGTCTGACATCCAGGAGCAGTGTTTTCATCTTAAGGATTCATCTCTGACTCCTGTCCTTGATCAAGACAAGAACACAGAAGAACTGTGTCTCCGGAGACCCCAGTCTGCTCTCTCTGTCTCTGAGGCCTCCCCAGTCTCCGCCTACCTGAAACAAAGATGATCCGGAAGGTTAAGTCAGATGAAAGCTCCCTTCCTGGTGGGAAGAGGTGCTCACCTCCACTTCCAACTCTGCCTTTCGGTCTTTCTCCCAACGAACCAGAACAAGCCTTGTTTGTCCAAGCGGTGGCTCCCGCTTCTGGGACAGAACAGGTATTCCCATAGTCGACAAATTTGGCGATGAAAAGAACAGGGAAGAGAAAGGAAGACAACTTCCTGTGAGGACAGTGGACTACACTGAGTGTTTACGAGTGTGTGTACATGGACCTCACAGACACACCAGCACATCACAGGCACGAGCACAGACAGTGGCACACATGCCTGAGCACACAAAAGTGTAAGCTACAAGATCAAACATATACATGCCTGCACAGACGCTCATAGGTGAGAATGCACACACACAAACACACATTCACACACACACACACACATTCACACATTCACACACACACACATTCACACATTCACACACACACATTCACACACACACACACACACACACACACGGCACAGCAAGCCCCCTTGGTCCTCTGACCGGTCCCCTGGGTCTCCAAGTGGCACCGGAACTGTCATTATGCATTATTTCATGCAGCTTCTTGGAAATGTATTGCTTTGCTCTTGACTATCAGCATTTTACTTAAGGCTGTTAAAAAACCCTTCCCACCCACCCTAGCTATGTCTCTGTTCCGCACCCAGCCGTCCACAACGTGTTCCAGAGTGATGCAGTAATTCTCCGAAGAAGGGTAATGAAAGCAGAGTCTATCCTATCAGCACTGTTCTCCCTCCTCAACCTCAAGAACCCAGTCACTCCTGCTCAGAGTGCAATCACTCATTCATTCAACAAACGTGCTGGGGCAGCCAGGCCCCGGGCACTCTAGTGCAGAGATGAAAGGCCAGTGTCAGGCCTGGGGACACACTCTGGAGGGAGTGATAAGACACCATCCCACGCTCCACATGAAAGATGTGAATTTTAAGAGAAACCTGAACAAGAACTTGCTCAACCCCGGGGTTGAATCTCAAATGTGGAATCGAAGGCCTCAGTGAGGGGCATATTTGTGAGCTGAAATCCAGTTGGCACTCCTGCCCTTCCACCCAGTCATGCTACCAGCTCTCCTAATGCAGGGCCTCCCCTGGACACTGCCCCTCCCCATGTTCCTCAGCCTGAGCTGCCCAGCCTGAGCCCTTCATGTGGCCTAGGGGCCAGTCACTCAGCTCACGACAACAGGGTGCCCCCTTCACCCTCCAGGGTGGTCTGGCCAGCCTTCTGCTGACTGTGAAGCTGGGTATTGATGGATTCAGACTTCTCCTACAGTCTTGGGAGGCCATGGCAATCTTGCAGGGATGGGAGCTCAGATCCTGCCTAGACACTCTGCCCCGGGGGCAGTCACTCACATGGTCAGTGCCACTCTTGTTTAGCACCTGTCTGGAGCCCTTTCTTCCCTGCAAAGAGGAACCAAGTTCACCCAGCAGAGGTGGAATACCAGGCCCCCAGCACCCATCCCACATTGCAAAGCCTCTCCCTCAGGACTGCCTCTGCCTGCCAAACCCCAGCAATTACTCAAGTTCAACAGACGCTTGTGCTAATGACGTTGGACGTGTCTGAGTCCATTTAATGACATTTAATTATGTGCTGCTTCCCTGACAGGCTCAGGAAGATCTACGTGGGCTGCTGACCCACAGAGCTGCACTGTATATATGTCTAGGTAGACCTCAGGCTGCTCTCTGGAAATTGTACTTTTGCCCAGGGCGAACTCTCTTTTAGGCAAGAGGAAATTGGAAATCCTACAGGAACAGTGTTCCTGGGATCCTGGGAGGAGTCTACCCATCTGGTCTCCTAACTCTACAATATGTACTCGGCACATATAGAGGTCTGGCAGGTAGAATAAGACACTTGTACACTGGAACCGCCCAGCAATGCCCACGGAAGACAGGAGGACTTTGGGAGATGAGAAATAAAATCAGGGTTTGGTAGCTTTGGTCCAAAAAAGCCCTCATTTTTTCCAAGCCCTGAAGCCTCACCTGCCTCCACTCTCCTGGGCATGTGTGGTATCAGTGCTTGGGTACCATATAGCAGATGCTCAGTTCTGTCTCCAAGGCAGTTTCTCCAATCTAGCATCCAGGAGCTAGCAGAGGTAAAATACCCTGGGTGTCGGCATCTCAGTGGTGCACAGAGCTGTGCACATTAGGCCAATTCATTTAGTGAGATAACGCACGGAACAGCCCATGGGCTCTTCAGAAAGAAGCCCCAAGTTCATCATTCAGATAGAATCCCAACCCTGGGCCCCAAAATAGCAGCCCACCCAAAATCTACCATGAATTTCCTGTTAGTCTTTGTTTTGTAACAAAAGGAAAAGGATAAAGAGGAATTCGAGGAAGAAAAGAAGGTGGGAGAAGAAAGGAGAGGTAGAGAGAGATAAGAGCAGCCCTGTTCTGGAAGGTGACGAGAGGTCATGTGGCTTCATCCAGTCCCCAGAGCTCCGGCTGTTCCCCAGGCTGGTTCAGCGGCTGAGGACAGGATATTGTCTCCCATAGAAAAGCTCTCCAGGGTGACACTGGGTCTCCCCACCATCTGCTACGTCAATCATACTGAAAGAGCATGTGCAATTACTATTTTGTTTTTAAGAATTGCTTTTGCGCCACTATTGATCGCCCAGCCGGGAGTTCTGCTTCCTTATTGCATCTAAGCCTATACATCAGAACTGAGTGCCTGCCGGGACACCGCCAACAGCGACGTGGCTCACCCCTCAGAGCCTGCCCCCTGCTGTGGCCCTTACCTGGCATGGTAGCTCTTTGAAAAGGGATACTTCGAAGGGGGAAAAAAAAGTCTTGACTTCTTCCCTAGAACACATCAGGGTTCCAGAATCCCCAGAAGGCATGGATGGAACCAAGAACGGAACTGAAACTAATTACAGCAATTTCTGAGACATCAGGACACTGCGGCTTGTGCTGGCATGCAATCAGACCACCTCCCGATAAAAGATGAACCCCAAGACCAACGAGGAACCCAGTGGTCAGAGACACCCTGCACCGGCCTCAGAGGGCAGGAGCTGTTCAGGACGCCCCTCTCCAGTTCCCACTCGTCCTCCAGCATGTCGCCACTGCCGCCGCCTAGGCCGTGGGAAGAGCTTAATTCAAGCATTCAGTGTGAAAAGCATGGACGGTGATGAAGAGGAGCCCCACGGGAAGAGGAAGTGACCAGGAAAGGGGCCACAGCCGGCACAGGGTGTGGCAAAGAGCAGGCTGCTGCAGAGGACGGCTCAGAGAAACAGGGGGCAGGCCTCAGCTGCCCCACGGGAGACGTGGTGAGGAGCTCGTAGACCTGCTCCAGCCAGTCCCGGGTCTGGAGTCGCTGCTCCGGTCAAGCTCTCCTGACTCCTGTTCCAGAGAAGACCTTTGAGACAGAGGACCACAGTGGGCACCGGGAGGTAGACGCCAAGCGTCTACAACGTGCTGTGTGGTCAGCCCTGGGCAGGAGGTATCATACTATCTCCACCCCCAGGAGGGTCCCAGGAGGCACACGGAGGGTGGGGCAAGAGGCGTGTCCCATCACAATCTCCGTGGTTTGCCTATGACCACAGCACTAATCCGGTACCTGGAAGCCAGCCAATCTCTGGATATGGGTGGGCAGAAAACTATGTCTGCTGGCCCAGGCTGCTGTCATCCACAGGGGGCAGTAACAGCAAGCCTTGCCACCCCCAGTCCACACGCTTGCACCTCCCACACGCCAAACCTGTCTGCCGGGACACCGGAGACAGAGTAGGCAGAGAAACGTGCTTCTCACATGGGGAGGCAGAAGCAAGAGGCAGGGTGTTGCTCTTTCTGAGCCTCTTGGGTGATTCATACTCATCACACACAGAGCCCTGTGGGGAGGACCAGCAGTTCTTAGTCTCCTCTGCCTTTGATCTCAGCAGGCTGTGTTACTTGCTGCAACTCCACCCACCTCTCTGACTTCCAGATTCCCCATGGAGAAGCCCCAGTCCTATCGAGCAAGCATGTTACAGGGCATGGGTACCCCACACGTGTTCTGCCGTGGTGGCCACAGACACCCACCTCGCCACTCAGTACCGGCGTGTCCTTAGGATCTTCCAGGCCTGTCAGTGTGTCCGGAGCAGAGGACTCAAAGCAGCCTTCTGCAGGCCTCTCCTTCCACCAGCCCTCTCATCCTGCAGAACGAAATAGGTTAAATAAAAAATCGCATGAGGAAGTGCCTGAAGACTGTGTAACTCGAGCACGGAGCCCTGCTTACTGGGCTCCTGTCTACACAGGCTGTCCCAGCATTCCTGAGTCGAGTCCCGAAAGACATGGTGTCTAGAGTGCCCAGCTCATCAACATACATAATCCTCCTCCTGCTCCTCCTCCTGCTCTTCCTCCTGTTCTTCCTCCTCTTCTTCCTCTTCCTCCTGCTTCTCTTGCTCCCTATAGAGAAACCTCCAAGACTTCTCCTAACTTTTGAAGCATGGGGACCCCAGGGCTGGGTCAGTAGGAACCCGCTTTCCTCAAACATCCTCCTTCCAGGACACTCCAGGCCCAGAACTTGATGGGAGAATCACAGACAGGGGTACTTGGGGTCAGGGGCATCTTGGTCCTCTTGCCCTTTCACCTCCATCACATTTGCCTTTGAACGGCCCCAGGTGGCCTTTTCTCAGAGGCCCCCCATTCATCAGGAAGTCCCTTACATGTCTCATCTGTTTGTTGAGCTGCGTAGTGGCCTCCATCTCCTCTGCTCTCTGCAGAGGCGGCTTTAGGGCAGACCTCCAGTCTCCCAGTGAGAGCTTCTGTCAGCTGGGTCACAGCGGCCTCTTTGCCCTGTAGGGGTCCTCAAGCAATGACAGGAATCAGAAGGTTGGCAGCTGGTTCCTGTGCTAAGTGAAAGCTTTTGCTTTCCCCTGCACTGTCATTCATAGCTTTCTTGTCCAGAAAGAGGATGAGCAACTTGGCCAGTGCCCTGGGGGGAGGAAGTAGTATACAGCTTGGCCCATTTCGCACAGCACTGGACACCTACTCCCTCCACAGGGTCCCCAGGATGGACCAACTGCATCTTCACCTCTCCTCCATGTGGCCCTGCGCCCCTCTTTGCTCTCAACCCAGCAGACTCCTCAAAAACCCAGTGACAGCCAAGCAAGTTACGATGAGTTCACTGAGTAGCTGAAATCTAGTCTGTCTACCCTCAGAACTGCCTAGTGCTCCCAGTCAGGCCCTGGGCAAGGGAGCAATCGGATCTATCCTACCTAATCCAGCTCCGTCCTGGCTGGCCTGCAGGTCAGATGCTTCTGCAGCTCCTGTCGGCTGGTAAGAGGACAACGATGCCCTCTCGCCCAGCCTCAAAGTCCCCAGGAGCAGGTGGGAACCAAACACCCCATCTGTGTTTCAGGCTCTGCAGAGCACCAAGCAAGAGCATGCTTGGCTGAGCCAGAATGACATGAATGTGGCAGAAGACACAGCCTGGGGACACCTGGCTGTCCCCTACCCTGAGCTGCAGGATGGGGAGGCTCTTCCAGCCCAAGGCTGCCTAACTGGATCTACTTTCCTCATAGTACTGAACTCCATCTCAGGCTCAGCCACACTCACAGCAAGGAGTCACCAGCACTCAGCTTTCCTAGGATCCATGGGAAAGACACCGCAAGCAGTTCCTTGGCCACCTCATTACAAGACAGTTGACAAGTCTTATTAGATCAGAGAACATGACTGTGAGACTGGGATACCCAGTGCTGTTCACACTGCCCCGCAAGAGGCCCCTGTAGGCACCTCAGAGTGAAACTGGTGCCATGTTTTAAACAGCTGAAACTAAATGTCACACCATTCATGGAAAGACCTCAGCTTGAGAGCCAGGTGTAGCAATAATCTCAGCACTCAGGAGGGCTGAAATAGGAGGATTGCAAATTAGAGCTGAGATGGGATACACGGAAAGTCTGAGGCAAGCCTGGGCTTCGTAGTGAGACCCTATCCCAGAACAAAGAAGCAAACCACAGAATTCTACATACTCTATATAGCGAGGGGGTTCAGCAGCAAACCCCAATGGAAGGTCTCAGAGGACCTGCTGCCTCTCCCCACAGTGCCCTTGACTGTGCAGAAGCCCCAGGAGACAGATGTAGTGTTGCTAATGCATTTGATTCCCCTGCGCAAGCGGGCAAAAGAGGTGTGCGTGGACTGAGTTGGGGAACTCCACCTGAGGGAAGGGAGTTCTCCCCAATGTTCCCAGTTCAGCAGAGGCAGGAAGCTAGACCTCAAGGACTCCCTGGGAATTCCTTTAGCTCTAGAGTTCAGCAGTGCTTGAGCCCAGCCCTACGGGGCCTGCCTCTTATGTGTCTTCACCATGTTTATAAGAAAACTGTGTAGGAAATAACAGGAATCAAGTGCTCTCTCCATGGGACGTGAGGCAGGCACTCCGTGTGCAGGGTCAGGGGTGGGGGAGCAGGCTCCCCCTGAGCAACCCTGACCACTGTGCCAGCTGGACGAATGCCAGGCAACCAGAAACAGGCTTACAAGGGGCATGCTTTTGAAGTGGGGTTCTAAGTGCACAGCTTTGCCTATCCAGAGAGGGTAGAAGTCATTCTGGGTGAAAGCACGGTAGTTAGACATGCTGGCCACCTGCAGCATACTGAAAGGGGCCTCTAGGGGCAGAAATAGATGGGAGAGGAGAGAAGATGCGGGGAGCCTAGGCAGCGGACTGGAGTCAGAAGGAGGAGGGGGAATCTGACTGCCTCGAAACCCTCACTGGAAAAGAGCAGAGAGACGCAGAAAAGCAAGAATGCTGGGAGAGAGACTGTAACTGGCACCCTGCACCCACAACGTGGCACCCAGCACCTGGCACCCAGCCCCCAGGCCTCAGCTGATGAGAGGGAGGCCCAAAGATCGAGAGTTTGAGGACAGCCTGGACTCTATAGGGAGAACCTATCTCATAAAACGAGGGGAGGAGGAGGAGGGGCGAAAGGTGGAAGAGGAGGAGGAGAGGGAGAAGGAGTAAGACCTGGGTCACAGGCTGGAGCCTGCTCAGAGAACAGGCCTTGACGCTGCCAACCATGGTACTAAAAGGCTCTCTACTGAACGACCATGGACCTCATGACCTAATGGGACTGACTTCTCCTCTCTGTCTGAACCCCCAGGAGGCTCTAACATGGGACCGGAAGCCTGAACTGTCTCGGTGCCCTATGTATGCAGGTGGTTGCTCTGCAGAATGAGGCACCCTGTGATTGCACCTGTGAGTCCAACCAGAGTGGCCCCCTGCTCTGGAGCAGAAGTGGGTGGGGCTAGGTCAGCTCTGACACAGGCCCATCTGCTGCATCTTGTTCCAGCTATCTGAATATTCCTGTCAACGAGCCTCAGTAACATTCCCGGATCATATGCCAAAAGAGAGAAATCTTTGGACTCGCAACCACAGGCTTAAATGCCTAATTAAGCTCATTCTTTGAACCAAACCATATTTGAGTGCATCTGTCAGCCCTCCTTCATCTCAGCCACCACCACGGTGTGGTACAACAGCAATGATGGGGGCAGTGGAAGGGGCAGGGAGGTGGCCCAGCCTGGCAGACCAGCTCTGTACCTCCCCAGCCACTCATGATCTCAGATGCCTGGCTGGGCTCACAGGTCTCCACTCGTTCCTAGGGTCTTAGGGTCACCAAAATTACCTGCAGTCTCCTCCTTCTGGCATGAGCCCCCAGTCCATTCCTGGAGGCAGTACCTGCTTCCTTAGCTGTAGCATATGTGAGTGCCAGGCCTGCCTTGCTGGGAAGGGTCTCGTGGCTAGCGTGGAGTCTATGTCCCTCATCCTGTACAGACAGATAAAGGTGCCTGTTCATGGCAGCTGTTTAGAATAGCCAGCCCACACTTCAAGTTGCCAGTTATTACCTACTGTCCAGAAAAAGGTCGACTTTGTGAGCTAGGAGACCATGCCATCTGTCTCTTCCCTGGACTCAGTTTCCAAAAGATGTTCCTGCATCTTCGTCTTCAGGACTGAGGTCACTCTCAAGAAGATCCGCCCTCTTCTACCAAAGTCGGGTCCCCACTCATGTCACAGGATTGTTTAGAGTGTGGCCTGGACTGAGGCCGCTGACCCTCCCTCTGCTAGAGGCCCAGGGACTAGATACACAGCCAGCTGACCTGACGAGTCCTCAGGAGAGGGCATGGAACTCTGGGTAGAAGCAGACATTCCTGTCCACTTCTTGACCATTCTTCTACCCTTATGGACCCAGACCCATTGCCCAAAAGTCTAGCCCTATCTCTACCACTCGCTATGCTCTGGATGTGAAGTCATCCTATATCCCACGGACCGGGCCACTCCTGCTCTATGCTTTACCCCTCCCTGTTCCAAAAACCACTTAGTCCCACTGCCTGGCTTCTCTCACCCATGAGCCACTGCTCTGCTTGAACACTCCCCTCCTCCACCCCGCATCTGGCTGCCCAAGTCCCCCATCCCCCACACGCCCCCCCACCCTAACACTCATCTTAGGGCACTGTGACTCCTTAGTGGCATGCCTGTCACTCTGGCTGGCCTGTGATTCTACAGAGCATGAGCCTGAGCTAACCCAAGGATCCCCCAGTACATAGCTTTAGGCCAGGTATGGGCTAAGCACTTCACTGATACAGTGTGAATGAATGAATGAATGAATGCTAGAGCCAGCCCCCGCTTTCCATACCATGAACCAGGCAGCCAGGCCCCGGGCTGCGCCCCGCTGTCATGGTGGTGGCGGCGTCCACAGCGCTGAAGGCAAGGAAGACCCCCACAGACCATTCCCAGGGAAGCACTGGGCCCTCCCACCTCCTGCCGCTCCCTTCACTTGGCCTCCCTCTTGCATATCCAAATGTTTAAATTCTGTTTGGGGAACAATTAGCCTAACATATGGTCTAATGACATTTTGTCTCCTGTGGGCGGGTGGGGGACTGCACAGAGAACTTGGAAAATGATGACTGACGGGACTTTCTCAGGCTTTTCTTCTTTTTTTTAAATGGTGCTTTTTATGAACATTAAGCTGTCACAGACGAAAAGTCTCCTGCAGTCATCAGATCCAATTCTGGTCTCCTGTTCAAGAGGAAACTAAGGCCCGGGAGGAGAGGAGACCAGACCCAGGTGCCTAGACTTGGAATCTGACACCTGTCATTTGCCTCCAGAGTGAGTCAGACCAGGCTCTCCTGGGGCCGTTTTAGAGCCAATGTGCAAGAAGAGTTCTGCAGTCTTTGGATTCTGTGACTGTTGAGACTTTATATTCTGGGAGTTAGCAATGGCAACAGAGTGAGGAGGAGATGCAGACCCCACCCAGAAAGCATCTTCCCACATCCCCGTCAAGCAGCAGCACAGCACACCAGGCCTCCACTGCACTGCCTTGCAGTGTCCCTGACTCGCAACCATCCACTTCCTCCATCTGAAGGAGATGCTGAGAATCTGCTTAAAGGCTCCCCACTGCCTCCTGCTCCCACAAGGTCTCCTGCTTCCCTGGCCTGGATTTAGATGCTCACTCACCACTCTTCCGGCCCCAAATCCTGACCTGGACATAGACTGACTTGATTGCATGTGTCTGGGTTTATTTGCTGAGCACCTGTCCCCTGCAATAGCAAATCCCACCCACAGGAGCATTCTGTACTCTATCTTTGTTCAAGACACAGTGCAGCACATCCTTAATGCTCAATGCTGACTGCAGGGGCCACTGACCCTAGGCAACCAGAACGATACCCTTCAGCCTAGAAAATCAGTCTGATTTATGGATCTGTTGGTTTATTTCCCCTAAGAACTTAGGTGTCATTATTCTGGAAGTGAGATTCAGAGACAGAAGGCCACATATCAACAGAAGGTAGGGCTAGGACTGGACTCACAACACAGCCCTAAGGTATCTGGATATGCTTCCTCCAAAGGAAACTGCTTACTACAGATGCAGACATGACTCTTGGCCTTGAAATAAGAAGATCATTCCCCTTTCATCTGTAAGTGCTGCGAGAATCTAGAAAATCACTATCTTCATCACCACGGCTCAGAAAAAAAATGTGTGGCTCAGTGATGGCCATGGATCACCATCACCTGCCCAGTGTGCCAAGGATCCTATGAGGAGAGTATGTTCGATGTGATACCTGAGCCCTCATTACAGAGCCACACTGTGTAGACAATTAGAGAAAGTTAGTCCCCCATGAGGAGAAGACCAGCCAGAGAAAGTACCTCCTGCATTTCAGCTTGCTCCCCAGGCCCCAGCAAGTGGCTCTGTTGGGAACCTGGCAGGTGACGTTTGTGCGCAGCACAGGCTCAGTGGACATGTAGCTGGCATGCGTGTCTCCCCAGAGGCCTGCTGCAGATATCCATGGCAGAGCCTCTGGCTGACAGGACATGGCCCTGACAACACTGACCAGCTGGGGGACCAGGGCTGGCTAGCTTCTAATTATGAGGAAATGCATGGCCTGACCTTCCTCCTCAAACTGTGCCCCCTGCAGGCCAGGCTGTGTTGGGTTAGTGTATCTAGATGCTCATAGGCCATTGTTTGGGAGGGGCCTCCTGACCAGAGGAGCCGCAGCCTCAGGCTGAGGGCAAGTGGAAAAGGTGATGGGCCTTGTGCGGGGAGCTGTGTAAAGGGCAACGGGCCTTGTGCTGGGGGCTGTGGAAGAGACCCCAGGCTCCGCAGGTAAATACCATAGTGGATGAGAGTTGAGTGGCTCTTGTGCCACAGTTGACGGCTGATCATTATCCAAGGTTTGTAGCTGTCAAATTCCATGGGCACTGGTCCCTTGAAGACAGAGACATAGATCTCCACAGAACATAGGAAAGAGAGGCCATCTGGAAGGCCCACGAGACTGTCTGTACGTGAGGCCCACAAAGCCCACAGGATGGAGTCTCAGCAACGGGACAGCTTCCTAGAAGAGGCAATACCTCACATGTGGATCTTGAAGGATGATTATGAGTCTATCTCCAAGCGCAGGATGAAAGAAAAATATTCCAGACAGATTCACAGAGCTTGGAAGCCTTCAACCCTCGTATTTCTGGTTTCAAACTGGTACCATACACACTGCTTTGTCGTTTTTGAGGAGACAGAATGCCATTCCAAGCTCAGCAAAGATCAGGGCAGTGACACATTTTGATGACATTCTGGTCAGGTCGGGATGCTCAAACAGTGTACAGAGACTCAGTGGATTAAAATCAACAGAAATTCATTCTCAACAGTTCTGAAGACTGCGGAAGCACAAAACCAAGCTTCCAGCAGATTTTGTGTCTGGTGAGGCCCTTCATCCTAGACTGTCATTTTCCAGCTAGACCCAGTCTCAACAGAAGGGGCGAGAGATATCTCCCAAGTCCTTCCTTGGAGATACCAGTCCATTTCTGAGGCTGCTTTCCAAGACCCCACCTCTGTAAACCATCATCTTGGGGTTGAAATGTCAACACGGGTGGAAGCTGTGCCACTCAGGAATCCCAGTTCCTTAGGAAGCTGAGGCAGGAGAATACCAAGTTCAAGGCCAGCTTAATCTCCTTAGTGAAATGCTGTCTCAAATTTTTAAAAGTGCTTTAAATGGAGCTCAGTGACAGAATGCGCACCCAGCGTGCGGAAAGCCATGGGATCTAGTCTCAGTGCCACAAAGAAACGGGTATGTGTCTCACTCACTAGGACAGCACTTTCTTAGCATATGTGAAGGCCTGGGTTCTGTCTCCATGATTACAGAAAGGAAAGAGAGTAACAGGCGGATAGGTAGAGGGACAAAATCAACATGAATTTGGAGGAGGTCCAAAACACTCAGAATGGCATGGGTCTGTCGGAGGTTCTGTCTAGAGGACATTGGATAGGAGAGAAGGTTTGAGAGACATTTTGAAACATAAATCTACAGAATTTGGTGACCAGCTGGATATAAGGAAAGTAACCTCAGCTTTCCAAGCCTGAATTCTCATCTGTAAAATGGATGATAGAAACCATACCAGCATGGCGATATAAACTCCCATTCCCAGTACCGGGAAACCAGAGCATGGGAATAATCAGTTCAAAGTCAGTTTGAGCTATCTAATACGAACTTATCTCAAAAAAGAAAGAACATATAGATTCTACCTGCCATCCCTCTGCCCTGCGTCCTCCTCAGGGTGTGCCAAGCTGCTGCTCGCTGCTGCAGTCTTCAAGCTGCTTGCAACTGCCACGTGCCTATCTCATTCCATGTGCTTCTCCAGACTCTCCTTCTACCAATCCAGACCCATAGGTGGTCACCTCCTGGAGGGGTTGAGGACTCCATGGCAAGACCATTCAGCTCAAGATGAGGCAGAAGCTAACCTTGAATGAGGGCCAGCTGTTCCTAAGGGGCCCCAGCTTGTAAAATGCTCCATGCACCCCACAGAAGGTGGGAAGGAACATCAAAACGTCAGAGAAGCTGTGGTAGGCAAGGGGACTCAGGGAAACAATCCTCTTTTGTCCACATTTTCTTTTCTTTCATGATGCTGGGGAGTGACTCTAAGTCATAGCACAGGCTAGGCACGTGCTCTACCACTGACTGAGCTACATGCCTTAGCTCTCTTTTTCCTTTTTATTTTGAGCTCACTAAGTTGCCCAGACTGGCCTTGAACTTGGTATCTTTTTACTTCTTCCTCCCAAGTAGCTGAGATTACAGGCCTGGCTTATCCAAACCTTTTCTACTGTTAATCACTTTTAATAATTTTGAAATAATTTTTTAGGAAGTCCTACATTATGGGAAAAGTTTGATCTTGAATGACTGGGGTTTGGAGTTTGTCAACAGGAAACCCGCTTACTTGATCCTTGATCAACCCCAGGGGGTCCCAGGCATCCTCAATGCCTTCTAGGACTGACACTTCAGGGGGTTAAGATGCTGACGGTCCACCATTTGCCACAGTCTTCTTGCATCCTTCCCGTTCTTGTTGGGCCTCAAACCTAAAACAACATACAGAAAAAACGTGAGTGATGGGTTATGCTCTTTGTGTCGTCTGTGGCCTCTAACTCTCCATCTTTCCTGTGCTCAAATCCCACCTGCTGAGAAAACTGACATTTCCAAGCCACATGTACATTGGACTCTAACCGGGATCTGTCTGAAAAAAATCAGCAAGCATCAGCCACCCAGGCCACGGACACTGGAGAGATATGCATTGGGAAGATGCGGGCCAGGGCCACATATCGCCGCTGAGATTGGCACACTGGTCAAGGGTGAACAGTGGGCAGGGACATACCACAGATGCACGGCGCACACAAAGACAAAGATGGGACCTGGTCGGCCGTCCACACCTGTAATCCCAGCACATGGGAGGCTAGGGTCACAAGTCTAAGGCTTGCCTAAGTTATATTTGAAGACTCTGTCACAAACAAGTTAGGACCTAGCAGTCTACCCTCAGGGACTGGAGGCTGACCATCTATGAATAGCATGCTGATGATGGATGTGACCCACAGAGGATCTGTGAATAGGAAGTCACAAGACAAGGGCAGGCAGCAATGGAAAATAACCCAGCCATTGGCACAACCAGAAAACTAGTGGCAGCTCAGGAAAGGGGTGGGAGAAGAGGTTTCTGAGTTCTATTCTGGATCCCTAATTATAACTGATTTTCTGGGTCTTGAACCAAAGGTTCCTCCAAGGTTCTCAGAATTCTGAAAGTCTGAAGTTGCACAGCCCACTGTTCCCTCTTCAGGTTCAGTCAAGCCCTCCCAGGAGCAGGTTTTGTGACTGTAGCCATGTTGGCTCTCAAGTGTCAGACAATGAGGTGAGCTTTCAAAGGTAGGAGGTACTGGTTCAGAAGCATGCACGGACACACACATGCACACGTATATACACAATATACATGTGCACACATATGTGCATACACATGCATTCACACAGGCACATGCATGCATACATACATTCATGCATGCACATGCATGCACATGCACTCATGCATACACACATGCAAACACATACATATGCACCCACACACACCATACATACACCCTCTCACGTACACACATAGATATGCACACACATGTACCCACACTTGAATGCATAGTCGCACCTGTGCATCCATGCAGGCATATACACATATATATGCATGCATAGACACACAGAGATTTGCATAAGCAGGCACTCATATAAACATACACATGCACACATACATTTGCACACACACATCCCCCTACATATCTTCACCATCCATGCACAAATGCACACACATCCCCATACATATACATATACACACATATATATACATATGCACATGCTTGCACTAATACAGGCACACCCATGCACACATGTACATGCACACAGATATGCCCATGCACATATGCAGTGGTGTGCATTGTCCCTCATCAGTTGAGACAACATAGAGCCAGTGTGAAACGCAGCCAGCAGATGGGAGCCTGCTGAAATGCCAGCCAGAAGAAATAGCTCCGCGTCAGAAACAGAATTCCAGTTTAGCAGAATTCCCCCTTCCTCCCCCTTCCTCAGTGAAAGCTCCTGCGGAGGCCTCCAGAGCCTCGGCAATCCCGGATGAACTATTTATTCTGGACTACCACCTCATTGTGCATGTTAAGTACAAAACGGAAAAAAAAAAAATGCTTCAGATTGGGAAACAGGCCTGTGGTCCCAGATGGCGCCTGAACATGCATAAATTTGGTTGCTGGGTGAACAGATGGAAACTTGAAGGAATTTTTTTTTAAATCACATTCATCTGCCAGACCACTCCCAGGCTGGAGAAATGGAGTTTGTCACTTGACTGGAAGGAACTTGGTCTTCCAAGCCTGTGGGAGGGCGTGGAAATCATGCAGTCATTCAATGTTCAATGGTGAGACCAGCCAGGGCCTCAGACCTGTTGGTTTCTGCCACAAAGCACCTGGAAGGAGCTGTCCTTCTACCTCACCCTTCTCCTCCTTTGAGCAAGGGGAGAAGGACGTCCCCAGATTGCCATGGGAGTGGGAGTTGAATGAGGTACTATGCACACATTACCATCCGCAACAACACAGAGAAGTCACACACAGTTGTCTCTTGGCAGGAGCCTCATGTGCCAGGCAAAACTCAAAAAAGTCTGGATAGGACACTGAAGCATCGTGAAGCTTCCAGTGACTGGACCCGCAGGAGAAAGGCTGGAGAACGCAGGCGCTAGACCTGGCTCCTGCTGGAATCTCTCTTCTAGAAGACTTCCGGGGTAAAATGGGAGCAAGCGTTTCGAAGGTGCAATGGTTAGATTGACAGGTACCTGTGAGGAAGTGTTTCCAGAGGCTGAGTGTGGAAGACCCTCCCCTGAGCGTGGGTAACACAGTCCCTGATGCTGGATTAATGGGGGAAATGAGCTGGTGAGCTCAGGCATTCTCTTTCTCTGCATCCTGTCTGTGCTCCTCTGCTCCATCATGCCCTCCCCACCTTCACTGTCAAAACCCCTGAAACCAGGCCAGAATAAAACCTTTTCTCCCATTAAACCAGTTTTCTCAGGTATTTTGTCAAAGCAAGGAAAAACCCAACACAAAGTCATGCTGCTCACAGGTAGCCACAAAGAGCAAGGCCTGCGAGGCTGCACAAGAACGGCCATAGGGAGTCCCCACAAGACCTGAGGAAGAATGGGGACAGCTCACAGGGAAGGCCTGACCACCAGTCCCCAGTGAGGAAGCAGGACGACGCCTCTGTACACAGTTCCCAGTGAGTGTCACGAGCAAGCATGTAGAAGCTCTGCCCATGGTGCTCAGCGAGGAAGCAGGCAGAAGGCTCTGTTCACGGGACTCATGATTCTATGAATAAGCAGGTAGAAGGCTCCATCCACTGTGATCCAGAGTCTTGTGAAGAAGCAGGTGGAAGGCTCTATCAACAGAACCCTGTGAGGAATCAAGCTGTCCTTCAGTTTGCGCTCCATGCTGGGAAGTGTACTTGTAGCAGAAGGATGCAAACCACGTCCTGATTCTTCACCCATCTCTGTTTGCAGGGACTAACCAGCCATTACCATGAGAGTTGGTCTCTGCCTCTCCAATCTTGTCTGCCTACACTAGGTGGCCAATCTGGAGGGGGAGGCCATAGGGCAAAGCCAAGCAGGCCTGAGAAGACATGGATGTCTGCCTCTTCATTTGGATGCTGCAGAGTATCCTTAGAATGAACAAATAAGCACCATTCACAGAGTTAAATTATGGAAGCAGATGAAAAGATGTGACACCATGAAGACACGTGCACACACACACACACACACACACACACACACACACACACAGGAGTACTATTCAGGCACAAAGAAGAAAGAAATTATGCCATTTATACGAACCAGAGCTCATCACGTTAAAGAAAATATTTCACAAATTCTGTCATTTGAAGAATATAGCTTTTCTTTTTTTTTTTTTTTAAGACATGGAAGTAAAGATTTGGGGAGAAGGGAACTAACAGAAAAGGGCCGAGAGACAAAGAGGACATGAGGGGCCACTGTGACCAGAGTACATGACATACAGGAATGAAGGCATCAAACTGAATCTCAGTGTTTTGCACAACGAAGACACTAATAATACTCTAAATAAGCCAAAGACCGTGTTTCTCTGAGTCACGTGAGCTGCTCAAGCAAATGAATCATACCTTGGGGTCAGACTTGGAAGAAAGTCTTTCAAGCCAGCGAGCCATCCCTTAGGTGGCCACACACACACATGAGTGAGCGCTGCGGAGACCAGCTTGTGTCCGCAGAACTGCCAACTGACCCCAGCTGTGTGGGCCAGAGTGCATGTTTACAACTAGCTTAGGAGTTCAGTGGCATTCAGGGGTCTTTGTCACAAATGCTGCGGCCTTCTCTTTCCATACAATCTCTTTCTGCGTCAGTCTGACATATACATGTGATGTCATGCAGGTCATATTATGTTATATGTATGTGCTGGTCTCCACGGCCTTCTCTTTCCATACAATCTCTTTCTGTGGCAGTATGACATATGCATGTGATGTCATGCATGTCATACTATGTTATATGTATGTGCTGGTCTGCACAGCCTTCTCTTTCGATACAGTCTCTTTCTGTGGCAGTATGACATATACATGTGATGTCATGCAGGTCATACTACGTTATATGTATGTGCTGGTCTCCACGGCCTTCTCTTTCGATACAGTCTCTTTCTGTGGCAGTAGGACATATACATGTGATGTCACACAGGTCATATTATGTTATATGTATGTGCTGGTCTCCACCCACAGTTCCTGGTTTAAAGCTCTCCCCTGAGGGCAAAATGTACAAACTAGAAAGCACCCCACAGGCATGTCATGGAAATGCTAATTTTTCCCCAGTCCTAGCCTTCTCTCTTGGAACGCTCGCATGGTAAAGAAATCCTCAGACCTACTCTTAAGTGATCATTGGTCTTCAAAGGTCATTTTAGAGGATTCTGCCCCATATCTTTGAGGGACGGATGTTACACAGAGAGGCCAGGAAAATGAAGTACACAGACAGACCTTACTGGGCTCCTCACCCAGCCTGTTAACAGCCATGTTTGCACAATGAAGTCAGCCATAAGACAAAGACTGGGGCTCTGAGGGCTTGGGGTAGCTGACAACATAGAAGTCCCTAGAGAATGGGGATCACAGCCTGGACAGGGTGTGTGGGCTCCACTTCTTCCCCAAACCTCACTCTGTGCATGTTATCTGTCTCCTTGGATCAAACCTAAGGATTGGGTTATGAGAGCCCCAATTTATTGCCAGCAGGTCAAAAGCAACAACCTGGGGCCAGGGTTGGCATCTGAAGAGGAAGTGAACTCTCCTGGGAACTGTATTCCACCTGTGAGGTTTGAGGCTCGAGTCAGAGGTGACTTGATTTGCCAATGCCCAGCCATTCTGCAGCTGCAGAACAAGTTGCTGTTTGCTGGGCGGGGAAACCCCACACATCTGGGATTGGTTGCAGTGCAACAAACAGAGGATAAACAAGTTGCTGAGCCAGGCCTAGTGATGCACACCCTGGAATCCCTGAGGAGGCCGAGGCAGAAGAACAGCAAGTTCCAGGACAGCCTGTCATACAGAGTAAACAAGCAAATAAAAAGCAAGATACGTTGTGTTTTCTTAACCTTTTCCAAACCACGTCCGGTGCTCTGCCCAAGGGAAGGTGAGTGATGGATCTCAGCCCAAGGTGGGAGAAACTCAGAAACTGTCCATTTAAAGACAAGGAACTATTTCCTCCATCGTGCTCACACATAACTAAAGGACCAGAGCCCCAGGCATCTGCAGACCCTCAGCTGGAATAACTGGTTTCCTTGATGAATAATGCAGATGCTGTGGGTCTTATGACCGGAGTGGGTGGACAGCTCCCAGCCCTCCATTTCTAGACTAGCATCACAGATGAAGTGTGTGTGTGTGTGTGTGTGTGTGTGTGTGTGTGTGTGTGTGTGTGTGATGGTCACTGGAGATGGAGGAGGGGCAGCCCCAGCAGAATTCACCCTGGCTTTCCAAAAAACACTGCAACACCCAGCCACGCATAGTTCAGTACCAACCACTGCGACTCCAGGGCCCAGCAGGGCTCTGGCTGACATCAGCCCGGGTGGCTGGGGCAAAACATGATGAAGGACATGCGGCCTGTCATCAGAGTTTGAAGAGGCAGCCCAGTGGGAGAGGGGAGAATCTAAAGTCAGCGTCCAGGCTCTGAGGGTCCTACACCCCCATCTAAGACAGAGCTCAGTCCTTGATACTCATCCGAGGACTGCAGGAGGGTGTCCTAGATTCCAAGCACAAAAGCAGCTGTCTCCTGCCTGCCTGCTGTGCTTTGCACAGGGCACATTTCTTGTTTCATCTGAAAGTATTTCCTGGGGCACCTTGCCTTGCCTTTCATTAACTGTGAATGCTGCTTTCCTCCAGTTTCATTTAATTTTCCTTCTTTCACAATTTATGTAAAGCCTCTTTCTGAGTCACACACGCAGGGTGATTTCCCAGGTGTAGTTACTGGTCCAGAATACCTGCCTTTCCCTGACTTTTCCATCTAGCACATTCTACGCTTCCTTTAAGCCTGGCCCATCAGACATTATGAAATGGCCCTTGAGCTTTGAGGACCAGGGGAGAATGTTATTGCTTGGAGATGATATGACCCCACAGGCTCACGTGTTCAGTGCTTGGTCTCCAACTGGTTGTAATAACTTTAGGAGGTGGGACCCAGCTAGACATTAAGGACAGAGCAGTGAAGGCTGAGAGTGGTCCCTGACCACTCTCACTCCCTGTGTCCCACCACGATTGTGACATGCACACAGGCCAAGAGACCACAGAACGAATCCTCCAAAACCACAAATCAAAAACAATTGAAAAACAACAAAAAACTGGCCCATATGTCACAACTATGGCTTAAAAGCCAGATCCTCTTCCCTGGATGAAGTTCTATCAGCACACAGCCATGCCCATTAGTTGTCCTGTCTATGGCTGCTTTGAGGTGACACCACAGGCAGAGATGATTTGGCTCTAAATATTTACCGTCTTGTTTAAGCCATTTGCAAAATCAGTGTTCGTTGAATCCTGCCTTCGACTACCAATCTCTCTCAGTGTATAGCAAGAGGCCTCTGCCCAAGGCACTGTGCTGGGTTAACAAGCACAGGAGTAGCTAGCTGAGTGGGTGGATAAGCAAGTGGGTGAGCGGGTAAGTGGGTAGGCCCCCTGCGGCCTCTTTTCTTATTCCCAGCACAGGTCTGAGGTGCTAGCTGCTGGTTATGGCAGCAGTGTTGCCCAGCCCGCCTCAAAATACGGTGAGGATCAATGCCTCATGAAGACAGGCTGCTGTGGTTCATTCTGTGTGAATGGACTGGACTTCCAGGCTTACAGAGCGTGGGGCTCCCCCCCGCCCTCCACAGGTGAGACAGCGCACCATTATGCAGTTGCTCCATCAATAAGAGCTCCAGGTAAACCTTCATGAGGCTTGCTTGAGAAATTAGGTATACAAATCCCATGATTAGAGATGCAGCACCCTGCCCTAATTTAGCTCTGAGAGCTCTCTGTGGGACCTCAGTCAATATTTGCTGAAAATTAAGTACCGTCCTTGTTATGATTCAGTGCAAACATTGCACACCATTCTACCAAGGTGTGCCCCAGGCTCAGGGGAGGGAATGCTAAATGAAGTTGTACAAGTGTGTCTACGGGTCAAAAGCATCTCCTGACACCTCTGCCAGCTACCAGAACCTGGACTCCAGTCAGGCATTCTCATAGACACAAGGACTGTGCTCTGTCCCAGCGCACTTGGTAAATACTAGGCACAGGGACTAGCAAAAATGTGGTATTCAAGTAAGTGGGTTAAGGAGAGAGAGAGAGAGAGAGAGAGAGAGAGAGAGAGAGAGAGAGAGAGAGAGAGAGAGAGAGAGAGAGAGAGAGAGAGAATGAGAATAGGCACTGGAGAGACAGACAGGAGACTTGGATTCATAAAGTCTGGGTTCTAGTTTTGTTCTTATAGTCACCGGCTTCTTTTCTGGTTTTCTTCTGCATCTCCATTTCCTCATCTGCAAAATAAAATGGAGGTTATAGGCGGCAAACATGAAAGGAAATGGGAGGCTGGGGAGATGGCTCACTGTGTGAAGTGCTTGCCACACAGGCCTGAGAACCAGAGTTCAGATCCCCAGGAACCCATGTAACTTTCAGGTAGGCACATAGACACACCTCTATTTCCTCCCCTGTTGGATGGAGATATGGCATCCCCAGAGTGAGCTGACTAGACAAACTAGTCATCTAGATGAGCTCTGGATTTGACTGAGAGACCCTGCCTTATCAAGTAACATGGGGAAGTCACTGAGGATGATTCCTGACATCAACCCCATGCCTCCACAAGCACACATGTGTATTCACACATATTGGCCCCCACACATGTAAGTGCACACACATACACATACTATACTATACACACATGCATGAAAAATGAAGGAAAAATTATAAAATTTACAAATATCCTAAAAAAAAAAAAACAAGATAAAGGGCTAGGGGAATAGGACTGGGAGCTAGTCTGGGGAAATAGGCTGGGAGACGGCCTGAGAGATGCTTAGTGGGTAAAGTGCATGCCTAGCAAGCATGAGGACAACCCATGTAAACTCTGGGTGAGAGTGAGAGGCTGCGTGTAATTTCAGCCCTCAGAGGCAGACAGGAATCAAGAAGGAGATGGAGAGGCGTAGATGAATAGGAGGCTCAGTGGTGGCTGCAGTCCTTCAGCTATATGGCCATACATCTGATCTCAAAGCTGGGCACCGTATAGTCACTGAGAACAGAAGATTTTATGAACCACAGAGGGCACAGACCACTTTATTCTCAGGGGCAAGGTAAACGCTAAGTTCAGGATGAGAATGGGGAAGTCTGACCTTCAGGGATGTGTGTAGTGATGTCCAGCACACCACGGGGTATCCTTGGGCAAGATAAAGTGTGGCTGATGAGATATTTATCAAGAATGGATAACATTAACATAAACTGGAGATCAACCACCCCAATAGGCAGTTTTGTGTCATGTCTGTCAAATAACTTCTGGAGAAAAGAGCCTGAGATATCACCAGAAATATAAACAACAACAGTTACCCTACTCTGAGCAACAGATTAACAAAAGTGCATATCTTTAGAGTGCTACACAGTCAGAAATTCTAATCTCTATACCTATAGATCAGTGCAACTCTCAGACCTCATCAGAGTTTCTTTGTGTGGTGGATGGCAGTGAACACAGAGACTCACAACTGGAGAACTATGTAGTGCTTAGCCACAAACAAGGCATTTATATCACACTCCCTCTCCTCCCAAGGCTCAGGGATCATCCCAGAAGAGGTGGCAGAAAGATTATATGAGGCAGAGGCCAAGGAGATCTAGAGCCAAACAGTGTCTTCTGGACGTGACAGGACCACTGCACTCGTGAACACATAACAGTTATGGTTGCCTGCATAGGACCTGCACAAGATCAAGTCAGTCAGCAATGCAGCATGGAGACTCAGAAGGCCCCACAGCCAGCTGAAGAGCTCCTGACAGTTGATGGCTTCTGGAAGAGGGAGAGCTCTTTTTCTTTAAGGGTGTTCCAGTACACGGCCCCACACCTACACAAATTGGACTTGGGACACAAAGTGAGGAGAGTTGAGAAAGAGGCAGGAGTGGATCTGGGAAGAGTTAGGGGGATGGGTGTGGGGAGTCTAGATCCTTCAACCTCCACCTGAACCACGATACATGAAGGTGAACCATTCAGATTTAACCAAGTTTAGCTCCAGTCACAGGTACGGTACGAGACACGGTGCCTTCATCTGAAGGAAATCAGCACACTATGCAGCTATTGACCTAGTGGATCTGGTCAAATCCCCATTGGAAAGAGAATCAGAGGCAGCTTCTACTAGAGCTAGTTAACTCTTCCTCTCACTGTCCCAGTACATCCCGAGATGACCTTGAACATTAAGCACTTCACAGAAAATCACACTGGTCGGAAATTGTCCTACAGAGGTTAAAAGACTCATTCTACGATTCCAGGGCCTGTCGCCACAGCCCTGTATGCGTGGGAAGGCTTTTCAAGTTCTAAAGCAGAAACTAAACTACACCGACTCATTTAACAAACAATATTCTGCCTAGTCTAAAGAAAGAAGGTTATACTGCAGGTTCAGTGTAGATAGCAAACCAACCTGAAACTTGGATCATGTGACTCAGTAGATCCTATGATAACAGAAATAGGGTTTGTGAGCAGCTCCACAAGCAGTGGTGTGACACAGACACCTGACACCTCGGAGCAAACAATGCTACCTTCTGAAACAATATCCGTTATCTGAACATCAGCTCCTGGACTGTAAAAGCCACAGAAACTGGGTTCTGACCATTCCTGGGCAGTGTGAACTGTCTGTTGTCTTGCTGATTGTTCAACATCTGTCATGACTGGTTTTGGCTGTCAACCTGACACACCTGGGAAGAGGGACCCTCATGTGAAGAATTTCCTCTACAGGATATGGGAAGGGCCTGTAGACAGGTCTCTGAGGCGTTTTCTTCAATTGTTGATTAATGTGGGAGAGCCCAGCCCATTGTAAGTGGTGCCACCCCTACGAAGGTGGTCCTTGCTTGTATAAGAAATCAGTCTGAGCACAGGTCAGAGGAGCAAGTCAGTAAGCAGCGTCCCTCCATGTCCATGCTTCCGTTCCTGCCTCTAGGCTCCAACCCCGCTTCCCTCCATGATGAACTGGATGTGATCTGGATGTGTGACGATACAACAAACCCTTTCCTTGCCAAATTGGTTTTGGTCCTTGCAGAGAAGCAAACTAGGACAAAATGTATAGCTGGCCAGCAGAACCTTCCACACAGGTTGTCTTCAAGAACAACCAGACAAATTAATGCTGTTAATTATATCCAACCTTCTACCCTAGAAATATCAGTCTTCACCTTGGGAAGGGCAAATACATATCTGCCGCCTGCCTTTGCTCTTCCTGCTTATGTCCTGACAAGGAGAGCTCTTCAGTGCAATGCATGACTTCTTGTCATTGAATTATATACAGCATTACCTTGAACCAAGTCACTTACCTTGTGACCAAAGGGGTCAGGCATGCACACAGTCCAAAAGCCTGCTGTGAATTCTATCACCTGGAATTCTATCGAGCTGCCAGCTTGACGGGTTAGTCTAGAGATGACATCCTGAAAATCGTAGGTGAAAGATACCTTTGCTCTCAGGCCACTATACAGCGTTTTCTCCTCTGTGGACAATACCCACGGACCCAAGAGCCAAGAGCTGAACTGGTCATGGCCCTGATAGTCATTGCTCAATGATTCTTGCCCCTGTACTCCAGTGTCAGAGGTCTTGTTTCTCTGAAGATGGGTGCTCTGTAGTAGGCACAGTAGAAGTCCCACTACATTAAAACAGGGGTGCTACTTGCCCTTTGCAGCTCCCTAATATAACTAGACCATCAGAGAAATAGTTATAGCAAAAGAAGATCCCACACATTCAATATTTTTTCATCATTGTGACCAAACACCTGACAGAAACAACTTGAGAAAGGAATTACTTATTTGGGCCAATGGTTTCAGAGGGCTCAGTCCACAGTCATTTGGTCCATGTATTGGGCAGAACATGTTGGTGGTGGGAGCATGTGCTAGAGGCTGGTCTTACTGGAGGACAGGAAGCAGAGAGAAAGGAATACGGGAACAGACAAGGCAAGATGGAGCCACAAGGCCAATGCCCCCAGTGACCTGCTTCCATCAAAGGCCCTACCTTCTACTTTTTACTACCTTCCCACAATGCCATTATTATGAATCCATCTATATGAAACTCCCTAAGCATTAATCCATTGGTTAGCACCTTCAGTAATTGTTTCTGGAAACATCCCTCACAGGGACCTCATCTAGACATTTTTTAAAAATTTGTTTTTATTTTTAATGTATGGATTCCAGCTGGGTTGGTTAAAGGGGGTGCTAGTGAGGAAGGGGGTACATAGATGATTAAGACTGAGATATTCTATGTGAAATACGTGATTTGATTAAAAAGTTTTTTAAATTAATATCATAAAAATGTATTTTAATTTTATGTGTATGAATATATTGCCTGCCTGTATGTAAGTGCACCCATGTTGTGCAGTTTTCACAGACACCGGAAGAGGGTGTCAGATCCCCTAGACCTGGAGTTATAGACAGACAACTGTTAGCCATCGTGTGGGTGCGGGATTCAAAGCTGGGTCTTCTGTAAGAATAACCAGTGCGCTTAACCACTGAGCCATCACGTCCCCAGTGCCACCCAGGCATTTGTTAATGCAATCAAGTTGATGATCAAGACTAACCATAACAAACCATCAGGAAACTAAGGTTCAAGACTTATACATGGACCAAGGAAAATACATTTTAGGATATAGGGTTCTTACTGGGACATTTCTTGGCATCTATGTATGGCTATTCTCAATGGAAATTGTAGCAACCATTGCCTGAAAAGATGTGTTCAGACCCCCAGCAGGTGAAGGATGAGGCAATTCCTCCAGACAAGCTGCCAAGAGTCCCAGAGGAATAGGAAGGCTGAGAAAGGGCTTACTGCATATTCATATGGCCTCATGACCAACTACAGCAGTGAAGAGCATAACTGCCTGGTTTATCCTCTTCTAAGGATTTGCCCCCACTTGAAGCCCTTCATTCCTTTATTAAGTCCATGAGCATGCAAAGTGGTGTGAGATGTGCCTGGTGCCCAACTCCACCAAGTTCCTTCATCCCAGCTTCGGGCTCCCACCCTAGTTACCTTTAACTGTCAGCTTGACACAGTCTAGAGTCATCTGAGAAGGGAGTCTCAAGTGAGAAATTGCCTTGATCACAATGATCTGTGGACAGGTTTGTGGGGTTGTCTCGATTGTTCATTGATGTGGGAGGGTCCAGTCCTCTAAAGGCTGCATCATTTCCTGCAAAGGTAGCTGTTTAAGAAAGCTAGTTAAAGGTGAGCCTGGAGCTGGCTGGCAAGCATCCTCCTTCTTTGGCTGTGAAGTGAGTTCCTTGATGGGAGGTAATGCTGTATGGAACAGCAAGTAGTCCTGCCTTCAGGTTCTGGCCCTGACTTCTCTCAATGACAATTCTGGTGGGAAACACTGATGTCACTCCCAGGGGCACCTTCTGGATGCCTCTGTTCCCTGCCCCACTTGCCAACTCTGCCTCTTTCTGGAAACACTCTCTCAAAAATCATATGTACCCCAGGACTTGTCCAGTGACTTTCCCTGAGATCTGGACAAAGAACGCTCTTGATCTTTGTGTGTTTCTTACTCTAAGGGAATGTGAATGGTTTCTGAGGAGGATAGAGAATACCGGAAGAGCAAACAGGTTGAAATCCAACAGGAAGGAAAGCTCTAGGGAAATTTCCTGCTGAGTAGGGAAATTCTACAGAGGCTGGAGCGCATTCCCACGTAAGCACATTCCCCCAAACAGTTCATAAATCCCAGAGGAGGCTTCATGGCCCAGCTAGTCTGAGAAAGCATGCACACCCAAAAGAGTTCTAATTCATCCTTCTCCATCACCTGAGGCCATAGTTGAGAGCAGACCACCACCATCATACAAACTGTGGTTAAGAGGGAGGAGGAGGCCCAAGTATCAGAGAGAGCAGAGGATGCCTCAGGCAAATAGGCTGCAAAGTCTCACAGGGAAAACCAGACAAGCACAAAGAAGAGAGATGAACAGAGCACCACAGAGACTGAGTCTGAGGTGACAACCGAGAAAGAGAGAATCACGGTAATTGCTCTAAATGAGAGAAAATTTTAGTAAGAACATGAATTCGATATAATTAAAATTCAAACATGTGATAACAAAACTACAGAATGAGATGAAAAAGGAAATGAGAAATTCTGGGAAATGAAAACAGAGCTCAGCTCTCATTATTACAGAGAAACCAAGCAGACACTATTGATAATCTAATTCCTGACCCAGAAAATGATGTAATAGGCAATGGACAATCAAACTGAATGCCTGTAAAATAGAAAGTGATACCATTACGGAAAGAGACGATCACAAGGGACAGTTTATCTTAAGAATAACTGGGCTTCCAAGGAGGAGACCCTCCAAAAGAAAAATACATATTCAAAGATATAATGCAAGAAATTTTTCCCGTATTGAAAAAAATGAATGACCTTGCCACAGATGTGTTTCACAAAACGTACACTGAAATCACAGCTCAAGGTATCTCCCACCCAGTTGTTTGTAGCCTTCATTTCTTTAATCTTTTCTAATCTCCTCCTCCTTCCCCGTTAGACTTTCTTTCTTGTCGTTTATCTAACCTTGCTTCGCCTCCATTAACCCTTTCCTTCCTCCTTCTTCTTGCTCATTCATTTGCTATTTCTATATTTATCCTAAGTAAATTTTAAGGTTGTAACACCTCTTAGATCAGTGACACATGATGATTATTAATCAAATATGTGGGTGTGCATGTTGCTGTGTAAGAGAGAGGGGTGTGTGTGTGTGTGTGTGTGTGTGTGTGTGTGTGTGTGTGCGTGTTGGCATGTGCCCGTGAATGGGTGCACATAGAGGCCAGAGGAAGGTGTCAACTGTCCTCCTCTAAAACTCTGCCATATTTCTTTGAGGCAAGGTCTCTCTCTGACGCTGGAGCTTGTGTGGCAGCCAGCAAGCCCCATTACTCCTCCAGTCTCCATCTTCTACAGCATCGGCGTTCCTGGTACACATGAAACCATGTGTGACTGGTCGTGTGGATGCTGGGATCCAAACTCAAGTCCTCGTGGTGGGGTAGCAAGCACCATTTAGCCATCATTCTAGTCCTCCTCAATTTTAGGTGTGTTTATCTTGACCGAGCTGCTGCTGCTGCTGTGATAACATGTTCTCTTCACCGAGTAGCACTAAGGACTGTGCACGTAAGCTTAGGATGCTTAGTAAGAGGTCGTCAAGCAAAACCAGAAGAGATATTTTTTTAAAAGGCAGGTGTGGGGTCGGACAGATGGCTCAGTGGGTAAGAGCACTGGCTGCTCTTGCAGAGGACCTAGGATTAGTTCCTAGCACCCACATAAAGGCTAACAACTGTCAGTAACTCCAGTTCCAGGGGATCTGACACCCTCCTCTGACCTCCAAGGCACTGCACAACACAGGTGCAGTTGCACATAGGCAGGCAATACACTCTTACACATAAAATAAAAATAATAAATAAAATATTTCTTAAAAAAAAAACAGATGTGCTGGGTGTCATGGTGAACACCTCTAATCCCAGCACTCAGGAGGCAGAGGCAGGGGTACCTCTGTGAAATCAAGGCCAGCCTGGTCTACATAGCCAATTTCAGACCAGCTGAGTTTGCAGGAAGACCCTTCCAATAAATAAATAACAGCTGCCTAAATTGCATCACAGAAACACAAGAAATATGAAGCACGTTTACATGACATCTCTGAAAGATCATAACTTTTCAATACCGATTTCAAAGATATACTCCAATAGATAAAATGTGGGATGAATTCGAGAGTTCACTACTAAAAGCAACCATTTACCTCATAGACAATACAAAGCAAGTAGGTAGATTCAATCCAGGATGTGGAGAGTTACATCAGTAATGCACAGGAAAAAGTCAGCAAAACGAATGAGGTAAACAAGAACAAGTCACCCACAAGGAAGAAAATTCAGCTGGAAAATGGGAATTTTGAAAAAAAAGAAAAATCTTGAAGTGTTGGAAATGAAAAACCTCAAACAAAATTTTAGAAACCAGTGTAACTGTACTGTCAGTAGATTCAACTGAGTAGAAGAGAGAATGCCAGGAATGGAGGACAAGGTCAAGGAAATAATATGTTTGAGTCTGAATAATGAAAAATAACAGTGAATGTGACTAAAACATCTAAGAACTCTGACACAATGCTGAGATGTATATGACTGAGACAAAGAAGCCAAAGGACTGAAGAAGGAGCTGAGATAAACACCAAAGGCATAAAGAATCTTCAATGAAATTTTAGTAAAATCTGTCAGTTCTAGAGAAGAAATGGGCTTCTAAACACAGAGGCATACAGAACTCCAAATAGATAAGACAGGACAAGAACCTTCTCTAGTGTAGATTGTAGTCAAGATGTCAAAAGCACAACCAAAGACACCATATTAAAAACTGTAAGGGAAAAAATACTAACTTATACACAAAGGCAAACAACATTTGAATAAAATCAGAGCCCTTGTCGGTAACCATAAGAGTCAGGAAAAACGTGCAATGATGTATTTCAACAAGCCCTTCAAGTAAATAACTGCCAACCAAAACTGCTGTATATAGCAAAGCTAAGTTTTAAAACTCACAATGAAGTAAGAACATTTTAAGGCAAGCACAAACTGAGGCACTCCTTGAAAACCAAGGTTGAACTCCAGGAGATCCTGAAGTACAGAATACTATCAAGAGAGAAAGAAATAGTCTCAATTACAAATAGAGCACAAATAGAACACATTTCATGAAAGGAATAGCAAACAAAGGAGATGTAGGTAGAAATCTATTATGTCCAACCAAATAAACTCCAAAATTAACAGGGGAGAAAGAAAAACAACAAATAATCCAACCACACAGGAAAACAACCAATAGGAATTGCTAATAGGAATTAGTAAACATCCCTCAATAACCATTTTAAATGCAAATGGCCTCTGACATACCAACTACCAGACATAGATGAGTTAACTATAGAATTTTACTCAGCTGTGAGGAAAAATAGAATTATGAAAATTTCATGTAAATGAATGGAACTGTAAAATGTTATGGAGTAAGGCAATCCAGACCCAGAAAAACAAAACACCTTATGTTCTCTGTCATATGTGGATCCTAGCTTCAAATCTTTAGATTTGTGTGTTGAATTTGGAATACGTGTAGAAGCCAAGAAACTAGAGAGGGGACATTAGCCATAAAGAAGAACAAACTTCTGTAATTTCTAGGAAAATGGCTAGTGACCATCACGGAATTCGTCATGGAAAGCATGGGGCTTTGAATGAGAAATGTCCCCTATAGGCTCAGGTAGACCCAGTTTTTGGTGCTCTTTGGGGAGGTTATGGAACCTATAGAGAATGCAGCCTTGCTGGAGGAGGCACATCACTGGGGTGGGCCTTGACAGTGTGTAGCCTCATCCCACTTCCAGTTCACCCTCTGCTTCCTGTGTGTGCAGATGAGATGTGATGTCTCTGCTTTCCCTACCATTGTGGAAATCTAGTAGTCTGGAACCATAAGTCAATAAATTTTTCTTTAAGTTGCTTTGACCATGGTATTTTATCACAGCAGTGATAGAGAACAAATAAAGTAAGCAAATACCAGAGTCAGATAGGCAACAGATTGTATGCAAAATCTCGAGGCAGTCGGGGGAGTCTGTCTGTGTGGTGTGTGGTAATGTGTATGCATGCATTTGGAGACCAGAGCATAATGTCAAGTGCCATCTTCAGCAACATTATCCACCCCTCTTGAGACAGGTGCTCTCACTGGACTGAAGCTTACCAATTAGGCTCAACTTGCTGACCAACTAGCCCAGAAATTCTCCTATCTCCCACTTCCCAGTGCTATTGGGATTACAAGTTTGTGTCCAAAACACTCAGTATTTTTACATGGGTTCTGGAGATCAAATGCATGTTTGCAAGGCAAGCACTTTACCAACTGAACTATCTTTACAGCTGTAGGCAATTTTTTAGCCTTTCTTTATGGCCTATTTCTGCCTGTTTGAGGAGTTTACAATAAATACGTATCATTTTTATAAAACCAATAGAATAATTTTCTGTCAAAATATTAAGTGATTAATTTCAGGTGGTAAAACTTCTGATGGTTTGGGGAAACTTTTTGTTTCTTATAATTCCATGCAATTTAAGCTTTAGTAACATTTAAAAATTCTAAGAATAATCACTTCTTGAATAAAAACAAAATTTATAAAAATGTATCATTTCCAAATTGGCAGAGGAGAATCAAAAAATGTTTTAATCATCAGAGAGGAAGTTAGAGGAATAGACAACCATACAAAGACAACAAAAATATAAAAAGTACATCCAAATACCTCATGTTAATGTTACTTAACAGATTTAAGTTACAAATTAAAAGATGGAACCCAACAGATTGGATTTTTGTGACTCTAGCGGTTTGTTGTTCAATACAAGAAACAGGCTAATACAAACCATCCTGGAAGGCTGAAGACAGGACTGGAAAAGGATATTGCTAGCCCAACAATCGTGGCTCAGGAGAGCAGCAGCACAGAAACAGAAGAGGACAGTAATTTCAGGAGCAGATACTATCGGACTTAATGCAGAAAGCATTTACAGAGATAAAGAACCTTGAATGGAAAAGACTTTGTGAGCAGATACAACAGCTAAGAATGTTTTGTACCTCACAGCAACAGAGCTTCAAAGACACATGAGGCAAAACTTAGAGAATTCAAGAAGAAATTGATAAACGTATAATCAGTGTAAGAGAGTAACTTACTCTATCAGAAACTACTCCTGCAGAAAAAATTACTTATGATATAGAAATCTGTATGACACTGCAGCAGACTTGATCTTACAGATACATAGAGAATTGCGCAGTCAGCACAGAGAGGCATGCATTATTTTCAACAAACTAAGGAAAACTTGCAAATAAATAACCTTATAGGCAAATAGAACAAAGTCCAACAAGTTTCAAAAATTCCAATATCAACAAATACAGTATGTGCAGACCCCAATGAAATTAAATAGTAAATTGATAAAAGAAAAATACATAGCATTTTTCTGACAATACTCCTAAACTACTCGTGTACTAAAAGTGAAAACTGGGCTGGGCACTGGCGCAGTAGTAGAGCCTTACCCACCACAATAAATAAACAAATAATTAACTAAAGTCAAAGTACAATCACAAGAAGATTAATATTTAGGACTAAAGGCAAACGAGAGTTTTCTATATACAATAGTTGTGGGATAAACTGAATATAGTTCTTGATTTTAAAAAAATAGGAGAAGTCCCAGCCTTTGGGAGGCAGAGGCAGGAGGATCAGAACTTCAAGGTCATCTTCAGCTGCATAGTGAGTTCAAGGCTAGCCTGAACCATATGAGACCCTGTCACAAATATTTTATATACATATATATGTATATATATATATATGAAATTGGCATAAATGTTATGCAACTGAAGAACATTAAACTAAATATGTAAGAGTCTACCACATGGAACTGGCTTTGAAAACATGAAGGAGCCAGGGAGAGCAAATGAGACATGGCACTGGGTGAGGTCAGGAGAAGCCATCGGTGAAGGTAAAGCCTCAGTGTCACTGGAGGCCTCAGGATGTTGGAGATGATAGGTTGGTGGGATGACTATCAAGGACAGTAGCAGGTATGGAGTAGAGCCAGCCTGAGCCTATAAGACAAGCTATGTGTGTGCTGTGGATGGCAGAGACAGAGAAGCAGTGCGGTCCAAGCCCTTTGGAAACCAGAAGGCTGTGAGTGAGTCCCATATGCTGTGCACTGAGCTACAAGAATTTGATTTATCCTGATGGATATTGGTTTTACTGTGATTTGATTGTAACTGTGCCCTGGTTCTTCTCTCTTGAATTAACAAAGTATTTAATTTGCTTTTTATTTTACAGGAGCCCACGGTTAAAAGATGTTAGATTAGATTTTTAAAGAGACATTAGACTTTTAAAATGTTGAAAAATTTAAAAGACTGTGGTACTTTTAAAGTTGGACTATTTTTTATATTATGATATGAACACGGGATCTTGGGGATAAGCAAGAAGGGAAAGGTTATGGTTTAAAGAGATATATGTGTGTGTCAAAGTTGACAAGGGGTACACTGTGATGGCTAATCGTGATCATCAACTTGAGACACCTGGGAAGAAAGAACCTCAGCTGAGGAAGTTCCTCTATCAGACTGGCCTGTGGGCATGGCTGTGAGGCATTTTCTTGATTGTTAATTGATGGGAGCCCACTGTGGGAGGTCCCATCCCCAGGCAGGGAAGTCTGGGTTGTATAAGAAAAGTAGCTGAGCATGAGCCAGAGAGGGAGGGAGAGAGAGAGAGAGAGAGAGAGAGCACGCCAGCAAACGCCATTCCTCCATGGTCTCTGCTTCCATGTCTGCCTCCAGGTTCCTGCCTGAAGTTCTTGCCCTGACTTCCCTCAGTGATGAACTGTGTACTGCAAGTGTAAGATGAGATAAACCCTTTCCTCCCCAAGTTCATTTTGATTAGTGTTGCATCACAGCGATGGAGGAGCAAAGCAGGACGTCCGGTAGGAAATCAGTGGAGAGTAAGGACTCTCACCAGTTTTCAGCTCCAGACTCCCTGGTAGAGGCAGAGCATCCACCTCAGGCACCTCAGCCCTCTCTTCCAGGATCAGGTCCAAGGCCCAGCACCAACTCTTTGACGATTTCATATACAAATCTTTAAGTACAAGAAGCTGGTATGCTGGTCATAGAACAAGGGATGCAAAATTCTCTGGTGAGGCCATGGTGATGGTTAGTTTCGATGGCTAACTTACTTGGGTTGAGCTCACTTCCTGGCATGTTGGTGAGGGCATCTCCAGGGGTATCTAGAACATGGGTACTCTGCCCTCATGAATGGCTTCATCCAGTGATGGATTCAAATTTTGAATATACTGTTTGGAGGTAATGGCACTGTAAAAGGGAAGCCTGGGTAGCAGAAGGAGGCCATTGATGGCATGTCCTTAGGGGCTCTATCCTAGACCCTCCCTCTTATAGCTCATCCTGTCCCTGTCTACATGATATGAGTTATTCTACCTCTCCCTCCCACCATGATGGATAGACGCTTTGGAAACAATAAGATAAAACAAATCCTCACTCCTTTTAAATTGCTCTCTCAAGATATTTTGCTACTGATACACACACACACACACACACACACACACACACACACATTCTAATGCAGGCAGCAACAGGGATTGCCATGGCATTTTACACAGAAACAAAACAAACACTACTATCAAGAGAAATATTTAATGCATCCAAGAGTCACTTATATATCTACTTTGCTGTTCTTTTAAAATATCGCTAGAAGAAACACAAGAATTGTATAACAGCTGTCCTAGTTTGCTTTCTTTCTGTTGCTGTGATAAACACTATGACCAAAAAGCAACTTAGGAAAGGGTTTATTTCAGCTTACACTTTCAGGTCACAGTATGTCACTGAGTGAATATAGGACAGAAACTTAGGGCAGGAACCTGGAGTCCAGAATCATATGGGAATGTGGCTTACTGGCTTATTGGCTCACTCATAGAGATCCATTTGCCTCTTTCTCCAGTGCTGAGATTAAAGGCATGCACCACCACACCCAGCTTATCTAACTTTCTTATATAGCCCAGGATCTCCCACCTAGGGAAGGTGTGGTCCACATGGGGGCTGGACCCTCCCACATCAATCATCAATCAAGCCAGTCTCTTTCAGACATGGCCACAGGCCAATCTGATGGAGACAATTCTTCAATTGAGAGTTCCTCTTTCCACGTGATTCTAGGCTTTTATCAAGCTAACAGTTAAAATTAACCAGGACAAAAAGTGCTTTGGAAAAGGCAGTATTTCTGAAAGAGCCAAGACTGATTAAGCCTAATGTAACATCTCTCCAACCCATTACACCTAAAAAAATCTGAACAAAATAGAATAAACAAGGACTTGAGAACAATTAACATCTCCAGAGTAACTACCACAGAAAAGAGCCAAGTGCACAGGTCTGTAGCTCAGTTACTTGGGAAACTAAAGGCAGGTGAATCATAAGTTAAAGATCTTCCTGGGATATACAGTGAAAGCAAGACCACCCTGGACAACCCTCTCTCAAAAAGAAAGTAAAAAAAAAAAAAAAATAGAAGGCTGAAGATAACGACTCTGAGGCAGAATACTTGTCTAGCATGTTTAAGGCCTCAGTTTCAATCCCCAATATGACAAGTAAATGCATGAATAAATAAGTGCAAAAAATTCATGTCAGAAAAAGAAGTCTTATATGCATCATGAAAAATATAATCTACCCTAGAAAAGGCAAACTGAATATCAGCAAAAAGTACCGCAAAACCATTTGACACGCCAAGATGGATGAGGGAATATCACGAGGTCTCATCTCAGGATGAAGAGCTACACAATCAACCAACGAATGCAGAGGGAGGGAGAATCAGTTTTCTCCCTGGACTTGCTCCCTGAGAGGTTATCTAATCCCAGATGGGCAGCCCTAAACACAGGTATACATGCGTACCACCAAATGGACCCAGTGCATTATATTTAAATAACTTATAGACATATATCACTGTAGGTGTGTATGTGTATCAGCAATAATAAAGAAGAAGACAAGAACTTGAGAGGGAACGAGGGGCAGGAGAGGAGCTGGTGAGAGACCGGGAGGGATGGAAAATAATGCAAAGACAAGACTCACATATGAAATTCTTTAAAATTAAACAATTAAAATAAAAACTCAGAACCCAAAACCATGGGGGAGGGGTCTGATCGAGATACAGTGCATGAAATTCTCGAAGAATCAATGCAAATAAAATTTCATGTATAAAATACAAAGGATAAAAAGCAGATAAGGGGCTAGAGACCCTTCATCTTATCAGCTGTGTAGAGCACCCACTGCTCTTACAGAGGACCTGGGTTCAGTCCCCAGCACCCACATGGTGGCTGAAAACAGTAGGTAACTCCAGTTCCTGGGGATCTGACACCCTGTTCTGGCCTCCACAGGAAGCAGGCGCCCACATGGCGCACATACACATATGCGGGCAATTTAGTCATTCACATAAAATTAAAATAACTCTTTTTTTTTGATAAAAAGCAGACAAGGAGGGACCCACCCTGTCTCATGGATCGGTTTGGGGGTCCTCAACACTTCCACACCCAAGAAAGGGAGAGAAAGGTGTTGTTGATAGGAATGTGGGTTAGGAATATATTTTCCTCATATTACTTCCTTTTGAATCATAACCAAGAAATTTAAGGAAAAACGGATGAAGGCAAGAGAAAAGTAAAGGCTAAATGGAAATTCGCTAAGATATGCAGAACGCCTGTCTTGCAGTGAGGTGTTATGGAGGGTCATATTCTTCTATTTACTTTTTTCTCATATTTTCTAAATTATCCCCAGTAAACATGGATGACTTTTATAAGCCGAACAAAAACAGTAAATACTCTTTTTTTTTCAAAGCACCTTGCTAAGCTGCTGTGATTTAAAACCCTGGCTGTAGAAGGGACATTGAGATTCCAGACACCCCAGCTGGCTCCCAGAGCACCTCATCCAAGACAGGTTTCTGGGGGAGCTGATAAGCAAAGGCTCAAATTTAAATTTCAGTATCAGCAGCACCAGCTCGGGCCTCAGGTCATAAAGGCTCCAGGAGCCTCAGTCCCTCTGCCAGCCTCCCCCCGGGACAGGGCTGCAGCCACAGATAAAGGCCAGCAGCAATGTCACTGAAAGTCATTCTTCATAGCAAGGCCCCCTGGGTGCCAACAGAGACACGGACAGGTGTCCCTAAAGTGCCCAGTGGGAAGATGGGGCCCAACTGAGGCCATATGGGAGACATGTGGACATAGGAGGAAAGAGGACCCCACCCCCACCCCGCCACCCAATTCTGGTTTGTATTTCTTGTTGGCTGAGAGTCAAGAACTTCAACACAGCTGATGCAGTCAAAACCACTGCGAAGACTGACTGCAGAGAGACAGTCCTCCTGTGCTGAGAGAGATCTCCAACAGGACGGTTAAAGCAGATGGGGAAGCAGTGTGCCAAGGCCACAGTGCATCGACCTTTATCTGCTCTTCGTCTCTCATCCCCAAACCTGAACAATGCCCTTTACAAACCACCTTACAGTTTGGGTTACCAAAAGAAATTCTTTAAGTTGAGAAAAACAAGTGAATTACCTTATATTATTTTTTAAACTTACGAATGTGTTTGTAAATTGCAACCTTAGAACAATGTAATTTCAAAAGCCACAAAATCGTGTATAAAGCTGTTGTTAACGACTCCTCCACACCTCCTGTTCTACCAAGCCTAGAGAATTGGGTAAGAGTGCTTGCTAAGCTTGAGGGCTTGAGGTGAGATCCCAGAACCCACATAAAAATCCAAGTGTGGCGACTGGAGAGATGGTTCAGCAGTTAAGAGCACTGGCTGTTCTTGTAAAGGACCAGGGTTCAGTTCTCAGCACTCACACAATGGCTAAAAACTGTCCATAACTCCAGTTCCAGGGGATATGACACCCTCTTCTGTGCTCTGTGTGCAGAGTATGACATGGGTACACTTACATACATGCAGGTTATACACTCATACACATAAAATTATAAAAAAAATTTAAAAAAGAATGAAGAAAGGAAACTAAGTAGCAGACATGTTGATTCTCTTGTTCTCTCTCTCTCTCTCTTGTTCTCTCTCTCTCTCTCTCTCTCTCCCGCACTCACTCTCTGCTTTTAGTTATAGATATGACTAGTTGTTTTAAGTTCCTGTCACTTTGACTTCCCTACAGTGATAGACCGTAACAGGAAACTGTAAACTGAATAAACCTTTTTCCCCTTAAAGTCACTTTTGTCAGAATATTTTATCGCAGCAACAGAAATGAAACTAGGACACTCATACAAAATCCATCCCCCTTCTCTCCTCTCTCCTCTCACTTAAATTTAACATACTATTGCTACCTATTTTCTCCTGATTGAAGCAGTCTCACAGGCCAGGAGGCTAAGATTCAGGAAGTCAGCGATATTTACAAGGCTTATGGAGGCTGACAAGGCCCCGCCCCATGTTATAGGCTCAGCAGCAATAGCTAGTGACAGGAGATTCTGACCAGTCCAGATGCAGGTTGTGCAGGAAGCAGCACGAGTCATCAGCACACTGGGATGGGTCTTTTGGCTCAGCAGCTGCCTTTGAGTCACCATGCTCCTTTAAGTGACCCCGATAAAGCCACCGGTTCACTCCACTAGACTCGGGTGGAATCATTTGTTTCTTTAGTCTGTTGTCTGTGCCCTCTCCGGGATGAGCAAACATTCGCCTCACAAACGATTACACTAGCTCTTTTCTGTTTTTCTAGTACTGGGGTTTGAACCTACAGCCTCAAGCATGCTAGCTAGGCAAGCTCTCTACATCGAGCTGCATTGCCAATCATTTTTTAAAACTTTAAAAGATGAGATGGGGTTCTATTAAGTCAATTTGCTCTGAAATTATTCTCTGTTGGCATAAGTCAGGATCTGAATGGACTGCTGGGGGAGGAACACCCGGTTCTGAAGTTGGCAGTGTCCAGCTGTGTCTCCTGCAGCTGGCGACATTATGTGTTTAAAACTTCACAAAGTTTACCTCCAACTACCTGTTCATTTATTTCTTTATGTATGTTTGAGACAAAGTCTTCCTCTGCACACCAGAACACTCGCCTCTGTCTCCACGTGCGAGATTCACAAGCAAGAGCTGCGGTCACAGGCATGTAATGCTCCTGTCTATATCCCTAAAGCAACTCTGGTAGTCTGAGTGTGGCTCAGTGTAGAGCGCCTGCCTAGAATCCACGGGGAGGGCTTGGAGGCATTACTCAATGGTAGAATGCTTACCAAAAGAAAGAAAAAATTAGGGCTATCAAATGATGGCCTGGAATAAACAAATTCCAGGAACTCTTATCAGCCTTACCTCCTTTTCACAGTGGAGACACTGGCCTTAAACCTGTTAATTGACTTGGACAGCGTCACCCAACTACACTTTGGGAAGAGTCACCCCACCAGGAGGCTATTTCAGGCCTTGCTCATGGCAGCAACAGCAGGCAAAGAGGAGAATTCATGCTGGGATGTGAAGGAAACTGGCACGATATGGGACCCCTGACCATGGACTGTCTGGTCTCCCAACCATCCAGTTCTGTATTGGAGACTTCCTCTTTCCCCCTGCCTGGCTGTTCAGACAAGCTACACAGATAAGTCCCAAGAGAATGGCCCCAAAATAAATCTCCCCTGCAGCCCGTCTTCCCTGCACAGCTGCCCCCCCCCCCCAACATCCCCTTGTAGCTATCGCCCCTGCCTAAGATTCTGAGCAGGCCCTAGGCCCCTTGCGGTAATTTCTATCCCTCAAGAAGGTTGCTGCCCCATGCTGTGCCTCAGAAACAGAGGTCATTCCTTAAGAAAACCTGCTCAATAAGATAGGACTGCTTGAGAGTCCTAATCCCCAGCTCAGCCATCAACCAACCTGCCTACTTGCAGTCCAGTATGGATTGGGGTCCCTCCCTCTGTCCAACCACTGATCCACAGAGAAGGGAAGGAACGAGCCGCATTGCACATCCAGCAGCCCAGCCTGGGTTCCAACCACCCACTTAGCACCCAGTTTTGCATCCCATGAGTACGGGCCTTTATCTTGGTTTTGTTTCTTAATGGGGCTTGTGGTAGTTTGAATAAGGGTCCCCCATAGTCTCCAAGTACTCTGATGCTCGATTCCCAGTTTATAGCACTGTTTAGGAAGAGCCACTGGAACTTTTAGGGTGTGTGGCCATGCTGGAGGAAGCCTGTTCAAAGCGATGTCCACTTCCTGTTGGCTCTCTGTGCTTCCTATGCCTGCTTGAAGATGTGAGTGCTCAGCTTTTGGCTGTTCCCTGCCATGCCTCTCCACCATGATGGACTCTTATCTCTCTGGAGGAAAAATAAACTCTTCCTTCTAGAAATTGCCTGGTCATAGAGGCTTATCACAGAAACAGAAAAGTGACTATTACACTGGGATTTGGGGCAAGCTTCTTAAAGGAGGAGTTTTCTTGTGTTCACCTGTATAATTCCAGTGAATTCTGGGCTTCCCCAACCCACAAAGCCTACATAAGATGGGCTAGAGGCTGAGTATGGTGGCAAATGCCCTTGATCCCGACATTCAGAGGGCAGAGGTGGGCAGATCTTTGTGAGGAGCAAGTTCCGCGTCATCCAGGGCTGCATATTGAGACCCTGTCTCAAAAAAGACTGGTTCATAGAAGTCCAACCCTGCCTTCTATGTGAGTCTGCCGTAGCTCTCAGCAATCCGCACTGCAAGGGCTCACATGGCATACTGACCCTCTTCAGCACATACCTACCAAACTTTGCTTAAAGGACACCTCTCAGGACTATGCCCAGTCTGTGCTTCCCTGGGTAGCCTGGAGATGCAGTCCAGAGATGCAGCCCAATGCATTTCTAAGGTGTTATCCTGGGAACTCATTCAGGTATAGCCTGGATCACGACTTAAGACACAGAAAAGAATTTCAGGATGAGTCACTATGAAGCAAAATTGGAATTATGAGAAAGTTATGCCAAGCCTAGTGGCCCCCATCTTTAATGCCAGCTACTCAGGAGGTTGAGGCAGGAGGACTACATGTTCAAGTCCAATAGCAAAGCACTTGCCTATCATGCATGAGACCATAGATGCTATACCCAGGAGTGCAGAAGAAGAACGTTTGGGGAGGGGATTTAACAGAAAGGCAGTCATATACACTGAAGGAAAGCTTTGAGAGAGTCTCATTTAAGTATAAATATCTTAACAGTAAGTGTATGGTTTGGGTGGCTTTTGAAATTTTATGTTCAAGGGATATAAAAGATTCCACACAATATGTACTTTTTAACTAAGGAACTTTTCCTTAGTAAATGAGATTATAAGGGGCTTCTTGGTACATTGTACAGGTTTATTAGTCTGACATGATAAAACATCAATCAGTGCTGGACAAAAGGCTTAGTGGTTAAGAAGGCTTGCTGCTCTTCTACAGGACTGGGGTTCAATTCTTAGAATCCACATCAGGTGGCTCAAAACCACCTATTCCTGGGGTTCTAGGAATCCAATGCCCTATTCTGGCCTCTTTTAGTACCTTCACATACATGGCACGTGCTCAATACACACGGCACGTGCTCAATACACACACACGCACACACACACACGCACACACACACACACAAATAAAAAATATTTTTAAAAGCAAAAAACATAAGTCAGTCAAAGGAATTCCTACTCTCTGGAGGTCAGAGGAGGTCAGAACGCACTTTGACCTTTGTAAAGGTGGCTCATGATCTGTTTATGAGCTTCTCAGAAAGACAGGGTTACAGATGAGAAAGGAGCAAGGTTAAACTCAAAAGGCTGTGTCTGTTGTGACCTTAAACATGGTTTATTGCTATTTCAACATTTTTGTTAGAAGCATGTCTCAAAAAGTATGTTTAAAATATCTTCACAGTGATTTTGTTGCTGTTATACTGAATTTGTCCTTTTCTGTTTTGTGTTTTCTGTCCTGGGAATTGAACCTAGAGCCTTGTGCATGCTAGGCAAAGGCCCACCATTAAGCTCTATCCGAAGCTTTCTTTGTAGCTTTTGCTTTTTAGACAGGATCTGGCTAAGTAAGTCAGGCTGGCCTTGACTTCAGCCCACAACTGGGATTTCCTGGGCAAGTTAGGAATTCCCCACTGTCAACCAGCAGGCAGGGCTGAGGGACTCCAAGTCCTGCCTATGTCCCCTAAACATTCCCTGCCTTTGATCCTGCCTTTAGCCAGTCCATGGCTGTGGGGCACAGATGCTCGCAGTGAGAGGCTGCAGCTTTCCCTCTGGACAGCACTGGGGCAGTAGTCTGTCAGGGTAGGGTGCCTCCAGGGTGCCGCCTAGGGAGGGAGAAGACTGTGTTTCAAAGCTTCTGTGGCAAAACTCAGCCTTACACTCAGCATCTCACCCTGAATCCCATTCTCACCCTGTGTTCTCGATTTCTATGTTCTGTCCCTTTCTTCTATTTCTACTTGGAGCAGCCGTAACAACAGAGCACATTCCCCTCTGAGGAACACTAACTCCCTTCGTTCTATGGCTTCCCGGGTTACTACACCTCTTTCTCATGACCTTCCAGCCTGTAGGAAAATGACTCCTGAGAGGAAACGGGATTTTCCTGGCTGAGAAAGATTCATGACCCACTGGATTCAGACTCTTCCTTCCTCAGGGGATGACTGGGCCACCGAATGCGTGAAAACCTCAGTCTGGAACCTTGGGATGCTCACCTTCACAGTGAAGCAGGGCAACAGGCCAGCCTTTCAGACATCCTCAAGAGAACTTGGGGAACGTGGCAGCCAGGAGTGTTCATGAAAGAAACCCCAACAGATGGTTCAATCCAGGCAAAGTACATGAAAAGAAGAAGCCTGCCTCAGCCTGGAAATGAGGGAAGGCAAAGAAGTGAGGAGAGGAGAGGGCAGGATGGAAAGATGGGAGGAGGGAGGGGAGGAGGGAAGAGGAGGAGGGAGGGGAGGAGGGAAGAGAGGAGGGAGGGAAGGGGGAGGGGAGGGGAGCAGGGAGGAACGGGAGGAGGGAGGGGAGGAGGGAGGGGAGGAGGGAGGGGAGGAGGGAGGGGAGGAGGGAGGGGAGGGGAGGGGAGGAGGGAGGGGAGGAGGAAGGGGAGGGGAGGATGGAGGGGAGGGGAGGAGGAGGAAGAGGAAGATGGATGGGAGGACATGGAGGGGCCAAATAATGTTCAAGCTAAAGAGAACCCCGTGGAAAGGCAGCTTAAAGGGAAAGCCACGAGTGTTTCAAGCAGCCCTTAAAATAGAAAAATCAAGAGAAAAGTATCCTCCCATCAGGCAGAATTTAGACAACATCACACTCCTGATTCTTAGTAAAAAAGAAAGAAAAAAAAGGATTACACAGAAAAGCAGAGCATCAAAATAAGAAAGAAAGGCTTGAAACTGAAAGGTCACGAAGATAAATAGAATACAAATCTTTTAAACTAGCACATATGGAACAGAACAAAGTAAGGAATTCAAGGAGGCTCTGTAGAAGAGGTCAGAGGGTAAGCACCATCCCAACCACCACCTAGCTCTACCCCAACCCCTCCCAAACACCACGTAGCTCCCCACCCATCCCTCCACCCAGCCCACGCTGGCTAAAACCACCCCGGAAATGGGCTAAAGTCAAATGGCCCACTTTAGGCATTTTTTCCTTTCTTCTTTAAAATTGAGAGCTTCTTTTGAGAATAATGCATGTTGGGGATGGGGAGGTGCTTGTTGTTAACATCTGAAGACTAGAGTTTGGGTTCCCAGCACCCACATAAATGCCATGGCACAAGCTGGCTAGTTGGCTAGGAGACTAGATGAATCACTGCGTTCTGGGTTCAAGTGAGATACTCTGCTTGATGTATAAAGTGGAAAGTAATCAAGGAGGACTCCTAGTGCTCAGCTAGAGCCTTCCACACACAGCACACGCGGCACATGCAGCACACACAGTACAGCACACACAGCACATCACATACAGCACACACAGCACATCACACCACACCACACACACCACACACAGCACCTGGACAGGCTGGAGTAGCCTGGAAGTGGGTCAGGATGGAAGCTATGTTCTGAATGTACAGCATATTTGAACAGTTGGTCCCAAGTTAAATGAGAAGGCAGAGGAGCCCAGCACCACCTGCTGGAGAGGAGGCATTTCAGGGTATAGTCACCTTCCAACATCAGCCTCTCTTGGAGAGCTGAGGATGAAAGTTTGACGAGCCTACAAGATGTTAGGTGCTTGTGCTTAGCAGATCATAGATGGGGAAAGAGAAAGGACATGATACTGGGGCAGTGCCAGGCAAACAGACATAATGAATGGGGCCTCGGGAAAGGCCCATCACTTGGGTGTCCAGGCCAGGAATCAAGAGAGGGGGTCCTGACATCTGGGACATGAGATCCGTCACCAGGCAGAGAGAGGCTCTTCCTACCACCTAGACCTGGCACATCTCAAAAACACTCAAAGTAGATCCACATACTTCCCTACCCTAAAGTTCTTGCAGTTCTGAGGATTACATGCCTCAAACCTGGTCAGGTGAGTCCTCCCAGTGTCCTGGGCAGTGTCTGTTTTCAGTTCATTTCCTGTCTCCTTCAGCAAGGCTGCATCTCCTAGAGATTCCATAACTTCCCGGAACACCACCACTAATTAGGGCAAATTCTCAAATACCTGAGCCTTTGTGGGTCACTGAAATTAACACAACTGCCAGAGGTTCAAGGACAGGCATGACTTCAGCTGGTGACTTTTATTCCTACGATGTTTTTGCTGCTAGCATAGGAGAACTCTCTACCTGGAGAGCTAATGTGATTAAATGACATCTTTGTGGACAAAGTTGGCAGCCACATGTGGAGCGTACAAAGGAATTAAACACAGAGGAGCAACACAGTCCAAATGACAGCAGTAGAACTCCTGGATCAAGCCGTGACTGAATCCTCAGCCTTTTGGTTACTGAGTCACCTGGTCTATTCCTTGATGCAAATGGATTTTAATTCTCTACCACCTGCAGCCACATCATCCCATCCTGGCACTCCACAACCATTCACTTGGGACTTGGGGACTCCTATAACCTAGAGATGCTTCCTGTCAGGTGCACACTCATGGTCCTGACTCTCAGCCACACAATCCCCAAGAGTAACCCGAGAGTTAGGTGCGGTAGTTAAAACACAGGAGAGTCCTGAGCTGACACATAGGATAGCCCTATGCTGAACAGGAGCCATTCCCATGTATCTAGACCACCCACACCAATGCCAGACTCATCTTTTGGAGAAGCCAACCCTGCCTTAGGGACTGGAGATGCTTTACTCCAGAACAATTTCTGGGGTTTCATAAGGGAGGACCTTTGCCCACCTGAAATTTCTTGGTAGGAAAAGTTTTGGTGGAAAGTGGGAGAGGTTTGGGCCAAGCATCAGTTAATAAGAACTTTGGTCCTATGGAATACTGTGTGCTCAGCCTGTGAACTGCTCTTAGTGAAATGTTTTTCTGGCTAGAAGGTTCCAGAGGGTCCCAACATCCCCAGGAAGTGAGGTGACCTGCCTGGAAATCACAAAGAACTTACTGGAAATACTAGGCCACTTTCAGCATCCCTTAGGAGCTCAAGGACAAGAGCTCTATGTGGCTCCTTACTGAGCCCTAGCTGGCACAGTGCTGAGCAACAAAGGCATGTTCCTGAGTAGACAGAGGAATCCTCAGCCCTGACCCGTGCTCTGTGGAGTGGACAGGTGCCTTGTTCCAGAGCAGCTTTTAAAGGATAGAGAGGAGGCACCATCTTGGCAGGGGCTGTGCAGTCTGCATCCGGTTAGACTCTCCTGACCTTCTAAGCGGCACTAAGTGCGTGCTATCTGGGCTGATTTCCCCCAGTGTCTGCCTAACATGGCGTTTGTAGATTTCTCTGAACAGAACTGACAGAAGGAACAGGGTGAGGCTTCAGGGATGAGGAGCCGGGGGAAGGAGCAGCCCTCTCTTGAGTTTCTTTGGTGTTTGGAGTCAGCCTGGTTCTCCAACTTTTATACTCTTCAGTGGGCTTTTCCAGATGTCCTGTGCAGCTCGCATAGTGTCAAGAGCCCTTCTATTGAAATTTAGATCCTATCGTTTATGTCCAGACCTGGAGGTGACAAATCAAAGGTGGGCTGTGCCAGCTAGGGCTCAGTAAGGAGCCACATAGAGCTCTTGTCTTGTGGGTCTTGTGCTAGTAAATCCCTTTCTCCCCTGTCATCAACTTTGGGGCTCTGTGAATCCATCCAGGATGTCTTGAAAGACCTTCCACTGGGCCATGGGCCCTCTTGCTATCTCTGGTTTCACTATTCAGATGTTCAAGGTCTCATGGATTCTACCCTGCCTAACCTAAAGAAAGGAACATAAATTGGGTGTGCTAGGGCACCAATACTCAGGAAGCTAAAACAGGAAAGTGGCAACTTGTAGACCAGCCTATTACATGATGAGTTCAAGGTGAGCCTAGGATCCATAGTGAGACCCAGATGGAGATGTAGCTCAATGGTAGAATATTTGCCTTGCATGCACAAGGTGCTGAGTTCGATTCCCAGCACTGAAAAACAAAAGCAGTTGTCATGGTTTGCTTGGGTTGTAAACCTGACACATTTGGGAAGAGAGAACCTCGACTGGGAAATTTCCTCTATCTGACTGGCCTGGGGTCATGTCTTTGAGGTGTTTCTTGATTGCTGAGTGATGTGGATGGGCCCAGCCTACTGTGGGTGGTGCCGCCCCTAGGCAGGTGGTCCTGGGTTGTGTAAGACAGCAGGCTGAGAACTGCCGGTAAACAGCGCTCCTCTACGGTCCCTGTCACTTGCAGTGTAAGATGCAATAAACTCAAGTTGGTTTCGGTCAGTGTTTTACCACAGCAACGTGATAAAGCAACGGAGCAGCAGTCAAGTTGGGTTGGGAGGGTGGGGTGTGGCACAATGGTAGAGTGCATGCTTGCACACGAGGTTCAGTGCCCAAAACACCAAAGACAGTCGGAGTATGTGGCTCTCAATACCAGATATTCCCTTGCCCCCTCGCAGATCCTGAGACAAAGAGAGGAAAAGAGATGCCTCCTCATTTTACCAGTAGAGAAACTGAGGCCCAAAGTAGGGCAAGAAGTTGCCGACCATCACAGAGAGCTCTGCCAGCACCAGCCTGTGGACTCCAGGCCCAGTTCTCTTCCTACCACACTGAGACAAGTCAGCCACTCAATCTCTTGCCTTCCTCCTAAAATTACTAATGTAACCAGTGTCCAAAGTACTAGAAACAAGAGACAAGATCACTGAAGAAAGAAACAGAGAGGGTTCTCTAACGTTCTCCCTCACACACAGAATGCTACTTTGGATTGTTTGTGGTTTTGCTTTTTTGTTTGTTGTGTTGTGTTTTTCCATATTGGGGTGGGCTCAGGGCTTTGTGGCTAGGCAAACCTTCAACCTCTGAGCTACATCCTTAGCCTTTATCTAAACTCTGACAAAGGGTCTCATTTAATTACCCAGGATGGCCTTGGACTCACTTTGCAGCCCCAACTTGAACTTGTAATCCTCCTGCCTCAGCATCTTATGCAGCTTCGATTACGAGCCTGTGTCTACCAGGTCCAGCCCCAATATATTTTTTTTTAAGTGACAGATCAAAGAAGACAGTTTCTGATGTCTTCAGGAGCTGCATGTCAGGAGCTGATGCTAATGCATTGAGAGAGACAGGCACAGTGGAACAAATGCAAAATCAATGCCATCTGTCTGTAGGAAACTGCTCGGGATTCCAGACACCGCAGAAGCCTGACACAAGCAGATTTGGGAGTGGCGGCCCCTACAGAGGCAGAAGGCGAGCGGAAATAAAAAGATCCATTTCTGGTCATAAGAAATCCATTTCTTGATTGTTCAAACCCACATCAATGATTAGGCCATTTCCAAATGATTCTTCCTTCTCCACAGTCCCCAGTTCAGCACAAGTTTCTAATACTGTCATCTGTGCTTGGCAGTAATGCAGCCTGTGGCTAGATAGCATCAGGGACTTCCTCAGTAAGAGATGTGGGGCTGAATATTAAGACAACTCAAAAGTCACTCAAAGGCCAGGGATTCTTAGCAAATGAGTTTGACCAATTTCCTCATTAGAAGCCAGGTCTGGGGACTCGAGTTACTTCTGTAAAGCTGTGACCAAAATATCTGGCGGCAGCAACTGAAGTAAGAAAGTGTGACTCTGGCCCACAGCTTCAGGGGACATTCAGTTCACTATGGGAGAGAGATCAGGGCAGCAGGCGTGTGTGGCTGAGACTCCCCACATCCCAGAAAGCTGAGGAAACTGGACAAGACAGTTCTGGAAGTCCAGATCTTATGGTATACTAGGACTAATGAGTCTACTCTCTGAGGACTCCAAAGGGCATGGAGCAGAGCTCAGGGCATGTTCACAATGCCCAGGGCCTGAGCCCTTCCAGCTCCAGCATCCTGAAAGACTGGTGAGCCCCCTGAAAGGCAGGTCCTGCTTCCCCATCTGGCATCGGGCCCATTGTGTGCATCTTGTATCCTTGGTCCACTCTCTCACATACATTGGCAAAATGCAAGGTCTGCTCAGAGGTGTATACGTGGGAACAAGGGACAGACTTGAAACCTGGAGAACGTGGGCCATGTGGTGATTCTTGCCACCACTGTGGATCACACTGGATCCGCTCCCCCTTCCTTCTGCAAGCATATAGAAGCCCTAAGAACTGCTAAGAGCTACTCTCACAACAGCCAAGAGGCCTGGAAGGGGCTCAGATCGGCTGAGCTGCTTTGAAAGGACATTCTCCAACCTGTTGAGCTGCCTGCAGGTTGTGCAGTAAGCTCCAGGTTTCCTGCTTCCGTGAGCTGTGAGCTGTCACCAAGTCATTTCTGCTCCCTCCACACATACTCCTGCAAGAAACCCCCAGTAAAACTCACTGGTTCACTAGGTCGAACTTCGGTGATGTGGTGGTTTGCATGAGACTGCCCCCATAGGCACCAAGTATTGGACATTTGGTTCCCCGCTGGTGGCACTGTTTGGGGAGGTTTTTAGGAGGCGTGGCATGCTGGAGGAAGCACATCACTGGCGGTTTCTTAAGCCTTGCCGGATGTATAGTTGCTCTCTGCGCCTGTGTGAAGATGTGATCACTGGGCTGGCTTTCTGCTCCTGCTGTCTCTGGCTGCCATGCCTCCCCAGTCATTATGGACTCTCTGCTGGAACCGTAAACCAAATAAACTTTTCTTCTGTAAGTCACATCTTTCATAGTGTTTTCCCACAGCAACAGAACAGTAACTAACTGCTGGCGGCGTCCTTCCTTTGGCCTGTGGTTGGTTCCCTATCTGGGGTGAGTAGTCATGTGCTTACATCTCCCTGGGAATAGTGTCACTGCACAGCCCCTTGTCCCATTATGGCTTGAACGTGAAGTGTCCCCCACAGGCTCTTGCAGTTGAACACCTGGACCCTGGGGAAGGTCTGGTGCATGCTTGCAGATGTGGGTCGCTGGTGGGCAGGCCTTTGGGGGTTACAGCCCATGCTGCCCTTCCAGTTCGGACTCTGCTTCCTGTCTGCCCCAGGAAGATGTGAGGAGCCCCAGGTATGTGCTCCCACCGCTGTCAACTCTACCATGGCACATGCCTCATGATGGACTGAAACTGCTAAAAGCATGAGCTGAAAGAAATCCATCCTCCCTGGCATTGCTTCTGCTGGAGACTTTGTCACAGGGACAAGTCAAGTAGCTAATAGAGAATTTGCCCTCAGTGACACCTGTTCAGCTCACAAGGAACTGCAATAGCAAATAAGGAGGAAGTGATGAATGCAAGGGAACGATGTCCAGGACGGCACCTTGACCTCTGGCTCCCGCAACCTCTATCCTGCACCCATCAGCCCCTTTCCTCCGAGGCTTCTTTGTAGTCAACAGCTGAGCTTGGGCTGGGTTACCTAGGTTTTAATACCCGATTTCCTGGCCACCTCCTATGCTGCACAGAGGTTGGTGAGCAAAGGGGAGACGTGATGGGGCCACAGTGACAACTGTAGAGACCCATGTCCTGAGCAGGGCCCTCGGAACAGCACCGGATGACGCCAGGGACCCATCCAATCTCTGGGAGCAACCAGAGAAGCCTAGATAGGATGTGCCTGTTAACACTCTAATCCCTAGGCACTTCTGAGCTCTGGCAACCCTGACCTGACCCACACAGCCACACATGCAACAAGGTGCCTGGCCCTTCCCTAAATGACACTTGTACACTCTCTACACTTTGACCAGCCCACACCCAACCACAGCTGGTATTGTAGAGCCATTTCCTCTAGCATGACATGGTCATCAGCCATCACGGAACTGTGGTAGCTGACAGAAGACATCAGCGCACTGTCATGGCAATAGAGTAAGTAGACCCGTATAGAGATAGCCTGGGCCATGGTAATGGAGATGTGGTTCTATCATCTGAAGAGGCCAATGATGACACTCACCTGGAATTCATCAATTATTTCTAACCCCGTCCCAGCTGGCCATGGTCCTGGAAAGTTCTAGAGCATACGGGAGATGAAGGTTGACTGAGGGAGACAGCTTTCATGAGTCTTCACCCAGTGAGGCAGCTTCCTTGAGTCACAGATGCTCCAAATAACTCAACTGGTTCACTATACTGGACTTGGGAGAATCATTACTTTGCACTGTCATTGGTATCCTTGAAAAAGTCACATACAAAGGCAAAGCCTGGGACTGCAGAAGCAGTTTTGTTTGATTTCTTCCCTTCCCTCCCCACCCCAACTTTATTTTCTAGCTTTTTTTTTTTTGTAGTTCTTTTCTTCTTTGACACCAAGTCTTACTCTGTAGCCCAGGATAGCCTAGAACTTGCAATCCTCCTGCCTCAGCCTCTAAAGAAACACTGGGATTACAGGTGGGGCTCAGCCCACAGGGCACCTCTAAACCACTATGCAGAACAGGCCTGCAAACTGACCACCCATGGTGGAAGGAGACTGGATATTTACCATCAGTCTCACTAGTCATCCACTCAGGGCTGCTCCTGGGGATATGGTTTCCCATGAGTCTCCAAGCTAGAGAGAGCCCCTGTGCAGGCAGGGCAGAGACACTGAGGAGAAAAGGTGCCTAGAGATGAGGCGACCATGAATTATGCAGGATTCAGGCTGCAGGTTCCAAGCAGACCTTAAAGTTGTGAGACAAACGTCAGGTGACAGAGAAAAGATTCAGTACCCATGGAGATGCCCTGGCGTCATTCCAAAATGACCAAAAGTCAACAGAAATCTCCTTCCAGTCCACGGTGAGTGTAAGATGCTGCAGGGTCAAGTTGGTCTCTCAGAATATCTGCCCTAGAATAGAATCCAGCCCCCCAAGGTCCCAGCATATAACAGGGAGGGGCCCCAGCTCCATCTACTCTGTTAAATCAAGTCAGATAATTCTCTTGTCTGCATCATAAATTACTTTCTTCCAAGGAACGCATTAAGGTAAAATGGTGGGGGATTTTTAAAAAGAAAAAAAAAAAACATTTTTCTTGCTGGTATTATTTTTGATGAGCTAAATGGTTCTTCAACTGCAAAGGAGGGAGAACGTGCGCACAGAGCTGTGGACGATTTTAATTTTCAACAATTTTGAGGTGACTAATACCTTCCGTGCTATAAATAGCTTGTGGTTTATATTCATTTGCCTAAAAGCCCGGCTCCAGACTTTGACGTTGAAGAATTAAAAGATGACTTGGGCCAGTTGGTACATATTATGCATGTCCAAGCACCGTGGCTGTGCCCAGCATGTGTCCTGTGGCCCTCAAGGGAAACAGTGAGTGGAAGAGGTTCAGCCCGTGTGTGGCATAGGGGGCCAAGATGCTCCCTGAAAATGAGTCCACTGGCCACAGCCCTTTCTGTTCCCCATCAAACATCCAAATGGCCGCAGGACCAGCAGGCTAGGGACGCCATAAACACAAAGCTCCCGGCTGCCCAGTACCAGGCAGCAGCTTGCAAAGACAGCTCTTCCTGATTTTGTCTTTGAGAAAGCTTTCCCTCCTATGTCTGCAGGACCAGGATGAAATCACCCAAGTCACAGAGGTGTCCAGTGCCAGCACATTCCTGCCTGAAGCTTGGAGCCTACCCCGCAGTCTATCCCAGATTCCCAAGGACCCAGGTCCACAGGACACGCGGAACCTTTCTCAGACCGACCTCCCTCCACACAGAGCAGACACTAGTGAGAGACTCAAGCATCAGTCTGGTCCGGCCAGCCCTCACTGTCCAGCCTGCTCTGATCCATCTGCTGTCTTACTTCTGGCTCCAGACACTTCTCTTTGTCATGACTTGATCTGTCCCCACAGGCTCCTGTGTTGAGTGTTGGCCCCAAGCTGCTGGTGTAGTTGGGGAACAGGATGGGAACCCAGCAGGAAGAATTAGGTTACTGCATGTTTCTTGGGGGAGGGGTTCTCTCCCTGGCTCCTTTCTTTCTCTCTCTTGCTTCTTCAGCCATACCCTCCCACCATTATGTTTGGCTCAAGGGCATGAGACCAGGTCACCTTCGACAGAAATCTCTGACACTAAACTCTTTGCCCCTTTAAGTTGCCTTTCTGCAGTATTTGGTCACAGAGACACAAAAGCCTGATAGTGTGGATTCTAATGCTCTGAGTAACTCCTCATCCAGACTATCTGTGACTGCTCAGCCTATCCAGTACTCCTCCACAGCAGCCAGGCTCTTTTCCTGTGACAGTCATCCAGTTACCTTTCTATCCCCACAGCCCCTCTCCAGCTCTTGGTCCATTAGAGACCTAGAGGTTGAGGCTGGTGATATTCAGTCACAGTGGTTGTCCACTCCCAGTAGCATGACTTCGTGATCATGGGCCTGACAGTCCCCTAGCTCTGGACCCATCCCGGCAGTTCTAAGACCCATAGCTCACTTCTGACACAGTGCTCACCTGCACCCTAGGGCCTTTGCACAGCCTTTCTCTCTTCCTGTAATGTTCTCCTGTTTTCTACACATCTGTCCCCTAACTTTGCCATTCAGATTCACAGTCCTTAGGATGATGTTCCCTGGTACCTCTGCTAAAGTGCCCCCGAGTCATGCCCCAGCACACACACCCCCTTTTCAATTTTCTGTGTCTAATTTAGTGCTGATTTCCTTTGCTTTCTTTTTATCTACATGTTAATGAGCTGCTTTTTCTTCTGCAACATAAAGCCAAAACTAAACACAAGGTCGTGACTCCGAAAACGGTTGTCATCTGATGTCCTAGTTTATTTTCTATGACTGTGATAAACACTGACCAGAAACAACTTGGAGAGGAAAGAAAGGGTTTATTGTGTCTTACACTTCCAAGTGACAGCCTGTCTTTGAAGGCAGCCAGGACGGGAACTCACGACAAGAACCTGGGGGCAGAAGCTGAAGCACAGACCATGGAAGAACACTGCTTACTGGCTTGCTCCTCTGGCCTACGCTCAGCCTGCTTTCTTAGTCAACACAGAACCGCTTGCCCAGGAGTGGCACCACCCACAGTGGGCTGGGCTCTTCCATGTCACTTAGTAGCCAAGAATAGCCAGGCCAGTCTGATTGAGGAGATTCCCCAAATGAGATTCCCTCTTCCCAGGAGTGTCAAGGTGACAATGGAAGCCAATGATGAAATCAGTTTTACAGGCAAAGCAAATGCTCAGCTTTCTTCCCACATGAAAAGGGAACCTGTGTCGCCAGGAGTGAGAACAGGGAAAAGGGGCCAGGGGAGCTGCAGGCAGGGCTGTAAACACCCTTGCAACTTGTCTCCACCCACAATGCCCTGGATGGCCAGGTGGGGCCAGGTGACAGAAGGTTTGGATGCTGAGCAAGTCACTCAGAGTCTACCTGTCCCATGAAGGTCTCAGCCCTGAGGGAATCTGAGGCCAAGCCTTGGTCTTTGACCCCTGGGTGACCTTGGGCCAGTCCATCTCTGATGTGGCTGGAGGCGTGTCCACTGCAAAAGTGGCACATAGAAATCCAGGTGTGGTAGTGCACGCCTTTAGTCCCAGCATACCAGGGGCAGAGGCAGACAGATCTCTGTGAGTTGGAGGCCAGCCTGGTGTACACAGTGTGTTCCAGGCCAGCTGGACAGGTAGATCGTGTCTCAAAACCAAGCAAACAAAAGAGACAGATGGAGAATTTTCCTCCTGGCCTCATGCAGAATCAGCTTCAGAGAAAGGTACAGATCATTTCCTAGGAATGCCAGGAAGGCAAGGCCCAGCAACACAAGGAAGTAAGACACAGGAAGCTGAGCTGCTGGCCCTTGCATACATCACCCTGCCTGAACTTACTGGTCCAGGGAATGATTTTTATGTATTTGTTCCCCCCAGGTCCCCTGGAGGGAAGGTACTGGGGTGGAGTTAAAACAGTCTGCCCCAGGAGAGCCTCATAAGCCTCAGTGTATTACCATAGGTAGCGGGGGGGGGGGGGGGGGGGTAGGACCACTCCCCTGATGACTGCCAGGACTAAAAGATAGCGGAAGGCGCTCCCTCATATGTGCTTGGAAAGAAAGCACCCCCTATTTACCTGTTTCTGCACAGCTCTATGCCATCTGCTTTCTCTCTCTCTCTCCCCTCTCACTGTGTGTGTGTGTCTGTGTGTGTGATTCTTCAGGACCTCCCAGAACAGCCAGCCATCTCTTTCTATAGACTTCACTTCAGTCTCCACAATGAGATAAAAACAGAAAGCCCTTCACGAACATCAGGCCCTTTGGAGCCCAGCATTGCAGCTTTGGATGTGTGGTACCTGTATCCTAAGAGGGCTAACTAAGTCCATGGCAGCAGAAAGAGGACGGACAGCAGGCCAAGGGAAAGCTGTCTATGGAGGAGCAAGGACTTTTAGAATAGGTTAGGGCCCATCAGGCTAAGACCTATTAAAATGGCATTCCTATTAGAGCTAGGGTAACTCAGTGGAAGAGTGCTTTACTGGCATGGGCAAGGCCCTGAGTTCCACCCCAGCACTGCAGAAAGTGAACACACAGACTGGAGACGTAGCTGAGTGATAAGAGTATTTGACTAGCACGTGCAAGGGTCTGGGTTTCCTCCAGCACTGAAGGTAATACAGGGCTTAATCAGCCAGGTGTAGCATAGACCTGTAATCTCAGCTACTGGGAATCTTAAGTTCAGTACCTGCCTGGGCTCCAGAGCAAGTTCAAACTCAGTCTGGTTACCTTTCTGAGATACTCTCCCAAAACAGAATGGGGATATAGCTTAATAGAATATTTGCCTAAGAAGTATGAGGTCCTGGGTCTAACACTCAGTACCAAACAACAACAACAACAAGAACAGTGGCTACCTGCCTTGCTCAGGACCAAGTCCTGAATTTCTGGTGACTCAGGCTATCAGTCTATGCTCTATATCCCTTGGCCTGTGACTGCAGCCAGAGGGTCATGCATGGCAAGGACTGGGTCACCTTTCCATGTCTGAGGGACCACGAGAGGCAGGCACACATGCACAGTAAGAGCCAGGTGCAGGCGAGGTTTATCAGCTCCGGGGAGAAGTACTTCATCATGCCTGGATCTCAGCTGAGTAGGAGAGCCTGCCATGTCCTCCTGGAGACTGAAGGTGAAGGCTATTGTCTCCAGCCTTTCTCCTTCAAGAACTGCCATTAGTTGCGTTTTGATTGAGATGCTTCTGAGAGGTTTATTCATGTGACTACAGAGCCACCTTTAGGACAGGTGATGTCTGTGCCTGCTTCAAGAGTGCTCCCTCTCCGGGACCATCCCATCAGCTCTGTGTGCATGGAGGCTCCCTGGCTACCCAAGCAAGGCAGGACCCCTGCAAAGCCCAGTAAGCAAATCCCAGAACATGTTTTACCAAGAAGATGGAAGTCATTAGCTCCCATTTTAATTTAACAAGCCCAATTTTATAAATAAGAGTGAATTTTCCCAGGCTATTATTTCTAATTACGCATTTACATCAATTCACATTATGTGGTTGATGAAATGTTAATACCAAAGGCAACTTTCTGCTGACGGGTGGCCGGGAGAAGAGCTTTCTTCACATTACAAGTCAATATTTTGGGAAATAATTACCCAGTTGCTCACCAGAGTCGGCACTGACTAACCCAGTGGCTGAGTCTGCACTGTCCCCAACTCGAGATGCTGCGAGAGAAAATGATTTTGCTGGAATGAAGGATGGAAGAGATGTCAGTCACACAGAGGGCGGGACTAGGGCAGCCTGTGATGCTATGGGACAGGCTTAAGCCTCTGCTCTGCACCATACCTGTATTCTCTGACTACCTCACTCCATAGCTTCAGAACTTCCTCTGTTTCTACTGTGGGAGTGGTTTCAATTCTCTCCTAGGGTCAAGGTTAGGAACCTTAATGTGGAATGGGTTAAGTGCCCCGCAGGTTCAAGTGTTTGAAGACATGGTCCCTAGGTGGCAGCCCTATTTGGGGAGGTTATCCAAATCTTTTGGACTACGGCCCAATTAGAAGAAGTGAGCGTCTTGGGACAACCTTGAAGGTGATGTCTACTCTATGTCTTCTCTCCCAAGATATGAACAAATCATACTAACACCTTTCTCCACTGTGGGCCACACATCTTTGGCTGCAGACTATCTGACAATGAAACTGTGAGCCCCAATAAACCTTCTTCTCTTAAGCTGCTTCTGTCAGGCATTTTGTCACAGTCATGCGAGAAGTAACCAGCAAGTAAGTGCTTATAAGTCCTCACTGATTATTATGTATTAACTCAAGACACATACTGTAGATGTTCAATAAATACAGTGGTAATTACAGACAAGGAAGGGAAGAAATCGACTTTCTAGTGTACCATGCCGAGGGGTAAATGCTGGAGGCTATCCTTGGCCTTCATTTTCCTGAAGAACATGGCAGGCTCTCTCACTCACCCGAGACCCAGGCACGATGAGGTACACGGAGCTGATAAACCTATCCTCCACCAGGTTCTTACTGTGAATGTGTGTCTGGCCCTCCTAGACATGGAAAGTTGACTCAGTCCTTGCCAAGCAGCACTCTCTGGAGCATAGACTGTTGAGTCTAGCCTGAGTCACCAGGAATTCAGGACTTGAATCAGTGGATCAACCTGGCCCCAAAATGACAATGCATCTTGGGATTGAATGGCACCCGCAACAAAAGAATTGTGGCAGAATCAGAGAAATCAGAGATGTCTGTCTTCAGATACAGCCCAAGTCCAGAGAGAAATTTCCAGAAAGACCCATCTTTTAACAGCAAATGCATTCCTCCATCTGACCACTCATGAAGCTTCTTTTAAACAGGAGACACAGTGCCCAGTGACAGGGCAGTGGAGCCCAAGGCATCATCCTTTATAGCACAGAGGCCAGGGCTATGGCAGTGGCTGAAGAGAAAAGGACAGAGTTGGAGACCTTACAAAGACAAAGCACAGCTTGTGGCAACAGGCCCAGGGGAGGAACATAAAGGGGTCATCTGTTCCTCCTGCTGGCCTTGTGGGTGTCAGGCAACCCACTGAGACAAAGAAAATGGTCAGTTTGGCAATGGGCCAGGTGTGTTAGAGACCAGGTTTGCCAAGCTTGGTGGCACACACCTGCAATCCTAATACTTAGGATTCATGACTTGGAGGCCAGCCTGAGCTAGGGAGCAAGATTCTGTCTCAAAAATAATAAATAAATAAACAAATCAGAAAAGAAAAAGATGCCCCCACCTCCACCCCTCCAAATAATGTTTGAAAGACAGATCTATCCTTGCACTGAAGGATAGATCCTTCTGGTGTTTTCTCTCAAAGCCCAGAGTGCACCTGCAGACAGACACTCTGATTTGTCTGTACTCCCCAGCAATGAGTTCCTCCCCTTACATGTCTGCGTGACCTTCACAGGACTGAAAATCCACACTTTAGAGGACTTCAGCCTTCTAGGCAAAGGAGAGGACATAGCCCTGAAACTGATTGGGGGAGAGTGGACCCTCTTCTGTGTCTAGGGCAAGACCTGGTGGAGGTCCTCAGGTCACCTGAGTCTAGGGTCACAATCCATTCTCCCCCAGAGGCTGCCCAGCACGGAAGAGCTGCTCTGAAAGAGCTGGTCTGAAAGAGGATCTGGTCCAGGTATGCGATCTCAACAGCGAACTGACAACATTGGAAAGAGGAGAGGAACAGAGACAGGAGAGAGACAGAGGAAGGAAACGAGAGAGAGGACGGCCGGGAAGACTGGGCCTTTTCCCAGAGCAGTCTCCTTTCCTGTTCTCTTTCAGCCCCAGCAGAGGCTCATCAGAGCCAGCTGCTTGGCTGGAAACTGCCTCCCTGTGCCTGAGTGTGCATACACCGGCCTGCTCACAGACCCACCCCCACACGCATACAAGCAAGCCGCACACACGCAGTCTGGGTATTTTTGCACATCTTTTATATATACCTGTGCTGTCTATTCACACAGCTGTCACTCTATGCTCGCAAATGTTGTCTGTGGGCGCGCACGCACGCGCGCCCACACACACACACACACACACACACACACACACAGAGGGCACCCTGTCTGAACACTCTGCCCACATTAAACAGACATGCCATCTGTCTGCACACAGGAACTGCACAGCCCCCCGTCCCCACCACATACGTCCCCAGGGACCCGAGTCCTAGAGGTAAAAGCCTGTGGTAGAAGGCAAGGCATCCGTTTGGGGAGCATGTCTGCATCACATCCAGTTGCTTTGGAGGGAGAGTGCACGTGTAAGGGGATGCAGAGCCACGGTGCTGTCACAGCCACCGCCTAACGCTACCCAGGAGCTCAGTCTAGCAAAAGCTGTGACCCCTGTTAAGCCTCTAGGTTGACTCCATAAACACTCCACTCACTCCTCTTCCCGCTTTGTCCTCCGTCCTGTCATCGATGAGAAGACAGAAGCACACTTTCAGGCTGTCACTCTCACCAGCCCAAGGAGTTTCCCTAGTCTCTCAAAGACCTCGACTCAAACCAAACTGAGATTGGTAGCTTTAGTGCGAGAAAGAATTTCAGGACAAGCCAGGATGAGGCAGAGGTGAACATTTTGTTCAAGATGTTTTAGTATAGAGTAAGGATAAGGGTTAGGAGAAAGAAAGGGTGATCAGAAAGAAAACAGAACATACTTGAGGACGGACACAGGTACCCCAAGAGAGAGTCACCATGAGCTGTGTTAGTGTTAACCACAGACACACACAGACATCTCAGAATGTTGTTAACGTCTCTCCCCTATCCAGCTTTCCTCCTTGAGAATTTTTTTGTTCATTTGCTTTTATCCGCTATGTGTGTGTTTTGCCTGCATGTGTGTACTTGCACCCTTGTAATGCAATGCCCTCGGAAGCCAGAAGAGGGCATCGGATCCCCTGCACCTGGAGTTACAGAAGTTGTGAGGCACCTTGTGGGTACTGGGAACCAAGCCTCAGTCCTCTGTAAGAGCAGCCAGTGCTCTTAATGGCTGAGCCCTCTCTCTAGCCCCCTTCCTCTCTTTTAATAAGAGAGATTATGTGGCTCTGGAGATGCCTTTGTGGAATTGTAGCCTGAGAAGACCAGCAGTCATTAGAGTTATGAAAGGATTTAGTACCTGCTCCTTCCCTGTGAGAGGAGTTTCTGGTGAAATTCCTAGAAAATTGCTGAGAAGGGAGAAAGGCCTTAAGCAGGTGTTAATTGTGCTGGAATTATTCTCTGCTGCGGAAAAGAAATGGGTTCTTGGGAGAAAGGTTCCTCTCCAGTTTCATGGGCCCAGAATTTTTCCTGTTTTCCATCCTGCCTCAATTTCTTCCCCCCAGCCCCACATGAAGCCCCAGCTGGACTTCTGCCCCCAGCTGCTCATAGCCCAGCACAGGTGTACTCTGAAAGTCTTGTTTCATGAACAACCCTCTGCCGTAGGGTCCCGTGAGCCAGCTTCTCCCTAGCAAGGAAGAGTGAGTTCTGAGCCCACTAGGACAGGATCTACAGTTCCTGCAGGCCAGGCTGAGGGCTCTACCAGGACACAGGTTATTCCAGATCACTCTCAGACAGGTGGTCCCTAAGGGCTTACCCAGTTGGGTTCCAGCTCTAGTTGTTACTACGCTAAGGTAGCACAATGCCAGTTGAAAATATGACATGACCCCTTGCACCTAGTATCCCCTGTTGCTGCCCTCTGAATCTGTAAAGACAGTGTGTCCCTTAGCCAGAGAGAGGACAGAGGCACAAGCCGGCATGGCCCAGGACTGGACTCTTCATCCACAGAAAATCTCATTCCATAGTGTTTTTTTCCGCCAAAGGGAAAAATAACATTTGAAAAAATTATTGTGAAAAATTAAGTTAGATCTGACACATCAAAGATATTCTGCAGATAAAGCCAGGGCCTTTTGTGGCTGACAATTGCAAAGCTTAACCTCCCAGGTTTCTTGGCCCAGCCAACAGATCCCAAGGGGCCCAGTGCTGAGTCCACTTGACTGTGCTCAGGGAAGACTGCAACTTGCCCCCAGGGCCGCAGAAGAGGAATGAAATCGCAAGAGCACCAGGTCAAGGCAGCCTCTCTCCTAAGGCAGGGTGACCTTTTGTCAACTTCGGATGGGAGCACAAATCTACCATCGCTCTAGACTGGCCTTGATTGGATCAAATCCCATCGGAAATTGATATTCGGGACTAAATAAAATAAAACCTCCAGAATTGATATTAAACCACTGACATTTTGCAAACCGAGCAGGTCTGGCAGCTGCCAGTCTATAGCAGGAGGAAGTCTGAGGCGGTAAGTCAGGCGTGAAGGTCACAGCAGTGCCCGGAAGCCCTCCCAGGCCTGGACGTCAGCACCAACGGAGCAGACAGCCAGAGTCCAGTACCTTATACCAGGGCAGAAGTCCCTCGTGACTCCTGTCCCTCCTGGACCTTGTTTATGTATTTGCCCCTGAATATTCCAGGGCGGAGGTGAACTGATGTAGCCAGGCCCAGCAAGGTTCTGAAGCTAGAGATGATGTTAAATCGGAATTTGGGGCTGTTTCCTGCTACATACATCCCCATCGAGTGGAACAGGCAGTATTGAGAATGAGATCAGGAAGGCCTAAGATTCTTTGAGAGAACATCCTGGGAACTCAGCAGGGAGATACACAATGGCCTTGGCTTACTGCCACTCAGCACCCATTGAACACCTGCCCCAGGCAAGGTGTCTGGGTAAGTCTAAGGATGGACTGGGCACAACTCCCATACTGAAAAGGATCAGTGCTCTTTTGGGAACAGCTGTCTCTACTACGTAGGTGGGCAGTGAGCCTCCTCCTCGTCTGCCAACTCCAGACACATGGACCCACACTGGCAACTACAGCTGGCCCTGTGCTGGTCTTGAGGGAAATTGTGAGGAGGCAGAAACTCTGCACATGGCTCAGGAAAGCCCAGGAATCCACCCAGGTTGGAAAAACCTGCCCACTCCCTCTGTCACCTCCTACACTAATGACAGAACACAAATCACCACTCTTTCCTGCTGAATCCAGAGGTAGCCTCGGCACTCTCAAGGCAGAGCTCCAGGAATCACCAGCCGCTTGAAAGAGATGGACTGAAAGAATAAAGCAGGACTGGGCCTTGGAGAATGAGAGACAAGCCTCCTGTGAGGGCCATAATGGGACTCGGGAACAGGGACACACAAAAGTGGGAGGAAGAAAGCACCAAGAAGAGTTTCTGGCAGAGGAGTCCAGCTGGTTGGACTTGGCCAGGACACTGAATGTGCAGCAGAGTTATCCATTGATGAAACATACTGGCCACGTAGGAAGGCCTACAATTAGTCTTGAAGCTATGCCCAACTTGAAGCTTCTAGACCTTCTGCTTGAACTACAAGGGCCACATGGCCCAGGACAGTGTCAGTAGGATGGAGTGTCTGTCTGCTTTACCCTTCCTTCAGGACTATCACTGGGGCATGGAAAGGAGCCACTGATTGTCCTGGATAGAGAGTCTTCTCCTGTGTCAGCACCCTGAGGAATGCTCTGATCAGACATTCCCAAGTGGTAGTCCAGAAAATTCCAGAAGGATGCCACAAGCTTGGGGTCCTGGATCTGGAGCTGTCTTTAAGTGTGACTGGCACCCCAGAGCACTGCTCCTGGGGTCACCATGCTGGGGACAGATGACCATAACCACATTAGGGTGCATCCACCCTGGTAATTCACACAGCTGTTGCCCAGACACCAGCTATCCTTGCTGTACCAGATCAAGACGGTTTCTACTGCCTTCTAACAAGAGGAAAAACTCAGTAACTGCCCCTGAGGAAAGGCCCCCTCGCAGCTCTGTCGCTGGGCTTGGACTTGCCCACCACTGACTCTCCAGCTCTGTGCCCCGAGCCCTGTGTCTACCCACGTTGGCTTCCTGACGTGAGGTCAACTCTTTGGAAGGTTGGTCAATGACGGGGAGACACGGCTGGCAGGAATGGGTACAGGTGACGCACATCTGTCCCAGATGTCCCCAGTCTCCCACAGCATCTCAGTGGCGCACATCTGTCTCACATGTCCCCAGTCTCCCACAGCATCTCACTCCCACCTTCCAACAGGATGGTGCCAAGGGTTGATCTCCCAGTGGCTGGAAAAGACATGGGCCTCAGAGCGCTGACCCCTCTAGCCTAGTCATGATCAGGCAGCTGTGTATTTTCCAATCACCATCCCCCATTAAGGTGAAGAAAGCACATGGGGAAATAACAGAGTTTACCTCAAACAGATCGATCGGCTCCATCTATCTGGCCCCAGCCTCTTAGTTCTCCATAACGTCAAAGCAATTTTTGGTTAAGTACACAGCCTGCCCTCTACTAAATTAAACTAATAGATCTAGTGGTAAATAAAACCCCAAGTGTTTTGAGAATATTAAAAATAAAAAAATTAACTCTCTGTGGGTCTGAAAGATGTATTTTGGCAAATGCTTAAATAACACACACACACACAGAGGTGATACTATAATCATTAGGAGATGCTCAGCTCTCCTGGCTATCTCTTGTTAAGGTTCTGCATCTCCCGACACCCAGGTTCAAGGTCCACCAGACAATAACTGCAATGGTTTTACCCCTGCCCTCACCACACCAAAGCCTGCAGATGTGGCTTTACAGTGGACTGTCGCTGAGCCTTCAGTCCTCACAGTCCTCCAGCTGTGCTGTGTTCTACAATGCTAATGGACCCTCTCTACAGAGGAAACAGTGAAGCTTCAGGGGTAGAACATAAGGTCAGGGTCAGAATCCAGATCCAAGTGACTCCAGAATCCCTCACCCTACCCCACCCTGACATGACTGTCTTTATTTAATTGTGCAAACAGCCTAGCACAAGAAGGCAAGACTTTGCTTGGATGATATTCATTAGAGATGAAGCAGTTTCCCCAACCAAATTCAGAGCCCCAAGGATCCGGAAGAGGTAGGGCGAGGCACTTGCTTTTCCAGTCTTGGACACCTAGCAACCCCAACTGTGAACAGGCCTGCCGGTGTCCCTGTCCGCACCTCACCCCGCTCCGCAGGCCACTCCTGGTCACAACTCTAAGTCTGTCCTGTCTTTTCAGCTCTGCCCATGACGCCATCACTCTGGACTCCTCCTCTCTGTTCCAGTCACACCCCTGATCTCTTGATCCTGCATAATTGGGAAGCTGACACCCCCTGACTAAGAACCGTGGAAGCCCATCTCCGTCCTGCTCTTCACTCAGGCTCAGTGTCTGTCAGGAAGCCTGCCCAGGTAGCCGCTAACTTTCCTTTCTCGATGGTCCATTGCTAAGGCTGGGGTCACTCCACCAAGTGTCGACGGACCTTCCTTCCCCTCCCTTCCTAACTTCCTCTATTTATTTATTTATTTATTTATTTATACTTTTGTCTTAACAAGGTCTCCCAGCAGCCACAGCTGGCCTGGAACTTCCTATGGAGACCAGGCTGGCCTCTCTCTCACAGAGCTCTGCCAACCTGCCTCTGTCTCCAGAGTGCTGGGATTAAAGACTTGTACCACCACACCTAGCCTGTGTTGATCTGCTTTCCAACAGGCTCTCAGCCCTGACACGGGGCCTAGCCTTTGCAACTCTGAGCTCTCTTCTTCTTGGCACAGAACTTCACCAGGTGTAATGGTGTAAGCCTGTGATTCGAGAATTCAGGAGGTTAGAGCAGAAGGAATGCAAGTTTAAGGATAGCCTTAGCTACATAGTGAGCATCTGACTCAAAACCAAAATCCTTGCATTAATTCTTGCCTCTTCCCCGTTCTTCTTAAATGCAGAGTCCTTGCATAGGGCATCCTGTGTACCTTCCTGCCGGCAATGTCCCCAGCCCTGGGAAACAAAAGCCAAGGACAACACCGAGCTGCAATTCTCCCTGTAGAAAAGGAGACAATCGCCGTCTGTAAGTGGGAGGGGGGTGCTCATGACAGCTTCTCACCCCGATGTCATTCCCCTAGTCTTTCGTCCCTGGACCAAGCACAAGTACCACTAGGGCTGAAAATGTCCACTCAACTCGAGGCACGCTTTCAAAGCCAAGCAGGAGGCAGATCACAGCAAGAGTGTATATGTACAGAGATGATCTGACCACTTTCCAGAACCAACATGAGGCTAGGCTGTGCTGCATCAGGAGTAGACACAGTCAAGCACCGGGACTCACTACCGCTCTCCTTCGCCCATGCAAGGGTCGGCTGTCTCCTGACAGTTTCCAAGTGCAGACACTTGGTTTGCATTTTCCTGCAGTCCTTGTGCTTGACTGTTGGAAGTGGCGGGCACGGAGCTGCCCGCTCTTCATCCCAGATCTCGGGACCCAGGGCCTCTACATAAGGTACCTGGGGGGGACTATGAACATGACATGACCAAGGCCGTCTCACAGGAGGTCCTAGAACTCCTCCATCTATACTGTCATTTGAACTACCATCTCAGGGGACCCTATTCCCATACATAGAACCGGAAACACTGACCAACGAGCCCAGTTCCTAGAAAGCAATGGAAAGCAGGACACGCAGAAGAACTCACAGCCAGGAAAATGCATGGTACACTCATTGCCCAAGAGGACACTACTGAAGATTCCCAAATGGCCTTGGGAAGGAAGGGACCTCGGGAGTGTGTACCGCTGTCACCTCAGCCTTGTCCACCAGAGGAAAAGGAATGCGTTTCACCTCAGGAGCCAGAGGTACCTGCTTTCGACCTCTTGCCACCTCCAGCTGGCAGGGAAGGCGTCTGGGAGGCAGGAACTGCCAATCCGCCCTGCTCATAGTCCGCGGTCCGCAACACTTACCTGCTGTGCTGGTCTTCGGGGTGCCCTGGGGCTGCTTCTCCAGCTTCTGGGTGTGGGAGAGGCTTTCCGGTACCCCTTGCAGCCTCAGCCTCAGCCCCAGCCTCAGCCTCAGCAGAGCAGGGCCGGGACGGGCTGGGCCACGCTGGGCTCAGCAGCCTCCCGGTATGATAGCTTACGGCCTGCACCTGCAACTCCTAGCCGCTGGAGTCAGGGTGGAAGGCTGGGTCAGGTGGACCCGCCTCCTACTGCCTCCTGCCGACCTGGAGGAGCATGGGCAGAGCCCGATTCCCACAGCCAGACCTGGAGCCACACAGAGTTGCCAGGGAGCCAGAGTAGGGAGGACAGTGGGCATAAGATGAGGTCCACTTAAGTCCTGCAGCAGGGATGGCACGGGAAGGTGCTCACAGCAGCTCACCTGGAGCCCCCCTCAGCCTAGCCAACCAGGGGAGCAGGATCCCGGGCTGCTGGAGAGGGAAACCCCAGCGGGGGCAAGTGCCCTCTGAGCCTGTGCACTCCCACGCATCCAGCCTCCCAGGAACTCAGCTAGAAGGCTCACAGAGTCATGGCCAGTCCCTGACAGCCCCTCATCTTCCCCCTCAACACACTCAACCTATCAAGGCCAGCAGGTCAGGGACTTCTAGGCCTGTGCCACGACCCCTGAAGGGCGCACCAAGCATCCAGTGCACAACTTCCCCTTTTCCTTGCCTTGCTCCCCTTTCGACACATGTGCATTAAAAAATTGTGGGTGAAGCCTCCATCTCCAGCAAGGCTGTTGTGCTCCAGCCATGCCAGAGAATGGAGGACGATCGAACAGGCATTATGCAAAACAAGGTAAGATTTTAAATAGTTACATTTAGAGATCAACAAATATACCATATAAAGATGTTACAATCCAAATTAATTTCCTTTAAGAACAGATAAAGATGTTATATAAACAAATATCAGAATTTAAAATAGTTCCTTATAAAAACCAGTAAATGCATAAGACAATGTAAAAACAGTCATTTAAAAACCAGCAAATACCATACTAAAAGTTAAAATTTTAAATACTTTTCATTAGAAACAAACAAAAATGATATTAAAATCTTGATATTGTGTCTATTTTAATTTGAGAACCAGTAAATTCCTGGGTGTGGCCATTTTGGATTAAGCCCTGTGGCTGGATTAAGATGGCGACAAGGTCGAGCAGGTCAACGCCATTTTGAAAATTTTTGTCCCAGGTGGCAGTCAGGCCATGTGACTGTCACCATATTGATGAAAGTACACACGTAAGATATGGAGATCAGACCACAGGGTTTCCTCTCTCCTAGTAAGGGCACAGGCCATGATCACGAACAAGCATATGGTATATAATTGAACCCTCTCTTTTACTTTTAAAGGGCACCCAGTTAAATGTTCTCTACAGCAGGGTATATGACTCTCCTGTTCATGAAAACTTAAAATGCTCAGATCTAGTTAGAAAGGCAGTTGTCTTGGGACCATGGTGACTGAGGTCCAAAGTTCAGGCCCTCTAACGGGCTCTGTTCCCCAATCCATGAAGAGAAAGAGAACCACGGTGGAGAAAAAGACTAAGGACAGAAATAACTTTTAAAACCTTTTTTTTTTCCTATAGAGAGGCAATTACATTTTTATATAAGAAGCTAGATAAATGCATTTAGAAAAGTTGGTCACCCTACATTTAAAAGCAGCGACATTTTGACATTTTCGGAGTCACCCTGGCCCACGAGGAAGCAGTCACAACACTTAAGACAAAACCAAAACGGACACAGACATTAAAGCTTTGACCTGCCCTGGGGCGTAACAAGCTCCAACTAATGGATCTCAGTCCTGCCCCTGCAGCTTGATAGAAAAGACGGACTTTAGAAAGAAACCGTGCCTGTCCTCAGAGTGGGATGGCCAGGCGAAGCCGATGTCCCTCATGGGGAGCACTCACCTTCTTCGGCGGATCCTGGACTGTCCCTTGTTCAGTCGCGATTGTTGGTCTCTATCCACTCAGGTTGGGTGCCATTTGTGGGTGCGGTCTCCAGCTCCAGCAAGGCTGTCGTGCTCCAACCATGCCAGAGAACGGAGGACGATCGAACGGGACCTCGGGTGGCTCAGAGTGCGGCGGGAGGAGTTCCCTCCCGGGAGACTACGTCGGTGGGCAGTTCGGTTACTAGAGCCAATGCAGGGGCTAATATAGGGAGGCCTTCCTGACCGTTACAGAAGGTGGGAAAGGTGGGGTGTTGGGGTAAAGGAGGGAAGGTTGTAGAAGTTCAGGAACTAGGAAGCGAAAGCCAAAAACCTGGTTCTGGTCTGGGGTGGGGGAAAGTAAGATTCGTATCTACACTAGCTTCCAAGGGCCAGGTTATCACACAGGCAGAGCAGGTCAGACACCCGCCATCCCTTTAGGGTATAAGGAGTTGCTTGCCTTGCTCAGTAACCAGATCCCCACATCTCCCCCTTGTTTTCTATGTATAATGGGGAGGCATATAAGGGCCCAGTAAAGGGAGGAGCCCTGCCATGAGGGGATTGGCAAACCAGGGGTGGATAATGGGTTTTAAGTTAATTCTTGAGTCTATCAAAGGTATAAGTGAGAGAATTTAGAGTCTCTCGGTTAGCTATTCGTTCTCTAACGTTTTTCTTTTGAAGAGGTAACCCTAAAACCTTTTAGGAATTAGGTAAGAGCCCCCAAATACCTTGGACAGATTTGGCCTTTGATACAGAGTAGGCTGCTGAAGGACACAAGGACAGTTTCTGCTCTTTGGGGTCTTTTTACCCTAAACTGCCTAGCCAAATTCTACCTCCTATTCTCTTCACACAACCCTCTGAAGAGGTCACCCTAATTGCCAATAGGGAATTGGGGCGCTGACCGCTCTTGCTTCTTCAAGGCTGAATAGGGTCGTAGACTGTGGCAATAGGGGTACCCCTTCAGTGAGTCTAACTAAAAGACTCCCGAATTGCATAACTGTTAGCTGTAGGGAGAAAAGAAAGTCCTTGACTGGTCCCCGGAAGACGAAATTAAAATAGTCATAACAGGGAAGAGTTCAAATGTCCAATTCAAAGTCCATTAGAATTTCTTGCTTAAGGACTGTTAAAGGCTTCCATCTTTGGGGTCCACTTTGTTTTTCTTTTTGACTGCCAAGGCTGAACTTGAGGGTCTTGAAATCAGGATTTCTTTTCAGGCACCTTGATAGCTGGAGTGGCTAGAATCAGGGTGAGTCCCCTCCCAAATGGCTTCCAGACAGGGAGAGAAAAGAAATCATTTGATTTGGGGGTTAGAACAATGGTGGCCTTGCCTTTCTTGGCCACAGGTATGCACTTCAGTGTTGAGGTAGGCCAACAACTGAAGTCTTACATCTGTGTGGCATTTTCCTATTAAGAACACAATCATTAGTGAGAAACAGTGAAAAATAACATCTTCAATAAACTTAAACCTAATGTTTGGGAAGTGTAATTCCTTATAGTCTTACAAAGAAGCATACTAATCACTGTAATTTTTCGGTTATACTTTCCTTTTGGGTGTTTAAGATCATATACTTTGGCCCAAATAAACCAACTTAATTTGATTCTTAAGGTCAGTTGAGTTATCTGTTCCTCAGGGGGATCACATGGGCTTGAGAGGAGGCCCTGGCTCCACACGCCTCTGTTTTACCAGTTCCAGCTGTGTGAAGATAAGTCAGAAGGTCTTGCTAGACCATAGCTTCACTTTGAAGTAAATCAAGGAAACGTTTTCCAGTGCTGACCCTCTTCTTTGCAGACTGGATACTGGTTCAAGTCCTTCCTGCGGGGTCTCCACGACCTCCCTGAACAGGAAGACAGGTGACACGTCACAGTTATAGGACATTTCGAGAGATGCCCCATTGTCCCCTGGAACTTAGTTGACCTTGGAGGGCAAGAGACAAAAAAGTGTCCCTTTTAGTCCCTCTGACCAGATTAGAGGCCTTTAAATATGGTGGTTAGACACCCAAGAAGGTTAGTTCCACCAATACTGAACTATTAATTACTGTATGTTACGTAGCTAAAGCTTGGGCAAAAGCCAAACGTGTTTGAATAAACCTCGACTAGACGTATATTTTGTTCCTTAAAGTATACGACTGAACTATTACTTCAGAAATTTTAAGACTATGTAGACATTATTTATCTAGTGCTTTCTATAATATAACATATAAACGCAGATCTTTAATCACTTGTATAGACTTTCTTATACAAAAAACCCTTTTACTAATATATATATGTATGTATTTTTTTCACCTGTTCATTTTCTTTTTTTAAGATCATGAGACATAATAACATTAAGAAAATTTTCTTCCTGGATGCATTAAGCAATGTTTATTCCGTTTCTAGGGCTCTAGTATCAAACCAATGTTTGATCATATTAAAGGTCACCCTGAGGAACGAATGACTGTATTCATACAGATGGGTGAGGTATCGGTAACAGGCATATAGGTGACCTGAGAGCAGATGCACTGTAAAGTCTTAGCATGGATGTTGACTTTTCTATAACCTCATGCATCAACTCCTTTCTTTTAGCCTTTCCCAAATTTCGCCCCCAAATGCTGGGGACCATGTGTAAGATTAGGGCAAAATTACATACAGCTGGATGGGAAGAGAAGCTGGATACTCAGGTGGGGGTCCAGCTTACTCCTCCTTCAGTTGCAGAATATAACCGTTAGCAAAGCCAACTGTGGTGAACAGCTGTAAGTAGGCACACCTGAAGTCACAAACATGGCAGTTACTCGACTCAGGAGTGCTGTGCAGCACCATCTTAATAAAGAACACGAGATGTAAATTACACACATAAGATAATGTACATTTAATTTTATAAGTTTCTAGTAAACCCTTATAGAAAACGTAAAAACCACTAAAATCCTTTGTGCTTTATCTATATTAGTGAGTTGGTCTACCAAAACCTTGCTTTAGGTCTTGAGAAGGTAGGTACGAGATAGAGAGAAGCAGTTGGTACATAGTAATACATTATCCACTTGATTTTAGAATTTCCAGCATAAATCACTAACTGAGGAATTTCTGACAGAGGGTGCTGTCTGTCTATTTTGTACATTTGCATTAGTCTGTGTAGGGAATTGTAACAACAAAGTGAAAAGCAGTGATGTTCAGGACATGGAAAAGCAAGCTTGAAGCAACTGAACATCAGAGAGGGAAGCACTCTATTTCACAAAAACAGCTTTGAATCATAATGCAAAAAGCAGGAATTAAAACCAGTGAAGGACGACTCTCACAACTCCCATCCAAGCAGGCTATTCCTCTGTACCTACCAATTGCTGTAAATGCTTCCTGGTAGCAGCTTTCTCGTGTAAAGTTTGGTACTGGGGTACTGCAAATTCACAAGAGCTTCCTAGATTTAGCCATCACAAAAACGTCAGCTCACTAGGTACCTAGCTAGCCTTGGAGGCCTATGGCTAGAAAAACCTTTTTAAGTTCCCTTTAGAAACTGACAAATTCATTATGCAAAACAAGGTAAGATTTTAAATAGTTACATTTAGAGATCAACAAATATACCATATAAAGATGTTACAATCCAAATTAATTTCCTTTAACAGATAAAGATGTTATATAAACAAATATCAGAATTTAAAATAGTTCCTTGTAAAAACCAGCAAATGCATAAGACAATGTAGAAACAGTCATTTAAAAACCAGCAAATACCACACTAAAAGTTAAAATTTTAAATACTTTTCATTAGAAACAGACAAAAATGATATTAAAATGTTGATGTTGTGTCTATTTTAATTTGAGAACCAGTAAATTCCTGGGTGTGGCCATTTTGGATTAAGCCCTGTGGCTGGATTAAGATGGCGACAAGGTCGAGCAGGTCAACGCCATTTTGAAAATTTTTGTCCCAGGTGGCAGTCAGGCCATGTGACTGTCACCATATTGATGAAAGTACACACGTAAGATATGGAGATCAGACCACAGGGTTTCCTCTCTCCTAGTAAGGGCACAGGCCATGATCACGAACAAGCATATGGTATATAATTGAACCCTCTCTTTTACTTTTAAAGGGCACCCAGTTAAATGTTCTCTACAGCAGGGTATATGACTCTCCTGTTCATGAAAACTTAAAATGCTCAGATCTAGTTAGAAAGGCAGTTGTCTTGGGACCATGGTGACTGAGGTCCAAAGTTCAGGCCCTCTAACGGGCTCTGTTCCCCAATCCATGAAGAGAAAGAGAACCACGGTGGAGAAAAAGACTAAGGACAGAAATAACTTTTAAAACCTTTTTTTTTTCCTATAGAGAGGCAATTACATTTTTATATAAGAAGCTAGATAAATGCATTTAGAAAAGTTGGTCACCCTACATTTAAAAGCAGCGACATTTTGACATTTTCGGAGTCACCCTGGCCCACGAGGAAGCAGTCACAACACTTAAGACAAAACCAAAACGGACACAGACATTAAAGCTTTGACCTGCCCTGGGGCGTAACAAGCTCCAACTAATGGATCTCAGTCCTGCCCCTGCAGCTTGATAGAAAAGACGGACTTTAGAAAGAAACCGTGCCTGTCCTCAGAGTGGGATGGCCAGGCGAAGCCGATGTCCCTCATGGGGAGCACTCACCTTCTTCGGCGGATCCTGGACTGTCCCTTGTTCAGTCGCGATTGTTGGTCTCTATCCACTCAGGTTGGGTGCCATTTGTGGGTGCGGTCTCCAGCTCCAGCAAGGCTGTCGTGCTCCAACCATGCCAGTGAACGGAGGACGATCGAACGGGACCTCGGGTGGCTCAGAGTGCGGCGGGAGGAGTTCCCTCCCGGGAGACTACGTCGGTGGGCAGTTCGGTTACTAGAGCCAATGCAGGGGCTAATATAGGGAGGCCTTCCTGACCGTTACAGAAGGTGGGAAAGGTGGGGTGTTGGGGTAAAGGAGGGAAGGTTGTAGAAGTTCAGGAACTAGGAAGCGAAAGCCAAAAACCTGGTTCTGGTCTGGGGTGGGGGAAAGTAAGATTCGTATCTACACTAGCTTCCAAGGGCCAGGTTATCACACAGGCAGAGCAGGTCAGACACCCGCCATCCCTTTAGGGTATAAGGAGTTGCTTGCCTTGCTCAGTAACCAGATCCCCACATCTCCCCCTTGTTTTCTATGTATAATGGGGAGGCATATAAGGGCCCAGTAAAGGGAGGAGCCCTGCCATGAGGGGATTGGCAAACCAGGGGTGGATAATGGGTTTTAAGTTAATTCTTGAGTCTATCAAAGGTATAAGTGAGAGAATTTAGAGTCTCTCGGTTAGCTATTCGTTCTCTAACGTTTTTCTTTTGAAGAGGTAACCCTAAAACCTTTTAGGAATTAGGTAAGAGCCCCCAAATACCTTGGACAGATTTGGCCTTTGATACAGAGTAGGCTGCTGAAGGACACAAGGACAGTTTCTGCTCTTTGGGGTCTTTTTACCCTAAACTGCCTAGCCAAATTCTACCTCCTATTCTCTTCACACAACCCTCTGAAGAGGTCACCCTAATTGCCAATAGGGAATTGGGGCGCTGACCGCTCTTGCTTCTTCAAGGCTGAATAGGGTCGTAGACTGTGGCAATAGGGGTACCCCTTCAGTGAGTCTAACTAAAAGACTCCCGAATTGCATAACTGTTAGCTGTAGGGAGAAAAGAAAGTCCTTGACTGGTCCCCGGAAGACGAAATTAAAATAGTCATAACAGGGAAGAGTTCAAATGTCCAATTCAAAGTCCATTAGAATTTCTTGCTTAAGGACTGTTAAAGGCTTCCATCTTTGGGGTCCACTTTGTTTTTCTTTTTGACTGCCAAGGCTGAACTTGAGGGTCTTGAAATCAGGATTTCTTTTCAGGCACCTTGATAGCTGGAGTGGCTAGAATCAGGGTGAGTCCCCTCCCAAATGGCTTCCAGACAGGGAGAGAAAAGAAATCATTTGATTTGGGGGTTAGAACAATGGTGGCCTTGCCTTTCTTGGCCACAGGTATGCACTTCAGTGTTGAGGTAGGCCAACAACTGAAGTCTTACATCTGTGTGGCATTTTCCTATTAAGAACACAATCATTAGTGAGAAACAGTGAAAAATAACATCTTCAATAAACTTAAACCTAATGTTTGGGAAGTGTAATTCCTTATAGTCTTACAAAGAAGCATACTATTCACTGTAATTTTTTGGTTATACTTTCCTTTTGGGTGTTTAAGATCATATACTTTGGCCCAAATAAACAAACTTAATTTGATTCTTAAGGTCAGTTGAGTTATCTGTTCCTCAGGGGGATCACATGGGCTTGAGAGGAGCCCCTGGCTCCACACGCCTCTGTTTTACCAGTTCCAGCTATGTGAAGATAAGTCAGAAGGTCTTGCTAGACCATAGCTTCACTTTGAAGTAAATCAAGGAAACGTTTTCCAGTGCTGACCCTCTTCTTTGCAGACTGGATACTGGTTCAAGTCCTTCTAGCGGGGTCTCCACGACCTCCCTGAACAGGAAGACAGGTGACACGTCACAGTTATAGGACATTTCGAGAGATGCCCCATTGTCCCCTGGAACTTAGTTGACCTTGGAGGGCAAGAGACAAAAAAGTGTCCCTTTTAGTCCCTCTGACCAGATTAGAGGCCTTTAAATATGGTGGTTAGACACCCAAGAAGGTTAGTTCCACCAATACTGAACTATTAATTACTGTATGTTACGTAGCTAAAGCTTGGGCAAAAGCCAAACGTGTTTGAATAAACCTCGACTAGACGTATATTTTGTTCCTTAAAGTATACGACTGAACTATTACTTCAGAAATTTTAAGACTATGTAGACATTATTTATCTAGTGCTTTCTATAATATAACATATAAACGCAGATCTTTAATCACTTGTATAGACTTTCTTATACAAAAAACCCTTTTACTAATATATATATGTATGTATTTTTTTCACCTGTTCATTTTCTTTTTTTAAGATCATGAGACATAATAACATTAAGAAAATTTTCTTCCTGGATGCATTAAGCAATGTTTATTCCGTTTCTAGGGCTCTAGTATCAAACCAATGTTTGATCATATTAAAGGTCACCCTGAGGAACGAATGACTGTATTCATACAGATGGGTGAGGTATCGGTAACAGGCATATAGGTGACCTGAGAGCAGATGCACTGTAAAGTCTTAGCATGGATGTTGACTTTTCTATAACCTCATGCATCAACTCCTTTCTTTTAGCCTTTCCCAAATTTCGCCCCCAAATGCTGGGGACCATGTGTAAGATTAGGGCAAAATTACATACAGCTGGATGGGAAGAGAAGCTGGATACTCAGGTGGGGGTCCAGCTTACTCCTCCTTCAGTTGCAGAATATAACCGTTAGCAAAGCCAACTGTGGTGAACAGCTGTAAGTAGGCACACCTGAAGTCACAAACATGGCAGTTACTCGACTCAGGAGTGCTGTGCAGCACCATCTTAATAAAGAACACGAGATGTAAATTACACACATAAGATAATGTACATTTAATTTTATAAGTTTCTAGTAAACCCTTATAGAAAACGTAAAAACCACTAAAATCCTTTGTGCTTTATCTATATTAGTGAGTTGGTCTACCAAAACCTTGCTTTAGGTCTTGAGAAGGTAGGTACGAGATAGAGAGAAGCAGTTGGTACATAGTAATACATTATCCACTTGATTTTAGAATTTCCAGCATAAATCACTAACTGAGGAATTTCTGACAGAGGGTGCTGTCTGTCTATTTTGTACATTTGCATTAGTCTGTGTAGGGAATTGTAACAACAAAGTGAAAAGCAGTGATGTTCAGGACATGGAAAAGCAAGCTTGAAGCAACTGAACATCAGAGAGGGAAGCACTCTATTTCACAAAAACAGCTTTGAATCATAATGCAAAAAGCAGGAATTAAAACCAGTGAAGGACGACTCTCACAACTCCCATCCAAGCAGGCTATTCCTCTGTACCTACCAATTGCTGTAAATGCTTCCTGGTAGCAGCTTTCTCGTGTAAAGTTTGGTACTGGGGTACTGCAAATTCACAAGAGCTTCCTAGATTTAGCCATCACAAAAACGTCAGCTCACTAGGTACCTAGCTAGCCTTGGAGGCCTATGGCTAGAAAAACCTTTTTAAGTTCCCTTTAGAAACTGACAAATTCATTATGCAAAACAAGGTAAGATTTTAAATAGTTACATTTAGAGATCAACAAATATACCATATAAAGATGTTACAATCCAAATTAATTTCCTTTAACAGATAAAGATGTTATATAAACAAATATCAGAATTTAAAATAGTTCCTTGTAAAAACCAGCAAATGCATAAGACAATGTAGAAACAGTCATTTAAAAACCAGCAAATACCACACTAAAAGTTAAAATTTTAAATACTTTTCATTAGAAACAGACAAAAATGATATTAAAATGTTGATATTGTGTCTATTTTAATTTGAGAACCAGTAAATTCCTGGGTGTGGCCATTTTGGATTAAGCCCTGTGGCTGGATTAAGATGGCGACAAGGTCGAGCAGGTCAACGCCATTTTGAAAATTTTTGTCCCAGGTGGCAGTCAGGCCATGTGACTGTCACCATATTGATGAAAGTACACACGTAAGATATGGAGATCAGACCACAGGGTTTCCTCTCTCCTAGTAAGGGCACAGGCCATGATCACGAACAAGCATATGGTATATAATTGAACCCTCTCTTTTACTTTTAAAGGGCACCCAGTTAAATGTTCTCTACAGCAGGGTATATGACTCTCCTGTTCATGAAAACTTAAAATGCTCAGATCTAGTTAGAAAGGCAGTTGTCTTGGGACCATGGTGACTGAGGTCCAAAGTTCAGGCCCTCTAACGGGCTCTGTTCCCCAATCCATGAAGAGAAAGAGAACCACGGTGGAGAAAAAGACTAAGGACAGAAATAACTTTTAAAACCTTTTTTTTTTCCTATAGAGAGGCAATTACATTTTTATATAAGAAGCTAGATAAATGCATTTAGAAAAGTTGGTCACCCTACATTTAAAAGCAGCGACATTTTGACATTTTCGGACTCACCCTGGCCCACGAGGAAGCAGTCACAACACTTAAGACAAAACCAAAACGGACACAGACATTAAAGCTTTGACCTGCCCTGGGGCGTAACAAGCTCCAACTAATGGATCTCAGTCCTGCCCCTGCAGCTTGATAGAAAAGACGGACTTTAGAAAGAAACCGTGCCTGTCCTCAGAGTGGGATGGCCAGGCGAAGCCGATGTCCCTCATGGGGAGCACTCACCTTCTTCGGCGGATCCTGGACTGTCCCTTGTTCAGTCGCGATTGTTGGTCTCTATCCACTCAGGTTGGGTGCCATTTGTGGGTGCGGTCTCCAGCTCCAGCAAGGCTGTCGTGCTCCAACCATGCCAGTGAACGGAGGACGATCGAACGGGACCTCGGGTGGCTCAGAGTGCGGCGGGAGGAGTTCCCTCCCGGGAGACTACGTCGGTGGGCAGTTCGGTTACTAGAGCCAATGCAGGGGCTAATATAGGGAGGCCTTCCTGACCGTTACAGAAGGTGGGAAAGGTGGGGTGTTGGGGTAAAGGAGGGAAGGTTGTAGAAGTTCAGGAACTAGGAAGCGAAAGCCAAAAACCTGGTTCTGGTCTGGGGTGGGGGAAAGTAAGATTCGTATCTACACTAGCTTCCAAGGGCCAGGTTATCACACAGGCAGAGCAGGTCAGACACCCGCCATCCCTTTAGGGTATAAGGAGTTGCTTGCCTTGCTCAGTAACCAGATCCCCACATCTCCCCCTTGTTTTCTATGTATAATGGGGAGGCATATAAGGGCCCAGTAAAGGGAGGAGCCCTGCCATGAGGGGATTGGCAAACCAGGGGTGGATAATGGGTTTTAAGTTAATTCTTGAGTCTATCAAAGGTATAAGTGAGAGAATTTAGAGTCTCTCGGTTAGCTATTCGTTCTCTAACGTTTTTCTTTTGAAGAGGTAACCCTAAAACCTTTTAGGAATTAGGTAAGAGCCCCCAAATACCTTGGACAGATTTGGCCTTTGATACAGAGTAGGCTGCTGAAGGACACAAGGACAGTTTCTGCTCTTTGGGGTCTTTTTACCCTAAACTGCCTAGCCAAATTCTACCTCCTATTCTCTTCACACAACCCTCTGAAGAGGTCACCCTAATTGCCAATAGGGAATTGGGGCGCTGACCGCTCTTGCTTCTTCAAGGCTGAATAGGGTCGTAGACTGTGGCAATAGGGGTACCCCTTCAGTGAGTCTAACTAAAAGACTCCCGAATTGCATAACTGTTAGCTGTAGGGAGAAAAGAAAGTCCTTGACTGGTCCCCGGAAGACGAAATTAAAATAGTCATAACAGGGAAGAGTTCAAATGTCCAATTCAAAGTCCATTAGAATTTCTTGCTTAAGGACTGTTAAAGGCTTCCATCTTTGGGGTCCACTTTGTTTTTCTTTTTGACTGCCAAGGCTGAACTTGAGGGTCTTGAAATCAGGATTTCTTTTCAGGCACCTTGATAGCTGGAGTGGCTAGAATCAGGGTGAGTCCCCTCCCAAATGGCTTCCAGACAGGGAGAGAAAAGAAATCATTTGATTTGGGGGTTAGAACAATGGTGGCCTTGCCTTTCTTGGCCACAGGTATGCACTTCAGTGTTGAGGTAGGCCAACAACTGAAGTCTTACATCTGTGTGGCATTTTCCTATTAAGAACACAATCATTAGTGAGAAACAGTGAAAAATAACATCTTCAATAAACTTAAACCTAATGTTTGGGAAGTGTAATTCCTTATAGTCTTACAAAGAAGCATACTAATCACTGTAATTTTTCGGTTATACTTTCCTTTTGGGTGTTTAAGATCATATACTTTGGCCCAAATAAACCAACTTAATTTGATTCTTAAGGTCAGTTGAGTTATCTGTTCCTCAGGGGGATCACATGGGCTTGAGAGGAGGCCCTGGCTCCACACGCCTCTGTTTTACCAGTTCCAGCTGTGTGAAGATAAGTCAGAAGGTCTTGCTAGACCATAGCTTCACTTTGAAGTAAATCAAGGAAACGTTTTCCAGTGCTGACCCTCTTCTTTGCAGACTGGATACTGGTTCAAGTCCTTCCTGCGGGGTCTCCACGACCTCCCTGAACAGGAAGACAGGTGACACGTCACAGTTATAGGACATTTCGAGAGATGCCCCATTGTCCCCTGGAACTTAGTTGACCTTGGAGGGCAAGAGACAAAAAAGTGTCCCTTTTAGTCCCTCTGACCAGATTAGAGGCCTTTAAATATGGTGGTTAGACACCCAAGAAGGTTAGTTCCACCAATACTGAACTATTAATTACTGTATGTTACGTAGCTAAAGCTTGGGCAAAAGCCAAACGTGTTTGAATAAACCTCGACTAGACGTATATTTTGTTCCTTAAAGTATACGACTGAACTATTACTTCAGAAATTTTAAGACTATGTAGACATTATTTATCTAGTGCTTTCTATAATATAACATATAAACGCAGATCTTTAATCACTTGTATAGACTTTCTTATACAAAAAACCCTTTTACTAATATATATATGTATGTATTTTTTTCACCTGTTCATTTTCTTTTTTTAAGATCATGAGACATAATAACATTAAGAAAATTTTCTTCCTGGATGCATTAAGCAATGTTTATTCCGTTTCTAGGGCTCTAGTATCAAACCAATGTTTGATCATATTAAAGGTCACCCTGAGGAACGAATGACTGTATTCATACAGATGGGTGAGGTATCGGTAACAGGCATATAGGTGACCTGAGAGCAGATGCACTGTAAAGTCTTAGCATGGATGTTGACTTTTCTATAACCTCATGCATCAACTCCTTTCTTTTAGCCTTTCCCAAATTTCGCCCCCAAATGCTGGGGACCATGTGTAAGATTAGGGCAAAATTACATACAGCTGGATGGGAAGAGAAGCTGGATACTCAGGTGGGGGTCCAGCTTACTCCTCCTTCAGTTGCAGAATATAACCGTTAGCAAAGCCAACTGTGGTGAACAGCTGTAAGTAGGCACACCTGAAGTCACAAACATGGCAGTTACTCGACTCAGGAGTGCTGTGCAGCACCATCTTAATAAAGAACACGAGATGTAAATTACACACATAAGATAATGTACATTTAATTTTATAAGTTTCTAGTAAACCCTTATAGAAAACGTAAAAACCACTAAAATCCTTTGTGCTTTATCTATATTAGTGAGTTGGTCTACCAAAACCTTGCTTTAGGTCTTGAGAAGGTAGGTACGAGATAGAGAGAAGCAGTTGGTACATAGTAATACATTATCCACTTGATTTTAGAATTTCCAGCATAAATCACTAACTGAGGAATTTCTGACAGAGGGTGCTGTCTGTCTATTTTGTACATTTGCATTAGTCTGTGTAGGGAATTGTAACAACAAAGTGAAAAGCAGTGATGTTCAGGACATGGAAAAGCAAGCTTGAAGCAACTGAACATCAGAGAGGGAAGCACTCTATTTCACAAAAACAGCTTTGAATCATAATGCAAAAAGCAGGAATTAAAACCAGTGAAGGACGACTCTCACAACTCCCATCCAAGCAGGCTATTCCTCTGTACCTACCAATTGCTGTAAATGCTTCCTGGTAGCAGCTTTCTCGTGTAAAGTTTGGTACTGGGGTACTGCAAATTCACAAGAGCTTCCTAGATTTAGCCATCACAAAAACGTCAGCTCACTAGGTACCTAGCCAGCCTTGGAGGCCTATGGCTAGAAAAACCTTTTTAAGTTCCCTTTAGAAACTGACAAATTCATTATGCAAAACAAGGTAAGATTTTAAATAGTTACATTTAGAGATCAACAAATATACCATATAAAGATGTCACAATCCAAATTAATTTCCTTTAACAGATAAAGATGTTATATAAACAAATATCAGAATTTAAAATAGTTCCTTGTAAAAACCAGCAAATGCATAAGACAATGTAGAAACAGTCATTTAAAAACCAGCAAAAAAAAAATTTTGTCTGTTCATTAGAAACAGACAAAAATGATATTAAAATGTTGATATTGTGTCTATTTTAATTTGAGAACCAGTAAATTCCTGGGTGTGGCCATTTTGGATTAAGCCCTGTGGCTGGATTAAGATGGCGACAAGGTCGAGCAGGTCAATGCCATTTTGAAAATTTTTGTCCCAGGTGGCAGTCAGGCCATGTGACTGTCACCATATTAATGAAAGTACACACGTAAGATATGGAGATCAGACCACAGGGTTTCCTCTCTCCTAGTAAGGGCACAGGCCATGATCACGAACAAGCATACGGTATATAATTGAAGCCTCTTTTTACTTTTAAAGGGCACCCAGTTAAATGTTCTCTACAGCATGGTATATGACTCTCCTCTTCATGAAAACTTAAAATGCTTAGATCTAGTTAGAAAGGCAGTTGTCTTGGGACCATGGTGACTGAGGTCCAAAGTTCAGGCCCTCTAACGGGCTCTGTTCCCCAATCCATGAAGAGAAAGAGAACCACGGTGGAGAAAAAGTCTAAGGACAGAAATAACTTTTAAAACCTTTTTTTTTTTCCTATAGAGAGGCAATTACATTTTTATATAAGAAGCTAGATAAACGCATTTAGAAAAGTTGGTCACCCTACATTTAAAAGCAGCGACATTTTGACATTTTCGGACTCACCCTGGCCCACGAGTAAGCAGTCACAACACTTAAGACAAAACCAAAAGGGACACAGACAATAAAGCTTTGACCTGCCCTGAGGCGTAACAAGCTCCAACTAATGGATCTCAGTCCTTCCCCTGCAGCTTGATAGAAAAGACGGACTTTAGAAAGAAACCGTGCCTGTCCTCAGAGTGGGATGGCCAGGCGAAGCCGATGTCCCTCATGGGGAGCACTCACCTTCTTCGGCGGATCCTGGACTGTCCCTTGTTCAGTAGCGATTCTTGGTCTCTATCCACTCAGGTTGGGTGCCATTTGTGGGTGCGGTCTCCAGCTCCAGCAAGGCTGTCGTGCTCCAACCATGCCAGAGAACGGAGGACGATCGAACGGGATCTCGGGTGGCTCAGAGTGCGGCGGGAGGAGTTCCCTCCCGGGAGACTACGTCGGTGGGTAGTTCGGTTACTAGAGCCAATGCAGGGGCTAATATAGGGAGGCCTTCCTGACCGTTACAGAAGGTGGGAAAGGTGGGGTGTTGGGGTAAAGGAGGGAAGGTTGTAGAAGTTCAGGAACTAGGAAGCGAAAGCCAAAAACCTGGTTCTGGTCTGGGGTGGGGGAAAGTAAGATTCGTATCTACACTAGCTTCCAAGGGCCAGGTTATCACACAGGCAGAGCAGGTCAGACACCCGCCATCCCTTTAGGGTATAAGGAGTTGCTTGCCTTGCTCAGTAACCAGATCCCCACATCTCCCCCTTGTTTTCTATGTATAATGGGGAGGCATATAAGGGCCCAGTAAAGGGAGGAGCCCTGCCATGAGGGGATTGGCAAACCAGGGGTGGATAATGGGTTTTAAGTTAATTCTTGAGTCTATCAAAGGTATAAGTGAGAGAATTTAGAGTCTCTCAGTTAGCTATTCGTTCTCTAACGTTTTTCTTTTGAAGAGGTAACCCTAAAACCTTTTAGGAATTAGGTAAGAGCTCCCAAATACCTTGGACAGATTTGGCCTTTGAGTAGGCTGCTGAAGGACACAAGGACAGTTTCTGCTCTTTGGGGTCTTTTTACCCTAAACTGCCTAGCCAAATTCTACCTCCTATTCTCTTCACACAACCCTCTGAAGAGGTCACCCTAATTGCCAATAGGGAATTGGGGCGCTGACCGCTCTTGCTTCTTCAAGGCTGAATAGGGTCGTAGACTGTGGCAATAGGGGTACCCCTTCAGTGAGTCTAACTAAAAGACTCCCGAATTGCATAACTGTTAGCTGTAGGGAGAAAAGAAAGTCCTTGACTGGTCCCCGGAAGACGAAATTAAAATAGTCATTGCAGGGAAGGGTTCAAATGTCCAATTCAAAGTCCATTAGAATTTCTTGCTTAAGGACTGTTAAAGGCTTCCATCTTTGGGTTCCTCTTTGTTTGTCTTTTTGACTGCCAAGGCTGAACTTGAGGGTCCTGAAATCAGGATTTCTTTTCAGGCACCTTGATAGCTGGAGTGGCTAGAATCAGGGGGAGTCTCCTCCCAAATGGCTTCTAGAGAGGGAGAGAAAAGAAATCATTTAATTTGGGGGTTAGAACTGGTATGCACTGCAGTGTTGTAGTAGGCCAAGAATTCAAGTCTTACATCTGAGTGGCATTTTCTTATTAAGAACAAAATCATTACTGAGAAACTGTGTAAATAACATCTTATATAAACTTAAACCTAATGTTTGGGAAGTGTAATTACTTATAGTCTTAAAGAAGCATACTAATCACTGTAATTTTTTGGTTATACTTTCCTTTTGGGTGTTTAAGATCATATACTTTGGCCCAAATAAACAAACTTAATTTGATTCTTAAGGTCAGTTGAGTATCTTTTCCTCAGGGGGATTACATGGGCTTGAGAGGAGCCCCTGGCTCTATAAGCCATGGTTTCTATACAGCAATCCCCGAATTCAGCAACACACAGAGTGTCACAAAACTAAGAACTGTACAGAAGACACCATCATTTCAATGAAGAGGCAGTGACCAGGAAGGGTTAATCTGAACTAGCTAAACCTCAAAGGGTTAGTATCCAAGAAAACTAAGAAGTCAAAAAGTAAACATGCCCCATGCGCGAGGCTACCTTACCTGATATTGGAGATCGGTCGGTGTGTCCCTCGTTCTGTCCCAGGTCCACAAGGTGCTGGGGATTTGCAGTTGAGTCTCTGAGCTGAGGGCAGGAGGGCCTGGCAGCGGCTGTGCTGTGCCAAGACCCATCCTGGGCAGAAGGAGGGAGTGTGTGCCTTGGAGCTCCAAGCCTCTGCCTCCCCGTCTCCTGGTTCGGCTCCTGACTGCCACCTCCTCCGGTACAGCCGCTGCCCCCACCGCTTCTCAGGTGACTCTCTCAGCAAGGTTAGTGGGCTGAGGCCTGCAGACCTGGCATCCGACCCAGAGTGGCGCCAGGAGAGCGGGTCCGGCCTGGGATTCCGATCCGCAGCCCAGGACCTGTGCGGAAAGGAGGGGGGGAGAGGAGAGGGGAGGGAGAGGGAGCAGACTGGAAGTGAGGGGGTGGTCAGTGGCTAGCGCTGAGCTGCCTTCTCCCAGGCCTCACCCCCGCCCCCACTCCCCGCCTTCCCGGCCCTCACCCCAAGTGTGCCTCTTCCCTCCACTGGCTTTGCTCTGAGGGACCACCAGTCTCTCCCGCTGCAGTGCAGCCCCAGCCCAGTCCCCTCGTCCTAGGGAGAGGGGTGCACTCCCACAGGAAAATGCAAATACAGCACACCAAATATACAAGATACAATACTTACAATGAAGGCAGTCTTAACGGCAGTCCAAGCATGAAGTGTCCACCAGAAAATTAGAAATACTTCATCAAATGGAAGTAAGACTGCACTTCAAAGTCTCAAAAACGCTAGAACAAACAATAATTAAGAATACTACATCAGAAGAAATAAATAGAAAAATGACTGAAATTCAGACAGTACAAACCAAGGAACAAATACAAAGAATCAAGGAAAAAAAAAAAAAGAGTTGATTATCTGAACATTAACAAGGTTGAAAAACACTTAGATAAATTAACCAAAACAAGGTTGAAAAACACTTGGAAGGGAACTGAAAGCTACATTCATGTAAGAGTCTGCTCTACTCATGAGCCATAAACCAAGTCTAAATGTTCAAGTTACTTCAGTCACTTTCATTATTTTTCATTTATAACAGTTTCATCGAAAGTGGGGTAAGGGTGAGTCAGAAAAGTAATTCATTGCCTTACTGTGTTTCAGACTATACAGGCATCCTTAACTATGTGGAATGAGTCATGGAGGGACAGTCCTATAATTCAAGTGAGGAAGAGATGGCAGACATAAACAGAAGTGTATCTGGAGACTGACGGTACACAGCCTTCTCTACATGTGAAAGCGCCAACTCAGTGACACATCTTTTCTCCAAAAAATGTTGGAAGACAGCAAGGCCTAAGGGGCAAGAATGTTGTGTGATTTCTACATGTGCTCTATGTACATAAACCCCTCCTTAGATACACACACACAAACACACACTCACACACATACACTCCCATGGAATACTGAGAAAACCAACAAACAATAACCTATCATGATCACTAGTAAGAGAAAGTCAACAGCTATCTCATAAAAAGATGCTGCTGTCCATGGTCCTTAGGCAGGTGCTGGCAGGTGCCTGGTTGCTGGGGTGTTGTGAAGGGAGGAGAGATATCTAACTTACCAGGAACTGAATTCTTCCTCGATTCCTTTGCAGTGATGGAGACTCCCATAGAAATAGAAACATCTCTAGGACTGCCACCACCAAGTCAGACATTCTGTCTGCCACACAGTCTGGAACATCCCAAGTCCTGTCCCCAGGTCTCTCAGAGCAACACACCACATGGCTTTGTGGACATTCCAATAACAGCTCCAAGTTACAGTCCTTCAGATTTCTTGGACTTGCATTCAACTCCAAACCTGAAACAAACAGATGATGAGAACATGAGTGAGATAAAAAATGAGCTTTCCAAGCCTCTGGATGCACATACGATCTCAGAAGAAAACCAAGTCCCATCACTCCTTCCTTTAGAAACCCTTGGCATTCGGCAGTCTGTCCTGTTTTGATGCTGATATCCAAAGGCAGAAACCACAGTCGTACAATGTCAGAGCGGGAAATGACAGCATGCATGTTGAGAAGCAAGGGACACTGGAACGTGGGGCTGAGTCTAGCAGTGACATTGCAGACATCACTACACTGGTGGCAGACATCCGCCTTCCCCAGCTGTTTGTTTCACTACCTGACAGATCTGGATCAATTCCAAGATCCCACAGAAACCAAAGCCGAACACTCAACAATCATCCAGGAGAATCAGGCACAGGAAGAGTCAAGTGTCATAAAAGATCACATTAATGAGGCAGGAAAGAACAAGGACACAGCCTCTGAGCGGACCGATGGAGCTTTCCGGGCCAAAAGCCAGTGTCGTGACCCAGCATGCCTGTTAGAGGGAGAAGGCACCGAACGCAGCGCTGAGGCCGGTGGCAGGCCTGCTAGCACAGCCAAGCACGCGGGGGCTCAGCTGAGAAAGCTGCACCCAGCAGGTCTCACAAAGCTAAGGGTCGCAGGCAAGAAAAGGCCAAAAGAGTTACAGAAAACACCAAGAAAACCAAAGCGAATAAGCGGGCAAGGACCAGAGTCAAGGCAGAAGGATGCGTCCCTCGCCAAAGCACCAAAAAACACACATTCTATTCAGCACCCTATGGAACTTTCTCCAAAACTGACTACATGCTATGGACAAAACAAACCTCAACAAATACAAACAGTGAAATACATAATATAATTCCATGAATTCTATCAGACCACTTTGCAACAAAGCTTAAAATCAACACCAGAAGACCCAGTAACTTCACAAACACATGGAGACTAAACAATACACTCCTGAATGAGGAAGAGGTCAAGGGAGAAATTGAGAAGAAATAAAATGTTCCTAGAATTAAATGAAAATGACAATAGAACCCAACAAAACCTCTGGGTCACTTGAAAACCTGTCCAAAGAGAGAAGTTTAGAATTCCAAGTGACTACATTAAAAAAAAATCAGATAAAGCACAAAAAAAAACTAACATTACAACTCAAAAATCTTGAAAGTCAACAGCAAACAAAACCCAAGTCCAGCAGACCAGAAGAAATAACAAAAATCAGACCAGAAATTAATGAAATCGAAACAAAGAAAACAACACAAAGAATCGATGAATTCAAGAGATGGTTCTTTGAAAAGATAAACAAGATGACAGGCCTTGACCCAGTTACCCAAAAGAAAGAAAGAGCAACTCCAAATCAATAAAATAAAAGATAAAACGGGAAACACCACAGCAGACAACAAATAGATTCAGAACATTATGAGGAAATGCTTTAAAAACCTATATACTAATAAAATGGAAAACCTTAAAAGATATTGTTGCATCTAAAGTCACCAGAATCGCCAAAGCTAAACCAAGAAGATATCAACAGATTAAACAGATTCACAGCATTCAAGGAAATTCAAACAATAGTACAAAACATCCTATCAAAAAAGTCCAGGCCCAGATGGATTCTCAGCATAATTCTACCAGACATTCCAAGATCTATAGTCAATAATACTTAAATTATTCAAAAAGATGGAAACAGAGGAAGAACACCCAAATACCTTCTATGAAGCCAGCATAACTCTAATATGAAAACCAGATACATGTAACCAGAAAAGAAAGCTACAGACGCATATCCTTAATGAACAGAGATTCCAAAATTCTCAACGAAACACCTGTAAACTGTATACAGAACACATCAAAAAGATTGTCCACCATGATCAAGTTGGGTTTATTCCAGAGATGTGGGGGTGGTTCAATACCTAAAAGTCAATAAACGTCATAGAGCACATTAATGTACTCAAAGACAAAAAACACGTCATCATTTCAATAGATGTAGAAAACGCCTTTAACAAAGTCAAATGCATTTATGTTGAAAGTCCAGAGGGAAGTGGACTGGAGGGACCATATCCCAACATAATTAAAGCTATATACAAAAACTCACAGCTAACAGCATTCTAAATGGAGAAAAACTGGAAACATTCCTTTTCAAATCTGGAATCAGACAAGGCTGTGTACTATCTCCACTCCTTTTTAATATAGTGTTTGAAACACTTTCTACAGCAATAAGACAACAGAAGGAAGTTAAAGGAGTACTCACTGGAAAGAAGTTAAATCATCCTTTCTTGCAGATGACATATTCTACCTCTGAGATGCCAAAAAAAATCCACCAGAGAACTTCTAGAAATGATTAATACCTTTAGTAAAATGGCAGACTACAAAGTTAATCTACAAAACGAAGGAGCATTTCTATATACCAAAACAAGCAATTGAGAAAGAATGAAAAAACCCTCCCTTCACAATAGCCTCAAAAAAGTAAGACATCCTGGGATAAACATGAACAAAGACATTAAAGGTGTCCACAATGAAAATTTTAGATCTTTAAAGGAGACTGATGAGGATACCAGGATATGGAAGGTCCTCCCATTCACATGGATTTAAGAAACTAATATTGTGAGAATGATCATTCTACCAAAAACAATATATAGATTCACTGCAAACCCAATCAAAAGTCCCATGGCATTTCTTACAGAATTTTTTAAAAAATCCTAAAATTCACATGGAACCCCAAAGACACTGTATAGCAGACATAACCCTGAGCACAAAGAGCAATGAACGTTATACCAGATTTCAATCTATATTACAGAGCTATAGTCACAAAAACACCAGGGTACTGTCAAAAAATAGACCTGTAAAACCAATGAAATATAATGGAAGACTCAAACATAAATACATGCTGTTTCAGCCACCTGATATTTGACAGAGGGGCCAATGCTCATTGGAGAAAAGATAGCAACTTCAGCAAATGGTGCTGGCAAAACTGGATCTCCACATGCACAAGAATGAAAATAGACTTGTTTTGATCTTGTACAAAAGTCAACTCCAAGTGATTCAGAGACCTCAATGTGAAATCTGAAACTCTCAAACTGCTAGAAAAAAATGTTGGCACTAACCTATAAGAGGTAGGTGTAGGAAGGGACTTTCTAAGTAAGACAGCAGCTGCTCAGGAATTAAGGTCAATAATCAACAAGTGATACCTCATTAAACAAAATGTTTCTATACAGCAAAAGAAACAACCAAGGAAGTCAACAGAAAATCCACAGAATGTGAGAAACCCTTCACCAGTGTCACATCTGACGCAAGTTTAAGATCTAGAATATATAAAGACCTGAAAAAAGCAAAGAATCAAGAAAACAAGTGACCTGGTTAAAATAGGGGCTAAGGATCTGACAAAGAGTTCTCGAAAGAAGAAATAAAGTTGGCAGAGAAACATCTTAAAAAGTGTTCAATACTGTTATCAATTGGGGAAATACAAATTAAAACTACTTTAAGATTTCATCTTACCCCAGTCAGACTCGCTAAGATCAAGAAAACAAATGATATCAAATGCCGGAGAGGATGTGGGGAAAGTGGAATGCTCGTTTACTGCTGGTGGGATTGTGAACCCATGTAACCCCTACATAAAGAAATGAGAAGAACTCTAAAAAACTAAAAATGAGTCCACCGCTTGACTCGGTTACACCACTCATTGGCATATAACCCAGCACTCACCCTATTGCACAGATACTTGTACATCCATGTTTGTTGCTTCTCTTTTCACAATAGCTAAGGGATGGTAACTAAGAGTCATTCAACTGATGAATAAATAATGAAAATGTGGTACAGTTTCACCATCGAGTTCTACGTAGCAGCAAAAACGGCAAAATCATGACATTTTCATGTAAATGGATGAAACTAGAAACTGTTATGCTTTGTGAAGTAACACAGAATCCGAAAAACAAATGGCATATGTTACCTCTCATTTGTGGGTCCTAGAACCAAACCCTTACATGTGAGTATGTATCCTGATGTAACTGAAGGAACCAGGAAAATGGAAAGGAACCAGGGAAGCAAAGGGAAAGAAAGAATCTAAATGAGAAGAATAACAGGAGATGGGTGCTATTAAGGGAGAAGTAAATAGAGCAGGGGTATTAAATGGAAGGGGGAGGGAGGGTTATAGAAGAAACTACAGAGATAAAGTGGGGGGAAGAGCTCAAGAGACATGGGGCCATAGGAAACTGGCATTATCAAGGGATAAATGGGGAAAATGGGGACACTTTAAATGAGGAAGGCATTGATGCAAGGTTAGATGGGGAGAGAGAGAGAGAGAGAGAGAGAGAGAGAGAGAGAGAGAGAGAGAGAGAAATAATGCATAACTACTGTAAAACACCAGAGGGAATCATAGATTCTAAAAACCTAGTGACAAACTGCTGCACCCACAGCAGAAGCCACTGTGTAACCATGATAGGTCAGTGGTGGACGAGGTGGACGGAGGGACGTGTGCTTCTTGGAGCTTTGCCCCCGCCAGTTCCCTGGCAGTCAGCTCGTGTCTTGCATCCCGGGACAGTGACTCCTAGAACATCTCGATGTTTCCTTGTATGGACTTTGACTTGTCTTGTCCTCTTAATTCTTTTCATTATCTTGCTTTCCTGTAATCTACTACCCAGGGCCAAGGCAGAGAATGTACTGAATGTGGCTACAGTCTCCTTGGGAGAGACACAGGACTCTCCCCCTGTGATTCAAGCAATGATGCAAGTAATTAGAGAGCAACAAGATAACCCGGGGGAAGGAGTGGGGGCTTTCATGGATCAAGTTGAGCAAAAAGAGCTCATGATACAAAAAATGATAGTAAGCCAAAAAAAGTAAAACTAAAAATACTAATTGAAAGTCCCCATAGTTATAACAAAAGTCCCTCAAATAAAAAATTACAAAAATTGACAATTCCCACTAGGTACTTTCTGGGATATAAACAGCACAAGCCTAAAAGTGGTTGATGGATTCCTTCAAAATGAAATAAACAAGCAATAGGTATATTTAGATCCATTGCCATTTACAGGAACTTATGATAAACAAGACATAAGATGAGTACATCCTAAAGGACAGAGAAGGAAATGGGGCACTCTCCCTTTCCTTAAACGTTTAAAAAAAATGAAAAAACCCACCATAAGCCATCTGTCTAACAACTATCAAAAAATAGACAAACAAAAAACTATTACAAATCCCAAAACTGCAAAACACATTACATCATTACTCTCCAGAGACCCTGACTCCTTCGCACCCTATTAAGACCATTTTCCCACAACACTGTGGTGACACAGTGCCAAACTTAATTCCACGAAGTGCCTTACTGTGAACTTTAGCCCATGCACAACTAACTATAACCGCAAATAAATACTAAAAAACCTCAAAAACATAATGTAATATCTATAAAATGCATAATAATTAAAACTGTAACTATCCTGTATCTACTTAAATTGTCACTTTGCCAGTTTCTTTTCTGTAACCATATATAAACACCCTAAACCTTCAGTAAAACACAACAAATTCAAACCTCAACCTGAGTTGTGTCTGTCTGTCAGTCGCCGAATCCTGAGTTCTCCTAGAGCCTTCAGCCCTGTTCCCCTCGGTCTCCAGTCTCCTAGAGGGACGGTCCGCGGCAGGTGGCGCCCGAACAGGGACCCTTTGAAGGACAGGTAATTTCTTTTCTTTCTTTTCAGAACTCAGGATCGGATCTCACCAGGGAACTGCAGTCCCGCCGGTAAAGGCTGGCCGGTTAAGTGTGAGTAATCTCATTAACCATGGGGCAAAACATGACCAAAAATGATAAAATGTTCTTGTTAATGATAAAAAAAATACTGACAACTCGTGGGTTTAAAGTATCAAAACATCTGTTGTGGGAATTCTTAACCTTTATTAAAAAGGTCAGTCCTTGGTTCATGGAGAATGGGTCTATGACCATTGATGAATGGAAAAAGGTTGGTAAAGAAATGCGCCGCTATGTTCAGCAGAATGGGGAAAAAACCCTGCCGGCACAAGCCTACCCACTATGGTTACAAGTCAGAGAATTACTCACTGAGTCAAGTGACTTGAAAGGCCTGGTTCATGAAACCACTTCAGCTAGTGATAGCCATGAGTCACTGATAATTTTAGCCGAAGATCCTCAGCCTTCAAAATACGGAACAACCTCGGGGAATCCCCCTGCAGCATTCTTAGAGTCCTACTCAGACGAGGAGGATGACTTTGATCTGACAGATGAAATGGCAAAAATTAATATCAAAGATAAGAATAGAGACCACGGCCCACATCTGAGCCTCAAATCTCGACCTTTAAAGAGCAAAAAACGGCCTCCTTTGCCACCAGTAGGCTTTAAAGGAGCTTTAACTGAAGCTCGACAAACAGGAGATTGTACTTTCACTTTCCCTGTCGCAGAGGCGCTCGATAATGACAATGCGCCACAATGGGAGCCGTTACCGCTAAAAACTCTTAAAGAACTACAATCTGCCGTTAAGACGGTGGGAGCTTCTGCTCCATACACTCTTCAGGTTGTGGACATGGTCGCCAGCCTGTGGCTGACCCCCTATGATTGGCATCAAACAGCCAAAGCAACTTTATCCCCCGGAGATTATATTCTCTGGAGAACAGAGTATGAGAATCGTAGTAAAGAAACAGTAATTAATTCCATCAAAAAACGGGGGCCAAAACCAACCATGAGCATGCTCCTTGGTACTAATGAGTATGCCACCCCTCAGTCTCAAGTCACGATCCCTAGGGAGATCTTAGAGGCCATAACGGGTAACACTGTGCTGGCTTGGCACAAAATACCTCCTCCCGGAGCCAAGGGCGGAGCATTGGCTAACATTAGACAAGGGACAAAGAAACCATATCAAGAATTTGTGTCTCGCCTAGAGGAAGCTGTACAGAAAATGCTTCCCCCTTCAGAAGGGACAGACATGCTTATTAAACAACTTACATGAAAAAATGCCAATGCTCTATGCCAAAATTTGATCAGGCCACTAAAAAAAACAGGAACTTTGCAAGATTTCATAAAAGCATGTATGGATGCCTCACCAGCTATAATCCAGGGAATGGCTTATGCTGCAGCCATGAAAGGGGAACGATTCAGCGCCTATGTTAAAAAAGCCTTCAGTGGAGGCAAAAGAGGCCCCCAAAGAAATGTAGTTTGTTATAACTACAATAAACCAAGTCATGTACAAAAAAACTACATCAATAAAAAAAGGTCTTCCGGGGAAAAAGAAACCCCGGAAATATGTCCCCAATGTAAAAAAAAAAAACATTGAAAAAATAAATACAAATCTAAGTTCCGTAAGAATAGAACCCCTCTTAAAAAAAAAAAAAATAATAAAAAAATCAAAAAACTAAAAGAGGGGCTTTCTCCTAGCCCCAATATAAAAAAAAAAAATAAAAATACAAAAGACCCAAAAGTCTCTAGTCTAAGGACTGAAGCCCCTAAGTTCACTATCCATTCCCTGCCTAAAGGCACTCCGGGGAGTGCAGACTTGAATTTGACAAGCACTAAAAATTTAATAATTTCCCAATGGGACGGTGTAACCTTGATTCCCACTGGGACACAAGGACAACTATTGCCTCAAACGGTTGGTCTCATAATCGGGAGAAGTTCCAATTATAAAAAAAACTTTAAAGTTCTCCCAGACATAGTAAACTCAAATACTAAGGCTGAGATTCAAGTAATAATTAAACCATTAACAAAGACTCTACAAATTCATAAAGAACAAAAAATAACTCAACTTATTTTATTACCATACATAAACTTACCTAACAAAACCTTACTCCCCTCTAAAGGGAAAAAACAGTTTGGGACTACAGATGTAGTAACATGGGTACAGGACCTCCAAGAGAGGCCCTTTAAAAAAATAAAACTCAATAAAAAAAAATTTAAAGGTCTTCTAAATACAGGAGCAAACAGGACATGTATTACTGCTCAGGACTGGCCTGCTCATTGGCCAGTCCAGAAGACAGGGTCCACATTAGTGGGTCTAAAAACATCCACTAAAATAATACAAAACTCCATGCCTCTAAAATAAAAAATAAAAAAAAAACAGAAAATGGTTAAACCTTATATTCTACCTTCCTTACCCTTTTCCTTATGGGGAAGAGACATGATGGAAACATTACAACTTAAGTTAGTTACTACTAATCACCTTGGTGAGCAACATTTTACATAGAGACTACTGCAAATACCTTATTTGCAGACAAAATAAAATAAAAGACTAATAAGCCTGTATAAGTAAGTCAGTGGCCCCTAACACAGAAAAAAATACAGGCTTTAAAAAACTTAGTACAAAAACAATTAAAAAAAAAACATATAAAAAAAACTAGTAGTCCTTAAAATACACCAATGTTTGTCATTAAAAAAAAATCAAAAAAGTAAAAATTATTACAAGACCTTAGGACAATTAATACAGTCATGGAGGACATGGATGCCTTACAGCCAGGACTCCCCTCCCCCGTAACTGTTCCTAAAGGTTGGAACTTAATTATTATAGACTTACAAAATTGTTTCTTTACCATTAAATTAGATCCAAAAGATTGTATGCATTTCGCATTCAATGTTCCCTCAACAAATTTTCAAAAACCCTTTAAAAAATATCAATAAAAAACTTTACCTCAAGGGATAAAAAATAGCCCTACATTGTGTCAAAAATTTGTAAACAAAACTTTATTATTAATTAGGAAGACTTTTCCTCAAACATATGTTCTCCATTACATGAATAATATTTTATTAACTCATCCTAATAAAAAAACACTTAAAAAAATACTTACAAAAACAATTGTTCAACTTACAACACACAAACTAATAATAGCCCCCAAAAAAATCCAAAGAAACAAACCTTTGTCCTATCTAGGACAACTAATACATAATGATTTTATCTCCACTCAAAAGATAACTATTAAAAGGAATAAGTTACAAACTTTAAATAATTTTCAAAAATTATTAAAAAATATAAATTAAATTAGACCACATTTAAAAATTACTACTGAAAAACTAAGTCCTTTATTTTCCATTTTACAAGGGGACCCGCACCCAAAGTCACCTAGACAACTCACAATTCCAGCCCTTTCCGCCCTGCAAAAGGTGGAACAGGCTCTAACAACTGCAAAAGTAAAACAGGTTAACTATTCACAGCCTTAGTCTTTACTCATTTTTTCCACATCCTACACGCCCACTGCATGCCTATGGCAGGCGGGTGTGTTAAAATGGCTTCACCTGCCACACACTCAAACTAAAATATTAACGAATTTCCCCTACATGTACTCTCTTTTAATCATTAAAAGTCAACAAAAATCCAAAAAACTATTTAAAAAAAAAGGGAAAAAAATTATTACCCCCTACAACAAACAACAAGTAAAATTCTTAATACAAAATAATAAAAATTAAATAATAACTCTTCAAGGCTTTACAAAACAAATTAAATACCATTATCCAAAACATCCTCTCGTAGAGTTTGCAAGAAATATGCCGTTAATATTTCCAAAATTGTACTCCTCAACCCCATTAAAAAATACTAAAACAATTTTTACAAACGGGTCTTCAACAGAAAGATCTACGGTTTTTACAAGTAATGCACCTCCACTTGTTTCTCAAGGCTTGCAAACTTCTACTCAACAAACAAAAATAAAAACTGTCATTTTAGCCTTTAAAAATTTTTCTGAAAAATTTAACCTTTATACAGATTCTAAGTATGTGGTCTCTCTTTTCCCGACTTTAGAGACCACTTTATTATCAGGTGCCTCTTTAATTTTGCCCTTACTAAAAACTTTACAAAGTTTAATAATAAAAAAACAAGAGCCTTTCTTCATTAAACATATCAAAGGCCATAATAATCTACCAAAACCTTTGACTACAAAAAATACTACGGCCAATCTATTAACAAAAAATGTAATTGCCTCTGCATTAAAATTAACTCAAAAAAGTCACAACTTGCATCATCAAAATGCCCTTGCATTACAACACATGTTTAACATTTCCAAAAAACAAACAAAACAAATAATAAAACTTTGCCCTAATTACCCTCAAAATTCCCCAATACAAAAAATGAGGGTCAACCCTAAAAAACTCAAGGCCAATGTACTTTGACAAATAAATGTTACCCATATTCCATCCTTTAAAAAGTTACAATATGTTCATGTAACTATCAATACCTTTTCTCATTTAATATATGCTTCTACTCAAACAAAAAAAACAGTAAAGGATGTAATTCAACACTTAAGTCAATACTTTATATACATAAAAAAGCCATTTCAAATAAAAACAAATAACGGGCCAACTTATACTTCTAAGACCTTTAAAAACTTTTATATACAATGACAACTAAGCCATATCACGGGTATCCCCTACAACCCACAAGGTCAAACAATAATTAAAAAAACTCACCAAATCTTAAAAAATCAAATTAAAAAATTACAAACTACAAATTCATATTTCACCCCCCATCATTTACTTTCACATACTCTTTTTATTATAAATCATTTAAATACCAATGTACAAAAAAAAACTCCTACATTAAAACACTGGTTAAGGAAAGCCCAAAACGCCTCCCCAAAAGTAATGTAAAAAAATCTCCTTTCCGAAAAATGGAAAGGACCTAATGTTCTCATAACTTCGAAACAAGGGTATACTTGTGTCTTTCCACAAAATACTAACTCTCCCATCTGGATCCCAGACCGACTCATCCAAAACGCGCCAGTTAAAAAAACACAGGCGCCAAAAGCCACACACCAAAAAAATAAATCATCTAACACAAAAACTAAAAAAACTAAAACTACAAAAAAATACAAGTCCTCCAATAACCTAAACAAAAATCCACTGTCTAACTAAAACAACTAAAACCCTCTTACTAAAACAGGGGAAACCCCTGACCCCTTACATGTATTTTCTCACTTTCTTGACAATAATTTCCGCTACCCCTACTGCGGAAAGTAGGGCCTTTTGGGCTTACATTCCTCGGCCCCCTCTATTACAACCCGTGGGTTGGTTTAACCCCAAACCAATTAAGGTCTTAATAAATAATACAATACGATTAAAAGGACTCCAAAATTCTAATAAAAGACCCCGAACCTCCTCATATATAACATATGAGGGTAAGTCAAATTCCTTACCAATCTATATTGTACTACAAAAAACTAAGACTCCCGCTGGCTGCTTAACCACCAGCCATCGCACTTTTCTTACTAACACCCCAAATAAACAAAACAAAGGTAAACGGTAAATGTGGAAATTTAACCTACTTACCTTAAACTATCCATCTTATAATAAAACTTATCAAAAAGTAACTTTTATGCCTATTCCTACTTATGTACAATTATATAAAAATACTAATCAATTTTAAAATACTTCTGTTACTAAATATCCCACTTAACTCTCTTGTGAATTTCCGCATTCTACTGTTAAACATACTCCTGTCAGTTCTAATGTAAAAATTTGGAATTTCTCTGTTTCTTCTAAAAAAAAAAAATATAAACAATACCTTAAAAACAAAAAAACTAAATTTCATGACTATACTCCACAAATGTATAAAAAGCCTTTAACAAAATAGTATTCTCAAGGCCTAATAAAACCAGTTTAAGTAACTCAAAATCCAACAAAGTCAAATAATCCTATAATAATACATAAAAATCTATTCAAATTAATAATTACTGCCAACCCTTTCATTAAAAAACTACCTAATAAAACTAAAAGTAAACTTACTACAATAAAGACTTATGTTAAATATCCATATACCATACTATTGGACAATACTTCACATATCAATATTACCAAACTTAAAAATTCCTATAAACTGACCTGTCATTTTTGTAAATTAACCAACTGTATTTCTTCTTCAAAACCTAAAGACTTAAAAGTTTTACTTGTCGTTCACCGCCCTCCGTTTGTTATACTTCCTGTAAAATTGGGTAACGACCCATAGTATAATAATTCTACACTATTAGTTTTAAATTCCCTTAATTCCCTTATTAAACCAAAAAAATTTATTACAGCCTTAATACTTAAAATTACTACTCTTATTTCAATTTTAACCACTTTTGCGGTTGCTACCACTGCCCTGGTACAAAAAATTCATACAACACATTATGTTAACAAACTTAACAAAAACATTACATCCACTCTACTACAACAAGTAACTATTAACAACAAACTTAAAACAAAAATTAATATTTTAAAAAAAGTTATACTAACTTTAGGTCAAAATGTAACTAATCTCAAGACTCAACAGAAAGCTCGCTGCCACAGCGACTTTCATTCTATTTATGTAACTCCTCTCCCTTATAATAAATCCAAACCTTAAAAAAAAGTCAAAACTCATTTACAAAACATATAAAAAAATAATAAAATTACTCATAATCTAAATACTCTTCAAAAAAATATCTCAACAATAAGCCAAACTCACCTACAATTCGGAGACTTACAGTCCCTTACAAATAATTTAAAAATAAACATAAAAACCCTTAATCCTTTAAATTGAAAACAATACATAATTTTCATAGCAGTCATTGACTGCCTTGTACTATGTGTGGTACTATTGTTTCCTTGTATCCTACACATTCTTTTTCGTTCTATAAAAACCGTCCAACAAAAAATATACAAATTTCATTTAAAAAACAAAAAACAAAAAATTACTACACCCACAACAAAAACCACTATATAACCATAATAAGTCAATGGTAAACAAAGTGGACAAAAAAACATGTACTTCTTGGAGCTTTGCCCCCGCCAGTTCCCTAACAGTCAACTCGTGTCTTACATCCCGGAACAATAACTCCTAAAACATCTCAATGTTTCCTTGTATGGACTTTAACTTGTCTTGTCCTCTTAATTCTTTTCATTATCTTACTTTCCTGTAATCTACTACCCAGGGCCAAGGCAAAAAATGTACTAAATGTAACTACAGTCTCCTTGGGAGAGACACAGGACTCTCCCCCTGTAATTCAAACAATAATACAAGTAATTAAAAAACAACAAAATAACCCAAAAAAAAAAGTAGGGACTTTCATAAATCAAGTTAAACAAAAAAAACTCATAATACAAAAAATAATAATAAACCAAAAAAAGTAAAACTAAAAATACTAATTAAAAGTCCCCATAGTTATAACAAAAGTCCCTCAAATAAAAAATTACAAAAATTAACAATTCCCACTAAGTACTTTCTAAAATATAAACAACACAAGCCTAAAAGTAGTTAATAAATTCCTTCAAAATAAAATAAACAAACAATAAATATATTTAAATCCATTACCATTTACAAAAACTTATAATAAACAAAACATAAAATAAATACATCCTAAAAAACAAAAAAGGAAATGGAACACTCTCCCTTTCCTTAAATGTTTAAAAAAAATAAAAAAACCCACCATAAGCCATCTGTCTAACAACTATCAAAAAATAAACAAACAAAAAACTATTACAAATCCCAAAACTACAAAACACATTACATCATTAGTCTCCAGAGACCCTAACTCCTTCACACCCTATTAAAACCATTTTCCCACAACACTGTGGTAACACAGTGCCAAACTTAATTCCACAAAGTGCCTTACTGTAAACTTTAGCCCATACACAACTAACTATAACCACAAATAAATACTAAAAAACCTCAAAAACATAATATAATATCTATAAAATACATAATAATTAAAACTGTAACTATCCTATATCTACTTAAATTGTCACTTTGCCAGTTTCTTTTCTGTAACCATATATAAACACCCTAAACCTTCAGTAAAACACAACAAATTCAAACCTCAACCTAAATTATGTCTGTCTGTCAGTCGCCAAATCCTAAGTTCTCCTAGAGCCTTCAGCCCTGTTCCCCTCGGTCTCCAGTCTCCTAAAGGGACGGTCCGCGACAACAAACTCTACACACAGTATCGCTAATGAACCCCTGTGCATAGCTGAAGGCTACACAAAAAGAAATACTGACATAAAACCAATGAAAACCAAGCCCCCACTCCCCACCCTGCCCCAAGCTGCTCAGTCACCAGAGCCACTAGCGAAGTTCAGGGCGCAGCTGCAAGGTGGCAGCAGGGACCCGCCACTCCCTGCAGGCGGCTTCCCTCCCTCCCTCCAGGTTGCACGGGGTGCAGGGACCTGCAGGGCTCAGCATCCTTGCCGGACCCGGGTGAGCCAACTCTCGATCCCCGCAGGCCTCCTCTGCATGGCCAGAGCCCCGCTGAGCGACTCCCTCGCGGACTGACGCCACCTCTGCAGCGACCCGGGACTGCTGTCGCGCCCCTACCCCTCCGAGCCTCGGCCGCACACTGGCGTGTCCGGAGACCGTACAGCCCCTAGGCTCCTCTTCCCCCTCCACGGTGGCTGTCAGGATGGCCGACTCGCGTGGCCGCAGCAAAGCATCCCCGAGCCCACCGCGGCCACCAAGTTCCCGCACTCACCATGCCCGGCGAGGAGCAGAAGGGCGTGCAGCAGCAGCGGCGGGGGCGGGGATCCGAGGGCGCAGAGCCGGCTCCTCTGTTCCACTCCCGCGGCGGAGGCGGCGTGGGTTCGGCCCCGTTTCCCGGCCGGCCCGGTGCGCAGGAGGCGAGGTCTCGCCTCGGAGGCTACCGGAGATCGGTCGGTGCGTCCCTCGCTCTGTCCGGGGGTCCACACGGTGCTGGGGACCTGCAGGAGGGCCGGGCAGCGGCCGTGCTGTTCCAAGACCCATCCTGGGTGGACGGAGGGAGCGTGTGCCTCGGGGCTCCGAACCTCCGCCTCCCTGTCTCACGTTCGGCTCCTGACTGCCACCTCCTCCGGTCCCGCCGCCGCCGCCTCTTCTTCGGTGAATCTCTCCGCAAGGCGAGTGGGCGCTCAGCCGCGGCGCGCAGACCTGGCGTCCGACCCAGAGCGGCGTCGAGAGAGAGCGGGTCCAGAGAGCCTGAGATCCCACAGACCGGGAGAGGAGGGGGAGGAGACGGGAAGTGAGGGGGCGGTCAGTGGCTGCGTGCGGAGCCAACTCCTGCGTTGCGTCACGCCCGCCCTTCTGTCCCCACCCTCCCCCACCCCACCTGCGCCCCTTCCCTCCACAGGCTTTGCTCTGAGGGACCACCAGTCTCTTCCGCTGCAGTGCAGCCCCACCCCACTCTGCTCTTCCTAGGGAGAGGGGTGCACTCCCACCCAAACTCCCACAGTACCACTCTTTGGCCCAGGGGACTGGGAAAAGGGAGCAAAGCTGTGTCAGGCCAGGGACAAGGCCAGGTGATGGCGATGCAGTGTGTGAGCCTGCACGGTGCACACGCTGTTCACACGGTGCACGGTGAACCATGCACGGTGGCTGTCACGATGGCCGACTCCCGTGGCCACAGGAAAGCATCCCCGAGCCCACCCACCGCGGCCACCAAGTTCCCGCACTCACCATCCCCGGCGAGGAGCAGAAGGGCGTGCAGCGGCGGGGGCGGGGATCCGAGGGCGCAGAGCCGGCTCCGCTGTTCCACTCCCGCGGCGGCGTGGGTTCGGCCCCGTTTCCCGGCGGGCTGGCCCGGTGCGCAGGAGGCGAGGTCTCGCCTCGGAGGCTACCGGAGATCGGTCGGTGCGTCCCTCGCTCTGTCGGGGGGGTCCACACGGTGCTGGGGACCTGCAGTTCAGTCTCGGCCCTCCGGGCAGCAGCCGTGCTCCGCCAAGACCCATCCTGGGCGGACTCGGAGCTCCGAGCCTCCGCCTCCCTGTCTCACGTTCGGCTCCTGACTGCCACCTCCTCCGGTCCCGCCGCCGCCGCCGCTTCTTCGGTGACTCTCTCCGCAAGGCGAGTGGGCGCTCAGCCGCGGCGCGCAGACCTGGCGTCCGACCCAGAGCGGCGTCGAGAGAGAGCGGGTCCAGAGAGCCTGAGATCCCACAGACCGGGAGAGGAGGGGGAGGAGACGGGAAGTGAGGGGGCGGTCAGTGGCTGCGTGCTGAGCCAACTCCTGCGTTGCGTCACGCCCGCCCTTCCGTCCCCACCCTCCCCCACCCCACCTGCGCCCCTTCCCTCCACAGGCTTTGCTCTGAGGGACCACCAGTCTCTTCCGCTGCAGTGCAGCCCCACCCCACTCTGCTCTTCCTAGGGAGAGGGGTGCACTCCCACCCAAACTCCCACAGTACCACTCTTTGGCCCAGGGGACTGGGAAAAGGGAGCAAAGCTGTGTCAGGCCAGGGACAAGGCCAGGTGATGGCGATGCAGTGTGTGAGCCTGCACGGTGCACACGCTGTTCACACGGTGCACGGTGAACCATGCACGGTGGCTGTCACGATGGCCGACTCCCGTGGCCACAGGAAAGCATCCCCGAGCCCACCCACCGCGGCCACCAAGTTCCCGCACTCACCATCCCCGGCGAGGAGCAGAAGGGCGTGCAGCAGCAGCGGCGGGGGCGGGGATCCGAGGGCGCAGAGCCGGCTCCGCTGTTCCACTCCCGAGGCGGCGGCGTGGGTTCGGCCCCGTTTCCCGGCCGGCTGGCCCGGTGCGCAGGAGGCGAAGTCTCGCCTCGGAGGCTACTGGAGATCGGTCGGTGCGTCCCTCGCTCTGTCCGGGGGTCCACACGGTGCTGGGGACCTGCAGGAGGGCCGGGCAGCGGCCGTGCTGTGCCAAGACCCATCCTGGGCGGACGGAGGGAGCGTGTGCCTCGGGGCTCCGAGACTCCGCCTCCCTGTCTCACGTTCGGCTCCTGACTGCCACCTCCTCCGGTCCCGCCGCCGCCGCCTCTTCTTCGGTGAATCTCTCCGCAAGGCGAGTGGGCGCTCAGCCGCGGCGCGCAGACCTGGCGTCCGACCCAGAGCGGCGTCGAGAGAGAGCGGGTCCAGAGAGCCTGAGATCCCACAGACCGGGAGAGGAGGGGGAGGAGACGGGAAGTGAGGGGGCGGTCAGTGGCTGCGTGCGGAGCCAACTCCTGCGTTGCGTCACGCCCGCCCTTCCGTCCCCACCCTCCCCCACCCCACCTGCGCCCCTTCCCTCCACAGGCTTTGCTCTGAGGGACCACCAGTCTCTTCCGCTGCAGTGCAGCCCCACCCCACCGTGCTCTTCCTTGGGAGAGGGGTGCACTCCCACCCAAACTCCCAGGCTTCTTCCAGGTGTCCATCCCTGGAGACTGATGCTCAGCCAGTTCTCTGCCTCACCCCCCCGCCCCCGGTCCTCTCCGAAGCCCCCAGGGACTCACCTCCTTACCCAGGTTTGGGCCTCTGCCATCACTCACTGCCTGCTGGCTCACTGGTGCGCTCCAGGACACAGGAACCTGCTCACCATCGCTGGGCGCTCACTTCTCAGGCTCACACACTACATCGCCATCACCTGGCCTTGTGATGAAAGCATTCCTGGGCCCTCCAGCCAAGGATTACAATCCCAGAGAACCTGAGCAAGGTTTAGTGACCTTGATTTTTTACTTCCTCATCTGACACTCACCCCCAGGGAGCCTTAGGAATTAGTCAAGTGCAAAGCTGGTTGGCTGAGCCCAGAGCTCAAGTCCTGCTCTTCTGAAACCACGAGCCCAAATAAGGACTTTCTGCTGTTAAATTGCCTTAGATGTTTGTCACGGTGACTAAAAACCAATGTAATCAAGTACTTGCTACTCTGTTATGTATCAAATATTAAGAACATCCCATGCATGTTTAGTACAGGTGCTTATCTTTCCAAATTGCATCCACCAGTAGTTGAATCCAGAGACCTGTCATCCCTGATGTAGAAGGGTGACTATAAAATGTAAATATCTTCGACTGGATAGTTTTCTTTTTAATGCTATCTATGATGACGAATATTGACTTTCAACTTAATAGGATCTAGAATCATGGGAGAAACAAGCCTTTGAGTATGTTGGTATGGAAGTTCCTTATTTTGGGTTAACTGAAGAGGACGACCCACCTTAAATGTGAGCAGCACCATTTTTTTGAATGGGTTTCCAAAGTAAACAGTGAGCTGAGCACCAGCAATCATCACTCTCTGCTTCCTGACTGTGACTACAGTGCGACCAGCTGCCTCAAGCTCCTGCAGCCCTCGCTCTTCCCTACCATAATGCACTGCACCCTCCACCTGTGAGGTAGAGTAAACCCTCCCTTCCTTAAGTTGATCTTTATCATGGCAAACAATCACTAATACAGTATCTTTAAGGAATGATTCCTTAAAAATACTCCAGCAGGTCAATCTTCTTCATGATTTGTGCTTTATATGTTCTATGGAAAAAGAATATATGCTTTGCCTACCCCAAAGACATAAAGATACTCTTTTATATTTTCTTCTAGAATCTTTGTTGTTTTGTATTTTGTATTTATATCAACCTCTCTGAAAGGCCATTCCTTCCACCATGTACTACAGTGCAGTCTTTCTTCTAAATCAAATGGCCACATATGTGTGTGTTTTAAAATATTAGTTGCAGTGCTTCATGTCTTTGGACCAATACCATGTTACCTCAGCTACTGAGACTACATGTGTTGGTCTTTTTTAAAAATTTTTACAATTTTCATACAATATTTTATGATGGTATTTAGATCCCAGAGCCCTATCTACACTTCCCCTTAATGACCCTGCTCAATTTAATGTACTCTATTCTCTATATATTAAGGTCTACAGAGTCTAATTTGTGTCCCCAAGTGTTCTTAAGTTTGGGTTCATGCAGTGGAGCCTGGTTAGCCTATCTAGAGTCCCAAGCTCAAAAGAGATGTTCTCTGTTCCTCCCAGGAGTCATTGCTCCTTAAGTAGGATTGGAGTTTCTTACCTACTTCCCCACATCTATACTGAGGGCTTGTCCACTTTGTACTCACATGGGACTTGTGCATGCTGTCACCATTACCGTGAGTTCATATGTGTAACTGACCAACTGTCTGCGTGGAAATATTAAGATGCTGACAGTATGTTGGGGGACTGACAATTCAGCTGCATCTGAAATTAGACAGAAGATCGTGGAAATTGCCACTGATGCCAAGGGAATCCCATTTCTCCTGGTATGATCTAAAGTCCTTGGCACAGCCTTAGAGGACCCTTATTCTTATGCAACCGCTATCTCCACGTCCCCTTCTCCAGTCCCTAACATTAAATCCTCCATGGGCTGTTGTGTTCCTTTGAGCAGATAGAAGGCCTCCAGATAGATCCCAGGCTGGTTCTAGTCTTAGTACTAGTCTGCTGATTGCACTTCTCTGAATCTCCTTTCTTTAGACTGTTACAAAGTGAGATCCTTATTACTCAAATGTGAGTTCAGAGGCTCCTTTCTCTGATCACCTTCCCTAAGCAATTTCCCCTGCCCTTTGATAATACTCTGTCACATTACTCTGTGTAATCAGAAGACTTGTTGTTATAAGGAATAATTGCTTTCTTTCTTTGGCATATGATAGTTCTGTGTCCACTAAAGTGTGATTTTCTGTGGCTGTGTGTCAGTCTTCTGCATCAAAATACATATTGGTGGATGGAGTTTGCTTTTCTTAAACCCATTGGTACCACTGTCATCTGAAGATCACATGTTCTTCCTCTTCTTGGTTAACCTTTGGAGATACTAGAAAATAGAAATCACTTCTTCCTGAAATCGTCACTTGTTAAAAGTCAAATTTCTTTAGCGTTTGATTCTATTACAGAAGATGTGTCATCTCTCTACATTAGTTGTCTGGTTTATTGTATGATTAGTTCATGAAGAGTTTGGGTCACATTTTTGCCTTTTATCTCTCTAAGCATCCTAGGCACAAAAATAGATATACTTTGTCCTGCCAAATGCTGGCCATGACCAGGAGACTCCGGAAATGGTTGCTGGATGAAAACTAATGCAAAGGAAGGACTCCTGTGCACTTGGTCTAGGGTGAAGGGATCAGACAGGGCTTCCTCAGTTTGATTTACTGCTCTGGCTTTCACTGCATTCTGTCACCACACTCCCAGGGCCTTTGTAAATCACTTGGTGCCATTCCTTCACTTACACATTTTTATGACTGTCCTTTTAGGGCCACGTAAATCAATGCCGAATCAGGTTATTAGCAGGGGCTATTTTTTTTACCCTTCTGTCAACAACCTGGTATTTTAATTCACTTTGGACTTTTCCAATTCTGTTTGTAACCCTTCTCTGAAATGTTGCATGCTCCAAGAAATATTTGCTGAGCATATGGGAGCAGTGTGGAGGAAGGCTGTCTATCAGACAAAAGAGATGTAGACATAGAATGCTGAAGAGAAGGAGCCTATAACCTTTTCCCTGGATGGCGATCTCAACCTTGACAACCAAGAGGCTTTCTAGCTTAGCTAAGGAAAAAAAAAAATGGGGTTTAATCCAGATCCATACATCTGAAGAAATTTCAACTTCAGAGCAGAGATTAAACCTCATCCAATCATTTAAAACACATTTGAGTTTGAATTAATGAAGAAAAGTGGAGTGGGCAAAAGCTGCTTGTTACACTGCGGCAGAGTTAAAGACAAGACTGAAACTCGTTGTGTGGACCATCCTGCCTCTGAGTGCTGAGATTACAGCTATGCACCACCATGCCTGGCTTAACTTCTTTAATGATTAAAAGATAGCGATATGAACATTCCTGTAAAGATCTGCATGATTAATTTATCCAGGTACACACCCAGGAGTGCAGCTCTGGGTCCAAAATCATACATATTCATGATGTGAATGAAAACAATTAAAACTTACCAAAGTGACCACACGTTTGCCTTCCTAGCAGGACTGAGTGGCAGCTACATTTTCAACAAGCCCGTGCTCACACGTAATGCCAGATTACTTCAGAAGTTTTCCCATTTCACAAATAAAGCATCTCTTGTGATTTATAAGTATCTCAAGTTTACCGATTATCTTCTAATAATCTGTATGCTTTGTCCCATTGTTATCTTTTTATTAGTGTCCTGTAGGAATTCTTTTAGTTAATAACTGTGTGTGTGTGTGTGTGTGTGTGTGTGTCTGCATGAGTATGAGTGTGTGTTCAGGTCAGAGAACAATTTGCAGGAGTCTGTTGGATTTCTCTTCCTGCCCTATAGGTACCGGGGATGGAACTCAAGTCACCAGGCTTAGATGCAAAGGGCTTCCCTGAGCCATCTCGCCAGCCCAACTTTGTAGAAATTCTTCGTGCTTTCTAGATCTTAAACATTAATTGGCTATTAGGCATCATAAATAACTACCTCCACTTGACTGATTTTCCATTGTTTCTATTTTACTAAATTGAAATAAAAATAGTCAAATGGATAGCTTTTCTCTTTAGGACAATGTTTTTGTGGTCTTTCTAAAGAGAAACATGTCCTCCTTCTATATGACACATATTTCCCTTTTTCTCTAAAGTCTAAGGTATGAGTTTCCATTTGGGGGTTTGGGATTTCTACTAAATCTGCTTTGTCTGTTGTGCCTTATGTAAGCTAGAGTTTAGCTTTATTTTTTTTTAATTCAAATGACAGTATTCTAAGTATTTTAAACACCATGTTTCCACATGTTTGACTATGTTTCTGTTATCTCTGTTCTATTGCATTGGCCAATTAGTCTATTATAACTTTGTTATTAATATTAATAGCTAATATGATTCTTACTCATATTTTCCAGAATAGTCTTAATAATTTTTTCTTTCTGAAAATCAGTGCTTTAAGTTTCCACATGATAAAATGAGGAGATGCTAAACACACAATTTTATGAGCTTTGCCACATGTACATGCAACCATCTCCCCAAATGTCATAGAATGTCTCATCATTCCAGAATATTCTTTGAAGTCCCTCTGGTTGAACTCTTGTTCTAATTACCTTCTATTGCTGTGATAAAACACTGACCAAAACCAACTTGGGGAGGAAAGGGTTTATTTGACTTACATGTCCTTATCACAGTCTACCATTGAGGGGAGCCAGGAGCAGAGCAGAAGCCAGAAGCTTAGCAGAGACCACGCAGGAGCACTGCTGACTGGCTTGCTCCCCTGGCCTGTGCTCAGTTTGCTTTCTTATACAATCCAGGACCACCTCCCCAGGGATGGCACTGCCCACTCAACAATCATTCAAGGAAAAGCCCCACAGACATGGGCCCAGGCCAGTCCAATGGAGGAAATGCCTCAACTGAAGTTCCCTCTTCTCAGGTATGTCAAGAGAAGCTATCCAACACAACCACATGCCGGTTTATTTTTAGCAATTCGATTGGATTAAGAAATAACTGATGCGCTAATGAGTACCACCTTTGAGTGTGTCTGTGAGGGGATTTCCAAAGAGTATTAACTGAGAAAACTCACACTACATCTGGGCAGCACCATCTTATGCGGTAGCGTTCTGGAATGAGGCATCATAAAAAGGAGTCCACGGATGGCTGGCATGCCAGCCACATACCCACTGACATGAACAATGCGATACCAGGATAGACTGTCTCCTCTGGAGCCATGACCCAAAATAAGCCCTTCACTGATGGTTCTTCTTAAATATTTGGTTAAACATTAAATAAATGTTAAATATTTGGTTGCAGTGAACGGGGGTTAGGACTAACACACCTCCTGTCTTCACCCATTCCTCCAAATCAGGACTGAACTGGGTTAAAGTGAATGAAGGACTTAGAAGCAAGCCTCTAGGAGGCACTCACCAGGAGCCTGACTGGGTGCTGCTCTTAAATGGTGCCCCCTGGGCTCTTCATTAGCCTCACACTAGGTCTGCCTCCCACTAAAGACAACCAATAATCAGATTCCATATAAATGAGTTTAGCCTGGAAGCCTAGCATGCTCATGGGCCTGATTTCTTTTGCTCAACCATGTTGTTTCATGGATCAACAAACTGATCAATTAAAAAATATTTGATTTATTATTTTTATTTTATGAATGTGTTGCCTACATATGTATAAGTACACCCTTGCCATGCCAAGCCTGAGGAGGTCAGAAGAAGGCATCAGTTCCCCTTGAACTGGAATTAAAGATGGTTGTTGCCTGACATATGGTGCTGGGAACCAAACCTGGGTCCTTTGTAAGAGCAGTCAGTGCTCTTAACTGCTGAGCTATTTTCCCAGCCCCCAAGTTGTTAATTTTTATTGTTTCCTGGTACTGTATACTATGAAGTTATCACATATTATTCATGCATTCATTTGAACCTCTAAGTTGTTGAAGTTTGATTTTGAATTAAATTGCTGTGTATATTTATACACATGCATTTTGTGGGCAATGTTGTCTTCTCCTTGTGTAAATGCCTAGAGGAGTGACTGCTGTGTCGTAGAGTAGGTGTGTTCTTAACTGTAAGAAACTGCCAGACTATTTATGTTCCAAGATTACGGAAGGTTTATACACCCACCATGATTAGGAGAACTCCTGTTATTCTGCTTCCTCAACAACTAACCATTACATACATGTACAGTTGCATTTCCCTGATAATTAATTAAGCACACAGTTTTCTCACATCCTCATTAGCTATTCAGATCTTCTTTTGAAAAGTATCTGTCTATTTATTTACTGAGACATTTTCTTTTTGATCAGAGTACAGTCAGGGTCTAGAGAGTGGGAAAGATATAGAAATGTTGGTTAAAAGGAAAAATTAATGAAAAAAAAACCACCTCAATCCATCATATAAAGAGATTTCAAATAAATATATGTACCAAGTTTGAGAAATAACTCAAGTCTCAGAAACTAAATCATATAAAGAATTAGAAAATATGAGACTGGAGAGAAGGCTCAGCAGTAAGAGCACTAGCTGTTCTTGCAAAGGAACTGGGTTCAAATCCAAGCACCCACATGGCAGCTAACAACCATCTGGGGAATCTGACACCCTCTTCTGACTTCCTTAGGCACTGCATGACACAGGTGCACCAACAATGCACTTGTACATAAAATAAAAATAAATTAAAACATATTTTTAAAAGAAAGTTAGAAAATAGTTACAATTAACTGGTGTCAAGAAAGCAGTATTTCATAATCTGTGTGGTAAAGTTAAATTATAAAGTGAAAAGAAAACTTAGTGAAAACTTTCTTAAAATATTGATCAAGGCAAACAGTAAGAGAGAGAAGGTTCATGAAAAGGGTCCTGAATGAAAGAGCAGACTAATGATGAACACCTTGACTGTGTAAGAAACCCTAGTAAATGTGAAACAGAACAAGGCTGAGATTCCCGAAGAGCAGAACATCTGCACAGGCTCAGTGGTTCTCAACACTGCTTAATGAAACTTACCAGGGAGACACTTACTGGGAACTTTTTTAAAATAGTGATTCTTTATCTATCCCAGTGGAGAAAAAACTATCAGAGTTTCTGAGGACTGGAAAGGTCGTCAGCTCCAGCAGGGAACACTAAAGGGCATCCAGAGTTCAGAATCACTGCCCTCAGCTCATTAGACAATCCCCCCACTGCAGAGCCACATTATGTCCATGTCACTGGCTCCCTGACAAGGGCTCTTCTCTTTAAGAGGAGCATGATGGAGCCCGAAGGTCTGTGTCCCTCCCCATCTCCACTGCGGCTTCTTTCAGTATCAACCCAGTGCTTAAGTAACTGGAAGTTACTTTTATTCTGTGGCTGATTTTAAGCTCACAGAAGTGAGTATCACTTTCCAGTCAATAGTTCTGAGTCCTTTTTCCCCGTGAGTTAATATTTTCTCTTGTGTGATCCAGATTTATTTTTGAAGCCAGAATTGAGATGTAGTGATTATTTTTTAAAACAAATTTAATGATTGCTGTTGCTTATAGAGCACTGGGTTTGTGATATAAGAAAAGAGGCAAGTCTCTCAGTTTGTAGGCCAAAGGAATATAGATGATTCCCATGCAGTTACAAGCCCATACACACCAGTATTATTGAGTTATGTTAAAAGGTTGCTAATGAAGTAGCCTTTAGTGATGATATCAGCCAGTGATCAGGGAGGGAAAATAAATCATTGTACTATTTAGAAAACGGGGATTTCTGGATTGGAGAAATGGTTCAGTGGTTAAGAGTATGGTATGCTTTTGCAGAGGACCCAGTTCGATTCTCAGCACCCACACCACAGTAACTATGTGTAACTCCAGTTCTGGGGGATCTGATGCCCTCTTCTGACTGTGAAAGGCATCACACTCATGCAGGCAATACACTCATACACATAAAATAAAAATAAATAAATAGAAAACAGGAATTCTGTAAATGGAATTCTGTGTTCCAAAAATCTCATGGGGGAACTAGAGAAGCAGGATCCAGCTGGGCCTTCAGAGACGATTGTAGAAGGACAACATGAGGTCATCTACCTCGACTGCCTCATGGAGCAAGAAAGGACCCAAGGACATAATGTGGTCAACTTTAGGTCCTAGGATCATGGTCACATAGCAGAAATCTGTGAGTCATGGGACAGAAAAGGATTGTCAACTACTAAGCCAACTGGGGTTTCTAGGGCTACTCTGGAAAAAGTGGATACTTCCCGGTCCTTCCCTCTGTTGAACTTACTTCCAATTTCTAGTTTTCCAACAGTACATCTCATTGTTGGCACCCATGTCACAAACCAAACACTGAACCACCAAGCAGCTACAGTAGCTTAGGAAGGCACATCCAAAGGAGGCTGAGCCAAGCAATCTCCTGAGGTACACAGGTATCAAAGAAGAGAGAAACTGAACCAACATGCTTCTTTAGCCTTTATAGTTCCTCTGTTGCCATCCCTCAGGACAGAGTGCACATCCCACTGGTCATTCAGACTATGACAGTCTGTCACATGGAGCGCTTTTTTCATTTTCTTTTGCTGGTGCTTTTGATCAAACCTTCCTTTACTTTACCTTCATCAGATTAGGCCACTGTAAGAGCTGTCTGACAAGCTTCTCATCTCTCACTAAATAACTTTAAAATAATTTTCCCCAGTATTTCTAGTTCAATAATCAACACCCTTGTCCAACTGTATTGCCATTTCATACTGCTATTTCTTCTGGTTTTTGGCATATGATAGATTCAAAGTTATTGATGAGACAGTGCATCAATGAAAAGCAGTAACAGCATTTCCCAAGTATGATTTGCATATGTGAAATGAGATAATGTGATACAGGAGTGAATTGTTTAAGATTTGAATAATGTCATTTTATTAAATGTATTAGAAAAATATAATTAGTATATTAAGCTTATAGTATTACATTATTTAGGAAATGTGTGTGTGTGTGTAAACTTGCACAACTTGAATCATTCCCTGTTAAACTTCTGCTTCCCAGATTCAGGGACCATTAAGGAAGAGGAGGCAGAAAGATTACAAAAGCCAGAGGGGATGGGTGTCTTCCATGCATAACAGAATGCATGAAATCCTGTGGTCAGGGTATCGGGGTAAGGAAGGGGAGGGAGTCTAAATACCATTAAGATGCATTGTATAAAATCTGCAAAAATTAAAAGATATATGTACAGTAAAAAAAGGAATTCCAGCTCCACCTAAGGAACGTCTGGCAATTGATAACTGCAGGGAAGGGGAGAGACAGTGTCCTACAGAGATGGGACACTTGATAGGCCCAGTAGATGGGCCCACCCTGAAGGATATTTGGAGACACAAATCGGACTCTTTGGCCCATCTTATTCATACCAGACAGTACAACAACACTGAGTGGGGATCAATGGAAGAAGACACAGACAACGGAGAGGATCTAAACACCATCAAACGATATTGTATGAAAATCACAACAATTCAATAAAAAATAAAACTGAGACACTAGGACACTGGACTCAACTGAAGATTCAAATCTAAAGATTTCTGTCAGCATGTGACTGACACACGCTGCACACAGCTGCGGGCTTCACTCTCCTGCTTCTGCCTTAAAAACAACATCCATGCTACTGGTATTGACAAGTCTTCTCTCACCTGATCCCAACAACCTAGTCAGCTTGACCTTTGGCTTTTTCTATCCTGTGCCCTGTGCTCTGCATCCTGTGCAGCTATAGTCCACCTCTTGGTCCTCCACCAAGACCCATTTCATTCTCTCATCTACACATACAGTCTCTCCCAGAAATGCCTGCTCCCACTCCTTCATTGGCCACCTGTGGTCCTGCTTACCCTTTAGAACCTCAACTATCTATACTGCAATTTAGTGAGCCAAAGTGGATTTCCTATAGGTAGACACGAGTTGGTGTCCCCAGAGAGGTCTAACTGGTTCAGTAATACTTAAGTTCATCATGGCTCAGTAAGAGGCCTTCTCTCCTACAGAGCCCCAAACTCAATTCTTTCGGGTGTCTCAGAACTGGCTGTATTCAGAAATAAAGTCACAGCAGAGTTTAGTGGCTGCTGGAATCAGACACCATAAGCATAGGGAGTATGACCAAGGCCTTTCATTTCGCTCTCAGTGCCTTTGATGATGACCCTTACAAAGACAAAATGGCGTTCTCTCCATGAAGATCCTGGCCTGCTTACTACCCTGAGGCAGATAAATGCCCAGGGACTCCCATAAGCATTAGAGCTTAGAATCAGTATAACTAGAGCAATACTATTTTTCTTCTGATAGTTTTGTGAAATGGTGAGTGGGACTTAACCTTAGAAAAAACTGAAAGAATAAGAAATGGCAAAAAACAGAAAAATGAGTCACTCATAACCCCATAATCCAAGGGGAGATAGCAAACCCATCGCTTTGAGCCGTCCAATCAGCTGCTCTCATGCCCGACATCCCAGGTTTCTATACCATGCTCGTGTGTGTTCTGCCTTGTTAGTTTATTAGCCTTCTTTTGTGTTATGAAAAGTTATTTTCAAACATTAATGATATTAGTTAACATTAACAGAAGTTAGTTTGGCTGTTTCCAGATTTTTTCTTTTATTATATGTAGGCCTGTATTTTAGATTCTTTCCCTAGAACTGATGCTTAGTTATGAAATCATTGCCTCATATGTTATGAATATTTTAAGACTAAGGAAGGAATATTCCTGTCTCTTGACTTCTATTTCAGAGATCTTTCTATTTCAACATATTATTAATCTCCTTTGTCAAAATCCACGTGAAAAAAAAAATGATGGGACGTTTCTTGTCCTGGTCTGGCACAGGATCCCCATCAATTCATAATTGAAGACACTGCCCTCTGTGAAAGTCTGTTTAACTCTCTCCAAGGATCTCCTAAGACACACTTGTGCCAGATGTAGGAGACACAGCTGTCCATGCTGCTGTTTCATACCTGGACTGTACCTGCCTCACCATCCTGCATTAACACCTTAGTAGAACTCTCTGCCTTGCTGTTTGTTTTCAGTAAAATCCTGATGGAAATCTGTAGTCAGGACACAGACTGCAATGTTTCCATAGATGTTCTAAGTGTTGTAGAGTCCACTGATTGCACTGACACCACTAGAATGAGTTAATGGATACAGTCATCATACTTACTCAGGACATATTCCTCAGCTTTTACAGCACCAAGTTTGTTCAGTGTAACATATACCTCCTTCATCCACACACAAACCTGATTAGAAGAGAAAAACATGCTCACGTTCCTCCTGGTAGAAACTCCTCCAGCAGTTTCAGGACAAACATAGGAGCTTAGCTGTCAGTGGGCTTCTAGCTGGACACCTGAGGGTTGAGGCTGTCTACACAGGTAGGTGGACCTTCAGGATCATCGTCTCTCTAGGAACTTTCCCTGTGTTGTCAATGTGACTCTACTCAACACCTTCTTTTGGATATTCCTTTGATACAATGAATTTTTAGGGAAATGTGATTTTTCTCTTGGGTTCTCTGCTGGAGATGACTCCAATGGGATTCTGAAAGTGGGACAGCAGATCTTCTGTCTCTTCTCTGGTACTGTTCACAGTAGGGTTTAGCAGCAGATCCCCAGCAGATCCCCAACAGCTGTTTGCCTGAAGTTTTCTTGGTAAAGGACTTACTCTGCTCTCATGGCCGTTGAGTCCTAAGCTCTGTAGAATTACTAGGCCACCCTTAAGAAGCCCTTAACTAATGGGTAACGGGGCTTTAGGCATAAGCAACCCCACTGGTTGGCCCTTCGAGTGGGGCAACTTTACCACCGGTGTTCTGCTCTGCTCCCAGCAAGAGTAACCCCATGTATCCACAGTAGTAATTTACTTGGTAACAAGCCTTTTATTGACTTCTTTCATACCTCGCTTACTTCCTCTGTCCCTCAGTGTTTGGGGGATAATATCCCAAATACACTAACTGTTCTTAAGTTGTTGTCTCCCAGTATGACAGTAGGTGAATTATTCACTCTAAATGAGTGACTGCGGAAGAGCATTTGGATTAGATAGGAGTGAGCCAGCAGACTTTGCAGCAACAAGGAAGACCCAGGAAGAAAGTCTACATTGAAGATGTCCCATAACATCTCTGGGCTAAAGTAGGCCCAGGTGAGTGGACCTACCAGTGTAATGACATATTGCATGTGTTATAATTCTTCCCCATAATATAATTCGATTGTAGTAGCTTTTGTAAGATATGTTCTAGGGAATTAATACCACTTGCTTTAATGTAACATACTTCATCTAAGCTCTTTGGAGAGCAGCAAGGAGTGACAGAAGGTACACGTAGTGAGTGTCCTTATAGTTGGGTAATAGTATTTTAAACTGGGATGGACTCAATGAACACATAGAGTTGGGGTTTCCTGGGAGACTTGCTGTTCTGAAAGTTAGTAAGAATTCAGGAGAGTCTAGAGAAAGCCACACAAACCACATGAAGATATTAATGAAGCCAAGATAGGGCCAGACTTCAGGAGCTGGAGGGATGCCTCATAACAGTAATCCGCAAGTCGAGTGACCAGATGAAGCTGCTCAGAGTGCCACCCGCCTTGCTATTCCCTGTGAAGGTCCCCGTGTGCAGTGACTCTGCATCCTGGAGGTCAGGCTGAGAGTGCCGCCCGCCTTGCTATTCCCTGTGAAGGTCCCCGTGTGCGGTGACTCTCTGCATCCTGGAGGTCAGGCCGAGGTGCCATCCTTGCAATCCATGAGCTCATTACCCCGGGAAATGGATTCTTCTCCCTTCTGCCCCTTTGCAGATTTCATTTGCATTCTCCCAGGCGTGTTTTCATTTCCATCGGCCTGGGCTGGCGTCGGCACGGGCTGGGGCCCGAGCTGCCAGTCAGCTCCTCCTTCAGTATTGCTTCTGGTTGGGCCTGTTCAGACTTGCTTTGGCGGCACAATCCCGAGTGTCGCTCAGGCAATTAAATAAGGTATTTTATTTTATTCAAGGGGGCTGTATCATGCCTATTTCAGAAACTATTTGATGGGAATTGGGGCAAAAAAATGCCCCTTGAAAATGGCATCCCATCTGTAGCCCGATGCGAAAGGATCACAGAATTAGTTTTTCTTTAACACTATTATATTCTTTCAATAGGGTGTAAAGTTTTAGGAGATGAACTTTCATGCTCCATGTCACGGGAGCAGATTGGTTTTGCATGTGTGACAGAGCAGGCCTTGAGACTCCAGCTGTGGGGGACAGCTCAGAAGCAGAGAATACTTAAGTGAGGCAAATATCTTTCCCAGACCTGGGTCTGCATCCAAACTTCTCCTGACTTCACTGTCTTTCATAGCCGGGTCACTCTCTTTTAGCTCTAACTTACAAAGTAACTTTGGGCAACTCCTCCCTGGTCTGTCCAAACGTGCGCTTCTTCCTTAAAACGTGGAGAGGCTGTGATTCTGACATGTGGACATTCATCCCAAATGTGGGCCACTCACTCCAGCGTGGGTCACTCACCCCACATGTGGGATACCCTGAGGAATTCTATCTTTTCTTGCCTTTGATTAAACACTTCTAGAAGGAGACCAAGATCCCAGACCTCTCTGTGCTTGAAGTCATAGAAAGCAACTGAGTTCCTGTCTACAGAAACTGAAAAGTCATGTTCAGAGCATAGGAAGCGCTTATTTATCCTGTGCCTTTGTCCACCTTTCACCTTTCCAGGGATAGAAAAAATTGATGTTCAGACTGAAATCCAAGGAACTTTTGGTATGGAGCTGTGTGAGGAAAGCCGGAGTACAATAGTTTAGAACGGCATTTCCTCTGTCTTTTGAAAAGCCAAAATGGCTTGTCCATAAAAGTCACCTTTCAAAAACAAATATCAGGGGCTTGAGATGTAGCTCAGTGGAACCTAGGACCCATAGTGAATGCAAGGCCATGGGTCCTATCCCTAGCACCAACAACACAACACAAAACAAATCCAAATATCAGACAAATGAAAATCAGACAAATGATTTCAGAAATAATATAAATTCATCACATAAGGTACCCAGTTCAACTTGTCGTTGAAGTAGAGATTCTGAGATCATTTTGAAATCACTGTTATCATTCACACAGTAAGCATAAAGAATTCAACCCTCACCGTGGAAGAGGGGCAGAGAAAAATGTAAAGAGTCCACTGATTGATAGAGAGGAGGAAGGCTGCGGACTGCTCTTACAGGCATGGTCTGCCTGGCTGAGGAACTCCTGCCACATCAGCTTAGGGCCTGCACCAGACTGAGCTTGTAAACAGTCATGGATGGGGGAGGAGCAAATTTCGGTCTAGGGCTGTGGGAGGAGAGGAGTCGTTGTCTTTGGTACTGTAGCCATGGGCGAGTTACTCAAACTCCAGTGGATAGTTTCACACCATGCCCACTCCAGAAGTCCTGGTTAAACATAGTGGGTCACAAAGTAAAAACAAATAAAGAAAAAAGACAGACAGGAAAGCGGGATGGGATCTTGGTAGGGGGATAGAGGGGTGTTGTTAGGGTGAGAGGAGGATCAGAGCAGGTCAAGGGATGAGTGGGCCAGAATGTACACATAGGAAATTGTCAAAGAATAAGTTAATAAAAAAAGATACACAATTACATAATACATCCTGTTATGTCTAATATTTTGTTTCCAAAAGGCCTTTAAGTTTCAACAGATTTATTCATATGAAGCAAACCTCTCAAACAAATAATTGCTGGTAAGACACAGTCTAGGTGTGACTATAACTCTGCTATTACGTAGACATTCACTGTAGAGGAAAACATTGCTGCAGGAGTGGGCACAGGGAGAGTGGAAGAAGACACCCCAGATGGTCTCTAAAGAGTTTTCAATATATGAAACTTCCCCAAACATTAAAAAGTGGCAATTCCCCTAACCTTGAGGTTATTCTTTCATTTCCCTGGAGGGACTATAAATGGATTCTTGGACAGCTAATGTGTATATTGTATTAATTCAACTGCAGTACTGCCTGTTGGAGGTCAGATTCTGGGGGTTTTTCAATGTGTTCTAGACATCTAAGAGTCCTTCCTTTCCCTTCTCTTCCTGCCCTTCCCCACTCCGCCCCCCATGTACCAACAAAACTGGTTAACTGTTCACGATGTGAATGTCGATCCACCCTTTCTTGGGTCATTTCCCTGCTTTTCTTTTATGGCAGAACTTATCCCTCTAATGCAGTCTTTTTTGCAGCTGTGTCCTTATTTAACATCTGTCCTCTACTGGGATGCCATTACCACAAAGTCTGAGCTATCCTATTCACTCTCGGCCTTCCTAGCAGAGCAGCTGGTATATAGAGGCTTTCCAAAGCAGTATCTTCAGTGGGTAACTTACAGAGTTCCAGAGGCACAGCTGGCTCCATAATGAACTGGCTGACACTGGAAAGCCAGACTCAACAGCTGGAACAGAGCAAAGGGTTCAAGTAAAGTGGTGCAAGGCTAGAGAGGCAAAGTTTAGCCAAGCAATTCACCCCACAGCAGCAGGATTCCAGCTGCCTCAACAGTCTTGGAATCTTGAATGGGCCAGCAAGTGTAATAGTACCACCATGTGGAGGCAAAGAGCACAGTGGTCTCAAGCCACGGAAGCTTCATATTAGGCAAGGGAATAAACTAAAAACTACTAAGGACCGAGGCTGAATTTCACACAAGCCTACCTACAGGAGAAAAGCTTGTATACAGAGGCTCTCCAAAACAGTGTCGTAGATGGGCAACTCAGACAGTTCTAGAGGCACAGCTGGCTCCATGATGAACGGACAGGACTGTTAACTCGCAATCTACTTCAGAGTTGCAGATTGGATTACAGGTGACAGTGGTTTGGTGAGGGTAAGCAATGTATCTTCCCACAGAACACAGGGATGACTTAATCCTCAACTCTACTGAAAGGGATTCAGGAGTGAAGTGGGGAGTGAGGAGCCAGGGAGGGCGGGGCCACTGGGAGGTGGGAGCCAGCAGCTTTCCCCAGCAGCCAGCTGTGGCAAGAGTTAATCATCTCATGGTGCTCAGAGGCAGCCGAAGATGAATAGCACAGGCTGTGATTACTCTTCCATTTAAACCGCTCTGTGTTTCCACATTACAGGCAACACTTTCTGGATAAGTAAATCATGCCCAGCATTCATCTCACACATACAGACAAATATGAAATCAACATTTCTCCATGATAAACAAGATCCCACTGTTCATCTGCTGCTGGAGGAGGTCCTGAATGTCACTCCCTTTCTCTGGGCCTGCTTCCTTCTCAGGGCTCAGGGCTCATTCACTGAAATTGAATCAGTGATACCTGCTGGATAACTGGAGCTCGGGTAGAGACTCCCTAGAAATACCGAAGTTGATCTTACTTCAGACTTTACAAGAGTGGGCTTAGAGTCTATTAAAATTATGCCTCATTCTCTAAACAGAAGCTTAGGCATGCACAAGACTCACATACTTCAGACTTACCTGTAGTGTCTAGGCTTCTCAGGGGCCATAGGTTTGCAGCTCTGGTGTCATCGTCACAGATGACTCCCTGAGCTGGTTCCCAGGTGGATTCCATGACTTTAGCACCTCACATTGTCGTTTCCAGGAGTCTGTGGGGAGAGGTTAGGGAGACGACACATCAGTCCATTCTCTGTAAGTGATCACAGCGCTCCATGCCTCTCCGAGACCATTTGGGTTTCTGCATCCTGCAGGTTCCATAGCACTGAGGTGGTGGAATTGGGGAGACACCGGGGCTGCCCAGTGCTTTGCTCTGCTGTGGAAAATGTCTGTGGCCATCTTCTGTCCTGCACCTTGGTGGAGAATGTGAACAGTAACAATGGTCATGATGAAGACTTTGCTAAAGGCAAATGACTGAGCATAAGTAAGTAAATGCCAGGTGCTAGTCTAAGTGCTTTTTATGTGTAAATCATTTGAGTCTGACAAAAACCTACAGAGCAAATGCTGTTTTAGGGATGAGGGATACCCAGGAAGCAATAAACTACCTACCTAAGTACCTCACCTAAGGCAACTTGTGACACAAAATTTGCATGTTTTAGTGAAGCAGGGGAAATATTTGTGATCACACACGTATATACACACAATCAACACATCTTTTACAAATGTTTACATGCTCCCTGCTTAGCCATGTTCTCCTGAAGCATCTACTTAAATAGTTCTTTCCCTAATATTTTAAATGGCTGCTGTTTATACAGACATGATATCATGCTACACAAAGTACTTTAGAAATACCTTTCCACTCCTCAAAAAATTAATTTTAACTGATACCTGAAACTTACAACTAGTCATCTTTTTTAATAGCTGCCTAGTAGTCTACCATGGTACTTTACCATGGCGGAGCCAAGAGATGTCTGTCTTTGGAATATTAGTATAGTTTTCTAGTTCCTCAGCTTCTGAGACGGACAGATGCCTGCTCACTCAGTTACATCACTTGATGAAATCTGGAGATTGACCTACTCTACTCAAGGATGCACACATTTCCAATTTGCACAACATACTGTGTGGGACCTGGGCCTATTGCATAAAGGCATTGAGCAGGCGGTGTGGCAGGTGTTCTAGCCTGCTCTACCTGAAGCTATAACCTAGGTCCCAGGAAGCCACTGCAGATATGATATCCTTGTTCCTCAGCAGTTGCTTAATCTTCTTCCCCCGACCCACAAAGATCACCCCAGACCAAAACCAGATTTTTGGGTTTCATTTCCTCGTTCCTAATTTCCACGTTAGCCCTACAACCTTCCCTCCTTTACCTAAAGACCCCACCTTTAACTTTCCCGCCTTCTGTAACGACCACAAAGCCCTCCCTATATAAACCCCTGCCTTGGTTTCAATAAATTAACTGCTCACTGACGCAGTCTCCCGGGAATTCCTCCCATCACACTCTGGGTACCCTGAGGACCTATTCAATCATCCTCCATTCTCTGGGACAGCTAGAGTACAGCAGCCGTGCTGGGAATGGAGACTCACCCACAATACTGCCCTCTAGAAGGTTTGTTGAACCAGTTTGTATCTTCACCAAGGGCTCTGAGAATATGTTTTTATGCCCATTCCAACACTAGATACTATGAATATTTTCAATGTTTTCAACTTAGTGAATAAAAAATGGCATCATATTGATGCTTTACATTTCCTTAATAGTTACTGAGTTCCAGCATTTTAAAATATTAAAACCATGTGTTCATACTCTACAAATAGCCTGAACTGTCCTTAAACCACATTTTTAAATATCTCCTATTTTATTGATTTGTATGAACTTCTTAAAAATTAAAGAAACTAAGCTTTTGCTTATAATATTTCTTGCAAATAATGTTCAAGTTTGCCTTTTAATATTGGTGGTGTCATAAGGACAGTAATTGTCTTGAAGGTGGGTAAGTTGACTGGGGTTTGATTTTGTTACTCAAGTAATAAAATGTTATACAGTCAAAGGCATTATTGCAGTCATTGAATCTGTATGTTTTCAGTAATTCACCACCACCAGATTAAAAAAATACTTATTTATACATTAGGTAATTTTAATGCTTTCTCTTTTCTAAGAAAAATCCTGAAGCATGCAGAATCATTTCTGTATCTGTTATAGTATAAGACTTATATTTGTTTTATCTGAATTATTTGTATACCTAACTTTAATCATGTTCTATTTAATGATTTCCTTAACAAAGAGTTGATTATTCCATGGTATGTTTTAATTACTACTATTAGTATACACTAAGCTATTCTTCCTCCTTTACTCTGTTTCTGGAACCCTTTAGTTTTAGGGATCTGTCTGGCTTCCTGGCTTCCACCCTGTAGTGATAATTAACTTCAATTCGCACAAATCAATCTCATTTCTCATTTTTCTTCTTCAATTCATGACTATTCTAATACAATTATTCTTCTAAATGAACTTTAGAATCATTTGGTCAAGTTCCAGACCAAAATCTCATCAAATTTTAATTGGCATAGCATTAAATGTATAAATTAATTTGGAAGAAAATGACATCTTTATAATATTGAAGCCTCTAATCCAGAAAGATGGAATGTCTCCTGATTTGTGAACATCTTTTATGTTCCTAGGTTAAATTTGCCATAATTCTTGATAAGACTCATCCTTGTTAATTTATATTTTTGTGGCTATTGCTAGTGGGATTATTTTACCTTGTGTATTTCTAAATAGCTATTTCTATAGAGAGAAACTAGAAATATTGATTGAGGGCCACTGGATAAACAGCTCAACAGTTAAGAGAACTTATTGCTCCTCTGGAGGACCAGAGTTCAATTCCTAGCAGCCCACATTGGTGAGTCACAGCCTCTTGTAACTGCAGTTCCAGGGCATCCAGTGTCTTCTGATCTCTGCAGACACCTTCACACATTTGGCATGCACTTACACAGACATGCAAATAAAAGTCAACAATGAGAATTAAATAAATAAATAAATAATCTGAATGTTTACTTTCAGTTTCACGTGATAATGGCCCATTTTAATTTTTAAGCATTTTTACATTTATGTACTGCATGTATGTGCACGTGTGTGCCATAGTACACCTGTAGTGGTCAGAGGACAATTTTCAGGAGTTGGTTCTCTCCTTCTGCCTTTCAGGTCATCAGCCCATAATGGATTACTCTATTAAATGCCTTTACTAGTATTATAAATTTGCATATGATTCTTATATTTTTTCCAGGTAAGCAATCTTAATTATAAACAAGTCAATGTTGGTTTTGCCTCCTCCATAATATTTACAGGATTTATGTTCATTAAATGATAGTTTTGACACATGTAATATGAAAAAAATCTGAAGCAGGGGAAATTTTGAAAAATCTTACAAGTGATTTTGAGTCTAATAAAATGTAAAATCACATTCTTTTTAAAGTAAATATTGTTTGTAACAGACTCAGCTGACTATTAATTTTTCTCTAACTCCCTTAGAATTATAGGGAATTCAATTCATACTGAATTTTATTCTTTAATTATGTTCAGACTTTTAGAATGAGGAAAAAGAGCAAGAGGCTCAGACTGAAGTGGCTTAAATTGTGAGCTCTGAGGCTGGACAGTCTCAGTTCACATCTTGCCTCTTAGTAATTAGTCATTATTTGGGGCTAAGTACTTAACTATATGTCATTCACAAATCTGTAAAACAGAATAAATAGTAATATCTTACTCTTCTTAGTCTGCTTTGCCAGCAAAACCAAAATACCGTGAGTCACATGGCTTAAACTATCCACTTTAGAAGCTGGGAAATCCAGGGCCAAGATGCTGGTAGCCCCAGCTATTGATAAGGGATCTCTTTCTGGCTTGCAGGTAGCTGCCTTCCCCATGGTGCTCATACAGACATCCCTAGCTAGAGACATATAGAGAGAAGTGGCTCTCCTCCCCCCTCTCTCTGTGCATGCCTTTCTCAAAAAATTATTAGAATTTAATAACTGTACAAAATACAGGTGTCCCTGTGAAATGTCCATGCATGGGTAAAGCATATTTTATCATACCCACCATTATTATATACTGCTATTACATTCACTGTTATAACCCACATCCATCCATCCACCCTCTCCCTCCCCCGTCCTCCCTCTTCCCAGTCTTCCTTCTGCTTGCATGCCCTTTCTAAAAAATTAGATTCTACATATGTCAGAAAGTAGGCAACATTTGACTTTTCTGAGCCTAAGTTTCTCTCTCTTCTTGCAAGGACTTTGACCTGTATGGAAGGTTCTGTCTTCATGACTTCTGACTCCAATCACCACCCCCTCCATTTCTAATACACCCTCAAATTGCAGGTAAGGCATTTCTTTTTGGTAAGAATTTGGGGTGGTAGAGTGTTCATCCCATAGCATTATCAAATCGCTTGTTTTGATTTGATTTATCTGTTTGTTTTGCTTATATCCCGAGCCTTAAGCTCCGGCTCTCAATGGCTACTCATTGATAGAACAATCTCAGCAAGTCTTTATTTCAGAAACCTGAGGACAAATCCAGCCTCAGATCCTTGATGATTAATATATTTTTCTCAGTAGTTTTGTGAAAAGACAAAAACAGTGAGACGTTGTCTCGGAAGGTGCTCTTAACTTCCTCCTGCTCACCCCCACCCTTACTTTTTGTACTTGGCACATTTTTTTGTTGCTCTCCGACTCCATATCTGCCCTAGCTGTGGCCAAAGCTAGTTCTGTTCTAGTCTTAAGCATCGAATGCACTGAGATAGCTGTGAGACACCAGTGTCCCAGCCCCTCCGAAGCTCCAGCCCTGCCAACATCATGTCATTTTCCAGTCCCCATCTTCTCTGCTCTGTCCCTCCCTCCCCTGAAATATGACACATAGCTAGTCCTGTGATTTTATATTCTCAGATGCCTAGAAAAGATAAGACAAAATCATTTACTACATTTCAAGTGTGGAACAATATATTCTGTTATTAACCACACCAACAGAGCTATATACTGGATCTTGTGTCTGGTTAAAATAAGTGTGTATTTTAACAATAATGCAAAGTATAAATTATGCATGTGAATTATCACATCAGCGGGCTACACCTTCTGATGAGCTGATGCTCCTTTCTAAGATGAGCAAGAGGTTCTCCTTCCAGCGGTGCTGAGCTAGCAACCCGCCTCTGTGCTAAAACAGATCTTCCACATGCTGGAAAGATGGCTCTGTGGTTAAGAGCACTAGCTCTTCTCCCAGAGGAGCAGAGGCCAGTTCCTAGCACTCACATTGGGCAGCTTATAACCATTATAACTCCAGCTCCAGAGGATCCAACACCCTCTGCTGACCTCTGCAGGCATCCACATGCATGTGTGCATTTGTGAATGCAACCACAAGCACACACACATTAAAAGAAAAGCCTTCCACAGGTCACGAAGGTATCAGTTGAGTTTTATACTTTCCTGAGTTTGGGGATTGCATTGGTTAGTTTCAGGATGATGCTTAATTACAGGGCTAAAATGAATAGAGTTCCACATGCCTGCTAAGAAAGCGCTTACGTTTCCATCATTCTTTATCACAGCTCTTAGTTTCAGATAGAATTTTTCTTTATGCGCAGGGGAAAGTTATTGTTTGTATTACAACCAAAAAGTCTTGAAATGGATTGTCTATTGAATTCTATAAATGTGCCTCTTAATATCTCTTGATAGGTTACGATTTGGATGTAATATATCCTCTATAGACTCATGTGTTAGAATCCTTGGTCTCTGCTTTTGAGGTTGTGGAACCATCAGGAAGTGTATCCAGCTCAAGGAAAGGTCTGGTTGTGGGGCAGGACTCAGTTGATAACATAGCCCCACTCCCAGCCCAGCCTCCCTATGTCACGTCCTGCCACAGTGTGAGGTGAGACATCTCAGATGGACACTCGCAGTGTCTCGGAGCTCCTGCCGTCACGCCCTCCCCATCTGATGGACTGTGCTCTTCAGGCTGGGAGCCAGAACCAGTCCTTCTTCCCTTGAGTTGCTTCTTGTCCAGTGGTTGGACGCAGTGATGACACAACAGCTAGCCTTCACGCTAGCTGTCACCTTGCAGAGACCTCAGAAGCAAGACACACCTTTCATCGCTTCCACCGGAAGGCTCTTGCCATTCACATGGCCTGTCATTGTTATTGACATGTGCTACTGTTCACAATGCCACACACAGCTCCTTTAGGACTTGGTCTGACACGCTCTACTCATTTCTGGCAATATGCTGTCAGCATTGCTTTTTCTCCATGGCCTTGAGAGAGGTTGTTTTATACATCTGTAGATGCATCCCATCCTGCAAGTCCTAATTTCCTCACTGATTTTTTTTTAAAGCTGTGTACATTATTTTCTGTCCTACCAAATTCTATGGACTTTAACAGGTTCATAATTTCAGGAATCCAAACTGATCTAGATTTCCTACATGCCTTCTGTTCAATCCCATGTCTCCACGCCACCCCCTGGAAGACACTGATCTATCTATCTAACTCTTTTTCTTTTCCAAGATGTTACATAACTAGAATATTATACTGGCTTTTCAGACACATTTTCATTTAGCAACATGTATTAGAATCCATCCATGTCTTTTCCTGGCTTGATAACTTGCTTCTTTTTATTGCCAAATAATATTTCATCATATGGATGAATCATAGTTTACCCATAAGAGAAATCTTAGTTACTTTCAGTGTGGGGAGGTTATGACTAAAGCTCCCACACACATGTGTACAGATTTTTACATGAAAAATACATTTTCACATCTATTAGGTACATAACTCAGAGTGTGATTGTCAGATGGCTCTGTCAGGCCACATTTAGCTTTGTAAGAAGCAACCAAACTTTCCCACCCGTGAAGGAGACTTCTCACTGGGCCCCATCCCAGCCAGCAATTCACAGTGTGGATGTTTTCTCTTTTCGCTGTTCTAATAGGACTGCCTTCTTTCTCCTTCTTGTTTTAATTTGTAATTCCCTAATGACAAATGCTGTTGAGTGTCTTTTCATATGCGTGTTTGCCATCTGTAGATCTTCTTTTGTGAGGTTTATGCTGGCAGCAAATTCCCTTAGTTTTTGTTTTTCTGAGGAAGTCTTTATTTCCCCTTCCCTTTTGAAGGATAATTTTGCTGCCCATAGAATTCTAGATTGATGGCTTTTTTCTTTCAACACTGTAAATATTTTACTGCTTTCCCCTCTTGATCGGCTATTTTCTGACAAGAACTTTACTCTAATTGTTGGGTTTTTTGTAGGTGAGTTTCTCCCTCGTCTTTGACTTTGGTTTTATTCAGGTTAATTAGGGGATGATTTTATTAATCGATTTTTTTGGTAAGTACCCTGATACCTAAAATTACCTCACTTGGTGTTCTCTGGGCTTTCTGTGCCTGTGCTTTTTCTCAGGTCCCTTGTCTTCTGAAACTTCACCAGTGACATTTCTAACATTGCTTCCTCCTCTCCGTTCTCCTCTCCCCTTCTCTCTGGTGTCCAGTGAGGTGTGTGGTTCCAGTTTCTGACTGGTCTTTCATTCTTCCTCTTCTGCCCTTCACGTGGTCAGAGGAGATTTCTGTTGACATATCTTTAAGTTCATTGGTTCAGCTAAAGGTGCCCACAGATGGACCCTTTACCGCTGACGAAGGCCCTTCTTCATTTGTTACAATGTTTTCAATTTCTAGCATCTTTTGTTCTTTTCTTTCTTAAATTTCCATTTCTCGGCTACATCGTACACAGTTCTTGTGTGCTGTCTATTTCCCCTTATAACATTAATGTATCAAGTTGTTTTAAGTTTCCCACCTGGTAATTCTAACATTTGCGTCATATATGAACCTAACCCTGACCATTTTGCTTTGCCTTAGACAAATTTTTTTTCTTAGTTTTTATAGGTTCTTTCATTTGTTTGTTTTGGCTTGCTTTGTAACTTTTGCTGAAAGATGGTCATGATGTGTGAAGTTGGTTATGATGTGCGTTAAGAGCTGAAGTAAACAGGCCCCACTGTAAGTGTGCTACCCTGACTAAGAGTTGGGCTGTGTTTCACGTAGTTGCTAGTGGCTTCACACTCCTCTGTGTTTTGTTTGTATCTTAGCATCTTGAGGTTTCCCTGTGACTTCCGCAGATAGAATGGGTTTTTATTCCCCTGTGTTTTCATCTATAATCTACTGTTATTATATTAGGATTCGATCTTAAAATACATTTTAGGGTTGTTTCTAGATTTGTAGTTCTTAGATCTTTCGCCCATTTTAAGAGACAGGACGTCTAGGGGTTCCTGAAGTTGAGAGAAGCACCCTTCTCCAGCTTGGAGAATGTGCTAGTAAGACTCTCCCACTCCTCTGTAGATTTTGGTTCTAAAAAATGTGCTGTCTCCCAAGGCTACCATCTTCCTGTTCCAGAGCGAGATCTTTCTTGGTTCTGCGTCCTGAGGTAACCTCCGAGAGTAAATTGGGAGTCCCAAACCTGCAGCTCTCCAGTGTCTCACTCTAACTAGATCACCCTCAGCCTCCAGGAGCTCATCAAACCACATACACTGTTCCTCCCTGTTATCAAGACCACGGCCGCGCTGCAGGTGGCTGATCTGGGCTTTGACTCTTAGGGGTCACCTGTCCAGATCTGGGGCTGGCAGCATCTCCTAGGACTCCATTTTACCATGGATTTAAGAAAAGTTGTTCATTTCTAGTTCAGTGGTCTAATCTCTCTCCCGTCCCCACTTAACACAGGAGAAACCAAGTCCCTAGAAGGCTGTTCTTCGTTTCATTCATAAAAAAATTTTAAGACTGGGCTCATATGCAAGTTTTAGGGCAATTTTACTAGAATTTAAAGAAAAATCCTCAGTGCTGGAGAGATGGCTCAGCAGTTCAAAGCACTGGCTATTCTCCAGAGGACTGGGTTCAATTCCCAGCACCCACATGCTGGCTGGAAACCATCCATAACTCCAGTTCCAGGGATCTTCTTCTGGCCTCTTCAGGGCATTGAAGGCATGTGGTGCACTTATATACATGCAGGCAAAAACACTCATCTACATAAAATAAAAATAATAATAAAATATAAAGAAAAATCTTCAGGGCAGGCAAGCAGGGAATCTCATCTGCCTTGAGGAGGAGAATGGAGGGAGGAAGGAAAAAGTCATGTAGCCATGCAGGGTTAGAGCCCACGTGGGGGTCAGACATGTGGTGAACTAGCAACCACAAGGGAAGGAGAAGGGAGCTTTAGAGAAAAGTAAAGAAATACAAGATGCTGGGGTAGCCCAAAGTGTTAGGAAAGCATGTTCAGAAATAGGATAGGAAAAAAAAAAAAAAGGAGAGAGATTAGACTTTCTGAAGAATTCAAACAAGCAGGCAGGACTTATGGAGACCTACGTGTCTGCAATCAGGTTCACAAGAGCTGCATTAGGAGGTGGGGATTCCAGGCAGGAAAGTTCACCATCTCATTAGTGCCCTAAGCATGGTGCCCATCTCTCCAACATGACTTCCGGTAAACCCACCTTCCTAGAGGTAGTTCTGTGATCAGTTGATTGATCTGGAAGAACTGGAAAGTTAAGGTTCCAACCAGGCCAGGGATTCTTATTTTTTGACCAGTTAATCTTATAAGACACCCTTCTTCCCTCTCTCTCTTTCTTGCTCTCTCACTCTATCTCTCTCTTCCCTAGGCATGACTTCTCCCAAACTTTTTACATATCAGAAGGAAAACCCCAAGTCTCTCCTCGCTCCTGCTTTATTAAACTCCTTTGGGTCAAGGTGTTGCATAAAGATGCCAATGTTATTATTAGTTGCTGAAGTCTTTTTGCACGTCTAGCTCTATCTCTTTTCCCGGGACTGTTTTCTTCTTTCCTATTTGGTTTCTTGCTTTCTGTTTCTTCTGATTTTCCTAGATTTTGTGCTAGTCATTTTCTTCTCACAGTTCACTGTCTGTCCTTCACTGTCATGCACTAATTTAGAAAGTCACTCACTCCCTCTGTATTTATTCAGTCCATGAACTATTCATTTCACCACTTTTAAGGTAGCTTGTGATTGCAGTGTTAACTTGCTCTTTGACACAGAAATTATTCTAGAGATATTTTTTTTTAACTAAACTTTTTCTCTTTACATTTTTCAGTCAGTATTTACTTAGTTTTATTGCATTATTTTGTTCAAATAATGTAGAATATAGTATAAATATGTAGAAAATTTGTTTAGTTTTTCTGGATAGTCTTGATATCAGCATTTTCTTGAAAAGATAAAATGAACTTTGATCAATGTTTTTCTGTTTATAGTGTGTATGGTTTTCCACTTGGAACTGTTAAAGCCATTTATTTAACTTTGTCTTTGAATTTATTTGCCAGTTATCTGTGCTGGGAAAGAATGAAACATACCTTTAGTCTGCAAAACAATTGTGCTGTCATCAGCTTCTCTTCACACCCCTGAAAGCTCCTTAAAGCTCTTAGGTTAATATTAGTAATTACACAACCTCACTTGGATTTCATCCCTATCAACAGTAAGTAGCAATTCTACTTCTTCCCTCCCTGATCTGCTATTCCATAAGTATTCATTTGAGCTGGAAGTGATTACTCAGACATGCCTTCTTCCTTCCACAGCCTTAACTGTATCCCATAAGCTTCCTAGTTTAACTTACTCTTAGAATATCTTCTATGGATCCTATGTAGAAAGCAGTGTCAGTTTTGTAGATGGATTATTTTTATTTTTTTTCTCTTGATTAGGAAACCAACAACTCTATTTGGTTCTGATAATAATTACATTTTTTAAACATACTGAACTTTTATTTCTCTCTTACTGTGAAGGACATTAGCATTATACTGATTCTCCTATACAATCCTCATATAAGGGGTGGGGAGCCCAGGGATTAAGAAGAGGAGGATGAGATTCTTCCTGTCTTCTATAGGCCCTGTATGGAACCAGCTATATTGGAATACTGACCCCCGCACACCCATTTACCTTTCCTTGCACTTTCTTTATTATAGCACACAATTGTGTGTGACCTGTATGGACCTGTGTGTGTGGACCTGTGTGTATATACTTATATGTGTGTACGAGAGAGAGAGAGAGAGAACATTGGCTTACATCTAGATACTAAAGTTTTACTTTCATAGTACATATGTCTAATTGTTAAAAAATTAATATTAGATTTTGCACTAACCTCTTATACATATTAAAAGCCAACAGTGATGTGTGAAAGGTTACCATCTGTACCATTCTTTTTTCTTCATCATATTTTTTCCTGTAAGTATGGACTTCATTTTTCATAAACTTTCAAGACAAGCATAGGTGATTCTTTTTAAAAAATTAAAATAAAAAAGGTTTTATTTTCTTAGTCATTTTTCCTGCTCTTCTACATTGATCGCTTTCTAGTATAGAAATTTTCATTAAATGATTTCCTTTCAATATTCTATACACCCTGGAGCCCAAAAAAGGATCATAGGAGATGATGAGAAAGGGTAGGATACAGGCAAAAGGACACCGAAGAGAGGGAGGGTGAGAGCATGCGAAACTCATTGTTTTTCTAAGATTAAGAATTAAATCCTTTGAGAATTCTATACGTGTATATCACAACCACCCCACATTTCCAATACCTCCTGGATCCTCCAGCACATCCCCATCCCAACCTAATGCCCTCTCCTTTTATTTTTAAAAAGTAGCAACTAACTCTAATGAGTGCTGCCCATATCTGCATGGATGTACGGCCATTCACCAGCACCCACCAGGGGCCAAACCTCCAAGAAGAATGATTCTCTGTCAAATGCCAACAGTCTCTCAGTTAGAGGTGGGGCCTCATGAGCTCCTCCAGATTCTATGCAGGAAATTTGGTTGGTTTGATCTTGTGCAAGTCTTGTGCATGTAGGTAAACACAGCTACTATGCATTCATGAGTGTGATAGCTTTGTCATGTCCAAAGATAGTATTTCATCACACTCCTCCCCATGCTCTGGCTCCTACATTCTTTCAGTCTCCCTGGCCACAATGTTCCTTTTTACCTTGGCAAGGTTTGATAAAGATGGGCACTTATGAAGATTAATATCCACAAGATGGTGGAATAGGATTAGGCAATTCTCATCTCAGAAACACCAATTTGAACAAACATCACACATGAAAATACCTCACACAGATGCTAAAGAACTGGGGTGAGAAATTATAGCAACCCAAATGATAGGTTAGAGCCTACTATTGCTGTCTTGCTAAATGGTCATGTTGCCAACTGCCTTCTAAATATCTATTTTTGTACCCGTCGACCTGTGCTACTCTCCTCCTCGGTCAGAGAAGCTACGTTCTACAGCGGGCAGCAATCACTGCAGAGACACATATCTGGTCAAAGTGTTGAGAATAAACTCATTGTTTTTCTGGTTCCAATCCTGTCATTCCCTTCGCCCCCACTTTGTATGTTGAAGTTCCCTGAGATAATAGAGTTTGGAGCTGGGCAAGTGTTTGTCTGAGTAGCTACCTTAATCTGCCTTTGTGAAGTTTTCATCTGTGAGTTCATTATGACAAAATATTATTAAAAAAATAGATTCTCTAGACATTGCTGCCTTGTCTCCTGGTCTCACAGCTGAAGGCTGTGGCCAAATTAATCATCCTTAGTTTTGAGACAGAATTTTCATTTCCCTTCATTATTCGCAGACATTTTCAGACTGTCCTTTATACAGGATGAGTTAAAGAGTGAGATCATTCTATAAAGCTTGTAATCTAGATGCTGGGAAATGACTCAACAGTTAAGAGCACTGGCTGCTCGTGCAGAGGACCCAGTTCGATTCCCAGCACCCACATGGCAGCTGACAACTGTTTGTAACTCCAATTCCAGGAGAACCGACACCCTCTTCTGGCCTCCTCTTCAGGCATTGTATTACACAGGTACACCTAGCTACATCCAGGCAATATACTCATATACATAAAATTAAAAAAAATAATAAATAAAGTATTTTTTAAAAGCTTGTAATCTAAAACAACATAATAATATTGCTTCTGACTGCTCCATAAAAGCCGCTACTTTTGGCATTTGGAGCAGATGTTTTGAAATGTGCTTCAAACCCTCAGTGGCTCGCTCATGCTGCTATTTGAAGTCTGAACAAAATTCAACCAATGCTTATTGTAGCTCTTTTCCACACTCTTTCCTTCCGATTGTCAATTATTTAAGTGTGTTATTTGACTGACTTTCATGAGATTTCAAGAGACAATAGAGGGAACAGCATGTGTTCAGCCAGCCAGCTTCACCAGAGATGCTCAGAAAGTTAAATTCCTGTAGCTTCAACTTAAAGCTTGTAACCTAAGACAAAATAACATGAAAATAATAGTACTGATAGTTCACACCTATAATTTCAGCTCATGTCTGTCATTTTGGTACTCTGGAGAGAAACTACCAAGAGTTCTAGGTCAGCCTGGACTATATAGTGAGTTCCAGGACAGCCTGGGTTATAGAGTGAGACCCTGGGTCAAAAACAATCAAAGCAAAGCACAAGAAAGAAGAGGAGGAGGAGGAGGAGAAAGAAGAATGTGAAGAGGGTGAGGAAGGAGAAGAGAAGGGAAGGGGGAGGACAAGGAAAGGGACAAGGAGGAGGGAGAAGAAGAGGAGAGAAAGAGAAGGAGGAGGAAGAAGGGGGAGGAGGAAGAAGGGGGAGGAGGAGGAGGAGGAGGAGGAGGAGGAGGAGGAGGAGGAGGAGGAGGAGGAAAGAAAGAAAAGAAAAGAAATTGAAACATGGTACCAGGATATATCTCAGAGCACAGCTCCTCTTGTGAGGCCTACCTGAGTGATCAGTGAGGAATTTGGCGCCAAGGATCTAAGCACTTCCTTCACATAGTGAAGCTGTCTGTCTTTGCTTTTCCATATGTCTTACTGGAGAATCCTATTGGAGGGTCGTAGTAGTACACGCCTTTAATCTTGGCATACAGGAGGCAGAGACAGGCTGATCTCTGTGAGATCAAGGCCAACCTGATCTACATAGTAAGTTCCAGGCCAGCTGACAGGAGACCGTGTCCCAAAAAGATTTTTAAAAACCAAGTTTAGAACCTAGTGCTCTAGAATCCCCATGCAGATCCTCCCTGGGCTCTTGACCTGTCTCATCTTTGCCCATCATTTCTGTTTGCCTCAGCTTTCTCTTCATTCTGCATAACTCCTCCAGTCAATGCCAGTTTGATTTTCTGTACCTCCTAAGTGCTATGTACCACCACACATGGTTTCTCTTGTGCTGGGTACTGAAGCCAGGGATCTATACATGGTAGGCAAGCTCTACTGAGCTACAGCCCTAGCTTAAAACCATAGCTTTTCATCTATCATTTCTTTCCAGACCTCAGATGATCCTTTTACAGTAGGTGCATTGTTTTTTAAATCTTCATTTTATTTATTTATTTTTCTGTACTAAGGATGGAGCTTGGGGCCTTATGATTACTTGGCAAGCACCATCCCCAACTCCCACTATTTGATTACTTGGTTAGATCTCGTTTTTTGAGGCAAGGTCTCACTATTAGCCCCCAAGTTGGTCTTGAATTCATGATCCTCCTGCCTTTGAGATTACAGGTGTGTAGCACCTCTTAGAAATAGCATAAACATGGTAATTTCAAGTTGGCTAATAGAATGCATCTATTTCATGAAGAAAAATATTAGTTCTGATTCATAAGAATGATAATTCCCTTCCCCATTTGGATTAGTGAGTCTTTTATATGCCTTTGGGGTTTGTTTTATCTATGAATCTCTGAAGCAGTGTGTTACTTTTGATTTCTTCTTTAGAAGTCATTGAAAACAGGGAAAATGCATGAAATATGGGACATATCATTATAGCTAGAAGAGTCAGGATATAGAAGAGAGTGGTATCTAAGAACAGTGGTATCTAAATCACACTGCTGTTCCCAGGAGTGAACCACACTAGACTCACCCAGACTAGTCACTCTTGAGTGTGACTGGTTGACTATGGTCCCTCCAACTTAGCTTCCCCTCCCTTTTCTGGCTTAGCTCCAGACCCTGTCTTTTGACCGTTTCTCTATCAATGTGACTCCATCAAAGATGGATCTTGATTCTGCTACGGTTTGAGTAGATCTTCCTGAAAATTCATGTGTTACCACTATGTAAGTGAGGCAGGACCTGGAAGAGATGATTATGACCTTCCTTCATAAATGGGATTAAGGTCCCTTTAGAGGAATTTTACCTAGCATACAGCTTTTATCTTCTGCACCATCTAGGAAACATAGAGTGGTCCTCACTGAACAGCTGCGCCTGTGACCAGGTGATCTGAAAAAACTGCAATGTTGTTTCCACCCAAGCCAGAGATTCTCTTCTCTTGAACAGTTTCCCCTTACAGGGTATTTTTGCTCCTGTAATGGTCATGACCCACCCTCACCCCTTACACATGTTTTCTTCATAGCGATGATCTCTTTGGCTCTTGGCCACACTTACCCTGTCAGAGTGTCATCCTCCCAGTGGCCTGCTCCCCCTCTGTGCTTCTCCCTTCAGCCATGGCCTACTCTCACTCTTGAGAGTGCCTTTCTACACTCTGCTCTGTGTCTTGTGTATATTCTTTTGATGAGTTCTTTTCATGAGAACTGAGACGCCAAAGGGAGACCAGAGTGTGATCTTGGCAATGATCATATATCTATTTAAATCCACAGAATGTAGAAAACCAAGACTGAACCCAAACAAAAACTCTGGGAAATAGTGGGGGCTAATGTGGGTTCCCCCATGTCACTCTGGTAGATGCAGACCTGGAGGAACCTACATATGTGGGGGAGGGGGAAGCTTAACTGTACTCACTTTTGAACCTATAACCTACCCTAGAAAATAAAGTGTATAATAAAGTTTCCCACATCCCAAAGGAAATCATACTCAAAAACACTGAACTCCTTTTTAAAAATCATCTGCTTCTAAAAGCATGGCTTGGAATGATGCTGTCACCCTGATATGTTAAAAGGCGTTATCAGAAGAGTTCCGACTGTTTTTAAGAGTGTTGAGCACACGGGAAGGAAAGGTTTTTGGTTCTACAGAGATTTCTTTACTGCTTTTCTCCATCCTGATTCAACACTTCCAAAATAATCCTCATTGTTAGCAGTTCTGGCTGTCAGGCCAAGGGGAGACCATGGTGAAATTTGCATTATAATTCATTGCCATCCCTGGGGAATGTTTCCCAACAATTCTCATTAAAGCTGTTATTTACAGGTCAGATGGTAGAGAGACTATAACACATATTTAAGAACCTAAAATGCAGATTGTCAAATCTGTAGCTAGGGGAGGAGGGATGTGGAGAAGGAAGGAAGAAAAGAAGAAAGGAGAGGCGTCTTTTTTCTTTTTCTTTCTGCAGGTAAGTAAACAGAGCTCCACAGAGTTGACCTCAGGTTCTGTGGTTTGAATTCTGGGCCGGGTACCATGGGCTCTTTCCACAAGGACATTTCCTTCTTTTTCCTCTGCTGGGAGAGAGAGGGCAGGGAAGGGACTTGCCTTTGGAGCATCTCATTGGCTCCTTTTGGAACGCATTTTCGGGAAACAGTGGGCTTCATTCAACCTGCCTTAGCTAAGGTTTAAACCTTCTCCCTACGACGTCCTTTCACCTGACCGCCAAGGTCTTTAACTACCCTATGTTCAGAGCGGACACCTTGCGAGAAGTCTTTAGGAACCTCATTATTATAGGAACAGATAAGAAAGAGAAACTGGAAATCAGACGACAGGAGCCTCCACTGGCCATAAAGCAGGCCAGCATGCTCCACGCTGCAGGTGGCTCGAGTCTGCGCTCAGTTTTCCTATTCGTGTCTGCCCATATCTTTGGTCCCACTCTCCCTCAACTTGAAACCCGGTCCCTGGCCCTCTGAACATGAACTCTGTACTGAGGGCTGTGCACTGTTCATCTCAGCTCCTCCCTGTGGGCTCTGCCCTACACCACCCAACTCTGCGCCCCCAAGAGCCCTTTGCAAATCATCTTTAATACCTGGCAGGGAAGCTTATGGGTAAGGGCTCCATGGAGCATGGGGACAGTGTCCAAAGGCAGAATCTTTTCAGACCTGGTGTCACACAGGAAAGTTGATAAGAAGCAACGCCACTGCCCAGGCTCTCTCATCAAGACCGAAACACCTGAGTGTCCTTCCACCTGGAGTCCCGCTCTCCTGGGATCTGCCTTTGCCCATGATGAAGAAATCTAGACCGTTTCCTCTGAGTCACACCTGCTCTCAGAAGAAGAAAGAAAGGGTAAGAAGACACTCTTCTTCCATCATGGCTACAAAACAGAGGCCCATGTCTCCCCTCCCCCGCCTCAGAGAGCGCTGCTCTAAGAGGCGCCCTCACACCTGCCTGCATTTTAATTAATATCATCCCACCATCTATCAACAGCAAGTCAACATGCTTCACACCAGGGGAGAAAAACAATCCTCGCCTTGTCAGCCCTGCCTCTCCAGGAGCAGCTGAGGGTCTCAACCCCCTCTCCGCCACCTCCGTTTCCCTGGGGGCTGCTGACAGGGTGCAGTGCCGCAGCCTGCCTCCGAAGAGGTGGCTTTGGCATCAGAAGGTGGCAGCATGGGAACGTGGCAAAATGGGCTGGGCTGCGCTAGTGAGCAGGCGCAGCGCTCTGTACCCACTCTGTGCTCCGGACCCTCCAGTCCTCAGAGCAATGCATGATGGGAATTTCCATCCTCCCCTCAACAGAAGGGGCCCTAGGGGCTGGCAAGGGCCAACAGAGACTCCCCGAGGACACGATTAGTGAAGAAAAAGGCTGCACATAAGAATGCAGGTCTGACCCACAGTTTCATCAGGATCTTTTCTCGCTGCCCCACATCCATGAGATGCTGTTTAGTCCACTAGACTGCGCGGTGATAGGCAGAGGATCGGTGCCTTTCCCTGACAGTCGAGCAGCAGGTTGAGAGGTGTTCTGCTCATTGGATAAGGGGGTAGAAATAGGCAAACCTCTTATAGGTGGGCACCGTCAGAGTATGTCTGTATCTACAGGTGCACACCGCTTGTGTGACTATGACTGGGCGTTATTGGTGTCCTTCTTTGTGCAATAGCAGTGATGAGCAGGGGTTTCTCTGGTGCGCGCTGTTTGAGCTTGGAAACAGTACTACACAAGAGGTGCACAGATCCTCCTGGGATGCCCTGGATTCAAATGTACCAAGCCTCTTCCAGACCTGTTTTCCTCATCCGTAAATAGACAGTCGGTGTTTCGGGGTACAAAGTATAGAAAAGCCAGCACAGTACTTGGCGGATGATACGAGCTCAGTCAATGGTAGCCACTAGCCAGTTCTAAATTCCTAAACACCGTGTCATCTGTCCTTTCCACGAAGATGGCTTTGACATTTACTTATGCTCCAGCTTAGAAAAACCAGAAAAGAATGTTTAATTAATACGAATTCTTAGGAAACCTTCTCCAGGTCCTAGGATTACTTTCTCTCTTTTCAGTGCTGGTACTTAGTAGGAGAATGGGAAATAAATAAAGGCACGAAATGCTTCCAAAGCTCGTGAGAAAGAAAGCCACCCATCTTTGCTCTATATAAAGACATGAAGATATGTCCCTTTCTAAGCCTCGCTTCCGCCCATTTTTCTACGTGAACCCCTAGGTTCTGGAAAATCTCCATCTGCCTATAAAGCTGGCTTCTATTATCCTTATTAAAGAAAACCCCACTCAGCTGGGTCCTCAGCTACTTAGTAACAATTGTCCAATTCCCAGTCTTACTTCCTTTTATCACAGAATTGCCTGAGCAGGTGGTCCTTTGCAGCTCCTCTCCTCCTCACAGGAGAATGCCTTCCTTTGTGCTCAGCCTAGCAGGAGAGGCCCTTGTGTGGTTGCTCTTGCCTCCAGACTCCAGGACTCTAGCCTTTGCCAGCTCTGGGGTTTCTCTCCTGGTGATTCCAAGGGAGGTTCTGAGCCGGTCACAAGGATCATTCGGCCTGGGAGGCAGATCTAAATGGAGGTCTCATGTAGGGAAGAGCCCAGAGATGGCAACAGGGAACAAGTAACAGACTGTGAGATAGGACATCAAGAGTCAGGGAAAGGCAGGATCAAGTCAGCTACATCCTGAAGACTTTGTCTAGGTTTCCCTCTCCAGGGGAAGATGGCTGACTGCCTCCCTCTTAGAATTCCTAAGTCACCCTCTTCAAAGAAGGTCTTATGTCTAGTCTACTGCCTGTTGCAGAGAATTCTGGTCTCCCAAATGCTATATACCACTTTGTCTCTTCTAAACCCCAGAATTCTCTTTGATCAAATTCTCTTAGAAATAGCTCTCACTTTCACAATATCCCTCTTCCCCAAAGTGCCAGGAGAGATCTGGACCAGAACCTAGGTTCTGAAAGGTCAGGAGCTGTTTAAAGGGTTCAGGGATTAGCAGTGGGAAAGATAAAGGACATGTCATCAAAGCACTTTCCTGCCCCTAAACCTAAGGCTGTCTGTGATGAGAAGTGTGGACATGGACGTGATGGACTAGAGCAGAGACACAGACAACTGAGGAGATGGTGAAGGTGGCAGCCGTGGCTCTGGGGACAGGGGTGGTGCTAGAGGAGATGACACTGACTTACTGGGGATGGGATGGTGATAAGGAGGAGGGGCTGGCACTTGGAATGTCCTCCCTACTCCTAGCCTGTCAGCCATACCCATTTCACTAATGAATGGAAAGAAAAGGAAATTGAGAATGAGAATTCCTACTACTCTGCTACGTTTGAGTCCTGACCATTTGGGTTCTCAAACTCCTCATCCATGTGGGAATCAGAGTAGGGAACCTCAGACAGTCCTCCCATACCTTAGCAGGTAGGACTTCATGATTCCAGTCTTAGTTCCCAGCCCTGCTTTCTCCCAGACATTCTAGACTACAAGCTTCCTGTTTCCGTGTTAGAGGAGTAACATGTTTAACCCATTTTGATAGTGGCATTAACTGGTATGCATACGTCATGACCTGGGACTGATACTCATGTGGACTGCTTTTGGTTCAGGGCTTGTATCATGTCACATATAATGGGCATTCAATCTATATCTGATGTTTCTTAAGGATGGAGATTTCCTCAGATACTAGGCACTTCTTACCCTCTAGACACAGAGAGGACAGAGAATGAAGTATCAACTTCATTTCCCAATGGTTCAATGCCTCTGCCCCAGTAAGACCTATGACCATTTTCTCTCAGAAGGCCCCTCAAATGATCTAAGCTTGAGGGAGTTCAGTAGTGTGTGCTTTTTAAAATTTTGTCTTTTTTTTTTTTTTTTTGCATTTTTTAAAAACTAACTGCAATTTCCATTTTATGCCTTTTGTGTCCTCATCCAAGCAAATGCCGGTGGGATCTGGCAACCTGAGTTCAATAGCCAGTCCTTCTGGTCTTTCAAAGGCTATGGATGTAATAAGAGCCCTCAACCCTTCTGAAGATATGCAAATCCGTGCATTTAAAAGATTTACATTCATCCTTCACAGGCCCTGAAATATAAATATGAAATACCCAGAACCTTGTCACTTCAGTAATAATTAAGCTGATGGCCTATTATGTTCGATTGCAAATCAATATAGTATCTTTTGGTGCCACTTGAGTTCTTGAGGGTTGGCACGGGGCCAGCTCCAGTTATACAATTGAATCACTGCAGCTGCCTGGGAAACTTCACTGCGTTCCCATTCAGGAAGAATAGGCGGGTAACAATGGCGACCAGCCCTCCCTGCAGTAATTGTGTACGAGGACACATTTCCAATGGGGTTTTTGTTCAGCAGGTGCTGTTATTTTAGTTTAATTTGAATTCTGAAATATGAAGGAGAGAAGGAGACCAATCTTAACAGCATCTAACCTACAGCTGTTCGAAAGAGGCCAGCAAACAGCATATGTTGCTTAGATGGAAATCATAATTGCTCATTCTCCCTGGGATGTTGGCCCACCAACGTGGAGTCTCTGAAATTAGCTGGCAATTTTTTTTGCCGGCATTTTCCACGATGGTGAGGCCTCTTGCAGAGCTCGGGAAAAACTATTCTAGAGTGACTGGTCCCCAGGAGCCTTTGGCTACTTGTACATCTCTTCCTTCTTCTCCATCCACTCAGATGCAACCAAATGCTCCATGAAGTGCATCCCTGGTTGGCTTCCATATTCCAGGCAGCCATGGGATGGTGTGAGGAGGTGTAGTCTGAGGAAACAGGAGGGCTAGTGGTCACCCCAGAGCTAGGTGTCCTCGGGGACAGTGACCCACACTTTCCTGTCAAGGTCAGGGCAACTGTGGGTAAGAAGAAAACTCGAGTAACAGCATCAGTCTGGACACTTGATCTGGGTAGGAAATACTGTCTGCATAGCAATCTCCACCCAGCAGAGCACACACATGTTTCATGTTGCTGGGGCTGGCATGCATGGCCATGAGCTTTCCCTACAACCTCCTCCTCCTCTTGTTCTGTCTGTTCCTTATTTGGTTCGAGGTCCAGAGAGCCCTGCTTCCTTCAGCCTCTACAAGCTGCAGTCATGAAGCTGGACCTGTTGTAAGGACCGAGGCCCTGGTAAAGGCCAACTCATCTGGTCTCGTGTTTGAAGCTAATGGCCCCATGTTTGGGGTGCTAAGTTTCAGAAAGACCAGTTGTGCAGCTTGCTCCTTACTTCTTCCTTCCCACATTCACTGAGTCCCTCTCATAAAGTGGATGCTTGCGCATATTTCAGGGAGTGTCCAATGAACAGCAAACGCTCCTCAGTGAGGCAGTCCAGAAGAGATGAGTCCCTACCAGACAGGGGTCTGAATAAAGGTCTCCTGAGCATGAAAAATGGGACAGGGACTCTGCAGACCTGGCATGAGCCATGAGTTTGACCCTATCAGGGATGAATTGTTAGCACTGGGGTGGGGGGAGCTCCAGCTGGAGGAAAACACTGATATAACTAGGCTGCCAAGGGAAGTTCAGGGAGCTTGAGGGACAGGGGACTGGGTGTGGTTCCAGCAAGACTTCAGGTCCTTTGTTACTGATATACAAACCACCAGGGCAGCCTCTACAGCTCAGCAAACTGAGACTCACAGTGGGCCTCTGCCGGGAGGGCTCTGTGCTCCCCATTTGATGTCAAAGGCTGTCACTTCCATAGGCTAAACTTCTACCTCATTCTTGTTCTAGGAATATTCCTACTGACAGGTGTAGATTGATCCCTGAAGTCATACCTGGGTTTGACTGATCTCTTAACACCTGCCTGTCACATGTACCTTGATTCCAGTGCCTACAAAGGCTGTGGTGAAGAGGACATTGTGGACACAATTCTGGGCTCTGAAATGGTCCTAGGAAGGAAATAAATATAAGATAATATTTGGGGGCAAGGACTTAGAAATTAGATTGTTGATCACTGAAACCTGATTTTTGTCGCTCCCAGCTTGTTAACTGTCATTGAATAGCCTCATCTGTAAATGAGACGCAAGGCTCTCCAATTAATAAGGTCATTTGATGTTTCACTCAATTAATGCACTTAAAATATTAGTATTAGCAGATGCTTGGCACTTACAGCCCAATAAACTTCGTGGATGGGAGTGGTGGAGACAGAAACTCAGCAGAGGTAAATTAGCAGTTGTGACCATGTGGTGATGGCAGCAGCCAGAGGCATGGATGGTCATGGTCCTGGTGCCTTGGTAACGGCACTGGTCGCTGTCATGTTTGTAGTCATCCCGTAGTAGCGTGTCTTCAGAGGCACACACTGTAGTGTTACCAGCAGTCATGGCAGGAACACTAAGAAGCTCTGCCACGTGTGATCTCGGGAAAGTTTCTATACTTTCTATACCTCATTTCAGTGGAAACTGGGGCAAATGATAACTCTCTCCAGCTGTGATGATGTGAACAAATAATCCAATTCTGCAGACATCCACTGCGTGTGCTGAACATATGTGAAATTGCCTATAGCCCAGAGTCTGTTGCATGGAATTTCAAAAACTGTTAGATAAGTTTAAATTTGAAGTCTCTTGTGGGTTAAGCAACCAGGTGTTTCCCTCCATGATTCTTTCTTTACAGGCAAGCGATGACCTTGAGGAAGGAAGACAGACTGCTCAAGAGCATACTGGAGAGGACCAGTCAAAGGTAGGACCTCCTTGTCACTTTCCCTCTCAGTCCCTGAGGCCAGCACCAAGGCTGTCATGACAAGTGTGTAATATGTTTGCCTATTAGGATTTTGTTGGCTGCCTGTGTGAAAGTTCTGGGAAGTGGTAAGTGGAGACATTTTTGGCAATTAGTCTTTAGTCAGGATAGGAAGGAAAGACACTATCCTCTGGAGGCCTCATGGCTGCTTGGGTGGAGAAGCTTTAGGGCTCCCCCTGTTAATATGGGATTCTGCTGTGCAGCAAGCTCATGTTTTCACTCTGCATAAGCCAGACAGACCCAGGATATCCGTGGGTGGGAATTTATTTTGGCAGCTCCAGTGATGAAGGGAAGCCAAGAGCCTGAGGCGATTCAGCTAAACACCACATGTTAATCTCCATCCATTTTGCGTAATCCCGGCAAAACATTTTGATCTCAGAAAAGGGTAATCCAAGAACAAGCCTCCCATGGGGGCCGCTTGTTCTTGGAGAGGCTCAGTTCAGCCATGAAGGAGGCCTTGTGGGATCTGGATCCAGTGTAGGCTTGATCACACCCAGAAGTCCGTCACCCAGGCAGCTAGACTGTCACAGTGATGGCAGCCGCAGCAGTAGGAGAAGCAGTGGTGACCGTGGGGTTACAGCAGCAACGGCAGGGACAGTGCGGATATCGGGTTATATTCACTCTTCGTGGTGCCACCCAGTACCTGCAAGATGAAATGTAAGGACTGGAGAGATGGCTTAGTGGGTACTGCTCCTGTACAGGACCCAAGTTCAGTTCCCAGAACCTATGCCATCTATGTATGACTCCAGCTCAGAGAACCTTACTCTCTCTTGTGGACTCTGTGGACATATACATACCACCCCCCATCACACACACACACACACACACACACACACACACACACACACACTTACATAATTAAAAAAATTTAAAGCAACGATAAATCTATTTTTAAAGAAGTAATTTATAGGAGGAAGAATTTATTTTGACTTATAATTTAAGGAGGATAGCATCTATCATGTCAGGGAAGACACAGTGGCAGGAGCAGATGGGCGCTGGTCACACTGTTAGTCACGCTGTGCGTGCTGTCAGGAAGTAGATAGTGCATCTGAAGTGCGCTTGGGCTATCAAGCCTCAAGGCCCGGCCCCAGTGACTCACTTCCTCCTGTGTGTTTCCGCCTTCTGAAGGTGCCACAAACTTCCAAAACGGTGCCATGAGCTGGTGCCCAAGTGTTTAAATACATGAGCCTGTGTAGGACGTTTCATATTCAAACAAGATAGGTAGTAAGAGTGTCTGTACAGTGGTATCTGCCAATGTCTGAGGTACAGGGTGGCTGCTTTGCCTCTGGAATCTAGATGCATGAATGCTATGGCCTGCATGTACTTCAGTTCATTTGCTGGAGACAACTTCCAGTGCAACTGGTGCCTAATGGGAAGCATTTTGTTCAGGAGGGAAGAGCTTCTCATGAGTGGATTGGAACGAGGTGGGTGCCTGCCCTGCTGCCCCTCTGCCACTGGAGAATTGAGACCACATCTCCTCCTCCTCTCCCACCTTGCCTTGGATGTAGGGAGAATGTAGTGAGGTGGAGGCTCCGTCACGTTGAGTGTTCTAGCCTCTAGCAAGGAGTGATCGATTTCTAGTCTTTGTCCTTTACCTATTTATGCAGAAGAAAATAAAAAAGGAAGAAGGCAGTGGGCACTGGAACAAGACACCAGCTTGAGTCCCTGGACGATATACAGCCTTTGGTCAGGTGGTAGAATGGACCTTGGGGTGGGGGTCTGAGCCTGTCCAAGCATGCGCCTGGGTGATAGGGGCTGGAATGTGTGCCTGGATACCTCTCTCAGAGGGCAGGCAGAGCAGTGGGCATGTCCAGGAGGGGCCTGTCAGCCACCCACTGTGCCAGGCTTCTGCTTACCCCTCTCACCAGGGGCCAGTCCTGCACAGGGAGGTGAGATCCATGGTCACCCAGCAATGGTCACCTAGCCATCATCACCCAGGTGACCAACCCCAAGGAGCTTGAAGGCAGACTGCCAGGCACAAGTGGGAAAGGATGTGGCAGGTGAAAAATGAAATGATTGGAGAGACGAGAGCCAGTGGTGGCAGCCCTCAGCAACCATGACTCCGGTGAGACAGTGTCTCATCACTGGCTCCCAAGGCCAAGGAGGAAGACATGAAAACCACACATGGCACAAAAGGCCAACCATATCCTTGACCATGAAAAAGAAAATGAGAAGTTCAAACTAGCAAGTAACTGTTGCCTTTGTTTGCTACAGAGAAGCCAAAATGCTCTGTTAACACAAGTATGATCATGTGATGGAAACTGAGTAATGGAGACAGGAAAATAGTAGGAATCAGTGTAATTAAAATCATGGTCACTCCACTAACCTGAAGCTGTCCCCTCCCATCCACCTGGAGCTGGGGTTGTCTCATCGGAACCTGGAGCTATGGTCCTGTGGTCCTCTCCTGTGGGCATGAGTTGTGGTCCCCTTCTGTGAGCTGGAGCCCTGGTCCCTTCCTCTGAGCTGGAGCTGTGGTCCTCTCTGTGAACCTGAAGCTGTACTTGGTCCTGGGCATCCAGGCCTTGATGTTAGTCCTCTCCCAGTCCTAGGCACCAAGAGGTTGTCCATCATTTTTCTATTACTTTTCTATCCCAGTGTACATTCACCTGTGCCCTACAGAAAATGTAAATTATCTAATTGACTAGAGATAAAAATCAGAGCCTGGAAAGTTAAAAACTACCTTAATAATAGCTAAACTAATCTAATTCTCAAGCTAAAAATGTAATTGTATTTTAAAATGTAAACTCACAACTTTATATGTATACTATCTTTTCTGAGTACTTTTTACAGACAAATCTGTGCTACCAAACTTTAACAATGCTGCAGAACTTATTACTGTAATGGGAGTTTGGCATTCACTCCCTTTCCAAATTCTCCAACCTATACAAAGGATTTCAATGAAATCATGTTAATTTTTAAAGAATGCTAATAATTTTTTTTTTTTTAAAGAATGGGAAGCTAGAGAGATGAGTCAGCAGTTAAAAGCACTGGCTGTTGTTGCAGAAGGCCTGGGTTCAAATCTCAGCACCCACATAGTGGCTAACAACTGTTTGTAACTCCAGTTCCAGGGGATTCAGTGCCCTCTTCTGCATTGCATGACACAGGTACCCTCACATATATGCAGGCAATAGGCTCCTACACATAAAAATAAAAATAAATAAAATTTTAAAAAGAAAATGAACCCTAGGGACTGTGAAAAGGAGAATCGCCAATCATCCAGCCTTCTGCTGATTGGTCACCTGTGCCTCTCTATCTGACACACTATCATCTCCGCTCCATAGTTAATAGGTTCTGAGAAGATCTGGTATTTTGGTTGCGGTGGGGTTCTTGGCTCGTGGGCATATTTTTCCTTCAGATGGTAGGGTATGCATATATGTACATTGTATGTATAGGCATATGGATATATGTACATACATATTTAATTTTCACCTTAAAATGATTTTAAATATCACCCAGCATCTCTCTCTAATCTCCCACTTCCCTCCACATGCGCACAATTCACACATGCACATGCACATACGCAATCCTCCCTTCCTCTTAGTCGTAGGGATACTCAGCTTTGTCACATCAGATCGACAAGCAAGCATGAGCAGGGCAGGGCTGCAAGGCCCATCTCTCTCCAGAGCCCTGTTCTTTATGCTCTACACGCGGCCGCCCACACTCAGACTCTCTCCTTCTTAATGTTTAGAGAACACGGTACTTCCACAGCATCTGTATTGTCCCTGGGATGATTTTTACTTGTATCCAGCAGACCAAAAGTGATGTGAGCCTTTGCAATTATCATCCTGGGCTTAAAATAAAAGAGAGGTTGCTCCCAAGGGCTAAAAGGAAATCATTCAATAGGATTAAAGTATCTGGGAGGCACAGGTATGGGAGGTGTATGTAGACACATATAAACAAAGCAATAAAATACATGTGAATATCGGCCACACTATGTATGTAATAAGCTATATAGATATGATGCATGATATCTAATATATCAACTTCTTGTTTAGTAAGGGTTTGTGATATTTGAAATTAAGTACTGACTACTGATTCCAGGATTAATAACTTTTTAAAAGACAAAGTCTTCTTGATGTAGTTCAGGCTGGCTTCAGACTCACTATGCAGCCCATACTGACCTCAGACTTGCGGTCCCCTGCCTCAGCTTCCCAAGTGTTGGGATTGCCTGTGCACCACCACACTCAGTTGATTTTTGCTCAGTCACTTCCTGTCTTATTTTCTTATTGCTGTGATAAAATACTCTGATAGACGCAACTTAAGAGAGAGAAAGAGTTTATTTGAGCTCAAGGTTCAAGGTACAGTCCATCATGGCAGGAAAATCAAGGCATCAAGAGCTTGAGCAGTTGGTCACATCCACAGTCAGCAGAAAGCAGTACATGCATGCATGCTAGTGATCTACTCCCGCTCCCTTTTACATGGTCCACAATCCCCAACCCAAGGAATAGCCTCATCTACAATTCCGATGGCTCGTCACACATCAACTAACAATCCCCCTTTGGCACACCCAGAGGCCCATTTACCAGGAGTTTATGGAGTCTGTCAAACTGACCACACTATCATACCTCTCAAACTTAATTTTTCTCAGTTGAAAAGAAGGATAAGGGGCCGGAAAGATGGCTCAGTTGTTAAGAACACTGGCTGCTCTTGCAGAGGACTTGGGTTCAAGTCCCAGCACCCATATGACGACTATAAATCTATCTATCTATCTATCTATCTATCTGTCTATCTATCTATCTATCTACTATAATTCGAGTTCCATGGAATCTGACGCCCTCTTCTGACCTCTGCAGGCATTGCACAACACAGTTTTGCTTGTATATATTCGGGCAATACACTCACATGCATAAAATAAAAGTAACAAATCAAATTTAAATTTTAAAAAATTTTATATGTATGAGTGTTTATGCCTGCGCGTGTGTAAGGACACCTGTGTTGTGCAGTGCCCATGCGAGACAGAAGAGGGCATTGAATCCCCTGGAACTGGAGTTATAGATGGTTGTTAGCTGTCACGTAAGTGCTGGGATTCAAACCTGGGTCTTCTGCAATAACAGAACCACCTCTCCAGCCCCATCAAATACATTTTAAAAGAAAAGAAATATAAAGGCATAGCTTCCTAGAGTTGTAGTAATTAAAATCACCTCAGATCATGCACTAGATCAGGAATTTTGATTTTGAGTTGCAGAAATAGCCATAATGGTTCAAATATCCTAGACATGATTTGCATACACAGAAAGATATGTGCAGGCAAGCACCTGCTAGTGCTGGACTGAGAGCTCCCCTCTTGGTGGGCAGCCATCCTTGAAAGTCTCTTTCTTCCTTCATGGGTCCATGGGTCCATTATGGCTGCCATTTGTCATCTGACAGGAAGTGTTAAGGAGGAAGAGGAGTGTCTGTGAGGAAATCAAAAGCTTTGCACAGAATCCACAAGCTTCCAATGACCGTGTCTAGGGACACACGGGCCCAGAGCAAGCGGGCAGCTCCGGCCACTTCCAAGAAGAGGGGACTTATTTGCTCCGTGTTTGCTTTCGCGTAGGAAGCCTCATGGGTCTGAAAAGTACAACTACTGGCGTATTCGATACTTTTCTCATTGCTGTGATGAAAGCAACTTCAGGAGTGAGCTGAGGGTCACTGGGGGAGGGTGCAGTGCATCACGGCAGGGAAGTCATGGCAACAGCGTGTAGGAGGACAGCTGGTCACATCACATCACAGAGAGGAAGGGACGTGTACAGGACCCAGTTCACTTTTCCCTTTTCATTCGGTCTGAACTCCTAGCTCATAGAAAAGGCCTTCCTTCCTGAACATTTCTGGAACCGTCCTCACAGACAGGTGTGTAGCTGTTTCCAAGATAATTCTAAATTCACTCAAGTTGTCAATGAGGATTAACCACAATATCTTGTAAGTTCGGTGAGGAGGACTCTGGAGGACTAGCGGAGGGAAGAACGGCTGCCTTGCCTCCTCAACCAGGCAGAATGCCAAAGCACTTCCATCGGAAATGTGGACCTTAGTCTTATCACCTTCAGCATGTCCACAAACCAACTGATGTTCTTGGACACCAAGCTCTCTTCCATCAGGGACTGCCTCCTCCTCTGTCCCCTCCTCCTCCTCTTCTCCCTTGCCAAGGCTCTAAAGTTTAGAGCCCTCAGACTGCTTCCTGGCAGGTGACTGGCTTCATCACCCAAAGCTGGGCAAGTGCTGACAGACAGGGACAGTCAGGCAGGGAGGAGGGGGCAAGCTGGTGGAGAAGCACTCTGATCTGGGCCAGGGTGAATAAGGGAGGCAGCAGGACGCAGAACCTCTGCTGTGCGAGAGTCCTCTGGATAGAGTAAGATGTGCTCCCATCCCTAACGCCTCCTGACCCCACTCTCTCTCCACTCAGGCCACAGGCTAACACTTGTGGACTACAGACTAATCTCACAGTCCCCATCCTCTTTGAATATGGAGGGAATAGAACAATGGTCTTGCTGGGACCAGTAAGCTGATCCCTTAGGCTCCTCACCACTTCCCAGCCACGTGACCACCTCTTCTTGAGTCTCTCTTGACACATCTGTTGGACAGGAAAATACTACCATCCCTGAGGAGCTACTCTGCCCATTGAGGTAATCGGTGCTGCCAGAAGGACCTCCTTGGATTTTGAGGGCTAATTTGATGAGAAACTGAACGAGAGAAGAATAGAAGAAGCGAGTGTCTTTGGCATATTCACCCAAGTTGCCTCAAGAGCAGCTCTTCTGCTGTGACTTCTGTGTGGTGAGCATCTCAGGAAATATTTACGTCCCCTCTAAAGTTTCTATGCGACCAATACAGTAACCATTAATATATAATAATCTTGTACTTGATAGGCTCTTCATAAACATTGCCTACTTCTTCCCAACTTTTCAATAAAATGTCAGTTTTCAAATGCTTTTGCTCTCCATATTTTTAATAATAAGAATAAAAAGATCCCTAAATGCTTGGCAATTGCGTCTAATTATGAGCATGGTTGGTCCAGCGATTCTGTGTGTTGAGATCACAGCTTCAGTGCTTATCTCTTAAACCATCAGTTCTAGATGACTGTCCAAGGACTCATTTGTCTTGCGTGAGACTTCCTTCTGCAGCCCAAATGGCCGGGACCTGCCTGAACTCCCATCTCTGCCCAGCTCCCTTCCACTCACTGACCTGATAAACAGCCAAGGAGGTCTTCTTTCAGCAGTGGGCAAGTTCCACTAGAAACAATTAAAGTGGCCAAAGCCTGCTGAGAGGCAATGAATATTCGCTGCTCTGCCTGAACAGATGCCAGTTACAGCAGAAGAAAAATATCACACCAGGAGTCAGGGAATTCGCTCTGGCCTGTGGCTCCTAGCACAGGTGTCAGAAGAAATGGGGTGTAATGAAAATTAACTTGCTCTGGAAGCATCAGGGAACAGAAAGATGAAGTACAAGGTGTCAGTTTCTATATCCAGGGGGCAGCCATATCTAGGGATGCACAGGTGGGTGTGTCCCCTTTCTAGCTGAAATGGTGGTGATTTCGGTGGGTAAGTTCCTTGTTAAGGGTTTCATGGTGCATCTTTGCATCTCTACAACAAGCCCTAAGATTCTGAGTATTTACAAAGCAAGGCTAAGAAAATTAGTTCTGCCAAGAGGCCTGGGAAGGCACCACTCAAACTTCTGCGACTGAGAGTGTTTCCCCTGGGAGGAATGACAGTCCCAGGAGAGGCCCCTTTGTGGGGCAGTGGGCCAACCCAAGTATTCTGGAATGTCAAAGAGGAAGCCACCTCTGCTCAGGTGGGATAGAGGGAACATACATCAAACTTCATGGCACAGGTGTTGTTTAAAATGGGTGCTGAGCTGTGGAGGTGGAGTCAGGCCATTTGGGGTAGAAGGTGCCAGCAAAGGCTGGGAGGGCAGAGGGTGGATGTGACCTGTGCTCAGGGACAGCCTCTGACTGGACGTTGCTGTGGTTTGAAGACAAAAGACCAAGTTCTACCAAACTTCCATCTTTTCATGAGGCAGGAGGCTCAGAGAAGGAAAGCTATGTGTATAAGTTCACAGGGCCAACTAAAGGCTTCCAGTGCCATTCAGAGTGATTGCTGAGCAACCAGCACATATGTACAACACGGGAGGACAGAATGGGATGAATTTGGGCAAATCACCAGCTCACTGAAAGAAATTTTAAGAATTTTAAATTGAAAGGTGATACTTGACTATGAGGACTCAGGCATTGGTCCCAGGAGCCCTGATTGACAGGAAGGTTAGCTGCAGCTCTTATTGTGGGTGAGTGATTATATGCAGATGCTTTATTGCATCATTTCTAACTTGCATGATGATGGTTCCAGGAAGAAACGAGCACACCGTTGTTGCAGAATAGAAAACAGTCCAAGAAGTTGAATCCCTAACTGAATTCACCTTGCTGTTAGGAATCAGAGCCAGGCAGCACCAATACTCCCTGCACTAATTAAAAAAGAAATTATGACTATTCCATTTTACATTTGGGAAAACAAGTTCAGAGCCATTAAGTAACTTATCCAAGGTCCCCCAACAAGGTGCTGAGAGCAGAGTGGGTGCTTTTCAGCAACTTGCCAATTCTTTTCCCAGAGAGGCTTGGTGGGAAGGGAGCAAGCAAGAGATTAAGGCACAGAGTCTAGAATAAGTACCTCTGCCCGCAGGACCTTGAGACCGCGTATTCCTACCTATCAGAGCCTCTGTGAGTCTGAAGCACCCAGCACCTTGATCTTAGCTCCACCTCACCCCAGCGTCCTTCTATTGCTTTATGTTGGGTTTGAGGTAATGAAAGCCTGGCTGCCCTTCTAAAGTTTTCTGGCTTTACTCTTTCACCTTCTTTTGGGCTTAGCTCTGTGCCAACTTTCTGGCTCCCTAATCTCTGGGCCAGTCATTTATTTTCTTTGAGCCTCCATCTCCCCCTCTGTAAAATGCTAACATCATTCTCCACCCTATCCACCCCGAGGACTTCATGACCACCGTGGTAACTAATGTTGGTTGTCAACCTGACACACCTGGGAAGAGGAAATCTCAGGTGAGGAATTACCTCCATCAGACTGGCCTGTGGGCATAGCTGTGGAGCACGGTTTTGATGGCTAGTAAATGAGGAGGGTCTCATCCCACTGTGGGCAGTGCCTTCCCTGAGCAGGGTAGGGCTGAAAGGTCACTGCAAAAACCAGAGGAAGAAAGCCAATAAACAATATTCCTCCATGCTCTCTGCTTCAGGTCCTGCCCCCAGGTCCTGCCTTGGCTTCCCTCGAGATGAACTATGACCTGGAAGTGTAAAATGAAAGAAATCCTTTCCTTCCAAGCTGTTTTGTGGTCATGGTGATCCTCACAGTAACTGAAAGTAAACCAGGACAAACACTATACAATGCTGGTTAAGAATTCAAAACAGGGAATGGAATGATGGCTCAGCTGTTAAGAGCACTGACTGCTCTTACAGAGGACCTGGGTTCAATTCCTAACACCCACATGGTGGCTAACAATGGTCCATAATTCTGGTTTCAGGGGATCTGACGCCCTCCTCTGACTTCCACAGGCATTGCATGACACAGTTGCACTTACGCACATGAAGGCAATGCACTCATACACGTAAAATAAAAATAGTACTTGAAATAGTTTTTAAAAGTTCAAAAAAAGGCTTGGCCTACTTGGCGCTCCACACCCAGCACTGTAGCAGTGATACCAACAGTAGAGGGTGTGTCTGCGCATGAGATTCGTTCATGTTCCCTAGCCACTCGGTTCCCAGTCCTTAGGACCCACCAGACCGGAGCCAGCGGGCCAGAATCCTCCTGCTTTCCTCCCCCTTGGCACAGCCCTCCAACAACAGTTCTTTTCTGCTATGTATCTAGAAGGACAAGGAGAGGCAAGGCTGCCCAGAGTGCTGTCAGTAAGTCACGGAAGTGATGGTGAGACTTGGGGTAGTGGACAGCGAAACGGGGATTGCCCCAGGGCCAACCAAGCCCCGACGTGGAGCCGAGTTCCTCCTCAGAAATGAAGCCTCTTTCCTCACTTCCTTCATTCCTACCTCACCCTCCTTTGCTAACTCTGGGCTCCAGCTGGTCTGGGAGGCAACTCACCTCTGCCTGCTCATTAACAGATCATTTGCTTAAATACCCATCATCATTACTGCCAATGGCTCCTCAGGGCACCATCGCATCCCAGGAACTGTGGCAGCCATTCTCCTCTGACTGATGGCTCCACACTCGGCTCTGCCACCTGCTAATGACTCCTGGGCTGGCAGCCCAGCCTAGGGGCAGCAGGACCGATTGTTGAAGGGGGCTGGTATTTCTCCTTGTGTGCCCCTCTGACCCTCACAGTCCTGCCAAGGACTTGGCCCTGGGTGGGGATACCTCCCATTCCTAAGGAAGAAGGTAGCAAGAGGGATACACACAGACCTTGTTCTCGAATCTCACCATCTGAAAGCTCAGCTTTGCTCCAGCACCTATTTTCCAGTAGGAGAAATCGGAGGCCCAGAGATCCCGAGTGAATTTCTCGAAGTCACAGGCAAGCAAGCCGGAGCTAGGCTGCAAACTGGCAGTAGTCTGATTTCAAGCACCACGCCTCTTCCCCTGACTGTAACCATCAGAAGTGAGAGGATCCTGAAGACTCTGAAGAACGAGGAGCCAAAACTAAAGGCCCAACTGAGCAGCCCACCTACATCACAGGAGCGCTGTCCATCACAAAATTTCTCAAATTAAGCTGGGCATGGTGGCATAGGCCTTTAATCCCAGGAGGCAAGCGGATCTCTGTGAGTTCAAGGTCTACAGACTGAGTTCGAGGACAGCTGGGGCTACAGGGAGACCCTGTTTCAAAAAAGACCAAAAAGAAAAAAAAAAAACTTAAATTAGAGAGCTATTTTGAAGTTCGTTTATTTGAGAGGAATTCCAGTAATCCTACTTACTGACCTCGCCCTGCTTGCTAAATTAACTTCCTCATGGGATGTCCCTCCAGGTTATCCCACAATGAGAATGTTCTTCTTAACAATAGTGCCTAACTTTACTATGCCAGACACCTGAAGTTTTTCCATGTAAGGCACTGAACATTTGCCATAATCCTAGAAAGAGGCTTTTGTTTTTCTAGCCCTTCATAGAAGAGGTACTGTAGGACAGACAAGATAAGTAATTAGCTCAAGGTTACCGTAGATGCTATACTAGAATCCGTATAGGACAAAGTGAGAGGTGGGAGGTGAGAGAATGTGCCTGGTTTTCCTCCTCCGCCTCCTCCTTTTCTTCTTCCTCCTTGTCCTCCTCTTCCTCCTTTCCTTCCTTCTTCCTCCTTTTTCCTCTTCTTCCTCTCTCTTTCTCTCTCCCTTCCTCCTTCCCTCCCTCCCTCTCCCTCTCTGTAGCTCGACTTGGCCTCAAACTCATGATCTTTTTGCCACAGTCTCAAAAGTGCCAAGATTTTTATACCATACTTAATGAGAGGGATATTTCCTTGAGGACACCATTCTTGTGTCCCTGTCATGGCCTGACACCCTCATTTAACTTATAATCTAAACTATAATAGCACACGTCAGGGGTCAGGGATGTACAGGATGAGGCAGGTCTGGAAGAGCCTGAAATCTAGATGTGCTCTGTGGTGGGGTTGCAATGCAGGGCCCACCATATTGGGGAGAAAAAGCACCTTACTGCATAGGTCAGAGCTGTGTCCAAACCAGCCAATTGCTAGGGATAAGAAGCAGGTTCTGTGAAACCTGAAAGCTAGTAGGAGTTCTGACAGGGGCACCTTGATTCTGGGCCACAATCAGGAATGCATTCGAAGGGGATTTGGGGGGCTCTGTGGTAGTTGAACTTCATTGTTAACTTGACTGGATTTAGAATCACCTAGGAGACACAGCTCTGGTATATCTGTGAGGGCTTTTCTAGAGAACTTTAACTGAGGCGGTAAGACCCACCATGGATGTGGGTGGTACTACTCGATGAGCAGGGGTCCTAGACTAGATAAAAGGGGAAAGTGATCTGCATACCAGCTTTCATCTTCTGTGCTTCCTGATCATGGATATTGTAACCAGGCCCCCTTGACTCTTACTGCCAACCTCCCCCCACATGAAGAACTGTACCTTCAAATCATGAGCCAAAATAAATCCTTCCTTAGAGTCAGCAATGAGAAAAGTAATTAATGCAGTCTTCCAGGATGAATCTCGGAAGGGCCCTCAAACCAGGGAGAAGGAGCTCTCTCATATGCCTCCTACATCTCTGTCATCACACTTTGTAGTCTGAGTTTTGAAGTTAACCATGTCATTCCTTAGTTTAAAATATTTTAGTGGCAACATACGGCTACAGGATAAATCTCAGTCTCTCTAAAATGATCTACAAAGTCCTCTACAGTCCAGCCCTGGGTGTGAGTCATCCTCCTCAACCTCTTCATCCACACAGCACTTGATCCTTATCACCATAGGTTTCCTCTCTTCTCAGCCTCTGAGGTCACATACTCATGGCTCCTTCTGCTTAGAAATTATCCCCATGTCTCTCCAGAGAGGTCCAGCACACACATTCATACCTAGTCTCTGGTCCTTAAAGAACTCTATTTGTATTTTGGGTTCAAGCACTATGGCTATCGAGAGTCATTCATAGCCAGCTCTCCTCAACTGGAAGGCCAAGCCAAGTCTAAATGTTCTGCTATTTCTGCTTAGCAACCGATATTTCCCCTATCAAACGCCTTGCCACTGGTAATGGCTCCTTACTGCCTGTGCTGAACCTTGTACTTTCAGCCCCACGAAGCAGGCACTGTCTTTTTCGTCATTGTGTCACCAGTATCTGACACACACTTAGCAGGCAGTCTGTGCTGCTGAATGCCCGAGTGTCCTCCATGGTTTTGCTTGGAAGACCGTTTATTTTCTACAGTGACTGGAGCCTACATCTGACTCATCCCCACAGGGTGGGCCCAGAGCAGACAGAAATACACTTTGACCCCACCTAAAAGCAACACAGGAAATGAAGAGCCAGACCACATCCAGAGATGTGGATGGAGAGCCTACATCCAGGCTGGAGAATGAAGCGGGGGAAATGAGGCCCAGTAAGGAAAGTGGCTGCGCTCTGAGGTCAGTGTCAGGTGGTCTTCAGGGAGGCCAAGCTAAGGCAACCTCACATCTTCAACAACGGCTGCTAAAAGCAGCTAAGGACAGCTGCTCCTGAGTCTTGTTCAAAGTTGGCAAATAATTGGTATCAAGTGGCTCTGGTGGAAAAACCAACACCACTGGAGCTGGAGTGATGCAGAATGAGGAGAGTCTCAAGACAGAAGGTTCCATGAACCAGAGAAGACAAGTAGAGGGAGGAGAGGCGGGAGTGTCCAGTGACAGACTGAGGCAGTGAGTGGCCAAGAACTGCAAGGACCCTCTCTCTCTTGCTTTCCAGGCTGGTCTGCAGGGAATCCCCTGGGGGATCCCCTCTGGAGGAGCGGGGTCCATGTCAGAGTGAAGAACCCAAATGACCAGCCCCCGCAACTGAAGCAAGCTGTGGAGCTGATCAGCTGAAAAGAAGTCCGACGCCGAGTTCCAGCTCAGTCATGGGTCTGGGTGAGCCTAAGGGCCGTGCCTAGTGCTGTGTCTCCCAGGAGATTCTAAGTCCAGTGTCCCAGGTCACAGTTCATCACTGAGGGAGCCCAAGGTAGAAACCCAGGGCAGGAGCCTGGAAGCAGGAGCTGAAGCATAGACCATGGAGGAGCGCTGCTTACGTCCTCCCCTGGCCCACGCTCAGCCTGCTCTCTTATACAATACAGAACCACCACAGACAGACAGGAGTCTAGGCTCTGGAGTCAGATCACCAGATCTGCCTTGCTCTTGCTATTGGCTCACGTGGGAGCTTGGAAAATGTTCTGAACTCTCCTGTGATCAACCTTCCTACCTGTACAATGAGAATAGCATTTGTATTTAAAGGGGCTGCTGTCTGGGATCTTGACTGTCCTCCAAAGCCATGTATATTGATGGTTTAGTCTCCTGGGTGACACTGTTGAGAGGTCTGTAGGCCATCAGCCTCCGCCCTTGAAGGCATGATGAGCTCTCACCCTCTCTGTCATGAAATGAATAGCTTTATCCCACCATATGCTCTTGCCATATTTTTCTGCCTTGCCACAGGCCCAAAACAATAGAGAACCTCCAGACTGTGAGCCAAAAATAAAACTATTCTCCTTCTAAGTTATTACCTCGGGAGTTTGGTTTTAGTGACAGGGAGCTGACCAACATGGGGCACTTTCAAATGGCCTCTGAAGAGCACTACATGAAGCAGTGCAGGTTAAAACAGAGGCTGGAACATAGTATACATTTGGGAGCTGTTGGCCATTGTCAGTCAGAATCCTCTACAAATCCTGAAGGCTCCTAGGCAGCCTTCAACTGACTGGATGGTACCCACCCACATCAGGAAGGACAATTGGCATTACTCAGCCTCTGATACAAATGTCAATCTCATCCAAAAACCCTTTAGAGAAACACCTGGAACAACGCTGAACTAAGTGTCTGGTCATATGCTGTAGCCCAGTCCAGATGGCACGTAAAATTCATCACTGCAGGTGACTCAACCCACCCACGCCCTGACAAACCAATATCATTCTTGGAGGGCCATTTGCCCTTCCCTGAATTACTCAAGGATTTTATATTTGTTGCTGTTGGGTTTGTTTTAATAATCTGTCACAGTTTGCAAAGTTTTGCATTGCAAAACAAAAGCCAATATTCATTAAATACCTACTGTGTTCAGTCCTGATGAGGTAGACTTTATTATTCTCATTATTAAGATAAGGAAACAGAGGGTCAGCAGGCTTAAGAACCTAACCTCAAATGCACTTTGTAAGAGGGGGAGCCATGTCATTTGACTGCAAGCACATATTCTTCCAGTACCAAGCTCTCCCCTTACTGTTTAAATGATCCATTCCTATGGACTTTCTCTTCCCTCCTGGTTACAAGCTGTTAAAAAGAGGGATTTACACTTCTCGAACTCTTTCCCTGTCCTTGAATTGGTGGTTCACTTTTACAAAAAATGGAGATATACATGGTTATGATTTTTTATTAAACGGCTCTGGGGAAGGACCATAGTTCATCTGAGCGTGAGGTAGATTATTTTAAGCTGCTTTCAAAGCTACAGCTGGAGTGAGTCGGGGGAGGGAAGCCACTGGCCACATGATCCTTGTCGTACGCACTTCCTTGTTTCCACTGGTCATTGTCTTCCAAGCCCACCATCATCCCCTCCACCTTTCCCCATTCTGCAGACATTCGGAGTCCATCTTCCCAGTTCACAAAATGTCTCTGCCTTCTCACTCTAAAATCTCTAGATCTTCCTAAGTGTGGAAGCTCACCTAGAGCTAAGAGATCCCTGACAAAAAGAACTCACCAATCCAAAAGATTGGTTTAAATCTTACTTCAACTTAAAGGTTGCTTTTGAAAGCAACATGAGACAGAGGAGGTGGATGACCACAGGGAAATGGAGTTTTCCAGACAGCTGGTCAGTTACTCATATGCACTCAGAGCAGTGGTGACAGCATGCACAATCCCATGCAAGCGCAAACCAGACAAAATCCCAGCATAGGGATTATATATATATATATATATATATATATATATATATATATATATATATAGAGAGAGAGAGAGAGAGAGAGAGAGAGAGAGAGAGAGAGACCCTCCCTCTGTTAACCTTCCACCCTCTATATACTAGAGGTCACCTCCTGATACAAAAGGAACATGCAGCTATGCAGAATTACAGATACACAAGCCACTGGAACCCCGGTGAGGGGCCAATGGCTCTCACTACTCTCCCCTTCTATGAGGGGGAGAAGACCTGACCTCAGGGCTCTCTTGAAGGAGTCACAGCTGTTCGGTGATGACGACTGTTATGCCTGGAGGATCGTGTTCTACAATAGCATAGACTGTAGAGAAAAGTGTGAGTGCTGGGAAACCAGTGGAGAAAGCCACAGCAGCAACCTGGGGACACAAGGTAGCAGCCTGGGTGGGTGTGAAAGTAACTGGGTGAGACGGTGCTAGCAATAGCAGATGGACCAGACCAAGGCAGGAGAGTGAGACCCAACGTCACATCCAGAGGCCTGTCTCAAACAGACAGCACCACAGTTTTCAGACTAGGAGCTCAGTAAGGTTTGTTGGAGGTTAATCATAACTGTATGTGAGAGTGAGAAAGAGAGGGGGCACGAGAACAAGTAAGAGAGAGACAGGTTGAGAAGTTCCATGAGGGTCCCAGAAGCCTTCTTAGGAAGAAAGGATTAATAGTTAACCTTCTGCATGGAGTAAATGGTGTAACGAGCATGTGGGGGGCCGGAGAGATGGCTCCACGCTTAAGAGCATTGACTGCTCTTGCAGAAGACTGGAGTTCGAATCCCAGGACCCACATGATAGCTAATACCCATCCTTACCTCCATTCCAGGGGATCTGACCCTCTTCTGTCCTCCACAGGCATTACACTGCTTGGGTGCACTTACAAACATGCAGGCTTACACTCATGCACATAAAATTTAAAAATAAATACAAATTTAGAAAGGAGCATGTGGACACTGGACATTTAACAAGCATGGCTGAACTCTTGGCAGACTGTGTTAAAGGAATGGGATGGAGTGAATTATTTAAGAAGAGAGCACATGGGCGGGAGAGATGACTCAGTTTCTAAAGTTCCTAAACGAAAGTGTTCCATCCTTAGGACCCATGTAAAAGCCGGGAACAGCATTGCGCATGCCTCTAATCCCAGTGCTGGGGAGGCAGACAGGACAATTCTTGGGGCTTGCTGGTTAGCCTGTCTAGGCAAACTGAGGAACTTCAGGTCCAGCAAGAGACCATGTCCCAAAATACAAGGTGGAAACCAACTGAAGAAGATACCTGATGTCAGCCTTTGGCCTCCATGTGCACATACATGTACATACATAGATGAACCCATACACCTATACACATGCATGTGCATACAAAAAGAAGACACCTCCCTCAGGCCAGGAGAATGGGCTGAGTAGCTCTCATAGGCTAGTGGGCTATCTTCCCTGGCCCTGTGAAGACACACCAGGAACTGAGCAGAGTCTGCTGTATGATACAGGATGGACCTTGTAACAGAATCACTCAGCCTAGGATTTCAAGCTCAGCAGGCAGTGAGATGACAGCCCAGCAGAGGATGGACTGTTTGCCCCTAGAATGTTGGATTGCCTGCATATTTGTCAGGACAACCAGCCTCCATCCTGCCCTTCCCCTGATGCTGAAGGACGAACACAGATCACAAAACAAACCTCGCTCTCCATCCTGTTGAGAATGGTGGAGTGACAGAGCTGTCAGGCGAGATGCTTGGCAGAACGCATCCTTCGGCTCGGCATGATATAATTTGCACCATCTCTGCAAACTTTCCCTAACCCTTTTCTAAAAATAGGGCTTCCCTTAGAAACTGACACAACTTCCGTGAGAGAAGGTGTGAACAGCCGTGAAGTGCTCCATAAGGAAAACGCAGGTGAGACCCCAGTACATCATCAAATGCCAACTGATACACTATAATGTATGGTAATTGGTTATTATTAAAATAGTCTATTGCTTATCATACAGTAGCTAAATGGCCTTTCCTTTGCTCTATAATTACCCAGTGATGGGTGATCTGTTTCTTCTTTGGGAGCTGAGTACCAAGGGTATCAGAGCAGCACCTGTCATAACACAGGAAGAGAGCACGGTGAAGGAATGGTTCCTGCCAAGGTGGGGCCTCACAGACTCTTTCAAAGTCCCCAGGCAAGGTAGGATGCGCTGTGATCACAGTCCCCAGAGGGCAGGGAGTAGAGAATGAGGTTCAGACTATGCAGGCCTTCCCCTGCATCTTACATGCTCATGAAACTCTCTTTTCAGATGTCTTCTAAAGGCTGCTGCTACCAGTAGAAGGCCATGTTCGTGTGATGTACAGCTGGGTGAGGGCTGTAGGACCTTGACATGACGGCTGGGAGAGGGCTGTAGGACCTTGATGTGATGGCTGGGTGAGGTCTGCAGGACCTTGACATGATGGCTAGGAGAGGGCTGTAGGACCTTGACGTGTCAGCTGGGTGAGGGCTGCAGGACCTTGTTCTACTTCTTCATGTAAGCCAGGGGATAAGCTCAGGGTCCACAGAAGGTGGCTACAGATGTCTAAAGGTAAGAAGGAAGGTATGTGACTTTTAGGAGGCTTAGATCAGGTAGGGCAGAGGCATCTGGAAGGAAAACACAGCCCCAACAGCATGAAGCAATAGAAGAAGGAAGGCCAAAGTCTCCCAGGAAATGCAAGGTACCTGATCTCAGATGAGAAAGGGATTCAGAAAGGAAAGCATGTGTCCAGAACCACATGCCATGGGGTGGGTATGCCCTGAACGTCGCTGACAGTTCGGATCTTTGGAGCCCATCTGGCCAGGTCTGAACTTGAAAATGTGCAAAGATCTGTGCTGAGACTGGGAGATAGAGGCAAGGAGAATGAAGGAGGGCTCCTTCCCAGGCCCCCGCAGGGCTTCAACTGCCTGCATCCCAGGCCCTAGGACATGCAAAGAAGCTCCTGTGGATGCTGAACTGTTTCCCATTTCCCTGTGGGTGACAAGGGCTGTTGGGGTGGGCTCTAACTTTGGCAAATAAGTTGTGTGTAAATCTGGAGAAAAGCACTTATGAAAAGTCTATGTCGACCCCTATGCTGGCTGTCCTTACATGTAATCAGGATTGTTTTTTCCCAATGTAGGTAACCCCAGAGTCTCACACATTCTAGGTACCTATGAGCACTTGTTGAACAAATCCTTGAATGAACAGAATGGCATGTGTGTGAATAGGATCACAGATAATTAATTTCTATTTATGCAGTTTTAGAGTTTTTTAAATATTTTATCTATTTTCATTTTACGTGTATGAGTGTATTGCCTGCATGTATGTAAGTGCACTGCATCATGCAATGCACGAGGAGGTCAGAAGAGAGGATCAGATTCCCCTGGTACTGGAGTTACAGATGGTTGTCAGTCTCTTTGTGGATGCTGGGAATTGAACCCGGGTCCTCCGCAAGAGCAGTCAGTGCTCTTAACCTCAGAGCCATCTCTCTGGCCCCTGCCTTTAGAGTTTTAAGATCTGAACTTCATCACTTCCTTTGAAGAGTCTTGCTAGGATATTCCAGGAAGGGCAGAGCTGGGTCTCCATGGCCTTGGATGATATTTGAGTGTATCACTCTCCCACGCTGTGAGTGTGTGTCCTGGCATGTACTGTCCCTGCTTCAGTCTTTTCTCCATGGCAACTCCAATAGCTACAAAATGCCCTTCATGTAGTAGACATTCAGAAAATGCTTGCTGAGTGCATAGGCTTCCAACTCTCTCCTCTTTGCAAGCACGCATTATTAGCTGTGAGAACACGGGTAGAGGATTTGGGGAAGGGAGGAGGGTGCTCTTTTATTCTCTGCTCCAGCAAAATCTTAATTAATTAATTTAGAGAAACTCTTCTTTTCTTGTGCATAGGTGCTTTCTTATTGCTGTACCCCCAATACCTGACAAAGCAGGGTGAGGGAAGGAGGATTTCTGTTGGTTTGCGGTTTGAGGGACTACAGTCCTGTGTGGGAGGGAGGGAAGGCAACGGGACTGTGAGGCGGCTGGCTCACATGGCTGTGGGTCAGAGCAAGGGGAGGAGAATGCTGGCACTCAGCAGACTCTTTTTATCCTTTCTCATTCAGTCGCACTAAGATCCCAGCTCATGAAGGAAGCTGCTCACATTCAGGGGGGAATGTCTTTTCTAGAACGACCCTCACAGGCACATTCAAAGCCATGCCTAAGGGCCTTGGGCATTTCCCATCAATCTAATCAAACTCCCATCTAATCTAGTTGACAAGAGATTAACTGCCACACTCTATATTTGCTGTCTTGGTGGGAAGATAAAAGCAGATGCCTGCTCTCTATCATAGAAGGCACTGGGTCTCCCTGAGGACTTCTCTGCTAGAACCAAAGCAGATATATGGCTAAGCTTGGCCCACCAATACTCTGTATGAAGAGTCTGACTTTTGAGGGACTATTTCAAAGATTAAAGAGATTGCTAGCATTCATTTATCCCTCAAGCTCTTCACACAAGTATACCTTCTGTGGAAGTCGACCCATGGTTCCTAATTGTGTATTTTGGTCCTAGACTATCTGTGAACCTGATCTCCAATTGATAGCTAAGTTTCCTATTGATTCTTTAAGCTCTTGTTATTTTTCCAATAAAGTCTCTCATAGCTGTATCTGCCAATTTGGCTTTGTTCATGCAACCAAAGTCTCCTTAGAGATATAGTCAACTAAGTAAATTCTGAATGGAAATGGAGGCCTGCCTTTCTGTGGAGTGCATAAAGGATGCTGTGAATCTTCTCTTGTGGCTACCACTCAGGGACGCACACAGAAATATCTTTCACAAATATGATCAAAGCTCAAAAACTTGACATCACATTCAGACTTCCATCTTGGCATCGCCCACATTGACAGGGATGAGGTATATTCTGACCCTTGCTACAGGTATTTAAGCGGACATTATAACTCTAAAATATGTGAACTCTGCCAACTTAGGTCTCCCTGAGGACTTCTCTGCTAGAACCAAAGCAGATATATGCTCTAAGAGAAGGGTATCGGGATGTTCAAACAGAACCACCTATGCTCAGCGCCCCTCAAGTAGAGATCCTGATGATAGAGACTGCAGTGATAAAGGAGGTCCCTGCATCTGTGCACACTGGGAAAGAAAAGAAAGTTCCACATGCAGATTTTTCTTAAGCCAAAACCTCTTGATTATTTTGGTCAGTCACTAACAATAAAGGAATCTGGAAACATTGCTCTCAAAGAGTACATTTAGGGGCCAGAGAGCGGGCTCTGCCTTTAAGAGCCCTGTCTGCTCTTGCAGAAGACCCTGGTTCAATTCCCAGCACCCACATGGTGGCTAACAACCGTGTGTAGCTCCAGTTCCAGGGAATTCAGCATCCTCTTCTGACTTCCTTGGGTATTGCACTACACAGGTGCATTTACATTCATGCAGGCAATATACATAAAATGTTTAAACAGAAAACAATTACATAAAAAGGAATGCATTTGCCCTGGCTTCACTGTATCGAGGTATAGCCTGCTGACTGTTATAAGGAGTATTAGAACACCTAGGTAAATCTCAAGTGCTGAATGACTAGACTACCAGGGATGGGATTGAAGAACAACTGAGTCCTTGGAACACATTACTAGAAGCCAGTTGTTCAAGGAAAAGCAAGTTCATCAGTCCATTATGACACTACGGAGTAATGAGAATAGGTATGTCATTCTGCCCTGAAATCTCCATGTGAATTTACAACATGGAAATAAATCTTTGCCAACTATACGTCTGTGAGGAGGCTCATATCTAGAATATACAAAGAACACAGTAAGTTACATACCAAAAATAGGACCACCAATAAACAGGAAAGCCAAATGAAGTTGTCAGAAGATAAACTATAAATAGCTGATAAATGTACTAAAAATGCTCAGTACCCTTAGCCATCAGGAAATGCATATGACGCTACAGAGATTCCATCCACTCCAGCCAGAACCACTGCCACTGAGAAAACAAGTAACTTGCCAGGCATGGTGGTACACGTCTTTAACCCCAGCACTCAGGAGGCAGAGTCAGGTGGGTCTCTAGCCATGCTGGTCTACAAAGCTACAAAGTGAGTTCCAGGCCAGCTGGGGCTACAGAGAGACCCTCTCTTTAAAAAAGACAAAAAAAAAGAGGGAAAAGAAAAGAAACCAAATAAGAACAGATGCTGTCAAGGATGGGGTGGAAGAACCCTTAACACTGCTAGGAGGAATGTGTGTCAGTACGGACGCTATAGGACTCAGTATGGCGTTTCTAAAAAATGAAAGTAGAGCTACCACGTGATTCAGCTATGCCAATCCTGGGTATATCCCAAGGGAATATAAGGTATCATCTCAAGAGACACCTGCACACCCAAGGACTATAAGTCATATTATAGCTCTGTAAAACATCTATGTTTACTCTAACACTGTAGTAGACCAGCTCTGGACCCAACCTGGGTGTCTATCCACAGAATAATGGGTAAAGATAACGTGGAAGATATCTTGTTCAATCCACCTAGATGGATCAGGAACCTCATACAACCTTCAAGGCTCAGAAAGCACAAGATTCACAAGGCACCTCTCCTAGGCTCTACGAGCGGTCACAGTTGCTGGGGTCAGGAGACGTTCTGACCAGTTAGCTGATGCGCAGGGAGCTCTGGGGATGCAGCTTTCCTGAGTTATCGCCCGTGCTGGAGTGGGATATTTTGGTGCTCTCACTGCCTTTGAGTTGTCTGTACTCCACTAAGTACCCTCTCACCTGTGCTCTGCAGATAACCCCCAATAAACTCAGCGGTTCAGTAAGTTAGACCTGCGTGCAATCGTTTCTTTGCTCTGTCATAGACGCTCTATCTAGAGTGAACAGACGTTCGTACACATTTCCCTAAGAAAAATCACACAGCAATACGAAATGTCATAATGAAACCCATCACTCTGTAGAATTAATAATGCTGATGATTTTTAAATGAAAGTGGCCTCCTCATAAGTAAACCGAGAAAGCTACAAAACAGAAAGCAAAAAGACATTTCTTTCAAACCAACAGAAGTGCAAGACACACGTGTCTATCTGCTGGCAGAGAACAGAGCCAGGCCACATTCAGAGGAGGATCCCTCCGCTCTCTCCCCTTGCCCCCTTTTCTCCGGAGCTCAGGGAAAGAGACGTCTCACTCTTCCTTATTTTACAAAGTAGCCAGGCACAAGGGAAGGGCAGCTCCACCCAAGATCCCACATATACCAGCTGTTTACCTGGGCCTTCAACTAAATGATGTTTAGGTTCTTCCAAATCAAGAATCCCTCAGTTTACAGGGAGAAGAGTCGAGGCTAAAGAAGGAAGGCTACTGGGGTCCTGCTGACTGTCAATCGGAACCAGTGTTTTGTGGAACTGAAGTGCCCTGGACATGAAGCCCTGTCTGACGGCCATGTCATAGACACCCAGGTCACTTTAGAACAACAGCCACGCACCGTCCTGAAAGACACTTGGCCTTACCAGCTGTTTCTAGCTCTTAGGACTTCTGATGCTGTCTGCCTGCCTATGGCAGCTCCACAGATATCTGGTTGACTATCAAGTCCAAGGTTAGACATGTGGGTGCCAGATGTGCACAAGATTGCCTTCAGCTGTGTTTTTGACAGTTGTGGAAGATAACAAATGGCAATTTCAACCTGCCCAACATCTGGAGAACAGGTCCCACAAGAGAAGAAACTCCTAGACAAGGTGTCCATCTGGATAACGGTCACAAGACCCTTAACACTCACAGTGAGCCCAAGTGAAAGCTGGAACAGATACTGACCACTCTATTCAAGAAGTAGCTATAAAGTCCCTGTTCTGCAAGCAGCACCAGAATCGGTGAAAACTCGAGGGAGGAGAGAGTGCAGAGGAGGACTGGGATGACTGTGACCCCAAAGCAGTGGGCTGAAACTCTTGGAAGGCCAGCAAGTCAAGTTCACTCAACACGGAAGCTACCGTCTTCACCCTTGCCTTACTTGAACTTTGTTCCTTTGCCGTCCTCACCTCATCTTCCCAGTCAGCTCCAGCTGCATGGGCCTCTCTACCATCCTATAACATACTAAGTACGTTTCTGCCTCAGGGCCTCTGCACTTGCTATTCTCCAGTCTTGGGGCACAGCAGGGAATCTTTGTTCTTTTCCTTTCTCCGTTTTCCCCCTTTCCTTCCCATCCCATCCAACCGAATATCCAAACTTTCAGGATCTAGCTATTTCAGGGAGTTACATAGGCCTTCTGGTTCTGCCCTGCTCCATCCTACCCATAATGCTGTGTTTTGTGCTCACGCCTAGGGCCAGCATCAGACTCAGCCTTCACTTCAGAGAACAGACAGCCTGTGCCCTGGCCAGGAATGCCCTATCAGCATGAATGACTGGCTCCTTTTCCCTGTCTGACGGAACGGGCCACTTTCCAGACATATCCCAGGCAGCAGGCCTGTTCTCTGCCACTGTCAAGAAGTGAGGAGTCTCTGGGAAGTCACAGACATAAGCAAGATAAAAGTCTGTGACCTTGTAGAACACTTGGGCCCATGGACCAGAGACCTGCCAATAGTTTAGTCCTTGTCCTGATAAGAGAGGGCAAAAGCATTCCAGGAGCTGTGCTTCCTTGGAGTACTTAAGAAAGCAAAGACTGAGCACACTGGACGATCTCGTGGGGAGGGAGGAGAGCATGCTGGGAGAAGACCCACTTCGGCCATGGATCCAGCTCCATCCCTTTTGCTAACCATCAGCCCAGGCACTTACCCTGTTGCTGTCTGAGGGCTGGCACTGCTAAAGGCCACTATAGGATATGGGATAGCTGGGTTCCCAGGGTTAGGTAGCCTGTGTGGCAAACAAGAAGGGGGTCAGGTGACGGAATGTGGGGCTCTGGCGAACTAGTAATTGCAAGGCTGCAGTCCCAGGAAATCATGAGAGGAAGGCCCTTGTGTAGGCTGTGAGCTCTGAAATGACTTTCACAGGTAGAATATCCCAGAATATTCCAGGCACAGAGGACTATAAATGTGCTCAGGCTCGTGTTACCGCCCCTCAGGGGCTGCAGTGCATGATGAAGCTGGAGCTGGCTGGAAAAGGAAGAGCTGTGACAAAGGTGTGCTAGAACCCACAGGTGCAGGAACGAGCCAGTTCCTCAGTAGGGTAGTAATGGGAAGTAGCAGAAGAAGGAGCAGGAAGATGTGGAAGGTAAGCACTAGCACTTTCCAAAGAAGAGGTGCACACATGTGTCTGCACTGCACATTTTAATCACGACTACTATTTTTGAATATTCCCTGAGTTTCCAAAGGCTTCCCATATGTTCCTCTGCAGATGCACATACTTATATACATCATCTTACACACACATATACCAGTTACTTTTCAAACACGTTTTCATGCGGACAGATTTCACGAACATATTCACAAATGCACGCATGTTTGTATGAACTTAGCCATACTCACATACACACAGTCCATGTATTCACAGACATATATAGTTTCAAATGCACCTCCCCCCACACTTGCGCACCCCACTCACACACACACACACATACAAACACACACACGCACACACACACGCGTGCCTTCTATACCTCTGTGTGCACAGCTGTTTAATCAGAATCAGGGCCTGCTGATGAGGCTGTTGTCTGGCACCCTGGGAGCTACATTAACTCTTCCTTGTCCCCTGAAAGCTCAGGGTACTAAGCATGTTCCATTAATAGGCCCCTGAGAACAAAGGAACCACAGAGTCAACAGGGGGCGCTGCTTAACCTGTATGCTTAGACATATCCATGAGATGGTGTCAGGGAACTCCATGCTTTTTCCTCCCAATACTGGCCCCACTCATGTCCCAGAAGTATAAATGAAGAATTTATCATCCAAAGCAAAGCAGCTCTGAGAGCAAAGGGATATGATTTACAACACCTCAGGACCAAGGAATATCTCAGATAGTCACAGAAAACTGGCATGTGTAGCCTCCCCACTCAAGAGAAACTGGCTTTCACACAGTGGCCTCGGTCCATATATTAGACCAACACAAGGACAGTCCAGAATGAAAGGGACTTTAAGCTTGAATACACTCATTTTGCAGTAGAAGGCCTAAACAAAAGCTGGAATGTATCTAAGGTAACAGGTGGTACAGACCCAAATTTTTCACTCCACCAGACCAGATGTCTTCCTAGTCCTAGGTCTAGATCTTTGGAGGCAGAATCTAAGACTGTCACAGTACATTGCAAGAAGTCACTGAGGAGGGGGGAAAGCAGGAGCAGACAGAAGAGTGGCCTCAGCTGATCCCATGGGGCACTCTAGAGCTAGAGCGGTCCTTTGAAATTTCCCCAAATGAGTACAAGGATCCCAAGCCTTGAGCCTCCAGGGAGGAGCTATGATCTCATCTGGGGCGGTAGCTTTGTATCTTGCCACAGAGAACAATCCCAGAGAGGACTCAGAAGCCATGCCAACTGAGGCAGCAAATGTCTTGGTCCTTGTTATGGTTTGGGTATAAAGTATCTGTCACAGACTCAAGTGTTTGGACTCTTGGCCCCCATTAGTGGCACTGTGTTTGAGAGGTTCTGGAATCTTTGACACTGTGACCTGGCTAGCAAACATGGGTCACTAAGGTTTGGCTGCTTCAAACTTCTACTACCAAGTTGAATGGTCCAACTGCCATTGTTCCTTGCTGAGATGCACTGAAACAGTGAACCAGAATAAATTCTTCCCATCAGGTACCATGTCACAATGAGGAGAAAACAAACTAACATGGTCCTCAAAAGGGAAATGGGCATCAGGCCACAGTGTCCACTGCACTAATGCACTAACCACTGCACAGCCTGATCCTGAGCAGCACTGCGGCCCAGCACTTGCCGTTCACTCCACAGACTTTTAGAAATGGCCGGGAAGGAGGCTGCCCAGAAGCTCACTGGAATCAACAGTAATGGCCTGTTTTCCCCACCAGCGCCAGCCCTGTACAGTCAGCTGTGAAGTTGCTGAGAATTTTTCCTACTCACCAGTCCAAGCACTGTTGCTGCCCCATCCCCCAACCTTTTCAACCCCCCCCCCCATCCTTCTACATTGTAGGTTAAGGAAAAAATGACAGTTTGGGAGACCTGGTCTCTGCCACAAGCAAGTTCCATAACATAGGCCTTGACTTCTGACCCAAGGGCTTTTCCTAATGAACTGAATCTAGAGCAGGGCAGGAGAGCAAGCCAATGAAAAGTACTGGTTCAGGGGCACCTGTGCCACATGTACCCATTTCACTGCTCCACCCTGACTAGAGACCAGTCACAGGAAGAAAGATGAACTGATGTCTTTGGTGTCCACAGAGCCTCATGCTCTCAACGTTCTGCCTGTACAGAGGAAGAAGACCAGTCACAGGAAGAAAGATGAACTGATGTCTTTGGTGTTCACAGAGCCTCATGCTCTCAACGTTCCACTGCTAACTTCCCTGTCATATTGCTTGATGCCAGCTGTGTACAGCCCCAGAGTCTCAGTCTAGGCCAGCACTGACTCGGGGCACATGAGTGTTTTTCCTGAGTGAGAAATGAGAAGAATACCTTCTCTTCCTATTCCACATGTCTATTCCCAACCTTCATTATAAGCTTGACTGGATTTGAATAACCCAAAAGGCATACCTCTGGGCATATCTCTGAGGGTGTTTCCAGAAAGATTTAATTGAGGAGAAACACTGTCCTGTGGTGTAGAAGAGGGACACATTAAACGGGCTTTTGAGTCCAACAGTCTTAATCTCCAGACAGCTGTACTGCCTATCTGTAGGCACCTTGCATATGATAACTGAGAAACTTTGGATGAATTAAAATCAAGAGTTTTATTTTTTAATTTTTTTTTATCTGAGTGCTTTCTCCTCATGTATATAAGTGCATCTGTGCATGCAATGCCCACAGAGGCCAGAAGAGGGAATCAGATCCCCTGGAACAGGAGTTACAGATGGTTGTTAGCCATCGTGTGGGTGCTGGGAATCCAACCTGGGTCCTCTGCAGAAGCAGCCAGGGCTCAGCAGACCTCTGAGCCGTCTCTCCAGGAGCCATCTCTCCAGCCCCAGTTTAATTTTATTCAACAAAGAAAGATTCCTTGGGTGTAGGAAGACAGCATTTGTAGACAGGAAATGGAGGTGAGACCTAGAGAGCTTCCTTGGCCACAGCTTGGCATTTGCCTTACTTGGATGTGGTTTGACCAGCTGGTTGTCTATGATTGGCTGAAGCACAGCTGTTCTGATTGGCTGAGACTCAGGAACTTGTCTCAAAAATATTACACTGCTAAATTACATTTCAGTTTGTTTATATAATAAGTTAGCTTGTCTGTTACCTAGGGACTCCAGGTAAGAGGCATCCACAGGCCAAATTTAGTTTAATTTAACACGAATCATTTGTAAATTGTGAATGACTGTATAGGAGAGTGCTGTGAGGATTAAATGAGGTAACCCGGGAACAGGAAAAGAGCTGCGGTGTGCCAGTACTCATGCAGGCTCACCCTACCCCAACCCTGGCAAGCAGGTGCCCACGACCCCATTTTAGCTGTGCATATGTTTGCTCCCAGAACCAAACCCAGCCTGATATTATACGATTGTGAAGTCCTTGCTCCTTTTGGGGTTCTCTTCACGTAGTCCTGATGTAGGGAAGTTCCTTAGTCCAACAGGGCTGGAAGTCAATTTTTAACAAAAAGGGAAAAAAAAAGAGTTCTAGCCTGGATCAAGATTTGGAATTTACTTTTGTTTCCATCATATGGGTGCAGTGATCAAAAGGAGGAAAGTCTTCCTGCTTAGGAGCCAAAAATTCTATGACCAAAAGTTGCCTCCAGAATACCCACACTGTACATATATACACACACACACACACACACACACACGCACACACACACACACACACACACACACACACACACGTTTTTCCTAAGGGCCCTGCAGAATTATGTTTCAAGAAGGGTGGGTAATGCCACAGGGCAACTCTGAGCTGAGATCAAATGAACTGGCAGGTGTTGGGTCCCTTTCCCAGTGCTCTATGGAATGCTGGCTGAGCAGGCGGCAGGGATCACTCCGAGGTTATTGGCTATCAAGTAATCCAGGTTTTAAGTAAGAGTTTTAGGAGCGATCCTTTTCTTTTAGTGATTTCTTTTTCTCTGAGCGTGCAAGGAGGTGAAATCGGAGGAAGGGGACTCCTCTAGACAGTGTGTGCGTTAGGTAGTTTCTGTCTTGGGCGCTTTCCCCATCTCAGAGCTACCCCTACACGGTAAGGTTTTCATTGGGAGGAAACGGGATCAAAAAGAAGTTGGGTAATTTAATCGAGAACTCGCCACGGCCAAGTGCTAGAGCCAGAGCTGCACCCAGTTCTCTAGGCTCTGGCTCCCTCTCCCTGGGCCTGTCCCTACTGCTGGCTTCCCTGGAGACAGGAAGTAGACATTCGTGGAGTTTATCTGTGGCATGCTTTGCCCTTTTTGAGACAGAATGACACTTGCTCATTAGGAACTGATTAATAATTGATATTATTCAGAGTGAACCCCATGGAACATTCTCATCTGCTTGTAGAGACTTCAGGGTTCCAAAGCATCGTCTTGTCTGTCCACTCATCCCTCAGCTCAGCCCTGAGAGTACACAGGCAGTACCCTCGTCTGGTGAGCACCAGCAGAGCCAAGGCTCGAGTTGTTAGCCTCCCAGTGCCCATGCCAGTGCTCTCTGTGTGACATCATCATGCACATTGCTCATCCCTTTTGTGCCTCTGGTGCTGCTGCAAAGAACGGGAGGCTCTGCAGATACGAGATGAAGATTCACTTAACACATGACTGAGGTCAGGCACGCTCCTTTCTATGCCGATCACTGTTCCTATGACCTGGGACAATGCAAGCTGACCAAGTCCAGGGAAATGAGGAAGGGCGGTGAGTCTGTATAAAACTGCTGCAGCGATATAGCTCTGAATACAGAATACCTAGTAGCTTAGACGTGCCCAGCAGATCCAAGTTATTTCTTCTTTCCTTTGTCCTTTGGAGATTGGTAATCATGGTCCAAGATCCAAAGTCAACCTCTTTCTTCCAGGGACCTTGGTTGTTCTAGCAAAACAAGGGCCTTTATTTCCTTATGTAGCAAAAGTAGTTAGTCCGGATGCAGAATCACAGAGCAGACCGGTGGTTTTCACTCTGGGTTCAAAGACGCCCTGAGGTCTTGGGCTGCTGTCAAGGGTGGGGGACATCAGTGGTCAGGCCTTCAAGCCATCCCCATCCAGCTCAACAAATCAGCATCTCTTTGATGTTATTTAAATGGTGAGCCGTGGAATAGAATTTCATTTCGGAATGAGATCAAGTGTTGAAAATAGAAAATTGAAAACTTCTGTTGGGGAGTGACAAACTAACGTCAGAGCTTCGCGTCTCAAACAAGGCCATGCCTTCTCCTCTTACTGTCTCTAATGGCAAAAGAACGCCTCCCACCTGCCTCACTGCTTCTCTCCAGACATGGAGACAGCCACAAAAGATAGTGGGTGTCTTGGCTGCTCATGAGGTTGGGAGCTCCTGGCATGCTGCGGAGAGAGGCAGGAACCACAGCTAGTGGACAGACATGGAGTCTCGATCCAGCCCAGCACTGGCTCTGGGTATACGGGCCTGTTTCCTCCTTTGGAATTGAAAAAAAACCCTTCTCTTTTTACCAGAAATGCCTGTCCCCCAGCTTCATGGCCAGTCTTGAATAGACCCATAGGCACTCTGTTGTCCAAATCTTTGTTCAAATATCCCCTCCATCGTGTCTATCGCCTTCATCCTGGTCTGTTTACCTGGTGAAGAATTCAGTTCTAAGTTCTACTCAGCTCATCCCTCACCTCCCCCACCACTTCCTGGTTGACCTCAGGCAGAATCATATGTTCCTTCTTGTGATGAGAGTTTCCAGAAAGGTTTAACTGAGGCAAGAAGACCCATCTTGAACATGGGTAGCATGATCCTCATAGTCCTGTGGACTGACATCCTTGAATGATAGTCAAAAGGAAAAAGGGAGCTGAACCCCAGATCAGTCCAAGTGTGATCTGTTGCCTAACTCGCTTTCTGCCCTGCCTTCTCCCACGAGGGACCATGTCCTCTTAAACTGTAAGCCAGAATAAACTCTTTTAAAATGCCTCTTTTCAGGTATTTGGTCAAGCAAATCTCCAACAAGAAGCAGCATATTTGGCTCAAAGTGTGGGAGGACACAGAGTGTCACGGTGGGGAAGACATGGTGGCCAAGGAGAGTGTGTAGCTGGGATGCTTCACATCTCTGCTGATCAGGAAGCAGAGAGCTTGGGTGAGAAGCCAATAATCAGAGGCCTATAACCAGAAAGCCCCACCCCCACATCACATTTTGAGCTAGGTCCCATGATCAGATGGTTCCCCAAATCAAACACCACCATCAGCTGGGGACCGAATGTTCAAACACAGGAGCCTGTAGGGGACATTTCCATTCAGACTGTAAGAGCAGCAATACCCTTTTCCTCCGGTGTGCATTTGATTACAGGTCTGTCTCCTAGGAGACTGGGAGCTGTCAGATGTCTCATTTATCTTTATACCACTGCCTGTCTCAGAGTTGCTCAGATACGTGTGGAATAAATACATTCACAGGTGAACGCAAAGGGAGGGCAGAGGAAGGAGGAAGGTAGGGAGTGCATCAGTGAGTTCACCGCTCCGTCTGTTCCAGCTTCACAGCTATGTCTTAGAAAGAAGTCATTCTTAGGTTTCTTTTGTGGTTGTGTCATGTATCAAGGGACTCATGCTCAAAGCACCCTCCTTATCTCCCACGATGAGTCTGACCCTGGGGGTTACCTTTAGAGCTTGGCCTGAAGTCTGCCCTGCACCGGCCACCATCCAGGATGGGATCTTTATTGTTCTTGCCACCCTGGTCCAATGCTATGGGTCCCACTCCTTTTCCCAACTCCTGACCTCTCACTGCCCTGGCTAGTCATGGGGGAGGTGAGGAGCTTGCTGCCCATGGACCAACCCCTCAGGCAACCACCTGTCATTGTCCCAGTCTGTCTCCCACTCACAGATGGGAAGGAAGGCAGACTAAGTTCATACAGACCAGATTTCTCCTGACATCAGTTTCTGATGTCAGTACTTCTCTGCTTCCTACTCACGCATGCCTAGCACTCAGAGCAACCCCTGACCTCTGTCCCATTCCTTCCTGATGGTAGGTCGAAATTTAGCCATGCCTAGTCAAATCTTAAGATAGGGGGCTAGAGAGATGGCTCAGAAGTTAGAGCATTTTCTGTTTGTTTAGAGGACCAAGACTCAGTTTCCAGCACCCACTTTACAGATGACAGACAAATCACAACCATTTGTAACTGTAGTTCCAGGTGTTCTGATGCCCTCTCTGGCCTCCATTGGCATTGCATACACATGGTGTATGTACATACATGTGGCAAAACACTCATTCACGTAAATAAAATAAATACTCTTAAAAAAATATCCTAACATAGATCAGGAGACTGAATCAGAACTGGAGGTGATTTCAACAAATGCCTTCCCTGCAGGTAGGCACAGGCAGGGTGGGTGCACAAGCTTGACCAGAACACAGAAGATTGAAGATACATGGGGCACCAACCTCTGGGTGTACAACTTTGGACAATTCATTTACCCCTGGGTACAAGGGTTTGGATATGGAAATCAGAGCTCATAGCACTGCTTCTGACGACTGCTGTCAGGAATAAAGTAGGTAAGTACTTACCCACCCAGTTCTTGATGCCTGGTGAGCCTTTGGTAAATAGGATCCTCCTGAAGTTGTGAGGATAGCTTTAGTTGTCAGCTTGACACACGCAGGTAGAGCGAACCTCAACTGAGGAATTGTCTCCATTGGGCTGGCCTGTGGGATGACTGTGGGGCATTTTCTTGACTGTTGAATGATATGGGAGGGCCCAGACAGCCCACTGAGAGTGGGGCCACTTCTGGGAAGTGGTCCTGTGTTGTATAAGTAAGCAGGCTGAGCACAGTCCAGATGAACAAGCCTGTGAGCAGCTATTGTCCATGATCTGTGCTCCAGGCTCTGGCCTTGAGCTCCGGCCTTGGCTTCCCTTGGTGATGGACTATGAGCCATAAACCAAATAAACCCTTCCCTCCCCAGGTTGGTTGTGGTCAGTGTTTGTATCACAGCAATAGAAAGCAAACTAGAACTGAGGGAACCCTCTAGCCGTGGTCATTGCTGCTGTTATGGTTGCTGTTACCAGAAAAACAGGCGAGCAGTATCTCCAGGTACGTCTCCTCTGCTGCCGCTTCCCCTCAAACTGCCCATTAATATTCCGAAGACTTAGCCAGGGAGGCCTGCACCACACACCAGGCTTAAAATTAATCAAGTTCCTGTCAGTCCAAATGAACTTTTCTCACTGATTCTCAGATCGCCTGCATCTTCCTCTGAGTGCATTTTTACCACATAATGAAGTTTGGGCGGCACTGGCTGGCCACTGCCAGTTCCTGCCCGGTCCCCAAGCGTGACCCCCACATAGACACAGCTCTTCTCAGGCACTATGCCCAGAGCACCCACCCCTCCCCCACCGCCTGGTGCCTGCTCATCAGGGTGATGCAAACCCAGCAGATTAACATGATGTCCTTGTAATTCTGCATCCAAGACACATGTCATTTTCCTTCAACACATTTGGAAGGAGGGCAAGTTCTACTTTGTAAGGACCATCACTTATTTTGAACTGGAAGAAAATAATTTATTTGGTCCAAAGTTGTGTTTTTCCATTAAGGGCATATATATATATATATACACACACACACACACACACACACACATTTCCCTTTTTCCTTTTGGAGCCTTTTAGATGTCTACCTGAATTAGCCTCTACCTGCACTTCAGAGCTGGGTTTCTTCTTCAGTTTATTTCAATGACTAAATACAACCTTAAATAAAAATGAGTTAAAAGATTAGACATAGCAAGCTATACATCAGAGGGTAGGTAAGCAGAAGTCTCCTGTCCCAGTGTATAAAAGTGTTCCTCAGCTGAACAGAAATCAATTTAAACTCTTGCTCCTGTGGAAATCAGGTCTTGGAGGGCTCTTTCTGAAATCTGGACCCTCAGACACGGAGCTGGAGTTTGACAAGTATTCTGACACCCAACTAAGAGGATTTCACAGCTTTGTGTTCTAACTGGGCAGTCTGGCCTGGGACTTTTGACTTAGAGGCACCTCTTAGAGGCTGTTCAGTGGTGAGTTAGAAATTCTGTCACTGGAAGGAAACAGCTTTGCGTGATGCTACCCAAGAAGACACGTGGACCGTCCCACTGTCTTTCCACCCCTCATTTACCATTTGTGTGTATGTGTGTGTGTACCACATGTTAGTGTGTGCCCACATACACATGTGGGGACAGGGGATCATTTTGGATGCCATTCTTTGGGAGCCTTCTTTTCTCTTTGAGACATAGCCTCCCATTGGGACTGACAGCTAGCAGGGTGGCTGGTCACTGGGATACAGGAGTCTTCATCTTGACCTCACCACACTTGCTTTTTTTATGTAAGCTCTGAACTCAAGTTTGCTTGCTGGCAGGGCAAGCACTTTACTGACTGAGCCATCTCATCAGACCTTTTTTTTTACTGTTTTCAGCAGATGCTTGGATCAGCAAGTGGTGGCCTCCAGGCATTATCAAGCTGTGTAAATGGTGAGCTTGAACACACAGACGTCTGCTTCAGCCATTTAGACATTGTTATGAATTAAAGAAAAGAGACACTGTAACTTGCTCAGAGTTATACAGCTTATGCCTAGAAAGCCCAGACTTTGAATCCAGGTTGATACAACTTCACATCACATCTTTTTGTAACGATGTTTCCTGGAAGGTGAGCTCAGTCCTGCTGGGATCCTGGGATGCTTGCTTTTCCTAAAGCAGCTTAGCTCTGCAGGCTACTGCCCACCCCTGCCATCTGATCACTTCGAAGGACTTCTCCAGGTACTGAGCATCCTACCAGGTGGCCTCAGCACCCTAAAGGATTCCTGACACACAGGAGCTCACTAGCCAAGCAAAGCTAGGACCTCTATCCCCATGCTGGACAGACACAACCAGAAGTTGGCTTGAAATTCTCAGGAGTGGGACAGAAACTGAAAACTCACTCAGGTGGTTAGTGGTCTGCTAGCATCCCAGGGAGGAAGCATTAGAGCTCACACCTCCTGAATGGACTGGAGTTTGCATCTGTGTTTAATAACAACTTTGATCCCCCTGCCAGCCACCGTGGTCATTGAGAGATCTTGACATAAAGAAGGTATCTGGGAGATAAAGTTCTGCAGGCGATGATTACTCCCACTTAAGTTCTCTTTTTGTTGAAAGGAAGAATCCCAGATTGAACAGCACATTGAATGATATGACAAGCGAGCACTTGATCCCTGTCCAGCTGGAGGGGGGACTGTACCCATCAGCAGCTTTTTAGCTGAGGATGTCTTTATATTTCTCTCCTTTGTCTGGGCCTCCTAGTTCCTCCTTTTACTTCATGTCAGCACTATATAGTAGGTATGCCAAGTGGTTTTGAAATTTAAATTACAGTCTCTTTTTCAGATGTTATTGGAAAGAACATGTAATTTATAACCACGTGTTAGGAGTACAGGACGTTCATGGTCCACTGCCAATTTTTCTTTTGTAAAGTTAATAAAACTTTCATAAAACACTTATACACTTGTATATTTCATGGTAAAGATTTTTTTTATCTCATAGGCTAATGTAAAGATTTATTAAAACCATTTTTTTGTTAAGAGGAGTGTCAATAGTTTGCAGCTGAGTGTAATTTTGAATCCGCGGAAGATGACGGTCTGATGGAAAATGACAGTAACAGCTTTGTTGATTTAGCACTAAAAATAAAGGAGCCTTTCAAACGAGAGAATGCTCTAATATCCAGAGCGGGCTAGGACATAGCCTGGCCAATGGAGACGAGCTGGAGAAGCCGGCCACCAGCACTCCAACCCTTGGCAAGAACAGAGCGGACTGGACAGAGCCCAGGAGGGAGGCGCTGTGAGTCCCCAGGGACAGGAGGCTCTGGCTGGGAAGAGCCCCGCCTGCCTCAGTCCCAGTTCTGACTGCCCTCACAGGCTGTATGAGCCCTTCCAGCCTGTTCTGCAGCCTGGTTTTTCCTGAGTGTGAGGTGCTAAACCGCTGCCCCCTCCACCCCCTATCAGCCTTCCACCAATCCGCATTCACTCCAGACTGGTCTCTCTTCAAAGATCCTTCCAAGGAGCTTCACTTAACTTTTCTTCTGCATTGAAAATACATCATCCTTTTTTTTTTTTTTTTTTTTTTTTTTTTTAAAGCTGGGGAAGGAGGGTAGACTCCTATATAGGGCTGGAATGTGAGATATCGCCTACCTGCAGGCTCTTCTCTGAGACCCTTAGGAGAGGGTGCACGTGAACAGGTTTTGCAAGCTGCAGGCAATGGAGGTAGGAGTGCTTCCTGCTCCAGGCTGGATGCAAGGCCTGCAGAAGGGACGGTGGGCAGACTGTATCCTGTGCGTGTGAAGACACTCACTCCCCCAGACTCGAAGCTGAATTTACAGATTCAGAAATTAAATAGATAAAGGGTTAGGGTGATATTGATTACGATTGATAAATACTGTCATCCTTGTTTTACACATGATGCAAATGGGACTAAGAAGGGTAATTGATGAGTTCAAGACTGCAAATGAGTGTGGACAGCCAGATTCACACCTAGGCCATTCTAACTGCAAACTTTGTTTCCCACCACAGTGTCAGAAGCAGCGAGGTCTCTGGAGGTCTCTGGAGGTCTCTGGAGGTTGCCCCTGAGCCACCACTGCGCTAGGAACCCCACGGTGTTCTCACCATGGAGCCCCTCCTAATCCAGAGAACACTGCCTTCTGCAAGCCCCTTGGTAGCTCCAAGGTTCTGCATCCCACCAGACCTGAGCCAACCTCTGGAGTTCTCTTGTAGTGTCACAATGGCTTAATTACAACCGAGGTGTGTGGCAAGCAAGTCTCAGCTGTCTCCCGCTAGAACCCCTTCCAGCCGCCCTCATCACCCTGTTTGTTAATTCCTCTTTCTTGTTCAGTTGTTTTTGCTTGAAATTCTCTTCTTCAGACCACTCCTGGGCCTCTGACCAGATAAGACCATTTCTGTGTACACACTCACCATCTTGTGCTCCCCATCACTTCTCCCCTTTACATCTAAGTAATTATCAAATTGTTTGCTCTCTCTGGCATCTGCTAGTCCATAGCAAACAAAGGGAAGAGTCCCTTCGGTCTCAGTCTTGTTCCATAGCGATGTCTCCCACACCCAGCCCAACACAGGGTTAATCTGCTCAACAGCCTTGCTCCCCGGCTACATGGCCCTTTCTAGACAAAAACATGGACAGATGACTTCCTGATTTCACACGGTGGTCCAGTTTGTGACCATTCCCTATGTCACCCACGTTAAGGGAGATTCTAGTAGGAGCCTTGGCCTTTGAGCACCTGAAGGTGAAGGCACAGACTCCAAGATGGTGAGGAGTAAAGAGGCCACAGCCTCCCCTGCTTCCAAGTCTCAGAGTGGCTTCAATGTGGAGATACAGAACACCGCAAAGTGCTGGAAGAAAGTGAAGATGAGAAAGCCAGGACTAGCAGTCCCAAGGAAACTACCAGCAGACCTCTCCATGCCGCCTTTGGTCATCTGTGTGGCAGAGCAGAGCAAATGGGAGCAATGAAGCAAAGAACAGAGGCTGAGAGGAGAGAGCTCTGCAAGAGATCTGGACGAGGCTGCAGACCGTTTGCCTCTACCCGGCACTGTATGACCTTTTGGCAAAGATAAAGTATGAAATGCCTTTGGTTCTGAGAAAATTCTCACTGATGCCCTTTGCTCTGAAACACCGAATCCTTTTCTGGAAAGGAAGGGTCTTCCATTATATTTAATCCAAATCTATTTTTCAATTTCTTTATTTACAACATGTGACAGTACAGGCCACAAGTCACATACCTTTCTGGCCAGAAGGTTTCTTACACAATCTCAGCTACTCTTTCCTGGGGAGAGAAGCAGGAGAAGCAGGAGAAGCAGGAGGGGTTCTTCAGTCCCAAGGAAGCTGAGGAACCAGAGAGGTTTAGCAGGTATCTACAGAGCTGGGCTTGGAAAAGGGTCTCTGAAATTCTGCCCAGTGCTCTTTCTTCCTGCCATAATATGTTGTCTGTTGAAATATTTTCATTCCCAAACAGAGAGAGTACAACAATCCCCTTGAATGCATTGCCAATGACAAACTATGTATGGACAAATAACAACAGTGAGAAAACCGCGCACAGAGACAAGGCAGCCTGTGTCAGAGAAGAAAGAGAAAAATAAATGAAATTAACAGTGGGAGACAAAAACAGAGGAAAACCCAGCAATTAGATTAATCATAGACTTCCAGGAAATTGGCCCAAATTTCTTTAAAATCTTGTTGATTGTTATTCAGATTGAAGGGTTCCCTGTGAGATTAGCCAGAGCCCACTAAGCTTGCATACCAATCCAGTATAGCCTACACACTGGCTGCTGCCTCCCATCGGTGTCCAGGGGCCCTGTGTCGCTGCTGTCAAGGACCACTTATGCAAGGTGAGGTCCAGTAGACAGAGTTCAGTACTGGGGGTCAGGAGGCAGTATTTCTAGAGTAGGTTCTCTGGCCCATTTACTTTGGAATTTGAACAAATCATCTAACTTGTTGGACTTCAGTTGACACATCTGTCAAATGGGCAGTTCTATCTACCTTTCTTAAGTCAGCTGGAGTTTGAACAGTAGAGGAGAGAGTAGATGTGCTTATACTGACCGAAACTGTTGTGCAAACATAACAGGGTTTCAGGAGTATCTTGCCCCAGGTTCAACCCTGTCTCCCCCTAAGATTTCGGTATGTTGCTGTATCTAGATGCTACAAAACTGTTCCAAAGCCTTCAGGTTCAGTAAAATCCTCACTATATCTTGACCCAAATATTCCTCCTTTTTATGATCTGCATTTAAAAGAAAATTGAATGACCTATCTCTGGATTTATTAACACTTAAATCATTAGTATCTTGGCTCCAGAATGTTCCAGACTTGCCAGAGCTATGTCAGGAGTTCCCAAATGCCTGGAAATCACCCTTCACCCAGGATGAAATAATCCAAGCGGAAAACGATTTGGGTTTGGTTTAAAGGAGAGAAGCCTGTATGTTCTTCTCAGAACTGCACTCTTTGAACATGAACATTATTGGCTCAAGGTTCAATAAAACATTGGCTGCCCACTAGGTGCTAGGCTGTATCTAAGTGCTTTGTATGTGTTATTTAACTTTATCCTTAGAACAACCCAATGTACTGAGTTCTATTAACGCTCTGTTTAAACATGTGAAAAGCAGAATACCCTTCAAATACTGCGGGAAAAAAAAGACCACTGTTTCTCTTGGTATCTGTCTTTAAATCTTTATAAAGTCATTTTAAAATTTATTCCTTGACAATTTCATGCATGTATGTAATGCATTCTGATCCTACTCATCCACCATTATCTTCTGTCCTCCTCCTACTCCATCTAATCTTCTTCTCCCCAACCAGTCCCTTTCTTGCTTCCACACCCCTCCATGCACATGTACTCAGTCTAGCAGAGTTGCTTGCATGGGTCTGGGGCCATTCTGCCACACCCCAGAAGAAAAATGACTCTCCTTTCCCCAGAAGTCCCTAACTGCCAATAGCTCCTCAGCTAGCGGTGGGTCTGATGAACTCCCCATCCATGATGGAAAGTTGACTGGCTCCATCTTGTGCAAGTCATATGCAGGTAACCACAGCTGTTGTGAGCCCATGAACACAACAGTCATGTGTTCAGAAACGTGTTTCATGGAACTCCTGCCCATCCTCTGGTTCTTACATTCCCTTCTGTTTTTCAACCTCTATATTGTATGAAAAGAACAAATAATCTGAGGGTCGGAGAGGACTGCGGCAGCTATCCCATGTTGCAGTTCCACAGACACATCTCTGCTACCTCCAGAGGCAAGGGTGCAATTAATTGGACCTTTTTGTTTGTTTGGTCTTTATAAGCCCTCTCAGGGTCCTTTGGATGAACATTCACCACTATTCTCTAAGAGGATAATGTGTACAGCATTTTCCAATCTGCTTGGATAGAGAACTTTCCCCAAAGAATCCTAATAGTCTCCAAAATTTAGGAAGTGTTGATAGATATCAAAATTTTATCTTTAAAGAAAGATGACATTGCTTAGTCAGAAAGAGGTCCAAGGACGTTAACAATAAAGCACAGAATACAACCCAAATGCCCCATGTCCAGGTCTATGGTGGCTCCAAGTTCCACTATCAAAAGGGAAGAGATGCAGGTCCACCTGTGGGCTCTCCAATAGTCATGAGCACCATACCCAGGACCACAGATCACAAATCCTTTATTAATATTTTCAGGATCAAATAGTTACTATTCTTGAAGCCAGAAGAGAGGATTTTGTTTGAACAAACTCCTTTGTGCTGACGGGTCTGTGTTAGTTAAGAATCTCTGGGGAGAAGAGCAAACACAATCACTTGGCAAGAATAAACAGCTCTCTCGGGAGGTCTCTGGGCGTGAATAGAAACAGCTTTCTTTTTACTTACAGGTCCATTCAAGATGAAATGAAAATCCTACGAAACCTTGCATTGCAGTCATGCTGCACTTTCTGCAAGAGTGTGAGAAATTCTGGTCAGATGATCAGCTGAGGAGTTAATCTGTTGCTGTGCTAAACTGCTAGTGCAGCTGCTGTCATGAGGGAGAAGAGGAAGCAGAAGAATCTTTGATCCTCAGTTCAGCCAACTTCTTCCAGAAAGTTGAACAGGAGATCAAACACGAACAGCAGTGCAGGCGCTGGGCACCATCCAGGGCTATCGGAATCCAATACCCCAACAGCCATCCAATATCGACAGAAGTCAACCCAGGAAGCACGCCAAGGAGCAGGCTGGACCGAGGAGGATGAGGCTGTGACAGTGGGAGATGAAGAGGAGGCTGCACTTATCCCTGGACTGTCCTCACTGGAGCACCCCTCCTGTGCATTGTGCACAGCCCCTTGCACAGCCAGGCTTTCTTAGAAACTCCGCAAGAAGTGAAGAGGAAGCCACGTAGCCAGCTACATTTCCAGACTCCGATAAAGGCTCGTGGGCCTTGCTGGTTTGTGTGTGTGTGTGTGTGTGTGTGTGTGTGTGTGTGTGTGTGTATGTGTGTGTGAGAGAGAGAGACAGAGACAGAGACAGAGAGACAGAGACAGAGAGACAGATAGAGACAGAGACAGAGAGAGACTAGATTCACACACATGTACATGCATGTGGAGGCCAGAAATTAACCTCAGGTATTGCTTCCCAGGCACTGTCCAATCTTATTCTTTTGAGACAGGGTGTGTCTCCAGCCTGGGGTTTGTCAAGTAGGCTCGGGTGACTGGCCAGCAAGCCCCAGGGATCAGCTTGTCTCTGCTCCCCAGCACTGCAATTACAAGTACATGCCACCATGTCTGGCTCTGTTCCATGGGTTTTAGAACTTGAACTCAGGTCCTCGGGTTTGTGTAGCAAGACTTTTGCTGACTGAGCCATCTCAAAGCCTGTATGTGGTCTTTGCTTTTCTAAGTGCTAAGGATTCACACAAACTGAGCCCAAGGGATGGACCTACCATCTAAACAGTACTGTATAGAATGAGTCACCCTGACACTTCTTCCCTCAAAAGGTGACATTCACCAGGAAGACTTCACACCTGCACACAAAGCCGTTTACACTCCATCATCTCACAGATCTGGAGTGAGGCCTGTGTGTTCTATAATTCAGAACTTATCATCCTCTTCTTAGCCATCCTGGTTTCATTTTAAGAACCCTGATTACAGTGATCCACAGGTCAGTTTGATCAAAGCCCAGCAAATCCTACATTGTAGTCACTTGCACCTTCTACAGATACTACAGATGACAGTCACTGGAACACAGCCTGCCAGGCTGGTGTTAGCACAGTGGAGAGGCAGAACGGCCCCCCTGTAGTCACTGGCTCAGGGTTCAGTCTGAGACTATCTTCCTTTGGGTGGTTCATTACACAGAGAAGATAGTACATAGTAGTTGAACCTTGAGCCTTGGGCTGTGTGTTAGTTATGTTTTCTGTTGCAGTGATAAACCATCATCAATACAACTTATAGAAAGAGGAGCTTATCAGGCTTACAGTTTCAGAGGATAAGCATCCATCACGGTGGGGCAGGTGTGGCGGGAGGCGGCAGGAGGCAGTCAGAACAGAAAACTGAGCACTCACGTCTCTAAGCAAGCACAGGAAACAGAGAGAGCAGAACTGGAAAGGTGATGTGCTTATGAATTTTCAAAGCCTACCCGCCCCCAGTGATGTACTTCCTCCAGCAAGGGAGCTCTCCTAAACCTCCCCAAACCATGCCACCAACTAGGGACAATGTGTTCAGATACTTTGAGTCTACAGGATACATTCTCAGTCAAACCACCACAAGTTGTATTCACAGGCTTGGTCCTAAACCACATTCTTCAGTCCCTATACCTCTCAAATGTCTCAGCTCTCTGCTGCCATACAGCATCTCCTTTTCTTACTGCCCCTTTTCCCCTTCCCAAAGGTATATTTACAAACCCGACTCCCTGCCACTACCAACCAAGGGGATTTATTAGATTAGCTTATAGGATAGAGTCCAACAACGGCTGTCCCACACTGTAGAGCCTGAGAATCCAGTAGTTGCTCAGTCCATGAGGCTGGATGTCTCAGCAGGCCCAGTCTGGTGCTGAAGGCCTGGAGGATTCATGGAGGTCTACTAGTCTTCAGTCTTCATTGGAATCTGAAGAAGTCTGTCCTGTTATCAGTGAAGGAAGTCCTAGCCTAAGATGAAGCCAAGCAGGTCCCAAGCAAAAGCTCCTGCCGTGGCCTTTATACGGACTGCCGTCAGAAGGTAACACATTCAGGGTGGCTCTTCCAGCTTTGAATACGCAGATTCAGAAAATCTCTCTCATTCGGTTAATTCTGGACCCAGTCAAGCTGACAGCCAAGATGAGCTATCACACCCACCAAGTCCAATTTGTGCTGTCCATATGCTTATGAATATGGGGCCATCACTGGAGTGTGATTGACCTACTAGGAGCCTTAACCTTAAAGACCTGACTCTCTTCCAACCCCCAAAGAGCCTATCAGCTGTCAATAGTTCCTCAGTTAAGGGTGGGGGTTCATGAGCCACGCCCTGCTCCATGCTAAAATGCTGACTGGCTTAATCATGTGGAGGTCTCGTGCAGGCAACGGCAGCTGCCATGAGTTCATGGGCGCAGCAGATCTTTCATGTCCAGAAGACACTCTGGTCCTTCCTGACTTCTAGCTCTTTCAACTTCCTCTTTCACAGGGGCCCTGAGACTTCAGGGGAGAAAGTGTGAGATTTAGAAGTGGTAGTGAAAATTTGGAATTAGTCTGATTACTAATCTTTGAACAGCTCCAAAGATAATACTGAATAATCCATATTACCTGCTTAAATTAAAGCTCTCTGAACAGGTCATCCCAACAGTTTGCTCACCTATGGGATCAAGATAACAGCCCTGACCCCGAACAATTATTGCAAGGTTTTAATTAGATACTATAAGCAAAGTATCAGTACTTCTACTGACCATTCAGTTCTGTGAAAGAAGGTCGTAGCCTGCCTTGAGTCAATGAACATACAAGGAAAACATGTAACTTGTCTTTTCTCAGTTTTTAAACAGAAATCACTTAGAAGTGAACCATCTAAAACTGAGCATGAGGGTGCATATCTGTAGTCCTAACACAAGAGACTGAGGTAGAAAAACAGAGTTCAAAGCCAACCAACGTCTGCCATGTAGTGAGTTCCAGCCCCAGAAGCACAGTAAGCTCTTAACTCAGAGGACATATACAACACAAAGGATTAAGAAGTCTTGCCATAAATTTTTGAAATAGCAAAAACTTCTCTTTTCACACCAGCTGTTGAATGAGAGGGTGTCTGAGAACAAGGGCAGAGACCAGTAGGTTTTTCCAGACTCTGCCATCTGAATAGGAAGAGGATGACACTGGGAATGGACCAAGCAGGAGATGGACTGATGAGGAGGAAGGCTGAATGTTCCATTTATGAAACTTTGCCACATTCAACTGCAGCTTTCTCTGAGTCTCGCCTGTGGTAAGAAGCTTTGACATACCCTTAGCAATTCACATTTTACTTTGACTTCCTCCAGAGAACAAGAGCCAAACTCCTGGTAGGATAGACCTGTAGGACAGCCTACAATTATGATAATTAATATTGCTGGTAGGAGTGTCCGTGCTGCAGTCATTTTCTGGGATCTGATATCTACTCAACACCTAGCATGGGCTGGGGAGTATAAGAGGGTGTTATACATACGTGCATCAACCTGTAAGGACTCATTACTATCTCATTTCCAAATGAGGCTCGGAAAGTTTCACTTGTCAGTTGAGGAGCTGGCTGCGGGTAAAATGCCTGTCACACAAGCATGAAGACCTGAATTTGATCTCCCAGAACCCACATAAAACAAACCAGAGATGGTAGTGTGTATCTACAATCCCAGCACTGGGAAGGAAGGGGCAGGAGGATCCTTAGGGCTTTCTGGCCAGCCAGCCTAGCCAAATCAGTGATCTTCAGGTTTAGTGAGAGACTCTGTCTCAAAAACTGTAATGGAGAGTCACTGAGAAGACACCTGGCATTGATCTCTGGCCACACACACACACACACACACACACACGCACACCTAATAAAAAGAAACACAAAAAGAAATTTCTATTTGTTCAAGGCTATGCTTCCATCAAGTAGACTGGTGCCAGGCTTGGTGGTGCGTGCCTTTGACCCAGCACTCGGAAGGCAGAGGCAGGAAGATCTCTATGAGATCAAGACCAGCCTGCTCCACATAAAACTTTGCAAACAAGCTGGGGCTACAGGGAGACCGTCTCAAAAACAAACAAAAATAAGAAGTAGATCATCAATGCAGAACCAAAGCTCTGTGTGACTCCCAATCTTGCTGATTCCTCCTGGACCCTGGTCTTAAGTCTGTCCTTATAACTAGTTCTCTCTGGAATACCTTTTCAGTGGTCCAATATGAGTAGGCTGTAAAGGAAAGCTGGCTTTTCATTATTATTATTATTATTATTATTGTGTATGTGAGTGTATTGCCTCAATGCTTGTAAGTGCACATGTGTCATGCAATGCTTGAGAAGGTCAGAAGAAGGTGTTGAATTCCCTGGAACTGGAGTTACAGACTTCTGTTAGCTACCAGGTGGGTGCTGGGATTTGAAACTGGGTCCTCTGCAAGAGGTGCTCTTAACCGCTGAACCATTGCTCCAGTCTGGAAAGCTGTTTTTAACTTCCACCAGTACACGTTATGATCATTTATTTCTTTCTGCACATCAAGACTTTCTCACCCCATAACAAAGGTCTAAAACAGGAACCAGACGCTCAGAAAGACAGAGCTGAATTAAAATCCTACGTTTGCTGCTTACACATTATGTACATATGACCAATCTGTTTAAACCTCTATTTTCCTAGGTATTAAATAAGAGGCAAATTCTCAGAAGGGTCTCCAAAGGTTTAAATGGAAAAACATCTCTGGCAGAGACAGATGTAAGACTTTTCCTTCCCATTTGCAAAGGCAAGCTGAAGTGAGTTTGGTGTCTATCTAGATTTCATTATCTAAATATAGGACTGTATTAGTTACTTTTCTCACTGTTGTGACGACACACCTGACAAAAACAGTTTACAGAAGGAAGGGTTTATTTTGGCCACGGCATGGGGGTAGCTGCAGCCTATCACGGTGGGGAAGGCACAGCGGTAGTGAGAGGGATAGATTCTGGTACTGCATTTGCGACCTTTCCGTTTAGTGCAAGACCCCAGACCACAGAATGGTGCCCTCCACCCTCAGGGTAGGTCTTCCTTCCTTGGTCCAACCTCTCTGGAAACACCCTCAGAGACACACCTGGAGATGTGTCTCCTAGGAGATTCTAAATCTCATCAAGAGCAACCCTCAGAAGGTCCCTTAGGAAGATCATGATAATATTTTCCATGAGGAATTGGTTAATTATGAGTTGAGTAAATATGCATTATTAGTGAATATAAAGCATTTACAAAGTACCTGGCCTTCAGTGGATCCTATATGAAACGTGTATTTATGGATTCCTTCCTTCCTTCTCCCCCAACCCCAGCTTCTTCCCAGACAAGGTCCTGATGTGACAGAAGATCTCCTCCTGACACCATCTGTGATGTCAACTTGACAGTTCTAGAGCCAGTCACATGAAGGACCGGCCACTGGGCAGAGGGATTCGCTTGATTGCTTTAACCGCAGTGAGACCTGCCAAATGGAGGTAATACCGTTCCATGCTCAGATCCTGTGCTCCATGCATGGAGAAAGGGAGTAATGCTAATATGCCTTATTTCTACATGTATTCAACGTATTCAACAATCTCTGTTCCTGATGGTAGATGAGCTGTGACCAGCTGCTTCAAACTCCTGCCTCCTTGACTGTCTGCCACGATGGACTGGACCCTTAAAGAAGTTTCAAAAAAACCCATTTTCCCTGAAGTTGCTTTCATCAGAGTGCTTTATAATAGCAACAGGAAATGAGACGATGACATCATCCATTTATGACATCATCCACTTTCCAACCTTCCTCTTGGCATTAAAATAGTTAAGAATCCTTCAGACCCAAGTGCATGAACCACATGCTGCTCCTTCTCCTGTGCAGAGGCTAAGGCCTTGATCGTTTCTTAATGTAACTACTTCAGGAAATTTGTCGCGCTAATAATGTTAATATGCCTTATTTCTACACTGCTCACGCCCTGAGCTCTCAATCACTTCAAAACACAGTGATTGAAATTTTTCAAAAGTCTTTGATTTGGAAGTTGTTATGTAGAACACTAGTCAAGTATAAATACGGTGGAGTGATTTAAGGCAGTTGGAGCCATCAGAATGTTTCAGCTTGTTTCAAATAATTATCAATCCTTCGGCTCTGCGTTTTCAACACCCCCCTTCATTTAAAAGAGTGGCCCTCTGTGCGGCCTGGAGCACACTGTTGAGGCAGCGGAGTGCCTCTCTGCTCTCTACACTGTGTTGCCTTGTTATAATTACATTATTAAAATCTTAATGGTTTACGCTGCTCCTGTAGATGGTCCCGAGTCCCTAGATGGTCACCTAGAGTGAAAAACTCCTTTTACATCTGCTCCAGTCCGCCTGTCCCCTCCAAAGGCATAGTTAAGTTCTTAGAGTATACAGCCAAGGGGACAGTACCCAGTGCCCAATGCCCACAGAAGGGGGGGTGCACATCTGGATCTGCACTGCATTAGGAGGTGGAGGATGGAGGATCAGAAATTCAAAAGCAGCTTCAGCTACATAAGACTGTGTCTTACAAATAACAATTATAACAATAAAGAAACCAGATGCCCAGAGGAAGCTATTCTAGTGGAGGGCCCAGAGTAAAAGGCTCTCCTGATCTGGGACAACTTCCTGTCCACTAATCCTCTTGCCTCCCACTGCTTCCACCTCTTCTGATTCTGTTGGATCTCGGACAGATTCTCCCAGGGTGACTTGATGGGGCTTTCTTTGCCTAGGTGCACACTACATCTCTCCCTCTTCCTGTCTCGGTCCCCTGATCAAAGTTAAGAGGCATACTCATTCCCAATGGGAACTGCAGGGCTGAAATAAGCAGAGGGAAGGACTGCCTTGACTGAAGAGGGACGGTGGACTGCAAGTCCTTCTTAGCACCTTTCGTGGGCAGTTTCAAGAGGCGCTTTGTGAGACTTCACACGGCAGTAGGTTCACCCTTGGAAGGCCAGCATCTTTTTTGCATGGCGATGGCCCATTTCCTAGCACATCTCGAGTTAGCTTCCCCAGCCTACACGATTTCCCTCTCTTAACCCTAGATTGAGGTCACTCCCTCCAGAAACCTGCACCCACAAGCCTTTGCTGAAGATCTGTTTCCAGGGGAACTCAAATTACCTGCACCTAGGAAGATTAGATTGAAAAAAAAGCCAAACAAAGCAAAATATCCTAGGCCTGCACACATTGCCTTGGAAGGATCAGAGCACAAGGATCCCAGAGACAAAGGGAATAAAGCCAGGGACACCTTCGCATCAAGGACAAGGTGACCTAGCTGCCTGAGCACAGAATGACCAGGGTGGCAGGGCTACCTCAGCACAAAGGTTTGCTTGACACATTTTCTTTCCGCATTAAAGAACCCATGAGCAGGACTGCCTCAGCACAGTGAATGCAGATGACACATTACCAAGGGAGGACCAGGGATGGGGCACAGCAAGATGGAGACACACCGTCTTGTCAGGCAGAAGCCTCCGTTGCGTCCATGGAAATAGGCAAAAGGCCTGAGTTTGCTCAGAGTGGAGGAATAGAGGCCTGGTCCCAGGGGAGGGACTGGCAGTCTCGTTCCTAATAACCTGTATCCTAACACTCATGTGACGCCGTTCTTTTTCTCTTGTATTTGTGGAAAGGAGTTTCCTGTCTCGCAGAGGAGGAAACTGTGTAGGCTTGACTCAGTGGATCGCCAGTCTTCCACTCACTGCCTGTGTGACTCAGGCCATTCACTGCAACTGTCCAAAAACCATTTCCTCCATTATTAACGGGGAATAATAAAGGACGCGAACGTGGATTTCCACATCCTCTGCAAAACTGTAAAACACCACGTACTTAATGTTAATAATACCACTCCATAGAAAATACACACTTCACAGAGGGGGACAGAGATGGAGACTCATGGCGATCACCATTGTTATTATAGTCACTATGAAGTAATAGTGGCGTAGCTCTAATTTACACAGCATCCCACTTGAAAATACACACTTCACAGAGGGAGACAGAGATGGAGACTCATGGCGATCACCACTGTTATTATAGTCACTATGAAGTAATAGTGGCGTAGCTCTAATTTACACAGCATCCCACTGGATCTGGACAAAATCCTGCCAGGCAGGTTGTGTCAATGCCGCTCCTTTCACAGAGAACGCAGTGCAAGTGACAGGTAGACCCTTGAGATGCCCGGTGCTGAGCAGGCACGGGGCACAGAGCAGTGCTTCTGCCTCCTTAGCGCTTACTGCGTTCCAGCTGCCATGTGCCAGAAAGGTAAGATGGCCCCAGATCCTCCACCGTTAATTGGGATAATGCCTGGAGATAATAATGATGCCACTTAAGAACACAGAGAGGATGGTGCTGTCTCCTTCCTCCCTGGGGGCCACATCATGCTGTCACCCAGAGACGCAGCTCAGGCCTATAGTTTAGTGATAATACATGACAGGTTGTGTATTTCTGGAACACTGTTATTGCAGGCCTGGGGTGATGGCTCAAGGCTGAGGCTGAGGACATTTCTTTGAGTGTTGCTTTGTATATGATAAGGAATCACACATAAATCAAATGGCAGTCACTTTGAAGGTGGGGCTAGCATATCATGCATGACATCACCTCCAGCCAATCCCACGTATACACGCATGTGCGCACTTGTATATAGGTCCGGGGAATAACTTTGAGTGTGGTTCCTCAGATGCAGTTCACCTTGTTTATTGAGACTGTGCCTCCCACAGGTTTTGAGCTGGTTGATTAGATTAAGCTGGATGGCTAATGAGCCCCAGGTATCTACCTGACTCTAACTCCCCAGCACTGGAATTGCAAGCACATACCAAACAGCTAGATTTCTTCTGTGGGTTCTGGAGACTGAACTGAGGAGCTCATGCTTGCCAGCCCTTTACTGACTGAGCCATCTCTTTGACCCTGAGGCACTTCTTTCTAACCAGGTCCTCAAGTGATTTGAGAGTTAAGAAGCACTTAGCTTCAAAGTCAGCCTTAGGGTTGTGAAACTGTCAGGGCTTGTGAGGATGGAGATAGCTCATCTCGTGGCATGTCTGCAGCTAGATCAGCATGGCCTGGGCAACCTAGACTCAGAGGGGGATGAGAAATAGCCTCCCAAGAAGCCTATACTGCCAAGGGTGCTCACTAGATTTTCACGTCTTGCGGTCTTGCGGGTTGCAGTTGTGGTTTTACACTCTATTTGGGGGCTGGCCCTGTTCTCTCTGCCAGGTGAAATGAGTGTCAGGCTGCAGCAATGGCTGCCAGGAGGATCGGAAACAGACCTCTAGGCTGATCTGCAACTGGATGCTTGAGCTCTGATGTCCCAGCCAAGATGAGGCAGATCGGGCTGCTCGTCTGGCCTCTGTCGGGTGCTCTCATGTGCTACAACCAGGCAGTGATTAGGACAGTAATATTTTCCAGAGATGTTGCCCTCGGGGAACGGACAATCTGGAAGACGGTATAAAACAAATGTGCCGAGATGAATTCAATACGGAGCAATAAAAGAGACGCTCAGCCCGTGCCCTCTTCTGCTACCCTCTGTGTGGCTCCAGGCTGAGAACGGCAGTTTATCCGCCAGTACCTATTGAGGGACTGAGAAGGCCCTCAGAACCCAGTGTGCCGAGGAAACCCAGGCACTTTGCCCCAGTGTTTAAGGCTGCGAGGAAAGGAAAGTGGGGACTTGCTTCCTCTCTCTTTCTTCCAGAGTTCAGGAGAGATTAAAATATGAAAATTTGGGTCTGGAGAGATGGCGCGGTAGATAAAGCCTTTGCTGCACAAGCCTGAGGGCCAGAGTTCAGATCTTCAGAACCCACATAGAAAGCAAAGAGATGTGGTGACCACCTGCCATCTCCACGCTTGGGAGGCAGAGACAAGTACTTCCTGGGACAAGCTGTGTAGCTAGGTTAGCTGGAATGGGCAGGCCCTGGGTTCAATGAGAACTTTTGCCTCAACAAATAGAGTGGGAGTGACTGAAAGACACCCAACATCCATGTCCTGGTTCCGTACACATGTCACATGCACACACGCACCCCTGCACCCTCCCCTGTGCGCTGTGTATGCTGTCGAATAACACTAAGAACATGCACACGGCTCAGCGGGGCGGGTGAATTACACGTCCGCCACGAGCCCGGGTGGGCGGTGGAGGAATGTGTACCTTGGTGTTTGCTGTCCTTTGCTCCTCTCCGTCTCACTCAGCGGTCAGCTTCCTGATTGGGCTCCATCTTCCAAAGTCATCCAATCCCCATCCACACCTGCTTCTGCCATCAAGGTCTCTTTCTAAAACGTAAGTCTGACAACGATTGTTCACGTGGTTTTTCTTCTCTCACAAAATATAGCCAAACTTCTCAGGAAGGCCTACAAACCTCCGTTGTTTCTGATCTTGCTTAAATCTTCTCTGACCCAGAGTCCCAAACTTGATTCTAGTCACATCAACAGCATGACCAGCTTGTTCCCCAAACACATCCCAGCGACTGCCCAGACTAAGCCCTTCCACTTGTTCTTAGCTCTAATGTATTTATTTCCACCTCTGTGAAGCTGTCCTTTCTCCGCTTCAAGTAGAATTAATGTCTTCTCCTTCACCCCACAGCACAGCACACAGACATCTACACTCACATTTGTCTTCCCTGAAAAAATATTTATTTGCTGTTTACCTCCCTCCTCAGAGTGCAAAATTTGTAATAAGGAGACTGTATCTTATGTATATAGCTTTGTAGTCATCCTTGATACTGTGCCTAACATAAATATGTGCTTGTTAAATATTTAAAGGGCAAATAAATGCATTGCTGAAGGTGTTAAATTGGCCGGCCATGTATACAGCTCTTTTTAGGAGGCTTTGGTTTCATAACCATCACCTTGGATCTGATTCGATCAGGGTGTCTTTCAATCACTCCCCACTCTATTTATTGAGGCAGAAGTTCTCATTGAACCTAGAGCCTGCCCATTCTGGCTAACCTAGCTAGACAGCTTGTCCCGGGAAATACCTGTCTCTGCCTCCCAAGTGTTGAGATGACAGTTGGCCACCACATCTCTTGGCACAGACTTGAAACAGCTGGTCAGTACCCTGCACAGCACTTACTAAGAAGCATTCTGGTGAGAAGTTGCACTGTACTAATTGTCTCTATTATATATCTGAACTTGAAGTACAGAAAACAATCATAATAGAAGCAGAAAGTAAAAGACAGGGGACCAGGGCTTGGTCCCATGCAGTCATTTCCTCCGCCATAAGACATTCTATCTCGGAGGGAAACGCCTTAAGATACAGCATGCACTAAGCAGAGGTGAGACATTCTGGTCTGGTCTGTAGGAAGCTCATTGAGACACAGAATGTGGGAAGGGAGGTAGACAGCAGGAAGTTTTAAGGGAAGGTGAAACTTTCCACCCTTCAGGAAAGCTCCTTAAGCTCAGAAAAGAAACAATTCAGTAGCCTCAGGAAATTCCTGAAACTGACTACATTCACTAGGCTCTGTCCTCTCCCAAGCATATATAAAGTAAGACATGCTAAGAAACAGTCTCAGATCCCTGAGCTGACTGGAAGAGACCCTCTCCAACCTGTCCAGCTGCTGGCAAGTTGTGCAGTGAACTCCAGATTTCCTGGTTTGTGAATGTGGAGTGATCTTTGATGCTGCAGCTCTTTGAGTCATTTCTGATACCATAACTTTCAGCCATACTTCTGTAAGTAATCTCAATAAAACTTACTGGTTCACCAAGTTGGACTTTGGGGGTACTTTGGTCTGTCATTGGCTCTCTATCTGGGGTGAGTAGACGTTGACCCACATCTCCACAGGAGTGGTGTCACACAACACTTGGTCACCATAAGATGTCGGAAACTTTGACACTACAGAAGTGTCTGACAGGCATACCGTCCTACCATCCACAATGAACAGACAGCAGGAGCTATGGCTGCTGGCTGCTGGGCCACAGCTACCTCTGGTCCCTTGGGACGGGTCTCTGGAAGCAACATGGATCCTGATGTCCTTCCGGGGGTTTCTTTTAGAACCTGTCAACCGTATCTGGCACCTGGGGACCTATTCAGGAATGTTCGAAGCAGGGGTTCTAGCTAAAGAATGTTCTACCTGCTCAGATCCTGTGGAAAGGAATGTGAAGCTTCAGTATCGTAGGAGAGCAGGTAGAAGCCAGGCAGCAAGGCATATCACAGAAGGCATCTCCGTTCTGTCTGGCAGGGAGACCCTGGGTCACTTTCACATTCTTCTTTAAGCATTTTGACAATTATGTACTTATTTGACTATTTCTTAAATGATACCTAAAATTTAGTATATATTGAAATATATTTATCTCTTAAGAAAAGACAAAATGTTAGTAGTTTATGCATAGAATAAAATGAATGTTTGCTAATTTAAATAAGTGATTCAGTGTGCCTAGCACCAAAGGGTGGGGAAAATTCTTGCCTATTTTATTCACTTACAAAAGCATATCTGACATGTTGTGAGTACCTAACTAGTGTTTGCTAAATAAATGAAAGCACGTTGCAGTGGTTTGAATGAGAATGTCCCCTATGGATGGGCTCTAAGTATTTGGACATTTTGTCCCCAGTTGGTGGCACTATATTGGGAAGCCTTAGAAGGTATGGCCTTGCTGGAGGAAGCTCCACTGGCCGCCGGCTTGTCAGTTCTTCAGCCTTGTTGGATCTCCAGTCTCTCTCTGCTACCTGTGACCGCTTGAAGATGTGAGTGCTTAGCTTCTGCGGCTACTCCAGCCACCTCTGCCCCATGCCTCCCCTCCATGACGGACTCTCGCCCCTTTGGAACCATAAGTTAAATAAAATCTTCTTTTTATAAATTCCCTTGGTCAGTGTTTCTGTCACAGCAACAAAGAAGTGACCAACACACATCAAATCTGAAAGCAGACATGTGAAAACTTTACCTGTGGTACTTATCTCTTCTCTGTCAGAACATGTGACAGGAAACAGTTTATTGGCTCTGCAGATTAGGGTGCGTGCCAACAAGCCAGATGACCTGAGTTCAGTCCCCGAGACCCACAGGGTAGAAGGAGAGAACCACTACCACAAGTTGTCCTTTGACCTCCATGCCTCCTACACATAAAATAACAATCAATAAGTGTTCAAAAGAACTAACAAAACTCTTAACAAAACACAAGATTTTCTGCTTATATTCAAAAATTATTTTTTTTCTTTTAATTAATCTATTTATTTTTACTTTCTGTGTATCTGTGCTATGCCTGCATGTGTGTAAGTGTACCCATGTCATGTAGTACCCAAGGAGGACAGAAAAGGGTGTCTGATCCACTGGAACTGGAGTTATGGGTGGGTTATTAGCCACCTTGTGGGTGCTGGGATTCAAACTCGGGTCTTCTGTGAGAATAGCCAGTCCTCTTAACTGCTGAGCCTTCTCTCTAGCCCATCTTTTAATGCTTTGACCTGTATTGCTTGGGCTTTTCTAAACTCGGTGCATCCTAAGCTTGGTCCAAACACACCCTGGTTTGCTAAGTTTCACATTTAGAATTCAGATCAAGGCAGATTGTACTTTTCTGTTACTGTGGTAAAGCACCTTGACGAAGGCAACTTATACAAGGAAATGCTTGCTTTGGCTTATGATTTCAGAAGGATAAAAGTGCATCACAGTCATGAGGCAGGACAGCAGATAGCTGGACAGGAAGCTGAGAGATCACATAGTCAATTGAAGTCACTAAGCAGAGAAAGCAAACTGGAAATGGAAAGAGGCTACAAACTCTTAAAGCCCGCCCCCAGTAGCACACTTCCTCCAGCAAAGCTGGATCTCCTAAACCTCCACAAACAGAACCACCAGCTGGGGACCAAGTGTTCAGACACATGAGCCTAAGGGGCACATTTCTCCATTCAGACCACCACACAGGCACAGGACCTATAAAGTTCCATAGCAAATTTAAAAATAGAACTAAGGAGGCTGGTGGAGATGTCTGATGGAGTTGGTAAAGGGCCTGTTATGCAACCCCAGGGATCCGATTTCAGATCCCAAACATCCACGTAAAAGTCTGGAGCAGCAGTGAACATCTGTGGCCCCTGGGCTGGAGGTAGAAGGAAAGAGGAACAGCTGCCTAGAGCTCATTGTCCAGTCTCCAGCTCAAATGATGCGCACCAAGTTTAGTGAGAGACCCAGTCTCAAAACGAAGCTGGAGAGAGATCAAGGAAAATGACCAATGTCAACTTCTGGCCTCCACACCTAGACGCACATACATGCATGAACAAGCACACACACAGAAAACGAATGCCTGCCTAAGTGAATGAATGAACGATTTATGAAAGCATCCCATTGTTAGCTCTTGGATGAAGGTCAGCTTCTGAATCTTAACCCTGTCCTATCTACATATCAGAACATTTTGGAGTCTAGGTGAGGATCCTGATGCCACCTACGTCTCTGGAGCACCACGGCCAAAATTTTCAAGGATTTCTCCATCCGGCTATCTCCAGTGGCAGCCCATGGCAAACCTCCTTACAGCCAGTGTCCTCCGAGGACAGTGGCATGTGGTGGTGACTTGTGTCAGCATGGGACAGTGTTGTGCCCCTGATGTCACTCATATTTCTCAGGGACCCTTTGGGGCCATCTCTCTCTTGCCCTTGGCCAGTTCTCTACGTTGGCTTTCTAGACCCAGTTCTTTGACTAACAGACCGATCCCCCGACACCACCTCCTTCACGCTCTTCCCTTTTGGTCCTAACTCACAGTGACCACTACTCTCTCTCCCCAACCCTTCCCTTGAGTTTCAAAGACGGGGCTGATAGAAGGGAGACCCAGCCAGCTCCTAGCTGCCTGTCTTTGCTCCATTTACAGTGCATTTTTCCAGGCCACAGGTCAGATTCTGACTCTCGAGAGTAGTGTCCTCCTAAAACAGGGAATGGGACTGAACTTGGACCTCGGCCAAACAAAAACTATTTTTGATTATGCTTTTGTTTTTTGAGATACTCCATAACTCGTCTCCTTGCAGAGAAGTGGAGGGACTCCAGTGTCTGTCAGATAAGCACATCAGACAAGCCCAGAGACCATGGGAACACAGAGAGAATGGCACTGCAGGGTTATGGAGCTTCGCCTGTGTTCCAGAACAGAACAAGTGCTAGTGAAGGATGATACAGACCAGAGCTCAGTGCAGATGCGGGTTCGCCCTGTTCTCAGAGGAAAGGATGGAAGTGGGAGACAGGGTCAAAGCAGCAGGGCTCCTTCTGGCTGGCAGCCCTCATCCCCGCCTTGTCTCTGCAGAATCTCCCTGGGAAAAAGACAGAACCCAGAACAATCTATGGGGCTGTCTTTAGAATTAATCGTGATTGATATTCATCCAAGGGAGTGAATGGATCCAGGAAGGGGAGAGAGATGTCTGATCAGAGGGCCGAGTGGGCTAGCTCCCAAATTTGCTTTCTGTCCCATTAAAGTCTCATTAGGACAAGTCCTTTGAGAGATCTATGGCAGTCACACTGGAAGCATTTGGGAAAGCAGATATCTGGGCAAGGAAGAGGGCTCCATTTAGCTGTCTTGTTCCCTGAGTGAAGCATCAGACAGGACAAGCAGAATCATCAGAACAGAGAGGAAACTTGGAGGTCATCAGAGTCAGTGTTTCTATTTCAGGGAGAAGAAGGAGGCACTGGAGGAAAGGGGACACACCCAAGGTCATACTGCCACAAGGCATGCAGTAGGGGAGGTGAAGCAGGACCACTCTCCACTCTCCTGATATTCAACCCTGGGCATTTTTCCTTGCACCCAGCCTTGAAGGACAGCCCAGGCACCGGCTAGGACGTTGCTTCCTCTGCTGTGGCTGTGAAGCCAGGGTTCTAAATGCAGCTCTGGGGGAAGTCTGTAGCCCAATGTCTGTCATTGCTCCTGCCAGTGCTGAGCTGGCAGAGGAGGGTGGGAGAAGTGCTTAGAAATCCTGAGCACCGAAAGGTGGCCTGTAATTGTAAAATTCCATTTCCTTTCAATTAGCAGCTGATTGCATTTGATGAGCTGCAACATTGTTTCCTCCGTGTAGATTAGGAGTCAGAGCAGTCAATGAGCTGTGAAATTCTCTCCCTGCTGAAACAATAGACAGTGATTAAAGCGCAGCTAATCCGATCATTACAGCCAGAGCCCACTGATCATTAGCTGCTAACCAGATCCCAGAGAGCCGCTCCAGCCCGGCCAAGGCGGATGGGATGCTTCAGGTCAGGGCTATGAACTTGCCGCCTCCTTCCTCTGGTGCACCCGAGGGCTGGGGCACAAAAAAGGATGCCAGTGTGGAGACAGAAAATGGGCCTACCAAGGGGAGCTTGATATCATGCCTGCAGCCAGGACTTCAGAGGCAGATAGCCCCAAACTGGCACCAAATTCCACCCACATCAAATGCAGGCTGTGGTTTAACCTCAGCTAGGATAAATTTTTGGCCCCATATCCTTAATAATACCTTCCTTGTGCGGTTGTTCACAGGATTAGTACCTCAGCCTAGGTAAGACCCTTGGCATAATGCTCAGAGTCTGTGATAGCACTAACTAACATTTTCGAGTGTTTGCTACGTGCCTAGCACTGTTCTCAGGGCTTTATATGGATTAACTTGTCTAATCCTAGTAACATGCCTGGCAGAATACACGCTATTATTATCCTCGTTGTTCTGAGAGGAACACAGAAGTTCAGTAACTCGTTCAAGATCATTTCGCTGAGGGTAGCAAGAGCTAGGTTGGAATTGGGCGAATCAACACAGAGGCCCTGTGATTAACCACCCCTCTTTGCTGCTCCCCAGAAAATACTACTCTCCATTAACTGTCTTTGTGGGGCACTGAAGGTTGCATGCTTTGCTGTGCAGAAGAATTAACCAGAGACAGAGATTGGCATGAAGGTATTCAGGCCCAAGCCACCGAGACTCTGACTCAGATGAGAGACAAGCCCCAGAAACATGTGTGTTAATATAACACTGTGTAGAGCTGAGCTGGGGACCTGAGACTCTGCTGGAGAGATGCAACAGGTTCAGGGAAACACGTCTGTCCAGAACCTGCATCTAAGGCTGCTACCAAGGCCCTCGTGAGGAAAGCTCCACATCCTGCAGATCCACTTTTAGAGGTGCCGAAGGATAGAAAAGCAGAGGTTCCAGAACTCTGTGTGTCCATATCGGAAACTCTATCCCTTCCCTTATTAGAGGGAACTCATTAACCAAAGCAAGGCTCTTGATAAGGGAAGGAGGAGAGAGTCTTCCAGGGGCAGTGCCGTGCAGACTGGGCACGGCACCCATGCTCGGCACCTTTAGTGTCGAAGTCTGCTTGCAGCAAGTGCCTGTTAGCCAGAACACAAGACGAGCAGGAAGGGTGAAGGTTCATGTCCTCAGAGCAGTATCCACCAATGACCAAGAATCTGTAGACAACTCCCCAGTGGCTCTGCCTCTAGGGCAGAGTAATAGCTGGAAAGTGTTGGGCTCCATCTCACAGAGTTCCCAGCAACACTGAGCCAAGGTGAGAGCTTTTGTCATCTCTCTTTATACTTCCTTCTCTTCTCTCTCTTCTCTCTTTTATGTTTCAAATGTTCACTGATTATTCCCTGGAACCATCTCCACAGAGGATTTATTTTTACTTCAATCCTTTTGTCAGCATGTTCTGAGCTCAGAGCAATCATTTATGAGCTGTGTGACCCCAGGTCAGTCCCGAAATTCCAGTTTCCCTAAACATGAGTGGGAGGGGCTGCGGAGATGGCTGAGCGGGTGCTAGCACTTGCTGGAGAAGCATCTGGATCTAAGTTCAGAATCCTCAGCACCCACGTAAAAAGCTGGACATGGCCATGTGTACGTGGAACCCCAGGACAGTGTGGGCTTGGAGTCAGGAAGCCCCCTGGGACTTGCTGGCCAGCAGACTGGACAAAAAACATAAGCTCCGGGATCAGTGAGAGACCCTGTCTCAAGGAAATAAGGTGGACAGTGACAAAGATGGACACTCACTATCCTCCTGTGGCCTCTGCATGTGTGCACATGGGTGAGCTCATGCACGCATGCGTGCACACACCCACACACCACACACACACGGAAGAGGGCAGGAATAACAAGTTACTATAAGACATAAGACATAGCAAACACTTAGAAATAGTGCTAGCAGCATGTTACTGTTGTGAACAGTAATCATTGAGGATGGCTCAGAGCCACACCTAGAAGCACATTTTCTCTGTCGCCTAGCATTTGTGGCCTCTGTCTCTCCTCTGGACTGTTGCAATAGCCTGTTGCACTGACTCTCTGCCCTCAGCCTCTCTCCACCAAGGCCAGGGTGCTGACTCCTTGTTTCCATGGCTCCTGTGAGTCTGCTGCATACTGGTCAGGTATGCTAGGCTCTGAGCAATCTCAATGTATCTGTTTTTAAGTTTGCTCTGAGATACCATTTCAGAAGAGCCACTGCTAGTGAATACGTAATATATTTGCCATCTACAGAAGCCTACGATGAGTGCTGAGGATCAACATACCTTTGTGAAGCCCAGAGCTGATCATTCCCCTTCTCCATTACCTTCCATTGCCGTCTCTGAACAACTCCCAGTGTGGCTTCTAAGGCCATCGTAACTCTTAGCTTCCAACAGGTCTGCTGACATGGCTTTTTCTGGAGGCCCCTCCCTACAGAGAAAATGACACAGAAAACTCCGCTGTGTGGTTTGCTCTTCCTCGCGTACTTCCATCAAAAGAAACAAATGGGAGGCACACTCGCCTGCTCCTTCTAATTTTTTGCCAAGCACAGTTGAACAGCTGATTTCAGTCATTTCTACCTATGGTTTCCTCCTTAAAGCTAATTAGTTTCTTTTCAAGTAATTGCAAATAGTACATTTTCCAGGCCCTTGGAAGTGAGGCTGACAACTAGCTGGCTGGAGTGGGTTCTTATCAATAGCTCATGGAAATTAGACGTGCAAACATCCCACCGGGGCCCTGAGGGCTGCTCTAAGTTGTTTAGAATAAATAGCTTGTGGAAGTCCCAGAGCTCTTTTATGAATGGACCGGCTCAAGCCAAGTGTCTGGGATGTGGCAGAGCAACAGAAATGTGAGGAGCTTCTAGAAGCATCATCAGAATTGATCTCCATGTGGGGCACCATGCTCTGTACCATGTAGTCACAGGGCATGGGCAGGACCTGGGGTGGGGGCAGGTGGGCAAGAAGAGGATGGAAAGGGCTCTCTCTCTAGGGGGTTAGAGGTAGAATGACTAATCAGCAGGCGGAGGGATAGATGAGTTGCATGGAGTGGGTGTCATCATCATCCTCATCCTCATCACCATCTCCATCAGTAAGCCACTGGCCAGTCACAGAACCCCATTCTCCAGAAATCAGAGACGCACTCAGGCCCGTACCACTCCTAGTTCAGTATCAGCAGTTCGATAAGCACTTATTTTCAGACAAGCTGTTCTATGGAGCGTCTGGCTTTAGAGTCTGAGGATGTCTTTTCTGTTCTTCTTCTTGGAGTTTTTTGTTTGTTTTTGGTCTTTTTGAGACAGGGTCTCCCTGTAGCCTCAGCTGGCCTTGAACTCACTATATAAATCAGGCTGGCCTCAGTCTCACAGAGATCTGCGTCTCTCTCCACAATGCCTGGCATCTCTCCATAGTTTTAACCTTGTTGTCTTTGCTGCTGCTGCTGATTCAGACGTGGAATGAGGGAAGCAAAGTCTTCAGGCTTCTTGGCTCATCCCACACTAAGGATCACCATCTGCTCGCCTGAGTCTCCCTGTTCTGATATTTGTTTCTAGTTGGGCATCATCTGGGCGTAAACTGCTCCCACAGCTTCATGTGTCTGAACACCCCTTCATCGGAGGTGCTATTTTGGGAGGTTATGGAACCTTTAGGAGGTAGAGCCTCAGCTGGCTGGAGGAAGGAGGTCACTGGGACATGGGCCTTGATCTTTATAGCCTGGCTTCACTTCCTCTTCCACTTCTGCCTCCTAATCCACCCCACATGAAGAAGCAGCCTCGTGCTCTTGCTGCCATAGCCAAGAGATGCTCCACCACAGAGCATTTCCTGCTGACAGATGACCTGCCAGCTATGCAGCAGAATAAACCCTCTCCTCCGCCAGGAGCGTCCTGTCAGGTATGCAGTCAGGACAACGAGAAACGCAGCCAAGGATGCAGCAGTGATGCATTCTCCTGCAGTTTGGGGAATCTGAAGTCTGGCTCAGACCTTAGTGAGAGAGGGTAGAGGTATTGACAGGGTGTGTTCCTTTTATGGTAGCTACAGGAGAGAATGATTCTTGGCCTCTTCCTGCTTTGAAAGCCTCCCACTTTCTTTAGCTCATGGTTATTTCTTCCAAATTCAACATCAGTCACATACTTCAGACCTAGTCTCTTCTGCTCTGCTTTCTGCCTTAAGGAGCTGGATCTTCCTTCAATTGCTCTCCTCTTCCACTTCTAAAGAGCTTCATGATCATCTTATGCTCGGGTGGATAATCTGGAATAATCTCCAGATCTGCTAGTGAGCAACCTTCACTCCATCTGCAACCTGACTAGGATGTGAACATCTCTAAGGACATGAAGGTCTTTTCGTGCCTGCAACCATCTCCAGTCCTACGCCCATCCCTGTCCTGGCTGGCACCTTGCTGGGTTTCAGCCGGTCAATCCACTGCAACTGGCACACACTCTGAACTGTATGCATGTTCTAGCTGACACAGAGGACAATGTTCTGTGTCCTGTTGACAGCAGAGCTCTGACAGCTGTGATTCAATACAGACCGTTTCTAAGGTCTGTATTGTTCTGTATAACACAGTGTGATGTCTAACTACATATGATTTCATGGTTTGCATCTGTGACATCCCATCTATCCATTCCTCCATTAACATTCCACAAATATGTCTCGAGTAAGTAGTAGCTGCAGCACATTATGGCCCCTCCCCCATAGATATTGGGGATGGGAAATAAGTAATTGACATCCCTCCTCATCTTCTGCTGTGCTTTCAACTCTGTTGTAAGTGTTTAGCCCCGGTGCATTCATTTCTCCTACAAACTAGCTTAGTCCAAGGCAGCAGCATATTTTTTCAGCCTGGACAACTGTGTTTCTCTCCTTGGCTGTGTGTTTCTACTCTTCCCCATCTAATCCTTCCTTCACATGGCAGCCAGAATAAATATTAAAAATATATCAATCAGTCCCTATTAATCCTTCACATCTGTTGATGTCCTGTTGCCTTCCTATAGGATAAAATGCACATGCTTCAACTTAGTTTTACACAGTTCACAGCAGCTGGTGACACCTGTTTCTATGACCTCAGAAAATTCCCAGAATTTCCCTTCATTCACCATATTGCAGCTTTCTCTCTATTCCAGGAACAGGCCCAGCTTGTCTCTCTCCCAGCCTCTGCAGTAGCCACTCTGCCTTCCCAGAATGCCCTTACCCCTTGGGATACTCAGGAATGGCTCTTTCCCATCACCCACACAGCTGGCCTGTTGTATTCTCTGGACAGCATTCGCCTTCCTCGGCCCGATTCGTGCATTTACTTGTGGATACGTGGCCTATGGCATTAGTCATGCTTGCAGCGCTGTGACTGCAATCCCTGACAGAAAGAAACTTAAGGGAAGGAGGATTTCTTTTGGCTCATGGTTTCAGAGGAATTGAGTCCATCACATTAAGGAAGGCATGGCAGAATGTCTCAATCTGTGGCAGTGCCCATGCTGGAGGCTGAGGATGTAATGGCAGATCAGGAAGCAGAGCAGAACCAGGATCATGCATAAACTTCAAGGTGATCAACTTCCTCCAGCCTACCCCACCCAGTCCCATCCGAATCTGCAGTTCCCACAGCTGAGGAACAACCATCCAAGACATGAGCCTGTGGCCTGCAGTGTGAAAGCTTCTTGGAAATGCTATTTTTAAATCTTTCTTAGTCCCTGCTTCTATCAGTGCCTGGTGCACAGCCTGGTACAAACAGGATGCTCAACTATGTTTGAGAAATAAAGGAATGGATGAGTTTGATACAGTGCTTCTCAATCTTGCCCCCGCCTGCCCAGACCAGTTGAGCCAGATTTTTTGAGGCTAGGGCATAGATAATGGTTACTTTTAAAAGCCTCTCAAATAAAAGGGAATCCAGAGCTATGAATCATGCACTTGGAGAACAGAGCCCATCTCCCCCAGGAGAATATAGGAAGCTTCCCTGAGCTTTTGTATTCAAATAAGAGAGAAGAGAAGGAAGAAGAGAAGAGGAGAGAAGAAAGGGAGGGGAGGGGAGGCCCTGAGCCTGGGGCTGTCTGCAGCCACGTCAGCTACCTCTCTATCTGCATGCCTGCTGTAGGGAGAAGGCTGAACTGTAGACTGGGAAGCTGAAGGGGAAGAGGGGAACAGAGAGTGCTAAGAAAAGCCCGCTGATGTTGTGGGAGCCACTGGAGACTGTGTGTCTCATCCACTTAAACCCTCTCTTCTGCTCAAGCTGGGAAGGATTAGGTTTCTGTCATTGCAACTCAAGGAATCCTGACCAGTACTCCATCAAAGCGAATAACTGTGGGTCGAGAAAAGATGAGTTAAATGGAATCCAGAAGACAGAATACTAAGGCATTGCCTTTATCAATAAATCTGCAATTCCAAATATAGTCTGTTGCTAAACTAGAAATAATCCTGCGCTTCTCTTATTTCAGCTAATGTTAGCATGTTTACAAAGTGTCTCAGTTAAGCATTTCCACAGCCAGAAGAAAAGTATTAGATCACTTACTCTGAGTAAAGGGAACAGATTTGCAACGGGGCTGTGCAGGCGGTGCATTCAGCACGGGCACCATGCAGGCATGCACCAAGTCTGTCTAGAGAAGCTCCTGGTTCATTTGGACTAGAAAGAACACGCTGTGGCTGATGCTGAGCCCACCACAATTCTCTTCTAGCCCAATCCTAATCATGTGGCTCCTTTTGAGCTTTGAGATGGAAGGATGGAAGCTTCGGTTCCAGAGACCTTGAGAAGCCAACAACAGAGGAGTAGATCCGTAGAAAGTTGCCCAGGATGCTAATCTCCAAGGGACACAAAAGGATGCTAAAATGTTTCCAGAAATGAAGATACATGGAGAAAACTGCACAGAAGTTGGTTTAGAGAGCTGGCTTTGGGTGTGAGTCTCTCAACTCCTTATCCCTTGAAAGCTGACAGGCTCTGCTTCCCTGGATCATAAGTTGCCCACATGATTTCCTCCGTGGGTTAGCTACATGACAAAGAGAAATGGATATCCCTGTGCCAGAAAGTGCCAGGAAGACTTCCTATTTGGTCCTGACTTCAGCTTTGAGGTCCTGGGCAGGAAGAAGGGACATAGAGCCCCATAGGGAAAGTTCATAAGCCAGGTTGCTCAGCCCAGTCCAGGTAACGGTCTGGGAGCCAGTTAGTATTTCGTTGGGCTCCTGCCACAATAATAAAAATTCAGTGAGCCCCAGCATTAGCCCAAGTTGGAAGGTTACTGTGGCTTGATCATTTGAGTTTCTGAGGTTACCTGCTCGATTTGCTATGGGATCAATGCTGTGCTGTGTTCTAAGCACTGTTGACTAGGATAGCGCTATGAAGTAGCCAGCAGTTCCTCCAGATATCTCCAAGAGAAAGGCACATTCGATGAGCTTCTCAGGACAGGGTAGGACCTCAAAAACCTGTGAGGAGAGAATAGTGAATCTCATTTACTGATGAAAGTATGCAAATCTGGGTACCAAACAGAATAGCTCATATGGTAGAGGACAAGATGGACCTGCTCCTGCTGGTCTGAATCTCTCACTTTCTCCCTGAGCCTATCTGCTTTTCCAAGCACATGCATGGTGACTAAATTTTCTAGTTATGGATTTGAAGGACAGTCAAAAATGTTACCTGGTACCATGATGATGTGGGTGACATCTTCCTAGAGAGATCTGACCATCTTTATCCTAAGCTCATGGACACACTCAGGGACATAGGCAGTCTAAGGCAGTCTTTTTTGCTACTGATATCTGCCTTGAAAGTTATAAAAACCATGTCTATGACCTGGAGACCAGACCTTGTCTCTCTTGGCAGAAAATTGTAGGAAGATACTCCTGGGTATCAAGAAAAGAAAGGAGGTCTAGATAGGTGCCTTGGGGGGTAAGAGCACTTGCTGTTCTTCCAGGGGACCCAGATTGGATTCCTAGTACACACACACATGCACACACACAAAACTGTATTAAAAGTTTATAAAACAACTAATATGAGACGTTTTGTAAGTTTAAAAAGATTCTTTGACAGTTTCATGGTACATATAATGAATTTGGGCTTTTCACCCCAATTACTCTTTCTCATTCCCTTCTCTCTCCCACTGAAAACGTTCATCTTCCCAATAAATCCACTCCCCCACATGGTATTCATGTCTTTTGTGTGTACGATCCACTGAATTCAGTTGAGGTTGTTTGCATGGTGGGGGTTTATTGGAGCATGGACAACTTATTAGTGGCTATACCACTGAAGAAAGTGGCAGCCCCCTGCTGCAGCCAACAGTCCTGCAGGAATGGGTGGGCCCATGATGAGCCCTACCCTGTCCATGATGAAATGTTGATGCACCAATCTTAGGCAGGTCTTGTGAAGTAACCATAGCTGCTGTAAGTTCATGGGTGAAACAGCCATGTCTTGTCCAGAAGTGTTTCACAGCATCTCTTCCAATAATCCTGCCTACAGTCTTTCTACCCATTCTGCAATGTTCCTTCTTAGGGAAGGAACCTATTACCTTACCAGTCACTGACCCTTGACCAGGTTTACAGAGGCAGGCATGGGTTCCCTGCAAAAACCCATAATGTGTGTGTATTAGGCCCAAATCTAATCAGAGAGTAATTAGTTACCCCGATGATCATACCACTGTGTGCATCTTGCCTGGCAAGTTGGTATCATAGTCATAGGATTCAAAACTGGATAAGATTATAGGTAGCTTTTCTCCTCCAGGGGCCTACACAGTACCTTCCAGCACTATTAAAACCCACCAGCATTCAATATCCTGCAGCCAAAGTATTGGTGCCTTCAACAATAGGATCTTACCATCTAGTTTAATGGCAGTGTTGGATTGTTGTGAGGAAGGGTGCTGGGGCCTCCAAAACCAACTCATGGAGAGGTATCTCACACCTGGTTCTATTTTTCTTTAATACCCTATGGCTTCTAGAAGGAAGGCAACAGGCAGGGCACCTCAGTTCAAAGCCTGTTTTAAGTATGTTTTTAGTAAGATTACAGTATGTTTCCATGTGGATTTTCCATACATTCTTAGTCTTGGTTACTCCTATTCCGTACTGTCTCCTACCGCAAGATTATCTTTGTGAAAACTCCTTAGAGATGTGATGTTCATTCCCCTCCCTCTGGGTATGACTTAAATAACCTTCTTCACCCAATGGAAACCAGGTTTGGCCTGCCACTTGTTTTCCAGTACGATGTTAGGGGACACTCACTGTATGTGGAATATTTTGTGTATATACTGTCACAATGAAAAGTTCCAGGAGCTGCACCTGGGGTGGAACAAGCCACAGTTCCAAGCCATTCCCAGGTTAGACCATGTAGCATAAAAATGAGGATAAGCTGGGCTGGAGAGATGGCTCAGCTGTTAAGAGCACTGGCTATTCTTGCAGAGGACCCGAATTTGATTCCCAGCACCCACATGGCAGCTAACAACTGCCTATAATTCTAATTCCAGGGGAATCTGACGCCCTCTTCTGACCTCCACAGACATTACATGACACAAGTGCACTTACATATATGCAGTCAATACACTTATACACATAAAATATTTTTTTTAAATAAGGATAAGTCATGACAATGAAAAGCACTGCATTTAGGGTGCTTTAATGTCTATTCTATAACATAGACAGACTATAGATAACATAGATTGATGAGCCTGGTGTGGAAGCACACTCCTGTACACCTAGCACTCGATAGACTGAGGCAGGAGGACTGCAGTGAGTTTGAGGCCAGCTTGAATTGTACAGCAAATCTGGCGCTAGCTCGGACGGCACGGTGAGGTCCTCAATTCAAAAATAAGAGACAGAACAATGAAGATCCTTTGAAATAATTTCTGAAGACCAAAAGTCAAAAGGGAAAACACGTGTTATGTGGAGGCGGAAGTTAGAGTCAGACACCTTCCTCTGCAGCCCTGCAGCATAGATGGTGAGGCAGGGTCCCTTCCTGAACCCGGAGCTCACTTCTTGGGCTAGACTGGCTAGCCCGCTTGCTCGGGCTTCCTGTTTTGACCTTCTGAACACTAGGGCAGCAGAAGGGTCAGCACACCCGCCTGGCTTTTAAGTTGGTTCTGGAGATCCAAATTCAGTCCTCACCAAAACTGTGTGCTTTACTCACTGAGCTTTCTCCTCAGCCCTCAGGACATCAATCCCTAAAACTGTTCATGAATTTTTTTGTTTTTTTTTTTTTTTGAGAGAGAAAAAAACAAACCGCCATAAAATAAGCTTACAATTTGATCTGAGCTGAATTTTAAAAAACGATGTTTAGTAAACGTGAGCAAGATCACAGAACCAGCAAGAAAGGACAGCATAAGCAGAGCAGTGGTGAACTTGTTGCTGTCACTCGTGGAGTACCATGCACGTGGTAAAAGGAATGATACCAATCACTGAGGAGTCACTATTAATGATGCTGAATAGAAATATGATTAGTAAAAATCTCAGACAAGAACCTGGAAGAAACCGAGTATATGCATTGCTCTTAGAGCTTAGAATCAGAGGAAAGAAGGTGAGGCTCATCTCAGTTTGCCCATGTTTATAACTTTGATTTTTTTTCCAGTAGCCATAAATTAGGTATTCATTTGGTCTTAGATACACATTTGCCCAAACGTTCAGTACGGTAATAGCGGCATTATCCTACAGGATCCAGTCATCTATTAACACCTTCTCCAGGGAAGGCAGCGAAATAACAGGGCATGGTGACTGCATTATGAGCCTTGAAGCCAAATAGATATGGGTTCAAATCCTACCTCTGGGATTTGTGCAAACTGCTCTGTTGAGTGCATTACTATCTCTGAGTCTCTCAGCCCTCACACTTATAAAAATAGGATGGTTATATCCACCAAGCAGAGTTTTTACAAGAAAAAAGTCTAGAAAGCCTGCGACACAATGCCTGGCGGAGAGGAAGAGCTAATTGAACATGAATTTCCTTCCTTCTCTGTGGAATACCTCTGTAGCAGAAACACCTCTTTATGCATCAAGGAATTAACACCACTGTTAGGAGATTAGTTCACGGCACTGCACATGTAAACAGTGATTCAGAGCACAGCAAAAAAACTATAATTAAAGTATCTGGTATTGTTAGATTACAGGCTTGGCTTCACTCACTTTAGCACTTGTGGGCAGAGAGCAGGCAGCCCAGAGGCAAAAAAGTATGGCTTTATTTTCTGAGAGGTTTCTGACCACTTCCCAGGGCAGGATGGCAGTGGTCCCTCTCGTCTTTGTGGTCCATTGAAGAGTCTGAATCCGGGGGGAGGGGAGGGGATGCTTATTGAACAGCTACTATGTGCCAAGCCCTTTAACAGGCATCCATACTTTCTTCTAGAAATCGCCCTCCCCCTCCCCAAAGCTCAGCCCACCATGTGTGAGTGTCTTTGATCACAAAGAACCCTGAAATGTCTTTCCCATAAGGGCTGGAAGTAGGACCCAGTTCAAGTCCACTGAACTTTGTTGAGAGGTTGCCTTTTTTTAGGGCCCAAATTTAAGGGTGAGTATGCACTAAGCAACATTTGAAAGCACTCTAACTGTTACAGCAAAGATTGCTAGATAGCTCTCAGTTCTATTCTCTCCCCATTTCACTGACAAAACCCAAGTTCTTATTCTGAATACAGTGTGTCTAACTATAGACCAACATTCCCCAGACTCCTTTGGAGCTAAAGAGACTCAGTGGATCTAAGAAAGCACTGAGCAGTGTTACGAGGAAATTTCCCAAGATATTGATTCACATGACCAATAAGAAGGTATGCCCTGTGCCTTCTACCTTTCCTTCTGACTCTTGTCTAGAATATGTACTGAGAATTGACACCTGGCAGTCATTATTAACTGTTAAGTTCATAGAATGACTTTGAGAAGGGATGTGAGCCCTAAAGATAGGATAGCAGACACTTAAAGGAAATGTCACACCCTTGGTGACTGTGGCCAATACTAGATTGCCAGTCTTAAAAATCCTTTTCAAACAGGCAAAAATAAGTGTGTATAATTTCGTTTCTTTTGTTGTTGCTGTTGCGGCTCATCGTGTCCTGCTCTCCCTACGAGTTCTTATTTATTCCTCCAATAGTTCCATGAGGCAGCATGTATTCCACCCCAGGAATTTCACCTCAGACCGTCGATATGGAGCAGTGAAGCTTCTTGCCCTAGATCACTGAGCGAGTGATCGGAGTGATCGGAGCTCCATCCAACTTCTGCAGCATTTGTTCTCTTAATAATCATCTTAGACCGCCGCCAAATCGGACTCAACATCAAAGCCCATTTTCCCAAGCTGAAGAACTTTCATGTCTCAGTGGAATTTTCCTTCGGAATCAAACTTTATTTCTGATGGCTTGAGCCCTATTTGCATCTGGCACGAGATTAGTTTTTCACTTTGTAAGAAATAACATTCTAATGGGTTTTCAAGGGCCCAGAAGACTTGTTAGCCATTCCCTGGCTGCTGCAGGACAAACTCATTAAAAACATCTGAACAAAACCAACAGAACTCGAAGGGCAACAAGAAAATGAAGACGCTCGGTGGGTGGAGCTAGGCAGTCTGGACCGTATGTCTCAAATACTGCAGGCCCACTCACCCCACTGGAGCTGAGGCTCCTTGCCTGGGACGCGTCACCTGCTTCTATCTCAGGATCCCATAGGCTTCAAATAAGAGTTACAATTACCTGTTCATTATTATCAGAACTTTGGACAATAAAACAATTCCAATTTCCTAGGCATTTTCTCTTAATGAGATTTTTTTCCCTCTGCAGGCAAGAACTTTGCAAAGCAAATGAACAAATGCATAAAATTAGAGAAGTGTTTATTGAACTACAGAGAGCCAATGATTCTTAGCCTTGGAAAAGTACCCAATTACAATAAAGCATGTTGTATACCCAGACTGCACTCAGTTGGGGCTTACTACGTGCTGCCTGGGTCTGTAAAATGGGAATGGATAATCACACTCAGGGCAGTGTCAGAGACACAGGAACTATGATATGTGGAGTTGGCCTTGCACGCTCCACAACTAGGGCTTTGTTCATGCTAAGCAAGCATTTCTATCAACTAAGCTCCATGCCTAGCTCAGCCTTTCGAGAAGGTATGCCAAAAATTGGCAAGACAAGAGGGACTCCTGAAAGTCCCTCTACAGCTGGAAGACCTGTACCCTGAACTTCAAGTGAGCAGGGTCCACTGTGAGAGCTTGTGAAGACACTGGACTGAGCATGTATCTGGAGATGGTGAATGAGCCACGAGGGAGCATGACAGCCATGAACCCAAGACACTGACCCCATGCTATGTCAGAGGGATAAGCCAGAGGATGCCCAGAGTAGTAAGAAGTCCTTTACTACTACACAGTGCTGGTAAAAATTCTCGAGATGTGCTTGCATTCATTAAAGAGCTCTAGGACCTAGGATTGTAGTCACTTTTGTTGTTGTTGTTGCTTTTGTTGGAACCTCTGTACCAAAGCCTGCAGAAGATACATAGTCTATTTTACAATTAACAAGCACAGAAGATTACATCTTCTGCTATTTCAAATAACCTCAGCACAGAGCAGAAAGCACTGGTTCCAGTTTCTGTAAAATTCCTTGCAAGCATGTTTCGGGCTACCTGAGGTTGGAAACTCTTATGAGCTAGCCTCTCACCCCTGGACCAAATCAAGGGGCAGCACAGCTCAGCAGCAAGCATCATGGGCTCCAAAGCCAGCAGGCCTGAGTTTTAATCTTTGTTCTTCACCTACACTCTCGTGTGGGTTGATTATTTGTAAGATGGAGCTGGTAATCGTTGTGACAGATGATTATGTTAGGAGAATAATCAGCATGTGGAAGGACTAGAGCACTGCTTAGCACACCCTGAGCAGCTGACTGAGAGGTCCATGTTGGCAACTGTTACTATGAGTACAGAGCCTGCAAGGTCTCTCTCCCTTTGGGACTCCCCTCCTTGTGTGACAGTGGCAAAGCAGGCTTCCTAAGAAAGGAACAAGCAGTAGTCAAAGGCATAGACCCCAAGAGATGCCCTGAGAATACTCTTGGTAACCGTCCACGAAAAGAAGAAAGCTGGAATGTTGGAGTCAGTCCTGTTGGCCAAGCTTGCATCCTCATATCTCTGATGACTAGCTCACTCTACAAGCTTGGGTAAGAGCTTAGGACCCCAGAATGCCCATGTCCTTCAAAGGTGTCTGTGAAGTTAGCCAACTAAAGAATCAAGCTGCAAGTAAGTGTTTAATGTTGTAGTCCATGGGCTGGTGGGTTCTAAGGCTGTCTGAACCAACAGGTTACTACAGAAATGGTCTATACAGTTTCATTTAGGAAAATCTGCCTGAAGAGCCACCTATGTCTTAGTGGCCTATCATGACAGCCCTGGACTCAGTGGGGCACTTCTGCTGGTCTCAAATGCCACCTGCAGTCACCTGCCCATCATGTATATGGCTTTCCTTCTAGGGGGTCTGTTGATGGTGTCAGAACCATGGGAACAGTGCAGGCTTAATTACATAGTGCCAAGTCCTACAAAGCAGAAGCTGTGCCTGGTTGGGTGAAAATATTTCGATTCACTCATTAACAACCAAGAACTATTTGCTATAAGCAAGCTCACGCTCTTTCACATTCTGCACCTGTCTTTAGTGACCTGCTTTCTGTCCTCCCTTTCTTCATTATTCATCGAGTTGGTCAGTTTCTCACTTACTCAATATTATTCCGTAATGAAGCTCCTGCCAAGTGTGAGGAAGATTAAGCATCTGTTATTCCCCTAATGTGTATGCAACTCAGCTTCCACACCTTAAAGGCTTGGCGAGAATTAAATTAGATAATATATGTGACACTGCTAGAGGTACTCAGACCTAGGAAACACTACATGAAGTCCACCTAATATTATTTGGGGGAAAATGACATGAAGCTTTTGGAACTGAGCCTGAGCACAGAGAACCCGAGATGCCTGGTCAGAAAGAAAAACAGAAAGAGGTGGAGGGAATGTCTGAGTCCCTCGTCCTTAAATCCTGTGGTAGTTCAGGGAGGCAGAGGTTGGGGCTGGAGGGTGGACATCCTGAGTAGAGATGGCCTTGGTGTAGCTCTAGAAGCAGATGATCATCCCACCAGCCTCACCTCCTTCCAGTTTACACAAGGATTGACCTTGCTTCTCTTTGAAAGCACCATTCTGGAGAGTTCCAAGAGGGCGCACAGTTCAGACCAGAGTGAGGACCTGCATTCCCTTGAGGTGGTGCCAAGGTTAGCATGAGATGGAGGAGTTAATCCTCTCTCCCCAGCCTGTGCCCAACATCTCCTCCTGATGACTCTCTTGGGCAAGACGTAAAACAACCCCATACAGTCTGTGGCTCACATGCAGCAACATCTGGTCTCCAGAAAACATTCAACTAACACTTGCCAGGCAAATGGGAAATGTGGGTCACACCCCACAGCTCAGCACTTTCTACTTGGTTCCAAAGGTATGATAGCTCCAGTGTGGGCCTTTGCAAAGCCTATGGCTTCTCGGAGCCTGGCCACCCACAACTCAGGCCCTTTGCGTGGTTGCCATCATCCTCTTCCCCCTTGCTAGGGACATCAATACTCAGGGAAGATCCTCCTGGAAGGACGGGCTGTAGGAGAGAATGAGATATTCTCTGAAATATCCAATACCTTTCTAGCAATTACTCTGTGTGTGTGTGTGTGTGTGTGTGTGTGTGTGTGTGTACATGTGTGGAGGCCAGAGGACGTATTGGGCATCTTTGCTCAGAAGTTTTCCACATGTTTTTCTTTTGGTCTCTCACTGACCTGTCTCACCTCCCCATTCCAGATTTGATAATCTAACTCAGGATCTCACACTTGCATGGCAAGCACTTTAATGACGGAGCTATGAATCCAACCCCATTTTTAGCAATTGCTTTAAAGATGCAGCTAAGTTAATTCTTAAGACAAAACCAAACAGAGATTAGGAGTACTGGGATAAAATACTTCACTGAAAACCAAGAGCCATGCAGAACACATGCTCTGCGTTGAACATGCTTGCAAGGGGCAACTCCACAGCTCAGGCACAGCTCTGCAAGCAGTCTCTGCTGCTGGCCTGGGGCTCTCACTAGCCCAGGCCTCCTCTCAAGGGCAGGCAGGGGCTGGGAGTCTGGTAGAGCAATTCTAGAGCTCTTTCCTGGACCTTTGATACAGGAACTGACCCAAAACACAAGGCACTGGGATCAGAGTCCAGCTCTTGCTTCTGTGTGTGCTGAGGGCCTTTCGTAGAGAATGCCATTGGAATAAAAAGGCTAAGGAAGATTACTTAATGCTACTCCTAGTGCAGCCTGGTGCTTTGATTCACAAGAACGTTCTTTTGTGCTTGCTTTTGCCTTCGTCGAAGGAGCATCTACATTATACGCTGTACATTCCACTGTCCTGACAGACCCAATCCGGAGCATCCAGCCCTTTCCCTGATTCCTTCCCTGATCCCTCCTCTTCCAACACATCATCCCCACCCCATCCCAGTCTGATGCAGTTTCAATCCATCCTGTTAATGAGTGACATAATTTCCTTTTCTGTAAAGTGGGCGTAATATGGTATCCATCCCATAGAGTCGCTATGGGAATTTGGGGAAACGCTTGGCATTTAAACCAAGCTCAGTCATCATCTTATCTGTTGCTGTCAGTGGACAGAACTAGCTGTGACATTTTGTCAGCAGGGTTGTGATCAGCTCATCTCTAAACCCCAGGACTGGCGCACAGCCTTGAAACCTGACGATATTCAAGCAAAGGAGACTGCTTGGTGAGCAAATGGGGGAGAGACAGGGCCAGTGACAAGAGCCATCGCTGAGCCAGATGGCATGCTGCTCACCACCGCTTCACCTGCCTGCACAGCCTAATACTGCTAACGTGACCATTGTTCAAAGCCAGCCGAACTCTGTCCTGCACTGGCTCCAGGCAGCCTCCACTTCAAGCAGCTGCCAGAAGCTGTGTCCCATAGGCCGACAGCATCATCCAAGGCACATCCGCGAAGCTGCCCCGAGGCTCTGCTCCTCAGGGGCTGGTACAGATGGAACCGGTGCTCCTGGCAACAAGGCCGGGCATGTCTGCCATCCCAGCCGTGCCTTGGGCATCCATTAATGAGCATGAGATTTTCCCTTGTCTCTTGTGCTTCTGTGAGCATGGACTTGTGGCGTGGATGTCACACTTTGAATGTCTTACCGTGTTGTTTATATCTAATAAGTGAATCGCCCTGTTTTTTTAAAAGTCAGCTTTAAAAAATACTGTGTTTGAACATCTGTCAAGGGCTGGGGATTAGCTGAATAAGCTCTGCGTGCCAGGATATTATCTTCTCTCTTATCCTTTATACTGTAATTATTTTGGTCCTCAAACAACTCAGCACCAGTTACAACCACTTTCACAGACTTGTTGTTGCTGCAAATTCAAAAAATTATTTTATTTGAATCTAAATTAAACTGATATGTAACAAGGTTTTTTTTTTCATGTGAAGTCTCAAGAAAAAAAAATACAGTATCTGCAGATGATTAAAAAACAGTAAAACATGGGCAATTTCAAAGTTTATTTCAAGAATAAACTCATGAAAATTCATCTAATTATGCAGCAGTGTACCAAAAATAATCTTTTCCAAACCTAAATTTGTTTAACAAAACACACAGTCAGCTAAGCCAAGTGAAAGGAAACGTGTGTTTATGTCACAGTCGCCCACCCCTCCCCCTGGCTGCCGGGGTGGGCACCCAGGCTTGGCAGGGTTCGGAAGCCTGTCGGTGGCTTCTGTGTCCTGAAGCTTTGCTTTTGTCCCTTCTGATGGATGAGGGAACCATCCTCCATCACTGAGATGAATGCCTTGGACTGTTCCTGAGAGTGGTCCATGCTCCTGGAAGTACACAGAGTTAGGGTAGAGAGGACTCAGGGCATGGGCTGCCAGGACCATCGAGACATCAAGATGTCATGGGCATGAACACAAACGCTTTCAGTTTTGCTGAGCTGCCTAACAAAAATAGTGACAACAGCTACCTCGTCCTGAGCCCTGTGCTGGTAATATCAGTGGATTCATATAACAAAGCTAGGAGCAGGCGTCATTGCTCCCACTTCACTGATGTTGAAACTGAGGTTCAGAGGTGAAGAGTGGCCACTGGTTGAGCTGAGAGTTGAATGCCTGGCTCTGAGTGTCCTGTTCTTAATCTGCTCCATTCTGCCACACTGGCTCAGCCCCAGGCCAGCCTCTGAGAGAGAACTCAAGAGAATGGGGTGTCTCGTTCTCAAAACGTTCCTGGTCAGTGCTTCCAGCTGATATGGAGGCCACAAGACTTAAGACACAGCAAAAATTTAAAAACCATGATACATTATTATTCCTTTGGACTACAGCTCCCAGAGGCTGGGGAATATGTTTATTTTATTCGTATTTACACCCCCAGTACCTCCCATAATCGCTCCTCTCACTGTGTCTGGGTTAGAAGAGAGACCATTAATGTTCAGAAAGTGAAACGGGAAGAGACGCTTCCTTCCTGTGAGGTGAAAGTTGCTTACACTTTAGTGGCAGTTGGGAGTGCTGCTCCCCCCCACCCCCTGCACTGTGTCAAGGAGGCTAATTAGCTGCAAATTGGCTACCTATCAATAATGCCCATTTGGAATTGTCCCTCGCCAAGCATCAGACGATGGATTATGGTCTCACTGCCACCATCTCTTAGCTGTGTGAATCTCTCGAAACTTCTGTCAGAAATGAACCTTAATGATCGGATGCTGCATTTCTCCCCACCCTGTTATGAGGATCCCTGAAGTCCAGAAAGTTCCATCACATGCTGCATGAAATGTCATGGCCCGCATGAGTCCTGGCAACGAGGCAAGATTACCTCCACTGAGGAACTGGTGAGGAGAGGCCCCGTGGAGGAAGAGCCTTCTGCAGAGCGTGGAAAGAATTCCAGGAGACCTGAAATCAAGGCTCCATCACGTTCCAATCTGTGTTTCCAGAGGCCTATAGCATCCTGGGAATTCTACCTCTCTGCCCATTGCTGCGAGTGTCACTGAGTATTATAAACATCAAGTACATTGGTTGTAAGGGCAAGGCATGAATTGAGTGGATAAAGAGACTTCAGACCCCCTTCCCACTCCCACAAAGAAAATGAAATCACACAAAATGCTATCTCCCCAAAGTCCTGTGGCCTGTGCCCCTCCTGAAGCCTCACTCTAAATTAGGCCAGGGTGGGAGTGCTGAGGAAGGAGCCTGACTGCTTTGAAAGAGTGATGGAATGCGCATCCAAAGGGAGAGGAAGATCTCCCTCCTTCAGGAGTAGGGGACCCAGGTCGTCTGATATCAAAATAGCCCCACATCCCTCCAACTCTCCAACACATGTTTCCGAAACTGCCCTCAAGGTGAAGTTGTGCTATCCCAGAATCCATCTATCTGAACCTTTCTGACCCTCTGTTTATGGGACTATAAAATAGACACCATTTTATATGTCTTCAGAGGTGGTAGGAGGATCAAATGGGATTAAAATGATTAGCCTAGGACAGAACAAGTGAAATTAATGACGGGGGAGGGACATGGAGAGAGACAAAATATCCATTTTCTTTTACCTGTGGAATGGAGCATTAGCACACACACCCACACACCATAGATACAATATGAATGAAAGTAGAAGGAAACTGACCTGAGGGGAGGAAGGGAACCACTGACTGGAGGGGACACAGACAGGAATATGGGGGTGGGTGTGAGCAGATGATGATATCCTTGCCAATATTATAACGAGACCCACCAAATCATACGCTATAACTGAATGAGAAATAAACAGCAACAAAAAATTAAAATGCTTAGCGTGCTGCCTCGGTGCGTAGTGATTAAAAGAAATAGTAGCCAGCGACCCAAAACTTTAGAGACAAGATCTCTGGATCTAGTGACGGGAAGGACAGTGACACACCCATGAACAATAGCACAGAACAAGAACAGAGGAAGATCTTGCTTGTACCACTCGCCCGTCTGAACAGGTGCCACTCCCCATCACCCATCCCAGAGACACCCCCCCAACACACCGGCGTGGACCGAAGTTCCTAGAGAAAAAAGCCCTACCTATCTTGAAGATTCTGTAAGGCCAAATGACTGGGAGGAACTTTGTACATGCGTAGAGTTGGAATGTTGCAGGCCCAGAAACAATTTTTCAAAGGTTATCCTTAGAACCCTCAGGAGCCATTTATTGCCCACATCTTGTCTGACTTAATATTCTTTTAACTATCAGCTCTGACTCTTGAAATTTATTCTTAGGAGGCAGCTAGTTTCCAAAGCTGCTCTCTCTTCCCTTAGCAGCACAGTCACTGGGCCACAGCCTGAGCTCAGCCCCGTTGTGATGCCCCCGTTCTAGCCCTCCTGGCCTGGCTGATTCCTTCCCTCCTCCCATCCCCAGAGTACCCAGGAGAGCATCTGATACAGTGGTCAAGCATTCATTTTACTGAGCTGGGATCCCTTTTCCAGCCCACCTTCTGGGTTATGGGTCTTGGTGGCCTTTGATGATGAGGGAAGGAGGGTGGGAAAGAGAGAGAGAGAGAGAGAGAGAGAGAGAGAGAGAGAGAGAGAGAGAGAGAACAAGAGATCATGCATGTGCTCTGGACAGTAGCTCCCTAAGGTGGGAGGGGCTGGCTGCAGAGACTCCCCTGGATATAGTCTGACATTCTGAAACAAAGGAAAACAATACTACTCCTATGTAGGTTTCGGATTCCTGAGATTTGCTGATACTGTGAGCCCCAAGCCAAGACAGTGCAAAACTAATGAAGTTTATACTTCAGTGCCCTTCACTTGCTCAGCCCCCTCTGGGGCCCTGGAAGGAGCTGCAGCAATTTCTTATTCATAATTGTACTTGCTTTTGTTTGTTTAAGTTGCCTGGGGATCAACCCTGGTCCTTGGCATGCTACCAGGGCAGACGCTCACCACCGAGCCACATTCCCAATCTACACATCTTAAAAAGACTCCATATGGAATGACCTCAGTCCCCACAGACCTCTGGCTGCAGAATCAGCAGTTCTGATAATCACTGGTGAGTGTGTTTGGAATTCAGAGTCCCAGGCCTCTTGCTGCTTCTCCTCCATCGGAATCTGAATTTCAAAGTTCACGTCCAAAATCAAGCCATGAAGCACTGCTCTAAGCACTTCTCTGAGACAAGCTGTTTCAACCTGTGATGTCTGTGATACTGGGAGGCCTTAAAGAAGACGATCTCAGCAAGGCCCTATGTGTGCCACAGTGAAACATACTCCAACCAGGAATGGACAGGAGACTCTTCACCATCTCTCCTAGCTCATTCAAAGAACAGGGAGAGCCAAAATCTTGTTTCACTTTGATGGGACTACCGTCTCACAGGATCAGAGCCAGAAAACATTAACAGGATGGGTAGTTTTGTCAATGACACAACCTGCAAAGACAGAACCTCAACTAAAGACTCTCCCAGACCAGAGGCCTGTAGCCATGTCTGTGGGGAGTTTTCTTAAGGTTTAACTGAATTGTAGGGTGGCCCAGTCCACCGTGGACGGTGCCATTCCTAGGCAGATGGGCCTGGACTGGACAAAGAGGGTAGCTGAGCCAGTCAGGGGGAATAAGCAGTAAGCAGCCCTCCTCCTCTGGGATCTCTCTTTCAGTTCCTGTCCCGAGCTGCTTTTAATCAGTGTTTTGCCAATGCAGCAGAAATGCAAGCAAGAACACATAAGGATGGTCTTGTTCAGTGCCCATCCCTCGCTTACGTAGGAATGGAATGGAGGCCCAGAGAAGTTCGCTCTTTGACCTGTACAAAGTTACACAGCATGAGGCTGGAGATGCCAGCTCCTTGTTAGGGTTCTGGGCTCCCATAAAGTAGCCTTCTACTGAGATTTAAACAAGAGCAACGAAACTGTTAAAGCATGAGATTATCTCGTTTGGTTCCATCCTTACTGCGTCATACTCTGCCGGGAGCATCAGCTCTCTTTTTCTCCATCTCCTCATTCATTTGTTCATCAGTTCTGTCAACACTGACAGGTGGAAGAGAGACAGGGATTTAGAGAGAACAAAAAGAAAGAAAAAGTGGGATGAAGAGAAGTAACAGAAAAGGAAACCTGAAAAGAGAAAAAAGAAAGGGGGGGAGAAGGGGACAGGAAGGAGAAAGGGAGGGAGGGGAACGAAGGGAAAAAGGAGAGAAGGAAGGAAAGAAAAGGAGAGAAGAAAGGACCCCATGGCTGGGTCCTTGCCATGGGGTGGACAGGGCTCTGAGCATTTCACACGTGTGAACTGAGGAGGAGCCTGCATAGGAAACGCAAGGTCAGAGTGCTGCAAGGTGACAGGCCCTGAAGATTAGGCTCTAGGGTCACCCTTGATGCTTCTGGTGATACCCCTTCCCTTTGTTTTATGGCCACCAGAAGCAGAATAGGTGCCTCAGGGACATCTGTGTCCCATAGAGCATCTGTCTTCCCTCCCGGGCTGCCCTTGAGGAACATCACTGCCCTGAGCAAGAAGTGGGACTGTGTGATCTAGGGAACCACCAAGCAGAGTACCTATTGCGGGTCAGATCACATGATTAGAGCCACAGCGCTCACTTAACTGAGCCTCTGCCACACCAGAGCTGTCACACAGGTGTGTACAGATAGGTCAGTCATCTCTTGCCTGAACCTCCATCTGGAAAATGGGAGCTATAGTCAGTTGTCCTTACTGCAGAGGATGCCACTGACCCCAGAGTCATTTCTACACGTTAGGGGAAAGCCAGGAAGAAACTGAACAGAAAAAAGTCTTCTGCTGCTTGATTTTATGTAATATTTATGAAAAATTAAAAGACTGAAAGTCCTTTAGAGGGGGCCTGAGTTTAGGATGAGGATATTAGGTGTGGGGAGCAGAAGAAGTGGGTCATTTGGGAAGAACCAGAAAGGCCTCAGAGAATGATTGTGCCTTTTAGGGTGAGTGGATGGTTACATTCATTCAATTAATATGGAGTCTCTATGCGCCAGTTACCAAGATACAATGGCTCAGGCTGCTGAACCAGGCTCATTTCTCAGAAAGCATGCAGTCAGTAGAAAATTAGACACCAGGGACTGGAAAGATGGCTCAGAGGTTAAGAGCACTGGCTCCTCTTGCAGTGAACATGCGTTCAATTCCCAGCATCCACATAGCAGCTAAAAACCACCCATTAACTCCGGTTCCAGGGGATCTGACACCCCCTTCTGAGCTCTGCACAGCACAGGTGCACTTACATACATGTAGGCAACACACTCATACACATAAAATAAAAATAAAATATTTTTTTTGAAAAAAGAAAGTTAGACACCAAAGAAATGCACACAGAATTTAAATACATATTTGTAAAATGTGGCATGTCATATGAGACGATTTTCTGTAAGACAGGAAAACAGAATTGGGTAGTAGGCCATACTGAGGGATGGGGTCCTCGCATCCTCCCTCCCGCTCACCATTTGCCATTCAAAGCCATGATGTCCCTGCTCACTGCTGATTGGCGGTGTTAGGGTGAAAGGAGCAATCTCCCTAATTCCCAGTACACATACATTGTCCATCCTCAGGCCTTTGTCCGCCGCCCTCCCTGCCACTCTCTGCACTTCCTGACAGTTCCATTCACAGACTGTGAAAATGTTCACCAGAGGACGGCGCTCCGCACACGCACGCAGCACACGCAGGAATGCCGTGCCAGCTCCCCACAGCATCCCAAAGGCTACTGTGTTTATCCACTTGGAGTAAACTCTGAAGACCACAGCCTCGCCTCAGCCCTTGCTAACCTCCTTCCCTTCCGAGGCTCCATCTACCCAGGCCTTCGCAGTTTCCAGGGGTGGGTGAGCGCCTTCCTACTTCCGGGCTTCCTGGTGGTGCGCCTGTGCCTGGGTTTTCTCTTTGTCCTCTTCACTGTTTTTCCTTTTCTCATTTCCCGCTCTTCCCCTTTTCCGTTTCTCCTTTTTCTCTTTCTTTCCATACTTGCCTCATGTCATTTCTTTTCTTTGTTTGGTTACCTGGTTGGTTAGGTGTTTGTTGGTGATGCATAATAATCACGCACTGCGCTTTCTCACATGGGTATGATGAATTTGAGCATATGCACCCCCGACTCCCGCTGATCCCCTTCCTCTTTCCGTTTCACCCTCTCTTCACCTTTATGTCTTTTGTTGTGAATTGATGAGCTTAATTAGGGTTGCTTACAGGAGCAGACCTGAGGACTTATTTTACAGAAGCAAGAGCAACTAGCCAGTGATGACACACCTCCAGCAACCATTGCTTAGTTTTGAGACAAGGTCTTGCCATGAGTCCTAGGTTGGCCTTGAGCTCCAGATTCTCCAGCTTCAGCCTCTCTTGTTCTGACATAATAGGTGCACACTACTGCCTAGTTCATCCCCACACACACACACCCTGACCCAACTTCTTTTATTTTTGTAATCAGCTTTATTGAACATACTTTGCATACAATAAAGTCCACCCTTTTGAGAGCACAGCTTGATGCGTTTTGACATGGTACGTACACATGAGTGTCTATGTCCCCCTTCACAGCCAGTCTTTGCCTGCAGCTTCCTCCTTTTCATCCTTCCAAGTTTCCACTTAACCTTCAGAGACTTGGAGGCCTGGCTGGCCCCACCTGCAGGAACTCTCCCAACTCTGTACTATTCTTCCAGAGACCCTGGGTAGTCTTTTCCTGGTGTATATTTCATTAGTATATCTATTTTCTTATCTGTTTGCTTTTCATTTATTTATTTTGTTTTCTTCATACATAGTCTTGCTATATAGCCGTTGCTAGTTTGGAACTCCTTGTGCAGGCAAGGCTGACCTTAAACTTGTACCAATCTTTCACCTCTGTTTGTCAAGTGCCAAGATGACAGGTGTGTGGTACTAAACCTGACTTATTTGTTCTGCCTTCTCCAAACTCTAGAAGCTCCATAAGCAAAAGGACTTGGTCTCCAGTTACATTCTTGCACCCTCCAAGCACTGCGCTGCACCTGGCAAATTTATCAAATGAATGGACGGGTGGATGGGTGTGCAGGTAAGTGGCACCCTTCCTCCCGCACAAGTTGGTTCATGACAGATTCAGAAATTATTTCAGCACTTCACAATGAAGTGAAAAAATGGTGTGACGCCACACAGTAAGCCCAAAGGCTTGTATGAGCCCCTACTATGCACGTATAAAGCACTTATTGTGTGCCAGATTTGCTCCAGGTCATTTATATTTGGTCATGAACACCCTGCATGGAAAGCGCTGTTGTCGTGGCTTTAAAGATGAAAATCGGGTGCAGAAAGGTTAAATAATTTACTCCTGGCCAGCCAGGGGTAGGGCAGGGCCCTAGGTTTTGTGCAGGACTGAATTGTACTACAGATGTAAAAGAGGTCATACTAGAGAGGCAAACACGCGGCCTGCTCCTGGCGCAGGGAGGGTCAGCCATCCCGGGCAGAGGCAGGTCTAACCCACTTCAGGAAACCAGAAACAGGGGGAGCACCGTAAGTCCCACATCTGATCCTTTGTAAGTAGTCCCCAGAAACAGCCCTTTAATCCCAGATCAGCTGTTTTCAGACCTCTCAAGGGAGATGTGGTCAGATGGGGAGCAAGAGGTTACCGCAGTTCCGACGCAAGCCAGAGCACCCGTGCTTCAGGTGGCCTGACGGAATTGTTCCCACCGCCCGCGATCCCCAGAACACACTGGATACCCGGGCTTCAAGCAGAGGAGCTGAGCTCACCCCGGGGCCGGTCCCCTCGCCCCAGGGCCGCGTCCCGGAGACCTGCAGTTCCCAGCCGTGGACGGTAGGTGGCAGTGGGTCGTGAGAAATGCCAGTCCTCGTTGGCCGCGCCGAGACCCAGCCTGGAGAAAAACGTGGCTGGGCTCCGGCCGCGGAAGGGAACCGCGCCCCCGGGGTGGGCGTGGGGCCGCGCGGCCCCGGGCGGCTCCGGCGCGGTCAGCGAGGACCTGGCCCGGCGGACTCCGCTGGGCACCGGGCATCCCGGCGGCCTACAGCCCCGGGGCTCCTGGGCACCTCGGGCCGCCGCCTCCCCCGACCCGGTGCCCGACGTGGGGATGCACTGGACGAGCCGCCCGGGTTCGTTTTGTTTTCCGCCGTTCAGAGCGGTTAAGGGACTTGACTGTGGCCACTTAGGTCTCGCATGGCTGTGCAGAGGGGACTTAGGAGGACAGTGCTGCTTCTTCCCGGTGCCGGCGCCCCACGGGGTTCCCTGATGGAGACGCCTGTCCTGACCCAGCCTCTGGTCTGCGTGAACAGCGGGGATCTGGCCCTGCCCGGGTGCTCCCTGCAGCCGGCTTTGCCCCGTTTCAGTGCGGTGCCCCAAGCAAGGGCGGTGGCTCGGAGTGCCCAGATTCCCCTGCCGCGCCCAAGACCCGCTTCCCAGCCCTGGCATACCTGGGCATCAGTCTGCCCAGGCGGGGTCTAGACTTCAGAACATGCCTCTGTCCACCTCCGGCTCAACCCCTGCCACTACCCCTCCCACAAAGAAAGCACGTTTTCTTCGGATTGGCAGCATACAGTCGCCCTAAGGCAGGAGACAGAGCACGGAGGCCTCTGGGAGGAAATTTTGTCAAAAGGTACAGAGCCAGTGCTGGGTGAGCCAGGTCTCGAACCCAGAGCTCCGTGGCCAGTTCTCCTCCGACCTCTTGGCAGCAGCTTGCTTCTGCTGCTGGAGCCCGAAGGTGGTTGAGCCAGGCAGAGCTGCAGTCTCCATGCGTCTTCCTCCCTAGTCGGCGGGCAAATTAATTCACGCTATCTTTACATTATGTATAATGCCGCATGATTTTATTTTGCTTCGTTCCCGAAATCTTTTACAGTAATTAGTAGCCGAGTAAAATATAAAAATTAATGCAATATAACACTTTAATGGTAATAATACACCATCCTGTCTAATTAATAAAATCTGTTGTTTCCAAGCACGATTATTTATTTGACAAATTGATAGCACGCATCCTGTTCAAACCTCTTTCCCAGCTCCCATCCTTTCAGTTTATTGAATAAAATTGTAGCAGGAAAATAAACAGATTGTCTTCTGACCTGACAAGCAAGTGAGAAATAAACCTCTCACTCACGCAGCCCTAATCGTTCTCAACAATGTTCGCTAACACATGTCCAGAGTGGTTAGGGATGAAGCCTCGTTTCCTCTCTTCTATCTTTTTTTTTAAATTTGATTTAAATTTTTAAAACGTGTCTTCAAATTCTAGGGAACTCAGCTCTCCTGTCTCCCCGGAGGAGGCAGGGGCCATTTGTTCTTGTAGGGCCAGTTAGAGGAGATGAGCTTTGTTGCTCTGTGTGGGGCTGGGAGGCTCAACAACACAGTGATTGTTCCCACTCTGAAGAGACATCGATGCTGAGGTCCCAGACTGCCCTGGCCGTCTGTTAGAGAGCATGGAAGTCAGCATGAAGTCAAGTCAGAGGCGGCAGGCAGGGAGGAAACGCAACAGTCAGAGCAGACAACTGTCATTCTTAGGAGTTGGCAAAGGGGAAAGGGACGAGGCATAGGGCAAGAATGCCAGGCCAGGTACTATCTGTGGGTAGGAGTGGAGTGGGCAACAATGTCCCTCTGCCCATGTGCGCCACCAGGGTGGAGTGCTGTTCTAGTTACAGGCACTGGGTGCATGCTGTTTTATGTGACATAGGGGCACTTATATGCTAAGTGTAAGGATATAAATAGAACCTCAGAGACAGAGAGATGAGAGAGAGAGGAGAGAGAAAGAGAAAGGAAAGGGAAGGGAGGGAGGGTTCATCCATTGCAGGTTAATTCCCAGCATTCTTCTCTGAATGAAAAATGATGTGATCAGAGTTCGGGAAAAACTATATTTATTGGAAGAAAAAAGAACAGTCTTCAAGGAAAGACACCCTCTTGTGCAGAGTGGTTTCTATACAGAGGGAGGCACACACACACACACATGCACACACACAGAGCACATACATGAACATACCACAGATGCATGTATGCCCTGCCAAATCCAGATCACCACATCAGCATAGTCCTGGCTCATCTCTGGAATTCCTGGGACACTTCTTTCCCCTGGCCACACCATCTTTCCCCTGGGGCTGCAGGACTCTGCTCTTATTAATCCTTCCTCATCTTTTTTCTGACCCACCCCCTAATCCCCACTATTTTATGCTAATGCATCATTTTAAGAATAATAATCAAAAGTTTAAATACAATTTTACCGTATCTGATCATTCCAACACTTTTGCCAACGCCCAGGAACACAGAAGGCGATCAATAAGTGCTATTTGAGTCATTACCTTCTATAATGTGTGCCTACAGATTGTTTGAGGCACACCTGTTTTATGAAAAGGGAGAGATTTCTTTCTAAAATCAAACTGTGGGTGTTCAGTAAAAAATAGTATTTACTGAATACTCAGTGGGTCCAGAACTGTTTAACTACTGTTTCACTGAATCCTTACAGAAACTCGAAGAGAAAGGTCTAAATATTACCTCCAGCATTACAGGCACAGAGTGTGATATGCAGAAGGTCTGTGTAATTGGCTTCAAATTATACACTGCAGTATATAATGACTGGGGTTTAAACCCACATCTGTCTAGACTGGAGTTTCTCAAAGTCATGTGGAGGTTCTAGCTGTGACACTGACTGACTGGTTGTGCGACTCGTAATAACATTTCTGAAACTCCCTTTCTGCGAGTGTTATGATTTAAGTTTCTACTCCTAGCTTTCTATGAAAGTTCCACGTGACACCGTGCGTAGATTAGGAGTAAAATCATGCCCGTTTTTCCTTTTGTCTTCTGTGAGTCTCCTAGTTGTCACCTCCCATCTCAGTTGGTCACAGTGGGTTACACAGTGGGCCAACACTGTGTAAGGGGCAGCTGAGGCTCCAAGGTAGGTGCTATCATTTGCAAAACAAAGATGTAGCCAGTTAAAGTATGAGCAGTCGGCCCAATGCCTGGCCCATGGTTGATGTGAAAGGAAAGGAGGGAGAGGAATGATGCCATGGGTCCTCACAAGAACCTGTCCCAACCGGCTCTGCATCAGAGCTGACAGGAGCGTTCCAGGGGACTGTGAATGTCCTGCAGACCTGCTTGGTGCCATTGATCAATATATTTTATGATGGATCTAATTAAGCTCTCTAACGAGGGATCAGAAGATGACAATTTATCCAGCACCATCATTCATTAAAATGCCTCTTCAGGAGATGACATCGTTCCAATCTTAATTGGCAGAGTTCGCGTGACTGGAATCCCTTGGGAGCAGAGATGTCCCTTGTCACTTGCCCTTTACCTTTGTGGTGAGGGCTTAGGAGGACTCTGAGAGCCACATGATTTCTTCAAACATCACATTTCCTACTGCGCTCCCTGAACAGATGAGTCAGCTGGTCCCTGATAGAGTAACAGCTTACAAAGGCCTAGGGTCTGAATCAAGCTGAGATCCCAGAATCAGTTCCTGCGAAGGACTAGGCACGGCGCTCTGGAAAGAGAGCATTCCTCTCAGAACCTTGGTTTTCTCATATAAAAAGGCCTTGCTGGGCTGGGGAGATGTCTTAATGGGTAAAGAGCTTGCCACACAAGTGTGAAGACCCGAGTTTGAATCTACAGAACTCTTGTTGAGTAAAGCTCTTCCGGGTAGCTTGTGTCTGTAAACTCCCTGCTTCTTAGCACGGACCTGTGTCATGGATGTCAGATGTCAGACTTCAAATTTCTTATCGTGTTGTTTATATCTAACAAGTGATACTGAGCCCTGTGTTTTAAAAACCTGGGAGGTAGAGACAGGAGAAACTTCAAAAGCCCAAGGGCCTGCTAGTGTGGCGTGCGCAGCTACAAACCACAAAGTCTGAAAGAAGGTGGAAGGACCGACCCCCGAGATTGTGCCCTGGCATGTGCACCTGTGCTCAGACACATGAATGTGCACACACACATGCATGCACACACATCATATACATCATAATCACACAAGTAAGTAATTTACTTTAAAAAGGCCTTCCCTGCCATGTGGACTATTCAGAAGGTGAAAGGAGACAGCAGAGAAACTTCCAGAGCACAGACCTAGTCTTGAGATTTCCAGGCCCAGATCTGTGTTCCATTTCCACACTGTGTCACTCTGGGTAAGTTGTGTTGTATCTCTGAGCCTTGGTTTCTTCACGTGCAGAATGAACTGGCAACACTATATACTTCTGTGGGGTTATGGGAAGGATTTTAAGAGCTTTATGGTCAGCTTCATATTTGAGGATCCTGGGGACAAGGAGATGAAAAGACACAGCCATTTTCTGAAGGAACCTATGGCACTTTACCATCATGAAGACCGTAGCCCTGGGGAAGGAGGCAGCATTTGACCGGGCCCTTGAATACAAGACCTTATCCAGTTGAAGAACAGGGGAAAGCACATTCTGGAACGAGACAGCAGGAAAAGGCTTGGGTGGGAGAAAGTCTAGGATCTAGGGAGCAAAAAGAGGTGATGTGGTTAAGGGACAGCACCTAGTGACAAGGAAGGAACGGCAAGGAGAGGGCACGTTATGAAGGTCTTCTATTGCCCTGAAGAAACACTGGAAGGAAGGGAGGAGGGAGAGGAGAAGGGGAGGGCAGATTCAGAGGCTTCGGCCATGACAGGTGATGTCAAGGCTGCAGAACAGATCCCACCTTGCAAGCCCACTCAGTGCCATAGTCTTGGGAACACACAGGAGGCCTGAGGGGCAACAGTGCTTTGGCGTTGGAACTACTTTTCTCCAGAGATGGAGACCAGTGGGAAGAGAAGTAAAGCTGTGGAGCTGCCATCAGAAACGTGGCTTCTGAGTTCCCACTGGATGTTATTGTCTGAAAGGGTCAAAGGCTTTTCCAGGGCCTCCCAGGACGGGCTAAGCTAAACTAAGAATCCTGGTCAGCGGGTCCCAAACCAATGCTTCTGTTTCAGTGTGTTCTCTCACCAGTTGCTGTCACCTGTAGGCCCTCTACTCTGCATTGCTTTAAACTATGGACTATTTAGTCCCATTTTTCAGACGTGAAGACTGAGGCAAAGAATTCTCCAAAATGTGTTTGCCTGTGGACACTGCATGGTTTGAATGTGAAATGCCATCCACTGGCTCATGATTTGAACACTTGGTCCTCAGAGAGTAGCAGAGTTTGGAGAGGTTTTGGGACCATTAAGGAAGTGGGGTCTAGCTGGATTGTTGGGGGGAAACCTGACCTTGAGGGTTATGATGTGGCCCCCTTCCTGTGGAATTCTATTTCCTGATCTGCTGGGATGTATGCAAGCAGCCTCACGCCTTGCCTTTCACTCTTTGATGGACTGTACCCTCTAAAACGTGAGCCAAAAGAAGTCCTTCTTTCCTTAAGTGGCTTTGTTCAAGGGTTCTATCACAGTAATGACAAAGTAAAACACGCCCCGCCCCAACCCCAGAAAAGCTTTGACAGGAAAACAGATGCAATTCTGATTTAACAGCCACAGCACTGAAGAACCTGCTTGGGGCTGGTGAGATGTCTCAGTGGTTAAGAGCTCTGGCTGTGGACCCAGGTTTCGATTCCCAGCACCCACATGGTGGCTAGCAACCCTCCACAACTCCAGTTCCAGGGGATCTGACACCCTCTTCTGACCTCCTCAGGCATTGCATGACACAGGTGCATTTAAATACTGGCAATACACTCATACACATAAAATAATAAAGAAAATATTTCCAAATTTATTTATTTATTTATTTATTTAATCATTTATTTTATGTGTGAGTGTTATGCCTGCATGTATGTAAGTGCATCCATGTTGTGCAATGCCTGCAGAGGCCAGAAGAGGGAATCACATCCCCTGGAACTGGAGTTACAAACAGTGATTAGCCGCCATGTGGGTGCTGACATTTGAACCCTGGTCTTGAGCAAGAGCAATCAGTGTTCTTAACTGCTGAGACGGCTGAGCCAGCCCCATAAAATATATCTTCTAAAAGAATCTGCTTGTCTTGAACTCTGGGATAGATGTCATGGTCAGATTCTAACCTGTTACTGCCTAGCCTTGTCTCTAGGGTCACATACAACCAGTCTTGGTCCTTATTTTTTAAGGGGATAAAGGTCAGTGAAGGCACAACTTTCCTATTGTGCAATTAAATCATTCTCTAAGGGGAACAGAGGGATTACAGTTTCCAATTCAAGCCCTTTTTAGGAAAAAAAAACAAAATAGCGGAAAATACAGTTAAAGATGGTTGAAGAAAGAATTCACCCCTAAATGTGAAATTGTTCAGATAGATGTATTTGTAACAGGGCTTAGAGTATTCCTGACAGCTACTACTTACAGTGTTTAAAAAGTTGCAATTAGTACCAAAAGGCTTGGATGAAGAAAACATCATATCATAGGCATATTTATAAAACAACTTCCATCAGCCAAAGGAAAAATGGACAGAACTCTATTACAAGCTTTTTATATTTGAAGAGCAATTTCTAATAATATATCTAGAAGCCATTTCTGAAATTGACTTAGTGTGCATGAGCTGGGATTAATGTTTTCTGCAAAATCACATGCTCGTTTGAACGTAAACATTTTGCACTCCCGTTCCACCTCCTGGTTCAGAAGAATGCACCTCCGCTGTGTAAAATGATCTATCAAAATTAATTGTGAATGCCCTAATCCAATCAAGTCCACCTCATTAGGCAAACATTTAAATTATTAAGTTAAATAGTGGGATATTTCAATATCATCTTGTTAGGCTATTTTTATGGCAGTACAAATGTTGTCTACAGACAGGCTCAGCTTCCCGCCTCCCCTTTGTTAAAGTGCTCACAGTCTCTATGGATTACACATGCATGTCATATTGGTGTGGTCACCATCTCAGCCTCTTTCCTTCCCTCAAGCACTGTTAACAAAGCACCTACTGTGTGCTATGGGAAATACAGAAACTGATGTCCAGAGAGGTTGAATGATTTTGGATGAATCACACAGCAACCTTGGGGTAGCATTACATGCAGAGAGCCTGCAATCCCTGTATCTTGGTCCATGTCCTTACTCTCTATCCTTCTCTTCCCTTCTCTTTTCTGTCCATTTCCCTCTCTAATTCAAATATAAACACATAAAGGCAACAGATCAGGTAGGTGCTGTTCATGTTTTTAAGATGCACTTTACTTTTATACATGTATATGAGTGTGTGTGGTGTCTGTGTGTATGCTACAGGTACAAGGGTCCCTTTGGAAGCCAGAAGACGGCATCAGAGCCCCTTGGAGCTGCAGTTACAGGTGGTTGTGAGCAGTCTAATATGAGTGTTGGGAACTGATCTTGGGTCCTCTGGAAGAGCAGGAACTGCTCTGAATCACTGAGCTATTTCTCCAGCCCTCATGTTTTAAATAATTAGTGGTTTGTAAAATTATTCCTTTATCTCCTTTGTTGATACAAGATCCTTCTCCCAACCTGGACATGCTTCAGAGAGCTTTAAATAGCTCATCCTTTCCAAATTCCTCTAGTCAGTTAACAGCTATTTATCATTTGAATGTCCTTGAAGTCCAGCCCAACAGAGACATGTGTGGAAAAGGTAAGATCTGAATGTCTCAGACTCCAGCCCCGAAATTAGTCTCTGGGTTATGCCTGCTGGGAGGAGGAACAAAGGAGGGATCTAACACACCAAGGCTGGCTGGAGTCTGACCCTGATGAAGGTTCAAATATTGTTGCCAGGATCCTCCTGGGGAGCCTGAGAACAAAACTCTGTTCTTGCCATAGACCCCCACCTCGTACCCCAAGAGGGTTGGGTCCATGCTGTCTGAAGAGTCAGATTTCACACTGGTTCTTGAGGCAGGTGAAGGACCTCCCACACCCTGCTCTGGCCATGGATGGGTGCACACAGGTGCCCACACTGGCGCGTTCACATACACTATAGAGGGCGCACACCCACACAGAGGTTTACTTTTAAAAAATAAACAGAAACAGAAGGCTTCGGAAGGACTCTGGCAGCTGTTGGGGTAAAGGCAGCAGCAGCTGGCTCCAGGAGGCCTGCTCTTCAGTGCTTCGGCTCTTGTTTGTTCCGTGTGGATTTTTTGATCATTACCTAATACAGGCTCCATGCCAACTGCTGCAGAGGCTTTATGCTACCACCGTTCGACTCCACATCAAGGTGGATCTCATTATTCCTATCTGATGGATGAAAACACTGGGGAGACGATGCAGGAGAGTTTAAGTCACTCTAGCTTGTGCATAGTTATTGTGTGAGGCATAGGCAGGCCCCCCATCTCAGGGCTGGGTCTCTCCTGGGGCCCCATTCTTCATGTGGATAATTCACACTTAAAGTAATGGATTGTCTGTGATAACCAAATGTCAAAACTCCAATTTAGAGCCAGATTTGGACCCACCTTCCCTGTCTGGGTCTTGATCTTCTCCCTGCTCGTCAGCATGTCAGATCACAAGCATATGAGATTCCCAAGCAAGGCCCAGGACACTGCAACTGGAAGCTTCAGACCCAGCCAGCCCACGCAGCCCTTGGCATCCCTGAGGATGCTGGGGTAGCCCACCATGTACAGGAACTTACTGCTCATCTTGCCTGTGGCTCTCGTGAGCCTTCACAGATGTCTGTGTGGGTTTATGTGGAAATATATCAGAAATTATATAGCCCTGAGACACAGCAAAGGCAAAACTCAGCCTCCTTTGCTTTCTCAGACTGCTAACTTGGCCTTAGCATTCCTGGTGTCAACAAGAAACAGAAGTGTGCTCCTGGAGGGGCTGGCAACTCTGCTTGGGGGCTTTTCCTTTTAATTCATGAGCAGCACTGAGAAGTGGCTATCATCCTGCTCCTGATAATGGAAATTAAACTGCGGACTGCTGAGTTCCTTGAATGGGATGATGTTGGACCCAGAAATGGGAGCACCTGGGATTAGCCAACCCCTCCTTCCTCAAGAGTTGCCCATAAAATCCTAAAGCCCTTAATGTGTTGTCCAGCATTATTAAGTAACGTCATTTGTGGGGCACCTGCTCCTTTTTCCTAGGGAGGCAGCAGCAGCTCTCCCCAGTTTTCGCTCTGTCACACGACAGTAACTAGGCACCAGGAAAGAGGCGTTTACTAGGGCCATGATGGTATGACTGTCAGGGGAGCAGCCAGCTGATTTCTTTAAATCTGAGGCCTACTCCACAGAGGAGGAGGGGGTTCATAGACTCAAGCTGCTGTTGCTATTGTTTTTTACTGTGTTTTTGATATCTCCAGCATCCAGACCAGGGCTAGCACCTGCCCGTTACTCTAAACACACACACACACACACACACACACACACACACACACACACACACACACATTATATGATGAACAAACTAAGCGCAGTCAGTGCTCTTAACCACTGAGCCATGTCACCAGCTTCCCTTTTCTCTCCACCCATCTGCATCTGCCTGACTCAACTGTTTGGAATACTGAAAACAGATACATTGCATCAGGTATTTCATAAATCAGGCGGTATTTCCCCTAGGCTTTTCCCTATATCTACATTTTCCTCTTATGAGACATGTACCAGCTTTAGTCCTTCACAAACTCAAGCTCTATGAAGAAGAAGAGCACCCAGGGGCCAGCATGGGAGCGTCCACAGGAGCGTCCATGGGAGCAGTCAGGCTCCTGTACTTTTCTGTGCACTCACTTAATCCAAAACCGCTCTGAGGAGGACAAGCCCACACCCTCCAGGAAACCCCACACATTCAGACAATCACGCTTTAGAAGAAAAAAATAAAGACGTTGAACATGAGGAAAAATATCATGGGCCACAGTCATCACACACAGTGAGAAGCACTAATTATTCTGTGTAGCCTGAGTTTTTCTTAGTAGGCAAACTCTTTTGAATATTAACAAATATTTATTTAGGAATTAATAATTGACATCTATTAAAGCATAATTTATGGAGAGTGAATTCCTCTCGGTTTGGGTTCCCACTGCTCTGTTGCATCTGGCTGATCCACACAGCCACTGTTTCTTTTGTTGAAAGCAGGATACATGAGTGGGGCATAAGCCGGGGACCAGGAATGGCTCTGGTGACTGTACAGAACAGAGTAGGGGAAAGCTCCTGCTTGTGGCTGGAGAGTTCCCTCCCCTCCTGAGGCTCTCTTCGAGGCTTAGAATCAGATGTCTCAGTGTCTATGTTTATTTGGTTGGACAGATGTGTTTACATAAACTCTTCCAGTCTGGGCTGGAACATTAAGGGGGGCTACGAGTAAGGAGGCCAGGTCACCTCCTAGAGCCCTGTGCAGAGATGGGGATGGGCTCCTGGGCCTGCTGGGCTCCAGGCAGGCCAGGCCTCACACTATCTCTGCTCCTCATCTTTTTTCTCTCTGTGTCTGCTGTGTTTCTCTCCTTTGTTCTCAGGTTTCCTCCACTTTTTTGGTATCCACGGCAAAAGCACAGCCTCCTCACAACTCCTGGGCTTTTCTGAGACACTCAGCCATAGAAGACAGCAGGCACATCTCTTCTGGTCTCCATTTTACTCTTGCCCCGTACGCCGCCTCCTGGAGAGATGCTTATATACAAACAAACCCTGGGCCTGAATGCAGACATTCAGTTAAATCCCTCATCCTTCACACATGAACCAATTAACTCAGTAGACCCTGAGATCCCACTCTATGCCAGGCAAGTTTTGGGTGCAGAAAGGTATTCAGTCTAAAGAGGACACTATCTCCCTAAGATCAGGTCCTTCCAAGAAAGAAAGCATCATCACCAGAAAACCAAGAATCCACTCACCTGTGCCTGGCCTGGGATGTGAATAATGCCACTGAGACAGCTCTAAGTTTTCATGTGACCATGATAGTGTACATTTTTAGGGAAAACAAATCAACAGTTTAAAAGGGAGAAACAGAAGCAATGAAAATGCAAGTCCATAGAAATTGAAATGGGATGGAGACTGATTTTGGACCAATAAAAAAATTAATTTTCTACTTGGGTTCTGGTAAGTTAAAAAAAAAAAAACAGTGTTGAGCTCACTATCACTGGGGAATATTCAAGAAAGAAAACCTCTTGCCTGGGCTGATTTGTAGGCCATCCATACTCTAAGGACTAAACAGATAGGCAACTTGGCTGGAAAGGTGTCTGTCACTTTGTAATCGAGGGAATCAATTTCCAGAGCCACATTCAAAGGACACAGTGCCACACTCCTGGCCTTCAAGCAAAACGGTGGCTTGCCATCTTCCCTGGCCTCTTAAGACAAGAGCTTACACCTCATTTTAACGTTAAATAAAGAACAGCATCTCATCTCCTCTGGAATGCAAAACTGTGAATTTGAGTGAAATATGCAGTTTTCATTATGTTAAAAGATCTACTCATTACAATCAGGATAAGAGGATGTGGAAAAGACAAATTGATCACCACTTTAAATGTATTAATCAGCTTGCAACTCTTGTCACCAGTCAAAACAGACCCACCAGACGTTTATTCTGTCTCAGTTGTGTTTTAGAGCCCATCCCGGGAGGTCACGGAGTCAGCGTGCCACCCTGTGCCGTGTGTGGGGAAACAGCTACTACACATTGCAGAAGCCCTCCCCTGCTTCAAAGCCGGCTAAACAGACACAAACATCTGCTCATTCTACGCCTCTGTGAATGTTTCCTGATCACATACTTTGTGCCATACTTTGTGTAAGGTTTATTAGCCAACACTGCCCTGGACTTCTGCCATTTAATCAGGAGGCAAATCAAGCAATCAATGGGGGTGACTGTGCAATTGGGGATAAATCAGTGACCTACAGATAGCGCTGAGACACTAAGTATCAGACTAGAGGCTGTGCAGCAGGCAAGTAACTGGCTAGAAGGATGACCAGTATGGGTATCGTCTGGGAGGAAATAGGCTGTAGTGAGAAGAGAGAGCCAGGTCTATGAAGGTATACATACGTGTATCCTGTACGATGTTCAGGAAGAATGTTTTTTCAATCAGAGTAGGACTTGGGGTTGATATCCAAGTTAGCTGAGATGCAAACCCAGCCCAGTGGAAGCCCAGGGGCATGCCTTCCTTCACTCACTGTCTGTGCCATGATGGGTGCACTCAGAGCTCTCTAGGCTGGTAGTAGCCAAACTGGATAAGCTTAGGAGCACAGCAGATGGAGGATGTATTCACATGGAGTACAGTCTCCTCGGAAGTGAGCTTCCAGGGGGAGGGAAGGCTGGGAGGAGGTCCCAGTAGCTAGGATGTGTTAAACCCAAGCAGTATTCCCACAATTGAGGATCCAGTGGTCAGTTTTTATTCTCCAGATGCACATTATTGATTCAAGTGTATCAAAGATAGAGCTGTTTGCCAAGCTCGGGACACAAGGTAGAAGCCTGGTCAGAGTCAGACCATGTCAAGAATGAGGCTCATTGTTCAATATCAGCAACTTCTGTCCTCCTTGCCTGAGGACAAGAAGGCAGAGTTGTGTTGATCAGTGTGAGCAATTTACTCTTCTCTCCTTTTTCCATAAGGAAAATGCCTGGAATGGTTAGTATTCCTTGTCAACTTGATTAGATTCAGAATCATCATAGAAACATCTCCGGAAGTGTCTATGAGGACTATTCCAGAAAGGTTTAAGTGAACAGGGTAGACCCACTTTGAGTGGCACATTCAACCAGCAAAAGCCAGCTGGATACCAGTATTTATCTCTCTCTATTTACTGATTGTAGACACAAGCCAGCTGCCTCGAGCTCCTGTCTGTATGGACTGCACCCTCAAACTATGAATCCAAATAATAAACACTTCCTTCTTTATATTGCCTTGGTCAAGTCTTTTTTCACAACACTGAGAAAAGTAACTAATACAATGTCTATTAGTTCTAGGGGTAGATCTGGACAGCTAGTTACTAACTGAACTCAAGCTCACTGGCTTCAGTATTAGTGGGAAAGTGGGGAAGGGAGAAGGAACTATCTGGAAATGGATAATAATTCACAAGATTTCTTTTGACACCTTTGCTCTAAGCCTCATGGAAAGCATGGAACAGCTACTTGAGGTGGGAGAAAGGCAGGTGTCTCCCAGTGTGATGTGCTTTGCTCCCAGGCAATTCTGGGGTCAAACCATCAATGCACTGAGTTGAACTTTACAAGTGACTGGATTTGTCTTCTTTTTTTTTTTTTTAACTCCAGTTTATCTGCTGTTGACAATCGCATTATGGGGAGGGAGAGGTGTAGAGGACTCTCTGGAGCTGAGCATTTATCTGGTTTTATGAGTCTATGAAAAACCATAATGTATGTTTTGTGAGCCCATTCTCATTTTTAATCTGCTTTGATAGGAGCACTATTCTAGAAGGATACAGAAACTCACCGACAGGAGCAACCCAGAAGAGACAAGGATACTGACTTGGGGAGTCGTGACTTTTTCAAGGGTATCTCTGGTGGGGGTGGGGGTGGGTTTGGATATGGACTCCTGAGGATCCTGCCCAGTCAGGGCACAACATCGCTCATCCTGCCACACATCCCTTGATATAGCTTCTGAATGTTTATCATTGGTAGAGAGACAGACCTCAGATAGTGACATAGTAGGTCACCTTAACCCCTCACTCAGGTCACAGTAACGATGGCATTTGAGGTAGGTAGGTATATACCCAGCTCAGGGACTGTAGGTTTCATGTACATAGAAACAAAGATTCAGGCACAGGCTTCAGATATCAGGTCTTTGAGTCACAAGTTGACCTTGTTGGATCATGTTCCCACTCCAATCCATCATCCCCGACATTAACTATCTCCAGTCATCTCCCACTGTGATCTTCTAATCGGGGAATCTGACACCCTCTTATGGCCTCCACAGGCTTTACATGCATGGGTGCACTTACATACATACAGACAAAACATTCATATACATAAAAAAAATCAAACTTTTAAGAAAGAGTAGCACCAAGTAGTCAAATGCAACTAGTCCTCCCTGAATCTCTGTGTGCTCCCTTTTATTGCCTTGCCTCCTTTGCAGCTAGGGCCAGCAAAGTCCAGATCAACAGCCTGAGAGTGCAGGTAACCTTCCAGTTCAAGTACCAGCCTTGGAAGGTGGAACTAACCCTGGTTTCTGAGTGACTATTGCAAAAGTACTTGTAAGAGCACTGCCTGACACACAGGACTCTGTAGAGTCACTGAGGCTTAGGGACAACTTGCTTTCCTGTCTACAGTGACCACCCTCACTACTGAGCACCTTCTGTGCACCCAGCCCAACACTGGGCTATTTCTATGAATTATCTCAGCACACAGTGAGAATGCCTGTTGTAGGAGAATTATGGCCTTAGTGCAAATTGGGAAGATCAGGAAAGGCTCCTACCTAACCGTGATTCCTTTTATACCCACCCTTCTTGAGTTATAGAGTCCCTGGTTCTGCCTGTTCTCAAGCTTACTCCTGAGAATCAGGCTGTTTTCTGGACCTGGCAGTGTCTAATTTTCCCCCACAGGGATGACAGTGACTTCAGTCACTATAAGGTGATTAGATATATATGAAATGCTCATTTTCAGGGCTGAGGAGAGAGCTCAGTTGGTAAGGTGTTTGTCACTCAAGCCTGAGGGCCTGAGTTCAATCTCTAGAACCTACTAGGGAAAATAGCTGGGTGTGGCATCACATGCTTATTTGTAATCCCAGCTCTGGAGAGGTGAAGGCCAGCAGATCCCTGGGCCTTAATGGCCAGCCAGACTAACCTAATTGGTGAGTTCAGGTCAGTGAGAAAACCTATTTTGAAAGAAAAACACAAGGTGGATGGCATCTTGAAGAATGGTAGCCAAGGCTGACTGTTGGGGCTCTATGCCATGCACCTGCACACATGTGCACAAGCTTCTAAGGTTTGAGTTGTGTCCAAGTCTCATTTGTGTCCTTACTTCATTCATTTACACATGCATTCACAAACACATAGAATGCTGCTAAAACCCAGCACTCAGCTCCAGCCAACTCCAGAGCTCTAGAATTCCGGACTGAAGCATGCTACTGTGGACTCAGCATCAACCCACCAAATGTCCTGCAGGCACAGAGCTTGTAGCTTCACTTTGTCGGTAAATGTCACTTGTATAATCTCAGAGGCTCATGTCTCCCTCTAGACAACCTTTGAGCTTGTCTCCATTTTTGACATCCCTCATTGTGGCCCATGTTCCTCCTCTTCTCTCTCACCTGCACATACTACATAGCCTCCCTGAGTGTTCTAATTGCTCCACGGTATCTGTTCTCTGCCCACTCCCCAGAACCCAAGAGAAGCTTTGTGTTGCCTTTAGGAGGAAAAGTCCCAAACTCAAGTGCAGCCTTGCACCACTAACACACCCCTGCCGCCCTCCCACCCTCCTCTCTGTACTTGTGGGAACCTTCTCAGAAGCCTCTGGTAAGGTCCTCATGTGGATCCCACCCTGCCACTGGCTGGAGCACTCCCTAACTAATAACCTGCCTTCTCTACCTCCTTTGTAATATTCAGCTTATGGTGACTCAGGCCCGTAATCCCTGCTACTCCAGAGGTAGAGGCAGGAGGATTACAAATTCAAAGCATACTTGAGTAACTTAATGAGACTCTATCTCAAAACTCTAAAAGAGGCTGTGGCACTGGCTTAATAGTAGAGTGTTTGCCTAGTATGCACAAAACTCCTGTACCATGAAAACAAAATCACAAAAATCCTCACCTTAAATGCCATTTACTCAAAGATACATTCCCTAAGCTTCCAATTTAGGGGTTATGCCTGAACATTGCTCCTCCTTCTCCTCCTCCTCCTCCTCTCAGACAGGGTCTCACTTAGCCTTAGTTATCCTGGAACTTTCTAGGTAGACAAAGCTGGTCTGGAACTCATGGAGATCTGCCTGCCTCTATCTCCTGAGTGTTGGGGTTCAAGACGCATCATCACACCTGGCCTCGCACAACTTTTACCCATGTCTTAGACTCTTCTCCTGTTCATGTGTGTGTGTGATGTGCATGTGTACATGTATGGAGTGTGTGTGTGGGGTGGAGTTTGTGTTTGGTGTGGTATGTGTATGTTGATGTGTGTTGTGTGTTGTGTATGCGTGCATACGGTGTGTGCGTAGAGTGGTTCTGTGTAGTGTAGTGTATGTGTTTGATGTGATGTATTTGTGGTGTACATGTGTGGTGTGGTGTGTGGTGTGTGTATAATGTGTGTTGTGTGTGTAGTGGGTGTTGTGTCTGTGGTGTGGTATATGTGTGTGCTCTGATAATATTACTGCAGAAAGTAGCAAGATTGATTCTGCTTTGTACTAAAGTATTTATTAGTGTGATTGTTTAATGTCATCTCAGGCACCAGACCACCGACTCCAGGGGGGCAAGGGCTATGCACCGTGTGTGACACCTTTGGGAATGACTTCTGTTACAAATGGGACCCTTACCTAACCTTGAGACCAAAGTTCATCTATGTTTTGAGATGAACACTGTTCAATTTGCTTCCTACTGTGTACTCAGCTTGTTTACAGTATAAACGAGTTTACTAGGCCTGGGACTCCCCTGTAATAAACTTTTATAAGCTTAGCTGAACACATACCTTTAATCTTAAACTATGTTCCCTAGGTTTCCCTCATGATCCTTCCTTGGTCCTGACCCAGAATAAAATGTGGGGTATGGATGTGGTGTGGTGTGTGTGTGTGCATGTGTGTGTGGCATAGTGTGTGTGTGATGTGTGTGAGGTGTGGGGTGGTGTGATATGTGTGGTGTGTGGTGGATGTGAGGTGTGTGTGGGTTCATGTATGTGTGATGTGCATGTGTACATGTATGGAGTGTATGTGTGGAGTGGAGTGTATATGTTTGGTGTGGTATGTGTATGTTGATGTGTGTTGTGTATGTGTGCATATCGTGTGTGTGTAGAGTGGTTCTGTGGAGTGTAGTGTATGTTTTTGGTGTGAGGTACCTGTGGTGTACATGTGTGGTGTGTTGTGTGGTGTGAGTATAATGTGTGTTGTGTGTGTGGTGTGGTGTGTGTGTTATGTGGGTAGTGCGAGTTGTGTCTATGGTGTGGTGTACGTGTGTGCTCTGATAATATTGCTGAAAGTAGCAAGATTGACAGCAAGGAATTATCCACATTTTAGTTAGCAAACAACGGGTGGCTAGACTGATGACATCTGTTTGTGATTCTGCATGCTGTTCTGGGTCAGTGGGGCCCCATAACGGAAAATTCTTCCCTGATAAGACAGAGTTCCTCATTTCCTTTCCCATACCATACAATGCTGGCTGCACTGATTTGTATTCAGTGCAAGGGACAGTCCTGAACATATTGGAAATGAACAGTTCTTCAGAACAGATCAGGCTTGCTCTGGGTTTAAATGACCCTGAGTTATTGCTTCTTTAATGTGGCACTGATCCATTTTGCTGCCCTGAGTAGAGATTGGGCACCACACAGGCACCCAGTCCATGCTCTGCACGTGGTGCCCGATGGAGGAAGGAGGGTTTGTTAGACTGAAGTTCCAGGCTGCTGCTACAGTGAGGATCAGAAGTTCCAGCTTCAGAGCCCCACCAGATAATTATAGTATTTATGCATGGAAAGTTCAGAGAAGCCCATACTTACAGTAAGCTTTAACCCAAATTTCTTCTGAGGAATTATTCAGTAGTTACTGCTTCTATAGTGATTCCTATTCTCCAGGCTTGATGTAAATGTTAACCCAGTTAATCCTCGAAGACTCCATGGAGTGGATTCTATCTGGGTAGCCACTTTACAATGTGGAATCTGAGATATAGAAGAATTTAGTGACTTACCCAAGGACACACAGCTTACAAGAGCCGAGATTCCAGTTGGTGTTTTCATTTACTGTTTTCGTAGAGCCTCTGTCAAGTCAGAAATACTGCTAGCTGTTTCCTGAAAGGAGAAATGCTGGCAGAGGATTTCTAGGGCCAGATCTCCTCCAATGCACACTGGAAGCAGGATATATCAGTGACAGATTCAGAGAGTTTCTTTCAAAAAGTCATTAGTGTGTATGTGTGGGTGTATGTCACTGTGTGCACATGGGGGTCAGAGGACAACTTTGTGGACTGTTTTCTCCTTCCACTTTTATGTAGGTTCCAGTTTTCGAACTTGTGTCATAAGGCTTGTACAGCAAGCATTTTCACTTGCAAAATCATCCCCCCGTCCCCTTCAGAGAGTTCTACTATGGAGCTGGACACTGCACTTCTTGGCCATCTCAGGAGACAGGGGGACAACCACCATCATTGTGTGCCACTAGACAGGTCCCGGTACTCTTCCCTCTCCATAAAATCAAAGGTCTGACTAGTTCAGTTCATCACTTCAGTTTCTTCAGAATAATCCGGAATTTTGTGCATCTCTGAGGAGCAACACTAAATAAAACCCTACCTGCCCACTTAATTTATCCCGAGAAATTAATCAGAATCGACCACTCTCAGCTGACCCTCAAGTATACAGGAAGAATTAACAAACGAAAAAGAGAGAGGAGGGAACAAGAACAGAGGGAGCAGGAAGGGAGAGACCAGGAGGGACAAGATCGGGCTGAGAAGGAAAAGAGGAGTGAGCTCTGTGAACAAGGCAGTTCCCCAGGGGTTCCCAGGAACAAGGGGGCACCTCAGAGTTTGCAAATGACTCAGTTGCCCCTGACAGTTAACAAGTTTGTGACTTGCTCTGAGCAGAGAGAGAGAGAGAGAGAGAGGAGAGAGAGAGAAAAAAATGAAAAGGGTGATTTAAAAGCCACAGACGCACAGAGCAGAGATTGCAGATATGGAACAATAAATGTTCTGGTCAAATTGCGGACTGGAGTGTCTGTATTAGGCTGCATTTGTAGTCTCTGTGTGTCGAGTGATGGAGAGGCCCGATTATGGCTGGGGAAGTCACTCAACAATGGGGCCTGATGTTTTGTTTCCACTTTTCAAAGGCGCTCCTTTTTTTCCCCTTCCAGTGATAAGGCCCAGGAAATGGTTAGTGACATGCTCGTGGGAACCCATGGAAAAGAATACACCCGGTATCAACGGTGCAGCCACGGCCCAGGAGCAGAGCCGGTGGGTGGGGGAGCTGCAGGGTCCCCGCGTGGGCTGCAGTGGTGAGATAGCATTGAGAAGGCCGCCCGAGCCCTGCGCCCCCAGTCTGGGGACCAGGCCCCTTTATTCAGCCAGAATGGGTGGAAGGCCAGACAATGTAGTGCTATATTTGGTTTGACAACAAAGGACTCTAGAAAGATTTGATAGTGTGGGGATGGTGGGAAGGCGGTACGGAATCCTGCACAATATGGGCTTTGCAAAGGTATTTAGCTGGGTCCTTTATGCCAGGAGCATGGCAGGGGATGGATGTGTCCTGATGTCTAATGGCTTTTGTCCAGGTCAGGGTTCTGTTTGCTAGAGTGGGATCCCTAGGCAGAGCTCAGAAGTGTCAGGATGTCTGGGGCCACCACACTTATGAGCTACCTGAATCACATTGGACAGCTACTGGTGTTCTTTCCCCAGAATCCAGGCTCCAACATGCCCAGTAACACTTAGATCAAGGACAGCAACCACACATGTAACTAGGAAGAGGAGTTTTAAGTCTCCTCTGGGCCAGGAACCCAGAGGAAGCCACCCAGGACGAGGAAGGAGGGCATTGACTGGCACTGAGTACCAACCCTGTGTTTCTGGAAATTCTGGGATGTTATGAGGGCTTTCTGGAGCAATAGATGATGCGTCTTATAAAGCTTATTAGAGTAGGTCACACAGTCGGAGGCTGGATAATCCGAGGGTGGTCTCTATGGTGAGAAGCCAAGGAAACCGGCAGCTGCTGCGCTGAAGAAGCTAGAAGCCTTGGAGCAAGAGTGATCCATGGCTCAGCCCGATTTCAAGGCCGAGGTCCCAGAAGCCCCCTAGAGCATTGCTGGGGTGAGTCCATGTTCCAAGGCTGAAGAAGCGGAAGAAGCAGGAACTGGTGTCCACAGATAATGGCAGCAGAAGAAAATGGTTAAGAAGAGTTGGCCCAATGCTCACAGACTTCTTTCCTTCTTTTTCTCCTCCATCTACTACACTCCCAGCCTAAAGGATGCTGCAGCCTGCATCCAGGGCAGAGCAACCCCTTTCTGTGTTGACGTGAATGCCAGCTGTGCCTGCAAACACACCATAGACACTCCCAGAAACATGTTTTACCATCTTTCTAGGTGTTTCTCAATCTGGACAAGTTGTCAACCAAGATTAACCATCATCACTGTCTAGAGAGAAAGCACCTCAAGGGGCCCAGTCCTGCTCAGTAAAGGTCTAGGAAAGGAAGTGTCAGTTTATGGTGTAGTACCAGAGTTTCTGGGTAAGGAGTGAAGTGAATAAAGGAACCTCAGAAATACAGGGGAATTGGGCTGTGGGGTCCAGTGGGCTGCCTAGCTGTATTAGAGAAGTGTCCTGAATCAAAGATGTGAAAACGGGAGTTACCACTTAATAACAATTACGACGTGTGTGGGCTTCTGTCTTAGGCATGAAATATTAGTGACTATTTTTTACCTCAGTTCTGTTTGTTTGCTATTTATTTGAACCTTGAAAATCTTATTATGCTGCCTTTATAACAGCTCCCGAAAAGCACATATGACAAGCAGGCTGGGGCTGGAACAAGACAAGAAAGGAGACAGTTACTTCAGGGGTCAATGCTAGGGACGTCTAGCAGGCGGGGACTCTGTGCTAGGGGAAACCCCTGCTCTGGGAACTTTCCTTCCTAGAGACAGCCTTGTAAATCGGTTTTAAGTCTATGGGCAGAGGCGGGTCGAAGAGTTTCCCCTTGAGAAGTCTTCTTCATACCTTCGTGCCCCTTCGTACTCACCACCAACCCCATGGAAGCCTCCAGAGTGAACCTAGAAACTTCTTGCTCTTTTGTTAAATTTAATCCATTCCATACAGTCACCCGACTGTATGACAAAGACTCTTCATTTCTAGCTGCCAAGGATCACCCCAAGTAAAGAAGTAAAGTCTTGAACCGTTAAGGCCTTGAGTCCTCAGACTAATAAAGGAGACAGTGGACTGAATATAGCAAGTACCGCAAAGTCAGAAAGGCAGTTCTGAGGAGGGAGTATCAAATCCTACTTAAGAAAGCTCAAGTCTTTATAGGAAGCTGGTGTTTAATACATAAGTCAGTCGGGTCTGTTTTATGCAATGAACTGTGTCCCCTCTCCTAAATTTGTTTGCTGAAGTTTCAACCCTGAGGCCCTCAAAATTCGATCAGATTTGGAGGTGGAGGGAATTAAGTTAAATTGAGGTCATTATGTTGGGATTTTAGCCAATGACTAGTGTCCTTATACAGAGGGAAAGTCTGGCCATTGAGCAGGCACATGGAAAAAATAAATAGTGTGATGTGATGGGAAGAGATGGCTATTGGCCATTTACAAATAAGAAGAGATCCTGGAACACAGGCCTCCCTCACAGTCCTCATCAGGAGCCAATTCACTGCCACCTTGATGTAGAACTCCTAGTGTCCAGAGCTGTGAGGAAAGACATTTCTGCTGCTGATGCCATCTGGCCTGTGGTACCCTGCTGTGACAGGCCCTAGCTCACTGATTATTCTCACACTGAACACTGTGACACCCTTTGACAGAAAGAGTTCTGCTATACAGGCTTGACACAGAAAGGTGCTTGGTAAGTGCTGAACCCAATAGAACAGTGTCTCATTTTGACCACCAGTAATGCTAACCTTAGTGAGAACTTACATACCACAGAGAAAGCAACTGTGTTCAAACTGGTACCCAAATTCTACCTCAGCTTGCATTGCCCATAAGTTACTTTTCTTGTTGTGACCAAAGGCCTACAGAAAACAGCTTCAGGGAGGAAGGGTTTGTCTGGGCTCTCAGTTCAGAAGAGCACAGACCCCCTTGTGGGGGTGGCAGCAAAAGGTGGCTAGTCACAGAAAAGGATGAATGCTGACAATCAGCTCACTTTCTCCTTCTCCTTATTCAGACCAAGACCCCAGCTTATTGGATGGTGCTGGCCACATTCAGGGTGAGATTTCTTCTTCAGTTAAACATCTCTGGAAATGTCCTCACTCATATGCCCAGAGATGTGTCTCCTAGGTGACTCTAAGTCCAGTCCAGTTAGCAATGAAGATTAAAGATCACAGTCAGTTAGTGGGCTAGTTGTGTCTATAACTTGTATTGGGAGGTATTTATGAGGAAGAAATTCCTCCTCAACCGCCAATAGGGTTACATCTCCATCTGCCATGGGCTTGTACTCCAGGACAAGTTTGAAACACTATGGGCTGAAGTTGATGACATGGGCACCAATGAGGTGGGCTGAAAACAGCATCTCAGATATTCATTTGGCTGAACTGAAGTCCCTCCTGCTGACCCTTGGGAGTACTCTCGTCCTGGGATGAATCCAGGACTGACAGGGAAAGACTTGTGGATCTCCAGGACACTATGAGGAGTTTCAGCTTCTTACTGGCAGGCATCCAACTACTGGCTGAGCTGAGTGATGGGAAGGCTAGAGAACAACTGTATGTGCTAATGAGGGCTGGGGAGTCAGCCCAGAAGCCACATGGCAGACCCTGCCATAGAACGACAGCTTCGGAGACAGGTGCCGTGGGCCAAATCCATGTGCATTCATATATGTATGTGCTTGCACACCAACATAGGTGATGTTGTATGCTTCTAATGATGTGGGAAATGTATTGCCCAATGTTGTGACACATTTCCGTGACACACTGGGCAGGAGCCACGGGCATGATGCACATACAGAGCTGTATGTATTCATGGGCACATGCATGTATGTTTCTAAGAATTCATCCACACAAAAAATTAAGTTTGATCTAAGAAATAAAAGTTATATTTATATCTGACTTACAGCAATGTATGGAAGCCATCTTTCCTCAGGATCTGCATCCTCTTCACCACTTTAGGACCCGCCCCCTCATAGGTGTTTTTACCCTTTCAGGTGGGAGCTTCCTCATCTTCCTACAGGTCTTTGATAAATGCAGAAAGGAACAGTCCTCAATTACTATAGAAGCTATAAAGTGCCTCCCAACAGATAGCAGTACCTCCATTATTGATTTTTAAGAACAAAAAGACGATGAAATGTGTGTTTAAAAACGCAGCAGGCTGGGATTCAGATTTGAATTCTTGCTAGTATATTATTGGTCTGAATCCAGGGTGAATAATTCCCTCTTGGCTCTATTTGTAATAGTTGTACCAAGCTGTGTGATGAGTAGGAATGATCTCCAAAAGGAAGAGTGCTACATTTGACTAGTATTGTCTAAATCAGTCTCAAAATAAAGGGGGGCTCTGACTTGTCTGTTCACAATATTATTTAAATGTTTATTATGGTGGTCCTTACTCAGGAGTTAGAGGAACAGTGCTCAGTCAGCTACTTCTTTGTGCCATTAGCTAAGACAGGGACCACACACTCTGAGTTTCTGATAATACATGTGGCTTTGTGGTTTTCCTACTTTGAGAATTACAGCATCTCAGTCTATCACCTCTGTCTTTGAATGGAGAGCAATGCTGTAGGGCTGCATCCTATAGTTACGGAAGGAGGCAGGGGGCTGAGGAAAGAGAAATAACCACGGGTTGGAGAGACTGCTTAGTGGTTAAAAACTCTTGTAGAAGACCCAGGTTCAATTCCCAGCACTCACTTGATGGCTAACAACCTTCTATAACACAACACCCCCTTCTGACCTTCAGGGGCACTGCACAACATGGATTCACTTACACGCATGCAGGCAATACACTCACACACTCAAAATAAGAAATGAGATATAAAAGAGGAAAATAACCACAATTTGAAAATGGGCAAAAGGCATAAAAAAAAGGCATTTCAAAAAGAAAGTATACAGATTGCATACGACATGAAAAGCTCCCAACATTGTTGATCAGTAGGAAAATACAAATTAGAGTCATGGTGAAATGCCACATACGACAATAACTAAAACAAAGACGCTGGCGATGCCGTGTTTGTGAGGATTCAGGGCAGCAGCAGCTGTCATATACTGTTGATAGAAAGCCCTGATGGGTTTAGCCACTCTGGAAAATGTGTGACTTCTTATAAAGCTAAACAAGCATTTGTCTTATAACTCAGAATCTTACTCCTCGCTATTGACTTTGTCTAACTTTATGCTTACCAATATCTATATGTCCATGCTTAGAGCAGCTCTATTTATAATCACCCCAAATTACGGAAAAATTCAAATGTTCTTCAGTGGATGAATAGATAACTAAATGGTGGGTTATCACTCAGAAATACAAATAAATGACTCCTAGGAATCTCGGATGAATCTTAAAGTTATTTTGGTACATAAGGAAGCCATTCTCAGTAGACTGTAGACAGTGTTATTTCATCTGTATAATAGTCCCAAACTGACAGGAACACAGTGATGGGGTACGATCAGAGGTCATCAGGAGTGAGAGTAGGATGGCAATGCCAAGATAGTAACATGAGAGAACTTGGAGGGAGCTGGTCTCGTTTTGCACCATGTGGTGATACAATTCTATATGTGTGTTTAAACTTGGAATTCCCACCACATAGACCAGTTTACTGATTTTTTTATGTGCATATTTGTGTGCCTGAGTGAATGCTGGTATACCATGTGCATGCAGGAGTCCAAGGGAGCAAGAAGAGGGTGTCAGAGTTCCCGGAACTAGAATTACAGGTGGTTGTGAGCCACCACGTGAGTGTTGGGAACTGAACTCAGGTCCTCTGCAAGAGCACTAAGTGCTCTGAACTGCTGACCCATCTCTTAGCCTCCTAATAGTAAATTGTTAAAGAGAGAATTTAAAATCAATATTAGAAGTACAGATAGAAAAGGATCTAAACTTCATCCTTGAAAATCCAGAGTAGCATATTAAACCCCCAAATAAGTAGAATACAAAGCTGAGATAAGACAAGGCAGACAACCACAAAATCTGCAGTCTGGGAGCACCTTGGAAAATGCTGCCTTTTGCAGTGGTTTTTTAGAAAGCACCTGTTACCATGTGTCTTATTTATTAAAATAGTTAAGACTGTACTGGAGAGTACTAGGAAGTGTCACAGTCTCACACTTGCCAGAAATATCTGCTTCTTTGTAAAATGCTGACTATTTAAATTTCCTATGATAACCAAAGGGACACATACACTCACTCCTCTGCTGGAAATCTCAAATCCACCGATATGATTACTGTCAAGCTATGATGTAAAACATTCTACAAAAACCTTATGGATTTCTGGTCAGGGACTTAGACAACCTGGAGCAGTTTTGCCTGGACTAGGACTTGCATGCAATAAAAATAACTTCTTCCATGTCCTGAATATGGTTTGTGTCTTCTAATGGACCAGGTCAGTCTGTGGTTAATTCCCATAACACCATCTGGAACTTGGGTGATAATGTGAGGTGAGTAGGTAGTTTCCCAAACGTGCCTCCAACCCTAGTGTTTGTTGATTTAGCAGGAGCTGAAGCAGGCCTAGGGACGCTCATGTGCAGGCTGAAGATCAAGCTCATCATGCCCTCATGTTCTCTTTTCTCTCCTGAATATAAAAAAAAATCTCCTTGGGGCTGGAGAGGTGGCTCAACAGTTAAGAGCACTTGTTACTCTTACAGAGGACCTGGGTTCAGTTTCCAGCACACACAGCACCTAACAACCATCCATGACTCCATTTCCAGGGCACCTGACGCTTTCTTTTGACCACTGAGGACACTGCATGACACTTACATACATGCAGGCAATACACTCATATGCACAAAATTAAAATAATAAATAATTTTTGAAAAAATAAACAGGTCTCCTTTACACACCTTGTATATGAGAACTATCCATCTGTCCTTCTCTGCAGACACTACCTTATGGCCTTGGGGTAGCTCTCCTGGTACAAACAGGAATCAGAGCATCAGTGGGGGAGTCATTCTGAGTCTGTAATGATAATTAACATGTAGAGCTATTCCAGCTACACTGAACCTGCACCAAGGTCCAAGCTAAGCATTTCAGCATCTTGCAGACTCTTCACAACAGCAAGTCATGATCATTACTGTAAGTGTCCCCATTTTATAGATTATGATGACAAAAGTCTGGCCAGGGAGATGGCTTAGCCAGTAAAGGGAATTACTACCAAGCCTGATAACCTGAGATTGATCCCTGCGAAGGAGAGAACAGACTCCCACAAGTTGTCCTCTGACCCCCAAACATGTGTGCGTTATGGCTCAGGTGTTCCCCCACAAAGTAAATAAAGAAAACAATAATTTATTTTTAAAAAGACAAAATTCTAAGGCCCAGTATGGTTATTTACCTTTTATCCCAGGTTGTTGGAACCAGTGGATACGCTCAGTTTGAATCCAGGCAACCTGATTTCAAGACCTATGCTTTGAACTCCTGTGAAGTATAGTTTTCCACCTGAAACTTAATTGCTTTTGTTTGTTTAGATGAGGAGTTGCCTTGAGTCATTCATTTCTTAGACCAGAAAGAATTGCGATTTTAGGACTTACTATATGCCAAATCTATGCCATATGTTCTCCACACTTTGTCGATGAACAAACAGAAATTCAAGGAAACCGGTAAATTTCAGCAAAGGTACATAGCTAAGGGCAGAGAGAAAATTTCAGTAGGTCTAACATACTACTAAATCACCCTTTACGCTAACATGTTTTGTTGCCAATGGGCTGGAGGGTGTTTGTTCTAATTTCCTTTCTGTTGTGATAAAACTCTCTGACCAAAAGTAACTCAGGGGAGGGGAAGAAACTTCCCAGATCACAGTCCATCACTGAGGGAGGTCTGGGCAGGAACTCAAGCAGAAACCATGAAGGTGCTAGACAAGGATTGACTGGGATAGACCATAAACTCTCTAGTTAGTGGTTGAAAGACCCATCTTTCCAGTTTCACTGGTCAATCACCTGATCACAGGACTTCTCCTAGGAAGATGGGCTCACCTTCAGTTCTACAGTCAACTTTTCCTTTCTGGAATTCCACCTCCCAGGCAGTGCTTCTGGACTGGCCACAGACGTGGAGCTCTCCCTGAGTCTGCCCTCCTTTTCTTTTTCTTCTTCACATCCCTTTTCTGAACACGTTTTCATTAACGCTTTGGGCTGACCCAACATCTTGTATTTCTCTGTTTTTTTCTCTAGTTTCCTTCTCCCCACCATGTGGCTACCAGTCAGCCACGTGTCTGACCTCCGTGCACGCTCTAAACCTGTATGACTCTTTTGGCTTCTCTCCTTCTCCCTCCATTCTCCTCCTCTGGGCAGCTGCTGAGATCCCCAGCTTGCCTGCCTTAAAGATTTTTCATTAAATTCCAATAAACTTATCCTAAAGCTTCCATTTGGTCCATTCTTAAATTCTTTTATGAATGAGACTAAGAACCCACTAGGGGATGCTCTTTCTCCCCGTTTCAGAGGGTCACTGCTTGCTGACTTGCTTACTGGCTGATACTTAGTTTGGTTTTTTTATACAGCCAGGACCACTCCTTGGGTTAATACTGCCCACAGTGGGCTGGGCCCTGCTGCGATGATGAGGAATAATCAGGATAAGCCTACACAGCACGGACATGCCTACAGGCCAATCTGATCTGGGTAATTCCTTCACTGAGGAACTTAGGCTTCTCTTCTCAGATGACTCTAGGGTGTGTCAGGTTGATGATTAAGGCTGACAGGACAGCATGGAGAACACAGAAGCCATGCCTACCAGGCTGCACAACTCTACCATCTCCACAGGGCCCACCCCCCCTTAGTGCCTCGCTGCTCTCTCCTCCCTTTGCCAGCACTGGCTGTCTTTACCCCCAGCTGGCTCCCTTCCAGTCCTCTCCCTCTAGTTCCTTTGATGACCTTCCTGCTTCTTTCTGTTTACTGCATTGTCCCACCCCTCCAAGAACTCCCAAGCACTGTCACCTCCAGGAAGCCTCTCTGATTTCTCTAAGGTGCTGACTCCCCACCCCACCCCCTTTTTTAAACTCAAAGCCTTCAAAGAGTGCCTCATCTCTTAATGGGTCAAGTCTCCATTTGGAATTGCTATTTAACTTTGTCCTTGCAATTTTGATTGTAATGTCTTGTATCTAAAGGCTTTACACACTCCTAAACTAGAGAAACAATATATGCATGTCAGAGATTGGTCACTGCATTTCTCTATGAATGGTGCTTGGTGCCTAGTGATTCACAAGTCATGTTCTCAGACTGAACTTTCTTCATAACCCTTCTGCATGGCTATTTCCTCTAAACATTCTGTTAAGGCTCCAGAAGTGAAACAAAACCTACAAGGTCCAGAAAGCTCCTAAAACTTACAAGATTTATAAGGCTCTTCTCCCAGGTTATCCAGGCAAAGAAAATTGCTAAGAAGAGACCCTGACCAGCCAAGAAGCTTGCCAAGTAGCCAGGCCTGCAAGTTGTACAGGTTGCTCAGGGGTCTTTGCCCAAATTGGGGTGAGCTTTTGGGTGATGTGGTTGCCTTTCAGTCATCTGTAATCCTGTAAGTGACCCAAATAAACTTACAGGTTCACTAAGTTATACTTGGGTAGAATCATTTCTTTGGTTTGTTATCCATGCCTTACCTAGGGCAAACAGAGCAGGTATTATTCACATCTCCCCAGGAAAAGTCACACAACAATCCCACCCAAAAGGAGCAGCCCCCTTCACTCTACCACTTGTCCTGCCTTGTTTTCCTAGCTTGAATTCTGTAACGTAGTTCTTTGTAAAATTTCTTACTGTCAGTTTTCTTCACTGCAATGCAAGCTCAGTGAGGAATCCATTCACCAGTGGAGCCAAGAGTCTGAAACAAGGCCCAGTTCACGATAAGTGTCCACTGTTTTCTTGACTAGATGACTCGACACATGACCTAGGGCAATTACAAGTCCCTGTGTTCCTGTTTCTAGTCTCTAAGCTGTATATCTCGAGTCTAATGTTTTTAAAACTCACTCATGCAGCAGGTGGTTGTGTGATTATAAATTCTGTTCACTAAATATTTTCAGTTGCCACCCACCCTCCTCCACCTTTGAGTAACATAGTGGAATTGAACTTAGTAGCCCCCTCTTGAAATGGAAGGGTCATGAGGATAATTCTAGCCAATAAGTTGTAAGGAGAAGGGATATTATCTCCTGTATGTTGATTTGATAATCACTTAGAAACTCCTTCTCCTCTTCCATGAGACATATTCCAGATATCAGCTACCTAGTATCCCAGGGCGAGGAGTGTATGGAGTACTGTGTAACACACACGACAGGAATCAAGAGAATCACCTTTCAGGACACGTCACTGGGATTTGGAGATTATTTGTCACATAATACACTCCAGCCTTACTGATTCAGTTGTCACAAAGATTGACATATTCATTTAAAAGTGACTTAGCCAGCATATCCACACTTCCAGAATGCTCAAAATGTTGTTGTCTGTATGACTGGGATTCTTTAGCATTATTTGTTGAATATAGACATGTGCATATTTCCATTTCTCTTGTTACAACAGACAATCCATAATGCTCTATTCTTGGTACCTAGGGTGTGAAGTGAGGTGAGGCTCTAAAGGCTCTGGACAGTTATGGTAGAATCTCCAGACCTACAGAATTCCTCAACGGGCTCTGACATCAGTGTCATACACAGACTTGGTAACTATGACTCACATATTTTAACAGGAAGTCCTATCATCAACTTTAAACTTCCCCAAAGTAGGCTAAAGCAAAAGCGGAACCAGAGATGATTCTTTTGGCCAAGGATGAGAAACAGAGGAGAGGTTGTGTTGGATCATCTTTTCCTACAGTCTGACTGACGATTGGTCTGTGGGGACTTCAGAAGACCTCTAATTAATTATTACTGGAGACATGAAATCATAAACAAAATTCCTTATAATAAATTTTTCAAATGAGATCCCATGTTTTATTTACAGTCCTGGCCCATTTTGGGCTTTAAAATCTATGAAAAACAACAAACATAATAAAAAATAAAACAGATGGGGAAAGTGCATCATAGTCTTTCTTTCTGTTTGTCCAAGGCTGTATTTTGTGCTGGAGAGGAGGGAGGGCCAGGCTCTATGAGCTGGAAGAGTAAATTTCCCCCTTTTTCTTTATGGAAGAAGATTTAGCTGTAGTGGGTCCCTTCATACATGGAAGGGGAAATAGTCTTGTTAAGGGTCTAATGCTCTTTACTGGGTACAAAATAGAGAGCCTGTGTGGAGAATGAGCCTGGCGTCCAACCCTGTGGGGGCCCTCCAGGTGTTGTCAAGGATTGTGGGGTCTATCCTGCAAATGATGGGAACCCTTTGCAAGCTCTGGAGGAATATGGCAAGATTGACATACAGACTTCCATAGAGTAGATATGAGGGTGCAAATGAAGAGTGGGTAATAGAGAAGCATGAAAGGGTCAAATAAAAAGTCCTTATGATGACCTGGGGTGTATACAGTAACTGTTGCCAAGGGCTTTACGTTAGTTACTTTTCTGTTGCTGTGATAAAACACCAAAACCAAGGTAACTTATAAAAGGAAGGGTGTATTGGGGTGGTGGTTCCAGAGGATAAGAGTCCATTATGGCAGGGAATGCAGAACGCAGCTGGAACAGAAAGCTGAGTATTCGTATCTTCAAGTAAGCACAGGAAGCAGGAAGAGACATGACTATCAATTCTTCAAGCCTGCCCCTATTTAAGGGCTTCCTCTGGTAAGGCCACACCTTCTAAATCTCCACAAATGACAACACCACCTGGGACTAATTATTCAAATACTTGGAGTTCATGGGGGACATTTTCATTCAAACGACCATATTCAGCTCCCTGGTCCCCATAGACACATGACTGTATCATAATGCGAAATGCATTTAGTTTAGTCTTAAAAGTAACCATAGTCTTTAATAATCTCAACACAATTCAAAGTCAAAACTCCCTTCTGAGACGCAAGGCAGTCTCTTTAACTATAAGCCCCCATAAAATCAAACAACAAATTATTCACTTCCAATATAGAATGGCACAAAATACAAATTCCCATTCCAAAACAACAGAACGCGGGATAGTGAGGAAACACTGGACCAAAGCGAAACCAGCAGGACAAACACCAAACCCTGTAGCTCCATGTCTGAAACCGAGGACTTTACTTCCAAAGGGCTTCCAAAGCTAGAGGAGATGGCTCTTTACCTTTAGCTTTGCTGTTTGGAACATATATGTCTCTCTGTCTCTCTTGGGTTGGTACTACTTCCTGTATACAGTTCTCCTTGGTAGATGTCTAATGGCTCTAGCATCACCAACATCTTGGGTTCTCTCATTGCTAACCAGGCTTCATCCTCTCAGCTTTATGACTCTCAGGGCCTCCTTTATGCAGGGACTTCCCTACTGCATGATGCCTGATCATGGTGGCTCTCTGAAGACATGGAAGAAGAAACAATAACCCCCTTCACTCTTGAATTCTTCCTACCTAAAATCCAGCACCACAGTGAAGGACACTACCAGCTTGGGATGACCTTGACCCTAGTCCTCCACATCACTAGCAGCTGCTTTTATGTGTTGTGATCTAAGAGCAAAAAACTTGTTAGGCCTTTTCCTTTCACAAGTTGAGTTTAGCTGGGTAGGTTCTTGCCCTGAGAGTACTCTTTCCATTGTTCAAGTGCAAATCTAGAGACCTCTCCTTAATGGCTCGATTCTCCTTATCAAAGAAAGCCTCTCTCTAAAACATGCCTTGGCTGCCGTGGCTCCAACATTATTAAGTTTCCTAGAGCTCTTTTTCAATCCAAACTGAACATTTTGCATTTCTTTCTGACCCACTTGGCCTCTTTTATTGCAGATCTGCATAATATTCACCCTTAATTACCACACTACCAAATCAACATTAGGTTGTCTTGAAATTTCCTCAGCCAAAAATATTAGTCCATTATGTTTTAATGTAGATTCAGGAAAGCTCATAAGCCTTTGACAGATGACAGTCTAGTGCTCTTCCAATATCCCAGTTGCTACTTAAGTCCCTGTTTCCATCTTCCTAGGGAACATCTTGAGCCAGGTCTCTGCAGTTCAGACTCCAACCATAACGACCCATTAAGCACTATTTACAGCATTCAACTGCTTTTTTAGTCCAAACTTTCAAACACTTCTACAATCCTCCAAAAAAAAAAAAAAAAAACCAGGCCAGTTTCTTCAAGCAACACCTCACTCCTGGTACCACCTTCTATATTAGTTACCTTTCTGTTACTGGAATAAAACAGCACAACCAAGGAAACTTATAGAAGGAAGAGTTTATTGGATTTACAGTTCCAGATGCTAAGAGTTCATCATGGCAGGAGAGGCATGGAAGGGCACAGCTGGAGCAGAAAGCTGAGTGCTCACATTTCACAAGCAGGCGGGAAGCAGACAGAAAGGGAATAGAATATGGCTATGAGCTCTCCAAGCCTGCCCCCATTACATGCTTCCTCTGGCAAGGCTGCACCTCCTGAACTTCTGTTCAGAGATTTTGGCAAGTCCTAAATTCTTTTTGGATATTATTGTTTTTTTTTTTTTTTTTAATTTCATGTGTGAGCGTATTGCCTGCATGTATAAAAGTGCACCTCTGTCCTGCAATTCTGTGAAGGTTGGAAGAGGGCATCAGATTCCACTGGAACTGGAATTACAATAGGTTGTTAGCTGCCATGTGGATGTGGGAACTGGGAATCGAACATGGGTCTTCTGCAAGAGTAGGCAATGCTCTTAACCACTGGGCCATCTCTCCAGCCCTTCTTTTTGGACTTTTGAATCAGGGTCTTACTATGTAGCCCAGTCTTGGCCTGGAACTTGCTCAACAAGTCAATGGTGATCTTTTTGTCTATCTTTCTCTAAACCCTAATACTTGAACAATGATTTTGGAAGTCTTTTGAGTCTTTTCTGTCCATATAACATTAAGTTGTGTTTTTAAATTGAAATTAGAATTATAAAGATCTAAAACAAAATGCAACAAACACCTTGGCAATTCCATTTTGGTTGAAAAAAATGGACATTTGATGTTAGGGGGTGCCATGTTTGAAATGCAGCACTCCATTGAGGATTCCTTTGTCTCCTAGCTTCCTTTCAGATTTCCCCAGGTATAAAATGGAAGCAATAAATATATCTACCATCACTGAATTGAGGGTTATAGAACTGAATACACATGACTTTTTTAGCCTGAGGCTGATTTATAGTCAGTGCCCAATCAAGGTTAGCCTCAAAAATGAGATAAATTTGATATTTGATAATTTTTTTAATATGGCAAGTGTCTGATGATTTTAACTTAAAACAGATCTATCATCACATTTTGACTTTAAAAAAAAATAAAGGACTAGTTTTAATAATTATTTGATTCATTTACCTGTATTGTATTGCTTGGATGTGAGCTATTCATACAATATGCATTTAACATGTGGCTAAAGCAGATGGAGTGATATATGCCATGACCGCAGGCTGCAAGCTACAAGCGGGAGGAGATTTCTGTGGCTAGAGGGAGAGGAAACTGTTGACTAAAGCACAGCACTGGAAGTCATGATCCTGTTTTCCATAGTGTTATATTGGGTGGAACTGAGTCATGTATGGGATGCTATCCTCTAAATTACCTCATCACACCCATTTCTGTCTCTGAAGGTCCCCTTCTTCCGATTATCAGACAGCACTATCAAGTTAATTTGCTTTCCTCTGCCAGACACCTCTGAGTTGATTAATTGTAATCTCTGGTGTGGAAGAAACTGGAGAGCTTGGGTGTATTCTTCGCTTCTGTACTTAAGTCTGAACTTGTGGTGCTTCTGCAGAATACATGAAGTGCTTATTATCCTGGGGAAACTCAAGTATTCATTAGGCAGAGAGCACATGAACATTCAAAGGATGTCTATTTTTTTATCAGAATACATTTTAATCTTATTGCTAGGATGAAGAGGCAAAAGACATTTAGGCCTAATTAATCATCTGCAGTAAAATGAAATATGATTCTACCTTCTAATTACCTATATTTAATTTACTGTTTTCGATAACATGCTGGCCTGAAGACATCTAAGCTCTCCCAAGATATAGAGTTGCAGCTCCATTGTAGTTTGCTCTTAGAACTCAGAGTTTTCGAATCCCAAATATATGGGAATCTCACATGTCGTAAGCAAGCCCCACAGCCCTGCCATAGAAAACAGGCTCTATGGTAAATATCTTCAGGACTGAGGGAAATAGTATCCAGACCCTCAAGAAACCTTTTTTGAGCCCATAGTGGATGATAAGTCCCTCTTGTGTGATCGGATAGTGTCTTGTGCTTCTGCTGTCATAGACGATGCCACCCTGCATTGATGGATCAGATTGAAGAATTGCCTCCTTTCACCCAGTAGCTCACTGAGGGCAGAGATCTTCACAAGCTGCTTGTCATGTTGTTCTCTGTACCCGTTACAAGAGCAGGCACGAATGAGGCACTCAATACTTTCTTTTCGAACCAGTGTATGTCACCAACTTATAACATCGTCGATCAGTTTCTTATGTTACAGAACTTGAAACAAGGTTGTAATAAACCTGAACTAGCATTCTGATAGCCATTTGGCTTAGGAAAGGCCGTGGCCCTGTGCCCAGAATTAAAAATGATAATAATATAAGGTTATTCAAAATATAGGGAAAGATCCCACAGCTCAAGCACATTTTCTAGACTCTAGGAAGACCATAAGAGATAAATGAAAGCGTTGCCTTATATGGACGGTGAGGTCAGGTCTTCCAAGTGAATGCATTATCTTTCTGTCCGCTCAGCAGACAGAGGAGAAAGGTAAGGCTGCCTCAGATCCAAAGGCAGGTGTCAGAAGGGCTGAGACCCTTAAGAACCCAACATCTAGCAGAGAAGCTTCATGAATACCAGAGAGTGATTGATGGCTTTAGTGAGGAGCCAGTTTTTTCCCTTCTCTCCAAGAGCTGAGCCAGGTCTTGTTACTCATGAAATTGTGTTGCAATGGGTCTATAGAGCTTTGTCTACAGAAAACTAAATAGTCATTCTCCTGGTTATTCTCAAAATAATTACTAACATCACCACATGAGTAGTAAGGCAGACAGTATATAGAACCCTAGGCATTTGTGACGAAATCTGATGCTCTTGTTTTTCCAACAGAAAACTTTCCTAATCATTGTTAAGGACTCCAGTTAGGACTTTGATACTTATCTTACATACTGGACTTCAGGCTCATAAATACAACTGCCTGATCAAAAGCAGTTCATTGATAATCCCATTGGTCACGGTATCTCATTCCTTAAATTTGTTTCTTCTGTTCTATTCATAATAACACTTAATAGGATCACTATGAATTCAATTGCTAAAGTCAGAAACCTAGAAAGCCCCAGACCCAGACTTAAGATGTCAAATTTTCCTACTTTATTTCCTTAGTTCCAGCTTTCAGCAGCCATAGGCTCACGTTAACATCACTTTCCTGGGTCCTCAAATTTCCTCCATTTTATTAAGCTGAGTCATCTGTGTGTCAGCAGTATCAAGTTTTCTGACCTTGATGTTCCTCTCCTTGAGTCCTCTAATTTCGGTAAACGAAAAGGGTGGAGGCTTTGAACATGAACTCATCTCTGCCTTTGTGTATGGAACCTCAGTGGGCCAAATCCTGTCCTAGAGGAATCTGAAGTGTTGGCTGAGGATTCATACATTATCATCACTACCTATTTCTCTCAAGTTGTACTATTTCTTATCACCTTGAAATTTTGTTTCCTACAAACATGAGTTAAACGTCTTTAGTCTGAACATCTGGTGCTCAAAAAAGTCTTGGGTTTTAGATCAATGAAGATTTTGGGGTGCGTCAATAATAACCAGCAAAATCCACACAAATATTCCAAACCCCTCAAAAGGAAAGAGTCAAGCTGGATATACAGCTCGCTTTGCTACACAGCGTGTGCTGTTCCATCAATTATCTTCCTTCCTACCTGGAGCACAAATTCCTTTCACAATTAATCCTCAGTCTTCTTCAGGAATTATATCCCTTATTAACTCAAGAAGCATATATTGGGCCTCCAGGATCAGCAGTTGTCCCTAAGCATTCCGAACGTACCATTAACCATGCTCCACTCAAAATTCTTATTTACAAGTAGACAAGTCTCTCATTACACTGTGAACTCTTCAATAGAAGGGACAGTATTTTGTTCTTGGGCTTCCTAGAACATACAGGATATCCAGCTACTCACAGACGCCAGATTCTTCCTCCCTATGTTAGCATACCTATGTCTGCTACTCAAGAAATTTTTGGAATGTAACCCCCGTCTTTCCATAATTAAGTAGAAAGATGTGACACTAACCTAAGAAGAAATATTAGGTACAAAAGTATGCAAAGTTTAAGAAAGTTAAACTTTTGGTTTTTGTTTTGTTTACCAACTGTTGGTTTGTCACAAGGGTTACTGGCTGGAAGGAATGAGAACTGATGGAAATAAAATCTATATTCTCTGTGCCAGTACACCTTTACTGGGAATTTTTAATACAGAAATGGCCATTTTCCAGGAGCTTCGAGGTGAATTTCATGACAAGAATGGCAACTGCAAAATCCTGTGATTTCCTACCAAGGCAGTGGCTACGTTTCTGAAAATTATTACTGGTAAAATAAGAATGGGCAATATACAGCATGAAAGAATATCATCTGGGGAAAGTTTCCTCTTTCCTATCACACTTCTGTCTGAATAGACCCTTCTTCAAGTTTGCCATTCTTAAACGTGTATGTGTTAAGTAAAAGCACTGCGATTCGATTCATACCACCATTGTACAAACCACTGAGATTTATTCACAGGACCATAGTTTCTTGTGAATTCATGTTTCCCACACTCCGTACTGAAGAGCATCTACTGGCAGAGGGGAGTAAATCTCATATTCCTAGGCCATCTGTGGGATGAATCTAAAAAGATGAGGTCTACCCAAAGTGGCTTTGAAGTTTCCAGTTGCTCCTTCAGCATTTTGCAAATGCAGCATTCTGCTCCATGTCACTCATGAGAGGGGGGAGAGTCTGCATGAGCTGCTTGCCATATAAATGCATATTATGACAGACATTTTTATTCTACAGTAAGAAAGAGTGTTTTATTATGGTTTATGATTATTTTATGTGCATGAGTATATAGCCTGCATGTGTGTAAATGTACACGTGTCATGAAATGCCTGCAGAGGTCAGAACAAGGTTTTGGAATCCCCTGGGATTGGAGTTACAGACCATTGTTAGCTATGTGGGTACTGGAAATCAAACCCCAGGCCTCTGTAAGAGGGCTTCATTATGTTTTTAATGAATCTGTGGGTACTCATGTGTAAGTGTATGTTGAAACTAGCAGTTGACTTTGGGTGTCCTTCTTGATTTCATTCTACCTTATTTTTTGAGACTGGGTCTCTCACTGAACCAACGGCTCACTGGTTGGCTGAACTGGCTGGCTAGCGAGATCCAGGGATCCTCTTGTCTCTGCCTACCTAGGACTAGAATTGTAGGTATACACCACCAGGTCCAGCTTTACATGTGTGCTGGGGGTCTGAATTCAGATCCTAATGCTTGTGAAGCAAGGACTCTACCCACTGAGCACCCTCCCTAGAAACTCCCCTTACTTAATTTATATTCACTCAGAGTGAATTCTTATTTATGAGTTATAATTCTTTGCTATCATTTATTTTGATGTTTAAATTGCTCAAGCCAAGAGACTCCCCCGTTCTATGTAATTGCTTTTCTATTGTATGTTGAAAAAAAGATCAAAGAGCATTAGACAAAATAATTGATTATGTTGCATATAGTGTTGCGCTACAGAGTACAAAAGAAGATGGAGGAATTATCTGGGTTGGAGAAAGCAAAGGTCTTGCCCCTAACTATAGCACAGGACAGGAACCAGGGCTCTGTTACCAAACAACATTTCTGATCAATGGCAAAACATGAATAATTCCTTCATTTAGGCAATACTATTGTATCAAGGGTAATTTTTTGGTAATTATACTACAGCTATGTCAGAAAATATACTAAGTAAGGGCAACAGAGGAGAAACTGCACTTTAGAAAAAAATAGCCCAGAAGCCATCTGCATCTAATACACATATAGCTGTATGTGGCATATCAGATCAGCATTTGATGGTGTACAGTACATTATAATAAAATCATAATGGACATAAAACACCCCTGTAGCCAGTGAGCCCACAGCTCCGTGCACTGCATGTATATTTGCAGGGCCTGGTGTAAACAGGCCTTCTGCACTGTTAGCTGGGCAAACATGCAGCACGGATAGTTAATCACATTTAGTATATGACACTTGATAATGTTAAAGGTGACTTTGCTTTATGTACTTACTGTAATATATTTTTTATTACATTTTAAAAGTGAATTCCTACTTACTAAGGATTTCAGTTTACTGTAGATCATATGGTAGGGTAGGCTGATGTCAGCCTCACTTGTCTCCTGTTTGTCATAGAATGACAGCCCTGGGCCACCTGGGTCAATAAGAACAAAACTGCCTAATGGTGCATCTCTCATAGCACAGGGGCAATACCAGATGGATGACACAGAAAGAGTAATGACACTAAAAGCAAATATGATAGTGTTAACATGAAGACTCTCAGTAAAGGGTTTAAGATAATTCTGTGTATTCTACTATAATGCTTCTGAAACTCTGCTATTTTGTCAAAAATACACACTTTTGAGACAGGGTCTCATGTTGGTCTTGCTCTCTATGTTGCTTGATGACCGTGAACCTGATTCACCTCTAGAGTGCTGGGATTGCAGGCCACTAATGCGATGCTGGGAACTGAACTCAGGGCCTCATGCATGTTAGGCAAGCACTCTACCAACTGAGCTACATCTTCACTCCAGATATTATGTCAAAATAAACCTATCAGGGACTGGAGGGAAGGCTCAGCAGTTAAGAGCACGGACTATTCTTGCAAGGACTGGGGTTTGATTTCCAGGACCCACATGGCCAACAACAGTCTACAACTCCAATTCCAGGGGATTCAAAAACCTTATGACCTCCGCAGGCATTTCACGACATGTGTACATTTGCACACATGCAGGCAATATACTCATACACATAAAATAATAATAAAATATTGAAAAATAAAATAAGCCTATTAGCCTGTCTTTTACTTCCATATGCAACATAGAAATGCTTTTGACATATCACTGCCAGACACACACCCCTTGCATGTCGTGCAGAGCACACAGGGAGTGGCAGTGTCAGGAAGGCAGCGGCTTCCACCACAGAGCATCCCACAGAACATCTTCAGGGCTGAGATCCGTTCACATCTGCCCCGAGATGACGTGGTTATCAACTCGACTGGCTCTGGAATCGAGTAATACACAAACCTTGGGGCACTCCTGTGAGGAACTTCCTTGATCAGATTATTTAAAGTGGGGAGGTCCACCTTAAATGTCAGTGGCACCTTCTGGGGGAAGCCCCCATGGAAAAGGACACGGAAGAAGGAAGCGTTGCCTTTGCCTGCTGGCCTGCCCTCTTGCTGGCAAGTCCATCTAAACTGCTGCTGTGGCGTTTCTTCCCTGATGTTAGAATCAGCTTCTTTGGGCTTTCAGCATAGAGTGAAGACCAGTAGCTCTCCAAAAATCCTCCAGACCTTCAGCAGCAGATTGGGACTACCGAGACAACCAGGCCGGTGGACTGAGTGCTGCTGATTCTCACGCTCTCCAGTGGGAGAAGGCTATTAACGGATCACTGACCATATCATGGCCAATCTAGCAAATTTATATATTTATTCTATCAACACTGTTCCTTCAGAGAACTGTGACTAATATACCAGTTAATACTTTGATCCAGTGATGCTGCTGCTGGCTTTGTAATTAAAAAAAGTCCTCCCCAAAATTTTGCATGTAAAAAATTGCATGTGACAATTTAAACCTAAATCATTAGGATTTAAAGCCAGTTATTGTTTTTTTGGATACCTGTTACATATATGAACTGATTTCTCAAACCTGGCTTCATAACTGCTATGTTCCAAGTCATCCTACGGGGCTGTGCTTGATTTAATATACTCTCACTCATGACCTAAACTGCTAACTTTGAAATGAGGGACTTGTACACTGAGCCTTGCAAACTATGCTCCTCATCTAGCTACTGCAAGCCTATGTGGTGCTTTGTGTCATCTTGACACCCATGAACACTTGGTGTGGTGAGAAAACAGCCTCACATGACTTCAGATGGATACAACCGCCTTCTAGGGTGGGCATCCTGGCTAGAGGACTGCACTGCGTCTCAGTTCTCATTCTCTCCCTTGACAAGATGATTTTATGCAGTGTACGACATTGTCCGGGCGCCAGGATTCTCACATCCTTGGATAATATTGTATAAATTAATTTCCAGCTACAGGAAAGGATTGACCTTTGGAAGAAAAGTATGACATTGTCTCTTGACTTTGATCACATTCTTCCACGGAAAGAGAAAGCAGGATTTTAAGCTTTTGTGCAATGTATACCGAGTATTAAGGTGGCATTAGCAGCCCAGACCACACACCGCATGCCACACAGTGACACGGGTGCAGTACTCCTTCACCTCCACTTCCCTTTGACCTGTTCTTTGCTGCAGTACTAAGGATTAGAAGCAGCCCCTGAACAAGGAAGGCCAAAGATGGACTTACATAGCCCCACTAGCTATAAAATCACCAGGAAGCCAGAAGCCTTGCCAGCCCCAGTAGCTATCATGATAAACAACCAGCAGACATCCCTTCATGGGGTGGAGTCATGCTTTACATGGGTAGAATAGCTTTTCAAGCAAACACTCATTGATAATCCAAAGGTGACTGCCCAGGGCTCAATGTTTGAACTAGGCTCAAATGTCAGGAACATAAGGCAATGACGGTTGAACTTTGAAGCAGTTTGCAATCTAGAAAGAGAAATGAAGTTCTGAATAACTGCAAAATAACTATGATTCTGGACACGCTGGAGTGGAACCATGAGAAAACAGTACATAAATGTCATGCGAACAGAGAAAAGGACCCTTCGAATTTATGGAACTTGGAAGCTGGGGATATAGAGTAGATTGTTTTCAATATCTAAATTGGTGTATGAGGTGGACAGAGTAAGAAGGGTTAAGAATTTTGTTCAGCTGGGTTTTGTGAGGGATGCAACCTGTAGGATGGGCCTTGGATACAGGCACAAGTAAGAAAAAAACATGAGCTGGAGACAGGGCTAGGGATGTGCTCCAGGGAGAACAAAGAATATAAGCAAAGCAATGACAGAGACTGTGAGTCCCAGGCTCAGAATATAAGCATCTGAATTGTGCCACTCACGTGGAGTTCAGCACACTTGTAAAGACGCTATAGGAGGAAGACAGACAAATGAGATTAGCCTGAACCTGACTGAAGATGATGCACATACATGTATTAGTCCTAATATTTAATTTTTCAGGCCGGAGGAAGGGGTCACTGCCTATTCTTAGCACATCAATTTATTTTATTAGGCCTTGAAGTAAAGAGGAACAACTGAGACAACTGAATTTCTTTTTGCCTCATCTTCAGAAAGAAACCACCTACCCCAAAGCAAATAAAAACCATGTTTTCACTACAGCATGGAGGAGTGTTCCACAGCTTTTAAATTGGACTTTTAAAATGTCTTCTTTCATTCTTGGCACAGTCCCATAGATATTTTAGAACTGCCTTAAATAAGCAACATATTTAAATGTTATCCAGCATGCATCACGTTTTATATGTTCCATAAAAGATCAGCAAAAGAGGGGTTTCCTATTCTGCAATCTTCCAAGTAACCAACTTGCTATAACAGGTTCAACTATAAGATATAAATCTTTCCTTTCTCAGTCCCCAATTAGGAAAAATACCCAAGTATCAAAAGGATTGACTTGACCAAGGGTTAATGATACAGGCCAAACATTTCATAAGTACATGAAAGCAAGAAAGAAAAACAGGGACTAAAAGATAGGACTAAGCTGCCAAATGTTCAGCCATGAAAATAAACAACTAAGAATAATTGAGTATTCCTGATTTTGACAATGGTCCAGCAGCAGATGCCACGGCATGCTGTCTCTTCCAGCCCCACTGAACCAGATGGATGAGGGAGGGCCTGTGGGAGTTGTTCCCTAGAGACAGACTCTGCCAGCTTGGTGGAGGTCAATGTGGGCTGGCTTTATTTATCTATTTTTACCTTTCTAAACTCCTTTCGTAGCTGGGCCTCAGCTATTTCCAGCTGCCAGCAGTTGGATGGGCAGCCAACTTCTCCTCTTGTAACATGGATTTATTACAGTAAATCGGTTAAGATGGATTACAGGCACATGGGCTCTGAATACAAAGTGGGTGTACACACTAAAACGTGACCACGAGGGAGCTCACAACTGACTCATAAGTGAAAGAAGATTGCTGCCTTCTTCAAGGACACACTCAGATGCTCATGCAGTTTTCTATTATGGTTCTCGAGATCATACTTAACAGAGAAGAATCCACACGACTCAGGAGCAAGAGCATCGTGGGGATAGAGGACTTGTGCTCAAGCCATCCACGTTTCTGGGAAAAGCCGAATGAAGAAAATGTATACAATGTCAAATTGATTCAGTGAAAAATTTCAAATAATGCTTCCTTAAAGAATTCTGGGGCCTTTTAAATAAAAAATTTGGTACACGCACAAACTAGCAGCACCGATGTTCAGAGAGCTCATTAGAGATATCAAGTTGCAGGCCTTACACTGGACTGACCGAATTGTTTGAACTGACTCTGCAGCGTTTTATTAAGATCTAATCATCTGCACGCTGATGTTGCTGGAGTTTTCAGCAGCACTGTTTCTAGGCAAGAACCCCCAGTGATACCTATTCCTAGAACCACAGAATCACCTGGTTCATGTTATTTTTATTTGATGTGTCTGAGTGTTTTGCCCCCAGGTATGGAAGTACACCAGCTGTTCCATGCAGTGCCTACAGAGGCTTGAAGAGGGCATCGGATCCCCTGGAACTGGAGTTACAGAGGTTGTTAGCCTCCACGTGGGCAGTGTAAGCAGACCACTGAGCCATCTCTCCAGCACCTCCTAGACCTTTCTCCATAGCCCAATCCAAAAGATACGGTATGGAAGCCAGGATTCTGCAGGCATTAGAACCCCCAGGAGGATCCACTTCATGGAACATATGAGTCATCAAAATCAAGACAAGAACTCTCTTCATAATTCAACCTTTTAAAACCAAATAATCCCTAAGTGACACAATCCAGAGAGCTTCCTTGTGTGAGATTAGCAACCATGATCACATCAAGATGTTACAGTCAACACATTCCTCAGTAGAATGTCCCAGTTGCCTTGGAGCTCTGGCCCAGTGTAATCTGAAATTTGTTAAATTCTTAACGGGTCATTGGTTAAATGCAGGAAACTAAAGGAACTCAGATGTTGAACTAGAGCAATTTACTGAGTAATATACACATGATACTAAAATGCAAAGTCCCCTCAGATGACTGTGTTCACATTCATAAACTGCATCCATCTATGAAGGACTGTTTAGCACATTATGATGTCTCTATGACTTAGAAAACAACCCTAAAGAGAAGAACCATGGTGAAAATTATGTCTAATTTGCCTTTTCATTTATTGAGGGCAGAGACCACCCTCATGTGCACTGTGCTATTTGCTAGGATGCGCTTACAAGTGAAAGTCAGAAATCTCCTCTCTCACACTAATAAAAAATGAAAATTATTTTTAAAGTGTTTTTTTTTTTTTTTCCTGGAAGCAAATAAAAAAATCCAAGTAAGATCCTGAGGGCACCCGCCCAACACACGCACACTCTCGATGACATTACATGAGTTAAATTTCAATTTACATTTTAATGCACATTGGTCCCCAAGTCAAATGCAATATTTAATGACAAATCATGTTTTGGCTTGCATAAATAATTTTAAGTAAATTAAAGACCTTCTCACTTGTTACATGGGAAGAAATTAAAAAATATGTTACAAACACTATTGGAGCAAACATTTACTGAATTGCATAATTAAGGTTATAGTGATATTATGATACAAGTTTACAGAAAAAAATAATGTTTTTATATACAAATGTGCCTGTCAATCTCTGGAGAAAAACCACAAGATAATTTTCATGAAAGTATCTCAGGACTCTACAAAGGTCAACTGATTGAAAATAAATTGACTGATTAAGAAACATTTTCCTCTATCAACACCCTTTGCTTCTATTATGCTTAGAATAAAAGCATACTGAGGGTTGACATAGAATGGCTTTTCATAAAGAATCCATGCATCCATAATCTACAGAAAAGCCCCTAAGGTACTAATACACTCATTCAAGTCAATTAGCATCAGCAAGGATCAGCACATGTACCAGTGCTTGAAAGGATCACATGTGTCAGAAAGCAGCTCATGATGGAGGAGTGCTAACTGTGCCAGGCTCAGTTTAAGTAATTAGTATTTATCGGCACCTGTAATGTTCACAACAGCTCCATGAGGTAGGCATCCATTCATGAATGAAGACATTAAGACACAGAACAACGAACTACACTGACCACTCACATAAAATTAACACGGAGTAGAGCAGAAATGGAAATGAGAGGTGCTGCAGCGGCCAGGTTCTTCTCTTCTTCTCTTTCCTCATGACATATGCACAAAACTGGAGAATGCACATGAAGAGGCATTTGCCAGAAAGGCTAGTGTGATGCATATGACAACTGAGCATTTGAAAGGACAAAGTGTAACGTATGCAGTCAAAGTGACGGGAAATGAATACAGGTGGGTTTGAACCCTTCTGTGACAAACTTCATCAACAAAAACATGAGGTTCCAATTAGACAACTGTGGACCACCCCAAGATAAACACGCCACTACAGCGCCAACAGGGATTATTTGCTGGGCCAGTCATTGTTGTTTCTTAGGTTTACAGCTGTGTACGACCATTGATTGATTCTCCTCCCTTGGCTGCTTGCATAGTGTCCTCTAATACCATGAGAGCTAGTTTTTCTGGGAGGAGACTTCTAGGTTAAGTTCAGCTCAATTGCTTTGTCTGAAGTAAGGCCTGTTTTCAGCAAAAAGGTGTTACCTTCAAATTCTGGGAGGCACTCAAGGGCCGTGGCAATAGCCTGTGCTATTTCAGGAACCTTTTCTGATACCCACACAATTCTAAGGGGCGGCGGCGGGGGGTGTGGGGTGGTGGTTCACCTGCCTGGCCCTGTATTTCTTGTAACACAGCCTTCAGTTGTAAACATGTTCTCATATATTCATTGAAATTAGGCACACTCCACAGGAGCATGTATTTTAGCCAAATACATATGGCTAAAGAGATCATAGATCCTAGAGAAAAAAGTACATACCATATCCAAGACCAATGTAATTTCTCCTTTTAATCTAAATATGCACCCTCATATTCTAGACAAGTGTACCTCCCACCCCTCATCAAAGAAGATTCCATTTGGCAACAGATGAAGACTATTAAAGAATTACACAACTGGTCAAATGCAGAGAATAAGTATCTGTAAGAATCCCAGTCCTAAGTGATATTTATTCAATGTAACCTCTACACATATCAGTTCTCACCAGAGAAGTTTCCTTATCTAGCAGATGGTGATTATCACAGAGAACAAGAGGCCTCAGAGCACCTACCCCTGAACAGGACAGATATTTCAAACCTGTACCTCCAAAGTCTCAGGGATTACCGGGGAAGGGCAGGTGAAAAGACTGTAAAAGCCAGAGTGGGGGCTGGATGACCACACGGACACAGGCTTCCAGTCAGCTGGTCAATTACTCATATGAACTCTCAGCAATGGTAACAGCATGCATAAGTCCTATGCAAGCTCAAACCAGACAAAATCCTATCCTAGACATGGGATAGTGGGAAAGAAATCACAACCCAACCTAAGGAACTTTTGGCAATTGATGGCTGCTGAGAGGGAGAAAGACAGTGTCTTAAAGGGATGAGACTTTTGGTTGGTCTAGTGGATAGACCCACATGGAAGGACATTTGAGGATACAACGAAACTCTATAGGCCATATATGCATGAGACAACAATAAACTGTGGGGGGGGGGGCAATGAGGGAAGTTAGAGCGGAGGGGATTCGAATATTATCAAATTATATTGTATTAAAAAATCAGTTAATAAAACACGAAAAAAAAAAAAAGCAACCTCCCTCCCCCCAAAAAAGACCCATGAGGTTTCACCAGGTACCTGGAAATCAGGAATTAGCTGAGCAGGATGGGGGTACAAGATACCCGAGCACATAGATCAGGGAAATGGTATCTATAATCATTCAGATAAGTCATATGGGCCCCAGAGAAGGAAAGGGAGACTAGGAAAAGGAAATGAAGCTCCTTGTTGAATCCTTCAGGCTGCCGTCGTCCCTCCAGCACAACAGATACGGAACTCACCTTGATTAGGGTCAAATGTCCTGGCTGGCTAACTGAGGCCACACAGGGAGTACAGAACTGGACTTACAATGTGAAGAATGAATGCACACATATTTCCCATTAGCTGGCCTGCTCCTTTAGAGTCATAAAATATTGGTTGACTAAAATTAATTAACTATGGGGAAAAATATTTCCCAAGGCTCTTGGACTGACAGGACAGCTTACGAGGTGACCTCTTATTCCTGGCCTGGGAGGACCCACATGGCATGGAGGAAAGACCTCCCAAATCAACAGTATTGTGAGGGTGAAATGCATATTTTAAGAGGAAGATTTCATTTCCTAGGAAACATAAATGTCTCTGCAAATAGCAATTCCCCCATATTCTTAATCCCTAAACCATCAACATCTGCTATGAAGAATTCCTTCAGTCCTCAAATAAATCCCTCTTATCCCATATTCTTTATGGCACTCTCAAAAGGCAGTATTTGAATAAAACAACAATAACCGTCTCGGCCCTCCACTTCCCGGTTTCCTTCTGGAGGGTTTTTTACAGTCCTGGGCATACAAAGCAGGTTTCTGAGGATCCATACAGGTAAATGGGAGAGGGTGGGATAAAGATATTTAAAGGAGAAGTTTATATATTTATAAATCATTTTTAGATTATAAGGACATTGATGCTGAAATATGATAAAGAAATCTTGGACTCCCCAGAAAAGCAATTTTCTTTCTTTCCTCCTTTTTCATTATTTTTCAAGTGTATAATTTTTTTTAACCTACTTGGGTCAAACAAATGCAGTTTTAAAACCCATTTCCATGTTTTAAGATTCAGAGAGAAGAGATTTAACAGCAGGCTATAAAAATCCCTTCATGTTTTTAATGCCTTATTTTTGAAGACAGGCTGGAAAACAGTAAGCAGTCATTGTGGAACACTCCCCACCCACGCCCCCTGGACCTTGGCATCCAGGGTGAAAAACAGAGTCTTCAAAGCTGAGCTTTCCCCACCCACGGCCCCCTGAACCTCAGTGTCCACAGGGAGAAGCAGAATCTTTTTGTGTATGCTTCTTACTCTTGGGAACATCTTTCCTGGCATTGTTAAGACACTTGAGTTCTGAAAACCCAGGCAGAATATCTACCTTAGCCAAACTGATTTGCTGATTATCCTCAGGAGGAAATTACCAAACATTTAAAATGGAATTAAAAAAAAAACACAACTCATCTATCTCATCTAAATCTGCAGAAACCCAGAACATTCTCAGGACCTCTTCAACTCTATTTAACTCTGGTCCTTGTTCTTGCAACCCAAGGTTGCCCGGAATGTACTTACAGGCTACGAGTACAGAGGCCTTCCTGCTCTTAGAAGTTCCCAGGTGGCTCCATGCCACACACTGGCACCAATAGTCCTCTGGCCCATGGAAGTCCTCCACCTGCTGCCTGGTGACATTGATGAATACTTCCCGAACCTTCAAGCCTGAGAGGGAGATAGTCTGTCAGTTGAGGCCACTGTATTTCTCAGTCACAAAGTTAAGGTTAGCCAAACCTTTTCTTTTTAATTAAACAATTCTGTTTTTAATCAAGGCAAGGTTTTAATTACCTTGACAATAACATATTACTGCTAATTAAATCCTACCAGCTGAGCAGGCTAGAAAGAGCACACACAAAGTATTACCAACCAATACAGTGCCCATGCTATACATAGCAGTGCTCTTAGCACTTTGACTTAGTCCTCTTTGTCTCTTCACAAAATGGACTATGAAGAAGAGTACCAAAGGTATTTTCTGGAACTCTAGTACCCAACAGTGTTAGCATACCAAGCTCTAGGACACAGTTTCTTATAGGTTTTTGCAGCCAAGGAAATGTCACTGTAATAGTGTGGATCCCTTTGTAACTTGAAAGGAAAGAGAGAACTTGTGTGAGATGGTAACAACAGGCCAGGAATCCAGGGGGTGGATGACCCAAAGAGTAGTGTCAGTGTCAAGACTTCAGAACAACAAGGCCAATGAGATCCCAAACAAAGGGCAGGAACACACGGGAAGCACACAGTTGACCTAAGTTGTAGGTTCTGAAGTCTTCAGTTGTAGGTAGGAAGTCTTCAGAGCAGTGGAGTATGGGGTTGGAGAGAGAGGATTTTGTAGAAAACACCCCAAAGCACACATCTGTGATCTGGAGATAGACTGAGACCTTACCCTTTAAATGGGATGGTTATGAATTTCCATTTTCCATTTTTAAAAAAGAATTTCATTTATTATTTTTATTTTATGTGTATGAGTATATTACCTTGCATGTATATAAGTGTACCCCTGTCATGCAATGCATGTGGAAGTCAAAAGAGGGTGTTGGATTACCCTGGAACTGGGGAGCTGGAACTAGAGTTAAAAAGCTGCCAAGTGGATGCGGGGAATTGAACCCCGGTCCTCTGCAAGAACAGCCAGTACCCTTGACTGCTGAGTTGTCTCTACAGCCCCTGAATTTTCCTTTTACTAGTGAGAGATTCTAGCTGGGAAATGAAAGCACCTCCAGTCCTTTGATGGAAGACAGCTGGCCTTTCTTTGGAAAGGATGGTCAACCTTCATGGAATGCCAGGGAGGAGAGGGGACATTCTTCCTAGCCAAATCAGTTAACTAATATCAAAAGGAGCAGCAGCCTCTATAGACCCCATGGCCTGCCTTTTCCACAAACACTGGCTGACACTAAGTGTGGCCCATGCTTAGTGCATTCCAAGTAAATGCCCAGAGCCACAGGAAACTCTGGATGTCTGCACAATACGTGAGAGCATAAGCTCTTGTATGCCCTGGTTACAGTAAAATAAACCATGACTCAGAGAGAAGGAATCTTTTGTTCATCCTCATGGTTTGAAGGTGACTTGGAAGTTGCTCCTGTTTCTGCCTAATTCCCAAAGAAACCCTATGCTTAGCTGCCTTTCCATAATTAAATGCTTGCTCCTGTATTTTATTATTTATTCTTAATTTTGGAAATAAAATATACATGGAAAATTTCAAGAAAATTTTAAATGACTGATTGTACTGTTTCCTTTCCATTCAAAAGGAATCTAGGCGTCAGACTCTTCATTGCAACTAAAGTGAACCGAAGGCTACAGGTGGAAGCGGTGGAGGGCAGGTCTGTCTCTTCTGGTGACACAACTCAAACAGTAAGAAAGAATGTGGGTATATTGGTCATGTGGGGAAAACATTTGTGCCACCCAATCAATAGCATGTTACTCACAATACCTAACGAGAGGCAGTTATGGCCCCATAAACTATTGTGTGCAATTTGAGTAGGCGCTCTCACTTTGTAGAAGGTAATCACATGGCATTTCCTCCCAGGGTCCGCCGATAATCTGCATTTCCCATTTGTAGAAAGTGAATATATCCTGCATTTTCATTTTCAGAAACATGAGTCCTGAGAACTGTTTCCTTCTCCAGAGGACAGAACTGCCCACCCAAGATGCTGTTGTTGTTACTCTTGCTTTGGCCCCCATCATTCCACTCAAATAAAATGCTCAGTGGTAGAGCAGAGCATTGACCTAACAAGATAGACCCCTCTCGGATTAAAAAAAAAAAAAAAAAAAAAACAAAAAACAGGGAAATAGCATAGAAATGGGCGAGCCTGTTGGCAAGGAGGAAGAGAGAAAACAGAACCATGAGAACTTATAAGTACATTCTTTAAAAACGGCTCAAGGAAAAGCAGACTGGAGTACAAGCACTGGGAACGAAAGGGCGGGAGGGACGAGCACACCGAGGCCTACAGGTGCCGCGGAGGCAAAGGGCAAAGAACGCTCGTTCTTTCTAAAGCAAAGCCTAGAGCCCTATACCCTGCGGGAGGGGCGTGTACTTAGTACAGCCACTATGGAAATCAGTAAGGAAGTTTCTCAAAAATCATTAATGAACTACTAATGATTCAGCTATGTGACTCTGGGATACACACCCAAAAGCATTAAACCCTGCATACAATGGAGACACCTGCAATCCTTTCTCACTGTGACACTATTTAAAACCGCCAAGTTGTGAAATCAGCCTAGGGAACTCTCAGTAGATGAATGAATAAAGAAAAGTTGGTACATACACAGACAGCCTTATTATTCATCCACCAAGAAGAAAATTATGTCAGTTATTTGCAAGATAATGGAAGGAACTGAAGATGGTCCTATTAACCAACAGAAGCCAAACTCAGCAAACATAAATGCTGCCGGCTTTTCTTCATTATGTGGAGTCAAGATTTCAAGAGAGAAAAGAAGGGATCAGAAAGCAGAAATGGGACAATGTAGGGGAGGGAGCAGGTGGAAGGTCGGGAGAGAGAGGATGAAGGCCTGGGAAGGCATCAACCACAGAAATGTCAGGAGACCTAGTATTTTGCACCAAAATATTACAAGTAATTTTTTAGAGTGGTGTGTGATAAACTTGAATGGTAAAAATGTGGTCAAGTCACTCTTCCCTTCCTTCTCTCTTCATGTTGCAAGTCTATGCAAGTCACCTGAAAATGGCTCCAAAGGTTCACATGTCCAAACTAGAAACCAGGAAGTGTACACATCCGAACCTCCAAGTTCACAGATTGAATCACGGCCCCATGGGTATCAAGGGCACCCAGGAATGAAGTCAAGACATGCAGGCATGGAAATGACTGTGTGAAGAAAGAAATCTGCACTCATAGCTCTCAAGAAACAAATTCAATGTGTGTCCACACGGGGAAGAGAGCACCAAGATAGATGGGAGGCGGAGAGGCGGGGGAAACTGGGCCTTTCTACTTTGGTTCCATGGAGAGGAACAAAAAGGCAAGGTGGTCAGGTCTACAACTTGCTAACTGAGCATGTCAGGAGGTTCTCGTGCAAAACTGCTCTCTACCTCTAGCTGTCTGCAGTCGCTCTTCGGGCTAGGACAGGGAACCAGTGGCCTGGAGAACTGAAGTTATATCGAGGAGGCTCACAGAATCTAGATTGGTGTGCATATGTAGTCTGGCCTGGCACAGTCCAAAGGCTCCTAACAACAGTGTGACTATTGCATACAGAGAGCTCTACAAAGTGCTTGGAAAGCACAAACAGAAAACAGATTTTCCCCACCAAGGAGATCAGAACTGATCTCACCCACTGGGCAGCATTCATGCACCAGAAAGAAACTTCTAAGCAAAGCAGCTCTGTTTGAGGGAACTGCCCCGTCACCTCACTGACATTCGCCCTGTTGCATGAAGACACAGCTATCTAATTCTCAATCTCCCGAGATGGCAGTTAACTCGTTCACAAAAAACTGTTATGGTGGTACAAAAGTCACAGACAAATAAAAGATGGCATCTCATAAATAAAAGTAGCATTGTACCCAATAACTTGCATAACTCTAATAAGCATGGAAAAGCCCAACCCTTTAAATTATTGTGCAAATTATACCTTTCTTACAGAATATAAAAATATGAATATGGTACTGATATGCTAATAAGTTTTCTAAACTCTGGGATGGTTTGGTTGTGGATAGACTAATGTTGGCAGCTGATGAATAATTGCTCTACATGTTCTAAACATAACAGAGCATCACGGAGCTTCATCATTTGTCAGCTTTATTTGTTTAAAGGAGAAAAATGCTGACAGTGGTTATTGCTATAATCCTCTTATTTATCAGATAGAAAACACTAGTTACTTTAAGCAGGTCTAATCCTGTTGGGAACCTAAAAGTTAGAGACTTTTGAAACTAGTTGAAGGTAGATCCGTCACAGTTCAAGGAAGAGAAGTGTACAATGAAAGGGAAAGAAACAGTGAGGGAGAAACAATTAGAATGATTTATAGCTGGTCAATTTTCAATAGGAAGGCCACATGGTCTTACTCTGAGTCCAACCTGGTGTGTAGAAGATGAGGTCCTGGAGCAGTATTTAACATTCAGCACCATACCAACGACAGCCTGGTGCCTACTTAAAGCTGTCCTCCTGCCTTTTATCTACAGCTCCTTCTCACACTTTCACAAAGCCCATCAGTAGCATCCTGCCATGGTTATTGTTGCGGCCAGGTCTCAGATGCACCTGGCAACTGGTGCTTGGGGAGCGATCTGACATAGTTCCCCCACGCTCACCCTCAACCCCAGGCATTCCTCCTCCACTCACTTGGAAGTCCTTTGTAGTAGGATGTTCATCTTATTACTTGTCGTAACTACATTCCAGAAGGAAGCTGGAATCCTTCTTTCTCCTTTAATAATTTGCATGTTCCAAGTCACATGGAACTGGCAACTTCAGTTTGGGTGGCAATGTTTTCTCATGAGAAACCCTGGACCTGCTTTCCTGGGTCTTTTTGGCCTAGGGTTCTATATACTGTCTGCCTACTGCCCATGTGGTGATGTTAGTAATTATTTTGAGAATAACCAGGAGAATGACTATTTAGTTTTCTGTAGACAAAGCTCTATAGACCCATTGCAACACAATTTCATGAGTAACAAGACCTGGCTCAGCTCTTGGAGAGAAGGGAAAAAACTGGCTCCTCACTAAAGCCATCAATCACTCTCTGGTATTCATGAAGCTTCTCTGCTAGATGTTGGGTTCTTAAGGGTCTCAGCCCTTCTGACACCTGCCTTTGGATCTGAGGCAGCCTTACCTTTCTCCTCTGTCTGCTGAGCGGACAGAAAGATAATGCATTCACTTGGAAGACCTGACCTCACCGTCCATATAAGGCAACGCTTTCATTTATCTCTTATGGTCTTCCTAGAGTCTAGAAAATGTGCTTGAGCTGTGGGATCGTTCCCTATATTTTGAATAACCTTATATTATTATCATTTTAATTCTGGGCACAGGGCCACGGCCTTTCCTAAGCCAAATGGCTATCAGAATGCTAGTTCAGGTTTATTACAACCTTGTTTCAAGTTCTGTAACATAAGAAACTGATCGACGATGTTATAAGTTGGTGACATACACTGGTTCGAAAAGAAAGCATTGAGTGCCTCATTCGTGCCTGCTCTTGTAACGGGTACAGAGAACAACATGACAAGCAGCTTGTGAAGATCTCTGCCCTCAGTGAGCTACTGGGTGAAAGGAGGCAATTCTTCAGTCTGATCCACCAATGCAGGGTGGCATCGTCTATGACAGCAGGTGCACAGGACACTATCCGATCACACAAGAGGGACTTATCATCCACTATGGGCTCAAAAAAGGTTTCTTGAGGGTCTGGATACTGTTTCCCTCAGTCCTGAAGACATTTACCGTAGAGCCTGTTTTCTATGGCAGGGCTGTGGGGCTTGCTTACGACATGTGAGATTCCCGTATATTTGGGATTCGAAAACTCTGAGTTCTAAGAGCAAACTACAATGGAGCTGCAACTCTATATCTTGGGAGAGCTTAGATGTCTTCAGGCCAGCATGTTATCGAAACAGTAAATTAAATATAGGTAATTAAAAGGTAGAATCATATTTCATTTTACTGCAGATGATTAATTAGGCCTAAATGTCTTTTGCCTCTTCATCCTAGCAATACGATTAAAATGTATTCTGATAGAAAAATAGACATCCTTTGAATGTTCATGTGCTCTCTGCCTAATGAATACTTGAGTTTCCCCAGGATAATAAGCACTTCATGTATTCTGCAGAAGCACCACAAGTTCAGACTTAAGTACAGAAGCGAAGAATACACCCAAGCTCTCCAGTTTCTTCCACACCAGAGATTACAATTAATCAACTCAGAGGTGTCTGGCAGAGGAAAGCAAATTAACTTGATAGTGCTGTCTGATAATCGGAAGAAGGGGACCTTCAGAGACAGAAATGGGTGTGATGAGGTAATTTAGAGGATAGCATCCCATACATGACTCAGTTCCACCCAATATAACACTATGGAAAACAGGATCATGACTTCCAGTGCTGTGCTTTAGTCAACAGTTTCCTCTCCCTCTAGCCACAGAAATCTCCTCCCGCTTGTAGCTTGCAGCCTGCGGTCATGGCATATATCACTCCATCTGCTTTAGCCACATGTTAAATGCATATTGTATGAATAGCTCACATCCAAGCAATACAATACAGGTAAATGAATCAAATAATTATTAAAACTAGTCCTTTATTTTTTTAAAAAAGTCAAAATGTGATGATAGATCTGTTTTAAGTTAAAATCAGACACTTGCCATATTAAAAAAATTATCAAATATCAAATTTATCTCATTTTTGAGGCTAACCTTGATTGGGCACTGACTATAAATCAGCCTCAGGCTAAAAAAGTCATGTGTATTCAGTTCTATAACCCTCAATGCAGTGATGGTAGATATATTTATTGCTTCCATTTTATACCTGGGGAAATCTGAAAGGAAGCTAGGAGACAAAGGGATCCTCAATGGAGTGCTGCACTTCAAACATGGCACCCCCTAACATCAAATGTCCATTTTTTTCAACCAAAATGAAATCGCCAAGGTGTTTGTTGCATTTTGTTTTAGATCTTTATAATTCTAATTTCAATTTAAAAACACAACTTAATGTTATATGGACAGAAAAGACTCAAAAGACTTCCAAAATCATTGTTCAAGTATTAGGGTTTAGAGAAAGATAGACAAAAAGATCACCATTGACTTGTTGAGCAAGTTCCAGGCCAAGACTGGGCTACATAGTAAGACCCTGATTCAAAAGTCCAAAAAGAAGGGCTGGAGAGATGGCCCAGTGGTTAAGAGCATTGCCTACTCTTGCAGAAGACCCATGTTCGATTCCCAGTTCCCACATCCACATGGCAGCTAACAACCTATTGTAATTCCAGTTCCAGTGGAATCTGATGCCCTCTTCCGACCTTCACAGAACTGCAGGACAGAGGTGCACTTTTATACATGCAGGCAATACGTTCACACATGAAATTAAAAAAAAAAAAAAAAACAATAATATCCAAAAAGAATTTAGGACTTGCCAAAATCTCTGGTCAGTGTAAGGAAGTGAGGAGTTGCTTCTATCACTGTTAAGGATGGATTGAGAGAAAATGGTCTCCAAACTTTCTTGTTGTAGGAAAGGTTAAATTATACACAAGAGACATGGCCTTCATAGTCTGTCATGCGTTATGGAGAGAATTCATAATGTTTTTCTGGAAACCTTTTAAGAATTTGTCAGTCTTCTCTGAGAAGTAGTAATGAATAAGATGAAATACAGACTGGGGAGTGAGGGTGTTTCTATAAATGTGAGCTCTAAACCCACAGACTGTCAATGCAGCACTTGATTAATTGATTATTTCCGAGTTCTGTGGGCTAAAAAGTATGTCTCCCCAATGTACCTTGGTGATTCATAAATCAGGGAAGCAACTTTAAATTAATGGCTTTTCTGGAAGATGCTATATTCAAATTCTCATCACCACATAGCAAAGTTCCAAGATACAAACTTTAAAGATTTACTATACTTTTATTTCTACACTTTCGCCATTTCTTAACACAATCCATTAACCTGGTAACCCTAGAGAAAGGCCCCAGTTGTTGAAAAAGCAAATCACGCACAACAGAATCCCCAAAATAATATTCTTTAAAAAGAAAAATATTAGTTTACTGAAGTTGAGACTTTTCCTGTAACACGTTGGAATACACATTATTTCACTCAATAGACTTCAATATCTCTCAGGTCAAATAAGTTAAGAACCAGGGAGCATTATTAACAGAACTCTTGTTTTTAGTGAGCAGTAAAGAAGTGGTTTGGCTTATTGATAACACAAGATTCTCCAAAGTAACATAACCTTGACTATGAAGATGTGGGCTTCTTCTTGCTGTTGGTTGCTGTGTGTGACCCTGTGTGTCTGCCTACGAGATTAAAGCTCTTCATTTCTATGTTACTGAATACAGTGCCCATTTCACAGGGGCATGATTTCTGAGTTGGGATTACTTCTCAATTCTAAGCTTCCAGGTGTTAACAGAAAGAAAACCCAAGGAAGAAGAGTCCCCATATTTCCAAATGAAATGAGGCAGAACAAATGAAAGGATCCCTTGGCTCGTGCAGAAAACCAACAGTGTACATTACTAAGAAGTATAGCCATGTCTGTGAACACACAGTAACTCATGTCAAATAAACTGTACTTTTTGCAGGAAAGAATTCTAGCTCAGGGTTTTCCAAGCTAAATTGCACGAAAACACACAATCCTTTTTCTTCTCATTTGAACGGTTAGATGACGGGGCCAAATTACCAGAAAGACCAAAGGCAGTTTGCAGCCTTTAACAACTAAAAGGACTTATTGCTTCCAATTTTGAAACACAAAAGATTCTATGTCCAAGCACTCCCAGGTCCTATGCATTCTCCATTAGATCTGTGAAGAAATAAGGACTATATGCAAAAAATCTATTAATTCTAACTCTTCAGAAATGAAGAAAATGTTGTCAAAGGTAGGCAAACAGTTGCTTACACAGAGCTTTAAACAAATGTGGACAATTCCTCCTCTCCCTCTCATCAAATGACGCCCCTATCCTTGTCTTCCTAGTACCACCCAGCTCTTTAGATTTGCAGGAAGCATTTTACAGCATCCCTCAGAAGCCATTAGGTCTGTAAAGGTGGTCCAGGAGCATACCCCAGCTCATAGTGGGGAGCCCAGGAGAGGGAAAGTGTCTAATTTTCTTTTCTTTCTTTGTTTCATTTTGTTTCTAACTTTAATTGCATGTAGGAATTGGTCTGGGTTACCTTGTTCCCAAATCCACTATTTCAGTCTTTATACAGAGCTCAGGAAACAAACCTGTGGAGTGTGGCAGATGGCAGTTTTCATTAATTACATAGAAGGAAACTGTTTATGGGGAGATAGTTCTTCCTTATTGCTTCAACCAAACTGACTTGCTCAAAAAGTTTGTGACACCTTATTAAATTTTTTGCAAAGAAGTACTTGTAAAAATTTAAATTTCTTCCCAACGGCATTAAAAAAATCACAATAGTATATGATCTCTTCTGATTTTCTCATTTATGAATTTTTGTTCTGCCTAGTTCCTTTGTAAAATGTGAGTCTTATTGACCTTTCAAAATAAGTCATTAGAGGTAGAGAATACAATCAACAATGCTTTCCACAAGACAGAGTTGCCTAGCAATGTTAAAGTTAAAAGGGGGGGAATAACGACCAAAATAGAACATTGTGAAATTACAAGTGGTGAACTGTTAAATTGGCTTTTAAGTAAGAATGGATAGAAGATTTCCTAGCTGTGGTATAAAAATGATTATTTTTTTCAGTATTCTTCCTTTCATTTAGAGCAGTTTCGTTATATCAGGCATGGACACATGAGCACAGGCTGCAGTCCCACTGGGCCACTGGCATTCGAGGCCTTTCTGGTTGGATATCAACTGTTTACATTCCACCATTAAAATGGTGGGTGACGGTGCATTTGAGATATGCTCCCATGTTTCAGAGTCCTTCTGTGAAGCTTTCATTCTAAGCGAGGACTCTAGTGCTTCTGACTTGAATTCTCTCAATGTCAAGTTTATCTACTAAGTTTTCCTATCGCTCAACCTTGGGAATACAAAATGAGAAACTCCATCTGTCTCCTCCTTTACCTTTGATTATACCAAATAATTTCAAGGGAACTATGCCCACAGCCCTGAAATATAAGAAACTTGACATCTATGGTATATTTGACATGTATGGTGTTATACTCTTGAAGGATAAAAACGTAAGCAGATTCATAATGGAAAACAATGACCGAAGTATATAATCCACCATTATATCAGCAAGAAAACTTGAATATATTTTGATTAGGATAGAGAACATGTGAATCTCTAGGGGAAAGTGGCTTATAGTTTTGAAGAATAACCTGATGTCAATATTATCTTTCCTTTTAGAAGTAGCTAGGCCATGCATGACTTGTGTCTCTTGGATCGTAGAAGTCTAAACAGAAAATAGGACTGTTAGATGATCACTAGGGCACTGTATGGTTTCCACCTTATATATCCCAGGATTCTATGAAGTATGCTGTGGTCTGAAGAACTATATCCCCAGGGCAGTCACTTCTCCTGCCTCTTAATACTGTCTTCAAATTCCAAATTAACAGGGAATCTGCTCCAAGTACTTTTCTAACTCCCAAAGTCTTGCATTGTTATTGCAATCCCAAGTTAATTCCCAATCATATAATGATAAGCACTGTTCCACACGCGTGTGCGCGTGTGTGTGTGTGTGAGTGCGTGTGTGTGTGTTCTCTATCCTTTTCTAGTGACAGAGTATTAGATGAAGATCATTTTGAACAAATTTCTCCTTTACCTTGGAACCTAGCATCCTCTGGCAACTTCTTTTCCTTCTTTGTTGGAAGGGGAACTTCCTCTCCCTAGTTCCTAAGGACATGCTCCTAGACACCTTTCCCGTTCACATTAGCCCTGTACCTTGACAACACCTCTGTCTCTACATCTTCTCTACATCTTTATGATAATTGCCAAATGTCTTCATTAGATCATGTACGTACTTCAAATTGAACTTGTCCTAACAAATACCTCAGGCCTTTTCTCCTTGTGAATATAATTATTTTAATTAACTGTAACGCCCTTCTAATAAAAGATTAATTTTTATTCTTCTGTCTCCACTAATTTATTCATCCAATCAGCTCTGTTATGTCCAGTTCCTATTTCAGGAGCAGAGTTCCATTCTCTCATATCATTTACATAAGTCTGCAAAATTCACCATTCTTCCTTCTCCTTTCCATTCCAAACCCTCTTGCCAGATTCATCTCGAAAAGCACAGATCTGGCCACTGTATTTCTGCATCCCAACATAATCACCACCACCACCAAAACCATCCACCTAAGCCTACCCCAGTATAATCAATACCACCAACATGTCATTCAAGAGCAGAGCTCCTTACTCTGATCTTTGAGCCTTTCCTGTTACTGATTGAATTTTCCGGCAATCAGTTATTATTCTCCTACAGTACCTTTGCATTTCAATCAAACTAAACCCCTTACTGGACAAACATGAAGCTTTCTTCTATTGGCTATGAAGGTGGCTAATAGCCTATCGAGATGCTTCTCCCCTCCACAGAGTATGGCATCGGTCATGCCTATCTGGTACAGCAATGTCTCTTTCCTAATATTCCTATCGGGATGCAGTTTTTTTTGATTAATCCACAATGCCATATAGCTCATTTGAAACATTCTAGCCTCATTTATATTGTGCTTTTGAGAATATTTCTCTTACCCTTTTCCCTATTTACGAAGCCCACCCATATGAGCTATATCTTGTCTATCATTAAAAATTTTGAAAGATCTAAATTCTACTGGCTACCACTATTACATTGGCAACAGAATGAGTTCATTTGAAACTTTCTAACACACTGAGGCTTTCTGATATATTCAAAATCTAATATCTTATGAACTAACCAATCAGAACTAACAGAATTCAGTAGTCTAGGGCAACAATAAATTGAATCTGGTTTGAGGAACCAAAGTTCAAAAGCTTCTACTGCTTCTGTTTTTGAGTCAAAGGATATTGGACTGAGATCCAGCACAAGCACTTCATATGCTTAATCTTGTTGAGCCTCAGTTTCTTTATCTATAAGAAGTCAATAATTTTATCTACCTTCAATAAGCTGTGGTACAGACTGAGATCATGCCTGCTTAGATAAGGCCTGCTATATCTTGAGTACTCAATAAACCTTAACTATACTATGCTCAGAATTCTCATTTTTGGCTTGGCAGTAAAATTATGGTCCTAAAACTTCATTCATATTGAAAGCCAGGTAGAATATGGTTCTCTAATTTTGGATATGTTACTATGCAACAATCAAAACAACTTCAAGAGAGCTCAGAAAGCACTGACTGTGGAGAATAAAGACATGAGTGTAACATCCAGGAGGAAAGACTAAAGCTATTGAAATTACGCTGCTGAAAAAAAAATGGTTTGGATGAAAGATTTAATCTTTGTCTCAAAATTATTTAGAATTCATAAAATGAAAAGAGCAACTGTCTGGATCTATCTCCAATGGGAATATTCGCTTCATACAATGTTGAACGTTTGAAGTTATAGACAACACGAAAATGACTCTGAACTATACTGGGATAAACGACAATGGAACTATTAGGTTATAGAAAGAAGATCCTATGTTTTACTTGTTTAGGATGAGGTAATTTTAGCTTCATTCAGATAAGGCAATGGCAAGTGTCTTATCATCTCTCCCATATACTTAAGGAGAAAGGGGAGAATGTGAGAGGTTACCTCTGTTTCTTCTCTGTGTCTTACCTGAGTTCTCATCCAGGCTCTCCTCTGAGACGTGCTCATTCTGATGGGCCCACTCGCCATGGCATTTGAAGACTATCTGCATGGCTGGCCTTGCTTTGCACCTGAGCGCAATAGGGTTGCTCTTGATAATGGACGCATCTTCTGGCTCCTCTATGAAATGAGGCAGTGTCCCCGGGCAGATGGAATGGAGTCAGGAAGAACTTCACCATTGTCGGTTCCTGGGAAATCGAAGAGGGAGTCAGAACACATCCTACAGCTAGGGTTACACATCAGATCACAGTGCTGAACGCTGACCAGCTCTGAGAATCTGGGCTGGACTGTATTCAATACAGTATGAATGTAAGGTCTGCATAAGGAATTATCTTCTAGAAGCTGACCTGACATAAAATGGAACGTCCGAGGTTGACATACCCCCTCATCCTGCTGAACACATCAAACCAATGAATGCAAGAACTCCCAAGTTCCGTTTGAATCTGAGTGTCTGAATAAAGAACTGGGATAAATGTGTGGCTTTGAACTTCAAATTCAGTCTGCTGAGTTTTTATTTTATCATGTTCAATGAGGATTGCAAGCTGCCTCAAAATCTCAGACATATGAATCATGGTAAAGGGTACTCAGTCCTCAAGAGTTCCTGCCTGCCTTTTCTACCTATGCTCCTGCATTTGGGTAACTTACCAACTTATCACTCCCTCAAAAGAAATAGAAGTTTATTTTACATATATTTGGCTCACTCTTTGTGCCCCTCCCACCCCTGCACTTCTCTATCAGGTACCATGATAAAGCTAAGAGCTAAGGAAGACATTAAAATAACTCCAAGTATTTAGTGGGTAGTGATAATGATAAATGCACAGAAGGAACAAATCAACATGGCTCTCCCCTAATAATAATAGCTTGATCCAAACAAGACAGTTTTCTGTCAAATATATCAACTTAAAGGGAAAAGAGCCTTAAACAAAGAGTTAAAGGCAATAGAAGCTTTGTAATGCAACTGAAATGAAAAAGCTAACGTCTATGTAAAGATTGGAAATGAAAAAAAATCATAAAACAAGTACTACTCACAAAGGAAGGGCAGATAGTTTATTTCATAAAATGACAATAAAGTCAGTTAAAAATATGATGTGTATATATCACAGATGGTGACAGCCTTGCCAGGACAGAGTCTCAGAGGCCTATATGAATAGGTACAGACATATATTTTTATTGATGCACTTTTGCATGACTGTTAACAATGTTTGAATATTTGAAGCAAATATGGGACGTGGGGCTGAAGAAGGGATTATACTCTCAAAGCAAATAGTGAGAGCACATTTATAAAATGTCGGAAAAAAAACAAAGGCAGGAGATTATATAATAGATCAAGTTTTAACTATTCAACACACAAAATACAGGGAGATCAGAAAACAATCAGGTCTCCCTCCTGCCATTTTAACAGATGCCCTTTAGATAAAGAAATCCATTGAGCCTGCATCTGAAATAGGGAACAGGAGAGGGGCTGAAGAAGTCAGAGGGCAAGTGCCGGCTATCCAGGAACCTCCGTTAAGACCCAGTCAATCCTAATATTTAAAAAGAGCAAAAGAAGGCAGAATGCAATGTTTAATCTTAGTGATAATTGCTTATGCCTAACTCTCTCTCTCTCTCTCTCTCTCTCTCTCTCTCTCTCACACACACACACACACACACACACACACACACACATACACACACACACACCCATCATTAAAAAGGCTAGGATCCATAAATACACAAAAGGATTCAGAGAGGCACAGTGAAGTGAAAGACTGCATGTAGATGTGTGTGCTTTTATTGTTTATCTGCATCCTTCCAACAAACGAATGAAGTACACAGAAGCAGAGAATAAAACATTTACCTCTGTGCCTTGTTTGTTAGTGGGGAGCTAGGAGGGGTGGTGGTGGCCTCCTCCCGCAGAAGTCTGGGTGCCTCAGCTGGAAGTTGTCTCTCAAGGTGGATTCCCCTTTCTCTGACCCACAGGCCAGGGCATCTTCCTTCCTAGCCCCAGAGATGACCTTCTTGATCAGACCAACTAGAGGTGTAGAAATGGATTCTTGAGGAACTTATCAGTGATTCTTCAAGGAAAGTGGAAGAGAAGGGGGCTGGGAAGGTGTTCAGTCAATAAAATGCCTGCTGTCTGAGCATGAATACCGGAATATGATCCCTAGAGCCCACATTAAAATATCACACATGGTTTCAAACACTTGTAATCTCAGTGCTGGAGAGGCAGAGACAGGCAGATCTCTTGATAGCCAATCTGACTTAATCAGTGAGTAACCCAGTTCGAAACCCTATCTCAAATATCGAGGTGGGTGGCTCCAAAGGAACAAGTCCAAAGGAGACCTCTGGTCTCCACATGCAAGTACAGACATATATCTACATTCATACAAACATACATTTGTGCACGTATGCATACACGTACACACAAACACACACACACACATACACACACACAGACACATACACACACAAAGAGGAACAAGAAAGAAAACGGGCTACTTTAGGGGCTTAGAAGCAGATAGATTTTATTCTTTGGAAGGGTAGATGAGGTCACTTATTTTAATAGCTATAGAAATGGCATCAATGTATTTTGCTTTCAAGGCACATCTACTTGCAATCTCAGTAGATCTTCTACCATTTTCTAGTTCACAGAGACGTTTTAAGATCTTATATAAAAAATGCTGGTAACAAATGCCAACCAACTACTTTCCTTACACTCCTTTGAGGGTAAATGCTGGAATTCATGTGATTCTGTGAACCCCCATGAAAGCTTTCATGGTAAGACACTGGTCTGGCCAATGAGCCATATACAAAAGCTCCTAGAAAATCTCTTATTTGCCTGATCAAAGGTGTGGATCCTACCAGCCCATCTCCCTTTGCTTCATCCCCTTACTAGGGAAGCCCACAAGAAAAATCAAATGAGAACACAGAGGTCTTCACAGACATGGTTGAGTGCCCCGACCAATGCCAGCACCCTTCACCCTCAGAATCAGAGGATGGCTTTTTAAAAGCTATTGAGTCATATTGTGTTGTTTATGCAGGAAACGTGCCTCATAGATACAGGCAGAACTTCTTTCTGACAAGAAGTCAAGCTCCAAGCTGTATTTTATAAATCCTGAGGCCATCAGCAGCCAAGAGTTCTGGTAAGCTAAGAGACTTGGGAAATATGTGAGCAGAAAGAGAAAGAACTGCCATTTACTGAGCGATCTCGGGCAAGGGTAGAGATCCAATCAAGGACAGGGATTCAGTCATTCTGGTGATCACAGGTGAGAGCAGGATCTCCACAGGGATTCAGTCATTCAGGCTCCCTGACAGGTCTCCTCCGTGGGTGCTAAGGCCGTCCTGCTTTGTACCTGCAGGAATGCTGGGATTCCGTGTCTTGTCGAAGGGCCGTACAGCCAGTAAATGGGGGCCTTGGAATTTGAACTCAGGAATCCAGATGCAAGCAACTCATAACCTTTTCAATCTGACATTTAGTGTGTGCCAGCCTTAGGGTAATTGTAGGCAGCTTATAGAACCAAAAGACAACTGAATACATGAAGAACATACTACGTGTGTATGTTTCCAGTATGTCTCCTCACTGTTTCCATTAACTATGCCATTTATCTTAAGCATCTTTACTTAACTTGTCTTTGTCAGCAGGGCTGGGAGTGCTGGTCAGGATGGACATTGTGGACACAGCTCAGAGAAGGTTGTAAGAAAATAAAAATTTTCAAGAGAACAAGTAATCACCCAACTATATTCAGCTTTCAAGTTATTGTCACTAAAACAGAGTAAGGGGCTGGGAAGTGCAATGGAAGAGCACTTGCCCAGCACAGGCAAGGCCCTGGATTCCCACCATCTAACATACAAACACGCACCACACATGCACACAGGTGCACATACCACACACACACACACATACACACACATACACACATACACACACGAGCATCACTGTATGAGAATAATATAAGGTGGAGAATTTTCAGTGTAGCATTTAGAAACAAATATTCCCTTTCAAGCAGGAATATTTAACTGAAACTCCAATTAAAGTACAAGGAGTATAACAAAAAGTCAGTTTAAAATAAAAATTTTTTAAAACTTCAGCAAAAGAAAAAGGGACAAAGGTATTGTCTTCCTATCAGTTACACAATGAGTTTGAGACCAGCCTGGACTATATGATACTGTGGTGGTTTGAATGAGAATGTCCCCCATAGACTGCAAGTATTTGGACATTTTCATCTCCAGTTGGTGGCTCTGTTTTGGGAGGTCTTAGAAGCTGTGACCATGCTGGAGGAAGAATGTCACTGGGGGCAGCTCAGAGAGTTCTTAAGCCATGCTGGATCTCCAGTCACTCTCTGCTTCCTGTGTCTACCTGAGAATGTGAGTGCTTAGCTTCTGCTCCAACTCCAGTCACCTCTGCCGCCACGCCTCCCCGCCATGATGGACTCTGGCTCCTTTGGAACTGTAAGCTAAATAAACTCTTCCTTTTATAAGTCTCCTTGGTCATGGTGTTTTACCACAGTAACAGAAAAGTAACCAATTCAAATGCCCTGGCTCAAAACTTTTAAATGAAATAATGGATTAGACACATACATCAGGTCACAGACATCACAAACTGGGGCTGATGAAACCCTGGGGCTGTAAGTCAAGTTCAACTTTAGGAAGTCTGTGGAAATTCTAAATTGATATGATATCTTCATATAACAGATGATTACATTTAAATATGTTTCCTATTTTTTTTCTCTTCTATCTCCAGAGTATTCTTGTTTTGACACTATTAGTTTCAAAGGGGAACCAACAACCACACTATGAAGCAAAAAAATAGATGGTGAGGGAAACAAGAACTGCAGGACCACATGGTTTGATTACGTCGCTGTAACTTGCATGAGTCACCTGGCTCTGAGGTTCTATTTTTCTTGTCCACAAAATTGGATGGCTGAAATGTGTTCTGTGATGGAAAAATGAGATAACATATGGAACATAATAAATGCTTAAATGTTCCATAAACATGGACCACCACTACCACCTGCATCATAAATAACAGCACGAAAAACCAAGCTTCAAATCTTGATTCCTTTGATTTCAATTCCCAAACTAATTACCCTAATGCTTATATTTTAATTGTGTGAATAGTGTTTCAGTTTTCATCTCAGCATCCTCATGAGATTACTGCTTATAATATTTTCTTGCCATTTGTTGATACTTATATGTACTTTAGTAAAACTGTTTTAAGAACTCTGAAATACATAGTGAAACATTTATTCAGTAAACACACAGTGTTACAACACACAGTAGCCCATGAGTGCCCTGCAGGGCTTGTGATAAGCACAATGGATTTCCTATTGGCTAGATTCCAACAGTATTGGATTTTCTAGTCAAATAGTAAATAATATAAGACACCTCACAATATCCCAGAGCCTCTCTCTCTCTCTGAAATATTGAAATGAAAATAACTTAGAAGTAACTGTTTAAATTATACACATGGTCTGCAAGCATACTAGACTGGGGCAATATGCAAATCTGGACAGAAAGCTATACCAGGAAATCAGGTTACATAATCCAAAAGACAATACTGTAGCTGTGGTTCTCTGTTTTGTCTATATAAATGTGACTTGTCCTCATATGATTAGTTAATCAGGTAAGGGGTGTAACAGATACATTCGATACAAAGGAACCATCAGAATTTTAGATTCAAGTATTTAGTGAAATTTACGACATGGACTTTTTGCTAGTCTTCAATGAAAGATTATTTTTGAAACTTTTAGCTTTTAGTTTAGAAAGGAGTCTGCCTTCTTCCCAATCTCTAATAAAAGTAGAAATGGTTTGGATTGGTACATCTGTGTGATCTCCTACAAGCTTCATACATTGTTAGAATGAGATGGCATTTCATTGAGAAGATCTTAAATTACAGAGTAAAAGTTGGTGAGCAAGGCTCAGGACACATTCAGAGAAACTAGGAAAGACTATTTATCCATTCATAAAACAAAGCAAAGCTTACAAAGGCATATTCACAATTCCCAAGCTATGACAATTTGCCTTAATTTATTCCATAATATATTTCTTTTAAAGATATCTATGAGTTGGAGCTGGAGAGATGCCTCGGTGATTAAGACCATTAGCTGCTCTTGCAAATTCTAGCATCCACATGGCAGCTAACAACCATCAAAAGCTCCAGTTCCAGGGGATCTGATGCCTTCTTCTGACCTCTGTGGGCCTTGCATAGGGGTACACTTACATCCATGCAAGGAATACACTCAAACACATAAAAACAATAAAATATTTCTAAAAAATATCTCTGAACATGCCTACCAAGATCAAAGAGTGATCAAAGTTCTGGGAATGCAAATCAAAATGTAGTGACTTTCACAATGATCTCACAAATATGTGTGCATGTGCATGTGTGTGTGTGTGTGTGAGAGAGAGAGAGAGAGAGAGAGAGAGAGAGAGAGAAATAATTACATAAAAAGAACAGGAATGCTAACATTATTTAGAAGATGTACAGTCTATGACTCAAGCACAAAGTAAATTAATGTGCTCTTAATGAAAAAATAGAGAACAATTAGATCAAAAGGTTTATAAGAATTATTACATTAGATAACCTTTTCAGGTAAAAGAGAAGAGAGGTTTATAAACTGGTTGATCTCTCCTCCAGCAATGGATGGTGAGTGCTCGTGTGTCTCTGCCTGCCACCGACTGGTATTCTCCTTCATCTGAAAACCTACTAGGACTTGGGGAAGGTTTTGATTTCAGAGTGTTACCATGTTTCATATATACCTAACAGTTTTCAAGGGAGAGGCCATTCATAGTTATGGAACAATAGTTGTTTTAACGCAACTTTGAATGATAGAAAGCCAAACGATCAAATACTATCCCCTATCTTTTATTCTTAGAAAATTGCCTTTGAGAAGAGCTTTGTGTTTCATGTTCTGCTCACTGATACAGCTGGGACTTTCAATCTTTTATGACACAAAGAAGAAACAAAAGAACACTAAAGTATAAGGCTAAACTAAACTAAATTCCCATTGAAATAAATACACATCCATGAGATGTCAGGTTGCATCTTAAAATATCAGATGTGATCAGTCACAGAGCTTGAAATTTAACTCTAGGATGTGTTGATTGAAACATGGTTCAACAGAACCTTTTTTATGCCATGTGGACACAGGAAAAATAAAGTTAGAGGACTCCGTAGTTGAAATATGGAACAACTGCTTAATTTTAGAAGTCATCTAAAACCACCCTCCCCTCCAGTACACAGGGTTTAGTCTATTTGTCAAAGAGATCTGAGATACAGCAGAATCAGTGCAAACACCTCACCACTAACACATCACAGAGGAATTTCTTAATTGCAGAGTACTACTTTTGTCCTCGTGTGACACAAAATATTATGTTTACACCAGATGTTGAAAAATTTTGCCCAGAAAAATTCTCTATTAAAACCTTCTCGTAAAATCAAGCAGAACTAAAAATATAGTAGTTAACATGTGATAATATTATTTTGTGTTGAAAATTATGATCCTAAATTTAACAAACGTATAAATATATCTTAAAAGCAGTATTGGTACGCTGGGCGTAGTGGTACAAGACAGTAATCCTAGCACTCGTATTTCCACAGCAAGTTCCAGGTCAGCCTGAGCTATATAAAGAGACCCAGTGTCAAAAACAACCTCATAATACAAAACAAAAAAAATTAAGACCTCCCCAAATTACTTCCATTGTCAATAACTTCCCCCAGAGTAATAATGCTAATGATTTGATACATTTCATTTGAACATTTTTATCCATGAATATTTAATATTTACTCTGTCTACGGGGGATACCTATGTTACAGGTTTAGTTCATCACGGTTTCAGTAACCTCATAAAACTAAGTGTTAGTGCTTGTGTAAGAGTAGTTAACAGCATTTATGTAGTTCTATCACAACCTGGTTATCCCCCAATTTGACTCCGCATTTGCTTCCTCACTGACTGCCCTGACTCTGCTGCACATCTGTCAGACTCATCATCAGCCCCTCAGTCCCAACCCTACCATGTTCTTCCTCGTCACCACCATCACTGTCTCTCACTGCTGCAAGTGCCCTGATGATCTCCTGCCGTCCGTCCTGCTGAGCCTCCGTCAGTAGTACACACTACAAAGCAGCATTAGCAATACGGTTCAAACTTTAAGACACCATCACTTTTTCAATAACATTCCTATTTTTCTTTTTTTTTAATTTCTTTCATTAATTTAGTTTTAGTTTATGTGTGTGAGTAAATTTCCTGCATGTACGTAAGTGTACCTGTGTCATGCAATGCCCCCAGGGGACAGAAGAGGGTGTCAGATCTTTTGTAACTGGAGTTATGGATGGTTGTTAGTTGCCATGTGGGTGCTGGGATTCGAACCTGAGTCTTCTACAAAAACAGCCTGTGCTTTTAACTGCTAAACCATCTCTCCAGCCCCCAGCATTCCTATTTTTCAACATCACTGATCAATTCATTCATTACCACCTTTAAAAAAAAGTAATCTATCTTATCACAATTTTAGTTGTTCTGTAACAGAATTTGGGCCAAAATTCTGTTACATCATGACATTCTGTTCATGACAAAAGAATGTTTTATGCAAAGAATATTATACATCAGTTTAAAAGACACATCAATATTTTAATAGACAAGAAAGAAAAGCAAATGAGCAGGGATTGCCTAGTATTTCCTAATGATATGTTCTCCTTTGCATAGCACAGTCTCCAAGATGTGGAGATGAGGATGGAGGTTTAATACTCGTATGAAATTCTTTACTTCCTTTGCTCTTTTTCATAATACACAGATTTAGTTGAGCCTGCTGGGATATGATATTTAGTAAAAATGGACAATGCACCACATGATACTAGTGTCTAGCAAAAGAAGCTGTATCTCAATAAAATAGCTTCAATTTTTAAGCTTCCCTTAGAAAAGATGGTAGACACTGTCAGAAATGGATTTATACCAGCCTGCACCAGAAATACAAAATTTTATTTCCATTGATATCTTTTATCAAGAGGTAGTATGGTAAAGAGAGAAAATGTGGGCTAGATTCAAATCCAGACCTCTTACTAACTAGCTACGTGACATTCCGAACCCACCCCATTGATCTTCCAGATCAAAAGAGAACAATGTATACTATAGACTGTTGTGTATATTTAAGTATGTAAATAGAATGAACTAGGATATTATACGACATATGACAGGCATTCAGTCTCTTATAGGGGTTATTAGCATATTAGCTACTAAGGAAAACTGAAGAAATGGATGAATAGTGAAGGATGGAGAACAGAGGGAGAACCGCATCCTCCACATTTCAGACCCTGCCTCCAACATGGTTCTGAAACGTGACTTAACATTTTCCTTACAAAGCAAAATGTAAGCCAGTAATCCAGCAGTGACCGGTTCTGGAGCACGAAGTCTTCGTTGAGAAGTAAGGCTACTCCCCTCTGCTGTAATGTGTTCAATAAAGAGCTTTATAGACATCACTGGAGGTGTGCACTTGTACCTTGAGTGCATCTGACTTACGGAACTTTAAGATGAAAAAGTAATATCAACAACAGCGAAAAGCCCACTCGAGCAGCTTAGTGTTACCTCATCGGTTTAATTGCACTGGGATGAAGCCCGATATGCACAGTGTCAGCAAGAAGAATGGAGGTAAAAGAGCACTCTAATAGAGTAAGTTTAATTGCATTATGCGATTTAATTGTTTAGCTATCTCAGCACCCTTCCTCCATGTACAAATGAATGTGAATCAATCATGTGCATATTGCTGGGCCATTACAGTATGCCATTTGTCATCAATAGGTTGATAGCCTGCAGGTATCTATAGCTCATAGCAAGCACTTAATTTTGTTGGCACCCTGGGTCTGGGTCAGGAGATCAGTAATGACCTGTATTACTACTGAACAGTTTTTGAAATTAAAAGAAACTGACACTAGTTGGTACTTTGAGGGAAGATATTAAGTCATCAATCAAATGGGTCAACGTGCCCTAGGAGGAATGAAATGTTCACTAACATCTTAAGGTGACTTTCAGAGCAAATGTGTGGTGAGTAGAGACAGTCACAAAACTTCCTTGCTAGGTAAGTGGGGACAGCAGGAAGGAAGAGAAAAGAACAGATATTGATATGATTACACTGCTTTAATTTTATCTCTCAGATTTGCTCTTATTGTGGCCCAGTTCTCTCCTGGTCAGATGCAGGCTCTGTAGTCATTCCCGTTATTAAAGTAGAGAAACAAGAACTGTGCAAAAACTTTGAGGAGGAAATGCCTTTCAGATTTCATTACTGAAAACAGGACTGGATACCTTACAGACATGGTTCTATATAAATATTTGAACTAATTTTGTATTTACCTTCAAATAATTGAGAACAATCAACCCAATGTCTACCAAAGTAAAGTCCAATGAAAGAACTGGAATTGATATGACATGAGGAAGATTTAATACCAAATCTACAAATTAGAAATGAGTGTAGTCACCACCCACATTATGAAGACCACACAGCAACAACACACTGAGAGTCACTACTTCAAGAGCACTCAGAGACACTAGTGTGCTAAAGAGAATGCTGCAGTAGCCTCAGAGACGGCCGACATGAGCCAGCTGCTCCCTGGAAAAATCCTAGTAAATTCCATATTACTAGTGACCCCTGTAATACAATTTTTGAGAGGAAAATGTGGAGGACAAGTTGAGGCTTAGACATTCTGTGGTGTGCAGAAGTCAGACTAAAGATGATTTGACAATATGAACTGAACTGAACATTAAACATTGGGAGTCTAATGTCCCAAAGAATGCTGTCAGGAGATGGGACCTCAGGAACCAGACTAGGTCATGAAGGTAGAAATCTCAGGAATGGGGACAGTGTCCTGGGAAGAGGCAACAAGCTCTTTTGTCTGTTTTGTCCACCATGGAAGGACACTGGAAGGCCATCTGCCAGGCAGGAAGCCAGCCCTGCCAGACAATAAATCTGACACTTCATTCTTGGACACCCCAGCTTCCAGCAGGTAGACTATGGATGTCTGCAGTTTAAGCCCAAACTGACTTGAGAGGTTGTGGAGAACAGTGATCATCATTATATCTGAAGAATGCAAATCAGAACAGTTCCTACTGGCTTATTGCCGAACAAGCCACCAGCAAGCAAGGAACAACTCTGCGGTACCTTGGAGTAAGTAAATGAGAACCAGTTTGGAAGACAGGAACAAATGTAAGGAAGGGACCAGCTGGGAACTTTTACTATTCAGTGTATCATAGTACAACTTATAAGAGGCTATTTATTTCATTAAAAAATTCTTTTTCCAGGTGATAGTCCACTACAGAGTGAAATCTATTATAAAGTATGAGGAAGTAGAAGTGAAAGCAGACCAAGCTCTGATCAATGATGAATGCAAATAGCTATATATATGCACCCATTCAGCGTGGGCAGGGAGAAAGACTCATATCTCCTCAGAGGAAGAAACAGTGTCAGAGGGTCAAAGACATCAATATACAACACCACGAAGCGAGCTGGCATTCCCAGGCCACATTTTAATTCGGGAGAGGGACTTGAATGCTCAGAGCAAACCATTATAGATGACAAGTATTCATCTCTACCTGCTAATCCTTCTTAGATAGCAGGAATAATTTCTTCACCTAAGGAAAAATAACCCTTCATTTCTCAGTATTAAAATTCTTGCAAATGATTCTTTAGAGATTAAATATACACACTAAAAAAGATACAGCTCTCTCAGTGATGCTGAAGTTTACCTATGCCACCCCAACCCCACACTAATCCTGGCTAAAACAACAATTACCACACTGTGGCAGAAGAATCAACAGGTCCAGGGCTTCTTGCTGTGCACTTGGGAGCCAGAGTCTATGTTGGGGAACCAGATGAGATTGATGAGGTGGTCTCCTGCCTTATTAAAACTCCTGCGTCCAAGGACTCAGGAGCCACTTTCTGAAGAATGTGCTGCTCGGCCTGTGGCTGCAGGGAACAACACCAACCGCTAAAATAAATGTGGACCCTGGGCTAGGCAGAAGGTCTGGGTTTGTCGCAAATGCAGATTACAGCTTTTCTATTAGCTTAGCCTGTGGAACACACCAGACTTCAGTTAGATTAATTATATATCAAAGCAATGTTCTCAATTGACAACGAAAGACTTAAAGGTAGATCTACAACAAATTCAAGCTTTTCCCCTGTCTTAGGGAACTATTCCACTGTGGGGCCACTGTTAAACTGCAGTGATTCACAGAAGCATACGATGCTTAATGAGCCAAATATGAAGGTAATTATCCAAGTTATATTTGGGAAACCCACAAAATAACGGACCATGTTTGCAGGCTCTTTATGAACATTTGAGGGCAGAGAGAGAAATGGAGATATTCCTTAAATAACTGAACTGATTTCACTTTAAGTATCTCTGAAGTAACACATTGTTTTTCCACCCAATTAAAACAACAAAAAAAGTTTAAAAGTCCATAGAACATTTTCCTGACTTAAGAGGTTCCCAGAGGAATTTTAAGTTGCTCTAAAACTTCTAGTGTACTTTATCCTGTGACTGCCTTGTGAATAATCCTGTTACTTCAGAATCAGTTTTCAGGCAACAATGTATTTTCAGAGCTACTTTGTTTGACTGTGACTTAATGCTCCAGATAAGCCAGATGCATTGTAATTTTGAATAAAACTTGGGCTTGAAATACAAAAGCAGTGGATGGAATGGTTGTATAGTTCTACTTAGTATGCTTTGTTATGTCAATCTATTGGGTATCAAGATCACCAAGGGTTGATGAATAGTATTAACAAGTTTACTTAAGTTTTCAGAATAAGAATACAAATCACTATTACACTGTATTTGGGGGTTTAAGTACTTTAAAAAGACATCTTTGGAACCACTGAATATTAACATTACAAGAGATTGTAGAGCCATGGTGAATAAGCAATGTGCCTCTCAGAATCCATGTGACTTGTATGTGTTTACTCAAGTTAATAGTTCAGTTGAAGGCAGCTGATTAGAAACATATCTCCTAACAGAATTCTATTGTATAACATCAAGATTCAAGTAAAAAAAATATGACACTTAAACCTAAAGTTTCCTCAAACTATTTATTTCATAGTAGATAAAATTTGCTGTCTGCATAAAGAACACTGATTTGAAATAACCCAAGGCGTTCCAGAAACGGGTTGAAATAACAAGTTCACTGTGATCATGTTCAGAGGCTCCTGGAATTCTCTGAGGGGGCCACTGATCACAGGGCCACCAACTGGATAGCTCTAGTTTTCAACTTGACCTACCTAGGAAGAGAGAACACCAATTTAGGAATTTCCATTCTCAGACTGGCCTGTGGGCATACCCGTGAGGCATTTTCTTGATTATTGAGGGTGGGAGGGCCCAGCAATCTGTGGGTGGTGCCACCCCTGGGCAAGTGATCCTAGGTTGTATAAGAAAGCACGGTGAGGGGCTAGAGAGATGGCTCAAGGGTTGAGTACTGGCTGCTTTTGCGGAGAACCTGGGTTCTATTCCCAGCATCCACATGGTGGCTAACAGCCACCTGAAACTCCAGTTCCAGGGGATCCGATGCCCTCTTCTGACCTCTGCCGGCATTGCATGATACAGGTGTACTTACATGCATGCATCAAAACACTCATACATAGAACATAAAAATAATAGAACACTTTTTAGAAAGAAGGCAGACAGCACAGCAAGGGGAGCAAGCCAGTAAGCGGCGTTCCTCCATGGAGTGCCCTGGCTGGCTTCAGTTCCTGCTTCGACTTCCCCGGTGGTGGACTGACACCGGGAAGAGTGAGATAAAATAAAACCTTTTCTTCCTCAACTTGCTTTTGGTCAGTGTTTTATGACAGCGATGGAAACTGAACCAGACTACAAGGCAATGGCGTGAGGAGACGCATGGGTTCGCGACTCCTGTGGACCCGCCGCTTAATAACGCACTCTCATCATTTCAAAATGTGGACATGTAAAAGCAGAAAAGACACACAACGGGAGCAGCCGGGATGCTTCCAGTGGAATGCTCTTCTAGCCAAGGGCATAGTGTCTCTAAGGTTCCAACAGGCATGCGTGAAACCCACACTGAGCAAAGCATATGTGAGGAAATCACATCTGACTGCGGCTTTCCTGTTCTGCTGTAACTTCAGCTGCTCGCCATCTTCTGCTGTCATTCATGCAATTCCCTTTTTCTCATTCCAGCCACTCCTAGATCACAGAGCTGTTCATGGTTTTCTAAAAACAAACACAACTAGCTACACAGAAGTCTTGTTGGATATCAGATTTAATGTCCAAAGAGGTAGAAGGAATTTGTACTGTAGGGAAACAGTTCAAGTTGGGGTAAGATATTCATTTCTGAAGATGTAATCTGTCCGTCAGGTTCTGTTGTCCTCTTCTCTCACCTCATACCCTCACCTACTCTTCTCATTTTCTCTCAAAGAGGGGGACAATTCCTTATTTTCATAAAACAAAATTGTACTGTCTCCATTTTCTAATACAAAACACTTCAAGTTTGTCCAGCCACAAAATTCATTGACATCCCGGCTAAGCAATGAGCTGTCTTATCATGGCATTATGCTTTGTCTCGCCACCAATCTTTCTAATGGAATAGGAACAGCACAACCACAGATTACTCCATTAATGCAAATACACCATCTCCTTCATGGGTACAGAAGGCTGCAGCCACTTGCTGTTATAAAGTATTTGCTGCATTACACGTTTGTAATAACCATAGACTAAAACATGTGTGCTGTAAATGTTAGAGATGAAACATCATAATAATGGAAAACAGGCATTCCCAGAACCATTACTCGCTAATATTCAGATGAGATACCTTCTCTAAATCTCCAGGGAATGACCAGAGTTTTATTGCAGAACAGTTATTCCATCCTTAACATTGACAGTTTTAACATATAGCTATGTAACCCAGATGATATATTATTGAGACGTTTTGAATTTTCTTTAACTTTAAAAGAACATATGCATTCTTTTCCTTTTATTCCACCTCCTCTACCTGGTCAGTATTCTTGATTGCCTTTTTAGTCTCATTTGTAATTCACATGCCATAAAAGTCACCACTTTAAAGGGTACAATTATATGATCTTAGAACATTCAGTGTAGAATAGCTATCACCACACTCAAAGTTTAGAACATTTTTATCACCTCCTCAAATAATTCCTAAACCCATGGCCAGTTGCTATGCTAGGGCAGTCCCTGGAAATCATTAATCTACATTCCTTATATGGGCTTGCCTATTCTGAACATTTAATGTAAATGGATAACTTCTTCCACTTAGCATAATATTTTCAAGATTCACCTATTTATAGCAAAACTGAGTGTTTCATTCCCTTTGATTGCCAAGATGTGTTCCATTGTGTGGGGATGATAGTTTCTCCATTCATCAGATGATGGGGCAAGTTTACTATTAGAAGCATGGGAACCTGTGTTTTCATTTCTCTGTCATATAACCTGGGGGTAAAATTGCTAAGCCCTCCTGCAGCTATACGCCTAACTTATTTTCATGACTAGATGTCTCAGTTTACATTCCTACCAGTGAAGTACATACTAGCACTACTAAATGGACGAGTAGGTTGTTTATCTATATACCCATATCATGTGTGTATAAAAGTAATAACTGAAGACTGGTCAGGATGTTGAATGTGAGTGGGGGAAGAGAGGCGTTAGAGTGGGGAGAGGGAGAGGTGGAAATCGTATAACACACCACTCATGCAATCTTGATAACATCCTTGATAACACGTGTTTTCTTATAGCCAGCCTTGCTGGTGTGAACGCATTACAGCTCTGGTATATAATTCCTCAGTAACTAATAATGTTGAGTTAATCATGGTTTATGGACCATCCATATTTTGATTTGTGACTTATATTCAGCAATGATTTTGAAGTCTGTCTTTGCCAAGCCATGTTTGGCAGTCAGAACAGTAATCAGCTTGGTAAACAGCATGACTTACCAAGTTTTTCTGTCAATGGACTTTTAAGTTGTTTACTTTTTTTTTCTGTTTTTCAATTGCAAACAACCATGTTTTGAACAGTCCTTACATGTCTCCTAGTACATTTTAATGAGCCCCTTCCTTTATTTTTAATTTATTTGTTTAATTTTTGAGAATTTCACAAGTGGTGTGTTTATACGATTTCCACCTCTCCCTCCCCGCACTCTAACGCCCCTCTTCCCCACTCACATTCAACATCCTGACCAGTCTTTCATTATTACTTTCATACACACATGCATATAGGCATATACATAAACAACCTACTCGTCCATTTAGTAGTCCTACTATGTACATGTATTTAGGATTGACCACTTGGGACAGAATAATCCATCGGGAAGCTCATTGATGGAGAAAATTGATTGTTTCTCTCTTCTGTCATTTGCCTATAGCTCTTCATCTGGGGGTGGGTCCTTATAAAATTTCCCCCATCCATACAGTGGCACGTCAGCTGGTGTTGTCTTTATGCAGGTCTTGTATAGGCAACTATACTTTGGAGATTTTACGGGTGCAGCTTTCCTGCCCTGTCTGGAATATACTATCTAGCAGCAAGTGTTCTAATCCTCTGGTTCTTACAATCTTTCCACCTCCTCTTCTGTGATGTTCCCTGAATTTTGTGTATAGGGGCTGAAGTGACCTGTATCAGTTGGGGCTGGGCACTCTATGGTCACTTGCATTTTGACCAGTGGAGTCTCTCTGTAATAGTCTCCAACATTTGCAAAAAGAAGCTTCTTTAGTGAGGGGTGGTAGCTACATTTATCAACTAAATAAATGCCTAAGTAATAAAATGACCTTGTGAAACATTTCAAGAAGCAGAAGTGGCCAGCCTAGTGGGCCTCACGTTAAACCTAATTCAGCCACCCATATTACTGTCGCACATGTGAACATGTTATAGAATGTATGAGGCCTGATAAGCACAAATGACCCAGTACAATGCATATTACCAGAATACATGGATGGTTATATGTTTATATATAGATGTAAATACAGAAACTCATATATAAACCAGATGGCAGCTAACAACTGTGTAGTTCCAGGCAACAGTTGCCCTCTTCTGGCCTCCATGGAACTTGCATGGATTCACTATACACATACAGGCAAAACACTCATAGACAAACAAACAAAAAACAAATAAATAAAACGTTTAAACAGTGACTCCACCAACGCCTATGGAGACATATAAAGCTTCCAACAGGACACAAGTTGAAGAAAACATGCATGATCGTGTTCTACATGGTTTCCAATGAATAACTGAAAACTCTGTATACTGTCTGCTATTAGTAGCTCCAATATAAGTGTGGTTCATAGAAAACAGTAGCTGAGGGATCCACCTACTTAGCTCCACCTACTAACATGGACAATCTCAATGGAGGTTGCCTGGAAAGAAGCTGCGGAAATATATGTTCTGTAGGCTTCCATTTTTCTGAATTTTTATGAATCAGTCACAAAGAAATACAATATAGATTACTTTCCAGGACGTGAATATTTACAAAAATATAAATAGAAAATGGAAGGATGTTGTTACTGAGCATAGCTGCTCCGAGGAAGACATGGAAGCAGAGAGGACATGCAGTAAGTAGGCAAGGAAAAGGAAAAGTACTTTGATGCTCTCTATCCCACCTATGCCTTTTGTTAAATGTACATTCTGGGCTGGTGTGGTAGAGTGCTTGCCTGTCTGGGTCCTCTAGCCTTAGCATTGAAGGAAAAAAATAAATTAGGCAGACAGAGAAATAGTGCTACTGAATACTTAAAAGCAGAAACAATAACTACCCGGCTAAGAAACAAGAACGTGCTTGTTCTCTGTATCTAAAAAACTTAGAAAAAAAAATCATCAGGATCTGATCAACCCATTGCCAATGAATTGTTATGCCCTCCAACCCTTGCCCAAATTCCTCAGTTGAAATCCTAATTCTCACTGTGATGAAGACCAGATGTAAATATCAATCCAAAATAACAAATCAAGATGCTCAAGTTCCTTATAGAAAATGGGGCGCAATTTGCACATTACCTATGCACATACGTATGTGAAACCTAAAAGCCTAACATATGTAAAGGCCATGTCAATAGTTGTGAGACTCAAGATAATGATCACATGGGGAAGATGTCCGTATGTGTTTAAAAGACACAACTTTCTGAGCATATGTTTGCCCTGCAGTTGGTGAATCTTTGGTTGAGGAGTCCCCTGGTGTGGAGGGCATCCTCAATCCTTCTAGCTGCCTCGGTCAGAGACATCAAAGACAGGTACACTTTTGAAGATGGGTCAGCATATTTGGTTTGGGGGAGAAAAGGAGGAGAGGGCAGATCTCAGAAAGGAAAGGAAAAGAAAAGGAACAAAATCTACCAACTACAAAAGGCTAGCTAGCTAGCAAGAGAATCTTAAATCAATTATTTTTAAGCAGAGAAGAATGAAGGCAGGCTTTTTAAGGGTGCCAGGGAGGTGAACTGCACAGCCACAAGTAAGGTGCTGGTACTCAGTCATAGCTTTCCTCTTAAAATTCAGTCAGTTTCATGATATGAATGTGCTGGAGTTGAGGGCAAAGGAGGAGACCCGAGACCAGAGATGAGGTTTGAAGGATGAGGCCTAGGGAACTGCTTTTGGGAGGGGCAGAGAAAGCTGCGGCATCCCTAAAGCAAAGACTTCTTGGCTTCGAAGGGTTAACGGCATGTTGCGTCACAGATTATGGAAAAAACATCGACTTCTAGAAGGCACCAACATATAGGCGAGCCTCTGCTGCTGGAGGCCCACCGTGATTGCTTGGTGGCTGGCGAACTGCCACTAAGCACGTGACACTTTGGTGTTCTGCAAGGTACACCGAACACTGAGGCCAAGCAAAGCAGATTTTTCAGGAGAAAAATGGTCAAATTAGTTTGAAGCAAGGCCGTTATTTCACATTAGAGAGACCGCGGCAACACTGTTCTCCATGACAGAGTCTGTCCTGGTGCAGATCTGTATGCAACTGATAGGGGGACACAAAGGGAATTAAAAATTGCCTGAAAAAGGCTATGAAATGGTCTCCGTTCAGAACGGACCTCTCTATTGCTTGGTGGCTGTTCATGGACAGCAATTTCTAGGAGATTATTAATAACATCTGCATTGTTCCTTATGGCAGGCAAAATTTAAACTTGATCAATATGTAGGAAGAGATGTGGCATGTAAGAAAAAGTGAGAGACATGGTAATTTTCAAGAGCTGTGCAGGGCACAAGAGTTCAGCTGGACCATATGTGGCTAAGCGTGGAGTAATGGAACGTAAGACAGAAAAGCCATGGGCAGATCTCATTAGGAAGGTCACGACTACCAGCCCAAACTCAGTGCTTGCTCTGAGCCAGCCAAAAGATTCTAACAAGGATGGTGAATCCATGCTTGAGAAACATTCTTCTGACAGCAGCAATATTATTATTACTCATGATGTCCATAAAGCGTTCAAAGAAACAAGGGAAAAACAGTTTTATATTTACTTTGACAGTTTAAAAGTTTGCAGCCATTATGCATAGATTTTTGAAATGTTATTTGTTGATTGTACTGAGTATGCTGGCTTTGTGGAAACAGGCTACATGAGAAATACAACCATGAGGGGAACTGTAAGTGATTTGAACCTAAATCAAATGGCAATTTCATCTATCTATACTAATGTTTCAGTGCCTCCTCCTCCTCCTCCTCCTCCTCCTCCTCCTCCTCCTCCTTCCTCCTCCTCCTCCTCCTCCTTCCTCCTCCTCCTCCTCCTCCTCCTCCTCCTCCTCCTTCCTCCTCCTCCTCCTCCTCCTCCTCCTCCTCCTCCTCCTTCTTCCTCCTCCTCCTCCTCCTCCTTCCTCCTCCTCCTCCTCCTTCTTCCTCCTCCTCCTCCTCCTCCTCCTCCTTCTTCTTCTTCTTCTTCTTCTTCTTCTTCTTTCTTCTCCTTTCTTCTTGTCCCATTTATGAAGAAGATGAACAACAATAATTTCAGACAATTAATTCTTATCTTGGGCAATGTTGTAAGACTTTTTACCAAACACAAGAACATGGTCGCAGCAAAAAAAGATGAAAGTGACCCTCTGCCACGCCTCAGGTTCAGAACCAAGTGTACGTGCATTTTTGTCATTGAAACTAGTCATTCAGAAACTGCCCTAACCTCCAAAATCCATGCCCAGTTTCATAGACTCTTTATAAAGCTGGGCTCTGATATCAGAGACATAGTTTCATTGGACCCTCACACTTTGGAAGGATCTAGAGTATAAAGTTTCAGAGCCAGCAACATAATCCTTCTCATCAAATATTTGGGCGACAGGTGGAAAATTGTTCTGCCAGCTGAAGAAGACAAAATCCATTCCTTCTGGCAATTTTCTGCAATGAAAACTCCAGAAATGAATGTGCAATAACTTGTGGAAATAAATTTCAAATATTATCACACAAAAGCAGTGTGCTCAAAATCTCTAACTGTAAACTAACTCCTTTCTACCTGAATTTTAAAATGTTGATTTCTCTTTGTGTCTGAACTGCGACTAAGAAAAGGGGAGAATATTTCAAGACATTAAATGCCAGAGAAATGCTAAATTCTAACAAAGCAAAGCAGTGTGGGAGACAGGTGTTGGGTTGCAGCATCTTACAGATCAGGATGCCAAGATCAAAGGAACATTTCGACAGGATCATGCTCTTGGGTTAGGAAGCTGCACACAGACCGGCCTGCAAACCTGACTGGGCTTTGACCCTTCTTAGCTGGTTGCAGTGACTTCCATCTGCTCTCCGATGCAGAGATGGAATACTCTGGCATTTCTGAGAATGGCTTTTTTCAAGGATTCTCTCAGCTCTCATTTGCTCAGTTGCTCTCTGTGTAAAAGTTTGGCAGATGGGTAGGTGATGGCATGGGGAGGCTGGAAGGGTTTGCTGCAAGTTAATGATGGAAAGAAGATAACACCCCAGCAAGCTAGGACTGCAGACTTGCTCATGAACTGTTCACCCACTCCTTGCAGTATGGGGTGCCACATCAGAGCACACATGGCTGCTGAGACAGATAATGGATCCTACCCGGGACTACTGGGAAATAGTGTTCTATTGGAACACACACAGAAACAACATAATTAAATCCACTGTCTTTAATGGAGGAGGTTTCCCCTTCTCCTCCTTAACAGATTTCTCCTGTGCCTTAGGTAGACCATGATAACCAATGGTTTCCAGTCTCCTTAGCTGGGCTTCTTTAAAAATCCATCACTGTAGTATATTTTGGTAATGCTTTAAAAATGTTAAAGCATAAATGATCTAAACAAAATTGCTAGTTCAATGCATCATTTGATTTTTAAAACATTCTCTTTAGAGATTTAATAATGACCTAATTAATAGGAATTCTCATTGCACAGTATCCACACTCCATGGTGTGGTAAGTTCTCTGTGCCAGGCCCCATGATGTAGTTGGGGAGCAAGGAAGCAAACCCATCCTTCAAGTAGCCGCTGTTCTCCAAAGAAAATAGCCAATAGTCACATCTTGAATAAGTAAAAAGCAGGCTAGCTGATGACAGCACAAAGAGATTAGGAAAGGCACGGGGAGGGAGAATAACAATTTAGGATAGCGTGGTTAGCAAAGGGCAGGAGAGGGAAGGAAGAAGTGGGTTGAATATTTAGTAAAAAGCTTGTCAAACTGGGGACAAAGCAAGTGCAAAGTCCAAGGTAAGAGACTGCCTGGAGAATGGCAGGAAGCCAAGGATGAAAGAAGTCGGGAGAGAAGCAAGGTACAGGAAAAAGGAAATGAGAATAAGAGAGGGAGGACATGTCACCGCACATGCTGGGCTTCACAGGCCACTGGACAAGAAGGGTAAGAGGATAAAGCTTTGCAGAGTGTGGGTAGAAGAGTCCACGGTTCGTTTCTAGTGCCTCATCTATGGACTTTGTCTTTTTCTGAAGCACATTCTCTCACTTACATCCTTAGTGATTTCTATTACATATGTCCTTCCTTCTTTCTCTACTGGGATGTAAGATATACAAATTTGAGAGGCCCACACGGAAGAGCCTCAAGTTCCTAGGACCACTGGAATGGAATGCAAGTCCTGCAAGTTTTTCTAACTGAGTGACCTTGAGAGTCACAGGAAATTAAGCACCTTCAGGAAGTGTCTGCATTTTGAGGGATGAAGGGGATTTTGCATGTGCGGAACTGAAAAGATAGAGTCTGTTGTTACTCCAGTTAGCTCAGAAAAAAGAAAAGGTGGAAGACGTCTCAAAATAATAAAGGCCACATATGGCAAATCTAGAACAAACATATTAAATGTGGGGAAACTGAGAACATTTTTTCTAAAACTGAAACAAAGATAAGGATGCCATCTCGGTAGTCTTATTCAGTACAGTGCTCAGAGTCACAGCTACAACACTAGGACAAGAGAAAGACATAAAGGGATAAAAATAGGAAACAGAGAAGTTCAATTATCTCCATTTGTGGCTGGCATGATTCCTTACTGAAAAGACCCTATAGACACTATAAGAAAACACATCTAATAAGTTGTTGAAGTAATGTTACAAGATCAACATACACATTTCAGTAGCCTTCATATATACCAATAATGAACAAGCTGAGAATGAAATCAGAAGTAACCCATACACAATAATTGCTTTAAGTATGTAAGAATAAACTAACCAAAGAACTGCACTGCAATATCACTATAACGATATGAAATTTTAAGGGTTTTTGTTGTTGTTTTGTGTTGGTCTTTCTTCAGACAAGGCCTCCCTGTAGCTCTAACTGGCCTGGAACTCTGAACATAGACCTGTCTGGCCTCAATCTCACAGAGCTCTGCCTGCCTTTGCTTCTTGAGTGCTGAGACTAAAAGTGTGTGTCACCACACCCAGATACAATGAAAATTTTAATCACTGAAAAAAGGAATCAAAGAAGATATTAGGGAATAGAAAGATCTTTGCTCCTGGATTAGCAGAATTAATATTGTAGAAATGGCTATTTTACCAAAAGTAACTTATAGATTCAATGCAATTCCCATAAAAAATCCTAATGGTATTCTTTATAGAACTATGAAAAAAATCCAAGAATTCATATGGAAATGCAAAAGACTACAAATACACAAAGTAATCCTTTACAGGATGGATGAACATATATTGAGGTATAACAATACCTGACTTCAAATTACACTTCAGAGCTGACAAACACAGTCTGGTACTGGCACAAAATAGACAGGAAGATGAAAGGCATAGAACAGAGGACTGAGAATCAACCCCACACAGCTAGCTATAGCCACCTACTTTTACATTAAAAACATACATGAGGGGTCTATTCAGCAAATGGTACTAGCAAAACTGTGTATCTATCTGCAGAGAAATAAAATTAGATATATACCCTTCATCCTGTATACAAGGTAATTCAAAATGGATCAAATATTCTTAATTTAAAATCTGAAAAACTGACACTCTAGGGGAAAACATAAGGAATACACTTCAAGACACTGGTATAGGCAATATACCAATTTCTGGAGAAAGCACCAACAGCACAGTAAATAACAACTGGGACTAAGAACTAACAAACGGACTACATGAAATTAAAATGTTATTGCACAGCAAAGAAACTATCAGTAGAGTGAAACGGTCCACAGGATGGAAAAATAATTGTGAGCTATACTTCAAACAGAGGCTAATAACCAGAATTTATAAAGTTCTATGAAAATTTGAGACCCAAGAACAAAACTGCCTATCAACAAATGAGCTAATAAAGTGAACAGTTCTCAAAAGAAGAAAAATAAACAGCCAACAAGTAGTTTTAAAACTGCTTGACATTACCAGCTATCAGAGAAATGAGAATTAAAACTACTTTGGTCTACCATCTCACCCTAGTCGGAATGGCTATGATCAAGAAAACTGACAGTAAATGCTGGTGATGATGTCGGGAGGAAGAGCTCTTATTCACTGCTGGTGGGAATGGAAACAGTTAAAAAATCAGTGTGGATTGAGCTATGTCACTCTTGTGGCAATACTCAAAGAACTCCATGTCCTACAACAGAGACACTTGCACATCCATGTTTATTGCTGTTCAATCCATTATAGCCATGAAATGGAACAAATAGATGAATGGGAAAAGAGGCAAAAATTTAATCATCAATAAAGAAAAATGAAATTATAGAATTTGCAGCAAAATGAATGGATATGGAAAGTATTACATCAATTAAGGTGACCCAAACTCAGAAAGAAGAAATCCTCATGTTCTCTCATATGTAGACTCTAGCTAGTAATGTGTATATATGAATAAAAATGTTAGAAAAGTCTGAAAAACACAAAGGAAACTGGAGAAGGTAAAAAGAGGTGCTGAGAAAGTATATAGAGGGTCAGTCAGCAAAATAACAAACAGGTGACATAAGAGCATAAAGGAGATGGGAGAGGGGAGAACGTGGGCTTGGAGACAGGGAGGGGGAGGGGAATCAACTACAACAAATTTTGTTTGAAAGAGCCTTAAAGATGTCTACAGTATGCTAACAAACAGTATATGAAAACCTTTCTTTTTTAAAAAAGGCCTCATCATAAACAAATGTGAGTGCAAAACAAATGTACTTTATTTGCTGGTATTCCTTTTCTGCCTTCTCCAAATGTCAAGGCCTCATTCTTGGTTAGACTATGACAATATACCTAATAATATCCAAGGGAAGAAATTGCACTTTAAATTCTTCTAATTAGTCTTCTTTTTACATTTATTTACTTATTTTGTGTATGCATGGTATATGTGTGTAGGATCACATGTGCCATGGTACACATGTATAAGTTAAAATATAAATATGATTCACAGAAGGAGAGACATTTGATGTTAGGTATAGGAGCCTGTTTCCCTAGGACTTTAGATGTCTCTACTCTACATGGAACTCAAGGATTTCCAGCTACCAATCTATTCAATAGCTCTAAGTTTTCTTGGAATGACTAAATGAAATGAAAAAGGAAACATATTTACAACTGTATTTTTAATAACTTATCACAGTATAATCTGTAGTAGTTTATAGTCTAAAAGGACAGTTTGGATGAGTAAGATTTCTAGTTAAAATCATAATATCTCACAGTTCAAACACAATTTAAATGTCTTAAAACCATTTAGGCTTTTGAACACTATCAACACGTCACCCATCTTCCTCTTGACTGCATAATGATAGGGTATCAAGTTGCCTCTAAAAGAATACCTCAAACTTCCTCCAAAGTGCTGGAAGCTCAGAAAGTTCTGACAGCAGATAAGCCAGTGAGCTTTGGGGTCAAGCATCTTGGGTTTAGATCCCACTTTTACCTACTAAAGGGTGAAGACTTCAGCAATCTGCTTTAAACCTTTAAACCTCTGTTATTATATGTCATACAGGCATTAACATATAACACCCATGTTACGGTAGGTAACAAAGATGACAACTTCAACCATGTAAAAAGTTACCTCAGTTTCTGTACACAGAGAATTCTGATTACTAACATTGCTGGGCCGGGTTCTAGGCTACAAAGGATTAGCAAAGAGCCAAGTTGGTTGGTAGCGATGTGAGGCTGTGGTCTCAGGACTTTGCTGCACTCACTGGTGTACAGCAAAACTTTGCTTAAATGAAGCCTTGTTACTGGGATTCCAGTAAATGCAGACTTTGGTATATAATTGTCCTTTCCTTCAATTAGCCAAAATTAGTAAATGTTAGTGTACATTTGTTCCTGTCAAGATAAAATCAATAATTTATGTGTGCCATTATATACATACCAGACGTTGATTTATGTGTGTCCTCTTTAGTAACATCAATTTTCCTCTTAATCCTTGACGGTGGCAGGAGCACAGAGGTAGTCTAGAGGAGCCTCTGCCTTACCTGGATGAATCATAGTTCCACAGTTCACTCCAGCATGTTGACTGTACGCCTGACAGGACTGGCCATTCTGAATTGAGTGCTAAGTTTTGAACCTGAAATATTTTCCACAGGCTTGTTTTAAGATGTACCTTGCAGCACCATTTTGAAGGCTGTGGTACGTTGAGGAGATGGGTCTTCTTGGAAAGCAGGTTGTTAGGGGTAAGTCTCTGAAGTTCTACCATCCCTGGTTCTGGTCCGCTGTTCTCTGCTTTGTGACTCACCACCATGAAAACACCTCGCTTTGCTGCCAGAGACAAACCTGCTCTACTGATTTGGGAAAGTTTGGGGCTGACTTGGAGAGTGACGGCTTTTTTTCAGTTCTTAATGAGCTTAGCTGTTGGGGGAAGGAGGAGGTGTAGGGGCTCCGAAAACTCAACAGCCACCAAAGCTGCACCACATTGCTTTTTAGGTTCATGCTTCATGAATTCAAAGAAAGAAATCCATGGACCACAGATGGTAAAAAACAACAGCAACAATTACAATACAGTCTACGTCTTCTCCATCCTAGGCTCTTGCTCTCAAACTGCTGGTAAGGACAGAAAGGAGAATGGGCTCTGAGTGAAATCCCATAACAGATTCAGAGAGATGAAAGCAGGAGGGGTGATCAGCGATCCAGGAAGAAGTAGACATGTTCATAGTGGGATAAATGGTCATTATTTCAGGGTTATCCAAAGATTAGGGAAAGAAGAAAGAAGTGCCCCCTGGTTTGGGCATGAGAGACGTGAAATGAGATGTGTAGAACTAGGAATTAACAGGAACAGAGAATAGAGATGACTTCAAACATCTGACTAGTAAAAAGAGCTGGGACATGATTGCAGTTAACCACTGAAGACTCGATGGTGATCTGAATGCAGCATGAAGAGTAACAGAGATGGACTTTTATTAAACATTCCCAGTGACAGAAGAACAAAGAAGTCAAATTCAGAAGAGCAGGACTTGAGCTCTGGGCTCAGCCAACCAGCTTTGCACTTGACTAATTCCTAAGGCTCCCTGGGGGTGAGTGTCAGATGAGGAAGTAAAAAATCAAGGTCACTAAACCTTGCTCAGGTTCTCTGGGATTATAATCCTTGGCTGGAGGGCCCAGGAATGCTTTCATCACAAGGCCAGGTGATGGCGATGTAGTGTGTGAGCCTGAGAAGTGAGTGCCCAGCGATGGTGAGCAGGTTCCTGTGTCCTGGAGCGCACCAGTGAACCAGCAGGCAGTGAGTGATGGCACAGGCCCAAACCTGGGTAAGGAGGTGAGTCCCTGGGGGCTTCGGAGAGGACTGGGGGCGGGGGGGTGAGGCAGAGAACTGGCTGAGCATCTGTCTCCAGGGATGGACACCTGGAAGAAGCCTGGGAGTTTGGGTGGGAGTGCACCCCTCTCCCAAGGAAGAGCACGGTGGGGTGGGGCTGCACTGCAGCGGAAGAGACTGGTGGTCCCTCTGAGCAAAGCCTGTGGAGGGAAGGGGCGCACGTGGGGTGGGGGCGGGGAGGGCGGGGGCGGAAGGGCAGAGGTGACGCCACGGAGGAGTTGGCTCCGCACGCAGCCACTGACCGCCCCCTCACTTCCCGTCTCCTCCCCCTCCTCTCCCGGTCTGTGGGATCTCAGGCTCTCTGGACCCACTCTCTCTCGACGCCGCTCTGGGTCGGACGCCAGGTCTGCGCGCCGCGGCTGAGCGTCCACTCGCCTTGCGGAGAGAGTCACCGAAGAAGCGGCGGCGGCGGGACCGGAGGAGGTGGCAGTCAGGAGCCGAACGTGAGACAGGGAGGCGGAGGCTCGGAGCTCCGAGTCCGCCCAGGATGGGTCTTGGCGGAGCACGGCTGCTGCCCGGAGGGCCGAGACTGAACTGCAGGTCCCCAGCACCGTGTGGACCCCCCCGACAGAGCGAGGGACGCACCGACCGATCTCCGGTAGCCTCCGAGGCGAGACCTCGCCTCCTGCGCACCGGGCCGGCCGGGAAACGGGGCCGAACCCACGCCGCCTCCGCCGCGGGAGTGGAACAGAGGAGCCGGCTCTGCGCCCTCGGATCCCCGCCCCCGCCGCTGCTGCTGCACGCCCTTCTGCTCCTCGCCGGGCATGGTGAGTGCGGGAACTTGGTGGCCGCGGTGGGTGGGCTCGGGGATGCTTTCCTGTGGCCACGGGAGTCGGCCATCGTGACAGCCACCGTGCATGGTTCACCGTGCACCGTGTGAACAGCGTGTGCACCGTGTAGGCTCACACACTGCATCGCCATCACCTGGCCTTGTCCCTGGCCTGACACAGCTTTGCTCCCTTTTCCCAGTCCCCTGGGCCAAAGAGTGGTACTGTGGGAGTTTGGGTGGGAGTGCACCCCTCTCCCTAGGAAGAGCAGAGTGGGGTGGGGCTGCACTGCAGCGGAAGAGACTGGTGGTCCCTCAGAGCAAAGCCTGTGGAGGGAAGGGGCGCAGGTGGGGTGGGGGAGGGTGGGGACAGAAGGGCGGGCGTGACGCAACGCAGGAGTTGGCTCCGCACGCAGCCACTGACCGCCCCCTCACTTCCCGTCTCCTCCCCCTCCTCTCCCGGTCTGTGGGATCTCAGGCTCTCTGGACCCGCTCTCTCTCGACGCCGCTCTGGGTCGGACGCCAGGTCTGCGCGCCGCGGCTGAGCGCCCACTCGCCTTGCGGAGAGATTCACCGAAGAAGAGGCGGCGGCGGCGGGACCGGAGGAGGTGGCAGTCAGGAGCCGAACGTGAGACAGGGAGGCGGAGGTTCGGAGCCCCGAGGCACACGCTCCCTCCGTCCACCCAGGATGGGTCTTGGAACAGCACGGCCGCTGCCCGGCCCTCCTGCAGGTCCCCAGCACCGTGTGGACCCCCGGACAGAGCGAGGGACGCACCGACCGATCTCCGGTAGCCTCCGAGGCGAGACCTCGCCTCCTGCGCACCGGGCCAGCCGGCCGGGAAACGGGGCCGAACCCACGCCGCCGCCGCCGCCGCCGCCGCGGGAGTGGAACAGCGGAGCCGGCTCTGCGCCCTCGGATCCCCGCCCCCGCCGCTGCTGCTGCACGCCCTTCTGCTCCTCGCCGGGGATGGTGAGTGCGGGAACTTGGTGGCCGCGGTGGGTGGGCTCGGGGATGCTTTGCTGCGGCCACGCGAGTCGGCCATCCTGACAGCCACCGTGGAGGGGGAAGAGGAGCCTAGGGGCTGTACGGTCTCCGGACACGCCAGTGTGCGGCCGAGGCTCGGAGGGGTAGGGGCGCGACAGCAGTCCCGGGTCGCTGCAGAGGTGGCGTCCGCGAGGGAGTCGCTCAGCGGGGATCGAGAGTTGGCTCACCCGGGTCCGGCAAGGATGCTGAGCCCTGCAGGTCCCTGCACCCCGTGCAACCTGGAGGGAGGGAGGGAAGCCGCCTGCAGGGAGTGGCGGGTCCCTGCTGCCACCTTGCAGCTGCGCCCTGAACTTCGCTAGTGGCTCTGGTGACTGAGCAGCTTGGGGCAGGGTGGGGAGTGGGGGCTTGGTTTTCATTGGTTTTATGTCAGTATTTCTTTTTGTGTAGCCTTCAGCTATGCACATGGGTTCATTAGCGATACTGTGTGTAGAGTTTGTTGTCGCGGACCGTCCCTTTAGGAGACTGGAGACCGAGGGGAACAGGGCTGAAGGCTCTAGGAGAACTTAGGATTTGGCGACTGACAGACAGACATAATTTAGGTTGAGGTTTGAATTTGTTGTGTTTTACTGAAGGTTTAGGGTGTTTATATATGGTTACAGAAAAGAAACTGGCAAAGTGACAATTTAAGTAGATATAGGATAGTTACAGTTTTAATTATTATGTATTTTATAGATATTATATTATGTTTTTGAGGTTTTTTAGTATTTATTTGTGGTTATAGTTAGTTGTGTATGGGCTAAAGTTTACAGTAAGGCACTTTGTGGAATTAAGTTTGGCACTGTGTTACCACAGTGTTGTGGGAAAATGGTTTTAATAGGGTGTGAAGGAGTTAGGGTCTCTGGAGACTAATGATGTAATGTGTTTTGTAGTTTTGGGATTTGTAATAGTTTTTTGTTTGTTTATTTTTTGATAGTTGTTAGACAGATGGCTTATGGTGGGTTTTTTTATTTTTTTTAAACGTTTAAGGAAAGGGAGAGTGTTCCATTTCCTTTTTTGTTTTTTAGGATGTATTTATTTTATGTTTTGTTTATTATAAGTTTTTGTAAATGGTAATGGATTTAAATATATTTATTGTTTGTTTATTTTATTTTGAAGGAATTTATTAACTACTTTTAGGCTTGTGTTGTTTATATTTTAGAAAGTACTTAGTGGGAATTGTTAATTTTTGTAATTTTTTATTTGAGGGACTTTTGTTATAACTATGGGGACTTTTAATTAGTATTTTTAGTTTTACTTTTTTTGGTTTATTATTATTTTTTGTATTATGAGTTTTTTTTGTTTAACTTGATTTATGAAAGTCCCTACTTTTTTTTTTGGGTTATTTTGTTGTTTTTTAATTACTTGTATTATTGTTTGAATTACAGGGGGAGAGTCCTGTGTCTCTCCCAAGGAGACTGTAGTTACATTTAGTACATTTTTTGCCTTGGCCCTGGGTAGTAGATTACAGGAAAGTAAGATAATGAAAAGAATTAAGAGGACAAGACAAGTTAAAGTCCATACAAGGAAACATTGAGATGTTTTAGGAGTTATTGTTCCGGGATGTAAGACACGAGTTGACTGTTAGGGAACTGGCGGGGGCAAAGCTCCAAGAAGTACATGTTTTTTTGTCCACTTTGTTTACCATTGACTTATTATGGTTATATAGTGGTTTTTGTTGTGGGTGTAGTAATTTTTTGTTTTTTGTTTTTTAAATGAAATTTGTATATTTTTTGTTGGACGGTTTTTATAGAACGAAAAAGAATGTGTAGGATACAAGGAAACAATAGTACCACACATAGTACAAGGCAGTCAATGACTGCTATGAAAATTATGTATTGTTTTCAATTTAAAGGATTAAGGGTTTTTATGTTTATTTTTAAATTATTTGTAAGGGACTGTAAGTCTCCGAATTGTAGGTGAGTTTGGCTTATTGTTGAGATATTTTTTTGAAGAGTATTTAGATTATGAGTAATTTTATTATTTTTTTATATGTTTTGTAAATGAGTTTTGACTTTTTTTTAAGGTTTGGATTTATTATAAGGGAGAGGAGTTACATAAATAGAATGAAAGTCGCTGTGGCAGCGAGCTTTCTGTTGAGTCTTGAGATTAGTTACATTTTGACCTAAAGTTAGTATAACTTTTTTTAAAATATTAATTTTTGTTTTAAGTTTGTTGTTAATAGTTACTTGTTGTAGTAGAGTGGATGTAATGTTTTTGTTAAGTTTGTTAACATAATGTGTTGTATGAATTTTTTGTACCAGGGCAGTGGTAGCAACCGCAAAAGTGGTTAAAATTGAAATAAGAGTAGTAATTTTAAGTATTAAGGCTGTAATAAATTTTTTTGGTTTAATAAGGGAATTAAGGGAATTTAAAACTAATAGTGTAGAATTATTATACTATGGGTCGTTACCCAATTTTACAGGAAGTATAACAAACGGAGGGCGGTGAACGACAAGTAAAACTTTTAAGTCTTTAGGTTTTGAAGAAGAAATACAGTTGGTTAATTTACAAAAATGACAGGTCAGTTTATAGGAATTTTTAAGTTTGGTAATATTGATATGTGAAGTATTGTCCAATAGTATGGTATATGGATATTTAACATAAGTCTTTATTGTAGTAAGTTTACTTTTAGTTTTATTAGGTAGTTTTTTAATGAAAGGGTTGGCAGTAATTATTAATTTGAATAGATTTTTATGTATTATTATAGGATTATTTGACTTTGTTGGATTTTGAGTTACTTAAACTGGTTTTATTAGGCCTTGAGAATACTATTTTGTTAAAGGCTTTTTATACATTTGTGGAGTATAGTCATGAAATTTAGTTTTTTTGTTTTTAAGGTATTGTTTATATTTTTTTTTTTTAGAAGAAACAGAGAAATTCCAAATTTTTACATTAGAACTGACAGGAGTATGTTTAACAGTAGAATGCGGAAATTCACAAGAGAGTTAAGTGGGATATTTAGTAACAGAAGTATTTTAAAATTGATTAGTATTTTTATATAATTGTACATAAGTAGGAATAGGCATAAAAGTTACTTTTTGATAAGTTTTATTATAAGATGGATAGTTTAAGGTAAGTAGGTTAAATTTCCACATTTACCGTTTACCTTTGTTTTGTTTATTTGGGGTGTTAGTAAGAAAAGTGCGATGGCTGGTGGTTAAGCAGCCAGCGGGAGTCTTAGTTTTTTGTAGTACAATATAGATTGGTAAGGAATTTGACTTACCCTCATATGTTATATATGAGGAGGTTCGGGGTCTTTTATTAGAATTTTGGAGTCCTTTTAATCGTATTGTATTATTTATTAAGACCTTAATTGGTTTGGGGTTAAACCAACCCACGGGTTGTAATAGAGGGGGCCGAGGAATGTAAGCCCAAAAGGCCCTACTTTCCGCAGTAGGGGTAGCGGAAATTATTGTCAAGAAAGTGAGAAAATACATGTAAGGGGTCAGGGGTTTCCCCTGTTTTAGTAAGAGGGTTTTAGTTGTTTTAGTTAGACAGTGGATTTTTGTTTAGGTTATTGGAGGACTTGTATTTTTTTGTAGTTTTAGTTTTTTTAGTTTTTGTGTTAGATGATTTATTTTTTTGGTGTGTGGCTTTTGGCGCCTGTGTTTTTTTAACTGGCGCGTTTTGGATGAGTCGGTCTGGGATCCAGATGGGAGAGTTAGTATTTTGTGGAAAGACACAAGTATACCCTTGTTTCGAAGTTATGAGAACATTAGGTCCTTTCCATTTTTCGGAAAGGAGATTTTTTTACATTACTTTTGGGGAGGCGTTTTGGGCTTTCCTTAACCAGTGTTTTAATGTAGGAGTTTTTTTTTGTACATTGGTATTTAAATGATTTATAATAAAAAGAGTATGTGAAAGTAAATGATGGGGGGTGAAATATGAATTTGTAGTTTGTAATTTTTTAATTTGATTTTTTAAGATTTGGTGAGTTTTTTTAATTATTGTTTGACCTTGTGGGTTGTAGGGGATACCCGTGATATGGCTTAGTTGTCATTGTATATAAAAGTTTTTAAAGGTCTTAGAAGTATAAGTTGGCCCGTTATTTGTTTTTATTTGAAATGGCTTTTTTATGTATATAAAGTATTGACTTAAGTGTTGAATTACATCCTTTACTGTTTTTTTTGTTTGAGTAGAAGCATATATTAAATGAGAAAAGGTATTGATAGTTACATGAACATATTGTAACTTTTTAAAGGATGGAATATGGGTAACATTTATTTGTCAAAGTACATTGGCCTTGAGTTTTTTAGGGTTGACCCTCATTTTTTGTATTGGGGAATTTTGAGGGTAATTAGGGCAAAGTTTTATTATTTGTTTTGTTTGTTTTTTGGAAATGTTAAACATGTGTTGTAATGCAAGGGCATTTTGATGATGCAAGTTGTGACTTTTTTGAGTTAATTTTAATGCAGAGGCAATTACATTTTTTGTTAATAGATTGGCCGTAGTATTTTTTGTAGTCAAAGGTTTTGGTAGATTATTATGGCCTTTGATATGTTTAATGAAGAAAGGCTCTTGTTTTTTTATTATTAAACTTTGTAAAGTTTTTAGTAAGGGCAAAATTAAAGAGGCACCTGATAATAAAGTGGTCTCTAAAGTCGGGAAAAGAGAGACCACATACTTAGAATCTGTATAAAGGTTAAATTTTTCAGAAAAATTTTTAAAGGCTAAAATGACAGTTTTTATTTTTGTTTGTTGAGTAGAAGTTTGCAAGCCTTGAGAAACAAGTGGAGGTGCATTACTTGTAAAAACCGTAGATCTTTCTGTTGAAGACCCGTTTGTAAAAATTGTTTTAGTATTTTTTAATGGGGTTGAGGAGTACAATTTTGGAAATATTAACGGCATATTTCTTGCAAACTCTACGAGAGGATGTTTTGGATAATGGTATTTAATTTGTTTTGTAAAGCCTTGAAGAGTTATTATTTAATTTTTATTATTTTGTATTAAGAATTTTACTTGTTGTTTGTTGTAGGGGGTAATAATTTTTTTCCCTTTTTTTTTAAATAGTTTTTTGGATTTTTGTTGACTTTTAATGATTAAAAGAGAGTACATGTAGGGGAAATTCGTTAATATTTTAGTTTGAGTGTGTGGCAGGTGAAGCCATTTTAACACACCCGCCTGCCATAGGCATGCAGTGGGCGTGTAGGATGTGGAAAAAATGAGTAAAGACTAAGGCTGTGAATAGTTAACCTGTTTTACTTTTGCAGTTGTTAGAGCCTGTTCCACCTTTTGCAGGGCGGAAAGGGCTGGAATTGTGAGTTGTCTAGGTGACTTTGGGTGCGGGTCCCCTTGTAAAATGGAAAATAAAGGACTTAGTTTTTCAGTAGTAATTTTTAAATGTGGTCTAATTTAATTTATATTTTTTAATAATTTTTGAAAATTATTTAAAGTTTGTAACTTATTCCTTTTAATAGTTATCTTTTGAGTGGAGATAAAATCATTATGTATTAGTTGTCCTAGATAGGACAAAGGTTTGTTTCTTTGGATTTTTTTTGGGGCTATTATTAGTTTGTGTGTTGTAAGTTGAACAATTGTTTTTGTAAGTATTTTTTTAAGTGTTTTTTTATTAGGATGAGTTAATAAAATATTATTCATGTAATGGAGAACATATGTTTGAGGAAAAGTCTTCCTAATTAATAATAAAGTTTTGTTTACAAATTTTTGACACAATGTAGGGCTATTTTTTATCCCTTGAGGTAAAGTTTTTTATTGATATTTTTTAAAGGGTTTTTGAAAATTTGTTGAGGGAACATTGAATGCGAAATGCATACAATCTTTTGGATCTAATTTAATGGTAAAGAAACAATTTTGTAAGTCTATAATAATTAAGTTCCAACCTTTAGGAACAGTTACGGGGGAGGGGAGTCCTGGCTGTAAGGCATCCATGTCCTCCATGACTGTATTAATTGTCCTAAGGTCTTGTAATAATTTTTACTTTTTTGATTTTTTTTTAATGACAAACATTGGTGTATTTTAAGGACTACTAGTTTTTTTTATATGTTTTTTTTTAAATTGTTTTTGTACTAAGTTTTTTAAAGCCTGTATTTTTTTCTGTGTTAGGGGCCACTGACTTACTTATACAGGCTTATTAGTCTTTTATTTTATTTTGTCTGCAAATAAGGTATTTGCAGTAGTCTCTATGTAAAATGTTGCTCACCAAGGTGATTAGTAGTAACTAACTTAAGTTGTAATGTTTCCATCATGTCTCTTCCCCATAAGGAAAAGGGTAAGGAAGGTAGAATATAAGGTTTAACCATTTTCTGTTTTTTTTTTATTTTTTATTTTAGAGGCATGGAGTTTTGTATTATTTTAGTGGATGTTTTTAGACCCACTAATGTGGACCCTGTCTTCTGGACTGGCCAATGAGCAGGCCAGTCCTGAGCAGTAATACATGTCCTGTTTGCTCCTGTATTTAGAAGACCTTTAAATTTTTTTTTATTGAGTTTTATTTTTTTAAAGGGCCTCTCTTGGAGGTCCTGTACCCATGTTACTACATCTGTAGTCCCAAACTGTTTTTTCCCTTTAGAGGGGAGTAAGGTTTTGTTAGGTAAGTTTATGTATGGTAATAAAATAAGTTGAGTTATTTTTTGTTCTTTATGAATTTGTAGAGTCTTTGTTAATGGTTTAATTATTACTTGAATCTCAGCCTTAGTATTTGAGTTTACTATGTCTGGGAGAACTTTAAAGTTTTTTTTATAATTGGAACTTCTCCCGATTATGAGACCAACCGTTTGAGGCAATAGTTGTCCTTGTGTCCCAGTGGGAATCAAGGTTACACCGTCCCATTGGGAAATTATTAAATTTTTAGTGCTTGTCAAATTCAAGTCTGCACTCCCCGGAGTGCCTTTAGGCAGGGAATGGATAGTGAACTTAGGGGCTTCAGTCCTTAGACTAGAGACTTTTGGGTCTTTTGTATTTTTATTTTTTTTTTTTATATTGGGGCTAGGAGAAAGCCCCTTTTTTATTTTTTTGTTTTTTTATTTTTTTTTTTTTTTTTAAGAGGGGTTCTATTCTTACGGAACTTAGATTTGTATTTATTTTTTCAATGTTTTTTTTTTTTTACATTGGGGACATATTTCCGGGGTTTCTTTTTCCCCGGAAGACCTTTTTTTATTGATGTAGTTTTTTTGTACATGACTTGGTTTATTGTAGTTATAACAAACTACATTTCTTTGGGGGCCTCTTTTGCCTCCACTGAAGGCTTTTTTAACATAGGCGCTGAATCGTTCCCCTTTCATGGCTGCAGCATAAGCCATTCCCTGGATTATAGCTGGTGAGGCATCCATACATGCTTTTATGAAATCTTGCAAAGTTCCTGTTTTTTTTAGTGGCCTGATCAAATTTTGGCATAGAGCATTGGCATTTTTTCATGTAAGTTGTTTAATAAGCATGTCTGTCCCTTCTGAAGGGGGAAGCATTTTCTGTACAGCTTCCTCTAGGCGAGACACAAATTCTTGATATGGTTTCTTTGTCCCTTGTCTAATGTTAGCCAATGCTCCGCCCTTGGCTCCGGGAGGAGGTATTTTGTGCCAAGCCAGCACAGTGTTACCCGTTATGGCCTCTAAGATCTCCCTAGGGATCGTGACTTGAGACTGAGGGGTGGCATACTCATTAGTACCAAGGAGCATGCTCATGGTTGGTTTTGGCCCCCGTTTTTTGATGGAATTAATTACTGTTTCTTTACTACGATTCTCATACTCTGTTCTCCAGAGAATATAATCTCCGGGGGATAAAGTTGCTTTGGCTGTTTGATGCCAATCATAGGGGGTCAGCCACAGGCTGGCGACCATGTCCACAACCTGAAGAGTGTATGGAGCAGAAGCTCCCACCGTCTTAACGGCAGATTGTAGTTCTTTAAGAGTTTTTAGCGGTAACGGCTCCCATTGTGGCGCATTGTCATTATCGAGCGCCTCTGCGACAGGGAAAGTGAAAGTACAATCTCCTGTTTGTCGAGCTTCAGTTAAAGCTCCTTTAAAGCCTACTGGTGGCAAAGGAGGCCGTTTTTTGCTCTTTAAAGGTCGAGATTTGAGGCTCAGATGTGGGCCGTGGTCTCTATTCTTATCTTTGATATTAATTTTTGCCATTTCATCTGTCAGATCAAAGTCATCCTCCTCGTCTGAGTAGGACTCTAAGAATGCTGCAGGGGGATTCCCCGAGGTTGTTCCGTATTTTGAAGGCTGAGGATCTTCGGCTAAAATTATCAGTGACTCATGGCTATCACTAGCTGAAGTGGTTTCATGAACCAGGCCTTTCAAGTCACTTGACTCAGTGAGTAATTCTCTGACTTGTAACCATAGTGGGTAGGCTTGTGCCGGCAGGGTTTTTTCCCCATTCTGCTGAACATAGCGGCGCATTTCTTTACCAACCTTTTTCCATTCATCAATGGTCATAGACCCATTCTCCATGAACCAAGGACTGACCTTTTTAATAAAGGTTAAGAATTCCCACAACAGATGTTTTGATACTTTAAACCCACGAGTTGTCAGTATTTTTTTTATCATTAACAAGAACATTTTATCATTTTTGGTCATGTTTTGCCCCATGGTTAATGAGATTACTCACACTTAACCGGCCAGCCTTTACCGGCGGGACTGCAGTTCCCTGGTGAGATCCGATCCTGAGTTCTGAAAAGAAAGAAAAGAAATTACCTGTCCTTCAAAGGGTCCCTGTTCGGGCGCCACCTGCCGCGGACCGTCCCTCTAGGAGACTGGAGACCGAGGGGAACAGGGCTGAAGGCTCTAGGAGAACTCAGGATTCGGCGACTGACAGACAGACACAACTCAGGTTGAGGTTTGAATTTGTTGTGTTTTACTGAAGGTTTAGGGTGTTTATATATGGTTACAGAAAAGAAACTGGCAAAGTGACAATTTAAGTAGATACAGGATAGTTACAGTTTTAATTATTATGCATTTTATAGATATTACATTATGTTTTTGAGGTTTTTTAGTATTTATTTGCGGTTATAGTTAGTTGTGCATGGGCTAAAGTTCACAGTAAGGCACTTCGTGGAATTAAGTTTGGCACTGTGTCACCACAGTGTTGTGGGAAAATGGTCTTAATAGGGTGCGAAGGAGTCAGGGTCTCTGGAGACTAATGATGTAATGTGTTTTGCAGTTTTGGGATTTGTAATAGTTTTTTGTTTGTCTATTTTTTGATAGTTGTTAGACAGATGGCTTATGGTGGGTTTTTTCATTTTTTTTAAACGTTTAAGGAAAGGGAGAGTGCCCCATTTCCTTCTCTGTCCTTTAGGATGTACTCATCTTATGTCTTGTTTATCATAAGTTCCTGTAAATGGCAATGGATCTAAATATACCTATTGCTTGTTTATTTCATTTTGAAGGAATCCATCAACCACTTTTAGGCTTGTGCTGTTTATATCCCAGAAAGTACCTAGTGGGAATTGTCAATTTTTGTAATTTTTTATTTGAGGGACTTTTGTTATAACTATGGGGACTTTCAATTAGTATTTTTAGTTTTACTTTTTTTGGCTTACTATCATTTTTTGTATCATGAGCTCTTTTTGCTCAACTTGATCCATGAAAGCCCCCACTCCTTCCCCCGGGTTATCTTGTTGCTCTCTAATTACTTGCATCATTGCTTGAATCACAGGGGGAGAGTCCTGTGTCTCTCCCAAGGAGACTGTAGCCACATTCAGTACATTCTCTGCCTTGGCCCTGGGTAGTAGATTACAGGAAAGCAAGATAATGAAAAGAATTAAGAGGACAAGACAAGTCAAAGTCCATACAAGGAAACATCGAGATGTTCTAGGAGTCACTGTCCCGGGATGCAAGACACGAGCTGACTGCCAGGGAACTGGCGGGGGCAAAGCTCCAAGAAGCACACGTCCCTCCGTCCACCTCGTCCACCACTGACCTATCATGGTTACACAGTGGCTTCTGCTGTGGGTGCAGCAGTTTGTCACTAGGTTTTTAGAATCTATGATTCCCTCTGGTGTTTTACAGTAGTTATGCATTATTTCTCTCTCTCTCTCTCTCTCTCTCTCTCTCTCTCTCTCTCTCTCTCTCTCTCCCCATCTAACCTTGCATCAATGCCTTCCTCATTTAAAGTGTCCCCATTTTCCCCATTTATCCCTTGATAATGCCAGTTTCCTATGGCCCCATGTCTCTTGAGCTCTTCCCCCCACTTTATCTCTGTAGTTTCTTCTATAACCCTCCCTCCCCCTTCCATTTAATACCCCTGCTCTATTTACTTCTCCCTTAATAGCACCCATCTCCTGTTATTCTTCTCATTTAGATTCTTTCTTTCCCTTTGCTTCCCTGGTTCCTTTCCATTTTCCTGGTTCCTTCAGTTACATCAGGATACATACTCACATGTAAGGGTTTGGTTCTAGGACCCACAAATGAGAGGTAACATATGCCATTTGTTTTTCGGATTCTGTGTTACTTCACAAAGCATAACAGTTTCTAGTTTCATCCATTTACATGAAAATGTCATGATTTTGCCGTTTTTGCTGCTACGTAGAACTCGATGGTGAAACTGTACCACATTTTCATTATTTATTCATCAGTTGAATGACTCTTAGTTACCATCCCTTAGCTATTGTGAAAAGAGAAGCAACAAACATGGATGTACAAGTATCTGTGCAATAGGGTGAGTGCTGGGTTATATGCCAGTGAGTGGTGTAACCGAGTCAAGCGGTGGACTCATTTTTAGTTTTTTAGAGTTCTTCTCATTTCTTTATGTAGGGGTTACATGGGTTCACAATCCCACCAGCAGTAAACGAGCATTCCACTTTCCCCACATCCTCTCCGGCATTTGATATCATTTGTTTTCTTGATCTTAGCGAGTCTGACTGGGGTAAGATGAAATCTTAAAGTAGTTTTAATTTGTATTTCCCCAATTGATAACAGTATTGAACACTTTTTAAGATGTTTCTCTGCCAACTTTATTTCTTCTTTCGAGAACTCTTTGTCAGATCCTTAGCCCCTATTTTAACCAGGTCACTTGTTTTCTTGATTCTTTGCTTTTTTCAGGTCTTTATATATTCTAGATCTTAAACTTGCGTCAGATGTGACACTGGTGAAGGGTTTCTCACATTCTGTGGATTTTCTGTTGACTTCCTTGGTTGTTTCTTTTGCTGTATAGAAACATTTTGTTTAATGAGGTATCACTTGTTGATTATTGACCTTAATTCCTGAGCAGCTGCTGTCTTACTTAGAAAGTCCCTTCCTACACCTACCTCTTATAGGTTAGTGCCAACATTTTTTTCTAGCAGTTTGAGAGTTTCAGATTTCACATTGAGGTCTCTGAATCACTTGGAGTTGACTTTTGTACAAGATCAAAACAAGTCTATTTTCATTCTTGTGCATGTGGAGATCCAGTTTTGCCAGCACCATTTGCTGAAGTTGCTATCTTTTCTCCAATGAGCATTGGCCCCTCTGTCAAATATCAGGTGGCTGAAACAGCATGTATTTATGTTTGAGTCTTCCATTATATTTCATTGGTTTTACAGGTCTATTTTTTGACAGTACCCTGGTGTTTTTGTGACTATAGCTCTGTAATATAGATTGAAATCTGGTATAACGTTCATTGCTCTTTGTGCTCAGGGTTATGTCTGCTATACAGTGTCTTTGGGGTTCCATGTGAATTTTAGGATTTTTTAAAAAATTCTGTAAGAAATGCCATGGGACTTTTGATTGGGTTTGCAGTGAATCTATATATTGTTTTTGGTAGAATGATCATTCTCACAATATTAGTTTCTTAAATCCATGTGAATGGGAGGACCTTCCATATCCTGGTATCCTCATCAGTCTCCTTTAAAGATCTAAAATTTTCATTGTGGACACCTTTAATGTCTTTGTTCATGTTTATCCCAGGATGTCTTACTTTTTTGAGGCTATTGTGAAGGGAGGGTTTTTTCATTCTTTCTCAATTGCTTGTTTTGGTATATAGAAATGCTCCTGAGTTTTGTAGATTAACTTTGTAGTCTGCCATTTTACTAAAGGTATTAATCATTTCTAGAAGTTCTCTGGTGGATTGTTTTTGGCATCTCAGAGGTAGAATATGTCATCTGCAAGAAAGGATGATTTAACTTCTTTCCAGTGAGTACTCCTTTAACTTCCTTCTGTTGTCTTATTGCTGTAGAAAGTGTTTCAAACACTATATTAAAAAGGAGTGGAGATAGTACACAGCCTTGTCTGATTCCAGATTTGAAAAGGAATGTTTCCAGTTTTTCTCCATTTAGAATGCTGTTAGCTGTGAGTTTTTGTATATAGCTTTAATTATGTTGGGATATGGTCCCTCCAGTCCACTTCCCTCTGGACTTTTAACATAAATGCATTTGACTTTGTTAAAGGCGTTTTCTACATCTATTGAAATGATGACGTGTTTTTTGTCTTTGAGTACATTAATGTGCTCTATGACGTTTATTGACTTTTAGGTATTGAACCACCCCCACATCTCTGGAATAAACCCAACTTGATCATGGTGGACGATCTTTTTGATGTGTTCTGTATACAGTTTACAGGTGTTTCGTTGAGAATTTTGGAATCTCTGTTCATTAAGGATATGCGTCTGTAGCTTTCTTTTCTGGTTACATGTATCTGGTTTTCATATTAGAGTTATGCTGGCTTCATAGAAGGTATTTGGGTGTTCTCCCTCTGTTTCCATCTTTTTGAATAATTTAAGTATTATTGACTATAGATCTTGGAATGTCTGGTAGAATTATGCTGAGAATCCATCTGGGCCTGGACTTTTTTGATAGGATGTTTTGTACTATTGTTTGAATTTCCTTGAATGCTGTGAATCTGTTTAATCTGTTATCTTCTTGGTTTAGCTTTGGCGATTCTGGTGACTTTAGATGCAACAATATCTTTTAAGGTTTTCCATTTTATTAGTATATAGGTTTTTAAAGCATTTCCTCTTAATGTTCTGAATCTATTTGTTGTCTGCTGTGGTGTTTCCCGTTTTATCTTTTATTTTATTGATTTGGAGTTGCTCTTTCTTTCTTTTGGGTAACTGGGTCAAGGCCTGTCATCTTGTTTATCTTTTCAAAGAACCAGCTCTTGAATTCATCGATTCTTTGTGTTGTTTTCTTTGTTTCGATTTCATTAATTTCTGGTCTGAGTTTTGTTATTTCTTCTCGTCTGCTGGACTTGGGTTTTGTTTGCTGTTGACTTTCAAGATTTTTGAGTTGTAATGTTGGTTATTTTTTGTGCTTTATCTGATTTTTTTTTAATGTAGCCACTTGGAATTCTAAACTTCTCTCTTTGGACAGGTTTTCAAGTGACCCAGAGGTTTTGTTGGGTTCTATTGTCATTTTCATTTAATTCTAGGAATATTTTATTTCTTCTCAATTTCTCCCTTGACCTAGTCCTCATTCAGGAGTGTATTGTTTAGTCTCCATGTGTTTGTGAAATTACTGGGTCTTCTGGTGTTGATTTTAAGCTTTGTTGCAAAGTGGTCTGATAGAATTCATGGAATTATATTATGTATTTCACTGTTTGTATTTGTTGAGGTTTGTTTTGTCCATAGCATGTAGTCAGTTTTGGAGAAAGTTCCATAGGGTGCTGAATAGAATGTGTGTTTTTTGGTGCTTTGGCGAGGGACGCATCCTTCTGCCTTGACTCTGGTCCTTGCCCGCTTATTCGCTTTGGTTTTCTTGGTGTTTTCTGTAACTCTTTTGGCCTTTTCTTGCCTGCGACCCTTAGCTTTGTGAGACCTGCTGGGTGCAGCTTTCTCAGCTGAGCCCCCGCGTGCTTGGCTGTGCTAACAGGCCTGCCACCGGCCTCAGCGCTGCGTTCGGTGCCTTCTCCCTCTAACAGGCATGCTGGGTCACGACACTGGCTTTTGGCCCGGAAAGCTCCATCGGTCCGCTCAGAGGCTGTGTCCTTGTTCTTTCCTGCCTCATTAATGTGATCTTTTATGACACGTGACTCTTCCTGTGCCTGATTCTCCTGGATGATTGTTGAGTGTTCGGCTTTGGTTTCTGTGGGATCTTGGAACTGATCCAGATCTGTCAGGTAGTGAAACAAACAGCTGGGGAAGGCGGATGTCTGCCACCAGTGTAGTGATGTCTGCAATGTCACTGCTAGACTCAGCCCCACGTTCCACTGTCCCTTGCTTCTCAACATGCATGCTGTCATTTCCCGCTCTGACATTGTACGACTGTGGTTTCTGCCTTTGGATATCAGCATCAAAACAGGACAGACTGCCGAATGCCAAGGGTTTCTAAAGGAAGGAGTGATGGGACTTGGTTTTCTTCTGAGATCGTATGTGCATCCAGAGGCTTGGAAAGCTCATTTTTTATCTCACTCATGTTCTCATCATCTGTTTGTTTCAGGTTTGGAGTTGAATGCAAGTCCAAGAAATCTGAAGGACTGTAACTTGGAGCTGTTATTGGAATGTCCACAAAGCCATGTGGTGTGTTGCTCTGAGAGACCTGGGGACAGGACTTGGGATGTTCCAGACTGTGTGGCAGACAGAATGTCTGACTTGGTGGTGGCAGTCCCAGAGATGTTTCTATTTCTATGGGAGTCTCCATCACTGCAAAGGAATCGAGGAAGAATTCAGTTCCTGGTAAGTTAGATATCTCTCCTCCCTTCACAACACCCCAGCAACCAGGCACCTGCCAGCACCTGCCTAAGGACCATGGACAGCAGCATCTTTTTATGAGATAGCTGTTGACTTTCTCTTACTAGTGATCATGATAGGTTATTGTTTGTTGGTTTTCTCAGTATTCCATGGGAGTGTATGTGTGTGAGTGTGTGTTTGTGTGTGTGTATCTAAGGAGGGGTTTATGTACATAGAGCACATGTAGAAATCACAGAACATTCTTGCCCCTTAGGCCTTGCTGTCTTCCAACATTTTTTGGAGAAAAGATGTGTCACTGAGTTGGCGCTTTCACATGTAGAGAAGGCCGTGTACCGTCAGTCTCCAGATACACTTCTGTTTATGTCTGCCATCTCTTCCTCACTTGAATTATAGGACTGTCCCTCCATGACTCATTCCACATAGTTAAGGATGCCTGTATAGTCTGAAACACAGTAAGGCAATGAATTACTTTTCTGACTCACCCTTACCCCACTTTCGATGAAACTGTTATAAATGAAAAATAATGAAAGTGACTGAAGTAACTTGAACATTTAGACTTGGTTTATGGCTCATGAGTAGAGCAGACTCTTACATGAATGTAGCTTTCAGTTCCCTTCCAAGTGTTTTTCAACCTTGTTTTGGTTAATTTAAGTGTTTTTCAACCTTGTTAATGTTCAGATAATCAACTCTTTTTTTTTTTTTCCTTGATTCTTTGTATTTGTTCCTTGGTTTGTACTGTCTGAATTTCAGTCATTTTTCTATTTATTTCTTCTGATGTAGTATTCTTAATTATTGTTTGTTCTAGCGTTTTTGAGACTTTGAAGTGCAGTCTTACTTCCATTTGATGAAGTATTTCTAATTTTCTGGTGGACACTTCATGCTTGGACTGCCGTTAAGACTGCCTTCATTGTAAGTATTGTATCTTGTATATTTGGTGTGCTGTATTTGTATTTTCCTGTGGGAGTGCACCCCTCTCCCTAGGACGAGGGGACTGGGCTGGGGCTGCACTGCAGCGGGAGAGACTGGTGGTCCCTCAGAGCAAAGCCAGTGGAGGGAAGAGGCACACTTGGGGTGAGGGTGGGGAAGGCGGGGAGTGGGGGCGGGGGTGAGGCCTGGGAGAAGGCAGCTCAGCGCTAGCCACTGACCACCCCCTCACTTCCAGTCTGCTCCCTCTCCCTCCCCTCTCCTCTCCCCCCCTCCTTTCCGCACAGGTCCTGGGCTGCGGATCGGAATCCCAGGCCGGACCCGCTCTCCTGGCGCCACTCTGGGTCGGATGCCAGGTCTGCAGGCCTCTGCTGAGCGCCCACTCACCTTGCTGAGAGAGTCACCTGAGAAGCGGTGGGGGCAGCGGCTGTACCGGAGGAGGTGGCAGTCAGGAGCCGAACCAGGAGACGGGGAGGCAGAGGCTTGGAGCTCCAAGGCACACACTCCCTCCTTCTGCCCAGGATGGGTCTTGGCACAGCACAGCCGCTGCCAGGCCCTCCTGCCCTCAGCTCAGAGACTCAACTGCAAATCCCCAGCACCTTGTGGACCTGGGACAGAACGAGGGACACACCGACCGATCTCCAATATCAGGTAAGGTAGCCTCGCGCATGGGGCATGTTTACTTTTTGACTTCTTAGTTTTCTTGGATACTAACCCTTTGAGGTTTAGCTAGTTCAGATTAACCCTTCCTGGTCACTGCCTCTTCATTGAAATGATGGTGTCTTCTGTACAGTTCTTAGTTTTGTGACACTCTGTGTGTTGCTGAATTCGGGGATTGCTGTATAGAAACCATGGCTTATGGAGCCAGGGGCTCCTCTCAAGCCCATGTAATCCCCCTGAGGAAAAGATACTCAACTGACCTTAAGAATCAAATTAAGTTTGTTTATTTGGGCCAAAGTATATGATCTTAAACACCCAAAAGGAAAGTATAACCAAAAAATTACAGTGATTAGTATGCTTCTTTAAGACTATAAGTAATTACACTTCCCAAACATTAGGTTTAAGTTTATATAAGATGTTATTTACACAGTTTCTCAGTAATGATTTTGTTCTTAATAAGAAAATGCCACTCAGATGTAAGACTTGAATTCTTGGCCTACTACAACACTGCAGTGCATACCTGTTCTAACCCCCAAATTAAATGATTTCTTTTCTCTCCCTCTCTAGAAGCCATTTGGGAGGAGACTCACCCTGATTCTAGCCACTCCAGCTATCAAGGTGCCTGAAAAGAAATCCTGATTTCAGGACCCTCAAGTTCAGCATTGGCAGTCAAAAAGACAAACAAAGAGGAACCCAAAGATGGAAGCCTTTAACAGTCCTTAAGCAAGAAATTCTAATGGACTTTGAATTGGACATTTGAACCCTTCCCTGTTATGATTATTTTAATTTCGTCTTCCGGGGACCAGTCAAGGACTTTCTTTTCTCCCTACAGCTAACAGTTATGCAATTCGGGAGTCTTTTAGTTAGACTCACTGAAGGGGTACCCCTATTGCCACAGTCTACGACCCTATTCAGCCTTGAAGAAGCAAGAGCGGTCAGCGCCCCAATTCCCTATTGGCAATTAGGGTGACCTCTTCAGAGGGTTGTGTGAAGAGAATAGGAGGTAGAATTTGGCTAGGCAGTTTAGGGTAAAAAGACCCCAAAGAGCAGAAACTGTCCTTGTGTCCTTCAGCAGCCTACTCTGTATCAAAGGCCAAATCTGTCCAAGGTATTTGGGGGCTCTTACCTAATTCCTAAAAGGTTTTAGGGTTACCTCTTCAAAAGAAAAACGTTAGAGAACGAATAGCTAACCGAGAGACTCTAAATTCTCTCACTTATACCTTTGATAGACTCAAGAATTAACTTAAAACCCATTATCCACCCCTGGTTTGCCAATCCCCTCATGGCAGGGCTCCTCCCTTTACTGGGCCCTTATATGCCTCCCCATTATACATAGAAAACAAGGGGGAGATGTGGGGATCTGGTTACTGAGCAAGGCAAGCAACTCCTTATACCCTAAAGGGATGGCGGGTGTCTGACCTGCTCTGCCTGTGTGATAACCTGGCCCTTGGAAGCTAGTGTAGATACGAATCTTACTTTCCCCCACCCCAGACCAGAACCAGGTTTTTGGCTTTCGCTTCCTAGTTCCTGAACTTCTACAACCTTCCCTCCTTTACCCCAACACCCCACCTTTCCCACCTTCTGTAACGGTCAGGAAGGCCTCCCTATATTAGCCCCTGCATTGGCTCTAGTAACCGAACTGCCCACCGACGTAGTCTCCCGGGAGGGAACTCCTCCCGCCGCACTCTGAGCCACCCGAGGTCCCGTTCGATCGTCCTCCGTTCTCTGGCATGGTTGGAGCACGACAGCCTTGCTGGAGCTGGAGACCGCACCCACAAATGGCACCCAACCTGAGTGGATAGAGACCAACAATCGCGACTGAACAAGGGACAGTCCAGGATCCGCCGAAGAAGGTGAGTGCTCCCCATGAGGGACATCGGCTTCGCCTGGCCATCCCACTCTGAGGACAGGCACGGTTTCTTTCTAAAGTCCGTCTTTTCTATCAAGCTGCAGGGGCAGGACTGAGATCCATTAGTTGGAGCTTGTTACGCCCCAGGGCAGGTCAAAGCTTTAATGTCTGTGTCCGTTTTGGTTTTGTCTTAAGTGTTGTGACTGCTTCCTCGTGGGCCAGGGTGAGTCCGAAAATGTCAAAATGTCGCTGCTTTTAAATGTAGGGTGACCAACTTTTCTAAATGCATTTATCTAGCTTCTTATATAAAAATGTAATTGCCTCTCTATAGGAAAAAAAAAAGGTTTTAAAAGTTATTTCTGTCCTTAGTCTTTTTCTCCACCGTGGTTCTCTTTCTCTTCATGGATTGGGGAACAGAGCCCGTTAGAGGGCCTGAACTTTGGACCTCAGTCACCATGGTCCCAAGACAACTGCCTTTCTAACTAGATCTAAGCATTTTAAGTTTTCATGAACAGGAGAGTCATATACCCTGCTGTAGAGAACATTTAACTGGGTGCCCTTTAAAAGTAAAAGAGAGGGTTCAATTATATACCATATGCTTGTTCGTGATCATGGCCTGTGCCCTTACTAGGAGAGAGGAAACCCTGTGGTCTGATCTCCATATCTTACGTGTGTACTTTCATCAATATGGTGACAGTCACATGGCCTGACTGCCACCTGGGACAAAAATTTTCAAAATGGCGTTGACCTGCTCGACCTTGTCGCCATCTTAATCCAGCCACAGGGCTTAATCCCAAATGGCCACACCCAGGAATTTACTGGTTCTCAAATTAAAATAGACACAATATCAAGATTTTAATATCATTTTTGTCTGTTTCTAATGAAAAGTATTTAAAATTTTAACTTTTAGTATGGTATTTGCTGGTTTTTAAATGACTGTTTCTACATTGTCTTATGCATTTGCTGGTTTTTACAAGGAACTATTTTAAATTCTGATATTTGTTTATATAACATCTTTATCTGTTCTTAAAGGAAATTAATTTGGATTGTGACATCTTTATATGGTATATTTGTTGATCTCTAAATGTAACTATTTAAAATCTTACCTTGTTTTGCATAATGAATTTGTCAGTTTCTAAAGGGAACTTAAAAAGGTTTTTCTAGCCATAGGCCTCCAAGGCTAGCTAGGTACCTAGTGAGCTGACGTTTTTGTGATGGCTAAATCTAGGAAGCTCTTGTGAATTTGCAGTACCCCAGTACCAAACTTTACACGAGAAAGCTGCTACCAGGAAGCATTTACAGCAATTGGTAGGTACAGAGGAATAGCCTGCTTGGATGGGAGTTGTGAGAGTCGTCCTTCACTGGTTTTAATTCCTGCTTTTTGCATTATGATTCAAAGCTGTTTTTGTGAAATAGAGTGCTTCCCTCTCTGATGTTCAGTTGCTTCAAGCTTGCTTTTCCATGTCCTGAACATCACTGCTTTTCACTTTGTTGTTACAATTCCCTACACAGACTAATGCAAATGTACAAAATAGACAGACAGCACCCTCTGTCAGAAATTCCTCAGTTAGTGATTTATGCTGGAAATTCTAAAATCAAGTGGATAATGTATTACTATGTACCAACTGCTTCTCTCTATCTCGTACCTACCTTCTCAAGACCTAAAGCAAGGTTTTGGTAGACCAACTCACTAATATAGATAAAGCACAAAGGATTTTAGTGGTTTTTACGTTTTCTATAAGGGTTTACTAGAAACTTATAAAATTAAATGTACATTATCTTATGTGTGTAATTTACATCTCGTGTTCTTTATTAAGATGGTGCTGCACAGCACTCCTGAGTCGAGTAACTGCCATGTTTGTGACTTCAGGTGTGCCTACTTACAGCTGTTCACCACAGTTGGCTTTGCTAACGGTTATATTCTGCAACTGAAGGAGGAGTAAGCTGGACCCCCACCTGAGTATCCAGCTTCTCTTCCCATCCAGCTGTATGTAATTTTGCCCTAATCTTACACATGGTCCCCAGCATTTGGGGGCGAAATTTGGGAAAGGCTAAAAGAAAGGAGTTGATGCATGAGGTTATAGAAAAGTCAACATCCATGCTAAGACTTTACAGTGCATCTGCTCTCAGGTCACCTATATGCCTGTTACCGATACCTCACCCATCTGTATGAATACAGTCATTCGTTCCTCAGGGTGACCTTTAATATGATCAAACATTGGTTTGATACTAGAGCCCTAGAAACGGAATAAACATTGCTTAATGCATCCAGGAAGAAAATTTTCTTAATGTTATTATGTCTCATGATCTTAAAAAAAGAAAATGAACAGGTGAAAAAAATACATACATATATATATTAGTAAAAGGGTTTTTTGTATAAGAAAGTCTATACAAGTGATTAAAGATCTGCGTTTATATGTTATATTATAGAAAGCACTAGATAAATAATGTCTACATAGTCTTAAAATTTCTGAAGTAATAGTTCAGTCGTATACTTTAAGGAACAAAATATACGTCTAGTCGAGGTTTATTCAAACACGTTTGGCTTTTGCCCAAGCTTTAGCTACGTAACATACAGTAATTAATAGTTCAGTATTGGTGGAACTAACCTTCTTGGGTGTCTAACCACCATATTTAAAGGCCTCTAATCTGGTCAGAGGGACTAAAAGGGACACTTTTTTGTCTCTTGCCCTCCAAGGTCAACTAAGTTCCAGGGGACAATGGGGCATCTCTCGAAATGTCCTATAACTGTGACGTGTCACCTGTCTTCCTGTTCAGGGAGGTCGTGGAGACCCCGCTAGAAGGACTTGAACCAGTATCCAGTCTGCAAAGAAGAGGGTCAGCACTGGAAAACGTTTCCTTGATTTACTTCAAAGTGAAGCTATGGTCTAGCAAGACCTTCTGACTTATCTTCACATAGCTGGAACTGGTAAAACAGAGGCGTGTGGAGCCAGGGGCTCCTCTCAAGCCCATGTGATCCCCCTGAGGAACAGATAACTCAACTGACCTTAAGAATCAAATTAAGTTTGTTTATTTGGGCCAAAGTATATGATCTTAAACACCCAAAAGGAAAGTATAACCAAAAAATTACAGTGAATAGTATGCTTCTTTGTAAGACTATAAGGAATTACACTTCCCAAACATTAGGTTTAAGTTTATTGAAGATGTTATTTTTCACTGTTTCTCACTAATGATTGTGTTCTTAATAGGAAAATGCCACACAGATGTAAGACTTCAGTTGTTGGCCTACCTCAACACTGAAGTGCATACCTGTGGCCAAGAAAGGCAAGGCCACCATTGTTCTAACCCCCAAATCAAATGATTTCTTTTCTCTCCCTGTCTGGAAGCCATTTGGGAGGGGACTCACCCTGATTCTAGCCACTCCAGCTATCAAGGTGCCTGAAAAGAAATCCTGATTTCAAGACCCTCAAGTTCAGCCTTGGCAGTCAAAAAGAAAAACAAAGTGGACCCCAAAGATGGAAGCCTTTAACAGTCCTTAAGCAAGAAATTCTAATGGACTTTGAATTGGACATTTGAACTCTTCCCTGTTATGACTATTTTAATTTCGTCTTCCGGGGACCAGTCAAGGACTTTCTTTTCTCCCTACAGCTAACAGTTATGCAATTCGGGAGTCTTTTAGTTAGACTCACTGAAGGGGTACCCCTATTGCCACAGTCTACGACCCTATTCAGCCTTGAAGAAGCAAGAGCGGTCAGCGCCCCAATTCCCTATTGGCAATTAGGGTGACCTCTTCAGAGGGTTGTGTGAAGAGAATAGGAGGTAGAATTTGGCTAGGCAGTTTAGGGTAAAAAGACCCCAAAGAGCAGAAACTGTCCTTGTGTCCTTCAGCAGCCTACTCTGTATCAAAGGCCAAATCTGTCCAAGGTATTTGGGGGCTCTTACCTAATTCCTAAAAGGTTTTAGGGTTACCTCTTCAAAAGAAAAACGTTAGAGAACGAATAGCTAACCGAGAGACTCTAAATTCTCTCACTTATACCTTTGATAGACTCAAGAATTAACTTAAAACCCATTATCCACCCCTGGTTTGCCAATCCCCTCATGGCAGGGCTCCTCCCTTTACTGGGCCCTTATATGCCTCCCCATTATACATAGAAAACAAGGGGGAGATGTGGGGATCTGGTTACTGAGCAAGGCAAGCAACTCCTTATACCCTAAAGGGATGGCGGGTGTCTGACCTGCTCTGCCTGTGTGATAACCTGGCCCTTGGAAGCTAGTGTAGATACGAATCTTACTTTCCCCCACCCCAGACCAGAACCAGGTTTTTGGCTTTCGCTTCCTAGTTCCTGAACTTCTACAACCTTCCCTCCTTTACCCCAACACCCCACCTTTCCCACCTTCTGTAACGGTCAGGAAGGCCTCCCTATATTAGCCCCTGCATTGGCTCTAGTAACCGAACTGCCCACCGACGTAGTCTCCCGGGAGGGAACTCCTCCCGCCGCACTCTGAGCCACCCGAGGTCCCGTTCGATCGTCCTCCGTTCTCTGGCATGGTTGGAGCACGACAGCCTTGCTGGAGCTGGAGACCGCACCCACAAATGGCACCCAACCTGAGTGGATAGAGACCAACAATCGCGACTGAACAAGGGACAGTCCAGGATCCGCCGAAGAAGGTGAGTGCTCCCCATGAGGGACATCGGCTTCGCCTGGCCATCCCACTCTGAGGACAGGCACGGTTTCTTTCTAAAGTCCGTCTTTTCTATCAAGCTGCAGGGGCAGGACTGAGATCCATTAGTTGGAGCTTGTTACGCCCCAGGGCAGGTCAAAGCTTTAATGTCTGTGTCCGTTTTGGTTTTGTCTTAAGTGTTGTGACTGCTTCCTCGTGGGCCAGGGTGAGTCCGAAAATGTCAAAATGTCGCTGCTTTTAAATGTAGGGTGACCAACTTTTCTAAATGCATTTATCTAGCTTCTTATATAAAAATGTAATTGCCTCTCTATAGGAAAAAAAAAAGGTTTTAAAAGTTATTTCTGTCCTTAGTCTTTTTCTCCACCGTGGTTCTCTTTCTCTTCATGGATTGGGGAACAGAGCCCGTTAGAGGGCCTGAACTTTGGACCTCAGTCACCATGGTCCCAAGACAACTGCCTTTCTAACTAGATCTAAGCATTTTAAGTTTTCATGAACAGGAGAGTCATATACCCTGCTGTAGAGAACATTTAACTGGGTGCCCTTTAAAAGTAAAAGAGAGGGTTCAATTATATACCATATGCTTGTTCGTGATCATGGCCTGTGCCCTTACTAGGAGAGAGGAAACCCTGTGGTCTGATCTCCATATCTTACGTGTGTACTTTCATCAATATGGTGACAGTCACATGGCCTGACTGCCACCTGGGACAAAAATTTTCAAAATGGCGTTGACCTGCTCGACCTTGTCGCCATCTTAATCCAGCCACAGGGCTTAATCCCAAATGGCCACACCCAGGAATTTACTGGTTCTCAAATTAAAATAGACACAATATCAAGATTTTAATATCATTTTTGTCTGTTTCTAATGAAAAGTATTTAAAATTTTAACTTTTAGTATGGTATTTGCTGGTTTTTAAATGACTGTTTCTACATTGTCTTATGCATTTGCTGGTTTTTACAAGGAACTATTTTAAATTCTGATATTTGTTTATATAACATCTTTATCTGTTCTTAAAGGAAATTAATTTGGATTGTGACATCTTTATATGGTATATTTGTTGATCTCTAAATGTAACTATTTAAAATCTTACCTTGTTTTGCATAATGAATTTGTCAGTTTCTAAAGGGAACTTAAAAAGGTTTTTCTAGCCATAGGCCTCCAAGGCTAGCTAGGTACCTAGTGAGCTGACGTTTTTGTGATGGCTAAATCTAGGAAGCTCTTGTGAATTTGCAGTACCCCAGTACCAAACTTTACACGAGAAAGCTGCTACCAGGAAGCATTTACAGCAATTGGTAGGTACAGAGGAATAGCCTGCTTGGATGGGAGTTGTGAGAGTCGTCCTTCACTGGTTTTAATTCCTGCTTTTTGCATTATGATTCAAAGCTGTTTTTGTGAAATAGAGTGCTTCCCTCTCTGATGTTCAGTTGCTTCAAGCTTGCTTTTCCATGTCCTGAACATCACTGCTTTTCACTTTGTTGTTACAATTCCCTACACAGACTAATGCAAATGTACAAAATAGACAGACAGCACCCTCTGTCAGAAATTCCTCAGTTAGTGATTTATGCTGGAAATTCTAAAATCAAGTGGATAATGTATTACTATGTACCAACTGCTTCTCTCTATCTCGTACCTACCTTCTCAAGACCTAAAGCAAGGTTTTGGTAGACCAACTCACTAATATAGATAAAGCACAAAGGATTTTAGTGGTTTTTACGTTTTCTATAAGGGTTTACTAGAAACTTATAAAATTAAATGTACATTATCTTATGTGTGTAATTTACATCTCGTGTTCTTTATTAAGATGGTGCTGCACAGCACTCCTGAGTCGAGTAACTGCCATGTTTGTGACTTCAGGTGTGCCTACTTACAGCTGTTCACCACAGTTGGCTTTGCTAACGGTTATATTCTGCAACTGAAGGAGGAGTAAGCTGGACCCCCACCTGAGTATCCAGCTTCTCTTCCCATCCAGCTGTATGTAATTTTGCCCTAATCTTACACATGGTCCCCAGCATTTGGGGGCGAAATTTGGGAAAGGCTAAAAGAAAGGAGTTGATGCATGAGGTTATAGAAAAGTCAACATCCATGCTAAGACTTTACAGTGCATCTGCTCTCAGGTCACCTATATGCCTGTTACCGATACCTCACCCATCTGTATGAATACAGTCATTCGTTCCTCAGGGTGACCTTTAATATGATCAAACATTGGTTTGATACTAGAGCCCTAGAAACGGAATAAACATTGCTTAATGCATCCAGGAAGAAAATTTTCTTAATGTTATTATGTCTCATGATCTTAAAAAAAGAAAATGAACAGGTGAAAAAAATACATACATATATATATTAGTAAAAGGGTTTTTTGTATAAGAAAGTCTATACAAGTGATTAAAGATCTGCGTTTATATGTTATATTATAGAAAGCACTAGATAAATAATGTCTACATAGTCTTAAAATTTCTGAAGTAATAGTTCAGTCGTATACTTTAAGGAACAAAATATACGTCTAGTCGAGGTTTATTCAAACACGTTTGGCTTTTGCCCAAGCTTTAGCTACGTAACATACAGTAATTAATAGTTCAGTATTGGTGGAACTAACCTTCTTGGGTGTCTAACCACCATATTTAAAGGCCTCTAATCTGGTCAGAGGGACTAAAAGGGACACTTTTTTGTCTCTTGCCCTCCAAGGTCAACTAAGTTCCAGGGGACAATGGGGCATCTCTCGAAATGTCCTATAACTGTGACGTGTCACCTGTCTTCCTGTTCAGGGAGGTCGTGGAGACCCCGCTAGAAGGACTTGAACCAGTATCCAGTCTGCAAAGAAGAGGGTCAGCACTGGAAAACGTTTCCTTGATTTACTTCAAAGTGAAGCTATGGTCTAGCAAGACCTTCTGACTTATCTTCACATAGCTGGAACTGGTAAAACAGAGGCGTGTGGAGCCAGGGGCTCCTCTCAAGCCCATGTGATCCCCCTGAGGAACAGATAACTCAACTGACCTTAAGAATCAAATTAAGTTTGTTTATTTGGGCCAAAGTATATGATCTTAAACACCCAAAAGGAAAGTATAACCAAAAAATTACAGTGAATAGTATGCTTCTTTGTAAGACTATAAGGAATTACACTTCCCAAACATTAGGTTTAAGTTTATTGAAGATGTTATTTTTCACTGTTTCTCACTAATGATTGTGTTCTTAATAGGAAAATGCCACACAGATGTAAGACTTCAGTTGTTGGCCTACCTCAACACTGAAGTGCATACCTGTGGCCAAGAAAGGCAAGGCCACCATTGTTCTAACCCCCAAATCAAATGATTTCTTTTCTCTCCCTGTCTGGAAGCCATTTGGGAGGGGACTCACCCTGATTCTAGCCACTCCAGCTATCAAGGTGCCTGAAAAGAAATCCTGATTTCAAGACCCTCAAGTTCAGCCTTGGCAGTCAAAAAGACAAACAAAGTGGACCCCAAAGATGGAAGCCTTTAACAGTCCTTAAGCAAGAAATTCTAATGGACTTTGAATTGGACATTTGAACTCTTCCCTGTTATGACTATTTTAATTTCGTCTTCCGGGGACCAGTCAAGGACTTTCTTTTCTCCCTACAGCTAACAGTTATGCAATTCGGGAGTCTTTTAGTTAGACTCACTGAAGGGGTACCCCTATTGCCACAGTCTACGACCCTATTCAGCCTTGAAGAAGCAAGAGCGGTCAGCGCCCCAATTCCCTATTGGCAATTAGGGTGACCTCTTCAGAGGGTTGTGTGAAGAGAATAGGAGGTAGAATTTGGCTAGGCAGTTTAGGGTAAAAAGACCCCAAAGAGCAGAAACTGTCCTTGTGTCCTTCAGCAGCCTACTCTGTATCAAAGGCCAAATCTGTCCAAGGTATTTGGGGGCTCTTACCTAATTCCTAAAAGGTTTTAGGGTTACCTCTTCAAAAGAAAAACGTTAGAGAACGAATAGCTAACCGAGAGACTCTAAATTCTCTCACTTATACCTTTGATAGACTCAAGAATTAACTTAAAACCCATTATCCACCCCTGGTTTGCCAATCCCCTCATGGCAGGGCTCCTCCCTTTACTGGGCCCTTATATGCCTCCCCATTATACATAGAAAACAAGGGGGAGATGTGGGGATCTGGTTACTGAGCAAGGCAAGCAACTCCTTATACCCTAAAGGGATGGCGGGTGTCTGACCTGCTCTGCCTGTGTGATAACCTGGCCCTTGGAAGCTAGTGTAGATACGAATCTTACTTTCCCCCACCCCAGACCAGAACCAGGTTTTTGGCTTTCGCTTCCTAGTTCCTGAACTTCTACAACCTTCCCTCCTTTACCCCAACACCCCACCTTTCCCACCTTCTGTAACGGTCAGGAAGGCCTCCCTATATTAGCCCCTGCATTGGCTCTAGTAACCGAACTGCCCACCGACGTAGTCTCCCGGGAGGGAACTCCTCCCGCCGCACTCTGAGCCACCCGAGGTCCCGTTCGATCGTCCTCCGTTCTCTGGCATGGTTGGAGCACGACAGCCTTGCTGGAGCTGGAGACCGCACCCACAAATGGCACCCAACCTGAGTGGATAGAGACCAACAATCGCGACTGAACAAGGGACAGTCCAGGATCCGCCGAAGAAGGTGAGTGCTCCCCATGAGGGACATCGGCTTCGCCTGGCCATCCCACTCTGAGGACAGGCACGGTTTCTTTCTAAAGTCCGTCTTTTCTATCAAGCTGCAGGGGCAGGACTGAGATCCATTAGTTGGAGCTTGTTACGCCCCAGGGCAGGTCAAAGCTTTAATGTCTGTGTCCGTTTTGGTTTTGTCTTAAGTGTTGTGACTGCTTCCTCGTGGGCCAGGGTGAGTCCGAAAATGTCAAAATGTCGCTGCTTTTAAATGTAGGGTGACCAACTTTTCTAAATGCATTTATCTAGCTTCTTATATAAAAATGTAATTGCCTCTCTATAGGAAAAAAAAAAGGTTTTAAAAGTTATTTCTGTCCTTAGTCTTTTTCTCCACCGTGGTTCTCTTTCTCTTCATGGATTGGGGAACAGAGCCCGTTAGAGGGCCTGAACTTTGGACCTCAGTCACCATGGTCCCAAGACAACTGCCTTTCTAACTAGATCTAAGCATTTTAAGTTTTCATGAACAGGAGAGTCATATACCCTGCTGTAGAGAACATTTAACTGGGTGCCCTTTAAAAGTAAAAGAGAGGGTTCAATTATATACCATATGCTTGTTCGTGATCATGGCCTGTGCCCTTACTAGGAGAGAGGAAACCCTGTGGTCTGATCTCCATATCTTACGTGTGTACTTTCATCAATATGGTGACAGTCACATGGCCTGACTGCCACCTGGGACAAAAATTTTCAAAATGGCGTTGACCTGCTCGACCTTGTCGCCATCTTAATCCAGCCACAGGGCTTAATCCCAAATGGCCACACCCAGGAATTTACTGGTTCTCAAATTAAAATAGACACAATATCAAGATTTTAATATCATTTTTGTCTGTTTCTAATGAAAAGTATTTAAAATTTTAACTTTTAGTATGGTATTTGCTGGTTTTTAAATGACTGTTTCTACATTGTCTTATGCATTTGCTGGTTTTTACAAGGAACTATTTTAAATTCTGATATTTGTTTATATAACATCTTTATCTGTTCTTAAAGGAAATTAATTTGGATTGTGACATCTTTATATGGTATATTTGTTGATCTCTAAATGTAACTATTTAAAATCTTACCTTGTTTTGCATAATGAATTTGTCAGTTTCTAAAGGGAACTTAAAAAGGTTTTTCTAGCCATAGGCCTCCAAGGCTAGCTAGGTACCTAGTGAGCTGACGTTTTTGTGATGGCTAAATCTAGGAAGCTCTTGTGAATTTGCAGTACCCCAGTACCAAACTTTACACGAGAAAGCTGCTACCAGGAAGCATTTACAGCAATTGGTAGGTACAGAGGAATAGCCTGCTTGGATGGGAGTTGTGAGAGTCGTCCTTCACTGGTTTTAATTCCTGCTTTTTGCATTATGATTCAAAGCTGTTTTTGTGAAATAGAGTGCTTCCCTCTCTGATGTTCAGTTGCTTCAAGCTTGCTTTTCCGTGTCCTGAACATCACTGCTTTTCACTTTCTTGTTACAATTCCCTACACAGACTAATGCAAATGTACAAAATAGACAGACAGCACCCTCTGTCAGAAATTCCTCAGTTAGTGATTTATGCTGGAAATTCTAAAATCAAGTGGATAATGTATTACTATGTACCAACTGCTTCTCTCTATCTCGTACCTACCTTCTCAAGACCTTTATAAAGCAAGGTTTTGGTAGACCAACTCACTAATATAGATAAAGCACAAAGGATTTTAGTGGTTTTTACGTTTTCTATAAGGGTTTACTAGAAACTTATAAAATTAAATGTACATTATCTTATGTGTGTAATTTACATCCCGTGTTCTTTATTAAGATGGTGCTGCACAGCACTCCTGAGTCGAGTAGCTGCCATGTTTGTGACTTCAGGTGTGCCTACTTACAGCTGTTCACCACAGTTGGCTTTGCTAACGGTTATATTCTGCAACTGAAGGAGGAGTAAGCTGGACCCCCACCTGAGTATCCAGCTTCTCTTCCCATCCAGCTGTATGTAATTTTGCCCTAATCACACATGGTCCCCAGCATTTGGGGGGGAAATTTGGGAAAGGCTAAAAGAAAGGAGTTGATGCATGAGGTTATAGAAAAGTCAACATCCATGCTAAGACTTTACAGTGCATCTGCTCTCAGGTCACCTATATGCCTGTTACCGATACCTCACCCATCTGTATGAATACAGTCATTCGTTCCTCAGGGTGACCTTTAATATGATCAAACATTGGTTTGATACTAGAGCCCTAGAAACGGAATAAACATTGCTTAATGCATCCAGGAAGAAAATTTTCTTAATGTTATTATGTCTCATGATCTTAAAAAAAGAAAATGAACAGGTGAAAAAAATACATACATATATATATATTAGTAAAAGTGTTTTTTGTATAAGAAAGTCTATACAAGTGATTAAAGATCTGCGTTTATATGTTATATTATAGAAAGCACTAGATAAATAATGTCTACATAGTCTTAAAATTTCTGAAGTAATAGTTCAGTCGTATACTTAAAGGAACAAAATATACGTCTAGTCGAGGTTTATTCAAAAATGTTTGGCTTTTGCCCAAGCTTTAGCTACGTAACATACAGTAATTAATAGTTCAGTATTGGTGGAACTAACCTTCTTGGGTGTCTAACCACCATATTTAAAGGCCTCTAATCTGGTCAGAGGGACTAAAAGGGACACTTTTTTGTCTCTTGCCCTCCAAGGTCAACTAAGTTCCAGGGGACAATGGGGCATCTCTCGAAATGTCCTATAACTGTGACGTGTCACCTGTCTTCCTGTTCAGGGAGGTCGTGGAGACCCCGCTAGAAGGACTTGAACCAGTATCCAGTCTGCAAAGAAGAGGGTCAGCACTGGAAAACGTTTCCTTGATTTACTTCAAAGTGAAGCTGTGGTCTAGCAAGACCTTCTGACTTATCTTCACACAGCTGGAACTGGTAAAACAGAGGCGTGTGGAGCCAGGGGCTCCTCTCAAGCCCATGTGATCCCCCTGAGGAACAGATAACTCAACTGACCTTAAGAATCAAATTAAGTTGGTTTATTTGGGCCAAAGTATATGATCTTAAACACCCAAAAGGAAAGTATAACCAAAAAATTACAGTGATTAGTATGCTTCTTTGTAAGACTATAAGGAATTACACTTCCCAAACATTAGGTTTAAGTTTATTGAAGATGTTATTTTTCACTGTTTCTCACTAATGATTGTGTTCTTAATAGGAAAATGCCACACAGATGTAAGACTTCAGTTGTTGGCCTACCTCAACACTGCAGTGCACACCTGTGGCCAAGAAAGGCAAGGCCACCATTGTTCTAACCCCCAAATCAAATGATTTCTTTTCTCTCCCTGTCTGGAAGCCATTTGGGAGGGAACTCACCCTGATTCTAGCCACTCCAGCTATCAAGGTGCCTGAAAAGAAATCCTGATTTCAAGACCCTCAAGTTCAGCCTTGGCAGTCAAAAAGAAAAACAAAGTGGACCCCAAAGATGGAAGCCTTTAACAGTCCTTAAGCAAGAAATTCTAATGGACTTTGAATTGGACATTTGAACTCTTCCCTGTTATGACTATTTTAACTTCGTCTTCCGGGGACCAGTCAAGGACTTTCTTTTCTCCCTACAGCTAACAGTTATGCAATTCGGGAGTCTTTTAGGTAGACTCACTGAAGGGGTACCCCTATTGCCACAGTCTACGACCCTATTCAGCCTTGAAGAAGCAAGAGCGGTCAGCGCCCCAATTCCCTATTGGCAATTAGGGTGACCTCTTCAGAGGGTTGTGTAAAGAGAATAGGAGGTAGAATTTGGCTAGGCAGTTTAGGGTAAAAAGACCCCAAAGAGCAGAAACTGTCCTTGTGTCCTTCAGCAGCCTACTCTGTATCAAAGGCCAAATCTGTCCAAGGTATTTGGGGGCTCTTACCTAATTCCTAAAAGGTTTTAGGGTTACCTCTTCAAAAGAAAAACGTTAGAGAACGAATAGCTAACCGAGAGACTCTAAATTCTCTCACTTATACCTTTCATAGACTCAAGAATTAACTTAAAACCCATTATCCACCCCTGGTTTGCCAATCCCCTCATGGCAGGGCTCCTCCCTTTACTGGGCCCTTATATGCCTCCCCATTATACATAGAAAACAAGGGGGAGATGTGGGGATCTGGTTACTGAGCAAGGCAAGCAACTCCTTATACCCTAAAGGGATGGCGGGTGTCTGACCTGCTCTGCCTGTGTGATAACCTGGCCCTTGGAAGCTAGTGTAGATACGAATCTTACTTTCCCCCACCCCAGACCAGAACCAGGTTTTTGGCTTTCGCTTCCTAGTTCCTGAACTTCTACAACCTTCCCTCCTTTACCCCAACACCCCACCTTTCCCACCTTCTGTAACGGTCAGGAAGGCCTCCCTATATTAGCCCCTGCATTGGCTCTAGTAACCGAACTACCCACCGACGTAGTCTCCCGGGAGGGAACTCCTCCCGCTGCACTCTGAGCCACCCGAGGTCCCGTTCGATCATCCTCCATTCTCTGGCATGGCTGGAGCACGACAGCCTTGCTGGAGCTGGAGACCGCACCCACAAATGGCACCCAACCTGAGTGGATAGAGACCAAGAATCGCTACTGAACAAGGGACAGTCCAGGATCCGCCGAAGAAGGTGAGTGCTCCCCATGAGGGACATCGGCTTCGCCTGGCCATCCCACTCTGAGGACAGGCACGGTTTCTTTCTAAGTCCGTCTTTTCTATCAAGCTGCAGGGGAAGGACTGAGATCCATTAGTTGGAGCTTGTTACGCCTCAGGGCAGGTCAGAGCTTTATTGTCTGTGTCCGTTTTGGTTTTGTCTTAAGTGTTGTGACTGCTTCCTCGTGGGCCAGGGTGAGTCCGAAAATGTCAAAATGTCGCTGCTTTTAAATGTAGGGTGACCAACTTTTCTAAATGCGTTTATCTAGCTTCTTATATAAAAATGTAATTGCCTCTCTATAGGAAAAAAAAAGGTTTTAAAAGTTATTTCTGTCCTTAGACTTTTTCTCCACCGTGGTTCTCTTTCTCTTCATGGATTGGGGAACAGAGCCCGTTAGAGGGCCTGAACTTTGGACCTCAGTCACCATGGTCCCAAGACGACTGCCTTTCTAACTAGATCTAAGCATTTTAAGTTTTCATGAACAGGAGGGTCATATACCATGCTGTAGAGAACATTTAACTGGGTGCCTTTTAAAACTAAAAAAGAGGCTTCAATTATATACCGTATGCTTGTTCGTGATCATGGCCTGTGCCCTTACTAGGAGAGAGGAAACCCTGTGGTCTGGTCTCCATATCTTACGTGTGTACTTTCATCAATATGGTGACAGTCACATGGCCTGACTGCCACCTGGGACAAATTTTTCAAAATGGCGTTGACCTGCTCGACCTTGTCGCCATCTTAATCCAGCCACAGGGCTTAATCCAAAATGGCCACACCCAGGAATTTACTGGTTCTCAAATTAAAATAGACACAATATCAACATTTTAATATCATTTTTGTCTGTTTCTAATGAAAAGTATTTAAAATTTTAACTTTTAGTATGGTATTTGCTGGTTTTTAAATGACTGTTTCTACATTTTCTTATGCATTTACTGGTTTTTACAAGGAACTATTTTAAATTCTGATATTTGTTTATATAACATCTTTATCTGTTCTTAAAGGAAATTAATTTGGATTGTAACATCTTTATATGGTATATTTGTTGATCTCTAAATGTAACTATTTAAAATCTTACCTTGTTTTGCATAATGCCCGTTCGATCGTCCTACATTCTCTGGCATGGCTGGAGCACAACAGCCTTGCTGGAGATGGAGGCTGCACCCACAATTTTTTAATGCACATGTGTCGAAAGGGGAGCAAGGCAAGGAAAAGGGGAAGTTCTGCACTGGATGCTTGGTGCGCCCTTCAGGGGTCATGGCACAGGCCTAGAAGTCCCTGACCTGCTGGCCTTGACAGGTTGAGTGTGTTGAGGGGGAAGATGAGGGGCTGTCAGGGACTGGCCATGACTCTGTGAGCCTTGTAGCTGAGTTCCTGGGAGGCTGTATGCGTGGGAGTGCACAGGCTCAGAGGGCACTTGCCCCCGCTGGGGTTTCCCTCTCCAGCAGCCCGGGATCCTGCTCCCCTGGTTGGCTAGGCTGAGGGGGGCTCCAGGTGAGCTGCTGTGAGCACCTTTCCGTGCCATCCCTGCTGCGGGACTTAAGTGGACCTCATCTTATGCCCACTGTCCTCCCTACTCTGGCTCCCTGGCAACTCTGTGTGGCTCCAGGTCTGGCTGTGGGAATCGGGCTCTGCCCATGCTCCTCCAGGTCGGCAGGAGGCAGTAGGAGGCGGGTCCATCTGTAGGTACCTCCAGGTGGCCTGACCCAGCCTTCCGCCCTGACTCCAGGGGCTAGGAGTTGCAGGTGCAGGCCGTAAGCTATCATACCGGGAGGCTGCTGAGCCCAGCGTGGCCCAGCCCGTCCCGGCCCTGCTCTGCTGAGGCTGAGGCTGGGGCTGAGGCTGAGGCTGCAAGGGGTACCGGAAAGCCTCTCCCACACCCAGAAGCTGGAGAAGCAGCCCCAGGGCACCCCGAAGACCAGCACAGCAGGTAAGTGTTGCGGACCGCGGACTATGAGCAGGGCGGATTGGCAGTTCCTGCCTCCCAGACGCCTTCCCTGCCAGCTGGAGGTGGCAAGAGGTCGAAAGCAGGTACCTCTGGCTCCTGAGGTGAAACGCATTCCTTTTCCTCTGGTGGACAAGGCTGAGGTGACCACGGTACACACTCGCGAGGTCCCTTCCTTCCCAAGGCCATTTGGGAATCTTCAGTAGTGTCCTCTTGGGCAATGAGTGTACCATGCATTTTCCTGGCTGTGAGTTCTTCTGCGTGTCCTGCTTTCCATTGCTTTCTAGGAACTGGGCTCGTTGGTCAGTGTTTCCGGTTTTATGTATGGGAATAGGGTCCCCTGAGATGGTAGTTCAAATGACAGTATAGATGGAGGAGTTCTAGGACCTCCTGTGAGACGGCCTTGGTCATGTCATGTTCATAGTCCCCCCCAGGTACCTTATGTAGAGGCCCTGGGTCCCGAGATCTGGGATGAAGAGCGGGCAGCTCCGTGCCCGCCGCTCCCAACAGCCAAGCACAAGGACTGCAGGAAAATGCAAACCAAGTGTCTGCACTTGGAAACTGTCAGGAGACAGCCGACCCTTGCATGGGCGAAGGAGAGCGGTAGTGAGTCCCGGTGCTTGACTGTGTCTACTCCTGATGCAGCACAGCCTAGCCTCATGTTGGTTCTGGAAAGCGGTCAGATCATCTCTGTACATATCCACTCTTGCTGTGATCTGCCTCCTGCTTGGCTTTGAAAGCGTGCCTCGAGTTGAGTGGACATTTTCAGCCCTAGTGGTATTTGTGCTTGGTCCAGGGACGAAAGACTAGGGGAATGACATCGGGGTGAGAAGCTGTCATGAGCACCCCCCTCCCACTTACAGACGGCGATTGTCTCCTTTTCTACAGGGAGAATTGCAGCTCGGTGTTGTCCTTGGCTTTTGTTTCCCAGGGCTGGGGACATTGCCGGCAGGAAGGTACACAGGATGCCCTATGCAAGGACTCTGCATTTAAGAAGAACGGGGAAGAGGCAAGAATTAATGCAAGGATTTTGGTTTTGAGTCAGATGCTCACTGTGTAGCTAAGGCTATCCTTAAACTTGCATTCCTTCTGCTCTAACCTCCTGAATTCTGGAATCACAGGCTCATACTATTACACCTGGTGAAGTTCTGTGCCAAGAAGAGAGAGCTCAGAGTTGCAAAGGCTAGGCCCCGTGTCAGGGCTGAGAGCCTGTTGGAAAGCAGATCAACACAGGCTAGGTGTGGTGGTACAAGTCTTTAATCCCAGCACTCTGGAGACAGAGGCAGGTTGGCAGAGCTCTGTGAGAGAGAGGCCAGCCTGGTCTCCATAGGAAGTTCCAGGCCAGCTGTGGCTGCTGGGAGACCTTGTTAAGACAAAAATATAAATAAATAAATAAATAAATAAATAGAGGAAGTTAGGAAGGGAGGGGAAGGAAGGTCCGTCGACACTTGGTGGAGTGACCCCAGCCTTAGCAATGGACCATCGAGAAAGGAAAGTTAGCGGCTACCTGGGCAGGCTTCCTGACAGACACTGAGCCTGAGTGAAGAGCAGGACGGAGATGGGCTTCCACGGTTCTTAGTCAGGGGGTGTCAGCTTCCCAATTATGCAGGATCAAGAGATCAGGGGTGTGACTGGAACAGAGAGGAGTCCAGAGTGATGGCGTCATGGACAGAGCTGAAAAGACAGGACAGACTTAGAGTTGTGACCGGGAGTGGCCTGCGGAGCGGGGTGAGGTGCGGACAGGGACACCGGCAGGCCTGTTCACAGTTAGGGTTGCTAGGTGTCCAAGACTGGAAAAGCAAGTGCCTCGCCCTACCTCTTCCGGATCCTTGGGGCTCTGAATTTGGTTGGGGAAACTGCTTCATGTCTAATGAATATCATCCAAGCAAAGTCTTGCCTTCTTGTGCTAGGCTGTTTGCACAATTAAATAAAGACAGTCATGTCAGGGTGGGGTAGGGTGAGGGATTCTGGAGTCACTTGGATCTGGATTCTGACCCTGACCTTATGTTCTACCCCTGAAGCTTCACTGTTTCCTCTGTAGAGAGGGTCCATTAGCATTGTAGAACACAGCACAGCTGGAGGACTGTGAGGACTGAAGGCTCAGCGACAGTCCACTGTAAAGCCACATCTGCAGGCTTTGGTGTGGTGAGGGCAGGGGTAAAACCATTGCAGTTATTGTCTGGTGGACCTTGAACCTGGGTGTCGGGAGATGCAGAACCTTAACAAGAGATAGCCGGGAGAGCTGAGCATCTCCTAATGATTATAGTATCACCTCTGTGTGTGTGTGTGTGTGTTATTTAAGCATTTGCCAAAATACATCTTTCAGACCCACAGAGAGTTAATTTTTTTATTTTTAATATTCTCAATACACTTGGGGTTTTATTTCCCACTAGATCTATTAGTTTAATTTAGTAGAGGGCAGGCTGTGTACTTAACCAAAAATTGCTTTGACGTTATGGAGAACTAAGAGGCTGGGGCCAGATAGATGGAGCCGATCGATCTGTTTGAGGTAAACTCTGTTATTTCCCCATGTGCTTTCTTCACCTTAATGGGGGATGGTGATTGGAAAATACACAGCTGCCTGATCATGACTAGGCTAGAGGGGTCAGCGCTCTGAGGCCCATGTCTTTTCCAGCCACTGGGAGATCAACCCTTGGCACCATCCTGTTGGAAGGTGGGAGTGAGATGCTGTGGGAGACTGGGGACATGTGAGACAGATGTGCGCCACTGAGATGCTGTGGGAGACTGGGGACATCTGGGACAGATGTGCGTCACCTGTGCCCATTCCTGCCAGCCGTGTCTCCCCGTCATTGACCAACCTTCCAAAGAGTTGACCTCACGTCAGGAAGCCAACGTGGGTAGACACAGGGCTCGGGGCACAGAGCTGGAGAGTCAGTGGTGGGCAAGTCCAAGCCCAGCGACAGAGCTGCGAGGGGGCCTTTCCTCGGGGGCAGTTACTGAGTTTTTCCTCTTGTTAGAAGGCAGTAGAAACCGTCTTGATCTGGTACAGCAAGGATAGCTGGTATCTGGGCAACAGCTGTGTGAATTACCAGGGTGGATGCACCCTAACGTGGTTATGGTCATCTGTCCCCAGCATGGTGACCCCAGGAGCAGGGCTCTGGGGTGCCAGTCACACTTAAAGACAGCTCCAGATCCAGGACCCCAAGCTTGTGGCATCCTTCTGGAATTTTCTGGACTACCACCACTTGGGAATGTCTGATCAGAGCATTCCTCAGGGTGCTGACACAGGAGAAGACTCTCTATCCAGGACAATCAGTGGCTCCTTTCCATGCCCCAGTGATAGTCCTGAAGGAAGGGGAAAGCAGACAGACACTCCATCCTACTGACACTGTCCTGGGCCATGTGGCCCTTGTAGTTCAAGCAGAAGGTCTAGAAGCTTCAAGTTTGGCATAGCTTCAAGACTAATTGTAGGCCTTCTTCCTACGTGGCCAGTATGTTTCATCAATGGATAACTCTGCTGCACATTCAGTGTCCTGGCCAAGTCCAACCAGCTGGACTCCTCTGCCAGAAAGTCTTCTTGGTGCTTTCTTCCTCCCACTTTTGTGTGTCCCTGTTCCTGAGTCCCATTATAGCCCTCACAGGAGGCTTGTCTCTCATTCTCCAAGGCCCAGTCCTGCTTTATTCTTTCAGTCCATCTCTTTCAAGCGGCTGGTGATTCCTGGAGCTCTGCCTTGAGAGTGCTGAGGCTACCTCTGGATTCAGCAGGAAAGAGTGGTGATTTGTGTTCTGTCATTAGTGTAGGAGGTGACAGAGGGAGTGGGCAGGTTTTTCCAACCTGGGTGGATTCCTGGGCTTTCCTGAGCCATGTGCAGAGTTTCTGCCTCCTCACAATTTCCCTCAAGACCAGCACAGGGCCAGCTGTAGTTGCCAGTGTGGGTCCATGTGTCTGGAGTTGGCAGACGAGGAGGAGGAGAGACAGCTGTTCCCAAAAGAGCACTGATCCTTTTCAGTATGGGAGTTGTGCCCAGTCCATCCTTAGACTTACCCAGACACCTTGCCTGGGGCAGGTGTTCAATGGGTGCTGAGTGGCAGTAAGCCAAGGCCATTGTGTATCTCCCTGCTGAGTTCCCAGGATGTTCTCTCAAAGAATCTTAGGCCTTCCTGATCTCATTCTCAATACTGCCTGTTCCACTCGATGGGGATGTATGTAGCAGGAAACAGCCCCAAATTCCGATTTAACATCATCTCTAGCTTCAGAACCTTGCTGGGCCTGGCTACATCAGTTCACCTCCGCCCTGGAATATTCAGGGGCAAATACATAAACAAGGTCCAGGAGGGACAGGAGTCACGAGGGACTTCTGCCCTGGTATAAGGTACTGGACTCTGGCTGTCTGCTCCGTTGGTGCTGACGTCCAGGCCTGGGAGGGCTTCCGGGCACTGCTGTGACCTTCACGCCTGACTTACCGCCTCAGACTTCCTCCTGCTATAGACTGGCAGCTGCCAGACCTGCTCGGTTTGCAAAATGTCAGTGGTTTAATATCAGTTCTGGAGGTTTTATTTTATTTAGTCCCGAATATCAATCCCGATGGGATTTGATCCAATCAAGGCCAGTCTAGAGCGATGGTAGATTTGTGCTCCCGTCCGAAGTTGACAAAAGGTCACCCTGCCTTAGGAGAGAGGCTGCCTTGACCTGGTGCTCTTGCGATTTCATTCCTCTTCTGCGGCCCTGGGGGCAAGTTGCAGTCTTCCCTGAGCACAGTCAAGTGGACTCAGCACTGGGCCCCTTGGGATCTGTTGGCTGGGCCAAGAAACCTGGGAGGTTAAGCTTTGCAATTGTCAGCCACAAAAGGCCCTGGCTTTATCTGCAGAATATCTTTGATGTGTCAGATCTAACTTAATTTTTCACAATAATTTTTTCAAATGTTATTTTTCCCTTTGGCGGAAGAAAACACTATGGAATGAGATTTTCTGTGGATGAAGAGTCCAGTCCTGGGCCATGCCGGCTTGTGCCTCTGTCCTCTCTCTGGCTAAGGGACACACTGTCTTTACAGATTCAGAGGGCAGCAACAGGGGATACTAGGTGCAAGGGGTCATGTCATATTTTCAACTGGCATTGTGCTACCTTAGCGTAGTAACAACTAGAGCTGGAACCCAACTGGGTAAGCCCTTAGGGACCACCTGTCTGAGAGTGATCTGGAATAACCTGTGTACTGGTACAGCCCTCAGCCTGGCCTGCAGGAACTGTAGATCCTGTCCTAGTGGGCTCAGAACTCACTCATCCTTGCTAGGGAGAATCTGGCTCACGGGATCCTACGGCAGAGGGTTGTTCATGAAACAAGACTTTCAGAGTACACCTGTGCTGGGCTATGAGCAGCTGGGGGCAGAAGGCCAGCTGGGGCTTCATGTGGGACTGGGGGGAAGAAATTGAGGCAGGATGGAAAACAGGAAAAATTCTGGGCCAATGAAACTGGAGAGGAACCTTTCTCCCAAGAACCCATTTCTTTTCCGCAGCAGAGAATAATTCCAGTACAATTAACACCTGCTTAAGGCCTTTCTCCCTTCTCAGCAATTTTCTAGGAATTTCACCAGAAACTCCTCTCACAGGGAAGGAGCAGGTACTAAATCCTTTTCATAACTCTAATGACTGCTGGTCTTCTCAGGCTACAATTCCACAAAGGCATCTCCAGAGCCACATAATCTCTCTTATTAAAAGAGAGGAAGGGGGCTAGAGAGAGGGCTCAGCCATTAAGAGCAGTGCTCTTACAGAGGACTGAGGCTTCGTTCCCAGTACCCACAAGGTGCCTCACAACTTCTGTAACTCCAGGTCCAGGGGATCCGATGCCCTCTTCTGGCTTCCGAGGGCATTGCATTACAAGGGTGCAAGTACACACATGCAGGCAAAACACACACATAGCGCATAAAAGCAAATGAACAAAAAAAATTCTCAAGGAGGAAAGCTGGGTAGGGGAGAGACTTTAACAACATTCTGAGATGTCTGTGTGTGTCTGTGGTTAACACTAACACAGTTCATGGTGACTCTCTCTAGGGGAGAGACTTTAACAACATTCTGAGATGTCTGTGTGTGTCTGTGGTTAACACTAACACAGCTCATGGTGACTCTCTCTTGGGGTACCTGTGTCCGTCCTCAAGTACGTTCTGTTTTCTTTCTGATCACCCTTTCTTTCTCCTAACCCTTATCCTTACTCTATACTAAAACATCTTGAACAAAATGTTCACCTCTGCCTCATCCTGGCTTGTCCTGAAATTCTTTCTCGCACTAAAGCTACCAATCTCAGTTTGGTTTGAGTCGAGGTCTTTGAGAGACTAGGGAAACTCCTTGGGCTGGTGAGAGTGACAGCCTGAAAGTGTGCTTCTGTCTTCTTATCGATGACAGGACGGAGGACAAAGCGGGAAGAGGAGTGAGTGGAGTGTTTATGGAGTCATCCTAGAGGCTTAACAGGGGTCACAGCTTTTGCTAGACTGAGCTCCTGGGTAGCGCTAGGCGGTGGCTGTGACAGCACCGCGGCTCTGCATCCCCTTACACGTGCACTCTCCCTCCAAAGCAACTGGATGTGATGCAGACATGCTCCCCAAACGGATGCCTTGCCTTCTACCACAGGCTTTTACCTCTAGGACTCGGGTCCCTGGGAACGTATGTGGTGGGGACAGGGGGCTGTGCAGTTCCTGTGTGCAGACAGATGGCATGTCTGTTTAATGTGGGCAGAGTGTTCAGACAGGGTGCCCTCTGTGTGTGTGTGTGTGTGTGTGTGTGCGCACGTGCGCGCCCACAGACAGCATTTGCAAGCATAGAGTGACAGCTGTGTGAATAGACAGCACAGGTATATATAAAAGATGTGCAAAAATACCCAGACTGCGTGTGTGCGGCTTGCTTGTATGCGTGTGGGGGTGGGTCTGTGAGCAGGCCGGTGTATGCACACTCAGGCACAGGGAGGCAGTTTCCAGCCAAGCAGCTGGCTCTGATGAGCCTCTGCTGGGGCTGAAAGAGAACAGGAAAGGAGACTGCTCTGGGAAAAGGCCCAGTCTTCCCAGCCGTCCTCTCTCTCGTTTCCTTCCTCTGTCTCTCTCCTGTCTCTGTTCCTCTCCTCTTTCCAATGTTGTCAGTTCGCTGTTGAGATCGCATACCTGGACCAGCTCCTCTTTCAGACCAGCTCTTTCAGAGCAGCTCTTCCGTGCTGGGCAGCCTCTGGGGGAGAATGGATTGTGACCCTAGACTCAGGTGACCTGAGGACCTCCACCAGGTCTTGCCCTAGACACAGAAGAGGGTCCACTCTCCCCCAATCAGTTTCAGGGCTATGTCCTCTCCTTTGCCTAGAAGGCCGAAGTCCTCTAAAGTGTGGATTTTCAGTCCTGTGAAGGTCACGCAGACATGTAAGGGGAGGAACTCATTGCTGGGGAGTACAGACAAATCAGAGTGTCTGTCTGCAGGTGCACTCTGGGCTTTGAGAGAAAACACCAGAAGGATCTATCCTTCAGTGCAAGGATAGATCTGTCTTTCAAACATTATTTGGAGGGGTGGAGGTGGGGGCGTCTTTTTCTTTTCTGATTTGTTTATTTATTATTTTTGAGACAGAATCTTGCTCCCTAGCTTAGGCTGGCCTCCAAGTCATGAATCCTAAGTATTAGGATTGCAGGTGTGTGCCACCAAGCTTGGCAAACCTGGTCTCTAACACACCTGGCCCATTGCCAAACTGACCATTTTCTTTGTCTCAGTGGGTTGCCTGACACCCACAAGGCCAGCAGGAGGAACAGATGACCCCTTTATGTTCCTCCCCTGGGCCTGTTGCCACAAGCTGTGCTTTGTCTTTGTAAGGTCTCCAACTCTGTCCTTTTCTCTTCAGCCACCGCCATAGCCCTGGCCTCTGTGCTATAAAGGATGATGCCTTGGGCTCCACTGCCCTGTCACTGGGCACTGTGTCTCCTGTTTAAAAGAAGCTTCATGAGTGGTCAGATGGAGGAATGCATTTGCTGTTAAAAGATGGGTCTTTCTGGAAATTTCTCTCTGGACTTGGGCTGTACCTGAAGACAGACATCTCTGATTTCTCTGATTCTGCCACAATTCTTTTGTTGCGGGTGCCATTCAATCCCAAGATGCATTGTCATTTTGGGGCCAGGTTGATCCACTGATTCAAGTCCTGAATTCCTGGTGACTCAGGCTAGACTTAACAGTCTATGATCCAGAGGGTGCTGCTTGGCAAGGACTGAGTCAACTTTCCATGTCTAGGAGGGCCAGACACACATTCACAGTAAGAACCTGGTGGAGGATAGGTTTATCAGCTCCGTGTACCTCATCGTGCCTGGGTCTCGGGTGAGTGAGAGAGCCTGCCATGTTCTTCAGGAAAATGAAGGCCAAGGATAGCCTCCAGCATTTACCCCTCGGCATGGTACACTAGAAAGTCGATTTCTTCCCTTCCTTGTCTGTAATTACCACTGTATTTATTGAACATCTACAGTATGTGTCTTGAGTTAATACATAATAATCAGTGAGGACTTATAAGCACTTACTTGCTGGTTACTTCTCGCATGACTGTGACAAAATGCCTGACAGAAGCAGCTTAAGAGAAGAAGGTTTATTGGGGCTCACAGTTTCATTGTCAGATAGTCTGCAGCCAAAGATGTGTGGCCCACAGTGGAGAAAGGTGTTAGTATGATTTGTTCATATCTTGGGAGAGAAGACATAGAGTAGACATCACCTTCAAGGTTGTCCCAAGATGCTCACTTCTTCTAATTGGGCCGTAGTCCAAAAGATTTGGATAACCTCCCCAAATAGGGCTGCCACCTAGGGACCATGTCTTCAAACACTTGAACCTGCGGGGCACTTAACCCATTCCACATTAAGGTTCCTAACCTTGACCCTAGGAGAGAATTGAAACCACTCCCACAGTAGAAACAGAGGAAGTTCTGAAGCTATGGAGTGAGATAGTCAGAGAATACAGGTATGGTGCAGAGCAAAGGCTTAAGCCTGTCCCATAGCATCACAGGCTGCCCTAGTCCCGCCCTCTGTGTGACTGACATCTCTTCCATCCTTCATTCCAGCAAAATCATTTTCTCTCGCAGCATCTCGAGTTAGGGACAGTGCAGACTCAGCCACTGGGTTAGTCAGTGCCGACTCTGGTGAGCAACTGGGTAATTATTTCCCAAAATATTGACTTGTAATGTGAAGAAAGCTCTTCTCCCGGCCACCCGTCAGCAGAAAGTTGCCTTTGGTATTAACATTTCATCAACCGCATAATGTGAATTGATGTAAATGCGTAATTAGAAATAATAGCCTGGGAAAATTCACTCTTATTTATAAAATTGGGCTTGTTAAATTAAAATGGGAGCTAATGACTTCCATCTTCTTGGTAAAACATGTTCTGGGATTTGCTTACTGGGCTTTGCAGGGGTCCTGCCTTGCTTGGGTAGCCAGGGAGCCTCCATGCACACAGAGCTGGTGGGATGGTCCCGGAGAGGGAGCACTCTTGAAGCAGGCACAGACATCACCTGTCCTAAAGGTGGCTCTGTAGTCACATGAATAAACCTCTCAGAAGCATCTCAATCAAAACGCAACTAATGGCAGTTCTTGAAGGAGAAAGGCTGGAGACAATAGCCTTCACCTTCAGTCTCCAGGAGGACATGGCAGGCTCTCCTACTCAGCTGAGATCCAGGCATGGTACTGAACTTAAGATTCCCAGTAGCTGAGATTACAGGTCTATGCTACACCTGGCTGATTAAGCCCTGTATTACCTTCAGTGCTGGAGGAAACCCAGACCCTTGCACGTGCTAGTCAAATACTCTTATCACTCAGCTACGTCTCCAGTCTGTGTGTTCACTTTCTGCAGTGCTGGGGTGGAACTCAGGGCCTTGCCCATGCCAGTAAAGCACTCTTCCACTGAGTTACCCTAGCTCTAATAGGAATGCCATTTTAATAGGTCTTAGCCTGATGGGCCCTAACCTATTCTAAAAGTCCTTGCTCCTCCATAGACAGCTTTCCCTTGGCCTGCTGTCCGTTCTCTTTCTGCTGCCATGGACTTAGTTAGCCCTCTTAGGACACAGGTACCACACATCCAAAGCTGCAATGCTGGGCTCCAAAGGGCCTGATGTTCGTGAAGGGCTTTCTGTTTTTATCTCATTGTGGAGACTGAAGTGAAGTCTATAGAAAGAGATGGCTGGCTGTTCTGGGAGGTCCTGAAGAATCACACACACAGACACACACACACACAGTGAGAGGGGAGAGAGAGAGAGAGAAAGCAGATGGCATAGAGCTGTGCAGAAACAGGTAAATAGGGGGTGCTTTCTTTCCAAGCACATATGAGGGAGCGCCTTCAGCTATCTTTTAGTCCTGGCAGTCATCAGGGGAGTGGTCCTACCCCCCCCCCCCCCCCCCGCTACCTATGGTAATACACTGAGGCTTATGAGGCTCTCCTGGGGCAGACCGTTTCCACCCCAGTACCTTCCCTCCAGGGGACCTGGGGGGAACAAATACATAAAAATCATTCCCTGGACCAGTAAGTTCAGGCAGGGTGATGTATGCAAGGGCCAGCAGCTCAGCTTCCTGTGTCTTACTTCCTTGTGTTGCTGGGCCTTGCCTTCCTGGCATTCCTAGGAAATGATCTGTACCTTTCTCTGAAGCTGATTCTGCATGAGGCCAGGAGGAAAATTCTCCATCTGTCTCTTTTGTTTGCTTGGTTTTGAGACACGATCTACCTGTCCAGCTGGCCTGGAACACACTGTGTACACCAGGCTGGCCTCCAACTCACAGAGATCTGTCTGCCTCTGCCCCTGGTATGCTGGGACTAAAGGCGTGCACTACCACACCTGGATTTCCATGTGCCACTTTTGCAGTGGACACGCCTCCAGCCACATCAGAGATGGACTGGCCCAAGGTCACACAGGGGTCAAAGACCAAGGCTTGGCCTCAGATTCCCTCAGGGCTGAGACCTTCATGGGACAGGTAGACTCTGAGTGACTTGCTCAGCATCCAAACCTTCTGTTGCCTGGCCCCACCTGGCCATCCAGGGCATTGTGGGTGGAGACAAGTTGCAAGGGTGTTTACAGCCCTACCTGCAGCTCCCCTGGCCCCTTTTCCCTGTTCTCACTCCTGCAGGCGACACAGGTTCCCTTTTCATGTGGGAAGAAAGCTGAGCATTTGCTTTGCCTGTAAAACTGATTTCATCATTGGCTTCCATTGTCACCTTGACACTCCTGGGAAGAGGGAATCTCATTTGGGGAATCTCCTCAATCAGGCTGGCCTGGCTATTCTTGGCTACTAAGTGACATGGAAGAGCCCAGCCCACTGTGGGTGGTGCCACTCCTGGGCAAGTGGTCCTGTGTTGACTAAGAAAGCAGGCTGAGCTTAGGCCAGAGGAGCAAGCCAGTAAGCAGTGTTCTTCCATGGTCTGTGCTTCAGCTTCTGCCCCCAGGTTCTTGTCGTGAGTTCCCGTCCTGGCTGCCTTCAAAGACAGGCTGTCACTTGGAAGTGTAAGACACAATAAACCCTTTCTTTCCTCTCCAAGTTGTTTCTGGTCAGTGTTTATCACAGTCATAGAAAATAAACTAGGACATCAGATGACAACCGTTTTCGGAGTCACGACCTTGTGTTTAGTCTTGGCTTTATGTTGCAGAAGAAAAAGCAGCTCATTAACATGTAGATAAAAAGAAAGCAAAGGAAATCAGCACTAAATTAGACACAGAAAATTGAAAAGGGGGTGTGTGTGCTGGGGCATGACTGGGGGGCACTTTAGCAGAGGTACCAGGGAACATCATCCTAAGGACTGTGAATCTGAATGGCAAAGTTGGGGGACAGATGTGTAGAAAACAGGAGAACATTACAGGAAGACAGAAAGGCTGTGCAAAGGCCCTAGGGTGCAGGTGAGCACTGTGTCAGAAGTGAGCTATGGGTCTTAGAACTGCCGGGATGGGTCCAGAGCTAGGGGACTGTCAGGCCCATGATCACGAAGTCATGCTGCTGGGAGTGGACACCCACTGTGACTGAATATCACCAGCCTCAACCTCTAGGTCTCTAATGGACCAAGAGCTGGAGAGGGGCTGTGGGGATAGAAAGGTAACTGGATGACTGTCACAGGAAAAGAGCCTGGCTGCTGTGGAGGAGTACTGGATAGGCTGAGCAGTCACAGATAGTCTGGATGAGGAGTTACTCAGAGCATTAGAATCCACACTATCAGGCTTTTGTGTCTCTGTGACCAAATACTGCAGAAAGGCAACTTAAAGGGGCAAAGAGTTTAGCGTCAGAGATTTCTGTCGAAGGTGACCTGGTCTCATGCCCTTGAGCCAAACATAATGGTGGGAGGGTATGGCTGAAGAGGCAAGAGAGAGAAAGAAAGGAGCCAGGGAAGAGAGCCCCTCCCCCAAGAAACATGCAGTAACCTAATTCTTCCTGCTGGGTTCCCATCCTGTTCCCAGTTTTCACCTACCCAAACTACACCAGCAGCTTGGGGCCAACACTCAACACAGGAGCCTGTGGGGACAGATCAAGTCATGACAAAGAGAAGTGTCTGGAGCCAGAAGTAAGACAGCAGATGGATCAGAGCAGGCTGGACAGTGAGGGCTGGCCGGAACAGACTGATGCTTGAGTCTCTCACTAGTGTCTGCTCTGTGTGGAGGGAGGTCGGTTCTGAGAACGGTTCCGCGTGTCCTGTGGACCTGGGTCCTTGGGAATCTGGGATAGACTGCGGGGTAGGCTCCAAGCTTCAGGCAGGAATGTGCTGGCACTGGACACCTCTGTGACTTGGGTGATTTCATCCTGGTCCTGCAGACATAGGAGGGAAAGCTTTGTCAAAGACAAAATCAGGAAGAGCTGTCTTTGCAAGCTGCTGCCTGGTACTGGGCAGCCGGGAGCTTTGTGTTTATGGCGTCCCTAGCCTGCTGGTCCTGCTGCCATTTGGATGTTTGATGGGGAACAGAAAGGGCTGTGGCCAGTGGACTCATTTTCAGGGAGCATCTTGGCCCCCTATGCCACACACGGGCTGAACCTCTTCCACTCACTGTTTCCCTTGAGGGCCACAGGACACATGCTGGGCACAGCCACGGTGGTTGGACATGCATAATATGTACCAACTGGCCCAAGTCATCTTTTAATTCTTCAACGTCAAAGTCTGGAGCCGGGCTTTTAGGCAAATGAATTTAAACCACAAGCTATTTATAGCACGGAAGGTATTAGTCACCTCAAAATTGTTGAAAATTAAAATCGTCCACAGCTCTGTGCGCACGTTCTCCCTCCTTTGCAGTTGAAGAACCATTTAGCTCATCAAAAATAATACCAGCAAGAAAAATGTTTTTTTTTTCTTTTTAAAAATCCCCCACCATTTTACCTTAATGCGTTCCTTGGAAGAAAGTAATTTATGATGCAGACAAGAGAATTATCTGACTTGATTTAACACAGTAGATGGAGCTGGGGCCCCTCCCTGTTATATGCTGGGACCTTGGGGGGCTGGATTCTATTCTAGGGCAGATATTCTGAGAGACCAACTTGACCCTGCAGCATCTTACACTCACCGTGGACTGGAAGGAGATTTCTGTTGACTTTTGGTCATTTTGGAATGACGCCAGGGCATCTCCATGGGTACTGAATCTTTTCTCTGTCACCTGACGTTTGTCTCACAACTTTAAGGTCTGCTTGGAACCTGCAGCCTGAATCCTGCATAATTCATGGTCGCCTCATCTCTAGGCACCTTTTCTCCTCAGTGTCTCTGCCCTGCCTGCACAGGGGCTCTCTCTAGCTTGGAGACTCATGGGAAACCATATCCCCAGGAGCAGCCCTGAGTGGATGACTAGTGAGACTGATGGTAAATATCCAGTCTCCTTCCACCATGGGTGGTCAGTTCCCAGGCCTGTTCTGCACAGTGGTTTAGAAGTGCCCTGTGGGCTGAGCCCCACCTGTAATCCCAGTGTTGCTTTAGAGGCTGAGGCAGGAGGATTGCAAGTTCTAGGCTATCCTGGGCTACAGAGTAAGACTTGGTGTCAAAGAAGAAAAGAACTACAAAAAAAAAAAAGCTAGAAAATAAAGTTGGGGTGGGGAGGGAAGGGAAGAAATCAAACAAAACTGCTTCTGCAGTCCCAGGCTTTGCCTTTGTGTGTGACTTTTTCAAGGATACCAATGACAGTGCAAAGTAATGATTCTCCCAAGTCCAGTATAGTGAACCAGTGAGTTATTTGGAGCATCTGTGACTCAAGGAAGCTGCCTCACTGGGTGAAGACTCATGAAAGCTGTCTCCCTCAGTCAACCTTCATCTCCCGTATGCTCTAGAACTTTCCAGGACCATGGCCAGCTGGGACGGGGTTAGAAATAATTGATGAATTCCAGGTGAATGTCATCATTGGCCTCTTCAGATGATAGAACCACATCTCCATTACCATGGCCCAGGCTATCTCTATACGGGTCTACTTACTCTATTGCCGTGACAGTGCGCTGATGTCTTCTGTCAGCTACCACAGTTCCGTGATGGCTGATGACCATGTCATGCTAGAGGAAATGGCTCTACAATACCAGCTGTGGTTGGGTGTGGGCTGGTCAAAGTGTAGAGAGTGTACAAGTGTCATTTAGGGAAGGGCCAGCCACTTTGTTGCATGTGTGGCTGTGTGGGTCAGGTCAGGGTTGCCAGAGCTCAGAAGTGCCTAGGGATTAGAGTGTTAACAGGCACATCCTATCTAGGCTTCTCTGGTTGCTCCCAGAGATTGGATGGGTCCCTGGCGTCATCCGGTGCTGTTCCGAGGGCCATGCTCAGGACATGTGTCTCTACAGTGGTCACTGTGGCCCCATCACGTCTCCCCTTTGCTCACCAACCTCTGTGCAGCATAGGAGGTGGCCAGGAAATCGGGTATTAAAACCTAGGTAACCCAGCCCAAGCTCAGCTGTTGACTACAAAGAAGCCTCGGAGGAAAGGGGCTGATGGGTGCAGGATAGAGGTTGCGGGAGCCAGAGGTCAAGGTGCCGTCCTGGACATCGTTCCCTTGCATTCATCACTTCCTCCTTATTTGCTATTGCAGTTCCTAGTGAGCTGAACAGGTGTCACTGAGGGTAAATTCTCTATTAGCTACTTGACTTGTCCCTGTGACAAAGTCTCCAGCAGAAGCAATGCCAGGGAGGATGGATTTCTTTCAGCTCGTGCTTTTAGCAGTTTCAGTCCATCATGAGGCATGTGCCATGGTAGAGTTGACAGTGGTGGGAGCACATACCTGGGGCTCCTCACATCTTCCTGGGGCAGACAGGAAGCAGAGTCTGAACTGGAAGGGCAGCATGGGCTGTAACCCCCAAAGGCCTGCCCACCAGCGACCCACATCTGCCAGCATGCACCAGACCTTCCCCAGGGTCCAGGTGTTCAACTGCAAGAGCCTGTGGGGGACACTTCACGTTCAAGCCATAATGGGACAAGGGGCTGTGCAGTGATACTATTCCCAGGGAGATGTAAGCACATGACTACTCACCCCACATAGGGAACCAACCACAGGCCAAAGGAAGGACGCCGCCAGTAGTTAGTTACTGTTCTGTTGCTGTGGAAAACACTATGAAAGATGTGACTTACAGAAGAAAAGTTTATTTGGTTTACGGTTCCAGCAGAGAGTCCATAATGACTGGGGAGGCATGGCAGCCAGAGACAGCAGGAGCAGAAAGCCAGCCCAGTGATCACATCTTCACGCAGGCGCAGAGAGCAACTATACATCCGGCAAGGCTTAAGAAACCACCAGTGATGTGCTTCCTCCAGCATGCCACGCCTCCTAAAAACCTCCCCACACAGCGCCACCAGCGGGAACCAAATGTCCAATACTCGGTGCCTATGGGGGCAGTCTCATGCAAACCACCACATCACCGAAGTTCGACCTAGTGAACCAGTGAGTTTTACTGGGGGTTTCTTGCAGGAGTATGTGTGGAGGGAGCAGAAATGACTTGGTGACAGCTCACAGCTCACGGAAGCAGGAAACCTGGAGCTTACTGCACAACCTGCAGGCAGCTCAACAGGTTGGAGAATGTCCTTTCAAAGCAGCTCAGCCGATCTGAGCCCCTTCCAGGCCGCTTGGCTGTTGTGAGAGTAGCTCTTAGCAGTTCTTAGGGCTTCTATATGCTTGCAGAAGGAAGGGGGAGCGGATCCAGTGTGATCCACAGTGGTGGCAAGAATCACCACATGGCCCACGTTCTCCAGGTTTCAAGTCTGTCCCTTGTTCCCACGTATACACCTCTGAGCAGACCTTGCATTTTGCCAATGTATGTGAGAGAGTTGACCAAGGATACAAGATGCACACAATGGGCCTGATGCCAGATGGGGAAGCAGGGCCTGCCTTTCAGGGGGCTCACCAGTCTTTCAGGATGCTGGAGCTGGAAGGGCTCAGGCCCTGGGCATTGTGAACATGCCCTGAGCTCTGCTCCATGCCCTTTGGCATCCTCAGAGAGTAGACTCATTAGTCCTAGTATACCATAAGATCTGGACTTCCAGAACTGTCTTGTCCAGTTTCCTCAGCTTTCTGGGATGTGGGGAGTCTCAGCCACACACGCCTGCTGCCCTGATCTCTCTCCCATAGTGAACTGAATGTCCCCTGAAGCTGTGGGCCAGAGTCACACTTTCTTACTTCAGTTGCTGCCGCCAGATATTTTGGTCACAGCTTTACAGAAGTAACTCGAGTCCCCAGACCTGGCTTCTAATGAGGAAATTGGTCAAACTCATTTGCTAAGAATCCCTGGCCTTTGAGTGACTTTTGAGTTGTCTTAATATTCAGCCCCACATCTCTTACTGAGGAAGTCCCTGATGCTATCTAGCCACAGGCTGCATTACTGCCAAGCACAGATGACAGTATTAGAAACTTGTGCTGAGCTGGGGACTGTGAAGAAGGAAGAATCATTTGGAAATGGCCTAATCATTGATGTGGGTTTGAACAATCAAGAAATGGATTTCTTATGACCAGAAATGGATCTTTTTATTTCCGCTCGCCTTCTGCCTCTGTAGGGGCCGCCACTCCCAAATCTGCTTGCGTCAGGCTTCTGCGGTGTCTGGAATCCCGAGCAATTTCCTACAGACAGATGGCATTGATTTTGCATTTGTTCCACTGTGCCTGTCTCTCTCAACGCATTAGCATCAGCTCCTGACATGCAGCTCCTGAAGACATCAGAAACTGTCTTCTTTGATCTGTCACTTAAAAAAAAATATATTGGGGCTGGACCTGGTAGACACAGGCTGGTAATCGAAGCTACATAAGATGCTGAGGCAGGAGGATTACAAGTTCAAGTTGGGGCTGCAAAGTGAGTCCAAGGCCATCCTGGGTAATTAAATGAGACCCTTTGTCAGAGTTTAGATAAAGGCTAAGGATGTAGCTCAGAGGTTGAAGGTTTGCCTAGCCACAAAGCCCCGAGCCCACCCCAATATGGAAAAACACAACACAACAAACAAAAAAGCAAAACCACAAACAATCCAAAGTAGCATTCTGTGTGTGAGGGAGAACGTTAGAGAACCCTCTCTGTTTCTTTCTTCAGTGATCTTGTCTCTTGTTTCTAGTACTTTGGACACTGGTTACATTAGTAATTTTAGGAGGAAGGGAAGAGATTGAGTGGCTGACTTGTCTCAGTGTGATAGGAAGAGAACTGGGCCCGGAGTCCACAGGCTGGTGCTGGCACAGCTCTCTGTGATGGTCGGCAACTTCTTGCCCTTCTTTGGGTCTCAGTTTCTCTATTGGTAAAATGAGGAGGCATCTCTTTTCTTCTCTTTGTCTCAGGATCTGCGAGGGAGCAAGGGAATATCTGGTATTGAGAGCCACATACTCTTGACTGTCTTTGGTGTATTGGGCATTGAACCTCGTGTGCAAGCATGCACTCTACCATTGTACCACACCCCACCCTCCCAACCCAACTTGACTGCTGCTCCGTTGCTTTATCACATTACTGTAGTAAAACACTGACCGAAACCAACTTGAGTTTATTGCATGTTACACTGCAAGTGACAGGGACCGTGGAGGAGCGCTGTTTACTGGCAGTTCTCAGCCTGCTGTCTTACACAACCCAGGACCACCTGCCTAGGGGTGGCACCACCCACAGTAGGCTGGGCCCATCCACATCACTCAGTAATCAAGAAACACCTCAAAGACATGACCCCAGGCCAGTCAGATAGAGGAAATTTCCCAGTCGAGTTTCTCTCTTCCCAAATGTGTCAGGTTTACAACCCAAGCAAACCATGACAACTGCTTTTTTTTTTTCAGTGGTGGGACTCGAACTCAGCACCTTGTGCATGCAAGGCAAATATTCTACCATTGAGCTACATCTCCATCTGGGTCTCACTATGGATCCTAGGCTCACCTTGAACTCATCATGTACCAGGCTGGTCTAGAAGTTGCCACTTTCCTGTTTTAGCTTCCTGAGTATTGATGCCCTAGCACACCCAATTTATGTCCCTTTTTTTAGGTTAGGCAGGGTAGAATCCATGTGACCTTGAACATCTGAATAGTGAAACCAGAGATAGCAAGAGGGCCCATGGCCCAGTGGAAGGTCTTTCAAGACATCCTGGTTGGATTCACAGAGCCCCAAAGTTGATGACGGGAGAAAGGGATTTACTTGCACAAGACCCCCACCCCACCTTTGATTTGTCACCTCCAGGTCTGGACATAAACGATAGGATATAAATTTCAATAGAAGGGCTCTTGACACTATGTGAGCTGCACAGGACATCTGGGAAAGCCCGCTGAAGAGAATAAAAGTTGGAGAACCAGGCTGACTCCAAACACCAAAGAAACTCAAGAGAGGGCTTCTCCCTCCCCCGGCTCCTCATCCCTGAAGCCTCACCCTGTTCCTTCTGTCAGTTCTGTTCAGAGAAATCTACAAACGCCATGTTAGGCAGACACTGGGGGAAATCAGCCCAGACAGCACGCACTTAGTGCCGCTTAGAAGGTCAGGAGATTCTAACCGGTTGCAGACTGCACAGCCCCTGCCAAGATGGTGCCTCCTCTCCATCCTTTAAAAGCTGCTCTGGAACAAGGCACCTGTCCACTCCACAGAGCATGGGTCAGGGCTGAGGATTCCTCTGTCTATTCAGGCACATGCCTTTGTTGCTCAGCACTGTGCCGGCTGGGGCTCAGTAAGGAGCCACACAGAGCTCCTAAGGGATGCTGAAAGTGGCTTAGTACTTCCAGTAAGTTCTTTGTGATTTCCAGGCAGGTCACCTCACTTCCTGGGGATGTTGGGACCCTCTGGAACCTTCTTGCCAGAAAAACATTTCACTAAGAGCAGTTCACAGGCCTAGCACACAGTATTCCGTAGGACCAAAGTTCTTGTTAACTGATGCTTGGCCCAAACCTCTCCCACTTTCCACCAAAACTTTTCCTACCAAGAAATTTCAGGTGGGCAAAGGTCCTCCCTTATGAAACCCCAGAAATTGTCCTGGAGTAAAGCATCTCCAGTCCCTAAGGCAGGATTGGCTTCTCCAAAAGATGAGTCTGGCAATGGTGTGGGTGGTCTGGATATGTGGGAATGGCTCCTGTTCAGCATAGGGCTGTCCTATGTGTCAGCTCAGGGCCCTCCTATGTTTTAACTACTGCACCTAACTCTCGGGTTACTCTTGGGGATTGTGTGGCTGAGAGTCAGGACCATGAGTGTGCACCTGACAAGAAGCATCTCTAGGTTGTAGGAGTCCCCAAGTCCCAAGTGAATGGTTGTGGAGTGCCAGGCTAGGATGATGTGGCTGCAGATGGTAGAGAATTAAAATAGATTTGCATCAAGGAGTAGACCAGGTGACTCAGTAACCAAAAGGCTGAGGATTCAGTCACGGCTTGATCCAGGAGTTCTACTGCTGTCATTTGGACTGTGTTGCTCCTCGGAGTTTAATTACTTTGTACGCTCCACACGTGGTTGCCCACTTTGTCCACAAAGATGTCATTTAATCACATTAGCTCTCCAGGTAGAGAGTTCTCCTACGCTACCAGCAAAAATATCATAGGAATAAAAGTCACCAGCTGAAGTCATACCTGTCCTTGAACCTCTGGCAGTTGTGTTAATTTCAGTGACCCACAAAGGCTCAGGTATTTGAGAATTTGCCCTAATTAGTGGTGGTGTTGAAGGAAGTTATGGAGTCTAGGAGACGCAGCCTTGCTGAAGGAGACAGGAAATGAACTGAAAGCAGACACTTCCCAGGACACTGGGAGGACGCACCTGCTGAGTACTATTAAAGTGACTACTGATAATGCACTGGTATACACATATATCAGTGAATCTCTGTATACTTAGTAAAGGAGCTTTCTTATGCAACACAGGGTGATTAAAACAGAAAGTCACAAGTAGCCAGCATGCAGACAATAAGAGACTATAGAGTGCATATTCCCGACCTGGACACCTATATTAAATTTGTACCTCCATTAAGCTCAGGGGTCATTCCAGAAGAGGGGACAGAAAGACTGTAACAGCCAGAAGAAGTGGATGATCACAAGGTAACAAAGTTTCCAAGACAGTCAGGAAGTTACTCATACGAAGTCACAGAAATGGAGACAGCATGGACAGTCACACATAAGTTCAATCCAGCAAAGCACTGAATGGATTGTGGTAAAGACGCACAATGACATCTAAGGAAATACAGGCAGAGTTCGGCTGCTGGGAAGAGGACAGTCAGTTTTTCTTAAGGATCTGACTTCTGATAGGTTGACCAGGCTCCACTGGATGAACCCACTTGAAAGGACATTTGAAGAGACAAATCTGACTCTATGAGCCCTTCTCTCTATCTCTCTTTCTTGACATATATGGAGATATCTATGTATAAAAAGATGGACAGAGGGAAAGAAAGGAACAGAGAACATGCGATTAGAAGGATGAGTAATAAGCAGTGGTGCCAACGTGAGAGGTGATCGAAGTACAGAAAAACATAATGTACGAAAGCCCAAAATGCAACAGAAAGGGAAAATGAAAATAATAATAAAAATAGAAGATGAATTCAAGTAGGTATTCCAAAAGGGTTGGATTCAGAGACAGGTTCCAAAAATGATCATGGTACAATGTATAAAATTCTCAAATATCAAAATAATCTTTCTTAAGCAGAGACTGTGGAGTACTCAGCACTAACCAGGCATCTATGTCAAAACCCAAACTACAGTTTAGGATTATTGAGGAAGACAAGTCAGACATATCGTAAGACACAAAGGCTGTGGAAAATGGTGCTCGGCAGACACAGCAGAAGTTGCACATATGAACTCACAGAGGGGGTAACAGGATAAAAAGACCTGGGCAAGTTTCACCCAGACAAAACCAAACATGGAGGGAGAGGAGAGCATGAAGACAATCCCGCGGATGTGGATCTAGGGACAAGATGGTATCTTCTGAGAGACAGAGAGTCAGTTTTCCTTGAGGCTATGACCCCAAGTACATGGACCCCACAAAAGAGGATAACTCCACACCCAGCTGTGTTTGTAGAGAAGAACCTAGACTCAGTGGCTTCTGTTGAACTGGACATGCAGCTGAGAGAAGGACGGCTCACCTAGTCTACAAGAGCCCCACAACTGAAACTGCTGTGCCACACATAACTTCTTGAGGACAAATTTAACTTTCTTGAATGTTTTTTCTAGTAGGAATGGTAATGAATTATCAGCTTTATTCTTGCTGAGGAAAGTGGGAAAGGCAAGTAACATCCCAATACAGACACAGGAAGGATGAACTAATCCACATATGCCTACCAATGAGACCTACAATATAAAAGGAAACTAGAAAAGATGTTCAAATTTTTTGGAATATTTTTGTAAAAAACAATGTCTAGACAATGTTGCCACACCTAAGTGTGGGATTGGTACTTCCTTATTTTAAACAAATTGCTTCTTTTTCTCTAACAAAAACCACTGGTCTCCTCTAATGTCTTCCTTCCCTTGCAGTCAACCACCCCATTTCACTGACCTTAGAGGCAAAGGCCCAGAGAATGCCAGAAGCCCAGGATTCCTTGGAGGCTGATGCACATGGGAGGAAGCTGCAGTAACTGCTACACTGGTTCAGTCCAGGAAGAAGGGAGAAGGCAGACAGACCCAGTGCCTCACAACCTTAATACCAGCTCTACGATGGTGAAGAGAAAAGGACTACACAGGAAGTCAAATCCAAGTAGAGATTCAATGTGAGCCAGAAACCAGATGAGTCACAGAGTTAGAGTCAGCCTCAGAAAGCAAAAAAGAGAGAAAACTTCCCAGAGGCAGCAAAGTATTGCAGAATTGGAAGAAAAATCTGAGAGAGGGAGTGTCCAGTCAGCCACAATCTCTGAGCTCTCTCTTTGCTTCCAATGGAAGAACGTGTTCTAAAGCATTTAGATAGTGACAAGAAGAGTCCTGTTCTGGAAGGTTGGACCAAGCAAAATTCATGAGAATAAATGTAAAACCAAGGCTGGTCCAACCACAAAGTCTAAACATGAGAGAGGATAAGACATGTAATTCCAAACTCATGAAGTCCAGGCAAATGAAAGGAGGGCTCAAGGAGAAGAAACTAGCAAAGAATACTCTTGGACCACATCATCTGATACAAGGTGCCTTCAGTTAATTCACCTAGCCTTCAAATAGTCACAAAAAAGCTCTTGTTGCTAGGAACTTGGAAGCTGTTGACAGTTTACAAGTTAGGGCAATTGAAATTATTTCAAAACTGAAAGGTCTCAAAGTATATGACTGTTCTCCTCTATAATGATATTAAATACACATTTAATATATATGAATGTTATGTGTTCAATTCAAATACAAAAATTCACATACAAACCATGAGTAAATTTACCATGAAAAGTTCTAAGACGCACTGATGACCTTCTATCAGAGCCTGGTAGGTTCGAAGGGAGGTCTGTCATGTCATTCTTGCCAACTTAACCCCTGCCCACATATCAGGCTTTCAGGGCAAGTGTTTGAGCCTGGCAAACTCTCTACCAGCCTCCTCTTTCAGCTAGGAATCTGACCTATTGCCTCTTGCTGATTTGAGAAATTGTTCTCCCTCTAAAGTGGCCACCATCTGGCAGAATCTTGGTTTCCATGGAGCAGCCCGTAACACATTTTGATCAGCACATCTGACAAGTGACCAGGGACCAGTGAAACCTGTCTTATACAGGAGATGGCACAGGTTGGATCAGTGGCTCCGACAACAAGCACATTTATACTGCTGTGTTGCGAACTTGATCACTATTAATTCTTCAATGAGCATGTCAGGTAAGGAAAGGCTATGTTAAAGTGAGTAGAGATAATTCAGTAGAGATTTAAAGCTCACAATACTTGGAGAAGGTTCTGCCATAGAAATCTGAAGACTGAATACCATGGTTGTCTCTGGTATTACCATAAATGTGACTTAGGACAGCACATATACTCTGTCACAAATTATACTTTCAAGCAACTCAGCAGGGTATCAGAATAACTAGGAACTCAGTTCTCTGGATATTGAGTCTTAGGTGTGTGTTTAGAGAAAGAAGAAAGCAATTTTTAAGAGTGCCTCTTGCTACACACACAGATTATATGGCACACTAACACTGTAGGAAGATGCTGTATCTGTTTGTGCCAAGCCTCAACTTCTACTCACATGCCAGGTTTTACAACTTTACGATGTTCCAAAAGTCGTTTGTACTCCAGATATAGTCGCACATTTCTAAAATCCTAGAAATGAGGAACAGACACAAGAAAATCAGGAGTTCAAGGCCACCTTCAGCTAAGCAGTGAGTTCAAGTTCACCTGGTTGGTATGAGGCATTGTTAAAAAAAAATTACAAAATACATAAAGGTAGAATTCCCATGATTTTGAGTGTTTTGTCTAACATAAAAGAAAAAGAGAGTTGGGAAAGGTGGAGAGGGGTGGCTTCTGAAAAGAAAGTTATTCCAAGAAGGAAGTTGGGGAGTCATGTGAATAACAAGGCACCAAGAACTGCAGGAAGAAAACTGAAGAGGTGGAAACACCCCTGTGAGAGAAATGAACATGCAGGGAACCCAAGGGAAAAGGGCCACACTTTCAAAACAAACAGTGGAGAAAGCCACATACTTTAAATGAACACTCAATGGTCCACAGGGAATCCTCCTCAGAGCAGGGAAACAATGTGATGTTGGAAAGATGACAGGAAGGCATCAGTAAGTAAACTGAGGCAGAAGTAGGTTGGGACCTGGATCAGAAGCTTCTTGGGCACCTTTGGTTTAAAACCAAAGAACACAGATCATGCCACACAGAATAGGAATATGGTAGCAACATGTTTTACATTGAGCAATTAGGTCATGTTGTGGTTCTTCTCTAAAATCTCTTGGAAATTCATGCAGGAAGATGGGATAATATGGGAATACACTTCCTGTAAAAACAAAATTATAAAGTGTTCTTCCTAAAATATTTCCTATAACAAACATTTATTATATTTATTATATTATAAAAAACAAATATTTCCATCTCGGCCTGAGCTTTTTTTTTTAGTTTGGGATACCAAGTATTTTTGGTTTGACTCTCTGGTATATCTAAGAGATCCCAGTCTTACCTACTCCAGAGCTGTTTTCAGTGGTATGAGCCAGCCTGTCTGGCTGTGTTCTCTCTTCTTTCTGGAGTAAAACTAGTGTGGCAGTTACTGAAGATTCCTCCCATGTGCAGTAGCCTCCAGGGAATCCTGAGTCTCTGCCATTCATTTTGGATATGAAAAGCTGTTTGGTCAAGGCTTCAGGATCTCACTTTTGATTTTATAATGGCGGAACCAGATGACTCTAGTCTAGCTACTCAGGATTTCCCCAGAGGAACAAGTTAGGGGAGATCAGATACTATCTCAGGCTCTCTCATATGGTCTGGGTCCATATCGCCAGCCAGCATAGCACAGTCCGGGGATATTTCTAGGCAGATAGTGAATTTAGGCATTTTCAGGCAATCTGTAAAGTTCTAGGTCCCTACTAAAGAGTTCTGAAACAATGAGACATGCTTCAGATAGTACCATTGCAGCGGGATGGGCATGGTTCAATGTGGAGAGCTCCCAGCCAGGCAAGCTAAGAGGGTGGTCCAGAGATCTAGGGTGCACAGAGCGAGAGTAGGCCTGTGTTGTATATGGAAAATTCACTGGTGAGAGTTGAGAGATGCACCAGTAGTCTCTCTACTTCCCGTTCCTCTGTGTTCTGTGAGCCATAGGTATAGAGGTGCCTCTACAGTTGCCTGCATAGCTATGTTTAAGGGCTCCAAATACTCAGAATATAAAAGTGTTATCTATATTTTACTACATGTATCTAAATATTTCCCTAGATATCTACGTAAGTACTTTGGTGTGACATAATTTCTGTATTCTTCTATATGAGCTCAAAGTTGTAAGAAGAATAGTGTAGCTATATTAATCAACAATGAAATAACATAGCTACATTACTTTAGCTAATTTGATTAATTCTTCAAAATATTTAAGATTACAGAAATGTTATTTATATCTAGTTATTACCAGTATCTATCTATCTATCTGTCTATCTGTCTGTCTATGAAGTTATACATCTCTGAATTTCTCTGTATACAGAGATGCATATAGCTACTTGTATCTCTACCTATCTCTGTGAAACACTTCCTTGTCCCCACAGTCTTAGTAGGTGTAGTCCTACACTGCAGAGCCATAATGATGAGAAGTTGCCATATTCTCTTCCCTCTGAAGGGAATACTGAAGTTCCCTTACTCAGTGTGTTTGTCAGCATTCCTGACCTTTCCTTCTCTGGTCTCTGTCCTTCTGTGGTGTAATGTGATATGACTGGTCCACAAATGCTGACTTCCCTCCATGAAATTGGATAGTAGCTAAAGTCTTGAGAGTGCACTAGAATTTGGACTTGGGAGATGGTGGGAACTTAGAGCAGCAGTAGTACACTCCTTCTGGAGGGACATGTAAATGGTATTTTGTAGGGTGCAGGCCTGGAAGCAGCCAAGTGAGGGACAGAGCTGGAATGTGCAGGGTTCTCACACAGTGTCTGATGCACTGATTGAGACCGTCAGAGCTGGTCTCACAGTGTCTGATGCACTGATTGAGACCGTCAGAGCTGGTTTGGTGGCACCCATCACAGTTCTGCTGGCAGGAGTGGGTTGAGAAGGACTGAGTGTGGGAGGCTGAGCTGAACTGGAGTGACACATGGAAGGGTAAGCTTCAGGGTACCTGCGTGAAGCCAGAGACAGTGGCTTCAGGTGACCCATGCATCCTGTCCAGGGTGGGAAAGGCAGAGGCACTGAGGTGATCTTCCCCGGTAGCGGCAGCTGGTCCCGGAGTGGAGATGGACACTCCTTATCAGGAGTGCTTTCTGGGTTCTGTTCTGTGCCTTTGGTTTTCTCAAGGCCTTTACCCTCATGTGGGAAATCCTGCTGTGATGTGATGGCCATTCTTTGCTGCTGTCAGAGATTTGCATAGCTAGGGAGGCAGAGAGCTGAGTTTCTCTGTCACTCCTCACCCCAGCGCACTGACTACAGCATGTGCAAGCCCAGCTTTCTCCTCCTAGTTTTCAAGATTTCCTGGCTGAGCTCAGGTAGATTCCCTTTTCTGCTCATCTTGGGAACGGCTGGTATTCTACCTTGACGTTAGTTCTCGCCTGTTTACACTCTTCAGTTTTCTCGCTGTTGTTTCCTCTAGATCTTTTGTCCTTTTCTTTCTTGTTTTTGAAAAGAGTTAAACGTATAAATTCTGAATTGAGTACTGCTAATCTGGCAAAACTGGCCTCCAAGCTGTGACCCTCCTGTGTCAGCCCCAGCATTTGTTTGAAAACTAATCATGATCTAGCTCAGGGCAGAATCAATTCTTTAACTCACTTTTTTTCTCCAAAAATGAAAGAATGGAATTTTTCTGTCCCCCGTGTTTTCTCTAGTTTGTTATAGGAAATATTTTAGGAAGAACACTTTATAATTTTGTTTTTACAGGAAGTGTATTCCCATATTATCCCATCTTCCTGCATGAATTTCCAAGAGATTTTAGAGAAGAATTCTACAGCAGAATTCTACCAGAAATTCAAGGAAGAGCTATATCCAATATTAGATAGAAACAGTGGAGAATGTTCCTTTTTCTCCACATCATCAACCAAGTTTTGTCATTGTTGTTTTGTATCTCAGCTATTCTGAGTGGAGTAAAATCAAACCTCCAGAGTAGTTTTATAATTTGCATTTCACTGATGACTAAAGATGTTGAACACTTTAAAATGTTTTTCTCTCTCTGTTGTTCCTCTTCATAGCCCAGAAGCACACATTTCGAAGTGTTAGATGTTTTTGGGTGTTAAGTTTGAGAAATGTTTATAGTGCTTACTGGGTTCTACAGATGGTTTAGGAGTGCTGGGCCTTTTCTCAGTCAGACTGCCCTCTGGAGATGGGCCACAGAATATCACACTGTCCGTAGGCAGAAGTGAATTAACTAAGGGCTGTGCTGAGGGCTCCTGCCTCAGGGGTGCAGAATTTCCATCATCCCTGGGGTTACTTGGATGATTAGCTATGGGTATCCTACATGGGGTTGGGTTCATAGGAGTCCAGTGATCTCTGGGCAGCCCTTTTGCCCCAGGAACTAGTTAACCACAAAATGCATAGAATGCGCTGCAATTGTTTTATAGTTAATGGCCTGCCATAACTAACTGCCAAGTCTTGCTTCTGTCTTTTGCTCACTTTCATATGCAGTTGTGTTGATCCTTGATTGGCTCATTTTAAAGTCACTGGGAATTCCCTCCAGTGTGCTACGAAAACCTTACTGAACTGAGACTGTTGCTTATCCCTGGGTACTTGAACCTAGAGGAAGCCTGGACATAAGGACAAGATCAGTGAGCTCTTTTGTGACTCCTTGGCCAACCAGGTGGTTTAACTGAGGGCACCTAGTATCAGATGTCTTGGTCCAAGGTGGTTCTCTGTTAGTTTCCTCTACATGAGCCCTCCCTTTGTTTTTTGGACTTGACAGGGTTCGACTCACATGTCTTCTCTATCCTCTCTCCAGTTTGGACTTTGTGTGTTGGAGTAGCCTTGGTTTTGTATTTTCCTTCTCATGGATTTCACTCGCTCACAACTTCCAGAACAAGGTTCTTCGTGTCAGTCTCTAAATGACTTAAAAATGCATTCTTCCATTTGAAGTAAACAGCAGAGAGCTAAGAGGATGTGGCTGACTCTCTTCCTCTCTTCCTGAAATCTCTTCCTCTCTCAGATGTATGTTCTGGTCCTGCCATACTTTGGTTCCTGTTGGTGATTTTCTCTTATTTTGTGTTTGGATGTTGGGTCTCAGCATGTAGCTGGTCTGTGACTCTCTCGGCATTCCAGTATTTTTCTGTTTCTATCTTTTTGAATATGGAGGAGGTAGAACCTGGTGCAGTAACTATGGAAATCAGTGTGGATTTTCCTCAAAAAGAAAGAAACTGTTCCACCATAAGATCCAGCCATACCACTTTGGCATATATTCAAGAAACCGATATTTTACTACAGAAATTCCTGTTCATCCAAGAAGAGATCAACAGCTTAAACAGACTCATAACTAATAAGGAAATTGAAAATGTAATACAAGACCTCCTGACTAAAAAATGCCCAGGCCCAGATAGATTCACAGCAGAATTCTACCAGACATTCAAAGAAGACCTACAACCAGTACTGCTGACATTATTGAAAAGGATATTAACAGAGAGAAATTCCAAACTCCTTCTCTGAAGTCAGTATCACTCTAATACTAACACCAGGTAAAAATACAACAAAAAAAGAAAACTATAGGCCCACATTCTTAATGAACATAGACGCAAATATACTCAACAAAATTACTCATAAACTGCATACAGACACACATCAAAAAGATCATCCATCACAATCAAGTCAGCTTTATTCCACAAATTCAGGGATGCTTCAATATATAGAGAGAGGGCAATGTGATGGCCACAAAATCCCCTGAGAAATGCACATATACTGTTTAAACATTAGTGCATATGTATACCTGGGAGCTGTTTGGCAAGGAATACGATGCAAGACAGAAGAGAGTGCTCTTTAGCTGGTTAGTAAGGGTAGTGCAAGAGACTCCCAAAATAACACAGGCCTCTGCCAAAGCTCTTAGTCATCTCAAGAACTAGAATATAAGACCCTACTGCTGAAGGCTATACTTCAGATACATGACTTGGAGCAATGAAACAGGAACTGACCTGGAATCCTTCTTCTTGAAATTTAGCTCTCATAATGGTCGATGATAATAGGCAAAATGCTAAAGGACAAAAATCAATGGTTCAACCCAGCCCTAAAGCCTAATAACCGTAATGGCCAGCAAAATACACTACCTCTATTGGTGCAGTGGTGGCCCCGTTATCTAGTGGGTAATCAACAGCTGTCTAATTGAAATTAATACCCTCTCAATGGAACGGAACTCATGGGTGGCTCTGTAAACTCAGTCAAATACAAATGGTTAGAAAGGACATGGATTATAGAAAAAGCCCTATCTCTGCCGTATAATGCTATACAAATACACAAATGAAATCTCTTGCCATAGGCTAAATATGGATTGTTATATTTACAGACCGTCGTATAGTACACCACTAGAATAAACATCTGAGATATGCCCAGTCCTGGGTGACACATCTGTACTTGAACCTCTACACTGAAGGATCACAGAACATAGGGGAGGAGGGGTCTAGAGAAAACTGATGCATCCCTCAACTCTCAGCAGTGAAGCTTCCATTTACTACAACAGAAAACGATGCACAAAGAAGGCCACAAATGGTGAAGTGTTAAATAAGAGACTGCAGAGTGCATATCCCTGGATGGGGCTCCTTTGTTAAACCTCACCCACCCATGTCCTAAGAGATCATTGCAGAAGAGGGGAGAAAAAAATTTTAAGAGCCAGGGTGGTTCACGACCACAGGGAAGCAGAGGCTTTCAGGCCACTGAAAGCTTCCACATGTGAACTTGTGGCAATGGTGGCCTTGAGCCCATGACCCATGCCAAGTCAATTAGACAAGGGCCCAGAGTGGAGTAAGAGAAATGCGCATCCGGCCAGTACTAGGCTGAGAACTACTGGAGACTGATTACTACTGGGTGATGCGAATATACCTTCCTTGTGATCTCCTGATATACTCACTGGACTCCAGTGTATGAGTTTGCACTGAAGGATGTTTCTGAACATGTTTGACTGGATGGGGCTTGGCATATGTGTTGCAATACATAAGGTCTGCTGGGGGGAGGGGGAGTACGGATGGGAAATGGGGTCTAAATTTAATTGGGAGCTGTTGTGTGAAATGTACTAAAGATCAATAAGGAATTTTAAAACTAACGTCTTCTTCCAAGAATACTTCTTACAAGAAACTGGAAACACTAGGAACCCAAGACTTCTACTTTTTTATTTCACTCTAATTGTTTTTTAATGTAAGTTTAAAAAATACAGGTTTAAGTTAAAAAAAATAGTGTCTTATCCTATATTGGGACTAGCTTTCAAATAAATGCTCGAGGTGATGGAGAAGGATCATAACATGGAGGCCAGCTTTGACATATTAACAATACTAGAACTCATAAATTATACTTTAAATTTTTTTGATAAACAGGGTGGTTGCCAGTCTGTATCTCAGGATGTTCTAGAAATCACTGTGTAGTGCAGATTGATCTCAATATTTTTCTGGCTCAACCTCACCAGTGCTGGCATCAGACATATGACAACAGGGCTAGCACACACTAACCAATTTTGTTCTAAATCACCTCAGGGAAATGTTTTAGTGATAGTCATCAAAACAGAACAAGGTGGCTTTTGCAATATTATAAGCGAAAAAGATGAAAATTCCTATATTAGTTAATGTCTCTCTCTCCATATACAAAAAGTGACCCACTGTGTCTTTGAATCTTCAGTGCTCAGGATGCTGTGCCCTGAACAAGGTTGGGAGACAGGGCTGGATACATAGGGACTATGGCATTCCTGTCTGAATCTTGATCACAATGGGCTATCACAAACATTGAAGAAACTGTTGTGTCCTGCTCAATGTTTGTTACTGTGAGGTTCCCAAGGGCAGCTGACCTGCAGTTGGTCCCTCCTCTGAGATCCCACTCGAAACTCCCAGGTGGGAGACCACCCACCCGGAGATCCGGTCAGGAACTACAGACAACGTGGTGGAACCACCATGATGATAAAGGTAGACACCAGCCCTGGAGGCTGTAAAGAGCTGCTGGAGGCTGAGGGCAGGCCCCGCTGAGCTTAGAGCCTGGCTGTTGACTGTGCACCAAGAAAAAAGAAGAGCATACACAGGTAGAAACTAAAGCCAAGTTATAAGAAAAGCCAGCAACTCCCAAAATGAAAAGAAAAACTAATCCACTTGAGCTCAGCCCAGAAAGATTGAAAATAAGATGACATACCTGAGCATGCACATGTTGGAGTCAGTGAAGTCGTTCACGCACTGGCAAAGAGGAGAGAGTAGAAAACAGGGCTCTGTTCATGCTGTGCTATGGAAGTTCTAGCAGTACCAAGAGCTGAGGTGGTTTGACCAAAAAGTAAAATATAGAGAGGTAAGAAAATGCACTCGAGTAACCTAAAAGACCACCAGTCATCCATCCCACCATACATTCTCTTCTCCTTCTCTCCTTGGGCACAGGCCCACTCTTTCTCTTAGAATCTTAGGTCTCTTGACTGCCCAGCTTCAATACTGAATAAGCACATCAAGACCAGCACAGCATTCGACACGGGTGCAGTAGAGGCAGTTTTATCTGAAGGACAATCCATGGCTACCTAATTGGTCTTAAATTGCACTTAACGGGAGGAAATTCATGTTGTACTGTAATCATACCCAAATGCAGATGGCTGAAGAGGTCACAGATCGCAGAGAAATCCCTAAGTCTGTCACATCTGTAGGCCAATGTAACTTCTAAGTGCAAAATGGGTATCCAAATATTTACAGTCAAGTATCCTAGTCACCACTCATCAAAGAAGCTTCTTTTGCACAGCATAGAGGCTACTACAGAGAACCACAACAGGTCACACACAGACATCATCTGTGAATTGTCCATGCCTAATCAGAACATCTACAATGCATCTTCTACAACTAAGACCAACTCAACATAGAACAACGGATAGAGATGACAGTAATACAACTCTCAACACTCACTAATGAAGTTCCTACATGCAACAGAAGACAAGTAACAAAAAAGGTCACAAATGGCCAAAGTATGGAGAAAAGGGGTCTGCTGAGTGTGGTTCCCTGGACAGCACTCACATTGTTTCACTCACTCAGGGCTTAGGGACCATTTTGCAGGAGGGGGAGGAAAGATTGTAGGACCAGTAGGGAGGTGTGTGACTACATGGAAATAGAATACTACAAGCTCCTGGGACTTTACTCATGAAACTACAGCAATGCTCAAGACCCATGCAAACTCAACCAGACAAAACCCAGCATGGAACCGGGGAAATGGGCAGCAGATCCCATACTTTACTGAAGAAATATTGGCAACTGATTATATTTGGATCAGGATGAGCTAATCTTCTTAAAGAGAAGGACTCTGGAGGGGCTGTCTAGACCTCAGTGGATGAACTTGCATTGAGGAACATCTAGGGACAGTAACTACATCTTCAAATAGATAAAAGAATGTATGGATTCCAGTTGGGGACTGTAGCGGTAAATTTACAGAGATTCTCTCCACCTCAAGGGACATGCCTCCAAGAATGTGATTGACAGAGATGAAGCCAATAGAGTCAACTACTTTCCAACCAGTCAGTGACCTGAGGAGGAGGGTGTAGCGGGAAAGCAGTGGATGCTGGGTAGGAGATGCTCCTGGCAGCTGGTCTCCATCTTGGCAGTGTGTGCTGGAGGTCCACCACACTTCTGATCAAAATGCTGGCTCCCCCACAAGAAATTTCTGTCTCTCTCCACAGGGATGAATCCCTTGTAAGTAACCCCAAATAAACCGGTTTCTCTAACTGGAAAGCATTCTCTGTTTGCTCAACTGGTACAGACCTAGAGGGGTGGGGCTGAACTCAGGGTCTCACTTCAAGGAGAGAATTCTTATAACAGAATGGCACAGATGAGCAGGACTGACAAAAGCAGAGAAATCTTCTGGGAAAAGGATTTATGTGGCCGCTGCTAATGTGGGGACCAGCAAAGGAAACAGTGTGGGCTGAGGAAAGTTTAACATGCTGGACTACCCCAACAGCATTGATGTGTGCGGTGGCCATTGCAGGAACAGTACAGTTTATAGTGAAATATGTAACTAAGGGGAGTTAACCTAAGCAAATAAGATTAGTGGGGCAAACACCACAGTGGCAACCCATGTATAAGTGGTATGGAATGGCACATCTGCTTGACCAATGGGGGCCACCTCAGGAATATGGTGATGGTTTGAGAACAGCAGATGGTCTAGAACAGGTTCTGCAATCTTTGGGAGTTGCAGGCCAGAAGCAAAGATATCAGCAAGCTGCTGCTGAAGTGGCTTGCCCATTGCTATGCTTTGTGAGAGACTTATTGCAGGCTGAATCAGTGGCTCAGAGAGAGACTCAAAGTGTGAGAGAATAATTAGATCAAGAGAAAGATATGAGGCTTGTTTCCTCAGTACTAGCCTCTGACCTTGCTAGCAAATTGGATAAAATAGAAAAAGAGATAGAAGTTTTAGCCTGCCATTTTTTATGGCTAGGAGGTCGAAAAGGGATGAAAACCCCGGTCAGGCTGATAATACGAGACCCATCCTGGGACCCTAAGACTTAGAACCGCTGGGAAGAATCAGGCAGTGACGAGGAAGGGAGCAACCCAGAAGAAGCTAAGAGTGCCCCTCGGGATCGGCCTGTAATACAAAAAAAAGGAGAAATCCAGGTGTCATGCTGACAAAGTCTTTAACAAGTGTAAGAATTTAGTGAATGAAGGGTTCTCAGCCCTGGAGCTGCTGGAACTAGGGAGGACATTCAAGCAAGCCACAAAGGAGCCTGTCATCACTTGGCTCCTGAGACTATGAGATACAGGGCCACATGCTATTACCTTAAATGCTGCAGAAGCAAGAAAGCTGAGCACTATAACCCCTCATCCTTCCTTGAGATGTAGGCTGTGTAACCTGAGGCAGTCCAGGGGGAAGCAGTCTCCAGTGGACTGGCTTGTGCGAGCCATTAGAGATACTTGGTTATCACCAGTGGAGGTCACCATGGATGTGAGGAGCTAGAAGACAATAAAAGGGGGACAGGCACTGCTGAGAGAACGGAGTATGAGGAAAGCAATATATACGGTGCCTCATTCACAGGACCAGATAGCACTGTGTTCACTAGAGATTTAATGAAGGACTTCATTAAACAAGGACCTCAAAATTGGTATGGAAGTTTAGTGTCCACGCTAAGTCCCCTAGTGGGACAAGATCTTTACAAGGCAGGAGAAGCTTTGACAGATTTAAGCAACCTAGACCAGCATGTAAAGTATGTCTGTAGAAGAATAGGACAGCCTAAAAGATGCTTGAAGGAGACAAACCAGAAAAGGAGGTCTGCTTGGGTTCCTCATAGGCAAATGTGGGATGGCTTGTGTCTAGCCCACGTTCCTAACGAAAAGATCAATAAAAAGCCAAATTCTGTGCTAATGCGCCTCTGGGAGGCTTTAGGTCCTGAGGAACAGTTCACAAAAGGTACACTGAGGATAAACTTATCCCAGGGGTGAATAACAGCTCCTCAGAGTGAACAGGGTACATTTCTCCCCTGAGAATGGCTATTTGAGGGTTGGTGACAGTTTACCTGGCCAGGGCCTCTCCCAATAGCCAGGTGTGGTCAATGGAGAGACCCAGAGTCTACCTGGCTCTGGGAAACAACAGGGGCAACAGGAGCAAGAGGAGCCATATTCCTCCTTGGCCCTGTGTAGGACCAAGCAGTTTGGGCCAGCCCCAATGAGGTTAAAGGGATGCATGGAGGCTCCATATGAGAACTGCAGTACACTAAATGGATTCCAGGCAGTAACTGTGGGATCTGGGCCTATTTCATAAAGGCATTGAGCAGGCAGTGTGACCCAGAGACCCTGAAGGGATGGCAGCTGTCCTGGCCTGCTCTGCCTGAAACTATAACCTAGGTCCCAGGAAGCCACTACAGGTACAGCATCCTCATTCCTTAGCAGTTGCTTAAACGTCTTTCCTCCAAATATCACCCCAGAACAAAACCAGGTTTTCAGTTTCATTTTCTCATCCCTTAATTCCACATCAGCCCTAGAACCTCCCCACCCCTGAAAGACCCCCACCTTTAACTTTCCTGCCTTCAGTAAGGCCTCCCTATTTAAGCCCCTGCCTTGGTTTCAATAAGTGAGCTGTTCACTGACCCAGTCTCCCAGGAATTCTTTTCATCACACTCTGGGCTACCTAAGGACTGCCCTCCATTCTCTGGGACAGCTGGAGCACAAGGGCCGTACTGGAGACGGAGACCCACCCACAGATAACTAAAGATAGTAAAGGATTAACTAAGTTACATGCCATTGACCTTGTATGTGTATATAATGTTAACTTCTGAGTGTTTTACAGATGTGAAACCCAGTTGAGAGACATAAAGTATACCTGAAGAAACAAGAATGGAATGTAACTCATACAGAGTACAAGGGTGAGGTATAGCTGTGAAATTCTAAGGAGCTTTATGTGCCTAGTTCTATATGTGCAGACAAGTAAAAAAACACTTTATATAATGGTTAAATAGCAATTCCAGTATCAGGCATGGATTGACCTCCCCCTAGCCAACCCCGTGATCTGTTGGCCAAGGTAGCTGTGGACTCCCCCTTCTCCAAAAAGGCAATTGCCACATTGTAATGCTGGTTGCACCCTGGAAGCAGACAGTAAGGCCCTATTACTGAAAACATAGCATGATTTGGGCATGAAAAAGAGAGATCTACTTGGGACAGAGCTGGAAACTCCCTGCAAATGGATGGCTGGCCTTCATAGTGCTAGATGGCACTATGCAGACTGCTATGGGAGAATGGTCCTGAAAAGCTCTACTTAAAGACAGATCGTATGTCCTCCATTGTCAGATGCCCACCAAGATGTTCCTGCTTGAGTAATAGTGGCTCATCTAGTATGTGTACCCCCAACAGAATTCTAATTGGATTTAAGGCCCACTCCCCAGGGAGGGAACTCATATCTGATACTAGGAGAGGAGTTGACCCCGTGGTGATGGGAGGAGTTATAGGCCATCATAAAGAAGCTACTGTAATTATTTGTAAGATGAATATGATGCACCTACTTAGGTACTGCCTAAGCATTTGCGTTAATGCCCATAGGTTACAGTATTTGTGTGGATGTCACTTTTGTTGTTGTAGTTTTTAAAGCTGTCCATTTATAGTAGAAGGAGTATCACTGAAGCCAGATGGTAATCCATGCCACAGTTGAAATAACATTGCCTTACACCTGTTATTTCCTCCCAAACCCCTTGCCCCTGAGGCTCAGAGACTATTGCAGAAGACAATGGTGGAAAGTTTTGTAAGAGCCACAGAGAAAAGGAGTGGGGTGTACGGTTAAATTTATTGAGTTTCTCTCTACCTCAAGGGACATGCCTTCAAGAGCGTGATTGACAGAGATGAAGCCAATAGAGTCAACGACTTTCCAACCAGTCAGTGACCTGAGGAGGGTCTAGTGGGAAAGCCGAGAAAGCTGGGTAGGAGACACGGGACCACGGCAGCTGGACTCCATCTTGGCAGCGTGTGCTGGAGGTCCACCACACATCTGATCAAAATTCTGGATCCCCGTAAGAAATTCCTGTCTCTCTCCCCAGGAATGAATCCTTTGTAAGTAACGCCAAATAAACTGGTTTCTCTAATTGGAGAGCATTCTCCATTTACTCAATTGGTTCAAACATAGAGGGGTGGAGTCAAACACACAGCCTCACTGCCAGAGGAGGTGTTTTAAGACAGGGACTGTAGGAAGTGCCAGTAGGGAAGGGAGCACAGATTAAGGCTGACTGATATATTCTGTATGAAATATACAGTGATTCAATAAACACCACCAGGTCATAGACAAGAAGACTATATACACCAAACCATACAATTTGGTAAACATGAAATGGAAAATGAAAGAGAAAAGAAGGCCAAAAGAAAGAACGGAAATAAGTCTGAGTGAGAGAGAGAGAGAAGAGAGAAAGAGAGAGAGGCAGACAGATGACAGGATGAGAAGCAGATTGAGACTGTATGACTGACTTGACTCAGTGGAAAATTTTAAACATCTCTTCAACCCAGATTAGATGCCAGACTCAGAAATGTAAGGGATAAAACAAACTCCACCCTGGGAACCAAAGATGTGACTGGGCTTCTTTAAAGAGCATTGATGAGGTCCGTAGATGACTCCAAAACTCTTTAGCTCATTGAAAGGGATTTTATGGAACCTCCAACATGCAGTCCTGCTTTCAGTTAACTCTTCACTTCCCACATTGCCTAATATCTGGAAAAATCACTTCACACCAAGGCATGGGGGTGTGTAACAGGGAATACAGTCTGGAATCCCAGGTCAGGGTCCATGACCTGCACTAGCTTCCTCTCTTAGGGAGCACAAACAGCTCCATTACCATAGACCTAGCTGTCATGTCATTCTTCTGTTAAATTAGTTCTCAGGAAATTCCAGACAAGATCATCTCTATAAAACCACAATGGATTGATAATTTCATATCTGGACTAAAGAGCCATACCACAGTACTCTACCTTTTCCTCATCTCTTTCTGTCCATTATGGCTTCCACAAAATTCCCTGATCCTCATAAGCTGTGATATGTACAGGAAACTCTACTGTGTTAGACTGTCATCTCAAAGCAAAGGGACAGAATCTCAGCAGCTTAACCAGGTTTGAGTCTCTTGATCAGTAAACACCATGAACATAAGAGGTTGTCCTCCAACATGAAGGCAGACAGCAGAAGTTATAGGAATAAAGCTGTGTTTATCTACGGGATGAAGCACAAAAGAAGACCATTTTACAGACCTATCAACACTGTTGAAATTAACTCGTGTCATTTCCTATTAAGAGTCACCTAGTAAGCAAACATTCTAGAAACATAAGGGCAAGGTCCAATATACTGTGAGAAGATCACATTATGACCAACTGAATCTTAACGAAACAAACAGGATATTATGGTAATCAGAATGGAAGGCAGTACAGTACCTAGCTCTGTATATGATGAACAGATTCTCAGTTACTTTAACTCCTTATCCTGGACGCAGGCGTGGGGCCACCCTGTATCTCCACGGCCTTTTTATGTTTGGTGTGTCCAGCTAAAGCATTCAGCCTCTGAAGATCAGTGAAGAACAGTGTCATACTCCAGCAACGTACTTGAATCTTCTCCACAGTTTTGACAGGCTCCAGGTTGGTAAGGTGCATAAATCTACCAAAACATCCTCTCCTCTATCCAGACATACATGCTAAGAGTGCTTGGAAAGGGAAAGAATTATCCACACCCAATATGGTTTCATCCAGAGCCAAACAGATTCTGCTTACGCTGAAAAGATTACTTCAACACATTTTGGTACACCTTAGTATTTTCATTCCTATACTGTTTTGCCATTTATGCCTTCCATGAGCTTTTCAGCACTTGAAAACTTTCAGAAGCTTACCAAGACTAAGATTTGGAGCAATGGATCTGGAACTGACCTGGAAGTCACTTCCCCTGAAGGTTAGTTCTCATAGCTCTGGTGAGCAGGCAGCAAAGGGAGAACATCAACTGATGGCTCAACACCAAGTTCACTGGCAGCAAAGGGAGAACATCAACTGATGGCTCAACACCAAGTTCACTGGCAGCAAAGGGAGAACATCAACTGATGGCTCAACACCAAGTTCACTGGCAGCAAAGGGAGAACATCAACTGATGGCTCAACACCAAGTTCATGAGCACAGCACTGTTGAACATAGTTGCAAGAGTTAACTTGGTGCCAGGGTCTAGTGTCCTTGGGTGATAAAGGGTCTCTTTCCCAAGGTTATTTTCTCAGACAGGGCAGGCAGCTATCTTAAGGCACTCTTGGAGAGGCAGTGATCTTGTCCCTCGAAGTAATTTCTTCAGGTATTTTGACCAAGCAAGGGAAGATGAACACTGCGGCAGCCTACATGGATGGACTAGTGAGGAGTCCTGAACGAATTTGGGGAGGTGAAGGATGAAGGCATTCCAGAATTCCTATGAGGCAGGACATTCCTACTGCAGTGTTTTTAATATGTATTCAATTTATTTTAACATTTTGTGTGTACGGAGTGTACTGCCTGCATGTCTGTAAGTGTACTCACATGCCATGCCTCTAGAGCTGGATGGTTATGGATGGCTGTTAGCTGCTATGGGAATCAAACCCAGGTCCTTTGCAAGAGCAGCCAGTGCTCTTAATCACTGAGCCATCTCTCCAGGCCTACCTACTGCAGTGTTTTGCCCACCACTAATCAAGATGAAAACATGTATATGTCAAGAAAATCTTGTAAAGTGGGATAGAACAATTCTTGGGATATTTGAAGCCCTGGGCTCAATCTCTAGACCCTCAAAAAATGTGCTTAAGGACCAAGTTATGTGGTTCGAATGCTGTTTTTATTTATTGTTTTTCTTTATGTGAATGAGTGTGTTGCCTGCTTGTACATAAGTGCACCTGTGTTGTGCAATGCCTGCAGAGGCCAGAAGAGGGCATCTAATCCCTCGGATCTGGAGTTACAGATGGTTGTGAGCTGTCATGTGGGTGCTGGGAATCAAGTCCTGATGCTCTGCTAAAGCAACTAGTGCTCTTAACCACTGAGCCACCTTTCTAGCCCCCTTGATTACTGTTTTTAGGAAAAGAAAGCTAGACATTATTATGTATGTTATTGCTTTGATGAGGCCACTACAGTGTCAAATGTGTGCATACATACATATATGAACCAGAAAATAGAATCTACAGTCCACTATACATTAATGAGTAACAAAAATGAGAGATGTCTTAAAGCAAAAAGGCAAAACTTTTCCCTTCAATGTCAGTGTACACAATCCATAACAACTCTGGTCTATTTAGGCCCCCAAATGCTGAGTTATTGTTTCTGTTGTTAAAAATTAGTCCAAAGTGTATTGTATTGACTTGTTTCTCAAAGAAACAAAGTCACACAAATAACATCTACCTCCCCGCAATGCTCCACTAATGTCTTCTTTCTATATATTTCACTGGTTTATTTCACTAGCCTTAGAACCAAGCAGAGCAGAGAATGGTAGAGGCCCAGGATTCCATGGAGGCTGCTGCACATGGGAGGAGGCTGCAGTAACTGCCACACTGTTTCACTCCAGAAAGAAGAGAGAAGGACGGCTGAAACGGTGCCTCACAACTTTGACCCCAGCACTTGGGAAGCTGAGACAGAAAGACTACCTACAAGTTCAAAGGCAGTTTGGGAAACTGAGGTGAATCACATGCCTGCTTGAGTTATGGATTTCGAGCCCCATCTCAAAAAACAAGAGAGAAAACATCCCAGAGGTAGCAAAGAATGGCAGAAGAATTGCAACCAGAATCTGAAAGAGGGAACGTCTGCAGCGAGGGGCATCCTTGCACCTCTGCTGTTTACTTCAAATGGAAGAATCAATTTTTAAAGCATCTGGACTCTGAGAAGAGGAGCCTTGTTTCTGGAAGCTGACAGAAAGCAACCTCCAATGCACAACCAAGGCTGGAGAGAAGCAGAGAATATCTTAAAATTTAAAAATAATAAATAAATCATTCAGAGTAATCATAAGACATTCAAAGTACTAAGAAACCCCACACAAGTGCAAGCATTTTGATACTGATTTTCCTTCTTTCAGATTTCCTGTACAGTGCTCAATCTTTTCAGCTTTAAAAATTCTTAAGATGATGCCAGGCATGGTGGTACATACCTTTAATCCCAGTCCTTGGGAGGCAGAGGACTGTGCTCTACCAAAAAGACAGCATAGGCTGATGCCATCTTCCCATGTTCCAGAAGAAAGGTGGGGCAGCAGGAGTGAGCCAGAGCTCCCCATCAACCACTATTCCCTAGCTGTCTTCAGAGGGGAGCACACACACTCCTGCAACTGAACCCTTACCTACTACTCTGTAAGGAAGCCCAGATTTACTTACTGCTTCACCAGAATGTAGTTTGTAGAAATCCTTAGTTGATATTTTTGTAGCGACAGAGAGATGAGGAAAGCAGACCTTGTTTCTGCCTTCCAGAAGGAATTTTCCCTACACCTCTAAAGGACGCTATGCAGAGACACCAGTCACCTAACCTGGACTCAGTTGCCACAAAGGTTCAAAAATTCCCCCATGACTGACAGGCTTCTGGACTTCTGAATTGATGCTGTTCCAGTGCGTGGATGACTCTCTAGTAGGCGCTGTTGACCCAGCCGCCTGCCTTCAAGACACCCCATTCCAGCTCCCATTGCTTCAGACCCCAGGGTACCGTATCACCACAGAGAAAAAATAGAGACAAATTAATATTTAAACTTATCCAAATGTGCTTACTTTACCCACAAATCGCTAGACTGTCACTGGCAGTGACGTTTATTACCTCGGCCTAGCATAGGAAAATATGCGAACCAACTAAGTCGATTTTGTCTGTTTTGTTTGGAAAATCTTTCTATGTTATTTCTACATTAATGAATACACATTCACTACAATTAGAAAATGCAATCAAGCAGTGTTTTATGATACAAGACAAAGCCCAAATATCCCTGTACGATGCATAAAATTTTAGTCACAAATATTAGTCAGAAATAAAATACATTTTATTGCACAAAATAATGATAGGCGCATGGTTTTTCACATGTTGCGCTGAAAATATCACATCTGTTGCCTACATTGCCAGCATGACTGGCAACAGGAGGCAGAGTAACACACAGACTAGAATTAATAGCATAAGTACCATCTCCAGAGGTATAAACCGTATGAGTTCAGTGAGATTCCAGTCGGCTGTAAGGTAAGAGGTATCTCCAGGATCTAGAGCAGGAGGAGGCTGGGAGTTCAGGTTCTCACTTAAACCAGGAATCCTCTGCCCGGAAGAGCGCAAGTGGGTGACAGGCGTTTCTCCGACCTTTAATGAAAATTTGAGGTGTGTTAGTTTTCATTGACATCTTTACTATTTCCATAGACTTTGATGACAGGTGTGTTGAATTCATTATCTTGCTTTCAGTTCATGTAATATTTGTGTGCTCAGTTTAATTTTAGCACTACAAGAATCTGGCATCTAAAAAACTGTGCTTCATTTCTGCTTGAGAAAATGCCCGGGGTTTTCAGGCCTCTGAGAAAGGGCCATGTGTATGTGTACTCATGCACGTGCCCACGTGCACACACACAGCAATAAAATGAAGTATTTTAAAATATTGCCTACATGGATGTAGGTGCACCCATGTCATGTAATTCCCAAGGCTGTCAGAAGAGGGCTTTAGAACGCCTGGATCAGAAGTTAGGATGAGTTTTAGGTGCCAAATAGGTTCTGGGAAATAAACCCAGGCTCTCTTCAAGAGCAGCCAGCGGTAAAGATTTATTTTTGTTATTATTCATTGTGCGTGTGTGTGTGTGTGTGAAAGAATTACATTTTTTTAACTTAAAAAAAGAACAAAAAACAAATTTAATGTTTATTGCTAAATCAATGTCAAATTTGATTTTAGATGGGAAACTGAAACAGAAACATTTCTTAGATATTCACTTAAATGTTTAAACAAGACAGCTGGAAATGGAACCAGAAGCAGATATGACCTTGAAGCTCCACCATTAGCAATCTTCTGCTAATGGGACCACATCACAATCTCCTAAATCATTGCCACTAGCTAGGAACCAAGTGTTCAGACACATGAGCTTATAAATGGTTTTCTTTCTCAATGTTAAAATGCCTTTATTCAAAGTGTGAATCAGAGAGCTGGAGAGATGGCTTTTTGGTCAAAGCACATGCCACCAGGCCTGCTGACTTGGTTTCTATGCCTGGGGCCCATATGGTGGGATGAGAGACCTGCTTCCAACGAACTGTCCTCTGACCCACACCTCTCCACTGGCACACACACCCTGTTCCCCCCAAATATATGAATAAAATGCAATTAAAAAACTCTGTATAACCAGAATAAAAATTCAATAGCTTATCAATGAAGATTCAATATGTACTTTATGGATCATTGCTACCTGATGGATGATACTTTGTGCAATGAAGGCTTTGAGATGCTTGCGCTGTTAAGTTACAGTAATGAGCAGGAAGTATGACATTTTGGAGATATGTATAACCTACCTATCTAATACAACCGTTATCAACCTAATAAGGTCTAAATATTGTTAAAGTAAATGTTATTATATATAGTATGTATGCAGTAAAGTAGATTCTTGCTGCTTGGGTGCTCACTCTCTGCCTGCTGCCTACTAGCAAAGTGCCCTAAAAAATGAATAACATACCCAATCCCTAAGCAAAAGTAAAAAAAAAAAAAAATCAACTACTTGAGTTTCTATGGGTGTGGTGCATGCTGTAAGTTCCTATGAGAAAAGTCCAGAGAACCTGTAAGACTGTTTCCTAATGGTCGTGCACCTCCATGCAGTCTTGGTCAGTGAAGAGATGAGGATAGAACCTGGAAAGGGGCCGTGAGCCCCATCCTTGGCAGCAGAACTATTGGCAGCGGATTACTGCTGGGTGAGGGAGAGCTGATCATGTTTAAGGGATGGACTGTACATAGGTAGACTAGAATCAAAGCTACAAACCCAAAATCTCTCAAGGGAGAATTTTTACCTTGTTATTAGAGCTGCTCTTATCTTTTTTTGGAGGCCCAGCAACATCAGGACCAGGTATCTTGGAGAACCTTCAGAGTAAAAGGACAATAATGGGCGAGTCTGGTTATTTCAACAACTCAGATAAAAGGTTAGTCATCTGCATATTAACAGGCATTTGTGCATTTACATAATTAACAGTTGGGTTGTGTTTTAAAGCTTTGGTTAGCTCTGTAAGCTTTAACATCTCAATCTATGACCTTTCATGAAGATTCACTTGTAGCTCCATATAAAGGAGCAACAGTCCGCAGCTGGGGGAGAGAGTTCAGTAGATTAAATTGCTTGCTACACAAATGAATCCTCAGTACCCACATGAAAAGCTACATGCACCTGTAATCTCATTGCTGTGTCTGGCAGAGAAAGGAAAATCACTTGGTGGCTGTGCATCTAGCTCCAGGTTCAATGAGAGATTCTATCTCAAGTGAATAAAGTGGATGGTGATAAAGTTACCTGGTATCGTCCTCTGGTCTCCATACAACCACACAGGCACCTACATCACACACACTCAGAGAGAGGAGAGAAAGAGAGAAAGAGAGGGGGGGGGAGCGCCCATATTGACAGAGACTTAAAATGATTTGTCTGCACAGACTGCCTCTCTTGAAGGCTGAACTGATATCCTCTAATGGATTTGCTACTTGAATAGAAACAAATTCATTTTCTAAAGGAAGCCAAAAGATAGAATATACCTTCTCCACTGCCTCTCTGTTTAAAAACAAAATGGTACAGGCCCGTCCATTACCTACACTTGGGTAAAGGCTAAATGGTTTACCTCTGTAAATTGATAAGGGAATAGCTGATACCATAAGCATATCCACGCTACAGAGAGGCCATTCAAGGGTTACAAATTACCTTAACATATGTCAGTGCATGTGTGTGCGTGCGTGTGTGAGCACGTGTGTGTGATGAGAATAACCCATATACTTCCTCCTCAGCTTCCTTCTTCGATGTTTTTATTCTGTAAAGTTCTCTCATTAGGACATCGGGCAAAGTAATTAATCTAGGCTGGTTTTCTGACAAGTCATAGGGATCACCCCATCTCTGGTTCCCCAGTGATGGACTGACAAACATGAGGAACAATGTCTGGATTTTTACTTGTGTACTGAGATCAAACTTAATACCTCATGCTTATAGAAAATACAATTTAATAACTGAACTACTTTCCCCAACCAGTTTCAAACCTTTTAACAGAAACCTTGAAGTCTGTCTGGTTCTCCAATTATATATCAAAAAAGCAACATTTTCAGAACACTCTTGAATTTCTGATTGATATTCATATGACCTTTCAGATACTTTTTACCATTCAGTGACCTCAATTTTACTATTATCATTTTCAAAGCACACATGATCCCCAATACTTTCATCACTTCCCTAAACAAAACCCATGGTGTTTCTCTTCAAACTCCACATTCCACTGGTAACTCATTCACATTCTTCTCTGTGGGTTAATGTGATAATTCGATGAATAGCTTCTCCCAAGGGCAACATTCATGAAATCGCTCATCGTATCCAAACTCTCACAAGCAGTACGTGAATAATTAAGGAAGACTTGCAGTTTTAGAACAAGAAAACAGAAGTCCAAGGACCATTTCTGACTCTCCCTGTATACACATAGTTTCTTAAAATGTTTAAACTGCAGGGTCTGCAACAGAACTACCATTTTCTCAGGGTATTAAACAGAAGTTGAAGTATACTACGTCAATTGATTAGTCTCTGACATCATTTAACATCCTGAAATTCAACAAGCATTTAATCTGTCCATAGGTGAAAATGAATACTTATATTAAACAACAACATTTTCCCACATAAAATATGGGAAGAGGTTACACCTCCATTAACAACAGAAAAATGCAAACACACACACACACACACACACACAAAATAACACGCACACACAGATGGAGGATGGCGATTCATAGGCCTGGCCTCTGGCTATAAGAACAGATGGTTTTATTATTTACTCACTGAATGGCGTGACATTCCTGTTTCATTCATCCTGATTTCATTCATCCTCCCACACCTGTCAAACACCAAACCCACTTCTCTGAAAAACCACAGACTTTTCATTGAGTCCCGGGTTCCCTCCATGAGGGCAGGTGCTACACCCTAGATACCTTCCTCTGTCCACATTCTCACAAGTTACCACAATTGTAGTTCTATCCTGTTTTCTTAAATCCTACTCCCAGCCATTTCACAGCTCATCAAGCACTTCTGCGACTCGCTGCTTGCTTAGATTTCACAGTCAAGTGTCCAAGGAGAGAAGTTTTGCATTAAAAACGGGATGGAAATAAATAGATGAAGAGCTGAGCTTAAAAGAATCACTTTTCTGTCTAACACTGATACACTTTGACATACTGAATGTGAAGATAATGGAAGAATTGAGTCCATCTTAATGGTTTATCATCACAGATGACACTCATCAATGTCAAGCTTACTATCCTGATGTTCTGAAAAAGCTGTCATTCATTTGGAAATAAATAAAATCATACCTGCCCATGGCCTTCTCAATCACAACGTCACGATTTCCTAAAGGTAAAGGAAAAACAGTTTCGGTGAGAACTCGACAAAAATAGGACACACAAAGCAAGAGTTCTCACGTGTTAAAAACTCTTTGAGTGGACGTGGATGATTCTGAGAACTGAGTGAGCGTGAAGGAAGGCGGGGGCAGAAACGTAGGATCTACAGGTGGTGAGTGAGGCACGACAGCACGTTTCAATACACCACGGGTGCCATCGTGGGAACAGGGCCTCAGCATGCCTAATCCAGACTAGACCATAGCGTGGAGGGAAGACGTGGGCACGAAGCTTCCACCCTAGACAGGATCACCAGTCTCCATGGGATGAACTTGCCCTGGGGACGGCGGGGGGGGGGGGGGGGAAGCATCTGGATTCAGGAATGTGACCTAAGGAGTCTCATCACCTAGGACAAAAGGCGTGAATTTCCCTGCCCTTAGGAATTGTTACCATGCTCTGGGGAGGAGAGAACACGCGATGCTCGGTATGATACACACACATGCTCATCTTTGCCGCTAAATTTTAAAAATGGGGGTGACAGGGAGTGGTGGTGCTTGCCTTCCTGGGTAGTTGCTGAGGATCTGGGAGGATATCGGAAAAAGACTTTGCATAGAATTACTATACACTGTCTAAAATCTTCAGAGCATCCACAAAATAGGAAGTAAAAATTTAAAAAGAGAACTAAGAAATCATATTCCTGTCACTCACACTTCAATTTCTTCCCCCCTTCATGGAGTCAACTCCTGAAATTGATTTATGACAGTATCATCTAAGGTACATATCAGTAAGCATACTCACTCCCACCGGTCTCCAGCAACGTCTCACCAGGCGCTGGTGGTGGAGGCACACGCGGAGTCGCACTGAAACGGGAAAAGAATGGAATCCACTTCAGAATCACGTCCCAAGCGTTTACCACACACTCTCAATGACTGGTCTTATGAGTTCCCATTTCAACTGATACTGGAAAATGAGGAAGCAGCTTCATCTGTTCCTCAGTGGATAAGCAGGATTATTGACTACTTTCACAGAAAAAAATTGTCTCACATGAAAGGTACGGGAAGATGTTAGGCTTCCGCTAACCCAACAGCAGAATGCCCTCGTGAAAACACACACGCGTGATCACATACACACGAGCATACCCACACGCGCGCACACAGAGATGGAAGACGGTGTCACAGGCCAGACACCTGGCTACAGGAAGCGCTGGGTTTCTTAGTTACACATCCAATGGCATGGCACTCCCGTTTCATTCATCCTCCAATTCATTCACCTCCCACACCCAGCAAACACGACACCCACTTCTGTGAAATACCACAGAATTGTCATCGAGTCCCCGGCTCCCTCCGGTGAGGGTGGGTGATAGACCAGGGTGATGATTGCTGCCTAGATACATTTCTGCACCGAACGCTCACAAGTGAGCACACTTTTCCCATACTGTTTCTCTAAATCTACTCCCAGCCGTTTCGTTGCTCATCAGGCCTTTCTGTGTCCTTCTGAGTGTTTACATCTCACAGCCATGTGTCCCAGGGGAGAAGCCATGCATTGAAAACAGTGGATCGCCATAACTCATCAAGGCCGGGCTTCTTATTTTGATATTCTGCAAAGTGTGTCTATCTCAAAGTCGACAAAACCCTACCTGGCCGCGGCCTCGTCCATCACACCGTCACGATTCTCTGAAGGGAAAGGAAAAACAGGTTCGGTGAGAACTCGACAAAAATAGGACACAGGAAGTTAAGGAGACTAGCAAGGGGACACCGGGTTCAGTCACTCCGTCCAGGATGAGACTCTGCGGTGGGGAAGGCAAGTGTCCGGTGACTAGAGACTCTTGGGGAGGCTATTCTCTTCACTACTCTAGATCAGAGACCCACATCCAGACAATGAATTCACTCCAAAGTCTTACTTCAATCCTCCGTATGTCTGCAGTGAAGAGAAAGGGGAACGACGAAACGACGCCGGCACTGACAACTGAAGGTACACAGCTGTGCGCAGCGCACGTGGCCCCGAACCAACCCCGCTCCCAGGCTCACGCTTTGCTTTCCGGCCTCCTCCCCAAAAGCGCCAGAGATTGACACCACCAGAGAAATAAGCACGGTGCTCTTTTGGAGTGCCTACGGAGCCGTGCCGTGGGGAGAATTCCTAGCATCCCCACATGGAAAGACCCGGAGAAGTTCCTCCAGCAGGGAAGTTCCAACTGTCTAGCTTTCAGTGGAACCGCCCGACCCAAGGAAGCTGCAGAGGAGCTGAGCTCCATTCCCAGCATCCACCCTCTGGGTGGCTTGGCACATGCCCTAATTCCATCACTCGGGGGGCTCGGGGCTCCTCTCGCTTCCATTCACATGCACACACTGGCCCAATCTCCAGGGAACTCCTTTTGGAAAAAATCAGAATTGAAAGATAAAAATGTGTGCAGGGTGTAGCCACCACGAACAGATATCGCCTAGAGTGGCAACGACGACCCACGTTCCGACCTTAGAGCACTGAGCAAATCAAGAGGAAGTAATGGGACTAAACGCGGAAGACCGAGTCACTAACCCTAATGTAAGGTATTAGCTGACTTAGTGGCCTTCACAGGGGAGTGGACTAAATTACGAAAACAAAAGAGAAAGTGAAAACGGTCCAAACGCAGCAGCTGTCCTGAGCACAAACGCAGACGTCTCCAATTTGGTTACTTGGGAGAGAAAGCAGGAAGAGGATGCCATACCGTGCATTACGCCTGAGAACACGTTAGTTTTCAGAGAATCTGAGGTCTGTAATGATGACAATGAGAGAATCTCAATGCACGGAGAGCAAAAGCTGCAATCAAGAAAGATATTGGAGTCACGCTCCAATGATTTACTTGCAGTCGCCAAAACAAGAGACCACCTTCGCGAGCCTTTACTTTTTCTTGGTTTGAGAGGGCCATTTAGTATATTGCATGCCTATGTGAGGTAACCTGGAGTTTGTACGTCTAACACGTGCACACTTGTCCTTCACAGAGGCCAAAGCGCAGCACCGGAGACCCTACAGCGAAGTTAAGAAGCGCCGGTGAACCACACCCTGCGTGTTGACTAGCTAACCTCCCGTGATCTACGACAACAGCGAGAGCTCCTGACTCTCCAGTCTTTCAAAAAGGCAGGACGGATGGACGGACGACAGCCTCGAAAAGAAACCAACATTTGTCAGACAATACTGTTTCGGGCAACAGTTCGGGGACCCAACTTCTTACACCGTTCTGCATTCCAAAGGGGAACAGAGACGAGGAAAATAAGAAAGCGCTGTATGCGCATGGTCTCCACATCGGCCCTTTGGGAGGCAGGGTCTTTGACTAATTTCTATCAGGAGAAAGAGATGGTCTTGAATAACCGGCCTTTTGTAACTCTTACCGGGACGGCTCACAACAGTTTCCTCAGAGGAGCTTCGGAGTCCTTCTCGGGCAAGTGCCTCACTGTGAAAGAATTGAACAAGTGAACGTTAATACTCCTCTGAAAACCATGGAGGAAACGCTGGGAATGCTTTTTCATATATTTCGCGTTCACAGTGCCCCTTCCGTCACACACTGGAAATCACCCCTGAATATCTGCTTCAAATGTACTTGTGAGTTCTGATCACTTCCCTTACATCGTCTAAATTCTTCTGGCGTGTGCGTGGGGGACGGCGAGAATTTAGACCCTGACTGAAACTGTAAAGAGACAAAGACACAGGCACGCCCATATAAACAAGGATACAGGCACACACACACTCTCTGTCTCTCCTTCTCTCTGTCTCTACCAGAAGCACAAATGGGTGAGTGCACAGACAGACACACACACACACACACACACACACACACACACACACACCTTCGTACACCCCCTACACACACACGCACACGCATTCCCTCACACTGGATGGGAAGGAGGGATCTATTTCTTCCTCAAGCTGTGATTCGCTGGTTGCATTAACCCAGGTCCGTGGACCTATGCGGTGAAAGCTGTTAGAATTCCTGGCTGATTCCCGCACTTATGCCTGCGTAGCACCCTGACTGCTTCCCTGACATTTTCTCAGAACTTCAATGAGTCTTAGACACTCTGCCCAGTCTGGGGTCCGATTCACTGAAAACCTGACTCCTGCTCAGGCTGGCAATATTCTCACGGGCTAAGGGATTTCGAACTCCTCTCCTTTCCAACGATTTGTTCCTGGGTGGCCTCTGAAACCTCAACCTCCGTGTTCCCGTACTCAACAGTCACCTCCACGTGAGCGTGGTTCAGTGAGAAGAGTGTGAATGAGCACCCTTCTTTCTACCTCTCTGCTTTCAATTTGCGAAAAAGGAGCAATTTCAAAACGGCCTACTGAATTTTGATCGATGCCTTGGCTGAATGAATGAGACGCGTCAAATGATACTGCAGAGGTGGACACAGGAAAACTAATCACAAGGGCAGGGTCTTTCCGGTACTGATGTTAATACCTGCCCTAAAACCTTCTGAACCGGGAGAAGGTAAAACAAGTTCAGAACCCTGGGTCTGACACGACTACTATCAGGGTCTACACTGAGTCGATACCTGGAGTGTCCAGAAATCACTGTGTGTATACAACTCTCTTGCCCATGTAGGGAGAGTCAGTTTGCATCAATGTCTGTGACTAACAGGAGGAGCTTCACCTCTCATTCAGAGGCCTGGACCTTCAGCAGTTAACAGCTGACAGGAACCAGAGCCCTACGTGGGAACCTGACGCAAAGCAATGCTTCCCACTTCAAATATACTTCTTTCCTCCTTGGCTGGTGACAAGACAGAGCTGGCATTCAGCACAGCACCGGGGACCTGGGTCAGAGTCTGAGAAAGACGGGCTAGCGTTCTATCTGTGTGGCCTTGTAGCACCGCTTGTGGTCTCAGGTCTAGGAATCTTACCTGGGTGAAGGCTCCCCGGTGACAGCATCATCGGATTCTAACAGAGAGACAAAAGACAGGTTCTAACAACTACGGCATAACAACATCACACATCAGACAGAGACATCGACTAAAGGTTTGTGGGTACCCCATCTGCTGAGATCCTTCTGGAGACCTCTGCCAGGGACGTTCGTCTGTCAGCACTCTAGGCACCGACAACATCCGTTCCACTCTCGGTGTATTAAAAAGGCAAAGGTGGCGTAGAAGTTCAACATTATTACCCAAAAGGAACCTGGGCAGAAGGATGTGATCTGAAACTAATGACCTCAGAGGGTCACAGAGTGAACGCCAAAGAAGCGTCCTCATCAGACGGAGCGTGTCAAAATACTAATGTGCTGCTCCAGCCGTCCATGGGGTTACCGGGATTGTTGCCCTCGGGAGGAAACTCCCGGACACACGGGCGCAGGATGTCTGGTGACCACGTATGGGAAGCACGGATACAGACACGCTCCTGGACGCCACCAAGTCTCGGAAAGGGCAAGGATGCTTAGACTGCCCACAACGCCCGTGGGGAACACTCGGAGGGGCAGCACGGAGAGCACAGAGCTGGCCTTTGGAAGCAATCCCTGAACGATTTTAGAGAAGGGGAGGACATAAAGCAAGAGTTCTCACGTGTTAAAAACTCTTTGAGTGGACGTGGATGATTCTGAGAACTGAGTGAGCGTGAAGGAAGGCGGGGGCAGAAACGTAGGATCTACAGGTGGTGAGTGAGGCACGACAGCACGTTTCAATACACCACGGGTGCCATCGTGGGAACAGGGCCTCAGCATGCCTAATGCAGACTAGACCATAGCGTGGAGGGAAGACGTGGGCACGAAGCTTCCGCCCTAGACAGGATCACCAGTCTCCATGGGATGAACTTGCCCTGGGGACGGCGGGGGGTGGGGGGGTGGGGGGGGGGGAAGCATCTGGATTCAGGAATGTGACCTAAGGAGTCTCATCACCTAGGACAAAAGGCGTGAATTTCCCTGCCCTTAGGAATTGTTACCATGCTCTGGGGAGGAGAGAACACGCGATGCTCGGTGTGATACACACACATGCTCATCTTTGCCGCTAAATTTTAAAAATGGGGGTGACAGGGAGTGGTGGTGCTTGCCTTCCTGGGTAGTTGCTGAGGATCTGGGAGGATATCGGAAAAAGACTTTGCATAGAATTACTATACACTGTCTAAAATCTTCAGAGCATCCACAAAATAGGAAGTAAAAATTTAAAAAGAGAACTAAGAAATCATATTCCTGTCACTCACACTTCAATTTCTTCCCCCCTTCATGGAGTCAACTCCTGAAATTGATTTATGACAGTATCATCTAAGGTACATATCAGTAAGCATACTCACTCCCACCGGTCTCCAGCAACGTCTCACCAGGCGCTGGTGGTGGAGGCACACGCGGAGTCGCACTGAAACGGGAAAGAATGGAATCCACTTCAGAATCACGTCCCAAGCGTTTACCACACACTCTCAATGACTGGTCTTATGAGTTCCCATTTCAACTGATACTGGAAAATGAGGAAGCAGCTTCATCTGTTCCTCAGTGGATAAGCAGGATTACTGACTACTTTCACACACAAGAATTGTCTCACATGAAAGGTACGGGAAGATGTTAGGCTTCCGCTAACCCAACAGCAGAATGCCCTCGTGAAAACACACACGCGTGATCACATACACACGAGCATACCCACACGCGCGCACACAGAGATGGAAGACGGTGTCACAGGCCAGACACCTGGCTACAGGAAGCGCTGGGTTTCTTAGTTACACATCCAATGGCATGGCACTCCCGTTTCATTCATCCTCCAATTCATTCACCTCCCACACCCAGCAAACACGACACCCACTTCTGTGAAATACCACAGAATTGTCATCGAGTCCCCGGCTCCCTCCGGTGAGGGTGGGTGATAGACCAGGGTGATGATTGCTGCCTAGATACATTTCTGCACCGAACGCTCACAAGTGAGCACACTTTTCCCATACTGTTTCTCTAAATCTACTCCCAGCCGTTTCGTTGCTCATCAGGCCTTTCTGTGTCCTTCTGAGTGTTTACATCTCACAGCCATGTGTCCCAGGGGAGAAGCCATGCATTGAAAACAGTGGATCGCCATAACTCATCAAGGCCGGGCTTCTTATTTTGATATTCTGCAAAGTGTGTCTATCTCAAAGTCGACAAAACCCTACCTGGCCGCGGCCTCGTCCATCACACCGTCACGATTCTCTGAAGGGAAAGGAAAAACAGGTTCGGTGAGAACTCGACAAAAATAGGACACAGGAAGTTAAGGAGACTAGCAAGGGGACACCGGGTTCAGTCACTCCGTCCAGGATGAGACTCTGCGGTGGGGAAGGCAAGTGTCCGGTGACTAGAGACTCTTGGGGAGGCTATTCTCTTCACTACTCTAGATCAGAGACCCACATCCAGACAATGAATTCACTCCAAAGTCTTACTTCAATCCTCCGTATGTCTGCAGTGAAGAAAAAGGGGAACGACGAAACGACGCCGGCACTGACAACTGAAGGTACACAGCTGTGCGCAGCGCACGTGGCCCCGAACCAACCCCGCTCCCAGGCTCACGCTTTGCTTTCCGGCCTCCTCCCCAAAAGCGCCAGAGATTGACACCACCAGAGAAATAAGCACGGTGCTCTTTTGGAGTGCCTACGGAGCCGTGCCGTGGGGAGAATTCCTAGCATCCCCACATGGAAAGACCCGGAGAAGTTCCTCCAGCAGGGAAGTTCCAACTGTCTAGCTTTCAGTGGAACCGCCCGACCCAAGGAAGCTGCAGAGGAGCTGAGCTCCATTCCCAGCATCCACCCTCTGGGTGGCTTGGCACATGCCCTAATTCCATCACTCGGGGGGCTCGGGGCTCCTCTCGCTTCCATTCACATGCACACACTGGCCCAATCTCCAGGGAACTCCTTTTGGAAAAAATCAGAATTGAAAGATAAAAATGTGTGCAGGGTGTAGCCACCACGAACAGATATCGCCTAGAGTGGCAACGACGACCCACGTTCCGACCTTAGAGCACTGAGCAAATCAAGAGGAAGTAATGGGACTAAACGCGGAAGACCGAGTCACTAACCCTAATGTAAGGTATTAGCTGACTTAGTGGCCTTCACAGGGGAGTGGACTAAATTACGAAAACAAAAGAGAAAGTGAAAACGGTCCAAACGCAGCAGCTGTCCTGAGCACAAACGCAGACGTCTCCAATTTGGTTACTTGGGAGAGAAAGCAGGAAGAGGATGCCATACCGTGCATTACGCCTGAGAACACGTTAGTTTTCAGAGAATCTGAGGTCTGTAATGATGACAATGAGAGAATCTCAATGCACGGAGAGCAAAAGCTGCAATCAAGAAAGATATTGGAGTCACGCTCCAATGATTTACTTGCAGTCGCCAAAACAAGAGACCACCTTCGCGAGCCTTTACTTTTTCTTGGTTTGAGAGGGCCATTTAGTATATTGCATGCCTATGTGAGGTAACCTGGAGTTTGTACGTCTAACACGTGCACACTTGTCCGTCACAGAGGCCAAAGCGCAGCACCGGAGACCCTACAGCGAAGTTAAGAAGCGCCGGTGAACCACACCCTGCGTGTTGACTAGCTAACCTCCCGTGATCTACGACAACAGCGAGAGCTCCTGACTCTCCAGTCTTTCAAAAAGGCAGGACGGACGGACGGACGACAGCCTCGAAAAGAAACCAACATTTGTCAGACAATACTGTTTCGGGCAACAGTTCGGGGACCCAACTTCTTACACCGTTCTGCATTCCAAAGGGGAACAGAGACGAGGAAAATAAGAAAGCGCTGTATGCGCATGGTCTCCACATCGGCCCTTTGGGAGGCAGGGTCTTTGACTAATTTCTATCAGGAGAAAGAGATGGTCTTGAATAACCGGCCTTTTGTAACTCTTACCGGGACGGCTCACAACAGTTTCCTCAGAGGAGCTTCGGAGTCCTTCTCGGGCAAGTGCCTCACTGTGAAAGAATTGAACAAGTGAACGTTAATACTCCTCTGAAAACCATGGAGGAAACGCTGGGAATGCTTTTTCATATATTTCGCGTTCACAGTGCCCCTTCCGTCACACACTGGAAATCACCCCTGAATATCTGCTTCAAATGTACTTGTGAGTTCTGATCACTTCCCTTACATCGTCTAAATTCTTCTGGCGTGTGCGTGGGGGACGGCGAGAATTTAGACCCTGACTGAAACAGTAAAGAGACAAAGACACAGGCACGCCCATATAAACAAGGATACAGGCACACACACACACACTCTCTGTCTCTCCTTCTCTCTGTCTCTACCAGAAGCACAAATGGGTGAGTGCACAGACACACACACACACACACACACACACACACATCCCTTCATACACCCCCTACACACACACGCACACGCATTCCCTCACACTGGATGGGAAGGAGGGTTCTATTTCTTCCTCAAGCTGTGATTCGCTGGTTGCATTAACCCAGGTCCGTGGACCTATGCAGTGAAAGCTGTTAGAATTCCTGGCTGATTCCCGCACTTATGCCTGCGTAGCACCCTGACTCCTTCCCTGACATTTTCTCAGAACTTCAATGAGTCAGACACTCTGCCCAGTCTGGGGTCCGATTCACTGAAAACCTGACTCCTGCTCAGGCTGGCAATATTCTCACGGGCTAAGGGATTTCGAACTCCTCTCCTTTCCAACGATTTGTTCCTGGGTGGCCTCTGAAACCTCAACCTCCGTGTTCCCGTACTCAACAGTCACCTCCACGTGAGCGTGGTTCAGTGAGAAGAGTGTGAATGAGCACCCTTCTTTCTACCTCTCTGCTTTCAATTTGCGAAAAAGGAGCAATTTCAAAACGGCCTACTGAATTTTGATCGATGCCTTGGCTGAATGAATGAGACGCGTCAAATGATACTGCAGAGGTGGACACCGGAAAACTAAGCACAAGGGCAGGGTCTTTCCGGTACTGATGTTAATACCTGCCCTAAAACCTTCTGAACCGGGAGAAGGTAAAACAAGTTCAGAACCCTGGGTCTGACACGACTACTATCAGGGTCTACACTGAGTCGATACCTGGAGTGTCCAGAAATCACTGTGTGTATACAACTCTCTTGCCCATGTAGGGAGAGTCAGTTTGCATCAATGTCTGTGACTAACAGGAGGAGCTTCACCTCTCATTCAGAGGCCTGGACCTTCAGCAGTTAACAGCTGACAGGAACCAGAGCCCTACGTGGGAACCTGACGCAAAGCAATGCTTCCCACTTCAAATATACTTCTTTCCTCCTTGGCTGGTGACAAGACAGAGCTGGCATTCAGCACAGCACCGGGGACCTGGGTCAGAGTCTGAGAAAGACGGGCTAGCGTTCTATCTGTGTGGCCTTGTAGCACCGCTTGTGGTCTCAGGTCTAGGAATCTTACCTGGGTGAAGGCTCCCCGGTGACAGCATCATCGGATTCTAACAGAGAGACAAAAGACAGGTTCTAACAACTACGGCATAACAACATCACACATCAGACAGAGACATCGACTAAAGGTTTGTGGGTACCCCATCTGCTGAGATCCTTCTGGAGACCTCTGCCAGGGACGTTCGTCTGTCAGCACTCTAGGCACCGACAACATCCGTTCCACTCTCGGTGTATTAAAAAGGCAAAGGTGGCGTAGAAGTTCAACATTATTACCCAAAAGGAACCTGGGCAGAAGGATGTGATCTGAAACTAATGACCTCAGAGGGTCACAGAGTGAACGCCAAAGAAGCGTCCTCATCAGACGGAGCGTGTCAAAATACTAATGTGCTGCTCCAGCCGTCCATGGGGTTACCGGGATTGTTGCCCTCGGGAGGAAACTCCCGGACACACGGGCGCAGGATGTCTGGTGACCACGTATGGGAAGCACGGATACAGACACGCTCCTGGACGCCACCAAGTCTCGGAAAGGGCAAGGATGCTTAGACTGCCCACAACGCCCGTGGGGAACACTCGGAGGGGCAGCACGGAGAGCACAGAGCTGGCCTTTGGAAGCAATCCCTGAACGATTTTAGAGAAGGGGAGGACATAAAGCAAGAGTTCTCACGTGTTAAAAACTCTTTGAGTGGACGTGGATGATTCTGAGAACTGAGTGAGCGTGAAGGAAGGCGGGGGCAGAAACGTAGGATCTAGAGGTGGTGAGTGAGGCACGACAGCACGTTTCAATACACCACGGGTGCCATCGTGGGCACAGGGCCTCAGCATGCCTAATGCAGACTAGACCATAGCGTGGAGGGAAGACGTGGGCACGAAGCTTCCGCCCTAGACAGGATCACCAGTCTCCATGGGATGAACTTGCCCTGGGGACGGCGGGGGGGGGGGGGGGGGGGGGGGCGGGGGTGCGAAGCATCTGGATTCAGGAATGTGACCTAAGGAGTCTCATCACCTAGGACAAAAGGCGTGAATTTCCCTGCCCTTAGGAATTGTTACCATGCTCTGGGGAGGAGAGAACACGCGATGCTCGGTGTGATACACACACATGCTCATCTTTGCCGCTAAATTTTAAAAATGGGGGTGACAGGGAGTGGTGGTGCTTGCCTTCCTGGGTAGTTGCTGAGGATCTGGGAGGATATCGGAAAAAGACTTTGCATAGAATTACTATACACTGTCTAAAATCTTCAGAGCATCCACAAAATAGGAAGTAAAAATTTAAAAAGAGAACTAAGAAATCATATTCCTGTCACTCACACTTCAATTTCTTCCCCCCTTCATGGAGTCAACTCCTGAAATTGATTTATGACAGTATCATCTAAGGTACATATCAGTAAGCATACTCACTCCCACCGGTCTCCAGCAACGTCTCACCAGGCGCTGGTGGTGGAGGCACACGCGGAGTCGCACTGAAACGGGAAAGAATGGAATCCACTTCAGAATCACGTCCCAAGCGTTTACCACACACTCTCAATGACTGGTCTTATGAGTTCCCATTTCAACTGATACTGGAAAATGAGGAAGCAGCTTCATCTGTTCCTCAGTGGATAAGCAGGATTACTGACTACTTTCACACACAAGAATTGTCTCACATGAAAGGTACGGGAAGATGTTAGGCTTCCGCTAACCCAACAGCAGAATGCCCTCGTGAAAACACACACGCGTGATCACATACACACGAGCATACCCACACGCGCGCACACAGAGATGGAAGACGGTGTCACAGGCCAGACACCTGGCTACAGGAAGCGCTGGGTTTCTTAGTTACACATCCAATGGCATGGCACTCCCGTTTCATTCATCCTCCAATTCATTCACCTCCCACACCCAGCAAACACGACACCCACTTCTGTGAAATACCACAGAATTGTCATCGAGTCCCCGGCTCCCTCCGGTGAGGGTGGGTGATAGACCAGGGTGATGATTGCTGCCTAGATACATTTCTGCACCGAACGCTCACAAGTGAGCACACTTTTCCCATACTGTTTCTCTAAATCTACTCCCAGCCGTTTCGTTGCTCATCAGGCCTTTCTGTGTCCTTCTGAGTGTTTACATCTCACAGCCATGTGTCCCAGGGGAGAAGCCATGCATTGAAAACAGTGGATCGCCATAACTCATCAAGGCCGGGCTTCTTATTTTGATATTCTGCAAAGTGTGTCTATCTCAAAGTCGACAAAACCCTACCTGGCCGCGGCCTCGTCCATCACACCGTCACGATTCTCTGAAGGGAAAGGAAAAACAGGTTCGGTGAGAACTCGACAAAAATAGGACACAGGAAGTTAAGGAGACTAGCAAGGGGACACCGGGTTCAGTCACTCCGTCCAGGATGAGACTCTGCGGTGGGGAAGGCAAGTGTCCGGTGACTAGAGACTCTTGGGGAGGCTATTCTCTTCACTACTCTAGATCAGAGACCCACATCCAGACAATGAATTCACTCCAAAGTCTTACTTCAATCCTCCGTATGTCTGCAGTGAAGAAAAAGGGGAACGACGAAACGACGCCGGCACTGACAACTGAAGGTACACAGCTGTGCGCAGCGCACGTGGCCCCGAACCAACCCCGCTCCCAGGCTCACGCTTTGCTTTCCGGCCTCCTCCCCAAAAGCGCCAGAGATTGACACCACCAGAGAAATAAGCACGGTGCTCTTTTGGAGTGCCTACGGAGCCGTGCCGTGGGGAGAATTCCTAGCATCCCCACATGGAAAGACCCGGAGAAGTTCCTCCAGCAGGGAAGTTCCAACTGTCTAGCTTTCAGTGGAACCGCCCGACCCAAGGAAGCTGCAGAGGAGCTGAGCTCCATTCCCAGCATCCACCCTCTGGGTGGCTTGGCACATGCCCTAATTCCATCACTCGGGGGGCTCGGGGCTCCTCTCGCTTCCATTCACATGCACACACTGGCCCAATCTCCAGGGAACTCCTTTTGGAAAAAATCAGAATTGAAAGATAAAAATGTGTGCAGGGTGTAGCCACCACGAACAGATATCGCCTAGAGTGGCAACGACGACCCACGTTCCGACCTTAGAGCACTGAGCAAATCAAGAGGAAGTAATGGGACTAAACGCGGAAGACCGAGTCACTAACCCTAATGTAAGGTATTAGCTGACTTAGTGGCCTTCACAGGGGAGTGGACTAAATTACGAAAACAAAAGAGAAAGTGAAAACGGTCCAAACGCAGCAGCTGTCCTGAGCACAAACGCAGACGTCTCCAATTTGGTTACTTGGGAGAGAAAGCAGGAAGAGGATGCCATACCGTGCATTACGCCTGAGAACACGTTAGTTTTCAGAGAATCTGAGGTCTGTAATGATGACAATGAGAGAATCTCAATGCACGGAGAGCAAAAGCTGCAATCAAGAAAGATATTGGAGTCACGCTCCAATGATTTACTTGCAGTCGCCAAAACAAGAGACCACCTTCGCGAGCCTTTACTTTTTCTTGGTTTGAGAGGGCCATTTAGTATATTGCATGCCTATGTGAGGTAACCTGGAGTTTGTACGTCTAACACGTGCACACTTGTCCTTCACAGAGGCCAAAGCGCAGCACCGGAGACCCTACAGCGAAGTTAAGAAGCGCCGGTGAACCACACCCTGCGTGTTGACTAGCTAACCTCCCGTGATCTACGACAACAGCGAGAGCTCCTGACTCTCCAGTCTTTCAAAAAGGCAGGACGGACGGACGGACGACAGCCTCGAAAAGAAACCAACATTTGTCAGACAATACTGTTTCGGGCAACAGTTCGGGGACCCAACTTCTTACACCGTTCTGCATTCCAAAGGGGAACAGAGACGAGGAAAATAAGAAAGCGCTGTATGCGCATGGTCTCCACATCGGCCCTTTGGGAGGCAGGGTCTTTGACTAATTTCTATCAGGAGAAAGAGATGGTCTTGAATAACCGGCCTTTTGTAACTCTTACCGGGACGGCTCACAACAGTTTCCTCAGAGGAGCTTCGGAGTCCTTCTCGGGCAAGTGCCTCACTGTGAAAGAATTGAACAAGTGAACGTTAATACTCCTCTGAAAACCATGGAGGAAACGCTGGGAATGCTTTTTCATATATTTCGCGTTCACAGTGCCCCTTCCGTCACACACTGGAAATCACCCCTGAATATCTGCTTCAAATGTACTTGTGAGTTCTGATCACTTCCCTTACATCGTCTAAATTCTTCTGGCGTGTGCGTGGGGGACGGCGAGAATTTAGACCCTGACTGAAACTGTAAAGAGACAAAGACACAGGCACGCCCATATAAACAAGGATACAGGCACACACACACACACTCTCTGTCTCTCCTTCTCTCTGTCTCTACCAGAAGCACAAATGGGTGAGTGCACAGACACACACACACACACACACACACACACACACACACACACATCCCTTCATACACCCCCTACACACACACGCACACGCATTCCCTCACACTGGATGGGAAGGAGGGTTCTATTTCTTCCTCAAGCTGTGATTCGCTGGTTGCATTAACCCAGGTCCGTGGACCTATGCAGTGAAAGCTGTTAGAATTCCTGGCTGATTCCCGCACTTATGCCTGCGTAGCACCCTGACTCCTTCCCTGACATTTTCTCAGAACTTCAATGAGTCAGACACTCTGCCCAGTCTGGGGTCCGATTCACTGAAAACCTGACTCCTGCTCAGGCTGGCAATATTCTCACGGGCTAAGGGATTTCGAACTCCTCTCCTTTCCAACGATTTGTTCCTGGGTGGCCTCTGAAACCTCAACCTCCGTGTTCCCGTACTCAACAGTCACCTCCACGTGAGCGTGGTTCAGTGAGAAGAGTGTGAATGAGCACCCTTCTTTCTACCTCTCTGCTTTCAATTTGCGAAAAAGGAGCAATTTCAAAACGGCCTACTGAATTTTGATCGATGCCTTGGCTGAATGAATGAGACGCGTCAAATGATACTGCAGAGGTGGACACCGGAAAACTAAGCACAAGGGCAGGGTCTTTCCGGTACTGATGTTAATACCTGCCCTAAAACCTTCTGAACCGGGAGAAGGTAAAACAAGTTCAGAACCCTGGGTCTGACACGACTACTATCAGGGTCTACACTGAGTCGATACCTGGAGTGTCCAGAAATCACTGTGTGTATACAACTCTCTTGCCCATGTAGGGAGAGTCAGTTTGCATCAATGTCTGTGACTAACAGGAGGAGCTTCACCTCTCATTCAGAGGCCTGGACCTTCAGCAGTTAACAGCTGACAGGAACCAGAGCCCTACGTGGGAACCTGACGCAAAGCAATGCTTCCCACTTCAAATATACTTCTTTCCTCCTTGGCTGGTGACAAGACAGAGCTGGCATTCAGCACAGCACCGGGGACCTGGGTCAGAGTCTGAGAAAGACGGGCTAGCGTTCTATCTGTGTGGCCTTGTAGCACCGCTTGTGGTCTCAGGTCTAGGAATCTTACCTGGGTGAAGGCTCCCCGGTGACAGCATCATCGGATTCTAACAGAGAGACAAAAGACAGGTTCTAACAACTACGGCATAACAACATCACACATCAGACAGAGACATCGACTAAAGGTTTGTGGGTACCCCATCTGCTGAGATCCTTCTGGAGACCTCTGCCAGGGACGTTCGTCTGTCAGCACTCTAGGCACCGACAACATCCGTTCCACTCTCGGTGTATTAAAAAGGCAAAGGTGGCGTAGAAGTTCAACATTATTACCCAAAAGGAACCTGGGCAGAAGGATGTGATCTGAAACTAATGACCTCAGAGGGTCACAGAGTGAACGCCAAAGAAGCGTCCTCATCAGACGGAGCGTGTCAAAATACTAATGTGCTGCTCCAGCCGTCCATGGGGTTACCGGGATTGTTGCCCTCGGGAGGAAACTCCCGGACACACGGGCGCAGGATGTCTGGTGACCACGTATGGGAAGCACGGATACAGACACGCTCCTGGACGCCACCAAGTCTCGGAAAGGGCAAGGATGCTTAGACTGCCCACAACGCCCGTGGGGAACACTCGGAGGGGCAGCACGGAGAGCACAGAGCTGGCCTTTGGAAGCAATCCCTGAACGATTTTAGAGAAGGGGAGGACATAAAGCAAGAGTTCTCACGTGTTAAAAACTCTTTGAGTGGACGTGGATGATTCTGAGAACTGAGTGAGCGTGAAGGAAGGCGGGGGCAGAAACGTAGGATCTAGAGGTGGTGAGTGAGGCACGACAGCACGTTTCAATACACCACGGGTGCCATCGTGGGCACAGGGCCTCAGCATGCCTAATGCAGACTAGACCATAGCGTGGAGGGAAGACGTGGGCACGAAGCTTCCGCCCTAGACAGGATCACCAGTCTCCATGGGATGAACTTGCCCTGGGGACGGCGGGGGGGTGGGGTGGGGGGGGGGGAAGCATCTGGATTCAGGAATGTGACCTAAGGAGTCTCATCACCTAGGACAAAAGGCGTGAATTTCCCTGCCCTTAGGAATTGTTACCATGCTCTGGGGAGGAGAGAACACGCGATGCTCGGTGTGATACACACACATGCTCATCTTTGCCGCTAAATTTTAAAAATGGGGGTGACAGGGAGTGGTGGTGCTTGCCTTCCTGGGTAGTTGCTGAGGATCTGGGAGGATATCGGAAAAAGACTTTGCATAGAATTACTATACACTGTCTAAAATCTTCAGAGCATCCACAAAATAGGAAGTAAAAATTTAAAAAGAGAACTAAGAAATCATATTCCTGTCACTCACACTTCAATTTCTTCCCCCCTTCATGGAGTCAACTCCTGAAATTGATTTATGACAGTATCATCTAAGGTACATATCAGTAAGCATACTCACTCCCACCGGTCTCCAGCAACGTCTCACCAGGCGCTGGTGGTGGAGGCACACGCGGAGTCGCACTGAAACGGGAAAGAATGGAATCCACTTCAGAATCACGTCCCAAGCGTTTACCACACACTCTCAATGACTGGTCTTATGAGTTCCCATTTCAACTGATACTGGAAAATGAGGAAGCAGCTTCATCTGTTCCTCAGTGGATAAGCAGGATTACTGACTACTTTCACACACAAGAATTGTCTCACATGAAAGGTACGGGAAGATGTTAGGCTTCCGCTAACCCAACAGCAGAATGCCCTCGTGAAAACACACACGCGTGATCACATACACACGAGCATACCCACACGCGCGCACACAGAGATGGAAGACGGTGTCACAGGCCAGACACCTGGCTACAGGAAGCGCTGGGTTTCTTAGTTACACATCCAATGGCATGGCACTCCCGTTTCATTCATCCTCCAATTCATTCACCTCCCACACCCAGCAAACACGACACCCACTTCTGTGAAATACCACAGAATTGTCATCGAGTCCCCGGCTCCCTCCGGTGAGGGTGGGTGATAGACCAGGGTGATGATTGCTGCCTAGATACATTTCTGCACCGAACGCTCACAAGTGAGCACACTTTTCCCATACTGTTTCTCTAAATCTACTCCCAGCCGTTTCGTTGCTCATCAGGCCTTTCTGTGTCCTTCTGAGTGTTTACATCTCACAGCCATGTGTCCCAGGGGAGAAGCCATGCATTGAAAACAGTGGATCGCCATAACTCATCAAGGCCGGGCTTCTTATTTTGATATTCTGCAAAGTGTGTCTATCTCAAAGTCGACAAAACCCTACCTGGCCGCGGCCTCGTCCATCACACCGTCACGATTCTCTGAAGGGAAAGGAAAAACAGGTTCGGTGAGAACTCGACAAAAATAGGACACAGGAAGTTAAGGAGACTAGCAAGGGGACACCGGGTTCAGTCACTCCGTCCAGGATGAGACTCTGCGGTGGGGAAGGCAAGTGTCCGGTGACTAGAGACTCTTGGGGAGGCTATTCTCTTCACTACTCTAGATCAGAGACCCACATCCAGACAATGAATTCACTCCAAAGTCTTACTTCAATCCTCCGTATGTCTGCAGTGAAGAAAAAGGGGAACGACGAAACGACGCCGGCACTGACAACTGAAGGTACACAGCTGTGCGCAGCGCACGTGGCCCCGAACCAACCCCGCTCCCAGGCTCACGCTTTGCTTTCCGGCCTCCTCCCCAAAAGCGCCAGAGATTGACACCACCAGAGAAATAAGCACGGTGCTCTTTTGGAGTGCCTACGGAGCCGTGCCGTGGGGAGAATTCCTAGCATCCCCACATGGAAAGACCCGGAGAAGTTCCTCCAGCAGGGAAGTTCCAACTGTCTAGCTTTCAGTGGAACCGCCCGACCCAAGGAAGCTGCAGAGGAGCTGAGCTCCATTCCCAGCATCCACCCTCTGGGTGGCTTGGCACATGCCCTAATTCCATCACTCGGGGGGCTCGGGGCTCCTCTCGCTTCCATTCACATGCACACACTGGCCCAATCTCCAGGGAACTCCTTTTGGAAAAAATCAGAATTGAAAGATAAAAATGTGTGCAGGGTGTAGCCACCACGAACAGATATCGCCTAGAGTGGCAACGACGACCCACGTTCCGACCTTAGAGCACTGAGAAAATCAAGAGGAAGTAATGGGACTAAACGCGGAAGACCGAGTCACTAACCCTAATGTAAGGTATTAGCTGACTTAGTGGCCTTCACAGGGGAGTGGACTAAATTACGAAAACAAAAGAGAAAGTGAAAACGGTCCAAACGCAGCAGCTGTCCTGAGCACAAACGCAGACGTCTCCAATTTGGTTACTTGGGAGAGAAAGCAGGAAGAGGATGCCATACCGTGCATTACGCCTGAGAACACGTTAGTTTTCAGAGAATCTGAGGTCTGTAATGATGACAATGAGAGAATCTCAATGCACGGAGAGCAAAAGCTGCAATCAAGAAAGATATTGGAGTCACGCTCCAATGATTTACTTGCAGTCGCCAAAACAAGAGACCACCTTCGCGAGCCTTTACTTTTTCTTGGTTTGAGAGGGCCATTTAGTATATTGCATGCCTATGTGAGGTAACCTGGAGTTTGTACGTCTAACACGTGCACACTTGTCCTTCACAGAGGCCAAAGCGCAGCACCGGAGACCCTACAGCGAAGTTAAGAAGCGCCGGTGAACCACACCCTGCGTGTTGACTAGCTAACCTCCCGTGATCTACGACAACAGCGAGAGCTCCTGACTCTCCAGTCTTTCAAAAAGGCAGGACGGACGGACGGACGACAGCCTCGAAAAGAAACCAACATTTGTCAGACAATACTGTTTCGGGCAACAGTTCGGGGACCCAACTTCTTACACCGTTCTGCATTCCAAAGGGGAACAGAGACGAGGAAAATAAGAAAGCGCTGTATGCGCATGGTCTCCACATCGGCCCTTTGGGAGGCAGGGTCTTTGACTAATTTCTATCAGGAGAAAGAGATGGTCTTGAATAACCGGCCTTTTGTAACTCTTACCGGGACGGCTCACAACAGTTTCCTCAGAGGAGCTTCGGAGTCCTTCTCGGGCAAGTGCCTCACTGTGAAAGAATTGAACAAGTGAACGTTAATACTCCTCTGAAAACCATGGAGGAAACGCTGGGAATGCTTTTTCATATATTTCGCGTTCACAGTGCCCCTTCCGTCACACACTGGAAATCACCCCTGAATATCTGCTTCAAATGTACTTGTGAGTTCTGATCACTTCCCTTACATCGTCTAAATTCTTCTGGCGTGTGCGTGGGGGACGGCGAGAATTTAGACCCTGACTGAAACTGTAAAGAGACAAAGACACAGGCACGCCCATATAAACAAGGATACAGGCACACACACACACACTCTCTGTCTCTCCTTCTCTCTGTCTCTACCAGAAGCACAAATGGGTGAGTGCACAGACACACACACACACACACACACACACACACACACACACACACATCCCTTCATACACCCCCTACACACACACGCACACGCATTCCCTCACACTGGATGGGAAGGAGGGTTCTATTTCTTCCTCAAGCTGTGATTCGCTGGTTGCATTAACCCAGGTCCGTGGACCTATGCAGTGAAAGCTGTTAGAATTCCTGGCTGATTCCCGCACTTATGCCTGCGTAGCACCCTGACTCCTTCCCTGACATTTTCTCAGAACTTCAATGAGTCAGACACTCTGCCCAGTCTGGGGTCCGATTCACTGAAAACCTGACTCCTGCTCAGGCTGGCAATATTCTCACGGGCTAAGGGATTTCGAACTCCTCTCCTTTCCAACGATTTGTTCCTGGGTGGCCTCTGAAACCTCAACCTCCGTGTTCCCGTACTCAACAGTCACCTCCACGTGAGCGTGGTTCAGTGAGAAGAGTGTGAATGAGCACCCTTCTTTCTACCTCTCTGCTTTCAATTTGCGAAAAAGGAGCAATTTCAAAACGGCCTACTGAATTTTGATCGATGCCTTGGCTGAATGAATGAGACGCGTCAAATGATACTGCAGAGGTGGACACCGGAAAACTAAGCACAAGGGCAGGGTCTTTCCGGTACTGATGTTAATACCTGCCCTAAAACCTTCTGAACCGGGAGAAGGTAAAACAAGTTCAGAACCCTGGGTCTGACACGACTACTATCAGGGTCTACACTGAGTCGATACCTGGAGTGTCCAGAAATCACTGTGTGTATACAACTCTCTTGCCCATGTAGGGAGAGTCAGTTTGCATCAATGTCTGTGACTAACAGGAGGAGCTTCACCTCTCATTCAGAGGCCTGGACCTTCAGCAGTTAACAGCTGACAGGAACCAGAGCCCTACGTGGGAACCTGACGCAAAGCAATGCTTCCCACTTCAAATATACTTCTTTCCTCCTTGGCTGGTGACAAGACAGAGCTGGCATTCAGCACAGCACCGGGGACCTGGGTCAGAGTCTGAGAAAGACGGGCTAGCGTTCTATCTGTGTGGCCTTGTAGCACCGCTTGTGGTCTCAGGTCTAGGAATCTTACCTGGGTGAAGGCTCCCCGGTGACAGCATCATCGGATTCTAACAGAGAGACAAAAGACAGGTTCTAACAACTACGGCATAACAACATCACACATCAGACAGAGACATCGACTAAAGGTTTGTGGGTACCCCATCTGCTGAGATCCTTCTGGAGACCTCTGCCAGGGACGTTCGTCTGTCAGCACTCTAGGCACCGACAACATCCGTTCCACTCTCGGTGTATTAAAAAGGCAAAGGTGGCGTAGAAGTTCAACATTATTACCCAAAAGGAACCTGGGCAGAAGGATGTGATCTGAAACTAATGACCTCAGAGGGTCACAGAGTGAACGCCAAAGAAGCGTCCTCATCAGACGGAGCGTGTCAAAATACTAATGTGCTGCTCCAGCCGTCCATGGGGTTACCGGGATTGTTGCCCTCGGGAGGAAACTCCCGGACACACGGGCGCAGGATGTCTGGTGACCACGTATGGGAAGCACGGATACAGACACGCTCCTGGACGCCACCAAGTCTCGGAAAGGGCAAGGATGCTTAGACTGCCCACAACGCCCGTGGGGAACACTCGGAGGGGCAGCACGGAGAGCACAGAGCTGGCCTTTGGAAGCAATCCCTGAACGATTTTAGAGAAGGGGAGGACATAAAGCAAGAGTTCTCACGTGTTAAAAACTCTTTGAGTGGACGTGGATGATTCTGAGAACTGAGTGAGCGTGAAGGAAGGCGGGGGCAGAAACGTAGGATCTAGAGGTGGTGAGTGAGGCACGACAGCACGTTTCAATACACCACGGGTGCCATCGTGGGCACAGGGCCTCAGCATGCCTAATGCAGACTAGACCATAGCGTGGAGGGAAGACGTGGGCACGAAGCTTCCGCCCTAGACAGGATCACCAGTCTCCATGGGATGAACTTGCCCTGGGGACGGCGGGGGGGGGGGGGTGGGGGGGGGGAAGCATCTGGATTCAGGAATGTGACCTAAGGAGTCTCATCACCTAGGACAAAAGGCGTGAATTTCCCTGCCCTTAGGAATTGTTACCATGCTCTGGGGAGGAGAGAACACGCGATGCTCGGTGTGATACACACACATGCTCATCTTTGCCGCTAAATTTTAAAAATGGGGGTGACAGGGAGTGGTGGTGCTTGCCTTCCTGGGTAGTTGCTGAGGATCTGGGAGGATATCGGAAAAAGACTTTGCATAGAATTACTATACACTGTCTAAAATCTTCAGAGCATCCACAAAATAGGAAGTAAAAATTTAAAAAGAGAACTAAGAAATCATATTCCTGTCACTCACACTTCAATTTCTTCCCCCCTTCATGGAGTCAACTCCTGAAATTGATTTATGACAGTATCATCTAAGGTACATATCAGTAAGCATACTCACTCCCACCGGTCTCCAGCAACGTCTCACCAGGCGCTGGTGGTGGAGGCACACGCGGAGTCGCACTGAAACGGGAAAGAATGGAATCCACTTCAGAATCACGTCCCAAGCGTTTACCACACACTCTCAATGACTGGTCTTATGAGTTCCCATTTCAACTGATACTGGAAAATGAGGAAGCAGCTTCATCTGTTCCTCAGTGGATAAGCAGGATTACTGACTACTTTCACACACAAGAATTGTCTCACATGAAAGGTACGGGAAGATGTTAGGCTTCCGCTAACCCAACAGCAGAATGCCCTCGTGAAAACACACACGCGTGATCACATACACACGAGCATACCCACACGCGCGCACACAGAGATGGAAGACGGTGTCACAGGCCAGACACCTGGCTACAGGAAGCGCTGGGTTTCTTAGTTACACATCCAATGGCATGGCACTCCCGTTTCATTCATCCTCCAATTCATTCACCTCCCACACCCAGCAAACACGACACCCACTTCTGTGAAATACCACAGAATTGTCATCGAGTCCCCGGCTCCCTCCGGTGAGGGTGGGTGATAGACCAGGGTGATGATTGCTGCCTAGATACATTTCTGCACCGAACGCTCACAAGTGAGCACACTTTTCCCATACTGTTTCTCTAAATCTACTCCCAGCCGTTTCGTTGCTCATCAGGCCTTTCTGTGTCCTTCTGAGTGTTTACATCTCACAGCCATGTGTCCCAGGGGAGAAGCCATGCATTGAAAACAGTGGATCGCCATAACTCATCAAGGCCGGGCTTCTTATTTTGATATTCTGCAAAGTGTGTCTATCTCAAAGTCGACAAAACCCTACCTGGCCGCGGCCTCGTCCATCACACCGTCACGATTCTCTGAAGGGAAAGGAAAAACAGGTTCGGTGAGAACTCGACAAAAATAGGACACAGGAAGTTAAGGAGACTAGCAAGGGGACACCGGGTTCAGTCACTCCGTCCAGGATGAGACTCTGCGGTGGGGAAGGCAAGTGTCCGGTGACTAGAGACTCTTGGGGAGGCTATTCTCTTCACTACTCTAGATCAGAGACCCACATCCAGACAATGAATTCACTCCAAAGTCTTACTTCAATCCTCCGTATGTCTGCAGTGAAGAAAAAGGGGAACGACGAAACGACGCCGGCACTGACAACTGAAGGTACACAGCTGTGCGCAGCGCACGTGGCCCCGAACCAACCCCGCTCCCAGGCTCACGCTTTGCTTTCCGGCCTCCTCCCCAAAAGCGCCAGAGATTGACACCACCAGAGAAATAAGCACGGTGCTCTTTTGGAGTGCCTACGGAGCCGTGCCGTGGGGAGAATTCCTAGCATCCCCACATGGAAAGACCCGGAGAAGTTCCTCCAGCAGGGAAGTTCCAACTGTCTAGCTTTCAGTGGAACCGCCCAACCCAAGGAAGCTGCAGAGGAGCTGAGCTCCATTCCCAGCATCCACCCTCTGGGTGGCTTGGCACATGCCCTAATTCCATCACTCGGGGGGCTCGGGGCTCCTCTCGCTTCCATTCACATGCACACACTGGCCCAATCTCCAGGGAACTCCTTTTGGAAAAAATCAGAATTGAAAGATAAAAATGTGTGCAGGGTGTAGCCACCACGAACAGATATCGCCTAGAGTGGCAACGACGACCCACGTTCCGACCTTAGAGCACTGAGAAAATCAAGAGGAAGTAATGGGACTAAACGCGGAAGACCGAGTCACTAACCCTAATGTAAGGTATTAGCTGACTTAGTGGCCTTCACAGGGGAGTGGACTAAATTACGAAAACAAAAGAGAAAGTGAAAACGGTCCAAACGCAGCAGCTGTCCTGAGCACAAACGCAGACGTCTCCAATTTGGTTACTTGGGAGAGAAAGCAGGAAGAGGATGCCATACCGTGCATTACGCCTGAGAACACGTTAGTTTTCAGAGAATCTGAGGTCTGTAATGATGACAATGAGAGAATCTCAATGCACGGAGAGCAAAAGCTGCAATCAAGAAAGATATTGGAGTCACGCTCCAATGATTTACTTGCAGTCGCCAAAACAAGAGACCACCTTCGCGAGCCTTTACTTTTTCTTGGTTTGAGAGGGCCATTTAGTATATTGCATGCCTATGTGAGGTAACCTGGAGTTTGTACGTCTAACACGTGCACACTTGTCCTTCACAGAGGCCAAAGCGCAGCACCGGAGACCCTACAGCGAAGTTAAGAAGCGCCGGTGAACCACACCCTGCGTGTTGACTAGCTAACCTCCCGTGATCTACGACAACAGCGAGAGCTCCTGACTCTCCAGTCTTTCAAAAAGGCAGGACGGACGGACGGACGACAGCCTCGAAAAGAAACCAACATTTGTCAGACAATACTGTTTCGGGCAACAGTTCGGGGACCCAACTTCTTACACCGTTCTGCATTCCAAAGGGGAACAGAGACGAGGAAAATAAGAAAGCGTTGTATGCGCATGGTCTCCACATCGGCCCTTTGGGAGGCAGGGTCTTTGACTAATTTCTATCAGGAGAAAGAGATGGTCTTGAATAACCGGCCTTTTGTAACTCTTACCGGGACGGCTCACAACAGTTTCCTCAGAGGAGCTTCGGAGTCCTTCTCGGGCAAGTGCCTCACTGTGAAAGAATTGAACAAGTGAACGTTAATACTCCTCTGAAAACCATGGAGGAAACGCTGGGAATGCTTTTTCATATATTTCGCGTTCACAGTGCCCCTTCCGTCACACACTGGAAATCACCCCTGAATATCTGCTTCAAATGTACTTGTGAGTTCTGATCACTTCCCTTACATCGTCTAAATTCTTCTGGCGTGTGCGTGGGGGACGGCGAGAATTTAGACCCTGACTGAAACTGTAAAGAGACAAAGACACAGGCACGCCCATATAAACAAGGATACAGGCACACACACACACACTCTCTGTCTCTCCTTCTCTCTGTCTCTACCAGAAGCACAAATGGGTGAGTGCACAGACACACACACACACACACACACACACACACACACACACACATCCCTTCATACACCCCCTACACACACACGCACACGCATTCCCTCACACTGGATGGGAAGGAGGGTTCTATTTCTTCCTCAAGCTGTGATTCGCTGGTTGCATTAACCCAGGTCCGTGGACCTATGCAGTGAAAGCTGTTAGAATTCCTGGCTGATTCCCGCACTTATGCCTGCGTAGCACCCTGACTCCTTCCCTGACATTTTCTCAGAACTTCAATGAGTCAGACACTCTGCCCAGTCTGGGGTCCGATTCACTGAAAACCTGACTCCTGCTCAGGCTGGCAATATTCTCACGGGCTAAGGGATTTCGAACTCCTCTCCTTTCCAACGATTTGTTCCTGGGTGGCCTCTGAAACCTCAACCTCCGTGTTCCCGTACTCAACAGTCACCTCCACGTGAGCGTGGTTCAGTGAGAAGAGTGTGAATGAGCACCCTTCTTTCTACCTCTCTGCTTTCAATTTGCGAAAAAGGAGCAATTTCAAAACGGCCTACTGAATTTTGATCGATGCCTTGGCTGAATGAATGAGACGCGTCAAATGATACTGCAGAGGTGGACACCGGAAAACTAAGCACAAGGGCAGGGTCTTTCCGGTACTGATGTTAATACCTGCCCTAAAACCTTCTGAACCGGGAGAAGGTAAAACAAGTTCAGAACCCTGGGTCTGACACGACTACTATCAGGGTCTACACTGAGTCGATACCTGGAGTGTCCAGAAATCACTGTGTGTATACAACTCTCTTGCCCATGTAGGGAGAGTCAGTTTGCATCAATGTCTGTGACTAACAGGAGGAGCTTCACCTCTCATTCAGAGGCCTGGACCTTCAGCAGTTAACAGCTGACAGGAACCAGAGCCCTACGTGGGAACCTGACGCAAAGCAATGCTTCCCACTTCAAATATACTTCTTTCCTCCTTGGCTGGTGACAAGACAGAGCTGGCATTCAGCACAGCACCGGGGACCTGGGTCAGAGTCTGAGAAAGACGGGCTAGCGTTCTATCTGTGTGGCCTTGTAGCACCGCTTGTGGTCTCAGGTCTAGGAATCTTACCTGGGTGAAGGCTCCCCGGTGACAGCATCATCGGATTCTAACAGAGAGACAAAAGACAGGTTCTAACAACTACGGCATAACAACATCACACATCAGACAGAGACATCGACTAAAGGTTTGTGGGTACCCCATCTGCTGAGATCCTTCTGGAGACCTCTGCCAGGGACGTTCGTCTGTCAGCACTCTAGGCACCGACAACATCCGTTCCACTCTCGGTGTATTAAAAAGGCAAAGGTGGCGTAGAAGTTCAACATTATTACCCAAAAGGAACCTGGGCAGAAGGATGTGATCTGAAACTAATGACCTCAGAGGGTCACAGAGTGAACGCCAAAGAAGCGTCCTCATCAGACGGAGCGTGTCAAAATACTAATGTGCTGCTCCAGCCGTCCATGGGGTTACCGGGATTGTTGCCCTCGGGAGGAAACTCCCGGACACACGGGCGCAGGATGTCTGGTGACCACGTATGGGAAGCACGGATACAGACACGCTCCTGGACGCCACCAAGTCTCGGAAAGGGCAAGGATGCTTAGACTGCCCACAACGCCCGTGGGGAACACTCGGAGGGGCAGCACGGAGAGCACAGAGCTGGCCTTTGGAAGCAATCCCTGAACGATTTTAGAGAAGGGGAGGACATAAAGCAAGAGTTCTCACGTGTTAAAAACTCTTTGAGTGGACGTGGATGATTCTGAGAACTGAGTGAGCGTGAAGGAAGGCGGGGGCAGAAACGTAGGATCTAGAGGTGGTGAGTGAGGCACGACAGCACGTTTCAATACACCACGGGTGCCATCGTGGGCACAGGGCCTCAGCATGCCTAATGCAGACTAGACCATAGCGTGGAGGGAAGACGTGGGCACGAAGCTTCCGCCCTAGACAGGATCACCAGTCTCCATGGGATGAACTTGCCCTGGGGACGGCGGGGTGGGGGGGTGGGGGGGGGGAAGCATCTGGATTCAGGAATGTGACCTAAGGAGTCTCATCACCTAGGACAAAAGGCGTGAATTTCCCTGCCCTTAGGAATTGTTACCATGCTCTGGGGAGGAGAGAACACGCGATGCTCGGTGTGATACACACACATGCTCATCTTTGCTGCTAAATTTTAAAAATGGGGGTGACAGGGAGTGGTGGTGCTTGCCTTCCTGGGTAGTTGCTGAGGATCTGGGAGGATATCGGAAAAAGACTTTGCATAGAATTACTATACACTGTCTAAAATCTTCAGAGCATCCACAAAATAGGAAGTAAAAATTTAAAAAGAGAACTAAGAAATCATATTCCTGTCACTCACACTTCAATTTCTTCCCCCCTTCATGGAGTCAACTCCTGAAATTGATTTATGACAGTATCATCTAAGGTACATATCAGTAAGCATACTCACTCCCACCGGTCTCCAGCAACGTCTCACCAGGCGCTGGTGGTGGAGGCACACGCGGAGTCGCACTGAAACGGGAAAGAATGGAATCCACTTCAGAATCACGTCCCAAGCGTTTACCACACACTCTCAATGACTGGTCTTATGAGTTCCCATTTCAACTGATACTGGAAAATGAGGAAGCAGCTTCATCTGTTCCTCAGTGGATAAGCAGGATTACTGACTACTTTCACACACAAGAATTGTCTCACATGAAAGGTACGGGAAGATGTTAGGCTTCCGCTAACCCAACAGCAGAATGCCCTCGTGAAAACACACACGCGTGATCACATACACACGAGCATACCCACACGCGCGCACACAGAGATGGAAGACGGTGTCACAGGCCAGACACCTGGCTACAGGAAGCGCTGGGTTTCTTAGTTACACATCCAATGGCATGGCACTCCCGTTTCATTCATCCTCCAATTCATTCACCTCCCACACCCAGCAAACACGACACCCACTTCTGTGAAATACCACAGAATTGTCATCGAGTCCCCGGCTCCCTCCGGTGAGGGTGGGTGATAGACCAGGGTGATGATTGCTGCCTAGATACATTTCTGCACCGAACGCTCACAAGTGAGCACACTTTTCCCATACTGTTTCTCTAAATCTACTCCCAGCCGTTTCGTTGCTCATCAGGCCTTTCTGTGTCCTTCTGAGTGTTTACATCTCACAGCCATGTGTCCCAGGGGAGAAGCCATGCATTGAAAACAGTGGATCGCCATAACTCATCAAGGCCGGGCTTCTTATTTTGATATTCTGCAAAGTGTGTCTATCTCAAAGTCGACAAAACCCTACCTGGCCGCGGCCTCGTCCATCACACCGTCACGATTCTCTGAAGGGAAAGGAAAAACAGGTTCGGTGAGAACTCGACAAAAATAGGACACAGGAAGTTAAGGAGACTAGCAAGGGGACACCGGGTTCAGTCACTCCGTCCAGGATGAGACTCTGCGGTGGGGAAGGCAAGTGTCCGGTGACTAGAGACTCTTGGGGAGGCTATTCTCTTCACTACTCTAGATCAGAGACCCACATCCAGACAATGAATTCACTCCAAAGTCTTACTTCAATCCTCCGTATGTCTGCAGTGAAGAGAAAGGGGAACGACGAAACGACGCCGGCACTGACAACTGAAGGTACACAGCTGTGCGCAGCGCACGTGGCCCCGAACCAACCCCGCTCCCAGGCTCACGCTTTGCTTTCCGGCCTCCTCCCCAAAAGCGCCAGAGATTGACACCACCAGAGAAATAAGCACGGTGCTCTTTTGGAGTGCCTACGGAGCCGTGCCGTGGGGAGAATTCCTAGCATCCCCACATGGAAAGACCCGGAGAAGTTCCTCCAGCAGGGAAGTTCCAACTGTCTAGCTTTCAGTGGAACCGCCCGACCCAAGGAAGCTGCAGAGGAGCTGAACTCCATTCCCAGCATCCACCCTCTGGGTGGCTGGCACATGCCCTAATTCCATCACTCGGGGGGCTCGGGGCTCCTCTCGCTTCCATTCACATGCACACACTGGCCCAATCTCCAGGGAACTCCTTTTGGAAAAAATCAGAATTGAAAGATAAAAATGTGTGCAGGGTGTAGCCACCACGAACAGATATCGCCTAGAGTGGCAACGACGACCCACGTTCCGACCTTAGAGCACTGAGCAAATCAAGAGGAAGTAATGGGACTAAACGCGGAAGACCGAGTCACTAACCCTAATGTAAGGTATTAGCTGACTTAGTGGCCTTCACAGGGGAGTGGACTAAATTACGAAAACAAAAGAGAAAGTGAAAACGGTCCAAACGCAGCAGCTGTCCTGAGCACAAACGCAGACGTCTCCAATTTGGTTACTTGGGAGAGAAAGCAGGAAGAGGATGCAATACCGTGCATTACGCCTGAGAACACGTTAGTTTTCAGAGAATCTGAGGTCTGTAATGATGACAATGAGAGAATCTCAATGCACGGAGAGCAAAAGCTGCAATCAAGAAAGATATTGGAGTCACGCTCCAATGATTTACTTGCAGTCGCCAAAACAAGAGACCACCTTCGCGAGCCTTTACTTTTTCTTGGTTTGAGAGGGCCATTTAGTATATTGCATGCCTATGTGAGGTAACCTGGAGTTTGTACGTCTAACACGTGCACACTTGTCCTTCACAGAGGCCAAAGCGCAGCACCGGAGACCCTACAGCGAAGTTAAGAAGCGCCGGTGAACCACACCCTGCGTGTTGACTAGCTAACCTCCCGTGATCTACGACAACAGCGAGAGCTCCTGACTCTCCAGTCTTTCAAAAAGGCAGGACGGACGGACGGACGACAGCCTCGAAAAGAAACCAACATTTGTCAGACAATACTGTTTCGGGCAACAGTTCGGGGACCCAACTTCTTACACCGTTCTGCATTCCAAAGGGGAACAGAGACGAGGAAAATAAGAAAGCGCTGTATGCGCATGGTCTCCACATCGGCCCTTTGGGAGGCAGGGTCTTTGACTAATTTCTATCAGGAGAAAGAGATGGTCTTGAATAACCGGCCTTTTGTAACTCTTACCGGGACGGCTCACAACAGTTTCCTCAGAGGAGCTTCGGAGTCCTTCTCGGGCAAGTGCCTCACTGTGAAAGAATTGAACAAGTGAACGTTAATACTCCTCTGAAAACCATGGAGGAAACGCTGGGAATGCTTTTTCATATATTTCGCGTTCACAGTGCCCCTTCCGTCACACACTGGAAATCACCCCTGAATATCTGCTTCAAATGTACTTGTGAGTTCTGATCACTTCCCTTACATCGTCTAAATTCTTCTGGCGTGTGCGTGGGGGACGGCGAGAATTTAGACCCTGACTGAAACTGTAAAGAGACAAAGACACAGGCACGCCCATATAAACAAGGATACAGGCACACACACACACACTCTCTGTCTCTCCTTCTCTCTGTCTCTACCAGAAGCACAAATGGGTGAGTGCACAGACACACACACACACACACACACACACACACATCCCTTCATACACCCCCTACACACACACGCACACGCATTCCCTCACACTGGATGGGAAGGAGGGTTCTATTTCTTCCTCAAGCTGTGATTCGCTGGTTGCATTAACCCAGGTCCGTGGACCTATGCAGTGAAAGCTGTTAGAATTCCTGGCTGATTCCCGCACTTATGCCTGCGTAGCACCCTGACTCCTTCCCTGACATTTTCTCAGAACTTCAATGAGTCTTAGACACTCTGCCCAGTCTGGGGTCCGATTCACTGAAAACCTGACTCCTGCTCAGGCTGGCAATATTCTCACGGGCTAAGGGATTTCGAACTCCTCTCCTTTCCAACGATTTGTTCCTGGGTGGCCTCTGAAACCTCAACCTCCGTGTTCCCGTACTCAACAGTCACCTCCACGTGAGCGTGGTTCAGTGAGAAGAGTGTGAATGAGCACCCTTCTTTCTACCTCTCTGCTTTCAATTTGCGAAAAAGGAGCAATTTCAAAACGGCCTACTGAATTTTGATCGATGCCTTGGCTGAATGAATGAGACGCGTCAAATGATACTGCAGAGGTGGACACCGGAAAACTAAGCACAAGGGCAGGGTCTTTCCGGTACTGATGTTAATACCTGCCCTAAAACCTTCTGAACCGGGAGAAGGTAAAACAAGTTAAGAACCCTGGGTCTGACACGACTACTATCAGGGTCTACACTGAGTCGATACCTGGAGTGTCCAGAAATCACTGTGTGTATACAACTCTCTTGCCCATGTAGGGAGAGTCAGTTTGCATCAATGTCTGTGACTAACAGGAGGAGCTTCACCTCTCATTCAGAGGCCTGGACCTTCAGCAGTTAACAGCTGACAGGAACCAGAGCCCTACGTGGGAACCGGACGCAAAGCAATGCTTCCCACTTCAAATATACTTCTTTCCTCCTTGGCTGGTGACAAGACAGAGCTGGCATTCAGCACAGCACCGGGGACCTGGGTCAGAGTCTGAGAAAGACGGGCTAGCGTTCTATCTGTGTGGCCTTGTAGCACCGCTTGTGGTCTCAGGTCTAGGAATCTTACCTGGGTGAAGGCTCCCCGGTGACAGCATCATCGGATTCTAACAGAGAGACAAAAGACAGGTTCTAACAACTACGGCATAACAACATCACACATCAGACAGAGACATCGACTAAAGGTTTGTGGGTACCCCATCTGCTGAGATCCTTCTGGAGACCTCTGCCAGGGACGTTCGTCTGTCAGCACTCTAGGCACCGACAACATCCGTTCCACTCTCGGTGTATTAAAAAGGCAAAGGTGGCGTAGAAGTTCAACATTATTACCCAAAAGGAACCTGGGCAGAAGGATGTGATCTGAAACTAATGACCTCAGAGGGTCACAGAGTGAACGCCAAAGAAGCGTCCTCATCAGACGGAGCGTGTCAAAATACTAATGTGCTGCTCCAGCCGTCCATGGGGTTACCGGGATTGTTGCCCTCGGGAGGAAACTCCCGGACACACGGGCGCAGGATGTCTGGTGACCACGTATGGGAAGCACGGATACAGACACGCTCCTGGACGCCACCAAGTCTCGGAAAGGGCAAGGATGCTTAGACTGCCCACAACGCCCGTGGGGAACACTCGGAGGGGCAGCACGGAGAGCACAGAGCTGGCCTTTGGAAGCAATCCCTGAACGATTTTAGAGAAGGGGAGGACATAAAGCAAGAGTTCTCACGTGTTAAAAACTCTTTGAGTGGACGTGGATGATTCTGAGAACTGAGTGAGCGTGAAGGAAGGCGGGGGCAGAAACGTAGGATCTAGAGGTGGTGAAGTGAGGCACGACAGCACGTTTCAATACACCACGGGTGCCATCGTGGGCACAGGGCCTCAGCATGCCTAATGCAGACTAGACCATAGCGTGGAGGGAAGACGTGGGCACGAAGCTTCCGCCCTAGACAGGATCACCAGTCTCCATGGGATGAACTTGCCCTGGGGACGGCGGGGTGGGGGGGTGGGGGGGGGGGAAGCATCTGGATTCAGGAATGTGACCTAAGGAGTCTCATCACCTAGGACAAAAGGCGTGAATTTCCCTGCCCTTAGGAATTGTTACCATGCTCTGGGGAGGAGAGAACACGCGATGCTCGGTGTGATACACACACATGCTCATCTTTGCCGCTAAATTTTAAAAATGGGGGTGACAGGGAGTGGTGGTGCTTGCCTTCCTGGGTAGTTGCTGAGGATCTGGGAGGATATCGGAAAAAGACTTTGCATAGAATTACTATACACTGTCTAAAATCTTCAGAGCATCCACAAAATAGGAAGTAAAAATTTAAAAAGAGAACTAAGAAATCATATTCCTGTCACTCACACTTCAATTTCTTCCCCCCTTCATGGAGTCAACTCCTGAAATTGATTTATGACAGTATCATCTAAGGTACATATCAGTAAGCATACTCACTCCCACCGGTCTCCAGCAACGTCTCACCAGGCGCTGGTGGTGGAGGCACACGCGGAGTCGCACTGAAACGGGAAAGAATGGAATCCACTTCAGAATCACGTCCCAAGCGTTTACCACACACTCTCAATGACTGGTCTTATGAGTTCCCATTTCAACTGATACTGGAAAATGAGGAAGCAGCTTCATCTGTTCCTCAGTGGATAAGCAGGATTACTGACTACTTTCACACACAAGAATTGTCTCACATGAAAGGTACGGGAAGATGTTAGGCTTCCGCTAACCCAACAGCAGAATGCCCTCGTGAAAACACACACGCGTGATCACATACACACGAGCATACCCACACGCGCGCACACAGAGATGGAAGACGGTGTCACAGGCCAGACACCTGGCTACAGGAAGCGCTGGGTTTCTTAGTTACACATCCAATGGCATGGCACTCCCGTTTCATTCATCCTCCAATTCATTCACCTCCCACACCCAGCAAACACGACACCCACTTCTGTGAAATACCACAGAATTGTCATCGAGTCCCCGGCTCCCTCCGGTGAGGGTGGGTGATAGACCAGGGTGATGATTGCTGCCTAGATACATTTCTGCACCGAACGCTCACAAGTGAGCACACTTTTCCCATACTGTTTCTCTAAATCTACTCCCAGCAGTTTCGTTGCTCATCAGGCCTTTCTGTGTCCTTCTGAGTGTTTACATCTCACAGCCATGTGTCCCAGGGGAGAAGCCATGCATTGAAAACAGTGGATCGCCATAACTCATCAAGGCCGGGCTTCTTATTTTGATATTCTGCAAAGTGTGTCTATCTCAAAGTCGACAAAACCCTACCTGGCCGCGGCCTCGTCCATCACACCGTCACGATTCTCTGAAGGGAAAGGAAAAACAGGTTCGGTGAGAACTCGACAAAAATAGGACACAGGAAGTTAAGGAGACTAGCAAGGGGACACCGGGTTCAGTCACTCCGTCCAGGATGAGACTCTGCGGTGGGGAAGGCAAGTGTCCGGTGACTAGAGACTCTTGGGGAGGCTATTCTCTTCACTACTCTAGATCAGAGACCCACATCCAGACAATGAATTCACTCCAAAGTCTTACTTCAATCCTCCGTATGTCTGCAGTGAAGAAAAAGGGGAACGACGAAACGACGCCGGCACTGACAACTGAAGGTACACAGCTGTGCGCAGCGCACGTGGCCCCGAACCAACCCCGCTCCCAGGCTCACGCTTTGCTTTCCGGCCTCCTCCCCAAAAGCGCCAGAGATTGACACCACCAGAGAAATAAGCACGGTGCTCTTTTGGAGTGCCTACGGAGCCGTGCCGTGGGGAGAATTCCTAGCATCCCCACATGGAAAGACCCGGAGAAGTTCCTCCAGCAGGGAAGTTCCAACTGTCTAGCTTTCAGTGGAACCGCCCGACCCAAGGAAGCTGCAGAGGAGCTGAGCTCCATTCCCAGCATCCACCCTCTGGGTGGCTTGGCACATGCCCTAATTCCATCACTCGGGGGGCTCGGGGCTCCTCTCGCTTCCATTCACATGCACACACTGGCCCAATCTCCAGGGAACTCCTTTTGGAAAAAATCAGAATTGAAAGATAAAAATGTGTGCAGGGTGTAGCCACCACGAACAGATATCGCCTAGAGTGGCAACGACGACCCACGTTCCGACCTTAGAGCACTGAGCAAATCAAGAGGAAGTAATGGGACTAAACGCGGAAGACCGAGTCACTAACCCTAATGTAAGGTATTAGCTGACTTAGTGGCCTTCACAGGGGAGTGGACTAAATTACGAAAACAAAAGAGAAAGTGAAAACGGTCCAAACGCAGCAGCTGTCCTGAGCACAAACGCAGACGTCTCCAATTTGGTTACTTGGGAGAGAAAGCAGGAAGAGGATGCCATACCGTGCATTACGCCTGAGAACACGTTAGTTTTCAGAGAATCTGAGGTCTGTAATGATGACAATGAGAGAATCTCAATGCACGGAGAGCAAAAGCTGCAATCAAGAAAGATATTGGAGTCACGCTCCAATGATTTACTTGCAGTCGCCAAAACAAGAGACCACCTTCGCGAGCCTTTACTTTTTCTTGGTTTGAGAGGGCCATTTAGTATATTGCATGCCTATGTGAGGTAACCTGGAGTTTGTACGTCTAACACGTGCACAATTGTCCGTCACAGAGGCCAAAGCGCAGCACCGGAGACCCTACAGCGAAGTTAAGAAGCGCCGGTGAACCACACCCTGCGTGTTGACTAGCTAACCTCCCGTGATCTACGACAACAGCGAGAGCTCCTGACTCTCCAGTCTTTCAAAAAGGCAGGACGGACGGACGGACGACAGCCTCGAAAAGAAACCAACATTTGTCAGACAATACTGTTTCGGGCAACAGTTCGGGGACCCAACTTCTTACACCGTTCTGCATTCCAAAGGGGAACAGAGACGAGGAAAATAAGAAAGCGCTGTATGCGCATGGTCTCCACATCGGCCCTTTGGGAGGCAGGGTCTTTGACTAATTTCTATCAGGAGAAAGAGATGGTCTTGAATAACCGGCCTTTTGTAACTCTTACCGGGACGGCTCACAACAGTTTCCTCAGAGGAGCTTCGGAGTCCTTCTCGGGCAAGTGCCTCACTGTGAAAGAATTGAACAAGTGAACGTTAATACTCCTCTGAAAACCATGGAGGAAACGCTGGGAATGCTTTTTCATATATTTCGCGTTCACAGTGCCCCTTCCGTCACACACTGGAAATCACCCCTGAATATCTGCTTCAAATGTACTTGTGAGTTCTGATCACTTCCCTTACATCGTCTAAATTCTTCTGGCGTGTGCGTGGGGGACGGCGAGAATTTAGACCCTGACTGAAACTGTAAAGAGACAAAGACACAGGCACGCCCATATAAACAAGGATACAGGCACACACACACACACTCTCTGTCTCTCCTTCTCTCTGTCTCTACCAGAAGCACAAATGGGTGAGTGCACAGACACACACACACACACACACACACACACACACACACACATCCCTTCATACACCCCCTACACACACACGCACACGCATTCCCTCACACTGGATGGGAAGGAGGGTTCTATTTCTTCCTCAAGCTGTGATTCGCTGGTTGCATTAACCCAGGTCCGTGGACCTATGCAGTGAAAGCTGTTAGAATTCCTGGCTGATTCCCGCACTTATGCCTGCGTAGCACCCTGACTCCTTCCCTGACATTTTCTCAGAACTTCAATGAGTCTTAGACACTCTGCCCAGTCTGGGGTCCGATTCACTGAAAACCTGACTCCTGCTCAGGCTGGCAATATTCTCACGGGCTAAGGGATTTCGAACTCCTCTCCTTTCCAACGATTTGTTCCTGGGTGGCCTCTGAAACCTCAACCTCCGTGTTCCCGTACTCAACAGTCACCTCCACGTGAGCGTGGTTCAGTGAGAAGAGTGTGAATGAGCACCCTTCTTTCTACCTCTCTGCTTTCAATTTGCGAAAAAGGAGCAATTTCAAAACGGCCTACTGAATTTTGATCGATGCCTTGGCTGAATGAATGAGACGCGTCAAATGATACTGCAGAGGTGGACACCGGAAAACTAAGCACAAGGGCAGGGTCTTTCCGGTACTGATGTTAATACCTGCCCTAAAACCTTCTGAACCGGGAGAAGGTAAAACAAGTTAAGAACCCTGGGTCTGACACGACTACTATCAGGGTCTACACTGAGTCGATACCTGGAGTGTCCAGAAATCACTGTGTGTATACAACTCTCTTGCCCATGTAGGGAGAGTCAGTTTGCATCAATGTCTGTGACTAACAGGAGGAGCTTCACCTCTCATTCAGAGGCCTGGACCTTCAGCAGTTAACAGCTGACAGGAACCAGAGCCCTACGTGGGAACCGGACGCAAAGCAATGCTTCCCACTTCAAATATACTTCTTTCCTCCTTGGCTGGTGACAAGACAGAGCTGGCATTCAGCACAGCACCGGGGACCTGGGTCAGAGTCTGAGAAAGACGGGCTAGCGTTCTATCTGTGTGGCCTTGTAGCACCGCTTGTGGTCTCAGGTCTAGGAATCTTACCTGGGTGAAGGCTCCCCGGTGACAGCATCATCGGATTCTAACAGAGAGACAAAAGACAGGTTCTAACAACTACGGCATAACAACATCACACATCAGACAGAGACATCGACTAAAGGTTTGTGGGTACCCCATCTGCTGAGATCCTTCTGGAGACCTCTGCCAGGGACGTTCGTCTGTCAGCACTCTAGGCACCGACAACATCCGTTCCACTCTCGGTGTATTAAAAAGGCAAAGGTGGCGTAGAAGTTCAACATTATTACCCAAAAGGAACCTGGGCAGAAGGATGTGATCTGAAACTAATGACCTCAGAGGGTCACAGAGTGAACGCCAAAGAAGCGTCCTCATCAGACGGAGCATGTCAAAATACTAATGTGCTGCTCCAGCCGTCCATGGGGTTACCGGGATTGTTGCCCTCGGGAGGAAACTCCCGGACACACGGGCGCAGGATGTCTGGTGACCACGTATGGGAAGCACGGATACAGACACGCTCCTGGACGCCACCAAGTCTCGGAAAGGGCAAGGATGCTTAGACTGCCCACAACGCCCGTGGGGAACACTCGGAGGGGCAGCACGGAGAGCACAGAGCTGGCCTTTGGAAGCAATCCCTGAACGATTTTAGAGAAGGGGAGGACATAAAGCAAGAGTTCTCACGTGTTAAAAACTCTTTGAGTGGACGTGGATGATTCTGAGAACTGAGTGAGCGTGAAGGAAGGCGGGGGCAGAAACGTAGGATCTAGAGGTGGTGAGTGAGGCACGACAGCACGTTTCAATACACCACGGGTGCCATCGTGGGCACAGGGCCTCAGCATGCCTAATGCAGACTAGACCATAGCGTGGAGGGAAGACGTGGGCACGAAGCTTCCGCCCTAGACAGGATCACCAGTCTCCATGGGATGAACTTGCCCTGGGGACGGCGGGGGGGGGGGGTGGGGGGGGGGAAGCATCTGGATTCAGGAATGTGACCTAAGGAGTCTCATCACCTAGGACAAAAGGCGTGAATTTCCCTGCCCTTAGGAATTGTTACCATGCTCTGGGGAGGAGAGAACACGCGATGCTCGGTGTGATACACACACATGCTCATCTTTGCCGCTAAATTTTAAAAATGGGGGTGACAGGGAGTGGTGGTGCTTGCCTTCCTGGGTAGTTGCTGAGGATCTGGGAGGATATCGGAAAAAGACTTTGCATAGAATTACTATACACTGTCTAAAATCTTCAGAGCATCCACAAAATAGGAAGTAAAAATTTAAAAAGAGAACTAAGAAATCATATTCCTGTCACTCACACTTCAATTTCTTCCCCCCTTCATGGAGTCAACTCCTGAAATTGATTTATGACAGTATCATCTAAGGTACATATCAGTAAGCATACTCACTCCCACCGGTCTCCAGCAACGTCTCACCAGGCGCTGGTGGTGGAGGCACACGCGGAGTCGCACTGAAATGGGAAAGAATGGAATCCACTTCAGAATCACGTCCCAAGCGTTTACCACACACTCTCAATGACTGGTCTTATGAGTTCCCATTTCAACTGATACTGGAAAATGAGGAAGCAGCTTCATCTGTTCCTCAGTGGATAAGCAGTGTTACTGACTACTTTCACACACAAGAATTGTCTCACATGAAAGGTACGGGAAGATGTTAGGCTTCCGCTAACCCAACAGCAGAATGCCCTCGTGAAAACACACACGCGTGATCACATACACACGAGCATACCCACACGCGCGCACACAGAGATGGAAGACGGTGTCACAGGCCAGACACCTGGCTACAGGAAGCGCTGGGTTTCTTAGTTACACATCCAATGGCATGGCACTCCCGTTTCATTCATCCTCCAATTCATTCACCTCCCACACCCAGCAAACACGACACCCACTTCTGTGAAATACCACAGAATTGTCATCGAGTCCCCGGCTCCCTCCGGTGAGGGTGGGTGATAGACCAGGGTGATGATTGCTGCCTAGATACATTTCTGCACCGAACGCTCACAAGTGAGCACACTTTTCCCATACTGTTTCTCTAAATCTACTCCCAGCCGTTTCGTTGCTCATCAGGCCTTTCTGTGTCCTTCTGAGTGTTTACATCTCACAGCCATGTGTCCCAGGGGAGAAGCCATGCATTGAAAACAGTGGATCGCCATAACTCATCAGGGCCGGGCTTCTTATTTTGATATTCTGCAAAGTGTGTCTATCTCAAAGTCGACAAAACCCTACCTGGCCGCGGCCTCGTCCATCACACCGTCACGATTCTCTGAAGGGAAAGGAAAAACAGGTTCGGTGAGAACTCGACAAAAATAGGACACAGGAAGTTAAGGAGACTAGCAAGGGGACACCGGGTTCAGTCACTCCGTCCAGGATGAGACTCTGCGGTGGGGAAGGCAAGTGTCCGGTGACTAGAGACTCTTGGGGAGGCTATTCTCTTCACTACTCTAGATCAGAGACCCACATCCAGACAATGAATTCACTCCAAAGTCTTACTTCAATCCTCCGTATGTCTGCAGTGAAGAAAAAGGGGAACGACGAAACGACGCCGGCACTGACAACTGAAGGTACACAGCTGTGCGCAGCGCACGTGGCCCCGAACCAACCCCGCTCCCAGGCTCACGCTTTGCTTTCCGGCCTCCTCCCCAAAAGCGCCAGAGATTGACACCACCAGAGAAATAAGCACGGTGCTCTTTTGGAGTGCCTACGGAGCCGTGCCGTGGGGAGAATTCCTAGCATCCCCACATGGAAAGACCCGGAGAAGTTCCTCCAGCAGGGAAGTTCCAACTGTCTAGCTTTCAGTGGAACCGCCCGACCCAAGGAAGCTGCAGAGGAGCTGAGCTCCATTCCCAGCATCCACCCTCTGGGTGGCTTGGCACATGCCCTAATTCCATCACTCGGGGGGCTCGGGGCTCCTCTCGCTTCCATTCACATGCACACACTGGCCCAATCTCCAGGGAACTCCTTTTGGAAAAAATCAGAATTGAAAGATAAAAATGTGTGCAGGGTGTAGCCACCACGAACAGATATCGCCTAGAGTGGCAACGACGACCCACGTTCCGACCTTAGAGCACTGAGCAAATCAAGAGGAAGTAATGGGACTAAACGCGGAAGACCGAGTCACTAACCCTAATGTAAGGTATTAGCTGACTTAGTGGCCTTCACAGGGGAGTGGACTAAATTACGAAAACAAAAGAGAAAGTGAAAACGGTCCAAACGCAGCAGCTGTCCTGAGCACAAACGCAGACGTCTCCAATTTGGTTACTTGGGAGAGAAAGCAGGAAGAGGATGCCATACCGTGCATTACGCCTGAGAACACGTTAGTTTTCAGAGAATCTGAGGTCTGTAATGATGACAATGAGAGAATCTCAATGCACGGAGAGCAAAAGCTGCAATCAAGAAAGATATTGGAGTCACGCTCCAATGATTTACTTGCAGTCGCCAAAACAAGAGACCACCTTCGCGAGCCTTTACTTTTTCTTGGTTTGAGAGGGCCATTTAGTATATTGCATGCCTATGTGAGGTAACCTGGAGTTTGTACGTCTAACACGTGCACACTTGTCCTTCACAGAGGCCAAAGCGCAGCACCGGAGACCCTACAGCGAAGTTAAGAAGCGCCGGTGAACCACACCCTGCGTGTTGACTAGCTAACCTCCCGTGATCTACGACAACAGCGAGAGCTCCTGACTCTCCAGTCTTTCAAAAAGGCAGGACGGACGGACGGACGACAGCCTCGAAAAGAAACCAACATTTGTCAGACAATACTGTTTCGGGCAACAGTTCGGGGACCCAACTTCTTACACCGTTCTGCATTCCAAAGGGGAACAGAGACGAGGAAAATAAGAAAGCGCTGTATGCGCATGGTCTCCACATCGGCCCTTTGGGAGGCAGGGTCTTTGACTAATTTCTATCAGGAGAAAGAGATGGTCTTGAATAACCGGCCTTTTGTAACTCTTACCGGGACGGCTCACAACAGTTTCCTCAGAGGAGCTTCGGAGTCCTTCTCGGGCAAGTGCCTCACTGTGAAAGAATTGAACAAGTGAACGTTAATACTCCTCTGAAAACCATGGAGGAAACGCTGGGAATGCTTTTTCATATATTTCGCGTTCACAGTGCCCCTTCCGTCACACACTGGAAATCACCCCTGAATATCTGCTTCAAATGTACTTGTGAGTTCTGATCACTTCCCTTACATCGTCTAAATTCTTCTGGCGTGTGCGTGGGGGACGGCGAGAATTTAGACCCTGACTGAAACTGTAAAGAGACAAAGACACAGGCACGCCCATATAAACAAGGATACAGGCACACACACACACACTCTCTGTCTCTCCTTCTCTCTGTCTCTACCAGAAGCACAAATGGGTGAGTGCACAGACACACACACACACACACACACACACACACATCCCTTCATACACCCCCTACACACACACGCACACGCATTCCCTCACACTGGATGGGAAGGAGGGTTCTATTTCTTCCTCAAGCTGTGATTCGCTGGTTGCATTAACCCAGGTCCGTGGACCTATGCAGTGAAAGCTGTTAGAATTCCTGGCTGATTCCCGCACTTATGCCTGCGTAGCACCCTGACTCCTTCCCTGACATTTTCTCAGAACTTCAATGAGTCTTAGACACTCTGCCCAGTCTGGGGTCCGATTCACTGAAAACCTGACTCCTGCTCAGGCTGGCAATATTCTCACGGGCTAAGGGATTTCGAACTCCTCTCCTTTCCAACGATTTGTTCCTGGGTGGCCTCTGAAACCTCAACCTCCGTGTTCCCGTACTCAACAGTCACCTCCACGTGAGCGTGGTTCAGTGAGAAGAGTGTGAATGAGCACCCTTCTTTCTACCTCTCTGCTTTCAATTTGCGAAAAAGGAGCAATTTCAAAACGGCCTACTGAATTTTGATCGATGCCTTGGCTGAATGAATGAGACGCGTCAAATGATACTGCAGAGGTGGACACCGGAAAACTAAGCACAAGGGCAGGGTCTTTCCGGTACTGATGTTAATACCTGCCCTAAAACCTTCTGAACCGGGAGAAGGTAAAACAAGTTAAGAACCCTGGGTCTGACACGACTACTATCAGGGTCTACACTGAGTCGATACCTGGAGTGTCCAGAAATCACTGTGTGTATACAACTCTCTTGCCCATGTAGGGAGAGTCAGTTTGCATCAATGTCTGTGACTAACAGGAGGAGCTTCACCTCTCATTCAGAGGCCTGGACCTTCAGCAGTTAACAGCTGACAGGAACCAGAGCCCTACGTGGGAACCGGACGCAAAGCAATGCTTCCCACTTCAAATATACTTCTTTCCTCCTTGGCTGGTGACAAGACAGAGCTGGCATTCAGCACAGCACCGGGGACCTGGGTCAGAGTCTGAGAAAGACGGGCTAGCGTTCTATCTGTGTGGCCTTGTAGCACCGCTTGTGGTCTCAGGTCTAGGAATCTTACCTGGGTGAAGGCTCCCCGGTGACAGCATCATCGGATTCTAACAGAGAGACAAAAGACAGGTTCTAACAACTACGGCATAACAACATCACACATCAGACAGAGACATCGACTAAAGGTTTGTGGGTACCCCATCTGCTGAGATCCTTCTGGAGACCTCTGCCAGGGACGTTCGTCTGTCAGCACTCTAGGCACCGACAACATCCGTTCCACTCTCGGTGTATTAAAAAGGCAAAGGTGGCGTAGAAGTTCAACATTATTACCCAAAAGGAACCTGGGCAGAAGGATGTGATCTGAAACTAATGACCTCAGAGGGTCACAGAGTGAACGCCAAAGAAGCGTCCTCATCAGACGGAGCGTGTCAAAATACTAATGTGCTGCTCCAGCCGTCCATGGGGTTACCGGGATTGTTGCCCTCGGGAGGAAACTCCCGGACACACGGGCGCAGGATGTCTGGTGACCACGTATGGGAAGCACGGATACAGACACGCTCCTGGACGCCACCAAGTCTCGGAAAGGGCAAGGATGCTTAGACTGCCCACAACGCCCGTGGGGAACACTCGGAGGGGCAGCACGGAGAGCACAGAGCTGGCCTTTGGAAGCAATCCCTGAACGATTTTAGAGAAGGGGAGGACATAAAGCAAGAGTTCTCACGTGTTAAAAACTCTTTGAGTGGACGTGGATGATTCTGAGAACTGAGTGAGCGTGAAGGAAGGCGGGGGCAGAAACGTAGGATCTAGAGGTGGTGAGTGAGGCACGACAGCACGTTTCAATACACCACGGGTGCCATCGTGGGCACAGGGCCTCAGCATGCCTAATGCAGACTAGACCATAGCGTGGAGGGAAGACGTGGGCACGAAGCTTCCGCCCTAGACAGGATCACCAGTCTCCATGGGATGAACTTGCCCTGGGGACGGCGGGGTGGGGGGGGTGGGGGGGGGGGAAGCATCTGGATTCAGGAATGTGACCTAAGGAGTCTCATCACCTAGGACAAAAGGCGTGAATTTCCCTGCCCTTAGGAATTGTTACCATGCTCTGGGGAGGAGAGAACACGCGATGCTCGGTGTGATACACACACATGCTCATCTTTGCCGCTAAATTTTAAAAATGGGGGTGACAGGGAGTGGTGGTGCTTGCCTTCCTGGGTAGTTGCTGAGGATCTGGGAGGATATCGGAAAAAGACTTTGCATAGAATTACTATACACTGTCTAAAATCTTCAGAGCATCCACAAAATAGGAAGTAAAAATTTAAAAAGAGAACTAAGAAATCATATTCCTGTCACTCACACTTCAATTTCTTCCCCCCTTCATGGAGTCAACTCCTGAAATTGATTTATGACAGTATCATCTAAGGTACATATCAGTAAGCATACTCACTCCCACCGGTCTCCAGCAACGTCTCACCAGGCGCTGGTGGTGGAGGCACACGCGGAGTCGCACTGAAACGGGAAAGAATGGAATCCACTTCAGAATCACGTCCCAAGCGTTTACCACACACTCTCAATGACTGGTCTTATGAGTTCCCATTTCAACTGATACTGGAAAATGAGGAAGCAGCTTCATCTGTTCCTCAGTGGATAAGCAGGATTACTGACTACTTTCACACACAAGAATTGTCTCACATGAAAGGTACGGGAAGATGTTAGGCTTCCGCTAACCCAACAGCAGAATGCCCTCGTGAAAACACACACGCGTGATCACATACACACGAGCATACCCACACGCGCGCACACAGAGATGGAAGACGGTGTCACAGGCCAGACACCTGGCTACAGGAAGCGCTGGGTTTCTTAGTTACACATCCAATGGCATGGCACTCCCGTTTCATTCATCCTCCAATTCATTCACCTCCCACACCCAGCAAACACGACACCCACTTCTGTGAAATACCACAGAATTGTCATCGAGTCCCCGGCTCCCTCCGGTGAGGGTGGGTGATAGACCAGGGTGATGATTGCTGCCTAGATACATTTCTGCACCGAACGCTCACAAGTGAGCACACTTTTCCCATACTGTTTCTCTAAATCTACTCCCAGCAGTTTCGTTGCTCATCAGGCCTTTCTGTGTCCTTCTGAGTGTTTACATCTCACAGCCATGTGTCCCAGGGGAGAAGCCATGCATTGAAAACAGTGGATCGCCATAACTCATCAAGGCCGGGCTTCTTATTTTGATATTCTGCAAAGTGTGTCTATCTCAAAGTCGACAAAACCCTACCTGGCCGCGGCCTCGTCCATCACACCGTCACGATTCTCTGAAGGGAAAGGAAAAACAGGTTCGGTGAGAACTCGACAAAAATAGGACACAGGAAGTTAAGGAGACTAGCAAGGGGACACCGGGTTCAGTCACTCCGTCCAGGATGAGACTCTGCGGTGGGGAAGGCAAGTGTCCGGTGACTAGAGACTCTTGGGGAGGCTATTCTCTTCACTACTCTAGATCAGAGACCCACATCCAGACAATGAATTCACTCCAAAGTCTTACTTCAATCCTCCGTATGTCTGCAGTGAAGAAAAAGGGGAACGACGAAACGACGCCGGCACTGACAACTGAAGGTACACAGCTGTGCGCAGCGCACGTGGCCCCGAACCAACCCCGCTCCCAGGCTCACGCTTTGCTTTCCGGCCTCCTCCCCAAAAGCGCCAGAGATTGACACCACCAGAGAAATAAGCACGGTGCTCTTTTGGAGTGCCTACGGAGCCGTGCCGTGGGGAGAATTCCTAGCATCCCCACATGGAAAGACCCGGAGAAGTTCCTCCAGCAGGGAAGTTCCAACTGTCTAGCTTTCAGTGGAACCGCCCGACCCAAGGAAGCTGCAGAGGAGCTGAGCTCCATTCCCAGCATCCACCCTCTGGGTGGCTTGGCACATGCCCTAATTCCATCACTCGGGGGGCTCGGGGCTCCTCTCGCTTCCATTCACATGCACACACTGGCCCAATCTCCAGGGAACTCCTTTTGGAAAAAATCAGAATTGAAAGATAAAAATGTGTGCAGGGTGTAGCCACCACGAACAGATATCGCCTAGAGTGGCAACGACGACCCACGTTCCGACCTTAGAGCACTGAGCAAATCAAGAGGAAGTAATGGGACTAAACGCGGAAGACCGAGTCACTAACCCTAATGTAAGGTATTAGCTGACTTAGTGGCCTTCACAGGGGAGTGGACTAAATTACGAAAACAAAAGAGAAAGTGAAAACGGTCCAAACGCAGCAGCTGTCCTGAGCACAAACGCAGACGTCTCCAATTTGGTTACTTGGGAGAGAAAGCAGGAAGAGGATGCCATACCGTGCATTACGCCTGAGAACACGTTAGTTTTCAGAGAATCTGAGGTCTGTAATGATGACAATGAGAGAATCTCAATGCACGGAGAGCAAAAGCTGCAATCAAGAAAGATATTGGAGTCACGCTCCAATGATTTACTTGCAGTCGCCAAAACAAGAGACCACCTTCGCGAGCCTTTACTTTTTCTTGGTTTGAGAGGGCCATTTAGTATATTGCATGCCTATGTGAGGTAACCTGGAGTTTGTACGTCTAACACGTGCACAATTGTCCGTCACAGAGGCCAAAGCGCAGCACCGGAGACCCTACAGCGAAGTTAAGAAGCGCCGGTGAACCACACCCTGCGTGTTGACTAGCTAACCTCCCGTGATCTACGACAACAGCGAGAGCTCCTGACTCTCCAGTCTTTCAAAAAGGCAGGACGGACGGACGGACGACAGCCTCGAAAAGAAACCAACATTTGTCAGACAATACTGTTTCGGGCAACAGTTCGGGGACCCAACTTCTTACACCGTTCTGCATTCCAAAGGGGAACAGAGACGAGGAAAATAAGAAAGCGCTGTATGCGCATGGTCTCCACATCGGCCCTTTGGGAGGCAGGGTCTTTGACTAATTTCTATCAGGAGAAAGAGATGGTCTTGAATAACCGGCCTTTTGTAACTCTTACCGGGACGGCTCACAACAGTTTCCTCAGAGGAGCTTCGGAGTCCTTCTCGGGCAAGTGCCTCACTGTGAAAGAATTGAACAAGTGAACGTTAATACTCCTCTGAAAACCATGGAGGAAACGCTGGGAATGCTTTTTCATATATTTCGCGTTCACAGTGCCCCTTCCGTCACACACTGGAAATCACCCCTGAATATCTGCTTCAAATGTACTTGTGAGTTCTGATCACTTCCCTTACATCGTCTAAATTCTTCTGGCGTGTGCGTGGGGGACGGCGAGAATTTAGACCCTGACTGAAACTGTAAAGAGACAAAGACACAGGCACGCCCATATAAACAAGGATACAGGCACACACACACACACTCTCTGTCTCTCCTTCTCTCTGTCTCTACCAGAAGCACAAATGGGTGAGTGCACAGACACACACACACACACACACACACACACACACACACACATCCCTTCATACACCCCCTACACACACACGCACACGCATTCCCTCACACTGGATGGGAAGGAGGGTTCTATTTCTTCCTCAAGCTGTGATTCGCTGGTTGCATTAACCCAGGTCCGTGGACCTATGCAGTGAAAGCTGTTAGAATTCCTGGCTGATTCCCGCACTTATGCCTGCGTAGCACCCTGACTCCTTCCCTGACATTTTCTCAGAACTTCAATGAGTCTTAGACACTCTGCCCAGTCTGGGGTCCGATTCACTGAAAACCTGACTCCTGCTCAGGCTGGCAATATTCTCACGGGCTAAGGGATTTCGAACTCCTCTCCTTTCCAACGATTTGTTCCTGGGTGGCCTCTGAAACCTCAACCTCCGTGTTCCCGTACTCAACAGTCACCTCCACGTGAGCGTGGTTCAGTGAGAAGAGTGTGAATGAGCACCCTTCTTTCTACCTCTCTGCTTTCAATTTGCGAAAAAGGAGCAATTTCAAAACGGCCTACTGAATTTTGATCGATGCCTTGGCTGAATGAATGAGACGCGTCAAATGATACTGCAGAGGTGGACACCGGAAAACTAAGCACAAGGGCAGGGTCTTTCCGGTACTGATGTTAATACCTGCCCTAAAACCTTCTGAACCGGGAGAAGGTAAAACAAGTTAAGAACCCTGGGTCTGACACGACTACTATCAGGGTCTACACTGAGTCGATACCTGGAGTGTCCAGAAATCACTGTGTGTATACAACTCTCTTGCCCATGTAGGGAGAGTCAGTTTGCATCAATGTCTGTGACTAACAGGAGGAGCTTCACCTCTCATTCAGAGGCCTGGACCTTCAGCAGTTAACAGCTGACAGGAACCAGAGCCCTACGTGGGAACCGGACGCAAAGCAATGCTTCCCACTTCAAATATACTTCTTTCCTCCTTGGCTGGTGACAAGACAGAGCTGGCATTCAGCACAGCACCGGGGACCTGGGTCAGAGTCTGAGAAAGACGGGCTAGCGTTCTATCTGTGTGGCCTTGTAGCACCGCTTGTGGTCTCAGGTCTAGGAATCTTACCTGGGTGAAGGCTCCCCGGTGACAGCATCATCGGATTCTAACAGAGAGACAAAAGACAGGTTCTAACAACTACGGCATAACAACATCACACATCAGACAGAGACATCGACTAAAGGTTTGTGGGTACCCCATCTGCTGAGATCCTTCTGGAGACCTCTGCCAGGGACGTTCGTCTGTCAGCACTCTAGGCACCGACAACATCCGTTCCACTCTCGGTGTATTAAAAAGGCAAAGGTGGCGTAGAAGTTCAACATTATTACCCAAAAGGAACCTGGGCAGAAGGATGTGATCTGAAACTAATGACCTCAGAGGGTCACAGAGTGAACGCCAAAGAAGCGTCCTCATCAGACGGAGCGTGTCAAAATACTAATGTGCTGCTCCAGCCGTCCATGGGGTTACCGGGATTGTTGCCCTCGGGAGGAAACTCCCGGACACACGGGCGCAGGATGTCTGGTGACCACGTATGGGAAGCACGGATACAGACACGCTCCTGGACGCCACCAAGTCTCGGAAAGGGCAAGGATGCTTAGACTGCCCACAACGCCCGTGGGGAACACTCGGAGGGGCAGCACGGAGAGCACAGAGCTGGCCTTTGGAAGCAATCCCTGAACGATTTTAGAGAAGGGGAGGACATAAAGCAAGAGTTCTCACGTGTTAAAAACTCTTTGAGTGGACGTGGATGATTCTGAGAACTGAGTGAGCGTGAAGGAAGGCGGGGGCAGAAACGTAGGATCTAGAGGTGGTGAGTGAGGCACGACAGCACGTTTCAATACACCACGGGTGCCATCGTGGGCACAGGGCCTCAGCATGCCTAATGCAGACTAGACCATAGCGTGGAGGGAAGACGTGGGCACGAAGCTTCCGCCCTAGACAGGATCACCAGTCTCCATGGGATGAACTTGCCCTGGAGACGGCGGGGGGGGGGGTGGGGGGGGGGGGAAGCATCTGGATTCAGGAATGTGACCTAAGGAGTCTCATCACCTAGGACAAAAGGCGTGAATTTCCCTGCCCTTAGGAATTGTTACCATGCTCTGGGGAGGAGAGAACACGCGATGCTCGGTGTGATACACACACATGCTCATCTTTGCCGCTAAATTTTAAAAATGGGGGTGACAGGGAGTGGTGGTGCTTGCCTTCCTGGGTAGTTGCTGAGGATCTGGGAGGATATCGGAAAAAGACTTTGCATAGAATTACTATACACTGTCTAAAATCTTCAGAGCATCCACAAAATAGGAAGTAAAAATTTAAAAAGAGAACTAAGAAATCATATTCCTGTCACTCACACTTCAATTTCTTCCCCCCTTCATGGAGTCAACTCCTGAAATTGATTTATGACAGTATCATCTAAGGTACATATCAGTAAGCATACTCACTCCCACCGGTCTCCAGCAACGTCTCACCAGGCGCTGGTGGTGGAGGCACACGCGGAGTCGCACTGAAATGGGAAAGAATGGAATCCACTTCAGAATCACGTCCCAAGCGTTTACCACACACTCTCAATGACTGGTCTTATGAGTTCCCATTTCAACTGATACTGGAAAATGAGGAAGCAGCTTCATCTGTTCCTCAGTGGATAAGCAGTGTTACTGACTACTTTCACACACAAGAATTGTCTCACATGAAAGGTACGGGAAGATGTTAGGCTTCCGCTAACCCAACAGCAGAATGCCCTCGTGAAAACACACACGCGTGATCACATACACACGAGCATACCCACACGCGCGCACACAGAGATGGAAGACGGTGTCACAGGCCAGACACCTGGCTACAGGAAGCGCTGGGTTTCTTAGTTACACATCCAATGGCATGGCACTCCCGTTTCATTCATCCTCCAATTCATTCACCTCCCACACCCAGCAAACACGACACCCACTTCTGTGAAATACCACAGAATTGTCATCGAGTCCCCGGCTCCCTCCGGTGAGGGTGGGTGATAGACCAGGGTGATGATTGCTGCCTAGATACATTTCTGCACCGAACGCTCACAAGTGAGCACACTTTTCCCATACTGTTTCTCTAAATCTACTCCCAGCCGTTTCGTTGCTCATCAGGCCTTTCTGTGTCCTTCTGAGTGTTTACATCTCACAGCCATGTGTCCCAGGGGAGAAGCCATGCATTGAAAACAGTGGATCGCCATAACTCATCAGGGCCGGGCTTCTTATTTTGATATTCTGCAAAGTGTGTCTATCTCAAAGTCGACAAAACCCTACCTGGCCGCGGCCTCGTCCATCACACCGTCACGATTCTCTGAAGGGAAAGGAAAAACAGGTTCGGTGAGAACTCGACAAAAATAGGACACAGGAAGTTAAGGAGACTAGCAAGGGGACACCGGGTTCAGTCACTCCGTCCAGGATGAGACTCTGCGGTGGGGAAGGCAAGTGTCCGGTGACTAGAGACTCTTGGGGAGGCTATTCTCTTCACTACTCTAGATCAGAGACCCACATCCAGACAATGAATTCACTCCAAAGTCTTACTTCAATCCTCCGTATGTCTGCAGTGAAGAAAAAGGGGAACGACGAAACGACGCCGGCACTGACAACTGAAGGTACACAGCTGTGCGCAGCGCACGTGGCCCCGAACCAACCCCGCTCCCAGGCTCACGCTTTGCTTTCCGGCCTCCTCCCCAAAAGCGCCAGAGATTGACACCACCAGAGAAATAAGCACGGTGCTCTTTTGGAGTGCCTACGGAGCCGTGCCGTGGGGAGAATTCCTAGCATCCCCACATGGAAAGACCCGGAGAAGTTCCTCCAGCAGGGAAGTTCCAACTGTCTAGCTTTCAGTGGAACCGCCCGACCCAAGGAAGCTGCAGAGGAGCTGAGCTCCATTCCCAGCATCCACCCTCTGGGTGGCTTGGCACATGCCCTAATTCCATCACTCGGGGGGCTCGGGGCTCCTCTCGCTTCCATTCACATGCACACACTGGCCCAATCTCCAGGGAACTCCTTTTGGAAAAAATCAGAATTGAAAGATAAAAATGTGTGCAGGGTGTAGCCACCACGAACAGATATCGCCTAGAGTGGCAACGACGACCCACGTTCCGACCTTAGAGCACTGAGCAAATCAAGAGGAAGTAATGGGACTAAACGCGGAAGACCGAGTCACTAACCCTAATGTAAGGTATTAGCTGACTTAGTGGCCTTCACAGGGGAGTGGACTAAATTACGAAAACAAAAGAGAAAGTGAAAACGGTCCAAACGCAGCAGCTGTCCTGAGCACAAACGCAGACGTCTCCAATTTGGTTACTTGGGAGAGAAAGCAGGAAGAGGATGCCATACCGTGCATTACGCCTGAGAACACGTTAGTTTTCAGAGAATCTGAGGTCTGTAATGATGACAATGAGAGAATCTCAATGCACGGAGAGCAAAAGCTGCAATCAAGAAAGATATTGGAGTCACGCTCCAATGATTTACTTGCAGTCGCCAAAACAAGAGACCACCTTCGCGAGCCTTTACTTTTTCTTGGTTTGAGAGGGCCATTTAGTATATTGCATGCCTATGTGAGGTAACCTGGAGTTTGTACGTCTAACACGTGCACACTTGTCCGTCACAGAGGCCAAAGCGCAGCACCGGAGACCCTACAGCGAAGTTAAGAAGCGCCGGTGAACCACACCCTGCGTGTTGACTAGCTAACCTCCCGTGATCTACGACAACAGCGAGAGCTCCTGACTCTCCAGTCTTTCAAAAAGGCAGGACGGACGGACGGACGACAGCCTCGAAAAGAAACCAACATTTGTCAGACAATACTGTTTCGGGCAACAGTTCGGGGACCCAACTTCTTACACCGTTCTGCATTCCAAAGGGGAACAGAGACGAGGAAAATAAGAAAGCGCTGTATGCGCATGGTCTCCACATCGGCCCTTTGGGAGGCAGGGTCTTTGACTAATTTCTATCAGGAGAAAGAGATGGTCTTGAATAACCGGCCTTTTGTAACTCTTACCGGGACGGCTCACAACAGTTTCCTCAGAGGAGCTTCGGAGTCCTTCTCGGGCAAGTGCCTCACTGTGAAAGAATTGAACAAGTGAACGTTAATACTCCTCTGAAAACCATGGAGGAAACGCTGGGAATGCTTTTTCATATATTTCGCGTTCACAGTGCCCCTTCCGTCACACACTGGAAATCACCCCTGAATATCTGCTTCAAATGTACTTGTGAGTTCTGATCACTTCCCTTACATCGTCTAAATTCTTCTGGCGTGTGCGTGGGGGACGGCAAGAATTTAGACCCTGACTGAAACTGTAAAGAGACAAAGACACAGGCACGCCCATATAAACAAGGATACAGGCACACACACACACACTCTCTGTCTCTCCTTCTCTCTGTCTCTACCAGAAGCACAAATGGGTGAGTGCACAGACACACACACACACACACACACACACACACACACACACACATCCCTTCATACACCCCCTACACACACACGCACACGCATTCCCTCACACTGGATGGGAAGGAGGGTTCTATTTCTTCCTCAAGCTGTGATTCGCTGGTTGCATTAACCCAGGTCCGTGGACCTATGCAGTGAAAGCTGTTAGAATTCCTGGCTGATTCCCGCACTTATGCCTGCGTAGCACCCTGACTCCTTCCCTGACATTTTCTCAGAACTTCAATGAGTCAGACACTCTGCCCAGTCTGGGGTCCGATTCACTGAAAACCTGACTCCTGCTCAGGCTGGCAATATTCTCACGGGCTAAGGGATTTCGAACTCCTCTCCTTTCCAACGATTTGTTCCTGGGTGGCCTCTGAAACCTCAACCTCCGTGTTCCCGTACTCAACAGTCACCTCCACGTGAGCGTGGTTCAGTGAGAAGAGTGTGAATGAGCACCCTTCTTTCTACCTCTCTGCTTTCAATTTGCGAAAAAGGAGCAATTTCAAAACGGCCTACTGAATTTTGATCGATGCCTTGGCTGAATGAATGAGACGCGTCAAATGATACTGCAGAGGTGGACACCGGAAAACTAAGCACAAGGGCAGGGTCTTTCCGGTACTGATGTTAATACCTGCCCTAAAACCTTCTGAACCGGGAGAAGGTAAAACAAGTTCAGAACCCTGGGTCTGACACGACTACTATCAGGGTCTACACTGAGTCGATACCTGGAGTGTCCAGAAATCACTGTGTGTATACAACTCTCTTGCCCATGTAGGGAGAGTCAGTTTGCATCAATGTCTGTGACTAACAGGAGGAGCTTCACCTCTCATTCAGAGGCCTGGACCTTCAGCAGTTAACAGCTGACAGGAACCAGAGCCCTACGTGGGAACCTGACGCAAAGCAATGCTTCCCACTTCAAATATACTTCTTTCCTCCTTGGCTGGTGACAAGACAGAGCTGGCATTCAGCACAGCACCGGGGACCTGGGTCAGAGTCTGAGAAAGACGGGCTAGCGTTCTATCTGTGTGGCCTTGTAGCACCGCTTGTGGTCTCAGGTCTAGGAATCTTACCTGGGTGAAGGCTCCCCGGTGACAGCATCATCGGATTCTAACAGAGAGACAAAAGACAGGTTCTAACAACTACGGCATAACAACATCACACATCAGACAGAGACATCGACTAAAGGTTTGTGGGTACCCCATCTGCTGAGATCCTTCTGGAGACCTCTGCCAGGGACGTTCGTCTGTCAGCACTCTAGGCACCGACAACATCCGTTCCACTCTCGGTGTATTAAAAAGGCAAAGGTGGCGTAGAAGTTCAACATTATTACCCAAAAGGAACCTGGGCAGAAGGATGTGATCTGAAACTAATGACCTCAGAGGGTCACAGAGTGAACGCCAAAGAAGCGTCCTCATCAGACGGAGCGTGTCAAAATACTAATGTGCTGCTCCAGCCGTCCATGGGGTTACCGGGATTGTTGCCCTCGGGAGGAAACTCCCGGACACACGGGCGCAGGATGTCTGGTGACCACGTATGGGAAGCACGGATACAGACACGCTCCTGGACGCCACCAAGTCTCGGAAAGGGCAAGGATGCTTAGACTGCCCACAACGCCCGTGGGGAACACTCGGAGGGGCAGCACGGAGAGCACAGAGCTGGCCTTTGGAAGCAATCCCTGAACGATTTTAGAGAAGGGGAGGACATAAAGCAAGAGTTCTCACGTGTTAAAAACTCTTTGAGTGGACGTGGATGATTCTGAGAACTGAGTGAGCGTGAAGGAAGGCGGGGGCAGAAACGTAGGATCTAGAGGTGGTGAGTGAGGCACGACAGCACGTTTCAATACACCACGGGTGCCATCGTGGGCACAGGGCCTCAGCATGCCTAATGCAGACTAGACCATAGCGTGGAGGGAAGACGTGGGCACGAAGCTTCCGCCCTAGACAGGATCACCAGTCTCCATGGGATGAACTTGCCCTGGGGACGGCGGGGGGGGGGGGTGGGGGGGGGGGGAAGCATCTGGATTCAGGAATGTGACCTAAGGAGTCTCATCACCTAGGACAAAAGGCGTGAATTTCCCTGCCCTTAGGAATTGTTACCATGCTCTGGGGAGGAGAGAACACGCGATGCTCGGTGTGATACACACACATGCTCATCTTTGCCGCTAAATTTTAAAAATGGGGGTGACAGGGAGTGGTGGTGCTTGCCTTCCTGGGTAGTTGCTGAGGATCTGGGAGGATATCGGAAAAAGACTTTGCATAGAATTACTATACACTGTCTAAAATCTTCAGAGCATCCACAAAATAGGAAGTAAAAATTTAAAAAGAGAACTAAGAAATCATATTCCTGTCACTCACACTTCAATTTCTTCCCCCCTTCATGGAGTCAACTCCTGAAATTGATTTATGACAGTATCATCTAAGGTACATATCAGTAAGCATACTCACTCCCACCGGTCTCCAGCAACGTCTCACCAGGCGCTGGTGGTGGAGGCACACGCGGAGTCGCACTGAAACGGGAAAGAATGGAATCCACTTCAGAATCACGTCCCAAGCGTTTACCACACACTCTCAATGACTGGTCTTATGAGTTCCCATTTCAACTGATACTGGAAAATGAGGAAGCAGCTTCATCTGTTCCTCAGTGGATAAGCAGGATTACTGACTACTTTCACACACAAGAATTGTCTCACATGAAAGGTACGGGAAGATGTTAGGCTTCCGCTAACCCAACAGCAGAATGCCCTCGTGAAAACACACACGCGTGATCACATACACACGAGCATACCCACACGCGCGCACACAGAGATGGAAGACGGTGTCACAGGCCAGACACCTGGCTACAGGAAGCGCTGGGTTTCTTAGTTACACATCCAATGGCATGGCACTCCCGTTTCATTCATCCTCCAATTCATTCACCTCCCACACCCAGCAAACACGACACCCACTTCTGTGAAATACCACAGAATTGTCATCGAGTCCCCGGCTCCCTCCGGTGAGGGTGGGTGATAGACCAGGGTGATGATTGCTGCCTAGATACATTTCTGCACCGAACGCTCACAAGTGAGCACACTTTTCCCATACTGTTTCTCTAAATCTACTCCCAGCCGTTTCGTTGCTCATCAGGCCTTTCTGTGTCCTTCTGAGTGTTTACATCTCACAGCCATGTGTCCCAGGGGAGAAGCCATGCATTGAAAACAGTGGATCGCCATAACTCATCAAGGCCGGGCTTCTTATTTTGATATTCTGCAAAGTGTGTCTATCTCAAAGTCGACAAAACCCTACCTGGCCGCGGCCTCGTCCATCACACCGTCACGATTCTCTGAAGGGAAAGGAAAAACAGGTTCGGTGAGAACTCGACAAAAATAGGACACAGGAAGTTAAGGAGACTAGCAAGGGGACACCGGGTTCAGTCACTCCGTCCAGGATGAGACTCTGCGGTGGGGAAGGCAAGTGTCCGGTGACTAGAGACTCTTGGGGAGGCTATTCTCTTCACTACTCTAGATCAGAGACCCACATCCAGACAATGAATTCACTCCAAAGTCTTACTTCAATCCTCCGTATGTCTGCAGTGAAGAAAAAGGGGAACGACGAAACGACGCCGGCACTGACAACTGAAGGTACACAGCTGTGCGCAGCGCACGTGGCCCCGAACCAACCCCGCTCCCAGGCTCACGCTTTGCTTTCCGGCCTCCTCCCCAAAAGCGCCAGAGATTGACACCACCAGAGAAATAAGCACGGTGCTCTTTTGGAGTGCCTACGGAGCCGTGCCGTGGGGAGAATTCCTAGCATCCCCACATGGAAAGACCCGGAGAAGTTCCTCCAGCAGGGAAGTTCCAACTGTCTAGCTTTCAGTGGAACCGCCCGACCCAAGGAAGCTGCAGAGGAGCTGAGCTCCATTCCCAGCATCCACCCTCTGGGTGGCTTGGCACATGCCCTAATTCCATCACTCGGGGGGCTCGGGGCTCCTCTCGCTTCCATTCACATGCACACACTGGCCCAATCTCCAGGGAACTCCTTTTGGAAAAAATCAGAATTGAAAGATAAAAATGTGTGCAGGGTGTAGCCACCACGAACAGATATCGCCTAGAGTGGCAACGACGACCCACGTTCCGACCTTAGAGCACTGAGCAAATCAAGAGGAAGTAATGGGACTAAACGCGGAAGACCGAGTCACTAACCCTAATGTAAGGTATTAGCTGACTTAGTGGCCTTCACAGGGGAGTGGACTAAATTACGAAAACAAAAGAGAAAGTGAAAACGGTCCAAACGCAGCAGCTGTCCTGAGCACAAACGCAGACGTCTCCAATTTGGTTACTTGGGAGAGAAAGCAGGAAGAGGATGCCATACCGTGCATTACGCCTGAGAACACGTTAGTTTTCAGAGAATCTGAGGTCTGTAATGATGACAATGAGAGAATCTCAATGCACGGAGAGCAAAAGCTGCAATCAAGAAAGATATTGGAGTCACGCTCCAATGATTTACTTGCAGTCGCCAAAACAAGAGACCACCTTCGCGAGCCTTTACTTTTTCTTGGTTTGAGAGGGCCATTTAGTATATTGCATGCCTATGTGAGGTAACCTGGAGTTTGTACGTCTAACACGTGCACACTTGTCCTTCACAGAGGCCAAAGCGCAGCACCGGAGACCCTACAGCGAAGTTAAGAAGCGCCGGTGAACCACACCCTGCGTGTTGACTAGCTAACCTCCCGTGATCTACGACAACAGCGAGAGCTCCTGACTCTCCAGTCTTTCAAAAAGGCAGGACGGACGGACGGACGACAGCCTCGAAAAGAAACCAACATTTGTCAGACAATACTGTTTCGGGCAACAGTTCGGGGACCCAACTTCTTACACCGTTCTGCATTCCAAAGGGGAACAGAGACGAGGAAAATAAGAAAGCGCTGTATGCGCATGGTCTCCACATCGGCCCTTTGGGAGGCAGGGTCTTTGACTAATTTCTATCAGGAGAAAGAGATGGTCTTGAATAACCGGCCTTTTGTAACTCTTACCGGGACGGCTCACAACAGTTTCCTCAGAGGAGCTTCGGAGTCCTTCTCGGGCAAGTGCCTCACTGTGAAAGAATTGAACAAGTGAACGTTAATACTCCTCTGAAAACCATGGAGGAAACGCTGGGAATGCTTTTTCATATATTTCGCGTTCACAGTGCCCCTTCCGTCACACACTGGAAATCACCCCTGAATATCTGCTTCAAATGTACTTGTGAGTTCTGATCACTTCCCTTACATCGTCTAAATTCTTCTGGCGTGTGCGTGGGGGACGGCGAGAATTTAGACCCTGACTGAAACTGTAAAGAGACAAAGACACAGGCACGCCCATATAAACAAGGATACAGGCACACACACACACACTCTCTGTCTCTCCTTCTCTCTGTCTCTACCAGAAGCACAAATGGGTGAGTGCACAGACACACACACACACACACACACACACACACACACACACACATCCCTTCATACACCCCCTACACACACACGCACACGCATTCCCTCACACTGGATGGGAAGGAGGGTTCTATTTCTTCCTCAAGCTGTGATTCGCTGGTTGCATTAACCCAGGTCCGTGGACCTATGCAGTGAAAGCTGTTAGAATTCCTGGCTGATTCCCGCACTTATGCCTGCGTAGCACCCTGACTCCTTCCCTGACATTTTCTCAGAACTTCAATGAGTCAGACACTCTGCCCAGTCTGGGGTCCGATTCACTGAAAACCTGACTCCTGCTCAGGCTGGCAATATTCTCACGGGCTAAGGGATTTCGAACTCCTCTCCTTTCCAACGATTTGTTCCTGGGTGGCCTCTGAAACCTCAACCTCCGTGTTCCCGTACTCAACAGTCACCTCCACGTGAGCGTGGTTCAGTGAGAAGAGTGTGAATGAGCACCCTTCTTTCTACCTCTCTGCTTTCAATTTGCGAAAAAGGAGCAATTTCAAAACGGCCTACTGAATTTTGATCGATGCCTTGGCTGAATGAATGAGACGCGTCAAATGATACTGCAGAGGTGGACACCGGAAAACTAAGCACAAGGGCAGGGTCTTTCCGGTACTGATGTTAATACCTGCCCTAAAACCTTCTGAACCGGGAGAAGGTAAAACAAGTTCAGAACCCTGGGTCTGACACGACTACTATCAGGGTCTACACTGAGTCGATACCTGGAGTGTCCAGAAATCACTGTGTGTATACAACTCTCTTGCCCATGTAGGGAGAGTCAGTTTGCATCAATGTCTGTGACTAACAGGAGGAGCTTCACCTCTCATTCAGAGGCCTGGACCTTCAGCAGTTAACAGCTGACAGGAACCAGAGCCCTACGTGGGAACCTGACGCAAAGCAATGCTTCCCACTTCAAATATACTTCTTTCCTCCTTGGCTGGTGACAAGACAGAGCTGGCATTCAGCACAGCACCGGGGACCTGGGTCAGAGTCTGAGAAAGACGGGCTAGCGTTCTATCTGTGTGGCCTTGTAGCACCGCTTGTGGTCTCAGGTCTAGGAATCTTACCTGGGTGAAGGCTCCCCGGTGACAGCATCATCGGATTCTAACAGAGAGACAAAAGACAGGTTCTAACAACTACGGCATAACAACATCACACATCAGACAGAGACATCGACTAAAGGTTTGTGGGTACCCCATCTGCTGAGATCCTTCTGGAGACCTCTGCCAGGGACGTTCGTCTGTCAGCACTCTAGGCACCGACAACATCCGTTCCACTCTCGGTGTATTAAAAAGGCAAAGGTGGCGTAGAAGTTCAACATTATTACCCAAAAGGAACCTGGGCAGAAGGATGTGATCTGAAACTAATGACCTCAGAGGGTCACAGAGTGAACGCCAAAGAAGCGTCCTCATCAGACGGAGCGTGTCAAAATACTAATGTGCTGCTCCAGCCGTCCATGGGGTTACCGGGATTGTTGCCCTCGGGAGGAAACTCCCGGACACACGGGCGCAGGATGTCTGGTGACCACGTATGGGAAGCACGGATACAGACACGCTCCTGGACGCCACCAAGTCTCGGAAAGGGCAAGGATGCTTAGACTGCCCACAACGCCCGTGGGGAACACTCGGAGGGGCAGCACGGAGAGCACAGAGCTGGCCTTTGGAAGCAATCCCTGAACGATTTTAGAGAAGGGGAGGACATAAAGCAAGAGTTCTCACGTGTTAAAAACTCTTTGAGTGGACGTGGATGATTCTGAGAACTGAGTGAGCGTGAAGGAAGGCGGGGGCAGAAACGTAGGATCTAGAGGTGGTGAGTGAGGCACGACAGCACGTTTCAATACACCACGGGTGCCATCGTGGGCACAGGGCCTCAGCATGCCTAATGCAGACTAGACCATAGCGTGGAGGGAAGACGTGGGCACGAAGCTTCCGCCCTAGACAGGATCACCAGTCTCCATGGGATGAACTTGCCCTGGGGACGGCGGGGGGGCGGGGGGGGGGGGGGGGCCGCTGTCAGGAAGCATCTGGATTCAGGAATGTGACCTAAGGAGTCTCATCACCTAGGACAAAAGGCGTGAATTTCCCTGCCCTTAGGAATTGTTACCATGCTCTGGGGAGGAGAGAACACGCGATGCTCGGTGTGATACACACACATGCTCATCTTTGCCGCTAAATTTTAAAAATGGGGGTGACAGGGAGTGGTGGTGCTTGCCTTCCTGGGTAGTTGCTGAGGATCTGGGAGGATATCGGAAAAAGACTTTGCATAGAATTACTATACACTGTCTAAAATCTTCAGAGCATCCACAAAATAGGAAGTAAAAATTTAAAAAGAGAACTAAGAAATCATATTCCTGTCACTCACACTTCAATTTCTTCCCCCCTTCATGGAGTCAACTCCTGAAATTGATTTATGACAGTATCATCTAAGGTACATATCAGTAAGCATACTCACTCCCACCGGTCTCCAGCAACGTCTCACCAGGCGCTGGTGGTGGAGGCACACGCGGAGTCGCACTGAAACGGGAAAGAATGGAATCCACTTCAGAATCACGTCCCAAGCGTTTACCACACACTCTCAATGACTGGTCTTATGAGTTCCCATTTCAACTGATACTGGAAAATGAGGAAGCAGCTTCATCTGTTCCTCAGTGGATAAGCAGGATTACTGACTACTTTCACACACAAGAATTGTCTCACATGAAAGGTACGGGAAGATGTTAGGCTTCCGCTAACCCAACAGCAGAATGCCCTCGTGAAAACACACACGCGTGATCACATACACACGAGCATACCCACACGCGCGCACACAGAGATGGAAGACGGTGTCACAGGCCAGACACCTGGCTACAGGAAGCGCTGGGTTTCTTAGTTACACATCCAATGGCATGGCACTCCCGTTTCATTCATCCTCCAATTCATTCACCTCCCACACCCAGCAAACACGACACCCACTTCTGTGAAATACCACAGAATTGTCATCGAGTCCCCGGCTCCCTCCGGTGAGGGTGGGTGATAGACCAGGGTGATGATTGCTGCCTAGATACATTTCTGCACCGAACGCTCACAAGTGAGCACACTTTTCCCATACTGTTTCTCTAAATCTACTCCCAGCCGTTTCGTTGCTCATCAGGCCTTTCTGTGTCCTTCTGAGTGTTTACATCTCACAGCCATGTGTCCCAGGGGAGAAGCCATGCATTGAAAACAGTGGATCGCCATAACTCATCAAGGCCGGGCTTCTTATTTTGATATTCTGCAAAGTGTGTCTATCTCAAAGTCGACAAAACCCTACCTGGCCGCGGCCTCGTCCATCACACCGTCACGATTCTCTGAAGGGAAAGGAAAAACAGGTTCGGTGAGAACTCGACAAAAATAGGACACAGGAAGTTAAGGAGACTAGCAAGGGGACACCGGGTTCAGTCACTCCGTCCAGGATGAGACTCTGCGGTGGGGAAGGCAAGTGTCCGGTGACTAGAGACTCTTGGGGAGGCTATTCTCTTCACTACTCTAGATCAGAGACCCACATCCAGACAATGAATTCACTCCAAAGTCTTACTTCAATCCTCCGTATGTCTGCAGTGAAGAAAAAGGGGAACGACGAAACGACGCCGGCACTGACAACTGAAGGTACACAGCTGTGCGCAGCGCACGTGGCCCCGAACCAACCCCGCTCCCAGGCTCACGCTTTGCTTTCCGGCCTCCTCCCCAAAAGCGCCAGAGATTGACACCACCAGAGAAATAAGCACGGTGCTCTTTTGGAGTGCCTACGGAGCCGTGCCGTGGGGAGAATTCCTAGCATCCCCACATGGAAAGACCCGGAGAAGTTCCTCCAGCAGGGAAGTTCCAACTGTCTAGCTTTCAGTGGAACCGCCCGACCCAAGGAAGCTGCAGAGGAGCTGAGCTCCATTCCCAGCATCCACCCTCTGGGTGGCTTGGCACATGCCCTAATTCCATCACTCGGGGGGCTCGGGGCTCCTCTCGCTTCCATTCACATGCACACACTGGCCCAATCTCCAGGGAACTCCTTTTGGAAAAAATCAGAATTGAAAGATAAAAATGTGTGCAGGGTGTAGCCACCACGAACAGATATCGCCTAGAGTGGCAACGACGACCCACGTTCCGACCTTAGAGCACTGAGCAAATCAAGAGGAAGTAATGGGACTAAACGCGGAAGACCGAGTCACTAACCCTAATGTAAGGTATTAGCTGACTTAGTGGCCTTCACAGGGGAGTGGACTAAATTACGAAAACAAAAGAGAAAGTGAAAACGGTCCAAACGCAGCAGCTGTCCTGAGCACAAACGCAGACGTCTCCAATTTGGTTACTTGGGAGAGAAAGCAGGAAGAGGATGCCATACCGTGCATTACGCCTGAGAACACGTTAGTTTTCAGAGAATCTGAGGTCTGTAATGATGACAATGAGAGAATCTCAATGCACGGAGAGCAAAAGCTGCAATCAAGAAAGATATTGGAGTCACGCTCCAATGATTTACTTGCAGTCGCCAAAACAAGAGACCACCTTCGCGAGCCTTTACTTTTTCTTGGTTTGAGAGGGCCATTTAGTATATTGCATGCCTATGTGAGGTAACCTGGAGTTTGTACGTCTAACACGTGCACACTTGTCCTTCACAGAGGCCAAAGCGCAGCACCGGAGACCCTACAGCGAAGTTAAGAAGCGCCGGTGAACCACACCCTGCGTGTTGACTAGCTAACCTCCCGTGATCTACGACAACAGCGAGAGCTCCTGACTCTCCAGTCTTTCAAAAAGGCAGGACGGACGGACGGACGACAGCCTCGAAAAGAAACCAACATTTGTCAGACAATACTGTTTCGGGCAACAGTTCGGGGACCCAACTTCTTACACCGTTCTGCATTCCAAAGGGGAACAGAGACGAGGAAAATAAGAAAGCGCTGTATGCGCATGGTCTCCACATCGGCCCTTTGGGAGGCAGGGTCTTTGACTAATTTCTATCAGGAGAAAGAGATGGTCTTGAATAACCGGCCTTTTGTAACTCTTACCGGGACGGCTCACAACAGTTTCCTCAGAGGAGCTTCGGAGTCCTTCTCGGGCAAGTGCCTCACTGTGAAAGAATTGAACAAGTGAACGTTAATACTCCTCTGAAAACCATGGAGGAAACGCTGGGAATGCTTTTTCATATATTTCGCGTTCACAGTGCCCCTTCCGTCACACACTGGAAATCACCCCTGAATATCTGCTTCAAATGTACTTGTGAGTTCTGATCACTTCCCTTACATCGTCTAAATTCTTCTGGCGTGTGCGTGGGGGACGGCGAGAATTTAGACCCTGACTGAAACTGTAAAGAGACAAAGAGACAGGCACGCCCATATAAACAAGGATACAGGCACACACACACACACTCTCTGTCTCTCCTTCTCTCTGTCTCTACCAGAAGCACAAATGGGTGAGTGCACAGACACACACACACACACACACACACACACACACACACACACACATCCCTTCATACACCCCCTACACACACACGCACACGCATTCCCTCACACTGGATGGGAAGGAGGGTTCTATTTCTTCCTCAAGCTGTGATTCGCTGGTTGCATTAACCCAGGTCCGTGGACCTATGCAGTGAAAGCTGTTAGAATTCCTGGCTGATTCCCGCACTTATGCCTGCGTAGCACCCTGACTCCTTCCCTGACATTTTCTCAGAACTTCAATGAGTCAGACACTCTGCCCAGTCTGGGGTCCGATTCACTGAAAACCTGACTCCTGCTCAGGCTGGCAATATTCTCACGGGCTAAGGGATTTCGAACTCCTCTCCTTTCCAACGATTTGTTCCTGGGTGGCCTCTGAAACCTCAACCTCCGTGTTCCCGTACTCAACAGTCACCTCCACGTGAGCGTGGTTCAGTGAGAAGAGTGTGAATGAGCACCCTTCTTTCTACCTCTCTGCTTTCAATTTGCGAAAAAGGAGCAATTTCAAAACGGCCTACTGAATTTTGATCGATGCCTTGGCTGAATGAATGAGACGCGTCAAATGATACTGCAGAGGTGGACACCGGAAAACTAAGCACAAGGGCAGGGTCTTTCCGGTACTGATGTTAATACCTGCCCTAAAACCTTCTGAACCGGGAGAAGGTAAAACAAGTTCAGAACCCTGGGTCTGACACGACTACTATCAGGGTCTACACTGAGTCGATACCTGGAGTGTCCAGAAATCACTGTGTGTATACAACTCTCTTGCCCATGTAGGGAGAGTCAGTTTGCATCAATGTCTGTGACTAACAGGAGGAGCTTCACCTCTCATTCAGAGGCCTGGACCTTCAGCAGTTAACAGCTGACAGGAACCAGAGCCCTACGTGGGAACCTGACGCAAAGCAATGCTTCCCACTTCAAATATACTTCTTTCCTCCTTGGCTGGTGACAAGACAGAGCTGGCATTCAGCACAGCACCGGGGACCTGGGTCAGAGTCTGAGAAAGACGGGCTAGCGTTCTATCTGTGTGGCCTTGTAGCACCGCTTGTGGTCTCAGGTCTAGGAATCTTACCTGGGTGAAGGCTCCCCGGTGACAGCATCATCGGATTCTAACAGAGAGACAAAAGACAGGTTCTAACAACTACGGCATAACAACATCACACATCAGACAGAGACATCGACTAAAGGTTTGTGGGTACCCCATCTGCTGAGATCCTTCTGGAGACCTCTGCCAGGGACGTTCGTCTGTCAGCACTCTAGGCACCGACAACATCCGTTCCACTCTCGGTGTATTAAAAAGGCAAAGGTGGCGTAGAAGTTCAACATTATTACCCAAAAGGAACCTGGGCAGAAGGATGTGATCTGAAACTAATGACCTCAGAGGGTCACAGAGTGAACGCCAAAGAAGCGTCCTCATCAGACGGAGCGTGTCAAAATACTAATGTGCTGCTCCAGCCGTCCATGGGGTTACCGGGATTGTTGCCCTCGGGAGGAAACTCCCGGACACACGGGCGCAGGATGTCTGGTGACCACGTATGGGAAGCACGGATACAGACACGCTCCTGGACGCCACCAAGTCTCGGAAAGGGCAAGGATGCTTAGACTGCCCACAACGCCCGTGGGGAACACTCGGAGGGGCAGCACGGAGAGCACAGAGCTGGCCTTTGGAAGCAATCCCTGAACGATTTTAGAGAAGGGGAGGACATAAAGCAAGAGTTCTCACGTGTTAAAAACTCTTTGAGTGGACGTGGATGATTCTGAGAACTGAGTGAGCGTGAAGGAAGGCGGGGGCAGAAACGTAGGATCTAGAGGTGGTGAGTGAGGCACGACAGCACGTTTCAATACACCACGGGTGCCATCGTGGGCACAGGGCCTCAGCATGCCTAATGCAGACTAGACCATAGCGTGGAGGGAAGACGTGGGCACGAAGCTTCCGCCCTAGACAGGATCACCAGTCTCCATGGGATGAACTTGCCCTGGGGACGGCGGGGGGGGGGGTGGGGGGGGGGGAAGCATCTGGATTCAGGAATGTGACCTAAGGAGTCTCATCACCTAGGACAAAAGGCGTGAATTTCCCTGCCCTTAGGAATTGTTACCATGCTCTGGGGAGGAGAGAACACGCGATGCTCGGTGTGATACACACACATGCTCATCTTTGCTGCTAAATTTTAAAAATGGGGGTGACAGGGAGTGGTGGTGCTTGCCTTCCTGGGTAGTTGCTGAGGATCTGGGAGGATATCGGAAAAAGACTTTGCATAGAATTACTATACACTGTCTAAAATCTTCAGAGCATCCACAAAATAGGAAGTAAAAATTTAAAAAGAGAACTAAGAAATCATATTCCTGTCACTCACACTTCAATTTCTTCCCCCCTTCATGGAGTCAACTCCTGAAATTGATTTATGACAGTATCATCTAAGGTACATATCAGTAAGCATACTCACTCCCACCGGTCTCCAGCAACGTCTCACCAGGCGCTGGTGGTGGAGGCACACGCGGAGTCGCACTGAAACGGGAAAGAATGGAATCCACTTCAGAATCACGTCCCAAGCGTTTACCACACACTCTCAATGACTGGTCTTATGAGTTCCCATTTCAACTGATACTGGAAAATGAGGAAGCAGCTTCATCTGTTCCTCAGTGGATAAGCAGGATTACTGACTACTTTCACACACAAGAATTGTCTCACATGAAAGGTACGGGAAGATGTTAGGCTTCCGCTAACCCAACAGCAGAATGCCCTCGTGAAAACACACACGCGTGATCACATACACACGAGCATACCCACACGCGCGCACACAGAGATGGAAGACGGTGTCACAGGCCAGACACCTGGCTACAGGAAGCGCTGGGTTTCTTAGTTACACATCCAATGGCATGGCACTCCCGTTTCATTCATCCTCCAATTCATTCACCTCCCACACCCAGCAAACACGACACCCACTTCTGTGAAATACCACAGAATTGTCATCGAGTCCCCGGCTCCCTCCGGTGAGGGTGGGTGATAGACCAGGGTGATGATTGCTGCCTAGATACATTTCTGCACCGAACGCTCACAAGTGAGCACACTTTTCCCATACTGTTTCTCTAAATCTACTCCCAGCCGTTTCGTTGCTCATCAGGCCTTTCTGTGTCCTTCTGAGTGTTTACATCTCACAGCCATGTGTCCCAGGGGAGAAGCCATGCATTGAAAACAGTGGATCGCCATAACTCATCAAGGCCGGGCTTCTTATTTTGATATTCTGCAAAGTGTGTCTATCTCAAAGTCGACAAAACCCTACCTGGCCGCGGCCTCGTCCATCACACCGTCACGATTCTCTGAAGGGAAAGGAAAAACAGGTTCGGTGAGAACTCGACAAAAATAGGACACAGGAAGTTAAGGAGACTAGCAAGGGGACACCGGGTTCAGTCACTCCGTCCAGGATGAGACTCTGCGGTGGGGAAGGCAAGTGTCCGGTGACTAGAGACTCTTGGGGAGGCTATTCTCTTCACTACTCTAGATCAGAGACCCACATCCAGACAATGAATTCACTCCAAAGTCTTACTTCAATCCTCCGTATGTCTGCAGTGAAGAGAAAGGGGAACGACGAAACGACGCCGGCACTGACAACTGAAGGTACACAGCTGTGCGCAGCGCACGTGGCCCCGAACCAACCCCGCTCCCAGGCTCACGCTTTGCTTTCCGGCCTCCTCCCCAAAAGCGCCAGAGATTGACACCACCAGAGAAATAAGCACGGTGCTCTTTTGGAGTGCCTACGGAGCCGTGCCGTGGGGAGAATTCCTAGCATCCCCACATGGAAAGACCCGGAGAAGTTCCTCCAGCAGGGAAGTTCCAACTGTCTAGCTTTCAGTGGAACCGCCCGACCCAAGGAAGCTGCAGAGGAGCTGAACTCCATTCCCAGCATCCACCCTCTGGGTGGCTGGCACATGCCCTAATTCCATCACTCGGGGGGCTCGGGGCTCCTCTCGCTTCCATTCACATGCACACACTGGCCCAATCTCCAGGGAACTCCTTTTGGAAAAAATCAGAATTGAAAGATAAAAATGTGTGCAGGGTGTAGCCACCACGAACAGATATCGCCTAGAGTGGCAACGACGACCCACGTTCCGACCTTAGAGCACTGAGCAAATCAAGAGGAAGTAATGGGACTAAACGCGGAAGACCGAGTCACTAACCCTAATGTAAGGTATTAGCTGACTTAGTGGCCTTCACAGGGGAGTGGACTAAATTACGAAAACAAAAGAGAAAGTGAAAACGGTCCAAACGCAGCAGCTGTCCTGAGCACAAACGCAGACGTCTCCAATTTGGTTACTTGGGAGAGAAAGCAGGAAGAGGATGCAATACCGTGCATTACGCCTGAGAACACGTTAGTTTTCAGAGAATCTGAGGTCTGTAATGATGACAATGAGAGAATCTCAATGCACGGAGAGCAAAAGCTGCAATCAAGAAAGATATTGGAGTCACGCTCCAATGATTTACTTGCAGTCGCCAAAACAAGAGACCACCTTCGCGAGCCTTTACTTTTTCTTGGTTTGAGAGGGCCATTTAGTATATTGCATGCCTATGTGAGGTAACCTGGAGTTTGTACGTCTAACACGTGCACACTTGTCCTTCACAGAGGCCAAAGCGCAGCACCGGAGACCCTACAGCGAAGTTAAGAAGCGCCGGTGAACCACACCCTGCGTGTTGACTAGCTAACCTCCCGTGATCTACGACAACAGCGAGAGCTCCTGACTCTCCAGTCTTTCAAAAAGGCAGGACGGACGGACGGACGACAGCCTCGAAAAGAAACCAACATTTGTCAGACAATACTGTTTCGGGCAACAGTTCGGGGACCCAACTTCTTACACCGTTCTGCATTCCAAAGGGGAACAGAGACGAGGAAAATAAGAAAGCGCTGTATGCGCATGGTCTCCACATCGGCCCTTTGGGAGGCAGGGTCTTTGACTAATTTCTATCAGGAGAAAGAGATGGTCTTGAATAACCGGCCTTTTGTAACTCTTACCGGGACGGCTCACAACAGTTTCCTCAGAGGAGCTTCGGAGTCCTTCTCGGGCAAGTGCCTCACTGTGAAAGAATTGAACAAGTGAACGTTAATACTCCTCTGAAAACCATGGAGGAAACGCTGGGAATGCTTTTTCATATATTTCGCGTTCACAGTGCCCCTTCCGTCACACACTGGAAATCACCCCTGAATATCTGCTTCAAATGTACTTGTGAGTTCTGATCACTTCCCTTACATCGTCTAAATTCTTCTGGCGTGTGCGTGGGGGACGGCGAGAATTTAGACCCTGACTGAAACTGTAAAGAGACAAAGACACAGGCACGCCCATATAAACAAGGATACAGGCACACACACACACACTCTCTGTCTCTCCTTCTCTCTGTCTCTACCAGAAGCACAAATGGGTGAGTGCACAGACACACACACACACACACACACACACACACATCCCTTCATACACCCCCTACACACACACGCACACGCATTCCCTCACACTGGATGGGAAGGAGGGTTCTATTTCTTCCTCAAGCTGTGATTCGCTGGTTGCATTAACCCAGGTCCGTGGACCTATGCAGTGAAAGCTGTTAGAATTCCTGGCTGATTCCCGCACTTATGCCTGCGTAGCACCCTGACTCCTTCCCTGACATTTTCTCAGAACTTCAATGAGTCTTAGACACTCTGCCCAGTCTGGGGTCCGATTCACTGAAAACCTGACTCCTGCTCAGGCTGGCAATATTCTCACGGGCTAAGGGATTTCGAACTCCTCTCCTTTCCAACGATTTGTTCCTGGGTGGCCTCTGAAACCTCAACCTCCGTGTTCCCGTACTCAACAGTCACCTCCACGTGAGCGTGGTTCAGTGAGAAGAGTGTGAATGAGCACCCTTCTTTCTACCTCTCTGCTTTCAATTTGCGAAAAAGGAGCAATTTCAAAACGGCCTACTGAATTTTGATCGATGCCTTGGCTGAATGAATGAGACGCGTCAAATGATACTGCAGAGGTGGACACCGGAAAACTAAGCACAAGGGCAGGGTCTTTCCGGTACTGATGTTAATACCTGCCCTAAAACCTTCTGAACCGGGAGAAGGTAAAACAAGTTAAGAACCCTGGGTCTGACACGACTACTATCAGGGTCTACACTGAGTCGATACCTGGAGTGTCCAGAAATCACTGTGTGTATACAACTCTCTTGCCCATGTAGGGAGAGTCAGTTTGCATCAATGTCTGTGACTAACAGGAGGAGCTTCACCTCTCATTCAGAGGCCTGGACCTTCAGCAGTTAACAGCTGACAGGAACCAGAGCCCTACGTGGGAACCGGACGCAAAGCAATGCTTCCCACTTCAAATATACTTCTTTCCTCCTTGGCTGGTGACAAGACAGAGCTGGCATTCAGCACAGCACCGGGGACCTGGGTCAGAGTCTGAGAAAGACGGGCTAGCGTTCTATCTGTGTGGCCTTGTAGCACCGCTTGTGGTCTCAGGTCTAGGAATCTTACCTGGGTGAAGGCTCCCCGGTGACAGCATCATCGGATTCTAACAGAGAGACAAAAGACAGGTTCTAACAACTACGGCATAACAACATCACACATCAGACAGAGACATCGACTAAAGGTTTGTGGGTACCCCATCTGCTGAGATCCTTCTGGAGACCTCTGCCAGGGACGTTCGTCTGTCAGCACTCTAGGCACCGACAACATCCGTTCCACTCTCGGTGTATTAAAAAGGCAAAGGTGGCGTAGAAGTTCAACATTATTACCCAAAAGGAACCTGGGCAGAAGGATGTGATCTGAAACTAATGACCTCAGAGGGTCACAGAGTGAACGCCAAAGAAGCGTCCTCATCAGACGGAGCGTGTCAAAATACTAATGTGCTGCTCCAGCCGTCCATGGGGTTACCGGGATTGTTGCCCTCGGGAGGAAACTCCCGGACACACGGGCGCAGGATGTCTGGTGACCACGTATGGGAAGCACGGATACAGACACGCTCCTGGACGCCACCAAGTCTCGGAAAGGGCAAGGATGCTTAGACTGCCCACAACGCCCGTGGGGAACACTCGGAGGGGCAGCACGGAGAGCACAGAGCTGGCCTTTGGAAGCAATCCCTGAACGATTTTAGAGAAGGGGAGGACATAAAGCAAGAGTTCTCACGTGTTAAAAACTCTTTGAGTGGACGTGGATGATTCTGAGAACTGAGTGAGCGTGAAGGAAGGCGGGGGCAGAAACGTAGGATCTAGAGGTGGTGAGTGAGGCACGACAGCACGTTTCAATACACCACGGGTGCCATCGTGGGCACAGGGCCTCAGCATGCCTAATGCAGACTAGACCATAGCGTGGAGGGAAGACGTGGGCACGAAGCTTCCGCCCTAGACAGGATCACCAGTCTCCATGGGATGAACTTGCCCTGGGGACGGCGGGGTGGGGGGGGTGGGGGGGGGGGAAGCATCTGGATTCAGGAATGTGACCTAAGGAGTCTCATCACCTAGGACAAAAGGCGTGAATTTCCCTGCCCTTAGGAATTGTTACCATGCTCTGGGGAGGAGAGAACACGCGATGCTCGGTGTGATACACACACATGCTCATCTTTGCCGCTAAATTTTAAAAATGGGGGTGACAGGGAGTGGTGGTGCTTGCCTTCCTGGGTAGTTGCTGAGGATCTGGGAGGATATCGGAAAAAGACTTTGCATAGAATTACTATACACTGTCTAAAATCTTCAGAGCATCCACAAAATAGGAAGTAAAAATTTAAAAAGAGAACTAAGAAATCATATTCCTGTCACTCACACTTCAATTTCTTCCCCCCTTCATGGAGTCAACTCCTGAAATTGATTTATGACAGTATCATCTAAGGTACATATCAGTAAGCATACTCACTCCCACCGGTCTCCAGCAACGTCTCACCAGGCGCTGGTGGTGGAGGCACACGCGGAGTCGCACTGAAACGGGAAAGAATGGAATCCACTTCAGAATCACGTCCCAAGCGTTTACCACACACTCTCAATGACTGGTCTTATGAGTTCCCATTTCAACTGATACTGGAAAATGAGGAAGCAGCTTCATCTGTTCCTCAGTGGATAAGCAGGATTACTGACTACTTTCACACACAAGAATTGTCTCACATGAAAGGTACGGGAAGATGTTAGGCTTCCGCTAACCCAACAGCAGAATGCCCTCGTGAAAACACACACGCGTGATCACATACACACGAGCATACCCACACGCGCGCACACAGAGATGGAAGACGGTGTCACAGGCCAGACACCTGGCTACAGGAAGCGCTGGGTTTCTTAGTTACACATCCAATGGCATGGCACTCCCGTTTCATTCATCCTCCAATTCATTCACCTCCCACACCCAGCAAACACGACACCCACTTCTGTGAAATACCACAGAATTGTCATCGAGTCCCCGGCTCCCTCCGGTGAGGGTGGGTGATAGACCAGGGTGATGATTGCTGCCTAGATACATTTCTGCACCGAACGCTCACAAGTGAGCACACTTTTCCCATACTGTTTCTCTAAATCTACTCCCAGCAGTTTCGTTGCTCATCAGGCCTTTCTGTGTCCTTCTGAGTGTTTACATCTCACAGCCATGTGTCCCAGGGGAGAAGCCATGCATTGAAAACAGTGGATCGCCATAACTCATCAAGGCCGGGCTTCTTATTTTGATATTCTGCAAAGTGTGTCTATCTCAAAGTCGACAAAACCCTACCTGGCCGCGGCCTCGTCCATCACACCGTCACGATTCTCTGAAGGGAAAGGAAAAACAGGTTCGGTGAGAACTCGACAAAAATAGGACACAGGAAGTTAAGGAGACTAGCAAGGGGACACCGGGTTCAGTCACTCCGTCCAGGATGAGACTCTGCGGTGGGGAAGGCAAGTGTCCGGTGACTAGAGACTCTTGGGGAGGCTATTCTCTTCACTACTCTAGATCAGAGACCCACATCCAGACAATGAATTCACTCCAAAGTCTTACTTCAATCCTCCGTATGTCTGCAGTGAAGAAAAAGGGGAACGACGAAACGACGCCGGCACTGACAACTGAAGGTACACAGCTGTGCGCAGCGCACGTGGCCCCGAACCAACCCCGCTCCCAGGCTCACGCTTTGCTTTCCGGCCTCCTCCCCAAAAGCGCCAGAGATTGACACCACCAGAGAAATAAGCACGGTGCTCTTTTGGAGTGCCTACGGAGCCGTGCCGTGGGGAGAATTCCTAGCATCCCCACATGGAAAGACCCGGAGAAGTTCCTCCAGCAGGGAAGTTCCAACTGTCTAGCTTTCAGTGGAACCGCCCGACCCAAGGAAGCTGCAGAGGAGCTGAGCTCCATTCCCAGCATCCACCCTCTGGGTGGCTTGGCACATGCCCTAATTCCATCACTCGGGGGGCTCGGGGCTCCTCTCGCTTCCATTCACATGCACACACTGGCCCAATCTCCAGGGAACTCCTTTTGGAAAAAATCAGAATTGAAAGATAAAAATGTGTGCAGGGTGTAGCCACCACGAACAGATATCGCCTAGAGTGGCAACGACGACCCACGTTCCGACCTTAGAGCACTGAGCAAATCAAGAGGAAGTAATGGGACTAAACGCGGAAGACCGAGTCACTAACCCTAATGTAAGGTATTAGCTGACTTAGTGGCCTTCACAGGGGAGTGGACTAAATTACGAAAACAAAAGAGAAAGTGAAAACGGTCCAAACGCAGCAGCTGTCCTGAGCACAAACGCAGACGTCTCCAATTTGGTTACTTGGGAGAGAAAGCAGGAAGAGGATGCCATACCGTGCATTACGCCTGAGAACACGTTAGTTTTCAGAGAATCTGAGGTCTGTAATGATGACAATGAGAGAATCTCAATGCACGGAGAGCAAAAGCTGCAATCAAGAAAGATATTGGAGTCACGCTCCAATGATTTACTTGCAGTCGCCAAAACAAGAGACCACCTTCGCGAGCCTTTACTTTTTCTTGGTTTGAGAGGGCCATTTAGTATATTGCATGCCTATGTGAGGTAACCTGGAGTTTGTACGTCTAACACGTGCACAATTGTCCGTCACAGAGGCCAAAGCGCAGCACCGGAGACCCTACAGCGAAGTTAAGAAGCGCCGGTGAACCACACCCTGCGTGTTGACTAGCTAACCTCCCGTGATCTACGACAACAGCGAGAGCTCCTGACTCTCCAGTCTTTCAAAAAGGCAGGACGGACGGACGGACGACAGCCTCGAAAAGAAACCAACATTTGTCAGACAATACTGTTTCGGGCAACAGTTCGGGGACCCAACTTCTTACACCGTTCTGCATTCCAAAGGGGAACAGAGACGAGGAAAATAAGAAAGCGCTGTATGCGCATGGTCTCCACATCGGCCCTTTGGGAGGCAGGGTCTTTGACTAATTTCTATCAGGAGAAAGAGATGGTCTTGAATAACCGGCCTTTTGTAACTCTTACCGGGACGGCTCACAACAGTTTCCTCAGAGGAGCTTCGGAGTCCTTCTCGGGCAAGTGCCTCACTGTGAAAGAATTGAACAAGTGAACGTTAATACTCCTCTGAAAACCATGGAGGAAACGCTGGGAATGCTTTTTCATATATTTCGCGTTCACAGTGCCCCTTCCGTCACACACTGGAAATCACCCCTGAATATCTGCTTCAAATGTACTTGTGAGTTCTGATCACTTCCCTTACATCGTCTAAATTCTTCTGGCGTGTGCGTGGGGGACGGCGAGAATTTAGACCCTGACTGAAACTGTAAAGAGACAAAGACACAGGCACGCCCATATAAACAAGGATACAGGCACACACACACACACTCTCTGTCTCTCCTTCTCTCTGTCTCTACCAGAAGCACAAATGGGTGAGTGCACAGACACACACACACACACACACACACACACACACACACACACATCCCTTCATACACCCCCTACACACACACGCACACGCATTCCCTCACACTGGATGGGAAGGAGGGTTCTATTTCTTCCTCAAGCTGTGATTCGCTGGTTGCATTAACCCAGGTCCGTGGACCTATGCAGTGAAAGCTGTTAGAATTCCTGGCTGATTCCCGCACTTATGCCTGCGTAGCACCCTGACTCCTTCCCTGACATTTTCTCAGAACTTCAATGAGTCTTAGACACTCTGCCCAGTCTGGGGTCCGATTCACTGAAAACCTGACTCCTGCTCAGGCTGGCAATATTCTCACGGGCTAAGGGATTTCGAACTCCTCTCCTTTCCAACGATTTGTTCCTGGGTGGCCTCTGAAACCTCAACCTCCGTGTTCCCGTACTCAACAGTCACCTCCACGTGAGCGTGGTTCAGTGAGAAGAGTGTGAATGAGCACCCTTCTTTCTACCTCTCTGCTTTCAATTTGCGAAAAAGGAGCAATTTCAAAACGGCCTACTGAATTTTGATCGATGCCTTGGCTGAATGAATGAGACGCGTCAAATGATACTGCAGAGGTGGACACCGGAAAACTAAGCACAAGGGCAGGGTCTTTCCGGTACTGATGTTAATACCTGCCCTAAAACCTTCTGAACCGGGAGAAGGTAAAACAAGTTAAGAACCCTGGGTCTGACACGACTACTATCAGGGTCTACACTGAGTCGATACCTGGAGTGTCCAGAAATCACTGTGTGTATACAACTCTCTTGCCCATGTAGGGAGAGTCAGTTTGCATCAATGTCTGTGACTAACAGGAGGAGCTTCACCTCTCATTCAGAGGCCTGGACCTTCAGCAGTTAACAGCTGACAGGAACCAGAGCCCTACGTGGGAACCGGACGCAAAGCAATGCTTCCCACTTCAAATATACTTCTTTCCTCCTTGGCTGGTGACAAGACAGAGCTGGCATTCAGCACAGCACCGGGGACCTGGGTCAGAGTCTGAGAAAGACGGGCTAGCGTTCTATCTGTGTGGCCTTGTAGCACCGCTTGTGGTCTCAGGTCTAGGAATCTTACCTGGGTGAAGGCTCCCCGGTGACAGCATCATCGGATTCTAACAGAGAGACAAAAGACAGGTTCTAACAACTACGGCATAACAACATCACACATCAGACAGAGACATCGACTAAAGGTTTGTGGGTACCCCATCTGCTGAGATCCTTCTGGAGACCTCTGCCAGGGACGTTCGTCTGTCAGCACTCTAGGCACCGACAACATCCGTTCCACTCTCGGTGTATTAAAAAGGCAAAGGTGGCGTAGAAGTTCAACATTATTACCCAAAAGGAACCTGGGCAGAAGGATGTGATCTGAAACTAATGACCTCAGAGGGTCACAGAGTGAACGCCAAAGAAGCGTCCTCATCAGACGGAGCGTGTCAAAATACTAATGTGCTGCTCCAGCCGTCCATGGGGTTACCGGGATTGTTGCCCTCGGGAGGAAACTCCCGGACACACGGGCGCAGGATGTCTGGTGACCACGTATGGGAAGCACGGATACAGACACGCTCCTGGACGCCACCAAGTCTCGGAAAGGGCAAGGATGCTTAGACTGCCCACAACGCCCGTGGGGAACACTCGGAGGGGCAGCACGGAGAGCACAGAGCTGGCCTTTGGAAGCAATCCCTGAACGATTTTAGAGAAGGGGAGGACATAAAGCAAGAGTTCTCACGTGTTAAAAACTCTTTGAGTGGACGTGGATGATTCTGAGAACTGAGTGAGCGTGAAGGAAGGCGGGGGCAGAAACGTAGGATCTAGAGGTGGTGAGTGAGGCACGACAGCACGTTTCAATACACCACGGGTGCCATCGTGGGCACAGGGCCTCAGCATGCCTAATGCAGACTAGACCATAGCGTGGAGGGAAGACGTGGGCACGAAGCTTCCGCCCTAGACAGGATCACCAGTCTCCATGGGATGAACTTGCCCTGGGGACGGCGGGGTGGGGGGGTGGGGGGGGGAAGCATCTGGATTCAGGAATGTGACCTAAGGAGTCTCATCACCTAGGACAAAAGGCGTGAATTTCCCTGCCCTTAGGAATTGTTACCATGCTCTGGGGAGGAGAGAACACGCGATGCTCGGTGTGATACACACACATGCTCATCTTTGCCGCTAAATTTTAAAAATGGGGGTGACAGGGAGTGGTGGTGCTTGCCTTCCTGGGTAGTTGCTGAGGATCTGGGAGGATATCGGAAAAAGACTTTGCATAGAATTACTATACACTGTCTAAAATCTTCAGAGCATCCACAAAATAGGAAGTAAAAATTTAAAAAGAGAACTAAGAAATCATATTCCTGTCACTCACACTTCAATTTCTTCCCCCCTTCATGGAGTCAACTCCTGAAATTGATTTATGACAGTATCATCTAAGGTACATATCAGTAAGCATACTCACTCCCACCGGTCTCCAGCAACGTCTCACCAGGCGCTGGTGGTGGAGGCACACGCGGAGTCGCACTGAAACGGGAAAGAATGGAATCCACTTCAGAATCACGTCCCAAGCGTTTACCACACACTCTCAATGACTGGTCTTATGAGTTCCCATTTCAACTGATACTGGAAAATGAGGAAGCAGCTTCATCTGTTCCTCAGTGGATAAGCAGGATTACTGACTACTTTCACACACAAGAATTGTCTCACATGAAAGGTACGGGAAGATGTTAGGCTTCCGCTAACCCAACAGCAGAATGCCCTCGTGAAAACACACACGCGTGATCACATACACACGAGCATACCCACACGCGCGCACACAGAGATGGAAGACGGTGTCACAGGCCAGACACCTGGCTACAGGAAGCGCTGGGTTTCTTAGTTACACATCCAATGGCATGGCACTCCCGTTTCATTCATCCTCCAATTCATTCACCTCCCACACCCAGCAAACACGACACCCACTTCTGTGAAATACCACAGAATTGTCATCGAGTCCCCGGCTCCCTCCGGTGAGGGTGGGTGATAGACCAGGGTGATGATTGCTGCCTAGATACATTTCTGCACCGAACGCTCACAAGTGAGCACACTTTTCCCATACTGTTTCTCTAAATCTACTCCCAGCAGTTTCGTTGCTCATCAGGCCTTTCTGTGTCCTTCTGAGTGTTTACATCTCACAGCCATGTGTCCCAGGGGAGAAGCCATGCATTGAAAACAGTGGATCGCCATAACTCATCAAGGCCGGGCTTCTTATTTTGATATTCTGCAAAGTGTGTCTATCTCAAAGTCGACAAAACCCTACCTGGCCGCGGCCTCGTCCATCACACCGTCAAGATTCTCTGAAGGGAAAGGAAAAACAGGTTCGGTGAGAACTCGACAAAAATAGGACACAGGAAGTTAAGGAGACTAGCAAGGGGACACCGGGTTCAGTCACTCCGTCCAGGATGAGACTCTGCGGTGGGGAAGGCAAGTGTCCGGTGACTAGAGACTCTTGGGGAGGCTATTCTCTTCACTACTCTAGATCAGAGACCCACATCCAGACAATGAATTCACTCCAAAGTCTTACTTCAATCCTCCGTATGTCTGCAGTGAAGAAAAAGGGGAACGACGAAACGACGCCGGCACTGACAACTGAAGGTACACAGCTGTGCGCAGCGCACGTGGCCCCGAACCAACCCCGCTCCCAGGCTCACGCTTTGCTTTCCGGCCTCCTCCCCAAAAGCGCCAGAGATTGACACCACCAGAGAAATAAGCACGGTGCTCTTTTGGAGTGCCTACGGAGCCGTGCCGTGGGGAGAATTCCTAGCATCCCCACATGGAAAGACCCGGAGAAGTTCCTCCAGCAGGGAAGTTCCAACTGTCTAGCTTTCAGTGGAACCGCCCGACCCAAGGAAGCTGCAGAGGAGCTGAGCTCCATTCCCAGCATCCACCCTCTGGGTGGCTTGGCACATGCCCTAATTCCATCACTCGGGGGGCTCGGGGCTCCTCTCGCTTCCATTCACATGCACACACTGGCCCAATCTCCAGGGAACTCCTTTTGGAAAAAATCAGAATTGAAAGATAAAAATGTGTGCAGGGTGTAGCCACCACGAACAGATATCGCCTAGAGTGGCAACGACGACCCACGTTCCGACCTTAGAGCACTGAGCAAATCAAGAGGAAGTAATGGGACTAAACGCGGAAGACCGAGTCACTAACCCTAATGTAAGGTATTAGCTGACTTAGTGGCCTTCACAGGGGAGTGGACTAAATTACGAAAACAAAAGAGAAAGTGAAAACGGTCCAAACGCAGCAGCTGTCCTGAGCACAAACGCAGACGTCTCCAATTTGGTTACTTGGGAGAGAAAGCAGGAAGAGGATGCCATACCGTGCATTACGCCTGAGAACACGTTAGTTTTCAGAGAATCTGAGGTCTGTAATGATGACAATGAGAGAATCTCAATGCACGGAGAGCAAAAGCTGCAATCAAAAAAGATATTGGAGTCACGCTCCAATGATTTACTTGCAGTCGCCAAAACAAGAGACCACCTTCGCGAGCCTTTACTTTTTCTTGGTTTGAGAGGGCCATTTAGTATATTGCATGCCTATGTGAGGTAACCTGGAGTTTGTACGTCTAACACGTGCACACTTGTCCGTCACAGAGGCCAAAGCGCAGCACCGGAGACCCTACAGCGAAGTTAAGAAGCGCCGGTGAACCACACCCTGCGTGTTGACTAGCTAACCTCCCGTGATCTACGACAACAGCGAGAGCTCCTGACTCTCCAGTCTTTCAAAAAGGCAGGACGGACGGACGGACGACAGCCTCGAAAAGAAACCAACATTTGTCAGACAATACTGTTTCGGGCAACAGTTCGGGGACCCAACTTCTTACACCGTTCTGCATTCCAAAGGGGAACAGAGACGAGGAAAATAAGAAAGCGCTGTATGCGCATGGTCTCCACATCGGCCCTTTGGGAGGCAGGGTCTTTGACTAATTTCTATCAGGAGAAAGAGATGGTCTTGAATAACCGGCCTTTTGTAACTCTTACCGGGACGGCTCACAACAGTTTCCTCAGAGGAGCTTCGGAGTCCTTCTCGGGCAAGTGCCTCACTGTGAAAGAATTGAACAAGTGAACGTTAATACTCCTCTGAAAACCATGGAGGAAACGCTGGGAATGCTTTTTCATATATTTCGCGTTCACAGTGCCCCTTCCGTCACACACTGGAAATCACCCCTGAATATCTGCTTCAAATGTACTTGTGAGTTCTGATCACTTCCCTTACATCGTCTAAATTCTTCTGGCGTGTGCGTGGGGGACGGCGAGAATTTAGACCCTGACTGAAACTGTAAAGAGACAAAGACACAGGCACGCCCATATAAACAAGGATACAGGCACACACACACACACTCTCTGTCTCTCCTTCTCTCTGTCTCTACCAGAAGCACAAATGGGTGAGTGCACAGACACACACACACACACACACACACACACACACACACACATCCCTTCATACACCCCCTACACACACACGCACACGCATTCCCTCACACTGGATGGGAAGGAGGGTTCTATTTCTTCCTCAAGCTGTGATTCGCTGGTTGCATTAACCCAGGTCCGTGGACCTATGCAGTGAAAGCTGTTAGAATTCCTGGCTGATTCCCGCACTTATGCCTGCGTAGCACCCTGACTCCTTCCCTGACATTTTCTCAGAACTTCAATGAGTCTTAGACACTCTGCCCAGTCTGGGGTCCGATTCACTGAAAACCTGACTCCTGCTCAGGCTGGCAATATTCTCACGGGCTAAGGGATTTCGAACTCCTCTCCTTTCCAACGATTTGTTCCTGGGTGGCCTCTGAAACCTCAACCTCCGTGTTCCCGTACTCAACAGTCACCTCCACGTGAGCGTGGTTCAGTGAGAAGAGTGTGAATGAGCACCCTTCTTTCTACCTCTCTGCTTTCAATTTGCGAAAAAGGAGCAATTTCAAAACGGCCTACTGAATTTTGATCGATGCCTTGGCTGAATGAATGAGACGCGTCAAATGATACTGCAGAGGTGGACACCGGAAAACTAATCACAAGGGCAGGGTCTTTCCGGTACTGATGTTAATACCTGCCCTAAAACCTTCTGAACCGGGAGAAGGTAAAACAAGTTCAGAACCCTGGGTCTGACACGACTACTATCAGGGTCTACACTGAGTCGATACCTGGAGTGTCCAGAAATCACTGTGTGTATACAACTCTCTTGCCCATGTAGGGAGAGTCAGTTTGCATCAATGTCTGTGACTAACAGGAGGAGCTTCACCTCTCATTCAGAGGCCTGGACCTTCAGCAGTTAACAGCTGACAGGAACCAGAGCCCTACGTGGGAACCGGACGCAAAGCAATGCTTCCCACTTCAAATATACTTCTTTCCTCCTTGGCTGGTGACAAGACAGAGCTGGCATTCAGCACAGCACCGGGGACCTGGGTCAGAGTCTGAGAAAGACGGGCTAGCGTTCTATCTGTGTGGCCTTGTAGCACCGCTTGTGGTCTCAGGTCTAGGAATCTTACCTGGGTGAAGGCTCCCCGGTGACAGCATCATCGGATTCTAACAGAGAGACAAAAGACAGGTTCTAACAACTACGGCATAACAACATCACACATCAGACAGAGACATCGACTAAAGGTTTGTGGGTACCCCATCTGCTGAGATCCTTCTGGAGACCTCTGCCAGGGACGTTCGTCTGTCAGCACTCTAGGCACCGACAACATCCGTTCCACTCTCGGTGTATTAAAAAGGCAAAGGTGGCGTAGAAGTTCAACATTATTACCCAAAAGGAACCTGGGCAGAAGGATGTGATCTGAAACTAATGACCTCAGAGGGTCACAGAGTGAACGCCAAAGAAGCGTCCTCATCAGACGGAGCATGTCAAAATACTAATGTGCTGCTCCAGCCGTCCATGGGGTTACCGGGATTGTTGCCCTCGGGAGGAAACTCCCGGACACACGGGCGCAGGATGTCTGGTGACCACGTATGGGAAGCACGGATACAGACACGCTCCTGGACGCCACCAAGTCTCGGAAAGGGCAAGGATGCTTAGACTGCCCACAACGCCCGTGGGGAACACTCGGAGGGGCAGCACGGAGAGCACAGAGCTGGCCTTTGGAAGCAATCCCTGAACGATTTTAGAGAAGGGGAGGACATAAAGCAAGAGTTCTCACGTGTTAAAAACTCTTTGAGTGGACGTGGATGATTCTGAGAACTGAGTGAGCGTGAAGGAAGGCGGGGGCAGAAACGTAGGATCTAGAGGTGGTGAGTGAGGCACGACAGCACGTTTCAATACACCACGGGTGCCATCGTGGGCACAGGGCCTCAGCATGCCTAATGCAGACTAGACCATAGCGTGGAGGGAAGACGTGGGCACGAAGCTTCCGCCCTAGACAGGATCACCAGTCTCCATGGGATGAACTTGCCCTGGGGACGGCGGGGGGGGGGGTGGGGGGGGGAAGCATCTGGATTCAGGAATGTGACCTAAGGAGTCTCATCACCTAGGACAAAAGGCGTGAATTTCCCTGCCCTTAGGAATTGTTACCATGCTCTGGGGAGGAGAGAACACGCGATGCTCGGTGTGATACACACACATGCTCATCTTTGCCGCTAAATTTTAAAAATGGGGGTGACAGGGAGTGGTGGTGCTTGCCTTCCTGGGTAGTTGCTGAGGATCTGGGAGGATATCGGAAAAAGACTTTGCATAGAATTACTATACACTGTCTAAAATCTTCAGAGCATCCACAAAATAGGAAGTAAAAATTTAAAAAGAGAACTAAGAAATCATATTCCTGTCACTCACACTTCAATTTCTTCCCCCCTTCATGGAGTCAACTCCTGAAATTGATTTATGACAGTATCATCTAAGGTACATATCAGTAAGCATACTCACTCCCACCGGTCTCCAGCAACGTCTCACCAGGCGCTGGTGGTGGAGGCACACGCGGAGTCGCACTGAAACGGGAAAGAATGGAATCCACTTCAGAATCACGTCCCAAGCGTTTACCACACACTCTCAATGACTGGTCTTATGAGTTCCCATTTCAACTGATACTGGAAAATGAGGAAGCAGCTTCATCTGTTCCTCAGTGGATAAGCAGGATTACTGACTACTTTCACACACAAGAATTGTCTCACATGAAAGGTACGGGAAGATGTTAGGCTTCCGCTAACCCAACAGCAGAATGCCCTCGTGAAAACACACACGCGTGATCACATACACACGAGCATACCCACACGCGCGCACACAGAGATGGAAGACGGTGTCACAGGCCAGACACCTGGCTACAGGAAGCGCTGGGTTTCTTAGTTACACATCCAATGGCATGGCACTCCCGTTTCATTCATCCTCCAATTCATTCACCTCCCACACCCAGCAAACACGACACCCACTTCTGTGAAATACCACAGAATTGTCATCGAGTCCCCGGCTCCCTCCGGTGAGGGTGGGTGATAGACCAGGGTGATGATTGCTGCCTAGATACATTTCTGCACCGAACGCTCACAAGTGAGCACACTTTTCCCATACTGTTTCTCTAAATCTACTCCCAGCCGTTTCGTTGCTCATCAGGCCTTTCTGTGTCCTTCTGAGTGTTTACATCTCACAGCCATGTGTCCCAGGGGAGAAGCCATGCATTGAAAACAGTGGATCGCCATAACTCATCAGGGCCGGGCTTCTTATTTTGATATTCTGCAAAGTGTGTCTATCTCAAAGTCGACAAAACCCTACCTGGCCGCGGCCTCGTCCATCACACCGTCACGATTCTCTGAAGGGAAAGGAAAAACAGGTTCGGTGAGAACTCGACAAAAATAGGACACAGGAAGTTAAGGAGACTAGCAAGGGGACACCGGGTTCAGTCACTCCGTCCAGGATGAGACTCTGCGGTGGGGAAGGCAAGTGTCCGGTGACTAGAGACTCTTGGGGAGGCTATTCTCTTCACTACTCTAGATCAGAGACCCACATCCAGACAATGAATTCACTCCAAAGTCTTACTTCAATCCTCCGTATGTCTGCAGTGAAGAAAAAGGGGAACGACGAAACGACGCCGGCACTGACAACTGAAGGTACACAGCTGTGCGCAGCGCACGTGGCCCCGAACCAACCCCGCTCCCAGGCTCACGCTTTGCTTTCCGGCCTCCTCCCCAAAAGCGCCAGAGATTGACACCACCAGAGAAATAAGCACGGTGCTCTTTTGGAGTGCCTACGGAGCCGTGCCGTGGGGAGAATTCCTAGCATCCCCACATGGAAAGACCCGGAGAAGTTCCTCCAGCAGGGAAGTTCCAACTGTCTAGCTTTCAGTGGAACCGCCCGACCCAAGGAAGCTGCAGAGGAGCTGAGCTCCATTCCCAGCATCCACCCTCTGGGTGGCTTGGCACATGCCCTAATTCCATCACTCGGGGGGCTCGGGGCTCCTCTCGCTTCCATTCACATGCACACACTGGCCCAATCTCCAGGGAACTCCTTTTGGAAAAAATCAGAATTGAAAGATAAAAATGTGTGCAGGGTGTAGCCACCACGAACAGATATCGCCTAGAGTGGCAACGACGACCCACGTTCCGACCTTAGAGCACTGAGCAAATCAAGAGGAAGTAATGGGACTAAACGCGGAAGACCGAGTCACTAACCCTAATGTAAGGTATTAGCTGACTTAGTGGCCTTCACAGGGGAGTGGACTAAATTACGAAAACAAAAGAGAAAGTGAAAACGGTCCAAACGCAGCAGCTGTCCTGAGCACAAACGCAGACGTCTCCAATTTGGTTACTTGGGAGAGAAAGCAGGAAGAGGATGCCATACCGTGCATTACGCCTGAGAACACGTTAGTTTTCAGAGAATCTGAGGTCTGTAATGATGACAATGAGAGAATCTCAATGCACGGAGAGCAAAAGCTGCAATCAAGAAAGATATTGGAGTCACGCTCCAATGATTTACTTGCAGTCGCCAAAACAAGAGACCACCTTCGCGAGCCTTTACTTTTTCTTGGTTTGAGAGGGCCATTTAGTATATTGCATGCCTATGTGAGGTAACCTGGAGTTTGTACGTCTAACACGTGCACACTTGTCCTTCACAGAGGCCAAAGCGCAGCACCGGAGACCCTACAGCGAAGTTAAGAAGCGCCGGTGAACCACACCCTGCGTGTTGACTAGCTAACCTCCCGTGATCTACGACAACAGCGAGAGCTCCTGACTCTCCAGTCTTTCAAAAAGGCAGGACGGATGGACGGACGACAGCCTCGAAAAGAAACCAACATTTGTCAGACAATACTGTTTCGGGCAACAGTTCGGGGACCCAACTTCTTACACCGTTCTGCATTCCAAAGGGGAACAGAGACGAGGAAAATAAGAAAGCGCTGTATGCGCATGGTCTCCACATCGGCCCTTTGGGAGGCAGGGTCTTTGACTAATTTCTATCAGGAGAAAGAGATGGTCTTGAATAACCGGCCTTTTGTAACTCTTACCGGGACGGCTCACAACAGTTTCCTCAGAGGAGCTTCGGAGTCCTTCTCGGGCAAGTGCCTCACTGTGAAAGAATTGAACAAGTGAACGTTAATACTCCTCTGAAAACCATGGAGGAAACGCTGGGAATGCTTTTTCATATATTTCGCGTTCACAGTGCCCCTTCCGTCACACACTGGAAATCACCCCTGAATATCTGCTTCAAATGTACTTGTGAGTTCTGATCACTTCCCTTACATCGTCTAAATTCTTCTGGCGTGTGCGTGGGGGACGGCGAGAATTTAGACCCTGACTGAAACTGTAAAGAGACAAAGACACAGGCACGCCCATATAAACAAGGATACAGGCACACACACACTCTCTGTCTCTCCTTCTCTCTGTCTCTACCAGAAGCACAAATGGGTGAGTGCACAGACAGACACACACACACACACACACACACACACACCTTCGTACACCCCCTACACACACACGCACACGCATTCCCTCACACTGGATGGGAAGGAGGGATCTATTTCTTCCTCAAGCTGTGATTCGCTGGTTGCATTAACCCAGGTCCGTGGACCTATGCGGTGAAAGCTGTTAGAATTCCTGGCTGATTCCCGCACTTATGCCTGCGTAGCACCCTGACTGCTTCCCTGACATTTTCTCAGAACTTCAATGAGTCTTAGACACTCTGCCCAGTCTGGGGTCCGATTCACTGAAAACCTGACTCCTGCTCAGGCTGGCAATATTCTCACGGGCTAAGGGATTTCGAACTCCTCTCCTTTCCAACGATTTGTTCCTGGGTGGCCTCTGAAACCTCAACCTCCGTGTTCCCGTACTCAACAGTCACCTCCACGTGAGCGTGGTTCAGTGAGAAGAGTGTGAATGAGCACCCTTCTTTCTACCTCTCTGCTTTCAATTTGCGAAAAAGGAGCAATTTCAAAACGGCCTACTGAATTTTGATCGATGCCTTGGCTGAATGAATGAGACGCGTCAAATGATACTGCAGAGGTGGACACAGGAAAACTAATCACAAGGGCAGGGTCTTTCCGGTACTGATGTTAATACCTGCCCTAAAACCTTCTGAACCGGGAGAAGGTAAAACAAGTTCAGAACCCTGGGTCTGACACGACTACTATCAGGGTCTACACTGAGTCGATACCTGGAGTGTCCAGAAATCACTGTGTGTATACAACTCTCTTGCCCATGTAGGGAGAGTCAGTTTGCATCAATGTCTGTGACTAACAGGAGGAGCTTCACCTCTCATTCAGAGGCCTGGACCTTCAGCAGTTAACAGCTGACAGGAACCAGAGCCCTACGTGGGAACCTGACGCAAAGCAATGCTTCCCACTTCAAATATACTTCTTTCCTCCTTGGCTGGTGACAAGACAGAGCTGGCATTCAGCACAGCACCGGGGACCTGGGTCAGAGTCTGAGAAAGACGGGCTAGCGTTCTATCTGTGTGGCCTTGTAGCACCGCTTGTGGTCTCAGGTCTAGGAATCTTACCTGGGTGAAGGCTCCCCGGTGACAGCATCATCGGATTCTAACAGAGAGACAAAAGACAGGTTCTAACAACTACGGCATAACAACATCACACATCAGACAGAGACATCGACTAAAGGTTTGTGGGTACCCCATCTGCTGAGATCCTTCTGGAGACCTCTGCCAGGGACGTTCGTCTGTCAGCACTCTAGGCACCGACAACATCCGTTCCACTCTCGGTGTATTAAAAAGGCAAAGGTGGCGTAGAAGTTCAACATTATTACCCAAAAGGAACCTGGGCAGAAGGATGTGATCTGAAACTAATGACCTCAGAGGGTCACAGAGTGAACGCCAAAGAAGCGTCCTCATCAGACGGAGCGTGTCAAAATACTAATGTGCTGCTCCAGCCGTCCATGGGGTTACCGGGATTGTTGCCCTCGGGAGGAAACTCCCGGACACACGGGCGCAGGATGTCTGGTGACCACGTATGGGAAGCACGGATACAGACACGCTCCTGGACGCCACCAAGTCTCGGAAAGGGCAAGGATGCTTAGACTGCCCACAACGCCCGTGGGGAACACTCGGAGGGGCAGCACGGAGAGCACAGAGCTGGCCTTTGGAAGCAATCCCTGAACGATTTTAGAGAAGGGGAGGACATAAAGCAAGAGTTCTCACGTGTTAAAAACTCTTTGAGTGGACGTGGATGATTCTGAGAACTGAGTGAGCGTGAAGGAAGGCGGGGGCAGAAACGTAGGATCTAGAGGTGGTGAGTGAGGCACGACAGCACGTTTCAATACACCACGGGTGCCATCGTGGGCACAGGGCCTCAGCATGCCTAATGCAGACTAGACCATAGCGTGGAGGGAAGACGTGGGCACGAAGCTTCCGCCCTAGACAGGATCACCAGTCTCCATGGGATGAACTTGCCCTGGGGACGGCGGGGGGGGGGGGGGGAGGGGCGGGAGGAAGCATCTGGATTCAGGAATGTGACCTAAGGAGTCTCATCACCTAGGACAAAAGGCGTGAATTTCCCTGCCCTTAGGAATTGTTACCATGCTCTGGGGAGGAGAGAACACGCGATGCTCGGTGTGATACACACACATGCTCATCTTTGCCGCTAAATTTTAAAAATGGGGGTGACAGGGAGTGGTGGTGCTTGCCTTCCTGGGTAGTTGCTGAGGATCTGGGAGGATATCGGAAAAAGACTTTGCATAGAATTACTATACACTGTCTAAAATCTTCAGAGCATCCACAAAATAGGAAGTAAAAATTTAAAAAGAGAACTAAGAAATCATATTCCTGTCACTCACACTTCAATTTCTTCCCCCCTTCATGGAGTCAACTCCTGAAATTGATTTATGACAGTATCATCTAAGGTACATATCAGTAAGCATACTCACTCCCACCGGTCTCCAGCAACGTCTCACCAGGCGCTGGTGGTGGAGGCACACGCGGAGTCGCACTGAAACGGGAAAAGAATGGAATCCACTTCAGAATCACGTCCCAAGCGTTTACCACACACTCTCAATGACTGGTCTTATGAGTTCCCATTTCAACTGATACTGGAAAATGAGGAAGCAGCTTCATCTGTTCCTCAGTGGATAAGCAGGATTATTGACTACTTTCACAGAAAAAAATTGTCTCACATGAAAGGTACGGGAAGATGTTAGGCTTCCGCTAACCCAACAGCAGAATGCCCTCGTGAAAACACACACGCGTGATCACATACACACGAGCATACCCACACGCGCGCACACAGAGATGGAAGACGGTGTCACAGGCCAGACACCTGGCTACAGGAAGCGCTGGGTTTCTTAGTTACACATCCAATGGCATGGCACTCCCGTTTCATTCATCCTCCAATTCATTCACCTCCCACACCCAGCAAACACGACACCCACTTCTGTGAAATACCACAGAATTGTCATCGAGTCCCCGGCTCCCTCCGGTGAGGGTGGGTGATAGACCAGGGTGATGATTGCTGCCTAGATACATTTCTGCACCGAACGCTCACAAGTGAGCACACTTTTCCCATACTGTTTCTCTAAATCTACTCCCAGCCGTTTCGTTGCTCATCAGGCCTTTCTGTGTCCTTCTGAGTGTTTACATCTCACAGCCATGTGTCCCAGGGGGAAGCCATGCATTGAAAACAGTGGATCGCCATAACTCATCAAGGCCGGGCTTCTTATTTTGATATTCTGCAAAGTGTGTCTATCTCAAAGTCGACAAAACCCTACCTGGCCGCGGCCTCGTCCATCACACCGTCACGATTCTCTGAAGGGAAAGGAAAAACAGGTTCGGTGAGAACTCGACAAAAATAGGACACAGGAAGTTAAGGAGACTAGCAAGGGGACACCGGGTTCAGTCACTCCGTCCAGGATGAGACTCTGCGGTGGGGAAGGCAAGTGTCCGGTGACTAGAGACTCTTGGGGAGGCTATTCTCTTCACTACTCTAGATCAGAGACCCACATCCAGACAATGAATTCACTCCAAAGTCTTACTTCAATCCTCCGTATGTCTGCAGTGAAGAAAAAGGGGAACGACGAAACGACGCCGGCACTGACAACTGAAGGTACACAGCTGTGCGCAGCGCACGTGGCCCCGAACCAACCCCGCTCCCAGGCTCACGCTTTGCTTTCCGGCCTCCTCCCCAAAAGCGCCAGAGATTGACACCACCAGAGAAATAAGCACGGTGCTCTTTTGGAGTGCCTACGGAGCCGTGCCGTGGGGAGAATTCCTAGCATCCCCACATGGAAAGACCCGGAGAAGTTCCTCCAGCAGGGAAGTTCCAACTGTCTAGCTTTCAGTGGAACCGCCCGACCCAAGGAAGCTGCAGAGGAGCTGAGCTCCATTCCCAGCATCCACCCTCTGGGTGGCTTGGCACATGCCCTAATTCCATCACTCGGGGGGCTCGGGGCTCCTCTCGCTTCCATTCACATGCACACACTGGCCCAATCTCCAGGGAACTCCTTTTGGAAAAAATCAGAATTGAAAGATAAAAATGTGTGCAGGGTGTAGCCACCACGAACAGATATCGCCTAGAGTGGCAACGACGACCCACGTTCCGACCTTAGAGCACTGAGCAAATCAAGAGGAAGTAATGGGACTAAACGCGGAAGACCGAGTCACTAACCCTAATGTAAGGTATTAGCTGACTTAGTGGCCTTCACAGGGGAGTGGACTAAATTACGAAAACAAAAGAGAAAGTGAAAACGGTCCAAACGCAGCAGCTGTCCTGAGCACAAACGCAGACGTCTCCAATTTGGTTACTTGGGAGAGAAAGCAGGAAGAGGATGCCATACCGTGCATTACGCCTGAGAACACGTTAGTTTTCAGAGAATCTGAGGTCTGTAATGATGACAATGAGAGAATCTCAATGCACGGAGAGCAAAAGCTGCAATCAAGAAAGATATTGGAGTCACGCTCCAATGATTTACTTGCAGTCGCCAAAACAAGAGACCACCTTCGCGAGCCTTTACTTTTTCTTGGTTTGAGAGGGCCATTTAGTATATTGCATGCCTATGTGAGGTAACCTGGAGTTTGTACGTCTAACACGTGCACACTTGTCCTTCACAGAGGCCAAAGCGCAGCACCGGAGACCCTACAGCGAAGTTAAGAAGCGCCGGTGAACCACACCCTGCGTGTTGACTAGCTAACCTCCCGTGATCTACGACAACAGCGAGAGCTCCTGACTCTCCAGTCTTTCAAAAAGGCAGGACGGACGGACGGACGACAGCCTCGAAAAGAAACCAACATTTGTCAGACAATACTGTTTCGGGCAACAGTTCGGGGACCCAACTTCTTACACCGTTCTGCATTCCAAAGGGGAACAGAGACGAGGAAAATAAGAAAGCGCTGTATGCGCATGGTCTCCACATCGGCCCTTTGGGAGGCAGGGTCTTTGACTAATTTCTATCAGGAGAAAGAGATGGTCTTGAATAACCGGCCTTTTGTAACTCTTACCGGGACGGCTCACAACAGTTTCCTCAGAGGAGCTTCGGAGTCCTTCTCGGGCAAGTGCCTCACTGTGAAAGAATTGAACAAGTGAACGTTAATACTCCTCTGAAAACCATGGAGGAAACGCTGGGAATGCTTTTTCATATATTTCGCGTTCACAGTGCCCCTTCCGTCACACACTGGAAATCACCCCTGAATATCTGCTTCAAATGTACTTGTGAGTTCTGATCACTTCCCTTACATCGTCTAAATTCTTCTGGCGTGTGCGTGGGGGACGGCGAGAATTTAGACCCTGACTGAAACTGTAAAGAGACAAAGACACAGGCACGCCCATATAAACAAGGATACAGGCACACACACACACACTCTCTGTCTCTCCTTCTCTCTGTCTCTACCAGAAGCACAAATGGGTGAGTGCACAGACACACACACACACACACACACACACACACACACACACACATCCCTTCATACACCCCCTACACACACACGCACACGCATTCCCTCACACTGGATGGGAAGGAGGGTTCTATTTCTTCCTCAAGCTGTGATTCGCTGGTTGCATTAACCCAGGTCCGTGGACCTATGCAGTGAAAGCTGTTAGAATTCCTGGCTGATTCCCGCACTTATGCCTGCGTAGCACCCTGACTCCTTCCCTGACATTTTCTCAGAACTTCAATGAGTCTTAGACACTCTGCCCAGTCTGGGGTCCGATTCACTGAAAACCTGACTCCTGCTCAGGCTGGCAATATTCTCACGGGCTAAGGGATTTCGAACTCCTCTCCTTTCCAACGATTTGTTCCTGGGTGGCCTCTGAAACCTCAACCTCCGTGTTCCCGTACTCAACAGTCACCTCCACGTGAGCGTGGTTCAGTGAGAAGAGTGTGAATGAGCACCCTTCTTTCTACCTCTCTGCTTTCAATTTGCGAAAAAGGAGCAATTTCAAAACGGCCTACTGAATTTTGATCGATGCCTTGGCTGAATGAATGAGACGCGTCAAATGATACTGCAGAGGTGGACACCGGAAAACTAAGCACAAGGGCAGGGTCTTTCCGGTACTGATGTTAATACCTGCCCTAAAACCTTCTGAACCGGGAGAAGGTAAAACAAGTTCAGAACCCTGGGTCTGACACGACTACTATCAGGGTCTACACTGAGTCGATACCTGGAGTGTCCAGAAATCACTGTGTGTATACAACTCTCTTGCCCATGTAGGGAGAGTCAGTTTGCATCAATGTCTGTGACTAACAGGAGGAGCTTCACCTCTCATTCAGAGGCCTGGACCTTCAGCAGTTAACAGCTGACAGGAACCAGAGCCCTACGTGGGAACCGGACGCAAAGCAATGCTTCCCACTTCAAATATACTTCTTTCCTCCTTGGCTGGTGACAAGACAGAGCTGGCATTCAGCACAGCACCGGGGACCTGGGTCAGAGTCTGAGAAAGACGGGCTAGCGTTCTATCTGTGTGGCCTTGTAGCACCGCTTGTGGTCTCAGGTCTAGGAATCTTACCTGGGTGAAGGCTCCCCGGTGACAGCATCATCGGATTCTAACAGAGAGACAAAAGACAGGTTCTAACAACTACGGCATAACAACATCACACATCAGACAGAGACATCGACTAAAGGTTTGTGGGTACCCCATCTGCTGAGATCCTTCTGGAGACCTCTGCCAGGGACGTTCGTCTGTCAGCACTCTAGGCACCGACAACATCCGTTCCACTCTCGGTGTATTAAAAAGGCAAAGGTGGCGTAGAAGTTCAACATTATTACCCAAAAGGAACCTGGGCAGAAGGATGTGATCTGAAACTAATGACCTCAGAGGGTCACAGAGTGAACGCCAAAGAAGCGTCCTCATCAGACGGAGCGTGTCAAAATACTAATGTGCTGCTCCAGCCGTCCATGGGGTTACCGGGATTGTTGCCCTCGGGAGGAAACTCCCGGACACACGGGCGCAGGATGTCTGGTGACCACGTATGGGAAGCACGGATACAGACACGCTCCTGGACGCCACCAAGTCTCGGAAAGGGCAAGGATGCTTAGACTGCCCACAACGCCCGTGGGGAACACTCGGAGGGGCAGCACGGAGAGCACAGAGCTGGCCTTTGGAAGCAATCCCTGAACGATTTTAGAGAAGGGGAGGACATAAAGCAAGAGTTCTCACGTGTTAAAAACTCTTTGAGTGGACGTGGATGATTCTGAGAACTGAGTGAGCGTGAAGGAAGGCGGGGGCAGAAACGTAGGATCTAGAGGTGGTGAGTGAGGCACGACAGCACGTTTCAATACACCACGGGTGCCATCGTGGGCACAGGGCCTCAGCATGCCTAATGCAGACTAGACCATAGCGTGGAGGGAAGACGTGGGCACGAAGCTTCCGCCCTAGACAGGATCACCAGTCTCCATGGGATGAACTTGCCCTGGGGACGGCGGGAGGGGGCGGGGGCGGGGGGGGGGGGGAAGCATCTGGATTCAGGAATGTGACCTAAGGAGTCTCATCACCTAGGACAAAAGGCGTGAATTTCCCTGCCCTTAGGAATTGTTACCATGCTCTGGGGAGGAGAGAACACGCGATGCTCGGTGTGATACACACACATGCTCATCTTTGCCGCTAAATTTTAAAAATGGGGGTGACAGGGAGTGGTGGTGCTTGCCTTCCTGGGTAGTTGCTGAGGATCTGGGAGGATATCGGAAAAAGACTTTGCATAGAATTACTATACACTGTCTAAAATCTTCAGAGCATCCACAAAATAGGAAGTAAAAATTTAAAAAGAGAACTAAGAAATCATATTCCTGTCACTCACACTTCAATTTCTTCCCCCCTTCATGGAGTCAACTCCTGAAATTGATTTATGACAGTATCATCTAAGGTACATATCAGTAAGCATACTCACTCCCACCGGTCTCCAGCAACGTCTCACCAGGCGCTGGTGGTGGAGGCACACGCGGAGTCGCACTGAAACGGGAAAGAATGGAATCCACTTCAGAATCACGTCCCAAGCGTTTACCACACACTCTCAATGACTGGTCTTATGAGTTCCCATTTCAACTGATACTGGAAAATGAGGAAGCAGCTTCATCTGTTCCTCAGTGGATAAGCAGGATTACTGACTACTTTCACACACAAGAATTGTCTCACATGAAAGGTACGGGAAGATGTTAGGCTTCCGCTAACCCAACAGCAGAATGCCCTCGTGAAAACACACACGCGTGATCACATACACACGAGCATACCCACACGCGCGCACACAGAGATGGAAGACGGTGTCACAGGCCAGACACCTGGCTACAGGAAGCGCTGGGTTTCTTAGTTACACATCCAATGGCATGGCACTCCCGTTTCATTCATCCTCCAATTCATTCACCTCCCACACCCAGCAAACACGACACCCACTTCTGTGAAATACCACAGAATTGTCATCGAGTCCCCGGCTCCCTCCGGTGAGGGTGGGTGATAGACCAGGGTGATGATTGCTGCCTAGATACATTTCTGCACCGAACGCTCACAAGTGAGCACACTTTTCCCATACTGTTTCTCTAAATCTACTCCCAGCCGTTTCGTTGCTCATCAGGCCTTTCTGTGTCCTTCTGAGTGTTTACATCTCACAGCCATGTGTCCCAGGGGAGAAGCCATGCATTGAAAACAGTGGATCGCCATAACTCATCAGGGCCGGGCTTCTTATTTTGATATTCTGCAAAGTGTGTCTATCTCAAAGTCGACAAAACCCTACCTGGCCGCGGCCTCGTCCATCACACCGTCACGATTCTCTGAAGGGAAAGGAAAAACAGGTTCGGTGAGAACTCGACAAAAATAGGACACAGGAAGTTAAGGAGACTAGCAAGGGGACACCGGGTTCAGTCACTCCGTCCAGGATGAGACTCTGCGGTGGGGAAGGCAAGTGTCCGGTGACTAGAGACTCTTGGGGAGGCTATTCTCTTCACTACTCTAGATCAGAGACCCACATCCAGACAATGAATTCACTCCAAAGTCTTACTTCAATCCTCCGTATGTCTGCAGTGAAGAAAAAGGGGAACGACGAAACGACGCCGGCACTGACAACTGAAGGTACACAGCTGTGCGCAGCGCACGTGGCCCCGAACCAACCCCGCTCCCAGGCTCACGCTTTGCTTTCCGGCCTCCTCCCCTAAAGCGCCAGAGATTGACACCACCAGAGAAATAAGCACGGTGCTCTTTTGGAGTGCCTACGGAGCCGTGCCGTGGGGAGAATTCCTAGCATCCCCACATGGAAAGACCCGGAGAAGTTCCTCCAGCAGGGAAGTTCCAACTGTCTAGCTTTCAGTGGAACCGCCCGACCCAAGGAAGCTGCAGAGGAGCTGAGCTCCATTCCCAGCATCCACCCTCTGGGTGGCTTGGCACATGCCCTAATTCCATCACTCGGGGGGCTCGGGGCTCCTCTCGCTTCCATTCACATGCACACACTGGCCCAATCTCCAGGGAACTCCTTTTGGAAAAAATCAGAATTGAAAGATAAAAATGTGTGCAGGGTGTAGCCACCACGAACAGATATCGCCTAGAGTGGCAACGACGACCCACGTTCCGACCTTAGAGCACTGAGCAAATCAAGAGGAAGTAATGGGACTAAACGCGGAAGACCGAGTCACTAACCCTAATGTAAGGTATTAGCTGACTTAGTGGCCTTCACAGGGGAGTGGACTAAATTACGAAAACAAAAGAGAAAGTGAAAACGGTCCAAACGCAGCAGCTGTCCTGAGCACAAACGCAGACGTCTCCAATTTGGTTACTTGGGAGAGAAAGCAGGAAGAGGATGCCATACCGTGCATTACGCCTGAGAACACGTTAGTTTTCAGAGAATCTGAGGTCTGTAATGATGACAATGAGAGAATCTCAATGCACGGAGAGCAAAAGCTGCAATCAAGAAAGATATTGGAGTCACGCTCCAATGATTTACTTGCAGTCGCCAAAACAAGAGACCACCTTCGCGAGCCTTTACTTTTTCTTGGTTTGAGAGGGCCATTTAGTATATTGCATGCCTATGTGAGGTAACCTGGAGTTTGTACGTCTAACACGTGCACACTTGTCCGTCACAGAGGCCAAAGCGCAGCACCGGAGACCCTACAGCGAAGTTAAGAAGCGCCGGTGAACCACACCCTGCGTGTTGACTAGCTAACCTCCCGTGATCTACGACAACAGCGAGAGCTCCTGACTCTCCAGTCTTTCAAAAAGGCAGGACGGACGGACGGACGACAGCCTCGAAAAGAAACCAACATTTGTCAGACAATACTGTTTCGGGCAACAGTTCGGGGACCCAACTTCTTACACCGTTCTGCATTCCAAAGGGGAACAGAGACGAGGAAAATAAGAAAGCGCTGTATGCGCATGGTCTCCACATCGGCCCTTTGGGAGGCAGGGTCTTTGACTAATTTCTATCAGGAGAAAGAGATGGTCTTGAATAACCGGCCTTTTGTAACTCTTACCGGGACGGCTCACAACAGTTTCCTCAGAGGAGCTTCGGAGTCCTTCTCGGGCAAGTGCCTCACTGTGAAAGAATTGAACAAGTGAACGTTAATACTCCTCTGAAAACCATGGAGGAAACGCTGGGAATGCTTTTTCATATATTTCGCGTTCACAGTGCCCCTTCCGTCACACACTGGAAATCACCCCTGAATATCTGCTTCAAATGTACTTGTGAGTTCTGATCACTTCCCTTACATCGTCTAAATTCTTCTGGCGTGTGCGTGGGGGACGGCGAGAATTTAGACCCTGACTGAAACAGTAAAGAGACAAAGACACAGGCACGCCCATATAAACAAGGATACAGGCACACACACACACACTCTCTGTCTCTCCTTCTCTCTGTCTCTACCAGAAGCACAAATGGGTGAGTGCACAGACACACACACACACACACACACACACACACACACACATCCCTTCATACACCCCCTACACACACACGCACACGCATTCCCTCACACTGGATGGGAAGGAGGGTTCTATTTCTTCCTCAAGCTGTGATTCGCTGGTTGCATTAACCCAGGTCCGTGGACCTATGCAGTGAAAGCTGTTAGAATTCCTGGCTGATTCCCGCACTTATGCCTGCGTAGCACCCTGACTCCTTCCCTGACATTTTCTCAGAACTTCAATGAGTCTTAGACACTCTGCCCAGTCTGGGGTCCGATTCACTGAAAACCTGACTCCTGCTCAGGCTGGCAATATTCTCACGGGCTAAGGGATTTCGAACTCCTCTCCTTTCCAACGATTTGTTCCTGGGTGGCCTCTGAAACCTCAACCTCCGTGTTCCCGTACTCAACAGTCACCTCCACGTGAGCGTGGTTCAGTGAGAAGAGTGTGAATGAGCACCCTTCTTTCTACCTCTCTGCTTTCAATTTGCGAAAAAGGAGCAATTTCAAAACGGCCTACTGAATTTTGATCGATGCCTTGGCTGAATGAATGAGACGCGTCAAATGATACTGCAGAGGTGGACACCGGAAAACTAAGCACAAGGGCAGGGTCTTTCCGGTACTGATGTTAATACCTGCCCTAAAACCTTCTGAACCGGGAGAAGGTAAAACAAGTTCAGAACCCTGGGTCTGACACGACTACTATCAGGGTCTACACTGAGTCGATACCTGGAGTGTCCAGAAATCACTGTGTGTATACAACTCTCTTGCCCATGTAGGGAGAGTCAGTTTGCATCAATGTCTGTGACTAACAGGAGGAGCTTCACCTCTCATTCAGAGGCCTGGACCTTCAGCAGTTAACAGCTGACAGGAACCAGAGCCCTACGTGGGAACCGGACGCAAAGCAATGCTTCCCACTTCAAATATACTTCTTTCCTCCTTGGCTGGTGACAAGACAGAGCTGGCATTCAGCACAGCACCGGGGACCTGGGTCAGAGTCTGAGAAAGACGGGCTAGCGTTCTATCTGTGTGGCCTTGTAGCACCGCTTGTGGTCTCAGGTCTAGGAATCTTACCTGGGTGAAGGCTCCCCGGTGACAGCATCATCGGATTCTAACAGAGAGACAAAAGACAGGTTCTAACAACTACGGCATAACAACATCACACATCAGACAGAGACATCGACTAAAGGTTTGTGGGTACCCCATCTGCTGAGATCCTTCTGGAGACCTCTGCCAGGGACGTTCGTCTGTCAGCACTCTAGGCACCGACAACATCCGTTCCACTCTCGGTGTATTAAAAAGGCAAAGGTGGCGTAGAAGTTCAACATTATTACCCAAAAGGAACCTGGGCAGAAGGATGTGATCTGAAACTAATGACCTCAGAGGGTCACAGAGTGAACGCCAAAGAAGCGTCCTCATCAGACGGAGCGTGTCAAAATACTAATGTGCTGCTCCAGCCGTCCATGGGGTTACCGGGATTGTTGCCCTCGGGAGGAAACTCCCGGACACACGGGCGCAGGATGTCTGGTGACCACGTATGGGAAGCACGGATACAGACACGCTCCTGGACGCCACCAAGTCTCGGAAAGGGCAAGGATGCTTAGACTGCCCACAACGCCCGTGGGGAACACTCGGAGGGGCAGCACGGAGAGCACAGAGCTGGCCTTTGGAAGCAATCCCTGAACGATTTTAGAGAAGGGGAGGACATAAAGCAAGAGTTCTCACGTGTTAAAAACTCTTTGAGTGGACGTGGATGATTCTGAGAACTGAGTGAGCGTGAAGGAAGGCGGGGGCAGAAACGTAGGATCTAGAGGTGGTGAGTGAGGCACGACAGCACGTTTCAATACACCACGGGTGCCATCGTGGGCACAGGGCCTCAGCATGCCTAATGCAGACTAGACCATAGCGTGGAGGGAAGACGTGGGCACGAAGCTTCCGCCCTAGACAGGATCACCAGTCTCCATGGGATGAACTTGCCCTGGGGACGGCGGGGGGGGGGGGGGGGGGGGGGGGGGGAAGCATCTGGATTCAGGAATGTGACCTAAGGAGTCTCATCACCTAGGACAAAAGGCGTGAATTTCCCTGCCCTTAGGAATTGTTACCATGCTCTGGGGAGGAGAGAACACGCGATGCTCGGTGTGATACACACACATGCTCATCTTTGCCGCTAAATTTTAAAAATGGGGGTGACAGGGAGTGGTGGTGCTTGCCTTCCTGGGTAGTTGCTGAGGATCTGGGAGGATATCGGAAAAAGACTTTGCATAGAATTACTATACACTGTCTAAAATCTTCAGAGCATCCACAAAATAGGAAGTAAAAATTTAAAAAGAGAACTAAGAAATCATATTCCTGTCACTCACACTTCAATTTCTTCCCCCCTTCATGGAGTCAACTCCTGAAATTGATTTATGACAGTATCATCTAAGGTACATATCAGTAAGCATACTCACTCCCACCGGTCTCCAGCAACGTCTCACCAGGCGCTGGTGGTGGAGGCACACGCGGAGTCGCACTGAAACGGGAAAGAATGGAATCCACTTCAGAATCACGTCCCAAGCGTTTACCACACACTCTCAATGACTGGTCTTATGAGTTCCCATTTCAACTGATACTGGAAAATGAGGAAGCAGCTTCATCTGTTCCTCAGTGGATAAGCAGGATTACTGACTACTTTCACACACAAGAATTGTCTCACATGAAAGGTACGGGAAGATGTTAGGCTTCCGCTAACCCAACAGCAGAATGCCCTCGTGAAAACACACACGCGTGATCACATACACACGAGCATACCCACACGCGCGCACACAGAGATGGAAGACGGTGTCACAGGCCAGACACCTGGCTACAGGAAGCGCTGGGTTTCTTAGTTACACATCCAATGGCATGGCACTCCCGTTTCATTCATCCTCCAATTCATTCACCTCCCACACCCAGCAAACACGACACCCACTTCTGTGAAATACCACAGAATTGTCATCGAGTCCCCGGCTCCCTCCGGTGAGGGTGGGTGATAGACCAGGGTGATGATTGCTGCCTAGATACATTTCTGCACCGAACGCTCACAAGTGAGCACACTTTTCCCATACTGTTTCTCTAAATCTACTCCCAGCCGTTTCGTTGCTCATCAGGCCTTTCTGTGTCCTTCTGAGTGTTTACATCTCACAGCCATGTGTCCCAGGGGAGAAGCCATGCATTGAAAACAGTGGATCGCCATAACTCATCAGGGCCGGGCTTCTTATTTTGATATTCTGCAAAGTGTGTCTATCTCAAAGTCGACAAAACCCTACCTGGCCGCGGCCTCGTCCATCACACCGTCACGATTCTCTGAAGGGAAAGGAAAAACAGGTTCGGTGAGAACTCGACAAAAATAGGACACAGGAAGTTAAGGAGACTAGCAAGGGGACACCGGGTTCAGTCACTCCGTCCAGGATGAGACTCTGCGGTGGGGAAGGCAAGTGTCCGGTGACTAGAGACTCTTGGGGAGGCTATTCTCTTCACTACTCTAGATCAGAGACCCACATCCAGACAATGAATTCACTCCAAAGTCTTACTTCAATCCTCCGTATGTCTGCAGTGAAGAAAAAGGGGAACGACGAAACGACGCCGGCACTGACAACTGAAGGTACACAGCTGTGCGCAGCGCACGTGGCCCCGAACCAACCCCGCTCCCAGGCTCACGCTTTGCTTTCCGGCCTCCTCCCCAAAAGCGCCAGAGATTGACACCACCAGAGAAATAAGCACGGTGCTCTTTTGGAGTGCCTACGGAGCCGTGCCGTGGGGAGAATTCCTAGCATCCCCACATGGAAAGACCCGGAGAAGTTCCTCCAGCAGGGAAGTTCCAACTGTCTAGCTTTCAGTGGAACCGCCCGACCCAAGGAAGCTGCAGAGGAGCTGAGCTCCATTCCCAGCATCCACCCTCTGGGTGGCTTGGCACATGCCCTAATTCCATCACTCGGGGGGCTCGGGGCTCCTCTCGCTTCCATTCACATGCACACACTGGCCCAATCTCCAGGGAACTCCTTTTGGAAAAAATCAGAATTGAAAGATAAAAATGTGTGCAGGGTGTAGCCACCACGAACAGATATCGCCTAGAGTGGCAACGACGACCCACGTTCCGACCTTAGAGCACTGAGCAAATCAAGAGGAAGTAATGGGACTAAACGCGGAAGACCGAGTCACTAACCCTAATGTAAGGTATTAGCTGACTTAGTGGCCTTCACAGGGGAGTGGACTAAATTACGAAAACAAAAGAGAAAGTGAAAACGGTCCAAACGCAGCAGCTGTCCTGAGCACAAACGCAGACGTCTCCAATTTGGTTACTTGGGAGAGAAAGCAGGAAGAGGATGCCATACCGTGCATTACGCCTGAGAACACGTTAGTTTTCAGAGAATCTGAGGTCTGTAATGATGACAATGAGAGAATCTCAATGCACGGAGAGCAAAAGCTGCAATCAAGAAAGATATTGGAGTCACGCTCCAATGATTTACTTGCAGTCGCCAAAACAAGAGACCACCTTCGCGAGCCTTTACTTTTTCTTGGTTTGAGAGGGCCATTTAGTATATTGCATGCCTATGTGAGGTAACCTGGAGTTTGTACGTCTAACACGTGCACACTTGTCCGTCACAGAGGCCAAAGCGCAGCACCGGAGACCCTACAGCGAAGTTAAGAAGCGCCGGTGAACCACACCCTGCGTGTTGACTAGCTAACCTCCCGTGATCTACGACAACAGCGAGAGCTCCTGACTCTCCAGTCTTTCAAAAAGGCAGGACGGACGGACGGACGACAGCCTCGAAAAGAAACCAACATTTGTCAGACAATACTGTTTCGGGCAACAGTTCGGGGACCCAACTTCTTACACCGTTCTGCATTCCAAAGGGGAACAGAGACGAGGAAAATAAGAAAGCGCTGTATGCGCATGGTCTCCACATCGGCCCTTTGGGAGGCAGGGTCTTTGACTAATTTCTATCAGGAGAAAGAGATGGTCTTGAATAACCGGCCTTTTGTAACTCTTACCGGGACGGCTCACAACAGTTTCCTCAGAGGAGCTTCGGAGTCCTTCTCGGGCAAGTGCCTCACTGTGAAAGAATTGAACAAGTGAACGTTAATACTCCTCTGAAAACCATGGAGGAAACGCTGGGAATGCTTTTTCATATATTTCGCGTTCACAGTGCCCCTTCCGTCACACACTGGAAATCACCCCTGAATATCTGCTTCAAATGTACTTGTGAGTTCTGATCACTTCCCTTACATCGTCTAAATTCTTCTGGCGTGTGCGTGGGGGACGGCGAGAATTTAGACCCTGACTGAAACTGTAAAGAGACAAAGACACAGGCACGCCCATATAAACAAGGATACAGGCACACACACACACACTCTCTGTCTCTCCTTCTCTCTGTCTCTACCAGAAGCACAAATGGGTGAGTGCACAGACACACACACACACACACACACACACACACACACACACATCCCTTCATACACCCCCTACACACACACGCACACGCATTCCCTCACACTGGATGGGAAGGAGGGTTCTATTTCTTCCTCAAGCTGTGATTCGCTGGTTGCATTAACCCAGGTCCGTGGACCTATGCAGTGAAAGCTGTTAGAATTCCTGGCTGATTCCCGCACTTATGCCTGCGTAGCACCCTGACTCCTTCCCTGACATTTTCTCAGAACTTCAATGAGTCTTAGACACTCTGCCCAGTCTGGGGTCCGATTCACTGAAAACCTGACTCCTGCTCAGGCTGGCAATATTCTCACGGGCTAAGGGATTTCGAACTCCTCTCCTTTCCAACGATTTGTTCCTGGGTGGCCTCTGAAACCTCAACCTCCGTGTTCCCGTACTCAACAGTCACCTCCACGTGAGCGTGGTTCAGTGAGAAGAGTGTGAATGAGCACCCTTCTTTCTACCTCTCTGCTTTCAATTTGCGAAAAAGGAGCAATTTCAAAACGGCCTACTGAATTTTGATCGATGCCTTGGCTGAATGAATGAGACGCGTCAAATGATACTGCAGAGGTGGACACCGGAAAACTAAGCACAAGGGCAGGGTCTTTCCGGTACTGATGTTAATACCTGCCCTAAAACCTTCTGAACCGGGAGAAGGTAAAACAAGTTCAGAACCCTGGGTCTGACACGACTACTATCAGGGTCTACACTGAGTCGATACCTGGAGTGTCCAGAAATCACTGTGTGTATACAACTCTCTTGCCCATGTAGGGAGAGTCAGTTTGCATCAATGTCTGTGACTAACAGGAGGAGCTTCACCTCTCATTCAGAGGCCTGGACCTTCAGCAGTTAACAGCTGACAGGAACCAGAGCCCTACGTGGGAACCGGACGCAAAGCAATGCTTCCCACTTCAAATATACTTCTTTCCTCCTTGGCTGGTGACAAGACAGAGCTGGCATTCAGCACAGCACCGGGGACCTGGGTCAGAGTCTGAGAAAGACGGGCTAGCGTTCTATCTGTGTGGCCTTGTAGCACCGCTTGTGGTCTCAGGTCTAGGAATCTTACCTGGGTGAAGGCTCCCCGGTGACAGCATCATCGGATTCTAACAGAGAGACAAAAGACAGGTTCTAACAACTACGGCATAACAACATCACACATCAGACAGAGACATCGACTAAAGGTTTGTGGGTACCCCATCTGCTGAGATCCTTCTGGAGACCTCTGCCAGGGACGTTCGTCTGTCAGCACTCTAGGCACCGACAACATCCGTTCCACTCTCGGTGTATTAAAAAGGCAAAGGTGGCGTAGAAGTTCAACATTATTACCCAAAAGGAACCTGGGCAGAAGGATGTGATCTGAAACTAATGACCTCAGAGGGTCACAGAGTGAACGCCAAAGAAGCGTCCTCATCAGACGGAGCGTGTCAAAATACTAATGTGCTGCTCCAGCCGTCCATGGGGTTACCGGGATTGTTGCCCTCGGGAGGAAACTCCCGGACACACGGGCGCAGGATGTCTGGTGACCACGTATGGGAAGCACGGATACAGACACGCTCCTGGACGCCACCAAGTCTCGGAAAGGGCAAGGATGCTTAGACTGCCCACAACGCCCGTGGGGAACACTCGGAGGGGCAGCACGGAGAGCACAGAGCTGGCCTTTGGAAGCAATCCCTGAACGATTTTAGAGAAGGGGAGGACATAAAGCAAGAGTTCTCACGTGTTAAAAACTCTTTGAGTGGACGTGGATGATTCTGAGAACTGAGTGAGCGTGAAGGAAGGCGGGGGCAGAAACGTAGGATCTACAGGTGGTGAGTGAGGCACGACAGCACGTTTCAATACACCACGGGTGCCATCGTGGGAACAGGGCCTCAGCATGCCTAATGCAGACTAGACCATAGCGTGGAGGGAAGACGTGGGCACGAAGCTTCCGCCCTAGACAGGATCACCAGTCTCCATGGGATGAACTTGCCCTGGGGACGGCGGGGGGGGGGGGGTGGGGGGGGGGGAAGCATCTGGATTCAGGAATGTGACCTAAGGAGTCTCATCACCTAGGACAAAAGGCGTGAATTTCCCTGCCCTTAGGAATTGTTACCATGCTCTGGGGAGGAGAGAACACGCGATGCTCGGTGTGATACACACACATGCTCATCTTTGCCGCTAAATTTTAAAAATGGGGGTGACAGGGAGTGGTGGTGCTTGCCTTCCTGGGTAGTTGCTGAGGATCTGGGAGGATATCGGAAAAAGACTTTGCATAGAATTACTATACACTGTCTAAAATCTTCAGAGCATCCACAAAATAGGAAGTAAAAATTTAAAAAGAGAACTAAGAAATCATATTCCTGTCACTCACACTTCAATTTCTTCCCCCCTTCATGGAGTCAACTCCTGAAATTGATTTATGACAGTATCATCTAAGGTACATATCAGTAAGCATACTCACTCCCACCGGTCTCCAGCAACGTCTCACCAGGCGCTGGTGGTGGAGGCACACGCGGAGTCGCACTGAAACGGGAAAAGAATGGAATCCACTTCAGAATCACGTCCCAAGCGTTTACCACACACTCTCAATGACTGGTCTTATGAGTTCCCATTTCAACTGATACTGGAAAATGAGGAAGCAGCTTCATCTGTTCCTCAGTGGATAAGCAGGATTATTGACTACTTTCACAGAAAAAAATTGTCTCACATGAAAGGTACGGGAAGATGTTAGGCTTCCGCTAACCCAACAGCAGAATGCCCTCGTGAAAACACACACGCGTGATCACATACACACGAGCATACCCACACGCGCGCACACAGAGATGGAAGACGGTGTCACAGGCCAGACACCTGGCTACAGGAAGCGCTGGGTTTCTTAGTTACACATCCAATGGCATGGCACTCCCGTTTCATTCATCCTCCAATTCATTCACCTCCCACACCCAGCAAACACGACACCCACTTCTGTGAAATACCACAGAATTGTCATCGAGTCCCCGGCTCCCTCCGGTGAGGGTGGGTGATAGACCAGGGTGATGATTGCTGCCTAGATACATTTCTGCACCGAACGCTCACAAGTGAGCACACTTTTCCCATACTGTTTCTCTAAATCTACTCCCAGCCGTTTCGTTGCTCATCAGGCCTTTCTGTGTCCTTCTGAGTGTTTACATCTCACAGCCATGTGTCCCAGGGGAGAAGCCATGCATTGAAAACAGTGGATCGCCATAACTCATCAAGGCCGGGCTTCTTATTTTGATATTCTGCAAAGTGTGTCTATCTCAAAGTCGACAAAACCCTACCTGGCCGCGGCCTCGTCCATCACACCGTCACGATTCTCTGAAGGGAAAGGAAAAACAGGTTCGGTGAGAACTCGACAAAAATAGGACACAGGAAGTTAAGGAGACTAGCAAGGGGACACCGGGTTCAGTCACTCCGTCCAGGATGAGACTCTGCGGTGGGGAAGGCAAGTGTCCGGTGACTAGAGACTCTTGGGGAGGCTATTCTCTTCACTACTCTAGATCAGAGACCCACATCCAGACAATGAATTCACTCCAAAGTCTTACTTCAATCCTCCGTATGTCTGCAGTGAAGAAAAAGGGGAACGACGAAACGACGCCGGCACTGACAACTGAAGGTACACAGCTGTGCGCAGCGCACGTGGCCCCGAACCAACCCCGCTCCCAGGCTCACGCTTTGCTTTCCGGCCTCCTCCCCAAAAGCGCCAGAGATTGACACCACCAGAGAAATAAGCACGGTGCTCTTTTGGAGTGCCTACGGAGCCGTGCCGTGGGGAGAATTCCTAGCATCCCCACATGGAAAGACCCGGAGAAGTTCCTCCAGCAGGGAAGTTCCAACTGTCTAGCTTTCAGTGGAACCGCCCGACCCAAGGAAGCTGCAGAGGAGCTGAGCTCCATTCCCAGCATCCACCCTCTGGGTGGCTTGGCACATGCCCTAATTCCATCACTCGGGGGGCTCGGGGCTCCTCTCGCTTCCATTCACATGCACACACTGGCCCAATCTCCAGGGAACTCCTTTTGGAAAAAATCAGAATTGAAAGATAAAAATGTGTGCAGGGTGTAGCCACCACGAACAGATATCGCCTAGAGTGGCAACGACGACCCACGTTCCGACCTTAGAGCACTGAGCAAATCAAGAGGAAGTAATGGGACTAAACGCGGAAGACCGAGTCACTAACCCTAATGTAAGGTATTAGCTGACTTAGTGGCCTTCACAGGGGAGTGGACTAAATTACGAAAACAAAAGAGAAAGTGAAAACGGTCCAAACGCAGCAGCTGTCCTGAGCACAAACGCAGACGTCTCCAATTTGGTTACTTGGGAGAGAAAGCAGGAAGAGGATGCCATACCGTGCATTACGCCTGAGAACACGTTAGTTTTCAGAGAATCTGAGGTCTGTAATGATGACAATGAGAGAATCTCAATGCACGGAGAGCAAAAGCTGCAATCAAGAAAGATATTGGAGTCACGCTCCAATGATTTACTTGCAGTCGCCAAAACAAGAGACCACCTTCGCGAGCCTTTACTTTTTCTTGGTTTGAGAGGGCCATTTAGTATATTGCATGCCTATGTGAGGTAACCTGGAGTTTGTACGTCTAACACGTGCACACTTGTCCTTCACAGAGGCCAAAGCGCAGCACCGGAGACCCTACAGCGAAGTTAAGAAGCGCCGGTGAACCACACCCTGCGTGTTGACTAGCTAACCTCCCGTGATCTACGACAACAGCGAGAGCTCCTGACTCTCCAGTCTTTCAAAAAGGCAGGACGGACGGACGGACGACAGCCTCGAAAAGAAACCAACATTTGTCAGACAATACTGTTTCGGGCAACAGTTCGGGGACCCAACTTCTTACACCGTTCTGCATTCCAAAGGGGAACAGAGACGAGGAAAATAAGAAAGCGCTGTATGCGCATGGTCTCCACATCGGCCCTTTGGGAGGCAGGGTCTTTGACTAATTTCTATCAGGAGAAAGAGATGGTCTTGAATAACCGGCCTTTTGTAACTCTTACCGGGACGGCTCACAACAGTTTCCTCAGAGGAGCTTCGGAGTCCTTCTCGGGCAAGTGCCTCACTGTGAAAGAATTGAACAAGTGAACGTTAATACTCCTCTGAAAACCATGGAGGAAACGCTGGGAATGCTTTTTCATATATTTCGCGTTCACAGTGCCCCTTCCGTCACACACTGGAAATCACCCCTGAATATCTGCTTCAAATGTACTTGTGAGTTCTGATCACTTCCCTTACATCGTCTAAATTCTTCTGGCGTGTGCGTGGGGGACGGCGAGAATTTAGACCCTGACTGAAACTGTAAAGAGACAAAGACACAGGCACGCCCATATAAACAAGGATACAGGCACACACACACACACTCTCTGTCTCTCCTTCTCTCTGTCTCTACCAGAAGCACAAATGGGTGAGTGCACAGACACACACACACACACACACACACACACACACACACACATCCCTTCATACACCCCCTACACACACACGCACACGCATTCCCTCACACTGGATGGGAAGGAGGGTTCTATTTCTTCCTCAAGCTGTGATTCGCTGGTTGCATTAACCCAGGTCCGTGGACCTATGCAGTGAAAGCTGTTAGAATTCCTGGCTGATTCCCGCACTTATGCCTGCGTAGCACCCTGACTCCTTCCCTGACATTTTCTCAGAACTTCAATGAGTCTTAGACACTCTGCCCAGTCTGGGGTCCGATTCACTGAAAACCTGACTCCTGCTCAGGCTGGCAATATTCTCACGGGCTAAGGGATTTCGAACTCCTCTCCTTTCCAACGATTTGTTCCTGGGTGGCCTCTGAAACCTCAACCTCCGTGTTCCCGTACTCAACAGTCACCTCCACGTGAGCGTGGTTCAGTGAGAAGAGTGTGAATGAGCACCCTTCTTTCTACCTCTCTGCTTTCAATTTGCGAAAAAGGAGCAATTTCAAAACGGCCTACTGAATTTTGATCGATGCCTTGGCTGAATGAATGAGACGCGTCAAATGATACTGCAGAGGTGGACACCGGAAAACTAAGCACAAGGGCAGGGTCTTTCCGGTACTGATGTTAATACCTGCCCTAAAACCTTCTGAACCGGGAGAAGGTAAAACAAGTTCAGAACCCTGGGTCTGACACGACTACTATCAGGGTCTACACTGAGTCGATACCTGGAGTGTCCAGAAATCACTGTGTGTATACAACTCTCTTGCCCATGTAGGGAGAGTCAGTTTGCATCAATGTCTGTGACTAACAGGAGGAGCTTCACCTCTCATTCAGAGGCCTGGACCTTCAGCAGTTAACAGCTGACAGGAACCAGAGCCCTACGTGGGAACCGGACGCAAAGCAATGCTTCCCACTTCAAATATACTTCTTTCCTCCTTGGCTGGTGACAAGACAGAGCTGGCATTCAGCACAGCACCGGGGACCTGGGTCAGAGTCTGAGAAAGACGGGCTAGCGTTCTATCTGTGTGGCCTTGTAGCACCGCTTGTGGTCTCAGGTCTAGGAATCTTACCTGGGTGAAGGCTCCCCGGTGACAGCATCATCGGATTCTAACAGAGAGACAAAAGACAGGTTCTAACAACTACGGCATAACAACATCACACATCAGACAGAGACATCGACTAAAGGTTTGTGGGTACCCCATCTGCTGAGATCCTTCTGGAGACCTCTGCCAGGGACGTTCGTCTGTCAGCACTCTAGGCACCGACAACATCCGTTCCACTCTCGGTGTATTAAAAAGGCAAAGGTGGCGTAGAAGTTCAACATTATTACCCAAAAGGAACCTGGGCAGAAGGATGTGATCTGAAACTAATGACCTCAGAGGGTCACAGAGTGAACGCCAAAGAAGCGTCCTCATCAGACGGAGCGTGTCAAAATACTAATGTGCTGCTCCAGCCGTCCATGGGGTTACCGGGATTGTTGCCCTCGGGAGGAAACTCCCGGACACACGGGCGCAGGATGTCTGGTGACCACGTATGGGAAGCACGGATACAGACACGCTCCTGGACGCCACCAAGTCTCGGAAAGGGCAAGGATGCTTAGACTGCCCACAACGCCCGTGGGGAACACTCGGAGGGGCAGCACGGAGAGCACAGAGCTGGCCTTTGGAAGCAATCCCTGAACGATTTTAGAGAAGGGGAGGACATAAAGCAAGAGTTCTCACGTGTTAAAAACTCTTTGAGTGGACGTGGATGATTCTGAGAACTGAGTGAGCGTGAAGGAAGGCGGGGGCAGAAACGTAGGATCTAGAGGTGGTGAGTGAGGCACGACAGCACGTTTCAATACACCACGGGTGCCATCGTGGGCACAGGGCCTCAGCATGCCTAATGCAGACTAGACCATAGCGTGGAGGGAAGACGTGGGCACGAAGCTTCCGCCCTAGACAGGATCACCAGTCTCCATGGGATGAACTTGCCCTGGGGACGGCGGGGGGGGGGGGGGTGGGGGGGGGGGAAGCATCTGGATTCAGGAATGTGACCTAAGGAGTCTCATCACCTAGGACAAAAGGCGTGAATTTCCCTGCCCTTAGGAATTGTTACCATGCTCTGGGGAGGAGAGAACACGCGATGCTCGGTGTGATACACACACATGCTCATCTTTGCCGCTAAATTTTAAAAATGGGGGTGACAGGGAGTGGTGGTGCTTGCCTTCCTGGGTAGTTGCTGAGGATCTGGGAGGATATCGGAAAAAGACTTTGCATAGAATTACTATACACTGTCTAAAATCTTCAGAGCATCCACAAAATAGGAAGTAAAAATTTAAAAAGAGAACTAAGAAATCATATTCCTGTCACTCACACTTCAATTTCTTCCCCCCTTCATGGAGTCAACTCCTGAAATTGATTTATGACAGTATCATCTAAGGTACATATCAGTAAGCATACTCACTCCCACCGGTCTCCAGCAACGTCTCACCAGGCGCTGGTGGTGGAGGCACACGCGGAGTCGCACTGAAACGGGAAAGAATGGAATCCACTTCAGAATCACGTCCCAAGCGTTTACCACACACTCTCAATGACTGGTCTTATGAGTTCCCATTTCAACTGATACTGGAAAATGAGGAAGCAGCTTCATCTGTTCCTCAGTGGATAAGCAGGATTACTGACTACTTTCACACACAAGAATTGTCTCACATGAAAGGTACGGGAAGATGTTAGGCTTCCGCTAACCCAACAGCAGAATGCCCTCGTGAAAACACACACGCGTGATCACATACACACGAGCATACCCACACGCGCGCACACAGAGATGGAAGACGGTGTCACAGGCCAGACACCTGGCTACAGGAAGCGCTGGGTTTCTTAGTTACACATCCAATGGCATGGCACTCCCGTTTCATTCATCCTCCAATTCATTCACCTCCCACACCCAGCAAACACGACACCCACTTCTGTGAAATACCACAGAATTGTCATCGAGTCCCCGGCTCCCTCCGGTGAGGGTGGGTGATAGACCAGGGTGATGATTGCTGCCTAGATACATTTCTGCACCGAACGCTCACAAGTGAGCACACTTTTCCCATACTGTTTCTCTAAATCTACTCCCAGCCGTTTCGTTGCTCATCAGGCCTTTCTGTGTCCTTCTGAGTGTTTACATCTCACAGCCATGTGTCCCAGGGGAGAAGCCATGCATTGAAAACAGTGGATCGCCATAACTCATCAGGGCCGGGCTTCTTATTTTGATATTCTGCAAAGTGTGTCTATCTCAAAGTCGACAAAACCCTACCTGGCCGCGGCCTCGTCCATCACACCGTCACGATTCTCTGAAGGGAAAGGAAAAACAGGTTCGGTGAGAACTCGACAAAAATAGGACACAGGAAGTTAAGGAGACTAGCAAGGGGACACCGGGTTCAGTCACTCCGTCCAGGATGAGACTCTGCGGTGGGGAAGGCAAGTGTCCGGTGACTAGAGACTCTTGGGGAGGCTATTCTCTTCACTACTCTAGATCAGAGACCCACATCCAGACAATGAATTCACTCCAAAGTCTTACTTCAATCCTCCGTATGTCTGCAGTGAAGAAAAAGGGGAACGACGAAACGACGCCGGCACTGACAACTGAAGGTACACAGCTGTGCGCAGCGCACGTGGCCCCGAACCAACCCCGCTCCCAGGCTCACGCTTTGCTTTCCGGCCTCCTCCCCAAAAGCGCCAGAGATTGACACCACCAGAGAAATAAGCACGGTGCTCTTTTGGAGTGCCTACGGAGCCGTGCCGTGGGGAGAATTCCTAGCATCCCCACATGGAAAGACCCGGAGAAGTTCCTCCAGCAGGGAAGTTCCAACTGTCTAGCTTTCAGTGGAACCGCCCGACCCAAGGAAGCTGCAGAGGAGCTGAGCTCCATTCCCAGCATCCACCCTCTGGGTGGCTTGGCACATGCCCTAATTCCATCACTCGGGGGGCTCGGGGCTCCTCTCGCTTCCATTCACATGCACACACTGGCCCAATCTCCAGGGAACTCCTTTTGGAAAAAATCAGAATTGAAAGATAAAAATGTGTGCAGGGTGTAGCCACCACGAACAGATATCGCCTAGAGTGGCAACGACGACCCACGTTCCGACCTTAGAGCACTGAGCAAATCAAGAGGAAGTAATGGGACTAAACGCGGAAGACCGAGTCACTAACCCTAATGTAAGGTATTAGCTGACTTAGTGGCCTTCACAGGGGAGTGGACTAAATTACGAAAACAAAAGAGAAAGTGAAAACGGTCCAAACGCAGCAGCTGTCCTGAGCACAAACGCAGACGTCTCCAATTTGGTTACTTGGGAGAGAAAGCAGGAAGAGGATGCCATACCGTGCATTACGCCTGAGAACACGTTAGTTTTCAGAGAATCTGAGGTCTGTAATGATGACAATGAGAGAATCTCAATGCACGGAGAGCAAAAGCTGCAATCAAGAAAGATATTGGAGTCACGCTCCAATGATTTACTTGCAGTCGCCAAAACAAGAGACCACCTTCGCGAGCCTTTACTTTTTCTTGGTTTGAGAGGGCCATTTAGTATATTGCATGCCTATGTGAGGTAACCTGGAGTTTGTACGTCTAACACGTGCACACTTGTCCGTCACAGAGGCCAAAGCGCAGCACCGGAGACCCTACAGCGAAGTTAAGAAGCGCCGGTGAACCACACCCTGCGTGTTGACTAGCTAACCTCCCGTGATCTACGACAACAGCGAGAGCTCCTGACTCTCCAGTCTTTCAAAAAGGCAGGACGGACGGACGGACGACAGCCTCGAAAAGAAACCAACATTTGTCAGACAATACTGTTTCGGGCAACAGTTCGGGGACCCAACTTCTTACACCGTTCTGCATTCCAAAGGGGAACAGAGACGAGGAAAATAAGAAAGCGCTGTATGCGCATGGTCTCCACATCGGCCCTTTGGGAGGCAGGGTCTTTGACTAATTTCTATCAGGAGAAAGAGATGGTCTTGAATAACCGGCCTTTTGTAACTCTTACCGGGACGGCTCACAACAGTTTCCTCAGAGGAGCTTCGGAGTCCTTCTCGGGCAAGTGCCTCACTGTGAAAGAATTGAACAAGTGAACGTTAATACTCCTCTGAAAACCATGGAGGAAACGCTGGGAATGCTTTTTCATATATTTCGCGTTCACAGTGCCCCTTCCGTCACACACTGGAAATCACCCCTGAATATCTGCTTCAAATGTACTTGTGAGTTCTGATCACTTCCCTTACATCGTCTAAATTCTTCTGGCGTGTGCGTGGGGGACGGCGAGAATTTAGACCCTGACTGAAACAGTAAAGAGACAAAGACACAGGCACGCCCATATAAACAAGGATACAGGCACACACACACACACTCTCTGTCTCTCCTTCTCTCTGTCTCTACCAGAAGCACAAATGGGTGAGTGCACAGACACACACACACACACACACACACACACACACACACACACATCCCTTCATACACCCCCTACACACACACGCACACGCATTCCCTCACACTGGATGGGAAGGAGGGTTCTATTTCTTCCTCAAGCTGTGATTCGCTGGTTGCATTAACCCAGGTCCGTGGACCTATGCGGTGAAAGCTGTTAGAATTCCTGGCTGATTCCCGCACTTATGCCTGCGTAGCACCCTGACTCCTTCCCTGACATTTTCTCAGAACTTCAATGAGTCTTAGACACTCTGCCCAGTCTGGGGTCCGATTCACTGAAAACCTGACTCCTGCTCAGGCTGGCAATATTCTCACGGGCTAAGGGATTTCGAACTCCTCTCCTTTCCAACGATTTGTTCCTGGGTGGCCTCTGAAACCTCAACCTCCGTGTTCCCGTACTCAACAGTCACCTCCACGTGAGCGTGGTTCAGTGAGAAGAGTGTGAATGAGCACCCTTCTTTCTACCTCTCTGCTTTCAATTTGCGAAAAAGGAGCAATTTCAAAACGGCCTACTGAATTTTGATCGATGCCTTGGCTGAATGAATGAGACGCGTCAAATGATACTGCAGAGGTGGACACAGGAAAACTAAGCACAAGGGCAGGGTCTTTCCGGTACTGATGTTAATACCTGCCCTAAAACCTTCTGAACCGGGAGAAGGTAAAACAAGTTCAGAACCCTGGGTCTGACACGACTACTATCAGGGTCTACACTGAGTCGATACCTGGAGTGTCCAGAAATCACTGTGTGTATACAACTCTCTTGCCCATGTAGGGAGAGTCAGTTTGCATCAATGTCTGTGACTAACAGGAGGAGCTTCACCTCTCATTCAGAGGCCTGGACCTTCAGCAGTTAACAGCTGACAGGAACCAGAGCCCTACGTGGGAACCGGACGCAAAGCAATGCTTCCCACTTCAAATATACTTCTTTCCTCCTTGGCTGGTGACAAGACAGAGCTGGCATTCAGCACAGCACCGGGGACCTGGGTCAGAGTCTGAGAAAGACGGGCTAGCGTTCTATCTGTGTGGCCTTGTAGCACCGCTTGTGGTCTCAGGTCTAGGAATCTTACCTGGGTGAAGGCTCCCCGGTGACAGCATCATCGGATTCTAACAGAGAGACAAAAGACAGGTTCTAACAACTACGGCATAACAACATCACACATCAGACAGAGACATCGACTAAAGGTTTGTGGGTACCCCATCTGCTGAGATCCTTCTGGAGACCTCTGCCAGGGACGTTCGTCTGTCAGCACTCTAGGCACCGACAACATCCGTTCCACTCTCGGTGTATTAAAAAGGCAAAGGTGGCGTAGAAGTTCAACATTATTACCCAAAAGGAACCTGGGCAGAAGGATGTGATCTGAAACTAATGACCTCAGAGGGTCACAGAGTGAACGCCAAAGAAGCGTCCTCATCAGACGGAGCGTGTCAAAATACTAATGTGCTGCTCCAGCCGTCCATGGGGTTACCGGGATTGTTGCCCTCGGGAGGAAACTCCCGGACACACGGGCGCAGGATGTCTGGTGACCACGTATGGGAAGCACGGATACAGACACGCTCCTGGACGCCACCAAGTCTCGGAAAGGGCAAGGATGCTTAGACTGCCCACAACGCCCGTGGGGAACACTCGGAGGGGCAGCACGGAGAGCACAGAGCTGGCCTTTGGAAGCAATCCCTGAACGATTTTAGAGAAGGGGAGGACATAAAGCAAGAGTTCTCACGTGTTAAAAACTCTTTGAGTGGACGTGGATGATTCTGAGAACTGAGTGAGCGTGAAGGAAGGCGGGGGCAGAAACGTAGGATCTAGAGGTGGTGAGTGAGGCACGACAGCACGTTTCAATACACCACGGGTGCCATCGTGGGCACAGGGCCTCAGCATGCCTAATGCAGACTAGACCATAGCGTGGAGGGAAGACGTGGGCACGAAGCTTCCGCCCTAGACAGGATCACCAGTCTCCATGGGATGAACTTGCCCTGGGGACGGCGGGGTGGGGGGGTGGGGGGGGGGAAGCATCTGGATTCAGGAATGTGACCTAAGGAGTCTCATCACCTAGGACAAAAGGCGTGAATTTCCCTGCCCTTAGGAATTGTTACCATGCTCTGGGGAGGAGAGAACACGCGATGCTCGGTGTGATACACACACATGCTCATCTTTGCCGCTAAATTTTAAAAATGGGGGTGACAGGGAGTGGTGGTGCTTGCCTTCCTGGGTAGTTGCTGAGGATCTGGGAGGATATCGGAAAAAGACTTTGCATAGAATTACTATACACTGTCTAAAATCTTCAGAGCATCCACAAAATAGGAAGTAAAAATTTAAAAAGAGAACTAAGAAATCATATTCCTGTCACTCACACTTCAATTTCTTCCCCCCTTCATGGAGTCAACTCCTGAAATTGATTTATGACAGTATCATCTAAGGTACATATCAGTAAGCATACTCACTCCCACCGGTCTCCAGCAACGTCTCACCAGGCGCTGGTGGTGGAGGCACACGCGGAGTCGCACTGAAACGGGAAAGAATGGAATCCACTTCAGAATCACGTCCCAAGCGTTTACCACACACTCTCAATGACTGGTCTTATGAGTTCCCATTTCAACTGATACTGGAAAATGAGGAAGCAGCTTCATCTGTTCCTCAGTGGATAAGCAGGATTACTGACTACTTTCACACACAAGAATTGTCTCACATGAAAGGTACGGGAAGATGTTAGGCTTCCGCTAACCCAACAGCAGAATGCCCTCGTGAAAACACACACGCGTGATCACATACACACGAGCATACCCACACGCGCGCACACAGAGATGGAAGACGGTGTCACAGGCCAGACACCTGGCTACAGGAAGCGCTGGGTTTCTTAGTTACACATCCAATGGCATGGCACTCCCGTTTCATTCATCCTCCAATTCATTCACCTCCCACACCCAGCAAACACGACACCCACTTCTGTGAAATACCACAGAATTGTCATCGAGTCCCCGGCTCCCTCCGGTGAGGGTGGGTGATAGACCAGGGTGATGATTGCTGCCTAGATACATTTCTGCACCGAACGCTCACAAGTGAGCACACTTTTCCCATACTGTTTCTCTAAATCTACTCCCAGCCGTTTCGTTGCTCATCAGGCCTTTCTGTGTCCTTCTGAGTGTTTACATCTCACAGCCATGTGTCCCAGGGGAGAAGCCATGCATTGAAAACAGTGGATCGCCATAACTCATCAGGGCCGGGCTTCTTATTTTGATATTCTGCAAAGTGTGTCTATCTCAAAGTCGACAAAACCCTACCTGGCCGCGGCCTCGTCCATCACACCGTCACGATTCTCTGAAGGGAAAGGAAAAACAGGTTCGGTGAGAACTCGACAAAAATAGGACACAGGAAGTTAAGGAGACTAGCAAGGGGACACCGGGTTCAGTCACTCCGTCCAGGATGAGACTCTGCGGTGGGGAAGGCAAGTGTCCGGTGACTAGAGACTCTTGGGGAGGCTATTCTCTTCACTACTCTAGATCAGAGACCCACATCCAGACAATGAATTCACTCCAAAGTCTTACTTCAATCCTCCGTATGTCTGCAGTGAAGAAAAAGGGGAACGACGAAACGACGCCGGCACTGACAACTGAAGGTACACAGCTGTGCGCAGCGCACGTGGCCCCGAACCAACCCCGCTCCCAGGCTCACGCTTTGCTTTCCGGCCTCCTCCCCAAAAGCGCCAGAGATTGACACCACCAGAGAAATAAGCACGGTGCTCTTTTGGAGTGCCTACGGAGCCGTGCCGTGGGGAGAATTCCTAGCATCCCCACATGGAAAGACCCGGAGAAGTTCCTCCAGCAGGGAAGTTCCAACTGTCTAGCTTTCAGTGGAACCGCCCGACCCAAGGAAGCTGCAGAGGAGCTGAGCTCCATTCCCAGCATCCACCCTCTGGGTGGCTTGGCACATGCCCTAATTCCATCACTCGGGGGGCTCGGGGCTCCTCTCGCTTCCATTCACATGCACACACTGGCCCAATCTCCAGGGAACTCCTTTTGGAAAAAATCAGAATTGAAAGATAAAAATGTGTGCAGGGTGTAGCCACCACGAACAGATATCGCCTAGAGTGGCAACGACGACCCACGTTCCGACCTTAGAGCACTGAGCAAATCAAGAGGAAGTAATGGGACTAAACGCGGAAGACCGAGTCACTAACCCTAATGTAAGGTATTAGCTGACTTAGTGGCCTTCACAGGGGAGTGGACTAAATTACGAAAACAAAAGAGAAAGTGAAAACGGTCCAAACGCAGCAGCTGTCCTGAGCACAAACGCAGACGTCTCCAATTTGGTTACTTGGGAGAGAAAGCAGGAAGAGGATGCCATACCGTGCATTACGCCTGAGAACACGTTAGTTTTCAGAGAATCTGAGGTCTGTAATGATGACAATGAGAGAATCTCAATGCACGGAGAGCAAAAGCTGCAATCAAGAAAGATATTGGAGTCACGCTCCAATGATTTACTTGCAGTCGCCAAAACAAGAGACCACCTTCGCGAGCCTTTACTTTTTCTTGGTTTGAGAGGGCCATTTAGTATATTGCATGCCTATGTGAGGTAACCTGGAGTTTGTACGTCTAACACGTGCACAATTGTCCGTCACAGAGGCCAAAGCGCAGCACCGGAGACCCTACAGCGAAGTTAAGAAGCGCCGGTGAACCACACCCTGCGTGTTGACTAGCTAACCTCCCGTGATCTACGACAACAGCGAGAGCTCCTGACTCTCCAGTCTTTCAAAAAGGCAGGACGGACGGACGGACGACAGCCTCGAAAAGAAACCAACATTTGTCAGACAATACTGTTTCGGGCAACAGTTCGGGGACCCAACTTCTTACACCGTTCTGCATTCCAAAGGGGAACAGAGACGAGGAAAATAAGAAAGCGCTGTATGCGCATGGTCTCCACATCGGCCCTTTGGGAGGCAGGGTCTTTGACTAATTTCTATCAGGAGAAAGAGATGGTCTTGAATAACCGGCCTTTTGTAACTCTTACCGGGACGGCTCACAACAGTTTCCTCAGAGGAGCTTCGGAGTCCTTCTCGGGCAAGTGCCTCACTGTGAAAGAATTGAACAAGTGAACGTTAATACTCCTCTGAAAACCATGGAGGAAACGCTGGGAATGCTTTTTCATATATTTCGCGTTCACAGTGCCCCTTCCGTCACACACTGGAAATCACCCCTGAATATCTGCTTCAAATGTACTTGTGAGTTCTGATCACTTCCCTTACATCGTCTAAATTCTTCTGGCGTGTGCGTGGGGGACGGCGAGAATTTAGACCCTGACTGAAACTGTAAAGAGACAAAGACACAGGCACGCCCATATAAACAAGGATACAGGCACACACACACACACTCTCTGTCTCTCCTTCTCTCTGTCTCTACCAGAAGCACAAATGGGTGAGTGCACAGACACACACACACACACACACACACACACACACACACACATCCCTTCATACACCCCCTACACACACACGCACACGCATTCCCTCACACTGGATGGGAAGGAGGGTTCTATTTCTTCCTCAAGCTGTGATTCGCTGGTTGCATTAACCCAGGTCCGTGGACCTATGCAGTGAAAGCTGTTAGAATTCCTGGCTGATTCCCGCACTTATGCCTGCGTAGCACCCTGACTCCTTCCCTGACATTTTCTCAGAACTTCAATGAGTCTTAGACACTCTGCCCAGTCTGGGGTCCGATTCACTGAAAACCTGACTCCTGCTCAGGCTGGCAATATTCTCACGGGCTAAGGGATTTCGAACTCCTCTCCTTTCCAACGATTTGTTCCTGGGTGGCCTCTGAAACCTCAACCTCCGTGTTCCCGTACTCAACAGTCACCTCCACGTGAGCGTGGTTCAGTGAGAAGAGTGTGAATGAGCACCCTTCTTTCTACCTCTCTGCTTTCAATTTGCGAAAAAGGAGCAATTTCAAAACGGCCTACTGAATTTTGATCGATGCCTTGGCTGAATGAATGAGACGCGTCAAATGATACTGCAGAGGTGGACACCGGAAAACTAAGCACAAGGGCAGGGTCTTTCCGGTACTGATGTTAATACCTGCCCTAAAACCTTCTGAACCGGGAGAAGGTAAAACAAGTTAAGAACCCTGGGTCTGACACGACTACTATCAGGGTCTACACTGAGTCGATACCTGGAGTGTCCAGAAATCACTGTGTGTATACAACTCTCTTGCCCATGTAGGGAGAGTCAGTTTGCATCAATGTCTGTGACTAACAGGAGGAGCTTCACCTCTCATTCAGAGGCCTGGACCTTCAGCAGTTAACAGCTGACAGGAACCAGAGCCCTACGTGGGAACCGGACGCAAAGCAATGCTTCCCACTTCAAATATACTTCTTTCCTCCTTGGCTGGTGACAAGACAGAGCTGGCATTCAGCACAGCACCGGGGACCTGGGTCAGAGTCTGAGAAAGACGGGCTAGCGTTCTATCTGTGTGGCCTTGTAGCACCGCTTGTGGTCTCAGGTCTAGGAATCTTACCTGGGTGAAGGCTCCCCGGTGACAGCATCATCGGATTCTAACAGAGAGACAAAAGACAGGTTCTAACAACTACGGCATAACAACATCACACATCAGACAGAGACATCGACTAAAGGTTTGTGGGTACCCCATCTGCTGAGATCCTTCTGGAGACCTCTGCCAGGGACGTTCGTCTGTCAGCACTCTAGGCACCGACAACATCCGTTCCACTCTCGGTGTATTAAAAAGGCAAAGGTGGCGTAGAAGTTCAACATTATTACCCAAAAGGAACCTGGGCAGAAGGATGTGATCTGAAACTAATGACCTCAGAGGGTCACAGAGTGAACGCCAAAGAAGCGTCCTCATCAGACGGAGCGTGTCAAAATACTAATGTGCTGCTCCAGCCGTCCATGGGGTTACCGGGATTGTTGCCCTCGGGAGGAAACTCCCGGACACACGGGCGCAGGATGTCTGGTGACCACGTATGGGAAGCACGGATACAGACACGCTCCTGGACGCCACCAAGTCTCGGAAAGGGCAAGGATGCTTAGACTGCCCACAACGCCCGTGGGGAACACTCGGAGGGGCAGCACGGAGAGCACAGAGCTGGCCTTTGGAAGCAATCCCTGAACGATTTTAGAGAAGGGGAGGACATAAAGCAAGAGTTCTCACGTGTTAAAAACTCTTTGAGTGGACGTGGATGATTCTGAGAACTGAGTGAGCGTGAAGGAAGGCGGGGGCAGAAACGTAGGATCTAGAGGTGGTGAGTGAGGCACGACAGCACGTTTCAATACACCACGGGTGCCATCGTGGGCACAGGGCCTCAGCATGCCTAATGCAGACTAGACCATAGCGTGGAGGGAAGACGTGGGCACGAAGCTTCCGCCCTAGACAGGATCACCAGTCTCCATGGGATGAACTTGCCCTGGGGACCGCCCGGGGGGGGGCGGGCGGGGGGGGGGGAAGCATCTGGATTCAGGAATGTGACCTAAGGAGTCTCATCACCTAGGACAAAAGGCGTGAATTTCCCTGCCCTTAGGAATTGTTACCATGCTCTGGGGAGGAGAGAACACGCGATGCTCGGTGTGATACACACACATGCTCATCTTTGCCGCTAAATTTTAAAAATGGGGGTGACAGGGAGTGGTGGTGCTTGCCTTCCTGGGTAGTTGCTGAGGATCTGGGAGGATATCGGAAAAAGACTTTGCATAGAATTACTATACACTGTCTAAAATCTTCAGAGCATCCACAAAATAGGAAGTAAAAATTTAAAAAGAGAACTAAGAAATCATATTCCTGTCACTCACACTTCAATTTCTTCCCCCCTTCATGGAGTCAACTCCTGAAATTGATTTATGACAGTATCATCTAAGGTACATATCAGTAAGCATACTCACTCCCACCGGTCTCCAGCAACGTCTCACCAGGCGCTGGTGGTGGAGGCACACGCGGAGTCGCACTGAAACGGGAAAGAATGGAATCCACTTCAGAATCACGTCCCAAGCGTTTACCACACACTCTCAATGACTGGTCTTATGAGTTCCCATTTCAACTGATACTGGAAAATGAGGAAGCAGCTTCATCTGTTCCTCAGTGGATAAGCAGGATTACTGACTACTTTCACACACAAGAATTGTCTCACATGAAAGGTACGGGAAGATGTTAGGCTTCCGCTAACCCAACAGCAGAATGCCCTCGTGAAAACACACACGCGTGATCACATACACACGAGCATACCCACACGCGCGCACACAGAGATGGAAGACGGTGTCACAGGCCAGACACCTGGCTACAGGAAGCGCTGGGTTTCTTAGTTACACATCCAATGGCATGGCACTCCCGTTTCATTCATCCTCCAATTCATTCACCTCCCACACCCAGCAAACACGACACCCACTTCTGTGAAATACCACAGAATTGTCATCGAGTCCCCGGCTCCCTCCGGTGAGGGTGGGTGATAGACCAGGGTGATGATTGCTGCCTAGATACATTTCTGCACCGAACGCTCACAAGTGAGCACACTTTTCCCATACTGTTTCTCTAAATCTACTCCCAGCCGTTTCGTTGCTCATCAGGCCTTTCTGTGTCCTTCTGAGTGTTTACATCTCACAGCCATGTGTCCCAGGGGAGAAGCCATGCATTGAAAACAGTGGATCGCCATAACTCATCAGGGCCGGGCTTCTTATTTTGATATTCTGCAAAGTGTGTCTATCTCAAAGTCGACAAAACCCTACCTGGCCGCGGCCTCGTCCATCACACCGTCACGATTCTCTGAAGGGAAAGGAAAAACAGGTTCGGTGAGAACTCGACAAAAATAGGACACAGGAAGTTAAGGAGACTAGCAAGGGGACACCGGGTTCAGTCACTCCATCCAGGATGAGACTCTGCGGTGGGGAAGGCAAGTGTCCGGTGACTAGAGACTCTTGGGGAGGCTATTCTCTTCACTACTCTAGATCAGAGACCCACATCCAGACAATGAATTCACTCCAAAGTCTTACTTCAATCCTCCGTATGTCTGCAGTGAAGAAAAAGGGGAACGACGAAACGACGCCGGCACTGACAACTGAAGGTACACAGCTGTGCGCAGCGCACGTGGCCCCGAACCAACCCCGCTCCCAGGCTCACGCTTTGCTTTCCGGCCTCCTCCCCAAAAGCGCCAGAGATTGACACCACCAGAGAAATAAGCACGGTGCTCTTTTGGAGTGCCTACGGAGCCGTGCCGTGGGGAGAATTCCTAGCATCCCCACATGGAAAGACCCGGAGAAGTTCCTCCAGCAGGGAAGTTCCAACTGTCTAGCTTTCAGTGGAACCGCCCGACCCAAGGAAGCTGCAGAGGAGCTGAGCTCCATTCCCAGCATCCACCCTCTGGGTGGCTTGGCACATGCCCTAATTCCATCACTCGGGGGGCTCGGGGCTCCTCTCGCTTCCATTCACATGCACACACTGGCCCAATCTCCAGGGAACTCCTTTTGGAAAAAATCAGAATTGAAAGATAAAAATGTGTGCAGGGTGTAGCCACCACGAACAGATATCGCCTAGAGTGGCAACGACGACCCACGTTCCGACCTTAGAGCACTGAGCAAATCAAGAGGAAGTAATGGGACTAAACGCGGAAGACCGAGTCACTAACCCTAATGTAAGGTATTAGCTGACTTAGTGGCCTTCACAGGGGAGTGGACTAAATTACGAAAACAAAAGAGAAAGTGAAAACGGTCCAAACGCAGCAGCTGTCCTGAGCACAAACGCAGACGTCTCCAATTTGGTTACTTGGGAGAGAAAGCAGGAAGAGGATGCCATACCGTGCATTACGCCTGAGAACACGTTAGTTTTCAGAGAATCTGAGGTCTGTAATGATGACAATGAGAGAATCTCAATGCACGGAGAGCAAAAGCTGCAATCAAGAAAGATATTGGAGTCACGCTCCAATGATTTACTTGCAGTCGCCAAAACAAGAGACCACCTTCGCGAGCCTTTACTTTTTCTTGGTTTGAGAGGGCCATTTAGTATATTGCATGCCTATGTGAGGTAACCTGGAGTTTGTACGTCTAACACGTGCACACTTGTCCGTCACAGAGGCCAAAGCGCAGCACCGGAGACCCTACAGCGAAGTTAAGAAGCGCCGGTGAACCACACCCTGCGTGTTGACTAGCTAACCTCCCGTGATCTACGACAACAGCGAGAGCTCCTGACTCTCCAGTCTTTCAAAAAGGCAGGACGGACGGACGGACGACAGCCTCGAAAAGAAACCAACATTTGTCAGACAATACTGTTTCGGGCAACAGTTCGGGGACCCAACTTCTTACACCGTTCTGCATTCCAAAGGGGAACAGAGACGAGGAAAATAAGAAAGCGCTGTATGCGCATGGTCTCCACATCGGCCCTTTGGGAGGCAGGGTCTTTGACTAATTTCTATCAGGAGAAAGAGATGGTCTTGAATAACCGGCCTTTTGTAACTCTTACCGGGACGGCTCACAACAGTTTCCTCAGAGGAGCTTCGGAGTCCTTCTCGGGCAAGTGCCTCACTGTGAAAGAATTGAACAAGTGAACGTTAATACTCCTCTGAAAACCATGGAGGAAACGCTGGGAATGCTTTTTCATATATTTCGCGTTCACAGTGCCCCTTCCGTCACACACTGGAAATCACCCCTGAATATCTGCTTCAAATGTACTTGTGAGTTCTGATCACTTCCCTTACATCGTCTAAATTCTTCTGGCGTGTGCGTGGGGGACGGCGAGAATTTAGACCCTGACTGAAACTGTAAAGAGACAAAGACACAGGCACGCCCATATAAACAAGGATACAGGCACACACACACACACTCTCTGTCTCTCCTTCTCTCTGTCTCTACCAGAAGCACAAATGGGTGAGTGCACAGACACACACACACACACACACACACACACACACACACACATCCCTTCATACACCCCCTACACACACACGCACACGCATTCCCTCACACTGGATGGGAAGGAGGGTTCTATTTCTTCCTCAAGCTGTGATTCGCTGGTTGCATTAACCCAGGTCCGTGGACCTATGCAGTGAAAGCTGTTAGAATTCCTGGCTGATTCCCGCACTTATGCCTGCGTAGCACCCTGACTCCTTCCCTGACATTTTCTCAGAACTTCAATGAGTCTTAGACACTCTGCCCAGTCTGGGGTCCGATTCACTGAAAACCTGACTCCTGCTCAGGCTGGCAATATTCTCACGGGCTAAGGGATTTCGAACTCCTCTCCTTTCCAACGATTTGTTCCTGGGTGGCCTCTGAAACCTCAACCTCCGTGTTCCCGTACTCAACAGTCACCTCCACGTGAGCATGGTTCAGTGAGAAGAGTGTGAATGAGCACCCTTCTTTCTACCTCTCTGCTTTCAATTTGCGAAAAAGGAGCAATTTCAAAACGGCCTACTGAATTTTGATCGATGCCTTGGCTGAATGAATGAGACGCGTCAAATGATACTGCAGAGGTGGACACCGGAAAACTAAGCACAAGGGCAGGGTCTTTCCGGTACTGATGTTAATACCTGCCCTAAAACCTTCTGAACCGGGAGAAGGTAAAACAAGTTAAGAACCCTGGGTCTGACACGACTACTATCAGGGTCTACACTGAGTCGATACCTGGAGTGTCCAGAAATCACTGTGTGTATACAACTCTCTTGCCCATGTAGGGAGAGTCAGTTTGCATCAATGTCTGTGACTAACAGGAGGAGCTTCACCTCTCATTCAGAGGCCTGGACCTTCAGCAGTTAACAGCTGACAGGAACCAGAGCCCTACGTGGGAACCGGACGCAAAGCAATGCTTCCCACTTCAAATATACTTCTTTCCTCCTTGGCTGGTGACAAGACAGAGCTGGCATTCAGCACAGCACCGGGGACCTGGGTCAGAGTCTGAGAAAGACGGGCTAGCGTTCTATCTGTGTGGCCTTGTAGCACCGCTTGTGGTCTCAGGTCTAGGAATCTTACCTGGGTGAAGGCTCCCCGGTGACAGCATCATCGGATTCTAACAGAGAGACAAAAGACAGGTTCTAACAACTACGGCATAACAACATCACACATCAGACAGAGACATCGACTAAAGGTTTGTGGGTACCCCATCTGCTGAGATCCTTCTGGAGACCTCTGCCAGGGACGTTCGTCTGTCAGCACTCTAGGCACCGACAACATCCGTTCCACTCTCGGTGTATTAAAAAGGCAAAGGTGGCGTAGAAGTTCAACATTATTACCCAAAAGGAACCTGGGCAGAAGGATGTGATCTGAAACTAATGACCTCAGAGGGTCACAGAGTGAACGCCAAAGAAGCGTCCTCATCAGACGGAGCGTGTCAAAATACTAATGTGCTGCTCCAGCCGTCCATGGGGTTACCGGGATTGTTGCCCTCGGGAGGAAACTCCCGGACACACGGGCGCAGGATGTCTGGTGACCACGTATGGGAAGCACGGATACAGACACGCTCCTGGACGCCACCAAGTCTCGGAAAGGGCAAGGATGCTTAGACTGCCCACAACGCCCGTGGGGAACACTCGGAGGGGCAGCACGGAGAGCACAGAGCTGGCCTTTGGAAGCAATCCCTGAACGATTTTAGAGAAGGGGAGGACATAAAGCAAGAGTTCTCACGTGTTAAAAACTCTTTGAGTGGACGTGGATGATTCTGAGAACTGAGTGAGCGTGAAGGAAGGCGGGGGCAGAAACGTAGGATCTAGAGGTGGTGAGTGAGGCACGACAGCACGTTTCAATACACCACGGGTGCCATCGTGGGCACAGGGCCTCAGCATGCCTAATGCAGACTAGACCATAGCGTGGAGGGAAGACGTGGGCACGAAGCTTCCGCCCTAGACAGGATCACCAGTCTCCATGGGATGAACTTGCCCTGGGGACGGCGGGGGGGGGGGGGTGGGGGGGGGGGGGAGCATCTGGATTCAGGAATGTGACCTAAGGAGTCTCATCACCTAGGACAAAAGGCGTGAATTTCCCTGCCCTTAGGAATTGTTACCATGCTCTGGGGAGGAGAGAACACGCGATGCTCGGTGTGATACACACACATGCTCATCTTTGCCGCTAAATTTTAAAAATGGGGGTGACAGGGAGTGGTGGTGCTTGCCTTCCTGGGTAGTTGCTGAGGATCTGGGAGGATATCGGAAAAAGACTTTGCATAGAATTACTATACACTGTCTAAAATCTTCAGAGCATCCACAAAATAGGAAGTAAAAATTTAAAAAGAGAACTAAGAAATCATATTCCTGTCACTCACACTTCAATTTCTTCCCCCCTTCATGGAGTCAACTCCTGAAATTGATTTATGACAGTATCATCTAAGGTACATATCAGTAAGCATACTCACTCCCACCGGTCTCCAGCAACGTCTCACCAGGCGCTGGTGGTGGAGGCACACGCGGAGTCGCACTGAAACGGGAAAGAATGGAATCCACTTCAGAATCACGTCCCAAGCGTTTACCACACACTCTCAATGACTGGTCTTATGAGTTCCCATTTCAACTGATACTGGAAAATGAGGAAGCAGCTTCATCTGTTCCTCAGTGGATAAGCAGGATTACTGACTACTTTCACACACAAGAATTGTCTCACATGAAAGGTACGGGAAGATGTTAGGCTTCCGCTAACCCAACAGCAGAATGCCCTCGTGAAAACACACACGCGTGATCACATACACACGAGCATACCCACACGCGCGCACACAGAGATGGAAGACGGTGTCACAGGCCAGACACCTGGCTACAGGAAGCGCTGGGTTTCTTAGTTACACATCCAATGGCATGGCACTCCCGTTTCATTCATCCTCCAATTCATTCACCTCCCACACCCAGCAAACACGACACCCACTTCTGTGAAATACCACAGAATTGTCATCGAGTCCCCGGCTCCCTCCGGTGAGGGTGGGTGATAGACCAGGGTGATGATTGCTGCCTAGATACATTTCTGCACCGAACGCTCACAAGTGAGCACACTTTTCCCATACTGTTTCTCTAAATCTACTCCCAGCCGTTTCGTTGCTCATCAGGCCTTTCTGTGTCCTTCTGAGTGTTTACATCTCACAGCCATGTGTCCCAGGGGAGAAGCCATGCATTGAAAACAGTGGATCGCCATAACTCATCAAGGCCGGGCTTCTTATTTTGATATTCTGCAAAGTGTGTCTATCTCAAAGTCGACAAAACCCTACCTGGCCGCGGCCTCGTCCATCACACCGTCACGATTCTCTGAAGGGAAAGGAAAAACAGGTTCGGTGAGAACTCGACAAAAATAGGACACAGGAAGTTAAGGAGACTAGCAAGGGGACACCGGGTTCAGTCACTCCGTCCAGGATGAGACTCTGCGGTGGGGAAGGCAAGTGTCCGGTGACTAGAGACTCTTGGGGAGGCTATTCTCTTCACTACTCTAGATCAGAGACCCACATCCAGACAATGAATTCACTCCAAAGTCTTACTTCAATCCTCCGTATGTCTGCAGTGAAGAAAAAGGGGAACGACGAAACGACGCCGGCACTGACAACTGAAGGTACACAGCCGTGCGCAGCGCACGTGGCCCCGAACCAACCCCGCTCCCAGGCTCACGCTTTGCTTTCCGGCCTCCTCCCCAAAAGCGCCAGAGATTGACACCACCAGAGAAATAAGCACGGTGCTCTTTTGGAGTGCCTACGGAGCCGTGCCGTGGGGAGAATTCCTAGCATCCCCACATGGAAAGACCCGGAGAAGTTCCTCCAGCAGGGAAGTTCCAACTGTCTAGCTTTCAGTGGAACCGCCCGACCCAAGGAAGCTGCAGAGGAGCTGAGCTCCATTCCCAGCATCCACACTCTGGGTGGCTTGGCACATGCCCTAATTCCATCACTCGGGGGGCTCGGGGCTCCTCTCGCTTCCATTCACATGCACACACTGGCCCAATCTCCAGGGAACTCCTTTTGGAAAAAATCAGAATTGAAAGATAAAAATGTGTGCAGGGTGTAGCCACCACGAACAGATATCGCCTAGAGTGGCAACGACGACCCACGTTCCGACCTTAGAGCACTGAGCAAATCAAGAGGAAGTAATGGGACTAAACGCGGAAGACCGAGTCACTAACCCTAATGTAAGGTATTAGCTGACTTAGTGGCCTTCACAGGGGAGTGGACTAAATTACGAAAACAAAAGAGAAAGTGAAAACGGTCCAAACGCAGCAGCTGTCCTGAGCACAAACGCAGACGTCTCCAATTTGGTTACTTGGGAGAGAAAGCAGGAAGAGGATGCCATACCGTGCATTACGCCTGAGAACACGTTAGTTTTCAGAGAATCTGAGGTCTGTAATGATGACAATGAGAGAATCTCAATGCACGGAGAGCAAAAGCTGCAATCAAGAAAGATATTGGAGTCACGCTCCAATGATTTACTTGCAGTCGCCAAAACAAGAGACCACCTTCGCGAGCCTTTACTTTTTCTTGGTTTGAGAGGGCCATTTAGTATATTGCATGCCTATGTGAGGTAACCTGGAGTTTGTACGTCTAACACGTGCACACTTGTCCTTCACAGAGGCCAAAGCGCAGCACCGGAGACCCTACAGCGAAGTTAAGAAGCGCCGGTGAACCACACCCTGCGTGTTGACTAGCTAACCTCCCGTGATCTACGACAACAGCGAGAGCTCCTGACTCTCCAGTCTTTCAAAAAGGCAGGACGGACGGACGGACGACAGCCTCGAAAAGAAACCAACATTTGTCAGACAATACTGTTTCGGGCAACAGTTCGGGGACCCAACTTCTTACACCGTTCTGCATTCCAAAGGGGAACAGAGACGAGGAAAATAAGAAAGCGCTGTATGCGCATGGTCTCCACATCGGCCCTTTGGGAGGCAGGGTCTTTGACTAATTTCTATCAGGAGAAAGAGATGGTCTTGAATAACCGGCCTTTTGTAACTCTTACCGGGACGGCTCACAACAGTTTCCTCAGAGGAGCTTCGGAGTCCTTCTCGGGCAAGTGCCTCACTGTGAAAGAATTGAACAAGTGAACGTTAATACTCCTCTGAAAACCATGGAGGAAACGCTGGGAATGCTTTTTCATATATTTCGCGTTCACAGTGCCCCTTCCGTCACACACTGGAAATCACCCCTGAATATCTGCTTCAAATGTACTTGTGAGTTCTGATCACTTCCCTTACATCGTCTAAATTCTTCTGGCGTGTGCGTGGGGGACGGCGAGAATTTAGACCCTGACTGAAACTGTAAAGAGACAAAGACACAGGCACGCCCATATAAACAAGGATACAGGCACACACACACACACTCTCTGTCTCTCCTTCTCTCTGTCTCTACCAGAAGCACAAATGGGTGAGTGCACAGACACACACACACACACACACACACACACACACACACACATCCCTTCATACACCCCCTACACACACACGCACACGCATTCCCTCACACTGGATGGGAAGGAGGGTTCTATTTCTTCCTCAAGCTGTGATTCGCTGGTTGCATTAACCCAGGTCCGTGGACCTATGCAGTGAAAGCTGTTAGAATTCCTGGCTGATTCCCGCACTTATGCCTGCGTAGCACCCTGACTCCTTCCCTGACATTTTCTCAGAACTTCAATGAGTCTTAGACACTCTGCCCAGTCTGGGGTCCGATTCACTGAAAACCTGACTCCTGCTCAGGCTGGCAATATTCTCACGGGCTAAGGGATTTCGAACTCCTCTCCTTTCCAACGATTTGTTCCTGGGTGGCCTCTGAAACCTCAACCTCCGTGTTCCCGTACTCAACAGTCACCTCCACGTGAGCGTGGTTCAGTGAGAAGAGTGTGAATGAGCACCCTTCTTTCTACCTCTCTGCTTTCAATTTGCGAAAAAGGAGCAATTTCAAAACGGCCTACTGAATTTTGATCGATGCCTTGGCTGAATGAATGAGACGCGTCAAATGATACTGCAGAGGTGGACACCGGAAAACTAAGCACAAGGGCAGGGTCTTTCCGGTACTGATGTTAATACCTGCCCTAAAACCTTCTGAACCGGGAGAAGGTAAAACAAGTTAAGAACCCTGGGTCTGACACGACTACTATCAGGGTCTACACTGAGTCGATACCTGGAGTGTCCAGAAATCACTGTGTGTATACAACTCTCTTGCCCATGTAGGGAGAGTCAGTTTGCATCAATGTCTGTGACTAACAGGAGGAGCTTCACCTCTCATTCAGAGGCCTGGACCTTCAGCAGTTAACAGCTGACAGGAACCAGAGCCCTACGTGGGAACCGGACGCAAAGCAATGCTTCCCACTTCAAATATACTTCTTTCCTCCTTGGCTGGTGACAAGACAGAGCTGGCATTCAGCACAGCACCGGGGACCTGGGTCAGAGTCTGAGAAAGACGGGCTAGCGTTCTATCTGTGTGGCCTTGTAGCACCGCTTGTGGTCTCAGGTCTAGGAATCTTACCTGGGTGAAGGCTCCCCGGTGACAGCATCATCGGATTCTAACAGAGAGACAAAAGACAGGTTCTAACAACTACGGCATAACAACATCACACATCAGACAGAGACATCGACTAAAGGTTTGTGGGTACCCCATCTGCTGAGATCCTTCTGGAGACCTCTGCCAGGGACGTTCGTCTGTCAGCACTCTAGGCACCGACAACATCCGTTCCACTCTCGGTGTATTAAAAAGGCAAAGGTGGCGTAGAAGTTCAACATTATTACCCAAAAGGAACCTGGGCAGAAGGATGTGATCTGAAACTAATGACCTCAGAGGGTCACAGAGTGAACGCCAAAGAAGCGTCCTCATCAGACGGAGCGTGTCAAAATACTAATGTGCTGCTCCAGCCGTCCATGGGGTTACCGGGATTGTTGCCCTCGGGAGGAAACTCCCGGACACACGGGCGCAGGATGTCTGGTGACCACGTATGGGAAGCACGGATACAGACACGCTCCTGGACGCCACCAAGTCTCGGAAAGGGCAAGGATGCTTAGACTGCCCACAACGCCCGTGGGGAACACTCGGAGGGGCAGCACGGAGAGCACAGAGCTGGCCTTTGGAAGCAATCCCTGAACGATTTTAGAGAAGGGGAGGACATAAAGCAAGAGTTCTCACGTGTTAAAAACTCTTTGAGTGGACGTGGATGATTCTGAGAACTGAGTGAGCGTGAAGGAAGGCGGGGGCAGAAACGTAGGATCTAGAGGTGGTGAGTGAGGCACGACAGCACGTTTCAATACACCACGGGTGCCATCGTGGGCACAGGGCCTCAGCATGCCTAATGCAGACTAGACCATAGCGTGGAGGGAAGACGTGGGCACGAAGCTTCCGCCCTAGACAGGATCACCAGTCTCCATGGGATGAACTTGCCCTGGGGACGGCGGGGGGGGGGGGGGTGGGGGGGGGGAAGCATCTGGATTCAGGAATGTGACCTAAGGAGTCTCATCACCTAGGACAAAAGGCGTGAATTTCCCTGCCCTTAGGAATTGTTACCATGCTCTGGGGAGGAGAGAACACGCGATGCTCGGTGTGATACACACACATGCTCATCTTTGCCGCTAAATTTTAAAAATGGGGGTGACAGGGAGTGGTGGTGCTTGCCTTCCTGGGTAGTTGCTGAGGATCTGGGAGGATATCGGAAAAAGACTTTGCATAGAATTACTATACACTGTCTAAAATCTTCAGAGCATCCACAAAATAGGAAGTAAAAATTTAAAAAGAGAACTAAGAAATCATATTCCTGTCACTCACACTTCAATTTCTTCCCCCCTTCATGGAGTCAACTCCTGAAATTGATTTATGACAGTATCATCTAAGGTACATATCAGTAAGCATACTCACTCCCACCGGTCTCCAGCAACGTCTCACCAGGCGCTGGTGGTGGAGGCACACGCGGAGTCGCACTGAAACGGGAAAGAATGGAATCCACTTCAGAATCACGTCCCAAGCGTTTACCACACACTCTCAATGACTGGTCTTATGAGTTCCCATTTCAACTGATACTGGAAAATGAGGAAGCAGCTTCATCTGTTCCTCAGTGGATAAGCAGGATTACTGACTACTTTCACACACAAGAATTGTCTCACATGAAAGGTACGGGAAGATGTTAGGCTTCCGCTAACCCAACAGCAGAATGCCCTCGTGAAAACACACACGCGTGATCACATACACACGAGCATACCCACACGCGCGCACACAGAGATGGAAGACGGTGTCACAGGCCAGACACCTGGCTACAGGAAGCGCTGGGTTTCTTAGTTACACATCCAATGGCATGGCACTCCCGTTTCATTCATCCTCCAATTCATTCACCTCCCACACCCAGCAAACACGACACCCACTTCTGTGAAATACCACAGAATTGTCATCGAGTCCCCGGCTCCCTCCGGTGAGGGTGGGTGATAGACCAGGGTGATGATTGCTGCCTAGATACATTTCTGCACCGAACGCTCACAAGTGAGCACACTTTTCCCATACTGTTTCTCTAAATCTACTCCCAGCCGTTTCGTTGCTCATCAGGCCTTTCTGTGTCCTTCTGAGTGTTTACATCTCACAGCCATGTGTCCCAGGGGAGAAGCCATGCATTGAAAACAGTGGATCGCCATAACTCATCAAGGCCGGGCTTCTTATTTTGATATTCTGCAAAGTGTGTCTATCTCAAAGTCGACAAAACCCTACCTGGCCGCGGCCTCGTCCATCACACCGTCACGATTCTCTGAAGGGAAAGGAAAAACAGGTTCGGTGAGAACTCGACAAAAATAGGACACAGGAAGTTAAGGAGACTAGCAAGGGGACACCGGGTTCAGTCACTCCGTCCAGGATGAGACTCTGCGGTGGGGAAGGCAAGTGTCCGGTGACTAGAGACTCTTGGGGAGGCTATTCTCTTCACTACTCTAGATCAGAGACCCACATCCAGACAATGAATTCACTCCAAAGTCTTACTTCAATCCTCCGTATGTCTGCAGTGAAGAAAAAGGGGAACGACGAAACGACGCCGGCACTGACAACTGAAGGTACACAGCTGTGCGCAGCGCACGTGGCCCCGAACCAACCCCGCTCCCAGGCTCACGCTTTGCTTTCCGGCCTCCTCCCCAAAAGCGCCAGAGATTGACACCACCAGAGAAATAAGCACGGTGCTCTTTTGGAGTGCCTACGGAGCCGTGCCGTGGGGAGAATTCCTAGCATCCCCACATGGAAAGACCCGGAGAAGTTCCTCCAGCAGGGAAGTTCCAACTGTCTAGCTTTCAGTGGAACCGCCCGACCCAAGGAAGCTGCAGAGGAGCTGAGCTCCATTCCCAGCATCCACCCTCTGGGTGGCTTGGCACATGCCCTAATTCCATCACTCGGGGGGCTCGGGGCTCCTCTCGCTTCCATTCACATGCACACACTGGCCCAATCTCCAGGGAACTCCTTTTGGAAAAAATCAGAATTGAAAGATAAAAATGTGTGCAGGGTGTAGCCACCACGAACAGATATCGCCTAGAGTGGCAACGACGACCCACGTTCCGACCTTAGAGCACTGAGCAAATCAAGAGGAAGTAATGGGACTAAACGCGGAAGACCGAGTCACTAACCCTAATGTAAGGTATTAGCTGACTTAGTGGCCTTCACAGGGGAGTGGACTAAATTACGAAAACAAAAGAGAAAGTGAAAACGGTCCAAACGCAGCAGCTGTCCTGAGCACAAACGCAGACGTCTCCAATTTGGTTACTTGGGAGAGAAAGCAGGAAGAGGATGCCATACCGTGCATTACGCCTGAGAACACGTTAGTTTTCAGAGAATCTGAGGTCTGTAATGATGACAATGAGAGAATCTCAATGCACGGAGAGCAAAAGCTGCAATCAAGAAAGATATTGGAGTCACGCTCCAATGATTTACTTGCAGTCGCCAAAACAAGAGACCACCTTCGCGAGCCTTTACTTTTTCTTGGTTTGAGAGGGCCATTTAGTATATTGCATGCCTATGTGAGGTAACCTGGAGTTTGTACGTCTAACACGTGCACACTTGTCCGTCACAGAGGCCAAAGCGCAGCACCGGAGACCCTACAGCGAAGTTAAGAAGCGCCGGTGAACCACACCCTGCGTGTTGACTAGCTAACCTCCCGTGATCTACGACAACAGCGAGAGCTCCTGACTCTCCAGTCTTTCAAAAAGGCAGGACGGACGGACGGACGACAGCCTCGAAAAGAAACCAACATTTGTCAGACAATACTGTTTCGGGCAACAGTTCGGGGACCCAACTTCTTACACCGTTCTGCATTCCAAAGGGGAACAGAGACGAGGAAAATAAGAAAGCGCTGTATGCGCATGGTCTCCACATCGGCCCTTTGGGAGGCAGGGTCTTTGACTAATTTCTATCAGGAGAAAGAGATGGTCTTGAATAACCGGCCTTTTGTAACTCTTACCGGGACGGCTCACAACAGTTTCCTCAGAGGAGCTTCGGAGTCCTTCTCGGGCAAGTGCCTCACTGTGAAAGAATTGAACAAGTGAACGTTAATACTCCTCTGAAAACCATGGAGGAAACGCTGGGAATGCTTTTTCATATATTTCGCGTTCACAGTGCCCCTTCCGTCACACACTGGAAATCACCCCTGAATATCTGCTTCAAATGTACTTGTGAGTTCTGATCACTTCCCTTACATCGTCTAAATTCTTCTGGCGTGTGCGTGGGGGACGGCGAGAATTTAGACCCTGACTGAAACTGTAAAGAGACAAAGACACAGGCACGCCCATATAAACAAGGATACAGGCACACACACACACTCTCTCTGTCTCTCCTTCTCTCTGTCTCTACCAGAAGCACAAATGGGTGAGTGCACAGACAGACACACACACACACACACACACACCTTCGTACACCCCCTACACACACACGCACACGCATTCCCTCACACTGGATGGGAAGGAGGGTTCTATTTCTTCCTCAAGCTGTGATTCGCTGGTTGCATTAACCCAGGTCCGTGGACCTATGCAGTGAAAGCTGTTAGAATTCCTGGCTGATTCCTGCACTTATGCCTGCGTAGCACCCTGACTCCTTCCCTGACATTTTCTCAGAACTTCAATGAGTCTTAGACACTCTGCCCAGTCTGGGGTCCGATTCACTGAAAACCTGACTCCTGCTCAGGCTGGCAATATTCTCACGGGCTAAGGGATTTCGAACTCCTCTCCTTTCCAACGATTTGTTCGTGGGTGGCCTCTGAAACCTCAACCTCCGTGTTCCCGTACTCAACAGTCACCTCCACGTGAGCGTGGTTCAGTGAGAAGAGTGTGAATGAGCACCCTTCTTTCTACCTCTCTGCTTTCAATTTGCGAAAAAGGAGCAATTTCAAAACGGCCTACTGAATTTTGATCGATGCCTTGGCTGAATGAATGAGACGCGTCAAATGATACTGCAGAGGTGGACACAGGAAAACTAAGCACAAGGGCAGGGTCTTTCCGGTACTGATGTTAATACCTGCCCTAAAACCTTCTGAACCGGGAGAAGGTAAAACAAGTTCAGAACCCTGGGTCTGACACGACTACTATCAGGGTCTACACTGAGTCGATACCTGGAGTGTCCAGAAATCACTGTGTGTATACAACTCTCTTGCCCATGTAGGGAGAGTCAGTTTGCATCAATGTCTGTGACTAACAGGAGGAGCTTCACCTCTCATTCAGAGGCCTGGACCTTCAGCAGTTAACAGCTGACAGGAACCAGAGCCCTACGTGGGAACCTGACGCAAAGCAATGCTTCCCACTTCAAATATACTTCTTTCCTCCTTGGCTGGTGACAAGACAGAGCTGGCATTCAGCACAGCACCGGGGACCTGGGTCAGAGTCTGAGAAAGACGGGCTAGCGTTCTATCTGTGTGGCCTTGTAGCACCGCTTGTGGTCTCAGGTCTAGGAATCTTACCTGGGTGAAGGCTCCCCGGTGACAGCATCATCGGATTCTAACAGAGAGACAAAAGACAGGTTCTAACAACTACGGCGTAACAACATCACACATCAGACAGAGACATCGACTAAAGGTTTGTGGGTACCCCATCTGCTGAGATCCTTCTGGAGACCTCTGCCAGGGACGTTCGTCTGTCAGCACTCTAGGCACCGACAACATCCGTTCCAATCTCGGTGTATTAAAAAGGCAAAGGTGGCGTAGAAGTTCAACATTATTACCCAAAAGGAACCTGGGCAGAAGGATGTGATCTGAAACTAATGACCTCAGAGGGTCACAGAGTGAACGCCAAAGAAGCGTCCTCATCAGACGGAGCGTGTCAAAATACTAATGTGCTGCTCCAGCCGTCCATGGGGTTACCGGGATTGTTGCCCTCGGGAGGAAACTCCCGGACACACGGGCGCAGGATGTCTGGTGACCACGTATGGGAAGCACGGATACAGACACGCTCCTGGACGCCACCAAGTCTCGGAAAGGGCAAGGATGCTTAGACTGCCCACAACGCCCGTGGGGAACACTCGGAGGGGCAGCACGGAGAGCACAGAGCTGGCCTTTGGAAGCAATCCCTGAACGATTTTAGAGAAGGGGAGGACATAAAGCAAGAGTTCTCACGTGTTAAAAACTCTTTGAGTGGACGTGGATGATTCTGAGAACTGAGTGAGCGTGAAGGAAGGCGGGGGCAGAAACGTAGGATCTAGAGGTGGTGAGTGAGGCACGACAGCACGTTTCAATACACCACGGGTGCCATCGTGGGCACAGGGCCTCAGCATGCCTAATGCAGACTAGACCATAGCGTGGAGGGAAGACGTGGGCACGAAGCTTCCGCCCTAGACAGGATCACCAGTCTCCATGGGATGAACTTGCCCTGGGGACGGCGGGGGGGGGGTGGGGGGGGGGAAGCATCTGGATTCAGGAATGTGACCTAAGGAGTCTCATCACCTAGGACAAAAGGCGTGAATTTCCCTGCCCTTAGGAATTGTTACCATGCTCTGGGGAGGAGAGAACACGCGATGCTCGGTGTGATACACACACATGCTCATCTTTGCCGCTAAATTTTAAAAATGGGGGTGACAGGGAGTGGTGGTGCTTGCCTTCCTGGGTAGTTGCTGAGGATCTGGGAGGATATCGGAAAAAGACTTTGCATAGAATTACTATACACTGTCTAAAATCTTCAGAGCATCCACAAAATAGGAAGTAAAAATTTAAAAAGAGAACTAAGAAATCATATTCCTGTCACTCACACTTCAATTTCTTCCCCCCTTCATGGAGTAAACTCCTGAAATTGATTTATGACAGTATCATCTAAGGTACATATCAGTAAGCATACTCACTCCCACCGGTCTCCAGCAACGTCTCATCAGGCGCTGGTGGTGGAGGCACACGCGGAGTCGCACTGAAACGGGAAAGAATGGAATCCACTTCAGAATCACGTCCCAAGCGTTTACCACACACTCTCAATGACTGGTCTTATGAGTTCCCATTTCAACTGATACTGGAAAATGAGGAAGCACCTTCATCTGTTCCTCAGTGGATAAGCAGGATTATTGACTACTTTCCACACAAAAAAATTTTCTCACATGAAAGCTACGGGAAGGTGTTAGGCTTCCGCTAACCCAACAGCAGAATGCCCTCGTGAAAACACACACGCGTGATCACATACACATGAGCATACCCACACGCGCGCGCACATGCGCACACGCACGCACGCACACACACACACACAGATGGAAGACGGTGTCACAGGCCAGACCCCTGGCTACAGGAAGCGCTGGGTTTCTTATTTACACATCCAATGGCATGGCACTCCTGTTTCATTCATCCTCCAATTCATTCACCTCCCACACCCAGCAAACAACACCCACTTCTGTGAAATACCACAGAATTTTCATTGAGTCCCAGGCTGAGTACCTGGCTGATCCTTCATGCATTACAGTGTCCCGTTTTTCTGAAGATAAAGGAAAAAGAGGATTTGTAAGAACTTGACAAAAATAGGACATAGGAAATTAATGGCCACGGACATCAAGTCTAGTTATTCACAACTGAATTTCTTTCCTCCCTTTTCAACTAAATCTTTCACATTTGACTTATGGTAGCACCATTTCGAGTATATTTCAGTGAGAATACTTACTTCCTCCAGTCTTGAACCACTTGTGTCGTGGTGGTTTAGGTGTTGGCACAGGAGGAGAGGCACTGAAACGTGAAAGTATAGAATCAACTCCTTACTCGTGACCAAAGTGTTTACCACACTCTCTCAATACCTGCTCTTAAGATTTCCTATTTCAAATGACATTAAAAAGTGACAAAGGAATTTAATTTGTACTTCAGTAAATAGAATTTGTCCCCGTTTTTACAACTTTTTACATGTGAAAGAAATGGGAAGTTATCTCTTTAATAACAATATATACACACAGATACACACAGAGAGATGGAGGATGCTGATTCACAGGGGAGGCATCTTGCTCCAGGAACTCCTGGTTTGATTATTTACACACTTAATGGCATGGCACTCCTGTTTCATTCATCCTCCATTTCATTCAACCTCGCATGCCTGTCAACACCACATTTCTCTGAATAACCACAGACTTTTCCTTCAGTCCCAGGCTCCCACATGAGTGTGGATGGTAGACCCGGGAAAGAATTCTTCCCTACACACTTTCCTCTCCTAGCACCTAGACAAGTCACCACAATTATGGTCCTACTCTCAGATGTTTCATTGTTCATCAAGCATTTCTGTGTCCTGCTGAGTCCTTAGATATCACAGTCATGTGTCCAAGGATAGAAGCCATGCACTGAAAATAGTGGATGGACATAAATAGATGCACAAATGAGCTGAAAAGAACCACTTTTCTTTGCAATACGTATACTCTTTGACTATGAAGATAGCACAAGTCTTGAGTCCATTTTAATGGCTCATCTTCACAGGTGACACTCTTCAAGGTCAGGCTTCCTATCTTGCTATTCTGCAAATTGTGTCATCTATTTTGAAGTTCATAAAAATCATACCTGGCCAATCCTTCATTCATTACAGCGTCCCGTTTTTCTGAAGATAAAGGAAAAAGATGATTTATAAGAACTCGACAGAAACAGGACATAGGAAATTAATGACAATGGCAATGGACATTAGGTCTAGTCATTCACAACTGAATTTCTTTCCTCCTTCTGCAATCAAATCTTTCATATTTGACTTATCGTAGCACCATTTCGAGTATATTTCAGTTAGAATACTTACTTCCTCTAGTCTTGAACCACTTGTGTCGTGGTGGTTTAGGTGTTGGCACAGGAGGAGAGGCACTGAAACATGAAAGTATAGAATCAACTCCATACTTGTGAGTAAACTGTTTACCACACTCTCTCAATACCTGCTCTTAAGAATTCCTATTTCAAATGGCATTAAAAAGTGACAAAGGAATTTAATTTCTTCTTCAGTAGATAGACAGGATTTGTCACAGTTTTTCCAAATTTTTACATGTGAAAGAAATGGGAAGTTGTTATCTCTTTAATAACAGTACATACACACAGACACACACAGAGAGATGGAGGATGCTGATTCACAGGGGAGGCATCTTGCTCCAGGAACTCCTGGTTTGATTATTTACACACTCAATGGCATGGCACTCCTGTTTCATTCATCCTCCATTTCATTCAACCTCACATGCCGGTGAACACCACACTTCTCTGAATAACCACAGATTTTTCTTTGAGTCTCAGGCTCCCTCATGAGGGTGGGTGTTAGACCAGAGAACACACATTCCTCTCCCAGCACACTCACAAGTCACCAAAATTATGATCTTATACTGTTTGTCTAAATTCTACTCTCAGATGTTTCATTGTTCATCAAGCATTTCTGTGTCCTGCTGAGTCCTTAGATCTCACAGTCATGTGTCCAGGGACAGAAGGCATGTATTGAAAATAATAGATGGACATAAATACATGGACAATTGAGCTGAAAAGAACCACTTTTCTTTGTAATATGTACTTTTTGACTGTGAAGATAGCACAAGTCTTGAGTACATTTTAATGGCTCATCTTCACAGGTGACATACACTCTTCAAGGTCAGGCTTCCTATCTTGCTATTCTGCAAATTGTGTCATCTATTTTGAAGTTGATAAAAATCATACCTGTCCAATCCTTCATTCAACACGGTGTCACGTTTTTCTGAACATAAAGACAAAAGAAGATGTGTAAGAACTGGACAAAAATAGGACATAGGAAATTAATGACAATGGCAATGGACATCAGGTCTAGTTATTCACAACTGAATTTCTTTCCTCCCTTTTCAACTAAATCTTTCACATTTGACTTATGGTAGCACCATTTCGAGTATATTTCAGTTAGAATACTTACTTCCTCCAGTCTTGAACCACTTGTGTCGTGGTGGTTTAGGTGTTGGCACAGGAGGAGATGCACTGAAACATGAAAATATAGAATCAACTGCACTGGTGACCAAAGCGTAACACACTCTCTCAATGCCTGCTCTTATGAATACCCATTTCAACTGAATTAAAAAGTGACGAAGGAGTTTAATTTGTTCTTCACTAGACAGGATTTGTCACAGCTTTTCCAACTTTTTACATGTGAAAGAAATGGGAAGTTGTTATCTCTTTAATAACAGTACATACACACAGACACACACAGAGAGATGGAGGATGCTGATTCACAGGGGAGGCATCTTGCTCCAGGAACTCCTGGTTTGATTATTTACACACTTAATGGCATGGCACTCCTGTTTCATTCATCCTCCATTTCATTCAACCTCGCATGCCTGTCAACACCACACTTCTCTGAATAACCACAGACTTTTCCTTCAGACCCAGGCTCCCACATGAGTGTGGGTGGTAGACCCGGGAAAGAATTCTTCCCTACACACTTTCCTCTCCCAGTACTTAGACAAGTCACCACAATTATGGTCCTATACTGTTTGTCTAAATTCTATTCTCAGATGTTTCATTGTTCATCAAGCATTTCTGTGTCCTGCTGAGTCCTTAGATCTCACAGTCATGTGTCCAAGGACAGAAGCAATACACTGAAAATAGTGGATGGACATAAATAGATGCACAACTGAGCTGAAAACAATCACTTTTCTTTGTAATATGTATAGTCTTTGACTATGAAGATAGCAGCAAGTCTTGAGTCCATTTTGATGGCTCATCTTCACAGGTGACACTCTTCAAGGTCAGGCTTCCTATCTTGCTATTCTGCAAATTGTGTCATCTATTTTGAAGTTCATAAAATCATACCTGTCTGATCCTTCATTCAACACGGTGTCACGTTTTTCTGAACATAAAGACAAAAGAAGATGTGTAAGAACTCGACAAAAATAAGACATAGGAAATTAATGACAATGGCAACGGACATCAGGTCTAGTCCTTCACAGTTGAATTTCTTTCCTCCTTTTGCAACCAAATCTGTCATATTTGACTTATGGTAGCACTATTTAGAGTACATTTCAGTGAGAATACTTACTTCCTTCAGTCTTGAGCGTCTTTTGTCGTGGTGATTTAGGTGTTGACACAGGAAGACATCCACTGAAACGTGAAAGTATAGAATCAACTCCATACTCATGACCAAAGCGTTTACCACAGTCTCTCAATACCTGCTCTCATGAATTCCTATTTCAACTGACATTAAAAAGTGACGAAGTAGTTTAATTCGTTCTTCCATAGATAGGATTTGTCACAGTTTTTGTAACATTTTTCATGTGAAAGAAATGGGAAGTTGTTATCTCTTTAGTAACAGTACATACACACAGACACACACAGAGAGATGGAGGATGCTGATTCACAGGGGAGGCATCTTGCTCCAGGAACTCCTGGTTTGATTATTTACACACTCAATGGCATGGCACTCCTGTTTCATTCATCCTCCATTTCATTCAAGCTCCTATGCCTGTCAAATGCCACGGCCACTATTCTGACATACAACAGGCTTTTCATTGAATTCCTTGTATGCTCCCTGAGGTAGATCATAGTAATGAGTGCTCCCTAGAAACATCCTTCTGCCAACACTGGCACAAGTCACCTCCATTTTCGTCCTATTCTCTTTTTCACTATCCTACTCCCAGCCGTTTCGTTGCTCATCCAGCATTTCTGTGCCCTGCTGAGTCCTTAGATCTACAGCCATGTGTCCAAGGAGGGAATTCCTACATTGAAAATATTGGAATAACAGAAACAGAACAACTTTTCCGCCTCATGTTTATAGACTTTTGACTCTTTGACAATGAATATACATCAATTCTTCAATCTACTACGTATTCGCTATTTTAATGTTTAACAAGTCTCTCCATGTAATTCAGAGTGCTTATTTCTCACAACCCGATAAAATACACACTTTTGAGGGTAAAACCATACCTCCATCTCCATTCATTCCTGATCCCATATATGAACTCCAGGTTCTATGGCTTGCTGTGCTGAATCCTGTGCCAACAAGTTCATTTCCCTGGCTTATTTTTTTTTTAACTGTAGTGAACAGTTGGACATGGTTGTCCACTTTCTATAAAGGACCATGCACATTATATCACCCAGTGAGAGGATTTCTAACAAAGACATGGGTAGCCTTGAACCTTGTCCTTCTATCTCAGTCTTGACAGATGTTAACATGCTTCAATCATACTAGCTCAATGGCCTGAATTCTAATTTTTTCACATGTCTGTATGATGTGCTATCTGTAGTTTAATTTTGTGTGTCTGTGTCCCTGATTGAGAGAGAGCTAAACAGAGAAAGGACAGAAAAAAGACAGACATTTCAGGGGCATATGTGCCACAGTGCATGTGTGGAGATGAGGGAACAGACTTGATCGCTGTCCAAATAGCCCAGGAAATGCTCCTGTCTACTTCCTGCTGCACAGGGGTTCAAATGCAGTGGACATGCCTCTCTTTTAAATGCGTACCATGGATCTGAACTCAAGTCCTCATTATTTGGCGAGCAATTTCCCCACTAAATCCTCTACAAAGCCATTTAAGATGCATTTACTATCCCAGGATTTGAATTCTACTACCGCCTTTTCCACATCAGTCATAAACCCCAATATGCTCCCCGCTGTTCCTTTCAAACCAATGCTGTTCCTCTTCAATGCCACTTTCCTCTGCGAACTCGCTCACAGTATGCACTGTGGCTTAACTTGGTACTTGCATCACTCATGCGCTCCTGTCTTATTGCAACGCTCACAGGCAGCAGGAGGATGAAGGAAGCCCAGCAACCTCAGAATTGGGGAGCAGGAGTCCAAGTCCCAGTTCTGCCACTCAAAAACGCATCCACACAGTTACTAAGATGTTTTTACTTCAGGGGCCCCAGTCCCAGAATGGTTTTGTGAGGGTGCTCAACATAATTGATTAATTAACTGATTGATTAATCTCTAAGTTTCCTTAATATCCTGAAATTCTAGATGATTTCAATCTGTCCAGAGAAAATGAATACTTTGCTGTCAGAAATGAAAAAAAGGAAAAAGGAAGAAACAAACAATAAAGAGTAAAAGTCAAGCACGCGGTGCCGTAATATAAAATCAGAGAGGAACTGTACCATTTCCGAGGAACCGTTGCACACACGTCTGCACCCTTCGCTTTTAAAAATTCTGCCATGTCCTGTTTCTGTTCATGTATGGCCAGTAAGAATGGTGTGAAGCCGCGCTGTAAAGAAAAATCAGTTAGAGTTTGTAAAAGACATATTGCTCAACTAAACTTAAAATCTCCGCACAGACTAGGAACATAAATGCATGCTGTAAAGAGGAAATCTGAAGTGGGCGTTCTTCCTTCTTCCCGCCGCACGGCCCCACGCCGTTCCTGCCCTTTGCACACCCTCCCCTGCCCTGCGCTGCACCTGACCTCCACTCGTCTCCAAAACCCAATCTAAACTCGCTGCTTCCAAGAATCTTTGCCTCTGTGGAGTTTCCCCTTCAGTACCCCAACCCTACAGCGTACTACTAAAGGTTTACGCATTCCTGTGGAATGAATGAGCTCAGATGGTCATCTCTGAGCCAGAGTTTCTCCATCTCTATTTCCAAAAGTGCTGCACAGATGGAAAGAGAATCAGAATTTCAGGCTCAGTGTTAAAGAACTCTCTTTGACTTGATCCTCACTCGAGTAATACTTCCTTCTTATGAAAAACATGCACAGTTAAAGACGAGTTTCAGGGACATACTTTACTATTTTCCAATAATGTGAATGTTTCACCGGTTAGGAAAGGAAGTCCCGTGATTCTCTTCTCTTTATGGTGGCAGAAACCATATCCCACTGCTAGGTGCCCCTGCTCCAAATAGGCCCCAAAGGAAACGGGTTCTGAATTAAAAGATAGAGGCTTCAACATAAGCCTGATTGCTTATTATTTTAAGATGCAAGGTTTACATACTGGTAGTTAGAAATCTGAGTACAAGATTTTATTCTCACTGATAAGGAAAATCCATTCACAATATACAAACCTGCTACTTTATATTCATTCTCAATCTTGTCACATTTTAGTAACTAAACTTGTTTTTTATTCTATGCAAAACGTAAGGTGGAACTAAATATATACCAGTCTTGATAGATAAAATGAATATATAAATAAAAATTCTAATATTGACCTGAATGGGTTCTTTTTATGAAAATCAAAGACAAGGAACTCCTTTGGTTAAGGGATAATGAAATCAGTCTTGATTAAACTCAATTTTCATTAAAAATCCCATTTTCATGTGAATGTGAAATTTTATAGTATAGAATGATTTTTAAAGCATTAACTTTTAATGTGTAAATTTCAATCCTAATTCAAACTTTAACATGAATTATGAATTATATGTAATGATAAAGGATCTGTTAATGTACTCTTAGAAACCAATATAAACTCCAAATTATATTGTACCATATGTGTATGCATCTTCGTGTACGCACACACGTGTGGGCAGAGTGCAACACATTGGCTATGGTTGCCAGAAATCTACCACACCTGCTGTTCCAACTTTTTTTTAAAGATGTAACACATTTTTTTCACGTGTATGTGTGCTTGGCTTACATGAATGTATATGCAACATGTGAGCTCCTGGTATCCGTGGAGGCGAGAAGGGGACACTGGAAACCTTGGAACTGGAGTTACAGGCAGTTCTGTCCCAAAATGTATATAGTGGGAAAGCCCAGGCCTTCTGCAAGAGCACCAAATGCCTTCAAATGCCTTCGACCGCTAACTCACCTCTCAGCCCGTTACTCTCTGTTCTGAGACAGGGTCTCCCATTTAGTTGTAGTTTCCCAGTTAGGCACGGCTGGCCAGACAGGGGCCCAGGGTTCCTCTGGTCTCCACCTTCCCAGCAGTGGAATCACAAGGCTGCACTACACCAGGTAGGGTTTATTTCCGAGGACTTCATTCAGGTCCTCATGTTACCTTGGAAACATTCTACCAACTGACCTGCCTCCCAGACCCTCAAATTCTTATAGATTACTCTTATCCTGAATTCTAGGAAATATTTGACTGTACGCAGACACTGAAAACTCAAATACAGACAGAGGAAAAGTAAGTACACGAGGAAAAAGGCAGTCTATCCCTGGCACCCTGGAGCGGCATGGCCTTCCGTACATTATGTGTCTTCTACACAGGATCAAAATGTCACGTGGACTCAGAGATGATGGGATTTAATTCTTTAAGACCAAGGTTCTAGAGAAGTCTCCTGAAGTTTAATGTGAACTCAATTCATGGACGACACTAAGTCTGTATATGAGGCACATTCATTCCACAGCACTAAACATCTACACTGTGTGGGTAGGTTGCCAAATAAATGTCTCTGTAGGAAGAAATATTGCCTATGGAGGCTTTCTTTCAGTACCATGTGTTACTAAAATTTAAGTCATAAAAATGTTACTTTCTTCAAGATATTCTCCTACAAAATCATTTTTAACCTATTTGTATCTAAATATCCAAACTTGTAATCAAATCAATGATTAGTTTAATGGAATGGCTGAATTTAAATTATTCAAAGGATTCCTACTGCTCTTCTTATTAATGGCATGGTTTTTGGTGTGTGAAACTGTCAAGCTGATAACACTAGGGCTACCTGATCTTAACAGATACAGTGTGTTAGAAGACGATAAATGAAATGTAAGTAAATGTTAATGAACATGGGAGATTGGCCAATCTGATTCTTGAAGACTTAGGTTCTCTGGATCAGGGAATTCACACACTACACCTGTCTAATCAGTGGATTTACATTCAGAATGTAACAGAATTACCGAACCAGATTCTTCAGAGAAGAATCTTGATATGTAAGACAATTCTCTGTATCATTTGCGGATATGGACAAAAGGAGAAAACAGAAGACACACTCACAGAAAACTCAATTCTATGTCCCAGAGTAGGGGGAACACAGGGACGAGAACTCAGCTTATAACTCGACTGCAAAAATGCAAAACCAATTATTCCTCAGATGCTAGCAAAACGTGGATTTATGAGCAAAACCGAGACCCTTGTGTGGCTCGTTCTGCAAGAAAAAGACAGGATGGCAGCGAGCTCATTGGCCTTCCCTTTCATTTTCTACACAATCTGTACCTAGTCACTGCCAGGCTGTTGGCCTGAGAATCCTCCTAAATTGGATCTCAAGGCAAATTTACAATACAACACAACAACAGTCTTTCCCAAACTAAGAATTATTTCCTCTCAAATTAAAGAGCATTTCTTGTGTACACATAATCCTTAAAAAAAGAGAAGTAAACTATGTCTGCCTAGTATATACCTTCAGTAACCAAATTTGCAAATTTGCCTGCACACCTGTGTTCACTACCTCTTTCTCATTTTCCCTGTTTTGGCCACATCTCTGAGAGATAGCTCACCTCAATATGACTTCTCAGCTGCAATAAGATTTCCATTTATCATAAAGTTTTAATTTTAATTAACTCATTTTCATTCTTTGTGCATCTCTCTCTCTCTCTCTCTCTGTGTGTGTGTGTGTGTGTGTGTGTGTTTGTGATATGTTTGATTCTGTCCCAAATCCTTTATTTTGTATTTAAAATAAAACCACATTCGGAGACAAATTTTGCTTCTTTTTGTTACTTTACATGAAGTACATCCAAACTGGAGGACCTGAATCCTAACACCCAGGGCCTGGTGGCATGTGCCTGCAATCTCAGCACTAGGATGCAGAGATAAGAATATCCTGCGGTTTTGCTAGCCAGCTAGTCTAGTGTAAAATCATAGAGTGGAAACAATTTTGGACACTTACCTTGACCTCTGGCCTATGCCTGTCTGTGTATATACACACACAGACATGCATATTCAACTATGTGAACATGGGAACACAGATACAGAAAACATACAGAAAATATCAATATTTTAACTTTGGTGATTAACCCACTTCAAAACATTTTTAATCACTGGAAGCTTGATCTAAATGTGGAAAATGGAGCACCTGTTCCCTCATTAGAACTACCTGGGAAATAAAGTGATCTTTACCTTTGTTCTGGCTTCAAGGTCTGCATCAGCAGTCAGCAGCATTTCAGCCATCTGGATGTTCCCCCAAAATACCGCATAGTGGAGTGCGTTATATCCATGCACATCCTTGGGGTGTGGATTGGCCCCGTAGGCCAATAAAATGGACAGGCAGAACACGTTTCCACACTGAGCGGCCTGCAGGTAATGCACACAGAAAGAGATCAATCCACGGAACCCAAGATGAACACTTTAAATATTTCCCCGAGTAATTACCCGTAAATGATATAAAACTTTATTTCAAGTATATTTACCCCTTTTGTTGAGAAAGGGTCTGCTTATGTAAACTCAGCCTTGCCTCAATTCAAAGTCGTCCTGCCTCATGCCAACACACGTGGACAGTGTTTTGCAATTTTTCATTTGGGATCCTAGTGTGTTTGCATGGTTTCCACTGCTCCCAGTCACCGTCCAACTTCTCCTGTGACCCCCCCCCCAGTCCCTCTCAATTTCATGTCCCCTTCTTTGCCACAGATACATACATGTAAATATATGATGCACCGAATCCACTTAGTGGTGCTGTGTTGGCACCTGTGTTTCAGACCATGCTGTTTGGATCAGATCAATATCAGGGAACTAGTTCCTGGGGAAACCAATACTCCCTCCCCAGCATCCATTGACTGCCTGCAGCTCATCATTGAGAGTTGGGATTCCAGGGAATCTCCCCCACCTCGGCATGTCAAAACTGGTCTTCTCCTCATTCAGACTTTGTCAGACCACATTATGTGGCTGATTCCATTGGAGTAACTTCCCCATCACATCTACAATGCGTTCACTAGCAGAACACACCTAGACATAATGATCTTTTCATTCTAATCCATCTCAGTTGAAACTGTTGGCCATTATCTACCTTAATGAGAGGCGTGCTGTTTTCGTTATCAAGAGCGTTGATGTTAGAGAACTTCTCAATTAGGAGGGATACTACGTTTGGTTGGTCGTAGGTGCACGAAAAGTGTAACGCGGTCCTGTGAAAAGGAAAGGAGATTTCAGGAAATTGGGGAGCACTAGCCAAAGCACGTTCGTCCATACAACTGTGAGTACTAGACAGCTCGTGATGGACTCTGAAGCGGGGTCACGGGAGTCTCCTCAGCTCTCTCACATATTTGCTGCAGCGCTAGTGGCGCAGTGCAGGGCCCGCCCAATCCAAGGCAGGTGCTCTGCCAGTGAGATGCACCGTGCTCAGAGCAGCGTCTGAGCACAACGAGCAACCGGAAGTAGAATCACAGCTCTAGTCTCGGTCACCTACTAGCTGCTTCTCAGGCAACTCTCACTCCTCAATGAGATTCAGATGCACAACTGATTCCAGCATCTCACAGATAGCTGGGGAAATGTCGATATAATTACTATTCCAACTGCTAACAAACAGAAGGTTTTAAATGGGTTAAATAACAGAATTAGACCTATATTTCAGATATGAGGTTTCTGTCTTTAAAAAAGTTTTAGATTTTAACTTATTATTTATTTATTTGTTTATTTAACTTATTTTAATCTTCTTGAGACAGATCTCTCCACAGTCCCAGCTTTCCTGGAACTCAACAGGTACACCAGACTGCCATGAATTCACAGAGATCCTAATGCCTCTGCTGCGTGACTGCTGGAAATAAAGAAGTTGGTCAACAAGGCTAGCAGTTTTAGATTTCAGTAACTAAGGAAGGGTCAACTGTACTGCCCAGGCTGGCCTTGATCTTGAAATCCTCTTAATTTAGCCTCCTAGTAGCTCACATTGCAGACCAGCGTCACAGTGCCTGCCTTTAATGCCCTTTATTTCACGTTACCGTTTCTGACATTGGTTTTGTATTGTTGATGAGTTGTATGCGTGTAAGTCTTTAGCCTGCATGTATGTATCTAAGAGCACCCCTGTGTGCAATGCCCATGTAGGTCAAAACAATGCTTCAGATCCCCTCGAAGTGGATTTAATGATGGTTCTTAGCTACCATGTGGAGGGTGAGAAACAAACCCCGGTCTCTGCAAAAATAGCCACCATGCCCAGTTGCTGGAGAGTTCAATGTTTCTAAAGAAAATATTTCTAAAGCAAAAGAATATTCTTAAAACAACAACTGATTCTCTTACTGTATATTTGTATGCAGAGCTAAACGGTCAAATGATATTTTTGCATATGATAAAAGAGCATATGTAATAAAATGTAGACATACTAAGTACAAAAAAAAGATTGTTATTGCCAACGACGCTATGATTTGTCTAGAGATACACGCACGTGTAGAGAAATCGTAAAACACTGTTGTCTCTGCAGGATGCTCAATCCTTCTCTTCACAGGATTGTTCTATCACAAACAACTTTACTACAACCTTTTATGTTCACTGTAGAAATCACAGGCAAGGAAAGGGAAAACCAGAGTTTCAAGTGGTTCCACTGTCAAAACCAACCCAATGTTTGCTAAAAACGAGACCAAAAAATATTATCTTACTAAATGAATCCAGAGTTTACTTCTTGGTGTCAAGGAAACAAAACTGAAATCAAGAAAAACGGTTATGAGAAATCTGGCAATACCAGAGATGAAATAGTAAACTTGTAAGTGACAAAAGTGTAGACTTCAAGAGTCTGAAAATAAGGAATTCTCTTTTACTTTGCATACGCTTTGGGCCAACTTAAGCCCACAGTCTTGTTGATTTGTGTGTAATTAAATTAGCTTAGTATATAAAAATGTAAAAACATCTAAGAGGAATGTAGTTTTGTTACTTAAACCATTTTGAAGTGGTCAATAAAGGGCTCTAAAAAAGACATCATAATGACTGGGACATCAGCTGGCTCTGCCTCTCATGAAGAAGGTCTGTGTATGGACTCCTCCAAGCTGTGCAGATTCCCAAAACCTGGAAATCTGAGGCAGTAAGAAAACCCAACAGCACTGGGAAAGCTGGGTTTAAGCTACACTCTACCATGAATTATTTTGTGATCTAAAAATACGTCTAAGGTAGGGGAAATGGCTCAGTGGGTAAAAGTGGTAGTGTCCCAACACGACTGAGTCTGATCGCTCAGAACACATGGTAAAGCTGGACCCAGTAACGATCCACCCTGCCTCTGAACCCAACTCTGGAAAGATAGAGCTCCTCCCATGTGCTCCTTGCCTGTCCCCAACTGCCCCTCCTCCTCCTGTCCTTAGCCCTCTCAGATCCTGTTACCTCTTCCTTCTGTCTGTCTCATCCACGTGGCACACCTGAAACGTGAGTAAATGGGCAATCGAAAGGAGGTCACCTCTGCTGGCACAGTAGTGGAAGGGGTTCACAGGAACGTAACTCGATAGGAAAAACGGAAACTCTGGCGGTTGATGACAACAACACCCTAAACATCGCAAGGCCCTGCGTAGGCGGGTGGGCTGCGTGGTGGACCGAATGACTTGATCAATCTCATCTCTGAGGTTGGGATCCTCCATGGTGAGGGCCCGGGCAGGGCCCGCAGGCCCCACCACCTTCTCCCGCCTCCCTCCCTTCTCCCTCTGCTGTTTCTTTTTCCCAAACACTAGAACTTTGACCTAAAGTCAACCAAATCTCTCCAAATTGGTCACCAAAGCACTAGAGCCTCTGACCAAGAAGCCTCTAGCTCAGTAACTGATCTGAGAGGGCTTTGTCGCCTAGCAACACCCTAAACAATGCTTTGCCAGGTCACTGCCTCCAACATTCTGTGACCTAAGCACTCCTGCCCACATCAGACACCAATGACAGGAGACTGACCACTGGCACTCAGCACACACTTGCAAAGCTCTGCCTGTCTATCACAGCTTCAGAGCAGATGCTCCTCGCCTGGACAAGTCATGGCAAGGTTGCTTCCCAGTCCTGCGGCTCTTGCCAGGACTGCACGTGGTTACATCATGACCAACCTCATTCTTTCCAGAAATGTCCATATTATTGATATTGGATTCTTTATACTATAAGCTACACTTGAATCAGAAAACTACTTTGGGCATCGTTCTCTATGAGGGAAAATATTTTCCTCTTTCAATGTTGCTGAATCCAAGCTTTGCTCTTAAAAAAGGACAACTCAGCTCTTGGGGGTGAGGCAGGAGGATTATTGGTTCAAGGCTACCCTGGGATACACAGTGGGATCCTTTTTCAAAAGTTAGTATGTCCAGCATGGTGACACACACCGTTAATCCCAGTACTCAGGAGGCAGAGACAGGAAGATCTCGGTGAAATCAAGCCGAGCCTGATCTGCATACCAAACACTAGTGCAGATGTGGCTACAGGGAGACCTCTGTCTCAGAAAATACGCAAACAAAAAAGCCAAACCCAACATCACCAACGAAAGCACACAAAAATTAAAATAGCAAAATTTAAACAGCAAAGCACAAGGAAGTTGGCATGCATAAGGGGGCGAATAAATAATGATACAATAATCATTTCCAGGTGGAGTGGTAGCGCACACCTGAAATTCCAGCAGTTGGCAGAGGCAAGAAGCTTGTCCTGAGACAGAGGCCTGACAGGCACCGTACCAGGAAGGAAAGGAGACACAGAGGGCAGAGGGGCTGTGGACACAACCACCCATTTCGGGGTCATGCTTGACTACATAGAAATTTGGGGACTAGACTGATCAAAAAGATCTGTGAAATGGAGGGAGGGAGGGAGGGAGGGAGGAAAAGAGAGAGGAAGAGAGAGAGACAGAAGAAAAGATGAAGACAAAAAGGAGAATGAGAAGGAGAAAATGCAGTAAAGACTACGCCACTATTAGATGATTTTTTAAAACAATCTCTCAGGGAGGGATGAGCCAGGCTGGAAATTCTGTATAGGACACTTCCGGGATTTTTGTGGGAAGGGAAGGAGTAAGTGATGGGATTCAGCACGCATGCCATGATTGAGCTACATCTCTAACCACGTGTGTTTTCTTTAACTTTGCACTGGGAGATACTAAGATACAAAGCAGTTAGAGTCATGACAATACAGACATTTCATACACCTTAAGTTCATCTCTCTTTTTTTTTGATACAGGGTCTCAACTACGTAGCACTGACTGACCTGGAATGAACTGTGTAGACTAGGCTGGTCTCCAACTCACAGAGTACCGCCAGATTCCTGGTGAAGAAAGTACATGACGGTAGATGGGACACAGAACCTAATCCAGGGGTTCTCATCTAGTAATGCTTTCTGCTCCCCTTTTCCCTTCGCACCAGTAGATTATGTGCAGCCACCCTGTCAGCTCAATGTTCTTCCATGAGATCATCCGCCACCTCTGGCTCTTAAAAGCTTTCTGACCTTTCTTCGACAATAAGCCCTGAACTTTTAGAAAAGTTGTGAGAAAAGGTTTCCACGTTTGGGCTGAACACTCCAAAGTCTTTTATTCTCCCCATACCAACTGTTAGAGTGTGAGAAGTGGGAACAAACTCCAGAACTCCAACTTGAGGCAAAAAGGAAAGTCTATTTATTTACATAATTTAGCAAACAAAGCAATTCCACAGGCCAGCCGGGCCACAGAACCTAAAGCCAGATCCGGAAACTGCACGCCCTCTCCGAGTTGCAGCCCAGGTTTAAACATTCCGTGGTGGTGGGCTTTGCTGGCTAGTTTAACCTTGGTATTAGATGGTCCAGAACCTGTCTGTCCCTCGGGGACTATTTGTATTGGACAAGTCAGTCCTTGTCGTCCTTAGGGTCTGGGTTTAGCACCGGAATGCATGCTGAAGTGTTAGAAACCAGAATGTTGCAGGGCGGGGCGAGGAGATTAAAACTCAACAGGTCTGAGATTGCTTTGTCCCTACACAAACCACCTGTGGGGCTGAGTGTTAATCACCATCTGTACCAAAAAGAAGCTTCTCTCTGGAGAGTTGAGAGATGTACTCATCTACAGATATTACAATGAATCAGAGAAGTCAACTGTAAACTGTCTAGCCATAGGTTCTTGGCCCACAAAAACAGTGTCATGTAAAGGCTCCACATTGTAAAGCAAACCTTGAATCCAGTCATCAAGTGGTTGGCTGCTCTCATAACATTTTTGCCACTATTGCACTAGTTAGCATATCATGCCTAGCCGGCGATGACTGTAGCTCACAGTGCTCATATCTGAGAAAGGATGATTGTTTTTCTCTCTCCTGATAGCATGCACAGCCCCTCCTCACACTATGAAAATTAGTCGGGAGAGATGAAGCTTCCAGATCACTAGCAGCTTGATTTCTCCTTGTCTCTTCTATGAATCATGGATGTAGTGACTTCAGCAATAAGCACTTACCATCAGGTTCTTTAGAGAATCTATCTCCATACTGAATACTAATTCCTTATCTTGAATGGTCTCAACTGTTTCACTCAACTCTTTGTGTATTCATGGTCTCCATTCAGTCTTCTATTCGTATCTTCTTTGAGTTCCTGAAAAATATGTATCTTGAAACCTTTCTCTTACACATCAGCCAGGTTCCATTTCTTAGGAAACATAAGAATGTGTGCAGTAACTTCTGCAAAATACACTGTCTTGATAATTAATGGTATGTTACTCCAACAGGATCTAGGCATCTACAGTTCTGTCTATGATGGTGTTTCTTGTATGGACAGTTAATCTTGTCTTTGTTGAATGGCTGTTACCGTCTTGGTTTGCTGTCATGACAACTTATTAGGTTCTGGTCTAGCTGAGTTGGTTGTGTTGCTGTGTGGGTCTAGGAAGTGTTCACAGGTGTGTACAGAAGGGCACAACTTCTATGCCTGAGATTCCAATACAGACACCACATGATCCTGGATCAGCAGGGTGGGCCAGGGGTCCGCAGGGTGAGCAAGGTGCCGGATGGTTTGGTGCTAATTTTCATGGGCTAAACAGAGGTCTGTCTTGGGTCATATACAAACTGTACAATCCCAGCTCTGCCTGGGAGTATAGGAATGACTGCAAGGGCAGATGAGGTTCTACAGATCTGAGCAACTTGGCGAACTGTGAAGGTTGTGCATCCTGAGAGCCATGAGGGGGAGGGGCATTGGGGCTGTGGGAAGAGAATCCTAGGGCCTGAGAACTCGCAAGTCTGTAGAGGGGACAAAAGGGTGAAGGACACTAGCTAGACCCAAGACAGGTGACGGCAGACTGGGAGTGCTGGGGCTGGAGAGTTTACAGGTCTGAGAGGTACATGGAACGAGAGCATGCAGAGGGAAGACTGGCATGGGGAACTCACAGGGGAGGGGTGTGGTGCATCCAAGTGCACAGACCAAGCCAGCCTGAGAACGGGAATAGCAGACAGGGATCCTGGGGTGTGGAAATCAGAGTTGTTGTACCCATGAGAAATAAGCAGTCAAATTATCCGTGTCTGCAGATGACATGATAGTATACCTAACAGATGTGAAAAATTCCACCAGAAAACTCTTAGAACGATTAAGACTTTCAGTAAAGTGGAAGGATACAAAATTAATCTACAAAAATCAATAGCCTTTTTATACCCAATAACAAGCAATTGGCAAAAGGGCACAAGAACATCCTCCCATTGACAATAGCCTCAAAGAAAGAAACTCAGAATAAAACTGACCAGTCATTAAAGATTTCTACAATTAAAAAATTGAATCTTTAAAGAAAGGGATTGGTGAGAAAACCAGGAGATGGAAAGCCCTCCCACACACATGGATTGGCTGAACTAATACTGTGAGAAAGAACATGCTATCTAAAGCAATATATAAATTCTATGCAATCTTACTCAAAATCCCCACGACATTCTTCACAGGATTAGAACCTAAACATTCTAAAATCATATAGAAACATAAAAGTCCCTGGACAGCCGAAGCAACCCAAAACAGAAAGAGAAATGCAGAGGGGATTACTATACCAGATTTCAAACTAAATTCCAGAGCTATATTCATCAAAACAGCATGGTACTGGCACAAACATAGCCCCGTAGACCAATGAAATATAACTCAAAGCTCAAACGTGAGCAAACCCATTTTCAGCAAGCTGATATTTGACAAAGCAGTCAAGAACACCCACTAGAGGAGAGATAACATCTTCAGCAAATGGTACTGGCAAAAGTAGATCTCCACGTAAAGAAGAATGAAACTAGACCCTTACCTTTCAACTTGAACAAAAAGTCAACTCCAAATGCATCAAAGACCACAATTTGAAACCTCAAACTCTGAAACTGTTAGAAGAAAACCCTGACAGTAATGCACAAGAAATATTGCAGAAAAGGACTTCCTAAATCAGACATCAGTTGCTCAGGCATAAACCAGAAGGGGACCTCCAGTCAACTAAAAAGCTTCTGTACAGCAAAAAATAAACAATCAAGAAAGTGAAGAGGTAAAAAATCCCACTGAATGACAGAAAATCTTTATGGTTGACACATCTCACAGAGGCATCCAGAATCTATAGAGAACTCAAGAAACAAAGAATCAAGCAAACAAGTGACCCAATGAAATATATGATAAGGATTAGTACAGAGAGTTCTCAAAAAGAGAAATAAAAATGGCTAAGAAACATCTTTAAAAGTTTTCAACACCGTTAATGATTAGGGAAATGCAAAGTTAAACCACTTTAAGAATTCATCCTACCCCAGTGACACTGGCGAAGATCAAGAGAATAAATCATACCAAATGCTGGAGAGGACGTGGAGAAAGGGAATGCCCATTCCCTGCGGATGGGACTACAAACTCGGGCAATCTGCTTGGGAAGCAATATGGAGAACTCTTAAAAAAGCACTCAGGATGACTCTACCATTCGGCCCGGTTGTGCTGCTCCTCCGCATGTATGCCAAGGACCTGTCCTAAATGAAGAGACACTGTACACTCATGTTTGCTGCTGGTCTTTTCACAACAACTAGGAGACAGGAGCAATCTAAGTTTTCCTCAACTGATCCGTGGATACAGAGAATCTGGTACATCTGCACAATGGAGTGATAGTCGGTGTAAAGAAAGACCTAATCATGCCATCTGCAGGCAAATGGATGGAAGTAGAAACGCTAATGCTAAGTGAACTAGCACAGACTCAGAGAAACAAGGGATGCGTGTTCCCTCTCACTGCGGATCCTACCACCAAACCCTTGCGTGTGACTATTCATCCCGATGAAACCGCAAGAACCGGGAAAACTGGACAGGAACCAGCGAGGAAAGGGAAAGAAAGAATTTGAGAGAGAAGAGTAGGAGACAGGTTTCTAAGGAAGAAATAACTGGAAGGGGGATTTAAATGGAGAGGGAAGCGATATACAAGAAATACAGAGATAAAGGGAAAGAGGGAGCTTAACAAAGGTGGAACCAAAGAGACCGGTATTATCAAGAGAACTGTGGAAATGGGGACACTTGAAATAGGGTAAGCACGGAAGGAATGTTAGACAGGGACAGACGTGTCGGGGTAGTGGATAAATTAGCCCAGCTGCTATAAAGCACCTGAGGGAATCATATCAGTCTAACAATCCAATGGCAAATTCTACATACAATATCTCTCCATGAGTCCTTGCTCACAGCTGAGGCTTCATAACAAGGAAGAGTGCCATATAAGAGAATCCTTCCTTCGTGTTATTGCCCAGGGTAGTCCAATAGTCTCCCAAAAATACATAGGCTATTTCCGGAGTCCTCGATTGCCTCCCAGAACTTGAAGGTTTAAGACCCTACTGATGAAAACAGGACATAATTCAGAGACCGTATTTGGAACAATGGAGTTGGAACTGACGAGCAAGCCACTTTTCCTGAACGCTAGCTAGATTTGAAGAGCACTATGCAAGCAGCCAAGGGAGAACACCAATCTATGGCCAAACACCAGCTTGAGGAACAAATAACCACATCACTGCCTGGCACAACACTCGACACTGACTTAGTAGTGGCACTTTTATCTTCAGGCCAATCAACAGCTACATAATTGGTCTTAGAGCCGATTCAATGAGAGGAAATTCGTGAGTGGTACTGTAATCATAGCCAAATACATATGACTGAAGAGGTCATAGACCTTAGAGAAATCCCCATCACTGTCAAATCCCTAGACAAATGTAACTTCTTTCTAAGGGAAAAATATGTGTCCGTGTATATAAAGTCAGGTATCTGAGTCACCACTCATCAAAGAAGCTTCTGCTGCAGGATGGTTTCAGAGGAGGTGAACGTTCCATCCTGCAGGGAAACTTGTTAAGCTCAGAAAGTAAACAACTCATAGCTTCAGGATGTCCCTGAAATTAACCTGGTTCAATAGTTTCCTCCCTCCCCAAGACTGATGAGAAACTCTCAGACAAGCCAAGCTGCCCGGAAGAAGTGAGGAACCGGCAAAGGTTCAGACTAACTGAACTTTCCAGAAGAGACTCGCACCATACTTTTGAGCCCTCTGCAGACTGTACATCACAGGATTTAAACAGGCAGCTAATGAAGGGAGGTGCACAGGGAAAGGAGAGTCAATACCCAGGATTCTGTGTGTGTGTGTGTGTGTGTGTGTGTGTGTGTGTGTGTGTGTGTGCATCTCATCCCTTGTATACCTTCCGCAGCTCTCTCCTCTCTCACAACCACTCCTTTACTTAGTCCTCAGTCTTCCATACCTTCCCATATGCCCCCATTCTTGGGTCTTGTACTGCTTTGTTTTAAACCGAGGCTTGAGTGCAAAACCTGTGAATGCTCATAGCTTTATCACATTTAACTTGTAGGCACTTTATTAACTTCATAGAGCCTTAGTTCATATCTATAAAATGCACCAAGAAGCCAGGCATGGTGGCGCATGCCTTTAATCCCAGCACTTGGAAGCCTGAAGCAGGCATCTCTTTGAGTTAAAGGTCAGACTGCTCTACATAGTGAGCTCCAGGCCAGCTGGGGCTACAGGGAGACCCTGTCTCAAAAAGACAAAAAGAAGACTAAAGAAAATACCTTTTCTTCTTCTTGAGAAAGAATCTTGCTGTGTAGCACCAGCTGCCTGGGCTCACCATGTAGCTCAGGCTGGCCTTCAGCTCACTGCCACCTATTGCCACAGTCTCCTGAGTGGTAGGATTACAGGTGTGAGTCACCACACTTGGCTTAAAAAATAAATTTCTGCCCTCGGTGGCCTCATTTATAGAAAGAGCTTGATGGAGCTGAGTGTGAGGTGCATGTCTGTAGTCATAACATCGGGAGGCTACGGCAGGGGAATCAGGAGTTTGAGGTTACACAGTAAGTCTGAGATCAGCCTTGCTTACATAAAACCCTGTCTCATCTGACCGAAAAAGGAAAACGAGCACTGTGTAGCAGTTATCATTGCCACAGTCTATATACTGCCACTGCCGTCAGTGATTAGTGTTTTTAATAGCAGGACTCCTTGTGTTGGTGAGAAAGAACTTGACATGCTGGGTGCAGAGCCATGTTTCTGGCATGTGCTAGCTGTGTACTCAGTGTCCTGCCCTTAGGAGGAAGTATGTGCGCCTTTTCCACGGTCCACAATCTGCAGCCCAGCTGTGAGCTCAGTATGGCTCCTGCTCTCAGCCTCCAGCAGCTCTCTGCAGCCCCTCATGGCTAGTGCCTATCATATCTAGATGGGGCGCCACCACGCTGTCCATACTTCCTGACCAGAACCAGATTTCCACTTCTGTGGTTCCCTTGTGGGTATTTTTGAGTTCCATGACGACACCCGCTTGGAAGGAGAAAGGGCTAAAGGCAGAGCCGCCAGTGACAGTCCTGCTGAGAGGGCCATGCACCCTGATGGCAAAGCTCAGATAGCTGCATCCCGCAGGTCTGGGAAAGAATCAAAAGATGGAGAAAAAACAAAAATCAAGACAACTGAGAAGCATAAGCAGGCAAGAACTAATGTCAAGGCAGAAGAGAAGCCAGTCGATCCCAAGATGAACACAAAGAGGAAACAACTGAACTCAGCCAGGACAGCTTTAAAAAGCCAAGAACTCACCTGGGCATGCGCATGTCGGAGTCAGTGCATGCCTTTCATTCACTGGGTAAGAAGAGTGACAAAATACTGGGCTGTCTTCTTCCCGTGTTGTGGAAATCCCTGGCAACACCACAGAGCGGAAGCCGTGCCCACGCACAGCCATCGTTTCACAACTGGATATCTCGCCTGAGGGGGAAGGCAGATAAAACCCAAGGCACAGCTCAGAACCCAGAGAGCACTGCTGAAAAGGAACTCCATCTGAAGATAACATATCCCTACCAGGGAAGGTTAAGTTAGCACCTCTGCCTTTCCCTTCCCAGGACGAGCCTCAAGTGTGACCTGTTTCTAGATCAGTAACCCTAGCTTCACTCAGGCCTCCTGCAGCATACCCTGCCAGGCCTCACTGCAACTCAGCTCAGCCGCTCACAGTCAGTCTATCTCAACCAGCTTCAGCCAGCACATCTGGGTCCTGCCGAACCCATTCTCAAAGTTTCTAACAGTGCCCCAGACCGGGCGTGACCAATCTCATCCAGGCCAACCCTGTCCCTCAACTGACTGCTTCCACGGTGGCACCCTACAAAATACCATCTTGTACATCCTGCCAGAAGAACCGATTACTGAATGTACCAAAACTTGTGCCACAAGCAAGTGCCTCCTTCCTTTTTGCTGGTTCTGCACTGTCCCTTCCCTCTCCACACCTTTCCCTCAGTCCTGAGAAAAATCTAATCCCCCAGTGTAGAAACTCATCACCAGCCAGTTGCGGCATGTCTGATGACCACAAACATGCCAATTCAAGTCTCACAGAGCACTACGAGCAAAAAGACTAGACAGGGGATGTCCCCAAACAACATAAGACTATTAAATTTATCTCCCTCCCAAAGGGAATTTTACCTACAATCCTAAAAGATGCATTTTTCTTACTCCCCTTGTCCCCTTAGTCAGCCAACCTGTGCTTTTGAATGGACAAACCTGTCGGGCATAATGCACAGTGGGCCTCACTAGCCACCTGCCAGGAGGAATGAAGGAGTGGCTCTCATGGGTATGGTCCCAGCACTCAGGGCCAGCACGAGGGGGACCAAAGGATCTCCGCCATAGGGTGAGGGGGTGAGTAGGCGCAGAATCAAAACACCGACTCCGGGAGTTGAGCAGAAAGCCAGCAGTGGTGATGTGCTGCAAACTCGTGTTCTCAAGAAAGAGCAGAGAGTCTTAGAGGTCTTTTTAGCCAATAGGCTTATGGGGTGGGGTCCTGACCACAGCCAATCAGTTTGTTCCCAGGTGGATCAGGTTCCCTCCAGGTGCTGGGCAGAAACTGGCCGCACAACCAACTGCTGTGGAGCATCACACCCAAGAGGGGGCCATTCCTTCGTTCCTCCTGGCAGGTGGCCTAACTAGGCCCACCCTGCATTATGCCCAACATATCCCCCTTTTTGTTTTTATTAATTGTTTTGATTTTTAGCCAAAAAGGAAACTGCCTACTATTCCTTGGGGTCTTTTTATCCTAATCTGCCTAACCAAATTCTATCTCCTATTCTTACCACATCTTCACCCTCTGAAGAGGTGATGACCACTCTAACTTCTTTGAAAGCTGAAAGGGGACATAGGATGTGGCAATTGGACTACCCCGTCAGTGAGTCTGTCTAAAAGACACCTAAACTGCATAACTGTTAACGGTAGGGGGAAAAGGGAAAGCCCTTATTTGGTGCCTGGGACACGTAAAAAATAAAGGCAAGAGTAGTCAGAGAGATAGCAAGCCAGAAAACTCGAAACAAGGAAAAAATTTAAATGTAGGTTCCTCCTTGTTTCTCTCCTAGTTGCCAAAGATGGTCTTGAGACTTCTGAATTCAGAACTTGCCCTCAGGCACTTCGTTGGCTTGTTGAAATAGTCAGAACCAATACAAGTTCCCTCCTAAATGGTTTCTAGACAGGGAAAGAAAAGTATCATGTTGGGATAGTTTTCCCCTTTCCTTGGTTGTCCTTTACTTTTGTCATGAATGGATGTTGGATTTTGTCCAAGGCCTTTTCTGTGTCTAACAGGATGATCATATGGTTTTTATTCTTAAGTCTGTTTATGGGGTGGATTACATTTATTAGTTTATATACATTGAACTATCTCTGCATCTCTGGGATGAAGCTAACTGGTTCATGGAGGGTTCATGATGTATTTTGGAATTTGGTTTCTGAGTACTTTATTAAGGATTTTTGTGTCCATGTTCATTAGAGAGATTGCACTATAATTTTGTTTTCTGTCAGATATTTGCCTGTTTCTGTTATCAAAGTAATAATGACCTCACAGAAAGAAATTGGAAAGTTCTCCTTATGTGTCTATTATGGATCAATTTGAGGAGTATTGCTGTTAGTTCTTCTTTGAAGTTTTGTTTGAATTGTTTATTGTATTAATCTGATCAAGGATGTTTTTCTTGGGAGATTTTTAGTTATTGTATGAATGCCACTACTTTTGTGGGATTTTTAAGTAATTTATGTCATTTTCATTTACCTTTGTTAGGTCATACATATCTAGAATTATTTCTAATTGAAGCTATGGTCTAGCAAGACTCTCTGATTTATCTTCACGCATGTGGAACCGGTAAAAAAAAAAAAGGGCCTAGGGAGCCAGGGGCTTCTTCTAAGCCCATGTGACCCTCCTGAGGAACAGATATTCAACTGACCTTCAAAGCAAAAGTAAGTTGGTTTATTTGGGTTAATTGTATGATCTTAAACATCCAACAGGAAAGTGTAACCAAAGATTCCATCTTCAACACAGTAATACAAACCTCCTGTCAAGAAAGTCAAGCTCACTGTTGTTCTGACATAACCACTGAACTGGAGAAACGCTTAAAGCATTCCCAGTAAGATCAGGAACAAGACAAAGATATCCACACTCTCCATTCCCACTCAATATGGTGCATGAATTCTCAGATAGAGCAACGAACAAAGAAGATAAAGGGAATACAAATGAAACGGAGGAAGTAAAAGTATCCTTATTTGTAGATTATGTAGTTGTAGGCATCAAAGACCCCAAAGACTCCACAAGAAACCTCCAAGAGCTAGCAAGCACATTCAGCAATGTGGCAGGACACAGAATTAACACATAAAAATCAATTGCCTTTCCACATACCAACAACACAAATACCAAGAAAGAAATCAGAGAAATTATCTCAATCACAATAGTCTCAAAAAACCATAAAATATTTTGGAATAAATCTAACCAAGGAAGACACAGACTTTTTCTATAATAATAATTTTAAGACACTGAAGAAAAAAATGAAGATATTAGAAGGTAGAAAGAACTGTCATGCTCAAGGACTATTAGGATTAATATAGTGAAAATGATCACCCTACAAAAAGAAATCTGCAAATTCAGTGCAAGGCTCACTCCTTATAATTATAATGGAATTCTCCAATGACACTAAAAATATTCTCAAATTTTATATAGAAACACACAAAAAAATGGAACAGCCAAAATAATCCTGAAGAGTAAAAGAACTGCTAGATGAATTATCACTCCTAATCTCAAACTTTACTGCAGAGCTGTAGTAATAAAAGCAGCGTGGTACCTGCAGACAGACAGACAGGATGGTCAGTGGAACGGAGCTGAGCGTCCAGATGCAAGTCCATGCATTCATAACCACCTGATGTTTGACAAAGGGAGCAAAGGTACACACTGTGGAGATGTCAACACGTTGGACAAATGGTGCTGTTATAACTGGATGGTGGAATGCAGAAGCATGAAACTAGAACTCTGCCTCTCACCTTGCACAAAACTCAAGTCCAAATGGACCAAAGACTCAACATCAGACTCAATATCCTGAATCTGCCAGCAGAGAAAGTAAACAATGAGGTGGAACTTAATGGCACATAAAAGAAGTTTATGAACACAACTCCTGTAGAGCGGTCACTAAGTCCAACATTTGACAAATGAGACCTCATGAAAAGAAAAAAATGTCTGTACACCAAAGATCCCATCATTTGAGTGAAGGGACAAGTTAGAGAATGTAGAAAAAATCTTTACCAGATCTATCTCTAACCAAGGGTTAGTATCTACAATATACAAACACTCAAAAAACTAACCATCAAACCCACAACAACTCAATTAAAAAATGGGAAAAGGAGCTGAAGAGGGAGTTCTCAAAAGATGAAACACAAATGGCCGAACCTAAGAAATTGTTCAACATCTTTACTCACCAGGGAAATGCAAATTAAAACCAGTTTGAGACTTCATTTCACTCCATTCAGAAGGGCTAAGTTTAAAAAAAGGACCAATGCTAGAAAGGATGTGGGGAAAGGGGAACTCTTATCAGATGCCAGGGGAGCAAATACGGGCAGTTTGGAATGCGGAGGCCAATCAGAAACCTAGAAATCAATGTATCATATGACCCAGCCATACAACTCTTGGGATACAAATAACTCTATATCCTACTAGAGAAGAACCTATTCATCCATCTCTATTGCGGCCCTTTTCACAGTAGCCAGGAAATGGAAACAACCTGTATGTGCCTCAGTGAATGGACGGTGGGAGTATGGTACATTAAATGAATAAATACTATTCAGATGTCAAAAAGGAAGCTATGAAATCTGCAGGTGAAAGAGCGGAACTAGAACAATCCTGTGTGAGGTAACCCAGACCCAGAAAAACAAATGTCACATGAGGTCTCTCATAGCTGGATGCTAGCTTTGAATTAAATACACATTTCAATAGGAAAAGCCAAAGACCCCAGGAAAGGGTCTTCTTGGAACAGAGGACAGGATGTAGTGGTATAAAGGGGTAAATAGGAATAATGAATTAGGAAGGGTTATTGTGGGTGAGGAGTAGGAGGCCAAGGCAGAGGAGGGAGGATGAAAAAGCCATAAGGAAACCTACCACATAGAGTTTCCCAAAGTATATACATCCGTGCACATTGCCCCTACTAGACACCATAGGTTAGAAAAGTACAAGTCCAATGCCAAGGGTAGACTCCCTCTTTGGAAGTTGTTGACTAGGAGTTCCACGATCCTCAGTTAATTCTGGTCATTGGCCCTCCTCTTGGTTATCCAGCAAAACTTAATAGTAACACCCAATTGTTAAAAATACTACATACATATGACATAGGAAAAAACACTAGAAATCAAGCTGGTACTGACTTCAAACTTTAACCTCTCCTGGGTAGCTACCCATGCTACTAAAAGAAAAAAATAACTTAATCAGCTGTCAATCCTGAAAGTTTCAATAACTCTCCTGGAAAGATATGAACTCTGGTGCAATAATGGCATGAATATGATGGATGTAAACAATCGTATCTAATTCTAGTTAATATCTACCTCATAAGATACAGTCCATAAGACACTGTACGCAGACAGGGATATGTGGCTAGGCAGATCGTAGGCCACAGGGGAGAGCCCAAATGACTTTTCTACTAAGTAGCTAGAGCATTAAAGTGACTACTGATGTTGTTCTGTTATACCCTTAGATTAATGCAACTTCAAACAGAGAAGCCTCCATCTGCAGTAAAGGGTGATTAAGGGAAACCCACACCTGGCCAACATGCAGAGAGTTAAGAGACTGCAGAGTGTTTATTCCTGAATTGGACACCTATTTCAAATTTCAAATTTCTACCTCCAAATGATCATGGTTCCATCAAGGGCAGGTAGAAGAAATACTGCAGGATCCAGAGGTGGTAGATGAGCACAAGGAAACTTTTCCAGAAGCAAGGAAGTTTTTCATATGAACTCACTGCAACAGTAACAGCATGTACAAGTCTCAGATGAACTCAAGCCAGTAAAACTCAGCGGAGACGTGGGAAAGTGGGTAAGAAACCCCGTCAAGACCTACGGGACTGCTGCCGATCAATGGATGCGGGGAAGGGGAGCGTCGGCTCATTTTAAGGGGGTGACTCCTGGTGCAGTGACCAGGCTCCAGTGGACAGACACACATGGAAGGAGACCACATTGACAAGTTTGACTCTACAGGCCCTAAGACATTATACATACGTATGTATGTATGTATGTATATTTTATAGATATATATGGAGAGAGAGAGAGAGAGAGAGACCATGAAATAGCGTAGAGAAGTGTAAGATAGGATACAGATGGGAAGGTAACCCGAATACAGATAAACTACATTTATGAAATGCTCAAAATACAACCAAAAGGAAAAATATATTCATCATGCATAATAATAGAAGGCAGTGTATTAGACAAGGGTCTCTAAAGAAACAGAATCCATAAAATGAATGCAGATATATGATAATATTCATGTATATCAATATTATATATATAATTAGATTAGATTAGCTTACCTCTCTGCTGTTTGCTTCAAATGGCAGAATCTATCTTCCAAACATCTGGACACTGGCAAGAAGAACCTTGTTTCTAGAGGTTGACAGCAAGTAACATTTGTGTGTATAAAAATGCAAAACCAAGGCCAGTAAGATGACATAAAGCCTACAGAGGAAGGAGGAGAAAATAGAAAGTCAGGACTCATGGGCAAGTAACTAACAGGAGCAGAGAACTACCAGAGCTTGGACCACAACATCCCAACTACAAGGCGCACCAAGTGAAATCCAGTCTGCTTTCAAAACAGAATGGGCTCAATGTAGATGACTCTACTTTCTTCCCTGAGGACAATAAGCATTCATTTAATCATGCTAATGTAATATGTTTGGAATGCGAAGGTCACATACATGTCACGAACAACTTTACTTGGAACGGTTATAAGAAGTACTGATATCCTACACAGAGCCTTGGAAGGTGGCCTGAGGGACAAACATGTCTGTCTTGTCCACTTTCACGTGCATAGATCTCAGCCATTCAGGGCAGCTGTTGGTCTCCTGGTACTGACGTAAAATGATGTGTTGTGTACTGACATAAAATGGTTCTAGGAGAAGCTGGGTGAGTAAAATATTGGTGTGATAAAAATTCACTCTAACATACTCTCAAAGAAGCCCCGCCGAAGGAAGGTAGGACTCAAAGACATGTGACAGAACAGCCTTGGACTACACCATCCCTACCAGGTGCCCTCACCTGATTCACATGCACTTCAACTGGGTTTCAACATAATTCTTTGATCCTGTCCTTGGGGCCTTAAAGCTGCTGACCACAGAACAAGCTAACTGCAATGGTGTCAGTGAGTTCCACTGGCTCCATGTCGACCTCTCCTTCTACTCCACAGAAGTTACTAAAATAGTCACATAATACGCACCACTGCGTAAGTTGGTCACCCTACATTTAAAAGCAGCGACATTTTGACATTTTCGGACTCACCCTGGCCCACGAGGAAGCAGTCACAACACTTAAGACAAAACCAAAACGGACACAGACAATAAAGCTCTGACCTGCCCTGAGGCGTAACAAGCTCCAACTAATGGATCTCAGTCCTTCCCCTGCAGCTTGATAGAAAAGACGGACTTTAGAAAGAAACCGTGCCTGTCCTCAGAGTGGGATGGCCAGGCGAAGCCGATGTCCCTCATGGGGAGCACTCACCTTCTTCGGCGGATCCTGGACTGTCCCTTGTTCAGTCGCGATTCCTGGTCTCTATCCACTCAGGTTGGGTGCCATTTGTGGGTGCGGTCTCCATCTCCAGCAAGGCTGTCGTGCTCCAGCCATGCCAGAGAATGGAGGATGATCGAACGGGACCTCGGGTGGCTCAGAGTGCGGCGGGAGGAGTTCCCTCCCGGGAGACTACGTCGGTGGGTAGTTCGGTTACTAGAGCCAATGCAGGGGCTAATATAGGGAGGCCTTCCTGACCGTTACAGAAGGTGGGAAAGGTGGGGTGTTGGGGCAAAGGAGGGAAGGTTGTAGAAGTTCAGGAACTAGGAAGCGAAAGCCAAAAACCTGGTTCTGGTCTGGGGTGGGGGAAAAGTAAGACTCGTATCTACACTAGCTTCCAAGGGCCAGGTTATCACACAGGCAGAGCAGGTCAGACACCCGCCATCCCTTTAGGGTATAAGGAGTTGCTTGCCTTGCTCAGTAACCAGATCCCCACATCTCCCCCTTGTTTTCTATGTATAATGGGGAGGCATATAAGGGCCCAGTAAAGGGAGGAGCCCTGCCATGAGGGGATTGGCAAACCAGGGGTGGATAATGGGTTTTAAGTTAATTCTTGAGTCTATGAAAGGTATAAGTGAGAGAATTTAGAGTCTCTCAGCTAGCTATTCGTTCTCTAACGTTTTCGTTTTGAAGAGGTAACCCTAAAACCTTTTAGGAATTAGGTAAGAGCCCCCAAATACCTTGGACAGATTTGGCCTTTGATACAGAGTAGGCTGCTGAAGGACACAAGGACAGTTTCTGCTCTTTGGGGTCTTTTTACCCTAAACTGCCTAGCCAAATTCTACCTCCTATTCTCTTCACACAACCCTCTGAAGAGGTCACCCTAATTGCCAATAGGGAATTGGGGCGCTGACCGCTCTTGCTTCTTCAAGGCTGAATAGGGTCGTAGACTGTGGCAATAGGGGTACCCCTTCAGTGAGTCTACCTAAAAGACTCCCGAATTGCATAACTGTTAGCTGTAGGGAGAAAAGAAAGTCCTTGACTGGTCCCCGGAAGACGAAGTTAAAATAGTCATAACAGGGAATAGTTCCAATGTCCAATTCAAAGTCCATTAGAATTTCTTGCTTAAGGACTGTTAAAGGCTTCCATCTTTGGGGTCCACTTTGTTTTTCTTTTTGACTGCCAAGGCTGAACTTGAGGGTCTTGAAATCAGGATTTCTTTTCAGGCACCTTCATAGCTGGAGTGGCTAGAATCAGGGTGAGTTCCCTCCCAAATGGCTTCTAGACAGGGAGAGAAAAGAAATCATTTGATTTGGGGGTTAGAACAATGGTGGCCTTGCCTTTCTTGGCAACAGGTATGCACTTCAGTGTTGAGGTAGGCCAACAACTGAAGTCTTACATCTGTGTGGCATTTTCTATTAAGAACACAATCATTAGTGAGAAACAGTGAAAAATAACATCTTCAATAAACTTAAACCTAATGTTTGGGAAGTGTAATTCCTTATAGTCTTACAAAGAAGCATACTAATCACTGTAATTTTTTGGTTATACTTTCCTTTTGGGTGTTTAAGATCATATACTTTGGCCCAAATAAACCAACTTAATTTGATTCTTAAGGTCAGTTGAGTTATCTGTTCCTCAGGGGGATCACATGGGCTTGAGAGGAGCCCCTGGCTCCATAAGCCATGGTTTCTATACAGCAATCCCCGAATTCAGCAACACACAGAGTGTCACAAAACTAAGAACTGAAAGCTACATTCATGTAAGAGTTTGCTCTACTAATGAGCCATAAACCAAGTCTAAATGTTCAAGTTACTTCAGTCACTTTCATTATTTTTCATTTATAACAGTTTCATCGAAAGTGGGGTAAGGGTGAGTCAGAAAAGTAATTCATTGCCTTACTGTGTTTCAGACTATACAGGCATCCTTAACTATGTGGAATGAGTCATGGAGGGACAGTCCTCTAATTCGAGTGAGGAGGAGATGGCAGACATAAACAGAAGTGTATCTGGAGACTGACCGTACACGGCCTTCTCTACATGTGAAAGCGCCAACTCAGTGACACATCTTTTCTCCAGAAAATGTTGGAAGACAGCAAGGCCTAAGGGGCAAGAATGTTCTGTGATTTCTACATGTGCTCTATGTACATAAACCCCTCCTTAGATACACACACACAAACACACACTCACACACATACACTCCCATGGAATACCCAGAAAACCAACAAACAATAACCTATCATGATCACTAGTAAGAGAAAGTCAACAGCTATCTCATAAAAAGATGCTGCTGTCCATGGTCCTTAGGCAGAGATAATGGGGATGCCGTGCCCACTGCTGGCAGGGGCCTGGTTGCTGGGGTGTTGTGAAGGGAGGAGAGATATCTAACTTACCAGGAACTGAATTCTTCCTCGATTCCTTTGCAGTGATGGAGACTCCCATAGAAATAGAAACATCTCTGGGACTGCCACCACCAAGTCAGACATTCTGTCTGCCACACAGTCTGGAACATCCCAAGTCCTGTCCCCAGGTCTCTCAGAGCAACACAACACATGGCTTTGTGGACATTCCAATAACAGCTCCAAGTTACAGTCCTTCAGATTTCTTGGACTTGCATTCAACTCCAAACCTGAAACAAACAGATGATGAGAACATGAGTGAGATAAAAAATGAGCTTTCCAAGCGTCTGGATGCATATACGATCTCAGAAGAAAACCAAGTCCCATCACTCCTTCCTTTAGAAACCCTTGGCATTCGGCAGTCTGTCCTGTTTTGATGCTGATATCCAAAGGCAGAAACCACAGTCGTACAATGTCAGAGCGGGAAATGACAGCATGCATGTTGAGAAGCAAGGGACAGTGGAACGTGGGGCTGAGTCTAGCAGTGACATTGCAGACATCACTACACTGGTGGCAGACATCCGCCTTCCCCAGCTGTTTGTTTCACTACCTGACAGATCTGGATCAGTTCCAAGATCCCACAGAAACCAAAGCCGAACACTCAACAATCATCCAGGAGAATCAGGCACAGGAAGAGTCACGTGTCATAAAAGATCACATTAATGAGGCAGGAAAGAACAAGGACACAGCCTCTGAGCGGACCGATGGAGCTTTCCGGGCCAAAAGCCAGTGTCGTGACCCAGCATGCCTGTTAGAGGGAGAAGGCACCGAACGCAGCGCTGAGGCCGGTGGCAGGCCTGTTAGCACAGCCAAGCACGCGGGGGCTCAGCTGAGAAAGCTGCACCCAGCAGGTCTCACAAAGCTAAGGGTCGCAGGCAAGAAAAGGCCAAAAGAGTTACAGAAAACACCAAGAAAACCAAAGCGAATAAGCGGGCAAGGACCAGAGTCAAGGCAGAAGGATGCGTCCCTCGCCAAAGCACCAAAAAACACACATTCTATTCAGCACCCTATGGAACTTTCTCCAAAACTGACTACATGCTATGGACAAAACAAACCTCAACAAATACAAACAGCGAAATACATAATATAATTCCATGAATTCTATCAGACCACTTTGCAACAAAGCTTAAAATCAACACCAGAAGACCCAGTAATTTCACAAACACATGGAGACTAAACAATACACTCCTGAATGAGGAAGAGGTCAAGGGAGAAATTGAGAAGAAATAAAATATTCCTAGAATTAAATGAAAATGACAATAGAACCCAACAAAACCTCTGGGTCACTTGAAAACCTGTCCAAAGAGAGAAGTTTAGAATTCCAAGTGGCTACATTAAAAAAAAATCAGATAAAGCACAAAAAATAACCAACATTACAACTCAAAAATCTTGAAAGTCAACAGCAAACAAAACCCAAGTCCAGCAGACGAGAAGAAATAACAAAACTCAGACCAGAAATTAATGAAATCGAAACAAAGAAAACAACACAAAGAATCGATGAATTCAAGAGCTGGTTCTTTGAAAAGATAAACAAGATGACAGGCCTTGACCCAGTTACCCAAAAGAAAGAAAGAGCAACTCCAAATCAATAAAATAAAAGATAAAACGGGAAACACCACAGCAGACAACAAATAGATTCAGAACATTAAGAGGAAATGCTTTAAAAACCTATACACTAATAAAATGGAAAACCTTAAAAGATATTGTTGCATCTAAAGTCACCAGAATCGCCAAAGCTAAACCAAGAAGATAACAGATTAAACAGATTCACAGCATTCAAGGAAATTCAAACAATAGTACAAAACATCCTATCAAAAAAGTCCAGGCCCAGATGGATTCTCAGCATAATTCTACCAGACATTCCAAGATCTATAGTCAATAATACTTAAATTATTCAAAAAGATGGAAACAGAGGGAGAACACCCAAATACCTTCTATGAAGCCAGCATAACTCTAATATGAAAACCAGATACATGTAACCAGAAAAGAAAGCTACAGACGCATATCCTTAATGAACAGAGATTCCAAAATTCTCAACGAAACACCTGTAAACTGTACACAGAACACATCAAAAAGATCGTCCACCATGATCAAGTTGGGTTTATTCCAGAGATGTGGGGGTGGTTCAATACCTAAAAGTCAATAAACGTCATAGAGCACATTAATGTACTCAAAGACAAAAAACACGTCATCATTTCAATAGATGTAGAAAACGCCTTTAACAAAGTCAAATGCATTTATGTTAAAAGTCCAGAGGGAAGTGGACTGGAGGGACCATATCCCAACATAATTAAAGCTATATACAAAAACTCACAGCTAACAGCATTCTAAATTGAGAAAAACTGGAAACATTCCTTTTCAAATCTGGAATCAGACAAGGCTGTGTACTATCTCCACTCCTTTTTAATATAGTGTTTGAAACACTTTCTACAGCAATAAGACAACAGAAGGAAGTTAAAGGAGTACTCACTGGAAAGAAGTTAAATCATCCTTTCTTGCAGATGACATATTCTACCTCTGAGATGCCAAAAAAAATCCACCAGAGAACTTCTAGAAATGATTAATACCTTTAGTAAAATGGCAGACTACAAAGTTAATCTACAAAACTCAGGAGCATTTCTATATACCAATAACAAGCAATTGAGAAAGAATGAAAAAACCCTCCCTTCACAATAGCCTCAAAAAAGTAAGACATCCTGGGATAAACATGAACAAAGACATTAAAGGTGTCCATAATGAAAATTTTAGATCTTTAAAGGAGACTGATGAGGATACCAGGATATGGAAGGTCCTCCCATTCACATGGATTTAAGAAACTAATATTGTGAGAATGATCATTCTACCAAAAACAATATATAGATTCACTGCAAACCCAATCAAAAGTCCCATGGCATTTCTTACAGAATTTTTAAAAAATCCTAAAATTCACATGGAACCCCAAAGACACTGTATAGCAGACATAAAACCCTGAGCACAAAGAGCAATGAACGTTATACCAGATTTCAATCTATATTACAGAGCTATAGTCACAAAAACACCAGGGTACTGTCAAAAAATAGACCTGTAAAACCAATGAAATATAATGGAAGACTCAAACATAAATACATGCTGTTTCAGCCACCTGATATTTGACAGAGGCGCCAATGCTCATTGGAGAAAAGATAGCAACTTCAGCAAATGGTGCTGGCAAAACTGGATCTCCACATGCACAAGAATGAAAATAGACTTGTTTTGATCTTGTACAAAAGTCAACTCCAAGTGATTCAGAGACCTCAATGTGAAACCTGAAACACTCAAACTGCTAGAAAAAAATGTTGGCACTAACCTATAAGAGATAGGTGTAGGAAGGGAGTTTCTAAGTAAGACAGCAGCTGCTCAGGAATTAAGGTCAATAATCAACAAGTGATACCTCATTAAACAAAATGTTTCTATACAGCAAAAGAAACCACCAAGGAAGTAAACAGAAAATGCACAGAATGTGAGAAACCCTTCACCAGTGTCACATCTGACGCAAGTTTAAGATCTAGAATATATAAAGACCTGAAAAAAGCAAAGAATCAAGAAAACAAGTGACCTGGTTAAAATAGGGGCTAAGGATCTGACAAAGAGTTCTCGAAAGAAGAAATAAAGTTGGCAGAGAAACATCTTAAAAAGTGTTCAACACTGTTATCAATTGGGGAAATACAAATTAAAACTACTTTAAGATTTCATCTTACCCCAGTCAGACTCGCTAAGATCAAGAAAGCAAATGATATCAAATGCCGGAGAGGATGTGGGGAAAGTGGAATGCTCGTTTACTGCTGGTGGGATTGTGAACCCATGTAACCCCTACATAAAGAAATGAGAAGAACTCTAAAAAACTAAAAATGAGTCCACCGCTTGACTCGGTTACACCACTCACTGGCATATAACCCAGCACTCACCCTATTGCACAGATACTTGTACATCCATGTTTGTTGCTTCTCTTTTCACAATAGCTAAGGGATGGTAACTAAGAGTCATTCAACTGATGAATAAATAATGAAAATGTGGTACAGTTTCACCATCGAGTTCTACGTAGCAGCAAAAACGGCAAAATCATGACATTTTCATGTAAATGGATGAAACTAGAAACTGTTATGCTATGTGAAGTAACACAGAATCTGAAAAACAAATGGCATATGTTACCTCTCATTTGTGGGTCCTAGAACCAAACCCTTACATGTGAGTATGTATCCTGATGTAACTGAAGGAACCAGGAAAATGGAAAGGAACCAGGGAAGCAAAGGGAAAGAAAGAATCTAAATGAGAAGAATAACAGGAGATGGGTGCTATTAAGGGAGAAGTAAATAGAGCAGGGGTATTAAATGGAAGGGGGAGGGAGGGTTATAGAAGAAACTACAGAGATAAAGTGGGGGGAAGAGCTCAAGAGACATGGGGCCATAGGAAACTGGCATTATCAAGGGATAAATGGGGAAAATGGGGACACTTTAAATGAGGAAGGCATTGATGCAAGGTTAGATGGGAAGAGAGAGAGAGAGAGAGAGAGACGAGAGAGAGAGAGAGAGAGAGAGAGAGAGAAAGAGAGAGAAATAATGCATAACTACTGTAAAACACCAGAGGGAACCATAGGATTCTAAAAACCTAGTGACAAACTCTACACACAGTATCGCTAATGAACCCATGTGCATAGCTGAAGGCTACACAAAAAGAAATACTGACATAAAACCAATGAAAACCAACCCCCCACTCCCCACCCTGCCCCAAGCTGCTCAGTCACCAGAGCCACTAGCGAAGTTCAGGGCGCAGCTGCAAGGTGGCAGCAGGGACCCGCCACTCCCTGCAGGCGGCTTCCCTCCCTCCCTCCAGGTTGCACGGGGTGCAGGGACCTGCGGGGCTCAGCATCCTTGCCGGACCGGGGTGAGCCAACTCTCGATCCCCGCTGAGCGACTCCCTCGCGGACGCCACCTCTGCAGCGACCCGGGACTGCTGTCGCGCCCCTACCCCTCCGAGCCTCGGCCGCACACTGGCGTGTCCGGAGACCCTACAGCCCCTAGGCTCCTCTTCCCCCTCCACGGTGGCTGTCAGGATGGCCGACTCCCGTGGCCACAGGAAAGCATCCCCGAGCCCACCCACCGCGACCACCAAGTTCCCGCACTCACCATCCCCGGCGAGGAGCAGAAGGGCGTGCAGCAGCAGCGGCGGGGGCGGGGATCCGAGGGCGCAGAGCCGGCTCCGCTGTTCCACTCCCGCGGCGGCGGCGGCGGCGGCGGCGTGGGTTCGGCCCCGTTTCCCGGCCGGCTGGCCCGGTGCGCAGGAGGCGAGGTCTCGCCTCGGAGGCTACCGGAGATCGGTCGGTGCGTCCCTCGCTCTGTCCGGGGGTCCACACGGTGCTGGGGACCTGCAGGACGGCCGGGCAGCGGCCGTGCTGTGCCAAGACCCATCCTGGGCGGACGGAGGGAGCGTGTGCCTCGGGGCTCCGAGCCTCCGCCTCCCTGTCCCCGTTCGGCTCCTGACTGCCACCTCCTCTGGTCTGCCGCCATCCTGGCCGCTTCTCTGGTGACTCTCTCCGCAAGAGGAGTGGGCTCTCAGCCGCAGCACGCAGACCTGATGTCCGACCCAGAATGGCGCCTGGAGAGCTGGTCAGGCGGCCTGAGATCAGGATCCCGCAGCCCAGGAGAGGCAAGGAGAGGAGGGGGAGGAGACGGGAAGTGAGGGAGTGGTCAGTGGCTGGGCTCTGAGCTGCCTCCTCCGTGGCATCACCCCCGCCCTCCCCTCCCTCCCCGCCCTCACCCCAAGTGTGCCCCTTCCCTCCACAGGCTTTGCTCTGAGCCACCACCAGTCTCTCCCCCTGCAGTGCAGCCCCACCCCACTCCGCTCTTCCTAGGGAGAGGGGTGCACTCCCACATGAGAATGCAAACACAACATACCAAACAGACAAGATACAATGAATGCAGTCCTAAAGGCAGTCCAAGCATGGGGTGTCCACCAGAAAATTGCAAATACTTCATCAAATGGAAGGAAGAACGCACTTGAAAGCCTCAAAAACCCTAGAACAAACAATAATTAAGAATACTAGATCAGAAGAAATAAATAGAAAAATGACTGAAATTCAGACAGTACAAAGGAACAAATACAAAGAATCCAGTAAAAAGAAAAAACAGAGCTGATCATTTGAAAACATTAACAAGATTGAAAAACACTTAGATAGATACACCAAAACAAAGGTGGGGGAACTTGTTTGTCCAGACACTAAGAAACTCTAAGTTGAAACAATGGACCGCAACAGGACTAAGGATGCTAAATTTGCAGGAGGGTCAACAGGGCTCAAGATGCTACATTTGCAGGAGGGTCAACAGGGCTCAAGATGCTACATTTGCAGGAGGGTCAACAGGGCTCAAGATGCTACATTTACAGGAAAACCTGGAGAACTCCTGCACTGTGGGAAGCTGAATGGCTCCATGTCCTACAAAGAGAGGAGAGCCTCTGCCCTGCAACCAGAGTTGGTTGAGGGGTTAAAGGAGATTAAGCCTACCTTTGGCTGTAAAGTGACACCTTGTTTTAAAAAAAGATGAGGAGGAAGCAGAGGAAAGAGAGGAAGAGGAGGAGGAGAAGGAAAAGAAGGACTTGGAAGAAGAGGAGGAGGAAGCAGAGAAGGAAGAGATGGAAGAGGAGTAGCAGGAGGAGGAGGAAGAGAAGGAGGATGAGGAGGAGAAAGCAAAGATCGTCCACGCTGTACACATGGATTGGAAAAATATTGTGAAAACTGTGACTATATAACAGAAAGCAACCTACAGCTTCACTAAAATTCTCACGGAGATCCCGATGACATTCTTCCCAGAAATAAAAAAAAAAAAAAAAAACCTCACATTTTATACTGAAACAAAAAAGACAGAGGACAGGTCAGAGGAAAAGGAACATCACCTTCTGGGGGAGGGGGCAGGCATTCCTCTTCCATCCTCTAAGGAAAGCCATGGGCATAGACGGAGAAAATCAAGAGAAGGAAAACCGGAAGACAATAAGGATAGCAGCAGCAGGAGACGCTAGCCAGTACGGAAAGGACTTCTTAGATGCCACAGGAGCTGACGGGAAAGACAGCGGTCCAGTCACTAGAAGGTTCTCCTCAGAAAGGGTTCCAGCCCTGTCAGCATCTCAGAGGAAGGGGAAGAGAGCAGCACAGGGAGAGGTAGAGACACGACGGGGAAGAACACAGGACAAGCATGTGGACAGGCTCCTGAGACACCACAGGACGAGCCAAAGCCTGCAGCCAAAGACAAGGAGAACCCGACAACTCCTTCAAGGAGACGTCCAGGGACAGAGGCCTGAAGCTCAGCAAGACCAAGCTGAAGAAGCTCAGAGATCACAGAGCTAAGGAAAGGTGACCTGTGAAGATGAGCAACAGGAAGGACAAGCTCCAGCCACCCAGAGACCAGGCAAGAAAGACACCAGACTCGCAGGAAGTTCCTGGGAAACAGCAACCCACAAGATGAGTTTCGAGAGGACACAGCTCCAGAAGGACCTGGGGATCCAGGAGTGGCACAGGGAACACAGGCACATTAGAGAGATGAAAGGAAAGAGGGCAGGTCTGATGACCCCAAACTCTAGGAGGAAAAGGCCACTGAAGATGCAAGAGCCTGGAACTCTTCCTTTAAAGAAATCCCTGAGGGAGGACCCTCCGTTCAAAGACAGAAGCTGAAGGAATCAACTCCCAAGTTGCCCACTGCAGAAAGCAGGTACAAAGGCTGGCTAGCAGGACCACTTGTGAAGGGGGTGTCAATGACCAGCTTCACCCCAGACTGAGCAGGTCCAGCCCACGTAGGTACCCACCCTTATCCCTCGTCTTGGTGGTGTCTGGCCTAGCTGTGAGGTAGTTAGTGCACGTGCCCAAGGCCAGGTCTTGTGGTGCCAACAATTACTGTGACCTGGTGTTCAGCTGTGCAGACTGCCAACACCAGTATCAGCAAGGATTCTTTTGCACGGACCTGCCCTGCAGCAGGGGGCCTCTCCTTCACTCTGCTAGCCAGTGCCTCTGAAAACCCTGTCCGATAGCCTCTAGGGTCCATGCGTCTGCTGGTCTACAAAAACATTCCCAGACACTGTGAAACACTTCTGTCCTGCAAAGTCCCTCCATGCCACCCCCAGACCCTTCAGTGCTGATGAGCTCTTGTCCCTGTCTCTCCAGTGTCCTGCCCTTTTCCAGTCACTGAGACAAACCCGAAAAAGGTCAAAGTCAGCAGGGCAAAAGACAGCCCCATGGCCATCCTTAGCGCAGAAGCCCCCACACTGCTCGAGCCAAGCTATAGGGGTTTGCTCTCTCTCTCTTTTCTTTTCTTTTTATTTTTTTGAGACAAACTCTCACTGTGTATTCCTGGCTGGCCTGGAACTCACTATGTAGACCAGACTGGCCTTGCCTTCAGACTGCTGGGATTAAAGAAAGGTGCTTGCCACCACCCCAAGCTGCTGGAGTCCTTTTTGACATTCCCATAATTACCCCTAGATGCTTCCCCTGAGCCCAAAAGGTCACCACTGTTCCTGAGGTAGTGACTCTGGGACCTCAGGAGAACATTCCCAGACAGCGGTCATACTCTGTCTGTCCTTGGGCAGGTGAAGTCAGTGCCCTGACACAAAGTCTTCACCAACCCTGAGAAGGACTGACACGAGACCAGAAGCAGTGGCAATAGGTTTAGGGTCTGGGATGTCTCAGGGGCTTTACTGACCAATAACTTACAGCGATATATCCCACCCCTGGCATGGGAGTTCACTTCATAACCACGTGGCTTCTAGAGGATTCAACAGTGAGAATGGTGTGCAGAAAAGACAACATCCATAAAATGTCCCGTTGATAAGGTCAAGCAGAACAAGGATAGAGCCTCTTAGCTCCCTGATGCATCTACTCAGATCAAAATACAGTGCCAAGACCCAGCATGCCTGAAGGAAGGAGAAGGACCTACAGGCAGTGGCAGGGGCAGTGACAGGCCTCTTGAGAACACTGCCAAACACTCTGATGGCAAAGCATAGAAGTCACATCCAGCAGGACCAGTTTTGGACTTTGACTGCAAAGCTCTCGGTCACATTCAAGGAAAGATCCAAAGAGTAAGAGAAAAATCCAGGAGCATAAGCACGTCAGAGCAAAAGGAGAGGCAGAAGAGACACTGACCATTTCCAAGATGAAGAGGAAGAGGAATCCACTTGAGTTCAGCCGGAAGAACTTTAAAAAGCCGAGGACATTCCTGGACATTCACGTGCTGAACTCAGTGCAGGTCTTCCATGCACTGGGGAAGCAGACTGACTCTTCCTTCCATGCTGTGGGAAACCCTGGTGGCAGCACCACTGAGCCGAGGCCATGCCCAGCCATCACATCAGAGTGGGATAGCCCACACGAGGGAAACGGTCCTGAGAAAGGATAAGCAAAGACTTAGACCCAATGAAAAAAGAGAAAGTAAGAGAAAAAAACACCAGAGGTAGCAAAGAATGGCAGAAAAATTGCAACCAAATCTGAAGGAGGGAACATTAACAGTCAGCTGCGCCTCCTACTCCTCTGCTATTTGTTTCTGATGGCAGAGTGCATTTTAAAAGCATCTGGACTGACAAGAAGAGCTTTGTATATTGAAGGTGAAAGCAAGTAACATTCATGAGAATAAGAATGAAAAACCAAGGCTGGTCCAAGACACAAATCCTACAGCTTCTACCACTGTGGCTCTGAAGAATAATTGATACAAACCTGATAGCTGATACCTCCAGCATTTTTTTCCTCACGATTGCTTATGCTATCTAGAGTACTCTCTGCTTCCATAGCAATATTAAGATTGTCTAGAGCTTTTTTTTTTATTTCAAAATGGATGGCATTAGAGTTTTATTGGGTACTAGATTCCACCTACAGATAGATTTTGATATTGAACCCCATTTCACAATATGAATTCTTCCAACTAAAAGCACACAGGATCTTTTAATCTTCTATTGTCTTCAGCAGAGCTTTTTCAGTGGTCATAAAGTCTTGATATGCATATGTGGTCTCACCATTTTTGAGCAGGTGTTTTTTTTTGTTTGTTTTTGTTTTTGCTTTTGCTTTTGTTTTGCTATTACCTAAACATACAAGGTTGTGACCAGCTGAATGATGTTTGGTGTTTGATCTTGGGATAATTCTATGTTGGTGTTAGAATGAGATGTCAGACATTTTTCCCACACTGCAAGGGACATGTGACTTCTTCATATAGGAGCAAACTTTCTATAGAGTTAGTAATTTCTCTCTGCCAGTATTCAGAAATGGTAGAGAGCTGACAGGGTTCTACAAGTGGCTTCGGGTAGCAGAGTCTGAGGTTATACTGAGAGTGAACAGTGATCTCCCTTCCATGTCTGGAGGATGGTTATCACACCAAACAGGAAAAAGTGGGTGAGGTAGAAGACATGTTGGAGTTTTCTACTTGGAGTGGGTTTTTCAAGACACATCATTGCCACTGTATCTCTTGTTGGATAAATTAGTTTGTGGGGACGGGGAGAAGTATTTGGGAGTTGATATCTGGAAGGGGAGGTGGTCTAAGAGTGCCTACCTCGTGTTGAGAGACAATTCATGATCCTGTCAACGGTGCATAAAGAGGGGTCTCTGATTGGGCTCAAGCCAGCATCTAAAGCTTCCACTATTACTCTGATTTGGAGACTGGGTTGTGGTAGAGCTACAAAGACTGTCCTGAGACCAGAGGGATCACTGTCTGAGCTTGGAATGAGGCTCTGGGACTAGGTATTTACCTACTTGTGTTTCTAGGTTCAGGTGGAGTCATGTACACACCTTGAGTCATTGGCACTGGTAGAGGGGTCATTGTTCCCACAATGAATTCTTCCAGCCTGTTTTGATCAAGTAAAGTCTCCCTTTCTCCTTCAGTTATGATAGTTTCTCTGGCTATAGTAATACTGGTCAGGAGGTGTCTTTAAGACGTTGCGTTACATCATTCAAAGCACTCGTGGTTTTTAGAGTTACTGTTCAGAAACCTGCTGCTCCACTGTGGGGCCTGACTCCACATGTCCCTTGGTGTCTGTCTCTTGCAGCTCTCAGTGGACTTTCTTTATTCTGTATACTCCTTTGACTATAATATATTGTGAGGAGCTTCTCTTCTGGACTTAATTTGGTGTTCTACAGGTCAGTTGTACAAAATTAGACATTACTTTCTTCAAATTTGAGAAACACTGTTATTTTTTTAAATATATATTCTATAATTTTAGCATGAAATTCTGTTTTTTGAATCTGCAAAAGATTCATACATTTGATATTCTCATAGGACTTCCAATATCTTAGAATGTTATGTTTCTACCTTAAGTTTAATGTGTGATTTTCATTCCCCAAATGTTCTAATTACTCTTCCTGATATAATGTTCATAATTGATCCAATCTATTGCATAACTTGCTATACAGAATTACAGAATTTGATGTCACTTACCAAATTTTTCATTTCAAGTATTTCAGGTTCTTTATTAGTATGTAAAACTCCACTGAATAACACTTCCATATCAACTACTGATTGCTGTTTTACATTCCCATTTGGAATATGTGTCTTGGAATTCATACACAATCCATATCTATCCTATCTGTGTCTACTCTAATTTCTTTCACATGCTTAGAAGCAGTATTTGAATTTGTTGTCTGGGATTTCTCAAAAATCACTGTAATTTGTAGATATTATTATGGTGTTAGACATTTTGAAAAAGTCATGTTAGTAGGTTTTTTCATGTTTCTTTTATTTTTATTTGGATCTGTTTATCTAAAGGTAGGTTATTGAGGGGAATTCTTTAATCATTTTTATTCTTTCAGTGACAAGTCTGAAATATTCAAAAGGGAATACGTTGCACATTTGAGGTGTTTTCTCCTTTGTAGGCTGATTTTTGCTGTACCAAGCCCAGTCCCCAGTACTCCCTTAATATTAGAATTTAGTTCACAAGAGCAAGCTATAGAAGAGTAGGAACTCACTGAACATAGAGTAATAGTCAAACAACAATCACTCTTAAAGGGCAATCACTTTAGAGAAATCTGAGAGGATCATGAGTTTCAAGGTGTTGACTCCTGAGGTAGGAAGCTGAGTTTTGTACTACATAGTGAATCTGAGGCCATGGAAGAAGACCCTATCTCAAGCAGAGATAGAGGTCCTTCCTAGCCCGTGGAGTATAAGAACCCAAGATTGTAGCATTTCCTGCAACAGGAGCTCAGTAGCCATTTGTCTTCCATTTGTAGTGATAGTTTTAGTCACTGGGCCCCTCTCTGTTTGGCAGTAATTCCAGCGACTACTGAATTTGTCGTATTTTGTCAGTGCTGTTAATTTGATGTTTCCTCCTCAGAAATAGTGCCTTTTTCATGCTGGGAATACAGGGCCTCAGGCGCAGTTACTCTGTTTATCTAAAGGGATATCCCCCTCCCCCCCACCTGCCTGTATACACTCATCTCTGGTTGTACTGGAAGCAACCACTTCACAAAATTTTATTCTACATGATGGAACTTGCTGATGAAAAGGATGCTCTCCCTTGATGAATGAGGGTCCTGGACCGTGACTGAGGAGAGGCTGTAGGCAAGGGTCCTCCACCAAAGAGCAGGAAAACAGAATCTGACCGATTGTGCTGAGTTTAGATCTCAGACACATGGGATTTAGATGGCCAATGCCATGGCCATCAAGACTGATTGTTCCAGAGGCAGAGTCATACAGCCACAGTAGGAGTAGATCACTGCTGATTTTCCAGAACCACTAGGGCCAACCAGTGTGATGGCAGATCTCGATAACAAGTCCCTATTGCTGAGGACACCATATGATACAGTTGCAGAATATAGACATATCACACTCAGATGAAACACCCTCTCTCTACTGTCCAGATTTCATAGAGCCAGAAGGTTCTTCACAGGCTGTTATAGGAGCCTTCTCAGCAACAGTCAAAGCAGATTACAGACACACTGTTCTCTACTATTAAACTGTGATATAAGATGTGTTCACTGTTACAGTTGTTATGTGTAAATCCAACAGCATTTCAGTTGAATTGAAGGTCTGCTCCATGAGAGGGAATTGACATTGGGTACCGTGGTCCAGTAAACAAATCTGTGTGTGAGGTAGTCGTAGGATCCAGGGAGGAAGAAGTGCTGCTGTTTTACAGAATGAAAGTGCTGGTATTATGTTGTGAACCACCATACCCATCCTAAGGCTGGAAATTAATTATATTATTCAGATTTGATCTTATTAATGAAATGTTTAGAATATAAAAACAGCCCACATCCTGTTCTCCTTCCAGCTTGGGCACAGCCCACTCTTGTTCTTAGCACCAGGATCTCTGGACTACACTTAGCTCTGTGTGGCTGTGGGCTCTGCTGATTGCAACGTGCCCGTTCCCCTATATTGGTACCATCGGCAGCTCATTCACTGCTGAAGAACTCTTGAGTATGAGCCCAAGCTTCCCAGACTGCCTGAGAATGCCTAAATGCAGCCTCTGCCTAGCAGTCTTCCCAAATTGTCCTGTGGCAGCTGGCTACAGGGGCCGAGACCGTAAGAGAAAGCCTGAGATAGCATCTGATCACCCCTGACTTGTGCCTCCACGGGAAGTTCTGAGTAGCTGGACTAGAGCCATCTGGTCCCTACAATATAAAATCAAAAGAGAGACAGTGTATGGGACTATGTAGGTAAAAAGTCACGGCTTCTCCTGTGCCCACATTACCACACCGTGCTGGCTGTCCTGTACTTCTTACTCACAGTTTCTCTGTCACTTGTATTGGCCTCAGGTACATTCAAAATCAAGCCACGTGACTGGCATGGGTTTTGAATGCCACATGTGAATGAGGCTGAGGCTAGATGATTACAGATTGGAGACTACCCTGGACAAATTGCCAATACTCTAGCTCAAGAAATATGCATACTTTAAAATTTTTTGTAACCAAGATATTACACAATATCTCAGTGTGCCTTGAAACTCACCAAGTAGCCTAGGCTAGTCACAAACAAATACTGTTCTGTAGCAGTCTGTGGGTGCTGGGATGATAGACATGTGACACTTTCTGGCTAGCACAAATCTACTTTTAATTCTCACTGCTCTTGTTTGCAAAATCACAAAAATAGAAAAGAATGACTTTTGCAATATTGCATGGATTCAACAGTAAATTACTATGATTTTAAACCAGGTGTGTTGGTGTGTGCCTTTAAACCCAGCCCTCAGGAGGCAGGGTCAGATGGATTTCTATGAGATCAAAACCACCCTGGTTCTCATTATGACTTCCAGGTGGGCTGTGACTAAGGAGACCCTGTCAAAAAACAATGTACAAAAAAACCCATAAATTACTATAATTTTAACCTTGCTATGTGTCCAAATTTACTTCATATTTAAGTGTTCTCTTTCATGAAGTGATGTTGATTGTCATTAATGCCGATCTTTCAGAAGATCTGACGCCTTCCTGCACATAATACAGACGGGTGGTATGTCAGGGAATACTGGTCCCAAGCGCTTCCTGTCTATACAAACTTGAGATAAAACTGTCCTCACATAACCTACAATGTAGAATTAGCAATCTAACCCATATCTCCATTTTCCTCTTCTGTCCCACAGATAATTTCCAAAATACAGCTGTGCTTGGCACAGTGGATGCCCTGCAGCTTTGCCTTCCTGTGCAGAGCAGTGCCACGCCCTTAGGAAGTGTGTGCAGCTTCTCCAGAGTCTGCAGCACAGCTGTGAGCTCACCATGACTCCTGCCCTCAGCCTCCAGCAGCTTTTTGCAGTCCCTCATGGCTGGTGCCTATCTTTACCAACATGATGATACCATGTTATCTGCACTTCCTCACCAGAGCCGGATCTCCAATTTGATGGTCTCCTACCCGAGTGTTTTTGAGTGGAATCTCACAGAAAGCACCGATATCATGTGAACTGCACTTGGAAAATTCACTGGGACAATCATTGGCCAGGACACCACAGTCTCTTCCATGTACGTGACAGCCCAATATGACCAAGCTTCAGACAGCAATGCCATCGTCCGTCTGTATCCAGCAGTGTCTGCCAGTCTTGTTCAGGGCACAGCATCTCAGAGGACAAGTCAAGGACACAGCAGGTTACTCTCCCAACAGGAAGGCAGCCAGCTCGATCACTACCATCACAACACCCCAGGACCTCTGCTGGCCTGAGAACTGCTCTGCCTCCAGTCCGGTGCAGTGCTCTACACAGGCAGTAGAGGCTCTGACACGCCACCAGAGCTGGTGGTGGGGCGAAAGGAGATTCAGCCCACAGATTTCCCACCATGTGTCCGCACTTCTGCAAGCTACCACCAAATGCCTGCCAAGCATGCAAAGCCTCTGGAAAGATACGAGATCCCAAAAGAAAACCAAATCCCATTACTGCATCCTTTACCAACCCCTAACATTCCAAAGGTTCTGCCCTGCTTTGATGCTGACAGCCAAAAGGAGAAACCTGTATCTTACATCATCACTGGAAAGAACAGTCTCAGTATGGAGGAGCAAGAAGCAGTTGAACATGGGGCTGAGTCTAGCTCTGACTTTGCAGACATCACTACACTGATGGCGGATATTCACCTTCCCCACCTGCTCAAGTCCCTTTCAGATACACCCCAGTAACAAGATCTGATCCCGCTTTAATGGAGCTCCTCAGAACAAAATCCAGTCCCATGACGCAGCATGCCTGGTAAAAGGGGAATGTGCTAAAGGCAGCACTGGGGTCAGTGATGGGCCACTTGAGAACAAAGCCAAGCACACTGGCAACACAGCTCAGAGCGCTGCATGCAGCAGGTCTAGCGAAGCTAATGGTCATGAGCAAGGAAAGCCAAAAAGAGCTAGGGAAAGCAACACCAAGAAAACCAAAGAGCTTAAGAGGCCAGGACCAGAGTCAAGTCAGAACAGAAGCCAGCCATTTCCAAAACAAAGAGGAAGAGGAATCCACCGGAGCTCTGCAAGGAGAGTTTTAAAAGGCCAAGAACACACCTGGGCATGCACATGCTGGAGTCGGTGCAGGTGTTTCATGCACTGGGGAAGAAGAATGACAAAAAGCTAGGTTTTCTACATCCCATACTGTGCAAACCTCTGGCAGGGCCACAGAGCTGAGACCACACTCAGCCATCACATCACAGCTGGATACCGCACAAAAGGAAAAGGTGCTGAGAAAACCCAGGTCACAGCCCAGAACCCACAGAGCATTGCAGAAACGGTGTATCCATCTCCACTCCAACGCTGGCTGCCTCCACCTGGGAAGCTCAAGTTAGTGCCTCTACCTTTCCCACCCCTCGACAAACCTCAAGTACCACCTGTTGTTAGAAGACTATTGTCCCTGGCTTCAGGGGGGTTCACTGTAGCTCACCCTGCCCGGCCTAACTCCAACTCAGCTCAGCCTCCCACAGTCAAGCCATCTCACCCAGCTCCTGCCAGCACATCTCTGGTTGGTCCTGCCAATCCAGCTCTGACAATTTCTGCCAGTGCCACCAGACCTGCTGTGAGAAGCCCTACCCAGTCCAGCACTGTCCCTCACTTGGCTTCCCCCAGGCCTGCACCCTACAAAATACCATCTTACAAGTCCCTCCAGAAAAAGCCAGTTTCTGCTACTCTGACCAAGGACCGATCACCTCCCAGGTGTCAATCCCAGTATCTCCGGCAAGACTTCAGTCGACAACCAATTCCATGGAGGAGAGTTGACATTCTGGGACCAGTCATATCCCATCCCATCACAGCAGCACAGAGGCCAGAGAGGGAAGCCATGAAGAAGAAGGCTCAAGAAGAGCGGGAGAAGGCTGCCAAATATACTGCCTTGGGGAAAATGCAATTTTTCCTTCAGAGGGAAGAAGACATGGAAATTTCTCACTATTATGGCTATGCAATGTAAGAGCTACCAAGACTGTGGGAACAAAGTAGTTCTCCACAAAGATATGGAGAGATAGATACATGTGCATTGTATACATAGAGATACCAAGATGTATAAATATGATACACATATTTAGGTAAGTAGATAAACATGTAGATTAAAAGTTCTGTAATCTTAAATTTATTTTGAAGGAAATATTTAATTGTTTATAATACAGTTAACTAAATGAATAGCTCGGGACATTGTTTAGTATAGACTTTTGTATTTTGGTTAAAACTTTGATATTATTTAAGTTTTGAAGAAGTAGCTCACATAAAAGAACTCAAAATGCTTGGTTACATAAGTAAATATGTATATATGTAGGTAAATACATAGGCATATGTAGAAAATATGAATAGACAAGAATTCTGTAGTTTAAATATTTTGAAGACAAAAATTGACTATACTAAAATATTTTAGTTATTTCTTTGGTGAGTTCATTTGTTTTTCTCATAATTTAGATACTATTTTATGCCTCAAAGAAATATCTCATATGACATAAAAGTCAGGAAGTATCTGTGTGGTATTTAAACAATTAATAAAATGATTTCCTTGCTTTAAAATCTCTCCTCTGGACTTTGGTCCTCATTGTCCCATGCATTGTTCATGGCCTTTTTAATTAAAGTACTTACTGGTCGCTGACCACAACACCCTCTTTCCTGACCCTCCCTACTGTCACCTCTCACCCCACCACCTAATTATCATTGTTCCTCTGCACAGCTGTGATTCCAGTTCATGGAGCATACCCATACAGAACTTCTTGTGTATGTATGTAATCTACAAGCACATGCGAGAGAAAACATAAAAGCTGTTTGCCATTCTGAGACTAATTTAATTCCCGCTCCAGGTATCTGTGGGAAGTGGAAGACTCAGGTGCACTCGCATACAGGGAAAACGCACATATACATAACATTAAAACAGATACAAATATGCTCGGTTGAAGAGGTCATACATCTTAGAGAAATCCCCAAGGCTGTCCCATCCCTAGGCTAATGTGACCTTTTACTAAGTGCAAATATATATTCAAATATTTACAGTCGACTATCCCAGTTATCACTCATCAAAGAAGCTTCTTTTACACCAGATGGAGACTATCACAGAGCACCAAAACTGGTCACACACAGACCTTGTGAATTGCCCAAGGCTAAGAAATACACCTACAATACAACCTCTACACCCAGGCAACACAAAAGAAGGGGTAAAGAGGATATTAATGAATCTCTCAACTCTATTAATAAAGCTCTCCCATGCAAGAGAGGGCCAAGAACACAAAAGGTCACAAATGGCCAAAGTATGGATATTGGGAGTCTACAGAGTACAGGTCCCTGGCCAGAACTCCTATATTAAGCTTCACTCACCCATGACTCAGGGACCACTTCAGAAGAGGGGGCAGAAAGATGGCAAGAACCAAGGAGAAGGTATGTGACCATATGGAAATAGAATCGTACAAGCTTCTGGCACCCTGCTCATATGAATTTACAGAAATGGTGTCAGCATGCTCAAGAGCCATGCAAACTCAAGCAGGCAAAAATCCAGCATGGAACTGGTAAAATGGACAGCAGACCCCAGTCTCGGGGAAATATTGGCGACTGATAACTCTTGGGTTAGGAAGACCCAATCTTAAAGTGAGGGTCTCTGGATAAGACTTAGTAGACCTCAGTGGATAAACTTGTACGGAGGATTGTCCATGAACATTAACTTGACACACTAGGCTTTAACACAAATGAGCGAGTGAATGACTTCTGCAGGGAAGGCATAGGAGTGAAGCTGTGTAAAAGTGATTTGAGATTGGTTGAAATGTTCTGTATGAAATATACAACTTAATTAAAAAAATAAATAACAAAACTATGAACTTCAGAAGAATGATGCATACAGAACACCATGTAGTCAGGACCAGTAAAGAAACTATGTCACATAATAGTCAAAACTAAATATACAGAACAAAGAAAACATATTGAAAGATCATAGAGAAAAAGATCCAATCACAGATAAAGGAAGAACATAAGAATAACAGTGAATTTTCAACAGAGTGATGAAAGTCAAAAAGGCTTAGATCCATGACCTGCAAGTCATGAAAGCACACAGATTCCAGCCCAGACTACTACTATATCTAGTAAAACTATCCGTTATAATGAAAGGAGAAAGAAAAGCTTTCCATGATACAAACAAACTCATGAAATGAATGCCCGGGAAACTAGCTCTACAGAGAATACTCAAAGGAATACTTCAGTCTGAAGAAATTAAAGACTCAAAAGAGGTCATACAGAATAAATAAGTTATCTCAGAATACTTAACCAAAAGAGGTGTAAAGAAAATAACACTACAACACCAACATACGAGGAATTAATAAACAATGGTGATGGCCCTCAATATTAATTGTTTCAACTCCCCAGTAGAAAGACACAACTAACAGACTGGAAAACAGGATCCATTGATATGCTATCTCCAGGAAACACACCTCACACCTCACTGTCACTGTTGGACATCATCTTAGGATAAAAGAATGGAAAACCCTATTCAAAGCAAACAGAACTAACAAACAAGCAAGTGCAGCTATTCTATAAAATACTAAGACAAAACTGATTTCCAACTAAAAGCAATCAGAAGAGGAGAAAGGTCACTTCATTCTCATTAAATAAAATACACCAAAAGATATTACAGTGCTAAACATATATATACCACTTGTAGTGGCACGCAATTTCAAAAAAGAAATTGTATCAGGTCTAAAATCACATAATGACTCCAACACAGTAAGACTGGCTGACTATACTGTCACCAACAGAGAGATCCACCAGCAAAAAAACTAAATAGGAAAAAAAATAGCAGCATATTAAAACAAAAAACAAGTCTCTACAATCTAGGAATTTTTTGTTGATCTGGTATTCTGTATAACTTGCAAAGGAAAGAGTTAGATAGAAAAAAATAATAAAAAAAGGAAAATGTACACCAACTCACGGAAGCTAAACAGCAGACTAATGAGTGAAAATTGGATCAAGAGAAATAAAGGGGGAAATTAACACGAAAATCAAAATACAATATACAATGTACACAGGGAGGAGAGCCTCTGCCCTGCAACCAGAGTTGGTGGTGGGGCTAAAGAAGATTAAGCCCAGCTTTGGCTGTAAAGTGACACCTTGTTTTTAAAAAAGAGGAGGAGGAAGAAGCGGAAAGAGAGGAAGAGGAGGAGAAGAAGGAAAAGGAGGCGGCAGAAGAGGAGGAGGAAGAGGAGGAGGAGGAGGAAGAAGCAAAGATCGTCCATGCTGTACACATGGATTGGAAAAATTAATATTCTGAAAACTGTGACTATATAACAGAAAGGAACCTACAGCTTTGCTAAAATTCTCACGGAGATACCAATGACATTCTTCACAGAAATAAAGAAAACCCCACAATTTATGTGGAAACACAAAAGACAGAGGACAGGTCAGAGGAAAAGGAACATCACCTTCTGGGGGAGGGAGCAGGCACTCCTCTTCCATCCTCTAAGGAAAGCCATGGGTATAGATGGAGAAAATCAAGAGGAGAAAGGAAAACCAGAAGACAATAAGGACAGCAGTGGCAGGAGCCCCTAGCCAGTATGGAAAGGACTTCTTAGATGCCACAAGAGCTGAAGTGGAAGAGGAGAGCGCTCCAGTCACTGTAAGGTTCTCCTCAGAAAGGGTTCCAGCCCTGTCAGCATCTCAGAAGAAGGGGAAGAGAGCAGCACAGGGAGAGGTAGAGACACGACAGGGAAGAACACAGGACAAGCATGTGGACAGGCTCCTGAGACACCACAGGGATGAGCCAAAGCCTGCAGCCAAAGACAAGGAGAACCCGCCCGACTCCTTCAAGGAGACGTCCAGGGACAGAGGCCTGAAGCTCAGCAAGACCAAGCTGAAGAAGCTCAGAGATCACAGAGCTAAGGAAAGGTGACCTGTGAAGATGAGCAACAGGAAGGACAAGCTCCAGCCACCTAGAGACCAGGCAAGAAAGACACCAGACTCACAGGACGTTCCTGGGACACAGCAACCCACAACATGAGTTTCGAGGGGACACAGTTCCAGAAGGACCTGGGGACCCAGGAGTGGCACAGGGAACACAGGCACATTAGAGAGATGAAAGGAAAGAGGGCAGGTCTGATGACCCCAAACTCTAGGAGGAAAAGGCCACTGAAGATGCAAGAGCCTGGAACTCTTCCTTTACAGAAATCCCTGAGGCAGGACCCTCCATTCAAAGACAGAAGCTGAAGGAATAAACTCCCATGATGCCCACTGCAGAAAGCAGGTACAAAGACTGGCTAGCAGGACCAATTGTGAAGGGGGCATCAATGACCAGCTTCACCCCAGACTGAGCGGGTCCAGCCCACGTAGGTACCCATCCTCATCCCTCGTCTCGGTGGCGTCTGGCCTAGCTATGAGGTAGTGCACGTGCCCAAGGCCAGGTCTTGTGGTGCCAACAATTACTGTGACCTGGTGTTCAGCTGTGCAGACTGCCAACACCAGTATCACCAAGGGTTCTTTTGCAACGATCTATCCTGCAGCAGGGGGCCTCTTCTTCACTCTGCTAGCCAGTCCTTCTGAAAACCCTGTCCGATAGCCTCTAGGGTCCATGCGTCTGCTGGTCTACAAAAACATTCCCAGACACCGTGAAACACTTCTGTCCTGCAAAGCCCCTCCATGCCACCCCCAGACCCTTCAGTGCTGATGAACATCTTGTCCCTGTCTCTTCATTGTTTTGCCCTTTGCCAGTCACTGAGTCAAATGTAAAAAAGGTCAAAGTCAGCAGGGCAAAAGACAGCCCCATGGCCATCCTTGCCGCAGAAGGCCCCACGCTGCTCGAGCCAAGCTATAGGGGTTTGTTCTCTCTCTTTTCTTTTCTTTTTATTTTTTTTGAGACAAACTCTCACTGTGTATTCCTGCCTGGCCTGGAACTCACTATGTAGACCAGACTGGCCTGGAATTCACAGAGATCCAGAAATATGCCTGCCTTGCCTTCAGACTGGTGGGATTAAAGAAAGGTGCTTCCCACCACACCCAGCTGCTGGAGTCCTTTTTGACACTCCCATAATTACCCCTAGATACTTCCCCTGAGCCCAAAAAGTCACCACTGTTCCTGAGGTAGTGACTCTGGGGCCTCAGGAGAACACTCCCAGACATCGGTCATACCCTGTCTGTCCTCAGGCAGGTGAAGTAAGTGCCCTGACACAAAGTCTTCACGAACACTGAGAAGGACTGACATGAGACCAGAAGCAGTAGCAATAGGTTTAGGGTCTGGGATTTCTCAGGGGCTTTAGTGACCAATAACTTACAGCTGGCTGGGAAGAGTAGCTGCACACTCATGTGGGGGTCCAGCTTACTCCTCCTTCAGTCACAGAATATAACCGTTGGCAAACCCAACTGTGATGGACTTCTGTAAGTCATTTAAAAACCAGCAAATACCATACTAAAAGTTAAAATTTAAAATACTTTTCATTAGAAACAGAACAAAATGATATTCAATTGTTGATATTGTCTCTTTTTTAATTTGAGAGCCAGTAAATTCCTGGGTGTGGCCATTTGGGATTAAGCCCTGTGGCTGGATTAAGATGGCGACAAGGTCGAGCAGGTCAACGCCATTTTGAAAATTTTTGTCCCAGGTGGCAGTCAGGCCATGTGACTGTCACCATACTGATGAAAGTACACACGTAAGATATGGAGATCAGACCACAGGGTTTCCTCTCTCCTAGTAAGGGCACAGGCCATGATCACGAACAAGCGTACGGTATATAATTGAAGCCTCTTTTTTACTTTTAAAGGGCACCCAGTTAAATGTTCTCTACAGCAGGGTATATGACTCTCCTGTTCATGAAAACTTAAAATGCTTAGATCTAGTTAGAAAGGCAGTTGTCTTGGGACCATGGTGACTGAGGTCCAAAGTTCAGGCCCTCTAACGGGCTCTGTTCCCCAATCCATGAAGAGAAAGAGAACCACGGTGGAGAAAAAGTCTAAGGACAGAAATAACTTTTAAAACCTTTTTTTTTTCCTATAGAGAGGCAATTACATTTTTATATAAGAAGCTAGATAAACGCATTTAGAAAAGTTGGTCACCCTACATTTAAAAGCAGCGACATTTTGACATTTTCGGACTCACCCTGGCCCACGAGGAAGCAGTCACAACACTTAAGACAACACCAAAACGGACACAGACAATAAAGCTCTGACCTGCCCTGAGGCGTAACAAGCTCCAACTAATGGATCTCAGTCCTTCCCCTGCAGCTTGATAGAAAAGACGGACTTTAGAAAGAAACCGTGCCTGTCCTCAGAGTGGGATGGCCAGGCGAAGCCGATGTCCCTCATGGGGAGCACTCACCTTCTTCGGCGGATCCTGGACTGTCCCTTGTTCAGTCGCGATTCTTGGTCTCTATCCACTCAGGTTGGGTGCCATTTGTGGGTGCGGTCTCCATCTCCAGCAAGGCTGTCGTGCTCCAGCCATGCCAGAGAATGGAGGATGATCGAACGGGACCTCGGGTGGCTCAGAGTGCGGCGGGAGGAGTTCCCTCCCGGGAGACTACGTCGGTGGGTAGTTTGGTTACTAGAGCCAATGCAGGGGCTAATATAGGGAGGCCTTCCTGACCGTTACAGAAGGTGGGAAAGGTGGGGTGTTGGGGTAAAGGAGGGAAGGTTGTAGAAGTTCAGGAACTAGGAAGCGAAAGCCAAAAACCTGGTTCTGGTCTGGGGTGGGGGAAAAGTAAGATTCGTATCTACACTAGCTTCCAAGGGCCAGGTTATCACACAGGCAGAGCAGGTCAGACACCCGCCATCCCTTTAGGGTATAAGGAGTTGCTTGCCTTGCTCAGTAACCAGATCCCCACATCTCCCCCTTGTTTTCTATGTATAATGGGGAGGCATGTAAGGGCCCAGTAAAGGGAGGAGCCCTGCCATGAGGGGATTGGCAAACCAGGGGTGGATAATGGGTTTTAAGTTAATTCTTGAGTCTATGAAAGGTATAAGTGAGAGAATTTAGAGTCTCTCAGTTAGCTATTCGTTCTCTAACGTTTTTCTTTTGAAGAGGTAACCCTAAAACCTTTTAGGAATTAGGTAAGAGCCCCCAAATACCTTGGACAGATTTGGCCTTTGATACAGAGTAGGCTGCTGAAGGACACAAGGACAGTTTCTGCTCTTTGGGGTCTTTTTACCCTAAACTGCCTAGCCAAATTCTACCTCCTATTCTCTTCACACAACCCTCTGAAGAGGTCACCCTAATTGCCAATAGGGAATTGGGGCGCTGACCGCTCTTGCTTCTTCAAGGCTGAATAGGGTCGTAGACTGTGGCAATAGGGGTACCCCTTCAGTGAGTCTACCTAAAAGACTCCCGAATTGCATAACTGTTAGCTGTAGGGAGAAAAGAAAGTCCTTGACTGGTCCCGGAAGACGAAATTAAAATAGTCATAACAGGGAATAGTTCCAATGTCCAATTCAAAGTCCCTTAGAATTTCTTGCTTAAGGACTGTTAAAGGCTTCCATCTTTGGGGTCCACTTTGTTTTTCTTTTTGACTGCCAAGGCTGAACTTGAGGGTCTTGAAATCAGGATTTCTTTTCAGGCACCTTGATAGCTGGAGTGGCTAGAATCAGGGGGAGTCTCCTCCCAAATGGCTTCTAGACAGGGAGAGAAAAGAAATCATTTAATTTGGGGGTTAGAACAGGTATGCACTGCAGTGTTGTAGTAGGCCAAGAATTCAAGTCTTACATCTTGAGTGGCATTTTCTTATTAAGAACAAAATCATTACTGAGAAACTGTGTAAATAACATCTTATATAAACTTAAACCTAATGTTTGGGAAGTGTAATTACTTATAGTCTTAAAGAAGCATACTAATCACTGTAATTTTTTGGTTATACTTTCCTTTTGGGTGTTTAAGATCATATAATTTGGCCCAAATAAACAAACTTAATTTGATTCTTAAGGTCAGTTGAGTATCTTTTCCTCAGGGGGATTACATGGGCTTGAGAGGAGCCCCTGGCTCCATAAGCCATGGTTTCTATACAGCAATCCCCGAATTCAGCAACACACAGAGTGTCACAAAACTAAGAACTGTACAGAAGACACCATCATTTTAATGAAGTGGCAGTGACCAGGAAGGGTTCATCTGAACTAGCTAAACCTCAAAGGGTTAGTATCCAAGAAAACTAAGAAGTCAAAAAGTAAACATGCCCCATGCGCGAGGCTACCTTACCTGAGATTGGAGATCGGTCGGTGTGTCCCTCGTTTTGTCCCGGGTCCACAAGGTGCTGGGGATTTGCAGTTGAGTCTCTGAGCTGAGGGCAGGAGGGCCTGGCAGCGGCCGTGCTGTGCCAAGACCCATCCTGGGCAGAAGGAGGGAGTGTGTGCTTTGGAGCTCCAAGCCTCTGCCTCCCCGTCTCCTGGTTCGGCTCCTGACTGCCACCTCCTCCGGTACAGCCGCTGCCCCCACCGCTTCTCAGGTGACTCTCTCAGCAAGGTGAGTGGGCGCTCAGCAGAGGCCTGCAGACCTGGCATCCGACCCAGAGTGGCACCAGGAGAGCGGGTCTGGCCTGGGATTCCGATCCGCAGCCCAGGACCTGCCTGGAAAGAAGGGGGGGGAGAGGAGAGGGGAGGGAGAGGGAGCAGACTGGAAGTGAGGGGGTGGTCAGTGCCTAGCGCTGAGCTGCCTTCTCCCAGGCCTCACCCCCGCCCCCACTCCCCACCTTCCCTGCCCTCACCCCAAGTGTGCCTCTTCCCTCCACTGGCTTTGCTCTGAGGGACCACCAGTCTCTCCCGCTGCAGTGCAGCCCCAGCCCAGTCCCCTCGTCCTAGGGAGAGGGGTGCACTCCCACAGGAAAATGCAAATACAGCACACCAAATATACAAGATACAATACTTACAATGAAGGCAGTCTTAACGGCAGTCCAAGCATGAAGTGTCCACCAGAAAATTAGAAATACTTCATCAAATGGAAGTAAGACTGCACTTCAAAGTCTCAAAAACGCTAGAACAAACAATAATTAAAAATACTACATCAGAAGAAATAAATAGAAAAATGACTGAAATTCAGACAGTACAAACCAAGGAACAAATACAAAGAATCAAGTAAAAAAAAAAAAGAGTTGATTATCTGAAACATTAACAAGGTTGAAAAACACTTAGATACATTAACCAAAACAAGGTTGAAAAACACTTGGAAGGGAACTGAAAGCTACATTCATGTAAGAGTCTGCTCTACTCATGAGCCATAAACCAAGTCTAAATGTTCAAGTTACTTCAGTCACTTTCATTATTTTTCATTTATAACAGTTTCATCGAAAGTGGGGTAAGGGTGAGTCAGAAAAGTAATTCATTGCCTTACTGTGTTTCAGACTATACAGGCATCCTTAACTATGTGGAATGAGTCATGGAGGGACAGTCCTCTAATTCAAGTGAGGAGGAGATGGCAGACATAAACAGAAGTGTATCTGGAGACTGACCGTACACGGCCTTCTCTACATGTGAAAGCGCCAACTCAGTGACACATCTTTTCTCCAGAAAATGTTGGAAGACAGCAAGGCCTAAGGGGCAAGAATGTTCTGTGATTTCTACATGTGCTCTATGTACATAAACCCCTCCTTAGATACACACACACAAACACACACTCACACACATACACTCCCATGGAATACCGAGAAAACCAACAAACAATAACCTATCATGATCACTAGTAAGAGAAAGTCAACAGCTATCTCATAAAAAGATGCTGCTGTCCATGGTCCTTAGGCAGAGATAATGGGGATGCCGTGCCCACTGCTGGCAGGGGCCTGGTTGCTGGGGTGTTGTGAAGGGAGGAGAGATATCTAACTTACCAGGAACTGAATTCTTCCTCGATTCCTTTGCAGTGATGGAGACTCCCATAGAAATAGAAACATCTCTGGGACTGCCACCACCAAGTCAGACATTCTGTCTGCCACACAGTCTGGAACATCCCAAGTCCTGTCCCCAGGTCTCTCAGAGCAACACACCACATGGCTTTGTGGACATTCCAATAACAGCTCCAAGTTACAGTCCTTCAGATTTCTTGGACTTGCATTCAACTCCAAACCTGAAACAAACAGATGATGAGAACATGAGTGAGATAAAAAATGAGCTTTCCAAGCCTCTGGATGCACATACGATCTCAGAAGAAAACCAAGTCCCATCACTCCTTCCTTTAGAAACCCTTGGCATTCGGCAGTCTGTCCTGTTTTGATGCTGATATCCAAAGGCAGAAACCACAGTCGTACAATGTCAGAGCGGGAAATGACAGCATGCATGTTGAGAAGCAAGGGACAGTGGAACGTGGGGCTGAGTCTAGCAGTGACATTGCAGACATCACTACACTGGTGGCAGACATCCGCCTTCCCCAGCTGTTTGTTTCACTACCTGACAGATCTGGATCAGTTCCAAGATCCCACAGAAACCAAAGCCGAACACTCAACAATCATCCAGGAGAATCAGGCACAGGAAGAGTCACGTGTCATAAAAGATCACATTAATGAGGCAGGAAAGAACAAGGACACAGCCTCTGAGCGGACCGATGGAGCTTTCCGGGCCAAAAGCCAGTGTCGTGACCCAGCATGCCTGTTAGAGGGAGAAGGCACCGAACGCAGCGCTGAGGCCGGTGGCAGGCCTGTTAGCACAGCCAAGCACGCGGGGGCTCAGCTGAGAAAGCTGCACCCAGCAGGTCTCACAAAGCTAAGGGTCGCAGGCAAGAAAAGGCCAAAAGAGTTACAGAAAACACCAAGAAAACCAAAGCGAATAAGCGGGCAAGGACCAGAGTCAAGGCAGAAGGATGCGTCCCTCGCCAAAGCACCAAAAAACACACATTCTATTCAGCACCCTATGGAACTTTCTCCAAAACTGACTACATGCTATGGACAAAACAAACCTCAACAAATACAAACAGCGAAATACATAATATAATTCCATGAATTCTATCAGACCACTTTGCAACAAAGCTTAAAATCAACACCAGAAGACCCAGTAATTTCACAAACACATGGAGACTAAACAATACACTCCTGAATGAGGAATAGGTCAAGGGAGAAATTGAGAAGAAATAAAATATTCCTAGAATTAAATGAAAATGACAATAGAACCCAACAAAACCTCTGGGTCACTTGAAAACCTGTCCAAAGAGAGAAGTTTAGAATTCCAAGTGGCTACATTAAAAAAAAAATCAGATAAAGCACAAAAAATAACCAACATTACAACTCAAAAATCTTGAAAGTCAACAGCAAACAAAACCCAAGTCCAGCAGACGAGAAGAAATAACAAAACTCAGACCAGAAATTAATGAAATCGAAACAAAGAAAACAACACAAAGAATCGATGAATTCAAGAGCTGGTTCTTTGAAAAGATAAACAAGATGACAGGCCTTGACCCAGTTACCCAAAAGAAAGAAAGAGCAACTCCAAATCAATAAAATAAAAGATAAAACGGGAAACACCACAGCAGACAACAAATAGATTCAGAACATTAAGAGGAAATGCTTTAAAAACCTATATACTAATAAAATGGAAAACCTTAAAAGATATTGTTGCATCTAAAGTCACCAGAATCGCCAAAGCTAAACCAAGAAGATAACAGATTAAACAGATTCACAGCATTCAAGGAAATTCAAACAATAGTACAAAACATCCTATCAAAAAAGTCCAGGCCCAGATGGATTCTCAGCATAATTCTACCAGACATTCCAAGATCTATAGTCAATAATACTTAAATTATTCAAAAAGATGGAAACAGAGGGAGAACACCCAAATACCTTCTATGAAGCCAGCATAACTCTAATATGAAAACCAGATACATGTAACCAGAAAAGAAAGCTACAGACGCATATCCTTAATGAACAGAGATTCCAAAATTCTCAACGAAACACCTGTAAACTGTATACAGAACACATCAAAAAGATCGTCCACCATGATCAAGTTGGGTTTATTCCAGAGATGTGGGGGTGGTTCAATACCTAAAAGTCAATAAACGTCATAGAGCACATTAATGTACTCAAAGACAAAAAACACGTCATCATTTCAATAGATGTAGAAAACGCCTTTAACAAAGTCAAATGCATTTATGTTAAAAGTCCAGAGGGAAGTGGACTGGAGGGACCATATCCCAACATAATTAAAGCTATATACAAAAACTCACAGCTAACAGCATTCTAAATTGAGAAAAACTGGAAACATTCCTTTTCAAATCTGGAATCAGACAAGGCTGTGTACTATCTCCACTCCTTTTTAATATAGTGTTTGAAACACTTTCTACAGCAATAAGACAACAGAAGGAAGTTAAAGGAGTACTCACTGGAAAGAAGTTAAATCATCCTTTCTTGCAGATGACATATTCTACCTCTGAGATGCCAAAAAAAATCCACCAGAGAACTTCTAGAAATGATTAATACCTTTAGTAAAATGGCAGACTACAAAGTTAATCTACAAAACTCAGGAGCATTTCTATATACCAATAACAAGCAATTGAGAAAGAATGAAAAAACCCTCCCTTCACAATAGCCTCAAAAAAGTAAGACATCCTGGGATAAACATGAACAAAGACATTAAAGGTGTCCATAATGAAAATTTTAGATCTTTAAAGGAGACTGATGAGGATACCAGGATATGGAAGGTCCTCCCATTCACATGGATTTAAGAAACTAATATTGTGAGAATGATCATTCTACCAAAAACAATATATAGATTCACTGCAAACCCAATCAAAAGTCCCATGGCATTTCTTACAGAATTTTTAAAAAATCCTAAAATTCACATGGAACCCCAAAGACACTGTATAGCAGACATAAAACCCTGAGCACAAAGAGCAATGAACGTTATACCAGATTTCAATCTATATTACAGAGCTATAGTCACAAAAACACCAGGGTACTGTCAAAAAATAGACCTGTAAAACCAATGAAATATAATGGAAGACTCAAACATAAATACATGCTGTTTCAGCCACCTGATATTTGACAGAGGCGCCAATGCTCACTGGAGAAAAGATAGCAACTTCAGCAAATGGTGCTGGCAAAACTGGATCTCCACATGCACAAGAATGAAAATAGACTTGTTTTGATCTTGTACAAAAGTCAACTCCAAGTGATTCAGAGACCTCAATGTGAAACCTGAAACACTCAAACTGCTAGAAAAAAATGTTGGCACTAACCTATAAGAGATAGGTGTAGGAAGGGAGTTTCTAAGTAAGACAGCAGCTGCTCAGGAATTAAGGTCAATAATCAACAAGTGATACCTCATTAAACAAAATGTTTCTATACAGCAAAAGAAACAACCAAGGAAGTAAACAGAAAATGCACAGAATGTGAGAAACCCTTCACCAGTGTCACATCTGACGCAAGTTTAAGATCTAGAATATATAAAGACCTGAAAAAAGCAAAGAATCAAGAAAACAAGTGACCTGGTTAAAATAGGGGCTAAGGATCTGACAAAGAGTTCTCGAAAGAAGAAATAAAGTTGGCAGAGAAACATCTTAAAAAGTGTTCAACACTGTTATCAATTGGGGAAATACAAATTAAAACTACTTTAAGATTTCATCTTACCCCAGTCAGACTCGCTAAGATCAAGAAAGCAAATGATATCAAATGCCGGAGAGGATGTGGGGAAAGTGGAATGCTCGTTTACTGCTGGTGGGATTGTGAACCCATGTAACCCCTACATAAAGAAATGAGAAGAACTCTAAAAAACTAAAAATGAGTCCACCGCTTGACTCGGTTACACCACTCACTGGCATATAACCCAGCACTCACCCTATTGCACAGATACTTGTACATCCATGTTTGTTGCTTCTCTTTTCACAATAGCTAAGGGATGGTAACTAAGAGTCATTCAACTGATGAATAAATAATGAAAATGTGGTACAGTTTCACCATCGAGTTCTACGTAGCAGCAAAAACGGCAAAATCATGACATTTTCATGTAAATGGATGAAACTAGAAACTGTTATGCTATGTGAAGTAACACAGAATCTGAAAAACAAATGGCATATGTTACCTCTCATTTGTGGGTCCTAGAACCAAACCCTTACATGTGAGTATGTATCCTGATGTAACTGAAGGAACCAGGAAAATGGAAAGGAACCAGGGAAGCAAAGGGAAAGAAAGAATCTAAATGAGAAGAATAACAGGAGATGGGTGCTATTAAGGGAGAAGTAAATAGAGCAGGGGTATTAAATGGAAGGGGGAGGGAGGGTTATAGAAGAAACTACAGAGATAAAGTGGGGGGAAGAGCTCAAGAGACATGGGGCCATAGGAAACTGGCATTATCAAGGGATAAATGGGGAAAATGGGGACACTTTAAATGAGGAAGGCATTGATGCAAGGTTAGATGGGAAGAGAGAGAGAGAGAGAGAGAGAGAGAGAGAGAGAGAGAGAGAGAGAGAGAGAAATAATGCATAACTACTGTAAAACACCAGAGGGAACCATAGGATTCTAAAAACCTAGTGACAAACTCTACACACAGTATCGCTAATGAACCCATGTGCATAGCTGAAGGCTACACAAAAAGAAATACTGACATAAAACCAATGAAAACCAACCCCCCACTCCCCACCCTGTCCCAAGCTGCTCAGTCACCAGAGCCACTAGCGAAGTTCAGGGCGCAGCTGCAAGGTGGCAGCAGGGACCCGCCACTCCCTGCAGGCGGCTTCCCTCCCTCCCTCCAGGTTGCACGGGGTGCAGGGACCTGCGGGGCTCAGCATCCTTGCCGGACCGGGGTGAGCCAACTCTCGATCCCCGCTGAGCGACTCCCTCGCGGACGCCACCTCTGCAGCGACCCGGGACTGCTGTCGCGCCCCTACCCCTCCGAGCCTCGGCCGCACACTGGCGTGTCCGGAGACCCTACAGCCCCTAGGCTCCTCTTCCCCCTCCACGGTGGCTGTCAGGATGGCCGACTCCCGTGGCCACAGGAAAGCATCCCCGAGCCCACCCACCGCGGCCACCAAGTTCCCGCACTCACCATCCCCGGCGAGGAGCAGAAGGGCGTGCAGCAGCAGCGGCGGGGGCGGGGATCCGAGGGCGCAGAGCCGGCTCCGCTGTTCCACTCCCGCGGCGGCGGCGGCGGCGGCGGCGGCGGCGGCGGCGGCGGCGGCGGCGGCGGCGTGGGTTCGGCCCCGTTTCCCGGCCGGCTGGCCCGGTGCGCAGGAGGCGAGGTCTCGCCTCGGAGGCTACCGGAGATCGGTCGGTGCGTCCCTCGCTCTGTCCGGGGGTCCACACGGTGCTGGGGACCTGCAGGACGGCCGGGCAGCGGCCGTGCTGTGCCAAGACCCATCCTGGGCGGACGGAGGGAGCGTGTGCCTCGGGGCTCCGAACCTCCGCCTCCCTGTCCCCGTTCGGCTCCTGACTGCCACCTCCTCTGGTCTGCCGCCATCCTGGCCGCTTCTCTGGTGACTCTCTCCGCAAGAGGAGTGGGCTCTCAGCCGCAGCACGCAGACCTGATGTCCGACCCAGAATGGCGCCTGGAGAGCTGGTCAGGCGGCCTGAGATCAGGATCCCGCAGCCCAGGAGAGGCAAGGAGAGGAGGGGGAGGAGACGGGAAGTGAGGGAGTGGTCAGTGGCTGGGCTCTGAGCTGCCTCCTCCGTGGCATCACCCCCGCCCTCCCCTCCCTCCCCGCCCTCACCCCAAGTGTGCCCCTTCCCTCCACAGGCTTTGCTCTGAGCCACCACCAGTCTCTCCCCCTGCAGTGCAGCCCCACCCCACTCCGCTCTTCCTAGGGAGAGGGGTGCACTCCCACATGAGAATGCAAACACAACATACCAAACAGACAAGATACAATGAATGCAGTCCTAAAGGCAGTCCAAGCATGGGGTGTCCACCAGAAAATTGCAAATACTTCATCAAATGGAAGGAAGAACGCACTTGAAAGCCTCAAAAACCCTAGAACAAACAATAATTAAGAATACTAGATCAGAAGAAATAAATAGAAAAATGACTGAAATTCAGACAGTACAAAGGAACAAATACAAAGAATCCAGTAAAAAGAAAAAACAGAGCTGATCATTTGAAAACATTAACAAGATTGAAAAACACTTAGATAGATACACCAAAACAAAGGTGGGGGAACTTGTTTGTCCAGACACTAAGAAACTCTAAGTTGAAACAATGGACCGCAACAGGACTAAGGATGCTAAATTTGCAGGAGGGTCAACAGGGCTCAAGATGCTACATTTGCAGGAGGGTCAACAGGGCTCAAGATGCTACATTTGCAGGAGGGTCAACAGGGCTCAAGATGCTACATTTACAGGAAAACCTGGAGAACTCCTGCACTGTGGGAAGCTGAATGGCTCCATGTCCTACAAAGAGAGGAGAGCCTCTGCCCTGCAACCAGAGTTGGTTGAGGGGTTAAAGGAGATTAAGCCTACCTTTGGCTGTAAAGTGACACCTTGTTTTAAAAAAAGATGAGGAGGAAGCAGAGGAAAGAGAGGAAGAGGAGGAGGAGAAGGAAAAGAAGGACTTGGAAGAAGAGGAGGAGGAAGCAGAGAAGGAAGAGATGGAAGAGGAGTAGCAGGAGGAGGAGGAAGAGAAGGAGGATGAGGAGGAGAAAGCAAAGATCGTCCACGCTGTACACATGGATTGGAAAAATATTGTGAAAACTGTGACTATATAACAGAAAGCAACCTACAGCTTCACTAAAATTCTCACGGAGATCCCGATGACATTCTTCCCAGAAATAAAAAAAAAAAAAAAAAACCTCACATTTTATACTGAAACAAAAAAGACAGAGGACAGGTCAGAGGAAAAGGAACATCACCTTCTGGGGGAGGGGGCAGGCATTCCTCTTCCATCCTCTAAGGAAAGCCATGGGCATAGACGGAGAAAATCAAGAGAAGGAAAACCGGAAGACAATAAGGATAGCAGCAGCAGGAGACGCTAGCCAGTACGGAAAGGACTTCTTAGATGCCACAGGAGCTGACGGGAAAGACAGCGGTCCAGTCACTAGAAGGTTCTCCTCAGAAAGGGTTCCAGCCCTGTCAGCATCTCAGAGGAAGGGGAAGAGAGCAGCACAGGGAGAGGTAGAGACACGACGGGGAAGAACACAGGACAAGCATGTGGACAGGCTCCTGAGACACCACAGGACGAGCCAAAGCCTGCAGCCAAAGACAAGGAGAACCCGACAACTCCTTCAAGGAGACGTCCAGGGACAGAGGCCTGAAGCTCAGCAAGACCAAGCTGAAGAAGCTCAGAGATCACAGAGCTAAGGAAAGGTGACCTGTGAAGATGAGCAACAGGAAGGACAAGCTCCAGCCACCCAGAGACCAGGCAAGAAAGACACCAGACTCGCAGGAAGTTCCTGGGAAACAGCAACCCACAAGATGAGTTTCGAGAGGACACAGCTCCAGAAGGACCTGGGGATCCAGGAGTGGCACAGGGAACACAGGCACATTAGAGAGATGAAAGGAAAGAGGGCAGGTCTGATGACCCCAAACTCTAGGAGGAAAAGGCCACTGAAGATGCAAGAGCCTGGAACTCTTCCTTTAAAGAAATCCCTGAGGGAGGACCCTCCGTTCAAAGACAGAAGCTGAAGGAATCAACTCCCAAGTTGCCCACTGCAGAAAGCAGGTACAAAGGCTGGCTAGCAGGACCACTTGTGAAGGGGGTGTCAATGACCAGCTTCACCCCAGACTGAGCAGGTCCAGCCCACGTAGGTACCCACCCTTATCCCTCGTCTTGGTGGTGTCTGGCCTAGCTGTGAGGTAGTTAGTGCACGTGCCCAAGGCCAGGTCTTGTGGTGCCAACAATTACTGTGACCTGGTGTTCAGCTGTGCAGACTGCCAACACCAGTATCAGCAAGGATTCTTTTGCACGGACCTGCCCTGCAGCAGGGGGCCTCTCCTTCACTCTGCTAGCCAGTGCCTCTGAAAACCCTGTCCGATAGCCTCTAGGGTCCATGCGTCTGCTGGTCTACAAAAACATTCCCAGACACTGTGAAACACTTCTGTCCTGCAAAGTCCCTCCATGCCACCCCCAGACCCTTCAGTGCTGATGAGCTCTTGTCCCTGTCTCTCCAGTGTCCTGCCCTTTTCCAGTCACTGAGACAAACCCGAAAAAGGTCAAAGTCAGCAGGGCAAAAGACAGCCCCATGGCCATCCTTAGCGCAGAAGCCCCCACACTGCTCGAGCCAAGCTATAGGGGTTTGCTCTCTCTCTCTTTTCTTTTCTTTTTATTTTTTTGAGACAAACTCTCACTGTGTATTCCTGGCTGGCCTGGAACTCACTATGTAGACCAGACTGGCCTTGCCTTCAGACTGCTGGGATTAAAGAAAGGTGCTTGCCACCACCCCAAGCTGCTGGAGTCCTTTTTGACATTCCCATAATTACCCCTAGATGCTTCCCCTGAGCCCAAAAGGTCACCACTGTTCCTGAGGTAGTGACTCTGGGACCTCAGGAGAACATTCCCAGACAGCGGTCATACTCTGTCTGTCCTTGGGCAGGTGAAGTCAGTGCCCTGACACAAAGTCTTCACCAACCCTGAGAAGGACTGACACGAGACCAGAAGCAGTGGCAATAGGTTTAGGGTCTGGGATGTCTCAGGGGCTTTACTGACCAATAACTTACAGCGATATATCCCACCCCTGGCATGGGAGTTCACTTCATAACCACGTGGCTTCTAGAGGATTCAACAGTGAGAATGGTGTGCAGAAAAGACAACATCCATAAAATGTCCCGTTGATAAGGTCAAGCAGAACAAGGATAGAGCCTCTTAGCTCCCTGATGCATCTACTCAGATCAAAATACAGTGCCAAGACCCAGCATGCCTGAAGGAAGGAGAAGGACCTACAGGCAGTGGCAGGGGCAGTGACAGGCCTCTTGAGAACACTGCCAAACACTCTGATGGCAAAGCATAGAAGTCACATCCAGCAGGACCAGTTTTGGACTTTGACTGCAAAGCTCTCGGTCACATTCAAGGAAAGATCCAAAGAGTAAGAGAAAAATCCAGGAGCATAAGCACGTCAGAGCAAAAGGAGAGGCAGAAGAGACACTGACCATTTCCAAGATGAAGAGGAAGAGGAATCCACTTGAGTTCAGCCGGAAGAACTTTAAAAAGCCGAGGACATTCCTGGACATTCACGTGCTGAACTCAGTGCAGGTCTTCCATGCACTGGGGAAGCAGACTGACTCTTCCTTCCATGCTGTGGGAAACCCTGGTGGCAGCACCACTGAGCCGAGGCCATGCCCAGCCATCACATCAGAGTGGGATAGCCCACACGAGGGAAACGGTCCTGAGAAAAGCCAAAGCACAGTCCAGAACGCAGAGAGCACTGCTGAAAAGGAGTGTCCACCTCCTTTCCAGGACCAGCCCCACCAGGTAAGATCAAGTTCATACCCCTGCCTTTCCCTTCCATGGACAGTCCTCAAGTGGGACCCATTTCTCAAAGGCCTCTCTCCCTGACTTGACACAAGCCCACTGCAGTGTACCCGGCTAGACCTCCCTGTAACTCAGCTCATCCTCCCATCATCCATTAATCCATCTCAACCAGCTCCCACATCACACCTATCACGGGTCCTTCTAAAAGAGATTTGAGAGTTTCCACCAGTCATCTCCAAAATCTCAATCCTGGTATCTCCTGCAAGACTCAGCTGCTAATCAATGCCATCGAGAAAAGTTGACATTCCTGAGCCAGCTGTACCATACCTCATCACAAAAGAACAGAGGCCAAAGTGGAAGGAGCCATGCTCAACGAGAACTTGAGAATGCTGTGAAGTACAGGTTTGGGGAAAATGCCATTTTTCCTTTACAGGGAAAAAGGTTATGGCAATTTCTGTCTATGATGTGTATGCAATGTAGAAGCTAACAAGCCTGTGAGAATAAAGTGGTTCTCCATGTATATAGCAATAGATAGAGATACAGACACACCTGACACAGACAGATTAAAGGTATGCAAATATGAACAAATTTACTATGAACTGTTATGAGAATCACGGATGATCTACATCACACCTTGGTGGGGTGGAAGGAATAACTGTCATGTTGGTCTTGCCAACTTTCATCAGTCAACATCTCAGGCATTTGGGGCAACTGTTGGTCTCCTGGCATCCTCTCCAACCAATCGCATCTTTCAGTTGGGAATCTGACCTTCCTATTGGCTACTGCATGATCTATGACATCATTCCCACCAAACCTACCAGCACCTGTTAGAATCTTGGGGTTGCCACGGAGCTTCCTGTAAACACAGTTGGATCATCGCAAGTGGCCAGTGGCCAGTTAGTGCTGTCTGATATTGGACACACATTCTGGTTGGGTCTGCGACTCAGACAACGCTCTCGAGTTCTACTGCTCAACTGTATACTAGATTACTACTAATTCACCCCTGACCATGTCAGGTAAGAAAAGAAACTTTTAAAGTTTCTTTTGATTACATTGTTCTATAAATTTAGTAGAGTTTTTTAATAGCTTGGTACAACTAAATTGAGCAGAAATCTTGAGACTAAATTTCATGGCTGTCTTTGATATTTACTAGGAATGTGACTTTGAACAGACTGTTTCAGGAGGATTACAGACCCATTAGGTCCATTCTTGTCTTTACTTGTAAGGAACCTTAGAATAAAACCGAGGTGTACGGAGCACTAGCATGGTAGTCTAAGACACTGTCTCTGTTATGGCCTCCGTCCCTCCTCTACTAATTCCATACGACTATTCAAACGTATCGCTATGCTGTGGAGGCATAAGCCTAAAATGCTAATGTGGGGATAGACCCAAGAGAATCACGAGTGGAGGAACAACCTGGACTAAACAGTAAGTTCACAGGTACCTGGGCTAAAAGTGACCCTGTCACACAAAAAACATGAAAACTTCATAAAAGGAAGTATGCCCATGATTTTGAGTATTCTGTGTAACTTACATGAAAAGAGAATTAGGGACTGTGATCTGAGAAGGCAATTCTTTTAGTAGTAGACAGTTGAAGATGGTTTACATGAATCAAAGGCCATGGGGGCACTGAAGAGAATGAGAAAACAGTAAGAACAGAGGGAGGAGAAAATACCAGAGTGGCAGTTATAGAGAACACACAGATGTTCTGAAGGAGATACAGAGGTGGCTTGCTACTGAATGTTGTAGGGAGCCAAGGATATTTACTAACACACAAAAACGGAAAAGGAAACCCTCTCAGGGCAAACAGTGGGATGTGTGGAAAGGTCACATGAAGGCACTGAGAAGTAAACAGGAGCATGGTGGGACCAGGAGCATGGTGGGACCAGAAACAGCTGTTTCTGAGACATCTTTGGTGGTTCAGGCTTTTCTTTGGTAATTGAGAGACACAGGTGATATTCAACAGATTTCAAAACACAGTATTTTAGAAACGTGTTTTCCATATCATTCTTAACTCAGTGTATGGCAAACTGTAATTTCAGCAGTAAGGAAGTTGATGCAAGAAGATGACTGCCAGGCAGGACTACACAGTGATAAGCTATCTGAACATTTTTTTCAATGTATGTTTTTAACTGAGGTTTTGTATTTCATCACTACATCCTGATCACATTTAGACCCCATGCCCTATTTTTACCCACCACAGTATGCCCACAGGCTTTCATGCATCCTGCCATATAAGGCCTACTAGGTCAAGTTTCTATACCCAGATGTCTCCCAGTACAAGTTCAGCTACTGGAACCTGGTCAGCCTATCTAGCATCACTCTCTTAAAGATCAGCTCTCCCTCATCCAGCAGTGATCTGCAGAAAATAGTTCTTAGCTAAGGTTGGGGTCTCCTGCCCATTTCCCCAGTCCTGTGCCGGTTTTTATCCGATTGAATTTTCATGGGTCTTGGGCATGCTGTCACCATTGCTGTAGGTTAACACGAGCAATTTCCCAGGAGCCTGTAAGACTGTTTCCTTATGGTCATGCACCACCCCTGGCTCTTCTGATCTTTCTGGCTTCTCTTACACAATGGTTCCTGAGCACTGGGTGAGTGAGATTTAATATAGGAATTCTATTCAGGGACACATGCTCTGCAGTCTTTATTCTCTACACTTTGGCCGGTTGTAACCTTCTGTGTTTATCACCTATGTCACATGAGGAAGCTTTGGCTGATAAGAGTTTAGGGGTGTTTTAGTATCCTCTCTATGCCCTGTTCCACTATGCTTCCTGAGCCTCAGGTGTGGAGGTTCCATCACAGATGAGTCACTTAGGGTTCGGTATCTAACAGATACTTATTACCTGTGTGTGCTCAGTTGTGTAACTCTACTAATTTCTGTCTGTAGCTAAAGAAACATGTTTGATGAGTGGTGACTGGTATACTTGTCTGTAAATATAAGGATCCATATTTAGTACTGAAAAAAATTGAAATAAAGTCTTCCTAAAATTGATCCTAAATGTTCTTACAGAATATGTTGGAGACCCACAATTGTCAGTATTTCTTTCATTTTAATTTGGAAAAAATAGGTTTAAAACATAGATGTGCCCTATCTTAAATCAGGACTAAGTTTCAAATGCAATTTTCCACAGATTCAACTATTTTCTACCTGTGACAGATTACATATTTTCAAAAAGTTAATAACACTTAACAGTGATGCATAATAACTAAGTCTCAGCCCACTTCTGTAATTCTATTCTAATCAGACACAGTTCTGCACTTTGGGGTTTTCAGTGGGATTCTCCTGCATTGGGAGTTAGTGCAGCAGCACAGCATGGACTGAGGCCACCTAGAACCTGGGTTAAAATGTGGCACCAAATGCCAAAAAAGTTTTTGAGATGGGTAGATGGGTTCTTCTTGTAGCCCCAAATAGCTTGGAACTTTTTTCCATAGACCAGACTGGCCTTGCTCTCAGAGAGCCACCTGATTCTTCCCTGGAGTATTGAATTTAAAAAAGTGTGTGACAATCTCCAGCCACAAAACAATAACGTGAGAAAGTTTTAAAAATATATTTATTGGTGACGGATGCTTCTGCTTTATAGGCAGTTTTATATATGTTTATAATGATAACAACCTTGGATTTGAAGATAAATATAAAAAATAATAGAACCATTCTCTGTGTTTTTCCTACTTGTGGAGATATACAGAGTGAATAATCTTTCTAGTAGAACTTTGGTCTGCTACATGGTAGGTGACATTACAGAAATATGAACTATGAATTAGCACAACACTGGAGGTCCTCAGCACTCACTGCTTAACCCCTCGGAGTCTCTGTGTTGCCTAAATTCTCATCAAACAGCTATTGTTAACCAATCCTCCTGCCCTAGCATTCCAAGAGTGATACAAGAGCCGCCACGCACTGTTCCAGAGTTTATTGGAATATATGTCCGAAAATTCATGACATCCTGTGCCCACACGACTGCTCTGTGCTGCCTGTCCTATACTTTCTACTCATATTTTTCCCATTTCATGTAGTGGCCTCACAAATATTCAAAATCAAAACAGGTGGATTAGTATATTCATTAATAAAAGCAATGGGGGAGGCTGAAGCAAGAAGATTAGAACTTTGAGCCCATCCTGTATAATCACCAATACAGAAGCTCAAAATTTATATACATATTTTAAAAAAAATTTTAGAAACACACTATACCTTACTGTGTCATGTCAGTACGTAGCCCAGGCTAGTCTCAAATTCGATAATGTTCTGTATCAACATCCACAGTGCAAGGATCACAGATGTGAGAACAAGGCAGGGAAGGAATAAATGTTTTGTTTTCTTTTGACCCACATTGGAGTTTTCTGGCTGCTATTGTTGTTATAAATAGTCACAAAATAGAAAACATTGACTTCTGCTATATTTCAAGATGACAGATTTCAATAATAACTTACGATGACTTGATTCTGCAGTTTGCCCAAATTTTCTATACATTTAGGTTGTATCTTTTATACAGAGGTATTGGGCTTCATTAATGCCTATCTCTCAAAAGATATGACAACTACCTCCACATAACAGAGTAATGTCAGGTAATATCGGTTGAAGCAGCTTCCTGTCTGCAAAGTCTTGAGATAACACTGCCCTCACATATCTAGAATCTTCCAGTTCACTCATGTTTTCATTGTCCTCTTGCTTCCTACAGACAATTCCCAAAATGTACCTTTCCTTGGATCAGCACATGCTCTGCAGCGATCCCTTCCTGTGGTGAGCAATGTCACGCCCTTAGCAGGAAGTGTGTACAGCTTCACCACAGTCTACAGCCCAGCTGTGAGCTCAGCATGGCTCCTGCCCTCAGCCTCCAGCAGCTCCTTGCAGCCCTTCATGCCTGGTGCCTATGTGTACCAACATGCTGGCACCACCATGCTGTCTGCGCTTCCTGACCAGAGCCGGATCTCCACTTCTGTGGTCTCCTACCCACGTGTGTTTGAGTGGGATCTCAGAGGAAGCACTGACCGCAGGTCGGCTGCACGTGGTGACATCACCATGGCAATCACTGATCAAGACACCACGGGCTCTTCCATGTCTGGGACAGCGCAGTGTGACCAAGTTTCACACAGGAATGCCACAGTCCCTCTGTATCCAGCACTGTCTGCCAGCCTTGTCCAGGGCACAGCACCTCAGAGGACAAGGCAAGGACACAACCAGTCATTTTCCTACCAAGAAGGCAGCCAGCTCTACTACTACCATCACAACACCCTGAGACCTCTGCTAGCTGGAGAACTCAGGCCCTGCCTGCAGTCCTATGGCTCTGTGTCCTACACAGGGAGTAGAGCATCTGCCCCGCAACCGGAGCTGGTCATGGTGCTACAGGAGATTCAGCCCCCAGAAGTCCAACCGCCCACCTGCACCTCCGCAAGCTACCACCAGACGTCGGCTCCTGTCACTGCAGAAACCAGTTCTCAAGGTGAGTACAGTCAGCAAGAAGGGAATCAGTTCTCAGGGGAGGCTTGGTTCTCTAGCAGTGGCGAGTCCACAGTAAGGTAGAACATGCACCCTCATGGGTTAACCTGCTCTGCTTCATCAGCCCATTTTCAGATACTAAATAAGATCACAACTCAGAACATTGCAAGGCTTCGTGCTGAACTCAAGACATTCCCAGGAGAACACTGCGGTCATATGTTTTACTTCCAAGGCTAAGTAGCTGCCAAACCACAATGTTGCATTGAATTATCACAGGATTCACTGGATTTTGATTATGGAACACATTTTAAAACTTTTTTCTGGCAGTTATCAGGCTAATTCCCCAGAATTTGCACCAGATTGAAAGGTCATGTGTTCAAGACAGGGTCCAAAGCAATCAGGTTCAGAATCTGTCCTTGAGGTACCATTTCTCTCTCTCTGTGTGTGTGTCTCTGTGTTTCTGTCTGTCTATAAATGATATATGATTTATATCCTATATATATATATTCTATAGTCTTATTTTATGTTTTATAAATACATGTATTTAAATTTTTATATGAATGCTATGGTTAATTAAATGAAGATTACTGATCTACTACTGAGCCAAAACCTCAGCTCCAGTATTCCAAATTATTTAAATCATGTTCCTCGTTTATTCACTCAGAACTGGTGATGAGATGAGTGGCTTGGAAGATGGCTCATGGGTTAAGGAATTGCATTGCAAGTCTCTCAACATGAGTTCATATTCTCAGAATCCATCCAAAAGCAGGGCTCAGAGGGGTATTCATGTGCTACCCAGGGTAGGGATATGGGAGACCATGAAACGTGTGGAACTGGGGGCTGGTAGAGCACCTACATAGACCCATGTGGAAAAGTTCCAGGACAACATGAGACACAGTCTCAAACAGAAGCTGACAAGCCTTTCATGACTGAAACTCCAAGTCCTCTGATGAGCATATAAGGCACACAGGCATAACCACACCCACACACATGAACACACATGACAAAAATGCACAGGGTCAAACACAAAGAACTCTATGAAATAGAAACAGAACGAAGTAAAAATCACATCATATAGTCATCAGAAACCTCAGGTCAGTCACCACCATGGCTCACCTAACCGATGGTGCTGTCCATGGTGCTTACACAGAGCTGCTAGGAATGCCTTGCCACTGGCTGTAGGTGCCTGGATGCTGTGGTGTTGTGAATTAGGGAAAGCATCTCACTTAACCCTAACTGACTTCTTCTTGATTCCTTTGCAGTGATGGATACTCCCATTGAGGTGGAGACTTGCCTGGGAAGCCAGGCACCAAGCCAGACACTTTGTCTGCCACAGAGCTCAGAACTTCCCGAGTCTTGTCCCCATTTCTCTGAGCTAAATGCACCAACTGATTTGGGGGACACGTCAATAACAGCTCAGTTGTACAGTCCTTCAGAGCTCTTGGCCTTGTCTCCAGCTCCCATCCTGAAACAAACGGAGAATAAGTATTTGGATGAGATTAAACCTGAGCTCTCAAAGCCTCTGGATGCCTATGAGATCTCAACAGAAAACCAAGACTACTCATCGCTCCCTTTAGCAAACCCTAACATTCAGCAGCCTCTGCCCTGTCTTGATTCTGAGACCCAAATGCAGAAGCCTGTTTCCCACAATGTCAGCTTTGGAAAGGACATCCTAGGTCTGAAGGACCAAGGAATACTGGAAAATGGGGCTGAGTCTAGCATTGACTTTGCAGACATCACTACAATTGTGGCAGATATCCACCTTCCCCAGCTGCTCAACTCACTTACAGATCTGGACCAATTCCAAGATCCCATAAGAAACAATGCCAAGGATTCATCCATCATCCAGGTGAATCAGGCACAGGAAGCGTCAACTATCTTAACGAGTCCCATTGACCAGCACAGGAAGAACAAGAATACAGCCTCTGAGCTGCTGGATGGAGCTCCTCAGGCCAAAGTCCAACACCAGGATTCAACATGCATGGTAGAGAGAGAAGGGGCTCCAGAAAGTGCTGGGGTCAGCGAGAGGCCTCCCGAGAAGAAAGCCAAGCACGCTGATGACACAGCTCAGAAAGCTGCATCCAGCAGCAACAACAGAGCAAAGGGACATGGGCAAGAAAAAACCAAAATGTCTAGAGAAAACACCACCAAGAAAACAAAAGAGCGTAAGCAAGCAAGGACCAAAGTGAAGACAGAAGAGAAGCCAGCCATTCCCAAGACGAAGAGGAAGAGGAATGCACCTGAACTCAGCAAGGATTGCTTTAAAAAGCCACGGACCCACCTGGGCATGCACATGCTGGAGTCAGTGCAGGTCTTTCATGCACTGGGGAAGAAGAATGACAAGAAAACTGGACTGTCTTCCTCTCGTGCTGTCGGAAACTCTGGGAGTACCACAGAAGTGAGACCACGTCCAGCCATCACATCACAGCTGGATATCCAACATGAAGGGCAAGGTCCAGAGAAAGCTCAGGGCACAGCTCAGAATCCAGAGGGGACTGCTGAAAGGGAGTGTCTGTCTCAGTCCCAGGAGCAGCTGCCCCCACCAGGGAGGGTCAAGTTAGTGCCTCTGCCTTTCCCTCCCCTGGACAAGCCTCAAGTGCGAAATGTTTGCCGAAGGCCACTCTCCCTGGCTTCAAGGAAGTCGGTTGCACCTTATCCTGCCAGGCCTAATTCCAACTCAGCTCAGCCTCCCAGAGTCAATCCATCTCAACCAGCTCCTGCCAGCACATCTGTAGTGGGTCCTGCCAAACCAACTCTGACTGTTCCCACTAGTGCCACTAGACCAGGTGTGATGAACCCCACCCAGGCCAGCACCATTCCTCGGTCTGCTGCTTCCAGGCCTGCACCCCACAGAATATCATCTTGCCTGTCCCTCCAGAAAGAACCTGTTCCTGCTCCGATGATGAAGAGCCAGTTACCTCAGAAGCCTCAGTCTCAGTATCTCCTGGAAGATTTTAGTCGTCAACGAATTCCATGGAGAAAAGCAGACATTCCCGGGCCAGTCATCTCACAGCCCATTACAGAAGCACAGAGGCCTGAGCGGGAAGCCATGAAGAGGCAGGCTCAACTAGAGCGGGAGAACGCTGCTAAGTACACAGCTTTGGGGAAGCTGCAGTTTTTCCGTCAGAGAGAGAAGGATATGGAAATTTCTCTCTATTATGGCTACGTGATGTAAGAGCTACCAAGACTGTGGGGACAAAATGGTTCTCCACGTAGATGTGGAGAGATATAGAGAGACCCATGCTTAGAGATTACAGAGATAAGTAAATATGAGATATATGTTGATATGTTAATAAGTATGTAATTAAATATATGTAGATACAATTCTATAATCTTAAATGTTTTGAAGTTACTAGAATTAAACATAATTCAGTTATTTCACTGTTGAGAAATATAGACTTTGCTGTTTTCCTTATAATTATATTATTCAAGTATCAAAGAAATGTATATCAAAATTTAGGAAGTACATACATACATATGTAAATCTGTCGCTACGTAGAGAAATACATAGGTATATGTAGAAAACAAAGATGAGAAAACAATTTTGATTTCTCAATATTTTGAAGACTTAACATAATTGACTACAGAAATGTAACTAATTTGATGGGGGACTTCATCTTTTTTTTTCTCACAACTTTGATATTATTAATTTAAGTTTCAAAGAAGTGTCACATTTTAAATAAAGCTCAGGGAATATTTATGTTATATATTTAAATATGGTCATATTAAAATTATTCCTGTGCACTCTACCATTCATTGTTTCTATTCTCTATTTACGATGTGTCTCGTTAAACTATCTACTGAATATTGACTGCAATCCTCTCTTCCCTTGACCCTCCCAATGGCACCTCTCCCCCAGCCCTTACTCATCATTATTCTGCTGCATAGCTTTGACTGTAATTAAATGAAACATACACATACAGATTTCCTGTATACAGATATACGCTAGGAACCTCAGTGAGGGAAAACATGCACAGACCTTTGTCTTTCTGAGACTGGCTTAATTTGATACACAGGATTTTGTGCAATTCGTGCATTTATTGTTTTCTTAAAGACTGCCATCCTGAATTAATGGATGGAATTCATTAAGTTTAAAAAAATAAATTTTATGTGTATTAGTGTATTGCCTGCATGTGTGTAAGTGTACCTATGTCGTGCAATGCCTGAAGAGTTCAGAGGAAGGCAGTGAATTCCTTGAACTTGAGTTACAGATGGTTAGTTAGTCACTATGTGGGTGTGGAGAAGTGAACCCAGGTCTTAACCACTGAACCATCTCTCCAGCCCCAGAATTCATGACATTTTTTTGAAATACTTTAATTCTCCAGAGTTTGAAAATATCAGTATAGCTTTTTGGATCCATAATTCATGTTGAGAACTGTCTTTTAATTTGTCTGTTTATATACTGAGTTGCTTTGTTTCTTATGGCAAATATATAAATAATCATATAATCTAGATATTAATCCTTAGATGTAAAATAGCAAGGTTTTCTCTCATTATGTAGGCTGTGCCTTCAATTAACTGTTTCCTTTACTGTGGAGAAGCTTTTGATTATCATGAGGACCCATTTGTCAACTTCTTGAACAATAACTTTATTTTATTATACCCTATATTTTAATTTAATTTATATTATTCTATTTTATATTTTATTCTGTTTTTCATTTCATTTTATTATGTGTATGAGTGTTCTGTCTCCGTGTATGAAAGTGCAAAGGCATTGTGTAATCCTGCAGGGGCCAGAAGAGGGCATCAGATCCCCTGGAACTGGAGTCTGGAGTTTGGGACAGTTGTTAGCCATCCTGAGAGTGCTAGGAAGTGAACTCAGGTCCTCTGCAAGAACATCCAATGCTCATAATTACTGTTCTAGGACTTCTTGAGTGACTGGAGTACTAGTCGATAACGGCCCATCACGACATCTTGTTTCTAACAGTTTCAGAGTCTCAAATATTATATTGAGTCCTGTGCCCCATTTACTTGTATACAGGGTGAGACACAGGAATCTAGTTTCTTTCTGATAAACATGCACACCCAGTTTCCCCAGCACTGATTATTAAGAGGTTGGTTTTTTATCCAAGGTACATTTTTGGCATCATTCGGAAAAATCACGTAGCCATGGCTAGGTGAGTCTATAACTTGGACCTGAATTCAGTTCCACTGAAAGTCATGTCCGTGTTGTGTAAGTACTGCGCTGCCGCCGCCACTGTGGCTCTAAGCATAACTTGATGTAAAATTGATAGCAGGTATCCTGATACCTGGGGTGATTTCTCAGAACACTTTGTGGTACCTGGGCAGCTTGTAGCTGAAGTGTTGGTGGCTGGAGAGGGACAAGCCAGCACTGGGAGTTCCTATCTGGAAGAGGAAGGGCCCTAGGGATTGAGAGTCAGACTTGTGGTCCTGGAAGTGATGCAGAGGCGGGCTCTCCATCTGGACTCAGGGCTGGGCTCTGTCTTCCCCTCTTCATGTGGGTCAGGGTTCTGACTAGACGCCCACTTAATTGTGGTGCAGGAGCAGAGGGGGTGATCACTGTCTAGACTCGTGGTGAGGCCGTGGATCTATGTATCTGCCTGTGGTCTAGAGTCAGGATTGCTGTAGAATAACCATAGAGGCAGGGCAGGGGGAGGGGTTACTGTCTGGGCTTAGGGTAAGGCTCTAGAGCCAAGTACCTGACTGTGTTTCTGAGTTCAGGCAGTCCTTGTGTCATTGGCCTGAAGAGAAGGCTCGATGTCTCCACAGTGAAAGTTTTTAGCCTATTTGATTGTGGAAAGTTTCTCCTTTCCCTTCAGTTTCTCTGGCTATAGTATCACAGGTCAGCAGATGTCTTTAAGACTTTGCATTACATCTTTCAAAGCCGTCTTGGGGATTTTTTTAAAACTCTATTGTCTGGCATCCTATCTGGTGTGAATAGATGGTTCAACTGGTGTCTTCTGAAAACGTTAGTAATTCTCTCTCTCTCTCTCTCTCTACATATATATATATATATATATATATATATATATATCCTTTTCTGTATTCTTTCCTTTTTCATTCTCCCTTTAAAGCTTTTCTCACAGAACATAGGGTTGCCTGCTTCATGCAGACTTCTTGTCCAACAACCAGGGTCTTACAGGTTGCTCTGCATTTCTCTTTTGATTTTACTTTTATTCCTGTCATCCCCATTATACCTTTTTGTTGCCTTTGTTTTTCATCTTTCATATTTTCCTTTTCCTCCTTTACCTTTCCTACATGAAGTCAGTACTAACCTCTTGTCTCTCTGCATTTGTGGTTGTTTCTCTCATACCCCAGCAACGCTTTAAAGCACATGGTTCTATCACAGTTCTGTTATTTCCTAAAGTGATTCTACTTTAAGGGGAATTGTTTGTTATTTGACTGTTGCTCTATGTTCAGTGTGTTTCTACTCTTAGAGTGATTGCTCTTGTAATCTAAATTCTACTATCAGGAGAATATGGGGACTGAGCTTGGTGCAGGTAAAACGTGTCTACACAGGAAAATGCCTCAGATATACTACAACTTACTCCCTCTTGATTATTGCAAACATGTTGTTGAAAGAATTAAGGTAAAATTTTAAAATTCCCTCCAATGATCTACCTTAGATGAACAGGCCATAACGATAAACAAAAGAAACATGAAAAAACCCAGGCAAGAAGACACATTCAACGCATCTAACCCCACAATAGCATCTCCTAATAACAGTGACTCATGTGAAATCCAAGACAAAGAATTCAAACACTTCATAGGGTGTGAGAGAAATCAAAGTAGAACAGACAAAGCTGAGGATGGATCCCAAGACACTCAAACAAAATCTGAATGCAACTCAGAAACCCATAATTGGTATTCAGTAGAGATTTAAATACTGAAAAAAAATCCTGAAATACTTGAAATGAAAATTTCTATAAGTAATTTGAAAATGTGCGTAGCAAATTAAGCAAAAGATTGATAAATGGCAAACATTGCTTCAAGGCCTGAAGACAAGGTAGAGTATTTGGAACATCTGGGCAATGACAAAGATAAATTAAATATTAGGTACAATAGAACACTGACATGACAACAAAGTCCAGCTTGTGAAGCAATGAGCTTATCAGGCTTCTTTACAGAGCATAGATAAAGACTTATTTCTTGGAGCATGGGTGACCCCAAATGCTTCATCTCTGTAAACACCCAGCACAGGGAAATGGACCATATGGGAGCTACATCTTGCAGTCCTGCTCTCACTGACTTCTCCACTTTCTGTATTCATGAGAATCCAGAAAAATCCCTGGTCACAGGGGGAAGAGGAACAACAAAGAATATGGCTGGAGTCCCGAGCCAGGGTGCTTCCGCTCTCCCAGGGCGCCTCTGCCCTCCCGGGGTGCTTCCGCGCTCCCAGGCTGCTTCTATTAGGGAGTGTTCTAGGTAGCTTTCAACTGATGCAACACACCACTGTGCCCAATACCAGCTTTGACAGGAAAAGTTCATTTGGCTTACAAGCATAGTCCATCATGGGAAGTCAAGGCAGGAACTCAGGGCAGGAATCTGGAGCACAGACCATGGAGGGATGCTGCTTATTGGCTTTCTCCCCTAGACTTGGATGAGTCTGCTTTCTCATACAACACAGGACCACCTTCCCAGGGGAGGCACTGCCCACGACGAGTTGGGCCCTCCCACATCACTCAACACTCAAGTAAATGCCCCACAGACAATGCTGAAGGCTAGTTCAATGGATGAAATTCCTCAATTTAGACCCCTTCTACCCAGGTGTGTCAAGTTGACAACTAAGGCTATCCAGCACAGGGAGCGTTAACAGTTCCCTAACCACAGACCTAGTTATCACTGCATTGTTCTGCTCAGTTAACTCAAGACAGGGTAATCATTATTACAAAATCACAAGGAGATGGTCACCCCATATCTGCAGTAAAACATCTATCCTCAAATTCTAATTTCCTCCGACATTCTTTCCATACCTCCTCCCCAGTGTTCCCTGATTTCACACGGGAGGATACCTGTATGAATCCTTTCTGGGTACTGGGCTGTCATCTCACCACAAGAGGCACTGATTCTCAGCACCTTAACTATTTATGAGTCTCTTGATCAGTAAATACCACCAAATCTAAGCAGCTATCCTCCAACATGAAGGCACACAGCAGCAGCAATAGGAACAGAGTAACTGCGTTTATCTATGAGTGTAAACACATGTTCAGAAGGCAACCGCCAGACACATTCCATTAAGCAAAATAATAACAGTTGTTTCCTCCTCAGTCCTAACATCCCCGGTCATAGGGATTTTATTCAGGAATACAATACCAGATGTCAGTTCCTCCTCGTAGAGCAGAAGTTTCCTCCAAGAGGAAGGCTGTTGGTGGAGCAAATAAGAACCATGCTTTCTTTGTATCAGTGAACAAGTCTTAGTTCACATCTGGATACTATAGAATACAAAGGTCACAGCCTAGTATGAGCATAGGTCACAATTATGCCCCAACAGCATGTAAAACGTTATAGAGCTAAGAAAGCTTGACAATAAGGATAAAGTTTCCAGCTCAATCCAAGTCTAATTTCTCCACATCCTGCAACTAGATCATCTGGTGTCCCCATTGGGCATAGACACATAAAATCCAGGTCTGACATCAGACCAGAAGCAGTGGCAATAGCTTTAGGTTCTGGGATGTCTCAGGGGCTTTACTGACCAATAACTCACAGCCATATATCCTGTCCCTGGCATGTGAGTTCACTTAATAACCACGTGGCTTCTAGAAGTGCCTTTGTCCCCTATGTAGGTTCATGGTCATCTTTGAAGTCAAGAACACATCCAATCACTTTCCCATTAGGAAGGCAGCCAACTCTGTTACTACCATCACAGCCCCCTGGGACATCTGCTAGCTGGAGAACTCAGGCCTTGCCTAAATTCCTACAGCTCCATGTCCTACACAGAGATTACCGCCTCTGACCCAAAACCAGAGCTATTCGGTGCTAAAGGAGATCCAGCCAGCAGATGCCCAATAACACATCTCTGCAATCTACCACTTCATGCCTGCTCAAGCCATTGAAGAAATCCGTTAGAATTCATTAAGGTTTTCTTTGTTTCCGTTGCTCGGACTGGAGTCCACGGCATATGTGGGTGGTTACTACTACACCAAAATCCGAGCCTAATATTCTAAATTTTGAAATGATTCTCACTGTTTATTACTAATGAGATGAGGGGCTGGGAAGATGGCCCCCATGTAAAACACGGGCCCTGCAAGCCGGCCATGGGTTCCTATTTTCAGAATTCACACAAAAATTAGGACTCAGAGTGGAACTAATCTGTCCCAATTAGTAACGAGTGGGAGTCAAGAAAGGAATATACGTGGGGGCTTTTAGGCCACCTCTCTACACAAATAAGGTGAAGTCTAGGACTCTGAAGGACATCAGGTTGTCCTGTGACCTCACCCTCTTACCCACACCCACAAACACCTTCCCCCACAAAGATCACACAAACAAACACAAAGAATCCAATGCACAGAAACAAAATCAAGTAACAGTGATATCACATCATCATCTGGAATATCAGGGCACTCACTACTTGTCACCCGACAGAGGCTGCTGTCCATGGTCCTTTGGCAATGCCAACCGCAACGGCATGCCCATGTCAGCAGGTGCATGCTTGCTGGGTGCCGTGAATGGAATGGAAGGATCGGATCAGGGACTGACGTCGTGTTGGTTCCTTTGAGGAGGTGGAGACGCCCATGAGACAGAGACTTTCCTGGGCCTGCAACCTCCAGGACAGATACTATTTCTGCCACAGGGTCTGGAACATCCCAAGTCCTGTTCTAGGGTCTTTGAGATCTCCACAACTGACTGTGGGGACACTCCAATAACAGTCCCAGTTTATAGTCCATCAGGGCTCTTGGCCTTGCTTGTAGCTCCCATCCTGAAACAAACCAAACAAAGGATAAGAATTTGGATGAGATTAAAGCCCAGTTTTCAAAGCCTCTGAATGCCTACAAGTTTTATAAAGAAAACCCAGAACCCTCCCTGTTCCTGTTAGCAAACCATGACATTCAGCAGTCTCTGGCCTATGCTGATGTTAGGACCCAAAGGCATAACTGTGTTTCTTATAACTCCAGAGTGGGAAAGAACATCCTGAGTGTGGACGAGCAAGGGATACTTGAAAATGGGTTGAGTCCAGCACTGGCTTTGCAGACATCACTACATTGGTGGCAGATATTCACCTTCCACAGCTGTTGAACCCCCCGAGAGACTAGGACTAATTCCCAGATCCAAGAGCAAAGAAAGGTGAGGATTCAACAGTGGAATGAGGTGCAGAAAGAGACAACTTCCAAAAAATATTCCATTGATAAGCTCAGGAAGAGCAAGGATAGAGCCTCTGAGCTCCCTGATGCAGATACTGAGGTCAAAATACAGTGCCAAGACCCAGCATGCCTGGAGGAAGGAGAAGGACCTACAGGCAGTGGCGGGGGCAGTGACAGGCCTCTTGAGAACACTGCCAAACACTCTGATGGCAAAGCATAGAAGTCACATCCAGCAGGACTTTTTGCAGCACATCCAGTTTTGGACTTTGACTACAAAGCTCTAGGTCACATTCAAGGAAAGATCCAAAGAGTAAGAGAAAAATCCAGGAGCATAAACACATCAGAGCAAAAGTAGAGACAGAAGAGACACTGATCATTTCCAAGATGAAGAGTAATCCACTTGAGTTCAGCCGGAAGAACTTTAAAAAGCCGAGGACACTCCTGGACATTCACGTGCTGAACTCAGTGCAGGTCTTCCACGCACCGGGGAAGCAGACTGACTCTTCCTTCCATGCTGTGGGAAACCCTGGAGGCAGCACCACTGAGCCGAGGCCATGCCCAGCCATCACATCAGAGCTGGATAGCCCACACGAGGGAAACGGTCCTGAGAAAAGCCAAAGCACAGTCCAGAACGCAGAAAGCACTGCTGAAAAGGAGTGTCCACCTCCTTTCCAGGACCAGCCCCACCAGGTAAGATCAAGTTCATACCCCTGCCTTTCCCATCCATGGACAGTCCTCAAATAGGACTCCCGTAACTCCAGTTTCAGGGGATCTAACGCCCTCTTCTGTCCTCTGCAGACACTGCAGGCCATGGCTGCATTTACATGCATGCAGGCATAGCAGCCATATAAATAAAAATAAATAAGTTAATTAATTAATAATAAATTTTAAAGACCCAAACAAGATGGAAATCTGGAATATATATGAAAGTGAAATGAGAGGGGCTTTGAATGAAAAAATTCCCAAAATACATGAAATGAAAAATACAGTAAGTAAAATCAAAAGCTGTGCAATAGGATGGATCAAGGGTGATCACTATATCAGAGCTTGAAGACTAGGAAGAGTAATTGAAACACTCGTGTAATGGCAAACATATTAATAGAAAGGTATAAACAGAACATTCCTTATGTATCAGGTACTGTGAGAATACCTAATCTATAAATCATGTTTGGGAAAGGGGGAATAATTTCATACTAAAGCCATGAAACACAGGTCTCATAAAGTTGCAACAGAGCATCTCCAGACTTGAACAAAGAGATGTCTAATCTTCTACAGGTGGCATTTGGAACACCAAAAAACCAGAATAGCATAGATTCTAGAACATATTATTGTCAAAGGAATGTCGTGCAAAGAAAGTATAATGTTACCTGCTAGAGAGGCACACTACCTTTACAATAAAGAAACTACATACCTATCTCTCATTCTGCACAAAAGTCAGTACCACATGTGTCAAAGGCCTAAGTGTAACACCTAAGACTCTGAAACTTTTAGGGAAAAGTGAAAAACATGTCAAGGCATAGTGCCTGACAAGGAGTAATTAGGACTCTAGTCTCTCAGAAAATTCTGGCAACAACTAACAAATTGGGCAAATAGTTAAATTTGAAATGGAACCAGTCTTAGTGTCCAAACAACAGAGGGATAGATAAGGAAAATGTGATGTATGTACACAACGAAAGTGTTTTCACAAAGGAGAAGTCCTGCTGTTTGCAAAAAATAGATGCAACTGGAGACAAGAAGAGGACAGAAGAGGGCGTTAGATCCCCTGAAACTGGAGTTACGGAAGGTTGTTAGCTACCATGTTGGCAGCGGGATTTAAGCCCGGGTCTTCTGCAAGAACAGCCAGTGCTCCTAAACTCGGAGCCATCTCTCCAGCTCCATGCTTGGGTCTTTTGGAACTCATCTACAAGTCTATTTATGTCCTCTTGACTTCTTTATACATATTTATCAGCATTCTTTGAATTCTTTTCTGGGATTTTGCCCAAAGCAAAATGGCAGACATTATTATAAGATTTAATGTTTTGAAAAAGTTATGTTGCTATGGCTTTTCATCTTTCTTTAGTTTTCTTAGTAGAATCTACTCATCTGGGGATAAATCATTAGTGGTAATATTCTTCAAATGGCATTATTTTTTTAGTAGAATGGTTTGAAATATTCAAGAAGAAAGTTTTAGTAGATTTGAGGTGTTTTCCTATGTAGACAGCTAGTGGGTGTATTAGGCTCAATTCCCAGTCATCCTCTGAGCATAGAAAACAGCACACAACATGATCACAGTCAAAGGTATACCCACCAAGAAGATACAACAAGTAACAAAAGTCTCCCTTTAAATTACAATTCTTCTGGGAAGCAAAGGAAATCTGATGAAACCATATACATTAAGGAATTAGTTCAGTGGTGTGACAGCAAAAGACAAAACTACAGTATGTGATTAATGCTGACTTCACCTACAAAAAGTACAGGAAGGGAAGGTAAATAAAAAGGGAAAATGACAGATGAAAGGGACGGGAGGAATAGAGCAGTTTAGAATAAAAATAAAAGCACACAAAAAGGTAAAGAAGCACAATCAAGTAAGCTAAAATTCCCATGATCACAGTCAAGCAGACCTCTCAAATCAGGCTACTCTGTTTTTTGCAAAAGCCTAAGAAAGGAAAAGAGAGAGAGAGGAGAGAGAGAGAGAGAGAGAGAGAGAGAGAGACCACCTTTTCCAAATGAGACCCACAGATATGTACCCCAGATATGTGCTAGACAACGAGAAAATTACAGAGTACAATAAAGGTCTACTCTAAATGTCTACATATAAACAAAGATTTCTTGAGCTGGAAATGCAGATGAGTGGTAGACCACTTCTTAGTGTGTAGGTCCGGGGTTAAATCTCCAGCACTCTAAATAACTTTAATGACAAATATAACAGGCTTGGTTATAGATTTTAACTAAGGAATACAAGACATAACAACATTGCCATGTTTGTTATTGTTTTCATAAAGATGTTAAAATAAGAAATGTCTACACTACATATAAGATACAGGCAATACTCTATAGTCTATAAACCTGCTGGTGAGAAATGTAACATGAAAGAGATAATTACAATTATGGCTATATTTTTTCAAAATTATAATTAGTTTTTAGATTAGACAGCTACACTTAAATGTCAAAATGGCTATCCACTTTTTCACAAACGAACAACAAAAATCGCACATCACACTATTTTCGCAAATTAATACCCCATGTTCCTCTAATGTCTTCCTTCCTTCACTTCCTACCACTCCAGTCCACTGGCCTTAGAACCAAGCAGAGAATGCCAGAGGCCCAGGATTCCGTGGAGGCTGCTGCACATGGAGAACCTTCAGTCACTGCCGTACTGCTTCACTCCAGTAAGAAGGGAGAAGGCAGCCAGACAAGAGAGCTCTGACGTTGACCCCAATACTTTGGAGGCTGAGCCAGAAAGAATGCCCGTGGGGTGAAGTCCACATTGAGAAACCTCATTGAGCACCAAAGAATACACATTCTATTTAGCACCCCATGGAACTTTCTCCAAAATCAACAATCCAAAACAAACCTCAACAAATACCAAAAAACCGAAATAAATGAAGTAGTTCCATGCATTCTATCTGACCACAATGCAATAAAGCTTTAAATATACACTGGAAGAAGCCCTAGTAACATCATGAACTCATGGCGACTAGACAACATACTCCAGAATGATGAATGGGTCAAAGGGGAAGAGAAGAAATAAAATATTCCTGGAATTAAATGAAAATGACAATACAACCCAACAAAACCTCTGAGACACGTTAAAACCTATCCTAAGAGAAAAGCTTAGAGTTCTAAGTGGCTATATTAAAAAATTAGAAAGAGCACAAAAAATGACTTAACAACTCAAAAATCTTGAAAGCCAACAACAAATGAAGCCCAAGTCCACCAGACAGAAGAAATAAAAAACTACAGACCTATATCCTTAATGAACATAGATACAAACATTCTCAAAAAAGTACTTGCAAACCTCACACAGACACACATCAAAAAGATCATCCACCATGGTAAAGTTAGGTTTATTCTAGAAACGCAGGGGGGATTTGAATGTATATAAGTCAATAAATGCCATAAAGCATATAAATGTACTCAAAGACAAAAATCACCTGGTCATCTCAACAGATGTTTTGACAAAATTCAACATGCATTTATGCTAAAAGTCCTAGAGGAAATTGGACTGAAGGGAACATATCTCAACATAATTAAAAGTATATACACAAAAATCACAGCCAACATCATTATAAATGGAGAAAAACTGGAAGCAATCCATTAAAATCAGAAAACATACAAGGCTGTCCGCTATCTCCACTCCTTCTTAACATAGTCATGAAACTCGCTAGAGCAATAAGGAAGGAAGCTAAAGGAGTACTCACTGGAAAAGAAGAAGTCAAATGATCCCTTTTTGCAGCTGACATGAAAATTCTGCCTAACAGATACCAAATATTCCACCACAAAACTCCAAGAAATGATTAACACTTTCAGAAAACTGTTAGATTACAAAATCCATCTACAAAATAAGAAGCAATTGCAAAAGAGCACAAGGAGACCCTCTCATTCACAACAGTCTCAAAAAAAATCTCAGAATAAACCTGACCAAAGACATTAAAGATCTCAGAAATGAACGTTTTAGATCTCTAAAGAAAGAGATTGATGAGGACACCAGAAGATGGAAGGACCGCCCATGCTCATGGAATGGAAAACTTAATATTGTATAAATGACCATCCTATCAAGAGCAATATATAGATTTAATGCAGTCCCAATCAAATTACCCCATGACATTCTTCACAGTACTGTATTTTTAAAAACCATGCTAAAATTCATATGGAAGTACAAAAGACCCCAGATTGCCAAAGCAACCCTGTGCACAAAGACCAATGCAGGGGGAATACTATATCAGATTTCAAACTATATTACAGAGCTACAGTCATAAAAACAATATGGTACCGGCACAAAAATAGATATGTAGACCAATGGAACATACTGGAAGACTCAAAAATAAGTACATGGAATTTCAGCCACGTGATTTTTGACAAAGGGGCCAAGAACACTCCTGGAGGAAAGACACCATCTTCAGGAAATGGTGCTGGCTAGTTTCATGCAAGAATGAAACTAGACCCTTATCTTTCACCTTTCAAAGAAGTCAACTTCAAATGGTATAAAGACCTCAATGTGAAACCTGAAACTGAAACTGTGAGAAGAAAACTTTGGCAGTAACCTACAATATATGGAGGTAGGAAAGGACTTTCTAAATCAGACAGCAGTTCTCAGGAGTTAAGGCCAGTTAGCAACAAGTAGGACCTCACTAAACTGAAACAACCAAAGAAGTGGAGAGAAAACCCACAGACTGGGAGAAAAATCTTAACCAGGAACATATCTGACATAGGTTTAACATCCAGAATATATAAAGAACTCAAAAAACAGAAATTCAAGAAAACAAGTGACCCAACTAAAAGATGGGCCAAGAATTTGAGCAGAGAATTCTCAAAAGAAGAAATAAAGGTGAACAAGAAAAATCTTTGAAAGTGTTCAACATCATTAATAATTAAAACCACTTGCCCCCGTCAGACTCGCTAGGATCAAGAGAACAAATAATACCAAATGCTGGAGATGATGTGGGGAAATAGAATGCTCATTCACTTCTGGAATTGTAAAATCATGCAACTCCTATGGAAAGTGTTGTGGAGAACTCTTAAAGAACTAAAAATGAATCTACCACTTGACCTGGTTATGCCACTCCTTGGCATATACCCAAAGGACTCATCCTACTGCAGAGATACTTGTACATCCATGTTTGTTGCTCCTCTTTTCATCCATACCTCAGACATGGAAGGAACCTAAGTGTCCTTCAACTGATGAGAACATAATGAAAATGTGGTACATTTACACAATGGAGTTCTACTCAGCAGTACAGAAAGATGAAATCTGCACGTAAATGGATGGATCTAGAATCTGCTACGCTATCTGAAGTAAAACAGAATCAGAAAAACTAATGATGTATGTTCTCCCTCATTTGTGGACCTAGCACTAAATCCTTATATGTGAGTGTATATCCTGATGTAACTGCAGGAATTAGTAAAATGGAAAATAACTCAGGAGGTAAAGGGAAAGAAGGAACCCGAGAAAGAAGAATAGTAAGAGCAGGTGTTACTAAGGGAGAAATAGATGACACGGGTGTATTTAAATGGGAGGGGGAGGGCTATACACAACTACGGGGATAGAAAGAAAGAAGGAGCTCAAGAGAGGTGGGACCATAGAAGACTGGTACTGTCAAGGAGAAATGGGGAAAATGGGACACTTTAAATGGGGAAGGCATGGAGGGAGGGCTAGACAGGTGAAGAGAGAGACATAGAGAGAGAGGAGAGATAAATAATGCCTAGCCAGTATAAAACACCAGAGGGAATCTATTAGTCTAAGAACCTAGTGACAAATTCCACATACAATACCTCTACATGTGCAGAGCTGAAGGCTACAGAAACAATGTCAAAGAGAAGAAACCTTCCTTTCAGTTGTTGGCCAGGGTCATCTAAGAGACTCCCAAAGTTACACAGGTTATTGCCACACTTTTGATTGCCTTCCAGAACTCGAAGTTAAGACTCTATTGCTGAAAACCATAGACATACTTCTGAGACCGTATTTGGAGCAATCGAGCTGGAACTGACCTGGAAGCAACTTCCCCTGAAGGCTAGCTCTCACAGCTCTGGGGAGCACAATGCAGCCAAGGAAGAACATCAATCAGTGTCCCCACATCAGCTTCGTAGCCGAACAGCCACATCAGTGACCAGCACAGCATCTGACACTGCTGCAGTGGTGGCACTTTTATCTGGGGGCCAATCAGCGGCTACCTGGTTGGGTTAGAGCCCACTCAATGGGAGGAAACTTATGCGTGGCACTGTAAACGTAGCCAAATACACATGAGGTCATCAACCTTACAGAAATCTCCAAGGCTGCCACATCCCTATGCTAATGTAACCTCTTACTAGGTGTAAAATATGTATCCTTATATTACAGTCAAGTATCCTAGTCACCACTCATCAAAAAAGCTTTGCTGCACCAGACGGAGACTACTACAGAGTACCACAGCTGGTCACACATAGACGGTGAGTGTGAACTGTTCATGCCTGAGTGGCACATCTACAATGCAACTACTACACCCACAGCACATGGAACATGGAACAAGAAGTAAAGAGGACACTACTGAATCTCTCAGCTCCCTCATGCAACAGAGGGCCAGGAACACAAAAGTCCACAAATGACCAAAGCACGGATTAGGACTTTGCAGAGTGTGGGTCTCTGGACAGGACTCCTATATTGTTTCACTCACCCAAGGCTCAGGGGCCTCTGGGAAGATGGGGCAGAAAGAGTCGGTGAAGATGTGGGTCACCACATGGAAACAGAATCCTACAAGCTCCAGGGACCCTGTTCATTAAGAACCTAGAGCAATGGTCTCAGCATTCTCAAGACCCACACAAGCGCAGGCAGACAAAAGCCCAGCGTGGAGCTGGGGAAATGAGCGGCAGGCCCCAATCTTTGCTGAAGGAATGTTGCCAACAGATTGCTGTTGGGTGAGGATGACCTGAAGTGAGGGACTCCAGATAGGCTGAATAGACTCCAGTGACTGAACCTGCACTGATGAACTTTTGGGGACACCAACTTGACATAATAGACCTTAACACAGATGAAAGAATGTATGGATTCCAGTTGGGGCACAACTGGGGGGAATATAAAGGTGCTGCTGGGGAAGGGAATGTAAAGATGATTAAGACTGACTGAGGTATTCTGGATGAAATATACAATTCAATAAAAAATAAAATAATTAATGAAAGCAATTCTAAAAAGGAAACTTTCATCTAGAAATGTCCACGTTTTAAAAATATTTATGATTTTCATTTTCTGTGTATGAATGTATTGCCTGCATGTGTGTAAGTGCACCCATGCCATGCAATGTCCACGGAGGTCAGAAGGCATCAGATCCCCTGGAACTGGAGTTATACATGGTTGTTAGCCACCATGTGGATGCTGGGACTCAAACCTGGGTCCTCTGCAAAAGTAGTCAGTACTCTTACCTGCTGAGCCATCTCTGCAGCCCCTGTCCACAATCAGCTTACAAATAATAGTGCATTTTAAGGACTTAGAAAAACAAAACCAAGCACCCGGTGTGGTAGAACCTGCCTGTGATCCCAGATGTGGGACACAGAAGCAGAAGAATCAGAAGTATGAGGGCATCCTCAGCTACATGATGAGTTCGATGCCAGCCTGGGCTATGCTGAGAACAGGAAACACTACAGACTGCTCATGGAAATCTAAAACATTCCAGTCTGTACGGATATCATGTATGGAGGTTCCTCAAAAAGAAAAACCAAAAACATGCCTATCATACAATCCAGCTATACCATTCCTGGGTATTTATCCAACAGACTCCAAGTCAACATACTGCAGGCACTTGTATGTCAATGTTGATTATAACACCATTTCCTATTCCTAACTAAGAACTAACATAGGTGTCTAACAAAGAAACGGATAAGGAAAATGTGACATATATATATACACAGTATAAATATTTTCAACCTTAAAGAAGAATGACGTGTCATAAATTTACAGAAAAATGGATGCAACTGGAGGTAATTCTATTAAGCAACTTAAGCCACTCTCAAAAGACAAAAGTTTTTCTTTCGTTTGTGGCCCCAAGATTTTATATCGTCACATAAGCGTTTATACACATACATGATATGAAAGGAGAAGTGACATCATCTAGAGGCCAATGGGAAAAACAGGAAGGAGTTGAGGCGGACAGAGAGAGCAGAGGGACAAGGGGGGAAATTCTCAATGCACGGTGAAAACCTGATGAAAACTTACAGTATAATATAGAGAAAAACAAAATCCCTCCAAGTAGCAAAGAATTTTTTTTTTTGGTCTTTTTGAGACAGGGTCTCCCCGTAGCCTCAGCTGGCCTGGAACTCACTATGTGGACCAGATTGGCCTTGAACTCATAGAGATCCACCTGCCTCTACCTCCCAAATGCTAGGACTAAAGGTGTGGCCACCACACCCAGCTAGCAAAGAACTGTATAATCTCATACTTTATCTAAAATGGTTTAATAAAATTCTCCTGTTTACCAGTAACTTTTACTTTGAAATGCTTCATGACAATTATAATACCGTTATGAGAATGAAGAGAAGGCTCTGCAGTTAAGAGCACTTTTTGTTCTTGGCGGAGGATCCAGGTTCAGTCCCAGCACCTACATGGAAGCTCACAACTGTCTGTAACTCCTGGGGATCCAATGCCCTCTTCTGGCCTCCATGGGCTCTGCACACATGGTACACTTACATTCAGGCAAAACACTGATAAGCATAAAATAAAAACAACCTAATTTTATATATATTTATATAGAGTTGTAAATCAAGGTCTAGCTTATCTATGGAGAAATTATATTTGTGAGGAAAAAGACATCCCCCAGCAAAAATTAAAAAAAAAAGACCCAGGTCCAAATAGATTCACTGCTGAATTCTGCCAGACCTTAAAAGAACACCACCTATGTTCCTCAGACTAGTCCATAAAATAGAAAGGGAAGGATCATGACCAAATTCAATTTACAACACAGTTTTACCCTGTTTCTAAAATCAGATAATGATACAACAAATGAAATCATTGGCTAATCTCTCTGATGAGTATGTACACAAAAATTCTCAGTAAAATACTAGTAAACCATACTTAATAACACATCAAAATGATCACTGACTATGATCAAGTTGGCTTCATTTCAGAGATGAAGGGAGGCTTCAATATCTATAGAAGATAGGTATACTATATCACATAAATAGATTCAAGGACAGAAATCACCACTGTTCCTGAGGTAGTGACTCTGGGGCCTCAGGAGAACATTTGCAGACAGCAGTCATACCCTGTCTGTCCTCGGGCAGGTGAAGTCAGTGCTTGGTGAAGGACTTGGACTTAGGGCCTTCCTCACTGCCAGAGCTCCCTCTCCAGGTCAAAGATACTCCAGACTCTGAGGCAAAACAGTGGAGAGCAGTCCTCCTTCCCAGAATAGTCAGCAGTGGTGGGGGCGTCTCTCCATCAGCTCCGGAGAAAGCTTCACCATGGCTGCCCACTCAGTCATCCCTCAGAGAAGCCAAAGTTAGAAGCAATTCTAGAAGTTCCAGAGGAAGCAGAAACCCTGGCAGATGAGAAGCCCCCGAGGACTCAGACTCTAGTTTGGTGCCAGCACCTAGTCCACCTGAAAAGCATCCCCTGGGGCAGAGATGAGACCAAGGCTACTCCGCTACTCCCTGCTGTGCACCCAACGGTCCTATCATGGATGGCTTGACACAGACACACAGCAGTGCCAAGGCCATCTGTGCTGCCACCCCAAGTGGAAGGGCTTCCAGACAGCATCTAGCTGGAAGCCACAGAGCCCACGGCCACACCAAAGCGCTCAAGAGCCCCAAAGTAGAGGAGATTCCCCTGCATAGGATTAGGAATCCAGTCAGATGCCGGCCAGCCAGAGCACATCCCTGCAGAGAAAAACCCCGGTGTCTGCCCTAACCGTCACAGCCAAGGACACCTGTCTTGGTAAAGAGAGCCAGGCCCAACACTCCCACAAGCCCTGCTACCAGGGCTCCAGTCAGCAGCCACATCAGCTGAACACGTCCACAAAGCAGACACAAGAGGTGATACAGCAGACGCTAGGCCATCATGGCAGAAGCCATGAAGCTGGACAACATCAAGCCCTGACACAGCGAAAGTCCAAGATGTCAAGATGTACTTTATGCACCTTCAGATCAGAAAGACTGAAGAGAAACTCAGTATCCTCTCCTGCATCACACCACAGGCACCCCAGTGCTATGCCAAGTAGTACATCACCCATGTGGGTCCTACCTCCTGGACAGCGAGCTGCGCACTCCCATGATCCTACTCCCTCCTCCTGGTGGAGCCTCTGAAGGAACTGTTAGGCAGGAAGAGGCTTATGAAGAAGGCTGCTAGAGCAGCATACACTGGCAGGGAGAATCTGATTGTAGGCTGTGAGCAGATCCTTCGGGTTCACTGCCGGGCAGCAAGGAACCAGTCACCCAGGGCCCTTCCACACACACTGCTGCTGCGCTCCATCTACAGCATGCCTCCGGAAAGCCAGGGTGATGGAAACAATGCAGTGGGAGAGCATTGCTTCAGTGCCTGCCAGTTTACCTCCTGGTGGACAATATGACCATGTGAAGATGTGCCTGCTGATGACGGCAGCACGGCAGCACAAGGCCACAGCCCTCAGCAATGCAGAGAATCAAATGGCAGACTAGAAGTCGGACCCTATATGTGAATGGCATCCCATGCTTCTACACACCCATGATGACTTTGTGCTACCTACAGGAAGACTATAGGACACAAGGGCCACCCAAGTTTGTGAGACGGTGAATCCTAGCAGTAGGATCCTAGTAGAGGAGGGAGCACCTTGCCCATCAGGAGGGAGGAACCCAAAGACTGCCCCTAGCCACGACTCTCCCTTCCAGACCAGTGAGGCACAGCAGGTCTTCTACCACAGAAAGCATGGGACCCACATTGCAAAGCCCTGCTAGCCTTGGAACAGAGTCCACAGCAGCTCTGTCTCAACCACACCCTTTAAGTTCTCTACCAGTCAATGGCAAGACACGCTGCATTTTTAAATCCTTCATTCCATTCTGACTAACCAAAGGAAAATAGACTAAGGCATCCACCTTGCACAACAAGGGCCCTCCAAGTACCACCATGGTACTTGGGACAGGCTGGACACTGAGTGCTGCTGAGGGTATGGTGCGAGAAACCTGGACACAGGGACACATGAAAGACACCAACAATATTTTTAATGGTGTCAAATCCATGTATTTTGGATACTTTTCCATTCACCTTGAGCATTTTGCTTCTCTTTCTGAGAATATAACTTAAAACACTACAGAGTCAATAATCCTGCACAGTACGTCCACAAACCTATGGCTTTATATACATTTATATTTTTGATGCCTTCTAGATGATTTTTCAACCCATTACTGAAGAACTGTAAATAATTTATGTAGTATGACATCACTCTCAGTTTTGTGAAGAAAAAGAAATGAAAAACACGTGTTTATGAAACCTATCTCTATGTACAATGAATAAAATAAAAATACAAACAAAAAAGAACCATGTCTACTGGCAAATATGTTCCCTACTGCCACAGCAACACAAATATTATGGGAGCAACCAAGTGTTCTGTAATTGGATTTAAGGTCCACTTCCAAGGATGGACCCCATAACTGACATTAATACTAGGGTTAGGAACCTGAAGTTAGACGGGTCACAGGATATAGAGAAGAGCCTAATACTAGTAGTCTATTAAATAGTTCCATGTTTTGAGACAGGGTCTTCTGTAGCCCCAGCTGGCCTGATACTCACTATGCGGACCAGGCTGACCTTGATCTCGGAGCTCTGCCTGCTTCCACCTCCTGAGTGCTGAGCCTAAAGCTGAGTGCCGCCTGTTCAGCTAGTGGTTACATCAAACAAACTCCTAGTGACTCACTGCTACGCTCATAGAGTAATGCAGTACTGTGTCTCTCAGCTCTCAGCAGAGAAGTTTCTCTGCTCTGGGGATGGACGCTCACTGAAGGACATTTGAAGGAACAAATTAGACTCTATAGGCATTATATATATTTTTACATATATATTACAGTACATTGAATTGGGAGAGCAGTAAGGAGAGATGTGGATCGGAGAGGAGATCTAAGTACCATCAAATTATATTGTATAAAAATGGCAAATTTTCAATTAAAATGTTTTAGGAAGAGACATATCTGAGATGAGTAACACATATAAAAGTTCATGGCTCTCAAGGCTCCAGTCCAGGGTCAGGTGGCTCAACTGCTTTGGGCCTCTGGTGGATGTGCTCAGTAGCAGAAACAGGAAGTACATGGCAGAGCAAATTGCTCACTTCATTAGCCTCAAAGCAAGAAAAGACAGAAAGGTCCAGGGTCCTACAATCTCCTTTATAGCCTAACTCCCCTCTCCAGGGCCCCACATGCTATCTCCACCAAGGATCAAGCATTTAACACGTCAGCCTTTGAGTGATGCACAGGAACAGACCACAGCAACAGGAGTTCAGGCTTCCCCACCTGCCATCCAGCCAGCTGTGAAACACCACACCTGTTCTCACACTGTATTTCTCATGACAAAACACACACACACACTACACAGCACTAAGAACCACAATTGGGAGGCTGGAGAGATGCCTCAGTAGTGAAGAGCACTGGCTGCTCTTGCAGAGGACCTGTCCTTGGTTCCTAATATCCATATGGCAGCTAACAACTGTCCATTAACTCCAGTTCCAGGGGATCTGACATCCTCTTCTGACCTTCACAGACATCGCAAGACATGAGTGCACTTACACACATGCAGGCAAAAGACTCATACACATAAAATAATTACAATATTTTAAAGAGAACCACAATCGATCAGCTCTCAAACTAAAACCCTGTTTCCGCCTTTGCTGTTAAGCTATTTTTGACTCTTTCTATATTTGATACAGTCAACTGTCATTTTTCAACTTAAAAGTTTTCTCACAATAGTGACAAAATACAGGGCTTCGGAATGAAAAGGTACACTGGATGGAAGGAGGTGGTTCTTATCTGGAGCAGACTGGGCAGAGGCTGTTCCAGCTTTGCACTGTCATTTTCCTGTTGTCAAAGGGCATTGTGTGGTAATGGGAACATTTAAACCTCTGTCTTCAGCAGCCAGCTGCCAGGTGCAATTTCCCACTTCATTATCCATTGACTAGGTTGGCAAAATAAAATCCCCTGGACATCCTTTGAGGGGTGTCTGTCCTGGGTTTCACCCCATGACCCATCAAGCAGCTTTATCCCTTCCAATTAGCACCCAGTGCAGAACTGAGCTACTGAAGATTAACATCATTGATTGTTATCCAAGAATATGGTCAACAAGGCGTAATTTTTTTCTGATCAATGTTCTTGATCGATGACCTAATTAAAAAAGAAGGAAGGGCCTCTCTGCCCATCACAGTGAATTTGTGGACTGCTCTCATAAACCTCTGGGCTAGGAGTCCACTGGGGATTCAGTGTTAAGAACAAATCACGTTGCCAGTACAGTGAGAAATTCATCCAGGAAGAGTTTGCATATGGGAGGGGGGAGAACAGGGAAAAGCAGGTGCTTCTGGAAGAACAGAGTTTGGGACAGACACAGGCAGAACTCAGCAAGACCTTCTCAGCCAGGCAGAGCAAAGTGGCCATTTCACGGAAGTGGCAATCAAGTGGGCACCCCACGCTGTTCTTCTTCCTGCAACAGTTTACTAGGATCCTTGGTGGGAAGGATACCAGTGGATAATGAGAGCAAACAAGCCACTTTTCTCTAGTTACATGCAACTGAGATAAGTCGAGCTCCCTGGGGCTCTGTCCAAGTCAGATGAAATTATAACTCCAGGCACAGAATAAAGGAAAAAGTGGAATCGGCCATGCATGTAGTCAGTCTGAGCCACCATCTGCTCCTCCCCAGCCTTGATCTCTACCGACTCCCAGGCCTTACCCCCATTCTGACTCAGGCAAGCTCTCAGCCAGGCTAGGGATTTACCTTTTACCAGAGTGACAAAGCAGAATTTATCCATCACCCTCTCCAGGGGTGTTGGCATTTCAAAACAAGACCCTGAAGAAAGTCAGGGGTGTTCAGCCCAGAAGAACAACTCTCCACTGTTTGGTTCTCAGGCCCTGCAGCTCCCTGGAGCAAGAGCTGGCTTGTCACTACACTGATAGGGACAGGGGATCTGGCATTTTATGGTGTCCCTGGAATCACATCACTCAGGAATCTACCAGAGCATGGGCCAGTGCCTCTCGGCCACTCCTACAAACTTTTACAGACACGGTCTTCACGCCCTCTTGTGGCAGCACCATGGGTATGGCGACTGTGAAGGACAGCACCGGAATCTCTTCCCTGAGAATCCACGACCCCTGACATCCCTTCCGCCTTTAACCCACACAAGTACGTTTCACTTGGTGACCAGGAAGGCACACTGCAATCCAGCAGTTCCAACTGCAGATGGTGTCAATAAATGTCACCATGTAGACACTAAATGTCAAATAAATACTCTTACTTGGTAACAATTTTGCTAAGTAACCAGCCCCTTCTGTCTCCGTTTCTACCTCTGCTACAGAAAAGGACATTTGTACCTCAAATTCATGAGCTCATGGCCATATATCACTGCCCAATGATGTATTATTTACTCTGCAGATATGGGTGTCTCTCCTGGACAATAACAAGGTCACTGGGCAGAAAATTCTTACAATGGAAATGGAAAACAGTTACACTGCAAAATAAGTAAAAATATGAATAAATAAAATACAGAACGAAAAATCAACTTCTAGCCTTCCTCAGAGAACCCGGTCTTGGAACCAGCTACAATTGACTCATGCATCCTGCCCTCAGGGATGGCTTGCCACCTGTCATTCAACCTCCTTGACAAGTCATCAATTTATGAATGTCATGTATAATCAGGCCTCTTCTAATTTCTCCATCTTATTTAAGCCACTTCGCTCTGCCGACATCTGCTCTGGAGGTGTTAATCAAACTCAGCTATACTATTTACAGAAATCCTGACCGTCCCCATCTTCTAGTCACAAGGATTGCTGTGATCCTTTGAAGTAGCAGGTAAACCAGATTTTTAACAAGCATGCAGGAAAATCACTCTCCCAGCTGCAGGAGACATGTTCCATTCCTGATGTTGTACTTCCATCTAGTGGCCGACCAAGGTATGCTTCTGCAGACCCTGGCAGCTTTGATATCTAATGGTTCACCAGCTTGCAGAGGGGGCCTTCTGTGAACCAATAAATGATAAGTGCCAGTATACCCTATCATACTCTAAATGAATATTAAAGACAGTTTTCCGTTGCCATGAAATTTGGTTCTACAGAAAAACAGATTTCACAGCACTGTCACTGTTACCACCAACCAACATCTCCTGTCACATGAGCTGGGATCCTCTTTTGGGCTCCTGGTAAAGGAACTTCAGGGTCATCATCACAACCATCGGTTCTGCAAAAGCAAAGCTCTACTGTGTTCATGGGCTGACAATGGATCTTCCATAGATCTGCTCAGAACTCCCAGGGGTCTTCCACGTCCAAGTCCAAGGTCACCGGGACCTGCTCCAAGCACACCAAGGGCACTACTGCACCCCACATCACCACCCCCTGACAACTCTGCAAACCAGCACCACGATAAAACCAGGGCCAGTTTCCCTGGTACTACACACTGGCAGGAGCGATGGTGCCTCGTGAAGACTGACTGTGGTGCTGAGAAGATGGAAAATGCAACATTCAGTCCACAAGGAAGGCCCTTCTCCAAGCTGGCCACCTCCGCATCCCAATTCTTCAAGAGAGACCTCAGGGTTGGCAGAAGATCACTGTGGCTGAGCCTAGTGGTGTATGTCTGTCATCCAGTACTTGAAAGCTGAAGCAGGAAGACCACATCTTCAAGGCCAGTGTGGACTTAGTGAGACACTGACTCAAAATGAAATGTAAAGAAAACAAGGAGTGCTAAGGATCTAGCTCAGTAGTAGAGTGCATGCCATCAGAGAGATAGGTATACTTTTATCAGGTAACTAGGTAGAAGTGTGTGTGTGTGGTCCTAGATTCATTCCAGGTCACTGTGAATGTGCAGGCACCATCCAAGAGCAGGGAGCCATCTTCAGCTCCAATCCTGTCTCCACTGTGATCCTCATGTGTTCACCCAGCAGATGCCAGGACATTCATAATCTTGTGCCTTAAAGACTTTCCTGCCTTTGTGAGAACACAGATAATGCTGAGTGCCAGCTGTCAAGCAGCACTGTGTCTTCTGGAATACTCCAGGCCAGCCTAGAAAGCAAGCACAGGGGCACCTCCAATCCAAAAGCACCAATTGCCCAGAATCCAAAGCTTCCTGAAAAACCTTCAGCTTTCAGATTTGAATTAAAATGTTCAGATTAAGACTGTTCACTCAGAAAATCCGTGATAATAGCCCCAAGTTTCAAAAATTCCAAAGTCTGAGACACTTCAGATCCCAAGCACTTTGGGTAAGAGACACACACCTTCTGCTCGTCTCCACCTGTTAAACACAAGACTTCGTTGTGCAAAAAGACAAAAAGGCCTGTTCCTCTCACACACGCCAGGTATAATCATTTAAAAGAAACAGGGTGACACAGGGTAGTAGACTCTTATATGCCTGGCAGTAGTCAGACTGAGATAGGAAGACCACTTCAGCCCAAGAGTCTAGACCAGTCTGGACAACATAGTGAGACCCTGTCTCAAAAAAAAAGAAAATACAGAAGAAAAAACTACATGTCTGCATATATATGAGTGTACATAGAAAACAAGGCTTTCCATGCTTTTTGTCTGTTTGTTCAGGTTTTTATTTTTTTAAGAGAGAGTCCTCACAATATCCCTGACTGGCCTCAAACTCATAGAGATCGTCCTGCCTCTGTCACCCAACTACTGGGAGTAAAGGCATGCACACCCATCCCCTCCCTGCTGACAGACATGTTAAGGCAAAGTTAACTTTCCCTTCCTAGTTTCTGTCAGGTATTCTGTCACAGTGGCAAGAAAGGGACCGGTGAGTTGGCTCAGAGGATAAAGGTTGGTTCACTTGCCACCAAGCCTGGTGACCTGAGTTTGATCCCTAGGACCCACATAGAGAAAGAGAACAGACTCCCACAAGTTGTCCTCTGACCTCCACACATGTGCCACAACACATACATACACACACACATACAATGTTTTTCAAAAGAAAACTAATATAAGGTATGTCCTGATTTTCAGATACTCACGTGTTTCATTCTGGAGTTTCTATATGAACTTTTTCTTTGGTCTTCAGTATAACAGCCCGAACTGTCTAAAGGAAGCAAACAGAAGAAACCTGTACAAATACAGCAAAATGGTAATGCAGAAGCATACAGGGGTTTGCTGTAGTTGCTCCCATTTTTCTGTGCACTCTGAGTTTAAAACTTTATCCTGTGTATGGGGGTCTGTGTGTATGAATGTAGGCACACAAGTGCCATGGCATGCATGTGGAAGTCACAGTCAGTCTCACCTTTCACCATGGGCTCTGGGGATAGAACTCGGGTGGTCAGGTGGCATAACACTTTACCTACTGTGCCATCTCACCAGCCCAACTTCAAGTTTTTCAAGTAAGCTGCTGGAGGTGAGGGGGCTCACCACAATACCTCTGAACTCTGGAGTCGCAGTGGACCTTTCACAAAGTCACTAGTGTAAATATATATAAGCCCATGACTGGAAGTTTATCATCGGTAGCTATATAAAAAAGAAAGAATTAAGGTATAGTTTTCACCAAATGAAATTTAGAAAATAAGCAAAAAGTATCTCTTATATTCTCACATAGTTTTAAAAAACTTTAGATGAAGCCGGGCTTGGTGGCACACACCTTCAGGCCCAGCACTCGGGAGGCAGAGGCAGACCAATCTCTGTGAGTTCAAAGTCAGCCTGGTCTACATAATGAGTTCTAGGCCAGCTGGGGCTACAGGGAGATCCTGACTCAATAAGACAAAAAACCCTAAAACCTTTAGATGTATTCCTATATATCACTTTTATTTATAAACCTGGCTTTATTTCCTAGTATTTTATAAGCCACGTGAAAATTGTGACTCTAACCCATTGTATTAGTCATATAAGTACAGCTGGCCTGAAAACATTCTTTTAAAAATGCAGAGCTGGGGGTCAGATGTGGTACATGCCTTTAGTCCCTGTACTTGGGAGGCAGAGACAGGCAAATCTTTGTGAGATCAGGGTCAGCCTGGTCTACATAGTAAGTTCCAGGCCAGCTGGGGACACAGGGAGACCTTGTCTCAAAAAAACTACTACTAATAATAATTAATAATAATTTTAAGGCCAAGATTTTAATGAGCAGATAACTGAAGTAACTAGAGCCCTGGAGTGGCCATTAACCTACCATTGTCTGGGAATCGTAGGGGAGATTTGTAAGGGTATTAAATCACCTAACTCTAAAAGAAGAAATTGTAAAAGAAGTTGGCCTTCTTTTCTAAACCTATACTCAAAGAATTCACCTTCTAAATGTTACTTTTCAGTTTACAACCCAGAAAATGGCCCCTGTATTTTGTGGGTGTTTTTTGTTTTGTTTTGTTTTGTTTTTGAGGGAGGGGTGTTGTTTTATCTTTTCCTTTTGCAGTATTAGGGATCAAACCTAGGGCCTCAACATAGTAGGTAAGTGTTCAAGCACTGAGATACCCCTAACCCATTGTTGTCTCAGGGAAACATAGTTCAGTGGTACAGCACATGAGTTAGTCCCTGGATTTGATGGATCCGCAACATCATACATACACACACACACACACATACACACACACACACACACACACACACACAGACGTTCATATATGTCTAATAACACAGTAACTACAGTTAATATTGATATATACTTGAAAAAAATTGCTGAAATTTTATATGTCTCACCATAAAATATTAGGGCATTGGGTTAATTTGCTTAATTTAGCCATTTCACAATGTATGTACAATATATCATAAATATATACAATTCTTGTCAATTGAAAAGTAATAAAAAAAAAAAAGTTCACACTGAGTTGTTGACACATTATCAGTCCCCAAGGGTAATTTCTCAAACTCAGTCCTGGAGTTTCCTGTCTGAAAGTTGCAGGTCTCTGCAACACATTTTGTCTGTACTGTTGTTGCCTCTGAATTCCAGGCGTGCACGCTCGCTCTCTCGCTCGCTCTCTCTCTTTCTCTCTCTCTCTCTTCTCTCTCTCTCTTTCTCTCTCTCTCTCTCGCTCTCTGCTCACTTGTTCTTGCTATCTCTTGTTCTGTGTCTGTCTCTTGTTCTCTTGTCTTGCAATGAAGCCCAGGCTGGCCTCAAACTCCAATTCAGGTGTCCAATCCAGTACTGCTTAAGATAAAATGGCACACAATTATGACCCAAAGAAGTCCTAAAATCTAAGCTTCTCAAACTAGGATATGTTAATGTATGCCAAAGTTCTGTGAGAATTGCTTCCCCCTCTTCAAGACTTTACATAGTACTCAGTATTTAAAACCACTAACTGGTACAGGGACCATAATACTGCTTTCTCTTTGGTCAGCAAGCTAGACCCAGCATTCAGCAAAGATTAAGGGCAGTGTCTGAGCAGCACTCAGGCAACCTGGGAGGTCTGAGCCAAGCCTTAAGAGTCACACTTGGACCTTTCCTCGTGGCAGTAAGAATGATGGTTTTATCTTTTGTCATACTAATAGAAACAAATATTCAGAGCCTCAAGAACGTTTTCTAAGCTGGGTGTGGTAACACAGGTCTGTTATTCCTGAAGAGGCTGAGACATCAGGATTATACATTCTAGACTATACCTGACTACTCTGCAAGTTCAAACACACTCCGAGCTACAAGCTCCCCCTTGTCTCCAGGGTAAAAGATAAACGTTAAAAGGCAAGCTTTCTAAGACCATGAAAGCCAGCTAACCTATACTTACTTTACTCACTGGAAAGCAGCCTCTGTAAGGACTCAGAAGTACTTAGTGGCAGAAACACAACTAGATGCCCAGTCCATCTCACTGCCTCAAATTGATCCTTGCAACAATGCGATTAGTAATCCTGGCATTTGGGTGACAGAGACAGGTAGAGAGTCACAGATTCAACGTCAGCTTGGTCTACAAAGTGAGTTCTAATACTGCCTTAGCTACCTAGTATGACACGTCTTTAAAGAAAAGGAATCCCAAAGACTGGAAAGCCATCGACGCCACCGCCGCGGCTCCACTCCGTCCTCCCTGATTCCCAACCCCCTCCGGTCCTATCTAAGCCAGTTCGCCTCGCTCTACTCCGTAAGCCCTGACCCCAAACATGGCTGCTCCGGCCTGTGGTGAGGGAGGGGGTAAACGACAGCTGAGGAGGAGAAAACGGACACCACTGGTCACAGCATGAGCATGCGCAGCTCGCCGCTAAGGCAGCCGCGGAGTTGATCCCAACGCGCATGGGCTGCCGAGGCTGACGCGCGTCAGTGACGTCCCGCGAAGCGCCATAGCTGAGCTCTGAAGCCCTCCGGCGCGCAGCAGCTACTAGGAGCTAGGAACACCAGGAACTTTTTCTGTGGAAACTTAACCGAGAAGGACTGAAAACTGCTGAACCACGTGAAGAAAGGAAAGGAATGAGTGACGCCTGAGGGATACGTCATCAGGGCGCGTCGGAAGCGGCCGGACAATGAAGGGTAAGCCGGATTGACAGACATGGAATTGTCCCAGTTGAGGATGTAAAAGGGTCTAGAACTTGACACTAGTTTGTGAAGTGAGGCAGGGATACCTGTAGCTACAGAGTCCCAGGAGGACCGCCCGCCAGGGGTTTGCGTCTGTAAAAGAAATAGAAGGACTGGAGCGATGGCTCAGCGGATAAGGGCACTGACGGCTTGCGGAGGACCGGGTTCAGTTCCCAGCACCCCCATGGCAGCTTACTGTCTGTAACTCCAGTTCCAGGGATCCGACGCCCTCTTCTGACCACCGTGGGCATTATATGACACGGGTGCTCTTACATACATGCAGCCAAAACACTCCTACACATTAAACAAAAATCATAAAATCTTTTTCAAAAAGAAAAGAAACAGAGACCTAGAGAGCGGGTTGGCCCGACTCGGTGTCGGAGCTAGGAGTAGAGGTCAGAGCCGATGTAGGTGGCCCTCGGAGGCCTCTCGGTGCAGCTAGAGTGGGGATTAGGTGGGCCGGTATCTTGTGGCCGGCCCTGCCCATTGTCTGACTGGACAACTGCAGTCAAGAGCACGCTTCCTTCTGCCACCTCGCTTTCCCACCCTTGCTGCCAAGAAGTATCACAGCCCTACGACTTAGGTATTTCAGCAGAGAAGGGATGTGCCAAGAAAGGGAAGCAAGCGATGGGACAGTTATAAGCGGGGAGTGTGAACATGATACAGAAAATGGACTGGAGAGGTGGTTTAGCAGTTAACAGCATTGACTGCTCTTGTAGGGGACCCACCCAGCTTCGGTTCCCAGCACCCACGTGGCAGATAACAGGGGATCCAACACTTCTGCTCTCTGCGAGCGTTGCACTCACATGGTGCACTTACATACAGGCAAAACACTCATAACACATATAATCGAAGAAAAGAAAAGAAAAAAAAAGATTGGACCTCAGATTGGTTTCCACCCCAGCCAGTTCCTTCTTATCACATATATCAAGTGCCTGGATGAATGTATGTATAATTATATGTGTGAGTGAGTATATATGTAGTCTTTAATCAACTGCTTGGCAAATAATGAGTGTTCAATAGCTATTACCTGTGTGTTGTTAGAAAAACTTCCAACTCTGATGCTAGGCATCCAGGGCAAGTAAAGTTATTCTTGGGTCCCAGGCCTTGCAAATATGCCCATGCACCGGAGAACAAAATGATTTTTTTTGTTGTTGTTTTTTAAGGAGGGATTACTGTGCATGGTTGTGCATGCCTTTTGTGTCTGCATTCAGGAGGCAGAGGCAAGAGGATCTCTATGAAATCGAGGCCAGCCTGGTCTACATAGTGAGTTCCTAGCTAGCTGGGGCTACAGGGAGACCATGTCTCAAGAACCAAAAAAAAAAAAAAAAAAGAAGACAGGATCTCAGTAGGTAATCCTGTCTGAAGTAGAACTCACTATATCCCACAGAGATCCACCTGCCTCTGCCTCCTGAATGCTGGGATTAAAGGCGTGTGCCACCACACTCAGTGTGTAGTATGAACTACATTTTCTGGTTCTTTGACCTGCCTTTTCACACTCACCTCCATACTTTGCCCTAATGCCACCACTATGGTTTTCTTCAAACAAATAAGAAACAGGAATATGGATGTTTTTAGAGTTTTTGATATCACACTGATCACAGAGTTTAGAGAAAGACTACTGTATTTTATTTGATCCAAACACCTCCCAATATCTTGGATACTAAAAATGTGAAAAATCTATTTTAAACCTCTTTTAGTCAGCAAAATGTACTATTTCCAACCATTTACACCCTAGACCACAATATCAGCTAACTTTAAGTAAGGGACTTCACTAGACTCAAGCATAATTATAGCTTGTGGTGTTTTAAATCAGAACAACTCTAGGTGTGATCTAATGGCCTGTCATTTGGCCCAGACCTATAGCATCTGGTTACGTGTTAGAAATGCGAGTCTGGAGTAAGGACCAAACCCCTCGTTGTAATAAGATCCCAGCAGGTCTCATTAAGCTTGAGAAGCACTTTTTGGACCTCAGATTGGTTTCCACCCCAGCCAGTTCCTTCTTATCACATATATCAAGTGCCTGGATGAATGTATGTATAATTATATGTGTGAGTGAGTATATATGTAGTCTTTAAAACTGGCGAGAGAGAAGACTAAGAATTATCCAGGATGGGCTTGCTGCTGTGTGTCTATACTCGCAGCATCTGACACTTGGGAGTTTGAGACCACCCTGGTTGGGCCACATAGCAAGTACCAAGCCACTGGGGATACAAAGTAAGACTCTGTTTCAAAGAGGCATCCAGCAGGACTGGAGGTTATTAGGTAGAGGATGTGCCTCACATGCATAAATCCCTGGGTTCAATCCCCAGCTCTACAAAGTGGAAGAGAAGAACTATCCAATAAAGCTTTGCTTTTCATACTAGCCGTCTCTCACCTCTGAAGAAGCATAGTTATTGTCACAGAGAAGACTTGAGTGTTTTGCACGTCAGGAAGTTGTCATTTCTTCTTCTTCTTTCTTGAATCTCCCAGGTGTGGTCTACCGAGCTTTTTCTCCAAAAGAGGCCAAAGAACACGATGTGCAGGTACAGTCCTTCGCAGCAGTGTGGGGGCGAAGAGGTGATGGCAGAGGAGGCTCAGTATCCTCTGAGCCACCAAGACCGGTTTAGCTGTCCTTCCCACTTCTTCCGTCATCTTTCCAGTCCACCTTGGGCTCTGTGAAGGTCTGCTGTGCTGATGTCTCCATATGCCAGCCTCCTGCCCGTGGAAATACCTGGCCTCCTTGGTTTGTGTGTTCTGGGGGAACAGCAGGCCTTGCCCACCTAAAACCTGTCTAGACCCTGCTTTTGCACCCTGTTCAGTACTCACCATGGTTCCTGAGTGGAACTCACAGATTTGATGTCCGCTTCAGCTTGCTTTGTCAGTTGGGCAGAGGCCTCACTTGTGGCTCATAATAAGAGCCTATCCTTGAAATCAAGATTTTTAAACACCTATAAACCCTTAATTTTCTTTTCTGTGAAACAGAAACCACATATCTATTTAAACGAATCAAATAATTGTCCTGATATTAATGATAGATTAATTTTTAGCCCTCTCTGTCTTGAACTACCTTAGAGAGTATGTGTATCCTGCCTTTTCACCCCCTGCTTTTGTAGTATGACTGATACATACAGTAAGCTAAAGCTGGAGGTTAGCCTCGGGGTTATGTTTACTGGGTGCTTCGTGCAAAAGGGCCCAACAAATAGCCCAGTCAAGATGCAGGGCCTCACTGCCCAGGGTTACAGCAGATGAGGGCTGAGGCACCCACTATTCAATGAGGAATAGACTGTTGCAGTTCCAGCTTGGGAGGTAATGACACTGGAGTGTTTTCAGGATTGCACACAGTTGTGAAGTAATTTTACCCAGGCCTCCTTAAGAGGCCGTGTTCGTTCATAGTAATGACACTGGTTGACACTGCTGTGTACTGTTGGAGAGAGTCAGTGGGGGCCTGAGATGAACTTCACACTTTCTGCCTCCGAGTGGTGCTAGATCAGCTCTCAGAGAACAGCCACACAAAGTCCACAGGACTGAAAACACAAGGACAGAAGACTGTGACACTGGAAGTGTCTGAATTCCTCCTCACAGGGCTGGACCCACCTAGACCCTAGAGCTCCCTTCTGCTTTGAACTGGTTTGTGGTCATGACTGAGTAAATAACCTTTTTCGTGCATTTCTCAAGCTTCCTCCTCCACAAGAATTAGACAAGTTCTAGTTACAAAGATGGGGTTTTTTTTGTTGTTGTTTTTCTTTATTACTATTATTATTAATTTTATTTTATGTGTATGAGTATATTGCCTGCATGTGTCGTGAAATGCCCACAGAGGTCAGAAGAGGGCATCTGGTTCTCCTGCTGTCTGGGACCAGAGCAGTGAGCCACACCATCATGTCTCCAAGCAGCTTCCAGGAGCCCAGCGGGCAGAGGCCTTCGTGCAGGCCTTCCTGAAACGGAGCATGCCCCACATGAGCCAGCAGGCCTCTGAGGACCACCTGCAACGCAAGGCTGTGATCCTGGAGTACTTCACTCGTCAGAAACGGAAGGAGAGAAGGAAGAAATCTAAAGGCCTCTCAGCCAGGCAGAGGAGAGACCTCCGGCTCTTTGACATTGAACCAGAGCAACAAAGGTACGCCCCTCTTTCCTGGCTTCCCCACTCACCATTGCCTAGTCTTCCTGGTCACTGGTCAGCCTGTCCCACTTACGCTCAGAGGCCTCTCCTCTGTATGCCACAAGGGGGCAGCCTTCCCTTAGCAATTCTCCTGCCCCTGGCCTTGGCTTCTCTAGGCTGGTTTGGTGAGACTCAGGACTCTATAATCATTTTGCTCCTGGCCTAGCCTTACCACTGCCATAAGTTAGTAGGTTGCCCATGGCAACAAGCTGTTTGTCTTTCAACTTTCTAGAAAAGAGGAACTGATTTTCCTTAATGTGTATCCTCTGTAGCTTTTAATATCACTAGACAAATCACTGTCTGAGAGGTGACTGCCAAGGAAAGGTCCTACCTACACGTTTGGGAAGTTTCTGAACGGACTTCCTCTCAAGAATCAGCTGGGCATGGGGAAAGCAAAAGCTGCTGCTTGCCTGCCCCAGGTCTAGTTCACTGGACCCTCTGCCCGCCCCAGAGCCGCCTCACTGGACCCCTTCAGGTGCAGCTTGTTTTAGATTTGGGCTCACTGTTTCTCAGCCCAAGGCTTTGTGTGAGTGGAGTCCCCATGAGGCACCCAGACAAATGATAATGACCTCCACCTGCCCCTTCCCTCCCTCCATCCTCATCTTCCAGGTCTGTGAGGTTATGGAAGGTTCTACCTGACAACCTTCACCTCCTAAGGGTTCGGCCTCCTATGACAAAACCTCACAGTGGCAGTGACTGAAATAGAACTGAAGTTCATTTCTCCTATGGAAAGAAGTGTGGGTGAGCAGCTCCAGGGTGCTGCAGTGGATGGTCCCACAGCCACCAGGCCAGGCTGTGCATCATCACTGTGCATCATCACTATGTTCCTCCTACTCTGAGTCACTGCTGGAGCTCAGCTTTCATGGCCATATCTGGCCAGCAGGAAAGGTGATGAGACAAAGAAGAGCTGCCCCTGCGCTTCTTGTTCTCAGAAATTTAGCATTGAAAAGGTTCTACTGGGGAGGAAATTGAGGTTTGAGAGAGGAAGGTACTTGGCCTTAGTCACGTCAGCAGGGCATCTAGGCCTTACGTCCAGGCCCTAGTACTCCCACATCCACGTTCTCAGCCTCAAGCTCAGCTCTGCTGTTTGAACATTGTAACTCCAAGTTCGTGTCTTACTTTCCACTTGTTTCTGACTGTGGCAGATACAGCCTTTTCCTCCCTCTGCATGAACTCTGGAAGCAGTACATCCGGGACCTGTGCAATGGGCTCAAGCCAGACACGTGAGTTCTGTTCACAAAGCCTGATGAGCACAGATACCAAGTTCTGGAGCATTCAAAGCACAGCTGGCTGCGGGTGTTCATGAGCCGGTCTGCTTTGCTCCTGGCTCTCTCGTGTATTGACCAAAGCTCTCTTCACCTCCTAGGCAGCCGCAGATGATTCAGGCCAAGCTCCTGAAGGCAGACCTTCACGGCGCTGTCATCTCAGGTAATTCTCTAGACTTCAGACTGTTGCTTCCCCACTGTAAGGCTCTGGCAGCTCCCATCCAGATAGAGTAGAGCTCTTCAGCTCCCTGGAGCCGGCCACTTCTGTGGCTTACACATCAGGTGCCTGTGCGGGGCTCCTTCCCTCAGCCAGGGGTTCCCCTGCATACCCATGTCTTGACTCCTGCTGTCACTCGGGTCTCATTGCTGATGTCACTTCCTGAGGCTCTACCAGCACTAAAGTCCCTCTACTCCTGTTATTCTGTCCCAATTCTTCAGAGCATTTAGCACTTCAGAATGTAGAATTGGGGCCTGGAGAGAGAGCTCAGCAGTAAGAGCACTGACTGCCCTTGCAGAGGATGTGGGTTCAATGCCCAGCATCCACATGGGGGCTAAGAACCACCTGTAACTTCAGTTCCAGGTTATCCGACACCCTCTTTCTGACCTCCACAGGCTTTGCTTAGTACAGGTGCATTTACATACATTCAGGAAAAACACTCATATACATAATTTTTTTTAAAAATTTTTTAAAAGAAATAGAATTACCCATGGTTGCTACACACTGTCCCTCATGAGGGCCTCAGCCCCACAGAACCAGGATCCAAGCTGTCTCATTCGGTGCCATGTCCCAGCACCCACCTAGCACAGTGTGGCACATAGTGTGCACAGTGAATGGTGACTCCGTAGGTGAGGAAGGACCTGCTTGCTGCCTGTGCGGCGGCTCACCCACCTCATTGTCTAGACCTGTGCTAGGGGGCTTTGAAGCAGGACTGTCATTCCATACAAAGTTCAAAAGGCCATGACAGATGGTCTACCCCTGACACATGCTCCATCAGATCAGCCAGACTGGGCTCTGGTGGCTCTGGGTGTGTGACCTCTTGTCTCCAGAACAGCTGCTCAAGACCCCAGTGGCCATGGGCCCTTCAGCGGACACCACTAAGACCAGGCTAAGACTGCAGAGCCCAGAACAAGGGTTGGAAACCTGGCCTGCTGCTGGCTTGGTTCCTGCCCAGCTGCAGAGCCTCTGTACTCTGGGTTCCTTCTTCCTCTGCTAGCTAAGGTGGGGGCTGAGAACCACGGCCTGACTGCCTGTGACTGCCACCACCACACAGGCCTGGCCCTCCAACTGTCTTTCTCCTTTGCAGTCACAAAGTCCAAGTGTCCGTCCTATGTGGGAGTCACAGGAATCCTCTTGCAGGAGACCAAGCACGTTTTCAAGATCATCACCAAAGAAGACCGCCTGAAAGGTGCGTGCCGTCCCCGGGGTGGGAGCTGTGTCACATGGGTGCTCTGTGACCACGTATCCCTTTCCTGTGGCCTGTAGAATCATCCGGGCAGCAGCTCCTTATCATAACCCAGCCTGCAGAGACCTTGCCTCTGTGGCTCTCTAGGAGGCATCAGTGAGCCCAGCCCGGGCCTGTGCAGAGTTCAGGGGATAAGATAGCTGCATGGCTGTGCCTTGGACTAGGTCTTTTGAGGGGCCTCTACCTGCCAAGGTCACCCCTCCCAAATGAGTCAGAATAAGCAGGAGGAACCAAGTGGCCTGTTCCTGGAGTCCTGAGAACTGCAGGCTTGCTGGCAGCACTCCGAGCTCTGTCATGGTTGGTGCTGCTCCAGAAGGCACACTGGGTCTTCTGGGATGCACCTCACCTTGCCCATAAACCTGGAGACTCAAACAACAGTTGGAGAGTGCCCTCATTCATTCCTTTATTCATTCATTCCCGTATTGGTGCTGGGGACTGAGCCCAGGGCCTAGTGTGCTCAGCATGTGCTCTGCCCCGAGCTGCCCCATGGGCCTTTGAACTTCATGTTTCCTGGCTCCTTTCATTTTCCTGAGCAGTCTTCCTGCATTGTAAGCCTCAGGGAGTGGTGTGGAAGCTTCCCCACTGAGCATGAATCCGAGAACCGGAGCAGAGCAGCTCGGGAAAGCCAGCTTTGCCAGGGCTGTGGGGGCCCCGGTTCAGGGATTCAGCTACTCGCCTCAGAACCTAGAAATTAGGTGTTGAGTTATATTTAGAATGTAATCAGCTGGCCTTAGATCAGAGCAAGTCTACCTGGGCAGCTCCCCTCGTGGGCCCCCTCCCTTGCTCCCCAATTCTTGCTCATTAATTTTTTTAATCCAACCTGAATAATGTTCTACATAAAACTGAATGTACTGTGCCTGGGTTTACCTCACCGTTTTTCCCTCCCGTCCCTCTTCTCCTCTTTCAGTTATCCCCAAGCTAAATTGTGTGTTCACCATAGAACTTGATGACTTCATTTCCTACATTTATGGAAGCAAATTCCAGCTTCGGTCAAGTGAGCGATCCGCCAAGAAGTTCAAAGCAAAGGGAACAATTGACCTGTGAACTTTTGATCTGGAGGCAGATGTTCGTGGCAGCTGAGAACTGGAAGCACCAACACTCAGCTTTCAGTGAGAGCGTGTGGCTGTGGACCAGAGAAAGCCGTGGCTAGAGGACACTGACAGTGCTGGGGGACGCTGCTGGTGGAGACTGGCTAGGCGGTCTTAATTTAGTACTAGTTCCAGGGGAGGGAGAGGCCGGCAGAAAACACCAGGACTGACCTGGTTGACTTGAAGAGTGAGGCCATCAAGTTCTGTCTTTTATGGTTTTCTGTTTCCTGAATGTTCTATGATGAATCGTTTACTCAGATAATAAAACACACTGAAATCATAAACAGGCTCAAACAGAAACATTCCTGTAGCTCAGCTGGGTTCAGAAGGAGCCACCATGTGGCCCACTCACCCCACGGCCACCTTCCATCTCTCACCGCCTTTCCCGGTGCTGTGCAGCACAGAAGCCTTCCTGGCGCAGCAGGGACGCGGCAGTCCTGGCAGCCTGGCTTCCCTGCGGGTGCGCACTCCACGCTGGAAGAGGTGGGTGAAGGAGAAGTGAGAGCCTGGCGTTCTTTATAGAACAGAACAGAAGTCCTGTGCGTATACCCCAGGTCTCACAGGGACCCGCAGCCAGATCTGAGTCGTCAGGATGTCCTGAGAGCTCCCCCAAGCCCCTGACCCGCATGATAACACATGGTCGTTGTCATCCTAGTGCAGAGCACACATGTCCTCAGACTGGCTGTGATTGTGGCGTCACAGACTGGGAGAGAAGACCTGAGGTCTGAGCTAGGGAGCCTAGCTTTCCCACCAGGGGAGTCACAGGGAGGAAAGACTCCTAAGATGTATATGAGTTCTTTACGTGCCTGGATGTCCACTCAGGGACACTGTCCTCAGTGTGGAGTTGCTCCCGGTCTTCCAGCTTCCGGAACTCCATAGATGCTTAACTTTCTGAACGTGTCTGCTCATACCGACCCGTGTGGTAGAAAAGGCGCCCAACGTTGTGTAAATACACAGTTACTTCCCAGAAAAGTTGCTAGGACCACTTGTCAAGTAAAATCTGTTTTTCATTTGGCTCAGACTCAAGTTTCATTGAGTAGCTAACAACTTCTCTCTCCCTCTCCCAAAGGCAGATTTGGTGTGCTGCTCACTTGGGAGAGAGCCCCCGCTGGGAGCCTGTGTCAGAGATGTGCTGTTGTCCCCGAGATCCACACTGTCCTCGTGGGGGAACTGGTTCTGATGAAGCTGCACTGACTACTGCACTGAGCCTGGCTAGCCAAGTCCCCACTGACTGACTCCAGGCTTCATGGAGGAGGAATGTGGTCCTTGGCAGTCTCATTTTCCTGTCTCCACAGTGCAGGACTGCAGTAAAGATTGTCCACCTGTATGTGACAACCAGCTCTGCCATATGTAAACTATGCTACAGAAACTTGGACCCCAGAGAGGCCCAGGGAAAGAGCAGTTGACACTGCAGGAAAGGACGTGGGCTGCAGGGCCAGCAGACCCTTATCGCTCTCCAGTAGATGCCGTGCTTGGACTGTCAGCCAGCTCAACCTAATTGCTAGACGCGAAGTTCCATTTCCCTGGAGTTCATAAGTTTGTCACTCAGGAACATCAAGTCAGCACGTCAGCACCCCACAGTATCCAGAGTGGTGTGGTAGCGAACAGCCAGACTCCTCCCTCCCCTTACCATCTGGGCCAGGCACAGTCTGGTTGAAGGAGATGTGTAGGGTGGCATGTTGGTTAATGTCAACTTGACTGCATTGAGAAGTCGAAAAGCACACGTTTTAGTGTGTCTGTGAGGGATTTCCAGAGAGGATTAGCTAAGGTTTAATCCACCCTGAATGCAGAAGGTGCCATCCCCCAGGGGCAGGACATGGCTGGAACAAAGAAAGATCTTGTCATGACATGCTCACTCTCCGCTGCCTGCCTGCCATGATGTGTTGTTCCAGTACATCCTCCATGCTGTGACCATGAGCAAAGTAACGCCTCAAGTCGTTTATGTCACGTGCTTTGTTACTGGGCAGAGTTGGGATATGGGAGTGTAATCACACCCAGGTTCAGAGCAGGGGCCTACAGAACCATCATGGAGTATCCAGGAAATCCAAGGAAGGTTGTAAGGGTCTGCCAAGCAGGAGGAGAGGAGAGGAGAGAAGGGCATGGGACCACCAGTCTCACACAGGAGATACCTGAGCCTGAACCCAGTTCACTAGTGTTTGGGAAGAGATGATAGGAACTTCTAGAAATAATAACACAGAAAGTAAAATTCTGACCAAGTGATCGCCAACTCCTGGAATCTTTTGTTTCTTTGAGTCACCATCTGTCAAATGGGGCCGCTTGACCCCATGAAGACTCCCTAGAATGGGCTCTGTGACTTCCTACATCAACGTCGGTGGGTGATGCTGGGCCCTTACGGCTGCCCTTAGCCCTACTGAGTCAGACTACCGGAGTGGGATGCCAGCTGCTTCCACACTCACTGAGATTTAAGGCAGTCGAATCCAGATGGCATCTAAAGTCTCTCCCAGCGATGACATCTGGAGGGTTATTTAAGATTTCAGACTCTTGGTCCAGTATTTTCTGGATGCTGGAAAAAAAAAAAAAAATCATCAAACCGCAGGTCTCTCAGGTTTGAAGAGTAAACATGAACATTCCTCCAAAAAGCCATAAATTATGGTAAAAAGCTCGCTTTCTGGACAATGACTTTAGCCTTAATTTAGTTTGCATTTCTTAGCTATAATGCCTCATTAAGACATCTGTTAAACGTCTATAATATTAGTTTAATAGAGGGGGTTCTAATAGAACCGTATTGGAATTGTCCATTTAATTAACCTCATGGGCCTTTAATGGATGTCTTAAATAGACACCATTAACAAGAGTGCTAGACAAATTAAAATTAGAGTCAATAACATTCTTGGTAATTTTTCCTGAGCTGTGAAGGACGAGCACTGCTAAGGAGGCAGGCTCAGAGATGGACTGCACAAGAGAAGGGATGGAGGTGTGGGGAACCCAGAAGTGGAGGGGCGGAGCCGTGGGAAACCCAGAAGAGGAGGGGCGGAACCGTGGGAAACCCAGAAGAGGAGGGGCGGAACCGTGGGAAACCCAGAAGAGGAGGGGCGGAACCGTGGGAAACCCAGAAGAGGAGGGGCGGAGCCGTGGGAAACCCAGAAGAGGAGGGGCGGAGCCGTGGGAAACCCAGAAGTGGAGGGGCGGAACCGTGGGAAACCCAGAAGAGGAGGGGCGGAACCGTGGGAAACCCAGAAGAGGAGGGGCGGAGCCGTGGGAAACCCAGAAGAGGAGGGGCGGAGCCGTGGGAAACCCAGAAGTGGAGGGGCGGAACCGTGGGAAACCCAGAAGAGGAGGGGCGGAACCGTGGGAAACCCAGAAGAGGAGGGGCGGAGCCGTGGGAAACCCAGAAGAGGAGGGGCGGAGCCGTGGGAAACCCGGAAGAGGAGGGGCGGAACCGTGGGAAACCCAGAAGAGGAGGGGCGGAACCGTGGGAAACCCAGAAGAGGAGGGGCGGAGCCGTGGGAAACCCAGAAGTGGAGGGATGGAGCTGTGGGAAAATCGGGGTGGACAGGCCTCTACAGGTTTGTCATTCGTGTTCTGGGTGGTTTTACATAAGGAAGATGTTCTCTAGCAACAAAAGCAGTGCTCAGGAGCGAAGACCCTCCAGACGGTGTTTTATCTCCTCCAGGTGGAGAGGGACGTGAAAGGGGAGGGGGAGGGGGAGGAGGAGAGGTTATGATGTCGGGCCGTGGATCCGGTACGGTGGAATAGCTGGGATAGGGCAGGTTGGTGAGGATGGTGGAGAGAATGAGCTGAGATGGATGAAATGGAAAACACCGCATTGCGTTTCCTCTTCCGCTCTACTGAACATCTCAATCAAACAACGCGTCTTCCCAAAGCCGACGACCGTCACTCTCTCCATCTTCATGTCATTTGGCCTCGTCAGCATTTCACCTGAGTAGCTATTCCTCCCCGAGGAACTCGTCCATATCCCCACCTTGCCGACCTTCTCCACCTCCCTGGTCACTCCTTAGAATTCTTTGATTCATAGTCCAGACTCAATATTCGGTTTCCCTGAGCCTCAGCTTTGAACTTCCACAGCCCCCGCTGAGTGGTCACATCCAGAACTCCAGATATGCCTACAACTCTTGAAACCAGACAGAGGTGTAACTTTGTTTGTCTTCCTCCCTGCCCCGCCCCCCAGGTAGCCTATAAACTCCTTAAAAACAAAAGCTTTCTTTTAATCACTCTGGATCCCTAATTATCTAGAGCAAACGACCTGTGGCAGAGCTCACGGAATGTTGGTATGATAGCTCTACCCTTGATCTCTTCACTTGGGTATGTGGCAGGCCACTCATAGGACTGCCGAATGGTTTCCTGGTCTCTAACTCAGGTACCAGGCAGACCCAGGAGCCCTTGCTGCTTCTCCTTTGTTAATGCCTCCACCCAGCCTCTCAAGTCCTGCTGGGTCTCATGACCTGCTCACAAAGGAACCCGGCCCCCCACTCCTCCGAGCTCTTCTCCTGGTACTTCCAACTCCGGCTTCATCCAGCCTACCCCACCCACCCAGACCTAGAGCCCAACCCCTATGGCTTCCCTGCCTCCACACTTGACCACACACACAGTCCAGGTGACCTTTGGAATTTGAATAAGGCTGTGCCGCCCTTCCGCTTAAAACCCACAAATGACTCCCCCTGTGTTGGTCAAGTCAGTCTCCTGCCCAGCATTAGCCAGGCCCTCTCTGAGCCAGCTTGGCTCTGCCCCCCAGTGCTCGGTCCTGCCTACTCTAGACCTCTCAAATGTGCCTCACACTGGTTGCAATTACCATTCATTCTTTGCGAGACCTTCTTCCCCTAGTCTATCGAACCCATGTCCGCGTCTGCCTCTGTGGTCAGCTCTCTGCTGATGGAAGGTTCCCTCTTGGAGTACACACAACTCCTCCATCAACCTCTACCATTTCACCCCATCTCACATTGCCCACAGCCCTTCTCGGTGCCTACCTTGATCTTCTATGCTGGGTTATCATATTTCATGTATGAAATTCTCAAGAAAAAAGAAAAATTATCTTTAATGCAGAGAATTGCAAACTTAATATTTGTGTTTCCTCTGTGTGTCTGTTATACTTCAGTGTGCTTTGTATCTGAAATGTCCTCCCAAGGCTCCTGTTGGGAACACTTAGCCCCAGCTGGTGATGTTATTTTGAAGACTGTGGGGCCTGTAGGAGGAGCAGCCTGACTGGAAGGTCACTAAGGGGCAATCTTTGAAGGTTATACCTGTTCCTAGGTCCAGCCTGCTCTCTCTGCTGTCATCTGTCTCCACTTGAACAAGTGAATGCCTCACGTTCCTGCCACTACGCACATGGCTGCTCCTTCACGCCTTCCTTGCCCCAGTGGACTGAACTTTCTGAAACTGTGAGCCAAAACAAGTCCATCCCTGCTTAAGTTGATTCTGTCAAGCATTTTATAACCACAATAAAAAAAGCAATCAATACTTTAATCAAAAATATGTTAGCCAGGCCAGATAGCTCAGGCCTATAATCCTATCTACTTAGGAAGCTGAGTTGGGTGGATGATAAGTACAAGACCAGAGCCTGGGACTCTAAGAGAGCTCAAGGCCAGCCTGGACAACTAGACTCTGTTTCCTTAAAGTGAAAAGAGATTTGGGATTACAGCTTGTGGGTAAAGCACCAACCTAGTGTGTGCCAGGCCCTTGGTACAGTCTTCAACACTGCAAAAATAAACACATACATACATACATACATACATACATACATACATATATACATAAATAAATGCCATTCACAGAAGAACCATTAATATTAAGCCTATTAAGTGGTTGGTAGGTATCTGAAATCATTTAAGCATTTTCTTGGCAACTTTTTCCCTTGTGGCAATTACAGATTTAGGCGCTAGAGGGATTGCTCAGCAGTTTTAGAGCCCTGGTAGTCCTTGTAGAGGACCCAGGTTTGGTTCCCAGCATCCACGTGGTAGTTAACCATCATCCATAACTCCAGCTCCAGAGAATCTGTCACCCTCCTCTGGCCTCCAGAGGCATTGCACGCATGAGGTACAACCTAAACTACACACAGGCAAAATACTCATACACGTAAAATAAAATTTTTAAAAATAATTGTAGATTTAAAGCATTAGGAAAAACTCAAGTGCAAAGGAATGCAGCATGTCACAAAATTCACAATTTTACGATCTCCTGCCACCTCTCAAGATATCGGCTCTTTCTCTACCCTGGAGACCAAAAATTCCTCAAGGCTTCCATCACTGGGATGTGGTTGCTTCACATCTGCTGGTCCCCACCCAGAGGAGGTCCCGGATTTAGTGAGTGAGGCAGTGAATGTGGTGATGGGGACATGGGACTGTGGGGTGGGACAAGGACGAGACAGGGAACGGACAGGACGTATGTCCTGACAATTGCACCAACCGGGGGGAGGCAGGCATGGAAAATGTCTGTGGTAGGGCTGAGGGGTGAGGGGAGACTGAGGTCCAGCTGGAGGCTTCATGCTATGGGCAGGCTGGCAGGATTCCAGGGCAAAGTGGGAAAGAGTGGAGGGGTGGACCAGAGAGGCCAGGACAAGACAAGGGCTTGCATTGAGACACGTAGAAACAAAGGGTTTTCTTCATTGTTGTTTGTTTGTTTGCAATACAGAAGGCTGAACCCTCCATCGTAAGCCTGCCAGACAAGCACCGCACCAGCTCCATTTAGCTTTTTGCTTGCTTGTTTTTATTTCGTTGGTTGATTGATTGGCTTTAGTTTTTTTGAGATAGGGTTTTCTTATAGCCCAGGCTGGCCTGGAAGTCACTTTATAGACCAGGCAGACCTGGAACTTAATATACAGACCAGTCTGATCTGGAACTTGCTATATAGACCAGGCTAGTCTGGAACTTACTATATAGCCCAGGCTAACTGGTAACTCTGGATCCCCTTGCTTCAGCCTCCCGAGTGGTAGGATTAGAGTTATATACTACCACAAGCAGCTCAGAAACAGTTGTGAGGCACACACCTGGCAAGCACCCAAAGCACAAGGCCTCTCTGCCTCTTTGGGGCTCCATCTACTCACAACCAGGTGGCCCACTAGGGGGACAGTCCTGCAGCAAAGGTCTCAGAGAAAAGGGAGTGTTCAGGACAAGGCTGCTTGGTTCCAGGAATGCAGAACAAGGTAAGTATGCCTTGGGAGTGGGGGTGGCCCTCAGAGAACTATATCATTGTCTGTCTTAATTTCATGACCTGAAGCAAGTCACCACCTCCTGGTGCCCCAATGTCATTTTTAAAATAAACACCATGACTGAAGCCAGTGGATAAAGTTTCTGGGTGTCAGTCACCTCAGAGTTTCAAGTCTACAGCACCCTCATTCAAACCCAGGACTAGGCACTTTCCAAAGCTGTCTCCTACATAGCAAATTCCAGGTGGAACCTCCGAACAGCCCTAAGAATTAGGCACCAGTGGCCCATTTTCTGCCTAAGGACATAGATTCATCTACCCAGAACCACACAGCCAGTGAGCAGATCCTGTGGCTGAGCCCTTCTCCCACAGATCACCTGTGCCTCCGGAACTTGAGACAGGTACCCGCCCCTAAATTTAAAGCCCATTCACAAGAAGAGAACAAGACTATTTTCTGCAAGGCAGGAACCCCTGCCAGCCTGGGGCTCCTGCCTGTGTTTGCTGCAGGATTTAGAGACTGCAATAACCGTCTAACACCCTATTATCCGGCTGCCTAATTAATGTAAATGATAGTTGCAGTCCGCTCACCGAGGCTTATATTCCTCTGCGGAGGCCCTGCCAGCCGCCTGGGTCCCATTCCAGGGGCTTTTTATAGTGGCCCCTCTCTGCTGTGTTGAGTAAGAGGAATGCATGGCTCTAAATAAAGAAGACAGAGGGGCTGGCAGGCTCCAGAAGTTGGGTAGCTGAAGCTACGTGGTGCGGCGGAACCACACTGGCTCTTCCCTTGCGGATGCAGGGTTCAGCTGCTCCTCAGAACCCACATTGCCACATTCCCAGTTTCCCTTAGGGGGAAACGACAGAGATGCCCCCACGCGCGCTCGCAAACACACACACACACACACACACACACACACACACACACACACACAGAGTTTTGGCACATCCGGAAAATCCCACCTGGTCTGCAAGGCTCACTATCACCCTCTTGCTCCTCCTCCTGCCTGACTCCCTTCTGTCCTTTGACTCAGATGAGGGGCCCCTATGTCTGCCAAGAGCTTCCCTGGTTCTGGCACAGTTTTGGGCCAATCAAAACGGCTGGTCACCTGACTCCAGCCCGACCTCCCTCAGCTTGCTTCCAGGAATGAGCCTGTGACGCCTTCTTGCTCTGTCTGGGCTTTCGCCTGTTCAGGCTGCTGTCACAAAAGGACCACGGATGACTTATAAAAGTCTTCTCACAGCTCTGGATACTGGTGTCAACTCAAAACACAGCTCTCACCTCAAAGGGGTTAAGAGAGTTTATTCTGGAGCCAAATATGAGTGACCATGGCCCGGGAACTCAGATTTAGGTTACCCCAAATTCCATGTTCCAACATGGTAACCATTGCATGAAGTTTTTATGGTAATAGAACAAAGAATGTCATAAATCAAGACACTTTTCAAATATATTAGTGGAGACATCAGAGAGGCAGGTTATAGCAAACTGGAGAGAATTCTGCGATAAGCTTTAGTAGAAGCTGGAGGTCTGCTGTTAATACACTCCAAAAGGTTTTTTATCAGTTAATCACAGGCTGTTAAGTCAGAAACAGAGGTGCACAAGGAGTGACTATTTAGAAGACTAAAGATAGCCCAAGATGAATTTAATTAGGCTCTGGACCTGGAATGTTCCAAATTCTCCACAACTACCAAGTTCTAATCAGTTGATCATCCTTGCAGAAGGTTCAGTTCCAAGATGCAAAGAACTTTTGCTCACACTGGGATGTGCAAGGTCAAAGTTTCACAGGATTTGGTGTTTACTAAGGGGCCATTCTTTAAGATAGCTGTCCTCATAGGTCAGGGGGCAGGGTAGTCTCTGGGACCTCTTTCATTAGGGCACTAATCCCATTCCAAGGGCCCCACCCTCATGAGCTAGCTGCGCCTGCTCTCCCTGCCATGACATATTGAAATCCCCTGAAACCCTGAGCCAAAATAAACCCTTCCTCCCTTAAATGTTTTGGTCAGGTATTCTTGTCACCATGATGTGAAGGTGATTAACATACCATCTCTTTGGGGGGTGGTTTCAACATGTGAACTTTGAGGGGACACAAATATTCAGTTTTCAGCAGTCTGTCTAGCCCCTGTCACCATCTATGAGAAATGGATACTGGGTATCACCATCTATACAGACCTTCCCAACCTCCCTAACTCAGCCTGTCCCCTTTCCTCTTGGAAGTTGACGTTCCATGGTGTCCTAGTTTGCCTCTGTTGCTGTGATAAACACCGTGACCAAAAACAACTTGGGGTGGAGGGATGACTGGAGAGATGGCTCAATGGTTAAGAGCACTGGTTGCTGTTGCACAAGACCTGGGCTCAGTTCCCAGAACCCACATGATGGCGAATAACTGTCCATAACTCCGGTTCCAGGGGATCTGATGCCCTCTTCTGACCTCCACAGGCATTGCACACATCAATGCACTTACACACATGTAGGCAAAACACTCATACACATATCAATAAACATTTTTAAATTAAAACTAACATTTTTAAAAAGAAAACCAATGACTGGGAATATGTTTCAGCGCTAAAGCACTTGTCTAGCATGTTCAAGGCTTTGAGTTCAACTGTCAGCACAGAAAAAGGAGGGGAGGACAGTGGGGAGGAGAAAGAAAACAGGGCCAAGAATAAAGTAGGTGCTCATTAAATATTAACAACAGAAGGAACAAAGACAGAGCAGTGCTCTGAGCCAGCTCTCCAGCCCCAATAATACAAAATTTTTAATAGAAGGGAAAAACAATAGAATAGCATAGAATGAAAGATGTTGGGCGACAATAGTAATAAACGTCCACTCCCCTGAGATACATACATACATATATATATATATATATATATATATATATATATATATATATATACATACACACACACACACACACACACACACATATATATACTTGAACTGGAAATCTTTCTGCCTCCTGCAGGTCCGTATCACCACACCCAGCTCCCCTACACTCTTGAAGAAAGGAACAGGTGTGACCTACCCAGAGACCCTGCAGCGGGTTGCCCCTGAGTCAGCCCACTTCAGTTGGAACATTTTGAAGCATTCCCTGCCCGTAACAGTTCCCAGTTGACAGAGGAGAGTGGGCCACAGGAAGTGTTTTGACTGAGATTTGGATGGTGGGGCCAGGCCCCTCTGAGTGAGAGGAATAAGAGAGAAAGATGCGGTTCCCTGAAAAAAAAAAAAAAACAGTTGTTTCTGCCAGAAAGGAGAAAGGCTGCTGAATAGGCCAACCCAGCAGGCAAAGATGTCTGCAACTCTGGAGTGCCTGAGTTGAGGCTTATGGGAGGTGATGCAACTATTACATCAATTCCACAATTGGAAAGAGAGGAACAAGACCAGGAGAAAGAAAATGTCTGATCTTGGATTCATTCAGAAAAAGTCCCAGACACAAGTATTTCAACATGAGTCCTTTATTTTGGAAGTGAATATAGATGCTAAAATGGGGAAGTGAAACCAGAAAAGGCTCCAAGAAAGGGAGTATATCAAGGCACTTACCACAGGCCACTAGAGGTAGACCACACCGGGTGTTCTGGGACAGTGTGTGACACACCCACGACAGTAATCCCACCACAGCAATACCACCAGATAGGAAGAGCCGGCGTATCCACCACTGACAGCTAGTAAGGTTGACCCGGAAGGTGCTGACTCCCTGGAGCCACACACAGGTGCACACAGGTGTTCCGGAACCCAGGAGGATGTCCTCAGGTAAGAAGATGCAGAGGTGGCTGTTGGACTCCAGTTTACAGCAAGTAAACTGAGTATAGTATCTCCGCCAACAGAGTGGGCACTGGGTGCTCCCTAAGAGTCCTTCAAACCTGAGCAAATGCCAACATCCAGATGCACACAGGTGCTTCAGGAACCTGCCATCCCCTGGCAAGATGGGATAGCTGAGATTTGAACCCGGGTTTCTCGTGTCGAAGCCACTCCTTCCTCCACAAACCGTACATGAGCAGGGCAGCTCTAGGCCACTGCCAAGAGAGGCCAAGTGGCCACATCAGAGCGGCTCCCATTGATACTGATGGCCTCACTCTGAGTCCGGGCACCCTGTGGATGTCCAAAGTGATCAGCAGACCTTCCTCTGTGTGACGTCAGCTATCTGTAATCTCTTCTTCTGGGTGTTTTTCTGCAGATGCTAATGAATGACCCTTAAGCTTCCTGGACCAAGCTGCCCCTTTCTGAAGTAGCTCAAGATCTCTGCTCTTGATTGCACTGTTTCAAGAGCTGATTTTGGCCACTTGGCTCTTATTTCTGAAGTCATGGTCGGGAGGCAGAGGAAGTAAATTAGGAGGGGAAGTGTTGGGCTCAGTCTGCCACAGAAACTGCAATCCCAGGAGGCAAGACTTCAGGCAATCAGAACCCTAACAACAGAGACGAGAGCAGTGTTTTCTTTTCAGTACTATGAACAAGTTATCCTTAGTTTGTTCGCCAACATAAGCCAGTCTCATTCCTACATAACCTGGGCTGGCCATGTAAAGATTTGTCACTTTTCTTCAGTGACTGTAGTTCATCCCAGGAAGTCACTGAAGTCTCGTGTCCAATTTTTAGTATGAGAAAATGTGATGTGAGTTGAAGAATTTATATTACATGTGATTTTTAAGAAGTCCTTGCTTCTTGAGCAAGACCCACCCAAATCATGGGGCGAAGGTATAATTGCAAAGGTAAAAAGAAAAGACTTGCCTGGCAGCTGATAGTCTCAGGCTGTATTCCTAGTCTAACTCTGAAAAAAGTACAACCTAACATTAAAACAAAGACCTTTTAAAATGTATTTTTTGTTTGTTTGTGTTTTCTGTGAGGGTTTTGCTTTGCCTGAATGTATGTAAGTGCACTATGTGAGTGTAATGTCCTCAGAGGCCAGAAGAGGGCATCAGAAACCCTGGAACTGGGCTTAGTCACTTGTCTCATTAAAATAAAGCTAAAGAGGGCTGGAGAGATGGCTCAGCGGTTAAGAGCACTGGATACTCTTACAGAGGACTCAGGTTCGATTCCCAGCACCTATATGGTGACTAACAACCATCCATAACTCCAGTTCCAGGGGATCCAACACCCTCTTCTGACCTCCAAGGGCACTGCAGCACACAGGTACATTTGCACACATGCAGGCAATACACTCATACACATAAAATAAAAGTAATAAAATAAAATATGATAAATAAAGCAAAACACCAACCAAGAATGCAAACAAAACTTACTGCTCTACATGAGAGAAAACACAACACACAAAGTAAGGCAGAGATTACATATATGTGGACATATGTATATCTGTAGCAATACATATTTATCTGGTTGTATTTTTAAATTTTTCACAAATCAGGATGGAGAGATGGCTCAGTGGTTAAGAACACTATTTTGGCAGAAGACTTGAGTTTGATTCCCAGCACCCACATGGTGGCTAACAACCATCTGTAACTCCAGTTCCAGGAAATCTGACACCCTCTTCTGTCTGCTCAGGGTACTGCATAGCACAGGTCCACTTACACACATGCAGGCAATACACTCATACATATAAAAATAAAAATAAAATAAATCAAAAATGTTCACAAATCAATACAGAAAAAGCTGCCAATGGACAAATGGGTAACAGATCCAAATGGCTAATAATTAGTCACATTAATCACCGAGGACGTCCTAATTAAGGCATGTGCTGGAACTTTAGTTGTTAACTTGACACGCCCATGAAAAAGGAACGTCAACTGAGGAATTTCCTCTCATGCCACACTTTCCATCCTCGTGTGCTTCCCATTGCTGTGCTTCCTATTGACTTGCTTCTCCTGACTTACTCAGCTACCTTTCTTACACAACCCAGGCCCAACTGCCCAAGAGTGGAAGCACCCAGAGTGCACTGGGCCCTCCAACACTTTCTTGATCGATTACCAATCAAGAAAAGACCTCACAGACATCACGGCAGGCCAGTCTGATGGAGGTAATTTCTCCATTGAAGTTCCCTCTTCTCAGACATGTGAAGTTGACAACCAAGACTAGCCATCCTCCTCATGCCCTGCAAGTGAAGGGTTGCCTGGTTTAGACAGCTCCATCGTCCACTCTGAGCTTTTCATCGTCACCTGGTGTGGCTAACAGGCCTGCCCTTGTGTTCAGTAGGTGGAGCAGACCCACATGAAAATGAAGAGTGGTCCAGCTGTAGGTGTCTAGGCCCAGGGTCCCAGGGCCAGAGTCCCCTAGGGATCAGGATACACCTTTGACAGGCTCAACCAAGTGCTGGCACAGCTGGAAAGGCACCTGGGCTGCCCCTGCACCTTGGGGGGGCTTGATACTAAGGGCCTCCCCACTGACCTTGGGTAGGTGAAGGACTTAAGGCCACAGTTAGATTGGTGGCATTTTAAACAATCTGCCACTCCCAGAGCAGTGACATTAACGCAGCATTAGGACTGAGGCATAGAGTCACTTACTAAGCACTGGGTGCCTGGATTGACTGTTCCTAGCCTCTGCTGTAATGCTCACAGCGTCCTGAGAGAGCAGGAATAGCAAGACTCTAGCACTTTCCCTAGTGTGGTGACCCTCACCCTCCTCCCCTTCACTGCCTGGTTACATGGTTCTTTCGTGGTTCTGTACTCCTAACATTGGCTTGCTTCATTTATTTTTAAACTTATTAATTATTATTTTTAATGTGTATGAGTGTCATGCCTGCATGTATGTAAGTACGTGCATGCTATGCAATGCCCACCAGAAGAGGGCATCAGATCCCATGGAACTGGAGTTACAGATAGTTGTTAGCTGCCAGGTGGGTGCTAGGATTTGAACCCAGGTCTTCTGCAAGAGCAGCCAGTACTCCTAACCACTGAGCCATCTCTCCAGCCTCTATTGTTAAACTGTTTATTATCATAAATTGTATAAAATGGTAGGTTTCACTATGACCTTTTCATACGTACATATAATGCCTTTTGATCATATTCACTCCAGTACCCTTATCAGTGCCCCCCCAGTCTCACTAGTCCCCTTCTCAAACAGTCCCTCGTATACATTCTGTGTCGCATTGTTTGGTTGTATTGTTTGGTTTTTGTCTGTTCAAGACAACAGGCCCCAGCGGGCCTGGAACTCACTATGTGGACCAGGCTGGCCTGGATCTCACAAAGATTCACCTGCCTCTGCCTCCCCAGTGTTGGGACTAAAGGCTGCTTTCTAAACCTAGACTCTGCATAGGAAAGTGGCTGGAGGTTCAGTGAACCAGGAAAAGATAAAAATAAAATTAAAAAAAATTACGTGCGAATTTGTTTTTAATTAAGCAATAAGACTTGATGGGACTGGGCTGCTGTCTCATAAAGCTGCTCCCTGGGATGTGGGGAGGCATTTGGTCCACAAGTGCCTCAAATCAGCCCAGAATGTGATTAGAAGATTGCTCCCCGGAGTTTGTGCAAGATGAGCTTCCCAGCCCCTCCTACAGCTGGAGTTCAAAGTCTGCAGACCTGGGAAGCCTGGGGCTGCCAGGAAAAGAAGCAATAAGGCCAGGGCTGCCTGGCTCTGAGCTGTCCCTACACCAGCCGCTCACTGATGCCTGCCCAAGGGGTGGCCACTTAGCTAAACAATGGCTAACATCTTTGAATGAAGGCAACCACACAGGATGCTGGAGCAGAGAACCAGAGTCAGGTACAGCAATCTCAAACAGTGATGCTTTCTGCCCTCCTGCCAGACCCCAGGAAGCTGTCCTTCCTCTTAGGACAGCTCCATCTCATTAGCACTGCAAAAACTGGAGTTATCCTTCTCTGAAGATTATTATTACTGTTGTTGTTATTATTTGCAGTGTTGGTAATGGAACGCCAGGCCAAATTCAGGCAAAATAAGTGCCCTGCCTCTGAACTACACTCTAACCGTCTATTTACTTTTTATTTTGAGAGATCATCTCATCAACTTGCCCCAGCAGGCCTTGAGCCTGAGATCCTCCTGCCTCAGCTTCCTGGAGTTGTAGACCTAGGCCACCATCTCTCAGAATTTTTCAACGCCCCACTCCTAACTTTGCAGTGGAAAGGAGCTTGGCTTTCTTGATCTGATGCTATCCTGTCTGGCTTTGCTGGATCTGGATAAAGATAAAAAGAAAGCTCAAGGGGTTGGAGAAATGGCTCATTGGCTAAGAACACTGGCTACTTCCACAGAAGAGCTGGATTAGGTTCCCAGTGTCCGCATGGCAGCTCACAACTGACTGTAAGCCCAATTCCAGGGGATCTGATGCCCTCTTCTGGCCTCCACAGGCACCAGGCACACAAGTGATTAGATTAGGGGTAAAAAGGTGATGTGATAAACAAGTAGAGTCCTCCAACCTCAGCAAATGCAGCTCACTATATTAGCTACAAAGGGCAGGCAACCTTCCCTCAGGAACAGAAGTTGTGCAGCCGGGTTGGGGGAGATCTGGGATTTATAGGTGGGCCCAGAAAATCACAGAAAGGGGATTGTGCCTTCCTGGAATCCCAGAAGGTGGGTCCTGCCTTTTGGGGTGATGTGTGCTACTTCCTGGGATCGTGGAAGGAGAGACGGGGAGTTCTGATAGGGGAACCCAGTATCTTCTGCAAGGTGATTAGTACGGGACCAAATGTCTAGACTAGAGGCTGTGTGTTTTAAGACAGATCTCCCTCTGGAATTGGGAGGCAGGGTGGGCGGATGGTCAGTTCATTCAGTCATTTGTCAGGCTGATTTTCCTTCACATACTTACCTACATGCAAGCAAAACATTCATACACATAAAATAAAATCTTTTTTTAAAAAAAGAACCTATGCTTTACGTGCTTTATAATAATAAAACTCAAGACACCGAAGAGGTCATACATGAGCTATCCCACAAAACAGCTAGGATGGAGGTCGTATGGGGGCACACACCTGTTACCCCAGCAATGGGGAAACCAGGGCAGGAGGATCATGAGTTCAAGGTCAGCCGGGGATACATAGTAAGATACTGTCTTAAAACAAACAAATGAACAACAGCAACAACAACAAAAAACAACCGAGATAGAAAAAAAAAATGAGGCAGGAACCCAAGTTCAAGTAGCACTGAGGGACTTGAAAACAAGAATGGGGGAGGAGGGAAGAAATAAAAACACCACTGTGTTAGGAGCATGGTGTCTGGGGGATGGAGAGGAGCGAGGGTGAATATTTGCTGAGCTTTACATGTATACTGATCTGATGCATTTCATGTGACTTGGTACAGAATTATAAGTACAATATTTTAAAATCCTTTGTGATCCAGGGCTCTTTTTCTTTGGCAGCCGTGCACACAGACAGTCTTGTGGAACCTGGGTTCTACTTTGATTAACAATGATGAAGACAGGTTTAAGAAGACTTCAGGTGCTGAGGAGGGTCAGGGGCAACAATCCCTCTGGGAGGAAGCTGACATCACACAAAGCAGAACAGAGTGGAAGTAGGAACTTGCCAAGAGAGAATCACAGGTGGGCCCAGGAGAGAGGCAGGACCCCAAAGGCACAGGACAGCAGAACTAGTGCTGTGGAAGCACAGACCTGGGTGTCCCAGTCCTTCACTACAAGTGTGTGTGGGGTGTCCTCAGCCATTGGCATCTCACCTTTCTCCTTAGAAATGAGATGAATCACCACAGAGTAGGAGCCGAATTAATCAGGATGCTGTAAGACTCCAGTGAGCTGCATAGGAGCTGAATGCGCTGTTTAGCGCACAGCAGATGAGCACTCAGTCACTGCTGTTGCTACTGTGTGTGACTTTAGAGCTGTGAGTGCTCCGAGACCATCATAATGTTCTCTTTTGAGAGTGAGCCTTGCTACAGAATTTATAATCATCCAGTCTCAGCCCTCTCAGTGCTAGGATCACAGGTGTAAACACCCTTTTTGTTTGTTTGGGGGTTTTGTCAAAACAAGGTCTCTCATGTAGCTCTTGAGTTCATAATCCTCCTACCAATCCAGTGCTAGAATTACAGGCCTGCATCACCACACCCAGCTAAACACTTTTAAAAAAAAGTATGTGTATGAATGTTTTGCCTGTACATATGTAAATGTACCTGTGCCTGAAGACAGAAGAGGGTGTCACATTCCCTGGAACTAGAGTCACAGACAGTTGTTAGCTGCCATTTGGGTGCTGGGACTCAAATCTGGATCCTCTAGAAGAACAGCCAGTGCTCTTATCTCTCCAGCTCCCCAAACACCATTTTTAAAGGCCCTAAACTGTGACCTGAAAATCTGAGGTCTGGTGTGTGTACGTTACCACAAAGGTCTTTCCTGAAGTTGGATGGATTTAGGAAGCACTTGCTCTCCATGGCCTTATATTCTGTCATACCAGCAGAGGAAATGGTTCAAATATGGAGGCTTTGAGGTGAGAAATTCAAATGATCTTTTCAAAGTATGAGAAAAAAATTCAGAGTAGTAAAAACAGCAACAATAAAGATTGCCAAGATAATTTATATGTATGTGTTTCAATATCCAAATTTTTAAAAATTTTTATTTATTTAATTTTTTAATTTTTGACTCTTTGAGATAGGGTTGCCATACAGTCCCAGCTGGCCTCACTATGTAGACCAGGCTGGCCTTGACCTCACAGAGATCCTCCTTCCTCTGCCTCCAAAGTGCTGGAATTAAAGGTGTGTGCTACCACACTTGGTCCCTATTATTTTTATTTTATGTATGATTGTATTTCCTGCATGTATATAAGTGTACCTATGTCCTGAGATGGCCAAGGGGGTCAGAAGAGGGTGTCGAATCCCCTGGAACTGGAATTTCATGTGGTTGTGCACTACCAAATGGATGCTGGGATTTGAACTCCAGTCCTCTGCAAGAGCAGCCAGTGCTCTTAACCATTGAGCCATCTCTTTAGCCCCTCAATATCCAAATTTTATCTCAGAATCCCAGCCTTGGATTCTCCTTCCCAGGCAGCCACAGATTAAACCATTATATCAATCAGCATTTTTGTCTATGGCCATCTAAGATTATATAACACCTGTGGTTAGACTCAGACAGGACTGGGGGCCTTTGAGCTCCTTGAGGTCAATTTTTTTTTTCATACTTTGAAAAGATAATTTGAATTTCTCACCTCAAAGCCTCCATATTTGGACACTATGCATGAAGTTGACTGAGACTGCAGTTTCTGCAAGGTGGATGGGCCAAGCCCTAGGCGGGCTGGTGCATGGGTCTATGCAGAAGCACATGGTTGGTGTACACAGACTTAGCCACTCTCCGGTGCTTTCTGTATCATGAGCAGGAATGATTTTGAAATATCTATTTCTAGTTAAGAAAGTAGAACCTTTCATTCTCTGGCATTAAAACTTTCCTGACTGTGCGTGGTGGCACACACCTTTGATCACCGTGCTTGGGAAATAGAGGCAGGCAGATCTCTGAGTTTCTAAATCCTTTGTGTGGCTGAGAAAATTAGAGTAGTGAGTGTTCTAGGTTGCCTTCAATTGCAGGGACAAAACACTCTGAGCCATACCAACTTGGGGAGGAAAGGGTTTATTTGACCTACATCTCCTGGGTCACATTTCATCACTGAGAGCGTTCAAGGTAGGAACACAAGGCAGGAACCTGGAGGCAGAAGCTGGAGCACAGCCATGGAAGAATGCTGCTTACTGCCTTGCTCCTCTGGCCCATGCTCAGCCTGCTTTCTTCTATAATACAGAGCAACCTGCCCAGAGATGGCACCATCCACAGTGGCCTGGGCACCCCCGACATGGCTCAACAATCAAGAAAATGCCCCATAGACATGGCCACAGACCAGTCCAATGGAGGCAATCTCCCAGTTGAGGCTCCCTCAATCCAGGTGTGTCAAGTTGGCAACTAAAGCTCTCTAACACACACTTAACTGTGATCTCTGCCTCTGCGGTTATGGTCTCCATTGAGCAAGCTTGGAACAGATGTCATTACTGTTTCCATGACACTGTGATGAGAGCCACGTGGAACGTGGTTATCATGTCCATATCGAATCTCAAAGTTGTTACAGTACAGAGGCCACCAAGGCTCTGGACACCACCTCCCTTTTCTCTGATACTATGTATTAGTTTCTTTTCTGTTGCTGTGATAAAACACCATAACCGAGGCAACTTATAGAAGGAAGAGTTTATTTGGTTTATGGTTCCAGAGGGCAAAGAGTCTATCACGGCAGGGGAGGCTGCCAGAGCAGCAAGCTAAGAATTTACATCTTCAAGCCCATTCGGGAAGCAGAGAAATCAAACCGGAAGTGGGCAAGGCTATGAATTCTCAAAGTCCACACCTAGTAACAAGCCCTCTCCATCAGGGTCACACCTCATGAAGGTTCCATGACCCTCTGCAAACAGAACCACCAACTGACCTGACCAAGTATTCAAATTCTCAAGTCCATGGGGGACACTGTCATTCAAACCACCACACACTAGAAAGCTTAGTAACAACTACTCTTCATTATTTAAATTGCCATATGAAAAAGTAGAAGTATCTACCTTTTAAGACAAAGTGGGGACTAGAGAGATGGCTCAGTGGCTAAGAGCACTGGTTGCTCTTGCAGAAGACCCGGGTTAAAAACCCAGCACCCACATGGCAGCAAACAGCAGTCCATAACTCCAGATCCGGGGCTCCAGTGCCCTCTTCTGTCCTCTGCAGGCATTGCATGACATGGGTGTACTTACATACATTCAGACCTAACACTCATTCAGTAAAACCCACATAAAGTAAAGATAGATTTAAAAAAGACAAAGCTACTTCTTCCTAATTAAAAGAACAGAGCCTGAGTTCTACCTCTGGTCTCTTGGGTAGAGATCCAAAACATCAAAAAGTACTGTCTTCTCATTCGAGGAGTTATTGCAGTGGGCCTGGGGCCTGTCAATCACATGGCAGGAGTCCAGCCCCTCCCCACAAGGAAATCGGAGTCACCAGAAGACTTGCTGAGGGGGAGGACTAATTACCTAGTCCTGTACTTGTCTTTCCCAGCAGCCCTCCCTCAGTGGTTACTAGCAGAGTTTCCAACTTACACTGCAGAGCCTGCCTGTGCGCTCTCTCTCTCTCTCTCTCTCTCTCTCTCTCTCTCTCTCTTTCTCTCTTGGCCAAAGCCTGGGCATTATTTCCCCAGACACTCTCTCTCTCTGAAGCTACCCGCTCCTCACCTCACAACACAACCATCTACCCCATGACGGCTTTCAAATAGGCATGGCTTCCTCTCTTTCTCTTCTCCATCTCCTGTAAGCTGTCAAGAGTTACAGCTTGCCAACTTGTTTGTCTCCCAAACTAAAAAAACTGTCCTTGAGTTGCCATCTGAGTCTGTTTCTAAATTCTTTTCTTACAAGTCTAAGAACCTAAAAGAGGGAGTCCAGTTTTCCCTGGTAAAAAAAAATCTCTGATAACCCCAACCATGTTTCTCATTTCCAGTAATTTAAAAAATGGTATTTCTTTTTGAATATTTTATTATTTTTACTTTATGTATATGAGTGTTTTGCCTCCATGCATGTAAGTGCACCACATGCATACAAGCCCAAACAGGCCAGAAGAAGGTGTCAGATTCCTGGAACTGGAGTTATGGATGGCTGTTAGCTACCATGTCAGTGCTGAAAATTGAACCTGGGTCCTCTGGAAGAACAGCAAGTGTTCTTAACCACTGAGCTTTCTCTCCAGTTCCTAAAAATGGTATTTCTGACTTTTCCCGCAGGATGTTGTCCTTTGGTTCTCTTAGAGGTTAGAGGTGAGGCTTATTTCTGGAATCTTTAGATGCCCATTTTGAAAAGGCATGCTGGTTAGCTTCAGATGTCAACTTGACACACCTGGGAAGAGGGAGCCTCCGTTAAGGCATTTCTTCCAACTGATTGGTCTGTGGGTATGTGTGTGAGACATTTTCTTACTTTCTAATTGATGTCAGAGGACCAGGCCACTGTAGATGGTGACATTCCTGAGCAGGTGTTTGTGAGCTGTATAGGAAAAGTTGCTGAGTGAGCCAGGGGAAGCCTCTGCTTCAGTTCCTCCTTAAAGGTTCCTGCCTGACTTCTCTGAAAGAAGGATTGTGACACGAAAGCACAAGAAGAAATAAACCCAAACTTGGATTTGCTGTGTTTTATCACAGCAACAGACAGTAAACGAGGACCCCAGGGTTTGGTTTCCTTGGTTGATTTTTGGTTGGTTTTGTTTTGTTGACACAAGGCCTCCCAATATAGGCTGGTCTCAAGCTTACAGCCTTCCTGTCTCAGTTTCATCACTGCTGGAATCACGAGCGTGCACCCCCACACCCCGACTTTGAAAGATTTTTTAGTGAACTGTTGGGTCCTTGCTTTTGCAAGGCAAGTTCTCTGCCTGATGTGGGTTTCATTTTATTGGGTTTCTTCTAGTTTCATTTGAATACTTCCGCTGTGGAAGTTTAGGAAGGAGATACTGTTTTGAGAGTTTTTTTTTTTATCATTTGCCTTTGCTAGCTTATTTATTTATACAGAGTTCTGTTTATTAATGTTTGAGGGAGGGAGACTCAGCTGAACTTCCTTCCTGTACCCTTAGTTGGGAAATTCCCTCCAGTGGCTTAGGAACGGGGAAGTTATGACCTTACCTGAAGGAAGTTGGTAAACAATATTCCCAGGAGTAAGAATGGACTTTATCCATACAGCATGTTAGGGGAGACTTTCAAACAAGGAAACACAGTGTCTGCTATTTTTCTACCTCTAATAACAACTGATAACTTAGAAATCCTATTAGGGTTCTCTAGAGGGACAAACTGACAGAATTAATATATATTAAAAGAATTTATTAATCAGCTAACTTTAAAGTAGTAGCAACTGATAAATCAGACCTGAGAGGCTGAGAACCTGGTTGCTGTCTGACTCTTGAGGCTAGGTGGGGCCTTGGTAGTTGGAAATATCCCACAGTGGCCCTCAGCCTGGAGAGGCTGAGAGCCCGGTACTTACTCAGCCCATGGGACTGGGATCCTCAGCAGCCCAATCTGGTGCTGAAAACCTGGAGGTTCCTGGAGAGCCACTGGTCCTGAGTCAATGATGGAGGCCTGGAAATGCTGGTTCTGGTGTCAGGGAAGGAATTCTCAGCAACAGGGTAAATCAGCTCAGCAACATAGGGGACGGTCAACCTTCTGCCATGTCCCTTCTATCTGGGCTGCCAACAGAAGGTGCTACCCACATTTAGAGGAGTCCTTCCCATATCAGTTAAGGCAATAAGATAATTCCTCCACTCCCTACTCAGGTGATTCTAAATGTTAAGCTGACCTTACAAACAACCATCACAGAAGTTTTCCAGAAAGAATAGCTTTTCTTTTAGTTTACTTTTGTTTTTGTTTTTTTTTGTTTTGTTTGGTTTTTTAGACAGGGTCTCCCTATAACCCCAGCCGGCCTGGAACTCACTATATAGACCAGGCTGGCCTTGAACTCACAGATCTGCCTGCTTCTGCCTCCCAAGTGCTAGGATTAAAGGTATGCACCACCACACCCAGCTGCTTTGAGATTTGAAATTTTAATTATATATATATATATGTATGTATGTGGGGTATGTGCACATGAGTGTGGTACCTGCAGAGGCCAGAAGATGGCATCAGATCCCCTGGAACTGAAGTTTTACAGGCAGTTGCTAGCCATCCAGCATGGGTTGTAGGAACTGAAGTCAGGTCCTCTGAAAAAGCAGTAAGCACTCTTAACTGCTGTTCCATCTCTCCAGCCCCGGAATGAACATTCTTAATAGGTCTAGGACCAGTATTCTTCTATCTCAGCCCAAACTCTGTTCTTTCAAAATTCTAATGTAATTAAACTGTGTGTGTGCGGGGGGGGGGGACTTGCTATGTAGCCTAGGTTGGCCTCAATCTCATAGATCTGCCTGCTTCTGCCTCTCTAGTACTGGCATTAAAGGCATGTGCCACCACACCCAGCTATATTAACTTTTTAAACACACACACACACACACACACACACACACACACACACACCTGAATTCACTGGCAACCAGGTAAGGATCAAACACAGGAAACACTGTGAGTTGTGTGAGGAGCTCCAAAGAAGCCACAGCTGTGCTTGTCCTCATCCCTGCATGAACTAAGACTGTTCAAAGACACCTGTACCACTCCTGTTGCTATCGGACTACTGAAACAAAGTCCTCCAGGAAATTGGAATTTCCCCGGGAATCTCATGCTAGGGAACAGAAAGGCCGAATAAAGTCTAGGCCAGCCAGGGGGAGGAATTCACCTCCCAAAAAGAGATTCTACACAGTTCTGACAATGGACAACCTGACAAGAGAAAGTGCAGAGAGATAGTGATGGGCCGACCAGTGACAGCTGGGAACACACCTTGACTAAGACTGCTCAGTTCTGTATGTTTCTGTTGAAACACAGCTCTCACCTCAAAGGAGATAAGAGATAGTTTATCCTGGAGCCAAATGAGTGAGCATGGCCTGGGAACTCAGATTTAGGTCACCCCAAATTCCGTGTTCCAATGCGGAAACAGTTTCATCAAGTTTATATAGTAACAGAACAGAGTCATAAATCAAGACACTTTTCAAACACAGGAGACATTAAGTGGGCAGTTCCAGCAAAAGAGAAATCTCAGTTGTCCGCCTCAGAGGCTATGGGATGGCATGAAGCCTTTGGTTGATCAAAGCAAGGGTTTTGCTAATGTATTCCAAATGGTTTCTATCTGTTAGTCACCGTGTTAAGTCAGAAACAGAGGTGGGCACAGAGTGGGGTGTCAAGGAACTAAAGCTAACCCAGTAGCTAAAGATAGCAATTAAGGTCTGGGCCTGCAACATTCCAAACTCCACTAGTATTGAAGTTCTCATCCGTTGATCAGCCTTGTTGAAGTTTCATTTAGGGGGGAAAAAATGCAGTTTTTCTGGAAAATTTTCTTCATGCCTCTTGCCATGTGTTTAAACTGAAACCTCATGTCAGGACCCCACCACCACCACACACACACATACTAAATGTGCGCTTGGTGTTCATAGGTCCTCCTTATTTGTTCCTCTTCCAGTGTGGACACAGTGAATAAATCTTCTTTTTCACTATTGCTTGGGTCTTTAAATGGCCCACTGAAGATGGATAGATGCATCCAGCTGGTTGGAGCTGACAGGATGCTGGCATTGAATTTAAAAGCTCTGGTGACATATTGAAGCCCTGCAGACTGACTGACTAGAAGTCTGTAACTGTGGAGAGATGGAATCTTACAGACCAAGAGCCAGATTCTTGGGCTATTTATTTCCAACCTCTATATGCCTGAAATTGTGACTATTGCACAAAACTTTCAGAATATACTAACTTAACAGACCACCAGCTTCCACCAACCCAAAAGGCAAGAATATCATGATAACTGGAGTTTTTAGGGTAAAAGCCCAGGCAGTCCGAATAAGTCACAGTGAGCCATCAATATTGCAAATAAAGACAAAGTAGAGGCCAGGTATGGTGGTGTGTGTCTTTAATCCCAGCACTCAGGAGGCAAAGGCAGGTGGATCTCTGAGTTCCAGGCCAGCCTGGTCTAGTGAGACCCTATCTTATAAATGAGAAATAAATGAAAGGCAAATTAGGGCCAGTGAGATGGCTCAGCAAGTAAAGGACTTGCCACTGAGTCTGACAGCCCAAGTTCAATCTCTGGAAACCACATTGTAAAAAGAGAGAACTAATTCCTGCAAGTTGTCTCTGACCTTCACACGTGTACTATGTTATGGATGCCCCCATCCTCAATTCAGTGAATAAATGTGAAAAAAATTAAAGTCAAACTACTTGTGAAAAGCAGAGATTGTTCAATGTGGTCACAGTGGGAAGAAAAAAAGATAGAAGGATCCAGTGACCCGACGTCCATCTTCAGAGTACTTGACATGAGCTTTAGGTTTAAGCCCAGGAAGAGCTGGCAGATGGGGAGAGGTCTTGTGTAACCAATCAGCCTGCTCAAGGGTGGTCTGGGTGATCATTACCTCAGTTCTAGTTCTACAAGACTCAGAGAAACCCTTCTCCCCCTGCCATCCTTTTATCTCCTGAGGACATCAGTCTGGTTCTCTGGATGATTGCTTCTGCTCCAGGGTTGAAGGGACAATGATCTCTCTCTGACCCTTAAAGGGGAATGAGATGGGCTAGACAAACAGTCCCGGAGGGATTAAGATGCCTATGTGCAGAGGTTAGTAAGTGACCCAAGGTAAAGAAGGAAGCTGGGTGGAGATAGAGCGTCAGTTAAGGGGGCAGGAGAAGGTAAAGAAGCTTTTTACTCTGGAGGCCAGATAACTCTTACTGAGAGTCAAGAATTCCAGTGCAGGGGAGCTGTAGCAATGGCTCAGTGGTTGAGAGCACTGGTTGCTCTTGCAGGGGACCCAGGTTTGGTTCCCAGCACCCACATGGCAGCTAACAACTCTGTTACTCCAGTTCTAGGGAATCCAATGCCACCTTCTGACATCTGCGGGCACTGCATGACGTGGTTGCACTTACACACATGCAGGGAATACATTCATACACATAAAATAGAAATAATAAAATATTTTTTAAAAAAGAATTCCAGTACAATTCATGTTTGCTGTAAAGGTTACCAATATAGAGACGATATACCGTTTATAGAGCGATGTTCCAAATATGAATGTCAAAATAGCCATGAACCATGTTTCTGGCCTAAGCATACACAACCTTTGAGTGGGACTTTCTCCTTTCCCTCCTATAAACCTATGTTTCTAAGAATCTTACAAGAAACCCTATTTACAGCTAAAATAAAAAATACACACCCCTCCACTATATAACTCCCCTGAGACTCATGGTTTTGTCTTTTTAAAAAAGTTTTTCTAATTTTTTTATGTATATAAGTGTTATGCCTGCATGAAAATACACCCATGTCATATAGAGCCTGCAGAGGACAGAAGAGGACATTGGATCCTCTGGCACTGGAGTTATAGATGATTGCTAGCCACCATGTGGGTACTGGGATTCAAACCCAGATCTTCTGCTAGAACAATCAATGCTCTTAACTATAACAGCTATCTCTCCAGACCCCCACCATTTTTTTTGAGATAGAGAGAAGGTGTCACTATGCAGCTCTGGCTGGCCTGGAACTCACTATGTAGACAAAGCTGACCTCTCAGACTCTCAGAGATCCACCTGTGTCTGCCACCCAAGTGCTGAGCTTATTTGTATTTTTTTAATTACATATATTGTCTGTGTGCATATAGATACAGTGCCGACAGAGTCCAGGAGAAGGCACTGGATCCCCTGGAATCACAGGCAATTGTGAGCCTCGTGATGTGAGTGCTAGGAACCAAACAGCTCTGGTCCTCTGGAAAAGCAGTATTCACTCTTTTTTTTTAAAGACAGGGTCTTACTATGTAGTCCTGGCTGGCCCAGAACTTGTTATGTAGAAAAGACTTGCCTTGAATTCACAGAGATCTGCCTGTTTCTGCCGTCTGAAGCCTGAGATTAAAGGTGTGCATCACAACGTGCAGTGCAGTACAGGCTGGTAACCACTAAAGCATCTCTCTAGCCTCCTTGGTTTTCTTATCATCTTACAATACTATCCAGGATACCTCCAGAGCCACCTGATAATCTCATTTATGAAAGAAGAGAGAAACAATTTCTTAGGAAGCTATTATAACTTGAGAGTCACCAGTTGGAGCTGAAAATGAGAACTTGTCTTTTAAAAAAAAAAAGTATTCATGGGGCTGGAGAGATGGCTCAGTGCTTAAGAGCACTGACTGCTCTTGCACAAGACCCAGGTTCAAGTCCCAGGACCCACATGGCAACTATCAACTATAACTCTACTTCTAGGGGATCCGACTTCCACAGGCACTGCATGACACAGGTGTACTTACATACATGCAGGCAATACACTCATATACATAAAATAAATATAATAAATAAATGAATAATATTTTAAAGTATTCATTTGTTTTAATTCGTAGTACACTTCATTCTTTATGTATGTATGTAATTCTACATACACTCCAGTAATGCTAATCTCAGAGAAGAGTTTTAAGGAGAGTGAATATGCTCATTCTTACCCACTTCTTTGATGCTGAGATTATTTGAAAAACCACAGAACTCTGCAGACGTGGCAATAACCCTGAAAACCTGCCCTTTGCTGGAAAAAAAAATTCTATGTCTGCTTCTATTAGTAACTAGCAAATAGAGACAGACTCTCCAACCCAACACCCTGCAGCCTACAAGGGATTTTGACACAAAAAGGTGGGGCCAGGGTAACACTGTGCTTCAGGAAGCTGCCACCTTGGGCTCTTCATCTGCATCAAAGACAACCCCAGCTTGCTGTGCATGTCCTCCTCCAAACGTCAGTAGGCTGGACAACCTTTGCCCAAAAGCCTATGCCCAGACCCCTTTGTGCTATGCGTTGCTTTAGCCTTGTAATTAATTTTGCTTGTCTTTTTTCCTGTTTTCTGTTTGTTAACTGTTTTATAGACTAAAAAGCATTGAACCTTGACATTTGAAGTATACTTCAAACTTCCTACAATTTCCATTATCACTTACATTCCCTCTGCTGTCCCTAGCAGTCATCAAACCCCTAGTCAGAAGCAAGTTTTGCCATTTTAGAATGTCATTTAAAGCGGTAGGTCAGGTGGAGCAGGCTGGAATCTCAGCACACTGGAGGCTGAAGAGGAGGACTGTGAGGTTGAGGCTAGCCTGGCCTGTGTTGTGAAACCTTATCTCGTATAAACAAATAGAACAAAAACTCAGGATGTCATTTAAACAGAAGCGTGGGTCAGGATACCCTATGAGTCTGGCATCTTTCATCTTGGTATGTTGCCGTGCCAGTCTGTTATCTGTTCCTTAGCAAGGACAAACTCTGTTTCATGTCGTTGTATGGATACACTAGATTTTTCAAAACATGCACCACTTGAAAGATGAGTCATTTCCAATTTTCTGTTTTATAAATATATTTGTTATATCAGCATCTGTTAGCAGATTTTCGCATGAACAAAAATTCTTCAAAATCTTCAATTTCTTTTACATAAATATATCTAGGAGTGAGGACCTAAGGTCATATATTGAGTATATATATATACATGTATGTGTGTGTGTTTGTGTGTATATATACATATCTATATATGAAATTACCAAGCAATTTCTCGAGCACTTATATTTTTCTGTTTTATTAGAACAGATAGTCCCCAGTTAATCTGCATTTCTGTCCATTCTTGATATTGCCATTTTTATTTTGGTTTTGTATTTTGTATTTGTTTATTTTTATGTGTTTGAGTATTTTGCCTGCATAAATGTATGTGCACCCATGTGTACAGTGCCTGCAGAGGCCAGAAGAAGGTGCTGGATTCCCTAGAACTAGAGTTTTAGGCAGTTGTTAGCTGCCATGTAAGTGCTGGGAACTGAACCCAAAGCTTCTGCAAGAGCAGCCAGTGCTTTTAACCACTGAGCCACCTCTCAAATAACATGTTTTTGAATTTTAAAAATATTGTTTTTGTCTTGTGTGTATGAGTGTATTGCCTGCATGTGTGTAAATGCCCCCATGTCCTGCAGTACCTATGGAGGTCAGAAGAGGGCGTCAGATGCCATGGAAGTGGACAGTTATTAGCTGTTATGTGGGTGCTGGGAACTAAATCCAGGGCTTCTGCAAGAGTAGCCAGTTCTCTCAACTGTTGAGTCATTTCTCCAGCCCTTGTTTTTGTATTTTTAACTGATTAATTAATTGATCCATTTCAGATAGAGTCTCACTACATAGCTTTGACTGGCCTAGAACCTAATCCATAAACCGAAGCTGGCCTTAAACTTGTGGCAACCTGACTTCCTCTGTCTTCCAAATGCTGGTTTTGTAAGATCTTTTGTTCTGTTTCTGTTATTGTTGATTTGCACAACTAGGAATTGAACCCAGGGTCTCAGCCATGCTAGACACAAGCTCTCTACTACTGAGCTACAGTCCCAATCCAGTGTTTTTTGTTTGTTTAAGACAGGGTCTCATCATGTAGTCCAGGCTGACTTCAGACTTACTATGTAGCTAAGGATGACCATGAACACCTGATGCTTCAGCCTCCAAAATTCTGGGATCATAAGTACATGCCATCACACTGGGCTCCTGAGTACTAGTTTCTTAAACATCTTCAGATAGATGTGTAGTAGATTCAGTTTGCATTTCCCTGATATTTGTCAACACAAAATAATACTGTTGCTCCAAAGGAAAGAAAAGATAGTTCATTATGAGCCCACTATGGCCCAGAAGCACAGATTCAGATTACCTCAAATGACATGCTCCACTGTGGAAGAGATTGCATGAACTTTTATAAGTCACAGAAGAAAACAACATCATAAATCAATGCATTTACCAAACACACCAGTGCGGACGGCAGGCAGGAGGGTCACAGAACAGGGAAATCTCTGTTACAGGTCTCAGAGGCTGTCTGCTCACATTCTTAGCTTCTGAGTGAGAAGTTAGTGATCTGCTAAGTGAATGCATTCCAAAAATTTCACTAATAGATGTCAAATCAGGTAAAGAGGTTGGTGATAAATGACTATTAAGACTAAAGATGACAGCTGGGTGTGATGGTTCATGCCTTTAATCCCCACTCTCCAGAAGCACAAGCAGGCAGAACTCTGAGAGATGAGGCCAGCCTGGTCTATATAGCGAGTAACAGGACAGCCTGGGCTACAGGGAGACCCTGTCTCAAAAACCAAAACAAACAAAACAGCAACAGCAAGGACTAAAGATACCCTGAGATAGCCCATCTCTCCACAGCCCGAAACTCTAGTCAATCTGCAGGAGACTTTTGAGAGTTCTGAACATGAACCCACCTGGTCACATATGTGATTTACAGACAATAGTCTATGGCTTTTTGTCTCCATGTAACTAGTTTTATTCACACGGTAAAAGTTTAATTTTGATAAAGTCTTTATGAATTTTCTTTTGGGTGCCTCAAACCTCTTAATTTGTATAAAGAGTTTTACTAAGCTTTTCTTTTCCAATATTTTCTCCTAATAGTTTGGTGTTTTACATCTAAGTCAATGCTTTCTTTTTCCAGTACTGGGAATGGAACCCACAGCCTCAGGCATAGATGGCAAATACTCTCCCACTGAGCTACAGCCCCAATCTGGATGATCCACTTAAAGCCAATTTTTGTATAAGGCATATATGTCATGCTTTTGTTAAAGATAATTGATCATATTCTTGGAGTTCTGTCTTTGAACCTGAGTCCCCTCTGTTAACTATAGACCTTCTCAGAAATTCCACTCCACCTCAACAGCCATGGAATTACAAAAAAACTAGTGTGAGTGTCCCACTCAGCCTTTGCCCCTTTTTGAAATGTTTTGATAATTTTCTCCGAACATCAATTTTAGAATCAACGCCCAGCATAAAATGTAGAGTCTGCGTGGCTGAAGAGATGGCTTAGTGGTTAAGATTACAAAGTTTGGATCCCAGCATCCACATGGCAGCTAACAACCATCTGTAACTCCTGTTCTAGGGGAGTTAATGACCTCTTCTGTGAGCACTGCATATATATATATGCAGGCAAAACGTTCATACATTAAAAAGATAACAATAAAAATACTTTTTTGGGAGTCTTTTTGGGAGACAGGGTTTCCCTGTAGCCCCAACTGGCCTAGAATTCACTATGTAGATCAGGCTGGCCCTGAACTCACAGAGATCTGCCTGCCTCTGCCTCTGCCTCCTGAGTGCTGGGATTAAAGGCATGTGCCACTGGGCCTAGCTGTAAAAACACTTTTTTTTAATTAAAAGATTTAGAGCACCTGTTTAGATTTTGTTTTAGGTTGGTATCTATTGAATATAGAAATCAAATTGGAAAGAATAGAAATCATAACAGTATTGAATCTTCTGATCCATAATATGTTACAGCTCTTCAATTTATTTGCTTCTTTGACTTCTTTTATAATGTTTTCTAGTTTTTAGCACTGTAACTGAGAATAAGTTTTGTTTGACATGTCTAATATTTCATATGATAATATTGTAAATTATACTATTTTTAAATTTGGATTCCTAAGTTTGCATTGCTAGAATATAGAAGCATGTGTGTATGTGTGTATCTGTGTGTGTCACATGAATTCAAGTGCCCCAGGAGGTCAAAAGAAGGTGTCGGATCCCCGGAGCTGGAATTACAGATGGTTGGTTGTGAACCAGGACATGTTCTTAAGTTCGGAGCCATCTCTCCACCCCCTGCTCGTGTGCTTGTTTAACTATCTATTCTTATTTATTTATTTCCTATCTCCCAATGGCTTTGAAGGATTCTTTTGTTTTGTTTTGTTGTTTTGTTTTTCCAGCACTGGGGATTGAACCTAGGACTTTTGCATCTAGCAAGTGCTCAACAACCCCAGTCTTCTGTTGACTTTTTTTCTGAGACTTTTTTTTTTTGAAACCTTAGAGACTGCATCTCACTAAGTTGCCCAGACTATCTTTGAACATTTTTTTAAATTTACTTAATTGTATTTTATATGTATGAGTACTTTGCATGCCATGCCCATGGAGGCCAGAAGTGGGGGTCAGATCCCCTGGAGTTGGAGTTACGGGTGATTGCTAGCTGCCGTTATAGGTGCTGGGAACTGATCCCAGGGTCCTCTGCAAGAGCAGTCAGTGCTCTTAACTGCTCAGCCATTTCTCCAGCCTCTATCTTTAAATTTCAATACTCCTGCCTGCCTCAGCCTCCTGAGGACCTGGAACTATAAGCCTGTACCATTGCTCAGAGGATCATTGGTACCTATGCATCTTATCTGGAGTCTCCCTAGAAGCAGACAGAATCAGGCACGCTGGAGATTTACTGGGAGGAAGTGGGGTGGGATTGACGGGAAAGACTCTGTAAGGGTTAGGGAAGTCTGAGAAGAGATGAAACTGCATGAGTAGACTTTGAGCACACATGGTGTGTTGCAGGCTGTGCAGGTCTGGTACCAGGAAAGAGGAAGAAGGAAGAATCAGGTCCAAAGTGCCAAACTTCAAGGTCATTCCAGGAAAGCTTCTTTCAGGCCTGTAGCCAAGTCTGTCCAAGGTTGCCGAAGGGCTGGAGTTAGCAGCCTGGAGGAAAGGAGGATGGGTCTGAAAAGACAGCCCAGGGCTCTCCGTCAAGTGCAGAGCAGTGCACTTTCCGGGCTACCCCTGACTCTAGGGCCCTGTGCACAACACGGGGAGAAAATTCCAGTGATGTACATTCTCTGACCCTAGCTGCCTGCCCATCTCAACCCAGTCTCCAGGGGCCGCAGCCAGAGGGCACCCTGTAGACCTGCACCCAGTGCAGGCACTGGACTGTAGACCTTCTGAGGTGTGGCAGAACTGACTGACTGGGGAGCTGAGTGAGCACACTGTCTTGTAGATGTGTAATGATGGTTTTAATGTTTTGATTTAATTTTTGATTATATTTATTTACTTATTTACTCTGTGTGTGTATGTGTGTGGGCACAAGTGTGCTGCCACATGCATGTGGAGGTCAGAGGACAGCTTTCAGGAGTCAGGTCTCTTCTTCCACCATGTAGGGTCTGAGTTTGAACTCAGTTTACCACGTGTGACTGCAAGCACCTTTACTAGCTGAGCCATCTGACCTGTCCTTGTTTTTTTGAAACAGGATTCCACTGTGTAGCTCAGGATGGCCTGGAACTTTCTCATGACATTCAAGAAGGCTTCAAACTTAGAGCAATCAAATGTGCCTCAGCCTCCCAGCTGCTGGGATTGCAGAGGCGTGCCACCAGCTGTGATCATCTTAGTTGTTAACTTGATGACATTGAGGAGCCTCTAGGAGGTAACTAAAGCACACCAGTGAGTCTGTGAGGACTGGTCCAGAAAGGATTAATTGAATGGGGTAGACCTTCCCTGAATGCAGGTAGGGGTGTCCAGGAAGAATTAAATGGAAAAAAAATGTAACACAGGCATCCTCTCATCACCACCAGTGATGTGAACTGCTCTCTCCACTATGATGGACTGACCCCTCTGAAATAGTGAGCCATCATGGACTGACCCCTCTGAAATAGTGAGCCTTATTAACTCCATCCTTCTCTAGTTGTTTTCCTTGAGTAGTTTGCCTCAATAGTGAGAAAGTGACTAACATAACATTCATGCTCAGATTTGGGGCACACTTTTCTTTTATCTTGTTTTATTGGGTTATAACATATATACAATAAAGTGTACCAAGCTTCAGCATACAGCTTGGTAAGTTTTTAACCAAGAAAACACATATGAAGTCAATGGCAAGATCAAGCTATAAATGTGGACTTAACTTGGTCCTATTGCTCTGTAGGATTTGAGGTGGAAAAGAGCAGGAATTAGGGTGGAGATGCCTTAAAGGAGCCATTTTGGGGGTGGGAGAGATGGCTCAGCAATTAAGAGCACTGGCTGCTCATGTAGAGGACCTGGGTTCAGTACCTAGTATCCACATGGCAGATAACAACTGTCCATAACTCCAGTTTTAGAGGATCCAGCACCACTCTTCTGGCCTCTGAGAGTATTGAGTGCTTATGGGGCCCTTAAATACATTCAAGCAAAACATTTTAGCACATAAAATAAAAATGAAACCCCAAATTTAAAAAACTTTTAAAAGACCCAAATATGTACGAACATTTTCAGCATCTTAAAGGGCTCCCTCTACTCACAGGCAACACCAAGTTCCTTCTGAGGAAATTGAGATGGCTTCTATCACAATGAATTAGTTCTACAAGTTTAAAATTTTTTTTATTTATTATTTTTATTTTTTTACATATGTGAGTGCATTTCCTGCATGTATGTAAGTGCACCCATGTCATCCTCCCCACACAGCTCACTGGCATGCTCATGACTCAGCAGCTAGCTTTCCCCAGAGTCAACAGAGCTGGATAGGAGCCACAGCATCTTTTGTGGCCACACATTAAAAGCCACACTGGGTCATTCCCACACTATCCCATGAGTAACCCAGGTGAATCCTATTCAGTGTCATCAGAGGACTATACGAAGTCACTAGAACTACAGGACACACAATAAAATGTGAGACTCTTTCTTACAGGTCCCATCCACTCATTCGCCCTTCCAGAGGCAACCCCTCAGAACACAGAATTTTACATTTATTTAATTTGGTCCTCAGGGTTGGCAGCAAGCACCTTTTTACCCACTGAGTCATTTTGCCAGCCCCCAGCAGTATTTTGTAGATACACACGTGCACACACATTTGTCCGCAAGTGTAGTTTATTCTTTTGACTCTACATCTTAGAAGTCCTCCCATGTCAGGACACAGAGACTGACCCTTCTTTTCTTCTCTCTCTCTCCTCTCTCTCTCTCTCTCTCTCTCTCTCTCTGTGTGTGTGTGTGTGTGTGTGTATGAGATAAGTTATCTGCAAAGGCCAGAAAAGATCATCAGACTCCCCTGGAACTGGAGTTGCAGGTGGTTGTGAGCCACCTGATGGTACTGGGAACTGAACTCAGGTCCTCTGGAAGAGCAGCCAGTGCTCTTACGCCTTGAGCCATCTTTCCAGCCTCATGAAGCATTTTTTAAAAAACGTTCTTTATTCTCATTTCTCTTTCCCTTCCTTTGGCCTAGTTGGGACCTCAAGGGGAAATCAGTGATGGGAAACAGGCTCAGTACGCACAAGAACAGGAGAGGATGCACACAGCGGCCGGCATGCACACAGGAAGCACACACAGTGAAAGGATAAATACTGACCCCTCACAAAGGTGGGGAGGGCATTAGAAGAAAGAGGCACTAGATCCCCTAGAGCTAGAATTACAGATGGTTGTTAGCTGCCGTGTTGGTGCTGGGAACTGAACCCTGTCCTCTGCAAAAACAGCCAGTGCTCTTAACTGCTGAGCCATCTCTCCAGCCCCCGTTCCTCTTTATTTTTAAATAACTATCAAATATTTAAATAGATCTATACATACATATATATGTATGTATATATACATATATACACATATATGTATATATACATATATGTATATATACATAGATACATATATGTATATATACATATATATATATGTATATATCTGTGTCTGTGTATGGGTTCGTGAACATGCATGTGGCTGCCCTTAGAGACCAGAAGAGGGTCAGGTTCTCTGAGATTATAGATGACTATTGGCTACCATGTGGGTTCTAGGAGCCAAATCCAGATCCTCTGAAAGAGTAACAAGTGCTCTTAACCACTGAACCATCTCTCCAGCTCCTATCCTCTATTTTTTAAAGATTTATCTTATTATTAACTTATGTGTATTTGTCTGTGTCTATGTATGGGCTGTGAACATGTGTGTGGATGCCCTCAGAGGCCTTCAGAAAGCATTGGATCCCCTGGAGCTGGAATTACAGATGGTTGCAAGCCCTATGTGGGTGCTGGGAACTGAACTCGTCCTCTGCAAGAGCAACAAGCACTCTTAATCAGTGAGTCGTGGGAACAGCTCTAAAACTCATCCTCTTAACGGTCGAAACTGAAATCCTTCCATACTGTCTAGTATTTTCATAGTTTTGAGAGTCAGTATCTTGATGTCTCATTGGCAAAGAAGGTGTAAGACCATCCCTGTGCACATCTGTCATCCCAGCCCTCGAGAGGCTAAACAAAGCAGGAGGATCATGGGTTTGAGGCTAGCCTGGACTACATAGCTAGTTCCAGGCCAACCTGGTCTACAGAATAAAACCCTGTCACAAAAACAAACAAACAAACAAAAAACAAAGAAAGGATAAAGGAAGAAAAACAGCAACAGGAAGTAATTTAAGATTTTTCAAATAAGTACTCTGGAATCAGAGACAGGTAGATCTCTGTGAGTTCCAGGCTAGCCTGGTCTACATAGGGAGTTCCAGGCCAGTCAGGGCTGCCACCATACCCACTTCCTCCCCCCTGCTCCTCCTCCTCCTCTTCCTCCTCCTCCTCCTTTTCCTCCTTTTTTTAAAAAAACTTGTCTTCCCAGCACTTTGTTTTTGAAAGCTTTTAAGCTGACCCAAGAGTCGCAAAAGTAACCTGATCAATGGAAGGGGCCTGGTGTTGGCAAACATCAGCCTGAGGCCTGTATTTGTACCAGCTGTGAGCTAAAGAGTGGTTTTCACATTTTTAAGTGGTTGGAAAGAAAATACAAAAGAAGGATAAATGTTTCATAAAACATGCAAATTATAGGAAATCTAAATATCAGTGTCCACATCATGTCTGCCTGTTCGTTTCTGTATTACTCACAGCTGCCTTTGCTCTGGGATGGTGGCACTTAGCAGTCCCAGAGACCCTGTCACTAAGCCCCAAGTATTGACTATGTGTCTCTTTATATAAATCCCCGACCTAGATTTACTAATTAATAAATTCTTTTTAAAAATACTTATTTTTTATTTATCATTGTTATTTCATTTTATGTGTGTTGCCTGCATTGTATGTAAGTACACCTGCATTGTATGTAAGTACACCTGTGTTGTGCAATGGTACAGGTCAGATAAGGGCCCACAGGTCCCCTAGAACTGGAGTTAAGAATGGTTATTAGCAACCGTATGGGTGCTGGAATTTGAACCCGGGTCCTCTGCAAGAATAGCCAGTGCTCCTAACCACTGAGCCATCTCTTCAGCCCCCTCATTTTAATTTTTATGTGTATGAGTATTTTGCCTGCATTAATGTAAGTTGACCCATGTCATGCAATGCCTGTGGGGGCCAGAGGAGAATGTCAGATCCCCTGGAACTGGAGTTTCAGATGGTTGTTAGCCACCATGTGGGTGTTAGAAACCAAACCCGGGTCCTCTGCAAGAGCAGCCATTCTCTTTATGACCGAGTCATCTTTCCAGACCCCGTTGTTAAATTCTTTGTGATGCTGGGGTGGAACCCAGGCCCTTGAACATGAAGTGCTAACTGTCAAGACTTTCTCCAGTCCTCTGGAAATTAAAATTTTGTCATTTTCACCCTCAAGTATTTCTTCAGTGGTTCTTTTAATGTTTTTTTTCTGGGATGGAACCCAGGACCACAAACATGCTAGGCAGGCCCTCTACCCTTAACTACATCCCCAGGCCCTGATTCTTAAGGCAAACAGTGGGATTAGCAGGATTAGAGTGGGGAAGAAGACCGCACAGATCCAGCTAAGTGTCTAGATAGAACTCAAAAACACGGCAATGAAAATTCCTCGAATTTCTCACACAAGGTTTTACCACAGATCCCAGCTTGGGTCTCCTAAGCCAGGGACTTTCCTGACTCCCTGATTCCCATAGGCTGGAAACCGGTTTTACCCAGAAAAGGATTCTTAGCCAGAGGAGCAAAAAGCCTCCAGGAAACTTCATTTTTTCCAATAGCTTGTGGCTTGGCTGACTCAACTTCTGTCTTTCCCTGAGTCACGAGTTTTTCCTCTTCCACACCCATTAAGCCAGCCCTTGCTAGGAGGGGGTAGGCAACTGGAAGATCAACTTTTGCTGAATATGGGGGACTTCCTGAACTTCCACTCAGCTACAAAGGATACTGGAGCTAGGAAGGAGACAGAAGAGACCAACAGAACAAGTCTGGAGGGGGATCCTGACTCCAGGAGCGACAGACATGCCTTCCCCTGGTTTTCCAGATTCCTTCCTCCAAGCAGTTACTCTCTGCCAGGCACTGTGTAAGACGCTGGGGTGCCCTCATAATAGACAAGACAGCCTGCTTTCTCACAGGGGACCACCCTCACCCTGGTCATCTCTGCTTTTCCCTGAGAAGCCCCCACCCCTCGCTAAGGAGGTGGGGGGAGGGGTGGGGACTGAGGCATGAAACATGGCCTGAAGACTCAGCTCGAAATACACTTGGGATGGCACTTCCCAGTGTACGAGCATTGATACAGCAGACTCTCAGAAACCGCCTCACCGGAAAGCACAACGCCCCTTCTCCCCCGCGCGTGCGCCCACAGGAAGCTAAAAAAGAGAAGAGTGGAAGAGCAGAGCCTCTCAGACCTATCACCCCATGACATGAGCCCCCCTAAGCAGGAGCCATCATCTCATGGGAACCAGCTTGTCCCTCAACCATCCTGCAGAATTCGAACTCAGACAGTTGCCACCTAGACTACACTCTGACAGGTGGGCTTCATCATGCTGCTGTCTTGCTCCCTGCCCCAATTCTTCTTCTGTTTAAACTCAAAGCTCATGTTGGTGCCCCGTAGACAGACCTAGGGTCAGTGAACTCCTTTATCTGGCTTCCATATGTGGTCAGGTTGATTAAATTTCCTTTCTCTGCCCTTGACAATGAATTTTTTTTTTTTATGTGTATGAGAGTTTTGCCTGCATGTATTTAAGTACACCGTGTGTGCGCGATGCTTTCAGAGGCCAGAAGAGCACACAGGTCCCTGGAACTGGAGTCAAAGATGGTTAGCTGCCATGTAGGTGCTGGGAACAGATCCCAGGTTCTCTGCAAGAAAAGCAGTGTTCTTAACTCCTGAGTCAGCTCTCCAACCCCATTGACTTTTAATTAAGAAACTGGGATGAATGGCCAAACCTACTGTAGACATCCAGAGCCAGGGTTTTTCCCTACAACTCCAGTGATAGTTACAACCCAGTACATGGGGTTTAAGAGCCTATCTCTTTCCTTTCTAGACAATGGAGAGTTTGGCTATACCATCAAGCAATAAACTCAGGGGTAGGAGTCACATGTCCTGGGTATAGCAGGCGGGGGAGGGGAGTAGTGGGACAGCTTGCTGTGGAGACGCAGATCAACATTTTCAACTTATTTATTTATGAGATAAGGTCTCACTATGTAACCTAGGCTGGTCTCAAACTCACAATCCTTCTGTTTCGACTTCCCGAGTGCTGGGATCTCAGGCATGTGCCCCAGGCCCCCAAATCCTCTTATTTAGGAGAAATTAAAAGTCAATACCAAGGATATAGCTCATTTGGTAGAGCACTCACCTAGTATGTGAGGCCCTGAGTTCAAATCCCAGCACTGGAAAAAGAAAAGGAGAAACCATAATTCTCAGTTTTTATGCAAATTCTCTTGAATGCAAACATCAATTCACTTTTAAAATGTTTAAATAAATTTCAAGGCAAAAAGAAATATTTTTAGGGTTAAGTTTAGCTGCTCTGTAAATGCCAAAGAGGGTGAGGAATTTGGTGGGGATAGGGACGTGGTGGCGATTAAGGGGTGCAAGATCGGAAACCCAGCTAAGGTAAGGATCTGCCCGGCAACCTCAGAGGGCCACATCAGCCCTTCCCGGGCTGTCCCCTCTTGTCTTGGTCCTAGCCAAGCAGGTACCAGGCTATCAGAGGTAGACCTTTCTCTGAGCAGGTAGACCCTTCTCTGAGCAGGTGCCTTTAGAGGCCGTTGGATCTGCTACTGCGGTCACAGGCCTGGCGTGGGTGCTTTGAACCATCTGTCAGACCCCCAAAAGCAGAGAAGGTCTGGCTGGCTGGCCTTGGGGCTCACAGCCTGGCAGGGAGAGAAGCCACCAACACGAAAAAAAAAACGAGACCTGAGGAGGTCAGACTTCCGGTTCCTGCAGGTGACACAAGAACAAAGCTGGATGAGGCAGTGGATGGTGAAGCTTCCCAGAGCGGATAATAGACTTGACCAAGGCAGGGGAAGTGCAAACTGTGGGGAAGGGAACAGCCCTGCGGTTCTGAGGAACAGGAAGAAGCCACTGGGGGGATGAGGGGTCAGGTGAGATCCGGAACCAGGTCTTGGAATTGCATTCTGTCACTAGGGGCCAAGGGAGGGTCAAGCCAGGGCTGCTTGACCTGCTCAAAAGTTGCAGCTGCGTGATGGAACCCATGGGGTCCAGTAAACACTCTGATTTCCTCCAGTGTCTTTGAAATGTTCCATTTGGGAAAAGTTCGTACATAAAGTGCCACTCGCCACCCAGAGAGAGCCCCTGCGCTGACCCGCCCGCGCACAGTTCGAGGGGGAACTGGGACTGGCTCCGCCCCCGCCTGCATTCCAGGGCTCGGATTGGTCGGCCCGCTCGCGAGGGGGGCGTGTCGGGGGAGTTGGAACGCGGTGGCATGGGCGACTCCCCGCTAGGCAGGCTGGAGAAGACCGCTGCGGCCGCGCGTGGACGGAGTTTGTGGACCGGGCGCGTGGACCGTGGTGCTGAGCGCGCGGTCCCCAGCGGGAGGTAAGCGGACAGCAGCGTGGGACTGGACCGCTGCGTCTCCGCAGGGGCAGAGGATGCTTATGGGCCAGAGTCCCCCGGGTGTGCACGATCTGTGATGCGTGCAGGTTACCCACGCATCACCAGGTCACAGGGTCCCTGCGTGCACCTTGCCTGGTGATGATCCAGAGTCACCCTTGGCCGGGGACGCCTTTAATGGGGGTGGGAGGCTCTCGCTGGCTTCTCTTTTGGAACCCTCTGGGTTCCTGGTTTTGAGTTTGTGACTCTAAAATACAGGAAGGTATGATATTGAGATGGACCACGGAGAGACCAGACCCGGGCTCTTCTCTATTTTCTCTGAACTTCTGAAATGTAGACAGGAAGGCGTTCTCAGGTATCCGCTGGAGAAAAACTGCAATTTCTAGACCTCCTGAAACTTGGTTTGCACAGCGGGAGAGGGAGAGAAGACTTGGAATTTGACCCAGCTGGTATCTGATCCCCGAGGGTCAGAGGCCGTGGAGGAGGGACGGTCTGTGCTGGAATCACACCTCTTCCCCTGGGGTTTGTGTAAACTGAGATATCCCACTTGCGCAGTGGACTGCCCACGTCAGTCCACAGAGACAGAGAGAGGCCAGGCAGCTCGACTGAGCCGGGAGGCCTGTCCAGCCCAGCCCTGGGAGGAGGGGCTTGGCATTGTGACCCTGAAGGGCAGGACAGCCGGGCCACGCTAATAATTCTGCCCAGGCCACCCTGTGTGTGTTCTGTGGTGAGAGAGGGCGCAAAGAAAGATCAGGCTATAAAAAAGACAACACACTAGGTTTTCAGAATTTCTGATTCTGGGTTTTGCTTTTTAGTTTTACATTTATTTATGGGGGCGGGGCTCATTTGAAGGACAGGAGATGCTTACTGGAGTCAGTTCTCTCCTTCCACCATATGGTTTTGGGGGATGGAACTCGGGCTTTCAGACTTGGTGGCAAGCCCCTTTACCCACTGAGCTGTTTCACCCAGCCCTGTTTTGGTTTTTGAAACAAGGTCTCACGATGTAGCCCAGCGTGGCCTGGAACTCTCTATCCTCCAGCCTTAACTTCCGAGGTGCTGGATTACAGTCATATGCCACCACTCTGAGCCAAGGGTTTCTCTTCCTTGGCTCCAGGCAGCTCAGAGTTATTTGGGAACTGGGCCACTAGCACAGGATTTAAGAGCCCTGACTGGGATTGGACTTTGTGCTTTCTTCCAGCTGGGCTTTTGTGGAGAATAAATACTACTTGGTGAACGTGCCTCCCGAGCTGTAGGCACTAAGGAGGGGTACCTGATACTTATTTTCCTTATCAACAGTCTTTTCCTGGAGGAGGGCTTCTAGAAAGCTCAGGACCAGGCAAAGTTGGACAGCCCCTCTAGAGGAAGAAGACTTGGCTTCAGTGACCCCACCCCACCCCAGAGGCCTTAAAAAATGCTCACACAGGCACGTGGGACTGCAGAGTGGCCCCTGCCTGCCCCTGTATACAGCCTTACCTTTTCATCCTGCGCTTTGCTGCACCCAGAGTTCCGGGTCTCGGATCTCTCTCTCTCTCTCTCTCTCTCTCTCTCTCTCTCTCTCTCTCTCTCTTAAGGGTGGTCCCCCAGTGGGCAATAAAAGATGGTGGTTCCATCAGAACAGAGCCTGAGAGACTGTCTCTTGTATCCATGGGCATTTTACAGCGTTTGATGGTGTATATCAAGGGGTCAACAAACCTCATCTCTGAGGTTTGTTTTAGGCTCTACAAGCCAGGAGCTCTGTGACATGTGACAGTGTTCCAGCACAGTTGCATTTAGGAAGAATGGCAGCAGGCCAGACTGGGTGTGGAGTTTTAGCCTCTGGTTGTAAATCATGTATCGCTCTCCCCAGTTGTCACACAGGAAGCACTAGCCACCCAGCATCTGTGGGCACCTGGTGACTCAGCCAGCAGCTCCCAAGATGCAGAACTCTGCAGTCTGCGAGCCAGTTCAGGTGGGAAATCACTGAGTCCCAGGGCACCACGTCCTTCCAAACGCTGAAGGGATATGCAGAGTTTGTCCATTCCAGACTTGCGGACCCTGCAGCAATGTCTCTCTTCCATGAGTAACCGGGTGCCACACCGGGGTTGGCGGGGGTGCCGAGGCTACCAGAAGATTCCATCTTTATAATCTTTCTGAGACAGATGAGCCCTGAGTGTGTGGGGACTGAGCTCTCCCCTTCCTATATGAGAGTTTCCCTTCTCTGTGAGAGCAGTAACGGGACTCTCCATCTGACTGTGGCTGCTGTATTTACCAAGAAAAGCCTTCAGACCATGTCACAACAGGGTGTGAAACTCAAGTTGCAGAGTGTGGGGTGACAGGAGGACACTGTCTGGGTCAGTCAACGTAGGACCCCCTGTAGGTCCACAGAGAACGTGAGAGCTTCCTGGGTGTCCCTGGTCAGTGTGGGGACAGCTCTGAGCCCACAGCTTCTCATCACCTTCAGATACCTCCACCCTTCCTGGCTCACATTGGCTTCTGGCTCCTGGACAGTGACCATCAGAGCCTAGGAGGTCTGTCAGTCACAGGCTGGGGACAGAATAGTGTGGGATCCTGGGGGGTGGAGGGCCTGAGCCTTCTCTAGGGCCAGGGAGACACTTGAGTAGGCTCTGTTGACTGGGCTGCGGCAGGTTCAAAGCTCAGCGGATACTGCTGCTCTCCCTGGGCCATACCTTCAACATTCTGCTCCTTGGACACTCCTTGGGCACTGCCCCTGCCTCTCCACTCTGCTTATTTTGCCTGCGGCTCCCTGCTCTGGGGTACCGCCCCTCATTTCCTCTACATCATCGTCTGCTGTGGCCTTATGGGAGGTGGAGCTGGATAGGGCCTCCTGCCCTCTAGGCTGGCAGCCTGTCTACGGCAGCTTCTGAAGGTGCTAGGCTCAGCCTACAGCTGCTGCAGGGTCAGGTTTTCATAATTCCCATCAGCCTCAGACTTCTCTACACACAGCCGTGCTGTGCTCAAGGGTTGGGGGTTTCCATCAGAGTTCCTGAAGTTCCTGCAGGTGCTAGGCCACCATGCTGCTGGGCCGGGCCAGACACCTCACTGTGAGGCTGTGAGGCTGGCCGGCTGTTCCCAGCCTGTAGAGTCAACTTAGCCAGACATTGTCTTGTCATTTTATTCTTTTTGGGAACCTTAAAATTAATAAGAAAGGGAAAGGTGCCTTTCCAGCTCTGGGAATTGTTGGTTATTTGTTTCATCATTCTATCTTATTGTGTGCACACACCCAGTGTGTGGTCACGTGAGAGGGCAACCCCCAGTGCCTTTCCTCACCTTCCACCTTGAGACTGTGTGTCTTGTTCACCTCTGTATACTTAGGCAACCTGGCCTGGGGACAATCCTGTCCCCACTTCCCAGTTCACTATAGAAGGACTGGGATTACAGACTGCCTCTTAATGGGTTCTGAGGACTTGAACTCAGGTCCTCATGCTTGCATGGCAGGCACTTTACTCATAGAGTCATCTCTCCAGGCCCAGTTTAGCCATTTTTTAATGTATAGTTCAGTACTGTTAAAAGAATTATTGTGATATATCTCCTGAGATTTTCATCTTTTAAAACAGAAACTCACTGGGCATGATAGTGCGTGCCTGTAAGTGCATCCCAGCACTTGGAAAGTTAAGGCAAGAGAATCAGGAGTTCAAGGTCATCCTCATCTACATAGCAAGTTCATGGTCAGCCTGGGCTACATGAGACTTTGTTTCCAAAAAATAAAAAAATGAATTTAAAAATAAAGCAGAAACATGAGGCCTATTAAAGAACTCCCCACTAGCCAGGCATGGTAGCAAAGCACTCAGGAGGGAACAGGCACGTGGATCTCTTTAAGATAGAGGCCAGCCTGGTCTACATAGTGAGTTCCAGGCCATCTGGGACTACAGGGGGACCCTGTTTCAAAAAAATCAAAAAAGAAAACAACAATAAGAAGACTCCCTACTATTTCTCTACCCTTGGCAATCAACAGAAATTCTGTTTTCTATATCTATGATTATCTTTTTCTGGTTACAAAGTCTTCAGGATTCACCCGTGTTATAGTGTGTGATAGAAGTTCCTTCATTTTCAAGACTAAATAGTATTCCACTGTGTAGAGCACCTTTTGTGTTAACCATGATGGACATTTGGGTTCCTTCCGCCTCTTGACTTTAATAAATGCACAGCAGAGAATGTAGCTAATCCTCCAGGTCCTGCTTTCAGTCCTGTTAGTTGTAGACCGAGTAGAAAGGTATGCTAATTCTCTTTTTATTTTATTTTTTTTTGAGGAACTTTCCTATTGCTCTCTATGATGGCTATATAGATATTTTTACAGTCCCAGCAATAATGCACATACCACTTTTCCCACAGTCTCCTTGCTGCGTATTTTATTGTCTTTGATAGGAACCTCCTAGTGGATATGAGGCTTCTTCCTGTTTCTACTCATAGATAGCCACAGTTTGAAGTGCTGTGTGACTTCTGCGTCAATGGCATCCCTTTGTTTGTTCCTTCCTGAGGACTCTTCAACTAAATGTCATCACTCCTGTTCATTACTTTGAGAAGAGCCTCTTTTTTTTTTTTTTTTTCTTTGAGTCAGAGTTTCTCCCTATCTCCAGCTGACGTGGAATTCACTGTGTAGACCAGTCTGGCCTCACTCTTACAGAGATCCACCTGCCTCTGCCTCCTGAGTCCTGGATTTAAGATGAACTTTTTGTGTCTGGGGGCGGGGTGCCTATAGAGACCAGAAGAGGGTGTCAGATCCCCTGGGGCCAGAGTTAGAGGTACTTATGAACCACCCAACTTGGGTGCTGGAATCCGAAGTCGGATCCTCTGCAAGAGCAGCATGTACTCTTAACCACTGAACCATCGCTCCAGCCTGAGAGCCTGGTTTTTATCCTTTCCTCGGCTCTTAAGCATTTCACATGTCTCTGCTACTACCAACCACCCTGGGTCATGGTGACCCCTCCACAGTGAGACTTTATCTAGCTTGTCCCCCAGCACAATGACTGGTGGACAGAGTGGTAGCACACCCGAATGTTACGGAACACAGCTTAGGACTGTCAGGTTGTCCCTCAGCCGAGGACTGGTGGTCAGGTGGCAGGACAAGACAGACAGCTTGGGCTGCAAGGTTTGCAGCCAAGATCAGTAAGCTAAAAATAGTCCTTACATCAGGTGATGTGGGCAGCACTTCTCAGCATGTCTGCGGCCTGAAAGGGCAAGCAGAGCGGGACAGAAGGGGCTGAGCATCCCCTCCTGTGCAAAGCATCTAGTCTCGAGGCCATCCTCCTGCCCCGGTCCTTACTTCTGGTTTCCCACAAGTGGCCTCACATATAAAACCACAGTGTGGTGACCCAGAAACCTCTGGGGGTGGGGGGGTTGGGGAGCTGAGGTAAGGTCAACTCTATCCTGCTTCCTCTGTTCAGATAAGAACTGAGTCCCACATGGTAGGTCCCTCAAGAGAGGTTCATTCGCCAACCACAGAGAAAGTACCTACTCTTCACATGGTACAGTTTAAAGAATTGTTGATACAGCTGTTAGCAAGAAAAGGTTTGGGCTCTGCTGAAGCTGACTGAGTCAGGAAGGGAAAATAGAAGGTACAGGTGTGGTGAATAGACAGGATGGTGATTCCTGTGTTTTGATGCTCTGTGTGTGTGTGTGTGTGTGTGTGTGTGTGTGTCTGTGTGTGTGTGTGTGTGTGTGCGGGCCACGGGTTGACATCAGATGTCTTCCTCAATGCATCCAGTGTGTGTGTGTGTGTGTGTGTGTGTGTGTGTGTGTAGGCCAGAGATCGACATCAGATGTCTTCCTCAATGCATCCAGTGTGTGTATGTGTGTCTGTGTGTCTGTGTGTGTAGGCCAGAAGTTAACATCAGATGCCTTCCTCAATGTATCCAGTGTGTGTGTGTGTGTGTGTGCGTGTGCGTGCAGGCCAGAGGCTGACATCAGATGTGTTCCTCAGTGCATCTCCACCTTAGTTTTTTAGACAGCATCTCTCACTGAACCTAGAGTTCACCCATTCAGCTAGATGATCTAGCCAGCAAGGCCCAGGGACCCTCCCCAGCTCTGGGTTTACAGACACACCACAACACGATGCCTGGCTTTTAACACGAGGCCTGGGGATCTAACTCAGGTCTTCAAGCTTGTGCAGCAAGCACTTAGCCAACAGAGCTATCTCCCTATCCCCAAGACTAGGTCTCCATAAGTCCTGTGAAAACAACAACAACAGCAGCAAAACAGACGTCATCCAGCGGAAGGGGAACAGTATACTTTTTCCCTAATGATCCAGATGGTCGATACTTCAGGTTTTGTGTCTGTCTGTATGATCTCTGTCACTACTCAGCTCAGTTCACCGTGAAAGCAGCCATGATACTCGAATGTGTGTGGCCAGGTTACAATAAAACTTTATTTATAAAAATGGGCTCCGGGCCAAAGTTGACCTCTGATCAGTTTGCCAACCTCTGTAGTTGGGATTGGTGGTGGGGAGCTCCTTGAGCTGGGGTTGACAGAGAATTTTTCTAAAAGGGAGATGGGAACTAGGCCAGTTGAAAGCCACAGCTGGGGGAAGATGGTCTGTTATAACGGAGGCTGGCTGGTACCTTGCTGTGGTAGAGTGGTGGCGTCACGCCCTGAGAAATGGGCAGGCTCGCACTTTCAGAGATGAAGAGACATGCTTGTCGCTTTAACGTTGGTTGTGTAGGAAAGAGGAGGTTTGAGAATGAAGCCCAGATTGGGAGTCTGAATCACTGGGTGGATGGTGATTCCTGTGTTGAAAAAGAGCTGAGTGGGGGGACTAGGTTCAGTGTCCAGTGAGCTACTCATTAGATGAGTGGGTGGGAAGGTGAAGCTGGGTGGAGAGACCAGGACTGGAGGGTGGGACTAGGGAGTGGCTACACCCTGTGACCTTTAGATCTGTGAGTACTAGACTCAGAGGGGTGGGTGTGGGTAGAACAGGACGGAGAGCCTCGGGGTGTTATAAGGCCAGCTCTGTTTATCACATAGCACATCAGCACAGAGCCCATGTGGTCCTCAGTCCATGGGGAAAGTGGTGTAGTATAAGCTATGTTATGGGAGTCTGCTTCCCTCCTGTAAGGTGGGGGTCCAACTTGATGGGGTTTATAGGGGACTCAGATTAGATAAAGTCACACTTGGCTTAGAGGAAGTGCTTAGCTCGTGGCCCCAGAAATGGCAGTGATTATCAGCCACCCAGCAGGGTTGGAGACGCTGGGAAAAAGAAGGGGATCTCAAGGTCTGTGATGAATTTGGGTCACAGACACCTGTATCGCCTGGCACACAGTACATCTTTCCAGTCCCAGAACCCCCTAGAAAAGCTGCTAGGAACTGGAGCTCCTTGCTCCTTACCTGCCACATGTCTATGGGGTGTTTGCTACCACCTTTCAAGGCTCCTAGGGCCACTGGGCTTCCACTTCCTGCAATGGGAGGAGATCCGTCAACATCAACGTCTTCCCACCTCTGTCTGCCTCCTGCTGGGGAGTCTCCTTTACTCCCTGATAAATCCTTCCACTCCTTGTCAGCTTGGCCTTGGGGTTCTGAGTCTTCATGCTGGGAGGCTGGGTGAGGTTGCTGGAGGACAGTGGGTTAATGGCTCATCTGGTTTGGCAGCAGGGTGAGCAGTGTGGCTCTGACTGTCCCATCTTCCTCCTAGAGCCTAGCCCCCGAGAAGATGGTAGACCACTTGGCCAACACAGAAATCAACAGCCAGCGCATCGCAGCAGTGGAGAGCTGCTTCGGAGCCTCGGGGCAGCCGCTGGCCCTGCCCGGCCGGGTGCTGCTGGGCGAGGGGGTGTTGACCAAGGAGTGCCGGAAGAAGGCCAAGCCCCGCATCTTCTTCCTCTTCAATGACATCTTGGTGTACGGCAGTATCGTGCTTAGCAAGCGCAAGTACCGCAGCCAGCATATTATTCCCCTGGAAGAGGTGACCCTGGAGCCGCTCCCTGAGACCCTTCAGGCCAAGAACCGCTGGATGATCAAGACGGCCAAGAAGTCCTTTGTGGTGTCGGCAGCCTCCACTACAGAGCGTCAGGAGTGGATCAGTCACATCGAAGAGTGTGTGAGGAGGCAGCTGCTGGCCACCGGCCGCCAGCCCACCACCGAGCACGCAGCACCCTGGATCCCCGACAAGGCCACGGACATTTGCATGCGCTGCACACAGACGCGCTTCTCAGCGCTCACCCGCCGCCACCACTGCCGAAAATGTGGCTTTGTGGTCTGTGCTGAGTGCTCCCGAGAGCGTTTCTTGCTGCCCCGTCTCTCACCCAAGCCCCTTCGTGTCTGCAGCCTCTGCTACCGTGAGCTGGTCGCCCAGAAGCGGAGAGAGGAGGCGGAGGAGAGGGGCAGAGAGTCCCCGGGGCGGCTTGCCCACCTCGGCAGGCCTGTCTGTGGAGCATCTAGTGGCGATGATGATGACTCTGATGAGGACAGGGAGGACAGCAGGGATGGAGACTGGCCCAGCCGGGTGGAGTTCTACACCTCTGGGGTCTCCTGGTCAGCCTTCCACAGCTGACCCTCATCTGCAGAGCTTCTGGTTCAAACCAGTCTCCTGCCCAGGGCTCCAGGAAGGCAGGTCTTGAGCTACATGGTGTCATTGGGACCTCGGACTGTGGTAGTGGTCACAGGGGCAGGTGGCTGTTCCCGCCCCATTATGACAGCAGCCTCCTCGTTCCATTCAGGTGATAGCCTTTCCGTGTTACAAGAGCCAGAGCATGCAGGCCTTAGAACAAATGCCAGTCCTCAGCCTGATCAGGCTGCACCTGCAGCCCATAGCATTAGACTAGGCCAGGTGCCCAGGGCATGGAGGGACCTGGGTGGATGAGGAAGGAAAAGAAAAGGCCAGACCAGAGTGTGGGTCCACTCTACTCTGAGGCCTGAGCCTCTGACATCACTCCGCCCCTGGATAAGCATAGCCCATGGAAGAATATGATACCCGCCTACCTGCCACGTTGATGTCACTACGTAACCTCTGGACCCTGCCAAGTCCTGTGCCCTGTCACGACCCTCCAAGTGTCTGGTGTCTTTCTGTCCTCTTCTCATCTCTCTTCAGTCAGCAAAAGAGTGTTTTCTCTTACGATTGGGTTGTAAGGATAGACTGCCACCTGGACTGACTTAATAATAAAAAAGAAAGTTCCAAGTCTTAGTCTAAGAGTGCCTTTTCTTCAGATACCACTCAGTCAGGGCGGAAACCAAGCTGGAGACAAATGTGACTGACACCACACTGGGTGATCCTGGGAATGCTGACTGCCCAATGACACATTCAGGACACACATTCATGCCGTACTGAGTCTGGGTCCCCAAGGACACAGCCCATCTCAGTGCTGTAATAGTGTTTCCTCTCCCTCTTTCCCTCCCTCCCTCCCTCCCTCCCTCTCTCTCTTCCTTTATTCCAGAAAAAGTCTTTCCACTGGAGCCTGGTCAACCTGCCCAGAGTCATATCATTAAAGAAGACTGATTCTTTCCCTCCCAGCAGCGATCAGTTGCCAATAGTTCCTCAGCTAAGTGTGGGGCTTTCGATCCACTTCCCCATGTCTATGCTGGCGTCTGGCTTGAATTTACATGGGACTTGTCCATGCTGTCACTATTGCTGTGAGTTCATATGAGTAACTGACTAGCTGTCTGGAAAATTGTCTCCTTGTGGTCACCCACCACCTGTCTGACTCTTAACAATCTTTCTGCCCCCTTTTCAGCAATGATCCCTGAGCCTTGGGAGGCAGAAGTTTGATATAGGTGTCCTCTTCAGGGATAAGCACTGTGCAGTCTCTTCTGTACACATTGGCCTGTTGTGAGTCTCTGTGTTAATCACTATCTGCTGCATGAGAAAGCATCTCTGGTGAGAACTGAGAGATGTATTAATCTATAGGTATAACAGTAAGTCACTAGCAGTCAGGTTAATACTATATTTAGCAGAATAATAGAGTATTTAGGAACACAAATTTGACTATATATATATAAGAGTACATGAGATTGGGTGAGAATAGTAAGCGAGGATACAGATCAGGGAGGGGCTCCAGACAAATCAAAATGCATGGTATGAAATTTGCAAAAATTCAATCAAAAAAAAGAAAAGGTCTCACTATGTAGTCCAGGCCAATCCAAACTTCAGATCCTCTGACCTCGGCCTCCCCAGACACCTAGCTTATTGGTTTGGGCTATCTAAATGGATGGAATGAAGGAAATAAGGTGTTTTATGTTCTGTGTGGGCTGCTGCTCAACCCCCGTAGATGATGTCTTTGAGGGGGGAAACAGTTCAGGATGCTGTATGATTAGCATGTGTCTTACATGCTAATCATACAGCTGTGGGCCCTTCAGGAGCCTCCTGCAAAGCGGGGTGTGATGGCACATGCCTGGAGCTCCAGCACTGAGTGGGATGAGGATTTGGGGTCTGAAGCCAGTGTGGGCCAGAGAGAGAGAGCGTGTGCACCATGTTGAAAAAACAAGTATCTTGCAGATGTTTATGCATCAGTCTTTGCCCAGCTCCTGACTGGTCTTGGCTAGAGCCCCTGTGCATAGAAGAAGGTCACTGTCAGCTCCATGTGTTGACTCTGTGCTGAGAAAGCTTCCCCCAAACCCCACTGTCAAGATTCTCCATCCCCCAGATGCAGCGTTGTTTCTGTGGGCCTCAGATGTTGCACAAGCAAACTTTGGAGATCAAGCTAGGTATGTTCTGATTCTGCTGGTCCGGCCCACCTCCCACAGCCTGCAGTTGATGTGTGGTCTCCCTTCAGGAAATGTTGGAGGGGTATGCTTCGAAATATCCAGGAGCTGCCCAAGGCTCTGCCCACTCTGCCAGTAACAGGCAGGGAGGATCAGGGACTTGTTTATTTGTAGCCCTTTCCCTCCGTGGCCTCTGCCAGCCACACAGACTGGTTCAGGCTGCTTCTCCTGTTTGGTCAGAGGACACAGAGCCAGGCAGGTTACCAGGTAAGGGGCAACTTCCTAAAGCCAGAGCTGATGTTCTCGTAAAAATCCAGGTCAGACAGCCCTGTCTCTGCCACTCAGGGTGAGTAGCAGAATGGGGAGAGCGGGCCACTTGGTCACAAGCCTCATTCCTCTGGAATGTTCCTTTCCTGGAAACCTTCAGGGTCTAAAAGGCAGCGTTTGGGTGGACAAGAGAAGGGACTACTAAGTTGAGCATAGGGATAGCCACCTTCTGTAGCTTCCTGGCAAAGTGGCAGAGTGGCAGGAGCCTGAGTGCTTGGGGAAGGCTGGTGGAGGGCTATGTGGCATTGTGGGACAGGTGGTGGCTCAGCCCTCAGCCTAGGACTCAGACTGGTTCCCTCTCGCACAGGCTAGGACAGGGGCATCACTTCCCTGAGGTCTTGGGAGCCTACAAGGACCTAAGGCCAACAACCTTAGAAAGTGCTCATTCATGCAAAGCTACAGAGGCTTGCTGTGTGCCTGCCCTGCTGCGAGCTGGGTACAGGGCTGTGAGTAAGATGGAGAAGGTCCTGACTCAGCTCTCGGCCGAAGGGAGGAGACAGGCGTGCACCCCAGCAGGTGAGTGGAGGCTGGCACTAGGTGCCGGAGGACAGCACTCAGCAGAGGCAGGTACCACTGGGTAGAGAGAACCAGGCACTCCAGGAGGGAGATTGCACTTCCCACAGCTCACTAGTATAAATAGTAAGCACCAAGCCCTGGAGGAGGAATGGGTTCACCCATGGCTGTAGCTGGACCCAAAAGGCAGTAGATATCCAGGATATCTACTCAGACTCTATGTGAGACCAAGTGATGCCCAGTGCTTCCACCCCTGCTGCCAAGTGTAGACGCTGGCAGGAATGAAGGAATCATGAAACAAATGTTCAAGGAAACAGGCTGGTGAGGTTACAGGGAAGACAGACCGTGCAGCTTCGGGAGCTGCGGCCACTAATAAAGTCAGTGTGCAGGCTCCTAGGCCGATGGAACAGAACTGCCCAGCTAGAGCACATCTGGGACCCACTTAGAGTGCTCCTGAGTAGTCAGCATGTCACAGGGACACCCGTACACTGTGACTACCATGGCAGTATTCACAATGGCCAATATGGACCAGCCTAGGTATCTTTCATCTCAGGAATGGATAAAGGAAAGAGCATATAAGCAAGCTCGAGTTTTGTTCAGACATCAAGAGGGAGGAAGGACATTGGGGCTGGAAAGATGACTGTGGTTAAGAGCACAGGCTGCTCTTGCAGAGAACCTGGGTTTGGTTCCCAGTACCTACCTGGTGACTAATAACTGTCCTTAACTCCAGTCCCAGGGAATCTCATGCGCTGACCTCCACAGGCATTACACATGTGTGGTGCAGTTACATACATACAGGTAAAACACTCATACATATAAAATAAAAATCAATTAAAACATTGTTTTAGAAAAAAGGAGAAGCCAGGCATGGTGGAGCACACCTTTAATCCTAGCACTTAGGGGGCAGAGGTCAGTGGATCTCTGTGAGTTCAAAGCCAGCCTGGTCTACATAGTGAGTTCCAGGCCAGCTGAAACTACAGGGAGACCCTGTCTCAAAAAGACCCCCCCCCCAAAAAAAAATAAAGAAAAAGAAAGAAAAAGAAGGAGGAAATTATGTCAGTTGCAGGAAAATGAACAGAACTGGATGGAAGTTGCCATGTTAAGTGAAATAAGCCAGACTCAAGATCACATGTTTTCGCTCATAGGCAGAATCTAGATTCTTTTTTTTTTAAGACATGAAAACAGAAGAACATAGGAAGAGGAAAGTGACCAGTGGGTGGACAGGGGAACAAGAGGGAGAAAGGGGTGGGGTATGATCAAAGTCCATGATACATGTACATACAAAATGTAACAAAATAACTCTGCTTTGTGGGCCTAGTATAGGAGCCTGGGAAGGGAAGGATCTGTCTGGGAGACTGTCCTCAACCCTTTCCTGAGGCAAGCTGGGGTCAAGGGTCACAAGCATGCCATCCATGCTGTTCGTAGAAAGGGACCTTAGAGAGGCATGGCCAGCTGTCTGTCCATACAGAGTGTGCCCCCTGCCCTGCTGGGCTCACCACAGTGCCACTCAACAGTCCCAATTTAGTTGGAACTTCTGACCAAGGTGTTGACCTTCGTCCCTCCACCCCCTCCCTCACTCAGGGCCTCAAGAGTTCTCAGGATAGACTCAAGTGCCTCAGTTTTTTGCAAATGTCTCACTCTGAATAGAGCTGAAGGTAGGCAGGGGCCAAGAGGCCTGGGCCTGCTGGGCTGAATACAGGCCACACACTCTTGTCCCCCGGCCTGTGCTTACAAGGCCTGGCAGGGACATAGGAACCCATTGTTCTGCCAGCTAAGTCTCCCATTGGCTCCCCTGAGCAATGTGGATCCTGACCCAGCCAGGGGCATGTGATGCTCTGGCAGCATCAGGGTTCCTAGGAGGGGCCTGCCTTGCCCCTCTTCCTGCGGCTGCAGAGGCACAAAGCCAGGTCTGAGGTCAGGCCTCTGTACTGAGAGACCCTGGAGCTTGAACCTCCTGTACAGCAGCCAGTGTGATACAGCATTCAGGGTGGGGAGTCTAAAGATGGAGCTATGACCCAGGGCACTGTGGACAGATGACAGACTGCCTGTGGAGTTCAGTGGGCTGCAGTCTTTCCACGGGACCCAGGTACCAGGAGAGGCCTTTACAAGAGGCTCAGTCAGGGTTCCTAGCCTGTGCATTTGGCCATAGGACTCCCAGATGCCACCTGCTTGGGGCTCGTGCCATTCAGGTGTGTTCTGCAGGGAGGCAGGCAGGGGCATCCCAGGACCCTGTCTCTCTGTGACTGTAGGGCTGGATGCTGCTGCTGGAGGTGACTGTCACATACTGGAGCCAGTCTGTGCTGCAGAAACAGAGCAGATCACACAGGGTCTTCCTGAGGCTCACGGGGGAGATGGCTGGACAAGGGCTGTCTGGAAGAGGCAGCATTTGATTGCACGTCAGAGAGTATAGGGCTCCAGCAGGCTTTGTCATGGTATCCATGAGGACTGGATGCTGGGTCTTTTTAAAATAATTTTCTTTCTTTTAAAAAAATTTCTGACATTCATCATGATAGATTCACCTTTAATCCTTAAACTCAGGAGGCAGAAAGAAGCAGATCTCCATGAGATCGAAGCCAGCAAGGACTACCTAGTGAGACACTATCTCAAACAAAACAAAACAAATTTCTAGTTTTTACATTACATGTATGCAGGTGGAGGTCAGAGGATGACCTGCAGAAGTCCGTTCTCTCTTTCCACTATGTGGGTCCGGGCTGGTGTGGGAGGAGGAACTCAGGGCTTTGGTGTTGGTGGCAAATACTTCTTCCTGCTAGGCCGACTTGCCTAGCCTATTCTTTTTACTGTAAGATCAGAACAATGATGCTTCTAGTGGGAAAGACAGAGGAAAGGCTTCAGGACACATAGTCAGTGATTTTCCAATGTAACAGTGAAAGCAAGAATATACTGGAAGACTCCAACAACCATTAAAGACAACAGACAGCGGCACAATGAAAATAGTTCTCAGGTCTTCATCTGGTAGAGCTAATGTCTACAATACATAAGGAACTCAAGAAAACAAAGGCTTGGAGTCGTGGTAAATGCCTGGAATCCCAGCTCTTGGGAGGCACAGGCAGGAGAAATGTGAATTTGAGGCCGGTCTGAGCTACATAATGTGATTCCCAGCTCAAAAGACCAAACATGCAAGCTACCTAATTTTAAAATTAGGTAAATAGACACATTAAAAAAAAAAAAAAGAAAAAGAGATGAAAGCATTGGCTAGGTGTGGTGGCGCACATCCTTAATCCCAGCTCTTGGGAGGCAGAGGCAGGAAGAGCTTGATGAGTTCAAGACCACCTGTTTACATAGTGAGTTCCAGGCCATAGTATGGTGCGTAGTAAGATCCTGTCTGTAGGTAGATAAATAAGTAAACAAATATAAATAAATAAATCCTTAGTATGATTAGCCATCAGGGAAATGTAAATCAAAACTGCACTGAGCTAGCATCTTCGTTAGAAAGGGGACTGTCAGTAGGAAGGTTCACTGGGCCAGTCATTCTAGAACCATACAGGTGTCCTCAGCTGAATGTAGATCTGTCACATAAGCCAGCTCTCCCACCTTGGGGTCTCATCCAAAGAAAAATGACACCAGCATGTGGAGAGGTTCCCGAACACCACGGGAATCGGTACAGTCAAAAGAGCTAAAGTCAAGGCACACTGGGTCCCAGAATCTCTCTTCAGGAACAGGACAGGCCATTAGGAGATGCTGTCTGCGGTGGGAGTCTGCCTTCCTTCCTGACACCTACTGTGAGTTGGCCTCACAGGTTGGGGCAGAAGTGCCAAGCACACCAGGCAAAGCTTTTTGGAGATAAGGTATCTGACCTGCTCCTAGGCTGAGGTCCAGGGGCTTTCTTGGAGCTGTCATTCAGGAGGGCACTGAAGACTCCTGTGGCTCTGGCCTCTCTTTTGTCTCTGCCTGTCCTTTGGACACAGCTGCAAGAAAGGCTGCGACAGGAAGTTGGGTCACCACTGGGACAGGGACCTAAAGGGGCCAAGCTGGGTGGAGTGATTCAAAGGCTGACCCAGTTCTCAGTCAGGATCTGAGGTCTCTCAGGCCGTGTGTACAAACAAGGCAGCCACTTCCTCTTAGTCTGACTGTGACTGAGCCAGGCAGGAAACGGCCCTTCCAAGCAGGGGCCGCTTCAGTGTGGGACTTTTAACACCTTGCATCAGCAAGTTCTCATCACTCTAAGTTTAAGCCTGAGCCCTTACTTCTGTCTGTAGCCAGCTCCCCTTTTCTGAGCGCATGGGACAGTCTGAACCTCAGCCCTAGTCACTGTCTGCGACAGCTCCCCGTTTGTGGGGGCCTACCTCCTGTGTGCGTTCTGCCTAGCCCAAGCAGACTTGTCCTGTAGGAAGGAGACCGGGGACAAAACAAAGAGTCCAGAGCAGAGAACAGAGGGGTCTGCCTCCCCAAGCCCTGCCAAGGGTGATGAGCTTGTCTGCCGATACATCACTGCTCCAGTGTTGGTTGATCCCAGTGCACTGATGAGCAACTGCAGATAGCTCCTGGTACATGCTGGGAAGATGTCAAAGGGACCCCAAAGGCTGTGCATCAAGGATTGATTCTATCAGCTTTGCTCACTGCCTGCCCTGCCTGGATCAACACTGCACTGGGCACTCCAGCCAGACACGTGGCTGTCTCTCAACTCTGCTGTTGTCTCTGCCTCTTCTCTCGACCTTCCAGCAACACGTGGCTGTGGAAACGTAGGGATCCAGGACTCTATGACACAGCACTATACAGAGAGACTTCATGCATTGGGAATGAAGTCTGGTGCCTTGTGACACCCAAGAAGCTACCTTGGGGCTGAGTGGGGGTTCTCTAGGCAAGACCACAGAGGTGAACATGGGCCAGGCTGGGCAGCACCCTCCTGAGTGGAGTTCCTTCCCTAAAGAAGAGTGAGCTCTAGGGCTGGAGAGATGGCTCAGAGGTTAAGAGCACTGGCTGCTTTTGCAGAGAACCTCATGTGGGTTCTTAGCACCCACACGGCAGCTAAAAACTGTCTATAACTCCAGTTCCAGGGGATCCAATGCCCTCTTCTGACCTCCATGGGCATTGCATATCATGGGTGTGCTACCAAGTGTGCAGGCAATGCGCTCATATGCGTAAAATCAAACTAACAAAGAATTTCTGTAAAAAAAAGAGTGAGCTCTACACACACACACACACACACACACACAGACACACACAGCGCCAGCTCTGCCCTCTGGACTCACCTGTCTGTCTCAAAGCTGACTGCCTTGGTTCAACATGGAAGGGAGGAACAAACAGGAGGACAGGGGACTGAACCTAGGGCTTCATGCATGTAAATCAACTCTCTCTCACTGAGCCAGGGACCGCGCCATCCCCACACCCCCAGCCTCTTACCTGATGGATTTTAGGCAAGAGCTCTACCACTGAGTTATATTCATAGCCTTCTTTTTACCTTTTAAAATGCTTATTTTTGTTTTTTGTTATATGTATATGGAGGAGCAGTAAGTACACTTGAGTGTACATGCCTGCAGGGGCCAGAAGAGGGCATAGACTTCCCTGGAGCTGGAGTTACAGTGGATTGTAAGTTGCCCAACATAAGTGCTGGAAACAGAACTCGGACTCCCTGCAAGAGCAGCAGGCGCTCTTAACTGCCGAGTCATCTCTCCAGCCCTCTTTTTATTGCTTATTTTAAGATAAGGTCTCACTAAGTTCCCCACACAGTCCTTGAACTTGTGATCCTCCTGCTTCAGCCTCCCCCAGAGCTGGGATTGCAGACTTGTATCACCAGGCCTAGGGCCTTGGCCATGCTAGGCAAGTGGTCAGCTAGGAGCCACACCCCGAGCCCCTCACTGGGGGATTCTAGGCAGATGCTCTACCACTGAGCCACATCCCTAGCCCCTCACTGGGGGATTCTAGGCAAGTACTTATCACTAAGCCACACCCCAAGCCCCTCACTGGGGGATTCTAGGCACGTACTTATCACTGAGTCACACCCCCAGCCCCTCACTGGGTTATTCTAAGCAGATGCTCTACCACTGAGCCACATCCCCAGCTTCTCACTGAGGAATTCTAGGTAGGCACACCATCTGAGTCCCCAACAAGTCTCCAGAGAACTCTTGCTCAGGAAAGAATTGAAAACTCTAGTGGCCTCAGCCTCCCCTCACCCTTTATCATTTGGCTACCAAGGCACAGGGAGTGGGCACAACCCCCCATGACACTTGGGGTCAGGACAGGATAAGAAGCTAAGACCAGATCCTGCTGTCTCCTGCTGTCTCTTCCTCTACTCTCCCAGGCCAACTAGAGCCAAATGTACACAGCAGAAAGGCTGGAAGGGAGGAAGATGGAGGGGCAGGCACAGAACGAACTAATTCTTGGAGTGTCAGTTTGGGGATTCCGGCTGACTCCCACCTCCCAAGAATACCCTTCCTGGCTGCCAAGCCTGGCCCCTGAACTGCCTGCCCTAAAGTTTCCTGGAGTGACACTCACTTTGTATGGCCACGCTTACCGCTTGCCGTGGCTCCCAGCTGTCCACTGTAATGCGTGGCCATGGAAACCCAGGGGTCAGAGACTGACACATGTATACACGGAAACCACATAGCTTGCAGTTCAGCCAACATCCTGAACCTTCCCAAATAGTAACCAAGTCTCTTGGAGGCCCACTCCTCTCCCAGAAAGCAAAGCCTTTGACCTTTGGCAGTTCTGAGCCCATCAGCCACTCGACAGCCTGATGGAATTCCCAAGAGCCCCCCTCCAGCCGGTCCTGGGAGGGCGAGAATGGCAGTGACCCACACAGCTGGAGAGGGAAGGGTGGGCTCTCAGAGTGCCACGGGGAAGGTAGCTGTGCATCAGCTCAGGGCTTCTGAAGAGACTCTGGGGGACCAGAGGGAGGCAAAAGGTTACAGGTTACATGGGACAAGCCTCCAGCTCTGCATTCGTGTTCTTACCAGGAAACTCTACTCACAGACCCTGCCCCTCCCTGCCGGGGAGCCCCCACTTCACCCTTCCAACCTCCTACCTACAACCTGATTCTAGAGATAGGCACTGGCACAGGGCTTGACAAGCAAGCACAGAAGTCCACCAGCAGGTGTCACCTCTGTTCTCACAAGATTCCAGGAACAGGAGCTAAGATGGGGATTCTAGGGATCCAAATTCACCCCTAGAATGAGGATGTTGATATTAGGGAGCGCTGTGCAAGATTGGGTTCAGGGAGAAATCCAGCCAACAGGGAACAGCCCGAGACAGAAAACAGAGAGTTTGAAAGCACCCTAGACACAGCCGTCCGACTCCAGTCAAGTCGCAAGCCACAATCTCTGCACCTCTCACCATCACTGGCATGGGTCACAGTTCAGAAAGCAACACAGGAACCTGGTTTGAGGGAACAAAGCCCCACCCTAGTCCCCCTTCCAACGGTGCAGGAAGCCTCCTGTCTTAGAGGATTCACTATGTCACCCACCGCAGCCTGTGTCCTGTCGGTCACTGAACTCCCTCCCTCCCTCCTCCCTCCCTTCCTTCTCTTTCCTGCCTTCATTTCTTCCTCCATTTTTCTTTCTCCTTTCCTTCTAAGGTTTGCCTGTGCTAAACAGTGTTTTACCACTGAGCCATGTTCCCAGCCTTTCTCCCTCCCTCCCCCGACCCTCTCCTCGTCCTCGTCCTCGTCCTCCTCGTCCTCCTCCTCCTCCTCCTCCTCCTCCTCCTCCTTCTCCTCCTCCTCCTCTTCCTCCTCTTCCTCCTCCTCCTCCTCTTCCTCCTCCTCCTCCTCCTCCTCTTTTATGAGACTAGATCTTGCTAAATCACCCAGACTGGCCTGAAACTCACTATATAGTCCAGGCATCCTTTGAATTTGTGACCTTCTTACCTCAACCTTCTAAGTGGCTGAAATTACATTTCTATATCACCATACCTGGTTTAAAACTGGTTTTTGGTTTTTGTTCTTTCTGCAGTGCGGGAGAGGAAACCTAGAGCCTTATACGTGCCAGGCAAGTGGGAGCTGTACCACTAAGCTATATCCCCAGGCCTTTTTTAAACTTTATTTTGAGATAGGGTCTCACTAAGTTGCCCAGAATAGCCTTGAAGTCACTCTAGCCCAGGCAGGCCTCAAACTTGTGATTCTCCATACCCCATCCTCCTGAGGATCTGGGGTTACAGGCATGAACTGCAGGCCTGGCTTCTCCCTCCACTTTCTTCTCTAACTGTGATATAACCTCCCTCTAATAAACACACATCTTTAAAAAACTTTTTTTATTTTTATTATTTTTAATTGTGTGTGCGTGCGTGCGTGTGTGTGTGTGTGCCATGAATGCAGGTGCCCTTGGAGTCCAGAAGAGAGCATTGAATCCCCCAGAGATCCAGGTACAGGAGGTTCTAAGCTGCCTGATATAGGCTGGGAACAGAACTTAGGTTCTCAGTATATGCTCTTAACCACCGAGTTATCTCTCCAGCCCTGAGCACACACATTTTAGATGTACATCTCAGTAAGATTTTACACACACACACACAGACCCCTCTGAGACCTCCAGCACTCTGGAAGGCTCCTCAAGCCCTGTCCGGAATCTGCACCTCTAAGGGCTAACTGGATGCCGTTCTGAGTTCTTAGTGGTTTCTGAAACTGAACTTCATACAAACAGAATCACACTCGGTGTTTCTTTTGCCCCTGTCCTTGTGATTCCTCCACATTGCTGCGAGCTCTGTAATCTGTTGTTTTCTGCTCTCGTGTTCTATTTGATGACAGTTTCTGATCCTTTCCACTGCTGACGATATTTGAGCTGCTTCCAGGGTTGACTGGTGATGAAGGAAGATGCGGGACAGTGCGCAGTCTCAACACTCGGGAGGGCGGAGCAGGAGGGTCTCAGGAGAGGCCGCCTGAGCTGCAGAACCAGTTCAAAGCCAGCCTGGGCTGCACGGCAATACCCTGTCTCAAAATACACACATGTACACACATACACACATATACACATGCACACACACGTGCGTATGTAATGTGCTCATACATGTATGCACAGATATATACACATACACATGCATGCAGGTAAGCACACATGCACACATATACACAAACACATACATATATGCCCAATCACATATACATAAGCACACATGTGTCCATGTGCACATGCATGTATGTCTACACACATACATAAACACACATATACACAGAGACATGTATATGCATACACATGTGTACATATAACACCTGCACACATATACATGCTCATCTACACACACTAAATATATACAGATATACAGATACATAAACAATACACCTACACAAATACATCTGCATACTTACACTGATACACATAGACACACATGCATGCACACTGACATACACATACATGCAGACATACACACATGTACACACAATAAACACATGCACACATACATCTCTGTGCACATGTGTGTACATAACACACATGTACATGTACATATCATATGCATAGATACAGAAGGATACACAATACCTACATACACATATGCAATATGACTATTCATATAGATACATACACACATAGATATGTGCACAGTTACACTCATACAGATACATACACAGACACATACATTCTTACACATACATGCACATGATTACACATACATACAGTTGCACACAGACACATGTATACATGCACACATGCATACACACATACATGCACATGGATAGAAAGGTGCATATACGTACATGTATACATGCAGCTGCTCCTGCAGGTGCCTCCTGATGGTCATGAGCATTCATTTCTGTCAGGTACAGAATGCTGCCATATGTGAATACCTGGCCTTGTAGATGGAGTTGGTTTTCCATCACAGCTACCCCAACCTACACTCCCCAGTCATGTCTGACAACCAGTATTCCACATCCTCCAACGCATTGTTCTTCCCCCCGTGACCATCTGGCCCCATTTGGAACTGGAGCCTAAGCCCTGTGCACTGCTGGCCTGGCCTCCATCCATCACTGGAGGTAGCTTTGTCCCACAGGGGTATCTGAGCCCAGGGTCATGCCAGGGCACAATGGATGTTTACAGGGCACTGTGGCAAAGGAAAGGAGCTCACTACCGCTGGCCTTTTCATCTTTTGTTTATTCATTCAATAAATATTTGCTGAGTTCCTCCCAGTACGGGGATACAGCTGTGAAAGAAACAGGCAAAATTCCCTTCTGGAGCTCGCCGGTGACCGGAGACAGGCGGGAACGCATTAGAAGTCTGCCATTGAAGGAATGCAGGGAATCTCACCCCAAACAACTGTCTACCCTGGCTTGCTAATCATTTTAAGACCAAACGTCCTTGGAGACTGCCAGATATTTCCAGAAGCTTCCCCTCTTCCTCCCCCAGTTGGCTAAAGGCCTTTAGGGTTTTTCCCAAGTTCTCATGAACTAGACTCACACACAGCCATGGTCCTCCACCCAAGCCTCATTCTGTCCCTAGAGAGAGCCTTTCGCTAACTGTTGCTTGAGATCATTTCCACTTCCTCCGTAAACTCACACTCCCATCTCCCTGAACCCCCGTGAAGATACACAGGTGTCCCCACCATAAGGCTCTGGGTAACACACTTTGGTGACTTAATATCACCCATGGGCATTAAATAAAGGTGTGCACTCTCTTTCTCACGTGAGCCTCTTGTGAGTTCATTCCAGGGAGCCCTGGGGAGAAGGTAGGAAAAGCTGCCTTCACCCCCCACATCACATTCTGGTCTGGCAAGCTTCTGTCAGTAACTTTCTGCTCTAAGCTAGTTTGGGTGGGTGGAGGGGCGTGGCTTATCGCCCACATCATAGCTAACTGTCTGTAGCTCCAGTTCCAGGGGATTCAATTCATTTTTCTGGTCTCTGCAGGTATTGCACACACATGGTGCACTTACATACATGCAGGCAAAACACTCGTACACATAAAATGAAAATAAATAAATAAGTGTTTCCATTTTAAAAATACAGAAAGGGGGAGAAGTGAGTATGTGCTTTTGCTCTGTGATAAACTCCACCCAGTCCCTTATTTTTTTTTCTCTTCTGGATTTTTCTCTGTAATGGAGATACTGGGTAAAGGCCTCAGCCTGTGACTATCTCTGTCTAAGACCTGTCAGCCTCCGCCATGACTTTGAACTTTCTGTGGCATAAGATCCGGTACCATTGCTCTCAACTCTGGACTGGATAGCTAGTTGTGAGAGACACCAGAAAAGGGCAAGGGACACTGAGGTGATGACGGTCAGGCCACCACAAGTGCTGTGGGGACCCTGAATCACAGACACAGATGAAAGTGGGGCCAGCAAGGTTGGTCCAGAGGCCCCATAGGCTCCATCAGAGGATGAGGGAGAGAGAAGCCACAGCACCCGGGAGTGTGAAGTTCTGATTCTGAGACGCAGAAGGTGAAAGAGAATCTGTTTTTGCTGCTGCTGTTTGTGCTGTAGTGGGACTCGGAGAGTTCCATCGGATGTGGAGACTGAGTCGGCTGAAGGAACATCTGGCGGGGAATACGTTTGGGAGTCACCAATGAGTTATCAAGCCTGGAGCTGGGTGACTGCCCTAATGAGTGGGTGAAGACAGAAAAGAGAAGGGCTCTAAGAAGCAAGCCTGGGACACGGAGGATTTACAGAAAAGGAGGAGGAGGAGGAAGAGCAAGGAACTGTGGTGCTCAGAAGCCCAGTGAGGGTCGCACCATCAGCTGTGCCCAGAGCTGCCCACAGACCAAGTAATATGAAACCAAGAACCAAGCCCAGACTTAGTACCATAGACACCAGACATGGGGTTTTGGGGCAGATGGCCAAGGACTAGAAGACAGCAGCATGCTGTCCTCCAGCAGGCCGGGGACAATGAGTTCAGAAATTCCCTTGAAGGGTCTCATTGAAAAGGGAAGGAGAGATGGAGGCAATGAGTAGCTGGAGGGAGAGGGACCGGGGTGGGGTGGGGTTGTTTTTTAATAGCCTTACTGAGATGTAATCATACCTCAGGAAATCCACTTTCCTTGACGCTATAGTATAATAAAATATTCATTACAGAAACAACTTAAGGGAGGAAGGATTTAGTTTGACTCACCGTTTGCAGGGGCTCTGTCTGGTGTGCATGGGCTCTGTCCGGTGTATAGGAGTTCTCTCCTGTGTGCAGGGCCTCTGTTCAATGAGCATGAGCTCTGTCTAGTGTGCAGGGGCTCTGTTCAGTGTGAGGGGGCTCTGTTCAGTGTATAGGAGCTCTGTTCTGTTTTCAAGGGGCAGTTCATCACATGACCTCAACCAGGAAGCAGAAACCGGAACTGAAACCAAAGGTGAATATAATCTTCAAGGTAGCCCCTAGCCATCTATTGCTGACAGATCCACCCCACCTACATCCCAAACGTTCCACAATCTCCCCAAACAGCATCATCTGCTGCGGACCAAGTGTTCAAACATCATGGGCCTGTAGCTCCAAGCCATAGCACACCCCTCTTTAAAGTATATAATTCACTGGTACAGTCCTATGATTGTGCAGCCATCATTGCTCTGTGAATTCAGGGCATTCTCATCACCCTCAAAAGAAGCTCCATATGTCTGAGCAAGCACTTCCCATCCCTCCCTTGCCTGGTGTGGTGGATTGAATAAGAAATGTCTCCCATAGGTTCACGTATTTGAACACTTGGTCCCCAGTTGGGGGCCCTGTTTTTGGAGTTTAGGAGGTGTGGCCTTGATAGAGGAAATATGTCACAGAGTGAAGGCTTTAAGAGTTCATAGCCTCATCCCTCTTCCTGTTCTCTCCCTGCCTTCCTTGCTTGCTTGTAGAGATGAAGCTTCCTGCTGCCCCACCTGCTGCCATGCCTGCCTGCCATGACCGACTCTTATCCCTCTGGAACCAGAAGTCCAATAAACTCTTCCTTCCGTAATTGCCTTGGTCATCGTGTTTTATCACACCATGTAACTGATACACCCGGGCGGTGGTGAAACGACCTCTGCCTCCATGGATTTACCTAGTAGGGATTTCACATACGTGGAATCACAGTGTGTGGCCTCTCGTGACTGTTTTTCCTCTGTATCAGTCTTTCAAGGCTCATCAGCATCAATATTTGGTTCCTATTTATGGTGCAGTAAGAGTCCTTTGTGAGTTACACAACACATCTCGTTCCCGTTCATCTGTTGGACTTGTAGATTTTTCCAGATTTGGGCTACATGAGTTATGAGGCTAATGAATATTTGTGAGCAAGTTTCTGTGTGGACATGTGTTTCCAGTGACCTTGGGTAAAGACCTTGGAGTAAAATCGTTGGGTCAATTGGCAAGTCTGTGTTGTCAGTTTCCCAAAGTAGCTGAGCCAGTGGGGAAGGACTGAAGGAAGGTTCCAGTTACTTTCCAGCCATGCTGACACTTCTGTTTATTTTATTCATCCCACTAGAGCAAAAGTTGCGTCTCATTGTGGCTTTAATGACTGATGATGCTGAGCATCCTCTCCCATGTTCAATGCTCATTTTAAATTCTGCTGTCTTTTTATTGGCATGTGAGAGTTCTTTATATATTCTGGACATTAGTTCCTTATCAGATAGTCTCCTATCCTATTGTATTAGTAATTTTTCTGTTGCTGTGATAAAAATGCCATGACCAGAAGCAACTTAGAGAAGGAAGAGTTTATTTTAGCCCACAGTTCTAAAAGGATAAGAGTCCATCCTGGCAAGGAGGCATGGCGAGGCTGAGAAAGCACATCTTAACACACAGAAACAGAGAGAGCAAGCTGAAAGTGGGGACTCTCAAAGCCCGCCCCCAATGACGTACTTCCTCCAACAAGACTGCACCTCCTACAGGTCCCATAACCTCCCCAAACTTTGCCACCAACTGAGGACCAAGCATTCAAATCCCTGGGCCTGTGGGGGGCACTTCCCATTCCAACCACAACAGCATGATTTGTTTCACCTCATTCACGGGAGGGCATCTGAGACATAAATGCTTTTAATTTAGAAGCTGTCTCGTTCTTTTTAATGCCACATCTAAGAAATCACCGCTCAGTCCAAGGCATGAAGCATTGGGCTACATTTTCATGAAAGATTTTTATAGTTTTACTCCTTGTGTTTAAGTCCGTGATCCATTTGACTTCATTTTTTCCTGACATAAGGTAAGGATCTGGACTTGATATACTAGAAAGTTGCTCCAGTGCTAACTGCTGAACAGACTATGATTCCTCCACCGTACTGACCTAATACACCATTGACGCTGTCGTTTTCTCGTATGGGAGGGCTGACCCACACGTCCAAGCTGGGGACAGAGCCTGAAGAGAGGAAGGAATGGTAACAAAGGAGGAAGTGGGAACGGGAAGAGGTCCTGGGGCCACGTCCTCAGATAAGAGAGGAAACTGGGTCCACTGCCCGGAGAAGAGGTCTGTGTTTATGGAAAGCCAGGTTGGGGTAAACAGTAGACATTCACTTCTGACCATTCTTGGTGAACCAGGAAGCAAAGGGGAGGTCAGGAGGCGAGGCCGAGGCCAGAGGAGAGCAGAGGCTAGTGTAAGAATGCATGTTACAATCTAGCGTCTGCTCAGGCTACACTGTCTGCAGCAGCCTCCTCTCCTGCATTCAGAGATACCTACAGACACCCACTGAGATGTGGTCTGTGAGTCCCCAGCTAACAGACTTCCCAAGGCCAGGATCTCTCACCTGGGAAGTGAGTTTACGTCAAAGTCGCACATCCTCCTCCTGACCGCCCTCCCTGCCTCCTGCCTGGTTATCAGAGTCTGGCTGCTGAGGGCGCTGTGAACCTCCCCCATCCTCAGAGGGGTCTAGGAGGCTCCTTCCTCTCCTACGTGGACTCTGATTCCTTCACAAACACACACACACACACACACACACACACACACACACACACACACACACTGCCATGCTGTCTGTCTTGGATGCTGGGGCCTGAACTCTTCTCAGAGCTCCTCACAATGCTGTTGCCTCTCTGCCTATCTGTCCACGGAACACATAGTTCTTCTAATAAACTCCTTACTTCTCAGTATTTTTTTTTTTTGAACCACCCCCGTCATCCAAAACTCAATAGCTGTTGAGAGAGGAAATGCCCAGGGGTATTGTCAGCACACCACAGCTCCTGCACAGCTCAGTGAGAGTGAGCTGAGAGCGAGCCAGACAGTATGGCCTGGTGTCTTCCTTCGGCCACATCCAGCCAGCAGGTTCATGGGGAGGAGGCAGTTTCCAAGGCCTTTGCAGCTGGGCCACCTACATCTGGGGCACGGGACACGGCTGGTTTTCAGTAAGCAGGAAGCCACTGGACATGTTCAGTTCTGCTCTGGCCAGAGGTCCTTACATATCGGGTCTGCCTGACATCCGAGATAGGGGAAACACCCTCTCTAAAAAACTAACCCTCACCTTTCCCATCGATGCAGTGTCTTACCCCTGCTGCCATACAAAATACTGTAGGCTCAGAGTCTAAACAACAGAAATTTCTTTTCCTCGTAGTTCAAGAGGCTGAAAGTTCCAAGTCCCAGTGCTGTCTTGGCTGGCCTCTGATGAGGGCTCCCTTCCTGGCTTCCACATGGCTGCCTGACTGCTGCATTCGGGTGGAGGAGTGGGACCCCAGGAAAGATGTCCAGCATCCCCTGTGAGGACGCTAAGCTCAGAAGGGGCCCCTGCCTCATGGCCTCGTCTAAACCCAAATACCTCCCAAATGTCTGATTGCCAAACATCAGCCCATGTGGGACAAGGTTGCAACATTAGAGTTGTGGGTGGGGACACAATTTAGCCCATGTCACCTCCCAATTCACTCACAATCTTTAACGAGGACCTCAGAAAAGCCTAGATATGGAACTTCAGAACCAAGGAAGAACGGAAAGCCATCTAGTCCTCGCAAGACGTGTTCATATCATGGATCGCACTGGAAAAGAAAAATCTTTCATGTTCATGTTTCTATTGACTACCATAACTGTATTCTGTCACAACTTTGTTGTTTATTACATTTACTTATTTGGATGGGTGTGGGTATGTGGTTAGGTATGGAGTGTGTGTATGTGTGCACATGTATATGTTTGTATATATGTACGTATGTTTGTGGGAGGGTGTGTGGATGTATGTGCACTTGCATGTATATATATATGTGCATGCATTTGCATATGGGGTGGGCGTGTGTGTGTAGATATGTGTGTACATGTAGTCTGCGTGTGTGAGTGTGTGTATGTGTGGTATAGATATGTACATGTGTGTATGTGTGTGTGTATGGATGGATATGTGTGTATGTGGGGGTGGGGAGGTGTCTGTGTGTGCAGGTGCCACAACATGCGTGTGGTCAGAGAATGACTTGCAGGAATTGGTTCTTCCCTTCCACAATGTGTGTCCTGGGGATCAAACTCAGGTTATCAGGCTTAGCAGCCTCTACCCACTGAGCCATCTCAATAACTCTTGTATTGTTTGGGAGGACAGAGCCTTGCTGTATAGCCCAGGCTGGCCTTGATCTCATAATCTACCTGCCTTGGCCTCCTAAGAAAAACTGGGATTACAGGTGTGCACCAACACACTGAGCTAGCCTCACATAAATTTACCGATTTATTGTGTGTGTGTAGTGAGTGTGTGTGATGCGCATGTATACATGTACCACAGTGAATGTGTGAACTTGTACTGTATTTCTATTGGCTGGCACTGGCTTAGAGGGGAGCCCCTCAAAGCAGCGGGTTCCAGCTCTCTGGTCCTCTAGCTGTGGTTATCAAGTACAAGTGCATCAGATAAAGCTCTTGTAGGGTACATGCTCTGGAATTTGGGACTTAACACAGCAGTGGACCACATCAGGCACTTCCAACTGGGGCATGGTCCCTATCAGCAAGAAAACCACCAGGACCCCAGTGCCATTTGCAGCTCCTCTTCTTGCTTCTCCTCCAAGCACACGTATGAGTTCTATGCAAGGGAATAACGCACATGTATCAGTTGACCAAATCTCACCCACCCACCACCCATCAATCAACATCAACTGCGGGGGGCTCCAGTCTATCCTCAGATACATAGTGTAACTGTTTTCTCTGTTAGTCAACACTGGGGTTCTTTTTCTTATGTCCTGCTAGTCTAAACAGCAAAATTATCAATGCTTTTTTAAAAAACTGAATTATTTTATTGGAAGGTTTTTCCCTGAAGTGAAATTGGTTGACTGGAAAATATTCCCAACTTTATGATTTCTGTGCCTTTTTTTCCTTCAAATCACTTTCACAAATGACCACTACTTCTTTGACCTCCTACATGTATGTATATTTGCACCATTAAAAACAGTCTTGTTTTAGGTCTAAAGTGATGGCTCAGCGGTTAAGAACATTGGCTGCTCTTGCAGAAGACTCAGGTTCCGTTCCCATCACCCTCATAGATGCTTATAACAACTGAAATTCCAATTCCAGAGGACCCAGAATCTCTTCTGGATTCTTCTGGAATCCGACATGCATGTGATGTACATATATACATGTAGGCAAAACACCCATACACATAAAAAGAAAGATAAATGAATTAAGAAAATAAGAATAACATTAAATGAAATGGATAGCCATCACATCACCTCATCAGTAAGAGAAAAACAGCTTTCTTTTTCTGCCATCTGCCTAGATTTAGGTAGCCATAGCAAACCCAAAAAGGCTCTGATTGAGCTGGCCAGGGCAGAACTCAGCCTCCTGAGCCGCCGCTATCGTCGCAGCCTTAAAAGCCCCCTCCAGAAAAAGAAGCCATTTATCTCCTCCCAACAAACTGGAAACACCAGACAGTCCCAGGTTGAGACGGATCCTGGCATTTCTTAATCGCCATATGTTGATTGCTCAGGGTTGAGAGACATTCGGGTTTTTATGCAAAAAGGCTTCAGGAGACCCGGCTGATGTTCTGTTCTCGTCTTATTAAAACCTCAGGAAATCTTCAGCCCGCCCCACCCCAGCCCATAAACCAGAACCCCCTGTGGCCGCATCCTGGGCTTGGCGCGTGACCAGGAGAGGGCGCTGCTGCCCGGAGCCGCGGGGCGGAGCGGGGCGCGCGCCGCTCGCCGCTAGATGGCACCACGGAATCGCAGCTGAGTACCAGAGACTGGCTGCAGGGATCCGCATCCGCCCTGCATCCTCGGCCTTGCATCCTCGGCCCTGCACCCTCGGTCTTGGGGTCTGCGCTTTGCATCCTCTGTCCTGCAGCCCCGGAGGTGGGGGTCTCAGTCTTGCACTCTTGACCTTGGGGTCCCTGCTCTTCAGCCTCCGTCCTTCATCCCTCCTCCCAGGCCCAGCCGCATCTCCAAACGCAGAAAGACCAAAGTCAAGTGTCGCTGAAAATGCACCATCTGCCTGTGAAAACTCTCGCTGGCAATGTCACGTCAGCACCCGACGCAGGTTAATAACCGGCCTCGGAGCAGATGGCTGCTTTTTGTCATTACTCGGTCCCCGCCCGGGCTTGCTCCCTGCAGGAGCCGGTGGGCGCCACACCACCGCTTGCGCCCTGCTACCTGTCGCCGCCAGCCCCACAGGGAGCCCCTTCCTGGCCCAGAGGTGAAAGCAGTCGGTTTCCTGGGGAGGATGCCATTCGACCAAAGCTCGCCAAGCCATGGGAGCGGAAGTTAATGAAGGATTTTGACTTAATGACAGCAATAACACATACCTTCTTAATCCAGCCATTCCACTCTGGGGGAATCTGTCACACTCCAAAGACTATCAAAATCCAAAATATGGAGCGTGTAACAAACATGTAAACCTCAGCACTGTGACAGTAAGAACTCGCCTAAAAGAAACCACCCCGGAAATTCTAAAGTAGAATGGATACTGTGTAAGCACTGCAAGTGTTTCCAAGGAACTTAAAATTACATTAAAAAATATTAAATTCGTGGTACATGGCTGTCATCCCAGCACTCAGGAGTCTGGGGCAGAAAGATAGCAAGTTCGAAGTCAGTCTGGGCTACATACCAAGATCCTGTATCTAAAATTGGCAGCAATTTTTTTCTAAAGGCTTGGGATGTGGTAATTGGTAAGACACACACACACACACACACACACACACACACACACGAGTTAATCATTCATTGATAATGCTATCATAATAAATACTATATTATTTAAAGTTAATTAATAAAGTTGATAATTCAAAGAAGAAGTTGTGAAAAATACAAATACCAAAGTCAGGTGGCACACACCTTTAGCCCCCACACCTCAAGAGGCAGGGGCAGGCAGATCTCTGTGAGTTGGAAGCCAGTCTGATTTACACAGTGAATTTCAAGCCAGCTGGGACTACAGGGAGACCCTGTCTAATCATAATAATGACACAATAGAAATATACTAAATGTGTTGATGGCTATTTGGAAAGTGGTGACTTTTGTAGTATTTATTTTTTTATCCTTTTCTGGATTTTTTTTCTAAGTTTTCAGCAAAAAATGATTGAAAAAAAATAGGAAATTAATGATTTCCAAGGACTATTTAAGAACAGTGAAGGCTGAGCACCAGGGCACATATCTTTGATAAACTGATACTTGGGAGGCTGGGGCAGAAGGATCATCAGTCTGAGGCTAGCCTAGCCTACAGAGTGAAACTCTGTCTCAAAAAATAACCCCAAACTAAACCAAATGAAGACAAACCCACTAGCATTAAATACACATGAAACTGCTGACTCTGGAGTCAGTGGTGGGAAACTTACTTTAACAGCTTGCATTCCCTGATTCCTTTTTAAGTTTTGTACCAGGTGGTTATTATCTACTCAAAAATTAAGGTTTACAAAGAAGACATAGGGAGCTGAGACACAATCCGCACGGAAATCAAGAAAAATACTTCTAGCTCCTCAAAGAAAGCACAGGGAAGATTTGAGTGTTCTGCTGGGCTTAGTGCCACCAAGCTGGCAGGACTGGCTGTCAATCAAGGTGTCCTCACTTGGCAGGCTGCTCCATCAGACACAACAGCAGACAGGGGTCCCTGATAGTGACACAGAATGGGACCCCGCATAGGAAGACGGAAGGGTCTACCCAATTGACAAATAAAGGGAATTCCTTTACAACCCTAACTATTCAGGAACATCAGTAGAAGAAAGCAATGACAGAATCTGGGGTTTGTAATTGCAGTTCTTGGAGGCTGAGGCAGGAGGGCGGTGAGCTCCAGGCCAGCCTGGGCTGTACAGTGGAAAAGTGAGACCCTGTCTCAAAACAACAAAAGAAATGAATAAGAATCCCCTAACTTGAAGCACCTGCACTAAAAATCTTCATTCCAGTGTTACCGCCAATCAACATTTTCACCTATGGGGCTGGAGAGATGGCTCAACAGTTAATAGCACTCGCTACTCTTCCAGAGGACCCCAATTCAGTTCCACCACCCAGGCTCACAATTGCCTGCTAATTCCAGCTCCAGGGGATCTAACGTCCTCTTATGGTCTCTGCAGGCACCCACACATGTGGCATACATGCACTCATGAAAACACATACACATGCATGAATAAAATAAAATAAATCTTGGACTGGAGAGATGGGTCAGCAGTTAAGAGCATTGGCTGCTCTTGCAGAAGACTTGGGTTTGGTTCCCAGCACCCACATGGCAGCTAACAACTGCTTTTAACTCCAGTTCCAGGGCTTCCTGTACTGGCTTCCTCAGGCACTGCACATACGTAGTGCACTTATGTACACACAAGCAAAACACACACAAAATTTTTTTTAATTTGTATTTTTATTTTGTGTGTATGAGTGCCTTGTCCACATGTATGTAAGTGTGCCCGTATCATGCAATGACACAGAGGCCAAAGAGGAGTGTCAGATCCCCTAGAACTGGAGTTACAGACAGTTGTTAGGTACTACATGGGTGCTAGGAACTGAACCCAGGTCCTCTGCGAGAATGGCCAGGGCTATTGACCGCTGAGTCATCTCTCCTGCGCCTCAGATGTATTTTTTTTAATTTCAAAAATCAATTTTTGACATCACATTAAAAGAGGGCATCTTTAGGCTGGGCGTGGCAGTGCACACTTTCAATCCCAGCAGTTGGGAGGCAGAGACAGGAGGATCTCTGTGAGTTCTCTATGTCTACATAGAGAGTTCCAGACCAGCCAGGTCTACATAGGCAGACCCTGTCTCAAAAAGGCAAAAAAAAAAAAAAAAAAAAAAAAGAGGCATCTTTAGAGTTTGATAAAGCTATAGAAACTGGGGGCGAGGAGGTCCTGAGTTTAGAGGATTAGTTCAAGAGAACTTAAGGGGCACTGACTGTTTAGAAGGAAGAACAGAAAGAGCTGGGTTCAAATTCAACCAGAAGTGCCATAGTCTTCAGAGACGGCACCCCCAGCTTCCCTGGTCCCTATCCACTCAACGAAGCAAAGCAGAAATGATCAGGGACCTTGTCAGGGCCCAGAGTTGACTAGTGCCAGCTGAGAAGCACTCTGAAACAAAGTCTCCACCTGCCTCTGTCCCCATGAAGTGAAACCCACCCAGAGGCCTTCTTCCAGCATGGAGGTGCTTCTGTGCAAGGATGCTGAGCTCATTCGGCTGGCCCTCAGCTCAGCACGCCCTCTCACCCTAAAACAGGATCCCTCCCTGCCTGCCCAGGACCTGGGCACTGAGGGCTGGAGGCCGCTGGAGCACGATCAGCGGCACAGGGGCCAAAGCTGGAAGCTTTTGGAGCTTTCACCAGCCCCTAAAGATCAAACCTGGCAGCTTTCCCTTTCTTAAATTTTTTAAAAAAATTGTACATGTAGAAGTGTTTTGCCTATATCTGCACCCACGCATGCAACGCCCACAGAGGCCAGAAGAGGGCATCGGATCACCTGGAACAAAATTAGTCTCAGAGCTGGAGAGATGGCTCAGTGGTTAGGAGCACTGGCTGCTCTTTCAGAGGACTAAGAACTGTCCTTAACTCAGGTTCCAGAGGATCCGATGCCCTCTTCTGGCCTCCATGGGCACTGCATGCGTGGACGCGTTCACATATCAAAAGTAATAACTTCCACAAAATACATGGCAGAATGACTTTTCAGGAAAAAAAAAGTTTATTTTAAATTGGTGACAGGGATTGTAGTTTTGAAAACAACAGAATGTGTTGGGCATGCGGGGTTGTTCTTAGGGTAAAAACAGTGCGTGTTTACAATTGAGGCTCCCCACTTTGGAGGCAGCATACCTGTTACTAAAAATATTTCATTTGGAAAACATGGCTCAAAAGCTACCAGGTTACTGGGCCTAGTGTGATGCTGCTTTAATTCCAGCACATGGGAGGCAGAGACAAGAGTTCGGTCAGCTCAAGGCCAGCCTGGTCTACGTAGTGAGTCCTAGGCCAGCTGCAGGTCCATAGGAAGACCATCTTTTTTTTTTTTTTTTAAACGTTACCTATTCCTGAAAACTGGGAAACATGTATCTGAGGACTCAGCGTTCCAGAGGTACCCCCATCCAGATCCTGGCTTCCTCATTTACCAGCTCAGTGGCTTTTAAGAGGCTCAGAATCTGACTTTTGGTTCCAAAACAGTGACTCCAAAAAAGTATTTACTGAAGCTAGGCATAGCAGTACACCTCTGTAACCCTAGCCCTTGCGAGGTGCAGAAGTTCAAGGTATTCTTTGGCCACATAGAGAGTTGGAGGCTAACCTGGACTACATGAGAGCCTGTTCTCAAAAATAACATAACAAAGATAACATTTTCTTAATATATTTATTGAACTTAACATGGCAACGCACACCTGTAATCTCAGTGCCTAGGAGACTGCGGCAGGAGCGTCATGAGTTCAAAGCCAGCCAGAGCTACACAGAGAGACCCTTTCAAAAAGCCAAAAACTAGTTAGCATCAAGTGTTCACCGCATCGAAGGCAGGGCATGAGGCTGGAGATGGGAAGGACTGCCAAGATCAACTCCCTTCCTCCTGGAGTTCCCATTTCCAGTACAAACAAGACAAAGAGAAGTAACAGATGTTTAATCAAACGTCTGTAAGTTTGTTGGTTTGGACTCAGCTCAGCACTAGGACCAACTGACCCAACTAAACTCAAGCCACTTGAGGGATGGGACGAAGCTCAGCATCAGAGCTGTGAGGAGCGGGGGCTGGGGATCAGTGGTGGGTACTTGCCCAGTCTCTGCCAGGCTCTGGGTTCCAGCCACAGCACAAGGAAAATACCAAACAAACTACTTGTCAAACTTGAGTCACTCCTGTTCCCTACAAAGGAAATGGGGGAGAGATAGCTAAACCCCCAAACAAGCCTGTTTCAGCCACGGTGAGAAGGTGATCCCCCTTACTTAGCCCTGGCAGAGAAGTAAGTCTGAAACGAAGCACTTTCAGTCTGACTTCCTTGGCTGGGCTTATCAGAAGCCTCCTTGAACCTTGATTCTGTGATTACAAAGTCAACTGAGATGATTCTTCCCACACCTAGCTCTTCCAGGCCTATGCTGTGCTTCTGAGTCTCGAATCCCTGGGGTTAAGGGTGCTCCAGCTTTGGCCTTCCAATCAGCCGGGACTGTGTCACAGCAGCTCAGTTTAGATTTTTTAACCGGAGTCACTGTTAATTTTGTCTTTTCACATGAGTGACTTCCAGACTGTGGTCGGTGCACAGAGGAAACAGAGCTGGGATAGAGACCATGACAGAACTTCCTGGAGACAAAGAGGCATGAAGAGGTCGTCTTTGAAGTCACACTGAGTACAGTGCACAACCTGCAGTCCCAGCTGTGTGGCAAGATCACTGGAGCCCAGGAGTTCAAGACCAGCCCAGGCAACACAGTGAGAACAAAAATAATGTTTTAAGTTAGATGAACTTAGGCTACCTATGTGGAGAGAGCAGAAAGAGACCAGAATTGACAATAAAAGAAAAACTAAAGAGCCACCCCATTTTTCATAAGGGGGCAGAAGACCCTAGAAGCTTAACCAAAGTTACCAGAGACAGCCTGGGGCTATAGACAGCGGCAGAGTGGGGAGCCTGCCTCTCATGTCAGGCATCACTCAGGACCGACCACTGTCTTCATGAGATGACTGGGAAGACCCTGAGCAGGGAAGGGACACCCTCCCTCAGTAGAGCTGGCTCTGAACCCCAAGACCCTGAAGTATAAAGATGTTCAGTCCTGTAACGGGTGCGTGAGGGAGGCACTGTCTTCAGAAGAGGAGGAGGAGCATCCAGCATAACATGGGGACTTCCTCTAGACCAGTGATGGGGAACTTGCAAAGCCGCCGTGGCCTGGGCCTTAGCACCCAGCAAAGGACGGCCAGTATACAGCAGCACACACAGCCCGAGACACTCGCCTCAAATGACTGCTGGGCCACCACACAGCATGGCTGGAGACTCTCCCACAGGACACTCCAGATGGATGTGCCAGCAGGGTGCTCCACTCCTGCTTAAAGTAAATGCTGGTTATGTGCAGGTTTTTCAGGGGGGTCTGCCAGCTCCCCCTCCCTCCATTCCCCAGTCACCTCCTGAGAGTCACACAATCATCTAAATGAACATCTGAACATCCCACTTCCCAGGGGGAGCAGCCTAGTCATCGTAGTGGATGTCGGCCTGCAGCTCTTTGGTGATGTAAGTCCATAACATGTCCAAGAGTTTCTCTTGCAGGGCACCACTGCTCATGACCAGCGCGGTCAGCTGCACTGCGTCTGTCCAGTGCAGGTCCCCGATGATGGCTTTTGCTTTGTTAAAGAGCTTCTGTTGTTCGGCACGGGGCAGCTCCATTAGGATCTGAGGAACTGGCTTAAACTGGTCACTCGTCATCCAGGCACCTAGCAGGCCCCCGACAATCGCCCCTGGAAAGCAAGAAAGGAGTCAATTATTCAGCTCATCCTCAAAAGCCATGGCTTCTTGCCGAGAACTGTGGCCGCTGTCATGATGAATGGGCACATTTGGGAGCCGGTCATAGCAAGCTCGTATTCCACCAGGTGATCTGCAGGGCAAAGGTCTATGTGGTCTCTAGTCCATTTAGCCCAGATAATTGGCATCTACAGACACCCCTCCCAACATCTATGCTCAGTGATGCCTACACCCACCCCTCCTCAGCCCTCTGACAACTAAGATCCCATTTACTGATGATGAACATCCACTCCTGGGACTCCCAGAAAAAAATATCTCTTCACGGAGGACAGCCTACAGCAGCCTACAAGGAAAACATGTTTTCCTGGAAAACCATGTGGAGACTTGGAGACCAGGCTGCCTCCATACAGTGGCTGATGTGAAACTTGCCCTTGAGCTAGGAAATTTCCAGAACACTGACATGGGAGAAAGACCCTGGGGATAAGCAAAAGTGTTTTTCTCTTGAAGAGTGTTTTGATTCTACCTATCTAAGTTGTAGGATGTAAAAGTGAATGTACTTTTTCTCTTTCTGATGCCCAACAAGGACAGAAGCTTTGGTTCTCTTCCTTCTTCCTACCTTTTCTCTTCATTTTGGAGATGGAGTCATGCTGCATAGCCCAAGCTAGCCTAACTCTCTTGATCATCCTACCTAAACTTCCCTGTGCTAGAATCACAGGTATATATCACAACATCCAGCTGAGAACCTTATTTTTAGAATTATGCTTTTGGGGAGCGGTGGGGGGTCATTGGTAGGTATTGAGTGCAGGTTCTCAGGAATGCTAACAAGTTCTCCACACCAAGCTACACTGTTAGCTAGACACATTGTGCTTAAATATGAGTTTATTGCCAGAGTTGAGACATGCAGTTTTGGAAACTGAAGACTGGGTGATGGAAACGTTCACCTCATCAGGCTATGTATGGCGCAGTAGAAGGTCAGGGAAGGTGCCTTATGACAAAGGTCTCAAATGGCCAGGGAGGTGACCAAAGGGGCTAAAGTGGACAGAGAGGTCTGCAATGGCCTGGGGAGCTGGGTCTCTGCCTGAAGGAGCATCTACTGCTGCATGGCAGTGAACTGTGGCCACTTGGAATACCAGATTCATATCTTTAAAGCACCTCACAAAACATAAATGTCACCAATCAGATATTCACAGCTATAGCCTGGCTGGACTTAATCACTCCTAAAGAACAGAACACAGGGGGATGGAGAGATGGTTCAGCAGTTTGGAGCAGTGTCTGCTCTTGCAGAAGACCTGGGTGCGGTTCCCAGAAACTACATGGCAGCTAACAACTGTCTAAAACTCCAGTTCCAGAGATCTGATGCCCTCTTCTGGCCTCTACAGGACTTGCAAGACATGGGTATACTTACATACATGTAGGCAAAACACTCATACACATAAAAACAGAATATGGGGTAGAAAACAGGCACTTCACAGTGGAAAAGTCCAGAACACATGACCTTGACGAAGTCCGGAAGGTCTGTGTTACTGAAGACACCGTGGGTGTCATGTCCCCCACGACGACCAATGCAGAAGACACTTGCTCTCTGAGGAATCCCTCCCAAGACTCACAAGAAACACATCAGACATGACTGAGAATTCTCCTGAACAACAAGGAAGGACTGAGGAACTATCCGAATCCGGAAGAGACTAAGGAAAACAGGGCTGGGAGAACCACAGTTGTGACGCGGAGCAAAATGAGGCACAGGTACCGAGTCTGATCAGACAGGAAGCAGGAGCTGAGGTCAGCAGGGCCCTGTCAGAATGGGCTTCTTCGTTCCCACGAACACATCACAGGACATACTCACACTGGAAGAGGAATGGATGAGACTCATGTGGGAATTTTCTGTACAACCATGGGAACCTCATAAATCCAGCACTCTGCTGGCTGAGGCACAAGGACCTCAAGTTTGACTATGTATCCAATCTGCGATACATAGTCAGCGTTAGGCCAGTCTGAGCTACATAGCGAGTGAGACCCTGATTTGAAAGAGAGAGAGAGGGGAAGGAAAAATAGGAAGGAAGGAAGGAAGGAAGGAAGGAAGGAAGGAAGGAAGGAAGGAAGGAAGGAAGGAAGGAAGGAAGGAAGGAAGAAAGGAAGGAAGGAAGGAAGGAGGGAAGGGAGGGAGGGAGGGAGGAAGGAAGAGAGGGAGGGAAGGATCGAGGGAGGAGCAAAAGTTTGTTTTAGAAAATACAGCCTTAGCTGATCATGATGGTACACACCTGTAATCCTAGCTCTGGGAAGCCAGCCGAGGCTACACTGCAAAACCTTGTCTGAAAAATAAATGAACTGGGCCGGAGAAATGGCTCAGCAGAGGACCTGGGTTTGAATCCCAGCATCCACATGGCAGCTAAGAGCCATCCATAACTCCAGTTCCAGGGGATCCAACACCCTCTTCTGACCTCCGTGGGCAATGCATGACACATGTGCACTTACATACATGAAGGCATAACACTTATACACATAAAATAAGAATAATAAAAATAAAATATTAAAAAAAATCATATGGGGCCGCAGAGATGGCTCGGTACTTAAACGCACTGGCTGCTCTTGCAGAGGACCCACGCTCAGTTTGTTGCACCCACACGGCAGCTAGCAACCATCTGTGATTCCAGTACCAGGGCATCCAACATACTCTTCTGGGCTCTATGGGCACTGCAACCACATGATATACTTTCACTATGTCTAAGCAAAACAGTCATGCACAAAAAATTAAAAATTAATTATCTCAAAATAAATAAATACCACAGCCTACACCAGGGAGAACCCACTTTTAGGCTGGACTCAGAAGACAGAAAGCAAAACTCATGCTGTCTGAATCCAAGCAGGGTGGTCCCTGGGGCAGATAGACGCCTGCACGGTTTCCTAGGCCAAGGCCAGCTACAGTTGCTATCTAAAGGAAAGGTGTGTTCCAGGGAAGGAAACCCTGCTGATGTACAAGTTTGACTGAACTTTACTATGTGACAACAGAAACACTTGGTCTGGCAGCACTGCCCTCACGTGCACTAACCCTCTGTGGGAACATCACTCCACTGGAGCACACAATGCAAAAAGCTGACAGGCCATCCACCCCCGAACTACCACCTGGGTTTTGCAGAAGAGCGAATTTCTTTGTTTCTCAGAGAAAATGACGCATCCACCAGAGACCACGGGCTAGAGGCCGTGAGTCTCCCAGATTCTCTCTACAGACTCTGCTCTGTCATCGTCACTGAATCTGAGTAAAATACGGGCTCCAAGATGGAGACAGAGCACAACTACATGATAAAACCGTCCCACTGTCCCAGTCAGGGGCACTCGTGGGCAGAAGGCTGGGCTGTCACTGAAGAAGTGGGAGATGGGTTTCTCTCCTCCCTCCCTGAGCTGTAAGAAGCTGAGGTTAGGACTCAGGAATTCACAGAATTCGGAAAGAGGAATGCAGCAGGAAAAGGTCTGGGCCACCCATGTGCTGAGGTTTCTTGGAAGTGTAGTTTAGTACTTACTGGAACGTTCTCAAATGTCAGTCCTGCTAGGAAGGCAACAACAGAGCAGGAGAACTTGCCAGTGGGCTAGCCTCAGCAAAAATGTGACCCACTGCCCAGCCTGCCAGGTGGGGACTAGAGTTCACTTAGGAAGGGTTCTCGTCAGAATGGGTTCTTTGAAGCCCTGAGCCCCCAGCACTGATTGTCAGCACAGTCACCAGTAATAAACCACCCAACTCTACACTGCAGGTATCCAGTTGTGGCAAGGACACAGCCAATTGTGTACTTGGAGGGCGATCTCAGGTAAAGGGTGGGGGAACATTCCCTGGCCCCTCCCCGGTCTCTTAACTCCTCTGGAGGGCAGCCAGCTGGTGCTCCATGTTAACCTGTGCTTTGAGCCAGGTAGGTGTTCTGAGGCTGGGGACACAGGGGTGAGCACACGGGAGGCTCAGGAAAGAGGGGAAGGAGCGTCTCTTTGACTCAGTGACAGATAAGGCAAGCAGAAGCAGGTAGTAAGATACAGGAGAATGTCCACTCTGGGTAGTCGCTCTCCAGGGCACGGCTGCCTTTTGGATCTTTGCTTTCCTGCCTTTCTTTTTGCTTTTGGACCCTGTTTTCAGAAGGGGGCTGGCCTCTCTTGAGCAAGCTGGCCTGTGTAAAACAACCACACCCTGAGCATCTGTCATGGATGGAACACAGCAAAACCGGCTTTCTCCCTGGATTCCTTCTCAGGTGGCATGGTCATGGTGACCTGGCACATGGACATCGGAGGGACTCAGCTCTAGAGGAAGGACTGGGACAGTGGGTTCCTGGCATTGGGAGAAAGATGTCTCCCAAGTGTGAAGAAATACCGATGTCAAGGCCAAGATCACCCTACATCCCGAGACGTTCACACAGGACCTGTGCTTCCAACAGGACAGACAGAAGAAACTGGGTCCCACAGATGCCTCACACAGGGCTTGCAGTTCCATGGTCCCCAGGCCAGTCCTCCCTGTAGCTTCACAGTCTCAGACAGTCCTGGAGTGTGATATGCAGCCAGGATGTCCTCAAACTTTCTACCCTTCCACCTCCCAAGTGCTGGATTATAGGCGCACACCACCACGCCTGACTCCAGAAGCCTTCGTGTGACAAGCTCACGGCTGGTTGTATCTGTGAGACACCCACACTCACCGACAGCTATTCCTGGTGGGCCACCAACCAAACCACCAACAAAGGCCACCGCCCCTGTGACCAGGGCACCCTTCCCAGAGTGCTTCACAGCTGCCTTCATTCCTCTTTTCTCATAAATGGAGCACAGCAGTTGTATGACGTCCTTCACTTTCTTGGGCATCTCAGTAGACCTTAAAGGAAATTCAAAAAGACAGCTGGTTTGGCGGTTTGCCTGGGTACTGAGGGTGGGGAGGGGGGGTGCTTCTTTTTTGAGAAAGGTCTCCCTGTAGTCCCAGCTTCCCCAGAACCTGCTATGTAGATCAGGCTGGACCTCACAGAGATCCACCTGCCTCTGAGGTGCTGGAGTGCTGAAATCAAAGGTGTGCACTATCACATCCAGCTGTTTTTTTTTTTTCTTTAAGTTTTTTTTTTTTTAATTCTAATTTTTATGTGTATGAGTGTATTCCCTGCATGTAAGTGTGCCCATGTTGTGCAGTACCCGCAGATGCCAGAAGAGGGTGTCAGATCCCCTGAAATTGAACTTACAGATGGGCATTAGTTACCATATGGGTGTTAAGACCTTAACCCGGGTCCTCTGCAAGAGCAGTTATGCTCTTAACCACAGAGCCATCTCTCCAGTCCGCTTTTGCTTTCTTGCTACATTAGCCCACATAAGCCTAGACTCCCAAGTTCTGGGATGACAGGGGAGTGCTGAAAGAAAGAGTTCAAATGAGCTTATGAGGATTTGTACCCAAATGTAACTCTTCCCAGCATTTTAGAAAGGGGTCCCCACTCTCTGGAGAGCACAGTTACTTGGCCGTGTGCATGCTGGATGGGACGCAGTCCTGTCCAGTTTCCGGTCACCGGGAACAGCTAATGAGCAAACGGAAGCAGCAAAGTGGATGGAAGGGCTTCTGTTCCCTCCGCCTAGCTTTCGACAGCCGCAGCCACAGGTTCCACCAGTTCCCCAGTGAAGCAAGCCTGACCTCTCTCCCACCAGCAGCCTCTCGGCTGGCTCATGCAACGCTCAACATATAAAGCCTGCCAGGGACCAGAGTCCCAGCCATGTAGCCTCTTCTGTGTGACAGGGCATCAGAGCGAAGGCAGAGGAGGGGAAAGGACAGGATGTTGAGGCCATGCTGGCATTGTGTGCTTGGTAACCCTGAACAGAGGGTCAGTCACTTCAATTTATTTATTTCTATGTCTATGAGTGTTTTGCCTGCATGTTTGTGCATCAAATCTAAGAATGCCTGGGGTGGGGTGGGCCAAAAGAGCCCCTAGAGCTGGAGTTGCAAGTGGTTCTTAGCAGCCACATGAGTGTTGGAAACTGAACCCAGATCCCCTTGCAAGAGCATCCAGTGATCTTAACCATTGAGCCACCTCTCCAGTGCCAGTTGCTTCATGTAAGATAGAGGAAAACTGGGCTAGAAACATGGCTCAGTGGTAGAGCAGATGCCTAAAATTATGAACAAGGCCCCGGATTCGAACCCCAGCACCAAAGAAATAAAATAAAAGATGGATGAAAATCACTTACCAACCGGACCCTTATAAGGGGCAAGTGGGAGAGCTGCAGTGTGACTGACAGGTGAGCCTGGGACAAGGCACTCTGTGTGGTGGTGCTAAATGAATGTTCTGTTACCAACACACCCCACTGGCTTCTTTAAGCAACTACTCTCAAGATGACACAGTTCTACACACGAGAGATTACAAAGGCAACAGGTACAGTAACACAGGCTTGTGGTTCCAACTCTTGGGAGGCGAAAGATGATAAACTCAAGGTCGACCTGGACTAGGGAGCTAGACCTTGTATCAGAAAAATCACTCATGGGGCTGGAGGGATGACTCAGTGGTTCGTAGCACTGGCTGCTCTCCCAGAGGACTTGCATTTGGTTCCCAGCATCCACATGGCAGCTAATAACCACCTGTAATTCCAGATCCAGGGGATCCAGTGCCCTCTTCTGTCACTGGGGAGCATATGGGCACGGGTGGGTCAGGACTGCCCACACAGTGATGGGCACCTCACATGGCATGAGAGAAAAATCAGAGCAGCCAAGTTGGTGATGCTGACGGGACCTGGTCTTTCACTGCAGCCTCAGGTGCTGCTCAACCGCTTTGGGTTATGTGAATTGTCTTCCTCCCCTACCTCCTCCACGTCCACCTGTTTCTCCCTCCTCTCCTCCTTCTGCATCATCGAAGAATAATGCAGAATCAGAAATCTTAATTCCCAGAAGTTCCTCAATCTCTTAATTCTTTTGTAATTAAAAAAATGTGTATAAGTGTATTGTACTTAAGTGCACATGTGTCATGCAATGCTCACGGAGGTCAGAAGAGGGTCTTGGATCCCCTGGAATTGGACGGAGCTACAGACAGTTGTTGGCTGCCATGTGGCTGCTTGGAACCAAACCCTGATCTTCTGCAAGAGCAGTCCGTGCTCTTAACAGCTGAGCCATCTCTCCAGCCCTGAAATCTCTTAATTCTTAACCTCCTCCCTGATCATGGTTCTGGGAGTTCTAAGCCCTTATATAGAACCCACGGAGCCACCATATTATGAAGATACTGGTTCTGAGAAGTTCTGGGCACTCCCAGGAGGAAGAAATATGTTGGACTCTAGGCTCTTAAAATGCCCCTTCCTTTTTCTTTCCCTTTATTTTGACACAGTCTTGTTATACTTGTTATGTAGCCCAGACTAACCTGGAACTTTCAACCTCCCAATGTTGATCTACACCACCAGATCTGGCTCCTTTTTCTATTCGGATACACTTTAGATGGCTGACTCCCGTTCAAAAAGCTAAAAACTCTCTATAAAGTAGATTTATAGCTTAGTTTTGGTGTGGACTTAACTTTTTAAATCTGTCTTTTACACTGGAAAAATCAGGTGGAGGCCAGGTCTGAAGACTACAGGGTCCCTCTACACCCAGTGGCTCATGGCTGGTTTCACTCTGATCCTGGAGGCTGGCCTCAGCACCAGTCCACAGACAGGTTTTCTACATAACAGGATTTGCACTGCAAGGCAATGCATGTGAAAGAGGTAAGGGGGCCAGGTGTAGTCCCTTTAATCCCAGCACTAGGGAGGCAGAGGCAGGTGGATCTCTGTGAGTCTGAGACCTGTCTGGTCTGCATAGCGAGTTTCCAGTGAGTCGGGACTACATAGTGAGACCTTGTCTCAGAACGATGGCAAAAAAAAAAGAGGTAGGAGAGAGATGTACTTGGTGGTCCCATTGTCCATAAGGAATACATTCAGAGACCCCAGTGGATGCCTGAAAACACGATTAGCCCGTCCTTCCAGCTTTTATGGCCTGGTCTCCCCGTTACACTGCAGCCCAGACAGAAAGGACCATGGCCGAAGGAAGATTATTGGTCTTTTCCTCACTGACCTTCTCCCTCCATTGCCGAGCTGATTTATCCTGCTGTTGATCTTCACAGACATCAGAACCAGTGTTTCCAGGCCTCCAAATCTCAGGAGGAACCCTCAGATTTTGGGCATCATATTGGACTGCTGAGGCACCCAGGCCCTGTGAACGAAGCAACTCTGGAAGTCTCTGCCTCTCTAGTCTGACAGCCACTAGGGAATTACCGAACTGCGGAGGCCCCCACCCAGCCTCAAGGGCTGAGCAACCACCAGATTCTGTCTCTCAGATCAGTTCTATCTCTCAGATTCAGCTGATGTTAGTACTTCAAAGTAAAGTGACTAATAAATTCTTTTAGGGGGTTGGAGAGATTGCTCAGTGGTTAGGAGCACTGGCTGCTCTTGAAGAAGACCCAGGTTCGGTTCCCAGCACCCATAGGGGCTAACAACCGTCTGTAACTCCAGTTCCAGGGGATTCATTCTGTCAGCTCTGTTCCTCTAAGAGAACCCTCAAAGAGGGAAGTCTACTGTGTGCATTTGATACTCGCTGCCCACTCACATGCAGCTCCTGACCTGCTCTGATGCCTTTAAGTCAAAACCCACGAGGCAGATGAGGTACCAGTGTGCAAATGCTGTTTGCAGCCTCCCCTTGGCCCATACACTGGGCCAGTGTCTGGACACAAGCTGGGTTTCTTCAGGATGGAAGACCAACAGGTGTCATGGAGCAGAGGAGCCAGGCAAGAGAAGGGGCCCCACTCTAGCTGCGGTTCAACAGTTCCAGGCCACAGGCAGATGCAGCTTTGTGGCTACTTTTAAATTCCTTACAGGAATTATTTCAGAAGTTAGAGCATCAATAGATTTATTGTGAAGGACGGGTTTGTGACCTCATCCCCCAAGTCTGTGTTAAAGAGCTTCATTTCCTAACTCCTCCAGGCTTGAGAGACTGATGACTGACAGCTTCTCGTGCCTTTCCTCCCAGTCCAGGGCCTCCTGTGTCAGTGAATGTCAGGGAGCGAGGAGGTTACAGGAGGCAGGAGAGTATGGCCCTCCCACAGTAGCACAACTATTTTAACAATGCTGTCCTTAAAATAGGCCCTGGTCACCAGATGGCTATCTGCCAGCCACAAGGAAGGCCTATACCCACTGGGAGCCCTGGAATTTTGAGGGTGCCCAGGCTGGTGGGAAGATTACAGAGGAGCTCTGGGATGCAAAAGAGCCAAACCTTCAGATAGCAGCCTCACTTTCTGTGTTCAGGACACACCTGTGAGGGACAAGTGGGTTTGAAGAAGGTTTCTGGGTTAACACAGACTTCCCTGTACCTCATTCTTTGAAACAGTATGGGGGCAGGGCTGACAGTCTCAAAACTGGGGTGGCAGAAACAGGCGCTTATCTGTGAGATGGACCTGGGCAGCCAGGCCTACAAAGTGAGGTCGGGGTCAGCTGTGCTACAGAGAGACCCCATCTCAAACAAATGAAACAGTATCAGACAAAGCCCCAGCTGGGTACCTCTGGAGAGAGGAAGCTGAGGGTGGGGTGTGGATTGAAGAGGAAAAAGAAACGAAACGAAACAGAAAGAAAATAAGAACAAGCCCTTGGCCAGATCTCATTGGTCAGCAGGACTCTGGAGTTCCCATTTTCTGGAATTTACAGACCCCACTCCACACTCTAGCCTTGGATAAATTTCCTCATCCTGTCCACCACTCCCCAACACAAGGTTGTCTGGACTGTTAATATTTAAATATATCACAGGCTGGGCAACACATCCCCGTAACCCCAACACTGGGAAGGCTGCAGCAAGAGGATTATGAGTTCAAGGCCAGCCTTGGCTATATAGTAAGATCCTTCCTCAAAATAATACCAATAATAAAATTTTCACACACGTCTGATTCCTGATTTCCCTGGAAAGATCAGAAAGCCTGGACGGTAGGTCCACTGCGGGGCTCGCAATCAGGGCTGGCCAGGGGCTGACAACCCGCACCCGCCCACAGCTGCACGAAGCCCCAGGCGTGCACAAGTCTACTCACTTGGCCATAGTAGTGGCTTCTCCACCTCTCAAAGTACCCGTTTCGTTACGGAAAGGCTAACGCAGAGCTTCCTGACTCCACCACGGCTAATGTGGCCTCCTGCGCCCCTGGCACCCCTTCCTGACCATCACTAGGCAGGAGGCCAGGCCAGGCAGTGCGAACCACTGCACCGCGCATGCGCACTCACGGGCACCAGTGTGCTGCAGGAGGAGCCGCCCCAGATGCCACTCACCTACTCCTCTTACTGGAGTGGCTCCGGCCTTTCTTTGCCTTACGTCCACGGTCTGGGACAGGGATGGAGAAGGACTCCTCTTTGGGAGACCACCGGGTGTTATCATCTTCCTGGTACTTCTCCAGGACCTCTTCTGACACTTGCGGCCGGTAGTTCATCGCGTTTTGGTCTTCCTTCCGGGATGCGGTGTCTGGAGAGGACTCTGTGTCCCCCAGGCCTCGCAGCTTCTCTTTGCCCAGCCTCTGGGTTCTCACCTGGAAGGCCCTCCGGGGTACCCTTTGCGCCAGGTCTGCCACCTGCAGGCCCATTTTATCAGGAGTGGGCCTGGGAGAGGGAGCAGAGGCCTCCCAAGTTAATTAATAATGGCTCTGACCAGGATCAACCCTGCAGGAGACACTCCAGGGCTGGCCTTGTCCTCTGACATCCCTGGGCAGGGAGGGGTGGGGCCACTTGCTGGGTAAAGCTGAGTCTGGGAACCACTTGGGAGCAAAGGATGTAAGGTAGCTGAGAGTGGCAGAAGAGCCCAGAGATGGATATGGAGAAGTTCGTCCCACAGAAGGCTGCCCTTGAACTATCTCAAATCTGAAAGAGGATTCTGGAAGCTTCCCAATACCATGAACCTTAACCCTGAACACAAACCTGCTGTGCAGGCACAGTTCGCACTGCCGGGCTAGACCCAGAGGGGCTGGGCTGGCTAAGGCCGCCCGGTTAGGAAGTGTGGCAGGTCCTGTTCCAGCCTGGATCCATTTGTGGCTGACCAGAATGCTGTGGGCACCCAGAGGACAGAAGTATTTTCCATTCCAGACTTATGCTATTTATGTTGAGAGTTCCCGACCCTTTCCGAATAGGTGCTTTTGCTTGAGTTGGAGTGACTTTCAAGAACCAAAGTCAAGGGAGGCTAAGAATAGATCAGCTTGTTTCCTTTGCAACCTGAGTTCACTAAGGTGGGCTTGTTTCCCCCGTGGGCAGCGCCCTTTGGCTGCACCTTGGAGAACCGGATCTGCCTGTTGGCTCCTTCCTGGGGCATAGAACTTAGAACTAAGTACTGGGGCGCGGAGAGGTGCTGGGAGGAGAAACTAAACCCCAAAGGGAAAGGAACGTACACTGGAAGAAATTCACACAGATACTCAATGAACGATTGCGCTGAAGACTAGAAATGAATGCCACACAGGGTACCACAGTCTCCTCATGGCAGACAGGCACACAGTAGGGCCTGTGTGGCAGCTATGGATCAGCTCCAGATACACTTAATGCATGCATAATGCTTACCACAACCCTGGGAAAGTTCTTGAACGTTCCTATTCCTCCATTTCCTCCTCTAGGGGGAAAAAAAATCCCAGGGGCCATCTCACGTAGTTGTGTGCCAAAGACTGAAGAAGGTAATGTGTAGGAATCTCAAACATTCTTTTAAATTGTTGTTCTCATTTTAATTGTATGAGTGTTTAGCCTGCGTGTACGTAAATGCACCACGTGTGTGAAGTGACCACAGCGGTCAAAAGAGGATGTCAGATCCCCTGGACAAGTATAAATGGTTACTAGCTGCCGTGTGGGTGCTGGGATCTAAACCTGGGTCCTCTGCAAAAGCATCCAGTGCTCTTAACGGCTGAACTATCTCTCCAGACCCTAGAATATTCTTGTTTACATGACAGAGTATGAAAATGATTAGTTTCTCCAAATTCCTAAATGTGTGCCAGAAATTCCACGTCAGGCTTGACAGAAACCCTCTTCCCAGGGGATCCACAGTCGCCCAGGGTGCTAATTTCCACCAAGACAGTGGGAGAATTTACACTGTTCTCCAAGGCTAGAGATCCTCCCTTCTACCCACACACACCAGAGGCTGAGTGTACCCAGATTTGAACTTACAAGGCCCCATCAGGTTAAAACCAGCCCCGAAGCCTGGTGCCGGGTGCATGTGCATACCATGTCCAGAAATCCTGAAGCCTCTGCATGTTGGCATATGAACAAGCTTGGTGACACTTTGAAAGCAAAACCTTTGATTCCTCCTGTTTTAAATCACAATCACTGCAATCCTCTTAGTGTGTATGGTTTCCCAGGGCTCCAGATTCAGCCTCTCAGCGAGTGCCTTATCCCCAAATACCCACAGACTCTGTGTAAACCCCACTGTGCACGCTAGGCCCAGGCATCCTTCTAGGACCTCTGAGTCCTTATCCCTGGAGAACGAGGTCTTCCTTGGCCCTGTAAGCTGGGGGTACATTAGTAAAGTATGAATGGCTTCTTATCTCAATAATAGAAAGGCTGACCTAAACAATTTAAGGGAGGGTGATTTATCTTGGCGCACACTTTCTGAGATGCAATCTATGGTCACTTGGCCCCGGTGTGCGAACAAAGCGTCACGATGCTGGGAGCCTGGAACAGAGGCTGGTCTTCACTGCTTTGGCAGATAGAAAGCAGAGAGACAGAAGTGCTGGTGTTCTGACTCTTTCTTTCTTCCCCTTCTATCCTGTCAGGCCCATAGGATGGGGCCACTCATAGTTAATCCTCTCTGAGAACACCCTCACAGATAGAACCAGAAATGTGCCTCACTAATCTCCTAGGTGCCTCTAAATCCAACCAAGATGAGAACGAACCATCAGATCTCCAGCGATGCAAAACAAGTGATCGCCACCATCACGCACACTGATTGTGTTTGCTTCTCTGTCACTGTGATGAAATACTCTGACCCACAACAACTTGGGGAGGAAAGGATTCAATTGGCTTACAGCCCATGGACCCTCACTGAGGGAGATCACAGCAGGGACTCAAGTCAGGAGCTAAAGCAGAGACCACAGAGGAAAGCTGTTTACTGGCTGGCTTCCCCTGACTTGCTCAGCCACCTTTCATACACAGCCCAGGCCCACCTGCCTAGGGACAGCACCACCCACAGTGAGCTGGCCCCTCCTACATCATTCAGCAATTGGGAAAATCATTCATAGACATGGCCACCGGCCAATCTGATGGAAACAATTTCTCAGTTGAAGTTCTCGCTTCCCAGGTGACTTTAATTTGTATCTAGATGACAAACAAAACATCAAACATTAACTAGTACCTCATTACCGTGAGTCAGGATCTCTCATGGAAGTGGGACCTTGCTGTTTGGGCCAGGTCAGATGCCCACTGAGTTCCTGGGATCTGCCTTTCACCAAGCCCCAGTGCTGGAGCCACAGGCGTATAGAGCCATGCCTGGCTTCTTACATGGGTGCTGGGATTCAAATTCTGGTCTTTATGCTTACACAGAAAGTACTCTTACCATTAGACCATCTCCCCTGCATTTCCTTCATATTGGATGAAATCACACCCCAGTGACATTATTGTAAGATGAAACTCTCAACAGTTTCAGACTCAGGAAGATGGAAGGAAATCTGGACCTCGAGTTTACAAAACATGCATGAGGAAAGACCGACTTTTACAACTTCTCCTCAGAAATCCAGGCCCTGCAAATAGCTCAGATAAGACTCCAGACCCCAAATTCACAAAGGACACCAGGCTTCCTTAACAGATAAAGTTCAGGACTTAAGAAATGCACAAACAGCTGTAAAAAAGGACTATTTTCTGGCCACAAGCTTGCCTTAAACATCAATCAGATGTCATGGCAACCCACCTCCCCTAAAAGCCAGGAGGGGGCTGCGGGTTTTTCAAGGCTTTGAGGACTGGGTCAAAGACCGGCTTCGAGAATTAGATTTGGACTGGGACTGGACCTGGGACTTGGGCTGAGCTCACTCCTCCAGCAAGTTTGCCTCTTCCGATCTGGAGCCTGGCACACCAGCACCATGATGAGGGTGAGGGAGATAGCCTCCCCCCATCTCTTTGGGGAGGCTTGTCCCCCAGGGAGGCTAGCGTTTCTCCAGTCCTGGGTGGGGAGGAGCTAGTCCCATCTGGTCTTCTCTTCATAAAGCCGGTCCTGTTAACTGTCAGCGGAGTCTCTGCTCCCTTCTGCCTGTCTGCTGCATCTCTCGAACCTTACATAAGGGTGCCTACATAAGCACCTACATCATGAGACATGGAGGTACGGGTTTCCTTCCCCTCTACTGCTCTCTCAGTTCTCGCCCTCTCATTCTCCCATTTCTGAGTGGCCACTGGTGCTCACTTGCCCACTCAACACCCTTTTCTACCTCTTGCCCAGGCTCGGCCTCTCCTCTTTCGTTGCCCACAGGACTCCTGCCAGGCCTTCAGAGAGGTGCACCCTAGCTAGGGCCTGTGCTTGCTCCAGCCTCTGCTCCCCAGCCCGTCCTGGGAGCTCCTCCTGTCTGCCTAGCCTTTCCCTCTGTCTGCCAAGTGCACACAAGCTCCAGTCTCTGCTCACCCGCCCAGGAACTCGTCAGTTTCCCTGGCCTCTCCCTTGTCCCCTCTGTCCTCCATCATGCTTGTGTACTAGGTCAGTCCTCTGCTGGCCTCCACTGGGAGCTGGTCCGCCTGCCCTGTCCCTCCCTCTGCATCACTCCATCTGAGCCTACCACCCAAACTAGGCGCCTACACTTACCTGCCTGAACCAGGAATCTGACTAGCTTCTCCCACCCCACCCCCACCCCCACCCTTTCCTCCAGCATGGGTCCCATCTCCCCCTTGGCTTCCTGTGGCCCTCATTCCTGAGCCAATCACACTGGCTCAAACACTGGCCTGTGTGCCCCTGAAGCTGCCTAGCCTGTGGCCCTGTCTCCACTCTGCACCTCTCCCACTGGCTCCTCTCAAACACCCTGCCCGCCACTCTCACCCTCCCCGCCCCTGGCTGCAGCTGTATAGTCAACTGGGCCACCCCTCGCCCCCAAGCCATTTTTCTTTCTCTCTCTATCTTCTCTGCCCATTTCCTCATTTGGAAATTTCCTCATTTGGACTCCTGTCAGCAATCCTTTCGGATTCCCCCTCAGGGAGGGACCCCTCCTTGTTGTGAGGAGTTCCCAAGTATCTCCTGTAGTCTACTTCTGGAATGCCAGTGTTCTCCCCCTGGGCCTCAGAGCCCAACTCTAACCTGGGAGGTGCCCCCGGTTCAGAGATCCCTCTCCTTTTGGATTCCGAGGAGGGAGGGACACCACCTGTCACACTATGACCAGGTATCCCCCGTGGCCAACCACCCTCACTTTATCTTCCCACCCATCTCTGGATGTCAGCAGTCATGCTCAAAGCCAGACCTCGTATAGACATAACTGGGGGTCTTGCAGCTGACCTTCCACTCAGATCCATGCCAGTGCCATGGACTTTGCTTCTGCAAATCCCTGCAAGGCCAGTGCAAGCACGTGCTCCGGTGATGTGCCTCATTCTCGGAACTCTGTGCGACCCGACCCTGCTTTAGAGTCCAGACCCTGAACTGTTGACCTCGGGCCTGCAATCTTTCCCTCTCTGAAGGCCAGGTCCCCAGGCCAGGGCTCCATCTGGGCCCATGGCCAAACTACCTGCGGACTTTGAGCCTGCGAAGGCAGCTGCGTGCCAGCCCCTCCCCTCTGCCTCTCAGGTGCTATGTCTCTCTTGAGACACTGTACCCATCCCCTCCCACTTTTGGGCCCAGGCCCCAAACTCCTGAACTCCAAGCTGTACTCTTTCTGTCTCTGGCTGCCCAGCTCCAGCCGGTTCCCTCTGGGTTGTAAATTCCAACCGGCATCTACTCTGGCCACTGTCAGTCTAGAGATCTCCTCTGCGATATCATGCAGGTGAAAGCTCTTATTGGCAGTACCATTCCCACGCAAGCACCCAAACTCCTGTAGCTGACTCTTCTCTGTTCCTGCCTCTACCTACTTACCTCGCCTCCTTTTATATTTTCACTCTCCTCTGTTGCACAGGCACAAATGCTCTCTCTCCTTCTAACCTGTCCACTAACAAAGGCCCCAAAAGCCCCTTACCCTCCCAGGGAGTGCTGCTGAAAAACGGCCTTTAAAGTATTCCATAACCCAGAGGAACATGAAAGGGCAAACTGAGTGTGCCACCCGACACAGAAGGCTCAACTACTGATGGTTGCCTTCAGGGTTCCTCCCAAGAAGACCTCCAAGCAACTCAGCATCAATGTCACAACAGCTGCCAGGCCCACGGTGACAAGGAAGGACACTGGGCACAAGCCTGCCCCAACTCAGCAGCCACTGCCAGGGCCAGCCCACAATGGGGATGACTGGACATGACTGCCCTTCCTTTCACAATTGAGGTAGGCCAATCATGTGGCACCCAGATGCCACAAACCAGCTTCAGATCTTCTTTACTGACAGAAATCATCTGCCTGGCCGCCGAGGATTGACCTTCACAATAGCGATGGAGGAACCCAGAGCCGCTGCCACAGTAGACAAAAAGGCCTGTTTGTAGTAGGGGACACATGGTCTGTTCTCCTCTTCCTACTCGGGTAAAATAGACCCTTAGCAGCTCTCCATGGTGGGAGTCAATGGGCCTCCCCACAACCCGAGGGCTACTCTCCCTCTTCCCTGCATTCTCTAAGATACCCCTGACAGGCATCACTGCTTGGGTCAGACTTTTAAATGCATCCTTCACTGTTCTCAATTACTGCCTCTCTTTATGATCCAGATGGTTTTCTCTGAAATAGAACATTTCCTTATCCCTTCACGCCCTGGGCACCCCTATATAGGATTCCTAATTCAAACAAATTATAACAATTATTACTCACATCTTTCCTGGAGGCCTAAAGCATTGGGAGATACCTCTTTCTCTCTCAACTACATTTCTTATGTTTTCTACAAGCTCACCTGGAAGTTTATAAAGTGTACTGTATACACCAATAATATCCAAATCACAACATTAGGTGTATTCTTTTAGTAAGATGATACTACACAACACTCTTCTGAGTCAAGCTTCCGTCTTCATAACTTCATCTGTGTCCACTTACAGGTTTGTTAAGTCGAGTCATTGGACTCTCACCTAAATATCCAACCACCCCTCTCAGCTTTAATGTTATTATGTCTCGTGATATTAAGAAAGAAAATAAGAGGGTAAAAGGAAAGGAAATATTTTCTAAAGAAGGATTTATGTAAGATTATGAGGGCTGGATACTTCCAGAATAGAAAGAAAATAAAAAGTCAGAAGGACTGTGTCTTGAAAGAGGAGTATCTAATCTTATGAGGAACATCTTAAGCAAATAACCATTGTTAATGACCACATCTGTGTCTATGACTCTGAGTTGGACAGTTTCTGGTGGTCTTCAGGATTGGATATAATGCCAGGATGTGTCTCAATCGGGAACAAAGACTATGAAGCTAACCTTTACACACCTCATGTGTCTGACCTCCATCATGGGTTAATCTTTCTCCCATCTCTATCCCCTTAAAATTTTTTTTGCAGAATTGTCTTTGATTTCTACCTGGACCGGATCCTACAGCGTGTCAAATTTCCCATCTCACTAACCCTTCCAGGTCTGAAACAGTGTTACCAGAGGCTAAGTCTCTAAAGATTTATCCTGTCCTCTTATCCCACCAGGGGGCAGGGACGGGGAGGACTGTCAAGCTTATCTCCTCACCTGGACTACAGTCTCTTATGCAGGATGAACTGTCTCAGCACCAGTCCCTCTGCCAGTCTACACGGGAGGACTGCCTCCAGCTCTCGCCCTTCTGCTCATCTTCCCAGACGGAAATATGCATGGGTGCTTAACTGTGATGAGGACTTGAACCCATTCCAGCCTCATGTGTCATTCTGGATCCCCTTACCATCGCCCAACAGTCAGCCGGAAGAAGTTAGAGGAGAACGACGCCCCCTATTCCCATATGACTCAACAGATTCAGACTCAGGAAGATGGAAGGAAATCTGGAGCCAGAGTTTACAAAACATGCATGAGGAAAGACTGACTTTCAGAACTTCTCCTAAGAAATCCAAGCCCTGCAAATAGCTCAGATAAGATTCCAGACCCCAAATTCACAAAGGACACGGGACTTCCTTAACAGATAAGGTTCAGGACTCAAGGAATGCACAAACAGCTCTAAAAAAGGACTACTTCCTCGCCAGAAGCATGCCTTAAACAACAGTCAGATTTCATGGCAATCTCCTCCCCTAAAAGCCAGGAGGGGGCTGAGGGTTTTTTAAGGCTCTGAGGACTGGGACAAGGACCGGCTTCGAGACTTAGGTTTGGACTGGGACTGGACCGGGGATTTGGGCTTTTGGGCTGAGCTCGCTCCTCCAGGGAGTTTGCCTCTCCCACTCCCCTTGAGGGAGCTCCTCCATCCCGATCTGGAGCCTGGCACACCAGCGCCATGATGAGGGTGAGGGAGATAGCCTCCCCCCATCTCTTTGGGGAGGCTAGTCCCCCAGGGCAGCTAGCGTTTCTCCACTCCTGGGTGGGGAGGAGCTAGTCCCATCTGGTCTTCTCTTAATAAAGCTGGTTCCTGTTAGCTGCCAGGAGACTCTGATCCCTTTTGTAGTTCTGCTACCTCTCTCGAACCCTAACCTCACATAATGGTGCCGTGACTGGGATGGAAGTGAGCAGCAGCCCATGTGGGGACCACCTTTCACGCAGGACCTGGCATGGTGTGATCTGATCCGCTGGTCTGGCAGTGGCTCCTCACCCACAGCCCCGCACCTACGTCATGAGACATGGAGGTACCAGTTCCCTTCCCCTCTACTGCTCTCTCAGCTCTCTCCCTCTCATTTTCCCATTTCTGGGTGGCCAGTGGTGCTCTCTCGCGCACTCAACACCCTTGTCTATCTTTTGCCCAGGCTCGGCCTCTCCTCTTTCACTGCCCACAGGACTCCTGCCAGGCCTTCAGAGAGGAGGGCCCGAGCTAGGGCCTTTGCTTGGTTCCAGCCTCTGCTCCCCAGCCCTCCCTGGGAGCAACCTGGTCTGCCTAGCCTTCCCCTCTGTCTCCCCGTGTGAACACTAGCTGGAGTCTCTGCTTACCCAGGAACTGGTCCAGTTTCCCTGGCCTCTCCCTCTGTCCCCTCTGTCCTCCATCGTGCTTGTGTACTAGGTCAGTCCTCTGATGGCCTCCATTGGGTGCTGGTCCGCCTGCTCTGTCCCTCTCTCTCCGCCACTCCATCTGACCCTACCACCCAAACTAGGCGCCTACACTTACCTGCCTGAACCAGGAATCTGACTAGCTTTTCCCTCCCCCTGAGCCATTTCCTCCAGCATAGCTCACATCTCAGGCTTGGCGTCCTGTGGCCTTCATTCCTGAGTCAAGCACACTGGCTCAAACACTGGCCTGTGTGTCCCTGAAGCTGCCTAGCCTGTGGCCCTGTCTCCACTCTGCATTTCTCCCTCTGGCTCCTCTCAAATACCCTGTCCCCCACTCTCACCCTCCCTGCCTCTGGCTGCAGCTGTATAGTTGACTGGGCCCCCCCACTCTCACCCCAATTTCTCTTTCTCTATCTTCTCTACCCATTTCAGGGTGTCGGCCACCTCGCTCCTGATTTGGACCCCTGTCAACTCTCCTCTTGGATTCCCCCTCAGGGAGGGACCCCTCCTTGTTGTGAGGAGTTCCCAAGTATCTCCTGTAGTCTACTTCTGGAATGCCAGTGTTCTCCCCCTGGGCCTCAGAGCCCAACTCTAACCTGGGAGGTGCCCCCGGTTCAGAGACCCCTCTCCTTTTGGATTCCGAGGAGGGAGGGACACCACCTGTCACACTATGACCAGGTATCCCCCGTGGCCAACCACCCTCACTTTATCTTCCCACCCATCTCTGGATGTCAGCAGTCATGCTCAAAGCCAGACCTCGTATAGACATAACTGGGGGTCTTGCAGCTGACCTTCCACTCAGATCCATGCCAGTGCCATGGACTTTGCTTCTGCAAATCCCTGCAAGGCCAGTGCAAGCACGTGCTCCGGTGATGTGCCTCATTCTCGGAACTCTGTGCGACCCGACCCTGCTTTAGAGTCCAGACCCTGAACTGTTGACCTCGGGCCTGCAATCTTTCCCTCTCTGAAGGCCAGGTCCCCAGGCCAGGGCTCCATCTGGGCCCATGGCCAAACTACCTGCGGACTTTGAGCCTGCGAAGGCAGCTGCGTGCCAGCCCCTCCCCTCTGCCTCTCAGGTGCTATGTCTCTCTTGAGACACTGTACCCATCCCCTCCCACTTTTGGGCCCAGGCCCCAAACTCCTGAACTCCAAGCTGTACTCTTTCTGTCTCTGGCTGCCCAGCTCCAGCCGGTTCCCTCTGGGTCGTAAATTCCAACCGGCATCTACTCTGGCCACTGTCAGTCTAGAGATCTCCTCTGCCATATCATGCAGGTGAAAACTCTTATCGGCAGTGCCATAACCACGCAAGCACCCAAACTCCTGTAGCTGACTCTTCTCTGTTCCTGCCTCTACCTACTTACCTCGCCTCCTTTTATATTTTCACTCTCCTCCGTTGCACAGGCACAAATGCTCTCTCTCCTTCTAACCTGTCCACTAACAAAGGCCCCAAAAGCCCCTTACCCTCCCAGAGACAGCTGCTGAAAAACAGCCTTTAAAGTATTCCATAACCCAGAGGAACAGGAGAAGGCAAACTGAGTGTGCCACCCGACACAGAAGACTCAACTACTGATGGTTGCCTTCAGGGTTCCTCCCAAGAAGACCTCCAAGCAACTCAGCATCAATGCCACAACAGCTGCCAGGCCCACGGTGACAAGGAAGGACACTGGGCACAAGCCTGCCCCAACTCAGCAGCCACTGCCAGGGCCATGCCCACAGTGGGAAAAATGAGGATGCCTGGAGGATGACTGCCCTTCTTTTCAGAATCGAGGTAGGCCAGTCATGTGGCCCCCAGATCCCCCAACCCACCTTCAGATCTTCTTCACTGAGAGAAACTATGTCTCAAAAATAACCCCAAACTAAACCACACCAAGACAAACGCACTAGCATTGAACACACATGAAACTGCTGACAGTTGCCGGCTCTGGAGTCAGTGGTGGGAAACTTACTTTAACAGCTTGCATTCCCTGATTCCTTTTAAGTTTTGTACTGGGTGGTTATTATCTACTCAAAAATTAAGTTTTACAAAGAAGACATAGGGAGCTGAGATGCAATCCCTAGGGAAATCAAGAAAAATACTTCCAGCTCCTCAAAGAAAGCACAGGGAAGATTTGAGTGTTCTGCTGGGCTTAGTGCCACCAAGCTGGCAGGACTGGCTGTCAATCAACGTGTCCTCACTTGGCAGGCTGCTCCATCAGACACAACAGCAGATAGAGGTCCCTGATAGTGACACAGAATGGGACCCCGCATAGGAAGATAGAAAGGTATACCTAATTGTCAAAGGGAATTCCTTTACAACCCTGACTTTCCAGGAACATCAGTATAAGAAAGCAATGACAGAATCTGGGGTTTGTAATTGCAGTTCTTGGGAGTCTGAGGCAGAAGGATGGTGAGCTCCAGGCCAGCCTGGGCTGTACAGTGAAAAAGTGAGACCCTGTCTCAAAACAACACAACAAAAGAAATGAATAAGAATCCCCTAACTTGAAGCACCTGCACTAAAAATCTTCATTCCAGTGTTACCATCAATCAACATTTTCACCTATGGGGCTGGAGAGATGGCTCAACAGTTAACAGCACTCGCTACTCTTCCAGAGGACCCCAATTCAGTTCCACCACCCAGGCTCACAATTGCCTGCTAATTCCAGCTCCAGGGGATCTAACGTCCTCTTATGGCCTCTGCAGGGACCCACCCATGTGGCATACATGCACTCATGAAAAAACATACACATGCATGAATAAAAAAAGAAATCTTGGACTGGACAGATGTGTCAGCAGTTAAGAGCACTGGCTGCTCTTGCAGAAGACTTGGGTTTGGTTCCCAGCACCCACATGGCAGCTAACAACTGCTTTTAACTCCAGTTCCAGGGCTTCCTATACTGGCTTCCTCAGGCACTGCACATACATAGTGCACTTATGTACACACAAGCAAAACACACACATAAAAATTTTTTTTAATTTGTATTTTTATTTTGTGTGTATGAGTGCCTTGTCCACATGTATGTAAGTGTGCCCGTATCATGCAATGACACAGAGGCCAAAGAGGAGTGTCAGATCCTCTAAAACTGGAGTTACAGACAATTGTTTGTTGCTACATGGGTGCTAGGAACTGAACCCAGGTCCTCTGAGAGAATGGCCAGGGCTCTTAACCACTGAGTCATCCCTCTAGCACCTCGGACATATATTTTTTAAATCTCAATAAACAATTTTCGACTTCACATTAAATGAGGGCATCTTTAGGCTGGGCATGGTGGTGCACACTTTCAATCCCAGCACTTGGGAGGCAGAGACAGGCGGATCTCTGTGAGTTCTCTATGTCTACATAGAGAGTTCCAGAACAGCCAGAGCTACATAGGGAGACCCTGTCTCAAAAAGGCAAAAAAAAAAAAAGAGAGGTATCTTCAGAGCCCAATAAAGCTGTAGAAACTGGGGGACAGGAGGTCCTGAGTTTAGAGGATTAGTTCAAGAGAACTTAAGGGGCACTGACTGTTGAGAAGGAAGACCAGAAAGGGCTGGTTCAAGTTCAACCAGAAGTGCCATAGTCTTCAGAGACGGCACCCCCAGCTCTCCCTGGTCCCTATCCACTCAACGAAGCAAAGCAGAAATGATCAGGGACCTTGTCAGGGCCCAGAGTGTCATCTGGGCCAGGACACCTGACTAGTGCCAGCTGAGAAGCACTCTGAAACAACAGCTCCACCTGCCTCTGTCCCCATGGAGTGAAACCCACCCAGAGGCCTTCTTCCAACATGGAGGTGCTTCTGTGCGAGGATGCTGAGCTCATTCGGCTGGCCCTCAGCTCAGCACGCCCTCTCACCCTAAAACAGGATCCCTCCCTGCCTGCCCAGGACCTGGGCACTGAGGGCTGGAGGCCACTGGAGCACGATCAGCGGCACAGGGGCCAAAGCTGGAAGCTTTTGGAGCTTTCACCAGCCCCTAAAGATCAAACCTGGCAGCTTTCCCTTTCCTAAATTTTTTAAAAATTGTATGTGTAGAAGTGTTTTGCCTACATGCATATCTGCACCCACATGGGCAATGCCCACAGAGGCCAGAAGAGGGCATCGGATCACCTGGAACAAAAATAGTCTCTGAGCTGGAGAGATGGCTCAGTGGTTAGGAGCACTGGCTGCTCTTTCAGAGGACTAAGAACTGTCCTTAACTCAGGTTCCAGAGGATCTGATGCCCTCTTCTGGCCTCCATGGGCACTGCATGCGTGGATACCTTCACATATCAAAAGTACTAATTTCCACAAAATACATGGCAGAATAACTTTTCAGGAAAAAAAAAGTTTATTTTAAATTGGTGACAGGGATTGTAGTTTTGAAAACAACAGGATGTGTTGGGTGTGTGGGGTTGTTCTTAGGGTAGAAACAGTGCGTGTTTACAATTGAGGCTCCCCACTTTGGAGACAGCATACCTGTTACTAAAAATATTTCATTTGGAAAACATGGCTCAAAAGCTACCAGGTTACTTGGCCTAGCATGATGCTGCTTTAATTCCAGCACATGGGAGACAGAGACAAGAGTTCTGTAAGCTCAAGGCCAGCCTGGTCTACGTAGTGAGTCCTAGGCTAGCTGCATTTCCATAGTAAGACCATCTTTTTTTTTTTTTTTTTAAAGGTTACCTATTCCTGAAAACTGGGAAGCATATATCTGAGGACTCAGTGTTCCAGAGTCACCCCCATCCAGATCCTGGCTTCCTCATTTACCAGCTCAGTGGCTTTTAAGAGGCTAGGAATCTGACTTTTCGTTTCCTTTGCTACATAGTAAGGAAGTTCCAGAGGAAGTGCTTCCAAAACTGTGACTCCAAACAAAGCACTTTCAGTCCACCTTCCTTGGCTTCCTGTATCTTCCTCCTTGGCTGGGCTTATCAGAAGCCTCCTTGAACCTTGATTCTGTGATTACAAAGTCAACTGAGATGGTTCTTCCTGCACCTAGCTCTTCCTCAAGGGTGCTCCTCAAGGCTTAAGGGTGCTCCAGCTTTGGCCTTCCAATTAGCCGGGACTGTGTCACAGCAGCTCAGTTTAGATTTTGCAACCAGAATCACTGTTAATTTTGTCTTTTCACATGAATGACTTCCAGACTGTGGTCAGCGCACAGAGGAAACAGAGCTGGGATGGAGACCATGAACGAACTTCCTGGAGACAAAGGGGCATGAAGAGGCCGTCTCTGAGGTCACACTGAGTACAGTGCACAAGCCTGCAGTCCCAGCTGTGTGGCAAGATTACTCGAGCCAAGGAGTTCAAGACCAGCCCAGGCAACACAGTGAGAACAAAAACAACGTTGTAAGTTAGATGAACTTAGGCTACCTATGTGGAGAGAGAAGAAAGAGCCAGAATTGACAATAAAAGTAAAAAGTAAAGAACCACCATGATTTTTCATATGGAGGCAGAAGACCCTAGAAGCTTAACCAAAGTTACCTGAGACAGCCTGGGCTATAGACAGCGGCAGAGTGGGGAGCCTGCCTGTCATGTCTGTCCTCACTCAGGACCGACCACTGTCTTCATGAGACGACTGGGAAGACCCTGAGCAGAGAACGGACACCCTCCCTCAGTAGAGCTGGCTCTGAACCCCAAGACCCTGAAGTCTATATAACGGGTGCGTGAGGGAGGCACTGTCTTCAGAGGAGGAGGAGCATCCAGCATAACATGGGGACTTCCTCTAGACCAGTGATGGGGAACTTGCAAAGCCGCCGTGGCCTGGGCCTTTGTCAGCACCCAGCAAACAGCGGCCAGTATACAGCAGCACACAGCCCAGGACACTCGCCTCAAATGACTGCTGGGCCACCACACAGCATGGCTGGAGACTCTCCCACAGGACACTCCAGAAGGATGTGCCAGCAGGGTGCTCCACTCCTGCTTAAAGTCAATGCTGGTGATGTGCAGATTTTTCAGGGGGGTCTGCCAGCTCCCCCTCCCTCCATTCCCCAGTTGTTGGTGGGTCTCCATCTCCAGCACAGCAGTTCTGCTCCAACCATGCCAGAGAATGGAGGATGATCGAACATGGCCTCAGGTGGCTCAGAGTGCTCCAGGAGGAGTTCCCTCCCGGGATGCTACTTTGGTAGTTCAGTTATTAGAGCCAATGCAGGGGTTTATATAGGGAGGCCTTTCTGACCATTACAGAAAGCGGGAAAGTTAAAGGTGGGGTTTTGGGATAAAGACGGGAAGGTTGTCGGGCTGATGTGGAAGTTCAGGAACGAGGAAATGAAACCCAAAAACTTGGTTCTGGTCTGAGGTGGGGGACAGGAAGATTCATATCTACAGTAGCTTCCTGGGGCCAGGATATCACATCAGGTGGAGCAGGCCAGACACCTGACGTCCCTTCAGGGTATCGAGAATTACTTGCCTTGCTCAATACCCAGATCCCCACATCTCCCCCTTTTTTATATATATAATGGGGAGGTATATAAGGGCCCAGTAAAGGAAGGAGCCAGGCCATGAGGGGCTTGGCAAGCCAGGGGGGATAATGGGTTTTAAGTTTATTCTTGAGCTTATGAAAGGTATAAGGGAGAGGATTTATAGTCTCTCAGTTAGCTATTTGTTCTCTAACATTCTATTTTTGAAGAGGTAACCCTAAAATCTTTTAGGAATTAGATAAGAGTCCCCAAATACTTTGGACATATTTGGCCTTTGATACAGAGTAGGCTGTTGAAGGGCACAAGGACAGTTTTTGGTCTTTTGGGGTCTTTTTACCCTAAACTGCCTGGCCAAATTCTACCTCCGATTCTCATCACACCATCCTCTGAAGAGGTCACCCTAATTGCCAATAGGGAATTGGGGCACTGACCGCTCTTGGATGCTTCAGGCTGAACAGGGATGTAGGTTGTGGCAATTGGGGTACCCCTTCAGTGAGTCTATCTAAAAGACACTGAATTGCATAACTGTTAGTTGTAGGGAGAAAAGAAAAGTCCTTGACTGGTCCCTGGAAGATGAAATTAAAATAGCCATAACAGGGAAGAGTTCAAATGATCAATTCAAAGTCTATTAGAATTTCTTGCTTAAGGATTTTTCAAGGCTTTGATCTTTTGGGTTTCTCTTTGTTTTTCTTTTTGACTGCCAAGGCTGAACTTGAGAGTCTTGAAGTCAGGATTTGTTTTCAGGCACCTCGATAGGCTTCCTGGAGTGGCTAGAATCAGGGTGAGTTCCCTCCCAAATGGCTTCTAGACAGGGAGAGAAAAGAAATCATTTAATTTGGGGGTTAGAACAATGGTGGGCTTGACTTTCTTGGCCATAGGTATGCACTGCAGTGTTGAGGTAGGCCAAGAACTGAAGTGTTACATCTGAGTGGCATTTTCTTATTAAGAACGAAATCATTAGTGAGATATTGTGTAAATAACATCTTATATAAACTTAAACCTAATGTCTGGGAAGTGTAATTCCTTATATCTTAAAGAAGCATACTAATCACTTTAATTTTTTGGTTATACTTTCCTTTTGGGTGTTTAAGATAATATAATTTGGCCCAAATAAACCAACTTAATTTGATTCTTAAGGTCAGTTGAGTATCTGTTCCTCAGGGGGATCACATGGGCTTGAGGGGAGCCCCTGGCTCCATCGGCCTCTGTTTTACCAGTTCCATCTATGTGAAGATAAGTCAGAAGGTCTTTCTAGACCATAGCCTCACTTGGAAGCCAATCAAGGAAACGTTTTCCTGTGCTGACCCTCTTCTTTGCAGACTGGACACTGGTTCAAGTCCTTCTAGTGGGGTCTCCACGACCTCCCTGAACAGGAAGACAGGTGACATATCACAGTTATAGGATATTTTGAGAGATGCCCCATAGTCCCCTGGAACTTAATTGACCTTGGAGGACAAGAGTCAAAAAATTGTCCCTTTAAGTCCCTCTGACCAGATTAGAGGCCTTTAAATATGGTTGTTAGACACCCAAGAAGGTTAGTTCCACCAATTAGGTCCTTTTAATTATTGCATGTTATGGAGCTAAAGCTCGGGCAAAAGCCAAACATTCTTTAATAAGTCTTGACTAGACATATATCTTCTAGACAGTTGGGTGCCATTTTTGGGTGTGTCTCCACCTGCAGCATGGCTGTTGTGCTCCAGCAATGCTAGAAAATGGAGGACAATTGAACATGGCCTCAGGTGGCTCAGAGTGCTGCGAGAGGAGGATGTTTCCTCCCAGGATACTACGTCGGTGGGTAGTTCAGTTATTAGAGCCAATGCAGGGGTTTATATAGGGAGGCCTTCCTGACCATTACAGAAAGCAGGAAAGTTAAAGGTGGGGTTTTGGGATAAAGGTGGGAAGGTTGCAGGGCTGATGTGGAAGTTCAGGAACGAGGAAATGAAACCCAAAAACCTGGTTCTGGTCTGGGGTGGGGAAAAGGAAGATTCACATCTATAGTAGCTTCCTGGGACCAGGATATCACATCAGGTGGAGCAGGCCAGACAGCTACTGTCCCTTCAGGATATCCAGAGTTGCTTGCCTTGCTCAATACCCAGATCCCCACACCCAGTCACCTTCTGAGAGTCACAGAATCATCTAAATAAACATCCCACTTCCCAGGGGGAGCAGCCTAGTCATCGTAGCGGATCTCGGCCTGCAGCTCTTTGCTGATGAAGGTGATTAACATGGCCAAGAGTTCCTCTTCCACAGCATCATTCCACATGCCCCGCCTAATCAGCTGCGATGCTTCTGTCCAGCCCCGGCTCCAGATGATGCCTGTTGCTTTGTTAATGAGCTTCTCTTGTTTGGCAGGGGGCAGCTCCATGAGGATCTGAGAAACTGGCTTAAACCGGCCACTCATCATCCAGGAACCTAGCAGAGCCCCTGGAAAGCAAGAAAGGAGTCAATTAGTTGGATCATCCTCAAATGATTGCCTTGGATTCTTGCTGAGAACTGTGGCTGCTGTCATGACGAATGGGCACATTTGGGAGCCGGTCACAGCAAGCTCGTCTTCCACCAGGTGACCTGCAGGGCAAAGGTCTATGTGGTCTCTCATCCATTTGGCCCAGATAATTGACATCTACAGACACCCCTCCTAACATCTACGCTCAGTGAAGCCTACACCCTCCCCTCCTCAGCCCTGTGACAACTAAGATCCCATTTACTGATGATGATCATCCACTCCTGGGACTCCCAGAAAAAATCTCTCTCCACGGAGGACAGCCTACAGTAGCCTACAAGGAAAACACGTTTTCCTGGAAAACCATGTGGAGACTTGGAGACCAGGCTGCCTCCATGCAGTGCCTGATGTGAAACTTGCCCTTGAGCTAGGAAATTTCCAGAACACTCACATGGGAAAAAGAACCTAGGGATAAGCAAAAGTGTTTTTCTCTTGAAGATCGTTTTGATTCTACCTGTCTAAGTTGTAGGATGTAAAAATGAATGTACGTTTCCTCTTTCTGCCTCCCTACAAGGACACAAGCTTCGATCTTCTCTTCCTTCCTTCTTCCATTTCTCTTCATTTTGGGGATGGGGTCATGCTGCATAGCCCAAGCTAGCCTAGCTCTCTTGATCATCCTACCTAAACCTCCCAGTGCTAGAATCACAAGTATGTTCCACAACGTCCAGCTGAGAACCTTATTTTTAGATTTATGCTTTTTGGGGAGCGGTGGGGGGGTCATTGGTAGGTATTGAGAGCAGGGTCTCAGGAATGCTAACAAGTTCTCCACACCAAGCTACACTCTTAGCTAGACACACTGTGCTTAAATATGAGTTTATTCCCAGAGTTGGGACATGCTGTTGTGGAACCTGAAGACTGCGTGATGGAAACGTTCACCTCATCAGGCTATGTATGGCATGGTAGAAGGTCAGGGAAAGTGCCTTAGGACAAAGGTCTCAAACGGCCAGGGACCAAAGGGGGTAAAGTGGGCAGAGAGGTCTGCAATGGCCTGGGGAGCTGGGTCTCTGCGTGAAGGAGCATCTACTGCTGCATGCCAGTGAACTGTGGCCATTTGGAATACCAGATTCATATCTTTAAAGCATCTCACAAAATGTAAATGTCAGCAATCAGATATTCACAGCTATAGCCTGGCTGGACTTAGGCACTCCTAAAGAACAGAACACAGGGGGATGGAGAGATGGTTCAGCCGTTTGGAGCAGTGGCTGCTCTTGCAGAAGACCTGGGTATGGTTTCCAGAAACTACATGGCGGCTAACAACTGTCCAAAACTCCAGTTCCAGAGATCTGATGCCCTCTTCTGGCCTCTGCAGGAATTGCAAGACATGGGTATACTTACATACATGTAGGTCAAACACTCATACACATAAAAGAACAGAATATGAGGTGAAAAACAGGAATGTCACAGTGGAAAAGTCCAGAACACACAACCTTGACCAAGTCCCTAAGGTCTGTGTTACTGAAGACACCGTGGGTGTCATGTCCCCGACGACGACCAATGCAGAAGACACTTGCTCTCTGAGGAATCCCTCCCAAGACTCACAAGAAACACATCAGACATGACTGAGAATTCTCCTGAACAACAAGGAAGGACTGAGGAAGTATCCAACGCCGGAAGAGACTAAAGAACGCAGGGCTGGCAGAACCACAGTGGTGATGTGGAGCAAAATGAGGCACAGGTGCCAAGTCTGATCAGACAGGAAGCAGGAGCTAGGTCAGCAGGGCCCTGTCAGCACCGGCTTCTTAGTTCCCATAGACACGTCACAGGACACAGTCACACTGGAACAGGAATGGATGAGGCTCACATGGGAATTTTTTGTACAATCATGGGAACATGATCTCAAGGCACAAGGATCTCAGGTTTGACTATGTATCCAATCTGGGATACATAGCGTTAGGCCAATCTGAGCTACATAGTGAGCGAGACCCTGATTTGAAAGAGAGAGAGAAAGAGGAAGGAAAAATGGAAGGAAGGGAGGGAGGGAGGGAGGGAGGGAGGGAGGGAGGGAGGGAGGGAGGGAGGGAGGGAGGAAGGAACGGAGGGAGGAAGAGAGGGAGGGAGGAATGAAGGGAGGAAGGGAGGGACGGAAGAGCAAAAAGTTTGTTTTAGAAAATACAGCCTTAGCTGATCATGATGGTACATACCTATAATCCTAGCTCTGGGGAGCCAGCCTAGGCTACACTGCAAAACCTATCTCAAAAATAAATGAACTGGGCTGGAGAAATGGCTCAGCAGAGGACCTGGGTTTGAATCCCAGCATGAACATGGCAGCTAACAGCCATCCATAACTCCAGTTCCAGGGGATCCAATGCCCTCTTCTGACCTCCGTGGGCAATGCATGACACATGTGCACTTACATAGATGCAGGCATAACACTTAAACGCATAAAATAAAAATAATAAAAATAAAATATTAAAAATTTAAAAAAATGAATCATATGGGGCTGGAGAGATGGCTCGGTGCTCAAAAGCACTGGCTGCTCTTGCAGAGGACCCACGCGCAGTTTGCTGCACCCACACGGCAGCTCGCAACCATCTGTGATTCCAGTACCAGGGCATCCAACACACTCTTCTGGGCTCTATGGGCACTGCAACCACATGATATACTTTCACTATGTCTAAGCAAAACAGTCATGCACAAAAAATTAAAAATTAATTATCTCAAAATAAATAAATACCACAGCCTACACCAGGGAGAACCCACTTTTAGGCTGGACTCAGAAGACAGAAAGCAAAACTCATGCTGTCTGAATCCAAGCAGGGTGGTCCCTGGGGCAGATAGACGCCTGCACGGTTTCCTAGGCCAAGGCCAGCTACAGTTGCTATCTAAAGGAAAGGTGTGTTCCAGGGAAGGAAACCCTGCTGATGTGCAAGTTTGACTGAACTTTACTATGTGACAACAGAAACACTTGGGCTGGCAGCACTGCCCTCACGTGCACTAACCCTCTGTGGGAACATCACTCCACTGGAGCACACAATGCAAAAAGCTGACAGGCCATCCACCCGCGAACTACCACCTGGGTTTTGCAGAAGAGCGAATTTCTTTGTTTCTCAGAGAAAATGACGCATCCACCAGTGACCACGGGCTAGAGGCCATGAGTCTCCCAGATTCTCTCTACAGCCTCTGCTCTGTAATCGCCACTGAATCTGACTAAAATAAAGGCTCCCAAAGCACAGCTACACGATAAAACAGTCCCACTGTCCCAGTCAGGGGCACGAGTGGGGAGAAGGCTGGGCTGTCACTGAAGAAGTGGGAGATGGGTTTCTCTCCTACCTCCCTGAGCTGTAAGAAGCTGAGGTTAGGACTCAGGAATTCACAGAATTCGGAAAGAGGAATGCAGCAGGAGAAGGTCTGGGCCACCCCTGTGCTGAGGTTTCTTGGAAATTAGCTTTAGTCCTTACTGGAATGTTCTCAAATGTCAGTCCTGCTAGGAAGCCAACAACAGAGCAGGAGAACTTGCCAGTGGGCTAGCCTCAGCAAAAATGTGACCCACTGTCCAGCCTGCCAGGTGGGGACTAGAGTTCACCTAGGAAGGGCTTCTCAACAGAATGGGTTCTTCGAAGCCCTGAGCCCCCACCACAGATTGTCAGCACAATCACCAGTAATAAACCACCCAGCTCTATACTGCAGGTGTCCAGTTGTGGCAAGGACACCAGCCAACTGTGTCCTTGGATGTCCATCTCAGGTAAAGGGTGGGGGAACATTCCCTGGCCCCTCCCCCACCTCTTCTTAACTCCCCTGGAGGAGAGCCAGCTGGTGCTCCATGTTAACCTGCGCTTTGAGCCATGGTCCTGAGCCAGGTGGGTGTTCTGAGGCTCGGGACCCAGGAGGTAAGCATACAGGAGGCTCCAGGAAAGAGGGGAAGGAGTGTCTCTTTGACTCACTGACAGACACAGCAAGCAGAAGCAGGTAATGAGATAGAGGAGAATGTCCACTCTGGGTAGTCGCTCTCCAGCGCATGGCTGCCTTTTGGACCTTTGCTTTCCTGCCTTTCTTTTTGCTTTTGGACCCTGTTTTCAGAAGGGGGCTGGCCACTCTTGAGCAAGCAGGCCTGTGTAAAACAAGCACACCCTGAGCATCTGACACAGATGGAGCAAACCCGGCTTCCTCCCGGGATTCCTTCTCAGGTGGCATGGTCATGGTGACCTGGGACATGGACATTTGAGGGACTCATCTAGACTCAGCTCTAGGTGAAGGACTGGGCCAGTGGGTTCCTGCAATTGGGAAAAAGGTGTGTCCCAAGTGTGAAGAGATACCGACGTCAAGGCAAGATCACCCTGCATCCCGAGATATTCACACAGGACCTGTGCTTCCAACAGGACAGACAGAAGAAACTGGGTCCCACACATGCCTCACACAGGGCATGCAGTACCATGGTCCCCAGGCCGGTCCTCCCTGTGGCTCCACAGTCTCAGACAGTCCTGGAGTGTGATATGCAGTCCAGGCTGCCTTCAAACTCTACCTCCTGCCTCCTAAGTGCTGGATTACAGGCGCACACCACCACGCCTGACTCCAGAAACCTTCTTATGACAGGCTCATGGCTGGTTGTATCTCTGAGACACCCACACTCACCGACCGCTGCTCCTGGTAGGCCAGCAACCCAAGCACCAAGACAGGCCCCCGCGAGGGCAGAGCGCTTCCCATAACGCTTCACGGCCGCCCTCATTTTTCTTTCCTCGGCAATGGAGCCCAGCAGTTTTATCATGTCCTTCACCATGATGGGGATCTCAGTAGACCTTAAAGGAAATTCAGAAAGACAGCTGGTTTGGAGGTTTGCTTGGGTACTGGGCTGGGGGGAGGGTTGCTAACAATCGTCTGTAACTCCAGTTCCAGGGGATTCAGCAAACTCCTCTGACCTCTGTAGGTACTCCATGACATGGATGCATTTACACACATGCAGGAAATATACTCATATACATAAAATTAAAGTGATAAATATATTTCTAAATTTATTTTAATAGATATGCATTCTGTCAGCTCTGTTCCTCTAGAGAACCCTAACGAGGGAGGTCTACTGTACGCGTTTGACCTTCACTGCCCACTCAGATGCAGCTCCTGACCTGCTCTCATGCCTTTAAGTGAAAACTCAGGAGGCAGATGAGGTTCCAGTGTACAAATGCTGTTTGCAACCTCCCCTTGGCCCAGACAGTAAGCCAGTGTCTGGGCACAAGCTAGGTTTCTTCACAACGGAAGACCAACAGGTGTCAGCCAGCAGAGGAGCCAGGCAAGAGAAAGGGCCCCACTCCAGCTACAGCTCAACAGTTCCACGCCACAGGCAGATGCAGCTTTGTGGCTGCCTTTAAATTCCTTACGGGAACTATTTCAGAAGTTAGAGTATCAACAGACTTATTGTGAAGGATGGGTTTGTGACCGCAGACCCCAAATCTGGGCTGAAGAGCTTCATTTCCTAACTCCTCCAGGCTTGAGAGACTGATGACTGACAGAAAGCTTGTCGTGCCTTTCTTCCCAGTCCAGGGCCACCTGTGTCAGTGAATGTCAGGGAGGGAGGAGGTCGCAGGAGGCAAGAGAGTATGGCCCTCCCACAATAGCACAACTAGTTTAACAATGCTGTCCTTAAAATAGGCCCTGGTCACCAGATGGCTATCTGCCAGCCACAAGGAAGGCCTATACCCACCCTGGAGTTTTGAGGGTGCCCAGGCTGGTGGGAAGATTATAGCGGAGCTCTGGGATGCAAAAGAGCCAAACCTTCAGATAGCAGCCTCACTTTCTGTGTTCAGACTGTGAAGGACAAGTGGGTTTGAAGAAGGTTTCTGGGTTAACACACACTTCCCTGTACCTCATTCTTTAAAACAGTATGGGGGCAGGGCTGAAAATCTCAAAACTGGGGTGGCAGAAACAGGCGCTTATCTGTGAGATGGACCTGGGCAGCCAGGCCTACAAAGTGAGGTCGGGGTCAGCTGTGCTACAGAGAGACCCCATCTCAAACAAACAAAACAGTATCAGACAAAGCCCCGGGTACCAATCTCCACTGTGGAGAGAGGAAGCTGAGGGTGGGGTGCGGATTGAAGAGGAAAAGAGAAACGAAACAGAAAGAAAATAAGAACAGGCCCTTGGCCAGAGCTCATTGGTCAGCAGGTCTCTGGAGTTCCCATTTTCTGGAATTTACAGACCCCACAGTACACTCTGGCCTCGGATAAATTTCCTCATCCTGTCCACCACTCCCCAACACAAGGTTGTCTTGACTGTTAATATTTAAAAATATCACGGGCTGGGCAACACATCCTCTTAACCCCAACACTGGGGAGGCTGGAGCAAGAGGATTATGAGTTCAAGGCCAGCCTCGGCTATATAGCAAGATAGTACCTCAAAATAATACGAATAATAAAATTTTCACACACGTCTGATTCCTGATTTCCCTGGAAAGATCAGAAGGCCTGAACAGGAGGTCTACTGCAGGGCTCGCAATCAGGGCTGGCCAGGGGCTGACAGCCCGCACCCTCCCACAGCTGCACAAAGCCCCAGGCGTGCACAAGTCTACTCACGTGGCCATAGTAGTGGCTTCTCCACCTCTCAAGTACCCATTTCGTTATGGGTGCGCCGCGGGAGGAGCCGCCCCAGACGCCACTCACCTACTGCACTTACTCCAGCAGCTCCGGCCTCTCAGTGCCTCGGTTTCTTCACTGCGTCGCCCGCTGGGCCCGGCACACCGCGGCTCACCTTCCCGGGGCTGGAGGCGACTGGCGGGGGACACGGAGGCGCACAGACCGCCGCCGCCCTGGCTCCGCCCTCCAGTCTTCCGGCTTGGCGGAGCCATCGGGGTCCCAGTACACAGCGTCCTACCGGGTCCGGGTCCCCGGACTGGCCCGGACCTCCGGAAAGACCCCGGGGATACAGCGGGGTGTTACCTCCTCCCTGGCGCGTCAAGGGGACCACTTTGACACTTGGCGCAGTGGTCCCTGGCTTTGGG